>CM062927.1:19695000-29330000 GCA_031878705.1 Tapirus indicus | reverse complement strand
TGGGACTTAATCTTCCCATCTGTGAAGTGGAGGCTACATCACAGGCTTTCCAACAATTAAATCACACGACCAGGATGCAAAGGGACCCAGACAGAGCACCATACCCCATTAACACGAGCGATGTCATCTTAATGAGACAGGGCTGGTGGGCTACCCTCCCTTTGTACGAGAAGGAGGTCTGGCCTGGATCTGGCCTCCCCTGTCGACGTCCTGCCCCCATCCCGTCTGTTTTGCTCACTTGCAGCAGTGCAGACTTTCCACGCTGGGGGTTGTCGCTCTCTGTCTGCTCCCAGGGGTAGCCTCCACCCCCTCGGCCCCCCAGCCCCACCAGTGCCCCTTTATTCTCAGAAGCAGCAGTAGTCATCTAGCCCTGGATTTTATGCTTCTAAATTGGAGCGCTCATGACTTCCCAAGGCAGGCGTCGCTTTCCTGGACAGCTTTAAATGGTAGAAAGGTCTTTGTCCTGGGCTGAATCTTTCTCCTTCGGCTCAGTGGTTCTCAGTCCCGGCTGCACATTAGAATCGGCTGAGAGGAATCAGAACCTCCGAGGAGGGGTCCAGGCAATGGTAGTTTTAAAGCTTCCAGGTGGTTCCAACGTGCAGCCAGCCTGCTGGCCCCCTCGATGAGACACCCAGGGCCTGCTCTGAGGTCTCCACTGGGGCAGCAAGAGTCCTCTCTGGGCAGAGTCCCCAGCAGACTCAGGACCAGGTTCAGAAGCCACTGACCCTGGGCTTTCATACCACCTGGGACACCTGTTAGAAATACACATGTCCGGGCCCCACCCAAACCTACTAGATCAGAATCAGTGGTGGGAGGGCCCCAGGAAGTGGCATTTTTACCAAGCTCCCCCCCGTCAGTGGGATTCTTTGCACCTTCAAGTCCAAGAGTCAATTCTGTGGGGTTAAAAGCAATGGCTTTGGGGTCAAATAGGTGTTGGTTTGAATCCTAGCTTCACCTCATTATCACTTGGGCAAATCACTTGACATCTCTGTGCCATAATTTCTTCATCTATAAAACTGATTTAATCATAACCATCTTATAGGGTTGATACAAAGATTAAAGGAGCTGATGCCTGTCAAGCACGGAGCCCAGGATGCGGTTCATGTTAGGTGCTCAGTATAAGGGAACAAATAATAATAATAACGGCTGTTGTCATTGTTGGGCTCTTCTCTCTCTTGCTTTACTTCAAAGGGCCTAGAACCCCTGTGGAAGGCCAGGGGTAGCGGAAGCTGCCAAGAATTTGAGAACAGGAGCAAGAAACCAAGGGATTTCCCGTCTCCTTTTGGGTCTGGACAGAGAACTGAGTGCTTTTTGTTGGTTGAGGGACTCAGCTACAGATCTTGTCCCCATGCAGCTTTCCCTGCCACCCAGGAGGGCAGTGACAGTGCTGGTTGGAGGAAGCCTAGACTAAGCCCCCAGAGCCCCCAGGATGGCCCTGTGACGTGGAGCAGGAGGCCTGGCCTCAGGGCAATCAAATAAATGACAGGCATCGGACAGCAGGGCCAACCCCAACATCCTTCAGACTCAGGCCAAAGCTCACACTGGCCGTTTTCAGAGGGCTCTTCCAACCAACCTTCCAGCTAACCTGCCCAGTTAGCCAACACGATCCATTTCTTCTGCAAACAGCCTGGTGTAGGCCATGTCGGTCCCCCCTGGAACATCACTCCCAGTGCGTCCACGCACATGTGCTCCACGGGGGAGCCCGGCACGTCACCCCAGGGCGGTTGAGTCGCTTCCAAACCTGTTTATACGCCTGTTTTGTTTGTTCTTTCAATTACGTAATTATACATTAAATATCAGATGGAACCAATGAAGTGGGAGCACAGAACCAAGAGCTGACCACTTTAGAAAGTCTCAGTAAAGGAAACTGTCTAAGAAAATGTGCTGTCAAAGAGGGAACAAAATAACTAGAAAAGGCTGCGACACTGTGAACATCTAGACCAATTCTGCATTCACGTTGCTTTACACGTGCAGTTAACTTCTCACTCCACCTCGAAGAAAATTAGAAATTACGGGTTTCTGGGTGGAATGTTATGGGCGTCATTCATGTAAGAATGATTATCTGGAACTCCAGTGGGGAGGGTCATGCTCAAAAAAGAGGGGCCTTGGCCCTGCGTGAAAAGATCAATGAATGCTCATTCACTTATCAAATTTCAGTTAAGATAAAATGCTTGCAACAGAAAAGTGTATATCGTTTCTAATGGTTTCACACTGCCATTTTTGATTGCTAGAACTACTACCCAGATGATCATTTAAGATGCTTCTGCTGTTCCTCTTCAGGCCAGCAGGGCTAGGATTGCTAACCTATTGTACAGGAGAGAACACAGAGGCCCAGTAGTATGAAAAGGCTTGTCCATAGTCTCAGAGCTGGTGAAGGTTCAGCTGGATCAAGCTCCACTGCCTGTGTGGGAGACAGAATTCTAATGTGGTCCCCAAGATTCCCAAGCCGTGGTGTACACACCCTGTCCTGCCCCCACCCCGGGAGTGTGGGGGAAACCTGAGATTTCAGTCTGGTGAGGAATTACTAATCAGCGTACTCTGAGTTAACCAAAGAGAGATTATGCTGGTGGGCCTGACCTAATCAGGCAAGGATGAAGGTCCGAGAGCTATTTCTCCTGCTGGCCTTGGAGAAGATGAAAGCCACCATGAGTTTTACAGCTTCAAGGCACTGAATTCCGGCAACAATCTAATTAGCTTGAAAAGGGACCCTGAGAACCAAATGAGACCCAGCCCTGGGCAACACCCTGACAGTGGTCTTATGAGAGCTGAGCTAACCTGTGCCCGGCCTTCTGACTCTCAGATACTGTGAAAGAATCAATTTATGTTGTTTTAAGCTGATAAATTTGTGTAACTTGTTATGCATCAATAGAAAACCAATACAGCCCCCAAGAACCCCAAAATACAGTCTGCTTTATCCCCGGCCTACCCACCAGATGAGACTTTTCTGGCCTTGGAAGACAAGACAGTGGACCATCCCTGTGAGGACAGACTCGTTCAAGGTGACTTCTTCCTCCTGGAGTGATGTCTTGCTTTTATTCCAGGCAAATTAATTTCCCATATGAAATTCAGTTTAAGTAAATTATTAGGAAGAAAGTCTCCCTCCTCCTTCCCACTCGAAGGGAAGGGCACTTGCGTGAGCTTCTGTTTTTGAATTAAACATCAATAAAGTGGCCTGTCATTAGTGTTCCTTCCGATGGAGCTTTTGTAAATTTCATACTCTGGAAGATCCTCCTTGCCTAATAAGTTTACCTTTTCCAAGGTGTCCGGATTCCTCGCAACCCCTCTCAAACCCGGATCCCAGCCTCTAATTGCCAGCCCCTGGGCCCTGCTTTTAAAAATGAAAGTGCCTGAAAAGGAACCACTTGAAACCATTTATTAGCTGCTTCACAATCTGGGGAGATGGAGGTCTCGGCTGTTCTCACCAGACTGAACAGCTCGGGCAGAGGAGACCTTTCATTTATTTTGTGACTCCCGGTTCGTAGCATAACGCCTGGCAAGTCAGAGATGCACAGAAGGTCTTTGCAGAAGGAAGGCAGGAAGGAGGGGAGGAAGGGAAAAAACAAAAGGAAGGAGGGGAAGCAGGGAGGAAGAGGAGAAGGGAGGAGGAGGGAGGGAGGGGGGACGTCAGGGAGGAGGGAGGATGGGGCGGGGCAGTGAGGAGAGAAGTAGGGAGGAGAGGGGGCGGGGAGGAGGGAAAACAGGGAGGAGGGAGGGCAAGGAGGAGGGATGGGAAAAGGGAGAAGGGAATAGGGAGGGCAGGGAGGAGGGGGGACAAGAAGGGGGGACACAGAGGAGGGGAGGCAGGTTGACAGTTCCTCTGGTCTTACCATGTGTGGTGACACATGCAAAGCACACATGGCCTGTGTACCAGGTGCCCCAGCCACATCCCCAGTGCCCCCAAAGGTCACTGCAGACTCCCTGGCCTCTCTTCCAGCTCACTGAATCTTTCCACTCCAGGGCAATTTCCTGGCTATGGGAGAGCTCAGACCACATCCAGGACCGGCAGCAAGTGCCAAGGGGTGAATGCCAGAAGAGCAACTCTCCAGGAATGAGCCGGGAGAAGCGGCGGCTAACTCCTCCAGCTGCCCCGTCCTGAGTGGGGTGGTTCTGAGTGTGTGCTGAAGTCTGCAGAAGGTCCCGGAAGGAATGAGCCCCTGCTGCCCCGGCAGTAGCCCTCTCAGGACTGCCCCTTCACTGGATTCCTGCCTCCCTGTCTCACTGCCGCACTTACTGCATCACCTCCTAAATAAACTTCTTGCACTGTTTCGTCTCGTCTCAGCTCCCTCTTGGGGGAAGTCACACTAATGGCCCTTTCTCGCCTATCCTGTGCCCGGGGCAGACATCACTAATCAGTCACATCGCTTCTT
The DNA here is from genome assembly GCA_031878705.1 of Tapirus indicus. Lineage (NCBI taxonomy): Eukaryota > Metazoa > Chordata > Mammalia > Perissodactyla > Tapiridae > Tapirus > Tapirus indicus. The sequence continues at coordinate 29,325,633 of CM062927.1, read as the reverse complement.
CCTTCTGGGTTCAGACAAGGCTTCAGAATCCTTCCTTGCACAGAGCTCTGGGATCCTGGTTAATCACCCCCTGGAACAATGGGCCCTCACTCCAAAACTTTTGTCCCTGGACCTCCTTGCGTGGGGTCAATGGCCACCACTGTCCAGACATGATGACAGCAGACCCCTCAACCCCCTGAAGGAAATGCAACACATCACCACACTTTATGATCAATGGTGTGGAAAAACCACACAGTAACAGTGGCAGCTCATAGATATTAAGTATTTTCTCTGCACCAGGCACTGTTCTGGGTACCTCACACAGACTCATAGATTTCATCCTTATGATAATCCCATGTGATAGATATTTTCATCATCATTTCATAAATCGGAGAACTCAGGGACAGAGAAGTCACTTGTCGAAATCACACAGCTTGTCCATGGTGGAACCCAGATTCCAAGCCAGGTTGTCACTAAACGACACCACTTCTGACAGTGAACAAAGAAAAGGCCATTCATCAAAGTGATGGAGCTTTTCCGCACTAAATTATCCTAAATTATGAGAAAACACACCGGCCTGAAGCGCAGTCCAGCCCGGGAGGGCCTGGATTAGGAACATACCTGCCCCTCGGATTGAGTTGGGCACAGCTTCGAGGATCAGGACCCCACAGGACACGCTCTAACCACTGGGCCACTAACCACATCCGGCCAGGGCCAGGGTGCTTCTCTCCCCTCCCAGGCCCTGCCGCCCAGCCGACGCTCATCGCATCCAGGGTGGCCCTCGGAGGCCACAGGCCCGGGGGTTAGGGGCTCTCCCACAGGCCCGAAGAGCCTGGCTGGAAGTGAGTCATTTCTACTCACCGCTGCACCACCTGGAGGCCTTCTCCCGGACAGGAGGCTGCTCGTCGCTTGCTGCCTTATCTGCGACAGGAGGGAGAAAGTGTGTTTCTGCCCGTCAGATCTCTCCAGCATCTCCCTCCAAAGCTGCTCACGGGAGCCCCTCACTGCTGAGACAGAGAAGGACCGACAGCACCTGTGCCGGGGCTCAGCAAGGGGTGGGACTGATGAAGTGCATGTCACCTGCAGACCTCCAGCCACCTCTGAGGAGGGAGGGGTGGTCCAGGCCCCAGGGTCTGAGATCTGGGGACCCAGGGAGGGCGTGTGGATGAGTGAAGACAGGGCCACAGCTGACGTAGTGACTCCCCGTCTAACCCCAAGCCAGGCGGGACCTACTGCAATCCAAGAAATCTAAGAATGGCCCCAGTGCTTGGGTGCTGACCACGTGCCAGGCACAGTGCTGGGAGCTTTCCACTTGTTCTCTCCCGCGAGAGGCAGTATGACTCAGCAGTTAGAGCCTGCTTGGGTTCAGATCCCGGCCCCACAGTCACTGTGACCTTGAGTAAGTTACTCAGCCTCTCTGAGCTTCAGATTTCTCATCTCTAAGATGGGGCCACAGAAGTTCCTGGTCAAAGGGCTCTGCTTGGCGGAGTTCACGCACGTGAAGCACTAGGACTAGTTCACGGACAGCGGTAGCTCTTGTTCTCTCTTGATTTAATCCTCACAGTGGTTCTGGGAGGAGGTATTGTTACCCCTATTTGCTCAGAGTTACACAGAGGGGGCTGGGCTTGACCCCGCGGCCTGCCTGCATCCTGTGAGGTTGGGACAGTCTTTCTTCCCCGTGGAGCCCAAGGTCGTCTGGGGGCCGAGGGAGTGGGCAGAGCTCCCAGCGGGGGTGAGGTCTCAGCTCTGCCTCTAGGTCCCTAGGCCCGAGGTCTACTCTTTTCCTTTCTGAGCCTTGAGGCCTCATTGGTGCTGTGGGCAGGCAGATGGACAGGGCGCTGGACCAGATAACAGCTGTGAATCATTCCTGCTCAGAGACCTTCTAGTGGGTGAGGACTGTTAGCCCCTAGGGGCTCAGTCACATGCAGAATCACTCTGGTGACCTCCTTTGTCCTGGGTACTTCCATACCCAGCTACAGTGCTGGTCCAGATAGTAAGAACTAGATCACGACCCCCGCTATCTTCAGGGAGGATTTCTGCCCCTACTTGCCTCCTTGACAGGGAGGCTTTCTGCAGTGCACAGCCTGCACAACTGCACATGGCAGCCTGGCAGATGCCTGACATTCAATCCTCAGCCCCATATTCCTTGGGATAAGCATAGCAGGCCCCTGGAGCATCTACAAGAAAGCAGTCATCCTAGGGGTGGGGGTGGGCACAGACAGATCTGACCCTGCACCACAAGGGGCTTCATTACAGTGAGGCTGGGCCTAGGCAGAGGCTGAGGGAGGAAATGACAAGGGGACACCATTTCTACTCTCTCTGGGCCTGTGCTCCAATTCCAAGGATGCAAGCGGAAGCCCCTCATCAACCCAGCCAGGAAGAGATTGGAGTCTCTGCCCTCACCCTGTAAGGCCTGGGTGGGTCTGGGCTGGCTGTGGAGGCACCGCCTCCTGGCTCAGGGTCCCAGCCTCACCAGGCCTGGTCTATGCTACACGGTGGGACCCATGGACACACTTCCCAAGCCCATTCCAAATTGGAGACATTGGGCTCAGAGCACGAACCATCAAAGGTGGCAGAGTAGACAGAAAGTCGGGCCTTAGAGCCACCATCCCACTACCCATAGGCTGCTCTTACAGGCTGACGCCTCCTCCGGGCTCTCGGTGAAGGAGGACCGTCCCTCTGACAGAGGACAAAGCCGAGGGTCAGAGCGGGGAAATGGCTTGACAAAACTTGTGGGACCCAGAACACCTGCAGGCTCTAGGCTCCACGGAGTTGGGTCCTGGGGCAGAGGCCGGGCTTTGGCTTTCTGTTCCAGTGGTGGACAGACCCCTCTCTGAGCCGTCTGCTGGCCCCTCCACCAGGCCCTTTGGTGGGATTAGGGTCAGGAAGGCCGGTCTGGATTTCTCATTGTTCCCAGGACGACCCCTCCTCCCACCCTGTCACTGTCTCTCAGGGACGGATGCAACATCAGTTGAGAACGTACCTCCTCATTGTGGGGAGAAGGTGAACGCGTTTTTATTTGTACAAATAAAACACAGAGTTAGGCAGAAACACAGAGTTGTTTTATTATTGAACGGAATTTCAAATTGGCATAAAGAGTATCTCCCACTGCCAAGTAGCCAAAGGGGCAGACGTGACGGTTAACTAAGTTATTGTCGCCGCTCCAAACCTGCCCTCCTAGCTTCCGCTTTGTATGCAGAGGCTGGGACCCTGCACGCCCCACCGCTGGCTCGACGGGAGGCTCTGCCAATAGCCTCGCTAGAGGGAGACCGCAAGGCTGAAGGAGGAGGAAGGGACTTGCTCCTTCCTGTTTACTTCCTGTCTGCTGGTGCTTCGTGCCATCATCCCAGCGATGCTTCGTCACCCCCGCAGCGGGAGTTCCCTCCCGAGGCAGTGGCTGAGCCCAGTGTGTGATTTTTCCAAGTTCTGGTAGGACCAGCCTCATTGCACCCGTGGAGACACCAGCACCAGCTGACAGTGCCCCCTGTCCAGCAGTCTGGGGCCTCGACCTATGGAGCCCCTCCTCCAAGCCCAGAGACACCAGCACCAGCCAATTCGTGCCCCTCCTCAGAGGTCTGGATCCCAGGCCCAAGGAGTTCCACCTCCGAGATTCTAAATTTCAGCAATTCCAGCTCCTTCCCTTTGTTTTCCTCGCTCTAGGGTTGGTAGTCACCTCCTGCAGTTGCAAACTCCATGAAAACATAGAGTCTTCTCCTTACCTTTTCAGTTCACTAATACCTGGTTCTTTCGTTCTTTCTATTAAATTCTCTCTGTTCAAGTACCTGAAGTGGTTTCTGTCTCCCACCTGGGCCCTGGCTGAGACACACATCTAAGTCTTTATTTTCCCTGCTTCCTCCTCCCTCTATATCTCCATCTTGGCATGGCCAAATCCTTCCCACTCTTCTGAGCCCAACTCAGCGCCACTTCCTCCAGGAAGACCTTTGGGTTTTCTCCAGCCATGAGGCACCTCTCTCTGCTCTGAGCTTTCTGACACCTTCCTTGTCTTAGGGCACCAACACTTCCTACTGTGTGTCCTAGGGGCTGGTGTATGGTCTCACCTACGCTATTTTCCTGGGCTCCTTAAGGCTGAGGTTCTGTGTCTGACTGTTTCTGGGTCTCCCAGCACCTCACACAGTGCTGGGCTCCAAGCGGGGGCTCAGTGAAGGTTTGCTGAATGAATGAGGAACAACTTCTCAACTCTGCCCAACTTTGCCCCAAAATAACAGGGTTTGAGAAAATGAAAATGATCCTCAACACTTTACTCCCCTGCCCCAGGCATCAGACACTCTTGTTCTCTTTCCTCCCTTGCTCCACCACCTGCGAGGGAGACGTGGAGGTGATTCTGCACCCACCGTCTCACACAAGCAAACACACACACGTCTATAACCAGATGAGAGCAGGCAACCGAAAAAAACTTATTTCCATTTTCTCTTCTCCCCACTCTCACTCTTTAAAGACACGGGATCTTGAGGAAAAGCCCTTGTTTTGCTGATGGAATGGGTGGAACCACAGCTCGAGGAAACCCAGAGAGAGGGGTAAATCCTGTTTCTAAAGAGGATGGTGAGCTTTGGGGGGCTGCATGGGTGAAGGTGGGGTGCAGGAAGGAAGACATGGAGGGGAGGTCTTGCTGATAGGAGAGGAGAGCGAGGGGGAAGGAAAAGATGAGGCAGCCCCAGAAGGCACTTTGGAAAGACAAAGGTGTTGAAAGTGTCTTTCCAAGAATTTCTGGAGTGCAACGCAGGGTGTGAAGCTCCTCTCAATCCCCCTCAGACACCTTCGTAAAAGGCACTTTGGTCGTCAGTGCTTCGGAGATGACTAAGCCAAAAGGCCTAGCCACAGAGAGATGTACGTGTGCACGTACACGCTTAGCTCCATCTGCCCATCTTTACACTACAGACACACACGAGCACGCACAATCACATGCACAGCCATTGGCACTAGCAAACAGCCAGGCAGGACTACATCAGGTAAGCACTCACAGTGCATGCGGGGACCTTCACACACCTATGCATGCGTGCATGGCTATCCACAAGCACACACACGTACTATGTATGCACACCACAAGCCTTTAAAACTTCACAAAGCACGGACGCATACCACATGCACCATGTACACACACAAATGCACTGTGCACACACACATGCATGCTTAACCACAAACACTTGCACATATGCACCACATTTGTATAATCACATGCTGGCCGCACACACTGCATATGCACCGTGTGTGCATGCCCTACATATGCCCACATGCGTGTCTGCATCTGCTATATATGCAGAGATAACCACCCATATTTGTTTATGCACAGGTACACCACGCATAAACACACATGCTCGCATGAATGTGTAAGCTCACACATACCCACACACACACCGTGTACACGTGGGCAAATGCTCCACATATGCACACACACGTGCATGCAGGAATAACCATGCACATGCACATTTGCACATTCATACACCGTGTATACACATAATCACACCACACACTTGCACATGGACCACAGTACATGTGCACAGAGTGCATTGTGTACACACCAATGGAACACACGTGCACGTGTAACCACACACACACAGCACATATGCACATGCGCTCCCAAATGCATCGTGTATGTACCCACACTTAACTATCCAGAGCATGCGTGCCCGCAGGCCACACACACACACACACACACACACACACACACACACACACACACACAGAGGCCAACCCTCTCAGGCTCTCGCCTCCAGCCCTGCCGGGCCGGCCTGTAATTGCTCCCAGCCCCAGACTCTGGCAAATCGCTCTTGCGGGGCGTCGGCTGCCGCCCCTGATTAATCCCAGCTTTTCCCGCGCCCCAAGCGCCGGCGCCCCCGAACTGCGGCCGGGCGCGGCCCCGGCCCAGGCTGGTAATCAAAAGGCAGATTTCCGCGCCGGGCACCTGTTTGCAGGGCTGCGCCTCCTCCCGCGGCCGCGTTTTATCTCCGCGCGCCGGTGAATAATTCATGGCCCCGGGTCTGCTTTGCAGTCAAACGCGCCGCGTTCTGTCCGGCGCCGCCGCCGCCCGCCGGCCGCTGTGATTTATTATTTACCACCGCGCGGCCGCGCCGTGTAAGGTGAGCATTGTGGCTGCTCGCAGAACTGTTACAATCTGGCCTCGTTAGTGGCCTTTCTTGCTGCCTCTCCAAACGGCGGCCCCGCTGATTGATTTTCCCGCGGCACCTGTGCCATGAACTCCCCCCGCTGCTGCTCTCCAGTCGGGCTCGGCCCTTCTTCCCGAGAACAAGCACTCGTGTTTGGATGCGCTCCCTTCTTTCATCCGTCGTGTCTCCTCCTCCGCCGAGGCGCCCCCATTAGCGCGTCCCCCTCGGCTCCCTCCTTCCCGGGACAAGGCTCCCCGGCAGAGGAGAGGAGGGTTTTTCTTAAGAAGGCGGCAGGCCCGTGGAGGGAAGGCAGGGGACTTTCAAGGTGGCAGCGGAGACGCAGCCGGCCTGGGGACAAAAGTTTTCCTGCCTTGGAAGTTTTCAAACGCGGGGAGGCGGATCCGCCTAGAGGATGGGCTGCTTCCCCCGCAGCAGTGAAGACGGGGTCTCCGGAGGAGAGAGGCCAGAGAAGGGGGCTAGGCTTGGATGCCTACTATGTGCCAGGCACTGGCTGGGACGTTCAGATTTCTTGAATTCTCGGAACGATCGCATCAAGAAAGTGAGACCTCGTTTATGAACAAGAAGTCGCAGAGCTGGCAAACGGGGGCTCGGGGACTTGAACCGTGGACCCACTGGGGTCACAACTTGCTTACCTTCTCCTAAGCCGCTTACACCAGGATTAGACAATATCGGGGCCACTTTGGTGTGGGCTGGGAGTGACCCCAGCATCCCAGGTCCTCAGCATTTGCTTCTCATAGCCCAGGGGATCCCCCCAGAGGTAATCCTCTTCCCTTGGACTGCCTGCCACCAGGCCTGAAATTCCACCCTGACAGCCACCCCTGTGAATCAAGGGGCCATGGGTCTATGGTCCCATGAGGGGAGAACCTGAGATGACCCATTTGGCTGAATCTGCAGGGGGCCAGAGCCGGTCTGAATAAGCATGTCACTTATTGCTGCTTGGCTGAGCCTGTACCCTGGGTGCAGCACCCAGGGTTGGCAGGGGGTCCTGGAGATTTCACCCCCTGGGGGCCCTGGTCCAAGCTCACCCACTCGCTGGGCTCCAGCCCCTTTACCACGACAGGGGAAATGTGCCCGAACTTTTCCTTCCTGCCCCTCCACCTGCTCTCTGCCACATGTGACAAAGATGGGGCTCCAGAAATCTCTCCTGAAATTGGATCGGGTGGGGTGGGCAATGAACATAGCGGTGACAGCCACAGGCAGGATGAATTTCCAGGTCCCTTTGTGCCGTTCTGAAACCACTTGTAAAAAGTTAATCCAACCACAACATGACAGTCCTTCACAGAGATACACGCGACTCTCTTGCCCACAAAGCATGCTTCTGTCAGCTCCATTGTTCTATTTCGTTCCATTCATTCTTTAACAATCGCTTTTGGGGCACCTCCCAGCACCAGGCACTGTTCTGGGGACTTGTGAACGCGGTAATAACCAAAACAGACAAAATCTTCGTCTTCACGAATCTTACATGTTGGAGGGGAAAACAGATAATTTTTAAAAATTACACCAATGAGTTGGTTATTAGCCACTGTCTTAGTCCATTCAGGGTGCTTTAAGAAAATACCATAGACTGAGTGGCTTATAAGCAATAGAAGTTTTTTTCTCACGGTTCTGGAGGCTGGAAGTCCAAGATCAGGGTGCCCACTCGGCTGCGTTCTGGTGAAAGCCCTCTTCCGGTTTGCTGACTTCTTGCTGTGTCCTCACACAGCAGAAGCATGAGCCAGCTCTCCAGGACCTCTTTCGTAAGGGCGGTAATCCCATTCATGAGGGCTCCATCCTCAGGGCCTAATTACCTCCCAAAGGCCCTATCTCCTAATACCTAAAACCTTGGGCATTAGGTTTTAGTGTTGGTTTTTTGTGTGTGTGAGGAAGACCAGCCCTGAGCTAACATCTGTGCCCATCTTCCTCTACTTTATATGTGGGATGCTGCCACAGCATGGCTTGATGAGCGATGTGTAGGTCCGCACCCGGGATCCAAACCTGTGAACCTCAGGCTGCATGAGCGGAGCACTTGAACTTAACCACTATGCCACCAGGCTGGCCCCTAGGGCATTTGGTTTTTAACATATGAATCCTCTGCCTTGCTGCACGTCCAGGGAGGCTGAATCAAACAGGCTGCATCTCTCAGGCTTGCCTTCCTCTCTGACTTCTGGTGGGTTTGGCCAGTGGGAGGCCCTGGCTGGAGATGGGAGGGCGGGAAGAGAGAGAGAGGTCGGGGTATTTCTTCCTCACACCTTCCCTGCTTTGGTCCTGTGGCTCTGGCGCCCCCCAGAAGGCCCTCCACGAGGATGCCAGCTTCCTCTGGGTCTGGCCCCACCACTCCTTTCCCGGCCTCCTTCAGACCTAGGAATGCTGGCAGCTTCCCACTGTTGCTAGTCCTGGTGTCTCAACATCCCCAAACCCTGCCCACACACTATAAATAGTCCTCTCTTTGAATTCTCTTTAAAAGCCCAGCTGAATGTGCCTTCTGTTTCCTCCAAAGACCTTGTCTATTAACAAATATATATATCGTATGAATATGATATCAAAAAAATAAAGCCAGATAAGAGGATAGAGTGATGGGGGTGAGGTTTTGGATGGGGGGGCCAGGGATAGTTTCTCTGAGAAGATGACATTTGAGTAAGGAAATGAAGAAAGTGAGTGGGCCAGCCATGTCAGTATGTGGCAGAGCAGCCATGGCAGTGGGGACAGGCAATGCAAAGGCCCTGAGGTAAGTCATGTTGGGTGTGTTTAAGAAACATCAAGAAGGCTAGTGTGGCTGACGAATCACAGTGTCTTTATAAGAGAGAGGCAGGGAGACAGATGAGGAGGAAGGCGATGTGTCCACAGAAGCAAGAGGAGAAAAGGCCAGGTGATGCAAGGAAGGAGTGACGGATGAAAGAACGCAGGTGGCTTCTGGAACCTAGAAAAGGCAAGACAGTGATTTTCCCCTAGAGCTTCTAGAAGGAACCAGCCTGAGACACCTTGACGTCAGCCCAGTGAAACTGATTTTGGACTTCCGGCACCCAGAACTGTAAAAGAATACATTTGTGTGGATTTAGGCCACTAAGTTTGTGGTGGGTTGTTACAACAGCAACAGGAAAGAAATACAGCCCAAGTCTGATCATGCCACTCCTCTGCTCAAGGTCCTTCCATGGCTCCCCATCACAGCGTCAAAGCCACGGGCGTCCACAAAGCCCTGCGTGATGTGTTCCCGTTGCCTCTTGTGTCCCCACTGCCGGCCTCGCCCACACTGCTCCAGCCACACTGCCTCCTTGCTGTTTCTCAAGCACACCAGGCACTTTTCCCATCAGCGCCTTTGCACTGGCTGTTCCCTCTGCCCGGACACTTTTCCCCCAGATGTCCAAGTTCCTACCTCTGTCTCCTCCTTCAGGTCTCCGATCAGACATCACCTTCTCAACGGGGCCTCCCAGGTCTGCCCCACTGAAACTCGCAGCCTCCTCCCCTCCTGACCCCACTCACTCCTGTCCCTGGCCTTTGATTTGACTTTTTTCTATTGTATCATAATGTGCTTCATCTTCTATAATTTACCTACTGTAATTTTTTAAGCAGAGGCTGTGTCATTTATTTAATGACCTTCAGCATTTAACGTAGTATATGAAGTCAGTTAAATGGTCAAAGTTTGAGTGGATTTGAATGAAGTTGATACGAAAATTATCTCAGGAAAACATAGGAGGACTTGAGAGGAACAGGGAGGTAAAATGGACCTTTAGAAAGTGGTGGAATTGGAGAATTTCTTCAACATATTGAAGTTGCCTGTAGTACAAGATATAACAATAAATTTTATTCAGTTTAACAAACTTGGAAAATTTGGATGTATGTGCCTTACTGTTCTTTTACTTTCTTTTTTTAAATCATAATTGTTTTTATTGTCTCTCTCCTCCACTAGATTGTAAGCTCCGTGAGGGCAGGGATGTTAGTCTAATTCACTGCTGTGTTGTCAACACCTCGGCCTCACACACAGTGGGTGCTTAATGAATATTTGTTGAATAAGGTGGATGAATGAGTTTCTCCCTCTGGCACTGTCAGATCCCGCTGGTTGCCCTCTCTGAAACCCCTCATGAATCACCCTCTGCCCCTTTGGCTCCTGATGGGCCCACAGCAAACCCGAGTCCTGGCTCATTCGGCTGACAAGGGGACAGTGAGGACCAGGGATCAAGAAAGGGTTGGGGTTCCAGCCCTGCTCCTGTCTGGCCAGGATGGGTCACAAACCTGAGGAGGGGAGGGCCTGGTCATACCAGGAGTCCACGGCCATGCTTTGGGGTGGGGGAACCCCCTTAAGCCGTGTTGGGCATCTCTCCCCTACAGGGCCCTGGGAGGGTAAGGGGGACAGTCGGGCAAGCAGAGCCCCTGCCCAGCATTGTGGTTCATTCCCCTACACGGACTGGTCGCCTCCCGCTGCCGGAGCCGGAGCTGAGTGTGGGGTTAAGGTGGCCGGCTAGTCCGGGGTTTCTCAACCTCGGCATCAGGAACAATGCACTGGATAATTCTTTGTTGTGTGAGGCTGCCCTGTACCGTGGAGGAGCATCCCTGGCCTCTGTCCACTAGATGCCAACAGCACCCCCCCACACCGACTTGTGACAAACAAAAATGTCTCCAGTCCTTGCCAAATGTCACCTGGGAGAAAAGATTGCCCCAGTGGAGGACCACTGGGCACTGGGCCAGACACTCAGTGTGTCTTGCAGTCCAGTCAGGAAGCCAGTGAAAGAAGTAGCCTTCACAGATAGTGTGGTGATTGTAATGGGGGAATGCAGAACTTTGCCTGAAGGCTGGTCCAGGCTCTGCCCATGCACTCCAGCGATGGGGAGATCACTACCTATAGAGGCCTCATCTTTCTTCATCCCATCGCTGTCTTGGCCTGAAACCTGGTCCCTGTGGCTCCCATCATTAGATCTGTTGGTGGCCCCTGATGACTATGGCTGCCCCCTTTCATATGCAAAGAATTGCCTGAGTCTTGGCTGAACTGAGGCGGGGGTGTGGGGAACTTTTCAGGCCCTCAATGTCTCCATGGCCACCTCTATCCCTGCATGACCTTGGAGATCTAGAAGAGACTTTTACAATCATCTAACCTTATGCCAATGTCACAGACAAGTAACTGGGAACCTCAAAAGAGAAGAGACTTGTCTGAGGTCACACAGAAATCAGCAGCACAGACAAGACTAGAATCCCGGGGCTGGTTCTGTGCTCCTGCTTCTTACCTTCTCTATTTACCCCAATGCCCACGTTCTCCTTCCTTCCTAGAATATGCCAGAGACACGTCGGGTGTGTGCAGAGGGTCAGGGGCTGTGTGTCAAAGCCAGAGTCCCTGCCCCACCCTCCTGCCATGCTGGGGACACAAAAGTGACCTCAGCCCACGTAGCCCAGATCCCTCAGTCACCTCCTTCCTCCAGACATTGCTGACTTTCATGTCATTTGAGTATGAAACTCTAAAACTAAAAGAATAAACCATTAGACAAGAAAGCAAACTTTTAAAAGGTAAATATTAACTTTACTGACAACTAGGAGACATAAACGGAAGGACATCAGTCCAGTATATGGTATGACTCAGCCATGAGTAATAGCTTCAAAGTCGTGTTAATATGAATATTCAATGCTATTTTAACCAAATCTATTTTGGGAGGACGGGGGAAGGGAAAAGGTGTGGGGGAGGAAGGGTGGAGGATCTTCTGTAAGAAATCTAAGCTTCCAGGTTTCATAGCCACAGGTCAACACAGATACCTAAAAGTGAACAAATTAAAAAATAGCTGAAGACTTCCATTTCCAACCCTAATGGAATAACAAGAATTAGCTTTATGCTGTACCCGAAACAATGACAAGACTGGACAAGACATATGAAGCAACGGTTTTTCAGACATCATGCATGAGATAAGGAAGGACACAGGTCCCTGAGAGATGGGAAACAAATGAGGCGAGCCCACAGTGACCCCAGCTCACTGCCTTGAGAGAGTTTCCAGGTCAGGGCATGGGAGAGGAAACCCAGGTGAGACACAGAGGGTTCCCCGAGTTGAGGAGACAGAGGGAAGAATCCAGGGAGAGCAGGCAGCTGAAGGCACAGGGAAGAAATGGGAGAGGAGGGGGCTGCACTGAGATCTGCAGAAGGTCCCTAAAGTATTCAGCAGCGTGCTGATCAGCACGTGCACGTGAGAAATCCTCCCGTGGTGGGGAAAGAACCACCCAGAAAGATTAAAGAGAACAGAATTTGGAGCTCACACAGGGCCTGCAATGGTACCTATTCCCACCAGCCAGAGTGGAAACACCTCATAATTCATGGCACATTGAGTGGAGTAGTCAGAAGGCTCTTGCCTCAATAGCAGAGAATAATTAGCCCTAGACGAAGTACTGCTCTGGTCCTGCCGAGATAAAGTTCATCTCATGATGATGATGGTCCATTCGTCAGGAGGTTGTAGTAATCCTAAACACTTATGCTCTTAGTAACAGAGCTTCAAAATATGACACAGAACCGGAAAGAACTGCAAGGAGAAATAGATAAATCCACAAGTATAGTTGGAAATTTCAGTGCCATTCTCTCAATAATAGATGGAAGAAGTAGGCAGAAAATCAGTAAGGCCATATAAGGTTTGTATGGCGGTATCAACCACCTTGACCTGGTTGACATTTATAGAACACTCCACCCAATAATAGCAGGACACACATTCTTCACAAGTGCTCACAAGACGTTCACCAAGATAGACCATATTCTGGGCCATAAAACAAGTCTCAATAAATTTAAAAAGATTCAAAGTATGTTCTCTGACCATATGGAATTACCTTAGAACTCAATTATAGGGAAATATCCAGAAAACCTCCAAATATTTGGAAACTAAATGGCACACTTCTAAATAAACCATGGGTCAAAGAAGTAATCAAAAGAAAAGATTTTTTGAAGTGAATAGATTTTTTGAAGTGAATGTAAATGAAAAGACAAAATATAAAAATGTGTGAGATGCATCTAGAAGAGTATAAAGGGAAATTTATGGCACTAAACATGGATATTACAGAAGACTAAGGGTCTCAAATCAATGACGTCCACTTCTGTCTTAAGAAACTAGAAAAAAAATTGAAGGAAAAAATTAAGTGCAAAATAAGCAGAAAAAAATGAACAATAAAGATCAAAGTGAAATCAATGAAATGGAAAACAGAAAAACAATAGAAAACATCATTGATTCCAAAAGCTGGTATTTTGAGATCAATAGAATTGATAAACCTTTAGCCAAGTTGATCTGGGGAAAAAGAGAGAAGTCACAAATTATCAGTACCAGCATTGAGAGAGATGAAATCACTACAGATTCTACACGTATTTAAAAGATAATAAGGGACTATTGTACTATTTATGTCAATAAATTCAATAGCTTTCATGAAATAGACAATTTCCTTGAAAAACACAAACTACCAAAGCTCTCTCGAAACCAAATGGATGTTCTGAATAAGCCATAATTATTAAAGAAATTTAACTTAAAAAAAAATCCTCCTCACAAAGAGAACTCCAGGCCAAGAAGGCTTTGCTGATGAATTCTACTAAATATTTAATAAAGAAATAATACCAATTCTACAAAAACTGTTTCAGAAAATTGAAGAGGAAGGAATGTTTCCCAACTCTCATAGGGCAGCATTATCCTGATACCAAAACCAGACAGGGACGTTGGTATTGAAAACAACAGATCAATATCCCTCATGAGCATAGAGGCAAAATTCCTAACAAAAGTTTAGCAATTTGAATCCAATGATGTATAAAAAGGATACTACATCATGACCAAGTGGGATTAGTGGACATTTGATCCTGTCCAAAGCGTCCATAAGATATTTGGTCCACTCCAAAATGTTCTTGAAATTAGGTCCTGTCCAAATTGTCCGTGAGCATACTTGGTCTGTGCCAAATGGCTTTGGACAGGACCAAATATCAAGGACCTTTTGTTGTGGACCAATGTCTTATGGATATTTTGGATGGGACCAAATGGTCCTTCAAATATCAAGGACCTTCTAGTGTGAATGCAATGTCTCCATGGATGTTTTGGACAGGACCAAATATGACCATATATCAAGGACCTTTGGCATGGACCTAATGTCTCCATGGACATTTTGGGCAGGACCAAATGTCCTGCAAGGCCACGTAGGTTTTATTCCAGGAATGCAAGTTTTGTTTAACATTTGAGAATCAATCCATGCAATTCCCTATATTAACAAACTAAAAAAGAAAAATCATGTGAATATTTCAATAGATGCATGCAAAACATTCAACAAAATCCAGTATTGATTTCTGATTTTTTAAAAAATTGCAGCAAACTATGAACAGACGGAAACTTCCTCAGCTTTACAAGGGCATGAATGAAAACCCACAGCTAATATCATATTTAGCTTTCCCTCTAAGATCAAGAACAAGGCAAGTATGTCCACTCTCCCCATTACAGTTGAATATTGTTCTAGAGAGCCTAGCCAGTGTGATAAGGCAAGAAAAATAACTAAAATCATCCATATTAAAAAGGAAGAAATAAAATTGTTTTTATTTACAGATGATGTAATTGTCTATGTAGAAAATCCAATGGCATCTATAAAAGAGCTAACCAAATTAATAAGTGAACGTAACAGGTTGAAGCATTCAGGACCAATATGCCAAAATCAATCGTATTTCTACATACTATCACTGAATAATTGAAAATTGGAATATACCGTGCACCAGAAAATATGAAATACTTAAGGATAAATCTGACAAAAGATATACAAGATCTGTGCACTGAAAACTACAAAACATTGATGAAAAGTATTAAATAAGACTGAAATAAATGGACAGGTGTATCATGTTCATGGATAGGGAGATTTGATATTGTTAAGATATCAATTCTCCCTGAATTGGTCTATCAATTCAGTGCAGTCCCAATCAGAGAGCAAGTTTCTGTGTGGAAATTGACAAGCTGATTCTAAAATTCATATAGAAATACAAAGGACCTGAAATAGCCAAAATGCTTTTGAAAATGAAGCTCAAAGTTGGAGGACTAACACTACCTGACATCAAGTAATTAATACAGTAATCAATACAGTGTGGTATTGGTGTTAAGATAGACAAATAGATCAATGAAAGAGAGAGTGAACAAATAGACTCACATGTATGTGGACGACTGATTTTTAACAAAAGTACAAAGAGAATTCAATGAAGAATGAACAGTCTCAATAAATGATGGAAAATAATTGAATATCCATATGATAACAAACGAGCATGGATCCATACTTCTCCTCAGGCATGAAAATTAATCATAGACCTCAAAATGGATCATATAAATATAAAAATATAAAACCTACAACTATAGAATTCTAGAAAAAAAAGAAGAAAAATCTTTGTGACTTGGGGTTAGGTCATAGATTTCTTAGGAAAGGCATCAAGAACAAGCTCCATAAAAGATAAAAATTGATCACTTAAGCATTATCAAAATTAATCATTCTGCTTCTTGAAAAGCAGTGTCTAGAGAATGAAAAGACAAGCCACCCACTGCGAGAAAATAGTTGCAAATCCTATATCTGATTAAGGAATTGTATCCAGAATATATAAAGAATTCTCAAAACTTAATAATAAGGAAGTAAACAACCTGATTTAGAAAAGAGCCAAAGATATGAACAGATACTTCACCAAAGAAGATATACAGATGGCAAATAAGCACACAAAAACGTGCTAAACGTCATTAGTCACTAGGCAAATGCAAATTAAAAGCACAATGAGGCATGACTACACACACCTGTTAGAATGGCTAACAGCAAAAGACTGAGCAAGAGTGTGGAATGACTTGAACTCCCATACGCTGCTGATGGGAAAGTAAAATAGTACAACCATCGGAAAACACTTTGGTAGTTTCTTTAAAAAGTTATACATACACATATGACTGAATTCTTCCACTTCTAGGCGTTTATGAAACCTATGTCCATACAGAGACTCTTACATGAATGCTCATAGCAGCTTTATCCGTAACAGCTGAAAACCGGAAACAGTCTAAATGTCCATCAAGTTAATGGATAAACAAATGGTCGTATATCTGTACAATGGTATACGGCTCACCGGTAAAACTTGTTAATGCAACGACATGGACAAATCTCAAAATAGTTATGCTAAATGAAAGAAGTCAAACAAAAATGAGTAAGTATGATTCGGTGTGGTATGAATGTATTTGTATAAAATTTTAGAAAATGTAAACACGTTGGCAGTCACAGAAAGATCATTGTCTGCTTGGGGATGGGAGGGAAAGGGGAGTGGGGGAGACAAGAAGGGGGACCGTGAAGGAGCAGGAGAAAATTTGGGGGGTGATGGATACGCTCATTATCTTGACTGTGGTCATGGTCTCCTGGGTATACGCACATGTCAAAATTTATCCAATTATATACTTTAAATATGTACAGTTTATTGCATATTAATTATACCCCAGTAAAGCTGTTAAATTAAAAAATAGCTGAATATTACATAGAAGTGGGGTAAATAGTAGAAGAAAGAGTTGAAAGTGGATGCTCTTGGGGAGCGGGAATCACAGGTGAGGAGGGGTGAGGTGTTTTTCACTGAACTTGATAAAATCATCTGACTTAAAATCTCATACATTTATTACTTTGATACTTTTTCTTTATTACAAAGATAAAGTCACACACAGACCCAGGCCCCTTCCTTCCTGTTGCCGGCTGACGCCAGAAGAGGTGAAGCCTGGGGTATTTCTCCTCTGGGCTCTCTGCAGCTGCGTCTATTGTTGGCCCCGAGTGACACACTCTACTTCTGAATCGCTGTCCCCAGATGCTGGACAGGGTCGGAGGCTTAGTATTGGATGGGGAGCAGGAGCCTGCAAGGATCTTTCCAGGGCCCTGCAGAGTCCTGCGTTAGAGGCTTACCAAGGAAAGTCGGGGCAAAGCAGAAATGGTGGGACCCCCAGACAGCAGGCAGAGCAAAGCCGCAGGATCCCAGGGGCCAGTGGGTCAGCGTTGAGGGATCTCAGGCAGCAGGTGTGGCAGGGCGGGGGGCACCCTGCCCCTGACCTTTGGGAAAGCCCTCTCCCCTGTCTAGGGGTGCTTGCCCCCGTCGACAGGCCAATGCCCAGCCCCCAGGCACGTAGCAGAGAGGTCGTAAGTTACAAGGATTGAACAGATTGGCTCTGGGCTCCCAACTGCCTGGGCTTGAATCCCAGCTCTGCCCTCCCCGGCCGTGTGATGGACTCTGTCTCTCTGTGGTTTAGTGTCCCCTCTGTGAAATGGGGCGCTTGTGAGCACGTGATGAGCCACGCACATAGAGGCCCTGAGCAGCCGCCTGGTCCGAGTCAGGACCCGGTGAGCGTTGCTGTTACTGTGAACCATTTCTGAGACGCACGTGGGAGCAGGAGCCTGTGTTCAAATGCCAGCTCAGCCACTTTGTCCTTGGTGAGCCTGGGCACGTTGTTTCCCTCCTTGACCCCCAGTTCTTTGCCCACAAAGGGAAGGCTGTGACAGCTTGCCTAGAAGGTGGCGGGAGGGCAGAGTGAGCTAAAGGGCTTTGACCAGGGGCTGGCACAGCGTGAGGGAGCAACAGACGAGGACTGCTATGATTCTCCCACCACCAGCCTCTCGGCTGGGGTTAGGTGCCCTCCTCTCTTCCCTGTGCTGCACCCCATGTCTGCTGCCTATCCTGACACACCCAACTTACTCTAGCTGTTGAGATTTATAAAGATCTCTCAATTCAGGTCTCAGGAAGCATGGCGTGGTGGAAAGACTTTGGACTTTAGATTAAAAGAGACTGTGTGACCTTTTGCAAGTTACTTAACCTCTCTTTCTTCATCAGGAGACATGATTATACTACCTACATCATGGAGTTTTTGTGAGAATTATGTATAATATGTATAAAACGCCTAGCACACAGTAGGCATTCAGCAAATACCAGTTTCTCCTCTGCCCCCTCCTCATCTTCTCTTCCCAAAGGGCAGGGACAAAGTCTGATTCCATAGCACAGTGCCTGGTCTGCAATAGGTCCCCAGGAAATGTTTTCCAGCTGAGTTCTCTACAGAGTGAAGACAGTGATGCCTCGAAGAGAGGCCACCCAGCTTCCCTCCCTGGCAGGCCTGCCCAAGTGGCTGACATATCTATTATAGATGCCTCACATCCCAATAAATATTTCAATGCAAATAAATAAAGGATGTCGTGGGCCTCTCAGCGAGTGACTCTTCACAGCTCGCTGCACACGATGTCCATCCCTGATTCCTGCCCAAAGTCAGGGTGTCCCCCGAGATCCTCCACTGGCTCCAGCCGGACGCACTGTGTGCCAACGTGGGGGCACAAAGAACAACTCGGCCGGCTCCTTGCAAAGGGGAGGCGACTTCTCACTTTCGGATGGCCTGGGGGACAATGGGGAACCCGAGCTTCTGCTCCATGGGGGCCTACACTCAAGTGACACTTACCAGCTCGTCACATCAAGTGAGCCCTGAGGAGCGACAGGGACTGTGCTCTCCACATGTCCACCCTGGTCTGTGCTGAGAAAAGTGGCAACTGAAGGTGTCTTCCGAGGAGTTGATACGATGAATCAGGGTCATCTTCCAGACTAATCTGTAACTCTATCTCACCCTTCCCTCCCAAGTAGGAAGGTATGAGGCGTGCGGCTATGTGACTCATTCATTCATTCATTCACATAGTCAATAACCGGTTGTGGGTACCTGCCATGTTCCAGGGGCTGGAAACATGGTGTTGATAAGACAGACAAACCCCCACCTTGTGGTAGGTCAGATTCTAAGGTGGCCCCCAAGATTCCCCCCCAACCCTGGTTACATGTCCTATACAATGTGCTCCCCTTGAGCAGGGACGGGCCGTGGGAATATGATGGGATTTCACTCTGTGATTAGGTCACATATATGACTCAAACGACAGGATTTTGCTGATCTAATTAAGGTCTCAAATCAGTTGATTTTGAGTTAATTTTTAATTAATTAAAAGTGAGATTTCCTGGATGGGCCTGGCTTAATCAGGTGAAAACACTTGAAAAGAGAGACTGGGCCCTTCTTGAAGGGAGAATTTCTCCTCTGGCTTTGATGAAGCAAGCAGCCACGTGTGAGAGAGTCTGCAGAAAGGCCACGTGGCGAGGAAGTGTGGGCAACCTCTTGAAGCTGAGAGCATCCCTCCTCTCTGCCCTGACCCAGCTGACAGCCAGGAAGAAAGCAAGGACCTCAGGCCTGCGGTGTCAAGACACTGAGTCCTGCCGACAACCCAGCATCAGCATCATGGAGTATGCCCAACAGCTCGACTGCCACCTGAGCAGAGGAGGCGGCGAGGCCGTGCCCAGCCTCCCGACCCAGGGACACTGTGAGGCAATAAGCACGTGCTGTCTCAAGCAGTACATCTGTGGTCATTTTTAAAGCAGCAATAGAAAATTAATACCCTGCTCCCGCCGTGCTCAGAGTCTGCTGGGGGAGACGGACAACTCCAGCCGAGTGGGACTAGGACCGCCACGGGGGTGACCCGGGAGCTGTGGATAGTCTAGTGGAGCCCAGGCAAAGAGGCAGGGGGCAGAAAGAGGGCAAGGAGACTCCAGAGGGAGGAAGGTAGGAGGGGGAGGAAGGCGAGGGAAGGAGGAGGAGGAGGAGGAAGTGTGTTCCAGGCGGAACAGCATGTCCAAAGGCCTGTGTGAAGCGGTTCGGCCCGTGGCAGGTAGAATAGGAGGAGGTGAGGAGGAACCGCCAGCCGAGTCCGATCACGATTTGGAGGTCACGCTCAGGCATTGGGACCATCCTGGGGACAACGACACCCTCAGACTGAACCTTGGGAAGAGCACTCTGGCCTCTGGGTGGGAGCAGGTTGAAGGGGCAACATCGGAGGCGGTGAGACCAGCTAGGAGGCTGCTGTGGGCGCGGAGAGAGGAGGAGGCCAGGAAGGTGGCAGTGGGAAGGAGAGAAGTAGACGTTTCTCAGGATCGAGCGGGGGAAATGTGTAGCCCTGGATGATGGCGGGGGTGGCCTTAAGGAAAGGGCAGATACCCGGGGGGCTTCAGTGTCTGGGGTGGATGGGGGTGCCATATGCTGAGACGGGAAGGCTAAGAAAGCCGCAGGTTTGGGGAGGAGCAGACAATATTAATAATTATAGAAAATCCGTGTAACAATTGCTGTGAGTCAGGCCCGTGCTAAGGTGCTTTGTCCACGTGAACTCCTAATCCTCCCCACACTAAGGAGGTGAGCACTATCGTGATTCTCGTTTCACAGATGGAGCAGCTGGGACACAGAGTGGTTAAGTGCCTGGCCCAAGGCTGCACAGCCGGTGGTGTCAGGGCGGGGCTTGAACACAGCCAGTCTGGCTCAGAGAGTGCTTGGAACTGCCTCGCGCTGTTCAGGGTGTGAGGTACTGAGTTTGCAGTGGCGTGGGACACCGGCTGGTGCCAGCAGGTGG
Organism: Tapirus indicus; assembly: GCA_031878705.1. NCBI lineage: Eukaryota > Metazoa > Chordata > Mammalia > Perissodactyla > Tapiridae > Tapirus > Tapirus indicus. Next base: position 29,305,162 of record CM062927.1, on the reverse strand, counting down.
GCAGTGGGGCAGACAGGCCTGAGGCTCAGGGGAGGGGTCTAGCCTGTACTCAAGGCCTGTAAATGGGAAGTGGGTCCATGGAAGCCGCTGAGGGTGCCCAGGAGAGGAGGGGAGAGCAGAGCAGAGGACAGGCCCGAGCTCTGAGGAACCTGGAGGACTCAGGCCTGGGCTGAGAAAGAGGCACCTGGGAGGATGCTGAGAAGAATCATCCAGAGAAGTAGGGAGACCACTGGGCAAGGGGTCAGGGAAGGGCACGCTTGAGGGAGGCCCAAGGGTTCGCGTCGTCAAATGCTGTCAAGGGTCTGAGTCACTGACTGGATGTGCTCCTTAGATTTAGGAGCAGAGACCAGTTCTGAGTGAACTTGGAGAAGGCAGCGGCCGTGAGGGCTGAAGCCAGAGCCCTGTGACTCCTGCAGCTGCCTGGTGGAGAAGGAAAGGCTCGTCCTGGGAGTCAGGAGCCCTGTCTTCAAGCCCCGGGGCTGTCCCTGACTTGCTGTGCATCCTTGGATAAGTCACTGCCCCTCTCTGGGTCCCAGTTTCCTCATCTATAAAATGGGGATGCTCGTCTCTGTTGACCTACCCCCAGGGCTATTTGTGAAGGTCAAAAATGATAAGGTGTAGGTGAGGGTGGAAGAGTCAAGCTCAAATGTAGCCCAAGAGTGAGGGCATGTGGTCAGACATCTGGGTTTAGATCCCAGCTCAGCCACTTGCCCACAGTGTGACCTTGGGCAGGCTTGTCCACCTCTCTGAGCCTCAGTTTCCTCGTCAGTACAGTGAGGGCGAGGAGAGTCTCACCTCATGTGGTGTCGTGAACATGGAGTGAGATAATGACCCCAAAGCACTTCAACAGCCTGGCGTTGTGGTGAGAGCTCGGTTGTGTCAGCTCGTGGTCATTTGGGGTCTAGTTGTGCAGAAATGTCTCCGGTGGAAGGTCTGAAAGTTGGTCCATAGACCCCAGCTGCTCTGTCCCTGGAGAAGAAGGATACACTGGTCAGTGTGGTCCTGCCTGACTTGGCTCTCCTGGCACCCCGCCCCTGCCAGCCACGTGGCCACTGTGGGCCAGCAACGCCCCCGGCCTCAGTCTCCCCTCTGCACAGGGAGCACGTGGCGTGTGGTGCCTGCCAGCTGTGAGCCCAAGAGATGCAGACAGGCCTGCAGAGCTGCGCGGCCAGCAGCTGAGGACCCCAAGCCCTGTCCCGGGCAGCGGTGAGAGGAGCACACTTCACCCACACGAAGAGGAGTTGAGGCCCCGAGAAGCCATCAGTCACCCAGCACGTGCCAGGGTAGAGCTAGTGGGAGCCCAGCGGCCAAGTTTCTGGGCCAGTGAAGGTGAGATTTCTATTCAGATCATCCTGAGAGCCCACCTGGGAGGTGAACGGGCAGGTGGATGGACTCCATGGCCTGTGGCGACCCTTCCAGCCCCACGACCGTGTCAAAGTCAGGTCTGATCGGAAGGCCTGGAACGATGTGCAGAAATGGGAGAGTAACCCCACCTGATGTGTCCCCAGAGGCCGGGTACCAAAAGGAGACAGGGAAGATAAAGGGGTCTTATACTGAGGAAAGCTGTCTCATCCAGCCGAGAGTGGATGATAACTGTGGGACATCAGGGGACCCCGGGGAGCAGGGAAAAGTCCCTGCCCTCCCCAGACTCCCAGGCTGGAGAGGAAACAGACAGAGACAGCCAGCCCCAAGACGATGAGCTAAGTGTCTCAGGAAAGGGCAGACCAGGAGGAGGGGCAGCTCCACAAAGAGCATCTGAGAAGGGCTCCTGGAGGAAGTGGCATCTCAGCTGGACCTTAAACAACAGGGAAGGTTTCATTAGGCAAATGAGAGATGACATTCTTGGCTGGGGACTCAGCATGGACAAAGGCCCTGAGGTAGGGCCTTGAGCTTGTCAATCTCCCTACTAGGCCAGTGTGCATCTCAGGCACAGGCACCACATTTACTCTCTACCTGCTGTGCCGGGCCCAAAAGATGAATGTGTGTTTAGTGGACATGGCAAGGGGTCAAGAAAGGAGAAGTTTTCCCTGCCTAGGTTCCTGGAGTTTAGTCACACTGGGTCCAGCAGAGCGTGTGGGGAGGCTTGGCCAGGCCCAGGGCCCCGGCAAGCAGGAGGAAGGAAGGTGGGTACATCCTTCAGGGCTCCTTGATTGCAAGGGAGAGAGACCTGAGCTCTGGGGCTGTGGAATGTCTAAGAACAGTGACTCTCGTTCCATCTCTCAGCCCTACTTTTCTCCGTGCTGACCTCACCCTGTGGCAGGCTCTCTCCGTGGGTGACAAGATGACTGCCATGCTGTCTCCTGAGAGTTCAGAGCTCCAATGGACGTGGAGAGCATTTTCCCCTTTAGTTCCCATTTGGGGTCATGTGACCTGGCTTAAGACACGTATTAATCCAACAAGGACCACATGGCAATGGGATAGCATGGGGTATTTCTTCAAAAGAAAATGAGAACTGAGTCACTGAAAGAAGAGGGAAAGGGTGAAGGGCTCCACAAAGAATGGCCGTCCACACAGTGGGCCATTGCTAATCCTTCCAGCAGCCAAAAGAGGCTTGCTAAATACGTCCTCGGTGCCGTGACTAGCGGCCTTAGTCCCCTCCTGACCTTGGCTGTCTTTATGCCTTTATGTATTGGATTCCCTGGAAGTCCCCCCAGAGGTCTCTCCCCTACACTCTTTGCTTCAGTATCTGAAATTCAATCCTTTGTAATGAACAAGAGTAGTGACAGTTTCTTACCCTTAATGTAAACACATCTAATACTCACCACAACCTAATACTCACAAGAACCCTATGAGGAAGGTATTATTATTATCCTTGTTTTACAGATGAGGAAACTGGGGCACAGAGAGGCCAAGCTCCTTGTCCAAGGTTATACAGCTGGTAAGGGGTAGATCTGGGATTCAAACCTTGATAGTCTGGACCAGAGTACGTGGTCTTAACCACCACACCACACTCCTCTCATTGCCGTTTCTAGAATGAGGTACTAAGGTACTACCTGAACATAAAGACCTATGGATGGACTAGGTACCTTGTTTTTAATTTCCCATTTAAGAGGAGACAAATGACCACGCACCCACAGCACGAACTCATCCATCCATCTATCCATCCATCCATCCATCCTCCATCTATCCATCTATCCATCCATCCACTCATCCATATCCATCCATCCATCCATCCATCCATCCATCCATCCATCCATCTATCCATCCATCCACTCATCCATCTATACATCCATCCATCCATCCATCCATCTGTCCGTCCATCCATCTACCCATCCTCCTCCCTCCCTTGCTTCCTTTCTTCCCTTGAAAGACTATTTGCTATGCTTTTTCTGCAGGTCAGGCATCGAGAGAGTGTGCCCTTAACAGAGTCGGAGGCCTGGGGTGGCCTGGCCCCTGGCCCGGGCAGGCAAAGGTGCAGAGCTCACTTCCTCTGAGTAGCCGCCAAATTAACACATCTTATCAGACTCCAGTCTAGAACTCAAAGCAAAAAACCACCTAAAACCTCAGGATGGAAGCAGTTTCTGGGAACCGGGACCAGTCTTTCTCTAAGCCTGTGCCTGCGGAACCGGACAGACAGACAGTCGGACAGAGGTCGTGATCGGGAGCAGATGCGGTTATGAGCTGAGCCGACAACTCGCCCCGCACACTTCGGGAAACACAGTGAGATCTGGGGCGTCAATTATTTAAACCCTAATTAACATAGCTCTGCATGTCTTTTTGGGGGCGCACTCAGAACACACGGCATTGTTATCGTGGAAGAAAAGAGAGAATGAAATATTGATAGGGCCGGCTTTGTTCTCGGCTCGGCGAGAGCAGGCTGCTTGTAGGAAGCGGATTCCCGCCGTTGCGGCAGCTTTAATTAGGAAGGTCGGTGGCTTCTCGGGCCCCTTGGATTCCTTTAATTTCCACAGAGGGAAGCGGCTTCTGGATTTTATTGAACACGGTTGAATTTTTATTTTCAAAAATCAAAACAGAAACAGTTCTTGGCATCCGTTATGAGCGCTGGGTGTTATTTGCTCTTTAGAGATAAAGTTGTTTTTGTACGGAGAGAGGGAGCCAGGGAAAACGAGGCCGGAGAGCTGTCCTGGGAAAGATACTCGACTGGGAGATGGTAGTCAGCAGAAAAATAAACCTCCACTCGACCCGGCTCGGCCTGGGCTCCCGGCACTCTGGCTGGCCCAAGAAATCCATTTGACAATGGACAGTTTGAGCTGAGGTTGAGGCGGTTAACTCTCGGGGCACCGGAGTCTGAACTGGTTCCAGAAGTTTCTGGGGTAGGAAATCAAGTGGAGAGAAGTTATGGAGGCCCTGGAGACTGTGGGAAGGCCAAGGCAGACCCCTGGGAGGAAGGGGAATAGAGGAAGGGGGACCTCAAAGGAGGGAAGCTTGGGGGGGGGAGGGCAGGGCAGAATAGCGATGCTGGAAAGGAGGGTCCCTGGAATGGAGGGTCCCTAGTGGCAACCTCAAAGGCCAGAGCAGTCTCTGAATGCTCAACCCCAGGCCACGTGGGGGGTGGGGAGGGGGAGAAGGTGCCACGGAGAAAGGCTAAGTTTCAAGTAGTGTCTCTCCTTCCTCTTGCATTTTGGAGTCATTGTTGATGGGTTCATTATTTTTATTTATTTTTTTGGTGTGAGAGGAAGATTAGCCCTGAGCTAACATCCGTGCCCATCTTCCTCTACTTTATATGGGACGCCGCCACAGCATGGCTGACAAGCGGTGCGTCAGTCCGCGCCCGGGATCCGAACCTGCGAACCCCGGGCTGCCGAAGCAGAGCACGAACTTAACAGCTGCACCACCGGGCCAGCCCCGATGGGTTCATTATTGAGCATAGGCCACACATGGACTAGAAGCCAGGCACCTAGCAGGCACTGGGGGACCAGAGGGACCAGAGTTGCTGCCCTAAAGGGGAGACCAACAAGAGTGGCTCCGTGCAATAAAAGCTGGGGGTGGGGGGAGGTTTCACTCACTTCAGAAGCAACGTTTGAGCGGGAGGAAGGCAGGACAATGGATTTCAAGGCCGAGAATGGCAAGGAGGGCTTTCCGGGCAGAGGGCACGGCCTCTGCAAAGCGTGGAGGTCTGAGAGGATGAGACAGAAATCGACTTGAGTTGCAGCAGAGGAAGCAGATGGAGGTGAGGTTTGCCCCAGTGACAGGGTCTCGCGGGCTCACCCTCGGGAGGCGAAGAGGATGAACCAGCCGTGAGTTGGAGCAGCTCTGCCTGAGCCTCGAGGAGCAGGGATGGGGGAGCACAGCACACACCCACTCAGTTCAGCCCTCACCAAACTCTGCAGACGGGTCCCAGGATCCTCATTTCAGTGTGAATCACGAGTGGGAGGGGATGGTGGTGTGGTAGCAGGGAATGAGGCCACTCCTTTAGCTGCAAGAATATTCCAGTTGCAGTGGAGCCAGGCTGGAGTATTCATTCAACAAACACAGAACATGCCTCTTGCAGAGCAGACACCTCCAGAGTTCCGCCACAGCCTCCAGCACACTTGTCCCATCTTTTTGCACCCTGGATTCCAGTTCTGGGTGTGCAGTCTCCCCCCACAGCCAGCACCTGAGTCTCTTTTCGCTGGCTGCCCTCAAGTTGCTGGAACATGCTTTGCCTGCATGCACAGAGAGCCGGAAGAGCCTGGGCACATCCTTCTAGAATAGCTTGCAGGGTATGGAGTCTAAAAGTTTCACCTCCCCTGCCCCTGAGTGGGGCAACTCAGTGTGACCCGAGCTATCTCCCACCCGAGGTACCCTCTGTAGGACTTTGCTAGACACGTGCCATCTCTTGGCCTCCTTCCCTTCCCTGTCCCACGTCCCCACTCCCCGTGGCTCACTCCCAGAAATGCTTCCTAATACTTCACTTTCACCTAACTCTTCGTCTCAGGGTCTGCCTTGGGGAACCCAATCTATACACCCACCATGTGCCAGCCCTTGTTTTCCACCCTGGCATTATGGTGTCAAACAAGTCACACGCATGCACCTGTGCACACGTGCATGCCACCAAGAACGTGCCGAGCAATATCTAGGTGCTGGGGAGCCAGCAGGGAACGAAACGTCAAGAGCCCCTCGCCTGGAGGAGCTGACACTCTCAGAGAGGGAGACAGACAACATAACCATTAAATAAATGAAAAGACAACACTTGAATAGACCCTTAAAGGAGTTGGGGAGGGTGCAAGCATATTTTATTATATGAAAATAACCCAGGTAAGAAGTATAAGAGTGTTCTGGAGAAAGGCAGCAGCAAATGCAAAGGCCCTGGGGTGGGATATGCTTGAAGTGTTCAAGGAATATCAAGGAGGCCAGTGTGGCAGGGCCCAGGTTTATAAGATGGGGGTAAAGAAGACGAGGATTAGAGATAGAGGATGGAGTCCTGCAGTGTCTCTGCATTCCACTGCACACACACATTACCTTTTATTCTGAATGTGGTGGGAACCGGCAGAGGGCTGGATCTCTGTCTCATGCAGAGCAGTTTCAACCCTGACATTCAGAAGCCCCAGAGGGAGCTGGCCTCGATAGGCCGCAGGGACGCCCTGCCCAAAGTGGACTTGCGAGGAACGGTACTGTTCAGGTGGAGACCGGCTTCTTCTAGAAAGGCTTCTTGCGCCAGCTGCCACAAGAACATATTTCTCTGCATCTCATTGCACACGTGTGCACACAGACATGAAAGAGATCCCACTACACACGCTCGCGGAAGCTGCTTCTTTTTTTCTCGCTCGCTTATTTATTTAACAAGCATCCACTGGGCTCCTCGACGTGTCAGGTGCCACTCTGGGCCTGGGGGCACCCTGGTGAGCCAAGCAAGGCAGGGTCCCTGCCCGAGCAGACCTCACACCCCAGTGGGGGAAATGGATGATAAACACACGATCAGGAAAATGTGTAAAATATATTTCAGGTCATGCCAAGTCCTACACAGAAAAATAAGACAGGTTGGACTGGTGGGTCTCAGCTGGGAAGACTTTGTCCCCAGGGCACATTTGACAATGCTTGGAGACTGTTTGGATTCTCATAAGCTTTGGAGGGTGGGTGCTTCTGGCATCTGGTGGGTAGAGGCCAGAGATGCTGCTCAACAGCCTACGATGCACAGGAGAGCCCCACAGCAAAGAATTCTCCAGTGCAAAATATCAGTTGGGCTAAGATTGCAAAGCCCTGGGGTAGAGGAAAGCGAGTGACGGAGAAGAGCTTTGTAAGCCAGGACGGTCAGGGAAGGCCATTTGAGGAGGTAACATTTCTGCAGAGACGTGAATGAAAGTGGGGGATAGACTGTGGGAGAAGAACCTTCGGGCAGAGGGAACAGCCAGTGCAAAGGCTCTGAGCGTGCAGAGTACTTGATTGTTCAAGGGCTACATGTAGACACACGTCATCCTCTGTAAAGACTTCAGGGTCTCCCACTTTGTGAGTTAAATACCTCAAGGAGCACAGATTTCACTCTGGATTCATTTCTGAGCATCCTCTCCAAAAAAAAGTGAGGTGTTCCTATTCACCAGAAGGGCTGCAGAAATTTCCACCCTATGTCCGCCTCCAGGCTGTGTGTCTTGGTGGGAAAAGGGCACTTCCCTCTAGGACAGAACCTTCGAGCCTTTGGACTTGGATCTGTAGCCCCCTCTGCAGACCAGAGGCCCAGGGCTTACGGAGAGCAAGACCCCCTACTCACAACCCTGTCGGGAGACAATTCTTCCCATCTGCACAATTAGGGCAGAATAGTTGCAAAGCATTTCATGTCCATGATAATTCTTTTTTTCATCTCATAACAACCTGGAAAAGTTAGAGGGTCCAATGGCGTCACCCCAACCCTCCATTTTATGGGGGCACCTGAGCCTCAGGGAGGAGCCAGGACCTGTCCAGGGGTTTGCAGACAGCTTGCGCGGGGGCCGGGGCAGGAGTCCTCACTCCCAAGTCCACCTCCATCATTAACACAGCATCTGGCCTCGCCAGCCCTGCTCCGATTTTATAAACACGGCCCAGCTCTGAGTCTCTTTCTCCCAGGCCCACACCCTCTTTGCTGTGACATTTCCTGTTCCCCTCTTGAGTCTGCCTCCCAGAGCCCAGCCTCGCTGGAGGCTTTGATTAAAAATGCACCTCCTAATCTCATCAGAGGCCAGAAACATGCATATATGCAAATCAACATCTGTTCCTTGACTCGGGGAAGGATCTTCCCAGAGTGCTCTGGGAAAAGGGGCCCAGCCCAGTGAACTCTGAAGGGAAGGCTCCAGAACATCCAAAAGTCACTTCAAAATCCCTGGGTCCCTGAAGAAAATTCACTCTTAATGTAATTGGAGATTATACTTGAAGGAGCAATAAAGGAGGCGTCCCAGTGTGTCCCCCTCGAGCTGTGGCTCCTTCCTCATCAAGCCCTTTCTGTGTTATAGGACACGTGGCCTGGCCCCTGGCCCTGAGGAGCCCCTCTGGCTGACAAGGGAAGCAGCAGCTGGTGGTCGCTTCTTGGCTTTGAGGCGTGTCTTTGCCAGCTTGAATGCCTGGGACCCTTTCCTGGGAGAATTACTCTATGTATGTGTGGGGCCCACAACACCAGCCACTATAGCAATAAACCTCAAAGTCTCTACGACTGAAGACAGTGGACCCCCATTTCTCAGTCGTGTGAAGTCTGAAATGGCGGCAGGGAGTGGGGATGAGGGTGATTCTGTGTCCAGTGCAAGGGTTCATTGTAGGCTCCTTTATCTTGTGGACCCACCTCTACGACCTCGGAGTCCTCCCCATGGAGACTGGCATCCAGGTTGTGTGGGCCAGGCCTGGGGGTGACACACATCATGTGATGCTCACATTCCATTGGCCAGAACTTGGTCACATGGCCTAACTGCAAGGGAGGCTGGGAAATACAATCTGAGGTGCTGCCAGGAGGAAGGGGAGAATGTGGATATGAGTGTTCAGGGGCGGACTCTGTCACGGCTCTTCTCTCAGACAACGTTAGAACTGAAAGGGCCCTCAGAGCACTGATTGGTGAGGCCCTCTGGCTATGAGGAGCAGAAAGAGACCAGCATTAGGAAGTTTATTGGCAGGAGGGCAAGGAACCGCCAGCTTGGGATATGGCAAGACTGCTCTGGGTGCCTAGGGATCAGCCACCACCACCATGGGGTCACAGTAGGAATGTCCTGGTCACGAGGCAGGCCGTGGCCCAGGAGAGGAAGGTCCACCCATGTCTTCATCCTTGCATCACTGGTTCCATGAACAAAGTCGCTGTGAGAGCCCCTGATTGGCCACACCTAGACCCCACAGCTGACTCCCTGCAGAGTGGAGGGGAGAGGAGTGATCTTGTCCCGTGGCCTCCGGGCAGCATGGCACGCACCTGCACTTGTCATCCACTCAAACTACTGCTCTGAGGGAGAGGGGGGATTCTCCAGAAGGAAATCAGGATGCTGACGTCAGGATACTGGGATCCAACAGGGTCTGATACTGAGATCGGAGCTCTTCCTTTACTGGGGCGCCCATGGAGCTCAGAGAGAGGAAGGCAGAAAAGAGGCAGAGTTGGATCCCTGATCTGCCCAGGCTTGCAGTGACCACCTTTTGTCTGGTGGCAGATGGAACTCGATGCCATTTTCCTTTCAAAGCCTTTGAGGCCCAGTGTCTCTCTTCTGAGGCTTCTGCCTTGTCAGTGTCTGAAGTCACCTCGATTCTCTCTAGAGGAAACACGTCTGTTGGGAAATTTGATTTTCAAGAAGCCCATGTGGTGGGCCCCAGGGAGGATGGATAAGAAGGGCACAAATGCAAAACCACCTGTGGGAGAATCGCAGGGTGTAGTCATAGGTAGGGCCGTAGACCTGGCCTTTGGGGAGGTGGTGGGCATCTGTGCCTCTCTGAGCTCCCCAACACTTTTTACCATATTTTTTGGCATGGAAATATATTTGTATATGATTCCATATCCAAGCGTGTGGTGGATATGAGTTGTTTTGCCTACCTAGCATCCATGCACCCTTCTGTTGGAAAGAGTACCCCAATTTCCTTTGGGGAACTGCCCCACTTTCCAGCCCTGGGCTCACATGGGGCTGACTTCACCCCCAAGCACCCATGGGAATGTGTGACACAGGCCAGGCCAATTAGAATCACACTGACTGGTTCAGGGGTGGGCACATGACCCAATCTGTGCCAATCAAATGGAATCCTAGACTTTTGCAGGGCCAGTGGAAATAGACTGAGATGCTCTCTTTTTCTTATAGACAAATAGATAGGAGGCCAGCCTAGAGTTGGTAGTGGCCATCGTTCCGGCCAAAGGATGAAGCCACCCAGAGGAAAACAGATTTAAAGACGGAAAGCATTAGATCACTGATGTTTTGAACTGAATTGTGTGCCCCCAAATTCACATGTTGAAGGCCTAACCCCCAAAGTGATGATATTTACAGATGGGGCCTTTAAAGAGGTAATTAAAGTTAGACGGTCATAAGGGTGGGGCCAATCCCGTAGGACTGGTGTCCGTATAAGAGGAAGCGCAGACACCAGGAGTGTGCACGCACAGAGAAAGGGCCTGTGAGGACACAGTGAGAAGGCAGCCGTCTGCAAACCAAGGAGAGAGGCCTCAGAGAAACCAACCCTACGGACACCTTGATCTTGGACTTCGAGGCTCCAGAACCGTGAGAAAACAAATTTCTGCCGTTTAAGCCACCCAGGCTGTGGTGTTGGTTACGGCAGCCCCAGTTGACTAATGCACCTGATGGCACCATCTAACACCCGGGCCAGCCGTGCCTGACAGCTGACAAGCTTCCTCCGAACACTTCAGTCACGTGAGCCCATTGGGTCCCTTCTGTCCTAAGCTGGTTTGGGTCGGGGTTTTCTTTACTTGCAAATTGTAAATTAAAGAAGTCCCCATAATATTAAATATTAGTACTGGTAGTCTCAGGTGTGGGCTTAGGGAGATCTTATTTTCTTCTTTTATTTTACTTCTCTGAATTTTATAAAATCAACTTGGATTACTTTTGTAATCTAAAAAAAAAGTTACATAAAAGAATGTTGGTGTGTCTCTGCCACGCACGGGGCCAAAGCAATTTCCCCCTCCTGATGGCCAAGAGGGGCCCAGTAGGAAAAGGTCAGAGGGGATGAGAAGATCAGCGCCTGTTAACCATTCTGGGTGGCAGGGGTCAGATCCTGGTGTACATTATCCTATCTCATGTCCATAAAGGCCCGACCAAGTAGCTCCTGTTTGTATCCTCCTACTCACAGACAAGGAAACAGTGGCTCTGGAAGATGACATCTTCAGCAAGCTCACACCAGTGGTAATCCGCAAGGCGGGGATTCAGCTCCAGATTTTTCCGGGGCCATTTTTGCTGCCCAGACCTGCAGTGGGTGAATGAGGCAGAGCCCTGGGCAGAAATCCCCGGAGGGCTGACCACTCTTGAAGTGAGCCCTACATTGTGGGGGCCCCTAGACTCTATCAGGTCTCTGTGCTTGGGGTGGGGGTGGGGGGCACAGAGGACAGAGCACAGGTCAGTGACATTTGTCTGGGCCAGCTCAGAAAAACAGATAAATTCAATGGTTATTGTATCATTTTGAAATATGTGTTTGTATTTATACGTCTGTACATCTATATCTATGTCATCATTACATTTATATCCTTATAACTACAACTGTTGGGTTGAAATCACATGAAATTGACAATATTAGATGACTTTTGGCCTATAAAAATGGTTCTTTCTAATGGTTCAACTCTATACCTATACGAATCTATATAATGTATCTCTATATCTCCTTTTTTTTTTTACAAAAAAAAGCAAAGATTATTCTAATTCTGAATGTGGGGGTACCACCCCTCACCCCCAGCAGGATCCTGGCTGCCTTGAGATGGAGAGGAAGCAAGGCCTTGGGGATCTGAGGGTCAAGGAGGCCTGTGGATAGTGCCCAGCTCTCCTGGCCTCAGAGAAAATGTCTCCCTCTATCCCTGTGCTGACCAGGGGCAGCCCTGATTAACTGGCCACTGCCCCCTCTGCAGCGTACGGGAGAGATCAACGCACCATCTGATGCTGAGTTGCTGTTGACAGGCAAGGGAGAGGCAGCTCCTACAGCGGACAGGCCCCAGGCCCGCAGCCCCGGGGACGAGGTCAGAGGCTGCAGGCAGAGCCAGGGCGCAGGGACGGAGGCCTACTCCAGCCTCTGTTCTGAGCCAGTCCAGCCTTTCCCTTCTTGTCCCTCCCTCCACTTCTGCAAGGGGAGCTCGACATGACCAGCCCGCTCCCTCGAGTCTTGCCTGCCCACCGTGCCAGTCCCCTCGCAGGCTCGGTTAGCCTGGCCTCCAGGCGCCCCTCCCCAGTCCCGGAGGCCTCTGGCTACCCGGCTGGGACCCGGCCGCCTACTCTGGCCACGGGGCTGTTTGTGGAGCCATCGCAGGCAGCCCCGGGCCTCTGTCTTCCTATTTAGACAAACAAACAGAAACCGGTTCGGTTACCACAGGCGGGCTGTGAGGCGTCCAACACAAACCGAGGCCGCCCGCCTGGCGTCTCCAAGTGCCCCGGGTTCGGTTCAGGCGGTCCCAGGACATTTGCCTCATTCCCGCTCTGGCCTTGTTCCCCGACTCTCCACGCCTCAGTGACACTCGTCCGCCAGCCCCGTCCCAGAGGCTGTGTGAAATGAGGCCGGGCAACTCTCAGGCTGCAAAAGAAGATGGGAACCCTATGTCCAAGCTGGGGCCTTCTTGTGTCCTTGAAGCCCTAGAATGTTCTGCTTCAGAAGGGCTTGGAGAGGGCCTTGTCCAATACCCATTTAACAGATGGGAAAACTGAGGCCAGAGAGAAGGGACTTTCCAAGGTTACACAGTGAATTTGGGACAAAACTTTTAAAAGCCCCGAGCAGGGTCAGGAATTACCTACATGGCAGGATTTGAGGAGTACTTCCTAAAGGATTTTATCTTCCATGGATCTCTTCCCCAAGGGTCTGAATGTCCTGCATTTCTACCACTAAAGCTGTGTTCCCTGAGTCCAGATGTGCTGGTAAAAATCTCCTTGATACAGAGTTAAGGAAAGAAAGCAATGTATAGACAAGTGTCTACAAGTATTCAGTATTCTACAACATATTTATGTATGCATATCGTATATATAATTTTTAAATTCACACACATACACAAATGCTTAGATGAACATTTTTTTAAAATTATTTTATTGAGGTCATATTGGTTTGTAACATTATATAATTTCAGGTGTATATTATCATATACCAGTTTCTGTATAGGCTGCATCATGCTCACCCCAATTGTCTAGTTTTTGTTCATCAGCACACACCTTTACCCCTTTTGCCCTCCCCCCCACTTCCTTCCCCTCTGGTAACCACTAATCTGTTCCCTTTAACCATGTGTTAGTTTATCTTCCACATATGAGTGAAATCATATGGTGTTTGTCTTTCTCTCTCTGGCTTATTTTACTTAATATAATACCCTCAAGGTCCATCCATGTTGTTGCAACTGGGATAGTTTTGTCTTTTTTTATGACTGGGTAGTATTCCATTGTATACATATACCACATCTTCTTTATCCATTCATCAGCTGACGGGCACTTGGGTTGCTTCCATGTTTTGGCTGTTGTGAATAATGCTGCAATGAACATAGGGGTGCATAGATCTCTTTGTATTGTTGATTTCATGTTCTTTGGATAAATACCCAGTAGTGGGATAGCTGGATCATACGGTATTTCTATTTTCAATTTTTTGAGGAATCTCCATACTGTTTTCCATAGTGGCTGCACCAGTTTGCATTCCCACCAGCAGTGAATGAGGGTTCCCTTTTCTCCACGACCTCTCCAACATTTGTTATTTTTTTGTCTTGTTAATTATAGCCATTGTGATGGGTATAAGGCGGGCATCTCATTATAGTTTTGATTTGCATTTCCCTGATGATTAGTGATGGTGAACATCTTTTTGTATGCCTGTCGGCCGTCTGTAATCTTCTTTGGAAAAATGACTATTCGTCTCCTCTGCCCACTTTTTGATTGGGTTGTTTGTTTTTGTTGTTGTTGAATTGTATGAGTTCTTTATATATTTTGAAAATTAAACCCCTTGTCAGATACACGATTTGTGAATATTTTCTCCCAGTTGGTGGGTTGTCCTTTTGTTTTCGTTTTGTTCGTTGGATGAACATTTCTGGCAGTGGATACAAGAAACAGCAGAGGTTGCCTCTGGGAAGAACAGCAGAAGGCACAATTGTGAGGAAACCGACTTTTCCCCGTATGTTCTTCTGTACAATCTTTACTAGGTGAGTTTTCACTTTGCGATAATAAAAACGAGGATGGACATTCACAGAGCCCAGACTATGCGCAGATACTGTTCGTGGCGTTTTACTAGGGTTTTTTATCAACTCACTTCATCCTCATCACAGTCCAACCAAGGTGGATTATTATTATCCCCACTTGACAGACAAGCAGACTGAGGCATTGAGACATAAAGTGACTTGCCCAGGGCCACAGAGTCAGTGGATGGCAGAACTAAAATTTGAACCCCGATAACCGAGCTCCAAAGTGCAGACATGTCACCTCTGTATTAATCTGCCATTCCATAAAAAGCTACTTGACAAATGAAATCAGAAATGAAAATGTAGGGGGCTGGCCCAGTGGTGCAGCAGTTTAGTTCGGGCTTGGCAGCCCGGGGTTCGCGGGTTCGGATCCTGGGCGCCCGCCGACGCACTGCCTGTCAGCCATGCCATGGCGGCGTCCCATATAAAGTGGAGGAAGATGGGCACGGGTGTTAGCCCAGGGCCAGTCTTCCTCAGCAAAAAGAGGAGGATTGGCAATGGATGTTAGCTCAGGGCTGGTCTTCCTCACAAAAAAAAAAAAAAAGAAAGAAAATGTACACGCTGGGTGGGACAGGGAACAGATGTGACACCGAGTCACACAGCCTCCTCTTGACTGTGGAACCTTTGGCTGACTCTTCATCAGACTCATTCACCACTGCTCTGGGAGCAGGGAGCGGGGCAGGCCAGGAACCCCACACATGGGGCATTGGGTGGGGTGGCTCTGGAGCTGTGGGCATTAGGATAGTGGGGGATAAAAGGGACATGTCCTTGGGGACATAAGTCTGTCAAAACCCTGCTCATCACCTTCCAACTGATCAGCCACAAGGGGCTGGGTCCAAGCCAGGGCCCTCACTGCAGGTGTAGGAAGAAGCTGATTTTCAGGGCCTGCTCCCTCAGTAAGAGCGATGGAAGGGTCTTGGTGCTGGTGCTGCCTCCTCGAATTTCTAACCCTGTGATAATAATAGTAAATAAACAATACTAACAGCAATGATAATAATAATAGTGCTATGACAGATTAAAGATGGCCACAGATTGTTCGACATCCTCCCGTGGAGAGGTGGGGTCCCTGTTCCCTCTTCTCGAACCTGGGTGCTCTTGACTGCTGTGATGAATAGAATATGGTGGAAGTGCAGTGTGCAAGTTTCCTGGCTGAGGCCTTCAGAGACCAGCGGCTTCCACCTCCTGTCCCTCGAAGCACTCACTCTTGGAGCCGTGAGTCGTGGTGTAAGAATTCCAACTACCCTGCTGGAGAGACCACGTGCAGAGGGACAGGAGCCCAGAGGAGCCCAGCCTTCCAAAGAATGTGAGTTATGACATCTTGGACGCTCCAAACTAGCCCATTCATGCACTGAACACCACCAAGGGGCCCAGGCAATGCCACTTGGAGTAAAAGAATTGTCCAGCTGACCCCTTCTCAAATTCCCCACTCCTGTAACCACCACTCAGCTCAAGAAAGAGAATATTGCCAGAGACCCCAAGCCCCTGGAGTGGCCTCAGCCAATCACCACCCCTTCTCTGCCCCCAGAGATAACTATCTAGGCTTTTTCATAATGTTTTCATCTCTTTTAAAAATTGTTTATCATTTATGTACACATATTTAAATATATAGTTTAATTTTATTCCCTTTTGAACTTTCTATAAAGGCAATCATGCAGTATGCGTCCTTTCGTCTTTGGCTTCTTTTGCTCGCATCACGTCTGTGAGATTCACCCATGTTGTTGCATAAACCATTATTTTGGTCATGTTCATTGCTGTATAGTACTCCATTGTATTGCTACACAACCATGTATTTATCAGTTCTGTTGTTGATGGGCATTTGGTTTGCTTCCAGTGTTAGGCTCTTTGGTACAATGCCACTTGTCCTCGACTGTGTCATTCACATTTCTTAGTACAGTAGTCCTCCCTTCTCCATGAGGGATATGTTCCAAGACCCTCAGTGGATGCCTGAAGCTGCAGAAAATACTGAACCTTATATATACTGTGTTTCCTCCTGTGTATTCATACCTATGGCAAAGTTTAATTTATAAATTAGGCACAGTAAGAGATTAGCAACAATAACTTCTCTTTGGCATATCTGAACTGCCAGCATCACTACTCCCGAGTTTTGGGGCCATTATTAAGTAAAATAAGGGTTACCTGAACACCAGCACCACAGTACAAGAGTCTATCTGATACTGAAATAGCTAAGTGACTAATGGGCAGGTAGCGTGTACAGAGTGGATGCACTTGGACAAAGGGATGATTCACACCCTGGGCAGGATGGACGGGGTCTGCACGAGATTCCGTCATGCTACTCAGGATGGTGTGCATTTTAAAATTTATGAATTGTTTATTTCTGGAATTTTCCACTTAATATTTTCGGACTGTGGTTGACTGCGAGTAACTGAAACTGCAGAAAACGAAGCTGCGGATGAGGGGGACGACTGTATGAACGGGGGCTCACATTTCTGAGTCTTCACTGAGGAGTAGAATGTCTGCATAGGGTCTATGCTTATCTTCAACTCTTCTAGATAATGTCATGCCCTGGCTCTCACTCCCGCCAGCAGTGTCTGAGATTGTGGTGTGAACTGCACCTTGTCCTGGGTCTGATTCCTCTCTCTCCAATGACCAATGTGTCAATCCACTTCAGACACTTACTGGCCATTTGGGTTTTCTCTTTCATGAAGTGCCTATTCAAGCTTTCCTCCCATTTCTCTACCAACTGTAGAGCATTTAAAAAAAAATTAATTTGCTTCCAACCTTTAAAAGTTGAGAGATTCTGTACTAAAATAGAGACGTCTGCCTACGACAGAGAAAACAGACTCTGGCCACCCTAGGCTGGGGTCCCTGCATGGTAATGATCTGCTGGGGCTGAGTAGTGAATTCTTTTAGTTGGGGTGTGGGTCACCAGTGTCCACTGCCGGGCCTGCTTTCTTCATTGTGTGACATGCCTGCAGGCATTTGTACTGGGGACCTCTGATTTAGTATCTCAGGGCTGGATCAGCCACCCCTGTGTCTGGGCTACAGCTGCTTCACACCTAACCTGCTGTCATGTGTGAATTGCAGGTGTGGCCCAATTAGTTCCTGCCTCTCACATCTTCATCCTTTGGTAGTGCCCTTCAAATGGCTTGCTTTGGCCAATAGGATGGTGGTAAATGTGATGCAAGCAGAGTCTTGAAAAGCATGTGAGCATGGGGGTTTGCACTTCTGCAGCTCTCGAAACCCTGTGACTCATGCTAGCCTGATGGAGGATGAGCGCCCAATGGAGAGAAGCCCCAGTTATCCCAGACATCCCAGCCGAGACTGTAATCATCCAGCAGCACCAGCTGGTCCACTAGTTGACTGCAGATGCACGAACAAGTCCGGCCACGATGAGCCCAATCTGACCTGGACCAGAAGGAATACCCAGCTAAGCTTAGCCCAAATTGTTGCCATGTAGAATTGTGAAATAAGAAAAGGTTTTTAATGTTACTGAATTTGGGGATATTTTGTTACACGGCAAAAGCAGATTGATGCACTTGCCAATGGAGAATTCCACAAACCCAGAAAAGTCAGAGAGAAATGCAGATATGGATTTGGAACCAGCTTCCACATCTGCTTCTTCACATGGAGAAATAGCTGATACAGGATCCCCTTCTCCAAATGCCTGGGATCCTGACTTGCCTTCCTGTACCATTCCAACCCCAACTCCCATCCCCCCCTACCTCCCAGGCCCTTGCACGTCCGGTGTATTGTGACCTCACCATCCCACAAAGAGCCAGGCAATAACCTAGTGTAATTGGTTAATATTTTAATATTTTCTCACCTTAATTAAAAGTCCAAATGGGAATATTGGCAGCTTAGGCCCTCATTTAAAAATTGAGCCATATTCCCATTACTAGGAACGTCTAATTAAAACATCCGTTAAAAGTCCATAACATTAAGTTAACGGGGAAAGCCAGGAGGAATTTGATTAGATTTTATTTCTGTAAAATTAATATTAGCAACTTAAAAAAAAAATGTTCCCCGATGCTGATTGTTATTCATAAAGGCTCTCTGAGCATTGGAGTGGGAGTCTCACTTAGACGGTCCTGGAGACCACGCTGAAATCACACGGGAGTCTAGCAGAAGTCAGAGCTGATGGGCCAAGTCCTGGACTCAGAAGATGGAATTCTTGGCCTCCCACCCAAAACTTCCTAATAGTCCTAACCCCTGCAGGACGGTCCAGGCTGGGAATCTGGAGACCTGAGTTCTGACTGGGGGACTTTGGCCAAGCCACTTACTCTCTTTGGATCCAGCTTACTCTTCTGTCAGATAAGCAATCACCATCTCACCTGCTATTTCACAGGTGCATTTTGAGGTCCGAAGATAACGAAGATGAAAGACCTTTGAGGAAGTGAACTTGGTCCAAAGGGAAGGAAGAGGAAGAAGGCTAGATTGGGGCCATGCAACCTTTAGTCAGCTTTGAGAAAGATTCATCTGGAATGTGGTGGGCACTCAATGAATGGCAGCTATTGTCTTTATTAGCAGTTTAGGTTTTGTGAAGAAAATACATAACTTTATTTTATTTATAACTTTATTTTTTGGTAAACTAAAAAGTTACCTGCTCATTTAAAAAAATATAAAAAACAAAGTAAAAGGGCCATCATTCTAAATTCTACTACAAAAAATAACCATTGTTCGTGTTAGTATGTAACACTCCTGCTGTCCACCCCCATGTACACTGACTGAACAACAGAAAGATGGATCCAAACAGAAACTAGTCATAAAAATGTGATCCTACTACTCGTGACTTTAAATAACAATCACTGAGTATGTTTAACTTGAATTTAATGGTAGAAAAATAAACTTGTGAAACTAAAAACATTGCTGAATATTTCATTTTAAGAGATAGTCATTGTATCTCTTGGTAATCAGTCCTTGGGTGATGAATATGATGTAGTCTACACAGAAATTAAAATACAATGATGTACACCTGAAATTTATATAATGTTATAAACAAATGTGACCTCAATAAAGAACAATACGGCATTTCACCTCCTTTTAAGGTCAGTTGGAGAATGGCTATCATGATAAAAACCAATGATGGTCACAATAAAAGAGAGAGAGATTTGTTCCTAAAAGAATCAAGGTTTAAGAAAAAAAGATTGTGAAAACATTAAAAGGCTGGTCTACTGCTATGGTCTGAATGTGTGAATTTCCCACCCAAAATTCACATGTTGAGACCTAACTCCCAAGGTGATGGTGTGAGAGGTGGGCTTTGGGGGAGGTGATTGCGTCACGAGGGTGGAGCCCTCATGAACAGCATTAGTGCCCTTAGAAGAGACCTAGAGAGCCTCCCACCACGTGAGGATACGAGGAGGAGTCAGCAGTCTGTAACCCTAAAGAGTCCTCGCCAGAACCCGACTGCGCGGCACGCTGATCTTGGATTTCCAGCCTCCAGAACTGCGAGAAATACATTTCTGTTGTTTATAAGTCACCCAGTCTGTGGTGTTCTGTTGGAGCAGCTTGAATGGACTAAGCCACCTACATCAGAAGGGAAGCTTTGGGCTGCGAGTAATGGAAAGGTGGACCTCGCTGGCTTAAACAGCAGGGGAATTTATGTGACTACAGAAGGCGAGTGTTTGGGGGCTTCTGGTCACGCGATCAGGCAGTTCAGTGATTTCCAAGATTAGATTCCTTCTCCTATCCTCTCTGCTACCCCAGAGCTGGATCTGCCCAAGGAAGGTTCCTCACGGTTCTAGGACTTCATGGTGCTAAGATAACTTGATTAACCTTACATAGCAATTACTTACCTACTTCCCCTGCTTCAGTTGGATCCTCACAACCACAAAAAAGGAAGCTGCCATAAGTACTTCTCTTTTACAGACAAGAAAACTGAGACTCAGAGAGGTTAAGTAACTTGCTCAAGGTCACAAAGCTAGCAAGCGGCAGAGCCAGAATTCCAAAGGAGCAGTCTAGGACAGATTGCATTATGGGCCTCTATTCTTCACTCTTTGCCATGTGACTTTACAGCACCTCTCAGTAAAGAGGTGGAGTGCATGTCCCCACCCTTGACTTTGGGTTCAATCTTGTGACTTGCTTTGGCCCAGATCATGAAGCAGAAGTGATGGTCAGTGTGCCGGTTTTGAGTCTAGGCCTTAAGAAGTTTCATGTTTCCATTTTCTTTGCTTGTGAGAACATTCTCTGCCTAGTTCACTGGAGACCAAGATGGATAACAGTGTAACAGACTTACAGATCTTCAGGTAATGCAGAGCTACCCCAGTTCCACAGCCTGGTCAGCTAATTCCTAGCTGAACCACAAATACATCAGCAAGCCCAGCTAACAGCCAGCAGAGCAGTTTCAGCCCACCCATAGAGGCGTTTGATACATTTGTTCTTATTGTTACAATCCACTGAGCTTTTGTCTTCCTTGTGTGTTTGTTACACAGCATCACTGTGGCAATAGCTAACTGATACAGTCTGCCTCCGGATCCTGTGATATTAAGTACAGCTCCACACTGCTCTTGTCTGGCGTGTGATCCCTTCTGCAGAGACTGCTCTTCCTGAGTGAGGAGAGGGTCGGAGGCTGAGGGGGGTGTCCCAGAGCCAGGCAGCCAGCCTCAGAAGGACTCGGGGCTGGCAAGGGCTGCATGTACCCAGCCTCTCAATTACGCATCGCTCTCGATCCACAGGGCCTGCAAACACTTGGTGCATTATGGTCAGCAAGGCATACCTCTGGCTTGCTCTGGACACCTTTCTGTTTATCCCCCTCTCTCAAACCTGGGCTGGCATGTACCTCTGGAAACCAAGACAACGCAGAGGGAGCAGGCCAGTTCTAGCTGGTACCTCCCCGGGCCTGGGTCAGGAGAGTTGCTGGGGTGGACACTCTGGGCCTTGCGGGGGGTGGGGGGTGGTGGCGGCTTCAGGGCTCCCCACCCTGCCCCCTGACTCCGCGGCCCAGCCACCCTGAATCGTGGCTTACAGCTCTCTCGAAACTCCTCTACTCTCTCTTATCTCCAGGGGCTTTATATAAGCTGGCCTTTCTGCTGGAGCAGTCGGTCACCTGATGTCTTTGGATAAGTCCCCTAGAAACAGACTGACATGGGCATTCTTATACAAGTGGCTTTTTGAGGCACTGTTCCTAGGAGAACCCCGTAAGAGGGTGGGGGGACGAGGAGAGGGCAGGAGAAGAAGCTGAGAAAGCTGTGGGTTCCCCGAGAATCCCTCCTCAGCCTAATCCTCTGGGAGCTCTGGAGAGGGAATGACACCTGAGTTGTCCCACCTTAAGGCAAGGGGACTGGGTGTTTGTGCCCCCACACCAGACACTGACTGAAGTCTGCCCTTTGCGGGGGAGTGGGGGGAACACGGACTCTCTTAGGCTCTTCCAAGCGAAGTGGCTCCCCTGGTCAGACTGTCTGGAGAGGGGGCAGTAGTGGGCCATCAGAGCCCTGCTTACAGCAGCCAGAGTGGGTGCACCAGCACCAACTACCCCTTCTCATCCTTCAGGTTTTAGTTTGAATGCCACCTCCTCCAGGAAGCCTTCGTCGTCTCCCTTCTCTTTGGCTCTGTTGTCTGGTTCTTATCTGTGCTTTCATAGCTTTAACCCTCAACATACAGACGATAAATGCTTATTGAACACCCGTCTGCCCATTTCTGTCAGCTCCAGAAGGCGGGGACGGTGCCTGCCTTGTTCATTGCTATACCTTTAGCACTAGGCACACAGTAGTTGCTCAATAAATGCTTCTGAAAAGAAAGGAGGCAAGGAGGGAAGAAAAAGGGATGGAAGAAGTATAGAGAGATGGGGGAGGTGATTAGGTCACGAGGTCACGGCCAAGTATTCTTAGAATGAATCCTTAAGCCCTGCGTTTGGGGTAAGAGAGCCTCTCCGGGCTATGCTTGGAGACGTCTGTGAGACATGAACTGAGCCAGAGGATCTGCCCCGCCTCTGAGGCTCTGAGAACCATCAGTGTCTCGTCTCGGCTGGAACGAGGACGTTAGCCCACGGGAAGCTCTGGCTCCCCCACTCAGCAGGGCCTCCTCTCTCTACGGCAGTCCTGACCACGCCTTCCCACTACAGGGCTTCCTCCAGATCTGGACTGCAGACCTCAGCTTTCCCTTCCATCCTCTTGCTCGACCCTCCCAGGTGCAGTTTGGAGCTACGAAGCCCAGTGCAGATCATCTCATCCAGCTCCCTCCCAGAACAAATGGGACACCGAGGCACAGAGAAAACCAGAGACCTGTCCAAGGTCACCCAGCAAGTCAGAAGCATCACCAGGACTAGAACCCAGCACTTGTGGGGCCCAAACATGTGCTGTGTCCTCTGTCCCAAGCAGCACACTCTCAGGTGCTACTCTTTGAGATCAGCCAAAATCAATCGGATCCCGGAGGCAGAACTCCGGGGCAGATGAATCTGCAGCGTAGTAGGACGGCCAGGCAGAAGGGGTGGGCTGGCCTCCTCCACTGAGACATGAGGGGCCTCCTCTGCTGAGGGTGCCACAGTTCGGTCACCACGTCCAGGTCACGGGCACAGAGCCATAGACACAGGAAGTGTCCTCAAGATCACTGAGCTCACTTCTCTCCTGGACAGAAGGTAAAGTGAGGCCCAGAGAAGGCAGGGACAGAACCACAGACACACAGTGCACCTTCAGTGCAGAACCAGGCCTAGAACTCAGCTCGTCTTGCTCTGGTCTGTGGTTCTTGGCAGACGCCATCTGCTGCCTAAGCAACGGCCATCACTCACGCCACCTTCCTCCCTGCTGATCCATTTCCAGGCCGTGAGAGGTGACCGGGCAATCTTCGGGGAATCTTACCTCACCAAATACAAAGAGAAGCCTCGTTAGGAGAAACCCTTTGCCTTGGCCCCCTTCTTTCTGCTTTGGATGCAGAAGTGAGGTCTAGAGGGTCACCAGCCATTTTGGGACCAGTAAGCAAATGCATGAGATCCAACCACAACATGCCAAGGATGGGGGAACTGAAAGATGACACAGAACCCAGACCCTGTTCACATCACTGAGCCACCGAACCAGTGTCCAAAACCACCACCTTCCACATAGCTTGTGATGGGAGAAAAGAAACCCCTACTTAATTATATCAGAGAAGTAGGCTTTCTGTCCTTAAAGCTGGCATCCCTAACTGACAAAGATATTTTCCACAGTGTTTCTTAACTACCCTTCGAGGTGGCTGGGCCTCGTAGCAGCATGCCCATATCATGGATCGAGAAAATATAGTGAATCTTCGCGGTTTCAAGCTGTCTTGCCTCCAGCCTTGGCAAACTCTAGATTCGCAGAAAAGACACACATGTCATTTGGTCCCAGGCTTGCAGTACAAAGCGGGTGGAAATATGTTCTCCAAACAAACAGTGTCCCGGCGCATCGTGTGGGTCCTGGGTTTGCAGGAATATCAAATAGCCCTGAATTAGGCCACAGTTTGGAAAGCCCTGGCTGCCACCCCACTGGTTCTTCTGGGGCTTCGTCCCGGGAGAGCAGTGGTGGGGCCAGCAGTGGAGGGGAAAAAGAATGATGGGTCTCAATGACTCAATGGAAAGTGGCTCCATTTTGGAAAAAAAATTTAAAAACTAAACAAAAAAACCCCCTGCCATTGGAGACTTTTAGCTGAATAAGAGCTGCTTCAATCAATATGCAATACGAAAGGGAGGACATTGGACGTCAATTTCCTGCCAGCTGGCTTCTGCGGACTCACTGCTCCCCGAAGCCTGCTGTGAAAACCAGAGAAGTTATACGTGGAGTGCCAGGGCTCCAGCCACTCGTGGGGCTCTGGGGAAAGGGGGACCCAACTGCACAGACCCCTGAGAGAAGCCCATCTCCCAGCTCTGGGGTGTAAATGCCTTCTCAGCCTGAGCTGGCCTAGCCCTGGCAAAAGCCGGCCCCTTAGAGGAAGATGTGCTGCTGTCTTGCCTCGAGAAGCCTCTCTTAGAAGCCAGGGGTCCCTCTGGAGGCAGTTTGGAGCTTCCCATCCTGCAGAACCTTTCTATGTACAGGGATTCAATCCGCACAAAAGCTCCTGTGTTGGCGAGTTAATCCTATCCGCTGTAACAAACAAATCCTCAAATTGTCGATGGCTTGAGACGGTAAGTGTTAATTTGCTCATCCTCACGATCGGTGTAAGGCAGGAGCTCCTGGTGTATAGATGACTTCCACTTGGTGATCAGGGCCTGAGTTCTTTCTATATTTTGGCTTCACCCTCCCTAGGGCCTTGCTGTCCTTCATATGAACCCATAGGTAACCCAAAAGAGAGAAGGCAGCCCTGCTTCTTTGGTTCCCTGGGAAATAGAAGTTAAGTAACTTGCTCAAAGCTCCAGAGTCCAACGGCCGGCTGGACATGTCCAGTTGCATGTCCTACAGGCACCTCATCTCCAGCCCCCTGCTCCCCCCACTTCTGTCCACACAAGACCCCAAGCCCTGGGGAAGCCCTGGGGTCCTCCGGAGCTAGCTGTGTCCTCGCTGCCCAGGTCTCATTAGCCTCTGAGCATTACATTCTGCTCCATCTGCATCGTTCGTCTCATCCCTCCCGAGGGCCTGGACGCATGGCCGTGCTTCCCGCCTTCACAGGGCTCAGAGTTATGTGACGTCCCTGGAGCCAGCACAGCAAGTCTCCAGGGTACTGAGCACAGGGTCTGACACTGAAATAGTGGACAATGCAGAAAGCATCAGTATGGAGCTGTGATCCTGATGATGACGCAAGGACCGCCCCTCTCCCTCCACCTGAGAGGCATACGGCACTGTGCTCGAGGAGTCCGGGATCCTGGCTTCCACTCCTGCCTCTACCAATGAGTGGCTGGGTGATTCTGGGCATGTCAGTTAGCCTGCCTAAGCCTCAGTTTGCTCATCTGTAAAATGGGGATGATAGAGCCCCTGTCTCCTAAGGCTGGTGAGGGGGTGAGACGGGGATACGAAGCACTGACATGCTGTCTGGTGACTTTAGAGACACAGCGACCAGCAACCGTTGCTCCAGGTGGTCCGTAAGTCTTACATTTGCCCCTCCAGCTCTTCTGCACCCTGCTCTGTGGCTCAAGAGACAGCCGTCTGTGGACAGCAGCAAGAAGCTCCCTCGCTCTCTTGCTTCTGGTTGGGTTTGGCCAATGGAAGGCCTCAACGGGATTGCAGGGGGTGAAAGGAGAAGCACGTTGGGATATTTATTCCTCTAGCTCCCCCTGCCCTTCGAATCACTATGGGTTGGCTGCACCCCCTACTGAAGGCCATCCACCCTGTCAGGCAGCCCTCTTTGTACAGTCACACTCCTGGGTGCTGTAACAGTTACTCCTTTGCTTATACCTCCACAGATACTACCCCAGGGTGCTGTCCCATCCCTTGTCAGTGTCCTCAAACCCGCCCACGCCTTTGTAAATAGTCCCTTTATTAACCTCGCCTTCTGCTACCCTGTTTGGATGCACTGTCTGTTTCCTTCGGGGGCTTTGACCAATCCACCACCGTTAAATTTTTACGTCGTTTTACATTTTTCAAAGATTTTTCCTCATCCACTATCATCATAAATTTTTTCTGAGATGTGGCAAACCCCCACATGACAGTAGAACAATTGAAAGCCCAGAGAGGTAAAGTGTTTTGCCCAAGGTCACACAGCTGAGTGGGGAGCCGCGTGGTTGGACGCAGAATCCGTTACCATGTCCTCCACTGGCTTTTTTCAGGGCTGAGCCGCATTGTGGGGTAAGAGGCCCCCCCTCCTGCATTGAAAACTTTCCGACACGAATGATCAGAAGAGCTGGGTTGCGGGAGAGGCTTCAGATGGGAGCCAAAAAACAGCAAAGGATTCAGAGCTAGAGCCTGAGTTTTTAATAATAAATAAACACCAAGATCGGGCCCTTCACATGGAAGCCTCAGGGTGCCTGCGGCCAGCATGGGGTACCCAGGAAGCCGCCCACCCTCGGCCCACAGGACTCTCTGGTTCTTGTCCAAATGGTCGATGGGACAGGGTCTTGGGGGACAATCTTCAGACCCCAGAGAGGGGGAGAAGTGAATATTTTGGGATGATCTCTTTTTTCATACAAATAAAGAGGCCCTTAGAAGTCATATCGAGTGTCTGAATTTCCTGACTGTATATTAATCCGCTTTCGTGTGAATTATGCAATATTGTCATGGGGGAAGGAGCGGGTGGACATTGGATGGGTAGCCCTGGAATCAAAGGGGCCCATGCTGTGCTGTCGCCTCCGCAAAGAAGCTCCCAGAGGCTGGGCTGCTCCTAGGTACCCCATCTTCCTTGGGCCCACGGGGCTAATGTGTGCTTGGAGGGGGCCAGGGGGGTCCCGGCCAGTGGTAGGGACTGGGGTGAACCAGGGAGTAAGCCAGACACCCCATCAGAAGGGGCCTTTCCCGAACTCGGGCCGATGGTTGCTGTGCTGACATGCAGCCACGATGAGAGGAGAGCTTCTGATTGTTCAAGAGGAGCCAGAACCCCAGGTTTTTATGGGAAGTATCCCAATCTTTAAATATTGGCGACAAATTCAGATTTCTAAGAGTTATTATACAGGCCAAACAAAACCTTCCAGTGTGGCCTGTGTGCTACCTCTGCAGAGGGTGTCCGCTTCAAGGCTCGGAAAGTTGTGTGACTTTTCGACTTGGGCTGAAATGAGGCAAAATCCTTCACCCCCATCCTTCTTCCTTCGTTTCACCTTCCTCAGATGCCTTTCCCTACGGCACTCAGTTTCGAAGTGTGATAGGGCGAGCACCAGCCCAGAGGTCTGTTACGGGCTGAAGGTTTTTGTCCCCCCAAATTCGTATGTTGAAGCCCTACCCCCCAGCATGGCTATATTTGGAGATGGAGCCTCTAAGGAAGTGATTAAGGTTAAATAAGGTCCTGGGTGGGGGGTGATCTATAGGATTAGCGTCCTTCTAGGAAGAGACAGAGAGAGTCCAGTCTCTCCCTGTGCGCGCAGAGGCAGGGCCATGTGAGGACACAGAGAGAAGACACTGTCTACAAGCCAGGAAGAGAGCTCGCTCCAGAAACCCACTGTGCCGCACCCTGAGCTTGGTCTTGCAGCCTCCGGAGCCATGAGGAGATAAATCTCTGCCGTTTAAGTCTCCCACTCAGTGTCCCGTTATGGCAGCCCGAGCAGACGAACGCAGGGTCGAAGCCCTTCCTTCCAGTTGCTCATGTCCTGGAGACTCACGTGTCCAGTGTGCTGAATGGGGATCATACCCACCCCACAGGCTTGCTGATGGGATCCGGGTGGCAGTGGAAATGTCGGGACCCGTGGTCAGGTAGGAGGTGCTGACAATAACTGGAGGACTCCAGCTACCTCAAAAATACGTGGCAGGTCTGACCATCAGTCTATATACTCAGGTGCACAAAGAGGGTAACCTTAGTTTTCCAGAAGTGAATTAAGTTTCCATTCTTTGGGGTGACAGAAACTTATTGTCACACAGTTTGGGTTTGCCCCCTCATCTCAATCAGGCAGCCGGGAGTGGCTCTGGGTATTTCCAGCAGGGAGGGATTTAATTCAGGGAACTGGGGAATGGTGCAGTTCTTGACAGGTGGTCTGGGGTGGGGTGGAAGCAAGGGTTGGGAAGGCTGCTGCTAATTTTCAGGACATCTGGGAGTTCAGGGATTGTGAGGAGGTTGCTGCCCCTGACCCCAGCTGCACGTGGCCCCAATGTGCGAGCTTCTCAGGAGGAAGTCTGGACGGCACACGGAGCCACACACTGCTGGTGTTTGTGACCCGGAAATTCTTTCCTCCCCTCTTGCCTCTTACTCGTGGATCGTAATGCCCCACAAGGTCTCTATAGCTGAGCCCTGAAGCTTTAAAGTGGCTCCTTGAGCAGCAGCTGCAGATGAAGTGTCAGGTCCAGCTATATGGCCTGAACCAGGGTCACAACTATGACTTGCTCCAGTCTCAGCTGGGACGGCCAGCAAGAGTCTCTGGAGGGCGAGTCCCTCCCATGGAGCTCGGGAGACCTCTCGTTTTGGGATTTGCTGCCAGCCGTTCTCTCTGATTTACTCTCCCAGCCCTCAGCCCTGGGACCCCCAGCCAGCTGCCACTCAGGGTCCCCTGCAGAGTCTTCAGTCTTTAGAGGGTCTTCTGCTCCCACCCTCCACTTGTGGGGCTGTTTCCCCATACAAACCCTCTCCTTCTCTAGCGCAGCAGTCTGCGACTAACCCAGGTGGCTGAATCAAATGATGCCAGCCCTCCCTCTCCAACTTTATTTAAAAATTCTCCTTATCTATGAGTCAGTATTTACAGTAGAAACCTGTGGGGTCCGCCAGACCTGGATTTGAATGCTGGCTCTGACTTTGGATCCCACTAAGGTGAGCTGCAGTTTCTCCACCTATGTATTGGGGTCATAGACCACGAGGTTGAGGGAGAAGAGATCATGGATGAACACCTCTACTTTCACTGGCGTCCTCCGGGTGTTGGGTCCCCTCGGTGGGTCTCAGGGTGTGAGAAGACACTGGGGAAATGTGGCAAATACGAGCAGACAACCTCCGTCCCTTTAAGGAGCGTCTTCCCCCAGCTCTTTGCCATCATCCAAAGGCCTCTAGGTTCTGAGGCAGGGAGGATAATGGGCAGGGCCTTGGGTAGCACACTTGCCCGCTAGTGTCTCAAGCACTTTGAGAAGTGCTCTTGCAGATTAAGCCACGCAAATCCCACAGCCTCGAAAATCTGCTCTGCCTTACCCGGCAGGGGTCCTGGGCTCTTGGAGTAAGATGCAAGGGCCGCCTTCTCCGGCTCTGAGCTTAAGCTTGTTGTGATTGGATACTCAGGCTGGTGTCTGCACGATAACCCCAGAGCTAGAATACTCGGGCGAGGGGCAGATGGGAAAATCCCCAACATGTGTCTGTTGTCAGATGATGACTAAGCCCGCCCTCATCGCCACCAGGCCTTGTCACAGTGGAATCGTGTTTGTCAGACATGAATTGTAACCGTAAGGTTATCATATAAGGCCAGGGGAGAGAGGAAGAGTGTTTGCACTATCAACTTTGATCGCTTCTCCTGGAGACATGGAGATCTGCAGGGGTGGGGCTCAGGGACAGATCTTTCCAGCTCCAGCAGAGGCCAGAGACCAGTCCTGGGAAGGCCAAAGTCCTGCCACAATTCCTTTCCAGAGACGGTGATGGATTGAGACATATAATTAATATACACCAATATATTTATATATAAAAACCCTTACAAATCACATCCCTCGAGCCAGGTCTTTAAATAATGGAAGACGGTAGATTATTGCTTTATTAGTCCCTTCCA
The DNA here is from genome assembly GCA_031878705.1 of Tapirus indicus. Classification (NCBI taxonomy): domain Eukaryota; kingdom Metazoa; phylum Chordata; class Mammalia; order Perissodactyla; family Tapiridae; genus Tapirus; species Tapirus indicus. The sequence continues at coordinate 29,275,802 of CM062927.1, read as the reverse complement.
AAAGCTTATAAAAATTATCTTTTGCCGCTGGGAAGACATTTTATCAGAATTTATGGCAACTCAGAGAGCCTCGAGCTATAAGATTCAGAAACTAAGAAGCTTTCTGCAGCTCTTTCTGCTGCAGACAGACCCCGGTCTTCGCTCTCCTTGTAAATTAAAATCTCTAACATTATCTACTTTATGAAATAAGACACTTGGCTCTCCTCTCTTGAGTCTGCTCTTTAATTAATATAGACCTGAGTGGGCAAAAGCCGTAAATGCAAGGGAGTAGCTCTGGAGCATGGGTGTGGGTGGCAGAGGGGGACCCAGAATCTGCAGAGAGAAAACTCAAAACACGACCCTCTGGGGGCCAGGCTCTGACTGGGGGGTATGCATTGCATTAACGGCTTGGAGAGATTTTCCCCGGCATGTTCCCTGGCCAAGGCTGGAGGTCTCCATTATTCATCAGCCAGCCTTCTCCAGGGTCTTGTATCTCCCACACTGACGGCTGCTGAACTGGGAATTCCCACGTTTTCTTAGGGAAATGCAGGCTCTGCCCACCAAGAGTTTGCAACTGAAGCAGGGCCACTGAAGTGTGTTCAGAGACCAACGCCAAGCCACAAACCTTTGTAACTGGTCCACTATGAGACGCATCCAGAAATGGAGAGGAGCACTTGACTTGTGCAGCAATGTGGTATTGCCACGGATCCAAGTGATTGATCAATGGACTCGTCTCATCGAACAGAGCATAGAGAAGTTGAGATGGTCTTATGTTCCTAGTAACGCTTTTTTACTGTAGTTTGCGAACGTTCGCAACAAATTACTTCATTTCTTTCATCACTATTCTTTTCTAGATTATTTTATTTGGATTTTATTATTTTCTAGAAATTTTTCAAAATGATTTTATGGTGACTGGGTTATTTTCTAGAGTGTTTCATCCAGGCTATTATTATTGTTGTTTTCTAGATTTGTTTCTAGACCGCTTCGCTTCCCTAGTAATTTGCTTTTATCGTATCTTACAAAAGTCCATGACAGGTTGGAGGTTAAAAACAAAACAGGTCTCTAGTCAGAGATAATTTAAGAACCCAGGGACCCTGGCTGGCTTTGGTGGGGCCCCGGTGGGTGCTAGTGAGACCCTGGGCAGGAGCCAGTGGACTGTGGTGACCTGGTGCTGGACAGGAGATACCTCAGGGCCAGGGCCATCTGACATCCGGCAGAGAATGCATTCTGGGTGGTCTCTGCCCCTCACCCGCATTTGCCCACTCAACAAGTGGCCAAATATTTTCTTTGGCTCCTTCCCTCTTGTCCCGAGCATTTTGGACCCTCATCTTGTCCCATACGCAATGTCACTGCTCCACCAGTCCTGCTCCTTATCCCAATAAAAATAAGCCAGAGTCAGAGAAAGCTGCTCTTGCTATCATCATCACAAACAATAATAATAATTCCTCTTAATTGTAGAACGCTTTTGCTCCAGAGACATTGACAGCTCACCAAAGATTCATGTCCCCTGCATTCCCGGCCTCTTTGACATCAGGCAGAGGCATGTACCAACTGACCAATGGGCTGTGAGCAGCAGTGACGAACACCATTTCAGGGCCCAAGCATTTAAAGGTTGGTGTGGACCCTCCGGATCTTACACCCCTGCCACGGTGACTTGGGAAGCCATGAGTTGAGAGAGTGAGGACAAAAGATGGAACCAGAGAACTTGACATGAGAAAGGAATAATTATATGCTGAGCCACTGAGAATTCAGGGTTTGTCACTGCAGCGCAGCCTAACCTGACCTGACCCACACGACGCCACAGCTTCCAAAGCGCTTTCTTAAACCGTCATTCAATATGGTTTTCCCCAGAGCCCCAGGCGAGAGGGCCTGTAGAGATGACTGCTCACAGTGGATATGCAAGGGCGCTGAGACTCAGAGAGGGGACATGATTTGCTTAAGATTACTCAGCTTATAAATGGCAGATTCGGGATTCAAACCCAGGCCCCTGAGCCTGGCTTCAACACTCTTCCCAACTAAGTCACACTGACACTGGCTCTCCTTTCCGAGGGGTATTTCTGTTCTAAAGCAGGTGGCTTGCAGAGAGACAACCCCCAAGAACAAATGTCTAAGGGTGGAATTAACCCTCTGCTCACCCAACAAGAGAAAATGCCAAAGTGCAGGCTTTCTGGCAGGGCTACAGGGAAGCAGAGGGGTTTTAGGGGGCACATAGGAGATGGAGTTAATGTGGCCTCCCGAGCTGCACCAGGAAGGCCGGCTGTCTGGCCCCATTTGTCGAACAATCCCTGGTGCCCAGGTCACAGCGGAAGGAACTCAGACATCGCTCCCGGAGAGCCGGCTGCTCCGTCAGACAAGCCTCGTGGAGGATCCACAGGCAAACTCCACCTGACCTTGACCAGCACTGCCTGGCATCCGGTCCCACCCCCTTCCCCAAAGAGGGTGTCGGGCAGCCTTCCAGGATGGGCTTTTACTCCTTTTAATAGAGAAATAGGAAATGAGCCTTAAGAGAAAGTGAGCAGTTATTGCCGCATTTAATCACTCTAAAAATATCTCGCCGGGGCTGGCTGTGAGTTCACGCCCAGGTGCTGATCCAGTGTTCCGGGGAGAAGTGGCCAGACCCCACGTGGGGCTCCGGAAACCAAAATGCCTCACCGAGCTGAGAACTCTGAGAAGGGAGGGCAGACGCCAGGCCAGCGCAGTAAGGAGCAGGGCCCAGGTCTCCTGGCTGCGCTCGGCCCTGGACACTCCAAGGCTCCCAGGACGGGGTGATGTGTGACCTGCTCTGGGAGGGGTCTGACGTGGGTCCCAGTCCCATCTCTGCCCCAGTTCACAGTGACGCCTGGGCACATCTCTCCCATCTTCACTCTAGACCTCTGCCCCTCTCGTCTGCAAGAAGAAAGCGTTTTGTTCTTTCTAAGATCACATCTGTACAGAGGCCGCTGGTGCCTGCCCAGCACCACGGCCCTTTCTTTCTTCCTGGCAGCTCGGGTCTGGGTCAGGGTCCATAATTCCAATTCCCGGCTGCAGGGCACTCTGGCTTCTCTGAACCAGTCAGCACGTGGCATTCTGCGGGATTCTTATTGTTCCAGAGGTGGGCATGTGTCTTCTCTGCTCTGAATTCCATCGCCACCTTTGTGCCAAAGTCGCATTCCCACTGGCTGCTCCCAGCCCACGGCTGTGTGTGGCAGGGGTACCACGCCAGGCCCGTGATGGCCTTGTCAACCCCACTTAGACTGCGTGGCAGTCTAGGACACTCTCTTTCCTTGGAGTCTGCTTTTTGGAAACTAACTCCTGTGGCACCAGGGATGGCCTGAGAAAACAGGGTTATTTGGGAATTTGGGACTGGCTCCTCCAGCACCTGGTGGGAGGAGAGGATGCCGTCCTGGTCGGTTGATGGAGCCGGATGATCCCTGGCACAAATTGGTGGCTCAGTTGTTAAAGATTTCACCCACTGGGTTGACCTGGGAAAAGGTTCTGGTGGAGGGGGGTGCTGTGACACATGCGACGGTGGGTGCAGGCATTTGAAAACGATGAGGTGCGCAATGCCCACAAAGACAGCGGGGCCGGCTGGTTACTGCTAAGTTGTGTTGACCCCCGGGCCTGCAGATGGATAATGAGGGGCTAAGGGTTACTCATGGACAGTTAATAGCTAGTGTGAGGAGCAGAGGGCTTTGGGGTGGCTCATAAAGGGCCTTTATCACCTGCCCTGGAAGGGCAGACCCAGGTGAGCAAAAGGTGTGGGGCTCAGTGTTAGAGTTGCCCGACTCCAGAGATCCCGGATGCAACGCCAAGGCGGTTCTGATGCGCAAAGGCCAGAGCCCTGGTTGGGAAAACCTGGGGTCCTGAAATACAGAGGGGGCACGTCCGGATGGATGTCCTTGAGAATGTGGATTCTGCATCCCCCTTGGGCTCTCGGGGCCTGCAGGCAGGGGGGCTTCCTCGCTAAGAAGAGCAGGCACTTCTGTGCTGGGAGATGACACAGAAGCCTCTCCCCGACAGGCGACAGACTCCTCCCTGCTTCCCTGGGAGCTCGGCTGCCAGGCTGGTGACTAGGATGAAATCCCGCATCACCGCGGAGCCTGAGAGGGAGGGAAGGGGCCACGCAGGTGAAGAAATGCAGGCATTAGCCGTGTGTTCTAGCACAGGCAGCCGCCTGGGGCACGCTCCTGGAGTTGGGTTTAAGCATTCTTGTTCAAGGGGGCTGGAGCATAAAATGAGATAAACAAGAATTCATTGACTTGAGAGCACTCTCTTGGGGCATGAGAATTTTACCCTCCAGCATGGGGGAATTTCATCCCCCCGTGGGGCATGGGGCAAACTAGGGTGGTCATTAGAAGCCTAACAATACCAGTGTCTGCTTCCCAGCAAAATGAAAATGCGTGAGTTGCCCTGGCAGGTGGCAGAGGGAGGAATAGGCTGAGGGGAGTGGGCACGCTGGAATGGATGGATTCCGGGAGGCCAGAAGACCCGCTGGAGGACTCCGTCCCAGCGGCACACCGTCCCCCAGGGCTGTCAGGAATGCACTGGAGTGCGGGCAGGCAGCATCGCCAAGAAGCTCAGCAGAGGCTCTCCCTGCAGACCTCTGACCGCGGGGACCATAACGGTCCCAGGGCCGCAGCTGCTGCGCTCTGAAATCCATCTCCACCTTCGCACTCGGGCCTCTCCCCCCACGGGCTGCTTCCAGCCAATGAATGCGCGTGGCAGGGATACTCAGACTGGTTCCGGGAAGACACAGGACTCCTCCAATGGAGACTTCGGCGACTGTGGCTCTCGGACTCGCTGACAGCCTTGCTGAGCCTTCTGTAGCCCTGCATGGAGGTCCGGGACACTGCGCCCCACCTTGCCGCCCTCTCTCCCCGCTCAGCGTCAGACTGCAGTGCAGTCTCACCCGGCTCTCCCAGGCTCCTCTCCAAGCCCGTTCCCTAATAACATCCTTGAGTGTTTGCTTCTCAGAATAACACACAGAGGAGGAAGCCATGCCAAGGAGGACAGAGCAGAGAGACAGCAAGAACTAGGTTCTTGAAAATGTCCCTGAGCTGTCGAATCCACTGGCCTTGCGGTCCCTCCTGAGAAATTCCCACAGTGCAATGCGAAAGTCCTTAGGAGCCTGTTCGTCAGCTCTCTGTGTGTGGCAGCTAAACCAGCCCGCTACGGCTGCACAACACCACACGGCGATGTCCCATGGGACTGGGGCTCCTCACACTGTATATTTGCTAGGTCTCAAGCCCAGGTCTTCTGACTTGCACATGATGGCTATCTTCCCTAAAACACAGCAATTCTTCAAGTGAAGAGTGTTTCTTCAGCAAAGGATACACCATCCTACAAACAAGAGCCGCTCACTAACAGACCCAGTGAGTCAACAAGGGCTACTAAAATTTGGTATTTATACACGAAAATTAGCGGGTTAGGACAACGTCCCGAAGACTTGATTCAGCATTTGGCCAAGAAGCCGGGCCGCCGGGCCACACTTGGCAGCAGGGCAAACTGCTACCACATGTTCCCGCAGGCAGAGATGTCGTCTGCGAGATGCTTGGGCATCGCCAGGGCTGCCTCGGGCCGGCCCTGGCTTTCAGTGGCTGCTATTCTTACGTTCTAATTATGCATCGCCGTTGGTTTGGTCCGCTCGTCATCAGCTCAGCTTGTGGCGGGCAGTTGGTTAACCCCACAGCGTGTAGGGGTGCGTATTTGCACCAGCGGCATATGGGGCCTATCATTTTCCAATAACTTCCAGACTCTGCAGCATGTAGGTGCTGCAGTTTGGTTATGAACCACCCCTAGGCCCTTATTTCTAGAGCAGATGTATACCAGAGCTCCCTCGAGGGCTCCCATGGGGCCTTTCAATGTTACCACCACCTTCTTTCTCCTTCTGACAGGCGACAGGGTGAGATGGATGGTCTGGGGGCTTTCTTTCAGCCTAAGTGGGCTGTGGACACAATTGCCAGGGAGCTAGGGCTCTGGAAGATTCGAGGCTAGGACTGAGGTGCTGGGGGGTTGAGGAAGGGGAGAGGGAGGAAGGAAAAGTGCAAGGAACAGGGCTGTTGACCTTCCACCCCCACGCCAATCAGGGGATCTCCATGGTGGCTCGCCATCTGCCTTCTGGTCCTGTGGGGGCTGGTGGAGCGGGATGGGGCGGGGGCTGGCATCCTGCAGTAAGCAGCCACTGTTTCATCACTGGTGTCTGCTGGGGAGGAGACCCTGACCCGGTCCTCTATCATTGCTGTGTCACCATAGAGTTAGGGTTTTCTGGTGGCAAGCAACAGAAATCAACTTGAGCTAAGTTAAGCAACAGAGGAACTTATTGCAGGAATATGAGCAGTTCACAGAACAGAGAGGAGGGTGGAGAGTCAGTTTTGGAGTTGGGATGGGAAGGGCAGCTTGGAACGCCAAGGCGGAAAGAAATATTCCCGGTACCGTTACTGGGATGATAACAATAGGCAGCCTACATTGAGGTGTTCTAAACGTGTCTTTACTTATTTAAGCCTGACAACAATCCTGTGAGGTAGGAACCATTATTATGCCCATTTTGCAGATGAGTAAACTGAGGCACAGATAAATTAAATAACTTGCCTGAAGTCACACAGCTAATAGACAGTGGAGCCAATAGCCTGCCTCAGCCTGTCTGTGTCCCTCGACTGAAGGTCACTGCTGTCAATGGTCCTCTGTACCAAGTTTCCTTCAAGGTTCTAAAAACCACTCCTCCGACCTCCTTCTAGAAGTGTGGGTTCATAACATCCCCTGTCTTTCTAGCCCCAGGTATCTCTCTATGGCCTGTGGTTTCCCTTCGTCCTGCCCACACCTTTGTGTTCCTTTATTCAAACCTCCTCATATTATCTTCGTTTGAATGTGCCATCTGTTTCAGCACTAGTCCTAGCTATATTTCACAGAATCCTAAACACCAGCGATTATAAACCACACCGTTATTTTATGTACCATTAAGACAGAGAAAAAAATGTGGCCATTGAAACAAGGCCGTACTATTGATCGTAAGGCCAACATGAGAGTGTGAAAATGTGTGTCTGAAAATCAGTGAAATGGATTATTACACTTCATGGATGAAGGGGTAGAGACACAAAGAAGATAAGTAACTCCCTCGAGTAACCCAGCCAGCGGCTGGCCAAGCCAAGGATTAAACCAGACAGTTTTGTTCTAGATCCTGCGCCCTAACTGCCCCCACACTGCTCTGGGTGTGTGAGGCAGGGTTCTAGAAGATGCTGTGGGGTCAGGGAGGCTTGCAGCTGAGGCCAGTAGGGAGAGCAGAGGCCTGGCCTGGATAACACACTGAGTCCGAAGGTCTGGGGGAGCCATGCACAGGGGGTACGGGGCGGCCCAGGGAGGATGAGGAGGGCGAAAAGGACAGCTCTCCCTAGCGGAGAAGTCAAATGCTGCTCTGGACTGTGGGGAGGCCTGAGACGATGCCCCAGCCTCCCCAAAGAGGCCCCAGTCCCCCCAGCCTGTGCTGTCCAAGTTCAACATGTCATCCGTCTACAAATATAGACCAGGAGAAACCTAAATAAATGAGTGGCTGCTCGAAGCCACAGGACAGCTAACCATAATGGGGGTTTTCGGTTTTCTGCTTGAGACACAAACAGCACATTCCTCAGCCAAAATAGCCGGGTGGGGAAACAGGGCATCATTGGATGGGAACACCCGGCCGGGATGAGCCAAACAAGACAGAAATAGGCCCAAGTCACCACATGAAGGGAGCTGATCAGTGCTTGGCCGACTGTGCCTGGCCCGGCCTGGCCCTGCCCTGCGGGGTTGGCTGTCACCTGGGGAGGGTCCACCTTGCTCCCCGGAAGAAGGCAGCTGAGGGCTCGCCTGGCTCTCAGCTTGTGACAGACAAGGCCCCTGGGGAGTGGAGAGGGATGTGGATCCTGATGGCCCTCCCCCACCACACACGCACAAACGTGCATGACAGACTCAGCAGCACACACAGCAGATAGCCCCTCCCAGACACAGAGACACACAGCAAAGCCCTACAGGCCCAGAAATACATACGCAAGCTCATATGGCAGAGCCCACAGAACAGGGTGTGTGCGCACAGGGACAAGGAGGCACACACAGGCCATGATGTCGTGCACACATCCACAAACGCACAGACCCACACATGCACGGACACACACCTGCGGCAATACACACATGCAGAAATCCACACACCCTTGTCCACTTCTCCTGACAGACACACGCAGACTCGGGAGCGGATACACGCAAGGCCACAGCGTGCATCCACAAGCACTTGTGTGCACACACAGGCACGCACACACTCATATGCATGTGTAGCTCCACATGCGCAAACACCCATGCGGGCGAGTGCACACACGTAAGTACGCGATCCTAGTCACACTGTCCCTGGACCCATGGGCCTCCTCTTTCCCTGGACATGATCACCCCAGAGGCAGCCGGGAAGGGCTGGTGTCATTTCATCTGAGAGGCATCCAGGGACAGGTTTGGGGGCTCGGGGAGGGTCAGAGAGGGTCGGGCAGAAGCTGCCAAGGAAGTCCGGAACTCATCTTGTTGTGCACCCCACCCAGGTCCTGGCCAGCTTCTTCTCACCTCATCCCCCCAGGCATCCCCAGAAGGGAGTCAACAGACCAATGCCAAGCCCTCCCTTAGACTGGGCCTGGGCATGCCCACAATTTGCCATGAAACTCCAATCACTGTGGGTCTATGAGCTCTGGGAGGTCGGGGACCCTGGCAGCGATGTCACCCCTTTATGCCCAGAGCCCACGAGGCGGCCTGTACTTAGTACACAAATAAATAAGTGGGGGAAGTAGAAGGGCAGGGATTGGCATTCCCACTTAACAGCTGGGGAGACTGAGGCCCAGAGAGGGGCAGCACTTAACCTGCTGTCCTCACAGAGCCAGGCCTGTGGCCTCTGTGTGTCTGCCCCTGTCCGTGGAACCTCTTGAGTCCTCCTTCTCCTGAGCCCCAGCCCGGGTGGTGAAATCCACCAGGCAAGTAGACAGAAGGGTGTCCTGGGAGCCCCTGGGCCTCCCACCCTGGCTCTGCGCTGCCCGTGCCCCAGGGCCTGGAGGGGGCTGGAGACTCCAGAACAAAACCCAGGTCCAGCACCTCCTCCACTGCCTGAAGCCCTGGACACTGGCTGTTGTCCCAGCCTCAGCGCCCTGCATCCACGCAGGCTCCCCCAGACCTGGGGACGGACCACAGCCTTCCGGCCCCGAGTCCAGGCTGGAGGGAAGGAGGAACAGAGGAGACGGCAGGGGTCAGTGTTGTTCAGTGGAGGCCCCGCGTCTCGGGGCAGGCTCCCAGCAGACATTCGGACACTCGGTGTCAGACCCGCAGACCAAGCCCCTGGCTTCACTCAGAGGGGAAGGGCAGCCGCTGACTCTTCCCAGGAACCCACACTGGCATGGTGGGAAGGCCCTTTCGATTGCCCCAGTTTGGCCAGCTTTTGTTTTGTAGCAACAGAATCTTTTCTTCAGATGACTTTTTTTTTAAGTTTTAAATTAAGGTATAATTTACATTGAGTAAAATTCACCCTTAGAGCAGACAATTCTGCTAGTTTAACAAACACAGTTGTGTAACCACTACCACAATCTAGATATAGAAGAGTTCCATCGTCCCCCAAAGTCCCCTGAGTCCTCTTGTGTTGACCCTCCCCCACCCCTGGCAACCACTGGTCTGTTTTCTTTCCATGGGGTTTTGCTGTTTTCAAAATGTTATGTAAATGGAATCCCACATTGTGCAGCCATTTCATTTAACATGATGCATTTGAGAGTTATCCATGTTGTTGCATCAGTAGTTCATCCCTTTTTACTGCTGAGTAGTATTCCCTTAGCCGGCCCTGGTGGCCTAGTGCTTCGGATGGGGCGCTCTCACTGCTGCAGCCCTGGTTCATTTCCCAGTCAGGGACCACACCACCCGTCTGTCGGTTGTCATACTGTGGTGGCTGCATGTTGCTGTGATGCTGAAAGCTGTGCCACCAGTATTTCAAAAACCAGCAGAGTCACCCATGGTGGACGGGCTTCAGTGGAACATCCAGACGAAGACAGACTAGGAAGACCTCACCACCCACTTCTGAAAAAATTGGCCTGAAAAGCCTATGAATAGCAGCGGAGCACTGTCTGATACAGCACCGGAAAGTAAGAGGACGGTGCAAAAAGATGGGGCAGGGTTCCGCTCTGCTGGCCACAGGGTCACTAGGAGTCGGAATCGACTGGCCAGTGCTAACACAATATTCCATTGTATGGATGAACCACAGTTTGTTTATCTATTTCCCATGTGAAGGACGTTTAGGCTGTTTCCACTTTTTGGCTATTACACATAAGGTTTCCATGAACATTTGTGCACAGGTTTTTGCGTAAATATGTTTCTTCCCTCTTTGGTAAATAACTGCAAGGAGGATCGCTGGGTCAGATAGGAAGTATATGTTGAATGGTCTAAGAAACTGCCAAATCGTTTTCCAAAGTGGTTGTACCATTTTACGTTCCCACCGGCAACGAGTGACAGTTCCAATTGCTCCACAGCCTCAGCAGCAGTTGGTGTTATTTTCCCCACTATTCTAACCAGGTGTGCATCAGGTGATGTCTTACTGGAAACCCTGATCTACGGAACAGGTAGGGCGAGCCGCCCTGGGTGAAGGCAGTGGCCAGAAGGGGCTCAGGCCTGCGCACTGACCCTCCTCCACTCATGGGGCTCCTGGGCATCTCTTTGGATCCAGGGCCGAAGCCAGAGAGGGGAGGAGGATTGTCCAAGGTCACACAGCTCGATGAGAGGGAACTGGTCTAGGACCAGAACTCTGACACCAGTGCCTGCCTTTCTGTCACTGCTGGAGAGGGGTGAGTGGGACCCTCCAACCACACTCCAGGGACCCTGTCAGGCTGGATTGGGGACCGAGTTGGATGCAGGGATGCTTGCAGCCCCAGGCTGTTACCATTTTGGGGTGTCTGGGTGAGGCAACATGGTGTAGGGGAAAACCAAAGTCTTTGGGATCATGCAAAAACACATTTTCGAAACCCAACAATACTTGCTAGCTGTGTAACCCTGGGCAAGTCACTCTACCTCTCTGAACCTCAGTTTTATCATCAGCAAAATGGAAGTATATCTCACCTACTTCATCGGCTTGTCAGAAAGATGGCAGCCATGACATCATTATCTATTCAATGCTTTCATGTCCTGACCTCCTGCTGTGTGCCAGACACTGTTCTGGGTACCAGTATTACCGCAGTCAACAAATAGACACAGTCCCCGCTCTCAGGGGGGAGCAGGGGACACTGACAGTAACCAAATGCATAATATGTCAGGTGGGGATATAGGCCTCAGAGAAAAATAAAGCAGAATGACAGTGTAGAGAAAGGGGGTGCCGTCTTAGATAGGGTGGTCAGGGAAGGCCTCCTTGAGAGAGGACCTTTGAGCAGAGACCTGAATGAAGTAAGTAAACCAGCCACATGGATCCCTGCATTCTTCTTAGCTGTGTGTCCTTGGGCAAGTTACTTAACTTCTCTGAACGTCAGTTTCTTCACCTATAAAATAGGCTGGATCAAAATCGTCCTTATTGCACAGGGGTGAAGTGAGGGCAGGAGAAAGCATGTAAGGGGCTAGCCCAGTACCTGGCACAGGAGGCATGCACACTCCACATGACTCTCCTGTCCTCCCCAGGGAATTCAATGTCTAGTTAGATGTTGAAGTTGCAGGCTGGACACTTAAGACACATATGAAAATGTGGCAAAACGCTTCCCTCGTCCCCACTCTCCTCCTGCTGGTGGACCTCTCCTCACTCTTGCAGACTCACCTCTTCCCCTCCACCCTGAAGCCCTCCGGGATTCCCCTGTCAGCCCCACCCCTTTTCCCCACTGGCAGCCCCCAAGAAGGGAGGCTGGGATTATCTATTTGCGTATCTGCCTCCCCAGGGGTCCACCCTCTCCCAGGACACAATGTGAGCTGGGGTCACAGCTGTTTTCTCTCTTTCTGCTCCTTATCTCTGGCTGACAAGACATTATCTATGCATTTGCTTATGTGTTTGTTTTCTCCACTACAATGTGACTTCCATGAGGGCAGGGACTATTTTTTTCTATCCCTTTCTGTATCCCCAGTGCCTAACCGGCACCTGGCACGTAGCAGATGCTCAATAAATACCTGTGGAGCAGTTGAATGATGGCCGCATCCCGTCCCTGGGCCTGGCACAGGGTCATGATAATGCGAACTTTTGTGTGGTGAGTCTCTGCTGTGTCCCGAGCGTGGGGACAGTGGCTGTAGGCTCACCCCCAATGCTCACCATAGCCTGACTTCTACAATGCGTGCCGTCGTCTTCACGCACATATACGTGATGTAGATCAATTATCTGTGTTAGTAGATATATATTACTATATACATTCATATGTTATATATTATGTATAGCATTACATATTGAAGATATATTATATATTAAAATATACAATATATATTATATAATAGAGAGAGATTATACACACACACACACTCACGCATCAGATATTTGTGTAGCACTTATTACGTGCCAGACCCTCTTCTAAGAACTTCACAAATATTCATTCTCACAACAGCCCTTGTAGTGGGGTGAACAGTGGCCCTGGAAAAGATACTTTCCAGTCCAAACCTCTCTAATCTGTGAATGTGACCCTGTTTGGAAAAGGGGTCTTGGCAGTTGTAATTAAGTTAAGGAATTTAAGACAAGACCGTCTTGGACTATCTGGGGGCCCTAAATCCAAGGACGAAAGTCCTCGGGAGGGACAGAGGAGGAGAGCAGGCAGAGAAGAGGGGAAGGCCATGTGAAGACAAAGCAGACACTGGAGTGATGCAGCCACAAGCCCAGGGACTCTGGAGCCACCAGAAGGGAAAGAGGCAGGAAAGGATTCTCCCCCAGAGGCTTCAGAGGAAAAGTGGCCCTGCTGACACCTTGATTTCAAACTTCTGGCTTCCAGCACTATGAGAGAATAAATTTCTATTGTTTAAAGCCACCCAGTTCGTGGTAATTTGTCATGGCAGCCCGAAGAAACTAAGAGAGTCCTGTAAGTTAAGTACTATTATTATCCCCATTTTACAGATGAGGAAGCTGAGGCACAGAGAGGTTAAGTAACTTGCCCAAGGCCGCACAGCTAGTAAGGAGCAGAGCCCAGATTCAAATCCAGAATCTGTGCTCTTAACCATGATGCCCAGCAGGGAGAGGTTACATGACTTTTCCACTGTCCCTCAGCTGGCAAATGGCAGAACCAGGATTTGAACCCAGGACACTCTGACTGCAGAGTGCCCCAGGTTCCCCCAAGGCTGTAACACCACTTAGCTCTCCAGTCCCTCTCTAAGGGCCCTCTTTGAGGGCTGTGCCCAAGCTGTGAGTTCCATGACGTGGTGGGGGGCAGAGGAGCAGGTCCGTGCCCAGGGCTCCCCTCCAAATGGGAGCATCCTCCCGGCCGATGAGGCCCCCGGTTGCACCACAAAAGACTAAAAAGATTTATGCGGCGCAATCTGACACGTCCTCACTTCATCTTCCCACAATTAAGCGGGGCCTGGTGGTGACAAACGGCCCCCATGCCCGGGGCATCGCTGCTCCCGGGGACCCTGCTCTCATCTGCAGGCCCCTGCAGCTAATTCATCCTTTTCCCACTGCCCAGGTTGGAGTTGATAAATCAAACTAGCCCGAGAGCCAATTACAGGGTCATCGCTCAGTGGAGAGAGGACTGCCTGCAGTTTTGGATCTTCATATTTTATTGGAACGGCTGGCAGCGCGGGGCCACCGAACCCTCACCTCGGGAAAGGCTCGGCTTCCAATCCATCAACACGGCCCACCTGCCGGGAGAGGCCGCCTCCCTCCCCCTCTCCAGGGCTTGGCGTTCAGCCCTCAGCGAAGGTCCATGGACACAGGGTGGGAGGGTGGCCCCCGACTCTCCCCTCGTCCTCTCCCAAAGCTGCCCCCAAGCCCTCTGGCTCTCTTGTCCTGGGAATGCAGTCAAGCACAGCCCAGTGCGGGGCAGGGTGACTCCAGCCTTAAATAGTTACTTGGAGTGTGACGTTACACTTCTAATCTGGGCTCCGTGTTCTGTGACTGTGGACAAGCTACTTACCCTTCATCAGCTTCAGTTTCCTGTCTGTGGAATGGGTCCTGAGGACTAAATGAGATAATACACGCAGAGCGCTGGGCTCTGCACACGGTCCCTTCTCGTCATGGAGCATACTTGTTAAGTTTCTGGGAAACTCACGGGAAGAGGAGATGCTACATGAGGGGCCTGTCCCCTGGGGGCCTCAACTTCTCCCCACACAAGGGCCTTGGGACAACCCAGTTTCCTTTGGGGTTCTTGAGGTCAAGGTCGCCCTTCAGTGGGGGTGCACAGGCTGGACATCATGGCAGCTTGGCCATCCCGTCCAGCCCCTTGAGCTTCTGATTTATTCCCACAGCTGGGTCCCAGGAGGGGAATAGGTGACTCCCTCACTATTGCATCATCCCTGTGCAAAAATATTAATCCCATTTAAAGAGTGTGAAGCCCTTACCCCACTGTGTAAGTTAGGATTGGGTTCTGCTTCAGAGAATAGAAAATCTGATTGATGGTGGCTTGAACCAGTGGTTCTCCAAGTGTGGTACCCATACCAGCACCACCAGCATCAGCTGAGAACATGTTAGAATAAAATTCTGAGGCCTCTCCCCCAGGCCTACTGAATCAGAAACTCTTGAGCCTGGAGCCCAGCTGTCTTTGTTTTACCCAGCCCTCCAAGTAATTTTATGCATGCTAGAGTTTGAGAACCACTGACAAACAAAAAATGGAGGCTAATTCTCCAACCCTCAGAAGATATTCAGAAATAGATCATCTAGGGCCAGTATAACATCTCCATCTTTTTGCTTCACCATCTTTAGCACATGGATCCATTCTCAAGATAACTTCCTATGCCAAGATGGCTGCTGGAGCTCTGGCCATCATGTTTGCGTCCCAGGCAAGGAGAATGAAGCAGGGAGGGAAGAGCAATAGGTTTGTCTCTCAGTTGAGGCAGACCCCTGTAATGTTCCTGGAAACTCCACCACCAGCATCAATAACTTCCACTCACATCACCTGGATCATCCCTGGCTGCAAGGGAGGCCAGGAAACACGGTCTTTTATCCGGGCACTTGCTGCCCAAATGAAGAATCATGGGCCTGTAGGTAACGAGGAAAGGCAAAATGAACACTGGGTGGGCACCTAGCAGACTCTCCCCCACAGCACTCTCTCCTCGAATCCTCCCAACAATCCTCAGAGATAAATGTGATTGTTTCCCCCATCTTACAAATGAGGAAAATGACCTTCAGAGAGATCAAGGTCAAGTGGCTAGAAGGAGCAAATTGGCTGTGGCTGAACTACTCCATTCTCTTGCCCCTACCCACTAGCTTGCTCTTCACCTGCAGGGGCAGCCTGGGGGTGGGCATGGGCTTCGGTACTTTCTCCCCTTCCCCAGACCCCAAAGATTTACCCACCTCCCTCCTGAAGCCAGAAGCATTTCCAGGCCTGATTGGGGTGGAGGATGGGAAGGAGGGAGGGGAGGGGTCAGGCCCTCTCAACAGCCCGGGAAGCCCCTTCTCTTTCCAGAGGTAAATAGTAAAACTTAATTAGCAGGTGGCGCGTGCCAGGCAAATAATCTGCAGGCTTCGCAGCATCTGCTTCCATTCGCTCGGGGAATGTACCAGCTCCCTCCACTTGGGCACCGAAGCTCACGCCTGCCTGGACTCCCACGGGGCTCGCTTAGTGGGTGAGAGCCAGTGGTGGGGTTTCCTTTCCCAGGCTGTGTCCAGGGGGTGCTTTCTAGTGAATCCCTCCGACTCAGGCCCTTTGGGGGAGCCCAGGGTGTGGCCTCAGACAATGTGGCACTAACCACCAGAGTGGTCCCTCATCTCGTGTGGAGTCACCGAAATATGTCAGGAAAATACTTCAGAATTGACCGGGAGCGGGGAAAGAAAGCTGGTTCAGAAACAAAGGGAACAGGCTAGGGCCTCAGTGTAGACAGGGGTGCAGGGGGGCCCAAGAGCAGTGCGCTGTGTACGTGGAGCCCCAGCAAGGCCCCACCCTCCTCTGAAAGTTCTCTCCCTTCCTCTTGGCCTTCAACCCGCAGGCAGGCTCTGCGGTTCCTTCTTTGGAGTCAAACGCTGCCCTGTCCTTCTGGTGAAGAAGTGTCCGGCTCCCATCTTGTCAGAACAGCACATCAAGTCCCCAGCTGCCCACTGGGGGGGAGTTTGGGGTCTCTTTTCTGGATGAGAAGGCTTGAGCCCCACAATTTCCGGAAGGAGGCCAAGGAATAGACAGACACCTGAGATGGGAGGGGTACGGGGGCTTGAGGAAACGATAGAAGGCCACAGCTCCAGGGTCCCTCTGTCCCTCACCGACTCTGAGCCTGCCCAAAGCTCTTAGTGACATGGGCCTCGGTTTCCACCTCTGTGAAGACAGGGATGCCCCTGACCACGTGTCTTCACTGTTCTAAGCTGTGACTACCTGCTTTTAACTAGGGCCTGTGAACTGCAGAGATGTATATTTTTTAATTTAATATATAAATATGTATATATTTTAAAATTTTCTGTATATTATGATGTTTTGACATCTTGGAAAACCTTTCTGACTGGGGAGAGACGGCCTCTCTCTGGGCTAGCCATTCTTAGACCGTGACTTGGATATGCGAACTGACCTCCTCTGTCTGCCCGTGCACCCCAGCCGCCAATGTTCCTCTGCCTTCATCATCCCAGGCCAGGTGCCAGGCAACTAGAGACCACCCCCTTACTCCAAAGCCCACCGAAGTAATTCAACTAGACATCCTGGGTTGTTCTCCCTGCCTTGCTTTGCTTTTCTCTCCGGAAACCCCAATCAAGTCTGTGGCCTGAATGCTCACCCCACCTCCTTCTTCTGCCCCCTGTCCACCCTGCACGCTGTGACCTGTGAGTGTAATAAACGTTGATCTCTTGAGCCGCTCCTGGGTCTCCTCTTGTGGCCGCACCTGACCGACCATCTCGTAACCATCTGCCCTAAAAGGGGAGAGAGTGGCATCTCCCGGCTGCCTCCTCCCTGGGCTAGTGGGACCTGAGGGCTCAGAGGGGGAGTGACCGGGCCAGCAGAACCTTGGCTGGAGGCTTCCTTCCTGCTTCTCTGGTCAACTGTGGCACTAGAAGGCCCAGCAGAGACTGAAGGCTGGTGGGGCTGGGGGACGTGGTGGGGACCAGAGTCTCTTCCCTGCAGGCGCCTGCCCCCCGCTTCCTGCCCACTGGACTCAGAGGCCCAGTGGGGGCCCAGCCACAGGTGTAGCCAATCAGGTTCAGCAGCTTCCACTGACCAGCTGACCCTTCCATGCAGTCCACCACGCAGAGGCCCGGGGACACCGCCTCTGTGAGGCCGGCCCTCCAGGCCTCAGGGTGAATCCCGAGGTCCCTTTGCATTCAAGGCCGCCTGTGACTCTGTTTCCCCATCCCCTGCACCTCCGCTCCAGCCACCTGGGGCCCTCTCTCCTCCTGCAGTAGACAGAATTCTAAGATGGGCCCCCAAGGTTCCCGACCCCTGGTTATTCAATCAAATACTAATCTAGGTGTTGCTGTGACAGGATTTTGCAGATGCAATTAAGGTCCCCTATCAGTTGACCTTAAGATGCAGAGATAGTCTAGGTAATCCCGACCTAATCACAGGCGCCCTTTAAAAGCAGAGGTGTCTCCCACTCGTTGCCGACGGGGAAGTCAGAGAGACGTGCTGGCCTTGGAGCAAGTAGACATCCGTGCTGCGACCTGCTGATGGAGAGGGTCCCCTCTCGGAGCTGAGAGCAGCCCGTGGCTGACAGCTAGCAGGAAATCGGGGGCCTGGCCTGACAGCCACAAGGAAGGGAATTCTGCCAATAACCGGAGAGCTTGGAAGAGAACCCTGAACCCCAGGGGAGAGCGGTCGCCCCAGCCGACACCTTCATTTCAGCTGGTGAGACCCGGAGCAGAGAAGTCGGTCATGCCAGCCCCAGAGCCCCGACTTACAGACCTGTGAGCTGATGAACGGGTGTTGATTTAATCTGTGAAGTTTGTGGTAATTTGTCACACAGCAATAGAAAATAATACACTGTGCCTGGAGCCTCTCTTTCTTCCTCACACCAGCCCTGCCTCCTTGACCCTGGGGTTCAGCCCAGGAGGAACCTTCAATCCCAAATCGCAGCGTTGCTCAACCTTCAGGAGGGCCCAAGTCAAATGCCACTTGCCGTGGGAATTTCCCCAGAGTCCACCCCAACGCAGAAATAGCCCCCCAGCCCCATCTCCTACATTCCTGCCCCCTCCCATGTCCTGTGCCTACAGTCACAGCCATGTTGGGCAAATTAACATTCTCAGGACACATCGTGCATTTCCAGACATCTGGGCACGCTGCTCTTTCTGTCTGGAATGTTCTCCTCTTACCCTGTCCCTCTCAGTCTAAATTAGGTGAATCCTTATCACTTCTTCACTGAAGCCTTCCATAAGCACAAGAAGTGACTGCCACCCCCGGGGTCCCATCATATTTTGTACCTCCTTCGACTATAGCCGTTTCCTCCTCTCTTGGGATGATTTGTCTGTCTCCCTCCTGCAAGAGGCCAGAAGCTCCTCAAGTGCAGGAGGCCTTGTTTCATTCATTTTTCTGGGCTGGACACAGTAGCTGAGTGAGTGAAGGACTCCTTGTCCCACCCAATCAGCTTCCCCCCAACACACATGCCCGGTTCCTGGGACCTGGGTCGGGATTTGACAACGAAACATCCCAAACCCTTTATTATCTAGCTATGGATCCAAGTCTCACAGGCCTGCACTTGTCTGGAGAACACAACCGGCTTCCATCGAGCTGCAGGGGAGGCATGTCCACTGCTGGGAGACAGGCCTTGGGGTTGGCCCACCTCTTTTTTCTTGGACACCGGGACTGTTCGCCTGAGGTCCACAGGCCCTGGGGACATCCTCAGCCAAGTCCTCTGGGCACTGGGGCAGGATTGGAGCAGCCAGTTTAGGAGCACCTAACTCTGGAGATGCCGGGCCCACAGAGAAGGCATGGCTGAGGCCCTACGTCTCTTGAGGAGCAGGGGCTCAAGGTGAGGAGGGGTCTGGGGATTGCTGAGGCTGGTCGCCATCGGCTCCTGCAGGAGAGGCTGTAACGGTCCCTTCTGGAGGTGAAATGACCTCTTGGAGTTTGCACCTGCCTAGCCCAGGGCTTTGGGGACCAGTGACCAGCATGTGGCACCATGAGCTTGGGGGTCTGACGGCCTGGGCTCTGCCAGGTATTGACTGAGAGACGGGTAAACCACTGAACTTCGAACCTCAATAAACAGGGAATTCATATTAGTAACTTCCTCAGGGGACCACTGAGAGGATAAAGTGAGACACTGCGTGACTAGGTGACTGGCATATAGAAAATTCTAAATAAATATTAGCAATTATTAACATCATAGGGATGGCCCGTCCACCCTCTGCTTCAAGGTTCTGGCATATCCCAGTCCAGCCCTAACAGTAGGCTCAGAGGTGGACGTCCCCCACCCTGAGTAGAGGCCCTGAGTCCTCTTAGGGATCACGAGGGCTCCGAGACGCGGAGGGGTGGGCGTGTGTGGCAGAGGAATGTCCGGCTCATTTGATGTCCCCATGGCGCCTCATATCTCCCAGATCTCTTGTGGTGAGTGGGGCCACGTGGTTAGTGCTGGTCAACGGGCTGTGAGCGGACGTGGTGAGCGTTACTTCTGGGCCAAAGCGTTAACAGCTCATTCTGACCTTCCTTCTGGGTGTCTCCAGTGATCACGGAGCCCACGTGTTGAGACGGTGGAAGCTGTCTGGATCACTGAGTCACCGCATGGAGACCAGAGCCCTGGTCTGGGGCTTGTCGTGGGTGACAAACGAATCTCTGACGGGTTGAGGCAAGCTTACTTTGTTATTGCAGCATGACCTAGCCCATCCCGATTAGTACAGCATGGCCGAGCTATTTGATACGGTACTGAAGATGAGCCCCTGGACTCACCGGTTGGCCAGAGGAGGAAGGCATTTCTAAGTATAATAATGCACTGAAGGAATGCTTTCATAGGCAGATTCTATTAAGACGAGCCAAGTTTGTCTCAGATGGAGCCTGTCTACCTCCAGTTTCCAAGGATGGGGCAAGGAGTGACGCCACCACGGGAGGACTGGGATCCTGTGGAGGGAGGGTTAAGAGGTAGGAAAGAGGGAGGAGAACCAGAGAGAGTGGAGGCAGCCAAACCCCCATCTCAGGAGACTCTGTGTGGGTAGAAGGGAAGGAAGAGCCATGAGTGCTTCTCACCATCTTCAGTCTCGGCTGAGCTTGTAATCGGCTTGCAGGTAAGACTGTAATGCTCCACCCACTTCTGCGGGCGTAACTGAGAATTTACACCAGGTGGCCCCGTGCTTTTCCAAGAACATTATCTATGTTTCGAATCTGGGAAGAAGACAGGAAAGAGAGGCATCTTCAACCTGCAGCTGGCTTTCTGCTACAATAAGTCCTATTGAGGGGGCACTCAGGACCCGGTCCTGGCATCCAGGCCAGGCCCCTCCCCCAGGCGGGAGGAGCGGCCTCCGCCGTGGCCACCAGCCAACACAGCTCATTTGCTTCAGAACCTTAACAACAAACACACCAACCCTCAAACCCGCGGGCCTCTGTCTCCCTCCTCCCACGGCTGACGGGGGAGCAGGAAGGGGCTGAGGTTATTGAAATGCTATTTTAAACTCCAAGTCAGTGTTAACCAAAACCTTGAGGCTGATTAAACGCGACCTTCGGGCCACGGGGCTCCAGCTCAGAAAGGCAAACAGCTTCCACCCTCTCGGCAGCTCCAGGCTTGTTTATGGGTTTGAAAGCCCTTCAGGGGCCCGCCGAGGGGAGGGGTGAGCCGGGGAAACTTTAATATCTAAAGGGGGAGATCAAAAGCAGTTGACATTTCTGGCAGAGAGCAAGCACGTATGTATCTTTATGTACAATGTTGTAGCTGAGCAGAAGGGAAAAGGCGTTTCTTCTCTGGGTTAAATCAAATCAGGCCACGTGTTCTTGATCTTGACTGTGTTGTCGTATAATCCAACCAAGTTTAACTGACACTGAGCATTTCTGATCTGAACAGTTAACAGGGAAATTTGGCCCAGATAACTTGATATACATTCTGAACATGAACTTGGTTCAGTTGTCAGACATGATGGGAAAGAGCCCTCCTGGCTACCCTCCCGGGAGGAGGCACAGGAACGGCTGGTAGGTAGGGCCCCTGGCTCTTCCCTGTCCCTTCTGTTGATGGAGTCGGAGGGGACGGCACCTCCACATGTGGGTGTGTTGTTTCCACGTCTGACCCTGGTGCCCTGGGATTTGTTCGTGGCAATCCCAAAGAGGAGAGATGACCTTGACTTGGCAAAAGCGTCTGATGGGCCACGAGGTCCAGGAAGATCCCTGGAAGGTGTCTCTGGGATTTACTGACCTTGAGGTTCCTCGTGACCTTGGTGAGGGCAGTTTCAGTGCAGTGTTGGGTGGGACTCAGGGTGGCCTTGGACGATAGAAAAGACGCCCCTCCCAGCAGCCAGCACACTGCCTGGCACAGAGTGGGTGCCCAGTCAACACAGGTGGAAGAGATTTTGGATAAATGAGTGTGTGATTGACTCAAGTAGACGATTACTCAATATCCACTTCCTCTCCTTCTTCCTTGCTAATTGAATCCTGTTTCTGTTCCAGAAGGTGACGGACCCAGTCCCAGGTGATGGAACATGATGGATGTAAGCTAATCTTGACAATCCTATTCTGTTTTCCCAGCTTCCCTTGCAGCTAGGGTTGGGCATGTGCCCCAGTTCTGGCCAACAAGACCCAAGTGGTAGTCTGCTGGAGGGGTTCTGCTGAAGCTTCTGGTTCTGGGTTAAAGGAGACAGATGAGGCTGGAGTGCCCCTTCTTCCTACCTTCAGGGAGGACTCACCGTGATGGGTGGCTAGTTGTATCCAAATTCATCCCTTTCATTCCACACTGCAGAGTTGTCCCCGAGGAGTGCCCACCTTCCCCTCCAGCATCTGGATTTGGCTACATCACTGAATCTTATCAATGGGCTATGAAGGGAAGTGATGCATGACACTTCTGGGCCAAGATTCTAAGAAGTGGGTAGGCCTTCTCAGGCTCTCTCTCTTCTTTCACTGGGTGGTATAGCTGACAGAGACGAGGCCCTAGGGGATGGCAGAGCTACAAGATGGAAGGAGCCTGGGTCCCCAAAGCACCTTGGAGAGAACCCCACCCAGTGACCAGAAACACCTGCATTGGAACATCAGTGGTCTACAGGTAAGTTTCACTGTGTGAAGCTTGAACATTTGGGGAATTATTTGTTACAGAGCTAGTGCTATCCTAACAGATACACTTACTTTCTGTATGATTTAAGCAAGTTACTTCAACCCTCTGTACCTCGTCTCTTCTTCCACAAGTTGGCGATGTCTGTGGCTCCCACCTCCTAGGAGGGTTGAGAGGAATAAACACACAGAGCACTCAGCCGAGGGCCCATTACCTAGTAAGTGCCCTTTACATGTCAACTAATCTTATGACTATTATCGTCATTCCTGAACTGGGAGTGGGTTAGAAGACCCCTAAAGTCCTTGGTAGCCTCGAGATGCCGAGACTGTCTAGATGGCTCAGATCCCAAGTGGAGAGAGCAAAGAGATGTCTGAGGATTTGCTAGGTCTCCAGTGGAAGTAACAATACCTGTTGGGGGAGGGACAGGTAAAGTATGAGGACTGAGCTTCCTTCCCACAGCGTCCCCTGGCTCACATGCATGTGGGCTCCTGGAGTGCCTTCACTTCTTAAGCTGATGAAATATTGATTGGAGCTGAGATCCAACACTGTGTAATCAATCTTTCCTCCTCATGTTTGCATGATTCATGCTATGAGACCGGGATGTTTAGTTTTGCGTGGTTTGCTTTTGTCAAGCTTGACTGGTACCTTCGTATACCCAGAGGATGAGACGAGAAACACTGTTTGGGACCCTTCTCACCCGACTTTGTAAAGTGGGGTGATGTCTCCTCTCTGAGCAGAGGGACAGAGAGAGCCCCAGTGAGAGTTGGGAGTGCAGCACTCTGGTCCCAGTTCTTCCCCTTCGTAGCTCTTCTCAGGCCTCGGTTTCCTCATCTGCAAAATGGGAATAATAGTATTTCCTACTTAAGAGGATTGTAGTGAGGTGTAAGTGAATTAATGCATGCGAAGTTACTGGAACCGGGCTTGGCACATGGCAAATACTTGATGTTAACTATATGTAATGTCACTGTTGTTCTTATCACTGGACGCTCATCAAGGACAGGCACTCAGCAGGAAGACACAACACTGACTCAGTCTTGTCCTCAAGTGTCACTTAGTCAATTAAAAGAGACAGAGGCATAAGCAGACAATTCCCAGGCGGTACCGTTAAGAGCTTTAATGGAGACCAGTAACCCACTCTCGCTTGGGATCAGGGCTGGGTAGGAGTCTGTAAAAAGAGGGAGTTGGACTAGATGATTTCAAAGGTTTTACCCAGATGACTTCAGTCAGGTTTCTAGAAGCAGAGCTGCAACAGGGATTCGGTTGATCCGTTATCTCAGGAGGAAGAGAGTCCGGGAAGTAGGATAGAGGGAAGGAAGGAGCTAAGTAAGAACTCGGTCTTGGCTGGAGTCTAGCCTCAGGGAGCCCTAGGACAGGAATTACAGCCCAGGGGCTGTTCTGCCCTGAGGCAAGGTGTTCCGGCTCTTGTCCCCTCCTGTCAGTCAATCACTGGCTGCAGGTTGCCCTCAGGGACTGGGGAGTTTAACCCCCCAGGCAAGGGGGTTGATGACTGGCCAAGGACAATTGTCTAGACAATTCCATGGGCACCTGTGAGCCATGAGCAGCCAACACTGACAGTCACTCCGGGTTGAGTGCAGCAGCCCAATGAAGGGATGTGAGCAGGACACCACAGGATCCACCACTCTCTAGTCTGCGATCTCAGACTGCACGGGCCGAGGGACTTGCCTCAATCTCCATCAGTCAAATGGGGAAATGGGTGCCAGCCCTGCCTCCCTTGGAAAGCAAACTGAAGTGAACCGGTGAGGGCCGCCAGCGCTGCAGAGCTGAGAGCCAGGCTAGAGGGCCAGGGACCAGGGAGGCCTGCGCCACCAACCTGCCACCCTCAGGCCTGTCAACAGGGAAAGATGGGCCAACCCTGTCCCCAGGAGGAACGGGCAGCCTTCCAGGGAGACCGCTGGCCTGCCTGTGCTCTGGCCACTTGTGCTTCTTGATGGAGGAGGCAGCTGGCTACTTCAGAATTCACTGGAAGAGGGAATGAACTTACTCGGTTCTCTGAGCCTCAGCTTCCTCATCTGAAAAATAAGGATCGTAGTACCTAGTTCAAAATGTCCTTTTGAGGACTGAACAAGAGAAGTCTCAGCACCGGTCTGGTAGATAGGAGGCCCTCAGGAAACACGTGGAAGGACAGAGTAAATAGGGTGAGGAATAGATAAACTCTAGGAGCCTCGGTTTCCTTGTCTGTGGAATGGGGCTGAGACCACCTACTCGGAGGGAGGAGAGAACAAACGAGGCAGTCAATGGAAAGTGCTCAGCACAGGCCTGCGGCCTGGTGGTGCCCAGTAAAGGATGTGGGAGGAAGACGTGAGGGGCGGACAATAAGGCCCAGGAAGATAATCTACGGCAGAACCCACACCAAGCGCATTCCTCCTCGGATCCCGGGAAGGTGTGTCCGTGTGACCTACTAGACCTAGGTCTCTGGACTCCCAGCCCAGTGCTCTCTGTTTCGGGCTTTCTCTGTGGTCGTTGGTGTCCTGTGTCTGCCCGCTTCTTGGACCTTCTTCAGCCATGCCTGCGCCCACTGGCTTGGGTAAGACGCTCATCCTTCCTCAGGCAAGGGCCTCTATTCCCTGCAAGATGGAGCTTTTCACTCACCATGGAATACTTATAACAACCTACGGAGCGAGGACTATTATCACCCCACTTTACAGACGAGGCAAGTGAGGCTCAGGCCTGTAAAGAGACTCAACCAAGGTCACAGAGCGAGTAAGAGCAGCCGGCTCCTGGATTTGAACCCAGACCTCTGTGACTCAAGAGCCACCACCCTCTACTCTGACTCACCAGTGCTGCCCCTTACCCACACTGAATACTGGCCGGTGCTGGGCACGTGATCCTCACATACTTGCAGCACAAACTTGAGATGAGATTCCGGAATAAGTTTGCATCAGTCAGAGATGTGTTCAACCGCAATTAACAGACAATCCTTCTACAGTAGCTGAAACAGATGAGAGTTTATTTTTATCACACAACAAAAAGTCTACGAATAGGCAGCCTGGAGCCATAAGTGACTCGATGACAAGATCAGGGAATTCAACCATATCCATCTTTTTGCTCCCCGATCCTTATCACCATAGCCTCCATCCTCAAGCTTGTAGCCTCATACTCACAGTAGGGCTGCTGTCCCTCCAGACTTACATCCACATTCCAGGCAGGAGGGAAATGGAAGGAAGAAAGATAAAGAGGTAGCGTCTGTATCAGGTCAGCAAAAATTTTTCCAAAACACTCTGCCTTTTCTCATCAGCTCGAACTGTGTGGCCCACCCTAGTTTCAGAGAAGTGTGGGAAAGCCATTGCTTTTTAGCAAAGCATGTGGTCACCCTGAAAACAAATTGGAGTTCACTTGGTCAGCAAAAAGGAAGAACAGATCTGGGGTGGGGAACTAGTAATTCTGCTTCAAAGGTGGAGGGGAGAACATTATTAACCCTTTCTGACAACAGCCCCTCACTCCTGACACCCCACATTTCAGCGGCAAGTGACCAACTAAATCGAACCGAGAGCCAAGTACTAAACAGTGAGCATTTCACAATCGCACATCCGAGAAGCAGCTTGTTGTTTTCTCTGCCACAAGCTGTTTATAGGAACTGATTTCTAATAAACACAGATTGGCAGGTGGGGGTGGGGGAGGTCAACAGTGCACACGCGCGGCTTTATTGATGCCTTGTCAATCAACGGCTCTTATTTTGTGGTTTAATTTTTTTTAAGTGCATGTGAGCACTTTCCCTGCTAATGGCAGATTTATTGAACAGCTCCACAACTGAGTTCATCTCCCCCACAGACTGTGGCGGCTGATTATCAACTTTGTGGCTCCGGGTCGGAGGGTAAATTGACCCCATACTCACGGCCCCTTCCAGGGGAATTGCAGGGGTCTGAACAAATTCAATACTGTCCAATAAAATGTCCCACCCCTCCCACTCCGGGCACCTCATGCAGGGCTTCAGCTCTGCTGTCCAAGCAAAGGACGTAATTTGACAAATGGAACATCCAAGCGTGTGGTCATGTTGGCCATTTTGTTAAGACCAAAGGAGAATTCTCTTATCCGAGAAGTTTGGCCCCTCCTAGAAAGCAGAGCTGTTCTTTCTGAGCACTCACACCCCTGCTCTGATGAAACAGGTCTCTGAGTTTAAAACCATACGTGGTGCCCACCACCCCCTGGAATTTAGGCCCAACCTACGTCTTCTGTCGCATTTTCCCCCTCTCTGCATCTCTTCTACCCACTCCAGCCAAATAAGTCACTTGCTAATCCCTGAACCCATGTGGGCATCTCTCCTTTCCCGCCTACTGGTTCCCTCCACCTGGAATGCCTTCCTCTCCTCTTCTCTGACTTGCCATCTCCCCCCATGACATAGCCACTTGTCCAAATTCTTCTCGTTCTTCAAGGCACATCTCCAAACCTTCATAATTTAAGAAGCTACTTCGCTCCTTTTCAGTGGATGGGTCCCAGTCCTTTTCTGGCAGCTTGTTGCTCAGTGTTGGTATTTCTGGAAGCCCAGAGAGTGATGATGGTGATGGTGATGATGAAGGGCAAAAGCAGCTCTCATTTATCAAGCTCTTACTGGGTGCCAGGTAGGGAGATTCTCCCGCATGATCTCATTTTATCTTTACAACAGCTCCAGGAGGTGGGTGCTATCATCATTTCCATTTTGCAGCTGAGGAAACAGGGGTGGAGAGAAGTGGACACACCACCCGTAAACAGTGGGGCCTTGTGCTCTGAGCAACACATTTCAAGGCCCACACATTCGGCCTCATGTCTTTTGTGTGCTTGCCCTGTTCCCACCCCCATCACAGCTCAATGTCACTGCACAACCCAGAAGGCAGGAACCCTTGGGTGCATCTGATGGGCCTCCCCCAGTCTCAGTTTACACCATCTGAGGGAGGGGAACAAGATGAGTAAGGGCCAGAAAATGTTCACTCGATCCACAAAGGCTGCAGTCAGTCCTGACCCTGGCCCTGGTGTGCAAAGACTTGGGGAAAAAAATAAAAGCTCTTGGCTGGCACCTCTGGCAAAATGAATCCCAGAGGGGCTGGGAGGCCTGGTTCCCAAAGTTTAAAAGCCCCAAAACATAGATCTTCTGAAACAGAGACTGTCAACAGGCTCTCTAATCTGAAAACAACCGTCTGCATGGGGTTTACAAGACAGATTCTCAGAATAAAGAACGTCTATGTGAAGATTAAGTTCCCTCTGGGGAGGGCCGGGCAGAGAACTCGCCCCTCTCATTTGTCCATATTACCAGCCCTTTGGTTCCAGGAAATGTTGTGGCCACGAGGGCAGGTTGGGGCCCATTGTCTGGTGTCTGCCGTTCTTCCTTCGGTCAGCCAAAGGATGCCAGCAAAGATGGAAGTACTTAAAAAGGCATCATTTTTAATGACCCAGATCTGGAGTTTTGACTTCGAAAGGGCTGCTAATCCCTCCCTTCCAGTTCATTCTCCCCACAACCCGCCATCGAAACCAGTTGGCTGGTTAATCTTAGGATGAACAAGGCAACAGAGGACTTGAGGAATTTAAATGTTCTAGAAGGAAAGAGCAAGACTGGCTGGCTGGGGGAGGAGGAAAGAGAGGACTCTGGACACTGGTCCTGTCTACTTCTCAAGAAGGTCGGCCCCCTCCAGGGATCTGAGAGGGCAAGGCTGTATGAGGCAGGTGACTTTCCTGCTAAGGGACAGTGAGCAGCTTGCCTGGCTCCGCACCTGCCCCCAAGCCCCCGGCGTACACCATTGTGCCAACGTAACACTGACCAGGAACTGAGTCAGATGAGGACTGGAATGGGAGGCAATTTCCCTTTTTATCAGGGCTGGACAAGACGGTTTAAAGCAGGGGTAGCAGACTCAACTGTCTTATGGAGATACAGCAGAAGCCACCAGTGCCCCACCCCTGGGGCAGGCCTCACTCTTTCAGGGCGCTGGTCTTCCCACTGCCGGGATCCACCTCTCTCTGCCCCAGGGCTCTCTGGCCACAGGCTCTCTCCACTCGAGCATCCTCCACCCGTGACTGACAGGAGTTGGCGTACAAATACCCCGGCTCCCTCTCCTCTCCTTGCGGGAGGGAAACTGAGGCGTGTTCTGTGCTGACTCTCAGTGACCCCAGCGGGATTACACTCAAGCTGCCTACAATAGTCACTTCATGGGCTTTCTTCCCTCCCTGTCCCACTTCCCCACCCTCTGCCTGTGTGTTCTCCCTCCCAAGGAAACTCCTTGCTCTCCAATCCCCGTCTCAGGATCTGCTTTGAGGGGAAGCCAAACTAAGATGAGGGACCAGCTGGTGACGGGAGTGGAGGGCAGCAGAGGAGGTGAACCGTGCCCGTTGGGATGCAGGCCCGGGTTCCCAGATCTGGGTGTTACAGAGAAACTGGAAATCTAGATTCCTTATTTTGTTTTGGTTGGTAGTGGAGGGATCACACACACACACACACACACACACACAAAATAGCAACACCCTCGTGGTCAAACCAGATGCACTGAGACTAGCCTGTTGGCCACCTCTGGCCTAAGGCAGGGAAGCAAGAATAGGGGGCTGAACTGCACTTTTCTGGACGGCAATATGTACATGGTGGGGCAGGCAGGAGTGATCCAGGGCCAGTGAACTTTTTCATGGTAGGGCACTGGGACCTCCAGGTGTGTAGTGAACGGACCCTGGCTCTTTTGGCTCAGAAAGGCTAAAGTGACAGAAAGAACTCCCTGTGGCCTTTTCATGAGGTACCCTGCACCACCTTTGGAGACTCCACACTTCTGGGGTTTCTACCCAGGGTCCTCCAGTTCTCAGACAAGTTGGGTTCAATTCCCCAAACTGGATGGGAGAAAGAATTAGGGATCTCAAGGAATTGGAGGTGAGGGGGCCCTCTTTGAAAGTACAGAGAACAGTCTTTAAAATCTTGAAATGTCTAACCTACAAACGTGTGGCTATTTGTTCAGAAGCCTGGAGCTTCCATGTCATACGCCTCAATTCTTGAAGCACAGAATCAGAATTGAAAATCACAACATCCAGTCACTGGTCACAAGTAGTCACTAGGCTTCTTCTTACACACCTCCAGCCACGGAGGGCTCACTACCTGACACATCAATCCATTCCGTGCTGGATGGCTCGCACTTTGAGAATGTCTTTCTTTCCATGCTGAAATCTACCTCCCTCCAACTCATCCCCATTGGCTGAACTCTGCTTTGTGGAGCTACATACTTAAAACAGCAGAACTCAGCAGGGAGGGGAGGAAGCAGGCTGGATGGGTGCATCAGGATCTCCAGAGTGGAGATGGGGTCAGGGGTGTAAATGGTGTGCAAACACACAATTCAAGTCATGATATTTAAACCTGACAAATGTAAAATGAATCCTATTTTCTAGAATACAAACAAGAGCTTGATGAAAATTTGACTGTTGGGACACCCAGAGGGCAGAGCCACGTGTGCCCTCTCAAGGGACAGGTGCCAGAATCCCCAGGACGTGCAAGATGTTTATGTTTATCCAAAGGGGATGCAGTGTTGGCAAGACTGAAAACCCGGATTTGATCCACGTGTCAGGTTCCTCTTCTGGCATCCGGGGGCAGCTGTCATCCCTGTCCCTCAGCCCCTCCTCTTAGGGACAACCACCCTGGGTTCCAGCAGACGCTTCTCCTAGTCTGAGTCTTGACTCCCTCCCTGTTCTGGTCATAATCCTTTAAGCCTCTTCTCAACTTGGCCCCTCATGTACTTTTCACACTGCACATGTGCACGCGGGAAAGTAGGTGGAGATAAGGTAGGGATTAGGTGAAACTTCAGGAAAGATGTTATTTTAAATAACAACTATTGTTAATATTAAAACAAACAAGGACTTTATTGTCAAGTAAATTACAACATCAGAATAAATTTTTTAAATATTTCAAGAAAGACATTCCTCATACTTTCTTCCAAGCTTTGCCCTTACATGGCCTTTCCTCTGGGAGCAAGGGACCTCTCTGCATCTCTTCTCATAAGGACACTAATCCTGAAGGATCAAGGCATCATCCTTACAATCTCATTTAACCTTCATCACTTCCTTAGAGGCTCTGTCTCCAAATACAGTCACACTGGGGGTCAGGGCTTCTACACAGGAACTTGGGGGGACACAATTCAGTTCAGTCCACAGCAGCCCTGGTGGCAATGGTTGCTTCAGGGAATGACCCTAAATCGTGAGGATTATGAGTTCGCACTCCTCTGCCCTTACTGGTATTTCAGCTGGCAAGTCTGAGAAGCCCTGGGCTCTCAGTGTGTCTCCTGAAAGGGTAATGCCCAGAGGAGGAGCTGAGTGGAGGGGGTAGTTGCTTCCCCGCTACAGGACATATATGAGGTGCAGATGCTCCACCCACTCCCCTTCGTCACGGGCCAAAACTGAGCCAGGCTGAAGCCAGCCTTGGAGTATGCAGAGGGACAGTTTAGAGCTTGGGGACCTTGAAAGCAAAACCAATGGAAATTGCCCAGCCAAAATCTGGGATTTATGGCCTATGATTCCCCAGGTTCTGGATAGAGGCAGGTCAGTTCATTTTTGTTTGGACCTCAAAATATTACATTTCTTTCAAAACTTTCTATAAACCACGGAGCATGTGTTGACTTCTACAGTGACAATATATTCATTTATTCATCAATTCAACAAATATTTATTGAGTCTCTACCATATGCCAGGAACAGCGTCTGGCAAATAGTGGTCCCCAAGGACCCACTTTAATGACTAACTAAAATCCAATGTATTATTAGCAAACCCACCACTGGGGCGTGTGTGTGTGTGTGTGTGTGTGTGTGTGTGTGTGTGTGTGTGTGTGTGTAGGGCTGGTTCCCTTAAACAGGCCAAAAAGCTGGCTGTCTTATTTACATCTTTCCTCTGTTGAACAAAGCCATTTCTCCATAGTTTGAGAACATTCATAAATTCTCACCTTGAGTCCGAATGAATGACTGAAGGACTGCAGGCAGTCCAAGCTGGTTTGACCTCAGTGGTGACAGGAAACCTCTGAACTCCATTCTGTCCCACTCTATTTTTCCCCCTTTCTCCCACCCCAGGTAAGGCGCTCAGTGGGCTCATGCTTAGGGTTCAACAACGAGGATCCAATACTCATCAGCTCAATTAACCTCTCCTTTTCCCCAAGAGTAATTCATCCAGCTCCGTCGTTCTCAACCCTGCTGCATCTTAGAATCATCTCGGGAACTTTTAAAAAGTAATAATGCCCAGGTCCTAAACCCAGAGACTACAATTCAGTTTGGTCTGGAGTGTGATCCGGGCACCAGATTTTTTTTCAAAAAACTTCCCAAGTAACTCCAAGGTACAGCCAGCGTTGGGGAGCACTGATAGCCATTTCCCCAAGACAGCTGCAGGATTCCTCCGAGGACCACAGCTGGGTCACAGGCCTCAGGTGGAATTATCAAGGGCAAACCTGGTGCCCAAAACTTTTCTAGAGACTGCAAGGAGTAGTCACTTACGCTCTGAGCCTGTCATGTCACCTGTTCAACGGGCTTTCTCCTTCTCTGTGTAGCATCCTGTGCTGACCTACACAGAGGAGAATGACTCTAATGATGGGACATATGGCAGGTGGCCAGGGGCTGCTTTTGGTCAGGGTAGCTTTGGGGGAGCCATCAAATCACACAGTGTCTTCACCTACTTCTCTCTCTATTGGCATCCCCCAAAGGGAGAGAGAATGAAGAGGCAGTGTATAGATGTTTCCTAAATTGAAGTGAGTAGTTAAGAAAGTACTGCTGACCAGTCTCACCTGCAGGCACTGGGACCATCTAGCCCGTGACATAGCGACCACTGTTTTCTCATACTCTTGGTGTTTTGGTGGCAAAGAGCAAAACCCCAAATTTTCACAAGCAAGAAAAAAAGGGACTATTTTTGGATGCAACTCTCAAAACCCAAGGAAAGACCCTGAAACTGGGTCTCGTGGCAGACAGGAACCAGGGCCCCCTAACCAGGTCCTCTCTCAAGCCTCGTTGCCTTGAATCACTTCTTTTCTCTGGATCTTGGTCTTTCTTTCTCTGTAAACTGGGTGGTTTCTCGGTGAAAGGCAGCCGGCGTTTCCTGAGTTCACACTTCCATGGTTCAAGCAACAAGTGGAAACTGATTCGCATCTGCAAATGCTGGTTCCAGATGCTGGGGGGAGAGAATCTGATGGGCTCAGCTTAGTCAGGTGACCACGCCTGGTCCAATCTGCTATGTCCGGGGCTGGGGTCTTGTGATTTAAATATGGCTGTAGGGGAGGGAGAGGCTGTTCTCAGGGAAGGGAGACATGAGTTGGAGACCCACCCCAGTGGTCACACACAGGGTGGTTTCAATGACAGTCTTACAGATGACCTGAGTTAGTCTGACAGTGTCCTGGTTTCCTGCCTAAAGCCAGAGGTCACCATCCAGCTCAGCTCAGGTGAGGAAGGTGGGAGGTGAGGGCTCGCCCGGGTGCCCTGCCTTCCCACCTCACCCTTTATGCAGCCTTTGGGAGCACTTGGCGCAAACATGCTCCAGCCTAATTACCAGCCGGAATTAATCAAAGGTATTCCCAACTGCATGAGTAATGCTAGCCAGGAATGTCTCTGAGTTGAAATTCTTAAAATACTTTTGTTTATGAGGAAGTTTTACGTGTTCACTTTTTCCAAGAGCCAGTGAGAGGAGCAGTCCCCCAGGCATCTGAGAGCACTTTGGCTGTCTTAATTCGCTCATGATGTTTCATTAATATCAATTTTCTCCCTGCGTCCCAGCTTGGCAGGTTCTTTTTACAAGTGTTCTATTCTCCCAACCTTCTGGGTTTTTTTTTGTTGTTGTTTTTAGACTTTTTCCTGGAATTCTTTCTCCATTTCCTAAGAAATTCTCCTAAATCTTCTCCGTAATGCACACATCTTTTGGCTCCAACAGCTCCATTTAAAAAATGGAGGACATCACAGACTTCATGGATTTTTTTTCCATTTGGAAGTTACAAGAGGGAGGTTGGAGGGAAAATAGAAACAGACATGAATCCTGCCTTGGAGTTGGTTAGTGGGACAGAAACTATCTTTTTCTCCTCCACTCGTCTAAACTTGAGGAGTCTCAAGTGAGAGCCATCTTACTTGGTCTTCTCCGTGACAGGAGACAGAGGGCTGGTGAGAAGTCCCAATCCGCCACCACCACCAACATGGTCGGAAGAAATCTGTTGGAGGTCGTTTCCATCTGGCTACTTTCCTGCTCTCTCTTGCCCCCGAGACAGTTGTTGGCTTATTTTGTCCATTCACTGTCCTTCCCCTGCTTTCTATTCCCAAGCTTTCTTGCCAACTGGTTTCTTGGTAGGTTCAACCAATGGAAGGTTCTTCAGAACACTGAGGAATGGAAGGAGGAAAAAAGTCAGAGTATTTCTTTTTCTCTCTCCTTTTTCTCCAGTGGCATCTGTGGCGGTGCCTTGGTCTCTTCCACGGCTCCAGGTCCCCCTGGAAAACCCTGAATCTTGCTTTTGGTGGCACCACACCCTCCTGTTGTCCCTCCAGCCCTAAGCGTGGGAGCAGCTTCCTGCTGTAACTCATCTCTGCATTATGTCATCGTCTCTTGTTTGGCTTCCCAGATCTTCCACTGCCTGTGTAATCAATCCCCTCTCTTAAATTCTCTCTGTTTGAACCACCTAGAGTGCTTTTTGTTTTCCTGGTGGACCCTGACTGGTATATCTACCCACTCAAAATTAAAGTTCTCTGCCTGCTTATAAATCAGTGTTCCTCAAACTATCTGCTGCAAAGGACCATTTAAAATATTTCCAACCCATCATGGACTGACACATGGTCCTACTGCACAGGCCTGGTGTACAGCTTGAGCCACGTGTGATTAGCCACACAAGTTCAACCATAACTGAACTGTTCCTTACTCTGCTCAGTGAGTCACGTCTACCAAGCATGTATTTGGATGTCACAACAGTGTAAAATTGCTATAAAAGTTTCTAAACATTTGGCCTCCACCTCTATAGCTGTCTCATCACAGATCTCTTACAGAGAGTTGGAGAGCTGATATGGGCGCATGGACCACATTTTGAGTAGCGCTGTTCTGGGATCCTTTTTTACTCATATGTAGCACCATCCCATAGTTTGGGGAGTCTGGATGCAGCATAGATCATATCCTTTGGGTTATGTACAGTTCCCAATCAGAAGCTTTATTTCTTACACAGGCCATATTCCCCACAACTTTCCAATGCAAAATACATACATACTAAGGAGAGTAATGAGAACCATCACTTACCAGGGGCTGACTTCTTTTTTAGGCAGTTCATTTAATCCTCTAATGGCCCCAGGATGAGGTGCCATTATTATCCCCATTTTACAGAATGGAAAAGTAAAGCTCAGAGAGGCCACATAACTTGGCCAAGATCATACAGCTCAAGAGTGACATTGCTGGGACTTACACCCACGCCTGTCTAACTCAATTCCATTGTCTTAGCTACAACACTGAATTGCCTTCTTCATCTTATATCCTTGGCACTGAACACAGAGCCTGACATATCAGAGGAGGCATCATTAAAGATCTGAATGACCAAGTGAAGTGAGGCCTGGTCTGTTCCTTCTCTCGCCTGGGATAAGTTTCTCCATAAAACATCCTTCCATCGACGCCCACTCTTCCCAGCCAAATCCTCCCCATCGAACACTCTCCTTAGAGAAGCGTTCCCAGCCCTTCCAGGCCACCCTTCTCTGCTTCTACAGCTCAGACAGCCTGCACTGCCCTCTCTGAATTCACGGTGAATACCACACAATCCTGTTGTCCCCAGACTGTGCTTAGAAACACTTCTTGTCTCCCCATGAGTTTAGACATTCTTCAAGAAACAGAGGCTCTTGTAAGAACAGTGGCTCCTGGCACACAGCTAATATTTATTAAGCACTTCTTGGCGCCAGGCATTGCTTTAAGCACTTTCCCTACAATAACTTGTGTAATATTCACAACAATATGGGTGGGGTCCTTCTTATTATACCCTTTTGACATATGAGGAAACTGAGATGGAGAGAACTTAAGAAAATGCCCCCGGGTTCAACAAGTGGAGGCTGGGCTGTGATTTGAACCCTTGAATCATTGGCCTCCAAAGCCTGTACTCTCAGCCACTGTGCAATTCTTGAATTTTCAAAATGCTTCCACATCTGTGGTCTGAGTAGGTCCTCCCAGTGCTGCAAGGAAGGAAGGGGGTGCGACCATTGAGAGAGCTTTAGAGCCAGGAGAACACCTGGAGGAGTTTTAACTTCCCCATTGGGCGGGTGAGGACACTGAGTCTCAGGGTGAAGTGGCTCGCTCACGGTCACACAGCAAGCGCATGGAAGAGACATCAGCAGGTCCTGAATCCCAGTGCGGAGATCTCCCGTCTGCACCAGATTCAACAGCAGGTGTGTGGAGATTCACTTGACTACTGAGCTCACCACAGCGGCATGCAGTGTTTTCTGGGACACGTGGCAAGCAAGTGCTGACACTGGGAAAGGAGATCACAAAGGCCACGCATATTGGGAACTGTCTGAGAAGGTCGAAGTTTCCAAGTCAGGAAAGGCAACGAAGTGTAGAGTTGTGATCACTTGCCTGGGAGTCAGAAGACCTGGGCGTGAAACCCAGTTCTGCTGCTTGAGCTTTGGCAGGTTTCTTAACTTCTCTGAACCTCAGTAGTTTCATCTGCAAAGTCGTCTAGGTTTTGGAGTGGCCAACGTGCGCTCCAGGCTTGCCACGATGCTAAGGACTTTAGATCCTGCATCATCTTATTTAAGCCTGGAAACAGCCTTATGAAGCAGATCCCAGTGCTGTCCCATTTACAACGGGCTTGGGAAGTGTTGCGCTTTGCCCAAGATCACACACTAGCAAGTGGCAGGGCCAGACCTTACTCCTAGATCTAACCATCATCAGAGCCCAGGCCCTCAACCACTGCAAAATTTACAACACGTGGAAAGGGCTTAGCATATCGAGTCTCTTCCCTCTCCAGGCCTCAATCTTCCCATCTATAAAATGAGTAGGTCAATCCAGAGCAGGGTCTACCATTGCAAATATCGAAGGGACCAGGCAATCATGGGGGGCGGTCATAAATACTATTCACCAAGTGGCTCCAGCTTGCCCCCTTCTGGGCACATGATAGGATTGCACTTCCTAGCTCCCTTTCATTGGGGCCACGTGACTAGTTCTGGCCAGTTGAGTTGTGAGCAGAAGTGACACGTGCTGCTTCTGTGCTGGAGCAATTAACTGGCAGTGGCAAATCTTCAGGGCTCCCTCTCCCTCTGCCATATTTAAGATTGTGGCCTCTCCGATGTCTGAGTCCCAGGGTGAGGAGACATGGAGCAGGCCCCCCGCCAACCTGCAGTGAACCCCTAGGATGAAGGAGAAATAAACCTTTGCTTTTGAAGCCAATGAGATTCGGGGGCTGTTTGTTATCACAGCCTAACCCAGTGTACCCTGACTGCTACTGCAGGGAAAATCAGCAAATCAAATGGGTCACACGTTAGAATTTTATGAGAATGCCTGACCCTCTTCTTTTAGCACTTCCTCCTTTTTTGATGGAAACAAGAGGGTTTGTCACACTGCACCACCCTCTTAACTCTTCTACAAGACAAACAACAGCACAAAAATGACTGTGCCCCCGACCTCGTCCCCAGTGCTGGGGAGACACAGGGACTGAGAAGAGGTCAACCGTGGTGGACCAAAGCGGGCAGCTACCCCTCAGTTCCGACCCAGGTTGTGTAGAAATGTGAACCTGTTTGCAGAGCTTGCAGTTTTTCAAAGGAAACTGAAAATCGAGGTGTCTATATGGAATCTTCCAATCTGTACAAGTTGATAAATAAATAAGAAAATATCAACTGTGCAGGTCGAACAGAATGCATCCGTTGGCTGTGTGGGGCCTGTGGGCCACTCGTCTGAATCATCCAGAGTGGAAGGTCTGACATATCTCATCCAGCCCTGACCTTCCTGTCACTCTGGCTACGTGTGAGCTCCCCGTGGGCTGGACATTGATCATCACTGTCTCACCAACACACAGAGTCAGGGCTCAATAAATATGTGATGAACGAGTGGATGGATGAATGAATGAATGGATGAATGAAAGGCATTCAGTTCTGAATAGGGCCCCAGGAAGCTGATGATCCCAAGGCTTAGGGCAGGGACCTCAGAGACCAACTCTGCCGGCAGCCCAGCTTGGGTGAAAATAAGTGTTGACTGGTGAGACCAGAGGGATTAGGAACAAGGCTTTTCTCCAGCACCTTCCCCGGCCAGGGAAGGTTTCAGGGGCTGGGCCTGCCAGTGGTCGTGCTCCCCACAGGTCTGGTGCTCCAGGGCCCAGCAGACTCAGCCTGAGCTGGACTCTACCTGGGAGGAAATCTCTTCACCAAACCATGGCACCAGATGCCACATAGGTTAGGGCAGCCTCGTGTCTGCCAGTGAGACCCTGAGCCTCAAGTGGGAGCGAGACCTGGCAACCCCAGAAGGGACATGGTCCTCTTCCTCTTTCACAGCTGGGGGCACTGAGCGAGGTGGGCAGCTGTCCCATGCAGACAGCCTCCGCACTGAAGTGGCTTCAGCCCCAGAGCTTCCGTTCATCTTTCCTGTGGCTGCTATCCAAGCCCACGGCTTCCAGGCACATTCTCTGTCAGCCTCTGCGGGCCTCCTGTGGCTCCCCGCCCCGCCTGGCCCCTCCTCCCACCCACCTCTGCTTTCTGTCTGCTGCCTCTGGGACTCTGCAGGCAGTCTCCCCACCCTGAATGTTCTCTCTGCTCTGCTCTCTCCCACCCCCACATCTCTAAACCCTTGCCCTCATTGGGATCTATCTTAAGGCTCACTCACCACATCCTGGATGCCTCTTGAATTCCTCCTGAATTCCTAGGATAGAGGACCCCACATAGTTGTTCCAGGGACCTCTATTCCAGGAGACAGAGTTTAAACTCTTGAACCAGATGGCACAGGTTCACACACTAATTCTGTCCCTCATGAGGTGTGTGTATTAGTTTCTGATTGCTGCTGTAACAAGTTACAATAAACTGTGGCTTAAAACAAAGCAAATTTATTATCTTAC
The DNA here is from genome assembly GCA_031878705.1 of Tapirus indicus. Classification (NCBI taxonomy): domain Eukaryota; kingdom Metazoa; phylum Chordata; class Mammalia; order Perissodactyla; family Tapiridae; genus Tapirus; species Tapirus indicus. Next base: position 29,237,656 of record CM062927.1, on the reverse strand, counting down.
AAAAGGTGAACAATCAAGAAAGTCTTGAGATGTGAGCACCTGCATATTCCCCAGGGAACCAAGTATGGACCACCCTGAGGAACCGCAGTGTCCTAGTGATGACTAACCCACCAACCACTGGAAGGCCTTGGCAACACAAGAAGGGACCTAAGGGGGGTGGGATTTCAGAGAGGACTGACGTCAGCATGGGCTCAGAGTGGCCAAGAGCTGATTTCCACAGAGTAGAGGGGTGGGGAGAAATGTTTTATTTAGTTGTTGACTTTTCCCAATTGTGCAAAGAATGCCGACTTACCATAGAATATTCTGAAAGTTCAGCAAAGAACAAATACATCCAGAAAACAAATACCCATAATCCCGCCTTCTGGGCAAGTTGGGCAGTCTCTGAGCATCTCTCAGTCTCGTTCCTGGTCATATTAGTGGACTTATGCAGAGGCAGTAGAGCACCATGGCTACAAGTGCAGTTTCCGGGCTTCAGCCGCCTGTAGTCAAGTCCCAGCCTGGCGCACACAGCCATGTGACTTTGCTCGGGTCGCCTGACCTCTTGGTGCCTGCTCCAGTTTCTTCAGATTTAAATGGGGATGATAAAAGTGCCTGCCTCATAGGGTAGATGTGAGGGATAAACCCGAAAGGACTTAGGCTAGTACTGGCACGCAGTACACATTAGTGTTTCTGCTTAACATTATATTGGATGTCTGTTTTGACATGATTAAAAATTCCTCACAAATATGTTTTTCTGAGCTTAAACAAGGTTCCATTGACGGATGTATCAGCAGTTACTTGAGAAGAGTTCAGAAACCCAGGGAGGCAAAGGACCAGGCCTCCTGTTGGTGGCACAGGCTGCTCCCAGAACCTTTCTTCCAGGGTCATTCTCCCTCGTGTGGCGTCACCGTCTCCTGCACCACCCACCCCTCCCTCTGCAGCAGATGCTGTCGCTGCCCTGCCCGCAGCCCCGGCCCTTCTCCCGGCTCTGTGAGCTTTCCCTCCTCCCCCTGCCTGCTTTGCTGCTGACAGCTGGAAGATTCCAGGCCAACCATCTTGTAGAAGGTCCCTCATCCGAGCTTGTTTGATGTTTCCCTTTGATTAAATTCAGGTTATGCATTTTTGAGAGGAAATCAGTTTCATTTTTTACGTAAAACTATTGAACCCATTTGGAATTAATTTTGGTACACACGATCTATTTTTCTTCACTTATATGAAACACCTCCTTTATCATATAGCAAATGTTTAATTGCGTATATGTTCTCTCTCTGTTATTCAAAAGCCAACGTCACATTATTTTAATTACCATGGCTTCCTAATATGCCTGCAAACACGGTAATGAGCAAATTATCCCTAATTATCCTCTTTTTCTCAAAAACTTCCTGGCTTCTCTCACATTAAGGATTCCAGGTGCATCTTAGAATCGTATTATCAAGTTCCTTAAAAAATACCTTCGTGATTTAGGTTGTCTTAAGCTTCTAAATCACGATGGACAGGATTGACAACTTTACGATATTAAACCTTTCCATAGAGGAGCAGTGTATGTGTATCATTCAAGGCTTCAGAAGTTTCGAGAACTTCAACGTCTCAAAGTTTTGTGTTCTTCCTGAAGGCCCTGCCCATTTCCTGTTGGGCTGTTTACTATTTTTGAGTCTCTTGTGAACGAACTCGTATCTCTTTTTCATTGCTTTTTCTGGCTGGTTATAGTTAGCTGACAGGAGAGCACAGCGGATAAGTTCAGAGTCTCTGGAGAAGACTATCTGGGTTCGAATCCTGGGTCACTCACTCCTTTAGCTGTGCCGTATGAGGCAAATCACAAGACCACTCTGTGCCTCAGTTTCCTCACCTGTGAAATGGGGAGATTGATGGCATCTGCCTCACAGGCTATTCTGAGAATGGATACACAGAAGGGTGCCCAGCACAGCAATGAGCCACTTACTGCTTAGCATTAGCCACTGCCGTTTCCTAAACAGGCTCCCTGCTGACCCCCGGGGCCTTTCTCAGTGATATGGTAGTGAGAAATGGGAAAATTATTTGCTCCTTCACACTCCCCTGCAAGGCATTGGCAGACTCTGGCACAGCGGCTTTATTTAAGAAACCAAGGGTGGCTCTGTTGTAGTGGGATCAGCCAGGGGCCGGGCTGGAAGGAGGCGTCCCTCTTTCACCCTCTTACTCTCCTTCGGGGCTGCGTGGTCTTCCTCTCAGGCATTCCCATGTGTCTCTGCTCCATTTCCCTCCCCCTCCCCAGTGCCTCCGCAGTCTCCCGCTGTGCCCAGCCCTGTGGCTCTGGCCTGAACCTCCCTCATCACTTCTCAACTCAGTATCCACATGTGGGCTTCTGGCCCTCCTTCCTCAGGGTCATCTCCAGGTGCAGGAATCTGACTGGGCCCACCCATGTTTTCAAGCCAGTCTATGGCCAGACTGTCCTTGGGACAGAGGCCAATCAATCCGGGGAGGCAAGGGGGATCTGACTTTAGAAAGTTATCTGGAGGAGGAGTGGATTTCCCCAAAGAAGGGGATATTGGCCACAATGGGTGTATCCAAAACCCATGGGGGTGGGCATTTCGGACGTGGTCCCTGTCCCGCACCACCCAATACTCCACGAGCAGAGAGTAATCAGGCATCCAGGAACCACCAGCAAAGGCACCCGTGAAGGAGACGCTATTGTCCCTCTTCCATAGATGGGAGAAGCGTGGCTCTGAGAGGGTAAGGGACTTGCCCGGGGTCACAGAGCCGCCTTTGACAGAGGCATATCAACAGACGTGGGCCGTCAGCCTCTGGGCTCCTTCTACCCCCGTGTTCCCTCCCCGTGTGTCTCAAATGAGCTGCACGAACGCTTCCTTCCAGAGGAGCTCAGGGCAGGGCTGGGGGAGTCAGGCCCAGTCTTGGATGATGTGTCGGCTTGGGAAAGACAGAGGTGAGTGGGAATGGCATCGTGGGGAAAAAAATGGCTCTCCAGGTGGAAGGGATGGTCAAGGCAAAGGCCTGCAGGTGGGAGAACAAAGAGGGGATGAGAACACTGAGGGCCAGCAGCAGTCCAGCAGGTGTGCGGGGGCCCATTTGGGAAGCGCAAGTAGTGGGGCCAGATTAGGACAGCGGTGGGGAGCAACGGTGAGTTGACTTCCCGCTGAAGGGCGTGTCTTGCTGTTCCACACCACCCATCGCGTCCTCACCACTCGCCACTCCGAGAAGCCACCCAACACTGTGCTGGCTGCAGCCAACGCCAACGTCAGGCGAGTGGAGGTGGTTGTGACCACTCCTCACACCCCACACTGCTCATTAGCCCCAGCGCAGACCCAGCCCTGGCTGAAATCTCAACATCCAGGTCGGTCCCACACTGCCTTCCGTGGGGCTTCCGGTTCCTGCGGGACAGGGAGAGAGGGCACTAGAGAAGAGGGTCAAGGGGGTAGAGGACTGGAGTGTTCCCGGGCTCCCCCTGCAGGCTCTGCTCTTGTCCTGTTGTTATATGGAATGTTATGTGGAATTCCACTGGAAAGAAAGGATTTCAGTGTTCACTTAAAAAAATAACCCAAATTACCCTCTCCCCATCCTCTCTGCAGAACTAACTCCTACTTGCCCTTCAGGTTTTCCCTAAAACCTCTACACAAGGAAGTCTTCCCTTTACATTCTCTTAAAACAGTTGTGCTTGTCTTTTGCAAAGTCATCAGAGTTTGTGATGATGTATTTATTATCAGAGACAAGTAGTCTTTCGTGTCTTCCTCATCAGACCCGACTGGCTGAGTCAAAACCTGGCTCCACCAGTCTCTCAATGAGAATCTCTGGAGAGCTCTGGAACACCTCTGTGCCTCTGTTTCCTCATCAGTAAGGAGGGGTTAATGAAAGGCCCTGCCTCGTGGGCTTGTTGCAAAGATACAATGAAGTAATCGGTGAAGGAGCACGGCACGGGGCCTGGGGCACTCTGAATAGAAGTTAGATATTATTTCCATCATTATCACCTCTACCACCTTCTTCATCATCACTGTCCCCATCATCACCCCGAGGGCCGGAACTATGAGTTTCTTGTTAACTGTTGTATCCTTACTCTTAGCACATAATAACACTCAGAAAATGCTTATTAAATGAATGAATGAGAGAATGAATGAATGAATGCTTCTCTGCAAATACAACTGTTCCTCTTCTAAGGAGGCACGTCCTTTGAGCCATTAAATTGATCCTTCTTATTTTTCAAGTGGAGAAACAAAAAATCTTTCCCCAGGTGAAAACACTTAAACACAGCCTGTGACGGAGTCCCGGCTTGTCGCGTGTTCTCGGAGATATTTTGCGCGGATACTTTCTGGGGAACATTTTGAGGCTGTGAGGAAGTGTAATTTTCCTTGTGAAATGTCTAGGTCTCCTTTCTTGGTCATTTTTCATGTGCTTGTCACTTTCCCAGACTAATTGGTGGGCTCCTTTCCCCAGCTGTCCACACAGGCTCTCGCTCATCTGGCCTGTGCACCCTCCACTTGGGGTGTCAGGGAAATCACTCCAGGAAAGGAGCCAGGAGATGTGGTTATGTGGGGCTTTGGGAAGGTCTCTGCCCTCCCCTGGGCCTCAGCTTCCCTATCTGGAATATGAAATGTTTGACTAGATGTTTGCTAATAGAGTTCAAGTTCTAAGGGAAGCCACTGGCTCAAAGTTGGGCAATTTCCAATTCTAGGAAGGTCTTTTGGCTTCGCAATGCTCAGCCTTTTCCACTTCCATCACCACTGGGGTTCAGGGACCCACAGTACCCCAAGTCCTCCAAGTGTGATAACTGGTAAGACAGCTGTTTATGGTGTGAACGCACAGCTTGGGGCCATAAATCTGTGCACAGGCCAAGTTTTCATTGTGGATCCTGGTTGCAGGGGGAAACTGAGGCCTGCAGTTCAGTTCTTCTGCCCTGAAGCATTGACGGCCAGCCACTAGGGACTGGGAGGAAGGCCAGCCTTCAGGAGGGGTCCAGGCTCCCACTTTTCCAGATAAACTCTGGAGGACTATATGAGGAACTGCATTTGTGGGTCCCAAGGGACCTTCTGAGGGAACCTGAAGTGACCTATTGGAAGGGCAGGAGACCCACAGATGATGCCCTCGAACTCACGGTGAGAAAGGAGAGATTCCAAGTGTGCCAGCTCAACCTGCACACGCAGACCATTTTTGGCAGTGAGGGACGATTTTAGCTGGGACATTGAGGGGTGCCGCTCATAATGTCCTCTTACCCAGTCTTCAAGGGATTTCCCTCAAGTTTCTTAAAGAAATGGGCAAAAAGAAACAGCAAGGATTAAGTCAAGTAGGAGTTGGCTACAGCGGGAAGTGTGCAGGTACAGCAGCCAGAGAGAACCGGGTGCAGGTCCCAGCTCCACCCTTCAGGAACCCTCTGGAACCACAGGGACTAGGACACCAGGGAGCGATTCTCTTCCTCGAAGAGTTGTTGTAAGGACCAAAATAAATCTTGCATGTAAAACTGCCCGGCACACAATAGGAACTCTGGACAATTTTAAACTCTAGCAAAACATGTTTACCCTGAATAGAAAACTCACAAAAAGTATTTATTAAAAAGGAAGAATGCCCTCCACCCTGGCATCATGGGAGAAATAGACAGATCACGGGGAAGAATAATGTTGGTGTAGGTGTAGTGGGCTGAATGGTGGCCCCCCCAGAAGATACGTCCATGTCCTAATCTCTAGAAATTGCGAATGTGACCCTGTTTGGAAAAAGGGTCTTTGTAGATGTAATTAAGCTAAGCATCTTGAGATGAAGGCCTCCTGGATTATCCCTCCTTGGATTATCCTCCTGGATGATCCAGATGGGACCTAAATCCAATGACAAGTGTTTTCATAAAAGAAAGGTGAAATGAGATTTGAGACAGATGAAGGAGAAGACACAGACAAAAGAGGAAAAGACAATGTGACCACAGAGGTGACGCAGCCACCAGTCAAGGAATGTCAACAGTCACCATAAAGAAGAAGCAAAGACTTCTCTCCTAGAGCCTCCAGAGGGGGGACGCAGCCCTGACAACACCTTAGGTTTGGACTTCTGGCCCCCAGAACTGTAACAGGATAAATTCCTGTTGTTTGAAGCTACCCAGTTCATGGTAATTTGCTACAGCAGCCACAGGAATCTAATGCAGAGGGTGTGTCCAGAGACCGAGCTTCTGCCACCAGAAAACAGCAGGCCCAGCAGCCTAAGGTGACCCCTAATGAAGGTCAGAGGAGGTTCACATGGGCTGTCCAGGCAGAAGAACTTGCAGGGCTGTTACTCCAGATATGTCCTGGTTTTGAGCTCCCAACATCCATTTCCCCCTTCTCCTGTCTGTACTCAGTCTTCTTTTGGGATATCCTCTCTCCCCCATTGTATGGGTCTGTAAATCAAGACCTCTTGTAGTCCCCGACCAGGAAGAGAGCATGTAGCCCATGGTCGGTCAACTGGACTCTCTCTCCCAGGACATGGAGTCTTGAGTGGAGGCCATTTCAAGGTCAGTGCCCCACACCACTGTTCAGTTTCAGCACCCTGTAGAGCTGCCGTTCTCTGAGCCACTTCTCCAGGCTCCCATCAACCCAGTGAGCTCTTCCCTAGAGATTTCCAATCAGTTTCTTTGTTGCCTGGGTCGGTCACTGTTGCTTGCAAATGAACAATGCAACAGCCAAGGGGGAGGTGACAGCTCACCAAGGGAAGAGAGAGGCTCAGGAGGTGAGGGGAGTGGCCCATCCTCTTGACTAGCTTCTCCTGGTGTGAGTGGAAAATTCAGGTGACACAGGTCACCTTAATGCTTCATGTGAGTTGTTGGTCCTTCTTTAAATTGGGTTCCCCTCTCCATAGTCCCTGCTCACATGAGGCTGTAGCCATGGCTTACGGACCTTTAAATCTGCAGTGGCTGGTGCACAGCAAGCATCACTGATATTTAACAACTGACATACTGGACACAGAGTATGGAATCTATTATTCTCAGTGAGGCCCCAGTCCAGCCAAAGTTGGCCATAGAGAAGGGTGAGAGACCATCCACAGAGGGCTTGAGGAGGTCTCACAAGTCATAGAGGAGACTATCTGCTCAGACTCATAGACCTTCACTCAACCTGTTAGAACAGAAGGTACCTTACAAGCCATTTAGTGCAGTGATCACAAACACCTGGCTTGCAGGATGCCTCGCCCATGCTCATGGCAGACATTACTAATCAATTGCAGCATTCCCTCCTTCTTAACCCAGCTATGGTTTCAGAATCCTTCCCCATGCAAGGCTCCATGCAGTGCCTCCTAATTGAGCTAAATTAGTACAAACCCTATTTATCTTCACTGATCCTGTCCAAACTCTTCATTTGACAAATGGGGAGACTAAGAAGAGAAAAGACATATTTCAAAGTCATTCAACACATAAGTACAGATGCAAAGCTCAGGTACCAGGGTCCCAGCCAGAGGCACTTCCCATCACGCCACCAGGGCTCTGGAGTGCCTGCTTCCTTGAGAAGAATTCTCTGTCCTTACACTTCTGCCTCTCCATCCAACGAAGCCTCAAAGATTGTAGTGTTTATTTTAGCGAACGCACAAATCTGGTCTCTAAAGGATGAACATTAATAAAATATGCACTCTAACTCTGTGTAACAAGAAAAATATAGAATACATTTTCTATTCCCATTGATCCTCAGGCCACTGGCAATCCACCAACAATTGATTTAGCCATTTGATTAGTTTGGGGGAAAAATATTATATTTTAATGGGGTATATATAATTCTAAGTTACTGCTTTGAAGTTGAACCAAATATTAAAATTACCTCTTTTTATGGATGCTGCACAGCCACGAAGCTTATAATTGCAGCCTGGGCTTTTGTAAGTGGTTTGAAGTGAGGAGGCAATTTCTGCAAAGCTTATTGTATGAGCCTAGTGGCCACTGGGCTAGTCAGCCCCTCTGAGGAGTGAAGAGGTGCGGACAATTGTGCTGATGGTCACAGCTTGTGTTTGGCCACATTTCACAGTTACAAACCTTAGTAATAACGCTTCTGGGCTGCTTCCCTTCAAAAGAGCTCCCAAATCCATCATTTCTCTCTATCTCCTCTGCTAGCTCCTGAGTCCAGGGCACCAGCAGCACCTCCCTGGACTTCTGCAGTATCCCTCTTGACCCACCCATTATCCTCAGAGCCACTGGAGAGATTCATTTAAGAATGTACATCAGGTCAGGTCATACCATGGTCAGGCGACTGCTTAAAATCCATCGGTGGCCTCCCATTACCTACAGCAGGGTCAGCAATTAGGTCCTGGGGTCAAATCTGGCCGCCTCTCTGTTCTATAAATAAAGTTTTATTGGAACCCTGTCTCACTGATTTGTTTGCATATTGTCTATTGCTACTTGTGGGCTATAAGAGCATTGTCGAGTAGTCGAGTAGGTGTAACAGAGAGCTTAGGGCCTGCAAGGTCTAAATCATTTACTATAGGACCTTTGACAGAAAAACTTTACTGACCTCTGACCTAGAGAAAAAAATTTAAATTCCCTTCCCTAAGCCCACCTGGCCTTCTGTGACCTGGCTCTGCCTACTCCTGGGCCCTCCTTTTGCACCGTTCTCTCCTCTGCTCAACTACGGTATTAGCCCTCCTTCTCCTCCAACACCCAAAGCTCGGTGCTGCCCCAGGGCCTTTGCTCCTGCTGCTGACCTGATGCTCAGCCACCTGACTGTTACATGGCTGACTCCTTCCCTTCACTCAGGTCTTAATGAAAACATCATACCCACGAGTGGTCTTCCTGGCCCATCTAATGATGCTCCTCCGGGTCACTCTTTCATTCACTGCCGTCTTTAGTTTTCTTCTTAGTGGAGGTGAGTATAGAACTTATCTTCCAAACCAGAAGGCTTTTGAGTGTGAAAGGGGGGCGCTATCAGTCATCGTGCTGGGACAGCAGATGTAATCGGGAGACATGTGGTCACTCTACCCACAGTACCCCTTTCTGTATTGTTCCTGGTCTTTCTCCCCACACAGTGGGAGCCCCTGAGAGCAGAGGGGGACCTTGTGCCCAGAATGGCACTGGGCGCTTTGTGTACAGACCATCTGAATCCTCACAGCAGCGCTGGCGGAAATGTCCTGTCGCCATCCCACGTTGCCGACCAGCAGCTGAAGTCAGAGCTCAGCTACGGGGTGGTGGCGCCGGTTCTGGAGCCCTGACCGCTCCTCCAGCCTCCTGCACACACGTTACCTCAACGGACCCCCGCGAGTCAGGAGTTGGGGTGGTGGGTAACAGGAGCTCCATTTTACAGACCAGACAACTGAGGCTCAACGAGCTGAGAAGACTCCCGAAGGGTTTGAGCCGAGGCCTTCAGACAACGACGCGCGCTCCTCCACTTGCCCACTGCCTCTCTCCGAGCTCTCAGGTTCCTTCCTGCCACACTGACTGTCCACAGTCCTTACTGTCTCAGAACCTTCCAGAGAAACAAAGAGGGGCCTTTCCAATGAGCTCATTGAAGCAAGGCTGGAGCCACAAGGAGCCAGACCCAGCCCTGCGTGTCCTCTGGCACTTCTGTCCTCCCTGCCCTGTGGCCCGGCTCCCAGAACCATCCAGACATTGAATGGATCCTTGGGTATTCAAGTCTCGTGATAGAGCCTCTCCCCAACTAGACTGTCAGCGCTACAGGGCCAAGGATGGGGAGCACCCCACTGGTTCATCTCCCCGAGCGCTGGCATCTTAGGTCTTCAGGACACGCGGCTGCTGTTGATGACAAGAATAATTCCATCTCACTAGGTGTGCGTCCCCAACGCAGAGCACATGCACGTGCAGGGGCCCATGTAACACACATGAACAACCTGAAAGGAAGGTGTTTCTCTTCTTCCCCTGACCATCCTCCTTCCAAGACACGGTGAGCTGACCCTGCCACTGACTCCACTTCCGCTCAGTCCAGGAACTGGGCTTCTGTACCCATCTCGGCACCCTGTGTCAGCCTCTCAACCTCTGGATGTCACCATGTGCCACGATGGGGCTACCCTAGAGGGTGAAGGAACCTTCCGAGTTACCTCTCTCGCCCCAGCCAGGTCTCCCTCAGGGGCTGGGATGGGGAGGAGGCTGCAGAGAGCAGGGCGTCTCCTCGGAGCCCAGCCCTCTCCCCGCCTCGCCGCGCCCCTCGGCGGCCCGGCCCCGACCACGGCTTTCATCCTCATTCAGATACATGTTGTATTGGCTGAGAAAGATCAAAGGGGCCGTGTCATTACACATTCTATTTCTGAGAGGAGAAAAGCAGCCCCTTGCTTTATTAACGTGGCAAATGTTGACTCTTGTAATGAAAAATGCACAAACGCCGGGCAATTTTTGATGCATAGGTAATAGACAGGAGGGCCCCGAATGAGAGAATTAATTTCTCTTCGGCGCCTCCCTCACAAGGATGTGGAGTCCCCGCGTGAGGCCCCACGTGGGCCCTGAGACCCTGGCCCCCCAGACGTGGACCCAGGCAGGGGAGACGAGGCAGGACTGGGAAGAGGGTCCCAGTCACCCACTCCTGACCCCAGGGCAGCGATATTCATGACTAATTGCAGTAGACAAACCATGAACATCTCAGGAACTAACCCTTGCAGTGTGTTCAGTTCTTTGTAGCCACCGTCCCGTAAGAACCCTAGGAGCTGGGTTTAACTGTCCTCATTTTTCATAAATGGAAACTAAAGTCAGAATCACTTTCATAAGTTGCCCCGGGACAAACCACCAGATTTTGAAGCTGGAACCCAGTCCTGGGAAGGCCAGCCATACAGAAGTTGCAAGCTTATGATGTCCGTTAGCAGCACAGATGTTGTGATGGAGGAAAGTCATTGTGATGTTCTTTCTTTCTTCTTTATTTCTGGGTCTAACATAACACTCAGCACCCAGCACCCAGTAATACATGCTTGTTGACTCAGGAAGACTGATCTTCTCCAGCTAACTGAACCCATCTCCTTTGACATGGGTCTACCCAGTGTTATTGGTTTGGCAGCTCAGTGGTGTCAGGGCTCTAGGTCAGCTTCTGTGAGATTCTCTTGGTCTTTTCTTCATGGTTGCAAGTTGGCTGCAGCAGCCCCAACCATCACATCTTCACACTACAGTATCCAATGCAAGATGGGAGAGTCAGAGACTGTGAAATAGATACGTGCTGGGATGCCCTCCTCTTTTGCTAAGGTGAGAACAAAACTTCCCCCAAAGCCTCCCAGGGGACATTTAGATGTGAGCATGTATTCAACATTTTCAGATTTGATAATGATAGTATGACGAAAGGTAAAGAGAGGTGCTGTGTAATAGGCAACTCGCAGTATCTGCCCCAAAGCCTCAGCGGGGACCTCTGTGGACCCCAGAGCCCACCAGTCTGATGCCCCAGCACCCAGCAAGACTGACCTGGCCACAGGAGGGCGGAGGGCAGGATTCCAACGTGCTCGAGATCAAGTTCCCCGCCTCCCAGTGAAGTGGTGCTTGAAATAGAAATTAAGGTGATCCGTGGAAAACAGAGGAAGGCATTTTCTCTGCCTACCCAACAAGAATTTGTGTTTCTGAAAGCCGAGGAGGAATTCCCAGAGGATAACGGACAACCAGGAAACGAGAGGAGAGAGACAAGATGGTCACAATCACAGATTTAGGAGGAGATGGGGCAGGTTTGAGGCTGCTGCTGCTGCTGCTGATGATAATATTAATATTTGCCGTTTACTGGGCATTTACTTCCAGGCCTCTGCTGGGCACTTTATGGACATTTTCTCATTTAATCATTACAACGGTGTGAATCATATTATCCCATTTTATAAATGAGGACCTGAGTCTCAGAGAGTGTAAGTTGCCCAAGGTCACACACAGCTGGTGAGAGGCAAAGCCGCAATTAATCCACTGATGAATTGGTCTCAGAAGCAGCAGGGGTGCAGACAACCCTCTGGGGACTGGCCCTTCCATTCTGTAGCCTCCCTCCCATCCTGCTTCAGCTCTTGGTTTTGGCACATGCTGCCATCTTCCTAGATAAAGCCTATTTACAGCCTTGAACATTCGGGTACCCACTCCCCACAGGAGGCAGACTCTCCCGGATTATCATGGCAAGTTGTCGTGTATGGCTGTGCAGGATGTGCACTGCACAAAGCTTCCAGCTGGGGGCATGAGCAAGGCTAAAACCCAGCCCATACCGTGTACACCAAACATGTGTCCTAGCATGAGGCAGCACCTGCCCAGAGGAAGGGGCACCTTCTCTTCACACAAGTCACCATCGGCCGGCCAAGCCATATCCTAGCTACTGGTTAGGGAGAAGGAAGCAGCTTTTTATAGTACTCACAAAGGTGCTGTATAGACAAGCATTAATACCAAGTCACACCAGGGTTTTAGAAGACTTGGGTTCAAGTCCTGGTTTGTATCAGCTTTTTCTAGAACAAGAGGCATTACCTTTCGAGCTGCCTCAGTTTCCCTGACAGTCAGCCCCTTCATTACAGGGGAGTGGGGCTACAGAGTGGGGCCCCGGCCTCCAGCAGGCCAGGGAGAAAACAGAGCCCAGGTCTCTCAGAAATCAAAGGTAAAAGGCAACACCGCAGCCTGATTATTTTCCTGACCTGAGAAGATATTTGCTTTAGCCCCACTTTCGGAGAACTCAGACTCGAGAGCCGAGAGAGAGCACGAGATTTATCTCCAGGGAAGACTTGGAAGTTTCTGCGGCATCCCTGGTGCTGTTGCCGATTGAGATAATTCAAGAGCATTATTTATTCATTATCCGGCTTTTCTGGACTCCGAATTCAGAGGTTTAATTTCTCTCCTTCTCTCTTTTTCCCCTCTCTTATCCTCTCCCGAATATTTGTTACAGTTGCATTTTTCAAACCATTTACTGTCTAGAGGGTAAGTGGAGTGACACAGCTCATAATGTGCAAATAAATGGGAACTAAGCTCGGCAGCTCGAGTGGAATGAATTACTGTCTCCGATGAAATGCAGGAAGGGGGGAGGGAGGGAGGGCGGGAGCAGGTACCGCGCTGGAGTGGCCGGAATAACACTTAGGATGATTTATCAGAGAGCACTTGAAAGCCCCTCGGAGGCTTTAAATAGGCATGAAAAGAGGCCTCGTGGCACTCGGGCACTGGCAGAACCGAGTGATTAGCGGGCTCCAATGCCTGCCCCGCGTGCGCCTTCTGGACTAAAGAAGCCGGAAATCTTCAAAGGCACTCGGGGAGATGGCCAAGTGGGGGCAGTTCCAGGGGAGGGAACTTGGAGCCAAGTTCCAAGGGAGGGACTTCCTAGGACAAGGCGAGCAAGCGGGGGGCTTCGGGAACTGATGGGGGTGGCACAGAGAGAGGCTGCAGGAGATTGGGGGCAGGAGGGCGGGTAAAACAGGAGACAGCCCATGAGGAGGTCTCTTGGTCAAGGGTGCCCGCAGAGAGTGGCCTCATCAGAACTCTAGGCCTGTGGTCTGCCCACTGGTGCCACTCGGAATCATCCAGAAAAGTCTCCCTATCCCGTTTTTTCTCCTGTTTGTTTGATATGGTGCCTTCAATGACCCCATTAGAGATGATTCCTTTGGGATAAGCAGTGCCCGATCCCAGCGGGCTTTTTAAACTAAAAATTCATTTGAGAGACACCACATAGTCACCGATGTTGCACGTAAATGAATCCTGGAGTTCCCCTCCTTTCCCACTGCGGGATGCCCATCCCAGTTGTGAAGGCTCTCTCACCCTTGGCTCTATGGACACTTTTTTTTTTTTTTTTTTTTGTGAGGAAGACCAGCCCTGAGCTAACATCCGTCGCCAATCCTCCCCTTTTTGCTGAGGAAGACTGGCCCTGGGCTAACATCGTGCCCATCTTCCTCCACTTTATATGGGACACCACCACGGCATGGCTGACAGGCAGTGCGTCGGCGGGCGCCCGGGATCCGAACTCGCGAACCCTGAGCTGCCAAGCGCGGACTAAACCGCTGCGCCACCGGGCGGCCCCTCTATGGACATTTTAAACTGGATAATTCTTTGCTGGGGGAAGAGAGAAGCTGTCCTGTGTGTTATAAGATGTACAGCATCCCTGGTCTCTACCAGCTAGAGAGCACCCCACTCCCCAAATCACGGCAACCAAGAATGATTCCAGACATTGCCAAATGCCCCCACTGCCACCCCGCCTTTGAGAACCACCCCTGGTGAGGAGCCACCGCTCTGGCGTAATACCTCTCAGAGAGTGCTAGAAGTATCTGTCGTGGATCTGCTTCCTCACTCTAAGTTTAAAACAGTTCTTTGTAATTACAACTTCTTTTTAATTAAAAGAAATTCATTTAAATTGAATTTAAAGAAAAAAAGAAGCAAACTTGAAGGGGTTGCTAAACTTCCAGCTAAATGTTCATCTGCTACAAGAGCTGTTTGTTCCAAGACCCATTTAAAGTTAAGGGAAAAAAGATTACAAAAACATTCAGAGTTTAGAGACATTTTGTTTCTTAAGGTACAAATTTCAACTTCGTATGGTACCTATTAACTATCTGCACACTTATCCTTCTTCCCAGTTCTCTCCTCTTTACTCGTTACGGGTTGAATTTTGTCTCCCCAAATTCCTATGTTGAAGTCCTAACTCCCAGGACCTGAGGATGTGACCTTATTTGAAGATGGGGTCTTTACAGAAGAAATCAAGTTAAAATGAGGTCAGTAGGGTGGGCCCAATCCGATATGACTGGTGTCCTTATGAAAAGGAGAAATTTGGATGTAGAGACACACACACACACACAGGGAGAATACCGCGTGAAGATGAAGCCAGGCACGGGCCACACCAGATTGCCAGCAAACCACTAGAAGCCCTCAGAAGGCATCAACCCTGCCAACACCTTGGTCTCAGACTTCCAGCCTCCAGAACTGGGAGACAAGACGTTTCTGTCGTTTAAGCCACCCTGTTTGTGGTCCTTTGTTACAGCAGCCATAGCAAACTAATATATTTTTCCAGTTGTCATGATTTTTATAGTTTAGGTTGGTAACATGCACACTCTCATCTGCACCCATCGTCCCTACATTCTTTAGTCTGAGTTATGGATTGAAACGGGGTAAATAGCCCCACCTGTCCTTTCTATTCCTTCCTGCCCCTTCTTTAATTGATTCATCTCTGGGTTGGCTGGATTTCATTAAGCATTTCTTTCTTTTCTCTTCTTTTTTTTCAGTTTCCAAGAAGGGTCCATAGGTCCTACAAAAGTAAGTTCTCGCATGCTTGAGAACGTGTTGACTTGAGGGTCATTTGGCTGGGTGTCAATTTGAGAGTCTTATTTTTTTAAATTAGAGCATCATAAATCTTGCTCCATTGTCTGACGAATTGCAGATAGCTGCGGAGAAGTTTGAGGCCCAGCCCGTGATTTCCCCCTGTACTTGACTTCCTTCCCCCAAACCCTCCGCACCAGGGGACTACACGTGTAGGTTTCATCTCCTGTGCCTTCCGTGTCATGTCATCTTCTACCGTTTCTAGATTTAAACTTCTTATTCTCTTCCACTTTGCTGCTGTGATTTTCTCTGACCCGTTCACCACCTCCCTGGCTGAATTTTTGGTCCTGTTTATTTTTTGGTGGTGGTTGCTTTCAATGTGGTTTTTGGTTCTGTAAAGCTTCTACCTTCCATTTCTTTCCTGAGCTGTGCTAGCTTGCTTTTCATCAGCTCACGGAGTCCCTTTTATAGAAAGACCATATTGTATGTCACTTCTTTGAGTCCGTGGATAACCATTTGTCCAACTCTCCGTGATAACTTGAGTAATTCTTCTTGTGATATTTGCTCTTCAGCGGCTTTTGCTTATATTCCTTTCCCTCCCCCTGATTTTTATTTTTTTGGTTTTTCAGTGTGTATGCATAGGGCATATGCTGACTCCTCTCTGACTACTCCTCCTCTACAGATGGGGGCAGTTATTTGCTGGGTGGGAGGCATGGGGGGTCAGGGACAGGGCTGGGGAAGCCCATACCTCAGTTCGGAGCTGTGGTCTCAACTCTGATGGAGAGCACGTGGCGCCTCCATTTTCCGTGATGGAGAGGCCGACGCAATTCTGTCCCAGGCTCCCTGCACGGAGCTCAGGGACCACCGCTTACTCACCCTTCACCCTACTTCACGTCTGCAGTCTCCTTTGGTGAGGAGGTCAGATCCCAGACAAGAGAAACTGCCTGTTCCCGTGAGTCCCTCACCATGTCCACCTCCCCTTCCATTCTAGTCCAATAGGATCTGCACAGCAATGCCTCCACTCTCTCTGGACCCCCTCCTCACTTCTGGTCTCCCTAATCACCCTCCTCTAATTCGGAAGGGTGAACCTTATTTTCAGAGAAGACAGATCCCTCCTGAAGTCTAATGATGATGTGTCAGCTCTGTCCACCTGCCGAGCTTGTTTCAGATACAAGAGGGATGCTCTGGGATGTAGCCATGTCCCCGTACCATCAAAATCCAAGTTTATCTCTATTTTGACTTATTTGTGGTCGTTTTATGTAGATTGAAGGGAGCCAAGTAGAGAAAAATGACTTTATTTTATTATCTTTAGCTAGAAGTACGTGATCATTTAAAATGTCATTATTATTATAACATTTAGCTATGATTATAAAAGAATTATGCTAATTTTTCTAAGCTTATAAAACAGAAAAAAAGTATAAAGAGGAAATCTATATTCCCATCACCCAGAGAGAGCCTGATGACATCTGGGCTAGGTAGGACCCCGGGACAGGGCAGCAGGGGGACCAGGTGCTCACGGAGGCTCCTGTTAGTTCTTCGTGCTAAGGGAGAAATGTGTCTTGCGATGCCTTTTCTGCTAGCAAATAATAATTTAGAATAAGAAAAAGAACAAGAACGTGCCAGGTGCTATGCTGATCTCTCTACACACGTGACGTCAGTGAATCCTCACAATGACCCCATGAAGTGGACCCTATTATTGTCATTTCTGTGTTATAGATGAGGGACTGAGGGCCGGAGCTGTGGGGTGACAGCCACAGCAGGAAGTGCAGTTCAAGGATTCCGAGGCAGCGTCTATGCTGTTCATCACTGCCCCGCCGCCAAAGCTCTTGGAGGAAGACATTGCCCGTAGCAGGTGGTTAAGCATTATCCGCTGACTTTCACTGAGAGTTAGATCCCTTCACCACCAGGAAGAGCTGGAGGTGGGGCTTTTGGTTCAAGAATAAAAATTAGACTTCATACCCATTAGGATGGCTCCCATTAAAACACACACGTACACACACACACACACACACACACACACAGAGAAACCATCAACAAAGTGAAGAGACAACCCACAGGGTGGGAAAAAGTGTTTGCAAACCACATATCTGATAAAGGGTTAATAGTCAAAATACATAAGAACTCGTGCAACTCAATAGCAAAGAAACAAACAATCCATTAAAAAAATCCCTGAATAGACACTCTTCCATAGAAGATCTACGAATGGCCAACAGGTGCATGAAAGATGCTCAGCGTCACTAGTCACTGGGGAAATGCAAATCAAACCCACGGTGAGACAGCGCGGCGTGCCTGTTAGAGTGGCTGCCATCAAGACGGAAGATGGTAAGTGCTGGCGAGGGTGTGGAGAAGAGCGAGCCCTTGTGCACTGCTGGTGGGATTGTAAATTGGCGCAGCCGCTATGGAAAATAGTATGAAGGATCCTTAAGAAATTAAACATAGAACTACCATCCAATCCAGCAATTCCATTTCTGGGAATATATCTAAAGGAAATGAAAACACTAACTCGAAAAGACATCTGCCCCCCACGTGCAGAGCAGCATTGTTTACAACAGCCAAGACATGGAAACAACCTGAGTGTCCATCAACGGGTGAATGGAGAAAGAAGATGTGGCACATATATTTACAATGGAATATCATTCAGCCCTAAAAAATGAGAAAATCCTGCCATTTGTAACAACAGGGATGGACCTTGAAGGCATTATGCTACGTGAAATAAGTCAGACAGAAAAAGACAAATACTTACATGTAGAATCTAAAAAAAAAAAAACTCATACAAAAAAAGACCAGATTTGTGGTTATCAGAGGTAGGAGTTGGGGGGGTGGGGATCGGAAGAAGATGAGCAAAAGTTACAAACTTCCAGTTATAAGATAAATAACTAGTACGGATGTAATGTACAACATGATGACTATAGTTAACACTGCTGTATGAGATATAGGAAAGCTGTTAAGAGAGTAGATCCTAAGAGTTCTCATTACAAGGAGAAAACATTTTTTTTCATTTCTTTTTATTGTATCTATATGAGATGATGGATGTTAACTAAACTTCTTGTGATAATCATTTCACAGTATCTGTACAGTCACGCACCATATAATGATGTTTCAGTCAACGACAGACCACGTAGATGGTGCTGGCCCCACAAGATCAGTACCGTCTAGCCTAGGTGTGCAGTAGACTGTACTGTCCAGGTTCGTGTAAGCACACTCTCTGAAGTTCACACGACAAAGTCATCCAACTACGCAGTTCTCACAGCCTGGCCCTGTCGTGAAGTGATACGCGACTGCAAATCAAAGCTTTATGCCGTACCCCTGAAACTCACACTGTGACGTGTGTCTATTATATCTCAATAAAACTAGGGGAGAAAAACAGACAATAACAAGCATTGGCAAGGATGCGGAGAAAGTGGAACTCTTGTACATTGTTAGTGGGAATGTACAATGGTGCAGCCTCTACGGAAAACAGTATGGCAGCTCCTCAAACAATTATACACAGAATTACCATAGGACCCAGCAATTCTACTTCTGGGTATATACACAGAGGAATTGAAAGCAGGGCCTCAAAGAGATGTTTGTACACTCACGTTCATAGTAGCATTGTTCACAATAGCCAAAAGGTGGAAGCAACTCAAGTGTCTGTCGATGGATGAATGGATAAATAAAATGTGGTATATCTATACGATGGAATATTTTTCAGCCTTAGTATTACGCAGCCTTCAGTCAGAGAGGGAATTCTGACACATGCTACAATATGGACGGACTTTGAGGACACTATGCTAAGTGAAATAAGCCAGCAGACAAACACACGTACTATATAATTCCGCTCATGTGAGGTTCCTAGAGGAGTCAAACTCATAGGGACAGAGAGTAGAATGGTGGTTGCCAGGGGCTGGGAAGGGAGCAGGGAAGCAGGAATTAGTGTTTAATGGAGACACAGTTTCAGTTTTGCAAGATGAAAAACGTTCTGTGGATGGATGGTGGTGATGGTTGCAAAACAATGAGAATATACTTAATGCCACCAAACCGTACACTTGAAAGTGGTTAAGATGGGACATTTTATGTTATGTATATTTTACCACAATTTTAAAAAAGAATAAAAACTAAGTTAACAATTGGAGAAAAAAACAGAAGCCCGGAGAAAAGACATGCAGCATCTCTGGAAGGCTGGTGCCCCGCCTTCAAGGACAGTGTGTGTCCCTACTAGGTGTTTGCACCAGGCTGGCTGCAGAAGGGTCTGGCCCCTCCCCGCCCTCTTGGGGGCTCCCAGTGCAGTTGCAGAATCCAGATGAATGACCCCGGAATCATCAGGAGACAAAACCAGGCAGAATATGATCGTGGGGACTCAAGGCAAGAGGTTGGAGTAGGGGCGCAGTTTTTCAGAGACAAAGTGCCCATGACTGGGATGTAGGCGGCAATGCCTAGAAGAAAGAAGAGGGATAATTCAAATCAATGCCGTTCAGTATAATTTTCCCGAGGGCTCACTGGGCGCTCTGTGGTCCATGGCAGGCATCATATGTAAGGGTCATAGTCACCCACACCTGGTAGGAGGGCAACTGAACCCTCAGCAGAGGTTAATGTTGCTTCCTGCTATACCCAGAGCTGCCTTGAATGGGTATCACCCATGTTCTAATTGATTCATTCATCTATAAGGGGTCCATTCATCCTTCATATATATGAAGATGGAAAGTGAGAAGGAACACTTAACCAGGTGCAGACATTGTGCCAGGTCTGGAAAGCAAAGAGGGCACAGCCCCTGCCCTGTAGGAGCTGACACCCTAGTGGGAGATACAGACTTTTGTCGGGTGGTCCCATGAAGAAATGTAAATTGCAATGATGACAAGAGTTGTGCAGGAGAGTCACCTGGCTTAGGGAAAGCTCTTAAGTGGAAGGGGTGATCTGCTCAGGCTACAGGGACACCTTCCCTAGAAGACGGTGCTTGAGCCAAGACCCGAAGGAGGAGCAGGGAAAGAGAGAGACGTCCTGGCAATAGGATAAGCGTGTGCAAAGGTCCTGTGGTGGGAGGGAGGGACCAAACAAGAACAAGGAAATTAAAGACAGGTGTAGGGCGACAGGGCACTGAGAGTGAGAGACAGTGGCATGCAAGTTGAAAACCTCTCGAGAAAGCTATGTTTTACTAGGGGGCAATGGCTCTAGCCAATTTACTCCCTAACAATGGTATAAGGCAGTACTTGGGGAAAGAGAGGCGATATGCAAGGGCATCCAAGTGAGATGAACAGCACGAGTAGAGGCCCGAGAGTGGGCAAGAGCACGGTGTAGCCAAGAAACCCACCTTCCTGGAGTAGAAACTCTAGCCACCCCTTTGATGGAGCCCTCTCGCATGCTCATTTGCCTTGCTTGCCCTCCACTGTAGGGGCCATCAGCATCAGCTTCCTCCTCGTTTCCTCCTGGGCTTTCAGTGTTGCTAGAACTAGCCAGGGACATTCACGGGCTCTAGCCATCTTCCTCATCCCATAGGGAAGCCTTAGAGTGACTTGAAGCTTCTGGAACTCAGAGCTCAGCCCTACCCACCCAGCTGCATGGCTGAGCTCACCTCTCTCTTTACTGAGAACATTTGAGTCTTCTCCTCCTTGTCACCACAGCCTGCATGGCTCTGGTCTCTCTGTCTTTACTCCACCTGCCCTGGCTGAAAAACTGTCTTTCTGTCCAAGGCCAGATATTTATTGTATTTCATCAATTTTGAGACGAGCAATTTTTTTCACATTTTAACATCATTGAAATTGGGATTGCTGTTGGCCAGGAGCAAGCAGGACATCATCAATATTACCTGCACATGGGCATCGAAATTTGCACAACGGTGTCATTGCTTAGAAGAAAATCCTGAAAAGCACAGCATTTTTTTAGGAAAACACAGACATCAATGACTCTGAGTTCAGAAAATTTGGTCTCTGAATATGAAGATGGTTCAGGAATTTATTTCACTTAAATTTTCCTTTTTATGTGTCCAAATGAATGATCTATGATAAAAGTCTATGTTTATATAAGCACGAAAGAGCGCTTTCATTATGTATGAAAAAAAAAATTCTTAGCGATTCAGGAAGCGCCGTACATACTTTAGCTGGCAATGACTTTTTACTTTCTTAGTACATAAAATAACGATGCATTTTACAATTGATGGAGTCAATGAAAGTCCATAAAATGCAGTCATAAATGTTAACATTGTTTACCATCTCCCCACCCCACCCTCACACACACAGGATATCCTCTGCTCCGTTTTAGGCGTCTAGCTAGAGCTTAATAAAGACTCCTAGAACCGACTTGGATGAACCACCAGGCACCTCCAAGTGATAATCACACTACCCCGTTTCAAGAGGGAGGATGTGTTTGGGGCACTCAGAAAATAAATCATCGCGTGAACACACAGGAGGAAGTCGGAGTCAATACGGGAGGATAATTTATTGGAATATTAATTAGAGTGTGTTCTCCTATCTCCTCCTTCAAGCAGGTAGGCAGGCTTTGTAATCCTCAGCTTCGGGAGTTTGAGCAGGGCTGCACACAGGAGCTGCTTGAAGTTAAAGCCTCTTCTGATCTTCTGGAAAAGGTAAAGCCATTGAAGAGATGGGATGGGGTCGCTGGAGTGAGCCGAGGACGCCTCAGAGGAGCCTCAACTTGGGAAGCAGGGAGCTGGCTCAAGGCTGGAGAGCGGTTTGTGGAGACCGCTGTAGGTCAGGACCTGTTCCCCACGGAAGTGAAACCTACCTGGCCCAGCTCCAGAGGCCGGACCCTAGCTCCACGGCTCTCGGCCTCCCCAAAGGTTCTTGCGTGTCATGCATGGAAGGGGAGCTGCGGGGCCTCGGAGCCTGAGGGGACCACACAGGCTGAGACAGAAGTGGCCTTTGCACTGTGCCCGGTCCTGGATGCAGCCCTTCCCAGGAGGTGGGGCAGAGAACTCGATTTTTCTGAAGTTACGGGTCCCACCAACCAGGCAGCATGAGTATCCAAAAGAGAATTAAGTAAATTTAAGGAAAGTGGACGAACACGCTATATCTTGCACATTTGAGTTTGTAAACTGAAATCTACACCGCGTGACACCAACAAAATTATTCCCTAGTTTTGAACAGCTGAGGAGCCCGCATGCCATTCCTCGAGCTTGGAGTCGGAACCCCCGGCAGTCTGAAGTGCAAGACGCTGCATCTCCTCAGCCCCTGCTGCATCCGAAGACTTCCGCAGGCCGAAAGGCGGGAGCTCCCCACCTCACGTCACTCACGCTGAAGATGGCTTTAATGGGCTGGGAGTCACGTGCCCCTCAAGGCCAGCCCCCCTGGACGGCTGTTTGCAAACTCCTCTCCAACAGCTTCCCTTGAAGAGAGTTGCTACACAATCATTACAAATTGATTGCAAAAGAGCTAACAATCATGATTAAATCATTAAATTCTTGTCTACGCTTCAGAGAGCGGAGAGAAAATTAACTTCCCACCAACCTAATTTTTTCCTGAACATGAAATAATGATTTTCTGCCCGTCTAATTACAAAGCCAACATCTGATCAAGCCAGCATCCAGAGGGGATTATCGCCTGCACGAGTATTAGACCTCATTACCAGCCTGAGTGCAAAATTATTACATCTTGTAATTGGATGGTGAGATTTATATACAGATCGGCCCGGTTTCTGTAAGATTGTAATTACAAGCTTCGTTGGTTAGCTACTTATCACTCAGCACAGAAGAGAGGAAAATAAGCAACAGAAAAGGCATTTCATTAACCCATAACCCTATCGAGGGAAAGCCACTGTAACACCCATGTCTGCATTAGGGAGAACAGCTAAACTCACAGATGAAACAATTTATTATACTCTTTGCAAATGGGATTGCATTTTGTTTAACCCCTAATGAACTCTTTGGGTAAAGTGTCTGAACAAACCATTCATTTTATAGACAACTAGGTTCAATACAGTAATTATAAGGGGTAACTGACTGAGATAAACGCTCACCTGCTTAGGGGAAGTTGATTAGAGATACAATTGCTGGGCGCTGGGCGGCCGCACAAAGGGCCGGGGGCCGGGACAGCCCTGGCCTCCCGCGTGGCTGGGAGGAAGCAGGAGCCCGCCGGGCACGTCGACTCCACGCAGACGAGGCTCTGCGCGTCCCCTGTCAAGCTCGGCTGCCACGGGCCAGGTTTAATAAAGCTGCAAGGGCGACGCAGTTTAACAATTTGAGAGGCACCGGTGGGGAACGCAGGAATTTAAATACAGCCTGATGAAGGCTCCGCCGGCTCCAGATGCGCGGCCTCAGTTAAATGTTACCTTTTCAGGTGGTGATGGCGCAACAATGGGCCCCCCCGCAGAGCCGGCTCGGCAGGGTGCGAAACTGAAGGGGGATATGACACCGTGGAGGGTTCTTTTCCAGTCTGCTGACCTGCAGGACTCTCTTCCCGGGGGGCAGCACCCTAAAGCCCCCGCCGCCTGTTTTCGTACACCCAGGAGCCTGGTATATTTCCTGACACGTGACAATTCTACGAAATTCAAATTTCAGTGCGCATCCATCAAGTTCTATTAGAACACAGCCACGCTCATCCATTTGTATTGTGTGTGGTCGTTTTCTGCTCCAACAGCAGACCCGCAAAGCTGGAAATATTTACTACCTGGCCCTTGATGGAAAACGTTTGTTGACTCCTCTTCTATTCCATTCAGCCACACACTCGTCTATTCATTCGACAAACATTGACTCAGCACTTACTATGTGCTAGGCCCTCGGCCAGGTGCTGGGAATGCAAAAAGAGAAAAGGACAAAATTCCTGCCCTCCAGGATCTCACGGTCTGTGGGGGAAATAGACCTGGACACAGCGGGGCTTCAGCAGAACTGAGCATCCGTTCCTACTTCTTCTGGTTACAATGTCCTGGATTTCCTCAGGGACACCAGCCTCACCTTGACTCATGTCATGTCACCTGGCCTCCATGACTGGTTCAAGGATGGACACATGGTCCAGTCAGAGCCCATGAGCCATAAGCCAGGACCCTCTGTGGGGAGAAGGGGGCACTCCCTCTTAGAGTTGGAGTCAGACTTAATTGGCTTAGGTCTGGAACCATGGGAAACACCTTGTTGCCCGCCCCCCCCCCCCCACCTCGCCAGGAGCCTGTGAAAAAGCCCCCAAAGAGGAGAGTGAAGCAGAATGATGGAGCAGACTAGGTTGTGACATCACTATTTGAGTCCTTGATCCAGCCATGCCTGAAGTCAGTCTACCCCTGGACTTTACCATTTTATGAGCCAATAAAGTACCTTTTTTGCTTGAACCAGTCTACTATCACAACAGAAAGAATGTGACTGATTTGTACATGAATAATTACAAAAGAAGGCAGAAGAAAATAAGTGTTATGTGCAGGGTATGATCAGCATATTGTAGAAATCCAGAGGAGAGCTTGATCCTGCCAGGAGCTCAAGGAATTCTTCTTGGAGGAGGTGGTCTTTGAGCCTGGGCTCTGAAGGGTGTCAGGTTTTCGATCAATGGAGAAAGTGGGTGATCTAATTCCAGGCTAAGGCCTCAGCATGGGCAACAGCGGGAAAGCATAGAGTACGTACAAGGAATAGTGTGAGGGGATGCTGGAAGAGAGAAGGTGGGGAGGGAGGTTAGGAAGAGATCAAGCACATACACTGGGCTCTTCCCACTCATCTTTTCTCCTTCTGAACCACTCAGAGGGCTTATTCCCAGAGCACCAGGGCCCGTGAACACCAGTTTGCTCTTGGCCAGGAAGTTATGAGGGTCACCGCCACCTGAGATGTATAGGGGGCAGATGTATGGAGCCTCCAACAGTCTCCTGATAGTCACACCTTGGTGTGATCCCCTCCCACAGAGTGTGGGAGGGACGTCCTCTTTGCTTCTAATCAGTAGAATTCAGCAAAGGAGAAGATCTGTATGCTGAAAATTATAAAACACTGCTGAAAGAAATCAAAGAAGACCTAAGTAAATACAGATATGCCATGTTTAATGATTGGAATATTCAATATTCTTAGTGTGTCGATTCCTACCAAATGGGTTCATAGATTAAATGCAGTTTAAATCAGAATCCCAGCAAGATTCTTTGTAGAAA
The DNA here is from genome assembly GCA_031878705.1 of Tapirus indicus. NCBI lineage: Eukaryota > Metazoa > Chordata > Mammalia > Perissodactyla > Tapiridae > Tapirus > Tapirus indicus. The sequence goes on along the minus strand of CM062927.1, from coordinate 29,212,563 downwards.
TCTACAAGTCGATTCTAACCTATATATGAAGAATCAAAGAAGTAGAATGGAGATACATGGGTCCAGCTCCCTAGCCTTAGTTTGGGACAACACGTAAGGGCCATCTGGTTTCAGGGCTTCTTGTAAGGTGAGTGGAGGACTCAGTGGCAGCTACGCTGTGGGACAGCTTCTCGTTCTGCCTGATCCTCCCTTCCTCACTTCCTTACAGGGGTGTCTACTGGGCCCAGACCCCAATGGACCTTCTATGCACAAGTCTCCACCTCAAAGTCAGTTTCCAGAGAATGCAATCTAATTTGATAAGTTTGAATGAATTTCTATAAATGAAAATGTTGACTTTTAAGGGGTGATTTGATAATTTTAAAAAATCAGACCAATGTGACACAGAAAACGTTTCACTATGTCAATGTAGGAATATTATCTATAAGTTTAGCTCTGATGCCTGAAGAAGCCCATAAAAAAAAAAAAGAGGAATATTTAAACATGTATGGATACACTATAGGATCACATTTATATAACATTGTTAAAGTGACAAAATTACAGAAATGGAGAGCAGATTAGTGGTTGCCAGGGGTTCAAGAGAGGGTGGGTGTGGGAGGGAAGTAGATGCAGCTACTGAGGGGAACATGAGGGATCCTTGCGAAGATGGAAATGTCAATATCCTAGGTGTGATATTGAAGATGTTGCCTTGTGGGAAGCGTGGTGTAGGGTACATGGGATCTCTTTGCATTATTTCTTACATATTGCATGTGAACCTCCAATTATCTCAAAATTAAAAGTTTAATTAAAAAAAGAAGAGTATGGCAACAGTGCTGGGATGTCACTTCTGTGATTAGGTTACCCAAGAATGTGAATTCCACCTTGCTAGTGGACTCATCTGTTGCTTTTTAAGCTTTTGTGTGTTGCTGAAGCAGGCTGCCATGCTGGAGGGCCCAGGGGGAAAAGAACTGAGGGTGACCCCTGGCCAAGTCACTTAGTAACTGAGACCCTCAGTCCAGCACCCTCAAGGAACTGAATTTTGCCAACAATCAGGTGAGCTTAGAAGTGGACCTTCCCCAGTCAAGCCCTCAGATGAGACGCCAGCCTGGTCAACCTCTTGACTCAACCCTGAAGCAGACAGTACCACTAAGCTGTGCCCAGACTCTTGACCCACAGAAACTATGAGGAAATAAAGGTGTGTTGTTTAAGCTGCTAAATTCATGGTAATTTATTACACATCAATAGATGACTAATATTTATACCCAAACCACCAAAATGCTGGTTCTTCGAATTTTACTTTATTCAAGACAATACAAGAGAGAAAGGGTGAACAGAAGTGAGCATCAGGCAAGAGGTGGGGGTGAGTGTTCAGCTGTCATTCTTCTGGAGTTCGGTTTAATGTTCCTACCTCCCCAATTTTTCCTTCAAAGTGTCATTCCCGACAAAGGAACGTGTTTAAATATCTAGGCCTGTGGTTACCAAATTTTTCAAATCACACACTACAAAGAGAAAAAATTGACCGTGCACACACACACACACACACACACACACACACACACACAGACGTGAACAAATATATAATAGACATTACATTCTATATGCTTTTCCTTTACTGTCAGCCTCTCCCCACGAGAATGTCAGCTTTGTGAGAGCAGCACAATTTCTTTGTTTATTACAAAATGCCCGGAGTCTCTAGATCAATCTTTGTTGAGTAAAGGAATGAATGCATGCACATTATAAAGCATGCACGTACACAAAACATAAATTTTTGGAATGATGAGATGAAGATGAAATGAGTGGTAATTTTAAATGTTTTTCTCATTGTGAGGGCTTCATCCTGTCATTAGCTAATCTCTCACAGCACAATACCCCCTTAGGGAGAGGTTGGTGTCAACAATGGATGTAAATCCACATTTCAGATTATCTTTTTGATAATTTCAATTGTTTTTAGCCAATTTCTTTCAGATCTTATCAGATAACCATTGTTTTTACCTCATAATGTGACTGGTCAAAAGCCTGTGTGAGGAGAGGAAGTGACAGCCTAGCCATGTTCTTCTTCACTTCTACTGGCATTGTCATTATTAACTTTAATTATGGTTTCTTTGTGGGAATCTTCTTTAGTCACTTGTCCTTTTTGCGAAGGCTGATTTTGTTAAAAGAAGATAAGCTCATCTGTAAATCCAATTAACCTGGCACACGAGAAACACAACTCCTCAGAATGTGCCAAAAGCAAAAAAAAAAAAAAATGAGTAAGAGAAAATTGTCCATCTGTCCTCATGTGTCCACCCCTCCTCAGGGTGACTTCAATTCTTCCCCTCAGGATGCTTGTAGAATTTATGGGACATCCAAGCTTTGTGACATAGGACAGAGGGAAGAAAGCAGTGCCAATCTGTAGATTTAAAAAGTTGTTAGAATTTCATTCATTTCCCAAGTTTTTGATAAAAAATAGATTTGCTTTATGGACCCTTGATTCTATTCCATTGACCTGTGTGTCTCTCCTTGTGCCAGGACCACACTGTCTTGATTACCATTGCTTTGTAGTAAGTTTTAAAATCTGGAAGCATGAGTCTTCCTACTTTGCTTTTTTTCAAGATTGTTTTGGCTATTAGGGGACTCATGCAATTTCTTATGAATTTTAAAATCAGCTTGTCAATTTCTACAAAGAAGTCAGCTGGGATTCTAATAGGGATTCCAATGAATCTGTAGATCAGTTTGGGGAATATAGACATTTTAACAACGTGAAGTCTCCCAGTCTATGAATGTGGGATATTTTTCCATTATTTAGATTCTATTTCATTTCTTTTAACAATGTTTGTAGTTTTTTTTTTTTTTTTTGAGGAAGATTAGCCTTTAGCTAACATCCGCTGCCAATCCCCCTCTTTTTTTGCTGAGGAAGAGCAGCCCTGAGCTAACATCTGTGCCCATCTTCCTCACTTTATGTAGGATACCTGCCACAGCATGGCTCGATAAGCAGTGCATAGGTCCACGCCCAGGAGCCGAACCTGTGAACCCCAGGCCGCTGAAGGAGAGCACACGAACTTAACCACTACGCCACTGGGCCAGCCCCTGTAGTTTTTATAGTATAAGTTTTTCACTTATTTTATTAATGTAATTATTTATTAAATTAATTTATTTTAATCTATTTTATTATTTAATCATTTCACTTAATTTATTCCTAAGTGTTTTATTCTTTTTGATGCTATTATAAATAAAACTGTTTTCTTAATTGCATTTTCAGATTGTTCACTGCAAATATATCTAATACAATTGATTTTTGCATATTGATCTTGTATCCTGCAACCTTGCTTATTTTCAACCAGGATGCCAAGACTATCCAATAGGGAAATAATAGTGTTTTCAACAAATGGTGCTGGGACAACTGGCCAGCCACATGCAAAAGAATGAAATTAGATCCCTACCTCACACCATATAAAAATTAACTCAAAATGGATCAAAGACCTAAATGTAAGAGCTAAAACTATAAAACTTGTAGAAAAAAATCATGACTTTATACCTGGAAAAAGATTCTTAAATATGACATTGTGCAATTGCTTGTTACCACAGCATAACCTAACCTACACTGATTGATCCAACTGCCTGCAGCAAGATTACATTTCTTTGAAGTTTTGTGCTTTAACTTAAAAATGTTTGTACTGCATGTTAAATCAGTGGTTGTTTTAATATAAAAATAACATTTCCCCTTAAACTGTTGATTTAAATTAAGGCTTCATGAAGACATGGGTTGTTTATCCTGTGGCTTTCCATATCCGCCAAGAACATCCCTGGTGAATACACAACCCAGTTTAAGAAAAAAAAAAAATTTTAATCCTAGGGCCAAACTCTGGACCCTGAATCCCAGAGGAGTAATGTAAGGACTTAGAAGAATCGTTCAAATGTAGTATTTGAAAATATTTTTAATTAGCGCTCTTTCATAAGCTCAGGGAAGACCTTCAGTCCCGCTAGGTAGAGACTACATTATGAACGATGACAAGGAGTGAGACCGTTGAGAACTATGGCAAAGGGGGTGCATGGTTTTGCTGTCAGGTGTGAATTCACATCCTCCCTTTGCCAGAATCTGAATCTATTTGTAGCTTCAGCTTCTTCATCTGCAAAGCTGAGATCGCAGGAGCACTAATTTCAGAAGGTTTAACGTAGGCTCGAGGAGATAATGAGCTAATAAAGCACTTTGCCCAGAGCCTGCAACATAGTAAACGGCAAAACGTGTTAGTTACTATTCTTAATAGCCTAGGTTGGCAAATATTAAACAATAATAAAACCTGGTGATGGTCAGAGTGTGGGTAAACAGGAACTGTCATACCCAGCTAGTGGGAATGGACATTGGCTCACTCCTTCTGGAAGATACATTAAAAATGGATGCGCCTTCATGACCCACTCTAGTTCCATAGCAATCCTAAGGAAATAATTAGACAAATATGCAAAATTCAATGTGCAAATGATATAAATGTTCAAGAATAGGGGATGGGTTAAATAGATTCTGATAAATCCTATTGTGAGCATATGACAAGTTTTAAAACTTTGTTGACTGGAATTCACATGAGAAATACATATTATATCACAACCCAATATACACGTATATGTTTAACTACACAGATTCTTTATAAAAATACCTATCTTCACTAATGCAATACACACTAATATTTTTCAATTCTATTTAATGCTATTCTTTTCTGTTTCATTTATTTTTAAATATTGACCTTGACCCACTCAATTCATTTTCTAATCCACTGATGAGTCTCAAGCTGTAGTTTGGAAAACATTGCTATGTGTAGTTTTCACAAAAGATGATACATATTCATTGACAGGGCAGGCATCCAAAGCATAATGCTAAGTAAAAAAGTAGGTCACAAAATAAAATGAATAGCATCGCGTTTGGATTAAATGTGTGTGTATTTCATCCAAACAGAAAAACAGTCTGAAATAATATACCACAAAATAAACAATGGTCATTAGAAGGGTGAGAGTGTGAATTTGGGGATAATTTAATTTTCTTTTGGTTTGTCTGCGTTTTCCAACTTTTTCTACGAGAGAAATATATTACTTGGATACTTAAAAATTGAATTAGTTCCATAGGAAAATCAAGAGTAAGAGTACACAGTCTTCTCTGAATTGAGTAAATGTGGTTGTTTAGACTCATAGCAAGAACCTGAGAACCACGCTCAGTTAGGAAAGCTCATCCACGTGTGGAATCAGGCCAGCCAGTCAACTTCTAGTCTAAGGGCTGGGATCAGGGTCCTGGTCTCTGGCAGCCTGAGGTGCACCTGGCAGTCTTCCTTCCTCCCTCCCTCCCTCCCTCCTTTCCTCCTTCCCTCCTCCCCTTCTACCCACCTTCTCTGCTTCCTTCCTTCCCTCCTTCCAACTCTTTTTCCTCCCTCCCTCTCTTTCTTTCTGTCTTGCTTCCAGCAAACACATATGGAGCATTTCTCCACACCAGGCATTGGGAACTGACAACGGAAAAATGACTGGGACGTAGCAATGTGTGAGCTGAGTTTACTGGTGGGCACAGTAGGGGAGACCTGATCCAACATAGGGGCCTAGGGTCTGTGAAATTGGGCTTTTGGGGAAAAGAGCTGATACAGAATTTTTAAAAGGTTTAAACCCTTTTAAAACCTCAAAAGTTTCCCCAGTCCAAATTCAGCTTGGGACATGACCATCCGTGAGTCCAGATAGAATAAATGACCAATGCAAGCCATCACAATTTCACTATTTCTGCTTGTTCCGATCAGTTTTCTGAGAAGACGTTGCCCTATTTCTTCCTTCTGGGCCCCTGACCACCTGCTCTCTTGCAATTTCTCATGCCCTCCAGGCTCAGCGTCCAGCACATCCTCCTTTGCATTCAAGCCCAAGATTCTGCAGAATGTAGAGGTGAAGGAACAGGGCAGACCAAGTCACCGCCCTCCGGAAGCTCACGTCCTAGAACGAGAAACATGAACGAGAAAGTGCCTTGGGTTGCGGTTAGTCTGTGAAAATAATAAAACTGAGTACTGTAACAGAAAAACCGGGTGGCTACTTTAGTGCCTGGGGATCAAGGACTTCTTGGAAGAGGTGGCATTTTGAGCCAAATCCTAAAGGAAGGAAAGAAGTCAGCCTTGAGGAAGAACACTTTGCAAAGGGACTAGCAAGTACGAGAGCCTTAAAGAAGAAGGTCTTACTTTGTTCCCCGACCACAAGGAGGCCGGCACATCTTAAACAAGGCTGCACATAGGGGCTCAAGATGCTGACACACAGGTACATCATGCAGGCCCTGGTGGGCCTGGCTAAGGACTGAGACATTGTCTGACATGGAGTGCGAAGCCACTGGACGGGAGTGGCACACTGTCAAGAGATGACACCTTTAGTTAATATCACCAGGAACCACCAGATCAATGTCATGTCCCCCCCACCCCGATCTGATGCACTGAGAGGACACAGCATCACTTCTGTGCTATTCACGCCCTAAAATTGCATCACCTCAATTCAATCATGAGAAAACACTAGACAAACGCAAGTTAAGAGATGCCCCACATAATACCTGACCAGTGCCCTTCAAAAGTCGTAGAAGACTGAGGAATTATCACAGATAGGAAACTAAGGAAATGCAAAAACTAAATGCCATGTGGGATCCTGAATTGAATTCTGGAACAGAAAAAAAGGACATTGGGGGGAAAACTGGTCAAATTTGAATAAGGGCTGTAGTTTAATTAATAGTTTTGTATTCATGTTATTACCTAGTTTTGATCATTTCACTGTGGATCTATAAGCATTAACATTAGGGAAAGCTGAGTCAAGGGGAGACATGAACTCTTGTGCTATTTTTGTGACTTTTCTGCAAGTTTAAAATTTTTTTAAGATAAACAGTTTTTAAAAAGCAAGGTACAAAACATGTATCGTGTAACATTTTTAAAACTATATGCCCACACATGCTTGCATATGTTTTGAAACTGTCTGGAAATATCACATAAAATGTAAGACCGTTTGCCTCCGGAGAAAGGTCTGGAGTAGGAAGAAGACTTACTTTTCACTGTATTCCTTCTTACACTGCTTGAATTTACTACATAAAATTTTCATAATGAAAATACAGAGCAAAAATTGTACAATGAAGTGTTTGGGTGTTAAAAGAAAAGATGCCTTTGGCTGTCATGTAGAGAGTGGATCGTAAAAACAAGAGTGGAAGCAAGGAGACCAGAGAGGAGGTGGGTGTCCAGGAAGGAAATGTGATGGTTTGTGCTATGGTCCTGTAAGTTAACATTAAGGCAAGCTGGGTAAAGGGTATACATAATTCTCTGTAGTATTTTTGCAACTTTTCTGTAAGCTTATGATTATTTTAAAATTTTCCAGGGAGGAAGCAGTGGAGTTGGTGAACTATGGGTGAAGTTGGGAAATGTGGAGATAAACAGGACTTGCTGGCAGACTGGATAAGGAGTGAAAGATGCAGAGGGTCAGAGCAGCCCCACAGGTATTGGCCTGGATGACAGTCTCAATTCCTGAGATAGGAAGACTGAAGGAGCAGCAGGACGGTGCCATAACTCAGAGTTCTGCTTTAGGTGTATTGGGACAATGGCAGAACCAGAGGGCGTCCGGGATGGGTGTTCGCTGCTATTTTCTCCATGAAAAAGCAGCCAAAGAAGGTCAGGGCTGGGTGGCACATTCAGGAACCCCTCTCCAGCCCAGTCTTCTCACAATTAGGGCAGCTGGGGCAGAGAATGGGGAAGGGACTGAGCCAGGTCACTCAGTTAATTGGGGATTCGGGCAAGAATCTGACCTCTGTGGCCTTCTCTCCAGTACACGTTGCATGTGCCCTTGACATCCAAGCACCCAGTAAGAAAAGCAAGCATAGGAGATGCTGTCTCGAATATGGAGGTCCAGCACCCCATAACCTTTCTCATGTTTCAGTACTCCCTGGGAAATCCACTAGTCTGTCGCTGGCCTCCATTTCACTGTCATTATTATTGATATATTCTTATGCTAACAGCACGAATGTTTCTGTACTACTTCACAATTTTTTCTAGGTACATTATTTCATTTGACTCTCTGTAACCCGGGAGACATTATTCTTATCTCATTTTACAGATAAGGAAACCAAGGCTCAGAGAAGTGAAGTGACTTTCCCAAGGTCACACAGCTGGTAAATGGCAGAGCTAGCACTTGAACTTAAATCTTCTTATTGCAAGTCCCACACTGCTTCATCAGAGCACGCTGCCTCCTCTCTGGCTGAACAAATGAACTCTTCAGCTTATAAAACATAAGCCTGTTCCACTACCACAACCAAAAGCAATCTAGAAACTTATAGTAAGAGCCTGCTGTCATTTACAGTCTAAAATAACACTTTCATCAGTCTTAATTTTCACATTAGGGAGATGAATGGAGTGACATAGCTTCAAGCATGAGCTTCTGAGGCTGGCATTCCTGGGTTTAAAACCCAGTTCTTCTCCTTGCTAGTTGTGTGCAAGGTACTTAATCTGTTTGCTCACTAGAAGGTGGAGACGGAAGTTCCCATGTGATGAGGATCCCGGGACAACTGCACAGAACACTTCCTGTGGCACACGCATAGCACAGGTCCCAACAAAGTGATGTCTGTAATATAACAGTGTCACCTAGAGATAGGGCTGCTGGCAGGTCTGCGTAAGGGAACACTGGCCAAGTGTTTGGAACAGAGCCGGGCACGTAGTAACCCACACAGGAAGTGTTGATGTTATTGACACTATTATTAGAGCAAAAATTCCCAAATTGCGTGGTTAATAAAGAAGTCATTCCTGAATGAGTTTATTGCTCTTCCCAGGTGTAGAATGAGCCTCGTGCACTCACACCTAGGCCGAGGCAAGATCTGTCTATACCATAATTGATGGCTACTGTTTCCACGACCGTAAATTATAGGCCCAGACCTGGGTCCTAGGCTGCTGTTTACTTCTTTTCCTCATTGCTTCCCGCCCCCTCCTCCCTGTTGACGCCTCGGCCAAAGTCAGTAGGAGATGATAGTCTTGAAAGCTGGACTTTCCTGGGCACACACTGCGGGCTGACGATTGACGCGCGGGCCTTGGGAAATGGCCCCAAAGCCAGTGAACACGAGCCCTCTCCCCACGGCAGGTGGTCTCCTTGGCCACGTCTGCCGAGACCGTGTGAGATGATGGGGCTGCAGTGGTTGGGGCAGGGAAGGGGGTTAGGTGAGGCTGGCGAGCTGATGTGTCAGCGAGGCGAGGCCCCTCCTTTCCGGAGTGGCAGAGTCGTCTCTCCAGTTTGAAAACACGCTGGAGTCATTCTGTCCATCACGACGCCTGTGGCTTCCGACCACACGCGAGAGGTGGTCAGAGGTATTTAAAACTGGAATTTCTGCCCCTACTCCTTAAAGGCTCCACTCACCCACCAAACAGAAAACCATGTGTGTGTCTTACTTCGATGGGTTTCTATTACTGACAAAAATTAAAACAAGCACTAAAACGCTAATAGCCATTCTCGTTTATGGGGAGCCTATGCCCCGCGTGCCCGGCCTTGTGCACGGCTTAGCTCATCTGATCCTCTCAATAGCCTCTAAGATGGTTATTACCATTATCCCCATAAGCAGAGGCTCAGAGAGGCTGCGTACCTGGTCCAAGGTCACACAGCTATTATTTGGCAGAGTCAGAATTTGAACCCAGGTCTGTGTGAATCTAAGGCCCCAAGTGTTTTGAGAGGCATAAACACCCTTGGCTCGGAAAAGCGATGACGGAGGGCATTAAACTGGGTTCAGAGACCCCCACTCCCTACAACTATTCAGACCAAGGATCCAGCCTCAGTCTCGGTGCCCCAACCTCTAAGGCTAAGGGGGGCGGGGCCGTGAGGGAGGGGTAGGGGAGGGAGAGAGCATCCCCCCTCCTACTCCCCACCCTCTCCAAGCCCCCCTTTGTACACCACAACAGCCAATCAATACTGGCTTACATTTTATGAGACAAGGAGTTAACTTGTTCAATTACGGGGGAGACAGCTCTATTCTTTCGTAACAAGTAATCTGAGTAGGGAAATCGATCCTGAACGGCCCCCTGCACGCTGGCTAATTTTATGTTACCCTTAGCCAATGGGCGCACACAGAGTAACGGAGTTGTTGTTACAGTTCATTACAGGAGGGGGATCCATAGCCGGCCAATCTGAGGCTCCGCGTCACAGCTGTGGCAGGACAGGGGGGCCGTGGGCGCTCGGGATGGGGGACCACCGCTTCCTTATTTGTGCTCCCAGCCCAGACACTGCTGACGCCTGCTGCACCCCTTAAGAAAGGGACACCTCTCAGGATGGAGACGCAGAGCCTCCCACTACCCGAGCCCCAGGTCCCCCAACAGCCAGGCTCCAGAGAGAGGCCACCACTGACACCCGGGGTTGATGGAAAATGAAGGAAAGCAAAGCTTGTCATCACAAGCCTGGCCTGTGACCACCACATTTTCCCTGCTGTCCTTGCAAGTGGCTTTTGGACAGGGCCCAGGTTTGGCCTGGCAGTGAATCTTCCTTGGCATTTTGATGGCCCCAAACACTAATTCCTGTTTTTCTTCCTAAATACACGGCTGAGACAGACAGGCTGCCTCTGTCCTCTATGCGCTTAGGGACCAAAAGATGCTGTCCCAGCTCCCCCTGGCTCCCGGGCAGGAATTTAATCTCCCTGGGGCAGCGGCTTCAGTTCCAGGCCCAGATCTAAATTTGAGTTGTTCCAATTTCCTCCCCTGTAACAGAAGTGGGTAGGACCAATTCAGGCTTTTATAATCCTGCACGTGTCTACCTCCATGAGCATTTTAGAAGCTGTGCTTATTATGTGCATGACAAACTGTAGCAGCCTCTTTATAGGATCAGGTTTATCATCAGACTGTTGAACTTATTTATAGTATTAATATCTATTATGTGTCAACCCTCTGTTGGGCATTTTATAAGCATTGTCTTATTCAGCCCTCATAGTAGCTTGTGGTATTATCCCAATATGCAGACGAGTAAACTGAGGCTCAGAGAGGAAAAGCAGTGTGCTCAGGACACGTAGGTAGTAGAGGTCAGAGCCAGCATTGGACCTTGGTTTCTCTGGCGTATCTCCAGCACTGAAAGATGAACTCCAGGAGGGCAGGAACCATGTCTTTCTGTTACAAGTCTCCGTCCTCCCATGACGAGCCCAGTGCCTGGCAGACTCACAGATAACGGGAAGGACTTTTAAAATATTAAGTCAACATATTCTGCCTCCCCCATCGAACATGCTCCCCTGCAGTCACCACACCATTATGGTGCCGGGGGAGTGGGAGAACCAATGTCCCCTCCAGGAGGGGACAGATATGAGACAGGAGAGGTCCCTGACACCCTGAGCAGTGCGGGCAACAGCAGAAAGACAGACGTCAGGATACTAATGGTCACATGTGTTGAGGGCTAACTGTACATCGTGTTATATGTATTAAGTAAATGCATATAAATGCATTTATATGTATTTGTTAATATATATTCAAGTTCTATGCACTTTATTTGTATTAATTAATTTAATTCTTACAGTAAACTTTAGGGTAGTTACAATTGCTATCCCATTTTACAGATGAGGAAACTGAAGTACTGGAAGGTTTAAGATCTTGCTGGATTTGAAGCCAGGCCCACTAGTTTCCAATGCTCTTATCCACAATGCTATTCTGGAATAGAAGACAGTAGGATATGTCTGGATTCCTCCCTCTGGACCAAAATCCCAAAGGTGAGGGTGTCAGGTTGAGGGGAAAGGTGAAATTAGGAGGGCTGGTGCTCCAATTCCCATTTGGAAATCAGAGATCACTAAACAGTGGTGTCCCTGTTCCAGTGTAGGACAATGCAGTAGAATTGAAATGGTGGCATGATACAGTTAGGGGAGAGAGGTCTAGTTAGCCTGTTGAGTCCCCTTATCTCCCATTGGGCACTTGAGGGATCCAGAGTTTCCAATGGGGGATGTCAAACTTGGCCAATGGACCAAGTTGTTATGGGCTGAACTGTGAACTTCCACACTTCATATGTTGAAGTCCTACCCCCCCCCATACCCCAGAATGTGACAGTATTTGGAGATAGGGCCTTTAAAGAGGTGATTAAGTTAAGATAAGGTCATATGGTGGGCCATAATTCAATATAACTGGTGTCCTTATAAGAACGGGAAATTCAGACACACAGAGAGACACCAGGGATTTGCATGCACAGAAGGTGGCCATCTCCACGCCAAGAAGGGTGTCCTCAGGAGAAACCAAACCTGCCAGCACCTTGATCTTGAGCTTCCAGCCTCCAGAATTGTGAAAAAATAAATCTTTGTTATTTAAGCCACCCAGTCTGGGGTGTTTTGTCATGGCGGCCCAAGCTGGCCAATACAGACCTGCAAAGAGGCTGCCAGGGAAGGAGCAAGGGGACCTCACTGTGGAGGCCTCAGAGTGAGCAGCGTAAGTCTAGGGCGAGATGGAGGGGAGACTCAGGGGTTCCGCAGACCAACACGGCCAAGGTGGGGCTGGCTGGGTCAGCACAGGAGGCCCTGACCAAGGCCAGCAAACAGACCGTGAGAACAGCAACTGCAGACACCGACAGAGCAGCCGGTCACCCGGGAGGAAAATGGCAGAGCCATGGCCCTAGGGCCCTGAGGTGGTCTGCTCTCACTCCTCAGACTACTTGCACACCGAGGGCGGGGAAAGGCAGAGTTTCTGAGGGGGGTGAGGGGTGGGTTCTTAGAAGGATGACAACCATTCACCATGAGAACCAAACATAATGCTTTAAATAACACCTCACATGGAAAAATTAACACCTTTATCTTAGACTAGAAATCAGCAAACTGTGGCCCTTGGGCCAAATTCAGCCTGTGTGTTTCTGTAAATAAAGTTTTATTGAAACCCAGACATGCCCATATGTTTACATATTGCCTGCGACTGCTTTCAAGCTACCACAGCGTGTTGAGTAGTTGCGACAGCAGCTGTGTAGCACCAAAGCCTGAAATATTTACAATCTGGTCCCTTACAGAAAACGTTTGCCAACCTCTGACCTAGAAACAATGTTTCTGTCACAATGGCGGCTGAACTTCCTAGGATAGCTGGAGTATGGTGTGCAAGATTTCATCCATTTAATCATGCATTCACTCAGCCAGTCAACAAATATTTTCCCAAGGGACAGCCATGTGCCAAGACCTGTGCTCAGTACTAATGATTCGAAAATGAATGAAGGAGCCAAGCTTCCATCACCAAGGCACTTACAGCCTCGTGGGGACACAGACATTAAACAAAGGATCACATAAATGTGCCATGCTAAACTGAGATGAGTTCTGTGCTTAGAGAATTCGAGAAGCTATTTAGGCATATTTTCTGGTTCCCCCAGAGGCAGACTCTGAGAAAAAGGTTCAAATAAAAATAGTTTATTTGGGAGATGGTCCCGGGAAGTACCAGCAGGGGAGTGGGGAAGTGAGGCAGGGAACGGAGGGACCCCACAAAGAGGGTGTAATTGAGTAGGTGACCCTGTGGCCCTCCAAGAACCTCTGGGGACTGTGGAGAATGCACCTCACAATTATCCCACCCCAGGGCAAGGGGGCTGGGGGAATCAACTCCCCATCTGTCATTGGTTGAGGGCTGCTCCCTGGGCTGCTCCTGCCCTTCCTGCTTGCCCTCATCTGGTTGACTTGGGATCGCAAGTGATCTCCCAAGCATCCTGCCCTGTGCCTGGGGTTGAGGGGGGCATTCGAGCTGCCCTGAGGTTGAAGGGGGCCCTTGGGGAAGAGTATTCCTGCAGAGATCCTGTGCCCCTCCCCCAGGCACAAGCCTCTCCCTCCTTGGGGTTCCGAGCACCCCTTGCTTCAGTTAGAGCACCTAACTGGGGAGGTGTGAGCAGTTGTCTGCTTGGAGCAGATGGACCACGCCATAGCCATTATTCTGTCCCCAGAACCTAGTTCTGTGCCCAGCACACAGTAGGACCACAGTGAATGAAGGGCGTGCTTCCTCCCAGCTTTAATGGGATCCCAAGGGCTCGGAAAATTCCTCCTTTTGGTCAGTGCTTTCTGCAGACAGCTCCCGAGGGTGCCAGGCCTGTGTGCTATGGAAGCCTTGCCCACATTTAGGGCTGAGAGGAGGGAGGAGCTCAGGAAGGTCATGGGTGCAGAGGACATGACCCAGGTATTGGCTTTTGTCTGAAGAGCCCCTGAAATGGCTCTGTGTGTTAGGGCAGTGTTCTCAAAGTGAGGACAGGGAACCCGTGGGGGTTCCTGAAACCTACCCACCATTTTCATGGTAATACTAAAACATTATTTGCCTTTTTTTTTTATTGTCATTTTCTCATGAGTGTTTGTTTACTGTTTGTTGTCAGTTTCTCATGAGGGAAGTTTCCCAGAGACTACTTGATGTTGGAATGTTACAACAGATCGACGCAGAAGCAAATGAGAATCTGCTAAGATAGATAGTAAAGAGATGCACAAAACTGTAAAACAATGCCATGCTTCTCACTAAATTTGCTTATTTATGTAAATATGTAATGAGTTCATTATTGTTATTTGTGAATAAATTAATGAATAAATATATCTCATTTTTAATTTCTAACATGGTAAATATCGATAAATATAATCTACCTAAACAAAAGATCTGTGGGTTCCTTAATAATAATAATTTTTTAAGTGCAAAGAGGTCCTGAGTCCAAAAAGTTTGAGACTAGCCATGTTTGGGAATTCTTCACCATACGAATGCTCATGGGCCGGAGCCTACATCCCACTGCAGAAGCTGGACAACCGCTTTCCCAGCTGCCCTTGTGGCTGGGATGTGGCCATATGACCCGGGCCTAGACAAACAGATATTTATAGCCTAGTCTTTGGAGGCAGAACATGTGATCCCAAGCAGGGCGTAGAGTAGAGGGGTGTTCTGGCAGTGGAAGCCACAGCCTGACCGAAGGCCAGCAGAGGCCACGGGGCTGCAACAGGGACCAGGTTTTAGTGGTGGGCCCTCCCTGGGCTGGAGTAGTGGCATGATTCAGCCACGTCCTGGCTGCCACCTGGTCTCCCGGCTCTGAGCCATCATCCCACCTGTTTCTCCGGGCTGCCTGGCAATGCTGTGTGAGCTTGGACACCTTGCTTGTGCTCTCTGTGCCTCAGCAGAAATAATAAAGATAATCATCTCATAATATGGTGGTAAGGATTGTAAAGATTAAATGAGATAATACGCATCAGGTGCTCAGTGCCTGGTGCATGACAACTGCTCAATACATATTGGTTGCTGTTAAGATGATGATGATGATGATGAAGATGACTATCACTGTGATGATTCGCTGCCACTAGCTTTGCTGCTCATTATGGAGTCATTTGATGAGGATCTCTGAGGGCCCTGAGCCCTCGTCCCTGACCTTAGTGCTATGTGCAAAGGTGTAGATGACACTAGCCAGGAACATCCTTCCCCAAATCCCTCTACTCCTTAAATCGGGCACAGTTGGTTTCTGCTGCTGCAACTGAGAACGGAGATTGATCCGGTGAAAGACATCAGGCTCCATCGCGGTCCACAGGTCTCCACTGAAGAGCCAGACTTGCCCGTATAGTGTATATTATCCGATGCTTTTCCTTACGGTGCTTCACTTTTTTACTTAAATAAATTTGCATTAAAAGGGTTTGATGAGCTAGTTCTCATTTTCTTCCTAACTCACATTCAAGTCATACAATACTATTCAGTAAAAACTCTTTGTCCCCGCATTCCCTAAAATCCGGTCCTGTACCATGAGTCCCACAGTTTGGGAAAATCTGCCCAAATGTTCTCGGCTCCCTGAGTAGAGAGGCAGGGCAGGGCAGGCGGATGGCATGGCTTTTGCCCCCGAGCCCTGATTTCCTCACCAGAAAAAATGAGGATCGTTAATGCTTTTCTACAGGGATTGGGACAAGGAAACGAGACCGTAAATGCAAAGTGATGACCTGAATCCGGGTACCAGGTAGATAGAGGTTTCCTTCCTCCCAGGTGACATGCTTCCAGGCCACTGCTGGCTAAATCCTGCTTCTCACAGCATGTTCTAACCTCACTTCTGCCCTAAGACCCCAGACTCACTCAATAAGAAGGAGAAAGATCCGATGAGCAGGAAGAGGAGAAGCTGAGGAAGCTGGAGGGGAGGGGAGCAGGGAGAGGAGGAGGAAGAAAGAGGAGGAGGGAAAAGGGGAAGTAGGGACGAGGAGGAGCCGGAGGAGGAGAGGGGAGGAGGGAGAGGAAGAGGGGCTGGAGAGGAGGAGGGGAAGGGAGGGAGGAGGAGAGAAAAGCAGAAGGGAGGAGGTGAGAACTAGCTTTCTCAGCCCGTGGCCACCGGTGCCCTCAGCTCCGCCCCATCCCCTCTCCACCCAGCATCTACTCAGATCTTGGCTCCCTTTCCAGAAATACCTGCCAGTTCACATTTAATTACTTCATAAAAACCTGGAAAGTAGAAGAGGAAGAGTTAAATGTTCTCCTAAAAGGAGGAAGCTGCAGCTAATCCCAATTAGCAGGAAGTCCCAGGCTATTGAAACGCTACAATCCAATTACATCAGGTAAAATGAATTACTCCGTTAATGCTGGCTTATTATGAAGACACCTTCTTATTGCTCTCATTAATAATCTTTAGACATCATTTTAGTGCGTATTGGCTGCAATAACATTTCTATTAGCATCATGGTGGAGCAGGGCTGACAATTAAAATAAAAAATAAATCAACCCAAGGAGTGAACAAATGTAATTATATTTCAGAAAGAGCTTTTATGTGTATTTGATTAGTCAATGGAACAGCACCTCCTTTCTTGCCTTGAATTTCTGTTAGCCCCAATCCATGCAAACTCCTGGGAAGGAGGAGAGGATGAGGGTATGTATGAGAGGGAGACAGAGGCAGAGAGAGAAGATGGGGGAGCTTGTCAATCAGGATTGGTTCACATCCCAGTCCCTGGCTGCCTGGGTACCCATGGGTAAACTCCTTCCCCTCCCTGGGTCTCAGTTTCCCCATTTCTGAAACTGGAATTTTTGAAAATTTATAATTTCTCAATTATAACTACTGTAGTCTAGAGTTCTACAAAATTTTCCTGCTTGAGAGGACAGAAGATCCCTAAATACTGAGTACCAGGTGTCAGAAGCCTAAGAAAAGAAGAAAAATTATTTCCAGAACAGCTGCTACATGCCTGAAGCTTGGTTCCTGCTGGAGCAGAGGTTCTCAATGGGGCAGCGTGCCCCCTAGGAGACATTTTTGATTATCACGACTTGGAGTGATTTTGAGGGGATGCTACTGGAATCCTGTGGGTAGAGGCCAGGGATGCTGCTACACGTCCTACAATGCACAGGACATTATCCCGCCCCAAGTGTCAACACTGCTGAGGTTGAAAAACCACGTTCTAGACCATCTCTCAGACTGTGTATCTTTGCACAACTGGAATCAGAGTTCCAGGGCAGCCTTAACAGATACCAAACCTCTGTGGCCCCTTGGTGAGATGATCTCATTCACTGGATACAAATTGAAACTTCAGCAAAGATAAAAGTTTAACTTAAATACAGTAATTATTAAATTCTCAAATAATTGCGTATATATTCTCAAATTATTATATATTTATACACACATTAGCCTGTGTTCATCAATGCCCTTAGCTCCACCCTCTACTCAGAACTTGGCTCCGTTTCCAGAAATACACATACGTCGATAATGCCATAGATACACACACACACACACAAAACACATATATAATGCCTCACATATATGTATATACACACACACACATACATCTGTGTGTGTGTGTATAAATACTCGTAACCTAATGACCTTCTAAGATAGTGTGAAAGAAGGGGTAAGGCACCCCGACTAAGGTAATTTCAGATCAATAAAAAATGTGCAGCTAGAAAATCCTTGGGTAAATTGCCAATTCTGGGATTTTGCCTGTGTCTCCTGGAGCCCTGGATTTGACAGAAGCCCTTCAGAGATTTCCCAAACATTTCATTTAAAATTCCCTTTAAAACATAGTTTTAGCTCTTTTTAAAACCATAATTTTTAAAAAGCCCTACAACTCTCAAGATGTTGGATGCCAAATTTAATACACCCGGGACCACCAAATCATTAACTTGTACTGCCGGGCAAAATCACTCTGGGACAGACCCTGAAGTTAAGCTTCCCTTCCCAGCTCTGTATAATCGAAGAGCACCAAGAATTTGCAAACTGAGTTATTAATAACTACTTATCTGAGGGAATCTGGGTATTTTTGATACGCAACACTATTCAGGATAAAACTGGACATGAGAGTAAATTAAAATTGGTTATTGTCAGCCACCATTTCTAATTTCAAACGGGAAAGGGAGTCCATCAAAAGAGCCTCGTTATACTTCTTGATTGACTTTAAAATTTAAATGTTGCATTTTAACTTTGTATTCATTTTTGATTGTTGCATAGCACTTACCACAAACATAGTGGTTTAAAACAATACATATTTGTCACTCAGTTTCTATGGCTCCAAAGTCTGGATCCGCCACAGGTGGGTTCTCCGTTCAGTGCCTTTGGGAGGCTGAGATCAAGGTATTGGCCACAGCCTGCTTTGGCGTCTTCTTCCAAACTCATTCGGGTTGTTTGCAGAAGTCAGTTCCTCGCAGCCACAGGACTGAGGTTTCTGTTTTCTTGTTGGCTGTCGGCCAACGGTTGCCCTCACGAGGTCTTAGGTTGTCCTCCTGTAAGAAAAAGTCTGCTGTGTTAGGACCGGGGTGAGCAAGTCCCGGCCCCCAGCTGGTGAGCTCTCCCCTTCCTCCTTCCCACAATTCAGTCCTTATAAACAACAGAATCTTGTTTTTAAATTTAAAATTTTTAAATTTAAGTGTTCAGACTGTAGTCTTTTTTTCCACAAGAGAGTTTGCATGATTTGCCAAAGTTAACCCCACTCAGCTGCATACTATCTGTGTGAACTTTTTAAAATCTCTCTGGATAATTTTCCATTGCTGCATAACAAGTTACCCTGAAATTTAGCAGCTGAAGACCACAAATGTGTGTCATCTCACAGTTTCTCAGAGTCAGGAACCCAGCAGTGGCTGAGCTGGGGGGTTCTAGCTCAGGTCTCTTCCAAGGTTGCACTTAAGATGGTGCCAGGGTTGCAGTCACATGGAGGCTTGACCGGGGCTGGAGGACGTGCTTCCAAGCTCACGCCCTTGGTTGTTGGCAAGAGGCCTCACTCATTTCCTTGCCAAGTGAGTCTCTCTCTGCCATGTGACATGGCAGATGGCTT
Organism: Tapirus indicus; assembly: GCA_031878705.1. Lineage (NCBI taxonomy): Eukaryota > Metazoa > Chordata > Mammalia > Perissodactyla > Tapiridae > Tapirus > Tapirus indicus. The sequence goes on along the minus strand of CM062927.1, from coordinate 29,193,446 downwards.
CTCCCAAAACAAGGGGTCTGAGAGAGAGAACAAGTGATATACGAGAGGTGGAGTGTGAGCAAGCAATCAAGACTGATGCCACAGTGCTTTTTATAACCTAATCTCAGCAGTGACGGACCAGCACCTCTGCCATGGCTTATTGGCCATACAGATCAAGCCTGGTACAATGTGAGAGGGGGCTACACAAAGGTGTGAGGACCAGGAGGCAGGGAGCATTTGGGGCCATCTTGGAGGCTAACTACAATACTCTCTGTGCCTCAGTGTTTATCTATAAAATGGGGTTCATGATGATCCAGTAAGTAAATATATGCAAAAGGAGTTAGAAAAGTTCCTGGCATATAATAAACACTGGACAAACATTAGTTATTTGTATCATTATTAATCATTATCAATTTTATTCAGCTGGTAAATTGCAGAGTACAGGGCCTACAAGCTGGTAAAGAGCCTGTGAAAATAAGTGTAGATCAGAATATAAAGTATAAGCACCAAATTATGAAAACAAAACTGTATTTAATATATGCCAGACTTGCACTTCCAGCTATAGAGTTTGTAGCAGATTACCCTTCCATGAGAATAACTAGAAAAACGGGATAAACACTTTTTTAAATTGTTTGAAGTCTTCAGAGAAACACTAAGGAGACAAGACTTGAGGGACCAAGATTCCAAAGGGAAGAGAAACGCATTGAGGTGGGGCTGACATTCTCTGCCCATGAGGGCATCTGCTACTACTTTCATGGTGGGATGGAGAGGCTGAGACCCAATCTCAAGCCATCTGAATACCCGATTGGATTAGGACGATCTGATTCTACTCTAGTTGGCTGCCAGAAGCTAAACTCCCTGAAAGAAGAAAACAGAAGCCAGAGTCTCTACAATTTTTTACACACAATATCAGACATTTGGTAAAAAAATCACCAGACATAACAGGAGACAGGACCAAAAGAATGAGGAAGACAATAGAACAGACTCAGAGGTAATCCAGATATTGGAGTTATCAGATATGGACTTTTAAAATGACTGTGATTCCAATGTTAAAGACAATAAAATTAAGAAATGGAGAATTTAACCAGAGAGCTAGAATCTCTATTTATTTAACCAAATAGAAACTCTAGAGGTGGAGAATGTAACAACTGAAGTGAAGAACTTAATAAATTGATTTAACAGAAGATTAGACACAGCTAAAAAGAGGATCGATGGTCTGGAAGGTATGTGGGTAGAAAATATCCAGAAAGGGAGAAGAGGAAGAATAGAGAAAAAGCAATATTTGAAAAGATAATGGTTGAGAATTTGCCCAAACTGCCCAAGACATCAAGAGATACATTCAAGATGTGCTGTCAACCACAAGCAGAACTACCTATAAAGAGAAAAGCACATTATAAAATAACTGTTGAAGGCCAAAGATGAAGAGGAAAATCCTAATAGCATCTGGGGATATATATGTGTACACACGTGCATGTGCACACACACTATGTCACCCAGTCAACTGCATCTCAACGAAACTCTTAGTTATATTTAATTCATATTAAGTGGGAAATGAGTATGTTTGCTATTATGTGGCAAGGGACCATCAACTAATATGAATCCCGTGCCCTGCGGAGATTCAAATCCAGGTCAGTAGACCCTGAGTCCCACACTCTCTCTGGTGCTCTGTGCTGCCCCCTGCAGGCCCCTTTGCCTCTCTGTCTCCTCAACTATAAATTGTTCACCCGACAGGACTGTTATGAAGATTACCTAAGACACTACGTATAAAATGCCGTGTACACTGTAATCCATGCTTTAAAGGTAAAGCTCCTCTTCTCCAGGAAGCCCTCCGTGATACAGCATCTCCAAAACCACTCTTGGGGTTTACGACTCCATGGTGCTCCTGTTATACCTGTTCTTAAACTTCTTGCAGCTCTATACTGAAATTATCTTTACTGCACTACCTTCCCCCCTAACAGAGAACCCTGAAGGCAGGGTAGAGCCTTAAGTCTATATTTACAGTGTCCAAAACATAGTTAGTTCTCAAATTAAATATGAGTTGACCTAGTTATAGTGTGGTGGCCCCAAATAGTTTACAATTATCTCATATTTCTGGGTGGTTACTCTGTGCCAGGCACTATGCTAAGAGTTTGCAAACATTTTCTCAGATAACTTCCCAGCAGCCTAAGGGAGATACTATTATTATAGCCATTTTATGGATGGAAAAACTGAGGCTTAGGGAAGTGAAGTAAGATATCCAGAGTCAGCTAGCTAGGAAGTGGAGGGCCAGGATTGGAATCCACAACCATCGGACACCATTCTTAGTCACTCTGTTCTTCCACCTGTCGTGGGCCAGCCCCTGTGATCTTCCAGGAAAAGAATTTTTACAGCTTCACCTGGAGATGGCTCCCGAAACTTGCTGAGGGCTACACACAACTAGGGTACCCCAGAGAGGGCCTCACGGGACTCTCCCAGCAGCCAGCTGCTCCGGCTGCGAAACTGCAAAGGAACTCATTGCCCGAGGTGCTCGAAATAAATTCCCCTTCTACCATCCTAAGAAAGAGAAATCAAAGCCTGTCTCTTGTTCCAAAGCTCGAGGTTAAGGAAAAAAATCCCCAGCCACAGGTAGTTAAGTGATTATAAACTGCAAAAATAAATCAGCCTGATATAATTGCTCCAAGCAAAAAGATGACCAACATATTTAAAATGTCCACGGTGCCCCCTTTCCCATCTCCATTTGGCATCCTCTAATTACCTTCACATTTCATTTCCATCAGCGAGATGACCTGTATTTCCTTCGAGAAGTGCCAGAGGGGGGCCTAGCTGAGGAGTGGGGCCCCTCGTGATAAATCAGACTCGCCATTAGGAGCGAAATGCTCATCTCGGCAGCGCTAAATGCAGGATTTATAAAGATGTCTCCGCCATCCAGCCCGATTGTGGACACCATAATAAATTCATGAGTGGTGCCAGGGTAGCGCACTTCATTATGTGCGAGGCTCCTGGCCATTAATCTAGCCGGGCGGCGGGCAGGATTCCTGGGGAAGGGAGACAAATTTATGCGGCCCGAACTCACTCATTCCATTATGGATTTAATCGGCCTGGGCTCCAGGCTGCACGGAGGCGAGGGGACCATTTTTTACACTTTGGATCAACTGTTTGTAACTCCCCATGTGTCTTATTTCTTCCACAATAACGCCCTAATTTTATCCTTCACGTTGCTCTCGGGGAAAGTCTTCCAGGGACCTTCATGGCTGCCACTTACTCCAGATAAAATATTTATACAATCAATTGACAGAGAGCATTTTCCCTTAAATGTTCTATTAACATGGAAATGCTCACATGCAAAATGGGCCCAGGAGCCTCTCTAGACACTTAACCCTTTACTTCACCACAGAGGAAGCTGGCAAAGGGCACAGACAGGAGAGAAAACATGGGTCACGCATGGAAGGTGTTGTCTTCATCCTGTTGTGGGTTGCACGCATGCATGATGTGTGTGCCATGTGTCTGTATACGGACACTCAGTCATTTCTACTAAGGGATTAGGAACCCCTTGGCCTCTCCTTGGAATTTAACTCTGGAAGTTGTCTAGAAGCTGCCAGATCTGCATCATATTCCCATAGTACCCTGCTCAAATGCAAACTTTTCTGTTTCCCAAAGCCTACAGCAAGGCCAGCAGATACTTGGCACAGAGGCCACCACTTCTCCTTCTTGTACACTGAACAGCATATTTTTTTCTAGCTGAGCCCAGACAAGACCTCAGAATCCTTCTTAACACAGGAAGATAATACCAATCAATCTTCATTGATGAGGATAACCATAATTGCACCACTTGTATAGTGCTTACAATGAGCCTGTACTGTACTTAGCGCTTTACGTGAGGTGACTCATTTAATCTCCACAGCCCTACAAGCTGGGTGCTACTCCCCATGTTACAGATGAGGAGACCGGGAACAGTGAGGTGAATAAATATGGGCAGAAGTGCGAAACCGGTGAGTGGTGCATTCTTAGCCTGTGCATTCTGGAATGCAGCATTTGAGACCGTCCGTGATTCACTAGACTCTCCCCCCAAACACACCACTGATATTTCTAAACAGAACACACCTAAGGAGTCGCCCGAAAGGAGAGGGAGCAGCCTCTCGGCATGAGTGGGCCGGCACCACCCCTCACATCAGCAGACCACCGACAGGTGCACCAAGGTCTGATCTACGACGTTTGGGATTTTTCTTTTTTACCTGAAATGCGCTTCTGACGCCGAGATGATAACTGACCTTGGGCCGTTCAGTGTCTTACAAGATCCAAGCAGACCAACACCAGCTCCTGCAACAAACATTTATGTGACCTGCTGTGTGTCTGGCCCCGTGCAGCCTGTGCCTTGCCAGGGACAGGGGCCCAAGAGTGAATAAGGCCGACCCTTTGTCTTTGAGAGATTTTTCATCTTTTGGGAAGATAGATGGGAACTACAAGAGAGCTAAAGTAGACAACGTAATAAGCTCTATAAAACCTGTGCAAGCGCTATGGGTGCACAGAGCGGGGATGAGAACATAAAAGCAAAGTTTAAAGAGGGAAGACGATGACATCTGAGTGGACCCTGGAAGATAAGCAGGACTTTGCCAAGTGTGTTGTGTGATGGGCCTGAGAGAAAAAGGCATTTCAGCACAAGCAAGGCGTGGAGAAGCGACATAGCATGACGTGCTTGGGAGCAGAAAGAAGCTCACAAGAGCATCTGGAACATTCGCCAGGCTAAAGGTTTAGTGATGTTTTAAGGAAGAGAGAGGAGTGGGACCTGCCCATGATCAGCGCTTCTCTAGAACTCTCACGCTTACTCCTCTGCAGAGAAAGTGTCTTCATTTACTCAGCAAATGACTGTTTTCTCACCTGCCTTCCCAGTCCTAGAACTTGGTGTCAACCTGCTGAAATGAAGCTCCAAAGGGAAGGATGTGGAGACAGGACGAACCCTGCAAACATTCAGACCAGGACAGAGAGTCAGACGGAGAGAGGAGAAGCTATCGCCATCTTGATTCCTTGGAGTCTTAGGAGACGAAAGTCAGCTAAAGCTGTGACTTAGGCGAGGTCAGAGTAAAATTGAGCACATCAATGTGCCATTCAGCTTGGATCAGGAACGGGATTTGACCAGTACATTAGTGAACAGAGAACTAGACAAAGATATCCAACACGACCCTGGGTTTGCAGAAAGCTTTCCCCAGAAACAGAAAAAAGCCAACACTGTCGGTTATCAAAACCTACTGAGGAGAGGGGAAGAACGATGTCCTGGAGACGCAGAGGATGAGCAGGACTTTGAAAACACACAGTCCACAAGAAGGAGGTAATAATTATAGGGAGCTGTTTGGTGTTCTCAGGAGTATCCACTAAGATAGGGTTTCCATGAAACTACAACATCAGGTTCCAAGAAGACTATAAGTGAAGACCAACAGGATGAGATGCAAATAATGATGACTGAGATTGAGAAAACTGTAAGGAAACTAAAAATGTGATAGCAGAATTAAAATCCAGATTTCATATAGAAAAGAGCAGAATTGATACCGTAAATATCAAGTCATGGAATGGAGACTAAGCTAGAGAAACTCTCCAGAACACAGAGGAAAGGAAAAGAATTGATGAAAATGATGCAATGAAGATGATAAACGTGGAGAAAATACAAGGAAAAGGGAGGGAAATTTCCTCTCTACTTTTTTGTTACAGTTTGTTAGTGGATTTCTTAGCACAGTGTTGCTTAAACCCCAATAATCTGAAGAGTTTTAATAGAAACAGATGTCTCTGGGTTTTATTGTTGTCCATAGTACTTAGGCATAAGTCCATGCAGGGCTGGGCTAGAAGAGAAAAGTGAATGGTTATAATCACTAAAATCATTAGTCCATTCCAAGACCCAAAGCTGAGTGTCAGTTATCTATTGCTGTGTAATCAACTATCCCCAAACTAAGTGGCTTTAAAAATCACTTTATCTTGCTCCTGATTCTGTGGGAAGCCATTTGGGAAGGGCTCAGCTGGATGGTTCATCTCTGAGTCACACAGTGTCAGTGTGGGTGGCCGGGCTGGAGGATCCACTCCCAAGTTGCCAGTCCACTTCCATGCTGGTGCCCTGGTGGTGTGGCTGGAAGGGTGGGCTCCACGGAGTTCCTCTCCCTCTCCATGTAGTTGAGGGTTTCTCCACATGGAGCAGGGAAATCATCCTTCTCACATAGCAGGTTAGGGTGCTGAGAAAGCGTGTTCTAAGAGACAGGAAGTGGAAATTGCCTGGGCTCAGCAACTGGCAGAATGAACCTTCCAGCATATTCCATTGGTCAAGCAGTCGTGGGGCCCACTCAGGTTCAAGAGCAGAGAAGACAGAACCCCAGTTCTCGATGGTAGGGGTGTCAAAACTTGTAGCCATCTTGAATCTCTTAGAGCTCATTATGTGTCACTCTGTTTTCCCTTAGGAAAAAAACAGATGAAAATGATGCAAGAAAGATGATAAATGGGGAGAAAATAGATTTTTTTTTCTTTCACAGGAAACCTGTCACTCCCTCATGAAAATAGATTCCTGGCAGACACCTCCCCACAGCTCGCCAGACTTGTCTGAACCCCCTGGGGAGTGTGTGGTTCAAACTCAAGCCAGAGCTTTTTCTTGAAAACTTAACAGTAAAAACTTAATTTAAAAAAAGAAAAAAGAAATAAAAAAGTAAACTTTCCCAATCATAAGAGAAGAAAACAGGAAGAAGAAAAAAATACTGTGGGGCTTATAGCAGAAGATCAATGGACACATCATTTAAAATGGAAAACAGAAAATAAAATGAAAGAAAGGAGAGCATGGATGCCAGTTCTGAAATTAAATTCCCATTTCTCCAGCAACACCAACCTATGAGGGCAAATAGGGTGTTGGATAAAGTAATGACCCATGTGTTTGCTTTGTCTCTGCATGCAGGGTCCTGGGTTCCAGAAATGTACCCTTCAAATTGCCAAGTTTTTCTTGAACCTTCTGGAGGAGTCCCTCATGGGCTCATTAACCAAGTCCAATCAGGTGCCAGATCACATCTCCTGGGCTCCAGTACTCCTCACCAGGCACCCACCAGGTCCAGGTGATGTTACTGCTGCCTCCCCTAGGACCTATGGATACATACAGACTCTAAAGTCCTTGAGGTGTCTGAGCTGCATGGTGGGGGTGGCAATGACGGAGAAGGTTTGCCATTTCTCTTTTGGGCTACGATGTATTAGACGGGGCTCTGAGACAATGCTGCCTGAGGGTTACATGCTCCAGGGCTAGTAGTGGTGTTAGCTCCATCTTTATCTCCATTTCTCTCTCTCTGTGTCTCCTACCCCCACCCCACTCCCTCCTTATCTGTCTATCACACATGACCCCGTGGTGGGCTACAATGGGGACACACATGCATAAGAGACATCGCACTGTACTAAATAAGCATCACTTCCCCTCCCCAATCTCTACACCTTTGCCTGTAGGTAGTTTTTCACTGGTGACTCTTTTCCTGAGCCAGAATGTGTCCCCAGGACATCCCGCAGTCCTGGGAATGCACACCTTAGGTGGCAGGTGGGCCCAGACCCAGCTAAGGTAACCACGGCTCCCAGTGTGTGCAAACGACACTAAAAGATTCACAGATGGGAGTCAAAGTAAAATTTGACTTCATTCTCCCTCCATGAATCAAGCCTAAAGAAAATGAGACAGAGGAGGTTTAAAAAGGCATTATAGAGAAAAACAAGACAAATTTATACCAAAAGATAGCAAATTATGAATCAAGTCTTTAAATTAAAAAGTGTCACCTTGTTATGATAAAGATAAAATCTCCAATGAAGATATAATAGACCTTTACCAGCCTCCAAAACATTTCAATTTTTTGGAAATGTAAGGAGGAATTGACGGAGACACAATTGTGAGAGGGTTAACAAGTCTCAGATGCCTTCAATACATCAAGCAAACTGAGAAAACTTGGATAATATAGTTAATAAGACTAAAGACACAGAGTATATCTAACTTTGTTCCCTATAAACACTTTTTCAAGTATTAGAATATTTTCAGAAGCTTTCCACATCCTGCACTGTCAAGAAAACCTCGATGAAAAAGTAAAGTTGACAGGCTAAATTCCCTCATAGAAGTGAAATAAGTGGAAACATTTCTAACAACCACGAAGAAAATTATAGAAACGTGGTTAATAAATAAATAAGTTAAAAAAATTCTCATAAATAGTTATTGAGGCAAAAGGGAAATAAAACCTTCAGTTACAGACTATTTGAAAATAATAAAATGAGAACAAAACAATGCTTTGTCAAAACTTATGGGTTGCTGCCAAAGCTACATTTAGAGAAAAGAAATGTAAAGCAATAAATTGTTTTATTATTAAACAAGAAAGGATAAAAATAAATGAATTAAATCTTTGCTTCAAGACCTTAGCAAATGAACAACAAAATAAAGCTAAGGAAAGCTGGATAAAAATTAAATAGATAAAAACAAAAATGATGGCTTTAAAAAAGAGAAGCACAGTATAAATGTATGCGATGACTCATTAAAACTATAAGAAAACAGACTTCACTCTGGCAAATTTAATAATAAAAAGGAAAGCAAGACTAAACCCAAATAAAACTAGAAATGAGAAAGGAATATAGCAAGAAATAAGAGCGTTTTAAAAAGAAATAATGAAGTCCTTTCTAAGTATAAAAGTAGAGGAGGAAAGTATAAGGGGAAAAAATAATAGACTTCATAAACAAGGAAAGTTTCTGTACTTCCAAGAAATTAAAAATCAAAAACATATGACAATCTAGGAAAAAAATATTTTCAATATATGCAGTTGTCAAATCATCTAAATTAATAATATGAGCACCCAAGAGAAAATGGGAGAAGAATATGTATAGTCATCTCAGAGAATAAGAACTATAACTGCCAATACATATATGAAAAAAATGTTTAATCTGAATAACAATGAAAAAAATAAAACAATGAGACAGATATTTGAAAGGTAATAGCCAGAGCTGCTAAAGGTGTAGGTAAGCTGGCTTAGAAATAAGGATCAGAAAGCCTTAAAATATTCATAACCTTTCACTTGCCAATTCTATTTCTAAGAATACATGCTGAGGAAATAATTACATATAACCAAAATAATATGTATTCATTGGTAAATTTATAAAGCTATATATCCCAGCATTATTTGTCAGAAACTATAGAAGTAATTTAAACGTCTAACAATAGGAAATCGGATAAATAAGTTATGGTACATCTATAGCATAGGATATGATGTAGTGCTTAAAATTACATTTGTGAAAACTAATGACATACAAAGTCTTTCATGTTTTATTAAGCAAAATAGGGAGGTAGCAGACAAAGTTTATAGAGTGAAATGTTAGAAGAAACTTGAAATACGTGTGATTTTTATTTTAAAACTTTGATTTTCTATGCTTTTCAAATGTTCTAAAATTAACACATTTATCTTTGGAATCAAGTTAAAAATTGACTACTATCTTTTATAAATTTAAATATTAAATACATTTCCCTGAAAAGTCTCAATGAAATGGACAGTTTCTAAGAAAGTCTAATTGATCAAAATTGATTTAAGACATTTCAAAATGATCAAAAATTCCCCTTTGAAAAAAATCTCCAGGGCTGGACAGTCTTATTGTGAATACTTTCACACTTTGGGGGGGTCAAATTAGTTCCAGACTAATAATCTTTCCAAAGTTACAAAAAGCTAGAAAGCTTTCTGATCCATCTTACAGCATAGCAAAAACATGACAAAGGTAACACAGATATAGCCCAATCTCACTTGTAAATATAGACACAAATGTTTTTCTAAATAAAAAAGAAACTAATTGGAACTAGCCATTATATATGTTAAAATATAACAAACCAAATATGATTCCAAATATTCGTTATCTCAGGAATTAAACATGGCTATAATATTAGTAACATCTATTAAGGCAAAATTTTACATCAATAAATCAAAGGGTAATGCCATCCAGTCATTTCAATAGATGCCAAAAAGGAATTTGATCGAATTCAACATCAAGTTCTTAGTAACCCGGAAAGAGAAGCACACATCTTTACTGTGTTAAAGTCTAGTATAGTGTTTAAAGACATGTGTTCATGGATATGAATCCTGGCTTCCTCTGCTTACTAGAGACAAACAGCATAATCCTGTGATGCTGGCAGTTCCGGCCTCAATCAGACATTTTTCTGCAGATGACATGATGTCTACTGAGAATATTCAAGAGGAAAATATATATGACACTCTTGAGGAAGAAGTACTTGGGACCTGGGAAAACACACCAATTCGCTTTGCATTTTATATTCCTTTCTGCTGCTTGCAAACTTTTTAAACATTTCTAAAAATCATAAACAGGTGTGAAAAAGATAAGAGAAACCCAAAATAAATTAGAGCAGGGAAGGCCTGTAGGGGGAGCTCTCATGCCCCATCATACATTGTCAATTACTCCAAACTGTAAGAGACATACACTTGCATTTCAGACGGGAAGTAGAACTACTTTACTACTGAAGGAAGATTTCTCTCCCCACCCAGCAACAGCCCAGCCAATGAGAAGCCATTGCCATCCTGGAATGTTACTTTCTCCCAATGGACTTTTATTTAGAATAGTCCCTCCCTCTCCCCTTTTTTTCTCTATACAAGTAAGCTCCCCACCTTTGTTCTCTGGGTTTGCCTGTGGTTCACTGCAGCGTGCACATCTGAATTGCACTTCTTTTGGGTGTTCCCAAATAAACTCCTTTTGAGGGTAAAACAACAGGAGAGTTTGCTTTTTAAGCTCACACAGGTATTATCTGTTTAATTAAAAAGAAAGGTGGAACCAAATTGAAAGAGCCAACAACAGGTTTTTTGGGACAACATGTATAATTTGGAAAATTAAAATTAAAGAAGAAAAAGTCATGATTTAGATTAAAAATTCAAATATGTGAAATACTTGTGGATGAAATGAAATGATCTTGTGGAATTTTCTTCAGTATAATTCAGTGGGAAATTGTGTGTGTGTGTGTGTGTGTGTGTGTGTGTGTGTGTGTGTAGAATGGATAGGGATTGGGAAAGTATAGATAAAACAAGATTTGTTGTGTGTTAAAAGTTTTTTAAGCTAGAAAATAGGTAGCAGTGAGTTCATTATACTACTGTCTATAAAGAGTTAAAAATGAAAGGATATGACTTTAGAAAAAACCTAATAGTGTATAAATGATAGTTCTAAATTAATAATTACAAAAATAATTTATGTCTTACTTGGTTTACTCACAATGTTATTTCTCTTTGGCATAATAAAAATTAGTTTAAATTAGAAGGTACAATTTAAATTTGAAAAATAAAGATTTTAAAAATTAATTCAAAACAATGATCTGAAAAATTATTAGAACCTAAAATTCAGTAAGGTAGCCGAATTCATAACAAAATGTACAAAATAAAAAGCTTTCTTAAAAAGCAGCAAAACCAGTTAGAAAATAGTATTGATACAATTAACCCAGATGCAAAACAACAATACATGTAAAAAATTTGAGAATAAAGTTTATAATGAATATTCAGAACTCTATATAAAAACATTTTATGAAGATACATAAAATAGTTTGTAATCAAAATGAATATGATGTCATGTTTCTGGATGGCAAGATGAAATATTGAATATATGTCGATTATTTCTAAATTTAATAATATATTTTATATAATTCAAACCAAATTCCACTGAGGTTCATCTGGGAGTGCAAGGAGATATAATACTTGATGCAATCAATCAAAAGGTTTTCTGGAAGAACAGATAGGTAAAATTATTCCAAATATTTTTTGAGGAGGGAAAGAAGCAACAAGGACTGGTTTACTGGCCCATGTATTAACATGCATTATAGATAATAATTAGAACAGTAGGCTGTGTCTCAGTCAGCACACAATAGGTTCTGCTTAGTAACAAACAACCCCAAAATATGAGTGTCCTAGAAACAAAGATTTATGTCTCATTTCTGATGTGTGTCCATCGGAGGTTGACTAGGGGCTCTGCTCTACTTCTGCTTACTCCAGCTGATGAAATCAGTGGAGAAGAACAGAGTTCTGGAAGGTCTCCCACTAGCGAGTAAAGACCGACCCCACATCCGCTCGTCTTTCAGTCAAACGACTCCATACAATCATAAGGAGTGTGGGTGCCAGGTAGCCCAATTGAGGCACATTCCTGGAAGCCAGCAAGCCAGAAATGCTGGTGACTAGCACTAATAACTACTACAGATACTTGCAAAGAAAAACCAAGGAGCAGCTAACCCAGAAACAAAGCCCATTGAGTATAAGGACATCATATGTGATGGCCTCATGTCAGGGAGCGAAGGCGGAATTAGGTAATAAAAGCCACTGGGAAAATATTAGAGGTAAAAAAAAATTTGTTTCTTACCTTGGCCTATAAATAAACTTCAGATGCTAAATATATTTTTAAAATATGTAAAAAGGTAGGAGAAATTATATATATGCAATTGTATATCTCTATCTTTAAACATACTTAATCTTTATATGATTAAAATAAAATATATAAAATAAAACCCTCTCTCTATGTGTGTATATATACGGATATTACTCATATTTGTATATGATTAAGATAGAAAAGAAATGACTGACTTTAAAAGCAATGGGATAAATTCCAAAAGAAAAAGAAAGGATTTGAGCAAATATATTAAAATTTGTTAATGTAAACGCACATACATACATACATACATGCATACATAAAAGTCTAACCACAGACTTGGGGAATTATTTATAACAAACATACTAATCTTAATAAAGACTAGTATAACCTAAAGAGTTTATACAAAAGAAAAACAGGAAAGATTACCCAAAGAAAATGAGAGAAAGGACATGAACAGACAATTCACGCAAGAAAAATATACAAATAGCTGCAATCATTTAAAAAGAATTCAACCTCACTAATAAATGCAAATTTCAAAACAAAACACTATTCTTTTGTTTAAAAAACAGCAATTTTTAAAAATTGCCATTTTTGATGAAAATTCAGAGAAACTGGCTTTCATGGTCCTTCCTGATATAAGCATAATCCAGTTATTTTTTTGAAAGAACTCTTAATAATATGTATTAAAGACCTTAATAATTCTCATAACTTTTGAGCCAGTTATTAATCCATTATAAAACTTGATTCTATAATTAAGAATTAATAATCCATATGCAGAAAATGAAAGAAATGATCATCCATATGCAAATAAAATATGTACAAATTGTTTATCATGTAACAACAGCAAAGAAACTGTAAAAACCCTAAGTGCCCCACCATAGAATATTTATTTAATAAATGCTAACGCAGCCACAGTGTGGTACCTCATTACAGCCCTGAACTAACAATGCTTACAAATACATTCAATGGTGTGGATAACACACATATTTTAGTGTTAATTAAAAAAAAAATAAAAACAATAGCAATGAATCATCATGAATTCAATTTCAGGAAAATTTAGAGGAAGAACATATATTGTATAGAACAAAAGTCTAAAGGGAGCTATCAGACTATCCATTGTGGCTTCTATGGAATATAGGAAATTTTAATTTTTTTGTCCTTATTTTTTGTACAGGTATGTATTACTAAAATCAGAAAAATACTTTTTTAAGCAATCAGGATATTAAAAGCATCTCTTTCTGTTTAGCTTAACAAGATTCTAAATATTTTTACAATATCCTTAAATGTGTTTGTCCTTAACTGTGATAACTGAGGATAAGGAAAATGGTAAAGAGCTAGGAAGGTAACTATGTTGCCCAAGTGCTACCACTGTTCCATCCTGTGCCTGTGGCAGACATCACAAATCGATCCCAGCACTCGTCCCTGGTGGGCTCAGATGCTCAGCAGGCATAAGCACGCTAGAGAGCCATAACCAGTCAATCACTTCAAACGATGTCCCATCTCTGATGTTGAAAAGAGCCCTGAAGTGCTAACCAAAAGACAAGGATTCCGTTCTAGACTTGCCACCACCTTGAGCAAGCGAGTCCCCAGTCCGAGCCTCAGAACCCATCTCTGTAGAGTGAAGATTATAGAAGACTGCACCAGCTCTGGGAAATTCTGACCAGCTGATCCATTTCCTAATGTCACCCTCATGCTCATCTGCTCCCCGCAAGTCCTGCCTTTCCCAGAGTGATGTTGCAACAAATCACCACGTGTCTGTGGACATTTCCTTGAGCTGCCTAATGCCCGGTGATGCTTAACATTCTCTGTTCCCAGGAGATCTCGGTTTCTCAACCGTGGCATTGTTGACATTTTGGACCGGATAATTCTCTGCATGGGGCCTCTCTTGTACATCTTAGAATGTTTAGCAGCATCCCTGGCCTCCTCTACCTAGTAGATGCCAGGAGCACACCCCTAGTCGTGACAAGCAAAAACAACCCCTGACATTGCCAAATGTCCCCTGGGGGGCAAAGTGGCCTCTAGTTGAGGACCATGGCTGCAGATCCTTCTCTGTAGGAAGAATTTAGTTCCTTTAGATTCTGAGATTTGCTAAGGGTCATCTCCTCAGCAGAACTGGGGGTGGACAGAGGATGTGAGAACGCTTCCCATCTGTCATCCAGACCTCTCGTTGGGGACAAGACCGTGTCTCTGAGGGTCTGGAATGTAGACCTGGGGATGCAACCTGCTGTGCCCCACTCTGCCTACCATGCATGCAGCACAGCTGCCAGGAGGACCAGGGCCTTCCATGGAGGGCAGTAAATCACCGTCGTGGGCTGGCTGGGCACTTAGCATAATGGAGTGATTGACGGGTGGATATTTACACTCAGCTGACTAAATGGGCAAATCAATCAGCTGGCAGTGGTGCAGAAAGAGGGTCATGGGAGGAATTAACAGGCTCCAGGACTACTGTGACCACTCCCTGTGGGTACCAAGGAAGATTCTGGTAAGTTTTCTTACAGATCCCTGCTTTGAGGCAGAGACCTGGTTTATAATAAGACTCCCTTCCCACCTCATGACTTTCCCAGCTGTTACCTTGCATGGGCAAAGCAGCCATGACCCTCATCTCCAGATGAGAAAACTGAGACCCAAAGACGTAGAGATGAGACCAACCCCTGGGGACCAAGTCAGGCTTGCTGACTGACGATCAAAGGGTTCAGTTCTTCAAATTAAACGAAGGGAGAAAAAATACTCCCCATTTTTGTCAGAGCCAAGATGATTTCTAACTTTCAGTTCATCATTTTGGGCTGAGGGGGATGTAACTCAATTCAAGACAGAAACATTAAATGCACAGTAAAACCATCACACGCGGAGGATTTATAAGGGTATTGATTAGCACCATCAGTAAAGTATTTACCTTAATCAATAGGAAAAGGTGATTTAAATGTTTAGGTGTCTCCTGCACTTCTGTCAGCCAAGGCTTCCTTAAGAGTGTGCATTCCATGTGGTACACCCCTCCATTTCCCCATCGTGTGCCCCTGGGCGAAGTTGACTGCCACGGCTGAAGTCCCCCCTTCCACACCACCATCGTTGTTTTCGGCCTCTGTTGCAGGGTGGGTTCTCCTAAAGGACATGCCCAGACGGAGTTTGGGGTGCAAGATTGTTTTTAAGAGTCAGCGTGTGTGAAGGGAATGGGAGGACATAGATTTGGGCCCAGGGAGAAGTTGAACTGTGATGCAGCTCCACAAAGAGACAGTGAACAGACTTGGAGCTGTGGAGCGAGAACTGCCCCTCAGTGGGCACCAGGCCTTGTACCGCTACCCCACCCAGTTGCCCTTGGCATGACCTTGGGCGAGGCGGCTCTCTGCAGCTCAGGCAGACCCTGAAGGAGCTGAGAGCTGGAGGCTTCCCACAGCCAGGCAGCCAGTCCTCCCAGGAAGGGAGGTCTGGGAAGCACATTCCCGAATCCACCACAACCCCGCAAAGGTATCTACACGCCATCACATGTGAAACCTTGATCGCTGGGAGTCTTTGCTCAAAAGAGGTGGTAAGTCAGGGGCCATTTTAAACCAAGGTTGACTTTATTTTTCCTAAAGTGCTCTGAATCCCATCGGGATTCTGTGGTGACGTGCTTGAGGTGTAGAAACTTCCAGTCATTTAGGGATATTGGAAAAGACACTTGGCCAGGAGGGAGCTAGGTCACCTGAATTCTAGCCCCAGTTGGAACCTTCTTTTTGGGTGACCCTTCTCAGGCCACTTTCCCATGCTGGGCTTCAGTCTTCACATCTTAAAGAAAGCATATGTTGCCTTAGAAGAGTGTTTCCCAACTTTCCCGGTCACTAGAATGCCCTGGGGAGCATTTATTTACATTCAGCTCCAGAACTGTACCTGAAAACTCCAGGGAAGTAGCCCAGGAATCTGACTTTTTTCATCAGAGCCCCAGACGATCCTTTATCATCAGCTGATTATGAACCGGGAAGAGGATTCCCCTAAGCCAGACCTGCTGCATCGGATTCACCTGGAAAAGCTTGCAAGGTGGGGATTCTCTAGCCCCGTGCTGGGAGATTTTGATTCAAATTCTACAAATTCTGATTGTTTGTCAGGCAGCATTACTGTGGCCCCAATTAATACACTAGTAGCTAATGGTTACTGAGCACTTACTAATTGCCAGCCACTGTGTTAATTGTCCTATATGTTCTAGTCATTTAATCCGCCCAGTAACCATGAGACGTGGAGATGATTATTACCCCCATTTTACAGATGAAGAAACCGAGGCACAGATTACTGAAGTAACTTGCCCAAGATCACACAGCCAGTCTGTGCTAAGCTCCAGGAATCTCAGAAGAGCTGGGGTGGGGTGGGGAGGTGGAGTATTGAGGGGTCATTGGCAAGGCTGAGAAGGTGGACATGAAGGAAGAGAGAACGGTGGGATATATTTGATTATGCTATAGGCCCGAGTGCAGAGAGGAAAAGGAACTATTATTGCAATGATTATAATGATACCACATTCGCAGAAAAACAGACCATCTGCAAAGTCCTTCCCTCACAATGGAAAGTAACTCATAGGTATCTGTTATTTGGGGTAAGTCAGGTAACAAGGTCCTTTGCAAAGTGTGTGCTTTTGGAATCTAGAACAATCCCCTGCTCCCACCTGTGGGGATATTGGGTGCTTATCCTCTCTCTCAGCATCCTTTTTCCATCTTCTTTCTTAACCAGCCTTGGGGACTCTTCTGGAGCCTTTGCCAGGGTCTGGGTACTGATTGGGGGCCCCTCGCCCAGCCCATACTGATGACAGCCTGCTCAGTGTGTGCCGGCCCCTCCCTCTCAGCCCCACTCATCAGGAAGCTGGCACTCTGGGTGATCACCTCTTGCTGTAGGCAACCTCTGTGGTGGACATGCCCAGGCACCAGTATCCTGGCCTACAGGGAGGCAGTGTTGCCCAGTGGTTAGCAGCCTGGACCCAGGAGCCACATTACTTGGGCTTCTATCTTAGCTCTGTTGTGTGCTGCCCTTGGGCAAGTTTCTCAGCCTCTCCATGCCTCCATCTCCTTATCTGTAAAGTGGGGATCATAATAGGATCACTATATAAAGATCGAGTTAATTCATATAAAGTGCTTAGAAGGGTACTTGTCACAGGGTAGGGTCTATATAAGTATTAGCTTTGCTTGGTGTTGATCAACCTCCATTCCTCCCTCAAATCCCCCTCCACCCCACTACCGCATCTGGGAAAATATGCCCAGAGGGTTAAGACAGGCTCTATACACTGGCAAAATGGAAATGCAACTTTAGAGAAGGAAGCTCAACGCATCAACAGACAGGAAACAGCAAACACTAGGCCAGGAAGCTGAGATTGCAAGGTACCCCTCTCCCCAGTGACCAGAGGGGCCTTAGAAATTTCCCATCCTTAGACCCCAGAGGTCCGTACCTCCCACCTCCCATGAGCACCTCTCTGCCTGGCTCCCCTCAGCCCCTCAGCCAGAGGGCCCCTTCATTGCTGTGTCTCCTTCCCCCGCCCTCTGGCTTCGCAAGGGAGGCCTCGAGATTGTCTTGATCTCTTCTCTCTTTAAATCCACTCTCTCTGTTTGAAATGCGCCTTTAATGTAAGCCGCATCGAATCCTTTTGGGAAGTAGGAAGCGTAGACATCATAAATAAACACATTTGGATTAACTGGGGAACAGGCCGGGGAGAAGGCAGAATTATAGAATATTTTTTAAGTGGATGCAGCTTTATTACTCTCAAGTATTTACAGTGACTCTTCGGGATCCGCCATTCTATGACTCTAACTGCTGACAAATTATTTCTAAGTTGAGGTCCTGCTGGGACTGCTTTGCTGACTAAATTAGAGGACAGCCTTCCATACTAATTGTAGGCCAGCGGTTGTACTAATTACAAAGGAATCCTCACTATTCATCATAAGTACGTTGCGTAGGGTCTGCCTCACTCCCCGTCCTGTTCACACAGCAGATTGCTCAGGGAACCCTGACTTCATGGGCTCAGCAAAGGCCCTGCTCAGCCGGGGCAGCCCCTGGCCCTGCATTCTTAACCCAGACTTGGCATCTGTGGCTGTAGTCAATGCCTTTCAAGGGTTCCTTCTGCTCTTTTCCTTTTTTTTCTGAGAACTGCCCCCAATGCCGGACGAGGAGGTGGTGGGGAAGTGGGGAGCCTGCAGCCATGTTTGTATGACATGATTCACCCCTTTTCATTCATTCAACAGTGAGCCCCTCCCCTTCGCCCATCACAGCAGACTACTAGGCATGGGCAGCCAGCACCAACCAGAATAGACGCAGTCCCCTGTCCTCAAGGAATTAACCATCTGCTGTGAGGGGACAGATACAGACAAGCACAAGAAGATGAGCTCAGCTAGTAGTAAATGCTGTGGAGAAAATGAAAGCACAGTGGGACTGAAGTGACTGGGAGTTCACTGTGGGCGTCCAGAAAGAGGATGGTGATGTGGACATAGATGGCGGGGGTGGTGGAGAGGAGGAGAAGTGAATGTATTTAACCAATGTTTCGGTTGTGGTATTTGCTGGATTGGACGATGGGCTGGGTGGGAGGTCGGGTAAGAGGGAGGAAGGTTGCCTCTGAAGTTTCATCCTGTACACACGTATGGTTGATGGGCCCATTGATCAAGCTGGAGGAGAAGGAAGAGGAACAAGTTTAATGGGATGTTATGGGCTGAGTTGTCTTCCCCCACAATTCATATATTAAAGTCCTAACCCCCAATACCTCAGAATGTGACCTTGTATGGAGATAAGATCTTTGTAGAGGTAACTAAGTTAAAATGAGGTAATTAGGGTGAGCCCTACTCCATTATGGCTGGTGTCCTTATAAGAGGAGGAGATTAGGACACAGACACACAGAGGGAAGGTCACCTATAAGATGGCTTGAAGACGACCATCCAGAAGCCAAGCAGACAGGCCTCAGAAGAAACCAACCCTGTGGACACCTTGATCTCAGACTTCTAGTCTCCAGAACTGTGAGAAAATATCTGTTGTTTAAGCCACCCGGTCTGTGGTCCTTTGTTACAGCAGCCCTAACAAAATACAGAGGAGGATCAAGACTCCCGACACGGGGGCAAATTCCAGAGGCTGGGATACACCAGTCACTTGTCTGTCTCAGGAATGTGAGATTGGGACCCACGCTGCTGGGATACGCCTGACAGGGACAGCCAGAAAAGGGCAGGGCAGTGACGTACCAGCGAAGGTGCAGGCACACGGTAAGATGGACAAAGGCGGCAGAGAAAGCCCTCCGTGGAGGCAGGAGGGAGAAGACGCTCAGAGAGCCATAGAGAGGAGGTGCTGAGTAGGCTCAGGGGACAGCGCTGCCGTGGTTTCTGGAGACTTCCAGCATGACTCCTAATCCACAGAGGCCCACCTCTCCTTCCTGCTTTGGGCTCCATGGTAAATTGGTGGCATTAAAGGACGCTTCTGATATGCACACCTTTTGCTGAGTAGATTGTAGTGTCCTCCCACTCTGGGTGGAGTGTTCTGTTCCACCCTTGACTCTGGGCTCAGTCGTGGGACTTGTGTGTTAGCACGTGACACAGTAGAAGCTCAAGAAAGCACCAGAGGGTTTCCATGGACACTGTTGCTCCTCGGCCTTCACCATGAGAGCACGCTCAGGCTATCCCGTTAGAGGATAAGACACCCAGAGCACGGCTGAGTGACCCCAGGCTGCCCAGTAAACGCCATTCTAGATCAACTGACCTGCAGCTGACCCCAGTCATGTAAGTGAACTGAGTGGAGACCAGAAGGGCACCCCTGCTGCTGCTGGCCTAAATCAACAGTCCACAGACCATCAGCAAAAGTCATGCTTTTTGTCTTAAACTAAATAATGTTTTAGCCTGTTTGTTACGCAGCATTACTGTGGCGATAGATGACTGATACAAGTTTCATAAGATGCCTCCACAGCCTTCAGATTAACTCCCTATTGTTTTGCTTAAGTTAGAGTAAACCAAGCAATCTGCCCAAATCAACAGGAACCATGCAGAGATGAGGCCATACTTCAGAGCATGCTGGTGTCTGCAGACAGAACAACACTGGAATGTTCTCAGATGCCTGTTATGCCTCAGAGTGGGGAGAAAAAAAACACTGAGGGCAGAATGGGGAAAGCCTTCTATTCATAGCCCACGAGGGAAAAGAAATATTTAAATATTTTATGAACTTTCTCTTCTCTCTCATCATTTAAACAACAATAAATGTAAGATATCAATTTACTTTATGATCCTTTTATTACATTATAATCAAGTGCCAAGTGGTTAAAGATTTATGAAGAGATATTATTATGAGGGCAATAATGAGGACTAATGGGCAGTGGGTGGAACCACTTGGAGATGAGGGAACCTCAGAAAAGGTACCCCACAGCAAAATGGGGTGTCATGGGTGCCACAAAGGTTAAAGTGACCAAATGAGCAGAAGACAGCAGCACAGTCCCAGAGTAAGTGCAGAGACCGTGGAGCAGGATTGTGTCCCGGCTCTGTCACAAATCAGATGTGCGATCTTAGAAATTCACCTAACATCTCTGGCCTCAGTTTCCTGATCTCTAAAATGGGCATGATACCCGCCATATGCACTCCATGGGGTAAGGTTTTAATGACATCCTGGAAGTAAGCACCTAGCATGCTGGTTGTTTTGTTATTATTGTCATTAATACTATTACAATGATTATTACCTACAGTAATATTTCAAATTCTTGAAATCCCCAGAGATATTCTAAGGTTGCTTGCTTTTCCTAAGTTGGCATCTATGACCATTATTCTGGACTAATACATAATCTAATGGTCCATTTACAGTTGTGGTTTGTGGAAAACGATACTGCAGCCCCCTTACTAGTCCTTGGAAACCTATGAGTGAGTCGTAATTATTATCACATGGACTTGAAGCATCAGGCCCTGAAGGGGACCTGAGGCCCAGCCCCTTCGCTCCCTCTTTCCATGTCCATGCACAAGTTGTCTCAGCTTCAGGCATCTCGGTTTCCTTATCTGGAAAATGAGGATGAGGTCACCTGTCGGTAATGGTGGTGGAGATCGAATGTGGTGGAACGCGAAGGGCATTGAAATCAAACTTGAGAATGCACGGCAGTATTCCTGGGTGATCTCTTGGTGGAGGATTACAGTATGAAGCCAGTGAGGACCACAGCCTCTGAAATCAGAGCTCATGCACGTCAATCCTGTCTTCACCACCTGTACGTCCTTGCATAAGTGACTTAACCTCTCTCAGGCTCGGTTTCCTCATCCGTAAAATGGGAGTAGTCCCAGCGTCCACCTCACAGGACCGCCCTGGAGTTCAAACGTGGTGGTGCCAGTGGAGTTACAGCCTGGCGTAGGCTATGACCTTGATAACCAGGAGCTATGACTTGGGATACTTTAAAACCTCAGCATCCACAGAGGCACTTCCAGAAAAGCCAGAGGAGGTCCAGAAGTTGACCTTGGACTTGTCCAGGAAGGATAATGTGTGTATTGAGTAGGACAAGCAGACTTTACTTGGAGACTCAAATGGGATCTCCGACTTGAGCGAGCCAAGGCTAGGTTTAGGGAGACCCCCTAAAACAAGTCACGCCCACACACCACACATAGACCACTCCCTCTCCCCTGGCACGTAGCATCCATTGAGCGTGGTGAGTTAGAAAAGCAGAGAACGTCTTGTTTTAAGAATCAGAATGCCTACTAAAAGATCAGTCAAGAGTCACAAAATATTATCTTAAGATTAAAATACAAGTCACTGGGAAATTAATTTCACTGAATTTTCCAGACCATTTCTGATGTCAAACATGGGGGGTCCCTGGCAAGTTCTAAAGTGGTGGTTTCCAAAGCAGGATCCCCCCACCTTCAGCAAATACTCAGGTTCCACTGCAGTCCTATGGAATCAGAAGTTCTGCGGGGGGCGGAGGGGGGTCAGGATTTTGTGTGTTAACAAGCCCTGTGGGTAACCTGGTTACGTACTCATTCAAGAATCTCCGCCCTGCTGCAAAGGAATGGATGCAACTGACAGACACGTTACCCTGGGAGCTCAGACCTCCCGTGTCACACACACCCCCTTCTCTCTCTCCTCCCTTGTCACACTTACAAACTCTCTTTTTCAAAATTGATCACCAGCCAGTTTAGAGTATTAATTTCTACATCAAATCTTTTGGACAAAAGTGGATTTGCCAAGAGTTGTGGGCACCCATCCCCCCACCCCCACCAGGAATTGTTTCTGCTATTTTCCTACCAAGCCCGAGGCTTTAGGACACTATCTGCCTGTGTCACTGAATCAATGAATCACCACAATAAGCACGAACTTTGAGAATTTATCCTGTAAATACTTTGTATGGATTGTTTCTTTTATCCCTTATGACATCGTGGCTTAACATTGCCAGAAGAGGAAACCTGCAAGGATACCTCTTATAGTTAAATTAAAATATACGAAATACCATTATCATCCCCTTTTAACAGATGGAGAAACCGAGGCACAAAAGGGAAACTAGTATTTGGGATCACATTGCTGGTTAGCAGTACAGCTGGGAGCCCGTGTAGTCTGAGTCCAGAATCGGCTGTCTTCCTTCGATGCAGTGTGGTTTCCTGAATTGTTAACTTTCCCAGTAGTGAGTTAGGAAGAGCAGTGAGTTCGTGGTACGAGAACGAGGATGCAAGTCCTGGCTGTCACTAATCAGTCTTGGACAGAAGCCTTCAGCACTTAACACTCCGTTTGCCCATTTGTGAACTGAGGGTACCAATTCCTAGTCAGCTTTCCTCCGAGGGTCTCTACGGAAGCACCAAAAGAGACAATGCATTGGAAGCTACTTTGCAAGCAGAAGACTGCCAGATGAATGTAAGGGATTGTTATTCCCTTGGATGCCCAAGACTGAGGTTGAATGGTCATCCCAGACGAAGGTGACATACACAAAGCTAATGACCATAATCGCTTTCACAGAACTAAGAAGCAAATAGCATTGGTTTCCAATATTGAAGTCACACCCATCAGCATTCCTTAGCTGCATCCCACCAGGTGCTCTCCAGTTCCCCGACTGGAACTGTTTAATGAGATGGCTAACTTTCCCTGGGGTGAATCTGAGGCCAGTTGTGGTATTTTCCACTTGCAAAAGACAAATCCAGGAGTACAGTGGACTTCAGGCACTGTTGGATTCAGGTTCAGACAGTATCAGTAGGCTCCATCTCTTGACTCTGTTCCCCAGGGGGTGGCTCCAACCTCAGGCCTTTCAGGTTCCTATGTCCCCAGGGCCAGCTCAGAAGAAGAGAGGCCCCTTCTCGGACAGCTCAAACAAAGTTCCCAGGGTTGAGCCAGGTTGGTTCTGATTGGACCCACTTGGGTCCTGTGACCATCCCTAAACCAACACCATGGCAAAAGGGATGGGAAATTGCTGATTGGCTCCTTCCTTGGAATTTGAAGCACGTGAACCAAAAGAGAAGTAGAGTCAGCCTCCCTGGAACAAAATCAGGGTGCTTTTGCCTCAAGAAGAAGGTGTAGGAAATAACAAAAAAAATTACCAATGATACCCCCAGGCTTGGCCCAAACCCCTCCCCGTTAGCACTGTGGGGAGGTGATTTGGGCTTCAGAGGCAGCGCACCCTCATCCCGAGGCAGATCTGTCCGTCTCAGAGCCAGGCCCCAATGGGTGAGTGCCCCCCACGGGGAAGGGCAGGGCAGAACCTCCCACACCCAAGAGGGAGGCCTTCAGCAGCTCACAGCAGCCAGCTAGAGGGACAGGGACCAAGGAGGGCCCCACGGCAACACAGTCACCAGACGGGGCGGATGCGCTTCCTGGCCTCTCGGGAAGGTGGCATCGAGCAGGATAAACAGAGTCTGTTTTTCCTTATTGCTCTGTCACTGTAATCCAGAAACAAACACACCCCCAGATGCCCTCTCCGTATCTTCCCAGAGCCACTATCAGCTACTTTATCTCCTCCTTGGGATTTCCTGCTTCTTTGGCTGGAGAGAGAGAAAGAGTGTGTGTGTGTGCGCGCGCACGCACACATGCACGCACACACGTTTTCTCTTGAGAGATCATGATTATTCAGCAGCATTTTCCAAAATGTAAGACGTATGAGCTACTAGGGTCCAAGGTACTGGAAAAAAATTGCAATTTCCTGGTGTTACAATAAGAGCTAACATTTACTGAGTGCTTGCTAGGTCTCAGGCACTGTTCAAAGGACTTTCCATGTGCTAACTTGTTTAATCCTCATAACAACTCTACGTGGAAGGTTCTCTTACTGGCTTCATTTTACAGATAAAGAACAGAGGCACAGAGAGGTCCAGTAACTTTCTCAATGTCACACAGTTAATAAACAGTGGAACCAGAGCTCCAACCCCAGCCGTCTGGCTCCAGCACCAAGCTCTTAACCCCTACACAAAACTCATGATTTCACGGATATCGTGGTAGTGATATCAAGTACCCTTTTATAGTTAAATTAAAATATGGGAAGTCAATTTAAAGGAAATAATAAATAAGCAATAGGAAAGGTGGTGTGGGGATGTGTTAAAACGTTTCTAGGTGGTGAACAGCATTTGGGAAACCCTGAAACACCATACAACTGGGTATTAAGTTTAACTCCATGGATCCCTAATGGGTGCATCAGTGGCCTTAGGGGATCATGTGAACCCCTAAAATCATGCACAATTTTATATGGGTATGTGCAGTTTTCTGAGGAGAGGGCATGTTGCTTTCATCCCATCGCAAAGGGGTTTCTGACCAGAGTTTCTGCTAATCTATATTATGACTTAAAGTAATTTAGTAAAAGGCTCTCCTTTTGGGATAATGAATTAGAAAAAGGAACCACTTCCTTCGGGAAGGCACGGTCTGGAGCCAAGGTGCCAGTTTAGTAAACAGAACATGGGCTAACCACTGCATATCCACAGGCAGATGGATGAAATTGTATCCTTTCCTCACACCATTGAGAAAACTGAATTCAAAATGGATCATAAACCTAAATGTTAGCACTAAAACTATAACTCTTAGAAGAAATCATAGAAGTAAATCTCCATAACCTTGGATTAGGCAATGGTTTCTTAGATGTGACATGAAGAACACAAGCAACAACAACAACAAAATAGATCGGACACATCAAAATTAAAAGCTTTTGTGCTGCAAATAATACCATCAAGAAAGTGAAAAGACAAAACAATGGAAGAATATTTGCAAATCATACATCTGATAAGGGACTGGTATCCAGAATATATAAAGAACTCTCATAATTCAATAATAAAAAGACAGCCCAATTTTTAAATGAGCAAAGGATTGCAATGGAAATTTCTCCAAAGAAGAGGTGCAAATGGCCAATAAACACATGAAAAGATGCTCAGCATCATTAGCCATTAGGGAAATGCAAATCAAAACCACAATGAGATACTACTTCACCCCCACCACGAGGGCTATAATCAAAAAAAAACACACAATAACAAGGATGTGGAGAAATCAGAACCCTTGTACACAGGTAGTTGGAATATGAAACCACTTTGGAAAATAATTTGACAGATCCTGAAATGATAAACATAGAGCTATCATATGACCCAGAAATTCTTCTCCTAGGTATATACCCAAGAGAAACGAAAACATATGTCCACAAAAAAAAACTTATACATGAATATTCATAGCAGCATTATTCATAATAGCCAAAAAGTGGAACCAACACAAATGTCCGTATCAACTGATAAATTGATAAATAGAATATGGAATATCCATACAATAGAATATTATTTATCAATAAAAAGGAATGGAGTACCGACACATGGTACCACCTGGATAAACTTTGAAAATATTATGCTAAGTAAAAAACCAATCACGAAGACCACATATTGTATGATTCCAATTATATAAAGTGACCAGAACAGACAAATCTATAGGGACAGAAATAGATTAGCCACTGCCAGGACCTGGGGGTAGGGGAGAATGAGAAGTGGCTACCAATGAGTACAGGGTTTCTTTTGGGGATGATGAAAATGTCCTAAACTTATTTAGTGGTGATGGTTGCACAACCCTGTGAATATACTAAAACCTCTGATATTTACACTTTAAAGGGGTAAATTTTATGGTATGTGAGTTATATCTAAATAAAACTTTTAAAAAAGATTGAGAGAATTTTACACTTAAAAAGTGGTTAAGATAGTAAATTTTGTTATGTGTATTTTACCACAATAAAAAAAAATGCATTGAGAAATATATGTAGAAACTTCTCCCTCCAAGAAATGGAGCTTAAGTCCCCTCCCACTGAGTGTGGCTGGACTTAGTGACTCATTTCCAAAGGATAAAATAGGACAAGAGAAGAATACTAACCTAACAACAGAGAAACCTGGCAGATACCACCTTAACCAAGTGGTTGGTAAAGGTTAACATCACAAGCAGAAAACAAAGTTGATCTCACACGCTCCCATATGTTATGAACGGTCTCTCACCTCTGTGATCTTCCCCCAAAGCCCATAACGCTAGTCCAATCATGAGGAAACATCAAACAAATCCAAAGTGAGGGACATTTACAGACTACCTCTCCAGTACTCCTCCAAAACAGTCAAGGTCATGCGAAACAAGGCAAGTCTGAGAAGCTGGCACAGAGCGGAGCACACTAAGGAGACAGGACAGCTGAATGTAACACAGCAGCCTGCATTCCACACTGGGGGGAAACAGCAAAATTCAAATACTGTCTGGAGCTGTGAAGAGTCGTGTACCGATGTTGGTTTGTACCGTGTAGGATGCTCACACGAGGGGAAGCTGGATGAAGGGTCTACAGGAACTGTCTGTACTTTCTTTGCAATGTTTCTGAAAATCTAAAATTATTCCAAAATAAAAAGTTTGTTTTAAATGGAGAAAACCATGGCTTTATTAGACTTTGCTACACCCAGTTGATAGTTTAATGCATAGATACATGTATGTAATATATGTACATATATATAATGTATAGAATATATAATCTTTTTACTTTTAATAACACATAAGTGTAAGCAATCCTCTTTTTGGACACCAGGGGCAAGGAGCTGAGTTAATTTTATCCTCGGTTCCCCACACTTTGCCATCCTCCGTCTGGGCAAGACCTACTTCATGGTATTTATCTGGTTCTGATTATCCCCGTTCACTCCCATTTCCCTCCTCCCCCACAGGCAGCCATTCTAACGTGTATTATCATGACTACGTGTGTCCTTACGAATGTGTATTTTTGTGTGTATGTCTATTTAATTTCATAAATGGCATCACATTACATATTTCACTGTGTTTCTTATTTTGTCACCATAACGCCATGCGTCGAAACTCCAGCCCCGTCGCCGTGTGTATATCCAGTCTGTTCCTTCCCCCTGTTTCTCGATCCTCCATCGTGGGCGTGCTCAATTTTCCCAGGGATGACCCCAGGTTGTCTCCAAGTCTCCACCACCAGAAAATATAACACAACGAATTTCGTCTTGATATCCCTTTACAATGACCTGGGTGGGCATTTCCATGGGGCATATACACAGGGTCAGAATGACTGGGCCTTGGGTGACACACATACTTAAGTTGACCAAGCGCTGCTCTATTGCCTTCAGAATTATCTCACAGCATGGCAGGAGGTTCTCTGCATCCGCTGTCCCCATTACCCCAGTGTTGTTTGCAGTGCTTGGTGCCTCTATCCATCAAAATCTGGCCTTGACTTGAGGTCTGACAAGGATGATGATGGGAAATAGCATCCTTGTATTTGCTAAGATGCATTGAGCAGTTGCTTTGGACCACGTACTATTCTAAGCTTTAAGGGGAGGGGTTAATTCTTGCAATAGTCTTTTTAGGTAAATTATCTCCATTTTACAGATAAGAAAATGGAGGCTCAGAGAGGTCACACACTTGCCCAGGCTCATTCAGCTATAACCATAGTGTCCACGGCTGGAGACAGCTTACTGGCCACCCCTTCCTCTGCTTTCCCACACAGCCCTGAGAGCCTGTGTGTGTCCAGTGCCAACCCAGCCTGCTCCCCAGCCTGGCCACATGGGCCTGGGATCCCTGAGCAGCATTTGCGTTCATTCTGAGGCTTAATTAAAACCTAAAGCACACTCAGAAGAGTATTAGTAATTCAGCACTTCCTGAATCCAATGAAGGCATCTTTTCTGCCCCAAAGGGGTAACACGCTGGGTCCTGGAGTGATCAGAAAGTTGTTCTCAGGTCCCCGAGATGAATGTATGCTTCCCACCTTTGACCCAATTTATAATACTAAGAAGCCGGACCCACAGGAAGAGGTTGTTTTCCATACGGGCCACTGTTACACCGGTTCCGATCAATAGGGCTTCATTAGGAGGCGTAATCAACATGCAGCAGGCAGACCCAGCCAATTAGGCTTATCGGCTGACAGAGAGGGGCAGGAAGTCTTCTTTTCCTCCTGGTTGTTTTCCCGCCCCATGGAAGAAGTCAGTTCCCATTTTTTATCTCTGGGTTCCCACCGAGCCATCTCAGTGGGGAGGGAGTTCTGACAGAAAGCAGGTTTAAGCTATCTCACTCCGCTGGAGCCCAGGGTCAGGCCAGACTGCCCTGAAGGCCAGGCTTGCAATCGGATACAAAAAAAAAAAAAAAAAAATCAGAAGAAAAATCCAAGAGCTTCTTGGCAAAGAAGAAAGACCAGTGAGCCTGCCTGGGCCGTACCATCTTTTATCTCTACCCTTCATCCTCCCTACAGACTTGAGAAATTTCCCACTGGGCTCCTTGACCGTCTCCCTGGGGCAGACAGTGGTGCGGGTGGAAGAACTAGGTCCAGTTGGGGCAGCTGGAAATATCAGTTTCACAGCAAAAAGGCAGCCCCCGTGAGCAGCACTTTAACATTTAACTGAGGCTAATTGTACACTGCAGAATAGTGTATTTATCAACTGCATCTGTCTTTGCCCCTGCTTTCTCCTTCCAAAGAGATAAATTACTGAGGCAGATAAGGATCCAGCTTTCAGGGCGATCAAGTGAACGCCAGGAACCCTCAAGATAGGAATGGTTTGTGAAACCCAGCTCCTGCCCACTTGAGCCAACGAAGAAGGCGCTCTCTGCCAAGAATGTCACGGCCACATGGGTTGTTGGCCTTTCCTCCGCCCTTGGTACATTACACGGGGGTGAGGGAATTTGCTTTTAAAGTATCTTTTGCAGTCTCTTCCAATAAATCACTCAGCAATTCCTGGTGCTTCTTGTGGTTGGTGGTGTTGATCCACGGTGAGAGCAAGGGCTGGATTCAGGGCTGGATTTTCCAGTTACAACCCAAGCGTAGAGGGTGAACCACAGATGCAGCAAAACAAGATGGCAGCCTCCAGGCCAATGAGCGTGCGATGCTGCCCTGTGGGATTGCAGGGCCCCTCTGACCTTATCCTGGACTTCGTGGTGAACTTCTGGAGTCCCCAGCTTGTGATTCAGAACCAGTCTTCAAGGGGGAGCAGTCCAGTTAGCAAATTGTATTTAATGGTGTGTAACCTCGAGGCTCCAAACGCATGATTTGTAGAAACAGAAATCAGAGTTTTAACAAAACCTGCCCCACCCCTGGGGGACCAGGAGGGGTTTTTGGTCTCCTCATAGTACTGCCAGCCTGCGTTTAGGGTAGACCTACATGAAATTTTGTCTCAAGCGTTGGAGTATCTAATACTTTGCCTTTGAGGCACCATCCTACTTGAAGTACTAGCTCCTGTCAGTTAGGATTATTATAGTGATGTTTGTCCTAAATAGTCTTTTATTTGTCATCTACTTACTCTTAATTTGACCTTGTCCCCGTGCGTAAATAGTCCCCCTCTTCCTTGCCATGTGTCCCTGCGCAGATTCATAGGCAGTTATCCAGTCACGCCCCCCTCCACGCCCTACCCCACCCCAATCACCACTTTGCCAAACTACATACATATATATTTAGCTCTTTTAATCTTTTTTTCTCATAAGGTTCTAATTTTACATCTTCCAGGGTATTTTGGATTTGGCAGAATCGCCTTCGTCTGTGAAGAGTAGAACTTAATTATCAAAAGCTGAACCCGAGCGAGCAATCCATCACTGGGTGACACATCCTTGCCTGTGTTCATTTGAAAAACATTTTTTTGTGGCTCTTGGAAGAGGGGAGGAAAAAAAGCTGTCAGAACCAAAAAAAAAAAAAGAGGAGGAAGGTAAAAATCTATCTTGGCATCCATCATTCCACAACACAACCACATAACATAGAATATCACCATTTGGGGGATTAAGAATTGAAAATGTTCATTTGGCTTCTCGCTTGACTTTCTTTTCTTCTTTTTTTTATTTTTATTTTTTGAAACTGGATCTAAAATGTCTCCTAGCATGTGAAAGTTAGTCATGTAAAATGCCTCCTACAGTAAACATCATCTTTTTGACAAGGTCTGCATTATAATTAGGCCCGTCTGAGTACTTACCCAACTGTCATGTTCCACTGTTTTCCTTAAGAGGCAGGGTTTTTTAACAGCCAGATAAATGCTCTCTGTCACCCAGCCCAGTGGCACAGTGACACCCAGTGGCCATGTAAGGTCATGGACCCACGGTGGGGCCACAAGGGGCTTGACTGAGGAAGGCTGGCCTCGGAGGGTTACCAGGGGTGAATCTGGCACCATCTTGCCATCGGAATGCTGACAAGATTTGCCAAAAGGGAGCCAGTCTTGAGGCAGGGGAGCTTGCCCTGTGTTGATTTAAATGAGATTCAGCAAACAAAAGCGCCTGGGAGAGGACCTGGCAACAGCTGGCTCTCACTGACCCAAGACAATTCCGAATCCCGTGTCAGGAATTTCTCTCAGCCTCGTCTACACCTCTCACCCAGATTGGTGACAAATCCAGGCAGTCACCCGGGGTTTCCAAAAACATCTGGACAATGGATTCAAATATTTCATCTTTGAGGGGAAAGATGGTTTTTGTCGGTTGATTTGTATTCTAGCTGCGCATTTAAATAACTGAAGGATGAAATAAATGTTTTAGTAGTAAATAAAACTCGCAGGTCCTCACCCCATAATCGGTTAGTCCACCACCACTTTTATCCATCATATGTGGACTTAAATGCAATAAGAGGAGGTGGCGTGTTTCCTCCTGCAGGGAGCACTGTGAATGCTTACATCAGGGGTTGCAGTTCAGCTCATATTTTCCGGAAACATCTATTTGTCATCTCCCTCCTCTAAGTTATTCCAAGCTCCTTCAAAACACACAAATTTAAATCACTTTGATGAAATTAGTTCTTTTTTCTTTTTTAGTTTATTATACTTATTGAGCATAACCAAAGACATTCCCTCTGGCGTGCTAAGGCCTGCTGTTTCCTTGACCACCAATGGCTGTCTCTGCTCTGAGCTGATTGAGTCCTGGTGCCACCACACCTCGAATGCCAGACGCAGAAATGGGAGAGCAGCTCACTCCTAATGGGTCCGACTCCATGAAACACCAACTCCCAAGGACTGGCCCCTGAGTTAAATAAACATTCGGAGAAGATGCACGGTAGCGATGATGAAATCAAAACAGCAGAGGAAGAAACGACCTTCCCGAGAGTCTAGTCCAGAGTTAGTCCCTGTGTCTAACATGCTGAGTATCTTTTACACGGAACACGCCAACGGATTCTAAAGGGCCACCTCCCAAATCCTGAAGCATAAGGGCAGGAAAGAGGCTAATGAAAATAACGATGATAATGATCAAGATACCGAATATTTTCTTGAGCATTTACTTTCTGCCAGCTATTGTTTAAACACTTCACCTTTATTGACTCATTTCATTTCCATAATAATTCTACAGGGTGGTACTATGATCATCTCTGATGTAAGGATCAGGAACTGAGACACAGAAAGGTTAATTCTTTAGCTGAATGTCACCCACGTACTAGGGAGCAGTGCTGGGTTCCTCGTCCGGAAGATGACTCCAGAGGCTGCCTGCTTTACAGCCACACTGCACTGTCCTTTTTTTTTTTTTTTTGGTGAGGAAGATTGGCCCTGAGCTAACACCTGTGCCCATCTTCCTCCATTTTGTACATGGGACGCCGCCATGTGGCTTGATGAGTGGTGCGTCGGTCCGTGCCCGGGATCTGAAACTACGAACCCCGGGCCGCCAAAGTGGAGCGTGCAAACTTAACCACTATGCCACTGGGCCGGCCCTGCACTGCCTTTTGAATAATCAGCTGATGAAATAAACATTTTAGTCGTAAATCAAACCTGGAGATCCTCACCCTTTAATTGATTAGTCCATCGCCACTTTTACCCAGTATATGGACTTTAATGCAAAAAGATGGGGAAAGATCCATTTGAAAGCTGGGGGGACTGGGAGCCAGGGTACGGATGTTGACTTCCCGTGGGTAGCAGGGAGGGACCAGGGCCCAGCGAGGCTAATTCTCAGCGTGGCGTGCTTGACCTTGCACATCAGCCACCCAGGTGCTCTCCAGAATGGCGTCCCAATCGCGGTACCTTTCATTGGACAGCAAATGCCTAAATCTCTGCTCTCTGCTCTTGGGGAGTCATTGTCATTAGAGACTCAGAAAGGTTTCAAGTCTGCTCTTCTTTTCCTTTTTCTGGGTTTTAACGTCACCACAAATGAAAAATAATTATAATGTTAAAGAACAAGGCTTTGTTTATTACATGATACCAAAACAGGGCCTCAGGGCAGACGGGGCAAGTGAAAGATGAGAGTGCTGGGTTCCATGATATGGTGACTGGAAGGAGGTTTCCCTTGAGGTCAGTTCAAGAGGGATCTGGAGATGGTGGCCCTGATGGCACGGACATCCTCAGTTCCTCCTCACCCCGTTAATTCACCTCCATGACGTGTCTGCTCCCCAGACCCATCTCTTCTAATCCCACAGGCCACGTAGTACTTTTCCTGCTGGTGTCCCTTCTTGCAGGCTCTCTCCTTCTCTTTCTCTACCTGAGATGATGTTAATTTATGTTACGTATTGCTGCCCACTGAGTCTTTCTGAAGCTCATCTCAGATTTTCTCATTTCATTTTCCAAAGCCTTCAATAGCTCCCCACTGCTTACAGAACAAAATCCTACTCCTAGACCCAACCCTAACTTTTCATCCCCTTCCGATCCCCTCCGCACCTTATGTTCAATCCAAACCTAACACAAACTGTCCTGCCCTCAAGTCTTTGCTTGTACTTTTCCCTCCACCTGCAGGGCTGCTGCATTGCACAACTCCAGGAGACCCATTCTCATCAGAGGCAGTGTGACCAGCACCCACTGGAGTTGATCAGTGCACAACCTACACAGCTATACCTGGCCACCTGGATCACATATACCACCACACCCATTTTCCTCAGTCTAAAGCAGGATTTCTTAATAGCAGAACCGTGGACATTTTAGGCCAGGTCATTCTGTGTTATGGGGAACTGTCCTATACATTGTATGATGTTTAGCTGCGTCCCTGACACCCTCTCCTCCCAGGTGTGACAACCGAAAATGTTTCCAGGCATTATCAAGGGTCCCGTAGAAGGCAAAATCATCTCTGGTTGGGAGCCAATGCTGTAAATCCCACCCAAATTTTAAGCTTTACCCTCAAAGCCACCTACTCTGCAAAGCTGAGTGCATTCACTTGCCAGGGATACCCCCAGAACTCTGCTCCCCGGTCCTCCTAAGACACTGAGCGCTTTTTGCTTCAAATCATATACATATGTCCTCTACCAGGGTCATCTCCTCTGGAGCCTGCTTTTCAACCGCATATCCCTCAAGGACTTACCTGCAATAGAAGCTCGCCACACATTTATCAAATGACCCAGGGCAACGGACAAAACAGTTTGCGCATCCTTCCCGGGAGGAAAGCAAGTTTCAGATATGCCTTGGGACGGCTGCCGTACCAATCACGTAAGTACAGCCTGTTGCTTGCTTAGATGCAACAGAAACCTAATCTTTTACCTGAAACCCTGATTTATGTGTAACCACTCTGCTCCTTACTAAAACAGAGCTTGTTTTAGCAAATGGGTCCAGATTTAGTCCATTAGCTTAAAATAAGTGAAAAACTCTAGGGTTTGGTGAAATCACACAATAAAATATCATTAAGCACTACAGCCTGTCAAGGCAGACGGCAGGTTTGAGTTGAAAGTCAGAAGATTGTCTGAAGTGAAGCAAAGTGCACAACGGATGGGAGGGGGGCAGCTGGCTTTCATTTGGGGGAGGTCATCAGAGGACTCGTGCGTCTGTGATGTAAATGAGGAACAGAGGCCCCGACAATTTAACTGTCATCGGGAGAAATGCTTCCACTGGCACGGCCAGGAGCTCTGGCCCTTCGCTCCATCTGGGCAGCTCCTGGTCCGCATTACGAGATGGGACCATGGGGCCGGAAGATGAAAGAACCGGGTCAGGGAGCCCGAAAGGTCCTGCCAGTATGCCAGGCTGGGGACTGAGGGGCAGCGGGTGTCCCAGGGACGAGATGGGGGCCACCACCACTTCTATGGTCCCTGGGCGTGCAGATCTGAACCTGCACGGTGAACTGGACCCTGTTCCCTGTTTCACTGGGCTTTGGAGCCGTGGGCAGCCGTTGGACTCTCCCTCCTCTCTCTGTCTCTGTTTATGTCTCCATCTCTCCCACCCTATCTCTCTGTCTCTGTCTCCATCTCAGTCACTGTCTCACCTTCTCTATCTGTCCTTATCTCTCTCTCTCTGTTTCTCTCTTTCTGTCTTTCTCCATCTCTACCTCCTTCTCCTGTCTCTCTCACTCTATCTCTTCCTCTTCCCTGTCTCTCTTTCTTTCTCTTCCCTGTCTGTGTCTCTTGTCTGCCTCTCTGTCTGTCCTCCTTAGTCTCACGCTTTTGTTACTTCTCTCTCCCTCCTATCTCTGTCTCTTTCTCTCTCACCCCAGAGAATCAACCTAAAATGGACTGTTTCCCCCGAGATTTCCAAACAGGTTGCTCGAGATGTCAGCAGCCCAGTGCAATCAGAAACCCACCCAAAGTTTGCAACATTCGGCTGCTGGCAGTTCCACACGTGGCATCTCTCCACCTCACTCCTTCCCTCTGCGTGTCTTCCTTCTTCACCAGCAGAGGTTTTACTGTCTTGCCTGCGAGAGTCTAGAGCAGAGTCACCGGATACACTCGTGTGCCCCCATTCCTCGCTCCTCACCTACGACAGACAGTACCCATCGCTCTTTCCCAACGAGTCCCACATAG
This sequence comes from Tapirus indicus, assembly GCA_031878705.1. NCBI lineage: Eukaryota > Metazoa > Chordata > Mammalia > Perissodactyla > Tapiridae > Tapirus > Tapirus indicus. The sequence goes on along the minus strand of CM062927.1, from coordinate 29,158,117 downwards.
CTCCGTCTGAACAGGCTGCTCCGGGTAGCTCCACCAAGATCAGAACAAACACGGGAGACACCGGAGATGGAATGGATGCGCCATTCCAGAGAGTGGAAGGCTCACACTCACCAAGAAGGAGCCCAGCATAGCTGTTACAGAATAATAACATGGCAGCCGTTGTGAGCACTTGACGCAGAGCTGTGTGCTTTACACCTGGTGCCTCAAGTAGTCTTCATGATCGATTATTAACCCCATTCCCCAAATTTAAAAACTGAGGCTCAGAGAGAAAAAACAACTTTCCCAAGGTCACCCAGACAGCAAGTCACCAAGCTACAAAACAACCCCAGAGCTGTCTGACTCTGAGCACCAAATGGGCCTGTTCTTCCTCTCATTTCAGCAAAAAGATTCTAACTGCTTCTATTTGTTGAGCTCATACCACATGCCAATCCCAGTGCTAAGCATTTTATATGCATCATCTTGTTTCAGATTCATCATCCTATAAGGTAGCTACTATGCCTATCACCTCCCATTGAGCAGATGAGGAAACTAAAGACCAGAGAGGTTAATTCACCTGCCCGAGGTCACACAGCCAGTTAAGCAGCAGAGTTAGGGTGATGGACTGCAAGCAAATTAATAGATTCCAACTGGCATCTCTAAATTTATATTTCCGCCTCTGCCGAGGTCCCCACCACTGCAAGTAATCCTGAAAATTCGTCATGAAGCTTTCAAAACAATTTATGCAAACAAACCTCAAGTGGGGCTATTTGTATTGGCAGCCCATTTCACTTAACCACCCACAACAAGGAACAGATGGCCGGAGCGCTGGAATCGCCTGCAAAGAAAACAGGAGGGGCGAAGGCATCAGAAGCTGCCTTCCTTCCCCCGTGGCTGCCCAGCTTTGTGACAATTACTGACTTATTCTTGTTTATGCCCCTGATTCCGCTGTTATTTTATGTCCTTGTGAAACCGACCCGGCATTTCATGAGACAAGTTCGTTCAGAGACCATTTGCCAACCATCTTTGGTTACAGGGAGCCTGGCTTTCGAAACTGAACTTGGAGTCCTTTCCTGGTGGAGCCTTCTGGAAAGGAGCACAGCAGGAAGTAGAAACAGCCTGCAGATGTTGGATTAGAGGTTGGCAAAACCTTCAAGGCAAACATTTGGAGAGTCATAGGTACCTGCCTTTTTTCCACCTTTGTTTCCACTGGGCACTTGCCACTCTGTGTGGGGATGGGTCATGGACTGGGAGGCAAATCCTGGATTCAAATCTGTCCTTTAGCAGCTGTGTTGACATTAGACCAGTTGTCTAAACTCTCTGAGGCCTCAGTGAACTCATGAATGAGGCTAACGATGCCTCCTTGGCAGGGGTACTGTGATACTTGAATGATATTTGAATGATATCTGAGTGGTTTGTCCATTATAAAATGCTATTGAACTCCAATTGTTTTAACCCATAGTAGTCATGAGGCTGTCTCCATCACAGGCCAATTAATCAACCAAAAAATATCGCTGAGCATGCATTAGTTTTCAAGATACTGTGTAAATGAGTCTGGAAAAGATTCAAAGAGAATTAAGTCATGGTCTCCATCCCAGAGGGAGAGTTTCTAAGACACTGGCAGATGGTATTTTCGAAAGATTGCTGCAGCAATACCTCCCATCCCAAATGCTCTTCCCACTGAGAGTGGGGTCTGTGATCTCTCCCTTGAATCTGGGCGGGCTCAGGACTTAAGGTGGAAATGGTGATAAGTGACATCCAGGCTACCTCCTAATAGGCAATGGAGCTTCTGCCTGGTTCTCTTGGGGCATCTGCCTTTGCAGCCCCAAGCTGTCATGGAGGAATTCTGATGCCGCCATGACGGGAGGAAGCCCAGTGCATACGCAGAGGCTGTATGTAGGTGTTCCAGCCAACAGTCAGCATCAAATGCAACATATGTGAGTGGAGACATCTTCAGATGATTCCTGCCCCAGGCACCAAACCACTTCCACCCTTTCGGGGAGTGGTGGGGGTTGAGACCCCAGACGTCTCGGCACAGAGACAAACCATTTCACTTCTACCCTTTCCTAATCCTTGACCTACAAACCCCATAAACTTAATACAATGATTGCATTCAGAGCTAATTTTGGGGTAATTGCAGCAATAGACACCTGCAACAAGAAAGCAAAATGAAACATATGCACATGAAAAGTTCATTTAAAATATATCTCAATACATATCACAGAGAGTAATCCAGACAGGAGCTGAGAGGAGGGAAGAAACGTGTGGGCTGGAGGTCAGGAAATATTTTCGAGGCGGTAAGGCAAAGCTAAGCCTTAATTAAAAGGGTATTATTTGGACAGGGGAGCACAAGGTGAAGGGAGTTCACTTATTAAGAAAAGAACCCATAACTCAATATGTCTATAATGATTATGGTAATAACAATCATAGTAATAGTTAATGATGTGGGGTGATAATTTTAAATAGTTACCAATTATTGTTTTTCCCCGGTATTTCCTGTTACCCCATGACCCCTCCATAGCTTTTCAGCAGTTCCCAATATGGCATCCACTGCCTCGAGGAAAGGATATGAAAGGAAAAGCAGAGGAAAGGTGTGTGTGAGCCCCAAGTCTCCTTAGGAAAGATGTGATGAGCTGGAACCATATTTACTGCCTTCCCGAGATGACATGAATAGTCTAGGGGTGGAGGAGCATCTGAAAACTCAAGAGGAACATTTAGACATCTCTGGATCTAGGTGAAGGGCCTTCAGACTTGACCCACCCATCCCACCCCCAAGAAGTATGTTTAAGGAATTCCAAAGCTGAAGACACCAGCGTCCCTGTTCCCACAGAAGGAACAAGACTCCAGCATGATGGGAGAGCAAAGGAAGAGGTATGTCCAGCCCAAGGGGGCATGCAGCCTCACAGGGGCTCCTGTAGCTAGCCAGAGGTGATGGGTCCCCCTGTGGGGAGGTTCCCAGCAGCCCAGAGACATGAGGGAGGTGTGGGGTGTCTTCTCAGGAAGGAAGGAGGTCACAGCAGTGACAGGTATGGACACATGGCCAGAAGTCAGATGGCAATGAGGACAACTCAGCAGATGCAGAGATGGAAGATGGCCACCCTGCTCCCCCCGAGCCCTGCTGACAAAGACGCATCACCAGAGAAAATGGACAACCCTAAGCTGGCTGGTTTCTAACTCTTGGCTTGAAATAGAGATTGAGCTGTGTAGCAAAGCCTGGAAAGTTCCACTTGTTGCACTCTGGAACACATCAACATTTACTGAGTGTTCACTAAACGGGAGGCACCTTGCTGGGCTCTTATTTTCTCACTCACCCCTATAACAACCCTATGAGATGGATCCTAGCCTCATTTTTCAAAGAAGAGAAATGAGGCCCAGAGATGTTAAGTAACTTCTTCCAAGTCACTTAGCCTCTAAGTGGCACAGCAGGGATTCAAACCCAGGATCATCCGACTCCAAAGATCTAGCTCTTGACACCTCTCCACAACGCCTCCTCTGCATGTCTGTTGTCCACATTGGGACTCACTTCCATTCAAGTTCCACAACCAGTAATAACCTGTGTTCTAAAATAACCACATGTGCTAGGCAGGATAGGTTAGGTTATGCTGCAGTAACAAATGACTGGATATCTAAGTGCCTTAACACAACAGAGACATCGTTTTCTCATACTGCATGTCCATTGGCGGTCAGCTGAAAGATTATGTCCATCAAACTCCTCCTTCAGGGACCCAGGCTGCTGAGACCTTCTCTATCTGGAGTGTCACCAGCTGCTGGGGCAGGAGAAGGAAGCAACAGGTGAATTGCACATCGACTCTTAAAACTTCTGCCCGGAAGTGACACGTGTCACCTCTGCTCACATTCCATTGGCCACAGTAAGTCAATGACTACATCGTTAGGGGATGAGGAAACATAGTTCTACCGTGTGCCCAGATGGAGAAGAACTTGGCTGTGGTGGTGACATTGCTGATTACCACCACGTGTGACAACTCCATTTATCATAAAATTACATTTAATGATGGAGCGGGGAGAAGGCTTGATGCGGCCTCTGCTGAAACTCAGCTCCCTAGCAATTCCCCCAATTGACAAGACCACCGACTATTGTGCCTAATTTTAAAACCTTGTCTATGGTGGCTTCTTGCAAAGTGTCAGAGCTACAGGGATAAGTAGATTATTTAAATGAAGGTACAGATGGTATTGAAGAGAAATCTGAGGTCCTGGGAGGAAATGGGATTGGAAAGAATTAGCATCTCCTTCCTCCTTCTGCAGAGCTCCCTTCAACATAATACAAAGCTATCTCTGCCCTGGAATGGCCCCCCAGCTTCTCCTTGGCCATCTAAAAAGCAGATACATTTCAACATCACATACTGTTTCAGAGTGGAGAGCACATTGTCTGCTGATGTCCTAAATGTGCCACTTGTCTCTTTGGTCCCATCTATGCTCAGAGGTTATGAGCCAGGGAAGCTGCAGCTATAATATGACTGAGGCAAGAGCATTTCCCAGCAGCAGCTTTACACACTCCCATCGCCTTTCATGGCCACAGAGAGGACCAGTGGGTCAGCAAGGCCAGGACTGAGGAAAGAAGGTGGGCCTCAGTTCAGAGTTACAACTTCTTCTGGGGATTTGGGTTGCATTTTTAACATCAAAGGGCAATTAATTCTCTGAAGGGTCTCAGATGTTAATCCCCTAGGAAATCTTAATTAACCCTTATTAGGATTATAGTAGTTCTGAAACTTGGGAGGAAATAACAGACACATCCAAGTAATGCTGAATTGTGAATGTTGTCTTTCATACAAAGGGCTCACTACCCTTTCATTCATCCATCCATCCAATCATCCATCCATCCATCCATCCATCCAACCACCCATCCATCCAATCATCCATCCATCCATCCACCCATCCATCCAATCATCCATCCATCCATCCATCCAACCATCCAACCATCCATCCAACCATCCAATCATGTATCCATCCATCCATCCATCCATCCATCCATCCATCCATCCATCCATCCATCCATCCAACCATCCATTTATCCACTCATTTAATAATAAGCAACATTCTAAATTACATTCTAATAGAAATTGGGGAAAGGATGGACATCTATCATATAATCACACAAATATGTCATTACAAACTGATATGTAAAAGGAAGTTACATGTGGATATGAGAACAATTAGAAAGAAACCTGGTCTACTGTGGAAGACATTACTAGCATTGACCCCTATCTAGTTTTCCTCTCCTGCCTGGGCATCCAGGAGATTAACTTCCCAGCCCTTTGGGGTCATGTGACTGGTTCTGGAAAATGAAATGTGAGCCTAAGTGACGCACTGAAACACCTCTCCATGATTCTCCAGCCTCTTGTTCCCCTTTGAGGCAAATGTATTGAGAAGGTGGAGCCACAGGATGGAAATAACCTGGAGTCGTCACATGGAGGAGCAGGGCTCTGCAGAGTGGCCTGGGTCTGCAGGGGACTTGGCATGACTGAGAAATAAATTTAGCTGTGATGACACATTGAGATTTTGAGGTGGGTTGTTACTGCAGCATACACTAGCCTAGCCTGACTAACACCCCTAGGGCAGGGCAGGGGGTCAATTAAGCCATCCCAAGGAAGTGGTAACTCCCACTCCAGGATGAGTGGGAGTAACCTCTACAAGAGAAGGTAGGTCTGCCGCATGGAGTCTTCCATAGTCTCTCTCCTGGCCTCCTGGGACCCAGGGCAGGTCTCTCACTGGCCGATGCCAGGTGAGAGAGCACAACCCATAGAGATGACCCCTGCAGGTCTGGTCCCAAGACTGACAAAATACACCCATGTGTGGAGAGTGGTTAGAGTTGGGAGGCACTTGTTCTCCAATGAGACCCAATCTGACCACAAGCAAGACATCAAAACTGAAGCTTTCAGGAAAAGGGGGAGACAGCATGGCTGTAGTGGTTCAGAGCACTGTCTAGAATCACACTGCCTGGGTTTTAATCCTGACCCATCCCTGACTAGCTGTGTGACCCTGAGCAAGTCTCTCAAACTCTCTGTCTCAGTTTCCTCATCTGTAGGATGGGGATAATAATAGTAGCTATCATCTAGAGTTTTTCTGGGGATTACTTGAGTTAACATTTGGAAAGGACTTTGAGTGGTGCCTTTTACGTGGTTAGTGCTGTGTGAGAATTTGATAAATAAATAAAATAGAAGACAGAGGGCAGACGGCAAGGCAGCCCTGGGCTCCAGGGGCTCTTTCTCCATCTGGGGAAATGATGTCCCAGAGAATGAGCCTGCCCTGTGACTCTGCCCGCTGCTCCATTGCCCGGTGAGGTCCTGGGAGCAGACTCCACTTAGATTCATATTCCCTTCTCTGGGGAGGACCGAGGAGACCGGAGGGAAGAACTCCCATCTATAAACAAAACACCTTTACCTGGGATAACATACTAAAATGGACCTTAAATTTCAGCTAGCAGAACCTCCCCTTTTAAAGTTGTAATTCTTTCTAGAATATTCCAATCATGCATCCTTCCTTTGCTTGCTTACCTCCAGTGACAGGGAAGTCACTACCTTATGGGCCAGCCCATTCTTCTCTTGAGCACAAGTTTTACCCACTGGTTTCTGCCCATTGGGCTTAACTCTGCCTCCTGAGTCCCTATAGATGGAGTGCTGTCTCTTCTCTACACTCCACTAGCAAGGAGAACGTGCTCAGAGAGGTAGCCAGGGGCCAGGGCTGGTAGGGGAGGCCATGATGAGGGGCCTGGATGCCAGTCTCCTGTAGTGGGAGGCATGGGGATGTCGAAAGAAAACAGCGACCTCATCAGCTTTCTACATTAAGAGGTTCTCTTTCCGTGGCCGTGTGGAGGATGGACCGCAGGGGAGCGAGGCTGAAAGCAGGGGACCAGGTGCTCAATTACTGCTCATTAATTAATATTGAGCACCTCGGAAAGACTTGCCTGCAGCAACGGCCAGTGATAAAAAGGCCCTTCTTGCTGGGGCTTCCTGAGCCACTGGGCTGACTTCTGTCAAAGCTCTAATCACACTACGCCGTAATTATCTGCTCACTTGTCTGTACCCCCTCGGAACAGAGTTCCCCGGATGCAACGGCGAGGTCTTATTCATCACTGTAGCTCCCCTCCCCACCCCCGAGCCCCGGATAGTGCCTGGCACATGGTCGTTTCTGGAACACCTTAACACACTCTACTTGTTCTGTGGTTGTTGGTGTGCGTGACACAGAGCGAGCTTTGACTGCAGCTGGAAGGAGGTAGATAATAAGCAACCTTTCCCAACAGTGAGGAATATGTCGGCAGCTCAAAAGCAACCTGCCCAGAGATTGGAGGTGACAATACAATTTATCATCAGAATTGGGGCACTTGTATTGTGGTCAAAAGCTAAACAAATAGGACACCAGGACCACAGGTATAGCCCCAGGTGGAGACTGGGACTGTCCTGGACAAACCAGAATGGTGACCACCCTACTGAAGACTTGCCCATCATTTTCTGCTCCTTAAACCAGTTTTTTGGCTTGAAATGATTCTGTTAATGGCACCATCAAACTTCCACCACCAACCCGCTGGCTACAAAAACTCTACATCTTGCCTCTTCTCTGTCTCCATCCATCTCAGTTGGAAAGATCTGTTCATTTGCCTTGGATTCTCCGCATGTGTCTCCTCCTTCCTGTTTCCCCCAACAGTACTCTCCGCTGGGCCTCTGCTACCTTCTCCTTAGACAACCACAGCACACACTTAATGAAACAGATGTGTTCACAGCTGTGAGGGTTAATTTTATGTGTCAACTTGGCTGGGTCACAGGGTGCCCAGATATTTGGTCAAACATTATTCTGGGTGCGTCTCTGATGGTGTTTTTGGATGAGACGATCATTTGAATTGATAGACTCAACAAAGCAGCTTGCCCTCCCTGATCTGGGTGGGCCTCACTCAATCAGCTGAAGGCTTGAATAGAACAAAAAGGCCGACTGTCCCATGAGTAAGGGGGGGACTCCTCCCGCCTGACTGCCTTCGAGCTGGGACATCGGTTTTTTCCAGCCTTCAGACTTGAGCAGAAACATAGGCTCTTCCTAGGTCTTCAGCCTGTTGGCGTTCAGACTGGAATTGACACCACTGGCTCTCCCGGGTCCCCAGCTTACCTACTGCAGATCTTGGGACTTGGCAGCCCCATAATCATGTGAGCAATGCCTTCTAATACATATGTAACCTATGCATTCTGTTTCTCTGGAGACCCTGACTAACACCACAGCTAGATCCCCTTCTAAACACAATACTTGTTACTTAGCACTCAATTAATGCCGGTTGAATGTGGGACTGAATTTAGATGTTTTTGAGGCCCTGAGACTTGCAAAGATACCGGACTCCCCAGCTCTCTATATGTCATTCAAAATAAAAACAATAGTTAGACACAAAACACGCAAGGTGTATGTATTTGTTTTTAAAAAAATTTGTTTTTAAAAAAAGCAAATTTCTACATTTTTGGATTATAAGATTCAGGAAAAGTCTGTTGAAGCTGAACTTTGAGGGAGGTAGCCCCCTTCCTTTGCTCTGCCCTAAGCACACGCATTGTCTACAAGGGGATGGTCCCCCACTGGTTGAATGAATGAATGAGATACAATGTCTCCGGTAATAAAGAGAAATTGACCTGTAAATTGCACTTTATTATTCTTTCACCTCTCTTAATTTCAACATTAGCCTAATTCCCACGGAGATTCTTTTGTGTGGTCCTGGTTACTTGAAACTCGCCCTTTAATTCCTGTGATGCAGCAGTTTAAACTAATGAGCTTCTGGATGTGACTCCTTCCCTGCTTGCCATCTGACCCTGGAACTCGAGCTCCCGCCTGGACCGCTCTGTGGGGCTCAGCGCAGACTTCTCCACGTAGGGGAGTCCCCTGGGGACGACGGTGACACTCAGAAACAGCAGAAGGTACACCTGAAATTTATATAATGTTATAGACCAATGTGACCTCAATAAAAAATTTAATTAAATTTAAAAAAGAAAGAAAGAAAAGAAACGGCAGAGAGCTGCCTCCTCGCTGCCCCAAATCAGCCTTGTTCCCATCTCCTTGTTCTGGCTCCACCATGCGATGCCCTGCCTCTCTCTGGGAAGTCGTCTCTCACGTCCGTGGTGGAGCCAGGGCGGGAACTGAGATCTCGGCTCCAGGCAGTGCCCCAGCAGAGCCTCTCTCTGCACCAGCCACCGAGGAACGACTTGCTTCTAAGGAATCGGGGCTGACATTTGCACTGGTATCGTTTCTGTCCTTTGGGAGCACTGATTATCAGAGATAACAGAAACTCCTGGGTCACTCAGCCATTCTTGGCTGTTAAAAAAAAAAATGGATGGAGCAAAACCCAGCCTGAATCTCTGCCTTTGGATCAGCCCAGAGAGAGGTCAAAAAGAAACTCTTCTCAGTCAGGCTGGTGTGGACAACACCCAAAGGCTGTGAAATGGGTGAGCTTTCCCCGGTAATTTTGATTTTTGTTATTTGGGTCTTTTCCTAGGGTGTTCTGATCGCTTCTTGTGCATCGGGCTCTCCCTGGAGCCATTTAACCTCATCCCTCTAAGAGGCAGAGGATGGGGGTGGTGGTTAGACGCTGTCCTGGCTCAGATCCCAGCGTGTGCTCATTGTGCAACCTTCTGTAGGTTACTTAACTTCTCTAAGCCTCAGTTTCTCCATCTGTAAAATGGGGATGTTAATAATAGGACCTACTCCATGGAGCTGTGGTGAGGACTAAGTCACTTTATTCCAGCAAAGTGATTAAAACAGGGCCTGAATAACAAGTGTTGGAGAGGATGTGGAGAAAAAGAAAGCCTTATACACTGCTGATGGGAATGAAACTGGTGCAGCCTCTATGGAAAACAGTATGGAGATTTCTCAAAAAATTAAAAATAGAAATACCATATGATCCATTTATCCCACTACTGGGTATTTATCCAAGAATAAATCAACAATTCAAAGAGATCTATGCACTTCTATGTTCATCGCAGCATTATTGACTATAGCCAAGACGTGGAAGCAACCCAAGTGTCTATCAACTGATGAATGGATAAAGATGTGGTATATGTATACAATGGAATACTACCCGGCCATAAAAAAAGACAAAATCATCCCATTTGCAACAACATGGATGGACCTTGAGGGTATTATGTTAAGCAAAATAAGCCAGAGAGAGAAAGACAAACACCACATGATTTCACTCATATGTGGAAGATAAACAAACACATGGACAAAGAGAACAGATTAGTGGTTACCAGAGGGGATGGGGGTTGGGGGTTGGGCAAAAGGGGTAAAGGGGCACATGTGTATGGTGACAGATAAAAACTAGCCTACTGGTGGTGAGCATGATGCAGTCTATACAGAAACTGATGTATAATAATGTACACCTGAAATTTCACAATGTTATAGACCATTATGACCTCAATAAAATAATAACAATAAAAATTAAAAAAAAAAAAAAAACAGGGCCTGGCCCTGACTGAGAACTCACTGTCCCCAAGCTTCTGTTCTCCCATTTTACACGTAAGGGTGTGGAGGAGGCTCAGGGAGGGTAGGCCGATTTCCCAAGGTCACAAAGCTACGAAGTGAAAGAATCCAGAATCAACCCAGGCCTGTCTGATTTCAGAAGCCCAGCTCATCACGGCTGCCACTCCACGGTCTAAAAAGTGCAGAAGGAGCCTTGCCTTGGGTGATTCAAGTTCTGCCAGATCAAAAGGGAATCACGGATCCAACATGTCACAGCATTAGACTCGTCTGACAGGACATTTTCTATGTGACTCTTTGCCGGAAACCACTATCCTTCCAAGAATTCGCCCCTTGATTTTGAAACGTCTTCCTCCAGGTGTTTCTGTTTGCTTTCTTGTTCTGCATGGGATTTAAGCCTCCTATTTCTACTTATTGTCCCTTCTCAACGTAGAGTTATGCCTTGTGTCTTTCCGAGTCTTCAGTCACCTGGAATCACGTGCATGTTGGGGCTGGAGGAGACCAAGTCACAGCTCCTCATTCACACGTGAGGAGGCTGAGGCCTGGAGAAGGCAGGGGACTTACGTAAGCTCCCCCAGCCTCACAACAGGCAGGGCTGGGGCTAGAACCCCGGACGTGGGCCTGAATCCACGTGGAATCTCAGCACTGAGACCCTGAGCCACTTTTGCCACCTAATTTCATCCACGAGGTCATGATTGTGGCAGGCCCTCCAGAGCCTGCGGCCACCAAACATGACGAAGAGACTGCCAGGTTTGCCTTCCCATCAGTTTTACTGCCATAACGCGGAGTGACCAGCAACCACATCTTGCCAGGGACATACCACAGCAAGAATGCACTTCCCGTGTGCCTGGGGATCGGCTGGGCTTGGCTGCTCCAAGCCGCAGCTCAGGCTCCAGTCTGGTCCTCTGTGCTCATTCTGGGCCCCCAGCCAAAGGGGCGGCAACTCCCTGGAAGCCTGATGAAGAGGGCCAAGTGCAGACACCTAAGGCTCCGGCTTAAACTGGCTCACCCACACTCTCGCAAGTCACATAGCCAAGGCCAAAGACAAGGGCTGGGGCGTTACCCCTCTAATGGAAGGAACTGACAAGTCGCATGACAAAGTATGGGTACCAAGAGGAGTAAAGAATTGGGGCCAATAATTCCATCTACCACAATGGGCAAGAGAAGACAGAAGGCAGGAGTCAAGGGCATGGACTTTGACATCCGCCAATCATGAGTTCAAGTCTCAATCCTGTCATTTCCCAGCTGTGTACCTTGAGCAAGTCACAGAACCTCTCTGAGCGCCTGTTTCCTCCTTTTTCAAGTGGACATGATGAATGAGATACTTGTCTACAGAGCGGTAGGGGGATTCAGTGAGGTAACACATGGAGAGAGCTTGCAATAGCGTGTGGCACAGAGTTCACGGTCAAAAACTGCCAGCAATTTGTGGTGGATTCTGCTGTGGAAGCACAGTTCCTCAGGAGAGAAACAGTTGGGGGTTAATAAATGGTGGCAGAGGAAGGAAGGAATTACTGTGCAAAACCTTGGAGATTTGGGGGGAAAAAACCCAGATTTAGACTTCCACCAGTGCCTCCCAATGTCAGTCAGCATTGCGTTTGGCTGAGACTAACCAAAAATCCAACTGAAGGCAGCTGAGATACTAGGGACACTTTCCTGACGTGAGAAATCCAGAAGTAGGCCGTCTGGGGTTGGCACCATGGCTCAGCAACATCGTAAAGGACTCAAGTCCTTTCTAATGTCCCCCTCTGCCACCTTTAGCAGACTGACTTCTGGTCCCAATACGCTTTCCCTCCTGACCTCAGAATGGCGGCCAGACCTCAGGACCAAGTCAAGACTGGGAGATCTGGGGAGGGGAGGCGCTGCAACCTCTCTTCTTGGGCTGTCCCTCCTCTCAGGAAAACTAGACTTCTCAGAAGCCTCCAGGCTAACCCCCGCCCCTCATCTCATTGGCCAGGACCGGGTCCCATGGCCAACCCTGCCTGCAGCGGAGATGGGCAAGTGAGCATCAGGCATTTCCAGCGTATATGGTGGGCGGCAGGCAAGGGAGAAGAGGTGGAGAATGTCCCCTGGGTAATCAAACAGCAGAGTCTGCCCCACACCCATTCTCTGACTCCTGCACCCACATTCCTGAATTCCCAGGTTGAGGTTCCTGGTCTATATTCTCTCTCTCCTTCTTTCTCTCATACTTTAAGTTCGTTTTTTCAATGCTCCTCCTCTCTCATGCTTCTTTTCTATTTTATGATAATAGCCACCCCTTCATGAGCATCTGCTGGAGGCCCTGCTCTATAAAACGTTATCCATCCCTATGCATTGTCTCGTGTAACCCATAGGCCCACTTTACAGACTCAACACTGAGGCTAGACAGCAGCAGGCCTAAGATTCTAACCCGGGTCACTGTAACTCAGAGCCACCCGGTCAGTTACTGGACCTCTTTGTGGGCGAAATAAAATCAAAACTCTCTTGTGCATGGTTCCCTTCATTTCCAGCTGAGGACAGGAAAACGAAAGTAAAACAAGTCTTTTCTTCTGCGTGAACTTTCACAGATGGCGCTGCAGTCGCTGTGGCGCTTGGGGCCACCCCCTGACCCCAGGGCTCTTGTCCGTACAATGGCCTTAGCGGTTCTTGCCTCTGGGGCTGTCGTGAGGATCAACGGAGTTAGTACACGCGGAGTGTGGGGCGTGGTGGACGCTCCACGGAGTCAGCAATTGTTCAGCAGACAGAGCTTGGGAGCAGAAAAATCAAGTGAACACTCAGCTTCGCTTGAATTCAGGCCGCATGTCATCGGGCTACTTTCCCCTGTCCATGGCCGGGTCACTCACACAGCCGTGAGAGGATGTGAGTCACTCGACACAGACCCCTCCTCCTCCAGGGCCCAGGACTTCTTGCAAATAGCCCACAGCCCCCACCTCTGCACCCCCACTTGATTTCACTGCTCATCCCAGTCCAAGCCTGACGCTGCTGCTGGCACCTCTGGAGCCTCCTAGAGACCCAGGTTTTTCTCTACAGAAGAAAACTGCTTCAGCTGGATTGGTGCAGCCAGAAGAGGCAGGCAGAGACGAGCAGAGGTGAGTAGAGTTTGGTAGAGATGAGCAGAGGGAGCAGAGGTGAGTGAAGCAGGGCAGAGGTGACAGAGGCGGGCAGAGGTGAGTGGAGGCAGGCAGAGGTGACGGAGGCGGGCAGAGGTGACGGAGGCAGGCAGAGGTGATGGAGGCGGGCAGAGGTGACGGAGGCAGGCAGAGGTGATGGAGGCGGGCAGAGGTGAGCAAGGCTAGCTAGGTTACCTCCAGGAAAGACTCTCTCAGCCTCCGTGGGACATGGCCCAGACTCAAGGGATCCGGAAGGACATCCTGAAGTTGAGGCTGCCTGTGTGGAGCAAGGAATGGACCACAGGGACAAAGGCATCTCGGGAACCCAGACCCCACATTCCCCAGGGCCAAGGTCAAACCCTAAGTTCCTCTTTGAGGCCCTGACTTTCTCCATCCCAAGGGCCTCCCCTGTAATCTCTGGCTCACGTGTACTTTACCCCTAACACATTCTCCCCATTCTGTTCCCAGTCCCATTAAAAATCACCTGAGACCCTGATTCACACTAAAGTGTGACTGACTACTTAGTGTTTATCTCTTCTTTAGGCACATCTTTTTAATAGGAGGCAGGGTTCCAGAGTGAACCAGTTCCAACACTAGAATGTCAAGTACTCTGATAGGCCCAGATCACAGAGTCAGGGAGGCAGGTACCTGTGACAGGGTGAAGGTTACTAAATATAATTCGATCTGGTCACTACCATTTCAACTCCAGGATCTACCTGAAAACTGAGAAAGAGAGAGCTTTGGGCCAGAAATCCACAGGTCTGGGTTCCATTCAGCAATGCTATTGGTTATGCGAACCTAGACAACTTCCTTCACTTTTGGTCTCGATTTTTCTCTTTTATAAACGAGAGGCATAAATTGCTTCCCAGGAGCTCTGGATTTCAAGGGATAGAGAAGAAAACTACAGAAGGGGCCCTTTTCCAGCTTGGGCAATGAACAAAGGGCCGGAGGTCCATTTAGTATGGTTTAGGCAGAACCATACGTGGCTGTGACTGGAGAGGGCTCATTCGACCGGAAAACTCATTTCTTCACCAATAAGCATGCATTACATCCCTCCTGCGTGCCAGGCAACACGCTGGGCACCAGGACACAGTGAGTTCCCATAGGAACAGTCTGAAAAGGAGAAAGTCTGTCTCTGTCTTCCCTGGGCTTGCAGACAAGGACAGACTGATAATGACAAGTGCTAATGTGGCCCCACTGTGCGCCAGGCCCGCTGGGAAGCACTTTGCACGTAATAACTCCTTGAATCCTCACAACGACTCCATGATGCACATGTGTTACCCTTGTTCTCCCTACTCTGCAGGTGGAGAAACCTTGGTGGCAAGCATTAAAGTGACTTGCCCAAGGTCACCCAGCTAGAAAGGGACCAAGCTGGAACCTGAACCCAGGCAGTTTGGTTTCAGAGTCTGTCCCTGAACTGGTCCCCCATGTCTTCTCTTAGAAAGCTGACATGGTGTGGGAGCGCTGTGAGGTGGATGTGCGGTGGCGGGTCCAGGAAGGCTTCCTGGAGGGGGTGACTGTAAGCTGCTGCATGAAGCAGGAGTCACCCAGGAGAAGTGCACAGGAAGATGGTACGGGCAGTGGGGACAGCGTGAGCGAAGGCCTGGAGGCGAGGGAGGGCGTGAGGTGATGGAGGAGCTGGCGGGTGAGGGGGCCTGGGAGGGTCGGGAGCATCCTCACACCCAGTCAGTTTTAGTGGGAGAAGCCGCGCCCACCTCCCCCGGCGTAGGCTCCAAAGCAGCAGTTGGAAGAGATGATGAGGCCTGCCCATAACTGTCCCCTAGATCAGTGACAAAAAATGGGGACCAAACCTAAGCCCAGTAGTAAATGGGGGGGCATCTGTCTTGGACACTCCCTGCCTCTCCTTTCCAGCCTCTTCCTCCTCTTTCATTCCAGGGGGCAGTCAGGCAGGTGGGTGTGACCTTCGGTCCTGGACTCTTGCCATCCACACCAATGTGACCTTCAGTCCATTACCTAACCTCTCTGGGCCTCAGTCTCCTTGTGTAAAATGAATGCTGTTAACAATAACGCCTGCTTCATGGAGGCATTTTGAGAACAGGAGGCGGTACGTGTAAACTGCTTCGAAGGTTCCCTGATACACAGTAGGCACTCCCTGAAGGTCGGTTATTGTTAGCATTCCCCAAAGGGTCTGGGTCCCCATTTTATCCCATTGACAGCCCACCCCACACTCACCCCAGCCAAGAGAATCTGAAACACCAAGACGTTTATGACATGAGATAGTCCTTCTTCCAGAGTTGTTTGCACAGGAAAGAAAATCAAGGAAAGAGGGCAATGCTTAACCCCAAGGAGCAACTCGCCAATGACATCAAAAGCCAAGATGTTAAGGAGTTACTCTGGGGGGGGCGGGGTGTATGTGTGCCTGTGTGCGTGCTTGTGTGTGTGTGTGTGTGTGTGTGTGTGTGTTGGGGCAAGGTTCAAATGTCCATTCCCTTGCACTCCTAGAACTACACGCACCTCCTCTGATTAAACACAAAGCTGGCTCTTTCCAGAAGGGTCAGAGGGGCGAGGACATTCTCCATAAAGGGCCAGGCCTGACCCTTACTGAGGACACATGACGTATCTTTTTTTACTGCCCCTCAGTGTCCCACCGAGGAAATTTTAAACAGATTTACTATATATCTGTTGATGTACTGCCTGTGCATCTGTGCTTTACACATAAAAGAGTTAGGTTTTTTCAGACCCCCCCGGAAGTGATTTTGCCCCCTTGGGGGTGACGTCTCCCCTGCTGAGAATGCATAGGAGATGGGGCAGGGGTCAGATTTTTCTCTCACTACCATTATTTGTTTCTCAATTGCTTCAGTTTTTATTTAAAAAAATAGTAACAAGTCCTTATATATAACACTAAATGCCAGGCACTATTTTAAGCACTTTATACGTTTTAAATCGTTAATCTTCATAAAGTCCTATAAAGTAGGTGCTGTATTATCTCCATTTTACAGATGAGGAAACTGAGGTGTAGAGAGAATAAGCAACATGCCCAAGGTCACACAGCTAGTAAGTGATGGAGCCAAGATTCCAACCATGCAGCCTGGGTCCAAAGTTGGTGTTCTTAATGAAATACAACCGTATATCACAATTTCAGTTAAAGAAATGATTTTACAAAGGCAGAATGGGTTTACCATCTATAAATGGGTTAATGTAGGTGAAAGTACTTTTAAAACTTGAGGGCATTTGTAAACATAGGACTATATTTATTCTGATGATTCATATGTGAATACTCCCGCTGCTGTTACACTAATATAATCAAGTCCAAATAAAACCACAGCCCAACTTGGGGATTTGATATCAAGTCGAGGGGGTGGGGAGGAACCTAGAAAAAGCCGGAGGCAGAGTGAGAGAGCCCCTTTAATTAAGGTGAACCAGAGCATGGGCAGCTGTAGGGAGGAACCTGGAGGCAAAATATTTAGGCAGCTGCACAGTGTTCAGATGGGGCCCTGCTGCTGGAGCCGTGCCCAGCTCACTCCCTCCTCCGCTCAGCTCCCCCAGGGGCACTGCAGCCAGATGGGTCAGCCCTCGACAGGCAGGACTCACCTAGCTGGGGAGCGAGAGGGGATCACTAGAGCGCCACACTTCGGCCCACACATAGAGCAGATAGGAGGGAGGTCACTCTGGTGGAAATGAGGAAGGGGGCCTCGGGACCCATTATGCTCGGCAGCACTCTTCTGCCCCCAAACATCGTCTCTGAATCTTTGGGATCTAAGGAACACAATTCAAAACCCACTTATCTAGTCCAAACCCCTTATTTTACAGATGAGGAAACTGAGGCTCAGAGAGGGGATGTTATTTGTCTAAGGCCACACAGCAAATTGGCAACAAGGTTGGAACCGGAGCCCTGCCTCCTGGCCCTCTGGTCCCCAAGCCTAATTGGATGATACGACTCTCCCAGGTTTTGGAAAGATGAGTTGGTTTCCTTCCTCTGGGCCACCTTGGTGGGATGGCTTACCTTTCCAAGTTATGTCAAAATTGTTCACTCACTCCCAGCACCGCTGACCACATTATCTCAGTTTTTTCAAAGGTCTATGTCTGGATCAGTCTGACCTGGTGAGAACCCATTTGGAACTTTTCCCAGGGTCAAATTCACTAGTATTTCTTTTTCATTGAGCTCTTTTAGAATAATCTAGCACAAAAAAAGAACAAAAATCTGGATAGAATTTCAGGGCATCCATAAGGCAGACAGCTTAGTATCTTTGAAGTTAAAACTGCTAAACTGAGGGTCTCCCTAGAGATGGATTGACCCCCAGCTGTCCGGTCTCTGAGGTCACCCTCAGCTGGACACATCTGCTCCTCCAGCCCTGAAGTGATCTGCCCATGACGAGACTCGCAGATGTCAGAGAACATCTGGTGTGCTACGGCAGCCATTGGAGTGCAGGTCCCTCTCTCCCTTCCCGCGCCTGTACCATCACTGGCTCTGGTGCTCTCCTGCAGATCCATGACCCAACCTCAGAATCCTTCTCAACACAGCGCTCTAAGCAGCCCTGCCCAATCTACCAGTGCTGGTCCCCAAAATGAAGTACACGTGCTATCCTTGATCTTCTCCAACATCCCCATTCCACGGGTGAGGAAACAAAGTTCAGAAAAGCTAATTGAACCAAGCAACTCCTGGCTCTTAAGAATCCCCACAGATGAATAAAGGCCAACCACGGAGCCCCCACACTCTTGTCCTCACCTCCCGTCCTATTGACCTACATCACCCAACTCTTGGCTCTGCACTACCGCTCCTGCCTCAGGCTCTTGGTGTTGGTGTTTGATTCTGCATTAGTTAGGCAATCTCGGCCTTGGTAACAAATAGACCCAAAACACGATACCTGGAACACAACCGACCTTCACTTGTCCTTGTGTAATAGACTCAGGCAGACGTTCCTGAGCAGGGAGGGCTTCCCCAGATGTCGTGATTCAGGAACCTCATCTCTTTCTGTCGTGCGGCTCCACCAACTCCTGGGGAGGAGGGTCTTGTCGTAATTAGCGTACAGGCGGAGGAAGGGGAAAGAGCGTGGAGGGACACACCACTTCCACACATCCTTGGCCAAAAATAGCACATATCACTTCTGCTCCTGTTCCATTGGCTGAGACTTAGTCACATAGCCAGACATAAGTGTCAGGGAGACTGAGGAATGGGGTCTAGTTCTGTGATGATGATGGTGATGAAGACGACGACGACGAAGGAGGAGGAGGGCAGGGGGACAGGAATACAGGAGGAGGAGGGGGAAGAAGAAAGAGGAGAAGAGGAGGAGGAGGAGGGGCTGAGGGAGGAGGAGGAGAAGAAAGTGGACTTTTGGTGGACAGAGAGCGATCTCTACTGGAGTTTTAGCTCTCCCAAACGACTCAGTTTGACCCACTCCCCACCTTTTTTCCTCATTTGACACCCCCATTTCTCGTTCCAGTTCTCGGACCCTCATCCCAATGACTAAGCCAGTGTCCACCCACAACTGAGAGAAAAATTTGCCCAAGTTCACACAGCAAGATGGGACTAAATCATGACTCCAGGACCACTCCAAAGGTTCATCAAATAAGCACGTTTTTAGGAGTAATACCTCTGACACTCAGAATATTATAAATAAGGCACGCAACAGCCTACATTTACATCAGGGAGGTAAGGCTTTTTTATTTTTCATAATTCTGTATGTGACTTTCAAACCAGTTTCCCATAGCCATTCAATCTTTGGCTGGCATGAGGACTTACTCAGAAAGACTCCCTTGTAAAAGGAAAAACAAAGATGAGTCCTGGAGACGGAAGGAAAGCACAAGGTCACACGTCGGAGGTGCTCCGTGAAAGTTTTTTCATTAATTTGAGTTAAGGATGCATCTGCCTAAGAGTAAGGTGCATGCCTAAGGCCCATGCACCAAGAGTAAAATGAAAAAGCAAACCTATTCGTAAGTTTTCATTTTGCTTTAAGTACCTCCTATTTTTCTTATGTCTAAAGCCATATTCTCCTATTATAAAAAATTTAGAAAACTCAACTTAAAGAGGAGGAAAATTCAAATCTCTGTAACTCATCACCCAGGAATGGCCACTTTTAACACATGGATGGGCATTCGGCCAGATTTCATATACATAATACTTCATAAAAATGGGCTGTGGGGCTTTTAAGAGATTTCACCGAATTAGGCAAAAGTGATCGAGTCCCACCCTGCTTCCCGGGAAGCCAGCGATGTTTTGCAAGCCACGCTTGACGAAATCTTCGAGCACCGGGCAGACGCGTGACCTGCATATATTCTTAATATGCTAATTTTTGTTTTGGTTTCCGAACAAAACCCGTCTTTTAAAGAAAAATTTAACAGATTTGAAACCAGAAACCCTGTCCTCCCTGGGGGCATTAAAAAATGCAAACTGAAGGCTTCCCATGTGTGGCGGCTATTACTGATTTCCTTCCCCAAACAGGAGAAGTGCGGCCCTGCCTGTAACGCTTGAAGTCTCGGAGCCAGAAACTGTTTGCTTTCTGCGCACTCATTAACCACGGTGTGGGATCCAATAACCACCCTAATTTCCTACTTTAAATGTTGTTCTTTCCCCCTGCTTTTCAGAAACGTCTTTTTATGTCGTGCATTTACATACTAGTATTCAGCCACTGACGCTGATAGGCTGGTCGCGGCCGGACACAATGAAAAGAGACAGAACCACTGCAAATTACAGCAGCATTAGTGTTGAAAATGGAAATTGAATTTCCAGAAATGAACCTCAGCCATAAAAGCTCCCTTTGTTGCCGTGCAGATCAGAACTGAATCAGGTCTGAAAGGAAGCTAACGCGCAATTAAAACCGTCTCAAAGAAGTGTTTGTTGCGTGTGGGAACAGATGCGCTGGAACGGTGAATGGGGCCGGGAACGCGGGGGGCCCTGGAGAAAGGTTTTCGATGAGAACGAAGATAATGTTGTGCCCTACGTGTGTCTCGTGCTTCCAGGCTTTGTGACATATTTGGAAGCTCCCAGCGAACCTGGGAAGGAGGCAACGCAGTTGTGGAAACTGAGGCCCAAAGAAGCAAAGTCACGCAGCGTCCCCAAGGTGACCTGGTACAGCCGGGACTGGGATGAGGCGTTCAGCGCTCCACTTGACGCACCTCAAATGAGGGAACCATCTCAACCTCCCGGCCAGCCCTCCCCGAGCACCGTGTTAACCGGTGTGGAGGCGTGATGAAGCCATACTTTGAAATATTGACCCTGGTCTCCTTGATCAGCACCCCCCGCCCCCATCTCTGACAGCAGTGACCAGCATTCCAGGTGACCGCCCTCAGGGTACAGAGGGAGAGAGAATGAGAACATTCTCGGCTGATGGGTTCCAAAATAGGCCTTGGAAACTCAAGGCAAATGCAGTTGTTTGACAGACAAAGTTCTTGGGCCTCTGAAACCTGAGGTTTTGAGGTTTGAATATGAAAAGGTGCGGCCCTAAATGTCAGGAGCAAGAGGTTTAAGAGCAAATGAGATCAGCCAGGGCCATCCCCCAGCTCAGTGCAGGCCAAAACCTGGGGGAAGCAATAGAGCCCCCAGAGAGGGTGGGGACCCCAGAGGAGAATCCTGTGGGCTGTTCCTGGGTTGAGGCCAGGGAGGCAGCAGGCCGTTTATTGTCTCCTGGGGAAAATATGAATTGACTGAATTTACCCTAAATTGACTCATTGCTGCCACCACATCTCAAATCAGCATAGAAGCTATGGGCTATCTAATAATGTGAAGTTGGAATAATTGCACAACCGATGGGAAGAAAAAAATAACACAGTTGTTCCATACCTCACAGGTGGAGAATGAGAACTTGATCAAATATCTAAATTTTTAAAATTGAGTCATAAAAGTTCTAGAAGGAAACCTTGGAACATTTCTTTATCAACTTGGAAGGACAAAGATCTTTCTAATTATGACGCGACACCAAGATGTCATAAAAGAAAAGATTGATGTTTGATGAAATTTTAAAAATTTTTCTGCAAGTTTCAAAAATAAGTGAAATACAAGTAGCAACTATTTATAGGACCAGATAAGAAAAAGACCAGCCATCCAACAGAAAAATAGACAAGAGAAATACATTTGACTTTTATTGAAAGTGCATTGAGCTACTGTTTTTTACCTATCAGACTGGCAAAACTCCAAGTTTTATAATAGATTCTGTTGTTGAGGGCATTGAGTGATGGGCATGCTTCAAACATTATTGGTATGAAAATAAGTTGTACACCCCTTATGGAGGATAAATTGGCACTATTTATTAGAATTACTAATACAGATATCCTTTGACCCAGCAATTGAAATTCTGCAAACTTATCCTACAGATATAAATTCATGGGGAGAAATGACATAAACACAAAGTTATCCGTTGTGGCATAGTTCACAGGAGAGAAGAGTAGGAACAACCCAAATGTCCATGATACGGGGAAATACTACGTGTTTGCAAAAAACTGAGAAATTATCCTCTGCACTGTTATAGAAGATTGTCAAACTATATTAAGTGAAAAAGTTCAAGGTGCACTATTTTATTAGGAGGGGGATAAGAAAATAAATTCATATTTATTTGAGTGTGCAAAAAGATATTCTGGGGGACACACAAGAAACAAATAAAAGTGGATGCCTGGAGGGATGCTGGGAACCAGGCAGACTGAGAAAAATGTGCAAGAAAAACTTTTTACTGTTTTTTTTCTTTAAATTATACTCTATGGATGTATTGCTATATAAATGTACTGCCATTCAATGCATTTTAAAAATCAGTGAAATTTATTTTATTTATTTATATTTATTTATTTATTATATTTATTTATTTATTTTATTATTTATTTTATTTTAGGAAAAATAAAGTTTTATGTCATTAAGTGGTTGGGGGATCAAGATATCAATTAGACTAAGTTACAGAAGACATTTTAAAAAGTTACATTTTTGCACAACCTGAGTTTGTGGCCAGTGAAATGTGTATCTTTGACAGTATTGTGTAAAAGAAAAACAAAAGGGTCCTCGTAGTCAAATATAATTGGAAGTTATTGAGGTAAATAAAATGAGGTTTCATTAGACAGAAGTTTCCAGAACCTTAAATAAGCTAATGGGCATAGTGGGTCTCTACGAGGAAAGTATAGAATGCATCATTGCCCAGACATATTTGACCCAGAAATTTTTTTTGGACCTTGCAGAAATTTTTTTCTTTTTTCATGGAGTATCTATGAGTCAGGGATCCAAATTTGTGCAGTTTTGTGTAGAGATGACTCCTTTCCTCAAGAACACAAAGTCATCTGCCTTTAGATGGAGGCCTGAGAATTCCCCTTCTGACCAAGACAGAATGACTGGTACCAGACCTTCCCTCCCACTATAAACTAGAAAACTGGAAGGAAAAAAAATACACGAATCAACTGTGTTCAGACATTGGACAACAGGCAATGTAGAACTGTGTGGTCCCCAAGTGGTGTTGCCAGATTTGGTCACAGAAATACATGAACTTTAGATAGACAATGAATAATTTTTAGTATGAATATGTCCCATGAATACTTGAGACACATTTATGCTGAAAAATTATTCACTGTTTATCTGAAATTTGTATTTAAATGGTGTTCTGTGTTCTATTTGGCAGCTCTATCCCTGAGAGGAGAGAGATACGGGAAGTGAACTCGCCCCAGCTTTCTACCTGGGGGCACTTTCTGACCACTAAGTAAGAAGAGGGCAAAATCAATAATAAAATATATTTGGAAAATTCCCAAATATATGAAAATTAAATGCACTCTAAATAACCTATGAGTCAAGGAAGAGATTAGAAGAAAAATTAGAAAATAGTTTGAATTAAATGATACGAGTATACAACACATAAAAATTTGTGGCCTGCAGATATAGCAGAGTTTAGAGGAAAATGTCTAGCTTTATTTGCTTACATTAGAAAAGCAGAAAGATCTAAAGCTTATACCTTAAGAAGCTAAGGGAATAAATAAGACATTGATCCCAAGGTAAATAGAAGGAAGGAAATAAAGATAAGTGGACAACAGTGAAATAGAAATATGCAAACAAAAAAATTAATGAAACAAAAAGTTGGTTCTTTGAAAAGATCAACAAAAGTTATAAATTTCAAGCTAGACTATTCAAAGTGAAAGGGTTAGGGAGAAGGAGAGGGAGAGAGAGAAGAAAGAATACGAACCACTAATATTGGGAATGAAAAAGGATACATCACTACAGTTCCTACAGACATTAAAAGAATACAATGAAATATTTTAATATCTTTATGCTAACACTTTTGACAATTTAGATGAAATGGACAAATTCCTTGAAAAATATCACTTGAAAATTGACACAGGATGAAACAATATCTAAATGGCCAGAAATTGAATTTAAAATCTTCCCACAAAAGAATTCCAGGACCAAGTGACTTCAGTGATTCTCCCAAAGATTTAAGGAGGAAATAATACCATTTCCACACAAAGTCTTTCAGAAAATAGCAGAAGAGAGATTGTTTCCAAACTCATTTTTTGAGGTCAGCATTACCCTGATACTAAGGCCATTCAAAATATTTAAGACAAAAAAGATTATGTAACAATGGCCAAACGATTAACTTGCTGTGTGACCTTAGGCAAGTGTGTTCCTCTCTCTGAGCTTCAGCATCCTGAGTTAAAATGAGAAAGTAGATTATATCACTGGTTTAAAAACTTTCGTGTGGAGCCTTTTGTCCCACGAGGTTGTGTCATGGGCACCACTAGTGCAGGTTAGAGGTGGGGCCTGAAAGTGCACCCCAGAGCAACCTTGTTTTCATCTGCTTTGTCTCCTGCAGGGCTGCATCTCCAAGTATTATTGTCTGTTTGATGTGATTCCTTCAGATCCTTCACATGGGCCACGTTTCACTCCTCCAGTTGGTACTAAGATAGAAAAAGATTCACAATTGGTGAGTGTTTTTCTGCTCCAAAGACTAAAGAAGAGGGACAGGATGGAGGAGGGAATGAGAAGACAGAGGGTGATTCGGGTTGAGGAGTAAGTTGTCCCAGAGCAGCATCCTCCACAGTGAGAGGGAGAAGGCCCTTCTGACCATGGACTGGAGAGCGGGGAGAAAAGGACTCAGCCTACAGCCACTTTCCAGCGTAGACATCCCCTCACCCAAGACCCCCAATGTCTACCACCCACGCAGAGTCCTGAACTGAGGGTGGAGAACTCAGACACCCTCCATGGGCACAGGGACATGAAGGGAAAGCCTCACCCCAGACCCAAGCGGCCCTGACCTGAACCAGTTGGAGATTTGCCCACGAGCCTGGGCAGAAGTCAAACACATGTTGATATTGGGCTTTCCTGTAAGATTTAATTTTTAAAAGCGTTCATTATACCAGATGATCTAGAATGTCCAGCTTTGACGTTCTGTGAGATGATCTAATTGAATCATTAAATGGACCGACCCCGTCACAAAGGCAACATAAAACAAAAGGCATAAGACTCTGTTTCTGAAATCTTAATATGGTTGGTTGCTCACATTTCTTTTCTCCACCTATACACAAAGGTGCGTTAGATTGCAATTATTCCTGAAGTAGATTTCTCTGATTGTTTTTTCCACAGAACAGTCACTTCGTTCTCCAGTTCTCTGTTTCCTCAGGTGAACATTAAGTGAACTGCAAATAACCTCAAAAGTTCTTCCCAGCTCTGAAATTTTGCACACTCTGGGAATATTGCTACTTTGTCACTTTATTAGGATACATCTTTAGATTTTAAAGTTTATAGGTAGAGAAGCAGCATATAAGAAATAAAAAAGAAAAATGAAAAATTGAGAGAAAACAAAGGAACAGATATGAAAGGTTAATTCCCTTAATATATAAAGAGCACCTACAAATAAATGAGAAAAATATGAACATAATATGAAAACATTGTCAAAAGATATGAACAGGCGATTTGCAAAAGGAGCCATGCAAATGGTTTGTACATATGGAAAAATGTTTGGTTTCACTATATATCAGAGAAACACAATTTTTAAAAAATAATACATTTTTTTAACTACTAAAAGGCAGCATACAGTCATGCATTGCTTAACAACAAGGATATGTTCTGAGAAATGCATCTTTAGGCTATTTTGTCATTGTGCAAGCATCATAGAGTGCACTTACATAAACCTAGAGGTGTAGCTTACTACACACCCAAGCTATATGGTACTAATATTATGGGACCACCATAGTGCATGTGGTCTGTCATTGACAAAATATTATTATGCAGCACATGACTGCATTAGATGAGTTAAGAGTGCAGAGTCTGACAAGCCTGGGTTCAAATCCTGTGTGACTTTAGACAAATACTTTAACCTCTCTGAATCTTTGTTTCCTTCTTTGTAAATAGACCTAACAATTATACTTACTTCATAGAGTTGTTAGCACTTTAGTAGTGCCTGACAGTACCAGAAAAATGACAGCTAAAAAAGAGGGATCTTAGAATACTAATGATAACACTCAGATTTGAAAAGATACTGGAAAATTGTCCATTTCAAATATTGCTGGTCCACAGAGCAATTTCCCAATGTTCAAAAGCCTGAAAAATGTACATAAACTTTATACCTAACAATTTCATTTGCAAATATGCATCCTAAAACATAATCAGAGATATGAACTAGTGGTAATGGACAAGGATATTGATTGCAACAATATTTATAATGCAGAAAATTTGGAAACAAACTAAATATTCAAACAATATGAGATTGGTTACATAAATCACAGTATATCCATAACACAAATTTCCTGTGCAACCATTAAAAATCGCAGTGAAGAATGTTTCGTCACTTGGGAAAATGTTCACAATGCACTAAGTGATAAAGGCAGATTACACAGCAGTGGGCCCAGTGTGATCTCAATTTTGTTAAAAAAAAGTAGAAAAAGATCTGGAGGGATAAATATTCCTGGTGACAATCTTTAGGTAGAAGATAATTTCTTTTTTGTGTTTTTCTGCATTCTTCAAATTTACCATATTGATGTACTTATGCAAATCAGAATGAAATAAATAAAATAGTACTGCATCCAGAGATGTGCTATGCAGGTAAGAATTGTGGTTTTGGTTATCTGCATGACACACACCCCTGGAATTTAATGGTTGGAAACAACAACCAAGTTATTGTTTAATGTGGTTTTATGTGTCAGCAATTCAGGCAGAGCTCAGGTGGGAGATGCTTCTGTTCCATGTGCCATCATCTGCCGTCCCTCCATGGTATTCAGCTGGCAGCTGGATGATCTGAAGGACCAAAACAGTTACTCACAGGGGACCCCTTGGTGGGGGGGTGGAAGGCTGGTTCAGCCAGACCTGCCCCGTCTTCATGCGGTCTCAGGGTTTCTCCACGTGGTCTCTCTAGCTGGCTAGTGGGACATTTCACAAGGCGGCTCAAGGCTCCAAGAAGAGGGAAGCAGAAACCACCAGCCCTCTTAAAGGCTACACCCAGAACTGGCAGTGTCGCTTCCACTGCACTCCACCGGTCAAAGGACTTCCAAGCCAGCCCAGCTGCACGGTGAGGGGGTAGACCGAAGTCTGGTGGGATTGGAAGGGTCCCAAAATTCGCAGCCATCTTTAACACACCACAATTGCATGTTCAAGCAACGAAGAAACCAAAGTGTGTTATATTGGGGAGAAAGAACTTGGGCTTAGATTCCTGCCCCACCTCTTAACCACACAGATATCCCTAAATAAGCCCATCCTCATCTGTATAACAGGACCTGTCATCCTTAGGAAAGGGTTGTGTATCTTGTCAAATACTACACAACTATGGAGGATTATTTGTGTAATGAACACCTGCGTATAACCTAACACAACAGACTGTTCATAGATGTAAATGCCATTACATTTCTGTGTGCCGAGGACTATAATCAAGCTTTTGGAGATTGCTTTGACTGATATATAACAGTGTTTGCACACTGCAGCCCCCGTGGCCCTCAGGCGTGTTCCGTTGGGCTGTGGCATCACATGAAAATCCACATTCCTGCCTGGGAGCAGCTGACTGGGGCTGAGTTATGGTAGTTCTCTGATGTGGGGACAGATCCTCCTGCTTGTCCAAGGCCCCACCTCTCACAAAACGCTTTTCTGTACTAAAACCTGGCCCACTTTACTCGTATTACTTGACCGCCCCACAGGCATTTTCGTTGTGACATTTCGTTTGCCAACAATAATGAGTCACAATAAAGGACAAAAGCCTGCTTTCGGCTATGTCCATAGTTATCTTCGATGTCTGCCCTAACATCTAATAGCGGATCCAGTATGCCCAATGATCTGGGATTTGTTTGACAAAGATGGTGAGGTAGATCCAGGGCTAACGGAATACAAAAGCAAACGGGATTGGAAAATGCTGGCCCGTCACCATTTCAGGCAGCCTTTGAAATCGAGGAACTGTGTAGAGGCAAACCAGGCCCCAAACTGAGATCCTTCTGTGGGTGGTGTGGGGTGACCGGTCACAACCACGTGCCTTGGCCGGCTCGGGCCTCTACACATGTGAAATGCCAGCCCTGTCTGCGATTCTCACCACAAACCTGGAATGCATGTCTTCATTTATTTTGAAAAGCTTCAGGACATTTTCCCTCCCAGATGTTAAACATTAAATGGCAGAGCTGATAGAGACAGACCCAATGTGACTTTGATTTTTGCATATGCCAGGATGCTATGCTAGACGAGGTCCTGGGGGGACTGGGTCCTTAAAGAGATACCTACAAGACCCCTCTCCCTCGGGAAGTGCCCAGGCCTCTCCCGACCATCAGCCATACAACTGCTTTTAATTCCAATGAGTTGTTTTCTTTTATCATTAATTTTGGCAGTAGAAAAATAACCCTTTGATACCAAAGAAGACAGGCCTACTAGAAATTATTACTATTAGATTAGTAATAGTGGTGGTAATAAATCGGACAGAATAAGAGTTGCTGTAATGGACCCCCCTGGCCCCGAGCATGGGGCTGTCAGCTCTGCTTAACTCCCTCTTCTTTCTGCCCTGGGTTATAAGCGCTTGTGTGTCTCTCTCCCCCTACCGGAGTTGTCAGCACCTGGAAGGCATAGGCCTCATCTTGTTCACTTTTTTCACCTCCCCGCCCTCCGTGGCACAAAGCACAGAGAGATGCTTAATCAATGCACCAACCAGGATATTTGGGAAAGCCTCAATTGGCTGGAAACCCCATTGAACTGAATTTTATAAATTACTTTCTACTCAAAGGAGGACAAGGTGAATGGGAGGGAAAAGTTCAAGGATTAGATGGCTTCTGTTCTGCTTTTGCTTTTGTCTTGAAAGCTTTTTTAAGGACTGGCCTGGGGTCTGCAGACGTTTCGCTCAGTCTGTACACTGTGTCCGTCCCCTCCCCAGGCCTGGGGGGCTGTCAGAAGAAGGCCTGATGGAAACGAGTCCCTCATTGTCCCTGCACCACGATGGGGCAGAGACAGGGAAACAGTTTCGGACATTGGGTAAAGGTGATCCTGGGGCCTAGACATTCATTCATTCATTCATTCAACAAGTGTTCATCCATCATCACTACGTTCACTGTTCTAGGCAGTGAGGACACAACACTGAGCCCCACATTCTGGTGGGGAAGGAAGATGGACAATAAACACGGACTACGTCTAGTGATCTGAGGTGCCACAGAGAAAAATAAAGCCCCCTAACAGTGTGGTGGGAGGGGTTCCATGGAAGAGGGAGCTAAGGAAAGCTCCTCAGGGAGGGAGTGAAGCCTACAGATAAGGAGGGAGGAGAGATCCAGAAAGAGAGAAATTCAAGCACACGGTAGTTTGCCTGGGAGTTTGGGGAAGGAGAGCTGCATGTTAGCCAGGCTGCCATAAAAACTTGGACTTTCCCTCTGAATGAGATGGGTTTGGAGCTGAGGCGTAAAGTGACCTGATTTACATCTTAACAGCGTCACTCTGATTCTGTGTGGGCACAGACTGAGGGGACCAGGGGTGAGACGGGCAGGGCAGGTAGGAAGCTGATGCAGGCTCTATGCGACGGAGAGCTGGAGTCATGGACAGGGTGGGAAGTGGTCAGTTTCTGGATAGATTTTGATGGTAGAGTCAGCGAGATCTGCTGGGGTGTGTGTGTGTGTGTGTGTGTGTGTGTGTGTGTGTGTGTTGTGGGGTTGGGGGGAGAGGCAGAAGTCAAGGAGGGCTCTGATGTTTAGGCCTGAGCACCTGGGAGGTGAGGTGCGGGTGGGACAGGAGAGTTTACCTATGAATCTAAGCGTCTTCCCATGTGAAATAAAATGAGGCTAACATCGACCTCGAGGGCCTGCTTGATGAGTAAAGGATGTGGGTGGAGCAGATCTTATACCTGGCGGCGCCATGTCAAGGTTGTCTTTAATCCCTCCTTTTTGCTTTGGATCCACGCCACGTTTTTGTTTCTCACCCACCCAGATGCCAGGGCCCACCCTCACCTACGAGTCAGAGTCCCTGGGGCGAGCTGCAGGCTTGTGGAGGTCACTAAGGTCTCCAGGTGTGTCTTATGTGCTCTCTGATGGAGACATGCAGACTCGTGAAGATGAGAGGCACATACAAGAGACAGTGTCCTGGGGGCTGGCCCGGCGGCGCAGTGGTTTAGCTCGCCTTGGCAGCCCAGGGTTCGCGGGTTCAGATCCCGGGCGCCGCTGACACACTGCTGTCAGCCATGCTGTGGCGGCGTCCCATATAAAGTAGAGAAAGATGGGCACGGATGTTAGCCCAGGGCCAGTCTTCCTCAGCAAAAAGAGGAGGATTGGTAATGGATGTTAGCTCAGGGCTGGGCTTCCTCACAAAAAAAAGAAAAGAAAAAAGAGAGACAGTGTCCCATCTTAGAAGGATCTCTGATCTTGGGGGTTAAGACCTGAGTTTAAAGAAATATTAGTAGGTTTATTATTATTAACATAATATATTAAGATTCACCCTAATATTAGAAGAAAATTTGGAAGAAGATAAAGAAATTGAGTATTTTTATTATTTCTATAATAAAAGTGATATGAAAGATTTTTATGGAAAGGAATATTATTTTATAATTTTACTATTTCATATTTTATTATTATAAGTACAGTAGACTATATATTGGAGTCGAGTTGAAAGTCATAATTTCGAGATATTCAGTAATAATCGAGTAACTCTTCCAAGAGTGTAAAATAACACAGCTCTGAAAATGACGTATGTGTGTGTTTGTGTGTGTGTGTGTACCTACACAAATCTGGGAAATAGCAGTGAATCTGGAAATGGTGGTGTGTGGAGTTGGGGGGGGACAGGGGAGTTTACCTGTGAATCGAAGCATCTTCCCATGTAACGTAAAGGGAGGCTGTTGACCTTGAGGGGCTGCTTGGATGTGGAAAGAGACGGGAGTGAAGGCAGAGTTGGACCCTAGCAGCGTTCTATAAAGGGTGTCTTCATTCCCTTATCATTTTTGTTTAGAATCCATGCCACATTCTTTCAGGGAGAATCTGGAAACTAGCAGAAATAACTCAAACTTGAATCAGTCACATGGCCTGTGTTGTGTTTTTTTTCAATTTTTATTTTAAAAAATTTATAAAGTAAAAATTTCCCAACTACCACCACGACCAAAAGGCAATGGTATGTACTCTCATCTTTGCTGTGAAGTCTTGAATTACCTAACTCCACCACTGGGCAGGTAGCACCTTTCATTACTTTCTCTCTTCAACTCTCATTTCCATCTGGAATATGGGCACATTGGACACAGTAGTTTTCGGTGTGTGGAGGGAAGATGGGGGGATGTGTCTTATATGCCAGCGAATTTTCTTTTTCGTCTCCGTTTGAAAGATGAGAAAACTGATGCTCAGAGAGGTTTAGTGACTTGTGGGAGGCCACACAGCTGGAACTGTGCAGAGCTGGTGCTGAAACTCAGTTCTAACTGCAGGGACTGATTTGCTAACCACCCTGCTAAGGACCTCTCTGTATCCAACGAAATTATTTCAACCTACTGTTGAGAGAGTCCTAAGGGATCTGCGGGTCCGACTACTTATGTGATTCTTGGAAGGTTTTTGAAAACTACAGACTGCTATACAGATACAAGGAGTTTTCTTGGTAATAAAATTGCATCCTGGCTGTTTCCTATTGCCCTACCGCCATTACAACCTCCTTGAGAGCAGGGAGATCTGCCTCTCTGCTGATGCCCAGCACCCAGTGGGTGCCCAGCCATGCTCACTGAAGCACTCACCAGAATTCGTGCCCTCTGTGAAATCAGAGGAGCCAGAATTGATGTGGTTGCACTGTATTATTAATGTTGCTGAGATTGATATCAGTGTTGAATGCCAGAGGAGTATTCCAGCTGTCTGTCCTCTCGAATAGGATAAGAGAGAAAGATGAAACAGTTTCGAGTTTCCCCAGCGAGGCCCTGCCCAGCCCTGATTCACGACTTCCGCTCCGACTTCACACCAGAGCGTGCGGCAAACTCCGGGTGCAGCTTCTCACCCACAGCACCCATGAAACAGCTGACATTCTGGAGCGCCTCCCAGATGCCAGACACCCTGCTAAACACTTTTCACGCATGGGCTGGCTTAGTCTTGCCCACAACCCTATGAGGCAGGGCCTACCAAGTATGATCCTTATTTTACAGCTGAGGTTCAAAGAGGTTAAGTAATTTGCCGGTGGTCAAACAGCTGTAAGGCATAGAGCTGTGTTTCAAAGCCTAAATTGTTAACCAGTATACTTTCCGACCTCTGAACAAGTCACAGATGAGTCAGTAGTACAGTACCTGGTCAGAAAGCTCTGGACACCCAGCAAGAAGCCCAAGATCCAAAGAAATATATAATCCTCCAGAAAAGCCAAGGAAGGGAAAATTGATACCACCATTTCTCTCTCTTTCCCTCCCTCTTTCTCTTTCATTCTCTTTCTCTTTCACTCTCTTTCTCTTTCTCTGTCTCTCTCTCTCTTTCTCTTTCTCTCTCTGTTTCTCTTTCTCTCTCTCTCTCTCTCTTTCTCTTTCTCTCTCTGTTTCTCTTTCTCTCTCTCTCTCCGTTAGGGCACAAGATATTTCTTCTGCATGTGGACAATCTGATAAAACTAGTCCAGTGTATTCTGTTTATGCACCAGGACATTAAAACGAAAAGGCAGGGGATCGCTGTTCCTTCAAATAATAATGAATGAGAAAGCAGGGATGGATGTCATTTGAGCTGCCGAGGGGTTCAAAAGTACCTCAGGACACATTTACCATTGGGTCGGGCCCCGGTACTCTTGGGAAACAATGCCCAGGTAATTATTTTAAATGAGCATTAATTATGTCATTATTAGAAATGGGGAAAAAATGCAATTTCCTTCTGTCACTTCTTGATATCTTAACTAGAGGAATATTTGCCGTGCTATTACAAGCCACTGTTCGCATACGGGTGCCCAGGCAATAAGACAGAGACATGTACATTTTCATATGAATATATCATGCCTAACTAATGAGATTGCTCATTTCATAACTTCAGTTCCATTTTTATTATTTCATAAAACTGGAAGTCCTTATCCATTTTATGAAAAACACCAAACCTTTGTGAAATTCATTAAATAAGCATAAAAAATTCATTAAACAAGTGAATTGCATTCAGGGCTGCTTTGATGCAAATGCCCTTTAAGCAATGTAAAACTCCATATTGATTTAACCTTTCATGTTCTGATATTTCCATGTGGATATAAAAAAATTCTTTATTCAGGGAATGAAATTAAGAGCTGATCCCTTGATCTCTCGCTGGGCAAAATAGATTGGTCAATTTAAGTAGCTGCTGCTGATCAGCAAACAACTGAATTTAAAAGTATTAAGGCATGTTGATATTTTAAGTATTGTCACCTGCACATCAAGGAAAGGAAAAAAAATTATTATTCCAGCTCAATTAAGTTTGTGTTTGCCATCAAGCTGACCTTGAAAGGGCTAGCCCATTGGTCCACGGCTTCATGCCCTTGGAGGTTGACAAGGGCAACAGTGGCAAGATGTAGAACACCAACAATAGCCTGAATAATCTGAATTGTGTGGTCAGAGCAACCACAAAATAATTAGCCTGGAGACACAGTCCCCTTGGGCAGTGTCCCCTCATTAGTGGGGGGCAGCCGGTGGAGCAAACAGTTCAGAGGAGGAGAAACGGGTTTACCCTTCACCCAAGAAATGCTCCTGGGAACCCTCATTAGGTAAAGAGCATAAGGCAGATTTCAAAGGACGTCAGGGCTGGTGGCGTCTTGGAGTACCTCTCGTCACTCATTCACTTATTCCTTCATTCCTTCATTCAACCCATATGTACTGGATGTCTACTCTTTGCCAAGTACTATGCCTGGTGCTGGAGGAATAAAGTGTGAATAATGTAGCCGTGGTGCCAGTCCTCCCAGAGCTCACAGACCATAGAGGAGTTTTGCAAAGAAGCAGATCTCTTAAAAAAAATCTGGTCCGTGGGGCCGGCCTGGTGGTGTAGCAGTTAAGTTTGCACGCACTGGCGGCCTGGGGTTTGCAGGTTCAGATCCTGGGCACGGACCTACGCACTGCTTGTCAAGCCAAGGTGTGGTGGCGTCCCACATACAAAGTAGAAGAGGGTGGGCACAGATGTTAGCTCAGGGCTAACCTTCCTCAGCAAAAAGATGAAGACTGGCAATGGATGTTAGCTCAGGGCCGACCGTCATCACCAAAAAAAAAAAAAAAAAATCTGGTCCTTAGAGTCAGATGCCTGAATTGAACCTCAGCTCTCGGTTGATTCATTGTGTTATGTGGCCTTCAGCCAGCGATTCAATCTCTCTGGGCAGCAGTTTCCTTAAATTACCACCTTATGAGGCTGTGACCAACTAAATGAGATGTTGCATAAAAAAACCTTCAGCAGAGCAGATGGAAGCAGAAAGTGTCTGAAAAGTGCCAGTCATCACTGTCATCCTCATTATTACTGTTATTTCAGTCTGATCTTCTCATGTTACAGACAAACTGAGACTTAGAGAATAGTGGTCACATAAAGACTGGGTAGCAGCCTGGGACTCACAGGAGACTTTCCCATGCCAACAGTGGCCCCCACAGCCTCCTAAGCTGTATGCTTTGGATTCCAATGGATTCCTGAATCAAACTGGCCTCTGTGACTGTAAAATCCAGAAGTGGATTTGCTGAGGCTTCAGGTGAGGCATGATCCAGGAGCCTAGTGATGTCACCAGGATCCAGCTTCTCTCTCTTGATTTTTCTGCTCCAATTGCTTGGCAATGACTCCAACCTCAGCAAGTGTTTCCTCTCCCAGTCCCAAGATGGCTTTTAGAGCTTGGAGAGCTTCCTGTTTCTTTTTTCCTGTCCTGCAGGGGAAGAAAGAGAATCTTTGTCTCAGCATTCTCAGACAAAAACCTGAAAACCAACATAAATAAACCAGCTGAAGTCACATGCCCACTCCTGAACCCATAACTGGGGCCGGTAGATGGAATGCTCTGATTGGCTTAGCCTGGTCTCACTCACATTCCACCTTGGGCCAGGGGTGCTGTCACCCTGCCCAGAATCACAAAAATCAGGGGCTGTTGGGAAAGTGGGGGATGGTAGGAAAATGCACGCTGGAGACATAACCACAAAGGTCCTCACACAAACATAAAAGCCACACAACACTAGAGAGAGGGGATTCTACCATATCCAACTAGTATTCATAAAAACAATGACATGAGAAAGAGCTAAGTCTGGATTCTTATCAGCACACACTGGACTGTGAGTTTCATATGCATTCATATCTTCTACATTTCATACCTTGCGGTTCTGTTCAGTGTCCGGAGCTGATAAACTGAGGTCAGTGGGGTGGGGTTCTGTAAGAACTGGGCTGCTCCTGCTGGAGCCACATGGCTGAAGTGGGTGGAAGAACCGCTGGGAGGTGCTGACCCTACAAGACCATAGATTTCCAAACCGTAGATCATGTCCCAGCTTTTCTATAGAGCGATGGTAAACTGAAAAGATGAAATATACATGGCAAGCATCCAATGTTAAAAAAATGATGAGACAGAAATAGTCACCAGGGTTATTTGTCATCTTTAAATCTGCTTAGTGATAAGTATTCCTGCTCACTGCCAGGAAGAATAAAGCAAGAGAAGGGAAACACAGAAGCATGTGCATATGCATGGCTTCTGAAGCTGGCAAAGCATGTTGCAGGCAAGGTGTGCCCCAGGAAGCGGGTTATTTCCTTTTGAATCTTAATAACTATAGCATGCAAAGCCCTCTACCGGCTTTACTGGTCCCTCTCTGCCCTGAGTGAGCTGTGTGACTTTGGACAAATCACTTCCCCCCTCTGAGTCTTGGCTTCTTCCTCTATGATTGGAAGCAAGTGAAGCTAATAAGCAGTGGTTTTAAAATTATATTCTGCCATGCCCTTAGGCACTCCGCTGAAGCCGTTGTAGGAGGAGGGTCGGGGGCTCAGTGGGTGGGATTCTGAGCCCCCCATCCCCACCTTAACCAGAGCATTCTGCTTTTATCTCTTTTATAATCAGAGTTCTGCATGATATTTTGAGGGAAGAAAGAGATCTGAGGCTACAAAGAAAATGAAAACCACTCTGGAACTGATCTCAGAGGCCTTCCAGCCTTCATATCCTAGCAGCCCAGGGAGATAATTGTCTGTGTTTTCTAGTCCTTTGGCCTCTTGCAAATGACTTAGGCACCAAAAGGAAACCACACCCAGACTCCTGTCTGCATGCTGCCTTCTGGGGGTCCCAGATGGCCCTGGTACCCTCGACGACGATGACTGGTAAAGCTCCCCTCTGAGTGTGAAACCCATCACAAAGAAAGGGCTTCTCTCTTCAGCGGGACCTCGCCCCAGTACTGCCTCACGGCGAGCATCTTCGTCTCTGCCTCACTGTTTACGTTCCCCTCAGAGAATCCAGAGGTCCTTGCGGTAAGATGGGGAGTAATTTTCCCTCTTGGCTAAGTGGTTTCATGTGTAGTTCTTGGTGTCCACGAGATTGAAACAGAGCTTTTAGAGGCCTGGGCAAAACTATCTATTCATTTGAGTTAATAACAACTGCTGACAAACACTATCTTTTCCATCTTGCTGATAAATTATGCCTTTCATGATGGACATCTGATTGTAAAGGCCCTTGGCAGTACTTGAAGGCATTTAACTTAAAACCATTATTAGATTTTAGTTTAGCTCCCCCTTGATACCCCAGTCCAAAACTAAGGCCTTCAGGTACCTCTGAGATATTTAAGTATATGTTGTCCTAGGAGACCACCCTCGCACCAAAGGCAAATACTTTAAAAGTTGCTTTGTAATATTTAAAAAAGAGAGAGCGAAAGCCTGTACAAGAGAGAGCTGGGTAGGTTTTCCATGATTACTAATTTAGCAGACTCTCAGTTATGTTTTATTGATGGCTCTAAACGTAAGTTTGCTTTTGGTATACTTTGCTGCTGATGCCTAAAATAAGACGTGTAAGAACACATAATCCCATGCCTACGGCTTTTCAGAATAATACACAAAGGCTCTTTGTGGCAACCCAGGCAAGAGAGATTTACATGCAGAGGAGCAGGGCTTAGGCGGGTCTTCAAATTTGGGCAGGAAGAGAAGTCGCTTTCTGCTCACTAGCGTATCACTCTCGGTCCCAGTGTTCATGCAGTTTTAAACACGACATTCCTTCTAGTTTATTCTTGAATTAGGAAGACTGATCTCGCCCCCATTTTATTATTTGCAATTGGAGACTGGGGTGTGCGAGGCCCTGAGTTCACAGGAGGGAAATAATACATATTGCACCACTTAAGAGGGTGGTTATTTATGACTCAAGCTTGCCGAGGACAGCGGCGTCATATGTGTTCCGAGACGCCTTTCCACGCTCAGAGAAATACAAAACTCTGTGCACAGGGCCCGGAGAAAGCAATCACGTTCAAGGATTTGCTGTCGGGTTTTTTTTCGTCTTCTTCTTCCTTTTTAAATCACGAGGTGCCAAGGGATAATCAAATGTATATATTTTATCTTCCAAATACTAATGGGCTTGAGCACAGTGTGAAAGACAGGAGAGCTGATTAACGGGGAGCGTAACGATGCCATTACAGGCGCTATTTTCTTTAGAAATAAATGATCTCGATAAAATCTTTTATCCACGATTTGATAGCATTTGTAACAGGAGACGTAGACACTACAGCACTATCTTCATCCTGGTGAATAACGCCGTGTTTTCACAGATGACGTGCTCAAAATCAAACGGGTTTGTTTTCTCCAGTTTGCAAACTGCTTGGGATCCGGGCAGACAGAAAGAGCTGGGTTCGTGGTGCATCAAGGCCCTTCCCGGAAGGGTGAGGGGTCTCTTCTGGCCCCGTTTCTGCAGGCAGCAATCTAGAGCAGGAGCAGAGACATAAAGCCCCTCTCTTAGTATTATTTTAAAGAAGACAAAGTATCTAATAGGGCGCTCTAGGCAAACACACTCCGCCAGACAGATCAGCTTAACTCCCTGGTATCCTGCAGCACAAAGCATTTTAATAAAAAAAAGATTTTGGCGGCTGCACAGGTCTGAATCGCCGGCCTCTCTCACAGATTTATGTCCTCAAAGAGAGGCAGCTGGTAGCGTATCTGATGTCAAATCAAGCTGCAGGGCCTCCCTCCAACCCTTCCTCCCCAAAGTCCACCTTAGGCCCTGTGAGGCTAACCGGGAGCAAAGAAGAGGCCTCCTTTCTCTCTTCCTGGCCATGGCTTGCCGCCCCCAAGCAGGAGAGCCCCGGAGCTTCCCCAGTCTGCTGGCCCACTCTCAAGCCACAGCCTGGTCCGGCTTTCCCCACCACAAGTCAGTAGCGGGCTCCCATCTCAAGCACTAGGTTTTTCTCGGCTTGGAATTGTGAGCTATTGTCAGCACCTTTTCTTGGAAGCTTCTTGAAGCTACTCACAGGCTGAGAGAGAGGGCGCGAACTTCAGGGGCACTGGGTGCTTTGCCTCATTGTAATAAATGTTTCCTGTGCTCCTACTGTGTGCAAGGTATGATTCTGACCATCAGTCCCTGCCCTCAAGCAGCTCCACGAGAAAACAGTGGTGAAATTGGGCCACTAGATCCAACGGAGAAGATAAAATGGAGTCTAAACATAGGACTCATTCCTTCTTTCATTTTTGAAAGTGCCTACTATGTGCCAGTCCTTTTATGTATGTGATGAGGTGTCATAACAATGAACGACCATGATTCCTGTTTTCACAGGGAAAGCCTACTGCAACATAACATAATAAATGTAACAATCAGGGGCTATGAGATAAAAAAGGCTTTTTTTTTTAAGCAGACCCTTCTTGTGGACAGCCCAGTGTTATTGATAAGTCACTTATCAAAAATCTTGATAAGTTACAGGGTCCCCCTGAAAAAGGTCAAGAAAAAAATGTGCTAAAGTAAGCACTTAAGAGAGTAAGTGCTTTGAACTAAAGGACTCTTTGTTTGCTGGACACCGTGATGATTTGGAAGTTTGGGGCTAAATAGTTAATTCTAGTTGTCAGGCAAGTAATAGAGTGGGTAGAGGGGAGGAAGGAAGACAGAACAAGAATGTAGGCTGGAGCCAGGTCACTTTTGTGGTCCATGAACACATTATGTAAGTTCATGATTTTAACAATTACTAAAATTTGGACTGATCATTGGAATCACCTTGGGAACAAACCTAGGACTGGGGTGAGCAGAATGACACACGTAGAGGGCAACATTTAAGGAGACGCTCACTCTCACGGGCCTGCAAGTGTAGGATCGGCACCTGACAGTGGGAGCCTCCTTAAATTCTGCAGCTCATTTGCCTTACCCTAGTCCAACCCTGTTGGGGAGCATTAAAAAATACTGATTCCTGGGCCACACCCCAGAGGTTCTGATTTCATTGGTCTAGAGATGAACCTGGACACTGAGATATTTTGAAGCTCCCCAAGTGATTGTAATGTGCAGCCAGTTCTGAGAATGACTGACACAGCAAGTCTCCCCACGCAGGGTACAGCAGTAGCGGGCAGAGCTGTTAATTATCGAATATGAAGGCTTCAAGCAACGATAGGTGGTCAGATGCTTTGCACGCATATGGCTCTTTCCTGGTGGAAGCTAGATCTCTCTCTTCCAATGATGCGACCCTGCTCTTGATCAGAGTGGCAATTGGGAGGGCTTCCATCTCCTAGCTCATCTAACTCTGATGACAACTTTGAAAAGTAGATATCAGCATCTTCATTTTATGAAGAGGAAACTAAGGCCCAGAGAGGTTAAGTCCCCTGTCTAAGGTACACACAGAAAGGAAATAGGGTGTAGTGTTCATCCTTGAATTTGTCTTTTTTCAAAGCACGTGCTCTTAACTTCCCACCAAGCTATGCAGACTCTCTCCTGGGCAAGTGACCACCTATGATCAATGGTGATGGCAAACATGGCTCTGAATTTGGATCTGTTACTTTCCTTACAAAAGGCCCCTTGCCCTTGACCTAGCAGAAAATCAAGCCACAGTGTGCCTTTTTACATCCAGTCACCAGAGTCAGCAGGTGTCCAGTTCTGTGGCCCACGTCTGACGAAGGTTGGATTTCAGGTTTGCTCCTGGCTCCAGGAAAGGTCCCAGTTGCCACGCCTGGGCCTCTGGCTGATGGCAAGTGAGGCGCCTGGGATGCTAGATCCGAGCTAACTCTGCACAGTCTCCAGAGCACTCAGCCAATGGTAGCTGCCACGCAGGGACACCGAGGTGACTGCTTACATGCGTCCTTGGAATGAC
Organism: Tapirus indicus; assembly: GCA_031878705.1. Taxonomy (NCBI): domain Eukaryota; kingdom Metazoa; phylum Chordata; class Mammalia; order Perissodactyla; family Tapiridae; genus Tapirus; species Tapirus indicus. Next base: position 29,118,102 of record CM062927.1, on the reverse strand, counting down.
AGGCCCCTTCAATTTGGAGACTCCTGATAATTACAGGACATGCTGGGAAGGTGCCCTGAAAGGATAGTGCTTGGTTTCCTGAAAGGCACAGAGGATTAAGGGGCTGGAACAGAGGCAACTCCAGTAGCGGTGTCTTTCAAAAGTCAACACCATAACCACAGAGCACTCCAAAGAGAATGCTCTGTCCCAAGACCTCGGTACACTTGAGTTTAAAATGGGTGAACTGACGTTGGAATAATCAAGATTTGTATTCTCCGTGCTGCCAGCATTTATCCACAGAAACATCCCTTCCTTCTTTTTCTGCTGATAGCATCAGCCCCTGGGCTCAAGATGTTTGTTGGCTCCCCACTGCCCACTCAGCCAAGGCCAGGTTCTTCAGTTAGTGGCGATGTAAACTTCGCAAGACATTCAATCTCCTGTAACCACAGTTTCTTCATTTATAATATAGAGATAATCGTAGTAGCGACTTCTTGCGGTAGAGCGATTACAATATGATTTTGCAGCAGCTCCCATCAAGACGTGGCATCTGTTTCCCCATTCCTTCAATCTGTGCTGGTCAAACAGGATAGTGACTATGTGCTAATTTCAAACCTAGACCTCAGAGGCTTTGCATGTTTCCTATCTCCCGTTCTCAGAACCCCGCCACTGGCATATGAATAAGGCCAAGCTAACCTGCTGAAAGGACGTGAAAGCATTCAACAGAGGCTGCCCAGCTGAGGCTGTCTTAGACCAGCCAGGCCCAAGCTGACCCATCAGTTGGGCACAGACACGTGAGCGAGCCTGAGATCAGCCAAGCTTGGCTCAGATCTGTAGAACCTCTCTAGTTCATGATAAATAATAAATGATTGTTATTTTCAGCTACTAGGGTTTGGAATAGTTTGTTACATGGTGATAGATAACTGATACACTACTTCATAGGGATTTTAGGATTATCAAATGAGATCATGTATCTAATGTGCTGAGCACAGAGCTTGGAACAGCCAAAGCGCTCAATAAATACCAATCAGTACTAGTAACATACTAATAGTAGTAGCAACTAATAGTAGGAGCAACTCTAAACTTCTTATCATAATGTTCAGCGTATCTTGTTCATCTTATGTTCTCCACCTGGATTTAAGCCACACGGAGCCACTCTCCACACAGACTTTGCGCTTCTCACATCTGAAACTTGGTTATACCTTTCCTCCTACCTGGAATGTTCTTCACTGCATGTGTACTTTCCAACCATCACTGACCTTGAAGCCTTAAGCTCCAAGAAACTTTCAGTGATGGCCACCAATAGAATCAATTTCCCATTTCTCTGTGTATCCATAGCACTTTGATGATTTAACCTAAGATCATACTTTGACAGGTTTTGGAGTCAATTATGTCTGTCTCTCCAGCTTTCTGAAGGCAAACCAGGGGACATGTTCATCTCTGCTCTTCCCCAGTGGACCCAGCACAGTGCCTGAATCAGAAGTGGTAAAAATAAAAGTGGGGTGCCAGTCAGCTCTAGTCTTGGTAGCTCCAGTTGGTGGTCTTCCTGGAGTGCTAAGTTGGAAAGGATTGTGAGCCTGTGTCCCGCTCAGTTAGACGTATCTTTCATGGACTCAAAATGGGAAAGGGGCACCATCCGAGCAAGCTCTCAAAAGTGTGCTAACTACATTCAGTTTTAAAACTCCACATTTGAAACAAAAAAAGTGATACAATGTTACTTTTCTCTAGTATGTCTAATTGTCATCTCATCTTATCCTCATGACAACCCTGTACCCTGTATTTATTATTCCCCACTTTACAGAAGAGGTTAAGTGGCTTGGCTGAAATCACATGGCTAACAAGAGGCAGAACCCAAACTTAGGTATAGATCACCTGCCTCTAAACCCAAGGCTGCGTTACTGTGGGCTATGAATTGTCCTAGTGGACATTATAGCCCTGAGATCATATTTTCGTGCACTATGAAAATTCACTAAAATTATGTAAATTGGAATATGTATTTAAAACACAAAAAAATACAACATAGACAAAAGCACACGTGTGCAGGCATACACATAACAGAGAAACATAGAACCAAAGGACTTGCTTTCAGTTACTTTCGACAATAATTCCCAATGTGGGCAAGTGGACAAGTGCCATCATTATTGCCATAATAGCCTTATAAGGTCATAATTTAATGACTAATTTACTCAGTACAAAATGAAGACAATATTTCTAGTACAGTAGTCTTAGCTGGGGAATACAGGTGTTCTGGTAAATCCAATTTTCTGGTTAATAAAAAGTGTCTACATGGAATATTATGCAGTAGTAAGAAACAATGAACCAGATGTACATAGAATCATGTGGACAGGTCATAAAAATGGAATGCTTCATGAGAAAGAAGAAAAGAGAGCAAAAGTTTCAGTACAATCCAATTCACATAAATTAAACACACACACAAAAAACTACATTACATATTTTACATCGATCACTCATATCCTTACATGAGAAGGGATGAGTAGGAGTGGGATCAAGAAAAGAAGGAGGAAATAGTTATCAAGAAGGGGCCTCATTCCAACAATGATAATTGTTGGTTAAGCATTGAAAATTATGAGCCACAGAATTCTTTGAGAGAGGTCCAGATTTTTTTAATTAAAAATAAATTAATTAAATGAAATGAAAATTTCTGCATAAACTGAAAGTGGATTCAAAATATTCAGATACCTCAAATACCATCAAAAGTGCTTTCCCCCAAAAGTGTTTTACTGTGGAAAATGATTTTCTCTGCCAGCCATTCCACAAATACATATGAAGCACTTTCTATGGTCCAGGTGTTGGGAGTACAGAATAACGTAGAATCTCAAGGAACTTAAGAACTGCTAATATTTATTTAGCACCTATTACATGCTAAGCCCCGCCCAAGGTATGTTACACGTGTTATAATTAATTCTCATAAGATGATAGCAGTTATCATCCCCTTTTTAAAGATAAGGAAACTAAGGCCAACAGAGATCAGGAATTTTACCCAAAGACACAGCTAGAAAGTGGCAGAGCTAGAATTCAGACTCAAATCCACAAAACTCAACTTCTTTCTATGGAGCCACACCAGGTACCATCTGGTATTGGGGCAAAGTGAGGGTGGACCTATAAAACATATGCTCTCCTCTTACAGCATCTCAGTGTGATTATTATAAACATCATGTGGACGATGAGCTCCTTGCGGGTCCACATCAGTTCTCGTTCATCCCCATGGTGGCAGCAGTCAGCATGATGCCTGACTTCACATTCTTGTCAAATGAAAAAGTAACTAACATACTAAGAATAGAAGGGCTGAACTGCTGGCTGAACTTTCTAGTTAATAGCTTTCCAAATAAGGCAAATTTTATTCTATTTATATTTTTATGTATAGTCTAGGAAGTTGCATAGACAACCACAGATGCTGGCACTTAATTGATATCACATGATACAACACCAGCATGTGCCAGAGAAGGTTCTCACTCAATATCCAGAGTTGAAGACTATCTGGGTTCTTCTACTTAAATAGAATGGTTTGAATCCAGTTACTACATCCAGTTTCTGAATCACCATCATCATCATCATCATCATCACCATCACATCACACCACTACCATTATTACCATCACCACTGCCACCATTCATCGAGCACATTCCATGGCCAGACCCTGAGCTAAGCATTTTACATGCATCATCTCATTTAACAACCTTATGAGTTACTGCTATTGTTTATCCTACTTTTACAGATAAACAAAACAACACTCAGAGAAGTTGTTACTTGCCCAAGATTGCATAGGTGGTAAGCAATAGTCTATTAGTTGGGATAGGCTAGAATTTGCTGCAATAACAAACATCTCCCAAATCTTGATGGTTTAATCTATGCAAAGTTTGCTGCAGGCCTGAGAATCTCAAACCCAAGCATCCGCCATGCAGTAACTCAGAGATCCAGTGCCTCCACCCCGTCAACGCAAGGCCCACCCATCTGCAGATGCAAGGGAAGATGATGATGGGCATCTCACAGAGACTTCTCATTGCCTCAGCCTGGAATTGACTCACATTTCCCATATTTCTATGGCCCAAACTAGAAACATGGCCCTCAGTGCAAGAAGGCTTGGAAGTGTTGTCTCCAGTATGCCCAGGAAGGAAAGGAGACGTGTATACAGGTGAGCACTAGACATACCTACCCAAATAGGGACTCCAAAGGCCTCTTAGTCCCTGGAGAGACCTGCATCCACCAGGAATGTTAGATTTGGCTTCTTGAACACTTCCGTGGGAGGTGGGGAGGATTGTCATGTGCTGTGCCTCGACCCTGGGCTCAGACCCTTGCAAGACCACCTGCATGCATTGTCATTTAACCCTCACAAGAACACCAAGCGATGGGCACTATTGTCCCCATTTTATAGATGAGGAAACTAAGGCTCAGAGAGGCTAGGTGACTTTCCCAAGCCAGAGCTAGGACACAAAGCAATGGTTTTCTACCTCTGAAACCAAATTCCAGCGAGACCACAAAATAATCACCTTCGTTCAGTTGTTACTTTACAAAATGCTCCCAAGAGTGTTTTGGAGTCTGCCTTCATGGCAGCAGTATGAGGTTGGTGGGGATGCCCCCATGTCACAGGGGAGGATGCTGGAGCTCAGCGAGGTTAAGTACATCACTCAAGAGGCCGTGAAGCCAAGTCCGTCCACGGGCGGAGATGAAATATCCCCAAGGCAAAGAGCTCCAGGACTAGGAGAATGAAAGGTAGTGGGCCCCCACCTCATCCTGGCTGCCCAATCCCTGGGGGGAGCGAAGGCAGGAGAAATTCCAACCCTTACAGAGTTCATCTCTTAAACACTTATAAAAGCTTTAAGATCCAGACAAAATCCAGACCTAAGTGCAAAGGTTACTGGAGTTGGGATTTTATTGCCAGATGTAAATCCATCTTCTCTAAGACCTGCTCCAGGTCCCTGGTGCCTCACGTGAAATATTTCATGTGTGCTGAATGGATTTGTTGGCTCCCTGTTGCCTTTGTAAATTATGAAGTCCAAATTTCTTAGGGCCTGGCTCCAGCACGGGTAGCTCTAAGTGCCCGGCTCCGAGCGCTGAATGGAGGACGGCTTTGCTTCATTCCAGGGGATGGCCCTGATTTTGTCTTTCCAGGGATTAACAAATCATGACCCACCATTCTGGATTAGGAGGGGCGCTCGGCTCACCCCCGAGCTCTGAGTGCCCAAATTTGGGCCATCACCTCACCATTCTGTGGCCACAGCTGATTGGTCCAGCCGCAAAGATACTGGACCCAAAATGGACCAATCAGATTCTCTCTCTCAGGAATATGGTGCTTATTAAAAGGGACATAGCTATTGGGCGCCGAGACTCCTGGACGGCTGCCCCCTGCAGGGAACGTCTCCCAGCCTCCTGCTGAGATCTGTGGATGTGGCTCCCCAAGGTGGGATGTCTAACTCATCCTTTAGTCCTACTGACCTTTCACCTTTCTGCTCCGCTTAACTGAGCCAGGGTCCATTTGTTGCAGCAACCAAAAGAATCTTGACTAATATCTGTGTTAACCCACCCACCCTCAAGACAGAGACGCATCCTCTTCGGCCTTCCCACTGCTCATGACCTACTTTTCTATGTTTCTCCCAAAACTCAGCAACTTCACCTACCGTCTTGTGGATCCTGCACAGAATGGTACAGCTAAGTGGGCGGGACGGGGAAGAAGCTGGGAGTGTGTGCCTGGGCAAGGGTTGGAGTTCTAGAAGATGGTACATCTCATCAGCATTGTTATGCATGACACGTCTAGAACCTAGAGCCGCTGATCAGAGACTCCGTGGAACCCGCTACACTTCTCGGTGGGCCGCCGACCACCTCCTCTGGCCCCATCCCGTCCTTTCCTTCCCGCCTATCCAACTATCCCTGGCTATCTCAGTCCGTGGCTCTGTGTATGCTATTTCCTCTCTTACCTGAAATGGCCCCTCCTCCTTCTCTCATTAAAAACCCAACTTGTCTGTCACAGCCAAATTATTTCTTGATCTTCTGCAACAGCTATAAGGCACGACTAATTAAAATTAGTCCCACTGACCTTGATGCTTATTCTCCTTCATCGCACATAATGTGTTGTATTATTATCATCTGATTTATTTCATGTCTGTGCCCCCCATTGGACTAGTTGTTATTTAAATACCTCTTCCTTCATAGGATTAACGCCACCAAATTAGCTATCATGTGCCTCTGTACAAAGAGGACTTCTGGGTTCGTTTCCTCTTTTTTCAGTCCTTCCTGAAACAAGAGATGCAGCCTCACGGGAGAAAAGTCTGCAAAGATCCAGTTCTTGAATGCGGAAGTAGAATGTATTGTCAGTGCTGCCCTGTGATCGTGCTTGGCCCCGCACATAACTAACGGGGAAAGTGTACAGGGTGGCGTGAGAGAGGGTGGGAGACAGGGAGCTATGTAAGGGAAGGCTAACAAAGAAGAAAAGAAGGCCAATCTCAGCAGATTCTCCTCTTGCTGTTACCCAGCCTCTGTGTGGGGACAAATCCCCACAGATGGTTCTCCATCAAGAGTGCTCATCAAAATGTCCCATGGACATAAGCAGAAAAAAATATTGATCTCCTCCTTACTGAGGAATATTATACAGGTGTCAAAAAAGAGGAATATCTGTGTGCATGTTAGAAAGATGTACCAGTAGATTTTTAAGTGAATAGATGCTCCTCACTGTATATAAAGTAGCAAACATTTCTGAGTAGTTGCAATGCACCAGGGACAGTTCTATGTGCTTTACATAGCAATTTATTACATCATCAGAAAAAAACCTGTGTGGTGGGCTTATTATCTCCATGTTACTGATGGGGAAATTGAAAGACGGGGACTAAGAAACTTGTTCAAGATAACATGGCTAGTAAGTGGGGAGCCACTATATCGGCAGCCTATATACCAAGCTGCACTACACTGTACTATTGGCCTGCCTGTATTCTATGCTATACTATATGGGCTGTCCACATCCAGACTCTCAACCACCATGCTATACGGTCATTAACTGTGTGTGTATGTGTGTGTCTGTGTGTGGAGAGACAGATTGTATATATAGCTTATACTTATTTGGCTGGTATTAACATAGAAAATTTCTGGAAGGCAGCCAAGAAACAGTTAGGAGTCCACACCTCTGGAGAGCTAGGATCAAATAATCAGATGACTTATTTGTCTCTTCGTAGCCCCACTACACTGTCTCAGGAATTCATTCAGCTGTAAGTAATAGAAAACCCAATTAAGAGACAAACAAAACCAGTTTATTTGTCTGACATAACTAGAAGCCCAGAGGTAGTGGTTTATTGCCTCCCTGATAATAGGCTACTTTTGTGCAATGATCTTGGCATCACACTCTCAGTAAGTCCCCTTCCTTGTTTTCTTTTTTCCTCTACAGCATTTATTTTCATCTAACACATCGATATTCTACCTGTGTACATTGTTTATTGCCCATCTTCCGCTCTAGAACGTCAGCTATGGGGACTTTGTTTTGTCCACAGCTGTATCCCAGCACCTTAGAATTCTACGTGGTACAGAGTAAATGCTCAGTAAACATTCGTTGAACTAATGAGTGAATGAATGCTACCGTTCAGTCATCACGTCCATGTTCAAGACTCAAAAGAGAGGGGAGCTGCCCCCGTTGCCCCTGCTCTCTTTTATCCTGAAAACAGATGCTTTCTCCCAGTCCTCCACACAGATTTCCTCCAAGTCATATTGGCCAGAATTGGTTCACACAGCATGCTCCTCTCCTTGCAGCAAGAGATGCTAGAGAGCCGGGAGCAAGTGGCCATGATTGCACATAGCCACCCCAGACAACATCAAGTTGTGCTTAACCAGGAAGAAGCAAGGAGCGGGTATCAGTTAGACAACCAACTATATCTCCCACAGGTAGGGTGACTTTTTAGCATGTGCATTTTCTACTTTTATTTTATATTTTTCTTGAATACAGATGTCTGGGCCCCACTGAGAATCTGAGCAAGTAGATGTAGGCTTGCTCTGAATCTCAGGGGGTGAGACTGGCATATGCGCTTTTTAAAGATGCTCAAAAGATTTTGATGCACCATCCATGATAAAAAGAACTTTCCAAAGAGTCCACACTTATAGGCAGCAGAAGGGTTTTAGAGTCCTGGAAAATGAAGTGTGACCTGACCCCCATAAAGATGTAAGACCAAGGGGCCTTCATAGATCACTGAGCTCAAGCTTTCCATTTTGCAGATGAGTAAACTGAGGCTTCCAGAGCGGAAGAGACTTGTCCAAAGTCTCCCAGGCTGGATTCCAGCGTTGTCCCCCAAACCAGTGCTTTGCTCCCTTCGGCTCTTGGCCCCCTCTTCTCCATCATCCAGTGTTTACAGCCAGGGGCAGGACCCTCCCGTTGCTCACATTTAACTTTTACAGAGAAACAACCAAGTATCAATTTTCCCTTTCCCCGTTAACTGCATAATCTAGACTAATAAATTAGTCCCAGAGCAAAAAGATGTCCTTAATCCCCACACTGCTTTTCCATATCCCTGTGGTGTTTATAATGTAAGAGGAGCTTTGGTGGTTAATATCCACTCCCAGGCTTCCTCTCTGTATATGTATAAATTTATATTTCATAATTATAGTTGCAGGTTTCTCCTCCACTCTACCCCTGCCCTTGAGCTGGAGAATGACACAAGAAATGGTTTATGTTCTCCAGTCTATGCTGATGGTCTAATCCCACTTATGTATTTCATGCTGTCTCTGTCGAGTTCATTTTTCCCCAGCCACGAGTTAGACGCTGTGCCCGATGCCCCCATCTCCGCGAGTCAAAGCAGCGTGAGCCTGGACGAACCTAGGCAATCCCTCTGAAAGATGCCAGCTTTGTGGCAGAGGGTTCTGAAATGCAGCAAGGAGGCCCACACCTAGGTCCTGTTGGTGGATTTATTACTGTTGATTAAATGTCTCGTATTCAGCATCGTGCCTGTGTGATGGCTGTGACCACTGCAAACCCTCTCTCTGTCCTGCACTCGTGGGTACAGCAAACCTGAAGTACCAGAAAGCAGAGGGATCTGTGGCTTTACAACTGTCAGGAGAAGTCCAGTTGCAAAACCAAAATGAAAGAGCGAGGTGTCTCCTTCCCAGAGATGGGAAGAGCTGCCGGGCTACCCCTCCAAGCTTGTGTGCAACTCCGAGGTCAGACTCACTTTCTTGCAAAAGGTGCTGAAGCTTATAAGAGGACCACACAACTCAGAGACCCAGTGGTTCCCAGTCTGCATCAAATGTCAATCAGTTATGTGACTGGAGCCAGTGGCTTCATCCCTCTGAGCTTCAGTGGCTCATCTGTGAAGAGGGTAAGAAAATCCACCCTATTTAACCCCAGAGTGACTGGGAGAATGGAAGTGAGCAAGTTATGAATGTGTTTTACAGGTAGCAGGTAATGTGGGTAGATTTAAAGTGACTGAGACACCGATGCCCTAAAATTCCCACCCAGCTATGCTCCCTCCCCCACCCCCATCAACCAATATTTATGAGAAACATGTTTTCCTAGTCGTTTGGACATTATATAAGGCACAGTCATCAGTCGAAGGAAAATGTGAAAAATATCAGCTAAGCATCCAAGGTGTTAGCTTCAAAGAGACAAAACATCTCTTTGGCTGCCCGAACTTTTCCATTTCTCTGCAGATATTTGGTACCGCATAAACATAAAAGGATAGGGGAAGCCAACCATGTAATACAATAGGAACAAAGAAGTTTGGATCAACTACGTATTAGGTGAGGGGGGTACTTCTTGAAACTGCATCATCTTGGCAATTAAGCATTTAATCTGAAATACATTATTTTCCCCAGACTTTGAAGCCAGCTGCTTGAGCTCAAACCCCAGAGTTTCAATACTAGCTCTATTACACTGGTCAGGTTAAGTTCTACTAGGCTCCAACTCGTGTGAAATGAAACTAACGATATCTAATTTCAGGTAGACATTGTAGGTAAACCGTAAACTCCAGGGGGACAGAGATATTAACTGTCTTGCTCACCATTTAATCCCCAGCCCCTAACTCAGTGCTCTTTAATAAGAAGCACTCAATAAATTGTTTGTTAATAAAAGAGTGAATGAAGAGTAACATAAAAAGAACTTACCTTTGGGCAGGCCCGGTGGCACAGCGGTCAAGTTCGCACTCTGTTTCGGCGGCCTGGGGTTTTCAGGTTCGGATCCCGGGGGCAGACCGACTCACCGCTTGTCAGGCTGTGCTGTGGCGGCATCCCATATAAAGTAGAGGAAGATGGGCACGGATGTTAACCCAGGGCCAGTCTTCCTCAGCAAAAAGAGGGAGGATTGGCAATGGATGTTAGCTCAGGGCTGGTCTTCCTCACAAAAAAAGAAAAAAGGGCTTAACTTCATGCCTAGAGTCTTCCAAGCGTTCAGTAAACACTAGGCTACTTTCTCAAATTGTTGTGGTGCTAGATAAGTGATTCCAGGATGATCTGAAAACATTTTACATATTAGAACGTAGCCTGCACGAGGGCAGGCACCTCTTTTGTTCAGTGCTGAATCCTCGCCTCCTAGAACCATGCCCAGCATTTAGCAGGCACTCAGTAAATGTCTGTTGAGTGAAAAATATGCGTTGCTTTTCCCAGACAGGCTGGGTGCTACTGAAGAGAAGGATGTGCATCTCGGATTCTCTTAAATCCTCACTAGTATGTCGTACTAGTACTCACTGCACGAAAGATGCTCAAGCATTCACAGCACACTAGGGCCACGGACTCTCGGGGGTGCAAGATCGCTTAGAACCACCACAGTCTGTCAATAACAAACAAGCGTGTTGGGGGCCATACAATAGACTCCAAAGTAAGAGAAACATCTCTGACTGAAACTCTTCCTGCAGACGGAATTTCAACAGAAAATTGCAATAGAAAATATTCTCTGTGAAATTCCACAACCTTTGTCGTTATGAAAAATGTCGTGGAAGGATAGTTTTTCTCATAAAACAGCAACGTGCAAAAGTAATCAGTGCCGGAAAACCCAAAGATAGATGAAGAAAACAAGAGGAACAGATTCGATAGCTCTGGTTTTATGAATAGAATGTTCCACCACCCCATCATTTGTAAGACCCTCACGAGATCTTTTTTTACAGCAGGTTATGAATCATCTTCATGATATCTTTAAATGGATGATCAATACTATATTTTCCCATAAAATGTTTGGTTTGAAATCCGATTTTAAGTGCATTAGAGTTTTTGTGCACCGAATGGGTGAATGCCATAATAAATTGTCATCAAATATGAAAGAAATATAGCATAGATTAATTGCCATATTTATTTATGAGTCTATAAAATACCTTGTGAAAGTCCTGGCACATTTTTGGGATACCAATTTGAACCTTCAGGAAAGTTAAAAGCATTAAAAGAGACTGCAAGGAGATTTATTATCGGAATGTTTTTAATTGCAGACCCAAGCAGACATGCAGGTATTAGAACGGCTATGCCCTTAATGGGCATGTCTCATGTGTTCCTCTCTTTTTTTTTCCTTTAAAAATGATATACTTCCCATATTTTTATTGATTTGCGAAGATCTGCCATAAATTACTGTGGCCAGCATGTGACATCACAAATGGTCCCAGCTTCCCTAAAGTAGCGGGCCCCAGGTGGCACAAAAAAGAAGGCTCCTGGCCAGTTCTTATGCTTGACTTTAAAAGTAGGAGAAAACACAGCGAAAGAGAATGCTGGGGGAAGGCCCGTAACAAGACAAAAATGTATGTGGCTTGAAGCTGCTCATATTTTAATTGAAGCCTGAAAGTCTACGACAGTGAAATTCTTTAGGGGGAAAAATGACAGATATCACCCCTGTGGATGGCTGTTAGCAAAGCTCCCGTACAGAGCTGTGTGCAAAACACACAGTCCCTACTTGTAGGCAGAGCCAGCCCCACGGCAGCTTCCTTTCCCATTGGTCTAGGCCATGCTTCTTGTCCCCAAATGTGCACCCCAGACCACTCCTAGACCCTGTCAGAAAGGGGAAAAAGGACATGGCCTCTTATCCCATGGAGTCCTTACAGGTTGTCCCTTTAAGGTCTTTGTGTCTTACATGCATTTCTTTTCCAAAGACTTTGGCTTCAAAAACTGTTCCCAGGTTTTCAAAGCCATACATTCGTGGTTTACTTTAAATTTTAATTCCTTGAACACACATGAGATGCCTTGAGCTTATCATTAGAAAGATATCACCCTTCACAGCATAAAAATCATCAAGATTTTCTATACACAAAAACCGCTTTGAAAGTGAGAATAATGCACCAAACCCCCCAGCCTACTGATATAAAAACAAAGATTAAAAAAAAAAATCCTCTCCCAGAAAGTAGTCACTAACTAAATTACCTGAACTGTTTTATTAAATCAGTGTGGATAGATAAATAGACATAATCTTGGCTGGATTTTTTAAAGAGGTTTTTTTTGGTTGTTTTTTTATATATATGTACTTATCAGTCACAGCTAGGTCGACTTGCTGTTTTCCATTTTAATTAAAGATCCACATCAAATTTCTAAAACTCCCGAATTATTACATAAGCTCTTGCATAATACAGGTTGATATAAAAGCATGTGGTAGAGACTCTGAACTTGTGGCTTACAGTGGCATCTCTTTAGATATTTTCTCTGCTAAATTAAGCTGTGTCATCCCAGAGCACTAACTGTGAGCTCTCTTAGTCCAGTTGGGGTTAGCATCATCTCCTGGCTGTGTCTGGCTTTATATATGTTTGAAACATGGGCTTGTGGAAAGATCCAGAGTCGGAAGGTCTGGATTCCTCTGTCATCTACTGGGTTATGTGATCTGGGATTTGCTTCTCAGCTCTCCAACTTCCTTATCATGAGCCTTAAATAAGATAAAGCAGAAGCGTTCAGGAGAGCTCCCAAGCACACTACAAATGCAGAGGAATTTTATGATTAACCAGCTTTCTAAGCTCAGGTTTGTACCTGGTTTGCTGACACACCAGGATCACTCTGCGTTCAGTCTCATCTTTTACTTTATCCAGAAGAAGTTGATTCTTTCTTTCTATTTGCCACCTTTCTGACAAGCGACATCAACACCCTCATTTGGGAGTTACTGCCTTTTTATTTCTCCCTCCTGATGCCAGAGCTGCTGTTGACAATATGTATTCAGGCAAGGCAGGGGCTCACTGCATTTCACAATCAGATGCGTGCATGCTACTTCCGTCAAAACAATTAGTGTTCATTTCGGCTTTACTCGGGAAGACCTGTGGTGACTGATCAGTATAAATTATAGATGCAACTGTTCAGATGCACTTGTTCATCCATGCATAGATCTGAGGAAATTTCATTCTTCTCCGTTCAAAACCAGTCACGAAAAAAATCCATATTTAAAAAATACAATTTAGCACATTTTCACCTATGTTATTATGCTCATAGACACACCTTTTCTTTGTGATTGGAGGCATTTGAAGTTGATTTGGGGCATTTCTGGGTAGTTATTCCCTCCCTTCTGTAGAATTTACTGTCTTTATAAATCATTAGGAAATGATGGATATTTAACCCAAAATAATGCAATATGGTTTGTTGTCCTCTTTTTTTTGGTGGTACCTAAATTCAAATTTATTGTCAGAGACACATCCTTTACTCTGCCTGCACACAACCTTCAGGGTATTTAAAGAAGAGAAACATGAACTTCAGATAAACAATGTGCGTTAGTACTCTCTCTGCTCCAGACAAGCCCTTGACTGTTTATTTTGTTTCATATTTGTTTTAATGAGCAGCTGGAGGAACTATCAGGGACAAGAATCTGTCTCATCGATTTAAAATACTTTAGATGAAATGATTCCCTTAAATATAACTGGGAGGGTCCGTATTTGATAGGTTTATTTACTTGCTTCAACAAAATTCCAGGTGTATACATATACAATTGGGCATTTCCCCCAAAACCAAATGACTCAGCAGTGAACAAAGCAATGAGAAGCCAGCATGGTGGAGAAGAAGCACAGAGCACTCAGCTGCCGAAGCAGGCCCCTGTCAACAGTCAGGAGGAGGCGAGCAGATTCCACGGTAGCATCCCTGAATCAGACTTTCCGAGAAATAGGCTTCTTTTCACCTGAGTTTTCCGCCAGACAGAGGTTGATACTGGTTTAACCCACTGGCTTTGTTTTGTTATGAGGATCCCAAAACAATGGGAAGAGCAGGCACACTTCATAAGAACCATTTTTAGAGAACCCAACTGAATGCTCAAGGGGGTGACAATCAGTTGTCAGCAGCACCGGGTGGGTTTGCTATGGGGGCCTCCTCTCCCTGGGAAAGACATGTTAAACCTGGAAACGGCAGCCTTCTTCCCAGGAAGACATTCTGATGCCATAAAGCAACTTTGAAGACAATAGCAAGGTGCCTTAACATAAAACCTGCTCTTTGTTTGTTTTTCTGTATAAGAAGAAAAAGGCTGAGGTATCTTCAGAGTCCTACCTTCCAATTTACTTCACCACTGTTCTTTATCTCTTTTCTTTTCTTTTGAAAAATCTTGTCTTTTCTCTAATCCTAGAGAGCAAAGACAAGAGGTAGGCCTTGAGGCCCTGCACACACGCTGACACCACAGAGGTCTTATAAATCAGCGAAAAATCAATACATTCTATATGGTAGTTTCTCCTTTGCAACCAGATCGCCAGGGGACAGAACTAATGCTTTTTCTCCACCACCATCCCCATTTTTCTGTCATAAAAAAAAAAAAAAAATTCTGCTTAAGAACGAATAGGCAATCAAAATTGCTGAGTAAGTATTTTAACTATCTAATTTTATGACTTTACAATTGACATACCTTCCCTTTGGAAATGTTTGCAATTAATTAATTAGCAGTAATCTTCCCCAAGGGACTAATTTAATGAATTCTCTCCAATGTAAAAAAAAAAAAAAGCTTAGATGTATCCAAGCTGCAAATGTGTGAATGGCTCCAAAGTGCATTTTGAAAAATCAGGGGATCTATCTCTTACAGTGAATTTTTATCACTAAATCAATCTGGCGGTAATAATAATTCTTTTTCTAACGAGGAGTTTCCCGGGTTGAACACAAGGTTTCTCCAAGGTAACCGCACTCAGCAGCAGCAGCCGGGAAGCCTCGCTGGGCTGGTTAGTATTTAGAATGGAGCTTGTCCTCCTGTTAATAATCTCTTAGGCAGAGGAGTCTGTGGTTTGCGGCTTCTTTAAGCTCCTGTGCGTTCTGCAGAATCCATAAAGAGGAATAAAGAAGCCGGAGATGTCATTCTAAATAGGTCGCTGGCTTCCGGGCCTTTAAGTTTCCTCTGCAAGGGGCCAGAGGAAAACTCGGGGATCCCAGGCCGGGACCCCAGACCTTGTCTGGTCCCTGGGCTTCCTCCTCGCTTCGCAAGAATCCGGGGCAGAGAGCCGGGTTGTTCCTAACCTCTAGGCCACACGTGTTTGCGTTTCACCAGGAAAATAAAACGGGGCCGTTGGAACCATCTTCCCTGGTTCCTCCCGGGAGGTGATGCGAGTGCCTGGAGAGCGTTTTGTCCACTGTAAAGCGCGATGACCCCGCGAGTGAAAGGCGAGGCTGTCTGAGATTTCTGGCCTGAAAACCCGACAGCCTGAGTTCCACTTGGGTCCCGGCAGCAACCCCCGAAAACCTCCCCGCAACAGACTGGCCGTCCCTTTTCGCCCCTAGATGTGGCGGGCTGGAGACCCTCAGCGGGGAGGCTCCAGGCCTGGGGATTGAGCCTTCGGGTGTGCTGAGTCTACCATGTCCGCAAACTGGCGGCCGCTTGTCCGGGAGCCAGGCCCGGAGGACGTAGCCCCCTCCTGGGCACCAACGAGCTCCTCTGCCCATCAGTGCCCCCTTGAGGACCCCTGGGATGGAGTGGTGTGGTTAGAACGCTGGGCCTAGCCAGGCGTCCAGGCAGAGCGCGGGGAATGTGCCGCCCTCCCTGCGCGCCTAAGCGCAGCTCTCCAGCGCCACCCCCCGCGGAGCGCAGAGGCTGCAGCTCGGCCCTGGCGCCTTCCTGCGGCTCCCACGCTTCCCCGTGGACACAGCGGGCGGTGCGCAGGAGTCAGCCAAGCCTCGCCTTCGGAGGAGATGCCCAGGAGTCTTAGCCCGCGGTCTGCAGATGCCAGGGATCAGACTTGGCGCGTTTCCCGGCAGAGTCCGAAAGGACCTGAACCTTGGCCTCGAGGGGGCGCTAATCGGCCTATCCGAGGACCAGGAGGCTGCAGAGAAGCCCTGGGGTCAAGGCTCTGGCAAAGGCCGGGGCTTGGAGAGCCCGAATCTGGCTAGAGTCCTGGGGAGACTGGGGCGGGGAGCCGGATCCCCGAGGACAAAGACGGGCAAGCCAGTGGGAAGCACCGACGCTGCGCAGTGCTGCCCCAAGGAGCGCAGGGCCTGTGGCGCGAACAAACTTTCCTGCAGCGGAGGGGCGGGGTAGCCGGGCTAGAGGCTTCTCCCCCGAGCCTCGGCTCTCCTCCACCTGCCAGTGTTCAACCTCCGCCCAGCCTTCGCCCACCCCAGTTCCCTCCCCTCCCCCGCGCGCCTCTGTTCGCTTATACTCCTCATCTCTCTCCTCTCCCCTCCTCCTTCTCCCTCTTGCCTTTCTCGCCCACTTTTCTCCTCTTTTTTTCTCCTCTTTTGTATTCTCTCCTCCCTCGCCGCCCGGCTTGCTTCTCTCCTCCTCCGGGCCGCAGGGGAGGAGGTAAGCGCGCTGCGCCCGGGGCCAGCGCGGCGCAGAGGGAGGCGTTTCTCCTACTTCTCCCGGGTAATTTGGAGAGATTGTGCGCGCGCGCATGAGTTTAAGGCGAAAACGGGTAAGATTCAGCGCCAAGCAGAGAGGGTCGGGGTCTTTGACGTTCCTCACCAGCTGCACAACCTCCTGGAACCAGTGTGAGTGTGGGTGACAGTGCGCGCGCGCGCACGGGCTGGCTGCGCTTGGTACGCTTGGTGGCCCGGGGCCCCAGGGCCCGGGGGCCCGCCTGGCGGCCCGGGATTACCGTGACGTCACATTGAGCCTCTGGCCACCTTGGACTGGGACACCTCGGGAGCCGCACAGCCCCGCGCCGCGCCTCACCTTGCCCCGCCACCGCGCGACTTTGGAAACTCGCATCCTCTCCCTTCCCCTGCCCATCCATGGGCCCTTCTGTCTTCGGGATCACGCGGGCCGGAGGGGCGCCTTCTGGAGCGCAGGGCTCGGCAGCCAGGCTGCCCTCGGCTCTGCCTCCAGTCGCGCCACGCAGGCTGAGGACCCGGCGCTGGGCACCGGAGGCCGTGTAAGGAACTGAGGCGGCGCACCGCTGGAGGCTCACAACCGCCGGGCTGAGGCGGGAACTCGCAAGAGAAGAGGGAAGCGGGCCAGGGACAGCCACCATGTCCTTCCCGCACTTTGGACACCCGTATGGCAACGCTTCCCAGGTAAGAGGCGCCTCCATGGGGGATGGGGGCAGAGTGGGTGCAGGGGATGCCTAGTGCATGCGCTTGCGCCTGAGCGCCCTCCTCTCAAACGAGTCCCCAGGGAAGCCAGCTGGAGCAGGGACCAGGGTAATGTACCCCTCTGACATCCCCAATCCCTGGCTGAGAAGGTACCACTCCCCCAGTGCAAGCTGGAAAATCGTGTGACCAGAAACTTGGGCACTCTGACCATGCGCTCAGTGAGGTGGGTGAGATCTTGGGGGTCTTCCAGACAGGCCCCCTTCTTTACAGATATCCGAGGGGACCGGTAGAGTCGCAACTTCCAGTCCAGAGCGCTGTCCATCTCACCATTTTTCTGTTGTTCGTTTGTTGACCTCTGTTCTTATCCTCCCCCTTCCTTGGGTCTGTCCAAGCTCTCTGCTTCTGTTTCCTTCGATTTTCCATACCAGGAATGACGAGGGTTTCCTGGGGAAATTCTGGGGACACCCACCACTGTTCTCCAGTTTCTCTCCAGAGTGTTGAGTCTGGTCCCAACTTGACCTCTGACCTGCTTTGTGATCATGGACAAGTCTGCACTCTCTCTGGTCCTCATTCCCTATCTGTAAAATGGGAGTAGGAGTGAGACCTAATGATGGTCTCTAAGGCCAACTTCTAGCTCCGCCTTTGTAGGAGTCTATGGTGGGGAGCAGAGAGGGTCTGTGAAGGAACCCGTGGAGCCAGGTTTCTGTAATCGAGTTTCAGAATGTTCCTACCACCTAGACCCCTGGGACTCTGGAGACTTAGCGACGGCTTAGGGGTGTCTATAAGGGCAGTTTGGATAAATTGAGTCTTTGGATAATTCCTGTCCCAGTACTCAGCAGAATGCTCAGCACACGGTGACATTTAGTTAATGTTGAATCAAGGAGTGATCTGGCACTTCCTCTGCTGGCTGCCGCCAGCCTGAGTCGCCGGGCTTTGACCTCCGATGCCCCTCTCTCGCCCCCATAGTTTCTGATGTCTGCAAGGTCCAGCGCCGCTTGCTGCGAATCCGCCCCGCGCTCCGTCCCAGACGTGGCCTCAGGCTCCACCCCGGCGGCGGCTCTCTGCTGCGCATCCTACGATAGTCGGCTGCTGGGCAGTGCGCGGCCGGAGCTGGGCGCGGCCTTGGGAATCTATGGAACCCCTTATGCGGCCGCTGCAGCTGCCCAGAGCTACCCCGGCTACCTGCCCTACAGCCCGGAGCCGCCCACGCTGTACGGGGCGCTGGTGAGTACCCCAGGTGGAGCCTGGCTCTGTGCGCCAGAACCCACTCAGCCTGGGAACACGAGCTGCAGCGGAGGGTGAAATCCAGTGTGACATCTCCAGGGAAAATCTAGCAAGGACACACAACTCTGAGGAAAGGAAATGGTTACAAAGGAAAAAAAAATCCGTCTTTACAGCATTTTACAGTTTGCAGAACTCCATACTGTTTAGAAAACATTTGTACCTCTATTAATTCTGTGAGGTAGGCAAGTCTCAGTTTACAGATGAGGAAATTGAGATGCAGAGGGATTCAAATACTTTACCCAAAGTCACAAAGATACAGAGGGTCAGGGAATACCTCTGGAAGGTGAGTAAGGCAGGGAAGTTCCCCAGCTGGTGAGGAGGGGGTGGGGGAGACACAAGTAGTAAGAGTAATAATAACAGCTTGTCATCGACTACTGCTTATTCTGCACCAGGAATTCTGCCAAGTGCTCTTTTTCAATAACCTCTAGGTACTATTGTTATCCTCATTTTACCAAGGGGAAACTGAGGCATAGAGTGGTTAAGCAACTGGGCCCAAGATCACACAGCCAGGGCGAGGGGTGGTTCTAGTATTTGAACCAGACTTGACTCCAGAGTTCACACTTTTAGCAACAACCCCACCTGCTTCCTCCCCAAATGAGGTCCTGAATTCTTTCTTCCTCCCCCACCAGAATCCACAGTATGAATTTAAAGAGGCTGCAGGGAACTTTACACCTGGCCTGGCCCAACCAGGAGCCTATTATCCCTACGAACCACCTCTGGGGCAGTGTCAGTATGGCCGGTAAGGCATGGGGCGCATTGGTGGCTGGCAACACAAGTCCTTCCCCCTTCCCTGCCAATCTGGGGAGAGGATGGAAGGGTGCCGCGGGAGGAGGGGGGAGCAGAACCTCACTTCCAGGCCGAAGACTGGATCCTGCCTGCAGCCCCAGAACTCTGAGCTGGGCCCTCCCCCCAGGTATGGAGCGATGGAGCTGAGTGGCTCCGGGCGCAGGAAGAACGCCACCCGGGAGACCACCAGCACGCTCAAGGCCTGGCTCAATGAGCACCGCAAGAACCCCTACCCCACCAAGGGCGAGAAGATCATGCTGGCCATCATCACCAAGATGACCCTCACCCAGGTGTCCACCTGGTTCGCCAACGCGCGCCGGCGCCTCAAGAAGGAAAACAAGATGACGTGGACACCCAAGAACAAAGGCGGGGAGGAGAGGAAGTCGGAGGGGAGGGCAGAGGAATCGCTGGGCTGCCTGAATGGTGACACCAAAGGTACCACAAATGTTCACCACCCCACCTTGTGGTTTTTCCAGCCATCCAGCAGTTTGATTGGATTTTCCCAGCCGCCCTGTGGGGTGGCTTTTGCGGAGGGCACTCCGATGCTTACCCTTGCACTTGCATCCCCCCAGCATGCCTCAGGGCCTTTGGCTGTGGGGTTCCTGCTGCCTGGAATTCCCTACAGAACCAGCTTCTTCTCTATTTTAAAGTGTCACCTCCAGAAAGCCTTCCCTGGCCACCCAAGCCAACGTAACATAGCCTCTCAGTTATTCTCAGGCACATCTACCTATTTTACTTCCTTTGCCATACTTACCACTGTGAGAAAGTATGGACATCTGTCTACCCCCTCTAGAATGTCACCTCCATTAGAAAGCGTCTTATTTACTGCCGCATTCTCTAAATTCCTAATACTAAATGCCTAAATGATGTCTGGCACATAGTTGGTACTCAGTAAATATTTGCTTAATTAAATAATACACACACACGAGCCACCTGTGAATATTGAAATTGAGTAAAAACTGTCCCCTCGCCTTTTTACGGTGGAGAAACTGCGATCCAGGTCGTAGGCAGCACAAACTGGTGGTTTCCTTGACCTGGCGGCGCCCCGGAGAGGAGGCGTCTTCCAAGGGGTGGGGTCAGGGCTGGGGGCGGGAATTCTTTCCAGGGGGCAGGCCCCTGTCCTGGAGCAAGTTTAAGAGATGGTGCTGGCCAGCCTGGTGAATGACACCGAGAATACCCTGAGTGCAGGGCACATCTTGCTAAAAGCTTCTCAGGGATGGGCACTCCTGAGGATTTCCCTTGGGGCCTGGGGCTTTTCTCACTCGCTCCTGATTTCCTGCAGAAGTTACTGCTAGCCAGGAGGCTCGCGGGCTCCGCCTGAGTGACCTGGAAGACCTGGAAGAGGAGGAGGAGGAGGAGGAAGAGGAGACCGAAGAAGAGGAGGCAGTGGCCACAGCTACGGACAGGCTGGCTGGGTTCCATAAGGACACGCAGTCGCTGCCAGCGCCATGCGCCGCAGCTCGGGAGGGCCGGCCGGAGCGCAGGCAGTGCGGCCTCTCGGCGCCCCGCTTCTCATTCCATGAGCCCCTCGGGTCGGGAGAGGCTGAATTCCTCCAGGCGGAGCCAGGGGTGCCCACGTTGACCATGCACTACCCGTACAGCAGCGAGAAACCGCGCATCTGGTCTCTGGCGCACACTGCGGCAGCCAGCGCCGTCGAAGGTGCCCCTCCAACCCCGCCCAGGCCACGGAGTCCTGAGTGCCCTCTGATTCCCCGACAGCCTCCAGGCTCGAGCGCGCGACCCGTGGTCCCCAGAGACTCCGCGTGCGACGAGTCTTCCCGAGTAGCCAAAGCTTTTGGAAACCCCACGTTTGCCCTGCAGGGCCTGCCGCTGAACTGTGCGCCATGCCCGCGGCGGAGGGAGCCTGCAGTGCAGTGCCAGTACCCGTCTGGAGCGGAAGGTAGTGGGCCCCTAAGGGCGCTGGGAGTGTCTGTGCGAAAGACATCCGCCCACCGCGCTGCCAGCCGTTGCTGGCTCTCTCTGCCTGTCGGGCATGCCCAGGTTCAGAGCTGGCGCGAGATTGTCTCACACCACTTCTTGAAATGGAAGCTTAGAGATAAAAGTTCTAGTTCCCCCTCATTTTAAAGCTGAATAACAGTAATAAACTCAGTGAGACAGTAACTTACCTAGGGTCACTTAGAAAATCATGGAAGAGAGATGGGCAGCCTAGATCTCTGTATTCCTGTCCAGTGGTCTGCCAAATGTGCCAGGTGGGCACCATCATGACCCTCTGGCGCAGGGGCTCTTGTCCCCTGCCTGCCCTTCAGAGAAAGCCAGCTGGCTCCTGCTGTTTGTACCAAAAGTTTTTAGGGCTGGACAGGCCACCAGGCTTTTTGAGAAGTCTGGGGGGAAGGGCCAAAGTCCAGGTTGCAGCCCTCTGTTCTGCTCACTAAAACCCCTGGGGAGTGTAGCCCAAGGTCATTGTTGTTCCTGGAGGGCACTCACCCCCAAGAGCTGACCCCAAGCAGGGTATGACTGTCAGCCAGTGTCCCCTGCCCCTGGCGGGTTCTCTGACTGTGCCTGGTGGAAGGGAATTTCACCCCACAAAGGGACATTCCCCAAGCCTTTGGCAGCCTCCAGCAATTACTGTCAGATTCTGCTCTTTGCAATAATTTCTCTCAGGATTAGCTACTGTCTTAGAAAATTGGGTTACACTGTTATTTGAATTTACACACAACAGGGTCCAAATGTTACCTCTGGCCAGCAAATTACCTCTAGACCTTCGATTCCCTTCGGATGAGACACCACCGACCTCCGATTTCCTGGGAATCACCACTAAGAGGCCTCCGGGTTTTAATCGACCTTTCCTCTCTCAGCAGGTTAGCGCACTGGCTGCGATTTGCGGAAGAATCTTGGAAATCAGCTCTACTTTCCAACCCACCTCCACGCTAAGAAGCTGGGAGACCTCGCCAGGGACTG
Organism: Tapirus indicus; assembly: GCA_031878705.1. NCBI lineage: Eukaryota > Metazoa > Chordata > Mammalia > Perissodactyla > Tapiridae > Tapirus > Tapirus indicus. The sequence continues at coordinate 29,095,776 of CM062927.1, read as the reverse complement.
GGGGCTCTCACCTGGACTAAGAGACAGACACACAGAAACCCTCCTACCCGCCCTCCTTGCACCCAGAGCTGGGAGTGGCTGGCAGATGTGCATCTTAGATCCCAGGGAGGAGGTGGCAGGGCACCTTGGGGAAGGCCAAGTGGGAAGGCTGGGCGAGTCTGCCAGGTGCACCCACTCAGTATACCAAGTCTCCCTCCCTCCTCTGGATTCAGGAAGTGGCTCCCTGTCCTGTTCACCTCCATCCCCTCACTGTGTAACTTCAGCGCTGACCTGGCCCCTAAGGACCACCTACTTCTTCTCCCTCTCCCCACTCCTTGTGTCCTTAAAAATAATCAAAGGGAACCCAAGCTGTGTGGCCTATCTGTGCCAGGGGCGTTTGGAGAGGTCGGGGTGGAGGGGAGGATGGAATACGGCCGGGGGTTCCGGGGACAGGGCAGCGTGGACTGCAGACCTCAGTCCCTTTCGTAGATAGAGGGAGGGAAACTGACAAGGGAACCGCCAAGGCCGCGGCGCCTCCTCCTGCTCACCAAACTCTGCGGGCAACCAGCGCGCCCGCCAAGCCTGCCTGAAGCCGGGCTGATTCGCTTGCATTGGAGGTGGGGGGCCGCAACTGTGAGTTCGGAGGTCGGGGGAGCTGCAGGATATTTATCTGGAAGCTGCATTTGTTTCCGGGTTCATACTTGGGTTTTAAGGGGAGGAGGGGCGATAGGGATTATCTTGGCCGTCCCCTGGCACGCGCTCCTCCGTCGGACGGAATGGCAGAATCTGACAGCTTGCTAGGTGGATATGAGGCGAGAGGGGGCTTTCTTTCCGTTTAATCGAGTGTCAGCAAACACTTCCGGTACAGGCCAACCAATGGGAACTGACGGGCAGGGAAGGGGGCTTTGTCCCCCCCCGGCGAGCGGTGTCAGGAGAAGGGCTGGCGGGTGAGACATTTAAAGATGCCCGCGCAATGCCGGAGTTCGCGTCCCGGCCTGGAGGCTTCGGCGTTAGCCAGCGATTGAGCTCGCCGCTGCTCGAGGGGAAAGAGGGCGGTGAACCCGGGGCAGTGCCCTAGGGAGGAGCTCCGGGGAGCTGAAGGAGGCGGGAAGGCGGGAGGAAGCGCAGCTGGGGTGCGCGCCTACGCGCTGGACCCGTGGGGAGCCGCGTCTCCACTGCTGGGCTCCACCCCGGTCCGCCCTGGCTGGGTGACCGCCTTCCAGACCAGCGCGGGTGCCAGCCGGCCGGTCACTGAAGTCGGGGGCGGGAAGGGTCTTCATCCTCGGGAGGAGATTTTAAGACCCTTGGAGGCTCCGGAGGGGAAAGATGGAGGTTGGAAAAACTGCGGGGAACAGGCGGCAGGCCACCACCCAGCCCCACCGTGTCCTCTTTTCTATAGAATGGTCGGAGTCGGAAGGGGCTTTAGAGAGCACGAATTACAAAAATACAAACCCCTTCCTCAGATGAGGAAACTGAGGTCAAATGGGAGGGCGAGGGATTGGCTCAGGGTCACACAGAGTCCGTGGTGGACATGGATTCCAGTTTTCCTCTCAGGGTCCAGGGCCCCTTTGCGGTTCGCGCTCCGCTCCCTCGCGTCCTCGGGAGGTCCCCTCCCTGCTTTCGTTTTGCTTCTGAGCAACAGCTGCTCCTACCCCCAACCTCCCCGAGGACCCTGCAGTCGCCCTCGCTGACCCGCGGCTTAGGGTCCTGGAAATTAAACTGCGAAAAGATAAACATTATTTCCAGTCGGCTTTGCGGGATTAACGCTTGTAATAAAGAGCATTAGCTGGAGGTTTCTTTCAAGGCGCTGTCGACCCCACCACCTCCTGGGGGGCCAGGTAGACCCCTCCGGAGGCTGCAGAAGCTTGCTCCTAGAAGCTCCAGTTGGGAGTGAGACTCCAGCTAGCCATTTTGTGGAGGGGAGAGGGGCCCTCAGCATCACGCTGAGTCAGCGTTTGAAGATGGGAAACTGAAGGTCAGAGGGAAGGGACCCACCTAAGCTTGAGGTCGTGTGGCTGAACAGGGACTGGGATCCAGAGGGAGGAGTATGGGGGCCTGCACACTGCCTCCGGGCATTAGGCTGTTTACAGGAACGGCGGCATTGGGAAAGGAGGGCCACCTGGGTCGGCCTGCCTTCCCACCCAAGACCTCAGGAGGTTGTCTCCATCTCTCATCTCGGAGGCCTAGCTTCTCTCCACCTACCCCAACTCAGAGTAGGAGCCTGCAGCCCGGGGTTGTCCTAGAGATCTGACCTGGTTGGCTGGAGACAGTGGGGTGTGAGAAGGGCTGAAAAGAGCAGCTGAAGTCCCAGGAAAGGGCTTTACCATCTCGAGACCATTACTGCCCTGCTATATGGGCGTGGACAAGCCCCTTCCCCTCTCTTAGTTTCCCCAGCTGTAAAATACAGGGATGATCTGTCTATCCTGGCTCTCTGTCCTGGTGCTGAGTCTGCTCCAGAGCTGACAGGACTCCAGGGGGACAGGTGAAGGGCCTGAGAATGGCACGTCTGAGCCCGAGATTATCCCAGCCTCAGGCCCCCAGCAGCAATCTGTTCCCACCATCTCTGCCCCCATGGAGAGCTCCTGCAAATCTCCCAATATAATCTCCCAGAATCATATTTTGAATACTGTTTTGATTAAACACCAGAGCCAGGGGAGGGAGGACGCAGCCCCGCTTTCCTCTGCTGAGCCGGCTGGTACCCACAAACAGCTGGCCTGTGAGCTCTGCAAAGTGAATGTCAGTAAATGCGGAAAGGTGACGTTCTCAGGTTTGGAGAGTCTGTCGGAGCTGAACCTCCAAACTCCCTTGGTGGCTAAAGTGCCCCTTCCCTCTGCTGGGGAGCAACCACCAGGGGGCTGGGTTGAGAGGAGAAGCTGAACCAAGGGAGCCACAGCACACCAGTCTTCTTCCTCTGTTGATTCCTCTCCTGCCAGGAGTCACTACATGGGCGTTGGACTCACGAGATCATCTCTATGATCACTTTTGGCTCTAAGATCCTATGACCCTGGTCATGACCATAAAAGCTTCTGGAGCCTTCACCATGTGCTAGACTCAATGCCATCTCCTTTAAAGCACGGACTCATTTATATGTCGTAACAGTCCCAGGGAACATTATGCCTGTCTAATGAGTGAGGAAACAGAAGCTCAGAGAGGTTAAGTAACTCGATGTCAGTTATCTAGCAAGTAAAGAAGTCAAACTCTGAGTATGACTGATTCTTAACCATTAAGCTCTACTGCTAATGCATTGTATTATTTTAAGATTCTTTTCTTCCATTACGAACAGGAGCCTATGTTTCTGAGACCCTAAGTATCTGTGAGTCTGTTATCTCATGCCTCTGAAACTCCAACTTGCCCTCCTTCCTTCTCAGGAATGTCCAATGGAAAAAGACTTCTAGTGCCCCCTGGACCTACCCCCATATCCTGGCTGACAGTGTCCCCCACCTTTCTCACTGCCCTTGTTTCCCTGAGACATGGCTGTCTGAGACACCCTTGGTCAGTGTTGGGCAAAATTTAGCTCGTGGATCTCCACCATCAAAATCATCCCATACCTAAAGAATCCCACTGGGCGGTGGGCTGGAAGATGTGCCTCTGTGACAAGCACCCTAGGTGGTCTGATGGGCCTCTAACCTGAGTAGCAGTGGCTGAACGTCAAGTGACCAGACCCTAAGCTTGCAATGAGGGCTTAGGACACCTGCAGTTAGCCAAGAGTAAATTGTATCCCAGGAACAAGTGCAAACGTTTTCTCCAGGATTTAATCTGGATTCACATTCAATCTCCTCATCTAGTTCGGGTGTTCCCCCCCCCCCCCCCGCCTCATTCTGAAGCTCAAACGCTTGTTGTTATTGGAGAGGGAGGAGGGGACCTAGGAGACTTGCCTTTTCCAGCATTCTGGAGGCAAACGAGGATTCCAGAGTTGGAAGCATCTTAGGAGTCCCCTGTACCTCAGCGTGCAAGAGAATTCTGTCCCCAAACACAAGCATGCAGTCAAGAATCCCTACACACTTGGGGAAAGCCAACACCAGGAGGGAAAGACTATATCTTAAGCAAATAAAAGAACCAATGGAAGGGGTGGGCCTTTCTCCCTGTCTCCTGACACAGGAGTCATTCTTTCTCCCACCCTCCGTGCCTCCTCTTCCCCTTTCCCCCTCAGTGAGACTTGTCTGCCCCTTACTTGTAGAGTGTAAAGGCCATCTCCCAGTTATGTGGCAGGGGATCCCCTCTATTGGGGTGGTTTTCTTCATTAAACATTAAGTTGGGGGGCCAGGGGTGGAGAAACAGTGACCCGAGCACTTGAGTAGGTCACCAAGTGTCTCTGAGACTCAGCTTTCTCCTAGTAAGTTGGGCTCATGTTAAATCACGTGGCTCTTTTTTAATTTCTCTAGTTCACTCACTTAGCTGGTGTGGGGACAAAGATTTAGATCAGCGTTACCTGAATTTTGGTCAGTGGCAAACCAACTCCCTGATTTTTGCCACGATTTGGAGAGAGGTTACAGACAGGCTCACACCAAATGGGGGCTTCTCCTTTCTGAATAAGAGGATTGAAAGACAGTTGAAAAGGGAATAATTTGGGTCACTCTGAGACTCAGCATTATTTAACACCATGACCAGCTCCTGTCACTGCTGGTACACGTTCTACCCTTTGGCCAGTTAATCTGTATTAATGCAAAGAGTGATTATTATTTATGAGATCATCAGAGACGGATGTCTCCCCTCATTGTCTGGGGCTACCTCCAAAATCCAACTTGGCTTTATTTAAAGTATTAGAGAACCTGCCCTAGAACAATAATGCCAACAGCGATAATGATGATGAGTCTGGAGCAGCAGTTCTCAATCGTGGTGCTGCACAAAGTCAGCCAGGGAGCTGTTTGTTTTGTTTCGATTTTTAGTACCAATATCCAAGCTGCACTCCAGACCAATTAAATTCAGTCTCTAAGAGTGGGGCCCAGCAGTATTTTTTAAAGCTTCCAAGTGATTCCAATGTGCGGCCAAGGTTGAGAACCAGGGAACTACAACCAGACTGTTCCTCTTTCCAGCTCTAGCATTTTCTAAAAGGTGTGTAGGGGTGAAGGGTGGGGCTTGGCAGACTGAAAGTCTAGGAGCCTGTGGTTTCTCCCTTGAGTCTATGAATTTCATGTTTTCCCCATGGTAAAATGAGGCATAATATTTATGTTTTACCATGTGGTTTACGAAGGAGCCCAACAGTGGATGTAATCCTGGACATCAGTGATTATAGTGTCAAGCCAGGGGAGACCTCCTTGAGCTCTACCCGTCCCATATCCCAGCTGCCTGCACACAGAATGGAACTGCAGAGGAAGATTCCTCCATGCAGGAGATCCCAGGCACATGTGCCAAGTCACTCCTGGGGCAGCCGAGGTGGCTGTGAGCCAGGGTAGAGGCCCTTTGGAAGTATTTCTTGGTGTTCCACTATGTATTGTGGAGGAAAAATCACCCCCAACTGAATGGCTCAAAGCAACAACAGTCATTGATGTTGCGCATGGATCTGCAATTTGGGCAGGGTGCAGTGCAATGGTTTGTTTCTGACCCATGTGGTATTAGAAGAGGCAGCTGGACTGGAGCTGGAGGATCCACTTCCAAGGAGGATCGGGGGTTCCACCCCTTGCAGAGATGTCCACCCTCTCCATGGGCCACTCGAGGTTCCTCCCATCATGGCAGCCATGTTCCAAGAGCAAGTGTTCCAAGAGACCGGGTGGAAGTCACCAGTTTCTTATGACCGATCCACAGACGTCCCAGAGCATCACTTCCACTGTATTCTATTGGCCAAGCTCATCACTAAAGCTTGTCCAGAGTCAGGAGGAGGGGAATTCGACTCGACCACTTAATGGGAGGAGCAGCATAGAGTTTGTAGCCATCTTTGCCTGAACTGGGGTCATTGCTGAAGGTGTAGTTTTGAACACACTTCCAGACTTTACTCTCCCATTCAGCATGTGGACTTGGGATTCTGTCTCAGTCAGCTAGGGCTGCCATAACAAAATACCACAGACTGGGTGGCTTAAACAGCAGACATTTATTTTCTCACAGTTCTTTAGGCTGGGAAGTTCAAGATCAAGGTGTCTGGCAATTTGCTTCCTGGTGGGAGCTCTCTTCCTGGCTTGCAGATGACCGCCGTCTCGTGGTGTCCTCACATGGTGGAGAGGGAGAGCTCTGCTGTCTCTTCCTCTTCCTATAAGGGCATCAGCCTTTTGGGGTCAGGGTCCTACCCTTAAGACCTCACTTAACCTTTATCACCTCCACAGAGGCCCTAACTCCAAATACAGTCCCATTAGGGGTTAGGGCTTCAACATATGGATTCTGGAGAGCCATAAACATTCAGTCCATAACAGACTCTAACCCGGAACCCAAGATGGACAAGGCCAGTTAGGAAGCAGGTAACCAGGAAGAGAGTGCTGACTCTCTGGCCAGTGGTCTGGTCCAGCCCCTAGCCACAGAGGTGCTGGCTGGGACAGGCCTCTGGAAGTCCATCACATTCCCCCATCAGTGACCTGGCCTGGCAATCAGTGTCTGTAGCCTAGATGTGGAAGAAGAAGGCAGTGACATATATTCAAGCACTGTTAAGTGCTGACACTTTATACAATTTTATAAGAACTGTCCGTTCTACAAATGAGGAAACTGAGTATTAAGTAAGCAACGTCCTTTTTTCAAGGACCAACATCCAGGAAGTTGGGGTTCCAATCCAGGTCTGTGCAACCGCAGAGCCCATGCTATCCCCCAAGTAAAGGCAGAAGGAAGCTGAATGCACCCACTCTAAGATCATACTGCATAGAAAAGTGGTAAGAACACAGCCTCTGAAGCCAGACTACTAGGGTTTGAATCCCAGCTAGGCCATTTACCAGCTGTGTAACCTTAGGCAAGTGGCGTAATCTGTCTGGACCTCAGTTTCCTCATCTCTAAAATGGGGGTAAGAATAGTACCCGCCTCGGAAGACTGTTGTGAGGTTTCAGTAGTCACTCAGCATTAGAACTGTGCCCCGCCCGTGGTAAGCTGGATATAAGATGCCAGCTGCAACTTCTCTCCTACTACTCTTCCCAGCTGCTCACCCTCCTTCCCAGAGAGTTCCGGAATCACTGCTGTGTCCCCCCCGCCAGCAGCCCTGCCTACCTCACTACCTCACTCGTTATGCCAAGTCGATGTCACAGCTCACGTGTGTCCCTCTTACCTAGAGCAAAGACATGGGGTCATTCACTCGGCTGTCCATTTAGGGAGAAACCTCACCAAGCAGATTTTATGAATTGCTCGCACTTCCCCTTATCAAGATTAATGGCACACTTGCCCACGGTCAGTCCTTCTGTGGTCGCGGCTAATGACTTCAACCCCCAACACGTTTCCTCTGCATTTGCTTCAGAAAATCATTCTGAACAGCAAGACTGCTTTAATAGCCACTTGGTACTAATGATGCCTTTTAAGTGCATAAAGAGAATCTCTAAGTACCAAACGGGAGGCGCATCGACTGGTGACAACAGCTATTGACATTGACACGTGAGGCAAGGTCAGAAAGCTGCGGACCAAGGGGACCGTTACTGTGGGGATTTTTTTAGTACTCTGGAAAACTCCTCATTTTCCCCTATTGCTCCTCAACACTCCCATTAGCACCATTTACTGAAACCACTATGTACATTTCAGAGCTTACCGGCCGCTACTGGTGTTCATTTTATCTTCAAGATTCAGGCCGTATTCAAACTTGTGCTATTTTTCACTTGATATTTTTCTTCAAATAGACTCACTTTTACACTTTTAAATAAATGTTTTTGAAAAGGAAACATTGTATTGCCACCTACTCTTTATATCCACCCTTCCCTTACTGCGTGGCTGCCATGACACATTGCTTGGTAGCGCGACGAAGAATGTGGATATAGGAGGCAGAGCAAGCTGGGTTCGTATTCTGGCCCCACCACTTCCTCGTAAGTAAAATGGGATAACACTAGAGCTTAGCTCGCGGGGTGAAGGTGAGGATGAACTCAACAGATGAATGCTAAGTGTTTCGCTCAGAGGCCGGTACACATGCTCAATGCCTGTTGGCTACGACTGTCCTAACTTGCTCTGCTGTAGTTGGGCTCCCTGAGGAAGTGGCAAACAGCCTCAGCTTGCCATTCATGTCCCTGCTATGATCGTGATAGAGACAATGGTTCTGAATATCTCACTTGTCACCTCACTGTGAGATCCCAATTCTTTCAGCAAAGATGGGATCTGGGCATGTGGTGTCCCCCTCGGGCCGAAGCATTGTTTTACTACCACACTTTTCTCCCCCTGGGGAACTGACCTCCTTCCTCACCCAGGAGTGTGCTCCTTTTCATTACCGGCTATTACGTTAACACCAAGCTCCCATCTCCCAGGGATCCAGGTCTAGTACATGGTGTCTGTCATCTCATCTAGTCCTTGATCATTCGTCTCTTACTTCCCAGGAGGACTCCAACCTTCCGTTTCTGAAACGCATTGGTTCTTGGTCTCACTTTCTGCTCAGTTGTTTGTGGGTGGTGGTTTTGTTCAGGCCCCATCTGTGAGGTTGGGGCAGAGCAGTGGGTGAGGCCGCCCTCAGGAAGGGGGTCCCTGAGGGCTGGTTGGAGCCAGGAGGGGTGTTGCCAAGGGTGATCTGTAAACTTTCAGAGAGCAAGGAGAGAGGGGAAGGAACACATTGGCGAGAAGCAGAGATGGAGCCTGGAGTGGGGGAGGAAATGAAATGAGGACGTGGAGGTGAAGGGGCGTTGAAGACACCAGCTCAGAGATTTCAGAGGGTGAGGAGCAGGTGGGGGGGCCAGCAAGTTGTTCAGGAAATTAAGTCCCTTAATGCTGGACATCCAGTGGACTTTCCTCAATGTGCAGCATGCTGTGTATTGAATACTTGAGGCAGAAAGGAGCAGGGTATCACTACGTTTTTTACAAAACTGAATTCTCAGACATACATCCAAACCGAAGCACAGACACCTCTAATCTGGGATGCAGGCAGTATCCCTGTGCCCGTGGACAAGGGAGAAGCAGGCCACAGGGATGGGTGCAGAGGCTCTGGCTGCACTTCCTCACACACTCCCTTCATCTAGCTCCCGCTCCTATTCAGCTCCATCCCATAACTGTGACATTTGACATATGACACCCATGAGTTTCACTTGACCCCTTTGTCGGGTGCCATTAAATGGCCTGAAGTTAAAATGTTAATTATCATTAATCATTTTTTATGAAATGGCTTTGCCAAGCCATAAATTCAACAGAGAGAGGCCTCTTGCATGGAGCTGACAGTTTATGGGATACTGACCGTCAGAGAAGGCACCTGAATATGTGGATGTTTCTAGAAGCGTAAGTGATAAAAAGAAAAATGAGTGCCTACAGGTGGGATGTGAACGACAGAGAGTGACTGGGGACAAAAAAGAAAGATGGCGGGACGCAGTCAATTGAGGAGGAGACCATGAAGGTGACCGGGGCAGCGAGGAGTTGGTTTGTCAATCTTGTTTCCAGTACCAAGCTCAGTGACCAATTGGAGGTAGATGCCCCAAAAAACCAATGTGGAAAAGTGAATGAATGGGGAAAGAGAGAGGAAGGCCAGAAAAGGAAAAGAGGCACGGAGCAAGAGAGGAAGAAGTTTTCCAGAAAGTCGGAGAGTATATCAAAGGCAGATGAGGAGAAAAGAGCCCAAATTTCTGCCCTGAGTTCAAGATCCCAGAAACCTCAGTATTTATGCATGTGCTTGTTGATTTTTGGCTAGATAGGGTAAAGTGTGATTTTTCTGTCTCATTCCTGTTCAAGAAAAATCTGCCCATAGCTAACATTATTCTATTGTGCACTTAAACATTTGTTAGGAGGGTAGATCTCATGATGTGTTCCTCACAAAACAAAAAAAGGGGACACAAGGAACCAGGGAAGTGGTGAGTGTGTCTATTACCTCAATGTGATAATGGTGTCACGGGTGTCCGCGTATGCTCAAACTCATCAACTGGAATACAGTAAACACCTGCAGTTTTCTGTATATCAACTAAACCTCAGTAAAGCTGTTAAAACTACTCTTTTTATAAAGACAAACATGAATAGAAAAATAGATTGCAAGGCCATGTGCCAAAAATGAGAACAGTAGTTATCTCCGGAAGACGAGATTATGGGTATTTTCATTTTTCCTGTTTTTACAATTTTACATTCCCAGATTTTCTGCAAGATTGTGCTTGATAATGAAAAATACATAATAAGTCTGTGTGTGTGTGTGTGTGTGTGTGTGTATACACACACAAATGCGAACAATGAGGGATGGAAAGAAAGGGTTGTGCTCACTGGGGCTGTCCTGTGCAGGTGGGTGGCGGGAGAGGACCCATGTTTTTGGATCCATTACTTTGGGCTCAGGAAGTCTCCAAGAGAAGGAACACATGATGCCCTGCAACACCCAACCTCAGGCTCTTGAACTGGGGGCGCTGCTGGGCGACCAGATGCTGGAGTGTCCTAAAGACATTCCGGAATAATCCCTGAATGAGGACATTCAGAAACAAGAACTCTCCCCTGAGATCCTCAGGTGGGCTTCAGGGTCTCTCTGAACCCCCTAGAATGTCTGCAGAACTGTGCGTACACTTACAGTGTTCTGGGGAGAGAGCATCCCTACTTTTATCAGATTCTTAAAGAGGGGCCAGTGGTCTCCAAAAAGCTCCTCTTCTCTAGGCCAGAGGGTACATATTATTGTTAGTAAAAATGTTTCAAAGGTGCACCCCAAACATAAGTGTGTTTGTTTGTTTATAAATTGCATGCATGTACGATGGTATAAATATATACAATATAAAAATATACGAAATATTCATTTTAAAAAAGATAGAAAGTAAAAAAGTTCTAATACTTTCATCCCGTATCCCAAAGGACCGTATCCAACCCCCTTGGAAAGCACAGGTCACTTTTTGGAGAAAACCACCTCTAGATTTAACAAAGAGCCCCTCATCTCCCACTCCCCAGCCAAACTAACCCCCACTGTAGGTTGCCAAGTTCCACGAGCAGGAAATAAGAACTCTGGGGTCAAATTTGACATCTATGAAACACTTCACAGCATCACGAAGATGCAGATGTACTTCCTCCTGGAATAGTGTTTCTAGTACCTGCGGCTTCTTGGCTGAAGTATTCGTATCTCCAAAGTTGTACCACAGTCTCAGCTCTAAATTCGAACAGCAGTGGTTTTACTTTTAAGGTTTAATGTAATCAAACAGATGAGGGTCACAGCATGGATGATCACCCAGAGTACCTTTACCTCAAGCCCACTCTGAAATGACCGTGGCTCTCACCCTTCTGACATCTGCCGGGTCTCTGTCAATGTCAGAGCATCAGAGAGGCACTAAGAGTTTAGTGTCACCCCTTCACATGTTATCACCAAATGGAAACACCCAGAGATGTTACCAGATCAGGTTGATTTGGACCCACCTCTGCTTGGGGACCTTTCTGGACTTCATGTTTTGTGGTCTCATTTCCCCTAGGATTCTGGTACCCAGGTCTTTCAGGGAGCAAAAGAGTAAAATCCAGCTGATTCTCATTATTTGTATTTTCATTTGTTTTTGGCAAGTGTCTGATATGCATTTAAATCATCTCATATGGAGAGGCTACTTATAATTGACAAAGCTCTTCCATATTCAGGATTTTGGTTGGTTCTTTCCCCAACCATGGGATGTAAGCATGGGTATATGTGGTGGATGCTGGGCTGCACTGCCCCCATCACCCCTCGGGACTGAGGCACTCCCTCCCCCAGCTGCTGGGAGTGATGGCTGCTGATGGCTCTCAGCTGTCAGGGTCAAGCCCCTCCCCAGGGAACATGCATCCAAACACTAGTCTCTTAGAGGGGAGTTACAAAGGGTTGGCCACCTTCCCCTAATTTGGGACAATTCTAAAAATGCATCCAGGTTCCAGTAGAATCAGCTGTGGTCTTCGTTTCAACCGCATCACAATTCAACTTCTCCTTCTGCCCAACCCTGCTTCCTTTACCCCCCATAGGTCAAGAGCGTTCCCCCCAAAACCTCACAGTCTCGGAGTCTGCTTCCTGGGGAGCCTGCCCTAACCAGTTTGCCCTTTTTACAGATGAGAAAACTGAGGCCCAGGAAAGTGAAGTGATTTACTCAAGGTTCCACAGGTAGTGGAATCAGGAGTTAGGAATGGAATTCAAGTCTCTTGACTTTATTTCCATGCCCTTCTGCAAGAATAGAGAGTGAACTTCTCTGGGTGGTACATGGCAAGACTCCATCTGGAGTCTTGGGAAGCCAAAAGAGCATCCACTGTCACTCGCGTAGAATCCTGAGCACATTGTCATCCTTCTCAGGTAGGGTTTGGTCTCACTCCATCTTTCCTTGAAAAACTTACATTTAATTGCACAAATGATACATGAACGCATTCTTCTTATCAAAAAAAGTAAAACACTTCAATTAACACTAAAATCCTGGTGTTAGTTTGGGTAAACACCAAAATCTCAGTGGCTTCACAGAGTAGAAGTCTATTTTTTTGGCTCCCAAGAAATCCAATCCAGTGTTCCTGATCTGTGGGGCAGCTCTCTTCCAGGCAGAGAGGTCCAGGAACTTAGCTCCTTCCCTCTTTGGCTCCGCCATCTTGAAAGGGCACAGAGAGTTGCCTGTTGAGAGGTTATAATGCATGCCTTGCTCACTTTCCATTGGCCAGAATTTAGTCACATGGCCACACTTAGCTGTAAGGGAAGCTGGGAAGTGCCATCTAGCTAGGATACCAGAAAGAAGAGGAAATAGGTATGACATGAGCCAGCTAGTCTCTGCCACAACCTCATTTACTACCCACCCTCCAAAAATATCCTGGTCTCTTCCTTCCCAGAGATAGGCACTTTCATCAAGTTGATGTGTTACCTTCTAAGCCTTTTCTTTGCATTACGTAAATATGGATAAGCCCATACAGATATGTGGCGATAGCATTAGTTTTTGTGTGTTTCTTTCATAAATGGTACCCTAAAGTGGACTTCCTTAGGTCCATTCCCTCCCACAGTCTATGAAACTACCTATGTCTTACTCTTTGTCGAAACTCGATATTGACAGACGTTTAAAAGGTTGGCCAGTCTAGTGGGTATGCAATGGCATCTCATCGTTGTTCTGATTCCAGCTTTCTCATTACTAGTGAAGTGGAATATCTTTTCCTCTTTTGTGACTTACTTGTCTATATCCTTTGCCCATTTTTCTACTGGGTACTTGTTTCTCTCACTGATGTATAGAATCTTCTTATAGTCTCAATACTAATCCCCTGTTTGTTTGATATGTTGTAAATGTTCTCTCCCAGCCTGTGAGCTGTCTTTTAGCTATTGTTATAGTGTCACATTCTTCAGAGAAAGAGGGTAAGACTGAGCCAGATGCTAGGAAACATGGATTTAAGGGTAAGGATTTGTTCTTTATACAGATAGTTATTAATCTGGATGCTCCTCACTGTAGAGGAAACGTGGATGTGGAGCCTGTCCGCCAAGAGCTTGTGATCTGGTGGGTGGAGGAGCAGATAGTTGCAGACAGAGGTGACCCAAGGTAGAACATGATGGGTGAGGAGGAGAACCGTAGAAATAAAGTTATGGAAGGCTGAGGAGAAGTGTTCCCCACCCCAGAGGGCTAATGATGTGGGGATGGATAACCTAAATCCATAAATCTAGGATGGATTAATGCAGTGGCATCACATCTTAACCAGATCTTAGGGCATAAAGATGGCATTTAAGCCAATTTATGCTTCAAAGTCCTTTATGAAGCCAGCCACCACCTTGGACATAATGTGTTCCAATACATCCAATAAAGCCAGGCTTTATTCTAATGAAGAAAGAGATCACCACTTCTTTGACTGATTAGTGGATGATGAGTCGAAGGTTTGCATTGAAGGGCCACCTTGTAAAAAAAAAAAAATAGGTATCTTTACACTCTAGAATCTTACTCAGGCAGATTGATTAAACATGAACAACCAGAAGGACTGAGGGCAGTTGAAGGGAGAGCAGATCGACACCTCCCATCATCACTCACTCCAGAGAACACACACACTGACTGGAACATCGGACAGCATCACAGCAGCCATGCACGCCGTTCTCTCTCTCTCCCTCTCCTCACCTCACACCAACTCAGATTGGTGCGTTTGCATGAATTGGGTATGTATGATTCTACCTGAATTACAGTTCTACAAACACACCCTGATCCCTACTCTGCCCCAATTCTGTTCTCAAGTGTGGGATGCATAGCGAGTTCATCTTTGTAACCCCCACCACAAGGAACCCTATACCTGGCACAGAAGGGGGCTGATACAACAGACTCATTATTGGACTGAATGCTTGACCAGTGACCCAAGGATCAGCTTCTGTTCTGAACTTTAGGGCAGGGGTAGAAGGCATACTAAACACTGGATGTTGGCACAGGTCCACGCCTCTTTCTAACTGATGGAGAAAGGCTTTACGGAAGGGGCAATGTAGAAAAATTAATTCTGTGAGTCAGGAGAATTGGATTCTAATCCCTGATCTATTGCCTCTAATCCCTAAGAGAATTTGGCCAAGTGCTTCCCTCTTCAAGGGGAAGCAGGAAAAACCACTGTCATAGAATATGCGTGCACATGTGAATAGCAGGGAGGAAGTTACCAAAATTCAATAATGAGCAAGTGCGGTGACTGAAAACAGACAGGATCAATGTCCCTAATAAGGGACAAGAGAAGGGCTTCTGGGCAAGGCCACGTGGATGCTTGGGAAGGCAGTTCCCAGAAGAGCTGGTTGGGAGATGCATCACTGAAGATTCTCGGGTGGTGAGAAACAGAGACCTACACTGGCTCACTTGAGCAAAACAGGAATTGATGGGAAGGTTCTAGGGAGGCTCTTGGGTGGAGGGGAAGGCTGCAGAAGCTGGCCTGGAAAAGCCACCAACCAGCCCCTCTGGTCATGCTGCCAGGGGAGGGAGCTTCAGGCACGTGGCAGCTCTGCTCTTGGTTTGAGCTGCAGAGAGACGGTGTCCACTTGGACGTGATTGAGCCACATGTTCCTCCACGCCATCCGTCCTCATCTCAGCTGAAGAAGGGCAGGGCCCTTGGTTATGACGTCCCACTAGCTCTGTCTAGTCGGAGAAAGTGACCTCTCAGAAGGAAATTGGGATGCTGTCTCAACCATCAGGAAGCAGACAGCCCACCTGAAGGGGTGACTGCAGATTTAATCTAATGCTGTTTACAGAGCTGCAGACTGAGGGAGCTAACGAGGAGTGGTGATGCACCCGGATACCAGCCGCAATGGAAAGCCATTACCACCCCTATATGGAAGGAGCCAGGAGAGGGAGTCACTAGCAGAACCTGAGAGAGCTGCAGGAGGGGGGCTGCCCTACAGAAGTTGGGGTGGTAGGTACAGGAACAAGTCACTGCCAAACAGTAATTCAGCAGGAAGTGTAGCAGAGGCCTAACCATCCATACCTCTCTCCTCGTGCCCTCCAAACTCCTGCTAGCATGTTCCGATAGAAAGTCAGGGAGCAGGGGGGCCTG
Source organism: Tapirus indicus (assembly GCA_031878705.1). Taxonomy (NCBI): domain Eukaryota; kingdom Metazoa; phylum Chordata; class Mammalia; order Perissodactyla; family Tapiridae; genus Tapirus; species Tapirus indicus. Next base: position 29,080,350 of record CM062927.1, on the reverse strand, counting down.
TGATGCGGTCTTTAGAAGTCAACCTCCAGGGACACAGAGCAGGGCAAAGAATGGAAGCATGAATGTGGAGGGGCAGCTGGGAAATACCAACACAGGTGCCATTATCAGAAGAAGGTAGAATGGATGCCAGCCAGCCTGAATACAGCACAGGTCCCCTGTAGGAGGTCATGAGAAGGCCAGAAGAAAAGCACCAAGGAAGACACAAGTTAGAAGAACAGGACCCATGGTTTCCCAGCTTGGAGGTCAAGAAAAACAACAGCAGAAAAGAACCCTCTAGTCATATTAGACAAGAGTTTCAACCACATGGAAATAGATAACTTTGCTTCTTATTTTTAAAGCCTGGCTTCATTAAGGTGATTATCTCCAATACACTGTGGTGCCTTTTTTTCCTTGCAGAGAAAATGAAGCCGGGGGTAAAGTTTTTTCAGGCAGTCCCAAGAGGTTTCCATTTGAGTACCTGTGACATTTGAGTACCTGTGACAGAGAATTAACTGTTGATCTTTGTCAGTATCCTGAATATTGAAAACTATAATGCAACCATGCAGACCATTTTAACACAACCCCCATCTCTAAAGAATAATAGTTGATTGGAATCCTAGTGCAGTAACAGCCATAAAAGCCAGGCTCTTAGCTGAGATTGAGGGAAAGTACCATTTGAGCAATTACACTTCCTTTACTTGTCAAAGGGAGGGATTTCTGCCGAAGACAGTCCTTGGCAAGTATGGACAAAATTACAGAAGTGGACTCTAAAGTGATGGTTTGGGTGAAAAAGCACATTGCATTTTCCAGCCAACATGATCCCCATGTCCATTCAATGCTTTGTGGTTTGCATCCCGTGTCACATATGTTTTGTCATTGACTCTCCCAGGGTACCTGAGTGGGGATTATCATCTCCCTTCCACAGTCAGGAGAACTGAACTTAGAGATCTTCACATAGCAAGTATCTTAGACTGGATTCCCCCTGGAAACTAACTCTAAAGCAAGACTTGGATACGAGCAGTTTGTTTGGAAGATGATCTCAGGAAATACCAGTGTGCGATGGAGAAGTGGGACAGAGAACCAAGGAAGCCAGTCCAGAGTGCATTGACAAAGAAGTTACCTCAATGGGCAAGTGGGGCTCAGTTCCACTGGGAACCACTGGGACCCGAAGTGAAATATGCCTTAGAGCTGTCCCACTCAAAGGCGAGGAAGCTGGGGTACGAATCCTCCATTCCCAGTTTGTCCTTGACTCGGGGCTGCTCCCAGGGGTGTAACTCCCCAGCACCAAGGACCTGCCAACTTGCAGCCAAGACAAAGCCCTCAGCCCCTCACAGTAGACCACAATCAGCATGTACAGAAAGGTGAGTCCCAAGGGATAGGGGCTGGGCATTCTGCCAGCAGAACCAGTACGTGGTGGTCACTACACCACATGTGGTCAGCAGCATGCCCAAATTCCCTTGTCCTTGCCTGCCTCCCAGCAAAGGGGCTTTCTTAGCCTCCCCTACAGCTAAGGTTGGCTTTGTTGCGGCCAATGAGAAGTAACAGAGCACCCCCTGGGGGCTTCTGGGAATGATTTTTCTTTCCTGATAAAAGGAAAGAGATGTATAAGGAGACCTCTCACTTCCTGGCCTCCCTGTGTTTCCTGCTTTTGGACAAGTCATGTGAGGTCATGAGATCTGGGACAGTGACACCAACTGGGACCAGAGCTGCTACCCTGACATCATTTATATTCTGAAGCAATACTGCAAATGCACACATCCAGACTTCATGTAATGTGAACAGTGAACGTCCTTATTGTTTAAGCCACTATTAGTTGGATTTTCTGTTACTTGCAGCTAAATGTATTCCTAACTGACATAAAATTTGATTTTGTGTCTGAATAAAAAATCCATATCACAGGGGTCGGCCTGGTGGCACAGTGGATTAGTTCACACTGTGGCAGCCCAGGGTTCACGGGTTCAGATCCCGGGCGCTAACCAACACACTGCTTGTCAGCCATGCTGTAGCGGCATCCCACATAAAGTAGAGGAAGATGGGCATGTTAGCCCAGGGCTGGTCTTCCTCACACACAAAAAAAAATCCATATCATTGTCCATTTAACTGTTCTTCCTCATTCTGCTAGGTGTGGTAAAATACAAACACAGTCTTTGCCTTACATTTTTTAATTATCAAAATAAGGGTGGTTAAACACCTGTCAAAACTTAAATTGTGCAATTGAAATAGGAGACAAGTTATTATTTTAATAAGTTAATTAATGCTTTTTCTCTCAAAGCTCTTTTTAGTTTTTCTACATCAGAATTTATCCTGGATATTATAGAATTCCCCTGCCCAGCACCCTCGTCTCCCTACACCCCTCCCTGAAAATAGTCCATGAGTCAGATGTAAGACAGGCTTCTCACTCATCTATGGTGAGAAGAAGGGATGGAAGGGTAACTTTAGGCTTAAATCAAGTCCAAGGGGAATAGAAAACAGTCAAAAGTATAGACAAAGTCTTACCAACAAACAGTAGAGAGTTGGTTATTTAAAGAATATAGGGGCGAGCCTTGGAAGGAGAGGGAGGATGGCAGACAAGACAGGGAGTTCTGGGTCGGAGAAGAACCTTAACCAGTGTAGACGCAGGGCTCTTGGGTAAGTCATTTGCCCCATCTAAGACCAAGTCCTCGCCCCAGTAAAATGAAAAGGTTATAAGGACTACCCCTGATACACCAGGATTCTAATACTGCCCTGATTTATCTTCATTTAAAGGTGAGATTTTTATATATTTGTTTTTCTCAAAACCAAGCACATCTGTAATTATAAGTTGCAACCAAAGGCATCACCTGTCACTTCTAAATCGTTATTCCAACTATTAGTTTGGAAACGGTTCTAGAGACAAAGAATTGCATCCACATGTTTTAAAGTCTTTGGGTGCTACAAAGCAAGCAGTGCGTGTATATGACATTTACAAATCCCCCCCCCCCCCGCAACCACTCTCTAATTAACTTATTGTGTGCCTCCTCTAAACTAACATACACAGAATTAGGGGAGAAACACTTATTTGTTCTGTTGCTAAGGAACCAATATAATTTGCATAGTGAAAAAAATCATTAGTATATTTAAGCTGAAATTCTATCTATTTTTAACAGGCAGGTTTAAAAGATGAGATCAAAGTCTCAGCATTATTTTTTTCTCCATTCGTAAGTAAGCAGCCCAAAGCAGCCATGTGGTTGTACCTAATACATAATATTAGCAAGAAGTTCTGTAGCTCTTTCTGTTACTGGCTGCTCCGTGGTTGCTCATAGGGACTAATCTGAGGAAGGTCAGATTGTACAATGTAGGGGGACAGGTGGCTTAATTTGACATGACGAGTTGCACAATTCAGCCTTTACCTGGATTCCAAATGAGTTCGGGTTAGCTGTCTCCTTTTCAGCCTCTCGATAAAGATGACTGTATGTTTTCCCTCACTTTTCTTAACTAATTCCTTCATTTATATTTCTCTGGGGATGATGGAAAGAGTGCTGAATTTGGAGTCAGAAAACCTGGGCTTGGGTCTGAGGACGATGTCACCACCGAAGCTGGGTGATTATGGGCAAGGTCAACACTTCACTGAGCCTCTGTTTTTTTGCCTGTAAGAGGGCCTGGAATTACTAGCATTATTATGAGGAATAAAAGAGAAAATGGACCAGAAAGAGCTTTTCAAAGAAGGGGGTGGATTTTTTTTAGCTTTATGGAGGTGTTATTGACACATAAAATTGTGATATTAAAGTGTCAGTGTGATAATTTGATATAAGTGTACATTGTGAAAGGATTTCCCCCACTGAGTTAATTTAACACACTCATCAAGTAGGTGATTATTCATTTAAAATTTCATAGACTTTTTCTGAAGCAGCTTGATAAAAGGATATCAAAATTCATATAAAAAAAGTCTTATAAGACAGCCAGGAAAATTCTGAAAATAAAAAATAGTGAAGGGAACTTGCACTACTAGATATTAGAACATGCTATAATGTTGCAGTAATTAAAACAGTATGTTCCTGGTGCAGACCTAGGCAGGCAGATCAGCGCAGCAGTTTAGTCCGCGCTTGGCAGCCCGGGGTTCGTGGGTTCGGATCCCGGGCGCCTGCCAACACACTGCCTGTCAGCCATGCTGTGGTGGCGTCCCATGTAAAGTAGAGGAAGATGGGCACGGATGTTAGCCCAGGGCCAGCTTCCTCAGCAAAAAGAAGAGGATTGGCAATGGATGTTAGCTCAGGGCTGGTCTTTCTCACAAAAAAAAAAAAAAAGAATTAAAGGAAGTCAAGCTAAATACATCTGGGGATCTTACATGGAATAAATGTGGCATTTCAGATTGATGGAGAAACTACGGCGATTCAATAAATGGTGCTGAGAAAAGTCACTAAATATTTGGGAAAAAATAAAATTAATCATTAATGCACTTTTTACAACTATTACAGATGTCTCAAATATTTAGATATAAAATGTGAAACTATAAAAGAACTGAAAGAAAACCTGAAAAATTTTGTTTTCTAAAAGGGAAGAAGACTATTTTACATGAGGCTTACCTCCCAGAAACTATTAAATAAAAATTGATAAATTTGACTACATAAAAATACTTTGTGTGGCAAAAAAAGTCAGAAGACAAACTGCAAAAATATAAATTAAACGGCAAAATACAGAAACATTTCATGTTTTAAAAAAACAAATGGATAATAAAAATATGAATAAATGGTTAAACTTAATAGTAATTTGGAAAATGTGAAGTAAACAGTAAGATACCACTTTTCACCCGCTGCATAGGCAAAAATGAAAAGATTGGTAATACCCACAGTTATTGCCTTTGAAATGCAATAGGCATTCTCATATTTTGTTTGGAGAGTATATATTTGTTGCAAACTTATTTGGAGTAACTTTGGTAATAGCTACCAAATTTTGACCCAGTAGTTTCACTTCCAGGAATTTTTTTCTCGTGGGTAACACACACACAATTGCGCAAATATATTTTATGAGAGTATATTGCAACATTGTTTGTAGTAGCAAAAAACTGGAAATAATCTAAATATAAAGGAGGCTGCTTAAATATATTTTGGTACATTTATGCAATGGAATAGTAGGTGACTTAAAAAATAAGTGAGGGGCCAGCCCAGTGATGTAGTGGTTAAGTTTGGTGTACTCTGCTTTAGCGGCCTGGGGTTCCCAGGTTCAGATCACAGGTGCGGACCTACACTGTTCGTCAAGCCACCTGTGATGGCAACCCACATACAAAGTAGAGGAAGATTGGCACAGGTTTTAGCTCAGTGAAAATCTTCCTCAAGCAAAAAGAGGAGGATTGGCAACAGATGTTAGCTCAGGGTCAAACTTCCTTACCAAAAAAAAAATAAATTAAATTAAATAAAACAAAATAAAAAATAAAATGAGAGAAACGATCTGATATAGAAAGATAACGCACTCCATCTCTTGTCTACTGCTTGATATGTTAATTAACAGAATGCTCGCAAATCACTATGAGACAAATATTTTTACTCTTTCCCATTTTACAGATTAGGAAACTGAGTCATAGAAGGGAGAGTGACTTGTCCAAGGTTATACGGCTGATCAGTTGGTGAGCCAAGGCAGTGTGGCTCCAGAGTGATGCTCTAAACACCAGGTTTCACTGCCTCTGGGGAGTAGGTAGAGAAGAAGATGACTCTACTTTTTACTTCTCATAAATCCTAGTTTAGAATTTTTTAAAACATGAGCATGAGTTACTATATTTTTAAAAATAGTCATTATTAAACTTCCCCAGGGCGAGATTGCCACAGGCCTCTTGCATCCTCCCTCCTCACAGACTTCCCACCTCCCTCCTCGTTGTCTCTCAGCCATTGGCCCACTTCCCTTCCCGCAGAGGAAACGTCCACTTACTTGTCACTTCTGCTGCAGGGCCACCTGCAGTCCGGCAACATGCCCAATGATGCTGGCTCCAACCGTCCGAAGACCCTTTCTCCAAGGCCCTGGAAGCATGGCGACGATCCCACTCCTGTCCTCTTCCTCACCGAGGTGAAACTCTGTCTTCCTAAAGCAACTGGATGCGACTGCGTGCTCCTCATGGACCGGGCAGTAACGCCTCCACTTGGTTCTCCCCGTGGCAGTCAACCTGCCGTCGGGACTTGACTGAGCGACTCAGTGGCCACCTGGAGTGAGTGGCTCTGAAGGACAGCTGCAGGCGGTGCGTTGGGGTAACAACTAGGTAGCTGTTCAGGGTGGGGAAAGGCAAGCCACGATTTCTAGTGTGGGCTGATTCCTGTGGTGTAAATACTCCCTCCATGGCTGACTTCAAGCTGTCAATGTGACGTCACAGAACATGAGGTGGATGAGAGATGCACAGCTGGCATAGCACATACGTGTACAGCATTTCCACCATATGGATACGATAGATGTAGATAATCTCAAGAGCATAAATACTGTAAAAATAATTAGGAAGTGATGACTACCGAGTATATATTACTTTTGTTTTTAATATGATTTACTTAACTGAAAGGGTATATAGTTTAATTTTTCATAATGGTTGTGTTTAACGACTAACTTGCAAAATTCCTGAAAATTTAGCAGTTAGTTCTTGCGAGCTCGTGCAAAGTGGCTCAAACTGGTGCGACTGCTCAGGTTTCCTGCGATTGGAGCAAATGTACACAGACACAGATTATTTCTCTTTTGAGTTATTTTTCTTCTGGATTTCCCATTCTTTCAAAATTGGATTTGACTGACAACTGTAATGTTCTAAGGTACAATGTGCCATAAGTTCCTAGTTCCCTTTCTGCTTTCAGCTCCATCATCACCTCCTCCAGGAAGCCTTCCCGAGCTACAAGCTCATAGTATCACACTCCTCTTCCTCATGGCACTTGCTCCCGTCAGACATTGGGGCTTAAGGGGTATTCGGAACATTGACATGTTTGAGTAAAACTTTAATGATTCCCAGCGGCAATTATGAATCTAGAGCTCGTTTTTTTTTCACGTGTCCCCCAAAATGCCCAATCACAGTGCATTTCCAACCTCCCGTTTTCTCCGGTTGGGAACAGAGCACCACACTTTTCCCCAGGACGTGAAGGCGGTGCTGTGTTTACCGTGGTAACCTCACATTTTAAAGGCATGGCCGGGTGTAGGAGAGAGAAAGGTGGAGAGAAATAGAGGTTTGTCTTTGCTGGGAAGACTCTGGATTTGGTGTCTTTAAATGAGACAGTATAGTTATATCATCAAGAGAATTACGTGAGGTGCTTATTAAAAATCCAGATTCCCAGGCCCTGCCCCAGAATGACTGAATTGTAATTGACAGGGGAGAAACTTGGGGATCTACATTGTTACAAAACCACATGGGTTTCTTATTATCACTAAGCTTGGCATAGTGGTCAGGGGTGTGGACTTGGGCGCTACCAATGCTGGATTTATTAAGTAGGTAACCCTGGGAGAATTACCTAACCTCTCTGGGCCTTAACTTCCTCATCTGTACAATGGGAATAATAATGCTACCTCATCTGGTTTCTAAGACTCTGTCTGCTCCAGGTTTTGAGAAAAGTATCTAAAAAGAGAGCTTTCCCATGGAGTTCCCTAGCCGAGGCAGCTAAACGTGTTGCTACTAAAATACATACGTTATTATAGAGTGTAAAGGAACAGGAAAATAGGAGAGTCTTATCATGATGTAATTAAGTGCTGGTTTTTCCTCGTTGCCACAAAGCTTGCTGACTGTTGGGTGAAAGTGAAGAGCGTATGCCAGTTGGGCAGAGTGGGCTGTATAAGAGCCCGGCTGCAGGAATCTGGAAATCTTCGTATGAATTTCAACTCCAACACTCACTAGAAGGATTACGTTTTTAAAAAAATCTCTGAGTCTCGGTTGCATTGTTTCTATAATGCAGAATGATAAAGTGTGCTTTGACTGGGCTGCAGTGATCAAATAAGATAATAAATATCAGTGTGGTTGTTATTTTGAAATGAGTCTGTTTTTATAATAAATGCTCCTTAAACAAAATAACAAACCTCCCAAATACGGTTTTTAGAAACCATTACCTATAATCTACCCAATCCAAGACAATCGATGATGTGGATTCTTTCTAGCTTTTTAACATTCATGAATTGAGGTTGCTGGTTTTTGAAAAAAATTTGCATATTTATGTTGTGATCATAGGGTATATACAATCTTGCATCTTATCATTTATTTAATATTATCTCATGAGTATTTTTGTATCATCAGAATGGCTACACGAGGTCATCGTTTACTTAAACAGTCCCCTGTTGTTGGACCTTCGTTTTGTTACATACAAACCTTGTACTATTATAAAAAACACTGTTATGAACATCTTTGTGTTCTAATATTTTTAAATATATTTTTACTAATTTTTTTCTTTTAAAGTCATTCCCAGGGAATGTGGAGTCATTGAGTCAATGGCACAGAATTCCAATTTGTAAAATGCTTTTTAAAACCATAAAATGTAACGCACATGTCAGGACTGGTTACAGCTCACGTTTATCAAGTTCTCCCCGCAGCAGGCAGGACTGTACGAAGTGCCCTGGGAAGAGCTCGCAGAGCAGCCGGGAACCCTTGTGTCAGTCCTAAAGACACTAATAAGTTCACAGGGATGACAGAGTTGAAATCAGCAGAAACCCAGCCCTTGGGGAACTCTCCCCACGGCAAGGAGAACCACATCTCCATAAATCACATCACCAGATCAAGCCTTTGCTCAACGCTTTACGAGCTCTGCCACCTCGGGCAAGATACTTCATCTCTCTGGGCCTGCGTTCCCACCTGAAAATGAGGGCCTCAGACCAGATGATCTCCTAGATCCTTCCAGCTCTAGAAGTTCTCTCATCCCTCCCTCAATGTAGCAGAATGTGATCTGTGTTTTCCAGCAGGAATTCCAAATAGCGTGAGGCTGCGCAGACTGACTGCACACAGCCCGAGCGTGTGCAAGGTGGTACTTGTGGGCAGAGCAGGCAAGCGACCCAGCTGCCTGCTCCAGACTTGGGACAAGCCGCCATCCACTGGGGAGGGTTGTCTGACAAAGACACACTTGATCTTCAGAATCTCGGTCCAAGGTCTTCCTCTCCAAAGCAGGGCTCCATCCTCTGGAGAGACAAGTGTCTCCTTTCTGTGGACATACCGTTTCCTTTTCTAGCTTTGGAAGGAGTGAATCTTACCCAAGTGAAATCAACTTAATTTCATCAATGAAAGAAGAAAACACCATCAAAGCCTAAAATAAAAATGTTTCCGGGGCCTGGGCATAAACAAAACTAGCATATCGGAAATGCTAGTCATATAAATGACTTCGTTAATATTTTTGCTTTTAAAATACTTCAAAGAAGTACAAATCAATCTCTGAAATTATTAGCTTAAATGTAATGTAAGCTGGTGTTCACGTGTCACATCTATCTTCAGTTACAATGGAGGGATGACTCCAAAATATCTCTATAGTAACTTTTTTAAACAATTTTTTTGCACAGCTCTTTTCACTCAAATAAGACATCCTGTTCTCTGTGGAGTTTCATAACTCCCTTGTTTACTTAAAAAAAATAAGAAAAGTTTACTGATTCTGACCTCATTGACTTTGCAGAGTGGGAGGCACCCTGGAGGGGAGTGGGGAAATGTGAGTCTGCTCCACCCTCTGCCACGCATTCATTCTTTGACCTGGGAAAGGCATTTTCTCTCCTTGGACTTCAGTTCGCTTCACGATGGAAACCAAGAGAAGTGCATTAGATACTGAGGAACTATAACATTCTTCCCTTCTCTAGTTTGATAGTCTTGTGATTGAACTGGGGTTGGATTGAGATGCTCCTCGTATCTAAGAAGATAAATGAGTAGCCAATAAAGTTACAAAGATAAACAAGAGAGGGATATACTCCTGTGCTTAGAAAGAGAGAATGGAGTCTGTGTTCTTGGCCTGATTCATCACCCCTCCCTATGACCGCGTCCTTTGTCATGTATTTGTTGTATATTTCCCTGCCCTTTGACTTTGGGCTCAGGCCTGTGGCTTGCTCTGGCCAATGGGATGTTCACAGCCATGATGTGACCAGAGGCTTGAAATGTGCTCGTGTGGCTGTGCTTGCAAAGACAGGCTTGCTCTTTTGCTTCTCTGCCATCATTCTAGGACCATATCCTGGCTAACCTGCTGGTCCCAAGAGGAGGATGAGAGACACGTGGAGCAGAGCCATCTCAGCAGAATCTCTCCAGTAGACCCACAAATCTACGAGCAATAATAAATGATTGTTGTTGCAAGCCGCTGAGTTTTGGCATGGCTTGTTACACAGCATTGTTGTGACAATAGCTAACCAATACAGAAGGCAGGTGTTTTTCTAGAAGGGAGCATATATTTGCCTGCAAACAAAATATGAAATGTAAAAAAGCATTATTTGTTGTAAAATATAGACATTAAGACTTCCTACATGTAGGCAGCCTAAATTGGGTTGTCAATTGTGTGACTTTGGGCCGGTTAACTTCTCTTGGCCTCAGTTTCCACATCAGTAAAGTGACATACCCCCATGATTAGATTTACTATGAGGATTAAATATGAGAGCATATGAGCGCCTGCACATAATAAGCACTCAGTAAATGGTAGCTGTTAAAAACCCTATGAAGCAGTGAAGCACTGCCTGATACAGTGCCAGAAGGGGAGAGGATGGTGCAAAAGGACCGGGCAGGGTTCCGCTCTTGCCACACAGGGTCACTAGGAGTCGGAATCTACTCTACAGCACTGGCAACAATGAAAATTAGCCTACCATTTTCGAAGTTTCTATGGAACTTAGAGTGCATACTACAAAATTCAGCACATATCTAGAAAAATAACACAGATGTGTAACTGATTCTGATGGGCAAGTATTTTCTCACCCGACAGACAAGCTTCTCAAGAGCAAGGCTGGTTTCCGGGTCTGGCTCGGAGGAACGGGGCTACTGTGAGCACTTTGAATGAAGTCAAATCATCTGGTCCTTTTTCACCGCTCTTTCCATCCTTCTGATTATCAAAGAGATATTCTCCACTGGTACTGGTACATCTTTAGCACCTTTGTGACACAGGATAATGTCCCATTTTGCTGAATAAAGAGAAGGCCTTGGGCTCTGCAAGCCATGGGCATGCAACAATTATTTTGATGGTTACCTTTTAAGTGTTGGTTTTTGAGGTTTTTATACCATTTATGGAAATGATATAAACTTCCTTTTTGAAATAAATTTATTTAATTAAAAAGCACGTGGGAACAGAAAACAGATAAATGATAGTACAAGTGGTACTCGGATATGACAAAAATCTTAAGTGAGTGAGGTTTGGAAATCATTGAGTTAATAAATGAATGCTTAACTGATTAAAGCAGAATTTCTGTTTACAAATGGAAATCAGAAATTATATCTGCTCTGCTAAAGCGTTCACTAATTCACACTTGATACCGCTATTGATTGGCCCTATTTTCCCACGCCCGATTTTAACCCAAATAGCTGAGTTCGGTGGTGTTGCTGGTCTATAAACATACCAAACACTTCTAAAAAATCAGGATAACGTTTCTCATTTCAACACCCAGGGCACTGACAACCAGCCCCTTTCAATAGTCTGAAGGAAAAATAACACAGATTTTGTGTTTTCCAATTTTATTGAAGCCGGCAGGAAGCATCTGCACACATGCAGACATGCGGAGTGACACCCATGACTCCAATAGGCTGGCAAATTAGGCCAAGTGTAACTTTGTGTCTACAATTATCAATTTCAAATCCTGGAAAGATGTCTATAGAACAGAATCAGAGGGAAACGGGGCTGTGTCTCGTGTCTCACTGCAAACAGCCATTGTTCAAGACCAATTAGCATTACTGGTGGTCCCTTCTTCCCGAGGCTTCCCCTTCGAGGCCGGGAGCATCTGCTGTACGTTTTTCATTTCTTTCCCATTTTGGACAATTTGGTTCCTAAGCTCTGTTTCCTTGTGGCTTCCTGGAGTTCTGATGACAAACCATCAAACTTTGTTCCTGTCCTGTAAGGCCTGAAGGGCACTGGAGAACACACGAAATTTGTTTCCAATTTTGTGTCTGCCAAAACATTCCTGGGGTAACAATACAAGCCTGTAAAAATAGGACGCACCATCCCTCTAATTCCACAAAATAAACAAATCCAAAAGGAAATCAAACACAGTCCTCGAAAATGCAGCATAAGTATCTTTACACCCATTCCCCCTTCCCTCAGCTGTTGAAAACTTGTTCCTGAATTATGACTTGAGATTGCATCTTTATCCTTTTATGTTTACGACAAATAATCATGACATAAGCAAATGAAAAGAAACACTGGGGCTTTCTTCTTCTTGGTTTCATGTTTTGCAAAATGAATGTCCCTGAAGACAATTTAAAAGAATGCGGAATCCAATTTCCTCACTGGTGTTAGGAGTTTTATTTTTAACTCAACTACTCAAAATAATAGATGTTTCCCACATATTCTTATCTGCAGTGGAGTACACATGGACACAAGGCAGAATCATCTTTCCATTTTCGTTTTTAGATAATTCAGGGTAACTTAGAGTTCTGAATTCCTGAATCTTGGCCAAGGTGATGTCATTCAATCTATAATGAAAACAGTGTCACTGAGAGAATTAATTCATTATGGTGGAATTAAGTTAAATCCTTTATGATATGCCATTAAGCGCCCACCCTAACTTGCTTGCATCAACGTGAATGAAGCACATTCAAATACAAAAAAGAAAAACAAGTTCCAACCTCAAACCTCACAGAATATTAGGTAACTTTCAAAGTTAAGTTCATTTAACTTTGAAAAATATTTATAAATCTCGTGGTATTTAAGCATCTTAAGATGTCTTAAATGTTGCAGTGGCCAAATACTTTGTGGTTTATATAACATCTTTGCCTGAGGGAGTATAACTTACCGTATAAATCATTATTATGTATTTTATAAATGTTTTTGCCTTGTTACTCAGTTTCTACAACAGCCAAATAGCACAAGAATTGCCCCACATTCCAATAATCCTCAAAATATTATTGTCTGAGTTCAGATATGCCAAAAGAGTGTTGCCAGAGTTTGAAGTTACTTGCTCAAGATTTTAAGGATATTTCTCATCCCCAAATTTACCGTGTAATCAACAAATACTTATTTTGTTAGTCCTGCAGAGAGAAATAAACAAGTGGAATCTATTCTCTATCCTCTAGGATTTTACAGTTCAGTCCGAAGCCATAACATATTTGTGTAAAAATCTATCCTCTTGAATCCCAGCAGAAAAGGAAGAACTACATAACTATTAGCCAGGCACTTACAAGGGGCTCGTTCTGATTCTGACACCAAATTTCCGCTGAGTCCAGGGAAACTTCCCACTTCCTTTCCACATCCTGGCTCACCACACACTTATCTAGAATAATGACTGCTCATGAAGGGGGTTGGGTTTCTTAGAGAAAAAAATTACGATGGTACTGAATATGAAAACTTGGATAGTAATAGTTTTTTCTTTTTTTTAATAAAGGTGACTGCTTCAAAAATTAGGTCATTTCACACTGGTGAAAGAACATGCATTTTAGAAGATAACTGAAAAAAATCACAATTTGTGTTCAAAGCGTCTTGCTTCTGACACACAGCTGTTAAGTGACAAACGGCAATTTCCTGAGCTCAGTAAAATGACTCGACAATAGACTGTGTGTAGTTTCTACTGAAGCCGGCTGTCAAAAAAGTTGTAGCCATCTTGCTCCATCACTAAGGATGACCAGCCCAGTTCTTTGTCTGCAAAGACCATGGGTCAAATATTGTCACAGCCCGTCCCTGGCTGTGCAAGCCTTTTTTGTTGCCACCTTGCAAAAAGAAATTTCATTTTTACAGATTGGCTCTCATTACAACAAATATCACCCAAAATCCTTGCAATAACAAAAAGAATTCTGAGGCCTGGCCATGACCCACTTGCTTTATACAATATTGATAGGACTACCCTGGGCAACAAAAGAATTCTGACAGCCCCTTGGTTCTCTTTGCAAAGGGATTTGGCCAAGATCAGGAAAAGCATGTATTTATTTTTTATTTATTTAAAATGTATCCCCTTGCCTGCTTCTCAAAAGGTTTAGGATGACTTGCAAAGACCAAAACAAAACAGAAAAATCATATGCATTAACAGTGGTACAAATATAAAAATAATTTTTAAAGCAAAAAAAGAAAGAAAATAAACACATTATTAGCCTAGGCAAATACAGCTCCTGTAATTGAGCATTCAGTGAACTTGGGTGTAGCATTTCCTGTTCAAGAAACAAGCAGGACAGAAACTCAGCTGGGACACCAGTAAGACTTACCAGCTGTTTGGTTTTCGGCCGGCATCTACTCCAACTGGTTGATGCTTATGCTGTACTAGTTGTTAAATATTTTTATCATCGCCGCAGGAGCCAGGCAAAGAATAGGCACTCAATAAATTGTAGCAGTTTTCAGTATTTTTGTCCTGCGTCCCCAGCATCATATTACCTGCAGCATTCAGTTAATATATATTTGAAATACGCAGAAAATATATTTATGCTTTCCCTTTAAGCAACTGCCTGCTGAGTGCCCTCTGCCAACCAAAGGAGGCAAGGAGTTGATCTTCCCTCGGGCTCTATTTTCCTCAATAGGAAACGAGTACAGGAGGCCACAGGTCAACTGATGTTTACCAAAACTCTGATTCTTGCTCCTAGCAGAGACTTTGCAACCACATTATAAATAAATTGAATACTACACAGGGGTGCCCCAATTCTGGTCTATTGCTGAAGAGGATGCAAACAGTATACAGAGTTTTTCTTAAGTTTGCAAAAAATGGGAGGATGGGGGGGTGGAGGGTTACATTTCTCTAATTTTCTTTGTATTTCAGTTTCCCACCTTTGGACGGCTTCATGTGGCTAATTGTGCATTTTCCCTTGTGTGAATGAAGGACAAGGTGTCTGCTTTCACTTCAAATTGCTTGGCCCTCAATCAACATCACCATAAATGTGACATATGATATTAAATCCAAATATTTTATTGGTGCAGATAAATATGATTTGTAAAAAGAGTCAAATTAACAATCCATTACATACTAATGGGTTCTAATCAATAAGTTTAATTTGACTAAAAGGAGAGGGGCGGGGGAGAAAAGAGACTCAATTTCACCCAAATGGTGCAATTTAAAATTATCAGAGTGACCAACTTCTACAACTTTTTTGCTGTGTTCTGACTTGGGGGCTTCTGGACCTGAGACCTGAGCTCTGTTGCAAGTGAGTTTCTGTCTGTGCTTCACACACTCATATTTCCCATTATTTTTCTTCAAAAAAACATTGCTTTGAATGCAAAAAAGTACAGAGAATAATTTAAAAAAACACCAAGCTCCCACGACCCAGAAAGAAAAAATATATTTTTTAAATGTCATATTTGCTTCCGATTGTTTTAATAAAAATAAGACAATGCACATAAAACTGAAGTCTCTTTTGTCCCCTTCCCGTCCTCTTTCTCCGGAGCCTGAACTGGATGTTGTGTGTTTCCTTCTTCCCCTCATTTCTGTACTTTTATGACATATACAGGGACCCATAAGCCATGGATAGTATCATCTGGTGTGCTAGTGAAATTCTACAACTGACTTTTTCCTCTTGACAGTCTAAGTCATCCCTTTTAATATTCCATCATATGATTTTTTTAAATTTTTTATTTTCTTTCATCTCACTCATTCATTCCCCTACTGAAGGACCATTAGAATGAGCCGGCTTGCTATGGTTATTCTGACATCAACTGGGAAAAATGTACCGAGGTGCCATGATCAGGGAAGTAGATTTCAGGTCCTTGGACTGGCCACAGCCTCACCTAGGGGAAGCTCTACATCCTCTCCTCCAGGGTTCAACCACAGATCTAAGGTAGAAAAACATCCCTTCCTGCCCGCTGCTCTTGCATCTTACACGGGAACCCCATTCATGGCGTGGGAGCCTTTGAGCGTGAAATGTGCACTCCTTCCCTTTGCCCACTCAGCTCTCTTTCCTCCCCCACTCTGCGGCACTATGCGGAGCCTCGATAAAGAAGGAAACAGACAACGCTTCTATTTGCAGGGCTTCTTCCTGTTCAGACTGGGCGTCTGCAGCGCATCCATAATCCTTGTGTCAGTCTGCTCCCTAGCGTCGCCGGCTGGGTCCAGCACCTGACAACAGCGAATCTGGAGCTGCCGGCAGCTCGTGTCTAAGAAGCTGCTCACAGCTCCAGCTGCCCTGCCGCAGAAGGGGAACAAAGCCCAGCGGACTATCTTGCTATCTTCTGGGTGGCAAGGAAATCTCAATTATACACCCAAGGGATGTGGTTTATGAAAAACTAGAAAGAATGTTTAAATTGTATGCGTAAATTGTTTTGTTTTACAAGCTGGGGTAAATCAGCACATTTGCAGCCCATATTTATCTGATCCATTCCATAAGACTCTTTCTGAATGTATGCCATTGATGTGGGGTGAATGCCTATGCAGAACATAACCAACCCCTAAATTCAATTAGGGCATTAGGGGGAAAATGGAAATTTTGCTTTGGGGTTAGTCAAGACTGGTGAGAACTTCTCGGAATAGTTCCGTGGCTGTAACTGAAGATTGAAATCGAAGGATAAAATTTCCAAAGGATGCCTAGCAGTCAGAACGTTGGCTCGGGCTGGCCCTTTTAGGGAAAAAAAATGGCAAATGAAGTGCCCCTCTTTTACCTGATTTCTAGCTCATTTTTAAAAATATGTTTTTTCCATTGTCCCTAATGTAGCATATTCAACGTTGATTGAGCAGGGTAGAGGCTTAATTAACGTCCTCTATCCTGATGATAATAAATGACAAAAGACGGGAATATGTAATTCCCCAGGAAAAACCATAAATTGGAAAAAGTATCTCAGGAAAGAAAATATTTGAAAACAGTGTTTTATTTTTATGCGATTCTTAGCAGCAAGCACGCTCCAGGGACATGGTTGATGAAAAAGTAGGAGTGTTTCAATTATATATGGAAACTGTTTTGTTTTGCAAGCTGGGGTAAATCACAGATAGAGGTCACGGCGATGAGCAAAGTTTGCGGTGGTGTCGGGGCCTACACAGGAGTAATCTGGCTCTGACCGTGGGTTGCTCAGCCCTAATTGCTGATAACAGCCGTCGAGTGGCCAAGGAGTTCCACTTCATATCGATGTGGCATTTACTTCCCCAGAAAGTCCCCCACTCGGGCCGGCACTTACGGCAAGATAATTAATAGTCCCCTGAGTTATAGATTCTGAGCTAAAGGTAACGGTACATAATAGAAGTCAAGGTCACCCATAATACAGTAGCTTCTATAACAAAGGGGATTATTACTGCAATTACCGTCCTGTCGGAAAGATTTTATAAGTTTTCATCATTTCAATTCTTAAACCTTCTCTTGCTGAAGTTTAAACTCTCCACTTTATCTTGGAGGAATAAAAGGCTCGCCCATGCCACCACAAAAGCTTTCTCCTCCAAGCATTCAAGTGGCTTCTAGCAAGATAGAGAGAGAGGGTGGTGACCCGGTTTAGTAGCCAGGCCTTCAAAAAGTCTTCACAGGCTGGACTTGCCTCCTTCGTGGTGCCCCTTCCTATGCTGTTTCAAACATATTAAAATACTCATATCCCACATTAGATGTAATTTTTTTTCTGTACAAAATGGGGAAGAATTTTCTGGTTTTGTTTATAACATTAGTATTCATTTTCAGTTGATAGTGGTTTTTTTTCTCCTTTTGTAGCCAGTGACATTTTCCCCTAGGTCTCAAACATTTTCAAAGGTCCTTGAAAAGTTTGAGCCTCTGGCCCTTTGCCTGTTGTGTCCAAAGAAGGCCACAGCTCTGGTTGCCAAGGCCTAAACTGGAGCTGAACACAAGAACACATTTCCCACCCAGACTATTTAGTGTCTAAATTTGCTCCTGACTGGAAAAACTCCAGTTCCTGTTGTTTAAACTCAAAAACAAAACAAAACCTGTTTTGAAAAGCTTCTAAAAAAAGGGGGGGTTCAGGTCTAAAAATTGTAATTAATTTAATAAGACATCCTGCCCAGAGCAGATCAGAAGCTGTGTGTGCCGTTTGGGCGAGCCCCGAGAGAGTGGTGACAGACAGCGTCTCTCCAGTGGCTCCAAGTGCTTTCTGAATGGTTCCTAACTAACACAGCTCTCATTTTTATGACCTGGACGGTCTTGCCGTCTTTCTGCTCTGGACAAAAGAGCAAGCAGACACAATCATCTTTTGAGAATGGTGGCACCGTCATTGTCTGCATAGCAGGACTGTAATTAAGCACCAGAAATAGGACAGCTGAGGATGGACAAAGAGAGGGGAAGGGAGGGATGATGAACCGGCGTCGCAGTGAGAGGCCTGAGCAAAGATAGTAGCTGAAATCGAGTACAGGCATGGATGAGGTCATCCCGGGGAAGGGTGTGTGTCCAGATGGAAAAAATGTGCCACAGGCCAAAGAAAGGGGGGCCGAGTGAGCTACTTAATGTTCTGGGCCCAGCTCACATGCCTCCTCCTCCAGGCAGGCCTCGGGGATGTCTCCTGGAAGAATTATTCATGTATCGGATATTTACATGAATTTGAGAGCCTGCTATGTACCAAGTATTGTTTTGGGTGCTGGAGAGTCACTGATGAGTGAGACAAACCAAGGCCTGCCATTGTATGGACACCTGAGTATTGGCTCCAGAAGGAGCCAGTCATTCAAAAATTCGGGAGAAAAGCACTCCAGGCAGAAGAGACAGCAACGGCAAAGGTCCCAGAATGGGACTAAGACTGATATGTCCTGCAGTCTAAAGAAGGCCAAGAAGCCGGAGCAGAGAATGCTGCAGAGTGGAGTGGGGTGAGATCAGACAGGTGGGCAGGGCCTCATCTCGCCTATTCTGTGGGCCCCAGGTAAGGCGTTTAGATTTTAGTCTAATTCAAGGGGCTGCTCTTGGAGGGTTTTAATAAAGCATGGGGCTTATGTGATCCTTCCCTCGTTCGGAGCTGTGTGTATGCACAGGGGCCCTTCCCTCCAGGCTTCTTGCCTCCCACCCGGCACTTACACACAGTGCGCACCCGCAGTAGACACTCATCAACGTGCGTGGAACTGAATAACGGGTCAGGACTCGGTTGAGGACACAGATTGTGAGTGTCAGCTTGCTCTGGGTGCTACCCACAGACCTCGCTAACGCTCAGCGGGTTGGTGGATGATGGCAAATAAAACCAGTGCTGATTCTGAAACTCAACTCACCAAGAGGATTCAAAAAGGACACCAACAAAACCCTGATTGTCTTTGATTTCTCTCATCTCATGACTGACGAAGCGACACAGAAATGTGTTTCTTTCCAGAAATCAAAAGGTCAATAATGAGTCATTTAATACCCATCCAGTATAGTCCTCGCAGAGGATTGGAAAGAACACATACATGAAAGTGTTCATGGGAAATAATTGCATGAGTGAGCAAATGAATGAAGATATTCCATCATTTGCGCCTCGGAGGTCTCTAAGAGTTTTGGGCCTAGTTATCTTGCTTTGGGGCCTGAAGAAAGAGGACCAGCTTATTCCAGCTCCCAGCAATTCCCCTGAGTTTTTTAGGAATCCTCTTTAGTGAGTAGAATCATGGAGTTTCAGAGCAGCAAGTCTAACCCCAGCTGGAAACTCTGAGGCCCAGAGAGAGAAAGTGACTTGCCCAAGGTCACACAGCCAAACAAGGAGTGGAATTCTACACGGTGCTCCTTCCAGTGCGTTCTGCTTCTTCCTTTCAGGATAAAGAAGGGCAGGGGAAAAGGCTCAGAACACAGGCCATGGGAGCATTGACTAAGAAGGGACGACCTACACGGCAGGTAGAAATCTCTCCCACTTTCCCACTGGCCCTGCTCTGTGGGCCCACCCATAACAGGGCCCTTTTGTCAGGGAACTCTAGCTCCTGGGTTTCCAGGGCTTTGGGTGGGCACATTCCCTTAGATTCCTCATCTGTAAAGTGGGTATAATTATGATACCCACCTTACAAGTTAGCCGTATGGTAAGTTAATCTATGAAAAGAGTGTGTCACAATGCCTGGCATGTGATAACTCCTCAATAAATAATAGCCATCGTCAACAGCACTTTTTTTTTAATGTTAGAAAATACAGAAAAATGCCCACAAAAAAACACCCACTATCCCAAACCTAGAGATAACCGTAGTTAATATTCTGGAGTCTTCTTCTAATATCCTTCTAGTCTTTTTTCCAAACCTATATATTATACTTACATATATATAGTATATACACATATATGCATACATATAGGTATGTACATATGATATACACACTATTTCATACTTTGCTTATTAATTTCAGGTATTTTATAAACATTTCCCATGTCATCAGATTCTTCCAAAATATGATGTTCATGGCTCTCTTAACCAATTCCTATTATTGGAAATTTAGGTTTGTCAACATTTTGCTATTGCAAATAGGGCTTTAGTAATTATTCCTATACATAAAATTTTATAAATGTTTATGCTAATTTCTTCAGGACAATTCTTAAATGTTGACTTGCCGGGTCACAAGGGCATGCATATTTCTGAAGCTTTTGGTAGAAATTCCAAAGTGCCCTCCAAAAACGTTGGACCCTTTAATACCCTCCCGAGCAGGTATGGGAGTATGTGCCCACATCACCACCAACCCCGGGTATTATCACTGTAAGTACCTGAACCTTTTAGATAGGCCAAAAATATTGCACCTTGTTTTAAATCTCTTGATCGCCATGAAGCTGTGAAGATTGAATCTGCATCTGTATCTATTCATTTATGAACTGCCTGATTAAGTCTTTTACCTGTTTTTCCACTGGGGTATTTGTCTTAGTCAAACAAATTTGTGAGACGATGTACAATCAGGATGCTAATGTTTAGTCATTATATTAACTGAAATGTGTCCCCTGTATTTTGTTTGTGGCCTTTTAGTATTTTAATCAAAACGTTGTAAGAACACGGGTTTGGCATGACATCCATCTGGCTCTGACACTCGGTCATTGGTGACTAGCCAGGCTCATTCCTCTTCCCAAAGCTGCTGTCCGGGAAGAGCAGGAACCACTCCAGTAGGGTTCCACTTTTCTGACCATTGGGGCTTTTTTTACTTCATGTTGGGGCACCACCTGGAGCCCCAGCACCGCCCACCTTCTTGTAATGACCCCTTTTAGGGCCTGTTGGTATTGCCACTTGGACTTGTCGTTTTCTATCCCCATGATAGATATACACTTAGCACCCAAATGCTCTGGGGGGTCCCAGATAAGAAATATTCTCTTTGAACAAAGTAGGGGGAACGGGGGAGGAAAGGAAGAGTAGCTAGGTTTTTTTTAAGCAACCTAATTTAAGTGTAAAAATCAACTTTCCTTCCGAACAATGTGACGACAACCTGAAAGCTGTGAATGACGGTGCTAAAGCTTGGGAACTTGTGAGGAAAAGCTTTTATCAAAAGCCCAGGGGAGAAGCCGACTGCTTCTGTGCTCACAAACGACCCTCCTGACCTGCACAGATAACCCACCCCAGCGATTCCTCAGCTCTTCAAGAATCTTTTCGTTATCCCTGTCGGTGACCCTTGAACAAGAGCCATGACTGTCTTCAGTTGGTATAATGGACATTCTTGCCCCCAGCTTCCCTTCCCCCTCCTTCTAGTAACAGGACTCCCATTTTCCTTGGGCAAATCCCATTCAAGGTTCACGTGTTTTGGGAGAAGTTGACTCCAACACCAGCTCCGGGGGCAGGAGGGTTGACTCACGCCTGGACAGTCAGAGCCCCACAATGCTTGTGGCCTTAGCTGTCCATCTGGGGACGGGCACGTGATCCAATTCAGGCTGATGAGAGTCAGCCCCAGAACTTTGGCCCAAACCATCGGTGACGAGAGCCCTCTCTTCTGCCCGGAAGTCTGGGGTGCTGGTGGCGGCCATCTCGCCACCTGGGAGCCCACGGAGAGAAGCAGAGTGGAGAGATGGACATAAAGAGACGGAGTCCTGAGGACATTTGTGAGCCCACAGATCAAGCCGTGCCTGAGACCCACTGTTGGACTTCTCAGTGGCTTGAGCCAATCAGTTCCCTGTTTGGGCATTAGCACTTCTGAGTTGAGTTTCTGTCGCGGTGGAAGGAGTCTTGATTAATACAATCTATTCCATAAATCGGATCTCTGCTTTGAACGACTGAATTGTAGATACCCGTTACCCCAAACCCGGGCTTCCCAGCTAAGAGAGGGGGCGTCGGTAGCCCAGTGAGCTCGTAGGAAAGGGACCTGGAAACAGGCGTGGGAGAAATAGTTGAAGAAACACAGAGGAGGACTCCAGGGAGATGTGACAGCCTGTTGTCATGGAGACCCCACGGCATAGACCACTGGATGAAGGATTTTGAGAGCTGGATCTTAACTCACTATGAGGAAAAGTTACTGATTCTCAGATGTGGGGAGATAGTGAGTTCTCCTCCCCAGGGCCTATAAGAGGAAAGTGCCTAACAGAACATCACTGGGGAGAGTCAAGCATCAGGTATGGGCTGAACCAGAGACCCTGGACATCCCTGCTACCCCTGAGCCCTGAGGAATCCGTTTCCAAGATGAAGAAGCTAGTGTTTGAATCAGGTCTTTCTCATTCCAGCAGGGAAATTATGTTGATGAGGCTAGAGTTGCTATGGAGATGATTAAAATGACAGATTCTATGCATAAAGAAAAGAAACAGAAAAATTGCCTTTAAGATTATGGCCCTTACACCTCAACCCTAAACCCGTAACCATTTCTCCCATTACCCAACACTTACACGTACACTGGGGGGCTCCTCTAAAAGGAACATGGCTCCCAGAGATGCAGAGCTGCAGGCTGTGTAGGGCAGGGAGCAGGGCTGATGTCTGGACACCGCCCCCGGCATTGCCTTACGCAGGTGTCAGGAGGCCCCAGCTGGGGGTTCCCGTTAAAGGTCTTCTCTTGGTCAGTTCCTACTAAATACGGCATCCTGGATTCTGGTGCTGTTCTCTCTCCTCCTCTCATCCCAGAACACTGTCCATCTCTAAAATGGAAGCTGAGTCGTTTCGTCTACCATGCTCCTAACAGAAACAGTTCTGCTGTGTCTTTTAGGCTTCTGTCATTTTTTTTGAAATACTGTGTCACCATTGTACTGTGCATTCATATTCAGGGCGTTATTTTGAGAATCACTTAATATTTAAAAATACTTTTTTTTCCAGTTAATGGTGTTTTTTTCCCATTTTAATGTTTTTAAAGTGTGTGCACGCATGCCCGCACGCAGCATGCATGCACTTTGTTGCTGTTGGTCAAGTTCAGTTCAAGTTCATGGAAAAACAATTTCCAAAATACAGATTAGCTGTTTATAGGCTTCTTTTTTTTTTTAAGGAATTTATCTATTTTGCCATGTCAGCCATACCTGAACTACAGGTGTTTTAATGATATTTTTGTAAATCTAATAGGGCCATTGGGAGAAAGCTGTCTTTGTACTAAACTTCCTTAAAAGCAGAAATTAGAAGCTTTCCCCTTATCTCAGCCTCTCGCACCTCTCCTTTTTATGTTAGTGACTTTCCCCCTTCCCTCATTTGGGTAAATACTTGTGCCTGGGACTCTTATGATTTACAATCCACCAAAAATAAAATGTACAGATGTTTTTTAAATGGGCCAAAATGGACACTTTTCACATCTCACTCCTCAGGGTATTTTATTGTTGGGTTTTATTTAGGGGTAAGGATGTATCATCCCTTTCGGCCATGAAACCAAAGCTATAGCCTGTCTTTAAAAGCTATGTTCTTGTAACCCTGACATGAATGGACCTGGTAATTTGGAAACTTTTCCCAAAATAAAAATGCCAAAACAACAGCAATGTTGTCTGTGGGGTGGGAGAAGTACGATTAATTTTCATTTTCATTTTTCTACTTTTCTATGGCTTCTGGATTACCTACAGTGATGGTGTATTCGTTTAAAAACAATTAATTAATATGAAACTACATATTCCCAGAAAAAATTAAACATTATGTATAAGATTAAAGTCTCCTTTGACCCCACCACCGCCCATCCTCGTTCCCTCTCAAGAGGTAACTACTGTTATCAATTTGGTCTGTATCCTTCCAGACCTTTCTTTTATTAATTTACACACACACACTTGTACATATGAATTCACATGTTTCTTTAAAAATCAAGGGGAAAAAACAAATAAATCTGGTGAAAATGTAGCCAAAAGTACTTCCCAGTGTTAGAACAAGAAAAAGTGTTAAAAAGACTTTCTAGTCCAACTGCCTCACTTAACAAATGCGCCCTCAGCTCTCGAATGCCTCTTCTCCCACGGAACTGCACTCTGCCGTAAGCCACATTTTGATATGTGGGTCTTCAGATGAGCAGGCAGTTGTGTAAATACTCGTCTCCCAGGCCTGACTATGATTTTTAATAATCGAATATGGAGCTCGAGCCAACATTTTATTCAGGCACTAAATTTAAAAGTGGAGCCAAGAGACTTTAAAAAATTTATGATTCCACAAACGCAGGGAATTTTCCCCCACGATCGCTATCTCAGAATTAAAAGCGTAAAACCGGCCCTGTGTGGCTTGGCTCTCTCTCCCGAGCTCCAGCTCAGGAGTATTCTTGAGTCTCAAATGAGCAGCCCAGGCTGGGGTCCCTCCAGACGGCTGGGGGGACCCTTGTGCCCACTCCCACCCCTATCCCTGCCCCAAGCCCAGGAAGGCCTCCTGAGCCATTGGGCTCCGTCATCGCCCCTCTGCCTTCTACACAACCCTCGGAGCGAGCGCCTGAGTGCCATGTGATAAAGATAGTGTTTCGACTTGAAAGAGTAATTGCTGACACACATTACTGTTTCCCCGGAGGAAATCGGTCCAGACAAATCCTCTGCAAACCTATGACAGCAAACTCGGCAGTTTATGATGGGAGCCTGCTTGGTTTTTGGTTTCCCTTGTGAAGTAGCTCCGTCTCCTTTACAAGACTCGTGTCCAAATGCCTGCCATGCCAACAACACCCCCAGTCCTTCCCATTCTGCCAGGCCCGTCACCAGGATCCAGACCTCAGAGGCTTGGGCAAAGCTCTGCTCTCCCTCCATGCCCCTTGGAGACTTGGGGGATGCAGCAAACCCCTCCCGTATGAGGCACCAAGGACTGGGGGCTAGTGGATGTCCCTCCACCCCAGGAAGAAGAAGCCCATTGGATAGATGCTACTTTCATAGGAATTTGTGCTTGCCAGGCCTCATTCATTCATTCACTCATTCATTCAACAAGTATTTGTAACCACCTACTGGGTGCTTGCCACAAACAAATATTTATCAGGTGGCCATAAGCTCAAGAAAAAAGAAATAAAACAGAGCAGAGAGGATAGCCAAGGCAGGGGAGTGGATCTGCTATTTTATAAGCAGTGGTCAGGGATGACCTCATTGATTGGGTGACATTTGAGCAGAGACCTGAAGGAAGTAAAGGTGTAAACCATGCAGCTCTGATGGAAGAATAGCCCAGGCAGTGGGAACAGCAAGTGCAAAAGTCCTGAGACAAGAGCAACAGCAAGGCGAGTCTGGCCAGAGCAGGATAAGTGAGGGAGAAAAAGGGAGATTCGACTGGGGACGGTGAAGAAGATCATGTTGGCCTAGTGGGCCGTTGTAAGGATTTGACTTTTCTTCCAAGTAAGAGGAGAAGCCATTGGAGGGCTTTGAGGAGAGGAGTGACATGATCAGATTCAGATTTTGACAGAATCTTAGTGCTATGAATGAGTATGACAAGAATGGAAGAAGGAGACTAGACAGGAGGCCAGTGCTGTCATCCAAGCAAGAGATATCAGTGGCTTGGACCAAGTTGGTAGCATGGATGTGGTAAGAAGGAGAAGAGGTCCAGCCATATATTGAGGGTAGAGTCAGCAGGAGTTTGGCTTAAAAGACTGGAAAAATGCAGTTATTTTCTGAGATGGGGCTATTGCAGGAAGACCAGATTGCAAGGGGTGGGGTATTTAAGAATTTGGTTGTGGACATGCTGAGTTTGAGATGACTTTTAGACACTCAAGTGGATATAGAGTCTGAAGTTCAAGAGAGAGGTCTCATCTGGAGATATCTTTTAAGATGGTTTTTAAAGCCATGAGACTGGATGAATAGCCAGAGAAGAAAATCACAAAGTATGAATATAAGCAGAGAAGAGAAGAGGGGAAGAGGAGAGGAGAGAAGGGAAGGGAAGGAATGGGTGAGGAAGGGAAGGAATCTGACAACTGAGCCCAGGGATGCTCCAACATTTAAAGGTTGGGGAGATATGGAAGATCTCCAATTAAGAAAGAGTTTCCACTGAGGTAGGGTGAGATCTAGGGGAGTTTGGTATCCTAGAAGCCAAGAAAAAAAGGGCTTCCTGAAGGAGAGAATGATCAACAATGTCGCACACTGTGGAGAAGTTGAGTAAGATGACATCTTGAGACTTGACCATGGAATTTAGCAATATGAGCTTGAAAAGAGCTTTCTCAGTGGAGAGGAGCCTGATTGGACTGGATTCGAAAGACAATGGGAGAAGCACAAGTGAAGATAATGAAGAGAAAAAATTATTTTTAGTGTGAACTTCCAAAACGTCAAATCCTGGTGTGGCAAAGGCACTCAGTGCCCGCATGGATTTCGATGGACGCACAAGAACCAGCTGCTCATTAGACATTGCATTTCTGCATGCCTACACTTAAGAATTTACCAAGTGTCCCAAGTATTTTTTAAAAAATGCAATAGACATTTCTAGAAAGTACAGCATCTCTAGTGCCCTCTTTTCAGTAGAAAAATCCTACAACACAAATGAAACTAACCATATAGTTGTCCAATGAATGGCCTTTGCCAGACATATTCCTCATTATTGGAGTTTGGAAGATTCTATAACTCTTGCTTAAACTTTTAAAGACTATTTAACAATCTGACTCTTTTCCAAATCAATAAAGAAAGAAAACTCTCTGGTGTTCAACAACTCAACTATAAAATGGATTGTGGTCCAGGTGTAGTTCTCAGAAATATCATTTGTTTCATTGTTTAAAGGTTACAAAGTATCATGTTTTCACATGTATCATCTCATTTGATCTTCGCAGCCAAGTAAGATGGGCAAGAACAATTATCTCCATGTTATGGAACAAGAGCTAGAGGTTCAGAGAGATTAGAGACTTGTCCAAAGTTATCTAGAAAGTAGATGGTGACCCTTCATACACCACTACTTCTCCTGATTCCAAACCCTGCGGGGATTCCAGTGCTTCCCAATGCGTGGGATGGATGGATACAGCGCTGAATGGGAGCCAGAGAGCCAAAGAATTTCTTACTGGATGTTTCCCCTGCACTGAGTGGATTTTTCCTGAATCAACTCAGAGGAAGCTGAATTGGCTTCCTCTGCCTAAATCTGTGTCATGGGCTGACATTGGGTGAACGTGGAAAACTCTCTCTAAATGCCTCTGCAGGCTCTAGGAAACAAGAGAACCTCGCCATATTCTTAGCACTTCACCTGACCAACTTGTTTGTCCTTGTCTTTCGCAAAGATTCAATGATGGTTGCCAAGACTTCCCACCAACCGTTTGGACAATAAGTCAAATGACTAATTGGTAAGCACAGCGTTCCCATCAGAACCTTGCTACACCCTGCGCTGTTCCGATGGAAGGCTGCCCAGGCGTGCAAAGTCCTACCGGTAATGGGTCCATATTGTCTTTGACCCCCATTCAAAATTCTCAGTTTTAAATATTATTAATGTGCAGACATTGCGCATGGATTTATTTTAATCAACCAGCAACAGCCACTGCAGTATTGAAACACGAGAAGATAGACGTCCACAGATTAAGAGAAAGTTCAGAAACAAACTCAAATTTACATATTCATTCGTTTGATAAAGGAGGTATTTCCAATAAGTTAGGGAATTAATAATGATTTAATGAAACTGTGTTCAGGAAATTGATTCGTTATTTAGAAAATACAAGGTTAGTGCCTCACTTCACTCTCTGCCCAAATAAATTCCAGGCAATTAAAGATGTAAATGTAAAACTAAAATAATGCAAGAAATAGACCAGATAACAGGAAGATTTTTATCTGACCTTGAACTGGGGAGGATCTTTGCAAATATCCAGACAAAGTGAAGCTGTATATGAAAATACTAATGTTTTGACAACTTAAAATATTTCTGTTTTTATTAAAATAGAGCCCTGCTCCACTTGGCCTTCCCCCATCCTTATTGCTTAAAATCCCTTTTCCTCTCCTCCCTGGTCCCTGGGGCCTTCAGGATCCAAGGAGCACCAGGGGAAACTACTCGCTCATCTTGAAAACGAGAAACAGAGACCCAGAGAAGGGAAGCAGCTTGTCTAAGAACAAACAGCAAAGAGCTGACTGCCCGTGTGTGAATGTTCACACAGCCACTCACTGGCTGTGTGAACCGAGGCAAATCACCTCCCTTCTCTGAGCCTCAGTTTTCTCATCTGTAAATGAGCAGGGAAGTAATAGTGTCCTAGTGGCTGGTTATGAGGGTTAAATGAGTCAACCTGCTCAAGCACTGGGAACAGTGCCAGCTCCATAGGCGAGGGTTAGCCTTCCCTTATCCGGGAGGACAGGGGTCAAGTCATGCATGTCTTCACCACAGGGGTAGGTGCTGGGTCGGCATCAAGCCCTCAGCATGCACTTATCTTAGACAGAAGCTGAGTGATGGTGGTTGGTGCCATCCCTCTGAGATCTAGTCTTTTATTTTAGCCTCACAACAACACTGGATGCAAACAGGGCAAATATAATTGTACCCATTTCAAAGATGATAAAACTGACATGTGAAAGGCCTTGCCCACGGCCACAGAGAGTTGGGACTAGTCTCAAATGTCCTGGCTTCTCCACTGCGCTTTTACACCAAAATCTAAACCACACTGAAACCTTACCCCCGCCCCTCCCCGACCAAGCAGTAGCCATGGTATGCTTGTTCTTGTCACCAAAGCCTCCATTTACAGAGCTTGTGATGCCCCAGCCCAGCGCTAATGTTGCACATGTGTCATCCAATTTAATCCTTAGAGCAACCCTGGAGAATAGACTTCATTCCGCACATTTTACACATAAGGAAACCAAGGCCTGAAGAGTTAGGTTAGGAGCCCAAGGTCATACAGGGACAGAACAAAGTCCCTATCAAACGGAGGCCTGTGTGATGACAAAGCCCAGCTTCTTTACCACTTTTCTAAACCGGGGAGAACCTAGAAAGCGTAAGGCCCTCAGTTCTTGACTTAGAATAGTCAGTCATTCACCTTGGTGAAATGACATGGCTGGATATAGGCAGCACCGGGATTCAGACCCACGCTGTCTGATCTGGGGGCCTGTACTTTACTTCCCATGTTATCCTGCCAATTAGTCCAAAAATAAAAATACTGAAATACTAAATGGTACTAAAATAGTAATACAGAAAGAGATCATTGTGTACCTACTAAAAACAAAAGCACTGGGCCAGGCTCTACGGGAACCACTGAGATGGATCCACTGGTTATTAATACACCAGTGGATTCAACCAACATGTGTGGGAGCACCTGCCATGTGCCAAGCACTGTCCTAGGTACTCTGGTGCCACAGCCACCTCTTACTGAAGAGTCTGCAAAAGGTTGGGGAGAAGAGACAGAGTTAGACAACTAGATAAGCAGCAATTAAAGATGAAAGAAGTAGTTCAAGAAAAGGGTTGGTTGGCTTCTTAGTTCCAAGAGATGGATCTGTGATCTCTGCCCTCAGACCACTCAAGACTTTTTGGGGAGACAAGACACACAAATCACCAAGAGATGAATCTAATGATAAAAGACGATTGTAGGGAAGCAGTAAATGAATTGCCAAGTGAAGAATTTGGACAAAAGATGATTCTAGAGGGGTCAGTGGAACTTGGGTAGCTGGGGAGGTTTCATGCAGGCTTCGGGGCCTAAGCTGGTGATCTGTGGCCTAGATCCATATTTAGGCATTATTTTCCTGAGTTTAAAATGAAAAAAAAATCTAAAATGAAATAAAAGAGGAAAGATGTTGCCCTCCATCCCCCACGTCCCTCCCTCCGCCACTCCCAATCCTGCACACTGTCACTCATTTCTCTCTTGGGTGCCTGTTCCCTAGATCCCCGTGTCTGATGGAAATTGAGGCAGGGAGAATTTGTGAGGACACGTTGGCTTCACCTGGCTTGCCCCTTCCCCAATTCACTTCTGACCCCACTGTAAGGCGACGATCGTGAAAATAGTCAAAAATAACCCCCCTAAAAACATGAATCAAAACGTCGCGGCTCCTGGACGTGTTTTAAAAATTGCTTAGCTGCATGCAAGTCCCTTTAGTGCTTGAAGGACTTTAACAAAATTGATTTTCTGAGTATAGCCTTTTAGCAGCTACTGTATAAGCTTGAAATATGAACCCTTCATTGTTGAAAGTGTTTCATTTTTGCCCTGTTACTAATGATGAAGAGAAAGTGTGGGTTCAGAATTCTCCATGGCAGACATTCTCATAATTAAATAGTGTTAATAATAAAGCTTTGCAGATTTTAAACAAACTGGCACAGAGGTGGAACAGTTTGCCGTATTTCATTTAGAGACCACAGCAATTAGCCCTTAATGAATAGTACACAGCAACATATAAGAGAGTTATTTCCACACATCGTTTATTTGCCAAATCACAAAAGGCGACGTTTTCATTCCGCTGATTGAAAATGATTCTCAGGATTTCTTCTGAAGGTCTCTTAAGTAATTGCATCATGAGAGTTAAAAAATAAATAAATAAAAATAAAGAGAAGAGCATTAATTGCTTTTAATATCTACTGTCTAATTTCGGCAAAGCTTAGTACACTAATAGCTCTGAATCTTAAGCCATACAACAATGGATTAAAAATAGAAGATGCTTCATGGCTGATATATTTAGAGGCTGATGTTTTTCTGTTATAATTTTAGGAGAGATTTGTTCCCAGGCACACTGTTACTTGTCTCTGTGGGCTGACATGGGGGTGTTTTTATAGAGGACTCACGGGTGGGGTGACTGTGAAGTTGTTGCCAAAGGAAAAATGACAATATTTATCCTGAAGGTGAGACAAGAGAAAGAACTGTTCCATTGTCATTTGCGAATGACAACGGAATGGTTATCCTTTTATGGTCTTCCACCAAGCTTTTGAAGAGAAGGAGAAATTATTTTTAAAGAGATAGGTGGGTTCTAGAACTATTTTTACACACTTGGAAATATTATTTCTTATCTTTGAGACTCCATTTTCTTATCTGCGAGTTACATGTAGGAAGGAAAGGCAGGAAATATTGACTCTGCTAAACAAATCCTACAATCACCTGGGTGATGTTAAATATCCAGATTCCCAGTTTCCACGTGGCCTCCACTGAATTGGAATTTCCAAGGAAAAGGATTAGGAATTCCACCCATTGTGAAAGCATGCTAGATGATCCTGGTATCTGGCAAGTTGGGTAAACACCCAGGGATCTTTGGGCCTCTCAATTCCACAGCTGTTAATGGCGTGGGGCCAGCCATGCTGTAAAGCAGATCATTGTGGGAGACGGCAGGGGCTGCCAATGTGGGGCCACATGAGGGAATCTCAGGTCCCCAGCCTAAGAAAGCTCTTCCAACCAGCCTACCACAGTGCTGCAAATGTCCCCATCAAGGTCACAATTTACCCTTCAGTGTGACTCAGAATGCACAAGGCAGGTTGAAATAAATGTCTGGGCCTAAGATAGAGCTGCTCCCACCGGGGGGTGCCACATCATCAAACTAAACTTAGAGAACTTTCCTGTCACTGTAGATGCTCTACTTGACCGGAAACACAGTACATTCAGTCAGCCCACCCCCAAAGGCCAAGCCAACTCTGGGCTCTATACCTACTTCCTCGTTCCTTATTCTTTATCCTATAAAAGCTTCCTGCCATCCGTCCCACCATTTTGCGGTCCTCTGGACCCTTGAGAATGGAGACTGCCTGCTTCATGACGTGTTAAATAAAGTTCATGTATACCACCTAAATCCTCTTCTTTAATCATTTTTAACAGTTGTAAGGAGGAGGACTAAGGAAAAGTAAGTTTTAACAAGGACTGGATAGAAAGTCAGCCAAGCACGGAGAAGGCAGCGGCCCCTTGTGGGGGGATAGGTGCTCCTATCCCGGTGGGGTATGGTGGAAAGACAGATGAACAGACAATCAGAATATCACAATTGCACCCCATTCTGTGCCATAAATCCCTGAGTGATGCTGGGGGTTCTTCCCTTTCAGGGCTACAGATTCCCCAGCTAGAGGATGAAGTGGTTGAACAAGACACAAGGGCCCCTTCAGGTCCTGATGTTACAGCTCATAACACTTGGCAACTCTGCTGAGGGCTGGTCCTGACTTCTGCTTGGATAGCCTAACCGGATTCTGCCTTGTAGTAAGGGCCTGGGTAAAGTGCCTTGGTTTGGCCTTCTAGTAAATTCCAGATGGGTGTAACGGGAGCAGGCCTAATCCAGGATGGCCAGTGCTAAATTCACTTCCAGGTGTTTTAGGAATTATCACAGTCTTAAAAGCTGAAAAATAAGGTAGGTTTTTTTTTTTCTAATATCCTGGTCTTTCTAAATGAAGGAAGATTATGAATAGCCTAATAGGAATACCTGTTATCAAAATCCAACCCACTTTTAAACATTTTAATCTTTTACTGCCATTTAACCTTTTTCCCTAGCCTCTTGCAAGCTCATTGGGAGGACATGGTCTGCATAACCCAGAGCACCTGGTACCTCAATTTGGCACACAGCAGGTGCTCAATATATGTCAGGTGAACTAGTTGACATGTTAATAATTTATTTCATGTTTCACTGCTGAAGACTTTCCACATATTTTGTCATTTAATCTTCATAACCGTATTTGAGGTGGGTCGGTAGACGCGAAGCAGCATCTCATTGTGGTTCTGATTTGCGTTTCCCCAGTGAGGAGGGATGTTGAGCATCTCTGCATGTGCTTATTTACATCCCTTCTTCGGAGAAATATCTATTCAAGCCCTTTGCCCACTTCTGAATCAGTTGTGGTTTTTTGTCTTTATTGTTGTTGAGTTGTGGGAGTTCTTTACATATTCTGGATATTAATCCTGTATCAGATGGATGATTTGCAGTCCCATTCCACGGGTTACATTTCCACTCTGTTGGTGTCTTTTGATGCACAGAAGTTTTTAAGTTTGATAGTCCAACCTGTCTATTTTTTTCTTTTGCTGCCTGTGCTTTTGGTGTTGTTTCCAACATTGCTTGAGTGATTTTGATGTGGTCAAATTTGGGAACCATGAATCTGGTCCACAGTCTAAACTTTAAAAAAAAATAGTGTAACCCTGACTTCCCTCTTTTTTTTTTTTCCAAACAAAAACTCACTCAGAAAACCCATCTGTAAAAGAGAGAACTGCTTGGATGAACAATTTCCCTCCAGATGAGTAACTGATCCCCAACCTACCAATATCCCCCCGCAGTAACTCCTGAAGAACCTCCACAGGTTTACAAAGCATTGATCTAGTGATCTAACCCCAACTTGTTTAAACGGGGACATTGAGTCCTAGGGAAGGAAAATGAGTTTCTGGAAGTGGACAGTCCCTCTGCTGCCTGCCCCTTAGTCCTCTGTCTGGAGGCACCTGAGAGGGTCTGTGGAGATGGCCAGAGGCCATCATCAGCCGTGGTTGATGACGTGAGAGCCTCTTGATTACCAGCTGGTCAAGATGACCAGTTGGTGTGAAGATCAGTGAAAGAGATGTTTCTGTGTGTACAGAGAGCTTTGAAATAAAAGCACAATGCTAAGTTAAAATAAGTTCTGTATCTTTTAAAGAGAAAACCACTCAAGTTTAATTAGGTAATTAATTAATTCACAAGTAGGTCCAAAGTGGGAGCAATTACTAAACAATGACTAATGATAAAGAATAAACCCGGAGGTAAGTGATGATCCAGAAGATGAAACAGTTGGACCTTGGAATCCTATTACGCTTCTATTTCAATATCAATAAGCTGACACCAGAAGCAAACGATTAACCCCAAAGCCGCTGGCTGTTCATTAGCTAAGGAATAATTTTACATTTCATTATTATTCATGTTGGCTAAATTTCCATTAAAACCAATTTGGTAAACTGGCCTTCTGATGGGCTTGAAATTAAAAGGAGGAAGACAAGGCAGGGAGGGGACAAAACAGAGGCCATCGTTGGCACATCTAGGGACGGGGAAACTCATGGGGGCACTTTAATTAAAGATAATGTCTCAATTCACTTTCAAAATGAGCCTCTGGAAAGTGCCTGGGAAATTTTCCCTGGCCAGAGTGTCTGGCTCGTTCACCGAGTGGGCGATTGCTGTTGGCGGGATTTCTGAGTGACTGGAGGAAGGGCAGCTCATTCCCAGGTCAGCTTCCCACATGGCCAGCTCTCTGCTGAGCAGTCTCCAGTGGGGAACAAAGGGCCTTGGAGCTCCTCAAGTACGTAGTTGTCCCAGAGCCCCTGCTGGGAAGGCACTGCTTCATTCTTTGGGCCATTACACAGGCTTAAGCATTTTTATTTAACATATAAAAGTGACCAAAATACCAGTGACTAAGTTCACTCACATTTAAGGAGCATTCACTGTGGCCAAGCCCTGCAGGAAGTACTTTCATGAATTAACTCCTTTAATTCTCCTAATCTCCCTAACGAGGTAGAGTCTATTGTTATCCCCATGTTACAGAGGAGAAAGCTGAGGCACAGGCTGGTAACTGATGTGACTCAGCCAACATGGCACAGGGCTGAGATTCAAGCCTGTGGCATTAACTCAAGACCCGTGTACCTAACCATTAGGCTATACTGCCCCTTGATAAAATACTGAAACAACTTCGTGTTTTTTAAGTACATAAATCAACAAAGCATAAGGCATGAGGTGAGTAGTTAGTGGGAGAGAATGCCGCAAAGGTGAGTGGGGGACAGTTTGTGGGGGACTTTGAATGCCAGGCCAAAGGGTTTGAGCTCGACACTTCGAGGGGTCCCCAAGTGCAGTGCCCGGTCCACTGGGAGTCCATGCACAGAATTTAAAACAGTAGTTAGTAGTTATATATTTTTAAAATCCATTAGTAATAAATTTAGCTTGTACATTCAATCAAGTAAAAAAGATAATCCTTATTTAAGAAAAAAGGAAGTTTTATTTAACACTTTACATATACTCTTCCTAAGTACCAGGCTTTGTTCTAAGTGCTTTGCCTTTTAACTCTTAATTCTTGTAACACCTCTATAAGGCAGGTGCTGTTGTTCATGTCACTTACAAATGAGGAAACTGAGGCAAACGCAGGTTAACTCATCACAGATCTCACAGCCAGCAGGTGGCAGAGCAGGGATTTGCACCCAGGTGTGTTTCTCCAGACTGCGCTCTTAACAATTATGCTAAGTGATGAAGAGTGTAGGAGGATGGGATATGGCAGGAGTCGTGAAGGTGACTATCCGGCATTGGGTGTCTCTTCCAGGTGCTGTAGTCTGAAATGTACTGTCCTGAGGACTGCCAGGGGATGTCGCTCAGAAGCCAGCTCATGCCCATGTAAGGGGAACTGGCAGCAAAGCGGCACTGCTCAGCCAACAGGTGGGATTCCCAGCACATTTCAAGGATCAGGTGTCCATATCAGAAACCAACCCAGCTCTAGGCGCTCAAAATCACTTTGAGGGGAGTGGAGTTTTCCTTGCCTGTGCCTGGACCTGTACTTCACCCACTCTGGAAGCCAGAGGCCCCCTGGAACCTCCCACCAGCCCAGCTGCTTTGAAATGTGGCAGAAGAAAGGGCAAGAGTGTGGCTTTGGATGGCTGTAGTGCAGGAAGTGTTATGCATCCGCAGGAGAAACAGTCCCTCCTCCTCCCTCGACCCACAAGAGCTCTCGAAGGCTCCATAATCAGCAACCCCTGGAGTTGAACTGGAGTTGGTCACCCACATTGCATCAGTGGATGTTCCATCTCCATCAGGGACCTCGTGACTGGTGCGTCCCCTACGTGGGCCAGCCCTCACCGGGGATCCCCACCCCCACCCCCACCCACCTGCCTTCTCATAAGCCCCACTGAGGCAGAGACCCTGTCCTGTGCACCTTCCCAGTCCTGTGTGGTCACTGTAAGCCTCTATGCCTGATCCAGAAGAGCAGGGTGGTCACTGGCCTAGGCTCTGCCACCACCCACTTTTCCACCTTCTAACTAAATGGCCCTGGGCAAGCCCCCAAACCACTCTGTGCTCATTCTCTTCATCTGAAAAGGCTGATAGCAGACCCACGTCGTCGTATGGCTGTGTCGTGGGGGTTACAGAGATAATATATCCAAAGTGTTTAGCCCAGTGTAGGGCACACATTAAATACTAGGTAAATAACAGCCATGACTCCTAAGAATGTTAATACAGTTCCCAGTTTGATGGCCAAGGTCTGGAGTTTGGAGCACACAAGCCTAATTTACAAGTCTCCCAAGCGTGCCTATGTGGGGCACCGCGTAGCCGCCCTAACTTCCCCGACCCGCCACCGTCTTCGCTTGAATAGCTTGGCTTTCCCCTTCTGGCCTGGACAAGCCCTCACTTCTTTACCTAATGGGAGGAGTGATTCTTTGCCAGAAAAGGGGGAGACACTCTCAGAAAAGCTTCTAAAACGCTGCCATTTGCGGTGCAGACAGATGGCCACACCCACTCTTTCAATGACACATGCACAAAAGCTCTTGTCGTGGACACAAATAAGAAGAGTTGAACCCTTCGCCCGGTGTAATTCACTTCCTTTATTGACCAGGGCTCTCTCCGCCAACCCCCAATTCCTTTGCATTTGTCAGCGGTTCAGAGACCCCTGGCATTCAGCATGATTTGTAATGTAAATTATATAATTGTACTTTCACATATTTTAACATCAAATGAAATGATTGACTACAGAATCCGAGCTGTCTACAGGTGGGGGTCAATTACCATCTGAATAATCACAGTGCCACACAAGAATAGCATAGCCTCTGAGCGTGACATATTTTTATCTCTATGCATTTCAATGAAGTCAGGCTGGTACATAAAAGGTTATCGCCTAGGAAACATATTTTCCTAAGCACAAGTTAAACATGCAAGTGAGATCAGCGAAGATATTCAATTTAGCCAGTCAACCCTAACCTATTAATATTTTAACAAAATCCAGTGAGGATAATTTTTTTCTTTGATCCCATTTCATGTGAGCAGCCGGGAAAGGGAAGAAAAATTAAAAACAAAATAGTCAAGCATACAGAATGAGGTTATGTATTAAGTGGGCTATTTAATGTTTCTGGCATTTCATAGCCCAGGGGAAAGTGTGGATGGATTTAACAATCAAGAGCTGTGTTCCCTTGGCCACAAAGTTCGAGAAACATAAAATAATCTATACTTCCAAGCTGACAAATCGTACCTGACACCCGGCTTCATCTCGCTGGGACTCCGGAGATTGGCATTAATCATATGTTACAGGGAGTAAAAAGAAAAGTAAATCACGCCACGCTGAAAAGTGAGATGGAAGGTCTTCGGGCAAGGATTTTAATCAATAATATGTGGGATGATAACCAGAAACTATTGTTTTAATCTTCCGATATGAAAAGAAACGCATGCAAAACACAGAGCTACGAAGAGCTGAATTGGCTTCCATGATGCCTTGTAAGAACTGAAAACAGTTCGGCAGCTCTACTTCGCTCTTTGATTCATGAAAACACACCAACGATTTCATTTTTTTTTTTTTTTTTTTTTTTTTTTATTGATGTCTTAGTTTATAACACTGTGGGGTTTTAGTTGTACATTTTTGTCCGTCACCTTGTGGATGTAACCCTTCACCCCTTGTGCCCCCCCCACCCCCCTTCCCCTTGGTAACCACCAATCAGTTCTCTCTGTCCGTGTGTTCACTTATATTCCATATATGAGTGAGTTCATGCAGTGTCTGTCCTTCTCTCTCTGGCTTATTTCACTTAACATAATACCCTCTAGGTCCTTCCATGTTGTTGCAAATGGGACAATTGTGTCTTTTCTTATGGCTGAGTAGTATTCCATTGTATGTATATACCACATCTTCTTTAACCAATCTTCAGTTGAGGGACACTTGGGTTGCTTCCACTTCTTGGCTATAGTGAATAATGCTGCAATGAACATAGGGGTGCATACGCCTCTTGTGATGGTTGATTTCGCGTCCATTGGGTAGATGCCCAAGAGTGGTATTGCTGGATCATACGGTATTTCTATTTTTAATTTTTTGAGGACTCTCCATACTGTTTTCCATAGAGGCTGCACCAGTTTGCATTCCCACCAGCAGTGAATGAGGGTCCCCGTTTCTCCACAACCTCTCCAGCATTTGTTGTTATTTGTCTTGGTGATTATAGCCATTCTAACCGGTGTAAGGTGATATCTCAGTGTAGTTTTGATTTGCATTTCCCTGATAATTAGTGATGTTGAACATCTTTTCATGTGTCTATTGGCCATCTGTATCTCTTCCTTGGAAAAATGTCTGTTCATATCCTCTGCCCATTTTTTGATCGGGTTGTTTGTTTTTTTGTTGCTCAGTTGTATGAGATCTTTGTATATTACTGAGATTAATCCCTTGTCAGACAAACGATTTGCAAATATTTTCTCCCAGCTGGTGGGTTGTTTATTCATTTTGATCCTGGTTTCATTTGCCTTGTAGAAGCTCTTTAGTCTGATGAGGTCCCACTTGTTTATTTTTTCTTTTGTTTCCCTTGTCTGGGTAGACATGGAATCTGAAAGGATCCCTTTATGTCCAATCGCAATTAGTGTACTGCCTATATTTTCTTCCAGGATTTTTATAGTTTCAGGTCTCATTTTCAGGTCTTTGATCCATTTTGAATTGATTTTTGTATATGGCGATAGGAGATGGTCTACTTTCATTCTTTTGCATGTTGCTGTCCAATTTTCCCAGCACCATTTATTGAAGAGACTTCCCTCTCTCCATTGTACGTTCTTTGCTCCTTTGTCGAAGATTAGCTGTCCATAGGTGTGTGGTTTTATTTCTGGGCTTTCAATTCTGTTCCATTGATCTGTGTGTCTATTCTTGTACCAGTACCATGCTGTTTTGATTACTGTAGCTTTATAGTATATTTTGAAATCAGGGATTGTGATGCCTCCAGCTTTGTTCTTTTTTTTCAGGATTGCTTTAGCTATTCGGGCTCTTTTGTTGCCCCATACGAATTTCAGTAGTTTTTGTTCTATTACCGTGAAGAATGACATTGGGATTCTGATTGGGATTGCATTGAATCTGTAGATTGCTTTAGGTAGAATGGACATTTTAACTATATTTATTCTTCCAATCCATGTGCATGGAATATTTTTCCATTTCTTTATGTCCTCCTCGATTTCTTTCAATAGTGTCTTATAGTTTTCATTGTATAGGTCTTTGACCTCCTTGGTTAAATTTATTCCCAGATATTTTATTCTCTTTGTTGCAATTGTAAATGGGATTGTCTTTTTGAGTTCTCTTTCTGTTTTTTCATCGTTAGTGTATAGAAATGCAATTGATTTTTGTAAGTTGATTTTATACCCTGCCACTTTACTGTAGTTGTTGATTGTTTCTAGTAGCTTTCCGATGGAATTTTTGGGGTTTTCTATGTATAGGATCATGTCGTCTGCAAATAGTGAGAGTTTCACTTCTTCATTGCCTATTTGGAGTCCTTTTATTCCTTGTTCTTGCCTAATTGCTCTGGCCAGAACTTCCAGTACTATGTTGAATAGGAGCGGTGAGAGTGGGCACCCTTGTCTTGTTCCTGTCCTCAAAGGAATGGCTTTCAGTTTTTCCCCGTTGAGTAGGATGTTTGCTGTAGGTTTGTCATATATGGCCCTTATTATGTTGAGGTACTTTCCTTCTATACCAATTTTGTTGAGAGTTTTTATCATAAATGGATGCTGGATCTTGTCGAATGCCTTCTCTGCATCGATTGAGATGATCATGTGGTTTTTATTCTTCATTTTGTTAATGTGGTGTATCACGTTGATTGATTTGCGGATGTTAAACCATCCCTGTGTCCCTGGTATAAATCCCACTTGATCGTGGTGTATGATCTTTTTGATGTATTGCTGTATTCGGTTTGCCAATATTTTGTTGAGGATTTTTGCGTCTATGTTCATCAGCGATATTGGCCTGTAGTTTTCCTTCTTTGTATTGTCCTTGTCTGGCTTTGGTATCAGCATGATGTCGGCCTCATAGAATGTGTTGGGAAGTATTCCATCTTCCTCTATTTTTTGGAATAGTTTGAGAAGGATAGGTGCTAAATCTTCTTTGAACGTTTGATAAAATTCTCCAGGGAAGCCATCTGGTCCTGGGCTTTTATTTTTTGGGAGGTTTTTCATGACTGTTTCAATCTCTTTACTTGTGATTGGTCTGTTCAGATTCTCTATTTCTTCTTGATTCAGTTTTGGGAGGTTGTACGCGTCCAAGAATTTGTCCATTTCCTCTAGGTTGTCCAATTTGTTGGCGTAAAGTTTTTCATAGTATTCCCTAATAATCCCTTGTATTTCTGTGGTGTCTGTTGTAATTTCTCCTCTTTCATTTCTAATTTTATTTATTTGAGTCTTCTCCCTTTTTTTCTTAGTGAGTCTGGCTAAGGGTTTGTCAATTTTATTTATCTTCTCAAAGAACCAGCTCTTTGTTTCATTGATCCTTTCTACTGTTTTTTTGGTTTCAATTTCATTTATTTCTGCTCTGATTTTTATTATTTCCCTCCTTCTGCTGATTCGGGGCTTTGTCTGTTCTTCTTTTTCCAACTCTGTTAGGTGCAATTTAAGGTTATTTATTTGGGATTTTTCTTGTTTGTTAAGGTGAGCTTGTATTGCTATGAATTTCCCTCTCAGGACTGCTTTTGCTGCATCCCATATGAGTTGGTATGGTGTATTTTCCTTTTCATTTGTCTCCAGATAGCTTTTGATTTCTCCTTTAATTTCATCAATGACCCATTGGTTGTTCAGTAGCATGTTGTTTAGTCTCCACATCTTTGTCCCTTTCCTAGTTTTTTCCTTGCAGTTGATTTCTAGTTTCACAGCATTATGATCAGAAAAGATGCTTGTAATGATTTCAATCTTCTTAAATTTATAGAGGTTTGCCTTGTTTCCTAATATATGGTCTATCCTTGAGAATGTTCCATGAGCACTTGAGAAGAATGTGTACTCTGCTTTTTTTGGGTGGAGTGCTCTGTATATATCTATTAAATCCATTGCATCTAGT
The DNA here is from genome assembly GCA_031878705.1 of Tapirus indicus. Classification (NCBI taxonomy): domain Eukaryota; kingdom Metazoa; phylum Chordata; class Mammalia; order Perissodactyla; family Tapiridae; genus Tapirus; species Tapirus indicus. The sequence continues at coordinate 29,039,394 of CM062927.1, read as the reverse complement.
TTTTCATTTAAGTCCAGTATTTCCTTATTGACTTTTTGTCTGGATGATCTATCTATTGATGTAAGGGGGGTATTAAGATCCCCTACTATTATTGTGTTATTGTTAATATCTCCTTTAAGGTTTTTTAGCAGTTGTTTTATGTACTTTGGTGCTCCTGTGTTGGGTGCATAGATATTTATAAGTGTTATGTCTTCTTGGTGAAGTATCCCTTTTATCATTATATATTGCCCTTCTTTGTCTCTCATTACCTTTTTTATCTTGAAGTCTACTTTGTCTGATATAAGTATGGCTACTCCTGCTTTCTTTTGTTTGCCATTAGCTTGGAGTATTGTTTTCCATCCTTTTATTTTGAGTCTGTGTTTGTCTTTAGAGCTGAGATGTGTTTCCTGGAGGCAGCAGATTGTTGGATCTTGGTTTTTAATCCATCCTGCCACTCTGTGTCTTTTGATTGGAGAATTCAATCCATTTACATTTAGAGTGATTATTGATATATGAGGGTTTAATGTTGCTATTTTATTGTTCATCTTCTGGTTCTTTTGCATTTCCTTCATTTCTTGTCCCTTGTGTTTCGGACTCCAAATTCAATTTGGTATTTCTGCATGTTCATTCTCTTGGTTTTCTCTTTATTTGTCATGTGTGGTTCTCTTCTGGTTGTTTGTTTAGTGGTTACCGTGCGGTTTATATAAGCGATCTCCTGGATAAGAAAGTACATTTTCAGATGCCTCCTTTTTCCTGAGGCTGGGTCAGTTCAATCCCTTACCTCTTCCCCTCCTTATTTGTTATCTCTTTATTCCAGATTGTGTCATGAATGTGTGTTTCCAGTGATGAGCTTGAATTAATTTTTGATGTTTTCCAACTGTATTTTGTTCTGGTTCAGTCTCCTTGCTTTTCTCCTTGCTGAAATCTTTGTATCCCCTTTCTCATTTGTTTTTTTTCAGGCCTAAGGGCCTTCTTGAGCATTTCTTGTAGTGGGGGTCTTGTGGTGACGAACTCTCTTAGCTTTTGTTTATCAGGGAGAGTTATTATTTCTCCATCGTATTTGAAGGATATTTTTGCTGGATAAAGTATTCTCGGCTGAAGGTTTTTGTCTTTCATGATTTTGAATATATCATTCCAGTCTCTCCTAGCCTGTAGAGTTTCTGTCGAGAAATCAGCTGAGAGCCTGATGGGGTTTCCTTTGTATGTTATTTTGTTTTTTTGTTTAGCTGCCTTCAATATTATTTCCTTGTCACGGGTATTCTTCAAGTTTGCTACTATGTGGCGAGATGATTTTTTATTCCTGTTTATATATTTAGGTGATCTATTGATTTCATTCACTGTTATTTCCCTTTCGTTCCCTAGGTTGGGGAAGTTCTCAGCTATTATTTCTTTGAACAAACTCTCTGCTCCTTTTTCTCTTTCTTCTCCTTCTGGAATACCTATTATCCTTATGTTGCTTTTCCTCATTGAGTCTGATATTTCTCGAAGAATTTCTTCATTTCTTTTTAGTCTTAGCTCTCTCTCCTCCTCTACCAGGAGCATTTCTGCGTGGCTATCCTCAATAGTGCTAATTCGTTCCTCCATATTGTCAGTTCTGCTCTTTAAAGACTCCATTTTTTCCACTATCTCATTCATTTTGTTTTTCATCTCCAATAATTCTGATTGGTTTTTCTTTAGGGTTTCAATCTCTTTTGTGACATAATCCCTGAATTCGTTGATTTGTTTCTGTGTGTTCTCTTGTATTTCGTTGAGCTTGTTTATGATAGCTATTTTGAATTCTCTCTCATTCAGGTTATCAAATTCTGTGCCTTCAGGGTTGGTTTCTGGGTGTTTTTCATTTTCCTTTTGGTCTGTAGCCCTGACATATTTTCGCAAGGATCCGGCGGGGACGGCTTTATTTTTACCCGTCATGATTAAAGTTAGTCCTGCAGTTTCCCCCTGCTGCCACTAGATGGAGATCGCGAGCGGTTTGCTCTGAGGCGGCTGCGCGGCTGCAGCCCCCGGAGGGATTATGCTGAAACGCCGGGTGTGTGGGGGGAGGGGTCCTCTCTTTCTCCTGCTTGACCCGGGGGTTTCCTTTCTGGCTCTGTTAGGGTGTTTGCTACACCCCCTAAACAGTCCGTCGTCGCTTCCCCGTGGGGATCTCGCGACAGTCTGTGAGAGCACCTGGATGGCGCTAGTTTTCCCCGCTGTGGGCCGCCCCTCCCCCCTCTGTCCGCGAACCGCGCTGTTTTTGCCGATCGATTGGGGACGGGGAGTACAACCTCCTACCTCTCCTCCCGTTCTCCTGGGCTTCCCGCGCCTCCACCGTCCGATGTATGGCAGCAGGGGTTTCTCAGAAGTCCTTCGTAGTGTTTGATTGAGCTCTGTTGGAATGTGAATGATGTTTTCGTTGTGTCGTAGGGGGCAGAGATTCAAAGAGGGAATCTCACTCCGCCATGATGCTGACGTCACTCCACCAACGATTTCATTTTAATGGGATAGAGTCAAGTCCATCCTTTAAGTTGCCTGTTTCCTGAGCCTCCACTGGTGCCCGGGTCCTGGGCCAGGGGCTCTGGCTTGCTCCATGCTCCTTGTGCGGTGGACGTCTACTGGAGCTGGGTGTCCAGCATCCATTCATGCCTCACCTCCGGGCCCCTTCATTTTCCTGGAGACCTCCCTCTGCTCCACTCTTAGTCCCTGTGGTTTGGGGTGGTTTGGCTTCACAGATGTGTCCCCGGCCTGACCTCACAGTGATTAATTCAGGGACGGGTATGTGATTCATTGGAGCCCATGAAACGCAGCCTTGGGAGTTCTTGATAGTACTATTATGAAAGAGGCTGGTATGGGTTGAACTGGGCCCCCCAGAATTCATATGTTGAAGTCCTAACTCCCAGTACCTCAGAACGTGACCTTATTAGGGATAGGGTCGTTGAAGATGTGATTAATTCAGAGGAGGTCATACTAGGGTAAAGTGGACCCCTAATCCGATATGACTGGCGTCCTTGTAGAAAGAGGAAATTTGGACGCAGACAGATGTGCACCCAGGGAGAATGCCTTGTAGGGATTGGGGTGACGCTTTTACAAGCCAAGGAACTCCAGAGATTTCTAGCAAACCACCAGAAGCGAGGGAAGAGGCAGGGAACAGGTGCTTCCCCACAGTCCTCAGAAGGAACCAGCCCTGGTGACACTTTGGTCTCAGACTTGTAGTCTCCAGAACCTTGAGACAATTTCTGTTGCTTAAGCCACTGCGCGTGTGTGGTGCTTTGTTACGGCAGCCCTAGCTAACTAATACAGAGGCCCACTTTCTTTCATTCCCATGTGCTGGGAACTTTGAAAATTTAAGGTTGGCATGTGCTGTGGTCTGAATGTGCCCTCTCGAAATTCACATGTGGGCATCCTGTCACCATAGATGGTGGTATTCACCTTTGGGAGGTGCTTAAGCCATGACGAGGTGGAGGCTTATGATAGGATTAGTGTCCTATAAAGGAGGCTCCAGAGAGATCCCTAGGCCCTCCCACCACGTGAGGACGCAATGAGAAGTCCACAACCTGAAAGAGGGTCCTCACCCGACCATGCGGCACTCTGATCTCAGACTTCCAGCCTCCAGAACTGTGAGAAATACATTTCTGTTGTTTCCAAGCTAGCCAGGCTGTGGTGTTTTGTCATAGCAGCCCCACTGGACTAAGATAGCATGGTTGACATTCATCTTGCCTGGGATTGGAGCCAACAATTGGAAAGCTGAGCAAATACCTACAGAGATATCTACCTCAGGCAGTTGTTGCCTGAGTCCCTGGATCCATCCTTACCTGAAGCTCTACCCCTGATTTTGTGGTTATGTAGCTATTAAATTCCAACTTTTACTTAAGCTGGGTAGAATCAAATTTTCATCACACACAACCAAAGTCACCCTAAATGATTTATTCTGAAAGCAGTCAATGTCATCTTAGGACGAATTGACAGACATGAAGTCTTTAGAACAAAGGACATAATCATGTTAATTAGACCACAGGAAGGTTGCATTCAGTTTGAGGCATCACACTTGCAAAAGGGATACAGATAAATGTGAGCAGAGTCATTGGGTGGTGAAAGAACTGGCCAGTGAATCGCAGGAGGCATAAGGGATGCTTGTCCTAGGCAAAAAATAAGGTTTATAGAAAAATATGATAGAAGACCTCAAATATCCAAAGGAATGGCAATTAAAGGAAAGTGGAATTTATTCATGTGTCCCCAAGGATGGAACTAGGAAGCCATGGGAAGACAGAAATAAAAAAGTGATTTTCTAATGTTCCCAGCTATCGGAAAAAGAAATGAGATGCCCTTGAAAGCAGGGAGTGCCCTGTCATGGAAGGTGTTCCAGCAGCAGAGGGGAATTCTGTCACCTGACGGGTACCCACTGAATGGTTAGATTGGCTGGATGACCTTAAAGCCCGTCCAGCTTTGACTTTCAGTTCTATAATTCTTTTACTAAAGCCCAGGTGAACATGGACCTGTCCTTCCCCATTTTGGGACCTCAGTTTCCCCATCTGTAAAATAAGGAAGTCAGACCTGCTGACCTATAAACATTCTTTTGACTGGAACGTGCTATGTTTTCATGATTCCAACTCAGTTCTTTCCACCTCAGCTTCCATCCAGACCCTTGGGAAGTCTTGGTCTCCCTCTGAACACACAACATCACACCACTAATCTTTGATTAAAGGAATGGCTAATGCAGTAGATGTGGGACTGTTGTGGCGGGGGGGCCACAAAGCGGGGATCACTTCACATTCCTTTTCCCTGTGCTTTAATTAAATTACCCATTCCACAGCTGAGAGGTGAGGGATGATATTAAACTTACAATCAATCTGGCTATAGATTTTTTTATAGATGGCCCATATTAAGCACACACTATACTTGAAATCAATTGGCCAGTTAAGGCACAAACTGGATGAAAGCTTAAAATCACCTTTTAAGCCCTCTCTAACCCTTCTTTGGGAGATTCTAGGACTTCATGCTTCGGAGAAGGAAGATGGGACGTTCAGCCTATCTCACAGCCATCTTCATGTCTACTGTTATCCTTTATAGCCCTTGTCAGATCGCCAGACACCCAACTGCCATCTCAGCCCAGGCTTTAGGTTTGATATTGCAAGAAAGCCCAGGCAATGCAAGAGAAAACATTCTAGGTTTGCCCAACATGGATGTGGGCTGGGCCAACAGGGAAAAGAAATTTCTGTTGAAAATCAGGCAAGAAATCAAGAGCCGATGACAGGAGAGTTTCCATCCGCTGTGCTGGGAAAGAAGCTCTGAGACTGTGCTCAGCAAGTTGAGTCCCAGCCATTCTGAAGAGACCCCACACTGTCCTCCACTCTTTGAACATACACTTATTGTCTTGGCCTAATTGAGCTCTTCCTTGATGCTAAATTATTTTTCAAGTCAACAATCTTATTCTTTTCTGAAGAAGATTGGCCCTGAGCTAACATCGATGCCAATCTCCCTCTACGTTGTATGTGGGTCACCGCCACAGCATGGCCAACGAGCGGAATAGGTCCACTCCCGGGATCCGAACCTGCGAACCTGTGAACCCTGGCCGCCGAAGCAGAGTGTGCCAAACTCAACCACTACGCCAAGGGGCTGGCCCCATGTCTTTTCTTTTTTTAATATAATCTTGAACACTAATCCCCAACACGAACAGGAAAGCAATCCATTGAGAACATCCACAAGTTGCCATTATTTTGAGAGCTTCACCTACTGTGGTAAGTCAACCTCTTTCTCAGGCTGGGAGTTCTCGGACACTGGGGAAGTTACAATGCTTTCTCTCAGAAAGCATTCATTCTTCATGAAAATGAATCTTGTGATCTCAAATTCTCAGGGTCTTTCACGTTATAGTCTTACAGCAGAAGACGCACCAGAGTAAAAGCCAAGAGAAGACTCGAAAACGACCTCCTGGGGTCTCACGGTCTCAATAAGAGTCCCTCATGCCTGCATGGAGGGTCTTCAGCACGTGTGCACCCAAGGTCACTGGAGCCTCCCCACACCCCTGGGAGGGAAGAAGGGTTGGAGTTATTATTTTCAGCTTCCAGGGTTCAGAGAAGGTAAATGTCTTGCCCAAGGCCACAGAGCTGGTAACGCAGGGTCGGGGACGAAACCCAGGTTTCCTGATTCAATATCCACGAGGACCGGCATCCTCTAAATATTAAGAGCAACAGGTTTTTTAAGGGCAAGCATTTCCTGACATTTTAGACCCTACGTGCCAATTTCTTAGGACAGTGGTTCTCAGAGTGGTCCCTGGACCAGCAGCATCAGCATCGCCTGGGAATTTGCCAGAAATGCAAGTTTCTTGGGCCCTATCCTAGACCTCCTGAATCAAAATCTGAAGGGGGGCCAGAAACCTGTGTTTTCAAGCCCTCCCGGTGATTCCGAGGCACACTCAACTTTCAGAACCTCTACCTTAGACGCTGGTGGAGATTTCTGAGTTTGCTTGAAGGCTTGCTTGGAAATGCGGGCACTGAAAATCCAAACTCATCACCTCTAAATGCCAGTTAGTGAAGGCCAGCGTCCAAAGCCCTGAAAAGCTTGTTATGAGTCAAAGCTGCCTTAGTTGGCCCTGAAAACACAGGAATAAAGACTCACACTCGGAGGCCCGGCCCCAAATTCTCTGCCAGTCACTCACCATTGGTGCAGAATCGAGCCCAGCTCGATTATATTCTGGGACAGGGTGACCAGTTACTCTAATCCTGTAATCTTTGGAAAACAAAGAGCCAAATTCTCCTGGATGTCTGGGGTAAGCAGAGGAGGCCCGAGGGGTTCTGGTTTCATCTGTATTATGCTAAACGGACCATGAATGTGTCTGTATGTTCCTTCTGCTCTCCACACTTGCTCCCTCTCGGATTAAGCATTCTGCTGAGCGACATATTAATATGCAAAGAAAATAAGCAATACCAGAAAGATGGAAAGTACAAAGAGTCGGTGATTATTAAAGTTGGGAGAGCAGGAACGAGTTATTTTCCTCTCTCTCAGACAGACTCCAAGCCCCCCAAAAGCAGGGTGAATGGAGAGGATTTGAGTACCCAAGTCCACCAGGCTCTGCAGTAATGCAATGGTTTGGCACAGAAAATCTATTTACGAGGACTGCTTCTGCAGATAATGCCAGGAAAAGAGACAGACAAAAGGACGAAAATTGCAGTGTCTTCAAAAGGCAGGGCAGTTTAGGACGAAGCTGAAAATTACACTCAATGATACAAACCAAGGATCTTCGCAGACTGGTTGTTCTCAGGCTGAACTTGGGCTACAGAAGAGTTGTGTTTAATCTACACTTGGCCCAGTTCAATGGTTTCATCTTAAAGGTGAATTTGTTGCACTAAACGAAAATCAGGAAACTTCATACAAAGATCCTGGATGGCCCCCATCTCAAAAAATATCACAAAATCTGGCCATGCTGGGTTTACTTCTCTGTGTGGCAGTGATCTCCCAGTCCCAGCTCCAGCCAGCTGCCCCTTTTGATCAGACTCACGTGACCTCAGCTAGCATTTGAGTTTGCAAGCCCTAAATTTAAGCAAACCCTGAGTTAATACCATTTAGTATCTAAAACTTGAATTGGTTTTAGTTCTAGGCTACAGTAGAATTGTCTCCTGGGCAGTGGTTTTCCAGTGAGCGATCGGCAATGAGGCATTGATAGAAAATTGGGATCTTCAGAGGACGAGTCAGGTCGAAGTCTAAAATCAGTGACCCAGTAAGTGTTCACATTTTCTGCCAATAAAATCAAATGAGAAATGTAATAATCTTTACAGACATTCATTAAGAAAAGCTGAGGAAATTACTTATAAATGTTTGTATTCATTCATGCATTTATTGCCCGCCTCCCTGTGTGACTGTAAGCCCCCTGAAGCAGGGACTTTGTCTTGGGCCCTGCTCTATGTCCAGTGCCTAAAACAATCTTAGCGCGCTACAGACACTTTCCAAATATTTGTTGGGCAAATGAACCTTATGGAGCCTTTACTTTTGCCGGGCATTGTTCTGAGCACTTCACAAGTATTAAGGTCTCAGAGACGCTATTTAACAGATGAGGAAACTGAGACAAAGGGCAGTCAACCAACGTGCCCAACCTTGCCCAGCTGGTCAGTGGAGCAGCGGGACGAAGGGGCAGGCAGCCCATGTGCCCAACCACTGGTCTATCCTGCCCCTCCCTAAGCTCTTACTTGGCCCCATTTCTTGGGCTGCAGCCAATAAACCAAGGGTTCCCTGAGCCAGTCCTGGCCTTTGAATCTCTTTCTGGTGCAACATAGGTACCCACTAAAAGCTTGGTGAAACTGAGTTATTAAAATGACTGTTTCTCTGAGAATAAGATCAGAAGTGCTGTTATTAGAGACCCTGTCGTCTAATGAAAACGCAAGACGTTCAGAAGTTAAAGACCCTCTCGGGGCTCTCTTTCTTTTTGTTGCCTTCTCAAGCCGGTCACTCAGCCTTTATAGCTTCCTGCTTTTCCATCTATAAAAACTGGGAGGACACTTTCTCCTACATTGTTTTCAAGGGGACATCGAGAGGGCGAAATGTGATGAAGGAAAATTCGAAACATAAATATTTAGAATAACACAGCTTATTTTACAAGTTTAAACATTGTTTTCAATTCATTATCTCATCCCCTTTCCCATCCCACACCCCTCCTACCAAAGCGCTGTTAGCAGAACAAGGATTGTTGGTTCCATCAGAGGAGGGAGGTGAGGCCGGGGGCATTGAGTCATTAGCCAAACATCACAAAGTTTACAAATAGTAGAACTGGGGTAGAACCAGCCCATTCCTTCTAGGCCAAGCGTCATCGTTGGACAAGAACTATGGGAAAATGGGATGTTGCTACAGATGCGCTCTGTGAAGTATGGGGGAGGGGGTGATTCAGACACCCCCTCTGGTGCACCCAGTAAACAGAGCACCAGGCAGGATACCCTCCAATAAAGAGGAGAGGCAGGCTTCCTAGAGCTTGTGGCAGGCCATGAGCAGCATAAGAAAGGAGAGATGAGGGGAGAGGATCCCAGATAAAGGGCATTTGCAAGGTTGAAGGTTCAAGGAGCCTTCCAGAAATGGTAGGTGGAAGACTGTCTGTGCTGGAGTGGGGATGCTGACAGATATAAGAACGGGCAGGGGAGCTGAGACCTTGACAGCCAGGCTAAGGACTTAAACTCTTTTTTTTTCCCCTAAATAACTGAAAGCCTAGGAGGTTTTCTTGGTGGAAAGAACTTGGACGTTGGAGGTAGCGAGTCCTGGGTTCGAATCCTAAAGCTGCCTCTTTCTGTTTCCAAATCTCGACTTATTCCTTTGTTTGGCTAATTTGAGGTTGAAAGAGGGAATGTCTGAGAGATCCCAGGACCTGGCACTCAACACACAACAGCTCCCGCTCTGATCCACCCCAGGCTGGCTGGACAGGGAGCGAGGAGAGGCAGGCAGAGGTGAGAGGCTCTGAGATGCCCCCCCTGCGAATTCATTAGTGATGTGAAACCAGCGTCACCTCCCCCCTCCACATGCTGCTGAAGCACAGAAGTGAGCATCTCAGTCAGGCAGTGCGGGGGGCTTTCAAGCCCGGTTGTTGATTTGCGTTCCAGTGTCTCAGACAAAGAGTTCTCTCTCCAGCCTTGCACCAGGCCCATAATCGGGAAAACACCGCCAGGGTCTGCCTCACAGGGCTCGTGCCTTCCACCCTTCGCATCACCTTCAAGTGTGTCTTTGACGCTTCTCTTCCCGGATTGTTCAGGGGAGTCCTGTGTGAGTAGATAATCGTCTCCCCTCCACCATGCCGACTGATATTACCCATCCTCGCAGTCTACGGCCGCTGCGAACCTGGCAAAGCTTCCCCCATCATCAGTCTTCTTATGTGGAGAGGCCAGCTTTATCGTTATTATTTTCTGAGAGCTGTAGTCTAGGAAACAGACTCGTTCAAGGGGAAACAGGCGGCTACTAGCCATTAGAGGGAATGAAATAAATAATTGCTTTTTAGTGCATTGTTTGTTGCCTGTTTTCACATCTTTCTTGTGGAGCTCACAACTTCAGCCACATTCAGGGAGGCTCCTATTTATTCACTGTTGTATAAATGTAGACAATAGAAGTGTATTGGTATTAGCAGCAAAACCAGGAGTTACTCCAGAAATTTTTGTTCTGCTGTAGAAGTTTTTTGTACTGCTCTATTTTGAACATTTTTTTTTTCTGTGTCAAGTCATTTCACAGGTGGTAGATAATAACCACTTTCTGGGCTCAAACACAGTTCTTGATAAATGGCATTTTCATTCTAGTACGTTCGGAGGATGTGTGTTTGAACATGGGCGTGTGTGTCTGACAGTTCATTGAAGGTTGGTGCATTTGCAGGGCATAGTACTGGGGTCTGGATGTGTCTGACATGGCTTCATTGAACTTCCTCTACGGGACTGAAAACTCTCCAAGGCCCTGTGGGACGGGGATAGGAAGGAAAGTGACCAGGAGGTCTGGTGCTGGCTGCCCAGGCTCTGCGTCCTTGAAGCAATATCGTACCCATGCTCTGACATTCAACTCTTCATTTGATCCCTACAACCATAGGCGGGGCAGGATGGTAACTGTCCCCATTTCTTAGATGAGGAAATCGAGGCTGGCTCTCGACCAAGCATCCCAGGCTTTTTCCGTTTACCATGGTGGCCGGCGTGGAGCCATCACTGCGCCCCATGGCTGGGGCCACCATTTGCAGAGTCACCTGTACCAACCTGAAAAAGACCCATTGCGTGCGTGCAAATATATCACAATGCTTGCAAGTGTCCCAGGCAGAGGATCGTCAAAGCTGAAGGGAAACTTAAAAATCATCTAATACAGCGGTCACAAACTGGAGGCCAGGAACCAACACTGGCCCCAGACTCTTTGGACCCACCGCGTTTTGTTTTGTTATAATAGTTTTAATCGGTTGCCAACACTTAAGCATCAGAAGAGTTTGCATTAAAATGTGAATTTCTATTTTTCTTGAGAAGTCAAATCTGGCCACACTGGCCCCCTGCCCCGTGGCCACAGTCGAGTGGAGCTGAGTGACAGCTGTCCCACTGGGTGGACTTGAGCACTCCTCTGCTCCCTGTTGTTTCACACTCAGCCCGTTTCAGTCACTTGTTACCTGCCTAGTTCTGTAGGCATTTAAAACATTTTAAAAATTAATTAATATGTTTAATCATGAATGTGGAAAATACTTCAAATCATACCAATGGAATATACAGTGAAAAAGAAACCTCCTTCCCACCCTGTTCTGTGGGCTCCCAGGCCAATCACTGTAAACTGTCTTCTGTCTCTTTCTAGAGATATATAAACGCATGCAAGCATATTATATCATCACCTTTTTTAAAAACACAAATGCACACAATATTTTGCTGGTTGACATAACAATATATTTTAGGCACCATATCTTATTCATACACAGAGATCTGTCTCATTTTTCCAAAGGCTGCATAATATTCCTTTGTATGGATGCACCATAATTGGTATGACCAATTTCCTACTGATGGACATTTAGGTTGTTTCCAATCCTTTGTCGTCACAAACAATGCTAATATGAATATCCATGTGCATACTTTTCTGCACAAATTCGTGAGTGCACTGGAAGAGAGATTCTTAGAGGTGGAACTGCTGGGTCAAAGAGAATGTGCCTTTAAAATTGTGATATTGTCAAATGACCCTGCAAGAAGATGTACCCATTGGTAGTCCCACTAATAGTAAATAAGAATACCTCCTAAATCTAAGGCCCCTGACTTCATCCTGTCCATTTGACAGGTGAGGAAACTGAGGCCCAGAGAGAGGAAGTGATGTGGTTTGTAAAGAGCACAGCCCAGGCTTGAATCGATCCGGGACCTGTGATGCTGTGTGCCACCGCCCTCCGCCAGGCCCCAGTTGTTCTGCTGTCCCTGTGCAGCCCCCACTTTGTGGGAAACTAAACCAAGGGCCCTGGCCTTAGCTCTGGGGTTTGGCAGCTAGACCCAGGCCAGCCCTGGGGGAGCAGACGTTCTGCTAACAAACACTTCCATCGTGACTGGCACATGCTGTCACCTTGGTGGGCTGGCTCAGCAGCAAAGACCAAAGAGTAAATGGACCATGGAAGCTGAATTACCAGCCCAGCCCTTGGTGGTTTTTAAATTACAGATTTTTAAACAAAGCTAAATATAGAGCAATTAAGAAATGGCTCCACATTCTACCCCAAAGAACTAAACAGCTGAACTGTAGCTAAGGCAGCACATGCATATGCATGTGAAATGGGAGATGAACAGAGGGAGCTGCTTAGAGTGAAATCCAAATTCCGTCCCTCGGTGTCTCTTGCATCACCCACACTTTCCCGCCTCAGGGCCTTTGCACATGCTGTTCCCACTGCCTAATGGAACCCCCTCCCCATTCCACTCTTCTTTTGGCTAACTCTTTCTCTTTCTTTTGAATAGAGACCTCCTTAGATTTTCCCACTTTCCCAATTCCTCTCAGTCTCATTGTATCCTTTCTCATGGCTTTTGTGACAACTGGCCATTTTTTCATTTGTCTACTTTTTTTTTGTCTGGTTCCCCCACTAGAGCCCCAAATCTCCGTTTCTTCACCTGCACCATTATAATGATGGTTCCAGTCTGCCCGTTATTGTGAGGACAATTGTGACACTGAAGGCTAACCACCCACAGGGGCTGCTTCTCCTTTGAATTCAAGAGGACTTCCAACCTGTGGCATGAAACTTAACTCTTCATGTGTCATTCAGCAGTCCCCCAGGTACACACGTGGACCACAGAGAGCACATAAGATGATATTAGGTGGCACATGGAGAAACTTTTAAAATATCTCTTTATTACATCTACCCCCTATGGCCACTCTGGTCTAAAGTGCCATAACTTCTGGGATTGTTGCATAATTTCTGTCTCCTCACTGGTATCCCTGCCTCCCTACCCTTGCTTCTTACAGTCTCCTCTACACTCAGGAGCCTGACCATGCCACTCCTCTGCTCTGAACCCTCCCATGGCTCCCATCTCCCTCAGAGAAAAATCCCAAGTCTCTTCAATGATCTACAAGACCCCACACCGTCACCCACCCCCACTTACCTCTCGGACCTCATCTACTTTACCCCCCCGTGCTCACTCATCTCTATATTTGAGGCACATCGATGTCCTCAAATAAGTCAGACACACCTTGCCTCAGCCCCATTGTGTTTTCTGTTCCCTATGCCTGGAACCTTTTACTCCCAGTTATTTATGTGGCTTGTGCCCTCAGCTCCTTCAAGTCTTCACTCAGCTGTCAACTTTTCAGAGTGGTCTTCCCCAACCACCTGACTTAACATTGCTCCCCGGTTCCTGTTCTCTTTCTCTGCTCCACTTTTCTCCAAAGCACTTAGTACCTTTTGGTGTCCATCTACTTTCCTTATTCCTCTCCCGCATTGCCCATCTCCCCTACCAGAAGGTAAGCTCCAGGAAGGCAGGACTCTTGCTGTTTTGTTCACAGCTGTATTCCTCATGCTTAGAATAATATATTCATAGAAGCTCAATAAGTATTGTCAGATGAAAGAAGGAATCTGGATTATTGAGAGGAAGCAACGGAAACTGACTCTGGATGGCGTAAACAGAAGCGTTAGTTACCCGGAAGGTTGTTGGGGCTTGGAGCCTCCACCAGAGCCAGGAAGAGCGGACTCGGAACCAGCAGGAACCCAGCAGTCTCGGGAGAGCTCGGCTGCGAAACCATCGCAGAGCTTCCTGGCAGAGCTGATGGAACAACTCGCCACCATGGCCACTCGTGACAAATGACCTCCCTGAGTTGTAGAGTCACCCGCTCAAGTGTCAGAGTCTGGGAGCTGTGCTGACTGCCTAGGTCTATCCGTGTTCACAGCCATCATGACCCAGGAGCGGGGAGGTAGGTTGGGCCCATTCAGCCTCCACACAATGGGACCTTCCCTGAAGGAGAGACCGTGCTGCTTTAGGAAGGGGAAGCTGGATACTGGACAAGAAAAATAAATAACAACAACAAATATCTACCTTCTTTATGTTACTATCTATAGCAAGTAGAGTTGTCAAGAGTGTAGTCTCTGCTCTAAAAATTGAGGGAGAAAAAGATGAAAACCCCAAAATGGGTAAATCTGTTTTGTTGTTCACAATGAAAGGTAAACAAATGGTCTTTAAACACATGAAAAGATGCTCAGTTGAACTCATAATAATAAAAACGTTAATTAGAACTGGACCTAGACACTATTTCTCACCTATCACTTTGGCAAAAATTCAAAACATATCAACATACTTGATTGAAGATGCGGCAGGAAAACGGGCCCTCTCACGGGTGGCTGGAGGCAATGCAAGGAAGCATGAGTTCTGCGGAGGGGATTTGGCAACATCTAACAAGACTACACATGCCCCTACCCTTTGCCACAGCCATCCCTTTGCCACAGCCATCCCACTTCTAGAAATTCACCTGGAAAATGCATCTTTACAAATGTAAATAGCATGTACAGGAGGTTATTCACTCTGACACTTTCTGTTACAACAAAATATTGAAAGCAACCTAAATGCCCATTCACAGAAGACTGGTTGAATAAATTATTGTATATCCATACAATAGAGTACTATACGATCTCAAAAAAGAATGGGAGAGATCTCTTTTAACGAATATGGAGTGACTTCCAGCAAATATTTTAAGTCACGGAGCCAAGTACAAACCAATGTGTACATAACCTTGAGGACACTATGCTGAGTGAAATAAGCCAGACATAAAAAGGAACACTGCATGATTCCACTCATCTGAGGCATCTAAAGTAGTCAAATTCGTAGAAACAACAAGTATGGTGGGTGCCAGGGTGGGAGGGAGAGGGAAGTGAAGAGTTGTTGTTTAATGGGTATAGAGTTTTAGTTTGACAAGATGAAAAAGTTCTAGAGCTCTGTTGCACAACAACGTGAATATACTTAGTACTGAACTGCACACTTAAAATAGTAATGTATTTTTTACCACAATTTAAAAAAAATTAATGTACATAATATGCTACCTTTTGTGTAAGAAACATGAGGAATTAAGAACGTATATAGTATTTGCTTATTTCTATAAAAAGAAACTCAGGAAAGATAAACCAGAAGAGAATGAAAATGGTTTCCCCTGGGGATAGGTTGGGAAAGGGGAAAAGGGAGGGGGATGGGAGGGAGACTTCACTGAATACATCCTCTTAAATAAGGCTCTGGCGTTGGAACCTTCTGAATATTTTAAAAGAACAAAATTAAATTTAAAAGAGTCTAGAAAGTAAACCCTAACACTGAACTCAGACAGAAATGAGTGGACTGAACTGTATATCGCAAGGATAACATAACCACACACCCGCATAAAAAGTAATTCCAGCAACTTTCGGACACAGCATTCTGACTGTCCACGTGTAGTGGGATATAGTCTAAGAACAGAAATAAATAAAGAAATCTTGAACTTTACTTACAGCACCTTTCGTCCACAGGAGTATCAACGTAGTAAATCTGAAACTATTTTGTGTGTGTTGTAGGATGGGGCAAATAAGGAAATACATCAATATTGTTGGGACTCAGAGTTTTCATTGTGAGAGGGGGAAATGCACATATGGAATGTACATATGGAGAGTGAGGGAAAACCCTGGTTTTGGGGAATTGAATTGAAAGTATCATAGAAACTCTGAATTTAACTAGGAGCAGAAGTGACATGAGGTCAAGATTGGTTGGAACCATCCTCCCTAAATATGGCTCCCAGAAGAAGCATTCTAGGTGTTCCTGATACTTAGACTTCCAAAACAGTCCTTGATCCTTTCAGAGTGGCTCTTCCTTTATTCTTGGAACTTCTCCATGCCCTTCTGTGATGGTCAGTTTCATGTATCAACTTGGCCAGGCTAGAGTCCCCAGTTATTTAATGAAATGGTAATCTAGATGTCACCCTCACAGGTATTTTGTAGATGTGACTAAAGTCACTAATCAGTTGACTTTAAGTAAGGGAGATGAACCTAGATAATCGGGGTGGGCCTGATTCAATCAGCTAAAAGGCCTTAAGACCAGAACGGAGGCTTTCCAGAAGAGAAGGAATTCTGCCTGTGGACGGCAGCTTCAGCCCATGCCTGAGAATTCCAGCCTGCCCCTCCTGACGGCCTTTCCTATGGATTTAGGACTTGCCTAGCCAGCCCCCACCATCATGGAAGCCAATTCCTTGCAATAGACCTCTTAATATACATCTTCCGCTGGTTCTGTTTCTTTGATGGAATGCTGAACTGATCCACCTTCTTATAAATTTCTTTTGTTTCTCCCTTAATCTAGCTTCTGTTACTTATCACCAAATAACGGTACCCCACTTAAACTACGGTGTTGAGAATGTCCCCATCAGTCTTCCTCTAGAAACTTCTCATGATGGGGGTCAGCCATAACCTCTACCCCCCACAGACATGGGCTCTGTGCTGGCCAAGGCCTCCTCCTCCTTCCAGACTGGGGAGCCCCACTAGGATTCGATGAATAACTAACTAGTTCTATCAGCAACAGGCTGTAAGGTCAGCTGGTTCTGGGGTTCCTGCCTCTGTGCTCTGCTAATCAGTCTCAGGATTTGTCAGAGGCCCTGAAATATTCATGAGCACCTGTTTCAATGAGTTTAGCAGCTGCGCAAATAGAGGGGAGGCCCACCGGGGAAGCAGGGAGGCAGGGATCTGGGGTTTTCATGTCATCTTCTCACTTATTCTCAATCCCATCAGGACCTCAGCATCCCCTGGGGGGCTTGTTAAGATACAGGTTGCTGGGCCCCCTGCAGATAATCTGACTCAGTAGGCCTGGGGTGGGGCCTGGGATTTTGCATTTTTAACAAGTTCCCAGGAGGGGTTGCTGATGCTGCTGGTCTGAGAACCTTACGGCTCTGCAGTGTTAAAGCAACAGCTCAGAAAGAGAAAGATGTAGACAGTCGATGCTTTACCTGTCTAGAGAAAGGCAGCCTGGGTCTCATGCTCATCCGAGTCTCTTGTCTAAACCACAGGGTTTGCACTGAACTGCTGGAGATTCCTGGCTGTTCTGGGATGTAGTCAGAGGCTCCTGAGTCATCAGCTTGGGTACCATTTTGAGCAAGACTCATCTCTGTCTCACTGTCCCCAGATTCCAGTCACTCCTGTAAGACCTGATTCCACCACTTTCTACCTATGCATCTTGGCAAACGATCTAACCTCTCTGTCCTCAGTTTCCTCATCTACAAAATGAGGATAACAATAGCCACGACTTCATGGACTGTCATAAGGACTTCATGAGACGATGTGGGTTACCTGGTGGCTCCTAGCAAGCAGCTGTATCAGTCAGGATCCTGGCAGGAAATAGAATTCAATTCGAAGGGTTCAAATGAGAAATCTTCAATGCAGGAGCTACTCACAGAGGTGTGGGCAGGCTTATGGGAACCAAGGAGGTATGTTGAGGCACCTAGAGACTAGCAAGAGAGAAAAATTGTTCCATCCCCTAGCGCCAAAGAGGCAAGAAGAAATTGTGTTACTGGAGGCCAGAGAGGGTGGGGGTTTGAGAAGGGCCACCTCCCACAGGAGCCGTGGCCATGGAAGGGGGAATCCATTGCCAGAGATGCTGCACCAGTGTGGGGAGGTAGCAGGGAAGAAATACTCCAGTTTCTCTCTCCTCCCACCCTGTGATCTCCTGGTAGGCTTTCCATTGGCTGAAGCCAGAGGGCCAATGAAACCCAGAGATGCAGTGCACAAGAGTCCATCTCCTGGACTCTCTCCCAGGGAGAGAAGGGCACAGAGTGGATGGAGTGGGACAGTGGCAAACGGAGAATCAAGAACTCAACGCTTGATAACTGTGTACTGTCATTAGTTGTAGGGTAAACATACGTTCTAGCTTCCTGGGACAATTCCAATTTATGCCCGTTGTATGTTTTCACTCCCAAAGGGATCCCAGTTGGGAAGATAAACTATATGGCCACCCTAGTTATCAATCATTATCAAACTATGTGAGAATCTGACCTGCAATGGGAAGAGAATTCCAAAGAAATAAGTTTAGTCCTTTTGGATACAACATGTCCAAACTAATGTTCTTTCTGCTTATTGATGTAAGTGGGGGTTACATGGGTATATTCACCTGGTGAACACATCTAAAAGGTGCACATTTATGATTTACAGAAAATACTTTTCTGTATTTATATTATATATCAACAAATAAGTTTATTGTTTTTAAGTATCCAAGCCACACCACTTTCAGAAACTGTCAGCTTAGCTGAGCCAAGGGCACAGAGAATAGCTATTTCACTAGAGCATTCTAGAATGTTCTGTAAAAACCCTTAACCCAGGAATTAGAGCAGCAGGCACACCAAGCCCATGTACAAGAAATCCCCTAAGGAGGCTGTGAGGAGTCAAGACAGAATAAGTCTCTGTCCTCAAAGGATCTACTACACCTCTCCTACTCACTTGCTTTACCTGTTTAGCAAACTCACTCCACATCTCGTCTCCTCTTTGCGCCTGACATCTAGCAGAATCTTTGAAATTTATTTTCTCCTTTTAGCCTGCTGTATTTTTAATGTCTGAGTGAAAGAACAAAGGAAGGCGAACACTAGACAAGATCGTTTCATTCCTCCAACGAGCTGCTGTGTAGCCCAGCTCAACCTCAGCCAACATAAATGTTTTAAAATTCCGCCTTTGCACGGAACAAGCGCTGGTGTAGTCATCAACTCCAAAGTCAGGCCCCTCTTTCTGCCTTTCATTCGGTGACATAAAAGGCCCCCACATCAATCATTAACAACCTATTAACACAGGCAGCCCAGAGAAGTTTTCCTGGTCCAGTCAACCGCAATGGAAGAAATTCCTGTTGCCCAGCTGGCCGGCCATCCACATGATCGGCCCATGCAGGCTGCTTTCAGCTTTGAAAGGGGCCTGCTGATTCCTCTTTCATCTCTCTCTGGGTAACAGACACCTGGTAGGCCTGCTTTCCTCCTCCCCCACTGCAAAATTATCCACCTGCCTCCTCGGCTTCTGGCGTTCAGAGATGCTTGCACAAACACCAACAATATTGATTGCGTGCAACTGGCATGCAGGGCTGTAAGGTGTCCGCTCTGCATGCGGGCCAGAGCTCAGGTCTGTTTCATCCACACTTGTCAGGGTGAGGAGAGTCTTGAGAAGGCAGTTGTCTGCTTGGTGTTTCCGACTCTTGTATTTAATTGATTTGAAGCAAAACCAATGAACATGAAGAGTTGTTGCTAGTCAGCAAACCTGGTTTTTTAAAAAGCCCATGTGGCTTGGACAAGACACATCCTGGAATCTTGCAGACCTAGAGAACTGGATTCTAATCTTGATTTTTGACACCGATTCACCAAATGACCTTCGGGAAGTCACTAGTCTATGCCAGACTGGTTTCTTTGCCTAGAAATGAGAGGGTTGGTCTCCTCTGACTCTAGAAACTCTGGCCACAAAGTCCCTGTCTCAGCTCTGACACTGACTCTGTTTCCTCATCTTGCAAATGGGGACAATAGGACTCACCTTTCCTCCCTCAAAGAGCCGCTGTGCTGGTCAAGGATGGGGAAGCAATTTAAAGGACTTTGGAGGACTAAGGACTAAAAGCACCAAGGACTATAGAACAAAACGCATGGTTACTTCCTGCAAGTGTTTAATGGATTCCCTCCAAGCGTCTTGGGCCTGGGTGTAACAGCACTTACCTTGGGTCTTTCTCCCTATACAACCGTGAATTTCTTAAGAGAACAGGTCACACTGTACCCATGTGGTACCTAATCCTGGAGCTGGCACTCAGTAAACTGCTCACAATATCTGTGGACTAAATGGCTGGAGGAACGTGTGAACAGACAAGGGCAGTGAGCAATAGATAAATTAGCACATTTAAATGAGCCATGAGAAGGGAGAAATAGGGGAAAAGATACCGTATTTACCACCTGCTGATTCCTCTGCCTCGTTTTATCTCAGCAGTTAAGTATTAATTCTTTTTTCTGCCTTTTTTTTACTACCAACCAAGACACTGCTACAGTCAACAACCTAAGAGCAATATTTTAAACTGTAACCCTCCAATGAGACAGGATTGAACAGGCACCAGCATTCCAGTTTGGGAACTAGACAGTCTACTTCTACACCCATCCTACCCTTAGCACCATCTCCGTGCCCACCCTCACCCCCTTCCTACTCAGTTGACTCACATGATCACTGCTCCTTTGGAAGGTAAGATTTTGTCTTCATTTATTTGTTAATTCAGCAAATAATTATCAAGAGCCTACAATATGGAAGTCAGTTACCATACTGGATCCAGAAGCTAGAAAAGTGAATAAGATGTATCAGTCAGGAGAGGCTGGATCACACTGCAAAAACAAGCAAGCTCACAATCTCACAAAGGAAAACCTGTGCGTCGACTTCTCATTCAAGCTACATATCCGTCACCGGTCAGCAGGGGGCGCTGCTCCTCCAAGTCACTCAGAGACCCAGGCTGAACAGGTGCATTTCTGCAGCAGCAGAAAGGGGATGTAATAAATCATGCACTCGCTCTTTAAGCTTCCTCCTGGAGGTGATGCCTGTCACTTCTGCTCACATCTCATTGCCCACACCTAACCTTAAAGGGGGCTGGGAAATGCAATCCTACTATGTGCTGGGAAGGCGGAAAGAAATGGAATGTTTGTGATCAGCACGGACAACTCTCCCAGCATAGCTCCTGCCCTCTAGGAGGTTACAGCGAGTGACAGACTCAGGCATGCAAGCCGACAAAACCCTGGAGTCTGAGAGCTGGCTCTGGCAGAGGGCCACCCGGTGAGCCCTGGAAAGACGGAGAACAGAGGCCCACTTTATGTCTCTGCAGCTGCGGAAGAAAAGATAATCCTTATCCTACCCTGTTTCACAGAGATCTCTAAAGTCAAATGGGATAAAGTGTATAATAGTAAGAATGACAGGAAATATTATCTTGGTAATGCAAGCAAAATTTTTAAATGCACTCTCTGTCTTTCAATTTTACTTTCCAATGTATTTTCCCTTTTATTTCAAAGTAAGTAAAGCTAAGTTTTCTCTTTTAAGTTCAAAGCACTTAGAAATTCTGAAGGCCTACCTGGGCGATCCATTGTTCACTTAACAAAGACATCCTGAGCACTTCCGGTGTGCGGGGCTCTGCGCGAGGACAATGCCCTGAGCTGGACAAACTGCTCCAAGCTTTGCTCCTTGAAGATGAAGAGAAGAGACAGATATTAATCAAATAAACATGCAGACAGCCTTATGATTATACGTTGTGACAAGTGCTATATAGGCAAAGAACAGGCTCCTGGAAGTTGCGTCAAGGAAGCAGAAGACAATCTCTACCCGCCGATTTATAAGCTCCTGGAAAGCTGATTTTGTCTATCCTTTATTCATTCAACCAACAGACATTTAATGTGAACTTCCTATGCAAAAGGCCTTAGAAAGTGTGGGGCGGGAGAGGAAGGCTCTGATAGGGGAAGAGTTACCAAAAATCAGTAAAACACAGGCCCTGCCCTCTACAAGTTCGTAGTCTCACTGGGGAGGCAGGGAGGGAAACAGATGAGTGGCCACACAGTGTGGCTGGTGCTGCAACAAAAGCATTTCAGGCAAATGGTCAGAGTGATTAAAACAGAAGGAATTTAACACAGAGAATTTGTTACCAGTGATAGGAGAAATAAGAAGCCGAACACGGGATTGCAAGGCAGCCGAGGTGTTCACAACTGCAGGATCCCCAAGCTGGAGAGACAAAGGTAGGAGGCAGGGTATGGGAGCTGGGAACCAGGGGTGACCCAGAGGAAGACGGAACTACCGCAGGCCGGCCCAGTGGGAACTGGGACTGTGGAGGAGACATGGCTGCTGCGGGGGTGCGGGGTGGGGTAGAAATACCCTGGCTTCTCCCTTCCTCCTGCCCTCCAGGCCCCTGCAGTGTCTCTCATTGGTTGGATCCAGGTGGAGGCCGGCGGACTCAGGACCTGGGAAGCGTAGGCTGCAGGGCTCTGGCCCCCGTCTTTCCCTGCCTGCCGTTCAGAGCAGGGGAAGGACGGGGAATGGATCCTTGGCACAAAAGGTGTGAATAAAATTCCAGAAAGCCTTGAGGGATGAGGAATAGAGACTAAGAAGCGGAAGAACATTCCAGGCTAAGAAATGACATGGGTAAAAGTTTAGGTGTAGGAAAACAGTCTTCGTCCAGTCACAGAGCGAGTGCATCCAGTTGGCCAAGCAGTGGCTACTCTCCGCACACACCCCCACTCGGGGCTACACACGCACACACACTCGCACACACACGCACACCCCACACCACTGGTTCCCAGTCTTCCTAATGCGTGATCCCCTGTCACCACCTTCCCTCCACCTATGTCTGAAGCCTCTGGTCCTCACTGGGCTCGTTCATCTCTGCTCACTCCTTGTAGAGTCTGTGCTCTTTACTGAGCCAGGATGCTGGAGCAGACAGGGCCTCTGGATCCTTAGTCCTGTCCAGAGGCCTGCAGCAGGGTCCCGAGGTGCCCTATGGGGCCGTGAATTAATGCTTTAGTTGCTGGATCCAGGGGAAGTGCAGGGAGTTCAAGGGAGGAGACAAAAACACCAAGACAGCAGAGGCATTCGGGGTATCGTGTGTTGGATAGTGTGCCCCCTAAAATCCATGTTCACCGACAACCTCAGAAAGGTGATCTTATTTGGAAATAGGGTCTTTGCAAATGTCATTAGTTAAGGATCTCAAGAAGAGATCATCCTGGATTTAGGACGCACCTTTAGGGTGCATCCTGGATTTAGACTGGCCCTTCTAAGAAGAGGAGAGGACACAGAGACACACAGAGAAGGAGGCCACATGAAGATGGAGGCAGAGATTGGAGTGGTGCTGCCACAAGCCAAGGAACATCTGGGGCCACCAGAAGTCGAAAGAGGCAAAGGAGGACTCTCCCTTAGAGCCTTCAAAGGCAGCGTGACCCCACGTGACCCTGTTGACTTTGGGCTTCTAGCCTGCAGAACAGGGATAGAATACATTTCTGTTGTGTGCAGCCTCCCAGTCTGTGGTTACTTGTACAGCGGCTCTAGGACCCTGATACGGGGGGCTTTTTACCAACCAGCATTTCAACACTTGACAACTCGTGCAGTGGAGTCACAGCATACCAGCCCCGGGCTGGTCCACCCTCCTCCTATTCCAGAGACGGACTACTAGATGGCTGGGAAACTGAAACCCGGTGTTAACGACAGGGTTGCAGAGGAAGTTGGACGGAAAAGTCAGTCCTACATTCCTTCTCTGACACTCCCTGTCTGAGGGGAAGGAACAGAGAATGCAGTGGGGGGATGTCCCTTCTCCGTCCCCTGCTCCTTTCCCAGTCGCCCTCCTGTGCCTGCCCCTCTGGTCTGTTCGTGCTTCCCCAGGTCCCCCAGACTCCCCGTCTTGTTTGGCTGCTGGAATCTGCCAAAACCCATATTTAGTTGTTGAAAGTTCCTTGCCTGGGTGCCTCTGAAGTTAATGATGGAATCTTTGAAAATGACATTAGAAGCAAAACATAAGCAGCAGAAGACATGAAACCACCTCGAGTCCATCTGTTTGAGCGCGATCCACCTCAGAGCTCCCATTTCCCATGTAAAACAGAAGATATGATTTATAATTTATATCTCACCGGTACAACCCTGATTGAAGCAAACCGCTTTGATGAATGTAGGTGTCATGCTAGTGGAGCACCATTCCAAATCAGAGAATATTTAGAACTCTAACTCCTCTGCTGCCACTTTGAAGTAGAAAGATTTGTATTTTATGTGCTCTTCTAAAAAAAAGGAAAGAAAAAAGAAAAATATGTACACTCCAACATGCATGTGGTGGAAATATGAAAACATTTACGTGTGAATCAGCACCAAAATGTAATTACTGCTTTAAAGCATTGAAAATATTTATAGACTCGTATCTCATGTTGAAGAGCTGGTTCCAATAATTCTCAGAAAATTGCAAAATTCATACTCTGTTTTCTCGGGACTGACTTAATTTATTTGAAATCTACAACACATGAAGAACAAAATCAAAGAGTGTCAACTTTCCATCACCTCAACTAATGATCTAATAAAGTCGTTCTGAGTAGGTGCATGGGCATATATGTATATGACTTTGATTCGTGGAAAAGGGGAAAGATAGAGTCAGAGAGAGACAGAAATAGAAAGAAATAGATTGAAATTTGGAAGACAATTCCTCCTATTCTTACGGGGACAACTAGAAAATACCCATTATAATAAAACTACAACATCAGAAAGTCAAGTTAAATCTCTTCTTTTCCCCAGGGACAAAACCAGTCAGTTAGTTGACATCATAATCAATAATCATTCATTCACGGGTGTTCATTGATCTCCTCTGTGCCAGGCACCATTCCAGAAGCTGAAGAGGCTGAAGATATTGTAATAAGCAAGACAGATGGCCCCTCCCCTCATAGAACATACATTCCAGTGAAGGGTCAGAAAATAAACAAATAAATACATAACATGCCTTTATAAAATCTATAACAAACAATTTAAAAAGTAGAGAACAATTTAAAGATAGAGAGGAAAAAGGGTATACTATTTTCCATTGGGAAGACATTTCCGGAGAGGTGACATCTGAGCAGTTGCCTGAATTAAGTGAGAGAGACAATGGGGGAAGAGCGTTCCAGGTAGAGGAAACAGCCAGTGCAAAGGGCTTGAGGTTGGAACAAGCTTGCATTGTTTGGGGAGGAGCAAGAAGACTGCCATGGCTAGAGAAGGATGAATGGGGTGAAGAGGAGGAGATGAGGATGAGGTCAGGGAGATGGGCAGAGCCAGACCCCATGGGATATGACAGGGACATCATGCACACTTCATTCTGCATCAAAACTAGAAAGGGTGAGTTTAGCTGCTTCAGGTCAACTTGACAACCAAGTTCTAAGTGTCTATGACAGGTGATAGTCTGTACCACCACGGGAGAAGAAAAGAAATTCACAATGATTGTAGAATGAGGAAGGATGTGATAAACCTCACAAAGAAGGGACATTCCAAAGGCTTTGCTTTTGACCTGGACCCTGAGATAAGCTGGATATTTGGGCAAACATAAATGGGAGAAGAACTTAAGAGAAATTCATTCATTCATTCACTCATTCAATCAGTCGACACTGACTGAGTGCCAAGCACTATGCTATTAGGCTGTGGTCCATGCCCTCGTGGAACTTAGAGTCCATGAATTGTACACACAAATCCAGTGGTGACAGCAGGGAGTATTATACAGGAGAGGCTCGTGGTGGCATTGCCAAGGGTCATCAGGGAGACTTCTCCGGAGAAGGCATGCCTGACTAGGAGCTGAAGGACGATCAGGTGTTACCAGGGGGGATGTAGATGGGGGTGGGGAGAATGGCAGAGGCAGAGACTCTGTGGCCCAAGGACTTAAAGGACAGTGATGGGAATCATGGCCTGAGATGAGGCTGGCAGGATGGTGCTGGGGTCCAGCCATGGTGGATGCTGCAGAACACACAGAAGACTTGGGTTTGTGTTTTAGAGCAACGGAAAGGCAATGAAGTGGTTTAACTTGAGGTGAGGGCAGTGAAGTAAGATTTGCACACTGAAAATTTCACTCTGTATGGAGGGCAGACTGGTGGGGAGAAACAAGAGTGAATTTAGGGAAATCAGACGGGGGCTCCTGCAGAAACCTTGGCAAGGAGAGGAGCTGGTGGTGGTGGTGGTGGTGATGATGGGAACGGAGGGGAAGAAAAGTGATCAGGTTCAAGAGAGAAACGCAGGAGGTTGTGATCAGTCCTGAGCCTATGATGGATGAGGCCGTGTGCCTTGCTTGCCAATGAAGTGTGAGCAGAAGTGACACATGACAACTCCAGATGGAGGATGTACGTACAGTGCATGACTGATCCCTCACACTCTCTCTTCTCCTTTGCCTTTGTGTGAGCAAATGATGACATTTGTCATCATTTCAAACGGTGGCCAGTTATACATCCCGAGTTCCTTTTGCAGAGCAGACATGGAACAGAGCTCCAGGTGATCCCCTGGACGTGTGGCAGGAGTCAGAAACCAACGTCTGACGTCTTAAGCCTCTGAGATCAGGGGGTTGTTTGTTACTGCAGCATAACCTAGCCTATCCTGCCCAAAAAAAGAAATAAGAAGGCATGACTGGGACACAACTGGGAGGAACTGGAATGGAAAGGACCATTATCCTGGGATCTCTCCGGTGCCTATTTTCAGGCTGTTTTCAAGCACGACTCAGCATTCTAAGGGAGTCCCCTGTTCCTTGTCCCCTCCAAACTCAGTCTGATGTGATTCAGTGTGACACACAGGAAAGCGAATCTATTTTCAGCAAATGTGGCCTTTAATGGTAGCAAAGTGCTTTGAAGATGAAAAGTTCCCTGCGAGAGCTAAGCATTATTATGCTGTATCAGATGTCAGTATGCACTTTAAAAAAAAAGATTCAATTAAACTGCCTTGCCATTGTTTTATGATACGACCATCAGACATTTTCAAAAGGGTCAAGTCACGACAGGAATATTTAACTCCTAGTAGGAGGAACCAGGGGCTGAAAGGCTGAGGGGTGATTTAGCAGTGGGATTCATGGGCAAATGGAGTCAGCATACTCATTTAAGGAGCCCGAGGGTACAGAACCTGTGGGGGTGCTGGTTGAATGGAGCCGGGGCCCCAGCGTCTGTGTGTGGACAGCTGAGGCTGAGACAACCCATCTTGGACGTAAAGAAGCATGATGGACGCAGACGCACACACTGTGGTCACGGGTGTTTCCTGTGCATCAACCATTACCTCAGATAAAAGAGTCTAGGGGCTGGGAAGCTGATCTGGAAGACTAGGAGATTGTCCACCTCAGCCCCATGCCCCCCGCTTCATGTTTGCTATTGGACTATTGTAGCTATTCAGTGGTGGGCATCTTCATCACAAGAGAGATGGAAGAGGACGAGAAGGAAAAGACAACATGGAGGGGAAGGAAAGCATGCTGGGCATGTTTGGGTGGCTGGTTTGGGGTCAATAGGCAAACCTCTGAAGGTGTAATATTAAGTAGCCTGGACCTAGGTTTCTACCATTACAAGGCATGGAGGGCAGGGTCGCAATTCCAGTCATACTACTACTTAGATGTACAAAGATAATGTAGTTCCTGTATTTCCTGTAATTGATCTTCTTGTCTACCCAAGCCTCTTGCAACTGGGGACGTGTGTTGCAGGGGTGGGTTCAGGAATGGATGTTTCAAACTTACTAATTAAAAAGAACTCTGTTACCCCGATTTGCATCATCTCCTCTCAGTTAAAATGGTCCCTTCCAGTTCTCATATTTACAACATTGCAGGAAGGAGACCTCTTACCACGCTGTGCCCTCCGAGGACTCGCCGGTGCCGGCTGCAGAGCGGCTGCTGGTGTCTGCTTTGCTCCCAGGAGCAGACCCTCCCATCTGGACGTTCGAGTTGTTGCTCACGTGCAGAATGTGGCCCCAGCATTTCCTCCTGAGGAGGGCGATCAGAGATCCCAAGGCACATTGCTTGCTGCCCCTACAGGTCTATGCCCTTCATTTTTCTCTCATCTGCTGGAAAGGACTTTCCACTTCTTCCTGTCCAGCATGAGCTTCTCCCACCTCATGTCCTATTCCTTCCCAAGGTGGCATTCACCCTTCACTGGAGCAATAATGCTGGAGTGGCTGAAGACAACATTATTTATAGAGGAGTTGGATGAAAACCACAGGCATTTAATATTTTTAAAATATTTTCTCCACGACAAGAGGTGCATTCCATTAGCTGAAGGTTTATTCCGTCTCATAAAATGCAGATATGCCTAGGAGTGTAAAGCAAAATCTCTTCTTTCTAAAACACTATTGGATAATATGAGTTCGTAGGTGGCTCATCCAACCTCGAGACTGACTAATCTTCACTCATTCATTCATTCAGCAACTGTTCATTGAGCACATCTACGAGCCGACACAGTTCCAGGCACTGGGGATCCTAGACTACTGAGAGGGGGAGAGAAGGACAAGAACCAGTAATTCATGACAGCTGAGAGAAGGACCGTCCAGGGAAAGTACAGGATGCTCCGAGAATGCTTAGCCCACCTGAGCATGTGACAAGTGACATGTAAGGACAAGAAGGAGTTAACCAAGAAAGGAGCTATGCAGGTGGGGCAGGGGGAAGGGCATTCACAGCAAAGGGGACAGTCTGTGCAGAGCCCTTGAGGTGGGAAGGAGCTGGAGGGTCCTTTCCAAGGTGACCTCTGGAGAAAGGCTCTAAAAGGGAATGGAGTGAGGCTCATGGAGGAGAGAGACTGGGGACAGGGAGAGAAAGGACGAGGGGAACTAAGGCAGACAAAAGTCACCTTGAGAAATTGACAGGAAAGATCATGGGTCACTTTTTCACAGCTCGTTGTAGAAACCCCACAGATTTCTTAAGCCAATTCTCATCACTTCCAAACTGAATTTTGATGTCTCTCCCGTTTGGCCAGTTCTGTTTCTTTTCAGGCTGTTCTCGCCTGACTTTCTGGAGAAGGACTGGCTTGAAGGGACCCTCACCACCACTCTGACCTGGCACATGTGGTCAACCAGGTGCGGGGTCAGGAGCCAGGTCAGGAGCCAGGTGCGGGGAGGGAAGTATCCACGGTCCTTACCTTCCAGCGGCCTGTTCCAGCAGATCACAGCAATGGGAACCGTCAAGGCTCCTGCCCTCCCGCAGGCACCCTGGCCACCCTTCACCCAGAGGCACAAATCCCAAACCTCGCAGGCATCTTGAAGCCTCCTTGTCCCTTATGCCTCATGCCTAATCTTTCACCTAGTCCTCCCAGTCCTGCCTGCAAAATATTGGTAGGCTCCATCCACCTTTCTCTGGCCTCCCCACCTCCACTCTTATCAAAGTGACTGTAATTTTTCAGTGACACCCTCCTAATGGGTAGCCCCAATTCCACTCTGATTCTCCCTGCTCAGGAGCAGCCAAAATGATCTTTTCCAATTACATATCTGATCATGCCATTGCCTGCTCTGCCCACTTCACAGGCCCCCTTGCTCTCAAGAGAAAGGAGGATCCTTACCCAGCCCACAAAGGGTTGGGAGACCCCGCCAGTGTCCACCTCTCCAGCCTCATGCACCCGCCGTGCTCTCCCTCTCTCTCCACCTTCCAGCCACACTGGCCTCTCCGAGCCCCTGGAAGGGACCATGCCCAGATCTCTTCTCTGCTGTTCCTTCTTCGGGCAGCCTTCTGTGATTGCCACACTAGGTCAGTTTCCCTCATAGCCTCTAACTCCCATCACCCTTCAGGGTAGTGGTCTTACTTTTGTGTGTTTATTGAATTAATGACTCTCTACTTCCGCTTGATTTTGAGCTCCTTGAGAGAAAAAATGATGGCGTGTGACTACAGCACTGTGGCAAGAATGAGGTCTGGCACAGAGTGGGTCTGCATGGATAAGAGTTGGATGAAAGAAGAAATGGCTGCAATGGGAATGAGCAAAGAATCTGGCTACCTCCCAGCATCCTTGTGCATGAACAACCTTACAATTGCCGATAAGGCCTGACATGGTCTGCATCCCTTCCCCAGCCTCCCTCCTTCTCTGATATCTGTTCTACCATCTCCCTCTAGTACACTTGGCTGTGGCCTCAATGGAGTTCCTGGTGTTCTGGTTTCCTCGGTGTTCCTGTAACAGCCAAACATAGTCCAGCCTCAGGGCCTTTGCACGTGCTGCTTCTTGGGCCTGGAATTCTCTTCCTTCTATATCCACACAGCTGATTCCCTCCCTTCTTTCAGGTTTCTGCTCATATAACGTGTTTCCAGTGAGGACTTCTCTGATCTCCCCACAAAAAATAATCATCCCCCTGCAGCACTTCCTAACCCTCTCTACTCTGTTTTATGTTTTTCTGATAGTTCTTGTTGCCTTCTGACATATTAGGTGTGCCTTTATTTATACGTGTATCATCTCTCTCCCCTGCTAGAATGTGACCTCCTTGTGGGCTAGAGTTTGGTCTGTTTTGTACTCTGCTGCCTCCCCAGTCTTTATTGCAGTGGCTGGAGCGTTGTAGACTCTCAGTAAATGTTTGTGAATGAGTGAACGAATGAATGAATGAATGAATCTTGGGCCCAGAGATGCCCTGGACCCTGTGCTCAGAGTCCCTTTCCCACTTGACCCTGTGGCAAGAAAAATGAAGCTCTATCCCCAAATGAGCTCTCATCCAGGCAGGTCCCAAATCCCCAGCTGCAAATTACTAACATTAATAATAATCATTATTAAGTGCTAACTCCATCCCAGATGTTCTGCTAAGTGTTATATCTGTATGTATAGTTCTTACATACCACTATGAAAACGGTAGTTACAAGCCCCATTTGATAGATAAAGAAAATGATGATCAGAGGGGTTAAATGACTTGCCCAATGTCACACAGCTAGTAAGTGACCAAGCTGGAATTTGAACCCAAACGGTCTATTTCTAGAGCAGGGGTTGGCAAACAATGGCCCACAGGCCGACTCCAGCCCACTATATATTTTTGTACAGCCTGTGAGCTAAGAATGGTTTTTACATTTTTAAATAGTTGGGGAAAAATATGTGACACAGACACTCTATGGCCCACAGAGACCAAAATGTTGACTAGAATCAATATATCAAATTAAGAATTCCCTGGGCACCCTCCCCATGTGTGGCAGGAGGGGGAGAAGAGATGCATATTTAAGGAGCATTTCCTGGGCTCCTCTTATGCTTCAAGCAACTGGAAAGATGAAGACACAGAGGCCTAGAGATGAAGTGACGTGGCCGAGGCCGGATTTTAAGAGACAGAACTGGGTCTGGAATCGCAGACTCACGGCTGGAGAGGCCCCGAAGACTCATCTGTTCCCTGCTACTTGTTTCGCGGATGCAAAACAGAAATCAGCGGAGTCCTGGGGAAGCTGGGAGCCCCCAGGGCTAATGCCGCGGCCCCTCTCTAGTCCCCTGACCAGAGGTTCACCCCAATTATGTGGGCCCTTCCCTCCCTGCTCGTTCCCTAGATCCTTGGGCATCTTTACCAGCCGGCAGCCAGCGTGTGTCCTCTCCCTCTCCCGACCTTCCTCCTCACCCACCACGGCCACCCTGCGAGGACAACTCCAACTACAAATGAAGTGAAGGGGAAAACCGAATTGATGTGGTGTGAGCCGGGGAGGCACAAAGGCCCGATTTCCTCCCCGCATCTTACAGGAGGATCTGGGCCACGTGCGGGGCCGGCGTGGAGCCTTCTGATGTCTGCCTCCCTGCAAGGAACAAGCAGAAGGACACGCGAAGCCCTCACCCCCTCCATGCAAACTCCCGACAGCAGGTTTCCAATCACGCTTGAAACAGACCCAGAGATGAAAGATGAAGAAAGGAAGTGAGGAAGGAAGAGAGAGACGGTTGTTGTTTAGAGAGCTTTAAGGACAATGAGACCCTTTAAAATTAACTGTAGGACGTGTTAAAGAGCTTACAGACCCCCCAACACCCTCTAGGCTAAGCTCCTGAGGGTGTGTCCACAGGGGAACAAGCCTGAGCCAGGGCCCTCCCAAGGTGCAGCTGGGCCCATCAGGATGGGGATGCAGGGCCCGTCTCTGCTCACCTGAGCCGGGGTTTCTGAAGGGCCAGGGTGCTGCTGCCTGCCGGTGCGTAGACCCCAGCTCACATGGTCGCTTCACCAGCCAGGGAACCTGGTCAATAAACATCCCCTGAGACCCTTATGCCCAACTCATGTATTTGTAGTTCAATTTATGACAAGTTCCAGAAGTCATGGTGGCATTTAGGCCCTAAGGGGACATTCCTGTCGATCAATGTCTCTCTCTCTTTCTCTCATTGTCTAAAACTTCTTAGTGCAGTGAGGCGTGGCTAATGTGTGGCTCCCTGAGACTTTTGTCTAAATCACCTTGGGCTTCTTCTACAGCACCAGCAGTTCTGGGACATTCCAAGGTGCCACCTGAAGATCAAAGTTCTTGCATAATTCCAACATCTTCCTGCCTTCGCTCAACCACATTCGCCAACAAAAATTATTTAGGAGCCATGGAAGAAATATATACAGACAAGGAATAGCAGAGGCTTTTTCTCTCCAGAGAGCAGGGGGGAGTTAAGTAAGAGGCATTAGTCCCTTCTCTTAGTTGAATCCTTTATGGCATAATTTTTTTTAATCTTATGATTCCAACAACTCTACTGTTATTATTTTACAGATGGTGGAACTAAGGCTTAGAGAAGTTAATTGACTTGCCCGAGGATGACATGTTAGTAAGTAATAGAGGCAGATGTCCAGCCCTGAGCTCTTTCAGAGAATATCCACTCGTATCCATCTTAAAATGGCCGTGTGGTCCCCTCACCAAGAGGCCGTGTACTTGTGAAAGCAGTCGTGTTGAGCCTGGATGTTCCTTGAAAATGATATCAGAGTAACTTGGACTTGGCACCTGCCTGGATTTGTCAGTGTTGTCTTCTCTGCCAGCAGGAAGGCAAAGTCAGAAGGTAATCTTCTGCTATTGACAAACATAAATATGAGCATGCTCTGTTCTCAGATTTATTTCCCCAGCTCTGACCCCTACCCTTGATTCCCAGGCTTGTATTTCCACCTGACTACTCAATAGCTTGCCTTGAATGGCCAATAGACATCTCAGACTCAGCATGGCCAGATCTACAACCTTGACGTACTTGGGGAGGGAGACCCCTCTGTGGGAACACGTGACCTGTCGGGCAGGGGACGAGGAGCTTCAGAGGGGAAGCATCAGCCTGCAGGGCAGAGAAGCTCAGGTTTGGGCATGGGGACCTACTGGGCAGGGAAGCTGCCAAGACCATTAGGGTCATGGGGATGAAGGGAGTTGTGGGGGTGCTTTTAGGGTCTGGTGGACAGATGGGCAGTCCAAGAGGAATGTTAGCGCCCAAAGGCCAGAGAAGCCACTGGAAGAGAGGGAGGGCCCACTGGGCAGGGGAAGCATCTGGGAAGTGTGAGCACATACAGGTCAGGGAGGCCTCCGGCCAGGATTCAAGCCCGTGTGACAGGGAAAGCCTCTGGGGCAGTGTGAGCGGCCGTGGGAACATCAGGGAGGGGAGGAGGGTAGGACTGAGGAGACAATGAGAGCATCTGAGAGGGTGTCAGGGCCTTTTGGGCAGAGGGGAGCCTTGGGTGGTGTTTTCCAGCCTAATAGTCAGGGAGAAGTCTCCAGAGCAGAGCACAGTCCTAGAAGAGCTGAGAGGGGGAATTTTCGGGGGGAGTGTTAGGCCTAGGGAACAGAGGAAGGCTCTGGGGAAGTATTAGGGCCCTGTGTAGGGGAAAGTTCTAGGGGACTGTTAAGACTTAGGGACCAGGAGGAAACCACCTTGAGGGATAATAGACCCTCCTAGGATAGGGGCGACTCTGGGAGGGAGAGTGTGAGGGCCCAGCAGGCAGGGAGAAGCATCTGGGCACAATGGGGACATTGGAACCCTCTCAGAGAATGTGAGGGTCTCCTGTGTGGAGGGTGAGCCTCTGGGGCAAAATGAGAACTAGGGAACAGGGGGCACCTCGGGAGGAGGGTGGCACAAAGGGAGCAAGGCAATGCCACACGGTGGGTATAAGGGCCTGCTGGGCAGGGGGTAGGTTTGCAGGGGATGACTTGTGCCTCCTGGCAAGAGGAAGGCTGTGGTGGCGATAGGGCCAATGGGGAGAGGGAAGCTTCTAGGGAAATGTTGGGGCCTTGTAGACAGCAGAGACTTCTCAGGGGGAGTGTTAAGGCCCCAGAGTATCAAGGACAGAAATTGTCAGAAAGTAACAAAGGCAAAGAGACAATTAAACCAGGCCTGTTCTCTCTTTCTTTCTCATTTTGTCTGCTTTGGTGTCCACTGGGTGACACAATCAATGACATTCTCCCTTCAGGAGCCTGCCTGACGTGGTACATGAGCCAGGACCATTGTTCGTGGACCAGATAGACTGAATCAAGGTTAGGTCTCAGATTAGGATCAGCTGCAAAGGATGGGAGCACCAAACAGCAGGGATTTCGGCAACATAGAGGCTTCTGTCTCTCCCATGTGAAATTTCCAGGGTTGGTGGTTGGGGCTGGGTGTGGCACTCCTCAAACTCAGTGTCGGGGACCCTTGTGCCTTCTACCCTGTTGCTGTCATCATCACTGCATCATCCAAGATGGCTGCTGGAGCCCCAGTCCTGATGAACGGTTCGCACCCACAGGAGGGAAGAAGATGTAAAGAAAGGAAGATGTAAGAAAGTGTCCCCATAAGGGGACTCTCCAGAAGTTGCACATACCGCTTCCACATATGCCCGCTAGCCAGAATATAGTCACATGATCACACCCAGCTGCAAGGGAAGCTGGACAACGTGTCGCTCCAGGCAGCCAAGTATCCATTTGAAAGCTGGGGGTCTCTCCTACAGAGGGAGAACTGAAGATACATATTAAGGGCCAATAAAGGAACTCTGCCACACAGATTGAGTGGGCTGACCTGGAACATTCCAGAGAGCTTTGGGACGAGTTCACATGGTGTGTTAGTTATCTATCACTGCGTGACAACTTACTTCCAAACTTAGCAGCTTAAAACAACAAATGTGTTATCTCAAATGATTGCTGAGGGTCAGGAATCAGGAAGCAGCTTAGCTGGCTGGTTCTGGGTTCTCTGGCTGCAGTCAAGCTGTCAGCTGGGGCCGCCGTCACCTGAAGGCTCAGCCAGGGCTGGAGAATCCACTCCTAGACTTGCTCACGTGGTTGTTGGCAGGCCTCAGTTTCTCACTGCTGTTGGCCAGAGGCTTCAGTTCCATGTCATGTGGGTCTCTCCACAGGGCTGCTCACGACATCGCAGCTTGCTTTCTCCAGAGCAAGAGCTCCAAGGGAGGGAAGGTGGGGAGGCGGGGGAGAGAGAGAGAACAAGCACCCAAGATGGAAGGCACAGTCTTTTATTTCCCATTCTCTGAAGAGACACACCATCACTTTTGCCATTTTCTTTTGGTCCCATGGACCAACCCTGGGGCAATGCGAGAGAGGACTATACAAGCAGGTGGGGTCCCTGTGGGCCATCTTGAAGGGTGGCTACTAACCATAAGTAGGTAAACGAGAACCAGGAGTTGGATGCAGATCCTTGGTAGAGAGAGTTCCTTGAAGCTAGGAAGACTGCACAGGCTCGAGAAGGCTGACTGACCATGGACAGCAGCAGGTCAAACGTTAAGACGTGCAATAGAATGTTCCTATGATTGCCTCCTGGTACCGACCCCATCACCCCTAAGGGGTGAACCTCCTACCAGTTCAGAGAGAGAGACAGTTTTACTGGCACGTAACAATCAGCACTACCACCCCCACACAGCTCAAGCCTCCCCAGAGGCTAGGCCAAGACCACTTAGTAGGTAAACACCCTGGCTCAGTATGGACACAGGGCACAAGCAGGAAGTGAACACACAGAGGGCTTGGCCCGCTTCTTGCAGACCACTGTCCACCTTTCGAAGTCACGGATGCACACAAACTGGTCATTCCAGAGACTGACAGTCTCCACTGGCCCGTCACCTGAAACTGGGAGTACAATACCGTGTGGATGGTCTGACTCATTGTAAAGACAATTGAACACCTGACTCCGTTGCCGAATGCAAACATGTAGGCCTTTGTACCTGGATAACTTAGCTCTCTCAGCAAGGGAAAAAGTCTTTAGTCTTCTTTTCTCCCAAGCCTAGGGGTTACTCAGGAAGGCAGCTTCAGTGACTTGTACACAGAGGCTAATTTATACATCCGTTGCCCAAAGCTGGTGGCAGGGGGTGCGGAGGGGGGGGGGCGACAATGCCGTGCAAGCACAATGCTGGAGACAGGCAGCCATTGAAGTTGATCTTAATATTCTAGTCCATGAGCCAGCAGTTGCACTAGAGCCCGGTTTAAAAAAAAAAAAAGGCAGGAAAAACCCACACACATTCTTTCAATTTCTAAAGGGAAATTTGACTCGAGCTGTAGAACAAAGGACGAAGAAATAGAAGTAAAAGAAAATCAAAGAAAAAGTGATTTGGATTCAAGGGGATCAGATGTTTCATTTATTGCAGGTTGGAGACCTTCAATCAGTCAAATGAAAGGAACATTTGTATTAAAATCCTACGAGGCAGAGAGAAAGCCTTGATCGGGCGCGGGAGAGTTAAGTTACAGCAATCCTGCTGAGAGATATGAACCCACCTTCGAGGCTATCTGTTCCCAATATTGAAGGTTTTCTGTGTTACAAACCCGAGATGAAAGGTAGTTGTTTTGACGTCTGGGTCTGGAAGCCAGACGCTGAAATTAGCAGCATTCTCGAACTGTGTGTTTCAGGGACGGGGAGCCCAGGATGGGGTGAAAATGTAGCTGCTTTATTAACATGAAAAGATGTTAATGTGACACTGAAGGCCCGAGTCACCCATGCGGGCAGGGTGTGGATGGGAATTATGAAAACACCTTCTACCAGATGGGAAGGGGCAGGGAGGGGGCACTAGACAGGAGTCAGGGGACCCAGAGCACAGTCCAGCCTCTGCCCCTGGGATGGTAGCTCCATGATGACCAGGTCATGGCCTGTGTGGTTTACAGTGTCAGGCATACAGGAGGTGATGGAGAGAGAGATGCCAAATGCATGCATGAATGACTAAATGAATGTGAGCTTGGGGAAACCCTTCCCCTCTTTGGGCCTACGTCTTGTAAAATGAGGGAGTTGGACTAGCTGAGGACTTCCCCAATGGGATGACTACCATGACAGTTGGGTACCATGTGGAGGGGTTTGGGTGATAAACACGAATATGGCATCAAGTCATACTGAAGCACAGAAGGAGAAAGGTATCTTTTTTTTTTTTTTTGAGGAAGAGTGGCCCTGTGCTAACATCTGTTGCCAATCTTCTTCTTCTTTTCTTTTTTCTCCCCAAAGCCCCAGTACATAGATGTGTATCATAGTTGTAGCTCTTCTACATGGGACGCCACCTCAGCACGGCTTGATGAGCGGTGAGTAGGTCCATACCCAGGATCCGAACACGCGAACCCTGGGCCTCCGAAGCGCAATGCATGAACTTAACCGCTACACCACTGGGCCGGCCCTGGTATCACTTTTGAACTCTCTTTCAAGATTTCTGATTCCCTCTAAGAGAAAATCTCAATCCAAAACTACTACGTCTTTAACACCTCTCCCAAGTTCCTAAACCTCTCTTGATAATAATAAGAGGGGAGGTCTCAGGCTTCCATCCCTCCATAGGCAAGGGTGTCCAACTAAATTTAATAACATGATTCTTTCCTTTGTACTTATTTTTATAGTTACCAACTTAGGGCAAGTGGTAGTAGTTTTTCCTCTACAGAACTGATTTTTTTAAACTTTCTTTGTCAGACAAATGTATACAAGTAAACATGAATTGATGTTAAAAAATAACATTTCAAGAGGGATGCAGATAAAGCAAACACCTTGACGAGATCTGAACGCCTTTGGTTTGGGAAAAACTGTCCCAGCTGACCTCCAAGGTCCCTTCTAGAAACATTGACCATCTGAAGTCTAGGACTACACATCTCTGGTTTGTGTAGAGCAGGACCAACTGTCTCCAGCAAAGAGGTGGCTGTAACCTGAACTTCAGGAGGATGAGCCCATTCATCCATCCATTCATTATCCTTTCAGTAAATATTTATCGAGGGCATACTATGTGCTCGCTGCTGTTCCAGGTACTGGGGATACAGAAGGAGTAAAAATAGATGGAAAAAAAAAAATTCTGCCCTCGTGGAGTTTCTGTTCTAAGGGTCTGAGGCTGGGCAGGGACTAGGTGAGGCTAATGTGGCATCAGGATGCAAAATTTAAGGAGCTACCCGTGGTCAGTGTCGCGCACAACCTGGCCTGGCTTGAGGACAGGGCACCATCCTGACCATAATTTGATCACCATTACGGAGGCCACAGACTCTGCCTCCAGAGGTTCTGGTGTTTGGTCTTGGCTGGGCCCCCAGAATCAGTATTTTGCCAGAGTTCTCCAGATGATTCCATGCACACCATGAATCAGAACCACTGAGTCACAGACCTACGCCAAGAAATCTTTAAAATTTGTAGTTCGGCATTTTTCAAAGGCATCTAACTTCTTAGTCAATAAATGTTTACCAAACGTGTCAACCAGTAAGTGAATAAGTCAATATGTTGCCACTCACCGTCATGACAAAAATAGCTCCTTTCCGCTGTGCATCTACTAAGTATCAGATGCTGTTCTGAGCCATCTAGACTTCTTGCCTCATTCAGTCCTCGCAACCACCTACAGGAGAGGTATGACTGTCATCATCACCCCATTTTGCAGCTGAGAAAACAAAGGCAGAGAGAGTTTAGGAGCTGGCCCACAGTTACCCAGAAAGCCATGCTCCTAACCACTGTGCCCCACTGCCTCTGTGGGTTGGGCCTTGATGCCTGGGCCCTTGGGCACTGGAGTCACGGGGCAAGTGAGTGAAGTAGGAGGTCATTTGCACCTTAAAAATAGCAGATAGGCATAGTCATGACTTCCACCGAAAAATATGTCCTCTCTCGATTTTCCAAACATGAGACCCACTCCAGCTTCATTTTGCTTCCACATTTGGTAAAGCCAGGACTCTGTAATAATGCTGTCATATGTAGGAAAAAAGAAACGCAATACTACATAGCAACAGTCCTTCCACCCTAGTGTTGGGGGAACCTTGGGGAATGGTGGGGAGTGTGAAAAATTGGGAAGAGGGTCTGTCCAGTGTCTCCAGATCTTCTGACTTATCACAAGAAACGAGAAATTCAGACTTATTTCTGATGTCTCTGAATTTCCATATGGGCCCTAACATAAATAACTGTATGGGGCCAATGTGTGTTTCATAAAACATGAATGTGAAGTCTCCTGGGAAAGGGAATGTTGGAGGAAAGTCCCTTGGGATCTGGGCTAAGATCACTGTGTGATCTGGGACAAGCGCTGGAGTTTCTCTGTGCCTTGAATCTAAAGCTGTGAGAAGGATATAAAAAATATGATTTATTTGTTCTTCAACTTTTAGTGACAATTTCTATATATTAAACACTATGCCAGATGGCGGATTTAAAGATTAAATCAATATGCTTATCACTGAGACAGAGAGAGAGAGAGACTGGAACAGTGAACTTTGGGTCCATGGGGTCAGGGCTGCTGTGAAATGAGACACGGGAGCACAGGAAAGTCAGCAGTTCTACCTGGAAGAGAGGACATCTCAGCCAGGCCTGGAAGGCTGAACGTGATTCTCCCGGGCAGCAAGGGCAGAAAGAAAATGGCTTTTCCTTGATCCCAAAGTGCTCTATATACAATACAGCACAAGTCTTCATGAGTTCAAAAAGCATGCATGTGCACCTATAAATAGTTTGTAGACTGTGCAAATTGATACTACACACCCCAAAATGCACCTCTGTTTTGCATATTAAGTACTTATCCACGCGTAAAACCAGACTCATTGGTTTTTCCCCTGACCTGTTCCTCTCCTTTGTCTGACTAGAGTCACCAGTGTCCAGGGGCCCAGGCGAGGCATTTTGGTGTCATCTCCAACTCTTCCCTCTTCCCCGTCCTCCACATGTAACCCGGAGAGGTGTCCCCCAATCAAGTGGGTGTCCTCGCTCACCACCCGCAGTCAGGCTGCACCATCAGTTTGGCCATTTGTCTCCTGTGTGGACTCTTGCCAGTCTTCTCTCTGCTCTTCTTGTGTCTCTTCCAGTCAATCCACTGCTGTTTCCAAAACCCAGATCTGACCACATTGTTCTCTGCCTTTAAACCTCCAGTGGCTCCCACTGACCTTAGGACAAAGTCCAGCATGGCATCTTCGGTCCTTGGCCCTCTGAGCCTCACCTACTCTTCCTTCCTCACCATCCTGTGGTCAGCATCCCCCTGAAGCAGATGTTCACAGACACCTTACATTCCTGCCCGCCAGATGCTCCCCAGAACATGCCTGGCACTACCTCGGTGGCCTGCCGCAGGCTCTTCTCCCGTCCTTGCAAGCCTTTCCTGCCACGTTTAGCTGTAGACCCATGACCACGCTCAAGCATTCTCTCCTCTAGAAGCCTTCTCTGGCTGTCACCCCCCGCCATCCCCCTCCTGCCTCCACTGGAGCACAGCAAGCTGGGGACACAGCCGGAGAGTTAAGATGAGCGAGGTAGGCGGAATCTTGAAAGTCTGGGAGGGAAAAGCCTTTCCGAAAAGTCATTTTTGCAAAAGCCTCAACCCAAAAAGTCATTTTTGCAAAAGCCTCAATCCACAGAAGACTTTCACCAAGCATGAAGACCCACCCGCAGAAAGAAAGAGAAAGCAATTTCACACGTTGGAAAAAGGCCCAGGGCAGAAGAAATGAAAAGCCACCAGTTGGCAGTAGGTGCTACAGAGGTTGAGCAGGAAACAGACCAAATGCGAGGTTGGGATGTTTCTGGGAAGCATATGGGCCCCAGCCCTTGGCAGGCTGACGCTCGCTTCTGAGGGGCGGGACAGCCAGTCCTCCAAAGGGCTCAGCCAGCCATGTGTCCTTGGGCCTTGTTCATGGCCAGCGAGGGGGAGGGGACACAGGAAAGGCAGGTAGGCTGACAATTTGAAGGCAGGGCAGGCTCGTGGCTGTGTCTGTATCAGTCACCAAGGAGATGAACAACACTTCCAACAGAACCTCTCCCTTCCCGCCTTGAACACACGGACATTCTCGTAAAGCGAAGTCTCAAACTCAAACAGCGGGGCCGGGCAGGTGACGAGAGAGAATAATGTCCCCTAGTAAGGACCAGGTGAGTAGACTGTGGCCACAACAGGCGGAAGTCTTCTACTTGGCTTCTGC
The DNA here is from genome assembly GCA_031878705.1 of Tapirus indicus. NCBI lineage: Eukaryota > Metazoa > Chordata > Mammalia > Perissodactyla > Tapiridae > Tapirus > Tapirus indicus. The sequence goes on along the minus strand of CM062927.1, from coordinate 28,998,895 downwards.
TCACTGTCGCCAGCTCTGCCGATTTTCCTAGAGACATCAGATATTGGAATTTTCATGGGAAATCTTTTGTTATTAAAACGTTTGCTTAGTTTTAACAAATACTGCATAGTACAAAAGAAAGAAGGCCGCGAGGGTCTGAACGCTGATGTGTGGGTTCAAGTTGAGCTCATTAATTCGGAGCAAATAAACATGGCCCTTGTGTCTGCATGACCCCACTCTTTGGCTGATACTTGAGATTCTGTCACTGAGTTGGATTTTTCTTAATATCTAGGGCTTGTTCGGGCCCAGGAGTGAGTTACAATGTCCTCTCCCGGCTCCTCCTCTACCCTGTCTTTGCACACCTTGGGTATGTTTATACAGTGTGCACGCCCACTCACGGCGGTGTTTGTGTTTTCCTTGGTCCTGAAGAAAAAGCCCACCAGGCTGCCAGATGTGCCGAGCTCAAGGGAGCCTGAGGAAGTGGTTTACCGGCGATGAGAAGCAGGCCCGGCCTGGGGTGTAATCTGGGCTTCCCATCAGCCTCTCCTTTCCGCCCACAGGAGATAAGAGGCCGGAGTGGAGGAAACCGACGCACAGTCATGCAGGGCTGGAATGGTTTCCTCTGCCTTCTTTCCTCCACAGGCCTTGGCAGGCCTCCCCTCCCCCTCTTAGGCACGGGCAAAACCCCAGGACCCCCCAGCCCATGTGTGAGGGAGAGGCACCTACCTCTGGTGAGTTCTGTCGTTTCTCCCTTCCTTCCATTCTCGGGGTCCCCTCTTTCCTGGAGTCTCTTTGAAAAAAAGCCCCAAAGCATGCATTTTTGCTTTATGTGTCAGCTCTTGCATTTCTTGGAGAACCTGCAGAAGAAACGTCGTGTCTAACTCACAGGCACGAGGTTCTCATGGAGCAATGATGGGCCATTTGGCCGAGGGGGACTTCCTGGTGCACGTCACACGATACCTCTTGAGGGACCCCTTATTCCAGCTCTGGTAAGGTCGCCCTGAAGCTCACGGGGGCTCTATCTGCCTGTGCCTTTCTCGTCCCACATGTCCCATTTATTTTCGTGTCGGTGCAGACCTTGGCTACAAACTCCCTATTTACACTTTAAATAATACACACGCATATGTGTGTGTTTGTGTGTATGTATGAGAGAGAGAGGGGAGGGGACAATAGGGGAGGAGAGGAGAGAGAGAGGGAAGCACCTACTATATGGCCAAATCCTCCCAACAGTCACCCATCCTGTGAAGTAGATTTCATTAAACCCATTTTCCAGATGGAGACCCTGAGGCACCTCTCCTCCTCTCCATCCCTTGCTTTCACTTCCTTCCCCTCCTCTCCATTCCTCCTTTCCTGCATCAGTGGCATCTTCACTGGCTGAGTCTGAGCTGCTCCAGTGTTGCAGGCTGCATGCACACTGCTGTCACATGTATGCGGGCCTGCGGGCCTGGAGTCCATCTCTCCATGAGGTTCCATACATTGGAGTTTCCCCCTGGATGGACATCTAGACTCAGAGGTCATGGGAATTCACAGGATGCTGCAAAATGCACTTTTTCTGGGCAGGTGTGGCCACGGAACAAAACACCACTGTGGCCAGGCAGCCTGGAGGACAGGAGCCCCGACTCTGGAGTCAGAGAGAGCTGGGGTGCCCCTTCTGGCTGTGCCACCTCAGGCTAATAGAGCAGCCTCTCTGTACCCATCAAATGAGGTAGTACTAACTAGTATTACTATTAACTAGTACTAATACTAACAATAAAGGGTGGTTGCGAGGATGAACTAACATAATGGAGTGTTTGGAGATCTACAGAGACCACAGATGACACTTAAAATGATTTTTAATGCTGCTCACTAGCATTGACTCACACAGTAAGTACATCATGTCTTTTTAACTCTCATTGGACCCTCCTAGTTACGTCAAGAAAGTCTCCGATTGAGGCTGATGTGTCCTTAACACTTAACATGTGCTGATCATTTTTATTGTTTTCTTTGTGTTTTTGAACAAAGAGAGAGAAGTCTTCAGGCTCTGAGCCCACTCCAGGGCAGCAATACCGGGGTGGAATTTAAGAATATTTTCTTTTTACTGAAGTAATTTGTGTGGTTACTGGTTTTCTATTTATAGTAGTGATATAAAATTTGCTTTGTAAGTAAACGGATTTAAGTTTTCAAAGCAGGTCCATTTAAAGGAAAAAGAAAACACTAAGTAGAGAATAAGTAGATAAGTTTCAATTATATTCAAATATGGCCAAAACTGTCAAGGGAGAAGTTTCGGAATCATTAAGATAATCCACATCAAACAGTTAGCACAGTGACTGTGATGGCTGTTTTAGTGTCAACCCAAGAGGTGCCATGGGTCCTGAGAGGCAAGACGTGTTCCAAGTCCAGACCCTCTCCCCCACTCCCTCCATCACAGGACTCAGATAGAAGAAGCAGCCAAAGTTCGCACAGCACGGGCGAGGTCAGGAGCTGCACTGGCACTCCAGCAGGTGCCAGGGCACTGGGGTGAAGGAATTCTGGCCTCAGTCCTGCTGCCTGCCCTCTCTGTGCCTCAGTTTCCTCATCTAAAGCAGGTGGGACAAACTTCAACTCGGAGGCCCTGACAATCTTGGCTTGTGCAGTCCCTCATTTTTCTCTGTCATGGTCAAAGTCAGATTCTCCAGAAGGAAGTGATCAACCGATGCAGCCCTGGGCTTCACTTAAGGAGCGTCGCTACAGGAAGATGTTTGACGCAAAACATCCCTGGGGTCAGACAAGTTCACCTTTCTGAGTCTCACACCTCATCTGCCAAATGCTGGTCCCAACAGTACTAACCTCACGGGTCTGTAGATTCAATAAGATTACGTAGTGTCTCACAAAACGTGGGAAGGCTACCCTGAGATGTATGTCAATGGTGCATGGACAAAGCATTAAGTAACAGTGACTCATATCACAAGTTTCCCTATTGCACCAAGGAGGAAGTCTCAGTTTGGTGCTAATACGGCCTAACCACTTCTCCGGCACTTGCAAAATAACCCTTTACTTAAGCAGAGTGTAAGCCCTCAGGCTCTTGGCAGGCAGCAGGGTCTGGCTGGAATACTAGAAGGATGCTTAGGGGGATCTGAAGAATTTATTCCCAGGTGAGCCCTGGGGACAGAACAGGGGCCACAGGGACAGCAGCATCTGGCCTGGGCCCTGAAGAGGGAGAAAGCTTCCTCCAGGCAGAGCAGGCCTGGAAAGGTGTACACTCATGAAGAAGGGCAATTCCCCAGAATCAGGGGGTCTTAGCCTGGTTTGTGACATGGACCCCTCCAGGGAGGCCTATGAACCCCTTTACAGAACAATGTTATTTTTTTAAATGTGGTATAAGAATATCTGTATTGTTCCCATGGATTTTTTAAAACTGTGGTAAAATATATATAACATAAAGTTGACCATTCTAACCATTTTTAAGTGTACAGTTCAGTGGCATAAAGTATACATTGTTGTGCAACCATCACCACCATCCACCTCCAGAACTTTTTTCATCTCCCCAAACAGAAGCTCTATGCTCATTAAACACTAGTCCTTCCTGCCTCCCAGCCCCTGGCACCCACCTTTCTGCTCTCTGTCTTTATGAATGCGACGCCTCTAGGAACCTTATATAAGTGGAATTACACAGCATTTGCCCTTTTGTGACTGGCCATTTTCACTTAGCATAAAGTCTTCAAGGTTTATTACAGAATAATGTTTTTACAGCCATAAAACGAAAAATAGGATTACAAAGAAAACAAATTATATTAAATAACAGTCATCCAATGATTTTAAAAGATATAGTAATTCATGTGCTTTTATTAACTTTTAAATAACGAGAGAGAGGTGGACCTAATAGTTATTATAATTTTAAGATAGTAATGAGTCTATTTCAAGACAGCCTGTAACAACTCGAATGTGATATTAAATATCTGTGATTTCTGTTGATGACAAAAGCACAAGGTTGCATTTAATGCTGATACAGTTGTGGGTTGTTGCCTACATTCAGAATGGAAGGAAATGCAAACGTTCAGTTAGAAATTAGCAAAATACATGTGTGTGTGTGTGTACACACACATATATATAAATTATTCCCATCCAAGCTCACAGACTCGCTAACTTCTCCCCTATGGATCCTTTAGGGGGCTTCTGCTCCGTGGAACCCAAGTTAAGGAGCCCCACCCCAGAGAAAGGGTATCTTTATTCTCTATCAGCTTATTTCCCTCTTGGCTTCGAGACAGGGCAAAGGTCAGACTCTCCCAGCTTCCACTTGGCCCCCAAAAACTGACCCACTGGCGTGGACAGTGAGCTGGTTTCTGGACAGCAAACAACCTTCATTAGCCCCCCACGCCACCCAGGCACTGTTTGGGCCGCCGCCTGTGAAAGGGAGGGATTAAAACAGAAGACAAGCCCGTCTTTGCCCTGAAAGCTCTTCCGTTTAGCCTCGTGACTCATTTCCATTTGTCGTACAATGAAGGACTCCGATGACGACGAAGGGATGCCCTGAAACACGGGAGACCCTCCGCGGGTGGAGACGGTGGTGTTCTAACCGACGGAGGGATGCACGGCCCCGTTCATAGCAGCTATTTAATTTTTCTCGTCTGCAAACAGGCTTTGGATCGCCAACCTTTAATTAAGATGCAGTCCTCTTTTCAAAAGCAATGTGTTCTAATAAATACCATCTGAGCTGGGGTGGGGGTGCTACAGAAATTACAGTTGCTGCTGAAAAACCATGCGACGTGCAGCGGGCTAACCATGAAGGCCTTCTAGAAGGGAATAGTTTCCATGTGCTCCGGAGAGGAGGACACGCCTCATGGGCCGTGTTCCCCGGCTTCAAAGCCAAGCCACCGTGCCGTGGCTTCTGCCTCCTTGTGTGAAGGGAGGACAGAAGAGGCAGGGCACTGGCCCAGATGTCCTCCACCCTGACGTTTGATGACTGTGGAATCAAGGAAGCACCGGGGAGAGATTGGAAGGATTCTTTCTGAAGCTGAGACACATCGGCTTTGGAGAAGGGAATCCTAGAAAAGAGAGTGTTTCTGCAGACCGAAATGTCTTAGTGTCCCTGTGACCCCCTTCTCACCCCCTGCTTAGACTTGCCAGATGCAATACAAGATGCCCAGTTAAATTTGAGTTTCACACAAATCATGAATAATTTTTTAGTATAGGTATGTCCCGTGCAATATGCTAAAAATATACAAAAACGTTATTACTGTTTATCTGAAATTCAAATTTCACTGAGTGTCCTGTATTTTTATTTGCTAAATCTGGCAGCTCTGCCCTCACTCAAACCGGATTCTGGACCCTCTCTTCAGGATCTTTGTAAAGAAATGCGGGGCCAGCCTGTGACATACTGAGATCAGCTCAGAGACTTCTCTACAGTCAGCACGATGGTTAAGAATGTGAACTTTGAGGGCCAGCCCGGTGCTGTAGTGGTTAAGTTTGCACGCTCTGCTTCGGTGGCCCGGCGTTCGCAGGTTTGGATCCCGGGCACTGACCGACGCACCGCTTGTCAAGCCGTGCTGTGGCAGCGTCCCATATAAAGCAGAGGAAGACGGGCACGGATGTTAGCCCAGGGCCAGTCTTCCTCAGCAAAAAGAGGACGATTGGCAACGGATGTTGGCTCAGGGCTGGTCTTCCTCACACACATAAAAAAAGAATGTGAACTTTGGAGTCCTAAAGACTTAAAGTGGCTTTCAACTCAGACCTGTCACTGCCTAGTGGGTTGACCTTCAGAAGTGTACTTGGACTTCCAGAGCCTCATCATTGTCCTCTGCAGAATGGGGACAGTGGAAATCAGGGCTGATGTTCAGCCACACCAAACAGTACAGCCTGCACCAGTTATTTAAAAATTAAACTGCTTCCCAGGCCAGTGGGCAAACAGCCTCCCAAGCCCTGCTCCATCCTGCCAGCCCCACTGGCTCCTCCTCTACCTCGCCCAACCCCCACCTGTCTTCATCTTGTAATGAATACCTGGCACAGCCAAGGGCATCCAGTGCTGGGCCCTGCGTCCTTTCTAATTGGCAGGGATCATGGTTTATTGATAGTTTAATAAACTGACTATCATTCTTGTTAGGGAGACCCACCTCAAAATGTTGTAGTAAGGGGCCGGCCCTGTGGCCTAGTGGTTAAGTTTGGCACACTCCGCTTCAGAGGCCCGGGTTTGGTTCCCAGGCGTGAGCCTACACAACTTGTCGGCGGCCATGCTGTGGCAGTGACCCACATACAAAATAGAGGAAGACTGGCATGGATGTTAGCTCTGGGCCAGTCTTCCTCAGCAAAAAAAAAAAAAAAAAGTTATTGTAAGAGTTAAATGAAATGATGGAGAAGAATTGTGTGATACAGAAATGGCCCATAGATCAGACACACAATGAATGAATGAATGAGTGAATCCATATGCTACTTATAAAGAAGAACCTTGGTTTTCTTTGTATATAGCAAAGTTCTCTCCCTCTCTCCCTGTACATATATATGTATGTATATATATATATATATACATACATACATATGTGTGTGCATGTTAGAATTACTAATTATACTGGCTTTAAGAAATCTTAAAGATCGTTCTAGTTCTAGTTCAATTGCTTCCACTTTACACAGAGGAAAACTGATATCTGGCTTAATTTACTGACTTATCTAAACAAGGCCACCTCTATGCATTGGAGGAGAATTGTTTTGAGGGATGGTTGGAAAGATTGTTTTGCTCAAAAATATCCCTTTCATCCAACAGCCACAAAGCCTGAAATCCTGCTATTAGCATTTTAGCCATCTTTTAAAATTGAACTAAGGCTTATCAAGGTATTTCTCAAAGCCTACTTCTTTAAGCTAGAAATGACCCAGGGTCGTCCTGAGAGACTTAAGCACTGGGCTAGTGGGGGTGATAGAAAGGAGATTCTAAAAGAAGACCTAGGACTCACCAAAGACACATGTGGCCAACTTGAAAACTCTGTGACAGACAGGCTATGCGTTCAATTATCCCACTGTGACAGAGGTACATTTGTGCTGTTGCATAATACAGAAGGACAAAACGCATAAATACTAACTGATCATTTCATTCAAAAGAGCTCCTACAAGAAAGCCAGACCCCTTGAGGCTGTCTTATGCTAAACAAAGCTAAAAGTCTTTCTTACATTGTCGGTCAAGGGTTTTCCAACTGGATGGATGGAAATGTTTTTCACAGATCTACAAAGCCTGGGTGGTAAGACAAAGCTTCAAAATAACCAGGGGCAAAAATGTAGCTGGGACTGTATCTGTTCATATACACAAATTGGTCGCTACTTGGGTTGATGCTAACTGTTGGAATTCAGCATCCCTTGCATTTGAATGTGTCTGTATCTGCTGTCAGATGAATTCAGTCCACCTACATGTTATTTCAGGGACAGTTGGTAAGAAATAACCAGCGGCTGTTACAGGCTAGACTGTTTTCTCCAAAACATAATGAACACCACCTGCCATAATTTCCTTAGTTTGGAAGATCAGAGTCGAAGGAAAAGGAGAAAGAAACTTCTAGAAAAACAAGGGTTAAAATTCTGGCATTTTCTTCCAATATCAATATTTGTGACTTATTAATTACCAATGGATGATCACTACACGAGGAAGGATTTTTCCCATCAGAGTCTAATTAGTTTCATTGTCTTTTCTCCGAATTCTATTGTATTCCCCCCTACCCGTCCTCGGCTGCCTGTTTTAATTAATTTCGCACTGCATTCAAAGGTTTTGCTTTTGTGCCTCTCTGTTTGATTTAAATTCCTTTTTGCAAATAAATAAATAAGTATCAAAGCTAATGAGACTCTGAAGATTTGAGATGTAAATATCTTATGCAGATTCTTTTTTGGGTCCCAGCTCAGCAGAAGACCAAAAATAACACTTGGAAGTTTGATTAAGAAATCTCAGGCTCCCCCTTCCAGGCCTCCCTCCAGACAATCTTTCTGCTGGTGATTTCAGTTATTTGACAAAAAATCATGCCCCCCACACTCAAAACCCCAGGAGCAAGTTCCTTTCAAGAGCAGCTCAGATGGGCACAAGACTGTGCCGAGCTGCTATTGAAGATGCATCCCCAGCTGACTGATTCCTGTCTCTCCTGGGACGTTTCCTTCTGTGTGGGTGTCCGTGTACACACTCACACACTCATACAAATGCACGCACCTCCTATACACACACAGATACACACACACACAAACTCATACAGACACATTCTATATACACACTCTCACATACTCACATCAAAGCGAGTGCACACACACAATCATACACACTCTTACACACAAACTCACTGATATTCATACACCCAGACACTGTCATACACATACTCTTGTTAGGTTCCAGTCTCACAAAACCACACTCACAACACACATTTTCACACACGTGCACACAAACCCGCACTCACATACACACTCACACACATTCTCTCACACATCCAACACGTGTATCCGGCTTTGGACAGTCCAGTCGAACTGTGTCATCAACATCCTCCCAAAAGATATCTCTGCAAGACGTCCCAGGACCCCCGTCCTCTGGGGTGTGTCACGGGGCTGCCTGGGCCCCGGTTATTAAACTGCATCCGATGATCTCCGACATTGCGCAATCTGCTTTTGCCCAGGATATTTGTATCCTTTACTGAGAAAGTCTGATTCATTTCCCAGAAATGTTCATCTGCTATTAATCTTTCAGGATATAGTTAGTGTTGTGATATTCTCAGATATTGTTTTCGGGGGGCGGAGGGAGGGGAGGGCGGACTCACATGGCTGTCCCCTGGCAGTTTCTGAGATTACTCAGTGCTTATAAGCAGCTCGGAATTGTGTGACAGCATTCCATGCAAGGGACTTACAATCATGTTTCATTAATTCGACGTGAATGAAGCCTCATTTCTGGCCTTGAGGAGCTTAAGATTTATGTGAAATTAATAACAGAACAGATGTCTTCACAATTTGGTTCCTCTGGAAAAAAAAAAAACAAGGAACCTGATTACTTTGAAAACTTCAATGCTTGAAAATGCAGACCCGGGGAGTTTTTACTCCAGGGTAAAGATTTATGCCTTGCTATCGTCCACATCTCAGAATTAAGTGGAATTTAAATGTCAGATTTATATTAAATAGTCATATTCCCCATTATGGCATATAATAAACAAGGGCTTATTACTTTCATTAATAAGATGTGTTGGACATTTAAACTAAAGCTTCCGAGATAAAGCTGGCACCTCATAAGGAGGAGGCACTGGGGAGGTGTGGGGGAATGTGCAAGCAGCCTGGTTTTTAGCTTGGTTTCTGATAATTTAATCATCCGGTCCTCCTGGGAAAACAAAATACATCTGTGCCCACACAGAACGCGCCACTTTCTGAAGGAGTTGAGTCATCTTCCGTGGACGTGTGTGCCGGGAGCCACACGCTCTCCATTTCACAGGACATTTAAGTCTTGCCTCTTTGTTTTATTTTTTCCTCTTGCCTGAAATCTCTTTCCTTTATCTGGGCTTCTGTCGCACTAGATGCCTCTCCTGCTGAATTTTAACGCTCCTCCGGCTCAAGCGTGGCTGCACACCAGCAGGGACTGGGTCTTTACTCCTCAGAGTGGAAAGATGACCCACGGGCCATGTTGTTCTGGAAGAGGGGCTGAAAGAACAAAGACCCCCAGGCTCCGGCCAGGGCTTCCCTCCCTCTGGCAAAGCAAGTCAATGAGGCTGCCGGGGATCCAGAGTGTTCAAGGGCACAGCCCAGAGTGAATGTACTATGAGTTTCCAGGATCAGCTCCCTACAACCCCTGTGATGACCCCTTTTTTTCCATTCCAGACCTACTGTGTGTCCTTGAAATTGTCATTTGCCCTGCTGTCCCCGTGGGGAAAACGAGAGCATGACACCAAATCATCTGAGAGCTCCTCGCCTGAACATCCTCCATCTACCCTAATGTTTGGCTTCCCTGACGTTTTTTCTCTTCTCCTCTCTGTACCTCCCTTCTTTCAAAGCTGGACTGAGTCGGGGTCCCACTCTCCAGTCACTTCTGCTGATTGACCCATAGACGACGGTCAAGAGAAACTCTCAGGGGACTGCGTCTGACCCCAGCACTTCCTGAGGTTGTGGCCTTGGGCAAGACACAGGGCATGTTGGACCCTCCGTCTCCTCATCGGAAAGGGGACGGAATGACCCCACCCGGGGCTGTGGTGACAGTGATATGAGCTCATTCACAGACTGCTTGGCATCAGGGAGCTACTGTTAGTATTTCCCAGCTCCTGGGGGATGAGAAACAACGGGCCTTAGGGAGGCAGAGGTATCCGCGAGTGACTTGAGGAAACTCTGCAGGTGGCCACAGTCTCCACAGCCCCCGCTGAAAGAGGATTGAACGAACCTTCTCTGCTCTTGGCGGGTAGCAGGCTGTGAGTGCACAGCAGTAGGGACGGGGCTGGAACGCAGAGGGCAGACCCCATTTTGGAGGTGGGGCGGCTCAGATTCAGGCGACTGTCACCCCAGGGGTGTATACCAATGGCTCTGTGGGGCAGTGGGAGAACCTCTACCTCTTCAAGAAGCCAGAAATGTGGAATTTTATGGGAAAGCTTCCAGGTTTTAAGTCGAGGTCACTATAGGGCCACAAATCCTTATCTGAAACTGTTGGGGCCAAATGTACTTCAGTATTCAGAAGTTTTCAGATTTCAAAAGATTATACAATGCAACTACCATTTATTACCCGACACTCCTCAGTGGGGTCTAGGGGCAGCACGTCACAGTCAAAGTGACTAATATCTCTGCATCATAGGACTCGCCATCACTCCCTTCTCCCCGTGGGGCACCGGGACAGTCAGGCAGAGGCAAGAAAGTGAATGACCCTCTGGCTGAGTCCTCTGGTACAGTGGGACAGCCACGGTTGAGGCCTTGCAACCCAGTTTCCTACAGCCAACCCCACTCACTCTAGAGAGGCTCATAGGAGCTACAGGTTTGGGATTCCTGGACTGAAACGCCCATGACGACACTCAGCTCTAAGTGACAGAAACCCGAATCAAATAGGCTTAAGGAAATAATAGAAATAACAATCAAGTTTACTAGCTCACGTCACACAGAAGTACAGAGGTGTCTGGTCTGGGTCACCTGGATCCAGGTGCTCTGACAATGTCCCTAAGACTCAGTTTCTCCTCTCTCTCTGCTTCTCTTCTGATTGGGCTGGTTCCACACTCAAACAGATGCTTTCCTCGTGGTAGTAAAACGGCTGCCAGAAGCTCCAGCCACACGTGTTTCTGGGGTTGGATCCCACGGAAAACAGCGTCTGTTTCTGCCCAGAAGTCACAACAAAAGCCATTAGGCCTCTCTATGGCTCTGATGGCGTCACTTGCCCATCCTGGAGCCAGTCACAGTGGCCAAGGTTACATGTCCACCGGGAACTAGGGACGGACTCCCCTTGAGCCAATCTGCCTGGACTTGAGAGGGGCGTCTTCTGAATGGAGGCCCAGGGAAGGAACAAACCCGCAGGTGTCTGTTATGCTGGTGACCTAGCCAAACCGTCTCATTTCAGCAGAGGGAAGGGTGGAGCTAAGTGAGGAGGGGAGACCGGGCCAGCATCACACAGCAAGGCCCCAGCCAAACCAAGACTCTGACTGTCACACAGTCTAGGAATCCGTTTAGCACACCCTGAGTGCTGCCAGGATAGGTGGCAGGTGGGACTGAACCCTGGGGCCCCCCCACCCCAGGCTGCTCAGTGGGGCCTACTCCCCACTTCTGCCTCCTCAGCTCTCAGGCCGTGCTGAATGGGGAAGAGATGAGGAGACCCAATACTCTAACAAGCGTGCGTACACACACACATACTGTGAATAAGGGTCAGTGCCCTCCGTCAGCAAGTTTGTTCTGAAGTAGCCACGATTTATCTTGTCTTTTTCTCTTGTATCTTCCACACCTCAGGACAGGCCTCCACTGAGATTGGCACAGTTAGCACTCAACACACGTCACTATTGTTATCGTTGTTGTGTTGTGATTATTATTATTTCTAGTACTGTTGTTTATTCTCACCCACATCTTCTTGGCCAGACCCCTCCATTCGCCCTGAGAGACAAACGATTAAGAGCAGAGGGAGCGTGAATGGAGCAGAAGGACCTGAGAGCTGCATTTTTAACAAGATCCAAGGCCTGACTTCATCAAAAGGCGTGAAAACCCTAGTAAGTTTGAACGCACATAGCTCTTTCCACTTTCTCATCCATCACCTCACTTCGTTCTTAAAAAACAAAACCGAGAAACAACTCTGGGAGTGAAATCAGGAGGAAAAGTTATCTCCATTTACAAATGAAATAACTGAGCCCCTTCTCCCCAAGGAAACATTTATCTAAGGTTTTTCAGGTACTAAATAGTGGAATTGGGACGGAACTTGAGTCCTCGTTCAGAAGTTTTTCTACTAAATACGCATGCGTGCATGTGACACACACACACACGTCCGTACACACCCGTACTACTAGAAATACAGAGATACAAACGAAATGATGGATCTAGAAGCCCAGGAAGTCGCAAACACTCACAGGGCTTTCAACACCCATAAAAGCATCAAGGACTCTTGGACCTAAGCCGTGTATGACATACACCCCACTCCCCACCTGCGTCAATATTTCTACTCTCTGCCCTTCTTCCATCACCCACCCTAGGGCCCCCACACTGACCCTTTCTCCTGCCTCCCACCTTTATTTATCTCAATTGTGACCAAGATGTTTCTCTTCCCTTTGCTAATAAGAACTCTATTCAATTCAATTAGCATTTACTGATCCCCTAGGAGGTAGATAGTATTACGTCCATTTTACTGACCGGGAAACAAAGACTTAAAGATAACTTGTCCAAAGTTTTACAGCTACACCCAACCATTTCTTCCTGTCATCCTCTGGCCCAGGTGGCCTGTCATTTGATTCCACCCAATTCTCCTCTTTGTGAAACAGAGAAGACAGTGTGTTCAGGTCCTACCCTTGAAGAAAGTGGAAAGAAAGTGCTTCCTCCTGGTCAACCTTTAGGCTGAGTCCTGTACATACGTGACTCAACAACATTTACTAAGTTCCCACTAGGAGTCATTCTCTTAGACCTGAGGTTGTGAGGGGTTTGGAGGGCAGAGGAGGAAGGAAAAGGGAGAACAGTCCTTGTTAATTAAAGTATAATTGGTTCCAAAAAGGTTGTTCTTGAGCTCGAGCCTAGAAGGGCAACCACTGATGGAAAAATGAGTTCAAGCATCAGGCCAGCAGAATGTGGATGTAGATGTAGATGTAGTTGTGGACATAGATGTAGTTGTGGACATGGATGTAGTTGTGGATGTAGATGTAGACGTAGTTGTGGACGTGGATGTAGTTGTAGATGTAGTTGTGGACATGGACGTAGTTGTGGATGTGGATGTGGATGTAAATGTAGATGTAGTTGTGGATGTGAATGTAGATGTAGATGTAGTTGTGGATGTGGATGTAGATGTAGATGTAGTTGTGGACATGGATGTAGATGTAGATGTAGTTGTGGACGTGAATGTAGATGTAGATGAAGTTGTGGACGTGGATGTAGATGTAGATGTGGATGTAGATGTAGTTGTGGATGTGGATGTAGATGTAGAGGTAGCTGTGGACGTGGATGTAGTTGTGGATGTGGATGTAGATGTAGTTGTGGATGTGGATGTAGATGTAGAGGTAGCTGTGGACGTGGATGTAGTTGTGGATGTGAATGTAGATGTAGATGTAGTTGTGGATGTGGATGTAGATGTAGATGTAGTTGTGGACATGGATGTAGATGTAGATGTAGTTGTGGACGTGAATGTAGATGTAGATGAAGTTGTGGACGTGGATGTAGATGTAGATGTGGATGTAGATGTAGTTGTGGATGTGGATGTAGATGTAGAGGTAGCTGTGGACGTGGATGTAGTTGTGGATGTGGATGTAGATGTAGTTGTGGATGTGGATGTAGATGTAGAGGTAGCTGTGGATGTGGATGTAGTTGTGGATGTGGATGTGAATGTAGATGTAGTTGTGGATGTGGATGTAGATGTAGATGTAGTTGTGAACATGGATGTAGTTGTAGATGTAGTTGTGGATGTGGATGTAGATGTAGATGTAGTTGTGGACGTGGATGTGGTTGTAGATGTAGTTGTGGATGTGGATGTGGATGTAGATGGAGATGTAGTTGTGGACGTGGATGTAGATGTAGATGTAGTTGTGGACGTGGATGTGGATGTAGATGTAGTTGTGGACGTGGATGTAGTTGTAGATGTAGTTGTGGACGTGGATGTAGTTGTGGATGTGGATGTAGATGTAGATGTAGTTGTGGACATGGATGTGGTTGTGGATGTGGATGTGGATGTGGATGGAGATGGAGATGTAGTTGTGGATGTGGATGTAGATGTAGAGGTAGTTGTGGACATGGATGTGGTTGTGGATGTGGATGTGGATGTGGATGTGGATGGAGATGGAGATGTAGTTGTGGATGTGGATGTAGATGTAGTTGTGGACGTGGATGTAGTTGTAGATGTAGTTGTGGACGTGGATGTAGTTGTGGATGTGGATGTGGATGTAGATGTAGTTGTGGACATGGATGTGGTTGTGGATGTGGATGTGGATGGAGATGTGGATGTGGATGGAGATGGAGATGTAGTTGTGGACGTGGATGTGGATGTAGATGTAGTTGTGGACATGGATGTGGTTGTGGATGTAGATGTGGATGTGGATGTAGATGTGGATGTAGTTGTGGACGTGGATGTAGTTGTGGATGTGGATGTGGACGTGGATGTGTGGATGTAGATGTAGTTGTGGACGTGGACGTAGATGTGGATGTAGTTGTGGACGTGGACGTAGATGTGGATGTAGTTGTGGACGTGGACGTAGATGTGGATGTAGTTGTGGACGTGGATGTAGATGTGGATGTAGTTGTGGACGTGGACGTAGATGTGGATGTAGTTGTGGATGTGGACGTAGATGTGGATGTAGTTGTGGACGTGGACGTAGATGTGGATGTAGTTGTGGACGTGGACGTAGATGTGGACGTGGACATAGATGGAGATGCACATCTTCTATTTTAGTTGGTAATACATATGAAGGGTAAAAAAAATTTTTAAGTTATGAGAAGTCTCACACACATCACCAGCCACTCAGTTTCTCCCGTGAGAGACAGTGACTTTAGTTTCTCATGAGCCCATCCAGAGAGGGTGAAGCACGTGTCACTGAGACTAGTTATTTCTCCAGAACCTCCCCAAAACAATATATTATCAAACTCTGTGATATTTGCCACTCTGATCAATGAAAAACAGTATTTCATTTTTCTTGAATTGCCTGTTCATAATCTTAGCACAGTTCTCCGTTCAGTTGTTTGACTTTCTTATTCACTTATAGGAACTCTTTATTTATTCAGTAAATTCATCTTTGTATGATATGAGCTGCAAACATTTTTCCATGTATAGATTGCTTTTAATGTTTATTTTTTTGCTATGCAGCCTTAAAAATATTTCTTTGTAGGCAAATTGATCAATTTTTTTATGGCTGCTGGTGCTTCAGTCATATTTTGAAAACTCTTACTCATTTAGAGATCGTTTTTAAATTTCCCCATATTTTCTTCCAAATCTTTTATGTTTTATCAAGTATATAAAAACATGGATTCATCTGGAATTTATTTTGATATAAGTTGTGAGGTAGGGAAGAAACTATATTTTTCCCAGATGAGTACCCAGTTATTCCAAAGAATAACATCTATTAAATAAGCCATCTTTTCCCCCCACTGATTTGAAATTCCCAAACCTTGGTTGCAGCTGCTATTTCATCATTTTTCCCTTATTTCATTGTTTGGAGGATATATAATTATTTTGGACTGATAAGAGCACTCACAATGCTTGTGGGAGCCATTTTGCACACAATTTCGGTGACATCAACACAACAATTTTGATAAGGAGCGAGGGCTCTCAGCTTAGACCAACTGGAAAGCCACATCAAATTCATGCTATGAATAAAAGAATGGTGGCGATGAGAAAATCAAGCACGATGCTATGAAAAAATCATGAATCTCTGATTGTGTTCAAATTGCAGCCACGAAGAGGAAAAACTTGAATACCAAACCGAGACACGAAAGTGCATAGCCCTGTAGACAAAATCTTGTAAGGCGAGGGTTCTCATGTGAGATGCAATTCCTGGTCCACGCAGACTTTCCCCAACTAGGACAGCTTCTGGAACACGCCATTAAGGCTATGACTCTACAGCCATGAGTACACAACTGCCCCCTCCACTGGAGCCCATCTCACCCTCAACGCAACAGTTTTAACTCCCGGGGGCCTGCCCTGAACTTGGGCTGATCCTGGGACCTCCTTCCCACAGGGGAAGGCCGGGTGCTCTTTAATCTTCTTAGAGCAAAATCCACTGAGCAAAATTATAATTTGATATGGCTGCACTTAGCCAATAGAAACTCATAAACTGTCTTAACATAATACGTTGTGAAAAAGAATTGCTAAGTACCATGAAGCCTGTGAGAACCCCAGGCCTCCATTCATCTCTAGCTTTACGCTGGGGCAGCATATTAAAGTGATTTCAGCTCCAGACCAGAGCTCCCCAAAGCGTGCTTTGGTCTTAATTAAAATGTCAATGAAATACAAAAGTGCAGAAGGGACATTTCCAGAGATCATTCCCTTTTCACTTCCAGCTGGCTGCTCCTTCCCTCAAGTCTGCCTGCTTGTCCACTCAGCGTGCACACTCAACCCACCCTCGGTCTCTGCCCTGGGGGAGCCCTTGTCCAGACCCTTTACCGTCCCCATGGGAGACTGCTTGAGGCATCTTTGTATCTCGAGCTCCTGAGTTAGGAGGCATGGATTAGCATCACCTGGGCGCACAGCCCAGCACTGCAGAATGAAGGGTGGGGTGGAATGGTAGGGGGAAGTAAGAGAAAACCCCAGCCGCAGACTGACTGGGTGCAGCATCAGTGAACCGAGGGACACAGGGTTTTTTAACTCAGGAGTTGAAAATGCAGACGCCTATGGGGCTAGACAACTGACACAACTGAGGATGTGGGGGAGTAGTAGGGAGTGGTGGGGATTGTGGTGAACTAGAAATTATTCTCCCCTCAGAAGCAGCAGTTTCTACTCAGCTTCAAGATTGTTTACATGTGGGAAGGTAAGCCCGGTGTTACTGTCTTCTGATTTTTTTTCAAGAAAATTAGAAATCTGAATTTTTTAAAATGTGTAATCTCCTGATTTTGTATTGGCTACTTACTAAATATTGAAAACCCTGTGTGGGTCAACTCAATGACCAAAATAAAACGTGTGTGGATGAACTCTGGCCTTCAGTCTTGGGAGGGGACTGTTAGGCCTCAGCCTTGTCTCTTCCTTAATTTCAATATCCATCCATCCATCCATCCATTTATTCATCCTTTCATCTATCCATCCATCCATTTATTCATCCTTTCATCCATCCATCCATCCATTTATTCATCCTTTCCTCTATCCATCCATCCATCTGTGCCTCCGTCCATCCGTTGAATATTCATTAATGCCTCCAGGTGCAAGGTAATGTAATAGAAACAAGAATGAGTCTAACCCCAAATCCAATCTTATCTCCAGCCCCACTCTGTTCCTGTCTTGACTTTACAGAGGAAGGCAGCCAGATACAGTGTTTACATATTACTGTGTGTTGGTGTTTTAAGCGCAGACTAGGGGTCAAGACCTTTAGACCTATCCTGGCTTCTAAGTTGCATGTGACCTTGGGCTAATGCCTTCCCTTCTTTAGGCTTCTCTTTTCCCACAGCACAAGCTGGAGAATCTTTGATGAGACTTTAGGTTGTCATAGTGACCATTTCTGGCCTGGTTCTTAACCTGATTTCAGGCCCCAGGCCAATGCTGACCTTAGTGCTGACATCACCTCTGTCTGGTGAGCTGCTCCTAGCACAAGCAATGCCTCCATAATAGCTGAAATTGCTGCAGTGTATGCTTTTAGCCAAAGGAGAACATAGGAAAGTGGCATCATCTCCTCACACACATCTCCTCCACATCACCTCCTCTGAGAGAAGTGACTGCCTGGGCTGCAGTTGGAAGAGCATCTGCTAAGAGGGGGACTTCCTCCTGTGTCCCTTGGCCCTCCTGCCTGCCCTGTGCACAGTAGGTAGTGGGGGGGGAGGAGTCTTTTAATAACATGTGCAAGACAGACCCTGCTTTATAGGTCGTGGCCTTCCTTATTGTTGATGTAAGGACCCTGGGAAGATGCCAGCCCTAAATTATCCCTGACCTGATGCCACTGATACCTTATGAAGGCAGGGACCTTGACCTCTGTCTTCTAAACCCTCATCCAGCACAGAGACGGCACACAGTATGCTCAGCATTTGCAGATTAACTGACCCACTGGGGAAAAAATCATTTTGCTGGTGGGGAATTAAGGACCAGAGAAGAGAAGGGGCTTGTCTGAGGTCCATTCTTCTCACTATCTTCATACATGGACACACACACACTCTCAGATACCAGACATATGTACACACATCCACATACAGACAGACACACACTCACACAGACACATGTGCACACATACTCAGACTCCAGGCATCCACACGGACAGACACACATGGCCACACAAACACATGCTTATATACTCACACACAGATGCACACATGTACACTTAGACACGTGTGCACGGACACAGATACACACATACAGACACATATTCGCGCACAGAGTTGTGTAGACAGATACACAGTCACACACAGACATGCGTACATACTTGCACATGCAGACACACACACACACTGATGCACACATCCATGCCCTCTCCCTGTGGCTCCCAGAAGCCTCTCCTGCAACAATTCACCCAGACCTACCTCCCACTCGGACTCACCGTCCCCAGGGAAGAGACGTCCCTTCTTTCTCACTCTGTCAAAAGGTACCCGGCTTCCTGCTAAACACGTGACTCATTCAAGTTGCCCGCTCCAGGGAAAGGACCACTTGAGGAGGGATCTACTTGGCCTCGGGCCGAGGACTAACCCCGGGAGGACATTTCCACTGATGGGGAGAGAATTCCGCCTCCTTCTTGAAATCCCATCTTAGAGGAAGCGTTGACTTCTCTTGGGGCACCAGGAGGGGACACGCCCATTCACGGTGCATCCAGCCTTGACCTTAGGCTGGGTGATAAAACATCAGCTCTGTGTTCAGAGATGCAAAATTGCAACATGCTTCTAGGCTATTCTTGATTAAAAGCTCGAGATGGTGCTGCAGGCCATGGATCCTGCTCTCTTGGTATCTGTTTCCCTGAGCTCAAGGCTCCCGTTTTCTATCTGTTTATCTTTTCCTTTGGCTCTGAGGTTGTGGGTCTGCATATGTCTCCTGGACGTATTTACTGAATTTGGGCCTTTCAGGGTCTGTTTTCTGATCACCCAGACTGGCGCCTTCACTCAACTGCTTTTCAAAATTTATGGGTCTGCATCTTCTCCAGCAGATAATTTGGCCATAATTTAACATTTACGTTTTATCAACTATTTCCAACATCCTTCTTTCATGGAGCTGGCTGTCCTTTGGGGAAGCAGGGATTGAAGACATACGCTTAGGTTCGTTCTGCCTCCGTTTGAGCCTGTTGCTGAGAAATAGTGTATGTATTGGTTGTCTTATCTATCTTTCCAGCTCTTGATCAATAGCAGAGTGTGTGTTTCTTACATAAGAAGTCACCAAATTATTCATCATGACATCGTATGAACAGATAATCCACACACACACAAAAAAACACTTTGGATTTCTTAAAAGTGAATTTAATTATAAATAGTATTGTATGCGGGAGAATTATAATTACGAAAAGTCATGTTCTCTAAGTCTGAAGTGACAGATTATATTTCAAAGGCTTATTGCAGAGGAATTAAAGAACCCAATTTATTAGTTGTAAATGTATGATTATTGCAGCTTTGCTTAAAAAAACACACACTCAAGATCACAGCACATTCTAGCTGGATTTAGGATGTCTAATCCTTTCGACGAGAATCGTATTTGGCACCAAAAGCTGCCACTCTGTTAATTTGTTTGTAAGACACAGACGGGCAACCAATCTTTGTCTTCTGATCCCTGAGTGCCAATAATTTCAAGTACTTCGTGGACATGTTTTGCATCCCTCCCTCCCACCCTCGCAAAGTGATTAAGAAGGTGACGTGGATAAAAGGACAG
Source organism: Tapirus indicus (assembly GCA_031878705.1). Taxonomy (NCBI): domain Eukaryota; kingdom Metazoa; phylum Chordata; class Mammalia; order Perissodactyla; family Tapiridae; genus Tapirus; species Tapirus indicus. Next base: position 28,978,852 of record CM062927.1, on the reverse strand, counting down.
AAATAGTGTTATCAGGAAGGAAACGCAGAGGGTCTCGTGGATGTTGATGGGAGGGGTGGGTGGCAGGTGCACAGGCTGCTGGGGACCTGGGACTGGGCTCAATTGTTTCATGCAATAAATATTTACTAAGCATGTACTACGTCCCAGGCACTGTACTAAGAATAGTCTCTGTGTAATCTCAGTTAGGCCTCTCAGAACAACCTCTTGAGGAAGATATCCTGTGAATTTATTTTATAGGTGGGGAACACCGAGGCTCGGAGAGATCCTCAAGCGACTTGCCCGTTGTAACTGAGTTCATGAGTGGTGGAGCCAGTACTTGACTGCAGGTCTGTCTGGCCCCCAAGCCTATGCTGCCTCCGTGGACTCTCCATTCCTCGCCCCTGTGGGACTCACAGGCTCGCCGGAGAGAAAGAGTGGTGGGCAGTGGGCGTGTCCACGGTGGCATTGAGTGGGGCAAGAGGGCAGCGTTTAAGCTCTCTCAAAGACAGAGGAAGGAAGGAGTAATTAATTGTGCTGGGTCAGGATGGGGAGGGTGTATAGGGCGGTCCCAAAAGGATCCAGCAAGACCTTGTAGACATGACACTGAGCCCCTGAAGGACGAGCAGTTTTCTCCAGGCGGAGGAAAAGCATTCCCAGCAGAAGGAGCAGACTGTGAAGCAGACAGATTCTGAAGTGTACAGAGAAAGTGTCCTGTGTTTGCAAACGCGGGATGAGGGTTTAGGGTGTGAAGGGGCGCAGGGGAGAGGGACACTGGGGCAGAGGCAGGAGAGGACCCAGGAATAGTCACAATGAAGAGCCTTTAATGCCAAGCCAAGGGGCTTAGACTTTCTCCTGTAGACAATGGGGAGCTATAGATGGTTAATGAGCATGAGATGGTGGTATTCGGGGAAGAGGTCACAACCTCACTTGCCGACAGCGGCCAGGTGGGTAACAAGCCTGGAGAGGCTGTGTAAGCCAGAGAAAGCCCATGGACAGTGAAAACCCAGACCTCTCAACTTGAGAGAAGCTAGAAATTCGTAGATAGATTGCAAAACAGCGCCATCTCTTTCTTTACCCATCTCCTTTCCAACGTGGCTTTGGACTCTTCCCATGATGCAATGGAGCCTATCCACCACCCACTGAATCTGCTTTGACCCACTGCATGTGGCAGAGTAAGTGTGCCTGTCCTGACCTGGGCTTCAAGTGGCCTTGCACACTTTCACTGTCCCCTTGGAAGGCTGTCTCCACCACGAAGACAGGCCTGGGCCGGCCAGCTGGAGGATCGCAGACCACGTGGAGTGAAGCCACATCATCCCAGCCTGGCCCACCCGGCCCAGCCCACCCCCAGCTGAGCCACCGGCTCTGCAGAAGAAAGAGAGCCCAGCCCAGGGCAGCAGAACCACCCAGAAGCCTGTGGACCCATGAAAAATAATAAATGTTTGTTGTTTTAAGCCCCTAAACTCTGGAGTCGTTTGTGAAGCCGTGATAGCTAGCTGATACAGTAACTAATTCATGTTTCAAAAAACAACTCTGTGCTGACATTGTTCCCCACCCCCGCCCAAATGGAGGGATCAGAGAGTCAATAAACAGCATTTCTGGTTCCCCAAGCGTCCAAGTGTTCCGTTCTAAGTCACTGGGATGGGGCAGAGGAGACGAGGCCTAAAAAGATTTCACTCATGGCAAGCGGGTCTGTCCTTCCGGCAGGAGGTTGTCGCCACTGTGGGGTCCACTGTGGTCTCAGTAACCTCCACTTACACACGATCACTGGGCCCGCCTGCTGCCTGCTCGGGCAACCCCCAGCCTCCACCCGGCTCGCGCCCATAGTGCCTGCACTTAGCAGGCCCAATCCAGCCATCTCCCCTCAGCCTGACCCCCGGCTCCATTTGTCTGGGGCTGTGACACCCATGAGCTCGAGGCCCCAAGCAGTTCCATCTGGAATCTCTCCCTTTTCAGGTCCGACATGCTTTGAACATCCTGGACCCACAGAGCGCCCGGCAGGCTGCACGCAGTCCTCGGACCCCAGCATGTCTGCAGGGTTCTCTCTCCAGGCCCTGCATGTGGGGCTCAGGCGGCAGTGACGGATCCTACAGCCGGATCTCCCTCTGTCACCAACACTTTGTGCTGCATGAATTACAGATGGCCCCCTCCAGCAGACACGGGCTGACACAGCACATCAGGGGCTGTCTTAGCTAGGGGGAAGCTCCACTCAACGCCCCAGGCAGGGCCTTTGGTTCAAGGTTAAACGTGTCATACTTTGAGCTATACCAGGCCTTCCCCACCCCTGTGCCCCAGCTTGGAATTTCCTTCCCCCTCCTTCGTCTTCAAGGCTCCACTCCAGTGATGCCTCCTCTGGGAAGTCCTCCCTGATCCCCTCCCCTGACGGAGGCTCCTCCTGAGCCCCTTAAAGACCCGGGAGTTCCGCTCGTCAGCTTCTGCCTTGTCCTGGGGGTCTCTGGGCACCGTCAGTCACCCCCAGCAGGCCACAGTCTCCTCCATGGGCAGGGAGGGGTGCTCATCTGCCACCCATGTGGGTGGCCATGGCTGTGTGGTGGGAGCCAAGGGGAAGAGGTGGTGCCAATGAAGGAAGCTGTTGGAACTCCCCGCATCCCGTTGCCCATTACACTCCCCCCCACCCCACAGGGCCAGTGATGGGTCCTGGGGCAGGGTCTTCTGGGAATTGAATTAAGGGGAACCTAAAGGAGGCCAGCCGCCCTCATCCCCATTGTGCAAAGCTTGGGGTGATGTGCCTGGTGAATATTCCCTTAGGAGGCTGGGGCACTGCCCACAAGGTGCACTTGGAAACCCCCCCCCCCCTTTTCCAGGCCTCCAGAAATCCCTCCCGGCCACCCGCCTGCAGTTCCACGGTAAGTCCCTCTTGGATTCTGTGATAAGGGCACTTTATTCCAACGAGCCTCCACCAGATGAAGGAGGGGGCAGTGGCCAACCCCTCAGTGCTGGTCACCTGGGGGTAAGGCAAGGACTGGTTGAGTATGGCGAGAGTGGGCACAGGACACAGAGAACGTTCCAGAGCTGGAGACTGGACGTCACAGTCAGGGCTCCAGGAGATTCCAGCCTGCGACGGGAATTTATGGGTCTCTGGGCTGTGGCCGGGAGGGCGGTGGACTAAAGTCAAGTGGTGCCAGATTTCCTATTTGAATGCAAAGCTGGAGGGAAAGCTGAGGCACTGGGAGTTGTGTCCACGCTGACCTGGGGGGAAGGATGGGCCGGTACTTACAGGAAAGGGGATTGCCTGGATTCCTAGAAAAACAATAGCCAGGGCTTGTCACTGGGGCGGAAGGATTGGGGTCACCAGCTGCTGTCTGATACTGGGATTGGTTCTTGACGCTTCGGAATTCAGAGGGACCCGCTAAACCTTGGGCTCCTAGCTCCTCCCGCCCCGCCCCGGGTCCCGCAATATGTAGGGTGTTCTGATTGTCCACTTCTTCCTCTCACTTTCCTCTTCTGTCGCTGGAGAGTGTGGTGGGGTTAGAGTCAGAGGCATCTGTCTGAGCTGTGGAGAGACCTCGTGGAGCAGGAGCGGACAAGTCACCTCGAGCTCAGAGCCACGGCCTCCTGCTCTTGCCTGAGTGCCTGAGGAGGGACTGCCTGCGAGTTGTGGGGTGGAGTGGAGCAGGCGCCTGGCCTGGGTGGGAAGGGAGACATTCTGACGGGGGCTGGTGGAATAAGGTCATCCCTGCAGGTAAGAAGCCACCAACACACAACAGAAGGGCAGGGCCGGGAGAATCCAGTGTCCCCATTGTCCTCAGAACACAATCCAACCCCTTAATCCCTCCAATCAGCATGATCTGGCCCCACTGTCACTTCCAACTTCTCCTTTCTTTATTCCTAAACTGCCTCATTAGAGTTGTTTGGGTGCACGTGACAGAAATAAATTCTGGCCCCTTGAATGGGGGTTTGCTGGAATGATAAGAGGGGTGGAGGCCAAAGCTACACAACTGGGCCAGGTGCCAAGATGAGAACGCCAGGCCCGTGGGGCCCCATGGCTGCCATGCTTGGGCTCCCAGAGTCCTGTTTACATTTATGTCACTCAAGATTCTGTGAGCAGCCCATTGGCTGAGCCCAGATCACAAGCCCACCCCTGCAGAGGAAGAGCCTGGCCCAAGAAGGCTCTAAGGACCCACTTGGTTCCTGAAGAGGGGAGGCAGGTACCCTGCTCTGCCTTCCCAGCAACACTGTCCTCAGTGGGAAGGAGGGAACTTTCCCAAAGGAAGGGGGCAGATGCTTGGTGACCAAACCCACGAATGTCCACTGTGCCCTTCACTCAATCTTCTCCAGCCTGTGGCCTTCTCTTTCTTCCTCAAACGCAATAAGGTTGCTCCTACCACAGGGCCTTTGCACCTGCCATTCCCTCTGCCTGGAACAGTCTTCCCCAGTTCTGCATGTGTCTGGTTCCTTTCCCTCCTTCAGGACTCGGGTCTAACATCAGCTCCTCTGAAAGGCCCTCCCCGACTACCTGCTCTCAAGCTTACTCCCGGATCGTCTTGATTCCATCCCTCACAGGTCTTCCAACCGTCTAAAATTACCTTGCTTATTAATTTGTCTGCTTTACACTGCCTGTCTTCTCCCACTGGAGTGCACGGCCCCTGAGAACAATGACTGTAGTTAATCACTGCTGTACATCCGGAGCCCGGCACAGGGCTTCATAAACACTTACAGGGAAATCAACAAACTGGAAAAAAAGAGCCAGACAGGGGGGGTGGCTTGGCCAAGGACGCCCAGAGAGGGGACCGTGATGTCATCAAGGAGGCAGAAGCCAAACCTTGCCTGCTCTGGGGCACCAGGTGGCAGCTGGCTAGTAGCGTGGGCCCAGAGTGGATTGCCTGGGTCCATGGTCACTAACTGTGCCTCAGTTTCCTCATGTGTAAAGGGATAATCATCATCAGAATTCGTTCTCAGGGGCTTGATTGTAGGATCAGAGGAACTAATACACGTGAAGTGCTCAGAACAGGGCCTCATCTCACTGACAGGTCCGCGCCCCACCCCACTCTCACCCCAACCACATGAAGGGCAGGCAAGCAAGAGAGTTAGAGAATAATCAGACAGACAGACAAATGGACTGCAGCGTCACGTGACCAGGGGCCAGGAGGTCCCGCCCCAGTGACCGCGTCTCACCCTTGCAGAGGTCTTGATGTGTGAAGTGCAAGTACAGGTCTCCGGCCGGCACACAAGACTCCTTCTCGCTCTCCCACTGGCCCCAGAGCTAGGAGGGAAGGTGTCTGCTGGCTCGCTGTGTGGCCGTGGGGGCGTGACTGCCACTCTCTCTCCGGGTCTCAGTTTCCTCCAGTCTAATTGGAAATGAGAATCCCAGATGTGAAGTGGGTGACAGTTTTATTGCTGCAGAGACAGGGAGCAGGTACAAATACATCGGGAGAAGTCCCTTTCGGGTCATCCTTCTCAAACTTAAACTTTCCCAGAGTTAAGAATAACCTGGGAATTTTGTCTGAAATGCAGGTTCTCGGGATGCATCCTCCGTCCCCAGTACTGACTCGGTAGCTCTCAAGTGGAGTCCTGGAATGTGTCAAGAATCTCTTCCGGTGATGCTGAGGTTGAAGCCAAGAGAGTGTGATTGCGCATGACTGCCACTAGATGGAGCCACGAGCCCAGGGAATGGTCTGACCCAGGCGGCTCCTAACTCTGAGGCTGCATCACCAAGAGTGACCGCCAGGTGGCGCAGCCCTCCTGCAGAAGCGGCCGCGGCCCCGCTGTGACGTGGGGCCGAGACAGCCTGGCCTCACAGTCAGTGGTCTGAGGGCCACACGTCCCTCCCTGCAGAGAGGGGCTCTAGCCCCAGGGAGGATCCCGGAGGCCAGAGGAGGCCCAGTTCTATCCACCCCCCACCCCCCACCCCCATCAGAGCCCCACCTGCCAGTGGTCTCGGCACTTGCTCCCAGCGTAAGAGGCTTGCACTCAGCTGGTGCTCAATAAAGACTCTGGACCACTGAACACACACACACACACACACACACACACACACACACACACACACACAGAGCCCTGCTTGGTGAGCCCTGCAGGGCGCATGATTGTTATAAAGATAGACATCAATTAAGTGCCTACTGTATACGTGCCAGGCCCTGAGTTAAGTGTTTGGTGAACACTGACAGACTCTCCCTCAGCCGGAGGGAGAGTGATCGTGACTACTGGACACACGAGGGGAGGGAGGCTCCGCGAGGTAAAGTCTCCAGGGGTCACGCCGCCAGGAAGCCCTGGCCGGTGCCTGAATGTGGTTGCAGAACCTGAATCAAGGCAGGCTCCCTGGAGGCGAGTTCTGAGCTGCCTTCAAAAGTGGGGGAGAGTCATGGATCAGCCAAAGGGGGGCATTTGGAGAACATTCCTGAGCAAAGCGGTAACGGGGCGGCGGAGGGGCAGGGGGCTGTTTGGCTGCAGGGGTGCTGGAAGGGGGTGGACGAACGTGGGGCCGGGGAGCTGGGCAACAGAGGACCCCACTGCTGGGGAGGTAGCAGCTGCTGCGGGGGTAAGAAGTTATAAACCTTTATATAAATTTATAAGTTTATATAAATTTTATATGAATATGTAAGCTTATAAATTTATAAACGTGAGTTTATAAACTCTTTCCAGCGCTACACTTACATGCTGTGTGTCCTTGGTCAAGTTACTTAACTTCTCTGGGCTCACCTTTCCCATCATAGTCATAGCCTGGTCACAGGTTCCCTGGGAGGACTGAGTACAGTCACCTGTGTGGAGGTGCCTGCCACAGTTCCTGGCTCAAAGTGAGCCCCTGGGGGGTGCTGGTTTTCTTCTCCTTGTTGCGTGGCCTGGGCAAATCCGTCTCTGTGCCTCAGTTTCCCCATCCCTCCAGGGTGGCCATGTAGTGTGGTGGTCGGGTGCAAGGGCTGTGGGGTCAGAGAGCCCCGAGGGGTGTCCTGTGCTGAGGCTGGTGCGTGACCTGGAGGAGTTCCTCTCTGTGCCTCAGTTTCCCCAACCGTAAGACGGGGTAGGGGGGCAACCATACCACGTGCTTCAAAGGAAGACGGTGGGAACTCACCGTCCATAAAGGACCTAGCCCAGCGCCCGACACGGGTCCGAGCTCAGGCTCCCCCGGGTGACCCTCGTCACCAGAGGGGTGTCCGCGGGCCGCCCCCAGGAGCCAACACATGCTGGTGAGTCCTTGTCAGCAGCCTCTCACTCCCTCTATCTTCCTTCTCTGGTGGCCACCGCGAGCGCCCGGGGGCTTGGGCAGGCCCGGTACCCGCTGGCCACGCCCCTGGTCTGGGCCTCCCTCCCCCCCGACCACGGGTGGCGTCCCCTCCTCCAGGGAGGCCAGCCTACAACACGACACCACAAACGTGTGGGCGCCCACACGGTCCCCCTCCCCCGGGAAAGCATTGTCCCCAACCCCACCCCGCCCCGGGGACAGCGCCTGAGCCCCAGGACCCCGCGGCTCCGTGGGGACGGCGGCAGGATGGACCCCCCGGGAAGCCCGGAGTCTGGGGTGGCGGTTGGGGGGCAGGACGTGTGTTTAGGAAATGCCCCTGGGACCACGGTGCGAGGGGACGGAAGGACGCAGGGGAGAAGGTGGGCTGCAAAGGCCTCTCCAGACTCTCGGGGAAACGGGGCGCCCTCCAGAGTGTCCCACTGGGGCGACGGGACGGGGGCCTCGCACTCCCGCACCCGCCAGCCTGGGCGGGAGCCCGTGCTCTCCGCGAGGCCGGTCCCAGAGGCCGGACGGCTGGCCAGCAGCACGTCACAGCGGGACCGGGTCCTCCGGCCCGGGGGGACCCGGTGGCACGTCACCGCGCCTGCTGCAGACGACATTTCGGTCCCGACGGGGAGCCCCCACCTGTTTGCACACACCCAAGCACAGGGAGCTCACTGCCCGGTGTCCATCCGCCCCCTGGTCACCTGAGCTTCTCGGGCCCTCAGGCAGGCCGCAACGTGGTCCCTCCTCCCCAAGCTCCAGAGCCCACGGCCACCGCTGCCCTGACCTCTCTTCCCTTCACGGTGCCCAGAGGACGACCCGGCCCCCGGAGCGGAGGAGGGGGTGGTGCTCCGCCTGCAGACAGACAGACGGACGCTGTCACAGACGGTGATTGGCACAGCCTCGTCCCCTGGGGACCCTGACCCCTCAGGTGGCATTCTGCAGGCAGAAGCAGCTCAGAGGAGGCTTTCCCAGATGTCACTCGATTACCCAGCACCCTTTCAGGTACAAACACCAGAAATGCTGCCCACGTGGATTAAGTCTGAAAGGGCTCCTGGAACTGAGAAATCCAACACAAGAGTGGTTTCAGGTAAAGCTGGATCTGGGCTCTCAGTGTTCTGGAAGCTGTCTTCTGCTTTCCACTCTGAGGCCGGCATTTCCCACCACCCCAGCTCCCAGACAGAAGCCCTCAAGAAGCTCCTGTGCCCGGAGGGCCTGATGCGCCGACGGGCCAGGCCTGGGCCACGCAGGAGGAGGCGCGGTTCCCCAAGGAGAACTGGGCGTGCCGTGGACAGAACGGAGCGTGACAGGCACAACCCACAGCCCAGCCAGAGGCCTCGCGTCTGGACAAATCAAAGGCAGAGGCTGCGCCCAAAGCTAAGAGCACAGCTGGCAGAGACAGGGGAGGCGGCAGGGGAGGCAGGGACCCCGGGACTCAGAGGCCCCACGTGGGTGTGGTGGGGAGAGGACGGAAGGCCAATGGGCAAGGTGGGGGCGGCAGGGAAGGAAGCCATCGCTCACTTGTTCTTCCCAGCCCAGTCAGGATCTTTAAGCTGTCCAAAGGTCCTTGTGTCCACCCAAGTAGTCCAGGCGATTGTCTCAGCCTACCGTATGGACCCTTTAAGGCCTCATTCCTTCTTTTCACCATTGGGAAGTCCCACCTGAAGTCCACCCTAAGTTTCTCCTGCTCTTGATTACAAATTCACAACCCTGTCCTCAGACTCCCCAAAGTCTAAAGTGGTCTGTCCTCACCTGACCTCCACATGGCAGAAAGGGAAGACCTAGGATGGAGTCTGTGCCTTTATAGGACAAGGGAAGCCCCAGAGTTTTGAGTCATCCAAAATGACTCCTAGATAACCAGGTCAGAGCCCTCCGGTGCTCATTCTGGCTTTTCCTCCTACTCTGGGGACCACCCTCCCATTCCCACCTCTGGTTACTGAGCCTGCCTGTCCATCTCCCCGCATCTGGGGAGAATCATTAATGTATTCAACCATTCATTCAACAAATTATTGAGGACCTACTATGTGCAAAACCCTTCTAGGTACTGGGGTCACAGTTGACATTCTAGAAGAATGGCAGGAGTCAATAAACAAATGAGAAATGAAAGTAACAAGATTGTTTCAAGATGGTTGTAGCTGCCAGGAAGAAAATAACACAGGGGGCAGATCCTTTGGGGGATGGTCAATCAAGGAAGGCTTCACTGAGGAGGTGGCATTTGCACTGAGACCTAACAGGTGGGAAGCTTTGCAGGCCAAGGAACAGGTGTGTCAGTTTGCTTCTCCAGGAAGTACATTCTCAGGTGGAGTGAGCAGTTCTGTTTGCTCCTCCAGATGGCGCTCCACCTCCCACCCTCCCTGGGACAATGTCCTCAGCTCCTGTGCCCCTGGCTGTGGGCTGGGGGAGCCCAGCAGGGGATCAGAGGGAGGGAGGAGAGTGAGATCAGGGCATTTATTCCCCGATCCCTCCCGGGAGGTCTCTTGGGCTGGCTACTTTGTTCAAGGCACCTGCTCTGTGCAATTTTCTCTCCTCTTGGGTCCCCGTAACTGCCCTCTCCTGTCAACCCTCTGGGCCCGCGACGGTCACAGTCCTGGGATTCTGGCCCAGGCTCCTGCCCCACCGACCGGCTCCGCCTACACCCCACCCACACGCTTGGGACTTAATCCCTTTGTCAGTAAGCTCTCATGGAATTATCCTCCTCCGGGAGAGCCATCTGCTCCCGCTGGGCTGGGGACTGCCATGGAGAGGCCGTGGCGGGGCACGTGGGGCTCTGCGGGCCGTGGCGAGGAAGTGGGTTTGTTCAAGGGTGGGGTGAAATCGGCGAAGGGTTTCAGGCACAGAGTAGCCAGGCCTGCTGAGCCTCTGAGCCTGGGATCCGTAGGCCTGGGCCCAGCGTTGGGGTCGCCGCAGGAAACCTAAAAGTCCCCGGGTTCCCTGGCCCCAGAGAAGGTCCTGCCTCTGATCCTCTAGGACTATGAGTGCTGGCACACGCGTGTGCTCTCAGGAGTGCTTCTCAGATGTCCCCGAGACAACAGGCAGCGACAAAACGAGGGAGGGCCCGGACCCCAGGCAGAGGGTCTGACTGGTCCTGGTTTCTCAGCTGACTCTTTCACCACATCAGCCAGGACACTCAGGTTGCAAGTGACAGAGACTCGACCCAAACAGGCTTAAGCAAAACAAAACACAACACCAAGTTGGGAGGAGGGGATGTATTGGCTCACAAACTAAAAAGCTCAAGATACTCTGGCTGCAGGCAGGGCTGGATCCAGGCGTTTCAGGAGATCCTGGACGCCATTCCTTCTCTCTTTAGCATAGCTTCACCTCAGGAAGCCCCTGTCCTTCAGGACAACCCCACCAACTTCATTATAGCTGCAAGCGTAGGCGGCATCCCAAATGCCTCCAGTGAAAGTCCCAGGATTCATTTTCATTGGCTCCAATGGAGTCACCAGCCCATGTCTGAACCATCACATAACCAGCAGTACTGGACTCGCTTTTTTGCCACGCTTGGGTCACAGGGACCCAGGAGCTAGAAGGTAGGTCACATCCACTGAACCTCATAGACCAAGAGCTGGGGAGACGAGGTTCCCCAAAGGAAAATTAAGGGGCAGGAGGAGAGGGTCTTGGGAAGGCATGACCCACAGATGGGCCACTACCTCCCCCAGCGCCCTGCCTTCTTATGCTTGGGGTCTTTCCTTGTCGTCTTCCTTCTTCATCAGTACAAACTTCATCTCGATGCTGCTCTATCCCAGCACCTGGAGGTGTTCATTCAAGTTTTCCTGAACAAATGAATGAATGAATGACAGAAATTTATGCCATATCCTGGCATCTCCTAATTGTAGCTTGTATTAATTTCCCAGGGCTGCCGTAACAAAGGAGCACAAACTGGGTGATTTAAAACATCAGAAATTTATTCTCACACGGTTCTGGAGCCTCGATGTCCAAAATCAAGGTGTCTGCAGGGCCACACCTCCTCCGAAGTCTCTAGGGAAAATCCTTCCTTGCCTCTTCCAGCTTCTGGGGGCTCCTGACAACCCTTGGTGTTCCTTCCTTATCTCACTCCGATCTCTGCCTCCGTGGTCCACGGAGTTCTCACTGTGCATCTCTGCGTAAATTTCGTCTTCTTCTAAGGACACCAGTCACTGGGTTAGGACCCATCCCGATCCCATGTGACCTCATCGTATCCTGATTATATCGGCAAAGACTCTATTTCCAGATGAGGACACGTTTACAGGTGCTGGAGGGTAGGACTTGAACACATCCTTTTGGGGGACACAATTCTTCCCTCTGTATAGAACCTTCACACCTGTATTAGGATTGGCTAAAAGATGCTGCGGTAACGAGTGGTTTATCATGGAAAAGTCTGTTTTTCACGTACAAAGTCTACAGTGGGTCCGGTTGCTTTCATTTTGTGATTCCACCACATCGACACGAGGCTCCCAGGGTCACCCCAGCAAGTTAGCGCGGCAGAGAGAGCGAAAGGGGTATAGGGACCCTGAAGTGTATCTCAGGTGCTCGCCAACAAGCCCATGACCACTAATACTGTCTGTGCTCTCCTAGCCCCTTGTGTCTCTAAAGGGGCACCCACCACCTACACTGGACGCCAGTGCCCTCAAATGCCAAAGCTACACGGGTTGTACAGAGGCACAGTCAAAGCTGCCCTCTGCCGGAGGAGCCCTGAGGCTATGTTGTTTAAGCCCCAATCTCTCACAGAGACTTCTGGGAAAAGATTAAACCTCAGACGGGGCCAGTGATGTAAATGAGCAAAACTGAGCTGAGTCACATGCAAGGCAATAGAGAATGGTGGGGACTGTGGCAAACCAAACTACACGCCTCATCTAAAGGGGGCAGCTGCTATTTAGCTACAGCTAATTGTTGCCATGTGGCGACTGGCACTCAGTATTGCCAGATTTGGGGGAAATTTTTAAAAGAAAACCAGAAAGTCAGATTTTTACATGAAGTTTCCCAAATTTCAAAATGCTATTCAGGCTGGATTCAGCCCACAGGCCACGAGTTTGCAAACCCTGCTTTAGTGAGACAACTTTTTCCATTTTCACTCCCAGCTCTTGGCTCTCCAGCTTGGCTCTCTGGCTATCCACAGGACACCGACAGGCGCCAAATGGGGCTGAGCCAGGAGGCAACCCCCTTCCCCCACTGACCTCAGAGTCATCTTCCTGCAAAAGGCAAGTCTTCTCCCCTGGTCAGGCTGATGGGCCCAGCTCCCTCCTGCAGGGCAAAGCGCCTCCCAAGGGGCCCCTTTCAGACCGACTCTGGCAGGCCAGCCCGTGCCGGCCAGACAAGCCTGTACTTGTCCGAAGCCCACTGAGACCCAAGCTGCAGAGGCCTTTCTGCTTCTTCAGATAAAGACCAGACTCAGCACCACGACCTCCAAGGTTCTCACGGGCAGCTCATTGCTGACCCTTTCAGCCCATGACTTTGCTCCTCATATCGGTCCCTGCTGACCCCCAGCCCCATCTCCTCCCCTCCCAAGCTGGTCTCTGCTGACCCCCAGTCCCATGTCCTCACCCTGCCCCCAATCTTTTCAGAGAGAGAACTTCCTTTTCCACTGCATCTTGAGGTCTTTCATCTCTGAACCTTTGCATATGTTGTTCCCTAGACTGTGCCTAAAGCATCCCTCCTATCCACCCCCCCCAACACTCCCATGTCTTGTAGCTCTTCAGGTCTCAGCTCAGAAGCCACTTCTTCCAGGAAGCCTTCCCTGACCATCTTTACTAGTTGAGGAGCTGAGGTCAGGTGTCCCCACAGCCTGCTGGAGTTGCCCATCACAGCTTAGCATGTAATTAATTCTCTTTCCTGAGAGGGGGAGGGAACATTCCTCAGAAGCAGGGAGCATGACTGCTGTGTTTCCCAATGTGCATCTAGCACCTAGCATCATGTCCGAGGCCAAGTAAATGCTTACATATTTGCAGAAGGAAGAAGAAAGGAGGGGAAGAGAAGGAAGGAAGGAAGAAGAAAAGGAAGAGGGGGAGGGAGGGACCCTCCACTTTGTCTGTTTCCATCTGTCTCTTTCCATTTCTATCCATCTCTCTCTGTCTCCATCTCTAAACATCTGTCCCTGACCATCTATCACTGAAGCTGACCCTCTGTCTCTGACCCTTCCTCCCCCTCTCTGACCCACGCCCCTGGGAGTGCAGGCAGTCCTGTCCCCAGGGCGCCCCTCCGAGAACAGCTCTCCAACCTCAGGACGTCAAGCGTCTAGAGTGGTCACACCAGACGTTTCCCCGCGGGGGGTCCTTCGGCTTTGCGCCCGGTTGGGGGGTAGGGGTAGAGGGGTCGCGCACCGATGATGCACGCAGAGGCCTGGAGCAGCGGGCGGCGTGGTGGGGGAAAGAGGCGAGAAAGGAACAGAGAGGGGGAAAGAGGAGGAGGGCGCGCGGAGGAGTGGGGCGGGGAGGGGCGGGCCTGAGTGCGCCCCCACCCCCTCCCCGCACTGCCAGCGCCCTCCCAGCCCAGCCGGCCACATCTGGAGGCTGCCCTCCCTTGTTTCCGCTGCATCCAGACTTCCTCCGGCGGTGGCTGGAGGCTGCGCATCTGGGGCTTCAAACATACAAAGGGACTGCCAGCGCCGGCGAGAACAGGCGGCGGCGGCGCGGGCTGGGGCGCGGGGGCCGGACCATGCGCCGCTGAGCCGGGCCAAGCCGAGGCGACCGAGCCGAGCGGCCCCTCGGAGCGCAGGCTGCGCGGCGGAGCAGGCGCCAGCCAGGCGGCGACGCGGCCACACACACCGAGCCAGCGACCCCCGGGCGACGCGCGGGGCCCGGGAGCGCAATGACCGAGGCGCGAGTGGCCCGCGGCGCGCTCGCCGGCCCCCTGCGGGCGCTCTGCGTCCTGGGCTGCTTGCTGGGCCGCGCCGCCGCCGCGCCGTCGCCCATCATCAAGTTCCCTGGAGATGTCGCCCCCAAAACGGACAAAGAGTTGGCTGTGGTGAGTTGCTACGCCGGCCTCAATGAGCCAAGTTTAAACAAACTTCGGAGGCGGGGGATGGGGGTCTCCCCGCCACCCTTCCCCGCAGCCCCGCGCGGGGCACACGGCATGGGGGAGGGGCTTCGGTAAACAGCTTCGGGGGTCCTCGGCAAGCTGAAGGAGGGATCTCTTGCAGACCGTGGGGGAGCTTTGGTAAGTGGAGAATGCCTTTGATAACAACTTGGCAACTTTCAGGACACAGCAGGGGGCCAGAAAGGAGGGAGGGGAAGGGGGTGCTTTGGCAAGCAGATGGAAAGGACCCCTTGTGAATAACGGGGACATTGTCTAGTATCTGGGGGATTTGGCAAGGGGGGCGGCTTTGTAAACAACTTTTGGACACATCTGGGGGTTGGCTAACAAGGCCCTTGGCAAGCGTCTTGGTAAGCCTTTGGCAAAAGGCCTAAAGGGGTCTCCTTTGCAAAGAGTGGAGGATCTTTTTAAACTCCTGTGGGACTTTGGGAAGAGGGTCCTTTGGCACACAGTTTGGGTCAACTTTTGCACACGTGAGGATAGGAGCTCTGGGCAAAGCGGGACTTGGCAAACCTTTGGAACCTTCTGGGAACCTTTGGCACACATCTGGAGAGAGGCCTTGGACAAACCGCGCGAAGGAACCTTTTGGCAAATATCTGGGGGCAGGAGGGAAGTGGAGAACGCGACTTTCTCGCCTGGCTCAGAGGACAAGTTGGCCGGGAGGGTCAAGGGTTGGACCTCGGAAAGTTTCCTCGAGCTTCTCCAAAGGGGTCGGAGCGCAGAAGGAGAGAACTGGCGGGCGGGCGGAGGGAGGGGCAGGCACCGGAGGCCCCGGCGCGTGGGGCGGGGGCGGACGGAGCCGGGCTCGGGTCGGAGAGCGGCCAGCGAGCCCTCCCTCCTGGCGGGGCTCCGAGCTGCGGCTCAGATGTTGTTTTGCGAGAGCGCGCGCGCCTGGCTCGGGGGGCGCCCGGCCACAGCGTGGGACAGGCGGGGCTGGGGGCAGCGGAAGGGTACTGCTGCTCACCCTGTAAGCGCCTCTGGCTGGGGACCCCCAAGATGTCCCTTCCAGCCCACAAGGCACATGCCCCCTTGTTGCTTCAGCCACCCTAGAAACCCCCATTTTCCTTCAGCCTGGTCCCCAACCTGCCCAAGACAGAACTCCCAGGCCCTCTGGATACGCTGGGAACCCCTTCTCAGGATGTGACACCCCCACTTCCCAGCATCTAGGCCTCTGTCCCCTCTGGATAAATGCGTTGGGAGACCTGAAATTTTTAGGGAGCTGCTTTTCTTAAGGGTCTGGAGCCGGCCGGTGTAATGATGTGGCTGTCGGTTGGGGGTGAGAGTGGAGCCTTGGAGAACTGACAGCTGCCCGGGTCCCCACTCCTTCTGCACATTGTGGAAGTCGGTATTACCCAGAGGGGGTGCAGCGGGGGGCTTGAGAAGAAGGCTCTGGACTTAGATGGCTTGGCTTCAAACCAGGGAGTGCACTAACCAGCCGGCCCAGTGATCTTGGGTGGGTGACAGCTTCCCAGTCTCAGCTTCTTCTGCAAACTGAGGATGATAATGGTCCCTGTCTCAGGGTTAAAGGACAGGTGACCTCAGACCCTTTGAAGGGTCCCTGACACGTGGTACGCACTCAGTAAGTGTGAGCCATTATTATTTATGTCATTATTATTATTATACTCTGTACTTCTCCTCTCCTACCTGCCCCCCCAAACAAGGTTAGGCAGCTGGAATGAGGTCTCCTGGCTCCTTTCATCATTCCATTGCAGCGCCCATCACGTATTTAATTTTGCGTTTGTTTGTGGTCCATCAGCCCCCCACACTGGGATTTGAACCCTAGAGACTGGAAGCATCTCTCATGTTCACCGGTTTGTCCCCAGCACCAGCACAGGGCTTGGCGCACAGTAGGGTTTATTTGTTGCACAAATGGACGTGTTGGTTGGTCCCTGACCCTCTGCAGGGGCCTTACGTTTTGGTTTGTCCTCAGTTTGGGCAGAGCCAGCTGCGCAGCCCCAGGACAGGACTGTTTTCTTTCTGGAGATGGCAGATCCGGGATTTGAACCCAGGTCTGTCTGCTGCAGTCCGGGCACATAGCCCTTGAAGCTCCTCATAAGAAAAGTGAGAAGAATAATCTCCGGGTCATCGGCAGTTAGTGGATTAAAAGAAGCGACGGAGGGAAAGAGAGTGGTAGAGAGTTACAGTTCTGAGCGTGGGCTCTGGAGCCAGACTGCTTGGGTCCAAATCCAGCTCTGATATCTGTGAGCTGTGTGATCTTAGGCAAGTTTCTTAACCTCTCTGTGCTTTAGTTTCTCGCTGTGTGTGATGGAGATAGTCACATCCACACTATAGAGTTGTGTGAGCCTTAGATGAGTTAACACATGCTCACTTCTGTGCCTGGGCGTATGGTAAGCGCCCAACATGTGCTCCCAGGCCGTGCTCTCTCCAGCTTTTATGTCACTCAGCTCGTCGGTGACAGAGCTGGTTTGGGAACCCAGTACTCCACGCAGTGCCCTTGGGTCCCTCACTACTTTGATCAATCCTGTGCCATCCTAACGTGGCTGCTTGCCTTGGGGGCTCATCTCTTCCAGCAATACCTGAACACCTTCTACGGCTGCCCCAAGGAGAGTTGCAACCTGTTTGTGCTAAAGGACACGCTGAAGAAGATGCAGAAGTTCTTCGGGCTACCCCAGACAGGCGACCTCGACCAGAGCACCATCGAGACCATGCGGAAGCCACGCTGTGGCAACCCCGACGTGGCCAACTACAACTTCTTCCCCCGCAAGCCCAAGTGGGACAAGAACCAGATCACATACAGGTGCCGAAGCAGGGCTGCGGGAGGCGGGGCCCCTGGCCTATGGACGCTGGGTCTCCTTGGGGCCCAGGTGTCTTGTGAGGGCTTGGCACCTTAAGGAGTTTGCATATCAAGTTCTTAGGAACTGGAGTCCGACAGACCTGGAGTCCGACAGTCTTGCACTTACCAGCCGCGGGGCATTGGGCTACTTCTTTTCTAGTGCTCTGAGCCTTGGCTTTCCAATCCACAAAATGGGGCTAAAACAAAACCTTTTCATAGGTTAGTTGGGAACTAAGCTGGATCACATTTACAAGGGGCTTTCACAGTGTCCAGCATATAGTAAGAGTCTAATAAATACTAGTCACGATTATTATTAAATGGGGTCATTGGGCAGGGCGGAGGGAACTCGATGATTGGTTGCTAACTGGGTTTTATAGTAGAGAGTTGTTTTCCTTGGTTGGTAATGGGGCTCAGAGCTCTGTTCTGAGTGGATCACGATGGATTCCAAAGAGGAGGTCTCTGCCCTGTGTCCCATAATGCACTGTTTGTGCCCCTGCCCGTCCGTCCTCCCCATCCCCAGCCACAGTGAGGGGTGAGACTCCTGAGGCAGGGAATGAAGACACCAGCTGGTCTAGCACTCCTCGGGACTGCAAGACATGCTGGGTGGGCTCTGCTCAACATGCGCACACATATACCTGCACGTGCGTACACACTCGTGTGCACACACTCGTGCACGCTAACAGGTGCACACACAAACTCATACACCCTGCACATGCTTGTGCACATGCGTGCACCCTTGCAGACATTTGTGCACGCTCACATGCACATACTCACTTGCACACGTGCCTACATGCTCACATGCGTATGCACACCCACACTCCTTTGGACACACACACACTCATGTGCATTTCTGCCACCTCCAGGATCATTGGGTACACACCTGACCTGGACCCCGAGACGGTGGACGATGCCTTTGCTCGCGCCTTCCAAGTCTGGAGTGATGTGACCCCACTACGGTTTTCTCGTATCCGTGATGGAGAGGCTGACATCATGATCAACTTCGGTCGCTGGGGTAGGCAGAAGAGGGGCCGGTAGAGGGTCCATGTGGAGACGGGGTGGTCTGGCCGTCAGTGGCCGGGGGTCCTGAGAGCAGCTTCGACAGGAGAACAGAAGTTGTAGAAGCTGGAGTGGCGAAGGTGGAAGCAGACACTGGAGAACCACCTTGGTGTGGGGGCAGGTGATGTGACGCTGGTATACCCTGGGGGCAGTGTAAACCTGAAAGCAAGTGGTCTCCCTGCACCATCTGACATGGCAGCTCCTAGGTCCACAAGCTTTTCAAATTAAAATTAGTTAAAAATAAATAAAATTTAAAGTTCAGTTTCTCAGTCACACGAGCCACATTTCAGGTGCTCAGTAGCCACGTGAGGCTAGGGGCTGTTGAATTGAACAGCACAAAGAACATTCCCATCATCGCAGAAAGTTCTATTGGATAACACCGGTAGACACTGAGGAACTCTGGATATGAGAGTGGGTCACAAACAACGGAGCAGTGTAGACATGAGAGTAAGTGGAATAGAACCCGGAGTCAAGGACGCCATGTGGATTGGTGATGTGAACACTGGCAGTAGTGTAGACATGAAGATAGGTAGTGTAGACATTGTGAGTGGTATAGTGATGTGGATAAATGGCAGAGGAAACAATGTAGACGGGTGGGTGGGTGGTATGGACGTTATGGTTAGCGTTGCAGATATTGGTGATAGTATGATGTGAAGGCAGGTGACATGGCTAGAAGGGCAGTGTGGACGTGGGGTAGATGGTATAGACACTGGGGACAATGGGGGTGAGTGGTGAGGACGCTGGTGTGGCAGTGCAGGTATGTGGGTAAGTATAGTGTCATTGGCGGTAGTGTAGGCAATGGATGTCGGTGGCAGAGATACTGGGGCTGCGTAGACTTGAGGGAGTAGTGTAGCCCATAGAATGGTAACAATCAAGTCAGCAACTCTCTACTGACTTGCTTTGTCCCCAGTCCTGGATAACCCCAACAGGACAGGGAAGGGGACAGACGCTAGGTGGGCTAAAGGCCCCCAGCCATGGATTGGGGTGTGGTTGAGTTTCAGGGCCCAGCTGGGGCAGCTGGAGGCTGAGACCCAGTGTGTTTCAGAGCACGGAGATGGATACCCCTTTGACGGCAAGGATGGGCTCCTGGCTCACGCCTTTGCCCCAGGCCCTGGTGTTGGGGGAGACTCCCACTTTGACGACGATGAGCTGTGGACCCTGGGAGAAGGGCAAGGTAAGAAAGGACCGTCTGCACACCCCAAGCCTCCTCTCCGGTCCTCTGCATGCCTCCCTGTGCCCTAACAACAAAGACTGTGGTTTCCCTGGCAACCTTGGGCACCTCCATCTGCTCTGACAGGACCGGAGAGGTGGGAGGGGAAGGGAGGTCTCAGCCCTGGGTGGGCCAGAGTCCTGGTCTCCAAAGAAAAGCCTGGAGAGGTTCACCCTCCCCCTGTGTCACCCAGTGGTCCGTGTGAAGTACGGGAACGCCGACGGGGAGTACTGCAAGTTCCCTTTCCTGTTCAACGGCAAAGAGTACACCAGTTGCACCGACGTGGGCCGCAGCGACGGTTTCCTCTGGTGCTCCACCACCTACCACTTCGACAAGGACGGCAAGTACGGCTTCTGCCCCCATGAAGGTGAGCGTCCCCCTGGCCCCGGGCGTCCCACCATGCCACCGCCCTCCGTGCTCCCCAGGCCTGGCCCTGCCAGGCAACCAGCATCCCCCCAACTTCCTTTGGGCCCCACCGTTCCGATTGGAGTCACTGCTGTGTCCCCCTCACCTGTACACTTATTTACTTGATACTTTCATTAAATCAAGTCCAGTTTTTTGAAGTCTCACCATTAGCCATAATATTTGTGAAATCACAGGTTTGATGTGCTAGTCTAACATGCATTAGAATGAATGTAGAACTATCAAAATGCCCAGTGGTTCTCTCTAGAACCACTGTGTACCCTCCGGGCGGGATTGGGGTTCAAGGGCGTGAAGAGAGGGTTGGGGATGCATCAGAAGCCTGGCAGTGGGATTGGGGGGTGAGACTCGACACCGAGGCTGTTCCCCAGCCTGGCTTGGGGACACCAACCCCGTGAATTTCAGCCATCACTCCTGGTTCTGGTATGTGTGTGTGTGTGTCTGTCTGTCTGTCTATGTCTGGACGTAGGGGCTGTTCCATCTGCCTCTCTTGGTCTCTATCTGTCTCTGTGTCTGCATCTCTGTCCTGGCAAAGACATTAGACTTAACTCAGTGTTTGTGTGTGTGTTTTTGTCCACGCTTGAGACTTAATATTTTCAGATATTTTGAAGCCATATAGAGGGAAAAGTTTTAAAAAGGGGTAAGGGTATCGACATACACACTCAGTCCTTTTTCAGTATATCCTTGACACACTTCATACTCATAAATCATAAAAAGATGGATGTATAACTTCATACTCAATCAAGTCATCATATTAGATGATTCTAGAGATTGCAAACCCAGAAAATTTGGGGGAATGGGAGACAATCCAAATATTTTTCTAAATACTTCTTTATTCCCCATCCCATAAAGACTCCTTGATCTATATATGCCTCTGTCTTTTGGGCTGTAATCTTATGTGTTCATGACTCCCTCTCACCCCACTGCAACTGGACACTGAGCTCCGGCCCTCTTGACAGAAGGAAAGAAACAAAGAGCGAGTTAAGAGTGTCCCTGTTTACGCTTCGAGTACTAAGCTCACGTAATACTTTGTACTAAGTAAGAGTTCAAGCCACTGACCATTAATAAGTCAGAAATTTTTAAACAAAGTATTTTACGTGTCTTGCATTTCCCAGTAGGGATTCAGGTGGCATTCACCCTCCGTGTCAACCCCTGTGATTAGAACAGAATGTCTTGATAATAAAGTGGAAACAGCTGCAGTTCATAAGTTTGGGGAGGGTTTTTCCCAAGGGCATTGGATGATAGCCATTGACTTGGTCTTTAGCCAGACACAAGTGCGCACAACATGCATGTGCCTGGGGCTCGGGGCAGAGGTTCTGGTTACTCAGCCCCTCCTGACTGCTGAGTCAGTGTCTGCTGCTCTCCATCCTTGTTGGGGGCAGAATCTGAGAGGAGATCGGGGCTTCCTGGGTGGTAGAAATACAGTGTATGGAAGGCCAGAGGCAGAGGCTGGCCTCCGTTGAGGTTAACACTTTGGCGTTCCCCGTGCCGAGGCCACTGAAGCGTCTGACCTCAGTTCTGCCTCTTCCCTTAGTCCCATTGTTTCTGGCATTGCAGGAGAAGGTGTCTTGGTTGGGGAGAGGGGAGCAGTGAGGATATAGGGCCCCACGTCCTGCGGTGGAGAGCCAGGGACTGGCTCCATTCTGGCCACGGTGGAGTTAACGGGGGCTGGTGAGGTCACCTCTGGCGCCTTTGTGCACAGATGGCCCTTGTTACGCACTTGTGGTTTTGCTAGTTGGCAATTCCGGAGACACACCATTTTGGAGCTTTGGGGTGGATGAGGGGCCGGGGGAGCAGAGGGAGAACCCAAGACAGACAGGCCCAGACTCCGAATCCCACTGTCTCCCCGAATTCTCTGGTTATGGCCCCTGTCTTGGAGAGATCAGAGTGGGAGCCCAGAGTGTGTACTAAAAGGTTCCCAAAGACACCACCTCCCGCTCTCTCCCTCCCTCCTCCTCTCCTTCTCCGTCTCCTGCAGGGACCGCAGCAGGGCCATCTTGGAAAGCGCCTGGGGTTGAAAGGAGGTGAAGCTTTCTCTGTGTGTGTGTGCGTGTGTGTATGTGACAGAGAGTGAGCGAGAGAGACTGAGATTAGTGTGTTGTGTACCTGTCAGTTACAACCCTCGTCCAGTTCTTCCGTTTATGTGACCACGAACAGTTCCAGAACAGCCTACTCAGAACCTCAGTTCCCCTGTCTGTCAAATGGAGAGATTCTTGTGGTCCTGCCTCCCATGGATGATATAGTTAGCAATCCGCATGGTGTGGGCATCCACCAGGCAGAGTGGACAGTGACCTTGGGGCTGGGGCAGGGCTCTGGAGGTCCCCTGTTGTGTGCCAGGTGTTAACTATTTCATTGCTGCGGGGTTCCATAAGGTTCCGGAGGAGATTGGGCTGGCCAGGGAGGCAGGAATACTCTCCAGGAGCTCAGACAAGCAGCGATTTTCCGAGTATAGATGGTTTCCAATTTACGAACAGTGCTCCAGCTTCACTGGTGTGACCCGTCAGGCTGGTGGCCAGCCAGCTCTGTGCCCACGCAGGTGCCCAGCTGATGCTCAGGCGGGCAGGTGGGGGTCTGTCTCACGTTTGCACCCCCTCTCTACCTCGCCCCCAGCTCTGTTCACCATGGGTGGCAATGCCGACGGACAGCCCTGCAAGTTCCCGTTCCGCTTCCGGGGCACATCGTATGACAGCTGCACCACCGAGGGCCGCACGGACGGCTACCGCTGGTGCGGCACCACCGAGGACTATGACCGCGACAAGAAGTACGGCTTCTGCCCCGAGACCGGTGGGTGTGGCTGCCTCTCCCTGCCCCTTGGAGAGAAACCCCATAAGAGCCCCCTCTTGGGCTAAGGGTGCTGGTCAGAATGCCTAGCAACTGGTCCGGCATGGGCGCCAAAATGGGAACAGACATTGGGCACCAACAGCCAGTTCAGCCCAATTGGTGATGCCTCCTGTCCGGCCCACCCAGGACCCTCTCTGAGTGACCCCCACTCTCTCAGCCTCCCTGACAGTCATTTCTCTCTCCCTCTGCCTGACCTCGAAGCCCGTCTTCCCTGCCCCTTTCTTTATCCTAGTCTGAATGTCTTTCTTTTGGTCTATTTTTCAATAAAGACTCCCTCCCTCCCTCCTTCCTTTCCTTCCTTCCTTCCTCCCTCCCTCAGGTATTTACTGAGCACCTGCCTTCTGCAGGAGGCACAGGTGAGTCTTCTGCAGGACCCTGCGTGATGGGGCTCCTGGTCTAGGGAAGCGCGTTGGCACCATCAGCTCGGCTCAGCCCCTTTTGCCTCTGGCCCCTCTGGCCCCATCCACAGGAGGCTAATTAAACCTCTAGAATGTGGCCACCTGGGTTTGACTCCCAGCCCCGACACTTCCTAGCAGCATCTGCTCAGGCAGCTTTCTTCATCTCTCTGAGCTCGTTTCCCCATCCGTGAAATGGGGGTGACATACGGTCCCTGCTGCACAGGGTCATTGTGAGGGGGTGAGATGTGTATAAAGCGCTTGATCCAGTGCCTGGGACTGGGTGAGTACTCAGTAAGCATGGTTTGTTAGTGTCCACATCATGTATTGTTCCCTGGTGGTGGCCTCAGACCCCTCGCTGCTCCTGACCCCTGTCCCTAAACCCACAGCCATGTCCACTGTTGGCGGGAACTCAGAAGGTGCCCCCTGTATCTTCCCCTTCACCTTCCTGGGCAACAAGCACGAGAGCTGTACCAGTGCGGGCCGCAGTGACGGGAAGATGTGGTGTGCGACTACAGCCAACTACGATGATGACCGCAAGTGGGGCTTCTGCCCTGACCAAGGTACCGGGCCCTGGCCGGTGGGCAGAGACACTGGACACCCTCCCCACACACACATCAGGGCTGGAAACCTTCCTGAGTCCTCACCCACCTCAGGCAGGGACACCGCCCCCCAGACACCCACCTCCCCTGGGAGAGACCGTGCCTTGGCTGAGGCCCCGCCCATCCATGGCAGGAACACTGCCCGCTCTCAACCCACCACCTGGCAGAGACGCTGCCCATCCCTGGTGGAGGCAGGTGCCCTGCTTAGGCCCCGCCCACTCGGACAGAGACGTGGCTTCCAGAATAAGACCCCAGCCACCCTGGTGCCTGCTTCCTGGTGGGAACCAGTCCCCCTGAAGAGATGCTGCTCTTCCCTTCCACCTCTACCACGCTTCCGTGCGGGGCTCTTACTACCCCAGAGTGCCTCGGTGCTGGGCACAGAGTACCCCGCCCAGAGAGATGGTTCTCCTAAGAGGCATGCCCACTCCACTGGAGAGCTGCCTTCCAGGAGCTGGCTGGGCAGGAGAAGAGGGGAAAACAGGAGTAGCCTCATCCTTGCTCAACCCCTCCCTCCACGCAGCACGGGAGAGCCCCCAGAGCCCTCCCCGCCCCATCAGCACCATCCTTTGCCAAATTGTGGATGGGGGTCCTTGTCAGTGCTCAGTGCCGAGGACACAGCCGGCTGGGGCAGCTCTCTGCCCTCCAGGACTCCCGGGCTGGGCTGAGAGAGTGACCAGGAGACAGGCCATGACCTCACTGTGTGGTCAGTGCGGTGAGCAGGGTGCTTGGGGCACTGTGCATACTCCCGTCTGCAGGGCCCAGGGTCGTTGGGCTCACGGACGGCCCGAGGTGCCCAGGTGAGGGGGCTGGTCCAGGGCCGGCCAGAATTAGGCCAGCCTCTCTTTCTGTTATTTTTCTTCTTTTTGACTCACAATGAGATGGAATTTGGAGAATGCCAACTGACAGAGGCTGGCCAGAGGAGTTTTCTTATTCTCTGCCAAACGTCACACTAGGACGTATCCTGATTTTACCTTGTCTGCTCCAGCTTCTACCCAAACGTGGGATTCTCCATCTGCCTGAGTGGTTTAAGGCTCCACAGCTGGCGTGACGCACCTGGGCTGTATGTTAGTTTCCTAGGGCTGCTCTAACAAAGTGCCAGAAACTGGGTGCCTTAAAACAACAGAAATTTATTCTCTTAAGCTTCTGGAGGCTTGAAGTCTAAAGTCAAGGTGTCACTAGAGCCACCTCTGGCAGTTCCCCCTGAAGGCTGTGCCTCCACTCTCTGCCTCCGTCGTTACGTGGCCTGTGTTCATCCCTATGTGTCTTCTCTTTTATAAGGACACAGGTCACGTTGGCTCACAGGCCCACCCTACTCTGGTACAACCTCACTTTAACTCACATCTTATTTACGTCTGCAAGGACCCTGTTTCCAAATAAGGTTACATTCACAGATGCTCAGGGTTAGGACTTGAACATATCTTTTGCAGGGACACAGTTCAACCCATAACAGGGTGTGACACGGGGTTTGCCTGCTGTCCGTGGCTGAGCCTGGGCAACCACTCCACGTGGAAACGGTTTTTACTGCTTCCCTGGGGCAGGGATGGTGGACCCACGGGGCCAGCTTGTCCCCTCTGTCTTACCTCGTTGGAGACCCTGCGGAGCAGGTTTTGCCTGTAGTCTTTATAGAGAAACACAAAAAGCCAGGAAGCACGATTTTTAACAAATGGGACTTCGAGTAGGGGATTTGTAGGTGCTACTTGTTCTCCTTGATAGCACACGTGCAGCCTGCCCTGGAAAGGGCCAAGGGGACTTTGGCTGATCCTTCTTGAAAGCAGTGGGCATAGTCTGTTCATTCCAGAATTCTCAGGAGAAGGAAAAATCAATATGCGCCACTTCCGGGACTCTCGGCCCCACCGTGGGGATGTCCTCAAAAGTCTCCATCGCCGGGGCCAGGTCCTGACTCCTCTTTCATCTCTCTCCCTCTCTCTCCACCCCCTCCCCTCCCTGCGGCCCTCAGGGTACAGCCTGTTCCTGGTGGCAGCCCACGAGTTTGGCCACGCGATGGGGCTGGAGCACTCGCAGGACCCTGGAGCCCTGATGGCTCCCATTTACACCTACACCAAGCACTTCCGCCTGTCCCACGACGACATCAAGGGCATTCAAGAGCTCTACGGTGAGTCTCAGCTTGGGGGCAGCTGGGCGGGGGTCTGGGGAGGTCATGCGGCCTGGGATGGAGGCCCAGGGAGCAGAACCAGCAAGGTCCCGTCTATCCAAGATTGCAGGAGACACAGCAGGAGGCAGGAGACTTGACTTGGTCCAGGGGTGTCAGAGCAACACTCCAAGAGGACCCTTGGACAGTCCCTTTCCTCTCCAAATAACACCAGTATCTGTGCCCCTCTTGGCTCCCCAGAGCCACACGGTGAACCAAGAGAGGCAGAAATGGGCTCTTCATCTTCTGAGCAAGTAACCTGAGGCCTGGGAAATGTAACCCTTCTGCCCCAAGGTCACCCAGTTTAATAACCAAGTTAGGTTTAGAATCCAGGAGAATTAGCTAAATACAGGGTAGAATTTCCCAGCGTGTGGAATGACCTTAATGATGCAGGGGTGAAAGTTTCTGGTTTTCATAATGATACTTTTTATTTTAACGTGTGATAGGAGCAATACAACTAGTACCGATGATTTAGTAATGCTTCCAGTGAGACTAGAGTAAGTCCACTTTTTTAAAGAGTAAATGTATGGTGGTATAGGTGGTACCCCCCGCCCCCGACCAAACAATATAGTGACAGTGGTGCTTGAGTGACGAGGCTTGGGGACACTGGACTTGGGAAAGAAGCTGAAATCGAGTGAGAGGCTCCAGGCTTCGGTGCTGCCTCCGCCCCTCACCAGCTACAAGAGGTGGAACGAGTCTTACCTCTCTGGACTCAGTTTCCTTATCTGTAAACTGTGGCTGGCTATCTTGAGGAGGAAAGGAAGAAATCCTTGAGAAGGTGCCACCCCCCCCCCCCCCCCCAGTGCTGGACACACAAGTGGCCCTCTGACTGTCCTGACTCTCTTGTGGGCTTAGGAACCTGAGCTTTGGGTTTAAATCATTGAGCAAGTCACTCAACCTTTCTGGGCCTCAGTTTCCTCATCTGTAAAATGGGAGTAATATTGATGCCTACCTCCCAGGGATATAGAGAGGACTGGTGCGGGTGATGTTGGTGAAGAGCATTTATACAAGTGCCGTGGAATTCTGGTTTCCCTTCACTCTCCTCTCTCCGTGTCCAGGCTTCGTTCCCTGTCTTCCCCAGGCTCGTGCTAAGGCCAGAATACAGTTTCTTCTGACCCTTAGCAGGTTGGGTGGGCAGCCCTGGGGGCTCAGCCAGGTGGGGAGAACCCTTGGAGCTGGGGAGAGTCTGAGGTCAGGTGTCCTCCCCAGGGGCCTCCCCTGACACTGGCACGGGCACCGGCCCCACCCCCACGCTGGGACCCGTCACTCCCGAGATCTGCAAACAGGACATTGTCTTTGATGGCATCTCTCAGATCCGCGGGGAGATCTTCTTCTTCAAGGACCGGTGAGTGCGGGAGCTTGCTGCTTGTCCTCCTTGCCCCGTGCCCTCTGCCACTTCCCCGTTATTCTTGTGCCCCCACCTCTTGCTCAAGGAGCCCTCTGGGGGCTTTGCAGAATGGCCTGAATTAGACCGTTTTTGCTGCTTATCAAACAGCCTCCAGGTCTCGGTAGCTTACCACCAAAGGCGTATCTTTTGCTCTCGCCTAGTCTGGGGGTCTTCTAGGTGTCTTGGCTTCGGGCTGTAGTTTGGGTTCAGGTATGCTCTGTGTGTCACTCATTCTCCGGGATTAGCAGCTGCTTGTAACGGATGACAAGCACAAGAGGCCAAATCAAACCACACAAGCATGTTGAAAGCCTCCACTCACATCATCTGAGAACATTCCTCTGACTGATGCAAACCACGTGGTCAAGCCCAACACCTACCCTAGGGGGTGGTAGTCACGTGGAAATGCGCATGGATGTATAATTCTAAAATAGAGATGGAGGGAAGAATTGGGAACAATGATGCAGGCTACCACAGGCCTTCTCCTGGAATGGTCTTGACCTCAAATGGCCAGATCGTTCTATGTATGGGGAGCAAGTAACCACAGGGTAGAGATGCAGTATCCTTCATGCTATCAAGGTCCCACTCAATCAACCAAGGGCTGAGACTCACCCAACTGCCCTAGCCCTCCTGGAGAATGGCAGACAGTATCTAGGACTGCATTAAAGGGTCCATCCATCATCCATCTGTACATACATACATGCTATAAACCCATCCATCCATTCATCTACCTATCCATCCATCACCCATTATCCATTCTCCATTATCAATCCATCATCATGCATCCATCATCCATCCGTCCATCTATTATTCATCCATCCATTATCCATTATCCATCCATCCTCATCCATCCATCCATCCATCCATCTGTCCATCCATCCATTCATAGAGCACTGGTAGTTGACAGAGTGGGCTCTGGAGCCAGATTGCCTGGGTTAGAATCTTGGACCTGCTATTTACTGGTTGCATGATCATAGGAAAGTTAATTAGGTACCTTGTTTGTACCTCATTTTCCTCATCCATAAAATGGGACTAATATTCCAACTATTTCATAGGACTGTTTTAAGGATTAGATGAGCTCAATGCTTAGAACAATGCCTGACACTATGTTAAGTGTGTTCGATCATACTAGCAGATAATAATAATCATCAACAAATCATTATTTGGCATGTACTGTGCTAAATACTTTGCTGGGCTTTAGAAGCTGTGGGAGGGGATAGCATGCTGGGAACAGAGGGGTTGCTTAATGCCTAGATTAGTGTCTCAAAGAGAAGTCCGTGGACCTCTTACACCAGAACCACCTAGAGAGTGAGTGGTAAAAAAATGTGGGTTTGTGCCCTTGCCCCAAGGCCCTCTGACTGGAATCTCTGGGAGTGGGCCCCAGAAATCCACATTTTAGCAAATTCCCCCACTGATTCTGAGGCATATTAAAGTTGGAGCATCCTCAGTCTGGTCTGGGGAACAGAGGCATAGAGAACTGATAGTATACGTTGCAGAATGGAAGAAATGTGATTGCAGAGGCACTCGCAAAATGCTTTTGTGAGCACATCCGGGTCAAGGAGGCTCCACAGATGAAGCAGCCCCGAGCAGGCCCTTCAAAGAAGCAGCTTCAATGGACAGTGGTGGGGCTGACAGGCTGGGAGGGGGTTGGAGACAGGGACCTGCAAAAGCGAAGTCATAGAGACGTGAAAGTTTCTGGCTTACATCCGGAGGAGCAGAGAGCCTGGTGGGGCTGGAAGATGTTCCATAAACTTCTGTGAAGGGCCTCCTCTGCTCCGGGCACTGGGCTAGGTGCTGGGGGGCAGATGCCAGCAGGGCGATGACAAGAATGCAGAGAGAAAAATGAGACTCAAAATGCGATGAGAAGTCAGGCACCACCGGGCCTCAAGTGCCCAAACCAGGATGCGTAACAATAGTTGCCAATGCCGTCCTGCAGCCCTCATCACAGCGATGGCGGAGAGGTGAGTCGGGGCCCCCTTCCCCGGCACGTCCTCAGCCTGGAGCACTTCCCAAGGAAGTCCTGACAACATGTGCAGATCTGAGAAGTGTGGACCTAGGAAAGGGTGCAGAGCCCAGGTCCAGGTTGGAGCCCTCTCTGGCCTGACACATCACACTTTCAAAAGGAAGTTGATGAGTGTTTAATGGGCTCGTTAAATTAATCAGAAAATGTTTGAGCACCGTCCGTGTGCAAAAATTGGTGCAAGGCACTGGGGGGATGGGAAAGGTAATACTGCAAGATGATTAAACTCAGACTTTGGAGTCAGATCTGGATTTGAATCCTGGTAATACCATAACCTCGCTGAGCTTCATTTGCCAAATAAGGCTCTTGATACCTTCCTATATCAGGATGTTTTGGCTGCAAGTAACAGACAGCCCCGCTCAAGTCGTCACAAACAATGGAGAGAAATTACTTTCCTGTGGTATGAAGTCCAGTGGTAGGGCTGCCTCCAGGGGCAGAAGGAGGGTCAGTGACTCAGTGATATCTTTGTCCACTGCCATCCTCTGCATTGACTGCATCATAAGAGTGGGTCCCTTATGGTCACACAGTGGCTGCCAGTGGCATTCAAGGCTACAGGCTTCCTTGCCCACATCCAGCAGGAGAGAGAGAGAGATCTCCAGAAGTGAAATACGAGATTGTCTGTTCAATCTTATTGTGCCAACATAAGTCATATGGCCACTGCTGGATCAGTAACAGTTGCCAGGGATTGCTAAGCTCTGATTGGTTTAGACCAGTGGTTCTCAAATTTGGCATGCATTAGCATCATCTGGAAGGCTTGTTAAAACAGATTGCTGGGCCCCAAGCCCAGAGAGTCTGATCCATAGGTCACGAGTGGGGTCCAATAATTTGCATTTCTGAGCACCCAGGTGCTGCTGGTCTGGGAATCCTACTTTGAGACCCAGTGGCTTGAGCTTAATCAGAATGGGGGTTGGGTCCACCAGTGGGGAAGCATGGATCATAAATGTGAGAGTTCTGGGAGGAAGGATGACAGGGAAATAAATAGGTAATAGATGCTGGGTAGACCACCAAGAGTGCATGTTATCTTATAATATTGTGTGAGGATTACATTTCACAAGGCACATGAAGTGCCTGGCACTTAGTAAGCCCTCAATAAGTGACACTGTTGCCAAAGTGCACAAATCCATTCCATTCCAATTCAGGAAATGCTTTTGAGTGCCCTCAGCCCCTGCCTCAGTTGGCTTCTAATCTAGTAGGAGAGATAAGACACTTAAAAAACAAACAAACTACTGTTCCAGCCACTCAGGCTTCATGATTTTGAGAGGCTCAGAGTAGGGAGAACACAGTATGGACAGAGGTAGTTAGGGAAGGCTTCCTGGAGGAGGGAGTAAGAGGGGGACTAAAGAGGTTGCTTCTCAGCCGTAGCATCTTGGAAAGGGGACTCTGCCCATTCTGCGGTCCTCCTCCAACCTTCCTTTGATCCTGCCTCCCCCATCCCAGGGCATCCCCGCTGGGTTTAGAGAGGCACATGTGGTTACAGCTGCAGAGTGACTGAAGGTGTGGTTTCCTGTGTCCCCTTCCGCCCCCAGGTTCATTTGGCGGACAGTGACACCACGTGAGAAGCCCATGGGGCCCCTGTTAGTGGCCACATTCTGGCCTGAGCTCCCGGAAAAGATCGATGCTGTGTATGAGGCCCCGCAGGAGGAGAAGGCTGTGTTCTTTGCAGGTGTGTGGGAAGGGGTCCTGCCTGGCCCCAGGCTCTACGGGGCTCTGCACCATGTTCCTGTGCATCTGGGGGTGCTTCCTCTCCTTTTTGGGTCCATTCTTTCAACCATCATTTCCGATAGCGTGGGATTCGTCAGGGAGATGGATTCAGACACTCAGCGTCAGATAGCACCGACCCACAGAGGGAAGGCTTCATTTCCTTTTCATTCTTTTTTAACTCTTCTGATTCCTTTTCTAGAAGGAAAATTACAGTTTAGTGCTAGTGTCTCTTAACCCCTTTCTAATGCTGGTAGACAACACTTTTAGTTAGAATTTTTTTTAAACCTATTTGTTTTCATTTTTAATGTTTAAAACAAATTTATTTCTATAACTTTCAAAATGAATTCCTTGACAGCAAAATATTAAGTCAATAATAGTACAAGAAGTTTCCGTAAGTGGAAAAAATCATCAAGGTGGGGTCATAGGGCTAACGTTTGGGAAACCCTGCTCATTCATTTATTTGAGCACCTACCATGTACCGGGGATCCGGCCCCTGTCCCCCAGAGCTCACCCTAGTTGGGGAGACAGAAAAGCAGGCTGTTAGGAGGGAGAGCAGGAAGGTCTATAATTGGGGAGGGAGGACCCACTGCGTCCCTGCCCTGGTCTGAGGTGGGGACACGGGTGGCTTCTTCGAGGAGCTGAAGGCTTGGCCAACACTGGGTACACGTACCACCAGCCGGCTCCCCGTCTCCTCCATCCCAGAGTGATCATGGGCTGTGGCCAGGGCAGCTACTGGCCCACAGGTCACCTTTGTGCAGATTAGAAAAAGATGCTTCTTCACGGCAGGTGGGACACCTAGAGTGCATGGCTTGGTGAGTGGAGCAAGGGCTGGATTCATCCCCCACTCACCCCCTTGGCCAGGCCCCTTCTATAGCCAATTGTAAAGCTGTGTATGTGAGCCCTGCTTCTGGGCACCGAATCCAGAAGGGAGCAGGAACCTGTGTGCCTGTCCAGAATGGCTGCAGTGGGGTCCTTGGTAGATGGATGATGGGAGGAAAGGCTGGCCTGGGGGATTTCAGCACCAGTCACCAACACAACCTTTGCTTCCACTGCAGGGAATGAATATTGGGTCTATTCAGCCAGCACTCTGGAGCGAGGGTACCCCAAGCCGCTGACCAGCCTGGGGCTTCCCCCCGATGTCCAACGAGTGGATGCCGCCTTTAACTGGAGCAAGAACAAGAAGACGTACATCTTTGTTGGAGACAAGTTCTGGAGGTAAGGGAGGGGGTGGAAATGAGGGGCGCAACCAGCTACATGGACATAGACAAGACACGCTGCGGTCTCTTGCCTCCGGGGTCCCGGTCAGAGGATGGTGGGCCGTGGATGCCCTCTCTCTGGTGTCTACCGTTCCAGGGCTGCAGCCCCTCTGAGAAGTCACCAAAGAATGAACCATCCTTGTGTACACTGCTGTACAATTGTGGTTAGAACCTCCTTTCCCTTCTCAGGAGTCTTTTGATCGGGCCCATATCTGTCTGGGCCGGAGCCTCACATTTTGGGGTGACTCACTGAAGAAGGGGTAATAAAAATAAAGATAATAGCTGCTATTACTGACAGTATTCCAAGGGCTTTATGAGGTGGGTATTATTATTATTCCCATTTTACAGATTATTAAACTTGGATTCAGAGAGGTTAAGTATCTAGCTTAAAGTCACACAGCCAGGTCATGGCAGGTGGGTGGATGAGCCCTGGAATTCTGGCTCCCAGAGGACATGCTATTCTTCGCTATTC
Source organism: Tapirus indicus (assembly GCA_031878705.1). Lineage (NCBI taxonomy): Eukaryota > Metazoa > Chordata > Mammalia > Perissodactyla > Tapiridae > Tapirus > Tapirus indicus. The sequence goes on along the minus strand of CM062927.1, from coordinate 28,946,385 downwards.
TACACTGTACCTGAGATAGTGGGGTCCCAAGAGATGGGGGTGGAGACAGGGGTGGGAGGGCAAAATGTGCTGAAGACTGAGAGATGGGGGCACCAGCCTCCCACAGGAGCCAGCATCCAGCTCAGCCCCATTGGCAGCAGCAGGCATGTCTGCAACAGGCCCAGTGGCTGGGGGCGCAGGCTGGCAGGGGCCAGTTTGGAAGCAGGTAGCTCTCTGCTTCAGGTCATCTAAAAAGGGTTCAATTCTGAGAGACCATGGTCAGGGCTAAGGGTCAAGGAGCCCCGTATCCAGGAATGGTTGGCGAGAGGGAGCCCAGACCTCAGGAGTTTGATTATAATTCTTCCCATTTCCCAGATGAGGAAACTGAAGTCCAAAGAAATTAAATAACTTGTCTAAGTTATTTATATGTAAGTGTGTTGGCCACGGAACCAGGATCATGACGGCTTCTCCTGTCCTCTAACCCTGTGCCCCTCCACTGGACCCTCAAGTGTCATTTGGTCAGTGGGGAAATGGTGGTTGGGTGTCTTCAACCACGCTCCCTCCTAGTGTCCCACATTCCTCCCGTGGCTGCCACTGCATCTGCGCCCTTTGTCTGCCATCCCTGAAACAAGAGGGGGCCTCCCAGGCCCCTCTCTTCTCCCGCTTCCCTCCTCACCCCCGGCTGCCCTGCATTCAGAAGCTGTTTCTGTCCCAGGCTGTCCGTGTCAGGGTGGAATGCCAGACGTATTGCTAAGATACTTAGCAACTTAAGCTGATTGATATCTCAAGCCTCCAGAAAGAAAACAGTCAGCCAGGAAACCATGGAGCGGGCTTTCCGCCCACAGGCTCCGGAACATTCCAGACACACATGTCTTGCGAATGGCATCTCAGTGTGGTAGGCGCTCCGAATCGCCAAATCTTAGAATCGTGGACAGTGAGAGGCACAGATTCTCAGAAAAGTGGATCTTAGAATCAAAGAACCCTAGTGTCTTTGAATCATGGCGTTGGGAGGAGTTTTATTCTCACCCTCCAATGCACCCTGTGTATGTAAACATACAGGAACAGACGTGTCTGTGTGTGAACGAGTGTGCACACACACACACTCAGGCTGTGCCAGTGTCTGGCTGAGTTTCAGGCAGAGTTGTCTGCCTCCCAGTCCTTTTCCACAACAACCCCACCTCCCCAAGCCAGGGTCCGGGATGCACAGATGCTCTGCAGAGGAAGCTCCGTGACACTTCCTTAAAAGCTGAAGGCCCTGTCACAGGCTCTGGGCTGAGTTTCCAAAGGTGACAGATCTCTCTCCCAGGAGAGGTGGTTAACGAGCTTGAGATACTGGTCCCGGTGTAGACTTTGCAGAGGCCCCAGAGGCCTCCTTGCTAAAGAAGGAGAGAGAGACCCACAGTGATGGAGGAGAGCAGCTGCCTCCCGCCTGGGCATTCTCTAGTTCATGCCAGGGAGTGCTCAGCCCTTGCTTCTGGACGCTTCCACTAAGCCCTCAAATATATGTTCAATATCTCCTATGTGCCAGGCACTTAGCTAGGTGCTGGAAGACAGTGGTCAAGAAGAGTCACTTCTGCCCTGTGACGCTTACGGTAGAGGCAGGGAAAGAGTCTAAGCACATCTGAATAAAATAGTGGTGGTCTCCTGACGGGCCCTGTACCACATCCCAGGCCTGAGGCTGTGCCCTCCATCTGTATTTCTTATTTAAGGTAGATACTATTATGAGCCCCATTTTCCAGGGGTGAAACTGAGGCTGAAGTGCCTCAAGGGTACATCCGTGGAAAAGCTGGGACACAAATATCTGTGCTCTTAACCTGCTCTACACTGCAGTTTCTACAGCCGCAGGGAAAAGTACAGAGTGTCATAGAGAAACCTTTCAAAACAGTGTCCCAGCGAGTGGGAAACACTGTAGGAGGAGACTCTGGACATAGAGAGGAAAACGAAGGGACGTGGTCCCCCAGAGCCAACATCTTCTGATGCCATGGTGCTGTGTTCTTCCTGGAGGAGAAGAACTTGGAAGCAAGTTGGCTCACTTCTCTGAGCCTCAGTTTCCTCCTCTATGAAATGAGGTTGATCCCTGCCGTCCCCACCTTCTGTGGATAGAGTGAGAAAGGAGGGCAAGTTCAAGGACATGTAGCTCTGAGCCATCAGCACGCTAGAGGATGTAGTTTGAGCGGTCGGTGGAGGGGACGTGGATGGAGAGCTGGGGTTTTGAGCTGGGAAACTTGGTCTTGGTGTCCCGGGTCATGAGGAAGCACGTTAGGTTCTGCGAGAAGAAGTCTTATGATGGAGCTGGGATTCAGGAGGTTTTGTGGCAGTCCTCGGGGTGATGGGCAAAGGGGGAAGGCAACTGTAGAGGGAGCTCGTAGGGGAATCTGTTGGGTCCAGGGTGGAGGTGGTTGGACTGGCCATGGGGAAGAAAAGCCACCACGAGGCACTGCAGAGGAACTTTTTGGTTGTCACCAGGAAGGCATTCAGACACAGACCTGCCTAGAAAATTAGTGCCACAAAGGCAAGACTGTCTTGTTTACTGCAATATCCGCAGGTACATAGTGGGAGCTCGTTGGGTATTTATAGAATAATGAAGAGGTTGAGTGTAGGTGGAGAAGCGAAGGAGTCAAAATGACCCCAGCAGTTAAAATGTTCTCCCGAAAATTAAAAAGACAGAGGTGTTGCTAGCCAGGAGGAAGAAGATGCCAACTAATACTCAAAGGACTAAGTCCGACTGTCCGTGTCCTGCCAAATGAAAGGCAGGACCCAGGATACCTGTGCACCCTGAGAGCCACAGCAGGCCCCGAGGTGGCGGGAGGTCTACCCTGTGACCAGCAGGACGTGGACTCACACACCACCTTGCACTGTAACCTCGCGGTCCCAGCCGAGGTCATCCCCCAGGACATAGACTGTCATCTCCACTTGATAGATGAGAAAGCACCAATTTGTCCAAGCCCTCCCAGTGAAAGAATGATGGGGCAGGACCCTGTCCCTGGGCTTCTCGTCCAGTGCTTCTCATACTGCAGCGGGGATCAAAGTTTGTAAGGGAGCTAATATTTCCCAAATGCCTACCAAGTCCCAGATACAGGGGTAGGCACTTTGCATATGTTATTTTATTTCATATATTCATTAATTAATACATTAAATTAAATACAAACCCATCTTACAGCTGGTAAAACTGAGGCTGAGGGGCCGGCCCCGTGGCGTAGTGGTTACATCCAACATGTTCTGCTTTGGCGGCCCGGGGTTCGCGGGTTCGGATCCCGGGCAGGGACGTACACCACTCGTCAAACCATGCTGTGGCAGCGTCCCACATACAAAACAGAGGAAGACTGGCACAGAGGTTAGCTCAGGGCAAATCTTTCTCACCAAAAAAAAAAAAATCCTGAGGCTCAGAGAAGAGTGTGCAGCCCTGGAACCAGGCAGGCCTGGGTTGGACTACCACTGAGAATCTGGGTGCCCTCTCCAGTTCTGCTCTATAAAGTGGGTATTATGGTAATAACTGTGTCATACAATTGCCGTAAGAATTGAATGAGAAAGGACATATGTGGAAAGTGGTTAACACACTGCTTGACCGTTAGCAGTAATTGCCCGTTTTTAGGAGACTGTCCAAGGTCACGTAATTAGTGAGCAGTGGAGTTGGGATCCAGACCCAGATCTGATCCCTGCCCTTCCACTCCGGCTGGCTGCCTCCCTGAAGGGCTAGTCTGGCTTCCCAGGCCCACCCAGGAGCCATCAGCTGGTCCGTGCCATCCAGGTTGGGGAGGGCTGGCCTTTAGGGAGGCCCGGCTGGTTTACCACGTCCATTTCCTTGCAGATACAATGAGGTGAAGAAGAAAATGGATCCCGGCTTCCCCAAGCTCATCGCAGATGCCTGGAACGCCATCCCCGATAATCTGGACGCCGTGGTGGACCTGCAGGGGGGTGGTGAGCTGCCCAGGCCCCTGTCCGCTTTCTAGGACTCCCCGCCCCCAGCCAGGGCCCTGCTTCTCGCAAGCACACACTCCCTCATTGTGCAGGGAGGCATGCAGCGCCGGGGAAAACAAACCAGCCCCTTCAGCCCAGGGCTGGGAAGGCGTCCAGACCCCTGACCTCTGCTCACTCATTCAGCTCCAGGCAGTAAGACCCAGAAAGGCGCCTCACAGCTGCAGGGCTTGGAGCCAGGGAGGGGGAGGGCGGGGGCCTGCCTGGGGCGAGGAACATGGGCTCTGTGCCCTGGATTCATTCTAGGGTTTGATCCAGGCTCTTACGGGGTTCCACAAGAGGCCTTGTGACTGCCTCCCATCAGCAGAGGGATGGCTCCATTTGAGCCAGGACAAACTCTGTCATGTTCTGTCACTGATATGGCAGATCCCCCACTCAACTCAATTAGCCCCTGGTCCCTTGCTGAATAAGACACAACCAGTATCATGGACGGATAGAATTTGGAGTTTGAAAACCATATTCTCAGGAGGCTTCTGTGAGCGCTCTAGGGCCCTGGAAATGAGTCCAGTTTGGCTTTTTAGAGGAAATGTCAATTAAATTCCACCAAGACTTTTTTGAGCCCCTCTCATATGCTAAGCATATAGCCCTGACTTGCAGTGGCTAAAGGTCTTACAGGTCCAAGAAAAAGCAGTGTACAATCAGGTGCTAGGTTAAGGATTATCTTCAGGAATAAACATCTATTGAGCACCTACTATGTACTGGGGTTTTAAAGGAAGTAAATGAGATCACGTATGTCAGGAGACACAAATTCCAAAGCCCCTAGAGGCCAGGCTGGTAGCATAAATGAGTGTAGCAGGCAGGGCAGACAGTAGGGAGTGGTGGGGTCTGTGGTGAACCAGCGAGCACATGGCTCTTTACAGGGGACAGTTGCTTCTCTGCTTCTGATGATTGCTCCCCTGCAAGAACGGGGGCCAGTGTTATCAGATATTCTAGCTCTTTTAAAAGGAAGTGAGAAATCTGTATTTTTATGTGAAATTGCCAGCTGTCTACATGTTGGCAACTTATTCAGAATTCAAAACAGAAAACGTGTGTGAACCAAATAAAACCCATCTATGGACCTGATAGGGCTAGCAACTCCCAGGTTCACCGCCTCTGGTAGCTGGAAAGGGCTTAGCCTGGTGCTTGTGCTCAGCAGAGTACTGTTATTTATATTAATAATGGCATATGTTCTTTAATTTAATCCTCTCCACAAGCCCTAAGAGGTTGGTATCTTCATCCCCATCTTCAAGATGAAGAAACAGGCACCCAGAGTGCTTCATCCACAGCCATTTCCCTTCCTCCAGCCTCAGAGGGGTCTTCTTTGCTTAAAAAGCTTCTTCCCAACGGCAGGCAGAATCTCAAAGCTCCCAGGAACCTTCTAGGTGCTGTCACGTCTGAGGGTGGGGTGGTCACAGCCTCTCCTCTTCCTCGTCCCAGGTCACAGCTACTTCTTCAAGGGCGCGTATTACCTGAAGTTGGAGAACCAAAGTCTGAAGAGCGTGAAGTTTGGAAGCATCAAATCTGATTGGCTGGGCTGCTGAGCTGGCCCCGGCTCCCACAGGCCCTGCCTCCCCATCGTCTTCTGCACCCCGGGCCCTGAGCACCAGGGAAGGACCCGGATGGGCCTGGCAGCCTTCTGCTCTGTTCATCAGCATTCTCATCTCCACCTGGTAATTGAAGATTCTGGAGAGTGGCTCTGCCCTGTGCCCAAGGAAAGGTGCTGATTGTACCCCTCCCAGGGGCCCCTTCCCCTCCATATTCCACCAGCCCCCAGAGCCACCCCCAAAGAGATGCTTTGATATCCTACGTGCAGCCCTGACTTGGGCTGCCCTGGTGCTGCCACACTTCAGGCTCCTCTCCCTCCACAAGCTTCTGTGGCTTACAGCACCCTCGGAGCCAACAGAGACTGTCTCAGGAGGGCACTGGTGGCCCGACAGCCTGGCCTGGCATGGGGCAGTGGGACTGGGGCGTGGCCAGGTGGCCGCCCCAGACACCTGACTTCTCACTGTCGGCTGCCTTAGAACCTCCCCTCCGTTAGCAGTTTGCTTTGTATGCACTTTGTTTTTCTCTTCTGATCTTTTTTATTTTTCCACTTTGAAACTGCATTGCCCAACAGAGGACTCGGGTTGTCCAAAGTCACTGCACAATGCATCTCAGCCCACGTAGCGATGGTTCCCTTGTTCACTCTATTTAGTGTGTCCCCAACCTGTCACTTCCTCCACTGGATGGAGGAAAACCAAGCCGTGGCTCCCCGCTCAGCCCTGCCCTCCTCTCCTTTCAACAATTCCCCATGGGAAATGTCAACAAGTATGAATAAAGACACCAACTGAGTGGCAGTGTTTGCCGGCCGTTTTCTGAGAGCCGAGAGAGAGGCCGGGGCCCCACCCAGAAGAGCAAACTTAAAACCTCTAAATCTCTGCACCCTGCAGGGCACAGGTGACACGTGCTGGAAAGGTCAGAGCTGCCAAAATAAACAGCGAGAACCCCTCAGGGTGGGTGAGCTGGAGTCCGTCTGCCTGTGGAAAGAGCCGGCAAGAGCAGCAAGTCTGTTACTTTAACTGCAGGGTCTTGTTCAAGGTTCCCTTCCTCCGAGTCTCAATGTCTTCACTGACAATAATACCAACTCTAACGCTATTGCTAATAAGAACAATATCCCCTCCTTCAGTAGAGTGCCTACTATGTGCCAGGCACTTTACATGCATCACTTAATTTAACCTTTACGACAACCTGAAGGGGAGGCTGTTAGCCCAATTTTTATTGATGAGGACACTCACGCCCAGAGAAAAGTGGTTTGCTCAGAGTACCAGAGCTACTAGGTAACAGCCTGAGTTAAGGTCACAGATGACCTAGAGGAGGAGCTTTAGCCCTCAGCCGGAATCTCCATCAGCAGCATTACCCACCACCGCCCACACGCCATCCTAAGTAAACACAGCTAGGGGAGAAGTGTGTGTGCTTTCTAACACAGCTTCTATTAATGGGTAGGCTCCTTGCCCCTCGTTCCCCCCAGATGGGCTAATCCCCTGTCCCCTTCTATATAGAAATTCTGGAGCTGCTGCAACACACGTTTAGCCTGGGAGTGTTTCAGAGGTCCCTTCTGGCTCTCATAGTCTATTGCTTCAGGCCTCTCATGGTGGAGCTGGTGGGGAAGGAGATGAGCAGTGGACAGGACTCTCTGGAGGTGACCTTGGGGGGCCCAGAGTCATCTTTTCTTCTGTGGCCTACCTGATGGCTCAGGTCCTTGAGGACCCTGGAGAGGCAGCCTCTGCAGGCTTCTGACTAAAGAGCCACAAGGGTCTGCCAGCCCCTACTTGAATATCCATGAGGCTGGGGAAGCTTATATCATGGCTGTAATACACTGTTATTGGAGTGCTCTGTTACACTGAGAAAATTCAGCTGCTCCACAACATAATAGTACCTGAAAAGTGCCATTTCTTGAGTGCTTTTCTGTGAACGCTACACATGCATTATTTTACTTAATGTTAAATTATCCTATTTAATGCTACCCCTGTGGGGTAGGAATTAATTTTTTCCTATTCCTAGATGAGGATACAAGCTCAGAGAGGTTAAGTGAGTAGCTGAAGGCCACACATCTATCTGGTAGGGTTGGCGGATTCTGAGATCCTACAGTGGACACGTTTGAAGGAGCAGCTGTCCCAGGGCCAGACTCAGATTCTCACCATGGCCTCCAGCCTGCTGTGGGCAGTGATCAGTAAGGATAAGTCATTCACCATCTCCATCTCTGACTGTCAGCCACTCAGGGCTTGACCAAGTGGTCTCAGGTCCCGGGAAAATCCCTATCCTCCTCCTGCCCCCCCTGCCATATAGGTCCAGATGGGCCCTTGAACTTCCTCAGGGTGAAATGAAGCCACAGCCCACGTCATTTCCCTTTTTGGGGCCAGGTTCCTCATCTAGCATGGAGGGCAATAGCTGTTTTTGCCTTTTTCTAGTAATAGCAGCTCAATTTCCCTTTGGAGAACCATCTCCCCACTGTCAGTCCCTGTTTTGAGTGGAACAGATTCTAGTCCTGGTACCAATTTCTGTATGAGTCAGGACCGGTTCAGCTGTAATTGACAAACATCCATCTCAAACTGGTTTAAGCAAAAACAAAACGTACACCAGAAATCAAACACATAAAACAAAACCCACCCTGGATATATTAACTGACTTAATGGAACAGCCCAGGGGTTGCTCCTGGAATTGCTGGATTCGGGTTCTGTTTATCCAGGTTCTGTTTATCCCCATTTTACAGAAGGGGGCAACTGAGGCTCATGGAGACTGATGTGGGGAACATCACAGAGCAAGTGAAAGAGCTTGGTAATCCTGGTCGGCCTGACCCTAAAGCAGAGACCTCCGCCTAAACTGTCCCTCAACGGGGTGCATTGCACTGGGGGAAAACACTCACGTCCAAGGTGTTGGAGCTGTTACCAAAAAGGAAGAGCCGGACACCTACGAGGATGGGGCGAGCGCTCAGGGGGTGGGGCCAGAGCCGGGGAGCAGAGCCGGAGGGGCGGGGCGAGGCAGGGCGGCTAGGAAACTCCGGCGCCTGCGCAGTGGCCCCGCCGCGGCGCCTCGGGCTGGGGCTCCGGTGCGGCTCCCGCTCGGCCTGGGCTGCGGCGCGCGCTCTCTCCGGTCCGGTTCGACGCCCGGCTCGGCCATGAGCAGGTGCGCAGAGGCGGCGGCGGTGGCGGCCACGGTGCCGGGCGCAGGCGTCGGGAACGCGGGGCTGCGGCCGCCCCTGGTGCCCCGCCAGGCGTCCTTCTTCCCGCCGCCCGTGCCCAACCCCTTCGTGCAGCAGACGCGGATGGGCACGGCGAGGCGTGTGCAGGTGAGGGCGGGGGGTCTGGGAGTGGAGGCGCATCCAGGTGTGGGGCGTGGGTCTGAGGGAGAAGGCAGATCCAGGGGAGGGGCGTGGGTCTGGGAGTGGAGGCAGATCCAGGGGAGGGCGGGGTTCTGGGAGTGGAGGCAGATCCAGGGGAGGGCGGGGGTCTGGGAGAGGAGGCAGATCCAGGAGAGGGCGGAGGTCTGGAAGAGGAGGCAGATCCAGGTGAGGGCGGGGGTCTGGGAGTGGAGGCGGATCCAGGGGAGGGCGGGGTTCTGGGAGTGGAGGCGGATCCAGGTGAGGGCGGGGGTCTGGGAGTGGAGGCGGATCCAGGGGAGGGCAGGGGTCTGGGAGTGGAGGCGGATCCAGGTGAGGGCGGGGGTCTGGGAGTGGAGGCGGATCCAGGTGAGGGCGGGGGTCTGGGAGAGGAGGCGGATCCAGGAGAGGGCGGGGGTCTGGGAGTGGAGGCGGATCCAGGGGAGGGCGGGGGTCTGGGAGTGGAGGGGGATCCAGGGGAGGGCGGGGGTCTGGGAGTGGAGGCGGATCCAGGTGAGGGCGGGGGTCTGGGAGTGGAGGGGGATCCAGGGGAGGGCGGGGGTCTGGGAGTGGAGGCGGATCCAGGTGAGGGCGGGGGTCTGGGAGTGGAGGCGGATCCAGGGGAGGGCGGGGGTCTGGGAGAGGAGGCAGATCCAGGGGAACGCGTGGGTCTGACAGGGAAGGCAGATCCAGATAAGGGGCGTGAGTCTTCTGAAGGAGGTGGTCTGAGCAGGATATGGGTCTGACAGGAGAGGTTGTCTGAGGAGGGTGTGGGTGTGACAGAGGAGGTGTCTGAGGGGGCCTGAGTCTGGCAAGCAAAGGCTCTGAGGAAGAAAGAGATGTAGATCTGAGAGGGGAGGGCTTTTGAAGGGGCCATGAGCCTGCAAGGGGCAGAGACGTGGGTCTGAGAATTGAGGGCACATGGTGAATGGTCTTAGGGGTGTGTGAGAGGAGAAGATGCAAAGAACATGTGGGTCTGAGAAGCAAGTCCTAAACCTGAGGAGGCTGAGCAGGCCAGTGGCAGAGGAAACATTCCATGCTGAGAAGGGGATAAATCTGCGAGAACTTCAGCTTGAGTTTTGAGAGGTAGAGGAAGGCCAGCCTCCCATAGGAGAGTAGGTTTGGGAAGTCTTTTTTTTTTTTTTTTTGCCTTAGGGAAGGAGAGGAGTCAATCTGGGATGGGGAGTGTGAGGGAGAAGGCAGAGAGCCCAGATCGGGAGTTAGAACAACAAGTAAGGCTGGGGTGATCTAGCTGAGCAGGGGCATCAAGGGTAGGAAATCAGAATCTAGGAAAAGGGATAATGTGGTCAGCCCAAGATGTTCAAGAGTTTTTGGACCTGAATCAGTCTTCACCCAAATAATTCTGCTAGATTCCAGGATGAGAGGTAGCCCAGACTTTCTTCCTCTGTTGAAAATGGCTATATGTAAAAAGGAAGTTTCTTTTCCTTTCCTTTTTCTTGTAAAGTGCTGCTTTTATCATTAGCAGTTACATTCACTTTTTGGACTTCCTCTTTGGTGAAGTCAGTGATCAAAGAACAAGATAAACCATACAGGCTACATTTGTCCTGTGTGTTCTGCATGAAAACATGGTTTTGATGTTTTCCTGTGCATCTCACACATTTCTTTACTTTGGATTTGATATAGTGTAATTTTTGCACGGCCTATGTGTCTGCACTGAGACCACTGTCCTCTACGGTAGAGGCAGGTTAAGTGCTGGGCTAAGCAGTGTGGGTTGGTGGTTTGAATAGTGGTAGATGAGTGTCCGGTTGAAGAAGCCTGTGAGAGAGGAAGAGGAAGATAATGAATGTGGTAATACCTCTTTGTAAAGAAACTAAATGTTTAAAAATTTGACCTTCGTGTCTTTTAGTGGATAGATATTCCCTCTATATCTTAAAACTTCTGAAACACTTTGAAATACAATGATTGCCATTCAGGATTAATTTTAGTCTAATTTAGTCAAATCAGTCATGCTGAAATGAAAGTATGTCCATTTATTTAGCTTCGTATTTTGGAGGAAGGATTAAAGTGGCATATTTATAAGTTTTGTACCTAGAGTAAATTAAGTTTTTTTATAGCATGGCCTGTTTTTGTTTAGAGAGCACTTCCAAATAACTCTTTAAGAGCTGTTCTATAATGGAAAGATCACTAGTCTTAGAGAACCTGCTCAGGCCCTGCTGTTTATTGGTTATATGTCTTTAGCCGACTCATTTAACCTCTCTGAACTTCACTTTCCTCGTCTATTAAATTGGAATAATAATACATCAAAGAGTTAAAATTAAGTGAGATAATGTGTGAAAGAATCTAGTATTGTTTGCTGAATATTATTTACTTTTGATAGTTATCTTGTACTATTTGTTGTCTACAAATTGTATACTGTAATTAAAATTTACTACTTGGATTGAATGGAATTGAGTATAGTGTGGCTATTTTTTAAGAAATTAAAAACCCATGTAGACCAGAGATACCAAAGGAGTTTCAATGGCTTGAACGTTCTGGGTAAAGGGAAGATTTAAATAGACATGATTGAAGAACAATGTTGTCTGTATTATCCAGTTTAAAAGATGGATATACTTTCATTTAAGTATGACTTAATATGATTAATTCAGACTAAATTTAATCTTGAGTGATGATTAATGTCTTGGTTAAGGACTGTTGTCACTTTTGTGTCTCATTATAGGGCTTAACTTTTCCCCTCCCCTTCTCTTTTTGACTGTTTAAGGGTCTGCTACTTAGTGGCATGGAAAAAAGTAGCCTTTCATTTCCTCAATAGAATATGGAATTGAAATGTTTGATTGTAATTGTGGGGTCATTTACCATACCAAAAATATTTGTTGAATGCCTACTGTGTGCTAGACACAATGCCAATCTCTGGAGATATAGCAGTGAACAAGAGAAATAAGGATGCTGACTATCTAAAGCTGATATTTCACTGAAAAAGTTAAAGTACAAAAATATGTAATTCCATGTTTTAATAAGTGCTATGAAGAAAATCCAGAGAAGAGGGTAATTCTGATAGAGTGTTAAAAAAAGGCCTCCCTACAGAGATGACATATTATCAAATGGAAATATGATGGAGAATCCTCTTAATTTGTCAAAGAGTTACTCAAAATTGATTTTTAAAGTACTATTATTTGTTGCAAACCTGGAAATGGCACAGAATAAAAAACGTTGCCTGCTATTTGACAACTTGTTAGTAGCTGCTCATTGTGAATGTAAATCTTATATGAATGTATTATAACCTCATTCCAACTCTCTCTTCAAGGTCTATGCTATGGTCCTTTCTTGCAGTCAAGATAATTTCTTGGTCATTTGCAAGGCTGTCTTTATTTGACCTGCCTTGGAGCTCACCTGCTGCATTCTTTTCTCCAGGGGTGTTTGTCAAAAACAATCAGAGACAAATGCTTAACATCACAGCTGTCTGAGGCAGTGAATAATTATTGGAGCAATGAATAGGCTAACCAAAAAGCTTACAGGAAAAAGCTAGGGAATGAGATGTCCACAGGGGACTTTGAAAAGCTTTGACATATTCCTGGGAATCTAGAAAGCCACCCAAATGCATAGGTGAATGCCCATGGCTATACACGTGCCCTAAAAAGACCCTAGAATGCCCTAAGCTCTCACCTCTGGCTAGCCTTTAGGCTCTATACAAACAGGATGTAAAAGCTAAGCCAGAGTTGTGAAATTCCACCTGGCTGTGTGTTGAAGATGTGCCCCAACACGCGCACAGAGACTCTGCAAACACGGAAACTTATTGGTTCCAGGCACTTGAGGAAATCTCTATCTAATCATTAGCTGACTACTAAGCTAACTGATCAGAGACTTCAGTAGCCACGCAGGGCAAAGAATACAGACTTTACAGAATTATTTCATAAAAGTCACTAAAGCAACAACAACAACAGTCAGCAACAACAAACCCTGGTGATGGAGGAGAATCTCATTTTCACAGTTGCTATGTTATAGTATTTAAAATGTTCAGTTTTCAACAAAAATTGCAGGATATGCAAAGAACAATAAAAAATGTCCCATACATAGGAAAAAACTGTCAGTATGAACTATTCCTGAGGAGCCTAGATGTTGGACCTACTCTCCAAAGACTTTAAATCAGATATTTTAAATATGTTCAAATAACTAAAGGAAACTATGTCTAAAGAACTAAAGGAAAATATGAGATAGTATACCACTAAATGGTGAATGTCAATAGAGATAGAAATTATCAAAAAAGAACCAAATAGAAACTGTGGAATTGAAAAGTACAATAGTTGAAATGAAAAATTCACTATAGGGGTTCAACAGCAGACTTGAGCAAATAGAAGAAAGAATCAGTGGACTTAAAGAAAGGTCAGTTGAGATTATCTAGTCTGAGGAACAGAAATGAAAAGGATATGCCATGCAAACAGTAACCAGGAGAGAACTGGAGGGGTTACGTTAATATTAGATAAAATAGACTTTAAGACAGAAATTGTTACTAGAGATTAATGGTGACATTTTATAATGATAAAAGGGTTGATTCATCAAGAAGATCTAACAATTATAACCACATATACACCTAACAACAAAGCCCCAAATACACAAAGCAAAACTGACAGACTGAATGGGGGAATAGACAATTCCACAATAGTAGTTAGAGACCTCAATTCCCCACTTTCCACAGTGGTAGAACAATGAAGCAGCATATAAACAAGGAGATATACGACTTGAACAGCACTATAACCTACTATCCCTAACAGATGTATATGAAACAGTTTACCTAACAACAGCAGAAAACACATTCTTCTCAACTGCCCACAGAACATCCTCCAAGACCGACAGTTATATTAGGTCATAAAACAAATCTCAATAAATGTAAAAGGACTGCAATAATGCAAAGTATGTTCTCCAACCACAATGGATTGAAATTAGAAATCAATAACAGAAGACAATTTGGGAAATTCACAAATATGTGGAAATTAAATCACACACTCCTAAGTAATCAATGGTACAAAGAAGAAATCATAAGAAAAATTAGTAAATACTTTGAGATGAATGAAAATGAAGACACAACATACAAAAACATAAGTGACGAGCATTACCTTGATACCAAAATCTGAAAAAGATATTATAAGAAAAGGAAATTGTCGACCGGTTTTCTTCACGATCACAGATATAAGAACCCTTAAAATATCAGCAGGTCAAGTACAGCAATATGTGGAAAGGATAATATATCCTGTCCAAGTTTGGTTTATCCCAGGAATACAAAGTTGGTTTAACATACAAAAATTTCTGTTTCGGTGTACTTCATCATATTAGCAGAACATACAATAAGAAGCATACAATCATTTCAGTAGGTGAAGCACCTACAGCTAGCATCATAATGGTGAAATATTGAACCTGTTCCTCCAAAGGTTGGGAACAAGACAAATAGCTTGTTCACCACTTCTATTCAACATTGTACTGGGGGTCCTAGCCAGTGCAATGAGATAAGAAAAAGGAATAAAAGACATTAGAAAGGGAAAAGTGTAACTGTCTTTATTCACAGATGACATGATTGTATATGGAGAACATATACAAGCTAAAGAATCTGCAAGACAATTAACTACTATAACTAATAAGTGAACTTGTCTAGATTGTAGGACACAAGATTAAAGTTTAAAATCAACATTATGTCTGTATACTAGCAGCAAGCAATTGCAAAGTGAAATTAAATAATCTCATTTATAGTAGCAGTAAAATAACATGAAATACTTAGGAATATATTTAAGCAAAAACATGTAAGACCACTACACTGAAAACAACCAAACACTGTGGTGAGAAATTAATGAAGATTTACATAAATGGAGAGATATACCATGTTTATAAATTGAAAGAATCAGTATTATTGAGATGATAATTCCTCACAAATTGATCTATAGATTCATTGAAATCCCAATAAAAATCCCAACAGCCTTTTTTGCTTGTGTGGAAACTGGAAAATTAATTCTGAAATTTATGTGGAAATGCAAAGGATATAGATTAACCAGAAAAAAGTTGGAAGAAAAAAGAAGTTGGAGGACACACACTACCTGGTTTCAAGACTTACTACAATGCTACAGCAGTTAAGAGAGTGGGGTATTGACAGAGGGTAGATGAATAGATTGATGCAACAGAATAGAGAGCCCACACATATATGTTTGATTGGTTTTTTTAAAGTTGCCAAGAAAATTTATTGGAGAATGTCAAGTCTTTTCAACAAATGGTGCTAGAGCAACTAGATAAATCTATGGATAAAAATGAATCTTGGTCTCTACTACACACCATACACAGAAAGTAATTTAAGATGGAACATAGATTGAAACACAAAAACTAAAAACATACAGCTCCTAGAAGAAGGAAATATTAAATACCATCATGACCTTGAGGTAGGTAAAGATTTCTTAGGACACGGAAAATAACTAAACATAAAATAAAAATTGATAGTCTTCATCAGAATTAAAATTTTTCTTATCAAAAGATACCATTAAGAAAATGAAAAGGTAAGCCATAGAACGGGAGAAAATATTTTCAATACATATATTGACAAAGGGCTTATATACAGAACATATAAAGGAATCCTACAAATTGGTAAGAAAAGGACTAACAACCCAATAAAAATGGGCCAAAGACTTGAACAGACACTTAACATAAGGAGTTAAAGGAACGACCAATAAGCACATGAAAAATGTGCTCAACGTGATTGTTCATCAAGGAAATGTGAATTAAAGCTACAACGAGATATCATTTTACACCCAAGTGAATGGCTCCAAAGACTGACAATACCAGTTGTTGGTGAGGATGCAGAGCAACAGGAACTTGCATACTTTGTTGGTGGGGATGTAAAATGGTACAACCACTTTGGAAAACCGTTTGGCAGTTTCTTACAAAGTTAAGCGTACTTTAACACGACGATTTCACTCCCAATGAATTCAAAATGTATGTCCACACAGAGACTTGAACACTAATGTGCACAGGAGCTATATTCATAGTAGCTAAAAGCTTATAAACAGACAAATGCCCATGAACAGATGAATGGATAAATGAATTGTGATATATTCATGCAATGGAATAATACTCTGCAATTAGAAAGACTTTACGACTGATACATGCAGCAACATGGTCGAATCTCAAAAATATGAAGTGAAAGAAGCCAGACATAAAAGAGCACATACAGTGTGATTTCATTTATATGACAATGGAGAACAGGCAAAACTATGTGAGAGGAGGCCTGTCAGTGATTGCCAAGGGCCAGAGAGGGTTTGTTGACTGCACAGAGGCACAAGGGAACTTTTTTGGGTGATGGAAATGTTCTATATCTTGATTGTGTGGTGTTTGCATAGGGGTATACATTTGAAAAACTCATAATCTATATACACTTAAAATAGGTACATTTTATCTTATGTAAATTATGCCTTAATAAAGTTGATTTCTTTAAAAGACTACCAAGACCAAACACTGGCAAGGATGTATAGTGACTGAAATTCTCATACATTGCCAGTGACACTTTAAAACCATACTTTGGAAAACTGTTTAGCAGTTTCTTAACAAAGTTAAACTACATCTATGACCCAGCAATTCCACTTCTAGGTATTTACCTAAGAGAAATGAAAATAAATAATCCACAAAAGGCTGATATAAGAATGTTTATAGTGGCTTTAGTCATAGTAGCCCACAACTGGAAACAAGCCAAATGTTCATCAACAGGAGAGTAGATAAACAAATTGTCATATAGTCATAGAGCAGAATAATACTTTGCAATCAAAATGAATGAATTACTGATATATGAAACAATATAGTTGAATTTCAAAAACATGAAGTGGAAGAAGCTAGACAGACAAGAATACATAATGGATGATTCCATGTAGATGACATTCAAGAACAGACAAAACTAATCTATGGTGACAGAAATCCAGCATTGGTTGCCTGAGAGGGTAAGGATTGACTGGAAGAGGCGCAAGGTGACTTTCTGGGTGGTAGAAGTGTTCTGTATCTTGACTGGAGTGGTAGTTACAAGAGTATACATTTATGAAAACTCGTTGAATTATACATTTAAAATCTGTACATTTCCTTGTGTATAATTTTTACTTCACACACACTCACATGCAGACAAATAACTTGACAGATTAAATTATGTGTCAAATAATTTGACAGATGAGTAGAATATTTTTGGTGTTTCTCATAAATTATTTGATGATGCTCAGATTCACATTAAGGGCCAGCAGACACAGAAGAAAGCACTGTTTGAGTAGTGTAATTGGCTAATAGAAAAAAAGACAATTTGATATAAGTAAGGGCAGTTAATTTCACTTACAAGGCAGTATGGTGTAGGGTTAAGAGCAAAGACTTTGTAACCAAGCTGGTTTCAAATCCTGATGCTGCCACTTAGTAAATGTGTGATCTTACGCAATTTAACTTAACTCCTTGTGTGCCGTACACTTTCTTGTATGTAACACAACTTGAGGTTTTAAGAATGAAATAAGTTACTATGTACCAAGTGCTTAGAGCGCCTTGTACATAGTAAGCATTCGCGTTATCATTTGCTATTATTTAGTTTTCATTCTTATTCTTACTTATTTTTTACTATTTTTATTTTTTCCTCCTCCATCTCCTTATTGTTATTAGATATAAAGGATGGGCAGGTAGGGCCGGCCTGGTGGTGCAGCGGTTTAGTTCACGCTTTGGCAGCCCGGGGTTCGCTGGTTTGGATCCTGGGTGCCAGCTGATGCACTGTTTGTCAGCCATGCCGTGGCGGCGTCCCATATAAAGTAGAGGAAGATGAGCACGGATGTTAGCCCAGGGCCAGTCTTCCTCAGCAAAAAGCGGAGGATTTGGCAACAGTTGTTAGCTCAGGGCTGATCTTCCTCACACAAAAAATAAATAAATAAAAAATTTAAAAAATAAAATTAAAAAGGATGGGCAGATATGTAAAATAGTGCATTTACTTCTTCACACTCTAATGCCTTCATTAACACTCCTACTTTGACTTATCGCTCTCAAAAAGCAAATTCCCCCTCTTACCTTGTAATCTTCTGCTTGTCTTGCAAGACTATTCAGCTTCAACTCCTCCAGGAAGCTTTTCCTGACTCCTAAGTCAGAGATGCCTTTTCTTTGTCCCCCCAGCATCCTCTCTTCACTTTCATTGATCAAGTTGTCTTATTGTACTTGGTTTTCTTCACTATTTCTTTTGCTGCAAAGTAGGCTTTGAGGGGCCAGGTACAATGTCTTACTTTTCTTTGTGCTTAGATCCTTGTCTGCTACAGAGTAATGCTCAGTTCATTCTTGAGTGAATGCGTGAATTAGCCTAAAACTTTCCCCTTGCATGTTTTTGTTTGATAGCTGCAGCATTAAGGTAATGCCCATTCATCTATTTTTATCAACTTTGACTTTCAGATTTTCTTTCTTGGAATTATCCTGCTTCCAGTTCGTGCCTTATTGGTTGCATTAATTTTATTACTGGCGTGGCCATTTGCTGCAATTTCAACAGCATGCTGTCCCGAAAAGCTGACCCACCCAGTAACTGGTTGGAGGAGGTAAGAAGTAATTGTGTCGAAATATTAAGTAAATCAAGATGAAGAAGAACCTGTCATAGCTTTATCTAACTGCTACCTATTCGGTTTTAATCTTTTATTTTTCTCAGATGAAACTGTTCTTAATTTATTATTTGTAGAAATTACTACCCAAGCACATTATGGTCTTCTGTTGAAATTGTAATATCTAATATCAAAATATTTTGTCTTCTGAGTTACTGCTAAAAAGTGATAGATCTCTGGTTCTGAAAGACCCGGTTAGCGTACCTGAAGCCACTGCAGCTGAAAAATACTGGCTTTCTTTTGCTTCTCCTCAGTTTTCACATTTGATTTTGTCCCCTTCTAGTAACTACATGTTTTCTGCAGTGGTGTAATTAAGTGGATCAGTTATATAGTGATTATTATTAACAAAAGTTTAATTATTAGTATAGCCTAGATTTTTTAAACATTAGCACTGAGGCAGAATGGAACTGCTTCTCAAGAATTATCTAGTTAGCATGATTAGAGAAGAAACTGATGGTGAATTACCAAAGTTACTGGTACAAGTTCCTTCCTCTCGGGCAGAACCAACTTGTCACCATCTGTATGTCCTGAAAGTGAGAGCTCTTAATGTGGACTCCATGGGTTTCATAGAAATCCATAGGTGGGTTTTAGGGTACTGTTGAACTCTGAAATTGTGCACATTTTTTTTTCTACACAAGGATTTATTCCTTTCATCCAAATCTCAAATGAGAATGCGTCCTCCAAAAATTTTGAAAAACACTGTTCTAGAAACTTTTTAAGAAATGTACAGTTTTCTGGTAAACAAATGTCAATGTTAAACACAAAGCTGGTTTGAAGTGAAACTGAATCCAGTGCTGGCGATGCCCCCACAGAACAAATGCCACCTCAATCCTTGCCAATCATTCTTCTTTGTTTTATAACTCAAGGTTGTGTGTTATAAAAAAAATACTTCAAGGGATGTTTTCATGGGGCACCAATTCTTTTCAATTATTTCTTTGGTTTCTATTGTTAATGGCCTGTGAAAACCTATGATGATGGAAGGAGTAGCCTAAGAATCCAGAAAACAGACGTAACAACTGTTAGAAAAGAAAGTTCTACTTCTGTTAATAAGCCAGTCTCTCTGCGTGCTCTCAAACAGGTCACACTGGAGTTGCTATGCAGCACCAGACTTTTAGTCATTTTTTTAAACACTTAAATAGAAGTGTTTATGGCCCTGAATATGGGATATTTTGGAATGCAGTTATTAGAAGCTACATCACTATAAATCAAAAATAGGAGATATGGAAATTCTGTGAAGGGGTGAGCTTTTTATCCTTACCTAAATAGAGATCTCAACTCGAAACTGCAGGGCAAGAACTACAGGGATACGGTCATTTCCCTGTACCCTCTGGAAAAGTACTCTGGTTTTCTGGGTCTCACTTCTCTTTACTGTGAAATAAAAGTCAGAGATACTTCCTCAGTAGCTAGTTGCTTAATAACTTCTCACCATGTTAATACAAGAATGTTGAGAGAATTAAATAGGTTGCCTATTTTTAAAGCTCTCATTACATGTCTTGTGGGAGATGTACATATTTTATTTTTCATGAAAAGCTATATGCTTATTCATATACTGCGATGTCCATCCCGTGTTTGCATTTCTGTGATTATGTTTTTGTTTCCTTACTCGATTGAGCTCATCAAGGATGGAGACTGGATCTTGTCTTGTGTGTCCAGCACAGTTCCTGGCAGTTTCATGAATTAATTAATTTTTAATGATAAATTCTTTTTAAAGAGTAAACAATTAGATTTCTGGAATTAAGTGCATCTCTGTTCCAAGGAAGTGGTTTGGTGAATTTGCTTCTTAAGATTCTTGGTGATATCTAAGAGCTATAGTGGTATAGATAACAGGGCTTACTTTATAAAAATTATTCCTAAGATAACTCTGACAGTTTCAAGATGAGAGTTCTGAAAGTGTTTTTGGAAATAGCCACATCTTTATCACATAAATGTAGAATCCCAAGGTGACTCCTTTGAAGGACAGTACTGATTTGGATTTCTCAGTGGGGGATGTGTGTTGAAAATTCGTTCTTACCACTTCATAGTCACAAAATAATGGAGCCACTTATTAGCCATATGTCCTTGGATAAATTACTTTGCTTTTCTGTGTCTCAGTTTCCTCATCTGTGAAATGGGGATAATCATAAATAATCCCTAGTTCATAAAATTGGGCTGAGAATTAAATTAAAATACATAGAGTATTTAAAATAGTGCCTGGCAGCAAGAGTTCCATGTTAGCTGTTCTGCTTCTTGGCTCACATTTTAAAATTAAGTGTTCTGACATGTGTTGGTTTTCATATTGTGTTTTAGAGTAACGCCCTGCTGTTAGCTGCTATTAGCCAAGCTAATTATGTCTTTTTTTATATTTATTTCCAAAGGAAAATTACCCAACCAGTTTTGAAGTTTCTGGGTCGTGCTTTGTTCTTTTCAATGGGATTTATAGTTACTGTGAAAGGAAAGGTCGCAAATGCCGTGGAAGCACCAATTTTTGTGGTTGCCCCTCATTCGACGTTCTTTGATGGAATTGCCTGTGTCGTAGCTGGCTTACCTTCTATGGTATCTCGAAATGAGAATGTGCAGGCCCCTCTGGTTGGCAGTAAGTACTTGTAAGATAACATAGATAAAATATTTTTATGCTCATGCTTTCAATCAAAAAAATCACTTATAGTTTATTGGTAGACTTTTAAAAAACTTTAAAATCATAAAACATTTCAAACATATTTCCTTTCTTTTAATGACATACTATATTGAAAGAATGAAAAAAGATTAGAGACTTCCCTATCTGTACCCTTAGAATTTTTTTTAGAATCTTACTTTTATCACTGAACCCTCCCCTCTTTCTGTTCTTATATATAGTCAGAAAGACCAGCTTTCAAATACCAAACATGCTTGATTTTTTTGAGAGAGAATTGAACTGAAGAATTTGCGAAAACACAGGTTACATGCTATTTCATGAATTTCTCTTTGGAGTGTTAGGCTGGTAAACAAGCTAAGTCTTTTCTCCTAACTCTGTTTTCTTCATTACTGCCCCCAGATCTCCTTGAGGGACCAGTGTGTAACTCTTTGAAAATTATGATGTGGAACAATAAGTGCTTCCTGCCATAAAAAATAATGAAGAGAGCGAAATGTTTTTCCCACCAGATGCTTTGGTCTCTCCCCAAGGTTTTAGTCTCCAAGTAACTGCTCTGGGTTGCCCCAGGGTTATTGCAAACACCGAGTGATGGGAGCATGGATGTGAAAGGCCTGATGTTGCCGTGGTATTATTCTGGAGAAATAACAGTTCTTGAAGCTTTGTGTCGTTCAGTTCAGAAAGACACTCTGTCTTTTTTTTCCAGTGTAACCACTTTGTGTAATATGACGTTTTCCTGAAAAGTTGTTTAGCAATAGATTTTTGGTAAATCGAGGTTTATTTTGCATGTCCTAGGAAGCTACCCACTTAGAAGACTGTTGTGCAGAAAATTTTAGTAAAATGAATAATAATTGCCCCCTACTTATGTGTACTATGAATTCACATGATCAGTTTTCAAGGTATTCCTAAAATAAAACAAGATAATCTGGTAGTATACTCCACAGGTTTAATATCAGGTGAGGAAGAAGACAGTTAGGGAGAAAATTGCATTTGCTTCTTTACGAATTCTTTCTGCTAACTTCTGTTCAATCAATGAAATATTTTTTGTGTAAGTATCCACCTCTCCTTTTGAAACCAGAAGCTAAGTTCTAATGAATTTTGAATTAGAGTTTTTTTTTTAAGTCATCCTCTTTGATTTGCTATATTTTGATTTTCCATAAAATTTGTTTTTTGATTTATCCAGTATCATTGCTGTGGTAGCTTTAGCCAAAAAAAAAATGACTTGCTTGTGACTTTTCATTTGTTTTAAAGGACTGTTACGAGCTGTGCAACCAGTGCTGGTGTCCCGCGTTGATCCGGATTCTCGAAAAAACACCATAAATGAAATAATAAGGCGAGCAACTTCAGGAGGGGAATGGCCCCAGGTGAAACACAGTAGATGTTCATTTAAATATATTGAGAGCTTATTTACTGTACATTTGTAAACATACTCATTTGGATCCACAGATAGCAGTATCTGGGGACACCTATGCTAGATGTCTTTAGCACAATAGAAGCAGAATAAATGAGTGAGTATTAAGAAGTCCTCTTCCTTAGGAGGTGCTCCGTGGACTTAAATGTATCATTCTTGTTTATTCTTCAGACTCTTGGAACCAGTTTTTACTTTGTGTTGTAAAAAGTAGTTCTCTATCTCTAAATTTATTTACCATCTTAAAGATGAGATACTAAAAACTCAGTTATACTCAACAGTATGATGGGTTTATTGAAAAAGTGATTAAGACTTTTAATCTTATTTGAAGTATGTTTAGATATGCTTTTTAGTTCAGGGGCATGTCAGAATCACCTGTAGAACTTTCTCAAGCTTTACCATCTCACCACCCCTTCCCCTGGAATGCCTTTTGAAGGTGAGGGAGGGGCAACATTTATTGGATAAAGAAAGCCTCATGGGTGATTCTGATACATATCCTTCTGCCTGTGCCCAGGTGAAAACAAGTGATCTCCAGCAGAACTAACGGTCCTGCAGTGGTCTGGGCCCTCATGATGATGTGTAGATGCTAAAGTACCCAGAGGAGTATGACCAACCAGGAGGTTTTAGAAACCAAGGCATGTGAGGGATGATTTAAAAAGTGATTAGGGAGAAATGGCATTTGGATTAAGTGTTCAACTTTTCTCTTTGGATTTGAGGAATATAGCTAGGACTGGGAGGTGAAAGTTAACAAGCAGATTTCAGCTCATTTTGCTCGTCACAAGGAACTTTCTGTCCAGAGGTCCAATGGTCTGATTTGGAGTTCTTTCTGGAATTTTTAGGCATTGGCTAAGCAACCACTTGGGGGGGATATTGTAGAAAGAATTCAAGCGTTAGAAATACTAGGTGACTTGTAATGCCCCTTCCAGCTCTGAGATTTTATGATTTACTGTCTCCATTCATTGTTAATAGTGTAGCTATAGAATCTCCACTGAATGAATCATATTTGATATTGTATCTGATCGTGAGAGGAAACCCATTGTTTTAAATTAGGGGATGGAATCGCACCTATTCATAATTTTTATTTTACAAATAACCTGTTTTTGTGGCAATTTAGCCTAATGTTTTCCTTCTTCATTATAAAATACACATACTAACTACAGTTATAAGAAATGTTCTTATTTTATATATTTAACAGTTTCCTCTTTGCTAAATTCTGAAGGCTTCAGACAATCAAACCATTCAGTTAATGGGAAACTAACTGTAGTGCCATCTTTCACATGAAAACATGAAGGAGTATGTCAGAAGCTAAAAATACTTCCCCCAAAAAAGATAATAAATTTTATTCCATATGTCAACTAATTCAAGTAAGCATAAAGCATATGGTCAGCACTTTCTCCTTTTTCCTCCATACATCCCTAAACTGTATGTTGTAGGAGTGATCATTTAATGGGAAAACCAAAACAAAGAAAAGTAGGAAAAGATTTGGTTGAGTATGTGTAGCAGTAGAAGAAAGAATTTAATGTACACTTTGACCGTGATTTAGGGTCCACATCATCTTTTAAATTTATTCAGATCATAGCATCATCATTAAGAAACATTTACTACGTGTTTTCTCTGTTCAAAGGCTTAATCCATTTCTGATTATCTTAATGATCAAACTACACTTCTTTTAGAGGAAAACCAGATAATCTGATTCTAGCTTTCATTAGAATCAAGTGGTAGCCTTTTATTTCATTTCTGTTTTATAAGAACTGGCAGCTATTTGTGAAATCATAAGAAAGCAAGTAAAGAGGTAATCTATTAATTAGACTGAAATATTAAATCTATTCCTTTTCTCCCAAGATGCTAGTTTTCCCAGAAGGTACTTGTACTAATCGGTCCTGTTTGATTACTTTTAAACCAGGTGAGATAAATTAAATTATGTATTGTGGCAAAGTAGTATGGAAGATTTCTCAGATGATTTGATAGTAATACATGAAATAACACGTTAGTTTGCTCTGAGCATTTCTTCTTTTCTGATAAAAAGTTTTTAACATTGTGAATCCATTCTTTTACTTTCTCTGTTGGTATCATAACCCCTTCTTCCTTGGAGTGTTGTGTGTGTGCATGTGTGTGTGTGTTGTCTGAGCAGAAACCACTGGCAGATTTTTCTTTTCCTCCAAGGATCCCCTCACAGACACCTGGGGTCCTGTGTCATCAAATAGAAAACCTATTTCAATTATCATTATAATGCCTTCTAAGGTTCACTCCTTTTTTTAATATTATGAAGTCATGAATTTCATAGTAATGTGTAATTTCATATGTAATTTTACAGTAATTGGTAACTCTTTAAAATGTTTTTGTGTTGGCTGCTAGAATGCTCAGAGCAAACTTAGAACTCACTTCTAGCAAGAGTGGTAGTTCTTGCTTCAAGCACTTGGTTTCGTCTAGATTTTCTATTCCTTTTTTTCTCTTTGTCTTGATTTTATCATCATTTTTTAAAAATCCTATTGAATAATAGATATTTGGAAAATGAAAACAAGTGGAGATGTAAATAAATAAATATTTTAAGTGACTTAGGCACATTTAATATTTTGCCTACATAGGTCTGAATTTTAAAAATCTCTCATTTTGATTAACACTAAGGATTTACTAACATAGCAAATAGTTTATACGTACTCTTAACACATTCAGTGTATATATACCATTTATTATTAATGTTTTCTTTATTATAAAACTTGTATTCATATAAAGGACATGTCATAATATTTCCATGTGGTTATAGGTGCCTTCATTCCAGGAGTTCCGGTTCAGCCGATCCTCCTCAGATATCCAAACAGGCTGGTAAGCATAGTATTTTACTGTGGGAAGAGTTTCAACATCCCAAATGCACAAAGTCTCTAGGACATCTCGTATTTGAGTAAAGGTATGAATAGATGGATGGTGGGAGCAGATGGGTAAACTCATTCTCCTTGCCACATTTAGTTTTTTACTTTTCAGGATAGGCGTGTATTTGTTGATACCACTGTTATGTATTGTTTTTGTTCTTACTAAGCTACAGGAAGACATTTCCTTAGCTGCTACTCTGTTGTCACTATGATGGAGTGATTAAGTCTCAGATTCAGGGTCTCGTTAGATTAGACATTAGAAAACTTGCATACATTTGTGATTTTCGTTAAGCCTAGAAGGAAACGTCTCCAGATCCGATGGTCATTACTGGTGGAGAAGGATTGAATTAGGACAAATTTGGGATAGGCTTGGTGTTTACTAGCTCAGTACTCGCTAGCTGTGTGACTCTTGGCAAGCGGCTTAAGTAAGAAACTATCTGAAAAGAACCTAATATCCTATAGAAAGTCCACAGCTGGCTCAGGAAATAGTCTTTTCTGCTCCAGCTAGGTACACTGTTGTCCTCTGGATGTTGATTGTGCCACTCTTTTCTGAAAGAAGGGTATTTTGGAGGATGTTTTGGTTCTGAGAGGAACTTTCTTTACTAGAGAATTTACATAAAAAGGCAAGAGGTAATTATTAATTATCTATGCTATTGAATATTAAGACTTCTTGATCAATTCAACTTTCTTTTCAGTGGCTGGTTTCTCAACCTTGGACATTTATGGTCAAAAAATTAAAATCTATCAAACTTTTACTCATTGTGTTTCTGCCTATGGGTTTGCATTTCATTTATTCAAATTCTTTCATTATGCACTACTTGGATCTTTTTTTTCCTAAATAACTCTTTTTTTTGGAGAACTGATATATTCTGGTTTTTGTAAGCAAATTAGTTATCAAGATATGTTCCTATTAGGAGAAATATAGCTAAGTATGCACAATAGTTAAAAAAATTTCAGAGCAACTTATTTCCATAAAAAGATAGGTGGAAGATGGATAAGGAAGATGGATCTTTGCTATGTAGATATATAATCCAAGAATTCATAGATCAGTTCACTGTTGTTTAACGATAGTAATATGCTTGTTTTACTTTTCAACATATTGCTTTTAATTCAGAAAAAAGTACACGAATACCAGTATTAAAATAAGATTTTTTGTATTATTCAGTAATTTTTCTCTGGACTAACAGTTTAAATACTTTTGTCGTTGTAGGATACTGTGACTTGGACATGGCAAGGATATACATTGTAAGTTGCTTATATCTATTATCAGTGTATATAAATTTTATTCTAGTGAAGAAAAAAATTTATTCTTCTTAAAAAAAAAAAAACCTTGTGTTTGTAAAAGTAAAGATTTCTAATCAGATCCTTAAAATCTTGTAACTGATTAAGTCTCTACAGAGAGGATGACTGTCTTGCCCATTAACCACCAGTGTCTCCCATGTGCAGAATTCAAGTTGTCTGTCATGTTCTAATGGGTCTCAAGTGTTTATCTCCCAAGTCTTAAGAAACATTCCAGTGACCTAGTTTGCATCATACTCGGCTTTAATTTTGTAGTTTCATTTCCATCGCAGATTTAGCATCATCCAGTGTCTCCACCACTGTTTTACTCTATTGGTTTGAGCAGTCATCTGGCCTGAAATAGTTGTGATGCGTCTGACTTGAGTCGAGAAAATAGCTAACCGAGGTTTCAGTTCCATTCTTGGATTTTAAAAGCCTAGGAATCAGCAGTTTCTATAAACATTGAAGAGAGGAAAGGGGTACAGTTTCACTATTAAGCAAGCTGAAGTGAAATAGGCCTTTAAAAAGAACAGAACGCAGTTGTAGACTTACTTTTTCTCAAGGTCTTTTGTTTAGTTTCCCCTGGAAAAGTCTGAGCCTGTTTACATTTGGTGAGAGCAGAGTGAAACACCTGGGTCTGAGGATTTTGCCCTGGGGCTCACCCAGTAGTGCCTTCTGATGCTGTGATATACAGAGTTCAGGTAACACTTTGATGGGTAGGTGACAACCACTTGGAAATATTTGAAAGGAAATCATTATTTGCCTTCAAGTGTATTGTGGGCTTCCTTCCAGGCGTTTTAGATAATCCAAACAACTTCTGAAAGTCAGATTTTTTTTTATACTACATACTTATTTTCTCCATTTTGTGTGTGTGAATTGCTTTGAAATAATAAATTTAAATCAGAATAGGTAATTGATGGGCCAGTTACGTGTTAATGTTTATTAACATATGAGACATTTATGCTCCTGTTATGCTTCAGTCCTTGGTAGTTCAAATTAAGTAAATGATACCAAACATAAAGAACATACATTGTGAAGAATATTTAGACCTTATGTTATCTTTAACTCTTCAGGAAATTAATTTATTTGTTTGGCTAGAATACGTGTTTTATGTCACTACTGACTTTGAATTCCTGGTTTTCAGCTTTTATACAAGGGAAAATTAGGAGAAACAAGTAGTTATGAGAGCATTTTAGAAAAAGAAGTGCCTAAAAGTTGGGTGGATAGTGTATTTATATTTCCTGAGGTGTGTTGTCCAGGGGGCCTTTAAAAGTTAGGTTATAAGTTGAGTTATTCCTTACGGAGATGATGGCTTTGGGTTCACTGTGCAGTCAGTATGACTTTTTTTGGTTTTACAGTAGTCGGTAGATGTGAAGGTCAAATAGGAGAAGGCTTTTCTGGAAGGGGGATCGGGGTAGAAAATAGAGCAGTTTAATTAATCTAGCCTTCTAAGCTGGGAGGTGTGTGATAAAGGGAAAAAGAAAATAGGAGAGGGAATTCAGAAAAGAGAGAGGAAAAATATGTTCAGAGTTAAAGATTTCTTAGGATGTATAAACAAACACAAAATCTTCAAAAGGCACAACTTTGTTTTGTCCAAATGCCACATTGCACTTACTTATGGTGACTCTCATTTCCACCTTTAACTCCTGATCTACTTTGTGACATATTTAGCAATGTGTCTGTTCCTTCTAAATCAGTTTTCTCAGTTGCCCTTGCTCCAAGTGCTGCTCTCCATTCAGATTCTAAGGAAGAGATTCTATACCAAAGCAGATATCCTAAGGGAGAGGGGGAATCAACTTCAAGAAGGGGCAGCTATGAAAAGCTGTTTTGTGTCAGTCTAAAAAGCGTTGTTTGGTTTGTGTGTAGTGTGGACAACACAGGTTGAATGAGGTCTTACAGGTGGTTTCATTTTTTTTTTTTTACAGCATTCAGAGTTTTCAGAACAGAATTATCTGTTCAAATTACTGAATTCCAAAGCTCAATTTAAATAATTAAAGAACAATTTACTTTATGGTAGATAATATGGATTGACTTTGTTTGCTTGGGGTTGGTAGTAAAAGATATTTCCCTTTCAGATGGGAGGTTGGATAACTGACACTTATATTAACAGTTTATAGTTAATTATGGAATGGGCAAACCTATTTCAAAAATTCCTTCTTTTAACTCAATTCCTTGCCTTAAGTAAATCCCTTCAAGTAATTTTTACAGGTAAATCATATTTTAATTTCTTAATAGCAAAAAAAGGTTGGTTGGTTGTTTTCTTAAACATGTCGTCTAATCCATTCTGCCAGGTTTCTGGGTCATCTGTCTAAATGAGGCTAAAGAAAAATCCCATAGAAATTTATCCAGAGAGTCTAAATATGTACTAGAAAGCTGCAAGTAGGAACAACTATTCCAAAAATTATCTTTGAGAGGATTGGTTACAACCACTTTAAAGAAAGGCTGTTTAGCTTTACAATGAAATTTAAAACTCTTCAGAAAATTTCCACATAACTAAAACATTTATTAGTAACTGGGACAATTATGATAAAATTTCTGCTTTTAAGGGAAGACCCACTGATTTTTTTTTTTTTTAATACCAGGAAAGAGTTCAGTAATGTAATGTTCTACTCAGGAGTTTCCTATAAACACATTTATGTACCTTAAAATGTGGCCTTGGGTAGTTTCTCTAGGGACTTAGGCCTGTGAGTCTGAGTTGTCAAGGAGACTTCAAATTTGGGGTTTAGTCTGCAGCTCTGACTCACAAATACATATTTGATATTGCATTTGGTGATTTGATTTTTGAATATCAAGAAAGGTTGTCTAGGAGCAGGTCCAATGGTGTAGTGGTTAAGTTTGCACACTCTGCTTCAGTAGCCCAGGTTCACAGGTTCGGATCCTGGGCACGGACCCATGCACCACTTATCGAGCCATGTTGTGGCAGGCATCCCACATATAAAGTAGAGGAAGATGGGCACAGATGTTAGCCCAGGGCCAGTCTTCCTCAGCAAAAAGAGGAGGATGGGTAACAGATGTTAGCTCAGAGCTAATCTTCCTCACCAAAAAAAAAAAAAAGTTATCGGGGCCGCCCGGTGGCGCAGCGGTTAAGTCCGCGCTTGGCAGCCCGGGGTTCGCGGGTTCGGATCCCAGGCGCCCGCCGACGCACTGTCTGTCAGCCACGCCGTGGTGGCGTCCCATATAAAGTGGAGGAAGATGGGCACGGATGTTAGCCCAGGGCCAGTCTTCCTCAGCAAAAAGTGGAGGATTGGCAACAGATGTTAGCTCAGGGCTGGTCTTCCTCACACACACACACACACACACACACACACACACAAAAAGTTATCTAAACCCAAGAAGTGTCATTGCTTCAGTGTGGCATTTATAAATGCAAATTATATATGAAGTGTGACGTGGGGGTGCTTGTGTGTAAAGAAAGGATTGTTGAGTAATATTAGATGTTGAGTAATATTGTGTTACCATATAAAGGTGGCTTTCTCTTTTTTTCTCTTCAGCATTCAGCTTTGTGTGCTTACTTTCTGCCAGCCCTTCACAAGGGTGGAAGTTGAGGTAAGTCATTCAAAATGTAGCCTGGGCACGCTCCGCTTGGGCATCCTGGGTTCAGTTCCCCGGGCGCAGAACCACACCACTTGTTTGTCAGTAGCCATGCTGTAGCAGTGACTCACATAGAAGAACTAGAAGGACCTACAACTAGAATATGCAACTATGCACTGGGGCTTTGGGAAGGAAAAAAATAAGAGAGGAAGATTGGCAACAGATGTTAGCTCAGGGCCAATCTTTCCCAGCATAATGTAGCCTTGGATCTTGAGATTCGGCCTTTCCTTTTATTTTGAATTTCTAGTCCAGAGAGACCAGATGTATAAAGGTTAGAAGTTAAATCCACCCCCTTTAAAATCATCTGTGTATCTAAATCCTGGCTGTCAGATCGAGCCCTTAGAATTATATCAGGGAACACCTCTGACTTCCAGGAACTTCCAACCTGTGACTGCCTGGCTGGCCAGATTTGCATCACCTCTTCCTGTCTTTTTATTCCTTTTAATGCTGACCTCCCAAGGTGGATAGTATGCCTTCACATCCTGACAGAAGGAGCTACCATAGCGGAGGGAGCCCCACAGCCCCTTGAAGAGTATGTTCTGTGAAAGCCAAGAGGTGCTACTCGGGGTTGCAAGAGGCCCAGAGGTCAGGAGCCCTCACTTTTGGAATCATTCTGCCTGTGGAAAACCTGAGGAAATCCCATCTGGGAGGCAGCTCACATCATCCCTCATGGGACAGTCTTTCGGTCTAAGTTGCTGTGACAGGTGGGGAGTCGGGGAGTAATTAGATCATTCTGAGGATTCTGACCAGATTATTAAGACTCTGAAGTTTTGTTCCAGAACTATTCTTAGATTCCAAGAATGATGCAGAAGGGACCCCTGAATTCAGATTCCACTCGGCTTTAGTAATACCCTCAGATAGGCTCTGAAAAGAGAGGGTCAGACTAGTGGGTCCCCAGCTCTTGCCTGGATTTCCCATGGCATCCATGGGTTGTGTAATGAAAACCTTAGGTTTGCATATGTGATTCAGAGTCCTGAGTGGGGGCCGGTGCTCCACCTGACAGGATTGTGAAACTTCAGTGACAAGAATACGATTTTACTTTGCTGAGTAGCCTAGTTGTACAGCCATTTGAGGTTGTCAGCAATACCAAATGACAGGAGGGCAGATTCTATTTCAGAGAGTGTAACTTTAGTGAAATTTTTCTTGCGACTTGCAGATTGTCTGCCTGCCTTGAAATACCTGTTTATTAATTATATGCCACACCGCCCCACCTTGAAAACCAGCTCAGAATCTCTCAGTGTGACCAAAAGACGCTAGTTCTTGGAGTATACTTAGATGTTTCTAGAGAAAAAATTAATCTATGTCCTAATAAGTTTAGAAAGTACCAGGGCAAACAAAATGAAACAGATTCTTTCCTCAAGCCTTCTCAGTGCCTTTGAAATGTTTGACTGCGAAACCCCTTTTACTCTGGATATCCCCTGGAACCAGTGTTCCATAGAAAACATTTCAGAAAGCCCTGGTTCATATTATTTCTAAGTACTCTGAGCCCTGCTTTTCCTTCTTTGATAGTTGCTCAGATAGTCTAGCCCTGTTTCCTTTCTCTAAAAAAACGAGAAAACCTGTACTGAAAACACCCATGCTATATCTTCTCTGCAGATTTGGAAGATTGTGTGTGTGTGTGTGTGTGTGTGTGTGTGTGTGTGTGTGTATAAATGCACATAGAATGTGCACAGAACTGTACTTTTTTGTCTAGCACATGTGTCAGTGGTCAAACTGCATTACAACAAAGGTGTGCAAATTCCTCATTCTTTGCCCTGACTGCTGTTACCACATTTCCTTTCCCTATCATGGCTTGGTGTTTTTTTTCAATTACAATATTTGCATTCTCCAGCCAGTTCTTAGACCTGTTTGGAAATATTTTCTGGCAAAGAAAAGAATGTATCCTTTGTTCGATAACATCACAAACAAAATGGCTTTTAACCAGTTTAAAATAGCTGGATCGGTAGGTACCCAATGTGTTAGAATTGTGGTCCAAGGCAAGAGGAGGAGAATTTGTGGACTTCAAATTTAGTATTCTCTTTTTTTTTTTTTGTGAGGAAGACCAGCCCTGAGCTAACATCCGTTGCTAATCCTCCTCTTTTTGCTGAGGAAGACCGGCCCTGGGCTAACATCGTGCCCACCTTCCTCTACTTTATATGGGACGCCGCCACGGTATGGCTGACAGGCAGTGCGTCGGCGGGCAACCGGGATCCGAACCGGCGAACCCCGGGCTGCCAAGCGCGGACGAAACCGCTATGCCACCGGGCGGCCCCTAGTATTCTTATTTTAATTGTATTTATTTTAGATTTATGATGCTACCTGACACCCAGGGGACTCCTAACTACTTTTATTTGGGGGTATTTTGATTTCCCACTATTTGGATGGAACTGAACAGTGTCCCCCAGGGATCCTCTGGCACTAAGTACATCCGCATCCTGGGTGTGGGGTCTCGAGCTGAGCCCTGCGTCTGAGGAGGTCCAGCCTGAGCTACCCCACGTGTAGCTTAGTTGGAAGTCTCAGTGCATTTAGTTGCTTCAAATTCAGTTGTCTTGGCTGTTCAGAAGCTCCTTTCTCTCTTTCCTTTTTCTTTAAAATTGATGGAAATCCTAGTTATTATTTTTAACATATATTTTTGGAACTTCTTGAATATTACTTAGGTAAACCTAATTCAAGATGTGTTTTTCAAGAATATGGTCTTAGTTTTATGGTTTCTAAACTGAACGTTGAGTGGATTTTTAAAGTGCCTTTTTAGACACTCTGCTCTCATGAGTCACAGACATCGCAATGTGTTGACTGCTGTTTCCCCTACAAGTTTCACAAGTCTCCCTCATTAATGATGATGATCAGGTTCTTTAATTACCCAAATCATTGGATATCTAAAATCTAGAGAATGTAATACTGAGGAATATTTCCTTAACGCCTCTCTGCCCTCCCTCTCTGTTTCTCCAACACAGAGACTTATTTTTTAAAAGGTTATTATTTTCTTGGCTCTTGGATTTCAAAAATACAATAAATTCCTAACCTCACACCCTAAGTAATTGGTGTTCTGGCATCCTTGAACGATGATGCCATGTGAGTCTGCAGAATGGTTCTGCTGAAAGTTATTCTTTGAATCATAATGTGGCATCATGGATGTACTTAAGGAGTCTTGCAGTGATTGCTTTTATCAGCCAGCTACGTCACAAGTATCCTTAATGGCTTAAGGACATAGGAAATAAGATAGCCAGTAGGAAACATCTCAAAATATGATATAAATTAAGGTCCTGCTAGTTTATCTCATGAGAGAGAGTACATGCAAAGCCAGACTACCTAGCACTGTGTGGGCAGCGGCTAGTTTATGAATGGAAACATGGCGTTCACAATGGCTGTACCGTCAGTGTCCTTCTTCATGGACCGTATCTCAGTTTGCATTCAAAGCATGTTGACTTTAAAGCCGTCCATTGTGATGTAGATACATAAACATGATTTGTCTGTAGGCATAGTGACATATTTTGCTTTAGGAAAATTCCTTTGCGAATCTGATAGTGAGCTTCTAGTGGCCAGCATTAGACCTACAATACTTTATGGTGGGCAATTCATGGCCTTAATAATAGAAAGGGATTTTTTTTCAGTAAAAAAAATTCTGATTTAGAAAAGAGTTGTAATTAATAATGAGTGTTATGATCAACACCTATAGATTTATATCACTTTTAAAATCTCCAAAGAACAATTACTTAGGGAAGTTTCAAGTACATTTGTATAGCTTATTTAAATGTCCAAAAACACTAAAATGATTTGTAGTTTTGAATCTAAAATGAGCCTTTTAGAAAACCTCCATCAAAAAGACACCCCCCCCCCCCACATATGTCCTTGTTCTAACAAAGCTAGTTTTTTCAGGGACTTGGTAGCATTCTGGAATTTGTAAGTAGTGGTAGGGAAATGGAGTGTTTTGAAAGAGTGTTAGCTGCGGCTTTTGTTTCCGTTCTGCTGCTACCTACCTGTATCTGCTTGAGCAAATTACTTAAATCCCTCTAAGCCTGTGTTCTTACTGGTAAAATGGGGATAATACCAGCTATTTTATAGGGTTGTGAGGATTTAATAAAGTTATTTATGTGCTGAAATGTGGTAAGTGTTCAGTAGGCATTAACTTTTACTTCCCTTATCATCTAGATTTTTCTTTTGGGAAGGAAGCAGCAAATGTTGTTCATAAATACCTTCCTTCTTTTGCGTTTCTCTTTTTGAAGACTTACAAGAAGAATCATGGGAAGAACCAGAACTGCAAATTTGTTAAGAGTGATTTGTTAAAATCCTTTTCTGTTCTTTGGAAAAAGAAAAGATGGATTGTAGTATCATCCCTCATCAATCTTTCTCCTTCTCATCATCATTTATTTGGTAGAAAGGAATGGGCTTGATGTGGTCAGGAAACAGTCAATAAGCCAGTTTTATTGGTGCTGAGTCTTCCTGAGAAGGACTGGCTCTGGGTAACAACAATAGCCTTAAACAATAGGCTGAGGAATTTTGACTTTATCTGGTGTGCCCTCTAAGGCCCGAGAGGAGACAGGAGGCTCCGGGACCAAAAGCACAAACAAGAGGTGTTGGTGTGGGAAACACGTTAATTAGTCTCCTCCTTGTCTGGGTCAGGATGGTGCAGGGTCCCCATGGTGAAGGAGGAGAGAATATTAAAGTGAGGAGAAGGATGGAGCTGTGGAGCCCTTCCCGGCGGCGATGGAGAAGGGAATTGAAGAAGTTCACATGGGCTGTGGTAGGGGAGGAAAGACTTCCCTCTACCCACCTGGGTTTGATAGTTGGGTCTGTGAAATAAACTGACCACAGGCAGATCAACAGGGGAAAAGGCATACACATTTATTAATTTTTAATATTATGTGCAGAAGGGCATCACAGGAATAAAAAGTAAATACCCAAAAGAATGGTGAGATTTGAGAGCTTATATATCATCTTAATAGGGGAAGGAAGGGAGGATGTAGGCCACTAAGGGGACAGTAAATGATTTACAGGAAAGAAGAATGGGCCTTTAGAAGAACAGATGGGAGATAGCATAGTGTCTGATAAAGTGTGTCTGGGTGTGATGTCAACTTCTAGTCTCCACTCCTCTCCTCTGATAAGAGTCAGTCTTCCCTGTTTGATGAAACTCCCCAGGAGGGATTTATGATAATTGAGTTCCTTCTGGAGGATCTGACTTTAGGCAGATAAGGGAGTTCAGAGAAAGCCTCTCCCTGCATTTGCTGGTTTTCAAGTGCCTTCAGCTCAACATAATCAAAATACCAAAGTGGCATAATTTGGGGTGGCTGGTCCTGAACCCCTTCCCTGTCTCCTTTCTAAAGTTGAAAGCGAAGTGCCATTGAGATGAAAGTAGAATTTTAACCTGAGAAGCATGGATCATGTTTGAAACAGTAAAATATGGTGCTGGCAGGTCAAAAAGGATATAAAAGGGCTGCCAAGCAGCAGCGTGGTTCGACTTGAGGAACTTGATCCTTGCCCGTCACAGAGACGTTAAGGAAATAGACTCAGTATTAAGATCACATATTTTGGCACACCCCCACAGTTTAGAAAGATCGAGGAAGATCTTCGGCAAAAACGAAACAAACAAAACACTATCTTTATATTTGAAGGCATGGTCGACCTTGGGAAATAATATAATTTTCAAGCAGCTGTGAGGAGCCCTCTGGAAGTTAACATGAATTTGTAGCAACCACAACCAGTAATGTTTTGTACCTTTGTTTAGCATCCCTCAGTGGTCTCTAAGAGGAGTAGGAAGGCAGGATCAGGAGAGGTGACCAAGGATTTGGGATCGGCACCATGGGGTGGCAGAGGTGAAAGATTCTAGGTGACGGGCCATGTGGAAGTGTCTCACTTC
Organism: Tapirus indicus; assembly: GCA_031878705.1. Taxonomy (NCBI): domain Eukaryota; kingdom Metazoa; phylum Chordata; class Mammalia; order Perissodactyla; family Tapiridae; genus Tapirus; species Tapirus indicus. The sequence continues at coordinate 28,910,437 of CM062927.1, read as the reverse complement.
TGAAGTCCAGTGGGGAGAGTCAGCCAGAGGTTGCCAGGAGGGAGTGGATAAAGAGGAACCAGTCGGACCTGGCAGTGACCATCAGGTTCTCGAGGTCTGTGCAGGACCCGGTTAGGGGAGAAGTCAACACTGATAGATAATGAGGGGGACTTCATTGAAGAACTTGTCAGAGGAGGGGGTTGGAGACATGTTTGTTTCCATGGCCGAGGTAGAGCTGAGAAGACTATCTGTGGGCAGATGAAGGGACTGTGAAATCCAGATGTCAGACGGGCCATCAGTGTGGATTCTGGGGATTGTGAGAGAAGATGAGGTGGAAGGGAAACCATGGGGTCCTGATGTCACTGACGTGTTCAGCTGCTATAGGGGACAGTAGTAGATAATGGCAGTCATATTCCCCTCTCTTTGGTTGATCTTCCTTCCCCAGTAAAGGGCACGTTCATTCTGTGAGCCTTGAATGACTTCCTACAAAATGGAAATGTGATACAGAGGGCAAGGTCTTATGCAAGGAGAGGACACTTTTATTAGAATTCCCATTGAATTGCTTCTCAGGAGGCCTAGGAGCCCCTAAGGTCCGTGAGTGTCAAGTCTAGCCTTTTAATTATTTTGTGTCCTCACTGGATTTTTTTTCCTCAAGAGTAAAATGCCATGCCAATGTGAAATTTATTAAAAATCTTTTTTGGAAAATATTACCTGCACCGAAAGGAACCAAACCCGTAGTTCATTGAATTATGTTTGCTTAAGAGTGTAGTAGCCACTTATTTTTCAGGGTTTTCAGTATGTGCTTTTATGACCTACAAATCAAGTGTATTATAAATGATCACTTGGCTTCTTTGAAAAACGAAGAATTATGTGGCACATTAAAGCTTTATTATATTATGTTGTTAGAGGTTTTATGAATATTGATTTTCACGTCCTGTTTTCTTCCTTGTATTTCATACTAAGCAAATATAAGAGATTTTACTAGAACAGAATGGAGGGAATTTTCAGAAATATTTATTTGCCAAGCTCGTTTGTCGCTCTGGATATATAAGAGAAGTGGGGACCTCTGGTGGCTCAGTTTATTTTTCCATCTTAAAGAATAATTGGATATAAAATGGAAAGATGGACATAGAATTCCAGTTGGAAAGGCCCTTAGAGATCATCTAGTCAAACTTTTGCATCTGACAGGAGAGAGAACTGAAGCCCATAAAGACTAAATGACTTTTCTAGGACCGCCCAACAGGGCAAAGGGAACAACCCAGGCTGAGTGCTCTTTCTGTAGCGTGTCACTGCCCCCTTGGAGAGGATGTTAATAAAATAAATATGGAAAGTAAAATGACATATAACACATTATCCTGTAATTCCCATCCATTTTATTCTAAAAGTGCCACTTGCATCCATGCTGTCCTCCACATCCTCACTCCCTCTAGTCAATGTCTCACCGTCTCTCCTAGGGTGACTGCACTGACCCCCCAGGGGGTCTTCCTGCTCTTAGCCTCTTCTTCTTTGGTTTATCCACTCCCTACCAGTGAAGTTGCTGTTCAAAAACTTGGACCTGGTCATGTCACCCACTTGCTCAAACTTCATCTCTGAGTCACCGTTGCCCGTAGGCTTCTTAACATGATTAACAAGATTTGAAAACAGGCCCATGTGAGTCCAAAAGTGGTGTTATTTATACAAATCTTGCTTTTTCTTTCAAACTGTGGCCCTGACACTTATGTGTGGTCTTCGCCATATTGTTTTTTCCTTCTAGCCACCTTCTTCACTTACCGAATGGAAATGGTAGAACTTGCCTCAAGGAATTATTGAGAGTTAATCATATAAAGTACCCAGCACACAGTAGGTGCTTAATAAATAATAGCTCCTGTTGGTGGACTGAGCTCATTGTGTCAAAAATTTCCACCCACCACATGGACAGCTCCTTGAGGGCAGGGACTTTGTGGTCACGTCTTCAGGGCTTAGCACAGTGCCTGGCACATAGTAGGTGCCTAAACAGTACTTGTTGAATGGAAATGAGCCGTGAAATTTTGAGCAAGTGATTTTATCTTTGTGAACCCCAATTCCTTGTGACTAAATCGGGAGGATTGATGAAATGAAATAATGCCTGTAGAGCATCTAGCATGGTGCCTGCTTCATAGTTATAATTCAATAAGCAGTAGTTATTGGTGAAATCACGTTTATCCTTAGAAAGTCGGGATCAAGTATTAGCTCTTCTGAGAAGCCTCTTTGGCTGCTCTTCCTTGCCCCCTGGCCAAATTAATCATTTCCTCACTTTCATACTCCAGGAAGGATGGTTGAGTGGGGTAAACAAGATTTTAGAAGCTGATAGAAGGGCCGGCCCAGTGGCACAGCGGTTTAGTTCATGCTTGGCAGCCCGGAGTTCGCTGGTTCGGATCCCGGGCGCCCGCTGACGCACTGCCTGTCAGCCGCGCCGTGGTGGCGTCCCATATAAAGTGGAGGAAGATGGGCACGGATGTTAGCCCAGGGCCAGTCTTCCTCAGCAAAAAGAGGAGGATTAGCAACGGATGTTAGCTCAGGGCTGGTCCACACACACACACACAAAAGAATCTGATAGACCTTGGGCTGTGACTGTAACCTGTATGACTTTAAGTTAAGGATACCTTTGAGCCCTCCTGTAATTGGGGGTAATAAGGGTAATGATACTTAGTGCCTGCTGTCTCTCCTATGGATCCTATATGGATCTCCTGCAGAGCAGGAATGGGGTCCTATTAATCTTGCCTGGTGTAGAGTAGGTGGTCAAAAAATATGTACTGACTTAAATATGGCACCAAAACCTTGTTCATGTTAGAAAACTATAAATAAAAACAAGGTCAGTACAAATGAGGCATCACAGAATACCAGCTGTAGAACAAAGTAAAATTTTAAATGATAAAGCAAAACATGGTGTTAAACAAAAGCTAGAATTCCATTACTAAGGGCTTAAAAAAAAGCAGAAGAAATGACAAAGTTTGAACAAATGATACAAATATGGCTGATATGGTAATGGATAGAGAAGATAAACTATAAAAGACAAAATAATAATCACGGCATTTTCACATGAAGAGATGAGAGTGTAGAAAATGCAGCTCTGAGAATAAGATCTTAGTAGCTGCAGCTTTAAGTTTCCAGAATTCCAGGCATTGGGTCATTTCATCCTCAGAACAACCAGGGAAGTGCTGATCATAGCCCTCTTTCTTTTTTTTCCACATGGACAGAAATTTTTTTTTTTTTCAGGGAAAGATTCTCCCCGAGCTAACATCTGTTGGCAATCTTCCTTTTATTTTTTTTTCTCCCCAAAGCCCCAGGGCATGGTTGTATATCCTAGTTGTAAGTCCTTCTAGTTCTTCTGTGTGAGCATGGCTACTGACAGACAGGTGGTGTGGTTCCGTGACCGGGAAACAAACCCCAGGCCACCAAAGCAGGGAGCACTGAACTTTAACCACTAGGCCATCGGGGCTGGCTCTTTTTTTTCTAGTGAGGTACCTTTAAAATTGTTTTAAATTGATTTTTTACTTTTTTAGCAGTTGTCATGTATATTGTTAAATGATACATTGGACAACATAGTCAGTTCTTTTTAACTCATCCTGCAGGCATACTCTAGGACTTTTGCACTGATTGTCCCCAACTGTTAAATCCAGTTCCCTACATGACTTATGGGATAGTAGTTCGTGGTTAGAACACCAGGGTCCTAGCCATCTTTTTAGAGCTGAGACAGTTCAGAGAAGTCAAAAGACGGACCAGTTAACACACAGGCAGACCCGGGGCTTGGATACAATCTCCTGAGTCCAAGCACAGTGTTCTTTCACTGACATGATATAACCTATGCACCAGGAAGGCAGGGGCTTAATATAAAGATAGAGAGGTTATGAACTAATCTATTTAGCATCTAATGCCTTAGACCTAACGATTGTAATGGAAAGGTATATTTGTCTTTCAGTTCATGCCTGTTCAAGTACCAAATGATGAAGAAAAAAATGATCCTGTCCTTTTTGCCAATAGAATCCGGAATTTAATGGCACAGTAAGTATCTATATGTGATTATAATCAGTAAATAGTTTGAACATTGTTGGTAAATGACATTTAACATAGTTTTACGATTTTGTTGGTTTTTTTTCCTGAAGCCCTCATTCTCCAACTCATTTTGGTAAGTAAAATAATGTGCCCAGGAATGTGGTCGTAAACACAGTCTGGAAATATTTTCCCTGACTGCAGCCCCGAACTAGTGGAAATGTGTCTTTGCCGGAAGCAGGGCAGGGCAGGTACAGTAACCCAAGGAGACCAGCCAGTGCCTTCCACAGGGTGGATCCTCCCAAGCTGGCCTTTCGCTGTCAAAGCCTCGTGATGGTCTGAGTGCTTCATGCCTTGGCCGCCTACTATCCCCTCAGCCTCTGTGTAGCTGTCAAGGCTGGGTGTTTCAAAGGCATCAATGATTATAGCACCAAAACGGAGCAAGTTTGCGAGGGCATGCAGTAGATGCATAGAAAAGGAAAAGAATTATCCCCATTAAGGAATGACTATCAATTTAGGATTTAGAAATTATGAAACATAAGCAAATATTTTCCTGCACTTAAGGGAGTTTTAACTGGTCACTCTTCTGATTACGTACATCACCTCTCCTCCTGTAATGAAAGAATGCGTTACCCTTTCCTACCACCCAGGCAGCCCCAGTGCCCTCCAGGTGTGCACCCTACCCCAAGACATCACCGCCCTCTGTCATTCCCAGTAGTAGGTTTGAAGCTAATAGGCCAGCAGTATTTATCCTATTAGTAAAAACTCAGTGGGAACTCCAAATTTACCTTCATAGCTGAATTTGGCTTTATGGCAAGAATATATATTTTTTCACATATATGTATGCACACATATATTCATATTACTATATATGTATATATACAAGAATATATATATTCACATGTATGCACACATATATTCACATTACTATATATGTATATATACAAGAATATATATATTCACATGTATACACACATATATTCATATTAATATTTCACAGCAGAATAACTTAGTTTCAACGAAGAATAAATGCTTAGCAAAAAAATGTTGTTACTGGGTACCTAGGTTTGCTTGTTTTATGTAGTTTCTAGACTGGTGACAAAGTTTGCTTTTATATTGTTTTCTTCCTTATGTTTTCATACCAGCTTGTGTCCAAAAGTTAGGAACGAAGATAAGTATTAGGAACTGAGAGAATTTATTTCAGTTGTTTTGACTTCCCTAAATGTGCCTAGAAACAGGGGAGGGACTGGCTTGGCAGCCCTTTCCTGAGTTTGGAGACGTGGAGGTCCGAGGGCCTGGGGTAAAGAGGAAGAGAGACCTCGGTTAGCTGCACACTGTCAGACAGACCCCTCCGAGGCTCCTTTTCCTCGTGTGTGAAGTGGGAATTATAATTCTTCCTTGCCTGCCCTTCTCATGGTTGTGGTCATTTGGAGACTCAAGTAGGAAAGTATATGATAAAAGCATTTGAAAGTGGTGAGGAGTCAAGTCGATGTAAGGTAGTGGTCCTACTACTACTAAGGGTTTACCAAGTGCTGTGCTAAGCCGTTTCCTTGTGTTGCCTAACATAATGCTCGCAGCAACTCCACGAGGCAGGCGAGGAAACTGAGGCTCGGACGGGGAAGCAGTTGGCCCAAGATCATAGCAGGTAGCGAGGGTCTGGGCGGGGACCAAATCCACATTTCCTGTTCCCTAAGCCCACGCTCTTAACTATTACGCTCTACTGTTTATGTTAAATTTTTATTTTCCTGAAACATCTTTAATTTTTATTTTTTTTTCCTATATATTCTTGCACCAAAACATTTATTAGTCAAAAACAGCCCAGTTGCAGATAGATTAAAAAAAAGTGATTTATTCTTGCATTCATTGAAAATTTAATGTTCTTAGCAATGATTCAACATAATCAAATGTAGTTGAAGACATAGTTTTATGATTTTCACTGGATATTTGTAAATAAAAATTCAGTGGAGAGGGATCTTCAGGAAATGATTTTATGTCTTGCAGAGGCTTTCTTCTTGGTACTCACTGTATTTCCAAGTTCTTATTAATATATGTTTTCTAAACCTAGTTCATTATTATTAGATCTCTGAACAGGAGGGAGGTAGACGGGGTTATGCTCTCCTTTGAGGATGGAGGATGTTAGGTTTGGAAGAAATATGAGCTTATTATCAGTTCTCTGCAGTATTTTTAGAAGATTGCTGTGTAGCAAGAAGGCGATCTTCAGTTTTAAGAGATGTGAAAATGCAGATGGCTAGTGATTTGAATAGATTATTCACTTATAATATGTACAGATGCTGTTCATCTGTTGTAACGGTACTTCCACCAGCATTCTGAGTTTGTCCCTACAACAACCCTGTGGAGTACGTGATTACTCCTGTGTACAGATGAGAAAAGAGAGGCTTAGGTTAAATGCCAGCATGTCCACAGCTGGTAAAAGACTCCACTAGGACTTGAACCTAAGTCTTCTCATTCCTTTCCATGAGACAGAAGTCAACTATTATTATTGTTACGGTTAAAACACAACACAAAAATGATCAACTGACAGAAGCATGCAGACGTAAGGAGGTTCACTCAGCCACAGCAAGTCTGTGAAGCAGAGAAATATGTCCCTTGGGCAATAATAAGCCAAAGCGACTGGTTTAAAAAGTAATAAATACTTTTCCATTTGCTGTTGTTTGTTGACTAGTTCAGGCCTCGTGAAAGATCATTACCTTTTTAAAAAAATTGAATTTGTTTGCTTTTTAACACTTTTAGAGCTCTGGGAATTCCAGTAACAGATCACACCTATGAAGACTGCAGACTGATGATTTCAGCAGGACAGCTCACGTTGCCTATGGAAGCTGGGTTGGTGGAATTTACCAAAATTAGTCGGAAACTGAAGTAAGCGTATTTCAAAATTACTACAGTTTCATAAAGGTGTCCAAAAGAGATCTGAAATCCTGTATGTTTATTTTCTCTGGTTTCATTAATGCTCAGCTCTAGAATCTACGTGGCGTTTGTTAAAGAAGCCAGGGTTATGAATTTATCTCCCATTTCATTCGTCTAGTTTTGTTTTGTCAAGGAGAGTTAACTCAGAAATATGTGTATTGGTCACGGGAGGAGACCAAGAGCACATGTGGATCCGCACAGATCTGCCTCCCTTCTCAGGATTGTCTCAGTCAGTCCTGCTACCTTCTTACGAGAAGGACGGCATCACTGAATGGTATTGGCATGTGGTGGCAGAACTTTTCCTGTGAAATATGAATTGACTTGTAGAATAGCAATTCTGACCATCACTGGACTTTTAAATACTTAAACCCTAGATCTACCTTTTTCTTCTGGGTACATAATTTTTTTAAAAAAGCCAAAACACTACTTTATGTTTTTATGATCTAGTTTAAAACATTTAGAATGCTCCCTTTGAACTATCTGGTATGAAAGATGTAACCCCCAAGTCCCCCTTATTACAGTTCATCCTGTTTTCAGCCCTATTAGGGATTTGCAAAATTCATTGATTTAATAGACCTTGGCATCCTCTCTAGGAGGCAGCTGCAGAACCAGTTACTGTATTAAAGTTCAATATTAAAAAATTTTTGATAACCAATATAGCAAATATTATTTATATCTTTTAGGTAACAAAAATATTTTGCCATTATGTTCAAAAATATTCCTATAGATTTGAAAAGTTTAGATAGTGACTGAAATCGAATACAGAAGAAGTATATGTTAAGTCACCTGTTTAATTCTACAAGACAAAGACAGGATATGATGTAAGATACAGTATATTTTCCAGTGTTTTATAATTACTATTGGAGGAAGTGTGTATAGTCTAATGAATCTGCCTCTCACCACATCTTGTGAAATATGAGTTTATTGTCAGCCTGAAAGCTCCTTAAAGCAAGAATTGTATTTTTTTAAACACTCAATAAGTACTATTGACTTACTAAGTAATATTTAGATTAAAATATTATTTTTATTTTCTTCTTATGAGTCATTTATTATTCCACCACATTGTTCTTTTCAGTTACTTTTCTTTCCTTCTGATATTTAAGATAATTACAGTTATACTAATATCCTTTAAAAAATTAGAAGCCTGTATACATGTTCAATATGCACTTTAAAATACCCATTTTATTCTCCTCCTCAAATTTAACACTTCAAATATTTTTCCCTCAGACAAATGAATAAAACAATGTTCATAAAATGTCCATGTGGATTAGAAAGGGCTAATAATATGTATTTATAATTCTTTGTTTAGATTAGATTGGGATGGTATTCGTAAGCATCTGGATGAATACGCAGCTATTGCAAGTTCTTCAAAAGGAGGGAGAATCGGAATTGAAGAATTTGCGGAGTATTTGAAGCTGCCTGTGTCAGATGTCTTGAGACAACTTTTTGCACTCTTTGACAGGGTATGTTAAAATTTAATCTTCAGCGTGCAAACATTTTTACTCTGCCAGTCCCCACAGAGCAGAAATCAATATGGCAGACCTTGGAAAAACTTGTTAGGTCACTGTTAGAAGAAGCAAGACTGAGCCTGTGGTTTAATTGCATGATTTTTTTCCCCTTAATAGTTATAATAGTAGTAGTAATAATAATTGTGTGTATATGTTGCAACAGTTATGATAGTGCCTATTTATTGTAAACACCAGCTCAGAAATAAGTATTATGACTCTATAACCATGTTTGCAATATGGAATTGAAAGGTTTATATAACTGGCATGAATTTTAAAATTTATGTTAAAATTCATACATTGATGACATGGGTGGTGCTATTCTATTCTGAAGGTTTCTAGACTTTCCCCAAAATGTGTGAAGACCAAATAGATTCCATTTTCAAATAATGTTTTATAACAAAGGTTTCAATTAAAGCTTGGTTGTCTGCCATTATATTGGGGATATGGTTTTCTGCTTATGAATATGTAAGTACATGCAGTTAAATAATTAAATTGTCAAAAGTTTCCTATGAAAAATGCATCAAGATTTTAAATTCTCTATTTTTAATTTGTTTTTTAATATATAAAATTGACAGTAAAGTTTACTCTTTCAGTTACAGTTTTATGAGTTCTAACAAATGCATAGAGGCATGTAACTACTACCACACTCAAGATACACAACAGTTGCAAAAAATAATTCCCTAAAGCTCTCCTTTTGTAGTCAAGCCCTTCCCCCACCCTTAAACCCTGGCAATCACTCCATCCTTATAGCTTTGAGTTTTCCAGATGCCATATAAATGGAATCATACAGTGTATATCCTTTTGAGTCTGGTTTCTTTCACTTAGCATAATGCACCTGAGATTCAGCCATGTTGTTGCATGTATCAATAATTAATTCCCTTTTATTGCTGGCTGGTGTTCCATTGTATGGATGTACCATATTTGGTGCATGCAATCATTCCCAAGTTGAGGAACATTTGTTTTGTTTCCAATTTGGGGCGATTATGAATATAACTGTTGTAAGCATTCGTGTGTAGGTTTTCGTGTAAAGGTAGGTTTTCATTTCACTTGGATAAAGACTTAGGCTTGTGATCTCCTTATTTTCCCTTATCTAAGAATGACTTTATTTTGCATTCATTCCTGAAGGATATTTTTGTTGTATATAGAATTCTGAGTTCATAGTTCTTCCCTTTCAGCAATTTAATAATGATGTCCTCTTGCCTTCAGGCCTCCATGATTTCTCTGCCCTACTGGTTTTCTTCAAGTTTTGACTTTCCTCACTTATCCTCCTGCTATGGTATTTTGTCTAGAGGCGTTTGCTTTTTGTATTTTGATCAGAGTTTCTAGTTGTAATCAGAAGCAGAGATAGGAAAACTGGGCTTATTCCATCCTAGCTGACACCAGAAGTCCCAGTTCTCTTTTAACCACTGGAAAAAGATATTTTGCAAAGAAATTATAGCTTGATGATAGAAACCAGGACAGGGTTTTTTCTCTTTTTACCCAGAGCACACTAATATTCCTAATGACTTCTGTGATCTCTTAGATGGACTATTCTTTAACATGATGCAATTAAGTAACATTTTTCTATAGGTAGTGCCCAGGTCTCTCTTCTAGGCTTGCTTGCAGCATACAAATTATCTTCCCTTGTCCATGAAATGATCCTGTGTCACTACAGTGATACTCCTACTAAGATTTAGGAGAAGGGAGAAGTAAATTATTGGATATAACTGTGCAATTTGGGAAAAGAGAGGAATTTGTCACTTATGCTATTGCTAGTCTTTCTGTGAGATTTATATAGCATCTTCCAGTATGGGTCTAGAAACCATGCAAGTCATTTTAAATGAAGCTTCTGTAAAAATGAACTTGGTGACAAGGAGGAATATGGCAGGGACGTACAAATAGGGACGGGAGATGGGGAAATGGGAAGTGACGTGAAACAGACCGAGGAGGAAGTTTAGAGCACGTCTTAGACTTTGTGCTCACCAGGATTTTTAATCAAAATTAAAAATCGTCTCTATAGAGGTCGCTCTGTCTTTCTGGTGTCAAGCTGTCACAACTAGCAGTTAAGGATTGTGACACCAGTTGTGTCATGTGATGACTAAGGATCCCTGCCGACAGCCTCATTGTTTCTCCAGCACTGGTCAGTAGGGGAAGCTTTGGGAGTGGAGGAGGGAGTATAAACCGAGGATTACAATAACCAAATTGCCTCACTCTGAACTAGAGAATACAATTGGCTCCAGGCGGTTGGGAGACTGGTGAGCCTTTGTAGCCAATTTGGTCAATCACATTTCTGTGTGGACTGCTTCCATCGGCTCACATATCCATTATAACTGAGTTTTCTTCACGTCTTTGTATAGTGTGACTTGTTGGCTTTAGATATAGACCCTGAGCTATTTTTTAAAGCACTTTTCTTTTGATCTCCAACATATTGGGAGGTAGAGAAAATAGTCTGGAGAATTAACGACTATGCATTTGACCTTCCTTTCTTTCCTTCTTTCTTTTTCCTTCTCTGTCTCTGTTTCCTTTTTGGTTTTTAACATATCTGCATGTCTGTGCCTGTGAAGATTTGCTTTGTTTTGAGAGGTTGAATTATGCAGTTGCTGGCACGCCCTGTACCCATACCCACTTCCATGCTAGGCTTGTTTTCTTGGTCTCTTTAAGGGATTTAGCTGGGGAATGTTTGATGGGAAAAACAAGGAAGTACAGTAACTTCAGTTTGTTTCCCTCAGAGTAGCTTATCTTGCTAAACTCAATGCTTAATGAGGGGTGGGGGTTTGGGGGAGGAAGGGTGGGAATGAGAAACGGGGTGTTCCTGTTGCTCTTTGAGTAACTATACATTTTTGCAGTGCAAACTGCTCCCATAAGCCCCTCCCATGTTCCTTTCCCATTTATCTTCTCTTTCCCTTTTCTTCTTCTCCTCTCTTAGTCTGTTCCCAAGTCTAATGCAATTGTGGGTGGTATTTGAGGGGTGGGGAAAGACCTGAATCTCTCCCCACATTCCTTTATTCTTTCTTCCAACATACATTCTTGGTTACTCTAGAAAAACTTCGTAATGGTTTTTGTCTCAATTTTCCTAAAAAAAAATATGCTGTCTATTTCAGTTCCTTCTGATATTCTGACATATTCTTTTAGATTCTCAGATATTTGATGGCAGATAAGCTTCAAAGAAATGTGGCATTTGTGATCCAAATCATGGCATAGTTGACTAGTTTGGGATAATTTCCTTTGGAGAGGTCCCCTCTCTTTGAAAAAAAAGAAAAAGAAAAAAGACCCTTTTCATCTTTAGGTTTAATTTAGCTTCTTTATTTTCTTGAATGTATACTGAACTCTCTGGATCGGAGGTGAATTTGGGATTACTCGAATGTCCAGATGAGTGAGAGTTGAGGACTGAGACAATAGTTTAAAACAGTGGCTTCTCAACATTTTTTTTATTTATAATTCAGTTTTAAATGCCAGATTTTTTGCCAGCACACTTGAAGGGATTTAAGTATACCTAATGGGATTGAGAAACAACACTGACTAAATCAGAAATAATTGTAACAGTCATGTTTACAGTTATAGCAATGTCTTGCAGTGTCGGTAACGGTATCATTGTTCATTCCGTCCTCCTTCAGCGCTGTATTACTGAGCAGAGCTGTGTGCCACCCTGCCGGCAGTAGCTTATATCCCTATGAGATGAAGTCTAACAATTTCGGTACACACGTCGTCCTTATTGCTGGCTTGACGACATACCATGTTATCTGCCTCTTGCCTCTTACTAGTAGCACGTCATATCTCTTCTGCCCCACATCTCGTCGTACATTCAGCTGAACATTCCATCTGAGACACATCACCTTAACAGTATGTATGCTCACTGGCAGCAAAGCTGTATGTCAGGGGTCAGCCGACCCTTTCTCTAAAGAGCCAGATAGTAAATATTTTTGACTTTGCAGGACATATGGCCCCAAATTCTCAGAACAACTTATACAACTGAGGGGAAACGTTCATCTCTCCCACTCAGAAAGATTTTTCTGTTTATTTCCAGTTGCTTAAGCCGTGCAAGTGCCCTGTCCTAACTCTCAGCATGAGCAGAAACTCTGCATACCACAGCATCCTACCGTCTCTACCAGGAAGGGGCAAGCAAGGATGCTTGTTGTTATTGGCACTCATAGTATAATACTTGAACTAATATCAAGAACAGGGCAGACAGGAAGAACTCAGGATAAAGCAGCACATTCATTCCACATAATGTGAAACAGTAATAAAAGATCTACAGAAGTTTACAATAGCCAAAAATGCTGGATTGTCAAAGAAGTATACACACACTTTTCCTGTCCAATAGTTAAACAAAGTACGTAGTAATGCCAGAAGAACTAACTACCAGTTAGAAGGCAGAAATGGGAAAAATCATGACAGTTTTCACCACTTTTTTACAGAATGAAAATAGTAACCATCTATCTAAATGTTATTAGTCTATGGTATGTGCACAGTGGTATTAGTAAAAAGAGAGAGTGAGCTTATGCCAGACTATAGCTGAAGAATTAGAAATCAGCCTCTCTCATCTGTGAAGATGAATGATATACCGTTAGTTAGAACTGTGGGAGAATGTCAACAGGAGGTAGACAGATTAGTCCAGAATAAAGATTCAGAGTGATCCCCTTTAAATCAGATGCGGAGTATCCTACAGATTAATAATGGTCACCATAAGTACTGACTGCAATCCTTCAATCCAGTCCTTGAAGCTGACCAGCATTCTTTGTTTTCATCAGTTTAGGAAATATAGCAGGAGTCAGCAAACTACAGCTGATGGACCAAACCCAGTCTGGCGCCTGTTTTGTAATAAAGTTTTATTGGGACACAGCCATGCCCCTTCGTTTATGTATTGTCCATGGCTGTTTTCTCACTACAGTGGTGGAAATGAATAGTTGCCACAGAGTGCAGTCTTCTATCCTTTAAATTTCCAGTTCAGGTTTGATATGTATTATAGTATTTCATAGCTCAGGGGAAAAGAACTCATCTTGATCCCAATCTCAGTTAATCAGGATTTGTTATATGGAATCTGCTCTATAACTTATATGATATAATTCACAGAAAAGGGCTATCACTTTCTGAGAGGGCTGGATGAACTTTCCTATTAAGTCGTACAAGTTGTCCTGAAAGTTTGGTGGTCCTATATGTCTGACCGTTTCCCCCTTCAAGTCTCAGGTTGACATAGCTCCTCCATTTCGTCCATTGTGGTATTTTCTCTCACTGAGTGTCGTTACACTAGAAATATCCATTTAAGCATGAGAATCATATGCTTGATTTTTGGCTTCTCAATGCAAGTATACCGAGGAGATGCTTAGAGGAAACAGATAAGAGACTGCAACAGTTAGAGCTTAACTTTTTTACTAGAGCAAATGAGCAATTATTGGCCTCCACCAAGAGTATAAGGAAGTAAAGAACAGGGCTTTGTAAAGACCAGATTGTGTCAGACCAATTTAATTTCCTCCTATGACAGAGCAACAGCCTATTATAATAAAGAAAAAGAAATAGATGTTATCTCTATGGACTCTAGAAAGGCTTTTGATTTCATCCAACATGACAGTCTCATCAATAAATTAGGAAGATCTGGTCCAGATCATGTTGCAGTTAGGTGAAAGCCCCACTTGACAGAAAGCCTTCACTCCAAGTGGGTGTTGTGATCCCTGTGTCATTATAGACCCAGTTCAGGGCCCCACCTTGGAATTCTGTTTGGAGAAGCAACATACTTGATAGGTTTCAATCAGGAATACTTTTGAAAACCAGATACCTTGTCAAAGTGGGGATAAGGGAAAGTAAACATGTCTTTAAAAGTTGTGGAACCAGACCCAAGATAAAGAAAGATTGAATTAAACGACCATATAGTATAAAAGGACTTGGGCACCAGAAGGAAACTAAATGCAAAATAAGAATGATGCTGCTGTCACTGTTTCAGGGCACATGAAAATCTAGATTCACAGAATTTTAGAGCCAAAAGGACCTTTGGTGTCTCATTGCCCATCTTCCTCATTTTGTGGAAGGCTGCCAGCCCAAGAGAGGAACCTACATGCTCAAGTACACAGCTGGTTCATTGCAGGACTGGGACTAGAACTCTTCATTCAGCATTCCTTTTACTACAAACCATCACTGTTGACTTTTTTTTTAATAACTTTCTTGAGGTATTTTACATGTCATGTAATTCACCCATTTCAAGCATACAATTCAATGATTTTTTTAAATAAATTGACCAAGTCGTGCAACCATTACCTTGAATCAGTTTTGGAACATTTCATCACTCCATTATGACTCCCTGTGTCATTAACTGTTAGTTCTTGTCACCTACCTATCCCCAACCCTAGGCAACCACTATAGAGTTGTAAGTCCTTCTGTATTATTCTAGACCTGATCTAGAATAGAGACTAAAGACTTTCTGTCCCTACAGATTTGCCTTTTCTGGACATTTGGTATAAATGGAATCATACAATATATGGTCTCTCGTGTCTGGCTCCTTTCACTTAGCGTAATATTTTTGCGGTTCATCCATGTTGTCACATGTATCAGTAATTCATTCCTTTTTATTGCCAAATAGTACTCCCTTCTGTGGATGTATCACATTTTGTTTATCCATTCACCAGTTAGTGGACATTTAAGGTTCTTTCCACTTTTGGGCTATTATGAATAATGTCACTTGTGTCACTGTTTACTTTTTAAGTTCAATAGTCTTTCCTCTCAAATTGGGGTTAAATTTTCCATTAGATGTGGCCTCTTTCCCTACTCTTTTTTTCTCCAGATCTGGACAGTAGAGTTCCCCAGACAGAACCAAAGTTGCTGTTAATGTTCTAATAAATAGCCGTAGGGGATTAAATGGTCCAGAGAAGAAAAGGCTTGTTAATCTAATGACAGTCTTTTATTCTGTGATGGTTTATGAGAAACTGTTAGCCAAATGCCTTCTATCTTCACAGAAAATAAATGAGAGGAATTGGATTTAAACCTCAGCAAAAAACACTTCAGATGGGCATAAGGAGGCACATTTTATATGGCAGTGGATGCTATCAAGTTAATTTGCAATATCGTAAAAACAAAGCCCATGTAATTTGCTCTGAGAGAAGCTTATATGAATGGATTTAAATCTATCTGAGGCCAGATGGCCTCCTGTGATCCACTAAAAGGAAGGCAGTCCTTTTGTGGTGCTTCTTCTGTGTGGTGAAGGAAGACATTGACCTTTGGTGTTCACAGAGGCCATTTTATTGTGCCCATGAGAACAGTTATTGGAGTTATTATGCCATAAAACCAGTCATTTGCGAGTTTTACACAAAGCACTGGGTGTGGCAGAAGGAGACATTGCTCCCATGTCCTGAACAGAGCAGAGTCCCCTAGCTACTATTCTCTCCCTAATAATAGCTAGAATAATCATTATTCAATTCTAGAATCGTACAGTTTGCAAAGTAATTTCACGTGTAATCTCCTTTTGACTTCATATTTGAGCCTTAGTAGTTCTCACAGTAACCTGTGAGATAGACTCTGTCACATGGCAAGTCAAAGCCCTTTTCAATCCAGTTCTATCCTGTTGATCTGCCTTTCTCTCCCATCATTCCCAGCAATAGACTCTCATGACATTGAACTATTCGCTATCTCTTGAATACCACACATCCTTTAGTTCCTCTATCTTTTTACTATATTGTCCCTTCATATCCCTTGTGATTTTAGAGAACTCAGACTCAGCCTATCGTCAGGCCTGCACGTTATCTCTTCTGTAGGTAAACGTTCTCCTTTCCTTTGCCTCAGCACAATTCCTTGCTCCCTTTTTGGACACTCATAGTGGTTTGATAATACAGTATGCTGTATTAGCTGTATGATCTTTAAGAAGTACCTTGACTTCTCTCGATATTTCTTTCCTTATTTCGAATACTTTTGTGTCTTTTGTAGGAATGCTATGAAATCTATACACCAAAGAGCATTATATACAAGTGTAATAGTTTAGTATTAATAGTAGAAATGTGAACATTGAGTTCAGATTATAATTACAACTAGTTTTTGGTGCATCCACTTAATGCTTGCACAGCAATCCTGATGGATTCATCTTTGTATCCTAAACACTCAGCCCAAGTCGTGATGTATAATAAATGAGATTGAATCATTATAAAGTAGGTAGGGGAGACACTGTTATCATTTTGTAGACTTGAAATTGAGGCCCAAAATACTAAGTGATATAATGATTTAATTGTTATGTCCTGGCCACCTTTCCCTGAGTTCGTCAATAGAACTTGCAGAGATCTCTGAAGGGCTTGTACCCTGACTCCACCTAGTATCAAAGGTAGGGTTTCTCAGTGTATTGTCTGGGAGTGCCTGTCACAGACTGACTTCTGAAGATACTTATTAAAAATATAAAATCAAATCTCACAAATGTAATTTTGAGCAAAAAAAACCCCCACACACATATGAGAAGTGAGGGGACAGTACTACCAATTTTACAGAAATAAGTATTATAAGACAGTACTATAAGAAACTGTATGCCAACAATTTGGGTAACCTAGATGAAATGGACAAATTCCTAGAAATGCACAATCTACCAAGACTGAATGATGAAGAAACGGAAAATCTAAACAGACCTATAACTAGTAAGAAGGTTGAATCAGTAATAAAAAATTAAGACAAAACTCTCAACAAAGAAAAGCCTAGGATCAGATGGCTCACTAGTGAAATCTACCAAACATTTAAAGAAAAATTACCGCCAACCCTTCTCAAACTCTTCCCAAAAATTGAAGGGGAGGGAATACTTCCTAACTCATTCTATGAGGCCAGCAGTATCCTGATACCAAAGCCAGAAAAAGATACTACATGAAAACTACACACCAATATCCCATATGAATATTGATGCAAAAGTCCTGAACAAAATACTAGCAAACAGAATTCAACAGCACATTAAGAGGATTTTACATCATGACTAAGTGGGATTTATTCCTGGAATGCAAGGATGGTTCAATGTATGAATATCAATCAATGTAATACACTACATTAACAGAATGAAGGGGAAAAATGCATATGATCATCTCAGTTGGTGCAGAAAAAGAGCTTGACAAAATTCATCACCTTTTCAGATAAAAAGACTCAACAAACTAGGAATAGAAGGAAAGTACCTCAATGTAATAAAAGCCATATATGAAAAGCCAACAGCCAATGTCACACTCAATGGTAAAAGACCGAAAGCCTTTCCTCTAAGGTTAGGAACACGAAAAGGATGCCTTCTTTCACTACTCCCGTTCAACATGGTACTGCAAGTTCTAGCCAGAGCAGTTAGGCAAGAAAAGAAATAAAAGGAATGCTGGTTGGAAAGGAAGAAGTAAAATTATGTCTGCTTACAAATGAGATGATCTTATATGTAAAAAACACCTATAGATTTTGGGGCTGGCCCGATGGCATAGTGGTTAAATTTGTGCGTTCCACTTTGGTGGCCTGGGGTTCGCAGGTTTGGATCCTGGGCATGGACCTATTCACTGCTCATCAAGCCATGCTGTGACAGGTGTCCCACATAAAGTAGAGGGCGATGGGCATGGATGTTAGCCCAAGGCCAATCTTCCTCAGCAACAAAGAGGAGGATTGGCAACAGGTGCTAGCTCAGGGCTAATCTTCCTCACCGAAAAACAAAACAAAACAAAAAACCTCCAGCTTTTACGCACACACACACACACATCTGTTGGAGCTAATAAATTAATTCAGTAAAGTTTCAGAATACAAGTCAACACACAAAACTTAATTATATTTCTATACACTAACAATAAACAATCTGAAAAGTAAATTGAGAAAATTCTATTTACAATAGCATTAAAAAGAATAAGATACTTAGGAGTAAACTTAAGGAGGTAGAAGACTTGTCCACTGAGAACTACAAAGTGTTGCTGAAAGAAATTAAAGAAGACACAAACACATGGAAATATATCCTGTGTTCATTGTTTGGAAGACTTAATATTGTTAAGATGTCAGTACTACCCAAAGTGATCTACAGATTCAATGCAATCCCTATCAAAATCCCAACAATGTTCTTTTTACAGAAGTAGGAAAATCCATCCTAAAATTCATATGGAATCTCAAGGGACCTTGAATAGCCGGAACAATCTTACAAAAGAACAAAGTTGGAAGTCTAACACTTCCTACAAAACTTACTGGTTCCAAACTTACTACAAAGCTATAGTAGTCCAAACAGTGTGGTACCAGCATAAAGACAGACACATAACCAGTGCAATGGAACAGAGAGCCCAGAAATAAACCCTAGTGTGTGTGTGTATTCAAATGAGTTTCAATAAGGGTCCCAAGACCATTCAATAGGGAAAGAACAGTCTTTTCAACAAATTGTGCTGGGGAAACTGGACAACCACATGCAAAAGAATGAAGTGGACCCTTATCTTATGCCATATGTAAAAATTAACTCAAAATGGATTAAATACCTAAACATAAGAGCTAAAACTATTATTTGAAAAGCTGAAATTACTGTGTTTTGTCTTAGACAAAAACAAAGGGGGATAACTTTGTGACATTGGATTTCTCATTGATTTCTTGGATATGACACAAAAAACACAATCAACAAAAGAAAAATTAGATAAATTGGATTACATCAAAATTAAAAACTTTTTTGCATCAAAGGACACTATCAACAGTGGAAAGGCAACTCATGGAATGGAAGAAAATATTTGCAAGTCATATACCTGATAAGGAGTTAATATCCAGAATATAGGGAGAACTACAACTCAACAACAAATAAACAAACAACCCAACTAAAAATGGGCAAAGGCATTGAATAGGCATTTCTCCAAAGAAGACATACAAATGACCAACGGGTGTAGGAAAAGATGTTCAACACCACTAATTATTAGGGAAATGCAAATCAAAACCACAATAAGATATCATTTCACCCCCATTAGGATGGCTACTCTAAAAAAAAAGAAAACCCAGAAGATAACAAGTATTGGCTAGGCTCTGGAGAAATTGGAACCCTTGTGCACTGTTGCTGAGAATGTAAAATAGTATCGCCAATGTGGAAAACAGTATGGTGGTTCTTCAAAAAATTTAAAACAATTACCATGTGATCCAGCAATTCCACTTCTGGGTATATATCCAAAACAATTGAAAGCAGAGACTTGAAGAAAGATTTATACACCCATGTTAATAGCAGCATTATTCACAAAAGCCAAAAGATGGAAGCAACCCAAGGGTCCACCAACGTGTGAATGGATAAACAAAATGTGTTATATACATATAATGGAATATCATTTAGCTTTAAAAAGGAAATCCTGAGATATGCTACAACATGGATGAACCTTGAAGACATTATGCTAAGTGAAATAAGCCAGTCACAAAAGGACAAATACTGTGTGATTCCACTTATATGAGATACCTAGAGCAGTCAGATTCATACAGACATAAAGTAGAATGGTGGTCGTCAGGGCATGGTGGGAAGAGGGAGTGGGAGTTATTGTTTAATGGGCACAGAGTTTCAGTTTTGCAAGATGAAAAAATTTCTGGAGATGGATGGTGGTGAAGGTTGCACAACAGTGTGAATGTGCTTAGTGCCACTGAACTGTACACTTAAAAATCGTTTCGATGATAAATTTTATGTTATATGTATTTTACCACAATTTAAAAAAATTTAACTAAAAGTTTAAAAAGACACAAAAAAGTATATACTGTTTGATTCCATTTATTTAAGGTACAAAAATGGGTCTAGGTGTTAGATGTCAGGACAGTGGTTACCCTTGGGGGAGGAGAGTAACTGGAAAGAGGCGGGAAGAAGCTTCTGGGGGTGCTGGTGGTGTTTTATTTCTTGTTCTGGGTTTTGTGACATGGGTGTGCACAGTTTGTGAAATTCTTTGAGCTACACATTTATATTTGTACAGTTTTCCATATGAATGTTACACTTCAAAAAATATTCCCCAAATGCGGATCATGAGTTGCACAGCAGACTACAGAATCAGAATCTCTGAGGGTGGGACCTGGGGACCCTGCATTTAAAAATCCCCCTTCCAAATTTTTCTAAAGAACGTTGGATTTGGGGAATCTTTGCTAAAGGAAGGGGATTGGGTAAATATCCCTCCAATGCCCAAGAATTCTTCAATTCTAGCCTAACGATATATATTCCTGAGAAAAGAAATTCTTGATATGCTTCAGTTGTTTACCTTCTCCTATTAGGAAAATGCATGTCATCTTTCAGGTGCTGAGAAATAGAGCTAAGAAATCAATGATGTATAGAAATGTATAGTTTAATATATTACATTTCTTCTAATTTTTCATACGTACTATAACTTATGAATATTTTATTGAGGCCCCCTAAAAGATGGCAGGTGCTAGGACCTGGTGGAATTCAGGCAACTTCACTAGGAGCTGAGGCATCACACCATGGGGCGTGGTGCAGTGTAAACAGGTAGACAAAAGCCAGTTCTTCCAGATATAAGCCACTGAGACTCCGTTTCGGCTCTCTTCGTACCATCTCCAAGATTTCAGCAGCTTTTACACTTGCTTGTTCAACCGACAGGATGTTTCTTGCAAAGACTTTATTGGAAGGGGCAAATGCAGGTCTTGGAGAAGCTTTTGGAGGCCTTCTTGGAAGAGGTGGTCAGAAAAGAGGAAGAGGAAATATTGGAGGGATAGTCGGAGGAATTGTGAATTTTATCAGTGAGGCTGCAGCAGCTCAGTATACCCCCGAACCGCCACCCACTCAGCAGCACTTCACCACCGTGGAGGCCAATGAAAGTGAGGAAGTGAGGCAGTTTCGGCAACAATTTGCGCAGCTGGCTGGACCGGACATGGAGGTGGGTGCCACTGACCTAATGAATATTCTCAACAAAGTCCTTTCTAAGCACAGGGATCTGAAGACCGACGGCTTTAGTCTTGACACCTGCCGGAGCATCGTATCTGTTATGGACAGTGACATGAACGGGAAGCTGGGCTTTGAAGAGTTTAAGTACCTCTGGAACAACATCAAGAAATGGCAGTATGTTTATAAGCAACATGACTGGGACCGTTCCGGGTTTCTGGGGAGTTCCCAGCTGCAGGGAGCTCTACAGGCAGCAGGTTTCCAGCTCAATGAGCAGCTCTACCACATGATCATCCGCCGTTACGCTGATGAGGATGGAAGTATGGATTTTAACAGCTTCATCAGCTGCCTGGTCCGCCTGGATGCCATGTTCCGTGCCTTCAAATCTCTGGATAGAAATGCCAACGGCCTGGTTGAAGTGTCTCTCCAGGAATGGCTGCAGCTGACCATATATTCCTGAATTGGCCACTGAGACGTCAGGACCCTCCCTGGAGGACATGACTGCTGAAAGCCTAGCCACGCCGTCTGCGCGATCGCTGGTGCCCTATCTGACAGCTGTCATTTCCTGGCGAGCTCCCTCACAACCCTCCATATTTCTGAACTTGTGCTCCCTTTACCGCTCTTAATTAAAACAGATTTTTCATGAAAAATGTTCTGAGTGGTTTGTGTATTAGCTTTTTGAGATACTGGATTTATATGGACGTATGTATGTGACGGGGGTCCAGGGTGGAGCTCTGATGGGGTAGATGTTAACAGGTTGTTGCTTATTTGGTGAATGAATTCCAAGGAGCAGGAAATTTGTTGTTGCTAAGAATGGAATTATGAAAAATCCTGGAATAAATCAAGAAAGCACTCAGGAGATACATTTTTCCCTTAAAACAAGTGAGAAAGAGAGAAGTTTAAAAATCTGTTTTTCTCTTAATTTCACATCTGGCCTGTCCATTATGTAAAAAAAATGAAAAGTGCTTTCCTGGAAATGTATGTAACTGTATAGAAAGAAGATCAGAAATGTGAAACGAAGCAATTTCTTCTAAGGGTAGTATTTTTTTTTAATTGTGGAGCGACTATGTAAAATTCTCGAATTCTTTAGTCCTGTTTCTCTAGTGAAATAAGCATGTAGCAATTTTGTTTTGATATATTCCCTTAAAAAAGGTCAGGGCGTTAGGGAATGAAAGGGTGTACCCCTCGTCCAGAATGTCTCTTGCTGCCCTCCTGAACCAAAATGATCACTCTTACACATATTTCTTACAAAATCAGGTGTGCCAGCTGATGTTAGCCGGCTCTTGTCATGTCTTGCCCTGCCTCGGAGCAAGGAATATTCTTTTTTTTTCTCTTTGAAAACACAGGCAGAGAAAAAGTAAACACAAAAAAAAGGGGTGGAGAACTTCCATAAATTGTAATCGGTTATTTGGGATATAAAGCAATATAGAGGCGTGTAAATATCGCTGACTTTATTGCAGCGGTTGCTCAGCCCCGGCTGCAGTTTAGAACCACTGGGGGAGCTCTCGAGGGACACTGCGACCCGACCCGAGTCCCGCTGCAAATGAGTTCAATAAGAATCTTTAGAGGTGGGGCCCAGAGATGAGAATTTTTAAACCTCCCCAGGTGATTCTAATGAGCAGTCAAGGTTGACAGCCACTGCTTTCAAGTAAAACTGTCCAGCAGTATCTCTGAAATCGGTCTCAGCTGACAGTTAGGCCCAGCAGGAGAGTCAGCGTTGCTAGGGTCCAGGAGAAGGCAGGTAGGAATACAGCGAAACTGCCGTGTATGGTCGCTGGTCTGGCTTTATCATTTTGATTAAGGCAGTTCTAGTGGGCAAGCAGTATCCAGAATCCCTGTGCGAGTAGACTCAGCTAGAGAGGCTGCATGTCCAAGTGCTCAGTTCCCCTGCCTGCTATTTAATTGGTTTCTACCCCTCCTGCGTCTCTGATTTTTGCTGCGTGCCCTCTCTCCCAGGCAGCTTTGCAGGATCCTCCTGGGTTTGAAGATAACGTCTTCCTTCCTCTTCTGACTCATTTAGAGGAAAGTTTAACTGTTGTAACTGGCCTGTTAACAACTCTCAACTGCCTGGGAGAAATCCCCGGTGAAATTAGGAGGGGTTGTCATTTGACCTTTGTGTTCACCGTCATCACCGCCATATAATATTTATGAAACACCACGTGTGTGTAATTCTGCACTGAGCCAAGCACAAAGATCACATCCTCAAGGGACTTGTACTTTAAGCTTGTTGTGGTGTGCTGCTTAGAGCAGGGGTGGTTGTATAAGAATAAGGCTGCTGCCGGCAACCGCACATGAGTATCAGGATCCTTATTTTAGAGAAAGCCCACTAATATGTCAGGCATGGGTGTAGGAATGTAGCCACGCAAGGGGAAAGCTGCCAGGATGCCTTTTAAGGTCTCAGAATATTAAGTTTATAATTTAAGCTTTCCACATGATGGTTGTGGAAAGGACAATGTAGCCGCACTCGTTTTTTCTCACTTCGTTTTAAATGTTTTATAAAAGCTAAGACAGTTACCTCACACAATTCGTTATTTCTCTTGCTCCTCAAGTTAAGGGGTTACCTGCTTCTATGATTCTCTTCCTGCAAGCACAGGGCAAAGCATCCTGAAGTTCCCTGTTTCTCTTCTGAATTTGTATAAATTTGTACAAATAACCCCAGTCACTAGAGTGGATACCAGAAAATTCAGTCCAAACTCTGGATTTTTTTCAAGTACCCAAATCTTTGGCATGGTGTAGAACCAATAGCCTGATGAATGAATTTCTTAGTTTTCATCCAATAGTTGATGTTTTAAAGACACATTTTTAATATAAAAGGGAGTATTTACCTGATAATTTTTTTTAATTTTGCCTTTTCTACTTGGAAGACTACTTATAGCCCAAGATGGTCTTTGATTCATATAACTCCATCCCATTGGTTTTAAATTTCTAACGTTAAGCAATACAATCAGTGTAGTAAGTTGAAAATAATACCCAGTGATCTTAAAAAATATGTGAAATTATACCGTCTCCATTTTTAAGGTAAAAATATCCCATATGATTTTGGAAAAACGCCTTTATCTTGATGTAATCCATTGAATTCTATAACCTGTAACAGCAGGAAAAAGACCTGTGTGCTCTGAACCTAAGAAAAGCAAACCTCCAAAAACATTCAAAATCTGTATGTCATCTTAAAGGTCACTTTTTAAATATTTTTTGAGTAGTAGTGCATGTGTTTTCAAAAGTTGATTTATATAACAACCTCAGTCAGAAATTTCGTCAGTAATATTGTACAACTAACCCATCGTGGTGCCCTTGAAAATATTTGTGGAGACACCTTCAGGACCCTGTATGTAATGTACCTATTGATTTTAAAGAGCTTTCAGAATTACTTTTTAAAAATATTTAGTTTTAATGCTAAGTGGATTAAAACAATTTAATTCCTAGAAAACTGGTAATACAATTACGTATGGGGTAGAAGTATGCTCTTTATAGGAATATTCAGGTAAACAGAATTTGAATGATAATACTCCTTTGGATTTGTGGACTATCTTCAAAGACTCAAAGCCTTTTTCTGTTGGCTGCTGCATAGTAGGTTCTGTTTCATTTTGAAATTATCTTGGTGGCATTGATTATCTCTCATTTGCAGGCATATATCAGTTATAACACAACACAGAGAAAATAGTCCCTATCCTTGGGAGTTTCTCATCTCAAAATGTGTTTGAAACCATTTCCTTAAATGTTGCTAACTTGAAAAGTTGTAAAAAGTGTCTGATTCCATAGGAATAAAAATGTTGAATAAATCCAACTATGAAAAACCTTAGGGAACTGATACCTGGGAATCAGACACATGAAAATCACCATTTATTCCTCCTGGAATTTTAAATGGTCCGCGTGTGAACAGGTGACCTGGAACTTCCCGTGAATCCTGGGAAGCAGTATGGTGTGATTGTGCGATGGTGCTGTGAGCCCACAGTGACCCCAACCTCTCACTTCTGTGCTTTTCTGACCCTGCTGACTGCCAGGGAAGGGGGGCCCACTGTCTAGAGTTTCAGCGAAGCTTAGTTACCTCCCCTGTGGTTCCAACTCTGGGCTGTCCTGGCCTCTAGACTAGGACAGATTATGGAAGGAATTAGGGTTTCCTTCCAGAAAGCTGGTCTCCTCCTTTGCAATGTGGCCCTGAAATATTTGCAAGTCTAGGTTTTTCTTTTTTTAAGTTCGTAATTCTTCCTGAGGAGTTCAGTGGGTTTTTAAAGGAAAGAATCGCAGATTTGAGGAATAATTTTTATCATGGAGCTGATTTGAAATTGAAAAATTAAAAATGTATTTTGCTGTATACTTTTTTAGTATCTTTTTTTAATGTATTTTATCAAGCTACTTGCTTTAATTTGAATGATTAGGAGTCAGATTACCTAAATTTTAATTGTAGTTATGGCAGTAGTGAATTTTGTGACCTCAAATAAAACTTATATCTCAGTTTTTTCTTTAGTAAAAGTGAAGAAGTTGAATGAATCATTTCTAAGATTCTTTCCCATTCTAAATTTTATTATTCTGAATTTGGAACCTTAACAATGTATTATTTTATTAATCCAATAATAAAATCTCTCAGAATAATTTTCATGCTGTTTTTTTTCTTTCACATTACCAGGATGAAAACTTATAATTTCTCATGTGCTTATGAAGACTCTGCTTTAACATTCTTTTGTCAGTTAGAACTACTCTTTTATGACTGTTATTGAAAATCAGAGGTCCAGGATATTCACCTTGTTTTGTGAAGAGTGGTAATATCAAGCGTCATTTACATTTCTATATCTCCATCTGAACAAGTTATAGTTGGCCTGTGTTATACATAAGGTTTGGTAGTATATGTAAAAATCGGATACCTCAATAAAGATACAACATAAATTCAAAGGAGTATGTCCACTCATACAATCTGTGATTGTATCTTCAGTGTCCATAGATCAATCTTATATGTATTCTTCAGAACTTCTACTCAAGACTTCTATGTTGCTTCGTGGAGAAAACCAATTGCAGAAGAAATTTAGCGACATTGAGCGAT
Organism: Tapirus indicus; assembly: GCA_031878705.1. Lineage (NCBI taxonomy): Eukaryota > Metazoa > Chordata > Mammalia > Perissodactyla > Tapiridae > Tapirus > Tapirus indicus. The sequence goes on along the minus strand of CM062927.1, from coordinate 28,884,219 downwards.
ATATTCATGGTTCAATAAGCTGTTCAACCTCTAAGGCTAATGAAAACCAGCCCTCACAGTGCATGAGAAAATTAAATAGTGATGGAGCAAGAAGGAAATTATGTCCCTTAAAACTCTACCTTCTTTGAAACTTCTGGGGTGATGAAAATATTGTTGGTATTGATGGTGGTGATGTATATATTTATCAAAACACATCAAACTGTACACTCAGAATAGATGCTTTTTATTGAGTGTAAATACCTCAATAAAATTGGTTGAGGAAAATAGCTCTCTTAGAGGCTGGGAACCAGACAAAAATAGAAGTCGGATGACCTAAGTTTTGTCTCAGGAATAAACCGTTACTTTAGGGAAATCTTGAAACTTCCTGTTTCTACCTTCTCCTATGGGAAAGTGAAATTACATTATTACTCCTTTTAGTTCCCACCCTGCAGTAAGACAAAGTAGTGTGGTGAAAGTGATTTTGTGTGTGTGTGTGTGAGGAAGACCAGCCCTGAGCTAACATCCATTGCCAATCCTCCTCTTTTTGCTGAGGAAGACCGGCCCTGGGCTAACATCTGTGCCCATCTTCCTCTGCTTTATATGGGATGCTGCCACGGCATGGCTGACAAGCAGTGCATCCGCGGACGCCCGGGTTCCAAACTCGTGAACCCCGGGCCGCCAAAGCGCGAACTAAACCGCTGCACCACCGGACGGCCCCGTGAAAGTGATTCTTGACCTGTTGAGTCTTGGTTGCTTTGAGAAGCTGGTTAAAAGCTACAAAAATTTCCCTAGAAAGATGTACACACAAAAAATGCATGCCAGTTCAGCCTCCGCTTTCAGTGAAACCCCAGGGAAGAACACTTGCCTTAGTGGTTTAAGGTGAACCCAAAGTCGTAGGTAAGGGTCAATGAAAAAGAGGTAATATCGTTTTTAATGCCTCCCCATGTGTGCTGGGCAGCGAGAATCCAGTGCCACACAAAGCAAGCAATCCTTGCCCTAAAGAGCTCTTGATGGTTGAAGTGTAGACACTCAGTCACAGTTAAAGATTGCACTCTTATTGATGCCAGACATGATTTGTTAATCTATCAAGTCTATCAGATCTATCAACCGCATAGCTTTGTTGTTACTAGTTCATAGTTTGTCTGGGAATTCATCACTTGAAGATTTTGCTGCCAAAATGATTCTAACACCTGGGGTTATAGTTTATTTACACCCTTCTTTTCTCTCTCCTCCTTCTGTCTTTCCTCCTCTCCATCTTTTTCCTCCACTCTCCATCTCATTTTTCTTTCTCCTCTTTTCCTCCTTTCTTCTTTTTAGTTCTCTCTGCTTTATCTCTTCCTTCCATCCTCCTTCCCTCTCTGCCATGCCTCTTTCTCCTTTTCTTCCTCTTCCTTACACTCTCCCTTCTTTCTCTCCATTTCAAACTCCCTGTGTTCCTGTCTGAGTGGTTAATGTGCAGGAAAAACTCTGCATTCAGTCAGCCTGGGTTAGAACTCCCAACCTCTTCTTTCATATTGCCATCATGAAATACCCCGTGAGGTGCCTAGATATTAATATCACACTAGTTAGGTTTAGTTTCCAGAGGCTTAGAACTACAGGATCTTCTGGGGCCTGATATCACCAAGGGGCCATTGAGGTTGCTCAGGTTTGCTTAGTTACTCCTGGTTTATTGCATATTAAGCCTGGAAGGAAGAAAGACTGAACCACTCTAAATGAGCCTCGGTGCTAAAATGTTTGTACTTGCTGCTAAACAGAGAAAGAGTTTTCTTCCTCCTGAACTGAGAATGGGTGGGCCACTTGCTTGTTTTTCCATCTCAGGGCGAACTTTTTTCCAAATAGGCTCAGTGCACGATGGAGTTGGGCTGTTGGGCACAGCTGCATTTCACCTTGTGGGCTGTGATTAATAGGGATCCAACTAGTGGCCCTGCTGATTGATGTCTCCCGTCCTTTCACAGAACCATGATGGCAGTATTGACTTCCGAGAGTATGTGATTGGCCTGGCTGTCTTGTGCAACCCTGCCAACACAGAGGAGATCATCCAAGTGGCATTTAAGGTACTGTCAGCCCCACTGAGAGCATCTTGGTCTGTCTCGTAAACAAGTGTTGACTCTAAGTGTATTATTTGAAAATCAGCGAATCTGTTACATGAGTTTATAGATCTGATGTGACATGTACACGAGGGTAATGTGATTAAGACGGTTGCTGCTCAGAATGAAGAAAACACACAGCATCCGTTTAAGCAGAAAAACGTCTTTGGAAGCAGCCTAGTTAACAGCATCAAGATTGGAGAACAGGTGATTTGACAAATTAACTTAAAAAATTATTTCTTTTCAGCCTCCCCATTTTGAAGCCCCTAATTGAGGTTTATAAATAAACATCACCTGTCACTAGTCATCCTACTTCACCGTGCGGAAAGTTCTGATCTATCCTTATTTTCTTGCTCTGTATGTCAGAGATGTTTTAGGTGGTATTTTCCCGATGGAATTTATTTTGTTGTGGTGATGGCAGGTAAGCATCATCGTAAATGTCCCAAGTTTCCACCCTGTATGTGTTCCTGTAGTATCACATTTATTTTCACAGCAATAGTGAGGAGGCAGATGAATAAGAGTTCCCAGCAGAACTTGATGGAGTTTTGAATTGTGAGGACTCAGACTCCACTTGTCAATCGCATGCCCAAAGGAGAGGGAAGGATACGTTCCCAAAGTATGTTTTCAGTTCTTTTGAGAGGGAAGGCGCTTCATCTAGTTTAAGTGGCATGGCCCCTTTGAGGGCTAAGCTTATCTGGTCTGCTCTCAGGTAAAACAAAAATTTGATCTCCCTACTTGTCTCACCAAGCTGTGTATATTGACTCTTACTGCTCAGCCACTTGGTTGTCTCTTTGCTTCCGTCCACCATGACCCTGAAGACCGTCCTATTCCTCTTTCTTACTGTTATCTCTCCCTGATCGTCACTGAGAAGAATATCCCAGTGTGACTCCAACAAGTTGTTTTTTTTTTTCCCTCTTTTATCTACAAAAACTCTCTTCCTCCAAGAGTTCTTTCTCACGTCTTAGAGGACACCAGGGATAGCCTTAGGAATTTTCATGTGTTCTGTCATTGACAGAGGAGTCCCTATTTACTTTTTATTTCAGATTGGTTTAAACTGAGTTAACTGCTAGTCCTATAAAGAACCCTAGTGGTTGATGCTTAGCAGATGGTCATAAGGCAAGGGCCAGAACTTTTTCCAAGTTTAAAACATTTGGTTTTTACAGACTTATTCATCATAAAACCTAAAATTATACACATAGCTAACTTATTCCGATCCAGATATTTCTGTTTCTGTTTTGGGATTGTATGTGTAATTATAAGTTTAGTTGGGCAAATGGTCACTTTTGGTTTACCAATGAAAGACCTGTTAGAAAATTTGGCCCTTACTCACAGTAATTATTGTTTTTAAAGAAGTTGTGAGATTTTTATCTAGCCTAGACCTTGGTTTGGGGGTGAGAGAAGGAGGAAAGAGGACCTAAAAGTATAATTAGCTCTTTTTTTGGTAAGGCAGGCGTCATGCTTTACAATGGTTATTTTTTCAACTTTCCTTCTTAGGCATGTTTTTTGTTTTTGAAAGTGTGTTGGTATACTTTTATTTTTCATTAGGTAGTATCCTAATATATAGGATCTATTCACATCCTTTTATTTGGGTAGCACTTCACAGTTACCTTCCCATCTTTGATCTCATTTCATCGTCACGGTGACCTGTAGAGGTAGACATTTGAGTGCGTCAGTTGTAAGCAGTAGACTCTGCAGCGGTTTAAGCCATAGTTGTAGGCATAGATTCTGGCTGTGGAATTCATTGTAAGGACGAGGAATAGGCTTAAGGGAAGACTCAAAACCAGGCAGCTCCAGAGGCCCCAGCTGCAGGAACCCCTCTACACTCTCCCTTGGGCACTGCAGTGAGATTGAGCAAACTCCAGCTCTGTTCCATCATTCACATTCCAGGGACGATCCAATTGGTCTTGGGCCATGTGCTCGCCAGGAAAGACAGAATGTTTTGATTAAGAGTCCCGCAGTATTCTCTGCAACGGGGAGATGTCATTCCCCCATTCCCAGAGGAAACTGTGGTGTTAAACTTTCGACCAGAGCCCAGATCATGAGACTTACCTTAGATCCAGGATCTGTGTAGCAGGGAGACTGTTGGGGATGATGAGTAATTGAGGGAAATTGAGGGTTTTAGGGGAGCAATCTGGAGTAGTTGTGACAAAGGACAGTTGGAGAGGAAGTAAAAGTCTCCGGTGTGAATAAGTGAAGGATCCATACACAGAAGTGAGAACCGCCAAAGCACCCAATGTGGCAAGAATTTAGACTGTTGGATGAGTTGGTGAGACTTGTTAAGGAATGGAAGCTGTTGAAGAAAGCCTAGAGCTGGTAAGAGGCAGGGTGTGACTGAATCCTGGCAGTTAGTTTGAAATCTAAACCCCATCAAGAGCCCTGGGGCTGCAGGTTGTGAAAATAAATGCTAATTCATTTTTCACTTTCCAACTCTCTTACCTGCACTCGGGGGCTGAGTGGTAGAAAGTGGGTTAGAAGTCAGTGCTTCCTCAGCTGGGGGCAGCAATCACGGCTTCAAAATACTATATTTTTTCTCCTTCCAACCCTCATGGACGGTTGGAATACTGCTCCATATTTCCTTGTTGTTCTTTAATCATCACACCTTATCTAATGCCAGTTTTTTTTTTTCTTCTGGTTTTGATCATGTATTTGGTCAGAAGTAGATACCATAGCAGGAACTCTAGATGTTATCTGCCTGGATTTGGACGCCAGCTCTACCTCTTACAAGTTGTGTGACCTTGGGAAAGCTGCCAGACTTCCTTGTGCCTGTTTTCTCATCTGTAAGACAGGGCTAATAATGACACCTGCCTTACATAAGACGATACAAGGGTTAAATGAGTTAATACATGTAAAGTGATGTGAACTCTTTTGATCAGTGCCTGCCCAGTCAGTGCTTATATCATTAAAAATGTTTAATATCCAGGAGAGGATTTTTGAATATGGGTTATTAATTATCTAACAGTTCCCCTTGTTTTGCTGCTTGACTTTCAATCTATCTCACCCTACTGCCTTTTCCCCTCTGCCTATAAACATTTTCTGTCTCTCCCTTCCTAAGGACAACCTCCTGTTGTGCTTGGCTACTGCCCCATTTATCTCCTTTCCTTTATTACGTACTTTTTTTTTTGCTGAGGAAGATTCACCCTCAGCTCACATCTGTTGCCAGTCTTCCTCTTCTTGTATGTGAGCCACTGCCACAGCATGGCCACTGACAGATGAGTGGTGTAGGTCCATGCCCAGGAACCAAACCCGGGCCACTGAAGCAGAAGGTGTTGAACTTAGCCACTAGGCAGACAGGGCCAGCCCATATTACATAATTTCTTAAAAGGAGAGTCCATCCCTGTTGCCCCCACTTCTCACTTATATTCATTCCTTGATTCCCTTTACCATCTGGCCTCTGGTTCCCGGAAACTGTCTTGATGTCATTACATCGTCAGGATCTCCTAATTGTCAAACCCAGCAAACCTTTTGCTTCTTACGTGGCCTTTCTGTGGCATTTTACTCTGTCATTTACTCTGGCATTACCACTGTCACTTCCCCTTTCGTGAAAGCCCTCCCTTAGCTTCCAAAATGCATGCTTTTCTTTCCTGGTCTCCATCTCTGACCACTTCTTCTGAGTCCTTTTTGCCAGTTCCTCTTCCCTCCACACACCTCAACTCTTGCTATTCTCAGGGCTTTGCCTTACTTTGTTTTACTCAGCTTCAATACACCCATAGTTCCAGTTCTTACCTGAATTCCTATCTCAAGCCTCATCACTCTCCCGAGCTGATACGCTGAATCACTTATTTCCTCCTGGCACCTCTGACTCAAATTTAACCTCTCCAGGTCCAGCTCTTGATCTCACTGGGCACCTGTGCTCCCACTCTTGGGAATGTAACCACTTTCACCCAGTTGCCCAAGCTGGACCACCTCAGCCATCTTTGGCTCCTTCCTTTCCATCACTACAGACCTCTAATTGATATGCAAGTCTTGTCTTTGCTTCCTTATAAATTCTGTCCCTTCCTGTCTTTCCTGCTTCTCCACCTCTGTTAATTGTTTTTCCTGACTCGAGTCTTTTCAACCTTCTGCTCTCAATCCATCCTGCAGCCTCTGCCTCCGAGAGCTCCCTCAATTCACATATGAGCACACCACATCCCCTCCCATCATAATCCTGCAGGGTTAGATGAATCCTTATGTATCCATCATGATCTGATTCCTGCTTGTCCTTAGTCTCCTGATGTGAGCCCCCAGCAGTCACTTGCCCGTCCGTGCACAGCCTGGGAATAAGACCCAACTCAAAAGGCAGCTCCTCTGTAAAGCTTTCCCTGACCTCTCTCTCATCTTGTTCTCCACAGGACTCCCATGTCCTTTTGTACTTACTATTTGTTGTAGCCCCTATTTTAATTCTGTGTCTTTCCACCACTAAACTATAAGTGTTATGAGGACAGCAGAGACCATACCTTCTTCGTATACGTATCCCCAGCCCCGGCACAATAATTATTATTGAATTATTAAAGAGCTTATTTTCCAAGATTATTCCAAACCAATGTTGCTCTGAGGGAACTAATTCTTACATTTTATTTTCTTTTTCCTTCAGCTCTTTGATGTTGATGAGGACGGCTACATAACTGAGGAAGAGTTTTCCACTATTCTGCAGGCTTCCCTTGGAGTGCCTGACCTTGATGTTTCTGGTCTCTTCAAGGAAATAGCCCAGGGGGATTCTGTGTCCTACGGTGAGTAGGAGGTTTGACTCCTGATTCAGTTTACAAGGAGGGCATCCAGATTCTGGACTGACCCTCATACAAGAGTGTTGCTTCTTTCCCTCCACTAATTATATGAACAATAGAAATGATAGTAATAATAGCAATAGTGCTATAATTGTAGTAGCTAGTTATTGAGGACTTACCATATGTTAACTACTCTTCTAAATATTTTATATTTATTAACTCATTTAATCTTTACAACAGTCTGTTTAATCAGTACTCCTCCTTATTCTTACTTTACTGAGATGCAAAGAATTTCAGTAACTTACCTAAGATAATCCAGCTCGAGAATGGCAGAGCCAGGATTCAAACACCCAGACAGCCTGGCTTTAGAGCCCATGCCATTGACCTGTGCACTTAGTGCCCCTCCAGGAGGGACTTTTCCTTTCTGCTGCCAGTGTGGCCAAGCAAAATGGAGCAAGTTAACCGAACTGGGTTGCAACTGCCATAGAGGGATATGGACTGAGACACCAACAATCATAATAGTAACTAGGCCTTCTGTTGATGTTTACTGTTGGCGCTCAGGTAAGCTTTCACATTCGTTATCTCATGTCATATTGTTAGCACCCCGGTGAGGTAGAGGTAGGGACTATCAGGGAGGAAGACCTAGCGGCCAAGTGGCAGGTCCATCCATCCGTGGCCGACCTTTCTCCTGATGGCTCAAGTCCACACATCAGAGCAAGCTCTGCAGAGCTGAAGGATGGTGCATCAATTTCACATATTTCACAGGGCCGTCGTTGAGAAACACCCCACACACAGCTGCAGCAGCAGAGAGGCCGAGGTGATTGTTTCCCAGCCTTAGTTTTGATGTGGTCATAGAGGTCAGGTCGGATTGTCTTCCCCAGTCTTTTCCCTCAGGCTGGAGAGGGACTCCTCGTGAATAGCCTCTTTCCTTATGACGTTCACAGAGTTTCAGCTTGTTAACTTTCGTGGGATGGGGGAATTAGCTCACATTACTCTCTGTTTTTAATTACTGTCATTTTAGCTGCTCTTTATTCTATTTCAGGTAATTAAGTGCCTAGGGCACTTATACTCTAAGTTCATTGAAAAAAAAAGAAAGAAAGTATAAAATGAGGGAGTATTTCCTGAGATAAAATTTATGAGTCATAAACTCCATGTGTACTAATTCTCTGACCATTTTTCTTTCATAAATAAGATTCTCTGTTACTCTGAACTACTCTCTGTTACTCAAAACTGCTTGAAATAGCTATTTCAATGGAAGCTAATACCAAAATTTATTGGTAGGTAGTCATAATTTTATGACTATTAGTTAATCAAATTATTAATTAATCGAATTTTGATTTTAATAATTCTTTAGGGAAACCTGCTTTGTTTTTTGGAGTTCAATCTTTTTCTTTTAGAATACACAAAATAATCTTCCTTTCCCCAATATTATGCAAGTACATTTTTTTTTTTTGCAGGAATGTTTGAGGTATTTAAGCATGATTTTATCAAAGAATCAGTATTGAAATGTATCATGAATGTGACCATTTAAATTGTTTAAATGTGATCATTTAAATTGTTTTCATTCTTGGTTTTCCATTAGCCAAATTGATGCCCAAATTCCACTTATAGCCAGTTCACAGCACTTGTTCTAGAAATGAGTTGTTCTTTAATGCCACTGCCATCCCCAAAGAGAACAGAGACCTTGATCTTTTGAATAGAGCACAAGTCTTGAAATTAAAGCTTTTGATTTCAGTAGATCAACTCTCATGCTTACTTATCTTAGAAGTCACTTATGTCTCCTGTGTCTCCATCATTGAAATAGACTCATGCAGATGAACCTCTATTTTGGATGTTAAGAAAGAACAATTAATAGCTTACCTGATTTGGAAATATAAAGTGGTCTATTAATGCAAAATAATGTTGTGGTTGCAGAGAATGATTCAGGCTCAGTCTGGTGACTTTCTCATCACTAAGACCTATTTTTATCTTCAAGAGTTGTTAGGTGGTCTAATGTGCCATGAAGTAGACTCTTGGTTATCAGAGGATTTTCTTTAAAAGAATGGATAGAAATAGGACATTGGGTTAAAATCCTTTTATTATAGAGCCGAATAGCAAGCTGATTCCAAGACCAGGCTTCCTTTGCTCTATAAGCTCAATAAAATTTTCTCCATCTAAACAGAAGAGGATAGAGAAATTTCAAAACTGAGGGTAGCATCATATTTCAGGAACTCCGGGTTATTGGAAGCTTGAGGTTCAAATTCTGATGGTTAACATAGTAAGCCTTCTATCCCTCTACCTCAGTTTCTAAAGACACTCGAGATAAAAAGAGGTCCACTACTCAATGGTCTCATGACATGATTATGTATTGGACACTGTACTTTCCTTTATTGATCATAAGTCAGGGCTCAGCTGGTATATTTCTATACCAGAGTTAAGGATTAAAATAGTTTTAAAAGCTGGTAATAGAAATTCCTGGGTAATAGAATTTTTTTTAACTTTTCTTACAAAAAATAACAGAAATACAGAAAACTGAATAAAACACAAACATAGAGCATAATGAAGTTTTATAAAGTGAATACTTGTGTAACTACTGTTGAGATCAAGAAATAAAGCTTTACTGACCTGACTTAAAAAGGAATCTCTACCTTGCTTTACTTTAGCATTTTACCATAGAAGAACGCATCTTAAAATAGTGTTTTAGTTTTGCCTGAGCTTTTGAACTTTATATAATGGACTCATATAATATGTGTTCTTTTACATCTGGCTTTTCTCATTCAAATGACTTTAAGATTCATCCATGATGGTACAACACACAGTTCATTCATTTCATTGCTGTATAGCATTATGTTCCATGAATATGCCACAATTTATTTATCCACTTCTACCGTTGACAAACATTTGAGTTGTTTCCATTTTTCACCTCTTATGAATAATGTGGCTATGAACATTCACATAATATCTCCTAGAACACAGTATGCACAAATTTCTCCAAGTTATATACTTTGGACTAGAACTAATGGGTCATAGTGTATGCGTATCTTCAACTTGACTAAATCATGGAAAAACTACCTTCTGAAATAGTTGTACAATTTGTGGAGGGTTGAGTAATAGAATTTTGCAATAATGTATTATTAAAGTCACATGTTAATCTGCATCATGCCAAAAGAAGATTCACCTCAATTTATTGGATTTTGTTTTTTTTCCTCTTCTAGAGGAATTTAAAAGTTTTGCCCTAAAGCATCCAGAATATGCTAAGATATTTACAACATACTTAGACCTCCAGACGGGCCACGTGTTTTCATTACCAAAAGAAACCCAGGCAACTCCCTCATTCTCAAGTAATAAAGTCAGTCCTGAAAATCACGAAGAGAGTACCTCAGACAAAAAAGATGACTGAAAGCAAATCTTCCCAACAGGGAAAATGCAGTGGTTTGTCACTTGAAATTGTAAAGACGTTTATTGATAGTATTTTAAATATGATTGTTGAGTAGTGATGAAGTTTAAAATGGAAAGCTTTTTTATAAAAATGATAAATTCTCTTATTAAAATGCTTTTAGTCACATGTGTAATATTCCTTTCTTTTATGTTATATTGTGTGTACTGCTTGGTTTTCTGGTGATACATATGTTTTTATGCATTTTCCAGTTTAATTTGCATATCCAAATGAATAAAATGGTCTCACTTAATTACTAATGAGCATTATTAACACTGTAAAGAGCTTGAAAACTGTAAACACTTTTTAATCTACTTCCCTCTAAAGAAATAAAATAATATTCTATTATCTCTAATCCCTTCCCATTTCTGGAGATAAGAATCAAGAGTCTGGGGAACGTTGCAGAATTTTATACCTTTAACTTCACAGATGGATTTTTTTCTATTTACATTTCAGTTTCTTGGATCACTGACTATGGGCGGTTTAGAAGGGAGAGCTCGGTTCATTACATGAGACTTCTTAAAAACTCATATTCTCTTTATCATGCATACCTAATATGGATTTTCTTAACTACCTGCTAAGGAAATCATACCCTTTGGCATGATCTACAGATTTAGAACTTTGTTTTAAAGACAACGGCTATGGCCAAAAGCTAAGTGGGAATTGCATTATTGAGGGTGACATTGATTGCCTAATGAGAAAATGAATTGTTTGCCACAGAGTTTAATTGGACTTGGATAGTTCAGAATGTAGTGCTTACCCAATAAAGGAATCAGATTTACTCTATTTATATAATATTAGAATTAATATATTTTACCATCCAAGTGGAAGTTTTGTTAAGTGTCCTCTCAAGTTTTAGAGTTTGTCTGAAATATCTACAGGGAAAACACAAAAGGTTCCAAAAGCTAGGGAATCCAAAAACCTACTTTTCAATGTGAGACCACAGTGTAACCCCCAGGCAGGAATCTAACAGTGACATTTTTCCTTCTGGTTAAGCAATAATTTCCCTCAAGTGCCATTTTAATTAAATGTCATGCATGCATGCATATTGTTAGTATCATTTATGTTTGAAATTTTGAGAACCAGTTTATTAGTATAATGTACAAAAATAGTTGGTTCAAATTCTGAATTCAGTCTATGAATTCAAACTCTTTGTTTTGAATATATTGGTGATTCACCCCCAAGCTAGTATTTTAAAGCCATTTTTGAAGTTGAAAAGTCTCATGAGCGGTGTTAGAGTTTATGTTTAATTGAGTCATGATTTCAAACTGGTTTTACATATTAAGCAGTTAGTACTCTGACTTAATAAGTAAATATGTATTTGGATAATTGATTACCAAAAACTTTATACTGTATATATAATTGCTTTTTGTATGTCTTAAAGCTATTTAGACAAAGCATTAAATAAACTGAAAATAATTATTTAAGTAATTAGGAAAGTACATCTTTATGATCGTGTCTGTCATATGCAATTGAATGTATATAATACTCAGGTATTATGATTGCTTTTTATCATAAAAAAGCCACATATTAATCATGAAAAAGTAGCATTGTAAAATAAAAGCTTTCCATGAGGTTCTTGAAAGTAATCCTACTGTTTTCCTTTTTTAAAATAATATTTTATGCTCTTTAATTCCCCTTCTGCCAATGTAATATCCTATTCCTATTTTATTACTGAATAAACAAACTTGCTACATAAAATTCTTGACCATTAAAAAATTCTGGTTTTGCAATTTTGTCTCAAATGTAATATGCCTTTTTAATATTGGGGTTTGAATATAAGTTTGCATATTTATGAATGTGATTAATCATTTTTGTTTGCATTTAAACTTCATGAAATGTCAGACATAACTTTAATGAAAAAGTCAAACTTTAGCTAAAATAGCAATAGTTAGTATTCCTAAAGAAGTTGATTTGACTGGCGGGGTGTATGTAATAACACGTGTCATGATCACCATTATTACTACAGACTAAGCCTCTGCTTTTATGCCATCTTAACAAAGATTTCCTTCAAAGATGAGACTTCTTAAAAACTCCTATTAAGTTTTCTCCTCATGATTTAAAGAATTCAGTTTCATTAAATCAGTTAAACATACTGTGGTTTTATATAATAGGTTGAAAAAAATGAGTTACTCTTTGAAATGAGAAATACTAGATCCTAAGACATATAAACCATAAAAATTTCAATCAGTTCTGTTGAAGGATAATGACATACTGAATGCTTACAGGCCAAGTTGCTTGCATTGTGTATGTTTAATTTTCCTCTGCCTCTGCCTTTAGAGTTTTGGGAGGCTCAATGTGTTAGCTAGTAGTGATCCCATAATGGGGGTTTAAAAGAGATCACCTCCCTTTTAGAAAACCTGTGGTCTGCTCCCTGTATGAGGCATAGCGGTGCAGATGACTCACTCCCAGACTGGGGAACTACCCCCTGCAGATTGTAACGAGTGCAGGGCGGTTAACTGACGCTTTATTAAGGAGAGCGGCATTGACTGGATTGGAACAGATGGGCTCCCTACTACAAAAGTCCTTCTGTATTTGTTTTTATATAGCAATCACTAAAGAGGATAAAGAGATTCTAGTAAGATACCCCGAAACCCATCCCTCTGAAAGCAGACATATTGACAATCTTTCTTTTTTCTTTTCTGTTCACTTGGGCGAACTTTGTAATTTTTTTGTTAAATTGTTATACCAGAGTATTAAATCAGTGTTACATTGTGGCTTGACAGAGGTGAAGACCCTCACAAAGTTCATGATGTATATCCAATATACATTCATGCATCGCTTAACAATGGGAACACGTTCTGAGAAATGTGTCGTTAAGCAATTTCATCGTTGTGCAAACATCATAGAGTGTACTTACACAAACCTAGGTGGTATAGCCTACTGTACACCTAGGCTATATGGGACTAATCTTATGGGACCGTCATCGTGTATGCGTTCCATTATTGATTGAATGTCATTATGAGGTACATAACTATACATACCACAGACTTTGGCAAATAGGGTAATAACCTGAAGATCTTTTGTTCTTTTTACCCCATTTACTGTAAGCTTGTTTCTAGGTAATCATTCTCCCCCAGCAAACTTCTCAGGTGTCTATGTAAGGACGAGCATGTTCTAACAAATTGTCTCCATTACATTTTGACACCCAGCTTGCTATTTTTTATAACATGTTAACTTTAATTTCTAATCATTCTTATAAAAGAATCTATGTACATTAGACAAGATAAAAAGTAGGAAAAAGAATAAACAGAAAAAAATCATGTTTACTTCCGCTATTCCAAATCAACCATTATTAATTTTTTGACATTTTATTTCACTCTTTTTTCTAGATATTCTTATATTCCCATATATTCTTATATTGTATTTTACATCCTACCTTTTCCCTTGCAATGCAACATTTTCCATTGTCATTAAAATTCCCGGTAAATTTTTTAAAGTATACCTAATATTCCATCAGATAGCTATAACATAGCATATGTAATCATTCCTCTCATATTCAACATGTGAGTTTGATTTTCATTTGGGGACTACTAAAAATATCCAGCCCTTGGGGCCAGCCCGGTGGCATAGGGGTTAAGTTCGCACCCTCTGCTTCGGTGGCCTGGGGTTCACTGGTTCGGATCCCAGGCATGGACATACACACTGCTTATCAAGCCATGCTGTGGCAGACGTCCCACATATAAAGTAGAGGAAGATGGGCATGGAAAGTTAGTCCAGGGTCAATCTTCCCTGGCAAAAAGAGGAGGATTGGCAATAGATGTTAGCTCAGGGCTAATCTTCCTCACCAAAAAAAAAAAATCCAACCCAATACTCCATAATAGTCCATAATTACAAGTAGTTTGCTAAGGGACTTATTTATACTTTCTGAATTCCAAAATGAAAAACTCACTAAATATTTTATAATTATTAAAATTTGTTTTAAACTAATTTCATTATGGGAAAATATTGAAATCTTAGAATGAGGAGAGTATAGTGATTTTAACTCATGTAGTCGTTAACAGGTTCATGTCATTTAAAGGTAAGTAGACGTCATCTTTTAAAAAGTATTTATTTTTCCCTTTGTAACAGTAACAGACTTACTAATTATTACAATAAGTAATAATAATAACTACCAGTTTGGTGTGCTTATTGTGTATCAGGCATTCTGCTAAGTGATTTATAGGCGTCAACTCATTTAAACCCTCAATGAAGCATACGTATTGTTGTCCCTAGTTTTACTAAAAATTTAAGACTATCCCTAAGTCACTCATTAAGTGGCAGAGCTTGAAATGAAACCTAATTTTGTCTGATTGCAAAGGCCTGCTTCTAATCATTTATATAGAGCAACACAGCTGCCTAACTTACAGAATTTATAGATTTAGCATCTGCCATATATTTTCCTATTTATGGGTTTTAGATATCAAATTTTGACTTAGTTCTTCAATGGAAGAGAGACAGAGGTGGCTCACAACGGTTCTGAGCAGTGGTAGAGGCGGGAAAAGATTGGTGAGCCACAGTCTAGCAAAGGTGCCACTCCTGCCCCTCTTCCATGTGGCCCAGGGTAGGTCTGCTGAAAATCCTGAAACCTTCCCATGTATATAATCCAAGTTACTGTAAACCAAAAGCGAGGCGAACTTTAGAATACTACCATAATCTTTTTCCTTTGTGGGCAGTGGTGGAGCATGAATTCTTTACTCCTTATGGGTCCCTTTGCTGTGTGGCCTTTTCAGTCACATCTCTGCACTCAGAATAAAATCCATGGTCAGTAAGGTAGAGTTTGAGGGAACTGAGGACTAAGTCAAAACTGGAATATCTAGGACCTTCATTCTAACTGTTATGGACCATCCTCTTTGCTGTTCTCCCCACTGATCCTTCTGCCATCTTATAAATCCTCTTGCCATATGAAAGCACAGTGATCATTTCAAAGCATAAACCACATATTACTTCTCCAGCTAAATTTTTTTGAAGGCTTCCCATTGCAATTGGGATAAAATCCCAAATATTCCGTGTGGCCTGTAAAGTCGTACATGGTCTGGCCCTTCCAACAGTCTAGATCCCAGCTGTCCCCAGTCTCCTCCCTCACTAACTCCCACCACCAAATCTTTCTTGTCTTCAAACGGACTACAGCCCCTTCCTGCCTCAGACTCTTTGTCCTGCTGTTCTCTCTGGCTAGAATGCTCTTTCCCGAGATTTTCACCTGGGCTTCTCTTCAGTCAGACTTTTTATAAAAACAGCTTCATCAAGATATAGTTCACGGGCCATACAATTCACTCATTTAAAGTGTACAATTCAATGTTTTGTGGTAGATTCACAGGGTTGCACAACCATTACATCTAATCTTAGACCATTTCTTTACTTCATTCAGTTTTTAAATCGAATGTCATGTCATTAAATAGGAATACCCATCACCTAATCAAAATAGCCCACCCTGTCTCTTCAGAGACTCTTAATCCCATTACCCTTTCTGTTATTGCATTTATGTGAAATTATTTATTTGTTTATATATTTATTGTCTATTATTCCCCTCACTTAGGAGGTGTGCCGGACACATAAACACTCAATATTTGATGAAGGAATGAATGAGTGAATCATGATAACGTTATCTTTCACTTACTGTGCTTTGTATTGTATTAGAAGAGAGATCATCTTGATAACAAACTTGAAAACCTGGGATTGTGATCCCTAAAACTCATATAGAAATTAAGACTCTGAGAGATGTTATCACTTGCTCCGACTTACGTAACTGGTGAGTGCCGGGGCTGGACTCCAACCAAACCCAAGGCTATCTGGCTCTAAGTGTGGGGCCTTTTGATGAGGCCAAGGCAGTGAGAACCCATAAAATAACTAAAGAATTATATGACAGGCTTCAGGGTCCAGAAACATGGAAACTTGATAACCTGAGAACCCTCTAGCCACAAAATGCCTAGAATGCTGAACAAAATATCACAAACATATTTGAAATGCATAGGTGAGCATGCAAGACACTAAGGGAAATCCTCAAAGGCCAAAAATGAAAAGGGAGCTGGACACTGGAACTGTGTGAAGACATAAGAGTTACAGATGACCTGTGGACATTTGTCAGTCGAAGTAACAAAGAGGCTTGTATTTTACAGCTATGGGAGACAAAAGACAAGGTTTTTATATGAGGTGAGATTTGGAACTGAGGTCTCAGGGGAGGAAAAACAGACGTCTGAGGGGCTACGCTCCTAGTAAAAGAATGAACTGGAAATCTGAACTGACTGATTACTAGTAATGAAATTGAATCAGTAATCAAAAACTTCTAACAAACGAAACTCCAGGACCAGGCAGCTTCACAGGTGAATTCTACCAAACACTTAAAAACAGTTAATACCTATCCTTCATGCTCCCTGACTGCAGACTATACTGCAAAGCTGTAGTAATCAAAACAGTATGATACTGGCACAAAAACAGACATGTAGATCAATGGAAAAGAATAGAGAGCCCAGAAATAAACCTTTGCCTACATGGTAAATTAATCTACGATGAAGGAGACAAGAATATACAAGGGGGAAAATACACTCTCTCCAATAAATGGTGTTGGGAAAACTGGACAGATACATGCAAAAGCATGAAACTGGACCACTTTCTTACACCATATACAAAAATAAACTCAACATGGATTAAAGACTTAAATATAAGACCTGATATGGTAAAACTCCTAGAAGAAAACATATGTAGTAAACTCTTTGACATCGGTCTTAGCAATATATTTTTGGATCTATCTCTTTAGGGCAACAAAGCAAAAATAAACAAATGGGACTAAATCAAACTAAAAAGCTTTTGCACAGCAAAGGAAAATATAAACAAAACAAAAAGGCAACCTACTGAATGGGAGAATATATTTGCAAATTATATATTCAATAAAGGGTTAATGTTCAAAATATATAAAGAACTCATAAAACTCAATATTGAAAAAACAAAGAATTTGATCAAAAAAAAGGCAGAGGACTTGAATAGACATTTTTCCAAAGAAGACATGCAGATGGCTGACAGGCACATGAAAGATACTCAGTATCACTAATCTTCAGGGAAGTGCAAATCAAAACCACAATGAGATACCACCTCAAGTCTGTTAGAATGATTATTACCAAAAAGACAAAAAATAACAAGTGTTGATGAGGATGTGAAGGAAAGGGAACCCTTGTGCACTGTTGGTGGGAATGTAAATTGGAGCAACCACTATGGAAAACAATATGGACGTTCTTCAAAAAGTTAAAAATAGAACTGCCATATAATCCAGCAATACCATTTCTGGGTATTTATCTGAAGAAAACAAGAACACTAATTTGAAAAGATACATGCACCCCTGTGTTCACTGCAGCATTATTTACAATAGCCAAGATATGGAAGCAACCTAAGTGTCCATCAATGGATGAATGGATAAAGAAGATGTAGTTTACATATACAATGGAATATTACTCAGCCACAAAAAAGAATGAAATCCTGCCGTTTGTGACAACGTGGATGGATCTAGAGGGTATTATGTTAAGTGAAATAAGCCAAGCAGAGAAAGAAGAATACCATATGATTTCACTTATATGTGGAATCTAAAAGAACAAAACAAACCAATAAACAAAACACAAACAAACTCATAGATACAGAGAACAAACTGGTGGTCACCAGAGGGGAGGAGTTGGGGTGAGGGAAGGACAAAATAAGTGAAAGGGATTAAAAGGTGCAAACTTCCGGTTATAAAATAAATAGGTCACGGGGATGAAATGTACAGCAGAGGGGATATAGTCAACAATATTGTAATGACTTTGTACAATGACAGATGGTTACTAGTCTTATCAGGGTGATCATTTTGCAATGTAAATAAATGTTGAATCACTATGTTGTACACCTGAAGCTAATACAGTGTTGGATGTCAACTATACTTCACTAAAAAGTAAAATAATGAACTGGAAATATTCATCTCTGGCAAAGGAAGTCTATAAGGAAATTTTTCTTTCTTGACCTGAGTTCTAGGTTGGGGGAAAAAAATCTTCCTCTGATCATTTTAATTTTATTTCAATTTTTAAAATGTTCTAAGGCTCATTTTTTGTCTCAGCCTATGGTATGTCTTGATGAATGTCCCCATGCGTACTTGAAAAGAGTGTGTATTCTGTAATTATTGAGTGTAATGTTCTGTAAATGTGGGTTAGACTCAGTTGGGTGATAGTGCTGTATAAGTCCTTGTCTGGCTGCACACCCAGTTGGGTGAGCAGTGTGGGACAGGTTGCGGAGAAACCAGAGAAAAGATCCAGAGATGGTGAACGAGACATATAGGTTTATTGGGATTTACTTTCAGGGAGGTGCAGTGGCAGCCGGCTGGAAGGAGATGTGTACCCATAACCCGAGGGTGGGCAGTGGGTTGCTTATATAGGCAGGGGACACAAAGGCCATATGCTGGCCAAGGGGCTGTCCCTGGTACAGCCAGCCTTCCCAGGAACAGTAGCTCATGTGGAGGGGCTCTGTGTCCCTTTAAGACATGGTGTTCTTTAAGTGAGATAAAGTAAGATCCGGGCTGACCAGACCCAGGATTCTTACAATCCCAGCAGCTGGGTGTCCTGCCCAGAAGGGAGCCAGAAGGACAGGTGGTTGCAAAGGGCTTGCGGGCTCTTGCTGAGCAAGCCAGGCCCAGGGTCTAAAGTCCTCTATACCCTTACTGATTTTTTTTGTCTACTTGTTCTATTAATTATTATAAGAGGAATGTTGAAATCTCCAACTATAATTGTGGCTTTATCAACTGTCAGTTTGTCTGAAGGTCTGCCATTAGGTTTATAATCATTTATGATTTTTCTCCATCATATCTGAAAGATATTTTTGCTGGATAGAGTACTCTTGGCTGAAAGTTTTTGTCTTTCAGAATCTTGAATATATCATTCCACTCTCTCCTAGCCTGTAGAGTTTCTGCTGAGAAATTGGCTGAGAGCCTAATAGGACTTCCTTTGTATGTTATTTATTTATTTTTTTTTTGTATTGCTGCCCTTACTATTTTTTCTTTATCATTGACTTTTGCCTGCTTTACTACTACATGCCTTGGAGAGGGCCTTTTCATGTTGATATATTTAGGAGATCTATTGATTTCATTTGCTTGTATTTCTAGCTCCTTCCCCAGGTTTGGGAAGTTCTCAGCTATTATTTCTTTAAATAAGCTCTCTGCTCCTTTTTCCCTCTCTCCTCCTTCTGGAATACCTATAATCCTTATGTTGCATTTCCTAATTGAGTCAGGTATTTCTCAGAGGATTTCTTCACTTCTTTTTACTCTTAGTTCTCTCTCCTCCTCCGTCTGGAGCATTTCTGCACTCCTCTCCTCAGTATTGCTAATTCTTTCCTCCATATTGTCAGTTCTGTTCTTTAAAAGATTCCAGATTTTTCTTTATCTCCTCCATTGTGTTTTTCATCTCCATTTCTGATTAGTTTTTTTTATAGTTTCAATCTCTTTTGTGAAGAAATTCCTGATTTCATTGAGTTGTCTATCTATATTTTCTTGTAGTTCATTGAGCTTTTTTATGATAGCTATTTTGAATTCTCTGTTGTTTAGGTTATAAATTTCTGTGCCTTCAGGATTGATTTCTGGGTGCTTGTCATTTTCCTTCTGGTCTGGAGATTTAATATATTTTTTGCATACTGCTTGAGGGCAAAGGCTTATTTTTCCTTGTTCTGAAGATATCTGGTTGCAGCTTCCACCTGCCACCACTGGGTGGGGGTCAAGAGCTGTGTATTCTGAGCCCACCGGGATCCACAGGTGCTCTGGCCCACCAGCTGTGCTAGTGCTCCAGGCGTGGTAGAGGGGTCTCTCCTTTGCCTGCCTGATCCCGGGGGCTTCCCACTCTTCCCTCTCAATCTGCTCTCCTGGGGTGCTAGTTTGATGAACGCACCCCCGCAACAGTTCAGGCCCCTCTGTATGGGAATTTCCCACAGGCTGTAAGAGAATGTGGAGTGCGATGGTTTTACCATGGAGGGCTGCCCCTCCCCCCCCTCAGCCACGCGGTCCTGGTCCCAGGGTACTGTCACTGGGGAATGAGAGGAGTTCTCCTTACCTCCTTCCACTTCCTCCACGAGTACTAGCACCTCCACCCTCAGATGTAAGGCTGCATGGGTCTCTCAGACGTCTTCTGTGTTGTGTGAGTGTCCTCTGTTGGTATTTGAATGTCCTTTTTGTTGTATCTTAGGCAGGGAGAGCCTTGGGGGAATGCTCACTCTGCCATGATGCTGACATCACTCCCATTTATGATTTTTATGTCCTCCTGATGAATTGACCCTTTTATCATTATTAATACTCCTCCTTAATTCTAGTAACACTCCTTGTTCTGTTATCAACATAGCCACTCCAACCACTTCAACTTTCTTATGGTTAGTGTTTGCATGGTTTTCCTTTATCCATCCTTTTACTTTTAACCCACCCATGACTTTGTATTTAGTGCACATCTCTTAAATGAGTATTTTGCAGTCCATTTGAGCCTTACTTTTTTATCTTGTCTGACAAATTCTGACAATTTTAATTGGAGCATTTCTCTGCTTCCATTTAATGTAATTATTCATAGGATTGGGTTTGAGTCTACCATCTTTCTTTTTGTTTTCTGTTTGTTCCATCTGTCCTTTGATTTTTTTCTCCTCCTTTCCTGACTTCTTTTGGATTAATCAAATTTTTTAGTGTTTTATCATTTTATGTTTTCTTTTGGCTTATTAGCTATAGTTATTTATTTATTTTTAGTGGTTGCTCCAGAGCTTACAATATATATCTTTAACTTAATATAGTCTACTTTCAAATAGTATATTTTTCACTTATAACATATGAACCTTATAACAATATACTTCTATTTTACCTCATCCTATCGTTTGTGTAATGGTCATATATCTTCTACATGTTTTAAACCCCACAAAACACATTTATCATTTTTGTTCTAAACAGTTAAAAATTTCAAAATAAATACCTATTTATCTATATATTTACTGTTTGTGGCATCTTTTATTTTTCTCTGTGTAATTCTACCTTTCCGTTATTTTTCTTTAGCCTGAAGAATGTCCTTGAACAACTCTTATAATGAAAGTCTCCTGATAATAAATTCTCTCAGCCTTTTTAAAATCTAATTATGTGTTTGTTTTGCCTTTATTTGTGAAGAATATTTTTGCTGGATACAGAATTCTAGGTTGACTTTTCTCTTTATACTTTAAAGATCCCATTGTAGTCTTCCTTTTATTGTCTCTCATGAGATGTTAAAAGTAATTCATTTCATAGTTCTCTTGTATATAATGTATTTTTATCATCAGGCTACTTTTAACATTTTTTCCTTATTACTAGAGTTGAGAAATTTTATTAGGATTTGTCTTGGTCTGATTTTCTTTATGTTTATCCTTTTGGGGTTTATTGAACTTCTTTGACCTGTAGGTTTAGAGTTTTACTCTAGATTAGAAAAATTTCAACCATTATTTATTTAAACAGTTGTTCTGCTCCCAATCTTTCTCTTTTCTCTCCTCCAGTTACACATGTTAGACCACTTGGATTATCCCACTTGGATTATTTGAGTCTCTGTTTGTTTGTTTGTTTTCCAATCTTCTTCTCTCTCTGTGCTTCAGTTTTGATAATTTCTGTCACTCTTCTAGTTCACAGATTGTTTCTTCTGCAATGTCGAATCCACACTGTAAGTGATTGACTTCAGATACTGCCTCTTTTGCTTCTAGAATTTTTGTTTGATTCTTTTCATAATTTCTGTTTGGCTAATGAGAAATCTCTATTTTTTCCCTCATTATGTTCACAGATTCCTTAACATGCTGGAATATATTTATAATAGTAGTGTTAAAGTCCTTGTTTCCTATTTCATCATCTCTGTCATTCCTGGGTCTATTTGTATTGGCTGATTCTTCTCCTAGTAATGGGTCATATTTTATTTCTTCATATGTCTTTATACAAATTACTTTGTATACAGATGTGTACAAATTACTTATACAAATAATTTCATATTATAAGCTGGACATTATAGATGCCAGTTGATTGAGTGTCTAGATTTGGCTATCATCCTTAATAGAGTGTTGAGTTTTGTTGTGCCAGGAGTTAATTTACTTGCAGATCATCACATGAATTTCAACCTAAACCTCACACCCTATACAAAAATTAACTCAAAATTTAAAAATCACAGATTTAAAAATAAATGCAAAACTATAAAACTTTCAGAAAAAAATATGAGGAATTCCTTGGGCTGTATAGGTAGGCAAACGGTCCTCACACTGGACACCCAAAGCATAATTTCATAAAGCAAATATTGACCAACTGGGTATCATCAAATTAAACTCTTTTTCTTCATGAAAAGACAACCTACACATTGGGACAAAAAATTTGCAAATCACATATCTAACAAAGAAGTATCCAGAATATACAAAGAACTCCCAAAGCCTGAGTAAAAACAAAATAAAACAATCCAATTAGAATATGGCAACAGACATGAACAGCCACTTCACCACAGGATATTTAGATGGTCAATAAGCACATGAAAAGTTCAACATTATTAGTCATTAGTGTAATGAAAATTAAAACCACAATGATATACAACTACACATTGGTTAGAACGACTAGAATAAAAAGTAGTGACGATACCAAATACTGGCAAAGACATGAAGAAACCAGATCATTCATTCGTTGCTGGTGTGAATGTAAAATAGTACAGCTGCTGTGGAGGACAGTTTGGCAGTTTCTTAAGAAAAGAAACACGCAATACTCTAAGACCCAGCAGTTGGATTTCTGGGCATTTATCCCAGAAAAATGAAAGCTTATGTTCACACAAAGGCCTGTACATAAAGGTTTATAGCAGCTTTATTCATAATAATAAAAAGCTGGAAACAACCCAGATATCCACCAGTGGGTGAAACACACTGAGCATCCTCATCGTGGAGTAAAAAGGAACAAACTCTCGATACGATCGGCCACCTGGATGAATCACCAGAGAAATATGCTGAGTGAAAAGCACCCGTCCCCCAAAAGTTGCATACTGTATGACTCCACTTATATAACATTCTTGAGATGACAAAATTATAGACATGGAGAAAAGATTAGTGGTTGTCAGAGGCAAGGAGGAGATGGGAATGGGAGGAAGTGGGAGTGGCTATAAAGAGCAAAATGAGAAATCCTTGTGGTGACAGAAATGTTCTGTATCTTGACCGTGTCAACGTCATTATCCTGGTTGTGACATCATATAATAGTTTTGCAAGATGTTACCATTAGGGAAAACTGGCTGAAGGGTACACAGAATCTCTCTGTGTTATTTCTCACAACTGCTTGTGAATCTACAATTATCTCAAAATAAAAAGATCAAGTTTTTAAAACCCCCAGGAAAATTGATTAGGAGAAAAAAATTTTAGAAGTTGAAAGTGGGCACAACTGCATATTGAAAAAGAATTTTAAAATCATAGGAGAATACTATGAAACACATCTGTCAGTATATTTGAAAATTTAGATCAAATGAATGTTTTTGAGAAAAATCTATCTAATAAATCTAATTTAAGGGGAAAGAGAAATCCTGACTAGCTCTATAATCATTATAGAAATTTAATTAGTAGCTTAAAAATCAACTCCCCAAAATAAACCTCAGATGGTATTAAGGACACATTTTAAATATTTAAGAAATAGATAATCCCAATATTATACATACCTTAACAGAGAAAAGTAACCTTGATAACCAAAACCCAACAAGGGCAATTTGAGAATGATCAGTAATTTTTCTGCTTCATGTATGAATATAGATTCAATTAGCAAATGCAATCTAACAATGTATAAAAATTAATTCATGGTTGAGTTGGATTTATTCTAGGAGGGCAAGGATGGTTTAATATTAAAAAATATTTTTATGCAATTAAACTAATACTGTACTATTTTCCTATTGCATCTATAACAAATTATCCCAAAGTTAGTGGCTTAAACAGTACAAATTTATTAACTTATTCCAGAGATTGCTTGGTCTCACTGGGCTAAAATCAAGGTGTCAGCAAGGCTACCTTCCTTCCTTCTGGAGACTTTAAGGAAAAATATTTCTCTTGCCTTTTGAAGGTTTTAGATGCTACCAACATTCTTTGGTTTGTGGCCCCTTTGTCTCCATCAAAGCTACCAAAGACAGAGTTTTTCTCACATCACATAATTCTGATCTCCTCTTCCACTTTAAAGGGACCACCAGGTGATCCAGGATATTCTATTTATTTTAAGGTCAAGTGATTAGTAGCTTTAATTCTATCTGCAATCTTAATTCTCTTTTCCATGTAAGGCAACATATTCACAGGTTCCAGAAATTAGGACACGGACATCTTTTTTGGGGGCCATTATTCTGCCTACAACAAATACATTAGGAAACAAAAATCATATTATCATCACAATAGTTTCAGAAAAGGTATTTTATAGAATTCTGCATTTACTCATCATGACCATCTAGGAACAGAAAGAGACTCCCTTAACCTAATTATCTACCAGAAACCTCTAGCAAAAATCATACTGAATTATGAAAGCATTCCTTTAAAATCAGAAAGAAGGCAACAATGTCTGCTGTCACTGCTTCTAGTCACCATTGTAGTGGAGGTAGCAAGAATAGGAAAACAGGAAAAAAATCAAGAAATGGAAGAAAGAAAACATAAGGAATAAACATAATTTGAGGGACTCTACAGATAAATTATTGGAATTAATAAGAAAGTTAGAATGATATCCATAAGCTGCATTTCTACACACTAGGAATCAACCATTAGAAAATGAAATATTTAAAAGAAAGTTATCTGAGAACAAATCTAAAACATATTTGCAAGAATTTTATGGAGAAAATTATGAAATATGATTAAATGAATTAAATAAGGCCTAAGTGAAAAGAATAAGGAGATCTAATTAAATTCATAGGCTGACTTGATATGATAAACATGTAAATTTTCCCCCAACAGTTCTATAAATTCTAAGCAATTACAATAAAAATCCCTCGTTGATCTGATGTGTGTATATGTGTGTGGAATTGACAAGCTGATTCTAAAAATCTTATTGTAAAATGTGTATAGAAGTACAAAGTGTTACAAATAGCCAAGAAGTTCTAAAGAAAAAAACAAATTATACGTATTTGAAATGGGGGTCTTGCCACATCAGATATAAAACCTTATTATAAAACTGTGGTCATTCATGCAAAGTGAAATCATACAAGGATGGAGAAGTAGATCATGGAATAATAACAAGCCTGGAGAAAGATCTCTACCCTTCTTACTTTCTTCCTTTATTTAAATTCATTTAACAAATATGTATTGAGCACATAATTAGTGTCAGATTCTGGTGTAGACACCAGGAATTCGATGTGAACAAGACAAATAGTCCTTATCCTCATGGAATGCATAGTCTAGTGGAGAAGACGGGTCATTAAAAAGCAGTAATGTATGTGCTGAGGTTACAAAAATGGAAAGTCTGAAATACTTTGGGAAGATGTAAAAGAGGAACTGTAACTAATGCCCATGGAGGAAGTCCTCTCTGTGTCAGGAAAGATGAGCAGACGTTAGAGTGGAGGAAGGAGTGTTTCTTCCAGAAGGAACAAAATAATGCAGGAGAAAGCAAGGCTTATTCATGGAAGTCACAGAAATCTAGTTTGGTCGGGATAGAAAGATAAGGGGGAGAGTGAACTCTTACAATTAATCTGCATTGCTTTCATGGAGACCTCTTCTACATTCACATTTCCTCTACTTTACAGAAAAAAAGCATATTTCTCACCTCTTCTGAATCTTAGGGTGTAAGAATTCCCAGGGTGTAAGAATTTCCTGGGCATGGAACAAAAGGACCATTTAAAATACCAGTGGAGGGGGCTGGCCCGGTGGTGCAGCGGCTTAGTTCGTACTTTGGCAGCCCCGGGTTTGCGGGCCTGGATCCCAGGCGCCGGCCGACGCACCGCTTGTCAAACCATGCTGTGGCGGTGTCCCATATAAAGTAGAGGAAGATGGGCACAGATGTTAGCCCAGGGCCAGCCTTCCTCAGCAAAAAGAGGAAGATTGGCAACGGATGTTAGCTCAGGGCTGGTCTTCCTCACACACACACAAAAAAAATTGAAGGAGGACCAATCAACTTGTTGGCTCGTCGATAATTACAAATAATCTTTAATAATAGATTACTATATGATTTTTGGCAAATAACTTGAAAATAATTCCAATAACTTTCCGTAACAAATCCTTCCATTCCCATTTCTTACATATGTAAATAAACTTTTTCAGGGCTTACATCTATAAAAATAAAAGTGGGTATAGTACTAATGATAAACCATGAATCCTTTTAGCAATAAGTAATACTCATGACAGATACATGAACTAATCCTATCCATCTTATTAAAAGATGCATTTCCAATGAAATTTGTATTTGCTATTAATTCCTTTGTATTTAATATTAATAAAAATGTGTAATACATTCAATTCAATATAAAAGACATTTTTAACATTTATAGCCTTAAGATACACGTAAAAATTAAGAGTAGGTGATGGGATGATCACTAAAAGATTTTTAAGCATAAATTTGTAAAATAAAAATACAAAGAGAAAAAGGAATATTATAAAATGTCTGACTTTGAGAAAAGTTTGGTTGTGCATTTTAATTGTTATTTTTATAGCTATTTCAAGTAAAATATATACACACTGAAATGCACAAATCTTAACTGGATATGTTCATGTAAATCACACCCCATCTCCAAAATTCCCTTAAGTCCCTTTACATTCAATACCCATCACCACAGAGAAGACTACTGTTTTAATTTCTATCACTACAGATTAGCTTTGTCTGTTCTAGAAATCTTTATGTGATATTATAAAGCATATACTTTAAGTACATAAAGCATGTACTCTTTTGTGTTGGGTTCCTTTTGCATAATGTATATGAGATTAACCTATGTTGATGAAAACTATTGCAGAGTAGAATTCCATTGTAAGAATATACCTCAATTTCTTTATCCATTCGCCTGTTGATAGGCATTTGAGTTGTTTTAACTAGTATGAATAAAGGTGCTTTGAATATTCATTTACAAATCTTTTTGTGGACATATGTTTTACTTCTCCTGAGCAAACACCTACAGGTAGAATCACTAGGTCATTGAGTAGCTGTCAGTTTAGTTTTATAAGAAACTGCAAAATGTTTTCCCAAAGTAGCTTTTGGGAAATTTACATTTGCATCAGCAGTGGATAAGAATACTGATTGCTCTCCATTTTCACTAGTATTTGAGGATATCAGTACTTTTAATTTAAGTTGTAGTTTTTCAAGGAATTTGTTAATTTCATCAAAGTTGTTGAATTTATTGCAATAAAGTTCTTCATAATATCCCTTTGTTATCCTTTTGGTGTCTGTGCAACCTTAGTGATATCCTCTCTCTTATTCCTAACATTGGCAAATTTTGTTTTCTCTTTCTTGATCAGAATTCCTAGGTTTTTTTCAAGAGAAAAAGTATTACTAGAGCCAAAGATTTTTATTAATTTATCTTTATTAATAGATAAAATTAATGGGTTTATTCACTTTATTGTTTCAAATAATCAACTTCTGACTTTAATTATAACTGTTGCTTATTTTCTTTTCAACTGATTTTTGTTCTTATCTTTGTAAGTTTCTAGTTCTAGTTTTAGTTTTCATTTGCTTGTATTTTTCTACTGAGCTCTATTTGTAGCTACTTAACATGGATACTTAAATCATTGATTTAAGTCTTTCTTCCTTTCCTAAATAGGCAGTTAAATCTATAAATTTCTCTCTAAGCACTACTTTAACTGCTTCCCACAAAGTTTGTATGTGCATTATAATGCATTGCTAAATTTTTAAAAAATTCTCTTACAATTTCCTCTTCGACTCATGGTTTTTTGTTTTTTGGTTTTTTTGCTGAGGAGGATTTGCCCTGAGCTAACATCTGTCCCAATTTTCCTCTATTTTGGATGTGGGATGCCTGCCACAGCATGGTCGCTGATGAGTGGTGTAAGTCTGTGCCTGGGAACCGAACCTGGGCAGCCGAAGCAAGAGTGTGCCAAACTGAACCACTAGGCCACAGGGCCAGCCTGACTCATGGGTTATTTAGAAGTCTGTTATTTAATTTAAAATATTTGGAACTTTTCTATATTTCTTATTTTTAATGATCTCTAATTTAATTCTTTATGGTTACAGAACATACTGGGTAAGATATCAATCTTTAGAAATTCATGTATATTTTTATAGTCCAGCAATTGGTCTATCTTGATGAATGTTCCCATATACACTTGAAAGTAATATATATTCTCAAGTTATTGGGTATAGTCTTCTCTAAAGGTCATCTAAATCAAGGTGGTTGATGGTGTTCAAACCTTCTGTATCCTTACTGACATTTTTGTCTCAGAATTTGCTGAGAGAAGGTTATTAAAATCTTCAGCTACGATTATGGATTTATCTATTTCTCCTTTTAATTTTGTCAATCTGTGGTTCATGTGCTTTGAGGTTCTATTATGAGGTGAATATACATTTATAATTGTTATGCCTTTCTGAATTAACCCTTTTATCAACATGCCATGTCCTTCTTTGTCTCTAGTAATACTGTTTTTCTTGAACTCTGTCTTTTTTGATATTAATATAGACACTCCAGGTTTCTAATGCTTACTGGTTGCATAGTATATTTTCTCCATCACTTGCTTTCAATGTACTTGTGTCTTCATATTTAAAGTATGCCTCTTATAGATATCGTATAACCGGGTCTTCCTTTCTTATCCAATCTGACATTCTTTGCCTTTTACTTTGAGTGTTTAGTCCATTTACATTTAGTTTAATTATTGATATGATTAGATTTAGGTCAGCCATTTTGCCAACTTTTTTTTTGTTATATAGTCTTCTTTTCTGTCTTCTTTTAGATTAAATGAATATTTTTCAGGATTCCATTTTAATTCATCTATTGGATTTTTATCTATACCTTTTTGCCTTATTTTTTGGTGGTTGCTATAGGGATTACATTATATAAGTTATCACAGTTTGCTTAGTATTGCAATACTTCATGTAAAGTATATGAAGTCAGAGTATCTATCACTCCAGCTTCCTCCCTGTGGTGTTCTCCTGAGGCTGGCTACATCCCTTTGCTGAAGATCCTGGCTCCTTTCAAGGCAGCTCTCTCTATGTGACTTTCCTACCAGGATTCTGATAACCATTTTCTCCCCTTACTGCCTAAGGGTGATAATAGCCTTCACTGTTACTCGTCCCATAGTACTGTATTATCCCGTGTGGTTTCCCTATGTCTTGCATACAACTTTTTGTGAACTAGATCTTTTATGAAGCCCTCCTCAAATTATCCTAATTTGATTGTGCCGTCTATTTTCTTCAGGGATCCTGACTGATCCACAGGTTACTTAGAATTCAGAGTAAGCTCTGAGTGCTCCAGGAGCACAGAGTTAGATTACTAAATCTGGCCTCATGAGAGAAGCCTGGACTGTTTTCCTAAAAGAAGCAAAATCCAAGCTGAGTCCAGAAGTTTACATTAGCTAGGTAAAATCAAAGGAGAGCTCCAAGGGGGTTTGGTGGCCTAAGTACTGAGCACAGTTCTGTTTGACCTGGAGCAGAGGAGTCCAAGAGTAAGTGCGAGTCAGGAACAGAGAGGTAAGGGGCAGCATGACCGTGAAAGGACCTGTGAGCTATATTAAGTAGTTTTAACTTGAAAGCTGAGGAGAGTGATATGTAATGCTTGGTATCGAAAATAGATTGCAGTTAATTACACCTCCAGGAAGCTTGGGAACTTGTGTGATTTACAGGCCGAGAAATCCTACAAATTCTATCATCTCAGAAAATCCTAAGAATTAATAAATGACTCTCTTTTTAACAAGGCAGTAGTAAGATGTCCAAGTAGTTAATGCCCTGGGATAATGCACTGCCCCTTGCATATTTTTACCCTGTTGTCAGACCAAGGCTTATTAGGCACTGGAGCCACTACTGTACTTCCTTTTTTGGGTGCAATCCCTTTTGGTGTGTGTGTGAAATCCCTTTCTCCAGCTCCTTCTATATGACTGATTCCCTAGTGTTTGGCTGCCAAACTCACTGTGCACCACCATGAGAAGGTAGGAATCTAAACTAGCACTTGAATTATCCTCTCTCTTTTCCTTGCATTTACTATAAAACCAGTGCCACGTTGGGGCCAGCCCGGTGGCGCAGCGGTTCAGTCCGCGCTTGGCAGCCCGGGGTTCGCTGGTTCGGATCCCGGGCGCCCGCCGACACACTGCCTGTCAGCCATGCCATGGCGGTGTCCCATATAAAGTAGAGGAAGATGGGCACAGATGTTAGCCCAGGGCCAGTCTTCCTCAGCAAAAAGAGGAAGATTGGCAACGGATGTTAGCTCAGGGCTGGTCTTCCTCACAAAAAAAAAAAAAAAAACCAGTGCCACGTCCACTTGTTCCGGCACCTGGAAGAACTGCAACGGCAGCTTCACACCCAGTCCCAAGTGGCTCTGAGTGACAGCGAGAGACAGGGTACCTCCTGCCCGTCCCATCCAGCGGGGAGACCCTGTGGCCCAGCACACCAGGAAAATATAGTACAAAGAATATCAAGCTTTAACCTGTCGTGTTATTGGATTATCAGGTGAGTAGGGAGAGGGGCACAAGCTGTATGCCTCCAGGGAGAGAACGATCCCTTCCTTTCCTGCATAGCCCAAAGTGGGAACGTGAATCAAGGGGAAGGCTTCCAGTTAATGAAGAAGATTGGACTAGAAAACATCTGAAGTTCCTTTTATCTCGGGGGTTCTGTGTTTCTCAGACTGATTTTCCCAGTAGGTAGCTTTGTAAGTTGTTTCACGTATTTTTGCCATGTAGAAAGGTAAAACACGTGTGTCTGATGGGGAAGGTTCCAGTGGACGAATTGAGTGATAATTAGGGGAGCTGGAGTTGGGGAAAGACTTTCAACATGGTTGCTTGAATTAGCGTTGCTCAATTGTAATTCACTTCTTGATAGTAGAAAAGGCTGAAGTTTCCCCTAAATTTATTTTACACACACACACAAG
Source organism: Tapirus indicus (assembly GCA_031878705.1). Classification (NCBI taxonomy): domain Eukaryota; kingdom Metazoa; phylum Chordata; class Mammalia; order Perissodactyla; family Tapiridae; genus Tapirus; species Tapirus indicus. The sequence goes on along the minus strand of CM062927.1, from coordinate 28,853,090 downwards.
TTTTCCTCAGCAAAAACCACTCATAATACGAATTTGCAAAGTTTTCCAGATTTCATGGATTCAATCATCTGCTTGTCAGTGTTTTAAGCTAGAAGGCGCTCCAAATTAAATTGAGATAATTGAAGCAAAATCTCTGTGCTGGGTTTAATTGTTAGGAAAAAGCAATTTCCTTTGAAAGGTAAACACAGGCCTAGTGCACAATATTGAGGGGCCTGCTGAAATCACTTTGACTCTGTTCAGGGTTACTTTCTGCTGCATAGGCTGGAGGAGAACAAATGATTTGTCAAAGCTCAAATAGAGTGGACAGGGAAAAGTTTAGGAGGCTAAAAGGGATTTCTGATACAGCTAATTTGTTTGAACACAGGCATTTCCTCAGAGAATAGATTCAACCTGCAATAAAATGCAATAGTTGTTCAACAATCCCCCAACCCTATCACATTGGATCGGCTTTGTCTTTACATATTACATCTCCTTTTCATCCAAATTCTGGCACATCTGTAGGCCTCGTATTACCTCCTCAACTCTGCCGTGATATTTCTGGACAAATTAGTAACTGAATACTCTCAACCTCCGAGTTTCTCGTTAAAAAAAACAAAACATAGAAATCCTGAAAGAGAAATGCTGTCACTTTCCCCAGTGACAATTTGGCTCTTTGTTTAAATTGTCCATAAACAGAAACCCAACCTGCTTTAAGCTGCCTTTAAATCTGCCAAAACTGCCTCTTTCCCCATCATCGCCCTGCAACGTCTGCGTCATGGACATTTCTAACAAGTTTGGCAAATGGAGAACACTTGTGGGAACATTTAAACATAATCCATAAATGGCTCAGAAGAGAGGGAACCAGATAATTGGTCCTGTGGTATGTTCCATGGCTCTCTGCTCCCCAGAAGATATTTTTGGAGAATGATTTTGTGTTCTAGCTTGAGCTCACTCATAATAGCCACAAATATACCTTAGCTTTCTCTTCATTCATATTGATTCAGCAGGTTATTCAAACAATGGGGGCAGAAAGTTGTTTGTTTGTTTTTAATAATTCTCAAAGTACTGTCAAAAAGAAGCCACCTTTTTGGACCCTAGCAGTGTCTCAAAAGAAGCAATAGGACTCTTACAAATAAGGAGGCTGAGACTGTGATTGCTGGGTCCAGCTCTGGGGCAGAGGTCCCACAGTTCTGGGGACAGCGCTGGCCTAGGAGTCCAAGTCTCCTAACTCGTACATCAGCTCTGATCCCCACCCACCACGAAGCCCCTTCCGTCTCCCTGAGCCTCAGTTTCATGGCTTTGTGTATGGCACACGGCCTTCGGAGAGAGCTGATGAGACAAGAGATGTGTGTGGGCTCTGTGACACTTGTGAGCCACACATAAGGACAGAAGTGGTAATATGACCTTGAATGGAAGCCCCATTGCTCTGACCCCTCACATGGCAGCCTGGAGCCACATCAAAGGCCTGCGCTTCCTCAGCCATTGTCTGTGCGTTTATGGATGAGTTCCTGCGGAGGTCACCCGGCCCCAGTCCACTAACAGCGATGACGCATGGCTCCCCGGGTGGGGTCAGCCCGGAGAAGGGAGATTGAGTGTTCTGGGGGTGGGAGGAAGAGCCTTGTTTATTCCCAGAGAGCTTGACTGCCAGGCTTGGGGCCAGGGCTTCTGTGCACATCTGAGGCGGGGGGAGGACTTCTGCGCATTGCAGGAGAGTCTGCAGAGCGTGGAAGCACGGGAACGAATCCAGGAGGTGCCCATCCTGGAGCTCCGGCCTTGCACATCCCACCCTCCTTTTTTGCCTCTGCTCACCTTCCTCTGGAGGGCCTGTAATGTGGAGAAAAGAATTCCAGGGTCAGGATACTTAGGGTCTAGTCCCTGTGTTCAGCCACTGACTTCTTGTTACATGCCTTGCCCTCCCTGGGACTATTTCTTCATCTAAAATGGGGATATTACTCCATCTACACACCGTTGCTGAGATTTTGTGAGTCAGCTCAGACCAAACTCCCGTGTGTGTGTTTGTGAGTGTGCATATGAGAGAGACAGAGACAAACAAAGATACAGAGAGACTGAGAGAAAACCGTGCGAAGTGTAAAATCCTATGCAAACACAACGTATTTTTTTTTCCTCCCCAAAGCCCCAGTCCATGGTTGTAAATGCTAGTTGAAAGTCCTTTTAGTTCTTTTATGTGAGCCGCCACCACAGCATGGCAACTGACAGACAGGTGGTGTGGTTCCGCAACCAGGAAATGAACCTGGGGACACCAAAGCGATGATAGCGCCAAATTTTAACCACTGGGCCATGAGGGCTGGCTCTGCAACGTATTTTCTTGAAAGCTGACATTATTGTCTGAGCTTTGGGAAATGTGGAGACTCAGATGGACGTAATCTGATATTTTTCTCCCAAAGATCTCAGGGCTCAGTGGAGATCTTGCCTAGTTTGTCCTTCTGATACCCTGGGACCCCCGTTTTCCAGATGTAGAGAGAGAGGCAGAGGTAGGACCAGGGAGATTGGGAGGGACGGGTGCTCATCTCCCAATCACCTCCAAATGGCAGCCAAGGGGAAACGGAATGAGGGGCGCTCTTTGATTGATCCCAGGTATAGTCAAATGACAGCTCTTAATGCAGTTTGGATGGGTGGCAGGGCATGGGGGGTGCATTGAGTGCTTACTAGGTGCTGGGTGCTCAGCGCCTTATTGACAACTTCTGATGAGTATAAATTGCCTTCTTCAGAACAAGCATGCTTTTCAGTCTTTGCAAATGGCATACTTCAGAGAAGTGAACCAGAACTCCAAACTGGAAAAAAAAAAAAAATCAAGCTTATTTTCTAAAACTTGAATCAAACTGGTTATTTTTTCCCCTTGAGTTACAAAGGAAAGTGAAGTTGTGGCTTCTTGCTTATCCCGACATCCAGTAATAAATCCATTCCAATAGGAATCAACTCTTTCTTTTTTTTCTATAACTAGTGTACGAGGGAAAAATAACCAAATACATCATCTGAACTGAATGGATTTGGTCTGAGGCTGAGGTTTTGTTACATAAGAAAAGATGACCACCCCCAATTAAGACACGGCTAGAGATCCAAGGTCCTTAATCTGAGCCCAATCAGGAGAAGTCACTAGAAAGCTTCCAGCCTACTTCTGGAACAACTCACAATATTTACTCTTCTTTAGGAAAGAAAAGTAAGTGACAGCTCTCAGAGGCCTGAGCTTCGGAACCCAACCACATACTGCCCAGATAGGCTGGCATGTTATCTAGCACCAGTACACTCAGACATCCTGGCCAGAGCAGCACCACACAGACTAAAAGGCATTAGGAAATACCACAGGCAGCATCCACATTTGCCCCTTAATGGATCTCTGGGTGGACCAGAGTGGGTGAGGGACCGTGGTGGTCTTGGGTTATTCACGGTAGCATCTCAATTGATTTTGTCATTGATACTGTCCTTTGGCTATCAGCTTGGAGACGGCAATGGGCAGAAGTGAAAGAGATTTTGGTACTTCTTATGGATTGAATTGTGTACCCCCAAAAACATATGTTGAAGTCCTAACCCCAAGTTCTCAGAATGTGACCTTATTTAGAAATAGGGTGTTTACAGATGTAATTAGTTAATTTAAGATGACGTCTTTAGGATACGCCCTAATCCAATCTGACTAGTGTCCTCATAAGAAGAGAGAAATTTGAACACAGACACACCAGAGAGAAGACAACTACTTGATGATGAAGGCAGAGATTGGAGCCACTCAGCTCCAAACCATGGAATGCCAAGGATTGCCTTCAAACACCAGAAGCTGGAAGAAGCAAGGAGAGGTTCTTTCCGAGAGGCTTCAGAGGGATCGTGGCCCTGCCAACACAGTCGTTTGAGATTTCTAGCCTCCAGAACTGTGAGAGAATAAATTTCTGTTGTTTAAAACCACCAGTCTGTGGTACTTCGTTATCGCAGCATCAGGAAATTAACACATACTTTTTTATTAAACGTATTGTTTCCAAAGATGGCACTGAAGAAGCTTCAGCAACCACTCCCCAGTTTCTCAGGCCTCCTCTGGAGAAGCCTGTGACCACGCTTTCTCAGGGCAACTGGGTAACACGCAGGTTAGACTGGTAATCCATGGGATCCTTTCCCACTCCCTCCTGCCTGTGCAGCAGAACATCTGGGCAGGCCAGAATGCCAAGTCAACAAACCAGGTTGGTGCTGGTGCTGTGTTAGCAGCTGGGGGACTAGACCAGGTGAACAAGGCCTGGTCTTGGCCCTCAAGAAGCTCATACTCTGGCAGGGAACATGGATGTTAGTTAAGGGTGTGTGGGATCAGCCTGAGACTAGAATGACTGGATGCAACTGGAACCTGGACCAGGACGTCTGACCGGGTCTGTGGAGTCAGAGGAGTTGGAATGGAGACCTGAGGAAGTGGGATTCTCCAAGCAAAATGGAGAAAGAGCTTCCAGGTAGAGGGACCAGCCTGTGCACGGTGGAGGAACTAGAAGGACCAGTGTGGTGGAAGTGAAGGCTGTGAGGAGAGGGGAGGGTGAGAGAATTGCCTGGAAACACAGGCAGGCCCCCAATCTGAAGGAGTCCTGTGGGCCCAGTCGGGGAGTCTAGCCTTTATCCTAGGTGTTGAGTGGCTGACAAGTCCTCTACCTTCGAGGAGAACTCAGCCACCCAGCAAACTGACTGCTCATGACCTCTGACTTCTAGCCAAGATCTTAACCAGACAGAACAAGGTGCCAATTTCTGCCCCACCTTTTCTCCCTAACCAGGATTTCATTCTTCTGGGCTCTCTCCTTGCCCTCACCAAAGACAAAACCTTTGCCAATTGTCCCCCTGCATCCCCCACTCTACGTGTCTCAGGGTGAGGCCAGGTTCAGCTCTGTGGAAGCTTCTCCAACGCAGCCCAGGCCTCAGGGTGATGGAGCCACCCCCAGGAAGATCTCGGCCTTGCTCTTGGCCCCAGGCTAAGCCGGGCAGCCAGATGGGCTGTCACTGCTGCCCAGCTCTGTGGCTCAGGCCAGCCCTGAGGGTGGGAGGGGGCACTTCTCCCCACCCCTTCCAGGACCTTCTTGCTGGATGTGGTGGGGGCTGGGCTGGGGCAGGGAATGTCCACTGGCTCTTTGAGGCCGCCCTCTCATTACACCCAACTGTAGAGACACCTTTGAAGCTCAGCATCATGGCCACTTGATCCTCCTGTGATTTGACCCTCAGCGGCCGCAGGGAGCTCACACCCTCTGCCGGCAGCGCACAACCTCAAGAGGGCGCAGTGCACCTTTCTGCTCTCTGCTGGGGCCTCGGGGCCGCTGGGAGCCCTCCTGCCCCGCACACAGTCTGAGAGCACAGGGAAGTGGATGCCCTTAGCCACAGCCCCAACCAACGGGGGCTGGGCGCTGCTGGACAAACGTCCTGCCTTCCGTCCTTCAGGGTCAACGCTGGGAGGCACTCTGGACGCGGAGCTTCTCAGAGGAACTGGCAGAGTTGAGCCTCCACTGCCCAGCACAACCCTGAGGACACCCCCTTATGTGGGCCTTTCCTCCTTCCTGGGGTCCCTTGTCCTGTTCTGTCACTGCTGCTTCCTGGGGTCACCTTCCAAATAAAATCACCTGTGCCCAAGTCCTCATCACAGGCAAAGCAAACTATGATATCGCCTTAAGACTTCACTTTCTGGAACTGTTAAAAACCCACGACTCTTATGAGGCGTGGAGCCACAGTCTTTCCGATAAAACCCAAGATGTGCTCCCACATCCAACAGATCCGTCCTGCGGGCCACCTGTCCCCTCTCCCTCTGGGCCGCCGCCCCAGCTTCTTCATTCCTCAGGCTGCTGCCCTGTGTCCAGGCCTCTTTGCCAGAGAGTGGAGACTGCCGTCCCCTGGTTCCTCAAAGCGTGGTTCATGCCAAGAGACAGTGCTTAATAAACTGTTTCTGAGTCCTTGAGGCCCTTAGGAGGGAAGCGGATTGCAGGAAACGGACACTCAAGACTGGACCCCCGACCGCACCACGCGTGAGGTCCTTCCGCCCTGAGTGACCACCTCTCTCGGCACAGGTGCTGGCAGCCATTGCACTGCTGCAGGGTGGCTTCTGCCCCTCAGAGGGGAGGCCCTGCCACTCTGTCCCTCTCTCCCGGGGCCCAGAGAGTGAGGAGGAGCACTCCCTGTCCAGCCGAAAACCACCGCCACTTCTCTCCTGGGTGGGTGACGGGAGCAGCCATCTCCTTCAGGGGTGCATCCCCCATTACCCCCACGGTCTCGGCAAGACAGTCCCACGAGTCCCCACAGTCCCCTAAACCTGGGTCCTCCACTTCAGATGAGGCCGGGGAGCGATGCACCGAGCCAAGTTCGGTTCCTTCTACGGCCCCCCTTTAGCAGAGGGAAAGAGCAGGAGGGGCCTGCAGGCCCTTGAGGTGCCTGTTGGGGAAGGGGCTGCTGGGTGGGAAAGTCTTCTGGTCTCGTAATCTATGGTGAGCAAATACCTAAAACAAAAGAGCCAACAACTTTTCTTCTTCCGTATTTAGGAGAAAAACAGTCAGTCTCCCAGGCAAGCTCTTGTCAAGAGACACCCATTTGTGTGAACATCTCTCAGCCTTGAGCATCTGTGGTTCACCCCAAGAACAATGCGTGGGGACTTGCTTTCTGTCTGTAAGACTAAGAATGGCCACAGTGCTCCCTCTGAGAGCAAAGAGGGGGTCTGGCCCAAGGAGAAACGCCAACTTCAGCCTCAGCTCACAGAAACTGCTGCTGGCTCCCAAAGTGGTGGAGGCCACACGTTCATGACACACCTGCCTCCTCTGGAAGCATAAAGAAACTGCTGGCAGATTTGAATTTGTCCCAGGTCCCCGGCCTATGGGTCACTTGTAAAAACTGTTGCCTGTTGTCAAGTACTCCCAAAGTTTGGTCTGGGTACCTGGGCTCCAAAGTGTGGAGGCCCCAGATCCTGGGCTGGGTCCCTGAGAGAACTCACCATGCGTGCTGGGCCTCTCCGGCCAGGATCTTCAGGAATCAGGGTGTGCCCAGCTGGGTCCGCCCTGGTCTGGCTTCATAACCTCTGAATACCAGGCCCACCCATGACACGTGCAATGTCCCTCCCTGAGGAGTGTCACACTGGAATCTTGTTCTGGTTCATCCAGCCCATCTCACACTTTGTCATTTGCCTGTCTAATTTATATTTAGATGACATTGAAGGACACCATGGACGTGAACACACATTAAAAGTCTCAAGTCCTTTAAGGGATAACAAAGTGATGATTTTATCAGAGCGTATTTTCTTCTCTTCACGTGTGTAGATCTGCAATCACTAAGGAGATGGTAAGTTCTGCCGAGTACAGGGGCTGAGCTTTTTCTTGCTTCCCACGTGGGAAAAATGTAAAAGCAAACCCACCTCTTGGACAACGCTAAGGGAGCCCAGGGGAGAGAAGGTCTGCAGGGCCTCCTGCTCTCAGAGAAAGGGACATCAATCAGTGCTGATCACGCAGGGTGAATGTTTGTCTAGCAGACAATGGGGTGGCGGTGGAAAGTGGGGAGGGTGCCTTGGGCATGGCGTGTGCAAAGACCAGGAGGGCCAAAGTCACTTGACCTGGTCAGGAGACACCTGGCAGTGCTCACATAGGTAGGCATTCAGATGGAGGGCCAGCGGTGGCCAGGGAGGCGGGTGTGCATGGAAAGCCCTGGATGCTCATGTGGAAGCAAAATGATCACTCTTTCTCGGATGGTGTCACCCCCATGGGGACAATGCTGGTGTCAAAGAGGTCAAAGTGCCGAGGGCAGGGGTTGCAAACTGACATCACAGAAGTTGGCAGAAAGGTAAGTGAGTAAGGCCGTCAGGAAGTACCAAGGAGTCTGGGCTCAACTGGAGAGCTCGTGCCCTCTCCAAAACTCAGCGTGGCCGGACACAGTTCCCAATGCTTTATGAGAAGCCCGAGACTCAGACTTTTATGTGAAATTTCCTATTTGTAAAGCAGTGGATGGGCCAAATAAAACACTGAAGACTCAATCTGGCCCCCAAGCCCTGGTTGGTGACTCCCTGTGACAGAGGAAATGCCTTCCACCATCCACCCTGACATCTGGCTGTGCGTCGCCACCTCTGCGTTAGTGACCCTCGGGCCCCTTCCTGAGCCACCTCAAATGGTTATGGCCCGTCCCTGGTGCGAGAGAACAGGCAGGCCTCTCGGGGGTGGTGAAGCGGTGCAAATGTTTGCGTTTCACCAAGATGCAATCAATACAAACCGGATCAACGAAACCTGAGAAAGTTGATGGCTGAGGAGGGGAAGAAATGTGTCCCCATGGCCTCTTCAGCAATTAGCTCTGATGTCCCTGGCAGCTGCTGAATTCCAAAGGCAATTCCAGGGGCTATGATTTGGAATTGGTCTCTGAGGATACACTGAAAGGCATGGGGGCCTGATGCTTGGCCCAGAGAAGAGGAAACCCAAGGTGGGTGGGGGTGGAGATGGAGGGAGAGGGAGTTGTTGTTCCTGTCCTCCAACGTCTACAGGGTTGTTATGTAGAAGGAGGGACTCAGCTTCTTTCATGTGGATCCAAGGGCTAACCCCAGGGCCAGCAGGCAGACGCTATTGGGAGACAGCTTGACCTAGAAGACTCCCTAACTATCAGAGACATCTGAAGGGGGAGTCCATTGCCTTTGGAAGAAGTAAGCACTCTGTTATGGGAGGCAATCAAGCACTTGTTAAATGGCCACTGATGGGGATAATATGGTGGAGAAAAGGGGACTTGGAACTCTCAGCACAGGAAATATGACAAGTGGAAGGTAACCCAGAACCACAGTACTTTATAGGCGAAAGGTAATGGGGAGTCATTGACAGTGGCTTAATTTGTGGCTGCCCGGAAAGGATTAAAGTACAAGGCAGGCTTCTGAGAAACAGGAAGGAGAATGGGCAGATAGGGCATGGGAGCCTGGAATTAATAAGAAGTCAAATGGCTGAGTCACTGAACTAATTTCAAAGTCTGAAAGTAACAGGAAAAATTAAAAAAAAAAAGAAAATCAGACAGTTGGAAAGTAATGAAGGCTTTTGCACAGACCCCAGGTGACCAAAACAACAGGATAAGTTGGGAAAATGTAATTACACACTGATATGTGAGTCCTTTGTGTCAGCCAGAGCTTCCTGCCCCTGGCCCTCCCCTCTCATTTGATTCCTGCCTGGTCAGTGGCAGCCCCCTATCCCAGGACACAATTAAATGGGCAGGGGGCTCAGCACTTGCTCAAAGCAGTCTCCTCTACCCCCAGTTAGAGCGCAGACAAGTCCACTGTTCATCACTCCGTCCCAGTAAGGACATAGAACGCCAGAACCGAGGTGAACATTGAGAATCGTTTTGGCCATTATACAGAAAGGAAAGTTGAGGCCCCCAGAGTGGATCCTGTGCTAAGTGCAACGAGGAAGATTGAGATGTGCAAGAGTCAATTCATTTTCTCTCCCTGGATTAACAGAAAAAAGAAATTCATACTGCTAAAAAGTTAGCGTTGGTGCCTCTGCTCTAGAAAACATCCTCTCGGGGAGTTCATACAGGACTCTCTCCAACTCAATAACTGGCTTTTGAGGCATAGAGATTTCTGCGGTCCTGGATACTAAAAGTCAGCTTCTTGTCGACAGGGTGAGGTTTGGGGATGTACTTAAGAACCATCAGAATCTGGGTTCTGCTCGGTTCACTGACCCAGCCCGAGAGCAGGCCCATTTCTGGGTGGTTCAGGGCCCGGCAGCCTTTGAAGCTGATCCAGTTTGTCTGACTTTGAAAGAGAGAGGGAGGCCCCAAGATGGTCTCCCAGCAGGACTGGGCAAGTAGGCAGTTTTCTGATCCAGGGCAGTCCTATCTGTAAAGAACTAGAGGGAGCACATCCATCGACTCTTTAAGTATTTCTTTATATTTTTTCAGAATCAGAAAGTGTCCCCAGAATGTTCTTTTGGGGTGTGCTTTAGACTTATCATTACAACTGCCCTTTGCTTTCCTGCAGATCCTTCTCCTCCCACCTGGGAGGAAAGCCCCAACCCTTCTTCAGGCTCCCTCCTCTCTCCAGGTGACTCCAGAACCTCCTGACCAGGTCCCGGCTCCATCCCTGCCACCTCTCAGCACACAGCGTCCTAAAAGCCCTCAAAGACTTTCCCACTGTGTTGACAGTAAGCACCATCCTCCTCAGAGTGGCCCAAAATGCACCTTAAAATCAGGCCACTGCCCATGTCTTTACATCCTCTCCGCCTGAGTCACCCCTCCCTCCTCTCTGCAGGGCTGCGTCCTTCTCATCCTCTGGTCCGTCAACTTGGAGGCCTCGGAGGGGGCTTCCCTGAGCACCCAGCTAAGGGCCCTTCCCAGGCTTTCTAAACTGACCCACCACTCTGGTATTTTCTTCAAGCACTTGTCGATATCTATTGATATCTTATTTGTTTGTTCATTTGCTTCTAGACTTTTCCCCTGCTTGAGTTTAAGTTCTCAATTGTCTTGTTCACCACGATAGTCCTGGCTCATAGAACTGCTCCCAACACATAATAGTTGCCCAGGAAATACTTATGGGAAGGAAGAAAGGAAGGAAGGGAGAGAGGGAGGGAGGAGAATAAAAAGAGAAAGGATGAGGGAGAGAGGAGGTCTCTTGTATTTAAATATTCTATCTGGTTTTTACCCTGAAGGGGGTAACACTTAAAGTGGTTAGAAGCAGCAATATTTGGGGGCAGGTTGAGGAGCCCCCAAGTCTCACCTTCCAGGCAGCCAGCTATGTCACCTAGGGGCAGGACAGACACAGCTGGGGGAGCTGCCAGTGGGGCACGATGGAATGGATGGGAGAGGTGAGAAGTCTCCATCGTTGTGGGCTTGCAGGACCTGCCCTGCCTGGGAGACTCTTGAGGGCAGTGTCTGCCATTTTATGAACAGCACCGGGCCCAGCATTGCCCCTAAATAACCTAGAATCAATGAACGAGTTGGTGGAATGCAAATATTTAGGCCAGAGAGCTCCTTGGAGACAGGACTCGGGTCTGCTGCAGTTCTGCAAACGCAGCCTACCCAGTCAAGGACCAGCCTCGTGTTGGCACTTCGCACACCACTGTGAAATGATAAATGATGACAACGGGAGGGGGCGGAAGCTCGTTCCAGGGAGTTGGGATTGCACTGGCCTTTGGTGTTCCAGAGGGCAGGACTCGTGTGGGTGGATGCAAGCTACACAAAAGCAGCTGGCCAGCCACCCGCAGAGAAATCTCTTCTACCCAAGAGTGCAGACACTAATGGCCTGCTGGGGGGCATAAGTGCCCCACACTGGGGGGCCGAGGGGAGCAAGAGGACTCAGGTATTAGGTAGGGATGGTAAGGATGGTGGTCAGGGGTCCCTGCCAGACCTCAGATACTATGACGCTCAGACTAGGTCCATTTCCTGCCAATGCCCAAGCGGACTCTCCGAGTGGTCAGGAGGTGCTCAGCTCATCAGGGAAAAGCCAATTCCCTCGGGCTTTTACTTATAACTCTGTTTGCAGATAGCGAGCCTTTCCGTCCTGCTCCTCATCCCGATCTTTCTGCCCGTAACAATCACATTATTTAATTTAGACGAGTGGAGTTACCTTAGATCAATTATACTTATTTTTCCTGTGTAATTTCCAAGGCTTAATATCTCCATTCAGGCCCAGCCTGGGGGACAGGCTGTCTAGCAGAGTCCTCAACGATTTCAGCCCCTAATTCGATTGTACTTTTACCACAGCCCGGGCAGTGAGCGTAATTCTTTTATCCCTAAGATGTCTCATTAGCAATAATCTAATAGCCCAGATTAAAATATAGGTCACCGAGGTGGGCTGCCAAGCGGAAGACTTGTCATAACTTTGAAGACTGGACAGCTGTGTTGCTCCCCCAACACCACACGGCCCCCATCCCAGGCTTAATTCTAAAACAATCAACTCAACAAAAACAGTTTACTTTCCGCAGTTCCAGGTTAAGAACTAATCCTGGCTAGGAAATAGGGTTGATATCTGTTGCCATGCGGCGGGGTGGAGGGGAACGTTTCTTGCCAACCTGACATAGTGGAAGAGATCTCTGGCCTCAGGCATTTGGGGCTGCGGCCCTCGTCCCAGTTGTGCCTCGAACTTGCAGAGTGACCTGGGGGTAGGGCTCTTATTCTCTCTGGCCTCAGTTTCCACACTTGTAAAAGGGGAAAGTAGTGGCATCAGGACCAATATTTCCTAAATTCTGGCACTCCATGTTCAACGTGTCTCTTAGTAGCACGTGATGTTTTCCTTTCAGTCAGCTCACTCTTCTTAATTAAATACATTTGTTTAAAAAAGGAAGCGTGAATATCAACATGGAAAGATCTCAAGAACATTTGCGGAGAGATCCATGAGGAATGATACCATTTGTATAAACTTTAAACATGCGCAAAGTAATGCTTTCTATTGTTTCAATGGACAAAACTAATCGATGCCATTAGAGGTCAAGATAGTGGTCACCTTTGGGGAGGAAGGAGGAGATGCTGACTGGGAGGGGATCCAAAGGGGACTTCTGGGCACCAGTCGTTTTTTTAATGGCCTGGGTGGTGATTATATGGGTGTATTTACTATGTAAAAAGTGCACTTATGATTAGTGTACTTTTCTGTATGTGTTAAGCCTCACAGACACACACATACATATAAATACACACATATGTATATATACATATATATGCATATACTATAATTTTAGGAATACACACATATAATTTTAGGGGTGTATGTATATATCCTCTATGTTTATATCCATATATATCCCTACATATATATCCCCTCATATGTATATATCCATATACCCTACGTATATACCCATATATATAGCTATATCTCTATATCTATCCATCTATCTATCTAGTGAAAGTGGAGATGCACATCTGAGAATAATCAGCACTATGTAAGGATGGTGGCTGGCCAGGGGAGGTAGGAGGGAGAGGAATATAAGTGGTGAGGGGTACATAGGGACTTCAATCATATTGCTAATGTTTATGTTTCTTAATCAAGCTAGTTGTTTGTTACATGAGAGTCTACATTTTTATGTAAGTCTAAGATATATCATAATTTTAAAGTCATAAAGCAATTAATAATCAGAGACTTTATATCACTCATAAATCGAAAACCGTATCATATGCTGTAAATAGATAGTAAGTGTACAAATAAATGCAATGAGAAGAAAATGCTATTACTAAGTTACACTTTGACACTGTTTTGGCTAGAAAACTCTGACCCCAAGCCTAGCTTCCCTCTGTTGAAATGGGGATCGGTAAAGGAGAGAGAGGCCCTTCAGACATGTTAGGCCAGACTGAGACTTGCTCCTTCAGTAGTTGGGGTTGAAAGGACATAGAAAGGGGGTCGAACTTTCTTCCTATATGACTCAGTCACTTAAAGTAGGGCCTGCACGGTCCTGAGCCATTGGCCATCTCATTGACCTGCTGCGCTCTCTACTTCAGGAAGGGGGGTGAGGTCGCTTTAAGCTCTGGCCATGCTGGCTTCTAGGTGGTTTGGGGAGTCGGGAGAGGTCTTCTTAGGGATGGGGTGGAGGATGAGGAGAAAACAGAGGAGAGAGGATTATTAGCAAAATAATTAGCAATGATTAGCAGAATCTGGAAAACCATAAAGAAAAGCCCCCTTCCCTCCTGTGGCCCCTTCTCCAGCCTCATGACTGCCTGGGAAACTGTCAGTCAAACAGTCCACACGGCATAATTTGTTCTCAGGCTGAGGCTCGGCCTGGAAGCCTCTGGAAGTGGGGCGCTCATGCCTCAGTGGGCAGCCTATTCCATCCCTGACACAGCTCTCTAAGCTTCCTCCTGTGCTCCTGCAAGCTGGTGTCCAGTTTCTTCAAGTGTATACTTATGGGCTTTGGTCCCGCTCTTGGGCCACACAGAATACACCTGCAGCCTCCCCTCTCTGACTGCACGGCCCCCCTTGAGGCCAGCTGATCTGCCCCTCAGTTTTCACCTAAGACCACAAGTCCCATCACCACCGCCTCTCCTCATGCTCCCTAGCACACATGCATGCAGAAACGTGTGTTATATTGTGATGGGGGGCCGAGTGTCTGGAATGACTTCCACTCAACAGCCCCGTCTATCCATGGGCAGTGTGAACCGGCTACTTAGTCTCCTCACAAGGAAAGCAGAGCACTGGAAGTTTAGCATGTGTATTTCTGAGTCCCTTGGAGTAGGCAGGAATGGCCTAATGATGACCTCTTTTCAAGTTTGTCATTACCCAGAATCCCACCTGACTTGGACACTCCTCCACCACGACCTCAAGGCCTTCCCTGCCTCCTCATCCCAGCTTCCCTGTCCTCTGTCTCATTCCCTTGAGGTTGTCCAGACTACCTAGTCTGTAAACGTTCCGTGGAGGGGACATGGCATGCGGGAAGAGCCCTGGACCACACGTCAGGAGCCAGAATCTGAGTTCTTGTTCTGCTACCAACCTGTGTGACCTTGGGAGCTGGGAATGAGGCATGGAGGCAGCGAGTGGAGGGTTCTTCTTCCAGCTACCTGGCAGGAAGGGAACGAAGTGTGGTATAGCACTAAGGAAGGGAGGATGCCACCAGATGGAAGACCTGGACAGGTGGGTAAGATGGAGGGAAGGAGAGAAGAAAGATGGAAGGGAAGCATGGTGGTGTTTGGGGCAGGTCCCAGAGGTGGTTGGCAGGGGGGGTGTAAGGCCTTGGGATGGGAGGAGGTGAGCCTTGGAGAGAGGACTCTGACTCTGAGGAGAAAGGGCAAGAGAAGACGGTGGCTAAAACAGACAATGCTGGGATTCAGAAATGCATCAGCCACACCCTCTAGGTTCCCAGCCAAAAAGGGTGAGGGGCCCTGCTGAGAATGGGGAGCTAGAGTAGGGAGGAGGAAAATGAGAGGGTGAGGAGGATGGAGAGGGTGGGGACCAAATAGGGAGCCACTGAGCCACCAGGAAAGAACGGTGGTTAAGAGCACGTGCCCTGGAGCCAGCCTAAATCTGGGTTCAAATCCCACTCTCTGTTCCATCCTAGCCACATGACCCTGGGCAAGACATTTAATCACTTTCAGCATTAATTCTTTAATCTGTAAAATGGGATAATAATAGTGAGTATGATATGAAATAATACTTGGCATGGTATCTAGAACCAGTACATGCTCAATGAATGGAAGGCCTGCAACATATACAGCAAATAGCTACTGTGTATTTAGTATGTGCCAAACACTGCTAAAGACTTCACAGTCATGATGCATTTAAGTCTTACAACTACCCTAGGAGATAGATACTACAGTGAGCCCCATTGTATAGAAGAGAAAACTGAGGCACACATCAGCCCAAGGTGACACAGCTGGTAAGTGGCAGAGCCAGGATTTGAAGACCCAAGCAGCGAGTATGCAAGCTGAGTGCCATTATGTCTGCTCGTCATATTAAGGAGGCCAAGGGGTCTGGGGCCTCCTGAGAAACTAGGAGGGGAAGGTGATGGTGTTTACTATAAGGAGGGGCAGAAAATCACCACCGGAGCCCGCTCCCTAGTTCCCTGTCCTTGCCCTAACACCACTCGGCTTTCGTCTTGGGGTCAAGGGTACAGGAGGACAGGGAGGTGGGCTTTGCAAGGACGTGCCTCGGGCAGGCGTTCTTTGTGTGTGGTCCACAGAGTGTGGACTACTGCCCACACTGCCATCCCCAAGAGGCTTATTAGATTGAGCTTCCTGGGCACGAGGGCAGAGCAGGACCAGCCCAGACTAGGGGCAGCATCCCCCAGCCCTTGGCTTCCTTGTGGACAACCCCGTGCCGAGGCCTCACAACAATCACCCTGATGAGGGTGTAGTCCCCTCTCCATCCCCCACACCTGTTCTGGGGGTTTTGTGGCTGCTCCTTGTACTTCCAGGACTGTCCCCTAGACGGTGAGCACGAAGCAGCTCTTCTCTCTTCCGTGCCCTAGAGGGCACCCGTTTACATCTCCCAGGGAAAGGACAGCTCGGCCAGGAAGTGTCCGTGTGGTTTTGTGTGTGGCCAGAGCGAAAGGAAGAAGTACCAGTGCCAGGGAGAGAACGTGCTCAGGTTGGCAAAGCAAGTGTGGATCGCTCTGGCCACCCTCGGCGTGGGACCGTGGTTTTGAAACATGTATCACTGATATGCACTGGAATTATTTTACTTAAACAGGAGTTAAATATGCCATAAACATGCAGATTCCTGGTTCTCACTGCACATCCATTGAATCCAAATTTCTGGGGTGGGGCCCATGAATCTGCACTTTGAACAGTCTGCTAGACAGGTGTGAGCTGGGAAAATGGCAAAGAGGCAAAATGCCCCAAAGTGACCTTCAAGGACATGACTGCAACTGGCATCACGGAGCCTTGATAAATGGGTCCCTTCCTATAGTGTTACCAAGGTCCTTCCCACGGATTATCTAAATTAACAAGTGTTGTTATCCCCATTTTACAGGTGGGAAAACTGAGGCTCAGAAGCCAAAGATCACCCAGGAGGTAAATGGTGAAGCCAGGCTTTGAACCCAGGTGTTTTTTTTTAAACTCCAATTCCACACTCACAATTGTTATACTAGCCTATATTTGCTATTCCATCCCAGTCTTGGAGTTTGAAGTCAGATAAACCTAATTTAAAATTCTGGCAAAGATCCACGCCTCCCACAGACATAGAGTTGTTGTTTTTTGAAACAACAACAAGAAGAAGTAACATGTCTGCTATGCCAGGCACTGTTCTAGGTGCTTTACATGTATTTATTTCTTTAATCCCCTCAACAATTCTATGAGGTAAGTACTGTTAGCATCATCACATTACCCATTTCACAGATGAGGAAACTGAGACACAGAGAAGCAGATGGAGCCAGGATTAAAATTCAGGCAATGTGGCTCCTAAATCCATGATTTTGGCCTCCCCACCAATCTGCCTCTCTAGGCTGCAGAAAAAGCTTAACTTGGTAAGTTTCAGAGGGCCAGTGAGACAAGCACGAAGGGGGAGGGAAGGTAGCCAAGAATCACTTGGGTCCATATGTACTACTGGCGAAACCATTGGGAAGTGTTTCCTGAGGAAAAAGGAAAGAGAGCACAGAGATTAGTGGGCAGTAATTTTAAGGGACTCTGAGATAGATTTCATGTAAGAATCTGCAAATGCCCTGAAACTCTATTTAAAATCCTGTGTGCATTAAAGAAGACAAACACACAGGGATATGGACTGTGTTCTTGGATAGGGAGACTGAATACTTTAAAATTGTCAATTCTCTCCAAACTGATCAATAGATTCAATGTTGAAATTCCAAAGGGATTTTCCAAGGAACTCAGCAAAGTGATTCTGAAATTTGTAGGGAAGAACATTGCCAAGACATTTCCAAAGAAAAAAGAACAGGAGAGTCTTGCCTCACCAGGTAGAAAAAAACTTAGAAAGCAATGTTGTTTGTTTGTTTTCCCAGCTTTATTGAGGTATAATTGACAAATAAAATTATATATATTTAAAGTGTACAATGTGCTGATTTAGTATATGTATACATTATAGTATGATTATCATAATTAAGTTAATTAACACATCCATCACTGCATAGTTACCTTTTTCTGTACGTGTGGTTAGAACACTGAAGAACTACTCTCTTAGCAAATTTCAAATACACAATACAGTACTGTTAACTATAGTCACTATGCTGTACTTTAGATCCCCAGAAGGTATTCATCTCATAACTGAAAGTTTGTACCCAGAAAGCAATGTTATTTAAGACTATGTGGTATTGCTCGGGCACAGACAAACAGACCAATAGAGCAGAATGAAGAGCCCAGAAACAAACCCAAAGGTACAAGGACACTTGGTTTGTGATAGAGCATTCTCTGCCAGTCAGAGCAGAAAAGATGTAACCACTTAATGAGTGGACCAGGATGATTTGTTATTTGTTATTCAGATGAAAAATAATGAGGTGGGATCCCTACCTCACACCCTACACAAAGTCAACTCCATGTGGATATAAGATATAAATATGAAGGGCAAAACTGTCAAATTTTAAAATATATTTAGGAAAATATCAGATAGGGAAGGATTTCTTAAACTATATATAAACAAAAGAAAAGATTGCTATATTACATTACATTAAAATTAATAACCTCTATTTATCAAAATCACCACATAGAAAGAAGAAAAAGAAACACAAATGGCCCATATGCATGTGAAAAGATGCTCCACATCAGTAGAAGTCAGGGAAATGCACATGAAAACCAACCTAAAAGACTGGCAAAAATTAAAAGCCCAGATACTACCAAGGGTTGGTGAGGATGTGAAGACATTGGCAGTAAAGAAATAACACTGCTAGAGTTTCAGTTGGTACAATCACTTTAGAAAATGATTTTCCATTACTTGATAAAGCCGAATAAACATGTAGCCTACAAACCAGCAATTCATCCCTAAGTATAGAGCCTAGAGAAACTCTACCACATGTGCATAGGAGACGTCTATAAAAAAGTTTATAGGCAGCAATGCTCGAAATACAAAAAAAACTGGAAACAATCCAAATGTCCTTCAACCGTTGAATGAATAAATGAACTGTGAATATTCATGCAATAGAATAAATACATACAACAATGAAAATGAGTGAGCTACAGCTACCTCCATCATCATGGGTGAATCTCAAAAATATTATGTGCAGCCAAAGAAGTCACACAACAATATTTGTAGTGTGATTCCTTTTATATAAAGTTCAAAGAAGGACCAAAGTAAACAACACATTGTTAGGAGTAGATCCATAAGTAGTCGTGCTGTAAAGAAAAACAAAGAAATGATTATTTGCTAAATTCAGAATAGTGGTTACCTTGCAGTGGGGCAGAGGAGTGAGCAGATATGCTGAGGGAGGGGCTCACAGGCCTGTGGGGGATTGGAAATGCTCTATTTCTTAAGCTGGGGGGAGGTGGTTCTTGTACATTCATATCATTAATATTGTTTAACCTGTGGACTTTTCATACATGTTTATATATTTTTTCTTATGTGTGATAAACTTCACACTAAATTAAAAAATGCTGCGTGGATGTGCATATTTGTGGGAGAGTCCACGTTTCATCAGACGCCTGGCCTTCCAACAGAGTGCATCTGGGCATGAAGATGCCTGAGGTCTCAGCCTGCTCTGAAATTCCCCTGATGGACAGAACCCTTGTGCCAGCCTGATTATGGCTCATCCTGGTCAGCTGACCGCAACACCCCTCTGCCCTGGAGAGGGACATGAATCAGCTGTGAGTCCCGTGTCACCATAACTCAAATGGCCACCTTAAGGCCAAAGGACATATCTGGGGGCTCACACAGAGGAGGGAGGTCTTCCTTTCCTCTCAGACGACTGAGTCCCTCTGCCTTGAACCCCTCCTTTCTCCCTCCTCAGCTCCTCTCCTTACATGCCTTCTGTCTTTCTTCTTCCTATGGTCCATCTCCATCTTGCTGACAGACTTGGCCATTACTGCAAAGGTCAAAAGCAGCAAAACAGGAGTCAGGACCCAGGGCGCTGACTCCCAGTCCAGTGCTCTTTCTGCCACCCCACCTGCCACGTTTGTTCTCTTCTCCCCCAGCACCTCTGTCCCTGCCTGATCTGCTATCCCATGGGGGCCACAACATTTGGCTGGGCTTGCGTTGGCAAGTCCACAAAAGGATGTGTTTATTCATTCATTCATATTACCCATGGAAGGACTTCCAATTTTATTCTGAATGAGATGGGAGCCATTGGAGAGAGAGGGATAGGATCTGAACTTGTTTCCGAAAGGTCATTCTGGTAGCTATGTAGAGCTTAGGGAGCAAAGGGAGGAATGAAAGAGGCCATATGAAGGCTGCTGCAGTAATCCAAGTGAGAGATGGCATGGCCTGGAACAGAGCAGTCACTGTGGGGGTGGGGAGACGGGATATGATTTGGAGCCAACAGAGTTTGCAGTAGGATTGGATGTGGGAGTATGAGAAAGTCAAGGCTGACTCGAAGGAACTAGAAGGAAGAAGATGCCATCACCTGGAATGTGGGAGGCCGTAGAGGAGCGGGTTTGTGGGTAGGTCAGGAAGGAGAGGTCAAGAATTCTGTTTTGGACAGGGCGAGTTCCAGGTGCCATTTGTTACCCATGTGGAGATGTCCAGGCTGTAGCAGGATCCAGGCAGAGGATGTAAATGTGGACGTCAGTGATGGATAGACGCTCTTTAATGCCAGTGCCTGAATGTGGTCATTTGGGGTAGGAGCTCGGTAGAGAAGAGTCTAAGGACTGAGCTACATCTGGGTAGGTGGGAAGCCTCAAGGACACCCAGGGGCTTCAGTAGGAGGCGCCCCGAAGGACACTTATTTCAGCTCATGGGGGTCTTTTATTGAGGGGACTTACATGCTATTTGTAAATGCAGGATAGCTTATGCCAATGACCAATGACCCAGGGCAGGTCAGCTGCAAGGACACATAGGTCTAATGCTCTCTGATACAAAACAAACAAACAAGGGAAAAAAAAAAAAAGAAGGAAGGAAGGAAGCAAGGAATGAAGGAAGAATGACAGAGAAAGAAAGAAGAGAAAGGAAGGAAACATACAGGCAAAGCCCTCCTCCTCTCGGGCGTTATTCCCCCATCAGTGCAATGAGGTGCAGGTTCTGATAGCGTCCTTGGGACACTTCCAGGATCCAGGGTTTCAAATGTCCTCCAGACCAGTCTTTGTGTGTCAGAGTCTTGGCGTCTGCAGGGAGATGGCCAGAGCTGGACTGACAGCACCAGCCATCGCCTTGTGCCCATGGCCTGTGTCACCAAGTGCCATGGTAAGTGGAAGTGACGCCTCCCCAGAGATCATGTTAGCTCTGATAATGCTCCAGCCGCCTGCCCACCCACTTGCCCTCAGGCCACCTGGAGGGGCAGGATGCAGGGCACAGAGAGAAGCCACATGGCCCCATGGCTCTTGGAGCTGTAGGCAAGAAGTCTGGGCAGCAATGGAGAGAGACGCCTTCCCCTTCAGCCCAGCCCCAGCCTGGTGTCCTCACTGCCGTCTCCCAGAAGTCTCTGAAACCACAAAGTGGACTCTCAGGACTTGCTGATTGGCCCTCTGATGGTGTGCATGTGTGTACGGGGTGGGGGGATGCCTCCCACCATCCCTATAGCAAAAAATTCCAGTGCCGCACCCACCCCCCTCATCACTCAGTTTCTGCCAACGCAGACCTGACCCACCAGCTTCCTGCTGCCAGTACCTGGGACTCTGCTGGAAGCTTTTTTCTGGCTACAGGAGCATGCTCAGCCCGCACACCAGGCAGGCTGGACAAGCTGGGAAGTTAGCACCCTGGGGGCAGCCTAAATGGGTAAATAATCCAGCCGCCTTGCCTGGGAGCGAGACCACAGAGGCATGTGCCATGCCGTCTCCAAGAGGCCCCTAGCAGGACTGAACATCAGCTGCCCACAGCTGTAACTACTTCTTAATGTCCCCTCAAAGGGTTTCCTTCCCTTTTCTGTCTCACCTCCCCACTCCTCTACCAGCGCTTCCAGGGATTGCCTCCTAAATAAACTACTTGAATTCAAGTCTTTATTTCAGGTTCTGCTTCTGGAGCAATCTGATATAAACAACCCCAATCAAAGACACCAAAAGCAACCAACAACCGAGATCTCTTCTAGTTCGGTTTTGTACACATTTCCGGGGCACAAGCCAGGTAACAGGATGCACCAGGCACTGTCCTTGTCTGTGGTAGGGAAGTCACACAGTGCTAAACAGGGAGGTGGATATCAGGGATGGCTCTACAGCGGAGGTGACATCTGAGGTTTGGAAGGATGAACAGTTCTCCAGGTAGACAAGAGGAAGACGGAAATAGCATATTTAAAAATCCAGAGGTGTAAAAAGGAGCAAGGTGTCCAAGGAATTACTAGCAGTTGAGTATCTCCCACGTTGCTAGAGAATAAAGCATATTTTGGAGGTGGTAAAGGGTTTGTAGGGAGGATGAGAGCAGAATTAGAATAGCAAGAGACGTGGTTAAATAGACAGGTAGAATCTTGTCTGCTCTGCTGAAGGTGTTGAGATATTATCTTGGAAAGATCAAATGATTTTAAGAAATCATGGGTTATCTTTTTCTGATTGCATAAGTATCCAATGCTCATTGCAGAAAAGTTGGTAGATAAAGAGACGCATAAAGAAGAAAATAAAATTACCTCAAATCCAGGGTTAATTAAATCACATTGATGTGTTGTTGTCTCTCAGAGGAGTTTTAGGCAGAAGAGTGAGGTGATCAGACTTGAGTTTTAGAAAGAGCTCTGACAGCTGGTGAATATCACGTGGCTGGAAAGATACTGGACGTGGGGTGGTTAGGAGGCTACTGCAGTGAAAGGTGATGGAGGTCCTCCGTGAGACGCTGCAGCAGTGGAAATGCTGGGGTTTCGCAGGGTGTTTAGAGATGGGAGTCTCAGGACCAGTTGGATGGGGCATGAGGTAGAGGAGAGGAGAGGAACATGATTACTGGGGAGATTCTGAGTGTCTCCATCCATAAATTGGTGGAGGGGACAGGGGCTGGAGTCAGGAGAGCTGGCTTCTCATTTCAACTTTGTCACTTCCCACCTGTGGGACCTGAGACAGGTGCCTTGAATCCTCAGAGCCACAGTTTCTTGACTTGAAAAATGAAAAGATGATCGTAGAATCATCTGCTTTCCTCACGGCTTGTCAAGATAGTCCATGGGTCAAAGGAGATTAACATCCTTGATGGATGGGAACCTATGGTTCCAGGCTTTCCTCCTGAAACCTTTGCTTAATCCTTTCCCTGACCTTCTGCCTCCAGTCATCAGCCCCCAAAGGCCAGGGTAGACCCCCCCGCTAGTTTTCCTTTCCTCTCTTCTCTGCATCCTTCACAGAGGACATTTGTCATGCTGGTCCCTCTGGTGAAAATACTCTAAACACCTCCATGCACCACCATTCGCTCATTCTCTTTACATACTAATTGATGCCCTAGTATGTTCCTGCTAGGAATACAGTGATGTATAGGACACTCAAGGTCCCTGCCTTCGTGGAGCTCATATGTCACCGAAGAGGAGGTATATAATAAATAAATAAATTGGATAGTGATGTCATGAAGGGAATAAAATAGAGTGATGTGATAGAGAGTGGGATGTATTTTAGATTTGAGTGGTCAGGAAGGGACCACTGAACTAAGATCTGAACAACTGAGGCAGAGGAAACAGCAAGTGGAAAGGTCCTGGGGTGGGTTTGAGCTTGGAATGTTTAAAGAACAGGTCAGCGCGCCTGGGCTTATGGAAACTCCTACTCATCCTGCTTGAGTGTTGTCATCTCTGTGAAGCCTCGTTGGATCACCACCCCACCCCTTACTTGCTGATTCAGCTCCACCTGATTTCCACACCCCTGTGATCATAACCAATCCTGACCACCTTGTGTTGTGCTTGACTCTTTGCACACTGGACTGTTAGCTCCTTGATGGCAGGACCTACCTTCATAGCTCCCCTAGCCTGCACTGATCAGGCATGTAGCAGACCATCAGCATCTGTTTGATGAATGAATAAATTAGCCAATAGATAAACGAGTGCATGAATGAATGAATACTGATCCAAATGGCTCGCTCCTTTACTTGTTTAAATGTCACCTTCTCAAGTGCCCTGACCAAACTGCAACCCCGCCCTCCCCGCACACAGCGCTCCCCATTCCCTTACCACGCTCTACTTTCTCTCCAGGCACATGTCACCTTCTCACATACCACATAAGGTATTTATTTATTATGTTTCTTGTTTTCCTGTCTCTCCCGATAGGATGCAAACTCCATCATGTCAGGGATTTTTGAGTGAGTTGTCTACTAATGTACCCCAAGACCCTAGAACAGTGCCTGGTACATAGCAGACATATGTAGGAACAAAGGAGTGAAGGAGTGAATGAATAAATGAATGAATAGCAGTTAGCCTCACAGAACAGGGGTCACAACCTCAAATGCCTTGCTGGCCTGCCCACAGTTGAGATGTAGCAGTAAGTGCTGGGTAGTCACCTTTCAACCCAGAGCCAGCCAAACAGAACCCGCCCAAAGGCCGGCCAGCATCAGTTTGCCGTCCTCGGTACCGAGCAGAACATCCCCGTTTCGCAGACGCAGAAACTCTGGCAGGGTAGGTTAAGTGGCCTGCCGCGGATGACAGACTCCGATTAGATGTTGTCCGGGCTAGCGTTAGTTCAAAGTGGTTATTTTGTATGAAATCTTCTAGATGTAAACTAGATGCTTTACTTAAGCTACACTTTGGTTATCCAAGCACACTTTCCAGTATGCTTACCTAGTTACGACTTGTCTCCTTTTATATGTTTGGTACAAACCGAGTCATTCGCTCTCTCCAGTCTTTTCCCGGCCCCCTCTCCGACACGACTCAGACCCTAGTTCTGGGAGTCCCGCTCTCTTCCCGTGGTTGGAGGTCAGAGCCTGGTGCCCCCGGGAAAGGGAATGGGCGCCCAGGTCCCGCGTGTTGCCGGGAGCGGGGCTCCCGCCGCCCCCCGAGCCCGCGCCGCGCCCCCGCCCCTGCCGAACCCCGGCCGCGCTGTCAGTCTCCATTAGCGCTAACAGGCTCCAGACGGAGCGGGCCCGGCGCTGGGTTAATGCAATCGGCGCGTTACCTGGGGCGCAGGCTACATTACCAGCCCGGCCCCCGCCCGCCGCGGCCAGAACCAGCCAGCCCGCGCCCCGCCGGCCGCCCAGCGCCTCCAACGCTCCTCGGGCCGCGCCCGAGCGCCACGCGGCGGAGCCCAGCTCCAGCCCGCGCCCCCACGGCCTGTGGAGGCGAGGCGGGAAAGGGGCAGGCAGGGCGCACGGCACCCTGGATCCCGTCGCTGCCGGACACGTGAGTGTGCCCTGCGCGCGGGACAGGGCTAGGTGTGCCAGGGAGGCCCAGGCTGAGACGCACAGAGCTAAAGTGCCAGCGAGTTTGCAGTGCAGAGGTGTAAGTGTCCGGGGAGTCTCCTGGGGCTGTTGGAGGTGGCGCAGACCCGAGCCGGGGGGAGGGGGCAGGAAGCTGCACCGGGCAGGGTGGCTGCCCTCAAAACTCAGCCTCAGCATGTCCAAACCCCGCCGTTTGGGGGCGAGAGGGAGCAGGCGAACTAGGGAAGTGCTGCGGGGTCCCAAACCAGATCCACAGGGCGGGCAGAGGCAGTCTCCATCTCTAAGTTCCGTCTTAGTCCGGCGCGCCGCTACCTCTGTTTCCAAATTTTTCCAACAGACGCGCGCCCTTTTCTGGGATCCCTGCGTCCGCTCAGCGCGAGCTGGCCGCTGCGTCCCCGGCGCTCCCGGGAAGTCCCGGGAGGCGCAAGCAGGACGGAATGGCCCGGTGACCACATCTTTTCCTTTTATCCAAGCTAGAGCCTCGGCGTGACCCCAGTACAACTGACGCCCCTCTTGCCAGCCGCACCCATGCTTCTGGCGCGGATGAACTCGCAGGTGCAGCCCGAGAACAGCGGGGCGGACCCCGGGCCCGCGCAGCCCCTGCGGGCGCGCAAAACTGCGGAGCTGTTGGTGGTGAAGGAGCGCAACGGTGTCCAGTGCCTACTGGCGTCCGGCGGCGGTGAGCAGCCCCGGGAGACCTGGGGCAAGAAAATCGACTTCCTGCTGTCGGTGGTCGGCTTCGCGGTAGACCTGGCCAACGTGTGGCGCTTCCCCTACCTCTGCTACAAGAACGGCGGCGGTAAGCCCCCTGCTGGGCGGGAGGTATGGATTTGGGAGGCTACCTGTCCGCGGCAGTGGCTGGGGAGAGGAGCTGGGACGCATGCGGGAGAAGAGGAAGCACATGGACATGTCTGGGGCACAGGAGGGGACTGGACAGGGCTCAAGGAAAAGGATTAGACTTCCCTGTGGAAGAGGGAAACCAAGGCACGACCTTGGACAGTGATGGATGCACGGGTGGAAGGACAGAATCTGGGGCGCCAAGTTGGGTGAGGAACCCTGACCTTTGATGGTCCGCAGGAAGGGAGGTAGAGATTTGGAGAGCTCTCGAAAGGGCACCAGAAGTGCACAGGATATGACAACCAGGTGCGGTGACCCTAAATCCAGCACTCTGAGCCTGTTAGAGGACTTGGGTTCCCTGAAGGCATTTGGGAGGCCCTGCACTCTTGGGGACAGAGACCCTGGAACAGAGACACACCAAGAAAAGCTAGTGTGGGAGAGAACTCCACTCTTAGGTTGGTGGTTGATTTGCTGGAGGCGCCAGAGTGCACGGCCTAGGTGGGATTGTGTCAGTAGTACCAAGAGCTGGCCTGGTCCTTGAGGCAGGAGGCCTGGGTGACTGGGATGAAGCCTCCATCTCCTGGGGTCCTGGCCACTCTGCAGGGTGGAGTGGGAGTGGGGCCCGGAGAAGACTGCAGTGGAGTAGCCAGGCTCTCTCCCCTTCCCCCTGCTGGGTGACAGATTACCCACCTGTCTAGTCTGAGAGCCTAGAGACCAACTACTGCCCAGTCATGGGGGAGAGCCCTGGCGGAAGCAGCCTAGGGGGAAGGGTACAGGGTCCTAAGGCCCTAGTTCCTTCCTGGGGGCCTTTTCTGCTGGAGTGTCCAGACCACCCTAATCCTGCTCCTTTGCTGGGATGGGCTCAGGGGTGCCCTACAGAGAGCCAGGAAAATGACCCAGAGGAAGAAGTTAGAGAAGGGAGGCCCAGCTCTGGAAACCTCTCTCAATCTACTGGGCCATTCTGCCTGGCAGTGGCTCTGGCTTAGGACTCTAGGGGGTCAGAGGGAGGCAGGACAAGGGTTCAGAGCTGGGTGGAGGGAAAGCTCATGACCTTGTCCCATAGGGTCTGGGACCCAGATGTGTGCTTCAGTGTGTACTCTGCACACTTGCTTTGGGTGAGAAATGGGAAACAGATGACCCAGAGGTGAAACTTTTCCACATTTGGCTGCTGCAGCTTCTCGAGTGTTTCTGGTCAGGTTTAGGCATTCTAGCCATTTGGACCCAAGGAGGGAGGACATACAGATTCTCTGTATTTTCAGCAGTCGGGGACATGATGAATGAAAGGCAGATTGATAGACCCTAGGACGCGCCATCCAGCATGTCCTCAGTGACCGTCTGAGACTGTGTGTCCCTACACAGAGGAAGGCTCTATCGTTAATCAGCAATATTTATCTGTTCCTCTCGGCGTGAGGCACAGTAGGCTCTGTGGGGGTCACCTAGATGTATTAACCACCGCGTCTGCTTGCCAGGAGCTTTAGTCACCTAAGGGCTTCATTGTCATGCTGCTACACGTCATTTCCATTGTTATTAGTGTTGGTTGAAACTAAAAGCACCCCAGATGGCCAGTTGGACACGTCGGCTAGATAGATATTCTGCAGCTTTCACTGATGCTGTATTCTCACTTGGTGGTTGTCACCAACGCAGAGAGCGCCTGCTGTATGCAAGGTGACATAGCAGGTGCCTCGGGCACAAAACAGAGCAAATTTGTCACAGGTTCCAATTTTTAGGCAAAGTCGGCTGGAAGCCCCCTCTCCTAGGCTTGCTAGCCCTGCACATCGCCCGTCCCCAGTTGTTTGGTCATTTGTCTCTTTGCAGGTCTGTTTCCCATATAGGCCTGGGCACGTTGAGGGCAGAGACTGCGGCTTTTTCGTTCCTGTATTTATAACCCTCAAGATAAGACCTAGATCCTAAGAATGTGGTACAAGTTGCCCAACAAACTTCCAGTGAATGAATAAATTAATGAAATGGTCCAAGCCCTCAAAGACCTAATGCCTATACAGAAACAGCAGGAACCGCCGCAGGAACTAACCCAGTGAGGAGCATGTGCTGGTTGGGGGTATGGCTGGCAGCTTAGAGTTTAGAAGCCTTGGCTGCGGTGTCCTGGGTTCTAACTTCTAGCTGTGTGACTTTGGGCCACTCTCCAAGCCCCAATTTCCTCGTCTGTCAAGTGGAAATACAGTCATGCGCTGCATAACGACGTTTCAGTCAATGACGGACCGCATATATGATGGTGTTCCCCTAAGATTAGTACCATGTGGCCTAGGTGTGTATGGCTCAGGTGTGTTGTAGGTTATCCTATCTAGGTTTGTGTAAGGACGCTCTGTGATGTTCACACAATGACGAAACTGCCTAACGATGCACATCTCAGAACACATCCTGTTGTTAAGTGATGCATGACTGTAATGGTGTTCATCTCAGAGGGATGTTGGGAAGACTAAAAGTGATAATGACTCTGGGGAAGCTGGCATGGAG
The DNA here is from genome assembly GCA_031878705.1 of Tapirus indicus. Taxonomy (NCBI): domain Eukaryota; kingdom Metazoa; phylum Chordata; class Mammalia; order Perissodactyla; family Tapiridae; genus Tapirus; species Tapirus indicus. The sequence continues at coordinate 28,825,078 of CM062927.1, read as the reverse complement.
TATGGCCTTAGTACGGATAGCTGCTGCTTCTTATTAGCATCATTATGATGACGCGTGATGGATGGAAGAGGTGACAAGTGCTCTAAAGGCCCGAGGAATGGCTGCTTAGGAAAGACTCAGCGGAGGTGGGCTGTGGTTGGAGCTCAGCTCCTCGGGATGGGAGAGGCATGGACAAGCCTCATGAAGGGAGGAGGTAGTCTAGTTGTTCAAGAAATCACGTGGATCATCTCAGAGACTAGGAATGCCGGCTGGCTGACGGGCAAGCTGAAGAGATAAGGGTGGAGAGGCAAGCTGGGGCTGGGCCGTGGAGACCTTGAATGCCAGACTGCTGGGTAGGGTGTTACACCAGTGACTTTCCATTTCTGGCTAGGATGTCCGTTGCTGGCACAGTCTCAGAGTCTGAGGCAGTTCCTTTTCTAACTTACTCCTCGCCTCTCTGGGGGGTGGTCACCTGGCTCCTTCTGGGCTTTATCTCTGCTGAGACCTCCTGGCTGCTCCTGTGGATCAATTCTCATGCAGTAATTCTGAAGTCAGCCACAGAGATGGGCAGGTGGGCTGGCAATTACAAAGTATCCTGTAATGGTAGGAGCAGCCAAAAGACCCTAGTTTGAATCCCAGCTCTGTTACCCTTGGCCTGTCACAGCCCCTCTTGGATCCCAAGTTCCCCGCTACAGGTGAAGGCGAGCTTCGATGACCCCCAAGATCCATCCCTCTGCAATGCCCTGACTCAGCACTGCACCCAAGCCAGGACTTACGCACCCTGCCGTGCAACCGCCTGTATGCACTTCTGGTGCCAGTGTTAACATGGTAACCTCGAGGTCCGGCTGTTCACGCTGGCCCAGACTGGAGGATGTTTTGAAATGATAAAGGTGCCAATCATTTAGGCCCCCGGCTAATATTTTCTGAATGAATTCCTGGGAAAGATCAGCCTGTCTGAACATCTTCCTGTAGGCCAGCTGCTGGGATGCATGGGTGCAGGAGGCTTCTGGTGGGGAAAGCCACTCTCAGAAATTCCAGGCCTTCCTTCACAACCTTCTCAAATAGCGAGGCGGTGCCCGGCAGTGAGTCTGTTTCCAGGCTTCTAGATTCTCCCTCTGCACCTGTTGGTGTGGCCCGTGCTGGTCCCTGGGGAGGATTGGGCAGATCGACTGGGTTCTTCCTTGCCAGGGAAGAGGCCACTGTGAATTATCCTTTGCAAACGGCTGCTTCTGTTTGGGACGTGTCCTGCTGACAGCTCTGAGCTCTCAGAGACATAGCCTTTAGGTTCAGACAGGCCCGGGTTTGAATCCGAGCCTGCATCCAGGAAATGTGGCCTTGGACAAGTCACCGATCCTCTCTGGGCCTCAGCTTCCTTGTGCAGAAAAGGAGAATAGCTGCACCTTCCTGTGGGGTGATAAGACATTAGAGAGAAGCTGTGCACGGTACCACAAACAGTGTCTGGCACATAGCAGGAGCTCATAATGGAGTGGTTACTATTATTGTTATTGTTCAATGATTTTTAACTACAGGCTAGATCCAGGAGTAGGGTGGGGTCCTGGCTTTGGAGGGAGTGGAGTTGATCCTAAGAGGACACTGATGAAGGGAAATAAGGCTAGAAAGTTGCCACGCTTGGGCCTGGGGCATCAAGAATCAAGAGCTGGCTTTGCTCCATAGTCTGACAGCCCAACTTGTCTCACTGTGGTTTTCTCACCTGGAAAATGGGGATTAACATTCCTGCATGGGGTCCCAGGAAAGATGTAGTACTGGGTCCCAAAAGGGGTTCCCCTCTTTCCCAAGTAAGCTCAGGGTCTCAGGTACTCACAGCCCTTTGGGAACCCTCTTGGCCAAAATATCTGGGGTTCTCGAGGCCAGGTATGAAGTAGTGGCTGGTACAAAAGGCAGGAGTTTGCAAACTCAGTGCCCTCTCATCCGGCCTGGCTGTAGGGGGCTGTCTATACCCTATTGCCAAGCCTGACACTGTTCAGCTCAGATGCATATGAGCCAGCTGGCTGGTGTGGCCTTTTGGCTGACAAGTTTGCAAGAATGAGGTGCTCACCGGGGGCTGGAGCTGAGACCTTCATCTGGGGTCACCAGCATGATGTGGCCATTGCTCTGAGCTGGCCCAAAAGATCTAGAGGGGCCGTTTCCAACAAGATGGGGTTTCATAGGGATAAATGTTACATCCTGCCCTGCCGTCTAAACCCAACTGCCTAAGTAAGGATTAGGCCACAGCAGGAGTGGAGAAAGGCCCCGGGGCTTTCATTAGCTGCATCCGCCATGTGAGTCACTGCTGGGATCCATTTATTTAACCAAAAAATATTTACTGAATGCCCATCATATGCCAGGAATATAGAGACGAGAAAAAGTCAGTCCCTGCCTTTAACAGGCTCATAGTCTATCGTAGCTACCCTAAAAGTTAATGTCATTTTGGACTCTATTATTGGAGATATTAAATCTGAAATGAGGGAGGTGAGGTCCTACTCTGTTCTTCGGATCCTATTTCCCTCTATAATGTAGCTCTGAGCATCCCAAACACTCTCTAATTTGTTCCTTTTAAAGAGACCAGGATAGAGGAGATGGGAAACCAGAACCTTCAAGGAGCTATGTGAAAAGCCCAGCTTTATTCATAAAAATCAAGTCCAGACCCTGCAAAGTTGAGAGCAGAGGGAGAATTATTATGTGAGGAGGGGTGGTCACAACACCAATTTCCCTGGATTCCCCCCTCACTGCCCTCCTTAGAGGAGTGGGGATTAATCTATCAGGGAGTGGGCGTGTTTGCTCCCTGGTGCTGGTCCCTGGTCTCAGAGCTTAGGCCCAGAGGTTGGCTCAAAGGACCCAAAATGAAGGTGAGGGAGCGATCCCTTGTGGGGCCAGAAAAGCCGCTCTCACCATTTTGTGTAGAATCCCCTCTTGGAGCAGCAGGACTGACACAGGGGCTTGTACAGATGCTCTTGGCTGGTCTCAGGAAAGTGCAGGGGGAGTAGTGAAGAGAAGCAAGACCCCACTTGGGCTGAGGTCACAGGGACCCTGAGGTCAAGGGGCAGGGGCCCACGGTGGTCGTTGAGGGCCCCAAGGAGATCAGTCTTGGGGAGGAGGAGACACGAGTTGGCACCATGTGGCTCAGCTACCCTACCCCAGGCAGAGAGTCTCTCTGGATTGACACACTTGAATGATGTGGGCTTGGTTTGTCATAGGAACTGGAGCGTCTCCCTACAGAAGTGGCCACGGGGAGCCAGCTGTTGAACTGGCAAAGACTCAGAGACAGACCCTATGCCTGACACCCAGAGCACAAAGAGTTGCTTTGGAAGGATGAACGTGTTTTGCTGTCCATGGCTCTTAAGGACAGGAGGGCAGTAGGTGAAGGCTGTGGGGGGGCGGGGGGGTGGGATTTAGGGGAAGGGGAGGAAGCAGTGCTGGCCAGTGGCCAGATGGAGAGGTGGGGCTGCCAGCTTCCACAAAGCTTCAGCTGGCCATGGGGACCTCTGAATCCGGGATGGCGTTGCAGACTTGTCCTGAGTTAAGGTGAGGGGGCCGGGACTGCATGCCCCAGTGGTGATCGGTCATTGGATGCCACTGCCTTGAGAAGTGGATGTGGCTGTGGGCGAGGTGGCTCTCCAGCTGAGACAATTCCCGAAGGCTGACAGCTGAGGCCTGAGCAGTCCCAGCTGTGGGGGAACAAGTCCTTCATTCCCGAAGGGGATCTGGGCAACACTGCGGGAGTCCTTTTTGGTCACGGGGTTGGCGGTGGCCTGCGGAAATCCTTGGCCCTGCACGTGCTTGTGGTCAGCAGTCTTGTTTGGACACAAGGAGGAGTAGCCAGCCTCACTTGGGACAGGGACATGAGTTGCCCAAGGGACTGCCTCAAAGTCCCCTGTGCTGGCAGGCGTCCACCAGGCCTTCGTGGCTGTGCTCTGCGAAGGCCTTCGTGGCTGTGCTCTGCGAAGGACCCAGCCACCTTCAACCACACAGTCGATCCTCGGCTTCTCTATATGCCCTTGGGATGTTTGGGGAGGAGGGACAAATCTGGCTAGCCCAGGCATTGACCAAGGTTGTCTAGGGACTCTGGTGAAAGCTGCGGGCAGTGACAACCTGCAGCTGTGGGCTTTCACTTCTTAATATACCAGGGTGTGGCCAGAATTCAGTTTGAGGAATCCTGACCTCAGCAGGCCAGGAAGCTTGTCCAGCTCCGTCTCAGGGGACTCTCCTCTCCTTCCTGCAGCACCTCCCTGATCACACTCCCTCCATTTCCCCCAGCTCTCCACCAGGCCTGGGCCACACCACCTCTTGCTGAGCCCCCTCCCACAGGCATCCTCCCCTTTCCTGGGGTCGTCCTCATCTGCCCGGGGTTTGCTCCAACACACCCCACTCGGAACTTAGCAACCACTGGGCTTCCTTTCCTGAGGACTTGGCAATTGCATGGAGGATTCCAGAAGCCCTATGTGACCAGTAGAGTTCCCCTCTAATGGTGGGGTGTCAGGCAGTGTGCATTGGGCCAGAGGTGATGGGACAGATGCTCTCCTTACGAAATTCATCCAAAGGGCACTGGTCGGAGTCCCTTTCACGGCTGACAGTTCTTTTCCTGGTGTGTTTGTGTGAGCGTGTCGATGTGTAGGAGTACGTGTGTACCTGCGTGTGAGTATGTGCAGGTGTGCATCTGTGTCCATGTGTTGGAGACTCCCAGGAGCTGAGACCCTCGGGATGTACACCCTGCCCGCGTTTCTCTAGGTCTGCCCTGTCAGCCCACCACCTGCATGGCCAGAGCATTCCAGAGCCAGGACTCTGGGCTTGTGGCCCCTAAGATTCCCGGCTCTCAGGCCCTGTGTGAGCTGGCTGCAGCCGACACAGCCGCACGGAGACGGAGCAGGGCTGTGGGAATGCGGCAGTTACGGGCCTTGCAGGGCAGTAACTTCTAGGAAGTTTGCAATCCAGCCTCGGTTTCCCAGGAGCTGCATCAGGGCTGTTGGGAAGAGAGGCATCCTCAGCTGACGTGTCAGCCCTGAAACCTCCCGCTGACTCTTCAGCTCTGCCCTGGCTTCCTCCAGATCTTTCTGCAAGGAGGTGTGGGCCAGCTCGCTGGTCGATGTCCTCTCTGAGAGGAAAGCCCTGGCCACTGGGTTTCATTCATACTCAGCCATTTCATCCTTCTTGCGTGTTCTTGGTCTGTTTCCACCCAAAGCTTTGGCTGGCCCACGTCAAACGCACTCAGAGAGAAGAGCCGCAGGCTTGTGCAGCCCCATCCTTTCCCTCCTTCTCTCCTCTCTCTGGGACTCCCAGCCAGCGCGAGCGGAGATGACTCTCAGACTGGGCAATTTACCTACCTGTTGGCCGTGCCACCCAGAGGTTTAAAGTTGGGAAACTGGCCAACGTGAGATGCCTGGTTAATTGGCTCATGCTGCTCTTTCTCTTCGTTGTAGAGAAGAACATTGAGTCGCCAGTGGCAAACCGCAGTGCCAAGATCTGGGCCGTGACTCCTATTTTTTTCCTTTCCTGTCGTGCCTTGGGCCACTGACTTCAGTCTTCAGGCCTATTAAACAGTGTCATAGATCTGTTTCCCTACTCTCTGGCTCCAGGCCTCAAGGAGAGTAGCAGGTGGCCACAAGACAGAGTGGGGCTCAGACAGATCCAGGTTTGAAGCCAAGCTGCATCCTTACTAGTTTGGACAAGCAACTTGACCTTTCTAAGCCTTGGTTTCCTATCTGTTAGATGGGATTAGTGGTAATTATCTCTCAGACATGGTTTTAAGGGAATAATTATGTAAAAACTTGCTGTGTGGGGGCCGCCCAGTGGCGCAGCAGTTTAGTTCGCATTTGGCAGCCCGGGGTTTGCCGGTTCGGATCCCGGGTGCCCGCCAACGCACCGCTCGTCAGCCACGCCGTGGCGGCGTCCCATATAAAGTAGAGGAAGATGGGCACGGATGTTAGCCCAGGGCCAGTCTTCCAGGGCAAAAAGAGGAGGATTAGCAATGGATGTTAGCTCAGGGCTGGTCTTCCTCACACACACACACAAAAAAACTTAGTGTGTGGCTTGGTGTATAACAGATGCTCAATAAAAGATACTTGTTACTTTCACCAGCCCCGCCATCACCACCGCCACCTACCTCTGTCCGCATCACCAGCATCAGCACCATCACCACCACCATTACTATCAGCAGTGTGAACAGATGTGGGGTGAGGTGCCAGGCCAGCCCTCTCTGTGTGAGAGAGAGACAAGAGTGGAGATTTAAAGCAAGAAATGAGGACAGGAAGAGAGAGGTTGGCTCTTTCAGAGAAGTCCAGCTTAGAGCAGGGGCTGGAGCGTTGGGCCAGTCTTTTGACCAACAGGCTAGGTGGCTCAGCTGGCCCTGGATCCCCAGTTTCAGAACCCACCCCCCAGACTCTATTCAGACTCATGACCTTCAGCTAGGCTGGAATGTTCTGGAATCTGCAGAATATGTTGGGAATGGCTCTGGAGCCAGGCAGACCTGGGCCCAAATCCCAGATCCATCACCAGTGGGGTGAGCTTGGTCAAGTCACTTGATTTCTCCAAGCTACGAAAAATGGGTATAGCAGTTGCTACAGACGGTTTCTGGGTAGAGTAAACAGGATTACAGATGTCCAGTGCCCATTGCCCTGCGTGATACATGGGAGGTACTCACTTCCCAGTAGTTTCTTCCCTACTGCCCACCCTGCTGGTCCATCTCCTGCTACAGAAGGGACTGGATCTCAGAGCACTGGGGCCAATGCTTCATCCTCTGTCCCTAAGAGCCCTGGGCTTCCTGAGAAGAAGCCCTGGGGAGAAAGTGGAGACTGACCATCTGCGTAGCTGGGTGAGTTTGACCCTGGGTGTCAGGTGGCTGCGACAGTTCTCTGCCAGCTTGGAGCCTCAGTTTCCACATCTGTGAAATAGAGGTAGGAGTCATCTCTGCATTTTAGGATTGTTGTGAGGATTGAATGAAGCATTGCATGGAAAGTGCTGGAACACAGTAGGGAATATTATATTCCTGATGTTGCCATCGTTGACTATTTCCCGGTTTCTGCACTTTCCTGTTGTGGGCGGGTCAGAGACTGTTTGGTTTCCGGGGTGACGGCATCTCTGCCAAAGGCCAATGGCGGGAGGAGTGTGGATTTGGCCCGGCCACCTCCAGCTGCGTCAGGAAAAGGTGCTGGCATTTTGCTCTGGTCACGCATGCAGCCTGGGCTGACGTGGCTTGTATCCCAGTGAGTCACCTCACAGCGTCAGAGCCCCCGAGCTTACCCCAGCTGCCGGGCATACTGAGAACTGTCTCTGCAGCTCAGACATGGCTCATTCCACCAGGAAGTCTCCCAGGGATCAGTTGCTGCCCATTGCCAAGGGCCCCCTCTACTTTCTGCAGTGCTCTGGGGGGCATCTTTCCTGGTCACAGACTTGAGCCTCTATGTTCTTTGCTCCCTTCAGCTGCCTGTAACAGGGTGAGCCTAACAGGTTGGAAGACCCGAATGCAAATCCTGCTTCTGTCACTTACCAGCAGCACAGACAGGAACAGCTCAACTCCCTTCTCTGCCCTCAGTTTCCCCCAGAGGGACATTATGACCCTGTCTGATTCTGTCTGTGAGCTGTTGTGAGACTGAGAAGAATCCAGTGGGGTCATGTTTGGGAAAGCCCCACGTGACCTTAAAATGATGGAGATCTGAGCAAAATTAGAAACCTAATATACGTAACTTTGGGCAGTCTCTCCCTCTCTGGTCTCAATTTTCTTCTCTATAAAAGGAAGGGTTTGGGGCAATTGGCATTCCTCAGAGTGGTGATTCATGAAAGAGAAGGTTCTGTGTTTAAATGAACTTGGTAAAGACCGCACCTGTGATTCTCCTCCTGGCCCTTCACAGTGTGCGCCTGCGTACCGAAGGCTCAGCGGATCCTGCAAGAAACAAGCCTGTTTAGCTTTGATTAACCCAGATTTTACTAATTTGACCACAGACCCTCATTATTATGAGTATGATTATTGCTACTACTACAACTATTATTATGATTATTTGTATTAGTTGCTCTGCATAACTGTTTACCTGCCACAAAACACCCCTTGAGAAATGGCCGGTGAGCAGATGAATGAGGACCCTCGTTGATCCGAGCCCTCTGAGGGGCAGGCCCAAGGCTGGGCAGGGGTCTTGGGGGTCATGCTCTGCCTCTGTGTCCTCCAGGTGCCTTCCTGATCCCGTACACCCTGTTCCTCATCATCGCTGGGATGCCCCTGTTCTACATGGAGCTGGCTCTGGGCCAGTACAACCGGGAGGGGGCAGCCACGGTGTGGAAGATCTGCCCTTTCTTCAAAGGTAAAGAATGGGTCTGGGGGAGTCAAAGCTTGTCCAAAAGACTTCCATGGCCCTTGGAGAATCTGCTCTGAAGGTGGGAACTGAGGTAGAACAATTCTCCTGTGGGCTTCACAGGCGTTGGCAAGGTCAAGTGCATCCACCATTCAAAGTTACATGAACACTTGGTGTGTCAGGAACTGCTTAAGCCTAGAAAGTCTGAAAACCTGGGCTCTACTCCAGGCTGTACAGGTAGGGGCCAGAGGGAGTCTGCTTCCTATACGGGAAATAGTCATAGACGTGTCAGAAGTACCCAGCACACACGCCACTGCTCTCCTCTCTTGTTCCCGTGGCAGACACGATAAGTCGATCACAGACCTTCTTGCGCTCAGCCGGAAAGCTACCTCACAATCCTTAATACAATGGCCACAACTAGTTGGTCACAGCTGGGATATAAGAGGAAGCCTGCTGGCATTCAGGATTTAGAGCACATCTGGATAAAGTGGCCAAAGTGATTGCCATTTCTTGTTGCATATGGGCCTATACAACTGTGAGAAGGGCAGGGGGTGAGAATTGGTTTGTATTAGTTGGTCTCTCCAACACTGGTTAGACACCTAAGCCCAGATGGCACTGAGGGCCAGTGTGACTCCTGTGAGCCTCTTCTCAGCTGGCACATGTCTCCTGAGTACCCCCTATGTACTCAGTCCTATAATAGATACAGGTTCATATAAGAGTCTTGTAAAATATGTGTATTAGTTCGGATTTTTTGGTTTAACTTCCAGAAATCCCACTCAAAGTGGCCTTAATGTAAAAGAAAATTTATTGGCTTATGATACAGTAAAGTCTAGCAGTTTCTCTCTAGCTTCAGGTACAGGTTGATCCAGGTGCTTGAATAATGTTTTTCTGGAATCTCTCTCAATGTCTCTCCATCTCAAGTCTGTTTTCTTGAGCATTAGCATAGGTCTCAGGCGTATTCTCCTCAGGTGCTAGCAAAGCTGGCCATCAGCAACAGCAAGATTAAATCCTACCAAGTTTAACGATGACAAAACAAAACAAAAACACCTTATATCATCATAGCTTTGTTAAAGGTCCCAGAGAAGACTCTCATTGGTTTGACTTGAGTCCTGTGCTCATCTATCAACCAGTCACAGTGGTGATGAAGAAGCAGAACTCTGACTGGCCAGGCCTGAGTCATGTGCCTACAGCTAGACCAAGGAAGTGGGGAACTAGCCTCACCCAGACCTCACATGCAAAGAATGCTTAAGGCAATGCTGGGCAGGCAAAAAGCACATCTACTGTAGGCAAAAGCCATAGAACTAGCCCTAAAGGAGCTTCTGATATGTTCAGGAAGATGAGATTTGTACACAAAGCAGGTAGTTGAAAACAGGACCCAGAGAACACACAGGACTGAAGGTCTGATCAGGACGTGCTTGTTTGGGGTTCCCCAGAAGCCGGTCCTGAGACAAGGGTTTCAGTGTAAGGGGTTATTTTGGGAGGTGATCCCAGAAAGAAACAGTAGGGGGTAGGGAAAAGCCGGTTCTACCGTGGGCAAGGGGCTCAGTCCCCCCGGGAGACAGTGTTAACATACCTCAGTGTTATCCTGCCCAAGGGGCGAGGAGCTGGGACACTTATGCTCCAGTGCCTGGCCTGGCGGTTCTCTGGGGGCGTTAAGGTCCTGGCACATCTGGCCTGCCCGATGAGTGGGCAGAGGGGGCTCCAGTGGCAAGAGAGAGCCCTTAGGCAAAGGGATGGTGGGTGCCTAGGGGACACAGGTGGGGCTCTGACAATCTTCTACAAAAAAAGGGAGAAGCATAGAAGTCGGGTAGTATAGTGGTTGGAGCCAGCTCGCCAGGAGAGGTGGCTCTGGGATGGGCCTGGGGAAGCCCCTGCCTGACCCCCTTTGCCCCCCACCCAGGAGTTGGCTACGCTGTGATCCTCATTGCCCTCTACGTCGGCTTCTACTACAATGTCATCATCGCCTGGTCACTCTACTACCTCTTCTCCTCCTTCACCTTCAACCTGCCCTGGACCGACTGTGGCCATGCCTGGAACAGCCCCAACTGCACTGACCCCAAGCTCCTCAACGGCTCCGTGCTGGGCAACCACACCAAGTACTCCAAGTACAAGTTCACGCCCGCTGCGGAGTTTTACGAGTAAGTCATCGACCCCTCGTCCTGTTCACACGGGCACACTGAGACCTGTGCTGGGCGGGACCTGAGCCAAGCGCGAAGGAAAAGAGGGGAGGGGGACACGCCATCATTTGTAGTGGGGACTGAGCAGCCTCCACAGGCCCGACCCCGGGCTGGGAGCTGAGGATACAGCCGTGGACAAGGCAGCGGGAGGAATTGTGTTCTGGCGCAGGAGCATGGGGTGGGGACACAACACACTAGTAAACAGCTACGGGAGCAGGAGCGTGTTAGAGAGCGGACATGCCCTTCAGGAAACAAGCATGTTTTAGGGAGTGTAAGTGCTCTTAAGGAACAAAAACCAGGTATGTGGTAGAAAGTACTTCAGCTCAGGTGGTCAGGGAGGGCTTCTCTGAGGAGGTGTCGTAGGAACAGATGAGGTCGGCTAGGGGACCGTCTAGGGGCTCAGCCGGCAGGTGGTGAAGCTTCAGCTTGAACCCAAGCCGATCTGATCCTGAAGCTGTTTTCTGGCCCAGCCCGCACTGCTGTCTCTCTGGGGCTTCCACGGGGGAAAGCAGCCAGAGCTTGTGAGTGAAATTCAAGGAACGGGAGACAGGCCAGCTATGTGCGGCTCAGGGAAATTCTTTGGACCATATGTGCCTGAGAGGCACTGACTGGTGGTGGAGACAGAACGTCTTTTGGAAAAGACACTTTTTAGGTTGAAATCATTTTAGACAGAGAAAAGTTGCACAAGTAGTCTGTAGAGCTCCCGTATGCCCTTCACCTGGCTTCCCCTAATGTTGACACCTTATATAGCCACAGGGCAATGGCTGAAATCCCAACATTATCACCGATGTACTATTAACATACCTACTAAAGACCTTTATTGAATTTGCCAGTTTTCCCCGTAATGTCCTTTTGTGGTCCAGGATTCAGCCTAGAGTCCCACGTGGCTTGTAGTTGTCGTGTCGTCTTAGCCTCCTCCAATCTGTGAAGGTTCTTTGGTCTTGTCTTGAGGGTCATGACCTTGACACTTGAAGCGTACTTGTCAGTTAACCTGTAAAACAGCCCTCGATGTGGGTTGGTTTGTTGTTCTCTGTTGATTAGACTGAAGCTAGGCATTTTTGGCAAGAACACAGCAGAAATGATGTTGTCTCTCTCTCAGTGTATCATCTCAGGGGTACAAGATGCCTGTCTGTCTTATTACTGGGGATGTTAACCCAGATCACATATCTCAAGTAGTATCTGCCAGCTTCCTCCTGTGCAGAGGATGCGTTATTCCCTTTCTAACTAATCAGTGTCTCCCGGGAGGTACTTTGAAATTATGTAAATACCTTATTTCTCATCATACTTGTGCCCACAATTCTTAGCATCCTCCAATGATTTTTGCAAGCAAGGATTGTTACTGTAGTGTTTGTCTAATTGTGATTTTCTATTGCCCTCATTCCCTCTACATTAATCAATTGGAATTCTTCTATAAGGAAGAGTTATCCCGTTTCCTCTTTTCAATCATTCATTCACTCACTCATTCATTCATTTATATCAGTCTGGGTTCATGGATATTTATTTTATTTGTGGTTTTAATCTTTAGCCATCATTATTTATTTTGTTACTCCCTTGAATTTCTGCTCCATCTTTTTATGTCCTTGAGGTGGGTGATGGTCAACTTCTTTTCAGCCACCTAATTGAAAATGTTTGCATGGTGGTCTTTTCAGAATGTAACATCTTTTGTCTTTATTCCTCAGGTGAGTCCCATTTTAGCAATCCCAACGCAAGTGTTAGCAGATAAACAGAAAGTCTGTGTTATCAGCTGTGGTGGGACAGGTAAATCCCACTCAAACCCCACCCCCAAGGTCTAAAGTAGGGATTAACAGACTTTTCTGTGAAAGACCAGATAGGAAATATTTTGGGTTTTGCGGGCCATACATATCCCTTGCATATTCTTCTTTGTCTTATTTTACCCTTTAAAAAGGTAAAAACCATTCTTAAATCACAGGCCATAACTAAACAGGCCACAGCTGGATTTGACCTGGGGGCCGTGGTTGACCGACTCCTGGTCCTGAGCGGTGTTGCCCAGTAGAACTTCCTGTGACGATAGAAATGTTCTGTATCTGCACAGTCCAGTGCAGTAGCCACTCACCACGTGTGGTCATTGAGCAGTTGAAATGTGTGGCCATTGTGACTGAGGAGTTGAATTTCTAGTTTTATTTAATTTTCATTAATTTATCTTTAAATAGCCACATGTGGCGAGTGGCTACCATATTGGGCAGTGCAGGTCTAGAGCGCAAGAAAAGACACATTCACAAACAAGGAAACTTCGGAGTCAGTATCCTTCAGTCCTATATATTGCCTAAGCCGAAGACCGGGGAATGAGTCCTGATTATCCAGCAATCGGGGTCCCTTAGGACCACTGCCATCCCTGCCATCTCGGTGCAGCAGGTCCAAGGAGATTTGGTTTGGTTAAACGTGGCCTCTGGAAAGTCTGCTGCCTCTTGGGGCTAAGAATTTACTAAGGTCCTGGACCTGTGTGTCCGCCTGCTTCCATCTATGTCCCCTATGGATTCCAGTAGGCATGTGCAAAATTATGTGTGTTTCAACGTTTTGGGGGAGAGGGTCCGTGGTTGTCATCAAATTCTAAATACGTTTACAGCCCCCAAAGTTTCTGAAACGCGGTTCTTACTTAAAGCGAGTGTCTGTAAGGAACAGCATCATCTCCATCTTCCTCGCTGTCACTTGAACAGCTAATCACTTACCGCGTGTATCAGGCTAACGTCTTTGTATATATTATGTTGATTTAAGCCTCACACCAGCCTGGCGAGGTTTCTGTAACTCACTGCACACATGAGGAGGCTGCAAATATTAGCTTCATTTTGCAGATAAGACAGTAAATCACCAGCCTGTGGCCACATGGCTATACTGTACAGAGCTAAGATTTGGACCCGGGAGCTTGTACTTGCAAGACCCCGCGAGTGAGTTCCTCCTTACGCCTGTGCCCGAGGAGCCTCGCTCTCCTCACCCTACCCCCAGCCTTGCCGGGCAGTGAAACTGCAGACCTGCAGTCTTAGCCTCTGTGTTATATCGGACGCTAGTCATTATAAATGGCTGTTATTCAGAAATATTGTCATAATCACAACTAACATTTACGTAGCTTAGATTAGATCCCAGCCATTGCACAGACTGCCTTTTCCATACGATCTTTTAATCCTCATCACTGTGGTCTAAAATTACTCTTATTTTACAAATGAGGAAGCAGACACAAGCAGTAAGTGACTTGACCAAGGTCATGCAATTTAGAAGTGGCATTTGAAGAGAGTTTGAACCCAGGCAGTCTGGCTCCGAAGCCCAAGCTCTTTGCCCAGTGATTCTGACCCTTGGGTGCACATCAGAATTGTCTGAAGAACTTTAAAACACACTGATGCCCGGACCCTCCACCCAGAGATTCTGATTTCATTGGTCCAAGCCAGGGCATGAGGGATTTTTGTTAATAGCTCCTCCAGTGATTCTAATATCCAGTCAAGGTTGACAGCCCCTGTCTTAGCCGCCACTCTCTCCTGTCGCAGACAGAACAAGATTCTCACCGGGGTCAGGCTGACATCTCCACGGTGTCTTGTTGTGGAAAATCTAGGGCTTTCTCACTCTTCAGAGGAGCACGGCCTCAGAACATCCTAGAACCTCTAGGGGGCTTGTGGGTGGAGGTGTTAGGCCTTCCTAGTTGATGAGTGCGGTTTGGGCCCGGAGACGGTAAAGGAAAGTGGGGCAGAGGGCGCTAGTGATAAATGTAATTGGTTCCATGCTTTTCCTTCATCATCTCCTGGTGAAGGAAAAAGCATGATTTTTCTTTTTGCTCTTGGCAACCCTTGTCCTTATAAGTTAAAATGGAAAATGATAGCCTTGTCTCTAGTCTAGTTATTATTTGATTCCTCCTCTGATGTTTTAATGGCAGCAGGTCTGCCCCAGCAGACACGTCCAGCAGGAGGGGGAGGTGAGTTGGGTTCTGAGACCCTGGTTACTTTAATTACAGCCCTAAACTTCCTCCAGCTCATCCCCGGGCAGAATGTGGCGGAAGAAGAGGACATTCTTATGTGCAGGGTTGAAGGGGCTTGGGGGATGTAGTGGGGAGCAGAATCCAGGGCTAGTTCAGCAGCTTTCTGCTCTGCAGAGCTCCCCATGTCTCCCCTCCACTTTTCATCACCCCCTCAAGCTCCATAGCTAACATGAGCCAGGCACCAAGCATCTCTTCACGTCCACATCCCGTTTAGTCTCCACAGTTCGTGTTGGTGGAAATCATTCCCATTTTACAGATGAGAACATGGAGCCTCAGGTTTTAGGTAAGTGGCAGAGCCAGGGTCCGAACCCGGGTTCTGACTCAAGGCTCTCACCCCATAAACAGGCCTCTGTCCTGTCTTCCTCCTCCTTCCTGTCAGTCTCCAGTGGGGTGTATTCGGGACGGCAGTACAGGCGTCACTGCAGGTAGAAAGGAGCCCTTCTCCTGCATCTCTTTCTCACCGTGAGCTGCTTCTGTGAGCTTCTAAGTCACTAAGTCATGAGCTGCCTTGGGCTTTTCTTTTCATGGCACATCTAGGTGTCTCTGCTTTAAGACCGTCACCTATCTCAGTCTCAGGAGCCAGTAAGCAGGACTCCCAGTGCCAGCGCTGAGGAGGTTCGGTAGGTTTTTCTCTCCTCGGAGCCCGCTGGCCGACACTGTTGCCATCTTGCACTCATTTAAGCTGATGGATTGAACATATATATCATTCAAGGGAACAAATTGTCTGTTCTCCCCGGGCTCCAGGCCTGAAACCAAACAGCCTGAGGCTAACAGAAACCCTGGTGCTCTGTAACTTTATCTGAAAAAGGCCCCCCTTGATGAACATGTGCCGGCGATAGACCCCTTCTACCCCCGCCTGTTCCTGATGGGGAAGAGGATTCTCACTCCACCCCACCTCTAACTCCCTGTGCTTAAATGTCAAGTGAGGCACCGAGCCTGTTTGGCCCGTACCCTTTGGAAAGTCTGGACCGTGTCCTTCACGATGATTCATTTTCATTAAACTGCTGGAAAACTGCAACAAACCCAAGTTACTTGTGCTAACCCCCAAGGCTTGGGCCTGCTGGGGAGCGGAGGCTGGATTCACATTCCTTTCCTTGGGAATCAGCTCGGGAGTCCAGCCTTTTCACCGATGAAATATCCAGACAACCGCTGCAGCCCTGCAAGTGGACTTCACGTGCTTGATGGGTCACCCGGGCCCTTAGGGGGCATTTCGGCCATCAGATTGGACACTAGAGGCATTCTAGCAAATTTCAAGGCAAGCACAATTGGTTTTTTGCCTTTTTTTTCATAATTTTAATAGTCAAGTTGGGCAAATGGTTACCGACACCCTTCAACGTGTGGCCCATAAAGCAATGTGGAGAAGGAGAATTAAGCATTAGATGAGGTCACTACCTGATTCTGGGTCTCTCTCTTTTTAGATATGCCCACTCTTTCTTCTCTTCTCTTCCCTGCTCTCCTCACTACTTCTCTCTCTCCCTTGGGGCATGGGAGAAGGGCCTAACTCAGGGCATTATTTCTGAGTTGAGACTAGCAGGGTGAGAAGAAGTTTGCTGGGCAGATAGATTGGGCTAGGAAGTGTGTTCTAGGCTGAGGGACAGAAAGTTCCAAGGCCCAGAGCAATGACAACTTCGTGTGATTGGGGAATAACAAGGGGCTGGCCATTGCTGAGAGCTGAAGCCAGGGTGTGGTGGGGCAGGGCATTCACTTGGCAGGGATGATGGTGAAAGGCCTCGGACTCTGAAAGGCTTACGTTTTTATCCTCCGGGCCAAGATTTCACAACTGGGACACTTTTGACGTTTTGGGCTGGATGATTCTACGTTGGGGGGAGGGGCTGTCCTGTGCATTTTGGACGTTTAGCCATATCCCTGGCCTCTGCCCACGGGATACCAGCAGCACCCCCTCCTCTCCGGAGGTGACAACCAAAAGTGTCTCCGGACATTGCTAAATGTCCCTGGGGAGGCAGGGGCAAACTTGTTCCCTTGAGAACCACTGTTTTAGGTGATAAGGAGTGTCTGAGGATTTGGGGGCAGGAGAGTGAGAAGGTTAGAAGGACAATTCAGATGGCTAGTTCTATAGCAGCACAGACAGTGGACTTAGGGGCCGACTGGAGGCAGGGAGACCAGAGTGGGCGGGAAGGTGGGGCTTTATTTATAACAGTCCTGGAGGAAGAGAATGTGGGTCTGGCTGGGACAGGGCTGTGAGGATGAGGGTGGAGGGAGAAGACCAAGTGATTAGGTTAGGAGGGGCCAGACACAGGGCCTGATTGCAAGGGGAAGCTGATGCAGAGTGGGTAGTTTAAAGCCACAACATCCAGCCTGGAGGCTATGGGGCTGTGGTCCTCTGGGGAGGAGGGTGTGGGTCTTTGTGGGCCCTGATCACCCACACAGCGCTGCAAATTCATGCTCACTTGCAGAGGCTGAATGCTTGTCCACGTCCCTCTCTCCCCATCTCTCCCTCTGCCACACCTGTGCACCTCCTCTCAACCCACCTGTCCTCCCCCGGGCCAGCAGAGAAGGCACTAGCACCTGCTCAGCAGAGCCTGCCCCACCGACTCCCTCTGCCACGTTTTCGGGGCACTCCCTAACGCCTCTGCGGATGCCTGCTGCTCCTGGAAGCATGTCCGTCATAATCACAGTTACAACGACCATTTGTTGAGCGTTTCCTGGGTTCTAGGCATTTGTCTCACATTCTGTAATTTAATCCTCATGAGAGCCATTTTACTGAAAAGGAAAAAGGCTCAACATGGGGAATGTTTGCACCAGCTGTTGTCCCCTCGCCTGGGAACTCCATGTGGCTGGAGCTATCACCTGCTTGTCCACAGCCGTGTCCCCAGCTCTCAGCACGCTGGCTCACAGCAGATGTGCAGGAAGAGTTTGTGGCCACCACGAAAGGATTCGGGCCGCACAGTAGCTGGTGGCAGGGCCAGGATGGGAGCCCAGGTCTGTCTGACCCCAGAGCCTGGATAATTTCTGTACCACATTCTCCTATTTTCCTTCACATTCTTGCAAATAATAGACATTGCTTTTGAATGGATGAATAGATGAATAAATGAGTGAATGAAACTATGCAGCATCACTGGTGGCCTCCAGGGGGTCATCTTCAGAGACAGATATAAACTCTGCCCAAGGATAAGCTAACCAAGTTTCCAGACTTGGGGTTCATGTTTTCCTCACAAGTCTAACATCTTCCCGTGTCTTCTGCACTGCTCCCAGCAAGGGCAGCCATCTGCCTCTGATTCTGTGGGCTCATCTAAAACTCAGGCTTCCAAAATATTTTTGGAATATTAAGCCCACTTTTTATGAGCCTCTCTGAGTCTTTTTGTCCCTAGGGACAGGAAGCCAATTTTATTTTTCCAGGAAAGTAAAGACAGTTTCTGGAAGGCTCAAGTTTGCTCTAAAGGAAACCTGTCATTTGAGCAGGCCTCTGGTTGGGTGGGTCTCTGCTCTGGCTGCCCAGTAGAATCACCTGGGGAATTTAAAATATGCTGATTCTCAGGCCCTATGGCCCAAGTGTTCTAAGTTAATTCATTGAGAGTGAGGCCCAGATATCAGTAATTTTTAGAAAGACCTCCAGGTGATTCTAATGTGCAGGTTGAGAACTTTCTTCTTGTTGATTACATTCTCCTCATCTCCTATTTCTCTTTGGGGAAGCGGGTAAGGAGGAAGAGGAGGAAAGAGAGGAGGGATAGTGGAGGAGACACAGAGAGGGAGACAGACACACAGACAGGCATGCAGACAATCACTAGCCTCTAGCTGACGCATTGCAGGTGTGTAAAATTTTGCCATCAATGTGTCCTTTTGGATTAAAGCACTACTCCAAGGAAGGACAATGTATTAAGCTACTTTTGCCTTAGTACTAGTATGAATTAATTAATCAGCCACTTTCTGAATGGACCCTTGGCTGGGAGCAAACCCCTGCAGAATGAGATATGGGGAAGTGAAGTTTCTGTATGGGGACATAGATGGTTGCCCTGAACAGTGTACAAGAACTGGACAGAGGGTTAGGAATTTACCACAAGTCAGAGGAGGATTTGCTAAGAGAAGAAGTGAGAGTGTGTGGGCAACTGACCCTCGTTCCTTCCCAGTTCCCCTTTGGGTGGTCCTGGATCTCCTTTTTTCTAGGAGACAAATTGTTGGGTTTAGCAAAAAAGGTTGTGAACATTTGTTCCTGATCCAACCATCCAGTATGAGCTAACAGGCCTAATAGCCAGGCCTGGGCTTAGCAATGGGGACCCAGAGATGGTTCCTCCCTCTCCTCATCCCGAGGGCCTTGTACACAGTCAGCCCTAACGTTGCAGGGGCAGACTCTGCTTGGGAAATGAGCCAAGAGCCACAGGAACTGAAAGGGTTGAAAGATTCCTATCGGGTGATCACGGCGGCCTCCCAGAGGAGACGATGTTGGAGCTGGGCCTCGAAGTGTGTCAAGAAGTTTGTAGCTGACCACAGCCTCTGAGCATGAGGCTCAGAGGAGGATGGGGCAGAGACCAGTTCTGGGTGTCCTTGCAGCTCCCTCGGCCCTCCCCACTCTTGTCAAGCTTTATTACAATTGTGCATTTAATGCGTTTAATAGAATATAAGCCTCGCCCCCCCAAGGCAGGCACCGTGAGTGGGGAGTTCCCCACTGTGTGTCTGAGGCCCAGGATGGGCTTGCTCACAGCGGGCACTCAGTGAGGAGTGAATGATTTGGGTGCAGAGGAAATACCATACCAAGATTAGAAGAGTTCTGCTGTCTTGATCTTGCAAGGATGTGGAATTGTGGGGGGGAACCTCCCTCCTCTGGGACCTGGTCTACTATTTTATCAATTGGTCTTATTTGATCTTTGGTTAGATCCGAAGTGACTTTGATTCGATTCTAATTAGCAATTGGCCCTTTTGTTTGCAATGCTATTTACCATTCCTTCATTGTATATATGAGGGGCCCCGATATTCTCAAACCTCACAAATGTTTATTCTGTTTGTTTTTATTGAAGGATGAAATATTATAGAGGAGTGACTATCATTAAGTGACAGCTCAGTGAATGTCACACACTGAACACAGTCATGTAACCAGCACCCAGATCAAGTAGCAGAACATGACTAGTCTCCACTGTGTCCCCTCCTGGTCAGTAACTGTACCCCGCCACCTCCCAAGACATACCTTTCCTGACTTCTAACTCCTTAGGTTAGTTTTGCCTGTTGTACTTTATATGAATAGAATCAGACAGAAATTACTCTTTTGGTTTTGACTTTGTCGTAGAATTATGTGTGAGATTCATCCATATAGAGTTAGTTGCTGTATAATATTCTATTTTATGAATATATCATAATTTATCCATTCCACCGTTGATGAATATTTGAGTATTTTGCAGTTTGGGATTGTTTTGAATAATACTGCTATGAACATTCCAGAACATGTCTTTTGGTGAACATATGTACACATTTCTACTGGGTAAATAACCAGGAGTGGAATTGCTAGGGCACAGAATATGCTTACCTTTAGCTTCAGTAGATATTCCAGAACAGGAGAAATGTTGACTCTTGTCTCAGCCTCTGGATATGTCTCAGTTTCAGCAATATGGAACTTTTGGACCAGATACTTCTCTGTTATCAGAGGCCCTCCTGTGCATTATAGGATGTTTAGGCCTTTCTGTGCATTGTAGGATGTTCCTAGTCTCTATTCTCTAGATGTCAGTGGCGCCGCCCCCTGCCCAAGTCGTGACAAAGACACTTCCAGACATAGCCAAGTGTTCCAGTGTCCCCTGGGGGACAAAATTGCCCACCACTCCTGTTGAGAACCACTGCTCTAGAATGTGAGCCCAATGAGGGCAGGGACCCTGCCTTGGTTATTCGCCACCATCTCCCCAGGACCAGGCAGGCAGGCGGCACTCAAGAGATTTTATGTTGAAAATTTTTGTTGCCGTTTAAAAAACAGCCTTGAGTGGGGGGTCTCCCTGACTGATTTGCTGGCCCAGGGCAGGGCAGTCCTGGGCACAGGCCGTGACTGCACAGAGCAGGCCCAAATGATGCAAGGCTGTGGCTGGGGCAGCCCGGGGCCTGTCCCCATCAATGGGCACTGGCCTGTGGTCAAGGCCATGGTCATCCTCCCTGAGACCGTCTTCCCTGGTCCCCTCCCCTCTCCTCTGGGCAGGCGTGGCGTCCTGCATCTTCATGAGAGCAGCGGGATCCACGACATCGGCCTGCCCCAGTGGCAGCTCTTGCTCTGTCTGATGGTCGTCGTGGTCGTCCTATTTTTTAGCCTCTGGAAAGGAGTGAAGACATCAGGAAAGGTAATATCTTTGTTTCTCTTTCAGTTGGGAGGATGCCCTCAAAAAAATTGTATTTCTGGCTATAATCAGATAGTTGGTGAAAAGAATAGCATTGGACGTGTGAAGCCTGGGTTTGCACCCCAGCTCTGCCACCAACTTGCTGGGAGGCCTTGGACAAATCCCTTCTCTCCCCTAAGGCCAAGGCTCCCCAACAGTAGGGTGAAGGGGTGCGACTGGATTGGGCTCCCCACAGTTTTCCATCAAAGCTGCACTAATAGTAGAGACCGGGGAATGGGACACCCCAAGGGTCTCAGGAAAAAGCCTAAAACAACCTATGGATGTGTGTTTGATAAATCTTGAATTCTGGCCTAAAACTTCATGCAAATGTTGCTCCCTACTCTGGAATATAACCATTTGCTTCCTTATCAAATCAATTGTTCCCCCCTCTGAATTTTTGAGTAAAAGAGAATGCTCCAGGAGATATCTAGACGTATTCTGGAGCTTTGTGCTTCCTCTGACACAGTGCTGAGTGCCCCAAGGGTCTTAGTGTCCTGGAGAAAGGAGCACAGGGTGACATGACCTAGGAGGACCTGGCCAGAGTTGGCATTCTGACCCAGGTGACACTGCCCCCTGTAGTCAGCCCCTCAGGCGTGGAGTATACTCAGGTCACGGCCCATGTTGCCTCTTAGGCTGAGGAACGTCATGGGGACAGCAACCCCATTTGGACCCTATGGGGTCCATGCCTAGTGTGACTGTATTCAAGAGGCTGTAGCTGGGGAATGTTCTTTGGAAGGTTTTGGTTAGCTGTTGCTGTGTTACAGACCACCCCGAGATGTAGTGATGTAAAATAACAACCATTTTACTACCTGTCACGATTCTGGGGGTCGACTGGGATCAGCTAAGGGGTCCTTCTGCTGCATGTGATATTGCCTGGACTGCGTATCCAGCGGCTTGACTGGGCTGGAACATCTAAGATGGTGCACACTCATGGATAGCAGTTGCTACTGGCTGGGAGCTCTGCTGGAGCTGTGGATCAGAGCACCTCGGGTTGTTTCCACATGGCCTCTCTGTGTGGCTTGGGCTTCCCACAGCGTGGTGGCTGAGTTCCAAGAGCATGCTCCAAGCAGACAAGCCCCCGTGCGCAAGCAGCTCTTCCAGTCTCTGCTCGCATCATGCTTGCTGTTGCCCCGGTGGCCAAGATAAGTCTTGTGGTAAAGCCCAGCGTCAGTGCGGGAGGGGACTAACACAGACGTGAGGTCACCGGGGATCATAAGGCAATAGTCTACCATAATCTGTAGGCGTGAACTTGTGAGAAGCTTCATTAGGCAACTGATTTTGGAAAGTGGGGTACATCAGGGTTCTCTCTGGTACTCCTAGACGCTTGGTCATACCATTGAGAGCAAAGATAGTGGCAGGGGGCCAGCAGCCAGGGAGGATGAAATCTCTCAAGAAGAACTTGAAGTGAAACTTCCTATCAGCATGCTGGGGACACAGTGTCTGCCCCAAGGAAGAACCCACATAAAATGCAGACCAGGGCTGGGAGGAATTCTGGGATAGAGCAAAACCAGTCGAGGACCACTACCATCCCAGCAGGTGGCACATAGTGGGTCTTCAGTAAATATTTATTGAAGGATTAATGAGGAAAGGATGGAAGGTAGGAAGAAAGGAAGAAGGGTGGGTGGCTAATTGGATTTGGGGAACTTCATTGGGTGTTCTTCTGAATTCAGTTCAAATTAATAAACATTTATGGACCCTACTATGTGCCAGGCTTGATGCTAATGCTGGTGATACAGGGATAAATAAGACAGATTCCTTCTTCAAATACTTATAGTCTTATGTATATTACAGACAGATTGTGGGTCAACCAATGTCACTGTTTCTTGAGTCTCCATCCAGAGACATATGTGTGTCCCCCTTTAAATAAATGCCAGTGGTCACAAACTATATATACTATTATATATCTTTTCTTTTAAACTTAACTTTACCTTGCAGATAATTTCACATCAGGTAGGCAGATTGTGCTTTAATAGTAATACAAACTGTGGGTTTTCAATTGTCATTAACTCAATTTACTGGGTTGCCACAATTTTTAAAAATGAAATAGGCTAGATACTAACAGAGTGCATTGCACTTAGTGAGGTAAGAATTGTCTTGTGGAATTCGTGCTTCAGTTATAGCAATCCATGTGTTTGTGTATATTTGTCTCGATATATGAGATTTTTCTTGTCATGAGTCATCATGGTCAAAAAGTGTGATAGGCTGCCTTAGTGGAGGAAGGATGTTCTTTCAACTGAGAGGGTCTGCAAAGTCTATGGGGAAGGTGGTATCTGGGCTGTCTGGAAGGACAGGCGCAGGTAGAGATGGGGCAGAGGGAAGGGGTTTTCAGTGGAAGGAACTGCCTGAGCCAAGCCACAGAGGTGCAGAGGCCCCAGATTAGTCTTGTCCAGCCTCTCTGCACCTTTCCTGGGTGTCAGGAGCAGGGATCTCCTGGCCTCTGCAGAAGGCAGACCTGCAAAAGATGTATGCGCTTCACTACTGCTACTTGCCTGCGTGTGGGGCCACCACAGGCTGCTAATATTGCACCCCGTTAAGTTCCTCACAGCCATTGCCAGAGGGGTAGAGCCTGTCCCACCTAGTTTAGCACTTGGTCAGAGCATAGCATGCGTTGTCTGCAGGGGGGCTGATGCTAAAGAGAGAGGAAGGAGTGGAGCTGAGCGTGCTCAGTTCCTCTGTGCAAAGACAGCTTTGGAGGAGTCCTTTCCTTCCCTGACGAGTGTGATGAGGAGTGTTGCACGAGGGAAGTGTCCCCAGGTGGAACGTCAACCGAAGCCACAGCCCACATTTTGTGCAAGTCCCCCAGTGTTCTGGCGGCTGAGCAGGCAAGGGCATCCGGCAGTCCATGGGGAGGGGCTTTCTAGAATGGGGAGCTTCCCTCAGGGCATTCCTGTGCCCTGTCTCTAATTGTTTTTATAAACTGGCTCATGAGAAAACCAAGAGCATCGCTTGTTTCTTCCAGACTGTGTCTGGAACAGGATAGGGAGCTTTTCGTAACAGGCTTTCCCAGCCCCAGAGCCAGCCTGAAATGAACTGCAAATGTTCACACTCCCTGTCTTGGCAAGTGAAGGCGCTGTGCTTGGGAAGACATGTGACTCCATGGCTGGGATGGTGAGGGGTGGGTACAGTCGGAACCAGGGAACCAGGGCGAGGGGTTACCTCAGACCACACACTCTGTGACCTTGGCCCATTGACCACCTCAGGGTAGAGGGTGGAGGTTTGAGTCAGGAACTAGCCCCCAGGGAGCTGGGCAAGTGTGCACACACTGTTGCTTACCATCCTGGAGTCCTGCCTTCCTCCCCATCTCAGGAGTCCTTGGCTGAACTAGCACTTAGAAACTACAAGCCCAGTAACTGAGTCCCTAAATGTCCAGCTGGAAGGTACTCAAGGGCTATCTGCTCCAAACTGCTTGTACAAATGGGGAAACTGAGGCCTAAAGAGGGACAGGGTTTCACAGCAGTCTTTAGCACAGCTAGGACTTGAACCTGGGTCTCAAATATTCAGCAGAGTGAGTGATTAAGCACGTGGCTTTGTGGTCAGACCACCTGGGTTGGAGTCCAGGCACCATCATTTCCTACCAAGTGACCTCGGGATTAATGACTCTCCCTAACTTGTCTCCTTACCTGTAAAGTGATGGCAATTAATTAATGATGGTGCCAGCTTCCAGGGCAGTTGGGAGGAGGGAGTGAGAGATCCTCAGTGCAGGGCTGGCAGATGGAAATTGCTCCATAGATGCTCCTCGTCTGTCTTGTCCCCTTCTTCAGCACCCCTGCCAGTGCTCTGCCCCCACCTCAAGGGCTTTCAAACTCTGCCTGCTCTCCATGAGGCTGGAGGAGGGGGGCGGGCCAGGCTCCCACCTGCTCTGGTTTACATGTTGGACTAAACTTTCAGAAATCTTGGACTCCCCTGTGCCTGGAGATAAATCAAAACAACAGAACTGGCCAGGGTCAGCCACCATGCTCCACCCACTTCACTGCCAGGCCATGGGCTGTTTGGGGGATGGGAAAAGACAGACCAACTCTCGAATTCTGGCAAAGGTGGTGGGATTGGGGAGAGAGAAAGCCAGACCAGTTCAAAAAAACCCTGAGTTCTAGAATATTTAAATAGAAAGATCATTTCGTGACTTTTGAGTTCAAGTCGTGATTCTAGCCGAGTCTGTCCTGGCTTGCTCTAGTGGCTTGAATGGATCCAGTTATAATGAACAGCATCATTTGCATATGAGTAATGAATGTGCCAAAATACGTACAGCTCAGTGTTTTCTTATGTAACATCACTGCATACCACTCACCCCATAAATCTTAGTATGTCTTCATTATTAGTGAAAATATCCCTAAAACCCAGTTCAGAGCATTACAAATTCTAAGTCATTAGAGTTTAAATTAATGGGGTTTTGTAGTGATCAAGCATGGGCATTTATCATCTGTGTTAGAGTAGACCTCAGAGGTGACCCCGAGCAGTGCTCCTCAACCTTTAATGCACGTAAGAATCACGTGGAGGGCTTGGTGAAACTCAGATTCTTGGGTCCCTCCCGGAGAGTCTGATTCCCCGGGGGTCGGAGGAGAGTTTGCATGTCTGACAAGCTTCCAGGTGATTCTGATGCTGCTGGTCCATGAGCCTCAACTTGATCCAGGCAGTCCTTTGCCTAACGCCTCGATTCCTGG
Organism: Tapirus indicus; assembly: GCA_031878705.1. Classification (NCBI taxonomy): domain Eukaryota; kingdom Metazoa; phylum Chordata; class Mammalia; order Perissodactyla; family Tapiridae; genus Tapirus; species Tapirus indicus. The sequence goes on along the minus strand of CM062927.1, from coordinate 28,799,707 downwards.
CGAGGCTTGTACACCTTCAATGACAGTGACCTCATCACTTCCCTGGGCAGCTCATTTCCTCTTTAGAGAACTCTGTTCATTAGAAAGTTTTTCCTTTTATGGAGCCAAGATCTTCCTCATTGTGATTATCAGCCATTGGTTTCAGTTTGGCACGCTAGAACCACACAAATTCTAACCCTACTCTGTAGACATGCAAGGTGGATAAGAAGTTGGATTTGAGGTGATAGAAAGCAGTGACCTCCCTTGGGGACTGAGGATACTTGCCAAAACCGATGAGCTGCTCATTGCTGTCTTCATCTTGTGCTCAAAGATGGTCCAAGTCTGACTTCTCGTGGCCAGAGATGCAATGCAAGTGGAAATTTTGAGAGCAGGGAAGCCTGGGGTGGAGAGGACAGAACCCCAGTGTCCCTTCCCTTTGTCCAGTATGCATACAGGGCACACGTGACCATGAGCAAGCTGTTGGCCAAGGATCCAGGATCCTTTCTTTTCACACAAGATCTCAGGCAGCTGAACTCAATTCTGCCATCAATTCTGAGAACTTTCAACAAGACTCGGATGGTTTCATTTTGAACACACGTTCATGGGCAAAATGAGTTCTCCTTTCTTGATGCTTGACTGTAGGCAGGGTCAGCTCAGTCATGACCTGATGTGTGCGTTGGGGAGATTGAATCCAAATTGAATTCATGGCCAGTGCAGGGCTGCCTGCAGACCCTGTGGGAAGTCCCTGGAGTCAGACCTGAGGATGCTGTTTTTTTGATGGGTAGAGTGTGGCGTCACCCAGTCTGCTGGGCTGGGCAATGGGACTGCAACTGGTGACATGAGTTGTAGAGAAACACAGCAGTTAGGACCCAATGCAAGCATATGTGAGAGCTCCTCCTTGTGCCTGTCACCAAGGAGTTAGACCCATTTGGCCTGGTTTGGGAGAATAAATCCAGGACCAATGTGAGGCCACCCAGATGCAATGGCTTTATTTCCTAAGGCATGTTTTCCTCCTTATTTGTTTTTGGCAATTTGTCCTCCTTGTTCCTGCCCCCCTGAAAGAAAACAGAAGCCTAAAGCCCACATCCACAAAGACCTCACTCTCCCCAACAGGACAGGGGGGCAATGGAAGAACAACTGGATAACATGAAACAGAGGAGTCTGACTCATCTTCTGACTCCCTCAGAAGACATGCCAGACCACTGATGCGTTTAATTACTCCTTGACTCATTTGCTCATTCATTCACTCATTCTTTCATTTATTCTTTGACTAACTTAGTCATCCACTAACCCTCTGATTTATCACTGACCCACTCATCCATCTATCCATCCATCCACTCAACCATTTACTCACCTAACCATCCATCTATCCATTTAACCATCTACCCAACTGTATATTCAACCGCCCAATTATTCATTCATCCATACATCCATCCATACATCCCTCCATCCACCTATCCATCAAGCCAATCATTCATCTATACAACTATCTAATCATTTATCCACCCATCCAACAAACATTTTTTAAAGCATGCATGTGTGCCATGTGCTGGGGAAACATGTTTGAAAAATATGGGGATCTTGCTTCTAAGGAGCTCATGGTCTGGTGGGAAAGACAGACAAGGAGGATAAATCCCAGTCCATCAACATATGTATGGAAAACATATGACTTTATTTTCTGCATCCCAATTTTTGTATTGGGCCCCTATCTTTCTAAGCTAGCTAAGAACTTTACCCTCAGACATGTTTCAGGTCTTCCGTTTTCTCCCCAGGGATGTGTGAAGATTCTTAGGGCTGCATAATGCCCGGGCTTTGGGAGGAGGGGCCATCTGATCTGTAAGTCACGTGTCCTCTCGTGTGTCCACTGAATCTTCCTTGGGATGGGCCACCCCAGCCCTGAGTGGATTTCCTGCTGGGGCACAGTCTTCTTTCTGCAAGGCTGCACATGGCTGCATCTGCCTATAATAGTGATTTTTAACCTTGTAAACTTTGAACATTGACATTGCCTGGGGGAGCGTTTAAACCATACTGAAGTTCACGCTCCACCCCAGACCAATTATGTCAGAAACTGCAAGAATGGGATCTGAACTTTGACATTTTTATCTATAACTTCCCCAGAGTATTCTAATGTGTAGTCAAAGGTGAGAAGGAACCACGAGGAAGCCCACACAATCCTTCCCTCTCCTCACCTTTCTTCTCTGTTCCTCCACCTTAGGCAAGATGGGAGTCTCTTTTTAGTCTGGGGATCATCTCTTCTCTTACGGGTTTCTGGACAAGACAGTTTGTCTGGACAAGACAAATCTGTCCCCACTAAGATGAAGAATGACCAGAGAATCTGCTTTCTGCCCAGCCATATCCCTTCTTGGGCGACTAGCTTAGAAGGATGCTTGAATGAGGGTAAAGCAGAAGGAGAGGGAGAGAGGGAAGGAGGAATGAGGAAGGGAGAGAGAAAGGGAGGGATGGAGGAGGGCATAAAGGTGGGTGTGCTCAGTTCTACCTGGGGCAACGTGAAGGGTCAGGAGAGGACGCTTGTAGAGGAGGAGGTGCTGGGTGCTGTGAGAACCTAGTCTTTGTCCTTATGCCCTTAGCTCCCCTGGCTGTGCTGTCCCCAGTGTGGCTGACTCTCCACTCAGTTCCGAGCTGCTCTGTGGTGTGGCTTGCGTCTCTTCCCTCTGTCTTGGAGTCTGGCCCAGCACCTGGCCTAGAGATGGAGCTCGTGGCATGAGCGCTGTGTGCAGGAAGGTGGGGGGAGGGAGTACTGGCTCCCTGGGAGACGGCCTGTGCCCTCCCAGCCCCCCACCAGGCCGGGGGCAGAGCGAGTCCCTCACGGTGAGCTTGTCCACTGCCAGGTCGTGTGGATCACGGCCACACTGCCTTACTTCGTGCTGTTTGTGCTCCTGGTCCACGGCATCACGCTGCCCGGCGCCTCCAACGGCATCAACGCCTATCTCCACATCGACTTCTACCGCCTGAAAGAGGCCACGGTCAGTGCCCGGTGACCACCCACCCTTGGGCCCAGGTTGGGGAGGGTTCTCGGTGCAGGCACTGATACAAAATTTGGTCCCACCCCTGCCACAAACTTGTGGTCTAGCCTGGGACAGATCCTTCCCTCTCTGGGCTGCAGCTTCTCCATCTGACTGAGGTCGATTTGGTTTGATTTGCACCTGATGGTCTGTATGAGTCTGTCCAGCTCCAATGGTCTGGGATTCTGTGGTTCCATTTAGTGGCCTTTGCAGACCCCCTTTTCAGGAGAGAAATACCCTGTCCTGAGTCCTTATGCCTGCCCTGTGTCATGGCACCCTGGCCCACCCCAGCTACTCAGCCTGATTTCTACTCTCTAGTCCCCAACCCTGGCCTCCACCACCATCCTGTGATGTTTGCGTAAGGAGTAGCATCAGCCTCATGGAGACCTGGACCCTGCTGACTCTCACCCCCACAGCCTCCTCCAGCTCACTGTCCTGCCCAGAGACACAGATTATGATGAAGGTGGGGTGAATTTGGAGTGGAGTCCAAAGCAGTGGGGCGAGGTTGGGAGCAGAGAGAGACAATCTTGGAGGTACCCAGTGCCTTGAGCATCTTCAAATCATGGCTGAGATTATTTCCAGCCTCCTCTCTTGGGCCTACTCCAGTGACAACACCTCAACATTTCCCCTCACAATTCCCAAAGGCCTCTTCACAGTGTATTCGAACTCACAATGATCCTGGCAATGTAGGATTAGGAGGGACACATCCCAGTACACACCTACCATAGTTATAATGTTCCAACGCACCACAGTGTTACAGTCCAATAACCAAGAGGAAAACTTATTTCCTTAGTAACTGTCAGAAAGATAATAGGGCATAAGAACACAAATTAGCTTTAGAGAGAGAGGAAATTGACTGGGGCTAGACCATGAGGCAGAGGTTGGAGAGGGGCTAGGGTCTCTGGGCTTCCAGCCACATGCTTCCATCACCCAAAAGATGGAATAAGTAATACCCTTTGGCCCCCAAGGAGTCACCACTGTCTGTGGGCTGGTAGAAGCTTCTAGAAATCATTATCCCTTTCTGAAGATGTCATCTCCATAACTCCTGAGATGGTCATAACCGTTTGCCCTCACTCCATCCACATTGTGGCCTAGAAAGGTTAGTTTATTAACTTTCTTTGAAAATTAGGACATCAAATTGAGCCAGTGAGTTCCTCCATGGTGAGCTCATTCATGACCACCCAAGGCTGGAAGATGCTGGAGGGACCCAGCCTCTCTCCGTGGTGATTTTGTACAGGCTTCTGGGGTGGAGGAGTTGTGTGGCTGCCCATCTCTGGTTCAGACCTCATTTCCTCAGGTCACAAGCATCCTGGGGCTTTCCAGCCCTTCTCGGGCAGTGAGTTGGTCCTGTTCTCTAGGAAGCAGAGGTTGATGGCTTTCCTCTGCCCGTTTCAGGTATGGATTGATGCTGCAACTCAGATATTTTTTTCTTTGGGGGCTGGATTTGGAGTCTTGATTGCATTCGCCAGTTACAACAAATTTGACAACAACTGCTATAGGTAAGATCCTTCTCAGGGCTCTGGAAAGCTCTAAATCCTGGAAATCAACCCTTGTAGGGATGGGAGAGAGGGCTCTGGTCTGGTCAACTTTTCTTCTTGAGTTTCTTCCTCTGTGGAATGAGGCAGAGTGGGCCATCCTGGGTGTTCTATGAACTCTGACATGGCCTACGGGGGTCCTGGTGAACACATTTCAATTCAGCACAGATACAAGGTGAGGGGCTGGGAAAGTTGAGGACACTCTCACTGGGGGCTCAAGGGGATGGGTAGCTGGAACAGCGGAGGACTGTGTGGCTTTCAGAGCAGACAGCTCTGCCTGCCCATCCTGTCTGATGCCCACGCAGGCAAGGGTGGAATATCCAGGCTGGTCGCACAAGGGGCGAGGGCCTGGCAGGGTCAGAGGGAAGACCTCAGGGCAGACTGAGAAGTCTGCACAGGGCAGTAGAGTCAGAAGACTGTGCTCCAGCCCAGTTCAGTCAGCATTTAATGCTGCCTCCTGGGTGCTCAGTGCTGTGAGGTCTTCAGACATGGGCACACATTGGACCCGCCTCTATCACTCTCTTAAAGGCATAAGACAGAATCACAACCCCTCTGGTAAAAGACAGAGGAAGATGAGTGCATATCAGTGGGGCAGACTCTAGGAAGGCTAAGAAAATGGAGTGATTAGCCCTCTGATGGGGGATCAGCAAGAGCATGGAGGTGAATATGAGGTGAACCTTGGGGGATAGTTAGGATGGTGATAGGCAGACATGCAGGGCAGCACGTATGGTGGGGAACAGCAAGAACAAAGCCAGGGAGGTGGTATGATTGTCAGCCAGCAATTTGATTGGTTTGGTTTGTTCAAAGAGTGCATGTTGGGGAGCCATGGAAAATAAGACTGGAAGGAAGGTTGGGTCATCTTAGCAAAGCTCTTGAATGCCTGAGTGAGAAGTTGAGAGGTACTGGGGAGCCATGGAAAGTTTGTTGAAGAAGGAGGCTGATGACTCAATTCCCCAGCAAGAGTTTGATACCAGACTCTGGTATCAAAGTGTTTTATCCAGAAGCTGTTGACGTATTTCCTGTACCTGCAGGTACTGACCCAATTATGGTATGCCACTGGGGTCCATGTGGCATTAGGGAAACTGAAGAGAGGGATGGCATTTGAAGCTGCAGATCCCATTGATGGTCCAGTGGTCAATGAGCAGGATTGGAGAGAGTCAGGTGACTTGAACTAACAGTGCTTCTTCCCCCAAGGGATGCCCTGCTCACCAGCACCATCAACTGTGTCACCAGCTTCATCTCTGGATTTGCCATCTTCTCCATCCTCGGTTACATGGCCCACGAACACAAGGTCAACATTGAGGATGTTGCCACTGAAGGTTGGTGAGCAGACCCAGCTCACTGAGGAGGGGGCTGAGAAACCCACCTCATTCTTGGCTGTGCAGCTCTCCCTTGGCTGCGGGACTGAGAGGGCTCCATACAGAATTTTCCAAAGTTCCCATTTGATAGACTTTCTCTGAGGCTGTCATTGGGAATTCCAGGCAGTTCTGGGCCCTACATATGTAACAGAACCTTCCTCTGAGTCAGGCTAGGCAGGACAGATTTTGGAGCATCCACTCTGTGCCAGCCCCTGTGCTGAGCACTTGACATACCTTCATTTAGTTTTCACAATGCTGTAAGGCAAGTGTTAATAGACCCACTTTAAAGATAAGAAGGTTGAGACTTAGGATATGTAAGTTGTCCAAGGTCACCCAGGTAGTGAGCATGGGTGTCAGCATTTAAGCCCTGATCAGTCCCACTCTGGATCCTGTGTCCTTCCCCACTGCTTGCCATATTATGGTCACAAAGAAGCTGAGACCTGGGGAGGGGCTGCCTCTAATGGACTCTGAGGACCACAGCTTTTAAGAGTAAGAATATCCCACAGTGTGCGGGAGGTGGGGTTTGTGGCATGTGGCCCGTAGCCGTGCAGGCGAGGCACTGCTCTCTGGCCCAGCTGTTTGAGGTCAGCCTCCTTGGTGCATAGGTGACCTGCAAGTTGGAGCTGACTTCATCTGTCATCTTCAGACCCTTGGCTGGCCAAATATATTGGGGCCGGGCTGGGGCTGATTGGGTTTCAAAATGTTCCCCTGCCACCTGCACCTCAGGCCACTAGTCCCAGCCATTGATGAGGTCCTTGATGTTTCTTACAGGGGCTGGCCTAGTCTTCATCCTGTACCCAGAAGCCATTTCCACCCTGTCAGGATCCACGTTCTGGGCTGTCGTGTTTTTCGTCATGCTCCTGGCTCTGGGAATTGATAGCTCAGTGAGTGACCCAGTTCAGAATACTCACCCGCCATGCACACACGGCACCGGACCTGACCCTCCACCACCACATAAACACACACTACTCAGCCTAAAGTGGCCACCATTCAAACTCCTGATTAGTAGATGTTTCCAGAAGGCTCCATTTAAATGCGCTCAAAAAGGCAAGACTTAGGCCAAAGCTAAGAACCGATAGCAACCCCATTGGGGTCATGGAAATCTACATCGGAAGGGACCTCAGATAAGCCAGCCAATACTTATTCAGGTGGGGAAACTGGATTCAGGGAGGGCATGGGTAGAACGCTTACTCTCTAACCAAGCACTCTTCCCGTTATATTTCATCATCAACAACCAACAAAAACACTTAGAGCCTCGCTAGTCTTTTAGAAACTTTTTTTTTTAACCCATATGTAAGATTAGATTTACTGACCTCTTTTTATATCTCTATCCACCTTTAGTACATCATGCCTGGAAGTTTGCAAGAGGTCTTAGGGTAGGGCTAGCAAATATGTTTCTTCTTAATGCCTTTTCCGTTCAATTGTTAGATCTGCCAGGAGCAGTGTGTTGAGAAGGATTCTGAGGCTGCTTCCAGGCTCAAGGAATAACCACTTACTTTGATTAACAGTGTCTGTGAAGGGTAGAGGAGACATATGTGAGGTAGAGAGTGGTGGCATTCATGCTTCTCGTCTGCCATCCAGGCTTGCGGGGTCACTTAAGTAAACACATGATTATTACTCATATGAGGCCGTAGTAGTGGCCTCCTAAAGAACACAGCTGCCCATAGCTGTGGGATATGAGAACTTTTCAGACTCTGAGAGTGGAGTTTGAGGTGACCACTTGCTTGACAATTAGAAAGGCAGCCGAAATCCTTGTCAGAAACTGCTGCCTGAAGTTCCCACCACTAGCAGCTCTTCTTTAGTAGCTGTTTCCAGAAGGCCCTTATTTATGTGCAAATATATTACATGGGTGTTTTGGCATTTTTACCCCTTTCACTTTCCTATCGGCTCCTCAGTATCCGCTCAGGCTGTGAGTGGGACAGGAGACAGGTGCCTGTTGATGAGCGGGAGACTGGAGTTAACTCTTCACCCTTCCCACCTAGTTTCTGAGTTCTGAGTTTGGATGAGAACAGGACAGAAGTGGGGTGAGGATGGAGAGAAGGCAGGACGGGCTGATTTCTCGAGAGAGACAAGGCAGCAGCCAGGGAGCGTGAGCGCTGGGCTGTGGGAGGTCTGAGGTAGTTTGGGGCCTGAGACTGGGCACAGGGAGTCTCTCATCCCCGCACCCCACCTGCCTGGTTCTCCCCAGATGGGAGGCATGGAGGCGGTCATCACGGGCCTGGCTGACGACTTCCAGGTCCTGAAGCGACACCGGAAACTCTTCACATTTGGTGTCACCTTTGGAACCTTCCTTCTGGCCCTGTTTTGCATAACCAAGGTGAGGAGGGCTGGGGCCCCGGTCACCTGGAGCTTGTGGGGCTGCATTTCAATCCAGTGAGATGTTCCCAGCCTCAGAGCTGGGGTGGGTAGGGCTGGTGTGAGGTTGGAGGAGCCATTCTAGGACCCTACATCCTCAATCCTGTGGCCTGATCCCCTAGGGTAACACCCCATTGTCTTCTCCCACCTCTGAGCCTGAGGATTTCCAGGCAAACCTTTTCACTGCTTATTGGTTTGAGGGGCAGCGAAAATCTCCTTGAAACCCATTTTTCTTTTTACTGGCTGAAAACCCAGCCTTAGACGCGATGACTCCCAAAGACCTTGGTTAGAAGGCAGGAATGGAACAGTAATATGGTGGCACCACATCCCTGTCACCCACGTTCTCAGACTGGGTTCTGAATGAGTGGGGTAGGGGACAGGTGAGTTTTGATGGCTGTAGCAGTCAGTGGCTATTTCTAGCCAAATTGGGCTCAGGCTGTCTCTGTCCACGCCCCAGGGTGGAATATACGTGCTGACCCTGCTGGACACGTTTGCGGCGGGGACCTCCATTCTGTTTGCTGTGCTCATGGAAGCCATTGGAGTGTCCTGGTTCTACGGTAGGTGCCGGGCCCAGGGTGCAGGGAAAGGCCGTGGCCCCCAGTGCTCCTGGACCCTTTCCCCTGAGATGCCGAGGGATGCCCATTTCCAGGGCAGCCACTGGCCGATTTCAGAATTGAGCAAGTCGCTTATTGGGAACAGCTCCCCCAGCCCTCGGCTTATCTTAGATGAACTGCCGTTAATGGGAGGCTGCAAAGGCCCCCAGAAGTACCAGTGTCAGCTTTTAAAGAGGATATCCTGGGAAGCTGCTGCTCCCCAAGCCGTGTAATCCATTCCAGGGTAGGGTTGCCAGATTTGGCAAATAGAATACACGACGCCCAATTAAACCTGAATTTCAGATAGACAATGAGTAATTGTTTTAGTACAAGTATGTCCCAAATATTGCATGGGACATACTGAAACTAAATTTTTTTTGTTGTGTATCTGAAACTCAAAGGTAACTGGGTGTCCCGTATTTTATCTGGCAACCTTAGTCTAGAGCTGGACTGGGGGATCGTGTTACAAAATGCCAAACATGATGTCCAGTAATTGTTCGTTCTTTTCCCCACGTGTCACATCAAAGCATTAGCCCAGTTCTCACCTTTGATCAGAAAGAGAGTCCAGTGTGAGCCTGAGCTCTCCTACTAGATTAGAGTCAGGGGAGGACTGAATACACGGTTGTTATTGGTTTAAGAGAGAGTGAAGAGGAAAGAGTGGGGACCCTGGCTGTGTAACCTGGGGCAAGTCCCCTCCCCCGCCCCAGCCCTGGTCCCCTTCTGAACAATGAATTGGAGGGCACGTAAAAGGTGATACTATCCCTGAGGGTGTCCTCTCGATCTGCACCAGCGAAGTGCCATTCCGCGTCTCTGAAGCACCCGGGTGTCACTGTCCTGCCTCACTGCTCTGGTCTCTGCCTGGGGCCTCATGGGAGGGCAGCAGGGAGTAGCCTGGGGCTCTGTGCGGGCCGCTGTGACGAGTCTGCCTTGTATGCATACAGGTGTGGACAGGTTCAGCAATGATATCCAGCAGATGATGGGGTTCAAGCCAGGCCTGTACTGGAGACTGTGCTGGAAGTTTGTCAGCCCTGCCTTCCTCCTGGTGTGTAGTGTGTGGCTGGGGCATCCTGGGAGGAGGGGAGCTCTGTCTGGGGTGGGGGTGAGGTGGGCATATTTGCTTCTCAGGGGAGGAGGTTCTGGATGCAGAGCCCTGGTCATGCAGATGGGATGCCCACCCCCGTTGATACCATGCTGGGTTTTCAGCAAGGTCTCCAGCCTGGAGCCAGGTCCCCAGGGGCTGTGTATGCCACCACTCGGCCTAGCTCCAAGGCCACCTTTCCATTCTTCTTTTTCTCCTTTTCTTGCTCCCATTGTCTGTCTCCTTTGTTATCCTTTGCTTCTTGAATTCTTCCTCCTTTCTTCATTTCATTCCTTCTTTTCCCTTCTCTGTAATCCATTTCACTCACTGCATCCTTTGCTCACTGCTCCTCATTCTCACCGCTCCTCGATTCTCCCTGATCTTTCTCGCTTCTCTCCCTCTCTCGCCTTCCTTCCCTCTTTCCTGTCTCTGCCTCCTCCCTCTCCTTGTCTCTCTTTTCTCTGTTCCTTTCACCCCCCCCCCCATAGTTTGTGGTGGTGGTGAGCATCATCAACTTCAAGCCTCTCACCTATGATGACTACGTCTTCCCGCTCTGGGCCAACTGGGTCGGGTGGGGCATCGCGCTCTCCTCCATGGCCCTGGTGCCTGCCTACATCGTCTACAAGTTCGTCAGGACAAGGGGCTCCCTTCGGGAGGTGAGCTCTGGGCCGGCTGGGGTGGAGAAGTGGGGGCGGGAGGCACAGGATGGGAGGGGGCAACCTGAGTCATTCAGGTTGGGGTGAGAGAGGGGAGACAGAAGGACATGGACGTTAGAGTAAGACAGACCCACTACATTGGCCAAATTATTTACCCCCCAGCCTCAGTTTCCACATTTGTAACCTGGGGATAATAATATGGCCTGGAAAGGAAAAAGGGACTGCTTAGCACAGTGCTTGGCACATTCAAGGTGTTCAACACGTCACCTGCTGTGATGTTGTATGTCGGATGCAGCATGCTCCCCGACTGCTGTTGCTACAGTTCTTTATGTGAGAAGGTGGTGCTCAGGTCTCGAGTCTCTAAGAATGAGTTAGACACACTGCCTTCACTGGACCATTCCCATGTCCCCTTCTAAGGTTTATCAGGTCCCCAGATGTCCCAACTCTCCCTGTCCAAGCTCACGGTGACCTGGTAACTGTGCTTTTACCTGCCCCTTTCCTGAACCTGAAACTGATCAGCCTAAACCAGAGATTTCCAAAATATATTTTCTTCTTTTACCTGTACGCACTGCATGAACATATAAACACAGATAAGGATCTGGGAAATAGCGCTCCTTATTCTGAAATTATGTTTTTCCCATTCCTTGGTTGTTAAAATGCCCTTTCTTTTATAACTAACAATAATAATCTTTTCTTCATATCCTTACTTTGCAAGATAGAGATTTAATTTCTTCATTCCTTTATCCAGTCACTTCACAGACATTTACTGAGAGTTTATATGGACACACAGTCTGCTCAGCACCAGACAAAACTTCCTGGAGCTCATATTCTGATGAGGGGACAGAGAGACAAATGAGGACATAAGGGAGGGAGCCGCACAAGAACTTAGGGAAGAGGGTCCCAGGCAGGGCTGTGTCTGTCCCTCCCCCAGTTCCTTGTGACATATTTCCTGTCCGTGGAATCCCGAAGTCTGGTGGCCCCTTGGTCCCTGAGAGGGTCCATGTTCTGTGAGCTCATCCTGGACTTGGGAACCAGGACCTGCTTTGAGCATTTTATTGTTCACACTTTCGGAGCAGAGAGGGCTTCCACCATCTAGTGATCAGTCATGGATTCCAGTCGCATTCCCTGAGTCCCTGACCTGTGTCTACACCCCAGGGAGGCCGGCCCTGATCCCCAGGCACGGCCAGTCCATCTTCTGTGCCCCCACTGCTCTCTGAGCCTGTCCTCTGCAGCACTTACTCCAATCGTGGATTTAAAATCGCCAGTGTGTCTATTTGTTCAATGCCAATCCCTTCCATGAGCTGTAAGCTCCCCCAGAGCAGAGACTGTGTGAGTCTCCCTCAACTCTGGATACCTGGGGCCTATCCCAGTGTCTGAACACAGTCGTTGGCTCAGTAAACGTTCACTGGATACATGACTCAAAGTCAGCCCACTAGCACCACAAACAAGGGTGGCGAGTCTTGTACAGACTTTGTACATTGTTCACCTGAGACTTCAGGGCCATGCAGCAGGTGGCCCTGGTCTGTGGGTGTCTGTTGGACCACTGGGATGGTGTCCCTGGGCCCCGCTGAGGCCTCTGCGCTTCTCCGTCCTCTCAGAGACTGGCCTATGGCATCACGCCGGAGAATGAGCACCACCTGGTGGCCCAGAGGGATGTCAGGCAGTTCCAGGTAAGAGCAGCCTGGACCTTTCCGAGTGGGGGTCATGGGGTGAGCCCTACCTGCTTCCTGCTCTGTGCTGGCTGCCCAAGGCTGGACCACACACTACATGCCAGAAAACCCAGAGCAGCTGTGGGCTGTAGCCCATGGGCATGTGGTCTTAGGGTCAGAGGAGATGGGCCTGTCCTTTGCCTGCTACCTGCTTCCACTTGCTTCTCTGCTTCTTGGTCCTGGGATACCAAACGCCCAAACTTTCTTAAACTCTATTCTCTCTCTATGAGTTGTCACCAGAGAGTCACCTAGTCACCAAAGTAGGCTGAGGATTTCTTATCTTGAAGGAGGAGCTGCAGATACATCAGGAACACGTTGACCTGGGTCCTACTTCCTTCACCATAAAATCATCGGGATCGGGGATAGGGGAGGGTCTTGGTGAGCCCCCTGCTTCAGACTTGCTGTGTGACTTTGGGATGCTCCTCTGCCCTTTCTGGGAATTAGTGACAATTAGGGCATCAGCCTGCATCTTCTCTGGGTCTCTGAAGGGAGGGAGTGTGTTTTCTGCCTCCTCTGAGCTTTGTGCTGTCCTTCTCAGCTGGCCATTGGTCTTCTCGGCCCTTGCCCACCCTGGCTCTGACATAAAAGCCTTACCATTTTTCTCTGCAGTTGCAACACTGGTTGGCCATCTGAACCGGCCCCGAGGAGGGGCCCCAAGGAGGAACCCCGCTGTGCCGACCTCCAGGTTGAAGGCTTCGCTACCACCCCGGACGCTCTTGGGATTCCTCTCCTGGAAGATGTTCTTTCAACCCCCTCCCTCCTTTCCCAGTTACGAATGATTTAGTAATCTGGTTTTCATTCCCCTTCTGTTCATCTGGCCTGGGGGCTGTGAGCTTGGATTGATAAGCCTCGAGGGAAAAGAGGAGGGGCGAGAACAGGAGAAATGACTTCTGTTGAACCTCTTTTGTTTGGGGGAAGTCCCACCCAATTTGGAGCCGCCGAAGCTGGACTTTATGGTTTGTGTGGAATTCCCCACCACGTGTACTTTGCTTGTACTTTGGGCCACAGAAGAAATCCTCAGTCCACCAAATCAGAGAGAGGGTGTCGATTCTGGTCAGACACCATGAAAGCAAAACATAGGCACAAAGCCCGGCTGAGTTTGGGGGGCTACGTAGGTCATCCCTGTCTTGTCCCCCACAGTCAGCGCTCTGGTGTCTGCACTTCAGTCTGGGAGCTTGCGTTTGGCTCTAAAATGAAGTCTGTGCATAGATGCTTTGGACGATCATGAGCAGACAACTTCACAGTTTCCACTCTGGCTAACCTGAGTGAGATTTGTGTATGTTCTGGAACATTCTTCTGGCTTCTGGTAGTCAGATGGTCCAGAGCCACAGGTGTCATGGGGAAGAATGTAGATGAGCCACAGTGAGCAGGTTCTACAGAAGTACCAGACAGGCCTGTAGAGGCCACAGGTGGGTCTCGCTCTGTCAGGCACACGGAGCCCAGAAACCCACCTGTGGCTCTTGAGATCTTCCTGGAGACTTGGGGCAGGAACCCAGCAAGGCCAGGTGTGTCTCCAGCGTGGGAATCTCTGCTACCTTCATAGGGCCAGATGGCTGCCCACGGGCAGCCCCACAGGCTGTTGTGTTTATTTATTATTCACAGACACCTGCAAAGCCTTTCCCTGGGAATCCCACCCAGCACAGCCCGGGGGTCCTGAGTGATGGGGAGTTGGCCCTGAAAACGCCCTTTGTCACTCTTCATGGACTAGATGTGGCATCTTGGAGGGCAGGGTGGAACGAAACACATAGCAACCCCATCCCTCAGGTTAAGGGGAAAAGATTCTGGGCTGATGGAACGAGGTCGTGGTAGCAGAGAATTTCCTGGTTGACTTCTGATACCAACTCAGAAGTGGTGCCCTCTGGTGGTGGTGTTTAGTTTCAGCTTATTCACAGCAATGCTTTATTGTTTGGTAACCTGGTGGCATCTAGTCGAGGATTCTGTTTATGGTTTGAGTCTCTTAGGCCCTCCTTGGAAATCTAGACTCATGGGTTCTTATTCTGACTGTGGGAGCCCGTGTTGCAGAATCTTGGAACAACAAAAATAAGAAGCCACTCCACTTACCACTGGGAGTGTAAGAGGACACACATCCGGAAGGTGCTTTGCGTAAAACTAGGGTGTCACTGAGCCCAATCGATCAATCACGCAGTCCGTGGAAGAGCTGTTACGTGGGGGCCAGCTGGGAGCAGGGGGATAGTTTCCTCTCTGGAGGCTCTGAGAGGGTCAGGATCCTGCTGAGCCAGGGTCCTAGTGTCATTCTCGAGAGAAAAGAGGGAAAATCAGGAGACTTTTGATCCTTCCATATGAAGAGGCAGCTTAAAGTCTGGACAGCCCAAGTGGCAGGTGGGGACTGGGAACATCCAACAGAATGGAACATCAAGGTGGGGGTCTGGGAGACGAGAGCAGGGCGACCCGTCGCTGATGGAATCTGTCCCCATAAGTGACTCTGAATCCTCCCACGAAGGGTCGTCCCCCCAAGGTGTTAGAATATTGTTTGTAAAGCACTTTCACCCACGTCTCCTGCCATCCTTCCAGGGAGGACTGCAGGGCTGGCTTCTGTCTCCCTATTTCCCAGCATTTCAAGTACTTTTGCTCAAGGTTTCTAGCTTCTAAGGGATCCGATTGGACCCTCAGGTCAGATCCCCTGACTCTCATCCCAGAGCACTTTGAAATTCCCTGCACAATATGTTTACTGCCCCCGCCCCCTGCCAAAGGCCGTCATTAAAATAAAACAAACTCCGGTCAAATGCCAAGGAGGATTTCTTAGCAAAAGAGCAATGTGTTGGAAGAAGGGAGGCAAGGGTGTCATTTATTCTCCCCCAGCTGGTTGTCAAAAAACTATTTAGCTGCTCTCTTTTGATGAAAATAATCACCGTGTGGAACAGTGGGAAGGGAAACACTGAGTCTACTTGACTGAAATGAGAGCAAACGGCCAGAAAAGCCTGTGTGTGTCAGAGAGGGGCCCCCTTCAGAGACAGCCTGCACTTTCTCTTTGCCGTCTGCACGTGGGCCTTCTGCCTCCAGACTTTTGTCCCAAGGGTGAATCGGGGATGTGGTGCTAGCTGAACCAACACCATCCCAATGCAATGGTGCTGCCTTGCGGCGGAAGTTGGCTCCTAAGCCTGGGATGGGGGAACTGGCTCCGAGCCCAGGGCCCCTGGTGGGGTGGGGGACCCAGGAAGCCTTTGGAAGTTCTTGTGCTGGCTGACCTTCAGGGTTCGCCTTCCACCCACACTTAGTGGAGTATGTGCTTTATCATAAATGATGTTTGACTTCTTTTTTATGGCCTTTCTTTGATCGCAGAGGTTACCTGGGATGAGTGTGCTCCTGTGTATTCTATATGACACTTTTAATGTTTTACGAGATTTTTAAAGAATTATTATTTTCCATGAAATGTAAAATATCTGTTTAAGATCACCATGTTAATGTCTACTCAATGTCTAGTTATTTATCATTCCCCTGTTAGTTGGTTTTCTTTCTGGATGCAAATGAGACAAAGGAGAAGGGAAACTGACAACTCTTTCCAAATGTCCTGCTGAATAAAAGTCCCCAAAGCCACCTTCTCAGAAGGGGTTCCTGCCCACTGGGAGCCAGTTTCTTCCTGTGTGATCCTTTTTGCAGCCCCGGTAATGTGAGTCTGATGCATTCTTACCAAAGAAGTTGTTTCTTAGTAAGGAAGCCCGCCAAGCTCTTTTCATAAGTTTATTTCCTTTGAAAGCTGTGGAAGGGAGAAGAACAGAGAGGGAGTGTGGTGCGGTGGAAACAGCACAGCATTTGGAGTTCCACAGACCTGGGTCTGCAGCTGACTAGCTGGGTGGCCTGGAGAGACTGGCTTCCCCTCTCTGGGCATCAGAGTTCTTTGTCTATAAAAACAAGGGTTGGATCAGATAATCAAAGGTCCCATCCAGTTAAAAAAATTTCTTGTCTCCATGATAATGTTCTTGTGCTAAATTTACAATGAAGGAAGCACATGGCTTACTGTAGGACTTTCCAGAATGATCCAGTGACCAATAACCTTTTGAGCAGAAAAATGTCAGATTTCTGGCTTCTAGAACTTTGATTTTTCTGGACATTCAATAGTTTATCTTTCTCTAGTATTTCTTCAGCTGATGCCAAAGACACTTGGTATTTAACAAAATCCAACCTTTCGCTTTGAGGATGTTGAGGGTAACGCGTCGCGCCCGTGTAAGTCCAGGAGGCACAGCCCTGTGGATATGCAGCACGGCCATTGCTGCAATCGCAGAAGTCACGGAAACACTGGTGAATGTGAAGTTGCCTCTTCACATGTGAGGTGCCCGCCCTCATCCCTCTGTTTCTCCACTTCCGTGTAAATAAGCGCTGTTCCTGTGGTGGCCTCTCTGTGTCATGGACTGTTCCAATGTCGTGCAGATTTCTATGTCTGGTGTGGATTTATTTTAAAAGCCGTTTTCTTCATGGAAACTTACGTGTACAGAATAATAAAGGATATTTCTTGTGCCATGTATCTTATAGCGGATTCTTTCTACACCCGAGGCAAAATGCTATGAATTAGTACGGCAGATGGATTTGTCTATGATCAGCCTCCAGCTAGTAAAGAAGAGCTTCTGGTCACAGTGGCCCATCTTTCACCCAAATTACTCTTTTTATAACCTGTGGAACAGGAGGCTGGAGGGGATTAAATCTGTAATCCTAGCTCTGAGATTGATATGTATTTTTATTTACATTGAAAGTGGATACCAAGTGACACCAGGCTAGTAATCTAGTTTTGCTTTTTCATTCCTAAGGTTTAATTTCAAGGGGATCAGAACGTCTGGCTGGATTGAATTCAATGCACAATCTATTGCATGGGCGCATTTTTCTGGGGAGAGAGATACAGTAACACTTAGACCTTAGTGCTAAGTACTGTCATTGTTTGGGAAGGTATGAACTTCCATTATTATTTTTAATGCGAGTTAGCAAGTAGACAGTGACACTAATGTGAAGGAGGTATTGGCAAATAACAATCCAGTCTATGTCTTCAAATATGTAAAGGCTGTCAGGGAGAGTGGTGGGCCAAGAGCTGAACTGGGCCAATGATAGGAAGTCCAAGAAGACAGCTCGCAGGAAGACTAGACCAGAACAGCGAGTGGGCTGTTGCTGGAAGTGGTGAGCTCCCCAGCTCTGGAGATATGCAAGCAGACAGCAGGCATTGTCTCTTGGGGAGGTTGTGGAGGAGACTCAGTGTGAGGTGAGGTGGGGGAGGGAGGTTGTATAACCTCTAAGGTCCCTTCCTCCTGGGAGCTTCTGGGATTCTTTTTGGATAGCCATGGGCACTTGGACATGCAAAAACACTTATGCCAAGGGTCCTGGGTGGGGAGTGGTTTGGCCTGTGGAATTGAGTTGGGCAGACATCACACAGAGGGTGTTAGCATCCTGATCATTTTGTTTTAACTCCAGAATTGGACTTGGGGTTTGTTATAATGAATCAAACAAAAGGCAGCCATGTTTCCAGCCTTCTCCTCATGCCTGCTGACATATAATGAGTAAGTGGCCCCGAGGAAGTAGAGGAGGAGGCTGGGCCAGAGGGGAAAGGGCAGCTCTTCTGGGAGTGCCGGGCGATCTGGCTCCACCCTGTGCCCCGGGCTGATAAATGTGGTGGAGAAGCCCCACAGGTGAGCAGCTGGTGGGCTTTTGAATGTCCTACCTTTGCAGAAATATAGCTTCATTTCTGTCTTCTTCCAAAGACACTGACATGTGTATCCTCTCTCTAGACCTCAATTTGTTCATCTGTACAATGGGTCAGGAGTTACTAGAACTAACGTTCATGAAAAGTTTCAGAGTCTTCTGATATTAAATGCAAATATTTTTGGGGAATGAGGTCATGTCTACTTTTCTGGGAGAGAGAATCCATACAATCATCAGATTCTTGAATGTTTAAGAATCACATGTATGTTACGTTTGAGGGCCTCTCTCTTCTGATGACACGTGGTGTCAGTCCCTGTTCTCCACCCCGAATAAATGAGGATGACAACAGAGCTTATTTCTGAATCTCCATCACCCTGTGTTATGCTGACTTTTCATTTTAATCCATCTCACATCAAGTATCTCATTTATTTTCCTGACACTGCTCCTGTGAGGTTGGCAGCAACTAGAACACTGTGCCCACTGCACAGATGAGGAAATTGAGGGCTGGGGTTGAGAAGTGACCCACCCAAGGTCACACAGCCACTGGAGGACAAAGTCCATGCTCCCCTCATTGTGTTTGGTGCCCCTTGGAAATGAGGAGGGGGTAGGGATCAGACAGGTCCTGACAGGTGCCCAGAGCTGTGGGAAAGGACAGCAGAGCTAAGAGGACTTGGAGATCAAGTCAGGGCTGGTTGCAGGGGACTGGGAAGATCACTTTGTCACATGGCCTTGAACAGGACAGTCAAGGTGGGTCTACATGGGTCAATGCTGTGAGAGGTCAAGGCCAGGGAAATGTGTTCGATTCCCAGAGCCCTCTTGAGACCAGCTACTCTGATGTTACGACTGAGTCACATGGGAAGACTCATCTCTAAACCTTGGTTTCTCCATCAGGAAAAAGAGAAGTTTGCATTAGGTGATTCTCTTAAGTCTCTTCTGTTTTTGACACTATGAGATACTTTCCAGGAGCTGTCACAGAGCTGATGGGCTAATTCACACTAAGATATGAATGACTGCATTTCTAGGCAGACACAGAGACAGAGGTGGGAGGTGCTGCCTTTCATTCATCCTACAGGTTAATTGCAGGGTCAGCAAACATTTTCTGTAAAGGCATCTGTCACAACTACTCAACTCTGCCATTGTAGCCTGAAAGCAGCTGTATTTTCTAACAGGTGGCAGGCTGGATTTAGCCTATGTGTGATCTGTGGTTTGCTCTGGTTTAGTGGAAAAGCAAAGGGTTTGGAGTCAGACTAGACCCGGGTTTGAATCCCAGCTCTACCACTCGCTGCTGTGGAATCTTGAACAAGTTACGTAAAACCTCTGAGTCTTTCTTGTTTCTGAAGGGTGGGACTAAAACTGCATGAGAAGCATCAGGAGGTTCAAACAAGATACTGTGCACTTAAGAGCAACTGTCTGGAGCCACAGTGCTTGGATCCAAACCCTGGTTCCATCTCTCAACACTATGAAATCTTGGGCTAGGTACTGAACCTCCCTCTGCCTCAGTTTGTCATCAATACATGGGGATGACAACAGTGACCACTGATGGGGTCACGGGTCATGTAACTGTTACAATTGCATTCAGAGGAGTACCTGCTGCACAGGGAGTTATGATGTGTTCAGTACATATCAGCTACGTGATGAATGTCTATCCCCACTCCCTCTCCCCGACCTCTGCCCATTTCAAAGGCAGCCCATAGGCAGCTGTGTTCTCATGTAGCCAAACCACATTCTCTTCTGGCTGGTGCTCCTGAGGTTTGAATTTGGTCTGGGAGGCAAATCCAAGTCTCCCTGACTTCGAGTGCATGTGACCACCTGGGCAGGAAGTCCAAGTAGCAGCCTCCATGGGCCTTGCCAGGCAACAGCCAACCTCCTGTAGGACCAGGCTGCTCCACAAGCTCTCTGCTGTCAGCCTGTGTTAGATTGCTGGCAAGGAAGATGCTCCCTCCCTCTGGGCATGTCTCAGGCAGACCCTGACCTTAGCTGTGACCCAGAGGAGGAGGGGGCAGAAGTGTGGTGACTAGGACTTTTAAAAGAGCTGGCAAGTAACTGGCTTCTGGTGTCCTGCTTATCAGTTATTGTCTTTGTCGGCCTCAGGCCTGGGAGGGGCTGAGCTGGGACAGACTAGGGTGTATGAAGGTAAGGGGTTGGGCTTCAGGAAATCAAGGAGACCATCTCTGTCCCCAGAGAAGGCCTCAGCAAGGCCAATGGCTTGGACATAACCAGGAGCCACAGATCCTTTGTTTCTGCAGCAGAGAATGGCTATTATACAGGGAGCAGCCCCCTGACATCCTGCAGCTTCTGGCTCCTGTCCAGAGTCCCGGCCTAGGACAAGATGACTGAGAGTCAGAAGAGGAGAGGCCTGAAGTAAGCCTACTCCCTGGTCACAGTAGTCCTGTTGCAGACATGATGCTACAGCCAACCCAAAAACAAGGCACCTGCCTGCTGCCCACCTTGAGCCCATTCCTAGGTCCCTGATAAATTTCATTCTTGTACCACAACCCTGAAAACTCCCCTGGTAGTTGCCATTGAACCTTGACCCCCATCTCCAGTCACTTAGTAGTAAAAATACCCCACCAGTGGAGAGCAATGAGAGGGCAGGGCCGATATTTGAGATAAGGAAGGACTTTGCAACTCTGATATTTCAAATGAAATGCAGAGTCAGATCCAGAGCCAAGATTAGAATTACTATCTAGGAAGGGAAACGTGGCACAAGGAGTTCCTGGCTTTATTCAAAGAGAGAATGGGGCCAACCCAGACTCACGAGACATGGATTCCCAGGAGGACTGAGACCTTAGGAGCATCAGCACCTTGGAGAAGGCCAATGCACTGAGCTGACATTTAATTAGCAAACACATTGGTTTATCCTGTGCCAGTTACTGGTCCTAGTGGTTTATATATTGCAGTTCACTGAATCCTCCTAATGAGTTCATGAGGTAGTATTATTAACCCCATATACAGGTGGGGGAAACTGAGAAATAAAGACACAAAGTAACCTCCAGTTGGTGAGACTGGGGTTTGAACCCAGGAATCTGGCTCCAGTTTGTGCTCTTAACCACTATGATATTCCACCTCTCTAGGTCCCCAGCCATATAGAAATAGCCTGGGCCAGCTGGCAGGGACATGGGTCCTCAACTGTTCCAACACCCTCTTTGTTACAAATATATAAGACGTATAAAAATAAATATATCTATAATACATATATGTAATTGTACACATATGTGTAATATATGTATATATACACATGCTTAAGTATATATAATTTATATATAAAGGTATATATATTTAAGTGCCTACAATGCGCTAGGAAGAAAATATTTGTTCTAGGTCACATTGTAAGAAAGAGTTCATTTTAAACAGAGTTCTCCTGTCTCCCAGGGGAAGTACTTTTGCTGGCTCTCTCCAAACACAACCCAGTCCCATGCTCTCTGGTTCTTTATGCCAGATACAGGTTCTATCTGGGCTCACTATCAAGAAGCAAAAAGATTACACATAGAGTGTGTATGTGTTAGGATGACAAGTGGCTGCATGTAACAGATCTAACTATGGTCTCTTTACGAAATAGGTTTTCTCATTCTCTTGTAACAAACAGGCAATGGGTCAGGGAGAGATATTCTTCAGCAGAAAGAAGAGCGAGAAGTATCCCTGGTTCTGGAGAAGGACTTTAGTGAGTGTCTCTGCCTGCACATGCCCAGATACCTGAGAAGCCTCTGGAGATGCTTTAAGAAAGTCATCAAGAATTTGGACTCCTTCTAGCTTCCTGTTTCACCACCCATAGCTTGTGGTTCTCAGGCTCATGGAGAAAAAATGGCAAATCCACCTGGAGACATCTTGTCCATGTTTCAGTCAGGAAGAAGGGAAATAAAGAGAGGGCAAAAGGCAGAAGCCAGCTGAGTCTGCATCTCTTTACGTTAGAGAAGAGTAGAATTTCTAGAACTTCACACGGATGTCTGCTTACATCTCATTGGGCAGAGCTGTGTAACCCGGAAACTTCTAGCTGTAAGGGAGTCTGGGGGTGGGGGTGGGGGAGGAACTTGTAACTGAGTACATGCTTCTCTGGACAGAATCAGGTTCTCTTAGGAAGAGGACAAGATGGATATAGGGAAGATACTGGTCATTGCCTCCCTTCCCGTGGCTTCCTCATCCTGGATTCCATCATCTGCTGAGAAAGGTGGGGAGGGGTGTTGTGGAAAGCACCGTGGTCTGAGCAACCATAGATTAGGGCGTCTCTGTCCCATGGGCTGAGATCACTATTCTCTTGGGTTCAAGTTACAGGAACTCAGGACTCAGGTCTTGCAGGGTGAGGACAGGCAGACCTGGGGTTGGCATTCACAGAGGCACCTCTAGGCTGACTGAGAGGGAGGGTATGTCTGCTGAGCAGAGCATTTCTCCTCATTCCGGGTTCTCTCTCACCTTCTCTGGTCTGACAGGGCACCTTAGCAACAGAGGAAGCTGATTAAAATAGAACATGGGCACTGTGGCCGCCAGGTGGCACCAACACAGGCTCCTGCTGCCAAGCAGAGGCTGAGGGAAGCCAGGAGGACTAGGGGTCTTTGTCTCTGGGCCAGTCTCAGAGCCTATTTGAGCCCGCAACACTTCCCCGAACCAGGGGGTGAAAAGCAATTCTTGTCTGGTTGAGAAGATCCATTTGGATTCATACTGTTGTGTCTTGGATGGATTCACTCATTTGTTCGTTGATCGGAGTCATACCCAGTCCTACTATGTACCAGGAAGAACCAGAGAAGACAAAGATCAAATAGCCTTGTCATCAAGGAACTCTCAGTCTGATGGAGGAGACAGCTGGTGTGCTGATCAGGAAACATGTATTGAGCACCTACTGCATGCTTAATTGAAGCCCTCTAGTGGCTCCCCTTTCCCTTCAATGTAAATCCCAGTTCCTCAGCCACCCTGTCCTCATCTCACCCCACCTCTCTGCTCCAATCACCCTAGACTGCATGCAGGTGTGTCCCCAAGCACACTCTGACCCCTGGGCCTCATCCCTGGGCCATTCCCTGTCTATCTGAAACTGGCTAAGTCATATCTGTCCCTCAAGATGTCACCCCTAAAAAAAGCCTTTCCTAACCTTCCCCAGTTACGACACTTACCACAGTTTGTGGACATGATCTTTCAGGGGCCTGGAAACTTGGGACAGGAGCCACAACCACTAACTTCTCTTTACATCTGCAGTGTCTAGAAGAGTATCTGGCACATGCTCGACACTCAGTGATGGTTGGGTTACAGAGATGAAGGAGACAAGGCCGTCTCACAGCCTGACAGAGAAATCATGTACAGAACCCACCTAGGGACATCAGAGAGGGCTCCCACAACCGGTGGCACTTGGGTGAGTTGTGAGGGAAATTCCAGGTCATGAGACAGCAAAAGTGACAGCACAGAGACATGAAGCAGTATAGGCAGTACAAGGGTCTGCAGAAATTTGCAGGATCCAAGTGAACGGGCTGCAGAGGAAAGTAAACCAGAATACGAGGGCCCTCCTAGGCTGTGATAAGGAGATGGAACTTTTTCCAGGGGCCCTGGGGAGACACGAGGAGTTTTAGATTGCTGCAGTGATGTGATCATACTTGGGTGTTATACAGTGTATCAGTGAGTGACTGCTGGGTAACAAACTACCTCGGATCTTAAAACAACAACCATGTATGTAGCTCATGAGTCTGTGGACGACCTGTCCCCCACAGTTCTGCTGATCTGGACTAGGCTCAGCTGTTCTTCATCAGGCTCAGCCATGTGTCTGCAGCTGTGGGTCAGCTGGAGGCTGGCTGGTCTTAGATAGCCTGTCCTGGGAGGGTTCCCCTCCATGTGGTGGCTCATTCTCCAGCAGGCTAGCCTGGGCTTGTTCACGTGGCAGTCACATGGGCTCAAGAGATCTGGGGAACATATGCAAGGCCTTTTAGATCCTTAGCTGAGAAGTGGCACACCATCACTTTCACCATATTTTTCTGTGAAAGCAAGTCAAGAGGCCAGCCCAGACTCTGAGTGAGTGGACCTGCAGAATCACATGGCAAAGGGTGCATGTGTAGAGAGGTGAAAACAGTTGTGGTTATTCAGATGCATCACTCTGGCTCTGTAGGGTGGAGAAATAGTGGCAGGGAGACTAGTTAGGGGTCTTAGACCAGCGCAGGGGAGGGCAAATGATAGGTTTTTGCTGAGAAATGCTATGTGAGTGGAGCTTCCTGAGCACTTCTGAGGTGCCAGGAACTGGATTAGTTCTGTCTTAGAGGCTGGGAGACCACCTGGGCCATAAGGCATTTAATCTCAGTTTGAAGGAAGAATAAGATTTGGGAAGCTCCCACCCAGGCACCCCTGAGTGAATGGGACTTCAGAGGCTGCAAGAGCAGAGAGACAGGTCTGAATGCTGTGCCTGGATGTGTCAGCTCAGGCATGGTCACCACTCTTTAGGGATGTTGTGGGGAGTCTTGTCCTGGAGTTGCAGTCCTGGCTCCATCCCTGAAGCAGGTGTGGCTGTGTGGACACTGCCCACAAGAGGGCAGCAGAGAATCATCAAATGGGTGCCCTGGCCAGAATCCGTGGATGGCTTTAGAGATGCAGACAAGCCCAGATAAGGATTAAATAAAGTTCTGTGTAGGAAGGAATGATTGCTTTGCACTTAAAGACTCAGGCTCTGGAGCCGGACTGCCGAGGATCACATCCCAGCTCTGTCAGCAGGGCCGGCTTCATGGGCCTGAGACCTGTGCAGTCACACAGAGCCCGGCTCTCTGAAGGCCTCCAGGCCCCACGGTGGGTTCAATGCTCTGCTGCCGCCACCTTGAAATTCTTAATTTTTAGAATGGGGGTTAATTTATTTTGCACAACAAAATTATGCAAATTACACATTTCTATTTTGCACAATTATGTAGCTGGTCCTGTCTATCACTAGTTGAGTGTTCTTGGGCCTTGTGTTAACCTCATAGAGTTGCTGTGAAGATTATTTGAATTAATATGAAAAGTACTTTATTACAAAGACACGTAATAAATAGTCAATAACTTTTAGTTACTATTAGTAGTATACAGTTCAAGGATATAATCAACAGGTCACCGAAGACTGATGTCCACTTCCAGTTTGTAAAGATCCATCGTCCTGACCATCTGTCAGTCACTCCATCTAGTCCCATAGAGAAGCACTTGCTAGGGGACCATGAAAATGAATCTGACCTGGTCCTGACCCCCAGGAGCCCACAGTCTAACAGGAAACCTCTGGTCACCAGCCTCCTTGCCTTTGTATTTATTCCTGGGCCAGTGTACAGATGAGCTGATGGCCACAAGGACTGAATGGACAGGGCCGTGTTTGCTGATCCTGGGCTAACTGTCCACTCCCTCATTCAGTCTCTCACCTTCTCTACTGACCAGGTGATGCTCTGGGCAGGGTCTGCAGTTATGAGGGACCCACTTCAGAAGGCTGCCCTTCCCACAGTGCCTTCTGAAGGGTGAGATGTAGGTTGATCTGCTGTACCCATGGCTGTGGTCACAGCTGAGCAGTCCAGGGCAGGCACCCAGGCCAAGAAGGACAAGTGGGCGGAGAGCCACACCCCGGTCATGGGCGATCTCCACTGGAGGGTGACTGAGATAACCAATCAGACCTTCTCCCTCAGGAAGTTTGAACTGAAGCAGTGCAGAGAAAGCCCGAGGTCAGGAGAGGGGGCAGAGTGCAATGTGAGGCAACAGTGAGAAGAAGCCCTGAGCAAACAGACCCCAAGGAGATTGGCAGGAGCTGTAGAAGCAGAGGCTCAGAGGGGCTGAGTGGCCATGAAGGGGACATCGAGGTTAGGGGGTGGTGGGTGCCACTGCAGGGTAATTGACACAATGACCCTGTTGTCATAGCTTCCTTGGGTTAATCTCCCAGACAAGATTCTTGTCTCCACAAGTACTGGTCCATGAGCTACTTTCCTTCCTGCTTCCTGCATTCTTACCACAAGCACCTGATCACTGAAGAAATCCTGGATGGGCCTACATTTTTGCAATCTCCAGGAGCCTGGCAAAAAACTCTTTTACTCACCTGCTCGTGCATTCAGCCATGCAGGCGTGCACTAAGCACACACTGTGTGCAGGGCCCTGGAGACGCAGTGACATATAGACAGATCCCTGCCCCAGGAACTCACTGACCAGGTCCGTGGTTCTCAACCCTGGCTGCACACCATTTTCACATAGAGAGATTTAAAAAATCCTGCTGCCCAGGCCCCTCTCCTGACCAAAGAATCAGAATCACGATGAGGTCTGGGCAACAGCATTTTTTAGAAGCTTCTCAGGTGACTCCAATGGGCAGCCAGGAGGAAGAACCCCCACCTAATGGATTTCTTTCAGCCTCTGCAGGTTTCTGCTTCTTTAATCCTTCCTGCATTTTCTTATTCAAGTTATTTTATGCTTACTTTTTCTGTTTGGCTTGTCTCTCTCTTAGATCATGACTTGTTCTAGGTGAGACCCAGCTCATGCCACCATTTTCCCCCAAGATTGGTTAGTCACAAACTTTCAAGGGAAATGTCCATTGATGGAACTTTCAAAGCGTCAGGCCTCTTACAGCTGCCAGGAGTGTTGGGGAAATGTGTGTTTGATTGAGTCAGTCTCTGCTGGAGGAGGAGGACAAGAGGATGTGACCACCTATAGAGCCTCAAACGAGACCCAGGCAATCAGAGGCTTCTAACCCCTCCTCTGCTGTTGGAAAGTACATTCTGCCTATGGGTCCCACAGTAGTAGCTCTTCTAAGGACATAACCTTGAGAGAGTAGGGTGTTGTTGAGACCATCCAGAATGAATACATGACTAACCTCTGTTGAGGCCTCTATACACACTTTTAAGATTCTGGCAGGCAAGTACGGAGATCTGCTCGTCTTGCGGCCATCCAAGAGAAGCCTCATAAGTAAGTTCCTTTGCTTATTAAAAGTGCTACTTCCCTTTTGATAGACTAATTATGTGTGTGTGTGTGAGTATGTGTCTGTCTGTGAGTGTGTGTGTGTGTGTGTGTTGGGAGAATTGAGTTAATTTATCAGGCGTTGAGCAGGGATGGGTGTCACTGCTGCTATGGTCATCTTCAGTCAACACTTGCTTCACATTCTTCTAGTGTTCCCTTGTGCTTAGGGCAAGACATGTTGAAAGGTTTCCCTCAATGTTCCTGTTCCACCCTCAGCTTTAGCCTTGCCCTGTGCACCTGCTCCTCAGAAAGGGTCTGTCTCCACGCTAACCCCCCCCCATCCCCCAGTGGTACCTTTCTGCTACTCAGTACTTGGTGTGTGCTAACTCAGTGGGTGGTCCAGGAGTGGTTTCCCTTGTCCTGGTCCAGCCTCAGCCTTAGGCAGATTCTGTGTCCCCTGGTTGTGGAGAGGGGGCTTTCTCAGTGATCCTGCCCCTCCCCAGCAGTAAGAGACCTCTAATGACCAGGATCCAAGATAATCTCCTGTCCCTCTGGGGCTGAGGGTTTTAAAAGTTTTCCTTTTCCTCATCCTCACTAGGTCTTGCCCAGGACCCAAGGTAGGTGGGTTTTCTGCCCTTTTCCCAGTGGTTTAGGGATTTTATTCCTTGAGGAAGAAATGTCTGAGCAGGGCTTCATGCCTGCACCCCTGCGGCAGGCTCTCTCTGGTCTTACTACCTGTTCCCGATCTTTCTCACCCCTGATGGAGGTCCATGGAGAGGAGTCTGTGTAAACTCCCCCATGGGTCTGAGGCTCCAAGGATTTTACACTGTCATACTATCCCTCACTTGGCCTTCAGCACTTCATTAGAAATTTTTAGAGTAATTCTACTGACACCTACGGTGACCCCCTCTTCCACCTGCAGGCAGACAGTAAGTCAGCACCCACATACCATTTCTCCTCCAAAGTGCCTGTCTTCCTAAGATCTCAGGGTAATTAGTCACCTTGCAACCTGAATGGTTCAAGAAAAGTCATGAATTTGAGGATAATCCAGTTGTTTCTTGCTGTTAGGGTGGGAGTGACACTCCTTAGAGCTTTCTACTTCCCAGCAGAAGCCAGAAGCCACCCCAGGGATTCTGAAAGAGGCAGTTTTCGGGTGACACTTCAGGGATCACTCCAAGGTGGTCACTTCTTGGAATAAGTGGTCCAGGCTGCAGAAGGAGCTCAGATGAGTTGGAAGAGATGTCCTCAGGGAGGCGTGTGGGAGGACACTGTGTATGTTGGAGAAAGAATTGCAGACCTGTGGAAGGGTCAGTAAGGGCCACAGAACATGACACAGGGTCCCCAAGACACCTCTCCCTCTCCTCTACTTCAGGTGTTTCCTCAGTCTGTGCCTCCTACATCTTTACATTTAACTCTAAAGGGAAGAGGGACACCGCACTCTGGCCACCGCACCTCCTGTTGTTGGAGGTGTTGAGGCCCAGAGACGTGGAGCAGATGCAGAGCGTCCAGGGCCCAGCCTGCTGCTCTGCTTGTCCAGAGGCCAAACTAGACCCACCAGAGACACCTTCCTGCTGATGGTGCCCTCTGTCTTCATGCTTCTCTAAGGAGGATGGCTTAATCTCCAGCCCACGACACAGATGTTAACTTGCTCTCCAAGAAAACATTTATTCCCAAAGTTGAGGCCACTGGTATAGAAATTCCCCCTCCCTGGCCTCTGCCCACTCCCACCAGACAATTCCCCAGCCTCCACAGTAAGATGCCTCTTGGGCTCATAAACATCTTCTATAGAATAGCTCTATGTGGATTCTCCTGGGCCTCTGAAGCCAGCTGGGCTTCCCGTCCACATCTCAGTGTCTTTCTGGGGTGGCTCTTCCACTGCCTTCTTGGCCAGGAGCTCAGTCCAGAAAGCCACTTCCTTGTCTTTCAGCTTCTGGGTGGCCTGGGTGGTGACACCAATCTGCAGGTACCCTTCATTCTGGTCATATGCTGGCCAGTGGGGCAGCCCCTCCCCATTGGGGTTCCTGGGAAGAGAATCACATAGAAATTCCCCAAAGCTACTGTGTGTTCCCAACGACCCTCTGAGGTTTTCAGGGACCCCTGGTTTCATCTTTGCCAAGAGGCTCGTAACCCTCCAGAGACAGGGACCTCACCATCTCCCGGGCAATCTGTCCACTTTTAGAGAGCTCTCACATCAGACGTCACAGGACCGGGAGTTTGATCACCAAACATTAGAAGCTGCCCCTTCCCGATAGATATGCCCTACCCCTTCCCATCCCTGTTCCATCTTTTCCACCAGGCTCACCCATTCCGAGCAAAGTTGGCCCAGAATTTCATCATCATCTTGCTGAGTGTGATCTCCTCTTCTGAGGCACCCTCTAGGGAAGAAGACAAAAAGCTTTTGCTACTCAAAGTGACGTTCATGGACCTGCAGCAGCAGCAGCAGCAGTGACCCTTGAGAGCTTGTTAGAAATTCAGAATCTGAGCCCTTTCTCCAGAACTACTGAGTCAAAAGCTGCATTTTAATAAGATCCTGGGTAATTTATGTGCATTTTAAGCTTGAGAGTCACTGACCTAGGACTCAGTGAAGGGCTGCAGTCAGGCCATGTGTGGGCTGTCTTTGTCTTCTGTGCCCACTGCCCTACCCTCCCCTTCAGGGTGACGATGCCACACCCCATAGCTTCCACTGTAGCAACCCCGCCTCCCAGGATTGCTTTCCTTGGAGTCTTCTCTCAATATCCTCCACCCACCCACATATGCATAGAATCTGAGAAATAACAGAGCTGCAATGGTTATAAGGAGTCACCTACCAGGGAATTCCTTGAGGTGGGTCACACACAAGTTGTCTATAATTGCATATAGTTAAGGCATTAAAGACATTTGTGAAAGTTTTTTGTAAATATCATATTTCTAAATATATTAAATTTAATAAGATATGAATTTTAGATAGATTGATAGATGGTTGGATATATAGACACACATTAGTCCTGATTCAAGGTCAACACCCATTCTAACATTACTGTCACTCACATTCTGATATACTCTTGTCAGTGGGAAGTAGGAGGTGGCATCCTAGCCCTTGAGCAGGGCTCTACAGTTGACCTGTCATATTGGTGCCCAGGTCTGGATTCTTGTGGTGACCATGAAAGAGGGCACATGGGTACACATTCTCCATCATGTATGTTAGAGCAAGAGAAAGGTTGGGGACTTTTGCAGTTCAACCCTGTTATGGTGAATTTGGGAAACTAAGACCAGGAGAGAAGGAGGAACTTTCCCAAGGCCACCAAATCGAGACTTGAACCCAGATCTCCTAATCCCAAGTTTATGGTCAACAAAGAGCCATCACCTTTTAAAAATGGTGCCCCAAAGACTGAGTGGAGCTCATCCCCGTGGTCTCCTATCACCGTCATGGGCTTCATGTCTGATGAGAAGCTTGGGCGATACTGAAACTCATACATGTAGGTGGAGGCTCCGGCATCTGAGGAGACATGGATTCATGCACAGTTCATTTTACCTGATGCTCACCTGGATGGTATCAAGATCTCTGAGACCCTGAGCACTCAGGGAATTGGTGACATGCCTGGGGAGTACACAACAACAACAATATTAATATCAGCTGCCATTGTGAGTATCAACTGTGTGCTGGACACTTTGTGGCCCTGCAGGAGACACCTGGTTATCAGCATAATAGAGAAATAGTGTTTCAGAAAAGTTCCAGGACTTGCTTAAGGGCGCATAGCTGGTGGATGTGGAACTGGATTTGAGCCAGGTGTTTGTTGAATGAATGAATGAACAAATGTTGAAACCTTCGATAAATCCATTCAAAATAACTATCATTTTGGGGGCACCAGATCAATTCACATAAATCCCTTTATGTACTGATGCACTCACACTCAGCAACATCCACATCTATACAGTTTACACTACTGTGTTTCATTGATAGACTAGTTTTCATTCCTTTGGAGAATATCTGCAGCCTATTAGGTGTCTTCTATTCTGCCCAGTTTTGAGTGTTTCCAGTGTTTTTCTCACTATTCTGAGAAGACAGAAGCAAATCCAAGTTGCTGGTCTGAAAGCGTGACTATTTAAATACAAACACATGCAGAAAGGGGGCAATCTGTCTCTCCTGTCTCAGGAAACCACAAACTCAGCTTTTCCTTTTTCTCTGTCACCTCACATGTCTTGCCTCCTGCTTGTCCTGCGGAGTGTTAAGGTGGCGGTGGAGGAGAGAAGAGGGGGCTGAGGAAGGACAAGGTTGCCTCTGTCCTCCTCTCCCCTGCCTCCTCTCTCACCACCCCCTCCCCAAGCCCCCGAGATGTCAGCTTTCCTGCTGAATGATTCACTAGAGCTGCCCGTCCCTGCTCCTTCAGGGCTAACTCATGGGCCACCCAGCCCAGGGAGATCGGCACTTTGCATGGATCGTAAGACCCACAGTGAGTGACTCCAATGGGGGAAGGGTCAGACTCCAAGTCAGGCTGGCGGAGAAATTTTACAACTTTTTCACCCCTTGGGTACAGCAACAAATTTGGAAAATGGAGAAATAAGGGAAACGAACTAAAAGATCACTTAAAATCCCACCACTCAGAGAGACCTCAGTTAATAATTTAGCAGATATCCCTTTTATATTTATAAATTGGGACTATATTGTATATGTTATTTTGTAATGATTGTAATCATTTCTTTGTATCATTAAACATTCATCCGCAAAATGGTTTAACAATATCTTCCATCCCAGCATGATGATGTAAATAATTTATTTAATTATCTCCCTCATTCCCAACATTGCAGCCTTGGTTTAGCCAGAGGAGTTTTTTTCGAATAAGCAATGCTCTGTGGCTCTATAATCCACTTGTTAATCCTTCTTCAAGGTCAAGCAGAACTCACTGAAAGGAGAGGGTTTAACCTTGCCTCTGCTACTCAAAAGTTTTAGAAAGGACCTCAGAAGCCAACCACAGAGGAAAGACCTTTTGTAAGTTAGAGAACTTATTTTTGGCAGGATGCTGCCCCAAAGATGTTCTTTTTTTTTTAATATTCTGCCTAAAACCACTGAGATTTATAAAATTCCTACAATCACAATACAAGTCTTCAAAAGAGGGTAGGGCACAGATTTGGATAATAATAATTAGGAACAACAAGAGAAGTGGAGGAAAGCAGATCTCTAGTAATCAAAAATATGCAAATTGAAACAGTGTGATTTTTTTTTTTTTTTTTTTTTTTGGTGAGGAAGGGCTTATGAAATTGTAAGCATTATTTTTATTTTTCAACCTGAGTATCCCAAGGGGGAGAATTAAGAAATCCACACTCTTAAACACTGGAAACCAGTTTCACAAACTGTATCAAGAACTTTCAAATGCTCCTACATCCCAGCCTAGTAATTTCACTTCTAACAACCAATCCTAAGAAAATTATTGGAGACTAGATTAAAGATTTAGGCAAATAAGACTGAGCATATTGTTTTTGTACCATCAAAATATGAGCAGCCACCCTAAATATCCAATAGAACAGGAATAAGTAAAGTTTAATGCATCAGTGCATGAAATGATGGGTGTTTCTGATGAGTCTTTATTGACATCGAGGAAATGCCTACAATGTAGTGTTCTATGAGCAATAAATTAATTTTTAAATTATATGTAAGATGTGGAAAGATTATTAGAAGAAGATACATCAAAAATTTATAGCAGATACTTCTAGGTGAAGGAGTTATGAATGAAATCTAGTTTCTTCTTTACGTGTTCCCATATTTTCAAAACTTTCTACCACTATAAGATATTATATATTATTATACAGTAATTTTATATTCAGAAAAGTTCTTTTTTATCAAAAAGTGAGTAAGACAAATACAAAATGAAAGAAAAGAGTTGATAAAATCTGTGTAGTCCTGTCAAAAGATCCAGAACTTAAGTCACGAGATATCAGATAAAAACACAAGTCCAGTGTGGCTGGACCAGCAGACGATGCAGACAGGGATATCACAAATCAGACATAGAGCAAGAGCCAAGACCAAGTTTGTGAAAGAACAGATTTGACCCCAGGTGGCCCCTGGCTGAAGAGTTTCATCAGGACTCTCGGGAGGAGGACATGGTAACCAGCACCTGTACGTTACTGTCCTGAGTGCTTGGGCACATAGTAGATCAGCTTTTATTAGGCTTATAACCTCCTGAATTTAAAACCCTCCCAGCACAGTTAGAGAGAGAAGTCTGGCCCAGAGAAGCACGTCCTGACTTGTAGACAAGGTGAAGGAGGGCTCCTAGAAAAGGAAGGGTCCTGTGAGGACCTCAAAAAGGCACCCAGAGGGACACCTCCTCTCTAGGTGAGCTCACCATGCCGGAAGGTCACATGGTAGACCCAGCACACACGGGGATGGACAAAAGCCGGTCACAGTCATCGACATTCTCCAGACCACTTGCCCTCTCACCTCCCCCTGCTCACACCTTTTCTCTCCCCTGGCCTCTGACAACCCTTCTGATCCTATGCTTGGCCTCACTATACCCCAGCTCCCCCAGTTAACAAATTAGTTTGAAGCTAGCTCTGACCTTCGAAACCTAAGAAACATCTTTCAAGATGTGCATTCTAGCCCCCCAGACCACAAAAACTTCAGGTGAGGAGTCCCTGCAGCAGATGCTGTCGATACCTCACCACATTCCCTACTTCTGGGCATGACTTCCATCTCTGGCATCTGTAGCTTTTTCCCTGAGGTCTATGGCCATCAGAGACCACTCTGCCCATGTGTGCAGCAGGTCAAAGCACCAGGGAATTAACATGGGAACTGGTTAACCTTGGAAACAGCCTTCAACCAATGACTCGTGGGAGTTGGAGGATAAATACCCAGGTACCCATACAGATCACTCAGGAAAACCTGAAACTGTCTTCTGCTGGTTTCCCAGAGCTCCCCAGCTCCAGTGCCCACAGTGGATACTTGCTTGACAGTGCAGCATGGATTGGCTTCCTTCTTCCTGTATCACTTCTCCACTTCTCTACTGGAGTTTTCTGGGATCACCTCCCAAACAAACTACTTGCATTCAGTTCCTTTTCTCAGAGTCTGCTTCTGGCAGAAACCGAAATTGGGCAGAGCCCCACCCCAGGCCATATGGAGTTGAACTTGGAGGCCTGACCCTTGGCAGTTTCCACATATCTGTCTATGCTGAGGGGTGGGCAGGGCAGACAGCAAAGCTGGTGGGGTCAGCGTCCCTCTGCTGTCCAACCTCTGGGACTCACCTCTGTGGAGACGGGCTACTGTCACAGATGGGACACCAAACATCACATCTCCGATCAAGTCCAGGAATAGGTCTTTCTTTCTGACGGGGTCATCTGTCCCTCCTAAATACTTCTCAGTGGCCACTGGAGTCAGTTCCTCAGGGATGTTCTGAAATGGATCAAGGGTGAAAGTTACCACCATCCCCTGATGAGTGATACAACTTCTCTTCTTGTGTTAATGGCGAACATTTCAAGGCCTGTGCCACCACCCACCACCCCAGGTAGCTGATGAAAAAGGAAGAAAAATGGGGACAGAAGCTTTCGGCCCCAGTCTTCCTTCTGCCATTTAACTGCTTTGTGATTTGGGGAAAGCTCCTCCCCTCTTTTGCCCCTGCCAGTTCCTGTGATTCCCTAGACTCTTACAGCCATGGGGTAGGACTTCCACAAGAGTGATGCGGCCGTCTTCTGGTCCAGCTTGCCTTCAGAGAGCGGGAAGCCCATCAACTGTTAAAACAATGGTTAAGCAATTAAGGATCATTGGGAATTAGCAGTAGGACAAAGCTGACGAACCAATCAAACCAATGCAGGCTGAAGGTTACCTTGCCATGTCTTAATGGGCATGAGTTTTTGGTGAGTTGGGCAAAATTGAATGGACTTATTACATCCAGAAACTCAAGGAGTGCAAAGAGGATAAAGTAAATGTTAAGAGACGCTGTCCCAGTCCTTTGCAGTATGTATGTGTATATATGTCAGGCTAGAGTCCCCACCGTGGCCATCGAGACAGAGAGGGAGGGTTTAAGCCAGGCTAGTGTTGAAGTGGAGGGCTCTGGACAGAGGACACAGACTCACAAATATCCCCCCATCTCAGCTAACTGAGGAAGCCCCAAATCCTGCCATTATGGCTTTGGTCCTAGAGCATAACCTCTGAACTTGTTTTGAAGTGAGATATGCAGACCTCTGCACATAACAACTCCATCCAAACCTCTGCACTAAGGGACTTGACCAAACTCTAACAGGGCTTCTAGCAGCTTCAGGCCCTGTCTTTAGGATGACCCAGCTTCCCATAAAATGCTTGCCTTAGAAAGCTCCCTGCTGCCAGGAGAATTTGCTGTTTGTTCAGCCAAAATCTGGTGATAGGTTGATGGATCCCTGAACCCCCTCTTAGAGCAGTTTCTTTAGAAAGTTTGTAATTATAAATACTTTCTCTGCCCTTTGAGACATAAATAAACCAACCCAAACAGTTTCCTCAAGGACCTGAGAGCCATGTCTTTGAAATGCAGACTTTCAGGGGAGGACTCTTGCTCTCTCTCAGTCCCTGTGGGAGGATAATGACCTAATTTCTTTGGGAACATCTCTTCATAAAGACAGGAGAGTCTGTTTCTCCTCTGGATAGGTGCCAATTAACTAATCCAGGTGGCCTAGTCACATGGACAAACCCCCCTCCACCCCTCAGCCTTTCCCTGAGCACACCCAGACTTTAAATAGGCTCCAGCCTTTTATTTCAGGGACTTGAGCTCAGTTCACACTGGACTCTTTTCTCTACTGCAGTGGTTAACTGAGTATAATCCATCCTCACCCCTTCAACTAGTGTCGGCTTTATTTATCTTTGGCAGAAGGGAAAGCCTTTCCTGGCTTTTAGCAGTCAATTTTAACTCCAGAGGAAGCAAGTTCCTCTGAATCTTTCCACTTAGATGACGAGGAGCATGTGTGGGATTTATGGAGAAACTGTGAAGGCACCAAGCCCAAGGGAGAGGCTGCAGGGTCCCAGTCTCACACTCCTTAACTCCCCAGCTCCTTCCCCTTTCCAGGCCTCCGTTTTCTCATCTGCCCGATGATCATGTCTACAGACCCCCCCTCCAGCATCTGCATTTCAGGATTCTTGGATTGGAAGGCAATCTGAGAGTGTTTGGGGATAGGGATCCCTAGGGCCACACACCCAGGTGACATTTGGGCCATCCCAGAGAAGGTTTCCATGGAAATGTCAACTTGTGTGAAGGGAACAGCTGCCCTGGAGCTGGAGAGGGGTCTAGAGAAGGAGGAGCTCCTGTGACCAGAGATGGGAGGGCTGATGTGATGGGCAGGGGAGGCCAGTCTACGAAACCAGCACATTCTCACTGTTGGAAGCATCCAGCCAAATTCTTGCTTGTTGATTCCAACGATGTAGGGAACAGTGTTGAATGTCTTTTCAGCCAGAATCTCTTCAGGCATCTTTGGCAGCAGCACTCCATCCACCACAGTGGGCAGGAAGGGATGGCTCTGGGGGAAAAGGAGCATAGTGTCTGTGCTTCCCCTCTCAAAGAATCACCCATCTCCCCCTCCACCTGTCTGAGCACAAGGCCAGCACCACAGACCTGAGTGGATTTCATCTGTTTAGCTTGTTTACTGACTCTCCCCTCAGTCCAGCAGGCAGTGATTGTGTCTGTTTTGCCTGTTTCTCTGCTGTGTCCCCAGCTCCTGAATCAGGTCTGGGCACATAGTAAGGGCTAATTAAATCTTTGCTGAATGATTGAATGAATCTCATTTAATCCTCACAACTCCTTTTAAAGTAAGTGCTCCATCCCCATGGAGAGAACAGAGAAGACAGGATTGTGAGATGTGATAGAAGTAATGCCACTGGAACCTGGCAATGTGTAGGAAGGTAGGACGGGAGGAGGACACAGATGGGGAGGATGCCATTGGAGTTTCCTGCGTGGCTGGGAGGAGGGAGGTGTCCTCAGGACTGAGATTCTTGGCTCCCTTCCTGACGGCACTGTAGACAGTGCAGCTTGCACAGCTAATCACTCCCGCAGCCTCCAGCAGAAGATCTGGGCTCCTCAGTGAAGGCTCCTAAAGAAACCCCTTATCCAGTTATCTCCACCTGTCCATAGTGGACGTTTCTAGTCCGCCCTTCTCCCTTGGGGGCATTTTTGGGGGCAGGAAATGTAAACAAGAAGGGGCGGGGTAGGCTGGGCCCAGGGGACACAGAGTTGATGACTGTGAGCACTGGGCTGGGAGTCAGGGGAACGGGTTCTAGTCCTATGTCTGGTCCTCCTGACTGTGTTATCCAGGTAAGTCACCTCCCCTCTCTGGGCCTCAGCAATATAAACACAAGGAATTACTATGAGACCACAGGGAGAATTCTTTCATTCATATTTAACTGGAGTTTAAAGGTGTCAAGATTTAAATCCCATAATCAAGAAACCAGAGGTCCTAACCTCTCTGGGGTCTCCAAGTAAATCAAGAGCAAAAAATTTCTGTGAAGACAAAGGCAGAGGATGTGGGCGAGAAGGCTTCCTGGGAGAAAAGCTGGACACTGGCTCCCCTGGGCCTGAGCACAGGGTGTAGCTATAGGATAGGGAGGGGAGCTCT
This sequence comes from Tapirus indicus, assembly GCA_031878705.1. Lineage (NCBI taxonomy): Eukaryota > Metazoa > Chordata > Mammalia > Perissodactyla > Tapiridae > Tapirus > Tapirus indicus. The sequence goes on along the minus strand of CM062927.1, from coordinate 28,762,392 downwards.
GGAGAGGAGTCTGTGGTTGTGCCTACCCTGACCTCCATTCTTTTCCCCTTCTTGTTCCCTCAGGCAACAACACCCCAATTTTCCTATGAGGGACCTCCCTCTTCCCCACTCTTAGTCCATGAATCCAGGCATCTACATGTGACCTGGGTTGTCCCATCTCCCAGACCATAGAGATTAGTTCAGGGATGAGCACATGCCCATGTCAGTCCAATAGAGTTTACCGCAAAACTTTTGCAGGAATGATTGGGAAAAAGGGTTTCTAAGCAGATAGGATGTAAGTCTAGAGTGCTGTTGTGGTTTTTAACCTCCCCAGGGGACTAACCTGCCTGAGAGTGAAGACAACACTGAGAGGTAAAAAGCTGAGGGATAGAGACAGATTTTTAAAAATATCATAAGTGCGTCTGGATTCAACCATGCCTGAAGCCCTCTAACCCTGAACTGTAGTTTAGTTTTCAGTTAGTTACTTGAAGATTCTGTAACAACATGATCCTTTTTCTGCTCTAGGCATTTTGGAATGAGATTTCTCACCTTGCATTAGGAAGTCCTGATTCATTCAAGCTCACAGAAATTCATCCCACAGGAGTTTGTTGTGTGCTCACTAAGACTGCACTGATTGTAATGTTACACTATAGTTAACAGGTGTCATCAGTATGTAGCAAATGATCAGTAAGGGTCCTTCCATTATGGGTTGTAGCCCCACCAGTCAGGTAGGTGTGTGTGTGGTGTGTGTGTGTGTGTGTGTGTGTGTGTGTGTTTGAATTGGGGAAAGTGGATAATCATGGAAACACTTCCATATGATCTCAGAAAATTTCAGAAAAATAACCTGGGCTCTTAGATTCTCTGGGTTTTCCCAAAGTCACCAACTCTCCCGTTAAAAGCTGGGTCCTCTTGTGCCACATGGAGAATTGTTGAAATAAATTTGCCAACCAGGCATCACAAAAAAGTTCAGTTTTAATTCTTTGAGCACATTGGTCACCTTATTTGAACCTCAGAAACCAGGATCCAAGTTTTAAGGTCACACTGGAGTCAACCCATGGAAATAGAGCAGAGTCCAGTGCTAGAGGCCTGTCCCTGGGCATCCAGGAGTGTCCTCAGGAGCCCAGGATCCAGACAGAGAGTCCAGGGGCTCAGGCTACTCCTGGGCTCACATTTACACCCTTCTCCCAGAAAGGTAATAGCACCTGTTGTCCCTAGATGCTGTGTTCTCTGGTTGTCTGTTTCCATGATGACCCACTGCCATACGCATCCATCAATCCTCAAATGTCATCTTCACTGTGAAGTAACCTTGCTGACTACAATGAATGCTTCCCCTCTCTGTACTCCCAACACACTTAACCCACGATGTGTATGAGTGTGTTTCTCCTTGAATAGTTCCTTGTGAGAAGGGACTGTATCCAATTCTTGTCTGCATCACCCTTCCTGTTACCCAAATATACATTTAGCACAGATAGATGGATGGATGGATGGAAGGACAGGTGGATGGAGTTGGTCAATATATGGAGTATGGGTGTATTGGATGCATAAGTGGATAGATGGATAACTAGCATGTAGGTGATGGACAGATCATTGATTTTAGAAGGATGAAAGTTATGGATGGATTGATGTGGAATTGGTGAAAAGATATTGATGAATTGCATAGATTGGTGGATGGATAGATGGATAATAAGATGCTCAATGGATAAATGGATGGATGAATGAATGGATATGTGGTATTCCTAGAATCATAATTGAGGTAGAGTCTCAGAAAATCTAGAAAATTGAGCCACCATTGGGTTATAATTGAGGTAGTTTCTATATTATCCAAGATAAATTATGACAATCTTTCTGAAAATCTTCCTTAATATCCCCATCACCCAAATTCAGGATGGTAGTTACCTCCGGGAATATGTAATGTTTTAATTTCCTAAAAATATATCTGAAAACAAGAATGGCAAAATAGTTTTGAGAGAGCTGGGGGATTATTACACAATTGTTCTTTAAGTTATTTTTTGACTTCAGTAGCATTTGAGATACTTCATAATAAAAAAGAAAAAAAAAAAAAGAAATTTCCCATTCAGATCCAGAGGCTGACACTGCTCCTGTGAGGGAGACACTGTCCCAGGTAGTTTTTCTGGGGCAAGAGGACAGCTGAAATGATGAAGCCTGGGGCCAAGTCTACAGGGTGGGGAGTGTGAAGCCACGAGAATGGATGCACCTACCATCTTCTGCGACGTCTCCAGGAGCTCATCCTCCGTCTTCTGGCGCAGACAGTGAACAAGGACAGCTGAGGTGGTGGTGTTACATCCAGCAAAGACGGCAATTTGCTGCAGAGATCACAGGCGACAGCAGAATTCAAGAGACACGTTAAAATCTCTGTGGGCACAGTGATCTCAGAGCTGAACATCGAAGCAGAGGCATCAGGAGTGGTCTTAAGAGCACGGAGTCCAGAATCACACTGTCTGGTTTCAAATCTCCGCTCATCCACTTACCAGTCATTTGGCTTCAGGCAAGTCACTTACAAAGTGACCAGAGAAGATGCAGATGGACAGAAGGCAGGCTCCACGATGGTGGGGACATGGAGAAGGTGTAGGGCTCCCAAGAGCCTAGTACAGTGTCTGAACAGAATCAATGCTCAGGATGTATTTGTTGAATAAATAAAAAGGCACAGCGAGAAGTAGGGGAGAGAGAGAATAAATAAGAAAGAGGAGAGAGAGAGAAAGAATGAGAGAGGGAGAAAGGATGAGAGAGAATGAATGAGAGAGAGAGAGAAACAGCAAGAATTCCCTTCATTTTGCCAATTTCTGGCTCCAGTTTGAGAGCAAAATCCAGCCCCATCTCTGCCACTTGTTTCCTATAAATAAATTCCCCATCTTGACTTAAGCCTGGTCAAGTGGGCTTCTGTCGTTTATAACCAAAGAATTCTGAAGAATAGTCTCAATAATTCTAAAAATTCCTGGTGTTTTCCTTTCCTCCCCTCCTACTTACCAGCCCCTTTAAGTGTGGCTGCTGCCCCCACCACTCCACGAAACCAGCTCTCACAGCCCAACCAAAACACTGCACATCACTGACTCCAGTGGGCTCCCCTCAGCAGAGCTTCCCGTTGCTCACTCTTCCTTGTCTTCCTAACAGTCTCCAGATAAAGACAAAGTCTTCACCAGGGTCTTATGTAGCATGACCCCTTTGAATGTCCCCAACCTCGGCTCACTACAGGCTCCTTCTTCTCTTTCTGCTTCATCCATTTCACCCTTTTCACCTTCTCTCAATTGAGATACTTCCTCTTGCTGCAGGACCTTTGTACATGCTATTCCCTCTTCCTGGAACATTCTTTTCTCATCAAGTAAATTACTGCTCATCCTTTTGAGTTCAACTCATTGATCACTTTTTTCAAGAAGACTTTCCTGACCACCTCCCCCTACTCACTGGACTAAGTGCTCCTTTTGGGTTCTGTTATGACATCAGGTACCTCTGTTTCATTGCTTTTGTCACAGTTGACATTTTATAAGTTTATAATTTGTGTGATTATGTAATCATTAATCTGTCTCCTCCATTAAAATGGAAGCTTCATGAGGTTGCTAGATGTCTGGATATATGGAAATTATTTGTTGAGTGAATGAATGAATCAATGAATGAATTCTCCAGGAACTGCCCCCAGTCACAGGCCCTCAGGGAGGGACCACTCCAGCCCCACATGCTGCAAGTGGGTCACCAGAACTCAGACCCTGAGAGGCAACACACGGTGACAGTCCACTGCCCACTGTCCAGCCCGGCGCCCACCTTGACACTTTGGGAAGTGTGGCCAGTGGACAGTGCCCTGTGCTGACAGTCCAGAGTCACGTGCTTGAGTCCCAGCTCTGCCCTGATCACTCTCTGACCTTGACAAGCTGTTCCCACTCTCTGCCCAGTGTGCTCAGCTGGATAACTGGGAGGTTGGGGGAGGTGCCCCCTGGCCCTTCCCGCTCAGCTATTCTCACTTCTGTGATTCCTTGAGGATGTCAGCTGGATCCCACAGCAATAAGGCCCCTGAAGACTCCAGGAGAGCAGAGCAAAGGGTGCAGGGGTGGTCCAGTGTGAAGCCTACCTGAGCTGCGGCCTTCGAGTCCTTCTTGACCAGGCCAGTAGTGAGGGCCACCCCACTCTCAGAGATGGCCCGGTGGAAGAGGTTCTTGGCCAGTGGAGATAACACCTGGGAGGGGAGATGAAGAAAGTTTATGCTCACAGGGAGGGGTCTTCAAGAGCAAGCCCACAACTCTGCCCTAGACCATTCCCCTGGAGACCCTGGGGCTCAGTGGACATGGCAAGTCCTCGTCTGGCCCAGCCTATTCCCCAGGATCACCCTGGGACACAGCTTCTCCAAGAAAACCTCCCTCAGCTGGAGGAAGCCAGGAACACAGAGTGAGGGACAGACAGGAAGTATGTGGCATGCATGCTGATTATAACAATCAAAAGTATCTGAATGATGCTTGACAATTCCTAGCAACACTTTAAAGACATGGTTCTGGTTCTGCATTTCCGTTACTCAGAATATATCCTAAGAAAAAGGATCACGGAGGCACACACGACTTTTAAGAATGCTCATGCTGTTTATAAGAGTAAGAATTGGAAATAATTCAAAGTTCCAATATTATGATATTGGGTAAGTAATCTATTTTTCATTCTTACCATGGAATACTATGTGACTTTAAAAAATAAAATCACGGAAGAGTACTCAATGTTTAGGGAAATATTTATGGTGTATTTTAATGTTAAGGAAGGTTATTTTTGTTTAAAAAATCCTAGATAGATAGATAGATAGATAGATAGATAGATATAGATAGATAGATAGATAGATAGATAGGGTGAGTCATGTAAAAAAGTCTAGAAAAATACATGTCAAACTGTTCACGGTGAGTATCCCCAGATAATGGGATTATAGATGACATTTTTCTTCTCTGGGGTTATCTGTACTTTTTCCTGTTGCTTCACTTAATAAGACATAAAAATTTTTTTCTCTAAGCATTCAACAATGAAAACCAATACATGTTTTAAAAATACAGTAATAGTGCTTTCCCTCTGTTCACTCTGAGGCAGCTGGAGGCTCCTTACAGCTCCAGCACTTTCTAATCTGCTCTTCTATCTTTGCTTCCCTCAGTGTCTCTCTCAGCCCCATTCCCTACACCAGGCTCCTAGGTCATGGCTCTGTCCCACATTCCCTGTCCCATCTCTCCCCATGCCACATTCCAACCCCTCCTCCCTCTCACCTGCTTCCCTCAGCCCAGCTCCATCTCTCAGTCCTAGAGACTGCTCCCCTTCCTCTTGAGCCTGGACAAGACATCTGACCATCTCAGAGGAGTCCCCTGACCTGTTCTTAGTGCTCATGTCCCCTGACATGCAGATCTGGCTTCAAGCCAAACAAAGACACTCTGCACAACTCTCATGGTTGCCTCCCCTTATTCATGACTTATACCCACACCTACTTGCCAAGAGAAATGAGGTGAGTCCTGTTGTCAAAACGATTAGGAAGGAGAGAGAGAGCTCAACCAAGTGAGAAGAGGAGAATGTCATTGTTGCTGCTGCTGCTGGAGATTCTTATGCCCCAGGACATTAACCTGAGCTCTGAGCTTTCTGGATGTCAAAGAGATATTAGCCATTAGCTCTCCACAATCTGATGCTGTGCAGATGGGGGTCAGCCTTGAATCCATGTCTTGTGAGTAAAGATGTCCATAGCTATTTTGGCTGGTATCCAAGAGTCCCTTCAAGGAGCCACATCAGGTCCAGGAACACTTACAAGAACAGAGACACTTTGACCTCCCGCTGACTCTCCAAAGATGGTCACGGAGCCTGGGTCCCCTCCAAAGTTGGCAATGTTCTCCTGGACCCAGTGCAGTGCGGCCACCTGGTCCAAGTGACCCCAGTTTCCCTGGCTGTGTTCGTCCCCTGTGCTGTGAGTAAGAGAACAGGGTGGAAGTGAGAGCAGAGATGTCATGGCAGGGCTCTCAGGACCATAGATGGGGTGGGGACTGTAGGTGAACCTTCTGGAATAAGGTGGGGCTTCCACAGCCCTGACACAGGGGTCTTCACCTGCCTTCCTCTCCTGCAGCATTGTTCTGGTGTGGGCTCTACATTCCTTCTTCTGCCATCTATCTATTGAGCATCTACCCTGTGCAAACACTGTTCTAAGATCCAGGAGCCCATCTGAGAACAAAACAGGCAAACCTCTGACTACACAGAGCTCACACTATGGATCCTAAACAAATAAACAGATGAGCATAGAATATAATGTCAGGTATTAAAAGTGTTTTCAGGAGAAATAAAATCTGGTAAGAGAAACAGCAGAGATGGGGGAGTGGGGTCCTATTTCAGATCACACGACCAGGGAAGGCCTCTTTAAGGCTGTGGCATTTGAAGAGAGACCTGAACGAATGAGCTCACAGCCTTGCAAACATCCAAAGAAGGGAAATCCAGGCAGAAGAAACAGCAAGTGCAAAGGCCCCTGGGCCCAGTAAACAAAGTGTGAGTGTAGGACGTGCAGCTAGAGAGGCCCTGTGAGCCTTGTTGACCGTGTTGATGTCATTGTAAATAGGGAGGGAAGCCACTGCAGGGGAAGGACATGACTCTAATTATGTCTTACATGATCACTCTGGCTACTGTGAGGTTCAGACAGAGTATAAAAGTAGCAGGGTTATAAAAAAGTAGGAGGTTGTCACAATAACTCAGGTGAGAGACACAGAGGGCTTTGATTAGGGTGGGTGCAAGGGAAGAGCTGAGAAGTGGCTGGATCCTGAATATACTTTAAAGGTGGAGCCAAGAAGATTTGCTGACTGACTAGATGTGGGGTATGAAAAAGAGGAGTCAAGGCTGACCACAAGATCTTTATCTGAGCAACAGGGACGATGGAGCTGCCACCATCTGAGTAGGGAGCACTGAGGGGAAAGTAGGAGTGTTCTGGGGGGAGGGGCAGTGGGAGTCAAGAGTTAAGTCTGTCCATGTAATGTGTGAGGTGCCCTTTAGATGTCCAGTGGAGACAGCAGGAGGTAGAAGGAGGCAGTTAATGATATGCATCCTGGTTTCAAAGGAGAAGTTGGGGCTAAAAATAGGGAGCTGTGAAAGTGCCCCATGAGGTCACTCAGGGCAGCAGTGGAGATGGAGAGGGAGACACTCAGAAGCCTGAGAAGGGAGAGGAGGCTCCAATGAGGGGGCTGAGAAGGAGCAGTCCGTGAGGTAGGAGGTGGCCAGGAGCCAAAAGAAGGAAGCATTTCAAAAAAGTGTGAGCGATCATGTATGGATGCTGCCAAGATGGTGAGTAGATGTTTGCCAAGGTTGGACCAAGAGCCAGTGGGTCATCGGTGACCTTGACCAGAACAGTCTGGTGGAGTAGTCAGGGTAAAAACCTGACTGACATAGGTAGAGGGTAGGCTAAGAGGAGAGGAAGTGGGGAGAGCTAATGTAACAGTTTTACTGTAATGGGGAGCAGGGTGACAGTCCATGGGTGAAGGGGATCAGCAGTCCCAATGAAGGCGATACATCATGGGATATGACCTGCCTGTGATAACCCTCCTCCAGCTCCAAAGGTACTTCTAGGGAGAAGCCCACCTCTGTCCCAGCCTGCCTACCAGCCGTCTTAGGGTCAGAGGTCCTGGGGCTGGTGCATTCAGAAAAGACTCAAAGTAACTGTGCCCCACAGGAAACCTGGTTCTGTTTCCATGGAGACTCGATGGAGAAGACTCTAGCCTTGACTCTTGAATACGCCAAATGCAGAAGGAAATGGGATGAGTGTACCCGACATTCCCTGGGAGGGTTGTCCATTGGGATCAGATGCTCCAACAACCTCCCAGCTCCAGCCACCCATTCCTTCATCCACAAGCGTTCACTGCACTCCCACCAGGAGTCTGCTCCTTCCTTCCTTTCCCATGAGGTAAGATGTGTAAGCATCTGACTGCTGTGCTGACTGCTGTCATTTTAGAGGCTGCAATGTGCTGGGGCAGCACAGGTGAAAAGAAGATAAGCATTTCAGAGAAGGTAACATATGAGTTAGCTGGCCCTGGTGGTCTAGGGGTTAAGAGTCAGTGTTCTCACAGTCATGGCTCAGATTTGTTTCCCAGTCAGGCCACACCACCCGTCTGTCGGTTGTCATACTGTGGTGGCTGCATGTTGCTGTGATGCTGAATGCTGTGCCGCTAGTATTTCACATACCAGCAGGGTCACTCATGGTGGACAGGTTTCTGCAGAGCTTCCAGACAAAGACAGACTTGGAAGAAGGACCTGGCCACCTGCTTCTGAAAAAATTGTCCATGAAAACTCTATGAATAGCAGTGGAGCACTTTCATTTTCTGAAACAGCGCTGGGATATGAGAGTTGTGCACAAAAAAGACCCAGCAGGTTTCCGTTCTGCTGTACATGGTCCCTAGGAGTCAGGATCAAATCGATGGCACTAACACAAACAACACTGGGGTTGCACCTTACAAGTTGAATACAAGTTTGACAGGTAGAATAGGCATTCCAGGCAGAAGGAACAGCACATGCAAAAGCTCAGAAACACATGGGTCAGCGTGGCTGGGGAATGAGAAGGTACATGGAGCCCAATTATGAAGGGACTTGGGTGCCTAACTAGGGGATTTAGCAAAGATCCCCTTGAGGGCTGACATGACCAGAGTAGTGTCCTAGCATCCTTGCTTTGGGGGGCCAATGTGGAGGGAGGAGAGTCCAATATCCTACCTGAAGAATCCCCAGATGCCCAGGCGGTACTGAATGGTCACCACCACCACATTTCCATGGGCAGATAGGGGCAGCCCATCATAGGTTGATGCTCCGCCTAGCATCAGACCACCTCCATGGATCCACACCATCACCTGGACAGGGAGGAAGACATCATACTGGATACAGGACACAGAGCTGGGAAGGACCTCAAGACGTTGTCTAGTTTGGTTGCTTACTTCTCGGTCATAACTCAAGTAGGCCATTACCCAAAGTGCACCAGTGCCCCCCAAAGTTGGAGCAGGTAGTCGCTCTTCTCCCTCATTCTCCCAGCTGGGGCCCAGGCCACCACCCAACTCAACGCATCCTCATTGCCCTTGCTGGTCCCCCCAGCCTCAGTGCCACCTCCTCCCTCTTCTTGCTGAGAACACTATCATGGGAACAGCCAAGGCTCAGGGTGTCATCTTCTCCCCAACACTCCCGTCATCCTGATGCGTGGACCCCTCACCCAGCTCAGCATACTCTGCAGGTCACAGCCCTTGTACCTCAGCTCCATCTTAGTTACCTCTTATGCAGTGAATTAAACTTCTCTCATGAGTGAATGATTATCTCAAGAAGCACACATGACCCCAGTGGTGTGTCTTCCTAATATACCTTCCTGCTGCCTCCTCCTGATTCCTCTGTAACCCCAAATACCACCAATCCTCCAAAGCCTGGCCTAAAAGCCACCTCCTCCAAGAAGCCCTCAGTCATTTGACTAGCATGATCTGAGAACTTGCTATGTGCCAGGGACTGCGACAGGAATTGAGGATCATCATGACTCGTGGTATTTAAAGAGCTCACATTGCAGTGAAGTGAGAAAGGCTATAATAGTAATACTGCAATAATTTTATTAATTAAAAAAACTCAGAATATGAAGTATGTGCCGAGTACTGTTCTAAGTATAAAAATAAAACATCCATGAAGTAGGGACTACTATTATCCCATTTAACAGACAGGAAAACTGAGACACTTAACCTGCCTGAGGTCCTGCAGCAAATAAGTGGTGGAAGCAGGACTTGAACCCAGGCAGTCTAGCTCCAGGCCCTACACGTTGAGCTGCCCAGCACACTGCAGCCTATGGCCACAGTGCAGTAGGTCAGCTGTTAGGGAAGGAGTAAGATCTTCCCTTCAACTCTAAGTTATGTGTCAGGAGTACCGTCCTTGTGTCCTGCACCAGGCACTGAGATAAAGCTTGATATTCATCATTGAATCCTCACATGTGGTTATTCTTGTTTTAGGGAAATAGGGCCAGGGGTCTCAGCTAGTAAAAGACAGAACCAGGATTTGAATGGAGATCCTGTAGTTTCAGAACCCGGGTGCGTAACTAGAGATTCTCCTGCCCCCAGGTTCCTAGAGGCCCTGTTCCTCCCATGCCTCTGACCCCTGCCCACCTCCGGGTCAAGGGACTGAGTTTGAGTCATCTCTGAGTGAAGGCTGAGCCACGGTCGGGTCAGCAGTGATTTGCTGAAGTCAGTCTCTGTCTGTGCAGCCCAGATGGGAAGGTCCTCGAAGGCAGGGGCTGCGTGGTCATGGTTTTATGTTCCTCCTTTCTCCTAACCCCCAAGTCTAGCTGTGTATATGGGGCACTGAGTACACCACAGAAGAGTGAATGAATGAAAGAATGGGTGAGCTTTTGTCCCCACCTCCTTGGGTCAAGCATGTGCAGTGCGGCTTCTAGTCACAGGTTCACAGACGCCTCCTCCACTCCTGGGCATCATGCCGGGTGTGTCCTGGGAGATGCCTGGTGCTCACATCCCTTCCTTCTCCAGCCCAGGATCCCCTCCTTTTCCAGCAGAGCCTCCTCCACCCTCCAGCCTGTGTCTGGAAGCCTGCTCCGTCTCTGGGCCTCTGTTTATTCAAGAAATGCTGACTCATTGGGAGATCAGCCCGCGCCAAAAACAGTCAGAGAGGGAAATTAGCAACAACAAAGTCCCAGGTAGTTGGCCAAAGGCAAAGGAAAGCGCTTTTTGGGTTGACCCAGGCTCTGTCCCCCACACCTTTGTCACGGACTCTGAAGTTGTCAGGAATGGGCCTTTGTGTGCAGAGGAAAAACCACACAGAGGCTCCCAGCCTGTGTGAAGAGCACTGGCGTGAAGATCAGAAGACTTGTGCTCTTGTCCTGCCGACCCTACTGTGTGACCCCGCCTTCCCCTCCCTGGGCCTCAGTTTCTCCATCTGTAAAGGAAGGGCTGGGTTGTCAGCTTATTCTAAGATCCCTTCAGTTCTAACCTGGTTGGAAATTATGTCCTTGCTGCTCTGGGTATCAGAGTCCTAATCTAGCAACTAATGGTAATCATTTGTCTTCTATTAGCCTAAGAGAACTTGAAAAATTAAAATGTACATTACAGATCTACAGCAACTCCCCTAGCGTCCCTATGCCTGTAACGAGGGAAAACTGGAGTATAGAAAACTTATGTTTCTTTTCAACCTGCTGTCTGGTTGTGGTGGGAAAAGGAAGCCCTGGGGCCCCTGAAACTGCCATGGCTGGTGATGACCCCACCCCAAGCTTCCTTCCTCCTCTTCCAGTCTCCGCCAGAAGATCCCAGAGTGCTAGAACTCGCCGCTTACCGGCAGCCTGCTGTCCTTTGTCAAGTCTGCAGGAGTGTAAACATTTAGGTAAAGACAGTCTTCGGAGATCTGGAGAGGAATGTTCTCCTTTCTGTTGGTAAAGAGATCTGAGAGCATCTGCCCCACCACTGCGTCCTGGGAGCACCTGGGAGGGGCGGAGAGAAAGAAGAACTCCTGAAGTTCAGTCAGAGCTAAACAAGGAAACGTCTCCTGCGGTCAGGCTGGACCCTGGACTGGGAGGGTTAGGCCTGTAACAGAGTTGTTCTTACCAGACTGGAGACACTGGAAAGGGTAAGAGGCTGCCTGGCGATCTGGGTGGGGGCTCTGGAGCTCACTAAGGTCTTCCAGAACTGGGTATAGTGAGGAGGCCTGGCACCTGTCCCCTTCCCAGAGCCTTCAGGATGCACTGAGTCAAGGAGAGGAGGCACCTATACACCTGGGAGAGGACCATTTCCTGCAAATGCTGGACACAGCCTGGCTCTCTGCTGGGCTCTGTATGGTGGGCTGCCGGGTGACCCTGTTCCTCCATCGGGTAAACCAGGTCTAGTCCATGGGAGACTTCCATAAACCATGAGAAGTCACTCAAATGGCAGACATTTAGGACATACAACAGGTCAGGGGTGAAATATTTGTGGGGCAACACTAGGAGAGCTGTGTTCTAGTCCTGCTTCAGCCACCAATTTGCTCCGTGACCTTGGGTAAATTCCTTCCCTGCTCTGGGCCTCAGTCTACCAGGCTAGGTGAGGAGAGTGATTTCTGTAAGGGTCTGCAGCCCTGACACACTAAGATTCTGTCGTCACCCATCCCAGACAAGGACTAATGGTTGCCCTAATAACAGATCTTAAAGATCCAACTAGATTATAACTGGAACATTTCCTGAGTCCTCCCAGCATGTCAGGCTTGGTTTCTTTTTTGTGTTGTTTCAATTTTTTTGTGAGGAAGACCAGCCCTGAGCTAACATCCATTGTCAATCCTCCTCTGTTTGCTGAGGAAGACTGGCCCTGGGCTAACATCCATGCCCGTCTTCCTCTACTTTATATGTGGGATGCCGCCACAGCGTGGCTTGATAAGTGGCGCTAGGTCCACACGCAGGATCTGAACCTGTGAATCCCGGGCCGCTGAAGAGGAGCTCGCTAACTTAACCACTATGCCACCGGGCCAGCCCCGCCGGCTTGTTTTAAGTACTCCTTGTGTACTAACTCATTTGATCCTTAGATCACCCCCATGATATAAGTTCTATTATTATCTCCATTTTCCAGTTGAGAAAACTGAGGCACAGAGAGGTTAGAGAACCTACTGAAGTTTGCACAGCCAGAAAGGTTCATACTATGGAGTGCTTATGTTTCTAGGAACATTATAAGAAACGATTCTAGATCTCAATGTGCCCAGAAGGCAGGCATCAATGCCCCAATGTGTAGATGAGGAAACTGAGGCACTAAGGTGCTTGGATGACACAGCTGTCAAGTGTCAGAGTCAGGGGCTGCAAAGATGATTTCCTGGTTTCTATCCTTGGGGAGCTTATGCAGGGTCACTAATAGCAGGGGGCATAATATTCATAAAATAAAAAATTCAAATGTCCCAAAAGGGAAAAATAGTTCAACATCACTAGTATTCAAATAAATGCAGAATAAATAGCAGAATCATACATATAATTATGACAATAATATTAGTATTCTTATTCTGCCTATCCAATAGCCAAAAAACATTTTTAATAATCCCAAGCATTGCCAAAGTTCCAGTGAATGGAAGTTTTCACATGTTAACAGAAGGAGAGTAGTTGGAACATTTCTGGAGGAAAATTTAATAAAAGGTGTATACTCTTTGAATCAAAAATATTATTTCTTGTAACTTATCTGAAAATATTCATGAGTGTACATAAAGATTTAGGTGCAGGTTGTTCATCATAGTGATATTTATATTATCAAAAACATTAAAGAGGGCCGGCCCTGTGACATAACGGTTGAGTGTGCGCGCTCCTGGGTTCTCAGGTTCGGATACTGGGTGCGGACAAACGCACCGCTTGTCAAGCCATGCTGTGACAGTGCCCCATATAAAGCAGAGGAAGATGGGCACGGATGTTAGCCCAGGGCCAGACTTCCTCAGCAAAAAGAGGAGGATTGGCAATGGATGTTAGCTCAGGGCTGGTCTTCCTCACAAAAAACCCCAAACAAACAAAAACATTAAAGATGTCAGGCTGTGATAGTTAACGACACAGAATGATGTTCATGATATACTTATAAGGGAGCAAAGCAGGCATCCAAACTATCTGTGTAGTGTGAGGGGATAATGTGACTCATAATAAGAAATATCTATTTGTTCTTCATCCAGTTTCTGGCACAGGGCTCCTAAAACCCTTGGAATTTCCTAAGTGATGAGAGCTATGAAGGTGTCTTTTGTTATATTAATGAAGTGACTTTTGGACCTCACCTAAGGATGGGGGCTGGTTGCCAGGAGAACCAACCAGTGATTAGAGGGGGAACTTTCAGTCTTACCCCCCTGACCTCTGGAGAAGGGAGAGAAGCTGGAGATTGAATCAATGGTCAATGGCCAATGATTTAATTTTCATGCTTATGTAATGAACCTCCATAAAAAAACAAAAGGGCAGGGGTTCAGAGAGCTTCCAGGTTGGTGAACCAGAACCCTTCCACATGCTATCAGGCCGGGCCCCAAACTCCACGAAGACAGAAGCTTCTTTCTTCAGGACCTCGCCATATGTGTCTCGTCATCCAGCTGCTGGTTCATATCCTTTAATATCCTTCATAATAAACTGGTCATCTAGTGAGTAAACTAGTTCCCTGAGTTCTGTGAGCCGCTTCAGCAGATTAATGGAACTCAAGGAGAGGGTCATGGCAACACTTGATTTATAGCCGGTCCATCAGAAGTGCAGGTAACAACCTGCACTTGTGATGGGCATCTGAAGCAGAGGGCAGTCTTGTGGCATCTGATGCCATCTCCTGGTAAATAGTGTCAGAATTGACTGAATTGTAGGACACACAGCTGGTGTCTGAGAATTGCTTGCTGGTGAGGAAGAAAACAACATACAGTGAAATTGTATGCAGATTCTTATGTGGTTCTACTTTTAAGGGAGAAATATGCAAAAGATGAAAGACTGGAAAAACAGAACAAAAAATATGAGCAGCAGTTCTCTCCAGGGTGAAATGATGTATGATTTTCATTTTCTTACCTGTGCATCCTTGCTTTTCTGTTAATAAGTATGTATTACGCTTGCAGTCAGGAAATAAAAACAGTGAATATTATTTTAAAAAGCAAGGAAGAATGGCAGGGGAGAAGAGGAAAGAAAAAGAAAAATGAAGAGAAGGCAGCAAGAGGTGGGAACCTGGAAATTCCTAGAAATGCCTTGCTGAGATGAATAAGGTCTGAATGGACACATTTAGGCATCCAGGAGCCCTGCGGTGAGGCTGAGGGACTTTTTGCCCAACTTGGCCAGAGTGACCAGGACACTCCAACCATTGCTCTGCTTGTGACTAGGTGGTTAGACACAACTGGGAGTTGAGGACTTGCCTGGTCAACACCCCAAAACACTCCTTACCCACAGACTGCCTTGATCACCAAACTTGCCAACTATGGCAAAGTTCAAGACAGGAGAATAAACGGAACAACCACTTCTGATCAGCTCACCTGCTCACCGTTTTATTTTCTTCAAAGCACTTATCATATTCTAACATATTGTGTAATTCATTTATCAATTTGCATGTTGTTTATTATCCGTCTCCCCTGCTAGAATTCAAGTTCCATGAAGATGGGATCTTTGTTCTGTTCACTAATGGATCCCAGGAACCTGGAACAAGCCTGGCACACAGTAGGTGCTCAATAAATACTCATTGAATAAGGAGCTGTAGAATGCAGCGAGAGGTCTGGAATGTCTTTAGGGATCTACAATATCTGGAGGATTCCAGAACAAAGTATGAGCCACTCAGAGGATTGCCTTGGCTCCTTCCCGCGTCACTCTGAGGCAAACACCCCCCGAAAGAGGCCGCAGCCACACCCCGGCTTACATGGGAGGGCAGGAGGTGGTGTTCTTCACGAAGTGCCACGGTTCTGCAGGCTGCGGCGGAGCAAACCTCAGGGATCCGAGAGGGGGCTTGGCAAAAGGGACTCCCAGGAAAACGGCCACGGGCTGTGCAAATCCTTCTAAGCTGACGTACTTCCCCAGGACTTTGCCCTGCACAGTGTCCACGACAGGAGGCGAGGATGGGTGCCCTGCTGGACATCGAGAGGAAATGAGGAGACGTCAGAGGTGAAAGGTTTGACATGGATTCTGGGTGAGTGTTGCCACTTTCAACACACAACCTTGAATGAGTGACCTCAAATTTTTAGACCTTAGTTTCTTCTTATGTAAAAGAGAGATGAGGTCAACAGTCCTTCCTAACTCATAGGGCTATCATAAGGAGCAAATCAGAAATGGAGGTAAAACAGCACTGAGTGAAAAGTAAATGCAAGGAAAGCTGCTGGGAGTGCACAGACATTGAGTTTCCTCTCTTAGGAGCCTCTGGAAACAATTGTCCATGAGGATCGTGGCGCTGAGCTGCATGCTGGATGGGAGGATGAACAAGAGGCGGCCCCTCTTCTCAGAGGCCTGAACCTTGTAGGGAGAATGAGCCACACACATACCTGACTCTGCTGCTGGGAAGAAGGTGGTCAGTGCCCTGAGAGAGGTACCAGTGAGGCCCGACAGGAGTGAGAAGAGGGAGCGAGTCTTCTGATTGGGGGCATCATGGAGACGGTGACCTTGGAGCTGGGACTTGCAGTAGGAGAGGACTGAGCAAGGGGAGATGGAAGAGGGGGAATAAAGGTATAAAGCAGAGAAGAGAATGTGCTGAGGGAAGGCTCTGAGACGGCAAAATGTGAAGCTTTCCCGAGGGAGAGTGATGGCCCATTTGAGCCAGAGGGACTCTATGGGGAGGGGACAATAATCCTGGGATGAGAGGGGTTCATGTCTGGGAGGGCCTCAAATGCCAGGCTAAGGGTTTGGGCTTTATTGTGGGTAAATGAGCAGCAGTGAACAGTTCTGGAGGGCAGGAGAATGACACAATCAGCTTGAAGAGGATTCTTCTGGTGGCTCTGAGCAGGGTCGTCCAGAGAGTGGGGTCAGATTCCTCGCTGTTCCATCCCTGTGGAGCAGACAGTTCTTCCTCACTGAACTGAAATTCATCTCCCTGTGCTTTTCACATCAGTCCTGGTTCTACCTGCTGTGGGGCCATCCTGAGCTTTCATGGGGCAGGTTGCCTTTCAGACACTTGACCGTGCCCATCCCTCAGGTCTTTTCTTGTCCATCCTCAGTTTGTTTGAACATTCCTCACAGGAAATGATGTCTAGACTCTCCTCCGCCCAATTGCTCTCCTTTAGATAGAGACAAAAGCTCAACACCTCCCTCAAAGTGTGTGGCCAGAGCAGGAAGAGTAACCCAGATTTGTCCTTATAGAAGAATATCCAATGATAACCTTCAAGAGAGATGGAGTGGACAGAAGCCAGATTGCCAAGGGTGGGAAAGTGGGAGATGGGGTGAGAGGCATCAGCAATAATCCTAAGAGCAGCAGTTACCACGTATGTTATAGGAAATGTTCATATACTGAGCACTTCCTATGTGTCGATGTGCATTCCAGGTCATTTAAATTAATCTTCACAAAAACCTTGCTAGATAGGTGTGCATATACCCATTTTTCTAATGAGGAAACTGACAAAATGGAGGCAGCCAGTATGGACTTTCTAAAGATGGAAATGGGATGGTCTTGCTAGGGGGTGGCCATTGGGAAAGGAATGATCCCTCCTAATTTGGTTCTTACTCTGCCCTTACACTCAATTCCAGGCCTCCCACAGTATCATACAACCAGAAAAAAGATAAAATCCAGATGGGTCAGGACACTGATGGCCAGAGCACTGGCTCTAGATTCAGGGGTCACTGAGAGATTCCAGAGCATGATTTTCCAGTTGACCTTGGACAAGTTCATTTCCCTGTCTGAGTCTCAGTTTCTCCATCTATCAAATGGCACAGATGCATTCTGAGGTCCCCTGTTGCACCCTTGTATTAAATATGTCTTATTTTCTCCACTGTGGTGCTTTGACATCTGGGGCCTTGCTGACCCTGGAGGGACTGCCCCTCCCAGAGTCAGCCATTCCTAGAGGCAGGAATCAGCTTTCCCTTCCAGCATGCCAGAGCCCACACCCCAACCACCTTCTTCATGGGGCTCTCACAGGACAGGACACCATCATCCTGCCCTAATCACTCCAGGGCCAGGTACCTGATAAGTCGAGCAGTCCCGAGGCTCCACAGCCCATTGTAATTATTTAGTTTCCCAACACTAAACCTGCTTGCCTACCTCACTCCTTCCTCCCCCAGCAACCATGATAAAGACAGTTGCCCACAATTCCTCCTCCTTCCTCTGCCTCCTGACCCCCCCCAGCGCCTCACCTTGTTGCCCACTGTGGTGGTGACGTGCCCCCTCCCCTTGGGAACTGTGAGTAACAAACTGTCTTCTCAATGGCTATCAGCTCCTGCTCTGTTGGTCTTACCGTATCTCAAATTTCTATTATTATACTATATTTTAAAACAACCCTTTTATTTATGAATTCTTACCTTCCACTCTTTCCATACCAGGAACTTAGCTCTTTAGAAACAACAAAGCATTTCCTCCTCACAACAGCCCAGTGAGGTAGGTACTGTCCTCATCCCCATTTTAGAGAGGGGAAAACTTAGGCACAGAAAAGGGAAGTAACTTGCCTAAGGACACACAGCTTGTAAGTGCTGAGCAGGGACTTGAACCCCCGTACTCTGGTTTCAGAGTCCATATTAATATCTGCTAAGCCACTCTCCATGATTTGGCCATATCTAGACTAATATCAAGGGGAAATAAACTGAGCTCTCCAGAGTTCTCATGTGCAAGGCATGAGGTTAGCCAGTTTTTCTCCTGCACTGGGAGTGGGCAGCTGAGGCCTCAGTGTTTATCCTCCTCAGCTGGGGCTGACTGGGCTGGATGCTCCAAGTCTGGAGGGCATGTGCTGCTGCAGAAACAGACCTACCATGCCTTTGTGTCATAAATCTCTACCTCACCTCGTCCCTGGACAAGGATTTCCAATGCGCCCGCGTGTTTGTATTTCAGAAGGACTCACCCCAAACTGTGGAAGTGGTCAGGGAGACCAGGACCAGAGCGAAGAGCCACATCGTGGAAGGACAGCAGCTCCAGGGCCTGCAGGTCTCCGAACCTCTTGGAAGGGCTGTGCAGGCCAGAACCAGAGCCCCAGCTCCCGCCACGCCCCTCAGTTTCCCTCCTCCTCCATTCCCGCCCGCCTCCAGCTCCAGCCCTCTCTGTTCCTGTGCCCTGGCTCCCAACACCCTCCAGCTCCAGTGCCCCAATCCTGCTCCCCCACAGCACCCACCTGCCCCAAGCTCTCACCCCATAGCCCGTCCTATAGCCTGATCAAAAGACAGCGTAAAAGCTCTCTACCTTCCACCTTTTGCTCTGGGCGTCTGTTGGGGCCCCTGTGTCCACCCAGAGTTTACCCTCTTTTATCTAAACAGCCTGAACTAAACTCTGTGATTACAGACAGCCACAGACTCTTCAAACAACCTGTTACATAAGGGTTTCTCTCTTCCTGGACTTTAACCTCAGTGTGCAGTGAGCTTCCCAAAGGCAGGCGCAAGCAACAGATGCCTTTAGATGCCTTTGATCTGGGGGTCCCCAGAACAAGCTTGAAAACTTAGAGCAACTCCTAACCTGACAGCTGCTCAGCTGGGGAACTGAGGACAAATCTTGTCATTTTCCCAAGTTTGGTAGCATCTTAAATTGCATCCAGTCTCCCTTCTGATGCCTAACTTTACGATATTCCTGCCAATTGAGTCAGCCTCCTGTTGTACACCTCCAGGGTCTGGGAAATCACTACCTCTCCAGACAGGGATCTTTGGATGGGATGTTCTTACCTAAATGAACTCCATCTCTCTGTAGTCTCTGGCTCTAATCATCCATCCAGCCTTCCATTTACTCATTATTCCATTTCTTCACTCATTTTCCAAGCATTTACTCAATGTTTGGCACTATGCTCGATGTTATGGATACAGAGACGAATTCAAGACATGTTCCATCTTCTCAAGGAGCTCACCATGTAGTAGATAGGACACATGGGAGGGGGGTGCAGATTGCAATGCACTGTCAAAGCACCAAAACGCTGGGATATAAAGTGCTCTGGGAACACCTGGGAAAGTGTCCTTTACCTGCTGGGGACTCAAGGAAGATGCTCAAAGCCTGTTTCATAGAGTCATTAAATGTCCAACAGTAGGGAATTTGTCAAATATACTCTGGTACAGCTGGCTAAGGAAATACTATGCATTCACCCAAACTAGTGATGTACACCTCTATTTATTGACAAGGAAAACAGTCATGATCTATTGTGAAGGGAAAAAAAACAGGGTATAAAATAGTTATGGCTGCTTTGGGATACAGTTTAGCAGTTCCTCAATAATTAAAAACACAGTTACTGTATTCCTGAGAAATTCCACTCCTATGTAAGCACCCAAGATAATTGGAAACATGTTCATACAAAATTTGTACACAAATAGCAGCAATATTCATAATAGCCCAAAGTGGTAACAACCCAAATGTCCATCAACTGATGAATGGACAAATAAAATGTGATCTATCTGAACAGTGGAATATTATTCATCTATAAAAAATAATGAAGTATGGATACTCGTTACAGCATGGATGAACCTTGAAAATATTATGCTAATGAAAGAAGCCAAATACAAAAGGCCACATATTTTATGATTCTATTGACAAGAAATGTCCAATATAATGAAATCCATAGAGACAGAAAATAGATCAGAGGTTGCTAGGGAATGGGGGGATGAGGAATGACTACTAAGGAGGATAAGATTTCATTTGGAGCGATGGAAACGTTCTGGAATTAGAGAGTGGTGATGGTTACACAACTTTGTGAGTATACTAAAGCCACTGAATTGTACACTTAAAAAGGTGAATTTTATAGTGTGTGAATTATATTTCAGTAAAATAAGGAATTATTTTATAAAAATCCAATCATGTATAATATCCCATTTTATTAAAAATATGTATCTTTATGTGGGAAAAATTCTGGAAGGTTATATATCTAATTCGTATTACAACACCCATTTCCTGGCTATAGTATTCTGTTTTTACTTACTAGTATTTGCCACTTTTATTATTTCAGACGTTCATTTGACCGTGTGGCAAACACTGTGCTGAGTGTTTTATGTGCAGGATCTCACTTAGTTCTCAAATAACCCTGTGAGTTGATACTCTTATCTCCCAGGGCTCAGTGTGGTCAAAGAACTGGCCCACAGTCACACATCCAGTATGAGGAAGAGCTGAGGATTGAAGAAAAGCTACATAACATTACAGCCCACACTTTCAACCACGCTGCTGTGGCGTCAAAAACTTTCTGATAAACCGGCTATATTGTTGCCCTAAGCACATGCTTTGTTCCCCTGTGGGTGAGCTCGTGTAGCCTCTCTCTTCTGAGATCTCCTCCACCTCTGCCCCTTCTAAGTGCCACACCTTCCTGCTGACCCCTCCTGGATCCTCAGGCTGCCTGGAAGGATGGTTGGAGACAAGAGTTCTGGGGTTCCTGGGAGAGGGAGTGAGCAGGTGGTGGAGGTGCTTGCTGATGGCTCACACTTCATGGTCCCCTCTCCCAGTGTGGACTTGTCACTGAGAAGGTGCTGCCCAGCCAGGAACGCATGTCCCAGTCCCCCTCACATTAACTAGAGTCATGAGTTTCATTCTTGCCAATGCAGAGGAGACAGATGTGAAGGAGGGCTGTCTCCAGGCCAGCGCAGTAAAGGGGCAGCTGTGCCTTCTCCATGGACACACTGTTTCCCAGTGTCATTTGACAAGCCTGCCCTTGTCCAGGCCAGACCAATATTGACATCAGGGAATGTCAGGAGCAACCAGGAGCATAAAGCACATGATAATTCTACAAAAGCTCAAAATGGATGCTTATTAACACTAATTCTAGACACTCGTGGCCAGAGAGAGGGAGCCCTGTGGTGGGGTCAGGACTTTGTGACAGCATTAGGGTCAGTCTCCAGAGGTGATTGACCTGGCCTAGGGTTCATCTTTTGTATCCAGGAAAGAAACATGGGTCATAAAGAGCACCCTAATAAAAAGTACCCCAATCTCTATCCACGTGGAAGAGTCTGGGTGGTTCTCATAGCAACACCCCCCCCACACACACACCTGTTAAGACATAACCATCCTGCCTTTCCCCCTGGCCATCTGGCCTGTGCAACCTGGGAAGACAACCAAATTAGCACCCCCAAACCTCTCCATCTCTATCAATTACTCCATAGATATATGGAGAACACATGCTAGAACAAGCACTGAACTAATAGGAGTCCCTGTCCTACTGGGCCCTCCACTTGACTTTGTCTATTAACCATGGAATTAATCAGGCAGAGCCTTCATGGTGGAGAACACTGCACTGGGAACCCACAGGTCAGGGAACCCCACTGGGTGATATTCGGGCTTTCTTTCTGGGAATGGGATGGTGAGAGGCAGAGGATGGCTATGGTGATCTCTCATGCACTATTCACCCTGGATCAATATTCTGTGAATGTAGAATCTAATGACATTTTCCAATGCAGCCTAGACATATGCAGTGTTTCTAGGACCTCAGTTATTCTCATAATAACATCATGTTTTTGGACGTTATTTGATGTTACTTTGTTATTGGATGTTCTTTTGATGTCATTTTTGATGTATTTTGATTCTCGTAATAACGTCATGTTTTTTGCCATATCAGGCAATCATCTGTACTATTATTAGCACTTTTCCATTTCCTAACTGGATTAATTCTTTTTACTTTAACACAATCATTCAAAAATGAAATTTTACATCATGTCCATAAATGGAAGACTTGTATAACTTACCATGAATTAAAGGTAAGCATGGAAAATGTGTCATTGTATTTTAAAAATTAAAATGATGGTAAAATAAGAAGTGAATATGGAAATATAATAAAGAATACCTTCAATTGATTTACAAAAGCATATATCCCAAAATAATTTACTCAATGGGAAAAGTGAACCATTGATGGTCAGTTAGTATATAAGGGCAGGAACAACCTTGTCCACCATCATCACCACTAGGTAGATGACAAGGCATTGACTACATCAAGGGTTTTTGTTACTGCAGCCATTTCCTGGTGCTTCAGGGAACTTCTGCCTTTTGACACTCATATCATCGGGGAGAAATTTCATTATGTTCACACCTCTCTAGGCCCTAGATGCTGGGCTGTAATTAGGTGTTTGGACTCCCTGGGGTCAGTCTGGTCCTAGGACTGAGTTAGGTAGAGCATCTGCGGGAAACTTTGGCCTGGGAGTGGGTCTCAGAGGGGAGTGCTGCCCCATGGGCATACGTGGTCATCCTGCATGGCACAAACAACTGGAGGTCAGGTCATCTACATCAGGCAATCACATGGGGCTGCCTAGTTTAGCTCCTGCTGAGTAAGAATGCATTGTGAGAGTAGGGTAAACTAAGGGAGCAAATAATCCCAGAATTTCAGGGGCTTATTTTCCTCTTATGTAAAGAACTGGGGTGCTGTTCAGGTCAGCAAGGTGGCTGATCTCCATATGTTCATTTAAGGATCTAATCAGGGATCAGTAAACTTATTCTGCAAAGGGCCAGAGAGTAAATATTTTGGTCTTTGTGGGTCATATTATCTCTGTGGCCACTACTCAACTCTGCTGTTATAGCAAAAGTAGCATAGACAATACCTAGGGAAATGGGCATGGCTGTGTTTCAATAAAACTTTATTTTAAAAGCAGGTGATGGGCCAGATTTGAATCATCGGCAGAGTTTGTGGATCAGTGATCTAGACCATGACATCTTTGCCATCTTTAACTCATGGTTTCTAGTGTTGTTATGGGTGATGAATCCAGGCAGCTCCAGTGGGGAGGACTGTGAAGAAGTGAACATGGTGCAGGGGCGCATTTTGGACCAGCCCTGGATGTAGCACTCCTCACTTCCACTCACATTCCACTGGAAAGAACTTAGCCACTTGGTCAATCTAATTGCAAGGAAGGCTGGGAAATGTGGTCTGGTTTTGTACCAAAGGAGGTAGGACAGACTTCAATGGACAGCTAGCAATTCCTGCCACAAATAATATAGATTAATTTACACATTTGATATTAGGGATTTTTTTTCTAATATACAGCAAAACAAATATGCAACCTTTATACAAAGAATTTCAAGTTTGTTTGCAGGCCATTTAAAATGATTTTGCGTAACTCTGAGAATAAGTGTACTACACTTTGGTAAACACTGAGTTTTTGTATTTCTTTGATTTAAATTCCAAGAGTATGGTTGTAAACCTAGTCCCTGCTTTCTAGGGCTAACTATAAAGGTTTTGTTCAGCCTTTATGAATAAAAAAACATAAATGGTTGGATTAGGAAGACACGTAAAACTTTAGGCCCAGAAAAGTAAAGATCGAATCATATTCTGGAAAGGGCTCAGCAACTCAAATTGCCATTACAGATTTTATTATAGACATGTGGGTGAATACAGGGACCTCAACTAGACAAGTGTTGTCTGTGTTTTCTTACCCTGAAAGTTTATATATATTAATGCCCCAAACTGTTCATGACTTTCCCTGATTATACTGGGCATTAACAGATGAGCAGGATTTGGAGGAGCAGAGAAGAGAGAATATTAGGAGTGGTGCAAGGTGGGTTTGGAGGCTTCTTGGGGAGATCATTTGGGCTGGAAGTGTGAATAAGGAGAGATGGCGTGAATGCCAAGTCCCAGGATCTATTGATGCTGGCCCTCAGTTCTCACTGTAGATGGTCACAGAAGCCATGGGAAAGTTGTAACCCTCTGAGATTCCTCCAAATCATTGTTTGTTCTGTGCCTACTTGTCCTTCTATGAAAGCAGATTGGGAGCACATTGGGGGTGGGCATAAGTGTGTTGTGGGAGAATGAGTCAGTCCACGGTCCCCCAACCCCATCACTCAGGTTCCAAGGGCCTTTCAACCTCATATGTATAAAATGTCATTTCAACATGCCAACAAGCATGAACACGAAGATGTGCAAATTAAAACCAGATACTCAAATTGCCCCTATCAAATTGACAAGGATTTATACCACTCCGTTTTAGCGGTCATGCCAAGTATAGGAAAGAGTATGGAAAAACAGGAACTTTTACAACTGATGTGGGAGATAAACTAGCATACTTTCTTGGGGTGTAGGTTAATTTGGCAAAATATATCCAAATACAATCATCTCACGGTATCTGCGGGGGATGGGTTCCAGGACCCCTCATGGATACCAAAATCCATGAATGCTCAAGTCAGAAGTGTGGTGACCGGAGACTCCTGACAGAGCTGGCAACTAACTGGCTTCTGGTGTCCTGCTATTCAGTTACTGGCTCTGTCAGCCTCAGGCCTGGGAGGGGCTGAGCTGGGACAGACTAGCAGGGCATGAAGGTGAGGGGTTGGGCTTAAAGAAATCAAGGAGACCATCTCTGTCCCCAGAGAAGGCCCTAGCAAGGGTCATGGCATGGACACATCCAGGTGTCACAGATCCATTGTTTCAGCAGCAGAGAATGGCTATTACACAGGGAGCAGCCCCCATACCTCCTGCAGCTTCAGGCTCCAGTCCAGAGTCCCAACCTGGGATGGGATGACTCAGAGTAGGAAGAGGAGGGGCCTGAAGCAAGCCCAGCTGCTGGGCACAGTGGTCCTTTTGCAGATGTGAAGGCCATGGTCAGCCCAACAATAGGGCACCTGCCTGCCTACCAATTTGAGCTCATTCCCAGGCCCCAGCTAAATTTCATTCTTGCATCACAACGCTGCAAACTCCACTGGTAGTTGCTGTTGAACCCTTCCCCCATCTCCATTCACTTAGTAGTAGTAATACTCCACCAATGGAGAGGAATGAGAGGGCAGGGCCAATATTTGAGATAAGGAAGGACGTTGCAACTCTGATATTTCAAGTGAGATGCAGAGTCAGACACAGAGCCAAGATTAGAATTACTAGCTAGGTAATTAAATTTATAGAGGTCCCCATTGGAGTTTTGGAATTGGATGGGAAATGTGGCACAAGGAATGCCCGGCTTTGTTAAAAGAGTGATGGGGCCATCCCAGTCTCACATGCCATGGATTCCCAGGAGGACTGAGACCTTAAGAGCATCAGCACCTTGGACAAGGCCAATGCACTGAGCTGACATTTAATTAGCAAACACATTGGTTTATCCTGTGGCAGTTACTATTCCCAGTGCTTTATAAACTGCAGCTCATTGAATCCTCCTAATGAGTCCATGAGATAGTATTATTGACCCCATTTACAAGTGAGGGAAACTGAGACATAAAGAGATGAAATAACGTACTAGTTGGTAAGACTAGGGTTTGAATCCTGGAAGTCTGGCTCCAGTCTATGCTCTTAACCATTCTGATATGCCACCTCCCCTGGTCCCCAGCCATACCATAACATGGTCCAGCTAGTAGGGACATGGGTCCTCAACTGTTCCAACACCCTCTTTGTTACAAATATATAAGACATATAAAATTAAATACCTTTTTACATATACATATATATAATTGCACTCACATATGTAACACATATATACACACATACTAAAGTGTATATAATTTACATATAAATGTATATGTATACACTTAAGTGCCTACAATGGGCTAGGAATGTCCTAGGTCACATAGTGAGAGTTCATCTTGAACAGATTTCTCCTGTCTTCCTGGGAAAATACTCTTGCTGGCTGTATCCAAGCACAGCCCAGTCCTACACCTTCTTGTTCTTAATACCAGATACAGGTTCCACTGGTCTTACTATCAAGAAGCAAAAAGATTACACACACAGTGCACATGTTGCTGCATGTAACAGAATTAACTATGGTCTCTTAAGCAATGGGGTTTTCTTATTCTCTTGTAACATATAGTCAATGGGTCAGAGATAGAGATGTTCCTCAGATCGAGAAGAGGGAGAAGTGTCCTTGGTTCTGGAGATGGACTTCAGTGAGTGTCTCTGCCTGCACATGCCCAGACACCTGGGAAGGCTCAGGAGATGCTTAAGAAAGTCATCAAGAATTTGGACTCCTTCTAGCCTCCTGTTCCACCATCCATGGCATGTGGTTCTCAGGCTCATGGAAAGAGAATGTCTAATCCACCTGCAGACACCTTTCCCACCTTTCAGGCAGGAGGAAGGTAAAGAGAGAGGGAAAATGGCAGAGGCCAGCTGAGTTTGTGCCTCTTTAATCTGGAGAAGAGTAGATTTCCTAGAACTCCACCTGGATGTCTGTGTACATGTCATTGGACAGATCCCTGTAACATGGCAACTTCTAGCTGTAAGGGATTCTGGAGGGTGGGGGAAGATTTTTAACTAAGTACTTTGCTTCTCTGAACAGAATCAGGGTTCTCTTAGGAAGAGGACAAGAAGTATACAGGGAATGTGCTGGTCATTGCCTCCCTTCCCATGGCTTCCTCATCCAGGATTCCATCATCTGCTGAGAAAGGTGGGGAGGGATGTTGTGGAAAGTACCGTGGTCTGAGCAGTCATAGTTAAGGGCTTCTCTGTCCATGGGCTGAGATCATTATTATCTTGGTCTCAAGTTATGGGCACTCAGGACTAGGTCTTGCAGGGTGAGGACAGGCAGATTGGGGCTGGCATTCACAGAGGCACCTCTAGGCTGGCTGAGAGGGTGGGTATGTCCACTGAGCAGAACATTTCTCTCCATTCCAGTTTGCCTCTCCCCTTCTCTGGGCTGACAGGGCACCTTAGCAACAGAGGAAGATGATTAAAATAGAACATGGGCAGGAATATATGCTCCTGCTGCCAAGCTGGGGCTGACGGAACCCAGGAGGACTAGGGGTTTTTGTCTCTGGACCAGTCTCAGAGCCTATTTGAGCCCGCAACACTTCCCCGAACCAGGGGGTGAAAAGCAATTCTTGTCTGGTTGAGAAGATCCATTTGGATTCATACTGTTGTGTCTTGGATGGATTCAGTCATTCATCCATTCATTGATTAGAGTCACACCCAATCCTACTATGTACCAGGAAGAACCAGAGAAGACAAAGATCAAATAACCCTGTCATGAAGAACTCTCAGTCTGATAGAGGAGACAGCTGGTTTGCTGACAGAAAATATATATTGAGCACCTACTGCATGATTATTTGAAGTCCTCTAGTGGATCCCCATTGCCTTCAATGTAAATCCAAGTTCCTCAGCCTCTCTGTGCTCATCTCACCCCATCTCTCTGCTCCAATCACCCTAGACTGGCTGTAGGTGTGTCCCCAAGCACACCCTGTCCCTTGGGCCTCATCCCTGGACTTTTCTCTCTCTTTCTGAAACTGCCTAAGTCCTACCTGTTCCTCAAGATGTCCTAAAACACCCTTTTCTAACCTACCCCTGTCAGTGCACTTACCACAGTTCGTTGACATGATCTTTCAGGGGGTCAGCAACTTTTGAGACAGGAGGCACAACCACTAACTTCTCTTTACATCTTCAGAGTCTAGAAGAGTATCTGGTACATGGTCGACCCTCAGTGATGGTTGGGTTACAGAGATGAAGGAGACAAGGCCTTCTCACAGCCTGGCAGAGAAATCATGCACAGAACCCACCTAGGGACGTCAGAGAGGGCTCCCATAACAGGTGACCCTTGAGCTGAGTTGTGAGGGAAATTCCAGGTCATGAGATAGCAAAAGCGACGACACAGAGGCATGAAGCAGTACAGGCAGTACAAGGATCTGCAGAAATTTGCACGATCCAAGAGAATGGTCTGCAGAGGAAAGTAAACCAGAATACGAGGGCCCTCCTACGCTGGTATAAGGAGATGGAACTTTTTACAGGGTTACTGGGGAGCCAGTTCTAAGTTTTAGGTTGGTGCAGTTATGTGATCATACTTGGGTGTTACATAGTGTATCAGCGAGCGATTACTGGGTAACAAACCACCCCAGATCTTAAAAAAATAACCATGTATGCAGCTCCTGAGTCTGTGGATCACCTGTCTCCCAGAGTTCTGCTGATATGGACTGGGCTCAGTTGATCTTGATTGGGCTCAACCATGTGTCTGCAGGTGTGGGTCAGCTGGAGTCTGGCTGGTCTTAAATAGCCTGTCCTGGGATGGCTCCCCTCATGTGGTGGCTCATTCTCAGGTAGCCTAGCCTCCACTTGTTCACATGACAGTCACATGGGCTTACGAGAGTGAAGAGACATGTGCAAGGCCTTTTGAGTCCTTAGTTGAGAAGTGGCACGTCATCACTTCCACAATATTTTACTATCAAAGCAAGTCAAGAGGCCTGCCCAGACTCTGAATGAGTGGATCTGTAGAATTGCATGGCAAAGGGTGCTTGTATAGAGTGTGGCCATTCAGATGCATCACTCTGACTCTGTAGGGTTGGGAGTAGTGGCAGGGAGGCTAGATGGGAGTCTTAGACCAGCCCAGGTGAGAGGCAAAGAATAGATGTTCCATAGAGAAATGCTGTGTGAGTGGAGCTTCCTGAGCACTTCTGAGGTGCCGGGAACTGGATTAGTTCTATCTTAAAGGCTGGGGAGACCACCTGGGCCAGGAGGCATTTATCTCATTTGAAGGAGGAATAAGATTTGGGAAGATCCCACCCAAGCACCCCCAGAATGGATAGGACTCCAGAAGCTACAAGAGCCAAGAGACAGGTCTGAACACTGTGCCTGGGTGTGTCAGCTCAGGCACAGTCACCACTATTTAGGCATGTGGTGGGGAGTCTTGTCCTGGGGTTGCAGTCCTGGCTCCATCCCTGAAGCAGGTGTGGCTGTATGGACAACCCCCAGAAGACGGCAGCAGAGAATTCTTAGCCAAATTTGTGCCTTTGGCCAGAATTAAGAGATGAAGTTAGAGGTGAGGACAAGCCCAGGTAAGGATTTTAAACAATGTCCTGTGCAGGAAGGAAGGATTGCTTCGCACTGAAGGACTCAGGCTCTGGAGCCAGACTGCCGAGGGTCACATCCCAGCTCTGTCAGCAGGGCTGGCCTCATGGGTCTGAGATCTGTGCAGTCACACAGAGCCCAGCTCTCTGAAGGCCTGCAGGCCCCATGGTGACTTTAGTAACTCTGCTGCTGCCATCTTGAAATTCTTAATAATTTTTTAATGCCAGGTTATTTTATTTTGCACAACAAAATAACTCAAATTACAAATTTCTCTTTTGCAGAGTCAGTTATATAGCCGGTCCTGTCATGTACTAGTTGAGTGTTCGTGGGCCTTGTGTTAACCTCATAGGGTTGTCATGAAGATTATTTCAATTAATATAAGTACTTTGTGATGAAGACATGTAATAAATAGTCAATAACTTTTAGTTACTATTGTTACTGTAGAGTTCAAAGATGTGATCAGATGGTCACCGAAGGCTGAGTCCACTTCCACCCTGTAAAGATCCATCGTCCTGGCCATCTGTCAGTCCATCCATCTAGTCCCATAGACAAGAACTGGCTAGGGGACCATGAAAATGAATCTGACCTGGTCCTGACACCAAGGAGCCCACAGTCTAACAGGAAAGCATCTGATCACCAGCTTCCTTGCCTTCGTATTTAATCCTGGGGCCAACATACAGATGAAGCTGATGGCCACAAGGACTGAATGGACAGGGCCATGTTTGCTGATCCTGGGCTAACTGTCCACTCCCTCATTCAGTCTCTCACCTTCTCTACTGACCAGGTGATGCTCTGGGCAGGGTCTGCAGTTATGAGGGACCAACTTCAGAAGGCTGCCCTTCCCACAGTGCCCTTCTGAAGGGTGAGATGTAGGTTGATCTGCTGTACCCATGGGTGTGGTCACAGCTGAGCAGTCCAGGGCAGGCATTCAGACCAAGAAGGACTAGTAGGCAGAGAGCCACACCCTGGTCATGGGCGATCTCTACTGGAGGGTGACTGAGACAACCAATCAGACCTTCTCCCTCAGCAAGTTGGAACTGAAACAGTGCAGAGAAAGCCCGAGGTCAGGGGAGGGGGCAGAGTGCAATGCGAGGGAACAGTGAGCAGAAACCCTTAGCAAACAGACCCCGAGGACATCGGCAGAAGCTGTAGAAGCAGAGGCTCAGAGGGGCTGAGTGGCCATGAGGGGGACATCGAGGTTAGGGGGTGGTGGGTGCCCCTGCAGGGGAATTGACACAACGACCCTGTTGTAGCTTCCTTGGGTTCATCTCCTAGACAACATTCTTGTTCCCACAAGTCCTGGTCAATGAACTGCTTTCCTTCTTGCTTCCAACATTCTTACCACAAACCCCCGATTACTGAAGAAATCCTGGGTGGGCCTACATTTTTGCAGTCTCCAGGAACCTAGTGAACAACTCCTTTACTCATCTGCTCGTGCGCTCAGCCGTGCAGGTGTGCCGTCAGCACACACTCTGTGCAGGGCCCTGGAGACGCAGAGACGTGTAGACAGGTCCCTGCCCCAGGAACTCACTGACCAGGTCAGTGGTTCTCAACTCTGGCTGCACACCATCTTCACATAGAGAGATTTAAAAAATCCTGGTGCCCAGGTGTCTCCTCTGGTAAAAGGAACCTGAATCAGGATGGGACCTGGGCAACAACATTTTTTAGCAGCAACTTAGGTTTCCAATGGGGAGCCAGGAGGGAGAACCCCCACCTAATGGATCTTTTAGCCTCTGCGGGTTTCTGCTCCTTTAATCTTTCTTGAACTTTTTCATCTCCAGTCTTTCTTTTTCAAGTTTTTTTTCCTCTCTGTTTTTCTGCTTGCCCTGTCTCTATTTTAGGTGATGACTTGATCTAGATGAGGCATCAGCTCCTGCCACCATTTCCCCCAAACTGTAGTTAGCACAATTCTTTAAGGGAAACGTCCATTGTTGGAACTTTCACAGCCTCAGGCCTCTCACAGCTGCCCTGAGTGTGGGGCAAAGTGTGTGTGAGAGTCAGTTTCACATCCTGGAGCTTCGGGAGGAGGGGGAGCAGCTGTTGGCAGATGCATGGGGCAAGGAGTGGAGAGGGTGGTCAAGAGGAAAGGCCACTCCTGTGTAGACGGGGTCAGTCTGGGGGTGGCCAGGCAGTGCAGTTGAAAGACCCCCGCTTAGGGGCAAGGAGGGCTCAGTTTGGCTCCAGTAGTTTGTCCTTGTCTCCTGGGTGACTTAGAGCTGGTTCCTTCCCCTCTCTGGGTCTCATTTGTCCACATGTAGGGGTGATCAAGTGCCCTGCTTGGTGCCTGTCTATGTCATGTCATGACCTTTTCCTCTGGTTGCCTTCAATATTCTCTCATCATGTGTCTAGATGCGTATGTTGTTGTTTAATCCTGCTTGGAGTTTACTGATCTTCCCGGATGTATGCTTTGATGTCTTTTCTTATTTTTGGAAAATTCTCAGCCATTATCTTTTCAAATGTTTTTTCTGCTCATTGTTTCTCTCTTCTCCTTCTGGGATTCTGGTTATACATATGTTGCACCATTACAAGTTGTCCCACATCTGTTAGATCCTCTGTTCTATTTTTTCCTCACTCCCTTTTCTCATTTTATTTAAGCTGGGTAATTTACATAGACCTCTCTTCCAGTTTGCTCATTCTTTCCTCAGCTGTGTCAAGTGTACCCATAAACCATTGAAGGTATTTTTCATCTCTGTTACTATTTTTTAAAAAGTTCTAACATTTTCATTTGCTTCTTTCTGCTGAAATTACCCATCTGTTGATGGAAGTTTTCCATATACTTGTTTTTTTAGATTCATAATCTGTTAGTTCCATCTACCTGGGCTATCTCTAGTCTGCTTCTATTGGCTATTTTGTCTCATGTCAGTGGGGTTTTTCTTTTGTTTATAATTTTGGATGAGGGATCCAGAGTCCCCCTCAGCAGCATCCATAAGAGAGTAGAAAATGAAGTAAATAGTATTTATGGCTGGAAATGGGCATGCCTCTTCTGCTAGACTGATAATGTGTGTGTGTGTGTGGGGATGTGTGTGTGTGCTGGGAGAATTGAGTTAATTTATCAGGAGTTGAGCAGGGATGGGTTTCACTGCTGCTACGGTCATCTTCGGTCACCACCTGATTCACATTCTTCTAGTGTTCCCTTCTGCTTAGGGCAAGAGAAGCTGAAAGGTTTCCCTCAATGTTTCCGTTCCACCCTCAGCTTTAGCCCTGCCCTGTGCACCTGCCCCTCAGATAGAATCTCTCTCCACACTTTCTCCTCCCCCAGTGGTAGATTTCTGCTGCTCAGTACTTGGTGTGTGCTAACTCGGTGGGTGGGTGGTCCAGGAGTGGTTTCCCTTGTCCTGGTCCAGTCTCAGCCTTAGGAAGATCCTGTGTCCCCTGGTTGTGGAGAGGAGGCTCTCTCAGTGATTCTGCCCCTCCCCAGCAGTAAAAGAACTCTAAGGACCAGGACCCAGGATGACCTACTGTCCCTCACCCAGAAGGAGAGGGTTTTTAAAATTTCCTTTTCCTCAGCCTCCGTAGGTCTTCCCCAGGGCCTTGAGGGAGGGGGCTTTGCTGTCCGTTTCCCACTTGTTTAGGGATTTTGTTCCTTAAGGGAGAAGTGTCTGAGCAGGGCTTCATGCCTGCACCCCTGCGGCAGGCTTTCTCTGGTCTTACTACCTGCTCCCAATCCTTCTCAGGAGCCCCTGATGGAGGTCCATGGAGAGTCTGTGCAAAATCCCCCATGGGTCTGTGGCTCCTGAGGGATTTACACCCTCATCCTAGCCCACAGTTGGCCTTTAGCACTTGGTTAGAATTTTTAGAGTACTTCTACTCACACCAAGGGTGACCCCATCCTCCACCTGTAACATATGGTAAGTCAGCGCCCACATCCCATCTCTCCTCCAAAGTGCCTGTCTTCCTAAGATCTCGGGGTAATTAGTCACCTTGCAACGTGAATGGTTCAAGAAAAGTCATGAATTTGAGGATAATCCAGCTGTTTCTTGCTGTTAGAGGGGGAATGTCACGCCCTAGAACTTTCAACATTCCAGCAGAAGCCAGAAGTCACCCCAGGGATTCTGAAAGAGACAGTTTTCGGGTGACACTTCAGGGACTCACTCCAATGTGGTCACATCTTGGACTGAAGTGGTCCAGGCTGCAGAAGGGGCTCAGATGAGATATTGGAAGAGATGGCCTCAGGGAGGCGTGTGGGAGAACACTGTGTATGTTGAAGAAAGAATTGCAGACCTGTGGAAGGATCAGTAATGGCCACACAACTGTGCCAGAGGGTCACCACAGCACCTCCCCACCCCACACTAGTTACATCCACAATCTGTGCCACCTCCGTCTCTACAGGTAGTTTCATAGCGAGGTGAGGGACACCGCACTCTGGCCACCGCACCTCCTGTTGTTGGAGGTGTTGAGGCCCAGAGACGTGGAGCAGATGCAGAGTGTCCAGGGCCCAGCCTGCTGCTCTGCTTCTCCAGAGGCCAAACTAGACCCGCCAGAGACACCTTCCTGCTGACGGTGCCCTCTCTCTTCATCCTTCTCTCTCTGAGGATGGCTTAATCTCCAGTGCAAGACACAGACTCTGACTTGGTCTCCAAAAGAACATTTATTCCCAAAATCAAGGCCACAGATACAGAATTCCCCCTCCCTGGCCTCTGCCCACTCCCACCAGACAATTCCCCAGCCTCCACAGTAAGATGCCTCTAGGGCCTTAAACACCTTCTGTAGATACCCATGTCCTGGCTCCCCCAGGCCCCTGAGGCTGGCTGGGCGACCCATTCACAGCTCCACGTGTTCTGTCTGGCGTCGCTTCTCTGCTGCCTCCTTGGCCAGGAGCTCCGTCCAGAAAACCACTTCCTTGTCCTTCAGCTTCTGGGCGGCCTGGGTGGTGACGCCGATCTGCAGGTACCCTTCCTTCTGGTCATACACTGGCCAATGGGGCAGCCCCTCCCCATTGGGGCTCCTGGGAACAGAATCAGACAGATATCCCCCAAAGCTACTGTGTGGTCCCACCAACCCTCTGAGATTTTCAGGGAATCCTGGTGTCATCTCTGCCAAGAGGCTCCTATGCCTCCAGAGACAGGGAGGTCACCATCTCCTGGGAAGCCTCTCCATTTTTAGACAGCTCCTATGTCAGAGGGCACAGGGCCAGGAATCTGACCCTCAAACAATAGAAGCTACCACTTCCCAACAGATACGCCCTACCCCTTCCCATCCCTGCTCCACCTCTGCCATGAGGCTCACCCATTGCGAGCAAAGTTGGCCCAGAATTTCATCACCATCTTGCTGAGTTTGATCTCTTCTTCTGAAGCACCCTCTGGGGAAGAAGACAAAAAGCGTTTGCTACTCAAAATGTGGTTCATGGGCCTGTAGCAGCAGCATCTCTTGAAAGCTTATTAGAAATTCAGAATCCGAGCCCTTACTCCAGACCTACTGAGTCAAAAGGGGCATTTTAAGACGATCCTGGGTAATGTATGAGCACTTTAAGCTTGAGAGTTACTGATCTAGGACACAGAGTATGGCTGTAGTCAGTCCATGTGTGGGTGGCCTTTGTCTTCTGTGCCCGTACTCCTCATCCTCCCTCTTCAGAGTTGCAATGCTGTACCCCAGGGTTTCTACCATAGCACTCCCATCTCCCAAGATTGCTCTGCTTTGGATATTTTCTCAATGTTCTTTCAACCACCCACATATGCATAGAATCTGAAAAATAACAGAGCTGAATGGGACCTAATATTCACCCAACCAGGGAATGCTCAAATGCACTGGTGTGTCACAAATAGCGCTGAGGTGGGTCACATCCAAGTCATCCCTAACTGCTGATAGTTAAGGCATTGAAGACATTTGTGAAAGGTTTTCTTTAAAATATCATTATTAGTATATGAAGTTTAAGAAGATATGAGTTTTAGAAAGGATAAATAGACACATATTAGCCCTGATTCAAGGTCAACACCATTCCAACCTCACTATCACTCAATCTGATATGCTCTTGTGAGTGGAAGTGGGTGGTGGCATTCTAGCCCTTAAGCAGGACCTGAAAGTTCACTCGCCACTTTTCACATTGATGCCCAGGACTGGATTCATGGTAGTGACCATGAATGAGGGCACATGGATACACATTCTCCATCATACATGTTAGAGCAAGAGAAAGGTTGGGAACATTCGTAGTTCAACCTGGTTATGGAGAATTTGGTACCCAAGAGCCACCAAACTGAGACTTGAACCCAGATCTCCTAATCCCAAGTTTGTAGTCACCAAAGGGCCATCACCTTTTAGAAATGGGGCTCCGAAGACAGAGAAGAGCTCATCCCCGTGGTCTCCTATCACCGTCATGGGCTTCATGTCTGATGAGAAGCTTGGGCGATACTGAAACTCATACATGTAGGTGGGGGCTCCAGAATCTGAGAAGACATGGATTTATGCACAGTTCATTTTACCTGACGCTCACCTGGATGGTATCAAGGTCTCTGGAGCCCTGAGCACTCAGTGAATTGGTGGCACACCTGGGTCCTGAGCACACAACAACAACAATATTAATATCAGCTGCCATTGTAGTGCCAACTGTGTGCTGGACACTGTGTGGCCCTGCAGGAGACACCTGGTTATCCGCAAAATAGAGAAATAGTGTTTTGGAAAAGTTCCAGGACTTGCATAAGGGCACAGAGCTTGTGGAAGCAGAATGGGATTTGAGTCAGTTTTTTTTTTTTTTTAATAAATGAATGAATGTTGAAACCCCAAGTAGATCCATTCAAAATAATTCTCAATATAGGGTCACCACATCAATTCACATAAACCCCTTATGTACTGATGCATTCACCCTCAACAACATCCACATCCATACAGTTTACACTACTGTGTTTCATTGATAACCAGCTAGTTTTCATTTCTTTGGAGAATATCTGCAGCCCAATAGGTGTCTTCTGTTCTGCCCAGTTTTGAGCATTTCCAGTGTTTTTCTCACATATTCTGAGAAGAGTGAAGCCAATCCAAGTTGCTGGTCTGAAAGCATGAATATTTAAATACAAACACATGCAGAAAGGGGACAGTTTGTCTCTCCTGTCTCAGGAAACCACAAACTCAGGGTTTCCTATTTCTCCGTCACCTCACATGTCTTGCCTCCTGCTTGGCCTGGGGAGTGTTAAGGTGGTGGCAGAAGAGAGAAGAGGGGGCTGAGGAAGGACAAAGTTGCCTCTCTCCTGGCCTCTCTCCTCCTCTCCCCTGCCTCCTCTCTCACCACTCCCTCTCCAAGCCCCAGAGATGTCAGTTCCTGCTGAATGATTCACCAGAGCTGCCCATCCCTGCTCCTTCAGGGCTAACTCATGGGCCACCCAGCCCAGGGAGATTGGCACTTTGTGTGGATCATGAGGCCTCCAGTGAGTGACTCCAGAGGGGGAAGGGTCAGGCCCCAAGTCAGGCTGGTGGAGAAATGTTACTACTTTTTCCCCCCTTAGGTACGGTTACAAATTTGGAAAATGCAGAAAAAAGAAAAATGAACAAGAAGATCACTTATAATCTCGCCATTCAGAGAAACCTGTTGTTTTAGCACATATCCCTTTTATGTATGTAATATTAAGACAATATTGTATATGTTACTATGTAAATATTTTAATCACTTCTTCATGTCATTGAACATTCATCCACAAAATGATTTAACAATATATTCCATCATGACGGGAGGATGTAGAATAATTTATTTACTTGCCTCCCTCACTCTCATCATTAAACCCTTGGTTTAGCCAGAGGTGTTGTGTGGAAGAAGCAATGTTCTGTGAGTCCCTAATCCACTTGTTAAACAGCTGCTTCAAGGTCAAGCAGAACTCACTGAAAGGAGAGGGTTTAATCTTGTCTCTGCCACTCAAAAGTTGTAGAAAGGAATTCAGAACCCAACCATAGAGGAAGGACCTTTTCTGAATGAGAGAACTTATTTTTGGCACGATGCTGCCCAAAGATATTCTTGTTTTCTTTTTTTTTAACTTTCTGCCTTAAACCACCGAGATTTATAAAATCCCTACAATCCTAACACTACTCTTCAAAATTAAGTAGGGCACAGATCTGGATAACAATTAGGAACAAGAATAGAAGCAGAAGGAAAGAGAGTGCAAGTAATCAAAAATATGCAAATCAAAATGGTGTGATGTTCTCTCCCTCTCTTTTTCTTCTTTTGGTGAGGAAGGGCTTATGAAATTGGCAGTGTTATTTTTATTTTTCAGTCTGAATGTCCCAGGTGAGAGAATTAAGAAATCCACACTCTTATACAATGGAAACTAATTTCACAGTATGCATCAAGAATTTTAAAATGCTCCCATGTCCCAGCCTAGTAATTTCACTTCTAAAAACCAGTCCTAAGACAATGTTAGAGACTAGATTAAAGATTTATGCAAATAAGGCTGAGCATAATGTTTTTCTGGCATCAAAATGTTAACAGCCAGACTATATGTCCAATATTTCAGGAATACTAAAATAAATTTTAATCTGTGAAATGATGGATGTTTTTGATGAGGTTTTACTGACATTGAGGAAACACCAACAATATAGTGTTCTATGAACAAAATCATAATATAAATTAATTTTTAAATTATATGTATGACATGGACAGATTATTAGAAGAAATCATATCAAAAATTTATGGCAGATACTTTAAGGTGGAGGAGTTATGAGTCATATCTAGTTTCTTCACGTGTTCCCATATTTTCAAAACTTTCTACAACTGTAAGATATAATATATTAATTTTATATTCAGATAAGTTCTTTTTTTATCAAAAGGGCAATGACACAGATACAAAAATGAAAGAATAACATTGACAGAATCTGTGTAGTCTTGTCAAAAGACCTTGAACACAAAGTCATAAGATATCAGATGAAAAACACAAGTCTAGTGTGGCCGGACCAGCAGACGATGCTGACAGGGATACCATAAATCAGTCACATAGTAAGAGACAAGACCAAGTTTATGAAAGAACAGATGTGACCCCAGGTGGCTCATGGCTGAAGAGTTTCATCAGGACCCTCGGGAGGAGGACATGGTAACCAGCACCTGTGTGTTACTGTTCTGAGTTCTTGGGCACATAGAATGTCAGTTGAAGCTACTTTTTATCATGTTTACAACATCCTGAATTTATAAGCCTCCCAGCACAGTTAGAGAGAGAGGTCTGGACCAGAGAACCATGTCCTGGCTTGCAGTCTAGGTGAAGGAGGGCTCCTAGAAAAGGAAGGGTCCTGTGAGGACCTCAAAAACGCACCCAGAAGGGACACCTCCTCTCTAGGTGAGCTCATCCACTCTGACTTCACACCCCACCCACACAGCCTTGGGTCACTGTGGAAGGTCACATGGAAGACACAGCACATACTGGGATGGATAAAAGCCAGCCACAGACATCAACCTTCTCCAGACCACCTGCCTCCACACCTCCTACTACTCAATTATTCCAGCTTACTTGGTCATGGACAGCCCTCTTGATCTTCTGCTTGTCTTCACTCTACCCCCAGCTCCACCAGTTAACCAATTAGTTTGAAGTTAGCTGTGGACCTTTTAAGACACATCTAAGATTTGCTCTCTAGCCCCATGGAGCAGAAAATCTTCAGGTGAGAGTCCCTGTGGAAGATGCTGTCAATGCCTCACCATATCCCTTACATCTGGACATGCCAGCCTGACTTCCAACTCTGGCATCTGTAGCTTTTTGTCTGAGGTCTTTTCCCACCCTAGACCACTCTGCCCATGTGTGCAGCAGGTCAAAGCACCAGAGAATTAACAACCCCTTGAGAAGGGCCTTCAACAAATGATCCACGGGAGTTAGAGGATAAATATCCCAATTCCCATGCTGCTCACTTGGGATAACCCTGAGAATGTCTCCTGCTGGTTTCCCAGAACTCCCCCACTCCAGTGTCCACAGTGGATCCTTGTTTGACACTGCAGCATGGACTGGCTTTCTGCTCCTTCCCATGTCACTTCTCCACTCTTCTATTGGTGTTTTTTGGGGTCACCTCCCAAATAAGCTACTTGCATTTGGAGCCTTTTCCAAGAGTCAGCTTCTGGCAGAAACCAACATAGGACAACATAGCACCCTATTTTTCCATATGGAAAAATCTTTCTAGATGCTACCTCAGCAGTTTTCACATATCTGTCTATGCTAAGGGGTGGGCAGGATGGACTGCAAAGCTAGTGGGGTCAGTGTCCCTTTCCTGTCCAACCTCTGGGACTCACCTCTGTGGAGACGGGCCACAGTCACAGATGGGACACCAAACATTACATCTCCCATCAAGTCCAGGAACAAGTCTTTCTTTTTGACAGGGTCGTCTGTCCCTCCTAAATACTTCTCAATGGCCACTGGAGTCAGTTCCTCAGGAATGTTCTGAAATGGATCAAGAGTGAAAGTGACCACCACCCTCTGGTGAGTGACACAGCTTCTCTTCAAGCATTAATGGTGAACCTCTTAATTCCTGTGCAACCTTGGGTGGTGGGTGAGAAAGGCAGAAAAATGGGGGCAGAACCTTCTGCACCCAGTCTTCCCTCTGCCATTTAATTGCTTTGTGATTTGGGGCAAGTTCCTCCCCTCCATGGGTCTCAGTCAGTTCCCACGATTCCCTAGACTCTTACAAAGATGGAGAAGGACTTCCGCAAAAGTGTTGTGGCTGTCTTCTCGTCCATCTTGCCTTCAGAGAGCGGGAAGCCCATCATCTGTGAAAACAATGGTCAAGCAATTGTGAATTGTTGGGAATTAGCAGAAAGAAATAAAAGCACCAATGAACCAAATCAACGCAGGCTGAAGGTCACCTTGTCATGTCTTGATGGGCATGAGTCATTGATGAGTTCGGCAAAATCAATGAATCAAAGTGACTTATTATATCCAGAAACTCAGGAGTGCAAAGAGGATAAAGAAAATGTTAAGAGAAGCTGTCCCAGTCCTTTGTAGTATGTATGTGTATATATATGTCAGGCTAGAGTCCCCCAATGGTCGTTGAGACAGAGAGGGAGGATTTAAGCCAGGCTAGTGTTGAAGTGGAGGACTCTGGGCAGAGGACACAGAGCTCACAAAAACCCTCCCTGTTCAGCTGACTGAGGAAGCCCCAAATACAACCCTTATGGCTTTGGTCCTTCAGTACAACCTCTGAACTTGTTCTGAAGTGAGAACTGCAGAACTCTGCACACGACAACTCTATCCAAACCTCAGCACTAAGGGACTCGACCAACTCTAACAAGGCTTCTAGCAGCTTAAGGCCCTGTCTTTAGGATGACCCAGCTTCCCTTAAACTGCCTGCCCAAGAAAGCTCCCTGCTGCCAGAATAATTTACTGTTTCTTCTAACCAAAACCCGGTAATAGGTAAAGAGGTCCCTGAACCCTCTCTTAGAGCAGCTACTTTAGAAATCTTATAATTATAAATCCTTTCTCTGCCCTTTGAGATGTAAATAAACCACTCACACTATTTCCTCAAGGACCTGAGACCCATCTCTTTGAAAGCAACCTTTCAGGGGAGGACTCTTGCTCACTCTTAGTCCCCGTGGGATGATAAACACCTAACTTCTTTGGGCACCCTGCCGCAGTATATACCATTATCTCCTGTCATAAAGACAGGAGAGTTTTGGGGCTGGCTCAGTGGCATCGTGGTTAAGTTCTCCTGCACCCCTTTGGTTGCCTTGGGTTCTCTGGTTTGGATTCTGGGTGTGGACCTACACACCATTCATCAAGCCACGTTGTGGCAGCATCCCGCATAAAAAAAATAGAAGTTTGGCACAGATGTTAGCTCAGGGCCAATCTTCCTAAAGACAGGAGAGTCTGTCTCTCCTCCAATGAGCATCAATTAACTAATTCAGGTGGCCTAATTGTGTGGGGAAACCACCCTGTGCACCCCGTAGCCTTTCCCTGAGCACACCCTGACTTTTAATAGGCTCCAGCCTTTTGTTTCAGGGACTTAATCTCAGTTCATGCAGGACTCTTTTCCCTACTGCAGTGGTTAACTGAGTAAAACCCGTCCTCACCACTTCAACTTGTGTCAGCTTTGTTTATCTTCGACAGAAGGGAAAGCCCTTCCTAGCTTTCAGCAGTCAATTTTAACTATGAGAGCACCAAGCCCAAGAGGAGACGCTGAATAGCTCCAGGCCTCACACTTCTTAACTCTTGAGCCCCTTCCCCTTTTCAGCCTGCAGTTTTCTCATCTACAGACCTCCCAGCATCAACATTTCAGGATTCTTGGGTTGGAAGACAATCAGGGAGTGTTTGGGGACACTCACCCAGGGCCACACACCCAGGTGACACTTGGGCTATTCCAGAGAAGGTTTCCATGGAAATGTCCACTTGTGTGAAGGAGACAGCAGCCCTGGACCCCGAGGGGGTCTGCTGAAGGAAGATCTCCTATGACCAGACATGGGAGGGGTGATGTGAAGGGCAGGGGAAGCCAGTCTACGAAACCAGCACATTCTCACCGTTGGAATAATCCAGCCAAACTCTTGCTTGTTGATTCCAACGATGTAGGGAACAGTGTTGAATGTCTTTTCAGCCAGAATCTCTTCAGGCATCTTTGGGAGCAGCACTCCATCCACCACAGTGGGCAGGAAGGGATGGCTCTGGGAGAAAGAAGCATAGTGTCTGTGCTTTCCTTCTCAAAGAAAAACCTGAAGGTCCCTGTTAAGATGGCAGCATAGGCAGACTGTGAACTCACCTCCTCCCACGGACACAACAAATTTACAACTACTCTTGGACAATTACCCCTGAACTGAAAACTGGATTTGAGGAATCCCCACAACAGGAGACAGTCCTGCTGAGGTGGAAGAGGCAGAAATTCCTTTCTGGAGAGAAAAAAAGCCACCTTCACAAGCCACAGCACTTCGCAGCTGCCTGGGACCAATCCAAATGTACACACACTTCCCTGGAGTAGTGGGAGACCTGAGGAGGGGAATGTTACCACTAGAAGCATCTTTTGGTCCCAGCGCAATCAATATGAGTATCATAATATCTGGCTTTGCTGGCTACTAATAACAACAGGGAACACCCCCAGAAAAACTTTTGGACATAAGGAAAAAAGAAGCTGGCTGTTACATGGGCCACACACAATTCACCCATTTCAGAAAGCAACCTAAAATCACCAGAAAGAAAGGTGCACAGTCCTGTCGTGAAAAGAGACTCACCTGACAGGCTTTGGGTGCATCTTGGTGAGAGGTGAAACCTTTCCAGGGACTGAGACATTGGCAACTGCATTATTGTGACCTAGTACAGATGTGGTGACACAGACACTAGCAGACACCATTGGAGTTCTTCCCCTGGCCTGCTAGCCCAGGGTCTGCTGCACCCACTAAAGCGCCCATTGAATACAGCTCAGCCAGGGCAGGCAGCCTGCCCTAGGGACTGACCCCACCCAACAGCAAGCCACGGGGAAACTGGTGGGCCTGCATAGACTGGGTGCCTTGATCCTCTGAAGCTGGGCAAGTGGGTCCACCTCTGAGGGTCAGGGCATGCATGAGGAGTGGTCAGAGTGTGTGTAGCCTCTGCAGTGGGGTGACTGGGTCTGCTTCATGGCATCGGGGTGTGTTCACAGGGCAGGACAGTGTTGACGGGGTGTGTGACCCTAGGGGTGGTGGGGCTTCTCAGCTGCAGAAGACTTGTGCTTGTCAAACAGCTGCATAAAGGGGATGGGCCCCACCTTCCAAAGCCTGAAGCAACTGGTGCTCCCATGCCTGGGGCCAGCCCCACCCAGCTGCAATCCTGAGAGAGCTGACAAGAGCCCTGTAGGCCAGAGGCTTACAGCAAGTGTAAGCCCCTGAGCCTAACAGCTAGCCACACTGTGGGCCTACTCACTTAACAGAAAAACTGCAACAGGAATGTGCTATTAGGCCTTTCAGCCAACTGTGCTGGGGTTCCCCACACCCGATAAAGAGACTGAAGGGCCTACAACAACCATACACAGCTGAGCATTACAACCAGCCAGCCAGGGGGACAGCCCAGACTCTCCGGGCACTTGCAGCAAGACCAACCCTGCCACAACAGAAGGACATACATAGCCCACATAGGGGTCACTCCTGGAACATTTGGACCTGGTGACAAAAGGGAACCACACTGCTGGGCCTCATAAGGCATCTGTTACATATGGCCACCTCTCCAAGACCAGGAGACATAGCTGACCTACCTAATACATAGATATAAGCGCAGAGAAAGAGGCAAAATGAGGAGGCAAAGGAATATGTTCCAAGCAAGGGAACAGGACAAAACCCCAGAAAAAGAACCAAACAAAACAGAAATGAGCAATCTACCTGACAAAGACTTCAAACAAAGAGTCATAAGGATGCTCATTGATCTTGGGTGAAGAATGGATAAACCCAGTGAGAACATCAACAAAGGTTTGGAAAATATAAAAAAAAAGAACCAATCAGAAATGAAGAATACAATACCAGACATGAAAAATTCACTAGAGACACTCAAAACCAGAGTAGGTGATCAAGAAGAATGGATCAGCGAGCTAGATGACAGACTAGAGGGAATCACCAAAGCTGCACACCTGAAAGAAAAAAGAATTAAAAAGAATGAGGACAGTCTAAGGGGCCTCTGGGACAACACCAAGTGCATTAACATCCATGTCATAAGTGTCCCCAAAGGAAAAGAGAAAGACAAAGGAGCAGAGAATCTATTTGAAGAAATAACAGCTGAAAACTTTCCTAACCTATGGAAGGAAACAGACATCCAGGTATAGGAAGCACAGAGAGCACCAAAAAAGATAAACCCAAAGAGGCCCGCACCAAGACACGTCATAATTAAAATGTCCAGAATTAAAGATAAAGAGAGAATCCTAAAAGCCACAAGAGAAAGGCAACAAGTTACATACAAAAGAAACCCCATAAGGCTATCAGCTGACTTCTCAGCAGAAACCTTACAGGTTAGAAGAGAGTGGAATGATATATTTAAAGTGCTAAAAGGAAAAAATCCTACAGCCAAGAATACTCTACCCAGTAAGGTTATCATTCAGAATGGAAGGAGGGGCCAGTCTGGTGGCATAGCAGTTAAGTTTGCACACTCTGATTTGGCAGCCCGGGGTTCGCAGTTTCAGATCCTGGGCACAGACTGGTGCACTGCTTATCAAGCCATGCTGTGGCAGCAACCCATATAAAGTAGAGGAAGATGGGTACAGATGCTAGCTCAGGGCCAATCTTCCTGAGCAAAAAGAGGAGGATTTGCAGTGGATGTTAGCTCAGGGTTAATCTTCCTCACACACAAAAAAACCACACACACACACACACATACACACACACACACACACACAACCAAAAAAAGAATGGAAGGAAAGATAAAGAGTTTCCCAGAAAAGCAAAAATTAAAGGAGTTTATCACCAAGAAACCAGTCCTACAAGAGGTGCTAAAGGGATTTATATAAGGGGGAAGAGAAGACCACGAATAGGAAAAAATTATCTATTTCTATGATAAGAGGGTAACGAATGCAAACACACAAAACAGAGATTAGATATGATATCAAAAAACATAAAACATGGTAGGAGGGTAGTACAAAAGTAGAGCTTTTAGAAAGATGTCAAACTAAAGAGACCATCAACTCAATATAGACTGCTATATACGTAGGTTATTATATATGAACCTTATGGTAATCACAAACTAGAAATCTATAATAAATACACAAAATACTAAGAGAAAGGAACCTGAACATAATACTAAAGAGTGCCATCAAACCTCAAGGGAAGAGAACGAGAGAAGAAAGGAACAGAGAAGAACTGTTCTTCTCTG
Source organism: Tapirus indicus (assembly GCA_031878705.1). Classification (NCBI taxonomy): domain Eukaryota; kingdom Metazoa; phylum Chordata; class Mammalia; order Perissodactyla; family Tapiridae; genus Tapirus; species Tapirus indicus. Next base: position 28,717,534 of record CM062927.1, on the reverse strand, counting down.
AAAAACACCCAGAAAAAAAGTAATAAAATGGTCAAAAGTACATACTCATCTGTAGCTACTTTAAATGTCAATGGACTAAATGCTCCAATCAAAAGGCATAGGGTGGCTGACTGGATAAAAAGCAAGACCTATATATATGCTGCATACAAGAGACACACTTCATACCTAAGGACACTCACAGACTGAAAGTGAAGGGATGGAAAAAGATACTCCATGCAAATTGCAATGAAAAGGAAGCTGGGGTAGCAATACTTATATCTGACAAAATAGACTTTAAAACAAAACTGTAACAAGAGACAAAGAAGGGCACTACATAATGATCAAGGGAACAATCCAACAAGAGGATATAACACTTGTAAATATCTATGAACCCAATATAGGAGCACCTAAATATATAAAGAAATTATTAACAGATATAAAAGGAGAAATAGACAGCAACACAATAATAGTAGGAGACTTTAACACTCTACTTACACCAAAGGATAGATCATCCAAACAGAAGATCAGTAAGGAAACATTGGCCTTAAACAACACATTAGACCAAATGGACTTAGTAGGTATATAAAGAACATTCTATCCACAAACCGAAGAATACACATTCTTTTCAAATGCACACAGAACATTCTCAGGATTGATCACATATTAGGCCACAAAACAAGTCTCCATAAATTTAAGAAGACTGAAATAACACCAAGCATCTTTTCTGACCACAATGGTATGAAACTAGAAATCAACTACAGGAAGAAAATCAGAAAAGCCACAAATATGTGGAGATTAAACAAAATGCTGCTGAACAACGATTGGGTCAGTGAAGAAATCAAAGGAGAAATCAAAAAATACCTGGAGACAAATGAAAATGAAAATACGACATGCCAGAATTTATGGGATACAGTAAAAGCGCTTCTAAGAGGGAAGTTTATAGCAATACAGGCCTACCTCAACAAACAAGAAAAATCTCAAAAACTATCTAACAGTTCACCTAAAGGAACTGGAAAAGAAGAACTAACAAAGCCCCAAATCAGTAGAAGGAGGAAAATAATAAAAATCAGAGAAGAAATAAATGAAATAGAGACTAGAAAAAAGAAAAAAATCAATGAAATCAAGAGCTGGTTCTTTGAAAAGATAAACAAAATTGACAGACCTTTAGCTAGACTCACCAAGAAAAAAAGAGAGAAGGCTCAAATAAATAAAATCAGAAATGAAAGTGGAGAAATTACAATGGACACCTCAGAAATACAAAAGGTTATAAGAGAATACTACGAAAAGCTATATGCCAACAAATTGGATAATCAAGAAATGGATAAATTATTAGAATCATATAACCTTCCAAAACTGAATCAAGAAGAAATAGAGAATGTGAATAGACCAATCACCAGTAAAGAGATCAAAACAGTAATCAAAAACTCCCCCAAAAACAAAACTCCAGGATGAGACGGCTTCCCTGGTGAATTCTACCTAACATTCAAAGAAGACTTATTACCTGTCCTTCTCAAACTCTTCCAAAAAATTGAAAAGGGGAAGTTTCCTAACTCATTCTATGAGACCAACATTACCCTGATATCAAAATCAGACAAGGACAACACAAAAAAAGAAAATTACAAGCCAGTATCAATGATGAACATCGATGCAAAAATCCTCAACAAAATACTAGCAAATTGAATACAAAAATACATTAAAAAGATCATACACCATGATCAAGTGGGACTTATTACAGGGATGTAGGGATGTTTCAACATCTGCAAATCAATCAATATGATATACCGCATTAACAAAATGAAGAATAAAAATCACATGATTATCTCAATAGATGCAGAGAAAGCATTTGACAAGATATAGCATCCATTTATGATAAAAACTCTGAATAAAATGGGTACAGAAGGAAAGTACCTCAACATAATAAAGGCCATATATGACAAATCCACAGCTAATGTCATCCTCAATGGTGAAAAACTGAAAGCTATCCTTCTAAGAATAGGAACCAGACAAGGATGCCCACTTTCACTACTCCTATTTAACATAGTATTGGAAGTCCTAGCTAGAGCAATCAGGCAAGAAACAGAAATAAAAGACATCCAAATTGGAAAGGAAGAAGTGAACCTGTCACTATTTGCAGATGACATGATTTTATATATAGAAAACCCTAAAGAATCCACCAAAATCTTTTAGAAATAATAAATGAATATGGTGAATTTGCAGGATAAAAAAATCAACATACAAAAATCAGGTGTGTTTCTATGCACTGACAACAAAGACCAGAAAGAGAAATTAAGAATACAATCCCACTGACAACTGCAACAAAAAGAATAAAATACCTAGGAATAAACTTAACCAAAGAGATGAAAGATCTGTACACTGATAACTATATAAAATATTGTTGAAAGAAATTGAAGAACACACAAAGAAATGGAAAGATATTCCGTGCTCTTGGATTGGAAGAACTAACATAGTTAAAATATCCATATTTCCTAAAGCAATCTATAGATTCAGTGCAGTCCCTATCAAAGTTCCAACAACATTTTTCACAGAAATACAGCAAAGAATCCTAAAATTTATATGGAACAACAAAACACCCCGAATAGCCAAACGAATCCTGAGAAAAAAAGAACGAAGCTGAAGGTATCACACTCCCTGATTTCAAAATATACCACAAAGCTATAGCAACCAAAACAGCATGGCACTGGCACAAAAACAAACACACAGATCCATGGAACAGAATCTAGAGCCTAGAAATAAACCCACACATCTATGGATAGCTAATTTTCGACAAAGGAGCCAAGAACATACCATGGAGAAAGGAAAGTCTTCGATAAATGGTGTTGGGAAAACTGGATAGCCACATGCAAAAGAATGAAAGTAGACCATTATCTTACACCACACACAAAAATTAACTTAAAATGGATTAAAGACTTGAATATAAGACCTGAAACTATGAAACTTCTAGAAGAAAACATAGGCTGTGCACTCTTTGACATCGGTTTTAGCAACATATTTTCAAGTACCGTGACAGACCAGGGGAGGGAAACAATAGAAGAAATAAACAAATGGGAGTACATCAAACTAAAAAGCTTCTGCACAGCAAAGGAAACCATCAACAAAATGAAAAGACAACCTAACAATTGGGAGAAGATACCTGCACACCATATATCTGATAAGAGGTTAATCTCCAAAATATATAAAGATCTCATACATCTCAACAACAAAACCCCTAACAACCCAATTTAAAAAATGAGCAAAAGACCTGAACAGACATTTCTCCAAAGAAAAAATACAGATGGCCAACAGAACATGAAGAGATGTTCAATATCATTAACTCTTAGGGAAATGCAAATCAAAACGACAATGAGATGTCATCTCACTCTTCTAATTATAGTGAGAATGGCTATAATTGACGAGACAGGAAACAACAAGTGTTGGAGAGGATGTGGTGAGAAGGGAACCCTCATACACTGCCAGTGGAGTGCAAACTAGTGCAGCCACTATGGAAAACAGTATGGAGTTTCCTCACAAAATTTAGAATAGAACTACCATAGGATCCAGCTATTTCACTGCTGGGTATTTATCCAAAAAGCACGGAAACATGAATGAATAAAGATACATGCACCCCTATGTTAGTTGCAGCATTATTCACAATAGCCAAGACTTGGAAGCAACCTAGGTGCCCATCAAGCGACGGATGGATAAAGATGTGGTATATACACAATGGAATACTACTCAGTCATAAGAAATGATGAAATCTGGCCATTTGTGATAACATGGATAGACCTTGAGGGTATCATGCTAAGTGATATAAGTCAAAGGAAGAAAGTCAGTTATCGTATGATCTCACTCATAAGCAGAAGATAAAAACAACAACAAACAATCACGTAGAGACAGAGATTGGATTGGTGGTTAGCAGAAGATAAGGGGGGAGGGAGGAGGGTGAAAGGGATGATTAGGCACATGTGTGTGGTGATGGATTGTAATTAGCATTTGGGTGGTGAACATGGTGTAATCTATACAGAAATGGAAATATAATGATGAAATTTATATAGTGTTAGAAACCAATGTTACCACAATAAAAAAGAAAACCCCACCTCCACTTACCGCCTGATGATCACAAGGCCAGTACCATAGACCTGCATGGCTATGGTGGTGACCACAGAACTCAGAGTCCTAACAAAGGACAGTATGTCTATATGAACTCAGAGGGCAGAACTTTGACCAGGGGCTAGCAGTGGTAATGTGAAGGGGAAAGTCTCCCTCAAATTGGAATACACACACACACACACGTATATACACATTTATAAATATTCAAATACATACAAATATATGTATATATTTAAGAATTGAGATATATATACATATTTTCAACTGAAGTGTAAGTATATCTATGTGTATCTCTCTATCCACAGTCAGTTCCCATTATTTGCGGTACTTTGGTTCTATAAAGTCACCGTGAACTCTGAATTAGTGAATACTGAGCCAATGCTCCCAGGGAAAATATGGGGTTAGGTTCCTGGGAGCTTCTGGTCACATTTTCAACAATGCTGTTTTATGTGTGTTTGAAGATCCTTTATGTATTTTATATTTCCTACAAATAATTAGTGATATGTAGTATTTATTTATAAGAAAACACCAGCTGAGAAGGGCTCACACTTTCCGTCCTCGGGTAATGTGACTGTAAATTCCTTGTCATTCATCCTCATGACAGTGCCGTCCACTATGCTTTTTATCATCATTATCTCATGAAACCACAACTGTTGCTGCTTTTCCACAGCTTCATCACAACTATAGATGTTCCTTTAGCATTTCCACAGGGGCCTCGCGCAAACTTCCTCCTCCTTCTGGATGTGCTGCAGGGTTGATTCATTAACACTGAACTCTCAGCCAACAGCACTGTGACCCACGCCTGAATGAAGCTCATCTAACACACGTATCTCTCAGATGTGGGGCACGTCCCAGCATTATTGTGCTTAGGAACCCTAGACAGCACTTCAGCACTATGCTGGGGGCCATATTGAAGAGCAAAACCACCAACAGAAAACAAAAATTGTGAAAAATGTGGCACTAAATACACGGTGAAAAGGACACTTGTTGATGGTCTGAGAGATGAAACAAGAAGACAGAGTGTTGCCGTGTTTGATCTCAGATGGGAACGTGTGTGTCATCACGAGACTCAAACTTTCTGTCCCTCTGGACACGTCCCCGAATGACCACTAAAGTGCCCCGAGGATTGATTTCGGGAAACAAATAATTTTCAGTGAGTAGGTGAATTCACAAATACAGAATTCATGATTAATGACAGTTGATTGTACCTATGTATGTATATTTAAACTTGAGCCGTTATTGATAAGTGATTTGCTTCAAGGAGGTAGTGAGCTCCTCATCACTCAAGGTGCTTAAACTGAGACTTGACTCCCCTTCAGAGAGGAATAGCAGGAGTAAAAGAATTGGGATGGGCTCATGTTGTGTTGATAAATGTCTTAATTTTAGGTTTTACCTTTGACGAAAAACATTTACATGGTCACAGATACAGCAGAGCCTGACTCCCATGTCACCATCTGGGAAGCTGGTTCTGGGGAGTTATGTTTCATATTTGGTCACAGAAGATGTTAAGAGCAGGGGTTTTGGAGCCAGACTATCTGGATTTGAACCCTGGCTCTGCCACTTACTAGCTGGTAACTTGGGAAACAAATTTCTTCTGTTTGTGCCTCAGTTTCCTCATTTATAAGATGGGTTGTTGTGGGGCTTAAATGACTGAACACATGCAAAATGATCATCAGAGTACCTGGTACCTGGAAAGGGCTGGATAAACGTTAGATATTGTTCATTAGCAGTGATGTTACACATTCCTCACATAGACACCAGCTCCATGTGCCATTTTCCCAGCTGCACATACTATGTGTCCTATTACCCCTTGAATGGCAGATGAAACTGGACAATCCCCAGGTTTTAATACCCTATGGCTCCTAGGACCTACATCTGCTCTCCAAGGGTCAGTGAATGACAGGCCAGTTCTGGCTGCACAGGAGAAGTTCTGTCAAGTGATCTGACTCAGCAGGACAAGGGTCCAAATCCTAATGCTATATGGCTGACAATAGGGGCAAAGGATGTGGGTGCCAACACTGCTGTCTGCAAAAGGCTGTGCAATTCAGAAAGGGCTCCTGCAGGAAGCTGGCTAGAGGAGCAACTGCTTCCAGAAGGAGGACACAGGGCAGGCCACATGGAGGAGGTGCCTGCCATCCAGTGGGCTCTGGGGAAGGAACAGTATTCCAAACAGTAGGAATGGCATGAACAAAGTGACAGAGATGTCACTGAGTAGGACTAACCCCAGGAACCTCAGACTCTGAGTGTCCTGGGATTGGAGGAAGGCTGTGGGGCATGGACTAGAGAGAGAGAGTAGATGGTGCAGCACATTTTCTTCACAATGTCTGGCACAGAGCAGGACTCAGATGTGTTTTGAAGGAATAACTCCATGGAGGTGAGGGGATTTGTCTTATAAGGAGGGGCAGCCTTTTAAGAAGAGGTGACATGCCCTGACCTGGGTCTACAAGGGTAAGTCTAGCAGCACCATGGGGCACGGGAGTGGGAGGTAAAGTGGAGCTGGAAGACAGTGAAAGCCCACCAGAGACACAGCAAGGGCCCCTTCAGGGCTGCCTCTAGTGGGGGCTGACGGACACCAGCAAGAGTGAGAATGGCAGTAATCACTGCTGTCCAGAGTGGGTGCAAGTGGCTGCTCTGTGTGGGCCTCGTGCATCACCTGAACTCAGATCAAAAATCCCAGGGGCCTGCTTCACCCCTTCTCTTTTTCTTACACCCCACATCCAGTCCATTAGCAAATCCTGTCAGCTGTTACTTCAAAAATATAGAGATGCCAACCCTTTCTCCCCACCCCCTCTGCTGTGGGCTAGTCCAAGCTGCCATGATCCTTTGCCTGGATTATTGCACCCCAGTGGCCTCCCACTTGGTGTCCCTGCATCTGCCCTGCCCCTTCCCTCCCTTCCATTTCAACACAGCAGTCAGAGCCCAGTGTAAAATCCAAGGTCTCTCACTCCTCTGTTCAGAACCCTCCCAAGACTTCCCATCACACTTGGAGTAAGAATTCAAGTCCTTTAAAGGACCATCTCCCACCTCCTGTTCCTTTCTTGGCCTCAGGCCTGTTCCTCACTCCCTCCACTCCAGCCACACTGGCCTCCTGCCCTAGGCCCTTTGCAGTTGCTGTTCCCTCTGCCTGGAATACTCTTCCTCCAGTGTTCCTGATAGCTGGCTTCCTCTCCTCCTCCAGAAGTCATCTCAAATGTCACCTTCTCATGGACCATTCCTGACCCTGCCATGTAAATTCAAACTACTGGGCAACTCCAGCCCCATTTCCAATTACTGTTCCTCCCTAACACTGACCATCATCACACACTGCGTATTTATTTGTCTGTTGTTGACTCTCCCCTCACTCCAGGAGGACAGGGCATTGTGTCTGATTTGCCTGTTTCGCTGCTTGTCCTGGCTCCTGAATCAGGTCTGGGCACATAGTAAGTGCTAATTAAATGTGCTGAATGATGAATAAATCTCATTTATTCCTCACAACACCTTTTAAGGTAAGTGCTACCATCCCCAGGGAGAGAGCAGACAATACATAATTGTGAGACACGAATGCTATTGGAACCTGGAAATATGTTAGAAGGCAGGAGGGGAGGAGGAAGGAGATGGGGAGGATGCTGCTGGAGTTTTCTACATGGCTGGGAGGAGGGAGGTGTCCTCAGGACTGAGATTCTTGTCTCCCTTCCTGATGGCTCTGCAGACAGTGCAGCTTGCACAGCTAATCGCTCCCGCAGCCTCCAGCAGAAGATCTGGGCTCCTCAGTGAAGGCTCCTGAAGAAACCCCTTATCCAGTTATCTCCACCTTCTCATGGTGGAAGGTTCTAGTTGAGCCTTCTCTAAAGGGGACGTTTTTGAGTGCTGGTAATGTAAACAAGAACAAGGGGTAGGCTGTGCTGAGGGGACACAGAGTTGATGACTGGGACCACTGGACTGGAAGTCAGAGGAAGGGGTTGCAGTCCTATGTCTGGTCCTCCTGGCTGTGTTGTCCAGGGAAGTCACTGCCCCTCTCTGGGCCTCAACAATATAAACACAAGGAGTTACTATGAGTCCACAGGAGCATTTCTTTCATTCATATTTAACTAGAGCTTAAAGATGTCAAGACTCAAAACCTGTAATCAAGAAACCAAAGGTCCTTACCTCTCTGGGGTCTCCAAGTAAATCAAGAGTGAAAAATTTCTGTGAAGACAAAGGCAGAGGATATGGGTGAGAAGCCTTCCTGGGAGAAAAGCTGATTTAGTGAGCTGTGCCCCAGTGGAGTCAGGTTCTCCCTCCAGGTGCCACCTGGGCTGGGCCACGAGGAAATTGGCAGGACACTGGCTCCCCTGGGCATGAGCCCAGGTTGTAGGTGTAGGATGGGAGAGGGGAGCTCTGGAGAGGATGTCTGCTGTTTGTCCCTCCCTCCATCCATTTACCTTTCTTGTTCCCTCAGGCAACAATACCCCAATTTATCTTTTGGGACCTCCTTTTTCCCCACTCTTGCTCCATGAATCCAGGCATCTATATGTGACCTGCTTTCCTGACCACAGAGATTAGTTCAGGAAAGAGCACATGCCCATGTCAGTCCAATAGTGTTTGTCTCAAAAATTTTGCTGGAATTATTGGGAAAGAGGGTTTTAAGCAGACAGAATGCAAGTTTAGAGTGCTGTTGTTATATTGAACCTCCCCAGGGGACTAACCTGTCTGAGGGTGAAGACAACACTGAGGGGTAAAAAGCTGAGGGACAGAGACAGATTCTTAATAGTATCATATGTGCGTCTGGATTCAGCCCTGTCTGAAGCCATCTACTCCTGAACTGTAGTTTAGTTTTCAGTCTACCTGAAGCTTCTGTTACAAAACATTTCTTTTTCTGTTCTAGTCAGTTGAGATGAATTTTCTCATCTTGCAATAGAAAGTCCTGACTCACTCAAGCTCACAGAAAATCACCCCCTCTTACACTTCTCTATGTTGTGTGTTCATCAAGATTGCACCGATTTTACACTGTAGTGAACAGGTCTGGTTAGTATGCAGGAAGTGACGAGTAAAGGTCCCTCTATTATGGGTTGTAGCCCTACCATCCAGGTGTGTATGTGTGTTGGGGAGAATGAATAATCATGGAAACAGTCCACATGATCCCAGAGAAGCTAAGAACAATAACATGTGCTCTTAGGTCCTCTGGGTTTTCCCAGTGTCACCAATTCTTCCCTTAAATGCTAAGCCCTCTTGTGCCACATGGAGAATTGCAGAAATAAATTTGCTTCTTTCCAGGCATGAGAAAAAAGTTCTGTTTTAATTCTTTGAACATACTGGTCACCTTATTTAATCCTGAAAACCCGGGATCCAATTTTAGGGTCACAATGGACAGAACCCCTGGAAATAAAGCAGAGTCCAGTACTCGAGGCCTGTCCCTGGGGGTCCAGGAGTGTCCTCAGGAGCCCAGGGTCCAGACAGAGAGTCCAGGGGCTCAGGCTACTCGTGGGCTCACATTCACACCCTTCTCCCAGAAAGGGAATAGCAACTGTTGTCCCTAGATGCTGTGTTCTCTGGGCATCTGTCCTGCTGTAGCTTCCCTGTGATGACTCACTGCCACAGCCATCCACCAATCCTCAAATGTCATCTTCTCTCTGAAGTATCCTGTGACTACAAAGAATGCTTGTCCTCTATGTACTCCCAACACACTTAACTCAGGACGTATATGAGTGTTTTCCTCCTTGAATGGTACCCTGTGAGCAGGGACTGTATCCAATTCGTGTGTGCATCACACCTCCCACACAGGTAGCACAGATGGATGGATGGATAGATGGATATATGGGCGGATGGATAGATGAATGGATGGATGGAGTTGGTCAATACATTGAGTATGGGTGAATTGGATGCATAAGTTCACAGATAGATGATAACTTGCATATAGGAGATGGATGGATCATTGATTTTAGAGAGATGGTTGATGGAGTGAAGATGTATGGTGGCTGGATAATGCATATATGATTGATAATACAGGAATGAAAGTTATTGATATTAAATTGATAAAATGATATTGAGGAATTGGAAACATTGGTGGATGTATAGATGCAAAATAAGAAGATGAATGGATGAATGGATGGATGTGTAGTTACCTTAGAATCACAGCTGAGGTAGAGTCTAGAAAACCTAGAAGCCACTACTGGGTTATAATTGAGGTAGTTTGTAAATTAGCCAAGATAAATTTTGGCAGCCTTTCTGAAAATCTTTGTTCTTAATATCCCTATCCCCAAAATTCAGGATGGTAGTTACTCAGCAATGTGTAATGTTTACTTCTTAAAAATATATCTGAAATTAAGACAGGCAAAATAGTAAGGTTTTTTTTTGTTTTTTTTGTTTGTGAGGAAGACCAGCCCTGAGCTAACATCCGTTGCTAATCCTCCTCTTTTTGCTGAGGAAGACTGGCTCTGAGCTAACATCCGTGCCCATCTTCCTCTACTTTATATGGGATGCCGCCACAGCGTGGCTGACACGCAGTGCGTCGGTGGGCGCCCAGGATCCGAACCGGCGAACCCAGGGCTGCCAAGCTCGGACGAAACCGCTATGCCACCGGGTGGCCCCCAAAATAGTAAGTTTTGATAGAGCTCAGGGATTGTTACACAATTGTTCACTATGTTATTTTTTGACTTTGTTAATGATTGAGATACTTCAGGATAGAAAAGAAAAAAAGAAATTCCCTGTTCTGATCCAGAGGCTGACACTGTTCCTGAGAGGTGAGACACTGTCCCAGGTAGTTTTTCTGGGGCAAGGAGACAGCTGAAATGGTGAAACTGGGGCCAAATTTATAGGGTGGGGAACTTGTGTGGCCACAAGAATGGATGCACCTACCATCTTCTGCCATGTCTCCAGGAGCTCGTCCTCTGTCTTCTGGCGCAGGCAGTGAATAAGGACAGCCGAGGTGGTGGTTTTACACCCAGCAAATATGGCAATTTGCTGCAGAGATCACAGGAGACAGCAGAATTCAAGAGCCATGTCCCTTCCCTCGGTCAATAAAGAGGTGTTCTATCCCAACCTCAATTTCTAAAGGCAGCAGGGGGTGGCAGAAAATACTCTAGCCCAGCAGGTGTGGGTCCTGGTCCCCATCATGTCAATTACATAACCTCTGTCTCTGTTATCTTGTCTCTCTTAAAATGGGCAGAATGATCTCAGAGGTGAACATCTAAGGAGAGGCAGCATGGAGTGGGGCTTTTGAGTATGGAGTCCAAAATCACACTGTCGGGTTTCAAATCTCAGCTCATCCACTTACTAACCATTTGGCCCTGGGCAAGTCACTTACAAAGTGACCAGAGGAGAAGATGCAGATGGAGAGCAGGTAAGCTCCATGATGGTAGAGCCATGGAGAGTGTGCAGGGCTCCCAGAGCCTAGTACATTGTCTGAACAGAATCAATGCTCAGGAGGTATGTGTTGAATAAATAAAAAGGCACAGAGAGAAGTAGAGGAGATTGAGAGAAAGAGGGAAAGAAAGAGAGAATGCCAGAGAGAGAAAATTAATAAGAGAGAGAGAGAAAGAGCAAGAATATGAGTCTTAGATTCCCACGATTTCCTCAATTTCTGGTTCCTGTTTGATAGCAAAATCCAGCCCTATCTCTTCTACTTGTTTCCTTTAAATATGTTCCGCCTTCTCGATTTAAGCCTCATCAAGTGGGCTTCTATTGTTTATTCTCAGATAATTCCAAAAAACATTCTCAAAAATTCTAAACGTCCTGGTGTCTTCCTTTCCTCCCCTCCTACTTACCAGCCCCTTTAAGTCTTGCTGCTGCCCCCGCCACTCCACGAAACCAGCGCTCACAGCTCCACCAAAACACTGCACATCACTGACTCTGGTGGGCTCCCCTCAGCAGAGCCTCCCGTTGCTCACTGTTTCTTGACTTCCTAACAGTCTCCAGATAGAGACAAAGTCTTCACCAGGGTCCTGTGCAGCATGGCCCCTGCAGTGTCCCCAACCTCAGCTCACTCCAGGTTCCTTCTGCTCCTTCTGCTCTAGCTACATCAGCCTGTCTCACTCCCTCACTTGAGAAACTTCATCCTGAGGCAGGATATTTGTACATAGTGTTCCCTCTTTCTGGAATTTTCTATTCTTACCATGAATTGCTGCTCATCTTTCTTATCTCAACTCATTGATAATTTTTTTCAGGAATTTTTCATGATAACCTCCCCCTATTCACTGGACCAAGTGCTCCTTTTGTATTCTGTTATAACCTCCAGTATCTCTCCTTTATTGCTCTTGTCACAGCTGACATTTTAAAATTTGTTTGATTTTGTCTTCATTAATCTGTGTCCTGCTTTAGAATGGACACAGCTTCATAAGGTTGCTAGATATTGGGTATATCAAAATTGTTCATTGATGAATAAATAAATCAATGAATGAATTTTCCAGGAACCACCCCCAGTCACATGCCCTCAGGGAGAGACCACTCCAGGCCCACATGCTACAAGTGGGTCACCAGAACTCAGACCCTGAGAGACAACACACGGTGACAGTCCACTGCCCACTGTCCAGCTGGGCACTGCACCGTGACACACTTTGGGAAGAGTGGTCAGTGGACAGAGCCCTGTGCTGACAGTCCAGAGTCACATGCTTGAGTCCCAGCTCTGCCCTGATCACTCTCTGACCTTGACAAGCTGCTCCCACTCTCTGCCCAGTGTGCCCAGCTGGATAACTGGGAGGTTAGGGGAGGTGTCTCCTGGCCCTTCCCACTCAGCCATTCTCACTTCTGTGATTCCTTGAGGATGTCAGCTGGATCCCGCAGCAGGAAAGGCCCCTGAAGACTCCAGGAGAGCAGAGCAAAGGGTGCAGGGGTGGTCCAGTGTGAGACCTACCTGCGCTGCAGCCTTCGAGTCCTTCTTGACTAGGCCAGCAGTGAGGGTCACGCCACTCTCAGAGATGGCCCGGTGGAAGAGGTTCTTGGCCAGTGGAGATAACACCTGGGAGTTGAGGGGAGAGGAAAAGAGTTTGTGCTCACAGGAGGTGTCTTGAAGAGCTACCCCATTTACAGCTCTGCCCTGGCCCATTCCCCTGGAGACCGGGGTTTACGTGACAGTTCCTAGCCTGGCCTGCCTGTTCCCCAGGATGACTCTGGGACCCAGTTTCTCCAAGAAAACCTCCTTCAACTGGAGGGAGCCAGGAATACAGAGTAAGGGACAGAACAGGAAGCTTGTGGCTCGTGCTGATTATAAAAATCAAAAGTATCTGAAAGACGCTTAGAAACTCCTAACAACACTTTAAAGACACGGTTCTGACTCTGTATTTCTGTTACTTAGAACATATCCTAAGAAAAATGATCATGGAAGTGCACAATTATTTCTACAAATGCTCATGCTGTTTGTAAAAGTAAAAGTTGAAAATAACACAAGGTTTCAATATTATGAGATTTGGTAAATATACTATTTTTTATTCTTACCGTGGAATACTACATGAGCATATAATAAAATTATGGAAGAGTACTTAATGTTTAGGGAAATATTTCTATTCTAATGCTAAGGAAAGTTTTTTGTTTAAAAAATCCTAGACAGATAGATAGATAAATAGATAGACAGATTGATGATAGTTAGATAGATAGAAAGATAGGTAGATGAGAGATGAATAGATAGATAGACACATAGATAGATGGATAGATAGATAGATAGATGAGATGAGTCATGGAAAACAGACTAGAAAACTATGTGTCAAAATGTCCATGGTTGGTATCCCTGGGTAATGGGATTATGGATGACTTTTTTCTTCTTCAAGGTTATCTGTATTTTTCCTTTTTCTCCACTTTATTTAATATAAAAACAGATTCCCCTGAGTATTTGACTATGAAAGTAATACATGTTTTTAAAATACAGTAATAGTGGCCTGGCCCCGTGGCATAGTGCTTAAGTTTGTGTGCTCTGCTTCTGCGGTCTGGGGTTTGCAGATTTGGGTCCCCGGTGTGGATCTACCCACCGCTCATCAAGCGTTGCTGTGGCGGCATCACACATGCAAAATATAGGAAGATTGGCACAGATGTTAGCTCAGGGCCAATCTTCCTCACACACACACACACACACACACATACACACACACACACACACAAACACAGTAATAGTGCTGAACCTCTGCTCAACTGTGAGGCCCTGGGAGTTTCCTTACAACTCCCAGCAACTTCTAATCTGGTTTTCTGTCTTTATTCCCTCAGTGTCTCCCTCAGCTCCATTACCACCAGCAAGACATCTGAGACTGCTGCCCTCCCTCTTGGGCATGGACAAACATTCAGACCACCTCAGAGGAGGCCCCTGACCTGATCTTAGTGCTTATGTCCCCTTGACACGTAGGTCTGGCTACAAGGCAAATCATGACACTCTGCCTAACCCTTAAGATTGACTCCTCTTATTCAAAATGTATACCCATCCCTACATCCCAAGAGAAGTGAGAAGTCCTAATGTTAAAATGATTAGGAAGGAGAGAGCTCAACCAAGTTAGAAAAGGAGCAATGTTGCAGTTGTGGCTGGACATTTTTATGGCCCCAGGATGCTAGGTGAGCTCTGAGCTTCTTGGGGGCCAAGGAGAGTTTGGCCATTAGCTCTCCACAATCTGATGCTGTGCCGAGTAGCATCAGTCTTGAATTCAGGTCTTGTGAGTAAAGGAGCCCATGGCTAGATTGGCTGGTTTCCATGGAGTCCCATCAAGAACCACATCAGGTCCAGGAACACTTACAAGAACAGAGACACTTTGACCTCCCGCTGACTCTCCAAAGATGGTCACGGAGCCTGGGTTTCCTCCAAAGTTGGCAATGTTCTCCTGGACCCAGTGCAATGCAGCCAACTGGTCCAAGTGACCCCAGTTTCCCCTGCTGTGTTCGTCCCCTGTGCTGTGAGTAAGAGAACAGGGTGAGGTGGGAGCAGAGATGTCAGGGCAGGGCTCTCAGGACCACAGATGGGGCTGTAGGTGACCCTTCTGGAATAAGACAGGACTTCCACTGTCCTGACACAGGGGTCTTCACCTGCCTTCCACTCCTGTAGCGTTGTTCTATTATAGGATCTACATTCCTTCATCTGGCATCCATTTATTGAGCATCTACTATGGGCAAACACTGTTCTAAGAGCCAGGAGCCCATCTGAGAACAAAACAGGCAAACCTCTGACTACACAGAGCTCACACTACAGATAATAAACAAATAAACATATAAGTATAGAATATAATGCCAGGTAGTGAAAGTGCTTTCAGGAAAACAAAACTGGGTAAAGGAAAAGGCAGAGGTGGGGCAATGGGGTCTTATTTCAGACCACATGACCAGGGAAGGCCTCTTTGAGACAGTGGCATTTGAGCAGAAACCTGAACGAATGAGCATGTGAACCTTGAAAATATCCAAAGAAGGGAACTGCAGGCAGAAAAAACAGCAAGTGCAAAGGCCCCAGGGACCAGTGAACAAAGTGTGAGTATAGGACATGCAGCTGGAGAGGGCTCTGTGTGCCCAGGTAATGACATAGATGTCATTGTAGGTAAGGAGGGAAGTCACTGCAGGGGAAGAACATGATTCCGTTTATGTCTTAAATGATCTCTCTGGCTACTGTGCAGATCAGACAGAGTATAAAAGTAGCAGGGTTATAAAAGTAGGAGGTTATTACAATAATCCAGGTGAGAGACACAGAGGGCTTTGATTAGTGTGTGTGCAAGGGAGGAGGTGAGAAGTGGCTGGATTCTGAATATACTTTAAAGGTGGAATCAGAGGATTTGCTGACCAACTGGATGTGGGGGGTGAGAAAAAGAGAAGAGTCAAGGCTGAACACAAGACCTTTATCCTGAGCAACACGAAGGCTGGAGCTGCCAGCAGCTGAGCAGGGGGCACTGTGGGGACAGTAGGAGTGTTCTGGGGGGAGGGGCAGTAGGAGTCAAGGGTAAAGTTTGTCCGTGTGAAGTGTGAGCTGCCCTTTAGACGTCCAGTGGAGACAGTAGGAGGTAGAAGGAGGTAGGTAATGATGTGCATCTGGGTTTCAATGCAGAAGTTGTGGCTCAAAATATGGAGCTGTGAAAGTGCCTCCTGAGGTCACTCAGGGCAGCAGTAGAGATGGAGATGGAGAAGCACACAGAGGCCTGAAGATGGGGAGTCAGAGGGTCCAGTGTAGGGGTCCAGAAGGAGCAGTCTGTGAGGTAGGAGGTGGCCAGGAGCCAAGAGAAGGAAGCATTTCACAAAGGTGTGAGTGATCATGTGCGGATGCTGCCAAGATGGTATGTGGATGTTTGCCAGGTTGGACCAAGAGCTGGTGGGTAATTGGTGACCATGACCAGAATAGTCTGGTGGCATGGTTGGAGTGAAAACCTGATTGACATGAATTGAGGAGAGACTGGGAGGAGAAGAAGCAGGGAAACCTAATGTAGCAGATTTATTTTAATGGCAAATAGAGAAACGGGCCGTGGGTGAAAGAGATGAGCAGTCACAATGACGGCAATACATCCTTGGACATGACCCGTGTAGTCATAATCCTCCTCCGGCTCCATAGGTCTTTCCAGGGAGAAGCCCATCCCTCCCCCATTCCATCCATCAGCCATGTCAGGGTCAGAGGTCCTGGGGCTGGTGCATTCAGAAAATGCTCTTAGTAGCTGTGTCCTGCAGGAAACCTGGTTCCTGTTTCCATGGAGCCTTGTTGGAGAAAACTCTGGCCTTGACTCACGCATGTGCCAAAGGAAGAAGGAAATGGGATGAGTGGAACTGACATTCCTCCTGGGAGGGCTGTTCATTGAGAACAGATGCTGCAACACCCTCTCTGATCTAGCCACCCATTCTTTCACACACAAGCATTCACTGAGCTCCCACCATGAGTCTGCTCCTTCCTTTCTTTCCCATGTGGTAGGATGCGTAAGCCTCTAACTGCTGTGCTGCATGCTAACTGTCATTTTAGAGGTTGCAATGTGCTGGGGCAGCACAGGTGAAAAAGAGATGAGTATTTCTGAGGGGGTAACATGAATTAGCCAGCTCTGCTGGTCTTGGGGTTAAGATTCAGTGCTTTCGCCATTGCATCCCAGGTTTGTTTCCCTGTCAGGAAACAACACCACCTGTCTGTCAGTTGTAGTACTGTGGGGGCTGCATATTGTTGTGACACTGTAAGCTATGCCACCAGTACTTCAAATACCAGCAGGGTCACCCATGTTGGACAGCTTTCAGCAGAGCTTCAAGACCAAAGAGGACCAGAAAGAAGGACCTAGCCATCAACATCCGAAAAAAATGGCCATGAATACCCCATAAATAGCAGCAGACCATTGTCTGATATATTGCCAGAAGATGAGAGGATAATGCAAAAAGACCAGCAGGCTTCTATTCTTACATGGTTGCTAGGAGACAGAATCGACTCAACAGCACTAACAAGAAACATTTGAGTAGGATCTTACAGGATGAATAAAAGTTTGACAGGTAGAATAGGCACTCCAGGCAGAGGGAACAGCACATGCAAAAGCTCAAAAGCACATGGCCCAGTATGGCTGGAGAATGAGAAGGGAGGTAGAGTCCAATTATGAAGGGACTTGAGTGACTTACTAGATAATTTAGCAAAGATCCCCTTGAGGGCTGACATGACCAGAGTGGGGCCCTAGCATCCTTGCTTTGGAAGCCAATGTGCAGTGAGGGGTATCCAGTATCCTACCTGAAGAATCCCCAGATGCCCAGGCGGTACTGAATGGTCACCACCACCACGTTTTCATGGGCAGAGAGGGGCAGCCCATCATAGGTTGATGCTCCACCTTCCACCAGACCACCTCCGTGGATCCACACCATCACCTGGACAGAGAGGAAACAACACTGGTTATAGGAAGCAGATCTGAGAAGGACCTCAAGAGGTCATCTGGTTTGGTTGCCTACCTCTTAGCCATGACTCAAGTAGGCCATTACCCAAAGTTCTCCAGTGCCCCCAAAGTTGGAGCAGGCAGTTGCTCTCCTTCCCCACTCTCCCAGCTGGGGCCCAGGACACAACCCCACTCAATGCATCCTGGTTGCCCCTGCCTATTTTCCCAGCCTCAGTGCCACCTCCTCCCCAGGCTCTTCATACTGAGAACACCATCACAGGAAAGGAAAGCTGAGGGTGACATCTTCTCCCCAACACTCCCATCATCCTCATGCCTGGACCCCTCACCCAGCTCAGTGTACTCTGCAGGTCACAGTCCTTGTACTTCAGCTTCATCTCAGTTACCTCCTATGCAGTGAATTAAACTTCTTTCATGTGTGAATGATTATCTCAAGAAGCACACATGTCCCCAGTGGTATGTCTTCTTAATATGCCTTCCCTCTGCCTCCTCCTGATTCCTCTGCCTCCCCAAATCCCCTGATCCTCCAAAGCCCAGCCTGAAAGCCACCTCCTCCAAGAAGACCTCAGTCATTTGACTAACATGATCTGAGAACTTGCTATGTGCCGGAGAATGTGATAAGAATTGAGGATCAGTGTCTAGACAACAATTCATGACTCACAGCTCCTGCCTTTAAAGAGCTCACATAGCAAGGAAGTGAGAGTGGCTAACATAATAATATTGTAATAATTTTGTTAATTAAAAAAAGAACTTGGGCCGACCCTGTGGCATTGTAGTTAAGTTTGCGCACTCTGCTTTGGAGCCTGGGGTTCGCACGTTCAGATCCCGGGTGCGGACTGACGCACTGCTTGTCAAGACTTGCTGTGGCGGTGTCCCATATAAAGTAGAGGAATATGGACAGCAATGTTAGCCCAGGTCCAATTTTCTTCAGCAAAGAGAGGAGGATTGGCAATGGCTGTTAGCTCAGTGCTAAGCTTCCTCTCAAAAAAAAAAAACCAAACACCAAACCTTCATAGCACAAAAGATGTGCCAAGTATTATACTTAGCATTTAAAAATAAACCATCCATGAGGCAAGGACCACTATTGTCCCATTTAACACAGAGGAAAACTGAGGCACGTAACCTGCCTGAGGCCATGCACCTAATAAGTGGTGGAAGCAGGACTTGAACCCAGGCAGTCTAGCTCTAGAATCCAGAAGTTGAGCCACCCAGCACACTGCAGCCTATGGCCACAGTGCAGTAGGTCAGCTGTTAGAGAAGGAGTAAGATCTTCCCTTCAACTCTAACTAACGTGTCAGGGGTACTTCGCTTGTGTACCTCGCCAGGCACTGAGATAAAGCTTAATATTCATCATTGAATACTCATATGTGATAATTCTGGTTTTGAGGAACCTGAGCCAGGAGTCTTAGAGAATAAAAGGCAGAACCGGGATTTAGACCAAGACCCTGTGGTTCCAGAACGTGTGTCGAGAAGTACAAGTCTCCTGCCTCCAGGTTCCCAGAGTCTCTGTCCCTCCCACACCCCTGATCCCTGCCCTCCTCCGGGTCGAGGGACTGAGTTTGAGTCATCTCTGAGTGAAGGCTGAGTCACGGTCAGGTCAGCAGTGACTTGCTAAAGTTAGTCTGTCTGTGCAGCCCAGATGGGAAGATCCTCAAGGCAGAGGATGTGTGGTAATAGTTTTATGTTCTTCCTTTCTCCTAATCCCCAAGTCCAGATATGTATATGGGGCACTGAGTACATCAGAGAATAATGGATGAATGAATGAATGAATGACTGAGTGAGTGAACTCTTAGCCCCACCTCTTTGGGCCAAGCATGTGCAGTGCATCTTCTAGTCACAAGTTCACAGACGCCTCCTCCACTCCCGGGCATCATGCCAGGTGTGTCCTGGGAGACGCCTGGTGCTCACCTCCCCCCGCTTCTCCACCCCAGGGATCCCCTCCTTTTCCAGCAGACCCTCCCCCAACTCCAGCCTGAGTCTGGAAGCCTGCCCCATCTCTGGGCCTCCCTTTATTCAGGAAATGCTGACTCACTGGGTCATCAGCCCGCGCCAAATTCAATTAAGGGGGGAAGTTAGCTACCACAAAATCCCAGATTGTTGGCCAAAAGCAAAGGAAAGTGCTTCTTGGCTTGACAGAGGTTCTGCTCTTCATATTTTTTTTGGGAGATACTGTTAGACAGGGATTTTTGTGTGCTGAGGACAGGCCACACGTGGGCTCGATTTCCTAGTCTGTGCCAAAAAGCACTCGTTTGAAAATGAGAAGACATGCACTCTCGTCCTGCCAAACCCACTGTGTGACCTTGCTTTACCCTCTCTGGGCCTCAGTTTCTCTATCTGTAAAAGAAGGACTAGGTTGTTGGCTGATCTCTAAGATTCCTTCAGTTCTAATCTCGCGGAAATTTTATTTTAGCTGCTCTGGGTATCAGATTCCTAATCTAGCAACCAAGAATAATCATTCTTCCTCTTCTATTAACATAAAAGAACTTAGAAAAATTGAAATGTACATTACAGATGTACAGCAAATTCCCCAAAAGATCCTATGTCTGTCACTAGGGGAAACTGAAGTTGAAGGGGAACAGGATGTGCCATCCCAAAATATGTCATTTTGATATACTGATTATCTTGAATTAATTCACTTAAGAAAATTTCCTAGGAAACAGCCAGTGCAAGAAGGACACTCTAACCCTCTCTTGTCCCCTTGAAGGCAGGAAGTGAATCTCCTATGTGAAATGTACCCTCCTGCACCTGGAGGGTAAATGGCATCGTTATCACCAGAGATAAGGAATTCAAGGCCAGGAAGGCTGTATATACAAATTTTGTTACTTCCTCTTAACTTTCTACTCCAACCCAAACCACTTTGCTCTGTTAAATCTTCACAACCAGTTGTTACTTTGATCACCTCTTTGATGCTCCTATTTTTATAAACTCCCATTTGTACAAAATTAAATCTGTTTTTCTCCTGTTTATCATTCTTATGTCAATTTATTTATTTATTTGTTTGTTTGTTTATTTATTCTAGGCCAGCCAAAGTACCTAGAAGGGAAGAAAGGAAAAGTTTTCTTGTTCTGCAGTTTCCTGTGGTCACGTGGTCTGGCTGTGGTGGATAAAAAAGCCCTGGGGCCCCTGAAACAACCCTGGCTGGTGATATCCACCCCAAACTGCCTTCATTCTCTTCCCATCTACACGAAAAGATCCCACAATTCTAGAATTTGCCAGCCTTGACCAATGGTACCCACTGCTTACCGGCAGCCTGCTTTTCTTTGTCAAGTCAGCAGGAGTGTAAATATTTAGGTAAAGACAGTCTTCAGAAAACTGGAGAGAAATGTTCTCCTTTCTGTTGGTAAAGAGGTCTGAGAGCATCTGCCCTGCCATTGCATCTTGGGAGCACCTGGGAGGGGCGGGGAGAAAGAAGAACTCCTGAAGTTCAGTCAGAGAAGAGCAAGGAGGTGTCGCCTGCAGTCAAGCTGGACCTTGGACTGGGAGGGTTAGGCCTGTAACAGAGATGTTTTTACCAGACTGGAGACATTGGAGGGTGTAGGAAGCTGCCTGGGGATCCAGGGAGGGGGTGGGGGGTGGGCTCTGGGGCTCACTAAGGTCTTCCAGGACTGTGTATAGTGAGGAGGCCTGGCACCTGTCCCTTTCCCAGAGCCTCCAGGATGCCGTGGGTCAGGGAGAGGAGGCTGCCTATACACCTGGGAGAGGACGATTTCCTGCACATGCTGGACACAGCCTGGCTCTCTGCTGGGCTCTGTGTGGTGGGCTACAGGGTGACCATATCCTCACCAGGTAAACATGTTCTAGTCCACGGGAGACTTCCATAAACCATGAGAAGTCACTCAAATGGCAGACATTTAGGGCACACAACAGGTCAGGGATGAAATATTTGTGGGGCAACATTAAAAGAACCCTGTTCTAGTCCTGCGTCAGCCATTAATATGCTGGGTGACCTTGGTTGAATTCCTTCCCTGCTCTGGGCCTCAATAATCCAGATCTAGGTGAGGGAGTGATTTCTATGAGGATCTTGCAGCCCTGACATACTAAGATCCTACCACCCATCCCAGACAAGCACTAATGGTTGCCCTAATAACAGGTCTTAAAGATCCAACATAGATTATAATTGGTAACATTTCCTAAGTCCTCTCAGGGTGTCAAGGACTGTACACCTTATGCACTAATTCATTTAATCCTCAAATCAATCCCCTGACATAGGTTCCCTTATTATCCAAGTTTTATAGACAAGAAAATTGAGGTAAAGAGAGGTGAGAAATCCTTCCTTCACACAGCCAGGAAGATCCATACTATGGAGTGCTTATATTCGCAAGGACATTATAAGCAAGATTTCTGAATCTCAATGTACCCAGAATGCAGGCATCACTGTCCCCAATGTGTAGATGGGGAAACTGAGGCACCAAGGTGTTTGGATGACACAGCTGTCAAGTGTCAGATTAAGAGGCTGCAAATATGATACCCTGATTTCCATCCTGGAGGAAATCTCCTGGAATACTAAGATCAGGGGGCATAATATTCATAAAAGAAAAAATTCACATGTCAAAACGGAGAAAATAGTTCAACATCACTAGTATTCAAATGAATGCAAAAAAACAGAAGAAAATATATAATTATGATGATAATAAGAATTATTATTTTACCTATCCAGCAGCCAAAAAAACATTTTTTAAAAATCCCAAGCATTGCAATTGTCTGGTAAATGGAGGTTTTCATACATTAATGGAAGGCGTGTAGCTGGAATACTTCTGAAGGGAAATTTAACAAAAGGTGCATATTCTTTGACTCAGAAAAGTCATTTCTTGGAACTTCTCCAAAAATATTCATGAGTGTGATTAAGTTTTAACTATAGGCCATTCATCAGAGTGCTATGTCTATTCTCAAAAACATTAACTGTGACTGCAAAGAAGAGATCAGGTAAATTGATTATGATTCAATACCCAAGGTACTGCAGCTATTAAATGTCAGGCTGTGATATTTAATGACATAGAACAATGTTCATGATATACTTATAGGGGAGCAAAGTAAGCATCCAAACTATCTGTATAGTGAGATGGGATATTATGATTTATAATAAGAAATATCTATTTGTTCTTCATCCAGTTTCTGGCACAGGGCTCCTAAAACCTTGGAATTTCCTAAGAGATGAGGGCCATAAAGGTGTGTTTGTTGTATTAATGAGGTGACTTTTGGACCTCACCTAAGGATGGGAACTGGTTGTCAGGAAACCAACCAGTGATTAGAGGGGGAGCCTTCAGTCCCAGCCGCCGACCTCTGGGGAAGGGAGAGGGGCTGGGGGGTGAATCAATGTTCAAGGGCCAAAGATTTAATCACTCATGCCTGTGTAAGGAAGCATCCATAAAAAAACAAAAGGACAAGGGTTCAGAAAGCATCCAGGTTAGTGAACCAGAACACCTCACTGTGCCAACGTGCCAGGCCCAAAACTCCATGAGGACAGAAGCTCCTTTCTTCACAAACTTACCCTATGAATCTCTTCATCTGCTGTTGATTCATATCCTTTAATATCCTTTGTAATAAACCAGTAATCTGGTGAGTAAACTAATTTCCTGAGTTCTGTGAGCCTCTTTAGCAAATTAATGGAACCTAAGGAGGGGATCATGGCAACCTCTGATTTATAGCTGGTGGGGCAGAAGCACAGGTAATGGCCTGCACTTGTGATGGGCATTTGAAGCAGAGGGCAGTCTTGTGGGACTGAGCCCTTAACCTGTGGCATCTGATGCCGCCTCCTCGTAAATAGTGTCGGAATTAACTGAATTGTAGGACACACGGCTGGTGTCTGAGAATTGCTTGTTGGTGTGGAAAAAAACCCACACATGTTGAAATGGGTGCAGAACATTAGGTAGTTCTATTTTTAAGGGGGAAGTAGGCAAAAGTGAAAAGTCTGGGAAAACAGAGTCTAATTTATGAGCAGCAGTTCTCTTCAGGGTGAAATCATACATGGTTTTCATTTTCTTACTTTTCCTTTCCTGTACTTCCTCACTTTTCTGTAATAAGTATTACACTCACAATCAAGAAAATAAAACAGTGAATATTATTTTTAAAGGAAGGGGAGAAGAGTAGAAACGAGGAGGAAAAAAAAGAAGAGAAGCAGGCAAGAGGTGGGACCCTGGAAATTCCCAGAAATGCCTTGCTGAGGTGAATTAGGTCTAAATGGATGCATATAGGCCTCCAGGTGCCTTGTATGGCCTCTCTGGTGCTTCTTTGCCCAACTTGGCTGGGTGACTAGGACACACCAACCACTGCTCTGCTCGTGACTAGGTGGCTAGACACACCTGGGAGTTGAGGACTTGCCTGGTCAACGCCCCAAAGCACTGCCCACCCACACACTGCCTCGCCCACCCCACTCCCCAACGATGGCAAAGTTCAAGACAGGAAAATAAACAGAACTGCTACTTCTGATCCCTCGCACTTGTGCAACTTTTAATTTTTTTCCAAAGCACTTATCATATTCTAACACATTATATAATTCATTTATTAATTTGCACGTTCTTTATTGTCTGTCATCCCTCGTAGAATGTAAGCTCCATGAGGGAAGGGATTTTTGTTCTGTTCACTAATGGATCCCAGGAACCTGGAACAAGCCTGGCACACAGTAGGTGCTCAATGAATATTCGTTGAATAAGGGGGTCTAGAATGCTGTGAGGGTTCTGGACTGTCTTTAAGGATCTACAATATCTGGAGGAATCCATAACAAAGTATAATCCACTCAGAGGATTGCCTTGGCTCCTTCCCACGTCACTCTGAGGCAAACACCCCCCGAAAGCTGCCGCAGCCACACCCCGGCTTACATGGGAGGGCAGGAGGTGGTGTTCTTCACGAAGTGCCACGGTTCTGCAGGCTGCGGCGGAGCAAACCTCAGGGATCCGAGAGGGGGCTTGGCAAAAGGGACTCCCAGGAAAACGGCCACGGGCTGTGCAAATCCTTCTAAGCTGACGTACTTCCCCAGGACTTTGCCCTGAACGGTGTCCACAACAGGAGGCGAGGATGGGTGCCCTGCTGGACATCGAGAGGAAATGAGGACACGTCAGAGGTGAAAGGTTTGACCTGGATTCCAGGTGGGTCTTGTCAATTATGCATGTGACTTTGAATGACTGACCTCAAGTTTCTAGACCTCAGTTTCTTCTTATGTAAAAGAGAGATGAGTTTAACTGTCCTTTCTTGCTCATAGAGCTATCTTAAGGATCAAGTTGAAATTGGAGGGAAAACAGCATCAAGTGAAAAGTAAATGCAAGAAGGAGAACTGCAGGGAGTGAACAGCCACTGGGTTTCCTCTCTTAGAAGCCTCTGGAAACAATTATTCTTTGGGATCCTGGTGCTGAGCTGCACGCCTGATGAGAGGATGAACAAGAGGCGGCCCCTCTTCTCAGAAGCCTGAACCTTGTAGGGAGAATGAGCCACACACATACGTGACTCTGCTGCTGGGAAGAAGGTGGTCAGTGCCCTGAGAGAGGTACCAGTGAGGCCCGACAGGAGGGAGAAGAGGGAGCGCGTCTTCTGATTGGGGGCATATGGAGGCGGTGACCTTGCAGCTGGGACTTGCAGTAGGGGAGGACTGAGCAAGAAGATATGGAAGGGGGGAATAAACGAATAAGCAGAGAAGACAATGGGCCGAGGGAAGGCTCTGAGACAGCAAAATGCGAGGGCTGGGCGAGGAAGAGTGATGGCCCATTTGAGCCAGAGGGAGTCTATGGGGAGGGGACAATAATCCTGGAATGAGAGGGGTTCATGTCTGGGAGGGCCTTGAATGCCAGGCTAAGGTTTGGTCTTTATTGAGTGGGTAAATGAGCAGCTCGGAACAGTTCTGGAGAGCAGGAGAGTAACACAATGAGCTTGAGGATTCTTCTGGTGGCTCTGAGCAGGGTCGTCCAGAGAGTGGGGTCAGATTCCTCTCTGTTCCATCCCTGTGGAGCAGACAGTTCCTCCTCACTGAATTGAAATTCATCTCCTGAAGCTTCCACATCAGTCCTGGTTCTACCTGCTGTGGGGCCATCCTGAGCTTTCATGGGGCAGGTTGCCTTTCAGACACTTGACTGTGCCCATCCCTCAGGTCTTCCCTTGTCCATCCTCAGTTTGTTTGAACATTCCTCACAGGAAATGATGTCTAGACTCTCCTCCGCCCAATTGCTCTTCTTTGATATAGACAAAAGATCAACATCTCCCTCAAAGTGTGTGGCCAGAACAGAAAGAATAACCCAGATTTGTTCTTATAGAAGAATATCCAATGTTAAACTTCAAGAGAGATGGAGGGGACAGAAACCAGATTGCCGAGGGTGAGAAAGTGGGTGTTGGGGTGAGAGGCATCAGCAATAATGGTAAGAGCGGCAGTTACCACATATGTTATAGGTAATGTTCATATACTGAGCACTTTCTGTGTGTCACATGTGAATTCCTGGTCATTTAAATTATTGTTCACAAAAGCTTTTTTAGGTTGATGTCCATATGTCCATTTTACAGATTAGGAAGCTGAGGAAATGGAGGCAGCCCGTATGGACTTTCTAAAGATGGAAATGGGGTGGCCTTGCAAAAGGTCCTCCTAATTTGGTTTTTACTCTGCTCTTACACTCAGTTCCAGGCCTCACATGGTATCATACCGCCAGAAAGAAGATTAAATCCACGTGGTGCCTGGGCTGTCAGGACACTGATGGCCAGAGCACTGGCTCTGGATTCAGGAGCCACAGAGAGATTCCAGAGCGTGATTTTCCAGTTGACCTTGGACAAGTTCATTTCCCTGTCTGAGTCTCAGTTTCTCCATCTATCAAACGGCACAGATGCATTCTGAGGTCCCCTGTTGCACCCTTGTATTGACAACGTCTTTTAGTGGCTGTATTTGATGCTTTGACATCTGAGGCCTTGAGGACCCTGGAGGGACTGCCCCTCCCACAGTCAGCCATTCCTAGAAGCAAGAATCTGCTTGTCCTTCCAGCATGCCAGAGCCCAGATCCCAACCAACTTCTTCATGGGATTCTCACAGGACAGGACACCATCATCCTGCCCTAATCATTCCAGGGCCAGGTACCTGACAAGATGAGCAGTCCCGAGGCTCCACAGCCCGTTGAAATTGCTTAGTTTGCCAACCCTAAACCTGCTGCCTGCCTCACTCCTTCCTCCTCCAGCAACCAGATTAAAGACCTTTGCCCACAATAATTTCTCCTCTCTGCCTCCTGACCCCCCTGTGCCTCACTTTTTGGCCCACCGTGGTGGTGACGTGCCCCCTCCCCTTGGGAACTGTGAGTGACAAACTATCTTTTGAATGGCTGTCAGCTCCTGGTCTGTTGGTCTTACCATACATCAAGTTTCTATTAATACACTATATTTTAAAACATCCCCTTTATTTATGAATCTTTATTTTACACTCGCTTCATACTGAAAAATATGCTCTTTAAAAACAACAATGCATTTTCTCCTCACAACAGCCCAAGGAGGTAGTTACTGTCCTCATCCTCATTTTAGAGGGGGAAACTGAGGCACAGAAAAGTGAAGTACCTTGCCTAAGGACACACGGCTAGTAAGTGCTGGGCTGGGACTGGAATCCGTGCACTCTGGCCCCTGTATTGATATTTGTATTCCGCTAACCCACTCTCCATGATGTGGCCATATGTGGACTAATATCAGGGGAAATAAACTGAGTTCTTCCCAGTCCTCATCTGGATTCATGTGGTTAGCTGGGGCCCTCCTGTGCGTGGTTCAGGCAGCTGAGGTCTCTGGTGTTTATTCTCCCCTGGACGGGCTGTCTGGGGTCAGTGCTCCAAGACTGGGGAGAGTGCTGCTGTGGAACCGGTCCCGTGACTCATTTGTGCCATAAACTTCTCCCTCACCTCGTCCCTGGATAAGGATTTCCCGATGTGCCCTGCTGTTTGTATTTCAGAAGGACTCACCCCAAACTGTGGAAGTGGTCAGGGAGACCAGGACCAGACTGAAGAGCCACATCGTGGAAGGACAGCAGCTCCCGGGCCTGCAGGTCTCTGTGCCTCTGGGAGGGGCCGTGCAGCCCGGACCCAGAGCCCCACCTCCTGCCCTGCTGTCAGCTCTCATCCTCCCAGCCAATAGGCTAATCAGGCAGAAAAGCTCTCTCCCTTCCAAAGATAACACTGGGCCTTTTTGGAGCCTCTGTGCCACGCCTCCCAGAATTTCCCCTCCTTTTTCAAAACAGCATGGAGTAAACTCTCTGATTGCAGACAGACAGAGACTGGTCAAACAACTTGTTACATAAGGGTTTCTCCTTCCCTGTGCTTTAACCTCAGCAGACTGTGAGCTTCCCAAAGGGAGGCACAGGCAGACAGATGCCTTTGGACGTTGGTTTGGGGGCCCAGAACAAACTTGAAAACTTTTGGAGCAACTCCCAGCCCCACAGCTGCTCAGCTGGGGAACTGAGAACAAATCTAAGCTTCCCTGGGCTTCTATTTCATAGAGCTCTATGCTGTGCAGTTTGGAAGCATCTTAAATTTCATCTGGTCTCCCTGTTGATGTGTAAACTAGCTTTACTATATTCCTGCCAAGTGACGCTGCTTCCTATCTCACACTTCCAGCGTCCGGGAACTCACTACCTCTAGAGGCAGGGGTCATTGGGCAGAGCAGTGTTCTTCCAGTAAGGAACTCCATCCCTCCACAGACCCTGGCTGTATTCATTCATTCATCCATCCATCCTTTCATTTGTTCAATATTCCATTTAGTCATTCATTCTCCAAATGCCTAGCACTATGCTAGGTGTTGTAAATACAAAGATGAATTCAAGACATGTTCCATCTCCTCAAGGAGCTCACTGTGTAGTAGATAAGACAGATGGGGTGTGTGGGGGTGTGAACTGCAGTGCAGTATGACAGCACCAAGATAGAGGGACACAAAGTGCTCTGGGTGCATCTGGGAAAGTGTCCTTTACCTGCTGGGGGTAGGATGAAGATGCTCAAAGCCTGTTTCATAGAATCATTAAATGTGCAACAACAGGGAACTCGTTCAAGACACTCTGGTGCAGCTGGCTAAGGAGATACTGTGCATTCACTCAAACTAGTGATGCACGTGTCTGTTTACTGACGAGGAAAGACAGTCATGATCTGCTGTGAAGGGGAAACACACCAGATTATAGAACAGTTATGGCTGCTCTTTGGGAAACAGTTTGACAGTTCCTCAGAAAAAATTA
Source organism: Tapirus indicus (assembly GCA_031878705.1). Lineage (NCBI taxonomy): Eukaryota > Metazoa > Chordata > Mammalia > Perissodactyla > Tapiridae > Tapirus > Tapirus indicus. Next base: position 28,688,545 of record CM062927.1, on the reverse strand, counting down.
AACGTAAAGGTACCATATTTTCTAGTATCCACTCCTAGGTAATTACCCAAGATAATTGAAAGCATGTTCATACAAAAACTTGTACACAAATAGACACATTATTCATAATAGCCAGAAGTGGGAACAACCCAAATGTCCCTCAACTAATGAGTGGACAAATAAAATGTGATTTATCCAAACAATGGAATGTTTTTCAGCCATAAAAAGAAATGAGGTATAGATAATTGTTCCAACAAGAATGTTTTCATTCATTTCAAGGCTGAATTTTGAAAACATGCTAATGAAAGAATCCAGACAAAAAGGCCACATATCGTATGGTTCTATTTATAATAAATGTCCAGAATAAGCAAATCAACAGAGACAGAAAGTAGACAAGACATTGCTAAGGGCTGGGGGAAGAAAGAATGAGGAATGACTGCTAATGGGTATGAGGTTTCTTTTTGGAGTGATGAAAATGCTCTATGATTAGATAGTGGTGATGGCTCCACAACTTTGCGAATATACTAAAACCACTGAACTGTACACTATAAAATGTGAATTTTATAGTGAGTTTTATGGTATGTGAATTATATTTCAATAAAATAAAGAAATATTTTTAAAAATCCACTCATGTATAATATCCCACTTTAGTAAAACTATATACTTTATTTGCATAGGAAAAATCCTGGAAAGTGACACATCTGATTAGTACTACAACAGCCATTTCCTGGCTGTCGTATTGTGATTGTTTATACTCATTTGTATTTTCCACTTTTATTCATTCAGGCATTCACTGGACTGTGTCAAACACTGTGCTGAGTGTTTTGTATGCAGAGTCTCACTTAACTATCAAAATAACCCTGTGAATTGATGCTATTATCTCCCAGGGGCTCAGTGTGGTCCAGGATCCAGCCCACAGTCACTCATCAAGTATGAGGAAGAGCTGAGGTTTGAACAGATGCTGCATAACATTACAGCCCATACTCTTAACCATGCTGCTGTTGTATCAAAATTTCGTAAGAAACCAACTTTGTTGGTGCTCTAAGCACATGCTTGGTTCACCTATGGATGATCTCAGATGGCCTCTCTTCTGGGATCTCCTCCACATCTGCCCCTTCAAAGTGCCGCACCTTCCTGCTGACCCCTCCTGGATCCTCAGGCTGCCTGGAAGGATGGTTGGAGACAGGAGTGCTGGGGTTCCTGGGAAAGGGAGTGACCAGGTGGTGGAGGTGCTTGCTGATGGCTCACACTTCATGGTCCCCTCTCCCAGTGTGGACATGTCACTGAGAAGGTGCTGCCCAGCCAGGAACGCATGTCCCAGTCCCCCTCATATTAACTGGGGTCATGAGATGCATTCTCGCCAATGCAGAGGGGACAGTGTGAAGCAGGGTTGTCTCCAGGCCAGTGCAGTAAAGGGGCAGCTGTGCCTTCTCCACGCTCACACTGTTTCCCAGTGTCATTTGACCAGCCTGCCTTTATCCAGGCCAGACCAATATTGACGTCAGGGAGAAGTGGGCAACCAGCAGCATAAAGCACATGATAATTCTACAAAAGTTCAAAATGGATGCTTATTAACACTAATTCTAGATGCTGGTGGCCAGAGAGAGAGAGCCCTGTGGTGGGGCCAGGACTTTGTGACAGCATTAGAGTCAGTCCCCAGAGGTCAGTCCTTCTACAAAGATTGACCTGGCCTGGCGTTCCTCTCTTTTATCCAGGAAAGAAACATGGGTCATAAAGAACACCCTAATAAAGAGCATCAATATCTCTATCCACATGGGACAATCTGGGTGGTCTCATAGCAGAAAACAAGGCTGTTTCTAATCACTTAGCACACCACACACACACACACACACACACACACACCTGTTAAGAAATAACCATCCTGCCTTTTGCCCTGGTCAGCTGGCCTTTGCAACCTGGGAACACAGCCCTGGCTCTTATCTTATGAAGATTGTAGGGTGCTGACTTAGAAAAATATGAAGGGCAGGGAGGAGTTATTTTCCCAATCCCATTGTTCCATTGCATGCCCTCTTGTGACACCAACAAATTTCACAAACAGAGGCAGCCACTCCCAGACCTTGAAATATCCGGCTGCAGCCTGGAAGCCCATTTCTGGCTCATGATGACTCTGCAGAAGTGATGGGTGAGGCTGGAGTCTATGAAGCCTTAAGAAGACCTCAGTTTTACTTAATATATATCATCTCCCTGGTTCACATTAACTATAAGCGATACAGCTCTTCTTGTTTCAGTGGCAGTTGATTGGGATTATCGCTTTTCCCTTGGGGAACTCCCTGAGCTTTCCCATGTGGAAGAAGATGGTCTGACGAGTAAAATCCGAGGAACTGGCCTTAACTCCTAAGTGGCTGGACAGGTCTTAGGAGAGAAGACACCTCTGGGGGCTCCATATTAGCACCCCCAAACCTCTCCATCTCTATCAATTAGATAGAACAAGCACTAAACTAGGAGGAGCCCCTGTTCTGCTGGGCCCTGCACTTGACTTTGTGTATTAATCATGGGATTAATCAGGCAGAACCTTCATGGTGGAGAACACCGGACTGGGAGACCAGGGGCCTGGGAACCCCACTAGGTGGCATTCTGGGGTCGTCTCTGGAAAGGGAGGTGTGAGAGGCAGGGGGTAGCTATGTGTTGGTGATCTCTCATCCACTGTTCACCCTGAATCAATATTCTGTGAAACTAGAACTCTATGACACTTTCCAAAGCAGCCTAGACAAACGCACTGTTTCTACAACCTCAGTTATTCTCGTAATAATGTCATGTTTTTTGATGTTATTTTGTTATTGTATGTTCTTTTGATGTCATTTTTGATTTTTTCATTGTCATAATAACATCATGTTTTTCATCATATCAGGATACCATCTGTACTATTATTAGCATTTTCCCATTTCCTAATGGATTCTTTTTAGTTTAACACAATCATTCAAAAATGAAATTTTACATAATTTCCATAAATGGAAGACTTGTATAACTTACCATGAATTAAAGGTAAGTATAGAAAATGCATCATTGTATTTTAAAAATTAAAATGATGGTAAAATAAAAAGTGAATAAGGAAATATAAGTAATAATACCTTCAACTGATTTACAAAAATGTACAAAATAATTTACTCAATGGGAAAATTGAACCACTGACAGTTGGAGAGTAATATAAAGGAAGGAACAACCTTGTCCAACATCATGACCACTAGGTATGAAACCAGTCATTGGCTACATCAAGGGTCATTATTACTGCAGCCATTTCCTTGAGCTTCAGGGAGCTTCTTCCTTTTGACATTCAGATCATGGCAAGAAATCTCATTATGTTCACACCTCTTCAGGCTCCTGAAGCTAGGCTATAATTAGGTATTTGGACTCCCTGAGTTCTATCAGGTCCTAGGACTCAGTGAGGGGGAGCACCTGTGGGGAAGTGTGGCCTGGGAGTGGATCTCAGAGGGGAGTGCTGCCCCATGGGCCTACGTGGTCATCCTGCATGGCACAAACAACTGGATGTCAGGTCATCTACATCAGGCAATCACATGGGATTGTCTAGTTTAGCTCCTGCTGAGTAAGAATGTATTGTGAGAGTAGGGTAAATTATGGGAGCAAATAATCCCAGAATTTCAGGGGCTTATTTCCCTCTTATGTAATGAACTAGGTTGGTGTTCAGATCAACAAAATGGCTGTCTTCCATATGCTCATCCAGGGATCTAACCAGGGGCCAGTAAACTTAATCTGTAAAGGGCCAGAGAGTAAATGTTTTAGGCATAGTGGTTCATATTGTCTCTGTGGCAACTACTCAACTCTGCTGTTGTAGCAAAAGCAGCATAGACAATACCTAGGCAAATGGGCATGGTTGTATTTCAATAAAACTTTATTTTAACAGCAGATGGTGGGCAAGATTTGTCCCATGGGCCGTATTTTGCTGACCACTGATCTAGACCATGGCAGCTTTGCCATTTTTACTCATGGTTTCTAATGTTGTTCTGGGTGTTGGTTCCAGGCAGCTCCAGTGGGGAGGAGCATGAAGAAGTGAACACGGTGCAGGGGGGCATTTTGGACCAGACCTGGATGTGGTACTCCTCACTTCCACTCACAGAACTTAGATGCATGGCTGAACTAATTGCAAGGAAGGATGGGAAATGTGGTCTGGTTGTGTGCCAAAGAAGGTAGGACAGACTTCAATGGACAGTTTGCAATCCTGCCACAAATAATATACATTAAATTATGGATTTGACGTTAGGGATTTTTTTCTAATACACAGCAATACAAATGCATAACCATTATATAAATGCTTTAAAGTTTGCACGCCATCTAAAATGATCTTGCGTAACTCTGAAAATAAGTGTACTACACTTTAGTAAACACTGATTTTTTGTATTTCTTTGATTTAAATTCCCAGAGTCTGGTTGTAAACCTAGTTCCTGCTTCCTAGGACTAACTATAAAGTTTTCCTTCAGCCCTTTATGAATAAAAAATGTAAACGGGTGAATCAGAAGGACATGTAAAAATTTAGGCCCGGAAAAGTAAAGATTGAATCATATTCTGGAGAGAACTCAGCAACTCTAATTACTGTTACAGATTTTACTATAGACATCTGGGTGGACACAGGGAACTCAACTAGACAAGTGTTTTGTGTATTTTCTTACCCTGAAGGTTTATATATATTAATGCCCCAAACTGTCATGATTTCTCCTGATTATCCTGGGCATTAACAGGTGAGGAGGATTTAGAGGAAGAGAGAAGACAGGACATTAGCAGTGGTGCAGGTGGGTTTGAGGGCTTCTTGGGGAGGTCATTGGGCCGGTAGGGTGAATAGAGGATGGAGAGCTTGAAGGCCAAGTTAAGGAGAGCTGGTTTTAACCCCAGAAAATGGGGAGCCATTGAAGGGCTTTAATCCAGGGAATGATAAGACTAAAAAAGCATTTCTCAAAATAGAATCTGGCAGAAGCAGGCAAGCCCCTGGAGAGGCCAAGAGGGTTACTCTAGAAGGAAGCTACTGAGCACACACTGGCAGGGTGGAAAGTGAGCCCTCCTTTCCAAAGATGGCTACGTTCTCTGCATGTGAAATCTCGACTTTTTGGGCTCCCACAAGCCTCAGCAAGAATAATGACATCAGCGTCTCCAAAATGCTAGACAGCACAAAGTTTTGCTAAGTCCCAGGCTTTGTTGATGCTGCCCTCAGCTCTCACCTTAGAAGGTCACGGAAGCCATGGTGAAGTAATAACCCTCCGAGATCCCCCCAAATCATTGTCTATTCTGTGCCTATTTGTCCTTCTATAGAAGTGGGTTGGGAGCACATTGGGGGTGGGCACAGGAGTGTGTCTTGGAGGATGACTCAGTCCACAGTCCCCCAATCACATCACTCAGGTTCCAAGGGACTTTCACAAAACACACATAAAATATGTCATTTCAACATACTAACAAGCATGAACATAAAGATGTACAAAGTAAACCCGGATATTCAAATTGCCCCTATCAAACTGGCAAGGATTTGTGCCACTACTATTTCAGTGGTCCTGCCAAGTATTGAAAAGAATATGGAGAAACAGAAACTTTCACAACTGATGTGGGAGATAAACTAGCATACTTTCTTGAGGCAGGGGCAATGTGGCAAAAACAATCCAAATATAATCAACCCATGGTATCTGTGGGGGTATTGGTTCCAGGACCCCTCATGGATACCAAAATCCATGAATGTTCAAGTCAGAAGTGTAGTGACCAGAGACTCCTGAAAGAGCTGGCAACTAACTAGTGTCCTGCTTATCAGCTACTGGCTCTGTCAGCCTCAGGCCTGGGAGGGGCTGAGCTGGGACAGACTAGCAGGGCATGAAGGTGAGGGGTTGGGCTTAAAGCAATCAAGGAGGCCATCTCTGTCCCCAGAGAAGGCCCTAGCAAGGGCCATGGCATGGACGTAACCAGGAGCCACAGATCCATTGTTCTGCAGCAGAGAATGGCTATTACATGGGCAGCAGCCCCCACACCTCCCGCAGCTTCAGGCTCCCATCCAGAGTCCCAACCTGGGATGGGATGACTCAGCATAAAAAGAGGAGATGCCTGAAGAAAGCCCAGCCTCTGGTCACAGTGGTCCTGTTGCAGACTTGAAGGCCATGGTCAGCCCAACAACAAGGCACCTGCCTGCCTACCAATTTGAGCCCATTTCCAGGTCCCAGCTAAATTTTATTCTTGCACCACAACCCTGCAAACTCCCCTGGTAGTTGCCATTGAACCCTTCCCCCATCTCCAGTCACTCAGTAGTAACAGTACTCCACCAATGGAGAGGCGTGAGAGGGCAGGGCCAGTATTTGAGGTAAGGAAGGACATTGCAACTTGGATATTTCAAATGAGATGGAGAGTCAGACACAGAGCCAAGATTAGAATTACTAGCTAGGCAATTAAATTTATAGAGTGTTCCCACTGGAGTTTTGGAATTGGAAGGGAAACGTGGCACAAGGAGTTCCTGGCTTTGTTAAGAGAGAATGGGTCCGTCCCAGACTCACAAGCCATGGATTCCCAGGAAGACTGAGTCCTTAGGAGCATCAGCAACTTGGAGAAGGCCAATGCACTGAGCTGACATTTAATTAGCAAACACATTGGTTTATCCTGTGGCAGTTACTGTTCCCAGTGCTTTATAAAGCTGCAGTTCACTGAATCCTCCTAATGAGCCCATGAGGTAGAACTATTAACCCTATCTATAAGTGAGAGAAACCAAGACATAAAGAGATGGAATAAGTTACTTGTTGGTGAGACTGGGGTTTGAATCCTGGAAGTCTGGCCCCAGTCTATGCTCTTAACCATTCTGATGTGCCACCTCCCCTGGTCCCCAGCTATACAGGCATAACTTGTTCCAGATGGTAGGGACATGGGTCTTCAACTATTCCAACATCATCTTTGTTAAAAATATATATGACATAGAAAAATAAATATCTCTTTATATATACATATATGTAATTGTACACATATAAGTAACTTATATATATACATGCACATACTAGAGTATACATAATTTATAAATAAATGTTTATGTATATATCTAAGTGCCTACAATGGGCTGGGAAGAAATGACTTGTCCTAGGTCACATAGTAAGAGAGAGTTCATCTTGAACAGAGTTCTCCTGTCTCCCAGGGAAAAATCTGTGCTGGATTTCTCCAAACACACCCCAATCCCATGCTTTCTTGTTCTTTATACCGGATACTCGTTCCATCTGGGCTCACTATCAAGACGCAAAAAGATTACACATACAGTGTATATGTGTTAGGATGACAAGTGGAATTTTCTTATTCTCTTGGAACATATAGTCAATGGGTCAGGGAGAGAGATGTTCTTCAGCAGGAAGAAGAAGAAGTGTCCTTGCTTCTAGAGAAGAACTTTAATGAGGGTCTCTGCCTGGCCATGACCTGAAACCTGAAACACTCTGGACATACTTAAGAAAGTCACCAAGAATTTAGAATGCTTCTAGCTTCCTGTTCCACCATCCATAGCACATGGTTCCCATGCTCAAGGAGGAAAAACGGCTAATCCACCTGCAGACGTCTTTCCCATCTTTCAGGCAAGAGGAAGGGAAATACACAAAGGACAAAAGGCAGAGGTCAGCTGAGTCTGTGCCTCTTTACTCTGGAGAAGAATAGATTTCCTGGAACCCGACCCATATGTCTGCCCACTACTCATTGGCCAGATCCATGTAACATGGCAACTTCTAGCTCTAAGGGAGTCTGGGGCGGGGGGCAAGAATTTTTAACTGCGTACATTGCTCCTCTGGACAGAATCAGGGTTCTCCTAGGAAGAGGACAAGAAAGATATAGGGAAGATGCTGGTCATTGCCTCCCATCCCGTGGCTTCCTCAACCTGAATTACATCATCTGCTGAGAATTGCAGGGCCCTTGTGGAAAGCACTGTGGCCTGAGCAGCCATAGGTAAGGGCTTCTCTGTTCATGGGCTGAGATCTTTATTCTCTTGGGCTCAAGTTATGCGGACTCAGGACTCATTTCTTGCAGAGTAAGTACAGGCAGTTGGGGTTAGCATTCACAGAGGCACACCTAAGCTGGATGAGCAGGTGGCTATATCCACTGAGCAGAGCATTTCTCCCCGTTCCAGGTTCCCTCTCCCCTACTCTGGCCTGACGGGGGACCTTAGCAACAGGGGAAGCTGATTAAAATAGAACATGGGCACTGTGGCCACCAAGTGGCACCAACACAGGCTCCTGCTGCCAAGCAGAGGCTGAGAGAAGCCAGGAGGACTAGGGGTCTTTGTCTCTGGACCAGTCTCAGAGCCTATTTGAACCCTCAACACTTACTTGCACCAGGGAGTGAAAAGCAATATTGTCTGAATGAAAAGAACTATTTGGTGTCATACTGTTATATTTTGGATGGATTCAGTCATTCATCCATTCATTGATCAGAGTCATACCTAGTCCTACTATGTATTAGGAAGGAACTAGACAATGCAAAGATCAAATAACCCTGTCCTCAAAGAACGTCAGTCTGATGGAGGAGACAGCTGGTGTGCTGATCAGGAAACATATATTGAGCATCTACTGCATGCTTATTTGAAGTCCGCTAGTGGATCCCCATTGCCTTCAATGTAAATCCAAGTTCCTCAGCCTCTCCGTCCTCATCTCGCCCCACCTCTCTGCTCCAATCACCCTAGACTAGCTACAGGTGTGGCCCCAAGCGCAGCCTGCTCCACTGGACGTGATCCCTGAGGCTTTCCCCGTCTCTCTGAAACTGGCTAAGTCCTACCTGTCCCTCAAGATGTCACCTCTAAAAAAGCCTTTCCTAACCTATCCTGTCACTGTACCTACCACAGTTTGTGGACATGATCTTTCAGGGACCAGCAACTTTTAGGACGTGAGGCACAACCACTTACTTCTGTTTATGTGTCCAGTGTCTAGACAAGTATCTGGCACACGGTCGGCCCTCAGGGGATTATTGGGTTACAGACATGAAGGAGACAAGGCTATCTGACAGCCTGGCAAAGAAATCATGCACAGAACCCACCTGGGGATGTCAGAGAGGGCTCCCATAACAAGTGGCACTAGAGCTGATTCATGAGGGAAATTAAAGGACATAAGATAGAAAAGGTGACAGCACAGAGGCATAAAGCAGTACAGGCGGTACAAAGATCTGCAGAAATTTACAGGGTTCAAGTGGACGGACAGCACAGGAAAGTAAACCAGAAGATGAGGGCTTTCCTATGCTCGGATAAGGAGGTGGAACTTTTTCCAGGGGTACTTGGGAGTCAGTTGTAAGTTTTATATTGGTGCAGTGATGTGATCATACTTGGGTGTTACATAGTGTATCAGTGAGTGACTGCTAGGTAACAAACCACCCCAGATCTTAAAACAATAACCATGTATGTAGCTTATGAGTCTGTGGACGACCTGTCTCCCACAGTTCTGCTGATCTGGTCCAGGACAGCTCATCTTGACCAGGCTCACCCATGTGTCTGCAGCTGTGGGTCAGCTGGAGGCTGGCTGGTCTTAGATAGCCTGTCCTGTGATGGTTCCCCTCCACGTGGTGGCTCATTCTCCAGCGGGCTGGCCTGGGCTTGTTCGCATGGTGGTCATGTGGGCTCAAGAGAGTGAGTGGACACATGCAAGGCCTTTTAAATCCTTAGCTGAGAAGTGGCACACCATCACTTCCACAATATTTTTCTGTCAAAGCAAGTCAAGATGCCTGCCCAGACTCTGAGTGAGTGGACCTGCAGAATCCCGTGGGAAAAGGTATGTGTGTAGAGAGGTGAAAACAGTTGTGGCCATTCAGATGCATCACTCTGGCTCCATAGGGTGGAGAATAGTGGCAGGGAGACTAGTTAGGAGTCAGACCAGCCCAGGTGAGAGGCGAAGGATAGATTTTTTGCAGAGAAATGCTATGTGAGTGGAGCTTCCTGAGCACTTCTGAGGTGCCAGGAACTGGATTAGTTCTGTCTTAGAGGCTGGGGAGACCACCTGGGCCATAAGGCATTTAATCTCAGTTTGAAGGAGGAATAAGATTTGGGAAGATCCCACCCAAGCACCCCTGCATGGATAGGATGTAGAAGCTGCAAGAGCCGAGAGACAGGTCTGAATGTCTTGCCCAGATGTGTCAGCTCAGGCAGAGTCATCACTATTTGGGGACATGGTGGGGAGTCTTGTCCTGGGGTTGCAGTCCTGGCTGCATCCCTGAAGCAGGTGTGGCTGTATGGACACTGCCCACAAGAAGTCAGCAGAGAATCATCAAATGGGTGCCTTTAGCCAGAATCAGTTGATAAGTTAGAGATGAGGACAACCCCAGACATGGATTTGAAACACTTCTGTGTAGGAAGGAAGGATTACTTTGCACTTAAAGACTCAGGCTCTGGAGTCTGATGTGCCGAGGATCACATCCCAGCTCTGTCAGCAGGGCTGGATTCATGGGCCTGAGACCTGTGCAGTCACACAGAGCCCGGCTCTCTGAAGGCCTCCCCACCCCACAGTGACTTTAATGCTCTGCTGATGCCACCTTGAAATTCTTAATAATTTTTAAAATAACGGGTTATTTTATTTTGCTCTACAAAATAATGCAAAGTGCACGTTTCTATTTTGCACAGTCAATTATGTAGCTGGTCCTATCTGTCACTTACTAGTTGAGTTCCCTTAGGTCTTGTGTTAACCTCATAGAGTTGCTGTTAAGATTATTTAAATTAATATGAAAAGTACTTAATTATGAAGACATAATAAATAGTCAACAACTTTTAGTTACTGTTTTTAGTATAGAGTTCAAAGATATGGTCGACAGATCGCTGAAGGCTGATGTCCACTTCCACCTTGTAAAGATGCAACTTGCTGGCCATCTTTCAGCCTCTGCAGGTTTTTGCTTCTTCAATCCTTCCTGCATTTTTTTCACCTCCATTCTTTCTTTTTCTGCTTGCCCTGTCTCAATTTTAGGTGATGACTTCATCTAGATCAGGCACCAGCTCCTGCCACCGTTTCCCCCAAAGTTTAGTTGGTCACAATTGTTTAAGGGAAACGTCCATTGTTGGAACTTGCACAGCCTCAGACCTCTCACAGCTGCCCAGAATGTGGGGCAAAGTGTGCGTGAGAGTCAGTTTCACACCCTGGAGCTTCGGGAGGAGGGGGAGCAGCTGTTGGCAGATGCATGGGGCAAGGAGTGGAGAGTGTGGTCAAGAGGGAAAGGCCGCTCCTGTGTGGAGGGCGTCAGTCTGGGGTGGCCAGGCAGGGCAGTTGAAAGACTCCCGCTTAGGGGCAAGGAGGCCTCAGTTTGGCTCCAGTAGTTTGTCCTTGTCTCCTGGGTGACTTAGAGCTGGTTCCTTCCCCTCTCTGGGCCTCCTTTGTCCACATGTAGGGGTGGTCAAGTGCCCTTCCTTGTGCCCGTCTATGTCATGTCATGACCTTTTCCTCTGGTTGCCTTCAATACTCTCTCATCATGTGTCTAGATGTGTATGTTGCTGTTTAATCCTGCCTGGAGTTTACTGACCTTCCTGGATCCATGCTTTGATGTCTTTCATTGTTTTTGGAAAATTCCCAGCCATTATCTTTTCAAATATTTTTTTCTGTGCATTTTTCTCTCTTCTCCTTCTGGGATTCCAGTTACACAAATGGTGGACCGTTGCACATTGTCCCACATCTCTTAGTTGCTCCATACTGTTTTCTTCCCACTCCTTTTTCTTATTTTATTTAAGCTGGGTAATTTGTATGGACCTTTCTTTAACTTGTTCATTTTTTCCTTAGTTGTGTCAAGTGCACTGATAAACCTGTTGAAATTATTCTCCATCTGATGCTATTTTTTAAAACAATTCTAACATTTCAATTTGCTTCTTTCTGCTGAAATGATCAATCTGTTGATGGAATTTTTCCATATAGTTGTTTCAGATTTCTAGTCCATTAGATGTAATACCTGAGGTACCTCTGACTCTTGCTCTATTGATTGTTTTGTCTCCTGATGGTTTTTTTTTTTCTTTCTTTTTGTCTGTTTGTAATTTTGGATGAGGGATCCAGAGTCCCCCTCAGCAGCATCCATAAGAGAGCAGAAAATGAAATAAATAGTATTTATGGCTGGAAATGGGCGTGCCTCTTCTGCTAGACTGATAAAGTGTGTGTGTGTGTGTGTGTGTGTTTGTGTGTGTGTGTGTGTGTGTGTGTGTGTTGAGAGAATTGAGTTAATTTATCAGGAGTTGAGCAGGGATGGGTATCATGTTGCTATGGTTATCTTCAGTCACCACCTGCTTCACTTTCTTCTAGTGTTACCTTGTTCTTAGGGCGAGAAATGCTGAAAGGTTTTCCTCAATGTTCCTGTTCCACTCTCATCTTTAGCCCTGCCCTGTGCACCTGCCCCTCAGAGAGGGTCTTTATCCACACTTTCTCCTCCCCTGGTGGTACCTTTCTGCTGCTCACTAATTGGTGTGTGCTAACTTGGTGGGTGGTCAGCCAGGAGTGGTTTCTCTGGTCCTGGTCCAGTCTCAGCCTTAGGCAGACCCTGTGTCCCTTGGTCATGGAGAGGGGCCTTTCTCAGTGATCCTGCCCCTCCCCAGCAGTAAAATACCTCTAATGATCAGGACCCAGGGTGGGCTCCTGTCTGTCCTACCCAGAGGTAGAGGGTTTTTAAATTTTCCTTTTCCTCAGCCTCAATAGGTCTTTCCCAGGGCCTTAAGGGAGGGGGCTTTGCTGCCATTTTCCCAATGGTTTGCAGATTTCATTCCTTGAGGAAGAAATGTCTGAGCAGGGCTTCATGCCTGCACCCCTGCGGCAGGCTTTCTCTGGTCTTACTACCTGTTCCCGATCTTTCTCAGGAGCCCCTGATGGAGGTCCATGGAGAGTCTGTGCAAACTCCCCCATGGGTCTGAGGCTCCTGAGGGATTTACACCCTCATCCTAGCCCACAGTTGGCCTTTAGCACTTGGTTAGAATTTTTAGAGTACTTCTACTCACACCAAGGGTGACCCCATCCTCCACCTGTAACATATGGTAAGTCAGCGCCCACATCCCATCTCTCCTCCAAAGTGCCTGTCTTCCTAAGATCTCGGGGTAATTAGTCACCTTGCAACGTGAATGGTTCAAGAAAAGTCATGAATTTGAGGATAATCCAGCTGTTTCTTGCTGTTAGAGGGGGAATGTCACGCCTTAGAGCTTTCAACATTCCAGCAGAAGCCAGAAGCCACCCCAGGGATTCTGAAAGAGGCAGTTTTAGGGTGACACTTCAGGGACTCACTCCAATGTGGTCACATCTTGGACTGAAGTGGTCCAGACTACAGAAGGGGCTCAGAAGAGTGTTGGAAGAGATGGCCTCAGGGAGGGGCCTGGTAGATATGTTGAAGAAAGAATTGCAGACCTGTGGAAGGATCAGTAATGGCCACACAACTGTGCCAGAGGGTCACCACAGCGCCTCCCCACCCCACACTAGTTACATCCACAATCTGTGCCACCTCCGTCTCTACAGGTAGTTTCATAGGGAGGAGACAGACACCGCACTCTGGCCACCGCACCTCCTGTTGTTGGAGGTGTTGAGGCCCAGAGACGTGGAGCAGATGCAGAGCGTCCAGGGCCCAGCCTGCTGCTCTGCTTGTCCAGAGGCCAAACTAGACCCGCCAGAGACACCTTCCTGCTGACGGTGCCCTCTCTCTTCATCCTTCTCTCTCTGAGGATGGCTTAATCTCCAGCCGAAGACACAGACTCTGACTTGGTCTCCAAAAGAACATTTATTCCCAAAATCGAGGCCATCGATACAGAATTCCCCCTCTCTGGCCTCTGCTCGCTCCTATCAGACAATTCCCCAGCCTCCACAGTAAGATGCCTCTAGGGCCTTAAATACCTTCTGTAGATACCCATGTCCTGGCTCCCCCAGGCCTCCGAGTCTGGCTGGGCGACCCATTCACAGCTCCACGTGTTCTGTCTGGCGTCGCTTCTCTGCTGCCTCCTTGGCCAGGAGCTCCGTCCAGAAAGCCACTTCCTTGTCTTTCAGCTTCTGGGCTGCCTGGGTGGTGACGCCGATCTGCAGGTACCCTTCCTTCTGGTCATACGCTGGCCAATGGGGCAGCCCCTCCCCATTGGGGCTCCTGGGAACAGAATCAGACAGATATGCCCCAAAGCTACTGTGTGGTCCCACCAACCCTCTGAGATTTTCAGGGAATCCTGGTGTCATCTCTGCCAAAAAGTACCTTTGCCCCCAGAGATAGGGATCTCACCATCTCCTGGGCAGCCTGTCCATTTTTAGACAGCTCCTATGTCAGAGGACACAGGGCCAGGAATCTGACCCTCAAACAATAGAAGCTACCTCTTCCCAACAGATACGCCCTACCCCTTCCCATCCCTGCTCCACCTCTGCCATGAGGCTCACCCATTGCGAGCAAAGTTGGCCCAGAATTTCATCACCATTTTGCTGAGTTTGATCTCTTCTTCTGAGGCACCCTCTGTAGGGAAGAAGACAAAAAGCCATTTCTACTCAAAGTGTGGTTTATGATCCTCCAGCAGCAGTATCTCATGAGAGCTTATTACGCATTCAGAATCCAAACCCTTAGTCCAGACCTACTGAGTTGAAAGCTGCATTTTAAGAAGATCCTGGGTAATGTATGTGCACTTTAAGCTTGAGAGTTCTTGATCTAGGGCACAGTAAAGTGCTGCAGTCAATCCAAGAGTGGTCGGCCTTTGTCTTCTCTGCCCATCCTCCCTGTCCTCCCTCTTCAGAGAAGAAATGCCACACCCCAGGATTTCCACTACAGCAACCCCACCTCTCAAGATTGCTCTCCTTTGGGTCTTTTCTCAATGTCCTTCACCCACCCACATATATGTAGAATCTAAAAAAATGACAGAGCAGAAATGGTCCTAAATATTCACCCAAACAGAAATGCCCGAAGGCACTGGTGTGTCACAAACAGCCCTGGGGTAGGTCACATCCAAGTCATGCCTAACCGTTGATAGTTAAGGCATTGAAGATATTTGTGAAAGATTTTCTTTAAAACATCATATTATTAGTATATTAAGTTTAAAAAGATAGTTTTAGAGAGGTAGAGAGATGGTTGGATAGACGAATAGACACACATTAGCCCTGATTCAAGGTCAACACCCATTCTAACCTTAGTATCACTCAATCTGATATAGTCTTGTGAGGGGGAAGTGAACAGTGGCATTCTAGCCCCTGGGCAGGGCTTGACAGGACACCCACCACCTGTCACATTGATGACCAGGTCTGGATTCATGGTAGCAGCGCTGAATGAGGCCACATGGATATACATTCTCTATCATGCTTGTTAGAGCAAGAGAAAGGTTGGGAACATTTGTAGTTCAACCTGGATATGGAGAATTCGAGAAACTACCAACTTGAGAGAGGGAGGAAATTGCCCAAGAGACACCAAACTGAGACTTGAACCCAGATCTTCTAATCCCAAGTTTGTAGTCAACAAAGAGCCATCACCTTTTAAAAATGGTGCCCCGAAGACCGAGAAGACCTCATCCCCGTGGTCTCCTATCACCGTCATGGGCTTCATGTCTGATGAGGAGCTCGGGCGATACTGAAACTCATACATGTAGGTGGAGGCTCCGGCATCTGAGGAGACATGGATTCATGCACAGTTCATTTTACCTGATGCTCACCTGGATGGTATCAAGATCTCTGAGACCCTGAGCACTCAGGGAATTGGTGACATGCCTGGGGAGTACACAACAACAACAATATTAACAACAGCTGCCATTGTGAGTGCCAACTGTGTGCTGGACACTGTGTGGCCCTGCAGGAAACCCCTGGTTATCAGCATAATATAGTGTCTCAGAAAAGTTCCGTGACTTGTTTAAGGGCACATAGCTGGTGGAGGTAGAACAGGATTTGAGCCAGTGTCTGTTGAATGAAGATTAAATAAATGAATGAATGACTTTAGAAACACTGGAGACATCCATTCAAAATAACTATCATTACAGGGGCCTCAGGAAATTCACACAAACCCCTTTGCCTACTGATGCGTTCACACTCAAGAACAGCTACATACACACAGTTTACACTACTGTATTTCACTGATAACAGGCTAGTTTTCATTCCTTTCGAGAATAGGTGCAGCCCAATGGTGTCTTCTGTTATGCCCTGTTTTGAGAGTTTCCAGTGTTTTTCTCACCTATTATGAGAAGAGTGAATCAAATTCAAGTTTCTGGTCTGAAATCATGAATATTTTCACACAAACATAGGCAGAGAGGCAACAATCTGTCTCTTGTCTCAGGAAACCACAAATTTAGCATTTCCTGTTTCTCTGTCACCTCACATGTCTTGCCTCCTGCCTGGCCTGGGGAGTGATAAGGTGGTGGCTGAAGAGAGAAGAGGGGGCTGAGGAAGGACAAAGTTGCCTCTCTCCTGCTTTCCCCTGTCTCCTCTCTCGCCACCCGCTCTCCAAGCCTCCGAGTTGTCAGCTTTCCTGCTGATTGCTTCACCAGAGCTGCCCATTCCTGCTCCTTCAGGGCTAACTTGTGGTCCACCCAGCCCAGGGATATTGGCAATTTGCATGGATCATAATGCCTGCAATGAGTGACTCACCCCCCACCCCTGCCATTGCCTTAGCTAAATGTTCAAAGGTCCCTTGGTAGACCCAGCACACACTGGGAAAGACAAAAGCCAGCCACAGATGTCGACATTCTCTAGACCACCTGTCCCCACACCTCCCACTACTTATTTCTTTCTGCTTACTTAGTCACAGACAGCCCTCTTGATCTCCTGCTTGTCTTCACTCTACCCCCAGCTCCATCAGTTAACAAATTAGTTTGAAGTTAGCTCTGGACCTTCCAAGACACATCTTCTAAGATTTGCTCTCTAGCCCCACAGAACAGAAAATCTTCAGGTGAGGAGTCCCTGTAGAAGATGCCATCAATGCCTCACCATATCCCTTAATTCTGAGCATGCCAACTGACTTCCACCTCTGGCATCTGTAGCTCTTTGTCTGAGGTCTTTGCCCACCATAGGCCACTCTGCCCATGTGTGCAGGAGGTCAAAGCACCAGGTAATTAAAAACCCCTTGAGAATAGCCTTCAACCAATGACACATGGGAGTTGGAGGATAAATACCCCAGTTCCCATACTGCTCACTCATGATAACCCTGAGACATGCCTTCTGCAGGTTTCCCAGAGCTCCCCAGCTCCAGTGTCCACAGTGGATATGTGCTTGACAGTGCAGCATGGATTGGCTTCCTTCTTCCCAAGTCACTTCTCCACTCCTCCACTGCTGTTTTCTAGGATCACCTCCCAAACAAACCACTTGCATTCATACCCTTTTCCCAGAGTCAGCTTCTGGCAGAAACCAACATAGGATAACATACCACCCCAGGGCCATATGGAAAAATCCATATAGTTCCTCCTCTCAGCAGTTTCCACATATCTGTCTGTGCTGAGGGGTGGGCAGGATAGACAGCGAAGCTAGTGGGGTCAGTGTCCCTTCCCGGTCCAACCTCTGGGACTCACCTCTGTGGAGACGGGCCACAGTCACAGATGGGACACCAAACATCAGATCTCCCAACAAGTCCAGGAACAGGTCTTTCTTTTTGACAGGGTCGTCTGTCCCTCCTAAATACTTCTCAATGGCCACTGGAGTCAGTTCCTCAGGGATGTTCTGAAATGGATCAAGAATGAAAGTGACCACCACCCTCTGGTGAGTGACACAGCTTCTCTTCTTGCATTAATAGTGAACCTCTTGGGGCCGGCCCAGTGGCGCAGCAGTTTAGTTCATGCTTGGCAGCCCGGGGTTCGCGGGTTTGGATCCCGGGAGCCTGCCGACGCACTGCTTGTCAGCCATGCTGTGGCGGCGTCCCATATAAAGTAGAGGAAGATGGGCACGGATGTTAGCCCAGGGCCAGTCTTCCTCCAAAAAAAGAGGAGGATTGGCAACGGATGTTAGCTCAGGGCTGGTGTTCCTCACACACACACACACACACACACACACACAAAATAGTGAACCTCTTGATTCCTGTGCAAACACTCCCACCTCGGGTGGTGGATAACAAAGGCAGAAAAAGGGGGTAGAACCTTCTGGCCCCAGTCTTCCTTCTGCCATTTAATTGCTTTGTGATTTGGAGGAAGCTCCTCCCCTCTTTGGGTCTCAGCCAGTCCCGGTGATTCCCTAGATGCTTACAACCATGGGGTAGGATTTCCACAAGAGTGATGCAGCTGTCTTCTGGTCCAGCTTGCCTTCAGAGAGCGGGAGGTCCATCAACTGTTAAAACAATGGTTAAGCAATTGTGAATCATTGGGAATTAGCAGGAAGAACCAAACTGACCAACCAACCAAACAATGCAGGCTGAAGGTCACCTTGTCGTGTTTTAAGAAGGATGGATCTTTGAATAGTTGGGCAAAATCAAGGAATCAAATGGACTTATTACATCCAGAAACTTAAGGAGTACAAGAGGATAAAGTAAGTGTAAAGAGAAGCTGTCCGAGTCCTTTTCAATAAGTATGTGTATATATATATATGTCAGGCTAGAGTCCCATCAATGGTCATCGAGAGAGGGAGGGAGGATTTAAGCCAGGCTAGTGTTGAAGTGGAGAGCTCTGGACAGAGGACACAGAGCTCACAAATATCCCCCCATCTCAGCTGACTGAGGAAGCTCCAAATCCTGCCATTATGGCTTTGGTCCTTCAATATAACCTCTGAACTTGTTCTGAAGTGAGAACTGCAGACCCCTGCACATAACAACTCCATCCAAACCTCTGCACTAAGGAACTTGATCAAACTCTTGCATGGCTTCTAGCAGCTTAAGGCCATGTCCCTAGAATGACCCAGTTTCTGTTAAAACACCTGCCTGAGAAAGGTCCCTGCTGCCAGGAGAATTTACTGTTTTCCAGCCCAAACCTGATAATAGGCAAATAGATCCCTGAACTCTCTCTTAAAGCAGCTACTTTAGAAATCTTGCAACTACAAATCCATTCTATGCCCTTTGAGATGTAAATAAACCACCCACACTGTTTCCTCAAGGACCTGAGAGCCATCTCTTTGAAACACAGACTTTCATGGGATGACTCTTGCTCTCACTCTCAGTCCCTGTGGAAGCATAAAGACATAACTTCAGGGGACATCTTGTTACAACTTATACCACTGTCTCTGGTCATAAAGACAGAAGAGTTTGAGGGCCGGCTCAGTGCCATCGTGATAAAGTTCGCCCGCTCCACTTCGGTGGCCCGGGATTCAGGCATGGAACTACACACAGCTCATTAAGCCATCCTGTGGCAGCATCCCACGTAAAAAAAATAGAAGATTGGCACACATGTTAGCTCAGGGCCAATCTTGCTCACCAAAAAAGAGGAAAAAAAAGACAGGAGAGTTTGCTTCTCCTCCAATGAGCACAAATTAACTAATTTAGGTGGCTCAGTCCCATGGGTAAACCACCCCACCAGTCCACCAGGTAGCCTTTCCCTGGGCACACCCAGCATTTAAATAGGCTCCAGTATTTGTTTCAGGGACTTGAGTTCAGCTCACACTGGATTCTTTTCCCTACTGCAGTGGTTAACTGAATAAAACCCATCCTCACCACTTCAACTAGTGTCGGCCTTGTTTATCTTTGGCAGAAGGGAAAGTCCTTCCTGGCTTTTAGCAGTCAATTTTAACTCCAGAGGAAGCAAGTTCCTCTGAATCTTTCCACTTAGATGACGAGGAGCATGTGTGGGATTTATGGAGAAACTGTGAAGGCACCAAGCCCAAGGGAGAGGCTGCAGGGTCCCAGCCTCACACTCCTTAACTCCCCAGCTCCTTCCCCTTTCCAGGCCTCGGTTTTCTCATCTGCCCAGAAGTTATCTCTACAGCCCTCCAGCATCTACATTTCAGGATTCGTGGATTGGAAGGCAATCAGAGAGTGTTTGGGAGGAGGGATCCCCAAGGCTGCACACCCAGGTTACAGTTGGGCCATCGCTGAGAAAGTTTCCTTGGAAATGTCAACTTCTGTGAGGGGGACAGCTGCCCTAGGGGGGTGCTAGAGAAGGAGGAGCTCCTGTGACCTAAGATGGGAGAGGTGATATGAAGGGCAGGAGACATGAGTCTAAGATTCCAGCACATTCTCACCTTTGGAATAACCCAGCCAAACTCTTGCTTGTTGATTCCAACGATGTAGGGAACAGTGTTGAATGTCTTTTCAGCCAGAATCTCTTCAGGCGTCTTTGGCAGCAGCACTCCATCAACCACAGTGGGCAGGAGGGGATGGCTCTGGGGAAGAGGGAGCATAGTGTCTGTGCTTCCCCTCTCAAAGAAACACCCACCTTCCCTTACTGCCTGATGAGCACAAGGCCAGCACCACAGGCCTGCATACCCGTGGTGGTGACCACAGAACAGAGAGTCGTAACAAAGGAGGCCAAGTCTGTGTGACCCTAAGGGCAGAACTTTGACCAGGGCCTAGCAGTGGTAATGTAATGGGGGCCAGTCTCCGTCAAATTGGAATATATATATATATATATATATATATATATATATATATACACACACACACACACACACACACACACATGTATGTACACATTTATATATATTCAAATACATATATAAATATATGGATATATTTAAGATTTGAGATATATATATACATATTTACATATATTTCAAATTGAAGTGTATGTTATCTATATGTACCTCTATCCACAGTCAGTTCTCATTATTTGTGGTACTTTAGTTCTATAAAGTCACTGTGAACTCTGAATTAGTGAAACTGAGCCACTGCTCCCAGGGGAAATATGGGGTTAAGTTCCCGGGAGCTTCTGGTCACATTTTCAACAACCCTTTTTATGTGTGTTTCAAGATCCTTTATGTAATTCACATTTCTTACAAATAATCAGTAATGCGTAGTATTTATTTATAAGAAAACTCCAGCCAAGAAGGGCTCAATATTTTCTGGGCCCTGGATAACATGACTGTAAATTCCTTGTCCTTCAGCCTCGTGACAGTACCATCCACTGTGATTTTTATCATCGTCATCTCATGAAACCACAACTGTTGCTGCTTTTCCACAGCTTCATCACAACTATAGATGTTCCTTTAGCATTTCCACAGGGACCTCACGCAAATTTCCTCCTCCTTCTGGATGTGCTGCAGGGTTGATTCATTAACACTGCACTCTCAGCCAACAGCACTGTGACCCACGCCTGAACGAAGCTCATCTAACACACGTATCTCTCAGATGTGGGGCACGTCCCAGCATTATTGTGCTTAGGAACCCTAGACAGCACTTCAGCACTGTGCTGGGGGCCATATTGAAGAGCAAAACCACCAACAAAAAACAAAAAAAATGTGGCACTAAATAGACCGTGAAAGGACACTTTCACGTGAAAGGTATGAGAGATGAAACAAGAAGACAGCATTGCCGTGTTTGATGTCGGATGGGAATGTGTGTGTCATCACGAGACTCAAACTTTCTTGCCCCTCTGTGCACGTCCCTAAATGACCACTAAAGTGCCCTGAGTATTGATGTCAAGTAGCAAATAAATTTCAGTGAGCAGGTGAATTCACAAATACAGGATTCACGATTAATGACAATTGACTATATCTCTCTATCTATATTTAAACATGAGCCGTTATTAATAAGTGGTTTGCTTCAGGAGGTAGTGAGCCCCTCATCACTCAAGGTGCTTAAACTGAGACTTGACTCCCCTTCAAGGAGGAATAGCAGGAGTAAAAGAATCAGGGATGGGGCCACATTGTGTTGACAAATGTCTTAATTTTAGGTTTTACCTTTGACAAAAAACATTTACATTGGTCACAGATACAGCAGAGCCTGACTCCCATGTCACCATCTGGGAAGCTGGTCCTGGGGAGTTATGTTTCATATTTGGTCACAGAAGTTGTTAAGAGCAGGGGTTTTGGAGCCAGATTATCTGGATTTGAACCCTGGCTCTGCCACTTACGAGCTGGTAACCTGGGAAAGTAATCTCACCTGTTTGTACCTCAGTTTCCTCATCTATAAGACGGGTTGTTATGGGGCTTAAATGACTGAACACATGCAAAATGCTCAAGACAGTACCTGGTACCTGGAAGAGGCTGGTTTACATTAGACATTATTCATTAGCAGTGATGTTACAGATCCCTCACATAGACACCATCTCCATGTACCCTATTTCCCCACCTGGATGGAAGGCGAAACTCGAAAATTCCCAGGTTTTAATACTTTATGTCTCCCAGGACCTATATCCGCTCTCAAAGGGCCAATGAATGACAGGCCAGTTCTGGTTGCACAGGAGAAGTTCTGTCAAGTGATCTGACTCAGCAGGACAAGGATCCAAATCCTAATGCAATGTGACTGACAATAGGGGCAAAGGATGTAGGTACCACCATTACTCTCTTTGAAAGTCTGCACAGTTCAGAAAGGGCTGCTGCAGGAAGCCAGCAAGAAGAACAACTCCTTCTGGAAGGAGATCACAGAGTAGGCCATAAGGTAGAGGTGCGTGCCATATGCAGTGGGGTCTGGGGAAGGACCAGAATTCCAAACAGTGGGAATGGCATGAACAAAGTGACAGAGGTGTCACTGAGTAGGACTAACCCCAGGAACCTCAGACCCTGAGAGTCCTGGGATTGGAGGAAGGCTGTGGGGCATGGACTAGAGAGAGAGTAGATGGTGCAGCACATTTTCTGCACAACGTCTGGCACAGAGGAGGGACTCAGATGTGTTTCGAAGGATAAATCCATGGAGGGAAGGGGATTCATCTTATAAGGAGGGCAGCCTTTTAAGAAGGGGTGACATGCCCTGACCTGGGTCTACAAGGGTAAATCTGGCAGCACCGTGGGGCATGGGAGTGGGAGGTAAAGTGGAGCTGGAAGACAGTGAAAGTCCAGGAGACAGACAATGAGGGCCCCTTCAGAGCTGCGTCCAGCGGGGTCTGACTGACACCAGCAACAGTGAGAAGGGCAGTAATCGCCGCTGTCCAGAGTGGGTGCAAGTGGCTGCTCTGTGTGGGCCTCGTGCATCACCTGAGCTCAGGTCAAAAATCCCAGGGGCCTGCTTCACCCCTTCTCTTTTTCGTATGCCCCACATGCTGTCCATTAGCAAATCCTGTCAGCTGTTACTTCAAAAATATCCAGGCACCAACCCCTTCTCACCAGCCCCTCTGCTGTGAGCTAGTCCAAGCTGCCATGATCCTTTGCCTGGATTATTGCACCCCAGTGGCCTCCCACTTGGTGTCCCTGCATCTGCCCTGCCCCTTCCCTCCCTTCCATTTCAACACAGCAGTCAGAGAACCCCTTTAAAAAATCCAGGATCACTCACTCGTCTGTTCAGAACCCTCCCAAGACTTCCCATCACACTTGGAATCACAATCCAAGCCCTTCAAAAAACCACCCTGAACTCCCATTCCCCGTTCAGCCTCAGGCCTGTTTCTCACTCCCTCCACTCCAGCCACACTGGCCTTCTGCCTCAGGGCCTTTGCAGTTGCTGTTCCCTCTGCCTGGAACACTCTTCCTCCAGTGTTCCCGACAGCTGGCTTCCTCTCCTCCTCCAGAGGTCGTCTTAGATGTCACCTTCTCATGGATCATTCCTGACCCTGCCATGTAAATTCAAACCATGGGCAAACTCCAGCCCCATTTCCAATTACTTTTTCTCCCTAACACTGACCATCATCACACACTACATATTTATTTGTCTGTTTGTTGACTCTCCCCTCACTCCAGGAGGCAGGGATTTCCTCTGGTTTCCTGTTTTGCTGCTACGTTCCCAGCTCCTGAATCAGGTCTGGGCACATAGGAAGTGCTAATTAAATCTTTGCTGAATGACTGAATGGATCTCATTTAATCCTCACAACTCCTTTTAATGTAAATGCTACCATCCCCAGGAACAGAGCAGAGGGGACAGGATTATGAGACAGTGTTGAAGTAATGCCATTGGAACCTGGAAATACCTTAGAGGGCAGGCAGGGAGTGAGATGGAGATGGGGAGGATGCCATTGGAGTTTCCTGCATGGCTGGGAGGAGGGTTGTGTCCTCAGGACTGAGATTCTTGTCTCCCTTCCTGATGGCCCTGCAGACAGTGCGGCTTGCACAGCTAATCACCCCTGCAGCCTCTAGGAGAAGATCTGGTCTCCTCAATGAAGGCTTCTGAAGAAACCCCTTAACCAGGTATCCCCATCTCCCCATAATTCAAGTTTTTAGTACAGCTTCACTAAATGGGGGCATTTTGGGGAGGAGGAAATATAAACATGAAGAGGGTAGGCTGGGCTAAGGGGACAGACACAGAGTTGATGACTGGGACCACTGGACTGGGAGTCAGGGGAACGGGTTCCAGTCCTATGTCTGGTCCTCCTGGCTGTGTTATCCACTCAAGTCACTGCCTCTCTCTGGGCCTCAATGATATAAACACAAGGAGTTACTATGAACCCACAGGAGGAATTCTTTCATTCATGTTTAGCTGGCATTTAAAGGTGTCAAGATTTAAATCCTGTAATAAAGAAACCAAAGGTCCTTACCTCTCTGGGGTCTCCAAGTAAATCAAGAGTGAGAAATTTCTGTGGAGACAAAGGCGGAAGATGTGGGTGAGAAGGCTTCCTGGGAGAAAAGCTGATATAGTGAGCTGTGCCCCAAAGGAATCAGGTTCTCCCTCCAGGTGCCACCCTGCCTTTGCCAAGAGGAAATGGGCAGGACACTGGCTCCGCTGGGCCTGAGCACAGGGTGTAGGTGTAGGACGGGGAGGGGAGCTCTGGAGAGGAGTCTGGGGTTGTGGCTGCCCAGCTCTCCATCCATTTCCCCTTCTTGTTCCCTCAGGCAACAACACCCCAATTTTCCTTTTGGGGACCTCCCTCTTCCCCACTCTTACCCATGCATCCAGGCATCTATATGTGACCTGCTTTCCTGACCAGAGAGATTAATTAAGGAATGAGCACGTGGTCATGTCAGTCCAGTAGAGTTTACCCCAAAACTTTTGCTGGAATTATTGGGAAAGATGGTTTCTAAGCAGATAGGATGTAAGTCTAGAGTGCTGTTGTTGTCTTTAACCTCCCCAGGGGACTAATCTGCCTGAGTGAAGACAACACTGAGAGGTAATAAGCTGAGGGATAGAGACAGGTTCTCAATAGTGTCGCATGTGCCTCTGTTCAGCGATGGCTGAAGCCTTTGAAGGAGAGGAAGACTATCGCCTACCCACCCTAGGTCCTTTCTGGCTGGGCTACAGATTAAATTGACATGAGACCAAATAGCAGGAGAAAAATCAAACAAAGATTTTTAACATGTATACGTGGGAGAGACCAGAGAAACTGAGTTTCTCAACAAAATGGCAGAGATTCTCCTCTTAAATAGAGAGACAAAGGAGGATGTTGGGGGTCAGGGAGCCAGCTATCAGAGATTACCACAAAAAGCACACTAAATAAGAGTATGCAGATTTAAATCCTCACCTTCCGCACTGATCAGAGTTTCTAGAGATAAGGTCATGCCCCCTTCCTGGTACAGAGAGGGAGATACCTTTACAAATGGAGATTTCCCTTATAAATGTAAATGTCTCTTACAAAGGATAATTTCTACTTTTACTTGGAATGGGCTGAGCAAGGACCCTCCCAGTCTATCCATACACAGTTAAATTCTTTTAGACAGTTAGTGGGATGGGGGAGGTCAAAGTTTCTTTCAGAGGAAATAATCAAGGTAAAATGACACATTTTCAGGTGGCCAATTCTGATCCCCAACACCATCTACTCCTGAATTGTAGTTTAGTTTTCAGTTAGTTACCTGAAGAGTCTGTTACAACACATTTCTTTTTCTGTTCAAGTCTCTTTGAGATGAATTTTCTCAACTTGCAATAGAAAGTCCTGACTCACTCAAGCTCCCAGAAATTCACCCCACCCTACACTTCTGTATGTTGTGTGTTCACCAAGATTGCACTGATTGTACACTGTAGTAAACAGGTCTGGTCAGTATGCAGGAAGTGACTAGTAAGGGTCCTTCTATCATGGGTTGTAGCCCTACTATCCAGGTGTGTGTGTGTGTGTGTGTGTGTGTGTGTGTGTGTGTATGTGTATGTGTGTGTTGGGGAGAATGAATAACCATGGAAACACTTCCACATAATCTCAGGAAATCTAAGAAGGATAACACAGGCTCTTTGGTTCTCTAGGTTTTCCCAGTGTCACCAACTCTCCCCTTAAATGCGAGGTCCTCTTGTGCCACATGGAGAATTGCAGAAATAAATTTGCCTCTTTCCAGGCATGAGAAAAAAGTTCTGTTTTAATTCTTTGAACACACTGGTCACCTTATTTTGGAGTCAACCCATGGAAATAGAGCAGAGTCCAGGTCTAGAGGCCTGTCTCTGAGTGTCCAAGAGTATCCTCAGGAGCCCAGGGTCCAGACAGAGAGTCCAGGGGCTCGGGCTACTCCTGAGCTCACATTCACACCCTTCTCCCACAAAGGGAATAGGACCTGTTGTCCCTAGATGCAGTGTTCTCTGGGCATCTGCCCTGCTGTAGCTTCCCTGTGATGACTCACTGCCACAGCCATCCACCAATCCTCAAATGTCATCTTCTCTCTGAAGTATCCTGGAGACTATAATGCATGCTTCCTCTCTCTGTACTCCCAACACACTTAACCTAGGATGTATATGAGTGTTTTTCTCCTTGAATAGTTCCCTCTGAGCAAGGACTGTATCCAATTCATGTGCGCATCACCCTCCCTGTTACTCTCCCATACACTTACCACAGGTAGATGGATGGATAGATGGATGGATGATGGGTGGATGGATGGATGGATGGATGGGTAGATGGATAGATGGAGTTTGTTAATACATGGAGTATGGGTGAACTGGATGGATAGATGGATGATAACATGTATATAGGAGATGAATGAGTCACTGAGTTTAGAGAGATGGATGATGGAGTGAAGATACATGGTGGCTGGATGATGCATGGATGATTGATAATATGTGAATGAAAGTTATGGAAAGATTGATATTTAATTGATGAAAAGATATTGACAAATTGGATATATTGGTGGAGGTATAGATGGAAAATAAGGAGCGGAATGGACAAATGGGTGGGTGAATGGATGGATGTGTAGTTATCCTAGAATCACAATTGAGGTAGAGTCTAGAAAATCTAGAAAATTGAGCTACCACTGGGTTATAATTGAGGTGGTTTCTAAATTAGCCAAGATAAATTGTGGCAACCTGTTTGAAAATCGTTGTTCTTAATATCCCCATCCCCAAAATTCAGGATGGTAGTTACCTCTGGGAATATGTAATGTTTAGTTCTTAAAAATATATCTGAAATTAAGACAGGCAAAATAGTAAGTTTTAATAGAGGGGGGATTATTCCACAATGTTCACTATGTCATTTTTTGACTTTGCTAATGATTGAGATATTTCATGATAGAAAAGAAAAAAAGAAATTCTCCATTTAGCTCCTGAGGCTGACACTGGTCCTGAGAGGCAAGACACTATCCCAGGTAGTTTTTCAGGGGCAAGGAGATAGCTGAAATGGTGAAGCCTGGGTCAAGTTTACTCGGTGGGGGGGCTTGTGTGGTCATGAGAACAGATGCACCTACCATCTTCTGTGATGTCTCCAGGAGCTCGTCCTCTGTCTTCTGGCGCAGGCAGTGAACAATGACAGCCGAGGTGGTGGTTTTACACCCAGCAAAGATGGCAATTTGCTGCAGAGATCACAGGTGACAGTAGAATTCAAGAGCCATGTCCCTTTCCTGGGTCAATAAAGAGGTGTTCCATCCCAATCTCAATTTCTAAAGTCATCATGGGGTGGCAGAAAATACTCTGGACCAGCAGGTGTGGATCCTGGTCCCAGTCATGCCAATTCCACAACCTCTGTCTCTGTCACCTTATCTCTGTCAAAATGGGAACAATGATCTCAGAGCTGAACATCTAAGGAGAGGCAGCAGGAGTGGGCTAAAGAGCATGGAGTCCAGAATCACACTGTTTGGATTCAAATCTCAGCTCATCCACTTACTAGTCATTTGGCCTTGGGCAAGTCACTTACAAAGTGACCAGAGGAGAACATGCAGATGGAGAGCAGGCAGGCTCCAAGATGGCGGGGCTGTGGAGAGTGCGTAGGGCTCCCCAGAGCCTATTACTGTGTCTGACACAGGATCAATGCTCATATGTATTTGTTGAATAAATAAACAGGCACAGAGAGAAGTGGAGGAGACTGAGAGAGAGAAAAAGGGAAAGTATGAGAGAATGCCAGAGAGAGAATGAAAGAGAGAGAGAGAGAAAGAGCAAGAATAAGTCTTAGATTCCCTCCATTTCCCCAATTTCTGGTTCCTGTTTGACAGCAAAATCCAGCCCCATCTCTGATACTCGTTTCCTTTAAATATGTCCCCCCTTCTGGGGACTGGCCCAGTGGCGCAGCGGTTTTGTTCGCGCTTGGCAGCCCAGGGTTCACGGGTTCGGATCCCGGGCGCCCGCCGACGCACTGCTTGTCAGCCATGCTGTGGTGGTGTCCCATATAAAGTAGAGGAAGATGGGCACAGATGTGAGCCCAGGGCCAGTCTTCCTCAGCAAAAAGAGGAAGATTAGCAACAGATGTTAGCTCAGGGCTGGTCTTCCTCACAAAAAAAAAAATATGTCCCCCCTGCTCTACTTAATACTGGTCAAGTGGGCTTCTGCTGTTTATAAGCAGATAATTCTGAAAAACATTCTCAAAAATTCTAAAAACTCCCGGTGTCTTCCCTTCCTCTCCTACTACTTACCAGCCCCTTTAAGTCTGGCTGCTGCCCCCGCCACTCCACGAAACCAGCTCTCACAGCCCAACCAAAACGTTCCACATCACTGACTCCAGTGGGCTCCCCTCAGCAGAGCCTCCCTGTTGCTCACTCTTCCTTGTCTTCCTAACAGTCTCCAGATAGAGACAAAGTCCTCACTAGGGGACTGTGAAGCATAGCTGCAATGTCCCCAACCTCAGCTCACTCCAGGTTCCCTCTGTTTCTTCTGCTCTGGCCACGTCAGCCTGTCTCACTCCCTCACTTGAGACACTTCATCCCAAGGCAGGTTATTTGCACATATTCTTCCCACTTCCTGGAATATTCTCTTCTCAGCAAGTAAATTACTGCTCATCATTCCAATCTCAACTTAGTAATCATTTTTTCAGGAAGACTTTCCTGATAACCTCCCCCTACTCACTGGACTAAGTCTCCTTTTGGATTCTGTTATGATATCAGGTAGCTCTCCTTTATTGCTCTTGTCACTGTTGAGATTTTACAATTTGTTTGATTATGTCTTCATTAATCTTTGATGTGCATTAGAATGGAAGTTTCATAAGGTTGCTAGATATTGGGTATATGGAAACTATTCATTGATGAAGAAATTAATCAAAGAATGACTTTCTCCAGGAACCACCCCCAGTCTCAGGCCCACATGCTGCAAGTGGGTCACCAGAACTCAGACCCTGAGAAAGACATCACATGGTGACTGTCCACTGCCCACTGTCTGGCCTGACACCCCATCTTGTCACATTTTAGGGAGTCTGGTCCAAGGAGAATGCCTGGTGCTGACAGTCCAGAATCATGAGCTAGAGTCCCAGCTCTGCCCTGATCACTCTCTGACCTTGACAAGCTGCTCCCACTCTGCCCAGTTTGCTCAGCTGGATAACTGGGAGGTTGGGGGAGGTGTCTCCTTGCCCTTTCCGCTCAGCCATTCTCACTTCTGTGATTCCTTGAGGATGTCAGCTGGATCCCACAGCAGGAAAGGCCCCTGAAGACTCCAGGAGAGCAGAGCAAAGGGTGCAGGGGTGGTCCAGTGTGAGACCTACCTGCGCTGCAGCCTTCGAGTCCTTCTTGACCAGGCCAGCAGTGAAGACCACGCCACTCTCAGAGATGGCCCGGTGGAAGAGGTTCTTGGCCAGTGGAGATAACACCTGGGAGGGGAGGGGAGAGGAAAAGAGTTTATGCTCAAGGGGAGGCATCTTCAAGAGCTACCCCACAACTCTCCCCTAGGACCATTCCCCTGGAGTCTCTGGGCCTTAGTGGACATGAAAGGTCCTCTCCTGGCCTAACCTTCTACCCAGGCTGATCCTGGGACCCAGCTTCTCCAAGACAACCTCCCTCAGCTGGAGGGAGCTAGGGGCACAAAGTGAGGGACAGAATAGGAAGTATGGCATACACTGATTACAAAAATCAAAAGTATCTGAAAGACGCTTATAAATTTCTAACACCGCTTTAAAGACACGGTTCTGTTTCTGCGTTTCCATTACTCAGAATATATCCTAAGAAAAATGATCATGGAGGTACACAATTATTTCTAAGAATGCTCATGCTGTTTATAAAAGTGAAGTTGGAAATAACAGAAGGTTTCATAGTGAGATTTGATATATATGCTATTTTTCATTCTTACCATGGAATAATACACAACTATAAAAAATAAAATTATGGAAGAGTACTTAATGTTTATGGAAATATTCATGTTCTGTTAGAATGCTAATGGAGATTTTTTTGTTTAAAAAATCCTAGATACATAGACAGCTAGACAAACAGACGATAGATCAATAGATAGAAATGTAAGTAGATGATAGATATAGATAGATAGATAGATAGATAGACAGACAGATAGAAAGATAGGGCGAGTCATTGAAAAAGGCTAGAAGAATACATGTCAAAATGTCCATGGTTGTTATCCCTGTGTAATGGGATTATGGATGTCTTTTTTCTTCTTTAAAGTTATCTGTACTTTTCCTTTTTCTCCTCTTTATAAAATATAAAATCAGTTTCCCCTGAGTATTCAACTATGAAACCAATACATGTTTTAAAAGTACAGTAATAGTGGGCTGGCCTGGTGGCATAATGGTTAAGTTTGTGCACTCTGCTTCGGAGGCCAGGGGTTTGCAAGTTCGGATCCCGGGTGTGGACCTACACACGCCAAGCCATGCTGTGGCAGTGTCACACATACAAAATAGAGGAATATTGGCACAGATGTTAGTTCAGGGCCAATCTTCCTCACACACACACAGAAAAATAAAGTAATAGTGCTGAACCTCTGCTCAACTATGAGGCAGCTGGAGGATTCCTTACAGCTCCCAGCAACTTCTAATCTGGTTTTCCATCTTCGATTCCTTCAATGTCTCCCTCAGGCCCATTACTACCAGAAAGACATCCCAGAGACTGCTGCCCTCCCTCTTGGGCATGGACAAACATTCAGACCACCTCAGAGGAGGCCCTTGACCTGATCTTAGTGCTCATGTCCCCTTGACATGTAGATCTGTCTACAAGTCAAACCATGAAACTGCCCAGCCCTTAAGGTTGCCTCCTCTTATTCACAACGTATACTCACATCTACGACCCAAGAGAAGTGAGGTAAGTCCTAATGTTAAAATCATTAGGAAGGAGAGAGAGAGCTCAACCAAGTGAGAAGAGGAGGAATGTTGCAGCTGTGACTGGATATTTTTATGGCCTCAGGATGCTAGGTGAGCTTCCTGGGGGCCAAGGAGAGTTTGACCATTAGCTCTCCAAAATCTGGTGCTGTGCAGACTGGGTTCAGCCTTGAATCCAGATCTTGTGAGTAAAGGAGCCCATGGCTAGATTGGCTGGTCTCCAGGGGGTCCCATCAGCAGCCACATCAGGTCCAGGAATACTTACAAGAACAGAGACACTTTGACCTCCCGCTGACTCTCCAAAGATGGTCACAGAGCCTGGGTCCCCTCCAAAGTTGGCAATGTTCTCTTGGACCCAGCGCAGTGCAGCCAACTGGTCCAAGTGACCCCAGTTTCCCCGGCTGTGTTCGTCCCCTGTGCTGTGAGTAAGAGAACAGGGTGGAGATGAGAGCAGAGATGTCATGGCAGGGCTCTCAGGACCATTGATGTGGGTGGGGGCTCTAGGTGAACCTTCTGGAATAAGATGGGGTTTCCATAGCCCTGATACAGGGGTCTTCACCTGCCTTCCTTTCCTGCAGCATTTTTCTTTTGTGGGCTCTACATCCCTTAATCTGCTATCTATCTATTGAGCATCTACCATGTGCAAACACTGTTCTAAGAAACAGGAGCCCATCTGTGAACAAAACAGGCAAATCTCTGACTAAACAGAGCTCACACTATGAACCATAAACAAATAAACAGGTAAGTATAGAATAAAACGTCATGTAGTGAAAGTGCTTTCAGGAAAAATAACACTGGGTAAGGGAAAAGGCAAGGGTGGGGCAGTGGGGTCTTATTTCAGATCACATGACCAGGCAAGTCCTCTCTGAGACAGTGAAATTTGAGTAGAGACCTGAATGAAAGAGCATGTGAACCTTGGAAATATCCAAAGAAGGGAATTCCAGGCAGAAGAAGCAGCAAGCACAAAGGCCCCAGGGACCAGTGAACAAAGTGTGAGTGTAGGACGTGCAGCTAGAGAGGACCCTGTGGGGATATCAATGTCATTGTAAGTAAGGAGGGAAGTCACTGCAGGCGAAGGACATGACTCTGTTTATGTCTTAGATGATCACTCTGGCTACTGTGTGGATCAGACAGAGTATGAAAGTAGAAGGATTATAAAAGTAGGAGGTTGTTACAGAATTGAAAGGCCAGAAATAAAACCACACACCTATGGACAGCTAATCTTCGAGAAAGGAGCAAAGAACATACAATGGAGAAAGGGAAGTCTCTTCAATAAATGGTGCTGGGAAAATTGGACAGCCACATGCAAAAGAATGAAAGTAGACCATCTTCTATCATCATACACAAAAATCAACTCAAAATGGATTAAGGACCTAAAAGTGAGACCTGAAGCTATGAAACTCCTGGAAGAAAATATAGGCAGTACACTAATTGACGTCAGTCATAAGGGATCCTTTCAGATTCCATGTCTACTCGGACAAGGGAAACAAAAGAAAAAGTAAACAAGTGGGACTTCATCAAACTACAGAGCCTCTACAGGCAAATGAACCCAGGATCAAAATGAATAGACAACCCACCAGCTTGGAGAACATATTTGCAAATCGTATATTCGACAAGAGATTAATCTCCATAATGTATAAAGAACTCACACAACTGAGCAACAAAAAAACAAACAACCCGATCAAAAAATGGGCAGAGGATATGAACATTTTTCCAAGGAAGATATACAGATGGCCAACAGACACATGAAAAGATGTTCAACGTCACTAATCATCAGGGAAATGCAAATCAAAACTACACTAAGATATCACCTGACACCTGTTAGAATGGCTGTAATCACCAAGACAAAAAACAACAAATGAAGAGGCTGTGGAGAAACAGGAACCCAAATTCACTGCTGGTGGGAATGCAAACTGGTACAGCCTCTATGGAAAACAGTATGGAGATTTCTCAGAAAATTAAAAGTAGAAATATCTTGATCCTGCAATCCCACTCT
This sequence comes from Tapirus indicus, assembly GCA_031878705.1. Classification (NCBI taxonomy): domain Eukaryota; kingdom Metazoa; phylum Chordata; class Mammalia; order Perissodactyla; family Tapiridae; genus Tapirus; species Tapirus indicus. The sequence goes on along the minus strand of CM062927.1, from coordinate 28,655,387 downwards.
TGGGCATCTACCCAACAGACATGAAATCAACCATCCCAAGAGGCTTATGCACCACTATGTTCATTGCAGCATTGTTCACTATAACCAAGAAGTGGAAGCAACCCAGTGTCCCTTGACTGATGATTGGATAAAGAAGATGTGGTATATACATACAATGGAATATTACTCAGCCATAGAAACAGACAGAATTGCCCCATTTGCAACAATATGGACGGACCTAGAGGGTATTATGTTACATGAAATTAGCCAGAGAGAAAAGGACAAACACCACATGATTTCACGCATATGTGGAACATAAACAAACACAAGAACAGAGAGAAGTGGTTGGTGGTTACCAAGGGGAAAAGGGGTGAGGGTTGGGTATAAGGAGTGAAGGGATGCATCCATAGGGTGATGGAGAAATAATAATGTACAACTAAAACCCCACAATGTTATAAACTATTAAGACATCAACAAAAATGAAAAAAAAAAGTAGGAGGTTGTTACAATAATTCAGGCAAGAGACACAGAGGACTTTGATTAGGGTGGGTGCAGTGGAGGAGGTAAGAAGTGGCTGGATTCTGAATATACTTGAAAGGTGGAATCGGAGGAATTGCTGACCAACTGGATGTGGGGTGTGAGAAAAAGAGGAGAGTCAAGACTGACAAAGGCCTTTATCCTGAACAACCAGAAGGGTGGAGCTGCCAGCAGCTGAATAGCAGGCACTGTGGGGAATGGAGGAGTGTTTTGTGGCAGTAGTTTCTCCCTGTGAAGTGTGAGGGGCCCTTTAGATGTCCAGTGGAGACAGCAGGAGGTAGAAGGAGGTAGTTAATGATATGCATCCTGGTTTCAAATGGGAAGTTTGGGCTCAAAATAGGGAGCTGTGAAAGTGCCCCCTGAGGTCACTCAGGGCACCAGGGGAGATGGAGAGGGAGACACACTCAGCGGCCTGAGAGTGAGGAGTCAGAGGTCCAGTGAAGGGGCTGAGAAGGAGCAGTCTGTGAGGTAGGAGGTGGCCAGGAGCCAAGAGAAGGAGGCATGTTACAGAGATGTGAGTGATTATGTACGGATGCTGCCAAGATGTTGTGTGAATATTTGCCAAGGTTGGGCTAAGAGCTGGTGGGTTATTGGTGACCTTGACTAGAACAGTCTGGTGGCATGGTCAGAGTGAAAACCTGAATGGCATAGGTTTGAGGAGAGACTGGGAGGAGACGAAGCTAGGAGAGCTAGTGTAGCTGTTTCACTGTAACAAGGAGCACAGAAACGGTCCATGGGTGAAAGAGATGAGCAGTCTCAATGACAGCAATACATCCTTGGGCATGACCCACCTGGGATAATCCTCCTCCGCTCCATCGGTTTTTCCAGGGGGTAGCCCACTCCTTCCCCAGCCTGCCCATCAGCCACCTCAGGGTCAGAGGTCCTGGGGCTGGTGCATTCAGAAAATGCTCATAGTAACTGTGTCCTGCAGGAAAGCTGGTTCCTGTTTCCAGGAGACTCGATAGAGAAAACTCTGACCTTGACTCATGCATGTGCCAAATGAAGAAGGGGATGGGATGAGTGGACCTGACATTCCTCCTGGGAGGGATGTTCATTGAGGACAGATGCTGTGACAACCTCCCAGCCCCAGCCAGCCATTCCTTCAGTCACAAGTGTTCACTGAGCTCCCACCATGAGTCTGCTCCTTCCTTACTTTCCCATCAGGTAAGATGTGTAAGCTTCTAACTGTTGTGCTGCATGCTAACTGTCATTTTAGTGGTTTTGATGTGCTGGAGCAGCACAGGTGAAAAGGAGATGAGGATTTCTGAGGAAGTAACGTGAGTTATCCAGCTCTGGTGGTCTGGTGGTTAAGATTCAGTGCTCTAATCATCATGGCTCAGGTTTGTTTTCAGGTCATGGACCCACACCACCCATCTGCGGGTTGTAATACTGTGGTGGCTATGTGTTGCTGTGATGCTGAAAGCTATGCCACCAGTACTTCAAATACCAGCAGGGTCACCCATGGTGGACAGCTTTCAGAAGAACTTCCAAACCAAGACAGACTAGGAAGAAGGACCTAGCCATCCACTTCTGAAAAATTGGACATGAAAACCCCATAAATAGCACCAGAGAATTGTCTGATACAGCACCAGAAGATGAAAGGATGATGCAAAAAGACCCTTCTTCCTTACGTTGTTGCTAAGATTCAGAATTGACTCAACAGCACTAACAAGAAACATTTGAGTAGGATCTTACAGATTGAATAAAAGTTTGACAGGTAGAATAGGCATCCTAGGCAAAGGGAACAGCACATGCAAAAGCTCAGAAGCACATGGACCAGTGTGGGTGGAGAATGAGAAGGTAGGTACAGCCCATTATAAAGGGACTTGGGTGCTTTACCAGGAAATTTAGTAAAGCCCCCTTGAGGGCTGTCATGACCAGAGCTGGGTCCTAGCATCCTTGCTTTGGGGGCCAATGTGGAGGGAGGAGAGTCCAATATCCTACCTGAAGAATCCCCAGATGCCCAGGCGGTACTGAATGGTCACCACCACCACGTTTTCATGGGCAGAGAGGGGCAGCCCATCATAGGTTGATGCTCCACCTATCATCAGACCACCTCCGTGGATCCACACCATCACCTGGACAGGGAGGAAGCAACAACAGTGGTTATAGGAAGCAGATCTGAGAAGGACCTCAAGAGGTCATCTGGTTTGGTCACCTACCTCTTAGCCATGACTCAAGTAGGCCATTACCCAAAGTCCACCAGTCGCCCCCAAAGCTGGAGCAGGCAGTTTCTCCCCTCCCCCACTCTCCCAGCTGGGGCCCAGGACACAACCCCACTCAATGCATCCTGGTTGCCCCTGCCTATTTTCCCAGCCCCAGTGCCACTTCCTTCCAGGGCTCTTCATGCTGAGAACACCATCATGGGAGCATTCAAGGCTGAGGGTGTCATCTTCTCCCCAACACTCCCGTCATCCTGATGCCCAGACCCCTCACCCAGCTCAGCATACTCTGCAGGTCACAGCCCTTGTACTTCCGCTCCATCTTAGTTACCTCTTTGGCAGTGAATTAAACTTCTGTCATGTGTGAATGATTATCTCAAGAAGCACACATGTCCCCAGTGGTATGTCTTCCTCATATGCCTTCCCTCTGTCTCTTCCTGATTCATCTTCATCCTCAAATCCCACCCATCCTCCAAAGCCCAGCCTAAAAGCCACCTCCTCCAAGAAGTCCTTAGTTATTTGATTAATATGATCTGAGAACCTACTATGTGCCAGAGAATATGAGAAAAATTGAGGATCAGTGTTCACACAATTCATGACTTACAGCTTCCACATTTAAAGAGCTCACATGGCAAGGAAGTGACAGTGGCTAAAATAACAATATTTAATATTTTTGTTAATTAAAAAAAGAGCTTACAGTACAAACTACGTGCCAAGTACTGTTCTTAGCATTTAAAAATAAACCATCCAAGAGGTAGGGACTACTATTGTCCCATTTAAGAGACAGGAAAACTAAGGCTCTCAACATACCCGAGGTTACACAGCTAATACGTAGTGGAAAGAGGACTTGAACCCAAGCAGTCTGGCTCCAGAGTCCACATGCTGAGCCAACCAGCACACTGCAGCCTATGGCCATGGTGCAGTAGGTCAGCTGTTAGGGAAGGAGTAAGATCTTCCCTTCAACTCTGACTAATGTGTCGGGAGTACTTGCCTTGTGTACTGCACCAGGCACTGAGATAAAGCTTGATATTCATCATCGAACCCTCATATGTTATTATTCTGGTCTTGAGGAAGCAGAGCCAGGTATCTTAGAGAGCAAAAGGCAGAACCAGGATTTAAACCGAGACTCTGTAATTCCAGAATCCGTGTCTATAACTAGAAGTTCTCCTTCCTCCAGGTTCCCAGAGCCCCTGTGCCTCCCACACCTCTGATCCCTGCCTATCTCCAGGTGGAGAGAGTGAATGTGAGTCATCTCTGAGTGGAGGCTGAGCCAAGGTCAGGTCAGCAGTGATTTGCTGATATTAGTCTCTGTTGTGCAGCCCAGATGGGAAGGTCCTCGAGGGCAGAGGATGTGTGGTAATAATTTTGTGTTCCTCCTTTCTCCTAACTCCCAAGTCTGGCTATGTATATGGGGCACTGATTACATAAAAGAAGAAATAAGTGAATGAATGAGTGAATGAATGAATGAGTGAACCCTTGTCCCCACCCCTTTGTTTTGTCAAATTTTCACAAATAATTTGTTTGTCTAAAAAGTATAAATGCTGCTTGCTTTGGTCACTTTTTTGAGTTTCATATTTCTATGAGCTCCTGCATATACGAAATAAAATTTGTATTTCTCCTGTTAATCTGTCTTATGTCAATTTAATTATGAGGCCAGCCAAAGAACCTAGCAGGGAAGAAGGGAAAAGTTTTCATTTTCTGCAGTTTCCTGTGGTCACATGGTCTGGCTGTGGTGGGTAGCGAAAGCCCTGGGGCCCCTGAGATAGCCATGGCTGGTGATGTCCTCACCCCAAACTGCCTTCATCCCCTTCCAGTCTCCACCAGAAGACCCTGGAGGGCCGGAACTCCCAGCCTTGACCAGTGGTTCCCACCACTTACTGGCAGCCTGCTTTTCTTTGTCAAGTCAGCAGGGGTGTAAATGTTTAGGTAAAGACAGTCTTCAGAAAACTGGAGAGGAATGTTCTCCTTTCTGTTGGTAAAGAGCTCTGAAAGCGTCTGCCCCGCCACTGCATCCTGGGAGCACCTGGAAGGGAGAGAGAAGAACTCCTGTGGTTCAGTCAGAGCTAAGCAGGGAGATGTCTCCTGCTGTCAGGCTGGGCCTTGGACTGGGAGGTTTAGGCCTGTAACAGAGTTGTTCTTACCAAAGTTGAGACACTGGAAAGGGTAAGAAGCTGCCTGGCGATCTGGGTGGGGGGCCTTGGGGCTCACTAAGGTCTTCCAGGACTGGGTATAGTGAGGAGGCCTGGCACCTGTCCCCTTTCCAGAGCCTTCAGAATGCCCTAGGTCAAGGAGAGGAGGCTGCCTATACACCTGGGAGAGGGCCATTTCCTGCACGTGCTGGACACAGCCTGGCTCTCTGCTGGGCTCTGTATGGTGGGCTACAGGGTGACCATATCCTCACCAGGTAAACATGTTCTAGTCCATGGGAGACTTCCATAAACCATGAGAAGTCCCTTAAGTGGCAGACATTCAGGTCATACAACAGGTCAAGGATGAAATATTTGTGAGGCAATATTACAAGAAATGTGTTCTAGTCCTGCACTAGTCATTAATGTGCTGGGTGACCTTGGTTGAATTCCTTCCTGGCTCTAGCCTCAGTCTGCCAGGTCTAGGTGAGGAGAGTGATTTCTATAAGGGTCTTGTAGCCCTGATAAGATAAGATTCTATCATCACCCATCCCAGACAAGCACTAATGGTTGCCCTAACAGTGGATCTTAAGGACCCAACATAGATCATAATTGGTAACATTTCCTGAGTCCTCCCAGCAAGTCAGGTGTTGTACTCCCATGACATAGGTTCTCTTATTATCCAGATTTTACAGACAAGAAAACTGAGGCACAGAGAGGTTAGAAATACTTCCTTCACACAGCCAGAAAAATTCATACTATGGAGTGCTTATGTTTCCAAGGATATTATAAGCAGCAATTCTGAATCTCAGTGTACCCAGAATGCAGGCATCCCTGCCTCCAGTACGTAGATGAGGAAACGGAGGCACTAAGATGCTTAGATGGCATAGCTCTCTAGTGGCAGAGTCAGAGCTTGCAAAGATGACTTCCTGATTTCCATCCTGGACGAACTTTCCCAGGATCGCTAAGAGCAACAGGCATAATATTCATAAAATAAAAAATTCACACGTCAAACAAAGGAGAAAAGAGTTCAACATCACTAATATTCAAATGAATGCAAAACAAATAGTAAAATTAAATATAGATAAGTATGATGATAACAATAATGATTATTATTTTACCTATCCAGCAGCCAAAAAACATTTTTAAAAATCCCCAAGCATTGCCAAAGGTTCGGTAAATGGAGGTTTTCATACATTAATGGAAGCAGTGTAGTTGGAACACTTCTGGCGGGAAATTTAACAAAGGTGCATATTCTTTGACTCAGAAAAGTCAGTTCTTGGAGTCGGTCCAGTAGTGTGGTGGTTACGTTCACATGCTCCGGTTCAGCGGCCCAGGGTTTACGGAGGGATCCTATGCACCACTCGTCAAGCCATGCTATGGTAGGGTCCCACATACACAATAGAGGAAGATGGGCACAGATGTTACCTCAGGGCTAATCGTCCTCAGCAAAATGAGGAGGATTGGCAAGGGATGTCAGATTAGAGCCATTCTTCCTCACAAAAAGAAAAAAAAAAGTCGTTTCTTGGAACTTCTCCAAAAATATTCATGAGTGTGCATAAAGGTTTAACTATAGGTCGTTCATCAGAGTGCTACGTATATTCTGAAAAATATTAAGAACAACTGTGAACTCAAATAAGAGATCAGGTAAATAAATTATGATTCAATACCCAAGGTAACGCAGCTATGAAATGTCAGGCTGTGATATGTAATGACATAAAACAATGTTCATGATCTACTTATAGGGGAGCAAAGCAGGAATCCAAACTATCTGTATAGTGAGATGGGATATTATGATTTATAATAAGAAATATCTATTTGTTCTTTGTCCAGTTTCTGGCACAGGGCTCCTAAAACCTTGGAATTTCCTAAGAGATGAGGGCCATAAAGGTGTGTTTGTTGTATTAATGAGGTGACTTTTGGACCTCACCTAAGGGTAGGGCTGGTTGCCAGGAAACCAAGCAGTGATTAGAGGGGGAGCCTTCAGTCCCAGCCGCCTGACCTCTGGGGAGGGGAGAGGGGCTGGGGAGTGAATCAATGTTCAAGGGCCAAAGATTTAATCACTCATGCCTGTGTAAGGAAGCATCCATAAAAAAACAAAAGGACAAGGGTTCAGAGAGCATCCAGATTGGTGAACCAGAACACCTCCCTGGGCCACCGTGCCAGGCCCCAAACTCCACAAGGACAGAAGCTCCTTTCTTCACAAACTCACCCTATGAATCTCTTCATCTGCTGTTGATTCATATCCTTTAATATCCTTTGTAATAAACCAGTAATCTAGTGAGTAAACTAATTTTCTGAGTTCTGTGAGCCACTTTAGCAAATTAGTGGAACCTAAGGAGGGGGTCATGGGAACCTCTGATTTATAGCTGGTGGGGCAGAAGCACAGGTAATGACCTGCACTTGTGATGGGCATCTGAAGCAGAGGGCAGTCTTGTGGGACTGATAGTTATTGCCCTTAACCTGTGGCATCTGATGCCATCTCCTGGTAGATAGTGTCAGAGTTGAACTGAATTGTAGGACACACGGCTGGTGTCTGAGAATTGCTTGTTGGTGTGGAAAAAAAAAAAACACTCATGTTGAAATGGGTGCAGAATATTAGGTAGTTCTATTTTTAAGGGGGAAGTAGGCAAAAGTGAAAAGTCTGGGAAAACAGAATCTAATTTATGAGCAGCAGTTCTCTCTAGGGTGAAATCATACATGGTTTTCATTTTCTTACTTTTCCTTTCCTGTACTTCCTCACTTTTTTTGTAATAAGTATGTATTACACTTACAATCAGGAAACAGAAACAGTGAACTTATTTTTAAGGAAGGAAGGGAAGAAAGGTGGAAGAGTAGAGAAGAGGAAAAAAGAAAGAAAAGAAGAGAATGCAAAAGGTGGGACCCTGGAGATTGCCAGAAATGCCTTGCTGAGATGAATAAGTCTAAATGGATGCATGTAGGCACCTGGGTGCCTTGGGGGGCCCTGTGGGGCTTCTTTGCCCAAATTGGCCAGGGTGACTAGGACACACCAACCACTGCTCTGCTCGTGACTAGGTGGCCAGACAGACCTGGGAGTTGAGAACTTGCCTGGATAACACCCCAGAGCACTCCCCACCCACACACTGCCTCACTCACCCCATTTCCCAACTACAACAAAGTCCAAGATAGGAGAATAAACAGAACCACTGCTTGTGATCCCCTCACCTTCTAGCATTTTAATTTTTTTCAAAGCATTTACCATATTCTAACATACGACAAAATTTATTCATTTGCGTGTTCTTTATTGTCTGTCTCCCCTCCTAATTGTAAGCTCTGTGAGGGAAGGGATTTTTGTTCTGTTTACTAATGGATCCCAGGAACCTGGAACAAGCCTGGTACACAGTAGGTGCTCAATAAATATTTGTTGAATAAGGGGTTCTAGAATGCTGTGAGAGGTCCTGAATGTCTTTAGGGATCTACAATATCTGGAGGATTCCAGAACAAAGTATAATCCACTCAGAGGATTGCCTTGGCTCCTTCCCGCATCACTCTGAGGCAAACACCCCCTGAAAGAGGCCGCAGCCACACCCCGGCTTACATGGGAGGGCAGGCGGTGGTGTTCTTCACGAAGTGCCACAGTTCTGCAGGCTGCGGCGGAGCAAACCTCAGGGATCCGAGAGGGGGCTTGGCAAAAGGGACTCCCAGGAAAACGGCCACGGGCTGTGCAAATCCTTCTAAGCTGACGTACTTCCCCAGGACTTTGCCCTGCATGGTGTCCACGACAGGCGGCGAGGACGGGTACCCTGCTGGACATGGAGAGGATAAGAGGACACGTCAGAGGCAAAGGTTTGACATGGAATACAGGTGATTCTTGCCAATTATGCATGTGACCTTGAATGAGTGATCTCAACTCTCTACACCTCAGTTTCTCCTCATGTAAAAAAGGGATAAGTTTTGCTGTATTTCCTAACTCATAGGGCTATCTTAAGGAGCAAACTGGAATTGAAAATAAAACAGCATCAAGTGAGAAAAGAACGCAAGAAGGAGAACTGCTGGGAGTGCACAGACATTGGGTTTCCTCTCTTAGAAGCCTCTGGAAACAATTGTCCATGAGGATCCTGGCGCTGAGCTGCATGCTGGATGGGAGGATGAACAAGAGGCGGCCCCTTTTCTCAGAAGCCTGAACCTTGTAGGGAGAATGAGCCACACACATACCTGACTCTACTGCTGGGAAGAAGGTGGTCAGTGCCCTGAGAGAGGTACCAGTGAGGCCCTACAGGAGTGAGAAGAGGGAGTGAGTCTTCTGGTTGGGGGCATCATGGAGACGGTGACCTTAGAGCTGGGACTTGCAGTAGGGGAGGACTGAGCAAGGGGAGATTGAAGAGGGGGAATGAAGGTATAAAGCAGAGAAGAGAATGTGCCGAGGGAAGGCTCTGAGACAGCAAAATGTGAGGCATTCCTGAGGGAGAATGACGGCCCATTTGAGCCAGAGGGAGTCTATGGGGAGGGGACAATAATCCTGGGATGAGAGGGGTTCATGTGCGGGAGGGCCCCGAATGCCAGGCTAAGGGTTTGGGTTTTATTTACTGGATAAATGAGCAGCAGGGAACATTTCTGGAGTACAGGAGAGTGACACAACGAGCTTGAAGAGGATTCTTGTGGTGGTTCATCCAGAGGGGGAGAGACTGGGGTCAGATTCCTCTCTGTTCCATCCTTGTGGAGCAGACAGTTCTTCCCCACTCAGCTGAAATTCGTCTCCCGCAGCTCCCACATCAGTCCTGGTTCTACCTGCTGTGGGACCTTTCTGAGCTTTCAGGGGGCAGTCGGCCTTTCAGACACTTGACTGTGACCATCCCTCAAGTCTTCCCTTGTCCATCCTCCATTTGTTTAAGCATTCCTCATAGCAAATGATTTTTACCTCTCATACTCCCAATTGCTCTCCTTTAGATATAAACAACAGGTCACCTCTCCCTCAAAGTGTGTGTCCAGAGCAAAAGAATAACCCAGATTTGTTCTTATAGAAGAATATCCAATGCTAAACTTCACGATGGAGAAAGTAGACAGAAACCAGATTGCCAAAGGTGAGAAAGTGGGTGTAGGGGTGAAAGGCATCAGCAATAAAGGTAAGAGCAGCAGTTACCACGTATGTTATAGGTAATATTTAGATACTGAGGACTTCCTATGTGCCAGATGTGCAACCCGGGTCATGTAAATTAACCTTCACAAAAGCTTATCTTGGTTGCTGTCTGTATGTCCATTCTACAGATGAGGAAACTGAGGAAATGGGGCTAGTATAGACTTTCTAAAGATGGAAATGGGATGGCCTTGCAAAAGGGGAACCACTGGTAAGGGAATGATCCCTCCTACTTTGGTTCTTACTCTGCCCTTACACTCAATTCCAGGCCTCTCATAGTGTCATACCACCAGAAACAAGGTGAATCCACATGGGTCTGGGCTGTCAGGACACTGATGGCCAGAGCACTGGCTCTAGATTCAGGGGTCACTGAGAGATTCCAGAGCATGATTTTCCAGTTGACCTTGGACAAGTTCATTTCCCTGTCTGAGTCTCAGTTTCTCCATCTATCAAATGGCACAGATGCATTCTGAGGTCCCTTGGTGTACACTTGTATTAACCATGTCTTTTAGTGTCTGTATTTGATGCTTTGACATCTGGGGCCTTGAGGACCCTGGAGGGACTGCCCCTCCCAGAGTCAGCCATTCCTAGAAGCAAGAATCTGCTTGTCCTTCCAGCATGCCAGAGCCCACACCCCAACCACCTTCTTCATGGGGCTCTCACAGGACAGGCCACCATCATCCTGCCCTAATCACTCCAGGGCCAGGTACCTGACAACCACAGACAGCCCCAAGGCCCCAGAGCCTGTTGGAATTGTTTAGTTTGCCAACCCTAAACCTGCTTGTCCTGCCTCACCCCTTCCTTACCCCAGCAACCAGGATAAAGACTCTTGTCCACAAGTCCTCCTCCTCCCTCTGCCTCCAGACCGCCCCCCCTGGTGCCTCACCTTGCTGCCCACCATGGTGGTGATGTGCCCCTTCCCCTTGGGAACTGTGAGTAACAAACTATCTTTTCAATGGCAGTCAGCTCCTTCTCTGTTGGTCTTAACATACATCAAATTTCCGTTAATACATTATATTTTAAAACAACCCCTTTATGTGTGAATCTTTATTTTGCACTCTCCTCATAACAAAAAATATGCTCTTTAGAAACAACAATGCATTTCATTCTCACAACAGCCCAATGAGGTGGGTATTGTTCTCATCCCCATTTTAGAGAGGGAAACTGAGGCCCAGAAAAGTGAAGAAATTTGCTTAAAGACACACAGCTAGTTAAGTGCTGAGCAGGGACTCAAACCTGTGGGCCATGGCTCCAGCATTGATATTTATATTCTGCTAAGCTACTCTCCATGATTTGTCAATTTCTGGACTAATATTAAAGGGAAATAAACTGAGTTCTTCAAAAAGTCCTCATCTGGAGGCATGAGGTTAGCTGGTGCCCTCCTGCATGTGGCTGAGGCAGCTGAGATCTTGGGGTGTTTATCCTCCCCTGAATGGGCTCTCTGGGCTGGGTGCTCCAAGACTGGAGGGTGCGCTGCTGCTGAACCAGACAAGCCATGCCTTTGTGCCACAGACATCTCCTCCACCTCATCGATGGACCAGGATTTCCAATGTGCCCTCGCTACTTGTATTTCAGAAGGACTCACCCCAAACTGTGGAAGTGGCCTGGGAGACCAGGACCAGAGCGAAGAGCCACATCATGGAAGGACAGCAGCTCCTGGGCTTGCAGTTCTCTGTGCGCTGGCAGGGGCTGTGCAGTCAGACCCCAGAGCCCCAGCTCCTCCTCCTCAGCTCCCACCCTCCCAGCCAGTAGCCTAATCAGGCAGAAAAGCTCTCTCCCTTCCAAGGATCTCTCTGTGACTTTTTGGAGCCTCTTTTTGGAGCCACACCCACCCAGGGTTTAACTTCTTTTATATAAACAGCACAGAGTAAACTCTTTGATTGCAGATAGGCACAGACTGGTCAAACAACTTGTTACATAAGTGTTTCTCCCTTCCTGGACTTTAACTTCAGCAGACTGGGAGCTTTCCAAAGGCAGGCACAGCAATGGATGCCTTTGGACAAGGGAGACTTTGGTTTGGGGACCCAGAACAAACTTGAAAACTTTTGGAGCAACTCCCAGCCCCACTGCTGCTCAGGTGGGAAACAAAGGACAAGTCTCTTAGATTCCCTGGGCTTCTATTTCATGGACCTCTATGATGTCCAGTTTGGAAGCATCTTAAATTTCATCCAGTCTCCCTGTTGATGCCTAAATTCTCTTGACAATATTCCTGCCAAGTGAGGCTGCTTCCTGTCCCACACTTCCAGTGTCAGGGAAATCACTACCTCTAGAGGTAGGGTTCTATGGCCAGAATGTTCTTACAGTAATGAACCCCAGTCCTCCATAGTCCCTGGCTGTATTCATTCATCATCCATCCATCCATCCTTTCATTTGTTCAATATTCCATTTATTCATTCATTCTCCAAACGCCTGGCACTATGCTAGGTGTTGTAAATACAAAGATGAATTCAAGACATGTTCCATCTCCTCAAGGAGCTCACTGTGTAGTAGATAAGACAGATGGGGTGTGTGGGGGTGTGAACTGCAGTGCAGTATGACAGCACCAAGATAGAGGGACACAAAGTGCTCTGGGTGCATCTGGGAAAGTGTCCTTTACCTGCTGGGGGTAGGATGAAGATGCTCAAAGCCTGTTTCATAGAATCATTAAATGTGCAACAACAGGGAACTCGTTCAAGACACTCTGGTGCAGCTGGCTAAGGAGATACTGTGCATTCACTCAAACTAGTGATGCACGTGTCTGTTTACTGACGAGGAAAGACAGTCATGATCTGTTGTGAAAGGGAAAAAAAAACAGGTTATATAACAGTTACGGCTGCTCTTTGGAACACAGTTTAACAGTTCCTCAAAAAAAATTAAATGTAAAGTCACCATATTTTCTAGCATTCTCTTCTAGGTAATTACCCAAGATAATTGAAAGCATGTTCATACAAAAACTTGTACACAAATAGACGCATTTTTCACAATAACACAAAGTGGAAACACCCAAGTGTCCATCGACTGATGAATGGACAAATAAAATGTGACCTATAGACAATGGAATATTATTCAGCCATGGAAAGAAATGAAGTATAGACACTTGTTACAACAAGAATGTTTTCATTCATTTCAAGGTTGAATTTTGAAAACATTACACTAATGAAAGAATCCAGACACAAAAGGCCACATATCGAACGGTTCTTTTTATATGAAATGTGCAGAATAAGTAAATCCAAAGAGACAGAAAGTAGATTAGAGATTGCCAGGGGCTGGGGGAGGAGAGATGGAGAAATGCCTGTGATGGGCATGAGGTTTCTTTTTGGATTGATGGAAGTGTTCAGGGATTCGATACTGGTGATGGCTATACAACTTTGCGAATATACTAATACCACTGAATTGTACACTTGCAAAAGGTGAATTTTATGGTTTGTGAATTATACTTCAATAAAATAAGAAATATTTTCTAAAAATCCAATCATGTATAATGGCCCACTTTAGTAAAAATATATATCTTTATTTGCATAGGAAAAATTCTGGAAGGTCATGCACCTGATTAGTTACAACAGCCAATTCCTGGCTGTAGAATTCTGAGTGTTTATATTCACTTGTATTTTCCACTTATACTCATTCAGACATTCATTTGACTGTAGGCAAACACTGTGCTGAGTGTTTTGTATGCAGAGTCTCACTTAGATCCCAAAATAACCCTGTGCATTCATACTATTATCTCCTGGGGCTCACGTGGCCCAGGAACTGGCCCACAGTCACACATCAAGTATGAGGAAGAGCTGAGGATTGAACAAAAGCTGCATAATGTTACAGCCCATACTCTCAACAACTCTGCTGTGGTGTCAAAACTTTTTGAGAAACCGACGTTCTGGTGCCCGAAGTACATGCTTGGTTCACCTGTGGATGAGCTCCCTTAGCCTCTGTCTTCTGGGATCTCCTCCACCTCTGCCCCTTCAAAGTGCCACACCTTCCTGCTGACCCCTCCTGGGTCCTCAGGCTGCCTGGAAGGATGGCTGGAGACAAGAGTGCTGGGGTTCCTGGGAGAGGGAGTGACCAGGTGGTGGAGGTGCTTGCTGATGGCTCACACTTCATGGTCCCCTCTCCCAGTGTGGACTTGTCAATGAGAAGGTGCTGCCCAGCCAGGAACACATGTCCCAGCCCCCCTCTCATTAACTGGAATTATGAGATTCATTCTTGCCAATGGAGAGGGGCAGACGTGAAGCAGGGTTGTCTCCAGGCCAGCACAGTGAAGAGGCAGCTGTGCCTTCTCCATGCTCACACTGTTTTCTCGGTGTCATTTGACAAGCCTGCCCTGGTCCAGGCCAGAACAATATTGACATCAGGGAGAACTGGGCAGCCAGCAGCATAAAGCACATGACAATCCTGGAAAACCTCACGGACTCTTGGCCAAGGCCATAGGTTATAGGTGAAACAAAGCTTCTCGAGACCCAAAATTCAAAAAGGGATGCTCATTTGCACAAATTCTAGACACTGTGGCAGGCCAGAGAGAGGGAGCCCTGTGGTGGGGTGAGGGCTTTGTGATAGCATTAGAGTCAGTCCCCAGAGGTCATTGCTTCTGCGAAGATTGAACTGGCCTGGGCGTCCTCCCTTTTATCCAGGAAAGAAACACTGGTTATAAAGAGCACCCTAATAAATAGCACCCTGTCTCTATCCACATGGGACAATCTGGGTGGTCTCATAGCAGACAACAAGGCTGTTTCTAATCACTTAGCACACACCACACACACACACACACACACACACACACACACACACACACACACACACCTGTTAAGAAATAACCATCCTGCCTTTTGCCCTGGTCAGCTGGCCTTTGCAACCTGGGAACACAGCCCTGGCTCTTAGCTTATGAAGGTTGTTGGGTGCTGACTTAGCAAAATATAAAAGGCAGGGATGAATTATTCTCCCAGCTCCACTGTTCAACCACATGCCCACTTGTGACACCAACTAATTCTGCAAACAGTGGCAGACACTCCCAGACCTTGCTGTGTCTGATTACAGCCTTGAAGCCCATTCCTGGCTCATCGTGACTTGGCAGAAATGATGACTGAGGCTGGAGTTTATGAAGCCTCGAGAAGACCTCAGTTTTGCTTAACATGTATAATCTCCCTGGTTCACATTAGCTGTAAGCAATATAGCTCTTCTTGTTTCAGGGGCAGTTGAACGGGATTATCGCTTTTCCCTTGGGGAACTCGAGATTTCCCATGTGGAACTATGTGGCTGAAGAATAAAATCCTAGGAACTGACCTTCACTCATAAGCAGTTGGGCAGGTCTTAGGAGAGAAGACATGTCTGGGGGATCTAAATTAGCCCCCCGAAACCTCTCCATCTCCATCAATTTACTCAATAGATATATGGAAAGCACGTGCTAGAACAATCACTGAACTAGTAGGAACCCCTGTCCTACTGGGCCCTTCACTGGACTTTATCTATTAATCAGGGAATTAATCAGGCAGAGTCTTCATGGTGTAGAACACTGCACTGGAGACCAGAGGTCTGGGAACCCCACTAGGTGACATTCTGGGGTCCTTTCTGGAAACAGGGTGGTGAGAGGCAGGGAGTGCCTATGGGTTGGTGATTGCTCATGCACTGTTCACCCTGGATCAACGTTCTGTGAATCTAGAATTCTATGACATTTCCCAGCACAGCCTAGACATATGCAGTGTTTCTGGAATCTCAGTTATTCTCACAATAACATCATGTTTTTGGATGATATTTGATATTATTTTGTTATTGTATATTATTTTGATGTTATTTTTGATGTTTTTGATTCTCATAATATCATGTTTCTATGCTGTATCAGCATACCATTTATACTGTTTTTAGCAGTTTTCCATTTCCTAACCAGATTAATACTTTTACTTCAACACATCATTCAAAAATGAAGTTTTACATCATTTCCACAAATGGAAGACTTGTACAACTTACCATGAATTAAAGGTAAGAGTGGAAAATTTGTCATTGTATTTTTAAAAATTAAAATGATGGTAAAAGTAAGAAGCGGATAAGGAAATATAAGTAATAATACCTTCAATTGATTTAGAAAAGTGTACACCCAAAAATAAGTTACTCAATGGGAAAAGTGGAACATTGACAGACAGTAATATAAGGGCAGGAACAACCTTGTCCACCATCATGACCACTAGGTAGGTGACCCAGCATTGTCTACATCAAGGGTCATTGTTACTGCAGCCATTTCCTTGAGCCTCAGGGAACTTCTTCCTTTTGACACTCAGATCAATGGGGAGAACTCACATTATGTTCGCAACCTCAAGGCCCTTGGTGCTGGGCTCTAATTAGGTGTTTGGACTCCCTGGGGTCAACTGGTCCTAGGACCGAGAGAGGGGGAGCTTTTGGCTTGGAGATGGGTCTCAGAGGGGAGTGTTGTCCCATAGGCATAATGTTCATCCTGCATGGCACTAACAACCAGTGGTTAGGTCATCTACATCAGGCAATCATGGGGGGCTGCCTAGTTTAGCTCCTGTTGAGTAAGAATGTATTGTGAGAGTAGGGTAAATTATGGTAGCACATAGTCCCAGAATTTCAGGGGCTTATTTCTTGCTTATGTAATGAACTGGGGTGCTGTTCAGGTCAACAAAGTGGCTGTCCACCATATGGTCATTCAGTGATCCTACCAGGGGGTCAGCAAACTTATTCTGTAAAGGGCCAGATAGTAAATACTTTAGGCTCTGTGGGTCATATGGTCTCTGTGGCAACTTCTCAACTCTGCTGTTGTCACAAAAGCAGCAGAGAGAATACCTAGGCAAATGGGCATGGCTGTGTTTCAATAAAACTTTATTTTAATAGCAGATGATGGGCCAGATTTGGCCCTAGAGCCATAGTTCACTTACTCATGATCTAGACCATGGTGGCTTTGGCATCTTTAACTCTTGGTTTCTGATGTTGTTATGGGTGTTGAATCCAGGCAGCTCCAGTGGGGAGGAGCATGAAGAAGTGAACATGGTGCAGGTGGGGCAATTGGGGCCAGCCCTGGATGTGGCACTCCTCACTTCCACTCACATTCCACTGGAAAGAACTTTGCCGCATGGTTAATCTAATTGCAAGGAATGCTGGGAAATGTGGTCTGGTTGTGCACCAAGGAAGGTAGGACAGACTTCAATGGACAGCTAGCAATTCCTGCCACAAATAATAACCATTAAATTACAGATTTGATATTAGGGATTTTTTTCTAAACACAGCAAAATAAATATGTAATCATTATATAAGTAATTTAAAGTTTGTCTACAGGCCATCTAAAACAATCTTGCATAACTTTGGGAATAAGTGTAGGTCATTTTGGCAAACACTGAGGTTTTATATTTCTTTGATTTAAATTCGAAGAATCTGGTTGTAAACCTAGTCCTTGCTTCCTAGGACTGACTATAAAGGTTTCCTTCAGCCTTTTATGAATTAAAAAGGTAAACAGGTAAATCAGAAAGACACATAAAAATTTAGGCCCAGAAAAGTTAAGATCTAATCATATTCTGGAAAGGGCTCAGCAAACTCAAATTACTGTTATTGATTTTATTATAGACATCTGGGTAAATATAGATACCTCAACTAGACAAGTGTTTTGTATGTTTTCTCACCCTGAAAGTTTATAAGTATTAATGCTCCAAACTGTCCATGACTTCTGATTATATTGGGCCTTACCAAGTGAGTACGATTTGGAGGAGCAAAGAAGACAGGACATTAGCAGTGGTGCAGGTGGGTTTGAGGGCTTCTTGGGGAGGTCACTTCAGCCAGAAAGGTGAATAAGGAGAGAGGGCTTGAATGCCAAGTTAAGGAAAGCCGACTTTCACCCTCAACAATGGGGAGTCATTAAATGACTTTAATCCAGGGAACAACAAGAAAAAAGGGTTTTTCTGAAACTAGAATCTGGCAGAAGCAGGAAATCCATTGGAGAAGCCAAGAGGGTTACTCTGAAAAGGAACCTCCCGAGGACTCACTGGGAGGGTGGCAGTAGAGCTCCCCTTCCCAAAGATGGCTAAATTCTCTGTGTGCGACAGCTTGGCATTTTGGGCTCCTACAGCCTCAGCAAGAATAATGACATAAGTGTCTCCAAAATGCTGGACCACACAAAATTTTCCAAATCCCAGGATCAATTGATGCTGGCCATATGTTCTCACTTTAGTAGGTCACAGAAGCCACGTGGAAGTTGTAACTCTCTGATATCCCACAAATCATTGGCTGTTCTATGCCTACACGTCCTTCTATGGAAGCAGGTTTGGAGCACATTGGGGGTGGGCACAAGTGTGTGTGGGAGGATGAGTCAATCCATGGTCCCTCAATCCCATCACCCAAGATCCAAGGGCCTTTCAAGGTACATACATATAAAATGTCATTTCAGGGGCCCACCTAGTGGCTGAGCAGTTAAGTTCGTGCTTTCCACTTGGGCTGTCTGGGTTTTGCTGTTTCAGATCCTTGGTGCAGAACTACTCACCACTCATCAAGCCATGCTGAGGTGGCATCCCACATAGAAGAGCTACAACTCTACAACTATGATACACAACTATGTCCTGGGGCTTTGGGGAGAAAAAAATAAAAGGGGAATATTGGCAACAAATGTTGGTGCAGGACCAATCTTCCCCCCCCCAAAAAAAAGTCATTTCAGTATAACAATGAACATGAACATCAAAACATAGAAAGTAAACCCAGATACTCAAATTGCCTGTATCAATTTGGCAAGGATTTGTACCACTACTGTTTTAGTGGTGGTATGAAGTATTGGAAAGAGTATAGAAAAACAGGGTCTTTCACAACTGATGTGGGAGATAAACTAGCATACATTCTTGGGGGGCAATTTGGCAAATCTATCCAAATAGAATCATCCCATGGTATCTGCAGGGGATTGGCTCCAGGACCCCTCATGGATACCAAAATCCATGAATGCTCAAGTCAGAAGGTGATGAACAGAGACTCCTGACAGAGCTGGCAACTAAAGGGCTTCTGATGTCCTGCTTATCAGCTACTGGCTCTGTTAGCCTCAGGCCTGGGAGGGGCTGAGCTGGGACAGATTAGCAGGGCATGAAGGTGAGGGGCTGGGCTTAAAGAAATCAAGGAGACCATCTCTGTTCCCACAGAAGGTCCTAGCAAGGGCCATGGCATGGACAAAACCAGGAGACACAGATCCATTGTTTCAGTAGCAGAGAATGGTTATTACACAGGGAGCAGGCCCCACAGCTCCTGCAGCTTCAGGCTCCCGTCCAGAGTTTTAACCTAGGATGGGCTGACTCAAGAGTCAGAAGAGGAGGGGCCTGAGGGAAGTCCAGCCCCTGGTCACAGTCATCCTGTTGCAGACGTGAAGGCCGCGGTCAACCCCAAAACAAGACACCTGCCTGCTGCCCACCTTGAGGACATTCCCAGGTCCTAGGTAAATTTTGTTCTTGCACCACAACCCTGCAAACTCCCCTGGTAGTTGCCATTGAAGCCCAATTCCCATCTCCAGTCACTCAGTAGTAACAGTACTCCACCAATGGAGAGGAGTGAGAGGGCAGGGCCAGTATTTGAGATAAGGAATGATACTGCAACTCTGATGTTGCAAATGAGATGCAGAGTGAGATAAAGAGCCAAGATTAGAATTACTAGCGAAGTAGTTGAATTTATAGAGGTCTTTCCCAGAGTTTAGGAGTTGGAAGGGAAACATGGCACAAGGAGTTCCTGGCTTTGTTAAAAGGGAGAATGGGGCCATCCCAGTCTCATAAGCCATGGATTCCCAGGAAGACTGAGACCTTAGGATCATCGGCACCTTGGAGAAGGCCAATGCACTGGGCTGACATTCAATTAGCAAACACATTGGTTTATCCTGTGCCAGTTACTGGTCCTAGTGCTTTATAAATTGCAGCTCATTGAATCCTCCTAATAAGTCCATGAGGTAGAATTATTAACCTCATTTATAAGTGGGAGAAACTGAGAAATAAAGTATGAAATAACCTACTAGTTGGTGAGACTGATGTTTGAACCCAGGAAGTCTGGCTCCAATGTTCTTTTAACCAGTCTGAATGCCATCTCACCTGGTCCCCAGCCATTCAGGCATAACATGGTCCAGATGGGAAGGACAGGGGTCCTCAAATGTTCCAACACTCTCTTCATTACAAATATATAATACATATAAAAATAAATATATCTATTTAAATATATATACATAATAGTACACATATATGCATTATATATATATATACACATACCTAAGTATATCTATTATTTCTAAATAAATAAATATATATATATATTTAAGTGCTACAATGTGCTAGGAAGAAAAGATTTGTCCTAGGTCACATAGTAAGAGAGAGTTCATCTGAAACAAAGTTCTCCTGTCTCCCAGGGAAAATACCTTTGCTGGCTTTCTCCAAGCACATCCCCAATCCCATGTTCTCTGGTTCTTTACGTGAGATAGAGGTTCCATCAGGGCTCACTACCAAGAAGCAATAAGACTACACATACAGTGTATATGTGTTAGGATGACAAGTGGATGCATGCCACAAAACTGACTGTGGTCTCTTAACAAATGGGGTTTTCATATTCTCTTGTAAGAAATAGGCAATGGGTCAGGGAGAAAGGTATTCTTCAGCAGGAAGAAGAGGGAGAAGTGTCATTGGTTCTGGAGAAGGACTTTAGTGAGGGCCTCTGCCTGGACATGCCCAGAAACCCAGGAACACTCTGGAGATGCTTAAGAAAGTCAACAAGAATTTGAAATCCTCTGGCTTCCTGTTCTACCATCCACAGCATGTGGTTCTCATGCTTACAGAGAAAAATAGCTAATCCACCTGCAGACATCTTTCCCACCTTTCAGGCAGGAGGAAGGGAAATATAGAGATGGCAAAAGACAGAGGCCAGCTGAGTCTGTGCCTCTTTACTCTGGAGAAGAGTAGATTTTCTAGAATCCCACCTGGATGTCTGACTACATCTCATTGGAGAGAGCTGTGTAACCTGGCAACCTCTAGCAGTAAGGGAGTCTGGGGGTGGGGGTGGAGGAGGAACTTGTAACTGAGTACATGCTTCTCTGGACAGAATTGGGGTTCTCTTAGGAAGAGGACAAGAAGTGTATGGGGAGGACACTGGTCATTGCTTCCCTTCCCGTGGCTTCCTCACCCTGGATTCCATCATCTGCTGAGAAAGGTGGGGAGGGGTGTTGTGGAAAGCACCGTGGTCTGAGCAGCCATAGTAAGGGCTTCTCTGTCCATGGGCTGAGATCATTATTGTCTTGGGCTCAGGTTATGGGAACTCAGGACTAGGTCTTGCAGGGTGAAGACAGACTGACCTGGAGTTGGCATTCACAGAGGTACCTCTAAGCTGGATGAGTGGGTGGCTATGTTTGAGCAGAACATTACTCCCCATTGCAGGTTCCCTCTCCCCTTCTCTGGCCTGACGGGGCACCTTGGCAACAGGGGAAACTATTTGAAATAGAACATGGGCACTGTGGCCCCCAGGTGGCAGAAACACAGGCTCCTGCTCCCAAGCAGAGGCTGAGGGAAGCCAGGAGGACTAGAGGTCTTTGTCTCTGGCCCAGTCTCAGAGCCTATTTGAACCCTCAACACTTCCTTGAACCAGTGAGTGAAATGTGGTTTTTTCCTGAATAAAAGATATATTTCATTTCGTAATGTTATATTTGAGTGGATTCACTCATGTGTCCATTCACTGATCAGAGTCATACCCAGTCCTACTATGAACCAGTAAAGAACTAGAGAACACAAAGATCAAATAACCCTGTCCTTAAACAATTGTCAGTCTGATGGAAGAGGCAGCTAGTGTGCTGATCAGGAAACATATGTTGAGCACCTACTGCATACTTCTTTGAAGTCCTCCAGTGGCTCCCCACTACCTTCAATGTAAATCCAATTCTTCAGCCTCCCCGTCCTCATCTCACCCCACCTCTCTGCCCCAATCACCCTAGATTGGCTGCAGGTGTGTCCCCAAGCACACCCTATCCCCCTGGGCCTCAACCGCAGGCCTTTCACTGTCTCTCTGAAATTGGCTAGGTCCTATAGGTCCCTCAAGAGGTCACCCCTAAAAAAGCCTTTTCTAACCTACCCCCATCAGTGCACTTACCATAATTTGTTGACATTATCTTTCAGGGGGCCAACAAATTTTAGGACAGGAGGCACAACCACTTACTTCTCTTTGTATCTTCAGGGTCTAGAAGAGTGTCTGGTACATGGTCAGCCCTCAGGGGATGGTTGGGTTACAGAGGTGAATGAGACAAGGCTATCTCACAGCCTGGCAGAGAAATCATGTCCAGAACCCACCTAGGGACATCAGAGAGGGCTCCCATAAAAGGTGGCACTAGAGCTGGCTTGTGAGGGAAATTCCACGTCATGAGATAGTGAAAGTGACAGCACAGAGGCATGAAGCAGTACAGGCAGTACAAGGATCTGGAGAAATTTGCAGGGTCCAAGTAGACGGGCTGTGGAGGAAAGTAAAATCTAGATGAGGATGCTCCTATGCTGGTATAAGGAGGTGGAATTTTCCCAGTGGTACAAGGGAGTGGGTGAGGAGTTTTATATTGGTGCAGTGAAGTGATCATACTTGGGTGTCATTTAGTGTATCAGTGAGTGAATGCTGGGTAACAAACCACCCCGGATCTTAAAACATAACTATGTATGTAGCTCATGAGTCGGTGGACCACCTGTCTTCCACAGTTCTGCTGATCTCTACAAGGCTTAGCTCTTCCTGATCGGGCTTATACATGTGTCTGCAGCTGTGGGTCAGCTTGAGGCTGGCTGGTCTTAGATAGCCTGTCCTGGGATGGCTCCCCTCCATGTGGTGGCTCATTCTCCAGCAGGCTAGCCTGGGCTTGTTCACATGGCAGTCACATGGGCTCAAGAGAGTGAGTGGACACGTGAAAGGCCTTTTGAGTCCTGAGTTGAGAACCGGAACACCATCACTTCTGCCATATTTTACTTTGAAAGCAAGTCAAGAGGCCAGCCCAGACTCTGAAATAGTGGACCTGCAGAATCACATGCCTGAGCATGTGTGTATACAGAGGTGAAAACAGTTGTGGCCATTCAGATGCATCACTCTGGCTCTCTAGGGTAGAGAAAAGTGGCAGGGAGACTAGGTAGGAGCCTTAGACCAGTAAGGTGAGAGGCGAAGGATAGATTTTCTGCAGAGAAATGTTAGATGAGTGGAGTTTCCTGAGCACTTCCAAGGTGCCGGGAACTGGATTAGTTCTGTCTTACACGCTGGGGAGACAACCTGGGTAAGAAGACGTTTAATCTCAGTTTGAAGGAGCAATAAGATTTGGGAACCTCGTGCCTAAGCACCCCTGCATGGATAGGAATCCAGAGGCTGCAAGAGCCGAGAGACAGGTCTGAATGCTGTGCCTGGATGTGTCAGCTCAGGCAGAGTCACCACTATTTAGGGATGTTGTGGGGAGTCTTGGCTCCATCCCTGAAGCAAGTGGGGTTGTATAAACACCCCCAGAAGATGGCAGCAGAGAATTCTCAGCCAAATGGGTACTTTTGGCCAGAATTAAGAGATGAAGTTAGAGATGTGGACAAGCCCAGATGAGGATTTTAAACAATGTCCTGTGTAGGAAGGAAGGATTGCTTTGCACTGAAGGACTCAGGCTCTGGAGCCAGACTGCCGAGGATCACATCCCAGCTCTGTCAGCAGGGCCAGCTTCATGGGCCTGAGACCTGTGCAGTCACACAGAGCCCGGCTCTCTGAAGGCCTCCAGGCCCCACAGTGACTTTAGTAACTCTGCTGCTGCCATCTTGAAAATCTTAATTATTTTTAAAATGAGGGGTTAATTTATTTGGACAACAAAATAATGTAAATTACACATTTCTATTTTGCACAACCAATTACGTAGCTGGTCCTCTCTGTCACTTGCTAGTTGAGTTTTCTTGGGCCTTGTGTTAACCTCATAGAGTTGTTGTGAAGATTATTTGAATTAATATGAGAAGTACCTTATTATGAAGACATGTAATAAAGAGTCAATAACTTTTAGTTACTATTAATAGTATACAGTTCAAAGATATAATCAACAGGTCACTGAAGGCTGAGTCCACTTCCACCTTTTAAAGATCCATCGTCCTGGCCATCTATCAGTCTGTCCATCTAGTCCCATAGAGAAGCACTTGCTAGGGGACCATGAAAATGAATCTGACCTGGTCCTGACCCCGAGGAGCCCATAGTCTAACAGGAAACCTCTGGTCACCAGCTTCCTTCCCTTCGTATTTATTCTTGGCACCAACGTACAGATGAGCTGATGGCCACAAGGACTGAATGGACAGGGCCACATTGCTGGTCCTGGGCTAACTGTCCACTCCCTCATTCAGTCTCTCACCTTCTGTACTGAACAGGTGACGCTCTGGGCAGGGCCAGATTTAGAAACGCTGCCCTTCCCACATGCCCTTCCGAAGGGTGAGATGTAGGTTGATCTGCTGTACCCATGGGTGTGGTCACAGCTGAGCAGTCCAGGGCAGAGAGCCAGGCCAAGAAGGACTAACGAACGGAGAGCCACACCGTGGTCAGGGATGACCTCTATTGGAGGGTGACTGAGACAACCAATCAGACCTTCTCCCTCAGGAAGTTTGAATTGAAACAGTGCAGAGAAAGCCCGAGGTCAGGGGAGGGGGCAGAGTGCAATGCGAGGGAACAGTGAGCAGAAACCCTGAGCAAACCGACCCCGAGGATGTCGGCAGGAGCTGTAGAAGCAGAGGCTCAGAGGGGCTGAGTGGCCATGAAGGGGACATCCAGGTTAGGGGGTAGTGGGTGTCACTGCAGGGGCGTTGACACAATGACCCTGTTGTCATAGCTTCCTTGGGTTCATCTCCTAGACAACATTCCTGTCCCCACAAGTCCTGGTCAATGAACTGCTTTCCTTCCTGCTTCCAACATTCTTACCACAAACCCCCGATTACTGAAGAAATCCTGGGTGGGCCTACATTTTTGCAGTCTCCAGGAACCTGTCAAACAACTCCTTTACTCGCCTTCTCGTGCGCTCAGCCATGCAGGCGTGCACTCAGCACACACTCTGTGTAGGGCCCTGGAGACGCAGTGACGTATAGACAGATGCCTGCCCCAGGAACTCACTGACCAGGTCAGCAGTTCTCAACCCTGGCCGCACACCAGCTTCACATAGGGAGCTCTTAAAAAATCCTGGTGCCCAGGTGTCTCCTCAGGTAAAAGGAACCTGAATCAGGATGGGACCTGGGCAACAACATTTTTTAGCATCTTCTCAGGTTTCCAATGGGCAGTCAGGAGGGACAACCCTCACCTAACGGATCTTTCAGCCTCTGCAGGTTTCTGCTTCTTTAATCCTTCCTGCACTTTTTTCATCTCCAGTCTTTCTTTTTCAAGTGTTTTTCTCCTTTCTTTTTCTGCTTTCCCTGTCTCTATGTTAGGTCATGACTTGGTCTAGATGAGGCACCAGCTCCTACCACCATTTCCCCCAAAGGTTATTTAGTCACAGTTGTTTAAGGGGAACGTCCATTGTTGGAACCTTCACAGCCTCAGGCCTCTCACAGCTGCCCTGAGTGTGGGGCAAAGTGTGTGTGAGGGTCAGTTTCACACCCTGGAGCTTCGGGAGGAGGGGGAGCAGCTGTTGGCAGATGCAGAGGGGCAAGGAGTGGAGAGTGTGGTCAAGAGAGAAAGGCCACTCCTGTGTGGAGGGTGTCAGTCTGGGGATGACCAGGCAGTGCAGTTGAAAGACCCCCGCTTAGAGGCAAGGAGGCCTCAGTTTGGCTCCAGTAGTTTGTCAGTGTCTTCTGGGTGACTTAGAGCTGTTTCCTTCCCCTCTCTGGGCCTCCTTTGTCCACATGTAGGGGTGGTCAAGTGTCCTCCCTGGTGCCTGTCTATGTCATGTCATGTCTTATTCCTCCAGTTGCCTTCAATATTCTCTCATCATGTGTCTAGATGTGTATGTTGCTGTTTAATCCTGCCTGGAGTTTACTCATCTTCCTGGATCAATGCTTTGATGTCTTTAAGTATTTTTGGAAAATTCTCAGGCATTATCTTTTCAAAAAATTTTTTGGCTCATTCTTTCTCTTTTCTCCCTCTGGGATTCCAGTTACACATATGTTGGACCATTACAAATTGTTCCACATCTCTTATATACTCTGTATTGTTTCCTACCACTCCTTTTTCACATTTTATTTAAGTTGGGTAATTTATATAGACCTCTCTTCCAGTTCACTCATTCTTTCCTCAGCCGTGTCAAGTGTGCAGATAAACCCATTGAAGGTATTCTCAATCTCTGTTACTATTTTTTAAAAATTTCTAAGACTTCCAGTTGCCTCTTTCTGCTGAAATGACCCCTCTGTTGATGGAAGTTTTCTACATAGTTGTTTTCCATTCCTAGTTTGTTAGTTGTAACATCTGGGCTATCTCTGACTTTGCTTCTATTGATTGTTTTGTCTCTTGGTAGTGGGTTTCTTTTTTTCTTGCTTTCTGTGTATTTCTAATTTTGGATGTACTTTTGGGGATCCAGAGTCTCCCTCAGCAGCATCCATAAGAGAGTAGAAAATGAAGCAAATGGTATGTATGGCTGGAAATGTGCATGCTTCTCCTGCAAGACTGATATTGTGTGTGTGTGAGTGTGTGTGTGTGTGTCTGTTGGGACAATTGAGTTAATTTACCAGGAGTTGAGCAGGCTTGGGTTTCCTTGTTGCTATGGTCATCTTCAGTGCACCACCTGATTCACATTCTTCTAGTGTTCCCTTGTGCTTTGGGCGAGAGCTGCTGAAGGGTTTCCCTCAATGTTCCTGTTCCACCCTCAGCTTTAGCCTTGCCCTGTGCACCTGCCCCTCAGAGAGGGTCTCTCTGCACTTTCTTCTCCCCCAGTTGTATATTTCTGCTGCTCAGTACTTGGTGTGTGCTAATTCGGTGGGTGGTGGACCAGGAGTTGTTTCTCTTGTCCTGGTCCAGTGTCAAACTTAGGCAGACCCTGTGTCACCTGGTAAAGGAGAGGGAGTTTTCTCAGTGATTCTGCCCCTCCCCAGCAGTGAAAGACCTCTAATGACCAGGACCCAAGATGGTCTCCTGTCCTTCTCCCTGGGGTAGAGGTTTTTTAAATTTTCCTTTTCCTCAGTGTCAATAGGTCTTCCCCAGGACCAAAGACAGGTGGGTTTTTTTTTTCTTCCTTTCTGTGTATTTGTAATTTTGGATGAGGGATCCAGAGTCCCTCTTAGCAGCATATGCAAGGGAGTAGAAAATGAAGCAAATGGTATGTATGACTGGAAATGTGCATGCCTCTTCTACAAGACTGATAATGTGTTTAAAGGGTTTGCTGCCCTTTTCCCAATGGTTTAGGGATTTTATTCCTTAAGGAAGAAGTGTCTGAGCAAGGCTTCATGCCTGCACCCCTGAGGCAGGCTTTCTTTGGTCTTACTACCTGCTCTCAATCTTTCTCAAGAGCCCCTGATGGAAGTCCATGGAGAAGAGTCTGGTAAACTCCCCCGTGGTTCTGTGACTCCCGAGGGTTTTTTACCCTCATACTAGACCACATTGGCTTTTAGTCCTTGATTAGAATTTTCAAAGTAATTCTGCTCATACCTATGGTGACCTCATCTTCCACCTGCAGCAGACAGTAAGTCAGCATCCACATCCCATCTCTTCTCCAAAGTGCCTTTCTTCCTGAGACTTCAGTGTAATTGTTCACCTGCAACCTCAGCTCTTTGAATGGTGCAAGAAAACTCATGATTCTGAAGATAATCTAGCTTTTTCTTGCTGTTAGGGTGGGAGTGTCACTCTTTAGAGCTTCCTACATCCCAGCAGAGACAGAAGTCACCCCAGGGATTCTGAAAGAGGCAGTTGTAGGGTAACACTTCAGAGACTCACTATAAGGGGCCTGAGAGGATACTATCTGTGTTGAAGAAAGAATTGTAGACCTGTGGAAGAGTCAGTAAGGGCCACACAACATGCCACAGGGTCACCTAGACACCCCCCTTTCCCCACTCCAGATACATCCTCAGACTGTACCACCTCCATCTTTTCAGGTAGTTCCAAAGGAGGAGAGGAACCCATATCATGTTGTTGGAAGATGTTGAGGGGTCATAGACATGGAACAGTTGCAGAGTCCCTCTTGGCAGCTCCCAGGACCCAGCCTACCAGACTCTGCTTGTCCAGAGGCCAAGTCAGACTCACCAGAGTCAACTTTCTTCCGATGATGCCCTCTCTCTTTAATCTTCTCTCTCCAAGGAAGATGGATGGCTTAATCTGCAGCCAAAGACACAGACACTGACTTTGTCTCCAAAAGTATACTTATTCCTGAAATTGAAGCTACAGATATAGAAATTCCCTTTCCCTGGCCTATGCCCACTCCTACCAGACAATTCCCCAGCTTCCACAGTAAGATGTGGTTTTGGCCCATGAACACCTTCTATAGAATACCCCATCTGGGTTCCCATAGGTCTCTGAGGCTGGCTGGGACGTCCATTCACAGCTCAACATGTTTCGTCTGGGATCGCTTCTCCACTGCCTCCTTGGCCAGGAGCTTGGTCCAGAAAGACACTTCCTTATCTTTCAGCTTCTGGGCTGCCTGGGTGCTGACACCAATCTGCAGGTACCCTTCCTTCTGGTCGTAGGCTGGCCAGTGGGGCAGCCCCTTCCCATTGGGGTTCCTGGAACAGAATCAAATAGATATTCTCCAAAGCTACCGTGTGGTCCCTACAACTTTCTGAGAATTTCAGGGACCTCAGGTGTCATCTCTACTAAGAGGTTCATATATCTCCAGAGACAAATAGCTCACCATCGTGGGAAGCCTGTCCATTTGTAGAGAACTGTCATGTCAGAGGACACAGGGCTGAGAATCTGACCATCAAACATTAGAAGCTACCACTTCCCAATAGACATGCCTTACCCCTTCCCATCCCTGCTCCATCTCTGCCATGAGGCTCACCCATTGTGAGCAAAGTTGGCTCAGAATCTCATCACCATCTTGCTGAGTTTGATCTACTCTTCTGAGGCACCTTCTGTAGGGAAGAAGACAAAAAGCCTTTGCTACTCAGTGTGGTTCATGGGCCCACAGCAGCAGCATCTCTTGAGAGCTTATTAGAAATTCAGAATCTGAGGGGCCAGCCCAGTGGCACAGCGATTTAGTTAGCGCTTGGCAGCCCGGGGTTCGCGGGTTCGGATCCCGGGCACCTGCCGATGCACTACTTGTCAGCCATGCTGTGGCGGCGTCCCATATAAAATAGAGGAAGATGGGCATGGATGTTAGCCCAGGGCCAGTCTTCCTCAGAAAAAAAAAGAAAGAAATTCAGAATCTGAGCCCTTGCTCCAGACCTACTGAGTCAAAACCTGCATTTTAAGAAGATCCTGGGTAATTTATGGGTACTTTAAGCTAGAGAGTTACTGATCTAGGACTAGGTGAAGGGCTGTAGTCAATCCATAACCTGGTGGTCTTTGTCTTCTGTGCCTATCAGTCCTGCCCCTTCCCTTTCAGGGTGATAATTCCACACCCCAGGGTTTCCACTACAGCAACCCAAACTCTCCAGATTGCTCTCCTTTGGGTCTTTTCTCAATCTCCTTCACCCACCCACATATACATAAAATCTGAAAAATAACAGAGCTGCAATGGTCCTAAAGAGAACCCAACCAGGGAATGTGCAGAGGCACTGGTGTGACACAAACAGCACTGAGGTGGGTCACGAGCAAGTCATCCCTAACTGTTGATAGTTAAGACATTGAAGACAATTGTGAAAGTTTTTTTTTTAATATCATATTATGAAATATATTAAGTTTAAAAAGATATGAGTTTTAGAAAGATAGATAGATCATTGGATCAATAAACAGACACACATTAGCCCTGATTCAAGGTCAACTCCCATTCTAACCTCACTATCACTCAATCTGATATGCTCTTGTGAGTGAGAAGTGGGTGGTAGCATTCTAGTGCTTGAGCAGGACCTGACAGTTCACCTGCCACTTTTCACATTGATGCCCAGGTTTGGATTCTTAAGAGCGACCAAGAATGAGGGCAAACAGGTACACATTCTCCATCACGCATATTACAGCAAAAGAAAGGTTGGGAACCTTTGTAGTTCAACCCTGTTCTGATGAATTCGGGAAACTAAGACCAGGAGAGAAGGAGAAACTTTCCCAAGAGCCATGAAACCAAGACTTGAACCCAGATCTCCTAATCCCAAGTTTGTAGTCACCAAAGGGCCATCACCTTTTAAAAACGGGGCTCCGAAGACAGAGAAGAGCTCATCGCCATGGTCCCCTATCACCGTCTTGGGTTTCATGTCTGATGAGAAGCTTGGGCGATACTGAAACTCGTACATGTAGGTGGGGGCTCCGGCATCTGAGAAGACATGGATTCACGCACAGTTCATTTTAACAGACACACATGGGGATGGTATCCAGGTCTCTGGAGCCCTGAGCACTCAGGAAATTGGTGGCACATCTGGTTCCTGTGTACACAACAACAGCAATATTAATAGCAGCTGCCATTGTGAGTATCAACTGTGTGCTGGACACATGTGGCCCTGCAGGAAACCTCTGGATATCAGCATAATAGACATAGTGTTTCAGAAAATTTCCGTGACCTGCTTAAGGGCGCAGAGCTGCTGGAGTTGGAACTGGATTTCAGCCATGTGTTTGTTGATTCAATGAATGAAGATTAAATGAATGAATAATAAATGTTGAAACCCTGTTCAAACTATCATTATAGGGGCACCGGGTCAATTCACATAAACCCCTTTGCCTACTGGTACATTCATACTTAAGAATATCTACATATGTACAGTTTACACTACTGTATTTCATTGATAGACTAGTTTTCATTCCTTTGGAGAATCTCTGCAGTCCAATTGTTGTTGCTTATTGTGCCCAGTTTTGAACTTTTCCAGTGTTTTTCTCACTATTCTGAGAAGAGTGAAGCAAATCCAAGTTGCTGGTCTGAAATCATGAATATTTAAATACAAACACATGCAGAAAGGGGACAATTTGTCTCTCCTGTCTCAGGAAACCACAAACTCAGGGTTTCCTATTTCTTTGTCACCTCACATGTCTTGCCTGCTGCTTGGCCTGGGGAGTGTTAAGATGGTGGCGGAAGAGAGAAGAGGGGACTGAGGAAGGACAAAGTTGCCTCTTTCCTGGCCTCTCTCCTCCTCTCCCCTGCCTCGTCTCTCACCGCCCCCTCTCCAAGCCCCAGAGATGTCAGTTTTCCTGTTGATTGCTTCACCAGAGCTGCCCATCCCTGCTCCTTCAGGGCTAACTCATGGGCCACCCAGCCCAGGGAGATCGGCACTTTGTGTGGATCATGAGGCCTCCAGTGAGTGACTCCAATGGGGGAAGGGTCAGGCCCCAAGTCAGGCTGGTGGAGAAATGTTACAACTTTTTCACCCCTTGGCTACAGTAACAAACTTGGAAAATGCGGGAAAAAAGGGAAATGAACAAGAACATCATTTATAATTCTACCGCTCAGAGAAATCTGTTAACATTTGAGCACATATCCCTTTTTTGTATATAAAATTGGGACAATAGTGTATCTGTCATTTTGTAATGATTATAATAATTTCTTCACATCATTAAATATTCATCCTCAAAATGATTTAACAATATATGCCATCCCCACATGAGGATGTAGAACAATTTATTTGTCTCCCTCATCCCCATCACTGTACCCTTGGTTTAGCAAGAGTAGTTGTTTGGAAGAAGTAATCCTCTGTGGTTCTGTAATCCTCTTGTTAAACACCTGCTTCAAGGTCAAGCAGAACTCACTGAAAGGAGGGGTTTTTTTGTGTGTGAGGAAGACCAGCCCTGAGCTAACATCTGTTGCCAATCCTCCCCTTTTTGCTGAGGAAGACTGGCCCTGGGCTAACATCCGTGCCCATCTTCCTCTACTTTATATGGGACGCCGCCAGGGCATGGCTGACAAGCAGTGCGCTGTCGGGCGCCCAGGATCCGAACCCACAAGCCCCAGGCTGCCAAGTGCGAACTAAACCGCTGTGCCACCGGGCCCGCCCCTGAAAGGAAGGTTTGTAATCTTGCCTCTGCCACTCAAAAGTTTTAGAAAAGAATTCAGAACACAACCATAGAGGAAAGACCTTTTGTGAACGAGAGAACTTATTTTTGGCACAATGCTGCCCCAAATATATACGTATTTTTTCTTTTTTTAACTGTCTACCTTAAACCACTGAGATTTGTAAAATTCCCACAATCACAACACAAGTTTTCCAAGCTGAGTAGGGCACAGATTTGGATAATAACAATTAGGAACAGCAAGAGGAGCAGAGGGAAAGAGACAGCTAGCAAACAAAAATATGCAAATTAAAACAGTGTCATGGTCTTTTTTTTTTGATGAGGCTTATGAAATTGGCTGCATTAATTTTATTTTTTAATCTGAGTGTCCCTGGGGAGAAACTTAAGAAATTCACACTCTTGTACACTCGAAACCAATTTTCACAATCTATATTAACAAATTTATAATGCTCCTACTTTCCAGCCTAGTCATTTCACTTTTAAAAACCAATCCTAAGAATATTATTAGAGACTAAATTAAAGATTTATGGAAATAAGGCTGAGGATAATGTTTTTGTAGCATCAAAATATGAGCAGCCATCCTAAATATCCAATAGAACAGGAATACTAAAGGAAATTTTAATCTATGAAACAATGGTTGTTTTTGATGTGTTTTTGTTGACATCGAGGAAATGCCTACAATATAGTGTTCTGTGAACAATAATTTATTTTTTTAATTATATGTAAGACATGGAAAGAGTATAAGAAGAAAACATATCAAAAATTTATAGCTGACACTTCTAGGTGGAGAAGTTATGAGACATATCTAGTTTCTTCTTTACGTGTTCCCATATTTTCAAAACATTCTACAATTGTAAGATATTATATATTATCATATATTAATTTTCTATTCAGGAAAGTTCTTTTTTATCAAAGAGAGAGTGACACAAATACAAATATGAAAGAATAACATTGATAAAATCTGTGTGGTCCTGGCAAAAGACCCTGAATTCAAAGTCATGAAAGATAAAAACACAAGTCCAGTGTGGCTGGACCAGGAGATGATGCAGAAGGGATACCATAAATCAGACACATAGTAAGAGACAAGACCAAGTTCATGAAAGAACAGATTTTACCCTAATGGTCCCCTGGCTGAAGAGTTTCATCAGGACCCTCGGGAGGAGTAAGTGGTAACCAGCACATGTTCGTTACTGTACTGAGTTCTTGGGCACATAGTAGGTCAGCTGTAGCTAATTTTTATCACCCTTATAACGTCCCGAATTTAAAACCCTTCCAGCACAGTTAGAGAGAGAGTTCTAGACTAGAGAACCATGTCCTGGCTTGCAGACTAGGGGAAGGAGGGCTCCTAGAAAAGGAAGGGTCCTGTGAGGACCTCAAAAACACACCCAGAAGGGACACCTCCTCTCTAGGTGACCTCATCCACCCTGACCTCACACCCCACCCACACAGCCTTGGGTCAATGTGGAAGGTCACCTGGTAGACCCAGCACACACAGGGTTGGACAAAAGCCAGCTGCAGACATCGACATTCTCCAGACCACCTGCCCCCACACCTCCCACTACTCAGTTCTTTCAGCTTTCTCGGTCCCAGACAGCCCTCCTGATCTTCTGTTTGGCTTTATTCCATCCCAGCCACACCAGTTAACAAATTAGTTTGAAGCTAGCTGTGGACTTTAGAAATTTTCCAAGACACATCTTCTTTTTTTTTTTTTTTTTTTTTTTTTTGGGGAAGACCAGCCCTGAGCTAACATCCGTCGCCAATCTTCCCCTTTTTGCTGAGGAAGACTGGCCCTGGGCTAACATCGTGCCCATCTTCCTCCACTTTATATGGGACGCCGCCACGGCATGGCTGACAGGCAGGTGCGTCGGTGGGCGCCCGGGATCCGAACCTGCGAACCCCGGGCTGCCAAGCGCGGACTAAACCGCTGCGCCACCGGGCCGGCCCCAAGACACATCTTCTATGATTTGCTCTGTAGCCCTACGGAACACAAAAACTTCAAGTAAGAAGTCCCTGTAGCAAATGCTGTTGGTTCCTCACCGTATGGTGAGGTTCCTCACCCTTACTTCTGGGCATGCCAGTCTGACTTCCATCTCTGGCATCTGTAGCTCTTTCCCTGATGTCTTTGCCCACCATAGACCACTCTGCTCATGTGTGCAGCAGGTCAAAGCACCAGGGAATTAATAACCCCTTTAGAACAACCTTCAACCAATGACACATGGGAGTTGGAGGAAAAATACCCTGGTTCCCATGCCACTCACTTGGGATAACCCCGACAATGTCTTCTGCTGATTTCCCAGAACTCCCCAGCTCCACTATCTACAGTAGATACTTGCTTGACACTGCAGTATGGATTGGCTACCTTCTTCCTGTGTCACTTCTCCACTCCTCTACTGGTGTTTTCTGGGATCACCTCCCAAATAAACTACTTGAATTTGGAACCTTTCCCCAGAGTCAGCTTCTGGCAGAAATCAACATAGGACAAAATTCCCCCAGGGCATATGGAATCAGCCTTGTAGGTCTGACCCTCACCTTTCCTGTCCAACCTCTGAGACTCACCTCTGTGGAGATGGGCCACAGTCACAGATGGAACACCAAATATGATATCTCCCATCAAGTCCAGGAACAGGTCCTTCTTTTTGACAGGGTCATCTGTCCCTCCTAAATACTTCTCAATGGCTACTGGAGTCAATTCCTCAGGGATGTTCTGAAATGGATCAAGAGTGAAAGTGACCACCACCCTCAGCTTCTCTTCTTATGTTAATGGTGAACCTCTTGATTCCTGTGTAACCACCCTCTGTGTCAGATGGTGGGTGAGAAAGGGAGAAAAACGGGGCAGAATTTTCCAGCCCCAGTTTTCATTCTACCATTTAATTGGTCTGTGATTTGGAGCAAGTTCCTCCCCTCTTTGTGTCTCAGTCAGTTCCTGTGATTCCCTAGACTCTTACAACAATGGGGTAGGACTTCCACAAGAGTGACTGGGCTGTCTTCTGGTCCAGCTTGCCTTCAGAGAGTGGGTAGCCCATCATCTGTTAAAACAATGGTTAAGCAATTGTGAATCATTGGGGATTCATAGCAGGAAGAACCAAACTGACCAACCAAGCAAATCAATGCAGGCTGCAGGTCACCTTGTCATGTCTTAATGGGCATGGGTCTTTGATGAGTTGTGCAAAATCAATGAATCAAGTGGGTTTATTATATTCAGAAACTCAAGGAATGCAGAGAGGATAAGGTAAACGTTAATAGAAGCTGTCCCAGTCCTTTGCAGTATGTGTGTGTGTGTGTGTGTGTGTGTGTGTGTGTGTGTGTATGTCAGGCTAGAGTCCCCACAATGGTCATCGAGACAGAGAGGGAGGGTTTAAGCCAGGCTAGTGTTGAAGAGGAAAGCTCTGGGGCAGACAACACAGACCTCACAAATACCCCCCCCATCTCAGCTGACTGAGGAAGTGCCAAATCCTGCCATTATACCTTTAGTCCTTCAGTATAACCTCTGAAATTATTCTGAAGTGAGAATTGCTGAACTCTACTGTAACAACTCCAAGCAAATCTCTATAGTAACAAATTTGTTCAAACTCTAACAGTGTGACTAGCAGCTCAAGCCCCTGTTTTAAGGATGACCCAGCTTCCCTTAAAATGCCTGTCTGAGAAAGCTCCCTCATACCGGGAGAATTGACTGCTTGTTCCAGCCAAAACATGATGACAGGTAGATAGATCCCTGAACCCTCTGTTAGATCAACTACTTTAGAAATCTTGGAGTTATAAATCCTTTCTCTGCCCTTTGAGATGTAAATAAACCACCCACACTGTTTCCTCAAGGACCTGAGAGCCATCTCTTTGAAATGCAAACATTCAGGGGATGTCTCACTCTAGGTCCCTGTGGGAGGATAAAAACATAACTTCAGTGGACATCTCCCTTCAACTTAAAAACTGTCTTCTGTCATAAAGACAGGAGAGTCTGTTTCTCCTCTGGATCAGCACCATTTAACTGATCCAGGTGACCAGCCCACATGGACAAACCCCCCTCCCACCTGGCAGGCTTTCCCTGAACACACCCAGCCTTTAAATAGGCTTCAGCCTTCTTTTTCAGGAACTAAGGTTCAGTTCACACTGGACTCTTTTCTCTACTGCAGTGGTTAACTGAGTATAATCCATCCTCACCCCTTCAACTAGTGTCTGCTCTGTTTATCTTTGGCAGAAGGGAAAGTCCTTCCTGGCTTTTAGCAGTCAATTTTAACTCCAGAGGAAGCAGGCTCCTCATAGTCTTTCCACTTAGACGACGAGGAGCATGTGTGGGATTTATGGAGAAACTGTGAGAGCACCAAGCCCAAGGGAGAGGCTGCAGGGCCCCAGGCCTCACACTCCTTAACTCCCCAGCTGCTTCCCCTTTCCAGGCCTCCGTTTTCTCATCTGTCCAGGGATTATCTCTATAGGCCCCCCAGCATCTACATTTCAGGATTCTTGGATTAGAAGACGATCAGAGAGTGTTTGGGGAGAGGGGTCCCCAGGACTGCACCACCTGTGTGATAGTTTGGCCATCGCTGAGAAGGTTTCCATGGAAATGTCAACTTCTGTGAAGGCGAGAGCTGGCCTGGACCTCGAGGGGGTCTGGAGAAGGATGATTTCCTGTGACCAGAGACAGGAGGGGTGATGTGAAGGGCAGGGGAGGTGAATTTAAGAAGCCCTGACATTCTCACCATTGGAAGAATCCAGCCAACCTCTTGCTTGTTGATTCCAACGATGTAGGGAACGGTGTTGAATGTCTTTTTAGCCAGAATCTCTTCAGGCGTCTTTGGCAGCAGCACTCCATCAACCACAGTGGGCAGGAAGGGATGGCTCCGGGGAAGAGGGCGCACATGGTCTGTGCTTCTCATCTCAAAGAAACACCCACCTCTCCTTACCACTTGATGTGCACAAGGCCAGCACAACAGACTTGGGAGGGTATGGTGGTGGCCACAGAACTCAGGGTCCTAACAAAGAAGGTTATGTCTATATGACCCCAGAGGACAGAACTATCACCAGGGGTAGCAGTAGTAAGATGGTGGGGGTAAGTATCCCTCAAATTGGAAAATATATACATGTGTTCACATATATTTATATGTATAAATATATACGTATTTATATTTAAGTATTGAGATATATACACATAGCTACACATGTATATATGTGTGTATATATATATATATATTTCTATTTGAAGTATCTGTATGTCTTCATGTATTTTTCTATCTACAGTCAGTTCTCACTGTTCATAGTAGTGAATCTGACTCAGCAGGACAAGGGCCAAAATCATAATGCAATATGTCTGACAATAAGGGCAAAGGATGTAGGTTCCACCACTGCTCTCTTTGAAAGGCTGTTCGGTTCAGAAAGGCTGCTGCAGGAAGCTGCCTAGAGGAACAAATCCTCCTGGAAGAAGGACACAAGGCAGGCCACATGGAGGAGGTTCCTGCCATGCAGTGGGCTCTGGGCATTGAACAGTATTCCAAACAGTGGGAACAGCATGAACAAAGTGACAGAGGTGTCACTGTGTAGGACTAATCCCAGGAACCTCAGACCCTGAGAGTCCTGGGCTTGGAGGAAGGCTGTGGGGCATGGACTAGAGAGAATAGATGGTGCAGCTCATTTTCTACACGTCTGGCACAGAGGAGGCACTCAGATATGTTTTGAAGGCATAACTCCATGAAGGTGAGGGGAGTTTTCTTGTAAGGAGGGCAGCCTTTTAGGAAGGGGTGAAATGCCACCTGGGTCTACAAGGGTAAGTGTGGCAGCACCGTGGGGCACGGAAGTGGGAGGGAAAGTAGAGATGGAAGATAGTGAAAGTCCAGGGGAGCGAACGAGGGCCCCTTCAGGGGTACGTCCAGTGGGGACTGAATGACACCAGCAACAGTGAGATTGGCAGTAATCGCCGCTGTCCAGAGTGGGTGCAAGTGGCTGCCCCGTGCGGGCCTTGTGCATCACCTGGCTCAGGTCAAAAAATCCAGGGGTCTGTCTCACCCCTTATGTTTTTCTTATGCTCCATATTCTATCCATTAGCAAATCCTTTCAGCTGTTACTTCAAAAACATCCAGGCACCAACACCTTCTCACTAACCCCATCTGCTGTGGGCTAGGCCAAGCCGCCATGATCCTTTGCCTGGATTATTGCAGCCCAGTGGCCTCCCAGCTGGTGATCCTGCATCTACCCTGACCCTTCCCTCCCTTCCATTTCAACACAGTAGCCAAATAGCCCCTTTGTAAAATCCAAGGTCACATCACTTCTCTCTTGAAAACCCTCCCAAGATTTCCCATCACGCTTGGAATTAAAATCAAAGTCCTTTAAAGAACCACCCCCACCTCTCCTTCCCCTAGCAGCCTCAGGTCTGTTCCTCACTTCCCTCCTCCAGCCACACTGGCCTCCTGTTTCAGGGCCTTGGCAGTTGCTGTTCCCTCTGCCTGGAACACCCTTCCTCCAGTGTTCCTGACAGCTAGCTTCCTCTCCTCCTCCAGAAGTCATCTCAGATGTCACCTTCTCATGGATCATTCCTGACCCTGCCATGTAAATTCAAACCACTGGCAAACTCCAGCCCCATTTCCTAATTACTTTTCCTCCCTAATGCTGACCATCATCAAACACAATACGTATTTTATTTGTCTATTTATTGACTCTCCCCTCACTCCAGGAGGCAGGGATTTCCTCTGTTTTCCTGTTTTGCTGCTATGTCCCCAGCTCCTGAATCAGGTCGGGGCACATAGGAAGTGCTAATTAAATCTTTGCTGAATGACTGAATGAATCTCATTGAATCCTCACAACACCTTTTAAGATAAGTTCTACCATCCCCAGGGAGAGAGCAGACAGGACAGGATTGTAGGACAGTGCAGACATAATGTTATCTGAACCTGGAAATGCCTTGGAAGGTAGGAGGGGAGGAGGAAGAAGATGGGGAGGATGCTGCTGGAGTTTCCTGCGTGGCTGGGAGGAGGGTGGTGTCCTCAGGACTGAGATTCCTGACTCCCTTTCTGACAGCCCTGCAGACAGTGCAGTTTGCACAGCTAATTACTCCTGCAGCCTCCAGGAGAAGATCTGGGCTCCTCAGTGAAGGCTCCTGAAGAAAACCCTTAGCCAGTTATCTCCACGTCCCCATAGTGGAAGTTTCCACTCCAGGCTTCTCCCTTGGGGGCTTTTTTCAGAGCAAAAAATGTAATCAAGAAGAGGTTAGGCTGGGCCCAGGGGACAGAGAGTTGATGACTGGGAGCACTGGACTGGGAGTTAGGGGACGGGTTCCAGTCCTACGCCTGGTCCTCCTGGCTGTGTTATCGAGGCAAGTCACTGCCCCTCTCTGGACCTCAGAAATACAAACACAAGGAGTTACTATGAGTCCACAGGGAGGATTCTTTCATTCATATTTAACTGGAGTTTAAAGGTGGCAAGATTTAAATCCTATAATCAAGAAACCAAAGATCCTTACCTCTCTGGGGTCTTCAAGGAAATCAAGAGTGAAAAATTTCTGTGAAGACAAAGGCAGAGGATGTGGGTGAGAAGGCTTCCTGGGAGGAAAGCTGGACACTGGCTCCCCTGGGCATGAGCACAGGGTGTAGGTGTAGGACGGGGAGGGGAGCTCTGGAGAGGGTTTCCGTGGTTGTGCCTACCCTCCATCCATTTCCCCTTCTTGTTCCCCCAGGAAACAGCATCCTAATTTTCCTTTGGGGGACCTCCCTCTTCTCCACTCTTACCCATGAATCCAGGCATCTATACATGACCTGTTTTCCTGACCACAGAGATTAGTTCAAGAATGAGCACATGCTTATGTCAGTCCAATAGAGTTTGTCCCAAAACTTTGGCTGGAACTCTTGGGAAAGAGTGTTTTAAGCAGACACAATGTAAGTCTAGAGTGCTGTTGTTGTCTTTAACCTCCCCAGGGGACTAACCTGTCTGAGGGTGAAGCCAACACTGAGAGGTAAAAAACTGAGAGATAGAGACAGATTCTTAATAATATCACATGTGCATCTGGATTCAGCCATGCCTGAAGCCATCTACTCCTGAACTGTAGTTTTCAGTCTGTTACCAGAAGAGTCTGTTACAACCCATTTCTTTGTTTGCCCTAGGCACTTTGAGATGAATTTTCTCATCTCACATTAGAAAGTCCTGCCTCACACAAGTTCACAGAAATTCATCCTACCCTACACTTCTCTATGTTGTGTGTTCACTAAGATTGCACTGATTGTAATGTCACACTGTAGTTAACAGGACTGATCAGTATGCAGCAAGTGACCAGTAAGGGTCCCTCTATCATGGGTTGTAACCCTACCAGTGAGGAGTGTGTATGTGTGTATAGGGGAGAGTGAATAGTCATGGAAATACTTCTACATGATCTCAGACAATCTCAGAAGGACACATGGGCTCTTAGGTTCTCTGGGTTTTTCCCAAATCACCAACTCTCCCCTGAAAAGCTGGTTCCCTTGTGCCACATGGAGAATTGCTGACATAAGTTTGCCTCTTTCCAGGCATCAGAAAACAGTTGTGTTTTAATATTTGAACACATTTGTCACCTTATTTGAAGCTGAGAAACCAGGATCCAAGCCCTAAGGCCACACTGGAGTCAACCCATGGAAGTAGAGCAGAGGCCTGTCCCTGGGCATCCAGGAGTGTCCTCAGGATCCCAGGGTCCAGACAGAGAGCCCGGGGGCTCAGTCTACTCCTGGGCTCACATTCACACCCCCCTCCATAAATGGAAGCGTTGTCATTGGCACTAGATTCTGTATTCTCTGGGTGTCTCTCTTGTTGTACCTTCCTTGTGATGACCCACTCTCATAGCCATCCACCAATCCTCCAATGTCATCTTCACTGTGAAGTAACCTTTCTGACTATAATGAATGCTTCCTCTCTCTGTACTCCCAACACACTTAACCCACGATGTATATGGGTGTGTTTCTATTTGAATAGTTCCTTGTGAGCAGGGACTGTATCCATTTCATGTCTGCAACATCCTCCCTTTCCCCACCCATACAGGTAGCACAGATGGATGGATGGATGGATGGATGGAGTTTGTTAATACATGGAATATGGGAGAATTGGATGGATAAGTGGATAGATGGATTTTAACTTGCATATCAGTGATGGATGAATCATTGATTTTAGAGGGATGGATGTTGGAGTAAAGATATATGGTGTTTGGACGATGCATGGATGATTGATAATAGATGGATGAAAGTTATGGATATATTGATATTAAATCAACAAAATGATATTCCTGAATTAGACAGATTGATGGATGGATAGACGGATAACAAGATTAATGGATAAGTGGATGGATGAGTGAATGGATATGTGGTTATCCTAGAATCACAACTGAGGTAGAACCTCAGAAAATCTAGAAAATTAGGCTACCAAGGGTTATAATGGAGGTGGTTTCTGAATCAGCCAAGATACATTGTGACAATCTTCTGAAAAACTTTATTCTTAATATCCCTATCCCCCAAATCAGGATGGTAGTTATCTCGGGAATATGTAACATTATATTCTTTAAAATATATCTGAAAACAGGAATGGCAAAATAGTAAGTTTTGATGGAGCTGGGGGATTACCACTCAACTGTTCACTAAGTTATTCTTTGACTTTCTTAACGTTTGAGATATTTCGTAATAAAAAAGAAATGCCCCATCAGATCCAGTTGCGGACACAGTTCCTGAGCAGTGAGACACTGTCCCAGGTAGTTTTTCTGGAGCAAAGGGACAGCTGAAATGGTGAAGCCTGGGGCCAAGTTTACAGGGTGGGGGGATTGTGCAGCCAGGAGAATGGATGCACCTACCATCTTCAGCGATGTCTCCAGGAGCTCGTCCTCTGTCTTCTGGCGCAGGCAGTGAATAAGGACAGCTGAGGTGGTGGTGTTACACTCAGCAAACAGGGCAATTTGCTGCAGAGATCACAGGAGACAGCAGAATTCAGGAGATGTGTCTCTTCCCTCGGTCAATAAAGAGGTGTTCCATCCCAACCTCAATTTCTAAAGGCAGCAGGGGGTGGCAGAAAATACTCTAGACCAGCAGGTGTGGGTTCTGGTCCCAGTCATGCCAATTCCACAACCTCTATCTCTGTCACCTTATCTCTGTTAAAATGGGCACAGTGATCTCAGAGCTGAACATCTAAGGAGAGGCAGCAGGAGTGGGGCTTAAGAGCACGGAGTCCAGAATCACACTGTTTGGTTTGAAATCTCAGCTCATCCACTTACTAGCCATTTGGCCTCTGGCAAGTCACTTGCAAAGTGACCAGAGGAGAAGATGCAGATGGAGAGAAGGCAGGCTCCACGATGGCGGGGCCGTGGAGAGTGTGTAGGGCTCCACAGAGCCTAGTACAGTGTCTGACACAGAATCAATGCTCGGGATGTATTTGTTGAATTTAAAAAAAGGTACAGGGAGAAGTAGAGGAGAGAGAGAGAGAGAGAGAGAGAAAGAACAAGAATGAGAGTCTTAGAGTCCCTCCATTTTCCCAATTTCTGTTCCCTGTTTGATAGTGAAATCCAGCACCATCTCTGCCACCTTTGTTTCCTTTAAATAAATTCTCCCTTCTCAACTTAAGCCTAATTAAGTGAGCTTCTGTTCTTAATAACCAAAGAATTCTGGAAAACTCTCTTAAAAATTCCTGGCATCTTCTGTTCCTCTCCACCTACTGACCAGCCTCTTTAAGTCTGGCTGCTGCCCCCACCACTCCAGGAAACCAGTGCTCACAGCCCGACCAAAACGCTCCACATCACTGACTCCAGTGAGCACCCCTCAGCAGAGTCTCCTGTTGCTCACTCTTCCTTGGCTTCCTAACAGTCTCCAGAAAAAGACAAAGTCCTCAATAGTGTCCTATGCGAATGACCTCTGCAATGTCCCCATCCTCAGCTCACTCCAGGTTCCCTCTGCTCTGTCTGCTCTGGCTACATGAACCTTTCTGACTCTCTCACTCAAGATACTTCCTGCAGCCACCAGACTTTGCACATGCTGTTCCCTCTCCTGGAATATTCTCTTCTCACCAAGTAAATTACTGTTCATCCCTCTGATCCCAACTCACTGATCCTTTTTTCAGGAATCTTTCCTGACCACCTCCCCCTACTCACTGGACTAACTGCTCCTTTTGGATTCTCTTATGACATCAGGTACCTCTACTCTATTACCCTTGTCAGTGTTGACATTTTATAATTTGTGTGATTATATAACCATTAATCTGTCTCCTCCATTAGAAGAAGCTTCATGAGGTTGCTAGATGTCTGGATATGTCAAAATTTTTCATTGAGTGAATGAATGAATTTTCCAGGAACCACCCCCAGTCTCAGGC
Organism: Tapirus indicus; assembly: GCA_031878705.1. Classification (NCBI taxonomy): domain Eukaryota; kingdom Metazoa; phylum Chordata; class Mammalia; order Perissodactyla; family Tapiridae; genus Tapirus; species Tapirus indicus. The sequence continues at coordinate 28,612,263 of CM062927.1, read as the reverse complement.
CCTCAGGGAGGGACCACTCCAGGCCCACATGGTGCAAGCGGGTCACCAGAACTCAGACCCTGAGAGACAACACACGGTGACAGTCCACTGCTCACTGTCTGGCCTGGCTCCCACCTTGGCACTTTGGGAAGTGTGGTCAGTGGACAGTACTGTGCTGACAGTCCAGAATCATGAGCTAGAGTCCCAGCTCTGCCCTGATCACTCTCTGACCTTGACAAGCTGCTTCCACTCTCTGCCCAGTGTGCTCAGCTGGATAACTGGGAGGTTGGGGGAGGTGTCTCCTTGCCCTTCCCGCTCAGCCACTCTCACTTTTGTGACCCTTTGAGGATAGTAGCTGGCAAGATAGTCCCTTGAAGACTCCAGGAGAGCAGAGCAAAGGCTGCAGGGGTGGTCCAGTGTGAGACCTACCTGAGCTGTGGCCTTTGAGTCCTTCTTGACCAGGCCAGCAGTGAGGGCCACTCCACTCTCAGAGATGGCCCGGTGGAAGAGGTTCTTGGCCAGTGGAGATAACACCTGGGAGGTGAGGGGAGAGGAAGAAAGTTTATGCTCAAGAGGAGGGATCTTCAAGAGCAACTCCCATCCATAGCTCTACCCTGGACAATTCTCCTGGAGCCCCCTGGGGTTCAGTGGACATGACAGGTCTTTACCTCACCTGGCCTGTTTCTCACACTGACTATGGGACCAGACTTCTCCAAGAAAACCTCCCTCAGCTAGAGGGAGCCAGGAGCACAGAGTTAGGGATAGAATAAGAAGTGTATGTTATGCCTGCTGATTATAACAATCAAAAGTATCTGAAACACTCTTAGAAATTCCTAGCATCACATTAGAGACACAGCTCTGATTCTACATTTCCATTCCTCAGAGTATATCCTAGGGAAAAGGATCGTGGAGGAACATAATGATTTCTACCTATGCTCAGACTGTTTTAACTGTGAAAACTGGAAATAATTCAAGGTTCCAATTTTGTGAGATTGGGTAAATAAGCAATTTTTTATCCCTACCATGGATTACTACACAACTTTAAAAAATAAAATCACAGAAGAGTACATAATGCTTAGGGAAATATTTATGGTGTATTATAATGTTAAGGAAGGTTTTTATGTTTAAAAAATCCTAGATAGATAGATGATGAATAGATAGATAGATAGATGGATAGATACATAGATAGACAGACAGACAGACAGATAGATGACAGACAAGGTGAGTCATGGAAAAACGATTAGAAAAATATATGTCAAAATGTCCATGGTGAGTATCTCTGGGTAATGAGATTATGGATGACTTTTTTCTTCTTTGGGGTAATCTGTACTTTTGCTTTAGCTCCACTTTATGGGACATTAAAACAGTTTCCGACCATGAAACCAATACATGTTTTAAAAATACAGTAATAGTTCTGAGCCTCTGCTCAACTCTGAGGCAGCTGGAGGGTGCTTACAGCTCCAGCAACTTCTAATCTGCTTTTCCATGTTTGCTTCCCTCAGTGTCTCCCTCAGCCCCATTCCCCACACCAGGCTCCTAGGTCATGGCTCTGTCCCACATTCCCTGTCCCATCTCTCCCCATCCACTTTCTGACCCACCCCCCCTCTCACCCACCCACCACAGCCCAGCTCCATCCCTAAGTCCAGTGACTGTTCCCTTCCCTCTTGAGCATGGACAGCACATCTAGTCTCCTAGAGGAGGCCCTTTTCCTGTTCTTAGTGCTCATGATACCTGACATGTAGATCTGGCTTCAAGCCAAACCATGACTCTCTGCCCAACTCTCATGGTTGCCTCCTCTTATTCATAACTTATACCCACCCCTACTTCCAAGAGAAGTGAGATGAGTCCTAACGTCAAAATGATCAGGAAGGAGAGAGAGAGCTCAACCAAGTGAGAAGAGGAGAATGTCATTGTTGCAGCTTCTGTTGGAGTTTCCTATGGCCCCAGGATGCTAAGCTGACCTCTGAGCTTCCTGGATGTGAAAGAGATTTTAGCCATTAGCTCGCCAATATCTGATGCTGTGCAGGGTGAGGTCAGCCTTGAATTCAGGTCTTGTGAGTAAAGGAGCCCATGGCTAGATTGGCTGCTCTCTAAGGGGCACTATCTGGGGCCACATTACGTCCAGGAATACTTACAAGAACAGAGACACTTTCACCTCCCGCTGACTCTCCAAAGATGGCCACGGAGCTTGGGTCCCCTCCAAAGTTGGCAATGTTCTCTGGGACCCAGCGCAGTGAGGCCAACTGGTCGAAGTGACCCCAGTTTCCCCGGCTGTGTTCGTCCCCTGTGCTGTGAATAAAAGAACAGGGTGAGGTGGCAGCAGAGATGTCATGGAGGGCTCTCAGGGCCATAGATAGGGCTCTAGGTGAACCTTCTGGAATAAGGTGGGGCTTCCACAGCCTTGACACAGGAGTCTTCTCCTGCCTTCCTCTCCTGCAGCATTGTTCTGGTGTGGGCTCTATGTTCCTTCTTCTGCCCTGTATCTGTTGAGCATATACTATGTGCAAACACTGTTCTAAGAACCAGGAGCCCATCTGAGAACAAAACAGGCAAACCTCTGACTACACAGAGCTCACACTACAGATTGTAAACAAATAAACAGATAAGTACAGAATATAATTTCAGGTAGTGACAGTGCTCTCAGGAAAATAAAACGGGGTAAGTGGAAAGGCAGAGGTGGGGCAGTAGAGTCCAATATCAGAACACATGGCCAGGGAAGCCCTCTTTGAGGTGGTGTCATTTGAGTAGAGACCTGAATGAATGAGCACAGAGCCTTGTAAATATCCAAAGAAAGGAATTCCAGGTGGAAGAAAAAGCAAATGCAAAGGCTCCGGGGTCCAGTCAACAAAGTGTGAGTGTAGGACATGCAGCTAGAGAGGGCCCTGTGGGCCTTGGTGAGGACATGGATGTCATTGTAAGTAAGGAGGGAAGTCACTGCAGGGAAGAACATGACTCTGTTTATGTCTTAAATGATCATTCTGGCTACTGTGGGGATCAGACAGAGCATAGAAGCAGCAGGGTTATAAAAGTGGATGTTATTACAGTAATCCAGGGGAGAGACACAGAGGGATTTGATCAGGGTGTGGGCAAGGGAGGAGGTGAGAAGTGGTTGAATTCTAAATGAACCTTAAAGATGGAGACAGAGGATTTGCAGACCAACTGGATGTGGGGTGTGAGAAAAAGAGAAGAGTCAAGGCTGACCACAAGGATTTTATCCTGAACAACTGGAATGATGGAGCTGCCAGCAGCTGAGCAGGAGGCACTGTGGGGAAAGTAGGAGTGTTTTGGGGGCAGGGACAGTAGGAATCAAGTTTTAAGTTTGTCCACGTGAAGTGTGAGGTGGCCTTTAGATATCCAGTGGAGACAGCAGGAGGTGGAAGGCCGTAGTTAATGATGTGCATCAGGGTTTCAAAGGAGAAGTTGGGGCTAAAAATAGGGACATGTGAAAGTGACCCCAGAAGTCACTCAGGGCGCCAGTGAAGATGGAGATGCACAAAGAGGTCTGAGAATGGGGAGGAGAAGAGTCCAGTGTAGGGGTCCAGAAAGAGCAGTCGGTGAGGTAGGAGGTGACCAGGAGCCAAGAGAAGGAAGCATTTCAAAAATGTGTGAGCCATCACGTGTGGATGCTGCCATTATGGTGAGTGGATGTTTGCCAAGCTTGGGCCAAGAGCCATAGGTCATCAATGATCTCGAGCTGAATAGTCTGGTGGCATTGTTGGGGTCAAATCCTGACTGGCTTGGCTACAGGAGAGACTTGGAGGAGAGGAAGCAGCGAGAGCTAATGTAGCAGTTTTACTGTAATAGGGAGCAGAGTAATGGTCCATGGGTGAAAGAGATGAGCAGTCTCAATAAAGGCGATACATCCTAGTTCATGACTCACCTGGGATGACCCTCCTCCAGCTCCATAGATCTTTCCAGGGAGTAGCCACCCCTCCCTCACCTACCCATCAACCTTCTCGGGGTCAGAGGTCCTGGGGCTGGTGCATTCCGAAAAGGCCTATAGTAACTGTGTCCTGCAGGAAACCTGATTACTGTTTCTATGGAGACTAGATGGAGAAGACTTCTGCCTTGACTCTTGAATATGCCAAATGCAGAAGGAAATGGGATGAGTGGACCTGACATTCCTCCTGGGAGGGTTGTCCACTGGGATCAGTTGCTACGACAACCTCCCAGCTCCAGTCACCCGTTCCTTCACCCACAAGCGTTCACTGCGCTCCCACCAGGAGTCTGCTCCTTCCTTCCTTTCCCATGAGGTAAGACTGGCAAGCCTCTATCTGCTGTGCTGCGTGCTAACCATCATTTTAGAGGTTGCAATGGGCTAGGGTAGCACAGGTGAAAAGGAGATGAGTATTCCAGAGAAGGTCACATATGAGTTATCCAGCCCTGGTGGTCTAGCGGTTAAGGTTCATTGTTCTCACAGTCATGGGTTGGATTTGTTTCCCTGTCAGGGAACCACACCACCCATCTGTTGGTTGTCATAATATGATGGCTGCATGTTGCTGTGATGCTGAAGGCTATGCTGCCAGTATTTCACATGCCAGCAGGTAACTCGTGGTAGACAGGTTTCAGTGGAGCTTCCTAATAAGACAGACTAGGAAGAAGGACCTGGCCACCAGCTTCCAGAAAAATTGTCCATGAAAACCCTATGAACAGCAGTGGAGCATTATCTGATACAGTGCCAGGAGATGAGAGGATGGCACAGAAACCCTGGCAGAGTTCGGCTCTGCTGCACATGGTCGCTAGGAGTCAGAATCAACTCAACAGCACTAACAACAAACATTTGAGTAGGATCTTACAGGATGAATAAAAGCTCGACAGGTAGAATAGGCATTCCAGGCAGAGGGAACAGCACATGTAAAAAAAAGCTCAGAAGCAAATGGACCGGTGTGAGTGGAGAACGAGATGCTAGAGGTAGTCAGAGCCCAATTACGAAGGGGCTTGAGTGCCTTACTAAGGAACTTAGCAAAGATCCCCTTGAGGGCTGACATGACAAGAGCTGGGTCTTAGCATCCTTGCTTTGGGGGCCAATGTGGAGTGAGGAGAGTCCAATATCCTACCTGAAGAATCCCCAGATGCCCAGGCGGTACTGGATGGTCACCACCACCACATTTCCATGGGCAGATAGGGGCAGCCCATCATAGCTTGATGCTCCACCCAGCACTAGACCTCCTCCATGGATCCACACCATCACCTGGACAGGGAGGAAGAAACCATATTGATGATAGGAAGCAGACCTGGGAAGGACCTCCAGAGGTTGTCGGCTTTGGTCACCTACTTCTTGGCGATGACTCAAGGAGGTCATTACCCAACGTCCACCAGTCCCCAGCAGAGTTGGAGTAGGCAGTTGCTCATCTCCCCCACTCTCCCAGCTGGGGCCCAGGCCACCACCCCAATCAATGCATCCTCATTGGCTGTGCCTGTTCCCCCAGCCTCACTGCTTACTGGTAACCTGCTTTCCTTTGTCAGGTCAGCAGGGGTGTAAATGTTTAGGTAAAGACAGTCTTCAGAAAACTTGAGAGGAATGTTCTCCTTTCTGTTGGTAACAAGGTCTGAGACCATTTTCCCCACCACTGGGTCCTGGGAGCACCTGGGAGGGAAGGGAGAAGGAACAACTCCTGAAGTTCAGTCAGAGCTAAGCAAGGAGAAGTCTCCTGCAGTCAGGCTGGACCTTGGACTGGGAGGGTTAGCTTGTAATAGAGTTGTTCTTACCAGACTGGAGACACTGGAATGGGGAGGAAGCTATCTGGGGATTTGGGTGGGGGGGTCCCTGGGGCTCACTAAGGTCTTCCAGGACTGGGTATAGTGAGGATGCCTGGCACCTGTCCACTTTCCAGAGCCTTCAGGATGCCCTGGGTCAAGGAGAAGAGGCTGCCTATACACCTGTGAGATGACCATTTCCTGCACACCTGGACACAACTAGGCCCTCGGCTGGGCTCTGCATGGTGGGCTACAGGGTGGCCATATCCTCACCAGGTAAACACGTTCTAGTCCATGAGAGACTTCCATAAACCATGAGAAGTCACTCAAACGGCAGACATTTAGGGCATACAATAGGTCAGGGATGAAATATTTGTGGGGCAACATTCAAAGAACTGCATTCTAGTCCTGCCTCAGCCACTAATATGCTGGGTGACTTTGGCTGAATTCCTTCCCTGCTCTGGGTCTCAATCTGCCACACCCATGTAAGGGGAGTGATTTCTATAAGGGTCTGCAGCCCTGACACACTAAGATTCCATCACCAACCCATTCCAGGCAAGCACTAATAGTTTCCCTAACAACGGATACTAAAGACTCAACATAGATTATAATTAGTAATGTTTACTGAGTCCTCCCAGCACGTCAGGTGTTGTTCTCCTTATGTATTAATTCACTTAATCCTCAAATCAGTCCCCATGACATAGGTTCTATTATTATCCAGATTTCATAGACAAGAAAATTGAGGCAAACAGAGGTTAGAAATCCTTCCTTCACACAGCCAGGAAGATCCATAGTGTGGAGTGCTTATATTTCCAAGGACATTATAAGCAACATTTCCTGATCTCAATGTACCCAGAAGGCAGGCATCACTGCCCCCAGTGTGTAGATGGGGAAACTGAGGCACCAAGGTGTTTGGATGACACAGCTGTCAAGAGTCAGAGTCAGAGGCTGGAAAGATGACATCCTGATTTCCATCCTGGGGGAAATTTCCCTGGATCACTAAGAGCAGGCAGAATAATATTCATAAAAGAAGAAATTCAAATGTCAGAAAAGGGAACAGTACTAGTATTCAAATAATGCAGAATTAATAGCAATATTATATATATAATTAAGATGATAATAATAATAATTATTATTATATTGCCTATCCATTATCCAGAAAAATTTTTTGATAACCCCAAGCATTGCCAAAGGTCTAGTGAATGGAGGTTTTCATATACTAATGGAAGGAGTGTAGTAGGGACATTTCTGGAGGGAAATTTAACAAAAGATGCATACTCTTGGACTCAGAAAAGTCATTTCTTGGAACTTATCCCAACGTATTCATGAGTGCACAAAGATTTACCTACAAGTTGTTCATTAGAGTGCTGTGTACATTATCAAAAACATCCGGAGCAACTTAATTATCTCAGATAATAGATTAGGTAAATAAATTATGAGTCAATACTCAAGGTAATGCAGCTACTAAATGTCAGGCTGTGATATTTAATGACATAGAACGATGTTCATGATATATTTATAACTGAGCAAAGGAGGCATTCAAACTATCTGTGTAGTGTGATAGGATAATGTGATTTATAATAAGAAATATCTATTTGTTCTTCATCCAGTTTCTGGCACAGGGCTCCTAAAACCTTGGAAATTCCTAAGAGATGAGAGCTATAAAGGTGTTTTTGTTACATTAATGAAGTGGCTTTGGGACCTCCCCTAAGGATGGGGCCTGGTTTCCAGGAGAACCTACCAGTGATTAGAGGGGGAATTTTCAGTCCACTCCCCTGACCTCTTGGGAAGGGAGAGGGGATGGAGTTTGAATCAATGGTCAGTGGTCAACGATTTAATCGATCTATGCCTATGTAACGAACTATGTAATGAACCTCCATAAAAGACAAAAGGACAGGGGTTTGGAGAGCTTCCAGGTTGGTGAACCAGAATGCTCCCATGTGCCACCATCCCAGGCCCCAAACTCCATGAGGACAGAAGCTCCTTTCTTTAGAACCTCACCATATGTATCTCTTTATCTGGCTGCTGGTTCATATTCTTTAATATCCTTTATAATAAACTGGTCATCTAGTGAGTAAACTCATTTCCTGAGTTCTGTGAGCTGCTTCAGCAAACTAACGGAACTAGAGGAGGGGGTCATGGGAACCTCTGATTTATAGCCTCAGAAGCACAGGTAACGACCTGCACTTGTGATGGGCATCTGAAGCAGAGGGCAGTCTTGTGGGGCTGAGTCCTTAACCTGTGGCATCTGATGCCATCTCCTGGTAATAGTGTCAGAATTGAGGTGAATTGTAGGACGCCCAGGTGGTGTCTGAGAACTGATTCCTGGTGAGGAAAAACACACCAGACATTGGAATTGTGCACAGATTCTTATGTGGTTCTATTTCTAAGGGAGAAAATGTGCAACAGATAAAAGACTGGAAAAACAGAACAAAAAATACAAACAGCAGTTCTCTCCAGGGGGTGGAATCATATATGATTTTCGATTTCTTACCTTTCTTTACTTATACTTCCTCACTTTTCTGTAATAAGTATGTATTACACTTACAATCAAGAAAGAAAAACAGAGAATATTATTTTTAAAGGAAGGGGAGAAGAGAAGAGGAAAAAAAGAAAAGAAGGCAGCAAGAGGTGGGATGCTGGAAATCCCCAGAAATGCCTTGCTGAGATGAGAAAGGTCTGAATGGATGCATGTAGGCAGTCAGGAGCCTGGGGTGTGGCTGTGGGGTTTCTTTGCTCAACTTGTCCAGAGTGACTGGGACACACCAACCACTGCTCTGCTCGTGACTAGGTGGCTAGACACACCTGGGAGTTGAGGACTTGCCTGGTCAACACCCCAAAGCACTCCCCACCCACACACTGCCTCCATCACCCCACTCACTAACTATGACAAAGTTAAAGACAGGAGAATAAACAGAACCACCACTTCTGATTTCCCTCACCTGCTCGCCTTTTTACTGTGTTTTCCAAAGCACATATATTCTAACTCATTACATAATTCATTTATTAATCTGCATGTAGTTGATTATCTGTCTCCCCTCCCAGAAAGCAATCTCCATGAAGATTGGATCTTTTTTCTGTTCACTAATGGATCCCAGGAACCTAGAACATGCCTGGCACACAGACGGTGCTCAATAAATATTTGTTGACTAAATGCTCTAGAATGCTGTGAGAGTTCTGGACTGTCTTTAAAGATCTACAATAATTTAACGATTCCAGAACAAAGTATGAGCCACTCAGAGGATTGCCTTGGCTCCTTCCCGCGTCACTCTGAGGCAAACACCCCCCGAAAGCTGCCGCAGCCACACCCTGGCTTACATGGGAGGGTAGGAGGTGGTGTTCTTCACGAAGTGCCATGGTTCTGCAGGCTGCGGTGGAGCAAACCTCAGGGATCCGAGAGGGGGCTTGGCAAAAGGGACTCCCAGGAAAACGGCCACAGGCTGTGCAAATCCTTCGAAGCTGACGTACTTCCCCAGGACTTTGCGCTGCACGGTGTCCACGACAGGAGGCGAGGATGGGTGCCCTGCTGGACATGGAGAGGAAATTAAAACGTGTCAGAATTGAGAGGTTTGACCTGGATTCCAGGTGACTCTTGCCACTTTGGGCATGTGACTTTGAAGGAGTGACCTCAACTCTCTAGGCCTCAGTTTCTTCTTTTGTAAAAGAGAGATGAAGTCAACTGTCCTTCCTAACTCATAGGGCTATCTTAAGGAGTAAATCAAAAATGGAGGTAAAACAGCATCGAGTGAAAAGTAAATGCAAGAAGGAGAACTTCTGGGAGTGCACAGACATTGGGTTTCCTCTCTTAGGAGCCTCTGGAAACAATTGTCCATGAGGATCCTGGTGCTGAACTGCACGCTGGATGAGAGGATGAACAAGAGGCAGCCCCTCTTCTCAGAAGCCTGAACCTTGTAGGGAGAATGAGCCACACACATACGTGACTCTACTGCTGGGAAGAAGGTGGTCAGTGTCCTGAGAGAGGTACCAGTGAGGCCCTACAGGAGTGAGAAGAGGGAGCGAGTCTTCTGATTGGGGGCATCATGGATGCTGTGACCTTGAAGCTGGACTTGCAGTAGGGGAGGACTGAGCAAGGGGAGATGGAAGAGGGGGAATGAAGGTATAAGGCAGAGAAGAGAATATGCTGAGGCGAGGCTCTGAGACAGCAAAATGTGAGGCCCGAGGAAGAGTGATGGCCCATTTGAGCCAGAGGAAGTCTATGGGATAAGAGGGGTTTGTGTCTGGGAGGGTCTCGAATGCCAGACTAAGGATTTGGGATTTATTGCGGGTAAACGAGCAGCAGTGAACAGTTCTGGAGTACAGGAGAGTGACACAATCAGCTTGAAGAGGATTCTTCTGGTGGCTCTGAGCAGGGTCACCTAGAGAGGGAGACTGGGGTTCAGATTCCTCCCTGTTCCGTCCTTGTGGAGCAGACACTTCTTCCTCACTCCACTGTTATTCATCTTATGCAGCTTCCACATCAGTCCTGGTTCTACCTGTTGTGGGACCTTCCCGAGCTTTCATGGGGCAGGCGACCTTTCAGACACTTGACTGTGACCATCCCTCTGGTCTTCTCTTGTCCACCCTGTTTGTTTAAGCACTCCTCATAGGAAATGATGTCTAGACTCTCCTCCTCCCAATTGCTCTCCTTTAGATATAGGCAAAAGGTCAACATCTCCCTCAAAGTGTGTGGCCAGAACAGAAAGAATAACCCAGATTTGTTCTTATAGAAGAATATCTGGGGCTAACCTTCAAGAAGTGGACAGAAGCCAGATTACCAAGGGTGAGAAAGTGGGTGGTGGGGTGAGAGGCATCAGCAATAATGGTAAGAGCAGCAGTTACCACGTATGTTATAGGTAATGTTCATATACTGAGCACTTCCTATGTGCCACATGTCATTTAAATTAATCTTCACAAAAGCCTTGCTAGGTTGGTGTCCATATGTCCATTTTACAGATGAGGAAACTGAGGAAATGGAGGCAGCCAGTATGGACTTTCTAAAGATGGAAATGGGATGGCCTCGATAAGAGGTCCATTGGGAAAGGAATTATCCCTCCTAGTTTTGTTCTTACTCTGCCCTTACACTCAGTTCCAGGCCTCTCACAGTGTCATGCCACTAGAAATGGGGTCTGGGCTGTCAGGACACTGATGGCCAGAGCACTGGCTCTGGACTCAGGAGTCACAGAGAGATTCCAGTTGACCTTGGAGTAGTACATTCCTTGTCTGAGTCCCAGTTTCTCCATCTTTAAAATGGCACAGATGCATTCTGAGGTCCCTTGTTGCCCCCTTGTATTAACTATGCCTTTCAGATTCTGTATTTGATGCTTTGACATCTGGAGCCTTGCTGACCCTGGAGCGACTGCCCCTCCGAGATTCAGCCATTCCTAGAATCTGCTTGCCCATCCAACATGCCAGAGCCCACATCCTGACCACCTTCTTTATCAGGCTCCTGCCCTAATCACTCGAGGGCCAGGTAACTGACAAGTGTCGACAGCCCCAAGACCTCAGAGCTTGTTGAAATTATATATCTTACCAATCCTAAACCTGCTTATCCTGCCTCACCTCTTCCTCCCCCAGCAACCAGGATAAAGACTCTTGCTGGCAATTCCTTCTCCTCCCTCTGCCTCCTGACCCTCCCAGTGCTTTACCTTGTGGGCCACCATGGTGGTGACATGCCCCCTCCCCTTGGGAACTGTGAGTAACAAACTATCTTTCCAATGGCAGTCAGCTCCTGGTCTGTTTCTCTTACCATGCATCAAATTTCTATTAACACACCATATTTTAAAACAGCCCCTTTATTTATCAATCCTTTTTTTTTTTCATTCTCTTCATACCAGGAACTATGCTCTTTAGAAACAACAATGCATTTCCTCCTCACAACAGCCCGATGAGGTAGGCATTGTCCTCATCCCTATTTTAGAGGGGAAAATTGAGGCACAGAAAAGTGAAGGAACTTGCCTAAGGACACACAGCTAGTAAGTGCTGAGCTGGGACTTGAAACCACGCTTTCTGGCCCCAGAGTCGATATTTATCTTCTGCTAACCCATTCTCCATGATTTTGCCATATCTGAACTAATAATCAAGGGAAAAATAAACCGATCTCTCTAAAGTGCTCACCTGGAGGCATGAGGTTAGCTGATGCCCTCCTGCACGTGGCTGAGGCAGCTGCGGTCTCAGGGTGTTTATCCTCCCCTGGACGGCGTGTCCGGGCTGGGTGCTCCAAGTCTGGAGGGCATGCTGCCTTGTAACTGTACCTGTCACGCCTTTGTGCCATAAACATCTCCCTCACCTCATTCCTGAACAAGGATTACCAAATGTACCCCCACTACTTGTATTTTCGAAGGACTCACCCCAAACTGTGGAAGTGGTCAGGGAGACCAGGACCAGAGAGAAGAGCCACATCGTCAAAGGACAGCAGCTCTTGGGCCTGCAGGTCTCTGTGCCGCTGGGAGGGGCTGTGCAGTCTGGCCCCAGAGCCCCAGCTCCTGCCCTGCTGTCAGCTCCCAGTTCTCCAGCCAATAGGCTAATCAGGAAGAAAAGTTCTCTCCCTTTCAAGGATCTCTCTGGGGTTTTTTGGAGCCTCTACACCACGCCCACGAGAGTTTACCCTCTTTTATATGAAGAGCACAGAGTAAACTCCAATTACAGATAGTCACAGCCTGGTCAAACAACTTGTTACATGAGGGTTTCTCCCTTCCTGGACTCTAACCTCAGTGCACTGTGAGCTTCCCAAAGGGAGGCACAAGCAGACAGATGCCTTCAGACAAGGAGAGTGTTTGGCCTGGAGTCCCCAGAACAAGCTTGAAAACTTTTAGAGCAACTCCCAGCCCCACAGATGCTCAGCTGGGGAACTGAGGACAAATCTCTCAGTTTCCCTGGTTTCTATTTCATAGGGCTCTATGCTGCCAAGTTTGGAAGCATCTTAAATTTCTTCCAGTCTCCCTTATGATGCCTAAATTAACGTTGCGATATTCCTACCAAGTGTCTCACCTTCCTGTTGCATACCTTCAGGGTCAAGGAACTCTCTACCTCTAGGAGCAGGAATCTTTGGAGAAATGTTCTATCAGTAACAAACTCCATCCCTCTATAGTCCCTGGCTCTATCCATTCATTCTCCTATCCATCCATCCATCCTCCCATTTATTCATTATTCCATTTCTTCATGCATTCTCTAGACATTTGCCAAATGCCTGGCAGTATGCTAGGTGTTATAAATATAAAGATGAATTCAAGACATGTTCCACCTCCTCAAGGAGCTCACTGTGCAGTAGACAAGACAGATAGGATGGGAGTGAGGGGTTGGATTGCAAGGCGATGTGCAAGCACAAAAATAGAGGGATGCAAAGTACTCTAGAGACACCTGGGAAGTGCCCTTTACCTGCTGGGGACACAAGGAAGATGCTCAAAGCCTATTTCATAGAATCATTAAATGTCCAACAATAGGGAATTCACTAAAGACACTCTGGTGCAGCTGGCTAAGGAAATTCTATGCGTTCATTCAAACTAGTGATGCAGCTCTATTTACTGACAAGGAAAGACAATCATGATCTATTGTGAAGAGTAGAAACAGGTTATAAAATACTTATGGTTGCTATGGGAAGCAGTGTGGTAGTCCCTCAAAAATTAAACACAGAGTTACTGTATTTTCAAGCAATTCCACTCCTAGGTATGTACCCAGGTTAATTGAAAACATGTCCATGATATTTGTACACAAATAGAAGCATTATTCGTAATAGCCCAAAGTGGAAACAACCCAAACGTCCATCAATTGATGAATGGACAAATAAAATGTGATCTATCCAAACAGTGGAATATTATTCAGCCATAAAAATAAATGAAGTATAGATATCTGTTACAACATCCATGAACCTTGAAAATATTACACTAATGAAAGAAGCCAAATACAACAGGCCACAGAAGGTATGATTCTGTTTATAAGCAATGTCCCAAATAAGGAAATCCGTAGAGACAGAAAGTAGGTTAGAGATTGCCAGGGGCTGAGGAAGAAGATAATGAGGAATGACTCCTACTGGGTATGAGGTTTCTTTCTGGAGTGATGAAAATGTTCTGGGTTCAGATAGCGTGATGGCTACACAACTTTGTGAACATACAAAACCACTGAATTGTATTTCAAAAAGGTGAATTTTATGGATTGTGAATTATATTTCAGTAAAATAAAAAATGTACTTTTAACAATCCAGTTATGAATAATATCCCACTTTAGTAAAAATATATATCTTTATTTGCACAGGAAAAATTCTGGAAAGTTATACATTTAATTAGTATTACAATAGCCATTTCCTGGCTGTAGTTTTGTGAGTGTTCATACTTGTTTGTCCTTTCTACTTTTATTCATTCAGGCATTCATTTGACAAATATTTATTGAGAGCTCACTGTGTGTGCAATGCTGTGCTGAGTGTTTTGTTTGCAGGATCTATCTCACTTATGTCTCAAAATAACCCCACGAACTGATACTATCTCCTCCCAGGGCTCAGCATGGTCAAGGAACTGGCCCACAGTCACACATCCAGGATGAGGAAGAGCTGAGGACTGAACAAAAGCTAAATAACGATACAGCCCATATTCTCAATCATTCTGCTGTGGGGTAAAAAACTCTCTAACAGACTTTGTTTTTACCCTAAGGACATGCTTGTTTCATTGATGGGTGAGCTCTCTTAGCCTCCCTCTTCTGAGATCTCCTCCACCTCTGCCCCTTCAAAGTGCTGCGTTTTCCTGCTGACCCCTCCTGGGTCCTCAGGCTGCCTGGAAGGAAGGTTGGAGACAGGAGTGCTGGGGTTCGTGGGAGAGGCAGTGACCAGGTGGTGGAGGTGCTCGCTGATGGCTCACATGTCATGGTCCCCTCTCCCAGTGTGGACATGTCACTGAGAAGGTGCTGCCCAGCCCGGAACACATGTTCCAGCCCCCCTCACATTAACTGGAGTCATGAGATTTGTTCTTGTTGATGGAGAGGGGCAGACGTGAAGCAGCATTTTCTCCAGGCCAGCGCAGTAGAGAGGCAGCTGTGCCTTTTCCACACTCGCACTGTTTTGTCGTGTCACAGGCAAGCCTGACCTTGTCCAGGCCAGACCAATACTGACATCAAGGAGAACTGGGTAACCAGCAGCAATAAAACACATGGCTATCCTAGAAACCTAACAGGTTCTTGACCAGGGTCATAGGTTATAGCTGAACAAAGCTTCTGGAGACCCAAAATTCAAAAAGGGATGCTCATTTGCAGTAAATCTAGACACAGTGGCAGCCCAGAGATGGGGAGCCCTGTGGGGGGGGTGAGGACTTTGTGACAGCATTAGAGTCAGTCCCCAGATCATTGTTTTTTGCAAAGATTGACCTGGCCTGGGTTTCCTTCCTTTTACCAGAAAAGAAACCTGGGTCATAAAGAGCACCCTAATAAAGAGCACCCCGTCTCTATCCACGTGGGACAATCTGGGTGGTCTCAAAGCAGACAACAAGGGTATTTCTAATCACTTAGCACACACCACACACACACACACACACACACACACACACACACACACACACACACCGTTAAGACATAATTATCCTGCTTTTTGTCCTGGTCAGCTGGCCTTTGCAACCTGGGAACACAGCGCTGGCTCTTAGCCTATAAAGATTATAGGGTGCTGACTTAACACAATATAAAAGGCAGGGATGGATTATTCTCTCAATCCCATTGTTCAATCACATGCCCACTTGTGACACCAACCAATTCCACAAACAGAAGCAACCACTCCCAGACCTTGGTGTGTCTGGCTGCAGCCTGGAAGCCTGTTCCTGGCTCATGGTGACTCTGCAGAAGTGATGGGTGAGGCTGGAGTCTATGAAGCCTCAAGCCAGACTCATTTTTGCACAATACGTATCATCTCCCTGTATCACACTAGCTGTAAGCGATACAGCTCTTCTTGTTTCAGTGACAGTTGATCGGGATTATCAGTTTCCCCTTGGGGAACTGCCTGAGTTCTCCCATGTGGAACCAGGTGGTCTGAAGAGCAAAATCCTAGGAACTGGCCTTAACTCCTAAGCAGTGGGGCCAGTCTTAGGAGAGAAGACACCTCTGGGAGCTCCAAAATAGCCCCCCAAACCTCCCCATCTCCATCAATTTACTCCATAGATGTATGGAGAGCACATACTAGAACAAGCACTGGACTAGTATGAGCCCTGTCCTACTGAGCCCTTCACTTGACTTTGTCTGTTAATCATGGGATTAATCAGGCAGACCCTTCATGGCGTAGAACACTGCAATGGAGACCAGAGGTCTGGGTACCCCACTGGGTGACATTCAGGGATCCTTTCTGGGAGGAGGTAAGAGGCAGGGGGTGTCTTAGGATGAGGTAACCTCTAATGTATCATCCAACCTGGATCAATACTCTGTGAATCTAGAATTCTGTGACATTTTCCAATGCAGCCTAGACATGAACAGTGTTTCTGGAACCTCAGTTATTCTCATAAAGACATCATGTGCTGGCCACACCAGCATGTATAATCTGTATGGTATAATCTGTACTATTATTAGCAGTTTTCTTTTTATTTTTTTTATTTTTTTTTATTTTTATTTTTTTTTTATTTTTTTTATTGATGTCTTAGTTTATAACACTGTGGGGTTTTAGTTGTACATTTTTGTCCGTCACCTTGTGTATGTAACCCTTCACCCCTTGTGCCCCCCCCACCCCCCTTCCCCTTGGTAACCACCAATCAGTTCTCTCTGTCCGTGTGTTCACTTATATTCCATATATGAGTGAGTTCATGCAGTGTCTGTCCTTCTCTCTCTGGCTTATTTCACTTAACATAATACCCTCTAGGTCCTTCCATGTTGTTGCAAATGGGACAATTGTGTCTTTTCTTATGGCTGAGTAGTATTCCATTGTATGTATATACCACATCTTCTTTAACCAATCTTCAGTTGAGGGACACTTGGGTTGCTTCCACTTCTTGGCTATAGTGAATAATGCTGCAATGAACATAGGGGTGCATACGCCTCTTGTGATGGTTGATTTCACGTCCATTGGGTAGATGCCCAAGAGTGGTATTGCTGGATCATACGGTATTTCTATTTTTAATTTTTTGAGGACTCTCCATACTGTTTTCCATAGAGGCTGCACCAGTTTGCATTCCCACCAGCAGTGAATGAGGGTCCCCGTTTCTCCACAACCTCTCCAGCATTTGTTGTTATTTGTCTTGGTGATTATAGCCATTCTAACCGGTGTAAGGTGATATCTCAGTGTAGTTTTGATTTGCATTTCCCTGATAATTAGTGATGTTGAACATCTTTTCATGTGTCTATTGGCCATCTGTATCTCTTCCTTGGAAAAATGTCTGTTCATATCCTCTGCCCATTTTTTTAAATGGGTTAATCCTTTACTTTAACACATTCATTCAAAAAAGAAATTTTACACCATTTCCATAAATGGAAGGCACAAATACTTGCCATGAATTAAAGGTAAGCATGGAAAATGTGACATAGTATTTTTAAAAATTAAAATGATTATAAAATTTAAAAGTGAATAAGAAATATAAGTAATAACACCACTAATTGATGTACAAAATTGCATACCCCAAAATAAGTTACTCAATGGGAAAAGTGAACCATTTATGATCAGTTAGTTCCATAAGGACAGGGACAACCTTATCTACCATCATGACCACTAGGTAAATCACCAGGAACTGGCTTCATTGAGGGTCATTGTTACTGCAGCCATTTCCTTGAGATTCGGGGACCTTCTTCCATTTGACATTCAGATCATTGGGGAAAAAATCTCATTATGTTCACCCCTCTCAAAGCCCTTGATGCTCAGCTGTAATTAGGTGGTAAGATGCCCTAGGGGCAATCTGGTCCTAGGACTGAGTGAGGGAGAGCACCTGTGGGAAATGTTGGCCTGAGGGTGAGTCCTGGAGGGCAGTACTGCCCCATGAGCATAGTGGTCAACCTGCATGGCACTAACAACTGGAGGTCAGGTCATCTGCATCAGGCAATCATGTGGGACTGCCTAGTTTAGCTCCTGCTGAGTAAGAATGTATTGTGAGAGTAGGGTAAACTATGGGACCAAATAGGTCTGGAATTTCAGGGGCTTATTTCTTGCTTATGTAAAGAACTGGGGTGCTGTTCAGGTCAACAAGGTGGCTGTCTTCCATATGGTCATTCAGGGATCCTACCAGGGGGTCAGCAAATTATTCTGTAAAGGGCCAGATAGTAAACACTTTAGGCTCTGTGGGTCATATGGTCTCTGGGGCAACTACTCAACTCTGCTGTTGTAGGAAAAGCAGGAGAGACAATACCTAGGCAAATGGGCATGGCTCTGTTTCAATAAAACTTTACTTTAAAAACAGATGGTGGACCAGATTTGGCCCATGGACCAGAGTTGGTGGGTCACTGATCTAGACCACAGCAGCTTTGCAATCTTTAACTCATGGTTTCTAGTGTTGTTATGGGTGTTGATTCAGGCAGCTCCAGTGGGGAGGAGCATGAAGAAGTGAACATGGTGCAGGGGTGCATTTGGGCTCAGCCCTGGATGTGACACTCCTCACTTCCACTCACATTCCACTGGAAAGAACTTAAGTCACATGTTCAATCTAATTGCAAGGAAGGCTGGGAAATGTGGTCTGGTTGTGTGCCAAAGAAGGTAGGACAGACTTTAATGGATAGCTAGCAATTCCTGCCACAAATACTATCCATTAAATTATGGATTTGATATTAGGTATTTTTTTTCTAATACACAGCAATACAAATGCATAACCATGATATAAATGCTTTAAAGTTTATTTTCATGCCATCTAAAATGATCTTGCTTTACTCTGGGAATAAGAATACTGCACTTTGGTAAACAATGAGCTTTTGTATTTCTTTGAATTACTCCAAGAGCCTGAGTTAAATCCAGTCCCTGCTTCCTCAGGCTAAGTATAAAGGTTTCCTTCAGCCTTTTACGAATAAAAAAGATAAACAGGTGGATCAGAATGACACGTAAAAATTCAGGCCCAGAAAAGTTAAGTTTGAATCATATTCTGGAAAGGGTTTAGCAAACCCAAATTACTATTATAGGTGTTATCATCGACATCTCGGTGAATACAGGGAACTCAACCAGAGAAGTGTTTTCTTACCTTGAAGGTTTATTTGTATTAATGCCCCAAACTCTCTGTGACTTCCCCTGATTATACAGGTGAGCAGGATTTGGAAGAGCAGAGAAGACAGGACATTAGCAGTGGTGCAAGGTGGGTTTAGAGGCTCCTTGGGGAGGTCATTTGGGCTGGAAGTTTGAATAAGGAGAAAGGGCTTGAATACCAAATTAAGGAGACCTGGCTTTCACCCTGGACAGTGGGGAGACACTGAAAGGCTTTAATCCAGGGAAAGACAAGATCAAAAGGGCATTTCTGAGGGTCTGGGCTGGTGGTGTAGTGGTTAAGTTCACACGATCTGCTTTGGCAGTTGGGGGTTCACAGGTTCAGATCCTGAGAGTGGACCTACACACCACTCATCAAGCCATGCTGTGGCAGGCGCCCCACATATAAAGTAGAGAAAGATGGGCACAGATGTTAGCCCAGGGCCAATCTTCCTCAGTAAAAAGAGAGGGAATGTCAACAGATGTTAGCTCAGGGCTAATCTTCCTCACTAAAAAAAAGTAAATAAATAAAAATAAAGTAAAAAAAGGGGGGTAATTTCTGAAAGTAGAATCTGGCAGAAGCAGGCAAGCTACTAGAGAGGCCAAGAGGGTTACTCTGAAAAGGAACCTCCCAAGCATTCACCAGGATGGTGTAAGGAGAGCTCTCCTTTCTAAAGATGGCTAAGTTCTCTGTGTGTGAAACCTTGGCTGTTTGGGATCCCACAGGCCTCAACAAGAATAATGACATCAGAGTCTCCAAAATGCTGGACTGCACAAAGTTTTGCCAAGTCCCAGGATCTATTGATCCTGGCCCTCAGTTCTCACTTTGGAAGGTCACAGAAGCCATGGGGAAGTTGTAACCCTCTGAGATCCCCCAAATCATTGTCTGTTCTTTGCCTACATGTCCTTCTGTGGAAGCAGTTTGGGAGTACATTGGGGCTGGGCACTGGGGTGTGTGGGAGAACGAGTCAGTCCACAGTCCCCCAACCCCATCACCCAGTTTCCTAGGGCCTTTCACACTAAGCACATATAAAATGTCATTTCAACATACCAACAAGCATGAACATCAAGATGTGCAAAGTAAAACCAGATACTAAAATGGCTGCTATCAAATTGTCAAGGATTTGTACCAGTACAGTTTTAGTCGTCATGCCAAGTATTGGAAAGAGTATGGAAAAACAGGAATTTTTGCAACTGACATGGGAGATTAACTAGCATCCTTTTTGGGGGAGGGGGCATTTGGCAAAATCCAACCAAATAAAATCATCCCATGGTATCCAGAGGGGATGAGTTCTAGGACCCCTCATGGACACCAAACTCCATGAATGGTAAAGTCAGAGGTGGTGACCAAAGATTCCTGAAACAGCTGGCAACTAACTGGCTTCTGGTGTCCTGCTTATGAGCTACTGGCTCTGTTAGCCTTAGGCCTGGGAGGGGCTGAGCTGGGACAGACTAGCAGGGCATGAAGGTGAGGGGTTGGGCTTAAAGAAATCAACAGAGACCATCTCTGTCCCCAGAGAAGGCCCTAGCAAGGGCCATGGCATGGACATAACCAGGGGTCACAGATCCATCATTTCTACAGCAAAGAATGGCTATTACACAGGCAGCAGCCCCCACACCTCCTGCAGCTTCAGGCTCCCATCCAGAGTCCCAACCTGGGATGCGCCAACTCAGAGTCAGCAGAGGAGATGCCTGAAGGAATCCCAGCCTCTGGCCACAGAAGTCCTATTGCAGACTTGAAGGCCATGGTCAGCCCAATGAGAAGACATC
This sequence comes from Tapirus indicus, assembly GCA_031878705.1. Taxonomy (NCBI): domain Eukaryota; kingdom Metazoa; phylum Chordata; class Mammalia; order Perissodactyla; family Tapiridae; genus Tapirus; species Tapirus indicus. Next base: position 28,591,712 of record CM062927.1, on the reverse strand, counting down.
TGCCTGCTGTCCACCTGGAACCCATTTCCAGGTCCCAGCTAAATTTCATCCTGGCTCCACAACCCCACAAACTTCCCCGGTAGTTGCCATTGAACCCTTTTCCCCACCTCCAGTCACTCAGTAGTAACAGTACTCCACCAATGGAGAAGAGTAAGAGGGCAGGGCCAGTATTTGAGGTAAGGAAGGATACTGCAACTCTGATATTTCAAGTGAGATGCAGAATCAGATACAGAGCCAAAATTAGAATTATTAACAAAGCAATTAAATTTATAGAGGTCTCCACCAGAGTTTTGGAACTAAAAGGGAAATATGGCACAAGCAGTACCTGGTTTGTTAAAAGAGAGAATGGGGCCATCCAAGACTCACAAGCCATGGATTCCTGAGAGGATTGAGACCTGAGGAGCATCAGCACCTTGGACAAGGCCAGTGTACACAGCTGACATTCAATTAGCCAACATTAGCTTATCCTGTGCCAGTTACAGTTCCTAGCACTTATAAATTGCAGCTCATTGAATCTTCCTAAGGCATCCATGAGGGAGTGTTATTCATGCCATTTGCAAGTGGGGGAAACTGAGAAATAAAGAGATGAAATGACTTACTATTTGGTGAGAGTAGGGTGTGAACCCAGGAACTCTGGCTCCAGTCTATGTTCTTAACCACTGTGATATGCCTTCTCCTCTGGTCCCCAGCCATAAAGGCATAACACATTCCAGATGGTAGGGATGTGGGTCCTTAACTGTTCCAACAGCCTCTTCATTACAAATATGTAATATATATAAAAATAAATATATCTATACATATGTAATTGTACATATATTTGTGATTTATATATACACACATACTTAGGTATATATGAGTAACATATAGATGTATACATATATTTAAGTGTCTACAATGCACTAGGAAGAAATGACTTGCCCAGGTCACATAGCAAGAGAGAGTTCATTGTGAACAGAATTCTCCTGTCTCCCAGGGGAAATACCTTTGCTGGCTTTCTCCAAGCACATCCAAGTCCCAGGTTCTCTGGTTCTTTAAGCCACATTCAGGTTCCATCTGGGCTCACTATCAAGAAGCAAACAGATTACACATACAGTGTATATGTTTCCTGATGACAAGTGGCTGCATGTAGCAGATCTAACTATCCTCTTAACAAAGGAGGTTTTCTTATTCTCTTGTAACAAATAGGTAATGAGCCAGAGAGAGGGGCATTCTTCAGCAGCAAGAGGATAGAGAAATATCCTTGGCTCTGGAGAAGAACTTTCTCTGCCTGGACATGCCCAGAAACCTAGGAACACTCGGGAGGTGGTTAAGAAAGTCATCGAGGATTTGAACTTCTTCTAGCTTCCTGTTCCACCATCCATAGCATGTGGTTCTCATGCTCACGGAGAAAAAAATGGCTAATCCACCTGCAGACGTCTTACACCTTTCAGGCAGGAGGAAGGGAAATCAAGAGAGGGCAAAAGGCAGAGGCCAGCTGAGTCTGGAGAATTTCCTAGAGTCTATGGTAGATTTTTCTAGAAGCCCATTTGTATGACTGCCTACATTTCATTGTCCAGATCTGTGTAACCTGGCAACTTCTCGCTGCAAGGAAGGCTGGGGGGCAGGGCAAGAATTTGTAACTGAGTACATGGCTTCTCTGGACAGAATCAGGGTTCCCTTAGAAAGTGGGAAAGAAGGATATAGGGTAGATGCTGGTCATTGCCTCCCTTTTGGTGGCTTCCTCACCCTGGATTCTGTCACCTGCTGAGAAAGGTGGGGAGGGGTGTTGTGGAAAGCACCGTGGTCTGAGCAGCCATAGTAAGGGCGTCTCTGTCCATGGGCTGAGAACATTATTCTCTTGGGCTCAGGTTATGGGGACTCAGGACTCAGGTCTTGCAGGGTGAGGACAGACAGACCTGGGGTTGGCATTCACAGAGGCACCTGTAGACTGGCTGAGAGGGTGGGCATGTCTGCTGAGCAGAGCATTTCTGTCCATTCCAGGTTCCCTCTCCCCTTCTCTGGACTGACAGGGCACATTAGCAACAGAGGAAGCCGATTAAGATAGAACATGGGCACTGTGGCTGCCAGGTGGCACTGACACAGGCTCCTGCTGCCAAGCAGAGGCTGAGGGAAGCCAGGAGGACTAGGGGTCTTTGTCTCTGGGCCAGTCTCAGAGCCTATTTGAACCCTCAACACTTCCCTGCACCAGGGGGTGAAAAGCAATTCTTGTCTGGTTGAGAAGATCCATTTGGATTCATACTGTTATGTCTTGGATGGATTCAGTCATTTGTTCATTGATCTGAGTCATACCCAGTCCTACTATGTACCAGGAAGAACCAGAGAAGACAAAGATCAAATAGCCTTGTCATCAAGGAACTCTCAGTCTGATGGAGGAGACAGCTGGTGTACTGATCAGGAAACATGTATTGAGCACCTACTGCATGCTTAATTGAAGCCCTCTAGTGGCTCCCCTTTGCCTTCAATGTAAATCCCAGTTCCTCAGCCACCCTGTCCTCATCTCACCCCACCTCTCTGCTCCAGTCACCCTAGACTGGCTGCAGCTGTGTCCCCAAGCATACCTTGTACCCCTGGACCTCATCCCTGGGCTATTCTCTTCTCTCTGAAACTGGGTAAGTCCTATCTGTCCCTCAAGATGTCACCCCTAAAAAAGCTTTTCCTAACCTTTTCCTGTGACCACACTTACTGCAGTTTGTTGACATCATCTTTCGGGAGGCCAGCAATCTGGGACAGGAGGCACAACCACTTACTTCTCTTTATATCTCCAGTGTCTAGACGACTGTCTGATACATGGTCGGCCATCAGTGGATGGTTGGGTTACAGAGATGAAGGAGACAAGGCCACCTCACAGCCTGGAGGAGAAATCATGTCCAGAACCCACCTAGGGACATCAGAGAGGGCTCCCATAACAGGTGACACTTGAGCTGAGTTGTGAGGGAAATTCCAGGTCATGAGACAGCAAATGTGACAGCACAGAGGCATGAAGCAGTACAGGCAGTACAAGTGTTTGCAGAAATTTGCAGGGTTCAAGTGTATGGGCTGCAGAGGAAAGTAAAATCCACAAGATGAGGGCTTAGGGATAAGGAGATGGAACTTTTCCCTCGGGCCCTGGGGAGCCAGTTGTAAGTTTTAGATTGGTGTGGAGATGTGATCATACTGGGTGTTATGTAGTGTATCAGTGAGCAAATGCTGGGTGACAAACCACCCCGGATCTTAAAACAATAACCATGTATGCAGCTCCTTAATCTGTGGACTGCCTGTCCCCCACAGTTCTGCTGATCTGGACCAGGCTCAGCTGATCCTGATCAGGCTCACCTCTGTGGGTCAGCTGGAGGCTGGCTGGTCTTAAATAGCCTGTCCTGGGACAGCTCCCCTCCATGTGGTGGCTCATTCTCCAGCAGGCTAGCATGGGGCTTGTTCACATGGCAGACACATGGGCTCAAGAGAGTGAGTGGACACGTGCAAGGCCTTTTGAGTCCTGAGATGAGCACTGGAACACCATCACTTCTGCCATATTTTACTGTCAAAGCAAATCAAGAGGCCAGACCAGACTCTGAATGAGTGGACCTGCAGAATCCCAGGGCAAAGGGTGTGTGCAGACAGGTGAAAACAGTTGTGGCCATTCAGATGTATCACTCTGGCTCTGTAGGGTGGAGAATAGTGGCAGGGAGACTAGTTAGGTGTCTTAGACCAGCCCAGCTGAGAGGCAAAGGACAGATTTTTGCAGGGAAATGCTAGGTGAGTGGAGCTTCTTTAGCACTTCTGAGGTGTGGGAAGACCACCTAGAGGGTGGGGAGACCATCTGGACCAGAAGGCATTCATATCAGTTTGAAGGAGGCATAAGATTTGGGAAGATCCCACCCAAGCACCCCTGCATGGATAGGATCTAGAGGCTGCAAGAGCAGAGAGACACGTCTAAATGCTGTGCCTGGATGTGTCAGCTCAGGCACAGTCACCATTCTTTAGGGATGTTGTGGGGAGTCTTGTCCTGGGGTTGCAGTCCTGGCTCCATCCCTGAAGCAGGTGTGGCTCTGTGGACACTGCCCACAGGAGAGCAGCAGACAATTCTCAGTCAAATGGGTGCCTTTGGCCAGAATCAGTTGATAAAGTTAGAGATGAGGACAATCCCAGACATGGATTTTAAACAGTGTCCTGTGTAGGAAGGAAGGATTTCTTTGCACTTAAAGACTCAGGCTCTGGAGCCAGACTGCCGAGGATCACATCCCAGCTCTGTCAGCAGGGCCGGCTTCATGGGCCTGAGACCTATGCAGTCACACAGAGCCCGGCTCTCTGAAGGCCTCCAGGCCCCACGGTGGGTTCAATGCTCTGCTGCCGCCATCTTGAAATTCTTAATAATTTTGAAAATGAGAGGTTATGTTTATTTGCACAACAAAATCATACAAATTACACATTATTTTGCACAGTCAGTTATGTAGCTGGTCCTCTATGTCATTTACTAGTTGAGTTTTCTTGGCCTTGTGTCAATCTCATAAAGTTGCTGCAAAGCTTATTTGAATTAATACATAAAGTAATTTATTATGAAGACACATAATCAATACTCAATAACTTTTAGTTACTATTCTGGTATAGAGTTCAAAGATAATAAACAAATAACTGAAGGCTGCTGTCCACTTCACCTTGTAAAGATCCATCTGGCCATCTATCAGTCTGTCCATCTAGGCCCATTGCCAAGTACTTGCTAGGAGACCAAGAAAACGAATCTGACCTTTGTCCTGAGCCCTACAAGCCCACAGGCTAATAGGAAAGCCTGTGGTCGCTACCAACCTTGCCTTCATTTTTCTTCCTGGCGTCAGTGGACAGATGAAGCTGATGGCCACAAGGACTGAACTGACAGGACCATGTTTGCTGATCCTGGGTTAAATGTCCACTCCCTCATTCAGTCTCTCACCTTCTGCTAATGAGGTGAGGCTCTGGGAAGGGTCTACCATTATGAGGAACCAACTTCAGAAGGCTGCCCTTCCCACATGCCCTTCTGAAGGGTGAGATGTAGGTTGATCTGCTGTACCCAGGGGTGTGGTCACAGCTGAGCAGTCCAGGGCAGAGAGCCAGGCCAAGAAGGACTAATGAACGGAGAGCCATACCCTGGTCATGGGCGATCTCTACAGGAGGGTGACTGAGACAACCAATCAAATCTTCACCCTCAGGAAGTTTGAACTGAAACAGTGTAGAGAAAGGCCGACGTCAGGAGAGGGGGCAGAGTGCAATGCGAGGTAACAGTGAGCAGAAACCCTGAGCAAACAGACACCGAGGACGTCGGCAGGAGCTGTAGAAGCAGAGGTTCAGAGGGGCTGAGTGGCCATGAAGGGCACATCCAGGTTAGGGGGTGGAGAGTGCCACTGCAGGGGAACTGACACAATGACCCTGTTGTCATAGCTTCCTCGGGGTCATCTCCCAGACAACATTCCTGTCCCCACAAGTCCTGGTCAATGAACTGCTTTCCTTCCTGCTTCCAACATTCTTACCACAAGCCGCCGATCCCTGAAGAAATCCTGGGTGGGCCTACACTTTTGCAATCTCCAGGAACCTGGTGAACACCTCCTTTACACACCTGCTCGTGCGTTCAGCCATGCAGGCGTGCACTCAGCACACACTCTGTACAGGGCCCTGGAGACGCAGAGACGTGTAGACAGGTTCCTGCCCCAGGAACTCACTGACCAGGTCAGTGGTTCTCAACCCTGGGTGCACACCAGCTTCACATAGGGAGATTTAAAAAATCCTGGTGCCCAGGCCCCTCTCCTGACCAAAAGAACCTGAATCAGGCTGTGACCTGGGAAATGGCATTTTTTAGCAGCTGCTCAGGTTTCCAATGGGCAGCCAGGAGGGAGAATCCTCACCTAACGGATCTTTCAGCCTCTGTGGGTTTCTGCTTCTTTAATCCTTCCTGCACTTTTTTCATCTCCAGTCTTTCTTTTTCAAGTTTTTTTCTCCTTTCTTTTTTCTGCTCGCCCTGTCTCTACATTAGGTGATGACTTGGTCGAGATGAGGCACTGGCTCATGCCACCATTTCCCCAAAAGTTTAGTTAGTCATAATTGTTTAAGGGAAACGTCCATTGTTGGAACCTTCACAGCCTCAGGCCTCTCACAGCTGCCCTGAGTGTGGGGCAAAGTGTGTGTGAGGGTCAGTTTCACACCCTGGAGTTCTGCGAGGAGGGGGAGCAGCTGTTGGCAGACGCAGAGGGGCAAAGAGTGGACAGTGTGTTCAAGAGGGAAAGGCCGCTCCTGTGTGGAGGGCATCAGTCTGGGGGTGGCCAGGCAGGGCAGTTGAAACACTCCCGCTTAGGGGCAAGGAGGCCTCAGTTTGGCTCCAGTAGTTTGTCCTTGTCTCCTGGGTGACTTAGAGCTGCTTCCTTCCCCTCTCTGGGCCTCCTTTGTCCATATGTAGGGGTGGTCAAATGTCCTCCCTGGTGCCCATCTATGTCATGTCATGTTTTATTCCTCCAGTTGCCTTCAATATTTTCTCGTCATGTGCCTAGATGTGTTTGCTGTTGTTTAATCCTGCTTGGAGTTTACTCGTCTTCCTGGATCAATGCTTTGATGTCTTTCAGTATTTTTGGAAAATTCTCAGCCATTATGTTTTCAAATATGTTTTCTGCTCATTCTTTCTCTTTTCTCCCTCTGGGATTCCAGTTACACATATGTTGGACAATTAAATATTGTTCCACATCTCTTAGTTCCTCCCTACGCTTTTATCCCCCACTGCTTTTTCTCTTTGTAGTTAAGTTGGGTAATTTATATAGACCTCTCTTCCAGTTCACCCATTCATTCCTCAGCCGTGTCAAGTGTTCTGATAAACCATTGAAATTATTCTCCATCTCTGTTACTGTTCTTTAAAAATTTCTATCATTTCAATTTGCTTCTTTCTGCTGAAATTACCCATCTCCTGATGTAAGTTTTCCAAATAGTTGATTTAGATTTCTACTCTGTTAGTTCTAACACCTCAGCTACCTCTGACTCTGATTCTATTGATTTTTTGTCTCTTGTTAGTAGGGTTTTTTTTTCCTTGCTTTTTGTGTGATTGTCATTTTGCACGAGAGATCCAGAGTCCCCCTCAGCAGCGTATGTAAGTGAGTAGAAACTGAAGTAAATATTATTTATGACTGGAGATGGGCATGCCTCTTCTTCTGTAGATTGATAACATGTGTGTACGGGTGCACGTGTGTGTGTGTGTGTGTGTGTGTGTGTGTGTGTGTGTGTGTGCTGGGAGAATTGAGTTAATTTATCAGGAGTGGAGCAGGGATGGGTGTCACTGCTGCTGCGGTCATCTTCAGTCACCACCTGATTCACATTCTTCTAGTGTTCCCTTCTGCTTAGGGTGAGAGTTGCTGAAGGGTTTCCCTCAGTGTTTCTGTTCCACCCTCATCTTTAGCCCTGCCCTGCGCACCTGCCTGTCAGAGAGGGTCTCTCTCCACACTTTCTCCCGCCTCCAGTGGTAAACTTCTGCTGCTCAGTACTTCGTGTGTGCTATTTCGAGGTGGCATCCAGTAGTGGTTTCTCTTCTCCTGGTCCAGCCTCAACTTTAGGCAGACTCTGTGTCCCTTGGTGGTGGAGAGAGGGCTTTCTCAGTGATTCTTCCCCTGACCAGCAGTAAAAGACCTCTAGGGACCAGGATCCAGGATGGACTTCTGTCCCTCTCCCAGGGGCAGAGAGTTTTTAAATTTTCCTTTTCCTCAGCCTCAATAGTCTTCCCCCAGGGCCCTGAGGGAAGTGAGTTTCCTGTCCTTTTCCCAATGGTTTAGGAAATTTGTTCCTTGAGGAAGAAATGTCTGAGCAGGGCTTCATGCCTGCACCCCTGCGGCAGCCTCTCTCTGGTCTTACTACCTGTTCCCGATCTTACTCAGGAGCCCCTGATGGAGGTCCATGGAGAGTCTGTGCAAACTCCCCCGTGGGTCTGAGGCTCCTGAGGGATTTATACCCTCATTCTAGCCCACACTTGGCCTTTAGCACTTGGTTAGAATTTTTAGGGTAATTCTACTCACACCTGTGGAGACCCCATCTTCCACCTGTAGCAGAAGGTAAGTCAGCACCCACATCCCATCTTTTCACCAAAGTGCCTGTCTTCCTGAGACTTCAGGGTAATTGTTCACCTGCAAACTCAGCTCTTTAAATGGCACAGGAAAAGTCATCATTTTGATGATAATCAAGCTGTTTCTTGCTGTTAAGATGGGAGTGTCACTCTTTAGAGCTTTCTACATCCCAGCCGAAGCCAGATGTCACACCAGGGATTCTGAAAGAGGCAGTTTTTGGGTGACACTTCAGGGATCACTCCAAGGTGGTCACTTCTTGGAATAAGTGGTCCAGGCTGCAGAAGGGGCTCAGATGAGTTGTTGGAAGAGATGGCCCCAGGGAGGGGCCTGGGAGGACACTGTGTATGTTGAAGAAAGAATTGCAGACCTGTGGAAGGGTCAGTAAGGGCCACAGAACATGCCACAGGGTCCCCAAGGCACCTCTCCCTCTCCTCTACTTCAGGTGTTTCCTCAGTCTGTGCCACCTCCGTCTCTACAGGTAGTTTCATAGTGGGGTGAGGGACACCACACTCTGGACACTCCACCTCCTGTTATTGGAAGGTGTTGAGGCCCAGAGACGTGGAGCAGATGCAGAGCGTCCAGGGCCCAGCCTGCTGCTCTGCTTGTCCAGAGGCCAAACTAGACCCGCCAGAGGCACCTTCCTAAATATGGTGCCCTGTCTTTTCATCCTCTCTCTAAGGAGAATGGCTTAATATCCAGTTCAAAACACAGACTCTGACTTGGTTTCTAAAAGAACATTTATTCTCAAAATTCAGGCCACAGATACAGAATACCCCCTCCCTGGCCTCTGCCCACTCCCACCAGACAATTCCCAGCCTCCACAGTAAGATGCCTCTAGGGCCTTAAACACCTTCTGTAGATGCCCATGTCCTGGCTCCCCCAGGCCCCTGAGGCTGGCTGGGCGGCCCATTCACAGCTCCACGTGTTCTGTCTGGCGTCGCTTCTCTGCTGCCTCCTTGGCCAGGAGCTCCGTCCAGAAAGCCACTTCCTTGTCCTTCAGCTTCTGGGCTGCCTGGGTGGTGACGCCGATCTGCAGGTACCCTTCCTTCTGGTCATACGCTGGCCAATGGGGCAGCCCCTCCCCATTGGGGTTCCTGGAAAGACAATCAAACATAAATTCTCCAAAGCTACACTGTGGTCCCACCAACCCTCTGAGATTTTCAGGGACCCCTAGTGTGATCTCTAGAAAGAGGCTTATATTCCTCAAGAGACAAGGGGCTCATCATCTTCTGGGCAGCCTATCTGTTTTTAGAGAGCTCATTTGTCAAAGGTCACAGGGTCAGGAATTTGACCATCAAACATTAGAAGCTACCTCTTCCCAACAGATACGCCCTACCCCTTCCCATCCCTGCTCCACCTCTGCCATGAGGCTCACCCATTGCGAGCAAAGTTGGCCCAGAATTTCATCACCATCTTGCTGAGTTTGATCTCCTCTTCTGAGGCACCCTCTGGGGAAGAAGACAAAAAGCGTTTGCTACTCAAAATGTGGTTCATGGTCCCACAGCGGCATCATTTGGGATATTGTTAGAAATTCAGAATCTCTGAGCCCTTACTCCAGACCTACTGAGTCAAAAGCTGCTTTTTAAGAAGATCTTGGGTAATTTATGGGCACTTTAAGCTTGAGAGTGATTGATCTAGGACACGGTGAAGGGTTACCATCAATCCATAACCTGGCTGCCTCTGTCTTCTGCGCCCACCAGCCCTGACCCTTCCCCTTCAGGGTAGCAATGTCACACCCCAGTGTTTCCACTGCAGAAAACCAACCTCCCAAGATTGCTCTCTTTTGGGTCTTTTCGAAGTCTCCTTCACCCACCCACATGTACATAGAATCTGAAAAATAACAGACCTGCAATTGTCTTAAAGAGTCACCCAACCAAGGAATGCCCAGAGGTTCTGGTGTTTCACAAACAGCCCTGAGGCGGGTCACACACAAGTCATATACAGCTGTTTATAGTCAAGGCATTGAAGACATTTGTGAAATGTTTTCTTTAAAATATCATATTATTAAATATATTCAGTTTAAAAAGATATGAGTTTTAGAAAGATAGATAGATGCTGGGATAGATAAGTAGACACACATTAGCCCTGATTCAAGGTCAATATCCATTCTAACCTCACTATCACTCAATCTGATATGCTCTTGTGAGTGGAAGTGGGTGGTGGCATTCTAGCACTTGAGCAGGACCTGACAGGTCACCCGCCACTTGTCACATTGATGCCCAGGTCTGGATTCATGGCAGTGAGCATGAGGGCACATGGGTACACATTCTCCATCATTCATGTTAGATCAAGAGAAAGGTTGAGAACATTTGTAGTTCAACCCTGTTATGGTGAATTCTGGTAACTCAGACCTAGAGAGAAGTAGGAACTTTCCCAAGAGCCACCAAACCAAGACTTGAACCCAGGTCTCCTAATCTCAAGTTTGTAATCACCAAAGGGCCATCACCTTTTAAAAGTGGTGCCCCGAAGACCGAGAAGAGCTCATCTCCGTGGTCTCCTATCACCGTCTTGGGTTTCATGTCTGACGAGAAGCTTGGGCGATACTGAAACTCATACATGTAGGTGGCGGCTTCAGCATCTGAGGAGACATGGATTCACGCACAGTTCATTTTACCTGATGCTCACCTGGATGGTATCAAGTTCTCCGGGGCCCTGAGCACTCAGGAATTAGGGGCACACCTGGGTCCTGAGTACACAACAACAACAATATTAATAACAGCTGCCATTGTGAGTGCCATCTGTGTCCTGGACACTGTGCGGCCCTGCAGGAAACCTCTGGATATCAGCATAATAGAGAAATAGTGTTTCAAAAAAGTTATGTGGCTCACTTAAGAGCACATAGCTGCTGGAGGTAGGACTGGGTTTGCGCCAGCTGTTTGCCGAATGAATGATTGAATAATATTAAATGAATGAATGAATGAATGTTGAAACCCTGGATAGATCCATTCAAAATAACTACCCTTATAGGGGCACTGCATTATGTCACATAAACCCCTTTGCCTACTGATGCGTCCACACTCAACAACATCTATATACATACAGTTTACACTACTGTATTTCATTGATAGCAGGCTCGTTTTCATTCCTTTGGAGAATATCTGCAGCCCAACTGGTGTCTTCTATTCTGCTCAGCTATGAGCATTTTCAATAATTTTCTCACTTATTCTGAGAGGCGTGAAGCAAATCTAAGTTGCAGTTCTGAAAGCATGAATATTTAAATACAAAGATATGCAGAAATGGGACAATATGTCTCTTGTGTCTAAGGAAACCACAAACTCAGCATTTTCCTTTTCTCTGTCACCTGTTACGTCTTGCCTCCTGCTTGTCCTGGGGAGTGATAAGGTGGTGGCGGAAGAGAGAAGAGGGAGCTGAGGGAGGACAAAGTTGCCTCTCTCCTGCTCTCCCCTGCATCCTCTCTCACCACCCCTCCCCAAGCCCCAGAGATGTCAGCTTTCCTGTTGAATGATTCACCAGAGCTGCCCATCACTGCTCCTTCAGGGCTAACTCATGGGCCACCCAGCCCAGGGAGATTGGCACTTTGTGTGGATCATGAGGCCTCCAGTGAGTGACTCCAATGGGGGAAGGGTCAGGCCCCAAGTCAGGCTGATGGAGAAATGTTACAACTTTTTCCCCCCTGGATACAGTAACAAATTAGGAGAACTAAGAAAAAGGAAAATGAACAAAAAGATCACTTATAATCTCACCATTCAGAGAAATTTATTAATATTTTAGGCAATATCTATTGTATGTACATAGAACTGGGACAATGTTGTATCTGTTACTTCGTAAACATTATAATCACTTCTTCACATCATTAAATATTCATCCTCAAAATGATTTAACAATATACGCCATCCCAACATGAGGAAGTAGAATAATTTAATTGCTTCTCTCAGCCCCATCATTGCACCTCTGGTTTAGCAAGAGGAGTTGTTTGGATGAAGTAATCCCCTGTGGTTCCATAATGCACTTGTTAAACAGCTGTTTCAAAGTCAAGCAGAATTCACTGAAAGGAGGGTGTTTAAACTTGCCTCTGCCACTCAAAAGGTTTAGAAAGGACTTCAGAACACAACCATAGAGGAAAGATCTGTGAATGAGAGAACTTATTTTTGGTACAATGCTGCCCAAAATATACACTTTTTTTTAAACTTTCTGAATTAAACCACTGAGATTTATAAAATTCCTGCAATCACAACATGTCTTCAAAGAAAAGTAGGGCACAGATTTGGATAATAACAATTAGGAAGAACAACAAAAGCAGAGGGAAAGAGACAGCTAGTAATCAAAAATATGCAAATTAAAAGTGTCATGGTTTTGGGGTGTTTTTTTTTGGTGAGGAAGGACTTATGAAATTGGCAGCATTATTTTTATTTTTTAATCTGAGTGTCCCAGGTGAGAGAATTAAGAAATCCACACTCGTATACACTGGAAACCAATTTCACAATCCGTATGAAGAAATTTAAAATGTTCCTACGTCCCAGCCTAGTAATCGCACTTCTAAAAACCAATCCTAAGAGTATTAGAGGCTAAATAAAAGATTTATGCAAATAAGACTGAGCATAACGTTTTTTTCTGTACCATCAAATATGAGCAGCCAGCCTAAATATCCAACAGGGTAGGGGTATAAAGTATATTGTAATCCACGAAACAATGGATGCTTTTGATGAGTTTTTATTGATAGAGAGGAAATGCCTAAGATATAGGGTTCTATGAACAGAAACATAATATAAATTATTTTTTAATTTATATGAAAGACATAGAAAAATTTTCAATAGAAAATATATCAAAAATTTGTAGCAGATACTCCTGGGTAAAGGAGTTAATAGTGACGTCTAGTATGTTCTTTATGTACTTTCCTATTTTCAAAACTTTCTACAGCTGTAAGACATATTATTATATATTAATTTTATATTCATAAAAATTCTTTTCTATCAAAAAGAGAGTGAGACAAACACAAATATTAAGGAACAACATTGATAAAATCTGTGTAGCCCTGAACTCAAAGTCATGAGATATGATAAAATACACAAGTCCAGCATGGCCGGACCAGCAGACGATGCTGACAGGGATACCATAAATCAGACACATAGTAAGAGACAAGACCAACTTTATGAAAGAACAAATTTGACCCCAGGTGGCCCCTGGCTGAAGAGTTTCATCAGGACCTTTGAGAGGAGGATGTGGTAACCAGCACATGTGCGTTACTGTACTGAGTGCTTGGGCACATAGTAGGTCAGCTGTAGCTACTTTTTATCCTTCTTATAATGTTCTGAATATATAACCCTTCTGGCACAGTTAGAGAGAGAGGTCTGGACCAGAGAACCATGTCCTGCCTTGCAGACTAGGTGAAGCAGGGCTCCTAGAAAAGGAAGGGTCCTGTGAGGACCTCAAAAAGGCACCCAGAAGAGACACCTCCTCTCTGGGTGAGCTCATCCACCCTGACCTCACACCCCACCCACACAGCCTTGGGTCACTGTTAGAAGGTCACCTGGTAGACCCAGCACACACGGGGATGGACAAAACCAGCCACAGACATTGACATTCTCTAGCCCCGCATCTCCTACTACTCATTTCCTTCATCTTTCTTGGTCCCAGACAGCCCTCCTGATCTCCTGCTTGGCTTCACTCTACCCCCAGCTCCACCTGTTAGGAAATTAGTTTGAAGCTAGCTCTGGACCTCAGAATCCTTCCAAGACACATCTTCTAAGATTTGCTCTCTAGCCCCATGGACAATGAAAACCTCAGGTGAGGAGTCCCATTAGCAGATTTTGCCAGTGCCCCACCATATCGCCCACTTCAGGATGTGCCACCCTGACTTCCATCTCTGGCATCTGTAGCTCCTTCCCTGGGGTCTTTGGCCACCAGAGACCACTCTGTCCATGTGTGCAGTAGGCCAAAGCACCAGGGAATTAACAACCCCTTGAGAACAGCCTTCAACCAATGACTCGTGGGAGTTGGAGGATAACTACCCCAATTCCCATGCTGCTCACTCCAGATAACCCTGAGAATGTCTTCTTCAGGTTTCCCAGAGCTCCCCAGCTCCAGTGTCCACCGTGGATACTTGCTTGACAGTGCAGCATGGATTGGCTTCCTTCTCCTTCCCGTGTCACTTCTCCACTCCTCTACTGGTGTTTTCTGGGATCACATCCCAGATAAACTACTTGCATTCAGATCCTTTTCTCAGAGTCAGCTTCTGGCAGAAACCAACATAGAACAACATACCTACCCAGGGTCATATGGAAAAAGCCTTGTAAGTCCAACTCTCACCAGTTTCCACACATCTGTCTGTGCTGAGGGGTGGGAAGGATGGACAGTGAAGCTCGTGTGGTCAGTGTCTCTTTCCTGTCCAATCCCTGGGACTCACCTCTGTGGAGACGGGCCACAGTCACAGATGGGACACCAAACATCACATCTCCAATCAAATCCAGGAACAGGTCTTTCTTTTTGACAGGGTCGTCTGTCCCTCCTAAATACTTCTCAATGGCCACTGGAGTCAGTTCCTCAGGGATGCTCTGAAATGGATCAAGAGTGAAAGTGACCACCACCCCCTTGTGAGTGACACAGCTTCTCTTCAAGCATTAATGGTGAACCTCTTGATTCCTGTGCAACCACCCCGCACCTCAGGTGGCAAGTGGGAAAGGCAGAAAAATGGGGGCAGAACATTTTGGCCCCAGTCTTCCTTTACCATTTATTTGCTTTGTGACTGGGGGCAAAATCCTCCCCTCTTTGGGTCTCAGCCAGTTCCTGTGATTCCCCACACTCTTACAACAATGGGGTAGGACTTCCACAAGAGTGATGCGGCCGTCTTCTGGTCCAGCTTGCCTTCAGAGAGTGGGAAGCCCATCGTCTGTTAAAACAATTGTTAAGCAATTGTGAATTATTGGGCATTAGCAGGAAGAGTTAAACTGACCAAACAGGGAAATCAACGCAGGCTGAAGGTCACCTTGTCATGTCTTGACGGGCATGGCTCCCTGAAGAGTTGGGCAAAATCAATGAATCAAATGGACTTGTTATATCCAGAAACTCAAGGAGTGCGAAGAGGATAAAGTAAATGTTAAGAGACGCTGTCCCAGTCCTTTGTAGTATGTATATATATATATACATATATATGTCAGGCTAGAGTCCCCACCGTGGTCATCGAGACAGAGAGGGAGGGTTTAAGCCAGGCTAGTGTTGAAGTGGAGGGCTCTGGACAGAGGACACAGAGCTCACATATATCCCCCCATCTCAGCTGACTGAGGAGGCCCCAAATCCTGCCATTATGGCTTTGGTCCTTCGGTATAACCTCTGAACTTGTTCTGAAGTGAGAACTGCAGACCTCTGCACATAACAACTCCATCCAAACCTCTGCACTAAGGGACTCGACCAAACTCTTGACAAGGCTTCTAGCAGCTTAAGGCCCTGTCTTTAGGATGACCCAGCTTCCCATAAAATGCCTGCCTTAGAAAGCTCCCTGCTGCCAGGAGAATTTACTTTATGTTCAGCAAAACCTGGTGATAGGTAGATGGATCCCTGAACCCCCTCTTAGAGCAGTTTCTTTAGAAAGCTTGGAATTATAAATCCTTTCTCTGCCCTTTGAAATGTAAATAAACCACCCAAACTGTTTCCTCAAAGACCTGAGAGCCATCTCTTTGAAATGCAAACCTTCAGGGGAGGACTCTTGCTCTTTCTCAGTCCCCGTGAGAGAATAAAAGCCTAACTTCAGTGAACATCTTGCTCCACCTTATACCACAGCCTCTCGTTATAAAGACAGGAGAGTCTGTCTCTCCTCTGCATAGGTGCCAATTGACTAATCCAGGTGGACCAGTCACATGGACAAACCCCCCTCCCACTTGGCAGCCTTTACCTGAGCACACCTCATATTTAAATAGGCTTCAGGCTTCTGTTTCAGGGACTTGAGCTCAGTTCACACTGGACTCTTTTCCCTACTGCCATGGTTAACTGAATAAAACCCATCCTCACCACTTCAACTAGTGTCGGCTTTGTTTTTCTTTGACAGAAGGGAAAGCCCTTCCTAGCTTTTAGCAGTCAATTTTAACTCAAGAGATAGCAAGTTCCTCTAAATCTTTCCACTTAGATGACGAGGAGCATGTGTGGGATTTATGGAGAAACTGTGAGAGCACCAAGCCCAAGGGAGAGGCTGCAGGGTCCCAGGCCTCACACTCCTTAACTCCCCAGCTCCTTCCCCTTTCCAGGGGGATTTCTCATCTGCCCAGGGATTATCTCTACGGCCCTTGAGCAACCACATTTCAGAATTCATGGATGGGAAGGCAATAAGAGAGTGTTTGAGGAGAGGGGTCCCCAGGGCCACACACCAAGGTGAAAGTTGGGCCATCCTGGAGAAGGTTTCCATGGAAATGTCAACTTGTGTGAAGGGGACAGCTGCCCTAGACCACAAGGGGGGTGTCCAGAAGGAGGAGCTCCTGTGACCTGAGATCAGAGAGGTGATGTGAAGGGCAGGGGAGGTGAGTCTAAGAGACCAGCACATTCTCACCATTGGAAGAACCCAGCCAAACTCTTGCTTGTTGATTCCGACGATGTAGGGAACAGTGTTGAATGTCTTGTCAGCCAGAATCTCTTCAGGCGTCTTTGGCAGCAGCACTCCATCCACCACAGTGGGCAGGAAGGGATGGTTCTGGGGAAGAGGGAGTGTAGTGTATATGCTTTCCCTCTCGAGGAATCACCTGACTCCCCTCACAGCTTGATGAGCACAAGGACAGTACCATAGATCTGTGTGGCTAGGGTGGTGGCCACAGAACTCAGGGTCCTAGCAGAGGAGGCTAAATCTATGTGACACCAGAGGGCAGATATTTGACCAGGAATAGCAGTAGTAAGGTGATGGGAGCACGTATCCCTCAAATTGGAAAATATATACACATTTATATATGTTTACATTTGTATTATAATTTTAAAGATAAATTGTATTTATATTGTATATATTTATAAATATATATGTATTTATATTTAAGTATTGAGATATATACATACATATGAACATATATTTCAATTTGAAGTGTGTGTTTATCTTCATGTATATCTCTATCTGCAGTCAGTTCTCATTGTTCATAGAAGTGAATCTGATTCAGAAGGACAAGGGCCCAAATCCTAATGCAATATGACTGACAATAGGGGCAAAGAAACTGAGTGAGACCACTGCTCTCTTCAAAAGGCTGTGCAGTTCAGAAAGGGCTGCTGCAGAAAGCCAACAAGAGGAACAACTCCTTCTGGAAGGAAGACACAAGGCAGGCCACATGGAGGAGGTGCCTGCCTTCCAGTGGGCTCTGGGGAAGCAAACAGTGAGAATGGCATGAACAAAGTGACAGAGCTGTCACTGTAGCACTAATCCTAGGAACCTTAGACCCCGAGAGTCCTGGGCTCGGAGGAAGGCTGTGGGGCGTGGACTAGAGAGAGAGTAGATTGTGCAGCACATTTTCTGCATAATGTCTGGCATACAGCAGGCACTCAGATATTTTTTGAAGGATAACTCCGTGGAGGTGAGGGGATTTGTCTTGTAAGGAGGATCAGCCTCTTAAGAAGGGGTGACATGCCCTGACCTGGGTCTACACGGGTAAGTTTGGCAGCACTGTGGGACATGGGAGTGGGAGGGAAAGTGGAGGTGGAGATAGTGAAAGTCCAGGAGACAGACAATGAGGCACCAATCAAGGCTGCATCCAGTGGGGGCTGACGGACACCAGCAAGAGTGAGAATGGCAGTAATCACTGCTGTCCACAGTGGAGGCAAGTAGCAGCTCTGTGTGAACCTCGTGCACCACGTGAGTTCAGGTCAAAAAACCCGGGGTCCTGCCGCACCCCTTCTCTTTTTCTTACATCCCACATCCTGTCCATTAGCAAATCCTGTCAGCTGTTACTTCAAAAACATTCAGGTGCCAACCCCTTCTCACCACCCGCTCTGCTGTGGGCTAGTCCGAGCTGCCATGATCCTTTGCCTGGATTATTGCAGCCCAGTGGCCTCCCCCATGGTGTCCCTGTGTCTGTCCTGCCTCTTCCCTACCTTCCACTTCAACAGGATGTCAGAGGCCCCTGTAAAATCCAAGGTCACTCACTCCTCTGTTCAGAACCCTCCCAAGACTTCCCATCACACGTGGAATCGAAATCCAAGTGCTTTAAAGGACCACTACTCACCTCCCATTCCCCTTTCAGCCTCAGGCCTGTTCCTCACTCCCTCCACTCCAGCCACACTGGCCTCCTGCCCTGGGCCCTTTGCAGTTGCTGTTCCCTCTGCCTGTAATACTCTTCCTCCAGTGTTCCTGATAGCTGGCTTCCTCTCTTTCTTCAGAACTCATTTTAAATGCCACCTTCTCATGGACCATTCCTGACCCTGACATGTAAATTCAAACCACTGGCAAATTCCAGGCCCATTTCCAATTACTTTTCTCCCTCACGCTGACTATAATCACACACTGCGTATTTATTTGTCTGTTTGTTGACTCTCCCCTCACTCCAGGTGGACAGGGCATTGTGTCTGTTTCGCTGCTGTGTCCTCAGTTCCTGGATCAGGTCTGGGCACATAGGAAGTGCTAATTAAATCTTTGCTGACTGATGAATGATTCTCATTTAATCCTCATGACTCCTTTTAAGGTAAGTGCTACCATCCCCAGGGAGAGAGCAGAGGGGACAGGATTGTAGGACATTGCGGAGGTAATGTCATCGAAACCCGACAATGCCTTGGAAGGTATGAGGGGAGGAGGAAGGAGATGGGGAGGATGCCTCTGGAGTTTCCTGTGTGGCTGGGAGGAGGGTGGTGTCCTCAGGACTGAGATTCCTGACTCCCTTCCTGAAGGCCCTGCAGACAGTGCAGCTTGCACAGCCAATCACCCCTGCAGCCTCGAGGAGAAGATCTGGGCTCCTCAGTGAAGGCTCCTGAAGAAACCCCTTATCCAGTTATCTCCACCTCCAGGTGGTGGAAGTTTCACTCCAGACTTCTCCCTTGGGGGCATTTTTGGGAGCAGGAAATGAAAACAAGAAGCGGTTAGGCTGGGCCCAGGGGACATAGAGTTGTTGACTGGGAGCGCTGGACTGGGAGTCAGGGGAACAGATTCCAGTCCTATGTCTGGTCCTCCTGGCTGCATTATCCACTCAAGCAATTGCCCCTCTCTGGGCCTCAGGAATGTAAACACAAGAAGTTACTATGAGTCCACAGGGAGAATTCTTTCATTCTTATTTAGCTGGAGCTTAAAGGTGCCAAGACTCAAAACCTGTAATCAAGAAACCAAAGGTCCTTACCTCTCTGGGGTCCCCAAGGAAATCAAGAGTGAAAAATTTCTGTGAAGGCAAAGGCAGAGGATGTAGGTGAGAAGGTTTCCTGGGAGAAAAGTTGGACACTGGCTCCCCTGGGCCTGAGCACAGGGTGTAGGTGTAGAAGAGGAGGGGAGCCCTGGGGAGGATGTCTGTGGTTGTCCCTACCCTCCATCCATTTCCCCTTTTTGTTCCCCCAGGAAACAGCATCCTAACTTTCCTTTGGGGGACCTCCCTCTATCCCACTCCTACTCCATGAATCCAGGCATCTATTTGTGACCTGTTTTCCCGACCACTGAGATTAGTTCAGGGATGAGCACATGCCCATGTCAGTCCAATAGAGTTTGTCCCAAAACTTTTGCTGGAATTATTGGGAAAGAGGGTTTCTAAGCAGATAGGATGTAAGTCTAGAGTGCTGTTGTTGTCTTTAACCTCCCCAGGGGACTAACCTGTCTGAGAGTGAAGCCAACACTGAGAGGTAAAAAGCTGAGGGATAGAAACAGATTCTTCATACTATCAAATGTGCATCTGGATTCAGCCATGCCTGAAGCTGCCTACTCCTGAACTGCAGTTTAGTTTTCAGTATGTTACCTGAAGAGTCTGTTACAATACATTTCTTTTTCTGCTCTAGGCACTTTGAGATGGATTTTCTCATCTCGTATTAGAAAGTCCTGACTCACAAAGCTCATGAAATTTGATACTACCCTACACTTCTCTATGTTGTGTGTTCACTAAGCTTGCACTTACTGTAATGCCACAGTGTAGTTAACAGGACTGATCAGTATGCAGTAAGTGACCTGTATTATGGGTCCCTCTATCATGGGTTGTAGCCCTACTAGCCAGGGTGTGTGTGTGTGTGTGTGTGTGTGTGTGTGTGTGTGTGTGTGTATAGGGGAGAGTGGATAATCATGGAAACACTTCCACATGATCTCAGACAACCTCAGAAGGATAATATGGGTTCTTGGGTTCTTAGGTTCTCTACGTTTTCTCAAAGTCACCAACTCTCCCCTTAAAATCTGGTTCCTCTTGTGCCACATGGAGAATGCTGACACAAATTTGCCTCTTTCCAGGCATCAGAAAACAGTCGTGTTTTAATTCTTCGAACACATTGGTCACCTTATTTGAGCCTGAGAAACCGGGATCCAAGCCCTAAGACCACACTGGAGTCAACTCATGGAAATAGAGCAGAGTCCAGTGCTAGAGGCCTGTCCCTGGGGGTCCAGGAGTATCCTCAGGAGACCAGGATCCAGACAGAGAGTCCAGGGGCTCAGCCTACTCCTGGGCTCACATGCATACCCTTACCCTCAAGGGGAATGGTTCTTATTGTCCCTAGATGCTGTATTCTCTGAGTGTCTGTCCCACTGTAACTTCCCTGTGATGACCCACTGCCGTACCCATCCATGAATCCTCAAATGTCATCTTCACTGTGAAGTATCCTTGCTGAGTATAATGAATGCTTCCCCTCTCTGTACTCCCAACACACTTAACCCATGATGTATATGAGTGTGTTTCTCCTTGAAAAGTTCCTCATGAGCAGGGACTGTATCCAGTTCAAGTCTGCATCACCCTCTCTTTCCGCACCCATACAGGTAGCACAGATGGATGGATGGTTGGATGGATGGGTAGATAGATGGATGGATGGATGGATGGATGGATTTGGTCAATACATGGATTATGGGTATATTGAATGGATAAGTGGATAGATGGATAATAACTAGCATATAGGTGATGGATGGATCATTGATTTTAGAAGGATGGATGATGGAATGAAGATATATGGTGGCTGGATGATTGATAATAGATGAATGAAAGTTATGGATGGATTGATATGGAATTGATGAAAATATATCAATGAATTGCATAGATTGGTGGATGGATAATAAGATGATGAATGGATAAATGGGTGGATGAATGAATGGGCATGTGGTATTCCTAGAATCATAATTAAGGTAGAGTCTCAGAAAATCTAGAAAATTGACCCACCACTGACTTATAATTTAGATCGTTTCTAAATAGCCAAGATAAATTGTGCAACTTTTCTGAAAATCTTTCTTAATATCCCCATCACCCAAATTCAGGATGGTAGTTACCTCTGGGAATACGTAATGTTTAATTTCTTAAAAATATAACTGAAAACAAGAATGGCAAAATAGTAAGTGTTGATAGAGCTGAGAGATTATTACACAGTTGTTCATTATGGTATTTTTTGACTTTGCTAACGTTTGAGATATTTCATAATAAAAAAGAAAAAAAAAGAAATCCCTGTCTGATCCAGAGGCTCACACTGCTCATGAGAGGTGAGACACTGTCTCAGGTAGTTTTTCTGGGGCAACGGGACAGCTGAAATGATGAAGCCTGGGGCCAAGTCTACAGGCTTGGGGGTGGTGTGGCCATGAGAATGGATGCACTTACCATTTTCTGCCACATATCCAGGAGCTCGTCCTCTGTCTTCTGGCGCAGGCAGTGAACAACGACAGCCGAGGTGGTAGTTTTACATCCAGCAAATATGGCAATTTGCTGCAGAGATCACAGGAGACAGCAGAATTCAAGAGCCACATCCCTTCCCTCAGTCAATAAAGAGGTGTTCTATCCCAAACTCAATTTCCAAAGGCAGAGGAGGTGGCAGAAAATACTCTAGACCAGCATGTGTGGGTCCTGGTCCCCATCATGCCAATTACACAACCTCTGTCTCTGTTACCTTATCTCTGTTAAAATGGGCAGAATGATCTCAGAGCCAAACATTTAAAGAGAGGCAACAGGGAGTGGGGCTTAAGAGCACGGAGTCCAGAATCACACTGTCTGGATTCAAATCTTGGCTCATCCACTTATTAGCCATTTGGCCTCAGGCAAGTCACTTACAAAGTGACCGGAGGGAGAAGATGTAGATGGAGAGAAGGCAGGCTCCATGATGGTAGAGACATGGAGAGTGTGCAGGGCTCCCAGAGCCTAGTGCAGTGTCTGAACAGAATCAACTCTCAGGATGTATTTGTTGAATAAATAAAAATGCACAGAGAAAAGTAGAAGAGAGAGAGAAAGAGTAAGAATAAGAGTCTTGGATTCCCTTCATTTTCCTAATTTCTGGTTCCTGTTTGATAGCGAACTCCAGCACCATATATGCCATCTTTGCTTCTTTTAAATAAATTCTCCCTTCTCAACTTAAGCATCATCAAACGGGCCTCTGTTGTTTACTATGAAACAACCCTAAAAAACATTCTCAAAAATTCTAAACTTCCTTGTGTCTTCCTTTCCTCTCCTCCCACTTACCAGCCCTTTAAGTCTGGCTGCTGCCCCCACCACTCCACAAAACCAGCTCTCACAGCCCAATCAAAACGCTCCACATCACTGACTCCAGTGAGCACCTCTCAGCAGAGCCTCCCTGTTGCTCACTCTTCCTTGACTTCCTAACAGTCTCCCGATAGAGACAAAGTCCTCACCAGGGTCCTATGAAGCATGGCCCCTGTAATGTCCCCAACCTCAGCTCACTCCAGGTTACCTCTGTTCCTTCTGCTCTGGCCACAGCAGCCTTTCTGACTCTCTCACTCGAGATACTTCCTGCGGCCACCAGACATTTGTATATGGTATTCTTTCTTCCCGGAATATTCTTTTCTCAACAAGTAAATTACTGTTCATCCCTCTGATCCCAACTCATTGATCCTTTTTTCAGGAGTCTTTCCTGACAACCTCCCCCTACTCACTGGACTAACTGCTCCTTTTGGATTCTGTTATAACCTCAGGTACCTCTGCTTTATTGCTCTTGTCGGAGTTGACATTTTATAATTTGTGTGACTGTGTAATCTTTATTCTGTCTCCTCTGTTGGAATGGAAGTGTCATGAAGTTGCTAGATGTCTGGATACATCAAAATTATTTGTTCAGTGAATGAATGAATCAATGAATGAATCCTCCAGGAAAAGCCCCCAGTCTCACGCCCTCAGGAAGGGACCACTCCAGGCCACATGCTCCAAGAGACAACACACGTTGACAGTCCACTGCCCACTGTCTGGCCCAGCACCTGAACTTGACATACTTTGGGAAGTGTGGTCAGTGGACAGTGCCCTGTGCTGACAGTCCAGAGTTGGGAGCTTGAGTCCCATCTCTGCCCTGATCACTCTCTGACCTTGACAAGCTGCTTCCACTCTCTGCCCAGTTTGCTCAGCTGGATAACTGGGAGGTTGGGGGAGGTGTCTCCTTGCCCTTCCCACTCAGCCATTCTCACTTTTGTGATCCTTTGAGGATAGTAGCTGGCAAGATAGTCCCTTGAAGCCTCCGAGAGAGCAGAGCAAAGGCTGCAGGGGTGGTCCAGTGTGAGACCTACCTGAGCTGTGGCCTTTGAGTTCTTCTTGACCAGGCCAGCAGTGAGGGCCACTCCACTCTCAGAGATGGCCCGGTGGAAGAGGTTCTTGGCCAGTGGAGATAAAACCTGGGAGGTGAGGGGAGATGAAACAGTTTATGCTCATGGGGAGAGTTCTTTAAGAGCTATTCCCATCCACAGTTCTGCCCTGGACCAGTCCCCTGGAGACCCTGGGGCTCAGTGGACATAACAAATCCTTTCCTGACCTAGCCTGGTCCCCAGGCTGACCTGGGACCCAGTTTCTCCAAGAAAACCTCCCTCAGCTGGAGGGAGCCAGGAACACAGATTTAGGGACAGAACAGGACGTGTGTGGCACGTGTGCTGATTATAGCAATCAAAAGTATCTGAAAGACTCTTAGAAATTCCTAGTAACACTTTAAAGACATGGCTCTGATTCTGCATTTCCATTACTCAGGATATGCCCCAGGAAAAATGATCATGGAGGCACACAGTGATTGTTAAGAATGCTGTGTTAAGTATAAAAACTGAAAATAATTCAAGGTATCAATATTATGAGATTGGGTAAATAAGCAATTTTTTTTATTCCTACCATTGAATACTATGCAACTTTAAAAAATAAAATTATGGAAGAGTACATAATGCTTCGGGAAATATTTCTTGTCTATTATAATGTTAAGGAAAGGTTTTTTTGTTTAGAAAAGTCCTAGATAGATAGATAGATAGATAGATAAAAAGATAGATGATAGGTAGATAGATCGATAGATACAGACATTCATAGATAGACAAGTTGAGTCACGGAAAAAGTACTAGAAGAGTAAGTGTCGAAATATTCATGGTGAGTATCTCTGGGTAATGAGACTATGGATGAATTTTCTTCTTTAGGGTTATCTATACTTTCCTTTTTCTCCACTTCATAAGACATTAGAAACACTTCCCTCTGAGTATTCAACTATGAAACCAACACACCTTTTAAAAATACAGAAATAGTGCTGTCCGTCTGCCTAACTCTTAGGCAGCTGAAGGGTTCCTTACAGCTCCAGCACCTTCTAATCTAGTTTTCCATCTTTGCTTCCCCCAGTGTCTTCCTCAGCCCCATTCCCCACACCAGGCTCCTAGGTCATGTCTGTGTTCCACATCCCCTGTCCCATCCCTCCCCATCCCACCTTCTGGCCCCCATCCCTCTCACCCACCTTCCCCAGCCAAGATCCATCTCTCAGTCCCAGATACTGCGGCCCTCCCTCTTGAGCATGGACGAGACATCAGACCATCTCAGAGGAGCCCTCTAACTTGTTCTTAGTGCTCATGTCCCTTGACATGTCGATCTGGCTTCAAGTCAAATAAAGACACTCTGCTGAATTCTCATGGTTGCCTCCCCTTATTCATAACTTATACCCACCCCTACTTCCCAAGAGAAGTGAGGTGAGTCCTAATGTCAAAATGATTAGGAAGGGGAGAGAGAGCACAATCAAGTGAGAAGAGGAGAATGTCATTGTTGCAGCAGCTGCTAGAGTTTCCTAAGGCCCCAGGGTGCTAAGCTGAGCTCTGACCTTCATGGACCTCAAGGAGGTTTTAGTTATTAGCACTCGACCCTCTGATGCTGTGCAGAATGAGGTCAGCCTTGAATCCAGGCCTTGTTCATAAGGGTGCCCATGGCCAGACTGGCTGGTCTCTAAGGGGTCCCATCAGGGGCCACATCAGGTCCAGGAACACTTACAAGAACAGAGACACTTTCGCCTCCCGCTGACTCTCCAAAGATGGTCACGGAGCCTGGGTCCCCTCCAAAGTTGGCAATGTTCTCCTGGACCCAGCGCAGTGCAGCCACCTGGTCCAAGTGACCCCAGTTTCCCCGGCTGTGTTCGTCTCCTGTGCTGTGAGTAAGAGAACAGGGTGGGGTGGGAGCAGAGATGTCATGGCAGGGTGCTCAGGACCATAGATAGAGTGGGGGTTCTAGGTGAACCTTCTGGAATAAGGTGGGGCTTCCACAGCCCTGACACAGGAGTCTTCACCTGCCTTCCTCTCCTGCAGCATTGTTCTGTTGTGGGCTCTACATTCCTTCTTCTGCCCTCTATCTGCTGAGCATCTACCCTGTGCAAACACTGTTGTAAGGGACAAGAGCATGTCTGAGAAGAAAACAGGCAAACCTCTGACTACACAGAGCTCACACTATGCATCATAAACAAATAAACAGGTAAGTATAGAATATAATGTCAGGTAGTGAAAGTGCTTTCAGGAAAAATAAAACCTGGTATGGGAAAAGGAAGAGGTTGGGGAGTGGGGTCCTATTTCACATGACCAGGGAAGGCCTCTTTGAGGCAGTGGCATTTAAGTGGAAACCTGATTGAATGAGCACAGAGCCTTGCAAATATACAAAGAAGGGAGCTCCAGGCAGAAGAAACAGCAGGCGTCCAGTGAACAAAGTGTGAGTGTAGGACATGCAGCTAGAGAGGGCCCTGTGGGCCTTGGTAAGGATGTTGATGTCACTGTAAGTAAGGAGGGACGTCATTGCAGGGGAAAGTCATGACTCTGTTTATGCCTTGATCTCTCTGGCTACTGTGCAGATCAGACAGAGTATAAAAGTAGCAGGGTTATAAAAGTAGGAGGTTATTACAATAATCCAGGTGAGAGACACAGAGGGCTTTGATCAGGGTGTGGGCAAGGGAGGAGGTGAGAAGTGGTTGAATTCTAAATGAATCTTAAAAGTGGAGCCAGAGGATTTGCTGGTCAACTGGATGTGGGGGGTGAGAAAAAGAGAAGAGTCAAGGCTGAACACAAGACCTTTATCCTGAGCAACATGAAGGCTGGAGCTGCCAGCAGCTGAGCAGGGGGCACTGTGGGGACAGTAGGAGTGTTCTGGGGGAGGGGCAGTAGGAGTCAAGGGTAAAGTTTGTCCGTGTGAAGTGTGAGCTGCCCTTTAGACGTCCAGTGGAGACAGTAGGAGGTAGAAGGAGGTAGGTAATGATGTGCATCTGGCTTTCAAAGGAGAAGTTGGAGCTAAAAATAGGGATCTGTGAAAGTGCCCCCTGAGGTCACTCAGGGCAGCAGTGGAGATGGAGAGGGAGACTCACACAGAGGCCCTAGGATGGGGAGGAGGAGGGTCCAGGGAAGGGGCCGAGAAGGAGCAGTCTGTGAGGTAGTAGGTGGTCAGGAGCCAAGAGAAGGAAGCATTTCAAAAAAGGTGTTAGCAATTAGGTGTGGATGCTGCCAAGACCTTGTGTGGATGTTGGTAAGGTTGGGCCAAAAGCCATTGGTCATTGGTGACCTTTACTAGAGCAGTCTGGGGGCATGGTCAGGGTGAAAACCTAACTGACAGGTATGAGGAGAGACAGGGAGGAGAGGAAGCAGGGGAGCTAATGTAGCTCTTTTACTGTAATGGGGAGCAGAGAAACAGTCCATGGATGAAAGAGATGAGCAGTCTCAATGAAGGCAATACATCCTGGGTCATGACTCACCTGGGATAACCCTCCTCCAGCTCCATAGGTCTTTCCAGGAAGTAGCCCACCCCTCCCCCATCCCACCCATCAGCCATCTCAGCGTCAGAGGTGCTGGGGCTGGTGCATTCAGAAAAGGCTCATAGTAACTGTGTCCTGTTGAAAACCTGCTTCCTGTTTTCATGGAGACTAGATGGAGAAGACTCTAGCCTTGACTCATGAATATGCCAAATGCAGAAAGAAATGGGATGAGTGGACCCGACATTCCCTGGGAGGGTTGTCCATTGGGATCAGTTGCTACAACAACCTCCCAGCTCCAGTCACCCGTTCCTTCACCCACAAGTGTTCACTGAGCTCCCACCAGGAGTCTGCTCCTTACTTCCTTTCTCAAGAGGTAAGATGTGTAAGCTTCTAACTGCTGTGCTACATGCTGTCATTTTACAGGTGTGCAATGGGCTGGGGCAGCACAGGTGAAAAGAAGATAAGCATTTCAGAGAAGGTAACATATGAGTTAGCTGGCCCTGGTGGTCTAGGGGTTAAGAGTCAGTGTTCTCACAGTCATGTCTCAGGTTTCCCTCCCAGTCAGGGAACCACACCACCCATCTGACAGTTATCGTGCTGTGGTGGCTGCGTGTTGCTGTGATGCTGAAAGCTGTGCCGCCAGTATTTCACATACCAGCGGGGTCACTCATGGTGGACAGGTTTCTGCAGAGCTTCCAAACAAAGAAGGACTAGGAAGAAGGACATGGCCACCCACCTCCAAAAGAATTGGCTATGAAAACCCCAGGAATAGCAGCAGAGCATTGTCTGATACAGTGCCAGAAGATGAGAGGATGGCACAGAAACACCGGGCAGAGTTCTGCTCTGCTGCACATTGCCCTAGGAGGCAGAAGCAAATAATTGGCACTAATAACAAACACTTGGATTGGTCCTTACAGGATGAATAAAAGTTTGTCTGGTAGAATAAGCATTCCAGGCAGAGGGAACAGCACATCCAGAAGCTCAGAAGCACATGGGTCAGTGTGGCTGGTGAACGAGGAGATAGATGGAGCCCATTGTGAAGAGACTTGGGTACCCCACTAGGGGATTTAGCAAAGATCCCCTTGAGGGCTGACATGACCACAGCTGGGTCCTAGCATCCTTGTTTTTGAGGTCAATGTGCAGGGAGGAGAGTCCAATATCCTACCTGAAGAATCCCCAGATGCCCAGGCGGTACTGAATGGTCACCACCACCACGTTTTCATGGGCAGAGAGGGGCAGCCCATCATAGCTTGATGCTCCACCTATCATCAGACCACCTCCGTGGATCCACACCATCACCTGGACAGGGAGGAAGATACCATACTCATTATAAGAAGCAGAGCTGGGAAGGACCTCAAGGCATTGTCTGCTTTTGTCACCTACCTCTTGGCAATGACTCAAGGAGGTTTTTACCTAAAGTCCACCAGTCCACAGCAAACTTGAGGAGACAGTAGCTCCTCTTCCCAATCCTCCCAGCTGGGGCCCAGGCCACCACCCCACTCAATGCACCCTGGTTGCCCCTGCCGGTCCCCCCAGCCTCAGTGTCACCTCCTCCCAGGGCTCTTCATGCTGAGAACATTGTCATGGGCACACTCAAGGCTG
Source organism: Tapirus indicus (assembly GCA_031878705.1). Taxonomy (NCBI): domain Eukaryota; kingdom Metazoa; phylum Chordata; class Mammalia; order Perissodactyla; family Tapiridae; genus Tapirus; species Tapirus indicus. The sequence goes on along the minus strand of CM062927.1, from coordinate 28,563,054 downwards.
AGGGTGACATCTTCTCCCCAACTCTCCCATCATCCTCATGCCAGGACTCCTCACCCAGCTCAGAATATTATGAATGCTACAGCCCTTGTACTTCAGCTTCGTCATGGTTACCTCTTATGTGGTCAGTTAAACTTCTCTTATGAGTGAATCATTTTTTCAAGAAGTGCACATGCCCCCAGTGGTATGTCTTCCTAATATGTCTTCCCTCTGCCTCCTCCTGAATCTTCTGCTTCCCCAAATCTCACCAGTACTCCAAAGCCCAGCCTAAAAGACTCCTCCTCCAAGAAGTCTTCAGTCATTTGACTAACATGATCTGAAAACCTACTATGTGCCAGGGACTGTGTTAAGAATTGAGGATAAGTGTGCACACAACAATTCATGACTCAGGGCTCTTGCATTAAAAGAGCTCACATAGCAAGGAAGTGAGAGTGACTGAAATAATAATATTGTCATAATTTTGTTAATAAAAAAAACTCAGAACACAAACTATGTGCCAAGTACTGATCTAAGAGTTTAAAACTAAACCATCCATGAGGTAGGGACTACTATGGTCCCATTTAATGGACAGGAAAACTGAGGCAATTAACCTCCCCGAGGTCACCCAGCTAATAAGTGGTTGAATCAGGACTTGAACTCAGGCAGTCTGCTCCAGAGTCCACATGTTGAGCCAATCAGCACACTGCAGACTATGGCCATGATGCAGTAGGTTGGTTGTTAGGGAAGGAGTAAGATCTTCCCTTCAACTCTAATGTGTCGGGAGTACTTGCCTTGTGTACCTTGCCAGGCACTGGGATAAAGCTTGATATTTATCATTGAACCTTCATATGTGATTATTCTTGGTTTGAGGAAACAGAGCCAGATGTCTCAGCTAGTAAAAGACAGAAACAGGATTTAAACCGAGACCCTGTAGTTCCAGATCCTGTGTCCATAACTAGAGGTTTCCTGCCTCTAGGTTTCCAGAGTCTCTGTTCTGCCCACACCCCTGATCCCTGCCTACCTCCAAGTGGAATGGCTATGTTTGAGTCATCTCTGAGTGAAGTCTGAGCCAAGGTCGGGTCAGCAGTGATTTGCTGAAGTCAGTCTCTGTCTATGCAGCCCAGATGGGAAGGTCCTCGAAGGCAGAGGCTGCGTGGTCATGGTTTTGTGTTCCTCCTTTCTCCTAACTCCCAAGTATAGCTGTGTATATGGGGCACTGAGTACACCACAGAAGAATGAATGAATGAAAGAATGGGTGAGCTTTTGTCCCCACCTCCTTGAGTCAAGCATGTGCAGTGCGGCTTCTAGTCACAGGTTCACAGACGCCTCCTCCACTCCCGGGCATCATGCCGGGTGTGTCCTGGGAGGTGGTTGGGTGCTCACACCCCTCCCTTCTCCAGCCCAGGATCCCCTCCTTTTCCAGCAGAGCCTCCCCGACCCTCCAGCCTGAATGTGGAAGCCTGCTCCGTCTCTGGGCCTCCCTTTATTCAGGAAATGCTGACTCACTGGGTCATCAGCCCGCGCCAATGACAGTTGGGGGGGAAATTAGCTACAAGGAAGTCCCAGATAGTTAGCTAGAGGCAAAGGAAAGTGCTTGTTGGATTGTCCCACCTTCTGCCCCCACACTTCCCTCACAGGAGACCTCAGAGAGGGACCTTTGTGAGCTGAGGACAGGCCACACAAAGGCTCCCAGTCTGTGTGAAGAGCACTGGTGTGAAGATCGGAAGACTCGCGCTCTTGTCCTGCCAACTCTACTGTGTGACCCCGCCTTCCCCTCTCTGGGCCTCAGTTTCTCCATCTGTAAAGGAAGGGGTTGGTTGTTGGCTTGTGTCTAAGGATCTTTCCAGTTCTAAGTTTGTTGGAAATTATGTCTTATCTGCTCTCTGTATCAGATTATTACGGTATGAACCAAGAGTAATCATTCTTATCATTCTACTAGTTTAAGAGAACTTGGTAAAATTGAAATTTATGTGACAGATGTACAGCAACCTCCCCCAAAGATCCTATGTCTGTCACAGGAGAAACTGAGGTTGAAGGGGAGCAGAATATGCCACCCCAAAATATGCCATTTTGGTACACTGATTATTTTGAATTAAGCTTACTTAAGAAAATTACTTAGGATAAAAATAGAAATACCATATGATCCAGCAATCCCACTCTTGGGCATCTACACAACGGACATGAAATCAACCATCACAAAAGGCTTATGCACCCCTATGTTCACTGCAGCATTACTCACTCTAGCCAAGAAGTGGAAGCAACCCAAGTGTCCCTCGACTGATGATTGGTTAAAGAAGATGTGGTATATACATACAATGGAATACTACTCAACCATAAGAAAAGACAGAATTGTCCCATTCGCAACAACATGGATGGACCTAGAGGGTATTATGTTAAGTGAAATAAGCCAGAGAGAGAAGGACAGACACTGCATGAAGTCACTCATATATGGAATATAAATGAACACAGGGACAGAGAGAACTGATTGGTGGTTATCAAGGGGAAGGGGGGCGGGGGGTAGGCACAAGGGGTGAAGGGATACATCCACATGGTGACGGACAAACAATAATGTACAACTAAAACCCCACAATGTTATAAACTATTAAGACATCAATTTTAAAAAGTTAGAAAAAAAAAAAAGAAAATTACTTAGGAAACAGCCAGTGTGAGAAGGACACTAACCCTCTTTGTCTCCTGAAATCAGGAAATGAATCTCCCACGTGAGAAGATTCCCAGCTACCCTCCCCGCACCTGGAGGGTAAAAGGCATCCTCATTACCAGAGAGAGGGAATTCAAAGCCAAGAAGGCTGTGGAAACAAACTTCGTTACTTCCTCTTTAACTTGTTACCCCAAGTCAGACCCCATGCTTTGTCAAATCTTCACAAATTGTTTCTTTGTCAAAAAGGTATAAATGCTACTTCCTTTCTTTTTTGAGTCACATATTTTTATGAACTCCTGTATGTAAAAAATTAAATTTGCATTTCTCCTGTTAATCTGTCTTATGTCAATTTAATTATGAGGCCAGCCAAAGAACCTAGAAGGGAAGAAGGGACAAGTTTTCATCCCCTGCAGTTTCCTGTGGTCACGTGGTCTGGCTGTGGTGGGTAAAGAAAGCCTTGGGGTCCCTGACACAGCCATGGCTGATGATGTCCCTGCCCCACACTGCCTTCATCCTCTTCCACTCTATGCCAGAACATTCTGGGAGGCTGGAAGTCACTGGCCTTGATCAGTGGTTGGTTCCTACCGCTTACCGGCAGCCTGTTTTTCTTTGTCAAGTCAGTGGGAGTGTAAATGTTTAGGTAAAGACAGTCTTCAGAAAACTGGAGAGGAATGTTCTCCTTTCTGTTGGTAACAAGGTCTGAGATCATGTGCCCAGCCACTGTGTCTTGTGAGCACCTGGGAGGGGAAGGAAAAGAAGAATTCTTGAAGTTCAATCAGAGCTAAGCAATGAAATGTCTCCTGCAGTCAGGCTGGACCTTGGACTGGGAAGTTAGGCCTTCAACAGAGTTTTTCTTACCAGACTGGAGACACTAGAATGGGAAGGAAGCTATCTGGGGATCTGGGCAGGGGGCTCTGGAGCTCACTAAGATCTTCCAAAACTGTGTATAGTGAGGAGGCCTGGCACCTGTCCCCTTCCCAGAGCCTTCAGGATGCCGTGGGTCCAGGAGAGGAGGCTGCCTATACACCTGGGAGAGGATGATTTCCTGCATGACCTGGACACAGCCTGGGTCTCTGCTGGGCTCTGTGTGGTGGGCTGCTGGGTGACCCTGTTCCTATCAGGTACATATCTTCTAGTTCATGGAGGACTTCCATAAACCATGAGAAGTCACTCAAATGGCAGACAATTAAGTCAGACAACAGGTCAGGGATGAAATATTTGTGGGGCAGCATTAAAAGAGCTGTGTTCTAATCCTGCCTCAGCCGCTAATATGCTGGGTGACCTTGGTTGAATTCCTTCCCTGCTCTGGGCCTCAGTCTGCCAGGTGTAGGTGAGGGGAGTGATTTCTACAAGGGTCTGCAGCCCTAATAAGCTAAGATTCTGTCATCACCCACCCCAGGCAAGCACTAATGGTTGCCCTAATAACAGATCTTAAAGACCCAATTTAAATTATAATTGGTAACATTTCCTGAGTCCTCCCACCATGTCAGGTGTTGTACTCCTTGTGTATTAACTCATTTAATCCTCAAATCAGCCCCATGACATAGGTTCTATTATTATCCAGGTTTTATAGACAAGAAAATTGAGGCAAAGAGCGGTGAGAAATCCTTCCTTCACACAGCCAGAAGATCCATACTATGGAGTGCTTATATTTCCAAGGACACTATCAGCAACATTTCCTGATCTCAATGTACCCAGAAGGCAGGCTTCACTGCCCCCAGTGTGTACATGGGGAAACTGAGGCACTAAGGTGCTTGGATGACACAGCTGTCAAGAGTCAGAGTCAGAGGCGGGAAACATGACATCCTGATTTCCATCCTGGAGGAAATCTCTGTGGAATACTAAGATCAGAGCGCATAATATTCATAAAAGAAAAAATTTGAATGTCAAGAAAGGAGCAACACTAGTATTTAAACAACTCAGAATAAATAGCAAAAAGTATATGTAATTATGATGGTAATTATTATCATTATTTTGTCTATCCATTACCCCCCAAATTTTTAATAGCGTCAATCATTACCAAATGTCCTGGGAATGGAGATTTTCATACATTAATGAAAGAAGGGTAGTTAGGACATTTCTGATGGGAAATTTAGCAACAGGTGCACACTCTTGGACTCAGAAAAGTCATTTCTTGGAACTTATCCAAAAGTGTTCATGAGTGCACAAAGATTTACCTACAGGATGGTCATTAGAGGGCTGTTCATTCATATTATCAAAAATATCAAGAACAACTTATTGACCTCAAATAACAAAAAAGGTAAATAAATTATGATTAATACTCAAGGTAATGCAGCTATTAAACGTCAGCCTGTGATATTTAATGACATAGAATGATGTACATGGTATACTTATTAATGGGCAAAGCAGGCATTCAAACTATCTGTATAGTGTGATGGGATAATGTGATTTACAGTAAGAAACATGTTATTTGTCCTTCATCCAGTTTCTAGCTCACAGCTCCTAAAACCTTGGAATTTCCTAAGAGATGAGAGCCATAAATGTGTCTTTTGTTATATCAATGAGGTGACTTTGGGACCTCACCTAAGGATGGTGGCTGGTTGCCAGGAGAACCAACAGTGATTAGAGGATAGAAATTCCAGTCCACTCCCCTGACCTCTGGGGAAGGGAGAGGGGGTGGGGGTTGAATCAATGGTCAATGGCCAATGATTTAATCAATCATGCCTATGTAATGAACCCCCATAAAAAACAAAGGGATGAGAGTTCAAAGAGCTTCCAGGTTGGTGAACAACCATGCTTCCATGTGCCACCATGTGAGGCCCCAAACTCCACAAGGACAGAAGCTCCTTTCTTCAGGACCTCGTCATATGTATCCCTTCCTCTGGCTGCTAATTCATATCTTTAATATCCTTTGTAATAAACCAGTAATCTAGTGAGTAAACAGGTTTTCTGAATTCTGTGAGTTGCTTCAGCAAATTAATGGAACTCAGGGAGGGGGTCATGGGAACCTCTGATTTATAGCTGGTTGGTTAGAAGCTCAGGTAACAACCTGGACTTGCAAAGGGCATTGGAAGCAGAGGGCAGTCTTGTGGGGCTGAGCCCTTAACCTATGGAATCTGATACCATTTCCTGGTAAATAGTGTCAGAATTGAGTTGAGTTGCAGGACACCCAGCTGCTATCTGAGAATTGCTTGTTGGTGTGAAAAAAAGAACATACATTGGAAGTGGTTGCAAATTATTATCTGTTTCTATTTTTAAGGGAGAACATAGCAACAGATAGAAGGCTGGAAAAACACGACCTAAAACATGAGCAGCAGTTCTCTCCAGGGGATGGAATCATAAGTGACTTTCATTCAGGTACCTTTCCTTCATTTTCTGTAATAAGTATGTATTGCACTTGCAATCAAGAAATAAAAACTGAACATTATTTTTAAAGGAAGGAAGAAAGGAAGGAGAGGAGAGGAGAGAAGACGGAAAGAAAAGAAAGAAGAAAAGAAGGCAGCAAGAGGTGGGACCCTGGAAATCCCCAGAAATGCCTTGCTGAGATGAGAAAGGTCTGAATGGATGCGCGTAGGCAATCAGGAGCCTGGGGGGTGGGGCTGTGGGGCTTCTGTGCCCAACTTGTCCGGAGTGACTGGGACACGCCAACCACTGCTCTGCTCGTGACTAGGTGGCTAGACACACCTGGGAGTTGAGGACTTGCCTGGTCAACACCCCAAAGCACTCCCCACCCACAAGCTGCCTCGCTCACCCCATTTCCCAACTATGGCAAAGTTCAAGACAGGAGAATAAACAGAACCACTACTTCTGATCCCCTTCACCTGCAAACATTTTTCTTTTTTTTTTAAGAGCACTTATATTCTAACATATTATGTAATTCATTTATCAATTTGCATGTTGTTTATTATATGTCTGCACCTAGAATGTAAGCTCCATGAAGGAAGGGATTTTTGTTCTGTTTACTAATGAATCCCAGGGACCTGGAACATGCATGGTACACAGTAAGTTGTCAATAAATATTTGTTGAATAAAGGGCTGTAGAATGCTGTGAGAGTTCTGGAAGGTCCTTAAGGATCTATAGAATCTTGAGGATCACAGACAAAAGATAAGCCACTCAGAGGATTGCCTTGGCTCCTTCCTGCATCACTTTGAGGCAAACAACCCAATGAAAGATGCCACAGCCACACCCCAGCTTACATCGGAGGGTAGGAGGTGGTGTTCTTCACGAAGTGCCACGGTTCTGCAGGCTGCGGCGGAGCAAACCTCAGGGATCCAAGAGGGGGCTTGGCAAAAGGGACTCCCAGGAAAACAGCCACAGGCTGTGCAAATCCTTCTAAGCTGACATACTTCCCCAGGACTTTGCCCTGCACGGTGCCCACAACAGGAGGCGAGGATGGGTGCCCTGCTGGACATGGAGAGGAAATTAAAACGTGTCAGAGTTGAGAGGTTTGACCTGGATTCCAGGTGACTCTTGCCACTCTGGGCATGTGACTTTGAATGAGTGACCTCAATTCTCTAGGCCTCAGTTTCTTCTTTTGTAAAAGATAGATGAGGTTAACTGTCCTTCCTAACTCATAAGCTTATCTTAAGTAGCAAATTGGAATTGAAAATAAAACAGCATCAAGTAAGAAAAGAACGCAAGAAGGAGAACTGCTGGGAGTGCACAGACATTGGGTTTCCTCTCTTAGGAGCCTCTGGAAACAATTGTCCATGAGGATCCTGGTGCTGAACTGCACGCTGGATGAGAGGATGAACAAGAAGCGGCCCCTCTTCTCAGAAGCCTGAACCTTGTAGGGAGAATGAACCACACACATACGTGACTCCACTGTTGGGAAGAAGGTGGTCAGTGTCCTGAGAGAGGTACCAGTGAGGTCCTACAGGAGCTAGAACAGGAAACGAGTCTTCTGATTGGGGGCATCATGGATGCTGTGACCTTGAAGCTGGACTTGCAGTAGGGGAGGACTGAGCAAGGGGAGATGGAAGAGGGGGAATAAAGGTGTAAAGGAGAGAAGAGAATGCACTGAGGCGAGGTTCTGAGACAGCAAAATGCAAGGCTGCCCAAGGGAGAGTGATGGCCTATTTGAGCCAGAGGGACTCTATGGGGAGGGGACAATAATTCTGGGATGAGAGGGGTTCATGTCTGGGAGGGCCTCGAATGCCAGGATGAGAATGTGGGCTTTATTGAGTGGGTAAATGAGAAGCAGGGAATAGTTCTGGAGCACAGGAGAGTGATACAATCAGCTTGAAGAGGATTCTTCTGGTGGCTCTGAGCAGGGTCATCCAGAGGGGGAGAGACTGGGGTCAGATTCCTCTCTGTTCCATTTGTGGATCAGACAGTTCTTCCTCACCGAGATGGAATTCATCTCCTGAAGCTTCCACATCAGTCCTGGTTCTACCTGCTATTGGACGATCCTGAGCTTCATGGGGCAGGTGGCCTTTCAGACACTTGACCGTGCCCATCCCTCAGGTCTTCCCTTGTCCATCCTCCGTTTGTTTAAGCACTCCTCACAGGAAATGATGTCTAGACTCTCCTCTGCCCAATTGCTCTCCTTTAGATACACACAAAAGATCAACATCTCCCTCAAAGTGTGTGGCCAGAGTAGAAAGTATAACCCAGATTTGCTCTTATAGAAGAATATCCAATGTTAAACTTCAAGAGAGATGGAGGGGACAGAAGCCAGATTGCCAAGGGTGGGAAAGTGGGAGATGGGGTGAGAGGCATCAGCAATAATGGTAAGAGCGGCAGTTACCACGTAGGTTATAGGTAATGTTCATATACTGAGCACTTCCTATCTGCCAGATGTTCATTCCAGGTCATTTAAATCAATCTTCACAAAAGCCTTTTTAGGTTGGTGTCCATATGTCCATTTTACAGATGAGGAAACTGAGCAAATGGAGACAGCCTGTATGGACTTTGTAAGATGGAAATGGGATGGCCTTGCTAGGGGTGACCAGTGGTAAGGTAATAATCCCGCCTAATTTGTTTCTTACTCTGCTCTTACACTCAGTTCCTGGCCTCTCATGGTGTCATACCACCAGAAAGAAGGTAGAATCCACATTGGGCCTGGGCTGTAGGACACTGATGGCCGGAGCACTGGCTCTGGATTCAGGGGTCACTGAGAGATTCCAGAGTGTGATTTTCCAGTTGACCTTGGACAAGTTCATTTCCCTGTCTGAGTCTCAGTTTTTCCATCTATCAAATGGCACAGAGGCATTCTGAGGTCCCTTGCTGCCCCCTTGTGTTAACCATGTCTTTTAGTGTCTGTATTTGATGCTTTGAAATCTGGGGCCTTGCTGGCCCTAGAGGGACTGCCGCTCCCAGAGTCAGCCATTCCTAGAGGCAGAAATCAGCTTGCCCTTCCAGCATGCCAGAGCCCACACCCCAACCACCCTCTATATCAGGCTCCTGCCATAATCACTCCAGGGCCAGGTACCTGACAAGTACAGACAGCCCCGAGGCCCCAGAGCTTGTTGGAATTGTTTACTTCACCAACTCCAAACCCGCTTATCCTGCCTCAGGCCTTCCTCCCCCCAGCAACCAGGATGAAGACTCTTGCCCACAATTCCTCCTCCTCCCTCTGCCTCCTGGTCCCCTCACATGTGGCCCAGAATGGTGGTGAGGTGCCCCTCCCCCTTGGGAACTGTGAGTAACAAACTGTCTTTTCAATTACAGTCCGCTCCTGACCTGTAGATCTTACCATACCTCACATTTCTATTAATAAACTATATTTTAAAACAACCGCTTTATTTATGAACAATTTTCTCTTTTCATACCAGGAACTATGCTCTTCAGAAACAACAACACTTTTCCTCCTCACAACAGCCCAGTGAAGTAGGTGCTGTCCTCATCCCCAGTTTACAAGGGGAAATTAAGGCAGAAAAGTGGAGTACTTTGCCTAAGGACACACAGCTAGTAAGTGCTGAGCTGGGACTCGAACCAACACGCTCTGAATCCAGAGTCGATATTTATATTCTGCTAAGCCACTCTCCATGATTTGGCTATATCTGGACTAATATCAGGCGAAATAAACTGAGTTCTTCAAAGTCCTCATCTAGAGGCACGAGGTTAGCTGGTGCCCTCCTGCATGCAGCTGAGGCAGCTGAGGTCTTTGGGGTTTATCCTACCCTGGATGGGCTGTCTGGGCTGGGTGCTCCAAGACTGGAGAGTGGGCTGCTGCTGAAATGGATCTGTCATGCCTTTCTCCAATAAACATCTCCTCCACCTCGTCGATGGACCAGGATTTCCAATGTGCCCTCGCTACTTGTATTTCAGAAGGACTCACCCCAAACTGTGGAAGTGGCCTGGGAGACCAGGACCAGAGCGAAGAGCCACATGGTGGAAGGACAGCAGCTCCCGAGCCTGCAGGTCTCTGTGCGCTGGCAGGGGCTGTGCAGTCAGACCCCAGAGCCCCAGCTCCTGCTCCTCAGCTCCCACCCTCCCAGCCAGTAGCCTAATCAGGCAGAAAAGCTCTCTCCCTTCCAAGGATCTCTCTGGGCCTTTTTGGAACCTCTATGCCTCACCCCCCACAGTTTACCCTCTCTTATCTAATCAGCACAGTGTAAAGTCCAATTGCAGATAGTCACAGACTGGTCAATCAACTTGTACATAAGGGTTTCTCCCTTCCTGGTCTCTAACGTCAGTGCACTGTGAGCTTCCCAAAGGGAGGCAGGAGCAACAGATCCGTTTAGAGAAGTCTTTAGAGAGTCTTTGGTCTGAGGTCCCCAGAAGAGGCCTGAAAACTTTTAGAGCAACTCCCAGCCCCACAGCTGCTCAGCTGGGGAACTGAGGATGAATCTTTCAGCTTCCCTGTTCTTATAAACTAATATCCAATTTCATAAGTTGGATATTAATTTGATTTCTTGGCTTCAATTTCATAAAGCTCTAGGTTGCCAAATTTGGAAGCATCTTAATTTCATCCCGTCTCCCTTCTGATGCCTAAATTAACTTTACAATATTCCTGCCAAGTGTTGCAGCCCCTCTCTCACAGCTCCAGTGTCAGGGAACTCACTACCTCTCCAGACAGGGATCTTTGGATAGTATGTTCTCACAGTAATCAACTCCAACTCCCCATAGTCCCTGGCTCTCATCATTCATTCATCCTGCCATTTATTCATTATTTCATTTATTCATTCATTCTCCAAACATTTACCACATGTCTGGCACTCTGCTAGTGTTATAAATATAAAGATGAATTCAAGACATGTTCCGTCTCCTCAGGGAGCTCACCATGTAGTAGATAAGACAGAGAGGATGGGAGTGGGGGGTTTGGAATGCAATGCAATGTGCAAGCACTGAAAATAGGGATATAAGGTGCTCTGAGAACACCTGGGAAAATGTCCTTTACCTGCTGGGGACATGAGGAAGATGCTCAAAGCTTGTTTCATAGATTCGTTAAATGTTAAATAATAGGAAATTTGTCAAAGACACTCTGGAACAGCTGGCTAAGAAATACTATACATTCACTCAAACTAGTGTAGCACATCTCTACTTATTGATAAGAAAAGACAGTCATGATCTACATGAAGGTGAGAAAAACAGGTTATAAATTAGATATGGCTTCTTTGGGAAACATTGTGGCAGTTTCTCAAAAATTAAACCCAAGAGGCCGGACCAGTGGCGCAGTGGTTAAGTTCACACATTCCACTTCAGTGGCCCGGGGTTTGCTGGTTCATATCCTGGGTGCTCATCAATGCTAAGGCAGCGTCCCACATGGAAAAACTAGAAGGACCTACAACTGTGATATACAACTATGTACTGGGGGCTTTGGGGAGAAAAAGAAAAAAAAAGAGAAAGATTGGCAACAGATGTTAGCTCAGGGCCAATGTTCCTCAAAAAAATAATCAGCAATTCCACTCCTAGGTAATTACCCAAGATAATTAAAAACATGTTCATACAAAAACTTGTACACAAATAGCAGCATTATTCATAATAGCCAAAAATGGAAACCACCCACATGTCCATCACTGATGGATGGACAAACAAAATGTGATGTTTGCAAACAGTGGAATGTTATTCAGCCATAAAAAGAAATGAAGTATAGATACTTGTTACAACAACAATGAACCTTGAAAATATTATGCTAATGAAAGAAGCCAGATGCAAAGAGCCACATATTGTATGATTCTATTTAAAAGAAATGTCCCGAATAAGGAAATCCATAGAGACAGAAAGTAGATTAGAGTCTTAAGGGCTAGGGGAGAAGAGAATGAGCAATGACTGCTAATGTAGGTATGAGGTTTCTTTTTGGAGTGATGGAAATGTTCTGGGATTAGATGGTGCTGTGGTTGCACAACTTTTAATATAATAAAACCACTGAACTGTACTTTAAAAAGGTGAATTTTATGGTATGTGAATTATATTTCAATAAAATAAAAATATATTTTTTAAAAAGTCCAGTCATCTATAGTACCACACTTTAGTAAAAGTATATGTCTTTACTTTCATAGGAAAAATTTTGGAAGGTTATACATCTAATTCGTATTACAAAAGCCATTTCCTGGTATATATTATATATATATTGCAACCTGGGAACACAGCCCTGGCTCTTAGCCGATTAAGATAGTAGGGTGCTGACTTAGCACAATATAATATATATATTCTGTTTTTACTTATTAGTATTTTCCACTTTTATTATTTCAGACGTTCATTTGACTGTGTGGCAAACACTGTGCTGAGTGTTTTATGTGCAGGATCTCACTTAGTTCTCAAATAACCCTGTGAGTTGATACTCTTATCTCCCAGGGCTCAGTGTGGTCAAAGAACTGGCCCACAGTCACACATCCAGTATGAGGAAGAGCTGAGGATTGAACAAAAACTGCATAACATTACAGCCCACACTCACAACCACACTGCTGTGGCGTCAAAAACTTTCTGATAAACCGACTATATTGTTGCCCTAAGCACATGCTTTGTTCCCCTGTGGGTGAGCTCGTGTAGCCTCTCTCTTCTGAGATCTCCTCCACCTCTGCCTCTTCTAAGTGCCGCACCTTCCTGCTGAACCCTCCTGGATCCTCAGGCTGCCTGGAAGGATGGTTGGAGACAAGAGTGCAGGGGTTCCTGGGAGAGGGAGTGACCAGGTGGTGGAGGTGCTTGCTGATGGCTAACACTTCATGGTCCCCTCTCCCAATGTGGACCTGTCACTGAGAAGGTGCTGCCCAGCAAGGAACGCATGCCCCAGTCCCCCTCACATTAACTGGAGTCATGAGATTCGTTCTTGTCAATGCAGAAGGGACAGATGTGAAGGAGGGTTGTCTCCAGGCCAGTGCAGTAAAGAGGCAGCTGTGCCTGCTCCATGGACACACTGTTTTCCCAGTGTCATTTGACAAGCTTGACCTTGTCCAGGCCAGACCAATATTGACATCAGGGAGAACTGGGCAACCAGCAGCATAAAGCACATGATAATTCTACAAAAGCTCAAAATGGATGCTTATTAACACTAATTCTAGGCACTGGTGGCCAGAGAGAGGGAGCCCTGTGGTAGGGTGAGGACTTTGTGACAGCATGAGTGTTGGTACCCAGAGGTGATTGCTCTGCAAAGATTAAGCTGGCCTGGGGGTCCTCCCTTCTATCCAGGAAAGAAACATGGGCCATAGGGAGCACTCTAATAAAGATCACCCCTATCTCTATCCACATGGGACAATCTGGGTGGTCTCAAAGCAGACAACAAGACCATTTCTAAATACTTAGCACACACCACACACACACACCTGTTAAGACATAATCATCCTTCCTTTCGCCCTGGGCAGCTGACCTTTGCAACCTGGGAACACACCCCTGGCTCTTAGCCTATTAAGATAATAGGGTGCTGACTTAGCACAATATAAAAGGGTGTGATGAATTATTCTTCCAATTCCGTTGTTCAACAACACACCCTCTTGTGACACCAATCAATTCCACAAACAGTGACAGCCACTCCCAGACTTTGCTGTGTCTGGCTGCAGCCTGGAAGCCATTCGTGGCTCATGATGACTCTGCAGAAGTGATGGGTGAGCTGGAGTCCATGAGGCCTCAAGAAGACCTCAGTTTTGCTGAAAATGTATAATCTCCCTGGTTCATATTAGCATAAGCCATGTAGCTCCTCTTGTTTCACAGGCAGCTGATTGGATGATCACTTTTCTCTTGTGGAACAAGATAGTCTGAGGAGTAAAATCCTAGGAACTGGCCTTAACTTCTAAGTGGCTGGGCAGGTGTTAGGAGAGAAGACACCTCTGGGGGCTCCAAATTAGCCCCCCAGAACCTCTCCATCTCCATCAGTTCACTCAATAGATATATGGAGAGCACATGCTAGAACAAGCACTGAACTGGTATGAGCCCCTGTCCTACTGGCCCCTTCACTTGACTTTGTGTATTAATCGTGGGATTAATCAGGCAGAGCCTTCATGGTGGAGAACATGGCACTGGGAAGCCCACCGAGTGACATTCAGGGATCCTTTCTGGAAACAACCTAGGTGACAGGCAGGGGATGCCTTAGTCTGAGGTAACCTCTAATGCATCATCCAACCTGGACCCATATTCTGTGACTCTAGAATTCTATGACATTTTCCAATGTGGCCTAGACATAAGCAGTGTTTCTGGAACCGTAGTTATTCTCATAATAACACCATATTTTTTGCCATATACACATACCATCTGTACTATTATTAGCAGTTTTCTTAAACAGGTTAACGCCTTTTTTTAACACACTCATTTTAAAATGAAATTTTAAATTTCCATTTAAAATTTCCATAAATGGAAGACCTGGATAACTTTCCATGAATTAAAGGGAAGCATGGAAAATGTGACATTGTATTTTTAAAAGGTATAATGATGGTAAAATTAGAAAGTGAGTAAGAAAATATAACACCTCTAATCAATTTTAAAAAGTGTGTACTCCAAAATAAGTTAATCAATGGGAAAAGTAGACCTTTGATGGTCAGTTAGTACTTTAAGGACAGGGACAACATTGTCCACCAACATGACCTCTAGGTAAGTCACCAGGAACTTACTTAATTGAGGGTCATTGTTACTGCAGGCATTTCCTTGAGCTTCAGGGACCTTCTTCCCTTTGACACTCAGATCATTGGGGAAAAAAATCTCATTATGTTCACCCCTCTCAAGGCCCTTGATTCTCGGCTGTAATTAGGTGGTCAGACTCCCTAGGGTCAATCTGGTCCTAGCACTGAGTGAGGGAGAGCACCTGTGGGAAATTTTGGCTTGAGGGTGAGTCCTGGAGGGAAGTACTGCCCCATGAGCATAGTGGTCATCCTGCATGGCACTATCAACTGACGGTAAGGTCATCAGGCAATCAGGCCTAGTTTAGCTCCTGCTGAGTAAGAATGCATTGTGAGAGTAGGGTAAACTATGGGAGCAAATAGTCCAGAATTTAAGGGGCTAATTTCCTGCTTATGTAATGAACTTCCGTGCTATTTAGGTCAACAAAGTGGCTGTCCTCTATATGTTCATTCAGGGATCCTACCAGAGTGTCAGCAAACTTATTCTGTAAAGGGCCAGATAGTAAATACTTTAGGCTTTATAGGTCTCTGTGGCAACTACTCAACTCTGGTGTTGTAGCAAAAGCAGCAGAGACAATACCTAGGCAAATGGGCTTGGCTGTGTTTCAATAAAACTTTATTTTAAAAGCAGATGGTGGGCCAGATTTGGCCCATAAAGCAGAGCTGCTGACCCCTGATCTAGACCATGGCTGCTTTGCCATCTTTGACTCATGGTTTCTGATGTTGTCATGGGTGTTGAGTCCAGGCAGCTCCAGTGGGGAGGAGCATGAATAAGTTAACACGGTGCAGGAGGCGCATTTTGGACCAGACCTGGATGTGGCACTCCTCACTTCCACTCATATTCCACCAGAAAGAACTTAGACACATGGCCAATCTAATTGCAAGGAAGGTTGGGAAATGTGGTCTGGTTCTGCACCAAAGAAGGTAGGGCAGACTTCAATGGACAGCTAGAAATTCCTGACACAAATAATATCCATTAAATTATGGGTTTGATAATAGGAATTTTTTTCTAATACATAGCAGTACAAATGCATAACCATTGTATAAATGCTTTAAAGTTTGTTTGCCGACCATCTAAAATGATCTTGCTGGCTCTGGGAATAACTGTACTACACTTTGGTAAGCACTGAGCTTTGTATTTTTTTTAAATTTAAATTCCAAGAGCTTGAGTTTAATCCCTGCTTCCTAGGGCTAATTATAAAAGTTTCCTTCAGCGTTTTTATGAAGAAAAAAGGTAAATGGGTGAATCAGAAAGCCACGTAATAATTCTGGCCCAGAAAAGTTAAGATTGAATCGTATTCCGGAAAGGGCCCAGCAAACTCAAATTACTATTATAGACAATGGGTGAAAACAGGGACCTCAACTAGAGAAGTGTTGTGTGTGTTTTCTTACCCTGAAAGTTTATATATATCAATGCCCCAAACTGTCCATGACTTCTCCTGATTACACTGGGCATTAACAGGTGAGAAGTATGTGGAGGAGCAGAGAAGACAGGAAATTAGCAGTGGTGCAGTGTGGTTTTGGAGGCCTTTTTGTGAGGTCATTTGGGCTGGAAGATTGAATAAGGAGAGAGGGCTTGAATGTCAAGTTAAGGAAAGCTGACTTTCTCCGCAGACAATGGGGAGCCATTGAAAGGCTTTAATCTGGGGAATGACAAGATGAAAAGGGTATTTGTGAAAATAGAATCTGGTGGAAGCAGCCAAGCCCTTGGAAAGGCCAAGTGGGTTACTCTGAAAAGGACCGTTGCAAGCACTCAGTGGAAGGGTGGAAGATGAGCTCTCCTTTCCAAAGACAGCTAAGTTCTCTGCAGGTGAAAGTTTGGCCTTTTGGGCTCCCACAAGCCTCAGGAAGAATAATGACATAAGTGTCTTCAAAATGCTGGACTGCACAGTGTTTGCCAAATCCCAGGATCTATTGATGTCAGTTCTCAGTTCTCACTTTAGAAGGTCATGGAACCCACAGGGAAGTAGTAACCCTCTGAGATCCCCTAAATCCTTGTCTGTTCTTGCCTACTTCTCCTTCTATGGAAGTAGTTCAGGAGCACATTGGGGGTGGGCATAAGTGTATGTGTGGGAGGATGAGTCAGTTCACTGTACCCCAACCCCATCACCAAGTTTCCTAGGGCCTTTCACACTAAGCACATATAAAATGTCATTTCAGAATACCAACAAGCATGAACATCAAGACATGCAAAATAAACTCAGATATTAAAATGGCCACTATCAAATTGACAAGGATTTGTACCACTCTGTTTTAGTGGTCACGCCAAGTATTGGAAAGAGTATGGAAAAACAGGAACTTTCACAACTGACATGGGAGATTAACTAGCATCCTTTCTTGGGGGACAATTTGGCAAAATCTATCCAGATATAATCATCCCACAGTATCTGCGGGGGATGGGTTCTGGGACCCCTCATGGACACCAAAATCTGTAAATGCTCAAGTCAGAAGTGTGGTGACCAGAGACTCCGGAAAGAGCTGGCAACTAAAGGGCTTCTGGTGTCCTGCTTATCAGCTACTGGCTCTGTCAGCCTCAGGCCTGGGAGGAGCTGAGCTGGGACAGACTAGCAGGGCATGAAGGTGAGGGGTTGGGATTAAAGAAATCAAGGAGACCATCTCTGTCCCCTGAGAAGGCCCTGCATGGATATAACCAGGGGTCACAGATCCATTGTTTCTGGAGCAGAGAATGGCTATTACACATGCAGCAGCTCCCACACCTCCTGCAGCCTCAGAGTGCCATCCAGAGTCCCAACTTAGGACTGGTCATCTCAGACTCCTAAGAGGAGGGGCCTGAAGCAAGCCCAGCCTCTGGTCACAGTGGTCCTATTGCAGACTTGAAGCCCATGGTCAGCCCAACAACAAGGCACCTGCCTGATACCCAATTTGAGCCCATTCCCAGGTCCCTGCTAAATTTTGTTCTTGCCCCACAACCCGGCAAACTCCCCTGGTAGTTGCCATTGAACCCTTTCCCCCACCTCCAGTCACTCAGTAGTGACAATACTCCACCAATGGAGAGGAGTGAGAGGGCAGGGCCAATATTTGAGATAAGGAAGGACCTTGCAACTCTGATATTTCAAATGAAATGCAGAGTCAGATCCAGAGCCAAGACTAGAATTACTATCTAGGCAATTAAATTTATAGAGGTTCCCACCAGAGTTTTGGAATTGGAAGGGAAACATGGCACAAGGAGTTCTTGGCTTTGTTAAAAGAGGGACTGGGTCCATACCAGACTCACAAGCCATAGATTCCCAGGAGGACTGAGACCTTAGGAGCATCAGCACCTTGGAGAAGGCCAATGTACTGAGCTGGCATTTAATTAGCAAACACATTGGTTTATCCTGTGCCAGTTACTGGTTCTACTGCTTTATAAATTGCAGCTTATGAATCCTCGGAATGAATCCATGAGGTAGAATTATTAACCCTTTTACAAGTGGAGGAAACTGAGAAATAAAGAGATGAAATAACTTACTAGAAGGTGAAACTGCTGTTTGAAACCTGGAAGTCTGTCTCCAATCTGTTCTTTTAACCACGATGATATGCCATCTCCCCTGGTCCCCATCCGTACAGGCATAACATAATCCAGGTGGTAGGAACATGAGTCCTCAACTGGTGCCAACACCCTCTTTGTTACAGATATATAATACACATAAAATAAATATGTTTACATATACCTATATGTAATTGTACACATGCAACTTAAATATATGCACAAATACTTAAGTATAAATAATTTATACTACATACATACATACATATATATATATATATATATATATATATATATATATTTAAGTGCCTACAATGCACTAGGAAGAAAAGATTTGTCCTAGGTCACATTGTAAGAAAGAGTTCATTTTAAACAGAGTTCTCCTGTTTCCCAGGGGAAATACTTTTGCTGGCTCTCTCCAAGCACACAGCAGTCCATGTTCTCTGGTTTTTTACGCCAGATACTGGTTCCAGCTGGGCTCACTATCAAGAAGCAAAAAGATTACACATACAGTGTATAAATGTTAGGATGACAAGTGGCTGCATGTAGCAGATCTAACTATGGTCTCTTCACAAATGGGGTTTTCTTATTTTCTTGTAATAAATAGACAATGGGTTAGAGAGAGAGGTGTTCTTCAGCGGGAAGAAGAGGGACAAGTATCCCTGGTTCTGGAGAAGACTTTAGTGAGGGTTTCTGCCAGGACATGCCCAGAAACCTGGGAACACTCTGGAGATGCTTAAGAAAGTCAGCGAGAATTTGGATTCGTTCTAGCTTCCTGTTCTACCATCCACAGCATGCAGTTCTCATGCTTATGGAGAAAAAATGGCTAATCCACCTGCAGACATCTTTCCTAACTTTCAGGCAGGAGGAAGGGAAATAAAGAGAGGGCAAAAGGGAGAGGCCAGCTGAGTCTGCACCTCTTTACTTCTGGAGAAGAGTAGATTTCCTAGAAATCCACACAGACCTCTGCCTACAAGTCATTGGACAGATCCGTGTAACCGGGCAACTTCTGGCTGTAAGGGAGTCTGGGGGGTGGGGTAAGAATTTGTAACTGAGTACATGCTTCTCTGGACAGAATCAGGTTCTCTTAGGAAGAAGACAAGAAAGATACAGGGAAGATACTGGTCATTGCCGCTCTCCTCGTGGCTTCCTCACCCTGGATTCCATCATCTCCTGAGCATTGCAGGGCCCTTGCAGAAAGCAACGTGGTCTGAGCAGCCATAGTTAAGGGCTTCTCTGTCCCATGGGCTGAGATCATTATTCTCTTGGGCTCAAGTTATGGGGACTCGGGACTCAGGTCTTGCAGGGTGAGGACAGGCAGACCTGGGGTTGGCATTCACAGAGGCACCTCTAGGCTGACTGAGAGGGTGGGTATGTCTGCTGAGCAGAGCATGTCTCCTCATTCCGGGTTCTCTCTCTCCTTCTCTGGTCTGACAGGGCACCTTAGCAACAGAGGAAGCTGATTAAAATATGGGCACTGTGGCCGCCAGGTGGCACTAACACAGGCTTATATTGCCAAGCAGAGGCTGAGGGCAGACAGGAGGACTAGGGGTCTTTGTCCCTGGACCAGTCTCAGAGCCTATTTCAGCCCGCAACACTACCCCGAGCCAGGGGGTGAAAAGCAATTCTTGTCTGGTTGCGAAGATCCATTTGGATTCATACTGTTATGTCTTGGATGGATTCACTCATTTGTTCGTTGATCTGAGTCATACCCAGTCCTGCTATGTACCAGGAAGGAACTAGAGAACACAAAGATCAAATAGCCTTGTCATCAAGGAACTCTCAGTCTGATGGAGGAGACAGCTGGTGTGCTGATCAGGAAACATATATTGAGCATCTACTGCATGCTTAATTGAAGCCCTCTAGTGGCTCCCCATTGCCTTCAATGTAAATCCAGGTTCCTCAGCCTCCCGGTCCTCATCTGACCCCAGCTCTCTGCTCCTTTCACCCTAGACTGCATGCAGGTGTGTCCCCAAGCACACCCTGTCCCCTGGACTTCATCCCTGGATCTTTCCCTGTCTCTCTGAAACAGGCTAAGTCCTATCTGTCCCTCAAGATGTCATCCCTAAAAAGGGCATTTCCTAACCTACCCTGTCACTGTACCTACCACAGTTTGTTGAAATGACCTTTCAGGGAACAAGCAACCTTTGGGACAAGAGGCACAATCACTTACCTCTCTTTGTATCTCTAGTGTCTAGATGAGTATCCAGCACATCGTCGGCCCTCAGGGGACGGTTGGGTTACAGAGATGAATGAGTCAAGGCCATCTCACAGCCTGGCAGAGAAATCATGCACAGAACCCACCTAGGGACACCAGAGAGGAGTCCCATAACAGGTCGCCCTTGAGCTGAATCGTGAGGGAAATTCCACATCATGAGATAGCAAAAGTGACAGTACAGAGGCATGAAGCAGTACAGGCAGTACAAAGATCTGCAGAAATTTGCAGGACCCAAGTGGAAGGACTGCAGAGAAAAGGAAACCAGAAGATGAGGGCCCTCCTATGCTGGGATAAGGAGATGGAGCTTTTTCCAGGGGTACTGAGGAGTCACTTTTAAGTTTTAGGCTGGTGCAGTGATATGATCATACTTGGGTGTCACATAGTGTATCAGTGAGTGACTGCTGGGTAACAAACCACCCCAGATCTTAAAACAATAACCATGTACATAGCTTATGAGTCTGTGGACCACCTGTCTTCCACAGTTCTGTTCATCTGGACCAGGCTCAGCTGATCGTGATCAGGCTCACCTCTGTGGGTCAGCTGGAGTTTGGCTGGTCTTAGATAGCCTGTCCTGGGATGGCTCCCCTCAATGTGGTGGCTCATTCTCCAGCAGGCTAAGCTGGGCTTGTTCACATGGCACTCACATGGGCTCAAGAGAGAGAGAGTGGACATGTGCAAGGCCTCATGAGACCTTAGCTGAGAACTGGCACACTATCACTTCCACTGTCAAAGCAAGTCAAGATGCCAGCCCAGACTCTGAATGATTGGACCTACAGGATAGTATGGCAAAGGGTGCATGTACAGAGAGGTGAAAACAGTTGTGGTTATTCAGATGCATCACTCTGGCCCTGTAGGGTGGAGAATAGTGACAGGGAGTCTAGTTAGGAGTCTTAGACCAGTCCAGGTGACAGCAAACGGTAGATTATTTGCAGAGAAATGCTATGTGTGTGGAGCTTCCTGAGAACTTCTGAGGTGCCGAGAAATGGATAAGTTCTGTCTAAGAGGCTGGGGAGACCACCTGAGCCATAAGGCATTTATCTCAATTTGAAGGAAGAATAAGACTTGGGAACCTTCCACCCAACCACGCCTGCATTGACAGGATGTCGAGGCTGCAAGAGTCGAGAGACAGGTCTGAATGCTGTTCCTTGATATGTCAGCTCAGGGATGGTCACCACTCTTTAGGGATGTTGTGGGGAGTCTTGTCCTGGGGTTGCAGTCCTGGCTCCATCCCTGAAGCAGGTGTGGCTGTGTGGACACTGCCCACAAGAGGACAGCAGAGAATCATCAAATGGGTGCCTTTGGCCAGACTTAAGAGATGGAGTTACAGATGGGAACAAGCCCAGATAAGGATTTTAAACAATGTCCTGTTCAGGAAGGGACTATTGCTATGCACTGAAAGACTCAGGCTCTGGAGCCAGACTGCTGGGGATCACATCCCAGCTCTGTCAGCAGGGCCGCTTCAGGGGCCTGAGACCTGTGCAGTCACACAGAGCCCGGCTCTCTGAAGGCCTCCAGGCCCCACAGTGGCTTTAATCCTCTGCTCTCACCACCCTCAAATTCTTTTCTTTTTTTTTTTTTGTGAGGAAGACTAGCCCTGAGCTAACATCCGTGCCCATCTTCCTCTACTTTATATGGGACACTGCCACAGCATGGCTTGACGAGCAGTGCATCTGTCTGCCCCTGGGATCTGAAACTGTGAACCCTGGGCCCCGTAAGTGGAGCATGTGAACTTAACCACTATGCCATTAAAATTTTTTAAATGAAAGGTTACTTTATTTTGCACAACAAAATAGTGCAAATGCACATTTCTATTTTGCACAGTCAATTATGTAGCTGGTCCTCTCTGTCACCTGCTAGTTGAGTTTTCTCGGGCCTTGTGTCAATCTCACAAAGTTGCTGTGAAGATCATTTGAATTAATACAAAAAGTATTTTATTATGATGACACATAAACAATATTCAATAATTTTTAGTTACTATTATCACTATAGAGTTCAAAGACATAATCAACAGATCATCGAAGGCTGATGTCCACTTCTACCTTGTAAGGATCCATCTGGCCATCTGTCAGTCGTCCTTCTAGTCCCACAGACAAGCACTTGCTAGGGGCCCAAGAAAATGAACCTGACCTGGTCCTGCTCCTAACAAGCCCACAGCCTAATAGGGAAACCTCTGGGCACAAGTTTCTTTGTTTTTGGTTCTTTTCCTGGTGCCAGTGGACAGATGAAGCTGATGGCCACAAGGACTGAATTGACAGGGCCCCATGTGCTGATGCTGGGATAACTGTCCACTCCCTCATTCAGTCTCTCACTTTCTGTACTGACCAGGTGAAGCTCTGGGCAGGGTCTGCAGTTACGAGGGACCAACTTCAGAAGGCTGCCCTTCCCACATGCCCTTCTGAAGGGTGAGCTGTAGGTTGATCTGCTGTACCCAGGGGTGTGGTCACAACTGAGCAGTCCAGAGCAGGCACCCAGGCCAAGAAGGACTAGTGGGCGGAGAGCCACACCCTGGTCATGGGTGATCTCTACTGGAGAGTGACTGAGACAACCAATCAGACCTTCTCCCACAGGAAGTTGGAAGTGAAACAGTGCAGAGAAAGCCCGAGGTCAGGAGAGGGGGCAGAGTGCAATGCAAGGTAACAGTGAGCAGAAACCCTGAGCAAACAGACCCCGATGATGTTGGCAGGAGCTGTAGAAGCAGAGGCTCAGAGGGGCTGAGTAGCCATGATGGGGACATGCAGGTTAGGAGGTGGTGGGTGCCACTGCAGAGGAATTGACACAATGACCCTGTTGTCATAGTTTCCTCGGGTTAATCTCCCAGACAACATTCCTGTCCCCACAAGTCCTGGTCAATGAACTGCTTTCCTTCCTGCTTCCTGCCTTCTTACCACAAGACCCCGATTACTGAAGAAATCCTGGGTGGGCCTACATTTTTGGAATCTCCAGGAACCTGGTGAACAGCTCCTTTACGCACCTGTTCGTGCGTTCAGCCATGCAGGCGTGCACTCAGCATACACTCTGTGCAGGGCCCTGGAGATGCAGTGACGTATAGACAGGTCCCTGCCCCAGGAACTCACTGACCAGGTCAGTGGTTCTCAACCCTGGGTGCACACCAGCTTCACATAGGGAGCTTTTAAAATTCCTGATGCCCAGATGTCTCCTCAGGTAAAAGGAACCTGAATCAGGATGGGACATGGGCAACAGCATTTTTTAGTGGCTGCTCAGGTTTCCAATGGGCAGCCGGGAGGGAGAAGCCTCATCTAACGGATCTTTCACCCTCTGCAGGTTTCTGCTTCTTTGATGCTTCCTGCACTTTTTTCATCTCCAATCTTTCTTTTTCAAGATTTTTTTCTCCATTCTTTTTCTGCTTGTCCTGTCTCTATTTGAAGTCATGACTTGGTCTAGATGAGGCACCAGCTCATACCACAATTTCCCCCAAAGGTTATTTAGTCACAATTTTTTAAGGGAAATGTCCTTTGTTGGAACTTTCACAGCCTCAGGCCTCTCACAGCTGCCCTGAGTGTGGGGCAAAGTGTGTGTGAGAGTTAGTTTCACACCCTGGAGCTCTGCGAGGAGGGGGAGCAGCTGTTGGCAGACACAGAGGGGCAAGGAGTGGAGAGGGTGGTCAAGAGGAAAGGCCACTCCTGTGTAGTCGGGGTCAGTCTGGGGGTGGCCAGGCAGTGCAGTTGAAAGACCCCCGCTTAGAGGCAAGGAGGCCTCAGTTTGGCTCCAGTAGTTTGTCCTTGTCTCCTGGGTGACTTGGAGCTGGTTCCTTCCCCTCTCTGGGCCTCCTTTGTCCACATGTAGGGGTGGTCAAGTGCCCTGCTTGGTGTCCGTCTATGTCATGTCTTTTTCCTACGGTTGCCTTCAGTATTCCCTCATCATGTGTCTAGATGTGTATGTTGTTGTTTAATCCTGCTTGGAGTTTACTGATCTTCCTGGATCTATGCTTTGATGTCTTTCATTGTTTTTGGAAAATTCCCAGCCATTATCTTCAAATATTTTTTTCAGTACATTTTTCTCTCTTCTCCTTCTGGGATTCCAGTTATACAAATGCTGAATTGAACAGATGAATAATTACAAATTGTCCCACATCTCTTATTTCCTCTGCACTGTTTTTCCTCACTCCTTTTTCTCTTTTTATTTAAGTTGGGTAATTTATATGGACCTCTCTTCCAATTCGCTCATTCTTTCCTCAGCCATGTCAAGTGTACTGATAAAACATTGATGGTATTCTTGATCTCTGTTACTATTTTTAATAAATTCCTAACATTTCCATTTGCTTCTTTCTGTTGAAATTACCCATCTGCTGATGGAAGTTTTCCAAATAGTGGATTTAGATTTCTAGTCTGTGAGTTCTAAAACCTCACTGACTGCTGACTCTGGTTCTATTGATTGTTTTGTCTCTTATTAGTAGGTTTCTTTTCTTCCTTTTGTGTGCTTGTCATTTTGCATGAGAGATCCAGATTCCCCTCAGCAGCACGTGTAGGAGAGCAGAAACTGAAGTAAATCATATTTATGCCTGTAAATGGACATGCCTCTTCTTCTGTAGATTGATGATGAGTGTGTACAGGTGTGTGTGTCTGTGTGTGTGTGTGAGTGTGTCTGTGTGAGTGTGTGTGAGTGTGTGTGTGCTGAGAGAATTTAGTTAATTTACCAGGCGTTGAGCAGGGATGGGTTGCACTGTTGCTACAGTCATCTTCAGTCACCACCTGCTTCACATTCTTCTAGTGTTCCCTTCTGCTTAGGGTGAGAGATGCTGAAGGGTTTCCTTCAATGTTCCTGTTCCACCTTCGGCTTTAGCCCTGCCCTGTGCACCTGCCCCTCAGAGAGGGTCTGTCTCCACACTTCCTCCCCACCCTCAGTGGTTCCTTTCTGCTGCTCAGTACTTGGTGGTGCGTGCTAACTTGGTGGGTGGTGGTCAAAAAGTGGTTTCTCTTGTCCTGGTCCAGCCTCAACCTTAGGCAGATCCTGTGTCCCTTAGTGATGCAGAGAGGGCTCTCTCAGTGATTCTGCCCCTCCCCAGCAGTAAAAGACCTCTAAGGACCATGAACCAAGATGGTCTCCTGTCCCTCTCCTCGGGGCAGGGTGTTTTTAAATTTTCCTCATCCTCATCCTGAATAAGTCTTTCCCAAGGCCCCAGTGGAGGTGGTTTGCTGCCATTTTCCCAATGGTTTAGGGTTTTTGTTACTTAAGAGAGAAGTGTCTGAGCAGGGCTTCATGCCTGCATCCATGAGGCAGGCTTTCTCTGGTCCTACTACCTGCTCCCAATCTTTCTTAGGAGCCCCGGATGGAGGACTTGGGGAAGAGTCTGTGTAAACTCCCCCATGGGTCTGTGGCTCCCAAGGACTTTATACTGTCATACTAGCCCACACTTGGCCTTTAGCACTTGGTTAGAACATTTAGAGTAATTCTACTCACAGCTGTGGTGACCCCATCTTCCACCTGTAGCAAATAGTAAGTCAGCATCTACATCCCATCTCTCCTCCAAAGTGCCTGTCTTTGTCAGACGTCAGGGTAATTGTTCACCTGCAACCCCAGCTCTTTGAATGGTTCAGGAAGAGTCATGATTTTTATGATAATCCAGCTGTTTCTTCCTGTTAGGGTGGGAGTGACACTCCTTGGAGCTTTCTACTTCCCAGCAGAAGCCAGATGTCACCCAGAGATTCTGAAAGAGACAGTTTTAGGGCGACACTTCAGGGACTCACTCCAAGGTGGTCACATCTTGGCCTGAAGTGGTCCAGGCTGCAGAAGGGGCTCAGATGAGTTGTTGGTAGAGGCAGCCTCAGGGAGGCGTGTGGGAGGACACTGTGTATGTCGAAGAAAGAATCGCCGACCTGTGGAAGGGTCAGTAAGGGCCACACACAGTGCCACAGGGTCACCAGAGCAGTTCCCCTCCCCCCCATCCAGCTACATCCTCAACCGTGCAACCTCCATCTTTACAGGTCATTTCATAGGGAAGAGATGGACACCCCACATCCTATTGTTGGAAGTTGTTGAGGGCCCAGGGCATGGAGCAGATGCAGGGTGTCCCAGGGACCAGCCTGCTGGAGTCTGCTTGTCCAGAGGCAAAGCCATATCTGCTAGAGGCATCCTCCTGCTTATGGTGCCCTCGCTCCTTATCTTTCTCTCTCTAAAGAGGATGGCTTAATGTCCAGTTCGAGACACAGACAGTGACTCGGTCTCCAAAAGAACATTTATTCCCCAAATTGAGGCCACAGATACAGAAATTCCCTGACCCTGACCTCTGCCCACTCCTATGAGACAATTCCCCAGCCTCCACAGTAAGATGCCTGTTTGGCCCATAAACACATTTTGTAGATACCCATGTCCTGGCTCCCCCAGGCCCCTGAGGGTGGGTGGGTCACCCATTCACAGCTCCACGTGTTCTGTCTGGTGTCACTTCTCTGCTGCCTCCTTGGCCAGGAGCTCCGTCCAGAAAGCCACTTCCTTATCTTTCAGCTTCTGGCTTGCCTGGGTGGTGACGCCAATCTGCAGGTACCCTTCCTTCAGGTCATATGCTGGCCAATGGGGTAGGCCCTTCCCATTGGGGTTCCTGGGAACAGAATCAAACAGACATCCCAGAAAGCTATGGTGCAGCCCCACCAACCCTCTGAGATTTTCAGGGACCCCTGGTGTCATCTCTGCCAAGAGGCTTACATGCCTCCAGAGACAAGAAGCTCACCATCTCCTGGACAGTCTGTCTGTTTTTAGAGGGCTCTCGTGTCAGAGGACACAGGGATGGGGATCTGACCATCAAACATTAGAAGCTACCACTTCCCAACAGATACGCCCTACCCCTTCCCATCCCTGCTCCATCTTTGCCACGAGGCTCACCCTTTGCGAGCAAAGTTGGCCCAGAATTTCATCACCATCTTGCTGAGTTTGATCTCCTCTTGTGAGGCACCCCCTGGGGAAGAAGACAAAAAGCCTTTGTTACTCAAAGTGTGGTTCATGGGCCCACAGCAGCATCATTTGGGATATTGTTAGAAATTCAGAATCTGAGCCCTTACTCCAGAACTACTGAGTCAAAAGCTGCATTTTAAGAAGATCTGGGTAATTTATGGGCACTTTAAGCTTGAGAGTTATTGATCTAGGACTCAGTGAAGGGCTACCGTCAATCCATAACCTGGCTGCTTCTGTCTTCTTTGCCCACCAGCCCGGACCCTTCCCCTTCAGGATAGCAACCCCCATGGTTTCCACTACAGAAATCCAACCTCCCAAGATTGCTCTCCTTTGGGTCTTTTCTAAGTCTCCTTCACCCACTAACATATATATAGAATCTGTAAAATAACAGAACTGCCATGGTCCTAAAGAGCCACCCAACCAGGGAATGCCCAGAGGTACTGGTGTGTCACAAATAGCCCTGAGGTGAATCACATGCCAGTCATCTGTAGCTGTTGCTAGTCAAGGCATTGAAGACTTTTGTGAAAGGTTTTCCTTAAAATATCATATTACTAAATATATTAAGTTTAAAAAGACATGAGTTTTACAAACACAGTCAGATGCTTGGATAGATGAATAGACACACATTAGCCCTGATTCAAGGTTAACACTCATTCTGACATTACTATCACTCAATCTGATACGCTCTTGTGAGTGGAAGTGGATGGTGGCATTCTAGCCCTTGAGCAGGACCTGATAGGACACCCACCACCTGTCACATTGATGCCCAGGTCTGGATTCTTGTGGTGACCATGAATGAGGGCACATGGACACATATTCTCTATCATGCATGTTAGAGAAAGAGAAAGGTTGGGAACATTCATAGTTCAACCTTGTTATGGCAAAATCTGGAAACTAAGAACTGGAGAGAAGGAGGAACTTGTGCAAGAGCCACCAAACCAAGACTTGAACCCAGATCTCCTAATCCCAAGTTTGTAGTTACCAAAAAGCCATCACCTTTCAAAATTGGTGCCCCAAAGACTGAGTAGAGCTCATCCCCGTGGTCTCCTATCACCGTCTTGGGTTTCATGTCCGATGAGAAGCTTGGGCGATACTGAAACTCGTACATGTAGGTGGCGGCTCCAGCATCTGCGAAGACATGGATTCACGCACAGTTCATCTTACCTGACGCTCACCTGGATGGTATCAAGTTCTCCGGGGGCCCTGAGCACTCAGGGAATTGGTGGCACATCTGGGTCCTGAGTACACAACAAAAGCAATATTAATAACAGTTGCCATTGTGAGTGTCAACTGTGTGCTGGACACTATGTGGCCCTGCAGGAGACACCTGGTTATCAGCATAATAGAGAAATAGTGTTTCAAAAAAGTTACATGACTTGCTTAAGAGCGCATAGCTACTGGAGATAGAACTGTGTTTGAGCCAGCTGTTTGTTGAATGAATGAATGAAAATTAAAAGAATGAATGAATGAATGTTGAAACCATGTGTAGATCCATTCAAAATAACCGTCATTATAGGTGCACTGCGTCAATTCACATAAACCACATTGCCTACTGATGCATTCAGACTCAACAACATCTATATACATACAGTTTACACTACTGTGTTTCATTGATAACCAGCTAGTTTTCATTCTTCTGGAGAATATCTGCAGCCCAATTGGTGTCTTCTATTCTGCCCAGCATTGAGCTTTTCCAGTCATTTTCTCACTTATTCTGAGAAGAATGAAGCAAACCTAAGTGGCAGGTCTGAAAGCATGAATATTTAAATACAAAGATATGCAGAAATGGACAATATGTCTCTTGTGTCTAAGGAAACCACAAACTCAGCATTTTCCTTTTCTCTGTCACCTCACATGTCTTGCCTCCTGCTTGGTCTGGGGAGTGTTAAGGTGGTGGCAGAAGAGAGAAGAGGAGGCTGAGGAAGGACCAAGTTGCCTCTCTCCTCCTCTCCCCTGCCTCCTCTCTCACCACCCCCTCCCCAAGCCCCAGAGATGCCAGTTTTCCTGCTGATTGCTTCACCAGAGCTGCCCATCCCTGCTCCTTCAGGGCTAACTCATGGGCCACCCAGCCCAGGAAGATCAGCACTTTGTTTGGATCATGGGGCCTCCAGTGAGTGACTCCAGAGGGGAAGGGTCAGGTTCCAAGTCAGGCTGGTGGAGAAATTTTACAACATTTCCCCCTCTTGGGTATAGTAACAAACTTGGAAAATGAAGAAAAAGGAAAATGAACAAAAAATCACATATAATCTCACTAGTCAGAGAAACTTGTTAATATTTTAGCAGATATCTCTTTGATGTACATAAAATTGGGACAATACTGTATCTGTTATTTTGTAAATATTATAATCATTTCTTCACATCATTAAGTATTCATCCATGAAATGATTTCACAATATACGCCATCCCTACATGAGGGTGCAGAATAATTTATTTAATTGCCTCCTTCATCTCCATCATTGCACCTCTGGTTTAGCAAGAGGTGTTGTTTGGAAGAAGTAATCCCCTCTGGTTTCATATTTCACCTGTTAAACAGCTGTTTCAAAGTCAAGCAGAACTCACTGAAAAGAGAGGAATTAACCTTGCCTCTGCCACTCAAAAGTTTTAGAAAGGAATTTAGAACACAACCATAGAGGAAAGACCTTCTGTGAATGAGAGAACTTATTTTTGGTACAATGCTGCTCAAAAGATACACTTTTTTTCCTCCTTTTTAAACTTTCTGCTTTAAACCACTGAGATTTATAAAATTCCTACAATGACAACACAAGTCTTCACAGGAAGTAGGGCACAGATTTGGATAATAACAATTAGGAAGAACAAGAGAAGCAGAGGGAAAGAGACAGCTAGTAATCAAAATATGCAAATTAAAACTATTTCATGTTCTTTTTTTCTTTGGTGAGGAAGGGCTTATGAAATTGGAAGTGTTATTTTTATTTTTTAATCTGAGTGTCCCAGGTGAAAGAATTAAGAAATCCACACTCTTATACACTGGGAACCAATTTCACAATCTGTATGAAGACATTGAAAATGCTCCTACATCCCAGCCTAGTAATTTCATTTCTAAAAACAAATCCTAAGAGTATTCTTAGAGGCTAAATAAAAGATTTATGCAAATAAGACTGAGCATAACGTTCTTTGTTCCATGAAAATATGAGCAGCCAGCCTAAATATCCAGTACAACAGGAGTATAAAATAAATTTTAATGCATGAAACAATGGATGTTTCTGATGAGTTTTTATTGATAGAGAGGAAACACCTACAATATAGTGTTCTATGAACAAAACATAATAGAAATTATTATTTATATGCAGGACATAGAAATATTATTAGAAGAAAATATATCAAAAATTTATAGCAGATACTTCTAGGTTAAAGAGTTAATACAGACACGTAAAATCTTATGTGCTTCCCTATTTCCAAACTTTCTACAACTGTGAGATAGTATATTATTATATATTAATTTCATATTCACAAAAGTTCTTTTTTATCAAAGAGAGACAAATACAAAAATGAAAGAAAAACATTCACAAAATCTGTGTAGTCCTGTCAAAAGACCCTGAACACAAAGGCATGAGATATCAAAATAAAAACACAAGTGTGGCTGGACCGGCAGATAATGCAGACAGGGATAGCACAAGTCAGACACATAGTAAGAGACAAGACCAACTTTATGAAAGAACAGATTTGACCCCAGGTGGACCCTGGCTGAAGAGTTTCATCAGGACCTTTGAGAGGAGGATGTGGTAACCAGCACATTACGTTACTGTACTGAGTGCTTGGGCACATAGTAGGTCAGCTGTAGCTACTTTTTATCCTTCTTATAATGTTCTGAATATATAACCCTTCTGGCACAGTTAGAGAGAGAGGTCTGGACCAGAGAACCATGTCCTGCCTTGCAGACTAGGTGAAGCAGGACTCCTAGAAAAGGAAGTGTCCCGTGAGGACCTCAAAAAGGCACCCAGAAGAGACACCTCCTCTCTGGGTGAGCTCATCCACCCTGACCTCACACTCCACCCACACAGCCTTGGGTCACTGTTAGAAGGTCACCTGGTAGACCCAGCACACACGGGGATGGACAAAACCAGCCACAGACATTGACATTCTCCAGCCCCGCAACACCTACTACTCATTTCCTTCATCTTTCTTGGTCCCAGAGAGCCCTCCTGATCTCCTGCTTGGCTTCACTCTACCCCCAGCTCCACCTGTTAGGAAATTAGTTTGAAGCTAGCTCTGGACCTCAGAATCCTTCCAAGACACATCTAAGATTTTCTTTCTAGCCCCACAGAATACAAAAACTTCAGGTGAGGAGTACTTGTATCAGATGCCATCAATGCTTCACCATATCCCTTACTTTTGAACATGCCAACTGACTTCCACCTCTGGCATCTGTACCTCTTTCCCTGAGGTTTTTGCCCACCAGAGAACACTCTGTCCATGTGTGCAGCAGGTCAAGGCACCAGGGAATTCACAACCCCTTGGAACAGCCTTCAACCAATGACTCATGGGAGTTGAAGGATAAATACCCCAGTTCCCATACCACTCACTCCGGATAACCCTGAGTGTCTTCTGCTGGTTTCCCAGAGCTCCCCAGCCCCAGTGTCCACCATGGATACTTGCTTGACAGTGCAGCATGGATTGGCTTCCTTCTCCTTCCCATGTCACTTCTCCACCCTTCTACTGGTGTTTTCTGGGATCACCTCCCAAATAAACTACTTGCATTCAGATCCTTTTCCCAGAGTCAGCTTCTGGCAGAAATCAACATAGGACAACATCCTCCCAGGCATGGAATCAGCCTTGGAGGTCTCACTCTCGGCAGTTGCCACTCATCTGTGCTGAGGGATGGGCAAGATGGACAATGAAGCTGGTGGGGTCAGTGTCCCTCTCCTGTCAAACCTCTGAGACTCACCTCTGTGATGACGGGCCACAGTCACGGATGGGACACCAAACATCACATCTCCAATCAAGTCCAGGAACAGGTCTTTCTTTTTGACAGGGTCATCTGTCCCTCCTAAATACTTCTCAATGGCCACTGGAGTCAGTTCCTCGGGGATGTTCTGAAATGGATCAAGACTAAAAGGACCACCACCCTCTGGTGAGCGATACAGCTTCTCTTCTTGTGTTAATGGTGAACCTCTTGATTCCTGCACAACCACCCCGCACCTTGGGTGGTGGGTGAGAAAGGCAGAACAATGGGGGCAGAAGCTTTGGGTCCCCGTCTTCATTCTGCCATTTAATTGGTCTGTGATGTGGAGCAAACCCCTCCCCTCTTCAGGTCTCTCCCAGTTCCTGTGACTCCCTAGACTCTTACAACAATAGGGTAGGACTTCCACAAGAGTGACGTGGCCGTCTTTTCGTCCAGCTTGCCTTCAGAGAGTGGGTAGCCCATCATCTGTTAAAATAATGGTCAAGCAACTGTGAATCATTGGGCATTAGCAGGAGAATCAAACTGATCAGCCAAGCAAATCAATGCAGGCTCAAGGTCACCTTGTCATGTCTTGATGGGCATGGGTCTTTGATGAGTTGGTCAAAATCAATGAATCAAATGGACTTATTATATCCAGATACTCAAGGGGTGCAAAGAGGATAGTAAATGTTAAGAGAAGCTGTCCCAGTCCTTTGTGTGTATGTGTATATATATACGTCGGGCTAGAGTCCCCACAATGGTCATCGAGACAGAGAGGGAGGGTTTAAGCCAGGCTAGTGTTGAAGTGGAGGACTCTGGACAGAGGATATAGACTCAGAAATACCCTCCCTTCTCAGTTGACTGAGAAGGCCCCAAATCCTGCTTTGACTTTTATTTAATTATGGCCTTGGTCCTTCAGTATAGCCTCTGAACTTGTTCTGAAGTTAGAACTGTAGACCTCTGCACAAAACAACTCCAACCAAACCTCTGCAGTTAAGAGACTCGACCAAACTGTAACAAGACTTCCAGCAGCCTAAGCCTCTGTCTTTAGGATGAACCCAGCCCCCTTAAAACACTTGCCTGAGAAAGCTTCCTGCTGCCAGGAGAATTTACTGCTTGTTCTAGCCAAAACCTGGTGATAGGTTGATGGATCCCTGAACCCCCTCTTAGAGCAATTACTTTAGGAAGCTTGCAATTACAAATCTTTTCTCTGCCGTTTGAGATGTAAATAAACCACCAAAACTGTTTCCTCTAAGACCTGAGAGCCATCTCTGAAATGCAAACATTCAGGAGATCTCTCTCTCTCAGTCCCTGTGGAAGGATAAAGACAACTTCAGTGGACATCTTGCCTCAACTTATACCACTGCCTCCTGTCATACAGACAGGAGAGTTTGTTTCTCTTCTGGATAGGTGCCAATTAACTAATTCAGGTGGACCAGTCACACAGACAAACCCCCCTTCCCATCCAACAGCTTTTCCCTGAGCACATCCAGCCCTTACATAGGCTCCAGCCTTCTGTTTCAGAGTTGGAGTCAGTTCACACTGGGCTCTTTTTGCATCTGCAGTGGTTAACTGAATAAAACCTGTCCTCACCGCTTCAACTCGTTTCAACTTTGATTGTCTTTGGCAGAAGGAAAGCCCTTCCTAGCCTAGCAGTCAATTTTAAGTCCAGAGGAAGCAAGCTCCTCTGAATCTTTCAACTAGATTACTAGGAGCCTGTGTGGGATTTATGGAGAAACTTTGAAGGCACCAAGCCCAAGGGAGACGCTGCAGGGCCCCAGGCCTTACACTCCTTAACTCCCCAGCTCCTTCCCCTTTCCAGGCCTTGGTTTTCTCATCTGCCCAGGGATTATCTCTACAGGCCCCCCAGCAGCTACATTTCAGGATTCTTGGATTGGAAGACAATCAGAGAGTGTTTGGGGAGAAGGGTACCCAGAACTGCACACCCAGGTGACAGTTGGGCCATCCTGGGGAAGGTTTCCATGGAAATGTCAAATTCTGTGAATGGCACAGCTGCCCTGGACCTCAAGGGGGGTCTAGAGAAGGAGGAGCTCCTGTTACCAGGGATCAGAGAGGTGATATGAAGAGCAGGGGAGGCAAGTCTAAGAGACCAGCACATTCTCACCGTTGGAAGAATATAGCCAAACTCTTGCTTGTTGATTCCGACAATGTAGGGAACAATGTTGAATGTCTTTTCAGCCAGAATCTCTTCAGGCGTCTTTGGCAGCAGCACTCCATCAACCACAGTGGGCAGGAAGGGATGGCTCTGGAGAAGAGGGAGCATAGTGTCTTTGCTTCCCCTCTCAAGGAATCACCTGACTCCCCTTACAGCTTGATAAGCACAAGGCCAGCACTGCAGACCTGCGTGGCTATGGTGGTGGCCACAGAACTCAGTGTCCCAACAAAGGAGACTAAGTCTGTTTGGCTCCAGAGGGCAGAACTTTGACCAGGAGTAGCAGTAGTAAGGAGATGGTGTCCAGTATGCCTCAAATTGGAAAATAGATACACAAGTTTATATATACTTATATATTTAAAGTATATATGCATTTGTATTTAAGTGTTAAGATATATACACATACAGACATATGTACATTTATTTCAATTTGAAGTGTGTGTATATCTTCATGTATCTCTCTATCTGCAGTCAGTTCTCACTGTTCATAGTAGTGAATCTGACTCAGGACAAGGGCCCAAATCCTAATGCAATACAACTGACAATAGGGGCAAAGGATATGAGTGTCACCACTGCTCTCCTCAAAAGATTGTGCAGTTCAGAAAGGGCTATTGTGGGAAGCCAGCAAGAAGAACAACTCCTTGAAGGAAGACACAGGACAGGCCACAAGGAGGAGGTACCTGCTATCTGCAGTGGGCTCTGCAGAATCAAAGGTATTGCAAATAGTGGGAACAGCATGAGCAAAGTGACAGAGCTGTCATTGTAGGACTAATCCCAGGAACCTCAAACCCTGAGAGTCCTGGGCTTGTATGAAGCTTGTGGGACATGGACTAGAGAGAGAGTAGATGGTACAGCACATTTTCTGCTCAGTATCTGGCACAGAGAAGGCACTCAGCTGTGTTTTGAAGGAATAACATCATGGAGGTGAGGGGATTTGTCTTGTAGGGAAGGTCAGCCTCTTAAGAGGGGGTGACATGCCTGACCTGGGTCTACAAGGGTAAGTCTGGCAGCACCGTGGCGCACAAGAGTGGGAGGGAAAGTAAAGGTGGAAGATGGTAAAATTCCAGGGAAAAGACACCGAGGGCCGGATCAAGGCTGCGTGTAGTGGTGGCTGACTGACCCCAGCAATGGAGAGAATGGCAGTAATCGCCGCTGTCCTGAGTGGTTACAGTGGCTGCCCTGTTTAAGCCCCGTGCATCATTGGGCTCAGATCAAAATACACACAGGCCAGCTTCACTCCTTCTCTTTTTCTTACGTCTCGTATCCTGTCCATTTGTAAATGCTATCAGCTTTACTTCAAAAATATACAGGTGCCAACCTCTTCTCACCACCCCCTCTGCTGTGGGCTAGTCCAAGCCGCCATGAACCTTTGCCTGGATTATTGCAGCCCAATGGCCTACCAGCTGGTGACCCTGCATCTGCCCTACCCCTTCCCTCCCTTCCATTTCAACACAGCAGTCAGAGAGCCCTTTGTAAAATCCAAGGTCACTCACTCCTCTGTTCAGAACCCTCCCAAGACTTCCCATCACACTTAGAATCAAAATCCAAGTCCTTTAAAGGACCGCTCCTCACCTCCCATTCCCCTTTCAGCCTCAGGCGGGTTCCTCACTCCCTCCACTCCAGCCACACTGGCCTCCTGCCTCAGGGCCTTTGCAGTTGCTGTTCCCTCTGCCTGGAACACTCTTCCTCCAGTGTTCCTGACAGGTGGCTTCCTCTCCTCCTCCAGAATTAGACTCAGATGTCACCTTGTCATTGACCATTCCTGACTCTGCCGTGTAAATTCAAACCACCGGCAAATTCCAGCTCCATTTCCCAATTGCTTTTTTCTCCCTAATACTGACCATCATCACACACCCTACATATTTTATTTGACTGTTTGTTGACTCTTCCCTCACTCCAGGAGGCAGGTGTTGCCTCTGTTTTGCCTGTTTCGCTGCTGTGCCCCCAGCTCCTGGATCAGGTCTGGGCACATAGTAAGTGCTAATTAAATCTTTGCTGAATGACTGAATGAATCTCTTTGAATCCTCACAACTCATTTTAAGGTAAGTGCTACCATCCCCAGGGAGAGAGCAGAGGGGACAGGATTGTAAGAGGTAATGTCATTAAAATGTGGGAATGCCTTGGAAGGGAGGAGGGAGGAGGAAAGAGATGGGGAGGATGCTGCTGGATTTCCTGCATGGCTGGGAGGAGGGAGGTGTCCTCAGGACTGAGATTCCTGACTCCCTTCCTGACGGCCCTGCACAGTGCAGCTTGCACAGCTAATCACCCCTGCAGCCTCCAGGGGAAGATCTGGGCTCCTCAGTGAAGGCTCCTCAAGAAACCCCTGATCCAGGTATCTCCACGTCCCCGCAGTGGAAGTTTCTAGTCCAGGCTTCTACCTTGAGGACATTTTTGGGAGCAAAAAATGTAATCAAGAGCGAGGGGTAGGCTGGGCCTAGGGGACACAGAGTTGATGACTGGGAACACTGGACTGGGAGTCAGGAGAATGGGTTCCAGTCCTGTGTCTGGTCCTCCTGGCTGTGTTATCCAGGTAAGTCACTGGCCTCTCTGGGCCTCAGTAATGTAAACACAAGGAGTTACTGTGAATCCACAGGGAGAATTCTTTCATTCATATTTAACTAGAGCTTAAAGATATCAAGACTTAAAACCTGTAATCAGGAAACCAAAGGTCCTTACCTCCCTGGGGTCTCCAAGAAAATCAAGAGTGAATAATTTCTGCGAAGACAAAAGCAGAAGATCTGGGTGAGAAGGCTTCCTTGGAGAAAGCTGGACACTGGCTCCCCTGGGCCTGAGCACAGGGTGTAGGTGTAGGATGGGGAGGGGAGCTCTGGAGAGGGTGTCTGTGGTTGCGCCTGCCCTGCCTTGCCCTCCATCCATTTCCCCTTCTTATTCCCCAGGCAACAAAAATCCTAATTTTCCTTTGGGGTACCTCCCCCTCCATACTCTCAGTCCATGAATCCTGGCATCTATATGTGCCCTGTGGTGCCCCACCTCCCTGACCAGAGAGATTAGTTCAGGGATGAGCACATGTCCTTGTCAGTCCCATAGAATTTGTCCCAAAACTTTTGCTGGAATTCTCGGGAAAAGGGGTTTTAAGCAGACACAATGTAAGTCTAGAGTGCTGTTGTTGTCTTTACCCTCCCCAGGGGACTAACCTGCCTGAGAGTGAAGCCAATACTGAGAGGTAAAAAGCTGAGCAATAGAGACAAATTCATAATAATATCATATGTGCATCTAGATTCAGCCATGCCTGAAGCCATCTACTCCTGAACTGTAGTATAGTTTTCAGTCAGTTACCTGAAGAGTCTGTTACAACACTTTTCTTTTGCTGCTCTAAGCACTTTGAGATGAATTTTCTCATCTTGCATTGGAAAATCCAGATTCATACAAGCTCATGAAATTTGACCCTACCCTACACTTCTCTATGTTGTGTATTCACTAAGATTGCACTGATCGTAATGTCACACTGTAGTTAATAGGACTGATCGATATGCAACAAGTGAAAAATAAGGGTCCCTCTATCATAGTTTGTAGTGCTACCAGCCAGGTGTGTGTGTGTGTGTGTGTGTGTGTGTGTGTGTGTGTGTATAGGGGAGAGTGGATGATCATGGAAACACTTCCACATGATCTCAGACAACCTCAGATGGATTACATGGGTTCTTAAGTTCTCTGGAATTTCCCAAGGTCACCAACTCTCCCCTTAAAGTCTGGTTCCTCTTGTGCCACATGGAGAATTGCTGACATAAGTTTGCCTCTTTCCAGGCATCAGCAAACAGTTGTGTTTTAATTCTTTGAATACATTGGTCACCTTATTTGAGACTGAGAAACCAGGATCCAGGCCCCAAGGCCACACTGGAGTCAACTCATGGAAATAGTGCAGAGTCCAGTGCTAGAGGCCTGTCCTTGGGGGGTCCAAGAGTATCCTCAGGAGCCCAGGATCCAGACAGAGAGCCCGGGGGCTCAGTCTACTCCTGGGCTCACATTCATACCCTCCCTCCATAAATGGAAGCGTTGTCATTGGCACTAGATTCTGT
The DNA here is from genome assembly GCA_031878705.1 of Tapirus indicus. Classification (NCBI taxonomy): domain Eukaryota; kingdom Metazoa; phylum Chordata; class Mammalia; order Perissodactyla; family Tapiridae; genus Tapirus; species Tapirus indicus. The sequence goes on along the minus strand of CM062927.1, from coordinate 28,524,752 downwards.
ATTCTCTGGGTGTCTGTCTTGTTGTACCTTCCTTGTGATGACCCACTCTCATGGCCATCCACCAATCTTCCAATGTCATCTTCACTGTGAAGTAACCTTGCTGACTATAATGAATGCTTCCCCTCTCTGTACTCCCAACACACTTAACCCACGATGTATATGGGTGTGTTTCTATTTGAATAGTTCCTTGTGAGCAGGGACTGTATCCATTTCATGTCTGCATCACCCTCCCTTTCCCCACCCATACACATAGCACAGATGGATGGATGGGTGGATATATGGATGGATGGATGGAGTCAATACATGGAGTATGGGTGTATTGGATGGATAAGTAGATAGGTGGATGATAACTAGCATAAAGGTGATGGATGGCTCATTGCTTTTAGAGGGATGGATGACCGAGTGAAGATAGATGGTTGCTGGATGATGGATGGGTAATTGATAATAGATGAATGAAAGTTATGGATGGATTGATATGAAATTGGCAAAAATACATTGATGAAGTGCACAAATTGGTGGATGGATAGATGGATAATAAGATGATTAATGGATAAATGGATGGACGAATGAACGGACGTGTGGTTATCCTAGAATCATAATTGAGGTAGAGTCGCAGAAAATCTAGAAAATCGACCCACCACTGGGTTATAATTGAGGTAGTTTCTAAATTATCCAAGATAAATTGTGGCAACATTTCTGAAAATCTTTCTTAATATCCCCGTCATCCAGATTCAGGATGGCAGTTACATATACCTCTGGGAATATGTAACGTTTAATTTCTTAAAAATATAACTGAAAACAAGAATGGCAAAATAGTAAGTTTTGATAGAGGTGGGAGATTATTATACAATTGTTCATTAAGTTAATTTTTGACTTTGCTAACATTTGTGATAAATCATAATAAAAAAGAAAAGAAAGAAATTTCCCATAGATCCAGAGGCTGACACTGCTCATGAGAAGTGAGACATGTCCCAGGTAGTTTTTCTGGAGCAACGGGACAGATGAAATGATGAAGTCTGGGCCAAGTTTACACAGTGAGGGGGCTTCTGCGGCCTCAAGAATGGGTGCACCTACCATTTTCTGCGATGTCTCCAGGAGCTCGTCCTCTGTCTTTTGGCGCAGGCAGTGAACAATGACAGCTGAGGTGGTGGTTTTACATCCAGCAAAGTCAGCAATTTGCTGTAAGTTTACAGGCAACAGCAGAATCAAGAGTCATGTCCCTCCCATGGGTCAATAAAGAGGTATTCCATCCCAATCTCAAATTCTAAAGGCAGCAGGAGGTGGCAGAAAATACTCTAGACCAGCAGGTGTGGATCCTGGTCCCAGCCATGCCAATTTCACAACCTCTGTCTCTGTTAACTTATCTCTGTTTAAAGGGGCACAGTGATCTCAGAGCTGAGCATCTAAGGAGAGGCAGCAGGAGTGGGGCTTAAGAGCATGGAGTCCAGAATCACACTGTCTGGATTCAAATCTCAGCTCATCCATTTACTAATCATTTGGGCTCTGGCAAGTCACTTACAAAGTGACCAGAGGAGAAGATGTAGATGGAGAGAAGGCAGGCTCCAGGCGAGGCCGTGGAGAGCGTGTAGGGCTCCCAGAGCCTAGTACAGTGTCTGACACAGAATCAAGACTCAGGATGTATTTGTTGAATAAATAAAAAGGTACAGGGAGAAGTAAGGGAGAGAGAGAGAGAGAGAGAGAGAGAGAGAGAGAGAGAGAGACAGAGAGAGACAGAGAGAGACAGAGAGAGAGAGAGAGAAACAGCAAGAATAAGAGCCTTAGATTCCCTTCATTTTCCCGATTTCTGGTTCCTGTTTGATAGCAAACTACAGCACCATCTCTGCCACCTTTGTTTCCTTTAAATAAATTCTCCCTTCTCACCTTAAGCCTCATCAGGTGGGCTTCTGTTGTGAAGCAACTCTGAAAACATTCTCCAAAATTCTAAACGTCCTGGTGTCTTCCTTTCCTCTCCTCCTACTTACCAGCCCCTTTGTCTGGCTGCTGCCCCCACCACTCCACGAAACCAGCGCTCACAGCCCGACCAAAACACTGCACATCACTGACTCTGGTGGGCTCCCCTCAGCAGAGCCTCCCGTTGCTCACTGTTCCTTGTCTTCCTAACAGTCTCCAGATAAAGACAGATTCCTCACCAGGGTCCTGGGCAGCATGGTCCCTGCAACGTCCCCAACCTCAGCTCACTCCAGGTTCCCTCTGTTCCTTCTGCTCTGGCCACATCAGCCTTTCTGACTCTCTGTTACTGGAAATACTTCCTCCAGCCACCAGACATTTGCACATGCTCTTCCCTCTTTCTGGAATACTCTATTCTCACCAAAAAATTACTGTTAATCCTTCTCATCTCAACTCATTGATCCTTTCTTCAGGAAGGAAAAAGGTTATCCTTTCCTGACAACGCCCCCCCCCCCAACTGGACTAACTGCTCCTTTTGGATTCTGTTATGACGTCAGGTCCTCTACTTTATTGCTCTTGTCAGATTTGACATTTTCTAATTTGTGTGATTATGTAATCATTAATCTGTCTCCTCCATTAGAAGAAGTGTCTAGAGGTTGCTAAATGTCTGGCTATATCAAAATTTTTCGATGAGTGAATGAATGAATCAATGAATGAATTCTCCAGGAAATACCCCCAGTCTCAGGCCCTCAGGGAGGGACCACTCTAGGCCCACATGCTTCAAGTGGGTCACCAGAACTCAGACCTTGAGAGACAACACACGGTGACAGTCCAGTGCCCACTGTCTGGCCCGGCCCCCACCTTGACACTTTGGGAAGTGTGGTCAGTGGACAGTGCCCTGTGCTGACAGTCCAGAGTCACATGCTTGAGTCCCAGCTCTGCCCTGATCACTCTCTGACCTTGACAAGCTGCTTCCACTCTCTGCCCAGTGTGCTCAGCTGGATAACTGGGAGGTTGGTGGAGGTGTCTCCTGGCCCTTCCCACTCAGCCATTCTCACTTCTGTGATTCTTTGAGGATGTCAGCTGGATCCCACAGCAATAAGGCCCCTGAAGACTCCAGGAGAGCAGAGCAAAGGGTGCAGGAGTGAGCCAGTGTGAGACCTACCTGAGCTTCGGCTTTCGTGTCCTTCTTGACCAGGCCAGTAGTGAGGGCCACCCCACTCTCAGAGATGGCCCGGTGGAAGAGGTTCTTGGCCAGTGGAGATAACACCTGGGAGGGGAGGGGAGAGGAAGAAAGTTTATGCTCACAGGAGGGGTCTTCAAGAGCTACCCCCAGCCACAGCTCTGCCCTGGACCATTTCCCTGGAGACCCTGGGGCTCGGTGGACATGACAGGTCCTCATCGAGCCTGGCCTCTCCCCCAGGCTGACCCTTGGACCCAGCTTCTCCAAGAAAACCTCCCTCAGATGGAGGGAGCCAGGAGCAGAGAGTGAGGGACAGAACAGGAAGTGTGTGGCATGCACACTTATTATAACAATCAAAAGTATCTGAAAGATTCTTAGAAATTCCTAGCCAACATTTTAAAGACATGATTCTGATTCTGCATTTCCATTACTCAGAATATATCCCAGGAAAAATTATCATGGAGGCACACAATGATATCTAAAAGTGTTCAGGCTGTTTTAAGTGTAAAAACTGGAAATAATTAAAGGTTTCAATATCACGAGAGTGGGTAAATGAGCAATCTTTTTATTCCTACTGTGGAGTACTATGCAACGTGAAAAAGTAGAATTATGGAATAGTACATAATGCTTATGGAAATATTTCTGGTGTATTATACTAAGGAGGTTTTTTTGTTTAAAAATCCTAGATAGATAGACAGATAGATAGATAGAAAGATAGATGATAGATAGATAGATAGATAGATAGATAGATAGATAGATAGATAGATAGATAGATAGATAGATAGATATAGATAGATAGATAGAAAAGGTGAGTCATGGAAAAACAACTAAAAAATACATGTGAAAATATTCATAGTGAGTATCTCTGGATAATGAAATTATGGATGACTTTTTTTCTTCTTTAGGGTTATCTCTACTTTTCCTTTTTCTCCACATTATAAGATATTAAAAATATTTCCCTCTGAGTATTCAACTATGAGACCAACACATATTTCAAAAATACACTAATAGTGCTGAGCCTGTGCTCAAATCTGAGGCAGCTGGAGGGTTACTTACAGCTCCCGGCACCTTCTAATCTGATTTTCCATCTTTGCTTCTCTCAGTGTCTCTCTCAGCCCCATTCCCCACACCAGGCTCCCAGGCCATGGCTCTGTCCCACATTCCCTGTCCCATCCCTCCCCATCCCACCTTCCAACCCCTCCTTCCTCTCGCCTAACTCCTTCAATCCAGCTCCATCTCTCAGTCCCAGAGACTGCTGCCCTCCCTCTTGAGCATGGACAAGACATCAGACCATCTCAGAGGAGATCCCTGACCTGTTCTTAGTGTTCATGTCCCCTAACATGTAGATCTGGCTTCAAGTCAAAGAAAGAAAGACTCTGCCGAATTCTCATGGTTGCCTCCCCTTATTCATAACTTATACCCACCCCTACTTCCCAAGAGAAGTGAGATGAGTCCTATTGTCAAAATGATTAGGAAGGAGCGAGAGAACACAATCAAGTGAGAAGAGCAGGAATGTCATTGTTGCTGCTGGGGCTAGAGATTCTTATGCCTCCAGGATGCTAAGCTGAGCTTTGAGCTTCATGGACCTCAAGGAGATTTTAGCCCTTAGCTCTCCACCATCTGATGCTGTGCAGGGTGGGGTCAGCCTTGAATCCAGGCCTTGTTAGTAAGGGTGCCCATGGCCATACTGGCTGGTCTCTAAGGGGCACTATCAGGAGCCACATCAGGTCCAGGAACACTTACAAGAACAGAGACACTTTCACCTCCTGCTGACTCTCCAAAGATGGTCACGGAGCCTGGGTCCCCTCCAAAGTTGGCGATGTTCTCCTGGACCCAGCGCAGTGCAGCCACCTGGTCCAAGTGACCCCAGTTTCCCCGGCTGTGTTCATCTCCTGTGCTGTGAGTAAGAGAACAGGGTGGAGGTGGGAGCAAAGATGTCATGGAGGGCTCTCAGGACCACAGATGGGGCCAGGGGCTTTAAGTGAGCCTTCTGGAATAAGACAGGGCTTCCACAGTGCTGACAGTGGGACTTCACCTGCCTTCCTCTCCTGTAGCATTATTCTATTATGGGTTCTACATTCCTTCATCTGGCATCTATTTATTGAGCATCTACCATGTGCAAACACTGTTCTAAGATCCAGGAGCCCATCTGAGAAAAAAACAGGCAAATCTCTGACTACACAGAGCTCACACTACAGACCACAAATGAATAAACAAACAGATAAAAATAGAATATAATGTCATCTATTGAAATCGCTTTCAGGAAAATAAAACCTGGTAAGGGAAAAGGCAGAGGTGGGGCAGTGGGATCCTACTTCAGATCACATGACCTGGGAAGACCCCTTTGAGACAGTGGCATTTGAGTAGAGACCTGAATGAATGAGTACAGAGCCCTCTCTAAAGAAGGGAATTCCAGGTGGAAGAAACAGCAAAAAGAGAAGAGTCAAGGCTGAACACAAGACCTTTATCCTGAGCAACACGAAGGCTGGAGCTGCCAGCAGCTGAGCAGGGGGCACTGTGGGGACAGTAGGAGTGTTCTGGGGGAAGGGGCAATAGGAGTCAAGGGTAATGTTTGTTCTTGTGAAGTGTGAGCTGCCCTTTAGAAGCCAAGTGGAGACAGGAGGAGGGATAAGAGGTAGTTAATGATATGCAATAGCGTTTCAAAAGAGAAGTTGGAGCTCAAAATATGGAGCTGTGAAAGTGCCCCCTGAGGTCACTCAGGGCAGCAGTGGAGATGGAGATGGAGACACAGTCAGAGCCCTGAGAGCCTGGAGGAGGAGGGTCCAGTGAAGGGACCCAGAAGGAGCAGTCCATGAGGTAGGATTTTGCCAGGAGTCAAGAGAAGGAAAGATTTTAAAAAGGTGTGAGCAATTATGTGTGAATTTTGCCAAGATGTTTGGCATCTTGTGTGGATGTTTGCCAAGGTTGGAGCCAAGAGCCATTGTTCATTGGTCACCTTGATCAGAACAGTCTGGGGTCATGGTCAGGGTGAAAACCTGACTGGCTTGGGTATAGGACAAACTGGGAGGAGAGGAAGCAGGGGAGTTATTGCAGAAGTTTTACTATAATGGGGAGCAGAGTAATGGTCCATGGGTGAAAGAGATGAGCAGTCTCAATGAAGGCAATGCATCCTGGGTCATGACTCAACTGGACTAACCCTCCTCCAGCTCCATAGGTCTTTCCAGGAAGTAGCCCACCCCTCCCCCAGCCTACCCATCAGCCATCTGGGGATCTGAGGTCCTGGGGCTGATGTGTTCAGCAAAGGCTCATAGTAACTGTCCTGTAGGAAACCTGGTTACTGTTTCCATGGAGACTACATGGAGAAGACTCTAGCCTTGACTCATGAATATGCCAGATGCAGACGGAAATGGGATGAGTGGACCCGACATTCCCTGGGAGTGCTGTCCACTGGGATCAGTTGCTACAACAACCTCCCAGCTCCAGCCACCCGTTCCTTTGCCCACAAGCATTCACTGAGCTCCCACCAGGAGTTTGCTCCTTCCTTCCTTTCCCATGAGGTAAGATGTGTAAGCCTCTGACTGCTGTGCTGCGTGCTGTCATTTTAGAGGCTGCAATGTGCTGGGGCAGCACGAGTGAAAAAGAGATGAGTATTTCAGAGAAGGTAACATATGAGTTAGCCAGCCCTGGTGGTCTAGGGGTTAAGAGTCAGTGTTCTCACAGTCACTGCTCAGGTTTGTTTCCCAGTCAGGGAACCACATCACCCGCCTGCTGGTTGTCATACTGTGGTGGCTGCGTGTTGCTGTGATGCTGAAAGCTGTGCAGCCAGTATTTCACATACCAGCAGGGTCACTCATGGTGGACAGGTTTCTGCAGACCAAGACAGACTAGGAAGAAGGACCTGCCCACCCACTTCCAGAAAAATTGTCCATGAAAACCCTGTGAACAGCAGTAGAGCATTGTCTGATACAGTGCCAGGAGATGAGAGGACGGCGCAGAAACCCTAGCAGAGTTCGGCTCTGCTGCACATGGTCGCTAGGAGTCAGAATCAACTCCACAGCACTAGCAACAAACATTTGAGTAGGATCTTACAGGATGAATGAAAGTTTGTCAGGTAGAATAGGCATCCTAGGCAGAGGCAACAGCACATGCAAAGGCTCAGAAGCACATGGGTCAGTGTGGCTGGAGAAGTAGATGGTAGATAGAATTCAATTATGAAGGGACTTGGGTGCCTTACTAGGGAATTTAACAAAGATATCCTTGAAGGCTGACCTGAGAAGAAGGGGGTCCTAGAACACTTGCTTTGGGGGCCAATGTACAGCTAGGAATTCCCATATCTGACCTGAAGAATCCCCAGATGCCCAGCCGGTACTGAATGTTCACCACCACCACATTTTCATGGGCAGAGAGGGGCAGCCCATCATAGGTTGATGCCCCGTCGAGCAGCAGACCACCTCCATGGATCCACACCATCACCTGGACAGGGAGGAAGAAACCACATTGAACATAGAAAGCAGACCTGGGAAGGACCTCAAGGGGTTGTCTGCTTTGGTTGCCAACCTCTTGGCCATGTTTCAAAGAGGCCATTATACAAAGTCCAGCAGTCCCCAGTAAACTGGAGGAGGCAGTTGCTCTTCTCCCCCATTACCTCAGCTAAGGCCCAGGCCACCACCCCATTCAATGCATCCTCGTTGCCCCTGCCTGTCTCCCAGCCTCAGTGCCACCTCCTCCCAGGTGTCTTCATGCTCAGAACACCATCATGGGAACAGCCAAGGCTGAGGGTGTCATCTTCTCCCCAACACTCCCATCATCTTCATACCTGGACCCCTCACCCAGCTCAGCATACTCTGCAGGTCACAGCCCTTGTACCTCAGCTTCATCTCAGTTAAGTCTTATGCAGTGAATTAAACTTCTCTCATGAGTGAATGATTATCTCAAGAAGCACACATGGCTCCTGTGTTACGTCTTCTTAACTTGCCTTCTCTCTGCCTCCGCCTGATTCTTCTGCATCCCCAAATCCCATTGATCCTCCAAAGCCTAGCCTAAAAGCCACCTCTTCCAAGAAGTCCTCAATCCTTTCACTAACATGATCTCAGAACCTACTAAGGTCTGGGCCCTGTGGTAAGAATTGAGCATGAGTGTGCATACAATACATAAAACATGATTCTTGCATTTAAAGAGCTCACATAGCAAGGAAGTCAGAGTGCTTAAATAATAATACTGTAATAATTTTGTTAACAAAAAAAGAACTCATAATGCAAACTGTGTGCCAAGCACTATTTTCAGCATTTAAAAATAAACCTTCCATGAGGTAGAGACAACTATTGTCCTATTTAACAGACAGGAAAACTGAGGCACTTAACCTGGCCAAGGTCACCAAGCTAATAAGTGGTGGAAGCAGGACTTGAACCCAGGCAGTCTGGCTCCAGAGTCTACATGTTGAACCAACTGGCACACTGCATCCAGTGTTCATGGTGTAGAAACTTAGGTGTGAGGGAAGGAGTCGGATCTTCCCTTCAACTCACTAATATGTCAGGAGTACTTGGCTTGTGTACCTTGCCAGGCACTGAGATAAACTTCTTATTCATCATGAATACTCATATGTGGTTATACTCGGTTTGATGAAACAGAGCCAGATCTTTCATTCAGTAAAGACAGAACCAGGGTTTAAACTCAGGCCCTGTAGTTCCAGAACCTGTGTCCATAACTAGAGGTTCTCCTGCTTCCAGGTTCCCAGAGTCCCTAATCCTCCCACACCTCTGATCCCCCTCTACCTCCAGGTGTAGGGACTGAATTTGAGTCATCTCTGAGTGAAGTCTGAGCCACGGTCGGGTCAGCAGTGACTTGCTGAAGTTTGTCTGTCTGTGCAGCCCAGATGGGAAGGTCCTTGAAAGCAGAGGCTGCGTGGTTATGGTTTTATGTTCCTCCTTTTTCCTAACTCCCAAGTATAGCTGTGTATATGGGGCACTGAGTATACCACAGAAGAATGAATGAATGAAAGAATGGGTGAGCTTTTGTCCCCACCTCCTTGGGTCAAGCATGTGCAGTGCGGCTTCTAGTCACAGGTTCACAGACGCCTCCTCCACTCCCGGGCATCATGCCGGGTGTGTCCTGGGAGATGCCTGGTGCTCACATCCCTCCCTTCTCCAGCCCAGGATACCCTCCTTTTCCAGCAGAGCCTCCTCCACCCTCCAGCCTGTATCTGGAAGCCTGCTCCGTCTCTGGGCCTCCCTTTATTCAGGAAATGCTGACTCACTGGGTCATCAGCCTGCGCCAAATTCAACTAGGGAGGGGAAATTAGCTACCACAAAATCCCAGGTAGTTGTTCAAACAAAAAGGAAAGTGCTTGTTGGATTGTCCCACCTTCTGCCCCCACACTTCCCTCACAGGAGACCTCAGAGAGGGACCTTTGTGAGCTGAGGACAGGCCACACACAGGCTCCTACTCTGTGTGAAGAGCACTGGTGTGAAGATCGGAAGACTTGCGCTCTTGTCCTGCCAACTCTACTGTGTGACCCCGCCTTCCCCTCTCTGGGCCTCAGTTTCTCCATCTGTAAAGGAAGGGGTTGGTTGTTGGCTTGTGTCTAAGGATCTTTCCAGTTCTAAGGTTGTTGTAAAATATGTCTTATCTGCTCTCTGTATCAGATTCTTAATCTATCATCCAAGAGTAATCATTGTTATCCTTCTATTAGTGTAAGAGAACCTAGAAAAAATCAAAACGTATGTTATAGATGTAAGCAAATGGCCCAAAAGATCCTATGTTTGTCACGGAGAAACTGAGGTTGAAGAGGAGCAGAATATGCCACCCCAAGATATGCCATTTTGGTATACTGATTATTTTGAAATAAACTTACTTAAGAAAATCACTTAGGCAACAGCCAGTGTGAGAAGGACACTAACCCTCTTTGTCTCCTGGAAGCAGGAAATAAATCTCCCATGTGAAGGGTCCCCTCCCTGTACCTGGAGGGTAAAAGGCATCCTTATCACCAGAGAGAGGGAGTTCAAGGCCAAGAAGACTGTGTAAACAAACCTCGTTACTTCCTCTCTAACTTGTTACCCCAAGTCAAACCCCTCTGCTTTGTCAAATCTTCACAGATAATATTTCCTTTGTCTAAAGTGTATAAATGCTACTTGCTTTGGTCACTTTTCAAGTCTCATAGTTTTATGAACTCCTTTAAGTACAAAATGAAATTTGTATTTCTCCTGTTATTCTGTCTTCATCAATTTAATTATTAGGCCACCCATAGAACCTAGAAAAGAAGAAGGGAAAACTTTTCATCCCCTGTAGTTTCCTGTGGGCATGTGGTTTGGCTATGGTGGGTAAAGAAAGCCCTGGGGCCCCTGAAACAGCCATGGCTGGTGATGTCCCACCCCAAACTACCTTCATCCTCTTCCTATCTATACCATAACATTCTGGAAGGCTGGAACTTGCTGGCCTTGACCAGAGCTTCCTAACACTTACCGGCAACCTGTTTTTCACTGTCAAGTCAGCAGGGGTGTAAATGTTTAGGTAAAGGCAGTCTTCAGAAAACTTGAGAGGAATGGTCTCCTTTCTGTTGGTAACTTGGTCTGAGGTCATCTGCCCAGCCACTGGGTCTTGGGAGCACCTGAGAGGGGAGGGAAAGGAAGAATTCTTGAAGTTCAATCAGAACTAAGCAAGGAGATGTCTCCTGCAGTCAGGCTGGGCCTTGGACTGGGAGGGTTAGTCCTGTAACAGAGATGTTCTTACCAGACTGGAGACACTGGAAGGGGTAAGAGGCTGTCTGGGGGGGGGCCCTGGGGCTCACTAAGTTCTTCCAAGACTGTGTATAGTGAGAAGGCCTGGCCACTGTGCCCTTCCAGAGCCTTCAGGATGCCTGGGTCAAGGAGAGGAGGCACCTATACCCCTGGGAGATGAACATTTCCCGCACGCCCTGGACACAGCCTGTCCTTTGACTGGGCTCCGGATGGTGAGCCGCAGGGTGAACATGTCCTCACCAGGTAAACCAGGTGTTCTAGTCCATGGGAGACTTCCATAAACTGCAAGAAATCACTCAAATGGCAGGCATTTAGGGCACACAACAGGTCAGATGTGAAATATTCATGGGACAATATTAAAAGAGCTGTGTTCTAATCCTGCTTCAGCCACTAATATGCTGTGTGACCTTGGCTGAATTCCTTCACTCCTCTGGGCTTCAATCTGCCAGACTAGGTGAGGGGAGTGATTTCTATAAGGGTCTGCAGACCTGACACACTAAGATTCTATCATCACCCATCCCAGGCAAGCACTAATGGTTGCCCTCATAACATACCTTAAAAATCCAACATAGATTATAATTGGTAACACTTCCTGAGTCCTCTCAGGGTGTCAAGTACTGTACACCTTATGCACTGATTCATTTAATCCTCAAATCAATCCCCTGACATAGGTTCTCTTATTATCCAAGTTTGATAGACAAGAAAATTGAGGCAAAGAGAGCTTAGAAATCCTTCCTTCACACAGCCAGGAAGATCCATAGTGTGGAGTGCTTACATTCCCAAGGGTATTATAAGCAACAGTTCCTGATCTCAATGTACCCAGATGGCAGGCATCACTGCCCCCAGTGTGTAGATGGGGAAACTGAGGCACTAAGGTGCTTGGATGACACAGCTGTCAAGTGTTGGAGTCAGAGGCTGCAAAATGACTTCCTGATTTCCATCCCGGAGGAAATCTAGAATATTATAAATGCATAATATTCATAAAAGAAGAAATTCAAGTGTGAAAAAAAGAACACTAGTATTCAAATAATGCAGAATAAATAGCAAAAAATATATATGAATTTTATGATTATTGTGATGATTATTATTATTATTTTGCCTTTTCATTACCCCCCAAATTTTTAATAACCCTAAGCATTGCCAAAGGTCCTGTAAATGGTAAATGGAGGTTTTCATATATTAATGGAAGGAGTGTAGTAGGGACATTTCTGGAGGGAAATTTAACAAAAGATGCATACTCTTGGACTCAGAAAAGTCATTTCTTGGAACTGATCCAAAAGTATTCATGAATGCATAAAGATTTACCTACAGGATGGTCATTAGAGTGCTATGTACATTATCAAAAACATCCAGAGCAACTTAATTACTTCAGATCATAGGTTAGGTAAATAAATTATGACTCAAGACTCAAGGTAATGCAGCTACTAAATGTCAGGCTGTGATATTTAATGACATAGAACAATGTTCATGATATATTTATAACTGAGCAAAGGAAGTATCCAAACTATCTGTACAGAGTGATGGGATATAGTGATTTATAGTAAGAAATATATATTAGCTCTTTGCCCAGTTTTTGGCACAGGGCTCCTAAAACCTTGGAATTTCCTAAGAGATGAGAGGCATAAAGGTGTGTTTGTTATATTGATGAGGTGACTTTTGGACCTCACCGAAGGATGGAAGCTGGTTGCCAGGAAACCAGTCTGTGATCAGAGTGTTTGAACTTTCAGTCCACTCCCCCGACCTCTGGGGAAGGGAGAAGGGATGGAGGTTGAATCAATGGCCACTGATATTGATTATGCCTATGCAATAAATCTCCATAAAAAACCAAAAAGATGGGGTTTCAGAGAGCTTCCAGGTTGGTGAACCTGAACGCTTCCATGTGCCACCGTTCTGAGCTCGAATCTCCACGAGGACAGAAGCTCCTTTCTTCAAAATCTCTCCATATGTATCTCTCCATCTGCTGTTGATTCATATCCTTTAATATCCTTTGTAATAAACCGGTAATCTAGTGAGTAAACTAGTTTCCTTAGTTCTGTGAGCCTCTTCAGCAAATTAATGGAACTAGAGGAGGGGGTCATGGAAATCTCTGATTTATAGCTGGTCAGTCAGAAACACAGGTAACAACCTGCACTTGTGATGGGCATCTGAAGCAGAGGGTAGCCTTGTGGGACTGAGCCCTTAACCTGTGGCATTTGATGCCGTCTCCTCGTAAATAGTGTCAGAACTGAGTTGAATTGTAGGACACACAGCTAGCTTCAGAGAACTGCTTGCTGGTGTGGAAAAGACAACACACTTTGGAATTGGGTGCAGATTATTATCTGTTTCTATTTTTAAGGGAGAAAATACACAACAGATAAAAGACTGGAAAAACACAATCTAAAACTTGAGCAGCAGTTCTCTCCAGGAGATGAAATCATATATGATTTTCATTTTCTTATCTTCCCTTAATTTTCTGTAATAGGTATGTATAGCACTTGCAATCAAGAAATGAAAACAGTTAATATTATTTTTCAAGGAAGGAAGAAAGGACAGAGAGAAGAGTGGGGGAAAAAAAAGAAAGAAAAGAAGGCAGCAAGAGGTGGGACTCTGGAAATCCCCAGAAATGCCTTGCTGAGATGAGAAAGGTCTGAATGGATGCGTGTAGGCATCAAGGAGCCTGGGGCTATGGCTGTGGGGCTTCTTTGCCCAACTTGTCCGGAGTGACTGGGACACGCCAACCACTGCTCTGCTCGTGACTAGGTGGCTAGACACACCTGGGAGTTGAGAACTTGCCTGGTCAACACCCAGAGCACTGTCCACCCACACACAGCCTGGATCGCCCCACTCCCCAACTATGGCAAATGTCAACACAAGAGAATAAGCAAACCACTACTTCTGATACTCTTTATCTACTAACATTTTTCTTTTTTTTCAAAAGTACTTATATTCTAACACATTACATAATTCATTTATTAATTTTCATGTAGTTTATTGTCTGTCTCCCCTCCTAGAATGAAAGCTCCATGAAGGCAGGAGCTTTATTGTTCTGTTTACTAATGGACCCCAGGAATCTAGAACATGTCAGGGACATAGTAGGTGCTCAATAAGGTCTGTAGAATGCTGTGAGAGGTCCGGAATGTCTTTACGCATCTACAATATCTGGAGGAATCCAGAACAAAGTATAATCCACTCAGAGGATTGCCTTGGCTCCTTCCTGCATCACTCTGAGGCAAACACCCCCCTGAAAGATGCCACAGCCACACCCCAGCTTACATCGCAGGGTAGGAGGTGGTATTCTTCACGAAGTGCCACGGTTCTGCAGGCTGCGGTGGAGCAAACCTCAGGGATCCAAGAGGGGGCTTGGCAAAAGGGACTCCCAGGAAAACAGCCACGGGCCGTGCAAATCCTTCTAAGCTGACGTACTTTCCCAGGACTTTGCCCTGCATGGTGTCCACGACAGGAGGCGAGGATGGGTGCCCTGCTGGACATAGAGACGACATGAGGAAATGTCAGAGGTGAAAGGTTTGACCTGGATTCCAGGTGGGTCATTTCAATTTTGGCATGTGACCTTGAATGAGTGACCTCAACTCTCTAGGCCTCAGTATCTTCTTATGTAAAAGAGAGATGAGGTTACCTGTCCTTCCTAACTCATAGGGATGTCTTAAGGAGCAAATTGGAATTAGAGGTAAAACAGCATCGAGTGAAAAGTAAATGCAAGGAAAGCTGGTGGGATTGAACAGACATTTGGTTTCCTCTCTTAGGAGCCTCTGGAAACAATTGTCCATGAGGATCCTGGTGCTGAGCTGCATGCTGGATGAGAGGATGAGCAAGAGGCAGCCCCTCTTCTCAGAAGCCTGAACCTTGTAGGGAGAATGAGCCACACACATACCTGACTCTACTGCTGGGAAGAAGGTGGTCAGTGTCCTGAGAGAGGTACCAGTGAGGTCCTACAGGAGCTAGAACAGGAAACGAGTCTTCTGATTGGGGGCATCATGGAGGCTGTGACCTTGGAGCTGGGACTTGCAGTAGGGGAGGACTGAGCAAGGGGAGATGGAAGACGGGGAATAAAGGTATAAAACAGAGAAGAGAATGTGCTGAGGCGAGGCTCTGAGACAGCAAAGTGCGAGGCCTACCAGAGGAAGAGTGATGGCCCATTTGAGCCAGAGGGACTGTATGGGGAGGGGACAATAATCCTGGGATGAGAGGGGTTCATGTCTTGGAGGGCCTCGAATGCCAGGCTAAGAATTTGGGGTTTTTTGTGGGTAAACGAGCAGCAGGGAATAGTTCTGGAGTACAAGAGAGTGACACAATCAGCTTGAAGAGGATTCTTCTGGTGGGTCTGAGCAGGGTCAGCCAGAGGGGGAGAGACTGGGGGTGAGATTCCTCTCTGTTCCATTTTACAGAGCAGACACTTCTTCTTCACTGAGCTGAAATTCATCTCTTGCAGCTTCCACATCAGTCCTGGTTCTATCTGTTATGAGACCGTCCTGAGCTTTCATGGGGCCTTTCAGACACTTGATCGTGCCCATCCCTCGGGTCTTCTCTTGTCCATCCTGTTTAAGCACTCCTCATAGGAAATGATATCCAGCCTCTCCTCCTCCCAATTGCTCCCCTTTAGATATAGACAAAAGGTCAGCATCTCCCTCAAAGTATGTGGCCAGAGCAGAAAGAATAATCCAGATTTTTTCTTATAGAAGAATATCCAATGTTAAACTTCAAGAGAGATGGAGTGGACAGAGCCAGATTGTCAAGGGTGAGAAAGTGGGAGATGGGATCAGAAGCATCAGCAATAATCCTAAGAGCAGCAGTTACCACGTATGTTATAGGTAATGTTCATATACTGAGCACTTCCTATCTGCCAGATGTGCATTCCAGGTCATTTAAATCAATCTTCACAAAGGCCTTTTTAGGTTGGTGTCCATATGTCCATTTTACAGATGAGGAAGCTAAGGAAATGGAGGTGGCCAGTGTGGACTTTCTGAAGATGGAAAGGGGATGGCCTTGCTAAGGGGTGACCGTTGGTGAGTGAATTGTCCCTCTTAATTTGGTTCTTATCTGCTCTTACACTCAGTTCCTGGCCTCTCATGGTGTCATACCACCAGAAAGAAGGTAGAATCCACATCAGGCCTGAGCTGTCAGAACACTGATGGCCAGAGCACTGGCTCTGGATTCAGGAACCACAGAGAGATTCCAGAGCATGATTTTTCAGTTGACCTTGCACAAGTTCATTTCCCTGTCTGAGTCTCAGTTTTTCCATCTATCAAATGGCACAGAGGCATTCTGAGGTCCCTTGCTGCCCCCTTGTGTTAACCATGTCTTTTAGTGTCAGTGTTTGATGCTTTGACATCTGGGGCCTTGCTGGCCCTAGAGGGACTGCCGCTCCCAGAGTCAGCCATTCCTAGAGGCAGGAATCAGCTTGCCCTTCCAACATGCCAGAGCCCAGACCCCAACCATCTTCTTTAAGGGGATCTCACAAGACATGCCACCATCATCCTGCCCTCATCACTCCAGGGCCAGGTACCTGACAAGTACAGACAGCCCTGAGGCCCCAGAGCCTGTTGGAATTGTTTAGTTCACCAACCCTAAACCTGCTTATCCTGCCTCAGGCCTTCCTCCCCCCAGCAACCAGGATGAAGACTCTTGCCCACAATTCCTCCTCCTCCCTCTGCCTCCTGGTCCCCTCACATGTGGCCCAGAATGGTGTTGACGTGCCCCTTCCCCTTGGGAACTGTGAGTAACAAACTGTCTTTTCAATTACAGTCCGCTCCTGACCTGTAGATCTTACCATACCTCACATTTCTATTAGTAAACTATATTTTAAAACAACCCCTTTATTTATGAATAATTTTCTATTTTCACACCAGGAACTATGCTCTTCAGAAACAACAACACTTTTCCTCCTCACAACAGCCCAGTGAAGTAGGTGCTGTCCTCATCCCCAATTTAGAAGGGGAAATTAAGGCAGAAAAGTGAAGTACTTTGCCAAAAGACACACAGCTAGTAAGTGCTGAGCTGGGACTCGAACCAACACGCTCTGAATCCAGAGTCGATATTTATATTCTGCTAAGCCACTCTCCATGATTTGGCCATATCTGGACTAATATCAGGGGAAATAAACTGAGTTCTTCAAAGTCCTCATATGGAGGCACGAGGTTAGCTGGTGCCCTCCTGCATGCGGCTGAGGCAGCTGAGGTCTCTGGGGTTTATCCTACCCTGGATGGGCTGTCCGGGCTGGGCGCTCCAAGACTGGAGGGCATCTACTACGGAACTAGACCTGTCACTCCTTTCTCCCATAACCATCTCCCTACCTTGTCGATGGATCAGGATTTCCAATGTGCCCCTACCATTTGTATTTCAGAAGGACTCACCCCAAGCCGTGGAAGTGGCCAGGGAGACCAGGACCAGAGCGAAGAGCCACATGGTGGAAGGACAGCAGCTCCCGGGCCTGCAGGTCTCTGCGCCGCTGGGAGGGACTGTGAAGTCAGACCCCAGAGCCCCTGTCCTGCCCTTCAGGTCCCACCCTCCCAGCCAGTAGCCTAATCAGGCAGAAAAGCTCTCTCCCTTCCAAGGATCTCTCTGGGCCTTTTTGGAACCTCTATGCCACACCCACCTAGAGTTCACCCTCTTTTATCTAAACAGCACAGAGTAAACTCCCATTACAGATAGTCACAGACTGGTCAAACAACTTGTTACGTAGGGATTTCTGCCTTCCTGGACTCTAACCTCAGTGCACTGTGATCTTCCCAAAGGCAGGCACAGGCAACAGAAGCCTTTAGACAAGTCTTTAGAGAATCTTTGGTCTGGGGTCCCAAGAACAAGCTTGAAAACTTGTAGAGCACCTCCCAGCCCCACAGCTGCTCAGCTGAGGAACTAAGGATGAATACCTCAGCTTCCCTGGGCTGCAATTTCATAAAGCTCTATGTTGCCAAGTTTTGAAGTATCTTAAATTTCATCCTGTCTCCCTTCTGATGCCTAAATTAACTTACAATATTTCTGCCAAGTGATGCAGCCCCTGTCTCACACCTCCAGTGTCAGGGAACTCACTACCTCTCCAGACAGCGATCTTTGAACAGTATGTTCTCACAGTAATCAACTCCAAGTCTCCAAAGTCCCTGGCTCTCATCATTCACCCATCCATCCCTTTATTCATTATTCAATTTATTCATTCATTCTCCAAACATTTACCACATGCCTGGCACTCTGCTAGTGTTGTAAATATAAAGATGAATTCAAGACATGTTCCATCTCCTCAGGGAGCTCACCATGTAGTAGATAAGACAGAGAGGATGGGAGTGGGGGGTTTGGATTGTAATGCGATGTACAAGCACCGAACTAGAAGGATGCAAAGTGCTCTGGGTACACCTGAGAAAATGTCCTTTACCTGTGGGGACATGAAGAAGATGCTCACTGTTTGCTTCATAGAATCATTAATTGTCCAATAATAGGGAATTCGTCAAAGACACTCTGGTGCAGCTGGCTAACAAATACTATGCATTTGCTCAAACTAGTGATGCAGCTCTATTTACTGACAAAGCAAGACTCTCACAATCTATTGTGAAGGTGAAAAAACCCAGCTTACAAAATAGATATGGCTGCTTTGGGAAACAGTGTGGCAGTTCCTCAAAAATTAAGCGCAGAGTTACCATATTTCCCAACAATTCCATTCCTAGATAATTACCCAAAATAATTAAAAACCTGTTCATACAAAAACTTGTACACAAATAGCAGCATTATTCACAATAGCCAAAATTGGAAACAACCCAAATGTCCACCAATTAATGAATGGACAGACAAAATGTGATCTTTCCAAATAATGGAATGTTATTCAGCCATAAAAAGAAATGAAGAATAGATGCTTATTACAACATCACTGAACCCTGAAAATATTATACTAATGAAAGAAGCCAGATACAAAAGGCCACATGTTGTATGATTCTGTTCATAAGAAATGTCTCAAACAAGGAAACCCATAGAGACAGAAAGTAGATTAGGTTGCTAAGGGCTGGGCAAGGAGAGAAGGAGAAATGACTGCTAATGGGTGTGAAGTTTCTTTTTGGAGTGATGGAAATGTTCTTGGATTAGATAGTGGTGATGGTTACACAACTTTGTGAATATAGGAAAACCACTGAACTGTGCTTTAAAGATGAATTTTATGGTATGTGAATTATATTTCAATAAAATGAAAAATATTTTCTTAAAAATCTAGCCGTGTTTAATATCCCACTTTAGTAAAAATATATATCTTTACTTGTGTAGGAAAAATTTTGGAAGGTTATACATCTAATTAGTATTACAACAGCCATTTCCTGGCTATAGAATTGGGATTTTTTTCTACTTATTAGTATTTTCCACTTTTATTCATTCAGATATTCATTTCAATGCATGGCAAAAGCTGTATTGAGTGTTTTGTTTGCTGGATCTCACTTAGTTCTCAAAATAACCCCATGGTTTGATGCTATTATCTCCCAGGGCTCAGCATGGTCAAGAAACTGTCCCACAGTCACACATCCTGTATGAGGAAGAGCTGAGGATTGAAGAAAAGCTACATAACATTACAGCCCACACTCTCAACCACGCTGCTGTGGCGTCAAAAACTTCTGATGAATTGACTGTGTTGTTTCCCTAAGCACATGCTTGGTTACCCTGTGGATGAGCTCAGATGGCCTCTTTCTTCTGAGATCTCCTCCACCTCTGCCACTTCTAAGTGCTGTGCCCTCCTGCTGACCCCTCCTGGGTCCTCAGACTTCCTGGAAGGAGGGTTGGAGACAGGAGTGCTGGGGTTCCTGGGACAGGTAGTGACCAGGTGGTGGAGGTGCTTGCTGATGGCTCACACTTCATGGTCCCCTCTCCCAGTGTGGACTTGTCACTGAGAAGGTGCTGCCCAGCCAGGAACACATGTCTCATCCCCTCTCACATTAATTGGAGTCATGAGATTTGTTCTTGCCCATGGAGAGGGGGCAGACGTGAAGCAGGGTTGTCTCCAGGCCAGTACAGTGAAGAGGCAGCTGTGCCTTCTCCATGCTCACACTGTTTCCCAGTGTCATTTGACCAGCCTGCCTTTATCCAGGCCAGACCAATATTGACGTCAGGGAGAAATGGGCAACCAGCGGCGAGAAAATATATGAAACTCCTAGGAAATTTCACAGCTTCTTGGCCAAGACCATTGTTTATAGCTGAAACAAAGCTTCTGGAGACACAAGTTCAAAAAGGGATGCTCGTTTGTGGTAATTCTAGACACTGTGGCAGGCTGGTGGGGGGGAGCCTTTTGGTGGGGTGAGGACTGTGTGAGTGTTGGTATGCAGAGGTGATTGCCCTGCAAAGAATAACCTGGCCTGGGGGTCCTCCCTTCTATCCAGGAAAGAAACACGAGTCATAAAGTGCACCGTCACAAAGTGCCCCTATCTCTATCCACATGGGGCAAGCTCGGTGGTCTCATAGCAGACAGCAGGCTGTTTCTAATCACTTAGCACACCACACACACACACACACACACACATACCTGTTAAGACAAAATCATCCTTCCTTTTGCCTTGGGAAGCTGGCCTTTGCAACCTGGGAACACAGCCCTGGCTCTTAACCTATGAAGACAGTAGGGTGCTGACTTAGCACAATATAAAAGGCAGGGATGAATTTTTCTCCCAATTCCATTTTTCAATCACATACCCTATTGTGACACCAGCCAATTCCACAAACAGAAGCAGCCACTCCCAGACTTTGCTGTGTCTGGCTACAGCCTGGAAGCCCATTCCTGGCTCATGATGACTCTGCAGAAGTGATGGGTGAGCTGGAGTCCATGAGGCCTCAAGAAGACCTCAGTTTTGCTGAAAATGTATAATCTCCCTGAGTCACATTAGCATAAGCCATGCAACTCCTCTTGTTTCACAGGCAGCTGATTGGATGATCACTTTTCTCTTGTGGAACAAGATAGTCTGAGGAGTAAAATCCTAGGAACTAGCCTTGACATCTAAGTAATTGGGCAGGTCTTAGGAGAGAAGACACCTCTGGGGCCTCCAAATTAGCCCCCCAGAACCTTTCCATCTCCATCAATTAACTTAATAGATATATAGAGAGCACATGCTAGAACAAGCACTGAACTAGTATGAGCCCCTGTCCTACTGGCCCCTTCACTTGACTTTGTCTGTTAATCATAGGATTAATCAGGCAGAGCCTTCATGGTGGAGAACACTTCACTGGGAGACCAGAGGTCTGGGAACCCCACTGGGTGACATTCAGTGATCCTTTCTGGAAACGAGGAGGTGAGAGGCAAGGGGTGTCTTAGGGCGAGGTAACCTCTCATGTACCATCCAAACTGGATCAATATTCTGTGAATCTAGAATTCCATGACATTTTCCAATGTGGCCTACACATAAGCAGTGTTTCTGGAACCTCAGTTATTCTCATAATGACATCATGTTTTTTGCCATATACGCATACCATCTGTACTGTTATCAGCGGTTTTCGTCAATGGGTTAATCCTTTATTTTAACACACTCATTCAAAAAGGAAATTTTACACCATTTACATAAATAGAAGACCTGAATAAATGCCATAAATTAAAAGTAAGGATGGAATATGTGACATTGTATTTTTAAAAATTAAAATGATGGTAAAATTTAAAAGTGAGGAAGAAAATATAAGTAACAGCACCTCTAATTGATTTACAAAAGTACATACTCCAAAATAAGTTACTCAATGGGAAAAGTGAACCATTTATGGTCAGTTAGTAACATAAGGGCAGGGACCTTGTCCACCATCATGACCACTAGGTAAGTCACCAGGAACTGGCTTCATTGAGGGTCATTGTAACTGCAGCCATTTCCTTGAGTTTCAAGGACTTTCTTCCCTTTGGCACTCAGATCTTTGGGGAGGAAATCTCATTATGTTCACCCCTCTCAAGGCCCTTGACGCTGGGCTGTAATTAGGTGATCAGACTCCCTAGGGTCAATCTGGTCCTAGGACTGAGTGAGGGAGAGCACCTGTGGGAAATTGTGGCCTGGGGGTGAGTCTTGGAGGGAAGTACTGCCCTAGGGGCATATGTGGTCATCCTGCATGGCACGAACAACTGGCAGCCAGGTCATCTACATCAAGCAATCATGTGGGACTGCCTAGTTTAGCTCCTGCTGAGTAAGAAGGTATTGTGAGAGTAAGGGAAACTATGGGGCAAATAGTCCAGAATTTCAGGGGCTTATTTCTTGCTTATGTAAAGAACTGGGATGCTGTTCATGTCAACAAGGTGGCTGTCTTCCATATGGTCATTCAGGGATCCTGCCAGGGGGTCAGCAAACTTGTTCTGTAAGGACCAGATAGTAAATATTTTAGGCTTTGTAGGTCTCTGTAGCAACTACTCAACTCTGCTATTGTAGGAAAAGCAGCAGAGACAATACCTAGGCAAATGGATTTGGCTGTGTTTCAATAAAACTTTATTTGAAAAGCAGGCAGCTGTCCAGATTTGGCTCATAGAGGAGAGTTTATGGATCACTGATCTAGACTGTGGTGGCTTTGCCATCTTTGACTCATGGTTTCTGATGTTGTTATGGGTGTTTATTCAGGCAGCTCCAGTGGGGAGGAGCATGAAGAAGTGAACACGGTGCAGGGGGGCATTTAGGGCCAGACCTGGATGTGACAGTCCTCACTTCCACTCACATTCCACTGGAAAGAACTTAGTCACATGTTCAATCTAATTGCAAGGAAGGCTGGGAAATGTGGTCTGGTTGTGTGCCAAAGAAGATAGGACAGACTGTAATGGATAGCTAGCAATTCCTGCCACAAATAATATCCATTAAATTTAGATTTTTGATATTAGGGATTTTTTTCTAGTACATAGCAGTACAAATGCATGACAATTACAAAAAGGCTTTAGAGTTTGTTTGCACACCATGTAAAATGATCTTGCATAGCTCTGGGAATAAGCATACTACATTTTTGTAAAAAATGAGCTTTTGTATTTCTTTTATTTAAATTCCGAGTCTGGTTATAAACCTAGTATCTGCTTCCTAGGGCTAACTATAAAGCTTTCCTTCAGCCCTTTATTAATAATAGAAAGTAAATGGGTGAATCAGAAAGACACCCAAAAATTTAGGCCCAGAAAAGTTAAGATCTAATCATATTCTGGAAAGGGCTCAGCAAAGTCAAATTACTGTTATTGATTTTATTATAGACATCTGGGTGAATACAGATGCCTCAACTAGACAAGTGTTTTGTACGTTTTCTTACACTGAAAGTTTATATATATTAATGCCCCAAGCTCTCCATGACTTCCCCTGATTATACTGGGCATTAACAGTTGAACAGGATGTGGAGGAGCAGAGAAGACAGGACACTAGCAGTGGTGCAAGGTGGGTTTGAAGGCTTCTTGGGGAGGTCATGTGGACCAGAAAGGTGAATAAGGCGAGAAGGCTTGAATACCAAGTTAAGGAGAGCCGACTTTCACCGTGGATAATGGAGAGCCATTGAAAGGCTTGAATCCTGGGAACGACGAGATAAAAGGGGCATTTCGAAAAGTAGAATCTGGCAGAAGCAGGCAAGCCTTTGGAGAGGCCAAGAGGGTTACTTTGAAAAGGAACCTCACAAGCACTCACTGGGTGGGTGGAAGGTGAGCTCTCCTTTCCAAATTGGGCTGAGTTGTCTGCATGTGAAATCTTGACCTTTTGGGCTCCCACAGGTCTCCTCAAGAATACTGACATAAGCGTCTCCAGAAAGCCAGGCAGCACAAAGTTTTGCCAAATCCCAGGATTTATTGATGCTGTTCTCAGTTCTCACTTTAGAAGGTCACAGAAGCCACGGGGAAGTAGTAACCCTCTGAGATCCCCCAAATCCTTGTCTGTTCTGTGCCTGCTTGTCCTCCTAGGGAAGCAGGTAGGGAGCATATTGGGGGTGGGCATAATTGTATATACGGGGGAGGATGAGGCAGTCCACAGTCCCCCATTTCCATCTCCCAGGTTCCTAGGGCCTTTCAAGCTACATGCATATAAAATGTCATTTCAACATATCAACAAGCATGAACATCAAGATGTGCAAAGTAAACTCAGATGCTCTAATTGCCCCTATCAAATTGGCAAGGATTTGTACTACTCCTCTTTTAGTGGTCATGCCAAAAGAGTATGGAAAGAATATGGAAAAATAGGAACATTCACAACTCACATGGAAGATTAACTAGCATCCTTTCTTGAGGGACAATTTGGCAAAATCTATCCAAATATAATAATCCCTCAGTATCCACAGGAGTTTGGTTCCAGGACCCCTCATGGACACCAAAATCTGTGACAGCTCAAGTCAGAAGTGTGGTGACCAGAGACTCCTGACAGAACTGGCAACTAACTGGAGTCCTGCTTATCAGCTACTGGCTCCGTTAGCCTCAGGCCTGGGAGGGGCTGACATGGGACAGACTAGCAGGGCATGAAGGTGAGGGGCTGGGCTTAAAGAAATCAAGGAGACCATCTCTGTCCCCAGAGAAGGCCTCAGCAAGGGCCATGGCATGGACGTAACCAGGAGCCACAGACCCATTGTTCTGCAGCAGAGAATGGCGATTATATAGGGAGCAGACCCTACACCACCTTCAGCTTCAGGCTCCAGTCCAGAGTCCCAACCGGGGATGGGATGACTCAGAGTCAGAAGATGGGAGGTCTGAAGCAATCCCAGCCCCTGGCCACAGTGGTCCTGTTGCAGACATGATGCCACAGCCAACACCAAACCAAAGCACCTGCCTGCTGCCCACCTTGAGCTCATTCCCAGTTCACAGCTAAATTTCATTCTTGCTCCACAGCCCCACAAACTCCCCTGGTAGTTGCCATTGAACCCCGACCCCCATTTCCAGTCACTTAGTCATAAAAATTACTCCACCAGTGGAGAGGAGTGAGAGGGCAGGGCCAATATTTGAGATAAGAAAGGACTTTGCAACTCTGATATTTCAAATAAAATGCAGAGTCAGATCCAGAGCCAAGACTAGAATTACTATCTAGGCAATTAAATTTATAGAGGTTCCCACCAGAGTTTTGGAACGGGAAGGGAAACATGGCACAAGGAGTTCCTGACTTAATTAAAAGAGAGAATGGGGCCATCCCAGGCTCACGAGACATGGATTCCCAGGAGGACTGAGACCTTAGGAACATCAGCACCTTGGAGAAGGCCAATGCACTGGGCTGACATTCAATTAGCAAAGGGTGGCTTATTCTGTGCCAGTTACTGGTCCTAGTGCTTTATAAATTGCAGTTCACTGAATCCTCCTAATGAGTCCACGGTGTAGTATTATTAATCCCATTTACAAATGGGAGAAACTGAGACATAAAGAGATGGAATAAGTTACTGGTTGGTGAGACTGGGGTTTGAACCCAGGAATCTGGCTCCAGTCTATGCTCTTAACCACTATGATATGCCATCTCTCCGGGTCCCCAGCCATACAGGCATAACATGGTCCAGCTGAAAGGGACATGGGTCCTTAACTGTTCCAATACCCACTTCATTACAAATACGTAGTACATACAAAAATATATATGTATGTACATACACATGTATTGTACAGATATATGGAATTTATATATATGTACATACTTAAGTATATATAATTTATATATGAATGTGTATATATTTAAGTGCCTGCAATACACTGGGGCGAAATGACTTCCTCAGTCCTCATAGTAAGAGAGATTTCACTGTGAGCAGAGTTCTCCTGTCTCCCAGGGAAAATTATTTTGCTGACTCTCGCCAAGCACACCCCAGTCTCGTGCTCCCTAGTTCTTTATACCAGATACAGGTTCCATCTGGGCTCACTATCAAGAAACAAAAAGATTACACATAGAGTGTGTATGTGTTAGGATGACAAGTGGCTGCATGTAACAGATCTAACTATGGTCTCTTAACAAATGAGGTTTTCTTATTCTCTTGTAACAAACAGGCAATGGGTCAGAGAGAGAGGTCTTCTTCAGCAGGAAGAAGACGGAGAAGTGTCCATGATTCTGGAGAAGGACTTTCTCCACCTGGACATGCCCCCAAACCAGGGAAGCCTCTGGAGATGCTTAAGAAAGTCATCGAGGATTTGACCTCCTTCTAGCTTCCTGTTGCACCATCCATAGCATGTGGTTCTCAGGCTCATGGAGAAAAATGACTACCCAGCTGAATACATCTTGCCTCTCCTTTCAGGCAGGAGGAAGAAAATAAAGAGAGGGCAAAAGGCAGAGGCCAGCTGAGTCTGTGCATCTTTACCCTGGAGAAGAGTAGATTTTTCTAGAACCCCACCCAGATGTCTGCCTACATTTCATTGGCCAGATCCATGTAACCGGGCAACTTCTGGCTGTAAGGGAGTCTGGGGGACAGGGTAAGAATTTCTAACTGAGTCCATGCTTCCCTGGAAAGAATCGGGGTTCTCTTAGGAAGAGGACAAGAAGGATATAGTGAGGACGCTGGCCATTGCTTCCCTTCCCGTGGCTTCCTCGCCCTGGATTCCATCATCTCCTGAGAATTGCAGGGCCTTTGTGGAAAGCACCGTGGTCTGAGCAGCCATAGGTTAGGGCTTCTCTGTCCCATGGACTGAGATGATTATTTCCTTGGGCTCAAGTTATGGGGACTCAGGACTCAGGTCTTGCAGAGTGAGGACAGACAGATCTGGGGTTGGCATTCACAGAGGGACCTCTAGGCTGGCTGATTCTGTAGGTATGTCCACTGAGCAGAGCATTTCTCCCCATTACAGGTTCCCTCTCCCCTTCTCTGGGCTGACAGGGAACATTAGCAACAGAGGAAGCTGATTAAAATATGGGCACTGTGGCCACCAGGTGGCACCAGCACAGGCTTATATTGCCAAGCAGAGGCTGAGGGAAGGCAGGAGGACTCCCTAGTCTTTGTCCCTGGACCGCTCTCAGAGCCTATTTCAGCCCTCAACACTTCCCTGGACCAGGGAGGGAAAAGTGGTTCTTGTCTGAATGAAAAGATCTATTTTATTTTGTACTGTTATACCGGATGGATTCACTCATTCATCCTTTCATTGATCAGAGTCATAACCAGTCCTACTATGTACCAGGAAGGAATGAGAGAAGAAAAAGGTCAAATAACCCTGTCCTCAAAGAACCTTCAGTTTGCTGGAGGAGACAGCTAGTGTGCTGATCAGGAGACATATATTGAGCACCTACTGAATGCTCTTTGAAGCCCTCTAGTGGCTCCCCATTGCCTTCAAAGTAAATCCTAATTCCTCAGCCAACCCCTCCTCATCTCACCCCACCTTTATGCTCCAATCACCCTAGACTGGCTGCAGGTGCATCCGCAAGTACACCCTGTCCCCTGGGCCTCACCCTTGGATCTTTCCCTGTCTCTCTGAAACTGGCTAAGTCCTATCTGTCCCCCAAGATGTCACCCCTAAAAAAGCCTTTCCTCATCTACCCTGTCAGTGAACTCACCACAGTTTGTGGGGCCAGCCATTTGGGACAGGAGGCACAAACACTTACTTTATTTATGTCTCCAGTGTCTAGACAAGTATCTGGCACGTGGTCGCCCCTCAGTGGATGGTTGGGTGACAGAGACGAAGGAGACAAGGCCATCTCAAAGCCTGGCAGAGAAATCATGCACAGACCCCACCTAGGGAGGTCAGAGAGGGCTTCCCATAACAGGTGGCCCTTGAGATGAGTCTTGAGGGAAATTCCAGGTCACGAGACAACAAAAGTGACACCACAGAGACATGAAGCATTACTGGCAGTACAAGGGTTTGTATAAATTTGCAGGGTCCAAGTGGAAGGGCTGCAGGGGAAAGCAAAATTGAGATGAGGACTCTCCTATTCTGGGATAAGGAGGTGGAAATTTTTCCAGGGGTACCGGGGAGCTAGTGGGAAGTTTTAGATCAGGCCAGTGATATGATCATACTTGGGTGTTAGATAGTGTATTGGTGAGCGATTGCTGGGTAACAAACCATCCCAGATCTTAAAACAACAACCATATATGTAGCTCCTAATCTGTGGATCAGCTGTCTCCCACAGTTCTGCTGAGCTAGACCAGGCTCACTGATTTTGATTGGGCTCACTCGTGTGTCTGCAGCTGTGGGTCAACTGAAGTTTGGCTGGTCTTAGATAGCCTGTCCTGGGACAGCTCCCCTCCATGTGGTGGCTCATTCTCCAGCAGGCTAGCCTGGGCTTGTTCACATGGCAGTCACATGGGCTCAAGAGAGCTAGTGGACACGTGCAAGGCCTTTTGGGTCCTGAGCTGAGAACTGGCACATCATCACTTCCACCATATTTTACTGTCAAAGCAATTCAAGAGGACAGACCAGACTCTGAATGAGTGGACCTGCAAAGTCACATGGCAAAGAATGCCTGTATAGAGAGGTGAAAACAGCTGTGGCCATTCAGATGCATCACTCTTGCTCTGTAGGGTGGAGAATAGTGGCAGGGAGACTAGTTAGGAGTCTTAGACCAGCACAGGGGAGGGCAAAGGATAGATCCTTTGCAGAGAAATGTTATATGAGTGGAGCCTCCTGAGCACTTTCGAGGTGCCAGTAACTCGATTAGTTCTGTCTTAGAGGCTGGAGAGACCACCCGGGTCAGAAGGCATTTAATCTCAGTTTAAAGGTGGAATAAGATTTGGGAAGCTCCCACCCAAGCACCCCCAGCATGGACAGGATCCAGAGGCTGCAAGAGTTGAGAAACAGGTCTGAATGCTGGGCCTGGATGTGTCAGCTCAGGCACAGTCACCACTATTTGGGGACATTGTTGGAAGTCTGGTCCTGGGGTTGCGGTCCTGGCTCCATCCCTGAAGGAGGTGTGGCTACATGGACACTGCCCACAAGAGAGCAGCAAAGAATTCTTACCTAAATTGTTCTCTTTGGCCAGAATTAAGAGATGAAGTCAGAGATGAGGACAAGCCTAGATTAGGATTTTAAACAATGTCCTGTGTGGGGAGGAAGTATTGCTTTGCAATTAAGGACTTAGGCTCTGGAGCCAGACTGCCGAGGATCACATCCCAACTCTGTCAGCAGGACCCACTTCATGGGCCTGAGACCTGTGCAGTCACACAGATCCTCACTCTCTGAAGGCCTCCAGGCCCCACGGTGGCTTTAATGCTCTGCTGTTTCCATTTTGAAATTCTTAATAATTTTTAAAATGAGGCTTCATGCTTATTTTGCACAACAAAATAATGCAAATTACATATTTTTGTTTTGCACAGCCAATTATGTACCTGGTCCTATTGTTACCGCCCAAAAATGGGGTTCGTCTGCCCGTCACAAGACATGCCAATAGTCAAGAGGCAAGGTGGTAGGAGAGAAAAGACTTTTTATCACAGCTTGCCAGCAAGAGGGAAGATGGCTGACTCATGTCAGAGAGAACCATCTTACAGAACGAAGACTACAAGCCAGTTATATTGGGGCTGGTCTCTGGGTGGGGAGGCATCTGGTCTCAGGGTGGATGCATCCATCTGATCTTAGTTTAGGATAGTCTTCTGTTTTACTAGACATGCATCAGAGACTGGAGCAACGCCTCATACCCAGATCTTTCAGTTGTCATTGATGATGGCTATCAGCACAGACTCTCTGTTTGAGGGTCATCACATTCCTAAGGAACTCAAAAGAACAAAGTTACAGCTGGGAGATACCTGTACAAGCAGGGGTCGTAAAATCTACAGAGCAGCTAGATCTCCTGGAGGGTGAAAATCCAGATAGGTTAGTTAGTCAGAGGTCATTCAGAGTTACAATAGGTTTTCTTTTCTATGATATGGCTTCCTTATGTCAACCTTGTCTTGAGCCGGTATTACTATCTGTCACTTGCTAGTTGAATTTTCTTGGCCTTGTGTCAATCTCGTAAAGTTGCTGTAAACTCACTTGAATTAATAAAAAAAAGTACTTTATTATGAAGGCAGATAATAAATATTCAATAATTTCTAGTTTCTATTATTACTATAGAGTTCAAAGACATAATCAATAGATCGTCAAAGGCTGATGTCCACTCCCAACTTGTAAGGATCCCTCTGGCCATCTGTCAGTCGCTCCATCTAGGCCCATTGCCAAGCACTGGCTAGGGGACCATGAAAATGAGTCTGACCTGGTCCCAACCTCGAGAAGCCCACAGTCTAACAGGAAACCTCTGGTCAACAGCTTCCTTGCCTTCGTATTTGTTCCTGGTGCCAGAGTACAGATGAGCTGATGGCCAGAAGAACTGAATGTAAAGGACCATGTTTGCTGATCTGGGGCTAACTGCCCACTCCTTCATTCAGTCTCTCACCTTCTCTATTGACCAGGTGATGCTCTGGGCAGGGCCTGCAGTTAGGAGGGACCAACTTCAGAAAGGTGTCCTTCCCACAGTGCCCTTTGGAAGGGTGAGATATAGGTTGATCTGCTGTACCCATGGGTGTGGTCACAACTGAGCAGTCCAGGGCAGGCACCCAGGCCAAGAAGGACTAGTGGGCGGAGAGCCACACCCTGGTCATGGGCAATCTCTACTGGAGGATGACTGAGACAACCAATCAGACCTTCTCCCTCAGGAAGTTGGAACTGAAACAGTGCAGAGAAAGCCTGAGGTCAGGAGAGGGGGCAGAGTGCAATGCAAGGTAACAGTGAGCAGAAACCCTGAGCAAACAGACCCCAAGGAGATCGGCAGGAACTGTAGAAGCAGAGGCTCAGAGGGGCTGAGTGGCCATGAAGGGGACATCCAGGTTAGGGGGTAGTGGGTGTCACTGCAGGGGAATTGACACAATGACCCTGTGGTCATAGCTTCCTCGGGGTCATCTCCCAGACAACATTCCTGTCCCCACAAGTCCTGGTCAATGAACTGCTTTCCTTCCTGCTTCCTGCATTCTTACCACAAGCCCCTGATCCCTGAAGAAATCCTGGGTGGGCCTAGACTTTTGCAATCTCCAGGAACCTGGTGAACACCTCCTTTACACACCTGCTCGTGCATTCAGCCATGCAGGCGTGCACTCAGCACACACTCTGTACAGGGCCCTGGAGACGCAGTGACGTATAGACAGTTCCCTGCCT
The DNA here is from genome assembly GCA_031878705.1 of Tapirus indicus. Lineage (NCBI taxonomy): Eukaryota > Metazoa > Chordata > Mammalia > Perissodactyla > Tapiridae > Tapirus > Tapirus indicus. The sequence continues at coordinate 28,494,043 of CM062927.1, read as the reverse complement.
CAGGAACTCACTGACCAGGTCAGTGGTTCTCAACCCTGGCTGCACACCAGCTTCACACAAGGAGCTCTTAAAAAATTCTGGTACCCCGGTGTCTCCTCAGGTAAAAGAAATCAGAATCAGGATGGGGCCTGGGCAACAGCATTTTTTAGCAGCTGCTCAGGTTTCCAATGGGCAGCCGGGAGGGAGAACCCTCACCTAACGGATCTTTCAGCCTCTGTGGGTTTCTGCTTCTTTGATCCTTCCTGCACTTTTTTCATCTCCAGTCTTTCTTTTTCAAGCGTTTTTCTCCTTTCTTTTTCTGCTTGCCCTGTCTCTATGTTAGGTCATGACTTGGTCGAGATGAGGCACTGGCTCATGCCACCATTTCCCCCAAACTTTAGTTAGTCATAATTGTTTAAGGGAAACGTCCATTGTTGGAACTTTCACAGCCTCAGACCTCTCATAGCTGCCCTGAGTGTGGGGCAAAGTGTGTGTGAGGGTCAGTTTCACACCCTGGAGCTCTGCGAGGAGGGGGAGCAGCTGTTGGCAGACACAGAGGGGCAAGGAGTGGACAGTGTGATCAAGAGAGAAAGGCCACTCCTGTGTGGAGTGGGTCACTTTGGGGGTGGCCAGGCAGGGCAATTGAAAGAACCACGCTTAGGGGCAAGGAGGCCTCAGTTTGGCTCCAGTAGTTTGTCAGTGTCTTCTGGGTGACTTAGAGCTGCTTCCTTCCCCTCTCTGGGCCTCCTTTGTCCACATGTAGGGGTGGCCAAGTGCCATTCCTGGTGCCCATCTATGTCATGTCTTTTTCCTACGGTTGCCTTCAGTATTCCCTCATCATGTGTCTAGATGTGTATGTTGTTGTTTAATCCTGCTTGGAGTTTACTGATCCTCCTGGATCTATGCTTTGATGTCTTTCATTGTTTTTGGAAGATTCTTGGCCATTATCTTTACAAACATTTTTTCTGCTCATTGTTTCTCTCTTCTCCTTCTGGGATTCCAGTTACATGTATGTTGCACCATTACAAATTGTCCCACATCTCTTAGTTCCTCTGCACTGTTTTTTCCCCACTGCTTTTTCTCTTTTTATTTAAGTTGGGTAATTAATATCAACCTCTCTTCCAGTTCACTCGTTCTTTCCTCAGTTGTGTCAAGTGTACTGATAAATCATTGAAGGTATTCTTCACCCCGTACTATTTTTAAAAGATTTCTAATGTTTCCATTTCCTCCTTTCTGCTGAAATTACCCATCTGTTGGAAGTTTTCTATATAGCTTTTTGGATTCCTAGTCCGTTAGTTCTAATACCTGGGCTATCTCTGACTCTGGTTCTATTGATTGTTTGTCTTGTGTAAGTGGGCATTTTAAAAATTCTTTTCTTTTTGTCTGTTTGCAATTTTGGATGAGGGATCCAGAGTCCCCCTCAGCAGCATCCATAAGAGAGTAGAAAATGAGATAAATAGTATTTATGACTGGAAATGGGCATGCCTCTTCTGCAAGGCTGATAATTGTGTGTGTGTGTGTGTGTGTGTGTGTGTTTGTGTGTGTTGGAAGAATTGAGTTAATTTACCAGGAGTTGAGCAGGGATGGGTTGCACTGTTGATACAGTCATCTTCAGTCACCACCTGATTCACATTCTTCTAGTGTTCCCTTGTGCTTAGGGCGAGAGCTGCTGAAGGGTTTCCTCAATGTTCCTGTTCCACCCTCAGCTTTAGCCTTGCCCTGTGCACATGCTCCTCAAAGAGGGTCTCTCTCCACAATTCCACCCCACCCCCAGTAGTACATTTCTGCTGCTCAGTACTTGGTGTGTGCTAACTCAGTGCATGGTGGTCCAGGAGTGGTTTCCCTTGTCCTGGTCCAGTCTCAGCCTTAGGAGACCCTGTGTCTCTTGGTCATGGAAAGGGGGCTTTCTCAGTGATTCTGTGCCTCCCCAGCAATAAAAGACTGCTTATGACCAGGACCCAGGATAGTCTCCTTTTTTCTCCCTGGGGTGGAGGGTTTTTAAATATTCCTTTTCTTCAGCCACAGTACATCTTCCTCAGGTTCTTGAGGCAAGTGGGTTTGTGGCCCTTTCCCCAAGGGATTTTATTCCTTGAGGAAGAAATGTCTGAGCAGGGCTTCATGCCTGCACCCCTGCGGCAGGCTTTATCTGATCTTACTACCTGCTCCCGATCTTTCTCAGGAGCCCCTGATGGAGGTCTGTGAAAAGTATGTGTAAACTTCCCCATGGGTCTGTGGCTCCCAAGGACTTTATACCGTCATACTAGCCCTCACTTGGCCTTTAGCACTTGATTAGAAACTTTAGAGTAATTCTATTCACACCTATTGTGACTTCATCTTCCATCTGTAGCAGAAGGTAAGTCAGCATCCACATCCCGTCTCTCCTCCAAAATGCCTGTCTTCCTGAGACTTCAGGGTAATTGATTGCCTGCAACCTCAGCTCTTTGAATTGTTCAGGAAAAGTCATGAATTTGATGATAATCCAGCTTTTTCTTGCTGTTAGGGTGGGAGTGACACTCCTCAGAGCTTTCTATATCCCAGCCGAAACCAGAAGTCACCCCAGGGGTTCTGAAAGAGGCAGTTCTTGGGGACACTTCAGGGACTCACTCCAAGGTGATCACATCTTGGACTGAAGTGTCCAGGCTGCAGAAGGGGCTCAGATGAGTTGTTGGAAGAGATGGCCTCAGGGAGGCGTGTGGGAGGACACTGTGTATGTTGAAGAAAGAATTGTAGACCTGTGGAAGGGTCAGTAAGGGCCACACAACATGCCACAGGGTCACCTCGGCAGCTCCCCTCACCCTCCCACTCCAGGTACATCGTCAGTCTATGTCACCTCCATCTCTACACTACAGGTAATTCCACAGGGAGGACAGGGACAGTGCACACTGGCCACCCCACATCCTGTTGTTGGAAGTTATTGAGGGCATAGATACATGGAGCAGGGGTAGACTGTCCCAGGGCCCAGACTGCTGGACTCGGCTTGTCCAGAGGCCAAGCTAGACCTGCCAGAGGCACCTTCACGCACGTAGTGCCCTCTCTCTTCATCCTTCTCTCTCTAAGGAGGATGGATGGCTTAATCTCCAGTTCAAGACACAGACACCGACTTGACCTCCAAAAAAACAATTTTTCCCAAAATTTAGGCTATAAGTATAGAAATTCCCCCTCCCTGGCCTCTACCCACTTTCACCAGACAATTTCCTAGTATCCTCAATAAGATGCCTCTTTTGCCCAGAAACACCTTCTATAGAATACCCTATCTGGTTATCTGGGTTCCCCTAGGCCTCCAAGGCCAGTTGGGATGCCCATTAAAATCTCAACATGATCTGTCCTATATCACTTCTCTGCTGCCTCCTTGGCCAAGAGCTCAGTCCAGAAAGCCACTTCCTTATCTTTCAGCTTCTGAGTTGTCTGGATGGTGACCCAGTCTGCAGGTACCCTTCCTTCTGGTCATATGCTGGCCAATGGGGCAGCCCCTCTCCATTGGGGTTCCTGGGAACAGAATCAAACAGATATGGTCCCAACAATCTTCTGAGATTTTCAGGGATTCTTGCTGTCATCTCTGCCAAGAGGCTCATATGCCTCCAGAGACAGGGAGCTCACCATCTCCTGGGAAGCCTGTCCATTTTTAGTGGGTTTTCATGTCAGAGGACACAGGGCTTGAAACTTGACCATCAAACATTAGAATCTACATCTTCCCAACAGATACACCCTACCCTTCCCATCCCTGCTCCTCTTTGCCATGAAGCTCACCAGTTGCAAGCAAAGTTTGTCCAGAATTTCATCACCGTCTTGCTGAGTTTGATCTCCTCTTCTGAGGAACCCTCTAGGGAATAAGACAAAAAGCCTTTACTTCTCAAGGTGAGGTTCATGGAACAGCAGTGGCAGCATCTCTTGTTAGGTAGAGCCTATTACAAATTCAGAATCGAACCCCTTACTCCATAACTACTGAGTCAAAAGCTGCATTTTAAGAAGATCCTGGGTAATGTATGAGCACTTTAAGCTTGATAGTTACCGATCTAGGGAACCATAAAGGGCTGCAGTCAATCCATGAGTGGGTGGCTTTTGTCTTCTGTGCCCAACCTCCCTCTTCAGAGTCCCAATGTAGTACCCCAGGGTTTCCACTACCACAACCCCACCTCCCAAGATTGCTCTTCTTTGGGTCTTTTCTCAATATCATTAACCCACCCACATGTACATAGAATCTGAAAAATAACAGAGCTACAATGGTCTTAAAGAGCCACCCAACCAGGGAATGCCTGGAGGCATTGATGTGTCACAAATAGCTCTGAGGTGGGTCACATGCAAGTCATCCCTAACTGTTGATAGTCAAGGCATTGAAGACATTCATGAAAGGTTTTCTTTAAAATATCATATTATTAAATATATTAAGTTTAAAAAGATATGAGTTTTACAAAGGCAAATAGATGGTTGGATAGATAAATAGACACACATTACCTCTGATTCAAGGTCAACCCCATTCTAACCTGACTACCACTCAATCTGATATGCTCTTGTGAGTGGAAGTGGGTGGTGGCACTCGAGCCCTTGAGCAGCACCTGACAGGTCACCTGCCACCTGTCACATTGATGCTCAGGTCTGGATTCTTGTAGTTACCATGAATGAGGGCACATGGATACATATTCTCTATTGTGCACGTTAGAGCAAGAGTAAGGTTGGGAACATTTGTAGTTCTTCCTGTTATGGAAAATTCAGGAAACTAAGAACTGGAGAGAAGGAGGAACTTGCCCAAAGCCACCAAACCAACACTTGAACTCTGATCTCCTAATCCCAAGTTTGTAGTCACCAAAGGGCCATCACCTTTAGAAACAGGGCCCCAAAGACCAAGAAGAGCTCATCCCTGTGATTCCCTATCACCATCTTGGGTTTCATGTCTGATGAGAAGCTTGGGCGATACTGAAACTCGTACATCTAGGTGAGGGCTCCAGCATCTGAGAAGACATGGATTCATGCACAGTTCATTTTACCTGACACACACCTGTGTCAACACAAAATAATCAATAACCGTTCTATAGATAAGAGAAATAAGGTGAGTTTACTTGAGCTAATGTGAGGATTATAACCTGGGAAGGCCTTAGAAAGTGTTCCAGAGAAGCATGGTTTTCAGTACAGTTTTATATATTTTTAAAACAAAGAACATACATTAAACACACCCAGGATACATTTTCATCAAAATTTCAAAAGGTATTCAGTTGCAAATTAGCAGGTTAACATGACTGTGATGTCAGGAAAGGGACTAATCCAGGCATTACCAATAGGGCATTACCAATAGGGTGTAGGACGGTAAGTATGCATTCTTATCTTAAGAGAGTGCATTCTTTACTTTAATGGTTAACAGATATACAATGTATGTTTGATAGACCATAAGTCAGGCTTTTTAGTTCAAGCTGAATCAGTTTTGAACCCAAATAGTTGCCCCATATACCTCAACATGTGAGAATCTCTTGTCATTTTCCCCTTTTGATCAAAAATCTTTTGATAGAAAGCATTGTTGATCAAAATATTGTCTCTCGGTGCCAGGGAGGTTGCTGCCTGCCCTGGGTCCATCATGTGTCTCGGTGCTAGGCTTTTATTTCATTGATTTGCCCAGTTGTCCATGTTGGGGAAAATAGTCAGATATAGCAGACAAGCATACAGGTATATATTAACATGGGAAGTGTCTCATAGGTTATGTGATTTGTCAATTATTTTTAGATTATTGCACAAACATTGCACATGTGCTTTTACATGACTTCCTATAATTACATTGTTTTTAACAATTATAGAACAGGTAATCCAATACTTGAAATGATTAGCTTAAAAATGAATTCTTAGCCATAGTATTAATAAGAAAAGGAGATTTGTCTAGGGTTGTAAGATTGATCAACCATCTCACATCGCTGAGCAATCATTACTCTAGCTAGCATGCCAGTCTTACAACACTGAGTAAAGAAAACAGTAATTAGTTTGAATATTATGACTAATACAAGAATTGCAAGGAGTAATAGAAATAGGAATTGCAATCTGGGTTGCAAATGGAAGCCAATACCTGGGAACCAACTAAACAAATCAAGACCAGGTATAGGATCCCTTAAGGCATCCACCTGTTTTCTCATGTTCTCTAGCAGAGATGATACATGGGAAGACTCATCAGGTATAAAAACACAACATTCAGTTTGAATGATATATACATGTGCCACCTTGGGATTCTTTAAGAATATTTAAGGCCATTCTATCTTGAAGGACAGCCTTACTCAATAAAGACACATTAGTATTTTAAAAGGCTATTCCTGTTTGACAACTGTTAAGGGCTTCTCTATGGGATATGACCTCCTCGAGCCCAAAAGAAGGAACAAACATAGCTAGCTGCTCAGTGGTCATACCAGTGGAGCCCTGAATGAGCCCATCTGGCCTTAAAGAGAGAGAGATTGGCAACAGATGCTAATTCAGTGAATCCTTCCCTGCATCCAAGGGAAGCTCAGGGTGCAGTGTTTTAGCCATCCAGGCCATAGCCAAGGTCAGAGATTTGTTCCACCTAACCAGTGAGTTCTGTTAGGAGCCACCAAATAAATGCCTAGCCTTTAAAACCAGTCTGTTCCAAATCAATCACTTTCTTTAAGTGTGATAATATTCTGAAAACCCTAAATGGAACAATTATAAAATAGGTATACAGTTTAAACATAACAAAGGCTTAAATGAGGAGATTTAAGGTTGGGAATACAGGCCTGGTTCGGAGTCTTGGGACAGCTGTTTACAACAGATGCCGTCTTCTTCTCATCCTGGTTTGTAGATATTTGCACTGGTCAGTTGAAGTCAGCTATCAGGGATAGGAACTGAAATGCACTCAGGTGGAGAAGCCTCTTTTTAAAATGAGAAATGTGAATCCGTAAGTCTAAGTCTATTGATTCTGCAGTGCATGAATTTGTTCAAAGTACCTGGTATGGTCCTTTCCAACAGGGCTGCAAAGAGTCTTTTATTTGATGCCTCTTCTGATAAATTTTCCAGGTGATAGTCCATGATCCTTAAGGTCTGGGAGCTCTCTGTGAAAAGAATCAGCTACCAACCTCTCATCATTTTTTCCTTTTTTTTTAAGTGTCTCAATGAGACCTTGGCAATAATTAAGATATTTTCTTTAAGCAAAGTTGGTTCATACACTTCTTCATCTAAGTCCAGTTATTATCTTGAAAGGAGACAGCTGATGTTTACCAAAGGGTGTAAATCTAAGATTGAGGAGAACTAGCAGAAGAGGTTTTGGCCATAAGAGAGTAAATGCTTCTGAAAGCTTTGCCAATTGAGTTTTAATTGTGCCATTAGTTCTTTCCACCAATCGTGAGGATTGGGGATGCCAAGCACTGTGGAAATACTGCATTATTGGCCAAATGTTACAAATAGACTTATTTATTTGTCCAGTGAAATGAGTTCTCCAGTGACTATGTAACTTAGTAGGAATTCCCAAAGCAGGAATTATTCTCTGCAATAATAATTTATCTAAAGCCATAGCTCTTCTGCAAGTAAAGGCCTCAGTCCAATGTGAGAACACACAGATCACTAGAAGATACTTTTATATCCTTAAGATGGTGACATTTGGACAAAATCCAATAGCCATACCTCCAAGCGTACCTTAGGAAGGGAAAAGTGGCCTTATGACTCATGAAATAGTTTCCCTAGATTATATTTTGGGCATATAGCACAACGAGTATAGGCTGTATGGGCCCCTATGAGAGAAAGTTTTCAAAAGTATTGCATTCCCCACAATATTATCTTTTCAGGTGCCCCATGGGTTAATTGGTGTATATGCTAGAGCAGTGGCAATTGTCCCCCAATAGGTACTATGGGTTTCTTACTGGGCCTAAACCACATCTGTGAGGGGGTGTCAAATTTCCCCCTTTTGACTGCCATATCTGTTTCTCTTCTTCTGTGGCAATTTCTTGAGCCTGTAGAAGGAAATTTTTAACTGGGTTAGCAGAGTTAATAGAAAGTAGCAGGCATTCTCAAGGCTGGACAGCATATCCAGCTTGATAATGTCCTTGCTTATCATTTAAGTAAGACCCATCTGTAAACCAAATTAAATAGAATGCATTCGTGGTCTTTTCCTCTTGTGATGTTTGAAGCAAGGAAGCAGGGTTAAAATAGTGAATAGTATTTACCTATGCAGTTTAACATAAGAAGGTTCATCATTTACTTGACAATGCTTCCCATGCAACCTAGCATACCAAACAAGCCTAATTAGCTTAGTATCTCCCTTCTCATAGGAAGAGAGAATAAATTTCTTTGAGAAGTTCCAGTGCCCTTTGAAATTTCTCCAACAAAAAAAAATATCAAAAGAAAGACTTTATTTAAGATAGGAATTCTGAGAAGCTTGTTTAAAATATCAAAAAGGTTTTAAAACACTTGGTCAGACAAGATCAAGGGGTTGCTTATCTTGTCTCAGTGAAACAATGCTTAGTTATCCATTCAAACAAAATGACAACAGAAACAGTCAAAGGCAAACAGAGCATTAAAACAGTAGAAAAAAAAAAAAACCTTAATAGAGAGACGTCAGTCTTTTGAACATGGGAAATTACCTTAACAAAACATAGATCTCTGTCTTTTAGGTAAACTTACTCAAAGGTAAAGAAAAACCTCTTTCTGTAAAATTAGGCTAAACTTTCCAACCTTTATAATTGTATCAACATTCACACTTTTACATTTTCTCAATTTAATTGTAACCTGAGTCAAGGTCTTAAGGCTAGTCAATGTTTTTCCTTTGTTTATTTATTTATTAATCTATTTATTTATTTATTTTGTGTGAGGAAGACCAGCCCTGAGCTAACACCTGCTGCCAATCCCTCCTCTTTTTGCTGAGGAAGACTGGCCCTGGGCTAACATCCGTGCCCATCTTCCTCCACTTTATATGGGATGCCGCCATGGCATGGCTGACAAGCAGAGAACTAAACCACTGCACCACCGGGTGGCCCCTTCCTTTATTTTTTTAATCTGGGTTTTTCATAGGTATCAATAGAAACAATTATGATGAGAGCTCTCACAATTTTTTTCCACCAATTTAGAAGTCTTCCCAATTTAAATAATCCATCATCTGTCCATATTGATGAGTAGGGTCTTAATCTCAGCAGTGACTCATACCAAAGCTTTAACTGTGGACACAAGAGGCATCCCCAAAAGAGATCCAGAGAACTCACTCCCAAAATAGCCTAAGAAAGAACAAAGGTTGAGAAGACAAAGGCTCCTTATGAAAGCAAATGAGACCCCTTTTGACAAACCCCTGAGAGCAGACACAGCCAGACAAAGAGTGAGTCCCAGAACCCCCAGTCACTTGATTAGCCAGCAAGATGTGTGCCAGTACACACATCCTCTGGATGGCAGAGACTAGAAAGGTCACAAAATCAAGCTCTCAAGACATAGAACAAGACAAAAGCTGATATGCACATTAAGAGCTTTAGCTAAACCTTGGGTTTCTCAGAGCCAGAACAATACCTGCGGGGGAGGTGCCAGGGGGTTTGGGATTGTGTGTGCTTTACAGAGTACCTCATCATTGCACAGACATTTTCTTGAAGTTGACAGGGGACCTGTGTCATCTACCCCATTCCATGACCCAACTCATCCTTTCACAGGAGACTTCTTGAGGTAGTGAGTGCCTTGGTGGCTCTTAACTGCTCAACCCGCGCCCCCCAAATTTGCAACATTTTGGCTTCCAAGATGCTCTTAGCAAAGCTTTTCACTCCATGCATATATTCCCAGACAACAGGCTTATAGATGCCTGTGTCTTATGACAAATGACAAAAGAGACAGAGACAAGGAGAAATAGTGACTATTTCTGGGAGGAAAAGGATCAATTAACCAATGAGTGCTCAGCTGGATAACTAGAGTCACTGAGTCCAAGAAGCTAGCTTCACCAATATTTTCTCCTGCTAATCTAAATTTAGAAAAGAAAAAATCTCACCACTCTCACTTCCAGGGGACCCTTCAGGCAGAGATCTGGGAGTCTGATGTCATAAGAACTCTCACCTCCCACCGGCTTTTGTCAGGGGTCCAGAATCTCTCAGCTGCAGTATTTCAGGAGTGAAGAGCATCCAGCCAGTGACATTTTTATCCCGTCCAAGTCTCCAAACTAAAGGGGAGGAAGACGATCCTCTACCCACTCTGGGTCCTTTCTGGCTGGGCTACAAATTAAATTGACATGAGACTGAATAGCAGGAGAAAATCAAACAAAGCTTTATAACATGTATACATGGGAGAGACCAGGGAAACTGAGTTTCTCAACAAAATGTTGTAGGTTCTCTTCTTAAACAGAAAGACAATGAAGGATGTTGGTGGAGGGTCAGTTATGGGAGATTACCAGAAAAGCACAGTAAAGTTATTATGCAGCCTCACCTTCCACATTGATAAGTTTCTAGAGATGAGGTCATCCCCCTTCTTCCCTTCTAGTGCTTTAGGACAAATTTATCTTTCTTAACAAAACAAACAAAAATATTTCCATTCTTCATACCTTCTTTACTAAAAGCATATCTTACTTTCCTTGAATACAAACAGAGTTTCCTTAATATTTAGTAACTTTAATCACATTTTTTAACTCTTAGAAACCTTAACTTTTAAGTAAAAACTAAGTAAGCAATTAGAAACTTTCTTTTACATTAGCATTCTGTGGCCTAACACTTTTCTCAATTTCTGGAAACGTGTTCCTTTATAGTATCGTCTTAATAAAACATAAGACATGTTCACCAATAGACCCAAAACATCTTCTAGTTTTTCTGAAATATGCCAAAAGTAGATAAACTTGGATATGTTTAGCAATAATGTTTCAGTATTTTATCTTATTTGAATATGACCCAGATACTCAACACATTTTTATCATTTAACCTAATTTAGCAAAACTCTAAAGTTTTAAGTTACCAAAAAGGATTTGGAAGCAGTTATTTTTCAAGTTTACAGACGATAAAACATAATTATTGTAACCAAAAACTCTTACTCATTTTCATCTATGTAAATCATTTCTTTCCAACAATTATGTTTTGAATACCCATAAAAAAATCACGAGACATTAGAAAAAATTAGCTATCATTTAAGCTATTATTTTTGTTAACCAGTTTTGTAATAGAGATAACATCAGGTTATTTGACCAATAAACATAGAATAAAGGCTGCATGTCTCCATTATACCCAATTCTGATAACTGAGGACACACCTATTTTAATCAAGCAAACTTAAGCAAGCTTTTATTTACCAAATATTATTTCATATCATGTTAACTCAAAAGACATTTGGATTAGTTGCATTTAGAAATAATTTTTGTAAGAGCTTCCTTGAAGCCAATTAAACAGAGCTCTTGATTTTTGCCATACCATCCAGAGATAAAATATCACACACATATAACATACATGTAGACACACACAAACAACAGACAGATGCAACAAAGATTTTATAGCCTCTGTTTTAAAAATTTTAGCAGTTTGTGTCTGCAAAACCTTCTTTTCCCATTTTTTTCTTTCTTTCAGTCTTAGCCCCCTTTTGGTGGGCACTTGCACAAGTCTCCGAAGTTTGGAGGGGAAGCTGTCCATTCGAGAACTGGTCACGCTTTTAGAAGCTCAATTTCCTGCTTTTCTTTTAGTTTCATTTTGCTATAAAGTCTGAACAACATCTAAGAACGATGTAGTGGGTCGGAAGTGTGCTGCTTGAGTGCTACACCCTAAAGAAAGGTTGTAAACACTTTTACATGCCTTCGTTTTTCCCGCCAGCACTCTAAGACCACCACGAGGGCTCAGACTGCGTGGGCGACCAACCTTCATGTGCACACCCCTGATGAGGCTTTAATTAATGTGATTGATAGTGGAGTTCCCTGTGGAACCAGTGTACATCTCAAGGCTCAACCTCAGGCACTCCCACTAGGTTCTCAGCCTCCTGAGAACACCTTTCAGCCAGGAGGAGCCAATGTCCCTTCTCTTCAGAGCTGAACAAGTAGAGACTCTCATTTCTCTACCAAGCAGTTTGTTCAGACTTTATAAACACAATTCTTTCCAATTTAAAGCCAAATTAAAAGGCCAGCCCACCCCATTCTCTCCAAAGTTCTCCCTAGGCTCCCCTGGCCTAGGAAATTCCCCCTAGGTTTCTCTTTCCTAGGAATTTCCCCCTAGGTTCCTCTGACCTAAAGTATGTACCAGGACTCCCTTAAGACACCTAGTCTTAAGGTTTGAAACAGCTCAAATAAACTCTGGACCATCGACTTAAAGTAAGGAGGTCTGGGTTTGAGGAGAACTCACCAGGGTCACCTGAAGAATGCAGTGATCTGGGGGTCTTAATGGACCTGAATGCCAGTTCACTGTAGATTCCAGGTGATCTCCAGTGGGTTTCTCTGAAATCCTGCTGTGACTATGCCAAGAAATGTCAACACAAAGTAACCAATAACCATTCTATAGATAAGAGAAATAAGGTGAGTTTACCTGAGCTAAAGTGATGATTATAACCCTGGAAGGCCTTAGAAAGCATTCCGGAGAAGCATGGTTTTCAGTACAGTTTTATATATTTTTAAAACAAAGAACATACATTAAACACACCCAGGATACATTTTCATCAAAATTTCAAAAGGTATTCAGTTGCAAATTAGCAGGTTAACATGACTGTGATGTCAGGAAAGGGACCAATCCAGGAGTCAGGAATCGGTTATTACCAATAGAGTGTAGGAGGGTAAGTATGCATTCTTATCTTAAGAAAGTGCATTCTCTATTTTAATGGTTAACCAAATGTACAATGTATGTTTGATAGGCCATAAGTCAGGCTTTTTAGTTCAAGCCGAATCAGTTTCAAACCCGAATAGTTACCCCACACACCTCAATATGTGAGACTGTCTTGTCACCTGGCTGGTGTCAAGGTCTCCGGTGGCCCAGAGCACTGAGGGAATTGGTGGCACAACACAACAACAACAATATTAATAACAGCTACCACTGTGAGTGCCATCTGTGTCCTCGATGCCCTGTTGTCCTGCAGGAAACTCCTGGTTACTGTGTTTTGGAAAACTTCCATGACTTGCTTAAGGGAGCATAGCTGGTAGAGGAGGAACTGGATTTGAACCAGGTGTTTGTTGAATGAGTGAATGAATATTAAATGAATGAATGAATTACTGTTGAAACACTGGAGAGATCCATTCAAAATAACTATCATTATACGGGCACTGCATTATGTCACATAAACCCCTTTGCCTACTGATGTATTCACACTCAACAACATCTACACACACAGAGTTTACACTGCTGTGTTTCATTTATAACAGGCTATTTTTCTTTCCTTTGGAGAATCCCTGCAGCCCAATTAGTGTCTTCTATTGTGCCCAGTTTTAGGTGTTCCCAGTGCTTTTCTCACCTATTCTGAGAAGAGTGAAGCAAATCCAAGTTTCTGATCTGAAAGTGTGAATATTTAAATACAAACATATGCAGAGAGGCAACAACCCATCTCTTGTGTCTCAGGAAACCACAAACTCAGCATCCTCTATTTCTCTGTCGCCTTACATGTCTTGCCTCCTGCTTGGCCTGGGGAGTGATAAGGTGGCAGCTGAAGAGGGAAGCAGGGCCCGAGGAAGGACAAAGTTGCCTCTCTCCTCCTCTCCCCTGCCTCCTCTCTCACCACCCCCTCTCCAAGCCCCCGAGATGTCAGTTTTCCTGCTGAATGATTCACCAGAGCTGCCCGTCCCTGCTCCTTCAGGGCTAACTCATGGGCCACCTGGCCCAGGGAGATCAGAACTTTGCATGGATCATGAGGCCCACAGAGGAGGTAAGGGTCATATCATACCAGGCTGGTGGAGAATCTTTACAACTTTTACCCCCTTGAATATAGTAACAAATTTGGAAAAAAGGAAAATGAACATGAATATCACTTATAATCTCACCACTCAGAGAAACCTGTTAGTATTTTATAACATATCCTTTTTATGTATATAAAACTGGGACAATATTGTGTATGTTATTATGTAAACACTATAATCATTTCTTCACATCATTAAATATTCATCCACAAGATGATTTAGCAATATATTCCATCCCAACATGGGAAAGTAGAATAAAGTATTTAATTGCCTCCCTCACTCCCATCACTACACGCTTGGTTTAGCCAGAGGTGTTGTGTGGCAGAAGCAAAGCTCTGTGAGTCCATAACTTGCTTGTTAAACAACAGCTTCCAGGTCAAGCAGAATTCACTGAAGGGAGAGGGTTTAATCTTGTCTTTGCCACTGAGAAGTTTTAGAAAGGAATTCAGAACACAACCTGAGAGGAAAGACCTTTTGTGAATGAGAGAACTTATTTTTGGCATAATGCTGCCCAAAAGATATCCTTCTTTTTTCTTTTTTTTAAACTTTCTGCCTTAAACCAATGAGACTTATAAAATTCCTACAATCACAACACAAGTCTTTAAAGTTAAGTACAGCACAGGTTTGGATAAAAACAATTAGGAACAACAAAAAAAAAGCAGAAGGAAAGAGAGTGGTAGTAATCAAAAATATGCAAATTAAAACAGTATGATGCTCTTTTTTTTCTTTGGTGAGGAAGGGCTGATGAAATTGGCAGTGTTGTTTTTATTTTTCTGTCTGAGTGTCATGGGTGAGAGGATTAAGAAATCCACACTCTTATACAATGGAAACCAATTTCACAATCTGTATGAAGAAATTTAAAATTCTCCTGCATCCCAGCATACTAATTTCACTTCTAAAAACCAATCCTAAGAAAATTATCAGAGAATAGATTAAAATTTTGTGCCAATAAGGCTGAGCAGAATGTTTTTCTGGCATCAAAATGAGCAGCCAGCCTAAATATTCAATAGGACAAGAATACTAAAATAAATTTTAATTTGTGAAATGATGGATGTTTTTGATGAGTTTTTTTACTGACATTGAGGAAATGCCAACAATATAGTGCTCTTTGAACAAACATATAATATAAATTAAATTTAAATTTTATGTAAGGCATGGAAAGATTATTAGAAGAAACCATATAAAAATTTAGGGCAGATAATTCTCGGTGGAGGAGCTATGAGTAATATCTAATTTCTTCTTTATGTGTTCCCATATTTTAAAACCTTTCTACAACTGTAAGATATTATATATTATTATATATTAATTTTATATTCAGAAAAGTTATTTTTAATCAAAAAGACAGGAAGACAAATAAAAAATGACAGAATAATATTGGAAAAATCTGTGTAGTCTTGTCAAAATACCTTGAACACAAAGGCATGAGATATCAAATGAAAAACACAAGTCCATTGTGGCTGGACCAGCAGGCGTGGCAGATAGGGATACCATAAATCAGACACATAGTAAGAGACAAGACCAAGTACATGAAAGAACAGATTTGACCCCAGGTGGCTCCTGGCTAAGGAACTTCATCAGAACCTTCAGGAGGAGGAAATGGTAACCAGCACCTGTACATTACTGTCCTGAGTGCTTGGGCACATAGTAGGTCAGTTATAGATACTTTTCATCATTCTTATAACATCTTCAATTTACAACCCTCCCAGCATGGTTAGAGAGAGAGATCTGGACCAGAGAACCATTTCCTGGCTTGAAGAGGGCTCCTAGAAAAGGATGGGTCCTGTGAGGACCTCGAAAAGGCACCCAGAAGGGACACCTCCTCTCTAGGTGAACTCATCCACCCTGACCTCACACCCCACCCACACAGCCTTGGGTCAATGTTGGAAGGTTGCATGATAGACACACCACACACTGGGATGGACAAAAGCCAGCTGCAGACATCAACAATTTCCAGTCTGTTACCACACAAAGAGCACAATCCTCTTACCACGTGACAAAAGCCAGTTGTCAAGAGGTAAGATGGTGGAAAGGAAAGGGTTTATTACAGCTTGCTAGCAAGAGGAAAGATGGCTGACTAATGTCTCAAAAAAACATCTTACAGAACAAAGGCCAGTTATATAGGGGGTTGGTCTCCTGGTGGGGGAGGCATCTGGTCTCAGAGTGGGGCACCCATCTAGTCTTAGTTCCTGGCAGTCTTTTGTTTTACTTGACATGCATCAGAGATCAGTGCAACGCCCTATACCCTGATGTTTCAGTTGTCATTGATGATGGCCATCAGCATTGATTCTCTGCCCTGGCTTCATCACATTCCTAAGGAACTCAAGAGAACAAAGTTACCATCTTATAGCAGCTGGAAGGGGCCACGAAATCCACAGGCCATGTCTGGGATAGTTAATGAGAGTTCATTCAAAGTTACAATATGGTTTCTTTTCTACAATATGACTTCCTTTATGTCCATTTGTGTTGAGCCAGTATCAAGACCACCTGATCTACACCTCCCACTACTCATTTCTTTCATCTTTCTTGGTCCCAGACAGCCCTCCTGATCTCCTGCTTGGCTTCACTCTACCCCCAGCTCAACCAGTTAAGAAATTTGTTTGAAGGTAGCTCTGGACCTCAGAATCCTTCCAAGACTCATCTTCTAAGATTTTCTTTCTAGCCCCACAGAACACAAAAACTTTAGGTGAAGAGTCTTTGCTGCAGATGCTGTCAATGCCTCACCATATCACCTACTTCCAGACACGCCAGCCTGACTTCCACCTCTGGCATATGTAGCTCTTTGTTTTTGCCCACCAGAGACCACTCTGCCCATGTGTGCAGCAGGTCAAAACACCATGGAATTAACAACCCCTAGAGAACAGCCTTCAACCAATGACTCATGGGAGTTGGAGAAAGAATACCCCAGCTCTTATATTGCTCACTCGGGATAACCCTGAGACACGTCTTTTGCTGGTTTCCAAGAGCTCCCCAGCCCCACTGTCCACAGTGGATACTTGCTTGACAGTGCAGCATGGATTGGCTTCCTTATCCTTCCCCTGTCACTTCACCACTCCTCTACTTGTGTTTTCTGAGATCACCTCCCAAATAAACTACTTGCATTCAGACCCTTTTCCCAGAGTCAGCTTCTGGCAGAAACCGAAATAGGACATCTCCTACTAGGTCATATGGAAACAGCCTTGTAGGCCTGACCCTCACCCATTTCCACACAACTGTGTATGCTGAGGGGTAGGCAGGATAGACAGTGAAGCTGGTGGGGTCAGTGTCCCTTTCCTGGCCAACCTCTGGGACTCACTTCTGTGGAGATGGACCATAGTCACAGATGGGACACCTAATATCACATCTCCCGTCAAGTTCAGGAACAGGTCTTTCTTTTTGACAGGGTCATCTGTCCCTCCTAAATACTTCTCAGGGCCCACTGGAGTCAGTTCCTCAGGGATGTTCTGAAATGGATCAAGAGTGAAAGTGACGACCACCCCCTGGTGAGTGACACAGCTTCTCTTCTTGCATTAATAGTGAACCTCTTGATTCCTGTGCAACCACCTCCCACCTTGGGTGGCAGGTGAGGAATGCAGAAAAATAGGGGCAGAACATTTTGGCCCCCATTCTTCCTTCTACCACTTAATTGCTTTGTGATTTGGGGAAATCTCCTCCTTTCTTTGGGTCTCAGCTAGTTCCTGTGATTCCCTAGACTCTTACATCAATGGAATAGGACTTCCACAAGAGTCATGTGGCCGCCTTCTGGTCCAGCTGGCCTTCAGAGAGTGGGTAGCCCATCATATGTTAAAACACTGTTTAAGCAATTGTGAATCATTGGGAATGAGCAAGAAGAAGTAAACAGACCACAGACCAAATCAAAGTGGGCTGAAGGTCACCTTGTTATGTCTTGACAGTCAGAGTCTTTGAAGAGTTGGGCTAAATTAACTAATCAAATAGGATTATATCCAGAAACTCAAGGAGTGCAAAGAAGATCAAGTAAATGTGAAGAGAAGTTGTTCAAGTCCTTTGCAGTGTGTATGTGCATATATATGTCAGGCTAGGACCCCCACAATGGTCACTGAGACAGAGAGGGAGGGTTTAAACCAGGCTAGTGTTGAAGTGGAGGGCTCTGGGGCAGAGGACACAGACTCATAAATACCCTCCCTGTCTCAGCTGACTGAGGAAGATCCAAATCCTGCCATTATGGCTTTGGTCCTTCAGCATAAGCTCTGAATTTGTTCTGAAGTGAGAACTGCAGACCTCTGCACAAAACAACTCCGATGAAATCTCTGCAGTAGGACACTTGACCAAACTCTAATAAGGCTTCTAGCAGCTTAAGGCCCTGTCTTTAGGATGACCTAGCTTCCCTTAAAATGCTGCCTGAGAAGGCTCCCTGCTGCCAGGAGAATTTACTCTTTGTTCAGCCAAAACCTGGTGATAGGTAGATAGTCCCTGAACCCCCTCTTAGAGCAGCTACTTTAGAAATCTTGTAATTATGAATCCTTTCTCTGCCCTTCGAGATGTAAATAAATATCCCCAAAGTGTTTCCTCAAAGGCCTGAGAGCCATCTGCTTGAAATGCAAATATTCAGGGAATAACACTTGCTCTCTCTCAGTCCCTGTGGGAGTATAGAAACGTAACTTCTTTGGGCACCTTCCTCCAACTTATACCACTGTCTCCTGTCATAAAGACAAGAGAGTTTTGGGACCTGCCTAATGGCAGACTGGTTACGTTCCCCTGCTTTGGCAGCCTGGGGTTCACTGGTTCCATCCTGGGTGCGGACCTTCATGGTGTTCAGCAAGCCATGCTGTGTCAGCACCTCACATACAGAAAAGAGAGGAAGATTGGCAGAGATGTTAGCTCAGGGAAAATTTTTCTCAATCAAAAAGAGGAAGATTGGCAATGGACATTAGCTCAGGATGTTAGCTCTAATTGCCAAGTGTATCAATCCCAATTTATGAACTAGAGCACTGGAGAAATGGCCACTGGTTGGGTTTCACTGAGCCAGTGGATCCACCATGAGCTGGACTTTGGCTAGGACTCCATTTATTACGTGGTGCCTTTAGGCCCCCACGCTAACAAGGGGGTCATGAAGACACTTTGGGTCTCTAGATAGTAATATCAATTCAAAATCTGTGTCTGATAATCCTGGAAATGTTTGCTCAGCACAGAATCACCCAAGTAAGTAGCCACAGGTCCTTTTGGAGAAGAGCTAGCAAAATTGTCACAATATATACTTGCCATAACGTTGCACAGCCCTTTTTTATAGGGACCAAGTCACCTTTCCATTCAGTGGTTTGCAGATCTTAATATTAGCTCAGATCTGTTTCTCCCACCAGGGTATGGACTGCATGAGGGCATGGACATTTTGGATTTATCTTAACCCTCAATGACCTGTGTAAAGCCTGACAGAGCAGGACTTTAAACAATGTGAAATACAAAATTCTGAACTTGCTTCTTCTCCATTTTTGTAGTTAAAGGGGAATTTTACTCAAATTCAGCCTGGAATTATCCAAATCCAGGAAAATATTCAAATCTGACATGTATTAGGACTATAATGAGCCTGAACTGGAATTTGGTGGGCTAGTTTTAAAATGGAAACTCCTTACAGACAGAACTTCTCAATTGAATCTCAGAACCAAGTCATAGTGATCTTCCAACCAGGAATGGATCAGAGTCACGTTCACTAAAAGGAAATTAATTTGGGTGCCTCTGGTAGTAGCACAAGCTGAGTCTGTGGAGGGCCCTGTAAGCATCTGAGGATGCTGGGCCTCTTCTATATTCCATCAGGCTGAATGGAAAGTAAATGTATGAAACATAATTGACTATCATAAATACATTAAAGAATTAGAGGTCAAATTGGACAAAATGAGTGAAAAGATTAAGAATTTAAGTAGAGAAAGGAAAACTCTACAAGAAACCAAAGAAAATCAAAGTGCTGACAAATAAAGAATTAATTGAATGAGCTCTGAAGAAAGCCGAAGAAAAAAGTTAGTGAACTTAAATGCAGAGTAAGTATCCAAACTGAAGCACAAAGTGGGGAAAAAGGAAGAAAAACAACATCAATAACTTGAGGTTCAATATAAAATGGTCTAACAAATGCATAATTGGAGTCCAGAGGAGAGGAGAAGGAGAGCGAATCAGCAAAACTATTTGAGAGATACTGGTTAAAAAACTGATGAAAGGCATCAACCCACATATCTAACAATCTCAACAAATCCCAAATGGATAAATACAAAGAAAAAAAAATCACACTTTAGCACATTGCAAAATCAATCACTGAAAACCAAAGCTAAAAAAAAAAAAAAAAACCCAGCAGCCACAGAAGAAAATACACATTGGATTTTAAAAGGAAAACAATAAGAATGATAGCTAGTTTTACTGGAAATAATGGAAGGCAGAAGACAATAGAATGATGAAAGAAAAAGCACTTGTCCATCCAAAACTTTTTATCTTTGGAAAATATCCTTCAAGAAGGAAGAAGAAATAAAGACATATACAGAAAAAAATACTGAGAGAACATGCTACTAGTAGGCCCATATTGCAAGAAAGACTAAAGGAAGTTCTTCAGGAGATGCAGGGTGGCATCAGATAAAATGGTGGCATAGGGAATTCCAAGGGCCCATTACTCCACAAAAATAGTGAATACAGTGGTAAAAAGCTGTCAGAATCAACTTATATAAACTCTAGAAATGAGTCAAAGCTTTACAGTCCAGGCAAACACTGAATCTAGAAAAAGGTGGCTGAATCTTGGTAGGAGAGCTTTGTAGCACTCTAAACTACTTGGCCACTCTCTCCCAACCCCATCTCCATGGCAGTCTGGTGGCTCCTGAAGGACTGACTCTAAAGACTTGCTTTTATTGAGCCTAACTCAGAACTTTCCCAAAATGGAGAGGTGACTAACCAGAGAGCTTTTGTCAAAAATATGTAAAGACAAATATATTAGCTGCTGTCACCTAGGGCAAGGGATACTAGTTGGGGCCAACAATAGACACACAGAAAACCTTGGGAGAGAAAGCTGGGGAATGAGATATTTTGGAGAATAAGGGCTTTGAAAGCTCCCACCTTGGGAATCTAAAAAGGCCATGTGCTTGCCAAGTGTGGGCAGCAAACTTGGAAGAGACGTGTAAAGATCCTAAACTCCCACATATGGCTGACTTTCAGGCTCTGTGCAAGCAAATATGAAGGCCATGACAGAGTCATAAATTACCCAGCTGACTGTTGGAGACATACCCCACAAAGAGAGCACATCTGCAACAACTAGGAGGTTTTGTTCTTGTGGTGGAGGTGGTGGTTGTTGTTGTTCCAGGAAGTTAAAGAAATCTCTATCAATTCACTAGCTGGCCACAAAGTCAAACAAAGACTTCAGGGACCACACACAACAAGCAATACAGACTTTACAATATGAGTTTATAGAAGTCACTAAAACTAACAATGTCAACTGCATGCGGAGGGGGAGGGGACACGTGTGATTTCCAGAGTAGCCACATTATAATATTCACCAGTTTCCAATGAAAAAGATATGCAGCGTGCAAAGAAATAAAAAAGTATGGCATAAATACAAGGGGAAAAAAGAAGGAATAAAAACTGTCCCTGAGGAAGTATACCTATTGGATTTACTAGAAAAAAAATTTTTAAATAAATTCTTTAAACATTCCCAGGAACTAGAGGACACTATGTACAAAGAACTAAAGTAAACCATGAGAATGATGTCTTATCAAATATAAAATAGCAATGAAGAGATAGAAATTTTTAAAAAGAATCTAATAGAAATTCTGTAGTTGAAAAGCACAATAAATGAAATGAAAAATTACTAGAGGGGTTGAATAGTAGATTTTGGCAGGCAAAAAAAAAAAAAACTGAACTTAAAGATAGTTCAACTGAGATTACCCAATTCAAGAAGCAGAAAGAAACAAGAGTGAAGAAAAATAAACAAAGTCTCCCTGTGGGCGATCATCAAGAACCCCAAATACACAATGTATAATAGGAGTCTCAGAAGAAGAGGAGAGAGAGAAAGATAGAAATAATAATTGAAGGAATAATAGCCAAAAACTCCATGAATTTGATGAAAGATATGAATCTCCACATCTAAGAAATTCAACAAGCCTCAGAAGTATTAACTCAAGTCAAAGATAAAGAGAGAATCCTTAAAGCAACCAGATCGAAGCAAGTCTTCACATACGCGGTACCCCCACTAAGATTAATAGCTGACTTCTCATCAGATACCATGGAGGCAGTGGAATGGCATATTCAAAGTACCGAAAGAAAAAAAAAAAACTGTGAGTTAAGAATTCTACATCCAATAAAATTATGCTTCAAAACCTAGAGAGAAATTAAGACATTCCCAGAAAAACAAAAACTAAGACAGTTTGTCACTAGTATATCTGCCCTACAAGAAACACTGAAAGGAGTCCTTCCACTGAAATGAAAGGACCGCAGAGAGTAACCTGAATCCACGTGAAGAAATAAAAAACACTAGTAAAGGTAATTATATAGGTAAGTTTAAAAGTCATTGTTTGGTTTGTAATATCTCTTTTTTTATATATGTTTCAAGATAAAACTAGAGAAAACAATGATTATAATTGATACTGATGGACACAAAATGTATAATGATGCAATTTTTGAAAAAATGAAATAAATGGAGGTGGAGTTATATAGGAACAAATGTTTCATATACTATTGCAACTAAGTTGGTATTAATCCAAACGAGATTTTT
This sequence comes from Tapirus indicus, assembly GCA_031878705.1. Classification (NCBI taxonomy): domain Eukaryota; kingdom Metazoa; phylum Chordata; class Mammalia; order Perissodactyla; family Tapiridae; genus Tapirus; species Tapirus indicus. The sequence continues at coordinate 28,471,590 of CM062927.1, read as the reverse complement.
ATAAATTGAGATATTAATTGTAATCTCCAAAGGAACCAGTAAACAACTAATGGGAAAATACACAGGTATACCTCATTTTATTGTGCTTCACTTTATTGCACTTTGTAGATATTGCACGTTTTGCAAACTGAAGGTTTGTGGCAACCCTCCATCGAGCAATTCTCTCGCCACCATTTTTCCAACAGCATTTGTTCACGTTGTGTCTCTGTGTCACATTTTGGTAATTCTTGCAGTATTTCAAAATTTTTCATCATTATTATATTTGTTATGGTGATCTGTGATTGGTGACATTTGATGTTACTATTGTAATTGTTTTGGGGTACCATGAACAGCTCCCATACAAGGTGGTGAGTTTAACCAATAAATGTGTGTGTTCTGACTGCTCCACCGACCAGCTGTTTCCCATGTCTCTCTCATGCTCTTCAGCCTCCCTATTCCCTGAGACACAACAATATGGAAATTAGGCCAATTATAACCCTACCATGACCTCTAAGTGTTGAAGTGAACAAAAAGAGTCTCACATCTCTCACTTTAAAGCAAATGATTAAGCTTAGCGAGGAAGGCATGTCAAAAGCTGAGATAGCTGAAAGCTAGGCCTCCTGCACCAAACAATTAGCCAGGTAGTGAATACAGAGATAAAGTTCTTGAAGGAAATTAAAAGTGCTACTCAAGTGAACACATGAGTGATAAGAAAGTGAAAACACCTATTGCTGATCTGGGGAAAGTTTTAGTAGCCTGGATAGAAGATCAAACCTGCCACAACATTCCCTTAAGCTAAAGCCTAATCCAGAGCAAAGTCCTAACACTCTTCAATTCTGTGAAGGCTGAGAGAGGTGAGGAAGCCGCAGAGGAAAAACCTGAAGCTAGCAGAGGTTGGTCCATGAGGTTTAAGGAAAGAAGCCATCTCCATAACATAAAAGTCCAAGGTGAAGGAGAAAGTGCTTATGTACACGCTGCAGCAAGTTATCCAGAAGATCTAGCTAGGATCATTAGTGAAGGTGGCTACACTAAACAACAGATTTTCAATGTAGATTAAACAGCCTTACTTTGGAAGAAGATGCCATGTAGGACTTTCACATCTAGAGAGGAAAAGTCGATACCTGGCTTCAAAGTTTCAAAAGGCAGGCTGACTCATTCATTAGGGGCTAATGCAGCTGGTGACTTTACGTTCAAGCCAATGCTCATTTACCATTCCAAAAATCCCAGGGCCCTTAAGAATTATGCTAAATCTACCCTGCCTGTGCTCTATAAATGGAAGAACAATACTGTATTACAACACATCTGTTTACAACATGGTTTACTGAATATTTTAAGCTCACTGTTGAGACCTACAACTTAGAAAAAAAGATTCATTTCAAAATATTGCTTCTCATTGACAATGCACCTGATCACCCAACACCTCTGATGGAAATGCACAATGAGATTGATGTTGTTTTCCTGCCTGCTAACACAAAATCCATTCTGCAGCCATGGATCAAGGAGTAATTTTGACTTTCAGGTCTTATTATTAAGAAATACATTTTGTAAGGCTGTTGCTGCCATAGACAGTGATTCCTATGATAGATCTGGGCAAAGTAAATTAAAAACTTTCTAGAAATGATTCACTGTTCTAGATGCCATTAGAAACATTTGAGATTCATGGGAAGAGGTCAAAATATCATAGGAAGAGTTTGGAAGAATTTGATTCCAAATCTCATGGGTGATTTTGATGGATTCAAGACTTAGTGGAGGAAGTAACTGCAGATGTGCTAAAAATAGGAAGGGAACTAGATTTAGCAGTGGAGCCTGAAGATGTGACTGAATTGCTGCAATCTCATGATAAAATCAATTTGTTTCTACTCACCAAAAAATCAGAAAATAAAAATTTTCAATACTAATTATAATAGCATCAAAAAACATCAAATACTCATGGATACATTTAATGGAAGATTTGAAGACCTCTGAATTACAAATATAAAACAGGGGCCAGCCCAGTGGTATAGGAGTTAAGTTCATGTGCTCTGCTTCAGCAGCCAGGGGTTCACAAGATTGGATCCTGGGCATGTCACTCATCAAGCCATGCTGTGCTGGTGTCTCATTATAAAATGCAGGAAGATGGGCACAGATGTTAGCTCAGGGCCAATCTTCCTTAGCAAAAATAAAAATGTATAAAAAATTGCTAAGAAAAATCAAAGAAGATCTAAATAAATGGAGAGATAAACCTTATATGTAGATTCAAGGATTCAATGCTTTTAAGATGTCAATTCTCCCCAAAGTGATCTATACAGTGAATTCAAACCAAATGAAAACTTCAGCAGGGTTGTTTTCTTTTGGGGGGGGTGGAGTAAACTTGAAAGCTGATTCTAAAACTTAAGTGGAAATCCAAAGGACCTTGAAAAATGTTGGAGGACTTACACTAAAAATACTGACACGTACCATAAAGATACCTGGACCACTACCGCATCATACACAAAAATTAATTTAGGACAGATCATAAATGTAAATTTGAAAACTAAACTATAAAACTTCTAGAAGAAAACAAGAGAATATTTTCATGGTATTAGGATAGGCAAACGTTTCTGAGAGAGGGTACAAAAGGCACAAATCAGAAAAGAAAAAAATTGGTAAATTGGACTTCATCAAAATTAAAAACTTCTGCTCATCAAGAGACACCATTAAGAAGGCAAGAAGACAAGCCACAGACTGGGGAAAAAAACATTCACAATATGTGTATCTAACAAAGGAATCATATCTGGAATTTACAAGTATTCTCACACCTCAATAACAAAAAGACAAAAACCTGAGTAAAAATGGGCAAAGGACTTGAGCAGGCAGTTTACGAATAAAGCTATCCAAATAGCTAATAAACACATCAAAGGGTGATCAATTTAATTAGCCATCAGGGTAATGTGACTAAAATCACAGTGAGTACCATTACACACCCAATAAATGGCTAAAAATAAAAAATAAAAATCTAATTATATCAAGTATTGGCAAAGATGCAGAGCGTACATTGCTGGGAGGAGTTAAAATGGTAAAACCACTTTGTAAAACTTGGTGCTGGCATCCAGGAGCGGTTTCCCTTGTCCTGGTCCAGTCTCAGTCTTAGGCAGACTCTGTGTCCCTTGGTTGTGGAGAGGGGGCTTTCTCAGTGATTTTGCCCCTCCCCAGCAGTGAAAGACCTCTAAGGACCAGAAGCCAGGATGGTCTCCTGTCCCTCTCCCAGGGGCAGAGGGTTTTTAAATTGTCCTCCTTTCCTCAGCCTCAATAGGTCTTCCCCAGGGCCCCGAGGAAGGTGGGTTTCCAGCCCTTTTCTTAATAGTTTAGGGATTTTTTTACTTAAGGGAGAAGTGTCTGAGCAGAGCTTTGTGACTGCACCCCTGAGGCAGGCTTTCTCTTGTCTTTCTACCTTCTCTGGATCTTCCTCAGGACCCCTGACAGAGGTCCTTGGAGAAGAGTCTGTGTGAACTTCCCCTGTGGGTCTGTGGGTCCTGAGGATTTATACCCTCATTCTAGCCCACACTCGGCCTTCAGCACTTGATTAGAAATTTTGGAGTCATTCTACTCACACCTATGGTGACCCCATCTTCCACCTGTAGCAGAAGGTAAGTCAGCATCCACATCCCGTCTCTCCTCCAAAGTGCCTGTCTTCCTGAGACTTCAGGGTAATTGTTCACCTGCAACCTCAGCTCTTTGAATGGTTCAGGGAGAGTCATGATTTCAAGGATAATCCAGCTTTTTCTTGCTGTTAGGGTGGGAGTGACACTCCTCAGAGCTTTCTACTTCCCAGCAGAAGCCAGAAGTCACCCCAGGGATTCTGAAAGAAGCAGTTTTCGGGTGACACTTCAGGGATCACTCCAAGGTGATCACATCTTGGACTGAAGTGGTCCAGGCTGCAGAAGGGGCTCAGATGAGATATTGGAAGAGATGGCCTCAGGGAGGGGCCTGGGAGGACACTGTGTATGTTGAAGAAAGAATTGTAGACCTGTGGAAGGGTCAGTAAGGGCCACACAACATGCCACAGGGTCACCTCGGCAGCTCCCCTCACCCTCCCACTCCAGGTACATCATCAGTCTGTAACACCTCCATCTCTGCATTTAGCTCTATGTGGAGCTGAGACACACTGCTCTCTGGTCACCCAACAACTTGTTGGAAGTTGTTGAGGGCCCTCAGACATGGAGCAGATCCAGAGTCTCCCTGGGAAGCTCCCAGGGCCCAGCGAGCTGGACTCTGCTTGTCCAGAGGCTAAACCAGACCCTCCAGAGGCGCCTTCCTACTGATGGTGCCCTCTCTATCCATCCTTCTCTATCTAAGGAGAAAGGCTTAATCTCCATGACACATGACACAGACACTGACTTGGTCTTCAAAAGAACATTTATTCCAAAAATTGAGGCCACTGATACAGAAATTCCCCCACCCTGGCCTCTGCCTACTCCCACCAGATAATTCCCCAGCTTCCACAATAAGATGCCTTTTTGGCCCATAAATGCCGTCTACAGAATACCCATATCCTGGCTCCCCCAGGCCCCTGAGGCTGGCTGGGCGGCCCATTCACAGCTCCACGTGTTCTGTCTGGTGTCGCTTCTCTGCTGCCTCCTTGGCCAGGAGCTCCATCCAGAAAGCCACTTCCTTGTCTTTCAGTTTCTGGGCTGCCTGGGTGGTGGCACCAATCTGCAGGTACCCTTCCTTCTGGTCATACGCTGGCCAATAGGGCAGCCCCTCCCCATTGGGGTTCCTGGGAAGAGAATCAAACATAAATTCTCCAAAGCTACACTGTGGTCCCAACAACCCTCTGAGATTCGCAGGGAACACCTGGCATCATCCATGCCAAGAGGCTTGTAAGAGATAAGGAGCTCAACACCTCCTGGTAGCCTGTCCATTCTTAGAGAGCTCCTATGTCAGAGGACACAGGGCCAGGAATTTGACCATCAAACATTACAAGCTACCCCTTCCCAACTCTACTCCATCTTTGCCACCATTCTCACCCATTTCGAGCAAAGTTGGCCCAGAATTTCATCACCATCTGGCTGAGTTTGATCTCCTCTTCTGAGGCACCCTCTGTGTGAAGAAGATAAAAGCCTTTGTTACTCGAAGTGTGGTTCATGGTCCTGCAGCAGCAGTGCCGCTTGAGAGCTTTACAGAAATTCAGAATCTGAGGCCTTACTCCAGACCTACTGAGTTAAAAGCTGCATTTGAAGAAGATCTTGGGTAATGTGCGTGCACTTTAAGCTTGAGAGTTATTGATCTAGGGCCAGTAAAAGGCTACAGTAAATCCATTAGCTGGCTGCCTTCAGGGTCACAATGCCAAACCCCAGGGTTTCAAATACAGCAACCAAACCCCCCAGGATTGCTCTGCTTTGAGTCTTTTCACAATCTCCTTCACCCACCTACATACACAAAAATCTGAAAAATAATGGAGCTGCAGTGGCCCTAAGGAGTCACCTAATTGAGAAATGCCCAGAGGCACTGGTGTGTTACAGACAGGTCTGAGATGGGTACAAGTCGTCTGTAACTGTTGATAGTTCAGGTAGTAAAAGCAAGTGTGAAAAAATTTTATAATATAATATTCCTAAATATTTAAAATTTAATAAGATTTGAGTTTTAGATAGATCATTGGAAATAGACAGGCAGACACATGTTAGCCCTGATTCAAGGTCAACACAAACTCTAACCTTATTCTCACTCATTCTGATAGGCTTCTGTGAGTGGGAAGAGGGTGGTGGCCTTCTAGCCCTTGAGCAGAGCCCAGCTGGTAACCACCGCCCGTCATACTGACGCCCAGGTCTGGATTCTTGGAGATACCATGATGCGGGAAGAGGGATATACTCTCTCCATCATGCATCTTAGAGCAAGGGAAAGGTTGAGAATCTTTGTCGTTCAACCCTGTTATAGTGCATTCTGGAAACTAAGACCTGGAAAGAAGGAAGAGCTTTCCCAAGACCACCAAACCAAAACTTGAACCCACATGTCATAAATCCAAGTTGCAGTCACCAAAGGGCCATTACCTTTGAAAAGCGGGACCCCAAAGACCGAGAAGACCTCATCGCCGTGGTCCCCTATCACCGTCTTGGGTTTCATGTCTGACAAGAAGCTTGGGCGATACTGAAACTCGTACATGTAGGTGGTGGCTCCAGCATCTGCGAAGACATGGATTCATGCACAGTTCATCTTACCTGACGCTCACCTGGATGGTATCAAGTTCTCCGGGGCCCTGAGCACTCAGGGAATCGGGGGCACACCTGGGTCCTGAGTACAAAACAACAGCAATATTAATAATCGCTGCCATTGTGAGTGTCAACTGTGTGCTGGACACATGGGGCCCTGCAGGAAACCCCTGGTTATCAGCATAATAGAGACATAACTTTGAAAAGTTCTGTGACTTGTTAAGAATGCATAGCTGCTGGAGGTTGAGCTGGATTTCAGCCATGTATTTGTTGAATGAATGAATGAAGATTAAATGAATGAATGAATGTTCAATCTCTGGGTAGATCTGTTAAAAATGATGATTATCAGACCACCAGGTCAATTCACATAAACTACATTGCCTACTGCTGCATTCACACTTGAGAACATCTGTATACATACAGTTTACACTACCATATTCCATTGATAACGAGGTAGTTTTCATTCCTTTGGGGAATATCTGCAGCCTATTAGGTGTCTTCTATTCTGCTCAATGTTGAGTGCTTCCTGCATTTTTCTTACTATTCCGAGAAGAGTGAAGCAAATCCAAGTTGCTGGTCTGAAAGCGTGAATATTTAAGTACAAGCACATGCAGAAAGGGGGCAATCTGTCTCCTGTGTCTCAGGAAACCACAAACTCAGCATTTCATATTTCTCTGTCACCTCACATGTCTTGCCTCCTGCTTGGCCTGGGGAATGATAAGGTGGTGGAGGAAGAGAGAATTGGGGGCTGAGGAAGGACCAAGTTGCCTCTCTCCTGCTCTCCCCTGCCTCCTCTCTCACCACCCCCTCTCCAAGCCCCAGAGATGTCAGCTTTCCTGCTGAATGATTCACCAGAGCTGCCCATCCCTGCTCCTTCAGGGCTAACTCGTGGGCCACCTGGCCCAGGGAGATCAGCACTTTGCGTGGATCATGAGGCCCACAGTGAGTGACTCCAACGGATGAAGGATCTGGCCCCAAGTCAGGCTGGTGGAGAAATTTTACATTTCCCGCCTTGGGTACAGTAACAAATTTGGAAAAGGAAGAGAAAAGGGCAGTGAATAAATAAATCACTTATAATTCCACCACTCAGACGAACCTCTGTTAATATTTTAAAACATATCCCTCTTGTATATATAAAATTGGGAAAATATGTATTTTTATTTTGTAATGATTATAACTATTTCTTCACATCATTAAATATTTGTCCCCAAAATGACTTAACGATATACTCCTGACATGAGGATGTAGAATAATTTATTTAGTTGCCTCCCTCACCCCCGTCATTTCACCCTTGGTTTATCAAGAGGAGTTGTTTGGAATAAGCAATCCTTCTGTGCTTCTGTAACCCACTTGCTAAACAGCTGCTTCAAGGTCAAGCAGAATGCACCAAAAGGAAGGGGTTAACCTTGCCTCTGCCACTCAAAAGTTTTAGAAAGGAATTCAGAATCCAGCCATAGAGGAAAGACCTTTTGTGAATGAGAGAACTTATTTTTGGTAGGATGCTTCCCAATAGATATTCAACTTCTTTTTAAAAAAAATCTTGCTGCCTTAAACCTCTCAGATGTATAAAATTTCTACAGTAGCAACACAAGTCTTCAAAGGAAAGTAGGGCACAGATTTGGACAATGTCATTTGGGAACAATGAGAGAAGCAGAATCAAAGAGAGAGCTAGTAAGCAAAAATATGCAAATTGAAACAGTGAGATGTCCTTTTTTTTGGTGATAAGGGGCTTATCAAATTGGCAGCATTATTTTTATTTTTTAAACAGACTATCCCAAGTAAAAGAGTTAAGAAACCCATATTCTTATACACTGGAAACCAATTTTGCATACTGTATCAAGAACTTTAAAATGCTCCTGCAGTCCAGCCTACTAATTTCACTTCTAAAAACCAAGTCTAACAAAATTACTAGAGACTTGGTTAAAGATTTATGCACATAAGGTTCAGCATAATGTTTTTATAGCATCAAAATATGAGCAACCAGCCTAAATATCCAATAGGACTGGAATACCAAAGGAAATTTTAATCCATGACATAATGGGTGTTTTCAATGAGTTTTTATTGACAGTTATTTATTGACAGTTAGAAAATGCCTCTAACATAGTGTTTTAGGAACAAAACCACAATATAAAATTAATTTTTAAATTATATATGACATGGAAAGATTATTAGAGGACAATATATCAAAAATTTGTAGGAGAAACTTCTAGGTGGAGGAGTTCTGAGTGATACCTGTTTCTTCTTCATGTGTTCCAATATTTTCAAAACTTTCTACAACTGTAAGACAGTATATATTATTATATATTAATCTTATATTCAGAAAAGTTCTTTTTTGTCAAAAAGATAGGCAAACACAAAAATGAAAGAATAACATTGATAAAATCTGTGTACCCCTGTCAAAAGACCCTGAAGTCAAAGTCATGAAATATCAGGTCAAAAACACAAGTCCAGTGTGGCTGGACCAGCAGATGATGCTGACAGAGATACCACAAATCAGACACATAGTAAGAGACAAGACCAAGTTCATGAAAGAACAGATTTGACCCTACTGGTCCCCTGGCTGAAGAGTTTCATCAGGACCCTTGGGAGGAGGACGTGGTAACCAGCACCCGTATGTGACTGTACTGAGTTCTTGGGCACATAGTAGGTCAGCTGTAGCTACTTTTCATCATGCTTATAACGTCCCGAATTTAAAACCCTCCAAGCACAGTTAGAGGGAGAGGTCCGACCAGAGAACCATTTCCTGGCTTGCAGACTAAGTGAAGTAGAAAAGGAAGGGTCCTGTGAGGACCTCAGAAAGGCACCCAGAAGGGGCACCTCCTCTCTAGGTGAGCTCATCCACCCCGACCTCACACCCCTTGGGTCAATGTGGAAGGTCCTGTGGTAGACCCAGCACACACTGGGGTGGACAAAACCCAGCTGCAGACATTGACATTCTCCAGACCACCTGTCTTCTTACCTCCCACTGCTCGCTCCTCTTGGCTTTCTTGGTCCCGGACAACCCTCCTGATCCTATGCTTGGCTTCACTGTACCCCCAGCTCCACTGGTTAACAAACTAGATTACAGCTAGCTCTGACCTTGGGAACCTTCCAAGACACATCTTCCAAGATTTACCTTGTAATCCATAACTTCAGGTGAGGAGTCCCTGTGGCAGATGCTGTCAATGCCTCACCATATCCCTCTTCTGGACATGCCAGCCTGACTTCCATCTGTGGCATGGATAGTTATGTGCCTGAGGTCTTAGGCCACCAGAGACCACTCTGCCCATGTGTGCAGCAGACCAAATCACCGGGGAATTAACCTGGGGACCAGTTAACCTGGGAACAGCCTTCAACCACTGACTCACGGGAGTCGGAGGATAAATACCCATCTCCCTTGCTTCTTGCATGGGATAACCCTGAGACATGTCTTCTGCAGGTTTGCCAGAACTCCCCAGCTCCATGTGTCCACAGTGGATGCTTGCTTGACAGGGCAGCATGGATTGGCTTCTTTCTCCTTCCCGTGTCACTTCTCTACTCCTCTACCGGTGTTTTCTGGGCTTGTCTACCAAATAAGCTACTTGCATGCAGATCCTTTACTCAGAGTCTGTTACCAGTGGAAACAAAATAGGACAGTGTCTCACACCAGGCCATATGGAATTGACCTCAGAGGCCTGACCCTTACCAGTTTCCACATATCTGTCTATGCTGAGGGTTGGGCAGGACAGACAGAGAAGCTGGTGGGGTCAGTGTCCCTTTGTCGTCCAACCTCTGGGACTCACCTCTGTAGAGACGGGCCACAGTAACAGAGGGGACATTAAATATCACATCTCCCATCAAATCCAGGAACAAGTCTTTCTTTTTGACAAGGTCGTCTGTCCCTCCTAAATACTTCTCAGTGGCCACTGGAGTCAGTTCCTCAGGAATATTCTGAAATGGATCAAGAGGGAAAGTGACCGCCACCACCTGGTGAGTGACACAACTTCTCTTCTTGTGTTAATGGTGAACCTCTCCAGCCCTGTGCAACCAACCCTTACTTCAGATTTCAGGTGAGGAAGGCAGAAAAATAGGTGTAGAAGCCACCAGCAAATAGTCTTCCTTCTTCCATTTAACTGTCTGTGATTTGGGGCAAGCCCCTCCCCTCTTTGGGTCTTAGCCAGTTCCTGTGATTCCCTAGAATCTTACAACCATGGGGTAGGCCTTCCACAAGAGTGATGTGGCCGTTTTCTGGTCCATCTTGCCTTCAGAGAGTGGGAGGCCCATCATCTGGTAAAACAATGGGTAAGCAATTGTGAATTATTGGGAATTAGCAAGAAGAACCAAACTGACCAACCAACCAAACCAGTGGAGTCTGAAGGTCACCCTGTCATGTCTTGATGGGCATAGGTCTTTGATAAGCTGGGCAATATCAGTGAATCAAAAGGATTTATTATATCCACAAACTCCAGGAGTACAAAGAGGATAAAGTAAATGTTAAGAGAAGCTGTCTCAGTCCTTTGCAGTATGTGTGTGCACATATATGTCAGGCTACAGTCCCCTCAATGGCTATCAAGATGGAGAGGGAAGGTTTAAGTTGGCCTAGTGTTGAAGTGGAGGTCTCTGGACAGAGGACAGAGACTCACAAATACTCTCCCTGTCTCAGTTGACCAAGGAAGCCCCAAATCTTGCCATTATGGCTTTGGTCCTTCGGTATAACCTCTGAACTTGTTCTGAACTGAGAACTGCAGATCCCTGCACATAACAACTCCATCCAAACCTCTGCACTAAGAGACTCGACCAAACTCTGACAAGGCTTCTAGCAGCTTACGGCCCTGTCTTTAGGATGACCCAGCTTCCCATAAAATGCTGCCTGAGAAAGCTCCCTGCTGCCAGGAGAATTTACTTTTTGTTCAGCCAAAACCTGGTGATAGACTGATGGATCCCTGAACCCCCTCTTAGAGCAGTTTCTTTAGAAAGCTTGGAATTATAAATCCTTTCTCTGCCATTTGAGACGTAAACAAACCACACAAACTGTTTCCTCAAAGACCTGAGAGCCATCTCTTTGAAATGGAAACCTTCAGGGGAGGACTCTTGCTCTCTCTCAGTCCCTGTGGGAGGATAAACGTCTAACTTCAGTGCACATCTTGCTCCAACTTATATGGCCATTTCCTGCCATAAAGACAGGAGAGTCTGTTTCTCCTCTGGATAGGTGCCAATTAACTAATCCATGTCACAAGGACAAACCCACCTTCCACCCCAAAACCTTTCCTGAGCGCACCCAGCCTTTAAATAGGATCCAGCCTTTTGTTTCAGGGACTTGAGCTCAGTTCATGCTGGACTCTTACCTACTCTAGTGGTTAACCTAGTAAAACCCGTCCTCACCACTTCAACTAGTGTTGGTTTTGTTTATCTTTGACAGAAGGGAAAGCCCTTCCTAGCTTTTAGCAGCCAATCTTAACTCATGAGGAAGCAAGTTCCTCTGAATCTTTCCACTGAGATGACGAGGAGCATGTGTGGGATTTATGGAGCAACTGTGAAAGCACCTAGCCCAAGGGAGATCCTGCAGGGCCCCAGGCCTCACACTCCTTAATTCTCCAGCTCCTTCCCCTTTCCAGGCCTTGGTTTTCTCATATGACCAGGGATTATCTCTACAACCCTCCAGGAGAGACATTTCAGGATTCTTGGATTGGAAGGCAATAAGAGAGTGTTTGGGGAGGGGAGTCCCCAGGGCCACACACCCAGGTAACAGTTGGGCCATCCTGGAGAAGGTTTCCATGGAAATATCAACTTCTGTGAAGGGTAGAGCTGCCCTGGACCCCAATAGGGTCTGGAGAAGGATGATTTCATGTGACCAGAGACGGGAGGGATGATGGGAAGGGCAGGGGAAGTGAGTCTAAGATTCCAGCACATTCTCACCGTTGGAATAATCCAGCCAAACTCTTGCTTGTTGATTCCAACGATGTAGGGAACAGTGTTGAATGTCTTTTCAGCCAGAATCTCTTCAGGCATCTTTGGCAGCAGCACTCCATCAACCACAGTGGGCAGGAAGAGATGGCTCTGGGGAAGAGGGAGCATAGTGTCCATGCTTCCCCTCTGGAGGCAACACCCACCTCCCTCTCTCCATCTGTCTGAGCAAGAGGCGGGCACCGTACACCCACAGGCCCATGGGGGTGGCCACAGAACTCAGGGTCCCAACTAAGGAGAATGTCTGTGTGACCCCAGAGGGCAGAACTTCACCCAGGGCTAGCAGAGGTAAGGTGATGGGGGCAAGTCTCTGACAAATTGGAATATATATGTATGTACATATATACATATTTGCATATACTTGTAAGTTTATATTTAAGTATTCTGATATATACACATACATACAGACATATATATTTCAAATTGAACTGTATATATATCTATGTGTATCTCTCTGTCCACAGTCAGTTCTCATTATTCTTGGTAGTTTAGTTCTATAAAGTCACTGTGAACTCTGAGTTAGGGAAACTGAGCCTCTGCTCCCAGGGGAAATACAGGGTTAGGTCCCTGCAAGTCTCTGGTCACATCTTCCACAGCCCTGTTTTGTGTGTGTTTAAAGACATCTTATGTGATGCCGGCCCTGATAAGAGTTCCCCTCCGTTGAACCCAGCATATTTGGGGTTAAAACCCAAAAAGCACTCATTCCCTTTCCCAGCTCCTCTAAATTAAATTCAGATGTAGATATCCATTGTTTTAACCTTTGTATGCCTAAATTCCACAAGGCAAATGGAAGTAACAAATTGTTACCAGGTGGCCTTATGTGTGGGCTCACACTGAAGTTTGGTTAGTTACAGGTCCTTCGAAGCCTTGTTATAGGAAACCAATATCCAGAGAATATCAAGAAGCTGAAGCCTCCCCAACTCCTCGGATTCCTGGTGCTGAGATCCACCATTCATCATGGAGGCTGACACCTGCAGCTTCTCTGATCTCCGGCTGATGGGATAATGCCAAACTGTAAAGCCACAGGTTCCCCTCCCCTATCTAAAACATTGTAAATGTTGTAACTGTTAATTGGTGGCAGATTCGTTCTTCTCCCCAGACCCAATTTCAGGTGACTTGGGAAGATTGATGAATGGAGCTCTTAACCTCCTGCTGTGGATAGGGATAATAGCTGGTCCAGCCTCAGAGCACCTGGAACCCCCACAATATCCCTCCCACCGCCAGGTGGTTACAGTCATGTAGATAGCACATTCCTTCCCATAGATTTTCCTTTAAAAACCCCAACTCCTAATGCCTCTGGTGGACTGTGGTTTTTGCGGCACAAGCCCACCGCAGCCTCATTTTGCTAGCAAAATTAAACTTTTTTCTTCCTCAATCCCTTTTCTTTGTGTTCATTGATTCAGCTTTGGTGATGAGGTCCTGGTTTTCCAGCAACATATGTAATATATATTTCTACAAATAATTAGTTATCCATCCTTCTTATTTATAAGAAAACACCAGCCAAGGAGGGCTCAATACTTTCTGGGCCCTGGGTAAGGTGACTGTAAATTCCTTGACCTCTAGTGGCATGACAGTGCCATCCACTGTAATTTTTATTGTCATCGTCTCACAAAACCACAAATGTAGCCACTTTTCCACAGCTTCATCACACGCTATACATGTTACTTTAGCATTTTGAGAGGGGCCTGTAGGGGATCGGAAATGGCCACCCCTAAATGTGTCTCTTTGGCATAACGGATTATTTTGGGTTGGTTACTTTTAAAACTGCAGACATGAGAAAATATCTGAAAAGTGGAAGCTACCCTTTGTAAGAGACATTTACATTTGTAAGGGAAATCTCCATTTGTAAAGGTGTCTCCCTCTCTGTACCAGGAAGAAGGGGGGATGACCTTATCTCTAGAAACTCTTAATGCAGAAGGCAAGGACTTAAATCTGCATAATAACCTTACTCTTCTTTACTGTGCTTTTCTGGTAATCTCCCACAACTGACTACTCCCACCCCCAACATCCTTCTTTGTCTTTAGCTGAAGATAGTATTTAAGGTAACATCCTCCACCATTATGACCAGTTGCTCAGTTATCCTGGGCCTCTCCCAGGAATTCATGTATAAAGCTTTGTTTGATTTTCTCCTGTTATTCTGTCTCATGTCAATTTAATTTGTAGCCCAGCCTGAAGGACACAGAGTAGGTAGAGGAATTGTCTTCCTCCCCTACAGGTCTCACAGAAAATTTCCTCCTCTTTCTTCTGGATGTGCTGCAGGGTTGATTCATTAACACTGAACTCCCAGCCAAGAGCACTGTGACCCACGCCTGAATGAAGGTCATCTAACACACTTATTTCTCACATGTGGGAAAAGTAAGCAAGAAGTGGGCAGAGTAGGTTGGGCCCAGAGGACACAGAGGTGATGACTGGGAGCACTGGACTGGGAGTCAGGCGAATGAGATCCAGTCCTACATCTGGTCCTCCTTGCTGTGTTACCCAAGCAGGTCACTGCCCCTCTCTGGGCCTCAGCAATATAAATACAAGGAGTTACATTGAACCCACAGGGAGGATTCTTTCATTCATATTTAACTGGAGCTTAAAGGTGTCAAGACTTAAAATCTGTAATCAAGAAACCAAAGGTCTGGGACGAGCCCAGTGGCCTAGTCATTAAGTTCAGCGCACTCTGCTTCAGCAGCCCAGGTGTGGTTCTGGGACATGAACCTACACCACTCAGCAGTAGCCATGCTGTAGCGGGGACCCACCTACAAAATAGAGGAAGATTGGCACAGGTGTTTGCTCAGGGGGAATCTTCTTCAGCAAAAAATAAAAAGAAACCAAAGTTTCTTACCTCTCTGGGGTCTCCCAGTAAATCAAGAGTGAAAAATTTCTGTGAAGACAAAGGCAGAGGATGTGGGTGAGAAGGCTTCCTGGAAGAAAAGCTGATCTTTGTGAGCTGTGCGCCACAGGTATCAGGTTCTCCCTCCAAGTGCCACCTGGGCTGGGCCAAGAGGAAGTAGGCAGGACATTGGCTCCCTTGGGCCTGAGCACAGGGTATGACTGTAAGACAGGGGAGGGGAGCTCTGGAGAGGATGTCTGCTGTTTGTCCCTGCCCCCCATCCATTTACCCTGCTTGTTCTCCCAGGCACCAACACCCTCTTTTTCGTTTGGAGGACCTCCCTCTTCCCCCTCTTACTCCATGAATCCAGGCATCTATATGTGTCCTGGTGTGCTCCATCTCCCTGACCACAAATATTAGTTTAGAGATGAGCACATGCCCGTGTCAGTTCAATAGACTTTACCCTAAAACTTTTGCTGGAATTATTGGGAAGAGGGCTATTGCTGTCTTTAACTTCTTTAGAAGTCAGATAGATTTTTAAAAATATCACATGTGCATCTGGATCTAGCAGTGCCTGAAGCCATCTACTCCTGAACTGTAGTTAGTGTTCAGTTAGTTACCTGAAGAGTCTGTTACACTCCTTTTTCTGCTCGAGGTACGTTGACAGGAGTTTTCTCATCTTGCACTAGAAAGTCCTGAGTCACTCAAGCTCATGGAAAATCACTCCACCCTATGTTTCTCTATGTTGTGTGTTCACCAAGATTGCACTGATTGTAATGTCACACTGTGGCTAACAGTTCTGACCAATATGCAGCAAGTGACCAGTAGTGGTCCCTCTGTTATAGGCTGTAGCCATACCAGCCAGCTGTGTGTGCGTGTTTTGGGGAGACTGAATAATCATTGAAACACATCCACAGGATCTCAGAAAACCTCAGAAAGATAACATAGGCTTTTAGATTCCCTGGGATTTCTCAAAATCACCAACTCTCCCCTTAAAAGCTGGTTCCTATTGTGCCATGTAAAGAGTGATGAAACATATTTCCCCCCTGCCAGGAACAAGAAAACAGTCATGTTTTTATTCTTTGAACACATTCATCACCTTATTTGAACCTGAGAAACCAGGATCCAAGCCCCAAGGCCACAGTGGACTCAACCCACAGAAATAGAGCAAAGTGTAGTGCTAGCGGCCTGTCTCTGGGGGTCCAGGAGTATCCTCAGGAGCCCAGGGTCCAGACAGAGATTCCAGGGACCCAGGCTACTCCTTGGCTCACATTCAAACCCTCCCCCGCACAAAGGGAATGGTTCCTGTTGTCCCTAGAAGCTATATTCTCTGGATGTCTGTCCCTGTGAGGACACACTGCCATAGCCATCCATCAATCCTCAAATGTCACCTTCTGTGTGAAGCATCCCTGCTGACTATAATAAATGTTTCTCCTCTCTGTATTCCCACCACACTTAGCCCATGAAGCATATGGTGTGTCTCTCTTCAGACAGTTCTTTTTGGGCAGGGACATCTGATTCATGTCAGCATTAACCTCCCTGTTAACCCCCCCATACACCTAGCATGGATGGATGGATGGTGGACAGATAGATGGAAGGAGTTGCTCAATACATGGAGTATGGGTGAATTGGATGGGTAAATGGATAGGTGTATGCTAACTAGCATATAGGTGATGGATCCATCATTGTGTTTAGAAGGATGAACGATGCAGTGAATATTTAGTGGCTGGATGATGCATGGATGATTGTTAGTAGATGAATGAAAGTTGTGGATGAATTGATATAGGTTGATGAAAGGATATGGATGGATTGGTAGATGGATAGATGGATAATAAAATGATGAAAAGATGGAGGAATGGGATATATGGTTGGTTGAATGGACACGTGCGTGGATGTATAGTTATCCTAGAACAGAAATGAGGCAGAGTTTCAGGAAATCTAGAAAATTGAGCCACCATGGGTTATAACTGAGGTAGTTTCTAAATTAGCCAAGATAAATTGTGACAACGTTTCTGAAAATCTGTCTTAATATCACCCAATTTCAGGACGGTAGTTACCTCTGGGAATACGTAATGTTTTAATTTTTAGTCTCTTAAAAATATATCTGAAAAAAGAATGGAAAAATCATAAGTTTTGATAGAGCTGGGGGATTATTGCTTCATTCTTCATTATGTTATTTTTTGACTTTTCTAACGTTTGAGATATATCATAACCAAAAAAACCCCAGAAATTCCCCATTCAGATCCACAGGCTGATGCTGCTCCCAAGGGGAGACACTGTCCCAGGTAGTTTTCCTGGGGAAGGCGACAACTGAAAAGATGAAGTCTGGGCCGAGTTTACAGGGTGGGGGGCTTGTGTGGCCATGAGAACAGATGCACCTACCATCTTCTGCGACGTCTGCAGGAGCTCGTCCTCCGTCTTCTGACGCAGACAGTGAACAAGGACAGCCGAGGTGGTGGTGTTACACCCAGCAAACAGGGCAATTTGCTGCAGAGATGACAGGAGACAGCAGAATTCAAGAGCCATGTCCCTTCCCCCAGTCAATAAAGAGGTGTTCCATCCCAACCTCAGTTTCTAAAGGCAGAGGGAGTGTTAGAAAAAACTCTCGATCAGCATGTGTGGGTTCTGGTCCCCATCATGCCAATTCCACAACCTCTGTCTGTGTTATATCTGTTAAAATGGGCAGAATGATCTCAGAGCTGAACACCTAAGGAGAGGCAGCATGGAGTGGGGCCTAAGAGCATGGAGTCCAGCATCACACTGTCTGGTTTCAAATCTATGTTCATCCACTTACTAGCCGTTTGGCCTCAGGCAAGTCGCTTACAAAGTGACCAGAGGAGAAGATGCAGATGGAGAGAAGGCAGGCTCCACGATGGCAGGGCCATGGAGAGGGTGTAGCGCTTCCCAGAGCCTAGTACAGTGTCTGACACAGAATCAACTCTCAGGATGGATTTGTTTAGTACATAAAAAAGCACAGAGAGAAGTAGAGGAGAGAGAGAGAGAAAGAGAGAGCAAGAATAAGTCTTAGATTCCCTTCATTTTGCCAATTTCTGGTTCCAGTTTGATAGTGAAATCCAGCCGCATCTCTGCCACCTCTGGTTCCTTTAGATAAATTCCTCCTTGTCAGCTTAAGCCTGGTCAACTGGGCTTCTGTCATTTATAACCAGAGGATTCTGGAAAACTTTTTCCAAAATTATAAACTCCTAGAATCTTCATTTCCTTTCCTCCTACTTACCAGCCCCTTTGTCTGGCTGCTGCCCCCACCACTCCACGAAACCAGCTCTCACAGCCCAACCAAAACACTGCACATCACTGACTCTGGTGGGCTCCCCTCAGCAGAGCCTCCCGTTGCTCACTCTTCCTTGTCTTCCTAACAGTCTCCAGATAGAGACAAAGTCCTCACCAGGGTCCCGTGCGGCACAGCCCCTTCAATGTCTCCAACCTGAGCTCACTCCAGGTTCCCTCTGCTCTTTCTGCTCTGGCCACATCAGCCTTTCTGACTCTCTCTCACTTACTCTGTACTTCCTCCAGTCACAGGACATTTGCACATGCTGTTCCCTCTTTCTAGAATATTCTTTTCTCCCTAAGTAAATTACTGATCATCCTTCTGATCTCAACTCAATGATCATTTTTTTCAGGAAGACTTTCCTGATAACCTCCCCCTAGTCCCTGGACTAACTGCTCCTTTTGGATTCTGTTATGGCATCAGGTACCTCTATTTTATTGCTCTTGTCAGAGTTGACATTTTTAATATGTGTGATTATGTAATAATTAATCTGTCTCCTCCACAAGAATGGAAGCTTCAGGAGGTTGCTATATGTCTGGCTACATCAAAATTATTTGTTGAGTGAAAGAATGAATCAATGAATGAATCCTCCTGGAGCCACCCCCAGTCACAGGCCCTCAGGGAGGGACCACTCCAGGCCCACATGCTGCAAGCGGGTCACCAGAACTCAGACCCTGAGAGACAACACGCAGTGACAGTCCACTGCCCACTGTCTGGCGCGGCCCCCACATTGGCATTTTGGGAAGTATGGTCAGTGGGCGGTGCCCTGTGCTGACAGTCCAGAGTTGTGATCTTGAGTTCCAGCTCTGCCCTGATCACTCCCTGACCTTGACAAGCTGCTCCCACTCTGCCCAGTTTGCTCAGCTGGATAACTGGGAGGTTGGTGGAGGTGTCTCCTGGCCCTTCCCACTCAGCCATTCTCACTTCTGTGATTCCTTGAAGATGTCAGCTGGATCCCACAGCAATAAGGCCCCTGAAGACTCCAGGAGAGCAGAGCAAAGGGTGCAGGGGTGGTCCAGTGTGAGACCTACCTGAGCTTCGGCTTTCGTGTCCTTCTTGACCAGGCCAGTAGTGAGGGCCACCCCACTCTCAGAGATGGCCCGGTGGAAGAGGTTCTTGGCCAGTGGAGATAACACCTGGGAGGGGAGGGGAGAGGAAGATAGTTTATGCTCACAGGAGGGGTCTTCAAGAGCTACTCCCATCCACAGCTCTGCCCTGGACCATTTCCCTGGAGACCCTGGGGCTGAGTGGACATGACAGGTCCTTCCTTGCCTGGCCTGGCCTGTTCTCCAGACTCACCTTGTGATCCAGCTTCTCCAAGAAAACCTCCCTCAGCTGGAGGGAGCCAGCAGCACAGAGTGAGGGACAGACAGGGAGTGTGTGGCACAGGCTGAATTTAACAATAAAAGTGTCTAAATGATAGTTAGCAATTCCTAGCAACACTTTAAAGATACCCTTTTGATTCCATATTTCTGTAACTCAGAATATATCCTATGAAAAATAATCATGGAGGCACACAACAATTTCTAAGAAGGCTCTTGCTGTTTAAAAGAGTAATAATTGGAATATAGACCAAGAATCCAATATTATGCAATTGGGTAAATAAGATATTTTTCATTCTTACCATGGAATACTAAATGGCTTTAAAAAATAAAATGAGAGTATTTAATGGTTGGGAAATATTTATGTTGTATTATAATGTTAAGGAAGGCTTTTTTTGTTTAAAAAAATCCTAGTCAGACAAATATACATAGATAGAGATAGCTAGCTAGAGAGATGATAGATAGATAGATGATAGGTAGATAGAGAGAGATGTAGAGAGACAGATGGATGATAGATAGATGGATAGTTAGATAGAGTGAGTTATGTCAAAAGTCATGTCATATGTCTCAAAATGTCCATGGTGAGTATCTCTGTATAATGGGATACTGGATAACTCTTTTCTTCTTTAGGGTTATCTGTACTTTTCTGTTTTCACCACTTTATAGATATAGAACATATATTTTAAAAACAATATTTTAAAAATATAGTAATAGCGCTGACCTTCTGCTCAATTGTGAGGCATCTGGAGGGTTCCTTACACCTCCTAACATCTTCTAATCTGGTTTACCATCCTTTCTTCCCTCAGTGTCTCCCTCAGCCCCATTCCCCATCAGCAAGACATCCCAGGCTCCCAGGTCATGTCTGTGTCCCCCATCCCCTTTCCCATCCCACCTTCCAACCCCTCCTCCCTCTTACCCGCTTCCCTCAGCCCAGCACCTTCACTCAGTCCAGAGACTGCTGCCCTCCCTCTTGAGCCTGGACAAGACATCAGACCACTTCAGTGGAGGCCCCTGACCCATTCTTAGTGCTCATGACCCCCTGGCATGTAGATCTGGCTTCAAGCCAAACCACAACACTGCCCAACTCTCATGGTTGCCTCTTCTCATTCATAATTTATACCCACCCCTACTTCCAAGAGAAGTGAGATGAGTCCTAATGTCAAAATGATCAGGAAGGAGAGAGAGAGTTCAGCAAAGTGAGAAGAGAAGAATGTCATTGTTGCAGCTGCTGCTGGAGATTCCCAGGATGCTAAGCTGAGCTCTGAGCTTTCTGGGGGTCAAGGAGAGTTTGGCCTTTAGCTCTCCACCATCTGATGCTGTGCAGGGTGGGGTCAGCCTTGAATCCAGGTCTTGTGAGTAAAGGAGCCCATGGCTAGATTGGATAGTCTCCAAGGATCCCATCAGGAGCCACATCAGGTCCAGGAACACTTACAAGAACAGAGACACTTTGACCTCCCGCTGACTCTCCAAAGATGGTCACGGAGCCTGGGTTCCCTCCAAAGTTAGCAATGTTCTCCTGGACCCAATGGAGTGCGGCCACCTGGTCCCAGTGACCCCAGTTTCCTGGGCTGTGTTCGTCCCCTGTGCTGTGAGTAAGAGAACAGGGTGGGGTGGGAGCAGAGATGTCATGGCAGGCCTCTCAGGACCATAGATGGGGTGGGGGGGTCTAGGTGAACCTTCTGGAATAAGACAGGGCTTCCACAGCCCTGACACAGGAGTCTTCACCTGCCTTCCTCTCCTGCAGCATTGTTCTGGTGTGGGCTCTACATTCCTTCTTCTGCCCTCTATCTATTGAGCATCTACCATGTGCAAACACTGTTGTAAGGGACAAGAGCATGTCTGAGGAAAAAAAACAGGCAAACCTCTGACTACACAGAGCTCACACTGCAGATCATAAACAAATAAAGAGATAAGTATAGAATATAATGTCAGCTAGTGAAAGTGCTTTCAGGAAAGTAAAACCTGGTAAGGGGAAAAGGCAGAGTTGGGAGAGTGGGATCCTATTTCACATCACATGACCAGGGAAGGCTATTTTGAGGCAGTGGCATTTGAGTAGAGACCTGAATGAATGAGCACAGAGCCTTGTAAATATCCAAAGAAGCAAATTCCTGGTGGACGAAACAGCAAGTGCAAAAGCCCTGGGGTTCAGGAACAAAGCGTGAGTGTAGGACATGCAGCTAGAGAGGGCCCTGTGGGCCTTGGTAAGGATGTTGATATCACTGTAAGTAAGTAGTGAAGTCCCTGCAGGGGAAGGACATGACTCTGTTTATGTCTTACATGATCACTCTGGCTATTGTGCAGATCAGACAGAGTATGAAAGTAGCACGGTTACAACAGTGGATGTTATTACAATAATCCAGGGGAGAGAGAAAAAGAGTTTTGATTAGGGTAGGTTCAAGAGAGGAGGTGAAAAGTTTCTGGATTCTGAATGAATCTTAAAGGTAGAGCCAAGAGGATTTGCAGGCCAACTGGATATAGAGTGTAAGAAAAGAGGAGTATCAAGGCTGACCACAAGACCCTTATCCTGAATGACCTGATGGATGGAGCTGCCAGCAGCTGAGCAGGGGGCACTGTGGGGAAAGTAGGAGTGTTTGAGGGGAGGGACTGTGGGAGTCAAGCATTAAGTGTGTCCATGTAATGTGTGAGGTGCACTTTAGATGTCCAGTGGAGACAGCAGGAGGTAGAAGGAGGTAGTTAATGATGTGCATCCAAGTTTCAAAGAAGTTGGGGCTAAAAATAGGGATCTGTGAAAGTGCCCTTTGAGGTCACTCAGGGCAGCAGTGGAGATGGAGAGGGAGATACTAACAGAGGTCCGAGGATGGGAAGGAGGAGGGTCCGGTGGAGGGGCCAAGAAGGAGCAGTCTGTGAGGTAAGAGGTGATTAGGAGCTGAGAGAGGAAACATTTTAAAAAGGCGTGAATGATCATGTGTGGATGCTGCCAAGACCTTGTGTGGATGTTTGCTTAGGTTGGGCCAAGAGCTAGTGGGTCATTGGTGACCTCGACCAGAACAGTCTGGTGGTGTAGTCGGGGTGAATACCTGAGATCCATGGCTAGAGGAAAGACTGGGAAGAGAAGAAGTGGGGAGAGCTAATGTACCAGTATTCCTATAATGGGGAGCAGAGAAACAGGCCGTGGGTGAAAGGCATGAGGAGTGTTAATGAAGGCAATATATCCTGGGACATGACTTACCTGGGATAACCCACCCTAGCTCCATAGGCCTTTCCAGTGAATAGCCCACTCCTCCCCCAGCCCATCCATCAGTCATCTCAGCGTCGGGGGTGCATGGGCTGGTGCATTCAGAAAAGGCTCACAGTAACTGTGTCCTGCAGGAAACCTTGACCCTGTTTCCATGGAGACTAGATGGGGAAGACTCTAGCTTTGAATTATGAGTATGCCAAATGCAGAAGAAAATGGGGTGCATGGACCTGACATACCTCCTGGGAGGATTCTCCATGGGAGTCAGATGCTCCACCAGCCTCCCAGCTCCAGTCACCCATTCCTTCACCCAGAAGCATTTGCTGAGCTCCTGCCATGAATCTGCTTTTCCTTACTTTCTCATGAGAGGCAGGATGTAAAAACTGCTGCTCTAACTCCTGTGCTGCATGCTGTCATTTTAGAGGTTGCAGTGTGCTGGGGCAGCACGGGTGAAAAGGACAGACGACTATTTCAGAGGAGGTCACATTTGAGTTGGACCTTGCAGAATGAGTAGCAGTTTGTCAGGTAGAGTACCTTTCCAGGGAGAGGGAACAGCACATGCAAAATCTCGGAAGCACGTTGACCAGTGTGGATGGGCAATGAGAAGGGAGCTGGAGCCAAATTATGAAGGGACCTGGATGTCTCACTAGGGAATTTAGTAAAGATACACTTGAGGGCTGACATGGCCAGAGTAGGGTCCTAACACCCTCAGGCTGAGGGCCAATGTGCAGTGAGAGGAGTCCAATATCTTACCTGAAGAATCCCCAGATGCCCAGGCGGTACTGAATGATCACCACCACCACATTTTCATGGGCAGAGAGGGCCACCCCATCATAGGCTGATGCGCCTCCAGCAATCAGACCACCTCCGTGGATCCACACCATCACCTGGACAGGGAGGAAGAAACTATACTGGATATAGAAAGCAGAGCTGGGAAGGACCTCACGAGGTTGTCTGCTTTGATCACCTACCCCTTGGCCATGACTCAAGGAGGCCCGAAGTCCACCAATCCCCAGAAAAGTTGGAGCAGCCAGTTGCTCTCCTCCTCCACTCTCCCAGCTGAGGCCCAGGCCACCACACCACTCAATACAGCCTGGTTGCCCCTGCCTGTCTCCCCAGTCCCAGTGCCACCTCCTCCTAAGGCTATTTGAGAGGGGTATGCTGAGAACACCCTCACGGGAACAGCCAAGGCTAAGAGTGTCATCTTCACCTCAACGCTCCCATCATCCTCACACTCCAACCCCTCACCCAGCTCAGCGTACTCTACATGTGGCTGTTCTTGTAGATCAGCTTCATCTTTGTCACCTCTTGCACAGTGAATTAAACTTGTCTTGTGTGTGAATGATTATCTCAAAACGCACACATGCCCCCAGTGTTAGCTCTTTCTTATATTCCTTCCCTCTGCTTCCTCTGCTTCCCCAAATCCCACTGGTCTTCCAAAGTCCAGCCTAAAAGCCACCTCCTCCAAGAAGTATTCATTTGACTAACATGATCTGAGAACCAGGTCCAGGATTGTGATAAGATTTGAGGATCGGTGTGCACTAAACAATTCATGACTCATGGCTCTTGCATTTAAAAAGCTCACATAGTAAGGAAGTGAGAGTGGCTAAAATAATAATATTGTGATAATTTTGTTAATTAAAAAAAGAACTCATAACATGAATTATGTGCCAAGTACTATTCTAAGCACTTTAAATTAAACCATGACTTAAAAACCTTCATTAAGGCATTTAAAATAAACCATGAAGTAGGGACTACTATCGTCCCATGTAACAGACAGGAAAACTGAAGCACTTAATCTGCCCAAGTCCGCCCAGGTAATACGTAGTGGAAGCAGGACATGAACGCAGGCAGCGTGACTCCAGAGTCCACACGGCGAGTCACCCAGCACACTGCAGCCTATGGCCATGGTGCAGTAGGTCGGCTGTTAAGATAGGAGTAAGATCTTACCTTTACAAAAATTAATAAACAGAACCCTGATTTAAAGTGGAGTTGGGAAACCAGAAGAGAGAACTCTCATGCACTTGCCACTCTGTTCACACTACAGACCCCAACAGGAAGAGACAGACTTTGCATCTCCAGCAGGAAGTGATACTACTTACTACCCCAGCAGAAGGAAAGAAGAAATTCCTCCTTGCCCAGCAATAGCTCAGCTCATAAGAGACTGCCATAACGCAGTCAATAAAAAGCCAGTACACTTCAAACTCCCAGTCTCCCCCAGTGCACTCTTCATTTACAACAGCCCCTCTTAACTTCATAAAAGAACACACCTCCTCTTTCTTTCTTTGGACTTACACATAGTTCTCCACAGACCATATGTCCCTAATTGCGATTCTTTGCTGTTCCTGAATAAACCTATTCTGCTGGTAAAAATAACTGGCTGCTTATTTGTTTTAGGCCAATATTATTTGGTGATCCACATGGGCATCCAGACAAGACCCCTGAAAACTCCGAGGCTTGTGGGCAAACAGATGCAGTACGCACAGAGCCCATTGAGCTTACTGCTTTCTCGCCTACCCTGGAGTTTAAGGGTAAGTTTTCTCCTGGATCCTGAGTTGTGCACTCTTTATATTTCGAAGCTCTCCAGGCCTTATCTGAGACCTCTCTTTCTTCAGAGAAGCCCAACAATCAGCCCCAGGAAAGGGAAAGCAGGGTTGGAAATTGAACAATTGTTCATTTGATAAAAAGGGAAAGCTCTGGTTTGCACCAAATAACAACGCAGTCCCACCAGAGACTCTAAAATTCCCATTCCTAACCACTGTACATGCATTAAACCATTGGTCCACCAACAAAACGATAGCATTCATGAATCAATATGGGTGGGAAAATATTAATAAGTCTGCAAAAGGCACCTATCTCACTTGTCCCATCTGTCCCAAACACAACCCAGAGAAGCCTGTTTGCACTTCTCTCAGACATTTAAATTGCCTAATGGGCCATTCGAGGCTTCGCAAATGGATTTCATACAGTTGCTGCTGTCTCATGGATATAAATACACTTTATTCATGAGATGTGCGTTTTCTCACTGGACTGAAGCCTTCCCTTGTAGACAGGCCACTGCCCCTTTTGTGGCTAAAGTCCTTTTGGAAAAGATTATTCCTACCTGGGGAACCCCTCTTGAACTTCAAAGAGCTTGAGAATCCATTTCACTAGTCAGGTGCTCCAACAAGGCTGTGCTTTCCTGCTGGTTTTACAACACTTTCACTGTGCTTACTTCCCTCAATCCTCTGGTTTAGATGAATGCATTAACAGCATTATTAAGATTGAATTGGAAAAATTTGTAGAGATCCCCAAATACCGTGGCCAAAAGAATTGCCATTAGTCCTTCAAATGTCAGATCCACCCCCTTTGGAAATCATAAACTCTCACCCTTTGAGAGAGTCACAGGATGGCCAATGGACCCTGTCCCTGACTCTTTTTATCTGCAGCTGATAAAAGGAGATACACTTCAATGTTGTAAAGGCCTAATTGCTTTTATCAAAAATAACCATGCTCTGGCAGAGCAATCTTTTCACAGTGCACTCCAGGGGGATGAAGACCCTAAACATCACATCTTGCAACCTGAAGATTTCATCTGTTGGAAAAGATACCTCCAGAAACTCTCTTCAACCTTGCTGGAAAGGTCTCTATCAGGTCTGCTAACAAGTCCTTGTGCTACCAAACTCTAGGGAATAGACTCCAATAGACTCTTGAATTCAAGTGGCACCTAAAGAAAGCACCAAGTCCTGTGTGGATCTGCACACCATGTGGTAACCTGAAGGTAGAGATTTCCTGGAATTGAAGGAGATGACTTCTGATGAGACAGCTTTCCCGAGATGTCCGGACCTGGCCTACCAGAAGGCAACAGACTTAGATGGGAAATGCCTGAGAAATCTCCCTCCTACACCTCCTTGTTACGTGAATGAGACCACAATAGGTTTCCAGTCTGTTCACTTTCCCTCTCATGTGGGACACAACACCCAGAAACGGTCCTTCCTGACATCAAGGGACAGAAGGCCACCAAATCCAGACAAACCTGACTCTTGATCAGCAAGTCCTCCAGACAAAGATCTTGATCAAAAGGGGAAATGTGAAAATTAGTAAACAGAAACCTCACTTAAAATGGAATCAGGAGGCCAGAAGAGAGAACTCTCACGCATGTGCCATCAACGCACACTGTGGACTCCAACAGGAAGGGACGTACCTTGCATCTCCGACAGCAAGAGATATGTCTTACCACCCCGGGAGAAGAAAAGAAGAAATTACTGCATGTTCAACAAGAACTCAGCCAATGAAAAGACACCACACTTCAAATTCCCAGTCTCCCCTCAAGGGACTCTTCTTTTGCAACAGGACCTTCCAACATCATAAAAGGACGTTTTTCTCCTTTGTTTCTCTGGATTTGCACAAGTTTAGCCATAGACTGCATGTCCTGAACAGCAATTATTTTCTGTTCCTGCAAAAACCTGTTCTGCTTGTAAAACAGCTGGCCATTTATTTGTTTCACTTCAACACCTTCTATTCTAACTAATGTATCAGGAGTGCTGGCCTTGTGTACTTTGTCAGGCACAGACGTAAAGCTTGGCATTCATCATTGAATACTCATATGTAATGATTCCCAATTTGGGGAAACAGAACCAGGTCTCTCAGCTAGTAAAAGGCAGAATCAGGATTTAAGCAGAGACTCTAGTCCCAAGCCTGTGTCCATAAGTAGAGGTCTCCCGCCTGCAGGTTCCTAGAGACCCTGTTCCTCCCAAACCTCTGATCCCTCCTGACTTCCAGGTGGAGGGGCTCAGTTTGAGTCATTTCTGAGTGGAGGCTGAGCCACGGTCTGGTCAGCAGTGATTTCCTGGAGTTAGTCTGTCTGTGCAGCCCAGATGGGAAGGTCCTCGATCGAGGGCAGGGGCTACAAAGTAATGGTATAATGTTCCTCCTTTCTCCTAAAACCCAAGTCCAGCTGTGTGTAGGCACTGAGTACATAATAGAAGAAGAAATGAATGAATGAATGAGTGAATCCTCGTCCCCACCTCTCTGGGCCAAGCATGTGCACTGCCACTCCTAGTCACAAGTTCACAGACGCCCCCTCCACTCCTGGGCATCATGCCAGGAGTGTCCTGTGAGGTGGCTGGTTGCTCACACCCCTCCCTTCTCCACCACAGGGATCCCCTCCTTTTCCAGAAGACTCTCCTCCACCCTCCAGCCTGAGTCTGGAAGCCTGCCCCATCTCTGGGCCTCCCTTTATCCAGGAAATGCTGACTCAACTGGTTCATCAGCCCATGCCAAATTCAATTAGGGAGGGAAATTAGCTACCACAAAACCCCAGGTAGTTGGGCAAAGACAAAGGAAAGTGCTTCTTACATTGACCCAGTTTCCACCCCACACTTTCCTCACAGGACACCTCAGAGAGGGACCTTTGTGTGCTGAGGAGAGTCTGCACACAGGCTCAATTTCCTAGTCTGTGTAAAGAGCACTAACAGGAAGATAAGAAGATGCGCCTTCCTCTCCAGCCAACCCTACTGTGAGACCTCGCCTTCTCCTCTCTGGGCCTCATTTTCCCTATCTCTAAAAGAAGGGTTAGGTTGTTGGATCATTTCTAAGATTCATTCCTGTTCTAAGTTTATTGAAAAATATGTCTTAGATGCTCTGGAGATCAGATTCCTAATCTAGCACCAAGAATAATAGGTGCTAACACCTAATCTAGCACCATTCTTCTTCTTCTATTAGCATAAAAGAACTTGGAAAAATTGAAAGGTACATGACAGATGTACAGCAAAGTCCCCAAAAGATCCTATGTCTGTCACCGGGGAAACAGAGGTTGAAAGGGAGCAGAATATGCCGCCGCAAAATATGCCATTTTAGTATACTGATTATTTTGAAATAAACTTACTGAAGAAAATTACTAGGAAACAGGAAGTGCAAGAAGGGCACTCTAACCCTCTTTTGTCTCCTGAAATCAGGAAATTAATCTCCCATGTGAAGCATACCCTCCCTGCACCTGGAGGGTAAAAGGCATCCTTATCACCAGAGATAGGGAATTCAAGGCCAAGAAGGCTGTATAAACAAACTTCATTACTTCCTCTGTAACTTGTTACTCCAACCCAAATCCCTTTGCTTTATCAAATTGTTACAAATGTTTCTTTGCCTAAAATGAATAAATGCTACCTGCTTTGGTCACTTTTTTGAGTGTCATATTTTTATGAGCTCCTGAAAGTACAAAATTAAATTTGCATTTCTCCTCTTAATCTGTCTTATGTCAATTTAATTATTCGACCAGACAAATAACCTAGAAGAGAAGAAGGGGAAAGTTTCATCCCCTGCAGTTTCCTGTGGTCACGTGGTCTGGCTGTGGTGGGTAAAGAAAACCCTAGGGCCCCTAAGACAGCCATGGCTGGTATGTCCCCACCTCCAACTGCTTTCATCCTCATCCAGTCTCCACCAGAAAATCCTCGAGGGCTGGACCTCCTAGCCTTGACCAGTGGTTCCCATGGCTTACCGGCAGCCTGCTTTTCTTTGTCAAATCAGCTGGAGTGTAAATATTTAGGTAAAGACAGTCTTCAGAAAACTTGACAGAAATGTTCTCCTCTCTTTTGGTAGGGAGGTCTGAGACCATTGCCCCCATCACTGGGTCCTGGGAGCACCTGGGAGGGGCAGGGAGAAAGAAGAACTTCTGAAGTTCAATCAGAGCTAAGCAAGGAGTTGTCTTCTGAAGTCAGCCTGGACCTTGCCCTGGGAGGGTTAGGCCTGTAATAAAGTTGTTCTTACCAGACTGGAGACACTGGAATGGGAGGAGGCTGCCTGGGGATCTGGGTGACAGACTTGGGGCTCACTAACATCTTCAAGGACTTTGTATAGTGAGGAGGCCTGGCACCTGTCCCCTTCCCAGATTCTTCAGGATGCCCTGGGTCAAGGAGGGCAGGCACCTATACACCTGGGAGAGGACCATTTCCTACATGCCCTGGACACAGGCTCACCCTCGGCTGGGCTCCATATCGTGGGCTGCAGGGTGACAATGTTCATACCAGGCAAACCCGGTGTTCTAGTCCATGAGAGACTTCCATAAACCATGAGAAGTCATTTGAATGGCAGACATTTAGGGCAGACAACAGGTGAGGAATGAAACATTTGTGAGGCGACATTAACAGAACTGTGTTCTAGTCCCACCTCAGCCACTAATATGCTGGGTGGCCTTGGTTGATGTTCCTTCCCTGCTCTGGGCCTCAATCTTCCAGGTTTTGGTGAGGGGAGTGATTTCTATAAGGGTCTTGCAGCCCTGATAAGCTAAGATTCTATCATCACCCATCCCAGACAAGCACAAACGGTTGCCCCAATAACAGACAAACATAGATTATAATTGGTAACATTTCCTGAGTTCTCCCAGCATGTCAGGTGTTGTTCTCCTCATGTATTAACTCATTTAATCCTCAAATCTGCCCCAGGACATAGGTTCCATTATTATCCAGATTTGATAGACAAGAAAATTGAGGCACAGAGAGGTTAGAGATCCTTCCTTCACACAGCCAGAAGGATCCATGCTGTGGAGTGCTATGTTCACAAGGACATTAAAAGCAACATTTCCTGATCTCAGTGTACCCAGAAGGAAGGCGTCCTTGCCCCCAGTGTGTAGATGAGGAAATTGAGGCACTAAGGTTCTTGGATGACACAGCTGTCAAGTGACAGAGTCAGAGCCTGCAAAGATGACTTCCTGATTTCCACCTGGGAGGAAATTTACCTGGATCATTAAGAGCATTAACATTCATAAAAGAAGAAATTCAAATGTACAAAAAGGGAACAACACTAGTATTCAAATAATGCAGAATAAAGAGAAAATTCTATATACAACTACGAAATGATGATAATAATAATTATTTTGCCCACCCATTAGCCAAAACACATTTTTTAATAACCCCAAGCATTGCCAAAGGTCTGGTGAATGAAGGTTTTCCTATATTAATGAAAGAAGTATAACTGGAACATTTCTGGAGGGAAATTTAGCAAAGGGGGCATATTCTTTGACTCAGAAATGCCATTTCTTAAAACTTATCCAAATATATTCATGATTGTCATTTCTTATATTAAGGAAATGACTTTTGGAATTCATCTACAGATGTGGGCTATTGCCAGGGGAACCAGCCAGTGATTAGAGGGTTGGAACATTCAGTCCCAGCCCCCTGACCTCTGGCGGACGAGACGGGGTGGGGGTTGAATCAATGGGCAATGTCCAATGATTTAATCAACCATGCCTATGTAATGAACCTCCATAGGAATTCAAAAGGATCGGGATTCAGAGAGTGTCCAAGTTGGCGAACCAGAACCCTTCCACGTGCCAGCATGCTAGGTCCAAACTCCACGACAGAAGCTCCTTTTTCAGGACCTTGCCATATGTACCACTTCATCTGGTTGCTGATTAGTATCCTTTAATCTTCTGCGTAATAAACCAGTCATCTGGTGAGTAAACTAATTTCTGGATTTCTGTGAGCCGCTTCAGCAAATGAATGGAACCAAAGGAGGGGATCATGGGAACCTCTAAGTTAAAGTTTGTTGGTCAGAAGCACAGGTAACAACCTGCACTTGTGACGGGCAGCTGAAGCAGAGGGCAGCCTTGTGGGACTGAGCTCTTAACCTGTGGCATCTGACGCCATCTCCTGGTCAACAGTGTCAGAACTGAGTTGAATTAGAGGAAACCTAGCTGGTGTATGAGAATTGCTTGTTGGCATGGGAAAAATCACATTAGGTTGAATTGGGTGCAGAATTTTATGTGGTTCTACTTTGAAGGGAGAAAATATGCAACAGATAAAAGACTGGAAAAACACAATCTAAAATGTGAGCAGCAGTTCTTTCCAGGGGGTGAAACCATATATGCTTTTCATTTTCTTAACTTTCCTTACTTTTCTGTAATATGGATGTATTATACTTACAATCAGGAAATAAAAACAGTGAATAATATTTTCAAAGAAGGAAAAGAGGAGAGAAGAAAGGAAGGGGAGAACAGTAGAAAAAAGGGACAAAAATAAAAGAAAGAAAAGAAAAGAATGCAGCAAGAGGCAGGACTCTAGATATTCCCAGAAATGCCTTGCTGAGAGTAATAAGGTCTGAATGGATGCATGTAGGTATAGAAGGGGCCCTGGGGGTAGCTGTGAAGCATCTCTGCCCAACTTGGTCTGAGTGAGTAGGACAGACCAACCATGGCTCTCCTCAAGACTAGGTGGCTAGACACACCTGGGTGTTGAGGACTTGCCTGGTCAACACTCCAGAGCACTCCCCACCACACACTGCCTGGCTCATCCCACCCCCAACTATAGCAAAGTCCAAGACTAGAGAATAAACAGAACCACCATTTCTGATCCCCCTCACTGCTCACCTTTTTCTTTCTTTCCAAAGCACTTATCAGATTCTAACACATTAAATAATTCATTTGTTATTTTGCATGTAGTTTATTATCAGTCTCTCCTGCTAGAATGCAATCTGCATGAAGATGGGATCTTTGTTCTGTTCACTAATGGATCCCAGGAACCTGGAACAAGCCTGGCACACAGTAGGTGCTCAATAAATACGTGTTGAATAAAAGGTTCTAGAATGCTGTGAGAGTTCTGGAATGTCTTTAAGGATCTACAATATCTGGAGGAATCTAGAACAAAGTAGGAGCCACTTAGAGGATTGCCTTGGCTCCTTCCTGCATCACTCTGAGGCAAACACCCCCCGAAAGCTGCCGCAGCCACACCCCGGCTTACATGGGAGGGCAGGAGGTGGTGTTCTTCACGAAGTGCCACGGTTCTGCAGGCTGCGGCGGAGCAAACCTCAGGGATCCGAGAGGGGGCTTGGCAAAAGGGACTCCCAGGAAAACGGCCACGGGCTGTGCAAATCCTTCTAAGCTGACGTACTTCCCCAGGACTTTTCCCTGCACAGTGTCTACAACAGGCAGCGAGGATGGGTGCCCTGCTGGACATCAAGAGGAAATGAGGACACGTCAGAGGTGAAAGGTTTGACCTGGATTCCAGGTGGGTCATTTCAATTTTGGCATGTAACCAGGAATGAGTGACCTCAACTTTCTAGGCCTCAGTTTCTTCTTATGTAAAAGAAAGATGATGTTAACGGTCCTTCCTAACTCATAGGGCTATCATAGGGAACACATTGGAATTAGAGGTAAAACAGCATCAAGTGAAAAGTAAATGCAAGAAGGAGAACTGCTGGGAGTGCACAGACATTGGGTTTCCTCTCTTAGGAGCCCCTGGAAACAATTATCCATGAGGATCCTGGTGCTGAGCCGCATGCTGGATGAGAGGATGAACAAGAGGTTGTCCCTCTTCTCAGAAGCCTGAACCTTGTAGGGAGAATGAACCACACACATACGTGACTCCACTGCTGAGAAGAAGGTGGTCAGTGTCCTGAGAGAGGTACCAGTGAGGTCCTACAGGAGTTAGAAGAGGGAGCACGTCTTCTGATTGGTGCCACCATGGAGGCTGTGACCTTGAAGCTGGACTTGCAGTAGGGGAGGACTGAGCAAGGGGAGATGGAAGAGGGGGAATAAAGGTATGAAGGAGAGAACAGAATGAGCCAAGGCGAGGCTCTGAGACAGCAAAATGCAAGGCCTGTGTAAGGAAGAGTGATGGCCCATTTGAGCCAGAGGGAGTCTATGGGGAGGGGACAATAATCCTGGGATGAGAGTGGTTCATGTCTGGGAGGGCCTCGAATGCCAGGCTAAGGATGTGGGCTTTATTTGTTGGGTAAATGGGCAGCAGTGAACAGTTCTGGAGTACAAGAGAATGATACAATCAGCTTGAAGAGGATTCTTCTGGTGGCTCTGAGCAGGGTCATCCAGAGGGGGAGAGACTCGGGATCAGATTCCTCTCTGTTCCATCCTTGTGGAGTAGGTACTTCTTTCTCACTGAGCTGAAATTCATCTTCTGCAGCTTCCACATCAGTCCTGGTTCTATCTGCTGTGGGACCTTCCTGAGCTTTCATGGGGCAGGTGGCCATTCAGACACTTGACCGTGCCCATCCCTCAGGTCTTCTCTTGTCCATCTTCAGTTTGTTTGAACATTCCTCACAGGAAATGATGTCTAGACTCTCATGCTCCCAATTTCTCTCCTTTAGATATAGACAATAGCTCAACACCTCCCTCAAAGCCAGAGTAGAAAGAATAACCCAGATTTGTTCTTATAGAAGAATATCCAATGATAACCTTCAGGAGAGATGAAGTGGACAGAAGCCAGATTGCCAAGGGTGAGAAAGTGGGTGGTGGGGTGAGAGGCATCAGCAATAATGGTAAGAGCAGCAGTTACCACGTACGTTATAGGTAATGTTCATATACTGAGCACTTCCTATCTGCCACATGTGCATTCCAGGTCATTTAAATTAATCTTTACAAAAATGTTACTTGACTGGTGTCCATATGCCCATTTTACAGATGAGGAAACTGAAAAAAATGGAGGCAGCCAATGTGGACTTTCTGAAGATGGAAAGGGGATGGCCTTGCTAAGGGGTGACCATTGGGGAGGGAACGATCCCCCCTAATTTGGTTCTTACTCTACTCTTACACTCAGTTCCTGGCCTCTCATGGTGTCATACCATCAGAAAGAAGGTAGAACCCACATCGGGCCTGGGCTGTCAGGACACTGATGGCCAGAGCACTGGCTCTAGATTCAGGGATCACAGAGAGATTCCAGAGTGTGATTTTCCAAGTTGACCTTGGACAAGTTCATTTCCCTCTCTGAGTCTCAGTTTCTCCATCTATCAAACGGCACAGATGCATTCTGAGGTCCCTCGATGCAACCTTGTATTAAATGTGTCTTTTTTCTCCATTCTGATGCTTTGACATCTGGGGCCTTGGTGGTCCTAGAGGGACTACCCCTCCCGGAGTCAGCCATTCCTAGAGGCAGGAATCAGCTTGCCCTTCAGCATGCCAGAGCCCACACCCCAACCACCCTCTTTATCAGGCTCCTGCCCTAATCATTCCAGGGCCAGGTACCTGACAAGTACATACAGACCCGAGGCCCCAGAGCCTTCTGAAATTGTTTAGTTTGCCAACCCTAAACCTGTTTATCCTGCCTCACCCCCTACTTCCCTCAGCAATCAGATTAAAGACACACAATTCCTCCTCCTCCTTCTTCCTCCTGACCCCCCCCCCCCAGTTCTTCACCTTGTGGCCCACCATGGTGGTGACATGCCCCCTCCCCTTGGAAACTCTGAATAACAGACTATCTTTTGAATGGCTGTCGGCTCCTGGTCTGTTGGTCTTACCACATCTCAAATTTCTATTAATACACTGTATTTTAAAACAACCTGTTTGTTTATGAATCCTTTTTTCGTACTTTCTCTGTATCAGGCACTATGCTTTTTAGAAACAATCACCAATTTCCTTCTCACAACAGCCCACTGATTTAGGCACTTTTGTCATCCCCATTTTAGAGGGGGAAACTGAGGCACAGAGAAGTGAAGTACCTTGCTTAAGGACACCCAGCTAGTAATTGCTGAGCTGGGACTCAAGTCTACATACTTCTGCCCCAGAGTCAATATGAATCTTCCGCTAAGCCATTCTCCATGATTTGGCCATATCCGGACTAATATCAAGGGGAAAATAAACCGATCTCTCCAAAGTCCTTCTCTGGAGTCATGGGTGCAGCTAGTGCCCTCCTGCACTGGGCACCAGCAGCTGAGGTCTCAGGGTGTTTATCCTCCCCTGGACGGGCTGTCTGGGCTGGGTGCTCCAAGACTGGACGGCAGCTGCTGTGGAGCTGTACCTCTCACAACTTTGTCCTCATTGTGTCTCCCTCACTGCGTCCCTGGACAAGGATTTACAAATGTGCCCCACTATTTGCATTTCAGAAGGACTCACCCCAAGCCATGGAAGTGACCAGGGAGACCTGGACGAAAGCAAAGAGCCACATCATGGAAGGACAGCAACTCCTGGGCCTGCAGGTCTCTGTGCCGCTGGGAGGGGCTGTGCAGTCAGGCCACAGAGCCCCAGCTCCTGCCCTGCCCGTCAGCTTCCACCCCGCCAGCCAATAGCCTAGTCAGGCAGAAAAGCTCTCTCCCTTCCAAAGGCCTCTCTGGGCTTTTCAGGAGCCTCTAAGCCACGCCTCCCACAGTTTACCCTCTTTTATCAGAGCAGCAGGGTCTAAACTCTCCAATTAAGATAGCCACTCACTGCTCAAACACTTGTTACATAAGGGTTTCTCCCTTCCTGGACTCTAACCTTTGTGCTCTGTGAGCTTCCCAAAGGCAGGCACAAGCAAATAGAGGAGACTTTCATTTGGTATCCCCAGAACAAACTTGAAAATTCCTAGAGCAAATCCCAGTCCCACAGCTGCTCAGCTCGAGAACTGAGAACAAATCCCTTAGCTTTCCTGGGCTTCTAATTCATAGAGCTCTCTGCTGCCAAATTTAGAAGCATCTTAGATTTCATCCAGTCTCCCTTCTGTTGCCTCAGTTAACTTTACTATATTCCTGCCAAGTGGCTAAACTTCTTGTTACACACCTCCAGGGTCAGAGGCAGGGATCCTTGGGCAGAATGTTCTTACAGTAATGAACTCCATCCCTCTGTAGTCCCTGGCTCTATTCATTCACTCATCTGTCCATCCATCCATCTTTCCATTTATTCATTCATCCTCAAATCATTTACCACATGTCTGGTACTGTGCTAGGTGTTATAAATACAAAGATGAATTCATGACATGTTCTATCTCCTCAAGGGGCTCCTCAGATGGGAGCCACCTCATCTGTCTTGTCTACAACTTGGTTTGCAAATGCAAAGTGAACGCACTGATATACAGGGTTGCAAAGTGCTCTCTGTACACCTTGGAATGTGTCACTTACCTGCTAAGGACACAAGGAAGATGCTCAAAGCCTATTTCATAGAATCATTTAATGTCTCACAATAGGGAATTCACCAAATACACTCTGGTACAGCTGGCTAAGGAAATTCCATGCATTCACTCCAACTAGTGATGCAGCTCTATTTACTGACAAGGAAAGACAGTCATGATCTATTGTGAAGGGATGAAACAGGTAATAAAATACTTATGGCTGCTTTGGGAAACAGTTTGGCAGTTCCTCAAAAATTAAATATAGATTTACCATACTTCTCAAAAATTCCACACCTAGGTATGTACCCATGATAATTGAAAACATGTCCACACAAAAGCTTGGACATAAAGAGCAGCATTATTCATCATAGCCAAAAGTAGACACAACACAAATATCCATCATCTGATGAGTGGGCAAATAAAATGTGCCTATCCATATAAGGCAATATTATTCAACTATAGAAAGTAAAGAAGCATGGATATTTCCTGCAACATGATTGTTTTCGTTCATGTCAAGGAAGAATCTTGAGAACACACTAATAAAGAATTCAGACACAAAAGTCCACATATTCGATGCTTCTACTTATAAGAAATGTACCGATTAAGCAAATCCATAGAGACAGGAAGTGCATTAGGCATTTCTAGGGGCTGGGAGAGGAAAAAATGAGGAATAACTGCTGATGGGTATGAGGTTTCTTTTTGGAGTGGTGAAAATGTTCTGGGATTAGATAGTGGTGATGGCTTCACAACTTTGTGAACATACTAACACCACTGAATTGTACACTTTAAAAAGTGAATTTTATCGTTTGTGAATTATATTTCAATAAAATAAATATTTTTTTAAAAATTCAGTCAGGTATAATATCCCATGTTAGTAAAAATATGTATCTTTATTTGCATAGGAAAAATTCTGGATGGTTATTCATCTAATTAATATTACAACAGGCAATTCCTGGCTGTAGTATTGTGAGTGTTTACACTTCTCTGTATTTTCCACTTTTGATACTTCAGACATTCATTTGACTGTGTGGCAAACACTGTGCTGAGTGTTTTGTAGGCAGGATCTCACTTAGTTCTCAGAATGACCCCATGAATTGATACTATTATCTCCCAGGGCTCAGTGTGGTCCAGGATCCAGCCCACAGTCACACGTCAAGTATGAGGAAGAGCTGAGGATTGAACAAAAGCTGCATAATGTTACAGCCCACACTCTCAACCACACTGCTGTGGTGTCAAAATTTTATGACAAACCAACCTTCTGGTGCCCGAAGCACATGCTTTGTTTCCCTGTGAGTGAGCTCATGGCCCCCCTCTCTCTCTGGGATCTCTCCCACCTCTGCCCCTCCAAAGTGCTGTGTCTTCCTGCTGACCCCTCCTGGATCCTCAGGCTGCCTGGAAGGATGGTTGGAGACAGGAGTGCTGGGCTTCCTGGGAGAGGGAGTGACCAGGTGGTGGAGGTGCTTGCTGATGGCTCACACTTCGTGGTCCCCTCTCCCAGTGTGGACTTGTCACCAAGAAAATACTGCCCAGCCAGGAATACATGGCCCACTCCCCGTCACGTTAACTGGAGTCATGAAATTCATTCTTGCCAATGGAGAGGGGGCAGATGTGAAACAGGGTTGTCTCCAGACCAGCGTGGTAAAGAGGCATCTGTGCCTTCTCCAGGGCCACACTGTTTCCCAGTGTCATGGGCAAACCTGCCCTTGTCCAGGCCTGACCAATATTGATATCAGGGAGAAATGGGCAACCAGTAACCATAAAATATATGAAAATCCTAGAAAAGCTCAGGGGTTCTTGGGCATGGCCATGGCCATAGGTTATAGCTGAAACAAAGCGTCTGGAGACCCAAATCCAAAAAGGGATGCTCATTTGCACTCATTCCAGACACTGTGGCAGGCTGAGGGCGGGTTCTGTGATGGGGTGAGGACTTTGTAACAGCCTCAGAGTCAGTCCCCAGAGGTGATTGCTTCTTCAAAGACTGACCTGGCCTGGGGTTCCTCACTTTATCCAAGAAATAAACACAGGTTATAAAGATCACTCTAAAGAAGAGCACCCCTATCTCTATTCACACTGGACAATCTAGGTGGTCCTCATAAGTAGACAACAAGGCTGTTTCCAGTCACTTAGCACACCACACACACACAAATACATTCACACAAACACAGTCACTCAAACACACAGGCACACCCCCATTAAGGTATAACCATCCTGCCCTTTGCTCTGGTCAGCTGGCCTTTGACACCTGGAAACTCAGCCCTGCCTCTTAGCCTATGAAGATTGTAGGGTGCTGACTTAGCAAAATAAAAAATGCAGGGAGGAATTATTCTCCCAACTCCTCTGTTCAATCACATGCCCGCTTGTGACACCAACCAATTCCACAAATAGAGGCAGCCACTCCCAGGACTTGCTGTGTCTGTCTGCAGCCTGGAAGCCCATTCCTGGCTCATGGTGACTCTGCAGAAGTGATGGATGAGGCTCATCTATGTCTATGAAGCCTCTAGAAGATCTCAGTTTTGCTTGACATGTATAATCTCCCTGCGTCACATTAGCTGTAAGTGGAATAGCTCTTCTTGTTTCAGTGGCAGTTGATTGGGATTACCGCTTTTCCCTTGGAGAACTCCCTGAGGTTTCTCATGTGGAGCTAGATGGTCTGAAGAGTGAAATCATAGGAATTGGCCTTAACTCCTAAGTGGTTGGGCAGGTCTTAGGAGAGAATACACCTCTGGGGGCTCCAAATTAGTCCCCCAAGCAGAACCTCTCCATTTCCATCAATTTACTCAATAGATACAAGGCGAGCACATATTAGAACAAGCACTGAACTAGTATGAGCCCCTGTCCTACTGGGCCCTTCACTTGACTTTGTCTATTAATCATGGGATTAATCAGGCAGAGCCTTCATGGTGGAGAACACCACACTGGGAGACCAGTGGCCTGGGAACCCCACTGGGTGACATTTGGGGATCCTTTCTGGAAATGGAGTGGTGAGAGGCAAGGGTGGCGATGGGTTTGTGATCTCTCAAGCAAAGTCTACCCTTGATCAATATTTTGTGAATCTAGAATTCTATGATATATCCAGTGCATCCTAGACATATGAAGTGTTTCTGAAACCTCAGTTATTCTCCTAATAACATCATATTTTTTGCCATATAAGCATACCATCTGTACTATTATTCACAGTTTTCCTTAAGTGAATTAGTTCTTTTTACTTTAATACAATCATTTAAAAAGGAAATTTTACATCATTTCCATAAATGGAAGACCCGTATAATCTGCTATGATTTAAAGGTAAGTATGAAAAATGTGTCATTGTATTTTTAAAAATTAAAATGATGGTAAAATAAAAAGTGAATATGGAAATACAACCTGTGGTCCAGTGGTTAAGTTTGGCACTCTCTTCTTTGGCAGGCTGGGTTCAGATCCAGGGCGTGGACCTACACCCCTCATCAGTGGCCATCCTGTGGTGATGACCCACACAAAAAGTAGAAGAGTGGCACAGATGTTACCTCAGGGAGAATCATCCTCAGCAAAAAAAAAAAATAAAATAAAAAAAGTGAATAAGGAAACATAAGTAAAAACATCTTCAATTGATTTACAAAAGTTTATCTTCAAAAACAAGCTACTCGATGGGAAAAGTGGACCATTAACCATCAGTTAGTAATATAATGGAAGGGACAACCTTGTCCACCATCATGACCACTACCAGGTAGGTGACCAGGAATTGGCTTCATCAAATGTCATTGTTACTGTAGCCATTTCCTTGAGCTTCGGGGAACTTCTTCCTTTTACACTCAGGTCACTGCAGAGAAATGACATTATGTTCACACCTCTCAAGGCTCTTGATGCTGAGCTGTAATTATGGGGTCTGATTCCCTGGGGTCAATCTGGTCCTAGAGCTGAGGGAGGGAGAGCACCTGTGGGAAATCTTGGCCCAGAGGTGGGTCCCAAAGGGGAGTCCTGTGCTGGCCATGAGAAGAAGTGGTCATCCTGCACCACATAAATGACTGGAGGTCAGGTCATCTACATCAGGCTATCACATGGGACTACCTAGTTTAGCTCCTGCTGAGTAAGAATGCATTGTGACAGTAGGGTAAACTATTGGAGCAAATAGTCCCAGAACTTCAGGGGCTTCTTTCCCTCTTGTGTAATAAACTGGGTTGGTGCTCAGGTCAACAAGGTGGCTGTCTTCCATATGGTCATTCAGGGATCTAACCAGGGGTCAGTAAACTTATTCTGTAAAGATCCAGAGAGTAAATGTTTTAGCATTGGGGGTCATGTTGTCTCTGTGGCAACTACTCAACTCTGCTGTTGTAGTAAAAGCAACAGACACAATATCTAGGAGAATGGGCATGGCTGCGTTTCAATAAAATTTTATTTTAAAAACAGATGGTGGGTCATATTTGGCCCAAGGGCCATAGTTTTCTGACCCCTGATCTAGACCATGATGGTTTTGCCATCTTTAACTCATGGTTTCTAATGTTGCTATGGGTGTTGATTCCAGGTAGCTCCAGTGGGGAGGAGCATGAAGAAGTGAACATGGTGCAGGGGGGCATTTGGGCCCAGACCTGGATGTGGCACTCCTCACTTCCACTCACATTCCACTGGAAAGAGCTTAGCCACATGGCCAATCTAATTGCAAGGAAGGCTGAGAAATGTGCTCTGGTTGTGCGCCAAAGAAGGTAGGACAGACTTTAATGGAGAGCTCGCAGTCCCTGCCACAAATAATATCTGTTAAATTATGGGTTTGGTATTAGGGATCTTTTTTCTAATACACAGCAAAAACAAATACGTAACTACTATACACATGCTTTAAAGTTTGTTTGCACGCCATCTGAAATGATCTTGCATAACTCTGGGAAAAGGTGTACTACACTTTGGTACACACTGAGATTTTGTATTTCGTTTATTTAAACTCTAAAAACCTGATCGTAAATTCAGTCCTGCTTGCTAGGACCACTCTTTAAAGCTTTCCTTCAGCCTTTTACAAGTAAAGAACATAAATGGGTGAATCAGAAAGATAGGTGAAAAATTAGGCCCAGAAAAAGTAAGATTGAATCATATTCTGGAAGGGGTCAGCAAACTCAAATTACTGTCATAGGTTTTATTATAAACATGTGCATGAAGACCAGGACCTCAACTAGAGTTTGTTTGCGTGTTTTGTTACCCTGAAGGTTTATATATTTTAATGCCCCAAGCTCTCCATGACTTCCCCTGATTATACTGGGCATGAACAGGTGAGCAGGATTTGGAGGAGCAGAGAAGAGAGGACATTAGCAGTGGTGCAATGTGGGTTTCAGGGCTTCTTGGGGAGGTCATTTGGGCTGGAATGGTGAATAAGGAGACAGGGCTTGAATACCAAATTAAAGAGAGCTGGCTTTCACCTGGGACAATGGAGAGCCATTGGAAGGCTTTAATCCAGGGAATGACAAGATAAAAGGGCGTTTCTCAAAGTAGAATCTGGCAGAAGCAGGCAAACCATTGGAGAGGCCAAGAGGGTTACTCTGAAAAGGAATCTGCCAAGCACTCACTGAGATGGTGCAAAGTGAGCTCTTCTTTCCAAAGATGGCTAAGTTTTCTGCATGATAAACTTGGCCATTTGGGCTCCCCCAGGCCTCAGCAAGAATAATGACACAAGCCTCTCCAAAATGTTGGACAGAACAAAGTTCTACCAAGTCCCAGGATCTATTGATGCTGCCCTCAGTTCTCACTCTAGAAGGTCACAGAAGCCATGGGGAAGTAGTAACCCTCTGAGATCCCCCAAATCATTGTCTATTCTGTGCCTACTTGTCCTTCCATAGAAACAGGTTGGGAGCACATCAGAGACTGTCACAAATGTGTGGTGGGGAAGATGAGTCAGTCCACGGTCCTAGCTCACACATGTAAAGTGTGATTTCAACATGCCAATAAGCATGAACATAAAGATGTGCAAAGTAAACCCAGATATTCAAATTGCCCTGATCAAACTGACAAGATTTTGTACCACTCTGTTTTAGTGGTTGCGCCAAGTACTGGAAAGAGTATGGAAAAACAGGAACTCTCACAACTGATGTGAGAGATAAACTAGCATCCTTTCTTGGGGGGTAATTTGGAAAATCTATCCAAATACAATCATCCCTTGGTATCTGCAGGGATTTGGCTCCAGGACCCCTCATGGATATCAAAATCTGTGAACGCTCAAGTCAGAAGTATTGTGACCAGAGACTCCTGGCAGAGCTAGCAAGTAACTGACTTCTGGTGTCCTCTTATCAGTTACTATCCATGGGCCGGGCTGAGCTGGGACAGACTAGCAGGGTGGGAAGGTAAGGGGTTGGGCTTCAGGAAATCAAGGAGACCATCTCTGTCCCCAGAGAAGGCCCTAGCAAGGGCTTATGGCCTGGACACATCCACGAGCCACAGGTCCATTGTTTCTGCAGCAGAGAATGGCTATTATACAGGGAGAAGCCCCCCGACCTCCTGCAGCTTCAGGCTCCAGTCCAGAGTCCCACTCTAGGACA
Organism: Tapirus indicus; assembly: GCA_031878705.1. Classification (NCBI taxonomy): domain Eukaryota; kingdom Metazoa; phylum Chordata; class Mammalia; order Perissodactyla; family Tapiridae; genus Tapirus; species Tapirus indicus. Next base: position 28,428,631 of record CM062927.1, on the reverse strand, counting down.
GGCCAACTCAGAGTCAGAAGAGGAGAGGCCTGAAACACAGGGGGCCTGTTGCAGACATGATACCATAGTCAGCCCAACAACAAGGCACCTGACTGCTGCCCACCTTGAGCCCATTCCCAGGTCCCTGATAAATTTCATTCTTGCACTACAACCCTGCAAACTCCCCTGGTAGCTTCCATTGAACCCTGACCCCCATCTCCAGTCACTTAGTAGTAACAATACCGCAGCAATGGAGAGGAGTGAGAGGGCGGGGCTGATACTTGATGCATATCCATTTCACAGATAAGGAAGGACATTGCAACTCTGAAGCTTCATATGAGATACAGAGTCAGATCAGGGAGTGTCAGATGCAAGATTAGAATTATCAGCTAGGCAATTAGATTTATGGAGCCCCTGGCTGAACTTTTCGAATTGGAAGGGAAACATGGCGCAAGAAGTACCTGGCTTTGTTAAAAGAGTGATGGGGCCATCCAAGTCTCACAAGCCATGGATTCCCAGGACCACTGAGACCTTAAGGAACATCAGCACCCTGGACAAGGCCAATGCTCTGAGCTGACATTTAATTATGAAACAGGTTGGCTTATCCTGCACCAGTGACTCTTCCTAGTGCTTTACAAGTTGCAGCTCACTGAGTCTTCCTAATGAGTCCATGGGGCAGCATTATTAACCCCATTTACAAGTGGGGGAAACTGAGACATAAGGAGAAGAAATAACTTACTAGTTGGTGAGACTGGGGTTTGAACCCAGGAAGTCTGGCTCCAGTCTGTGCTCTTAACCATTCTGATGTGACAACCCCCATGGTCCCCAGCCACATAGGCATAACATGGTCCAGCTGGTAGGGAAATGAGTCCTCAACTAGTTCTAACGCCCTCTTTATTACAAATATATAACACACATAAAAATAAATATACTTACGTATATATACATGTATGTCATTGTACACATATAGGTAATTTATATATAAATATTCAAGTATATATAATTTTTATATAAATGTATATACATTTAAGTGTCTACAATACAGTAGGAAGAAGTGACTTGCCCTAGGCCACCTAGTAAGAAAGAGTTCATCTGAAACAAAGTTCTCCTGTTTCCCAGAGAAAATACCTTTGCTGGCTTTCTCCAAGCACATCCCAATCCCATGCTTTCTTCTTCTTTATACCAGATATAGGTTACATCTGGGATCATTATCAAGAGGCAAAAAGTCACACATACAGTGTATATGTATTAGGATTCCAAGTGGCTGCATGTGACAGATCTCACTATGGTCTTTTAACAAATGAGGTTTTCTCATTCTCTTGTAACAAACAGGCAATTGGTCAGGGAGAGAGATGTTCTTTAGCAGGAAGAAGAGGGAGAAGTGTCCATGGTTCTAGAGAAGGACTTTAGTGAGGGTCTCTGCCTAGAGATGCCCAGAAGCCTGGGATGGCTCTGGAGATGCTTAAGAAAGTCATCAAGAATTTGGATTCATTCTAGTTTCCTGTTCCGACATCCATAGAGTCTGGTTCTCATGCTCATGGAGAAAAAACAATGATCCACCTGCAGACATCTTGTGCACCTTTCTGGCAGGAGGAAGGGAAACACAGACAGAGGGAAAAAGGCAGAGGCCAGCTGAGTCTGCACCTCTTTACTCTGGAGAAGAGTAGATTTCCTAGAACACCACCCAGATGTCTGCCTACATTTCACTGGACAGATCCAAGTCACAAGGCAACTCCTAGCTATAAGGGAGTCTGGGGGGCAGAGTAAGAATTTGTAACTGAGTACATTGATTCTCTGGACAGAATCAAGGTTCTCTTAGGAAGAGGACAAGAAGGATATAAGGAGGATACCAGTCATTGTTGCCCTTCCTGTGACTTCCTCATTCTGGATTCCATCATCTGCTCATGAAAGGCAGGGGGTGGGCCCTCTGGTAGTAGAATAAGCTGAGTCTGTGGAGGGCCCTGTAAGCACCTGAGGATGCTGGGCCTCCTCTATATTCCATCACATTGAGAGGGAAGTAAACCTGTGGAATGTAAATGTCTATCATAAATACATTAAAGAATTAGAGGGGAAATTGGACAAAATGAGTGAAAAGATTAAGAATTTAAGTAGAGAAATGAAAACTTTACAAGAAACCAAAGGAAAGTCCTAGAGCTGACAAACACAGTATGTGAAATAAAGAATTAATTAAACAGGATCCACAGAAAACTGAAGGAAAAAAACAGTGAACTTAAAGACAGGGTAATGATAAGTATCCAAACTGAAGCCCAAAGTGGAAAAAGGAAGAAAAAAGAACATCAATATCCTAAGGTTCAATATAAAAGGTCTAACATATGCATAATTGGAGTCCAGCAGAGAGGAGAAGGAGAATGAAGCAGCAGAACTATTTGAGAGGTAGTGGTTAAAAAAACTGATGAAAGGCATCAACCCACATGCCTAAGAATCTCAACAAATCCCAGATGGATAAACACCAGGCAAACACTGAATCTAAAAAAAGGTGGTTGAATCTTGGTAGGAGAGGTTTGTGCATTTTAACCTACTTTGTCACTCTCCCTCAACCCCCCTCTCCGTGGCAGTCTGGTGACTCTGGAAGGACTAGCTCAAAAGCATTTTTTTATTGAGCCTAACTGAGAACTTTCCCCATAAGGAGAGGGCTTTGGTCAAAAATATTTAAAGACAAATGTATTAGCTGCTGCCACCTGGGGCAAGGGATACAAGTTGGGGCTAACAATAGACACACAGAAAAGCTTGGGAGGGAAAGTTGGGGAATCATATGTTTTGGGGTATAAGGGCTTTGAAAGCTCCCACCATGGGAATCTAAAAAGACTATGTGCATGACAAGTATGGGAAACATACTCAGAATAGATGTGTAAAGACCCTAAGCTCTCACCTATGTCTGACTTAAGGCTCTGTCCAAGCAAATATGAAGGCCATGACAGAGTTGTACATTGCCCAACTGAGTGTTAAAGATGTGGGGGGTCAGAATTGGCCACCCCAAAATGTGTCTATTTGGAAGGAGGATTATTTTGGGCTGGTTACTTTTAAAACCTTCAGACATGGGAGAAGCTCTGAAAAGTAGAATTTACCCTTTATAAGAGACATTTACATTTGTAGGGGAAATCTCCATTTGTAAAGGTATCTCCCTCTCTGTACCAGGCAGAAGGGGGGAATGACCTTATCTCTAGAAACTCTTATCAATGCAGAAGGCAAGGACTTAAATCCGTATGATAAACTTACTCTTGTTTTCTGTGCTCTTCTGGTAATCTCCCAGAACTGACTCCCCCCACTCCAAACATCCTCCTTTGTCTTTAGCTGAAGATGGTATTTAAGATGATAGCCTCCACCACTTAGGCAAGTTGCTCAGTTTTCCTGAGTGTCTCCCATGTATACTTGTCATAAAGCTTTGCTTGATTTTCTCCCGTTATTCTGTCTCATGTCAATTTAATTCATAGCCTAGCCAGAAGGACCTAGAGTGGGTAGAGGATTTGTCTTCCTCCCCTACAGTTTGGTGACAAGGATGGGATAAAATTTCCCTGGGTGGATGCTACCCATTCCTAGACTACTGCAGTTGAGGGATCCTGGATGCCTGACAAGAGCCAGCAGGAGGTAAATATTCTCACCACATCATTCTCCCAGATCTCTGCCTTCATGGCCCAGTGAAAGTGAGAGTGGTGATATTTTTTCCTTTCCTAAATTTAGATTAGCAGGAGAAAAACCTGGTGAAGCTAGCATCTTAGACTCAGCAACTCTAGGATTTGGATGAGTACTCATTGGTTATTGATCCTTTTCCTCCCAGAAATTGTCACTATTTTTCCTTGTCTCTGTCTTTTTTGTCATTTGTCATAAGACACAGGCATCCCTATTAGCCTGTTGTCTGGGAATATGCACATGAGGTGAGAACTGTTGCTAAAGGCATCTTGAAAGCCAAAAAGACTGCAAATTTGGTGGGTGCAGGCTGAGCAGTTAAGAGCCATTAGGACGCTCACCACCACAAGAAGTCTCCCATGGAAGGATGAGTTAGGTCATGGAATAGGTAGATGACACAGGTCCCCCACTAAATTCAAGAAAATGTCCGTGGAGGATGAGGTACTCTGTAAAGTACACACAATCCCCAACCCCATGTCACCTCCCCCATAGGTATTCTTCTGGCCCCAAGAGACCCAAGGCTTAGCCAAAGCTGTTAATGTGCATCGTAGATGAGGCTTTTTTCTTTTGCCTTGTTCTATGTCTTGAGAGCTTGGTTTTGTGACCATTCTGGACTCCACCATCTGGAGGATACATGTACCAACATGCATCTTGGTGGTCAGTCAAGTAGCCTGGGGATCCAGGACACATTCTCTGTATGGCTGTGTCTCTCAGGAGAGTTTGTCATAAGGGGTCCCAGTTGTTTTTGTTAGGGGCCTTTGTTGTTTCAACCTTTATTGCTTCTTGCAATGATGGCCTTTGCTTTCTTAGACTATTTTTGGGAGTGAATTTTCTGGATCTCTTTGGGGAATGCCTCTTGTGTCCATGGTTAAGCTTATTGGTATGAGTCATTGTTAAGATCCTACTCATCAATGTGGACAGATGATGGATTGTTTAAATTGGCAAAACTTCTAAATTGGAAAAAAAATTTTGAGAGCTCTCATCATAACTGTGTTACTGGTACCTATGAAAAGGCCAAACTAAAAAAGGAAATTAAAAAAATAATAATGAGTAGCCTTAAGATCCTGACTCAGGTTACAACCAAATTGAGAAAATGTAAAAAAGTATAAGTGTTGATAAGATTATAAAGGTTGGAATGTTTGAGCTGATTTTATATAAAGAGGTTGTATCAACTTTTCCTGAGCATGTCTTAAAATGTCTGACTGAGAATGCTTCCCCTATCCAATATTATAAGACCAAGACCTTTCAATAAAATCCTAACGAAAGCTATGATTAGAAGTATAAGAGGTGAGGGAATTCAGATGAAATTTTATAGAAAAATTTGAAAGATTTATGGTCTTTATATGGAGCGATTTTATCTCTTTTTGCCTGATTGTATTATAGATTGTTTTATGGGGATAAACATTGTGTCTCACTGGGGAAAGCAAACGTTTCACCTGCTTGATTGTAAGACAGCATATAAATCTGCCCTTCACACAGTGTTAATTAAACTTACAAAAGGGAAGTCAATAGGATTGCCTGATCCCACACCATATGAGATAAAAACTAGAGGCTAATATCAGGTGCTAAAATAATAACAATAAAAGCTCCCCCCTGAAAGATAAGTTGGTCTAGAGTAAAATTGTACACTTAGAAAATAGAGGGCCTTTGTTAAATGCTTTATGCTGACTTTTAAAGGTGTAATACATTGTCCTGAAGTTTTAGAACATAAAGATCTTTTGATCCACCTCTTCAGTTAAAAGTTTCCCTGATATAAAGAAGCAATTGGAAGGGTGTAGCTGGAGAGATGGGTCAGCCTCTTTGGTTGGACTGTAATCCAGTTCTTTGGGGAGCTGGATGAGCAACTGTCTTTGTCTTGCAAATCTCTGCAAGTCTGGAGGTATGCCTCTAGAAAGCATTTCAAAGTTCACCTTCTTTTGCCAATCCCAACGCCTCCCCTGTTCCTCAACATGCTCCTATATATTGATTGAGACAAAAGATTGAGATATTAGAAACAGATAAGGCAAATATGCCCCCAAAACTCCATCTTAAAGAAAACTTGACTGCTTTTCTGTGCCTTTAAGATGCAGGCTTTCTGCTCCCATCTTCAGTAGGACCTGAGAGTCATTCTTTGAAACACATGTTTCTCACAAACTAGTGAGTTTTGTATTGCACTGATTCATAACAAAGATTTAACATCTCTGTCGGTGTCTACTTGTGGGTTCATGTGTGCCAATATGTATGTTATATATGTGTGATATTTTACCTCTGGGTGGTATGACCAAAATTAAGAGTTCTGTTTAATTGGCTTAAAGTAAGTGCTTACACAACTTTCAAGTTAACGTACTGTGAAATAATTTTTGGTGAATGAAAGCTTGTTTAAGTTTGTTGGTTTGATTAAAATAGACATGTCCTCAGAGTTATCAGCAGTGGATATGATGCAGATATGCAGCCTGGGTTTACTGGTTAAATAAGCTCATATTATCCCTATTACAAATTTGTTAGCATAAAAACTTTAAATGATAGCTAATTTTGTCCAATGTCTCATGAAGTTTTCTTGGGTAATCTAAACATAATTGTTGGGAACAAATGATTTAGATGTAAATAAGAGTTTAAACTTTTAGCAATAATTATATATTATGACATGTATTTAATAACTTTCAAAATCTCTTTAGTAACTTGAAACTTTGAAGTTTTGCTCAAATTCATTGAATATCTATATTATTTCAAAATAAGATAAAATATTAGACATTAATTAGTAAATATAAGTTTACCTACTTTTGTCTTGTTACAGAGAAACTAAAAGGTGTTTGGGTCTATGTCTTGTGTTTTATTAAAAGATTCTACTATAAAGTAACATGTTTCAAAAATTATAAATTTGTCAAACCACAGAATGCTAACATACAAAACAGTTTACAATTGCTTATTTCTTAAATTTACATGAAAATTAAGGGTTCTAAGGGTTAAAATTATGTGATTAAAGCTACTGGAAATTAATAAGGAAAATATATTTGTATTCAAGGAAAGTAAGATGTATGTTTTTAGTAAAGAAGGTATAAAGAATAGAAATATCTTTGTTTTGTTAAGAAAAATAAATTTGTCCTAAAGTACTAGAAGGGAAGAGAGGAGGCCTGGGACAAATTCTGAATGTAAAAAGAAACTTATAAAAGGTTTGTGAGAGAAATTCTGAAAAAAGAGTTTTATACATGGTCAAGTTGGCTAAGATTAAAATAAACCTAATTAAGTAAGTAAATTTTAATATCAAGCGTAAGCTGGTGCAAATTTAGAATTTCTTTTTTTTCCATCTCTTAAAAGGATAATTTTGTTAAACTTTTAGTCTCCTCTTAGTAAAGAGATTATGCAAGTTTTTTTTCTTTGAGTAGCCTACCAGGACGGTAGGGATTCTGTGTGTTATCAAAATAAATTTCCTGTATTGTTTTAATCAGGTCTTTAATTACAGGTGCCAGGTTTTTCTTAAAGTTATTTAATCTTCTGCATGCACCTAAAAATCTTTAACTGTCACCATGGTTAAATGGATAACTAAGCATTGTCTCATAGGAACCTATGATATTGTGTGGGCAAATGTTATTGATATAAGTGTTTGAAAAATTATATAACATTCCAAAAATTCTAATCTGTCCTGATTATCAGTCATAATTTTACAAATATTTTCATCTTTAGAGAAAGATTCATGGAAAGGACTCTGACACTTATTCTAAAATATAGGTTTGTGACAAATTCTCAGATTATAAAACTGAACTGGGTAAGAAGTTACAGGCCTCTAGTGGAGAAACTGATGACTGCATGAAACTGCTAACAAGGTATCAAGATCAAAAGTTCATTACATGGGACTGAATGAATGGACGAAGATGATTACAAATGTTTATGACTTTTGTTTGAAATGTTGCTGATTTTTAAAAAATGTTTTTTAAGATTTAAGGAAATTTTTTCTCTTAAGCTAACTATGACTTATAGCAATTTGGTAAATTAAACTTTTGTAAACAGAATTGAAAATTTATCTTTTTCTCTCTATCTGATCGCTCCAGAATTTGGAAACTCTTAGTAAGTGAATATTCTTATTTCTTGGTAATATAGTTATTTGCATAAGTTCAATAAGAACCTGTTCTCCTTATAACAGGACACAATTGGAAACATTGGTTATATTACCAAAGCTTTGACTGGAATGTCATATTTGAGAGAAACATGCATAGACTCAGATATAGCTAGACAGCTTTTGAGTCACAAAGATTGGACTTTATGGAATAAAGCCACTTGGAAATATTGGCCTTGTAGCTTGTCTACAGGGTTCCCAGCAACCTTACCAGATGAGTAAAGAAGGTCACTTCTCTGGCAGGTGACTGGAACCTCAAAATATTTTGGAGAACCTCAAAAGAAGAGAAGAATTCACCCAAATCTGTAGGTATTACAGGCTTTGTCTGATAAGTCCTTTGCTTTCCTGGCCTTGAGAGGCCTTTAAAGTTCAATCTGAGATTCCTTATAAAAAGTTCCAGCAAAGCAAGTTTAAAAGAGCCTATATGATCGGCTACTATTTTTGCTCTACTTATGTAAATAATTGGGCCAAATTTATTGAGACTAGACTTATCTTACAAACTAGTTAGTGTTAATTTGGCTATCTTTGGTAAAAATTAGGATGATTTTAGAGAGAAAAATTATTTCAGTAAAAACTATAGTACACATTTGTGGATATGAGATCCTAGTTCTGTTAATTGTCTTTCAGGTTGTTTTCTACCTGTAAATTGGACTGGATCGTGAATGCTTCCAGTCTCCCAAAATATCTGGCTACATATCCTCAAGCTAACGTTTTCAAATTTTTCCATCAAGTTTATTTGAAATAATTGAGAACTGAAACCAACCTTGTTCCTAAAGCCCTGAAAACTGAAGCTGGACAACTTGATGAGAGATCACACATGCTTCTTGCTGTGTAAGCCACCCAAAGGAAACCTGAATACCTGACAACATCATCAGAGACATTGTAAGCTGCAAATGATGCTTCAACACTGACATCCAGAAATGTTATTAACTGGCTGTTCTCTGAGCTCGGAAACTGGTTTACTATTTTCTCCAACCATTAACCTTGTTTTTCTTTTTATTTCCATAGAAATACTTCTTATTAAATACATGATGGCCTGCTTCCAAAATATAGGCCTAACTTTGGGAGCCCGCCTACATCACTGCCTTCTAAAATGAATTTAACTGGACTGATCCATTATCAAGACTAAGAAATGTGTTCAGTGATATGGAACAATCCACCACTCAGCTTCTGGACTATGAAACTTCTTTCAAAGGGCTATGAAACTTCTTAAAGTTTCAAAGGCAGGACTGTGTGGGATCAGAATTGGCCACCTCAAAATGTATCTCTTTGGCATGAGGATTATTTGGGGCTGGTTACTTTTAAGAAACTGAAGATGGGAGGGAGAAGCTCTGAAAAGTAGAAGTTACCCTTTGTAAGACACATTTACATTTGTAAGGGAAATCTCCATTTGTAAAGATATCTCCTTCTCTGTACCAGGAAGAAGGGGAATAACCTTATCTCTAGAAACTCTTATCAATGCAGAAGGCAAGGACTTAAATCTGCATAATAACCTTAGTCTTGTTTACCGTCCTTCTCTGGTAATCTCCCATTACTGACTCCTCCCACCCCAACATCCACCTTTGTCTTTAGATGAGGATAGTATTTAAGGTAACAGCCTCTGCCATTTTGGTGAGTTGCTCAGTTTTCCTGAGTGTCTCCCATGTATACATGTTATAAAGCTTTGCTTGGTTTTCTCCTGTTGTTCTGTCTCATGTCAATTTAATTCATAGCCTAGCCAGAAGGACCCAGAGTAGGTAGAAGAATTTTTCTCCCCTACAAAGACACACCCCAACAAAGAGAACACATCTGCAAAAACTAGGAGGTTTTTAGTGTGGTGGTGGGAGTTGTTGTTGTTGTTCCAGGAATTTAAAGAAATTTCTATCAATTCAGTAGCTGACCACTAAGTTAACCAAAGACTTTGTGGCCACACAGAACAAACAATACAGACCTTACAAAATTGCCTCATAAAAGTCATCAAAACAAGTAACACAAATCACAAACAGCAACAACAAAGCCTAGGGAGGATGATGCATGTGATTTCCAGAGTTGTCACATTATAATGTTCAAAACCACCAGTTAAAAAAAAAAAATTTGAGGCATGCAAAGAAACAAGAAATTGTGGCCCATATACAAGGGGAAAAAGAATTAATAAAAACTGTCTCTGAGGAAGTATAGGCATTGGGTTTACTAGAAAAAGACTTTAAATAACTATTCTAAATATACTCAAGAACTCAAGGAAACTGTGCACAAAGAACTAAAGTAAACCATGAGAATGATGTCTTATCAATATAAAATAGCAATGAAGAGATAGAAACTTTTAAAAGATCCTAATAGAAATTCTGGAGTTGAAAAGTACAGTAAATGAAATGAAAAATTTACTAGAGGGGTTGAACAGCAAACTTTGATAGGCAAAAGAATAGGTGAACTGCAATATACGTCAATTAAAATTACCCAATTCAAGAAGCAGAAAGAAAAGAGAATGAAGAAAAATAAACAAAATCTACCCTGTGGGATATCATCAAGCATCCACATATACAATGTATAATAGGAGTTGCAGAAAGAGTGGAGAGAGAGAAAAAGGTAGAAAGAATAGTTGAAGAAATAATGGCAAAGAACTTCATGAATTTGATGAAAGACATACATCTACACATTTAAGAAATTCAACAAGACCCAAGAAGTGTTAACTCAAGCCAAAGACAAAGAAAATCCTGAAAGCAACCAGAAAGAAGTGACGCTTCACATACGAGGTATCCCCAATAAGATTAATAGCTGATTTCTCATCATATACCATGGAGGCAGTGGAATGGCATATTCAAAGTACTGAAAGAAAAACATCCTGTGAGTTAAGAATTCTACATCCAACAAAATTATGCTTCAAAAAGGGGAAATTAAGACATTCCCAGAAAAACAAAAGTTAAGACAGTTTGTCACTAGTATATCTCCACTACAAGAAATGCTAGAAGGACTCCTTCCCCTGAAATGAAAGGACCACAGACAGTAAGCTGAAGCCACATGAACAAATAAAAAACACTAGTAAAGGTAACTACAAAGGTAAGTTTAAAAGCCATTATTAATGTACTTTTGGTTTGTAATGCCCTTGTTTATATGATTCAAAACAAAACTACATAAAACAATGATTACAATGGATATTGATGGACATAAAATGTATAATGATGCAATTTTGACAAAAACAAAATAAAAGGAGGTGGAGTTATATATGAGCAAAAGTTTCATATACTATTGCAACTAAATTGGTATTAACCCAAACTAGATTGTTACAAATTAGGACATTAAGTGTAATCCCCAAAGGAGCAGTAAAGAATAGTGGGAAAATATACAAGCATACCTCATTTAATTGTGCTTCACTTTACTGAACTTTGCAGATATTGCGTTTTTTGCTAATTGAGGTTTTGTGGCAACCCTGCATCGAGCAAGTTTATTGACACCTTCTTTCCAACAGCATTTGCTCACTGTGTTACGTTTTGGTAATTCTTGCAATATTCCAAAATTTTCGTGATTATTATATTTGTTATGGTGATCTATGATCAGTGACATTTGATGTTACTATTGTAATTGTTTTGGGATGCCATGAACAGCTCCCATATATGATGGTGAACTTAATCAATAAATGTTGTGTGCATTCTGACTGCTCCACTGACCAGCTGTTCCCATGATTCTCTCCTTCTCTTTGGCCTCTATACTGGGCCCTAAAATAAGTTTTAATAAATTGCAATGTATTAAAATAATACAGAATATACACTATAAGCAAGAAGTGGAAGCAACCCAAGTGTCCCTCAACTGACGATTGGATAAAGAAGATGTAGTATGTATATACAATGGAATACTAATCAGCCATAAAAAAAGGACAGAATTGTCCCATTTGCAACAACATACATGGACCTAAAGGGTATTATGTTAAGTGAAATAAGCCAGAGACAGAAGGACAAACACGACATGATATCACTCATACGTAGAATACAAACTAACACACAGACAGAGAGAACTGGTTGGTGGTTGCCAGGGGGAAAGAGGGGTACAAGGGGTAAAGGGATGCATCCATATGGTGATGGACAAATAATAATGTACAATGAAAACCCGACAATGTTATAAACTATTAAGACATCAATAAAAATTTAAAATTTAAAATAATACAGAACATATTCTCTGGTCACAATGTAGAAATCAATGACAAATAGATCATTATAAAATTTCCAAACACTTGAAAATTAAGCTAAAAACTTCCAAAGTGCGCATTGGTCAAAGGAAAAAATTACAAGAGAAATTAAACAGTGGAGTTTAAGGGTTGGTGAACTTGTAGATAATATAAGTGGATTGATATCACCTGTAGAAGCATGGTTACTCAGGTGAGACTGTTGTTATTTGGTTGGCAGTCAGGAGTTTGTTTATTGAAGTGAGTTTGTCACTGACGAGCTAATTTTCGGAAGCAAGGAGCTAAGAATGATTTGGTGATTTGCAAAAGTATTTCACTGAAGCGAGTTGTCATGGATCAATTGAACAAGTTTAAAACCAGTTCTGGTGGCCACTTGTTACCAGAGATACAGAACAATAAGTCTGTTACTAAGTTTGGGAGAATATGTTTATTTTTGATATGAAATTCAACTTTTTTCTACTAACGAAAAAATCAGGGTGGGCCAGCCCCATGGCATAGTGGTTAAGTTTGGCGTGCTCCAATTTGGCAGCCCAGGTTCATGGATTCAGATCTTGGGTGTGGACCTATACCACTTGGCAGCCATGCTGTGGTGGTGACCCACATATATAGTGGAGGAATATTGGCACAGATGTTAGCTCAGGGCTAATCTTCCTCAGCAAAAGAAAAAAAATCAGAAAACAAAAATTTTTAAATGCTAATTATAATAGCATCAAAAAACATCAAATACTCATGGAAAAATTTAATGAAAGATTTGAAAACTTCTTACTTAAAAACTACAAAACATGGCTAAGAGAAATTACAGAAGATCTAAATAAATGGAGAGATAAACCATGTTCATGGACTTGAGGACTCAATATATTAAGATATCAATTCTCCACAAACTGATCAGTAGAGTGAATTCAAACCAAATGAAAACTCTAGCAGGCTTTTCTTTTTTTTTTGTATAAATTTAATAGCTGATTCTAAAACTTACATGGAAAATAAAAGGACTTTGAAAAATGTTGGAGGACTTAGCACTACCAAATATCAACACTTACCATAAAGGTAACTTCACCCCTACCTCACCATACACGAAAAGTAATTTAGGACAGATCAAAACCTAAATGTGAAAACTAAACTATAAATATTCTAGAAGAAAACATAGAAGAATATTTTAATGATATTATGATAGGCAAATGTTTCTAAGAGATGATACAAAAGGCACACATCAGAAAATGTTTAAAAAACTGATAAATTGGACTTCATCAAAATTAAAAACTTCTTCTCATCAAGAGACACCATTAAGAAGGCAAAAAACAAGCTACACACTAGGAAAAACATTCACAACATGTATATCTGCCAAAGGAATAGTATCTGGAATATATAAGAATTCTCATACCTCAATAATGAAAAGACAAAATCTAGTTAAAAATGAGCAAAAGACTTGAGCAGGCATTTTACAAATGATGCTATCCAAATAGCTCATAAACACATAAAAGGGTGCTCCATATCATTAGCCATCAGGGTAATGTGACTAAAATCACAGTGAGTACCATTACACATCCACCAAAATTGCTAAAAATAAAAAAATGAAAAAACTAACTACCTCATGTATTGGCAAGGATGCAGAGTGTACATTTTCAGGAGGAGTTAAAATGGTAAAACCACTTTCTAAAACTCGATGGTGGCATCCAGAGTGGTTTCTCTTGTCCTGGTTCAGCCTCAGCCTTAGGCAGACTTTGTGTCCCTTGGTCATAGAGAGGGGGTTCTCTCAGTGATCCTGCCCCTCCCCATCAGTAAAAGAACTCTAAGGACCAGGACCCAGGGTGGTCTCCTGTCCCTCTCCAAGGGGTAGAGAGTTTTTAAATTTTCCTTTTCCTCAGCCTCAACAGGTCTTCCACAGGGCCCCAAGGGAGGGGGGTTTGCTGCCCTTTTCCCAATGGTTTAGGGATGTTGTGCCCTGAGGAAGAAGTGTCTGAGCAGGGCTTCATGCCTGCACCACTAAGACAGGCTCTCTCTGGTCTTTCTACCTGCTCCCAATCCTTCTCAGGAGCCCCTGAGGGAGGTCCAAGGAGAAGACCTTGGATAAACTCCCCCGTGGGTCCGAGGCTCCCGAGGATTTTATACTGTCATGGTAGCCCATGTTTGCCCTTTAGCACTTGATTGGGCTTTTCAGAGTAATTCTAATCACACCTGTGGTGACCCCATCTTCCACCTGTAGCAGAAGGTAAGTCAGCATCCACATCCCATCTCTCCTCCAAAGTGCCTGTCTTCACGAGACTTCAGGGTAATTGTTCACCTGCAACCCCAGCTCTTTGAATGGTTCAGGAAGAGTCATGATTTTTCTTGCTGTTAGGGTGGGAATGATATGACTTAGAGCTTTCTACATCCCAGCAGAAGCCAGAAGTCACCCCAGGGATTCTGAAAGAGGCAGTTCTGGGGGACACTTCAGGGATCACTCCAAGAGGTCACATCTTGGACTGAAGTGGTCCAGGCTGCAGAAGGGGCTCAGATGAGTTGTTAGAAGAGATGGCCCCAGAGAGGCGTGTGGGAGGACACTGTGTATGTTGAAGAAAGAATTGCAGACCTGTGGAAGGGTCAGTAATGGCCACACAACTGTGCCACAGGGTCACCACGGCACCTCCTCCTCTCCCCCACTCCAGGTGCATCGTCAGTCTGTACCACTTCAATCTCAACAGGTAGCTCCACATGGAAGAGAGGGACATTGCACTCTGGACACTCCACCTCCTGTTATTGGAAGGTGTTGAGGCCCAGAGACGTGGAGCAGATGCAGAGCGTCCCAGGGCCCAGCCTGCTGCTCTGCTTGTCCAGAAGCCAAACTAGACCCACCAGAGGCACCTTCCTAAATATGGTGCCCTGTCTTTTCATCCTCTCTCTAAGGAGAATGGCTTAATATCCAGTTCAAAACACAGACACTGACTTGGTTTCTAAAAGAACATTTATTCTCAAAATTGAGGCCACAGGTACAGATATTCCACCTCCCTGGTCTCTGGCCACTCCCACCAGACAATTCCCTAGCCTCTACAACGAGATGTCTCTTTGACCCATAAACACCTTCTGTAGATACCCATGTCCTGGCTCCCCCAGGCCCCTGAGGCTGGCTGGGTGGCCCATTCACAGCTCCACGTGTTCTGTCTGGCGTCGCTTCTCTGCTGCCTCCTTGGCCAGGAGCTCCGTCCAGAAAACCACTTCCTTGTCCTTCAGCTTCTGAGCTGCCTGGGTGATGACGCCAGCATGCAGGTACCCTTCCTTCTTGTCATACACAGGCCAATAGGGCACCCCCTTGCCATTGGGGTTCCTGGGAAGAGAATCAAATAGAAATTGCCCAAAGCTACTGTGTGTTCCCACCAACCCTCTGAGATTTTCAGGGAATCCTGGTTTCATCTTTGCCAAGAGGCTCATATGCCTCCAGAGACAGGGAGCTCACCATCTCCTGGGCAGCCTGTCCATTTTTAGAGGGCTCCTATGCCAGAGAGCACAGGGCCAGAAATCTGACCATCAAACATTAGAAGCTACCACTTCCCAATAGATATGCCCTACCCCTTCCCATCCCTGCTCCTTCTTTGCCATGAGGCTCACCCATTCTGTGCGAAGTTGGCCGCATATTTCATTGTCATCTTGCTGAATTTGATCTCCTCTTCTGAGGCACCCTCTGTGAGAAAGAAGACAAAAGTCTTTGCTACTCAAAGTGTGGTTCATGGCCCCGCAGCAGCAGCATCTCTTGAGAGCTTATCAGAAATTCAGAATCTGAGCCCTTACTCCAGACCTACTGAGTCAAAAGCTGCATTTTAAGAAGATTCTCCGTAATTTATGTGCACTATAACTTTGAGAGTTACTTATCCAGGACTCAGTGAAGGGCTGCAGTCAGGCCATGAGTGGCTGCCTTTGTCCTCTGTGCTCGCCTGCCCCACTTGCCCCTTCAGGGTGGCAATGCCATACCCCAGGGTTTCCACTACAGCAACCCCACCTCCCAGGATTTCTCTCCTTCCATCCACCCACATATGCATAGAATCTGAGAAATAACAGATCTGCAATAGCCTTGAGGAGTCACCAACCAGGAAATGCCAAGAGACACTGGTGTGACACAAACAGTCCTGAGGTGGGTCACATGCAAGTCGTCTGAGACTGTTGATATTTAAGGCATTGAAGATATTTGTGAAAAGTTTTTTTTAAATATCATATTATTAAACATGTTAAATTTAATAAGATACATGATTTAGATAGATAGATGGTTGGATAGATAGACACACATTAGCCCTGATTCAAGGTCAACACGCATTCACTCACATTCTGATATGCTCTTGGGAGTGGGAAGTGGTGGTGGCATTGTAGCCCTTGAGCAGGGCCCTGCAGGTGACTCAACACTTGTCATATTGATGCCCAGGTCTGCATTTTTAGAGTGACCATGAATGAGAGCACATGGATACACATTCTCCATCATGCATGTTAAAGCAGGAGAAAGGTTGGGAACATTTGTATGTCAACCCTGTTATGGAGAATTCCAGAAACTGAGACCTGACAGGAAAGAGGAACTTGCCCAAGGCCACCAAACTGAGACTTCAACCCACATCTCCTAAGCCCAAGTTTGTAGTCACAAAAGGGCCGTCACCTTTTAAAAATGGTGCCCCGAAGAGCGAGAAGAGCTCATCCCCGTGGTCCCCGATCAATGTCTTGGGTTTCATGCCTGACGAGAAGCTTGGTCGATACTCAAACTCATACAGGTAGGTGGGGGCTCCAGCATCTGAGAAGACATGGATTCATGCACAGTTCATTTTACCTGACGCTCACCTGGATGATATCAAGGTCTCCGGGGACTCTGAGGACTCAGGGAATTGTTGGCACATCTGGGTCCTGAGTACACAACAGCAACAATAGAAATAACAGCTTCCACTGTGAGTACCAACTATGTGCTGGACACTGTGTGGCCCTGCAGGAAACCCCTGGCTATCAGCATAATAGAGAAATAAAGTTTTGGAAAATTTCCATGATTGCCTAAGTGTGGATAGCTGCTGGAGGTTGAACTGGATTTCAGTCAGCTGTTGGTTGAATGAATGAATGAAGATAAAATGAATGAATGTTGAAACCCTGGGTAGAGCCATTCAAAATAACTATCATTATAGTGGTACTGGGTCAATTCACATAACCCTTTGCCTACTGGTACATTCACACTCAACATGTACATACATATAGTTTACGCTACTATATTTCATTGATAACAGGCTAGTTTTCATTCCTTTGGACAATATCTGCAGCCCAATAGGTGTCTTCTATTGTGTCAAGTTTTGAGTGTTTCCAGTGTTTTTCTCACCTATCCCGAGAAGAGTGTAGCCAATCCAAGTGGCTGGTCTAAAAGTGCAGATATTTAAATACAAACACATGCAGAAAGGGGACAATCTATCTATTCTGTCTCAGGAAACCACAAACTCAACATTTCCTATGTCTTTGTCACCTCACATGTCTTGCTTCCTGCTTGGCCTGGGGAGTGTTAGTTGTGGTGGCATTACCCCCCATCATTGCCCCCTTGGTTTAGCAAGAGGTGTTGTTTGGAAGAAGCAATCCCCTGTGATTTCATAATCCACTTGTTAAACCACTGCTTCAAGCTCAAGCAGAACTCACTGAGAGGAGGGGGGTTAACCCTGCCTCTGCCATTCAAAAGTTTTAGAAAGGAATTCAGAACCCAACCAGAGAAGAAAGACTTTTTGTGAATGAGAGAGCTTATTTTTGTCAGGATGCTGCCCCAAATATATACTTCATTTTTGTTTCCTTTTTTTTTTAAACTTTCTGCCTTAAATCACTGAGATTTATGAAATTCCTACAATCACAACAAATGTCTTCAAGGGAAAGTAGGGCACAGATTTAAATTAAAAAATTAGGAATAACAAGAAAAGCAGAGTCAAAGAGAGAGATAGTGATCAAAAATAAGCAAATTAAAACAGTTTCATGTTCTTTTTTTTTTTTTTTGGCAAGGAAAGGCTTATAAATTGGCAGCATTATTTTTATTCTTCAATCTGACTGTCCCAGGTGAGACAGTTAAGAAATCCATACTCTTATACGTTGGAAATCAATTTTGCAATCTGTATCAAGAACTTTAAAATGCTCCTACAGTCCAGCCTAGCAATTTCACTTCTAAAAACCAATCTTAAGAAAATTATTAGAGACTAGATTAAAGATTTACACACATGAGATTGAGTATATGTTTTCTGAAGCATCAAAATATGAGCCGCCAGGCTAAATATCCAATAGGACAGGAATACTAAAGTAAATTTTAGTCCATGAAATAATGGATGTTTTCAATGAGTTTTTATTGACAGTGAGGAAATGCCTACAATATAGTGTTCTGTGAACAAAAACATAACATAAAATTAATTTTTACATTATATGTAAGACTTGAAAATATTATTAGAAGATAATACATAAAAAATTTATAGCAGATACTTCTAGGTGAAGGAGTTATGAGTGATATCTAGTTTCTTCTTTGTGGGTTCCCATATTTTCAAATATTTCAACAGCTATAAGATATTGTATATTAATTTTATATTCAGAAAAATTCTTTTTTACCAAAAGGAGAGTGATACAAATAACAAAATGAAAGAAGAATGTTGATAAAGTCTGTGTAGTCATGTCAAAAGACTCTGAACTCAAGTCATGAGATATCAGATAAAACGCACAAGTCCAGTGTGGCTGGACTAGCAGACAATGCAGACAGTTAGAGAGAGAGGTATAGACTAGAAAACCATTTCCTGGCTTGCAGACTAGGTGAAGGAGGGCTCCTAGAAAAGGAAGGGTCCTGTAAGGACCTCAAAAAGGTACCCAGAAGGAAGATCTGCTCTCTAGGTGAGCTCATCCACCCTGACCTCACACCCCACCCACAGGGTCTTGAATCAATGTGGAAGGTCTTGTGGTAGACCCAGCACACACTAGGATGGACAAAAGCCAGCTGCAGTCATTGACATTCTCCAGACCAACTGCTCCCACTCCTCCCATTGCTTACTCTTTTCGTCTTTCTTGGTCCTGGAAAATCCTCCCAATCATATGCTTGGCTTCACTCTATCCCCAGCTCCACTGGTTACCAAATTAGTTTGCAGCTAGCTCTGACCTTGGAAATCTTCCAAGACACATCCTCCCAGATTTCCCTTCTACCCATAACTTCAGGTGAGGAGTCCCTGTAGAAGATGCTGTCAATGCCTCACCATATCCCCTACTTCTGGATGTGCCAACCTGGCTTCCACCTCTGGCATCTGTAGCTCTTTGCCTGAGGTCTTTGGCCACCAGAGACCACTCTGCCCATCTGTGTAGCAGGTCAAAGCACAAGGGAATTAACAGCCCCTTGGAAATCAGCCTTCAACCAATGACCCATGGGAGTTGGGGGATAAATACATCAGCACCCATGCCACTAACTCGTGATAACCCTGAGACCATTTCTGCTGGTTTCCCAGAGCTCCCCAGCTCCAGTGTCCACAGTGGATACTTGCTTGACAGTACAGTGTGGGTTGGCTTCCTTCTCCTCTCCATGTCACTTCTCCACTCCTCTACTGGTGATTTCTGGGGTCACCTTCCAAATAAACTACTTGCATTCCTATCCTTTTCTCAGAGTCAGCTTCTGATGAAAACCAGAATATGACAGAGCCCCACCCCGGAACATTTGGAATTGACCTTGGAGGCCTGACCCTCGGCAATTTCCACATATCTGTCTATACTGAGGGATGGGCAAAATAGATGGCAAAGCTGGGGTCAGTGGGGTCAGTGTCTCTCTTCTGTCCAGTCTCTGGAACTCACCTCTGTGGAGACGGGCCACATTCACAGTTGGGACACCAAACATCACATCTCCAATCAAGTCCAGGAACAGGTCTTTCTTTTTGACAGGGTCGTTTGTCCCTCCTAAATACTTCTCAATGGCCACTGGAATCAGTTCCTCAGGGATGCTCTGAAATGGATCAAGAGTGAAAGTGACCACCACCCCCTTGTGAGTGACACAGCTTCTCCAACCAGTGAGGAAGGCTTACGTTAATGGTGAACCTCTCGAGCCCTGTGCAACCACCTCTTACCCAGGGTGGTGCAGTGAGAAAGGCAGAAAAGTGGGGACAGAATGGTCCAGCCCCAGTCTTCATTCTGCCATTTAACTGCTCTGTGGTTTGGGGCAATCCCCTCCCCTATTTAGTCCTCAGTCAGTTCCTGTGATTCCCTAGACTCTTACAACGATGGGGTAGGACTTCCACAAGAGTGATGTGGCCGTCTTCTCGTCCAGCTTGCCTTCAGAGAGCGGGAAGCCCATCATCTGTTAAAACAATGGTCAAGCAATTGTGAATCCTTGGGAATTAGCAGGAAGAACCAAACTGAACAACCAACCAAACCAACGCAGGCTGAAGGTCACCTTGTCATGTCTTGACAGGCATGGGTCGTTGATGAGTTGGGCAAAATCAATGAATTAAATGGACTTATTACATCCAGAAACTGAAGGAGTGCAAAGAGGATAAAGTGTTAAGAGCGATGTCCCAGGCCTTTGCAGTATGTATATGTATATATATGTGAGGCTACAGTCCCCACAATGGTCACTGAGTCAAAGAAGGAGTGTTTAAGGCAGGCTAGTGTTGAAGTGGAGGGCTCTGGGCAGAGGACACAGACTCACAAATACCCTCCCTGTCTCTGCTGACTGAGGAGGCTCCACATCCTGCCATTATGGCTTTGGTCCTTCAGTACAACCTCTGAACTTGTTCTGAAGTGAGAACTGCAGACCTCTGCACACGACAACTCCATCCAAACCTCAGCAGTAAGAAACTTAGCCAAACTCTAGCACAAATTCTAGCCCCTTAAGGCCTTGTCCCTAAGATGACCCCAGTCACCCTTTAAATGCCTGCCTGAGAGGGTTCCCTGCTGCCAGAAGAATTTACTGTTTGTTCCAGCCAAAGCTTGGTGATAGTTTAGTGGGTCTCTGAACCTCCTCTTAGAGCAGCAACTTGGTGGTTACCAGAGGGGAAGGGGACTGGGGAGAGGGCAAAAGGGGTAAAGGGGCACATTTTATGATGACCCATGGAAATTAGACTTTTGGTGGTGAACAGGTTGTAGTCTATACAGAAGTTGAAATATAATGATGTACACCTGAAATTTATATAATGTTATGAACCAATGTTACATCAATTTAAAAAATTCCAATTAAACAATGATAAAATGTTTCTTTATCTCACACATGCACACACTAAAGAAGGCTTGTGATTACAATTTCTTTCTCTGCCCTTTGAGATGTAAATCTACCACCCAAACTGTTTCCTCAAGGACCTGAGAGCCTTCTCCTTGAAATGGAAACATTCAGGGGAGGACTCTTGCTCTCTTTCAGTCCCTGTGGGAAGATAAAGATCTAACTTCAGTGGACATCTTACTTCAATTTGTACCACTGTCTCCTGTTATAAAGACAGGAGAGTCTGTTTCTCCTCTGGATAGGTGCCAGTTATCAAATCCAGGGGAGCGGTCACGTGGACCACCCCTTCTCCCGCCCCACAGCCTTTCCCTGAGCAGACCCAGCCTTTAAATAGGCTCCAGTCTTTAGTTTCAGGGACTGGAGTTCAGTTCACACCGACTCTTACCTACTGTAGTGGTTAACTGAATAAAACCCGTCCTCACCACTTCAACTAGTGTCAGATCAATCTTTGACAGAAGGGAAATCCATTTTTAGCTTTTAGCAGTTGATTTTAACTCCAGAGGAAGCA
The DNA here is from genome assembly GCA_031878705.1 of Tapirus indicus. Taxonomy (NCBI): domain Eukaryota; kingdom Metazoa; phylum Chordata; class Mammalia; order Perissodactyla; family Tapiridae; genus Tapirus; species Tapirus indicus. Next base: position 28,407,063 of record CM062927.1, on the reverse strand, counting down.
GGCTCCTTTGAATCTTACCACTTAGATGACGAGGAGCGTGTGTGGGATTTATGGAGAAACTGTGAAGGCACCAAGTCCAAGGGAGAGGCTGCAGGGTCCCAGCTTCACACTCCTTAACTCCCCAGCTCCTTCCCCTTTCCAGGCCTCAGTTTTCTCATCTGCCCAGGGTCATCTCTACAGGCCCTCCCAGGTCAACATATCAGGATTCTTGGATTGGTAGACAATCAGAGAGTGTTTGGGGAGAGAGGCCCCCAGGGCCGCACACCAAGGTGACAGTTGGGCCATTGCTGAGAAAGTTTCCATGGAAATGTCAACTTGTGTGAAGGGACGGCTGCCCTGGACCCCGACGGGGGTCTGGAGAAGGAGGACCTCCTGTGATTTGAGAAGAAAGGGGTGATGTGAAGGGCAGGGGGAGGTAAGTCTAAGAGACCAGCACATTCTCACCGTTGGAAGAAGCCAGCCAAACTCCTGAGTGTTGATTCCGACGATGTAGGGAACAGTGTTGAATTTCTTTTCAGCCAGAATCTCTTCAGGCATCTTTGGCAGCAGCACTCCATCAACCACAGTGGGCAGGAAGATATAATTCTGGGGAAGAGGAAGTGTAGTGTCTGTGCTTCCCCTCTCAAGGAAACATCCACCTCCCCTCTCTGCCTGTCTGAACACGAGGCCACTACCACAGACTTGGGTGGCCATGGGTTGGGGCCACAGAGCTCAAGGTCCTATCAAAGGAGACTAAGTCTATGTGGCCCCAGAGAGCAGAACTTGGACCAGGGGCTATCAGTGATAATGTGATGGGGGCAAGTCTCCTTCAAATTGGAATATATATATATTGGAATATATATATATACACACACACATATATACATGTTTATATATATTCATATATGTATAAATATATGCATGTATTTAAATATTGAGAGATATATACATATAAACATATTTACATATATTTCAAGTTGAAGCACATGTGTATCTATGTGTATCTCTCTATACACAATCACTTCTCATTATTTGTGGTAGTTCAGTTCTATAAAGTCACTGTGAACTCTGAATTAGTGAATACTGTGCCACTGCTCCCAGGGGAAGTACAGGATTAGGTTCCTGGAGGACTCTTCACATTTTCAAAACCCCTGTTTTATGTGTGTTTAAAGATCCCTTGTGTAATACATATTTCTTACAAATAATTAGTTATCTGTAGTTCTTATTTATAATAAAACACCAGCCAAGAAGGGCTCAACATTTTCCAGCCTTGGGTAGCGTGACTGTAAATTCCTTGGCCTTCAGCATCATCACAGTGTCGTCCACTATGCTTTTTATCATCATCATCTCATGAAACCACAACTGTTGCTGCTTTTCCACAGCTTCATCACAACTACAAATGTTACTTTAGCATTTCCACAGGGGCTTCACAGCAAATTTCCTCCTCCTTCTGGATGTGCTGCAGGGCTGATTCATTAACACTGAACTCTCAGCCAACAGCACTGTGACCCACGCCTGAACGAAGGTCATCTAACTCACGTATTTCTCACATGTTGGGCACATCCCAGGCTTCTTCTACTAAGGAACACTAGACAACACTTCACTATGCTGGGCACCATTTTAAACAGAGAAACCACCAACTGAAAGCACAAAAGTGTGAAAAATATGGCACTAAATAGACTATGAAAAGGACACTTGTTAATGGTATGAGAGATGAAACAAGAAGACAGCATTGCCCTCTTTGATCTCAGATGGGAATATGTGTGTCATCCGTTGACTCAAACTTTCTGCCCATCTGTGCACGTCCCCAAATGACCACAAAAGAGCCCCACGTATTGATTTGGGGTAACAAATAATTTTCAGTGAGTAGGTGAATCCACAGATACAGAATTCACGATTAATGACAATTGACTGTGTCTCTCTATGTTTAAACATGAGCTATTCTTGATATGTGGTTTGCTTTGAGGAGGGAGTGAGCTCCTCATCACTAGAAGTCCTTAAACGGAGACTTGACTCCCCCATCAGAGAGGAATAGCAGGAATGGAAGAACCCGGGATGGGCTCACGTTGTGTTGAAAAATGTCTTAATTTTAGATTTTACCTTTGACGAAAAAGATTTACATGATCACAGATTCAGCAGAGCCTGACTCACATGTCACCACCTGGGAAGCTGGTTCTGGGTACGGTTGTTTCATGTTTGGTCACAGAAGTTGTTAAGAGCATGGGTTGTGGAGCCAGACTATCTGGATTTGAAACCTGGCTCTGCCACTTACTAGCTGGTAACCTGGGAAAGTAATTTCACCTGTTTGTGCTTCAGTTTCCTCATCTATAAGATGGGTTGTTGTGGGGCTTAAATGACTGAACACACGCAAAATGCTCAGCATAGTACCTGGTACCCGGAAAGGGCTGGATAAACACCAGATACCATTCATTAGCAGTCTTGTTACAGATCCCTCACACAGACACCAGCTCCATGTGCCCTATTCCCCCACCTGGATGGAAGGTAAAACTGGACAATCCCCAGACTTTGCGACCCTGTGAATCCCAGGACCTACATCTACTCTGCAAGGGTCAATGAGTGACAGGCCAGTTCTGGCTGCACAAGAGAAGTTCTCCCAAGTGATCTGACTCAGCAGGACAAGGGCCCAAATCCTAATGCAATATGACTGACAATAGGGACAGAGGATTTGAGTATCACCATCAATCTCTTCAAAAGGCTGTACAGTTGGAAAGGGCTGTTGTGGGAAGCCAGCAAGAGGAGCACCTCCTGGAAGAAGGACACAGAGCAGTCCACATGGAGGAGGTGCCTGCCATCTTCAGTGGGCTCTGGGGAAGGAACAGTATTCCAAACAGTGGGAATGGTATGAACAAAGTGACAGAGGTGTTACTGAGTAGGACTAATCCCAGGAACCTCAGACCCCGAGAGTCCTGGGCTTGGAGGAAGGCTGTGGGGCACGGATTAGAGAGAGTAGATGGTGCAGCACATTTTTTGCACAATGTCTGGCACAGAGCAGGGACTCAGATGTGTTTTCAAGGAAAACTCCATGGAGGTGAGGGGATTTGTCTTAAAAGGAGGGGCAGCCTTTTAAGAAGGGGTGACATGCCCTGACCTGGGTCTACAAGGGTAAGTCTGGCAGCATGAGGGGGCATGGGAGAGGGAGGGAAAGTAGAGGTGGAGATAATGAAAGTCCAGGAGACAGACAATGAGGGCCCCTTCAGAGCTGCGTCCAGTGGGGGCTGACGGACACCAGCAACAGTGAGAATGGCAGTAATCGCAGCTGTCCACAGTGGGGGCAAGTGGCTGCCCTGTGTGGGCCCCGAGCATCACCTGAGCTCAGGTCAAAAAGCCCAGGGGCCTACTTCACCCCTTCTCTTTTCCTTATGCCCCACATGCTGCCCATTAGCAAATCCTGTCAGCTGTTACTTCAAAAATATCCAGGCACCAAACCCTTCTCACCACCCCCTCTGCTGTGGGCTAGTCCAATCTGCCATGATCCTTTGCCTGGATTGTTGCAGCCCAGTGTCCTCCCAGCTGGTGTCCCTGCATCTGCCCTGCCCCTTCCCTCCCTTCCATTTCAACACAGCAGTCAGAGAGCCCTGTGTAAAATCCAAGGTCTCTCACTCCTCTTTTCAGAACCCTCCCAAGACTTCCCATCACACTTGGAATCAAAATCCAAGTCCTTTAAAGGACCACTCCTCACCTCCCATTCCCCTTTCAGCCTCAGGCCTGTTCCTCACTCCCTCCACTCCAGCCACACTGGCCTCCTGCCTCAGGGCCTTTGCAGTTGCTGTTCCCTCTGCCTGGAACACTGTTCCTCCAGTGTTCCTGACAGCTGGCTTCCTCTCCTCCTCCAGAAGTCGTCTCAAATGTCACCTTCTCATGGACCATTCCTGACCCTGCCATGTAAATTCAAACCACTGGCAAATTCCAGCCACATTTCTCAATTACTTTTTCTCCCCAACACTGACCATCATCAAACACTGCATATTTATTTGTCTGTTTGTTGACTCTCCCCTCACTCCAGGAGGCAGGTGTTGCCTCTGTTTTGCCTGTTTCTCTGTTGTGTCCCCAGCTCATGAATCAGGTCTGGCACATAGGAAGTGCTAATTAAATCTTTGCTGAATGACTGAATGAATCTCATTTAATCCTCACAACACTTTCCAGAGTAAGTGCCACTATCCCCAGGAAGAGAGCAGAGGGGACAGTGTTGTAGGACAGTGCAGAGGTAATGTCATTGCAACCTGGCAATGCTTTGGAAGGTAGGACGGGAGGAGGACACAGATGGGGAGGATGCCATTGGAGTTTCCTGCGTGGCTGGGAGGAAGGAGGTGTCCTCAGGACTAAGATTCTTGACTCCCTTCCTGACGGCCCTGCAGACAGTGCAGTTTGCGCAGCTGATCACCCCTGCAGCCTCCAGGAGAAGATCTGGGCTCCTCAATGAAGGCTCCTGAAGAAACTCCTGATCCAGGTATCTCCGCCTCCCTATAGTGAAAGTTTCTAGTCTAACTGTCTCTAAGAGGGCATTTTTTGGGAACAGGAAATGTAAACAAGAAGAGGGCAGGTTGGGCTGAGGGGACATAGCTGATGACTGGGAGCACTGGACTGGAAGTCAGGGGAATGTGAATGGGTTCCAGTCCTATGTCTGGTCCTCCTGGCTGTGTTACCCAGGTAAGTCGCTGTCCCTCTCTGGGACTCAGCAATTTATACACAAGGAGTTACTATGAGTCCACAGGGAGAATTCTTTCGTTCATATTTAACTGGAGCTTAACATGGCAAGACTCTAGTCAAGAAACCAAAGATCCTTACCTTTCTGGGATCTCCAAGTAAATTAAGAGTGAAAAATTTCTGTGAAGACAAAGGCAGAGGATGTGGGTTAGAAGGCTTCCTGGGAGAAAAGCTGGACGCTGGCTCCCCTGGGCCTGAGCACAGGGTGTAGGTGTAGGACGGGGAGCGGAGCTCTGGAGAGGGTGTCTGTGGTTGTGCCTGCCCTGCCCTCCATCCATTTCCCCTTCTTGCTCCCCCAGACAGCAGCATCCTAATTTTCCTTTGGGGGACCTCCCACTTCCCCACTCCTACTCCATGAAACCAGGCATCTACATGTGACCTGGGTTGGCCCATCTCCCTGACCAGAGAGATTAGTTCAGGGATGAGCACATGCCCATGTCAGTCCAATAGAGTTTACCCCAAAACTTTTGCTGGAATTATTGGGAAAGAGGGTTTCTAAGCAGATAGGATGTAAGTCTAGAGTGCTGCTGTGGTTTTTAACCTCCCCAGGGGACTAACCTGCCTGAGAGGGAAGCCAACACTGAGAAATAAAAAGCTGAGTGATAGAGACAGATTCTTAATACTATTATATACACATCAGGATCCAGCCATGCCTGAAGCCATCTACTCCTGAACTGTAGTTTAGTTTTCAGTTAATTACCTGAAGATTCTGTTATAACATATTCCTTTTTTTTGCTGAAGGCACTTTGAAATATATTTTCTCATCTTGCATTAGAAAGCACTGACTCACACAAGCTCTCGGAAATTCACCCCAGTCTACACTTCCCTTTGTTGTGTGTTCACAAGATTGCACTGATTGTAATGTTACAGTATAGCTAACAGGTCTGACCAGTATGGAATAAGTGATCAGTAAGTGTCCCGCTTCTATGGGTTGTAGCCCTACCAGCCAGGGGTATGTGTGCGGGGCGGGGGGGAGCATATTGTGTGTGTCTGTGTGTGTCTGTGTCTGTGTGTTTATTTTGGAAAGAACGGATAATCTTGGAAACACTTCCACATGATCTCAGAAAATCTCAGAAGAATCTCAGTTTTCTCAAAGTCACCAACTCTTGCCTTAAAACTGAGTCCTCTTGAACCACATGGAGAATTGCTGAAATAAATTTGGCTCTTTCCAAGGATCAGAAAACCGTTGTGTTTTGATTCTTTGAACATATCAGTTACCTTATTTGAGCCAGAGAAATGAAGATCTAAACCCCAAGGCCACACTGGAGTCACCCCATGGAAATAGAGCAGAGTCCAGTGCCAGAGGCCTGTCCCTGGGTGTCCAGGAGTATCCTGAGGAGACCAGGGTCCAGACAGAGTCCAGGGGCTCAGACTACTCTTGGGCTCATATTCGCACCCTTCCTCCAGGAAGGGAATGGTTGTCATTGGCCCTAGATGCTGTATTCTCTGGGTATCTGTCCTTGTGTTGACACACGGCCATAGCCATCCATCAACCTTCAAATGTCACCTTCTCTGTGAACCATCCCTACTGACTACATTGAATGTTTCTCTTCTCTATACTCCCACCACACTTAACGCAAGAAGCATATGGTGTGTTTCTCCTGAATAATTTCTTGCGAGCAGAAATATCCAATTCATGTCTGCCTCACCTTTCCTTTTAGCCACCCTCCCATATACCTAGCTTGGATGGATGGATGAATGGAGTTGGTCAACATGTGGAGTACAGGTGAATTGAATGGATAAGTGGATAGACGTATGATAACTAGCAGTTATGTGATGGATGGATCATAGATTTCAGAAGGATGGATGATGGAGAAAAGATATATGGTGGCTGCAATAATGTAGGATGATTGATAATAGATAAAAGAAAGTTACAGATAGATTGATATTAGACTGACAAAAGGATATAGAGCAATTGGAAGGATTGGTAGATAGATAGATGGGTAATAAGGTAATGAAAGGATGGATGAATGGATGGTTGATTGGTTGAATGGATGAATGAGTGGATGTATGGTTATCTTGGAATCAGAATTGAAGTAGAGTCTCAGAAAAATCTAGAAAATTGGGCCACCACGGGTTATAATTGAGACAGTTTCTAAATGAGCCAAGATAATTTGTGATAACTTTCCTGAAAATCTTTGTTAAAATCCCCATCCTGAAAATTAAGGATGGTAGCTACTTCTGGGAATATGGAATGTTTCATTTCTTAAAAATCTATCTGAAAACAAGAATGGCAAAATAGTAAGTTTTAATAGAGCCGAGAGATTATTACACAATTGTTCATTGTGTTATTTTTTGCCTTGCTAAGGTTTGAGATATTTCATAATAAAAAAAAAAAAAAAGAAATTTCAGATCCAGAGCTGACACTGCTCCTGAGAGGCAAGACACTGTCCCAGGTAGTCTTCTGGGGCAAATAACAGCTGAAATGATGAAGCCCGGGGCCAGATTTACAGGGTGGGGGCTTGTGAGATCACGAGAATGGATGAACCTACCATCTTCAGCGACGTCTCCAGGAGCTCGTCCTCTGTCTTCTGGCGCAGGCAGTGAACAAGGACAGCCGAGGTGGTGGTTTTACACCCAGCAAAAACAGCAATTTGCTGCAGAGATAACAGGTGACAGCAGAATTCAGAGACATGTCCCTTCCCTCAGTCAATAAAGAGGCGTTCCATCCCAACCTCAATTTCTAAAGGCAGCAGGGGGTGGCAGAAAATACTCTAGACCAGCATCTGTGGATCCTGGTCCCAGCCATGCCAATTTCACAACCTCTGTCTCTGTTAACTTATCTCTGTTTAAAGGGGCACAGTGATCTCAGAGCTGAGCATCTAAGGAGAGGCAGCAGGAGTGGGGCTTAAGAGCATGGAGTCCAGAATCACACTGTCTGGATTCAAATCTCGGCTCATCCATTTACTAACCATTTGGCCTCAGACAAGTCACTTACAAAGTGAGCAGAGGAGAAGATGCAGATGGAAACAGTAGTCTCCATGATGGTTGGGCCGTAGAGAGGGTGTAGGGCTCCCAGAGCCTAGTACAGTGTCTGAACAGAATCAATGCTCAGTGTGCATTAGTTGAATTAAAAAAAAGGTGCAGAGAGGAGTAAAGGGGTGGGGGAGAATGAGAGAGAGAGAAAGAGCAAGAATAGGAGTCTTAGATACACTTCATTTCACCAATTTCTGGTTCCTGTTTGATAGTGAAATCCAGCACCATCTCTGCCACCTCTGGTTCCTTTAAGTAAATTCCCCATTTTTGACTTAAGCCTGGTGAAGTGGGTTTCTGTTGTTTATAACCAGAGGATTCTGAAAAAAATTCACAAAAATTCTAAAAATCCAGGTGTCTCCCTTTCCTCTCCTCCTACTAACCAGCCCCTTTAAGTCTGGCTGCTGCCCCCACCACTCCACGAAACCAGTGCTCATAGTCTGACCAAAACGGTCCACATCACTGACTCCAGTGGGTTCCCCTCAGCAGACCCTCCTGTTGCTCACTCTTTCTTGACTTCCTAACAGTCTCCAGATAAAGACAAAGTCCCCACTAGGGTCCTGTGCAGCATGGTCCCTGCAGTGTCCCCAACCTCAGCTCACTCCAGGTTCCCTCTGCTCTTTCTGCTCTGGCCACATCACCATTTCTGACTCTCTCACTCGAGATACTTCCTGCAGCCACCAGACATTTGCACATGCTGTTCCCTCTCCTGGAATATTCTTTTCTCACCAAGTAAATTATTGTTCATCCCTCTGATCCCAACTCATTGATCCTTTTTTCAGGAATCTTTCCTGATAACCTCCCTCTACCCACTGGACTAACTGCTCCTTTTGGATTCTGTTGTGACCTCAGGTACCTCTACTTTATTGCTCTTGTCAGAGTCGACATTTTATCATTTGTGTGACCATGTAATCATTAATCTGTCTCCCCCATTAGAAGAAGCTTCGTGAAGTTGCTAGATGTCTGGATATATCAAAATTTTTCATTGAGTGAATGAATGAATCAATGAACGAATCCTCCAGGAACTGCCCCCAGTCACAGGCCCTCAGGGAGGGACCACTCCAGCCCCACATGCTGCAAGTGGGTCACCAGAACTCAGACCCTGAGAGACAACACACAGTGACAGTCCACTGCCCACTCTCTGGCCTGGCGCCCACCTTGACATTTTGGGAAGTGTGGTCAGTGGACAGTGCCCTGTGCTGACAGTCCAGAGTCACATGCTTGAGTCCCAGCTCTGCCCTGATCACTCTCTGACCTTGACAAGCTGCTCCCACTCTCTGCCCAGTGTGCTCAGCTGGATAACTGGGAGGTTGGGGGAGGTGTCTCCTTGCCCTTCCCGCTCAGCCATTCTCACTTCTGTGATTCCTTGAAGATGTCAGCTGGATCCCACAGCAATAAGGCCCCTGAAGACTCCAGGAGAGCAGAGCAAAGGGTGCAGGGGTGGTCCAGTGTGAAGCCTACCTGAGCTGCGGCCTTCGAGTCCTTCTTGACCAGGCCAGTAGTGAGGGCCACCCCACTCTCAGAGATGGCCCGGTGGAAGAGGTTCTTGGCCAGCGGGGATAACATCTGGGAGGGGAGGGGAGAGGAAGAAAGTTTATGCTCATGAGGAGGGGTCTTCAAGAGCTACCCCCATCCACAGCTCTGCCCTGGCCCATCACCCTAGAGACCCTGGGGTTCAGTGGACATGGCAAGTCCTCGCCTGGCTTGGCCTGTTCTCCAGGATCACCCTGGGACCCAGCTTCTCCAAGTAAACCTCTCTCAGCTGGAGGGAGCCAGCAGCACAGAGTGTGGGACAGACAGGAAGTGTGTGGCATGCATGCTGATTATAACAATCGAAAGTATCTGAATCATGCTTGGCAATTCCTAGCATCACTTTAAAGACATGGTTCTGATTCTGCATTTTCATTACCCAGAACATACCCTAAGAAAAAGGATCATGGAGGCACAGACAATTTTTAAGAGTACTCATGCTGCTTACCATAGTAAAAACTGGAAATAATTCAAGGTTCCAATATTATGATATTGGGTAATAAGTTATTTTTCATTCTTGCCATGGTATACTACGTGACTTTAAAACATAAAATTATGGAAGAGTACTTAACACTAGGGAAATATTTATGTTGTATTATAATGTTAAGGAAGGCTTTTTTGTTTAAAAAGTCCAAGATAGACAGACAGACAGATAGATAAATAGATAGATAGATAGATAGATAGATAGATAGATAGATAGATAGATAGATAGAAAGAGTGAGTCATGGAAAAAAGTCTACAAAAATACGTGTCAAACTGCCCATGGTAAGTATCCTTGGATAATGGGATTATGGATGATTTTTTTCTTCGCTGAGGTTGTCTGCACTTTTCCTTTTTCTTCACTGTATAAAATATAAAAATATGTCCCTCTGAGTACTCAACTATGGACCCAATACTTGGTTTAAAAGTACACTAATAGTGCTATTCCTAGCTCATCTATGAGGCAACTGAAGGGTTCCTTACAGTTCCCATCACCTTCTAATCTGGTTTTCCATCTTTGCTTCCCTCAGTGTCTTCCTCAGCCCCATTCCCCACACCAGGCCCACAGGTCATGTCTGTGTCCCACATCCCCTCTCCCATACCTCCCATTCCACCTTCCAATCCCTCCTCCCTCTCACCCACCTTTCCCAGCTCAGCTCCATTCCTCAGTCCTAGAGACTGCTGCCCTCTCTCTTGAGCATGGACAAGACATCAGACCACCTCAGAGGAGGCCCCTGACCTGCTCTTGGTGTTCATGTCCCCCTGACATGTAGATGTGCCTTCAAGCCAAATCACAACACTCTGCCCAACTCTTATGGTTTGCTCCTCTAATTCATATTTTATACTCACAACAACTTCCCAAGAGAAGTGAGGTGAGTCCTAGTGTCAAAATGATTAGGAAGGGGAGAGAAAGCTCAACAAATTGAGAAGGGGAGTTGTGCCATTGTTGCAGCTGCTGCTGGAGTTTCTTATGGACCCAGGATGCTAGGTGAGCTCTGAGCTTCCTGGGAGTCAAGGAGAGCTTGGCCATTAGCTCTCCACCATCTGATGCTGTGCAGGGTGGGGTCAGCCTTGAATCTAGGTCTTGTGAGTAAAGGAGACCCTGGCTAGATTGGTTGCTCTCTAAGGGGTCCCATCAGGGACCACATCATGTCCAGGAATACTTACCAGAATGGAGACACATTCACCTCCTGCTGACCCTCCAAAGATGGTCACGGAGCCTGGGTTCCCTCCAAAGTTTGCAATGTTCTCCTGGACCCAGCGCAGTGCAGCCACCTGGTCCAAGTGACCCCAGTTTCCCCGGCTGTGTTCGTCCCCTGTGCTGTGAGTAAGAGAACAGGGTGGAGGTGAGAGCAGAGGTGTCATGGCAGGGCTCTCAGGACCAAAGCTGGGGTGGGGGCTCTAGCTGAACCTTCTGGAATAAGACAGGGCTTCCACCGCCCTGAAACAGGGGTCTTCTCCTGTCTTCCTCTCCTGCAGCATTGTTCTGTTGTGGGCTCTACATTCCTTCTTCTCTCCTCTATCTGTTGAGCATCTACCATGTGCAAACACTGTTCTAAGATCCAGGAGCCCATCTGAGAACAAAACAGGCAAACCTCTGACTACACAGAGCTCACACTATGGATCCTAAACAAATAAACAGGTAAGTATAGAATATAACGTCATGTAGTGAAAGTGCTTTCAGCAAAAATAAAACCTGGTAAGGAAAAGGCAGAGGTGGGGCAGTGGGATCCTATTTCAGATCACATGGCCAGGGAAGGCCTCTTTGAGACAGCGGCATTTGAGTAGAGATCTGAGCGAATGATCACAGAGCCTTGCAAATATCCAAAGAAAGGAATTCCAGGCAGAAAGAACAAGTGCAAAGGCCCTGAGATCCGGGAACAAAGTGTGAGTGTAGGACATGCAGCTAGAGAGGGCCCTGTGGGCCTTGGTGAGGACATGGATGTCATTGTAAGTAAGGAGGGACGTCATTGCAGGGAAAGGACATGATTCCCTTTACATCTTAAATGATCACTCTGGCTACTGTACAGATCAGACAGAGTATAAAAGTAGCAGGGTTATAAAAGTAGGAAGTTGTTACAATAATCAAGGGAAGAGACACAGAGGGCTTTGATCAGGGTGTGGGCAAGGGAGGATGTGAGAAGTGGTTGAATTCTAAATGAATCTTAAAAGTGGAGCCAGAGGATTTGCTGGTCAACTGGATGTGGGGGGTGAGAAAAAGAGAAGAGTCAAGGCTGAACACAAGACCTTTATCCTGAGCAACACGAAGGCTGGAGCTGCCAGCAGCTGAGCAGGGGGCACTGTGGGGACAGTAGGAGTGTTCTGGGGGAGGGGCAGTAGGAGTCAAGGGTAAAGTTTGTCCATGTGAAGTGTGAGGTGCCCTTTAGACGTCCAGTGGAGACAGTAGGAAGTAGAAGGAGGTAGGTAATGATGTGCATCTGGATTTAAAAGGAGAAATTGGGGCTAAAAATAGGGATCTGTGAAAGTGCCTCCTGAGGTCACTCAGGGCAGCAGTGGAGATGGAGAGGGAGACACACTCAGAGGCCTGAGGATGGGGAGGAGGAGGCTCCATTGACGGGGCCAAGAAAGAGCAGTCTGTGAAGTAGGAGATATCCAGGAGCCAAGAGAAGGAAGCATTTCAAAAAGGTGTGAGCAATTGTGTGTGGATGCTGCCAAGACCTTGTGTGGATGTTTGCCAAGCTTGAGCCAACAGTTCAATTGGTCATTGGTGACTTTGTCCATGGTGGCATGGTCAGAGTAAAATCTGACTGGCATGGGTACAGAAGAGACTGGGAACAGAGGAAGCAGGAAGAGCTAATGTAGCAGTTTTACTGCAACAGGGATCGGAGAAATGGGCTTTGGGGGAAAGAGAGGAGCAGTCTCAATGAAGGCTATACATCCTGAGTCATGACTCACCTGGGATAACCCTCCTCCAGCTCCATAGGTAATTCCAGTCAGGAACCCACCCCTACCCAACCCCACCCATCAGCCATGTCAGGGTCAGAGGTCCTGGGGCTGGTGCATTCAGAAAATGGTCATAGTAACTGTGTCCTGTAGAAAACCTACTTCCTGTTTCCATGGAGACTAGATGGAGAAGACTCTAGCCTTGACTCATGAATGTGCCAAATGCAGAAGGAAATGGGATGAGTGGACCCAACATTCCCTGGGAGGGTTGTCCACTGGGATCAGTTGCTACGACAACCTCCCAGCTCCAGTCACCCGTTCCTTCACCCACAAGCGTTCACTGCGCTCCCACCAGGAGTCTGCTCCTTCCTTCCTTTCCCATGAGGTAAGATGTGTAAGCCTCTGACTGCTGTGCTGCGTACTGTCATTTTAGAGGCTGCAATGTGCTGGGGCAGCACAGGTGAAAAGGACATGAGTATTCCAGAGAAGGTAACATATGAGTTAGCCGGCCCTGGTGGTCTAGGGGTCAAGAGTCAGTGTTCTCACAGTCATGGCTCAGATTTGTTTCTCAGTCAGGGAACCACACCACCCATCTGTCAGTTGTCATACTGTGGTGGCTGCGTGTTGCTGTGATGCTGAAAGCTGCGCCACCAGTATTTCACATACCAGCAGGGTCACTCATGGTGGACAGGTTTCAGCAGAGCTTCCAGACCAAGACAGACTTGGAAGAAGGACCTGGCCACCCACTTCCAGAAAAATTGTCCATGAAAACCCTATGAACAGCAGTGGAGCATTGTCTGACACAGTGCCAGGAGATGAAAGGATGGCACAGAAACCCTGGCAGAGTTCGGCTCTGCTGCACATGGTCGCTAGGAGTCAGAACTGAATCAATGGCACTAACAACAAACATTTGGATTGGGCCTTACAGGATGAATAAAAGTTTGTCTGGTAGAATAGTCATTCCAGGCAGAGGGAACAGCACATACAAAAGTTCAGCAACAAGTGGACCAGTCTGGCTGGGAAATGAGAAGGCAGATGGAGCCCAATTACAAAGGGGCCTGAGTGCCTCACTAGGGGATTCAGCAAAGATGCCCTTGAGGGCTGACATGTCAAGAGTGGGGTCCTAGAACCCCTGATTTGGGGGCCAATGTGCAATGAGGAATTCCAATATCTCACCTGAAGAATCCCCAGATGCCCAGGCGGTACTGAATGGTCACCACCACCAGGTTTTCATGGACAGAGAGGACCAGCCCATCATAGGTTGATGCTCCGCCCAGCACCAGACCCCCTCCATGGATCCACACCATCACCTGGGCAGGGAGGAAGCAACAATACTGGTTATAACTAGCACAGCTGAGAAGGACCTCAAGAGGTTGTCTGCTTTGGTCACCTACCTCTTAGCCATGTCTCAAGGAGGCCATTACCCAAAGTCCATCAGTTCCCAGTGAAGTTGGAGCAGGCAGTTGCTCTCCTCCCCTACTCTCTTAGCTGGGACCCAGGCCACCACCCCGACTCAATGAATCCTGGTTGCGCTGCCTATTTTCCCAGCCTCAGTGCCACCTCTACCCAGGGCTCTTCGTGCTGAGAACACCATCATGGGCACATTCAAGGCTAAGGGTGCCATTTTCTCCCCAACACTCCCATCATCCTCAAGCCTGGACCCTTAATCCAGCTCAGCATACTCTGCATGCCACAGCCCTTGTACTTCAGCTTCATCTCAGTTACCTCTTAGGTGGTGAATTAAACTTCTCTCATGAGTGAATGATTATCTCAAGAAGCACATATGTCCCCAATGGTATGGCTTCCCATATGCTTTCCCCCTGCCTCCTCCTGATTATTCTGCATCTCCAAATCCCATCCACCCTCTAAAGCCCAGCCTAAAAGCAACCTCCCCCAAGAAGTCTTCAATCATTTGACTAACATGATCTGAGAACCTACTGCATGCAGGGGACTGTCATAAGAATTGAGGATCAGTGTTCACACAACAATTCATGACTCAGTGTTCTTGCATTTAATGAGCTCACACAGCAAGGAAGTGAGAGTAGCTAAAATAATAATACAGTAATTTTGTTAATAAAAAAACTCCGAACACAATGTATGTGCCAAGTACTGTTCTAAGCATTGAAAAATAAGTCACCCATGAGGTAAGGACTACTATTGTCCCATTTAACAGACAGGAAAACTGAGGCACTTAACCTACCTGAGGTCACACATCTAAGTAGTGGAAGCAGGCCTTGAACCCAGGCATTCTGGCTCCAGAGTGCATGCACTGAGCCACCCAACACACTGCATCCAATGTCCACAGTGCAGTAAGTCAGCTGTTAGGGAAGGAGTAAGATCTTCCCTTCAACTGTAACTAACGTGTCAGGAGTACTGGCCTTGTGTACTGCACCAGGCACTGAGATAAAGCTTGATATTCATCACTGAACACTCATGCGATTATTCTTGTTTTGAGGAAACAGAGCCAGGTCTCTCAGCTAGTAGAAGGCAGAACCAGGATTTAAACGGAGACCCTGTTATTCCAGAACCTGTGTCTATAAGTGGAGGTCTCCTGCCTCCAGGTTCCCAGAGACCCTGTTCCTCCCACACCTCTGATCCCTGCCCACCTCCAGGAGGAAGGACTGAGTTTGAGTCATCTCTGAGTGAAGGCTGAGCCACGGTCAGGTCAGCAATGATTTGCTGAAGTTAGTCTGTCTGTGCAGCCCAGATGGGAAGATCCTCGAGGGCAAGGAATGCGTGGTCATGGTTTTGTGTTCCTCCTTTCTCCTAACCCCCAAGTCTAGATATGTATATGGGGCACTGAGTACATAATAGAGGAATGGATGAATTAATTAATGAATTAATTATTGAGTCAACCCTTGCCCTCACCTCCTTGGGTCAAGCATGTGCAGTGCGGCTTCTAGTCACAGGTTCACAGATGCCTCCTCCACTCCTGGGCATCATGCCAGGTGTGTCCTGGGAGGTGGTTGGGTGCTCACACCCCTCCCTTCTCCAGCCCAGGATCCTCTCCTTTTCCAGCAGAGCCTCCCCGACCCTCCAGCCTGAGTGTGGAAGCCTGCTCCGTCTCTGGGCCTCCCTTTATTCAGGAAATGCTGACTCACTGGGTCATCAGCCCGCGCCAAAGACAGTCGGGGGGGAAATTAGCTACAAGGAAGTCCCAGATAGTTGGCCAGAGGCAAAGGAAAGTGCTTGTTGGATTGTCCCACTTTCTGCCCCCACACTTCCCTCACAGGACACCTCAGAGAGGGACCTTTGTGAGCTGAGGACAGGCCACACAAAGGCTCCCAGTCTGTGTGAAGAGCACTGGTGTGAAGATCGGAAGACTCGCGCTCTTGTCCTGCCGACCCTACTGTGTGACCCCGCCTTCCCCTCTCTGGGCCTCAGTTTCTCCATCTGTAAAGGAAGGGTGGGTTGTTGACTTATCTCTAAGGTTCTTTCCAGTTCTAAGGTTGTTGGAAATTGTGTCTTATCTGCTCTCTCTATCAGATTCTTAAGGTATGAGCCAAGAGTAATCATTCTTCTTCTATTACTGTAAGAGAACTTGGAAAAATTGAAATGTACTTAACAGATGTACAGCAAGCTCCCCAAAAGATCCTATGTCTGTCACAGGGGAAACTGAAGTTGAAGGGGATCAGAATATGCCACCCCAAAATGTGCAATTTTGGTATACTGATTATTCTGAAATAAACTTAAGAAAATTACTCAGGAAACAGAGAGTGCAAGAAGCACACTCTAACCCTCTTTGTCTCCTGAAATCAGGAAATGAATCTCCCATGTGAAGGGTACACTCCTGCACCTGGAGGATAAAAGTCATCCTCATTACCAGAGATAGGGTACTCAAAGCCAAGAAGGCTGTGTAAAGAAACTTTGTTACTTCCTCTTTAACTTTTTGCCCCAAGCCAAACCCCTTTCTTTTGTCAAGTTTTCACAGATAATTGTGTCTTTGTCTAAAAGGTATAAATGCTGCTTGCTTTGGTCACTTCCTTGATGCTCACATTTTTATAAGCTCCTGTATGTAAGAAATTAAATTTGTTTTTTTCCTGTTAATCTGTTTTGTATCAATTTAATTATGAGGCCAGCCAGAGAACCTAGAGGGGAAGAAGGGAAAAGTTTCATCCCCTGCAGTTTCCTGTGGTCATATGGTCTGGCTGTGGTGGGTAGAGAAAGCCCTGGCGCCCCTGACACAGCCATGGCTGGTGATGTCCCCACCCCAAACTGTCTTTATCCTTGTCCAGTCTCCACCAGAAGACCCTGGAGGGCCGGAACTCCCAGCCTTGACCAGTGGTTCCCACCACTTACCGGCAGCCTGCTTTTCTTTGTCAAGTCAGCAGGGGTGTAAATGTTTAGGTAAAGACAGTCTTCAGAAAACTTGAGAGAAATGTTCTCCTTTCTGTTAGTAAGGAGGTCTGAGAGTTTCTGCCCCATCATTGCATCTTGGGAGCACCTGGAAGGGGAGGGAATAGAAGAACTTCTGAAGTTCAATCAGAGCTAAGCAGGGAGATATCTCCTATGGTCAGGCCAGGCCTTGGACTGGGAGATTTAGGCCTATAACTGAGCTGTTCTTACCAGTCTGGGGACACTGGAAGGGGTAGGAGGCTGTCTGGGGATCTGGATGGGGGGCCCTGGGGCTCATGAAGTTCTTCCAGGACTGCATATAGTGAGAAGGCCTGGCACCTGTCCCCTTCCAGAGCCTTCGGAATGCTCTGGGCCAAGGAGAGGAGGCTGCCTATACACCTGGGAGAGGACCATTTCCCGCATGTGCTGGACACAGCCTGGGTCTGTGCTGGGCTCTGTGTGGTGGGCTACAGGGTGACAATATCCTCACCAGGTAAACATGTTCTAGTCCACGGGAGACTTCCATAAACCGTGGGAAGTCCCTCAAATGGAAGACAAGTAAGTCATACAACAGGTCAGGATTGAAATATTTGTGGGGCAGCATTAAAAGAGCTGTGTTCTAATCCTGCCTCAGCCATTAATATGCTGGGTCGCCTTGGTTGAATTCCTTCCCTGCTCTGGGCCTCAATCTGCCAGATCTAGGTAAGGGGAGTGATTTCTATAAGGGTCTGCAGCCCTATAAGCTAAGATTCTATCATCACCCATCTCAGGCAAGCACTAATAATGGTTGCCCTAATAACAGGTCTTACAGATGCAACATAGATTATAATTGGTAACATTTCCTGAGTCCTCTCAGGGTGTCATGTACTGTACACCTTATGCACTGATTCATTTAATTCCTCAAATCAATCCCCTGACATAGGTTCTCTTATTATCCAAGTTTTATAGACAAGAAAATTGAGGCAAAGAGAGGTTAGAAATACTTCCTTCACACAGCCAGAAGATCCATACTATGGAGTGCTTATATTTCCAAGGACATTATAAGCAACATTTCCTGATCTCAGTGTACCCAGAAGGCAGGCATCACTGTCCCCAGTGTGTAGATGGGGAAACTGAGGCACTAAGGTGCTTGGATGACACAGCTGTCGAGTGGCAGAGTCAGAGCCCACAAAAATGACATCCTGATTTTCATCCTGCTGGAAATTTCCCTGGATCACTAAGAGCAGGGGGCATAATATTCATAAAAGAAGAAATTCAAATGTCAAAAAAGGGAACAACACTAGTATTCAAATAATTTAGAATAAATAGCAAAATTATATATATATATGTAATTTTGATGATTATTATTTTGCCTATCCATTAGCCAAAAAGTTTTTAATAATCCCAAGCATTGCCAGAGGTCTCGTGAATGGAGGTTTTAATATATTAATGGAAGGAGTGTAGTTGGGACATTTCTGGAGGGAAATTTAACAAAAGGTGCAGATTTTGGACTCAGAAAAGTCATTTCTTGGATCTTATCCAAAAACATTCACAACAGTGCATAAAGATTTACCTACAAGTTGTTCATTACAGTGCTATGTATATTATCGAAAACATCCAGAACAAATTAATGACCTCAAATAACAGATTAGGTAAATAAATTGTGATTCAATACCCAAGGTAATGCAGTTATTAAATATCAGGCTGTGATATTTAATGATACAGAATGATGTTCATGATATATTTATAACTGAGCAAAGCAGGCATCCAAACTATCTGTATAGAGTGATGGGATATAGTGATTTATAATAAGAAATATATATATTTGCCCACTTTCTGGCACAGAACTCCTAAAACCTTGGAATTTCCTAAGTGATGAGAGCCATGAAGATGTCTTTTGTTATATTAATGAAGTGACTTTTGGACCTCACCTAAGGGTGGGGGCTGCTTGCCAGGAGAACCAACCAGTGATTATAGGTTGGGAAATTTCAGTCCAGTCCCCTGACCTCTGGGGAAGAGAGAGGGGCTGGAGAGCGAATCAATGGTCAATGGCCAATGGTTTAATCAGTCATGTCTATGTAACGAGCCTCCATAAAAAGATAAAGGACAGCGGTTCAGAGAGCTTCCAGGTTTGTGAACCAGAATACTCCCCCCGTGCCACTAGGCCGGGCGCCAAACTCCACGAAGACAGAAGCTCCTTTCCTCAGGACCTCATCCTATTTATCTCTTCATCTGGTTGCTTATTCGTATCCTTTAATATTCTTCATAATAAACTAGCCATCTAGTGAGTAAACTAGTTCCCTGAGTTCTGTGAGCCGCTTCAGCAGATTAATGGAACTCAAGGAGAGGGTCATGGCAACACTTGATTTATAGCCGGTCCATCAGAAGCGCAGGTAACAACCTGCACTTGTGATGGGCATCTGAAGCAGAAGGCAGTCTTGTGGGACTGAGTCCTTAACCTGTGGCATCCGATGCCATCTCCTGGTAAATAGTGTCAGAATTGAGTTGAATTGTAGGACACACAGCTGGTGTCTGAGAATTGCTTATTCGTGTGGAAAAAATAACACACATTGGAATTGCATGCAGATTCTTACATGGTTATATTTTTAAGGGAGAAAATGTGCAACATATAAAAGACTGGAAAAAGAAAATCTAACATATGAGAAGCAGTTATCTCCAGGGGGTGGATGATTTTCATGATTTTCACATGATTTTCATTTTCTTACCTTTCCTTACCTGTACTTCCTTACTTTTCTGTAATAAGTATTAATTACACTTGCAATCAAGAAATAAAAACAGTGAATTTTATTTTTAAAGGAAGGACAGAATAGAGAAGAGAAAAAAAAAGGAAAGAATAGAAAAGGAGGCAAGAGGCAAGGCCCTGAAAATTCCCAGAAACGCTTTGCTGAGATGAATAAGTCTAAATGGATGCATGGAGGCATCCAGAGGTCTTGCAGGGTGGCTGTTAGGTTTCTTTGCCCAAATTTGCCAGAGTGAGTGGGACACACCAACCACTGCTCTGCTCGTGACTAGGTGGCCAGACACACCTGGGAGTTGAGGACTTGCCTGGTCAACGCCCCAGAGCACTGCCCACCCACACACTGCCTCACTCATCTCACTCCCCACTCACTCCCCATCCTCACTCTTGTTAAAGTTCAAGACAGGAGAACAAACAGAACCACTACTTCTGATCTCTCACCCTTGCTCACATTTTTATTTTTTCCAAAGCCTTTATAATATTTTAACATACTACATAATTCATTTGTTAGTTTGCATGTAGTTTATTATCCGTCTCCCCTCCTGGAATGTAAGCTCCATGAAGGAAGGTATCTTTGTTCTGTTTACTAATGGATCCCAGGAACCTAGAACATGCCTGGAACACAGTAGGTGCTCAATAAATATTCGTTGAATAAGGGGTTCTAGAATGCTATGAGAGTTCTGGAATGTCTTTAAGGATCTACAATATCTGGAAGATTCCAGAACAAAGGATAATCCACTCAGAGGATTCCCTTGTCTCCTTCCTGCATCACTTTGAGGCAAACACCCCCCTGAAAGATGCCGCAGTCACACCCCAGCTTACATCGGAGGGTAGGAGGTGGTGTTCTTCACGAAGTGCCATGGTTCTGCAGGCTGCGGCGGAGCAAACCTCAGAGATCCAAGAGGGGGCTTGGCAAAAGGGACTCCCAGGAAAACGGCCACGGGCTGTGCAAATCCTTCTAAGCTGACATACTTCCCCAGGACTTTGCCCTTCACAGTGTCCACAACAGGTGGCGAGGACAGGTGCCCTGCTGGACATGGAGAGGAAATTAGAATGTGTCAGAGGTGAAAGGTTTGACCTGGATTCCAGATGGGTCTTGCCACTCTGGGCATGTGACTTTGAAGGAGTGACCTCAAGTCTCTAGGTCTCAGTTTCTTCTTATGTAAAAGAGAGATGAGGTTACCTGTCCTTCCTAACTCATAGGGCTATCTTAAGGAGCAAATTGGAATTAGAGGTAAAACAGCATCGAGTGAAAAGTAAATGCAAGGAAAGCTGGTGGGATTGAACAGACATTGGGTTTCCTCCCTTAGGAGCTTCTGGAAACAATTATCCATGAGGATCCTGGTGCTGAACTGCACGCTGGATGAGAGGATGAATAAGAGGCGGCCCCTCTCCTCAGAAGCCTGAACCTTGTAGGGAGAATGAGCCACACACATACCTGACTCTGCTGCTGGGAAGAAGGTGGTCAGTGCCCTGAGAGAGGTACCAGTGAGGTCCTACAGGAGTGAGAAGAGGGAGTGAGTCTTCTGATTGGGGGCATCATGGAGGCTGTGACCTTGAAGCTGGGACTTGCAGTAGGGGAGGACTGAGCAAGGGGATATGGAAGAGGGGGAATAAATGAATAAGCAGAGAAGACAATGTGCTGAGGGAAGGCTCTGAGACAGCAAAATGTGAGGCCTTCCCGAGGGCGAGTGATGGCCCATTTGAGCCAGAGGGAGTCTATGGGGAGGGGACAATAATCCTGGGATGAGAGAGGTTCATGTCTGGGAGGGCCTCGAATGCCAGGCTAAGGGTTTGGGTTTTATTTACTGGATAAATGAGCAGCAGGGAACACTTCTGGAGTACAGGAGAGTGACACAATCAGCTTGAAGAGGATTCTTGTGGTGGCTCTGAGCAGGGTCATCCAGAGGGGGAGAGACTGGGGTCAGATTCCTCTCTGTTCCATCCTTGTGGAGCAGACAGTTCTTCGCCACTCAGCTGAAATTTGTCTCCCTGTGGCTTCCACATCAGTCCTGGTTCTACCTGCTGTGGGACCTTCCTGAGCTTTCATGGGGCAGGCGGCCTTTCAGACACTTGACTGTGTCCATCCCTCAGGCCTCCCCTGTCCATCCTCAGTTTGTTTGAACATTCCTCACAGGAAATGATGTCTAGCCTCTCTTCTTCCCGATTGCTCTCCTTTAGATATAGACAAAAAGTCAACGTCTCCCTCAAAGTGTGTCCAGAACAGAAAAGAATAACCCAGATTTGTTCTTATAGAAGAATATCCTATGTGTCAGATGTGAATTCCAGGTCATTTAAATTAATATTCACAAAAACCTTGTTAAGTAGTTGTTCATAGGTTCATTTTACAGATGAGGAAGCTGAGGAAATGAAGACAGCCAGATGGACTTTCTAAAGATGGAAGTGGGATGGCCTTGCTAAGGGATGACCAGTGGTGAGGGAATGATCTCTCCTAATTTGGTTCTTACTCTGCCCTTACACTCAGTTCCAGGCCTCCCAGTGTCATGCTGCTAGAAAGAAGATAGAGTCCACATGGGTCCTGGGCTGTCAGGACACTGATGGCCAGAGCACTGGCTCTGGATTCAGGACCACAGACAGATTCCAGAGCGTGATTTTCCAGTTGACCTTGGACAAGTATATTTCCCTCTCTGAGTCTCAGTTCCTCCATCTATAATATATCACAGATGCATTCTGAGGTCCCCTGTTGCACCCTTGTACTAATCATGTCTTTTAGTGTCTGTATTTGATGCTTTGACTTCTGGGGCCTTGCACATCCTGGAGGGACCACCCCTCCCAGAGTCAGCCATTCCTAGAGATAGTAATTGGCTTGCCCTTCCAGCATGCCAGAGCCCACACCCCAACCACCTTCTTTATCAGTCTCCCACCCTAGTCACTCCAGGGCCAGGTACCTGACAAGTACAGACAGCCCCGGGCCCCAGAGCCCGTTGAAATTATTTAGTTTCCCAACCCTAAACCTGCTTATTGTGCCTCATCTCTTCCTCCCCCTGCAACTAGATAAAGACTCTTGCCCACAATTCCTCCTCCTCCCTCTGCCTCCTGAGCCCCCCTGCTGTTTCACCTTGTGGCCCACTACAGTGGTGACATGCCCCCTCCCCTTGGGAACCGTGAGTAACAAACTATCTTTCCAATGGCAGTCTGCTCCTGGTCTGTTGACCTTACCATGCCTCAAATTTCTATTACACAATACACTATAATTTCAAACAACCCCTTTATTTATGAATCCTTTCTTTGCTCTCTCTCTAGATCAGCAACTATGCTCTTTAGAAACAACAACCCATTTCATCCTCACAACAGCCCAGTGAGGTAGGTACTGTTGTCATGTCCATTTTAGAGAAAGGGAAATGGAGGCACAGAGAAGTGAATGGCCTTGCCTAAGGACACACAACTAGTAAGTGCTGAGATGGGATTCAAACCTGTGCACTCTGGCCCCAGAGTCAATCTTAATATCAGCTAAGCCACTCTCCATGATTTGGCCATATCCGTACTAATAATCAAGGGGAGAACAGACTGAGCTCTCCAAAGTCCTCATCTGGAGACCTGAGTTTAGCTGGTGCCCTCCTCTGAGTGTGCAGGCAGCCAAGGTTTTGGGGTGTTTACCCTCCATCGCGTCTCTGTCAGACCCAGGGCTTGGAAGCCTCTGACCTCCGAGTCTGGAGGCAGCACTGCTTGGAACTGGACCTGTCACGTCCTCATCCTATAGGCTTCTCCTCTACCTTGTCCCTAGACAAGAATTTCCAAATGTACCCTTGCTATTTGTATTTCAGAAGGACTCACCCCAAGACGTGGAAGTGGCCAGGGAGACCAGGACCAGAGTGAAGAGCCACATCATGGAAGGACAGCAACTCCTGGGCCTACAGTTCTCTGTGCTGCTTGGAGAAACTGTGCAGTCCAGAGCCCTCCAGAGCCCCAGCTCCAACACCACCCCTCAGCACCTGCCCCTGCCATGGATACCCTAATCAGGCAGAAAAGCTCTCTCCCTTCCAAAGATGGCTCTGAACTTTTTTGGAGCCTGTAAGTCACCCCCGCCCAGAGTTTACCCTCTTTTATCCGAACACCCTGTACTAAAGTCTCTAGTTACAGACAGCCACAGACTGCTCAAATGACTTGTTATATAAGCATTTCTCCCTTCTTGGACTCTAACCTCAGTGCACTGTGAGCTTCCCAAAGGCAGACATAAGCAGACAAACGCATTTAGGCAAGGGGAAGCTTTGGTCTGGGGTCCTCAGAACAAGCTTGAAAACTTTTTGAGCAACTCCCAGTCCCACTGGGAGCTGCAGCTGGGGATCTGAGGACAAATCTCTTCATTTCCCTGGGCTTCTATTTCATACAGCTCTATGCTGCCAAGTTTGGAAGCATCTTAAATTGCATCCAGTCTCCCTTCTGATGCCTAAGTTAACTTTACAATATTCCTGCCAAGTAACTCAGCAGCCTGTTGCACACCTCCGGGGTCAGGGAACTCACTCACTACATCTAGAGGCAGGGATCTTTGGACAGAATGTTCTTACAGCAATGAACTTAATGATTCCCTCGTCTCTGGCTCTAATCATCCATCCATCCATCCTTCTATTTACTCATTAATCCATTTATTCATTCATTCTCCAAAATTTACCAGATGCCTGGCACTACACTCGGATTCAAGACATGTTGTCTCTTTGCAAGGAGCTCACCACATAGTAGATAAAACAGATGGGATGTGTGTGTGGGGGGGTGTGATTTGCAATGCAATATAAAAGCACCAAAATAGAGGGATGCAAGGTGCTCTGGGTACATTTGGGAAAGTGTTGTTTACCTGCTGGGAACACAAGGAAGACGCTCAAAGACTGTTTCATAGAATTCTTAAATTTCCAACAACAGGGGATTTGTTAAATACACTCGTACAGTTGGTTAAAGAAATACTATGCATTCCCTCAAACTAGTGATGCACACCTCTATTTATTGACAAGGAAAGACAGTCACGATCTACATGAAGGGGAAAAAAACAGTTTATAAAATAGTTATGGCATCTTTGGGAAACAGTGTGGACAGTCCTCAAAAATTAAACCCAGAGTTACCATATTTCCCAGCAATTCCACTCCTAGGTAATTACCCAAGATAATTGAAAACATGTCCATACAAAAACTTGTACACAAATAGCAGTATTATTTGTAATAGCCAGAAGTGGAAACACCTAAATGTCCATCAACTGATGAATGGACAAATAAAATGTGATCTATCCAAACAACGGAATATTATTCACCCATAAAAAGAAATGAAATATGGCTACTTGTTACAACATCAATGAACATTGAAAATATTATGCTAATGAAAGAATCCAGACAGAAAAGCCCATAGAAGGTATCATTCTATTTATAAGAAATATCCAGAATAAACAAATCCACAGAGACAGAGAGTAGATGAGAGGTTGCCCAGGGCTGGGGGAGGAGAGAATGAGGAATGACTACTGATGGGCATGAAGTTTCTTTTTGGAGTGACAGACATGTTCTGGGATTAGATAGTGGTGATGGCTACACAACTTTGTGAATACACTAAAAACCACTGAACTGCACACTTTAAAAGGGTGAATTTTATGATACGTGACTTATATTTCAATATAGTAGAGAAAAGTTTTTTTAAAAATCCAGTCATATATAATATCTCATATATAATACTTTTACTTAGTAAAAGTATATATCTTTATTTTCACAGGAAACATTCTGGAAGGTTACACATCTAATTTGTATACAACAGCCATTTTCTGGCTATAGTATTGTGAGTGTTTATACTTGTTTGTATTTTCCACTTTTATTCATTCAGACATTCACTTGACTGTGTAGCAAATGCTGTGCTGAGTGTTTTGTGTGCAGGATCTCACTTAGTTCTCAAATAGCCTCCTCAGTTGATGCTATTATCTCCCAGGGCTCAGTGTGGTCCAAGAACTGGCCCAAAGTCACACATCAAGGATGAAGAAAAGCTGAGGATTGAACAAAAGCTGCATGACATTACAGCCCAGGGTCTTAACCAAGCTGCTGTGGTGTCAAAAATTTTTGACAAACCAACTTTATTGTTGCACTAAGCACTTGCTTGTTTCATTAATGGGTGAGCTCCCTTAGCCTCTCTCTTCTGGGATCTCCTCCACCTCTGCCCCTTCAAAGTGCTGCACCTTCCTGCTGACCCCTTCTGGATCCTCAGGCTACCTGGAAGGATGGTTGGAGACAGGAGTGCTGGGATTCCTGGGAGAGGCAGTGACCAGGTGGTGGAGGTGCTTGCTGATGGCTCACACTTCATGGTGCCCTCTCCCTGTGCAGACTTGTCACTGAGAAGGTGCTGCCCAGCCAGGAACGCATGTCCCCGCCGCCCTCACATTAACTGGAGTCATGAGATTTGTTCTTGCCAATGGAGAGGGGCAGATGTGAAGCAGGGTTGTCTCCAGGCCAGCGCAGTAAAGAAGCAGCTGTTCCTTCTCCATGCTCACACTATTTCCCAGTGTCATTTGACAAGCCTACCTTTATCCAGGCCAGACCAATATTGACATCAGGGAGAACTGGGCAACCAGCAGGCATAAAACACAGGATAATCCTAGAAAAGATCGAGTTCTTGGCCAAGGCCATTGGTCATAGCTGAACAAAGCTTCTGGAGACTCAAAATTCAAAAAAGTATGCTCATTTGCACTAATTCTAGACACTGTGGCAGACAAGAGAGAGGGCGCCTTGTGGTGGGGTGAGAACTTTGTGACAGCACTAGACTCAGTCCCCAAAGGAGATTGCTTCTGCAAAGATTGACTTGGGCCAGAGTTCCTCTCTTTTATCCAGGAAAGAAACACGAGTCATAAAGAGCACCCTAATAAAGAGAACCGCATCTCTATCCACATGGGGCAATCTGGGTGGTCTCATAAGCAGACAACAAGGTTGTTTCTAATCACTTAGCATACCACACACACACACCTGTTAAGACATCACCATCCTGCCTTTTGCCCTGGCCATTTGGCCTTTGCAACATGAGAACAAGGCCCTGGTGCTTAGCCTATGAAGACTGTAGGATGCTGACTTAGCACAATGTAAAAGGCAGGGATGAATTATTCTCCCAATTCCAGTGTTCAATCATACGCCCACTTGTGACACCAACCAATTCCACAAACAGAGGCAGCCACTCCCAGACCTTGCTGTGTCTGGCTGCAGCCTGGAAGCTCATTCCTGGCTCATGACGACTCTGCAGAAGTAACAGGTGAGGCTGGAGTCTATGAAGCTTAAAGCCAGAACTCAATTTTGCTTAATGCACGTGATTTCCCTCCATCACATTAGCTGTAAGTGATACACCTCCTCCTGTTTCAGTGGCAGTTGATTGGGATTATTGCTTTTCCCATGAGGAACTCCCTGAGGTTTCCTATGTAGAACTAGACGGTCCGAAGAGTAAAATCCTAGGAACTGGCCTTAACTCCTAAGCAGTTGGGCAGGTCCTAGGAGAGAAGGCACCTTTGGAGGCTCCATATTAGCCCCCCAAAACCTCTCCATCTCTATCACTTTACTCAGTAGATATATAGAGAGGACATAATAGAACAAGTACTGAACTAGTATGAGCCCCTGTCCGACTGGGCCCTTTGCTTGACTTTGTCTACTAACCATGGGATTAATCAGGCAGAGTCTTCATGGTGGAGAACACTGGACTGGGAGACCAGAGGTCTGGAAACCCCACTGGGTGACATTCTGGGGTCCTCTCTGGAAAGGGAGGGGTGAGAGGCAGGGGGTGGCTGTGGATGAGGCCATATCTCATGCACTGTTCACCCTGGATCAATACTCTGTGAATCTAGAATCCTATGACATTTTCCAGTGCAGCCTAGAGACATAAGCAGTGTTGCTAGAACCTCAATTATCCTTATAATAACATCATGTTTTTTGCAATATCACCATACCGTCTGTACTACTATTACCAGTTTTCTTAAATGGGTTAATTCTTTTTACTTTAACACACTCATTCAAAAAGGAAATTTTATACCATTTCCATAAATGGAAGACATGAGTAACTCGCCATGAATTAAAGGGAGCATGGAAAATGAGTCATTTTATTTTTAAAAATTAAAATGATGTTAAAAGTAAAAAGTCAATAGAGAAATATGGGTAATAACACCTCTAACTGACAAAAGTGTATACCCCAAAATAAGCTACTCAGTGAGAAAAATGAACCATTGATGGTCCGTTAGTAACATAAGAGCAGGGACAACCTTGTCCACCATCATGACCTCTAGGTAAGTCACCAGGAATTGGCTTCATTGAGGGTCATTGTTACTGCAGCCACTTCCTTGAGCTTCAGGGACCTTCTTCCCTTTGGCACTCAGATTGTTGGGGAAAAATCTTATTATGTTCACCCCTCTCAAGGCCCTTGATGCTCGGCTGTGGTTAGGTGATCAGACTCCTTAGGGTCCATCTTGTCCTAGGACTGAGGGAGAGAGAGAACCTATGGGAAATTTTGGCCTGAGGGTGAATCCTGGAGGGAAGTACTGCCCCAGGAGCATAGTGGTCATCCTGCATGGCACTAACAACTGGCAGTCAGGTCATCTATATCAGGCAATCACGTGGGGCTGCCTAGTTTAGCTCCTGCTGAGTAAGAATGTATTGTGAGAGTAGGGTAAACTATGGGAGCAAACAGTCCAGAATTTCAGGGGCTTATTTCTTGCTTATGTAAAGAACTGGGATGCTGTTCAGGTCAACAAAGTGGCTGTCCACCATATGGTCATTCAGGGATGTAACCAGGGATCATTAAACTTATTCTGTACAGGGCCAGAGTAAATATTTTAGGCTTTGTGGGTCATATGGTCTCTGTGGCAACTACTCAACTCAGCTGTTGTAGCAAAAGCAGCAGAGACAATACCTAGGCAAATGGGCATGGCTGTGTTTCAGTAAACTTTATTTTAAAAGCAGATGGTGGACCAGATTTAGCCCATGGACCAGAGTTTGTAGATCACTGATCTAGACCATGGCAGCTTTGCCATCTTTGACTCATGGTTTTTAATGTTGTCATGGGTGTTGAGTCCAGGCAGCTCCAGTGGGGAGGAGCGTGAAGAAGTTAACACACTGCAGGGGGCGCATTTTGGACCAGACCTGGATGTGGCAGTCCTCACTTCCACTCACATTCCACTGGAAAGAACTTAGCCACATGGCCAATCTAATTGCAAGGAAGGCTGGTAAATGGGGTCTGGTTGTGCGCCAAAGAAGGTAGGGCAGACTTCAATGGACAGCTAGAAATTCCCTACACAAATCATATCCATTAAATTATGTATTTGATATCAGGGATTTTTTTCCTAATGCACAGCAAAACAAATATGCAACCACTATTTAAATGCTTTAAAGTTTGTTTGCAGGCCATCTGAAACGATCTTGCATAACTCTGGGAATAAATGCACTACACTTTGGTAAACACTGAGTTTTTGTATTTGTTTGATTTAAATTTCAAGAGCCTGATTGTAAACCCAGTCCCTACTTGCTAAGGCTACTCTCTAAAGGTTTCCTTCAGCCTTTTAAGAATAGAGAAGGTAAACGGGTGAATCAGAAAGATACATAAACATTTAGGCCCAGAAAAGTTAAGATTGAACTATATTCCAGAAAGGGCTCAGCAAACTCAAATTACTGTTATAGAATTTATTATAGACATATGGTAAATACAGGAACCTCAGCTAGAGACGTGCTTGTGTGTTTTCTTTCCCTGAAAGTTTATATATATTAATGCCCCAAACTGTCCATGATTTCTCTTGATTATACTGGGTATTAACAGGGAAGTAGGATTTGGAGGAGGAGAGAAGAAAGGACATTAGCAGTGGTGCAAAGTAAGTTTGAGGGCTTCTTGGAGAGGCCATTTGGGCTAGAAGGGTAAATAGAGGATGGAGGGTGTGAATGCCAAGTTAAGGAGAGCCAGCTTTCACCCCGGCCAATGGGGAGCCATTGAAAGGCTTTAACCTAGCGAATGACAAGATAAAAATGGCACTTCCTAAAGCAGAATCAGGCAGAAGCAGGCAAGCCATTGTAGATGCCAAGTGGCTACTCTGAAAAGGAACTTCCCAAACACTTACTGAGAGGATGGAAGGTGAGCTCTCCTTTCCAAAGACGGCTGTGTTCTCTGCATGTGACAGCTTGGCCTTTTATGCTCCCACAGGCCCCAGCAAGAATAGTGACAGAATCATCTCCAAAATGCTGGACTGCGCAAAGTTTTGCCAGATCTCTGAATCCACTGATGCCTGTTCTCAGTTCTTACTTTAGAAGGTCATGGAAGCCACAGGGAAATAGTAACCCTCTGAGACCCCCCAAATCATTGTTCTGTGCCTACTTATCCCTCTATGGAAGGAGGTCAGGAGCACACTGGGGATGGGCAGAGGAGTGTGTAGGGGGGTATATGAGTCTGTCCACAGTCCCTAATCCAATTACCAGAGTTCCAGGAGCCTTTCAGCCTCATACACATAAAATGTCATTTCAACATACCAATAAGCACGAACACTAAGATGGGCAAGTTAAAACCAGATGCTCAAATTACACTGGTCAAATTGCCAAGCATTTGTACAATTACTATTTTAGTGGTCATGCCAAGTATTGGAAAGATATGGAAAAACAGGAACTTATAACACCGGTGTGAGAGATAAACTAGTACAGGCATTCTTGGGGGGAAATTTGAAAAAATCTATCCAAATACAGCCATCCCTGGGTATCCATGGGGGATTGGTTCCAGGACTCCATGTGGATACTAAATCTGTGGATACTCATGTCCTCTAGAAGGCCCACTGTATCCACAGGTTCCGCACACCCAGATACACCCCACCACAGATCGTAAATTTAGTATACCATCGGCAGTTGGTTGAATCTGCGGATGTGGAACCCGCGGATATGGAGGGCTCACTAAACTTAAAAGGGGAGAGTAAAAGGTACTCTCTGTTGCCCCAGCTATTGTCTCTCTAGGAATAATTCTGAATGAGCCTAAAGATGTATGGACCAGATGGTTCACCTCAGTGATATTGACAGCAGTAAGAACTGTGAGATAACCTAGTGACCAACAATAGTAAATAGTTAAGTAATTTATCAAGTATTCAGACTATGGGATGTTACGTAGCTATGAAAAATGCAGAAAAATATATAGAATTATTTTCAAATGTTCATTTAAAAAGCAGTTTGCCACTTCCTTTTAATGAAGAAGGATCAGGACTTGCATTTATTTTCCAAATTCATCTAAAAGGACAGTAAAATTAAGACTTTAAAGGCACAAGCCCACATGGACGACAGAATGGAAGCATTTTGGAAGCTGGAAGATGGACAGCGCAATGACAACTGCTTTTTGAGCAGAGAAAGTGAAAGTCAAGGCACAGGGAGGAGGGAGCCCCTGGACACACGGATTCAAGGTGGAGGCAGTGGAAAACTCTCTGGATTTAGACCTAACGGGTAGCTGTGAACATGGGGTGTGGATATCCCCCACCTATGCACATGCTGAGTGCAGCTCTCTCCTCTGAGATCCCCCCCAGACCAGAGTTCCCCACAGGTGCTCTGCCTCTGCCAGTCCTAGAGTTGGATCGAATCCAGGGAAGCTGATCACCTGATTACAACAGAGCTTCAGAAGAGCCTTGGCAGCATCAACATAACGTGATTTCTGTCCAAGGATCTGAGTGTCAAAAAGAAGTTCCCTGAAGGTCAAGAGAATGGCTGCAGTAACAATGACCCTTGATGAAGCCAATGCCTGGTCACCTAACTACTAGTCATGATGGTGGACAAGATTGTCCCTGCCCTTATATTACTAACTGACCATCAATGGTCCACTTTTCCCACTGAGTAGCTTATTTTCAGGAAGGCAATTTTGTAAATCAACTGTTGCATCTGGTAAAACTAAGCAAAGAAATGTACAGTAATTAGGAAGAATAAAAGTGTAGAGTCTTCCAGAAAATACCAAGTGTTGACAATAATAGAGAGCAGGTGGAAATCTCTTGCTCTGCTGAGAGGAGGGCAAATTTGTACAACCACCTTGGAAAACTTTTTGGAGTGTATACTGTGAAGTTGACATATGCAACCCCTGTAACCCAGCAAAGCCACTTGTAAGTAAATACTGTGGGGGATCAGAATTGGCCACCTCAAGATATGTCTCTCTCTGCCTTGTTCTGAAGGATCAACTGTCTAAAGGAATTTGGGATGGGCCCAAGGACAGGCCTTCACCTTGGATAACTCTGGGTATCAATAAACTGGGAGGGTCTTTGCTACGCCCATTCTTATCAAAGTTCTGTGTACCAAACATTTACATTTGTAAGGGAAATCTCCATTTGTAAAGGTGTCTCCTTCTCTGTACTGGGAAGAGGGGTGGATGACCTCATCTGTAGAAACTTGTCAGTGTGGAAGGTGAAGCCTTAAATCTGCATAACTTTACTCTGCTTTTCTTTTAATCCCTCGTGGCTGACACTCCCAACTCCCCCCCAGAATTGTTTGTCTATATAAGAGGAGAATCTCCACCATTTTGTCGAGAGACACACCCTGGTCTCTCCCATGTATACATGTTTTGTAAACCTTTGTTTGATTTTCTCCTGCTATTCAGCCTCATGTCAATTTAATTTGTAACCGCGCCAGAAAGGACCCAGAGTGGGTAGAGAATGCTCTTTCTCCCCATCAATACCCAAGAGAAATGCATGCATGTAGTCACTAAAAGACGTGTTCTAGAATATTCAAGGGAACTCTGTTCATAAAGACCTGAAACTAGAAACTATCCAAGTGCCCAACAACAGTGGAATAGATCAATTATGTCATATCCTCACAAATAATGACTATCCAGCAACGATAAAGAACAAACTAAAACCACATACTGTGTGAATGAGTGCCATGGCATGATGTTGAGAGAAAAGTTAAACAAAAGAGTAAATGAGTCTGTTTATATGAAGTACAACACCCAGAAAACTAAAATATCTGCTAGAGTTCAAGATCGTGGTGACCATTGTGGGTGATGGGGCTGGAAGAGGAGTGGTGGGCAGGGCTTGGAACCAAGCTCAGGATGGAATCTGTGATGCTCATCATATTCTGTGTCTTGATCTGGGTGCTGTTACACAGGCATGATCAGTTAGTGAAAGTTCATCAAGACAATATATATATATAATATGTATACAGCTATAATATATATACACAAATATACTTTTTTGTTTGTGTGTTATATTCACTTTACTCACTCAAAAATTCGTACCAGGTCTTAAGAACTTATCGTTTAATAGATGAGAAAAGATTGTTATGGGTAAAATTACTGAGGACTATATCAATGATAGAATAGAATGTAAATAGTCAAATGTGCAATTATTTTAATCAGCACTCTATAGCATGTACTAGCATAAATCCTGGTTAAACTTACCTGAAGCCCTATACTGAATACATTGGCTGTCATATATGAAAAGTCTAGGAGGTAAACAGAGCTTCAAGTGTAACTCTACAAAGGGGCCCAGATAGATAGATGATAGATAGATAGATGGATGGATGGATGGATGATAGGTGTATTGATGGATTGATGGACAGATACGATAGACCATGGATGGATGGATGGATGGACAGATAGCTAGATTGGTAGATAAATTCATCTTTTATCAATCATCGCCTGTAAAGAAAGAAATCTGTTTTCTGCAGGTCAAGGTATAAAAGCTGTTTCTCCAGGCCTCCAGGGTGTGTCCAGAGACCTTGCCAATACCAGCCACGATGCCCGCCGAGCTGGCCCCCCCTCACCACCACTGCACATTCATGGCCGTGCTGCCACCACACCTTTGCTGGCCTTTACCCTCCTATCCATCCTTTAAGTCCCAACTTTAGCCCCTATCCTTCCACAGAAAACAGCAGTCTCTTTGCCAAGGAATTCTCTTGTATTTTGAGACAATTGAGTGATAAGGTAGGTTTTTCTCTCCCCACTCTTCCTTTCCTGGGGAATAAAATGAAGTGCACTCTTAACACAAACTTTCAGCGGAGCACAAGGGCTATGACGGAATGGGTCTGTCTCAGATGTGGGAAGGGAGTTTCATCTTGTAGATGTGTCACCTGGGGCAGCACCAGGCAGGGCAGCTTCCTAGGTGCAGGGCCTGAGCCTCCCCCACCTCCTCCCAGGGGGAAATCCCTGACTTGCAACCAGGGCCCGAGGCTGAGAGGGAGGAGAACTGGGCCTCGTGGTTGGGCAGATAAATTAGGAAAGAAAAGACTGCAGGCCACAACCTCTGTTCTGCCTGTGAGTTTAGCCACTTCAGTCAGACTTTTCCCCTTTCCAAATGTTACAGGGAAAAGGGACAATGATAAATGGTATTGTTTGTAAATTAATCCTTTTGTATAGTTTTCTTTTCCTTCCAAGTTCTACAGCATCACATCACCAGCATCCCAGGAGCCTGAGGGAGGGAAGCCTTTCTTTCCCCTTTTGTAATGCTGCCATCTGCTGGACATTCGTAAATTTACAGGCAAAGACTGCTTGGGGTTGCCTCCAAAGTTTGGTTTTGCTTTGATTTAGTGATTGAGGCCCAAGACTGTTGGCAAGAAAAAAGAAGAAGAAGAAGAAAGCATATTCTGTAAAAAAGTAAATTGTTTAATTTACAATGAGAAAGTAAGTAAACATTTTATGTTTTACAACGATGGCAAAGCAGAGGCGATTGTGAAATACACGCACCTGCGTTGCTGAGGAGGCTGAGGTGATGTGACCCTTTAGGGAAGTGAATGTGTAGAAGACAGGCAGACAATTTTAAAAGGGTGTGGCATTTGCTCCGGTCCGTCTCCTCCTGCGAATCCAGATGCCAGAAATAATTTTAAAAAGTAAAAGTGCTCATTTCCAAAGTTGCTCATCAAATTATGCCCATGCATGTCCAGGAGCAGCTAGTGGCTAAAGAGATTGTGATGGATCCACATCAGGCAGACGTGAAAGCTGATTTTTCTGGAGATCCTCGAGCAACGTGGAAAATGCATATGCCACACTGTTAATACTCAGCAGGTCTTAATCAGGGTGTGCATCGAACACCTGAAAACTGAAAATACAGATTTCCAGGTCCCATCCAAGAAGATTCTGCTTCGGGTGGACTGGGGAGCGGCCTGGGCATTGGAGTTTAGGAAAAGCCCTCCAAGTGAGTCTTCTACTTACACCCCATAGAAAACTCCAAATTCAATGAAAACTCGGGATGCCAAGTGGAATTTATATTTCAACTTTAACTTGATAAAACACCTGATTGCCTGTGGACGGGAACAAGGAGGGAAGAGGACCCTGTATCTGGATGACTTGGAAATATGCTCCCTCTCAAAAGACACCTACCAAAATTGGACACATATTTGAGGATAATGTGACTGTGAGCAGTATATAAATAATATGTGTAATATCATTTAATGTGATAGTATTTTTTAAAATGAGTTGAGTGGTGTTTTCTAGAGTTTTGCCAAATATCAATGCAGACATTAGCCTTCTGCAGCTGCAGAGGCAACTGAATTTCCAGCTTGCTTGCACGTGGCTCGGTCCCTCTTCCTGGAGCCACAAAGTGCCTGGAACATCGTGACGCACCCCTCCCACAACCACCAAACCAGAGACAACCCAACAGCCTCGGACCGTCTGCTGGGGGGGGGCAGGCAGCACGGCAGGAAGAGTCCTGCTCTGGAGAGTCAAGAGAGTCAAGGCCTGGTTGAGACTTGCTGCTGATTCGCCGAGTGACCCTGGGTGACTCCCTTCACCCCTCCACAGACTACTGTAAATGAGAGGTCAGGGGTTCAAACTCAAACACCTTCAGGGGTCAGGTGATGTCAGTGAGTGAAATAGGCCAGGCACAAGATGAAAGGGAATAGTGAGGACTGTGGAAAGTCGAGAGCTCACGCCTTTGTAGAGGGGGTAGCCACTGCTCAGCTCCTGCAGATCAGTTGTCTCTGAGGGTCACTGAGAACAGTTGTGCAGGTTGTGCACTGCACAGGGGCTCTACTTCAGAGGTGTCGTTCACATCATAGATGTAGATATTTATCCGTGACAGTTTCCTGGAAGATGTCTGTACGTGGTTTTAAGGAAAGGATGCCTTCTAATTTGCAAAACGCTGCTGTATGGGCTGCCAGAAGCTCTGCTTACCATGTGGGAATGCAGCTCCAAAGCGGCCAACTTTTCTTTTTTTCTGGAGAAGCTGAAATACAGCTTTTAACATGAAGTTTCCCTAATTTAAAAGTAGCTGGAAACTAATTCCAAAGCATTTTTGACATTGTGTGGGCTAAACAGAACGCTTCTGGGGGCCAAATTCAGGCTATGAGTTGGAAATCTCTGAGCCAGATGACTCTAAGTTACTGACATCTCAGAAACTCTCCTATTCTAGGCACTTCATGGGTAATCTTGAAGCAATCACAAAGAAAAACTAAATTACCCTGGTAAATTATTGGATATAGTATAGATGATATGGATATAACATGGACAATATGGATATAATATGAATTACATGCATATAATAGGGATGATATGGATATAACAGGGGTAATATAGATATAAATGAATGATATGGATATAATATGGATTATATGGTTATAATATGGATTATATGGATATAAAAAGTAAAAGTGCATTCTTTGAATGATGGTACATACAACATTCTCCCCAACTATCATCAGCATAACTTTATTTCATCCTTTCTTAATATAAATGTTATTTCTCCAGAGACAATCTCCTAAAACTTCAACCTAAATAAGATTCTCCTGTTATACTTTCTCAAAAACACCTTACTTTTCCTGAGTGAATTTATCAATTTCACTTCTTTCAGATGTTCACTTGTTTGACTGTTTCCTTACTGTCTGTTTGCTCACCATTGGGTGGAGAGCATTTCTTTACTCACCATTGTATCCCCAGGGGGATATGTCTGGTAAATACCGGGCACCCCATGTAGATTTATTGAGTTGAGTCCATCAGAGAAACATCTTTTCTCCTTGTTGTCCCTGACCCGCTGCCTGGCGTTTGACTTCTGGGCTCCTGACCTTGGGGGACTTCTGGTTCTCACTCCTGAGAAGGAGGCTCTACAACACGCCCCTCCCCCACACAACTCCTGAGCCAGAGAAGAGACCCAGCTCAAGCCAGTGATGTTCAGGACGTCCATGCTTGACTTGTGCCTGAAACCCGCCTGGACTGGGGTTGAAGGACTCATATTTCAGGTAACACACACAGACACCTTCTCTGATAGAAAGTCCACTTCATCATGGATTCAGGGGTGGGATGGGGGGAGATTTTTCAGCACAGAATTAAATTCTGTTCCCTGTGCATATTTTACGTTCTGATTACATTTCATGTTAGTAACAAGATCATTATTATGCCCACTAATAGGCCAGCCCTCCTACAGATTTATTGAAGAAATCTGGTAGCCTTCCAAGGCAAACTGCATTTTTTAATGTTGAAAAAATTCCCTAAGTATCATCCCCCAGTCCGTAAAATATCAGCAAAAACAGCTGATTCCATAAAGCAGCAAAACAGAATGAAGCTAATGTTTGCAGGAGAAATTGCAGAAGAAGGAAAACTGAAATCACACAGAGATAACTCCTCAAGGAACAAAAGAGAAGCAGAAAGGCA
Organism: Tapirus indicus; assembly: GCA_031878705.1. NCBI lineage: Eukaryota > Metazoa > Chordata > Mammalia > Perissodactyla > Tapiridae > Tapirus > Tapirus indicus. Next base: position 28,369,874 of record CM062927.1, on the reverse strand, counting down.
GGAGCAGAGGAAGGAAGATTGGGGAGGAGAGAGGGCTGAGAAGCGCTCCGGAAGTGGACATTATCAGGGGGAGGGTTTCCGTCCAAAACTCCACCTCCAGCTCCTTCAGACTCTGTCCCACGCTCGTGCTCAAGTCCAGCTGCAGGTACTGCTCGGTCTGATTGTAGGCGGGCCGCAGAGGCAGGCCTTCCCCGTTAGGATCCTTGGAGGTGACGGCAGAAACGGGTGAGGTTCTCGTCCTCAAACACCTGGCTGTGGGGCAGCCGGGAGGTTTACTTACCCGGTCCGAGCAAAGTTAGCCCAGTATCTCATCATCTTCCTGCTCAGCACTTTCTCCTCCTCTGTGGCTCCTTCTGAAGGAGATAATCACAAAGTCCGGCTCTCACCATGATTCCCAGACCCCAAGGTGCCTCACATTTGATGAGTCACTTCCACACTCTGCTCCCCTCGGGTCCTCACCAGCCCACCGAGTCACTGTGCTCATTCTGTCCGTGCAGACACTGAGGATGGGAGCAGCCGTGACACGCCCAAGGAATCCTGGCTTCCACATGGCAGAGGAGGCTGAACACGCATCTTCCCTGTCCAGGAGGGAAGTTCCTTGGGACAGAGACCATCTCTCCATCTCCCTCAAACAGTTAATTAATTACTGTATTTCTTTATTTGAAAAAGTAATACTTGCTCAACGTGCAAATCCAAAATGCAGGAAGGGTATATCTAACAAAAGTGCGGGAAGGGTATCTAATGAAAAAAAAGTTCCTTCCTGTCTCTTCCCTCCAGACACCCGGTTACCAGCCTCTGACGCAACCATTGATACCAGCTTCTTGAGCGCCCTCTGCAGGCAGGCTGGACATGTGCAAGGGCCTAAGCAGACACCTTTTTACACCCTCCGTATAATACAGACAAGTATTCTGCATCTTTCTCTTCTTACTACAATCGTACCTCGGAGATAGTTCCACATTGTTGCCTGTGACGCCTATAAACACACTCTTTGTGAGATGTTCTGTCCTCGTCATCCATAGGCCAGCATGAACTGGGTAAGAGCCTGTATTGTGTAGTTTTTTTGTTTGTTTTTGTTTTGTTTTGTTTTGTGAGGAAGACCAGCCCTGAGCTAACATCCGTTGCCAATCCTCCTCTTTTCTGCTGAGGAAGACTGGCCCTGGGCTAACATCCGTGCCCATCTTCCTCTACTTTGTATGGGACGCCGCCACGGCATGGCTGACAGGCAGTGCGTCAGCAGGCGCCCGGGATCCGAACCTGTGAACCCTGGGCTGCCAAGCGTGGACTAAACCTCTGCGCCACCGGGCGGCCCCAGTGTGTAGTTTTTTTAACTAAATATTTTAGCGATATCTCCCGTGCGCAGTTCCTATAATTTTTCTGTTAACTCCAACTGATTGGCTTGCTATATTAGGCACTGAACAGGTCATAAATTCAGGAATAAATGAGCTAACCTCGTAGTGACACTTCACAGCATTTACATTACATTGTCTGGATCCAGACCACTTTGGGCTGGAATTATGAAAAACATGGTTCTTGCCTTTTAAAGCCCTGGGTGGTAGCCTGATGGGAGTTCTCGAAAGTGTAGGGAGGGTGAGCCCCATGGTCAGAGAGAAGGAAGAAAGTGGTTCTAATTTTCAAAAACATTAGATGCATGTGCACCCCCTAGTGCCCATCCCAATAGGCTTTAGTAGAAAGAGAAACACTCATCAAGCAAATGTTGGCAGCTCTTTTTCATCTTTGTCTCTAAAAATGTGAATGGAGTATTTTCCAGGGAAAAGTTGTGTCTGTAATCCATAGATTAAATCCCAACCCACCAGTGCTCCTGGGCTCTTGCATAGTGTTGGGGCAGGTGAGGGGCTTCGTGCTCAGTGGGGAGTGGTGTCTTCTCCCCAGCTCATCCCAAGCTCATGCTCCTGCAAGAGCAGGAGCCCCTGAGGCCAGTTCCTTACCAAACATGACAATGTCGCCCTTCAGAAAGGCACCTCCAAAGACAAAGCGTATTTCGTCAGAGTGATCAGCTTTGACGAAAGCTGGCTTCATGTCCTTTAAGCAGTGGGGCCGATGCTGAAACTCGTAGAAGTAGACAGGTGCACCAGCATCTGCAGAAAGTAGGAGAGGACTCTGGCAGGCATGCAGGGTGGAGCAGCGGCTGGCCCGGCACCCCCACCCAGCTAGTCCCAGAGTCACAGACCCACGGGTGGGACAGCCCAGAGACAAGAGGTGACCTGAACCAAGCTAACTTCCCTCTCCCTCATTTGAGGCTAGAGTTTCCTGCTACAGCAGCCCTCACACCCTTGGTGATGAACACCTCACTATCCCTCAGGCAGACTGAGAGGGCAGTAGTTCTACTTCTCTAAAAAACCTTTCATACTGAGCCAAGATCTACCTCCCTGTGATTTTGTCTCACTGACACTGGTTCAACTGTCTGAAGACAAAGGGAACAAAGTTATTCCCTGCATCCAAGATGCTCCATGCATCCTGCACTCCTTCACCTCTCTTCTACTAAAGTCTTTGCTCTGTAATTCCCACCCCCACCCCCCACCACTTTTCTCTGCATCAGTTTTTCTCTACTGCATCATCACCATCAGTAGCAAACGTGCTTACAAAGTCTCCCATTAAAGCACACACATAAACATACCTGTGCACACACAAACATATGCATGCTCACACACATGCATAGAACACACACACAGGTGCACACATACATACTCTTAGTCTCAGCTTCCCCTCCAGTTACTGGTTTATTTCTCTAAATCTTTCTAGCAAGTACAGTTGCCTTATACTCACTCTCTATGCTTCCTCTCCTCTCATTCTCTCTCTCTCTCTTTTAATGAAGGTATCATTTATGGACAATAAATAGCACAGATTTAAAGTACATAGTTTGATGAGTTTTTACAAATGTATGCACATTCATGTAACCACCTCCGCAATCAGGATACAGAACATTTCCAACACCCCAGAAAGTTCCCTTGTGTCTCCTTCTAGTCACTCTACCAAGAGATAATCACTGTATTCATTCGTAACACCATGGAGTAATGTTGCCTGTTCTTGACCTCTGCATAAATGGAATAACACAATATGAACTCTTTTGTGTCTGGCTTCTTTTGCTCAGCATAATGTTTTTGAGATTCACCCATCTTCTTGCATGTATCAATAGTTGATTCCTTTATATCTCCAAGCATTCCGTGAACGTACCACAATTTATTTACCCATTCATCTGATGATAGACATTTGGGTTCTCTCTAGTTGAGGCTGTTATGATGAAAGCTTCTATGGATGTCCATAGACAAGTCTTTGTATGGACATATGCTTTCACTTTTCTTCCAGGAGTACCTAAGAGTAGAATGCCTGAGTAATAGATTAGGTATACATTTAACTTTATAAGAAACTGATCGTTTTCCAGAGTGATTGTACCATTTTACACTCCCCACAGAAGTACATGATAGTTCAGAAGATTCCACATCTTTGGCAACATTTCTTGGCATAGTTTGTGTTTTTACTATTAGCCATTCTGGTGGGTGTAAACGGTTTCCTCATTTGGGGTTTACTTTGCATTTCCCTGGTGACTAACAGTATTGAGCACCCTTTCATGTGCTTTTGGCTTTCACATATCATCTTTTGTAAAGTGTCTTTTTAAGCCTTTTACATATTTGTAATTGGGTTTTTTGCGTTTTGTTATTGAACTGTAAGTGTTCTTCCATTCTCGATATGAATTTTTTGTCAGATAATTGTACTGTGAATATACTCCCAGTCTGTGGCTTGCCTTTTCATTTTCTTAACAGCATTGTTTTTTTAGGTAAAATACACATAACATACAATTCACCATTTTAACCACTTCAAAGTGTGTGAGTCAGTGGCTCGTAGTACATTCAGAATATTGTGCAACCATCACCACTATCTAGGTCCAGAACATTTTCAGCACCCAAACAGAAACCCCAGGCCATTAAACAGTCAGTCCCCATTTGCCCCTCCCCCTATCCCCTGGAAACCACGAAGCTACAGGGAGTTATCCAGAAGACCTAACTAAGATAATTAATGAAAGTGGTTACACAATGGATTTTCAATGTAGATGAAACAGCCTTATATTGGAAGAAGGTGCCATCTAGGACTTTCATAGCTAGAGGGGAGAAGTCAATGCCTGGTTTCAAAGGTTCAAAGGACAAGCCGACTCTCTTGTTAGGTGCTAATGCAGCTGGTGACTGTAAGTTGAAGCCAATACTTATTTACCATTTTGAAAATCCTAGGGCCCTTAAGAATTAAGCTAAATCTACTCTGCCTGTGCTCTATAAATTAAAGACAAAGCCTGGATGACAGCACATCTGTTTACAACATAGTTTACTATCTTAAGCCCATTGAGACCTACTGCTTAGAAAAAAAGATTCCTTTCAAAAAATTACTGCTCCTTGGCAATGCATCCATTCACCCAAGAGTTCTGATGGAGGTGTACAATGAGATTAATGTTGTTTTCCAGTCTGATAATATAACATCCATTCTGCAGCCCATGGATCAAGGAGTAATTTTGACTTTCAAGTCTTATTATTTAAGAAATACATTTTGTAAGGCTATGGCTGCCATAGATAGCGATTCCTCTGATGGATCTGGGCAAAGTAAATTGAAAACCTATGGAAAGGATTCACCATTTTACATGCCATTAAGAACATTTGTGATTCATGGGAAGAGGTCAAAATATCAACATTAACAAGAGTTTGGAAGAAGCTGATTCCAAACTTTGTGGATGACTTTCAGTTTAGGACTTCAGTGGGGGAAGTAACTGCAGATGTGGTGGAAATAGCAAGAGAACTAGAACTAGAAGTGGAATCTGAAGATGTGATTGAATTGCTGCAATCAGTCTCTTGAGAAAACGTTAACAAATGAGGAGTTGCTTCTTATGAACAAGCTAAGAAAGTGGTTTTATGAGATGGAATCTATTCTTGGTGAAGATGCTATGAACACTGTTGAAATGAAAACAAAAGATTTAGAATGGTATGTAAACTTAGTTGATAAAGCAGTGGCAGAGTTTGAGAGAATTGACTCCAATTTTGAAAGAAGTTCTACTGTGGGTAAAATGCTATCAAACAGCATTGTATGCTACAGAGAAACTGTTCATGAAAAGAGGAGTCGATCGATGAGGGAAACTTCATTGTTGTCCTATTTTAAGAAATTGCCACAGTCACCCCAACTTTCAGCAACTACAATCTTGGTTAGTCAGCAACCATCAACATTGAGGCAAGACTCACTACCAGCAAAAAATTCGCAACTCATTGAAGGCTCAGAAGATGGCTAGCACTTTTTAGCAATAACGTTTTAATTAAGATATGTACATTGTTTTTCTAGGAATAATGCTACTGCACAATGATTAGACTACAGCATAGTGTAAACATAACTTTTGTATGCACTAGGAAACCAAAAATTTTCTGTGACTTGCTTTATAGCAATATTCACTTTATTGCAGTGGTCTGGAACCAAACCCACAATAGCTCTGTGGTATGCTTGTATAGTAAAAGAAATAAGAAGGGGAACAAAATGGTACCCTATAAATATCTCACACAGAAGAAGGCTTAATGGAATAACTGAGCATCAAAAAGATAGAAGACATATAGAAAACAAATATCAAAATGGCAGAAGTCAATCCTTCCTTATAAATTATTATATTAAATATAAATATATTACATTAAATATGCATTTAAATATATATCACATTATATAAAATATTAAACTCTGCAGTTAAAATGCAGAGATCAGTAGAGTGGATAAAAATACATGATCAACTGCATGCTATCTACAAGAGACTCACTTTATAACCAGAGACACAAATAGGTTGAAAGTGAAAGGATGGAACAAGATATTCCATGCAAAAAGTAACAAAAAGAGAGCTGGAGTGGTTGTACTAATATCAGACAAAATAGAGCTTAAGACAAAAATTGTTAAAATAGACTGAGAAGGACATTACCTAATAATAAAAGGGTCAACTCATGAAGAAGATATAACAATTATAAACATATTTGCACCTATCAACAGAGTCCCAAATTATAGGAAGCAGAAACTCACAGGATTGAAGGGAGAAATAGAGAGTTTTACAATAATAGTTGGAGAGTTCAGTGTTCCACTCTCAATAATGGATAGAACATCTAGATGGAAGATTGGCAAGGAAATAAAAGGCTTGAGAAACACTATAAACTAACTAGACCTAATAGACATATATAGCACACTCTATCCAACAACAGCAGAATACACATTCTTCTCAAGGGTACATGGGATATTCTCCAGGGAATACCATATGTTAGGCTACAGAACAAGTCTCAACAAATTTTAAAAGCTTGAAATCAAACAAAGTGTATGTCTTCTTCTACCACAATGAAATGAAAGTAGAAATCAATAACAAAAGGAAATTCAGAAAATTGACAAATATGTGAAATCTAAACACGACACCCTTAAACAACCAGTAGGTCAAAGAAGAAATCAAAAGAGAATTGAGAAATACTTTGAGGTGAATGAAACCAAAACACAACATACTACAACCTATGGGGTGCAGTGAAAGTAGTGTTCAGAGGGAAATTTAAGGCTGTAAATGCCTACATGAAAATAGAAGAAAAATCCCAAATAGAAACCTAATCTTCCACGTAAGGAACTTTCAAAAGAAGAGCAAACTAAACTCAAAACAAGCAGAAAAATGGAAGGAACAAATATTAGAGTGGAGATAAACAAAATACAGAATAGAAAAACAAAGAGAATCAATGAAACCAAAAGCTGGTTGTTTGAAAAGATTAACAAAATTGAAAATAATTTTTTCCAGATGGACCAAGACAAAAAAAGGAAAGATTCACAATACTAAAATCAGTAATGAAAGTGGGAACATTACTGCCAACCTTACAGGATGTTCTTTGGGCTGAAAGAAAATAATAAATCAAATATAATGCAAGTGTATTATGGGGTTCTAAGATGCACAAAAGTAAAATATATGGCAAAATAACACAAAAAGGGGGAAAGGGATTGATGTTATATTGTTATATTATGTCACTAAAAAACTCAACGGTAGAGACCAAAAAAAAAATTATAGAAAATTATTAATCTAAAAGTAAACAGGAAGGAGGAAACAATAAAAGAACTGATGCAAAAAAAATTACAAAACCAAGAGCCAGATGGTCGACTGAAGCCAACCCACATTAGTGAACACATTTAGTGAAAGTGGACTTATCCGTGCAATATAAGACAGAGATTTCCAGCACATTCAGTACAAGAGATGTCAAGACAAGGAATATTACCAGAGATAAAGAGGATCATTTTTGAGTGATAAAAAGAAAACACCCTGGGGGCCGCCCGGTGGCGCAGCGGTTTAGTTCACGCTTGGCAGCCCAGGGTTCACAGGTTCGGATCCCGGGCGCCCGCCGACGCACTGCCTGTCAGCCATGCCGTGGCGGCGTCCCATATAAAGTAGAGGAAGATGGGCACGATGTTAGCCCAGGGCCAGTCTTCCTCAGCAAAAAGAGGAAGATTAGCAACGGATGTTAGCTCAGGGCTGGTCTTCCTCACACACAGAAAAAATAATAAAATAAAAAAATAAAAAAGAAAACACCCTGATCAGAAAGATATGACAATACTATTTGTGTATGCACCTAACCACAGGGCCTCATGGTACAAGAATCAAAATTTGAACAAAAGAAGAAACAGAAAATATTTAGAAGTTTTAACACAGTTTTGTCTATAATTAATAGAATACACAGAAAAAAATCAGTAAAGATATGTATTGAACAACAGTACTAATCAATTTGTCCTGACATATATTGAACACTACACTAACAACTGCAGATTACAGTCTTTTCAGGTACACATGGAACATTTACCAACATAGGCTATATGCTGGGCCCTAAAACAAGTTTTAATAAGTTGCAAAGTATTAAAATAATACAGAGTATATTCTCTGATTACAATATAGAAATCAATGGCAAATAGATTATTAGAAAATTTCCAAACACTTGAAAATTAAGCAATATACTTTCAAGGTACCTACAGGTCAAAGGGAGAAAAATCACAAGGGAAATTAGACAGTGGAATTCAGAGATGGCGAACTTGTAGATAACATAAGTGGATTGACATCACCTGTAGAAGCATGGTTACTCAGATGAGATTGTTCTTATTTGGTTGGCACTCAGAAGTGTGTTTAAAGTGAGTTTGTCCCTGACAAGCTGATTTTCAGAAGCAAGGGGCTAAGAATGATTTGGTGATTTCCAAAAGTATATTCACTGAAGCAAGTTGTCATGGGTCAATTTAACAAGTTTAAAACCAGTTCTGGTGGCTACTTATTACCATGGCTACAGAACAATTATCTGTTACTAACTTTGTGAGAACATGTTTATTTTCAACATGAAAAAATCAATTTTTTTCTACTAATGAAAAATCAGAAAATAAAAATTTTAAATGCTAATTATAATAGCATCTCAAAAAATCAAACACACATGGATACATTTAATGGAAGATTTGAAGACCTCTGACTTAAGAACAGGAAAACCTTGCTAAGACAAATTAAAGAAGATCCAAATAAATAAAGAGATAAACATGTGCATGGATTTGAGGTCTCATGATTAAGATATCAATTCTCCACAAACTGATCTATAAAGTGAATTCAATCCAAATGAAAAATCCAGTGGGCTTTTTTTTTTTTTTGGTATAAATTTAAATGCTGACTCTAAAACTTATATGGAAAACGAAAAGACCTTGAAAAATGTTGGAGGACTTACACTACCAAATATCAACACTTCACCATAAAAGTACCTTGACCCTCACCTCACCATACAAAAAAATTAATTTAGGGCAGATCAAAACCTAAACATAAAAACTAAACTATAAAGGTTCTAGAAGAAAACATAGGAGAGTATTTTCATTGTATTAGGATAGGCAAATGTTTCTAAGAGAGGGTACAAAAGGCGCCAATCAGAAAAGAAAAACATTGAAAAATTGGACTTCATCAAAATTAAAAACTTCTGCTCGTCAAGAGACACCATTAAGAAGGCAAGAAGACAAGCCACAGACAGGGAGAAAACATTCACAATACGTGTATCTGACAAAGGAATCATATCTGGACTACATAAGAATTCTCACACCTCAATAATAAAAAGACAAAAACCTAATTAAAAATGGGCAAAAGACTTGAGCAGGCATTTTACAAATGACGCTATCTAAATAGATAATAAGCACGTCAAAGGGTGCTCAGTATCATTAGCCATCAGGGTAATGTGACTAAAACCACAGTGAGCATCATTACATACCCAACAAAATGGCTAAAAATAAAAAATTTTTAAAACTAGCTATACCAAGTATTGGCAAAGATGCAGAGCGTATGTTGCTGGGAGGAGTTAAAATGGTAAAACCACTTTGTAAAACTCGGTGCTGGCATCCAGGAGTGGTTTCCCTTGTCCTGGTCCAGTCTCAGCCTTAGGCAGGCCCTGTGTTCCTTGGTTGTGGAGAGGGGGCTTTCTCGGTGATTCTGCCCCTCCCCAGCAGTAAAAAGACCTCTAAGGACCAGGACCCAGGATGATCTCCTGTCCCTCTCTCAGGGACAGAGGGTTTTCAAATTTTCCTTTTCCTCACCCTCAATAGGTCTTCCCAGGGCCCCAAGGGAGGGGGGTTTGCTGCCTTTTCCCAGTGCTTTACGGATTTCATTCCTCAAGGGAGAGGTGTCTGAGCAGGGCTTCATGTCCGCACTCCTGAGGCGGGCTTTCTCTGGTCTTACTACCTCCTCCCAGACTTTCCCAGGAGTCCCTGATGGAGGTCCACGGAGAAGGGTCCGTATAAACTCCCCTGTGGGTCTGTGGCTCCTGAGGGTTTTATACCCTCATACTAGCCCACACTCGGCCTTCAGCACTTGATTAGAATTTTTAGAGTGAGTCTCCTCACACCTATGGTGACCCCCATCTTCCACCTGTAGCAGAAGGTAAGTCAGCATCCACATCCCGTCTCTCCTCCAAAGTGCCTGTCTTCCTGAGACTTCAGGGTAATTGTTCACCTGCAACCTCAGCTCTTTGAATTGTTCAGGAAAAGTCATGAATTTGATGATAATCCAGTTTTTTCTTGCTGTTAGGGTGGGAGTGACACTCCTTAGAGCTTTCTACATTCCAGCAGAAGCCAGAAGTCACACCAGGGATTCTGAAAGAGGCAGTTTTCGGGTGACACTTCAGGGATCACTCCAAGGTGATCACATCTTGGACTGAAGTGGTCCAGGCTGCAGAAGGGGCTCAGATGAGATATTGGAAGAGATGGCCTCAGGGAGGCGTGTGGGAGGACACTGTGTATGTTGAAGAAAGAATTGTAGACCTGTGGAAGGGTCAGTAAGGGCCACACAACATGACACAGGGTCACCACGGCACCTCCCCCCACCACTCCAGGTACATACTCATTCTGTACCACCTCCATCTCTACATGTAGCTCTACATGGAGGAGAGGGAGCCCACATCCTGTTGTTGGAAGTTGTTGAGGGCCCTTAGACATGGAGCAGATCCAGAGTCCCCCTTGGCAGCTCCCAGGCCCCAGCCTGCTGGATTCTGCTTGTCCAAAGGCCAAACCAGACTCCCCAGAGGCACTTTCCTGCTGATGGTGCCCTCTGTCTCCATCCTTCTCTCTCTAAGGAGGATTGTTTAACCTGCAGCCCAAGACACAGACACCGACTCAGTCTCCAAGAGAACATTTATTCCGAAAATTGAGGCCACAGATACAGACATTCCCCCTCCCTGGCCTCTGCCCACTCCCACCAGACAATTCCCCAGCCTCCACAGTAAGATGCCTCTAGGGCCTTAAACACCTTCTGTAGATACCCATGTCCTGGCTCCCCCAGGCCCCTGAGGCTGGCTGGGCGGCCCATTCACAGCTCCACGTGTTCTGTCTGGCGTCGCTTCTCTGCTGCCTCCTTGGCCAGGAGCTCCGTCCAGAAAGCCACTTCCTTGTCCTTCAGCTTCTGGGCGACCTGGGTGGTGACGCCGATCTGCAGGTACCCTTCCTTCAGGTCATACGCTGGCCAATGGGGCAGCCCCTTGCCATTGGGGTTCCTGGGAACAGAATCAAATAGAAATTCTCGAAATCTACTGTGTCGTCCCAATAACCCTCTGAGATTTTCAGGGAAAATCTTTGCCAAGAAGCTCATTAGCCTCCAGAGACGGGGAGCTCACTATCTCCTGGGCAGCCTGTCCGTTTTAGAGAGCTCTCATGTCAGGGGACACAGGGTGGGGAATTTGACCACTGAACATTAGAAGCTACCCCTTCTCAATAGATATGCTCTACCCTTTCCATCCCTGCTCCTTCTTTGTGACTATGCTCACCCATTCCGAGCAAAGTTGGCCCAGAATTTCATCACCATCTTGCTGAGTTTGATCTCCTCTTCTGAGGCACCCTCTGTGAGAAAGAAGACAAAAGTCTTTGCTACTCAAAGTGTGGTTCATGGCCCTGCAGCAGCAGCATCTCTTGAGAGCTTGTTAGAAATTCAAAATCTGAGCCCTTACTCCAGACCTACTGAGTCAAAAGATGCATTTTAATAAGATTCTGGGCAATTTATGGGCATATTGAGTTTGAGAGTTGCTGATTTAGGACTCAGCGAAGGGCTGCAGTCAATCCATGAGCAGGCTGCCTTCAGGGTGACAATGCTACACCCCCTGGTTTCCACTACAGCAAACCCACCTCTTAGGATTGTTCTCTTTTGGGTCTTTTCACAATCTCCTTCACCCACCCACATACAAACAGAATGTGAAAAATAACAGAGCTTCAACAGTCCAAAGGATTCACCCAACCAGGAAATGCCCAGAGGCACTGGTGTGTTACAATCAGGCCTGAGGTAGGTCACAAGTCATCTGTTACTGACAGTTAAGGCATTGAATACATTAGTGAAAATCTTTCTTTAAAATATTATTTTCCTAAATGTATTAAATTTAATAAGATATGAGTTTAGATAGATAGATAAATGGATAGATGGATGGATAGATAGATAGATGATAGATAGATAGATAGATAGATAGATAGATAGATAGATAGATAGATAGATAGATAGATAGTTGGATAAATAGGCACATTAACCCTGATTCAAGGTCAACACCCATTCTAACCTTACTCTCACTCACACTCTGATACGCTCTTGTGAGTGGAAGTGAGTGGTGGCATTCTGGCCCTTGAGCAGGGCCCCGCAGGTGACCCACCACCTGTCATATGGATGACCAGGTCTGGATTCTTGTAGTGACCATGAATGAGGGCACATGGATACACATTCTGCGTCATTCATGTTAGAGCAAGAGAAAGGTTGGGAACCTTTGTAGTTAAAACCTGTCATGGTGAATTCCAGAGACTAAGACCTAAAGAGAACAAGGAACTTGCCCAAGGCCAGCAAACAGCCACTTGAACCCAGACCTCCTAATCCCAAGTTTGTAGTCACCAAAGGGCCATTACCTTTTAAAACTGGGGCCCCAAAGACAGAGAAGAGCTCATCCCCGTGGTCCCCTATCACCGTCTTGGGTTTCATGCCTGATGAGAAGCTTGGGCGATACTGAAATTCATACACGTAGGTGGAGGCTCCGGCATCTGAGGAGACATGGATTCATGCACAGTTCATTTTAACAGACACACATGGGGATGGTATCCAGGTCTCTGGAGCCCTGAGCACTCAGGGAATTGGTGGCACACCTGGGTCCTGAGTACACAACAGCAATATTAATAACAGCTGCCATTGTGAGTGCCATCTCTGTCCTGGACACTGTGTGACCCTGCAGGAAACCCCTGGTTATCAGCATAATAGAGAAATAGTGTTTCAGAAAAGTTCTGTGACTTGCTTAAGGACACATAGCTGGGGGAGATTGAACTGGGATTTGAGCCAGGTGTTTGTTGAAAGAATGAGTGAAAGAAGATTGAATGAATGAATGAATGAATGAATGTTGAAACCTTAAGTAAACCCATTCAAAATAACTATTATAGGGGCATCAGGTCAATTCACACAAACCCCTTTGCCTACTGATGCATTCACACTCAAGAACATCTACATACACACAGTTTACACTACTGTATTTCACTCATTACAGGCTAGTTTACACTTCTTTGAAGACTATCTGAAGCCCAATTGATGTCTTCTATTCTGCCTAGTTTTGAGTGTTTTCAGTGTTTTTCTCATTATTTTGAGAAGAATGAAGCAAATCTAAGTTGCAGGTCTGAAAACGTGGATATTTTAATACAAACATCTCAGAAAAGGAACAATCTGCCTCTTGTGTCTCAGGAAACCACAAACTCAGTTTTTCCTATTTCTCTGTCACCTCACATGTCTTGCCTCCTGCTTGGCCTGGGAGTGTTAAGGTGGTGGCAGAAGAGAGAAGAAGGAGCTGAGGAAGGACCAAGTTGCCTCTCTCCTGGCCTCTCTCCTGCTCTCCCCTGCCTCCTCTCTCACCACCCCCTCTCCAAGCCCCAGAGATGTCAGTTTTCCTGCTGAATGATTCACCAGAGTTGCCCATCCCTGCTCCTTCAGGGCTAACTCATGGGCCACCCAGCCCAGGGAGATCGGCACTTTGCATGGATCGTAAGACCCACAGTGAGTGACTCCAACGGGGGAAAGGTCAGGCCCCAAGTCAGGGTGGTAGAGAAATTTCACAACTTTTCAGATATAGTAACAAGTTTGGAAAATGAAGAAAAAAAGGAAATGAACAAAAATATCACTTATAATCCCACTACTCTGAGAACCTCTGTTAATATTTTCGTACATATCACTTTTACATATATAAAATTGGGATATATTTTTAATGTTATTTTGCAATGACTATAATCAGATCTTTACATTATTAAATATACACCCAAAAAGTGATTCAACAATGGACGCCATCCCAACATGAGAATGTAGAAATAATTTATTTGCCTCCCTCACCCCCTGTCACTGAACATTTGGTTTAGAAAGAGGAGTTCTTTGGAACAACCAATCCTTCTGTGGTTCCATAATCTACTTATTAAACAGCTGCTTCAAGGTCAAGCAGAACTTGCTAAAAGGAGAGGGTTTAACCTTGCCTCTGCCACTCAAATGTTTTAGAAAGGAATTCAGAAACCAGATATAGAGGACAGACCTTCTGTGAATAAGAGAACTTATTTTTGACAAGATGCTGCCCAATAAATCTTTTTTTTTTTTCACTTTCTACCTTAAATCACTAAGATTTATAAAATTCCTACAATCACAACACAAGTCTTCCTGGGGCACAGATTTGGGTAATAACAGGAGCAACAGGAGAAGCACAGTCAAAGAGAGAGCTAGTAATCAAAAATATGCAAATTAAAAGTGTCAAGTTCTTTTTTTTTTTTCCTGAGCAAGATTCGCCCTGAGCTAATATCTGCTGCCAATCTTCCTCTATTTTGTATGTGAGCCACCACCACAGCATGGCCACTGACAAGATGAGTGGTGTAGGTCTGCACCTGGGAACTGAACCTGGGCTGCCAAAGTGGAGTGTGCTGAACTTAACCACTAGGCCACTGGGGCTGGCCCACATGTTCTTTTCTTTTTGGTGAGGAAGGGCTTAAGAAATTAGCAGCATTATTTTTATTTTTTTAATCTGACTGTCCCAAGTAAGAAAGTTAAGAAATCCACACTCTTGTACACTGGACACCAATTTCACCATCTGTATCAAGAACTTTAAAATGCTCCTACAGTCCAGTCCAGCAATTTCACGTCTAAAAACCAATCCTAAGAAAATTATTAGACACTTGGTTAAAGATTTACATATATAAGGCTGAGCATAATGTTTTTTGTAACATCAAAATATGAGCTGCTAGCCTAAATATAGAATAGGACAGGAATACTAAAGCAAATTTAAATTCAGGAAATAATGGATGTTTTTGATGAGTTTTTATTGACATTGAGGAAATGTCCACAATATAGTGTTCTATGAACAAAAACATAATATAAAATTAATTTTTACATTATATGTAAGCCATGAAAAGATTATTAGAAGAAAATATATCAAAAATTTATACCAGATACTTCTAGGTGGAGAAATTATGGGTGACATCTAGCTTCTTCTCTATGTGTTCCCATATTTTCAAAACTTTCTTATGAATTTTAACTTTCTTATTAATTTTATATTCAGAAAAGTCCTTTTTTATCAAAAAGAGAGTGAGGCAAATACAAAAATGAAATAATAACGTTGATAAAATCTATGTAGTCCTGGCAAAAAGACCTTAAAATCAAGTCACGAGATA
Source organism: Tapirus indicus (assembly GCA_031878705.1). Classification (NCBI taxonomy): domain Eukaryota; kingdom Metazoa; phylum Chordata; class Mammalia; order Perissodactyla; family Tapiridae; genus Tapirus; species Tapirus indicus. The sequence goes on along the minus strand of CM062927.1, from coordinate 28,354,682 downwards.
TCAGATAAAAAACACAAGTCCAGTGTGGGTGGACTAGAAGATGATGCAGAAGGGATACCACAAATTTGACACATAGCAAGAGGCAAGACCAAGTTTATGAAAGAACAGATGTGACCCCAGGTGGCCCCTGGCTGAAGAGTTTCATCAGTACCCTCGAGAGGAAGACGTGGTAACCAGCACCTGTCCGTTACCGTCCTGAGTGCTTGGGGATATAGTATGTCAGCTGTAGCTACTTTTCATCATGCTTATAACATCCTGAATATAAAACCCTTACAGCACAGTTAGAGGGAGAGGTCTGGACCAGAGAACCATTACCTGGCTTGCAGTCTAGGTGAAGGAGGGCTCCTAGAAAAGGAAGGGTCCTGTGAGGACCTCAAAAAGGCACCCAGAAGGGACAACTCCTCTCTGGGTGAGCTCATCCACCCCTGACCACACACCCCTTTGGTCAATGTGAAAGGTCCTGTGGTAGACCCAGAACATACTCAGATAGACAAAAACCAGCTGCAGACATTGACATTTTCCAGACCAACTGCCCTCTCACATCTCATTCCTCGCTTCTTTTGGCTTTCATGGTCCCAGACAACCCTCACAATTCTATGCTTGACTTCACTCTATCCCCAGCTCCACTGGTTAACAAATTAGTTTGCTGCTAGCTCTGACCGTGGAAACCTTCCAAGACCCATCCTCCAAGATTTGCCTTCTACCCATAACTTCCGGTGAGGAGTCCCTGTGGCAGATGCTGTTGATGCCTCACCATATCCTCTACTTCAGGGTATACCACATGGCTCCCACCTCTGGCATCTATAGCTCTTTGCCTGAGGTCTTTGGCGACCAGAGACCACTCTGCCCATATGAGTAACAGATCAAACACCAGAGAATTAACAACTTGGGAACAGCCTTCAACCAATGACACAAGGGAGTTGGAGGATGAATACCCCAGCTCCCTTGCCATTTGCTCAGAATAACCCTGAGAATGTCTTCTACTGGTTTGCCAGAGCTCCCCAGCTCCAATGTCCCCAGTGGATACTTGCTTGACAGTGCAGCCTGGGTTGGTTTCCTCCTTCTTCCTGTGTCACTTTACTCCTCTACTCGTGTTTTCTGGGATCACCTCCAAAATAAACTACTTGCATTCAGATCCTTTTCTCAGAGTCAGCTTCTGGCGGAAACCAAAAGAGGACAGAGCCCCACCCCAGGCCATATGGAGTTGACCTTGGAGGCTTGACCCTTGGCAGTTTCCACATATCTGTCTATGATGAGGGGTAGGCAGGAAAGACAGTGAAGCTGGTGAGGTCAGTGTCCCTCTGCTGTCCAACCTCTGGGACTCACCTCTGTGGAGACGGGCCACAGTCACAGATGGGACACCAAACATCACATCTCCGATCAAGTCCAGGAACAGATCTTTCTTTTTGACAAGGTCGTCTGTCCCTCCTAAATACTTCTCAGTGGCCACTGGAGTCAGTTCCTCAGGGATGTTCTGAAATGGATGAAAAGTGAAAGTGATCACCACTCCCTGGTGAATGACACAGCTTCTCTTCTTGCACTAATGGTGAACCTCTCAAGCCCTGTGCAGCCACCCCTTACCCTGGGTGGCAAGTGGGAAATGCAGAAAAATGGAGGTAGAGCCTTCTGACCCCAGTCTTCATTCTCCCATTTAATTGGTCATGATTTGGGGCAAGCCCTTCCCCTTTTTGGGTCTCAGCCAGTTCCTGTGATTCCCCAGACTCTTACAACGATGGGATAGGACTTCCACAAGAGTGATGTGGCCGTCTTCTGGTCCAGCTTGCCTTCAGAGAGTGGGTAGCCCATCATCTGTTAAGACAATGATCAAGCAATTGTGAATCATTGGGAATTCGCAAGAAGAACCAAACTGACCAACTGACCAAAGCAATGGAGTCTGAAGGTCACCTTGTCATGTCTTGACGGCCATGGGTCTTTGATGAGTTGGGCAAAATAAATAAATCAAATGGACTTACACCAAGACTCAAGGAGTGCAAAGAGGATAAAGTAAATGTTAAGAGAAGCTGTCCCAGTCCTTTGTAGTATGTGTATGTATATTTGTCGGGCTAAAGTCGCCAGAATGGTCATCAAGACAAAGAGGGAGGGTTTAAGCCAGGCTAGTGTTGAAGTGGAGGGCTCTGGGCAGAGGACACAGAGTTCACAAATACCCCCCCATCTCAGCTGACTGAGGAAGCCCCAAATCCTGCCATTATGGCTTTGGTCCTTCAGTACAACCTCTGAACTTGCTCTGAAAGGAGAACTGCAGAACTCTGCACACGACAACTCCATCCAAACCTCTGCACTAAGGAACTTGGTCAAACTCTTGCAAGGCTTCTAGCGGCTTAAGGCCGTGTCCATAGGATGAACCCAGCCCCCTTTAAATTGCCTGCCTGAGAAAGCTCCCTGCTGCCAGGAGAATTTACCGTTTGTTTTGGTCAAAACTGGGTGATAGGTAGATAGATTCCTGAACGCCCTCTTAGAGCAGTTCCTTTAGAAAGCTTGCAATTACAAATGCTTTCTTTGCCCTTGAGATGCAAATCTACCACCCAAACTGTTTCCTTAAGGACCTGAGAGCCATCTCTTTAAAATGCAGACTTTCAGGGGAGGACTGTTGCTCTTTCTCAGTCCCTGTGGGAGATAAAGACCTAACTTCAGTGGACATCTTGCTTCAACCTGTACCACTGTTTCCTGTCATAAAGACAGGAGAGTCTGTTTCTCCTCCAGATAGGTGTCAATTAACTAATCCAGGTGGCCTATTCACATGGACAAACCCCCCTCCACCCCTCAGCCTTTCTCTGAGCACACCCAGCCTTCAACTAGGCTCCAGCCTTTTGTTTCAGGGACTTGAGTTCAGTTCATACTGGATTCTTTTCCCTACTGCAGTGGTTAACTGAATAAAACCCATCCTCACCACTTCAACTAGTGTAGGCTCTGTTTATCTTTGACAGAAGGAAAGTCCTTTTTATCTTTTAGCAGTCAATTTTAACTCCAGAGGAAGCAGGCTCCTCATAGTCTTTCCACTTAGACGACGAGGAGCATGTGTGGGATTTATGGAGAAACTGTGAAGGCACCAAGCCCAAGGGAGAGGCTGCAGGGCCCCAGGCCTCACACTCCTTAACTCCCCAGCTGCTTCCCCTTTCCAGGCCTCCGTTTTCTCATCTGCCCAGGGATTATCTCTATAGGCCCTCCAGCACCTACATTTCAGGATTCTTGGATTGGAAGACAATCAGAGAGTGTTTGGGAAAAGGGGTCCCCAGGACCACACACCCAGGTGACATTTGAGCTATGGCTGAGAAGGTTTCCATGGAAATGTCAACTTGTGTGAAGGGAAGAGCTGCCCTGGACCCTGAGAGGGGTCGGGAGAAAAAGGATCTCCTGTGACCTGAGGTGGGAGGGGTGATATGAAGAGCAGGGGAAGTGAGTCGAAGAGGCCCTGACATTCTCACCGTTGGAAGAATCCAGCCAAACTCTTGCTTGTTGATTCCAACGATGTAGGGAACAGTGTTGAATGTCTTTTCAGCCAGAATCTCTTCAGGCGTCTTTGGCAGCAGCACTCCATCAACCACAGTGGGCAGGAAGGGATGGCTCTGGGGAAGAGGGAGCATAGTGTCTGTGCTTCCCCTCTCAAGGAAAGTCCCACCTCCCCTTACAGCTTGATGAGCACAAGGGCAGCACCACAGACCTGCGTGGCTATGGTGGTGGCCACAGAACTCAGTGTCCCAAGAAAGGAGACTAAGTCTCTGTGACCCCAGAGGGCAGAACTTCACCGAGGGCTAGCACTGGTAATGTGATGCGGGCAAGTCTCCCTCAACTTGATATATATACACATACACAGATGTATATAAATACATGTATATATGTAAGTATTGAGATATATACACATATATACGTATTTATGCATATTTCAAATTGAAGTGTATGTATATCTATATGTATCGCTCTACAGTCAGTTCCCATTATTTGTGGTAGTTAAGTTCTATAAAGTCACTGTGCACTCTGAATTAGGGAAACTGAGCCACTGCTCCCAGGGGAACTATGGGGTTAGGTTCCTGGGAGCCTCTTGTCACATTTTCATCAACCCTGTTTTATGTGTGTTTAAAGATACCTAATGTAATAAACACTTCTTACACATAATTAGTTATCTGTAGTTCTTATTTATAATAAAACACCAGCCAAGAAGGGCTCACACTTTCCATCCTTGGGTAATGTGACTGTAAATTCCTTGTCATTCATTCTCATGACAGTGCCGTCCACTATGCTTTTTATCATCATCATCTCATGAAACCAAAACTATAGCTGCTTTTCCACAGCTTCATCACAACTGTAGATGTTCCTTTAGCATTTCCACAGGGGCCTCACAGCAAATTTCCTCCTCCTTCTTCTGGATGTGCTGCAGGGTTGATTCATTAACACTGAACTCTCAGCCAACAGCACTGTGACCCACGCCTGAACGAAGCTCCTCTAACACACGTATCTCTCAGATGTGGGGCACGTCCCAGCATTATTGTGCTTAGGAACCCTAGACAGCACTTCAGCACTGTGTTGGGGGCCATTTTAAACAGCAAAACCACCAACAGAAAGCACAAAAGTGTGAAAAATGTGCAGTAAATAGACCATGAAAAGGACACTTGTTAACAGTCTGAGAGATGAAGCAAGAAGACAGAGTGCTGCTGAGTTTGATCTCAGATGGGAAAGTATGTGTCATCCTGTGACTCAAACTTTCTGCCTGTCTGTGCACGTCCCCAGATGCCCACAACAGTGCCCTGAGGATTGATTTTGGGTAACAAACAAATTTCAGTAGGTGAATTCACAAATACAGGATTCACGATTAATGACAATTGACTGTATCTCTCTCTCTACACTTAAACATGAACTATTCTTGATAAGTGGTTTGCTTCAGGAGGTAGTGAGCTCCTCATCACTCAAGGTGCTAACACCAAGACTTGACTCCCTAACAGAGAGGAATAGCAGGAGTAAAAGAATCAGGGATGGGCTCACGTTGTGTTGATAAATGTCTTAATTTTAGGTTTTACCTTTGATGAAAAATGTTTACATGGTCACAGATTCAGCAGAGCCTGACTCCTATGTCACCATCTGGGAAGCTGGTTCTGGGTACAGTTATGTTTCATATTTGGTCACAGAAGTTGTTAAGAGCAGGGGTTTTGGAGCCAGATTATCTGGATTTGAAACCTGGTTGTGCCACTTACTAGCTGGTAACCTGGGGAAGTGATTTCACCTGTTTGTGCCTCAGTTTCCTCTTCTATAAGATGGGTTGTTGTGGGGATTAAATGACTGAACACACGCAAAATGCTCAGCACAGTACCTGGTCCCCAGAAAGGGCTGCATAAACATTAGATATTGTTCATTAGTGGTGTTGTTACAGACACCTCATGTAGACACCGGCTCCATGTGCCATATTTCCCCAACTGGATGGCATGTGAAAATGGGCAATCCCCAAGCTTTGAGACCCTGTGAATCCCAGGACCTGCATCTGCTCTGCAAGAGTCAATGAGTGACAGGCCAGTTCTGACTGCACAAGAGAAGTTCTATCAAGTGATCTGACTCAGCAGGACAAGAGCCCAAATCCTAATGCAATATAGCTGACAATAGGAACAAAGGATGTGGGTGCCACCACGTCTCTCTTTGAAAGGCTGTGCAGTTCAGAAAGGGCCACTGCAGGAAGCTGGCTAGAGGAGCAACTGCTTCCAGAAGGAGGACACAGGGCAGGCCAAATGGAGGAGATGCCAACCATCCAGTGGGCTCTGGGGAAGGAACAGTATTCCAAACAGTGGGAACAGCATGAGCAAAGTGACAGAGGTGTCACTGAGTAGGACTCATCCCAGGAACCTCAGACCCCAAGAGCCCTGGGCTTGGAAGAAGGCTGTGGGGCATGGACTAGAGAGAGTAGACGGTGCAGCACATTTTCTGCACAATGTCTGATGCAGAGCAAGACTCAGATGTGTTTCAAAGGAATAACTCCATGGAGGTGAGGGGATTTGTCTTATAAGGAGGGGCAGCCTTTGAAGAAGGGATGACATGCGCTGACCTGGGTCTACAAGGGTAAATCTGGCAGCACCATGGGGCACGGGAGTGGGAGGTAAAGTGGAGCTGGAAGACAGTGAAAGCCCAGCAGAGACACAGCGAGGGCCCCTTCAGGGCTGCCTCTAGTGGGGGCTGACGGTCACCAGCAACAGTGAGAATGGCAGTAATCGCCGCTGTCCAGAGTAGTTGCAAGTGGCTGCCCTGTGTGGGCCTCTTGCCTCACCTGGTTCAGCACAAAAAGCTCTAGGGCCTGCTTCACCCCTTCTCTTTTTCTTATGCCCCACATGCTGTCCATTAGCAAATCCTGTCAGCTGTTACTTCAAAAATATCCAGGCACCAAACCCTTCTCACCACCCCCTCTGCTGTGGGCTAGTCCAATCTGCCATGATCCTTTGCCTGGATTGTTGCAGCCCAGTGTCCTCCCAGCTGGTGTCCCTGCATCTGCCCTGCCCCTTCCCTCCCTTCCATTTCAACACAGCAGTCAGAGCCCAGTGTAAAATCCAAGGTCTCTCACTCCTCTGTTCAGAACCCTCCCAAGACTTCTCATCACACCTGGAGTAAGAATCCAAGTTCTTTAAAGACCACTCCTCACCTCCTATACCAAAGCCTGTCCATCACTCCCTCCACTCCAGCCACACTGGACTCCTGCCTCAGGGCCTTTGCAGTTGCTGTTCCCTCTGCCTGGAACACTCTTCCTCCAGTGTTCCTGACAGCCGGCTTCCTCTCCTCCTCCAGAACTCATTTCAAATGTCACCTTCTAATGGACCAGTCCTGACCCTGCCATGTAAATTCAAACTACTGGCAAACTCCAGCCCCATTTCCAATTACTTTTCTTCCCTAACACTGACTATAATCACATACGCTACATATTTTACTTGTCTGTTTGTTGACTCTTCCCTCACTCCGGGAGGACAGGGCATTGTGTCTGATTTGCCTGTTTCGCTGCTGTGTCCTGGCTCCTGAATCAGGTCTGGGCACATAGTAAGTGCTAGTTAAATCTTTGCTGAATGACTGAATGAATCTCATTTAATCCTCACAACTCCTTTTAAGGTAAGTGCTACCATCCTCAGGGAGAGAGCAGAGAGGACAGTATTGTAACAGGTCGCAGAGGTAATGCCAGCAGAACCTGGCAATTCTTTGGAAGGTAGGAGAGGAGGATGAAGGAGATGGGGAGGATGCTGCTGGAGTTTCCTGCATGACTGGGAGGAGGGAGGTGTCCTCACGACTGAGATTCCTGACTCCCTTCCTGACGGCCCTGCAGACAGTGCAGCTTGCACAGCCAATCACCCCTGCAGCCTCCAGGAGAAGATCTGGGCTCCTCAGTGAAGGCTCCTGAAGAAACCCCTTATCCAGTTATCCACATCTAACCATAATGGAAGTTTTTAGTGCAGCTTTCTCTAAAGGCAGCATTTTTGAGAGCAGGAAATGTAAACACAAAGACGTTAGGCTGAGCCCAGGGGACCCAAAGCTGATGACTGGAAGCACCGGACTGGGAGTCAGGGGAATGGATTCCAGTCCTACACCGGTCCTCTTTGCTGTGTTATCCAGGCAAGTCGCTGTCCCTTTCTGGGCCTCAGCAATATAAACACAAGGAGTTACTGAGTCCACAGGGAGAATTCTTTCATTCACATTTAACTGAAGCTTAAAGGTGTCAAGACTTAAAAACTGTAATCAAGAAACCAAAGGTCCTTACCTCTCTGGGGTCGGCAAGTAAATCAAGAGTGAAAAATTTCTGTGGAGACAAAGGCAGAGGATGTGGGTGAGAGGCTTCCTGGGAGAAAAACTGATCTTTGTGAGCTGTGCGCCAAAGGTATCAGGTTCTCCCTCTATGTGCCACCTGGGCTGGGCCAAGAGGAAGTGGGCAGGACACTGGCTCCCCTGGGCCTGAGCACAGGATGTAGGTGTAGGATGGGAGAGGGGATCTCTGGAGAGGAGTCTGTGGTTGTGCCTGCCCTGCCCTCCATCCATTTCCCCTTCTTGTTTCTCCAAGCAACAACACCCCAATTTTTCTTTGAGGGACCTCCCTCTTCCCCATTCTTGCTCCATGAATCTAAGCATCTATATTTGACCTGGGCTGCCCCATCTCCCAGACCACAGAGATTAGTTCAGGGATAGGCACATGCCCATGTCAGTTCAATAAAGCTTACCCCAAAACTTTAGTTGAAATTATTGGGAAAGGGTTTTTAAGAAGATAGGATAGACGTCTAGAGTGCTGTTGTTGTCTTTATCCTCCCCAGGGGACAGATACAATCTTAACAGTATCATATGTGCATCTGGATCCAGCCATGCCTGAAGCCATATACTCCTGAACTATAGTTTAATTTTCAGTTAGTTACCTGAAGATTCTGTTACAACACATTCCTTTTTTTCTGCTCAAGGCATTTTGAGATGAGTTTTCCCATCTTGCATTAGAAAGTCCTGACTCATACAAGCTCAGGGAAATTCACTCCACTCTACGCCTCTCTGTGTTGTGTGTTCACCAAGATTGCACTGATTGTAATGTTACACTGTAGCTAACAAGTCTGACCAGTAGGCAGCAAGTGACCAGTAAGGGTCTCTCCATTATGGATTGTAACCATACTAGCTAGGGGTGTATGGGGGGGAGCATATTGTGTGTGTGTGTGTGTGTGTGTGTGTGTGTGTGTGTGTGTTTTGGGGAGAGTGGATAATCATGGAAACACTTCCACAGGATCTCAGACAATCTCAGAGGATAACATGTGCTCTTTGGTTCTCTGGGTTTCCTCAATGTCACCACTCTCCCCTTATAACTGGGTCCTCTTGAACCACATGGAGAATGCTGAAACAAATTTGCCTCTTTCCAGGCATCAGCTAAAAGTTGTGTTTTGATTCTTTGAACACATTGGTCACCTTATTTGAGCCTGAGACACCAAGATCCAAGCCCCAAGGTCACACTTGAGTCAACCCATGGAAATAGAGCAGAGGCCAGTGCTTGAGGCCTGTCTCTGGGCATCCAGGAGTATCCCCAGGAGCCCAGGATCCAGACAGAGAGTCCAGGGGCTCAGCCTACTCCTGAGCTCACATTCACACTCTTCTTCCACAAAGGGAGTGGTTGTCATTGGCCCTAGATGCTGTATTCTCTGGGTGTCTCTCCCTGTGGTGACCCACTGCCATAGATACCCAACAATCCTCAAATGTCACTTTCTCTGTGAAGCATCCCTGCTGGCTGTAATGAATGTTTCTCCTAGCTATACTCCAACCACACTTAACCCAGGAATTATGGTGTGTTTCTCCTTGTATAGTTCTTTTTGAGCAGGGACTATATCTGATTCATGTCTGCATCACCTGCTCTTTTACCCCCCATATACCTAGCTTGGATGGATGGATGGATGGATAGATGGATGGATGGAGTTGGTCAATACATGGAGTATGAGTGAACTGAATGGACAAGTGGATATATGGGTGGTAACTAGCAGATAGATGATGGATGGATCATTGACTTTAGAAGGATGAATGATGCAGTGAACATATATAGTGGCTGCATAATGCGTGGATGATTGGATAATAGATGAATGAAAGTTATGGATGGATTGATATTAGATTGATGAAAGGATATCAATGAATTGGATATACAGGTGGACAGACAGATAGATAATAAGATGATGAAAGGATGAATAAATGGATGGATGGTTGGTTGAATGGATGAATGGGTGGATATACAGCTATCCTAGAATCACAATGAGGCACACTCTGGGAAAATCTAGAAAATTGGGCCACGAGAGGGTTGTAATTGTGGTACTTCCCAAATTAGCCAAAATAAATTGTGACTACCTTCCTGAAAATCTTTGTTCTTAATATCCCCATTCCCAAAATTCAGGATGATAGTTACCTCTGTGAATATGTAATGTTTAATTTCTTAAAAATATATCTGAAAACAAGAATGGGAAATAGTAAGTTTTGATAGAGCTGGGGGATTATTACACAATTGTTCATTATGTTATTTTTTGGCTTTGCCCATGTTTGACACATTTCATAATAAAAAAGAAATTCCCCATTCAGATCTAGAGGCTAACACTGCTCATGAGAGGTGAGACACTGTCCCAGGTAGTTTTCCGGGCCTAGGGGACAGCTGAAATGAGGAAGCCAGGACAAAGGTTACTGCATGGGGGGCTTGTGCGGCAATGAGAATGGATGCACCTACCATCTTCAGCGACGTCTCCAGGAGCTCGTCCTCTGTCTTCTGGCGCAGGCAGTGAACAAGGACAGCCGAGGTGGTGGTGCTACATCCAGCTAAGACAGCAATTTGCTGCAGAGATGACAGGTGACAGCAGAATTCAGAGACATGTCCCTTCCCTCAGTCAATAAAGAGGTGTTCTATCCCAACCTCAATTTCTAAAGGCAATAGAGGATGGCAGAAAATGCTCTAGACCAGCAGGTGTGGATGCTGGTCCCAGCCATGCCAATTCCAAAACCTTTGTCACTGTTACCTTATCTCTGTTAAAATGGGCACAGTGATCTCAGAGCTGAACATCTAAGGAGAGGCAGCGGGAGTGGGGCTTAAGAGCACGGAGTCCAGAATCACACTGTCTGTTTTCAAATCTCGGCTCATCCGCTTACTAGTCATTTGGCCTCTGGCAATTCGCTTACAAAGTGATCAGAGGAGAAGATGCAGATGGAGAGAAGGCAGGCTCCACGATGGTGGGGCCATTGAGAGTGTGTAGGGCTCCCAGAATCTAGTACAGTGTCTGAACAAAATCAATGCTCAGGATGTATTTGTTGAATAAATAAAAAGGCACAGGGAGAAGTAGAGGAGAGAGGTAGAGAGAATAAATAAGAGAGAGATAGACAAAAAGAAATAGCAAAAATAAGAGTGTTAGGGCCAGCGCCAGTGGCCTAGGAGTTAGGTTTGGTGCTCTCATCTTCAGTGGCCCGGGTTCTGTTTCGGGGCTCGGACCTACACCACTCATCTGTCAGTGGCCAAGCTGTGACAGCAGCTCACGTACAAAAAGAGGCAGATTGACAACAGATGATAGCTCAGGGCCAAAATAAAAAAAAGAGTTAGATTCCCTTTATTTTCCCAATTTCTGGTTCCTGTTTGTTGGCGAAATCCAGCCCCATCTCTGATACTTGTTTCCTTTAAATAAATTCCCTGTTTCTCCACTTAAGTTTGGTCAAATGGGCTTCAGTTTTAACAATCAAAGAATTCTGAAAAACATTCTCCAAAATTCTAAAAAATCCTGGTGTCTTCCTTTCCTCCCCTCCTACTTACCAGCCCCTTTAAGTGTGGCTGCTGCCCCCACCACTCCAGGAAACCAGCTCTCACAGCCCAATCAAAACACTCCACATCACTGACTCCAGTGGGCACCTCTCAGCAGAGTCTCCTGTTGCTCACTCTTCCTTGTCTTCCTAACAGTCTCCAGATAGAGACAGATTCCTCACCAGGGTCCTGTGCAGCATGGCCCCTGCAATGTCCCCAACCTCAGCTCACTCCAGGTTCCCTCTGCTCTTTCTGCTCTGGTCACATCACCCTTTCTGACTCTCTCTCACTTGAAATACTTCCTCCTGAGGCAGGACATTTGCACACGCCATTCCCTCTTTCTGGAATATCCTTTTCTCACCAAGTAAATTTCTGTTCATCCTTCTGATCTCAACTCATTGACAACTTTTTCAGGAAGTCTTTCCTGACCACCTCCCCCTACTCACTGGACTAACTGCTCCTTTTGGATTCTGTTATGACATCAGGTACCTCCACTTTATTGCTCTTGACATTTTATAAGTTTATAATTTGTGTGATTAAGTAATCATTAATCTGTCTCCTCCATTAAAATGGAAGCTTCATGAGGTTGCTAGATGTCTGGATATATTGAAATTATTTGTTGAGTGAATGAATGAATCAATGAATGAATTCTCCAGGAACCATCCCCAGTCAGAGGCCCTCAGGGAGGGACCACTCCAGCCCCACATGCTGCAAGCGGGTCACCAGAACTCAGACCCTGAGAGACAACACACGGTGACAGTCCACTGCCCACTGTCCAGCTGGGCACTGCACCGTGACACACTTTGGGAAGAGTGGTCAGTGGACAGTGCCCTGTGCTGACAGTCCAGAGTCACATGCTTGAGTCCCAGCTCTGCCTTGATCACTCTCTGACCTTGACAAGCTGCTCCCACTCTCTGCCCAGCGTGCTCAGCTGGATAACTGGGAGGTTGGTGGAGGTGCCCCCTGGCCCTTCCCGCTCAGCTATTCTCACTTCTGTGATTCCTTGAGGATGTCAGCTGGATCCCACAGCAATAAGGCCCCTGAAGACTCCAGGAGAGCAGAGCAAAGGGTGCAGGGGTGGTCCAGTGTGAGACCTACCTGAGCTGCGGCCTTCGAGTCCTTCTTGACTAGGACAGCAGTGAGGGCCACCCCACTCTCAGAGATGGCCCGGTGGAAGAGGTTCTTGGCCAGTGGAGATAACACCTGGGAGGGGAGGGGAGAGGAAGAAAGTTTATGCTCACGGGGAGGGGTCTTCAAGAGCTACTCCCATCCACAGCTCTTCCCTGGCCCATTCCCCTGGAGACTCTGGGGCTCAGTGGACATGACAGGTCCTAGCCTGGCCTGACCTGCTCCCCAGGCTGACCCTGGGACCCGGCTTCTCCAAGAAAATCTCTCTTAGCTGGAGGGAGCCAGGAGCACAGAGTGAGGGACAGAACAGGAAGTGTGAGCACATGCTGAATATAACAATCAAAAGTGTCAGAAAGATGCTTAGCAATTCCTAGCAATACTTTAAAGACAGTTTTGATTCCATATTTCCATTACTCAGTATATATACTAAGAAAAATAATCATGGAGGTGCACAATTATTTCTAAAAACACTTATGCTGATTATAAGAGTTAAAACAGGAAGTAATCCAAGGCTCCAATATTATGAGATTGGGTAAATAAACTATTTTTCATTCTTACCATGGAATACTATACAGCTTTAATTTTTTGTTGTTGTTGTGTTGTGTGTGTGAGGAAGACTAGCCTTGAGCTAACATCCGTTGTCAATCCTCCTCTTTTTGCTGAGGAAGACTGGCCCTGGGCTAACATCTGTGTCCGTCTTCCTCTACTTTATATGGAATGCCACCACGGCATGGCTGACAAGCGGTGTGTTGGCGGGCACCCGGGATCTGAACTCAGGAACCCTGGGCTGCCAAAGCGTGAACTAAACTACCGGGCTGGCCCAATACAGCTTTAAAAAATAAAATTATAGAAGAGTACTTAATGGTAAGGGGAATATTTATGTTTTATTATAATGTTAAGGAAGGCTTTTTGTTTAAAAAAATCCTAGACAGATAAAGACATATAGATAGATAGAGAGAGAGAGATAGAGATAGAGAGAGAGAGACAGATGATAGATAGGTAGATAGGGTGAGTCATGTCAAAAGTCATGTCATACATGTCAAAATGTCCATGGTGTATATCCCTGGATAATGGGATTATGGATGACTCTTTTCTTCTTTGAGGTGATTGGTACTTTTCCTTTTTCTCCATTTTATAAAATATAAAAAACATTTCCTTTTGAGTATTCAACTATGAAACCAACACATGTTTTAAAAATACAGTAATAGTGCTGACCCTCCGCTCAACTCTGAGGCAGCTGGAAGGTTCCTTACAGCTCCCAGCACCTTTTGATCTCGTTTTCCATCTTTGCTTCTCTCAGTGTCTCCCTTAGCCCCATTCCCACAGCAGGCTCCCAGGTCATGTATGTGTCCTACATCCCCTGTCCCATCCCTCCCCACCACACATTCTGACCCCTCCTCTCTCTCACACATTCTCCACAGCCCATCTCCATCTTGGATGGAGAATCCAAGAGATGGCAACATTCTCTCTTGAGCATGGACAAGACCACATCAGATCACGTTGTTCTTAGTGTTCACGTCCCTTGATACGTATCTGGCTTCAAGCCAAACAAAGACACTCTGCCAACTCTCATGGTTGCCTCCTCTTATTCATGACTTATACCCACACCTACTTGCCAAGACAAATGAGGTGAGTCCTGTTGTCAAAATGATTAGGAAGGAGAGAGAGAGCACAACCAAGTGAGAAGAGGAGAATGTCATTGTTGCTGCTGCTGCTGGAGTTTCTTATGGCCCCAGGATGCTAACCTGACCTCTGAGATTTCTGGATGTCTAGGAGAGTTTGGCCTTTAGCTCTCTACCATCTGATGCTGTGCAGGGTGGGGTCAGCCTTGAATCCAGGTCGTGTGAGTAAAGGAGCCCATGGCTAGATTGGCTGGTCTCCAAGGATCCCATCAAGAGCCACATCAAGTCCAGGAACACTTACAAGAATAGAGACACTTTCACCTCCCGCTGACTCTCCAAAGATGGTCACGGAGCCTGGGTCCCCTCCAAAGTTGGCAATGTTCTCCTGGACCCATCGCAGTGCAGCCACCTGGTCCAAGTGACCCCAGTTTCCCCGGCTGTGTTCGTCCCCTGTGCTGTGAGTAAGAGAACAGGGTGGAGATGAGAGCAGAGGTGTCATGGCAGGGCTCTCAGGACCACAGCTGGGGTGGGGGCTCTAGGTGAACCTTCTGGAATAAGGTGGGGCTTCTACAGCCCTGACACAGGGGTCTTCTCCTGCCTTCCTCTCCTGCAGCATTGTTCTGTTGTGGGCTCTACATTCCTTCTTCTGCCCTCTATCTGTTGAGCATCTACCATGTGCAAACACTGTTCTAAGAACCAGGAGCCCATCTGAGAACAAAACAGGCAAACCTCTGACTACACAGAGCTCACACTATGGATCCTAAACAAATAAACAGATAAGTATAGAATATAATGTCAGGTAGTGAAAGTGCTTTCAGGAAAATAAAACCTGGTAAGGGGAAAAGGCAGAGGTGGGGCAGTGGGGTCCTATTTCAGATCACATGACCAGGGAAGGCCTCTTTGAGACAGTGGTATTTGAGTAGAGACCTGAATGAATGAGCACAGAGCCTTGTAAACATTCAAAGAAGGGAATTCCAGGTGGAAGAAACAGCAAGTGCAAAGGCCCTAGAGCCCAGTGACAAAGTGTGAGTGTAGGACCTGTGGCTAGAGAGGGCCCTGTGGGCCTTGGTGAGGACATGGATGTCATTCTAAGTAAGGAGAGAAGTCACTGCAGGGGAAGGACATGACCCTATTTATGTCTTAAATGATCATTCTGGCTACTGTGGGGATCAGACAGAGTATAAAAGCAGCAGGGTTATAGAAGTAGGAGGTTATTACAATAATCCAGGGGAGAGACACAGAGGGCTTTGATTAGGGTGTGGGCAAGGGAGGAGGTGAGAAGTGGCTGGATTCCAAATGAATTTTAAAGGTGGAACCAAGAGGATTTTCTGGTCCACTGGACATGGGGTGTGAGAAAAAGAGAAGAGTCAAGGCTGATCACAGACATTTACTCTGATCAACCAGAAGGGTGGAGCTGCCAGCAGCTGAGCAGGGGGCACTGTGGGGAAAGTAGGAGTGTTTTTTCGGGGGGGGCAGTGGGAGTCAAGGGTTAAGTTTGTCCATGTGAAGTGTGAGGTGCCCTTTAGATGTCCAGTGGAGACAGCAGGAGGTAGAAAGAGGTAGTTAATGATGTACATCTGGGTTTCAAAGGAGAAGTTGAGCTAAACATTGGGAACAGTGAAAGTGCCCTTGAGGTCACTCAGGGCAGCAATGGAGATGGAGAGGGAGACTCACACAGAGGCCTTAGGATGGGGAGGAAGAGGGTCCAGTGAAGGGGCCGAGAAGGAGCAGTCTGTGAGGTAGGAGGTGGCCAGGAGCTGAGAGAAGGAAGCATTTCAAAAAGGTGTGAGTAATTGTGTGTGGATGCTGCCAAGATGTTGTGTGGATGTTTGTTAAGATTGGGCCAAGAGATGGTGGGTCACTGATGACCTTGACTAGAATACTGATGGCACTGTTGGGGTGATAGTCGACTGGCGTGGGTAGAAGGTAGACTGGGAAGAGAGGAAGCAGGAAGAGCTAATGTAGCAGTTATACTATAAGGGGGAGCAGAGAAAAGAACCTGGGGTGAAAGAGATGAGGAGTCTTAATAAAAGCGATACATACGAGGACATGACTCACCTGAGATAGGCTTTTTCTAGCTCCATAGGTCTTTCTAAGGAGAAGCCCACCCCTCCCCTAGCCCACCCATCAGGCACCTCAGGGTCAGACGTCCTGGGGCCAGTGCATTCAGAAAAGTCTCATAGTAACTGTGTTCTGCAGGAAACCTGATTCTGTTTCCATGGAGACTCAATGGAGAAGACTCTAGCCTTGACTCATGCATAAGGAAATGGGATGAGTGGACCCAACATTCCTCCTGGGAGTGTTGTCCATTGGGATCAGATGCTCCCACCTTCAGCCACCCATTCCTTCGCCCACAAGCATTCACTGAGCTCCCACCATGAGTCTGCTCCTTCCTTAATTTCACATGGGGTAAGATGTGTAAATCTCTAACTGCTGTGCTGAATGCTGTCATTTTTAGAGGTTACAATGTGCTGGGGTAGCACAGGTAAAAAGAGATGAGTATTCAGAGGAGAAAACATTTGGGTTGGGCCCTGTATAATGAATAGGAGTTTGTCAGGTAGAATAGGCATTCCGGGGAGAGAGAACATCACATGCAAAAGCTAAGACGCAAGTGGAACAGTGTGCCTGGGCAATGAGAAGGTTGGTGTAGCCCATTATGAAGGGGCTTGGGTGCTTTACTAAGGAATTTAGCAAAGATCCCCTTGAGGGCTGACATGACCACATGACCACATGTCATCCTTGCTTTGGGGGCCAATGTGGAGTGAGGAGAGTCCAATATCCTACCTGAAGAATCCCCAGATGCCCAGGCGGTACTGAATGGTCACCACCACCACGTTTTCATGGGCAGAGAGGGGCAGCCCATCATAGGTTGACGCTCCACCTACCACCAGACCCCCTCCATGGATCCACACCATCACCTGGACAGGGAAGAAGAAACAACACTGGTTATAAGAAGCAGATGTGAGAAGGACCTTAAGATCTTGTCTAGTTTTGTCGCCTACCTCTTGGCCATGACTAAGGGAGGCCATTACCCAAAGTCTACCAGCCCTCCCCAATGTTGGAGCAGGCAGTCGCTCTCCTCCCTCACCCCTCCAGCTGAGGCCCAGGCCACCACCCGACTCAATGCACCCTGGCTGCCCCTGCCTGTCTCCCCAGCCCCAGTGCCACCTCCTTTCAGGGCTCTTCATGCTGAGAGCACCATTATGGGAACAGCCAAGGCTGAGGGTGTCATCTTCTCCCCAACACTCCTGTCATCCTGATGCCCAGACCCCTCACCCAGCTCAGCATACTCTGCAGGTCACAGCCCTTGTACCTCAGCTCCATCTTAGTTACCTCTTATGCAGTGAATTAAACTTCTCTCATGAGTGAATGATTATCTGAATCATATCTGAATGTGTGAATGAAGCACACATGCCCCCAGTGATGTGTCTTCCTAATATGCCTTCCCTCCACCTCCTCCTGACTCCTCTGCTTCCCCAAGTCCCACCCATCCTCCAAAGCCCGGCCTAAAAGCCACCTCATTCAAGAAGTCCTCAATCATTTGACTAACATGATCTGAGAACCTGCTATGTGCCAGGGACTGTGACAGGAATTGAAGATGAGAGTGGACACAACCATTCATTATATGGCTCTTGCATTTAAACAGCTCACATAGCAGGAAACTGAGAAAGGCTAAAATAATAATATTGTAATTGCTTTTTTAATTTAAAAAAGAACTCAGAACATGAACTATGTTCCAATTCCTGTTTTAAGCATTTAAAAATAAACCATCCATGAGGTAGGGACTACTATTGTCCCATCTAACAAACAGGAAAACTGAGGCACTTAACCTGCCCGAGGTCTCGCAGCTCATAAGTGGTGGAAGCAAGACTTGAACCCAGGCAGTCTGCTCCAGAGTCCACATGGTGAGCCATTCAGCACACTGCAGCCTATGGCCACAGTGCAGTAGGTCAGCTGTTAGGGAAGGAGTAAGATCTTCCCTTCAACTCTAACTAATGTGTCAGTGTTACTGACCCGTTAGTAGTTAGTACACAGTGCCTTGTGTACCTCGCCAGGCACTGAGATAAAGCTTGATATTCATCATGAATACTCATATATGACTATTCTTGTTTTGAGGAAACAGACCCAGGTCTCTCAGCTACCAAAGAGAGAACTAGGATTTAAACTGAGACCCTGTAATCCCAGAACCTTTGTCCATAACTAAAGGTCTCCAGCCCCCAGTTTCCTAGAGCCCCTGTTCCTCCCACGCCTCTGATCCCTGCCCACCTCCAGGTAGAGGGACTGAGTTTGAGTCATTTCTGAGTGGAGGCTGAGCCACGGTCGGGTCAGCAGTGATTTGCTGAAATCAGTCTCTGTCTGTGCAGTCCAGATGGGAAGATCCTCAAAGGCAGGGGCTGCGTGGTTATGGTTTTATGTTCCCCCTTTCTCCTAACTCCCAAGTCTAGCTGTGTATATGTGGCACTGAGTACATAAAAGAAGAAATAAATGAATGAATGAGTGAATGAGTGAACCCTCGTCCCCACCTCTCTGGGCCAAGCATGTGCAGTGCCACTTTTAGTCACAAGTTCACAGACGCCTCCTCCACTGCTGGGCATCATGCCCAGTGTGTCTTGGGAGATGGCTGGGTATTCACACCCCTCCCTTCTCCACTCCAGGGATCCCCTTCTTTTCCAGCAGACCCTCCCCCACTCTCCAGCCTGCGTCTGGAAGCCTGTCTTGACAAGTGGTTCCCACCGCATACCGGCAGCCTGCTTTTCTTCGTCAAGTCAGCAGGAGTGTAAATATTTAGGTAAAGACAGTCTTCAGAAAACTGGAGAGGAATGTTCTCCTTTCTGTTGGTAAAGAGCTCTGAGAGCACCTGCCCTGCCACTGCATCCTGGGAGCACCTGGGAGGGGCAGAGAGAAAGAAGAACTCCTGAAGTTCAATCAGAGCTAAGAAAGGAAATGTCTCCTAGGGTCAGGCCTGGCCTTGGACTGGGAAGGTTAGGCCTGTAACAGAGTTGTTCTTACCAGACTGGAGACACTGGAAAGGGTAAGAGGCTGCCTGGGGATCTGGGTGGGGGCCCTGGGGCTCACTAAGGTCTTCCAGGACTGTGTATAGTGAGGAGGCCTGGCACCTGTCCCCTTCCCAGAGCCTTCGGAATGCCCTGGGTCAAGGAGAGGAGGCACCTATACACCTGGGAGAGGACCATTTCCTGCAAATGCTGGACACAGCCTGGCTCTCTGCTGGGTTCCCTATGTTGGGCTTCAGTGTGACATATTCCTCCAACAAGTAAAACAGGTGGTCTAGTACATAGGAAACTTCCATAAATCATGAGAAGTCACTTAATTTGCAGACATTTAAGGCATGCAATAGGTAAGGGGTGAAATATTTGTGGGGTAACACCAGGAGAACTGTGTTCTAGTCCTGCCTCAGTCACTAATATGCTGGGTGACCTTGGTTGAATTCCTTTCCTGCTCTGGGCCCCAATCTGCCAGGTCCAGGTGGGGGGAGTGATTTCTATAAGGGTCTGCAGCCCTGATAAGCTAAGATTCTATCACCCATCCCAGGCAAGCACTAACGGTTGCCCTAATAACAGATCTTAAAGATTCAACATAGATTATAGTTGGTAACATTTGAGTCCTCCCAGCATGCCAGGTTTTGTACTCCTTGTGTATTAACTCGTTTAATCCTCAAACCAGTCCCATGACACAGATTCTATTATTACCCCCATTTTACATTTGAGAAAACTGAGGCACAGAGAGGTCAGAGAACCCACCTAAGGTCACACAGACAGGAAGACCCATACTATGTAATGCTAATATTTCCAAGGACATTATAAGCTACATTTATGAATCTCAATGTACCCAGAAGGCAGACATCACTGTCCCCAGTATGTAGATGTGGAAACTGAGGCACTAAGGTGTTTGGATGACACAGCTGTCAAGTGGCAGAGCCAGAGCCCGCAAAAATGACATCCTGATTTCCATCCTGGAGTAACTTTGCTCAGATCACCAAAAACAAGGGGTATAATATTCATAAAATAAGAAATTCATAATATTCATAAAATAAGAAATTCAAAAGGGAAAAAATTTTATGACCTTTTATTTTAAACATTGCTGGTTCCTTAATGTTTTGTTTTTCCAGATTTAAAGAAACCTTTTCTCTTAAGCTATCTATGACTTACAGCAATTTGGTAAAGTATATCTTTGTAAACAAAGATGAAACATTTACTTTCTCCCTACCTGATCGCTCCACAATTCAGGAACTCTTAAGTATTCTTTTCATGACAATATAGTTAGTTAATTGCATACATTCAATAAGAATCTGTTCTCCTTATAACACAACACAATTGGAAAAGTTGGCTATATTACCAAGGCTTTGACTGAAATGTCATATTTCAAAGATATGTACAGGAGCTCAGATACGACCAGACATCGAAGGAACTTCCTGGAAAAAACTGGCCTGGTACCTTGCTTATAGGGTTCCCAGCAGCCTTACCAGCTAGCATGAAGGTCACTTCCTGGCAGGTCTAGGAATCTCAGGATATTTTCGGGACCTTGAGAAGAGAGGAATTCACCCTAACTATAGATATTGCAGGTAAAATCTGATAGCAAGTCTTTGGTTTGGCTTCCTCACCACAGAGGTTTTAAGAGTTCAGTCTGAGATTCCTTATGAAAAGTTCCAGCAAAGCAGTCTTAAAAAGAGCTTATATGGTCAATCACTATTCTTGATACACTTATATAAATAATCAGGCCAAGTTTGATGCAAAAAAAATAGTATTACTGTGATTATCTTTGGTAAAAAAAAAATGGGGGGATTATAGAGAGAAAATTATGTTTGCACCTTTTTAGGTATTAGATTCTAGTCCTATTAATTGCCTTTGAGGTTTTGTTATAAACCTATAAACTGGACTAGATCCTGAATCCTTCTAGTTTCCTCAAATATCTGGCTACAACTCTCCAAACTAACATTTCCAATTTTCTCCCACCCTTTGGAAATGGAATCACTAAGAACAAAGTCTGCCCTTGAATCTCCTTGGAAAGGACTATACTATGTCTTCCTCGCTACCCAGATGGCAGCCAAACTTCAGAGACTTGAATCTTGGGTTCACATCTCTCAGTTAAAAAGGGTCCCTTCCTCTAGGAACTGCACACCAGCTGGAGACCTCAAAATCAAATTGACTAGAAAGAGAAATAGCTGACATCGAGGTAGACTGCTTCCTCCCAAGATGTCAGATCAAGGAAGTTTCTTTTCATTCCTCTTTCCCTCTCTGACCATCTTTTTCCTAATTCTTATACCATGAAGGTCTTTGTGATTCTTGCGTCCACCTTTTATCTTGCTCTGGCCTGGGAAGATCATGATATCATTACAAAGGGGGGTGATCCAACCTCCAAATGACTGCTGGACTTGCCATGATGCTGGTGATTCTGTACTTCTGCTCATCACAAATTTCTCCCTGATTTCCAATGCCTTTTTCTCTGTAGAGAAAATCAGTTCCCTCTCTATTGTGTCAGACTCCTTAATCCTGGGAGTCCTTTTCCATGTCTCTGGTTAACAACCCCAAACTGGGGAACCATGTGCCCAGGCTTTACCCAAAGAAAGGGACACAAAGCAAGGGTAACCAGAATAAAACCACCCATGTGGTCTACACGGTGGTTTATATTTTATTGGCTTCCATAGCTGTCACCATTTTCAGTCCTGAGCTACAGACTGAAACAGGAATTACCAGGAGGCATTAATGATTCAAAATTCACTTCCTTTAGTAGATCACTGCTCCCCTGGCAGGAGTAAGTGCAATTGAGGCCATGATCAAGAACCTCTAGTAAATTCTTGGTGTTATTGCAGAATCTGCTGCTAAAGCAATAGCTGCCCAACAAAAATCCCTAGACTCTCTGGCCAAGGTTTTTCTTGATAATAGGATAGCCTTTGACTATCTTTCAGCTGAACAAGGAGGTGTCTGTGTCTTGGTCAACACCCCTTGCTGCCTCTGGATTAATTCTTCTGGAGAAGTTGAAACTCAGCTACATAAGATTACTGAGTAAGCCACTTAGCTTAAGAAAGTGACTCCTTCAATAAGGTCTTTCTTTAACTTATTTGATTTTGATGGTTTGGGTCTTAGGGACTATGGCTCTGAAATGCACTCCAGCCATTAAGAATGATCCTGTTTATAACAATCATAGAGTCTCCCTGGTGCACTGTATTCTCTGACAAGCTTTAAATGCGTGTTTGCAACTGCTAACCACCAAACAAATGATCTCTCTAACACTTGAAGGTCATAAAAGGAATGAAGAGAATGACTGATTCAGCAAAAAACATAATGACCTATGAATACCACACAGAGGATCAGCAAAAACTGTAAGAACGTCAGAGGGGTAGCTGGCAGTGGTGCTAATGCCTTACACTTTGATCACACCTCCCAGTTAAGCTCAGAGGCTGATCAAAAGGAGCGAATTGTTAAAAAGAGACAACAGGTCCGAATTGGAGTCACTTATGCTAAGCCCTTGTCACCAAACTGAGATTTAATGCCTAACTTAATTACAGTTTCAACCTCTCCCACAAGTGGAATCTTAAACCAGTCAATCTGGAATGACCAGGTAGGCAATAGTGAGGTAATCTCCCTGATAAACCCTTGCCTTCCACTAAAGGAAGTGGCCTTGCTGCAAACAATCTCTGCTAATAACTTCCTTGTCCCATGCCTTTCTGCCTATAAAAGTGTTTCGTTTTGTACACCTCTTTGGAGCTCCTCTCTGTCTGCTAGATGGGATACTGCCCAATTCATGAATCATTGAGTAAAGCCAATGAGATCTTTAAAATTTACTCAGTTGGGGGCTGACTCAGTGGCATAGCAGTTAAGTTCATGCATTTCGCTTTGGCAGCCCAGGGATCACCAGTTCAGATCCTGGGCATGGACCTACTCACCGCTCATCAAACCATGCTGAGAAGCGTCCCATATAGAAGAGCTACAACTCTACAACTATGATACACAACTATGTACTGGGGCTTTGGGGAGAAAAAAGAAAAAGAGGAAGATTGGCAACAGATATTAGCATAGGGCCAATCTTCCTCAAAAAAAAAAATTTACTCGGTTGAATTTTGTTTTTTAACAAACCCAAAAGGATAGAGTCCAGAGAGCTTCCAGGTTGGTGAACAACTATGTTTCCAAACTCCACAAGGACAGAAGCTCCTTTCTTCAAGACCTGGCCCTGTGTATCTCTTAATCTGGCTGTTGATTCATATCCTTTAATATCCTTTATAACAAACCGGTCATCTAGTGAGTAGACTAGTTTCCTGAGTTCTGTGAGCCACTCTAGCCAATTAATAGAACCCAAGGAGGGTGCCATGGGAAATTCTGATTTCTAACCAGTCGGTCAGTCACACAGGTAACAACTTGGACTTGCGACTGGCATCTGAAGCAGAGGACAGTATTATGGGACTGAACTCTTAACCTGTAAAATCTGATGCTATCTCTGGTTGGATTGTGTCAGAATTAGTTGAATTGTAGGACACCGAGTTGCTGGCGGAGAATTGCTTGTTAGTGTGGAAAAAACACATGCACATACGAATTGGGTGCAGAATCTTAGGTGGTTCTATTTTTAAGGGAGAAAATATGCAACAGGTAAAAGACTGGAAAACAGAATCCAAAATATGAGCAGTAGTTCTCTCCAGGGTGGAATCATGTGATTTTCATTTTCTTACCTTTCCTTACCTGTACTTCCTCACTTTTCTGTAGTGTGTATTATACTTGCAATCATGAAAGAAAAACAGTGACTATTATTTTAAAAAGAAAGTAAAGAAAGAAGGAGAGAAGAGTAGAGAAAAGAAAAGAAAAAAAGGCAGAATGAGGCAGAACCCCGGAAATTCCCAGAAATACCTTGCTGAGAAGAATAAGGTCTGAATAGATGCATGAAGGCTTCCTAGGTACCCTGCGGGGTGGCTGCAAGTCTCCTTTGCCGGACTTGGTCAGGGTGACTAGGACACACCAACCACCGCTCTGCTCATGACTAGGTGGCTAGACACACCTGGGAGTTGAGGATTTGCCTGGCCAATACCCCAAAGCACTGCCCACCCACAGATCTCCTGGCTTAACCCATCGGCCAACTATGGCAAAGTTCAAGACAGAAGAATAAATAAAGTCATTACTTCTGATGACCCTCACCTGTTCAATTTTCAATTTTTTTCAGAAGCACTTATCATATTCTAACATATTACATAATTCATTTATTAATTTGCACGTTCTTTATTGTCTGTCATCTCTCCTAGAATGTAAGCTCCATGAGGGAAGGGATTTTTGTTCTGTTTACTAATGGATCCCAGGAACCTGGAACAAGCCTGGCACACAGTAGGTGCTCAATAAATATTCGTTGAATAAGGGGGTCTAGAATGCTGTGAGGGTTCTGGAATGTCTTTAGGGATCTACAATATCTGGAGGATTCCAGAACAAAGTATGAGCCACTCAGAGGATTGCCTTGGCTCCTTCCCGCATCACTCTGAGGCAAACACCCCCCTGAAAGATGCCACAGCCACACCCCAGCTTACATCGCAGGGTAGGAGGTGGTGTTCTTCACGAAGTGCCACGGTTCTGCAGGCTGCGGTGGAGCAAACCTCAGGGATCCAAGAGGGGGCTTGGCAAAAGGGACTCCCAGGAAAACGGCCACGGGCTGTGCAAATCCTTCGAAGCTGACGTACTTCCCCAGGACTTTGCCCTGCACGGTGTCCACGACAGGAGGCGAGGATGGGTGCCCTGCTGGACATCGAGAGGAAATGAGGACACGTCAGAGGCAAAGGTTTGACATGGAATACAGGTGATTCTTGCCAATTATGCATGTGACCTTGAATGAGTGATCTCAACTCTCCAGGCCTCAGTATCTTCTTATGTAAAAGAGAGATGAGGTTAACTGTCCTTCCTAACTCATAGGGCTATCTTAAGGAGTAAATCAAAAATGGAGGTAAAACAGCATCGAGTGAAAAGTAAATGCAAGAAGGAGAACTTCTGGGAGTGCACAGACATTGGGTTTCCTCTCTTAGGAGCCTCTGGAAACAATTGTCCATGAGGATCCTGGCGCTGAGCTGCATGCTGGCTGAGAGGATGAGCAAGAGGCGGCCCCTCTTCTCAGAGGCCTGAACCTTGTAGGGAGAATGAGCCACACACATACCTGACTCTGCTGCTGGGAAGAAGGTGGTCAGTGTCCTGAGAGAGGTACAGTGAGGTCCTAACATCTGCTGCCAATCTTCCTCCCTTTTTTTTCCCTCCCCAAGGCCCCAGTACACAGTTGTATATTCTAGCTGTAAGTCCTCCTAGTTCTTCTATGTGAGCCACCATCACAGCATGGTCACTGAAGTGGTGTGGTTCCACACATGAATGATCCACCCTAGTTTTTACTCTGCCCTTACACTCGGTTATAGGCCTCTCATGGTGTCATACCACCAGAAAGAAGGTAGAGTCCACATGGGTCCTGGGCTGTCAGGACACCGATGGCCAGAGCACTGGCTCTGGATTCAGGAGCCACTGAGAGATTCCAGAGCGTGATTTTCCACTTGACCTTGGACAAGTTCATTTCCCTATCTGAGTCTCAGTTTCTCCATCTATCAAATGGTACAGATGCATTCTGTGGTCCCTTGCTGCCCCCTTGTGTTAAATGTGTCTTTTATTTTCTCCATTCTGATGCTTTGACATCTGGGACCTTGCTGGCCCTGGAGGGACTGCCCCTCCCAGAATCAGCCATTCCTAGAGGCAGGAATCAGCTTGCCCTTCCAGCATGCCAGAGCCCAGACCCCAACCACCTTCTTTAGCAGGGTCCTGCCCTAATCACTCCAAGGCCAGGCACCTGAAGACTGTGGACAGCCCCTAGACCCCAGAGCAGTTTGTTTAGTTTGCAAATCCTATACCTACTTATCCTGCCCCACCTCTTCGTTGCCCCTCCTAAACCTGCTTACCCTGCCTCACCCTTTCCTGCCCTCAGCAACCAGGATAAAGACAGTAGCCCACAATTCCTCCTCCCTCTGCCTCCTGACCCCCCACCCCCGGTTCCTCACCTTGTGGCCCACCATGGTGGTCACGTGCCCCCTTCCCTGGGGAACTGTGAGTAACAAACTGTCTTTTCAATGGCAGTCAGCTCCTTCTCTGTTGGTCTTAACATATCTCAAATTTCTATTAATACACTATATTTTAAAACAACCTCTTTATTTATGAATCTTTTTTTTTTTTGCACTTTCTCCATATCAGGAACTATGCACTTTAGAAACAATCAGTCATTTCCTCCTCACAACAGCCCAATGAGGTAGGTACTATCCTCATCCCCATTTTAGAGAGGGGGAAACTGAGGCACAGAAAAGTGAAGTAACTTGCCTAAGGATACATGGCTGATAAGTGCTGAGCTGGGATTCGAACCCATGCATTCTGGCTCCAGAGTGAATACTTTTAATATGCTGCTAAGCTACTCTCCACGATTTGGCCATATGTGAACTAATAATCAAGGGGAAAATAAACTGAGATCTCCAAAGTCCGTATCTGTGAGACATGAGGTTAGCTGGTGCCCTCTTGTGCATGTGGCAGGCAGCTGAGGTCTCCGGGTGTTTGTCCTCCCCTGCATCTCTGTTAAGCCCTGGGCTGGTGAGGCTCCAGTGCTCCAATTCTGGAGGGCACGTGCTGCTGTGGAACAGGACGTGTCATGCCCTATAAACATCCCACCTCGTCCCCAGACAAGGATTTTCAAATGTGCCCCTGCTATTTGTATTTCAGAAAGACTCACCCCAAGCTGTGGAAGTGGTGAGGGAGACCAGGACCAGAGCAAAAACCCACATCGTGGTAGGACAGCCACTCCTGGGCCTGCGGGTTCCTGTGCCTCTCTGAGGAGCTGGCTGGTTCCACCCCACTACAGTTCCTGCCCTCTCAGCAATCCTACCCACTGCCTTGTAGCCTAATCAGGAGAGAACAGAAAAGCTCTCTTGTTTCCAAAGATCACTCTGGGCGTCTGTTGGGGTGTCTAAGCCACGCCCACCCAGAATTATCCTCTTTAATATAAACAGGCTGGACTAAACTCTCCGATTACAGATAGCCACAGGCTTTTTAAACAACCTGTTACATAAAAGTTTCTCCCTTCCTGGACTCTAACCTTAGTGCACTGTGAGCTTCCCAAAGGGAGGCACAAGCAGACAGATGCCTTTGGGCAAAGGGAGGCTTTGGTCTGGGGTCCTGAGAACAAGCTTGAAAACTTGGAGCAACTCCTCCCCCCAGCTGCTCAGCTGGGGAACTGAGGACAAATCTCTTCATTTGGACAAAGCTCCCTGGGCTTCTGTTTCATAGAGTTCAATGCTGCCAAGTTTGGAAGCATCTCAAATTTCATCCAGTCTCCCTTCTGATGCCTAAATTAACTTTACAATATTCCTGCAAAGTAACTCAGATTCCTGTTGCATACCTCCAGGGTCAGGGAACTCACTACATTTCCAGACAGGAATCTTTGGATAGAATGTTCTCACAGCAGTGAACTCCAGCCCCCCATAGTCTCTGGCTCTACTCATCCATCCATCCTTCCATTTATTCATTATTCTGTTTATTCATTCATTCTCCAAACATTTACCAAATGCCTGGCACCATGTTAGGTGTTATGGATACAAAGATGAATTCAAGACATGTTCCACCTCCTGAAGGAGCTCACTATGTAGTAAATAAGACAAAAGGTGGGTGGAGGTTCATTGCAATGCAATGTGAAAGCACCAAAATATAGGGATACAAAGTGCTCTGGGAACACCTGGGGAAGTCTCATTTACCTGCTGGGGACATGAGGAAGATGCTCAAAGCCTGTTTCACAGAATCATTAAATGTGCAACAATGGGGAATTCATTAAATACACTCTGGTACAGCTGGCTAAGAAAATACTATGCATCCACTCAAACTAGTGATGCACATCTCTGTTTATTGACAAGGAAAGACAGTCATGATCTATTGTGAAGGGAAAAAACAGAGTATAAAATAGTTATAGCTGCTTTGGGAAACAGTTTTGCAGTTCCTTTAAAAAATTAAAGATAGAGTTACCATATTTCAGAGCATTCCCTCCTAGGTATGTACCCAAGATAATTGAAAACACATCTGGGGCCAGCCCCATGGCCTAATGGTTAAGTTTGGCATGCTCCTCTTTGGCAGCCCTGGTTCAGTTCCCAGGCACAGACCTACACCACTCTTTGGTGGTCATGCTGTGGCAGTGACCCACATACAAAATAGAGGAAGATTGGCACAAATGTTAGCTTAGGGAGAATCTTCCTCAAGCAAAAACAGGAAGATTGACAACAGATATTACCTCAGGGTAACTCTTCCTTAGGAAAAAAAAAGAGAAATGAAAACACATCCATACAGAAACTTGTACACAAATAGCAGTATTATTCATAATAACTCAAATCGGAAACAACCTAAATGACCATCAACTGATCAATGGACTAATAAAATATTATCTATCCAAATGATGGAATATTATTCAGCCATAAAAAGAAATGAAGTATAGATACCTACTATAACATTGATGAACCTTGACAATATTATGCTAATAAAATAGGCCAGATACAAAAGGCCACATCTTGTATGATTCTAAGAAATGTCCAGAATAAGCAAATCTGCAGAGACAGAAAGTAGATTAGATGTTGTTAGGGGCTGGGGGAGGAGAAATGATAGCTAATGGGTATGAGGTTTCTTTTTGGAGTGATGGAAATGTTCTGGGATTAGATAGTGGTGATGCTTACACAACTTTGTGAATATACTAATATCACTGAATTGTACACTTAAAAAGGTGAATTTGTTGGTATGTGAATTATATTCCAACAAAATAAAGGAATGTTTTTTAAAAATCCAGTTGCGTATAATAACTCACTCTAGTAAAAATATGTATCTTCATTTGCACAGGAAAAACTCTGGACGATTATACACCTAATTTGTATTACAACAGCCATTTCCTGGCTGTAGTAATGTGAGTGTTTATACTTATTTGCAGTTTCCACTTTTATTCATTCAGACATTCATTTGACTGTGTGGCAAACACTGTGTTGAGTGTTTTGCATGCCAGATCTCACTTAGTTCTCAAATAACCCCATGAATCAATGCTATTGTCTCCCAGGGCTCAGTGTGGTCCAGGATCCAGCCCACAGTCAAACATCAAGTATGAGGAAGAGCTGAGGATTGAACAAAGGCTGTATAATGTTACAGCCCATAGTCTCAACCACGCTGCTGTGGTGTCAAAAATTTCGACAAACCAACTTTGTTGCTGCCCTAAGCACATGCTTGGTTCCCCTGTGGATGAGCTCTTGTAGCCTCCCCTGCCGGGATCTCCTCCATCCCTGCCCCTTCTATGTGCAATGTCTTCCTTCTGACCCCTCCTGCATCCATGGGCTTCCTGGAAAGATGATTGGAAACAGGAGTGCTAGGGTTCTTGGAAGAGGCAGTGACCAGGTGGTGGAGGTGCTTGCTGATGGCTCACATTTCCAGTGTGGACTTGTCACTGAGAAGGTGCTACCCAGCCAGGAATGCATGCCCCAGTCCCCCTCACGTTAACTGGGATCATGAGATTCACTCTTGCCAGTGGAGAGGGGCCAGATTTGAAGCAGCATTGTCTCCAGGCCAGCACAGAAAAGAGGCAGCTGTGCCTTCTCCATGCTCACACAATTTCCCAGTGTCATTGCCAAGCCTGCCTTTGTCCAGGACAGACCAATACTGACATCAGAGAGAACTGGGCAACAAGAAGCCATAAAATACATGGCAATCCTAGAAAAGCCAAGGCCATAGCTTATACCTGTGTTAAAAGAGAGACAGCAGGCCCAAAATGGAGTCACTGGTGGTAAGACCATGTCACCAAACCAAGACTTAATACCTAGCTTAATTACCTCTCCCAGGAGTGGAATCTTAAACCAGTCAATCTGAAATTACCTGGCCAGCACTAGTGAGGTAATCTGCCTCATAGACCCCTGCTGTCCCTTAAAGGAAGGTGATTTTGCCACAAACAATCCACTCTTTGGTAGTAACTTCCTTGTCCCACCTCCTTCTGCCTATAAAAGTATTTTATTTTGTACAGCTTTTTGAATCTCCTTTCTATCTGTTAGATGGGACGCTGCCCAATTCTTGAATCATTGAATGAAGCAAATATGGTCTTTAAAATTTACTCCATTGAATTTTGTTTTTTAACAGATTTGGTGGCAGCAACGAGCTGCAAAGGACACTTCTGATGGCTTTGCAGACAATGAGAAACACTGTCACGGTGCCCACTAATCATTTGAGTTCTCTGTCTGTCATATCGTTTCCAAAGGCTGTAAGTTCCTCTTGGTTCAAAGCTCTGCTGTCTTTGCCACAAGCTTCAGATCTAGTTGGCTTTCCCGCCCAGGGCTTAATGGATCAGCTTGAGCTGTCAGAGGGTTACATCTGGAACCTGAGTTCCTAGCCCTTGGTTAGTCTGCAGTCCCCATTTGTTGGGCTCTTCTGCATAGTCAATGATCCCATTCTGGGGCTCAGTGAGTCAACTTGAGTTGGCAAGTGGTTCTACCCAGGGCCCAAGAGTCTAGACCTTGGTTAAGTTCACAGTCTTCATCTGTTGGTATCTGCTGGTTCAGTTCCTAATTCCATGTTGGGAATTACTGGTGGTGTGTACGTAAGGTCTCTTCTCCTTTTTGGCCAGTCTTCAGTAGCATCTGTTTGGTTTACTGCTGGCATGTTAATATGTACATACTTCTTTGTCTTTGTTGTATAGGTAAAGGCTATTGCCAATGGGAATCTTGAAGCCCAAAAGCCAAAAAATTGGTGAGCATGGGTCAAGAACTTAAAAGCTGTTAGAGCACTCACCACCTAACTCTAAGACTCCCTTATTAGGATAAGTCGGTCATGAATGGGTTAGACTGATACTAGGTCACCTGCCAATCTCAAGAAAATTTCCATGCAATGAGGTGTACTGTAAAACACCACACAATCTCCAACCTAGAGGCACATCACTCAGGTACTAATTTTGGCTCTGGGGGACCCAAGGCTTAGCTAAAGAGATAGGATCCTTAAGTTTTAAAGAAGTGAGCACATGACCTTCCAGCACAACTGCTTATTCTACGTCTAAGAACTGTGTTCCTGGAAGCTGTAGATATCTACAAAAATGGCAAAATATTACTAAGCTTGTTTTATGTCAAGAGAACTTGGCTTGATAACCATTAGGTTGGGGGCCCCAAAATATGCCCAGACAGAAATGTGGGTTGCACCTCATTTGTGGCTAGATATGGCTAGACAGAAATGTGGGTTGAACTTCATTTGCAGCTAGGGTCCTACCAAATTGCTGCCAGCCCTCAACCTAAAGTCACAATGACCACTATTGGGAATGTTCCAATTAGACAAGATTGTTCATTTAAGAAGTGCATTTGAAAGCAAGTGCTCCCAAATCAAAAAACAAAAATGGGATAACTATTTTAATTGGTATGCAGAAGCGTCCAACAGACTTCAAGATTCCAAAATAACTTCATTGAAAGATTCATTGCAAAAGACCTATGAAAAATTAAAGACACAAGTAGTATCTAAAACAAAAGCCTAAGACTGGTGTGAATCCTATGGGTCCCCTCTATCCTCCTTCAACTGAGTAC
Organism: Tapirus indicus; assembly: GCA_031878705.1. Lineage (NCBI taxonomy): Eukaryota > Metazoa > Chordata > Mammalia > Perissodactyla > Tapiridae > Tapirus > Tapirus indicus. The sequence goes on along the minus strand of CM062927.1, from coordinate 28,323,106 downwards.
TCTACTACTGAGAGTCTACTAATCCTCTGTGAGAACTGTCTTCCCACTCTGAAGAGACCATATGACCACAAAAGTCCACCAAGTTAGTGACCTCACAGACACCTCCGTATCTACCCTTATGGAAGGGCCTCAGTGTGGACCCCTCCCTGAGTTGGTGGAACTCTCATGGATGTTCTAGTAAACTGCTACATTATTCCCTTAAACAGCCAAGAGAAACTAAAATTAAAATTAATAGAAAACTTTGCTAAATTCTAGTAGACACCCGTCTGCACATAGGATCCTGGGAAAACTGACAGAAGCCAGCAAAGGGTGAGAATTCTTACCAGGGTCAGCTCTCCTGAATCTCTGTCTGTAGTGCCTGGTTGAGAATTTCACATTGCTCCTTCTTGTCCAAACCCTGACCCATTGATTCTTTTGCACCCTCCTTGGGGATGCCTTTTGGGCCCCTGGGGGTTGTTCAATACTTCCAGAAATGCTTACTGTTTGTCCCAGCTGTAATTGACAAGATATTTGAAAGACTTTTAAGTATCGCTAATGTCAGAAGTTAGCCAAAACTAAAGCTGATACTCAGAGCCTGATAGAAATTTTTTCTAGGCCTCATCCTCTAAGCTAAACGTACCAAGAGAGAAAGAAAAATATTCCAAAGACAAAGTTCTAAATTCAGACCATAAAAATCTTTTGATTTCTATCTTTGCTGGAAATCTTTCAGATATTAAAAAAAAAAAAAAAGCAATTTGAAGAGAATGTGGTTGGACAGGCAGATCAGCCCCTTGCTATCTTTTAGGCTGCAACCCAATTCTTTGAGGAAGTAAAAGCAGCTAACCTTCTCTTACAAATCTTTGCAAAAGCATAAATGCAGCTCTAGAAACAATTCAAAGCCTACCTATCCTTCTTACTAATCCCGAAACCTCCCCTATTTATCTTGAAAGGATTGTGAGTATTGTAAAAATTCTGACCTCAGAAAACAAAAGTCCTTCTTGGAGGAACTTGCTTTCTTTTCTTGTGCCTTTGAGATATAAACGTTCTACCTGGTCTTCTCCAGGAACTCTTAGCTAGGCCATCCTTTTGAAGTACAAACTTCAGAGAGGAAATTCTTATCAGAAGGAAAACAAAAGGGGGAAATGTTATTTGAAATTTAGGCAAATGAAAAATCGTAAGTATCTTCCCCACAAATATTAGTAAAAAGCTTTAGTCATCTGACAAGGTAACCTTAATTTATTTCATCTGCCAGAAACAAAATTTGGATCCAACTTCTTTTATAACTAATGAGTTTTGTATTATCATGCCTGTCTCATGGATAACATTTTAAGACAAAATATATAAGATCTCTGTTTGCATTTGAGTGTGTACGTATGTCTATGTATGTATGTTATAGAAGTGTGATATTTTTCTACCACCAGATGGTATTGCTAAAATTAATTTGTAAAAGAGTTCTATTTAGTTGGCTTAAAACCAAATAAGTGCTTACATAAATTAAGTGTCCCTGAGGTTCACAGAAATATAATAGGAATTAACCCAATTGCTTTTCAGGTTGATGTGATCTGGGAAAATATTGGGTATTAAAGCTAGTTTAATTTTGTTGGTTTAATTAAAACAGACATGTCTTCAGAGTTATCAGCATTAAATATAATGCAAACATGCAAGTTTTATTCTACCTGGGTTTACTGATCAAATAAGCTCAGGTTATCTCTGTTACCAAATTCGTCAGCAAGAAAAATAACAGGATGATGGCTTACTCTGTCCAATATCTCATGAAACTTTTGTGGTTAGTCTAAACATAATTTCTGGGAGCAAGTGATTTAGATACATATAAGTGGGGTGAGAGTTTTTAGGAGAACTTTTCAGCAATAATTATATTATATGATATGGCTACTTAAATAGTTTCCCCAAATCTTTTTGGTTTCTTGAAACCCCAAAGTTTTGCTATGTTAAGGAAAATAAGGAGTTAAGTTAAATTCATTGAATATCTAGATCATTTCCAAATAAAAGAAAATACTGAAACATTAATTGCTGAACAGAGGTTTATCTACCTTCTGGCTTCCCATTACTGAGGAACATCAGATATTAGGGTCTGTTAGTACACATGTCTTGTGCCACATTAAAAAAATCATGCTATGAGGAAATGTGTGTTTCTAAAAATTATAAAACATACAGCTGCACATCTTAACTACAGGGATATGTTCTGAGAAATGTGTTGTTAGGTGATTCCATCATTGTGCAAACATCATAAGAGTGTACTTACACAAACCTAGATGGTGTAGCCTACTACACATTAGGCTATAGATATAGCCTATTGCTCCCAGGCTACAAATCTGTACAGCATGTTACTGTACTGATTACTGTAGGCAATTGTAACACAATGGTATGGATTTGTGTATCTAAACATAGAAAATGTATAGTAAATATACGATATAAAAGATCAGAAATGGTACCTCTGTATGAGGCACTTACCATGAATGGAGGTTGCAGGACTAGAAGTTGCTCTGGGTGAGTGGTGAGTGAATGTGAAGGCCTAGGACATGACTGTACACCACTGTAGACTTGATAAACACTGTACCCTTAGGCTACACTAGATTTAATTTTTAAATTTTCATTCTTCAATAATAAACTTTAGCTTACTGTAGCTGTTTTATTTTAAAAACATCTTATTTTTTAACTTTTTGAGTCTTCTATAATAACAGCTTAACACATAAACACATACAGCTGTACAAAACTATTTTCTTTCTTTATGTCCTTATTCTATAAGCTTTTTACTATTTTCAATTTTCTTTTTTTTACTTTTTAAACTTTTTGTTAAAAAGTAAGACACAAACACACACATTAGTCTAGGCCTACACAGGGCGAGGGTCACCAATATCCCTGTCTTCCACCTCCACATCTCGTCCCACTGGAAGGTCTTCAGGGGCGATAACACACATGCACCTGTCATCTCCTATGATAACAATGCCTGCTTCTGGAACACCTCCTGAAGGATCTGCCTGAGCCTCTTCTTGAGGAGCTGTCACTCTTTCAAAAATATGCCCATGGGGGGTTGCTTGGTTTCTTTCTTTTCATCATCATAGATTTGCTTGTAAGCAAATAATGCAACATGAATGCCCCTCTCTATTAATGGAAACCTTTCCATGTTGGGGTCCATATTTTCAAATTTTTAAGGAGCTTTTTGAGGTCTAAGAAGCTCCTGCTAAATCCCTTACTGTGAATTTTCTTGGGGGCCTTCTTTTTCTTCTCCTGCAGTTTCCTTTTCTCTTGCATCTTACTTACCTATGCATTTTTGTTCCAGTTCCAACAACTCCTCACTAGTAAATTCTTCAGGGGCCAACTCTAGGAGCTCCTCAGTGTCATTCTTGTCCATACCCAGGTCAAAGTTGTTCGCCATCTCAACCACAGCCTTGTTAATTTTTGCAACCTCCTCATTCTTGACAAATACTTTGAAGTCATGGATGAAACTCTTGAGTATCTTCTTCCAGATGCCATTCATACACTCCTTGGTGGCACGAAGTGACATCACCCCAAGCTCAAGCAAGGTTTTTGATGCAGTCATAGATGTGGTGATCCTTCCAGAATTGCATCAGCATCTTCTCAATGTCTTCCTCAGTTGCAGCAATAGCCTGGAAAATGGTCCTCCTCGGGTCGCAGGCCTTAAAAGCCACTATAATTCCTTGAACCATTGGTTGTAGCAAAAAGGTGGTGTTTGGAGGGAGAAACACCACTTTGATATTGGGATGAAAATCACCAATAAAAATAGAATGTCCAGGAGCATTATCAACAATAAGCAAAACCTTGGTAGGTATGTTATTGTCTAAACAGTACTTCTCCATTTCGCTGCCATAGTAATTCAGAAGAGTATCTTGGAAGAGGAGTTGGGTCATCCATGACTTCTTACTGCTCCTGTAGTACACTGGCTGTGTGTGCTTAGTGATATGCTTGAAGGCCCTGGGTTCTCACCGTGTCAGATCACAAAGGGTCTCACATTGTAGCCTGAAACATTGCCCCCCAGCAAGACTATTATCCTCCCTTAAAAGCCTTGGAATCTAGCATTGACTTGGCCTCCTTATGGATGAAAGTGCTTTCAGGCATTCATTTCCAGAACAGGGAGGTTTCATCTATATTGAATATTTGCTCTGGTAAGTAATTTTCTTCCACAATCACCTTATCTAGAGTGTCCAAAAATTCTTCAGCTGCCTTCACATCAGCACTTACAGACTCACTACTCACTTTTACATTATGTAATGAATACAAATTCTTGAATTGGTTAAACCACTCAGAGCTAGCAATAAATTTAACATTTGTCAGATCTACCCTTTTCTTTCAAGTTCTGAATAAAGTTTTTGCTTTGGCTGTGACCATCTCGGCTGTGCCGAGAGGGATATGCTTCTGTGCCTGATTTTCAATCCACGTCATTAGAAGTTTCTCCATGCCTGATATAGGCCCTTCTTGAAATTCTGTTAATCTCATTGCCTTCCGTGAAGCAGATCCTTCAACAGCTTCCATCACTTTGTTCTTGTTCTTCAAGATCATAGCTATGGGGGAATGGGACACGCCTGACTGGTGAGCAATAACCACCCTTGATTTTCCAACTTTGTAGTCCATAATTACTTTTAATTTTGTTTCCAGGTCAGTCACTCGATGTGGCCTCTTACTGGCAACATGAGCCATGGATTTCATGTGCTTAGGGGTCTTGATAAACAAAACAACATGAGATTAAATCAAACACAAGAGGAATGATCAATCAAAAGATGCAGTAAACACCAGATGAAAGAAGTTACTGCCGGCATAACACAGCATACTGTTTCACTGTAAAATTTTTTATAAGTAGAAAGAGTACACTCTGAAATAATAATAAAAAATGTAGAAGAGTAAATTCATAAACTAGTAACATAGTCATTTATTATCATTATCAAGTATTATGCACTGTATACAATTGTATGTGGTATACTTTTATATGACTGGCAGTGCAGTAGGTTTTTTTACACCTGCATCACCACAAACATATGAGTAATGCATTGTGCTATGGCATTGCAATGGTTATGATCTCACTAGAAATAGGAATTTTTCATCTCTGTTATAATCTTATGGGACCACCATCGTATATGTGGTCTGTTATTGACAGAAAGGTTGTGATGCAGCACATGACTGTATGCATAAATCTGCCAATCTAATGAATGCTGTTGTAACAGACAATCCACAGTTGTTTACTTCTCAATTTTTGCTAGAAATTAAGGTTTTAGTACATGTAATTTTAGTATATGTAATTAAACCTGCTAGAAATAGTAAGGGAAACATCTCTGCATGCAAAAAAGTAAGACGTGTGTTAAGAGTAAGAGAAAGTATGAGGAATGGAGATGCATTTTTCTTGATGTAAAAGAAAGCAATTTTGTCCTAAAGTGAGGCTGGTTATTTCAAAATTAGGAAAAAGAAAAAAATAGGACAAAATTATAGTACGTTTGTGGAAAAGGAATCTTGGGAAAAGAATTTTATGTGTGGTCAAGCTGGCTAAGATTGGAATATATCTAAGTTTTTTAAAAAAATGCATGACTGAATTTTAATATCAAAAATACCCTGGAGAAAATTAGAATTGGCCTTTTCTCTGATAAAAGGACAATGTTTTCTTGGACTATTGATCTGCTTCTGGTAAGAGATTGTGAAAGGTTTTTGTTTTCCTTTCAAATTAATCTACCTAGAAAACAAAGATTCTGTGTTTTATCAAAATAACTTTGTGTGTTTTACACTGTCTTCATAAGATCTTTGATAACTTAACAAACTGAGTCTTCTTTATTAATAGAGCTAAGGGTTTTTAAAACTGTTTAACTTTCTGTACTTGCCTACAAAGTCTTTAATTGCCACTGTGTTTAAACAGATAACTAAGTATTGTTTCACAGTGATTTATGATCCTATTTGACCACATGTTTTAATTTTGTTTATATATTTTTGACAAACTTCCCAAAAATCAAAATCTAAATGATGTCTTTTTGACCTGAAACTAAATTTGTGATTTTTCCAGAGGGTCCCTGGAACATCTCAAAAGATTTGTTTTCTCTTCTTACAAAAAAAGAGACATTAAACTAGTTAAGTTTATTTGAAATGTTAAATTTCATGGGAAGCATTGTCAAATAAGAAGTAATAAATACGTTATATTTATATGGATACATGTCGTCAATATAAGTGTTCTAGAAATTGTATGAAATTCCTGGAAATCTGATATGTCTTGGTATAATGTTATCAGTCATAATTCCAGCTATTATCTTAAAATGTTACATGTCACAGAGATAACTACATTTCCTAATCAAATGAGCTCTCATCTGATCTTTAACAATGGACATTTTAAAGTCTTTTGTCATTTACAGGCAGCTATTGTTTTACTCCGATGTTTTCACAAAAATGAGGCTCAGGGAAAGGAAGTTACCAGTGCTCTTGACCACTGACACTGCTGCAAAACTAGAAGACATTGAACCTCGGGTACACTTTCCACAGCTGAAGGAGGCTCCACCTGACATCAGTCTTGTGCAAATGCTGGAGACCTCCAAATCAGATTGGCTAGGAAGAGAAGTAGCTGACACCAGGTAGACTGCCTCCACCCAAGACAATGAATCAAGACTTCATACTTTAACTAAACATGAAACCCTTACTTATTGTCTTTCTTTCCTTTACTCTAACGTTGACTCGAAAGATAACACCATCATCCATATCTCCATTGCCATTGTGAAGGGAGGTAACCTGTTAGACTACTGGATTGGTCATCAAAAACTCCAGTCTGTCCATGACCTTTGCACCTGCACATTCTTATAATTATCTAAATCAGATCTTCCCTCAATCATGAAAACAACACACCAGCAGTGCCTATCTTGTCAAGGAATCTAGAAAAACCCTTTATTTCAGGCTAAGAGACTTACTTCCTGAATGCGCTGAAAACATAACTGACCCCAGGTTTGAAAAGACAAATGCAACAATCTCTGTGAATGGAATCATTAACATTGGAAACTTAGCAGGAGTGGTTTGGCCCTGACAGGATTTATCTTTGTGGTGGTTATCATTCTCTTCGGTCCTATGAATGCCTGAATGGTTGGTGCATAACCAGACAATGCCTCTTAGGCTATCTAACTGCACCTCTAACTGTTTACAAACCTACAGAGACAGCTCATTGGTCAACTTTCCTGCATTTACATCACTGAGTTGGGATGGACCTACCAGGAAGCATTCATGATTCAGCATTCACTTCCTTTGGCGTGACCCTATTTCTCTAGATAGGAGTGAATACAAATAAGGCTATGATCAGAAACTTTCATTAACTTTTGAAAATATTGCAGAATCTGCAGCAAAAGCAATAGCTGCCCAACAAAAATACTTAGACTCTCTGGCCAAGGTTGTTCTTGATAATAGAATAGCCTTGATTATTTTTAAGCTGAACAAGGAAGTGTCCATGCTGGGAATACCACCACTTGCTGTTACTGGATTAAAACTTCTGGGGAAGTTGAGACTCAGCGACATAAGATTACTGAACAAGGGACTTGGCTTAAGAAAGCGACTCCCTCAATGGGATCTGTCTTTGACTTGCTTGATTTTGGTTGGTTTGGATCTTGGGGACTATGACTTCAAAGTGCACTCCATCATTGGAAATTATGCTGCTTATAACAAACATAGTAGTCTCCCTGGTGTGCTGTATTTCTCAAAACTTTAAGTGCACGTTTGCAGCTGCTCACCACCAGGCAAATGATCTCCCTAAGACTGGAACATCAGGAAAAAAATGAAGAGAATGACCAACTTAAAAATATGTGAACCTAAAGTCATGACCTGTGAATACTACAGGAGATTCAGCAAAAAGACATCATGACCTATAACTACCACACAGAAAACTGCAAAAAAAGGGAGAACTTCAGAGGAGTAGCTGGGAGTGGCGCTAGTACCTTAAATTATGATTACATCTCTCAGTTAGGCTGAGAGTCTGATCAAAAGAGGGGATTTGTTTAAAAAGACACAATGGGCCCAAAATGAAATCACTTGTGCTAGACCCATGTCACCCAACTGAGACTTAATTCCTAACTTAATTACAGTTACAACCTCTCCCAAAAGGGGAATCTTAAACTAGTCAATCAGGAATCACCTGGTCAGCACTAGTGAGGTCATCTGCCTGATAGACCCAGCCTTCTCCTAAAGAATGGTGACCTTGTCCCAAACAATCCAGAGTCTGCTAGTAACTTCCCTTTCCCACTCTGCTTCTGCCAGTAAAAGTCTTTCATTTTGTACAGCTCTTACTTTCTCTCTGCTAGAATGGGATGCTCGCCAATTCATGAATCATTGAATAAAGCCAATAAGAACTTTAAAATATACTCAGCTGAATTTTGTTTTTTAAAAGCTGAAACAAAGTTTCTGGAGACACAAATTCAAAAAGTGATGCTCACTTACCTTCATTCTAGCCATTGTGGCAGGCTGGTGAGAGGGAACCCTGGGTTGGGGTGAGGACTTTGTGACAGCATTAGAGTCAGTCCCCAGAGATGATTGCTTCTGCAAAGATTGACCTGGACTTGGGTTCCTACCTTACTTTTATCCAGGAAAGAAACATGGGTCATAAACAGCACCCTAATAAAGAGCACCCCATCTCTGTCCACATGGGACAATCCGGGTGGTCTTCCTAAGCAGACAATAAGGCTGTTTCTAATCACTAGCACACCACACACACACACACACACACACACACACAATCACACACACACACACACACACCTGTTAAGACATAACCATCCTGCCTTTTGGCCTGGTCAGCTGGCCTTTGCAACCTGAGAACACAGCCCTGGCTCTTAGCCTATGAAGATTGTTGGGTGCCGACTTAGCAAAACATAAAATGTAAGGATGAATTATTCTCCCAATCCCATTGTTCAATCACATGCCTGCTAGTGACACCAACCAATTCCACAAATAGATGTGCTACTCCCAGACCTGGCCGTGTCTGGCTGCAGCTTAAAAGCCAGTTCCTGGCCCGTGATGACTCTGCAGAAGTGATGGGTGAGGCTGGAGTCTATGAAGTCTAAAATCAGAGCTCAGTTTTACTTAAGATGATAATCTCCCTGAGTCACATTGGCTGTAAGCGATACAGTTCTTCTTCTTTCAGTGGCAGTTGATTGGGATTATACGTTTCCCCTTGGGGAACTCACTGAGTTCTCTCATGTGGAACTAGATGGTCTGAAGAGTAAAATCACAGGAAGTGGCCTTAACTCCTAAGTGGTTGAGCAGGTCTTAGGAGAGAAGACACCTCTGCAGGCTCCAAATTAGCGCCCCCAAACCTCTCCATCTTTGTCAATTCACTCAATCGATATATGGAGAACACGTGATAGCACAATCACTGAACTACTAAGAGCCCCTGTCCTACTGGGCCCATCACTTGACTTGGTCTGTTAATCATGGGATTAATCAGGCAGAGCCTTCATGGTGGGGAACACCACACTGTGAGACCAGAGGTCTGGGAACCCCACTGGGTGACATTTGGGGGTCCTCTCTGGAAATGAGGAGGTAAGAGGTAAGGGTGGCTATGGGTTGGTGATCTCTCATGCAAAGTCCACCCTTGATCAATATTCTGTGAATCTAGAATCCTATGGCATTTTCCAATGCAGCCTGGACACAAGCAGTGTTTCTGGAACCTCAGTTATTCTCATACTAATATCATGGTTTTTGCCATATCAGCATCCCATCTGTACTATTATTAGCAGTTTTTCTTAAATGGGTTAACTTTTTTTACTCGAACACACTCATTCAAAAAGGAAATTTACATTATTTCCATAAACGGAAGACTTATATAACCCGCCATGAATTAAAGGTAAGCATGGAAAATGTGTCATTGTATTTTTTAAAATTAAAATGATGGTAAAAATAAAAAGTGAATAAAAAATATAAGCAATAACACCTCTAACTGATTTACAAAAGCATATAACCAGAAATAAGCTACTCAATGGGAAAAGTGGACCATTGATGGTCAGTTAGTAATATAAGGGCAGGGACAACCTCATCCACCATCATGACCACTAGGTAAGTCACCAAGAATTGTCTTCATCGAGGGTCATTATTACTGCAGCCATTTCCTTGAGTGTCAGGGGCCTTCTTCCTTTTCATACTCAGATCACTGGGCAGAAATCACTTTATGTTCACACTGCTCAAGGCCCTTGATGCTGGGCTGTAGTTAGGTGGTTGGACTCTGTGGTGTCAATCTGGTCCTAGGATTGAGTGAGGGAGAGCATCTGTGGGAAATTTTGGTCTAGGGATGGGTCCTGAAGGGGAGTGCTGTACTCCCCATGGGCATAAGTGGTCATCCTGCGTGGCACAAACAACTGGCGGTCAGGTCATCTACGTCAGGCAATCACGTGGGACTGCCTAGTTTAGCTCCTGCTGAGTAAGATTGTATTGTGAGAGTAGGGTAAACTATGGGACCAAATGGTTCCAGAATTTCTGGGGGTTATTTCTTACTTAGTAAAGAACTGGGGTGCTGTTTGGGCCAACAGAGTGGCTGTCCTCCATATGGTCATTCAGGACTCTAACCAGGGGATCAGCAAACTTATTCTCTAAAGGTCCAAAGAGTAAATATTTTAGGCTGTAAGGGTCACGTGGTTTCTGTGGCAACTTCTCAACTCTGCTATTGTAGCAAAAACAACATAGACAATACCTAGGCAAATGGGCATGGCTGTGTTTTAAAAAAACTTTATTTTAAAGACAAGTGGTGGGCCAGAGTTGTCCCATGGGCCAGAGTTTGGAGATCATTGATCTAGACCATGGCAGCTTTGCCATCTTTGACTCGTGGTTTCTAGTATTGTTATGGGTGTTGGTTCCAGGCAGCTCCAATGGGGAGGAGCATGAAGAAGTGAACATGGTGCAGGGGCGCATTTTGGACCAGACCTCGATGTGGCACTCCTCACTTCCACTCACATTCCACTGGAAAGAACTTAGCCACATGGCCAATCTAATTGCAAGGAAGGCTGGGAAATGTGATCTGGTTGTGTACCAAAGAAGGTAGGACAGACTTCAATGGACAGCTAGCAATTCCTGTCACAAATAATATCTACTAAATCATGGTTTTGATATTAGGGATTTTTTTCTGATACATGGCAATACAAATACGTAACCATTATATAACTGCTTTAAAGTTTGTTTGCACGCCATCTAAAATGGTCTTGCATAACTCTGGGCATAAGTGCACTACACTTTGGTAAACACTGAGCTTTTCTTTGATTTAAATTCCAAGAGCCTGATTTTAAACCCAGTCTCTACTTGCTGGGGTTAACTAAAAAGGCTTCCTTCAGCCTTTTAAGAAAAAAGAAGCTAAACAGGTGAATCAGAAAGACACGTAAACATTTAGATTGAATTATATTCTGGAAAGGGTTCAGCAAACTCAAATTATTATTGTAGACATCTGGGTGAATAAGGTGACCTCAACTAGATAAGTGTTTTGTGTGTTTTCTTACCCTGACAATTTACATGTATTAATGCCCCAAACTGTCATGACCTCTCCTGATTATACTGGGCAGTAACAGGTGAGCAGGATTTGGAGGAGCAGAGAAGAGAGGACATCAGCAGTGGCAGAAAGTGGGTTTGGGGGCTTCTTGGGGAGGTCATCTGTGTTGGAACTGTGAATAGAGGAGGGAAAGCTTGAATGCCAAGATAAGGAGAGCTGGGTTTCACCCTGGATGATGGGAAGCCATTAAAAGGCTTAATCTCAGGAATAACACACATATGAGATTAAAAGGGCATTTCCAAAAGTAGAATCTGGCAGAAGCAGGCAAGCCATTGGAGAGGCCATGAGGGTTACTCTGAAAAGGAACCTTGCAAGCATTTACTGTGAAGGTGGAAGGTGAGCTCTCCTTTCCAAAGATAGCTAAGTTCTCTGCATGTGAAAGCTTGGCCTTTTGGGCTCCCACAGGCCTCAGCAACAATAATGACATAAACATCTCCAAAGGTTTGCCAAGTCCCAGGATCTATTGATGCTGCCCCTCAGTTCCCACTTTAGAAGGTCACAGAAGCCAGGGGGAAGTTGTAACCCTCTGAGATCCCCCAAATCATTGTCTATTCTGTGCTCACTTGTCCTTCTATAGAAGCAGGTTCGGATCTCACTGGGGGTGGCACAGAGTGTGTGAGGGAGGACAAGTCAGTCCACGGTCCCTCAATCCCGTCACCCAGGATCCAAGAGCCTTTCAAGCTACACACATATAAAATGTCATTTCAATATACCAATAAGCATGAACATCAAGATGCGCAAATTAAAACCAGATGCTCAAATCGCCCCTATCAAATTGGCAAAGATTTGTACAATTATTTTAGTGGCTGTGCCAAGTATTGGAAAGATATGGAAAAACAGGAACTTTCACCACTGATGTGGGAGATAAACTAGTACACTGTTTGTGGGGGCAATTTGGCAAAAGCTATCCAAACACTTAAGGACATCTCTATTGTCTTAGCTATTCTCCCTCCAGGAATAATTCTGAAAGATGTATGTACAGGTGGTTTACCTAAGTGGTAGTGACAGTAGTAAAAACTATGAAATAACCTAAGTGACCAACAATAGTAAATGGTCAAATAGTTTATTAAGTATTCCTACTATAGAATGCTATGTAGATGTCAAAAATGAAGAAATATATATAATATTGTTTTTAAATATTCATTAAAAAAGCAGTTCATCACGTCCTATTAAAGATGAAGGATTAGATACTTTCATTATTTCCACTCCTTCCTCAAATTATTCTAAACGGATAGTAAAATAAAGTCTTTAAAGGCACAAGCCCACATGGATGACAGAATGGAAGCAGTGTGGAAGCTGGAAGATGGACAGAATAATGACAACTGCTTTTTGAGCAGAGAAAGCGAAAGTCAAGGCACAGGATGGAAGGAGCCCCCAGACACATGGATTCACAGTGAAAGCACTGTAAAACTCTGGATTTAGAGCTACCTCTGGATTTAGAGGTACCCATGAAAGTGGGATACAGATTTCTCCCACTTATGCACAGGGGTACAGCTCTTCCCTCTGGGAGCCATCTGAAGGCCAATTTCCCCACATATGCTCTTCCTCTGCTAGTCCTTGAATTGAACTGAATCCAGGAAATCTGATCACCTGATTACAACAGAGCATCAGAAGGGCCTTGGCATTGTCAACATAAGGTGATTTCTGTCCAGAGATCTGAGCATCAAAAAAGAAGTTCCCTGAAGTTCAAGAAAATGGCTGCAGTAACAGTGACTCTTGATGAAGCTAATGCCTGGTCACCTAACTAGTGGTCATGATGGTGGGCAAGGTTGTCCCTGCACTTGTGTTACTAACTGATCATCAATGGTCCACTTTTCCCATTGAGTAACTTCTTTTCATGAGTGCAATGTTGTAAATCAATTGTTGCATATAGTAAAACTAGGCAAAGAAATTTACAGTAATGAGGACAGTGGGTCCAAGATAGCAGCATGGGAAGAACCTGCAATCACCTCCTCCCATGGACACATTGAATCTACACCTGCACAGAGAGCACTTCCTCCTGAAGAAGAACTGAGGGCTGATTGAACAGCTTCTACACAACAAGCATTAAAGGACCACATAGAGACAGGTAGGAGAGACTGTGTCTCTACATGGTATCAATAGGAACCCCCACCCAATGTGGTGACCTGTAGCAGGGAGGGATAGCACCAAGAGGACCATGCACAGGCTTGCCCATCCTGAGACACAGTGAAAAAAAACAGCAATTTAAAGGTCACTTAGATTATAAGAGAAGGAAATCCATCTTCTAAACCTAGAGCCTCTGCCAAACTGGAGGGGAACTGCTGGAACTCTCACTGGGGTTGGAGGTGCATGTGAGCAACATTTTTTGCATTACCCCTCCACCTTGATAGCATGAGTGGGAGCACAGTGCAGACACTTTAGCAAGCCTGCCACGACCATCCCAGCATGTCCTAGACCACTGACATACACCTGCTCCAGCCATCTCCCAAGGCAGCCTTGGTGCAGCGAGCTCCAGCCCCCCCACGCACTCTCACTCCAGCTCCAGCCATCCCACAAAGGTGGCCCTGGAGCACTGAGCCACAGGATCCACCAGACCTGTTTCCACTCCAGCTCTAACCATCCCATTAGGGTGGCTCTGGTGCAGTGCAACCCAGGACCCCCCAACCCGTACCTGCTCCAGCTCCAGGTAGCCTGTCAAAGCCATCTGACACACTTAGTCTACACAGGCAATGCTCCTACACAAGGCCACTCCTTCAAGACTGGGAAAGATAGCTGTTTTGCCTAATTCATAGAAACAAACACTGAAGGTCAAACAAAATGAGAAGACAAAGGAATATGTTCCAAATGAAAGAACAAGATAAACCCAACCCCATTAAAAAAAAAACCCTAATGAAACTGAGATAAGTAATCTACCTGATAAACAGTCCAAAGTACGGTTATAAAGATGCTCACTGACTTGGGAGAAGAATGGAGGGACACACTGAGAATTTCAGCAAATAATCAGAAAATATAAGAAACAACCAATCAGAGCCGAAGAATACAATTACTGAAATGAAAAATTCACTATCAACAGCAGATCAGATGATACAGAAGAACAGATCAGTGATCTGGAAGACAAAATAGTGGAATCACTCAATCAAGAATGCAAAAAGAGAAAAGAATTTTTTAAAATGAGGATAGTTTAAAGGCCCTCTGGAACAACATCAAGCAAATAACATTTGCACAATGGTGTCTCAGAAGGAGAAGAGAGAAAGGGACAGAAAACATATTTGAAGAAATAATAGCTGAAAACTTCTCTAACCTGGATAAGCAAACAGACATCCAGGTTCAGGAAGCACAGAGTCCCAAACAAGATGAACCCAAAGAGATCCACACCAAGACATATAATAATTAAAATGGCAAAAGTTAAAGAGAGAATCCTAAAGGCAGCAAGAGAAAAACAACAAGTTACATACAATGGAACCCCCGTAGGACTATCAGCTGGTTTTTCAGCAGAAAATTTGCAGGCCAGAGGGAGTGGCATGATATAGCTAAAGTGCTGAAAGGAAAAAACTTACAACCGAGAATACTCTACCTGGCAAAGTTACATTCAGAATTGAAGGAGAGATAAAGAGTTTCCCAAACAAGCAAAAACGAAAGGAGTTCATCACTACTAAAGTGGTCTTACAAGAAATGTTGAAAGGTCTTCTTTAAGTGGAAAAGAAAAGGCCATAACTAGAAATAAGAAAATATATGAAAGAAAAAAATCTCACTGTTAAAGGCAAATATTTAGTAAAGGCAATGGATCAGCCATTTAAAAAGCTAGTATGAAGATTAAAAGACAAAAGTAGTAAAATCAACTATAACTACAATAAGTAGTTAAGGGATACACAAAATAAAATGATGTGAAATATGATGTCAAAAACATAAAACGTGGTGGGGGGAGTAAAAATGTGCTTTTAGAATGTGTTCAAACTTAAGCAACTATTACATTAAAATAGACTGCTATATATATAGGTCAATATATATGAATTTAATGGTGACCACAAACCTATAATAGATTCACAAAAAATAAAGAGAAAAGAACTCAAACATAATACTTAAAAAAAAACAACAAAAATCAAACCACAAGGGAACAGACCAAAAGTACATACCTATCAATAATTACTTTAAATGTGAATAGACTAAATGCTCCAATCAAAAGACACAGGGAATATATACACATATACATTTTTTTAGTTTGTGTATTATACTTACTTGAAAAGCTCAAAAATCTGTACCAGGTCTTAAGAACTTATTATTTAATAGAGGAGAGAAGATTGTTATAGATAAAATTACCAAGGACTATATAAATTATAGAAATAGAATCAATGCGTATAGTCAAATGCGCAATTATTTCAATCAGGACTCTATTGTATGTACTAACATAAATCCTATTTAAACTTACCTAAAGTATATATTGAATACATTGGTTCTTGTACATGAAAAGTCTAGGAGGCAAATAGAGCTTCAAGTGTAATTATAGAAAGCAGCTCAGATAGACTGATGATAGATAGATAGATAGATAGATAGATGATAGATAGATAGATAGACAGATGGATAGATAGATAGATAGATAGATATAGATAGATGATAGATGCATGGATGGATTGATAAACAGACAGATGATAGATGGATGAATGAACGGATGGTTGGATGGATGCATGGATGGATGGGTAGATGGACAGACATGGCTAGATGATAGATGGATGAATGGGTGGATGGGTGGGTGGATGGATGGACAGACAGCTAGATTGGTAGATAAATTCATCTTTTATCAATCACCCCTTGTGAAGAAAGAAATCTGTTTCCAACAGGTCAAGGTATAAAAGCTGTTGTTCCCTTAGGCCTCCAAGGTGTGCTCCAGCAATCTTGTGAATATCAGCCATGCTGCCTGCTAAGCTGGCCCCCTCAACACCACTGCACATTCATGGCCGTGCTGCCACGACACCTTTGCTGGCCTTTATCCTCCTATCCATCCTTTAAGTCCCAACTTAGGCCCTATCCTTCCATAGAGAATAGCAATATCTTTGCCAAGGAATTCTCTTGCATTTTGACACAATCGAGTGACAAGGTAGGTTCTCTCTCCCCACTCCTCCTTTTCTGGGGAATAAAACGAAGTGCACTCTTAACACAAACTTTCAGCGGAGCACAAGGGCTATGACCAAATGGGTCTGTCTCACTGGTGGGAAGGGAGGTTCATCTTGTAGATTTGTTACCTGCGGCAGCGCCAGGTAGGGCAGCTTCCCAGGTGCCGGGCCTGAGCCTGCCTCCCACCTCTGCCCAGGGGGAAATCCCTGACTTGAAGCCAGGGCCCGAGGCTGAGAAGGAGGAGAATTGGGCTTCAGGGTTGGACAGAGGGGTCCAGAGTCCAAAGGGCTCTTGAGGGAAGAGGAGAGGGAACAGGGATCTATAAAGAAGGGACTCCTTCCTGCCCATCTGCGGTGGGGCTCCTAGGGACTTGATGGGAAAGTACCAAAATTAGGAAAGGAAAAACCTGCTGACCCCAACCTGTGTTCTGCCTATGAGTTTAGTCACTTCAGTCAGACTTTTCCCCTTTCTAAATTTTACAGAGAAAAGGAACAACGGTAAATGGTATTGGTTTGTAATCTAACTATTCTGTATGGTTTTCTTTTCCTTCCAAGTTCTACAGCATCACATCACCAGCGCCCCAAAAGCCTCAGATGCAGGGAAGCAGTTTTTTTCCCTTTTGTAATGCTGCCCTCTGCTGTACATCAGGAAAATCACAGGTGAAGATTGATTTGGGTTACCTCCAAAGTTGTTTGCAACTGAATTTGTGCTTTAGGTTCAAGACTGTTTGGGGGGTGGGGCAGGGAGATAGATTTTCTGTTAAAAATTAAATTGTTTAATTTACAATAGAAAAGTAATTAAACATTTTATGTTTTACAACGATGGCAAAGCAGAGGCGATTGTGAAATACATGCACCTGCGTTGCTGAGGCGGCTGAGGTGATGTGACCCTTTAGGGAAGTGAACGTGTAGAAGACAGGGAGACAATTTTAAAAGGGTGTGGCTTCTGCCCGGGTCCATCTTCTCCTGTGAATCCAGATGCCAGAAATAATTTTAAAAAGTAAAAGTGCTCATTTCCAAAGTTGCTCATCAAATTATGCCCATGCATGTCCAGAAACAGCTAGTGGCTAAAGAGATTGTGATGGATCCACATCAGGCTGACGTGAAAGCTGATTTTTCTGGAGATCCTCGAGCAAAGTGGAAAATGCATATGCCACACTGTTAATACTCCGCAGTTCTTAATCAGGGTGTGCATAGAACACCTGAAAACTGAAAATACAGATTTCCAGGTCCCATCCAAGAAGATTCTGCTTCGGGTGGACTGGGGAGCGGCCTGGGCATTGGAGTTTAGGAAAAGCCCTCCAAGTGAGTCTTCTACTTACACCCCATAGAAAACTCCAAATTCAATGAAAACTCGGGACTCCAAGTGGAATTTATATTTCAACTTTAACTTGATAAAACACCTGATTGCCTGTGGACGGGAACAAGGAGGGAAGAGGACCCTGTATCTGGATGACTTGGAAATATGCTCCCTCTTGCAAGACACCTACCAAAATTAGAATCATATCTGAGAATAATGGGACTGTGAGAAGAATATAAATAATATGTGTAATGCAATTTAATATGTTAGTATTTTAAAAAATGAGTTGAGTGGTGTTTTACAGCTATTAGTTCCACCAAATATCAATGCAGACATTAGCCTTCTGCAGCTGCAGAGGCAACTGAATTTCCAGCTTGCTTGCACGTGGCTCAGTCCCTCTTCCTGGAGCCACAAAGTGCCTGGAACATTGTGACGCACCCCTCCCACAACCACCAAACCAGAGACAACCCAACAGCCTCGGACCGTCTGCTGGGGGAGGCAGGCAGCACGGTAGGAAGAGTCCTGCTCTGGAGAGTCAAGAGAGTCAAGGCCTGGTTGAGACTTCCTGCTGATTCGCCGAGTGACCCTGGGTGACTCCCTTCACCCCTCCACAGACTACTGTAAATGAGAGGTCAGGGGTTCAAACTCAAACACCTTCAGGGGTCAGGTGATGTCAGTGAGTGAAATAGGCCAGGCACAAGACTAGGGGATTAGTGAGGACTGTGGAAAGTCAAGAGCTCACGCCTTTGTAGAGGGGGTAGCCACTGCTCAGCTCCTGCAGATCAGTTGTCTCTGAGGGTCACTGAGAACAGTTGTGCAGGTTGTGCACTGCACAGGGGCTCTACTTCAGAGGTGTCGTTCACATCATAGATGTAAATATTTATCAATGACAGTTTCCTGGAAGATGTTTGTGAGGGTTTTGAGGAAAGGATATCTTCTAACTGCACAAAGGTGGTGTATGGGCTGCCAGAGCCCTGGTTACCATGTGGGAATGTTGCCAGATCTTTTTTTTCTGGAGAAACTAGAAATATGGCTTTCAATGCGAAATTCTCCAAATTTAAAATTAGCTGGAAACTAATCCAAAGCATTTTTGGCATTACGTGAGCTAAACAAAACACTTCTGGAGACCAAATTCAGGCTATGAGTTGGAGATCTCTGACCCAGAAAACTCTAAGTTACTGATATCTCAGAAATCCTCCTATTCTATGCACTTCATGTATAATCTTGAAGCAATCACAAAGAAAAACTAATTACTCTGGCATATTACATGGATATAATATGGATTATATGGTTATAAAAAAAATAAAAGTGCATCCTTTGAATGATGGTACATACAACATTCTCCCTACCTATCCCCTGGATAACTTTAGTTGATCCTTTCTTACTATAAATGTTATTTCTCCAGAGAGAATCTCCTAAAACTTCCATCTAAAGTAGGTTCCCTTGTTTTACTTTCTCAAAACACCTTTGTTTCCTGAGTGAACTTATCAAATTTACGTCATAAGATGTTCATTTGTGTGGATGTTCCTCACTGTCTGTTTGCTCACCATTGGGTGGAGAGCATTTCTTTACTCACCATTGTATCCCCAGTGGGGATATGTCTGGTAAATACCGGGCGCCCCATGTAGATTTATTGAGTTGAGTCCATCAGAGAAACATCTTTTCTCCTTGTTGTCCCTGACCCGCTGCCTGGCGTTTGCCTTCTGGGCTCCTGACCTTGGGGGACTTCTGGTTCTCACTCCTGAGAAGGAGGCTCTACAACACGCCCCTCCCCCACACAACTCCTGAGCCAGAGAAGAGACCCAGCTCAAGCCAGTGATGTTCAGGACGTCCATGCTTGACTTGTGCCTGAAACCCGCCTGGACTGGGGTTGAAGGACTCGTATTTCAGGTAACACACACAGACACCTTCTCTGATAGAAAGTCCACTTCATCATGGATTCAGGGGTGGGATGGGGGGAGATTTTTCAGCACAGAATTAAATTCTGTTCCCTGTGCATATTTTACGTTCTGATTACATTTCATGTTAGTAACAAGATCATTATTATGCCCACTAATAGGCCAGCCCTCCTACAGATTTATTGAAGAAATCTGGTAGCCTTCCAAGGCAAACTGCATTTTTTAATGTTGAAAAAATTCCCTAAGTATCATCCCCCAGTCCGTAAAATATCAGCAAAAACAGCTGATTCCATAAAGCAGCAAAACAGAATGAAGCTAATGTTTGCAGGAGAAATTGCAGAAGAAGGAAAACTGAAATCACACAGAGATAACTCCTCAAGGAACAAAAGAGAAGCAGAAAGGCAGCAGCAGAGGAAGGAAGATTGGGGAGGAGAGAGGGCTGAGAAGCGCTCCGGAAGTGGACATTATCAGGGGGAGGGTTTCCGTCCAAAACTCCACCTCCAGCTCCTTCAGACTCTGTCCCACGCTCGTGCTCAAGTCCAGCTGCAGGTACTGCTCGGTCTGATTGTAGGCGGGCCGCAGAGGCAGGCCTTCCCCGTTAGGATCCTTGGAGGTGACGGCAGAAACGGGTGAGGTTCTTGTCCTCAAACACCTGGCTGTGGGGCAGCCGGGAGGTTTACTTACCCGGTCCGAGCAAAGTTAGCCCAGTATCTCATCATCTTCCTGCTCAGCACTTTCTCCTCCTCTGTGGCTCCTTCTGAAGGAGATAATCACAAAGTCCGGCTCTCACCATGATTCCTAGACCCCAAGGTGCCTCACATTTGATGAGTCACTTCCACACTCTGCTCCCCTCGGGTCCTCACCACCCCACCGAGTCACTGTGCTCATTCTGTCCGTGCAGACACTGAGGATGGGAGCAGCCGTGACACGCCCAAGGAATCCTGGCTTCCACATGGCAGAGGAGGCTGAACATGCATCTTCCCTGTCCACCCAACACCCTTCCAGCCATTCCCATGAGGAGGGAAGTTCCTTGGGACAGAGACCATCTCTCCATCTCCCTCAAACAGTTAATTAATTATTATATTTCTTTATTTAAAAAAGTAGTTGCTCAAAGTACAAAATGCAAAATGCGGGAAGGGCATCTAAGGAAAATAAGTTCCCTCCCGTCTCTTCCCTCCAGACACCCCGTTACCAGCCTCTGATGCAACCATTGTTACCAGCGTCTTGAGCGCCCTCTGCAGGCAGGCTGGACATGTGCAAGGGTCTAAGCAGACACCTTTTTACACCCTCCGTATAATACGGACACGTATTTTGCATCTTTCTCTTTTTACTAAAATTGTGTCTAGGAGATAGTTCCACATTGTTGCCTGTGACGCCTATAAACACTCCAAGTGAGAGGCTCTGGCCTCTTCGTCCAGAGTCCAGCACGCACTGGGTAAGAACCTGTATTGTGTAATTTTTTAGCTACTATTTTAGCGATATCTCCTGTGTGCAGTTCCCATAATTTTTTCAATTGATAACCTCATGTGATTGGCTTCTTATTTTAGGTGCAGAACAGGTCACAAATTCAGGAATAAACGAGCTAATCTCATAGTAACAGTTCACAAGCATTCACAACAGATTTTCTGAATCCAGACCACTTTGGGCCGGAATCATGAAAAACACGGTTCTTGCCTTTTAAAGCCCTTGGTGATAGCCTCTTGGGAATTCTGGGGAGTGCAGGTGTGACCAGAGAACCAGGCAAAGAAAGGGTCACTGAGGATCTGGTCAACAAGTAACACGGTCTGTCAAATGTGTTTCAGACAAGAAGAAACTACCAGTTGTTTTGCAGAAATTGATATCCCCATTTTGCCGATGTTGCTATCTTGCAAACAAACTCGAACATTTGCAGCAACACCCCTGCAAAATGCTCCAGCACCGCATGTCCTAAAGTTACTCTAACTCATTAGCATCTTAATTTCTCCTCCTCTGGGAGGGCCCAAACAGCCACTTTTAGATCACACAAGGTATATAATAACATGTTTACCCACTATACACATGCCCTAAATAAATGCAGTTGTTACACAGTTGTTACAAATAAACCTGTTATCCTCTGCGCTTGTATATTAAGTCTCCACCAGCATTGAGCTCAGAGAGATGCTGCTTCTGAAGCTATACCCGGTGTTCTCCATTGCTTGTGCAAGCAATAAACACTTCTTCACCTGCTTCTGCCTTGCTTGTGCTCTTCAGCTCTGCACTCACCAAGAGACGAACCCGTTCAGTTTGGTTACACAGGGAGGGTGAGACCAGTGGTCAGAGAAAAAGAAGAAAGTGGTTCTAATTTTCAAAAACATTAGATGCATGAGTGTCCCTAAGTGCCCATCCCAATAGGCTTTAGTACAAAAAGAAATACTCATCAAGCAAATGTTGGCAGCTCTTTTTCATCTTTGTCTCTAAAAATGTGAGTGGGGGGCATTTTCCAGGGAAAGGTTGTGTCTGTAATCCATAGATTAAATCCCAACCCACCAGTGCTCCTGGGGTCTTGCATAGTGTTGGGGCAGGTGAGGGGCTTTGTGCTCAGTGGGGAGTGGTGTCTTCTCCCCAGCTCATCCCAAGCTCATGCTCCTGCAAGAGCAGGAGCCCCTGAGGCCAGTTCCTTACCAAACATGACAATGTCGCCCTTCAGAAAGGCACCTCCAAAGACAAAGCGTATTTCATCAGAGTGATCAGCTTTGACGAAAGCTGGCTTCATGTCCTTTAAGCAGTGGGGCCGATGCTGAAACTTGTAGAAGTAGACAGGTGCACCAGCATCTGCAGAAAGTAGGAGAGGACTCTGGCAGGCATGCAGGGTGGAGCAGCGGCTGGCCCGGCACCCCCACCCAGCTAGTCCCAGAGTCACAGACCCACGGGTGGGACAGCCCAGAGACAAGAGGTAACCTGAACCAAGCTAACTTCCCTCTCCCTCATTTGAGGCTAGAGTTTCCTGCTACAGCAGCCCTCACACCCTTGGTGATGAAGAGCTCACTACCCCTCAGGCAGACTGAGAGGGCAGTAGTTCTACTTCTCTGAAAAACCTTTCATACTGAGCCAAGATCTACCTCCTTGTGATTTTGTCTCACTGACACTGGTTCAACTGTCTGAAGACAAAGGGAACAAAGTTATTCCCTGCATCCAAGATGCTCCATGCATCCTGCACTCCTTCACCTCTCTTCTACTAAAGTCTTTGCTCTGTAATTCCCACCCCCACCCCCCACCACTTTTCTCTGCATCATCAGTTTTTCTCTACTGCATCATCACCATCAGTAGCAAACGTGCTTACAAAGTCTCCCATTAAAGCACACACACGTGCACACACAAACATATGCACGCACACACATACACATGCATGGGAACACACACAGGCACACACGTGGACACACAAACATACATACTCTTGGTCTCAGCTTCTCCTCCAATTACGGGTTTATTTCTCTAAATCCTTCTAGCAAGACCCCGCAATAAAGTCGCCTTATATTCACTCTCTATGCTTCCTCTCCTCTCATTCTCTCTATCTCTCTTTTAATTGAAGTATCATTTATGGACAATAAAAAACACAGATTTTTAAGTGTACAGTTTGAGGAGTTTTTACAAATGTATATACATTCATGTAACCACTCCGCAATCAGGATACAGAACATTTCCAACATCCCAGAAAGTTCCCTTGTGTCTCCTTCTAGTGACTCTAGCAAGAGATAATCAATGTTTTTATTCCTATCACCATAGATTAATCTTGCCTGTTCTTGACCTCCACATAAATGGAATAACACATTATAAATACTTTTGTGTCTGGCTTCTTTTGCTTACTGTAACATTTTTGAGATTCATCCATGTTCTTGCATGTATCAATAGTTGATTCCTTTTTATCTCCAAGTATTCCGTGAACACACCACAATTTATTTATCCATTCATCTGATGATAGACACTTGGGTTGTTTCTAGTTTGAGGCTGTTATGATAAAAGCTTCTATGGATGTCCATAGACAAGTCTTTTTCACTCCTCTTCCATGCTTAGGTAAAAGTGGAATGGTTGAGTAATATGGTAGTCATTTAACTTTATAAGAAACTGACAGTTTTCCAGAGTGACTGTACCATTTTCCTCACAGAAATACATGATAGTTCTGAATATTCCACATCCTTGGCAATACTTCTTGGTATGGTTTGTGTTTTCAATATTAGCCATTCTAGTAGGTGTAAATGGTTTCCTCATTTGGAGTTTATTTTGCATTTTCCTGATGACTAACAATGTTGAGCACCTTTTCATGTGCTTTTGGCTTTCACATATCTTCTTTTGTGAAGTGTCTTTTCAAGCCTTTACCCATTTGTAATGGGATTGTTTGTCTTTCATTACTGAACTGTAAGTGTTCTATTATAGATACGAAGTTTTCGTCAGATAATTGTATTGTGAATATTTTCTTCCAGTCTGTGGCTTGCCTTTTCATTTTCTTAACAGCATTGTTTTTTAGGTAAAATACACATAACATACAATTTACAATTTTAACCATTTCAAAGTGTGTAAATCAATAGATTATAGTACATTCAGAATATTTTTTAACCATCACCACTATCTAGGTCCAGAACATTTTCAGCACCCCAAACAGAAACCCCAGACCCATCAGCCACTCCTCATTTGCCCCTCCCCCTATCCCCTGGAAAACACGAATCTACTTTTTGTGTCTATGTATTTGCCTACTCTGGACATTTCATATACATGGACTCACATATATGGCCTTTTGCATCTGGCCTGTTTGACTTAGTATAATGTTTTCATGGTTCATCTATGTTGTAGTATGTATCAATATTTCATTTCTTTTTATGACCAAATAATAACCCATTGTATGTATATACCACACCTTGTTTATCCATTCATCAGTTGATGGATTTTTGTGTTGTTACCACTTTTTGGCTACTTTGAATAAGGCTGCCATGAATATTCATGTATAAATTTTGTTTGACCATCAGTTTTCAGTTATCTTGAGTATATCCCTAGGAGTGGAATTGCTGGGTTATATGGTAATTCTATGTTTAACTTTTTGAGGAACTGCCAAACTGTTTTCCACAACAGGTGCACCATTTTATATTCTCACCACCAGTATGAGGGTTCCAGTTTCTCCACATTCTTGATAACACTTGTTATTTTCTATTCTTTTGTTGTTGTTTTTGTTCTTTTATTATAGCTACCCTAGTGGGTGTGAAGGGGTATCTCATTGGGGTTTTGATTTGCATTTCCCTGATAGCTAATAATGTTGATTAACTTTTTGTGCACTTAATAGTCATTTGTATATCTTTGGAGAAATGTCCAATCAATCCTTTGCCCATTTTGAATTGAGTTGTTTGTTTTTGTTGTTGTTGAGTTGTAAGAGTCCTTTATATATTCTGAGTAATAGACCCTTATCAGATATATGATTTGTAAATATTTTTTCCCAATCTTTGGGTTGTCTTTTCAGATTCTTTCTATTGTCCTTTGATGCACAATTATTTTTCATTTTGATGAAGTCCAAACTATCTATTTTTTTTCTTTTTTGATTGCGCTCTTCATGTTATTTCTAAGAATCCATTGCAAAATAGGTCATGGAAATTTACCCCTATGTTTTCTTCTGACAGGTTTGCAGTTTTAGTTCTTACATTTAGGTCTTTGATCCATTACGAGATAATTTTTGTATATGATGTGAAGGTAGGGTTCAAATTCATTCTT
Organism: Tapirus indicus; assembly: GCA_031878705.1. Taxonomy (NCBI): domain Eukaryota; kingdom Metazoa; phylum Chordata; class Mammalia; order Perissodactyla; family Tapiridae; genus Tapirus; species Tapirus indicus. The sequence goes on along the minus strand of CM062927.1, from coordinate 28,297,639 downwards.
TTGCATGTGTTATCCATTATTCCCGCACCATTTGTTGAAAAGACTATTCTTTCCACATCGAATGGTCTTGGCAGCCTTATTGAAATCAACTGACCATAGATATATAGGTTTATTTCTGGACTCTCAATTCTATTCCATTGATCTCTATGTCTCTCCTTGTGCCAGTACTACACCCTCTTGATTGCCATTGTTTTGTAGTGAGTGAGTTTTGAAATCTGGAAGTGTGACTCTTCCAACTTTGTTCTTCTTTTTCGAGATTATTTTGGCTATTCTATGTCCCTTGAAATTCCATGTGAATTTTAGGATCAGTTTGTCCATTTCTACAAAAAAAAAAAAAAAACCTTGGCATTTTTGATAGAGATTGCATTGAATTTGGGGAGTATTGCCATCTTAACAATATTAAGTCCTCCAACCTATGAACACAGGATGTTTTCCCATTTGTCCTTTACTTTCTTCCAACAATGTTTTGCAGTTTTCAATATACATGTCTCATAGCTCCTTGGTTATATTTATTCTTAAGTATTTTATTCTTTTTAATGCTATTCTAAATGGAGTTGTTTTCTTAACTTCATTTTTGGATCATTTATTGCTAGTGTGAAGAAATACAATTGATTTTTGTATGTTGATCTTGTATCCTAAAACTTTGCTAAATTTGTTTATTAGCCCTAAAACTCTTTTTTCTTTGTGGATTCTTTAGAATTTTCTATATATAAGATCATGTCATCTGTGAATAGATAGTTTTGCTACTTTCTTTACAATTTGGATTTATTTTAATTTTTTTTCTTGTCCAATTGCTCTGGCTGGAACTTCTAGTACAAGGTTGAATGGAATTGGTAAGAGAAGACATCCTTATCTTGTTCTTGATGTTCAAAGGAAACCTTCAGTCTTTTTCCATTAAGTAAGATATCAGCTGTGGGTTTTCACAGAAGCCCTTTATCAGGTTGAGCGAGTTCCCTTCTATTCCTACTTTGTTAAGTGTTTTCATCATGAAAGTGTGTTGGATTTTGTGAAATGTTTTTTCTGCCTCTATTGAGATAGTCATGTTTTTTTTTCTTTTTTCTATTAATATGGTATATTATATTGATTGATTTTTATATGTTGAACCATCCTTACATTTCTGGAATAAATTTTAATTGGTCATAGTATATAAGCCTTTTAATATGCTGCTAGATTCAGTTTGCTAGTATTTTGTTGAGGATTTTTGCATCTATACTCATAAGAGATATTGGTCTGTATATTTCTTTTCTTGTGATATCTTTGCCTTTACTATCAGGGTAATACTGATATAATATTAGATAAAATGTGTAATATCAGAGACATATATATATATATATATATATATATATATATATATATATATATACACACACACCCCAATATATAATATCAGGTAATACTGATTTTATTATCTCACTCTCAGAGAATGAGTTAGGAAGTGTTCCTTCCTCTTTCACTTTTTTGAAAAGGTTGAGAAAGATTGGTTTTAGTTCTTCTTTATATGTTTGTTAGAATTGACCAGTGAAGCCAACTAGTCCTGGGATTTCCTTTCTTGGCAGGTTTTTGCTTACTGATTCAATATCTTTACTTGTTATAGGTATATTCATATTTCCTAGTTCTTCCTGAGTTGGTTTTGGTAGTTTGTGTATTTCTAGGAATTTTCTAATTTCATCTAGTTTGTTGCCATACAATTGTTTATAGTAGTTTCTTATAATCCTTTTTATTTCTGTAATGTCTGTAGTAATGTTACCATTTTCAATTCTAAATTTAGAAATTTGAGTCTTTTTCTTTCTTGGTCAGTCTGGCAAAAAGGTCAGTCTGTTGATTTTTTTCAAAGAACCAACTTTTGGGTTCATCCATTCTCTCTATAGATTTCCTATTCTCTATTTCATTTATCTCTGTTCTAATCTGGATTGTATGTTTCCTTATGGTTGCTTTGTCTTTACTTTGCTCTTCTTTTTCTAGTTCCTTAAGGAGAAAACTTAGGTTATTGATCTGAGATCTTTCTTCTTTTTAATGTATGGAATTATAGCAATAACTATGCCTCTAAGCACTGCTTTTACTATGTCCCATTAGTTTCAATCTGCTATGTTTTTGCTTTCATTCATCTCAAAGTATTTTCCAATTTCCCTTGTGATTTCTTCTTTGACCTATTGATTATTTAAGAGTGTATTGTTTGTTTAAAAACTTTTGTGTATCAAAGCACACTATCAACAAAGTAAAAGGCAGTCCATAGAATGGGAGAAAATATTTTCAAATCATATATCTGATAAGGTATTAATATCTAGAATATATAAAGAACTCCTAAAAGTCAACAACAGGCAACTGAATTCAAAAATGGGCAAAGAACTTAGATGCATCTCCAAGAAGTCATACAAATGACCAACAAGTATATGAAAAGGTGCTCAACATCACTAATAATTAGGGAAATGCAAATCATAACCACAATGAGATACCACCTCACACCCATTAGGATGGGTTTTATCAAAAAAACAGAAAATAAGTGTTGGTGAGGATGTGGATAAATTGGAACCCTTGTGCATTGCTGGTGGGAATATAAAAAGCTGCATCCACTGTGGAAAACAATATGACTGTTCCTCAAAAAGTTGAATTACTATATGATCCATCAAGTCCATCTCTGGGCATGCACCCGATAGAATTGAAAGCAAAGACTTGAACAGATATTTGTTCACCAATGTTCATGGCAGCATTATTCATAATAACCAAAAGGTGGAAACAACCCAAACATCCACTGATGGCTGAATGGATAAAGAAAATGTGGTATACACATACAATAGAATATTATTCAGCCTTATAAATGAATGAAATTCTGATACATGGTATAATAAGGAGGAACCTTGAAGGCATTATGCTAAGTGAATTAAGCCAGACACAAAAGTTCAAATATTGTATGATTCCACTTTATGAAGTACCTAGAATAGTCAAATTCTAGAGACAAACGTAGTGGGGAGTTATTGTTTAATGGGTACTGAGTTTCAGTTTAGGATGATGAAAAAGTTCTAGAGATGCATAGTGGTGATCGTTATACTGTGAATGAACTTTAATTCCACTGAACTGTACATTTTAAAAGGGTTAAAACGGTAAATTTTTTGTTATGTACGTTGACACAATTTTTAATGTAAAAAAAAAAGAATGTGCTGTTTAATTTGTAAATATTTGTGAATTTTCCAAATATCCTTTTGTTTTTGATTTCTAATTTCATTCCACTGTGATTGGAGAAGATACTCTGTATGATTTACATCTTTGTAAACTTATTGAAACTTGTTTTGTGGCCCAATATATGTTTTGTTCTAGAAGATGTTCCATGTGTACTTGAGAAGAATATGTAATCTGCTGTTATTCGGTGAAGTGTTCTTTACATGTTTGTTAGGTATAGTTGGTTTATAGTATTGTTTAATTCTTCTATTTCCTGTCTATCTTTTGTATAGTTGTTCTAACTATTATTGATAGTGGGGTTGAAGTCTCCAACTATTAATGTAAAACTGTCTATTTTTTCCTTCAATTCTGTCAGTTTTTCCTTCATATATTTTGGAGCTCTGTTGTAAGGTGCATATAGGTTTTAATTATTATATCATCCTAATTGATTCACTCTTCTATCTTTATAGAATGTGCTTCTCTGTCTGTTTTAGCTTGTAAAAACTTCTGTAATAATTTAGTCTTAAAGAGTATTTTGTCTGATATATCACAGTCATGCCAACTCTTTTGGTTACATTTGTATGGAATATCTTTTTCCATCCTTTAATTTGCAACCTATTTGTATCTTTGGTTCTAAGTTGAGTCTCTGGTAAACAGCATATAGTTGGATTATGATTTTTTTTAATCCTTTCATTCTGCAATCTCTGCCTTTTGAGAGCTTAATTCATTTACATCTAATGTAATTACTGATAAGGAAGGACATATTTCTGTCATTTTGCTATTTGTTTCCTATATGTCTTATATCATCTTTGTTTTTCAATTGCTCCATTACTGCTTTCTTTTGTGTTAGATATATATTTTCTAGTGTACCATTTTAATTCCCCTCTTGTTTCTTTTACTATATATTTTTCAGTTTTTTTCTAAGCAGTTGCCCCAGGGATTACAATTAAAATTTTAATTTATAATAATCTAGTTCAAATTGATGCCAATTTAGTTTCAACAGTATACAAAAATTTTTCCCCTATATAGCTCTGCCCCCTTATGTTGTTATTGTCACAAATTGGATCTTTATGCATTGTGTGTTAATATCATACTTATATAATTACTGTTTTATGCAATTGTCTTTTAAATCATATAGGAAAAAAGAGAAGTTAGAAACCAAAAGTGCATTAATACTAACTTCTATATTATAGGTAAACATGACATAAGTAATGTAGTTAACTTTACTGGTGTTCTTTTTTCTTCTTGTGGATTTGAGATACTATCAAGTGTCCTTTTGTTCATCTTTAAGGACTTCCTTTAGCATTTCTTGTCAGTAGGCGTACAAGGGACAAACTCTCTCAGTTTTTGTTTATCTGGAAACATCGTAATTTCTCCTTCATTTTTGAAGGATAGTTTTGACATATATGGTATTATTGATTGCCAGGTGATTTTTTCTTTCAGCACTTTGAATAAGCCATCCTATTGCCTTCTAGTCTCCATGGTTTCTGGTGAGAAATCAGCTGTTGATCTTATTGAAGATACTGTGTACATGATTAGTCTCATCTCTCTTACTGATTTCAGGAGTTTCTTTGGCTTTGGCTTTTGATTGTTTGAGTATAATGTGTGCTTGTGTGGGTCTCTTTGAGTTTCTCCTACTTCGGATTCATTGAAATTCTTGGATATCAATATTCATGTCTTTCAATAAAATTTGAGACATTTTGATCATTATTTCTTCAAACATTATTTTGCCTCTTTTCTCTCTCTTTTCCTTCTGGAATGCCTACTGTGCGTATGTTGGAATACCTGATGGTGTTTCACAGGTCTCTCAGGTTCTGTTCATTTTTTTTATTCTTTTTCTTTCTGATTCCCACACTGGGTAATCTCAATGAATTTATCTCCAAGTTTTCTGTTTCTTTTTTCTCTATCTTCAAATCTGCCATTGATCTCCTTTAGTCAATATTCCACTTGAGTTATTGTACTTTTAAATACTAGAATTTCTATTCAGTTCCTGGTATAATTTTATAAATCCTATCTTTTTATTGCTATTCTTTAATTGATGAGATGTCATTCTCATGGTTTCCTTTAGCTTTTTGTACATAGTTTTCCTTTATTTAACTATATTTAAAATAGTTGATTTAAAATCTATGTTGGGTAAGTCCAATGTCAAGGCTTCCTCAGGGACAGTTTTCATTAATTTCTTTATTTCCTGTGTATGGGCCATAATTCCCTGTTTCTTTGCATGCCTTGTAATATTTTCATGAAAACTGGAGGTTTTGAATATTATAACATCGCAACTCCAGACATCAGATTCTACCCTCTCCCTATGGTTTATTGTTATTGCTTGTTGTGGTTGCTGTTGTTTGTTTGTTTAGCAATGCTTCTGTACTAATTTTGTGAAGTCTGTATTTGCAATTTGTGGCCACTGAAATCTTTCTTCTGTTTGCTTAGTGGTCAGCTAATAATTTGAGAGGTCAGCTGAGATGTTCATAAATGCCTAGAACAAATCAAAAAAACCTCTCCCATTGTATGAAGGTAGGCTCTGTGTGCATCTTGGCGCACTTCCTCAACACTCAGCCAGGCAGTTATAATCCTTTCTTAGCCTTCACTTTCTGTTTGAGCAAAGCCTGAAGGTCAGCCAAATGTGAGAGCTTAGGGCCTTCTTGGGTCTTTTCTGAGCATGCTCCCCACTCTGGACATGCACATGGCCTTCTAGATTCCCAGGAATATGAGTGAGCTTTTCAAGCCTTTATTCCCCCAAGCATCTCATTGCCCAGCCTTTCCTCCCAAGCTTTGTCTATTGTTTGTTCCAGCTGTTATCCCTTGTCCCTAGTGGCAGCAGCAAATGCATCTACCTGTAAATGTTTATGAAAAACGCTCTCCAGCCAGCTGCCTCAGCCCTGAGAGAGTTCTGAGTTAGGGGAAATAAAAGCAAGCTCTTTGAGCTTAGTTGTTCAAGGTGCCATCAGACAGGTCAAAACAAACAAGCACAATTCTTTGAGATTAAGGTCCATGCTTCTCCCTCCAGTACTAGAAACCTGTACTATAAATGCAGGCTGTTGTCTACCAGGCCACTGCCTAGCTGGATAGCAGGGGATGGTGCAGAGTAGATTAAAATGACACAAAGCTCTCTTACTGAAACTCTAAAGCTTACATCTTGATGAAATGTTCACTTGCTTGCTGTATACCCTTGATTTGTTTCCAGAGTTTCGAATAAAGTTCATTCTGACAGCCCTTGCCATTTTAGTCACTGCTTTTGTAGCAGGACAGGCTTTGGGAGTTCCCTACTCCACCATTTTTGCTGACACTGTCAACAGTGTTTTTGTTGTTTTTTGTGAGGAAGACTGGCTCTGAGCTAACATCCATTGCCAATCCTCCTCTTTTTGCTGAGAAAGATTTAGCCCTGAGCCAACATCTGTGCCAATCTTCCTCTATTTTATATGTGGGACGCTGCCACAGCATGGCTTGATGAGTGGTGTGTAGGTCCACGCCTGGGATCCGAACCTGTGAACCCCAGGCTGCTGAAGTGGAGCATGTGAACTTAACCACTACACCACCAGTCTGGCCTCTTAACCGTGTTTTTTGACAAGCATAAATGTTAATTTTGCTTAAGTACAATTTTAGCCTTTACATTTGGATCTATAATTCATCTCAAACTAATTTTTTTGTACAGTGTAAGGTGGGGGGGTGAGATTTTTCTACATAGATATCTAGTTATTCCAGCTCCATTTGTTGAACAGAATTTCCTTTCTCCACTGGATTATCTTTGTCAAAAAATGGTTAACTGTCTATTTTCTGGACTCTTCACTCTGTTCTATATATGCTTCTCTTCAGCCAATGCCAGACTTTCTTAATTACTGTAGCTCAAAGATAAGTCTTGAAATCAGGTGTCTTGTAAATCATCCAGCTGTGTTATTCTGTGTCAAGATTATTTTGGCTATCCTTCCATTTCCACATAAATTTTTAGAATCAGCTTGTTCACTTCTCCAAAATCACTGCTGAGATTTTGACTGAAATTGGGATTGTATAGAGTCTGGAGATCACTTCACCCATTTTCTCTTGAATTCATTTTAGTCAGGATTTTACCTCCATCATTCCATCACAATAGTTCCTGTCAAGGTCACCAGTGATCCCCATGTTGCCAAATTTAAGAGTCGATTCTTACCTGTACCCTCAACAGACCTTACAATACAGGATCCTCCCACAGCATCCTGTCAGTGCTATCCCCTACTCTGCTTTATTTTACTCTACAACCTTATTATCACCTAACAAGTATGCATTCTATATCTACTTATTTATTTATCAGTCTTCTCGAATAGAATATGAGTTTTGTGGTGGCTGAGTCTTTGTTTTGTGATAAATATCTATGGAAAGGAAGATGAAAGAAAGAAAGGATGGAAGGAGGAAAAGGAGAGAGAAAGAGAGAGAGAAATAGAAGGAAGGAAGGAAGGGAGGAAGAGAGGAAGGGAGGAAGGGTAGGTTTGTGCCCCCACAAGTGATCTTCTTTTTCTGATTGCTCCACTACTCCTTATAGCTAAGATGTTTGGGAAGACACTTCCAAAGAAAAAGGAATGTGAGGGCAGGCCCCAGGAAATTATGGGGAGGTAGGAATTTTCTACATGGTCTTGAAGAAGGGGAAGGAACAGAAACAACAAGAACTGACCTCTGGAAGGCGAGGAAATTGCAAAGGTCAGCAGGCAGGGTTATATCCCAGACATCCTTGGGAACTCCTTCTCAGCGAGGGAACAGAAGGAAAGAGCAGGCAGCTGGTCAACAGGCAACAAGGATCCCTCCATCCACCCAACCTTGCTGGGCTGTGGCCCCGCAGAGGGTGCTCAGAAACTCACCTCTGTGATATCGAGCTGTGACCAGAGCAGGGACCACAAAGAACACATCTCCAAGCAGGTCCAGAAAACTATTTCGTATTTCAACCAGGGAGTGCTTGTTGTAGAAGTATTCATTAGCCACAAGGTATAAATACTCGACAGGGATGTGCTGTAAAAAATCATGGTCACAGGAGACCCAGGTCAACACCAACAGCCAACACGTATAGCATTTGCTGTGCAGGTGTGATTCTGAGTGCTTTACATGCATTGTCTCATTTAATCCACACAGCGGCCCCACGATGCAAGTATCAAAACAGCCCAAGTCCCAGATGAGGGAACTGAGCCTTAGAGAGGTTAAGTGGTTTGTCCAAACTGCTGGAACCATGATTCTTTCACAACTCTATTTGCATTAATCACAGTATGCATGCCTCTCTGAAATGTATCAGAAACAGACTCCCCTGGCCAGAGCTGGCTACATTATTAGCAGGGCCCAGTGCAACACGCAAATATGGGGTCTGTTGTTCAAAAGTTCTAAGACTTTCAAGATGGTGACAACAGAACATTTAACTGAGTGTAGGACTCTTCTGAGTGCAAGGCTCTTTGTGACTACACAGGTCACACATCCATGAAGCCAGCCCTGTCCCTGGTACCAGCACTGCCTCCAGGCCTTTGCTATTTGACCTAAGCTAGTTGGTCTTTTGGAGTTCTCCCATCTATAAAGAATGAGTTGTTCAGAGGATTACACAAAATGCAAAGAGAAAAGCATGCTGCCTGGCACAGAGCAGGTCTTCAGTTCTGTCAGTTCCCCCGAGACCCATTGCTAAGTCCTTTAATAGGGCATTCCACGCCTTCTTTGACTCGGCACCAGGCTGCCTCTCAGTCTTCAATTCCTCAAATTACCCCAAGCACAAATGTCAGAGGTGGAGAGTAAACTTCACAAAGATTCAGAATCTACCACATCGGTGACGTTTCTAGGGATCTGGTACTCTGGGGAGCACCGGGACAAGTTATTGCACCTCAAACCCCTAACACTAAGACAGAGCGTAGCCCTTCATGGGTTTCTTTGGGATTTGGAGGCAGCATCTACCACACCAGGGAGTGCTGCTGAGAGTCATCCACTGGGTCCTCAGAAGGCCCAGAGCAAGTGAAGGCTCTGCAGTAGGTCCAGGCTGTGGTCCAAGTGCCCCCACATGGACCATATGACCAGCAGACCCCTTGTGCTCGAGATATCCAAGGTGGGTACAGCTGTTGTGTGAGCCCCAACAAGACAGTCACAGTGCAGACCCCTGGGGTTCTGGAGCAAGGCTATGCCTTCTGCATCAGAAAACTACTTACCATTTGAAAAGCACCTCCTGCCATGCTATTAGGCCCTAGGAGAGACTCCATACCCTTCTAGTTCTCCTGCACCTTCCCACATACTCTACTTCCCACCCCTGGCACCTGGCTCAAGATTCCTTCTCCTCCTGAAATGCCCTCCTGCTCAAATGTTCCCCTTCCCTGAGGCACAGATCAATGACCACCTCTTCCATGTGGCCATCCAGCCTGAGAGATTCCACTGTCCAACTTATATTTTAAATATCTCTCAAACCTTTGTCCCAATTCTCATCACCAGACAGCCAAGACGCATCAAACATTGCCCAAAGGCCTGGGGCCTAAGGGATTCCCTGCCTCCGGTCTGGTCCACTCTGCAGCCAGAGGGCTCTTTCTAAACTTGAAATCTAATCATGCTGCTCTTCTTCAGTCCCAGCCCCGGGGATGAAGTTTGCATTCCTTCCATGGCGTATTGCCCTCCCCAGCAGTCTACAAGTTCCTCAAGTGCAGGAGGACTGTCTGCTTATCACTGCACGCCAGTGCCCAGGGAAGTGCTGGGACGTGTGGACTCGCAATAAACATTTGTTCAATGAATAAATGAATGAAACAAAATTCATAACAGAGCACACACTGAATAAATGTGTACAGCAAGAAGAAAGGAAGGAAAGAAATGAATCCATCTCTCTACATCATAGTGTCTGGGATATATTTGCACAGGGAATGAATGAATAAATGATTAACGGTCCTCGATATCGCTAGAACCTAATGCAGTGCCTAGCTGGCATGTAGTGAATACGGTCCCTAGTCCCAGGTGGGTTTCAGAACTCAGAACTTTTCAGATTATAGACAGATAATTCAGCACATATGCTACATATTATGTAACATGCTCACAAGGTGGGGAGGGCCAGGGCAGCACTCCAGCTCCCACATTAATAGGTCTGCAGAAAAATGTATGAATAGTGGAATAAATAAAGTAAATGAAAGTGTGGGAACAATAGAGACTAATGGCGTCATATCAGTCTAGGTCAAGTCTGGCTGCCACGTGGGTTACAAAAAGCCTTTGGATTTTCAGAGCTCTTTGGATTTTGAGATTGGATAGTGGATTATCAAACTTTACTTAGTAAAGATCTACTGAATGAATGAATGAATGAGGAACGTCTGTACCCCCATCCCCCACTCCTAAGTGTGACCTATGGAGGTTTGTTAAATGAATGACTCTCTGGAGAGTCACAGTTGCCCGAGGTCACTTACCAGGATGGTGTGTATCAAGTGCAGGGCAAGAGACTTGTTGGAGCCCCCTAGGATGTCAGGGAATTCTTTCTGTGGAGAGAAGCAGGGTGTCTTGTGTGAGCACATCAGGTCATCAAAAGGGAAGCCAGTCTCTCCGAGGGCCTAGGCACCCGTCTCTCAGAGGGGAGGCTGGGAGGGGCAGGAAACTCTCAGCTCCCAGGGGTCCATGTGTAGGAGCAGCCTCAGTGGGTTGGTGGAGCAATGATGTTTCTTCTTCTCCCATTTGATAAAAGGCAGCCATTCCCTGTCATACCTGCAGTCTTGTGGGACCTGAGTGGCTGCCCTGTGGAAAGGCCATGTTATATCCCCCACAAATTCCTATGTTGAAGCTCTAACCCCAGGACCTCAAAGTGTGACTGTATGTGGATCTCTAAAAAGGTGATTAAGGTAAACTGAGGATGCTAGGGTGGGCCCTAACCCAATCTGACTGGTGTCCTTATAAGATAAGGAAATTTGGACACACAAAGAGACACCAGGGATGTGCACACAGAGGAGAGACCATGTGCGGACACAGGGAGAAGGCAGCTGTGTGCAACCCAAGAAGAGAGGCCTCAGAAGAACCAACCCTGTTGACCCCTTGCTCTTGGACTTCTAGCCCCCAGAACTGTGAGAAAATAAATTTCTGTTGTTTAAGCCACCCAGGCTGCAGTATTTTGTTATGGCAGCCCTAGCAAACTGATACAGGCCACAACTTGGCTTCAACACCAAGTTCAAGGAGAGGCCAGAAAATCTCAAAACTAGTGGTTTGTTGTTCTCTTTCTAAAGACCTTTACAGTTAGCGTCTCTGAGAAGCCAGTGGGTGACAGGTGGCCAGTGACGTGGCGAAGCTGGTGGTTAAAAACACAGATGCTCCTTGGTACGCAGTAAGAGCTACATTTAATCATTTGTTAAATGATTACAACTTAAAAACATGAGGGGATAGAAATACTATTCATTTGTCAATGAATTTTCCTGGTATATTTTCACCAGGGTAGATATTTAAACATATCTGTCTCCAGTCATTCATATAATCCACAAGTACCTTTTAACTACTCAGAACCCTCTCTGTATGTTCAGGAGCTAGGGTTTGTTTGGGGGGCATTTCCTATGGTCCCCAGTGGCCAGCAGTGGGTGTAACTGCAAGGTCCCATGGAATATCAGCACCGATGCAGGCTCCTGAGTTATGCAGACACGGGCACCAATTCCCATTCTGGCACTTGAATAATTCCAATATCTAACATTTACTGAGCACTTGCTATATGCCAGGCTATTTGATGTGTACCTGTGAAGTGGGTAGTAAGATTAGCCCTATTTCTCAGACGAGGCAACTCTGTTCAGAGAGGTTAGGCAGCTCGATTAAGGTCACATAGCAGGTAAACAGACAACCCAACGTTTACAGGAAGAGCCTAAATACATAAAATTTATGCACCACTGTCTCTTCACTGGCTGAAAGACTTAGGAAAGTCACATTAGCCTCTCTGAACCTCGGTTTCTTTACCTAGAAAATGGGATAATAATGCCTGTTTGGTCATAGTGGTGGTTGGTCGGTGGTTGTTATCAGAAGCACCTGTCTTCTTCTTAACACAGACCCAGAAAGGATTGAAAGGCCTTACTTAAGTCACAGTCTGTGAATCAGTTGCCTCATTTACAACATGAGGAGAAAAATCTCCATCCCCACTTACCCCAAAACATTGCTCTGTAAGTCAAATTAATTATGGCAGACGTGTCTTGAACAGTCCAATGAAGTCAAGGTTCTGGTTCTAGACGGCCACCAACTAGCCTTGTAACTTCTATTGCATAACCTCATTTCCCTAGCTTAAAGGAGGAGATTGGTCCATATAAATGAGCTTTGCTGTTACTATGAATTTGAGCACTCCACTCTTCTGAGGACAGATGAAAAGTTTATTTCGAATGGGGAGGGTCTTCTCAAACCGCAGGGTCAAGAAATCATGGCTCCTTCTCAGCATTAAGGCCTCAGTGCAAATGATCCCTCCTCAGAGAAGCCTTTCCCAACCACCCTTCCTCCTCCCTAAAGAAGCCTTCTCTGCCAGCTTATATCCTCCACAGCTCTTAGCACTCTCGGAAATGTTGCATTTCATTTGTCTATCCCCACTATCATGTAAGCTTGCAGCGAGCTGGCCCAGCATGACTTGTTCACTGTAGAATGCTCAGTTTTTATAAAAGTGTAGGGCATACAGTAAATGCCCAGCTACTTGTTGAATGAATACAATGATTCAATAATTTTGCAACTTGTAGAAGCTTGGAGAGCATCCTTGGAAGTCAAATGCCAGCACCGAGGCTGGACGTGAAAGTGTAAAGCCCTGAAGGTTTTCCAAACCTACATGAATTTCATCTTTGAAGCAGTAACTGTGCTTATTTGAAACAATCATTTGTAACATTCTGAACAAAGCTCAAATGGACCCCATCCTCTCTTAGTTTTTTATAGAGTTGTTTCTCTAGCCTTAAACCTATACGAGGAGGAGGGTGGACACTTGCTGTGGCTGCCCCAGGCCTCAGTTATCCTCCTTCAGACAGAGGAAATATGAGCACTATATACTTGGCTGATGGGCTCCAGCCCTTACATGCTTGGTGTCATCTATGGAAATGCCCAGCTGTAGAAGCAAACGTCTGTCCTCACTGCTGAGGGAGCAACAGGAGGCACAGCCGGGATTCTTACCATGGGCAGCAGGAAGCCACACTCGTGGTTATTGACTCCGATGATAGAAGGAATTGGATTAAATGTTTTTTGAATCAATAGGTCTAGAGGCTCTTCAGGAAAGAAAAAACCGTCAACCACTCTAGTGAAAGACTTGGTTTTCTGAAATAACAAAGAAGAGAAAAATTGGCAGCTGTTTCTGTTCACAAAATCTGCTGTCCCCAAACCCTAGCCAAGCTGAGTCAACCCACTCTACAAAATGCATTAAGAAAGGAAAGATAAGCCACTCTTGGCCCATCCCAATGCATCAGTGCTGCCTGACCAGCTCTGCCACTTACCCGGGCAAAGGGGCTCAACTTTTCTGTGCCTTAGTTTCCTCACCTGCTAAATGGGGATAATAACAGTATCTAGTAAGAAAAATAGCCTCACACAATGGTTCTCATAGTGTGTTTCCTGGACCAGCAGCATCAGCATCACCTGGGAACTTGTTAGAAACGCAAATTCTCAGGCCTCACTCTAGATCTACTGAATATGAAACTCTGGGGCTGCAGGCCAGCAAACTCGTTTTAACAAGCCCTCCAGGTGAGCTGATCCATGCTCAAATGTGGAACCACCAGCTAAATGCAACAGGCAGAGTAGGGAGGGGAAGGGATGGCCAGGGTCATGGGGGTTGGTGTGAGCATCTTCCTGAGATGTCTTCCTTAGCGCCGTGCCTTGGATCTGGCTGGATATTTCTTGGGTCTCAGGAAGCAATGTTTTTTTTAGGTTTCTATTTTGGGAGTGGGGATAGAAGGGAGCACATAAAAGAGCTTTCACACTGTATTGGGTCAAAGACTTATTATCCATTTCCCGGATTCCAGCACAGCCCACTGCAGATCCTCAGTCCATGGCAAGTAACTATTGAACGAACGGAATCTGACAGATAATGACCTCACTCTCTCAAGGACTCTCAGAGGCTCTCAAGATTGGAACAGACATGAAATCTCATCCAGTCCAATGAATCATCCAGTGATTGAAATTTGTCAGTGCTCATCTAGACCCAGCTCGCATACCTACAGAGGTGGGTATCTCACGCCTCCTAAAGGAGCTGGTCCTTTTTCAGACAACTGAGTCTTTAGAAAGTTCTTGGTTATACCAAGCCAAAATGGCTTCCTAAGAGAAATTCCATCTCTAGATCTTGCCTTTAGCTTCTGGCAGCTTGTGGAACAAATGTGGTCCCTCTTCCCAGTGAGACGCCTTCAATGACTTAGAGACAACCTCATATTTTGCTGGATCTTCTCCAGTTTAAGCAGCACCCTGGGCCCATCAAGTTCCTTAAATTACCTGTAAGGTTTCTATAGTCCACATTGTTTTTTACAGCCATTACTATGAATCCCCAACCCCCATCTTTCCAAGTCCCAAATCAAAATGAAGAAGAGAATGGTAGGTTTTGTCTACCGCTCCATCTAAAGGGCAACCCTATGCCCAAACGCTCTCCTCCCTCTTTACCTGGCTGATGCTCAGCAACTCCTTGGAGGGTTTTTCCCTCAGACACTGCAGCAGGGCCATGGAGTCCGATGAATTGCAACCACAGATAGTCCCAATCACCTGCAACTGTTCCCAGAGAAGGACCAGGTCAGAACACAGCACTGAAAGCCTCCAGGAAAATCAAAGTTGGAAGGAGTCTTCGATCCAGCCACACGCTGGATACATGAAATCCAGCCTGCTGTCCCTCCTCACCCCCATGTGCCTATAATGGAATGTACACATTGAGGACGGGTTGGCACTACAACATCCTTACTCTCTTGCCTGACCTTCCTTGCCATCTTAAGCAATCGCCAGAGCTGGGGGAGGTGGTTTGTCAGTCTGTGGCCATGGAATGGAGTCAAGATTCCTGGTCACAAAGAGACCAGTCCTGTGGTGTTGGCTCAGTGGCCATTGGCACTAGGTCCCATGGAGTGCAGAAGCCTAACTCTGGGGTGCTAAATGGAGCCAGGAGCCCCAAGAGTGAGGAGCAGCTTTGCAAGCTTCTTCACTGTCATTTGAGGCATGACTCCAGATCAGTCTCAGCTTGTCAGTTCTGCTCAAGCCCCACCCCCTCCCCAGCCTGGAATGCCCTTAACATTTTTTTTCTGCTCTACACCAATTCTACTCATTCTTTAAGGCTCAAGTCCCACCTCCTCCAGGATGTCCTTTCAGACCACTGCAGCCCCCATGAACCCGTTCCTCCTCTAATCTCTCGTCACTCCAAGGATCCCCACCTTCTCTACCTAGCCCTTTGCTAAACACCTTGCTGCCCTGTCATTGGACTTTCCATATGCGTAGACCTTGCCCCTTGAATGAGGTGGTTTTTACCCTCCTGGGAGTCATAGATGCTCTGAGAATCTAATGGAAGCTACAGACCCTCTCCCTGAGAAAGCACACAAACATATAGAGTCTGCACACAATTGTAGGAGTTCAAAGACCACCTCCCAACATATCCATGGATTCCAGGTTAGATTATATTCTTCTCAAGTTAGTATATGTCTTCTCCACTTATAAACCCACAGGTCCTAACATGGAGCTGGGAAAACAATGGGCACTCAATATGTGTGTGGTGAATTAATAAATATATGCACAAACTGGAAGTAGCTTGATATATCATATTACCAAAATCAATAGTCCCTGTGGAATGTGGGAATTTTTGCAGTATTATGACTGTTTCTACTCTTGGTGTATGTTGTTATTTTCTATACAGTGTTTAAGAAAATGCACCACTAAAATGAATAATACCCAAGAGAGGGATCCACAACCCAGTGCTTAATTAATATTCATTGAATGAATCAGCCCATTTGTTAACTCATTCATTCAGCAAACATTCATAGTCACCTAATATACACCAGGCATTATGCTGGGATGTGAAAGATATAGAGACCTTGCTCCCCAGGTCCTCACCAGCTGGTAGAGCGCTAAGACAAGATGACAGATGACAAATATCTGGGGCATATGCCTCAACTCCCCCTCACAATCTCATGCCAGACAGCATTAATCAGGCACAGTGTTATTCCCCACTGAGCTGCAAACAGCCTCAGAATCTTTCTTAACATAGTACTCTAGATGGAATAGAGTAGGTACAGGAGATGAGCTATATACAATACAGGGAACTGAGTTATACATCACAGGCAAGTAATAATGAATAATATGTAAGAACTGTCACACACACTTACACATACACAGAAACTCACACACATATACACACACGCATGCACACAAACTTATGCACACCAGCAGTATTGCACTGTGTACCTGGACCCATTTCCTATTGAACCAGGCCTCCCGTGGAGGAACAAGGTTCACCTTGGGCCAGCATCAGGTTCTTTGGCCGTGGTCAGGGCAGCCAAGCACATGCTCTATGGACATGCTCTATTCTCTCCTGACCAAGGAGAGGAAGCTGGAGAGGTGTTAACGATATACCTACAGCTTCATCCCTCTCATCATCAGCGGCCTTCAGGTAAGGGATGATGGCCACCCCACTCTCCATGATGGCTTTGTGGAATAAGCCTTTGGCCATGGGGGATAGAACCTGGAGAGAGAACACAGAAGACCAAGGAAGTTATCCAGGAGGCTCCCCACCTATCACACACCACCCATCCCTTCTTGAAAGAAACCTTCCCAGGAAGCCTCCTTAAGAGCACTAACCTTAGGGGAAAAAGTCCTGGTTTGGGGGTTCAAAGACTAGCAGTGAAGGTTTGGGCAAGTTATTTAACCTCTCTGAGCCCCAGGTTCCTCATGAACTTTGAGGGCAAACATTCTGGCATGTGAGTGCTAGCTCCTTCACTTCCTAGCTGGGTAACCTCAGGAAAGCTGCTCAATACTTCTAAGCATCAGTTTACTCACCTATAACACTGGAGTAAAAATTGAGCCCATATCACAGAACTGTTGTGAGGAGTAAGAGAAGTAATGAGCATAGAAGCCTTTGCCCAGTGCCTGGTCAGATAGTAAGCACTCATGAAACGGTGGCTGTTATCATACACGTAAAGTTGAGTTAATACAATCCACCTTAGAAGGTTATTTTGAAGATATAGATAACCTTGTACATTCTCAAGTGTTATACAGCAGACGCTCTCTGCACGCACCTCCATGTAACTGACTTCTGTGATTAACATGTTAACTGATGCCCAGGAAATACTGACCACTCAGAGCCAACGGGCCATTTTCTAGCACCTCTGCCCATTTCTATTCCCACCAATTTCTTGCCATGAGTCAAGCATGTTTGCTTCCAAACCTGTTTTGTCAGTTACACTTGCTATTATAATTACATAATCAATGAAATATCGTGGGAACCAATGAAGTATGTGTGTTAAAAGAGAACAAAATTGTGTTTCGGGGAAAAAAAACCTTGATAAAGGAAGGTAGCTAAAAAGTATTGCTGTCAAATTTGGTGCAAACAAGGAAAGAATAAAGTATGTGGAGGGAAATAGAAAGCTCCGTGAGTGCACTGCAGTCACAGACTACGCTACAGGCCTCTCTAAGTTCCTGCCTGTGGTCAACACATTGAAACTGCGATCTGCGGGTAATGAGTTCTGTGATGGTTTATGCCAGGGAGCCCATGTCGGCCCTCGAGTCAGCAGATCGACTCTGGAAAGATAAGGCACCATATCAAACCATTGGTGAAGAAACGCACATTTTATGCTTTAAACTAAAATGTTTATAGGCATCCTTTGTTATTTTATGCTTTAGCTGAGTTTTTCTATTAAACAAGTAATTACCAGTCCTGGTAATTGGATACCAGGGTTTCAACTCTACAAATATAAGAGATTTTTCCTGAATTATCACTCACTGTGTGACCTTGGGCAATTCATTTAAACTCCCCTGATGACAGCTCTTGTTCTCGAAATGAGACTGAGTCCCTAACTCACAATGTATTTGTGAGGCTCGAGGGAGACATGTATAAAAGCATTTGTTCAACATGAAGCACCAACCAGCTGCGAGTGATTCATCATCCTCATTTTTTAACCTCCCCCCGCCAAGGTTTCTTCAAGTCCCAAGAGAAGAACTCACAAGGCTGGAAACACTTATGGCTCCTGCTGACTCGCCAAAGATGGTCACAAAGCGTGGGTCCCCACCAAAGAGCTCGATGTTCTCCTGGACCCAGGTTAGGGCGGCCACCTGGTCCATGAAGGCCCAGTTCCCTGGAGCGTGCTGGTTCCCTGTGCTGGGGGCAAGAGGCAGGGTGAGAATGCACAGTCGGCCACCCTCTGCTGCCTGCAGCTCAGGGAGCTGTCGACGGAGGCTGTGGGCTGTGTCAGGGCAACCCCACTCCCGCTGGCGAGAGGCTGAGAGTGGGAGGACTGGGAAGCTGGGAAAACTGGGCTTAGTTCTCACCCTCTGCTGGGATTTGGGTTTCTTTGAGAATCTGATGAAAGCTACATACCCCAGAAAAATGCACAGACAATCTCGTATGTGCAATTTCAGGGTATTCATAGGCTCCCCTGAATCCATGGATTCCAGAAGAGTCCTTCTCCTGAGAGTTGGTCTGCACCAGGAAGCAAGACCTCCCTGGGTACAGAGGTTCCAACAAATGTCTTAGTGAATAATAATGGTAATAACAGCAGCAGCTGCAGCACTGTGTGCGAGGGGGTCCTGAGGGCTTTACGGTTGATGTTCCTATAATCCTCCCAGCCTGAGAGGGAGGTGGTGCGAGTGTCTTTCCTTTGCCCCTTTGGGTTATCTCTCCACCGTTCTCTGCCCTGATCCCAAAAGGCTGTGCTCTATGAACTGCATCACCCAGGCTTCCAGCTGTGTGCGGTCTGTGAGAGGCACCAGCTGAGCGCTTCAGGGAGCTATCCAGAGACTAGGAAGTTTAGTCCATCACTCCATGTCCCCTCTCTGCTGGGAAGTGGTCTGGGCAGTGGCTGCATTTCTCCACAGCCACAGCTTATGCCACCTCCATCAATGAATCTGCAAGCACGCCCTAAGGATACTGACAGATACACGTGGTCTCCTTCTCACAGACAGGAAATCAAGGCACAGAGCCCTTGCCCAAGGGCTAGAAAGCTGCAGATGTGGGATTCAAACACAACAAGTCTAGCCCAGAGTCCATGCTCCTAACCAATGCCCCCACGCCCCTACAGAATAGCATTTTCCCCAGGATGGGTGGACAATTAATGGGGAAACAATGAAAATACAAGAGAACCAAAAAAGGCCCAGACCAAAACATCCACGTGGTACACACCACAAACGTGAGTAATCTCAGGATCTACTCTACGTCCCTCCATTCTCCAGCCCTCCCACTGCTCTTCCCCTTGGGTCCCTTTGTCTGTCCATGACCCCTGGGCTGGCTCTAACTCCACCTTCTCTCTCCCATGACCCCCATATCTGCAGGAGCCAAACCCTGCCAATTTTATCTCCATTCCATAATGACTCCCACATAGGTCCCCATCCCTCCATTTCTATCTATCCTGATTCATAACCTGGTGACTTATGATCCGGATGAACTTGGGCAAGTCACTTAACCTGCTTTGCTTCAATGTTCTTATGTCTAAAACGGGGCTAATAATGGTGACTGCCTGGCACAGTTGTCACGAAGGGTGACAGTGAAGGCCCACGTGAGCACCGTGTATGTGTGAGCCATCACTCTGGTCCTTCAGCCACCACTCTGCTTCACTCCATGGCCTGCATCAAGACCGTGCAGTAGCCTCCCCATCTGCAGCCCCGGCACCCCTAGCCCAGCCTCCATTCTGCTCCAGAGTGGCCCTCTTGCTTTCCTGCTCTGCAGGACACTCCTGGGTCCCTCACTCATTATTGGAAAAAGCCCAGCCTCCATGCACAGCCCGGCATTCAAGGCCTGTCCCAATCAGGCCTGTTCCTGCCTTTCCACATCCATGTCCCACTGTATCCTCATCTATCTGCCTACTAGAACCCAGATACTATAAACAATCTTTGGAAACCTTTCTGCCAAAGGAATCTTACGCAGAATCCCAACGTACAGAGCAGCTAAAAGTGTAATCGCTCTGGTCAGGGCGCCCCTCTCAGCCCTCCTTGCCTCTGCTGCAGCCCTATAGCCACCTCCCACTTCTACAAGCCCAAAACACAGTTTGCAAATATTGCTCCAGGCCCACGTGCTGCTACATTTCCTTCCTGTTTCCTAGCCCTTGCTCAGGCAGCCCCCCTTGCCAAGTGTGTTCTCTCCCAACCTCTCCTTACCAAATCCAATCCCTTCTTTAAGGTGCAATTTGAATGCTGCCTCTCTCATGAAGCCTCCCTGATTCCTTACAGCCCCCTCCTCTGTTTCTACAGCCCCACTGCCTCACACTCTCAGAGCATTAATCACATCCCGCCTGGTAGCATGGGCATTTGTGTCCCTGAGTTATCTCCCCCACGATACTGGGAGCCTCTCAAGGGGAGAATTCATGCTGGACTCCTCGCTGCCTTCCCCAAAGTATCTGACAGCGGCCTCTCAACACTCCTCTCGGCCCACATTGCACCCTGGTCAGGGTTTCAGTTCTGCCACATTCTAAGTAGGATAATAGAAGTGGCTCTGTCCCATGACCTCTGGGAAATTCTTCACCTCTCTGTGCCTCCATTTTTCACCTGTAAAATGGGAACAACAACAGTATGTTTCCCGTAGGATTATTCTGAGGGTGAGTTGAAATAACGCGTGGCCAGTGCACAGAACTGTGCCTGGCTCACAGTGAGCATGCAATACACGTTAGGTGCCATTGGAGGGAGGGAAGCCAATGCAAGGGAGTGACTATTCTCGGGTGAGCGTTTGAGGAGCCTCGAGGTGGGGCCCTGTGGCAGAGACTACTAACTGCTCACACACTGTTTCCTCATTTTCCAGGGCACACGGCTGGGCGACATTTCCCTGTCTCCCTTGCAGTTGGGTGTGGCCACATGGCTGAGTTCTGCCAATGGCATGTGAACAGAAGTGATGAGGGCCACCTCCAGGCTGATCCAGAAGGACCTCCCTCACATGATTCTCTATCTGCTGGCCAAATGCAGAGGGTCTGGGGCCTTACAGGAGGGCAGAGCCACAAGATTGAAGGAGACAGGGTCCCTGATTGATCATATGGAAGGACGTCTGTCAGTCAGCAACACTCAGTTGGACTTCACTTGAATGAGAAAGAGACTTACTGTTTTAAGCCACTAAGACATGGAGGTTTATCTGTTATTGCTGCTAAGACTACCTAACTAATTTGGGCCAAATTTGTTCAATGTCACTGAAGGCTCATTCCTCCTTAGGTTGCTGGGCAGTGAATCCCCTGTGGCTGCTGCCCAGCTGCCCCTTGAGGATCAGGGTGTCAATCACTTGGGGAGACTCACTTGAAGAAGCCAAGCATTCCTAGCCGGTACTGGATAGTCACAACCAGCACGTCCTCATAGGCAGCCAGGGCAGACCCATCGAAGATGGAGGCTGAGCCACTCTCGAAGGCACCCCCAGGGAGCCACACCATGACCTAAGGAGGGGAAAGGAACTCTCCAGTCAGCCCGCCATGCACTCACATCCCCTCCCCATGCATATTGGGACCTTCTTTCTTTAGGGAAATATAAATTTGTCACTTTCGATCCTGAACAGTATTAGAGGTTTTGTCTTTTGAAGAAGTCCCAGGGGTAAGCATGTGGGCTCTGGCATCCAGGTGCCTGGGTTTGATTCCCAGCTCTGCCACTGACTAGCTGTGTGACCTTGGGCAGATTACTTAACCTCTCTGAGACTTGTTTTCTCATCTCTAAGATGTGAACGATGAAAGTATCTCATTTATGAGGTTATCATGGGTTTAAAAAAGATTCTGCATCTAAAGGTCATAGAACAATGTGCTCAGAAAGTGTTAACTAAATATCATTGAACTTGTGACCCACAGGAAGATGGAAATCATTGTAAGCCATGTATGAGAGCAAAAGCAGCTCAAGCAGTTTTAATCTAAGGCTTTTTCCTACCTACAGACAGAAGAGAAGAGAGGAGAAAGAAAGGGGAAGAGAAGAGTGGAAATTTTGCTATATTGATTAGAAAAATCGGGACTAGGGAACATAAAACACTGCTCACATGGTATTATCAGTATTTGTACGTTAATAATAAATCCCTTCCATTCTCTTTTTTAAGGTCATATTAGGGACTACAGCACTTGGGGCAGGAAAGAAGAAAGTCACTGAGAAAAAAGGAGAACTGGACAAAGCATTGGCTTTGGCACCAGGATCTGCCACTTAACTGTGTGTACAACATGGAGCAAGTCTCTCCTGCCCTCCCTGTGCTTCATCTTCATCTGTAGAATGGGTCCAATGATGCTTCCCCTCTGGGTTATTGTGGGGGTTAAAGGAGATAATGCACTGTTCCTGGCACAAAGTCTGTGCTCGATAGATGTTGCTGTTATGATACAATAGGGCGAGTCTCCCATTGCAGTGCCATGGAGAGAGAGGATGATGAGGGAGCGTGCTTAAAACTAGATGGTAGACTGTACCTCTACTACTCACTTACACAGGGATCTTTTACATTCTGAAATGAAATACTTCACATTATTACCTAACTGTCTTCATTGTAAACAGAAAAATTGGAGAATGTAATTATCTCCTTTAAAAAAGGATCTCCCAAGCAAAAAAGTCAGAGTCCTTTAAACAGTGCCTTTTCTAAATGTTTCCAGACCATTAAATACTCAACAGAGGAGAAAAACAAAACAAAGTAAAAATCAAAGGTCAAGTCACTGCCAATAAAGAAGCAATCAGAAAAGAAGATGAAGTGAATCTGTCATTAGAGGGGCTTTTTAAGAAAGTTATTGACATGTCAAGTGATTACATTTCCCTTTTACCCAACAGGGCTAGGTCCGATTCCAGATACCCAGCCACTCTGCCTGGACCCCAGGCCAAGAACCTGCTAGCTGGAGCCCCCAGCATGGCAGGCATCCTTACAGGGAGCTTGGAGCCAGTGTCCACATGGGCCGGTGCATAGATGTTAAGGTACAGGCAGTCTTCCGACACTTCGAATTGGGGGTAATGCACCTTGAGAATGCGTTGATCTGAGAGCAGCCACTCTACCTCCTGGAGGCACCTTGGAAGAGAGGAAGAGAAACCCCCTGAGTTGCTGTCAGCAAACCTGCCTAGGAGGGGCCAGTTCTTGTGACAGCAGGAAGGCCTGGCATTCCCTGTGTCTGATCAGAAGAGGCATACGGGAGCTATTGGGACAAACTCTAATTATGCCCCACCTCACCCCATGGTGGCACAAACCAACAAGGTATAATTCTGTTTGATCAGGTCCTACGTAAGAAAGCATATTGTGCAGAATAATTGTACCATTAATCCCCAGCACCCACCCATGCCTACACCCACCACCACAGTTCAGACACACACACAGAGATTCAAGCTGGCTCAGCAATTCCCCAAACTGTAGAGGGCAGGACACTGGGTCGCATATCAATGGCTTTGCTCTGGCAGCTCTCTCTTCTGCCTGCAGAGGAACCAAAGGACATTTCCAGGCCTCTCCACCAGGAACCAGCTGAGGTAGGCATGTAGGGAGACTCCTGCATTCAGGCCTTTGCCCAAGTGCTCCCTCTGCCCGGACTGCTCTCTTCCTCTCTTCCCACTTCTACTTGCTCATCTTCTTCCCTTTCCTTCAGATTCAGTCCAAGTGCCACCTCCTCCAAGAAGCCTTCTGAGATTTCTCCAGTTGTAGATCTTCTTTGAAAACACCTACATATTTTGTGTTCTTTCCTAGAACTTCTCTAGGCTTGTGCATGAGTGTTATCATCTTCCCCAACTCAACTGTGAGCAGCTAAAATCTAGGACTCAGTACTAGTCACTTCAGTACCTCACAGCCCCTAGCACTGAGCCTGACACACATTAAGTGACATTATATATGTGACTATTTCCACTAAGTGCTCAATTAATGTTAGTTGTTTTTTTAATAGAATGATGTACAGATTGGGCAGCAGGAAACCATCACTGCAAAATCTATCCCCTGACAAGTGTTTATGCCTTTTTGCCCCCTTGTATGTTGTTTATCAGAAATCAAGGCCTCATGCTTTCAGCAGAACCATCCTCTAACAATTGCCCTCATCATTCTATGTTTTAATTGTCGTTTTTGTCTATGTCCCCACCACCACTCTCAGTCTACAGGTTCCCTGAGGGCACCTGTGTCTAATCCACTGTGTTGTCCTCTAGGGGCCTCATGGAGAGATCATTACTGAAATGGTTCTCAGTGGATATTATTTGAATGAATGAATGAGTGAATGAATAGATGAGTTTCAACTTAGTGTCCTCAGTCCCTGGGCCACATGGGGTCTTCTTCTGTGGTTTAGGGAGCTTCCTGGCACCAAGGTACTCCTTCTGCCTGGGACTCCAATGCCAGACACCAATGTGACCAACCTGAGGGCTTCACAGAATCTGAACAATCAGAAGATTCTTGTGGATTTCGAAGTCTCACCTCCCACCCAATGCACGAGGACCCTCCACAATTCACCTGGGAACTGGTTGCCCACCTAAGCTCGAAAATTTGCAGTGACTGGGAGCTCCTTACCCCCCAGTCCTCCTGTGTCACAGACACACACTCATGCATTCATTCCACAGGTATTTATGGGTTTCTCACTATGGGCCAGGCCCTGCACTGGGTACAGCATTGACTGCTAGAGCTAAAATCCCTCAGGTGTGGTGCTTCTCTCTAAAGTCCTTACCAGTCTGACCTTGGAGACTAAGCCTGGCTGAGGAATCACACAGAAACATCTGACAGTCCCTTCTAATCAAAAGACTCAGTAAGCCCAACACAGTGGCTCCCAAATCTGACTGTTCCCAGAATCCCTAGAGAGCTTTCAGACAATCCAGTTTCCTGGGTGCAGCTCTGGAGACTCCAATTTAGGACAGTAACTGAGGCCAGAGAACCTGCACATTCTGAACAACGCCCGCAGAGATTCCACTGATCAGCCAGTTGGGGAGCCATGCGATTACTGAAGCATTCGTCCACTGCTGTAGCCTCCCCTCCTTCTCCCCAGAGCACACCCGCTCCGTTCCCATTGCCCTGCATGACCTTTATTCACCCTCAATTCTCTGTCCCTACTCCTGGGTCGCAGGCCACCCACGAGACCAAGCCAGGTCTTACAATTTAGGGTAGGATGTGGCGTCTCGGAAGTCCTTCCAGGGCAAGGCAGCTTTCGGTTTTGCAAATCGCAGGGGTCCTAAAGGGGGTGCGGCATAGGGGACCCCGAGGAACATGTTCACAGGCATGGCACTTCCCAGCACAGCGGCTTGCTTTCCTCGGACCCATCCCAGCCTGGTGTTCCTTACTGGTGCATCTACAGCTGGCCCTGAAGGAACACAAGGGGAGGAATCAGGAGCTGGCTGGGAAGAGGCTGGGAATAAGCTGAACTCCGAGCTCCCCCCAGTGGGGGTGCTCCTTCTCAGCCCAGAGGCTGTGCAACAGGAAGTATCTGCATTCCTTCTCAATGAACTCACGTCCACTGCCTCCTTCAAGATTGCCTTAGAAGTCACCTGCCTCAGAGGACCAACTTAGTTTCTCCCAGGAGCACAGCACCAAGCCACAAAATTTCCCCCAGCTAATTTGGGAACCCATGTCCCTTCTGCTGCACAGAAGCTTTCCCTTACTGTGGAATTGATACACACCGGGCTCTACAGATCCTAGGACTGCACGAAATCATCTGGCCCAGAGTGTCCCACTTTGGGCCCAGACTTTCAGTCATTTTCATACTCACCAGCACAATTGGTGGCATGTCTGTACATATCTATATGACTATGGCTTTTTCATTTTTCTTAAAATTACATTTAAATAAACTTTAAAATTTTACCTAGAGGAATCCTAAACAATAACATCTATGCAATTGTGGTTTTGATGAGTTAGGGATGTGCTTTTGAATACATGTGAAAATAAATAGACAACAATGAAAATAAAAATTCTCATGCAGATGCCCCCTGAAGTCATCTCATCCACCTCCAGGAGTCTGACGATGACACTTCTGAGACTGAGAGTGCATGCTTCTGGGTTTCCATACAGAATACGAAGCCTTGAGAAGTTAACTGCCCAGCTATTTACTTAGCAGGACCCAGGTGTCTTGGCCCTACCTGTTCTAATGTCATTTCAAGAGTGAAAGTCCTGCAGGGCAGCCACTCTACAGAAGCACGGGCTCCTCCCCTATGCTCCTCTCCAGTGCCCAGGACAGAGGGCTCTCCAAGTTCCCCGGAGGGTGCAAACAAGTCAAGGGCAGGACTGGGGTCTTCTGTGCTCTATCTGCACCCAAGGAGACCCTGTCCCTGGGGATTTCAGTAACACCAAGACACTGCTCAGGTCCCCTGAGGCTACTACACAGCCCTCCGTGGGCCCTCAGAGACCTCTGGGAAATAAGTTCATTTCCACCAGTGGAAAATCCTCCATGGTAGGGAAGTCCCCCTACCCCATCTTCTGAGAACCCTCCTCTCCCACTGGGTGTCTCACCCTCAGTGGCAGCTGCAACAACCCAAAAAGCCCAGATCAGAGTCTGGCCTAGGTGCACCCACTCCCCACTCATCTGGCTGGGCCGCCTGAACTCCCTGGACATCCACGGCAGCTGCTGGGCTCAGAGAGCTTCGGTCGGGGACAAGAAAGGGCTTCCTATTGGTAGACAAATGTTGAGCAGGCAGACACAGGACACAGGGTTGGTGAAGAATAGCATCAAACCAAGATTTTCAGAGGACTTGGCCGAGCAAGACTTTCCTGTTCTGATTTACATAAGCTGATGATTAACTCTTGAGCTGGAGGAAGATAATTTGTTAGGCTTTGGGCTCTTAGGATAGCAGAAGTAGAAAGGACATTTGGACCAGGTAAGTCAGGGACCTCAACTCGGGTGCCTGCATGAGCTGGGAGGCAGCAAACAACAGTGAATGAAGCTGGTCCAGAGAGATCAATAGGGAGTGGTGGGGACTGTGGAAAACTGGACAGCACACACTCTGTCTAAAGGACCAATGACTTCTCAACTCCAGTGAATATTTGGCTTGTGACAACGTAGGTACACCAAACCAGAAGTCTGCGATATTTCTCGATTTTTAGATGTGGTCTAAATTTTTAAAAATCACAATGTGAGCCCAATGCAGCATTTCTACTGGCTTGATTTGTGTCACGGGTGAAGCCTCTGCAATTCTGATCTAGACCCAGGTCCCCTGGTGTAAAAATGAGGAGACGAGCGTGAAGTTCCTATAGGTGGTTCTGTCGGAGCCTGTTTTCAGCATTCTGGGTTCTCGTTGCAGTGCCAGCGGGTCATGGAAGATCTGGCTCAGGACCCAGAAGCACCACCTCACTTAGGGTAAAGGACCCAGGATGGGGCTTCCCAAATGCTTGGGGCTGGGCTGGTGGAGTCAGAATTATTTGGGGCACTTGAAAATGCATCCTTCTGCCCCACCTCCTGGGGATGTGAGGGCAGGAATTTAACACCAGTAGTGGGTTTGGGAAGCATCAACCTAATGCATGGGAGGTTTCCCAGAGTAGTCACTTCCTGAGAAGCAGAGGAGGCACAAGCAGGTATTATGTGCCTGCTGGATACAGAACTCTGCACGACAAACAGGGAAGGCCTTACTCAAGGTCAGAGCAAGGAGATGCCAGATGCACTTTGCTCAAAGCAGGTGCTCCTGAAACTTTTGCAGATTTGAAATCCCCCAGTAAATAATATATTTCTCCACAACTCCAGCACCATTTCTGATACACCACTGACTGTGCCAAGAATTATAGAAAGAGGACTTCCGTGGAGTCTTAGGTGAGGGTTTGATTCTTAATTCCAAAAAATCACTTATGGTTCAAGTAATGCTTGAAAATCCCTCAAATTGTCCCTGAAATCCAGCGAACAACTGTGGAAAGCAATCCCTCTGTATGATGGTGTTTGAGAACTGTGGACTGGGGGTAAGGAAAAAAGGGACTGCCTATATCAGACATATGGATGTGAGGACATGAGGTGACCATAAATCTTAGGAAGTGAGTGGGGGATGGGGTGAGAATTTCTAAAATGTTTCCAGCTTGCCTGCAAGGTTTACTGATTTAGAACAATAGGCTGACAAATATCTTAATTCATGTTTACAGATTTGCTTGCTGTTGGTAGGTTCAAAGACTTATAGCCTTTTGGATATCAAAGAACTTAGTTTACGTCCAGGCTATATAGTAGCTGGTCAACAGCATTTGCGAGATTGGAATCTAAGCCTTGCCTGCTAAGACTCACCCATACACTATTCTTTAAAAAGCTGTCAAGGAGAATATGACTTTCTCCTGCCTCTCCAAGTGGGCCCTTCCTCTTATGGTCCCCTAAGCAGCTGTATGCTCTTGCTGTGATCTTGCAACCCTTTACAGAGACCTGGGTTCAAGCTTGATTCTTCCTCAGAATCAAGGGTGTCGTCGAACAAATCCCTCCATCTAATCAGAAATAATATTGATTCCCTGTGCCACCACTCATTCAACAGTTTTTAAAGTGCCTTCACATGAGCTATCTTATTGTCACATCTCCCCCCCACACACACACACACATTCTGGATGTCTTTCTTCTCCACTCTCTTACTCTTTAAAGCCCAGTTCAATGGCCACCTCTTCCAAGAACCTTTCCTAGATTCTCCTGAACTCCTCAGTGTTTTGCTTTTCCAGCCTCTCCTTGTTCCACGTTAGTTGTGTCCATGACTGCCTTCCTCCTGGAGGAGGTCTCTTCCACTTACGTGTCCATTATGGCTTCTTCCACGTATCCTAGTGTTTCCCCAAACTCAGCCATTGACCTTCTAGCTTCACAGTTTGTACCATTCCCACTACTAACCCGACTATCAATTCACTTAATATTTTTCTTTAAATTTACCTTTTAAAAATACTCATTATTAAAGAAGTCTTTAAATAACTAATGCAACGGGAATAGTATTTTGAAAAGAGTAAACCAGTATGCTTTGCATTTCTATACCATAAAATCACTCCTTCTACCCCTGGCAACCATTATGGTGAAGTAGGAGGGTATGGTGTAGAGGACCCCAAAACAGGACAGAGTGCAGAATCTGCCCCTTCTGTACTGTGGATCTTGGGAAGGAGAAGGGAACAGAGTAGGGAAAGCAGGTGATGACACAAGTGCCCTTAGTCCCCCTTTTAGACTTAAATCTCAAAGTGGGAGGTATGCTAGACAGGGGAGGCTCAAGGTAGCCTTGGTTCTCCAGGAGGAGGCTGCCACCAGTGTGCCCCACATCTCTGAACCAGCCTGCAGCAGCCACAACACAATAGAAGAGGTTGGGCAAAAAGAGATCTCAGGTGATGCTCCAGACATGGCCTTGAAGGGAACTCAGATGTGATTGAGAATCTGGTTGGGAGCTGGATGGGGAGTAGAACAAGGGACCTACAGAGGTGCCTGCTGGACTTGAGAAAAAAGTGGAACCACAACCTGACCTGGTGGAGCACAGTGCTGAGTGCTGATCAGGGCTGAGGTGGGGCACTGAGTCAGCAGGGGATGACTCATGAGCTCTGACCAAGACAAGAGGACAGACCACGAGCTCGCCATGTTAGAATTCATCATCCTTCCAGGAACCCTGTGTAGAGGGAGACCACAACAACACGGGGACCTTTGCAAGTGGATCCAGGCTCCCTCTGCCCCTCCACTAGTGCGGTCATATAAGCTTCCCCCAACTCTTGTAGCCAGAGGGGGAAGGAGGAGAAACAAATCTGAGAGGCTATGCATTTATATGAAAAAGCTTATGTTACTTAAAGGGACTGTTCAAATTATTGAATAGGACTGAGTTTACCAGATTGAGCTCAATGTAATTGTCTACCATTAAGCAGGGGGCAAGGTGGTCTCACCTTGTTAAAAAGAGAAATTAATAAATGTTTTATATATATATGAAACATGCTACCACCAAACTGAGTCTATCTTTTCTACAAAATCAATATTGAAACAGAACTGTGGAGGACGTGGCTTCCTAATTGTATATTTTCTTTTTTTGTGTGTGGGGAAGACCAGCCCTGAGCTAACATCCGTCGCCAATCCTCCCCTTTTTGCTGAGGAAGACTGGCCCTGGGCTAACATCGTGCCCATCTTCCTCCACTTTATATGGGACGCCGCCACGGCGTGGCTGACAGGCAGTGCGTCAGTGGGCGCCCGGGATCCGAACTCGCGAACCCCGGGCTGCCAAGCGCGAACTAAACCGCTGCGCCATCGGGCGGCCCCTAATTGTATATTTTCTATTTGCTGTTCTGTCTAGGTACCATCTCTGATTATCTCAGGTGTCCAATAATTTACAGGGCCTACACTCTGGGAAACATGAATATGTCAGGAAACAATGATATGAGCTTTCATTTATGGAATGCCTTATAAGTATCAGACCCTGGGCTAAATGCTTTGTAGCCATTACCTAATTTAGTGCAATTATTCTTATTTCATAAATGAGGAAACTGAGGCTCTGCAAGGTGGGAAGAATTGTCAAATATCACAAGGCTGAGAAGCAGCACAGCTGGAACTTGAGCCTAGATTTCCTGCCTCCTAGTGCACAGGTTTTGCCATATAGGGAGGAGGGAGTAGGAAATGAGGAGCAATAGGAAGATCAGAGAGAATAGGCTGAATTCTGCAGTTCTTGGGCCATGAAAAGTCGCTTAATCTTCTAGGAAGCTGAGTAACCAATTGCCATCACCTCCTTGGACCTTGATGTCCCCATCAGTAGCACAGACCAGTGGCCTGGATGGCCCCTGAGAAATACAGACCTTTGATGGGCTCTCTCTGTTCCCCCAGATTGCTCTACTGACGCCCTGAGGGACAAACCGGAATGAGAGAGGACCTCAGTTTGAGGCTTGGCTTAAAACACACGCTAATCTACCACTGCTGATAGTCAGTGGAGATCAAAGCTCACTTCCTGATTCTCATAAGGGGAGGCTGAAGGAACCCTGAAGGCACCACAGCAACGACGGCGGCTTCACGGTAGAGAGTGGTCTGCAGGTGGACAAAACAAAGGGAGGATGCTCTGGAGATGGAATCGGGTCACTGGGCAATGCCCTTCTCACCCCACACGGACCCAGAGCTGGACCCTTAGAGCTTTCTTTTCACAACCTTTCTTCAAACCCACCTCACATTTGAGTTAAACACAAACACTCTAACAGGATGTTCAAATCTTTTCCCATCTGGCTCCATCCTGCCATTCCAGATGGATGCCTTACTGCATCCTCATCTCTCTAATCCCATCACCACACCCCATCACTGCACCACCATCACTGCACCCATCATTGCACCCCATTACTGCTTCCCCATCACTGCACCACCATCACTGCACCTCATCACTGCACCCATCATGGCACCCCATTACTGCTTCCCCATCACTGCATCCATTCTTGGTTAATTACATCTTCCTCTCCTGGAATGTTTTGCCTTGACTTCACCTGGTGAAACTCTACTTCTCTTTCAAAATCCCATGGAAGTACCATATCCTCCATGCAGTCCTCCTTATTCTCAAACGTTGGAATCATCCTCTCCTTTCCTCCACCACGCTTTGTTGATGTCTCTATTATACTATTACAATATCGTGTCCTTGCTCTATAGCTGGTTTAACCACAGATGATGATGATGATGATGATGATGATGATGATGATGATGACGAAAATGACATCACTCATCTCCTGGTCTCATGACCTCAGCACACTTCTGATTTAAGTCATAGCTGCAATGGACAGTTCTGTGCAAGCTCAGCCTCACCTTGCACTGTCAGCATACCACTTGAAGGATGGGTGGGTCATGTGTCTTTGCATTTTCTGCTCTAGAACCTTCTCCCCCATCACAAAAGTCTTCTCTGTCTTTGCTCAAGAGAGACTGAAATTATAGGACAGTTAAAGTGCCCAGAAGTAAGCCTCAACAAAGGGTCAGGAGACCTGGGAGATGCATGCTCCACCTCTGGAGGCATTCTGTATGCTGCTCAGGAGGCAGGAGGCCCCAGAGAAATTGGACTCTCACTGCTCACAGCATCAGCCTCAGTAATACACCCTTAGCTTCTCTTTTCCTCCTCCTGTCCCTTCCTCAGGGTCTGCTCTATGGGAACCAAACTAAGTCCATTGGTCCTAGGAGACCTAGAAAGCAAACCCTCAGTGGGATTCTGTAAGTGGGTCAGTCACCAATCAGACAGCATCATGTCACTAAGACTCTCAGTGGTGGGTTGGGCTGCAGTCCAGCTGGAGGGGCAGCCCTGAGGTATCCATTAACCCAGTACTTCTAAGTTTAGAGGCAATGGTAATTGTAAGGATTGTGGCATTGGCGTGACTTTGTTAGCTACCTCAGAAACCTGGAAGAAATGACAGGCTCAGTTCAATCAGCTCTCAACACAGAGAATGCAATGAAAATTAGAAGGCGGCCTGGCAGCTTTTCAAGATAACCTTATCTCCTAGAACCACAGTTAGACCATGCTGAGAATTGGACGCAGGATTTAACCATAAGAGTACGAGAGCTACAAAGGAGGTTGAAACATCTCTTATGTTAAAGTCAGGGCACAGATAAGGACTGATTGGGACCCTGAGCCATGGATACAGACATTTAGATGGATGCATTTGAGAACCATGAACACCCAGATTCTCCTAAATTCTCCAAACTAGCAGGAGCAGGCCTCTCCTTCTTACAAGAGGAGAGCAGACTTGATCTGTGACATGTGTCTCACATAAAAATGTTTTTTCCCATCGAGATCACCCTACTCCATGTATTGCCCCAGACCAAGAACTAGGGCCAGGTCTCAGCATAGTCTGAACAAGGAAATATAGTCCCTTCTCTGGGAGTAAATGGCATTCTCATCAAATGAATTGCATGACATGGCTAATATGTCCTGGTAGGAACTGAGAAAACCATGTGTGGGAGTGGATCTTGAGCGTAGTGGACCTGAGTTGTGGGGCAGAAGATAAGATTGGGTAAGAGAGAGTTGATTAATGGAAGATCACATTCCCATGACTCAGGACTTATTGTGCTGAAAGAATGCCTCAGGCTGGTCTAATATGCTGCAGGAATGGCTCCCTGAAGCTTGGACATGACGACAGCTTACAGCAAGTGAGACGGAGATGTTAGCATTGCCATGGCAGAGTACTGATGAAGAGATCAGAAGGTTCGGGGATGTGGGTCTGTTACAGTAAGTTTACTTCTTAGAATGAGGGAACCGCCACCTGATGATGTTTACCGGGTGCATCCAGGAGCTCTCATCACTAGGTCAGTAAGAAATGCACCACCATAGAGGGCACCAGCATCTTTGAGAAGCCCGATGGTGACAGTCCTTGTTAGGTGAGGACTGATGCTACCGTGACAATAGGCTTCATTCAGATTCAGCCAATGTGAGTGAACCTGGAACATCAGAGGCCATGTGGTGCTATTTAACCCTCAGAGATGAGGTGGAAATAATTACCTTAATGGGCAGCAGAGACAGAATGGTGACCAGGATGCCTTGTCCACAGAGATCTATGACAGTGACTAATGGATCATGGTATTCCTAGACATAAGATAGGTGGGCAGCCAACTTGAACATTGTTTAACTTATAAAGCCAGAAAAACTCAAGAGCTGGTGAGCAGAAGTTTTATGTCAGCCATAACTGAAAAATCACAATCCCTTATCGGATCTTTCTAAACCTCTTCTCAAACCTATTGAGCCCATTGATTAAAGGATGCTGGGTCCCCTGAAGGAAGAACTATGCAATGCCACTGCAAATATATACAATAAACATTCCCCCAATCCTTCCCTAAAGGAATTTCTAGCCAGGAACCATCTCACAATAGGAAGTTCCAGATGCATGGTCACTTGGTGCCCATGGTTTAGCATTTCTACTCTACCAGGACCCAGTAATACACCAGCAGATGCTTCTCAAAGGGCATGTAATTTTCTGTTGCAGTTGGCATGACCTTACTCCAGAATTCCAGGGACCTGTACCATGATTCTCCCACTGGAGCTTGCCATAAATTCCACACTGCATCTTTTCCTATCCCTGACATCTCCAGCATCATAGACCCTGGCAGATCCTATCACTCAAACAGCAGGGCTGATTACTTCACAGCACCATTTCCTCTCCAGACCCCACTCAACGCTGTAGCCTTTCATGTCACCTGGTATTTGAGCCAGAGCAATATGCCTAGGTGTGGAATGTGATGCCTACAGAACCCAATGAGGCCTTGTTTCCTTCTTTTTGACAAGAATTGCAAGATGCATACATGTCTTTTACTTAAGAGGGGAGATCTTGGCATGCCCCTAACCACTGGATTCCTAAAATCGTCATTGAAGTGTCTACTCCCTGAATTTCTACAGGATTTATCTCCTACTCTCTGGAGCACAAGGCCTTCAGAGTTCTAGCCACCTGCTACTCATCCTGTCCTATCAGCATGAAGTCATAACTATAATGGGTGAGTGTGATGTTCTGTGGAACACCTGGCAGTCTAGACATCTTTGGACTATATTATGGCAGACAGTGGGAAACTCAGTGCTGTAAATGAATATTATTCATCCCATGTGAATGTGAATTATTTCTGATCTCAGAATGGAAAAGATTGTATTTGCCAAACCAATAGCCACATACCTTGTAACTGAGGCCTTACTAGTCTGCTCAAGCAAGGATACCACACCTAGTACAACAGCCATGATCAGGGTTACTACTTGGTTAAGTGTGTGGTAGTCTATAGTCATTTTCCAGGATCATTCAGTTTCTGCAGGTGCCAGATTGGTGTATTAAATGGAGATGTGATAGAGACTACCATCTCTGTATCTTTTAGGCCCTTAATGGTGCCACTAATCTCTACCATTCCCCACCCAGGACAAAATATTTGTTTCCATTTACTATTTTGACCATGAGTGGGAGCCTCCTGGATTATGACAGGTTCAGGGGCTTCCATTTGGCCTTCTACTGTGATAGCTATTACTCCATAGACCAGGGAGATTACTCTAATTGCCAAGTATATCAATCCCAATTTATGCACTTGGACACTGGAGAAATGACCACTGGGTGGGGTCCATTGACCCAGTGGGTCCACTATGGGCTAGAGTTTAGCTAGAACTCCATTTATTACCAGGCCCTGTAGGCCCCACTCTAACAAGGGGGTCATGATGACACTTTGGGTCTCCAGATATTAATGTCAATTCCAACTCTGTGTCCAGTAGTCCTGTAAATGTTTGCTCAGTACACAATCACCCAAGTAAATAGCCATAGGTCCTTTTGGAGAAGAACTAGGGAAATTGTCACAATGTATACTTGCCATAATGTTGCAAGTCCTTCTTCTGAGGGACCCAGGCACCTTTCCATTCAGTGGTTTTCAGATCTTACTATTGGCTCAGATCAGTTTATCTCACCAGGGTGTGGACTGCATGAGAACAGGGACATTTTGGATTTATCTTTACTCTCAGTGACAGGTTAGAGCCTGACAGAGCAGGAGTTTAATAAATGTTAAGTTTAAAATTTTTTAAAGTGCTTCTCATTGGTGGAAAAACTGAAGAAAGACATCAACCTACATATCTAAAAATCTCAACAAATCCCAAGCAAGGTAAGCTCAAAGAAAAAACTTAAACCTTAGCACATCACAATCAATTGCTGAAAACCAAAGCTAAAAAAATTTAAAGAAAAAGAAAAAAACTTTACCAGCATCAAGAAAATAAAGTACACATTGGATAATAGAGGAAAACAATAAGAATGATAGCTAGTTTTATTAGTAACAATGGAAGGTAGAGATAACAAAACGATTAAAGTAAAAGCACTATCCATCTAACATTCTTTATCCATGGAAAATATCCTTCAAGAATGAAGAAGAAATAATGACATATTCAGAAAAAAAAATGAGGTGAGATAATATGCTACTGGCAGACCCACACTGCAAGAAAGACTAAAAGATGTTCTCCAGGAGATGTGAGATGACATCAGAGAAAATGGTGAAGTAGGGAATTCCAATGGCCCATCCCTCCACAAAAACAGTGAACACACTGGTAAAAAGAAACTGTCAGAATCAACTATCTGAACTCTGGAGATTAGTCAAAGCTTTAAAGACCAGGCAAACACTGAATCCAGAAAAAGGTGGCTGAATCTTGGTAGGAGAGCTTTGGGGCATTTTAACCTACTTTGCTACCCTACCCCCTCCTCATCTCCATGGCAATCTTGAGGGTGGCAGCCCACTTTCCTGGTATGAGTCACTTGTGTCAGAGGACCAGAATGGACTTTGTTATCAAAGAATTGTGATTATTTGCTTTGGCCTCTCTGGTGGTTCCTGAAGGACTATCTCAAAAGACTTGCTTTTATTGAGCCTAACTCAGAACTTTCCCAGCATGGAGAGGTGACTAACTGGTGGGCTTTTGTCAAAAATATTTAAGACAAATGTATTAACTGCTTCCACCTAGGCCAAGGGATACTAGTTAGGGCAAATAACAGACACACAGAAAAGCTTTGGAGGGAAGGCTGGCATGTGAGTTGCTTTGAGGAATAAGGGCTTTGAAAGCTCCCACCTTTTGAATCTAAAAAGGCCATGTGCATGCCAAGGGTGGAAAGCATATTCAGAATAGACCTGTAAGACCTTAAGCTCTCACATATGTCTGATCTTCAGGATCTGTCCAAGAAGAAAGTGAAGGCTAAAACAGAGTTGTAAATTGCCCAGCTGTGTGTTGAAGGCAGGTCCCAACACACACATAGAGCACATCTACAAAGACTGGGAGGATTTTTATGGTTGTTCAGGGAACTTAAAGAAATCTCTATCAAATCACTAGCTGACCACTAAGCTAACCAAAGACGTCAGTGGCCACACCTACAAAGAACATGACTTTACAAAATCAGTTTATAAAAGTCATTAAAACAAACAACACCAACCACAAGTAGCAACAACAAACCCTAGGGAGAGGAATAAATGTGATTTCCAGAGTTGCCAAAGTATAACTCAAAACCTCCTGTTTTCAACAAAAAAATTATGAAGCATGCAAAGAAACAAAAAAGTATGGTTCATATATGGGGGAAAAGAAATTAATAAAAACTGTCCCTAAGGAAGTACAGAAAAAGACTTTAAACAGCCATATTAAATATTCCCAAGAGTTAAAGGAAACTGTGTAGAAAGAACTAGGAAACCATGAAAAAGATGTCTCACCAAATATCAAGTATCAGAGAAGAGACAGAAATTTTAGGAAGAACCAAATAGAAATTCTGGAGTTAAAAAGTACAATAACTGAAATGAAAAATTCACTAGAGGGGTTCAACAGTAGATTTGAGTAGGCAGAAGAGTAAGTAAACTTGAAGATACGACAACTGAGGTTACCCAATCTAAGGAGCATAAAGAAAAAAGAATGAACAAAACCTAACCCATGGGATACCACCAAGCATCCCACTATACACATAAAAGGAATCTCAAAAGGAGAGGAGAGTGAGAAAGGAGCAGAAAGAATAGTTGAGGAAATAATGGCCAAAAACTTCCCAAATTTGATGAAAGATATGAATCTACACATCCAAGAAATTCAACAAGCCCCTAGAAGAGACCCATACATATAATCAACTGTTGAAAGTCAAAGACAATGAAAGAATCCTTAAAGCACTCGGAGAGAAGCAACTTGTCACATACAAGTTATCCTCAAAAAGATTAATAGCTGTTATCTCATCATAACCATGGAGTCCAGAGGCAGTGGGATGACATATTTGAAGTGCTGAAGGAAGAAAAAAAAATTGTGAACTAAGAATTCTATATCCAACAAAACTATGCTTCAAAAATGAGGGAGAAATTAAGACATTCCTTGAAAAACAAAAAATAAGACAGTTTGCTGCCAGTATATCTGCCCTACAAGAAATGCTAAAGGGAGTTCTTCTGGCTGAAATGAAAGGAGAATAGACAGTAACTTGAATCCATATGAAGAAAGAAACAACACTGGTAAATGTAACTACTTAAGTAAGTTTAAAAGTCAGCATTAATGTACTTTTGGTTTGTAATGCCTCCTTTTTTTCTATATGGTTTAAAATAAAATAACATAAAACAATAATTATAATTAATATCAATGGGCACAAAATGCATAAAGATGTAATTTGTGACAAAAACAACATGGGGGGTTATGGAGTTATATACGAGCAGAGTTTTCATATACTATTGCAACTAAATTGGTATTAATCTGAACTAAATTGTTACAAATTAAGATGTTAAGATGTAAGTAATCCCAAAGGAACCACTAAACAAATAATAGGAAAATGTATAGTAAAAGAAATGAGAAGGGGAACAAAATGGTAGTCTAAAAATATCTATCTAACACAAAATAAGGCAGTAATGGAGAAATTAAAGAACAAAAATATACAAGACATATAATAAATAAATATAAAAATGGCAGAAGTAAATCTTTCCTTATCAGTTATTACATTAAATATAAAAGGATTAAACTCTCCAGTTAAAAGGCAGAGATCAGCAGAATAGATGAAAACACATGATCCAACTACATGCTCTCCAAGAGATTCACTGTATAACAAAAGACACAAATCAG
Organism: Tapirus indicus; assembly: GCA_031878705.1. Lineage (NCBI taxonomy): Eukaryota > Metazoa > Chordata > Mammalia > Perissodactyla > Tapiridae > Tapirus > Tapirus indicus. Next base: position 28,259,095 of record CM062927.1, on the reverse strand, counting down.
TTGAAAGTTAAAGGATGGAACAAGATTCTCTATGCAAACAGTAATCAAAAGGGAGCTGGAGTGGCTAATATTTCTCTAATATGAGAAATAAATGGACTTTAAGACAAAAATTGTTACAAGGGACCAAGAGGACATTATATAATGATAAAAGGCTTAACCCATCAAAAGTATAGAACAATTATAAACATCTATCTATCTATCTATCTATCTATCTATCTATCTATCTATCTACATATATATATCTAACAACAGAGTCTAAAACTATACGATGCAGAAACTCACAGGACTGAGGGGAGAAAGAGACAGTTTTACAATAATAGTTGGTCGCTTCAATAACCCACTTTCAATTATAGATAGACCATCTAGACAGAAGATTGGCAAGGAAATAAAAGACTTGAAAAACATTATAAACCAACTAGACCTGACAGACATATATAGCACATTCTATCCAACAACAGCAGAAAACATATTCTTCTCAAGTGTACATGGGACATTCTCCTAACATACCATATGTTAGGCACAAAACAAGTCTCAATAAATTTTAAAAGTTTGAAATCATACAAAATATCTTTTCCTAAAACAATGGAATGAAAGTAGAAATCAATAACAAAAGGAAATTCAGAAAACTGACAAATATGTGAAATCTAAACAAGACACTCTTAAACAACCAATCCATCAAAGAAGAAATCACAAGGGAATTAAAAAATACTCTGAGATGAATGAAAATGAAGCAAAACATAGCACAGCTTGTGGGGTGCAGTGAAAGCAGTGCCCAGATGGAAATTTACAACTATAAACACCTATGTTAAAAATGAAGAAAGATCTCAAATAAATAATCTAACTTTGCACTTTAAGGGACTAGAAAGAGAAGAGCAAACTAAATCCAAAGCAAGCAGAAGGAAGAAATTAATAAATATTAGAGTGGAGATAAACAAAATAAAGAATAGAAAACAATAAAAAGAATCAATGAAACCAAAAGGTGGTTGTTTGAAAAGAATCAACAAAATTGGCAATCCTTTTTCTACATTGACCAAGACAAAAAGAGAAAAGACTCAAAATACTAAAATCAGTTAAAAAAAAAGTGGGAACATTACTACCAACCTTACAGGTTGTTCTTCAGGCTGAAAGAAAATTATAAATCAAATATAATGCAAATGTATTGTGGAGTTCTAAGATGCACAGAAGTAAAATATGTGATAAAATAACACAAAAGGGGTAAAGAGAATTATGATGTATTAAGTTTCTTATGTTATCTAGCTAAAAACTCAACACCAAAGATCAAAAAAAGAATCCTAGAAAATACTTGATTAATCTAAAAGAAAATAGGAAAGGGGGAGCAACAAGGACAACAAAAGAACTGATGGAAGGAGAAATACAAAACAAATAGCAAGATAGTAGACTTAAGTCTACCAATATTAGTAAACATGTCTAATGAAATGAATGAAGCACTGCAGTTTAAAACAGAGATTTTCAGAATAGTAGATTTCAAGACAGGAAACATTACCAGAGATAAAGAGGATCATTTTTGAGTGATGAAAAGAAAATACAATGATCAGAAAGATATGACAATACTAATTGTATATGCACCTAACAACAGAGTCTCAAGGTGCATGAAGCAAAAACTGAACTAAAAGAAGAAATTGAAAAAGTTACAATCATAGTTAGAAGTTTTAACACAGCTCTCTCTATGTAATTAATAGAATAAGCAGCAAAAAATCTGTAAAGATATAGATTTGAACAATAGTATTAATCAATTTGACCTAATTGACATATACTAGATTAACAACTGCAAATTATATATTCTTTCCAGGTGCAAGTGGAACATTTACCAACACAGACCATATGCTGGGCTCTAAAGCAAATTTTAATAAATTGCAAAATACTAAAATAATACAGATTATATCCTCTGACTACAATACAGAGATCAATGACAGAAAGATAATTACAAAATATCCAAACACTTGGAAATCAAACAAGCAACATGCTTCCAATTTACCCATGGGTCAAAGAAAAAAAAATGACAAGAGAAATTAGATAATGGAGTTCAGGGATTGATAGACTTGTAGATAACATAAGTAGATTGACATCACCTATAGAAGCATGGTTACTCAGGTGAGACTGTTGTTAGCTGGTTGGCAGTCAGAAGTGTGTTTATTGAAGTGAGCCTGCCCTGATGGGCTGATTTTCAGAAGCAAGGGCCTAAGATTGACTTGTTGATTTGCAAAAGCATGTTCACTGAAACAAATGTCATAGATCAATTGAACAAGTTTAAAACCAGTCTTGGTGGCTACTTGTTACCATGGCTACAGAATAATCAGTCTGCTACTAAGTTTGTGAGAATATGTTTATTTTCAATATTAAAAAATCAATTTTTTCTACTAACAAAAAAATTAAAAATGAAAATTTTAAAATGCTAATCATAACGGCATCAAAAAATATCAAATACTCAGGAATATATTTAATGGAAGATTTGAAAGACCTCTGACTAAAAACTACAAAACATTGCTAAGAAGAACTAACGAATACCTAGATAAATGGAGAGATAAACCACGTTCACGAATTCGAGGACTCAGTAGTATTAAGATGTCAGTTCTCCCCAAATCGATCTATAGAATGCAATTCAATCCAAATGAGAATCCAGCAGGTTTTTTAAATTTTTGTATAAATTGAAAAGCTGATTCTAAAACTTATATGGAAAACCAAAGGACCTTGAAAAACATTGGAGAACTTATACTACCACATTTCAAGACTTACTATAAACGTACCTTGACCCCTACTTCATCATACACAGAAATTAATTTAGGACAGATCATAAACCTAAATGTGAAAACTAAACTATAAAGCTTCTAGAAGAAAACATAAGAACATTTGCATGATATTAGGATAGGCAAAGCTTTCTCAGAAAGGATACAAAAGTTACTAATCAGAAAAGAAAAAAAATTGTAAATTGGACTTTATCAAAATTAAAAACTTCTGCTTATCAAGAGACACCAATAAGAAAGTGAAAAGACAAGCCACAGACTCAGAGGAAACATCGATAATACATACATTTGACAAAGGAATCATATCTGGAATATACAAGAATTCTCACACTTCAATAATTAAAAGACAAAAACCTAATTAAAAATGGGCAAAAGACTTGAGCAGGCATTTTACAAATGAAGCTATCCAAATAGCTAATAAGCACATGAAAAGGTGCTAATATCATTAGCCAACAGGGTAATGTGACTAAAACTACAGTAAGTACCATTACACACTCACCAAAAGGCCTAAAAATTAAAAATAAAAAAAATATCAAATATTGGCAAGGATACATTGCTGGGAGGAGTTAAAATGGATAGCAGTTTCTAATGAAGCTAAACATTCACCTACCCTATGACTAAGCAATTCTACTCCTAGGTAAATAACCAAGAGAAATAAATGCATAAGTCCACAAAAAGACTTGTGCAAGAATGTTTACAGCAGCTTTATTCATAATAGCCCCAAACTAGAGACAAACAAATGTACATCAAGAGGAAAATGGATAAATAAATTGTGGAACATTCACACAACTGAATACTACTCAGCCATAAAATAAAAGAAACTACTAAAATGCACAATAATATGAATGAATTAGAAACATTCTCTTGATTGAAAGAAGCCAACACCAACAGGAAAACTAATCTTTGGTGATAGAAGCCCAAGTAGTGGTTACATCAGTGGGGAGTATTAAGGAGAAAGGGTCTCAGGGGAACTTTTGGGGGTTATGCAAATTTTTTGTGTGGATCTAGTGATCACATAGCTGTCAACATATGAGAAGATGTATGAAGCTGAACACTTGGGCTTTGTTTCACACTAGGTAAATTATATTTCAACAACTTGCTGAAAGATAAATCAGAGGTCCCATTTCTAAGGATTTTGCTGGGACCATCCCACTAGGGTGTTGGAAGTCAAGACCATTTCTGTATTCACCCACTGTCGAGCCTGGGACACCATTGCTCTAGCTTGTATCCTGGTACCCAGGCTGGACAGAATACATTGCTGACTTCCACATCTGCCCCCGGACATGTTCCAAAAGCCAACTATTGGATTTGCTCAACTCTTAATCACTCATACCCAGTGGCCAAACTCCCAGCTCAGGCCACGGCCCTAAATACACACTGAGCCATTCCAGGAACTCTACTAGCAGCAGCGCAAGCTCATTCAGTGCAGGTGAAGCCTCTCTGATTTCTAGGAAAGAAACAATACGTGCACAGGTATACTACACAGACGGCACATGGGGAATGTGTGTGAATGCCTGTCCACAAACTCAGGAGCACAATAAATGGAACGTTGTTTTTTTCTCACTCAACTTAATTTCTACTTTGAGTGCCAATCAACACCCTGCAGAGCTGAATTCCCTGCCACCACTGCCTGTTTTTAGACCCAAGCGCATGGTTCCATCTCTGCTCACTGTTCTGCACCTCTGCTCCATTTCCAGCCTTGAGTTTGAGCAGAGCGTCCTCTTCTGAATGTTCCCTTTGTGTGTTATCTGTTGTTGCAACACATTTGGAGCAGAGGAGGGTGTTGAGGCACAGATGAACTCCCGGCATATGCTGACCTCGAAATCTCAAACTTACTAATGTTCGTGAGCATGCATTTTCTCCATTCTACATAAGGCTAAGGCTTTTGAACCTCAGAAATCCAGAAGTGATTCCCCTTTTGGCTGCTTTGTGCTGTGCCATCCTTCCTTGAGGCCAAGAATGCAGAATGGCCTCATTGACTGAATGGAGAAAGGGCCAAGTAGGTACAAAGAATGCAGGAGAATGTAATATTTCAAAATATTATCCCTCCAACCAAGCTCCTTGGAGTGTGTTGGGACCTCTCATGAACTTTGCTGAGTAACTAATATGTGCAAGACTCTGGGGGCATGAAGGTGGGAGGAAAATTAGGCATAAATTTTGCCTTAGAGAGCTTAGATTCAGGTGAAGGAGTTACCATGTAAATGCAGGTGACTCTAATAGAAGGTAGAATGTGGTAAGTGCTCCAACTGAGATTTGGACAGGTATGGGTTGCAGAGAAAGAGGATTAAGCTAAGGAATACAGAAGATACTTACATTTCACCCTTGTACTCATAGATATTGGATCAATGCCTTCGGAAGGCTTTTCAGCAGGGAGCTCCCTGCTCCTAGCCTGGTCCTCCGCACAGCCTTGAGGGTACTTTGCACCCTACTCTCCCTCTTTGATCTTCAAACCATGACATCTAAACCCAGGAGATTGCAGGGCTGTGTCAAGGGAGAAAGGGTGTTTCAACCCATATCAGAAGGAGGAGGTAAAGAGTAGGAAATGGTCTGGAAGATTGTTGCAGTAAAGGCCCAGATTTGTCCACACCTACCTGTATCTACATCCTTGGCATTGACTCTTCTTCTACATTTACTCTGAGGTTGGCCACGTGACTTGCTTTGGGCAATGAAACAACAGCAAATATAGCACAAGCAGAGACTTGAAAAGTGCTTGTATATTGGGGTTTGCCTTCTCTTGATGCCCTTTGGGACCCTGCATGAGTGAACCAGTCTGTCTAGCCTGCTGGATGATGAGAGCCATGAGCCCAGTGTCCTCATCACTCCAGCTGACAGTCATTCAACCCACACAAGTAGGGTCTCCTAGCTGACCGGCAGCTGACCACAGATGCATGAGTGAGCCTGACTAAGACCAGCAGAAGAACTGTCTGAGTAACCACAGCCCAAATTGCTATGCTACAGAAACATGAGCTGAATAAATAGTTAATTTTTAAGCCACTATATTCTGGGATGGTCTGTTACACAGCAACACGTAACTGAGACATAAGTTGGTATGTAGACATTGGGTGCTGCCACAATAAAAAACCTAAAATTCACCAGACAGAACGTCGTATTTATTAGTGTGCTCCTAGCTGCTTATAATAAGACATAGGAACCACGTGGCAAGGCAGAAAAAAATCAATTCCTGCCAAACATTTCAATTCTAGACTACTGTTTCCAGAAGGTCAGGGCCCAGAGGAGTAGAGGAGGGTGGAGGAGAGTGGAAAGAAGGAGAAACCTGTGAGTCCTGAACAGAGAGGATCTGCATCATGCTTTCTGGCTGGAGAAGGGGTGAGTATGGGACCCCAAGGTGGAATGGTAACATGTACTCAGGCACAAGACCCCACAAGCCATCTCACAAGAAGCCGAATCTCATGCCCAAATGTAACCCTCAAAGGACATGGATCTTCTAGACCTGTAGGGCCACAGGATGATGGATGTTGAACCATATGGGGACCAATGATTGAGAAGTAGATGGCCCTGCAAACCTCCTGCCCCTAAACCATGCCTTGGCACTGAAGCCCAGGGATTATTATCCAATCTCCAAAACTGGACAAGGGCATAGGAAAACCAGAACAAGTTCAGGCTAAAATTTTCCCGCCATTTGGCCAAAGTGAGGGCTTTGCATCCTAACTTAGCATTACAAACAACAAAGAACATTATATTTTTGTACTAAGTTTGGCATAGTTATAGTTCAACACACTCCTCTACTCTCAATGATTGTCACAGGAGTCAAGCTTTAAAAGTTCAACTCCTTGCAAGTGGAGGAAATTAATTATTTAAATTGTTTATGAGTAATCCTATTAATATTATATAATCATTATGTAATATTTACTGTTTTGTTATTATCATGGCTTCCACTATGCTAAGTGCTTTACATACATTATTTAGTCTTACTACAACTGTGTGAAGTGGGTATTATCACTCCCATTTTATAGATAGGAGCACTAAGGCTTAGGAGAACTAAGTACTTATTTCCTTGACTTCTATGTCTCAGTCTTTACCCACTACCCTACATTGCAAATTTGTCTTTGGAAGCAACAACCATAGCTACACAGATTCCAAGAGAATTACAACTAGGAGGGGTCTAGAGATGACCAAAGCCAGCCTCCTCATCAGAGCCACGGGGACTCTGACGGGGTAGGGCTGGGCCCAGAAACTGGACTCCTGACTCTGGACCACTGTTCTTCTCCACACAGATGATAGAGAATCCTCCCTTTTCTCTCCCAGGGCGTTGACCTTACAATGTGTAAGCAAGCACTGTGGACTAAAAGGATGACGTGCATTGTCTCATTTAATTTTCATGATAACCCTGGGAGATAGGGTTTGTCCTCATTTTTAACATAACAAAACTGTAGTTTTGAAAAGTTATTATCTTGCCAAGGTCCTGGACACTGAACGGCAGAGTCTGCATTTGAAAGTAAAACTAATTCTATTAGGATGTCTGTGTTTTTAAATCCTATTCTGCCTGCCCAGGAGAGTGGTGCTCATCCCAGGGAATGAATTCACAAAGGTAGATTTTCTGTTAGTTGGCAGCCTTGGGAGAATTCCCACATCCCTAGACCAGCCTCCACCTCCCTGTGGCCACCTTGGGGCCTGTGTAAGGCCTGGCCTGTTCACTTTTGTGCAAAGAGCTCTCATTCTGCTCTTCTCCAGCTTGTGTCTTCAGGGAACTGTGCAGTGTTCTGCTTGCCTAAGGCCCATGCCAAGAGCATCTAACTGCCAGGGGACCACTCCCTGCTGTCCTCTGTGGGAAACAAAGCACTTTGCCTGGGGGAAGGGGAGGGGAGAGCCAGCAGGAAGCCAGGGGCAGGAGGTGTGATCTGTTTATTAGTCTGACCAAAAGGCCAAGACATCTCCAGGGTTGGGAGGGTGGGGGTTTTGGGGGAAGAGGAAGAAATGGTCCCTGGACTCTCTAAGTGACCCAGGGTCCTGGAGAGGGGCCAAAATGAAGGATTGCTTTGTCTTTCTTAGGAGATGTCAGTTAACACCCAAACTGAAGGGATGTGTCCTCTGGAAGCCTACTCAGTCAACTCGACTGAGCTGAAGGATGCCTAGATAGCTGGTAAGACATTATTTCTGGGAGTGTCTGTGAGGCTATTTTTGGGAACAGGTTAGCATTTGAATCAATAGACTGAGTAAAGAAGATGCCCTCACCAGTGTGGGTGGACATCATCCAATCTGTTGAGGGCCTGAATAGAACAAAAAAGTGGAGGAAGGGTGAATTTGCTTTTTGCTTGAGCTGAGACATCCACCTTCTCCTGCCATTGGACATATGAGCTCCTGGCCTTTGAACTCAGAGTGGGACTTATGCCATCATCTCCTTGGTTTTCAGGCCTTTGGACTCAGATTGAATTACACCACCAGCATTCCTGGTTCTTCAACTTGCAGGTGACAGACTGTGGGACTTGGCCTCCATAACCACATGAGCCAATTCCTACAATTACTATCCTGTTTTACATATATATATGTGTATATATATATATATATATATATATATATATATATATATCCTATTGGTTCTGTTTCTCTGGAGAACCCTGACTAATATATCTGCCTTGGACTAGAGAAGGACCAGGCAGGTGCCTGGAGGTAGAGATGCACTCCCAGGATCTACTCATGTCCTTGATAGAAGGACCCTGAGAGAGCATCTCCTCTGAGCCTCTCAACATGCAATGGGGAAACCAAGATCCAGCATGGGGAAGATATTTCCATGTTTCCTTTTTGCTTAAAAGGCACTGACAGTTGATGTGTCTTTACCGTCAGGCTTTAGAAAGTTAATTTACCATGCATAGCAGTATTATTTGTAATAGTTAAAAACTGGAATCAACTCAAATATCCAACATTATTAGAATAAATAAATGTATTACTAGGATGTGGTATATGCATAAAATGTGGTATATCCATAAAATGGAAAACTATACTGCAAAGAAAAAGAGTGAACAGCAACTATATGCCATGAAATGAACAAATCTCCCAGACAATGCCAAACTAAAAAAGGCAGACACAAAGGAATATATACTACAGAAGTCCCATAATGTCAAGTTCAAACACAGTCAAGCTAATCTACGGCAACAGAAGTCAGAATAGTGGTTGTCTTAATGAGATGGGTAGTGACTGCAATTGGGGTGCTGAGAATCTGGGGCTCCATATTTTGATCTCTGCAATGTGGCTGCATAAGCAAAAATCTGTAAAAATCTGATTTATGCATTAAGGATTTGTGCACTTTTCTATATGCATGTTATACGTTAGACATCAATAAAAAGGTGGAGCCGATAGTGACTATTCCTTGAGTACATGCATGTAAAATCATGTGTAGGTGCATCCAGAAACTCTGAAAGGTGGGCCACAAGATGTCAAGAGTGGGTAGATCTTCATGATAGGAATTTGATTAATTTTTACTTTTTCATACTCTTCTGAACTGTTTGAAACTTTGTTCACAATGAACATGTAATATTTTCATAATCAGCAAAAATGGTTATTTTTACTTTGGGAAAGACATAATTGAAACAAAATAAAAGTAAATAACCCTTAAGAATAAAGAAGGAAGGCGCCAAATGAAGTATAATGACACATCCTAACACTCAATAAGTATCTGGGGAATGAATGTACAACCCCGTGAGGTTGCTTCAATAGACCAGGAAATTGAGATCCAGTGAGGAGAAGTCCTTTGAAGCCTCATCTCCAATTAAGGAACAAAGGTTTTGTCCTCATATAGGGATGTGTCCCTGGGAGGCATCTGGGGCCCAGGAGCACATGCCCCAGTCTGGTCAGGTATCAACCACCATGGGAGAGGCTGGGGGCTTCCTGGGAAGATTGTCTGAGCAACAAGACCAGGGTGTGGTGGTGCCAACACCGAAATCTTTACAGGCATCATCATCCTCATAACCACTTTCCAAGAGACCACTGTATGCTTGGCACTGTGTAGGGATTTAATAGATTATCTAATTTACTCTTAGCCATCCTATAAAGGAAGCCTTAATGGCTGCATCTTGTAGCTGAGTAAGTGGAGGTTTGCCCAAGGTCCCTCGGCTGGTGTGGCAGAACCAGGTGGAGGCTGAGATGGAAGTTCTGAGGTAAGAGCCTTGGAGGCACCACATATGACTCAGCATGGATCCAAATACACTACGGATTTGTTTCCTGCCAAACCACAAGCATGGCCAAGCCCAGCACGTGCCTGGCCTGCCTTTCTGGGGATCCTCATGCTCAAGTACCTGCCCTAGGACCCGACACTAGCATCTCAAAGAGCCCGAGTGCCTGGGCCTGTAGAAGGGAAAAGGCAGCTCAGTTTGGTGGGACAGAATGGACAGGTCCTTTTCAGAACAGATACAGGAGTAGAGAGTGTGTTCTCTCGTTGCCGTAACTATGGAAGGCTTCCGGGAGAAGGTGTCCAAAGAGAATGCCTAGAAAAACCAGCTTGTACTGCTACACGTCCTTCCAATCTAGGAGCTGGGAGCACCGAGGAAGCTGCTGACTATCCCTCCAGAGCCCCCCACTGCCTTTCCAATTAAAAATCTGGCTTGGAAAGAGGATCCTGGATTCACACGGAAGTTTCGAGCCGAGAGACCCTTGGAGCTCTGAGTCTATCAGTTTTTAAACTTTTGACTCCCAAAACACTGGTGTGTCAGAAGAGCCTCTGGGGCCACAGAGAATGGATCTAGGTAACACCCTCTCCCACCCCTTTCAAAAGGAGACTCTCACCTTTTAATTATTTTCTTAGATTAAAGCAATAGGTCTCAACCAGGTGCAATTTTTGCCCCCCAGGTGACACTTGGAAATGTCTGAAGACATTTTTGGTTGTCACACTTGGGGCGTGCTACTGGCATCCAGTGGGTAGAGGCCAGGGATGCTGCTAACCATCCTACAGGACAGCATCCCACAATTACCCACCCCCAAGGTCAACAGTGCTGAAATTGAGAAACCCTGAGCTAAACCATATGATATAGCCTATATTTGACATTTTTGACTTACAAAAAGACAATGATTTCACTATTCATATTAGGTTTCTATAGATTTCAATTTAAGAGAGTGTTCCAAACATTCTTAAACATTGCAAACCAGTAATCAAATCCAAACCTCTCGCTGGATGGCAAGAATGTGGCCCAGATAGCATAAGGGGATTTCCCAAGGTCGCACAGCAAGTGAGGGTGGATTCAGACCTGAACTTGGGCCCCCTTCACCCCTATTAACCCTTCCTGTCAACACGGAAGCCTGACCTCAACCACAGGCTCATTTCTCCAACCACAGGAAATGGCTTCTCTATTTGCTGCTCGAATGCCCTGCCCCAGGAGAAGTTGTTTCAGAGAGAGCTGCTTCCCACCAAAAACTTGGAATGACATTCATCCAGATCTCAAAAGAAAATCTGTTTGCTTAAAAAGAAAGAAAAGGGGAACAAAGGAAACTTATCCCCAAACAACCATTCAAAAGTGAGAGCAGCTGCAGGAAATTAAGTGAGATTAATACCCGCTCACGTTGATCAAGAGAGAAAAGGCATATGAGAAGCACATTTGGAGTGACAAGGCTTTCCTTTCGAGGAATAATAGCTTTGTTTCAGATGGACAAGGAGCCTTTCACTCTGAAAGAATGAGCCCAGTGCCACCCCATAACAAAGCGTGTGCAGGGGCCAGCAAGAGTCCGGAGGAACTTGTCCTCCAGGAAAAATGAAATCGTGATGCCATAGCTACCTCCAGAGGCTGAGGACACACAGCTTACAGCAAAGCTCTGCTGGTCAGAGCTGGGAAGGACTTTGGAGATTGTCCAGGGGAAGAAAAGCAAGCTGAGCAAAGCAGATTTGGGGTAAAGAACAAGAGTCATGCTCGCCCTCACTCTGCAGCCAAAAGCTGGGTTGCTGGATGGCAGTTTACGTGCCAGCCTGGATTTAACCTGCACACACTCATTTTGGTACTAAGATACTTAAACTCCATCCTCCCAGGGCCTTGTCCAAGTTTTGTTCAAACACTTTTCTAAAAAGTGCATCTGGGCAGCACTCATCTAATTTCATATCCTCATTTTATGATGGGGAAATTGAGGCACAAAGAGGGGGAGGGGTTTGCCTGCAGCAGGGAAGAGCTGCTCACCTCTCCTATATCCAGGCTAGGGTCCTTTCCCAGACAGGGAGGGAAATAAAGCCGGTAAGCAAATACCTTGTGGGCATCCTATTCAAAGTTTTGGTGTTTTTTAAATAAATGGCTTACCATAAAGTTAAAATAAACCCCTGTGGACACAAAATACACAAAGTTGCTGACCAGTTTGGGAACTAGTTTCCCCACCCTCAGTGATGAAGCCTTCCCCTCCCAAAATGCAGTGCATGAGCCTCTCCAGATTTGCTATTGATTGAGATTTGCCTCAATTATTTCCCCTCATGTGCTGGGCGCCTGCACCACCAGAGGACTGGAATCACCTGAATTCCCTCAGCTGCCCTCTGACAGGTTCCATGGTAAACACTTACACCTCTCATTTTATACGTAGGATTTAGGCCAACTCAAAGGCTCTTGAAAATGATTTTCTGACCTCACTGGTGTTGACCTTCTTTTCCTCTTCTAAATCAACAGATTTTATTTTAATTTCAAGGCTTACAATGACATTGCAGCTGTTCCAGGATCATCTGTCTGTGAGCACATGGCTTCAGCAGCCAGCTGCAGCCTAAATTCCGCTTCCTTGTTCCTCTCAACAGAGAATGATAGAAGCCTTAGCAGGAGAGTTCACTCTCAAATGAAACCTTTCCTCTTTGATCTTAGCCTTTTGGATTGTGCCTTTGGCTTCTGAGCTCTGCTTTAATCCTTTGCCTGCCAGAAGCCGCCTGAGATTTTCCACATCCTCTGCTCCATTTAGAATGAAACAGAAGCCTCACCACCTGGCAGGCCAGAGCAGCCAGTGGCAGGGAATGAGAAACGTGAATATCCACTCTCTCATGGTGACTGGACATTTTGGGAGGCTATGATCAATGAGCCATGGAATTGGCAGTAGAAATTTTCTTACATGCTGCCTTCTGTCCAGTTTGGCCAAGCCCCAGGAGGGCTGTCATCCACCCTCAGGTGGGAAGAAATAGCACAACTTCTTCACTGACCATCAGGACTGACCTCCTAAGGACCTAGCCGTAGAAGACATGAAGATAAATGAAAGAAGAGATCACTTTGGTTTCTCCTCTCAGTCCTGACCAACATCCTGTGAAGTTGTTGTTTATTCAAGCCTTCCCAAGAAGACATTCACAGTAGAGTAGGGTTATCAGAGGCATCATCCACAGCTGTCGGAGTCCTAGGCCCAGTGTAGTTTGAAGGGACCCAGAGGACACAAAAGTGTGCTCCCTGCTAGATACAACTTTATACCCCTTGAATCATAGGAAAACATGGAGGGCATCCTCTGAATTTCCATCTCTACCTGTTGCCTGAAAGGCCACCATTGGGGATTCCTTCTTTATAACAAAAATGCCCTGGAGGAGGGGGAGGAGTGGTGAAGCTCCAGGCCCTTACATGAGGGAATGAGTTTTTTAGACCAGAAGAATCCAGATTAATATGGAAATACTGGGAGGAGAGGAGAAGATGGGGGAGGAGAGAAGAAAGAAAGATATAAGGAAGAGGAGGCAACAAAGACTAACTTTGCCTCTTTCATAGTTCTGACAGGGTCAAGCTGGGGGAGGGACATTTTACTCCTACTTAGTCATCAGTCTGAACTAATAACCCTTTGGACACAGAGCCCTAGACCAGAACCTGTTTTAAAGGTATGCAGAGAAGTGGTAGACTTCCAGTCAGTACTCCCAGACCTGAAACAAGCAGTAAGTTCAACTCCTGTAGCCTACAAGGAGCAATGAACTCCTCATTCAAGGTAGGAGACCAAAGATAGGCTCCTAGACCTGTATCTGGGCTATGGCCCATCCTTAGCTGCTCATCTGAAATGAGTCTGGACAGGCATAGGAAACCCTGGCAACCAGGACTTGTCCAAGTGATCTGCTTACTTACCTAGTTTGCAATATCCATACAGATGTGAGACCTCCCACATACACCAACATAAGCCCTGGATCTGAACTGAAAGCCTAGGGAGCTGAATGGAAACAACACACACACACACACACACACACACACACAAAACCAGAGATTGATGAGCATATAGAGAAAAAAGAAAACAAAAGCTCTCACCAAAAAATGTGAACTCACAAACAATGTCATGGAAAGGTAGCCAATAAATTCAACAAATCTGAGAATTTGTACTAACAGAGGAAGGAAAAAGGAGACAACAAAGAAAACATTAACAATAAAACAGAAGGCAGTAAAAGAGGAAAAAAGAAAGGAAAAGCATGTAAATCAAGATAAGATTTTAGAAATACAACCAAATATAATGGTAATCACAATAAATGTAAATGGCTTAAATTCATTTATTAAGAGTTGAAGGTTATCAGATTGGACATAAATCTAGCTATATGTAGTTTACAAAAGACTCACTTGAAACAAAATAAGAAAATGGTTGAAAATAAAAGGATAGAGAAATATATTTCACAATATTGAAATCAGACAAAATGGAATTTAAGTTGAAAAACATGAATAGGGATAAGGATGGACACCAAGAAGCTACTGCAATCATGAACTTATAGGTACCCAATAACATAGCTTCAAAATATATAAATATAATATATATATATATATATATATATATATATATATATATATGTAAAGCAAACCTGACATAAAAATAAGGGAGAAAATGACAAATCAACTGACAGAAAAATTGAAAAATCTATACTTATAATGAGATGATTTGAATAACACAGCACCTATTAAATAAGGAACCCAGACTATACTTGGGCACCCCAGAGAGAGACCTCCCATGGGACTGAGGATAATAAAAAGTAACTGAGGAATAGGAGGTTTCTAGACTTTAATTTCTCTGTGGAGATGAAGGATTGATTTGATTATGAGAGAAGTTCAGCTCAACTCACTGTGGTTTCATTGGAATTTGGGGCCAAAGTCCAAGCTGTGCTAGTGTTTTTTCTCTATGAATCTCTTTCTTACCAGACTTGGCAGGGAGGAGCACCAGGATGAAGGAAGATCTGAACTGAAGTGTGGTAGAGCCAGCCAGTTCTTGATGGCAGAGAGGGAAGAGAATTTATGAGCTTCATGGAAAAAATGAGAAGGCCAAGAGAAGAGAGATCATAAAGCACCAACTATAGATTCACTCTGAAATTCTGACTCCTCCTTTCCTGGACCTTTCAGGGTGAAATCACTACCACCATCACCACCACTAGCTACTGGATGATTATACAGGCACTGTGTAAGTGTGTTATATGCATTGTTTCTCTTAATCTTCACAAAAACCATTTCAAGTAGGAGTTTTTATCACTATTCCCATTATACAGAAAAGGAAACTGAGGCTTAGAAAAATTCAGTGACTTGTCTAGAGTAATACAGCTAGTAAGTGACAGAGTTGGGATCGAACTCAGGTTTGTCTGACTGCTCTTAACCACTACATGACACTGTTTTTGGCTGTTGAGTTGAAAATACTTACCTGGCACAGAATAATAGCAACAGATCTCTTATCCTTCAAGTCTCAAGTCAAGCCTCCCCTTGCCCCCAGGCAGAAGTCAGCACTCCATGTTTCTAGTTCATACCTCCCCATGCATCACTCTGGAAGACAGTGAGTACCACAAGAGTGGCAACTTAGTCTTGTCCTTCCCTCGGTCCCCAATTCCTACCACTATGTCTAACCCAAAATGGGTATCAGGATATTTTATTAAGTTGAATTGAAGGGATTGGCAAGAAGTCAAATCCTATCACACCCAAACACCATCCACGCAAATGGAGGCACTTGGCCACTTGAGTCTCAAGTTTTATAAACATTCTTTCCAAACAGATTGCTACATGACCCAGCGGCCCAGGACAAGAAGTTCTTCTTCCTATAGCCGCAGAGTCCTGCCTGGCCATCCACGGTGCTCCCCAGGCCCAGCATCTGGGCCTCCATCTCATAGGCAACTTCCTCTGCAGACAAATCATGAATGGCTCCCACGGTGATTCCCAAAGTGAGAGTATTTTCATGGCTGGGGTCTTCTCATTCCCAGTTTTCCTTTTCTCCAGGATACCCTAGCCCCCCCCCAGAAGAGCTACAAATCTGATGTTAAACATGATTCTTCCTCCCATGACCAAATAAAGCCCCAATTTCTCCAGGAAAGCTTCTCTACACTGGTTACTCTGTGCCCTGCCAGAAGGTCTGGAACGCAGATAGAGTTGGGACTTAACATCTAGCTGCTGACACAAAGCCCTCATGATCACAAAACCAGTCCCCTCACAGAGAACAAAGAACCCAATAATGAATTAAGAAGTAGGAGGGAAGGGAAGTTTTTCTTTATTAATCACATGGGAAATCTTTCAATGCTGCAAACGTGCTATCTCATTTAATCATTGCAACAACACTCCCAGGAAGTATTATTGACTCCACATTACCTAGGAGAACACTGAAACTCAGAGAAGTTTCCCCAAATTCACAGAGAGAAACAGTGACAGATGGGATTTGAATTTAGGTCTGCCTGCCTCTAGGGGGCTGCAGTCTCAGACTGTTACGGATGGTCAGTGCTGGTGTCCCTCCGAGTATCACACACTCCCTGAGCACCAGAACTACACTTGGGCTTAAACGACAGCGTCTTATGAGATCGTCCTTGTTTCCCGGCAAGAGCATTTGAGGAGAGGGACCGTCGATTGATGTGGGTTGTAATAATACTTATTTGTCTGTAATTACTCCTTGAATTCCAGCCAAAATGGGCCACACTGAGCTGCAAGATGTCTGGTTTCTCCCACACAGCAGAGTTGGGAACAGAGTGGTCAGGACAGGAGCTGAGTGAGGGGCAAAAAGACGTCTGCATTCAATGAATATTTATTGCACCCCTGCGCCACCCCAGACCACGTGGGGGGAAGGGAGAGGAAAGGCGTGAAGTTTAATAAAATGTAGTTCCTTTATATGTCCATTAAATGTTCACTTAAAAAATGCAAAAGTGGGGGCCGGCCCGGTGGCGCAGCGGTTTAGTCCGCGCTTGGCAGCACAGGGTTCGCGAGTTCGGATCCCGAGCGCCCGCCGACGCACTGCCTGTCAGCCATGCCGTGGCGGCGTCCCATATAAAGTGGAGGAAGATGGGCACGGATGTTAGCCCAGGGCCAGTCTTCCTCAGCAGAAAAGGGGAGGATTAGCAACAGATGTTAGCTCAGGGCTGGTCTTCCCCACAAAAAAAAAAAAAAAAATGCAAAAGTGAAAAAAAGGAGTGGTTCCTTCCTTTGAGGGAAATTATAGGCACATGAACAGAAGCCAGCAGCATGATGTGGTCAATGTCATAACCAGGGTGTGCTCGGGAGGCCTAGAGAAAGTTGCTCCCCAGGGAGCTGGGGAAGACTTTCCAGAAGAGGTCACTCTCAAGCTTGGTCTTGCAGGCCAGGTCTTGTGTGGCTGTCCATCAGGAGGGAAGAAGCCAAGAAGCAGGGACGCAATCCAGGCCAAGGGACAGCCCTGGGAATGGCCGCAAGGCATGAGTGACCATGTTATACAAGTTCAGCATCTCATGTGTCCGCTGTCCTGCCACGTGCTGACTGGGAGGCCTTGGGCCAGTTCACTCCTCTGTGCCTCATCTGCCTCTTCTGAGAGGTGGAGAGAACAATAGTTCCTACCCACAGGGTCGCCAAGGGGTTAAATGTTACTACATTTAATGCTCAGAAGACTTCCTGGCACATATGGGCACACATCCCATCACCTCTCTTCACTCCTCATGTCTAGAAACGTCTATAAACAGGGAGCTTTTTTCCCCTGTTCTCGATTCTCTACGCATTTTATTCTCTTTGGGAAAAAAAGCTAGTTACTTTTAATTTTGTTATTAACATGATGATGATGATAGGACAATAATGAGAAATGAGGGCAGGACATTAGGCCAAGGCCAAGTAATTGAGAGCATCAGGTGCTATGGGAAGGAATGGGCATTTCCTCTCCTGGGCAACAAGTAATTCTCTTGTGTCACAAAGAACTGCAGCAGACAAGAGTTTTGGACTCGGCATAAAGTGTTTCCATGCCTGCCACTCTCGGGTGAGCCCCCCCACAGCTTAGACAAGGACACTCCCCTCAGGATGTGGCAAGGCCAGCTTGCTCACCCCAGGGATTCTTGGGGCAGGCTGGGGAGAGATGAGTTCAACCTGACAGGACATGGCACCCCCACCATCCAGCCCCTGTCACTGTCCCTCGCGTATGTGCTGTGCTGGCAGGTCTGTGGGATCCGTGAGGACGTCTCCAGGCCTGCTGGGATTTGAGACACATCAGACAGCACACGAAACTACCCATCTACCCTCTTTCTGCCCCACTCACTGGGTCCCTCCATCCCTACCCACCCCATCTCCCAAACAGCTCCTGGAAAATGGATATGGATAGTCCACTGTCCATGAAGCCTTTCCAGCCATCAGAGGTCTGGTGCTGACCAACTGGCCCCCTGCCTGGACTTGGCATCAGATAACTGTCCCTTCCTCCCCCTGCCCTGCTCTTTGCCAATTTGCCTCCTCTCCCAGCCCCCATCCATCCACCCCTGAAATGCGCCTGACTCTCTAGCTTTGTTCCTGCTCCTTCACAGCCCGGGGCCCCTGCCTTCTTCACTGTTCCCCCTGAACTCTGGAGCTTCCTGTTCCTGCTTCTCTTCTCATGCTGCCCAAATCCTATCCGTCAGCATCCCGTTGGTGGTTTCTTGTCCCACAGCGCCCTTTCTAACTACTGTAGTCCACAATGATCTTTCCTTCTTGCTACCTGTATACTCAGGATGGGCTCCCACCCCCCAGTTTAGTCCCTCTTATATCTTGTCTCGGCCATAAGCACGTTGACTTGTGATCTGATTGCCCAAATAGACAGGGCGCCCCACAGAGGCCTCTCTACTTCCCCACCTCCACTGGGCCCAGGCACTCGGCACTAGCTACAGAGGGACTCCCCTTCTCCTTGGGGGCTCAAGGCTGCACCCCTTCCTCTTCCTTTCTCTCCATTCCAGACACAAACTTCCCAAAGAGAACAAAGAAAGCTGCTCATATTTTTCCAAAGAGAATAAAACTCATAGAGAATCTAGAACAGGGAAAAAATGTTCCCTGTTTATAGACATTCATAGACATGAGGACTGAAGAGAAGTGATGTGGTTTGCAACAAGCCAGCAACTAGCCTGGGTTTGGGTTAAGGCTGCACAGCCCACCAGCCTCCGAGAGACCCTGCCCTCCACCCTTCCGTCCAGAGCCTTGGGGATGACTGGGACCCAGGGAGCCTGCGTGGACTACCTCCTTCTTTTCTACTTGTCCTCCATCCATGGGGGTAGAGGGCTGGAGTCTTCCCTCCACCTTCTTCCCCACAGAAATAGGACAGAGAATGAGGGCAAAGTGGATTTACTGATTTCAGCCCACTCCTCACAGTCATTAGCAAAACCAACCTGTGTCTAGAGGTTAAAATAAACCAAACCAAAAGTAAAACAAGAATGACTGCAGTTAGACACCAAGGAGAACTGACAGACCACTGTGGTAGAACACACAGAGGTGGCAGAGAGGAGTTATGGGTATCTGAAAAGTAACCTCAAGCCAGCTGCCTTGGCTAAGGATGCACACGTGCCTGGAGACAGAGGGACCCGATCTGATCATCTCTTGAGTTCTGTTTTAGTTCTGAGGTTCCATGAATAAGTAAAAGGGGCTGTAGATGGAGCAAATAGCACAGAGGTGGCTGGCAACAGATGTGAGGCCTGCAGCCCCACCCATCTCTATGTCAGCTGCACCCCGCACCCTGGGAAGTCAGGGCGTCTGGATTCAGGTTCCTCTGCTGGCCTTAGAAGTTCATTCCCTTCTCTGGCCTAGTGCCTAGTTTCCATCCTCAAAATGAGCAGCTAGACCAGATGACCCCTAAGGGACCCCCAGCTCTGCTTCCAAGACAGTTTGAGTGCTCACTGTATGCTGAGTCTGTTGGACACACTGCCCATGTGACTGCCCAGCCTGGGTTGCTCATCCAGCCCCAGTGCACTACAGGACAGTCACCTCTGCTCCCTCCCTGTGGGCAGGCCACAGCCTCAGTGAGCCCTGACAGCCACCTGGACATTAGCAGCATCAGGTGTGTGATGAAAGGCACCTGCCATTAGCTTCCCCACCTCAGAACACAGGGAGCAGGGGCGATGTGCCCTGCAGCCAGACTCCCTCCACCAAGTCACTCCCAGCTAAGAGGCACCCTGCAGCCCAGTCCTCTGAATGCACAATGCAGCCAAATCCAGCATCCACTGGCCTGAGACCACACTGCAGAGATACAAGCCAAAGTACCTGCTTGCCCATCACCTGACGGAGGAGCTATCCATGGCTCACGAGGACATCCTCCACCTCATCTCTCTAAGTCTTCTCCTGCAACTTCTGTCCACCTCCTCCAGGAAGCCTTCTCAGACTATGCCAGGCCACACTCATCTGCCCCTTCTCTGAGGGCCTAAACCATTTACTGCCTGAGCCCCAGAAATACCATGCTCTGTTGAGACACTCTGCTCCTTAGCATTCACCCTGTTTCCCCAACCATGACATAACCTCCATTAACAAGTCTAAGAACTTGGAGAGATTACAGGAAATGGAAATTTCCCATATGCATGGCATTTGGAAATTAAATTAGTTAGGGTAAAAGTTAAGCTGCAACGAATCCTCAATACACAGTGGCTTGAAGAACACAGAAGATTATTTCTTTCTGAAGAACTATAGCTGTTGCTGCTGGTGCTGGGCTCACGTCCCCTCAGATCCCCTTACCATGTCCATGCCCAGCAGCCTGGCATCTGATGGCCAGCACCTGCATCTTTAGCAGAGGGCTGCTGGCATTCACTCTGCCCACAAGCACAAGAAAGCCTGGAAGTGTCTGGGAACTGATGCCCTCCAGGGACTGATAGGTGTGAGGATAAACATGGCCCAGTTCCCTTACCCGTGGCCAGCTCTGAAGGCTGTGTTTTACATGATTTCCCGGAACTTCCCCATGGAATTAAGCCCTAGTCATCCACTGTGGTTGCTGGCCCTTACAGGCTGCCTTCTCTTCCCTTTGTCACCTCCCCACTCACCTGCCAGTGCCCTGCACCCTCCCAAGCAACCCACACACACTCAGCCCTCTTCTTAGTACGTGGACCCAGGTTCCTTCCATCTTGTTGCTCTGCCACCCCCTCCCTCACCCCCAGCATGTCATCCTGCTCTGTATGGTCAAAGTGGTGTCACAGGCCTACCCAGGCCCCGGCTTACAGGAAGGAAAAGAGAGAGGACATCAGGGAAGCAATTTCCTACAAGTGAGTGAGGTAGAAGTGGCACCCATCCCTTCCTTTCATGTGTCCCTGGTGAGAACTTAGCTGCCAGGGAGGCTGGAAACGTGCTCAGCTTAAAGCATCAATATGGATGAGGAGAAACGATTGCGGGGGAAACTTGACAGTCTCTGCTACAGATATGAAATAATACCTTCCCATTTACGGGGCTCCAGAATAAAGGTGCCCTGCTGCATACCTTCCATGTGTCTCTTGTTGAAACCCCACAACACAATGAGAGTGTCACTGTTGTTGTTTACAAATTAAGAAACTGAGAAATGCAGTATCTTACTGAAGTCACACAGGAGCAGAAAGAGGTAAAGTCAGGATCAGAACCCAGGTCTAGCTTACGGCTTTTTCTACTCTATGGTTATTCTGCTTTTTATCCCTATAAATGCATTTTATCTGGTTCAAAATCCTTACGTTGAAGGTGAAAAAATTGGGGGCCAGAGAATGGCAGGGACTCACCCCAAATCACCCAGAAAGCAAAAGGTAGAATCGAGCCAGAACCCAGGGGTCCTGGCCACCAGCCTGCTGCTTTGTCCATGGAGCCTGCTCTGGGCTGACCACCTCCAAACAGCTCATGCTCTGACTCAGACCAGCACCGATGGGGCTGCCAGGGAAGGGATGTGTATCCTTTGGACTCACTGAGTCCAGAGCACAGCTTTAAGCCACAGTAGCATTTAAACTTTCTGAAGTGTCTAAATAGAAAATCCACTAATCAAGATGGCAGTGATGGCCCAGTGTCCCTTGTTACCTGTACATCATCCTCTGTGCTCAGCTCACAGGCCTTGAACCAGCTCCCTGGCCTCTCCCAGAAGGAAAGGAGTGCTTATTCCCTCAGGCCTGGCTGTTGGCATGCAGGTACTAGACAGTGGAGAGGGATCGGGACACCAGGGTCCCCAGATTCTCCATGAAGTCATCCCCTTGCTATCGTCAGTGTCAGTTGCCTAGCAACTGCCTTTGGCAGATGGTGGCACTGAGAGCACGCCAATCTCTCCCACAGCTAAAAATACATTCCGACGACAGCGGGTCTATTTTAAAAGATAACAATGCGCTTCCAACGTCTTCCCTTGTCTGCAAGGAATTGTGCTGTGCCAGGTCCCTCTGGGCTTCTGATTTCATCTGACAGGGTGGAAGGGAGCATTTGAGGAAAGGAACCCAAGGCCAGTCACACTGGGGTGCTTAGAAAATTGTCATGGAGAAGGAAGGAGAGGAAGAAGAGAGAGAAGAAATAGCAAGCTGGGAAGTAAATACTGTAGTCGGCAGCAAACCCTCTCATTTGTCTGTATTTTTTACCTACTCAGGAGGGTGGGGTTAGGAAGAAAAATCACAGAATCACAGAAGCCTAGAGCTCTAAGGAACCCAATCCCATTTCCCAGTTGAGAAAGCAGAGGCTCTGAGAGGTTGAGACGAGAGTTGGCTCTTTGCCCTTGTTCAGGGTGCAAGGGCTGGGGCTCCCAGATGGGGGCATGAGGCCTGGGATTCTCAAATTCCTCTTGCATTCCTATTGGCAAGTTTGTCACACCACACCTCACAAACTTAGCCTTACCCTTCAATCACCATCACTTGCAACTTTCTTTGGTACAAAGAGAGCAGTGAGTCCACTCATGCATGTATTTATCCATTCATCTATCCTACAAATATCTATTAAGCACCTACTGCCATATTGTGCCAAACCCTGGAGATGCAGCGGGAAACAAATGCACAAGGTTCCCACCTCCTGTTGCTTGTGGCCCAGCAGGTGAGGTGGGTACTGAGCAGGTAAGCACAGGGTGCCCTAGGCTACAGACATCACAGCCAGATCCAGGTAGAGGCCTACTTACCAGCCCTGCAACCACAGGGTGTCACTTAATAAGGGTTACAAGATAAAATACAGGAAGCCCAGTTAATTTGAATTTCAGATGAACAACAATTATTTCTCAAGATTAGTGTGTCCTCGGGATTGTGTTGTCTGAGGTTCAAATTTAACTGGGCCTCCTGTATTTTTATTTGGTAAATCTGGCAACCCCACACTGAATACCACTATTGCTGATAGTTTATGTTTCTTTATCTATAAAATGGGAAAAGTAGTATCTACTTATGGGGTTATTTTGCAGATTAAATGAGGAAACGTATATTTCTGTGACTGCGTCCTCTCCTCTCCACGCAGGGCTTCCCCGGGGTTTTTCCCTAGCCAGCTGTTAGCCCAGCCCCCCGCCCCTTAATTTTGGCGATAGGTGATGGGTAGGGGTAGCCCTGCTCTGTCCTAAGACTGAGCCGGGGCAGGTGGGGTGGGGGGAAATCTTCAGGTTGACAACTGACTCATCAAAGAAACCAGAAACCAACCCTACTTTGCTTGGAGTGTTCGTCAGGGCCAGCAATTCTCCGTTGCCTAGGGTGCTTGTCAAAAATATAGATGCCAGGGCTCTACTCAA
This sequence comes from Tapirus indicus, assembly GCA_031878705.1. Taxonomy (NCBI): domain Eukaryota; kingdom Metazoa; phylum Chordata; class Mammalia; order Perissodactyla; family Tapiridae; genus Tapirus; species Tapirus indicus. The sequence goes on along the minus strand of CM062927.1, from coordinate 28,235,603 downwards.
GATTTACTAAATCACAATGTCTAGGGAAGGACATGCCTTTTAAACAAAATTCCTGGTAACTCTCTGGACTCTACAGTTTGAAAACCACTGGCCTGGGGCATGGGGAGGGATTGCAGTCTGCACAGAGGCACCATCACAAAAGCCTGTTTTGGAATGTGGGATCCTGGATTGGATCCTGGAACAGAAAAAGGACCTTAGTGGGAAACTGGGTGAAATCCAAAAAATGTCAGTAGGTTAGTTAATGGTATTATACCCATGTTAATGTCTTAGTTTTGATCATTGTACCATGGTTACATAAGATGTTAACATTAGGGAAGGCTCAGTGCAGGGTATACGGGAACTCTCTGTACTATCGTCAAAACTCTTGTATAAATCTCAAATTATTTCCAAATAAAAATTCTAAAAAAAAGCTGCTTTGGCTCAAAGCCTGCTTTGGGCCTTTCTCCAGCCCACTGGTGCATCAGAAGGCCCAGCCTGCAGGCTGCCTTGACTCCAGGCTGGCATTCGTCAAGCAAGTGCAGGTAGCTGAGAGGGCCCCCCCCCCACATGGTCCTGGGAGAGCATCCTTCTCCCCCCTGCCATTCACACTGCGGCTTAAATGTCAACCTCAATGAATTACATTTAATCTGTTTGTGTTATCAGCCTGGCCAAGGCCCTAATTGGATGCCAGGCACACCCGCTGAAGGACATGCATAATTCATCAGCGGGGAGGCCAGGAAAGCCTTTCATCAGGGATCAGGAAAGGAGGATGGAGAGAAGAAGGGGAGAAGGAGAGAAGGAGAGAGAGGGGAAGGGAGAGGAGTTGGAAAAGGAGAGAGAGCGGGTGGGGTTGGAGGGAAGGGAAGAGAAGGGACCTGAAATAATCCTTCCAGCACCGTGCTATCCACTCGGTCTTTAAACCTCTGCTGCAGGAAGTCTTCATTCACTGCTTCATTCATTCATTGGTTGTTCCCCCAGGTAAGCTCAGGCCCTCCCTCCCTCACTCTCCCATAGCACAGGATGTCCCTCTGTTATACCTGACTAATCTCAAGGTTCTATAATGTTTTTTTAAGTTCCCCCTAGATCTTGAATCCTCTCCTTTTGGGGTGATGTCTGACTGGATTGCAGATCTCCTCTGCCTGGCAGTCCCTGCACACAGTGTTTGTTGAATGACTGAAGGACAGATTTCTAGCTCAGGCCATACAAAGAAACTGTCTTAACTAATGAACTCTTCCACTTGAGCTCCCTGGCTCTGCCACCAAACTTGCTCCAGCCACACCCTGTTCCCCAAAGCCACCCTCCATTCTGCCCACTCTCTGTCTTCTTCTCTTGCCTGCCATCTCCCGAGGCCAAGAACCACACAGGAAAACAAACACAGTTATACCAGAACCAGAATGGAAAGTCCATATTTCTTTTTGGCACGCCTCATGCTATATAGTCAGGTACATAACACCCCCCACAACACACACTTTCCTCAGGCCTCTCCAGCTGGGCTTCCACTGCACTCAAACTGCTCTTGTTCAGGTCGCCAACCAACTGCATACTGGTCAAAGCCAAGGGGCACTTCTCTGTCTTCACCTTGACTGATCTCTCAGCAGCATTGATCCCTCCTTCCTTCTTGACACAGGACTTTCTCTTGACTCCTGACACCACACCCTTCCTGCTTTTCCTCCTTCTGCCTTACCCACTTGGTGTCCACTTGCTTTGCTGAATCCCTCACCTTTGCCCAACCATTGGATGTCGGGAAGCCCCAAGGCTCACTCCTCAGAACTCTGCTCTTTTCTGGCTACTGTTCCTACTTAAATAATATTATTCAATTCCATGGCTTTAAATGCCATCACACACTAACGGTTCCTAAACATATATGTCCACCCTTGACCTCTTGCCTTAAGTTCCAAGGGAAAAAGATCCCCTTGAGTGTCTGTGTTAATTGCCTATTGCTGTTTGACAAACTACCCCCAAATTTAGCAGTTTAATACAATAAACACGTCCTATCTCACAGTTTCTGTGAGTCAGGAATCTGGCTGCCCAGGAATCTGTCTGGGCACCTCTGGCTCAGCTTCTCAGGCTGTTGGTTGCAGCTGCAGTCTCATCTGAAGGTGTGACTGAAGGACGATCTGCCTCCAAGCTCACCCATATGGCCTTTGGCAGGATTCAGTTCCCTGCAGGTCGTCAGAATGAGGATCTCAGTTTCTCACTGGCTGTTGGCCAGGGGTCTCCCTCGGATTCTTGCCATGGGAGCCTCCCTATAGACTGCACACAACATGGCAGCTGCCTTGCTTCAGAAAACGTGAGCAAGAGAACAAGAAAGAGTACCCAGGACAGAAGCCATAGTCCTTTTGTAACCTGATCTCAGAAGTGACATTCCATCACCTTTGCCCAATTCTATTTGCTAGAAGTGAGTCACTAAATCCAGCCCACACTCAAGGGGAGAGGATTACCCAGGGCAGGAACAGCAGGACACAGGGACCATTGGGGGCCATCTTAAACAGGCGCCTCAAATTAAACATGATCATGATAGAACTCCTGATTTTTCCCACCCCGAAGTGGCTCCTCTCCAAGTTTTCTCTATTGTAGTAACCAGCCTACCAGCACTGGGATAGATTGTACCACCAACTCGGATTAGCTAGAACTCCATCTTCCAGAATCTCCCTGTTGTGTGGTTCTGGGATAGAGTTGGCCAAATGGCAACTTGCACAAGATTTGGAAGGAGAAAGTGAAGCATCCACTGTTATACTTGAAAGATCGTGGCACAGTCAGATATGCTGATGGGCAGACACAGAGGTACCCAGGGCATCCCAGCTTGTCCTCACTCTCTTCTTCTCTGTGTCCAGCTTATTTTCCCAACTTCAGGTCTTGCTGACCAATAGCTACTCAAGGCCTGCCTCGAGGTGCATGGCCGCAGGTCCAGAGCAGTGGAAGATATGCAGAGGCAACAGCACCCACAGCCCTCTCCACGAGCTCCCCTCATGGCCTCACCTTGCTGGCTGGATGTGCTTGATCTCTTGGATCTCCCTATTGCTCCAACTTATCCACCCAAACAGGGGCTTCAGGACTATTATCGGCTCTTTCTCTGATCCTCCAATTCCCCCTTCCCCTTCCAGACTTCATTTCCCCAGTCCTTCTCATTATAAAGCTATAATGAATTCCCATAATGAATCCCTTAATGCTCATAATGCTGCCTCCCTTTTATCTCAGTTGAAGCGTTACCTCCTCAGAGAGGCCTTTCCTGAATTCTCCACACTGTGTTCTAATCCCCCTAGACCGTTAGATTCTGAATGAGATAGTAATCAGCCATCCTTACCTTCTTACTATGTCCCACCTACTGCACTACGCACTTTGATTGTGCTACTATGGATAATTTTAACATCAGTCCTGCAAAAAGGGCATATTTATCCCTGCTTTTTGGTGGGGAAATGAATACACAAAGAGATGGAGCAATTTGCCCGTGATCTCACAGAGTAAGCAATGAAACAGTCAGAGGAGATCAGAGCCCAGTTCTGCCTGACTTCCAATCCATTCTGTTCATCACGTGCCTCCCCATGCCTGAAGCTGGAGTTGGGAGAGTTTCTCGACCTCTCAATCTCACTGTCTTTGTTTGTAAACCACACGTACCTCCAGAGACTGACTGTGAGCATTTATAGTACTTAGTAAACTTTTATCCCTTCCTACTTCCCCACCCCTACAGATCTCAAAAGCCAAGGACGGTATCTCCCCTAGGGTGGATCCCCAGAGTGGAACTGAGGATGCTCACGATTCCTTTGAGAAGAGGATCCATGCACCTTCTCTAAGACCATGTGGCAGATTTCATTCTGGAGCCTTGGCAGCATCCTGACAGAGCCCCTTCCTACCCCACTCCCTACTCCTCACCTCATGGTCTCAGCTGAGCTGGCGGCCCAACTCTCAACCCCACACAGAATTAATAACAGAAGGCCCCAGGCCACAGGCCCCAAACCAAGCCTGCAGCTGGGCAGTGTTTATCGCAGAGGTCAAGTGACTCACGGGCAGCGGGCCTCCCCTCCTTCATAGCTTTCACCAGCTTCTGGATAATTACATCCGTGTTCCGCTGCAATAGGGCTGGGCTGTGTCAGGCCTCCAAGGCCCACTTGGAGCTCTTCTGAGGTTTGAGCAACATGGAAGCTACAAAGCTGGAGAAACAGACTTGTAATCCAGCAGGTCAAAGGGCCACAGGGAGGCCAGTGTCACTACGATTTGTTTCATCTCCAGTGACTGCTGGTCAAGCCCAAAGCCCTCGCCTACCAACCAGAGCTCTCTAGGGTCTGTCTTCATCCAGGACTCCCTGCCCAAATGCTCTGATCCTCTTTGTCCCTAGAAGACATGAGCCCTTCTGCCCCTTTGACTCTCAGCTCAGACCACGCCCCCTCCTGGTGACCTCTGTTCGCCTCTTTACCTGGTTCCTACCCTTGCTCAAAGGGACAGCTCAAAGCCAATCAACTACGAACCACCTACAGATGAAACAACCCCTGTGAATGATTTTCTTTTAAGATGCAGAAAAATCACTACTTTTTCATCAATTTACACATTCCAAAAATGTTTTCCCATCTGTTGTCTCATTTGATCTATCCAAAGTTTATTAGGCAGGTTGAACATACAGCAGCCCCACTGCAGAGTCGTGGAAATAATCATAACTGACATATTTTGAGCTCTTCCTCTTTGCCTGACAATGTGCCAAGCACTTTCCGTGAGTTAAATACACCAAGTCCTTTCAAAAGCTCTAGGAGGTAGCTACTATTATTACCCCCAGTCTCCAGAAGAGAAAACTGAGGCTCAGAGATATTTAAAAACACACCTGTTCATTGCCCCTCAACTCATAAGTAGCAAAGCTGGGATTTGAACCCTGGTCTCCAACTCCGGTCAACTGCTAAACTGTACCCAGTCATGAAGGAAGACCCAAGGAGGTAAAGTGACTCGTTCTGCTCCTCAACACAAATGCTTCTCAAATTTTAACGCGCATATGAATCACCTGGGGATCTAGTTAAACTGTATTAAAATGAAGATTTTGATTCTGCTGATCTGGGGAGGAGTGAAAGATTCTGCATCTCTAACAAGCCCTTTAATGATGGTAATGCTGCTGATCCAAAGACCACACTTTGAGTAGTAAGGCTGTATACCACACTCCCCCTGGGAAGTGTCTGCCACCCTCTCTCCCATGCGGGATCCTCCTGGGTAGGTAAGCTCTTGTATTAAGCGTGGCCCACTCTTGCCATTGCAAGTGACAGAAAATCCAATTCTATATTGGTTTAAGACCAAAAAAAGGAATTTATTGACTCATGTAACTGAAAAGTTCTGACTTCAGGCATGGCTGTATCTAGGGGCTCCAATGATTTCTCAGGACCTGGTCTCTTATAACTGCTCAGCTTTGCGCTTCATGTTGGCTTCATTCCCAGGCTCTGCATAGTAATACAAAGCCCACCAGAGGAATGAAGACACAGTGGGAAGATCTTGACAAGCTGAAGCTCAGGCTGGTGAGCTGACATCCAGGCTAGAAAAAACAAAAAATCCAGTTAAAGGCAGCTACTGCGTCCCCCTTAGTGTTGTCTCCAATATGGGAGGCTCCAGGTGTTCCATCACCCCACACCTAACCTGGGTCTCCTTGAAGTCTGAATTGGCTAGCAATGCCAATGCCACTGGGCAGATTTGAGACCCTCAGTGAAGGAACAGTTAGAGGTGGACTGGCCACACCCTGACGTGGAGCATCTTTTCATATTCCCTAGGTTATTCTTGTCTTCCCCAGCTGTGGCAGGGAGATTTATTGGTCCCAATCCTTCACTCTCCTGTAGTAATATTATACATCCACACCTTTGCCATAGCTTCAAGGGTGAACTTCCCCACCTCTTGATTTGGAGGTTGACCACATGACTTGCTTTGGCCAACAGATGTTAGAAGATGTGAAGTGAGCAGAGGCTGCACACCTGCTTGCCCAGTTTGGCTCACTGTCTTGTGCCTGGGTGACCATGGAGCAGAGCATATATCCTGAGTAGCTGCTGGCCCATGGAGAATGAGAGACATGTGGAATGAACCTGTACCCAACCTTCAGCCTAGAGCCTTGGGCCAGCCTAGCCCACACGAGTGGCAGCCGATTTGTGGAACTGTGAGCATGAGGATAACTGATTGCTGTGCTAATGCACTGAGACTGAGCTCAGGGTTGATCTGACACACAGCATCATTGTGGCATTAGCTGATACACCAACTTAATGATTTACCCTCAAGAACAGGACCAGAAATTCTTCTCTTGAGCTGCCCCCACAGTACCTAGTATATACTCAGGTATCAGAAACGCCGAGGCCTCTCTAGCCTAATTTCCTAATAAGACAGACAGGGAAATTGAGGCTCAGAGAGGCAAAGGGCCATGTCTAAGATTACGCCAACTAGGCAGCCCAGCAGCCAGGAATAGAACCTAGGCCTGCTGACTTCCAAGCCAATGCCTTTCCCCAACCCTCTGCCCTTCTTATTTCTTTATTCAGAGCCTGAGACAACACACTTCCGACCTGACACCATCTTGACAATCCTACCCATGTCCTTGAGACCCAGAAGTCCCACTTGACTCTGACCTTGCATCCTAGGATGGCCTTCTAGCATGTGCTCAAGGCCCTAAATAGGTGTCCAGGGTCTGCTTCCCAACCACAGTCTGCAGGACCACAGAAGTAGGTTATGTGCAAGGTCTGGGCACAATCTGAGACATTAGGGACACAGGCAGGTCCACACGCCCATGGGGTCTCGAGGCCTGTGGCTGGTGGGCTCTGCACAGACCACACAAAAGAAGTCACAGCCAGGACCAGGGCCTCTGTGGGCTGTGATCGAGGAGAGTAGGTCAGGGTGGGCACGGGAAGGGAGCAGATGTGGGTCCATCAGCTCCCGAGGACAACCTCAGATCAGCCCCAAGGCAAGGCCAAGTTTGACCATAAGTTACGTCCCTCCTCCAGGGAAAATGGTTCCCCAGCAGCCTCGCTGAGGGAAGTGGGCGCTTGGCTCACAAGCCTGGTTGGCAGGCATGTAGAGCAGATGGGCTGCTGATAGCACCCCCTCTTGCCCCCTCCTCAGAATACTCGCAAGGGGGAGCGAGCAGCAGGCCTGCCCGCACATCTCCTCCCGCCTGTATTCATGCAATCTGGCAGCATTTCTCACATGCATCCCCACCCCCACCCCGTCTCCCCCATCCATCCTGGCCTCGCAGGCCTCCACTCCCCACAAGGCCACGTTATGGCCTCAAAACCAGGGCCTGGACTAAGGTGAGTTGCGCGAGCACAAAATTTATCAATCAAAATAACATTTTTGTGCAATATTTTTAAAAATCGAAATTAATGCAAAAAAAAGTCCATGATGAGCAAAATATCAAAAATTTACATAAAGACAGCCTCCAACAGCGCGGGGATTGGGTTGAGGTGAACAAGGCCACACTGTGCAGTACAGTTAGATATCTTTATCAAAAACTTTGGTATTTTGTTCACAGTGGATTGTTTGCATTACTTTTGAATTTTTTAATTATTGCATTAAAATATGTTTTATCCTAATTACTGATCTTTGGTTCCCACTTAAATTCTGCACCCAAGGCAAGTGCCTCACTTTCCTCACCTTGGTCCTGGTCCCCGTAAAACACAACTGTGATCCTGTCACCGACCCTCCTCAGCCCCAGCAGTGGCTCCCCAATATTGTCAGGATGCAGGCAAAACTCTGTATGTGCCTTCTAAGTCCTCACGGCTGGATCCCTGACCACCTCTCCACCCTCACCACCAGTAGTCAGCTGGGACACACCTGTATGTCCATAAGGGTTGTTAAAACATTGGAACACTTCTTAATCCCAAGCACCAGCACCCCCATCCCAAGGGTCCCCTGCCATCCTAGCTCCTCCCCCAGGACCCTGTCAGAACTCCCCACAATCCAGCAACCAAAGGACCGATGCCTGACCCACTGGGGACCCCCAGATCCTGCCCAAGCAATGTTTCCAATAGCCGTCAGTCTGGGCTCATCCTATGCCAGGCTCCCCGGGCTCTCTGCTCCAGCCACACCAGCCTTCTCCCTGGCTCTCTGCATGTGCTGTTTCCTCTGCCTAGCACATGCCACCCTCCCTTCTTTGCCCAATTTTTTCTGACACATCCTTCAGGTCTCACCCCAAATGTCACTTCTGCAGGGAAGCTGCCCCAGAATTTTCTGACCCCTTTTAAGAGAACCTCTTCATGCTGTGTGTTACTTCCGTGGTTCCAGTCACAGTTGCAATTTTACATTATTTGTATGATTTTTAAAATTTTCTTTTCAGCGCTAGATGGTAGGCTCTATTGAGACAGACTGGGCCCATCTCTGTTTTATATCCGGTGCTTATAAAAGTACCTGAGACACAGTAGGTCCATTTCCTTTGGAAGAGGAATGGGGGAGATGCATAAGAGTCTTTCAGAGATATGCCTTAAAAGATAAAAATTTAAAAGTCCCCCACTTTGTGGTCATGGTGCCTGAAATACCACCACCAGCAACACTGTGTAAGATTAGGCATTTTTTGGTGGATTACCAGAGCAAGCCCAGAGCTCCATTGCCCATGTGGGGAAATCAAGGCCCAGGGAGAGAAAACAAGTTGCCCAAGGCCCTAGGCTAATTAGTGACAAAGCCAGGTCAAGAACTTGGTCTCCTGATCCTAGTCCAGTGCTCTCTCCATCCATCCTCTGCTTCCCTCTCTTCCTTCCAGGAATACTTCCAATGTCCCCACTTCTCCCATTCTAAACATTCTTCTTTCTCCTTCCCTTCCCCTAGCCTATACTTAATACCATATGTATTAGTCAGAGTTCTCCAGAGAAACAGAACCAATAGGGATTTATTATAAGGGATTGGCTCACTTGATCATGGAGGCTGAGAAGTTCCACAAGGTACTCAGAGTCAGTCAGTGATTGTCCACTGCCCCTAGGTCAGGCCCAAGCTCCTTAGCATGACACACCAGGCCTTTTATGATCTGGTGTCTGCTCCCTTTCCACCCTCATCTCCTACTGCTCCAACTCGTATCCCACATGGGAGCCATTTCTGGACTGGCCATAGCCCTGAGCAGGCCATATTCTCACCCTTCTGATCTTTCATGCACGCCAGCCCCACCCCCTAAAATGTCTTTCTTTTCATCTTTGTTGGACTAACAGCTTCCGGTCCTTCAGGGCCTGCCTCTGGCATCCCTTCCTCCAGGAAGCCCTTCCGGCCTTCCTCCAGATGGAGTTAGGTGCCTGTTCTTTGCAATCCCACAACACCCTGCCCCTGGCCTCTCACCCAGAGCTCTTAGCTTCCTGCCTCCCTACTCAGCCATGAGATTCCCAAGGACAGGGACCTTGCCTCAGGCGCCTCTGTATCTCTGATGCTGAATCACAGGATGGTGATGAAGCATCTACCACTTGTCAAACACACATCAGATACAGGTGGGACAGTGATGAACAGAGGTCCCTACTCTTGGGGAACTTACTTCCAGTGGGAGAGACAGAGAGTAGATATGTTGGTTAATTAGTTCATTAAAGGATAGATTGTTATTATGTAAAAGAAATAGACAGGGTGCTATGACAAAGGATAACGGGCAGGACAGTGTAGGCAGCTCTACGTAGAGTCATCAGGGAGGCCTCTCTCAGGAGGTGACATCCAAGCTGAAACCTGAAGGATGAGAAGGAGCCAGCCATGAGATGAACCAGGCAGAGGAAACGGCGAGGGCAAAGGCTGTGCAATGGGAGAGCTCGTCATCTCAGAGACAGAGAAAGAGGCTCAGCGAGCCAGGGGGCTGATGAGATGGGGTTGGAGAGGGGCCAGGTCACATGCCAAGTCGAGGACAAAGTCATGGGCAACAGGAAGCCATTGAAGGGCTCTGACTCTTTTAATCCCTCTGGCTGCTACGTGAGAAACAGATTTAGGGGATGCAAGGGTAGAAGTGGGGACACTAATTAGGTGGCTGTTCCACTAAATGTGGCAATGATGATGGACGCTCAGGTGGAAGCAGAGAAGTAAAGTTGTACGAGGATGAGGCCTGAAATCTCAGTGGTTAATTAACACTCAACACGTACATAGTTTCTTTCTTTCCCACATGAAAGTCCAGTGTGTGTTGGGCAGCCCTTCATCTTGTAGCTCTGCCATCTGAAACACGTGGCCTCCAAAGTACCCTGTCAGGGAAAGAGAAGGATGAAGGAGGCACGTGGGTTCTTAACTGACTTGGCCAGGAAGTGTCTTGTGTCACTTCTGCTGACAGTTCATTGGCCAGAACCAGTCACATGACTCCAATCTGACTACAAAGGACAATAGGAAATGCAGGGGAGGACATGGGGATATCTGGTGAGCACTTTGTCAGCCACAGAAATGGACTTATTCAGATATACTTTGGAGATAGAAGTGACCTGAGTTGATGATCAGATGTAGGGCTTGGGGTGGTGGTGGTCAGGGAATGGGAAGAGTCAGGGATAATTCCCAGGTTTCTGGTACTGGCAAATGGGTGTAGATTTATCATATCCAAAACTAAACTGCTCTTCCCCTCCCATGAAGCTGCTTTCTTCTACCATCTTAGTTGTTGGCAATTCCGTGTTTCTGGTTGCCCTGTTCAAAAACCTTGGCATGTTTCTTGAACTGTACACTTTAAGTGGGTGAATTATAAGGTATATGAATTATATCTCAATAAAGCTGTGTGTGTGTATAGTATATAGGCATATATCCAGAATCTGACCACTCCCTTCAAGTCCACTACTACCCTCATCCAAGCCACCATCTCTCACCTAGACCACTGCAACACAGTGGCCGGAGTGATTCTGTTATGATGTAAAGCAGATTAGGTCATTCTTCTGCTCAAAGTCCTGCAAGGGCTCCTCTCTCAGCATTAAAGCCACATTCTTTACAATGGCCTATAAAGCCCTACACACTCTGACTTCTCCTTCTTTACCCTTGGCCTTACCTCCTCCCACTGTCCTCCTCACTCACTCCTAGACAGTCATGCTAGCCTCTTTACCATTTCTCAAATGCAACAGATGTGCTCTCACCTCAGGGCCTTTGCACTTGCTGTTCCCCCTGCCTGGTCTGTGATCCCCCAGATAGCTGCAGGTTTCACTCCTTCACCTCCTTCTCAATTCTTTGCTCAAATTTTACCTTCATCATAAGGCCTCACTGACTACCTTATTTAAAATTCCAACCCAATCCCAGTATATTTAATCCTCTTTACTATACTCAACATTTTTATAGCATTTATCATCTTCTAATATACTATATAATTAACTTGCTTGTTATATTTATTGTTTATTGTTCTGCCTTCCCCTGCTAAAATATAAACTTCAAGAGGATATGGATCATTATTTTGCTTTGTGATGCATTCCAAGTATTTAGTGGACACTAAGTAAATATTTGTTGATTAAATAAATGAATATGTGAAATGTGTCACCATGTGGGATGGAGAAAACTCTCGCCCATAGTAGGTGCTCAATAAATATTTTTTAATTAAATATTGGTAGAATATTGATCCACAGGCCAGACTTAGAAATGTATCCCATAGCATGAGCCCAAGGATTAAATGAGATCATGTAGAAAGTGATAAGCACAGTGCTTGACCCATAGTAGAGTCTCAATAGGTATTCATTTACTACAACTTTGCTTCAAAAATTATGTCCCTCATCCTGGAAAACCATCCCTTCTCCTTCCATACATTCAAAGTCCATCCACCCTTCAAGGCCCAGTCAAGAGTCACCTCTTCCTAGAAGTCTTCCAGTTCACTCTCTCCCAGCTCTGAATTCTACACCTTTAAAAAAAAAATCAGGAAACCTCAGGTTCTCTCTGAGCAGATGCCTGTGTCAATGCATCTTTCCATGAACTCTCCTGGAAATCTGTTTCAATGATTAACGCCTTTTTTGGCATATTGTCCCTTCCACACATACTCTACCTAGTCTTCCTAGGACCATATGAAATATGAGACAGGCATGCCTGCCAACACTCTCATCACAAAGCTATCAGGAATAGAATTTAATAAACAGGAAGCAACATATAAAAACATTGAGTCAGAGAAATGACACACAAAAGCTGAAATTCCCTTTGCTGCCAAAATTCCAATCTGTAGATGGGTCCTTCACAGTTGCCAAAGAGGAGAGCCCATGTTCTCAGGTCTTCTCCCCTGCTGACACCACTGTGGCATTCTCTGATGTGGTACTTCAACTCTCACCCCTCCTTGGGGCCTCTGTCATCTCCAGTCTTCCCAGGACCCCCTGTACCCGTGCTGTTACTTCTGGACCATCCACAGCAGCATTCTTGACTTCCAGTGATATTTGGAAATCTACCTCCCATGCCTCAAAGAATGAATGGAAGAGAACAAGAAAGGAGAGACCTGGCATTTGCTTTTCACAAGATCATCTTTGCAGCTCTACAGGCCAACGTCTTCCCTTTCTTAGCGTGTTGGTTTGGAGTACTTGTAGGAGAATCTGCTGGGATCTCTCTGCCCAATCAGATGACTCCCCCATGCCCGCCTTCCTGGCGATGATGCTATCTATGTGAAAGCAGCTACAACCCAGAAAGCAGGGTTGCCCTACAATGTCTCTTTCTGGTTGGGTCCAAGCATTCGTTGTGTTTCTCCAGCTGATCCCTAAGTGTTAGAGACAGGCTAAGAGATCTTCTTTCATGTCTCTTTGACTTTTAGTATTAGGTGGTCCTTCACTCCTGGCTGATCACTGAGTGACCACAATACGAATCAAAGAATTATCTAATTCAAGGGAGGGATGCCCTTTGAGAGTAGACATGAGGCTACCAGAGGCTCCCAATAGCCAGAATAAAGTTTTTATTTTAGATGAGGGTTACTTGAAGTTAAGGAGCACTTTAAAGAAGAAAATATTTTTTGAGCATGTATTGTAAAGCATTGTACTTTAACTTTTATGGAGTGCTTACCATGTGCAGGGTGCTCCTCCATATCCGTCATACATATTCATACATATTAAACAATTTAATCCTCAAAACAACTCTAATGAGGGGGCACTGTTCTTATAGTTACTTTACAGGTGAGGAAACTGAGGCACAAAGACATTAAGCACAGCAGCAAATGGGCTGCAGGAGACCAGGCAGACACGTGGGTGGAATCGGGAAGGGCAGGGTAAGATAAATGTCACAAGAGAGGAAAGTGGAGAGGGCAGTTCCCTCGCTGGAATGCCCTTATGTGCCCTGCCCACCTGGACAACTTCATGTGTCCTTCAAGATCCAGCTTAGGGTCTGTGTTTTTTGGTAGAGCCTTCTCTAATACCTACCACCCAGCAGAATTGACCACTCCCTTCCCTGATCCATTCTGCCTGGGACATAGCATTGGCCCAGCCTGACCACCCTGTGTGACAACTGCTTCCATGTCTGCCCCCATTGCTGGGCTATGAGCTCCTGGAGGGCAGGGGCAGATTGTGCTCCTGGGGCCCTCCCAGCACAGAGCATGGCACAGAATAGGTGCTCAATAAACCCTTGTTGAACGGTACAGCAGTGAGTCAGGTTTACTCGAAGGCCTCTATCCTGAAGTGGTACATCAGATCACTTCCATTGCTTTCACATCTCATTGCCCAAAGCAAGTTACTTGCTTCTGGTTGCACTTTCCACACCTCAGACCTTGCCTGGTGAAAGTCAGTTATGCCAAGCAGACCCCCACGGGGACTGCCAGATGGATCAGTGACGGACAGGTGGAGGGTGGCCGGGCCAAGTCGGCATAGCCACACCATGGGAACCTCCCACAAAGGAACACTTCTGGAAATGTGGGAAAGTTGTACATGAGGTCTGTATTGTGTGGGCTATAAAGTGAAGGCTTTGGGACACAGATGGAGGGGCCAACACCAGGGCATAATTCCTATTCCATTGTTAATTTCCATGTGACCTTGGGCACAGCCCTTTCCCTCAAGGGTCCTCCTTCTCTCCATTAGTAAAATCATGGGCTCCAAGCTGCTGGTCTCCATGATTCTAAGGTTCCACAATCCTGACAACCACACCAGGCATGCACCTCATCGACATGCCAAAAATGTTATCTACCACATTGTTTGGGAGCCAGAGGAATCTTAGCAAATGCAACAAAATATTACAGAAAAACAGATACTATTCCTTTCTCATCTTTAAAAAGTCTATCTTTCTTCTGCCCTCACCCATTTTTTTCCCTCTTGAATATGAAGTCCCAGGGGTGAACAAGCTATGTCATCTCCAAATTCCCAGCAATTTAGATTCCATGTGGTGAGGAAAAGGAGGGATGAACCATGTTTTCCCTTTCGTCACAGGAAGCTGTAGCACATTTCAAAAGTAAGATGGGCTTCTGATTATTAAAAATAAACTCTGGCCCACAGCCTGCCTTGCACATTAATCTTGCCAACAGATGCAGACTTGCACACACACTCTCTGGCTCTGTGCTGAGACCCAGCTTCTCTGGCCAGTTTTCATGCTGTGATTCTCTAAGGACAACCATTTCTGTTTGGACAACTATGAAATCAGCTATTTGCCCTCTCAAGGAAGGGAATGCTACCCTAGGGCTTAAGGAGACAATGAGCCCCTAGAATCTTGGCTAAGGAATTTAAGGAGTTTGAAAGGAAACTTAAAATATGTATTCAGATTCTTTTAGTATTAAGTGGCAGAAACACTAACTGATATTGCCTAATGCCGAGAAGGTGATGTGTTTTTTTTGCTCATGTTTCTGAAAAGTCCAGAATGTGCATGATGCCTATTAACATCAGGGATGGCTGGATCTTGGTGCTTGAGCAAGCTCACTGGAAGTTTGTCTTTCTCCCTCTCTAGCCCATTTTCTTCAATGTGCCTTTTCACTCTCAGACAAACTCATCCCAATCTTGGCAAGATTCTATTCTAGCAGTTAACTCCAGTAGATAGAGATTCTGGTTCCCATTGATTTCAACAAAAGTCTCAGAAATGACTTGTTGCATAATTTGAGTCACATGCCCATTCCTCAACAGTGTAGTGATTGATTCCTCAATCATGTAGCCTCAGGGTAGACTACAAACCGGCCAGAGTAGGGCACATTCTCACCTCATGAACTGAGAGTGCAAGGGGTAGTTCCCCAAAGAAAAGTCAACTTTA
This sequence comes from Tapirus indicus, assembly GCA_031878705.1. Classification (NCBI taxonomy): domain Eukaryota; kingdom Metazoa; phylum Chordata; class Mammalia; order Perissodactyla; family Tapiridae; genus Tapirus; species Tapirus indicus. Next base: position 28,220,591 of record CM062927.1, on the reverse strand, counting down.
CAACCTGGATGGAATGCAGGGAACATTCTGAGCACTCTTTAAAGTAATAATAACAGGTGGATAGGGGAATAAGACTAGAATTCAAAGGACCACCAAACCAGTTGTGAACTCCTTCTTTCCCATCTGGTATCCCTGGATCTGGACACAACACAGCCTGAAACCCTGACGTGGACGTTGACATGAACAGAGAGGTCTAGGAGAAGCTCTACAGTTCTGCCTCAAGGACAGGAAGGGAAACTCCTAAGTCTCAGATACACATGAACAGAACACCACCAACAACAAACTAGATCTTATTGACATTTATAGATTCCTTGTTTTTCCCAAATAAAAGCAGCATACACATTCCTTTCAAGTGCACCATTAAATATTTACCAAGATAGCCCATATCCAGGATCATAAAATAAACTTTAATGCATTTAAAATAATTGAAATCATACAAAGTATGTTCTCAAACTGTAATAGAATTAAACTAGAAATCAATAAGAGAAAGAGAAAAAGGAAATCTTCAAACAGTAACATACTAACAACACACTTCTAAATAATCCATGGGTCCAAAAAGAAGTCTCAACAGAAATTAGAAAATATTGGAACTAAATTAAAATGAAAATACAACATATCAAAATTTGTGGGGTGCATCTAAAGTGGTGCTTAGAGGGAAATTTATAGTATTAAGTGCTTACATAAGTAAAGAAGAAAGGTCTCAAATCAGTAATCTAAACTTCCACAAGAAACTAGAAAAAGAAGAGTAAAATAAACCAAAGCAACCAGAAGAAAGAAAATAATAAAGGTAGCACAGAATCAAGGAAATTGAAAACAGAAAGAAAATAGAGGAAATTAGTCAAGCCGAAAGTTGTTCTTTTCTCAAATGATCAATAAAATTAAAAGGCATCTAGCAAGACTCACAAAGGAAAAAGAGACAAGACACAGATGATTAATATCAGGAATGAAAGAGGGGATATCACCACAGATCCTGAAGTCATTAAAAGAATAATAAGGAAATACTACAAACACATCAATTCATTTAAATTCAACAGCTTAGATGAAATCAAACAATTCTTAGAAAACCGCAAACAACTAAAAATCACTCAAGATGAAAAAGGCAAGCTAAATAGTCCTATAAATATAAAGAAATTGAATCTGTAGTTAAAAACCTTCCAAAAAAGACATTTCCAACCCCAGTGGTTTCACTGACAAATTCTACAAAATATTTAAAGAAGAAATACCACTAATTCCACACACTTTCTTCCAGAAAATTGAAGTGAAGGGAACACATCCCCATTCGTTTTATGAAGCCAGCATTGCCTTGATGCCAAAAACATACAAAGATGTAACAAAAGAAAACTACAGACTAACATCCTTCATGAACATAGAAGCAAAATTTCTCAACAGAATAACAGCAACCAAATCCAGCAATACATAAAAAAGAATAAAACACACAACCAAGTTAGATTTAGAGCAGAAATACAAGGCTGGTTCAATATTAGAAAATCAATCAATGTAATCACCACGTTAAAACTTTTAAGGGGAAAAAAAACATGATCATATTAATTGATCCAGAAAAGGCATTTGACAAAATTCAACATCAATTCATGACAAAAACTCTCAATAAGCCTGAAATAGAAGGGAACTTCCTCAACCTGATAAAGGGCATCTATAAAAAAAAACGAAAAAAACACAGCTAGCATTATACTTAACGGTGAAGGACTGAATGCTTTCCCCTCAGATCAGTGACAAGGCATGGATGCCCACCAGAATGGCTATAAAAAAAAAGACTGACAATTCAAATGTTGAGTCCATGGACCAACTGGAACTCTCCTGCATTGCTTTTGGGAACAAAAGCAAGATGGTACAACCATTCTGGATATCTGTTTGGTAGTTTCTAATAAAGTTAAACATCCACCTATCATATGCTCCAACATTCCACTCCCATTTCAACAGAAATGCAGACATACGTGCACTTAAAATATGCACAAGATTGCTCATTGCAGCTTTAATCATAACATCCAATAATCGGAAGTAACTCAAATGTTTTCAACAGGAAAATAGATAAATAAATATCGCATACCCATACAGTGGAATACTATTTGGTGGTAAAGGAAAGAACAACCTGGATGAATCTCACAAATATTACGGTGGGCAAAAGAAGCCAGGCATGAAAGAGTACATACTGTGTGATTTCATTCATATGAGGTTCTAGAACAGGCACAACTAAGCTAAGATGATAGAAATCAGAACAGTCATTGCCTGGGGGGGTGGGAAGGTTGACTACAAATGGGCCCCAGGGAACTTTCTGGAGTGATGTAAATGCTTTATATCTTTCCTTGAGTAATGGTTTCACAGCTTATTACAATTGTCCAAACTCATGGAACTGAACATTTAAGAGTTGTGCATTTCTACTGTACATAAATTTTACTTCAATTTAGTAAAAAGAAAAGAAGCCCTTTATGAACATAGCAGTTGACTTTCTACAAAACATTTTCACACCCATTCCTCTATTCCCTCCATTTGATCTTCTCAACAACCCTAGGAAGTAGGAAGACTGGATTATCTTATGAAAGGAAATTAGGAGAGGATTGGGGTAAGGGAATGACTCCTAAGACCATACAGTGCGCCAGAGCCAGGACTGGAGCCCCGGTGTTAGGACTCCACATCCAATGCTCCTTATACGATGCCTTGGGTCCCAATCTGTCTTCTCTCTCACAATCAGGAATTGCAGAGATGCCCAGGGGCAGGGTGACTGTCAGCCCCCGCATCTCTCACCACTTTTACAACTACATACTCAAGTTCTGCCTATGATATCATTTGAAAAGTTTGAGAATTGCTGATGTTACAGATGCTAAAACAAACATAAATGTTTAGGGGCTCCTCTCTTCCTTTGCACCCTTCGTGGTATGACTTGCAAGACACTAGAGTCTGATTTTCACTCTGAGCTAAAACAGTTATATCTTCCTGAAATAGTGCAGCCTCCAGGCACAGCTATTACATCAGCGCGTGTAAAACAGAAAGACCACCTGGGGAGGAAAGTCTTTAACCACGTGTGATGTCTAAGCCACTGTGTGATGTCGGCATGGTCACCCCACTCTCTGAGTCTTGGTTTCCCCATCTTTAAGACAAGGGGCCTGGACTAGATAAATTCTAAACAAGTGTCTTGTACTAGGGTCTAGAGCTGGAGGAACAGAACTCATCTTCTTCCAAAACTTCCCCTGTGAATGCTCTCAGCACAGATATCCCACCTGAGGATTCTCATCTCAGAGAAAAATCTCAGGAGTTGTTGAACTGAAAGGAACCCACCTCCACGTAGAGAAGTGCCTGAGAACTCCAGGATAAATCATCTTCCATTCCCTTGTCCAAGTAGACTTCAAAGGACCTGACAGCCACTCTGTGTCACTTCTGGGCCAAGAAATTGGCAGTGTGAAGACCTGGGTCCAAGTCCTAGTTGCATTAATAGCTGACAATGCAGCTCTTAAGCAAGACCCCTCCCCTGTGGGGACCTGTTGCCTCACCCATAAATTGGAGTTAAAGGCCCCTGCCTACCTCCCTGGATGGTTGAGAAAACCTAATGAAGTGAAAAGTACAGACATGCTTTTGAACAGAATAAAACTCCCTGCGTGAATTCTGTTCTTCCAGCTCAGAGTACAGGGCTCTTATCTTTGAGGGAGGAAAGCCAGAGCCATCTCTTACGTCCATGTGGTCCTGTGTAGTGCAGCTCAGACCACTAGATGGCAGTAGCTGTCACTTGCAGATTCGGAAAGAAGGGTGTGGGAGAGCCAGGCGGCCGCCTGCTTGAGGAAAACTAGGCCAAAGCCGGCTCGTTACATCACTTCTAATGGAGGCAGCCAGTTTAGGCTGGATTTTGCTTTATTGCAGGAGACAATGCGAGGAAACTTCCTGGCTCCTGCACATTTCAATGCTAATTATTTGTCATGAATCAGCCTTTATCCCCCAATGATTGCCTGGAGCCCCTGCACCACCTTCCCTGGGTACAGGCCTTTCTCCTCCGAGGCCTCTTGCCCCTCTCTCCAGCTGCCCCATGCCCCACCCTCAGCCATGCGTGAAGTGCATTTCTTGTCCTGCCTTTAAATCTCAAATGAGTTCATCAAGCACTTATGTCCACTTAATACCAGGGTCATACGGAGTAAGTGTGACCCAGGCCCTGCACTCAAGGGAAAGAACTACAGACTGCTTGAGTTCAAATCCATCTCTGCCCCTCACTTGCTAAATGCATGATTTTGAATAAGTCATTCTAATTCTCTGTTCTTCACTTTCTTAATTTTAAAATGGTATTAATAATAGGTTTGGTTTTTTAATTAAATGAGTTAATACCGGTTATTATGGCACTTTATAGGTAATAATAATTATTTATTGAGCACCTACTAGGTATAGGTACATTGGCTGACTTCAGGCCCATATCAATGGCTCAGAGAAGTTAAACAATTTGCCCAAGGTTGCACAGCGAGTACGAAATAAAGGCAGGATTTGAACCAGGTTCCGTCTGACTCCAGGAGCCCTGCCTTTGGCAGCTCTTAAAGAACGAAAATAAGCAGACAAAGGCAGGGAATCAGAAAACTAGCGAACCTGCAGACTACATCATCAGCCCCAGGGTGGCTGCAAATCAGCCATCCTGAACCATGCCATTCAGGTCTGAGAGATCTCCTCCTGGATCAGCTCTAGCACTCACTGGGGCTTTCTGATCTGGAACAAGACTCCTCCTTGGGACTCAACTTATTCATCTATCAAACGAGGCAGCTTGATAGATCACTATCTTCCACACAAGCCTGGTTGGCAAAATCACCTGGGGTCCTTCTTAAAAGTACGGATTTTTGGACCCCACTTCCAAGCTGCTAAAATAGAATCTCCAGGGAAGGGATCTGGACATCTGTATTTTTAACAACTGACTCATGAGTCCCTGGACCAGGAAAGTGGGAAAAACATCCCAGGCCCAGATGATCTTAGAAGTTCTCCCAGCTCTGTCCACATTGGTCCACTACGACTCAACTGGGTTCCTGATCCGCCTCCCTAGAGACACCACCATGAACACCACAGACCCTCTCCCTGTGCCCTACAATCTGATCCGACCCCGGGAGCACATCCCCACCCACACAGATTTGATCGCTCCTTCCTTCCTGTAAGGCACTGGGGTTCTCAAGGGAGCTGAAGCTATATAAATAATAAATGGAATTTATAGTAGCACTTGGAATTCACTTAAGCACTAGAAACATAGCTGCAATAAAGTCTCCTTAAAAATCATCTCTTTCAGTGGATAAGGAACAAAGGTAACTTCTCCCTTGACTTCCCTAATATGCAAATCAGGATATTTTGACAAGACTTGATTCTAATGCCCACAATGTCCATTCGGAAAGTGTAGTCTCCACTGCCAGAACAGCAGTGCCCTGCTGCCCCAGTCTGATACACCCAGGAGCCCTAGGTCAGACCACATTTAGGCCAAGGGCAGGGTTACTAGCCCTGTGTCCTGGTGGGAGGCCTTGTGGAAAGAATGAGAAAGAAGCCCCAGGGCATAAAGCCAACCCCAGCCTCATCAAACCAGCTCCTTCTGTAATGTTTTCAATCCTTGCTCTTCCTGTTTGCAGAGTACTCAAATGGTACAACTGAACAATAGTGGCTGCCCATTTTTCCTTCTTTCTGCTACAGTCCCTATCTCAGTCCCCAAAAACCACTGACCCCAGTGACTTGAAAAAGACCTGAAATTCATACTGTTAGGCCAAGGCTTTGGGTTAACGGAATGTTTTCTGGGAGAGTGAGTACCCTGGGCTGGGTTTGGAAGACTGGCGTATCAGTCAGCTATGGCCACAATAATGCTGTGTAACAAACCACCCAATACTCAGTGGTTTAAAACAATCATTTATTCTCACTCATACTTGTGAGGTTTGGCTGGGGCAGCTCTGCTAATCTCACTCAGTTGATCTCATCTCAGCTGAGTTTGGCTCTGGCCTTGGGTTTGGTTCAGGTCTCCTCCAGGTAACCCTCAATTCTTCTTGGACCAGTGGGCTAGCTGGGGCATGTTTCTCTTATGGTCATGGCAGCAGCCCAAGAAGGCAAGTCCACAGCCCAAACTGATTTCAGGCCACTACTGGTGTCACATCTGCTCACATCTCATTGACTAGAAAAGGCAAGGACATACACTCTGCTCAACACGAGGCCAAAGGGAGTCAGAGAACACAGGTGCAGGGGGAGGCAGGAAGGCAAAAGTGGAAAAAGAGAGTCAAGCACCCTGGGGCTACTCCCTGCAGGTGACACAGGGTAGGGATCCTGGAGAAGCTGGAGCCAGGCTTCATGTGGAATTCACTCAAGCAGTAGAAGCATAGCTGCAGTAATGTCTTCGTGGGGAGAGGGGTGGGGGTAGGGAAGGTGAAAATAGAAATCAGAAAAAATAAAAAATAAAACAACTATCTGCAACTACACAGCACAGCATTGCCTGGACCCCGACTTTCTCAGTGCCCTCTCTCCCATCTCTAACTGAGAGGTGCCTGACTTGTTCTTTGTCACAGCTGGTTGTTGGCTTTAAACAAGTCACAGCTTTATAAGAGGTCAGACTGGGAAGGGACTCTGGGTGACCATCTTTTCCCACCCCCTCAGCTCTCGGAGAGGAAAAGGAGCTTGTGGAAGCTCATTAGGCAGCTAAGAAGCAGAGTGAGGAATATTGTCTCTGCTTAAGCAATTTTCCCACCCGATAGACCTCCAAATAGCCAGGTAATTAAGATTTCATTTATTCAACAAACATTTATTTAGCACCTGCTCTGTGCCAAGCATTGTGCTAGGTGTTGGGGATAAAGATGTGAAGAAAACACCTCTCCTGAAGCTTCCATTCTACTGGGGAGAGGGGCAGACTATAAATAGGTAACAAGTAAATTAATTGTATAGTAATAAATGATATGAGAAAAGTAAGCAGGGTAAGGGGGATGGTTAGTGTCAATGGTGGGGTTGGGGAGGTTGGTGTCACCTACTGGTGGTCAAGGATAAGATGACATTTGATCAGTGCTATGGTCTGAATGTTTGTGTCCTCCTACTAAAATTCATATGTTGGAATCCTAATCCCCAAGGTGATAGCATTAGGAGGTGTGAGAGTGACAGCCCTCAAGATTGGGATTAGTGCCCTTAAAAAAGAGGCCCCACAGAGCTCCCCAGGCCCTTCTGCTGTGTGAGGATGCGGCGAGAGGTCTGCAACCTGGACTAGGGTCCTAAGCTGACCACGCTGGCACGCTGACCTTGGACTTCCAGCCTCCAGAACTGTGAGAAATAAATGTCTGTTGTTTATAAGCTGCCCAGTCTGTGGTGTTTTCTTATAGCAGCCTGAGCAGGCTAAGACAATTGGGAGTTGAAAGAAGCAAGCAGGGAGCCACGAAACTATCTGGGCCTTTTCAGCAGAGGGATCTGCAGGGGCAAAGGCTGCAAGTCAGGAATGAGCTTGGCACAGAGCAGGGTGAACAAGAGGAAGCAGAGGGAGAAAAGGTCAGCAAGATGGTGTGACGCTAGGGCCAGGTCATAAAGGGCCTTGGGGGCTGTGATGGTTAATTTATGTGTCAGCTTGACTGGGTTACAGGATGCCCAGAGAGATGGTAAAATGTTATTTCTGAGTGTGTCTGTGAGTGTTTCTAGAAGATATCAGCATTTGACTCAGAAGTAAAGAAGATCCACTGTCACCAACGTGGGTGGGCATCACGCAATCCTTTGAGGGCCCAAATAGAACAAAAAGGTGAAGGAAGGGCAAATTCCCCCTTTATCTTCTTGACCCAGGATATCCATCTTCTCCTGCCCTCAGACATCGGGCTCCTGGTTCTCGGGCTTTTGGGACTTACACTAGCAGCCCCCCATCCTCAAGCCTTCAGCCTCAGACTAAATCATACCACCAGTTTTCCTGGTTCTCCAGCTTGCAAACAGCAGATTGTGGACTTCTTGGCCTCCATAACTATGTAAGCCAATTCCTATAATAAATCTCCTCATATCTGTATCTATATCTGCATCTATATCTATATCTATCTATCCTATTGGTTCTGATTCTCTGGAGAACCCTGACAGGGGCCATGGAACGATTTAGGGTTTTGCTTCAAACAAGATAGGAAGCACTGGAGAGCTTTGAGCCAGAGATACATGACTGGACCTTTGTTTTAAAAGATCCCTTTGGCCCTTTGCTGTGCTGAGAACAAATTGCAGAGGTCAAGGGTGGAAGCCTCTGATTGGGAGACAATGGCCGTAATCCAAGCCAGCGATGGTAGTGGTGACTGGGACCAGGGGTTGGCATTCCAGGTGGTAATAAAGGGTCAGATTTGGGATCAATTTTGGTGGTAAAGCCGAGAAGAATCCCTGATGGATTGGATGTGTGGTGTTAGAAATTGAAGTCAGGAAAGACTCCAAGATTTTCATTTTGAGCAACCTGGAAAGATGTAGTCACCATTTTCTGAGTTGGGAAAGTTAAAGAAGGAGCAGATTTGGGTGGGCAAATCAGAATGCATGTACAGTCATGCATCATTTAACAACAGGAATACATTCTGAGAAATGAGACATTAAGCGACTTTGCTGTTGTGTGAACAACACAGAGTGACATTACACAAACCTAGATGGTATAGCCTACTACACACCTAAGCTATATGGTACCAATCTTATGGGACCACTACCATCTATGTGGTCCATCACTGATTGAAACGTCTTTATGTGGCACATGACTGCATAGGAGGCACTTGCTTCCTTTGCTTTCCAATTGCCTGTGTTTGGCCTTTTACGACTCATCTATCCAAGCCTAGGGCAGGTTAAGAGGTTTCTATAGCCAAACACAGTCAAGATGGTGTTTTCATCTGATAGATGTAGTAACTTCCAGTAAATTCTTGGTCCTAAGTTGGGATCCCCAGGAAGCAGACTCTGAGATGAAGTTTAGCATGCAGGAGGTTTATCAGAGAGTGCTCTGGGGATAACACCCATGCAATGAAGGGTTGGAAACAGACTGGGCAGAGAGAGATGTCAAGCTGAGACGCAGTGTCAGTGGAAGTGTGGGGAGTTCTGAAAATGAGATGATCCTTCAGAACTGCCTGAGTTGGGGCAAGAGGGCTGCTCCTAGGGGAATACATTCCCCAGCAGCTGAGGAAATACATTCTTTACTCCAGAAGGGAGATCTGGGTGGTGTATCACAATGTCCCCCACATTCCCTCATGCCAGACACAAGGAGGTAGCCTAGTTTCTTTACATCCAGTTATTCTCCTGCACTAATAATTCGTGGCTGGTCAGCAAATGGCAAATCCGTCTGAGTTCACAGACATTCCAACCAGAGGTGAAGCAGGAGAACATTGTAACAATGGAAATAAACAGAGAGAGAATTCCTGGTGGAAGGATGGTACCATGGAGCCACTGGCTGTCAGTGCAGCTGTTGGCCAGCCCAGACGGTGGACCTAGTCTCAGTAACATCTAGTCACATAACTCACCCTCACCTTGGAGTCTTGATTTAAAACATCAATCTTCAATATATGAAAATCTCAAGAAGTTAGGTAAAATTATGAACCAACCACAATCTGCACACTCTCCTTCTTACTCTAAACTCTTATGAAAAACAGTACAAGAAATGATAATCATCATCATTGATGATGATAATATAATGTAAATAAAATAAAATATAAATAAATAATATATATAATAAGACAGAATAATAAAAATCCTTAACAGTGTTGGAAAAAAAGAAGGGGCATCCCCAGTGGACTGAAAAGTATTAGGAATCCCCGAAAGGAGAAAAGCAGATAGGGAAGACTGAAGAAGGAGACCACATCCCTTGCACAAAGGAGGGACCTGCTGCAAAAGGTGCAGGAAGCAGCTCTGCAGGCACCAAAGTAAGAGGCAGCAAGAGCACCCAAGGATGACTGACAGGGTGAATGGTACTGAAGAACAGTAATACCATGAAAGAAAAGTACTAAACTTAATGATCTGAAGAGCTAAATTTAACACAAAGAACTAAATTTTACAAACTGAATAACTAAAAACCCATGGAAAGATTCAATAGGACAAAGAGAAAAAGACTTTAGAAAAGTCTAATTAGTATACTCATCTGAGGGCATATTGCATACACACAAAATAATCAACTAGAGGTCTTGGAAATAACAAATTTGAGTATTTAATTTAAAAACTCAATCTACGGGCTGAATATCAGAATAGATAAAACTAAAGAGCAAATTACTAAACTAGGAAATTGAACCAAGGATTTCTCCCAGAACGAAACACAAAAAGCAACATAGATGGAAGGTGGGACAAAAGTAAAGAGAAACAGAGAATGAATCCAACAGTGACAAAATCCATCTAACAGGAGTTCTAGAAAGAGGGAATAACAAAAATGGAAGAGAGGAAATACTCAAGTAAGAGGTGGGGAAAAAAATCGCTGAAATAAAAACATGAAAGTCTCCAGATTGAAAGAGTCCATCCAGTGCTGAGGAAGTTAAATTAAAAAGATCTGCATTTAGATATTACGTGGAAAAGTTTATCAGGAAGAAGAGAAAATTCCTCCATACAAACAAAACTGATTCCTTGCAAAGGAATGAGAATCAAGCATCATCAAAATTCACACAGGCACCATTGAATGCAACAGGCAAGAGAATAAGAACAGTCAGAGATTTGAGGAAATTTATTTTTTAACCTAGAATTTGATGACCAGTAAAACTATTGTTGAAGTAAGAGGGGAAAATAAAGACATTGGCAAACACGCCAGAAAGAATTCTTAAGACAGGATGGAAGCATATATAATGAAAAAAAGAATCAAAGAGAAAAATGGGGGGGGCGGGGTACAAGGAGTCACATTAAGCCAGGAAACCCAAAGAAATTTTACTAACTGAAATACATGATGATACTAAAACAAATCATTAATATTTTGTAACTAAAATCTCAAATCATATCAACATAGTGGGTGTTGGAGAAGAGAGAAGAAAGACTAATTGGAGAAAGCAAAGGATGGAAATAACTATGCCATGCAAATGATAATAAAAACAAAAGTAGGCAGAGTTGTAATAATATCAAACAAAAAAGAACTTGAGGAAAAGAACAATGAAAGGAATGGGAGAAGAGATATTTCATATTGATCAGATATAACATCTACAGAAAAGATATATCAGCCATGAACTTTTACGTACCCAATAACATAGCTTCAATACATAAAGCAGAAACTAAAAGATACACAAGAAGAAAGTGATAGTCCACAATCAGGGTAAGAGACCCTGATACTCAGCTCTTGGAAATTACCAGATCAAGTAGCTGTAGATTCAGTAAGGACAGAGAAGATCTGAATAATAGATATACTATAATTTTAAAGTATTATTTAATAGATTCAGACACTAATAAAAAGAGGCTGCTCATTATTTTCAGTCACACATGGAACATTCAAAAAAAAAAGTAATTCATGTATTAGGTGACAAAGCAAATCTCAACAAATCCCACAAGAAAGAAGTCAGAAAAGTTACCTTCTAGGTCAAAATGGATAAAATTAGAAATTAATAACAAAGAAATGGCAAAAAAAAAATTCCATGCATCTGAAAATGTTAAATACCTTTTAAGTAATTCTAAGGTTAACAAGGAAAACATAATATTACAATTTAGAAATTAATGACAAGGAGAGACCATATATCAAAAACCTGAGGTATATACCTAACTCAGGAAAACTAACAGTCTGAAATAAAGTTCTTAGAAAAGAGAAAAAAATTGAAAACAAAGTAACTAAGCCTTTCAAGTCAAGAAGTTAGAAAAAGAAAAAGAAAAAAAACACAATGAAATTTGAGGAAGATATTAATCAAGGTAAAATGCAAAAATTAATGATCTAGAGAACAGATAAATCCATAGTGTAGATTAATTAAACTAAGAACTGGTTCTTTGAAAAGACTGATAAACTAGAATAGCCAATGGCAAGACTGAGACCCTTGGGGCAGGGTGGGGAAGAGTGACAGAAAAATACAACATTAGGAATGAGAAAAGAGACATCATAAACAAAGCATGTTTTAAATTAAGAGAAAGTATGTGCTAATTTATACCAAAGCATTTGAAAATCTAGATGAATTGGGTAATTTTCTGAGAAACAATAAATCATAATAATTGGCTCAAAAAGAAGAAAATCATGAAACATCAATAATCATAGAAGAAACTGAGATAGTAATTAAAGCTCTACCCCCCTGAAGTACAATAAGGTGAGAAAGCTTACAGTCTTGAATGTTCTACAAACATTCAGGAAATCCAGAATTCCCTGCAATACACTACTGCAGGGCATAGAAGAAGATAGTAACTACCCAATTCATTTCATGTGACAAACAACCCAATTCTAAAACTGGACAAGAAAAACACAGACAAAAGGAAAAACTCATAAGCCGATATCATTTATGAGCAAAGACACAAAACTCCTAAACAAAGTATTAGAAAATCAGAACCAGTAATGCATTATGAGCAGAAATATAAGAATGGTTCAACATTAGAACACCATCCATGTTTCTGACTAGACTGAAATTATCTCAACAGATAATCTCGATTGATGCTGAAATTTAACAAAAGTTAGCACCCATTTTTGATTTTTTTTTTAAACCAACATGACTTGATAATGTTTTCTACTGTAGACCCAGCACACATCATAGTTAACAATAAATTATGAAACAATCCCATTACAGTCAGAATCAGGGCACAGATGCCCGCAATCCCTGTTACATTTCAATACTGTACTGAAGGCCTGCCTGTGGAGAAAGCTAGGAGAAGGAAATAAGAAACATAACACTGAACAGAAAGACACAAAACTGTCAGTATTTGCAGTTGATACAACCATCAACCTAGAAATTCACAAAAACCAAAAGGCTATTTATTATAACCAAATATGAGTTCATCAAGGTGGCAGATACAAAATCCACACTCAGAATAAATAACTTTCATATTCCACAGCAGTAACTAATTAGAATACACGTTTTATAACTATATTCACGAAAGGGGAAAAAAAGAACCTGAAAAACACCGCAGACAAACTTAATAAGAAATATCAGCAGGGGAAAAGTATAAAGCTTTAGGACATGAAGGAAAATCTGAATAAATATAAACACTGCGATATTGCTAGGTGGAGTAGAGCTTAAATGCCTGTCTTTTAAAGCCCCATTTCTCTAACACTAGGGCCAGACCCAGAGAGAAAAGGCCAGAACCAAAATCCTGCCTCTTGAGTCAAGAGCACAGGGCTTTGCAGCCTGAGGAGTTCATCAGCAATTGGGGAAATAAGAAAACGTCTTTTCAGGAATCAAAAATGAGGGCATGCGTGGGAAAGAGAGGGAGCCGAAAGAAAGTTTGGAGGTTGTGGAATACAAAACTTGCAGACTTGATAAAGCTGCTCATTGCAAGCCCTGGCCAAGGTGAGACCCAGGAGTGGAGGACGGGAAGGTCTCTGTCCCCACACACACCCCAAAAAGCCATGGTGGCCAAACAGATGGCACAGCACATTTTTAAACCACTTTTTAACACAGTAACTTTTTTTGTCTGCTTGCTCTTTATTCCGTTAGTCAAAAGTCCCACCAGCTGTCACTGTCTCGAAGAAAATGTCAGGGGCCTGTGGCTGCCTGTGTGTCTCCTTGGCTTAGTGGGGGAGACAGGCCCGGGGACCTCAGCCAGCTGTGGTCCTAGCTGTAGAACTGGTGAACTGGCTGAGGGACGGGTCCCTGACCAAAATGAACCCACCACGGAGGTTCACAGTCCAGCCTTCCCCCACGGCAGCCCCTTGAGGCACTAACCACGTACACTTTCCAAAGCACTTCCCCTCCTGTTTCCTGGTCTCCTCCTGCACACCTCTGTGAGGTCAGTATTATTATTCCCATTTCAGAGAGAGAAATATTGGGAAACCTGGCTTCCAGACTTGCAATCTACAAGCTGTGTGACCTTAGAAAAGTTCCTTTCCCTCTCTGGGCCTCAGCTTCTTCATCTGCACAATGAAATTCACCAAAGGTCCTCCAAAGTCTTTCCAGCTCTAAGGCTCTGGACTGTTGTCTAGTATCCGGAAGACATCCCTGGCCCTTCTCTCTGCATGATACCTCCCGCTGCCTCCCTGACTCCTTCCTTCAGCTCCAGGGAGAGCCCACTTACCCACAAAGGAAATTGGGACCTGGAAACTACATGAAGTTACCCAGCTAGGTCCCATTCCCTTAACTTTTTTTTTTCCCTTCAAATGCCAATCAGTAACCTCTTAAATGCCACCCAAATAGGGCAGTTGGTTTCTTATTGAATCAAAAAATAAAACTTGATGAGTAATTTGCTGAAAATAATCCCCCTCCACGTTTTAAAATCACACATTTAAACTGATTTAGAGAACTTTAAAGACGCATTTAAATTTTGGTTCCTCCTTGTTTAACTATATAATTGTTTTCACTCACAGTAATCTTCTCTCAGAGGCGTATGCTTGACTTATTTAATAAATCCTTCTCCACATTTGAAATCATCCATTAGCAATAAGGAGCTTGACACTCCATTACCCACAATAAATTTCACTGCCGTTAAATTGCCATATGCCATGTGGAAGAAAGGAGACAGCAGGATGGCCTCCCAGAACCAGGGCAGGGTCAGGGCTCAGCCCCAGAGCCTGTCCCAAGCCTGCCTCTGGGTTCCTTATTCCAGCCCCGGATCCTCCTGGGAGTCAGGGTATTGATCTAGGCTACGGGAAGGGGTGGGTGTGGGCAGGGGCTGATGCGGAGAGACAAAGTAGGGTGGTTAAATTCGCATCTGCTCTAAGGCTCATCTTCTCATTCTGGAGGATTGGGGGCTGGGGTCCGGGCAATAGCAGCCTGTGGCTAGTACCCACCTTGGAGCCAAGGCAGGGAGCAAGCAAACAGAGCAGGGCCCAGGCCCGCCCTTGGTCCTAACACAAGGCTTCGGCTGGCCTTGACACAGAGACTCAGTCCTCTTTGCACAGCATGTAGGTGGCACAGCTGACAAAGAAAAGTCAAATGTGTTTACCACTCGCCTCCACTGTTGCCAGCTGGCTGCATTCTCAGGGGGCACTGAAGCTTAGCTCACAAGCTGACGACGCCTCTGCTCATCGCCAACAGGCAGGTCCAGCATGGGGAGAAAGAACAGAATCGTTGACTGGGGGAATCTCGGAGTCAGAGCTGAAAGAGACCTCAGAGGCCGTGGATTCCAGGCGTTCTTGAGCTTTGCTGTGATTCAGCATCACCTCAGGAGCTTGTTAAACACACTCGTGCCCAACCCCTGTGCCCCTCACTGGGAAATTCTGACGCAGAAGGGCTGGGTAGGCCTGGCGCACCCAGGTAATGCTGATGCACCCAGAAGTATGAGAATCGGTGATCTGGCTTCCTGGTTCTCAACACTGGCTGTACAGTATAATGACCCGGGAAGCTTCAAAGTACCAATTTGGGGTCCTCATCCAATACCAGTTAAATCAGAATTTCTAGCTGTAGGCCCCAGGTATCAGAATTATTTAAAAGCTCCCCACATGATAATAATGGTTAGTCAGAATTGAAAATGACTGATCTGGGTATTTTACAGAAGAGACAGTAAGGCCCAGAGAGAGGTTAGAATTTGCCCTAAGTTGCACAGCAAGTGATAGAGACAGCAGTACGGAGCCCAGGTGTCCACCAGCCTGACATGACTCTCTGTGCATGCTGATATACATGTGGGTAAGGAACAAGGTCAGCTCAGTGTGGCCAGTGGCACCCAAGGAAGAGCTTGGTGACCTGGAATGACAGTCACCGGGTAGGGGATGACCCTTCAGAATATCATGCACTTAGATGGTGTCAGTGCTGCTGGTCTGGGGACTACACCTTAAGTAGCAAGAATCCAGAGTCCTCCCTCCTTTTGAATCCCAACATCCACCCATCAGGTGCCAACCTCCAGTTTTCCCCAGTCTCTGTACAGAAAGAAGCCACAGAAATGAGCACACTTTGTCTTCCAAACCTAGCAAGGGGCCCTAAGTGTTGTAAGTAAGTGGCGGGTTGAGTAAATCTGTCTCCTGCCCAGACTGTGAGTGTTTTGAGGGCAGTTCTGAATCCCACTCTCTTGTTTTGGGGCTAAGGACAGTCAGACAGACAAGATGCAGAGAGTGCTCAAGGATCTGCATGGCCTTGGGCAAGTCACTTCCTTGCAGGAGTCTCATCTGTAAAATCTGAACGCTAACACTCACCTCCTGGGACATCATTTGGATCAAGTGAGACCTTAGAAGTAAAGTGCCCAGCTCAGACGAGATGCAGAAACATAGTCGACGTCTCAATTTCTACACAGAGATGGCACATCAAGGCAGATGCTGAACTTGGACTGCCTGGGTTCCAATCCAGGCTGTATCACTTCCGAGGCCTTGGGCAAATTACTTAAACTTTCTGGCCTTGATTTCCTCTTCTGTATGATAACAGTGCATGCCACGAAGGACGGCTGTGAAGGTTAAACTAGAAAGTGCATTTAGAGCACTTAGCACAGGGCCAGACACATGGTAAGCACTCAGTAAACATAAGCTGTTACTATTACTGCTGACCCTGGCCTCCTTCGCAGTCAGCCCAGCAAATGTTGGGAGTCCTGTCCCCAGGGATGGAGGGCCTTGCGCTGCACTCTCCACCTCAGGAGACAGGCATGCACTAGTTTGCCTGGGTGAGCATTGTAAAGTGTGGCCACGAGTGAGAGAGAAGCCAGCTGGTTTTGCAGCACCCCTAGCAGGTGGCTCAAGTCCTCAGGGCAGCTGGGCAATGGTGCCCTCCATGTAGCAGGAGGACACCCCTCTCTGGTGCCCCATGGAGCCTGGCCCATGCCTCTAGCAGGATGCTCATGACATTCCAGTGAAAGCGTTCTCTCACCCTCTGATCAAGACGCTAGAGGCCAAGGCCAGGCCTTTTTCATATATGTGTCCCTTTTGAACCCTAGGAAACACCAGGTTCTCAATTAGGTTCACTGGGTAAATGAATGAATGAACAAATCAATTCATGCTGGAAAGTTTTTGTTGAATTGAGTAGTCCTAGGAATGTTGGATGGAGCCATGACGTTCTCAAGAAATACAACAGAAGGAATGCAGAAGCCTCGCAAACAAAGGGCAAGGACCCACTTATCTCAGGACAGCCAGCCCTGGGATGGGGGCACTTTGGAAAAGGAAGGGAGTCCACAGGATAGAGGGTTCTGCTGACAAAATTCTCTAACTCCATGTCTGGACCAAGGAACTTTCTCTGGGTCTCTTGGATGTAGGGTATAGAAACTGTGGAGAAGGGTTCCTGGAAGGAAAGTCAGTGGAGGGCCCAGGAGGGTTGACTTTTACCAGATAATCTCCTGAATCGGGAGCCTCTAGACCCAAGAGCATCTAGTTAGAGCTTATGAGGCAGAGTGAATGCTGCCATTTCACTTTGTCGGTTCTTTACTGTCACATGAAATCTTGAATCTCCACTAAACTGCAATTTAGTACTTTAATGTAATGGTTCCTCCACCCCAGCAATGGAGCTGAGTTCCAATTCTCTTATTTTCCCAAATTGGGCAACAAAAGCTCCCTTAGGACCACTTCACATGGTCCCAGCACTGCACAGATGAGGAGAGCAACCAAGAGAAGCCCCACACCAACCAGGAGGATTGATGGGTTGGAATGCAATTGCGTTTGGAAGTGATTTGAGAGCAAACTATTTTGCAAATGAACAGAAACTTGTGACTCATGGATGAACAGGTCACCTTTCTTGGTAAAAGATGATTTGGTCTACCTCCTTGTTTCCTCTTTTAGAACAGAAGGTCACATAGACCCAGAAAAGCCAAAGACTAGTAGGTAATCCAAAAAACAGAAATGTGGTAAACTGATCTTCTGCTCCACTGTGCACCAAGCATGAGGCAGGAGCAAAATAAATGGATTCAAGAAAGGTCTAGCTGGCAGGAGACATCTCTCTGATCCTAAGAGCTACTGGGGATTTATAAAAGCCAGAGGTCTTTGAAATCTGCTCTGCTTCTGCCCAGGTGCCTTGGGGTGGTGCGTGTCATTTTCAGATTTATATTCCCAGCACCTGATGCAAACTTGCTCCCTGGACCATAGTGGATGCTCAATACCTGTTTGATGAGTGTCCAGGTGTACAAATGACTCATAATTGACTGTCTTGAAGAAGAGGCAGTAGGCACTTTGCCAGGGGCTGCAAACTACAGCCTGCAAGCCAAATCAGTCCCCACTGTTTTTGTATAGCCCACAGGGTAAGAATGATTTTTACATCTTTAAATAGTTAGAAAAAAAAAACCCCAGAAGAATAATATTTTGTGTGAGGGAAAAATCTAATGAAATTCAAATTTCAGCATCCATAAATAAAGTTTTATTGGTACAGGGCTATGCCCATTCATTTATGTATTGTTGATGGCTGCTTTTGCTTGCCACAATGGAAGAGTTGAGTATTAGTTACAGAGACTGTATGGCCCACAAAGCCTAAAATATTTATTATGAGACCCTTTACAGAAAAAGTTTGCCAACTCCTGTTCTAAACCTTTAAAATATGCAAACAGCTGAGAGAGTGAGAGTAAGAAAGAGAGAGATTAACTTGGTAGAAGAGAAAACTGCTTAACAACCAGAATGTCTCAGTCCATTCGGGCTGCTATAACAAATTACCATAGACTGTGTGGCTTAAACAAAAAACATTTATTTCTCACAGTTCTGGAGGCTGGGAAGTCCAAGATCAAGGCACTGGCAGATCTGGTGTCTGGTGAGGACCCACTTCCTGGCTCACAGATGGCCACTTTCTCGTTGTATCCTCACACGGCAGAGAGGAGAGAGAGAGCAAGCTCTCTCATGTGTCTACTTATAAGGACACTAATCCCATCATGAGGCCCCAACCCTCACGATCGCATCTAAACCTAATTACCTCTCAAAGGCTCCATTTCTAAATACCATCACAGTGGGGATTAGGGCTTCAATATGAATTTTGAGGGGGATATAAAACATTCAGTCTATAACATAGAGTTATCCAAAGACGATATATATAGCCTTGAAAAGGAGCAATTTCTCTCACTGAGATGGACAGCTATTTCTCAAAGATGTTTTTAGGGATTTCCAGCATAGAACAGGGAGTTGGCGGGTGATCTTTAGGCCCTTTCCAGCCCTGAGATGCCCAGATTTATGACTCAGATGCCCTGGAAGCCAGATAATTCCAAGGTGACTCTTCCAGGGGCCTCTGATGCCTTCGGGCTCTGACATCACACTCTCCCTGTGCTGCTTGTGGGAAGCTTTTCTGGTACCAATAAGCTAGAGGACTCACTGAGACTCATCATCAGATTAATTCCTCTGTCCATCAAGTAGGCATAACTAAAGACACAGTGACTGGAGATTCAAATCTTATTGTCTAAACCCATAGCTGATGGCAATTGCTGACAAGAGAAAAGTTATTTCCTGATTCATCATCTCAAAGCTTTTGATATGAGTCACTCTTCAGACATGAAGGTGACCTTGCAGTTGCAGGTAGTTTTCTGTGGTGTTTCTCTATTGGACCACCTCGACCTATGCCTGGTTTGAAGCCAAAGAGGCCAGATAAACCTGCAGTCTGGCCTTCCATCTCAAAAGGTTCTACTAGCCGTCTTAACTTTAAAGCTCTCAGTTTAGTATCAACATGGGCCTGATTCCAGTTGAGGTACAGGCATGGAGTTTGTCCTTTAAAACTATTCTACCTAGAGCCAGCCCTGATGGCCTAGTGGTTAAAGTTCAGCACGCTCCACTTTGGTGGCCTGGGTTCAGTTCCCGGTCACAGAACCACACAACTTGTCTGTCAGTAGCCATGCAGTGGTGGTGGCTCACATAGAAGAACTGGAAGGACTTACAACTAGAATATACAGCTATGTACTAGGGCTTTGGGGAGGGGAAAAAAAATAGGAAGATTGGCAACATATGTTAGCTCAGGGTTAATCTTTCCCAGCAAAAAAAGGAAAAGAAAAGAATAATCATAGTTAACATTGCTTCTTAAGTGCTTGATCCTTAATGGAGCACTTTACATGAATTATTTCATGTAGTTACTTTAAAAAAATAAAAATTATTCTACCTAGTAAAAATTCATTGTTGTGAACAAATAAGGTAAATCCACAGAAAGGAGCAAATAGAAGCCTGAGTAGCTCCCCAAGTAGCTAAAGTAACCTCAAGGAATCAAAATACCTGGAGAACAGGCCAATGTGGTTAACAAAGTTTTCTGCCATCTCAGAAGGTGTAAGAGTGAGGTTTTACTGTAATGATGCTCTGTAACACACAACCTCAAAATTTTAGTGGCTTACAACAATAAGCATTCATTTCCTACTCATGGGTCAACTGTAGTTGGCCGTTCTCAGCTAGACTTACCTGGGATCAATAAACTAGACTGGACCCATGCTTTGGGAAGTCTCAGATCTGCTCCATGTGTCTTCGCTCAGGGCCTGAGCATGTTACCCACATAATGCAGAGCAGAAGCTCCAAGAAGACTGGCAGAAACTCACCCTGCCTCTTAAAGTCTCAACTTGAAACTTGCACAACGATACCTCTACCCACATCTCATTGGCCAAAGCAAGTCATACAACCAAGCCCCAAATCAATGGGGCAGAGAGGTATACTAGAGCCATGGAGAAGCCATGGCCAGGACATAGAGGGAAGAAAGAATTATGGAAAAACATGATCTAACACATGGGGTGACCTAAAGTCCCCTTACTTCCCACGCTTTGCTGAAACTCAATAAGAAAGTCAAGATCCCTTTCTTTCTCATTTAGTCGAGCTCAGGGATTATAAAGAAATCTTGGTTTGATAACGGAGAACTTGGTTGGTGCAGGCCATTGTTCTGACCATTGATTCCATCCACCCCTGGAAATTGGGAGATTTATGGGAATTTGGGCTGAACTTAAAGAAAAACCTCCAAGCTTACACAAACACGTTTTCTCTTGTCTCCACATTCTTGAAAGACTCTGTTTAACTGGTTAATTCTGGTTAGTCTGCTTCCAGTTCACCGAGATTTTATCTTGTATTTCCACCACCCAGTTAGGAGGTTATTTCTGAATAGCCAGGATAATAATAAAATAAACAAAAGACTATAGTTCTTTTTCTGTTCTTACTTCTTAACTGTTTACAAAATGTTTATGCTCACATTAGCTCCTTTGACACTAACAAGCATCCCATGAGGTGAGAAAAAAAGAGAAGATAACACCCATTTTAAGAGTGCTGAAATGAAGGCTCAGAAGTAGTTAGTGATGTGCCCAAGTTCATGGGCTAAATATTAAAGGACTGGAATGGAATTGAGGTTTCCTAACCCCTTGCCCAGTACTCCTTCCCCTCCCCTATGAGCAAGAACAAAGAGGGTACAGGGAGTGGGAAGCCCAATCCAGGGAGGCTTCAGGGAAGAGGTGAGTGTCGAAAGCTATTGGAAGGAAGCTGGCAGGATGGGGCAGGGGAAATGCTTGTATACTTTCAAATGAAACAAGATCCCCCAAATCTCTTACACCCACCTCTACTCATCCAGCCACTAGCCCATAAGACACCTTCTGGAGCCTCCAGGCTGATGCTCAATTTCCCATCTTGCCCCCAAAGGTCTCTTGTCCATGCAACAGCCAAAGAATCTGCTCAAAATCCTCCAATGGCTCCCCATCTTCTCAAAAGAAGGCCCTCTGGTCTGCCATGTCCTTCCTCTCTGGCTGCTTCTCCTACCGCATCTCTCCCGGCTAACTCCTTTCCAGCCACACCCACCTCTGTGCTTTTCCTTGGCCACAGCAAGCGTCCTTCTCTCTCAGGGTTTTTCACCTTCAGTTCCCCCTGCCTAGAATGCCATTCTTCCAAATATAACTATGGTTTGCTTTCTCACTTGGTTCAGTTCTCTGCCTGACTGTGCCCTCTTCAGAGGTGTCTGAACATCCCACCTAAAACTGCACATCTTATTACTCCTTAGAATTTCACTGTACTTTGCTTGTCTTCATAGCATACATCACTTTGTGATAATATATTGTACATGAAGATGTTTGCTTGCTTATTGTCTGTCTCTCCTTCTAGAATGAGAATTCCATGAGGGCAGGGACCTTGTCTGTTCACTACAGTATCTAGCAGCACCCTAAAGCATGAATACTATAAGGCAGATGTTCAGTAAATATTTATTGAATGGATGATTCAAATAAATGAATGAATTGGTGTCACTTCTTTTTTTAGCTACAATCCTCTTCCCCGCCTCACCTATGGTAGGTACCAAACTTTCCTAGAATTGTCCATGGGCTCCATGCACCCTTCAAGAAGAGCTGAGCCCCAAGATACTATTGATGATAGCCCAACCCAATTTCAGGCCCTCCCAGTGGCTGCCCTGGCAACCTATATGATCACCAGCCTGGATCAGAGTCTTGAAGGAGCCATATCAGGGGCAAGGAGGAGGCACCATCTTGTGTCCCTGGAGCAGAGGTCTTGAGACAAAGCCCTGGTGACTGGCATCTGGACCAGGAGCATGATACAGACTGCATTCTTCATGATGCTCTGGGGCCTCCTTCATGAAGATGGCTTCCTTAAAACAGTTTCCTACTTGGCTTGGGCCCCACGTAGTCTCCTGCTAAGGGACCCATTAACCCTGAGAGTTTCTGTGAGCACAGGAAATATATGGCCTTGCTTTGTACAGATGGGCCAGGCCCATCCTGTTGAGAGCAGATGAATAACCCATTTTGACCACCCTAGGCAGTGGGCATAAGACCTCCCAGAGCCAGCCTTTGTCCCCTCTCCATTAAGGTCGATTATGCCATTACTCTTCAAGAGAAGACCAACTCCCACCATAGAACTTTGAAGAAACAAGTGTTCAAAGAAACACATGTTAAATGGTCTCTGTCTCTATCCAGCTATTAAGGTATATATCTCATACTACAAGCATAGTCCACTTCACTTATCACATAGAAACACCAGCCATGCGACCCTGGCCAACCAGCTAAGCCTTCACTTCCCAGACCTTCAGCATCCTCATCTGCAAAACGGGATTCAGTCCTACCAGGCTGCTGGGAAGATGCTCAGAGATCTGAGTCTGAGTCCCAAATCAGTCTCTATCTGTGTAACACGTTAACCTCTTTCTGCTTTGGTTTCCTCTGTCATAAAAATGAGAAGTCCAGTTAATTACTAACACTCCTGCCAGCTCTAAAAGTCCATGAAACGTCATCAGATTGTTCAATGAATTTGATAAATTTGCCAAAGATTTTATTTCTTACATGATAAAATATATAGTATAAGCATCATTTTAACCAACAAACCATATTATACAATTTATATTATGTATATTGTGTTTTGTCAAATATATGTGTGCTATTACACTTCAAAATTATATGACAACGTGTGCCCCACATAATAAAAGCAATGATTCCCTTCAGTACACACATTAGATACTTAATTTGATTTGGAGATAAATAAAGTACAGAAGTTGCCAATCTCTCGCGGTTACAGCGTTTTAAACACCAGTGGCCTTGTAAACGGATTTTGGGATAATTACAGCAATCCAGGCTGACTAGAGGGCAGGAAGATGCCATTTCAACAGTCTTTCCCTTTCCTGACACCAGCAACAGTCCAGATGTGAGAGCAGGAAGTGCCCAGCCTTGAAGGGAGCGTGCAGGATTCACCACCACAATCCCCACCCAGATAGACCAAGAACAGGCTTGCTTTGCTGGCAGATCGGGGGCCAGCAAAGGAAGTTTTCCAGCATCATATCTCCACGGGAATGTGAGCTCCATGGGGGCGGGAAGTCAGTCTGTTTGCTCACTGTACAGAGTTTGCATAAGAGTAATCAATGGATATTTGTGGAAAGGAAGGATGGAGAAAGAAGGAGCAATAAGACTTTATGAAGATTCCAGAAGGGCCCAAGCAGGAGGCAAGGTGACCTCTTGCTGGAGATATTGCCAAGAGAAGTCAGGCATTCAGTGAGGACTGGGGATCTTTAAGGTCTGTGTGAACCCAGAGATTCTACCTAGACCTGCAAGGAGGAGTGCAAAATGGGCAGCAGAGGGGAAACAAGACAGTCCCTCTTTTCATTTAGGTCCAAAGAGCCATGATATGGTGTTGGCGCGTCCACATCTGGCTGGGCGCCTTTCTCCTCTGGAAGAGGGACTTTGGGAGGCAAATTTACATCTGTCTGAGCTGCTGGTGAAATGAATCATAGAGTTCAGAGCAGAGTGGAAGAAGCATGGCCTAACCTATAGGCAGGGTCACAAGAAGGATCAAAGCTTGGACTCTATATTAGTTTCCCTGGACTGCCATAACAAAGTACCACAAACAAGAGAAATTTATTCTCTCACATTTCTAGAGGCTAGAAGTCCAAAATCAAGGCGTTGGCAGAGCCATGCTCCCTCTGAAGGATCTAGGGAAGAATCCTTCCTTGCCTCTTCCTAGCTTCTGGTGGTTGCCAGCAATCCTTGGGGTTACTTGGCTTGCAGCTACAACACTCCAATCTCTGCCTGTGTCTTCACACGGCCTTCTTCCCTGTGTCTCTGTGTTTTTCTCTGTCCAAATTTCCCTCCTGTTAAAAGGACACCAGTCCTGGGATTTGGGCCCACCCTAATCTAGTATGACCATATCTTAACTAATTACATCTGCAAAGACTCTATTTGCAAATAAGGTCACATCCTGAGGATCCAAGTGGACATAAAGTTTTAGAGGACACTATTCAACTCAGCACAGCCTCCAAGGACTCCAGTGGTACACATTCCCTGCGAGAGCACGGCTGGATCTCATAGCCCATGCTCTCCATTACTCAAATGTCTGGCCTCCTGGGGCTCTCTGACCTCTTCTGCAACCAACATGCTGACCTCAGAGGGGCGCTGTGCCTCCTTTAAAACATAGGCGCGCGCGCGCGCACGCGCACGCACGCATACACGAGTTACAGATTGTTACAGAAAATTTGATGGTTCTAAGGTCAGAGGGAGGGCCCTGCCTTGCTCCTGGACATCTCCACAGGACAGAGACTCTATAAGACCTCCACCACCCAGAGTGACCACAAGGGTGTGGATATGCCTGAAGTCATATGAACCCAAAAGAGGGAGACTACTGAAGCCAGCATCCCTGCTTCCCACCTCGCTGGGTGTTCTAGATACTCCCCACAAGGGAGTTCTGGCCCCTCCCCCCAAGGGTGTGGCTTTGTTCTTGCTTGTCTCCACAGGCCACCCAGTAAACCTCAGAGGGATGTACCAGACACTGTGCATGTGCGTGTGCATGTGCCTATGCATGTGGGGTGTGTGTGTGTGTCTGTGTATAAAGGATGGGATCATTTCCTTACAGTCTTCCGTGGGGCTGGGTGTCGTGGAGCAGGACCACTCCCAGGGCCGCTTAGGCCTGAGACGGCGGAACAGTGAAAGAGAGTCGGTAGAACTACAACACAAGAAAACCTCTCCCTCCCTCTGGTAGCCAGTGGAATGTTGTTCTGCTGGTTCCATGTGATGAATCTGAATTGCCTCTTCACTGAAGGATGAACAGACCTTAAAAAGGCAGCTAATGTGAGATAATGGTTCCAACAAAATGCAGCCTATCAAAGGGACCATAAAAGTAAGTGGGGTTAGTGGTTAATGGTTATGCTGCTGAGACTCTAGGGAGCAGCTCTCAAGCCCAATACATTTAATACTAAGAAAACCTCCCAGGTGCCCACCACTAGCTGCTCTCCTTTCCTCTCCTGATAACCCAATAAACTGGTAGGAATCACTCTCCCCACTTCACAGATGGATCCTTGGAGACCATAATATGAACTAGCAGGAAATGCCTCCTTCAAGGGCATCCAAACAGTTTACAGATAAGGAAAATGAGATCCAGAAACAGTGATGCATTGAGCAAAGGTCACACAACTGGTAAGATGCCTGGTTGGAATTCAAACCCAAGTTGATCTGGCTAGAAGTCCAGTGCTCTTTCCACAGCACTGTGTCATGATGTGGTTTGTGGCTTGCCCAGGTTCCCATGGTTAGTTAAGTGTTGGAGTGAAAACTTCAACCAAAGTCTTCCAACTTCTGGTCCAGCTTCCTTCCTATTACCTCCCTCTGGACCTCAAAGGGAATTTTCACCCAGTCTCCAGCGCAGTCTCCCCCTCTTGCTTCACCCTCAGAGGTGGTCATTCCAGGACTCTCTCCAAGGGGCTGGGACTCGGTAGGTCCACGTAGGATGGGAGGCCACATGACTAAGCATTTGCTGGAAGGACAAGTCCTGGTCTTTACTACACGACCAGGCTGTGTTCTCAAACTGGGCCAGAGCATTTGTTATTTTGCGTCAACTCTGAACACTGAATAGAAGAGAAAAAGTGGGACATTTCAGAATTGGCTTTCCTCTGTGCCAACAAAGTGCCATTATTTTAACTTCATTTGTGTAGTACAAATGAGAAGGAGATAAATGTCATGTTCCAGCCAGAGTCTATTAGTGGGTATCAACTGCAACATGGAAAAGATTGTGCAATCTGGCCGTGTTAGGAAAGGGGGAGAGTTGCACCCATAGATCTTAGCTCTTAAATTCCTTCTGCCTGGGATTTCTGAATGGTGAAGCAAGATAAAAATGCATCCAGTGAATTATATACCTATAGTAAATTGCCTGTAATTTAAAAAAATTAAATACAAATTCTAGCTGGGTCAACTTGGGTATGTCCCTTAACCTCTTTGGGGCTTAATTTTCTCATCCGTAAAATTGAGATGGTATCTCCCCTGCCTGCTACACAGTTTGTGTGTGAAGACTAAATAAGAAAATGAATGAGAAATTGCAACTATTCCACAGATGTTATTATTTATGCATTATACATCGAATTCACACAAAATAAGTATGCATCTTAGTGATTTGGATACCTGTTACAAGTGTGTAATCCAAAATAAAATAGATTGCCCTTTCATATCTCTGATGTTACTAATCCTGTGGGATCCAGTAGAAGAAAGGAAGAAATGTTTAAATCTTTATCCTTTTGTTTTGTTTTAATAAATTTTAAAAGGTTATCTTTAATTTTTGTTTTAAGAAATTTTCATTAAAGTATAGCATGTTGTGCATGAAAGTACTTGATGAATTTTTCCAAAGTGAACACACTCATATCATCAGCACCAAGATCAATAATGAGAATATTAGCCCCTCAGAAGTACCCCCATACTCCTTCTCACTCACCACCACTCCCTCTTTCCCAAAAGTAACCATTACCCTGACATCTAATATTATAGACTAAATTTGACTGTGTTTGAACTTTAATAAATAGAATCACATAGTATGTATACTCTTTGGGGTCTGGCTTCTTTCAACATCATGTTGGTGGAATTCATCCATACTATTCAATGTGCCAGTAGCTTATTCATTTTCATTGTTGTATAATATCCCATTATATGAAAATACTTTAATTTATTTATCTGTTTTACTGTTGATGGACGGGTGGATTGTTCTCAGTTTGGGGCTAATACAAATAATGGTTTGCATGTATATAGATTTTTATTGAATATATAACTGGGAGAAGAATGCTGGGTCATAGAGTTCTGAATGTTCAGCTTTATCAAATATCAGCAAACCATTTTCCAAAGTGATTGCTCTAATTTGTACTCAGACCAAAACTGTATGGGAGTTCCAGTCTGCATCCTCACCAGCACTTGTCTTTATAAGTCCTTGTATTTCAGCCATGTTGATGGGCGTAGAACAGTATCTCACTGTATTTTTAATTGCCCTTTCCTGATGACTAATGAAGCTGAGCACCTTGTCATGCTTTTATTGGCCATTTGAATATCCTCTTTTGTGATGTGCCTGTTCAAGTCTTTTGCACATTTTTGTATTGTGTTGCTTGTCTATTTTTAAATTTGGTAGTTCTTGATATATTCTGGATATTGTATTGTAAACATCTTCTCCCTCTCTGTGTCTTGCCTTTTCACTCTCTTAATCCTTTGCCTTTTTAAAAGCTGGGAAATCTAGGGCCCAAAATGGGGAGGCAACTTAACCAAGATCTCCCAAGAAGCCAGTGATGTAAGGTGGAAGGAAAAGGCTCATGTGACTCAGATCCCAGGATATAGCTCTATGTCCTAAGAAATGATTTTTAAGTAAAACTTGGGAGAATCAGTGGCAATCAAATTATAATATTTTTTCAGAAAGCAATTTAAAAAATACAATTGTGTCATACAAAGTGAAATGCACATACAAAGAAAAGTGAGTCAGCTATTGAGACAATTATCTAAGTCATGCAAGCCAAAAGCTCTCATTACTTCAGGTTTTTAGTTTTTAATACTTAAATCTATTTTAATTCATTTTTTCCAACTTTCTATTTTGAAAAATGTTAAACACACAGAAAGATGAAAGAATAGCATAGTGACACACATATAGCTTTCACCTATTAAGAGATTCATTGTAACATTTTGTCTTGTATATATATGTGTGTGCATATACAAAATATATGTACATATATGGGTTTTTTTTAGCCAAGACACTTTAAAATAAGTGGCAGACATTATGACACTTTATTCCCTAATATTTAAGTGTATTTCTACCAGGACAAAGGCATTCTCCTATATTTTGATAATACCATTATCACACATAAGGAGTTTAACATTGATAATATCATATAACATTCAATCCATAATCAAATTTCCTCAGTTTTCCCAACTATGCCTTTATGAGTTTTTTTTTCACATCTAGGATCCACGCAAGAATCATACATTAATTTAGTTTTCACACCCATTTCATCCTTTTATCTAGAACAGTAGCTTTTTAAAAAATCATTGATGACATTCATATTTCTATAGAATTCAGGGGTGTTGTCCCAGGGAATGTCCCACGTTCTGGATTTGTCTGATTGTTTCCTCATGATTAGATTAAGTTTAAAGAGTTTTACTAGAAATACCCCAGGCTGCTTTCACTTAGGGCGTCAGTGTTTTCCAAACACTGGGGTGCATATCACTGGTGATATGTGGGAGGGTTTTAGTAGCACCATGATGATTTTAAGTGGTACAATGAATAAGGATTTTTTTTTTTGGTAGCATAAAAGCTTTGTTTTTTTACATAAAAGTTTTATTGAGATATAATTTACAACTATGTAATTCACCTATTTAAAATATACCATCCAATGGTTTTTAGTATAGTCAGACTTGTACAATAATAACCATAATCAATTTTAGAATATTTTTATCACCCTAAAAAGAAACCCCATACCCTTTAGCCATCACCCTCTAACTCCTGACCATCCCCCTGACTTCCCTCCCACCCACACCTCAGTCCCAGGCAGCCATTAATCTACTTTCTATCTCTACACATTTGCCTATTCAAATTTATTGAAATATTTATGAAACCATACCATGTGTGGTCTTTTGTGACTGGCTTCTTTCACTTAACATAACGTTTTCAAGGTTCACCCATGTTGTAGCCTGTGTCAGTGCTTCATTTCCTTTTTTTGTTGAATAATATTGTATTTTGTGGATGTACCACATTTTATTTATCCATTCATCAGTAGATGGACATTTGGGTTGTTGTCACTTTGGGGCTATTATGAATAATGCTGCTACGAATATTTCAAGTATGTTTTCAATTTTCTTGGATATATACTTAGGAGTGGAATTGCTGGGTCATATAGTAACTTTGTATTTAACCTTCAGAGGAACAACCAGATTGTTTGCCAAAGTGGATGAACCATTTTACATTCCCATCAGCACTGTATGAGAGTTCCGATTTCTCCACATCCTTGCCAACGTTTGTCTTTTTTATTATAGTCATCCTAGTTGGTGTGAGGTGGTATCTCATCATGGTTTTCATTTGCATTTCCCTGGTGGCTAACGATGTTGAGCATCTTTTCACGTGCTTATTGACCATTCATATATTTTCTTTGGAGAAATGTTTATTCAGATCCTTTGCCCATATCTTTTCTTTTCATTTTTGAGTTGTAAGAGGGATAGCTTCTTAAAATAACAGAAGTGACCACTATATCTTTGTTAAGAGTTGCAAATACTTTTTCCCAGTTTGTTGTTTCCTTATTTTTTTCCCTATGCAGAGTTTTAATGAGTTTTTAATGAAATTTAATTTATTAGTCTTTTCTTATATGACTTCTAGATTTTGAGTCAGAGTTAGAAAGGCCTCTTCCTATCCATTGTTATAAGGAATTCTTCCATGCTTTCTTCAAGTACTTTTATGGTTTCATATTTAGCATTTAAACCTGTGGTACCTTTGAAATTTTTCCCAATGGCTATCCAGTTATTCCAACATCATTTACTGAATTGTCCATCCTTTCCTCTACAGTTTGAGATACCTTCTTTACCATATTCTGAGTTACTATAGTATTTGTATCTATTTCTGGATTGTCTATTTTGTTTCATGGCCATGTTTCATTCACCACAACTACCTTGCTTTAATTATTGAGGCTTTAGAGTATGTTTTTATATCTGGTAAGTCTAGTCATTTCTCTTCTTTGCAAGTATTTTTCTCACTATCCTAGTTTGTTTATTTTTTCAAATGAATTATGGAATAAACTCATCTGATTAAAAACAAAACCCTGTATATCTTACTATGACCATAGTAAATGTATAAATTAAATAGGGAGAACTGATATTTTATTATGACAAGTTTTCAGGTTCTCATTTTGTGTATTTGTATATTGATCCTTCTTTCTTGATTATGTTATCTAATGATTGATCTATTTTATTGGTTCAAAGAACTAGATTTGAGATTTATTTATAGTACTGTTTATCTGTTTTGTAATTCATTAATTTCTACCTTTATCATCACTAATGACTTCTTTCTGGTGTCTTTCAATTTATTTTGATACACTTTTTCTAACTTTTTGAGCACATTGCTTAATTCATTTTTTTATTCTTTCTTTTGCTATTTAAGACTATGATTTTTCCTCTGTACACTGCTTTAGCTGTGTATTAGTTTCCTAGGGCAGCCATAACAACATATCATAAGGTGGGTGGCTTAAACAATACAAATACATTGTCTCACAGTTCTGCAGACTAGAAGTCCAAGATGTAGATGTTGGTAGGATTGGTTCCTTCTGAGGGTTGTGAGGAAGAATCTGTTTCATGCCTTTCCCCTAGCTTCTGGTGGTTTGCTGGCAATCTTTGGTGTTCCTTGGCTTGTAGAAGCATCACCCAATCTCTGCCTCCATCTTCACATAGTGTTCTCCCTGTGTGTGCCTCTGAGACCAAATTTTCCCTTTTTATAAGGACACCAGTCATACTGGATTAGGGCCAATCCTAATGACCTCATTTTAACTTGATTACCTCCATAAAGACCCTATTACCAAATAAGATCACATTCTGAGGTACTGGGGATTACGGGGGACACAATTCAACTCATAACAAGCTGTTTTCCACAAATTCTGATAAAGAAGACTTTGGTTCTTGTTGTTTCCTAAAATAGTCTTCCATTTCAGTTTTCATTTCCTCTTTGAGGGTGGTTTAAGAGAGCCTTTAAAAATTTCCAGATGGAAGGAGCTTTTTGCTCTCTGTTTTGTTATCAGTGAATTATTACTTCACTTATTACTAATTCATTTATTATTTATTAATAGTATGAAATATTATCCATACCATATCTAATTTTTAGAATTTATTGAAGATTTATTTATGGGTCATATATGATCAGTTTCTATAAATATTTTTGCAACTTTTGGAGAAAAAATTATTAAATTTTATTAAATTAAATTATTAATAATTACAAAACTATTCTTTATTCTTTCATTACGTGGTTTAATCAGATCTATCTCATTAATGAGCTATTTAAGTATTCTATATCCTTATTTGTTTTTGTCCTCTTGGTGTATTTTAGACTTAAAGAAATGAATTGAATTCCCCTTCTACTAGTGTATGTCTGCCTATTTCTTGTGTTTCTTGTAATTTCTGCTTTATAATTGTGGATGCCATAGTATTTGGTGTATAGATATTTATAAATATTGTCCTTAAAAGTCAAACTCAGGGGCCAGCCTGGTGACATAGTGGGTAAGTTTTACGCATTCTGCTTCAGCAGCTCAGGGTTTGGATCCCAGGTGTGGACCTACACACCACTCATCAAGCCATGCTCTGTGGTGTCCCATATACAAAATAGAGGAAGACTGGCACAGATGTTAGCTCAGGGACAATCTTCATCACCAAAAAAAATGTCAAACTCAGAAACAGAGAGTAGGTTGGTGGTTACAAAGGGCCGGGGGTGGGGGGGGGAGGAGGAATGAGGGGATGTTGATCAAAAGGTATGAACTTTCAGTTATGACACAAATAAGTTTTGGAGATCTAATGTACAGCATGGTGATTATAATTAACAATACTATATTATATACTCGGTGTTTGCCAGGAGAGTAGATTTTAAATGTTCTCACTACACACACACACAAAAAGGTAACTATGTGAAGTGATGGATGTGTTAACTAACCCTTGTTGCAGTAATCATTTCACAATATATGTGCATATCAAATCATCATGTCATATACCTTAAACTTACATAATGTTATTTGTCAACTACACCTCAGTAAAGCTGGGAAAAAATGTTGTCTTTACTGAATTATACTTCTTACATTATATCATACACTTCTTTCCTCATTTAATGATCTTTGTCCTGAATTCTACCTCATTGATATTAAGATAGCAACTCGTGCTTTCTCTGTGTTTATTTTCCCCTGGTGTATATTTGTCTTTCTGAATCTCTTTGTTTTAGATATGTCTCGTACATATAACATAGAGTTGGGTTTGCTTTGTGATCCATCCTGAAAATCATTTTATCTTAATAAAGATCTACTTTTTATTAACAGGTCATATATGTTTGGTCTTTCTTCTACTATTATTTGTACTATGTTGCTGTTGAATATTTCTATTTTTTAATCTTTCATTTTGTAGTCTGTAGTTTTTGTGTGCAATTATTCTGATATTTAGGAAGTTTTGTATGTTTGTTCTAATAGTTGCCTTTATAAGCATAGCATTATTTGAAGGCCCTTAGCTTTCTGTTTCCTTATCCTAAGCAATAATGGAATAATTATATTTTATCTTCCTTTCCCCTATTTCTTAGTTTTCCCACGTAGCTCAGAAATGAGCTGTGATCATTGACAACCAATAAACACTGATTAACTATTACTCTTTTCTAAAATCAAAACATAACAACACACACACACACACAATATCAAGAAAAAAGTCTTCATTCTCTTCCCTCCTTTGCCTGGATATCCCAAGCTGGTTTGTCTAGAACCAGCCACCAGTCTTGTTTGAAAACATTCTCTCTGGACCTACAGACAGGAATCCTAACACCTTGGAAAAAGAGAATGGTTGTGTCAAGGTAGGAGCATCTGTCATGCCCATCATCTCCTCTTAGGTCCAGCTCCTGATTTCTCTATTGCCTAGGCTCTGGGTGTGGCATAAAATGAGTGATCAGTGGGAGAAACCAGGACTGGATGCTGCTAAGAAGCTGTTCCAAGGGACTGGACCTCATCAAATGCAAAGGTTACAAGATTCATAGGACTGGAGATACAAGTCAGGAAACAGAAGTAAATTTTAGAGACACCTGATTATCAGAATGAGTCTAAAGATTTACATGGTCTATTGCACCTGCCTTACCTCCATATAGGGTGACCATAAATCTCAGTGAACCGTTTTGCTTTATGCCTGTTGTGCCAAAGTATTTCACTTTGGATAACAAATTATAGAGTTACCCCCTATAGACCACACTTGTATGATTAGCAAAGGTGCCAGGGAGTCTTGGCCTTCATTACCACCATAACTGTAAAGCATATACCTTGATCTGCAATTGATTAGCTGCCTTTCTTGCCAAACCTAGGTTTCCTCATTTGTAAAATAAAGACAAAAAGGGTATGAGTCCATTGATGTCAAAAGTCTGTTTTGTTGGTATATTGGAATTGTGTTTTCAGATAATTTCATCATTTTTCATTATGATCAAATTATTTGGGTCATGGTTATTTTAAGAGTCATACTCAAAATGGACAGAAAAGTGCTTTCTAAGTTGTGTGATGCAAATCTAAGATGTGCAAATGACAAGCACCATTATTATTGCAGGAGACTTCTTGCACTGTCCTTTGGGGGAAAAAAAGAAAGAAAATTAAACAGTTCTGTTGACTTTTAGAGTTGGGTTCATAGAAAGGTCTTTTTCCACCAACCCATGGATGGGTACAAAGTATGTGGTGTCCCCGAGGACAGTAGGACCTGCTTGATAGGAACAAGGATTCGAGAGGAATGGCTCATACGCTCATAGAAATCTCTAGCACACAAGAGTTTCAGGTGAAAGCCAATACGTGAGATGCTCTGGGGGCCTTAATTAAAAGGTCAATCAATTTTTTTCCAAGGTAATTTTGCAGGGTGCATTAAAAGAATTCAGGATCTGTTCTCTCTGTTTGGGTGGAGTTCCAACCTACTGAAGCACACAGTTCTGTGTCTAAGGAACAACAAGTAACACAAGTCGTTCATTAGACAAAGGTAACTAAACCTGAGAAATATCCCAGTCTACCCCACCCTCAACCTCTTTTATAGAATCTGTTTTTAAAGTGGATTCTCCTATTACTTTGGGAAAATTTTCTAAGTATCTCAAGTATACGCCCCTTCTCTTTCTCTTACCTAGAATGAGTTGTTCATTTACCTAATCCCTCTGCAGACTCCACCCCTCTAGACTAGGAGTCAGCAAACTTTTTCTGTAAAGGCTCAGGTAGTAAATATTTTAGGCTTTGCAGGCCATATGATATCCGTTGCAACTATTTAACTCTGCGGTTGTAGTACAAGAACTGCCATAGACAAGACATAAACAAATGGGCACGGCTGTGTTCCAATGTAATTGTATTTATGAAGACTGAAACTTGAACTTGAATTTCATATAATTATTACGGCTCACAAAATTATTCTTCTTTTGATTTTCTTTCAACCATTTGAAAATATAAAACCATTCTTAGGTTGCAAGTTGTATGAAAACAGGCAGTGGGCCATATCTGGCTCATAGGCCATACTTTGCCAACCCCTCCTCTATCAGGAACAACTTGAGGACAGGGACTGAGTCATGATCGTCTTACTATCTCCTACGGCTTGCTCCAGTGCCTGACACCTAGGAGACATCCAAAACCATGGAGGAAGAAGAAAGAGATGGAGACCATGGAAAGCACAGCAGGCGTATCCATCATACACAACAAAATAAGCCCTTCACCTTGTTCTGTACATGCATTGGGAGGGAGACAGCACAGAAGCTAACAGCATTGCTTCGGAGTCAGAAAGATCTGGATTTGAATCCCAGCTCCACTATTTCCTGGCTTGGCCCTGGGCAAGTAAATGAACATCAGGACACATTTGCCTGCAAGTAATAGAAAAAACAACCAATGGTGGCTTGAAAATGGCAGATATTTATTGTCTCACTTATCAAGAAACTTGAATGTAGTGGTTCTGAGGCTAGTTCAGTGGCTCAACGATGTCACTGAGGTCACACACACTTTCTTTCTCCAGCTCTGAGACCCTGAGCCATTGGCTTCTTATCTTCATGTGTGTCATCTATGGTTGCAAATGGCTGTCTCAGCCTTAACCATCACATCCAGCACGTTCAAGCCAGGAAGGAGGGGACAGAGGAAGTGCCAACTCAGTCTCCTCTTACACTGTTCCCCTCTACGAGGAAGCCAGTGTCTTACCTAAAAATCTGTAAGAAGATGCCATTTACATTGTCCAGACCTGGGTTACATGGCCACCCCATTGCAAGGGAGGCCAGTCTTTACTGTAGGAATCAAGGGAAGATGGAGTTGGGAGTGGCTTGGGGAGACTCTTAACAGTGTCCATCTCACAGATTGTTGTGGCAACAAATGAGGTGATATGTGAAAGACATGGGCACATAAGTACTCCATCAATTGCAGTAGAACTAGCTTAGATATTTTCAAGATCCTAAAATATAATCCCAACACTGTCAGTACAAAAAGTAATTTCTCAGATGAAGTTAGAAAGCCTCATACCCTCATTTCACAAAACTCATAACTACATATACTTTAAATGAAGATGAAGCCTGAAATGGAATACTGTGTGTGTGTGTGTGTGTGTGTGATATTAGGCTAGTGATTCATTTTATACTGTTCTATATGTACATGAAGCTATATATGCACATATTTATGCATTAAGAATAAATGAGAAAAGTCTGGTGATGATAGATATGCTCCACATGCTCCATGTTAAATTAGATAACTCAGACACTTTCCCCAGGCTTAAAATCTGAGTCATCCTTTGCTCTCTCTTTGCCTTTTCCTGGTTAGTCAATAAGTCCTGTAGATTTTGCACTGCAATATGTCTCATATTTGTTCTCTATTTTCCAAGACCCGAGAACAACCTTTATCGCCTCTTGTCCAGACAATTACAATAGATTCCTAAGTATTCTCCCATCTCTAGTTGCTCTGCCCCCTACCAAAGCAATCTAGTCTCACCTTCTTGCCAGTTATCTTCCTGAAGCAAAGCTTTGACCATGCCATTTTCTTCCTCAAATTTTCAATGGTTCCTCAATACCTATAAAGTTCAAACTCTTCATGTTATTCGAGGTGTCCCTTACCTGCCCCATCCTCCATTTCTCACCTTCTCTTCTGACACATTCACGGTCCAGCTCACTTAGAAATTGCTCTCTGTTCTCTGAACATCCCCCAACACACACACTGTCTACATCCATCCTAGCTCACACTGACCCATCTCTGCTCTTCTAGATCCTCCCTTACAGGGATGATGGGCAGTTTCCCATCTGTCCCACTAAAACTCTGTTGTGGAAGATGACGGGGAGCTTAGAATTTTATGGACCATAATTTGTGCAAAACTACCTGATTAAATCAATAAAATGATCAATAGTTGCCTCTGATATTTTCTTAGCCCCAGGACATTTAAGTGTGCTGACAACTGAGAATTTAAAATTGAAATGCCCCATCAAGTGAGTTGGGAAGGAGACAGCTGATTCAGGCCAGCAGGCTCAGCATCTGGACTGGCCATGGAAGGGGCCCAGTTGGAGCTCAGCTTGGTTCTCCTCCTCTTTATAGAGACATCGGAAGGGCTTTCCCATGGCAGAGGGTATGTCCTCTGTGCTGCTCCAAAGCAGGAACGGAACCAATACATTTGGTACCAACCACTGCACTGGGTGTGTCATTTTGTCATCCAGTTAACTCTCCCAGTAGCTCCTTGAAGTAGGCATTCTCATTATCTCTATTTTTCTAATGGAGGTGAGAGGTCCAAAGATGAGTAAATTCTTAAGGTCACCACGCTGGGATTCTAAACCAACTCTATCTGACTCCAAAATCCCACAATGTGCACTTATGAAAGACCACATAACAGTTACGTGACTACATTTGGATAAGCTTTTGTCAGGGATGCTACAGAATACATTTGTCCAGGAGACAAGAGGCAGGGTCAGATAGATGAGGGCTCCTCCTCACTCTGGCAGTTGGAAGACTTCTCTTCATTCTGTCTGGAAATAGAACTCAAGCAGGGAGCTCAGCCATCACCCTTCCTATGACTTGAATTTCAATATATTTTTTTCAGCATCAACTCCATTCCCATATTTCAGCAATGCTACCCTTTAAATTTTCCCCATGATGTATTGTTTGCTATTGTTTCATGTTTATATGACTAGTCCTTAAAGCCAGACTACAAAAACTAGATGGCAGTAAAGAGTTCTCTTCCTCTTACTATGAGCATGTGTAACTCAGCTTTTCCTGTGTAATAGACCACCACATAACTTAGTAGATTAGGGATTGGCTAAAATTTGGCTGATCTAGATTGAGCTCAACTAGGCTTGACTCCAGGCCATGGCCTAGATTCAGGTCTGCTTCATTCTTACTCTTCTGGGACCAGCCTCCAGGGCCTGTCTCCCTTATGGTGATGGAAGAAGACAAGGAAGATAAACCCAGTCACACAAGACATTTCAAGCCTCTTCTCAAAGCACATATGCTAATATCCCCCAAAATTATGTGGTCAATCCCAAATTCAAGAAATGGAGAATTTCACTCTGTCCATAATGAGGCCAAGCAAGGCACAGGTGTGGATGTCTGCTACAGGGGAGTAAAAACTTGGGACCAATAATTCAAACC
This sequence comes from Tapirus indicus, assembly GCA_031878705.1. Lineage (NCBI taxonomy): Eukaryota > Metazoa > Chordata > Mammalia > Perissodactyla > Tapiridae > Tapirus > Tapirus indicus. Next base: position 28,182,720 of record CM062927.1, on the reverse strand, counting down.
ACCACACTATTCAACCAAAAAGGCACTGATTTCCTACTGTCCAGTGGGTTCTGTTTTCCTCAGAAGCAACATAACAGAATTGGAACCAGCTATACACTAGACACAGAGCTGGGCACTAGAATTACCAAGATATTCAAGTCATGTCCCTGATCTCTACAACCTCAAGGCCAAGTGGAGAAGAAAAAGAAGAAAAGCTGACATTTATTGGATACTTACTATGTGCTAAGCACTGTGCTAAGCCCTTTGACACACATAATTGCAAACAGACCTCCCAGCAACCCTATGGTAGGTCTTCTGAACAGCCACATTTTGCAGATCATAAGACTGAGGCCAAAAGGAGTTCATGAAACTTATCAAAAGCCATACAGCTAGAAAGCTGAGGGGCTAGGATTCAAATCTAGATATGACCCCTAAACCCACACCCATACAATTATAATACAGTAGTAAGTAGCATACTAAAGAAGCATCAGCAGAGTACTGTGGGAGCAGGGGGGAGGGAGTAGAGATGAGGTGAGCTTTCACACAGAAGGTAGCAAATGAGCTGGGTCTTGAAGCATAAGTAGAAATGCACTAGGAGTTTGCGTTGGTGGAAAAAGCCTGTGCAATGGCCTGATGAGCGAGCAGGGCACTTTCTAGAAGAGTCAGAGGGTTAAGTATTGTTGGATTGTGAAGAATGTGGTAGCAAGTTATGAGAGATGAAAGGGAAGGAGGAGACTGTGGTGAGTAATGGAGAGGAGAGTCCTGAATACCAGACAAGGAGCTCTGGTTTTACCTCAGGAACTGGGGAACCCTAAGCAAGATGTGGTCAGATTGAACTTGAGTTCTAGAAAGAACAGTTTAGTGGCAAAACTGAGAAGAGGAGCTTGAGCATGGAAGCCAAGGGACTAATCACAAAGCCTTCAGGGTCAGCAGATACCGCCAATCTGAGAAGCAATCCAGGCTGGCCCATGCAGACTGGAAAGTGCAGGCTGAGGCTGAAGGGGTGTCACCCACCCCTGCTCACTCCAGCAGGCATTGCCATGCTGGACAGTGAGTCCAAAAAATACCGATTTTTAAGTCTTTAGATTTTGTTTTAATATCTTGATTTTTAAAATCTGGTATTCCTTTCGATCCCTTGCTACCCAAACACTAACTATTCAAACTCAAGGACCAAATGCAGAATCACTTGCTATCTTGCAGTCAGTCCGTATCTGACCTCTCACTGCCTGAAATCAGAAATGGGATAGACTTGAACAGCATAGGACTCTTGTGTTAGCAACCAACTGAAGCATTTAAAAAATACTTGTCAGGGGTCAGCCCGGTGGGGTAGTAGTTAAGTTCCCTCACTCTGCTTCAGTGACCTTGGGTTCGCAGGTTTGGCCCTACGCACCGCTTGTCAAGCCATGCTGTGGTGGCATCCCATATATAGCAGAAGAAGATGGGCACGGATGTTAGCCCAGGGCCAATCTTCCTCACCAAAAAAAAATACTCGTCAATTTATATAATACATATATATATATATACACACATAAACACACATATACTGTATATGTGTATGTATATACACACATACACATACAGGTATACACGTAGACATGTACATATACATGTATATGTATGTATACCTACGTGTATATATATGCACGTATATATCAAGTTTGGCACACAGTTGCTGCCATCACTGCAGCCACAGACAACACTCTATATCTCAGAGTTGCACAGACTGCCCAGGAACCGTGAGCTTCTTCACGCTGTCACCCATTTTTTTTGGAAACAGAAAGAGAAGCCATTTACAACCTGTGGTCAAATACAAGCATCCTGTCTAGATTTTCTCCCCTTACTTGACATCCAAGACCCCAGAACCGTCCCCAGGAAGGTGACCAAGGAATTGAACTGTGTAGCTTCGGTCTTCAAAAGCAAGAGACAGACTTTGGGGGTTTGATCCAGCAGCCAAAAGTATAAGACATGAAGGAGGGGGAACATCCACAGGATGGCTCAGCAATAATTTAGTAGCTGAAACCCTCAGCCCTTATGTTAATTGTTTTCAACTACTATTTATAATCTGCTATATCTCCCTATTCTTTGGAGAGAAGAGTCCAAGTCTCAATCTCTCCCTTTCTCTGTCTCTCTCAAGTTTTCTATGACTACTTCCCTGAGTGCAAAATGCCTACCTACTCCCTCTCATGGCTTCAATTTTTCATCTACTCTTTGATTTCTTCCCATTTCCTCCTGTTGCTGCTTCTCTGTAATGGAAGATACAAATACTTGTGGGCAGTTTCTCAATTATTTAACACATTTGCAGTCAATTTCCCGGACCTGGAGAGAGTACCACCCAGAATCCCTGAGGGTTCCAAGAGTGCTCTCTGAGAAGCCAAGGGCTCTCACCTTACCCACCAGCCGTGGTCCTCAGGGGGTTTAACATCGAATGGTTCTCTCACCACCTAGCCCTGTAATTCACCAGTCTGATCTATCATACTTGGCTGAGGGCCTAGGACTTAGTTCAGAAAAGGTTTCTAGCTGTATACTTTGCAACTCAATAGCATATCTCTAATTCATGGCAGCTTGTTTTATGTATGGCAGCAGAAACCCAAACATCTTCTCTCCTATTTGTTTTTGTGATTGTCTTGGTTTGTCACTAACAAAAGTTGGAGTTCCTAGAAATTTAATTATTAAAAAAAATCTGGGGGCTGGCCCTGTGGCATAGTGGTTAAGTTCACATGCTCTGCTTTAGCAGTCCACGGTTCCCAGATTCAGACCCCAGGCATGGACTTACACACCGCTCATTAAGCCATGCTGTGGTGGCATGCCACATACAAAATAGAGGAAGATTGGCACAGATGTTAGCTCAGGGACAATCTTCCTCACCAAAAAATTCTGGACTTCAGACAATTTCTGGAGCTAGTAGATTAATCTAAGAAATATTTATTGTATATCTACTATGTGTAAGACAATGGTTTGGAGCAGGGGTGGGCAAACTTTGGCACAGATGTTTTTGTAAATCAAGTTTTATTGGAACACAGCCACACCAATTCATATACATAATGTCTATGGCAGCTTTTGAGACAAAATGCCAGAGTTGAGTACTTGGAACAGAGATCATATGCCCTGCAAAGCCTAAAATATTTACTATCTGGCCCTGGTCTAGACACTGGGCATTTGACTACAAGTTGCCTGAAGGATCTTACTCATTCTCATGGCATTCACTGCAGACATTGGTGACTCCTAAATCCATTGCTCTATTCTGACCTCTCTCCCAAGTACCAGAGTCGTATTTGCAACATTTTTGAGGCATCTCCCTCTGCTATCCCAATATTCTGCTGGCTTCTCAAGCCTGACTTCCGCATATGAACCTCTCTTCCTATGGTGTCACTCATCTTACTTATGCCATCACTACCTACAGATCTTATGTCTCAGTCACCTGGAAGCCACCCCTGGATCCTCCCTTTTCCTCAGCTGCACAAGGAACCATCATGATTCCTCCGATATATCTCCAAATCTGTCCCCTTTATTCCACCCGTGCTGCCACAGGTCCCTTTGTCTCCTGCCTGGATCAGGGCAGAAGTTTCCCCTTTCCACCCACAGTGAGGGCTCACCTCACTGCACAGGGGTGAGGACCAGCCAAGCTGAGGCACAAAAGAAGCACATGATATAATTTTTTTTTATTTGGGAGAACAGCCTTTATGGCTCAAAAACAACGATGGCCAACACTTACAGAGCACTTCCTACATTCTAGGTGCAGTTCTAGGTCATTTATGTACTTTAACACCTTTGATCCTCATAACAACCCTACAAGGTAGACACTCTTAGTATCACATCCCCATTTGATGGGGACACTGAGTCTTGACGAAACTGAATAACTCGCCAAAGATCACAAGCAAGCAAGGGGAGGAGCTCGGATGCCATCCCAGGGAGTCTGGCTCCAGAGCCCATGCTCTTAGCCACTGTGCTATGCTGCTTCTGCTGAGCCCAAAGCTTTATTTATCTTGCCAGGGTCACCAACATCGAACCAAAAGTCAGTTTGGATGACAGCTTCCTCACAGCCTGGACCACTTCTGAGAAGAATATAGATAATTCTTGCCCAAAGGACCTTATGCCAGTATGCCAAGAGAGGGGCTGCCAACCACCAGGCCTCTCCCTCCACTGTCTGGAGTGAGGCCCAGGGGCTCATGACAAAAACAAAACCCAGAAACTCCAGAGGTGCATTTGTGATAGAACAGCATTTCAGACTGGGGCTGGAGTAGTCAGGACAATTACAACCCGTAAGCAGCCTTTCTCCTGCATTTGTCTGAAACAAATCCATTACCAAGTTGTCTTTCTGCTCCCTGATCTGTCACTCTACAAGCTTTTATCATGAATAGCAACACACTTAAATATTCAGCAAGTGCCCTGCAGAGTGCTAAATACCAAACGCACATGTAAAAGGTCATGGTCTCAATCCCCTCCCCACTCCCACGAGTTTACAGTTTAAAAGGCAAGACCCCAAAGCTGAACTCTATACACTGTGGCCTAAAAATGTGGAAAGAAATTATTTCTTGCCATTTTTTAATGGTGACTTTCTTCTGACTTTGTTGGGTATTAACAACAAAAGGTAAAATTACATGGTTAATTAATCTGAACAAAATATATTAAGAATCTACTCTGTCCGAGGCTCTGTGCTTCACATGGAAAGTGACAAACAGAAGTGCCAAATAATTCTAACATTCAAGAAGTTTTCTACCTAGCAGTGGGATAAGTTATATGTTTACATAAATATAGTATTATCTTACTGTCCTGAAAAGGTACACATAAGGGAAATAATAGTCAATGTCACTCACTGGGCCCCTGCCATATGTCAGGCACTTTATCTAGTGCCACAAGCCTTCTGCCATCTTGTATAATCTTTCCAATCCAGCCTGAGAGGCTGATATTATTAGCCCCACCACGAATGAGAAAATTGAGGCCAAGAGAAATTAAGTAACCTGCCCTAGAAGTAGAAGAGCTGAGATTTAAACCCAAGCCATTCAGACTCCAAAGCCCATAGTAGAGACATCATTTGAGCTCCTTTTTGCTCCAAAGAGTGAACAGAATGTTAATGGGGTGACATGAGCCAGTGCACCCCAAGCCAAGGGAAGAGCATGAGGGAAAGCCCAGAGGCAGAGAAATGTAGGGTGTGTGCCACAGATGGAAGGATGAGGGAATGTGGTGGAAGTACGTCATAAAGGCAAGTTGGGTTTTGACTCAATATTGACAAGGTTCTATCATTCGGTGGCCACAGGCTAATCAGAATGGTGGGTTCTCCAAAGGACATCACATTTTAAGACATAAAAACGATCTTAGAAAGCTCTGGCTTTTTCTGATTTTTAAGCCAAACCATGTCTATCTTCCCCAACACTGTCCCTATAAACTTTTTTAGCACAACCAAACCCTTCTGCAATTTGGAGACAAACAAACATGGACTTCCAGGACAGGCCACTTGTCCTTGCAATGAGGCTTCACGCTCTGGTGATAGAGATAGCATGGACTTAGCTGCTTTCCAGCCAATCACTTCTCCCTCTGAGAGGAGTAGTTACTGCCTTGCATCTCTGTCTCATCAAAGTAGAGTTAAATTGGTTTGTGGGCATTCTATTGGGATTGCTATGTGGCATGTTGCATTAATACAGTGTTTGATGTACGGCCTTCAGAAAGTATGCTTCCATTTGTTGCACTTTATCATAATCGGAGACTCAGAGCTTCAACCAAAAGAAAGAACAGGGCCTGATGTCTATTTATTGGATGAAAAGAAGGAGATAAGCAGGAGGTAGGGCAGGAGACAGACTGCAGAAGAGACGCATTCCATGTTTTCAATAACGACACACATTTCAACATTGTTCAGATGATGTCTTATGAGCAGAAAGACTCAGGGTCATTGGGAAGAATGAGCATGAATTGACCAGACAAATTTCCAGTCTCCAGAGTGATGTACAAGAGTGACTGCAAAGGTCAAAGGACGCAGATCATAGAATCATAGCTGGAAGGAATAATGGAGATCAGTCCGTCATTTTAAAATTGGAGAAGCTAAAACCCAGGGGGTGCAAAGACTTAGCCAGATGGTTAGTAATGGGACAAGATTTGAAATATCTTGATTTCCAGTCCAAGGTCTGTTTACAATATCATGCTGCTGTAGGGGAGGAAGAGAATTCCTCTACCCACTCTAGGTCCTTCTGGCTGGGCTACAAATTAAATTCACATGAGACAGAATAACAGGAGAAAATCAAACAAAGCTTTGTAACATGTATACATAGGAGAAACCCAGGACAACTGGGTAACTCACCAAAATGGCTGAGCTGCCAGTTTAAATACCATCTTCAGCTAAAGACAAAGGAGGATGTTGGGGGTGGTGGTTTGGGCCTTCAAGCGGGAGGAAGGCAATTTATGTGGAGATGGAAATGGAAATGGGCCAACTATAGACAATGCGACCTGAGAGACACATTTTACATTACATTACAGTTATCCTATGGTATTAGCTCCTCCCTAGAGCAGGTCCTTTTATTTTAAATTCTTTTAGGTAGTTGGGGGGTGGGTGTCAAAGTTTCTTTCAGAGTCTTTTGTTCTTAAAAATAATCAAGCCAAAGAGACACATTTTGGGGTGGCCAATTCTGATCCCCCACACTGCCCTCTAGGAGAAGGTGATTATGAGAAAACAGTAAATGTTTTAAGATGTCAGAAACCTGAGTGTGGGTGTGAAAGGCCAGGGAAGGCTTCAAGGAGTACAGAATGATGTGAAGTGGGATTTAAATGGGCAGAGAGCAGAGGGCATTGCAGCTGGAGGAGGATGCCCTCCACCTTCTCAGAATGTGCCAAGCCTGGCATCTCAGTATCAGGAGAAGAAGTAAGCAGATTCTTGTGGCAAAAAAAATTGCTATAGCAGTAAAATTAAATCCCCTTTCTGGAAGAAATGTAAACCCTTCAAAGTGATGAGAAATCTAAACCTTTGTGCCTTAGCTTAACTGTTTTAAGGAACCAACAGCTCCTTGGAAGGTTGAAGAGAGAAGGAAAAAAAACTTCATTTACCTTCCCCCCTTAAAGGAAGAGTGTTTCCTGCTGGCAGCTATAAACATTTATGAAGCACCCTGAGGGCTTCATCCCCAGTGGGGAAACCAGGGCAGAGACAGTCCCCCAAACACGGACGGGCCAGGTTCAACTTCCCCAGAGCCTTACCCATTCACCAATGAGTGACAAGACCACAGGAGATCTGAGTCACCCTGGCTAATCATGCTCACTTCACTGGCCCATAACAAATCTCCCTCAGCCAGAATGGGATGCAGCCTCTAAAACGATGCAGGTGAAGACAGCAGCTAACATGGAGAAACACTTATAAAATGAGTCTGGATGAAAAGCAGAGAACCAATGCCCAAAGCAGGATGACGATAGAGATGTAAAATATACATAAGGAGGAATTCAGATTGGAAAGAAAAATGAACACAATTGTGACCAGTTGGTGGGATTATGGGTGCTTTTTTCATCTTTTAAAATAATCTTCATTATAAGTATATGTGATTTAAATAATAAATACATTTGCAATACCTTTATCAACTGTGCTTTCTTTTTTCTCCAACCCACCCCCAACATACACCAATCCAATTAAAAAAGTAGGTAAAATTTTTTTCAGCACTTACCCTCCCATACTCTCTCCCTAATATCCTCATTTTATACTCTGTGTTCTCTCTCCCAGGCCTAATTCCTTAACCATTATCTCAAACTGCTGACTTCTCCCTCTCCTTCTTCCTGCCAGCTTCCCAAAATATTTCCTGGTATTAACCCATCCCCAGGGCTCAGCAGTGCAGTAGCTAACCTACTGATGAAGGAAGGTGCTCAGAGAGGTAGGTTGCTCTCCAGGATAATATATTTGCTTGATAGATGGATAGTCTCCAAAGATGGACTCCATCAAATACCTTCCCTCTCTGTACACATATGCTATTTCCTCTCCTTATAATTGGGCTGGCCTTAGTGTCCTGCTTGACCAACGAAATGCAGTGGAAGTAACATTCTGGGGCTTCCACAGCCAGGTCATAAGAAGCCTTGTAGCTTCCTCCTGGCTCTCTTGGAATACTCACTCTGAGGATTCTCTCTTCGGGAGCCCAGCTGCCACGCTGTGAGAAACCCAAGTCACAGGGGGAGAATAAGTGTGTGTGGTCTAGTCCAGTCAACAAACGTAGGTGATACAATAGCTGGCATCAACTGCCAGCCATGTGAGTGTGCCATCTTGGACATCCAGCCCAGTTGAGCCTTCAGAAGCCTGCAGCCCCAGCCTCCATATGACTCTGTATGAGAGACCTCAAGTGAAAAACACCCAGCTGAGCTCATTCAAGAGAAAAAAGAACTTGGTGTTTTAAGACACTGAGTTTTGAAGTGGTTTTGTAACATAGCAATAAGAAAACTTTTTTAAATACTTTTTTTAATTGGAACGACAAAACTTCAGTTTCTGTGGTCCTTGATGTGGTGAAAGATTCTGGACAGAATTGATTTTTCTGTTCAATTATTTCTTTAATCATTCATTCATTCATTCACTCATCCAACTTTCTCATAATGAAGAACACCTCTGTATAAGGCAGTATGCGAGATGCCAAGGGTTATAGCTAAGTGGATCAGAAACAGCCCACACAAAAACTGTATTTCATCAAAGTCACTAATATGTTACATAAAAGTGGCACAATTACTTGGATGGGCTAGGTGGGTGGAATCTGAATATATGCATATTGGGTGCAAGGGCATTGAAGAAAATGAGACTAGTATGATCAAGACAAGGCCACCTACTCCCCACCAGGGAGTAGGCAAAGGAAGCAAGAGAAAGCCCTCCAGTTTGATTAGAAAGTACGGAGACCCAAAGAGAAAGGTGGGCAGTAGGGCTGGCTGAGAAGGTGGACCCAGCCCCTGAGCAGGTATCCCCAGGTGGCAGCCCTCTGAGCCACACTGTCAATTATGTCCCTGAAGGCCAGAGTCAATGTGATCTACATTCTCTGCTACAGACCAGTCACTGATTGTTCCCAGCTGCAAGCTCATTGCTTTGTCAAGACCGGAGACTAAAGGATGCAAAAATCAAGTCTAAGTAAATCTCCAAGGAATTCAAACCACACATATTTCTGTGTACAAAGTGCAGCCCCCACTTATGAGCTGTAGCAAAGTCCACACATTCACCACCCATTAATATTGACGGGCCCATGAAGATGCCATTAGGCAGGAGAGCATGATCATAGCTCCAAGTTAATGGGTGAAAGAATCGATTCCATTTCAACCTCTAGGGAAAGGCTGAAGTTGGAGCTGGACAAGGGTAACAGGCATTGCCCCCAAAATATTAGCTGACCTGGATTCCTAACTCTGCTGGTAACTTGCATTGTGAACTTGGGTAGGTCACTCCCTCACTGAGCCTCAGTTTCTCCATCTGCACAATGCAGAGTATCTGTGAGGTTGATTTAAGCTCTGACATTTCATGATTCTATGGGAGAGAGGTATGTTAAGTGGAATGGAAAAAAAGAGGCAAAGTAGGACCTGACTCTCACACATCTGCCATTAACTTCGAACACATCCATGGAATTCCACTGAGTCCTAATGGCATCAGTGTTTGGCTAGTGCTGTGCATGACTTAGTGCTTGGCTGAGATTAAGATCAAACCTCAGGTGGCCATACAGCTGACTTTTCCCCAGGGCATCTGGAGACCACAATCCCAAGTTTCTCCCTATACATCTCATTCTTGAGGTCAAATTTCATTATTGCATGATTAAATGTAATCCATTTAGATTTAGCCTCATGCACAAAACACTGTCAGAATTCACTAGGAAAGGGGAAATTCTCTTTATCAGATTTTCTTCTTGGGAATGTAATATAATTTCATTTCACCACACCATAAATTTACTTCAATGAATTGAAAAAACAATGTTCAGCTTCTCATCAATATTTAAATAGCTCATTAAGAGCTTGTATTTTACTATAAGCAAGAAGTCATGAAGCTCATGATAAAATGAATTAGCAGCTCACCGACTTGCAAGCTGAGTGCTCTCAGTTCTTTAATTTGAGGAGACAGTAGCACGAAACTTCACAACAATGCAGGTCCCAATATCTCAGATTTGAGTACTGAGATGTGCATTCCTATACCCCAACAAGGGCTCTCCGCCTCAAGGGTTGAGGTGCAGAGAGAGAGGCACCATTTGCTAGCACTAGGATGTGGTCAGCCGATGCTGCCTCAGAAATGATGCTCCCTCCATCATCTCCACCGGTTGCTATCCTCAGCTGTATCAGCTAAGGCAGCCATGAACTACCTTTCTCTCTTGCTGAGCAATCAGGTAGGATTCAAAGGATAAAATAGAGGGTGCCACCAGGACCACCATTCCTCATCAATTCTAACTTGTGGGAAGTAGTGGTGAAATGGGCCACCCAAGCAAAGTTTACCTTGCCCCCTCCCACTTTGATGTGTTCCCTGATGTATGCCCAAAGCTTTCCCTTCGTTTCTCCTTTGAGCAGGTGAGAGTTTGAGTAAGCAAGGATAAGGCTTTGTCTGGGGGAAAGACAACTATGTAGAAGGACAGCCTAATGTCTTGTTCTAAGAATCAAGAAATAGTAGCTAAGAGCCAAGAAATAGTGACTAAGACACTGGAGTCTGACCATCTGGGTTTGAATCCCAGCTCTGCCACTGGCTATCAGTTTGATGTTAGGCACATTACTTTACCTCTCTGTTCACGGGTGTCCTCATCTGTAAAATAGGGAGAGTAACAGTGCTGACCACACGGGGACATTGGGACAATTAAATGACATCCCACATATGAAGCACTAGAGCAGTTCCTGGCACATGCTCCTTGTTGCTATTTTATTGCTGTGGGGGCTTCTGTAGATATCAAGATAGCCATAAAATTGAACTGGTCCCACCCACATCTGCTGGCCTCCTAGTAGACTATGGCCAGCCAACAAGAATAACCTTTCCAAATCCTCCTCCCCGGGGAACTACACAAGTCATGAACAGTTCCTGGCCTCATCCCCCCTGAGTCAGGGCAGAGGGGTAAAAAGTAAGAGAGTTGAGAGTAGAACCTAATACATGCAGGGCAGTGACAAACGCAATGACTGGACAGTCAAGACACTTGGTTCCAGTCCCAGTTCTGGCTTGGATTATACACAGGATCCCTGTGGAGGTCGACCTGGATGGCCTCCATGGTCCCTCCCAGTTCTAAGACTCTGATACCCTGGAGCCCAGCACCCTTACCTCCCACCAACACTCTCCTCCTGGGAAATGAGGTGCTGACCACCAAGGCTGCCTCCCATTCATTCCTGCCTCTGTCCTAAGATGTCATGATGGTACTGGATGGTTTGTGTCCTTTACATCTGCCACATTTGTGGATTCTCCACCTTCCTGTGTACCCAAAAGCTTCTGGGACCCCATAGATCACAGCCTCTTGATCACATCCTTTTTGCCTCCAGTAAGGTTAGCTCTTTTCAGGGGAAATTCTGAGATAACTAAACTATACTTGCTTTTCTGTCCTGCCCCAAATAACAGCATATTTTTCTGGATTATGTCAGCTCACTGAGCTGTCAAAGACACTTAAGAGAAATCAAATGTTCTTCATGGATGGTGTTGCCACACACCTCACACACGCACAAACACACACATACACACACTGCTCTTTAAATCACCATATAGTAAGAGTTAGGAAGAGATGAAGGATTGGAGTGCAGGAAGAGGATAATTTTATATGAAATTTCCCCTTATTCCTCCAAGTTGAGTCTGTGGACTTTAAAAATCCAGGTGAGTCCTGATTCTTATCCACATCAAGCTGACTAAAATATTCGGCAATCAGAGTTTGCTGAGTGGACAAAAAGGAGAGTGGGCCACACTGGGTGCTTCCCCTGCTCTCTTGTCTTGGCAATGTTTCTGGGCCACTTGGTGATAGATGAAGACATGACAGTGACCTCCAGCATTTGTACTAGAATGTGAATGTCTTATGTAGGGAGCTTTATTGAATTTTAGGCAGGTGAGTGATAGCCTTCCTACATCGTGAGCTCTCATCAAATGTTTCCTAACTGATTGATGATTTCTTCCACTTTATAGGCTCCCTTGAGGAATAAATCCAATTGAAAAGAACAAAATGCAGTTTCTACTTAATTAGGTGTGTTTCCTATAAAACTAGAACTCTACTAAAATATACAAGTATAGGCATTAATTTGAATTAGCATAAATGCCGTACTTAAATGGGCTGCTTATTTCAAACACAGATATATAAATATGTAGGCACAATTAGATACTTTTCTCACTGAGGCTTAACTTTCTGGAGTGGCTCTTTACTTTACTCTTTACTTTACTCTTTACTTTATGGATATTCCTGGACCTCTTGAGAATCTCTTGGAAGCTATAAACCCCTCCTTGTAAAATGCATCCATAAACAACATTTTGCCTACATTTTGAAGGTATGTATAGATTCCCTGGAGCACATTGATGAACCTCCTTCCTTCTCCTCTCCCCCAAGGTCTATGGACTCAGGTTGAGAACCCCTGACTTGGTCCTCACCCCTAGTCCTAGTTTAAATATTATGCTTCTCTCCTCTTGAGTTTTTGTAACATTAGAGTTTGAACAAAACTCCTTCCCCAACCCCAATACTGTTTCAGGTCGTGAGATTTAGAGATGTTTGGCCTCAAAAGCTCACATGCATTTTCCTTTATTATGGTTTCAACTGCCCTAGCAAAGATTTCTTCCAATTTAATGAAAGAGGAGCCTTTATTTGCCCTCTACCTTGTCTGTCTTGAAACCTATTTATTTTTTTCACCTTATGGCCGATAAAATTGTTAAAGAGCAATAAGGTCTTGCTAATCTTCATTAAAAACCATGATTTTCTTTCCTCTAATTAGCAGGGGTTAATTTTTCCTTCTCTTTTGACAAACACGTTTCAAGTCCCTGTACTCTTTTCTAATCAACAGTCTAAAATCTGGTTTTACACACTTAATCTTTCTCATTAAAGACTCCCCTGTGGCATAAACTCTGTTGCCTTTGGTGTAGATCTCCACCACCACCATCTTCAAAAGGGACAATATCCCTCTGAGCTGTACCGGAGAAAAGGTGTTAAACAGGTATGTTCTCATTGTTCGTCTGCAAGTCCTCAAATCTGACATTTGAAGAGGTCGTTCAGGCCATTCACATTGGACAGGGCAGAAAGACAAGCTCGGAGCATGAGTTTCCTCATCTGTAGAAACAAGGCTGCTGATGACAACACCAAGCTTGCAAGGTTGCCTTGAGGATTAAAGGACACAATGTGTGTAAAGTACTGGGCACAGCACCTGTCATACAGCAGCTAATAGAAACTGTCCAATCGGCTCAAGCAAGGGACTACAGCACCATGGACAGTTCCCGGCAGTTGGCCATTTTGGAGAAGGTCTTCCCAGAGGACTAGCAGACAGCTGCCTCACCAGGCAGCCGTACTCTATGGAGAAGGAGTCTCTGGTTCTGAAAAGGACCTTGACCGCCTAGACAATCTCTGGCTTTCTGTGGCAAGGAAATCACCCTCTTCTCCATCGCTATCTGAAGGTGAACCCCCCTAGATGTGAGGCTCATCAAAGGGATCTAAGTGTTCAGAGGTCTTGCTGGATTAGACACTTGGGTTTCCTTTCACGTCCTGTGGATAAGTCCCCAGCTGACCATTCTTCACAGATCCTTCTTCCCTCCAGGTGAGTATCCAGGGCTTAGGGCTCTTTGTTCTGGCTCCATCCCTAAAGACTTTATTTCTTGACTAACATTCATTTCTCAGGGAAAATAATCCGGCCCTACTCTCTACCTTCCTTGGCCTGGTGTGTGGGTTTCAGGGCAATTTCCTACTACATTTAGGACAGTCAGCTCCTACAAGTGAAAATACCAGCCAAGGCACTATCTTTCTAAATAAAACACTGACTAAATGTTAGCAGGCTTCTTCGTCAGAATAGGGCAGGAGTTGTCAGGGGGGCTGAACAAACATGTGGACGTGCTCTTTGATGACAGTTATCAGCTGCTTGAGTTCCTGCCACATGCTGCTCTATGTGGCTGCCCACATAAGAGCATGTGCATCTATGTCCCATTCTCCCACCCCATCTCCAAGACAGTGTTCTTGACTCCTCAGTGCCAACACCATTTGTTGGCAATACAGGTGGGCTTTGTAGTTATGCTCCTGAAAAAATGTGTTAATATTGAGTTTTGTAAAGTGAGTGTCACTTTATCATTGACGGACATTAGGATTAAATGCCTCCTTTTAATTTCCAGTTGTCCCCTGACTGTGAGTGGCTCTAAACACTTCAGTTTCCAGCTGCTCTGCCTCCTGCCAAACTAGTTCTGTTAGGAGTTTGATTGTTATTTATCAACTTCTCCCTAAGGCAAGTCTTGTTACTATTTTCTTGGACAAGAGTAATAGCCTCATCCCTACTTTTCCACCTTTCTTTTACCACCTTCAACCCGGTTTACACAAAGCTTCCAGGTGAATTTTCCTAAAGTTTACCTAAACAAACATCATCCTGCTTAAAATCTTTGTTTAATGGCTCTTCATTGCCTACAAAATTACATACAAACACCTGACCCTGGAATTCAGTGTCCTTTTGGATATGGCTTCAACCAGCTTTTCCTGCTCTTTTTCCTAATAAACATCCTCTCATATACCAGTTGGACTGATTAATATTTCCTAAACAATTTTATCCTTATACTTTTATCCATGTTTCTCTGTCCTTCTGGAATGATCTTCCCCTTCTCATAAAATCCTCCCATTCTTCAAGGCCACCACAAACCCCATTCCTTTATACAATCTTTGCTAAGTAACAATAAAAGCTAACATTTAGTAAGCACTTGGGCTTAGCCAAGCACTGGGCTAATCACATTACAGGCATTACACGTCATTTATTCCTAGCAAAAACAACAAATTACAGCCCATACTTTGCAGATTAGGGAACCAAAGTTTAAGAAGTTGAGCTTCCTGCCCAAGGTGTTGGAACTATTGGGTAGTGAAGCAGGATTTGAACTCAGGCAGCCTGAGTCTGGGGCCCTCACCTTTAAACCACTCTCCTGTGCTGCTACACTCAACCCCTAGCACTTGACTAACTCAGTGCTTACTTTACTCGGCCTCCATCTTGCACTCTAATTATCATCTGTGTATTTGTCTTCCTTTCCTTCACTCTGGATAGTGAATACATTGCCAACTTTGCTCTATTCACCTATATCTGTAACCATTACAGTGCCTGAAATTTTAGTGGAGGGAACTTCAATAAGGGAGGAGGGAGCTGTCAATGTGGGTATTTTGGGTGAAGAAGGGAACCTGATCCATTCCCAGAGGTCTGTGACCATGACAGGGAACAGAGTAGCTCTCATTCTAAACACATTCTACAGCCCTTGAAGAAATTCCTACCTGCTTGGAGCAAGTGGTCAAGGAGCCAACATCTCTTCAACCAGGCAGAGCCCAGCTACAGGGGGATGCATTTTCCAACTAGCTCTTTCTTCCATCCTTTTCCAAAGGGACTGTTATGGGATAATAGCAAAGCCACTCAGAGAACAAGAGTCATGATGGGGTTCACCTCACAGAAAGAATGTGTGGCCTGAGGGAAGCCAGCCAAGCCTCTAGCTGAGGCAGAGCTGTCTGGAAACTGGAGCAAGGAGAGTGAGGATACAAAAGGAGGGAGTGGGCAGATGATCCACAGATGAGGTTCCTTCATACTCTGGTTGTATCAGTCAGAGTTCCCGCACCCACAAATTGGGTAATTTGAGAAAAATATAATAAAGAGACTCTTCTCAAGAGTATGGTAGGGTGTAGGGAAGCCTTAGGCGTGGTGCTGTGTCCTGGGGTGTGTAATAGAAGGGGCATTACCACCCTATGTCTGAGGGCCAGGGAAGGAGCGGGGAACCTGGAGACAGAGAAGCTGTCTGACAGGAGCAGGAACCTTCAGTCAAGGGACATGGCCAGCCCATGGCAACCTTGGAGCAAGGTTGCTGAGGAAAAAAATTACCCCAATTTCATTCTCCTTCCTCCCTCTAATCTACTTCTTAGCCTCCCCATTGGTAAAAGTAACCAAAGCCATAGTACAAGGAAGCTCATTGATGTCATCCATAGATGTCAGCCTTCCCAGGCACAGGGCAGGGTGGAATGAGGTGAGGGTGGATCTGGAGGGACAAAGGGAAGACAGCTGAATATGAGTCATGGTCTAGCCTCAGTGACCTGTCAACAAAGTACAGACTCTAAGAGCATGTTATCAACTGAATTGTGTCTCTCTACCCCCAAATTCATATGTTGAAATCCTAACCCCCAGTGTGACCATATTTGGAGATATAGCCTGTAGAGAGGTAATTAAGGTTAAATGAGGTCAAAAGGATGGGTCCCTAATCCATTGGGACTGGTGGCCTTAGAAGAAGAAACACCAGGGATGTGTGTGCACAGAGGAAAGGCCATGTGGGAGTGCAGCCAGAAGGCAGCCATCTGCAAGCCAAGAAGAGAGACTTCAGGAGAAACCAAACCTGCCAACACCTTGATCGTGGACTTCTATACCCCAGAATTATAAGAAAACAACTTTCTGTTGTTTAAGCCACCTAGTCTGTGGTATTTTGTTATGACAGCTCTAGCCAACAAGTACAGAGCAAAAGGGAACATTAGAGATTGTCCCACCTGACACTCTTCATTTACAGAGGAAGAGTCTGAACAGCAAGAAGGGATGCACCTTCCCCAAGACCTCATGGTGACTTAGAGGCAGGGTTTGGACTAGAACCCAACATGGCAGTCTCCTGGGCCAGGACCCCCCAAAACACCCAGAAACTCAAAGATGGTGGTCATGAGTTGAATCCAACTTGGTAACGTATCTTGTTAGGCTTGTATCTAGTGTTGGGTTTTAACTAACTAAATTAACTAGCTAACTATTAGTTTCCAACTTTGAAAAATCAGGAGATTTCACATTAATATCCAAATGTTCAACTTCTCTTTGAAGAGCAACAGTCAGAAGATCCAGTAACTCTGGGCCCACATTTTAGCATGGCTATACACAGTCTGAGCTAAGCTGCAGCTGACTACTTCTAAGTCATCCACATGAACCAGCGCACCATCATGCCTGCTTCACTCATTTAGTTACTGCCTGGCCCAATAAGCATTTCTATTATCAGCCCCTGATCACACCAAGCTATTTACCAAAGGGAACACAGATGGATATCAGTAACTAATCAATATCGCAGAAAATATATACAGTCGGTCAAGACTTTGGAAACATAGGAAATAAGACCGTCATCTGAGAGTTAAACTGTGAAGTCAACCCACAGTTGTGCAGAGCAGAGGTAGGCTAAGTTGTCTTGAAGACGCAAATGTCCCCCAGGTGTGTGATACAGGACAGGAACCTGACTGTATGTGTGACATTACTAAAGAAAGAATGTGTCAATAGGTGTAGGGCTGGTTAACCATAAAAGCTTAGAAAATAAAGCAGAGTCAGAAGCAAAACTGCTGATAACCACCCATGCACCATTCATGAAGAGAAGGCTACAATCAGAAACACAGCTGGACCATTCCCAGGACAGGTAAGATCTACCATGCAATGAGTTCATAGCCCCATCAATCATTTGAATCATCTTATGCTACCTGCTCTGGGTCCATGCTCATCAAACCACCTCCTCTTCAGACTCTAGTTTCCATGTAGAAAATTACTAGCCCCCTCCACACCTCTGGAGATGGGTGAGTACTAGTTTCCTTGCACTTCCATGTGCTAGCTTTCTGATTGTTTGCATCAGTTTGGGGAGCTTGATTAAAGGGCTCACACCTCTGAAGATCAATTTGACTCTCCATGCTCTGAACAATCTAGTTTCTGAGCCTGCAAGACTGAGAGCCAGATGTTCTCCTGGAGGCCTCTTGGGAGCCAGCAAGCTGGCCTTCCTGGCAAGTTTCCTCTTCTCTCCCTCCTCTGTCCCCATGCACATGCCAGAACCTCATCTTTGGCCATATGGCCTCACTTAAAAATAATAATAATACATAAACAATTTAATAGGGGTCTTCTGGACACAATGTCTTAATGAAAAGGAGAAACACTTTGATCTGCATGTCCACATGTGGCTATTTAAATTAAATAAAATTAAAAGTTCAGTTCCTCAGTCACACTAGCCACATTTCAAGTATTCAATAGCTACATGCGGCTAGTGATTGCTGTATTGGACAGCTCAGTTACAGAACATGTCCATCATCTCAGAAAGTTCTTTAGGACAGTGTTAACATTGATAATGGAATTCAGAAAGGACAGGGAGATAAGCGTGAACAGAAGCACTTTCTGCAGGCTCTCAAATCACACCTCTTGGGTTTCCAGATGTTGCATCTATAGGTGAGGCCTGGCCACGTACAGTCAGAGTGAGTGACAGGAGTGAGTAGCAAGAGGTTCAGGTCAGTCTCCTGGAGATATGACTGACCTCCATGCCTCACCAGCCTCCTATATAGAGAGGAACTTAAACCTCAACTGAGAGGGAGTTCTTCATAGACACTTCATCACTCAGGCAGCTGAGTGCCTGCAAAATGTTACAGCTCCCAACACCTCTTTGCCAGGACCTGACACTCACTGAAACTCCACAACAGGGGTCCCAGGGACAGATAAAGACCAAGCCCTCTCACCCAAATGGCCCTGCACAGGCTTCTCTACCAATCAGCTCACCCATTCCACATTAGAACTTGGTGAGGATGGCACAGCAGGATTACTAAGGCCATTTTGCAGATGAGGTAACTAAAGTTCAGGGGATTTAGATAAAACCATTCTTGGTAAAATGCTAAGAAATTTCAGGTGATGCCAGGATTTGAGTCCTGATTGCCCAAGTCCTGGCTTAGTGCTTTTGTTTCTTACAGCATGTTGCCTCTTTAGAAAGAGCTCCCAGGGTTGCAAACCATTTGCTCAGGTGGTAGAGGGTTGGGACACATGGTATGGAACCTGCAAGAAGGAGGGATGTCTCTGTACCACTGTGCTCTTGATGATAAGGCACTGGATGAGGATACAGAGGAGGTCCAGCTTAGATGATAGGGGCAGGGAGCCTGGGAAACACACATCCCTTATGGCATGCTCCCCGCTTTCCATCCCATGGTGTGGGGATGATGCTAATTGTCCCTTTCCAGCCACACAGGCAGGCTAGAACAATAGAATGAAATCATGGATAAGAAAATCATTGGGAAGACTGTAAGAAGCTCAGGATTACAAGTCTCCTGCTTCTCAGAATCCAAACAAAAGTAAAGCTAAAATAAACAGACATTTTTTCCCAGCCTTTTACTTTCATGAAAGAGATAAATGTCAAAGAAATCAAGCCTACATCAGACAGATTATATATAAATTTTCCCCTGGGAGTCCACGTGTCAGCAAAGGTTTGGCTCAGCCTCCTATGTTTGCCCAGTTGGAGTCCTAAATGATGAGAATTACTCATAATGATGCAACGAGGCTCCACCAGACATGATGGGCCTTCCAAATCACCAGAAGCAGTCCTCATATCTTTATACAGCAGATTTCACTGTAGTATAACTATCTGGACACTGGTAATCAGTGTGTAGTATATATGACAGTCCTCCTTATACAGAATATTACATTTTTTCTAATTATTCCGGATGACAGGGCAGTATTTTATTACTGAAAAATTATATGGGTTTGTCATTGATTTTTTTGAAGAGGCGGTTGTAGAGGGGAGAAAAATTCCATTTTTCCTGAGTTAACTTTTAGTCCGGTTTTGTGTTTCATGTTATTCATGGGTCGCCATGGACAATGCTTTAACAATAATGGGGTGTGGGGAGTCTTACCTAATGATAGGTTTCCAGGGATAAAAGAGAAGAACAGGAAAAGGGAGAAAAGGTGTGTGTGTGTATGTGTGTGAGACAGAGAGAGACAGATAGAAAGACAGAGACAGAGACAGAGACAGAAATTGAACCAACAGTGATTCTTCTCCCAATAAATCCTGTACCATTGAGTTCCCACCTGTGAGTAAACGGATTTCTAAGCCCCCCAGAGAGTTTACAGGGCTCAATCCAATTTTCACAAAGCAAAAGTCTACATATGTCTAATAGCTTTCCCCAGCCATGCCAATTCCAATCTAAGAAAGAGTCTTCCTGAAGCAAAGGCAGGCAAGTAGCTGACAAGACTGAACTTTATTGAGTGTAATGCTGTCTAATGCAATTCTCCAGGCAATATTTCTTGGCTTTTCAGATGGCTCTCGTTTCAGCTCAAGCCTATTGATCTCCTGCCAGATGATCTGGGCAGCTATGTGTGCTGTTTACTGAGGTGTTTTGATCAGTGCCCTGTACTAACCTTTTCACTCTCACCTGTCTGGTTCCCCCTTACCTTATCATTAGAACATGTACAGCTGGAGGTTTGTATTACACTTCCAGGGAAGTGACTCTATCCTAAATTCTCTGCTATGGTCTAAATATTCATTTCCCAAAAAAAAACTGATATGTTGAAACAACTCGCAAGGTGATGGTAGTAGGAGATGGGGCCTTTGGGAGGTGATTAGGTCAAGTGGGCAGAGCTCTCAGGAATGGGATTAGTGCCCTTATAAGATGTGCTCAAGAAAACTCCTTTGCCCCTTCCACCATGTGAGGACACAGCTAAAAGGCAACCATCTGCAATCTGGAAGAGCGCCATCACCAGAACCCAACCATGCTCACACCCTGATCTTGGACTTGCAGCCTCCAGAACTGTGAGAAATAGCTTCCTGTTGTTTCTGAGCCTCCCAGTCTGTGGTATTTTGTTATAGAAACCTGAGTGAACTAACATATACCTCTCCCCCCAAGTCAAAACCATCCCGTTTGCTCACTTAACAGGGGTTTTAGTGGCCACTAAACACTCAAACCAAGGCCTGTTCCCTTAAACCCAGTTAAATTACTAGACTTGATCTAAACCCAGTTTTCCAGGTAAGTGTGTGTGTGTCTGTGTGTGCGATTAGGAAAAAGGTTGGTAAGGTACCGTATGCAAGTATAAGTTATACTCTATACATACACAAAAGCAAAGTCTTTGCGACAATCCAGATTTTTTCTCTACTCAGAAGGTACACGTTTCCAACCTATCTGGACTCTAGAAAGGGTTCTCTTCTCTTGTGGCCCCTCTCTAGGATTTATATTTGACCTTGATAAGAAAGGAGCCCTACAGAGACCAGAACTAGAAGGATCTGAGGCATTTCCCCAAGTGGAAGCCTGGGCTTCTGCAGGGATCACAGAGGGAGGGATGGAGAAAATGGGGAATGTAAATGCTACACAAATGAACTGCATCGACCACTGTGGAGACAACATCCCATCATGGACAGAATAAAGCCTGAGAGCCAAAATGTCTGGGCTCCAGTCCAGGCCTGCCACCTGCTTACTCACTGACGTTCCCTGAAGATACCTGTCTGAGCCTCAGACATTCTGAAAAATGGGGAAGAGAAGTGCCCATGTCCCTCCCAGAAAGAAATGAGGCTATTCCTGTGAAAGTACTTCATAATGCATTGTTTCACATCAGGCTTCACTAGGGTAAGCTGTAGTAACAAACAATCCTCCATATCTCAGTGGTTTAACCCCACAAAAGTCTATTTCATTCCTAGTACATTCTCCGTGGCAGTGGGGTTCCACTTCTTATAGTCCCAGGGACCCAGGTGATAGGGGCTCTATGCTGACAGCTGTTTCCACAGTCCCCATGCCAGCGGGAAAGAGATGTGATGAATCATACACAGGCTCTTAAATCTTCCACCTGGAAGTGACACACATCATCACTAAATCAAGTCATACGGCCACACCTAACTTCAGAAGAGATGAAGAAGTGTGATTCTTCCATGAGCCTGGAAGAAAGGTGGATGTACCGCAAAACTAATGAAGCCGAGTGTCAGTCCCCTCACTTGCACAGGCCCCTATCAAGTCCCCAGGAGAGGCCAATGGAAAGTATTTATATGGTCACGTGCTTTGTAAAATTTGTAAAGTAAGATACATTTTTGTATCTTGTATGAGCTTTAGGCCCCAGAAAACCCAAGTCTGCCCTGGGCAGGAAGAAGCCCTGGAACATTTGTGAATAGCTGCAATGAATAACTAGGATTACCTAAGTAAAATGAGTTTTCAAGTATGTGACTCTGTTCTCCCAAAGTGATATAGAACCCAGAGAAAGATAATGTTTGACCTGAAAAATAAGGCTGAGGGATAGGTTGATGGAGACTACTGCACCTCTACCCATAGTCTTCCCTTGGTCCCAATCCCTCTTGCCACCTCTTGCTCTGTGTGAATCTGAGGTTTACCTCCCTACTAGATCACAAACTACTTGAGAGCACAGACTTTGCAGTATGGGCTCCTAGGGTTTTAGATTTTGAAGTGGCCTTAAAGGCCATTTAGTATTTAGTCCAACCCAAGAACTTAAAGAGGAAACAGAGTTTCCAAGTTCACACAACTATACTGGCAGGAGTCAGGTCCCCAAATCTTGAGTCACTACACTCTTACTTGTATCTCCCACATGGATCATTAAAAACTTATTACTTGATTCTGGCCCCAGTGTTACTTGAAATGAGAAGTGGTACCATTGTCCCCATTGAGATGTCATCACTTCTTGGCTCTGCATCATCAAGCAATACCCCAAATTGAACCCCAAACATCTCTATTCTTTCAACACTGACTTTATAGCATCATTTTTACCTCAATTTCTAGATCTAAGATTGATCCAAGGGCAAAGTTCTTATACACCACACTCTCCAGTCCTCCTTGTCCACACACTATACTCCTCGTTTCTCCCCATCCACACACCACACTATATGCTCCCTTCCACCTACTCATAATCACATAGACTATTAGAGCTAAAAGAGAGTTTAAGAATCGTTTGCCCAATCCCCCTATTTTACAAATGTGTGAATGAAGGTTCAGAGAAATTAAGAGGCCTATTGGCCCAGGACCACATATGTCAAGAGCTCAAAGATCCCGATTCTAGAGTAATTCTACTTCCAGTCTTCCAAATTCTCCCAAATATGGAGGAGATTCTTATCATTCTCCTTACTTTTTAGTAACTTAGCAATTAGACTGTTGCTAACTATTTAGGAGTGATAAGACAGTTATTGATAATTGATTAGTGGTCTGATTGCTGTAACTTTGACAATGGAGTCAGACGACTGAGATTTGCTTTGAGAGATTATTTTACAAGAAAATTTCTGCCCAAAAGCACTGGCCAATTTTTGTTTTAGAACATTATACTCTGTCTTCTTGAAGTATCTTCTTCAGAAGTTTTCAGCTTCAGAAGGGAAGAGAATTTGCAGTTGATGATACCCTTGCTAAAAGTTCTAGCCTTTCCAATATGGTTGCTGGGCATTTTCACCTATTTGGATGGGTGTATCGGTCAGAGTATTGGAGGAAAATAGGTGGCACACACATGTCGTGATAAGCTGGAGATAGTATGATAAAGGGACTATTTACAAACTGTGACCAAGGCGTAGAGAAAACACAAGAGACAGTGCAGTATCCCAGAGCCATAATAGCAGGACAATTACCACCCTTAGGCCTGCAAGGGTGGGGATAGGGACCAGTCATGGATCCCAGAAGCAAAGAACCATCATGTGGAGAAGACCACCTGACAGGAGCTGTGGTTATCAGTGGAAGGCAGCAGCCTGTCTATGGTGAAACCACAGGGAGAGAAATGCAGGAATGGATACCCTGACTTTGCTTTTCTCCCTCCCTCAACATTTCCCTCCAGGGCTCCCCATTGGCCAGAGGACAAGTAAGCTCTTAGATTTAGTCCAAACAGCTTACTCTCCTCAGTTAGAGAATGATGGATAATGCACCCGGAGAGGCAAATGGAAGATTTTCAGCACAACTTACCCCAACGCTCTTTATTTCTAAAAAATGTGTTGCAGTCGTATCCAAAGTTAAAGATTCTTTCTCCCAAAGACCAGCTCCTCTTCCTGCCTCCAAGTAAAATATCACATACGGTCCTGAAAGTCAAAATCCAATCTTAAAGACTTAGAGGAGTTGTCCAGCCAGGTTCATTCTCTCACAACTGTCACAGGAAAAATCTTTTCATCTAACTCAAGCCCATTTTGCTGCATGTTAAACTTGTTTGCATTGGTTCTGTACTCAGGAGCTGAAACATGGTGACTCCATTGGTAATGAAAAGCACAGTAGATTAAAGGTGAAAAGACGAATCCCAGTCTTCACTCGGCTGCTGTCAGTGGTACCTGAGGCAAATCACTTCATCATTCTATGCTTCTCTTAGCCTTTGGGTACTTCACCAGAAGAAAACTATTGTTTTTTAAGTGATCTAGGGGAAAAAAAATCACATTTATTCCAGGGAAATAATTTTTTGATGATTACATCATAAAATATAAAATTTCTCAAAGTATCCTTGAGGATGACCACTAAATACTTCCTCCCACTCAGCCATTTATTTAACATGGTCTTACCTTACTTTTCTCAGTTTTTCCTCATAAGCTGTGTCTTTGGCTTTCTAGAATTTTCTCTGCTCCTCACCAAGAAGAATTTATTTCCCATAAACTTCTTTTTAGTATCATTTTTAAGGGGATCAATCTTAGCTGCTTAAAGCATTTCTGAATGTTTTTGCCCTAAACACCATCTCAGAGCACTAATGCCACTTGTGATTTCCTTCTCAATTCACTAGCAACAAATTCTCTTAAATTTCCTTCATTTGAGAATGTCTTGATTTTCTCCTTCAGTCCTGAAGGATATTTTCACTGGGTATAGGATTCTGGGTTGAAAGTTCTTTTCTTTCAGCATTTGAAAAAAAATACTGTGCCACTTTCTTCTGAACTCCAGGGTTTAATATAAGAAATTTGCTGTCATTCCATTTGTCTTCTCCTGTAAGTAAGGTATCATTCTCTAGCTCCTTCAAGATTTTTCTTTTGTCTTTAGTTTTCAGAAGTTTCACTATTATGCATCTTGGCACGGATTTCTTTGGATTTATCCTGTTTGTGATTTACTCAGCTTCTTGAATCTGTAGGTTTACGTCTTTTGCTAAAATTGGGAAGTTTTCTGCTGTTATTTCTTTGAGTGCTTTGTCCGCCGCAGTCTCTTCCTCATCTTCTTCCAGGATTCTTACAATATGAATGTTAGATGTTTTATCATAGTCCCACAGGTCACCAAGTTTCTGGCTCTTTTTTTTTTTTTTTAGTCTCTTTTCTCTGCTGTTCAGATTGTTTATTTCCATTGTTCTACCTTCCACTTCACTGATTCTTTCCTCTGTCCCCTCCATTCTGCTTTTGAGCCCATCTACTGAGCTCTTTCCTTCAGTTATTTTATCTTTCATTTGGTTCTTCCTTATATCTTCTATTTCTTTGCTGAGACTTTTTATTTTTTCATTAGTTTCAAGCATGTTCATAATTGCTCACTGAAGCATTTTCATCATGGCTGTTTCAAAATCTTTGTCAGATAATTCTAACATCTCTGTCATTTCAGTGTTGGCATTCATTGATTGTCTTTTTTTAATTCAGTTTGAAATTTTCCTGGCTCTTGGCATGACAAGTGATTTTCTATTGAAACCTGGACCTGTTTGTATTAAGTTATAAGACTCTGGATCTTGTTTTAACTGGCTTTCTCTGACACCACTCCAGCAGGGAAAGGGGTGGTGCCTGCTTGCTATTGCCAATGGAGGTAAAAGGCCAGGTTTCTCACTCAGCCTTTGTTGACACCCAAAGTGATGGTGGTGGTGAGGGAGCACCTTGTTATTGCTGGGACTGGTAGGAGCTCTGGCTCCCCAGATGGTCTCCATTAAAACCATGGTGGCATGACCTTGTTACTGCTGGGTGATGGTGAAAATCCTGACTCTCCACTAAAATTCCTCTGGCACCACTCCAGTGGGGAGGGAAGGGGAGCCTCATTACTGCTCCCCAAGTGGTCTCCACTGACACCATGGCTGCAGAGGAGAAGAGAGGGATGAGCTGGTCACCAGATCTCAGGGATGAAAGTCCCAGTCCTCTACTTGGCTTTATCTGACATCACCCCAGCAGGAACATTAGGCACCTCATTACTGCCTCATGAGAGTGGTAGCTGGGGCTCCTCACTTGTCCTGTGTTGGCATGTGTGGGGGTGGGACCACAGTTTTTTCCATGGTATTGGCTCAAGTGTAGATTGGTTACAGTCTAAAAGTATTGTCTTGGTAGGCCATCCCTTTCCTGGTACCTTGGCCAGAGAGAGCAGGCTTTTTGGGGGGGCTTTGTTTGTGTTCATTGATATTTGTGGGGTGCTGAATTCTTCAACTCCAAGCCTGGGATATATGACATGTTAAGAAAACCCAAGGAACTCCCCACTGTGTTGCTCCTTGAATCCCAAGATCACTAGTCAGTCTGTCTTCTCTTCACTTTTCAGAGTCTTCTTATGCTTGTGTTATATTTAGTATCCAGGTTTTTAGTTGTACTTAGCAAGAGTAATAGGAAAAAGTATGTCTACTCCATCTTCCCAGAGGTGGGAGTCACCCACAGTGTTTCTTTAAAATTTGAATTTATTGCCAACCTTTAAAAATCAGAATATTTCAAATAAGAATCTAGAAATCTGGTTTCTCTTAAAAAATTGGAATAGCTGACCACAGTGGGCCCACACTCCAGAATGGAAACAAATGGCTAGAGCTTCATTGTCCAATATGATAGCCCACTAGCCACATATGGCTATATAAGTTTAAATTTAAATTAACTAAAATTAAATAAATTAAAAATTCAATCCATCAGTCACACTAACCACGTATGACTAGAGGCTACTATATTGGACAGTGCAGATATAGAACATTTCCATCATTGCAAAAAGTTCTATTGTGTA
Source organism: Tapirus indicus (assembly GCA_031878705.1). Taxonomy (NCBI): domain Eukaryota; kingdom Metazoa; phylum Chordata; class Mammalia; order Perissodactyla; family Tapiridae; genus Tapirus; species Tapirus indicus. The sequence continues at coordinate 28,156,054 of CM062927.1, read as the reverse complement.
GCACTGGGCTGGTACATGATGGGGTACCTGATCAGGGGCTTATACACGATGGGGCATGCCTGCTCCAGTTTGCCAACTCCCCATCACTTGATAATATATTACGCCATATCATTCATTTACCTCACCTGCCAACAAATTTGTGTTTACAATTTACTGACACTTAGCTTAAAGGGGTCAATAGGATTTTTGACTTGTGGAGATCCTGAGGCAGGCATACCAGATGAAGAGCATGGCAGGAGTAATGACACAGAGGGGAAGGAGCTATGGTCCTGGAAAATCGAGGCAAGTAGGTTTGGATAGAGAGAAGAAGAATTGGAGGAGAAAAGCAAGGTAGAGATTAAAGCCTTGGCAGAAAGGAGACACAATTATAGTCCCTACTTTGCCCCTAACCAGCCACAGGACTGGATTCAAAGATTAACCCCTGCTCTACAGGCCTCACCAACCTCACCTTGGTCCACTCTCTCCTTTGTTCTCTGTGTTCCAGCTAATTTGGCCTTCTCACAGGTCCTTGGATATCCCAAGCAACTTCTTTCTTTAGTATCTTCACACTGCCTGGACTCCAAGTTTCACCCCCACATGCTGGGGCAACTCCACATAACCAGCTGACCTCAGGGAAGTTTCCCTTAACCCTCAACCAGGTGAGGTCCCTGGACATTTGTGCTCATAGTGCTGGGTTCAACCTCACGGCACTCATCACACGTACATTCATCATCTACTGGAGTGGGTCCTTATCTGTTTGTCTCTCCCCACTTGGCTGTGTGTTCCATAAGACCCAGGACCATGGCCGTCTTGTTCACTGTAATCTCTGAACTAGCAGAGCGAGTGGCACAGAGTAGACACCCAAGCAGATGTTGATTGCATAAAGGTATGAAAGTTCTTCAGACCTTAGTTTCTGCATCAGCAAAATAGGAGCAATAATAACTATGGCTCCTGCATTACACACATATTAGGAGGATAAAACAGGACAGAGAGATTATTTTAAAATTTAAGACCAAAAAGCTATAAACATTTTAATTATTGAAAGGAAAGCTCTTGGCTGTTACTTACCAACCATGAGACGCTGGCAACTCTGTTAAAAATGGATTAGCTCTAGAACTCAGGGGCTAAGCTGTAAACTGAGGCCCCAGAGTTGTTAGAAAGTGGCTAGACAGCACTGCTATGAATTTGCCCCTTGTGATATCTGACTGATTACTGCATATTTTGCTTGGCATTAACTATCTTGCAGCTTAATTTATTTTAACCTAAAGCTTGATAGATTTCATTCCAGCTGGAGGTACATTTTATGTCTTAGCTAATCACCTCCCGGTCAATCCAGGAGCGACAAACATTCTGGACCTCAGTTTCCCCATCTGTTAAATGAGAATAATAATGCCTGCTCTGTTGAACTCACAGGTTTGTGAAGATGAACAAACAGCTAATGGGAACACGGTTGACAAATTATAGTGCACTGTGCAACTGTGGGTGTTCTTATCTGGAAGCAGTACTTGGGCTTCTTTCTCCAGGGTGCTGTGTTTGTAGAAGCGAGAGGACTGGCCCAAGGCCAACAGGGGCTTTACTTTTAAAGAGTATTCAATCTGAGTAGCACTGGAAAAATTCTGAATATTGACCCCAATGGGGCCAGGAAGATAAGAAATGCAATGCAAGCTTTGCTAGAACTATCCCCGCATCTTCAGACCCTGCCTGGGGAAGCCTTGGGACAATGACTGCCTCTGACCCACTATCAAGCCCCTACAACCAAGCATCAGGTGCTTTTGTTCCACCACCTGCAGCTAAGAACTTCAAAGGTAGAGTGGAATGACCCCAAGAGGGGTGGATCAGCTGTGCCTCACAAGGAGGCACAGCCTTTTATTGCATCTCTGCATCCCCGCCCCCACCTGGGACAAGGTGAGGCGGGCACGTCAGCAGCATTCACCTCTCAGTACAGCAGAGGGCAGTGGTGCCCTCATTGCAGTCCACACCCAAGCCAGCCTGGAGGTGCAGGGCGGGTCCTCCAGGGTGTGTGTGCAGGGATTAGCCCTGCCAATCCTCCTCCTCCCCAACCCCGGTGACACCCCTTACCCCAGCCAAAACACACACACACATGCATGCAGTCATAGAGACACACACACACACACATATACAGTATATACATGCACATACATACACAATCACATACATACACACACACACACATACAGTGGGGATTTTCCAAATTAATCCCTACAAACAACTGTAGCTTAAGCCATTTAACATCTATATTGAACAAAAAAAAATGGTATTATTGCTTAAGGTCTCAAAGCCTGACTTTTTTTAACTAAGTAAAGAGATGAGCCCATTCCACCAGGCAGCCAGGAGTTGGTATGATCAAGTGACTAGGGTGCTGCTGTCTAGGGGTAAAAGGACCCTGTTGGAGCCCCAACCCTGATGTGACCTGAGGCCTGTCACTTCTCTCCCTGTGCTCCAGTCGCCCCTAATGTGAAGTGAGGATGCCCATCTCAACATTCCATGAATGCTTGAACTTCCTAGCTCTGTGTTCCCCATGCTTCCTTCATCTTCCTAAGGGCAGACAGGGGAGATGCCCCTTCTCCAGTCCCTAAGAAACAGAGGTGCTCAAGTGCAGGAAGCCAGCTGGGCCGAGGAGCTCCCTTCCTCCCTTCCAAAGGTACTTAAAATGAGTTTAGGTACCTGTGGGTGCAGGGCATGTTTTTAAGGTTTGTGGGTTTATTGGACTAAATTAGAAACCAGGAAAGAGGTCAAAAGGAAGTCAGACGATGCTTTTAAAGGAAACTGAATTCATTCTGCCTTCTACCTCTGGTAGGTGGGATCCCAAAGGAGCCTGAGTTAATGGAGGGATTTGGAATTGGGGTATTAAACCTGCAGGTTTTTGCTCTAGGAAATGGGCTTTAGAAGGATGGGCAGAGGGAAGCAGGGCCAGATTTCAACAAAATTATGAGGTCAGTGACATTTCTGCTATGTGTTCCTCCCTCCCATTGAGGGCACCTTCATGACCCATTTTCGGGGCAGCCATCCAATGGCTTCGTGACAGACACAACTCCCTCCTGACTGCTCCCAGGCGCACTCTTCCCATCCCCACAAAGCTGCCCTGGTTAAGTCTAGTTCTCTAGATGTCACCTGATTTCAATGTAGGGAAATGCCTTTGGGTCCCTAAAAGCCACTTCATTTCATCAAATAGGTATTCCTATCTACAAGGGTCTAGACCTATGCTAGGAGACAAAATAGGAAATGGCCCTTTACACAAAGGGCAGCTCCAAGGGTGACACTTGAGAATGTCCCTCCTGCCTCTGCTCCCTGACAATTCTAGGCGGTGAACTTGACCACTTCAGGTGAACTTGAGATCCAAGTTGGCTTTAAGCCTGCCCTTCCACAGTCCTTCAGGTGTCCAGAGGAAGCGAGCGTTCTGCCAGTGCCCATTCTCCAACATCTCCCTCGCATATTGAATTGAACATCTGAACCCAAGAGCTCACTGTGTCTTCTCCGTTTCCGATCACAGGGTCTGAATGTCCTGCTTATTGATAATGCACTTGGAAATCTGTTTTCTTCCTTCTCTAAGGGAATTGTATAAAATGTCCATTTCCTCAAATCAAAGCATTTCCAAAGCAATTAGCCAATTTGTTGACTTATTAAAAATAACAGCATAATAAGGGAAGAGATGGCTTGGACTCTGCAGCAGACAATCAGAAAATTAATTCTCCAAAAATTTTAACTTTCAAAGCACAGTATCCTATTGTGATAGAACAGTAATATGCTCCCCCATGTTACAACTGAAGCAAATGAAGTTTCCTGTCTGTCACTTAGAAGACCCAGATAATCATTCATCATTTCTGGAGGTTTAAGGATGGAGCCTGGAGCTCTCCTAACAGAGCTCATGTCTTTGAGCATTACCATGGTACTCTTCTTAGTATGCTGGGTGTGGCTGGGAGGACTGAACAGTCACTCCCAGTGGCTCTGTCCCATGTGTGTTAAGTGGGAGGTGCCTGGAATGCCAGGATTTTCATCAGAACCCTGTAGAGGGGAAGCAACCAGACATCAGGAGAGTGGGTTCTAGTGCCACACTAGCTGTTGCCTCGACTGAGACCTGAGCCAAGTACCCTCCCTTCTCCAGGTCTCAATTTCCTCATCTATAAAATTATGACTTTGTCTTGGAAATGAGCTGCTCTTGAACCAGTCCTGGTCCAGAACAAAGATCTCAATGAAATGAGGCAAGATGAAGACTATACAGTGAGTTTCTCTTAAAGCCAAATGTATTCAGTCTAAAAGACTGTCCTTGATTTTGACCTTAGGTCTTTCCTACATGTAATGTTAAAATTTCAGTTAAAAAACGTAAATGATGGTGCAAATGGATGACAGGTGAATTTTGTTTTGCTTTGTTTTGTTTTAAGACGTCATCCAATTCCTGTCTTAACTTGGCAAAATGAAAAAAAAACCCTGCAACTCTTTGTCAGTCCTCAAAATATATTCTGAATTATACTGGTCTACCAAGTAGAGAGGACTGGCAACCATTGGATTAGATGGTCTCTAAGCTCCCTTGTGCCTTGGATTCTCTCTGTGTCTGATTGCTGCACCTGTTGGTGGTAAGCTCAGCACTGCCCTTACTAGGAAAAGGAGTAGTTGTTCATCTATTTTTCAGTGGTTCTCAACTATGGATGCACCTAGATTCACAAAGCAGTCTTTAAAAAAATACTGAATCCCCAGTCCACCACCTCCCCCAACAAATCAAATGAACCAGAATCTTTGGGAGTGCAGCCCAGGCAAGGGGACTTTGTTAAAAGCTCCCTGAGCAGAGCTTCTAATGTACAGCCAGGAGTGAGGACCATGGATTGAGGTGTTCACAGACCTGACTGTATAAGAGAATTACTTGGGGGAACTTTTATAAAAGTTCAGATTCCTAGGCTCTACTCTAAACTTACTAAATCAGAAACTCTAGAGCCCAAGGAATCTTTATTTTCAAAAGCTTCCCAAGTGCCTCAGACTGATATTTAGGAATCACAGGTACCTGTCATGTTAAAAGCTGAGGAGTCTTAGGAAGACTCACTGCTCCTCTATGCATCTTTCTGACACAAGGGTCACATCTGAAATGTCAACTTTTTGAATCCATTTACTGCCCTATAGGGTCCTCCTTTGGAATGTCTCTGTCCTGGAGGCCAATGACGTCATCCAATTCCTTTCATCCCAGACATCTCTCAATTCATGGAATCAGAGGGAGATGGGCAGGTGACACAGAAAGAGATGGCAAAGTGCCAGAAACACAAGTTTCTCTATGCACTCCTTTGCCCTGCCTGGCCCTGAGTGTGTCACGTATTTGAGCTGCTTTTCAATAGTGGCCATGATGCAGACAATCCACATACCCTCCTGCACAGACCCCCAAGTCCCTGAGCACAATGCAGCCAGGGTGGGTCAAGGTGACTTCCCAATGGCAGCACTCATGTCAGACCAGTTGCTCTGCATACCCAGAAGTGAAATGTTCAGCAAAGCTCTGGTTGTCTACAATTCATATTTTTATCAGCTTAAGCTTCCCTTTGAGATGCTGAGAACTTTGTTTGCTATGTTCCTAAGCAAAGCCCAAAGGAGTTGGAAATCTTCACAAAATTATATTAAGCGTCCAAAGGCTTTTGCATGAATGAAGTGGTTGAGACAAGATCTACTATAAAACAGACCAGTGATAAGTGAAAGCAAGGAATTGCATCCAGAGCTCAAAGACTGTGCTTCTGCCTCCAAATCCCCATGAAATCCTCATGAACATACCCAGGGTTGGAATAACATCCAGGAGGGAGTTACTATACCCAACAGGCCTCCAACCAAAAACATGAGCCCCACAGGTCTGCCCTTCTTAGCTCAGCCTCCCAGCCCAGGGTTAGGACATGGTTGTTTAAAGGAAGTAAAAGACTGGAGGACACTGAGCTGGTCCCTGAGAGGATAAGCATAGAACTCATTCGTTCATCCACCCATTCATTCAAAAATAAGCGTAAGAGCCAACATTTATTGAGCCTCTATTCTGTGAAAGGCATTATTCTAATTGCTTTAAATGTATTAATTCATTTACTTCTCACAAGTATCCTTTAATATAGGTGTCATCATTAGCTACATTTTATAGAGAAAGAAACTGAGACACTGAGGCTAAATCAGCTCTATGAGAACACACAGGTAGTACATGCTGGAGGCAGGATTCAAACCCAGACAGCCTGGCTCCAGAAACATGAGCCTGGCACCGAGCCAGTCAGTTGGGGATATAGCGGCGGATAAGACCACAGAGTCCCAGGATGGTGAGGGGTTAAATTTGAGGCCAGGGAGGCAGTGGGAGAGGTTTGGGGAGGTAGATCCCTCACTGACCCACTGTCGGCCTTGAGAAAGTCTCTTTTCCTCTCTAGCCTCAATTTATCTACCTGTAAAACATGAGGATGGTCTCAATATTTTTAAAGATTTTTTTAGCTCAAAAAATATTTTTAAAAAACCCCACAAAGTAGTAGGCCAGGCAGTGGAACACAGTGGGTAGGAGTTTTTGTATAGATGGGGAAGCAAATCCCAAAGAAAGATAGAAATAGTCATTCTGTCCTTCTCTATAATCTGGGAGGCTTGCATAGGACCCATGAGAGAAGGCAAAGGGGTAAAAACGGAGCAGCTTTCTCTCTGCTTCCTGGTGAGTTCTCTTTAAATGATGCATCAGCTGTCACTATAAAAGGAATTAGAGACACAGGGAGTTTGAGGCAGGGACTTTGCTGGTCATTTCAGTGTACATGTTCCCAACAGCCAACAGCATCAAATATTCATCTCCGTCTGAAAGTAACCCTCCCAAGGCATCGAAAAAGTGCATTTGCTAAATACCTAAACATCTGGACAACAGCCTTACCAGAGGAATCAGAGCCAGAGAGAGCAGAGCCAGAGCTCAAAGTGACAGTGTAACTAGCTTAAGCAGATGAAAGGACAAAAGTGGCTAGAAAACATTACCCCAGCCAGGCCCGCCATTGAGTGGGGCAGGCTGGTATGAGGAGAGCCTTGGCAACAAGCCTCTTGTTTACAGCAATCTCCTCAGCTAACAAACAAAATGTGTTGGTCTCTCTATCTTGCTCCAAGGTCAAAAATGAACCTTCTGTTCCATCTTTATTCCAATCAAAAGATCTAATTCTAGGCCACTCTTTGGGCTTGGCAAAGCACAACCAACACCCTTTGAGATGTGCTGCACTTTTGTAGATTAACTTGGATCGGTTCCCATGACAGCAATCAGCCTGGAATCCGATGCTCTTGGCTGAGCATAACCTACAGTTCCCAGCAGCCCTACCACCATGAACATCCCTCCTTCCTCTCCTCCTCACCTCCTCTTCTCATCTCTCCTCTCTCGCTCTGTCTCTATCTCTTGCTCATAAAGCTATCATGATATCCTTAAAAATGAATACACTGAAAATAGTTTGGAAGTTCCTCAAAAAGGTAAACATAGTATTACCATATGACACAGCAGCAATTCTATTCCTAGGTATATACCCAAGAGAACTGAAAACACATGGCCACACAAAAACTTGTACATGAATGTCCATTGTGGTATTACTCATAATAGCCAAAAAGTGGAAACAACCCAGATGTTCATCAATGGACGAGTGGATAAACAAAATGTGGTAAATCCATACAATGGAATACTGTTCAGCCATAAAAAAGAATGAAGTACTTATAGGCTACAATGTGAACAAACCTTGAAAACATGGTAATGAAATAAGCCAGTTATAAAAGATGATATACGGTATGATTCCATTTATACGAAATGTCCAGAATAGGCACATATATAGAGACAGAAGTAGATTAGTGGTTGCTTAGAGCTGGGGTGAGGGAATAGGGGACTGACTGCTAATGAGTATGAGGTTTCTTTTAAAGGAGATAGAAATGTTCTAAAAATTATTAGTTTGTGGTAGTGGTTGCACAACCCTGTGAATATACTGAAAAATAAAATAAGCCATACCCTTTAAATGGGTGAATTTTGTGGTATATGAATCACACCTCAATAAAGCTGTTTTAAATATGAATATATTACTTAAGTATACCTATAACGCAACATAATAAAGCTTACAGGGTATTTACGTGGGTTACATTCTTACATAGCCTTAGAGAAAATGGAAGTGAAAGTTTCTATTGCTTCCTTCTTCCTTTTCTCACTGCAGAGAGATGTTCTTACAGAAGTGGGAAATAATTGCCTAATGCCTTTCACCTCAAATTTCAATCTCAAACAGATGTAAATCAGATATTTTTATGGCTATAGAATCCCCAGGAAAAGGAAATTGATGTAGCCAAAAGCAAGAATGATGGGAAATGAATATTTTGAAGGATTTCTTTATTTTTGATGTGGTATGATAAAATCGAAATTTAAATTGGCTATAGCAGTTTCACCCCAAAGCACAGTAGAAACAGGGGACAGTCTTCTATCCTGTATTATTAGATAGTTACCTGCCAGGAGGCAGAGGGAGTGTCCTAGGACTTCAAGATTCTTCTATTCACACTTCCCTTGGCTCTCAGAGCACTGAGATGGACAATGCTAGAGACATGGAAGGTTCTCAGGCTCTGTCTTCATTGTGGCTCCCTGATTCCCTGGCAGCACTGCTTTCAGAATGCAGCTGCTATTTGGTGCCATTGGTGCAACAGAACCGTGACTGCATGACCTTGGGCAGGTTACTTGATTTTGGGGGAGCTCGACTTCTCACCAGGAAAATAGTTTCCGCCATGCCACCTCAGAGACTTGTTCTGAGAATCAAGTGGGATCGTGGATGGGAAATGATTTGAAAACCATAAAATAGTTTTCACATATGAAAGTTTGTTAAAACTAATCTCCATCTTGAAACAATGGTAGCATTGACTATAAGGCATTAACTTTCAGGCCTGAAAATGTCTGTGATCTTATGGAGGCCACACCACTGCAATGTTGGGAAGACCCATCAGTATTCAGAGAACCATAGCCTCTTGGAATCAAAGAATCTTGAAATCAAGAGGAACTTAGAAAGTATCTAGCTAGTAAAAAACCTCACTGGTACTTGAGTCTTCTTCACAACTACCCTGACAAACAATATAGAGTCAAATCCATCTATTTTGTGTTCTGATCAACTTAAGCACTATTTTTCTACTTAGGAGATCTACCCATCTGAGAGATTCAACTAAATTAAATTCAAAAAAAGTTTGTGCCCAGATTTGGGATAGAAATTGTGGGTGAATGCTTTGCCCTCTTGGAGCTTTCAATATGGTTGGAGAAGTAAAATTCTCATAATTGAGTCAATCAAAAGAAAATTCAAGGCAGTATTTAAGCCAAATACCAGAAGGTATCTGGAGTCCTTGCATTAGTTTTCTACGGCTGTTGTAACAAATTACCATAAGCTTCATGGCCTAAAACAACATGAATTTATTCTCTTACAGTTTTGGATGGCAAAATATGTTTCACTAGGCTAAAGTCGAGGTGTTGGCAGGGCTGATTTCTTCCATAGGATTCAGAAGAGAATCCATTCCTTGCCTCTTCTAGCTTCTGGTGGCTGCCAGCATTCCTTGGCTTGTGACCACATCACTCCAATTTTTGCTTCCCTGGTCACACTGTATTTTTCTCTTCTCTAGTCAAATCTCCCTTTGCCTCCATCTTATAAGAACATTTTTTATCATGTTTAGGATGCACCTGAATAATTCACAATAATCTCCCATCTCAAGACCCTTAATTTAATCACATTTGCATAGTCTCTTTTGCCATGTAAGATAATATTCTCAGGTTTGGGGGATTAGGACATGGATATTTTGGGGGACATTATTCAGACTACCACAGTCCTCAATAGCATCAATGGTGTAGAGGGGGATAAATCAGCTTTGGCCAGAAAAGATGACTTGAGGAGAACAGATTTAGGATAAATTTAAACAAGGGTAGAATTTGATCATATGAGAGAAAGAAGAACATTAAATTGATTGAAAATAATCAAGTAGGCTTATATTAAGCATCATTTATGAGCTCATATTTGTGCTAGGTTCTTCCATTTGTAGGGAGACCAAATTCCCCAACACTTGGTCTCTGTCGCAAGAAGCCTATAATGTATTAGAAGAAGAAACATGTATGTCCATAAGATGGCAAATATACTGGTCAGTGCTTTCCACTGGGAAAGGGGAGCCCTGCATGAGATATGGTCAGGGCAATCTTACTAGGAGAGGTGGCCTTGAGTGGGTTACCCATGCACTATTTTAAACAGCCAAATCGGAGTGGAGAAGGGGCTGAGGATGAAGACTAAGAAAGGGCTGACGGGCTTGGCAAGACGGAACTCACTGGAAACCTTACCCAGAGCAGTTATAGTTGAGCAATAGACTGAAGCCAGGTTTCAGCAAGTTGAGAAGAGAACAGATGGGTAAGAATTGGGGACACAGTAAGAGAGAAGGGGAGCAAAATATAAATGGATGGCCATCAGGAAGAGTGACAGGTTAGAAAAAGGAGTGGGGGTTGTTTTGTTTTAACAGAGAGAAACCTGATCACATTTGAAAGAGAAAACACCAGAAGAAAGGGCAAAACTAGAAATGCTAGAGAACAAGGTGATGCTCATGAACTGCAACTTATAAAAACATCCTTGGTTTGGAACACGGTCTCAGGATTAGAAAGGTGGCCGAGAACACAACTTCAGGGTCAGCACTGAGACCACCTCTCCTGTCCTCATTAGTCCCTTGGTGAGGGTGGGGAGGCTGCATCCTGCTCAGTCACTTTGACATTTCCCTAAAGTTGGCAAGGTTTGCTTAGAAACACTTTTCAGGTGACAACAGGGGTAGGAGAGATAAGAGTTGTCCCTCGAACCATCTTGGCTCATTCCAGTTCTAACGAGGTATCAAACTCATTAACACATGGAGAAGCCTATTAGCTTTGGTTCTAAGTTTCCATAGATAGTAAAATACTGTTCTTAACAGTCCTGGCTCATTTGTTGGCAATGTCCATCCTTTTCAGTTCTTTCTAGGGTACAATGAAGATATGGTCTGGCTGGGAACTAGCACATCATCACTTTTACTCCATTCTATTGGCTGAAACAAGTCACATGATCAAACCCAAAATCAAGGGGTGGGAAATATTCTCCCCTTTTGTGAGAGGAACTGCAAAGTCTGAGGCAAAGGATGCAAGTGCAGGGAAGAGTGAAAAGTTGGGGACATGAATGCCATCTTCCACACTAAAGACTGTCTTACAAAGATAACTCCGTCACAATGTAAAGAGTGGATGGAAGGATGGAAAAAGTGCAGTTAGAGAAATTAGTTTGGATTGTGGTTATAGCTTATTCAGGAGATGACTAGAGCAAACTAAAGCAGCAGCAGTTGCAATGGAGGAGAGAACAGACTGAGGATGTCTTAACTGCTTCTCCACTGGGAGAGCTTTGACTCTGAGAAATAACTAGATGAAAACCCATCAGTGGACATTGCTTGGTGATATTGATTGAGCCATGTTGGGCTATCAATTCCTAACATTTCTTCCTTGGGTTACAAGACATCTCTATTTATCTTCTGTCTTCAATCCTAGGCAGGACGATGCTTTGCTAGAAAAGAAAAATCTAAGAGATATATGGAGCCTGTGGATGGTCACACAGCAAGAACCATGATAGTGCTGCCACTGAGGTCAGAAGGCCTAACTCAATTCTCTTTTTCCTTCTTTGATAGCTATGGCACACAGGGATCACAGCCCCTATAGCACTTAGGGTCTCATCCATACTTTATGACACTGATTATATTTTGCTGTATTATTCTCTCACCATTCTGTGGGTGAACCTGGTCTCAGAAAGTATCTTAGGCTTCTCAGTTACAGAAATTCCAGCTTCCCTGGTTGGGTATAAATACAACGAAGATTTCTTGCCTTGATTGTCTCTTGTTCCAGTTACCCTGCCTGTATCATAAGGTCAAATGTTATTTACTAATTTCTCCCACTTATGGGGCACCTGTTGGGAATTAGATTCAGTCACAGGAGTGCAGAGTCTTGGGGAAACAGCAGGCTGATGTCATTCTCGGGGGAACACTGAGTCAGGCCGCACTGGTGCTTCTGAGCCCAGCTGTTTAATTCATTAACTACTCTTCAGTTCGGTAATAGGGGAAGACCTAAAATTAATAGGTCTACTACCTGTAACTGTTGTTATATCTTTCTAAATGTATCGAGATAAATTTGGCATCACAGAAAGAGCAGAAGGTTTGGAGACAGGTTCAAATCCTCACCACATCAATTACTAGCAATGAGATATTGAAATCACTTACTACCATTGAACCAATTGTCTTGTGTGTAAAATGGGGATACTGATAACACTTACACTACCCAGTGGTTGTTAGGGTCAAATAAGATCAAAAAGATGAAAATGTTTTGTACATACAAATGTACATGCACAAGCACATTATAAAAGGTCTCCAGGAAGCCTAAGATTTTCCCCCATATCCCAATTCATAGCCCCTTAAACCCCAATCATAACGATTATCATCAAAGAGGTCTTCTCAATATATCTAATCCAATATAGTCTCACTTCAGTTTACTTGTATTGCTTTTTCTTTCTAAAGCAAGGGAAAAAGATGATTTAGGTTATGCTTCTTTTAAAAGCAAAACTTTATATAACATATGGCATTCCATTCTCAGCACCATATTTGAGAAGGATATTGACAAACTGAAGCCAGTTAAGAGAAGAGAATTCAAGATGACAAACAGATTGACACTTTGCAAGAGAAGAAGGAACTAGGAAAAAGGACACTACTTTGGGGGTGGAGATACAATGATAGCTAAGGTCAAATTCTTAAAGGAGTGCTATGAATTTGGAGGATTGAAGTTTTTTCTGTAGGATCCTGCCTTAGCTCAGGTCTCCTGGAAGACAGAGAGCCTGAGGTAAGGATTAAGTGCTGAGACTCTATTTAAGAGGTGCAATCCCAAGGCAGTAAGAATGAGGGAAGCAGGAAGTGAGGCGGGGGAAAGAATGCCATGTGATGGGTTAACATACTGCTTCATCACGAACCATAAAGAGACACAGCTGGTCACTTGTTAGGTGTAATTGCTTGGTCACACAAGTTGTACCCAAACAGAGATTATGGCAAAACTGCCTTGGAGGAATCTGTGGAGGGAAGTAAGAAGGGACGTTTACCCTCCTATTGCCTGTTCTCCACTGGTCATATGTGACCCCACAGGGAATTAACTCCCCTACATTTTCCGGTTGCATCATCTGGCCCCTCAGCTGTTTGGAAAGTCAGATCCTACATTTCATAGTGTGGCATTTCATCTAAGTCTGGAAATAACAAGAGTAGCCAAAAACTGTAGATGCATAATTGGTTGGCCAGGTTGCACAGTGACAGTCAAGGGAGAGGGAGCAGTCTATTGGGCAAGACACCGGTGGACCCCAGGAAATGAAACCGCATGGACTCAAGCTAAATCAGTGGTTGTAGTGGCACAACTGAGAATGGCCTCTCAGAGAAGGCAGACACAACGATGGCTGAGGTGGACAAGCAGCTGAGAGTCCAGGAGATCAGGGCACCAAGAGAATCAGAAGAGGTACACAGAGGTGTTCTATATGGCTCCTTTATTCAGTATCTCATGGTAGCTACTAGGTACCAGCCACTTGCTAGATCCTGAGACTAGCAAAAAACACCACTAAGTTATAGCCACTTCCCCAAAGGCACTCATGGCCCTGTAGATGCAACAGATACATGAGCACATGACTGCAATACAAAATACATAAGCACTATGCAGATAGATACACAAGGTACTGTAGGGGCATGATAAACAGAAGAGAGAGGAAACACTTCTGCTCAGATAGAAGGAAAAAGTAGCAAGAGAGTTGTGCAAATGTGGATTAGGCTGTTTCACAAAGTAGCACATTTCTTGTTCCTGAGGCATCTAAGCACCAGCTGGGCTTCCACTGAGCTAATATGCCATGGAGAGGACAAAAGCATCCAGTGGGTGAACTAGATGACCCTCAGGGTCATTCCAGCCCTGGAGCTCTATATTATTATGATAGATTTAAACTTGACATCCATGGCCAGGTAGTTCAGTTGGTTAGAAACTTTCATTAAATGTCTACGTTTGAGGGTCTCATACAAGCCAGCAGTTTTGTTTAGATTTTGTTCAGACCACACCCTGAACCCTGTCCCCTTATCTTGGAAAGATATGCCCTTGGTCACCAAGGAGGAATGATGAGAGAGTGTGACAGATGTCGTACTGCTGCTACTATGGGGAAAATTACTCATACTGGCAACAGCCAACTGTAAGCTATATTAGAAAATAAGAGGTCAGCCAAAATAGCAACAAAATTATAAATATCTCTAAGTTAGCCTTACAAAGAATGCACATCACTTTTATATATTCAAAAAATCAAAACAACTAACAGGTATCAAACAAGATATGAAAATATGAAGAGATATGACATGCTATTAGATGAGGCAACTTAGTGTAAAAATGTCAATTCTCACTAAATTAATCTATAAATTCAAGGCAACTCCAATAAAAAATTCCAGCAGAAAACTTTGAGGGACTTGACAACTTGACTATAAAATATATATGGAAGAATAACAGTGCATGAAGAGCAGAATCAATTTTGAGAGCAAAAAGGGGGGGAACTTTTCTATCAGATATTAAAATATACTAGAAGTCAAAATATTTTTTATAAAGGGGACTGGTAGTGACACAGAAGCAGAGAAATAGACTAACAGAACAGACTAGAGAGCTCTGAAAAAGTCGTGTAAAATAGGGGGGCATCATAAACTAGTGGGGAAAGGATAGGATGTTTAGTAAATGTTGTTGAGAAAACTGACTGACTATATGAAGAAAAATAAAGTTGGGTCTCTGGCTTATTCCATACATAAAGGTAAGTCCCAAATATGTTAAGGACCTAAATGAGGAGAAAATATAGGGAAGATCTTTGTGACACTGGGGTGGAAAAGGACGTATCGATTAGATCCCCAAAACATATCTAAAAATTGATTAATCTGACTACATCAGTGAAATTATGTTTGACTAATGACTCCACAAATTGGAAGATTTTTCAGCATCTAAACAAATAGATTGATATCTACACTATAATAGGCAGTCCTACAAATAAATAAAAAGACAGGAAATCCAATAGAAAAAAAAGGATGAAGGATATGAATAGACAAGTCACAGAAAAAGAGGGTGGCCATATCATTTATCAACCAAACCAGGACACTTGAAGAGTGAAAAGGGGCACTCTTCCATTTTTCTATTTTTTTCTATTTTAACTATGCCAGGACAACAAGCAAAAACCTCAGTTGTCCCTGGCAAACCAGGAAGTACAGTCACCGTACGGAAGGTATGATAGTTAATAGGTATATAAGTTAATATATATAACATATATAACATATATATAAGTTAATAGTACTTATTAACTATAATACTTATAATAGTTAATAAGTATATGATACTAATAGTTAACAAGTATACAAAGTTATAGTTAACAAGTTAAGTATATGAAGAGATGCTTAACCTTATTAGTAATAATACTTAAACAAATACAAATTAAAGTAACAATGAGATTCTGCTTTGTACCCATCGAGGCCGCAAAAATTAGAAAGCCATGTAATATCAAGTATTGGCTAAGAAGCATACCATTGGCAAGTGTTAAATGATGTAGTCTTTCTAGTGAATAATCTGCCAGTACTGACTGGGATTAAGTAGACTTATATTCTATGACCGAGAAATCCCACTCTTGAATATATATCCCAGGACACATGCACAAAAGACCACTCATGGAGATGCACAAGGATGTCCATTTGCAGCACCATGGTAACAGGCAGTTAGGTGCAGTATAGGTGTCCTTCACAAGGAGAGTGGATGACAACGAAGTGATAGGTGCCTATGATGAAAACTGATACTTTAGAATGAGGCAATGACCTGGATGTGTACACAACACACAGATCTCAAAATTATAACATCGAGACTTATGGTTTTCTGGTTTCACATTTAAGGCACTTGGAAGTCCTCCCTCCATCCTAACAACAAGTAAAAAGCTGAACAGACTGAAAAATTAACTATTCTTCCATCCTTAAGAGAAGTGAGATTGAAGGGAAAACTGCTGCCCCCAAGATTGGAGAGACAGACAGGTGCGTACAGGGAGTCCTGGCTGATTGGAGCAGAGACTCATGAGCAGAAATCACAACGGGAACTAGTGTGAATCTGGTTCTTGTCAAACGTAATTGACAACTGGAGTTGAGAAATTGCTGGAGGCTCAGTGAGGACAAGTTTGAGAGTTGAAAACTCCAGGGGGACTCAGTCATAGGGGGTTCCTACACTTTTGTGAGTTTTACCTCCAGAAGCTTGACCAGGTTCTCATAGTTAAATATCAGAGAAAAATTCCCTCATGCTTCCAGCAGATGGAGGGGGAAAAGGAACCTTTTTAAAGTATGCCAGAGCAGTCTATTCTTAACAAGGACTGCCCTCTGGAGAAGCTAGTTAACCAGAGCCTAATCTGCTGGGGTATTACAGAGCCTAACTGATCTAGGGGAAGAGAAATATCCAGTCAGTTTAGCCTTCCATGTGGGAGAAGGGAAATACCCAGCTCCAGCTCACTCTAGCCATCCTGTCCATCCTGTAACAGCCTATAAACACCTTACCTATAGAGGAACAAACATAAGAATTATATCAACTTCTCCTCAGAGACCATGCAAGCAAGAAGAGAGTGGAGTAAAACATTTAAAGTGTTGAGAGAAAAAAGAAACACTAGGCTAGAATTCTGTATCCTGTGAAATTATCCTTCAAAAAAAGTGAAGGAGAAAGAAAGTCTTTCTCAAACAAAAATCAAGGGAATTTGTTGCCAGTAGACCTGCCTTGCAATAAATATTAAAAGAAGTTCTTTAGAGAGAAGGAAAATAATATAGGTCAAAAACTCAGATCTACATAAAGAAAGGAGGAGCAATGGAAAAGGACTAAGTGAAGGTAAAATGAAACTTTTATTTTTCGTATTCTTCATTGATCTAATAGATAATAGTTTGTTCAAAATAATAATAGCAACAATGTATTTGATTATATAGGCTTATGTACATATCTTATGTATATATAGGTGTATATCTTATGTATATGTATGCTTATGTATACTTAAATGAAAGTAAAATAAATGACAACAATGATACAAGGAACAGGAGGGAGGAATTAGGATTATTTTCTTATTATAAAACACACTACCTATGAAGTGGTATAGTGCTATTTGAAAGTGGACTTGGATTAGTTGTAAATGTATATTGCAAACTCAAGGACAATCATGAAAAAAAGTTTAAAAAGGAAGTATAATTGGTATCCTAAGAAAGAAGAGAAAATGGAACCATATAAAATGCTCAATTAAAACCATAAAAGGCAGAAAAAGAGTGGAAGACAAAAATAGGAACAAAGAACAAGGGCAACAAATAGAAAACAGTAACAAATATGGTAGATATTAATCCAAATATATCAATAATCACTTTGAACATCAATGGTCTAAATGCACCAATTAAAAGAGAGGTTGTCAGAGTAGGTCAAAAAACAAGACTCAAGTCTATGTTGTATACAAGAAACCCACTTTGAATATAAAGACACATACAGATTAAAAGCAAATGGATGGAGGGGCCGGCCCCATGGCCTAGTGGTTAAGTTCAGCACTCTCCACTTCAGCAGCCCAGCTTTGGTTCCTGGATGCAGACCTACACCACTCGTCAGTAGCCATGCTGTGGCGGCGGCCCACATACAAAATAGAGGAAGACTGGCACAGATGTTAGCTCAGGGCAAATCTTCCTTAGCAAAAAAAAAAAAAAAGCTTTAAAAGTAAATGGATAGAGAAAACGATACCATGCTAACTCTAATCAAAAGAAAGCAGGAGTAGCTATATTAATTTCAGATAGAGCAGACTTCAAAGAAAGGAAAGTTATCAGGGATAAAGAATGGAATTATATAATGATAAAGAAGTCAATTCTCCAAGACATAACAATCCTCAACATGTATGTGCCTAACAACAGAATGTCAAAATATGTAAGGCAAATCGTTCCATTTGCAACAACATGTTTGGACCCGGAGGGTATTATGTTAAGTGAAATAAGCTAGACAGAGAAAGACAAACACCACATGATTTCACTCATATGTGGAAGATAAACTAACACATGACAGAGAGAACAGTTTGGTGGTTACCAGCGGGAAGGGGGCTAGGAGGTGGGTATAGGGGGTGAAGGGACACATTTATATGATGACTGACAAACAATAATGTACAACTAAAATTTCACAATGTTATAAACTATTATGACATCAATTTAAAAATATGTGAGGCAAAACCTGATAGAACTGCAAGGAGAAATAGATGAATCTACCATCATAGTTGATGACGTCAACACCCCTCTATCAGAAATGGACAGACCCAGCAGGCAGGAAATCAGTAAGGACATAGTTGAACTCCACAACACCATCAATCAACTGGATATAATTGACATTTACAGACTATTTCACCCAACAACAGCAGAATACACACTGTTCTCAAGTTCACATGGAACATTCCCTAAGATAGACTACATTCTAGGTCACAAAGCACAACTTAACACATTTAAAAGAATAGAAATCATACAATGCCTACTCTCAAACCACAATGGAATTAAACCAGAAATCAGTAATAAAAAGATATAAATCCCAAAATAAGTGGAAATTAAACAACATACTTCTTAATAACACTTGGGTGGAAAAAGAAATCTGAAGAGAAATTTAAAAATATTTTGAACTAAATGAAAATGAAAACATAACTTATCAAAATGTGTAGGATGGAGGGAAAAGCAGTGCTTAGAGGGAAAAATAGAGGTAGGGAAATTTATAGCCTTGAATGCATAGAATAGAAAAGGAGAAAGATCTAAAATCAATAAAATAAGAGTCCACCTTAGGAAACTAGAAAATGGAGAACAAATTAAATCCAAAGTGAGCAGAAGAAAAGAAATAATAAAAATTAGAGCAGAAATCAATGAAATTGAAAACAGAAAATCAATAGAGAAAATCAATAAAAACAAAAGCTGGTTCTTTGAAAAAAAATAAATAAAATTGATAAGCCTCTAACCAGGCTAACTAAGAAAAAAAGAGACAGCACATAAATTAGGAATATCAGATAGGAAAGAGGAGACATCACTACAGATCCTAAGGACATTAAAAGGATAATAAAGGAATACCAAACAACTCTATGGACACAAATTTGATAACCTACATGAAATGGACCAATTTCTTGAAAGACAGTCTGCCAAAACTAAGACACAAAATTAAGAAGAAATAGATAATCTGAATAGGTTTATATCCATTAAGGAAATGAGTCAGTAATTAATAACCTTCCAACAAGCTAAAGAAGAAAAATCACATGGTCAGATCAACAGATGCATAAAAAGCAGTTGACAAAATTCAACACCCATTCATGATTAAAAACTCTCAGTAAACTAGGAACAGAGGGAAAAATCATACAGTCAAGTGAAACATAGTTAACCCAGAATGAGATTTGTAACACAAGGATATTTGTGGAAATAAAAGCACACACATAAACAAAACAACACTGTGTGATTTCCAGGACACAAGCATATCCAAGATCATATATGAAACACATTAGAACAGTTGCCTGGGATGAGAAGAAAACAGGAAAGAATGGGAGTGGGGATTGGAAAGAAAAGGGCAAAAATAATAAAAGAACAGAAAGAAGAGGAACTTTGACCTTGACTCTTCATAAACTGATGTGTGTAATTAACTCAAGCCAGCCCTGGTGGTCTGGTGGTTAAGATTCTACAATCTCACCACCACAGCCCCAGTTCATTTCCCAGTCAGGGAACCATGCCACCTGTCTGTCGGTTGTCATATTGTGGCAGCTGCGTGTTGCTGTGATGCTGAAAGCTTTGCCGTCCATATTTCAAATAGCAGCAGGGTCACCCATGCGGAACAGGTTTCAGGGGAGCTTCCAGACTAAGAAAGACTGGGAAGAAGGACCTGGTCACCCACTTCCAAAAAATTGGCCATGAAAACCCTATGAATAGCAGCCGGATCATTATCATAGTGCCTGATATAATGCCAGAAGATAAGGATGGCACAAAAGACCAGGCAGGGTTCCACTCGGCTGTACACAGGGTCGCTAGGAATAGGAATTGACTTGATGGCATCAACAAACAACGATTAATCCGACAATCAGCTTCTGAGTTAAACAAACAAATCAATAAAAACAAAAACAAAAAACTAGGCATCCCCGTTGAGGATAGGTTCAGAGCCTCATCTTTTAATATGAAGTCTTCTCTTCTTTAAACCTTCATTAGTCCCATTCCTCCAGTTTCTCTTTCTCAATCAGAGCTCTTTGTCTGCATAGAGGAATAATCCATTCAATGAAGATTAAGAAAAATGAGACAGCTTATTGGAAGTTTACAGGAGCTCTATCTCACCAAACCCAGGGGCATGCAAAATGCCAGGCAAGTTCACAGAGGACCGTGACAAGGGGCTGGAAGTCCAGCAGGGGCCTGAGTTATTCTCTGCATCTCCCAGGACCCAGTAGTCAAGGTCCCCATCTGCACAGCTGCCTGATTTCCTCTCTATAGACTGGTTTTCTGAGCTTCTCTGAGCACTTTGGGCAGACATGTCTATACTATGGCTTCCAGCCAAGCATAACTTGTGTTTCTTAATCTCATATCTGATGGAGAGAGTATCTGATTGGTCCAATCAACTGTGGTCAGGGGCTCTAGATCACACAAAGCTGCTCAAAGTCCTCCTGATGAGTGATAGGAATGAGGGAAATGCTCAGGAAAGGAGTTGTGGACTATGCAAACACACCCTCACCCCGCCCAAGGATGCCTGTACACTCTTTATAGATGTCCCTTGTTACATAACCAGGGAGCCGGCTTTGACCAGGTCAGAGGAAGAATTGAACTAAAGTGACATTGTCTGAGGTTCCATTTGTCCTTTCATCCACTTCCTATCTCAGGGGGTTTAATCAAAAAAATTATAGAATGTTAGAGCCTATGCAGCTGACACTCAGAATCAGAGGATCCTGACTTGCCCGCCACAGCCCTGGTCAGGGTAAAGGTATTGACCATCGGCACCAACCCCTTCTTTGCCTTTGTCTTCCACAGCTCCTGAAGGTGCATCTCCTGCTGACTCCTGCAGACCTTGGGTGGCTTCATTCATTCATTGAACACAGTGTTTGAGTACTTACTGTGTGCAGACCCTGTGCTGGGCACTGGAGATTAGCTGGTTCCTAAAGCACTGATTTCGACAACAGCAATAGGTGTTTCAGTGGTCTTCACCCATGATTTAGTAGGAACTTCCACCTATGTTTCCCAACCAGCTTCT
The DNA here is from genome assembly GCA_031878705.1 of Tapirus indicus. Taxonomy (NCBI): domain Eukaryota; kingdom Metazoa; phylum Chordata; class Mammalia; order Perissodactyla; family Tapiridae; genus Tapirus; species Tapirus indicus. Next base: position 28,134,804 of record CM062927.1, on the reverse strand, counting down.
CTGGGAGCCAGCCCTTACAGGGTAGGTCTGAGGTTCTGGGAAGCCTCCGGGACTGCACCTCCCCTTGCCCCCACCAATTCCCTAAATTGGGCTGTTCATGAGAAGCTCGGGACTTCCACTGAGCCTTCTACTCTCAGGTTGTCTTAATCCATTCAGGCTGCTATAACGAAATGCCACAGACTGGGCAGCTTATAAACAACAGACATTTATTTCTCACAGTTCTGGAGGCTGGAAGTGTGAGATCAGGGTGCCGCATGGTAAGGTGAGGGCTCTCTTACAGGTTGCAGACTTCTTGCATCCTCACATAGCGAAACAAAGGGGAGACTTAGCTCTCTGGCACCACTTTTAAAAGGGCACCAATTCCATTCATGAGGGCTCTCCTTCAGGATCCAATCACCTCCCAAATTCCCCACCTGCTAATACCATCATCTTGGGGGGGGACACAAACATTCAGACCATTGGCGGTGATCTGCCAAGTTCCCCAGTCTCCTCTGGGATGGCAGTTCTTAACCTGGGGTCCACACACCTGGAATGCAAACAAAGATTGCATCTTTATTCTCACTACCCTCTAACTCAGGGGTTGGCACACTATGACCCACAGGCCAAACCTGGCTCACCACCTGTTTTCTTACAGCCAGCAAGTTAAGATTTTTTTATATACTTTCAAATTGTTGGAAAACACAATCAAAAGAGGAATAATACTTTGCAGCTTGTAAAAATTATATGAAATTCAACTTCCATTGACCATAAATAAAGTTTTATTAGAACACAGCCCTGCTCATTCATTTATATATTATCTGTGGCTGCTTTCATGCTACGTCAACAGAGTTGAATAGTTGAACAGAAACGACACGGCCTGCAAAGCCTGACATATTGACTATCCGGCCCTTTATAGAACAAAGTTTGCTGACTTTGGCTCTAACTGAGAGTTAGCATTTCCCTCAACTATGAATGAAGGTGATAAACCAGAGTGGTATTCACAGCACCTGTGACTGTCACTGATGGAAATTTTCATAACATATTACAGTTGTTACATACCTTGAAATAGCATTTATTCTCATCATTATTTCAAAATTAGGGCAATTATTAGACCCACCATTTTACCTTATTTTAAAAGCATCAAAAACCTACACACATATTACTAGAATCACATATTTGTGGGGCTTTAAAAATATTTTGATAACTGTATTTCAATATAATTGTGATCCTATGTAGTTTGGCTTAGGCATTTAAAAACATTAGTCTAAGAAAGGGTCCACAGGCCTTTGTATCAAACAGTCAGAAGGTCCGTAGCAAAAAAAGGGTAAAAATCTCAAGTCTAAGAGAAAGAGAACCTATTTGCCAGGGTCCTGATTCCTCACTCCAGTCTGGCCAGTTCTCATGTTCAAAGGGCTAGAACGACCTCCCTGCATCCCAGCTACCCACTGGAAATGAAGAGCTCACCTGCATACATGAGCTTGCGCTACCCTCCTGACCCCCAGTTATCACTTGACACCTGGAATCACCAGCAGCACTCATTTTCCCCCCCCTCCCTCACTCCCCCAGGGCTCCCAGGATTGCCAGGGCAATGGCTGCATTTGCCATGCCCTTAGGGCTCTACACCTTGAACTGCCCAGCCACCCTTACCCAGCCAGCTTCAGGAGGGCTTTGATTTGGGGGCCCAAAGACTCCAAACTAGGGGCCCTGCAAGCTGTCTCAGGATGGAGGTTGGGGAGGGACAGCAATGCCAAGGCCCAGGGACTGACAAACTGAGAGGACCCCCTTGCTCTTTTCTGAACCCCCTTCCCACAAGAACTTCACTTTTACTGAGTCAAATCCACTTTCACTGCACACCCGAGGAAGATGGGGAGCTTGTGTTGCTTTACAGGGGAAGTGCCACGTTTTACTGCCCCTAAGGTCCCTCCGTCTGTAATGCAAGCATTGGACCTCAAATTCCCACTTGAGATTATAGGAGAAGTCAAGGTATTACCCTCAAATGGCCACATGATTTTGGACTAAGCCGTACACATTTGGAAACCTCTAGAATAAACATGGAGGGCACCAATAATTGCACACCATGCTCAAATTGGCAATGTGGTTAAGAGCCTAAATATTTATTTTTCTTCTAATAAGCTACTTGAATGTTCCAGGTGAGAGGACATGATCACATAAGAATGTGTGTATGGTCCAGGTGGATTTTCAGTCAGTGTGGATGTGACAAGGCTGCTAGGCGGGGCCAGGGCCCTGAAGCAGGCATTCTAAGGCAGAGACTGACAACCTGAGGAAAGCAGGTCATTAGTGAAGGTGAACTTCCTGACCCCTCCATTCCTCAGGACATCTCCTCACAGAGGCTATGAAATTCTCCTTCTCGGGGTCTTTATGAAAAGGAAAAGCTCCCACAACGGTCTTGGTGATAGGAAGATGGGCTCAGTGACCAACAAGGACTGTGACATTCAGGCGTCATCCACTACACGTTGACCAAAAATCTTCTGCCCCACTCTTGGGTGAGTCCAGCTGGGATGAGTTGGTCACCTTATGAGAGACCTTTGATTCTGCCTTCTAGACTTTGCCAGTTGCTCCACTGGGTGATTTCAAGCAAGCCTTAATTTCTTCATGTACACATGGGCAGACTTTCATCCTGTTGAAACCAGCCAGCTAGATATACTATTGAACCCATTTGTTTGTACTCTGGGGTCCAAATATTCACACACACACACAAAAAGTGGTTGTATCATTGCTTTGATACATACCATCATCACCTCTTATATTTCTCTATTGCATTTCCTTCCAAAGGATATTAACAGCTATGATCTCATTTTATCCTAACAACTCTGTGAAAGAGAAAAGGGAAGTCAAGGAAAAATGGGACTTATTCTGATCCCCGTGCTACAGACATACAGAGTCCCAGAAAGAAGAGACTTTCCCGAGGCCAGCTGGTGAGTGGGCAGGTGGTCCTGGTCTCTAGGTTGCTGCCCAGCGTCTGTGACTTAGAGTCCTTGCATTTGAGTAACCTTGAATGCTGATATGCAGCCCCACAGTTTCTCTTGTACTGCCTACCCTGGCTCCAGCCTCTCTTGAGAGAGCAGATCCAGCATTTCACAGGTAACACTGACTCACAGTCACAAAATGGGGTACTTCTTTGAGAGGACACTGATGAGACTTTAAAGATGGAGTAATTGGGCTGATAAGATAATGAGCACTAAAGTGGATAATAATATTGAGCTCTAAAAGGGATAATAGTATTGATCCGCCTCATCAGGCCTGTTGGGAGGATTAGCTCACTGGCAATCATGAAGAACTTTGCACTGAAGGAACATAAATGATAGCACGTTTGAGAGTCTCCTTGTCCCCTTTGGGATGACTCTCCCTAGAGTGATTTAAGTGATCATCTGGATGCCATGGCAATCAAGGCCTACCTGATGGAAACCTTCACCCCTATATTCCCTGTGCAATTCTGTATTCCTTACCTCAACCATAGGTGAAGACTTGCCTTTCTTTAAAAAACAAAGTGCAGCAAGAAAGCTTTTGACTTTTAGGCAAAAAGTAGGGAAGTAGGAGCATGGGAGAAATGCTGGATTCTTCTAAGAACTCTGACTAGATGCAACACTCTTGCTTGTGGCCACAGAAGCCATGGGTGGAAGAGTGACCCTTAGAATAGCGATCAGAGATGGCCGAGAGGGGCTCTGTCAAGTGGGGGCTTGAGAGAGGCTGATAGGAGGCATTGAATTTGTGGTTCTGGAGTTCCTGTTTATGCCATCAAGGGAACATTAGCTCTCTCTCACCCATTTCCATAGCCAACCCATGTGGAAAAGCTACCCTGGGTTGTTTTCACAATGTAATTATGATAGTAATTCTGGTTTCAGAGTAGATGCTCAATATATGCTAATTGATAGATGTTCTGGTGTTTGTATGTGCATCATGTGATTACTCACAAGCAAGCTTTTCCAGCACTGGAGATGCTTTGCACTGAGCCATGCATTCTCTGTTTTAAGCCCCTTTTGAAAAATACATGAATGAATGAAGTGATTTGCCCAGGGTCACACAGCTTGAAAGTGGCAGAACTAAGATGGCCCCAGAGCTTCCGACACTGTAAGCCTAGAACTCCTACTCTGCCACCCTGTCCTCCACAGCCATGCTGCCATCCAATCGCAAGCCTTCAAGGGTACTGTAATGGAAAAGCCACACTCCTGAGTTTCTCCTTCTCTCTCACCACCACACTCACAACACTTCTGACACCAGATGTGTGTGGAGGGTTTTCCCCCACCAAGCGATTCTCTGTGACACCAGCTGGGTGTTCTACAATTCAATTCAATTCTGACAGTAACTGGGGTTAGCACAGACCCCACAGATTAAGGGCTCAGTCCCACAAGACAACCCCCCACTTCAGATGCCAATTGCAAGAAGTAGGTCCCCAGGTTGCCCACAACTTCTGTCTGACGTGGCTACAAATCACAGGTTCCCATGACCCCTCTCCTTAGACTCGATCATTTGCTAGAACAGCTCACAAAACTCAGGGAAACACTTATTTGTGTTTACCATTTATTATATAATAAAGGATACAGACGAACACCAGATGAAGAGATACATAGGGCGAAATCTGGAAGGGTCCTGAGTGCAGGAGATTCTGTCCCCGTGGAGTTGGGCTGTGCCACCCTCCTGGTACGTGGATGTGTTCACCAACCTGGAAGCTCTCTGAACCCCATACTATTGGGATTTTTATATAGGCTTCATCACATAAGTATGATCGATTATTAACTCTATTTCCATCCCCTCTCTACTCTTCCCCTCTCCAGAGAACGGGTGGTGGGATAGGGCTGAAAGTTCCAAATTTCTAATCATGGCTTGGTCTTTCTGGTGACCAGCCCCCATCCAGGAGCCCACCAAGAGTCACCTCACTAGAACAAAAGAAAATTCTTATCCCCCAGGAAATTCCAAGGGATTTAGGAGCTCAGTGTCAAACGCTCCGGTCACTCGGGAAATTACAAAGGTCTTAGGAGCTCTGTGTCAGGAACTGGGGTCAGAGACTAAATGTTAGAGTAAAAGATTCTCCTAGCACCCCTGTTTAGAGGGGTTTTAGGAGCTCTGTGTCAGGAACCAGGGTCAGAGACCAATATTCATATTTCTTATTATTTCATAGAGCCTTATCCTCAGTGCTTATTTTTATAGTCTCTGTGCTCTAACCAGCTGAACTAAGAACGCACTTGGCGATGGTGAACAATTCAAGAGAGACCACCCTGCTAGGAGAAGCCATATCTGAGCCCAGCCTCCCCAGCACCCCAGGGATTCCTCTGGAGGACACCTGCAAGCCTCCTTTTGCACAGAAAAGTGGTGAGATGTACTGTGGTGTTCTAGTTGTTTGCATTCCCCTGCCATCCTCTCAATTCCTCCCTTCTCAAAGGTATTTTAAAGAAAAGATTTAAAATTGCTTGGAAATTGAAGCAAGATTGCCTGGTTATTGATTCACATTCTGGCAGGTCTGACTCAGAGCTGTCTCTTCCATTCCTGCCACCAATTCTGATGGCTAAAGAGGGATTCCAAGGAGTTGGGCTGTAATCAAATGACCTAAGAATCCCCACCCCCTCCCCGTGCAGGGGAATTGAACATTTCCACTCTAGCTGAGGTCTCATTGCCAGGATGTTAATTGGGATTTCATTTTGCTCCTCTCCATTCTAGGATTTTGCTTAAACCAGTTTTTTTGGTTCTTTGCTCCTGTATCTTAACAGCAGACAACAACCTCTGAATATTCACAGAATGGCAAGAGCTGGTTTTAGCCAGCAATTTGGCAGATAAACACAATAACAGTGGCCTCGGAAGCACTGCATTTGGAGATGTGATAGGGAACATGCTGTGGCAAAGAAATCCTATACTTTGTGTCATCCTCTATGTAGAAAGAGTCTGGGTCTATTGCATCTTATTTAAAAAGATATTAAAGAGACAATAAGATAATAGTAAGAAGAGTCTTCTTGTGCGTTAAAGAGTTGGAGACATAATCATGCAGACCTGAATCTACTTATTTTCTAGGCTTCCTTTAGCAAATTTTCTTTGCTTGCTTGGTTTCTATGGAAACTGGAAACTGCACATGAGCCAGAGACACTCAATAGTCTTCCCTGGCAGGCGTGTCCATTTCAGATTTCTCTGTTTTAAGTGTTATCATGTTGAAACCACTATGATTAAAATAATAATAATAATAATCCATACACTGTACTCTCAGAATCATTGCTGAGAAGGTCAATGTTGATAGCTACCATTTATTGAGCATGTGCTAGTTCCAGGACATGTACTAAATAATCATAGACCTTAATTCACTTAATCCTCCCAGTAGCCCTGAGGGCTTGGTATCTATAACTGTGAGGGTCCAGCCAAGAAAATAGAAACCACTGTAGGTCTTTCAAATGGAAGGAATTGAATACAGGAAATTAATTATGCATGTGCCAGAACTGCTGAGAGGCCAAATGGGGGCCTGTGAGGCAGCTCAGAGAGTAGCAAAAATAGGAAAATGCATCAACCCTAGGGCTAAAGAGGTAGTGTTTCCAGTGCCCAAAAGTTGGGACCAACTGGCAAGAACTAGAACTAGCCTGAGGACTGCACGTAAGAGCTGAGACCATGGAAGGAGGGACTATCCAGTGGGCACTTGAGCCACAGAGGAGACACAACTTTTACCAGCATTCCACAGGAAGCAGAGAGAGAAAGAGGGAGGAAGACCCTGACTTCTCTCTTCCTCCTGCCCTCATTTCCAGGAATCTTCTGTCAAGGCCTCCTATTGACTGAACCTGCATGGAAGCCAGAGGGCAAAGGGTCCTGGGAAACAAGTTCCCCTGTGACACAGAAGAAAGCAGAGGAAGTGCAGGGATGGATTTGAGAACAACTAGCAGTTGACTAGCAGGGTATTACTATACCCATTTCATAGATGAGAAAACCGAGTCACAGAAAGATAAGGTAATTTTCTTAAGACAAACACTAGTGGGTTAGATGACTGGTTATCTGGCTAAGAGTCTATGCTCTTAACCACTTCATGAAACTTCCTGTAGAGAGGAAAAGAGCTTCTTCACACACATGGCAGATGCTCGACCAAAGACAAGAGAGAGAAATCTCCTATCTCCTGAATTCCCTGAGTTTCCTCCAGGGCTGGGTCTAGGCTTTACAGGTCTGATACTTATACAATTCAAGGGTACATTTTCATGAAAAAGAATACAGAATGATGAATATAAACTTAGGTATAAACATGATTATTCATTTAGAATGAGAAAAGAGAGCACAACAAATTTAAAAGTTATAAAAAGCTGACAAATACCAAAAACATATCAAAATCTAGAATATAGTATTTTTATTATTTAACTACCTTTATTAATACTTTTTTCTACATTTTTCACACTTCTCAGTCATCCCCTCATATAACAATAATTTTGTGATATTTTCTATTGAGAGAATAGAAAACTAAAATTCAGCCATTTCTCTAGCATAGTTGAAGAAATTTTCTGTTTTATTTTTTATAGTTCAGAAAATTTTCTTTCAGCTTTACAACTTGTTACTTGTAGTGACATGTCAATTTTTAGGATTGTGGTCAAATACAGAAAAACCTCAAATAAGTCTCTTTTACATATGAGCTAATATTTCAGGGCATTTTAAATGGTTTTCTTGTGAAGTGATTAATCTTAAATACCCTTGAAAGGTCAGCACTCACTAACTACCTGTCTTCAGTGTCTTTGTTTCTTTACATTGGGTGACTTGGCCCAGAGGACAGTGGGTGTATCCCTGGATGCCACAACTTAACTAGATTATGAATTAACTGAACACCTTTTAAGGACACCCATTAAACCCAAACTAATGCATCACCAACTTAACTTCCCTTTAGGTGCATCCTAAAGATGCCCATAGCCACTACAGAGCCATTTAATACAAGGGGACAGTGACAGATGGGACGTTGGCATGAAAAGAGACAGCAGTCTTTACTGATTGCAGTTAAAAGATTTTACTTTTGCAAAATTTGCAAAACATGTGACCATGTTGGTAGAACTTCTTCCAGGTCCTTGAATGGGGTCCATACAAATGAGGAACCCAAAACTTAAAATTTAAGCTTTCTTAGCTTCATGACAAATCTGCCTCTAGTTTCATCATCATCAACATGATCAACATCATCATCATTATCATTATTATTACCATTACTCCTGCATCATGGGGCCTTTGTGAGGATTACAAGATAATGTGTACAGAGCTCCTGACACACCAGGCATAACAGGCTGTCATAACAGACATAACATAACAGGCTGTCAATTGATTGTATTTATCACCATCACCATTGTAGTTGATTCTCAAGAAGTGAAGGAAGACTGACGTGGTCAGGAGGCTATCTGGAGGAGGCAGGCCTTCTGCTGGGTCTCAAAGGCATTCCTTTTACTTTTAACACCTGCAAGTGTCTCTAGTGTTTTTAGGCAAGGACATACCATCACCAATTTCCAGGACTTGGAAATCTAAATGGGGGCAGAGGATATTAGGTTCATATTTGCTACAGTGGCAATCTGGACTAAAGGAAGAGGGTTTGATTATTCCAGTTATTTTAAAACTGATTTGATTCTGTTGTTGAAATTCTTAACAGTAACAGAGGTCTAAAAAAAAGAAGAACAAAGAACCATTCAATGCTCTGTTTGTTCAGAATGGTTCAGTTTCAAGAGATGTTGGTAAAGTGATCTGATCTACCTGCATCAAATAATTCTACAGAGAAAAGCTTTCTGGGGAGACACACACACAGAGAAAATAGGTTGAGTCTTTCCTCCCCAGAACCAGTTAAAAATACAGTTTTCTTCCGTATCTCATGGGAAGTTGACCCACCTCAGCCCATTGAATTGGTACCAAGAAGTGGTATCAATAGGGGAAAGCCATGCTTCCATCTTCCCATGGAAAATTCCATTTGGAGGAAGGGGAGGGGCAGCGGGTATGTTCCTGCCCACGTAGGCAGGCATGCTGCCAATCACCTCCTTCAGCAGCCAATGCCTCTCTGCCTTCACCCAGACCCAGCCAAGCACAGCAACAGAGGCAACACCAGCCTTGGTGTGGAAGGAGCACTGTGCACAGTGGCAACAAAGCTCCCAGGTTCCCAAGGCAACAAACTCACCCATCTCCCCAGGCCTGAAACTACTCCCTTAGTGAGTCCCTCGGGTAGAGGATTGAAGATGCCTCATACCATTAAGATACCAAAGTGTAAAGCCCTCCTCCAGGCATTAACACTCAAGCTTAAAGTGGACTATCCCATGGCCCAGTAGGACAGCAGGGCCATGAAAGGATGGGCTAATCCAGCACCTTGTTTGAGCCTCGCCACAGCACTTTGCAAGTCCAGCTTTCTGCTGAGATTGTTTGGGCCACTTCCTTCTGGAGCTTCCATACCCTCCACTGAGCTCACACATATCCCTTCAATTCCATTGTCTCAATCCCACCTCTCAGCCCTTCTACAACCATGGAGCCCTTCCAGACCCCACCCATAATGGTCACTCCTTCCTCTGAGCTCTCATAGCTTTTAGTTTATGAAATGAATTACTTTTTACACTGATTCTTAGTAGATATGTCTTTTTTTCCACTTTACTGGTTGCTGTGTTTCCACCAAGTTTATGCTCAACAAACACTTGCTGAATAAATGAACAAATGACCGGAGGAGATGGTACAGGCATAGCTCTGCGGAGAGTGTGCCTGAGGAGGGCCCCAGCAAGGATGCCAAGAGGCTCAGAGGGTGCCTGAGGGTGCTGTGTGCTCTAGGGCAGCAGAGGTCTCAACAGGGAGAAAGAGGGGTTCCATAAGCAAATCCTGACACCTAACAATGCCCACAGGCCCCTGATGGGTAGTCAGGACTCTTTGGGTTGCAAGTCACAGAAAGTCAACTCAAATTGGCTTAAGCAAGAATGGAAGTATTGGCTTTCATGGGTGGGAAGGATACTGGAGTAGCTCATAGAATGGAAAGAAGAGTTCCAGAAACCAAAACCCCAGGATAGAAAGTACGAACCCACTAAAGACCTAGAAAATGTCTCTCTTTTCTCCCCTCCTCTCTCCTTCTCTCTCCTCCTTCCCCTCCCTCTCCTCCCTATATCTGAATTCCAGATATGTTCATGTCACATCACACCTCTCTCTCTTCTCTCTCTCTCTCTCTCCTCATTCTCTTCCTCTCTCTCCATCTCAGTCTTACTGTGTCTCTATTTTAATACCATTCTCCTTTACATCAAACAATTTCTCTCCACATATCAGAAAAAATAGCTCCTAGCAACTCCAGACATAAACCCTTAATGATTTAAAACTAAGAAAAACTAGCCTTCCACCTCCAATCAGAAGATTCCATGGGAGGCCCCCAGTCAGCCTGGATTCTGTGTGTCCACCCTTGGACGAGTTGCTGTGTCCAGGGATGTGTCACTATTTTGGGCCCAACTGTGTGAGGAGAGAGGTTTGGCACTGTGTTTGACAGTTCCACCAGGGCCACATGGAGGGGAGAAACAAGAACACCAGCAGCTCGCTTTGTCAGCAAAGACAAGGGCCCTGGGAATGACCTCTTGGAAGGAATGAAGGACAGGACCTAGAAACAACTGCCGGCAGGGGTGATATCAAGACTAGGGATATATTTCCAGGCAGAAAAAGAGAGGCCCTCTGAAACTTCTTGCGCTTTTGTCTCCTAGGGACACCATGTCTAAAATGATCTCAGCCCAGCAGCTCACATCACATATCTTGAAATATCAACTATGCTCATCACTGCTTCAAAATCATGGTAGATCCACCTCTAGATTTTGTTTTTAATGTTCTCATAAAAGCACATATATTACTATATCACTATTTTGCTTTCTAACAACAGTATTTCAATGTAACTAGCTTCCTTTGTACTCCTAAGTATTTTATGCACTTTAAAACATTATTCTGAAAAAGGGTCTGTAGGCTTCACCAGATTGCCAGAGAGGTCTACGGTGGCTAAGAACCCCTGTTTTAGTTGACTGTAAGATGCTGACTGGTTTAATCCTCTAATTTTTGCATCATTTCCTCTATTTTCTGTATTTTTGTCTTTTTTTTTTTCTACTTTCTGCGCAATTTCCTCGATTTGCTCTTCTGACCCCATTCTCTGACTATTTTACTTCTGCTGCATTCCCTTTGATAACATCCTGATCTTGTTCCATAGTTGTTCTACCTTCTCATCTCTCTTGGCTGTCGATTCTAGGGTGTGATTTATTCCTGCTCATCTTTGGCTGTCTGTTCACACATGGAAAAGGCACTACAAAGCGATTGGGATTTCTGCATCTAAGTGCAGGGCTTATTGGCTGGTGGCTTCACTATGGGATTTTAAGCAGGGACCAGCCATTTCACCGTGGGATTCCCCACATGTCAGAATCTGTGACTTTCCTCTTGAGGAAGTCTAGTATCCAGAAGAATCCTCTAACCCCCTGTTTGGAGGAAGTGGGAATACACAGGTCAGCATCCTAAGACCGACCCAGTAAGGAGACTTGGACCTTATCCTCTATTTTCCATCAGGTTCAGCGCTGTTCTCTGCATTTCCTGCTATTCTCTCATTCTGAATTCTCTCTGGTTCAATTACCCAGGGATTAAATCTCAGATTTCCTGCTGGAGCAGGAGAGGAACAGCTGTCTGGCTTTTTGGACTGGGAAAAGTGACTTCTTGAGATAGGTCTTCAGCCCACCCTCCTATGTTCCACTCCACTCTCTCCCAGCTTTGAGAGTTGCTTAGTGCCTCCAATTTCCGAGCCTTTCTGCAATTCTTGGATACAAGCTGGCTTGCTCTTCTCAGCTTTCCCCTCTGTGGGCATCATTCTCCACCCTGTCAAGAGAGCACTCAATCTTCCACTTTTTATGTTCTGGAGTTTTGTCAATCTTTCTTGTCTGGTGTCATTTTCTCTCCATTTTACTTTGTCCTTACAGATTTATACTGTTTCTTTACCATCATTTTAGTGCAGCTTAGAAAGGGAGCAGAGATTACAGAGACTATTCCATCTACCGCATTTATCCATATGTCTTCTGCCCTCCAGTTTCTCACTTTAGCCCAAAGAATAATAAAAAGACACCAGCAGCCTTGTATTGATACTTCTTTGGACTTTCATATCCAACTTAGTGTTGGTGCAAGAGGACCTGACTGTGAGGAAATAGCTGTCTTGAGCCTTGGCTGCCAGCCAGTAATCGGAATGTCAGCTCCCATGCCCAACAATGATTAACCTGGAACTACAGGAACTGAACCACAAGATGGTAAGGGAAGGAGCGAAACCCAAAGTCCAATATAATGATCTTCAGACGGAGTTGAGAATGTCCACTTCTTCCAGGCAGACTGCCTGGGCTGAGGGAACAGAGGTATGATCCCCCCTCCACCCCAATACTATACACACCTGACATTCCACCTGATCTCCTAATATCCTCCTCATGATTGCTCCCAAAAGGTATTGCCTTGTACTTCAATATGACAGAAAGGTTACCTCTTTTCTCTTTATATATTGGTTCTATGTTTGCTATTCTGTTGACAATGTATCTTCTTGGGGCAGATTGTGTGACTTCTGAATGGCTACCCAAGTTGTCTGTATTCAAGTACAAACTCCTGCAGCACCAGGTTTAAAATAAAAAGTGGGAAGAAATGGTCTTTTGACAAGGAGGTCAAATTAAGTTGAGAAGGACAGAAAAGAGACCTGACAGACTTCCTTGTTAAAAAAAAAAAAAAAAGAATGCAAGCATCTGAAATAATGTGAGTCTTGAATCTTGTACATATTTCCTGAAAGTGAGAGGAAAGACGCATTTCTACAGCACTTTTCTTCAGGGGGCATCAAAGTGCTTTTTCTTTTTTTAATTATACCAAAGAAAGCAAAGGCACCAGATATGAATGTTTCAATATCTGTGCAGCAAGCCCATGCAGCTAAGCTGTTATTTAAAGACATGAAAACGCAGATTTCTGGATAGGCTGGAGCTGAGTTCACTTCAAAAGCTGGGGCTAGGAAGGTACCGAGGATTTCTTCCAAAGCCCCATGGCCCTCCAAAGATTGCTGGGCAGCTTCGATTCGCTGGCCCCCACAGGAGGTGCCTCAGCCTCCACCTCATGCTGAGGTTTAAGAGATGAAAAGATGGACTGAGGCGAAGCAAGGGAAGAAGGACTGAGCCCCGATGTGGTTCCCATTATGAGAGACGAAGACAGAGTATTTTCGATTTGCCACAACTCTAATTGGATGGGTTTCTATAATAGGCATCGTAGTAATGGGGGCTATTTTCTGGGATCTGAGGAAAAATCAGAAGTGAGTTTTTGGCTTGAGGACATTGTTATAAATAATAGCCTATGGTCTAAGATCAAAAACAGAAAATGTCCTGGCCACAGCTTCCTACTCTATTGATGAGAAAATCCAGTGCTGGCCAAATCTCATCTGAGCCACTGGCCTACCACACGGTTGGAGCAGAATTAAGTAGAACTGGCCACACTGCCACAGAGAAAGTCCACAGTGAATTACTTGACCACAAGCTGCCACATCAGGGCCATTCTAAGACTGCTATGCCCCACAACATAGAGGTCCAAATGGAGAGAATCCCAGAATCCTGCTAACCCAGGGGAAGAGTCAGTGAGTATTGTGGACAAAGCAGTGGCCAGAGGTGGAAATTTCCATGGGGTAAGGGATCTCACTTGAGTATCAATTATAGACTAGATGATTATAAAATTCCCCCACCCCAAAAATTCACTCTAAACATAATCTACACAAATAGTTGGTTACCACTCATGGATGTGACTAGAAGGGAGAACTGGTTGCTTTGGGTAAATTTCACAATCTTTCTGAAGGGGGAGAAAAAATGATGGGTATAATGATGGGTATTTCTCTTTTCTATATTTGGGTTTAATTTATTAATCCTCCACCCAAAGTACAGGAAGAATTTCCTATTGGACCAGGGCCACCATGTAAGGATGTGCGAATTGTACACAGAACAAATCCAGGGCACCCTTACATTGTAGGCAGTGGCCACAAACGAAGCATCTCATTTCCAGATGCTGTGGTCACAAAGCACCATACGAAACTTCTACAATGACGAAACAGACTATTGCAGTTGATATCAGCACTAACTATACTCTGAGGCTCCACTCTCTGGGCTTCTGAATAACCGTCATTCTAGACCAGGTTCCATTGCCAGAAGTAGGGACCTGAGTGCTGTGGAGGCTGCAGAGTTGTCTCCTGGCGGGCCTGTTTCCACAGGAGTCTTCACTTCTTCCTGAGGTCTGCAGCTTCCCCTAGCCTCTCTGAGGACAGCCTGGCCAGAATCTGGATGCTTCTTCCCTGATCTGGCTAGGACACATTTGAAGCCTCCACAGAGGGTACAGCTTTCTCCTCCAAGTGCAGCGCAGCTCTCTGACTGCTTGGAGCTGGCTGACTTCTTGGCACCACCTCTGCAAGGGTGCAGCCAACCACACCTGGGCACTGAGGACCCTGAAGAAGAACCTGGAGTCTCCTCAGAGCTCTGCCTTACCCATCGGCTGATGTCAGCCATCACTTCTGGCTCCATAAATTAAATACATGGACTAACCCTGTCCCGTGTGGTGTCCATCCAAACCTGTCAGCAAAGCCATGGGAAACTGTCCTCAGAGAAGTACCCCCTGCCCTCCATGCACTATCAGACCACTCACACTGCTCCTCAAACCTCTCCCTTGAGCACTGAGGGGTTTTACAGACGCTGAGCACTCACAAACCCAGCACACTTCATGCAGATGTGACATGATGACCATTAAAACACACATTTACATTGACAGTGCATCACACGGCAGCCATTTATCCAAGCCTTAAAGGCACCGACCCATGTGAGTTTGGGGTAGTCTAATAAAAGTCGTTCAGAGTCCAACCTCTATTCTTCTTGGTTCTAGTCAGTCCCAGCAATGCTACCTGTGGTACTCCATTTTCTTTCCCCCATCTTTGTTTTTGTGAAAATAAAAGCAGTTTGAAATGAGTAGTTAAAATTACCTACATTTAGACCACTCTGTTGGAAGTTGAAATCTCTTTGTTTTTCTTCTCGATTTCTCTGTGTATAAATACAGTGTTACGTATAGTTGTCTTTCATGATCAAAGATAATGGTGATACTTCCCCAAAAGACAAGTAGAGAATAAAAATCATCATCTACCTATGATCACAGTGAGGCTTTGTATCATTTTGGCCAGATCTATCTAGTGTCTGATAACCTCTCTCAGGTAGCCAGAAGTCCTGAAACCTGCTTAGCCCTGGTCCCCTACATCTGTCCCTGTGGAGTGCTCTACAATAATAATAATAACAGCTCACTTCTTTAAGGACTTGCTATGTGCCAAGCACTGTTTTAAACAGTTTCCTTGTATTATCTCATTTAATCCTCCTGAAATCTCTCCGTGGTATTATCCATATCCCCATTTTACAGATGAAGAAACTGAAGCACAAGAGATGGAGTCATTTGCCCCGGGTCACATGGCTGGTACGAATTCAGACCCAAGCAGTCTAGCTCCAGAGCACACAGGCTGAGCTCTGACACTATACTACACCACGAGGCAGCATGAATAGCCATCACTCAGCTAAGCTGGAGTCAAAGCAGTGCACAGCTCTTTACAGTTTATCCACAGATTCCTCTTTAGAGATGTAGGGTCTCAAAGAAAAAACAAGTCCAGAACCTCACTGGGTTCTCCCCGCATGGTGCCACTCTGCTACCAGTTATACCAGTAGCTCTGCAAACCAGTGACATGTCCCTCTGGTCTGCC
Organism: Tapirus indicus; assembly: GCA_031878705.1. NCBI lineage: Eukaryota > Metazoa > Chordata > Mammalia > Perissodactyla > Tapiridae > Tapirus > Tapirus indicus. The sequence goes on along the minus strand of CM062927.1, from coordinate 28,119,122 downwards.
CCCGACACCCTCACTCCCACCTATTCATCTTTGAAACTTGGTCTGTACGTCCAACACCGTGTTTCCAGGCAGCCCTGAAAGTTCTGACAACCCATTAACTCCTCCTCCTCCCCACCTCACAATCCTCACACTCTCAACCAGTCCACATGTCCCTATGCTAATTGCCCTTTCCAAGGTTAACATTTCCAAATGGCAAGATAAGTTCAGAGCCATTTAAAGGAAAAATACGTGTACTTGAGACAGACCATGAAAATGTTGGGCCTTTTTTTTTTTTAATCTCCTCCTTACCCTCCTTGCAGAAGCAGTGAGCTCAAGTGGCCTCCTATTTATTGTTTTTCCCAGAAAAGCCAATTTCAGTTCAGTTCCCACTGTTTCATAACACGAGAGCTCAACTTACACACTTCCAAACAGAGGGATGGGTGCTCAGTTTTGTTTTCTTCTTCCCTCAAGAAAAAACCTCAATCTCAGTTGCAGGCTTAAACAGATTTAACAGCCATAAGCCCCATAAGCTCTGGAATGCCATAAATAGTCCTTTTCATCAGAAGCTGCAAATCACAATTCTACTGTAAAAGCCAGAGCTACTCGGCTAGCTGCCCACAGCATGAGCATGGGGCCTTGCATTTAGTGGCATTTAATAAAGATTTGTTGATGGACCAATTGATCTGGGTCTCCCATATCAGGTGTAGCCTGAGTTTCTGAGATTTTCTTTAAAGGGATTTGAACTAAGATTTAAAACCAACTCTTAATGCATCAACCTCTCCATTCCCAGAGTCCTTTGGGCTCAGAATCTTGGAACCGATTTATAATGCATGAGTTTCAAAGCCCCTGTGGGGACCAGAGGGCAAGAAGGAAGCCAGGATAATCCAGTAAAAGCCCCTACACCATCTGGATCGTGGTGTCCTCATGACAGCCTGGAAGAACTGAGAGAGGGGCCCTCTGGATCATCAGAGAAAAGTAAACCAAGAATTGCGTCACGACAGTTGAGAGCTTTGCAGTCAGGAATCCTGATTCCACCACTCCTAGCCCTACGGCCTTAGTAGGTTACTCAGCATCTCTGTGCCGCAGTTTCCTCATTCAAACCAGCTCATAGGACTTCTATCAGGATTAAATGAGAAAACACGTGTTAAGCCCTTGAGACAGTATCTGGCATGTAGAAAGCATCACTTGTGTTTTAAATAATTAGCTTAGCAATACAGTGAAGGAAATTTTACTGAGCTTTCAATTTTATGAAAGCTGGGGGTCCATGTATACCAATCACAGTTACTCCGCTACCCAGGTTATTCAATTAAACAGAACACCCTACTCTCCTCAAATGCCAGACAGATGGGAGTTCACAATACATATGAAAGTGCTCAAGGGAGTAGAAACAAAGTAGGGATCAGTGAATTTAGTTGGGCGTGCAAAGTACCAGGGGTGCTAAAATAAAATCATGCCATAAATTTTTTAAGTGAAGTTATAACTTCGGGGACTGATATGCCATATTAGCTATTCCAACTTTTCAAAAGCCCTTTGCATCACAATGGGGAAAGAAGGAAGCCAACTGAGTTACTGTGTTCCTGTTTTAGTCATCAGACTTTAGCAAGAAAAATAAAGGGAGAAGGATGGATGTACACAATTAGGAAGTAATTAAGGCCAGGTAAATACAGCTGTTGATAAAAACACAGGTAGGGGAATCCTTAGAAAAATTAAATGTAACAAATCAGCAGGCAGAATGAAATGGATTCCCCGGCAGTGAAGAAACTTGTTAATACATTTGCTGAACCACCAACAAGCCAGAAAAGTAACAGGGAGTGAGGACAAGGAAATATTGCATTGAGTCTTGAAGTGAGCTTGGGAGCGAGAAGACTTTTGAGTGGCTAGTAACTTCCAGGGAAAGAGGAGCAGTGAAGGGACAGAGTGGAAGTGGCAGAGAGTTTCCCTTGCTCAGCCTCCCTCTGTGGTTAAGACATCATGCTTCGAGGATGGATCGTTGTCAGGGTTAGAATGACTGGACTATATAAAGAAATCAATTCTGTGAGTATTCACTGAATGCCTCCCATGTCCAAGGCACCATGCCAAGTGAGAGATACGAAGATGAGTAAGACTGGTTCTGGATCTCCGGAAACACCCAGACCATGGGGACAATAGCTATGAACACAGTAACACAAGGTAAAAGGTGATCAATGCTGGAGCAGAGTTACAGGCAAGCACAGGGACACAGGAGGGAGGTGAATTTCCACCAAGAGTTTCAGGGAAGGCTTCCTGCAGGAGGTGGCATTTGAGCTGACCTTGGAGGGTGGATAGGAAAAGTGCTTCAGGCAGGGAAATGGCAGTCATTCATGCAGTCATTCATTCATTCTTTCATTCGTTCATCCATCCAACTATCCACCCAATTAACAAATAGTTACTAGGCACTTACTTTCTGTCAGACACTGTGCTGGTTATTGATGACAGATTTTTGAGTAAAAAGACACAGAATTCCCACCCTTGGGGAGCTCTTGAGGAGGCAAACACTAACCAAAGCATCATACCTTCAGATGTAAATTGCCTCATGGCAACGCCATGAGGAGTGGTCCACAGTTCTGTCTGAGGCTCTAACAGGAATGTCTGACCCAGCAGAAAAGTCAGGGAAGGCCTTGCTGAGGAAGTGACGGCAGATCTGAAATCAGAATGGGGAGTCAGAGACATCCAGGCAGACAGAGGAGACTGCAGCGTTCCTACCTGTGGGAGTAGCCCGCTTCAAGGTGGGAAAAAAAACATGATGAGAACAAGGGACTGAAGTAGTCCAGGGAGGCTGGAGCATGGCATGGGGGGAATAGTGTGTGGAGACGAGGCCAGAAGGGCCAGCAGGGATATGTGGGGTCTCGGGGGTCTTGGTGAGAAGCTCCTGCTCTTTATTCGAAGAAAAATGGAAAGTCTTGGAAATATTCTAATTGGTGCCATTACATGGAGGGGGGTGAGAGGTGGCATGATAAGAGTTTTATTTTGGAAAGATGAGGCTGAAGTGTAGAGACTAGATGAGGGCCAGAGTGGGTGAACCAGTGGTCCACCAAGAGATATGATGGTGGCCAGGACTGGTAGGGCAGCAGTGGGGATGAGGGGAAATGACGTCAAGAGACATTTAGGTGTAAGTTGACAGAACTGGAAGGTAGACTGTGGGGCTATGGTAAGGAAGAGGGAGGTGTCAAGGATACCTCTGGCTTTCAGAAATGGACAGATGGCGATGCCAATTCCCTAGATAAGGACAATGGGAAAGGGCCATTGTGGTAGAGAGAGATGAGCTGTGGGGAATCAGAGATGTGAAGGTGTGGTCAATATGTGTCTCCCCAGTGGACTACAAGCCCACTGAGGGCAAGACTCTGTCTTTTTACTCAGAATGGTGTCCTTGGCAACTAGTACGGTGCCTGATAGATAGCAAGTGTTCAGTAACTGCCTGTTAACTGAGCGGACAGCTGGATGAGTGGATGATTTGGGTTTTGGACATGTAAAGTTTGAGGTGCTTTAAGACACCTAAAGGAGATGTCAGGTAAAAAGCTGGATTGATGGGCTGTGGCTCAGGAGAGAGGTCGGGAAGGGAGCTATAGATGCATGATCCTCCAAAGACAGTAGCTCAAAGGAGAAGATGAACAGGCCCTGGGTTCAGCCTTTAGGAATTTCAACAGGTCAGGGCCAGGTAGCGGGGGGAATGTGCACAAAGGAGAAAGAGAAAGGGCAGCCAAAGTCAGAGGGAATATTTCAAGAAGGAGAGAGTGGTCAACAGTGTCAATTGCAAGTAAGATGAGAACTGAAGAACATCCTTTGGATTTAGCAACACTGAGGTCATTGGTGACCTTTGTGGGAGCTGTTTTTGTGGAGTGATGGGGTGGAAGCCAGATTGGAGGGGGTGAGGAGTGGGAGGTGATGAAATGGTGACAGAGAGTAGACACAAGTCTTAGGAGAAGTTTGGCGGTAAAGAGGAGGAGAGAGGTGGGGCAGAAGCTGAGCAAAGGCAGGAATGTGCCCGGCATGTTTGAGAAGTTACAACAGCCTAGCATGGCTAGAACAGGGGTTCTTGTGCATTTTTTTTGCTGCCCCAACATCCTCTGAGTAACAGACACCCCAAGTCATTAACAGAAATCAGAACATCAGAAGGAGTTGATTACACTGAGGGTGATGAGTTTGTTTTGGAGATGTTAATTTGGGGCAGGGGTGGTTATGGAGGGGGTAGGGGAGAGAGACGTCTGTAGCATAGCTGGAAATATGGTCTGGGGCAGCACTGGCAAACTACAGCCACCAAATCCAGCCCCCCACGTGTTTTTATATGGCCAGCCCATGAGTTAAGAGCAGTTTTTATATTTTTAAATGGTTGAAAAAGTCAAAAGGAGAATAATATTTCATGACACGTAAAAAGTACATGAAGTTCAAATTTCAGTGTCCATAGATAAAGTTTTACCAGAACACACCCGAGCTCATTCATTTACATACCATCTATGGCTGCTTTTGCGTCACTGCAGCAGAGCTGAGTAGTTGCAACAGACCATTCGGCCGGCACAGCCTAAAATATTTACTATCTGACCCTTTTCAGAAAAGGTTTGCCAATCCTTGGTCAAGGGCATAGGAAAGCAATCAGAGCAACTTCCTGACAGTCAACATTACGGAAAAGAATCAAGTTAAAGGGGACCAGATCACACTGCACAGTAAGGAAAGTAGGTGGCTGGCCATTTGCAGGGTGCAGACAGGTTGAAACAGCCTGATATCTCTGGTCTATGACGGACATTTATCTGACCCCCCCCATCGTTTCCCCCTCTGGCTGACATCATGAGCAGACCTTCACAAGGCTCAGTGTGAGCTCACAAGGCTCACTTCTTCGGGAAAACAGTTCCCTTCCCTTCCCCAGCTGACTGTCCCAGCTGTCTTAGACAAAGCTTCTTGCTCTTCTCCTTTACAGCACTTATCGCCATGGTAATTAAATAAGTATTTGTAGAATTCTTGGTCTACTGCCTGTCTCTCCTCCCAGACTGAGAGGCACTGTGGTGTAATGACTAAGAGAGCAGACTCATAGACAGGCTGCTTGGTTCAATCCTGGCTCTACCGTTTACTGGCTGGGTAACCGTGGCTCACTTACCCTCTCCTGGCCTCAGTTTCCTCATCAGTAAAATGGGGACAGTGAGAGTCTGTACCATTCAGGATTGTGAGAATTAACTAAGACAATAAGATGTAAGGTGCTTAGAGCAGGGCCTGTGATATACTAGTACCCAGTAAATATACCATCATTAATAACTATTTGAATGAGGGGAGTGAAGTAAAGGAGTGGGAGAAAACAAAGATGAAAAGTGAATTTCAGGGCAACTGGGTAGATGGTGATGCCCTCTCCAGAGACAGGGAACACAGGAAGGAAAGTGGGTTTGGGGGACTTGCCGTGTTGACGTGCTTGGGAACAACCAAGTGGCGATACAATGTGGATGTGGAGCTCAGCAGAGTTGGTGTGTCGGGTAGGGGATTGGAGGAGTGTGGAGAAGGCTTGAAATAGCTGGGAGAAATAGCTGAGGGGGAAACATAAGATTGCTGGGCTGTGTTTTGGGCCCATGTAAAAATGTTCTGGCATTTGTATTGCTGCTGTGTGATTATCTATCTACACCTTAACAAACGGGAGCTGTTACTATCTATGTTCCTTGAGAACTGGGACTAGCTTGTCTTGTTAACTACTAGACCCCCAGGACTTCTAGCACAGTACCTAGCATACAGTAGGTGCTCAATAAATATTTATCGAAATAATAAGTAAAGGAATGAAGGAAAGGAGAGAGACATATACATATTAACTTGGTAATCAGGTTGGGGGTTGTGGCAAATGCTGTGGCCCACCCTGGACATCACCAGTAGTCCCCATACATGTTGACAGCAACACCTGTGTCTTGCTGCCCTAGGGAATTCTCTAGTGACAGGAGCAGGCTGGCCCATGCACTTCCAGGGGCAGACTGGAAGTGCTGGGGAGTTAATGTCCTCAGGAAGGAACAACTCTCAATCATTGAGGGATGACAACTGCTGGTTAAATATCCAGCACCCTCAGCCCTCAGTTGGAGGCTTCTGTTCTGTCAGCCATGCTGTTGCCAAGGAATTGTGTCACAGGTGTCCCCCGTAGAGTTTTGCTCCATGTATAAGTTCACTGGATCCGTGTTCACCAGACAGCAACCAGAATGCAGGATCACAGGACAGTAAAAGCTACATTAAAGTAGGCAAAGGAACTCCTAACCACCTGAACTCGGGTCCTCAGAACAAGACAGGGAGGAGGACATCAGCTCTTGAGGCATCTGCTTGGACCATAGCCGTACGACCCTCCATCTGGCCACAGGGAACCAGCCTCCTGGAAGCCAGGCTGGCAGCTGACTGGGCACTGATGAAGGTTGAAGACAGCTCTAAGATAAAGGACTTGGTCATTGTGGGCAAGCCACCTCAGTGTCAGTTTTCTTATCTGTAATTAGCAAAGGAACCAAACAGGCCATACCTCCCTTTGTAGTTTCCATGACTGCATCCTATTCTCTCTCTGTGTCTTGGTGATTTTCATTTTCCCATACTCACCCTGTTTTCACCTCCTTGTGGTCCTTTGTTAATTACAATGCATGTGTCTCAACAGATATTTCAGTGAAGACACTAAATTTTTAGTGCCTAATAGGCACTTAAAATACTCAATGAATGGATCAACATGCTCCTCCTCCCTTTCTTTCTCCCTCTCATGCCCTCTACACCTGAGAAATTGTCCCCGTTTTCCTGCACAGGAGGGAAAACATGATGGTGCTGCCCTGTCCTGTCCTCTTTTCTTTGACTTCTCAGCTCTGAGTCTTCCCGGGTTTAGCAGTCATCTCAAACCTCCTGGGCCTCCTTTGCCTTGTCTTTCCAAACCCAATATCTTTTACTCCTGTAAGCATATTGGCTCAACTAACTCTCTGAAGCTTGCTTGGTCAACCTTTCTGCTGGACTGCTGAGCCATTTGTGACCTGCAGATAGAATAAATTCAGAGTCTGCACAATCAGCACTCCCTCCTGGAGAGAGTTAGCCACGTGGCAGTGACTAGATTCCTCGTTAACGTGGCCTTGTGTGAGTCTGTCACGATCATTCCTAGACACAATGATGAGTCTGTGGCCTTGAAGCTCACAGAGGAAAGGAAGAATCACCTCCAAACCTTATAACTATGACATTCTGTTTCCAAAGGAAGAGACCCAAGGCTTTGCACTTCTCCAGTGCTTTGACCTTCAAGAAACCCCTGTCCCAATGTCGTATTCTAGCCCAGATAACCAGCAAAACATCCCAGGTGGGCAGACCCATGAGATTTCTCTAATCCTGTTTTGTGCTCAGCATTTAGTTAACTCTGTGATAACTACAGAAGAAGTTTATAATGTGGTTCCTGGAACTCTGCTTCTGGCCTGATGGAATAACTGGTACCAACTAGGCCTGCCATTATACACTTTTATAATACCAGACAAAATGCATGAAACAACTCTTCAGATACCGGACAACAGATACACGGGACCATGATGCCTGAGAGAAGGGAAACAATTGAAGTGAGTCCTCTGATCATCTTGGCTTTCCGCCTAGAGGCACTCACCAGACCCCAGCACAGGGAGGAGGAAACCAAGCAGAGGATGGGAGCCTCCCTGAGCTTCAGAGACAAGAATCAAAGTGAAGGCAGGTTGAGGTGGCTGGAATCTGAGGTACAGAATGCCAAAGAAGAAGTAGCTACAAGGAGAAAAAGCTCCTGACATCTTCATAGGTGCCCTCATTTGTGTAAATAGCAAACTGCATATTTGTAGGGTGTGGCTCCCTCAGACCACGCAAAGAACAACTACTGGAGAAAGAACCACTATTGGAGAGCTATAAGCTGAACAACTATCAGCACTTACACTTGGTTGGGAAGTGTTTGAGTTCCAACCAACCAGAATGAAGAAAACTTGTTAAACACCCAGGGAATTCAGTAGAGACCCTAGAAAAGCCAAGTCTTAGAAATAGTGCTAGTTTAGTGCTAACAAATCTAAATGGGTATTTACCTAGTAATGGTAAATTAAATGTCTTCCAGAACAAAACTCAACACTCTTTGAAAGAATACAACAAAATTCAATCAACATCCTGACACTCACAATGTTCTATGTTCAATTAAAAAATTATTACATGTGAAAAGAACCAGGAAAATGTGAACCATAACAGAAAAATCAGTCTACAGAAACAGACAAGAAATAACAGAAATGACGGAATTAGCAGATAAGAAATTGAAAACAGCTAAAATATTTTCATGGAATTAGAGGAAAACATGAACCAAACAAGAACAGAAATGGAAACTATTTTTAAAAATCCAAAAAGAACTTCTAGAGCTCAAAATACAATATCTGCAATAATGGAAGCAGCATTACATCTGAACCATCCTGATGAGCACAAGCCATTGGGAGATGCTGACTTGCTCTTACAGAACATTCTGAACCACAGAGAGGCAGCCAACCCCGGTGGATGAAGCTCAGACTCTAAAGTCCACAACCCTAGCTCCAAGCCTGGCTCCACCACAAACAAGCTTGGGCAAATTTTTAAAGCGCCCCCAAACCTTAGTTTCCTCATTTGTGATGTGGGAATAATAATTCTCAACTTGCAGGGTTATTGAGAGGATGAGAGGTGAGGTAGGTGAAGCACCTGGTGCAAAGTAGATAACAAATGATAAACATTATGATTAGTCCACTGGTTGACCAGAGATTCCTGTGACCACTATATGAGGTGTCTCCTCCTTTTGGGTCCCAGAGGTGGGGTCACAACTACACTGGATGAGTGAAAGGAAAAAACTAACATATACATAAACATATAGGTATACTAGTCATCAAGGACAAGCAACACTAGGTATAAACATGATTCACATATGTGCTGTGTGTGGGCCACACAAAGAGAGTAAGGTGGGTCCCTTTCACTAGAGAACAAAGGGTCAGGGGGGCCCTGACTATGGAAATTTGGGCCAAGGGGTTCATAATTTGAAGTTTCTCCACTGGGAGAAGGATGCCTTTTTAATTTGCAAATTGACCGAGAGCAGCCTACTTAGCCCAACATCTTTGTCACTAAGTGGCCCCCTTGACGCTTTGACGCAGGTAACTGTGGCTCTCAGGGAATCCTAGGAGGCCACTGCTCCAGAATCTCGTCTCCAGGTAGGGGCAGGTGATGGGGGGGGGCAAGCACAAATTTAACATAGTTGCTCAGTTCTAGGGAAGATTATTTTCTCTTTACTGAAAGAGACAGAGACAGGTGTTTACTACGCATCTACTGTTTACAAGGCAGGCACTGTGCTAGAGGCTTTATCTGGATTATCTAGAATAACCATTCACTTATTCAACAATTATTTATTGAGTTCCAATAGGCACTGTGCAAGATGCTAGGGATGCACTGGGATCAGAGAACCAGATAAATGAACAGATCATAACCACAGAGTATCATAACCACAGAGTACCCCGCGAGAGTGGGTCCAGAGCAGAGGACCAGCACCTAACCCAGCCTTAGCAGGGGGAGGGTGTGTGTGTGTGAACAGAACATTCCAGGTAGAGGAAACAGCAAGCACTAAAGCCTGGCGGTGAGAGAGACAGAGAGTAGTTTATTAGGGGAATTGCCAGCAGTTCCTAATGTTGGAGCAGAAAAAAGTCTGCAGCAGTAAGCCAGCAGCCTGGCCATGAAGGATCGTATGCCTGGAACAGAGTTGCCAGGTTTTGCAAATAAAAATACAGGATGCTAAACCTGGTGACCACTGCCTCAGCCCGGTAATCACGGTCAACATCAGCAATGATAAGTCATGTAGACACTACGTACCCTCGACATGATGGAATGGGAATGCACTTTACCTCTGTTGTCCTCTTCCCAAGAACACACTACTCCAGTCTAATAGAGAAAAACAGCAGACAGACTCAAATGGGGGGACATTCTACAAAACACTGGCCAGTACTCCTCAAAATTGTCAAGGTCATCAAAAACGAAGAATGTCTGACAAATTGTCACAGCCAGGAGGAACCAAAGGAAGCACGACAACTAAATGAATGTGTTATGCTGGATGGGATCCTGGAACAGAAAAGGACACTGGGTGAAAACTAAGGAAATCTAATAAAGTACGGACTTTAGTTAATGCTAACATATCAACATTAGTTTACTAATTGTGACAAATGTATCACACTGATTTAAGATGTTAATGTATATGGTAATTCTCTGTACTACCTTCATAATTTTTCTATAAATCTAAAATAAAAAACTTATTTGAAAATACAGGGTGCCCAGTTAAATCTGAATTTCAGATGAACATCTAATTTTTTTTAGTATAAATATATCCCATGCAATCTTTGGAGCATAATTACACCAAAAAATTATTTGTTGTTTGTCTGAAATGCAAATTTTACTGGGTGTCCTGGAAACTCCTTCTTGGAAAGGAGTTGACCCTGAGGACAGCAAGGAGAGCAGTTAGGAGCTACTGAAGGACTGCAGGCAGGAAGGCGCAGGACACACAACTTAGACAGAAGATATACAGGTGAGGAGACTGAGGCTCGATGGTTTTACCAGAGTGCCCGGCTGGCTGAGTGGGGAGCCACGATCTGAACACAGGCCTATCTCACCTCAATCCCATGTCTATGCATTACACTCTGATGCCTCACAGAACTCTTTCTAGAAACATCCACAAGAATTCGCTCTTGCTGGCAAAGAATAAAGGAGGACCAAGAGCAGACGTTCTATCTAGAGGACTCCAGCAAAAGCAGGCAAGTAATTCTCAGCTTTAAAACTCAGGGCCCCCAAGACACAAGGCCACATTTCCTGCTGGGTACCAGCTCCCCACTGATGTCCCCCTTCCCCTCCTCTCTGCCCCTCACCATCATGGTCAAAATAGACACACACAGAGCCACGGACTGAAAAGTTGGAAGGGACCTTCAGAGCCATGCATCCAAAGTCCCCCTTTGAGCAGGATTCCCATCCATAGTTGTCCCCAAGGATGTCACCTCCTTGGTCTAGCTATTAACTGTTGGCTCCAGCCTGCGGCAGTCTTTCCCCACCTTTAATTCCTACTTCTAAACTGCTTAGCAGCTTACCATGCTAATTAGGGCTATGTGTTAAGTAAGAGTCAGTGGTCTCTGAGCAAGGGCCCAAAAGGCTCTTCTGTGTGGAAATGGAAACTTTGTCATGTGTATTCCAGCGGCTTAGGGATCTTTCTATCTTACTCCTCCCCATCTTGTTCCAAATAGGTGATGCTGCTTTATACCTGAGCTCCACAGAGATGAAGTTAAATAACTGCATTTGGATGAGCACAGCCCAAGGGTTGCTTTAGTTTATTTTAGTACCACAGGGGAGAAGCTGAGGGGCAACAGACAGGTGACGTGTACTCAGCCAGCAAAATCTCCTGCAGGAAATTATTGATGCCAGCCAGCTGCTCCAGGCCCCTGCTGGGCTCGTTCTCCTCCTCTCCTATCTCTCAGGGGACGGCCATCCCGCTGTGGCTTGCCAGCTCTGAAAGACAAAGAGGGCAAAGCTCTCAGCCTGCTGTGTGCCTACCTCCAACACATCCCCCCATAAAACCACTGACAACAGGGCCCTGCCGGGGGTGAGGGTGGGAGGACATGTCCAGCAATCCTCTTTTCTCTAGAAATGGGATTGGAAATGGGGTAATCGTCTAAATGGGCAGTCCTGATGCGTCGATAAGCATAACTCCCATTTTTATTACGGTGATGAGGCTGCCTGAGTGCGCGTAATCCTTCGCCTGGGCTCCGGGAGATGGCCAGGCAGCCAGCCGCCAACCTGCCCTCCACCACAGCTGCATTAGTCTGATGGGAAGAGGCGCTGAGCTCTAAACGGACTGCATTTCATAATGGTATTTAAAAGCACAGATCCTGGGGTCATGCCAGGGTCCAGGACACCGCTGACCAAGTTCCCTGTCCCCTTGAAACTGCCCTTCTGCTCCCCCAAACACTGATGGGGCATAGATGGTCCAAATACAGGGCCACCCTCAGTCACGTAGGGTGAAAAAGGTGTCAGGAAAGACCCCAACTTAAAAATGGCTCAAGGAAACACGGTATAATGGAAAAACCTCTAGGTTCTAGCCCCAACCAGTCCACCAACTCTTGAGGCCTCAGTTTCCTCAACTGCATTACGTGATTGCTAAGGTCCTTTCCTGCTCTCCCACATAAAAGACCCACAGATTCACCACTCTTACCCAGCCAGGAATTCCACTCTTACAGAGTAATTCCTTTGTGTTTTCAAGGCTGTTTTATCTTTTACACCTCCCTATTGAAATTATAATCATCCACTTTATTAATGAACTCCTTATGGGAGATGACCTAATAGTAGCTGGAAGCAAGGCCCTGAGGGAATAGGACAGGCAGGGGAGGTGTGGCCGTGTGTACCAGGAAGATGCAGGGAGTTCAGGAAGGGAGGTAGACAAACACCCAAGGCCATGTCATCTGGGGCCCACTGTGTGGGCAAAGTATACACTGAGGATGGATGAGGTCCAGGCAGATGGACTGCAGATTAGGGTAGCTGGTTCTGCTGATGGCACTCAGGGACCTTCAGGACAGATCACAACCCTGCGTGCCCATTTGGCTCCTGAGTGGAAGCTTCATCTTTCCCCATTCACTCATTTACTCAGTACTGATCAGCCAGGAGGCCGGGAGGCACAGCAAAAATAAGACTGGATTTAGCTTCAGAAGCTGGGCCCTAGCTGCAGTGCCAGCATTTGCATGACACCAAACAGGGCATGTCACCATTCTGAGCCAGCAAAATAAGGCAAGTGCATGCCTTGCACACTTCATGGGCAGGGTTATCACCTTGCACACCTCCGGGGGTGACATTCTCATAGGTGTCCACATGAGTGGCACCGGCCAGAATTGGGCAGTGCACAACTCGCACAGCCAAATGTTATGGCCCTGCTAGTAGTTAAGACATGTCAACTGACATAAGATACATTAGCCATGAACACTATTAACACAACAGTATTATATTCATCACTTTCTAGACAGGGATGCTAGATCCATAAAAGACATTTGCAAAAATCTAAAATTTAGTGGTATCAAGTTTTGCATTCTATTCATTCATCCATGGAGGAACACTAGAGCAACCCATTATGTCACCCTAGTGCTCTCATCATGATTCAGAATACAGGAGCCATAGAAAAGAATAAGCAAAACAGGAGGTGTGGCCCCAAGCTCGTGAGGCAAATACCCTTCCTTATGTGTCTCCCTGGTCCCAAGACCACACTGTCCTCTACACTGTCCCCCTCTCAAAATATCCTTTGTTATAAGACATGGAGTCTAGACTCAGTTAAGGCTCCATGATAGACTCAGTTAAGGCTCCATGATAGACTTCTGACATCAGGACAGGAAGATGGGGACCAGATATGTCTAGCCCAAGAGGAGGTTCCCTGGATTTCACACTCCCTCACACATCAACTTACGTCAGCTCAGGGCAGCAGGTCCTAAGGGTGCCCTTTCCTCTCAACATTCCACAGGCCACATTTACCTGGGAAAGAGATAAGATCCACAGATTCACGACTCCACCACACCGCCCACCTCTCTGCCCATTCCAAACCCCTTCTCACTCTTCCCTGTACATTGGTGATGTTCAAGTCAGGCAGGTTAAAAATGTTGAAATTATGTAAAGCCCCTTGATCCGCTACTGCCTTTCCTATGAGGGGAAAAGGTGGAAATGGGAACTACTAAAAGCATTTGTCCCCACCTCTCTATTTCTCCTTTCACTGCTCCAATTCAGGTCATCTTTATTAGATGCCTCCTAATGTGTCTTCCTGGTTCCAAGACCCTTTGCCCTCTACGCTATACCCCTCTCAGAGCTACTGCTCCAAAACACAGCTCTTGGCCCATCACATGCTTGCATCATAGGCTGCACGGTGCCCGTGTGCCGAGACCACAATATCTCTGCCATAAGCTTGTTCCCAACCTCACCTCTGGCTCCCTCCTCCCATGTAGCCTACACTGCAGTCCCACAGGGTGGCCCTCCATTCCTGAACAACCTTCATGTATTCACCCATCCATCGCACAATTAACTGAGCATATAAGTTGTATCATGCAGTGTGTGGGCATTGGAAATGTAGTAGAGGGCAGACCCAGCCAGGCATCCCGGAGCTTACAGGGAAAGCTTACATCCCTTTCAGAGAAAATAGACATCAATCACATAACCACAAAAATAAATGTATGATGACAAACTGTGATATATGATAAGCAAATGTGCTCAGAGATGTACAAGGCGGAAGGGCTGAAGCTGTCTGGGGGATCAGAGACGGTTTCCCTGAAGAAGTGATATTTGAGCTGACACATGAAAAATGAGAGGGGATAAATGAGGCAAATGGGGTGGGAGTGACGGTAGCCACAGAAGAGAGGGTTCCAGGCAGAGGACGGCCTGAGCCTGGGGCCTGTGAGCAGCAGAAAGAAGCCCGGTGCCGCTGAGGACAGAGGTGGGGTGCTGGTACATAATGGAGCTGGGGAAGTTGCCAGGGATCAGACTATGAGGGGTCTTACCGGCTCTACTGAGGATGTGGACCTTTATCCTAAGAGAAATGAGAACGCATTAAGAGGTTTTAAGGAGCGGAGGAGGATAGTTTGGGGAGTGAGTGACATGATCAGATTTGCATTTTGAAATGCTCACTCCAGCTGCTCTGAGAAGGGGCTGGGGGCCCAGAGTGGATGTGGGGGTCCAGTGAGGAGGAAATCGCATCCATCTCAGGCAAGAGATGGGGATGTAAACTTGGACTGGGAGCTGGGAGTGGAGAACGAGCCGGGGAAATGAATTTTCTAAACCAGAGTTTACCAAACCAGATGGATGGGCAGTACCATCTGGAAAGATAGAGCACCGGAAGATGACCAGATTTGGGTGAAAAGATCCTGAGATCAGTTTGGAACATAATGGGTTTAGGGAGCCTTTGAGGCCTCCAAAAGGAAAGATCAGTGATAGATGGGTCTGGGATGGAGACGTACATTTCGAGAGCCATCCTCACACAGATTGTAATGGAAGATGTGGACATTAATGAGATTGCTTTATGTCACCATTTACAGTCACTCTCTCCAGTTGTTTGACCTGTGCCTGCCCCCATGCAGGGAAAGCAGGACTCTGCTGCCTCACAGAACCCCTTAGGCCCCTGTACCCATTCCCGCTGCTATAGGGCCTCTTGCATCACTTTGTGACCAGTCCCTTACGTGTCTTCCCCACCAACAATCCAAAAACACCTTGGGACAGAGACATGTGGCTCTCCAACTGATGTCCTCAGCACACGGAGCAGAGCCTGGCTCTTGAGTGAGCAGGAAGGTACAGGCCCACTTTTCGGGCCACCACAAAGCCCCATGCAGTGTTGCTCTGGGGTAGAAGAGAATGCAGGTCCGGACCCAAGAGCCTCATCTGAAAACTGGTCTCTGAGTCTTCAAAAGGGAAATGGTTCCATTCTTTACCTCTGCTTCCAAGACACCAATATACGTACTGAAGAATTTTAAAAAGAGGATGGTACTGATGTTTTCCCACTGTTACTGTGGATAAGCGATCAGATATTTATTGGAGATGTATTTATCATTGTTAAATGTGCAAGGCACAGGTAGAGAAAATGAGCCAGCTCTGTCCTCAGAGCTTCTAGCACAATCTCTTACTCAGAACCCAGTGCTCTGATTATAATTCAGAACAAAGTTGTGCGTGATTTCATGTGAGTATCTACGAGAAAATCAAAGCCTGAATCCTCAAGGAATTTATAATCTCAAGAAAACATAAGACTGATATAGATGAAAAGTTACCTTTATCAATACACACAGAGCCACAGTACACTCTCTGGGACCTTTTTTCAAATTAGAAAAAGGTACCCTTCCTCCAAGCAGACACAGCCTCTCGGTGGGTCATGTGACTTGGCTGGATTTAAGCCCATGTCTCCCCGCCCTGGCCAGATGTCCTTGTGCAGTGCAAACCCTGCACAATGTATGTGTGACACCAGTAACAGGTGTTGTTCACAGGGAGGGATCATTATAGGATTGGCAAGCCGGGGAATAGGAAGAATTGACTGGGTAAGAAAAGAAGAAACAGCGGCAAGGAAGGCCAGAGGCATGGCCAGTGACAAATCGGGTTTGACCAAGGTGAAGTGTGCACCTGGGGAGTAAGGAAATGAGACTGGGAGGTTTGGATGGGGAATGATTATGGAAGCCTCCAAACACCAGGCTAAGTGGTTTATACTTGACCCCGTAAGAGCTGAACATTGCCTAGGGACATCACCTTCTGTGAAGGTTAATTTTAGGCCCCCAACTTGAGTGGGCCTCGGGGTGCCCAGATTAAACAGTGTTTGGGTGTGCCTGTGAAGGTGTTTCTGGATGAGATTAGCATCTGAATCGGTGAACTCAGTAAAGTAGGTTGCCCTCCCCAATGCAGGTAGGCACCATCCAATCCATTGAGCACCTGAATAGAACAAAAGGTGGAGGAAGGAGGAATTTGTCCCTTTTTTCCTGCCTCACTATTTAAGCTAGTACAGTTTATCTCATCTGCCCTCAGACTGGGATTTACATCACCAGCTCCCCTGGTTCTCAGGCCTTCAGACTCAGACTGAATTACACCATTGGCTTTCCTGGATCTCCAGCTTGCAGACAGTAGATCATGGGACTTCTCAGCTTCCATAATTGAATGAGCCAATTCCTCACAAAAAAAAATCTCATTTTAGATAGATAAAAAGATGATAGAAAGACAGAAAGATGGGGGCTGGGGGGGGTGCAGATCTTATTGGTTCTGTTTCTCTGGAGAATCCTGACTATTACTCTCTCTTTTCCCCCACAGCAATGCCATGGAGAGTTGGCTACTACTTGCAAAATTGCCCACGTGCACCCTGAAGGTCCATGAATGATACCACTGAACAAGAAAACAATATCTTTGTGCTGACATGGAACTGCAAATAATAAGGTGTAATCCCTTGCATTTGTAGCCTGCCTAAAAATATCTTATGTCCGATATATTTATTTTTACAATAGTCTCATTTGATTAATAGGATGAGAAAATAGAGCAGTTAAGAGCCTTGCTGAAAGCCAAAGAGAAAATTCACAGTGGCAAAGCTGGGACTGGAACCCAGTCTCTTACCCAGAATCCAGTGTTCAATGGCGCTCAGGCCTCTGCACTTGCCTCGGCAGGATCCCTTTTTCACCAGCCACCACACCGACTCCTTGAGTCTGCCAGCCCTGGGTCCTTTCCAAGAAAAGACAAAGCTTCTAAACAAGCAGTAATGACATTGATTATGCCAAGCCAGAGGCAGGGGATTCTGGATCATTTCTTTAAAATACTTGCTCAGGAGCACCCGCACCCTCACCCCCACCCCACCTCATCCCAAGAAAGAAATGTATGGTACTTCATTAACATGAAGGGGAAAATAATTCCCGGTAGATTTTTGCAGTCTCATTTTCCTAGCTTGTCAAATGCCAGCAGCAAGCCAGTCTGGCTGCATTGTTAGCTTGGCTCAATCTTATTTTGTAGTGTTTTGCAGATCGCAGCAGCCTTTTTTTCCCCCCAACTGGGCAAAAACATATCACCTTTGAGCTTTCTGGTGTATTATTGAAAAGAATTCCCTGTTCAACCTGGACTTCATAATATAGTATTCTCTTCTGCTATCCCAAGCCACATTTTTTTCTCCAAGAAAGAACACAAAAGTTATTTTTAACACCATAATACAAGACATGTGATCAAAATATGATTTTAAAAAAACCAACTAAATGGAAGATTTTCCAATATGTCATGCAAAGGACAAAAAGCATGCTGTTCAAAAGCTAATTTTCAGTTATCATATTTACATTCCCCCTCCTCTTTTTTTTTTTTTTTTCTGCTTCACCCTTTTGTTACTAAAGACGTTGGAATGAAAGGGGATTTGTCTCTTTTTCTCCAAGACCCGTCTCTCACTGCTGAGTTTCTCCACACCTGAATTCACACACCTCCCACAACATGACCATCACCCCCATGGTAACCACTCATGACGTCACAAACACAATGTGACAGCAGAAGAAACAAGAGCTGCTGAGACTCTGTTGGATGCAAATGCCCTGTATGATCTAAGGGACTTGCAGGAACAAAGGGAATTTTGTCTTGATATTTCAGCAGAAAAGTAATTCTTGAAATCTATTCTTGTATTTCAATATTTATTGGATTTCAAAGCTTCTTGCCGCCCAGGAGCCTGTGAATACAGTCAAAGGGCCACGACATTTCTAAAATGGCACCACACCACCTGCACCTGAAAGCAAACCAGTGGGACCAACGGATTTCAGCCTAAAGACACAAATCTTTAACAATAGTTAGATTTCACAGGTATTTTTGATGGTCAAAAGAGAGGCTCTTGGAATGGCTCCATGATTTTAGAGAAAACAACATGTTCCTGGAAAGTCTTTTTCTCTTTCTACCTTTTCTTACCCAAAATAAATGCCTAAAGCCTCAAACCAAGGTTAACAGCTATTAATAACTTTGTGGACAGCTGCCAAAGAAAAGTGGACACACCATGAGTGTGTGACATGTACATGACACAAACTTCACAGGGAAGAATGGAAGTGCTTTGTTGTAAGACAGCGGCGAGATGTGAGATGAATGTTAACATCCACTTTTCACGGGCATTTTTCTCTGCAAATAGCCCCAGCTTTGGGATTTAAAATTTTATTCTAAATGCTATTAGATACATCAGGGCTCTCAAAATATGGATTTCAAGTTGGAGACATCAAAGTGCATTATTTACTAAAACCCCTGTGGCTTTCCCCCCACCTCTTCTTTCACAAGATGCTATTGTAAAATTCAGGCTGCTTTAATCTCTGTGTTTGAAAAAAAAAAAGAAAGAAATGAAAAGTGCAGCTTGAAAAGGAACTGAACTCACAATCTGGGAGAAAAAAGTAAGCATCACCAAGTGAGCTCTTCAGTTTAATTACTGGCCTGAGAATTTCAAGTTACGTATGTTTTAACTATCCACAGAAGGACGCACCTATTATTCTCTGAATGCAAAATTTAAAAAGCAAACAGAAAATGGGGGAGGAAAGGCTTGTTTAAGGACCTTCAAGAATTAATCTTTGCATTCTTCTCATTTTTTTCCCGAATTTGGGGATAAAATTTGTCACTGAGTGTTTGATCTTAGGGAAACACTGAGTTTGACTATGAACACAAACTAATTTGACCATTGCTTTAGCAAACAATTTCAGAAGCACAGGGGTCTAGCAGAGGGCTATATAGAATTTTGCATTAACAAAATAACACAACTGTGTTTCCTCCTGAAACACAGGAAATCAAACTGCGTGAATACGTTTGCTGATTGAGTGAAAGAGTGCGTGAGAGAGTGAAAGTCTCAGGGCTCCTTCACTCACCATACCTTTTGATGTCCTTAAACTTTTACTTGCATTTTTAAAGTATGTTAATTTGTTTTACTTGTCCATCTTGGGCTGTCAGTTTCTGCCAACAACAACAAAAAGAGCAAAATTAATTTTAATTGATTTTAACGTGAAAATGTGTCACTCCAGATTTCTAAAAAGTAGAATTCTAAAAATGACCGGGCATTGTCAAAGCTTTAAGGAGCCTTTGAGTGGCTGTAACTGACTTACCACAGGTTCACAATGATACCTAGGGAGAAAGCATTTTCTATTATGAAGGAATAACCTTTTTTTTCAGGCTGAAGCCCCAGTAACCAGCCAACAATTGTTCAAGCAGGTCTAACTGAGCTCCTGCAATGGGCAAGGAAGTCTGCTAAATGCTTTGGGGGAGAAAAAACTGTCAGTACGTGGTTCTTAAGGAGCTTGTTATGGGAGATAGGACCTCTACAGACACGTGGAAACCATCGGTTACAACTGATACATGCTCTGAAATTTCTAAGGAGCAAGAGACCACTTCTGAGTAGGGAGACCACTGTGGGCTTCATTCAGCAAGGACCAATAGAGAGACACAACATAGGTAATGACCCAGAGCCAGAAACCTGGGATATATTTAGAATAATGAGTGGAGGACAACTTTGCTGAGTGTCTGTTGTGGCCATGGTGCAGAACAGAAAAAGGATCTTGTGGGTCAAAGCCGTGTACCAAAGAGTGGATAATATGGTCAACCTATAACCCCAAGATCTGAGTGGGAGTCAGAGGAGAGAAGGAAAGGAGTGGCCAGGGCCTGTAGTGAGTGTTCAAAAGGAGATATCCTCAGCCTAAGATAGAGACACAGTCACTGTGAGTTTCTCTGGCAGGAGCCAAGAAAGGGAGAAGAAACATGGTCAATTATTAAGCCATTGGACTCTAAGAACCTGCTCAACTTCATCCTGTTGGCCTGGAATGAGTTTTCTGGGCCCTCCATCAGTACAGCAGCTTTTACGCAGCAGCATCTTAAAGGCATTACTCTGCTTCTGACACTTACACCAAGCACAACAAATTAGAATGCATGGGCTGCTGCTTCTGGGATGGCCACAACCCAAAGACAGCTTGTTAGGAACCATTCACCTGCCAATCCCAAAGTCCTCAGGTCTTCAGCAAAGTTGGGGACACTTGGCAAGGTATTTGGTCCCCAAAGTAATGATGGGAAGAGCTCTGGGCTGGAAGTCAAGATAGCAGGCACTGACTGGTCCTGGCCTGGACATTAACTCCCTGTGGATTTGGGGTGAGCCTCTTCCTCTCTCGAGGCCCAATTTCATTTGTAAAATAGGGAAGTTGGACCAAATACTTTCTTCCAGGTCTTGCATTCTGTGAGTTGAGATCAAGTGACTCTCCCGAGTTCATGCAGTCATGTGAAAGTGAGAGCCTGGACCAGATCCTGTGTCTGCTGACCCATTAATCCAGTGTTCTTTCCACAGGCTGGGCTCCACAAGCAGGAGATGTTAACGGTAACAGCTAACATTCATTGAGTGGCTACTGCGTGCCAGTGTCTATACTGTATCTATTAGTCCTCACGTCAATCATTTGAGTTAAAGTTGTCAAATCACTTTACAGATAGGAAAGAAACACAGAAAAATTAAGTCATTTGCCCATAATCACAAAATTAGTAAATGCAAAGCCAGGATTCGAAATCAGACAGTCCAATTCCAGGACCTTTTATCTTTATCTCTACTCTCCACGCTGCACAGTAGAATAATAAGGAGCAGCAGAGCGACATAAGGGACATGGAACCTTAAAATAGAAAAACATGGCAGTCTTCCAGCAGTGAATTCACATTGCAAGCATGAGAGCTTTCAGAAGAAATATTTTGGTCAGTGTTGATTGCCTGCATAATTCCCCTGTCCCTCCCCAAGATGACCACATGAACAGTCCCTGGGGGATCATTTATGATCCAGTGGTCTTAACTGAGGTCTGAATGGAGTACGGATAATGACCACATAGAAAATCAGGAGACAGTGGCCTCCTGGCTGACTCCCCCAGCTCATAAGACAAGGAAAACCAAAAGCACCACAGATTATTTTTACTACAAAATAAAACCCAAGAGGAGGCATCCTCTTGAAATCTTCAGGGAGCTCGCTGACATCACCCCTAGGCACACAGGCTCACACACAGGCTTATCCAGTTGAACACATCTCAGATTCATGGCTGTGCCAAGCCAGACATCATTTTAAATAAAATAAAGGGAGAGGGAACTTAAAAACTCTCAAACTTCTTTTGCAGGCCTGTACTACACAATCTCTATGCCCTCTTTTACCTACAACATCTAAGATCTCTATTCTAGGAGATTTATGAGTTATTTTTAAGTAGATTTGCCTATTGCTGATAAAAATGTTTTGGTGTGGTTGCAAGAACCCTGAACGAAGACTTATTTCTAGCCCAGCCCTTTCACCAACTGGCCACTTGACCTTGGCTTGTCATTTGACCTCCCTGAGCCCTGGTTCCTCATCTATAGTAAGAAGGCTGATCTTCTCAGGGTTCTATAGTTCTGTGAGCCAGCCAAGGACCAACAGCTCTTGAATTGTGTGTTTTGCTAGATGGACCCACAGAACAAAATTGTGATCCATGGGGATTAAATCCAAATAAGAAACAAGAGGCAATGAATGCTCTCCTGAAAGAGAAATTAAGTTCAGTTAAAAATCTGCACTTCTGTCTGGTTCTGGAAGCTTGGCTTGGCACTGACTGGCTGCCAAGACTTGAGGGCTCCTCAATCTATCCACACAGCAGGGAGAGTGAAGGCTTCTTCCCTAGGGGGCTGTTTGCATGAAGCAAAGCACTGCAATCCTCAGTGACCTCCCTGGAGGGAAGGTTTGCCTTCTCAGGGAGAGCTTCAGCAGTACAGATAGTAGAGGACACGGGGTAGTGAGCCAGATAGACAATGGCTGAGAGGAGAGCCAGATATGAAACCACTGAATCTTTCTAGGGTGAAGACAGGATCCCCCTCATCACTTCATGATTCCGCCTCATCAGACTACAGGTTTTCCCATAGTTTTGCCGGAAAAACCCTCTGTTGCATTCTTGATGGCCACACACCTGGATGATCTCTGGCTGTTTCTCTCTACCCTTTCTGTCCTGATTGTATTTACCAAAATTTGTATTCCTCTGAGCCTCCAGGAACCTTTCTGATGCTGTCTTCTGGAAGTAGATTAACTTTACTCAGAGTTCAGTGTCATTTTCAATGCTTAGAGTTATACTCAGGTACTTTAAAAAGAACTTCACATTTTCAGCTGCCCAGGAGTGGAAGGCACTGTTCCTGTTCATTAATACACTTTCCCTAGATATATGAAAACAGAGGATGGAGGATCAGCATTCGGTGCACTGTAGCATGTGATGAGAAGGGGATCAGATGGCCCAGTTTCTGCCATTAAAATATAAAGCTCATGAGGGCAGCAATATTATAGTCACTCCACAGACCTAGCAACTACAACAGCTTCTGGCACATAGTAGGAATGGATGGATATTTATGGAATGGATGGATGGATGGATGAAGGAATTCTAAGTAAAGTCCTAGGATTTGCTGATCCTTCAGCCTGTGTCAATTACACTCTCACCCTGTCTCTGATTCTCATTTTTTAGTATCTCCAGAAATCTGCTCTCATTCCATCTCAACACTTATCTGGTTCCAGGGCTCCCATACTGGTGGGCTGGATTATAAGATTAATTTTTAAATAATAATAATAATAGCTGACATTTGTTGAATGCCTAAATATATTAATCACGATGTTAGGCATTTTAAATGTATCATCTCTTTTCATCTACAAAACAACCCAAGGAGATCATATTATTACTTCCATTCAACACATGAGGAAACTGAGGCAGAGAGAATATATGCTTGCCTAAGACTACACCCAGTAAGTGGTGGGGCTTAGCTACAAATTCAAGCAGTGTGGCTCCAGGTGTAATGCCCTTAAACCCCAAACTTGTGTAAGCTTCAGCCCTGCTCATAACTGGAGTATTCATTGCAGATCTCTCAACCAGAGGAAAGGATGCTCAAGCCTGTAGGCCTTCAGAATCGTCTGGAGCACTTCTTGCTCTATCCGGTTCTCCAAGGCCCTACTGGCATCCTCTGTTAGTTTTCATCTGAGCCATTGGAGAGTATTTTTCAAAGTAGAAGGATTGTAAGTGACCGCATAAAGTCTATTCAAGACCAGGTACCAGATTTTGTACCATTTCAGACCCACAGGTAGAGAGAACTCAGTCTAATAGATATCTACACGAGCTTTTCATCATCAGAGTATATCATCATCAGAGTATACCAACACCTATTGTGCTTGGCCTGTAACGGGTACTTAATAACTGTTTGTTGAATTAATGAATACTGTATTAATAAACTAGTGAATGAATAGAAAAATTCAAGTTAAAACTCTATTTTTTTGTTAAATGAGAAGTCATTATTCTTTTAAAACATATATCTACACTGCTTGCCATGTTCCTAGCACTATACTGACCATTTTAAGGGACAAAAGAAACTATTCACGGAGAACCCCCAGTCAGGAGTTATAACTGAGGTGGGAAACAAGACTAAAAATCTGGAAACAACTAGGCCGCAATATAGTCTAACTTCATAAAGGCATTTGACACCATCCTGTGTCTCAGGATAATCAAATGTGTTCTTCTAGATTTTTTTCGATGCATTAAAGTTATTTGAGTTAGGTAGAACTGTCAAATCCATTTTAGAGATGGGAAAATGAAGCACAGAAAAGTTAAGTCATTTGCCCATAATGACACATGAAGTAAGTGTCACACCAGGATTTGAAGGCAGTCAGTGACTCCAGAATCCATTTCTTAACCTGTGCTCTCCACACTGCTCGGTATAATAGGAGTGACATAGGGACATTACAGATTTACATACAAATATATTTGCATATATAGGTATGGTTTTTGTTTCATTTCTGTGTGTGTGTGTGTGTGTGTGTGTATTTTATCATAAATGAGACCATACACTATGTATTGCTTTTTCATACAACGTATGTCTTAAAGATACTTTCCTGCAATTGAGGAAAACATCAACCTTTTTGTTCACAGTAGCAGTGCATTATATGGTAGGATAGGTATTTAACTTTCTTCCTACTGATGGAAAATTAGGGTTATTTCCATTTTTTTCAATTACAATTCTTCAGTTAACATTTGTCATTGTTTGCACGTGTGTAAATATTTCTGCAGTATAGATTTCTACTGGTGAAACTGTTTGGCCAAGGTAAATCCACATTTTTGCAGGGGATTTATAATAGGGTTTTTGCCACCTTGGCCAAGGGCACAATTAGAGCCATTAGGCTGATGTGGACTCCAGAGACAGGCATTATGGATGGGTATCCACATACAACATACTTACATACTGTACCTCACACTTTCCAAGGAGACTTTACATATATTATCTCATTTATCTTTATAATAAGTTATGAGAGAGTGCCATTCTCATTTTACAGATAAAGAAACTGAGACCTAGCAAAATTAAGAGATTTGTCCAGAGTCATTCTGGAATTAAAATCAGAGCTGGAACTAGAAAAAAAAATCTCATTTGTAATTTAGGGCTATTTTCTTTAAAACCACACTGGTATAATAAATTGTATATAATAAAATGTTTGGTTTGTGCTCAGCTATTAACATATCCATGTATACACATTTTAAAAAGTGAACAATATCAGTATAGGTAGGCATTGCAAGGTTTGAGGACAGAAATGTATTAAGAAAGGATGGGAGGTGTTTTCCAGCTCAAAAATACTATGATTTTATGATCCTAGAGGATTAAAAAATAAAACAAAATGAAGAGCTCTTTGCTGATAAAATGGGAATAAAAAGTAAGAAGAGTCCAGAAAATGTGGTTGGGATGGGAGAGTCCTACAAATATTGGTTCCAGGAGTCCCCACAGAGATTTGCAAAAAAGAAGCCCTCAGACCATACTCACTGTCTTGTGGAAGCCAGAGTAATCCAGATTCAATCTTCTCACCTAAGAATAGTATTCAGCCTAGAAGTTTCTTCTCCAAACTGAAAGGTGGGAAATGACAATTACTTGATCAGTAGAGAATTCCAAGTTGAATTATTCTCAAAGATAATTTACTCCAAGCAAACGATTTTACTGTTAAATATTACTTATGATTGAACAATAGGTACCATTAGGTAAGAGAATTTTGAAGAGGAATGAGTAAGCTTCTCTGCAGAAATGAATACAGAAATCTGTTCTTGATCATCTTGATCAGAATAATGACAGGAGTAGGAAACCTGTAATGATGTTTTTATAAACTTACTCTGTCAGATGCCCTAACATTTACATGTAAGTTTCAACTAAGAATTCTGCAAGGACTTAAGATATCTCCTCTCAACAGCTGTAAAAGACAGACGGCCCCTGTCTCAGCTCCTTTCACTTGGGTATGTAATTTATCTATAAATCGTTACTCTTCTCCAGTTCAGACTATATAAATTACAGATGAGATAAATTAAGACAGGATCAAAGACAAGGACTCATGCTGAATAGTGTCTTAGAAGATGGTTGTCTTAGAAGATGGCTTTTAAAAACATGTAAGCTTTCACTACCAACCCATGGTTAGGAGGAAGTAAAAAAAGAGGAAATATGGCCCTTTAAGGCACATATTTTCTGAAAACTATATGGTTCTTAAAGAGAAGTTCTTGGACTCTGAAAAACAATTGGCAAAAGATTGTACCCTATTACTGCGTACCACTGGGAGTTTGGGTTAGAATTTATAATTTTAGCTTTAAGCAGGACACTCAGTGTCCTGGCCACCCTGCATAAAAGATTGGCTGTGAACTTTGCCAAGAACTTATTCACATGTCAGTTGACCAAGATTTTTAATAATCGTCTGACTTCCAAACCACCTATTCTGAGGTCTTCTGCAATAGCCCACGGAAAACAAAAGCCTTCACTTTCATTTAGATTCCTCCTTTGACTGGCTCCAGCATAGAGTCTCTTCTCTCTCTAGGGATTCTTGACAAATATGTAGCTTGTAAGGAGAGCAAGCGAGGGGTTCAATCTGTGACAGGAAGGATAGAAACGAGGACACCTTCATAGGACTCTCAACAGATGCTCACCGCACAGAGGGCTTGAAGGAACTATGAGGCTGTTGTTGCTGTGGCAACCTTGCATGCCTAAATGAACAACAAAATTAATAGTCCTAACAGGATTCGGTGGCGTCAACACTTCCCTTTACTGGGGAATGTGTATACTCAGTAGTGATCCCACCTAGATATTGTTCTCATGTAAAGAAAAATAGTGTTCAATAATAGCAAACAAACAGAATAACCATCATGTACTTACCACATGAACTTCTCCAAGCCAAGGATAAGGGCCATGTTATTCTGCTTCCCCGCTGAAGTTAAGAGGCAACTTTCAAACTCCCAGGCCTTTTTGTGACATTCTATTTAATTTTATCATGCTACTGCTAGTCTCCTATTGAGCTTTTGTTGTAAGCAGATAAGGCCAAGGGGGAGCTGAGGAGAAGCAGAATAAGCTACAAAAAGGGAAAAGGCAAAATTAGCTATTGCATATAATTGGACCCTGCTCGGCCTTGAGGAAGCACAATACATGTTAATTAAGTAGATTAATATGTTGCTTGCTGAAGGGGCTATTCTGGACAGCAGGAAGTAAGTTTAAAACAGGTAAGAACTTTTTCTCTGGACTAAGGTTGGTTGAGCCATTGCTCTGAATTAATTAGATGAATTTTATCCTTCGGTGGAGATAGGGAATGGGAAAAAAAACAGCTGTCTTAGGATGTTAGATGTTATTGAAAATACATCAGGCTAAGCAACTTTTACTTCATGAGAGCTCCTCAAGAAATTGCCCAGTCACTGGCCTATTAAATGAACTGTACAATGATAATGTTCATGTGATAGAATGGCCTTTCAGATAAGTGTAACATTCTGATCCAATTTTATGCAGAAGTTTCATTCCCCAAATGTTTATTATTATGATGTGACTTGGTTACTCTAGTAGGTGGAAAGAAGAAAATATTTCGGGTTAAATAATTTGTCCAAAGTTCTGGTCACTACCTGCATCAGGAATAAAGATCTTTGTCAGGTAATATTGAATTGGATATTTAAAGCCTGGTGCTAATGACCTGGGTCAAATGAAGGGGTTAGCTGGCTGAGAACAGAGTCAGGTCGACTCTACAATCAGACACTCTAATGCCAGTCAGTCCACTCAGAAATTCATCCAAGTTTGCCAAAAAGAGTAAGCAAAAACACGTAATGAGTTCCATTCAAACCCATCATGGCTCAGAGTATACACATGGCTAATAATAGATTCCAGATTTCACCTTCCTTTAAAAAGAATGAAGCTATGGGTCAGCCTGGTGGGCATAGTGGTTGGGTCCACACACCTGCTTTGGTGGCCTGGGGTTAGCTGGTTCGGATCCCGGGAGCGGACCTACCCACTGCTTACCAAGCCATGCTGTGGCAGGGGTCCCACATATAAAGTAGAAGAAGATGGGCACACATGTTAGCCCAGGGCCGATCTTCCTCAGCAAAAAAGAGGAGAATTGACAACAGATGTTAGCTCAGAGCCAATCTTCCTCACCAAAAAAAAAAAAAGTTTTGTAGAGTAACCATATTTTAAGTGCACCAAATAACTTCATTATTTAAATAAAAGGTGTGGATTATGGCTCTAGCTGGCCACTAACTAGTGGTTGAATTTGAGCCTCTCTGTGCCTCACTTTTCTCTCCCAATTAAAAAGGGTTGGATGGGCGACAGCCCAGTGTCTCTTCCAGCTTCAGTGTTACATGATATTGGGTAATAGGCCAAATGAGAAGTGAGAATCCTTTGGTGAATCTTTCTGGTAATCTTTGGTAAAGCAACAAGCCACTTCCTGGTTTATCTCTTTTATAAACAAGAATCTAATGGGGGGTGGGGGGAGAAGTGGAGGGAGCAAAAGCCTGATTGAGTGATAGCCTTGACCCATATGACTAGGCCCTGTTAACCTCAAGAAAGCCTCAGTCTAGTCACGTAGTTCTAGAGTCCCAGAGAAGGAGAAGCTGCTGAGTATTTCCTCCATTGAAGTTTGAAAATCAGTAAGATGAGGATTAACCTTTTCCTGCCAAAAGAATTATGCAGGGTTTTCAGTGGAACTAAGTTTAGTCAAAGGACTACTCATTCCATCAACATTTATTGAGGTCCTGCTGAACACCAAGCTTCCTGGTAGCTGTTGGGGATAAAAGGCCAAGATAGGCAGACAGGATATGGCCCTATGGGTGTCAGGAGTTTGGGGAGGACACAGACAAGTAGACAAGCAATTACAGGGGGGGTTATATGATAAGTGCTGTAAAAGGAGAAACGGTAGGTGCAGTGCGAACAAGCACAGGAAGGGGACATAAACCACTAAGGGACTGGGCTAGGGGGATATCAGGGAAGTTTCCAGGAGCAAGTGATGTCTAAATAATGAGTAGGAGTTAGCCATGTAACCATGTTTAGCTCACATGCTGGGAGGCAGTAGCCTAGAGCGGGCTCAGGAGTCAGACAACTTAGCTTCAACTCCCTGTGCTACCAGTTAATAACTGTGTGAGCCTGGGTAGGGCTCTTACACACTCACTAAGCCTCAGTTTCCTTATCTACAAAATGGGAATAATAATAGTACTCATGAGTTGTTGTAAGGATTAAGTGAGAGAATCCGATGTAAGCCCTACTCAGCACAGAGCCCAACAACCACTACTGTTATTATTAATAGCGAGACAGATGTGGGGAGGGGACAGCAGAATGCCTGTGCATAGACTGGCCCAGAAGGAACAAAGAATATGGCCATTTGGTGTCCTGAGAGTAGTCCAGTTCAGTCGGAGAGAAGAGAGGGAGGAGGCAATGAGATGAGGCTGCAGCGGAAGACAGGCGCCAGAGGGAAAAGGCCCTGCACGCTGTGTTAAGGGTCTGCAGCTCACCCTGAAGGAACGAGCAGTGATGTGCCCCCCAAGGACAGGTTCCTGATATTCACCACCAACACTCATCAGTAGGGAGAAGTGTGCTGCCCGCATCCAAAATAGTTATTTTACTGCAAAGCATTTCAGACTCTGCATCCACTAGCCATTTTCCTCTACAGAGGATGAGGTCCAGTTGGAATTCAATAACTTACTAGCATCCAAGGATTCCCTTCCCTTGGTGAGTTGAAGATGCTGGATGCTCGAATAACTGCAGTTAATTCAAGAGAGGCATTACCAAAATAATGTAATTCCGCCTAAGAGACCCAGTTCAGAAAATTAACATAGTATATCTTTTCATGAGCCCTGAGCTGCAATATACAGCAGGCCTCTCTTGAGTCATTAAACTTGCTCTATTAGATTACAGAAAACAGACAACTAGCCCTGCTCTGGCTGGATTTTTGTAGAACACAGACCTCTTCTTTTCTAGCAGAGGAAAAGCAAGCATGAACCACAGTAGCAGAGCCTTGTCTAACATGGGATGAAAGATACACACTTCTTCTCCTGCACTTCCCATCTCTTTCAACCTGACCTCTAAGGAGAACTTCAATAAGAACAAACCAAGGCTTCTCGGAATGAATAAGTATTAGAGTGAAGTCCATAAGGGATGGATGTAAGGACTGGCATGATTCAACACTTATAAATGATCTGGAAGAAGAAGTAAGCAATAAATCTCTGATGCAGACAACCTGAAGTGCTTCTGAGTAGTTTAATGCCAAGGTGCCATGGACCACTTGTAGGGGGAGTGGGCAAGAGAGTGGCAGATGTGAGGCAAGTGTATTTGGAAGAGAACAATCTAAATCCTTCTTGTAAAAGCATGAACTACCAGTCAGAACCCCAAAATGACACTTGGAACTACAGTGTGGCCCCTGGTAGGCTACTGAAGCTGGAAAATTTTGGGTACCATCAAGAAGAGCACTGAGAGCCAACCACTATTCTTCAGGCATCTCAACAAAAATGGAGGCACATCCGCTCCTGAAACACTGTGTGGCTTTATGGCTATGCTCCAAGAAAGAGAAAACAGAACCTGCTGGCATGTTCACCTATCTCCTGTTCATCTACCAGACTCAAGAAATCACGTACAGGATTTTGCACACCGCCATGAGATTTAAATATCAGTAACAAACACTATTTTGTTCATTCACTGAGTGAGTATTTACTGCAAACCAGCTAAAAGCAAGGTACCATGCTAGCAATTGGGGGCAATATCAAGGATGAG
This sequence comes from Tapirus indicus, assembly GCA_031878705.1. Lineage (NCBI taxonomy): Eukaryota > Metazoa > Chordata > Mammalia > Perissodactyla > Tapiridae > Tapirus > Tapirus indicus. The sequence continues at coordinate 28,088,660 of CM062927.1, read as the reverse complement.
GTATGTACACTGACCCAAGAGGCTTACTGTCCAGTAGACAAAATGAGATACAGACATGATCTATAACACAGGGCACAAAGCAACAAAAACCACAAGAAAGGAGCAGATAAAGTGTTAAAGAAACATTCTACACATTTTAAAGGATATTATGTCAATAAATCAAATATATAAGATCTATTTTTATTAACCTCATTCATTTTAAAGCTTAACCGGGATAGTGATGGTCACTGTGATTTTACTGACAATTCTATTAATGCTCAAAGCTGACGGCTGATATTGATCAGCAGGGATAGTGGCAATAGGAAGATGGGAAGTTTCTGAATGGGGCCGAACTCTGGGGCTACTATTAATAGTGGATATTAAGAAGATGGATTTTTTTTTTCTCATGGCAGCAGGTAGAAGGGAGAGTTCCCTCAGCTTCTGAGGGAGATTGGCCATTGCTTCTGCTGCCTTTTGTCCTCAGGGCACTTGGTTTACCCTGCAACTGCTGCAGCATACAGGAGCCACGCCCTAAAAAGCTCTTTAATGGAGGGGAATAAAAATCAGGCTCATAGTCAGGATCAAGTAGCTAACATCCTGTTTCCAACCAAGTCAGCTTAGAGGAGCCATTTACTGTATTAATACCAACAACTCTGTCCTCCCCTGCCCTATCCCATGCCAAAAGGTATACATTGGATTTAGGAGATTAATTCTGCTTGCAGAACTGCCAGCTCTCTCCAACCCTCACAATCACTGTTCAAAGTGAGAGATAAATGTCTTTGGGAGTATGAAATTTCCATATCCTCAAAGTAAGATACTCCAAGGAAACCAGGTATAGAAAAAGGAGTTTTCATTTTGCTACTTAAATACGAAGCCCTCTTACTCCTCTCTGTGTGTGCGCTCTGGCACAGGAAAGAAGCTTATGTTGCTAGCTAACCTTGCAGTTATCAATGTCTGCTTCTTCATGAAATCTCCTTAGTTAATGCAAATAGATAGACTTGCCCATTCTCCATCATTTTCACCATTACATTTACTTTTGCCTCTGTGTGTTTGGTGGAGGGAGGGGCATATTTATACGAGTGTCTCTCAGTTAATAAAATGCATTTAACTGGGAATCAAGTTCCTACAGGTAATAAAATCACATTTCAGAATGGAGCAAACATCTGAAGATCACATGTTTAGAGAAAATGAAGATTTTCAAGCATATGACACTATTAAAAATATTAGCAATGAAATCAATGAAGAAGTATCCAACTGTTGGGTTTCTAATATATCAAGGTATGTTACTAGATGCTACGTAAGATTTCTTTTTTAAGTTGAATATAAGCTTCTCAAGAAGCTTATAATCTAGTTGGGAAGACAAGTTTAAAAATATATGCAAATGGAAGATAAATACACACATAGATAAGGAGCACAGATTGGTGGTTACCAGTGGGGAAGCAGGGCGGGGAGGGAGAAATGAGTAAAGGGACCATACGCATGGTGACAGATGGAAACTAGACTTTTGGTGGTGAACGCGATGCAATCTATTCAGAAGTCGAAATATAATGATGTACACCTGAAATTTACACAATGTTATAAACCAGTGTGAACTTAATAAAATAATAAATATAAATAAAGACAGATAGCAGCCTATATATCTGTATACACAAATTAAATATTAGAGGGGCCAGCCCAGTGGCACAGCGGTTTAAGTTGCGCTTTGGCAGCCCGGGGTTCGGGGGTTCAGATCCCGGGCGCCCGCCGATGCACTGCTTGTCAGCCATGCTGTGGCGGCGTCCCATATAAAGTAGGGGAAGACAGGCACGGATGTTAGCCCAGGGCCAGCTTCCTCAGCAAAAAAGAGGAGGATTGGCAATGGATGTTAGCTCAGGGCTGGTCTTCCTCACACACACAAAAAATAAATAAATAAAAATAATTTTTAAAATAAAAAAATTAATTAATTAATTTTAAAAAAGAATTAAATATTAGATTAGTACCAACATGTCTGCTAAGTCCAGAAAATTTAAGTGATAGAAAAGAATGAGTGTAAATGTTAAACTTCATTTCAGAAAAGCTTGGAGTTGTTGGAAAATCACCAAGTCTTTAGGAACTTCTACCTTTCAGCTAGGCTCACTTTGTGAGACAGGGAAAAGTTAATGGCCCTACTGGCAAGAGTTTCCATTTTTGTGTTTTGGTTTTGGTATTTTTAATTTTATGATTTATGCTAAATATAGCATGACATTTTTTAACATTGTAAATATTCTCCCCCATCTAATCCCTAAAGATGATTATTTTTAAAGAGAGTTTCAATTAGTTAAGGAACACTTGTATTGTTCAAATCACATTTAATCTGGTTTCTTTTAAGGACACTTGAGGTGAGGATTACCTTCTCTGGGTTCTCTAAAATAGCAGGAGCTACAGAATCACAAACCCATTCTGTGCTTCATAAGATAAGGATGCTGTTTTGGAGAAGTAGAGATTCAACTTTGCGAGTGCTTTAATTAACAATTGAACTTGCAACTTCAGTTTAAACAAAATAGAAATCTTAATTGTTAACCAAAATAACTCAAACTTAAGTTTTAAAATGTCATAGTTTGGGATTCTTAGTTCTCTCTCTCCCTTTACCTCTCATGCAAAGAGCCCAGAAAGGTGCAAAACTTAGGAGAGACATCAAAATCAAAGCTGAACATTTGGATTCAAATTGCAGAAGAAGAAAAGGAGTATTTTGGAGAATCGCAAGGGATCTCACTGTTGATATTGCTTTAAATCAGTTTGAGCCCATGCTGCATTTTAAGTAAGTTGTTTGCCTGGTTTGTGTTATTTTTTATAAATAAACATAAAACTATAATCTTAAACGCATGGTGGGAATCCAGATAATTGCTTTTACTTTTATAATTAGCAGTTAGCTGTGTCTCAAAACAGTGAGTCTGAAAGCCACTCTGGGGATGACACGCTGCATTCAAAGTAATATGGGAGGAGGACTTCCTTAGTGAAACAACAGAGCACCTGCGGTCACTGCGTCAGTGCTTCTAAGTTTTTGTTTCATCCTTCTAGAGCTCCCAGAAATGTGGACCAAGATGTTCCGACGTTTAGAAAATGCAGGAGCAATTATTTTGTTGCTAAATTAAAAACTGAAGTATCCCCAAACTATCCAACTTCACATCCACACACACAAATGACAACAACATCGTTCAAAGCTTCTAAGTCTAATTACTGAGCCAGTATTAGGATTATAATGCACCCCACTCTTGATTATTCAGACTAATTATCTAGGCCAGGCACTTAAGCTTGTCTCTATTCCCTTGGTTTTGTGCCATTTGGTTATTTTAAGTTTCACTGGCCTCTTCACATGCAGGGCAAAGGAAATAAAAGAAGATGAAACTCAAATCAGCAAATTTTAACTTCCCACATGATCTACTAAAAATTATGGGATAGAGGAGGAATAGTTAAAAATGACAATTGAAGTTCTCTAGGTATTTGATTTATTCATGGTGTTCTCTTTCTCCAATGATAAGCTGACCAGATGTCTTAAGTAGAATAACCCTTGATTTTGACTCTTTGACCTTCTCATTGTTTCACTTTATTGATCAGTTTTGTCCCTCAAATCCCAGTTCTTCCTCCCTTTGTCCTTCCTTCTCCCTTTCCTTTCTCACTGTCAGCAGGAGTTACATTTATTTACTAAATGTCAGTCCTTTTATTTCTGACTTTGAAGGGAATCCCTAGGACTTCCAGGTCCTTCCCATCACACTTTTAATTCTACTAGCTTTGCTAAACTAGACCCTCAACTCTATCTGCTTCTTTGCTACCCCTAGCAGAGAATGGGGTACAGTCATGTAACCCCTCCCTCCGCTGCAAGTTTTATCATGTCTTCATCCCCCATCTGAAGTCTTGTCACTTTAGCTACTCATATAAATATTTAAGATGACCCGCTGTCCAGTTCTCCCCTAACTTCTACTCCCACTGCATACCTCTGTAAATGACAAACTCCTTAGCCAATGGAATACGAATCAAAGCATTACAGCCGGCCCTCTGTATCCTTGGATTCTGCATCTGCAGGTTCAACCACAATGACCCACCGTTAGTTGAATCCGCAGATGCAGAACCCGCAGATACCAAGGGCCCACCAAGGGACAAAATCCATGGATTTCAGTATCCGCAGGAGGTCCTGGAATCAACACCCCACACATACTGAGGGACAACTGTACTTCTTTCAGTCTTGCCTCCCCACCATTGGTTGCTCACCAGCCAAAGTCACAATAGTTTCCTGCAGCTCAAATTGTCAAGGATTCAATCAAAAGCTCAGACCACAGGGAGGAAGGATCCCCAGGGAAGAATATGCCTATGAACAAGATCCCCAAAACTCATAGGATTCATCTTCCATGAGCTCCGTGGAAACCCCTGTTAGGCCTGTAATTTTCTGTCCAACATTAGAAACCACAGGCTCCTAGATGCAGCCCCAAACCTAAAGGGTAATGATCAGCTGTCCTCCACATCCCCCAAACCTAAAAGGTGCATCATGGTTCCAGGATAATGAGGGAGGAGCAGAAGAATTCAGGTTACAGGTCACAGGCTCACATTCTATTATATCATAGTCTGTTCCAGTCTGGTCTATGTGATGTGATGACTCACATATCTATATAGCTATACCTATATCTAACAGACACGAAGTAGTTTATGTGCATCATCTCTAATCATCACAGCAACCCTGAGATAGGTACCATTAATATCTATGACACATGAGAAACTGAGGCTCAACTTGCCAGGAAATGGCAGAGCTGGCTTCAAACCCCAATTGTCTGACTGCAAAGCCCATGTTCATTCCATTACATTATTACACACCCCAGCCCTGGGCTTTTTGACCATTTATCTAGTCTTATTCCCAATTTTTCCCAGACCTCAAGCTGCCATCAGCCAAATCTTGATATGAGCCAGTCTATAAACAAGCCCTCATTCCTGTGTAACTGACCACTGAAGACCTTCCACTTAAGACCACTCTAACTCCACCCAGGTCCCACCAGGTAGGTTACAGCTCCTGCCCAGGATTCTCCAACCCAGGCCAGGGTTCCCATTAATAAGACTCTTTTCTAGGTAGTCTTTTTACAAAGTCTACCATGAAGAGCAAGGAGAAAGAATATGAAGTGGTATTAACTACAGAAATATAAATGGCATATGGGAGCATAGATGACAAAGAAATAGCAATAAGGATTAAAATATCCAGAAAGTTGACACCAATAGCAAGATGCCAGTGAATAATAAAATATATCAACAATTGATACAGCAACTAAAGTACGTAAAATAAAATATTATATACATTCCTGGGGCGGCCCGATGGCATAGTGGTTAAGTTCGTGCTCAGCTTCGGAGGCCCAGGGTTTTGCAGGTTCGGATCCCAGGCGTGGACAGACGCCCCGCTTGTCAAGCCGTGCTGTGGTAGCGTCCCATATAAAGTAGAGGAAGATGGGCATGGATGTTAGCCCAGGGCCAGTCTTCGTCAGCAAAAAAGAGGAGGATTGGCAACTGATGTTAGCTCAGGGCTAGTCTTCCTCACAAAAAATAAAATATTATATACATTCCTGAAAGACACAAGGTAGACTTGAACACATGGAAAGATTTCCTCTATTCTTGGATAGGATGATTCAACATCATAAGTGTGTTGGCTCTTTCTAAATTTATTTATAAATTTAACTCGATCCCAATAAAAATACAAACAAGATTTTATATGGAGTCAGACAAGTTAAAACTAAAATTCATGTGGAAAAACAAATATGCAAGAATAGCCATAAAAATACTGGAAACAAAAAACTATGAGGCTGTGGTGGGGAGAGAGAAATAGCTCCACCAGATATTAAAACATACTAGAAAGCCTGCAAGTTTCTATTTAGTCTACAGGTTAGATAAAGTCTTATAGCATGGTTCAACACCCAGAGGCAATAAAAGAAAAGATCAATAAATTTGACAACATAAAAATAAAATTTTTGTATGGCAAAAGAAAAAACACTATAAACAAAGCCAAAAGACTTTGACAAACTAGGAGAAAATATTTGCAAAATATACCACACGCTAGGGGCTAATATCCCTAATATATAAAGAACTCTTAAAGATCGAGAGACAGTTAAAATTTGAAGAATCACACACACACACACACACTCAATCTAAAGTAACTCTTAAACATATAAAAAGTGATTAAACTCACTCATAATTAGAGAAATGCAAATTAAAACACTGAGATACAATTTCTCTTTTATTAGATTGGTGAAAATTTTAAAGTATGACAATGTATTCTCTTGGCGAGGCTGTGGGGTAAAAGCACTCTCGTATATTGCTGCTGGGAAAGCAAACTGATCTAACCCTTCTGGAGGAGAATTTGGCCATATCTAACAGAATTATATATGCATGTACCTTTTGACCCAGAAATTCTACTTCTGGGAATCTAGCCTGAAGATACATCTCCAAAAATGTAAAAGCACAGATTCACAAGATCATTCATTGCAACAATGTAATTGCAAAATATTGGAGACAATCTAAATGCCCATACATAGAAGGGTAGTTGAAAAAACTCTGTTACATCCACACAGTGGAGTACTGCATTACATGTCGCTGCAAATAAGAATAAGGAAGATCTCTACAAACAGATATGGAGTGATTTCCAGGATATATTGTTAAGCAAACAAAGAGCAAAGTACAAAAAGAATATCTACAGTATACTACTCTTCATGTAAGAAAGAAAGCAATGTAAGAAAATATATATCTGCTCATTTGCGCAAAAGGAATACAGGAAGGATAAACCAGTAACTAATGAGCACAGTTACTTTCTCGTTGTTGGTGGGAACAGGGAGGGAAAAAGGGGCATGGGAAAGGGCAGTAAGGATGGGGGGGAGCAATATTTCTCTGAATACACCTTTTTGTATAGCTCTGACTCTTAGAATCATGGTAAAGTTTCATGGCAATATATATTTTGTGGATAATGAGACCCAGGCTTCCACTGTCAGAGAAAGAGTTACAAATCAGGAAGAGAGAAAGTCGCGAACAAACCCTGTGGTGTTAAATTGGAATTGGAGGTATCAGTATAAATTCATGGATTTTAATATATATTCAGATGGATACATACAGAAATAAATAAAAATATGTGTATACATGTGTGTTTGTCCACATACATTTCCTAGCTCTGTCCACTTGACAGAGTGCCCAGATCTTGTTTTCTAAATAACATTCTTCAGTGAAAGGGTCTAGGGCTCTTTGGAGAAGTGGCTGCTTCTAGAGCTGCGACAGGAAAAATACAACATGAGCCTGGAACATCTTGTGGTGTGAGAAAGTAAAGAAGTGCTCAAAAAAGTGATGGACCTGTTGAGAGGACACAGAGGACTCCTGTTGAAGAAGCTTCCAATGGCCAAAGCTGGGACAATTTGAGCAATATAAAGATAATAATAATAATAGTAACAGATTATAATCCATAGAATATACAATAAATATCCACGAGTCCATATTGATCTAAATAAATAATTGAGTAAAAAATAAACAGAGTATAAGCCAGTCACAAAAAGACAAGCATTGTAATATTCCTCTCACGACATTCGTAGAGTAGTCAAACTCACAGGGAGAGAAAGTAGGATGGTGGAGGCAGAAAAGGGAAGTTAGTGTTTGATGGGTACAGAGTTTCAGTCGGGGAAGATGAAAAAATTTCTAAGGATGGAGGGTGGAGATGGTTGCACAACAACGTGAATGCACTTAATGCTACAGAATTGTACACTTAAATGTGGTTAAAATGGTAAATTTTATGTTATATGCATTTTGTCACAATAAAACTTTTTAAATGTATTGAAAAACGAAAAATAAAAATAAATAATAAACAAGGGAGAAGGTCTGGCTCTTCCTTACAGTAGGATTCTAATTAATAAATGCAGAAAGAATAAAGGAAAATAAGAAAATCTCCAGTAGCCAAACACCAGAGTACCAATTGCTGTAGCAGGAACTACTGATGGATGTTAAATTTATTGGGCAAAAGTATGATGAGAAACAGGATATTTGCATAGTCAGAATATCTCCCCTCAAAATACTGATTAATTATAAAGAAAAAAATATTAACTTTAAAGTGGGAAACTTGGCAGACACCATCTTAGCTATGTGATCAAAGTTACCACCACCACTGATAAGACATTGACACGAGGAACACAGCACCAAATCTGTGATATTCCTGCCAAAATGCATAACCTAAACCCAATCATGAGGAAACATCAGTCAAACCCAAATGGGGCACATTCTACAAAACAATTAGTCTCTAAATCTTCAGAAGAATCAAGATCATTAAAGTCAAGGAAAGACTGAGGAATAGTTCAAGAATGAAGGAGACTAAGGAGACATGACAACTAAATGCAACATGTTTCTGAAGTGGAAACTTTTTCTAGAAAGGACACAATTGGGACAATCGGAGAAAGTGGAATGGGGTCTGAGGATTAGGTGGTGGCAATAAACCAGTGTTAATTTCCTGATTTTGATGGTTGCATTGCACTTACATAGGAGAAAGTCCTTGTGTGTAGGAAATATACACTGAAGTACTCGGGAGTAACAGAACAACAGGTCAGCAACACATTCTCAAATCGTTTAGTGAAAAGGAAGTTACTTGTACTTAACTTGCACACAGAAATTTGAGATCTTTTCAAAATAAGAAGATAATAATTATTATAAAAAGGTCAAGGGCCAGAAAACGTGAGGACTGGGAGAAGCTCCAACACATATCTGATGTAATTCCAGAAGCAGAGAATAGAGGATGGGGCAGAGAGGTGTCATTGGGAGCAACAACAGCTGAGAATGGCTAAGAATTTTCCAGACTGAAGAGTGAAGAAAGACATGAGTCCTCAGAATGAATGTTTACATCAATTGCTGAGACAGAAAAACAAAAGTAAATCCACATCTAAGCATACCATAGTGAAAATTCAGAACAGCAGGGATAAAGAGAAAATCCTAAGTGCTACCAAGAAAGAAGACAGATTACCTACAAAGAAGTAGTCATTAGATTGAAAGCAGGCTTCCCATCAGTGCATTGACGCCAGCAGACAGTGGGGAAATAGCTTCTGAAAGATAAGGGAAATAACGAGAATCGTATATGGAGCAAAACCAGTGCTGTTTCAGCTGCAGTAGGTCATGAAAGGATACACTTCAGTAAGAAGAAAAATGAACCCAGAAGGAAGGAGTGGAATATAAGTAGCATAATTAGCAAAGAAATTAACAAAATATATTGGTAAATCTATTTAAGTATTGGTTGCTAATGATAATAATCATAACAACTAATTGTGTGCCTTTAAAAACTGGTAAAACTAAAATTCTACAAGACAATAAAATGGCAGATTTAAGAAGGGATCCTGTGGGTATTTAAGCCTACTAAATTCCTTGTCTTGTCCAGAAGGAGAAGAGAGAAACTGAAGAATTGTAGACTTTAGATGGGTCGTACACACTTTAAGCTTACTTTAACATACACACTTGAAGTTTAGTATGCATGATAAAAATGGAAAGAAATTATTTAAAAAATAGAATCCAAAATTTTCAAACTGCTGAAGTGGAGGTGGAAGAAGGAATAATAAAAATGTATAAATCCAAAATAGAGCAAGAAAAGATAAAAAAAGAAGTAGGTAAAAATCTTGGTAAATAGAAAATAACATAAGATGGTAGAAATAAGTCCAACTATATCAATAATCACAATCAATGGAAACAGATTAAACTCAGCTAATCAAGAAAGTTACTATAACTATGGATAAAGAAGCAAACACCAGCAATGGGCTACTTTTAAGAGACACACCTAAAACAAATACAGAAAGGTTGAAAATAAAGAGATGAGAAAAGATATACCATGCAAATAGTAACCAAAAGAATTCTAGTGAGCAATACTAATAGCAGATTAAAATGGAATTTAAGGCTAAAAGCATTAACAGAGATAAAGGGCTTCACTTTAAAATGAGCTTTTAAAAGTCTACAAGAAAATACAACTATCATGAACTTTATGCATCTACTAATACAGCTTAGACATACATAAATCAAAAACTGATAGAATTACAATGAAAATTGGATACATCCACATTTATAGTTGGAGATTTTAACACAACTTTCTCAGACACTGATAGATAAATCACACAAAGAATCATACAATACAATTAACAAACATGATATATTGGACAGATACATTAAGAGAACGCTACCCTCAAAAAATAGAGAATATACATTTTTCATGTATATGTGACATATTTACAAAAAATTCATCGTTAAGTCACAAAGGAAGTTTCAACAAAATTCAAAAAATCAACAGCATACAGTGTGCATACTCTAACCACAATGCAATTAAATTAGGATTAAGAAGAAAAGAGAGTAAAAATAAAAACACCCTGACATTTGGAAATGAAAATTGCAACTTTAAATAATCAAAGGTTAAATAAGAAATTATAATGGGGATTATAAAAGACTTAGAACTGAATGATAGTGAAAATATTTGTTCTCTGAAATGTTCTTTCAAAACCTGTAGGATGGGCGCAGCAATACCAACTCTGGACCTTTTCCCGTCTGCTCCGCCAGCCCATTCACCTAGACCCAAGGCTGAGACAGGCAAATTTCCTTCCTGCCTACCTGGAGAATGTGAGAGGGGTGGATTTTTTCCAGTTTAATCATGCTATGGGTCACCTTTCAGATCCTGGAGGTCTTTAATCCAACTCCCCATCTTGCTCGGGACCTCAGCTTCCTCTCCTGCTCCCCATTAAGGGTCTATTAAAATTGAAGCTCAAAGGATGAAAACAACAAGGAACTCTAAGGATTTCCGTCACTTTCTTTCCAGGTTCACAATTCATCTTAAGATTTTTAAAAATGCTTTATGCAGCACTTTAGATGTTTGTATAGGGAGGGCTTTTTAGGATATCTAGTCTACCATTTTGTCCAAAATGTAGTGCCACAATTAGTCAAGTTACCTGTCCCCTGTGTCTTAGTTTCCTCTTCTATAAAACGGGGATAATAATAGGCTCTACCTTATAAGTTTGTTGTGGGGGGTCAATGAGGGAGTGCACGTAAAGCCCTGGCACTGGTAAGTGCTCAATAAATGCTGACTATTAGCGGCAGCAGTTGTAGGATGAACTTGGTACCAGTAAGGAGAGTACCAAAAAAATCAACATCATAGAGCAATCTACAAACACACATGGAAAATTCCTAACTAAAAGAAAAATATAAGCAAATGAAATCCAGCAGGGTATAAAAGAGTACAAAATGGCCAGGTAGGTTTACCTCAGGTGGTTCCACATAAAAAAAAAAAAAGTAAGCAATATAGTTGACCATACTGAAAGATTAAAGGAAAACCTACATGATCATCCTAATAGATGCAGTCATGACAATAGAATTTAATCTTCGTGCACTATAATTACTCTCAGCAAAGTAGGAGCAAAAGACAACCTCCTTAATCTAATAGAGTAGCTACAAAATACCAAGAGCTAACATCGGAAAGAAAGGTGAATCTTTAGAAGGATTTCCACTGAAGTCACAACTGAAACAGGGGAGTCTACTTCCACCATGATTAGTCAAGATTATACTGGAGTTTCTAGACCAGAGCTGTCCAATAGAAATGTACTGAGAGCTACATATGCATTTTTTAATTTTCTAGGAGCCACATTTCAAAAAGTAAAAAGAAACAGGAGAAATTAAGTTTAATAATACATTTTCTTTAACCTAGTATCCAAATTATTATTTCAACATGCAATCAATATAAAAAATTATTAATGAGATTTTACATTCTTTTTTCATATTAAATCCTCAAAATCTGGTGTGTATTTTACACTTACAGAGCAACTCAGACTAGTCACATTTTAAGTGCTCAGAAGGCACTTGTGAAAAGGTGCATAATATTCAGCCCAATAATTCCACTCGTAGATATGTACTTTCGGAAATTCTTCCCTAAGTTTGTAAATAAATATTTTTCAAGGATGTTCTTTTCAGTATTGTTTGTAATAGGAAAAAAATGGAAATACTCTAAATAGCCATAAGTAGAAAAAGGAAAGACAAATTCACACAATGGGACAATATACAGCAGTTAAAATGAACTAGATGTATATGCACTGAAAAGGGTCAAGCTAAAAACAATAATAGAACAATATGTACAGTACGATAGCATTTATGTAGAAATTACAAAATGTACAAGAACAGTACTACATATATTTCAAGCATATTCTATATCTAACAAAAATATAAACAATATAGGGTATGGCTACACAGCAGAATCATAACAGTGATGACTCCGGGAAGGAACAGAGGGAGGGAAATGAGAATGAGAAAGGAAGAGAACAAAGATTTATCAGGAAAACATTACTTCTTTGATCTAAAAAATATCTGAAGTAAATATAACAAATGTCGTTTGGAAATTCTGCTTGATGCCCACATAGGTATTTCACAGTATTGTCCTCAGAACTTTTCTGTATTTTTGAAAGTTTTCACAATAGTAATCACATAATGCTTCTTGCCATCTATGTATCAAGGACGAAAAATTCTTACCAGCTCCGTGGAATCAGAATATCTGCCATTAAAAGGAAACAATGAAAGTGAAATTCGACACATGAAGACCTACACGTGGATGCACACATGCAAGTGGCAGAGGTCCAGTCTGGTATCAGACATGCCATGTGTGGCCCGTGTCTAGAAGAGCGTCTGGCACACAGCAGGCACTCGCTCGGTACTGATCCAATGAACGCATGAAGTGTGTTGCACTGGTGGGTGGGATCTTCAAGAGTCTATGTGCCTTGGGGCCGGCCCAGTGGCGCAGCGGTTTAGTTCGCGCTTGGCAGCCCGGGTTTCGCGAGTTCGGATCCCAGGCGCCTGCCGCCGCACTGCCTGTCAGCCATGCCGTGGCGGCGTCCCATATAAAGTGGAAGAAGATGGGCACGGATGTTAGCCCAGGGCCAGTCTTCCTCAGCAAAAAGAGGAGGATTAGCAACGGATGTTAGCTCAGGGCTGGTCTTCCTCACACACAAAAAAGAGTCTATGTGCCTGAAGGGGTTTGCCGCTGTTGTTCTGTGATTGCTTAAGAATGAGAACTTGATTTTGCAGGTACATTTGAAGGATCACCATGGGGAAAAGAATATGGTGCCTGACCCAGATGTTGGTCTTTAGTCCAACTGAGGTCATTGCTTTATAGAAAGAGGAAGGATGCCTAGGCTACAGGAGAAGTGACTTTTCCCCACGTTACTCTGAACACAGCAATTCTACTTTGACAGCCAAGTAACAAAGGGTATCACACATGGATGAGCATGAAAGAGTTGGAAGAAGGATATTTTCCCTGCTTCCTCAGACCCAGCATGCCTTTGGCTCAGCAAGGGCTCCAGGAGACTCTGATTTACTCTGGTACCTCAAGGACTTGCCACAGAAAGCTGTATGTATTTCTACCGATAGAGCTCTATGGTAACTTGACCTGACAATACAACGTTTTCAGTGTCTCCAGATCAAACCACTTTCCCACATAAAATACTTATGTACCATAAAAGCTGATCTAACAACAATTTATAGAAAGATAGATGAATAAAGATAGATGATAGATAGATAGATAGATAGATAATAGATATAGAGATACCTTTTCCCCTATTTGAGATTTCCACCCTATGAGATAAAATTTAGCTGCTAAAAGATTGAACAAATATGCCAAAATTCATGAGAATTCGCTGTTAAAAAAAAAAGTAAGCTCTTCAGGAATGTTTTGCAATTAACTATGTTCCATGCATAACAAACCTAAATATGAGAATTGGCAACCAGACCTACAGACAACAGAAAGAAGGGAATTTTGAGTGCTTCGTGTTGTCTTTTTTGGCTCCAAGTTAAGAGGACCAGGATGTGGTTTCAGTTTTGGATGTGCTAATTATGTTTGTCAATTGTGAGCTTTGCTTAATTAATTAGTCATGCAAATTTAACTTTAGTATTTTTTGCACATCTACATCATTACTATAGCAATTAAAAAGCTGCTTTGATTAGCTCTTTTCACAGTGTGTAGCACAGCATACTTTTGTCAACTTCCTTTTGACAATCTAGCATTTGGGTACTGTTTAGAGAAAATATATTCTATATGTTTGCAGAAAAATAGAAACCAAGACAGGTGACCTAGGAGTGGAAGATAAGTCAGCAACTGTTGGCACCATAAAATCAGTAAATACAGACTGAAAATTGTAACAGCACATGTTCAGGAGGAGTATCGAGGGGTGGAGAGAGTTGGTGTGCTGAATAAACCAGGAACATGGTTTTTTTTTTGGTAAATTAAGGTGGAAAGAAGATAACAGTCAGAGATTTATATGTCTTTGGTCCAAAAATCTATGTCAAAACCCATAAAACACCTTAGGAACCAGGCTTGTCCCTGTCTGAGAGATCTAGTGTGACCCTTATAATCACTAATAAATACCGTGGCCAGGGGAAGCCTGTGCCAAGTGAAGGTCTCCCCAAGGGCCATTTCATAGTTTAACAAGCCCAACTGTCAGGAACGGTTTATGATATTAAGTTGAATTTCCTCTTAATTGCTAAATAGGTGTTGCATTCCCCTATGAACCGCCTGTGGATGCTGTATTACTCTCCTTTCTGCAGACTGAGAACTGACACATAGTGGGATTTAATATATTTCTCCCACCCCACACTGGAAATTAGTAGCAAATTCAAGAACAAATACAGGTTTTCAGTCCCCCATTCAGAGCTATGTGCCAACCAGATCTTCCCGTCCATTCCCCTCACCACCAGCCCTGCAGGCAGGATGATAGCAAGTGATGGCTAATAGGTTATTATATATCCACGATGATGTTAAAGCACAGAACCAACAGCAACTATTTAGAGAATATGATGCCATTTCTCATTTTAAACTCATCCCCAAAGGCTAATAACTTCACACATCTTTGTCTCAGAAGGTCACCAACATCTCTGACAGAATCCAACTGTGGAATAGAAAATAATACTTCATCTGGGGCTGGCCCAGTGGGGTAGTGGTTAAGTTCACGTGCTCCACTTTGGCTGCCTGGGGTTCACCGGTTCGGTTCCTGGGAGCAGACCGACGCACTGCTCATCAAGCCATGCTGAGGTGCCGTCCCACATACAGCAACTAGAAGGATGCACAACTATGACATACAACTATCTACTGGGACTTTGGGGAGAAGAAAAGCAAAAAAAGGAGGAAGATTGGCAACAGATGTTATCTCAGGGCCACTCTTCCTCAAAAAAAAAAAGTAAAAGAAAATAATACTTCATCTAAGAAGTGGATGATCCATATGTGGCAAATGATAAACCACTGTTGAATGCAGTAAGGTACGTTAAAAGGGAGGGGGAAAACAGCTTTGGGTGACTCATAGAAAACTCAGACCCAGCAAGGATAAAGGGATGGAAACAGGTGAAAGAGGGAAGTTTCTTAAGGAGTCTCCGACAATAAAAATGCATGCATTTCCGAAGCACTGCAGCATGGATTGTTAAAGTATCAATCAGGCTTAAACAAAGGTGGCCCTGTTGTTCAGATATTCATTCAGAAATTTGAGTGTCCTAAATAGAGAAATTTAATAACTAAAAAGACATGATTTGGATTCCACAATTCCTTGATACCCCAAATCCTCCAGTACCCTAATAAAACCAAAATTTATTTTCAAACTTTTCTCAATAAACTTGCCCCTCAAAATATCCCAAATATGTGAATATGCAGTTACATGTACACATATGTGCTATATACATTCCTATTAAATTCTTGTATAAATAGGGCTTCTCAATAAAGACCTGTGCTGGAGACTAGTTCCCTCCCACCTACTCAGGGACCTTCCTTAGCAATTGTGTGCGCGCGCACACACACACACACACACACACACAGAGCATTATCTTCAATTTTCCATCCGTCTGGATTCCTCTCCTATGCATTTGATAAACTCATCCCTCCACTCCGGCATTTTCTCTAGCAATCATGCTCTCTCCCCTTCTGCCTTCACAGCCATTCTCACAAAGACGTCTAGTCTCACTGTCTTCACTTCCTTGCCACTTACTCATCTCTCAACTCACTACAGTCTGGCTTCCACTGAAACTGATCCTGCCGAAGTCACTCGAGTGTCTCCATTTGCCAAATAAAATGAAGACTCCTCGTTCTATCTTATGAGGTCTTCCTGAAGGCCTGGACACTACTGATCTCTCCCTTCTTGAAACTCTGCCTCCGAGGCCTCTCTGATAACACTCTCCTGGTTCCATTTTCTTTCTTCTCTCTCAGCCTCCTTCACTGGCTCATCCTCGTCCAACACTTCCCTAAAAGTTGAAAGCCCCAGAGATTCTTCTTCAGCTCCCTTCTTGTTCTCCTAGATTCATTGTGGCAGGTACATTCATCTAAGCCAGAAGCCTGGGACTTATCCTAATACACCATCATCTTCATCTCCACATTCGAGGTGCCTCAAGTCTTATTGATTTTACACCTTCATTTTCTGCCCAGCCTCTCTGCCCTCTAATCTATTGTTCCAACTGCAACCAGACTGAGATTTTTAAGAAGCAAATCTGATCATATCATTCTCTTGCTTCACACTCGACAGTGGTTCCCCATCAATTATAACTGTGGATTTCTAACTTTTTTTAAAGGAACATTTTCTGCATTGGGAGAATATGAATTGTATATGTCAACACAATCCCTGGCACCTAGTATATGCTCAATAAACAATTGAGTAAAATAAAGTCCAACTTAAACATGCACACATGTAGAGCTGAGCGGTTCCTACTGAAGCAGGGGTAGGAGCAACTCCCCATCTGCTTACCCTGATCACACTCCCACCAATATCTCAGGCACCTCTTTGCTCTAGGGCCTATCTGGTAAACCAGAGATCTATGTGATAAAGTTCAACCTTCCTAGCTTGGCTACAGACCCTTGAGAAACTGATTTCTACCCACTCTTCAACATCATTTCCAACTGCTCTCCATCTTCACCCTTCACTCTAGCCTTGCCAAACTGAATTACTTGCCATGCCTAGATAGGAAATGGCGTTGCACATGTAATTCTTTCTGTCTAGAATACTCTTGACAACCTAGAAATCTCCAACTTATTCCTCAAGACCAGCAAAAAGATAAAGCCTTTTCTGATTCCATAAGCAGAATGTATCACTTCCTTTGTGTCATAAATATACCTCATATATATCTTTATTATAAACCTTATCACACTCTAAATCAATTTTTATTTATAGGTATATCTCCTCTACAGGGCTATGAAGGCAAGGATTGTTTCTGATTTATCTTTATAACCCAGGGCCTAGCAAAGTGTACCCAGGAGTTACTCAATATGTTTGCATAATAAACGGAATTCTACTGGAACAAATCATCATTTTATCTCATATCCTTTTTGTAATGAGGTGGAGAATAAACAGTTTTTAATCCTTTCTATAATTTTGAAAGTCACAGATTGTCCCATGTTAAAAATTGGGCAGCTAATCTTCTACTATCTATGTTTCAACAGAAATGAAATGTGATTAAGCCTTGTGGATTCACCTAAATATTTAGAGAGAATGTTACTCTTTTTAATTGAAATTGAGATGTCTGAGATCTAATGGGTTATTATGACTGTTCTTCTCTTGGGCATTATTGAAATAATGTCTTGCATCTCAGATTTTATACAATGAAATAAATAAGAAAGGAAAAACATGTGGATCATATTTGTTCAATGTGGGCGAGATTAGCAGAGCACAAGAATCTGACCCCTTAACAGATTCAGATGGGGGCCATCTCTAATGATATAAAATCGGAAATGAGAAACATCAGATGCAGATTAAAGAAAATTTGATAGCAAAATTTAACTCAAGCTATGTAAATGAGACTTTTCCCAGGCAATTACAAAATATCCTCTAATTCTCCTCCGTTGGTCTCCAGAGTCAGTGTTTTGCATCAATTGTTGCATCAGTTTCCATATGATTCTGAAACACCAATGTGTTGGTCTTCTGGTAGATGATTTTGTCTTCCACTTCTGGGGCAGCTTTGCAAGTATGTAATAGAGACTCATATTCAGTTTTTACATTTATCACTCAATCATACTACAGTAACAAGTAGTTTACCTACCACCTTATTAGCCAAAAAATATCTGTTATAACCCAAGACTTCTGCACATACCAACATAATGTACTTGATGTTCACAAAGATGGCATTGCCGAACCCTGAAGTACCCTCTGAATCATGGGAGAGATGAAATTAATCCCTTGAGTCTTGCTTCAAATCCAAGTGTACTTTATTGTATTCTAATTCTCTGAGAAATTATGATTCATGTAGAGCACATATGGAGTATGTATATGTGTATATGTAGAATCTTTGTTTGTAACACCCAGTCCACTAACCATGGTAATAGGAAACTTACTCTAAATTAGAGGTTCTCAAAGTGTGCTCTAGAGACCCTTGAGGAAACTGGAGAATCTTTCAGGAATTCCACAAGGTCAAAACTATATTTATGATAATACTAAGACATGATTCGTCTTTTTCATTCTCATTCCCTCACAAGATGTAGTTTTCCAGAGGCTACATGATATGTGACACTGGAACAGATTGAATGTGGAAGTAGATATGAGAATCCAGCTGTCTTCTACTGAGCCAGACATTAAAGATATTTGCAAAATGTAAAACAATCTCACTAATTTTTTGTTATGGAAAATATCATTATATTTCATAAAAATATGTTATTTATGTTAAACTGCAGTGGGAGAATTTGGAATTTATTGTGCTTCCTGAATCTGAGGCGTCATGTCTTTTATCTATTCTGGAAAATTCTCATCTATTATCTCTTCAGACATTTCCTATTTCTCCCCCTTCTCTTCTCCATCTAGAGTGCCAATACAATGTATGTTTGTCCTCTTCATTCTGACATGTTCAACGTCTTTCACATTCTCCATCCTTGTGACTTTGTTCTGCACTTTGGGTACTTCCTTCAGATCTTTCCAGTTTGCTAATTCTTTTTACAACTGAGTCTAATCTTATTTCACCCTTCTATCACATTCTAAAATTTAATTAGCATATTTTTTATTGTTAGAAGTTCTCCTTCGCTTTTTGAAATCTGTCAGGACTTATTTGTGTATTTTTAGTTACATCTTACTTTTGATATTATTTAATTAAACCTTTTAAAAATATAAAACTCATTTTATATTTACTATCTGATTATTCAATTATCTGAAGATCCTAGAGGTCTAATACTGCTGTTTTCTCTGCTTAATTTCATGCAGGGAAAATCTGTTTCTTCCTGTAGGATGCAATTTTGGATTGCGAGTTTATGTTCAACCAAGCCTTATATCCATGGGAATCTTATGCAGCTTGGGTTGAAGACATGAGTCTTTAGAGAGGACTTGCATTTGCTTCTGTTAAGCATCCAAGGTGCCCAAGATAGTATATATTAGAACTCTAATCCACTTGAGGGCAGGACCTGGTTATAAATTCTCAGGAGACACTTTTTTCCCACTGGAATACAAAGCCAAGCCAGAGAATTTGCCTTATTGTTTCCTTTTGCTGTTTTTTTTTTCTAGCCCATCTTTCCATGGCAGATGCAGTGCTTGAGGATTCCAGTTTCATGTAAGGGTCTTGGTTTCACCTTGGTTCTCCACTTTGCTGGGCCCACAGTCTTGTCTTCATGTGGCTGTTAAACGCTACGCGTCTTGGTTACCTGGAACAGCAAGTGCCCCTGGGCATCTGCGGCTTCAGTGACTGCTTCCTCCCTTGGTTCTCAGCTTCTTCTTCCTTTTTGGTCCCTGGGAATTTGTCTTACTTTTTTGCAAGCCTAGCTCTACAGATGAGATATTTGTTATATACTATTTAATATTTTAGGTGTCTTTTTTAGGAAGGTTTTCAGATTACCTAGTTTGCCATATTGCCCAGGAATATAAATTGGTACATTTCTGAAAAGTAAAATGCACATACCAATTGACCCAGCAATTCTACCTCAAGGAATTCATTCTTTGGATGGAATACCTATCAAAGTTTAAAATATACATAACTTTTAATCCAGCAATTCTACCTTCTAGGAATTTATCCTAGAAAATATATATGTATATACTCACACTCGTATAAAATGCCATATGAATAATATTATTTGTTGCAACAGGCTTAGTGAAAGATTGAAGATTGTAAATACCCTAAAAGTCCATCATTAGGAGACTAGTTGAATAAAGTACTTCCCCATAATATTCTGCAATAGTTAAAGAGAATATAAAAGATCCATGCAACAGGATATGGAAAGATGTTTATGAGGCAAGTTACATGACTTCTTTGTGTAAAAAATACAAGATATGCTTATATATGCTTACATAGTCATTAAAAGCTTCTGAAAAAATACACAATTAACTGTTAACAGTAGTTTCCTCTAGGGATTGGAATTGAACTGTTGTTATACAAACATTGCCTCTAAATGACAAATATGCTAATTTGAAATGATTTTTTACCCATTTACTAATATCAGCTCCTTACTGCTTTATTATCATGAGCAGTGTTACTGGAGGCATTTGAAAATAAAATCCTTCTCTCCAAACTCTTCTGCAGCTCTTATTATCTGCTACCTGTCTGTCCTTCCTTACCTGTCCCTTCTTGTCAATTATTATTCAAAGTAGTCTGGTTGTCCTCTGCTGACTTCACTAGGACACTCATTACCTAATGCTCTAAATATAATGGTATAGACGAAAACAGGTAGATTTCTTACTCCCATCTGTCCTGAGAAGGAATGGTTTACAGTGTACAAGAAGGACTTAGATTTTAAATGCCGCACCACTGCAGAGGGAGAGGAAGGGCTCATTGAAAATTAAGTGAGAATCCAGGTCTGTTACTTTAGCTGTGTCACAGTTTCATCAGCAGGAGATACTGATTTCAACATCTGAGCCAGGGTATAGGTTCTGGTTGGAGCTTGAATTTTCAGTGAGCTGCTTAATTTGTAAGGACTAGTGGCCGAGCTGGGCACTTATACAGCTGCGAATGTCTTCTAGCATGAGCCTGAAGGCTTTCCTTTGAAGATCTTCATTCTCTCACATGATGAACTCCTGGTAATGACAGTGCACAGCTTCTTCAGAGTTCATTTCCCATTAGATTTAGATGCACAAATATGACAGAGCCTATGTAATTTTAGTTAGCCTTTCACATGCTAAAATGCTACCTCTTGTTTCATTCTCCTTGAAACAGGCTTCATCTCAGTGCTATGATGAAAGCTGGCCCAGATATTATTCTACATCTGGACTACAATTTTCACCATTTTGTGACGCTATGTCATGAGTTATGTGTTGAAGATATTTTTGTGGAAATAGGTTGTTTTGATTATGGAGGAGTGTGTTTTATTGTTTTGGTTTTTATTTTGTTTTGTTTTGAGAAAAAAGATCAGAAGAAGAGAGAAATTTTCCTTTTAGGAAACGATTATTTCCCTTTTGAAGTTTTTTTAAATAGTCTGATACTATTTGTATAGAGTTTAAAAACATGCAAAAGAATACTCCACATTGTCTCTGGGTGCACGCAAGCACATCAGTGATAAAACTACATCTGCCATACGCAGCATAAAATTGCAGGAGAGTGGTGTCTCAGATTGGGTTTCCCCCAGCAAAGCGTTAGACCAGAACTTCGGGGCAGGGCATTTATTGAGAGATGATCCCAGGGAGTAGAAGCAAAGGATCAGGGAGAATGAGACAAGAAAAAGAGAAAAGCCAGGAAAGGACGTGTTATTGAGGTCACTGCTTTAGGCAAAAGGGATCAACTCCACTGGAACCTCTAAGAATTGTCTCTCCCTAATGGCATTAATACAAGGCTCTGTCCCCTTTGGTTGATGTTTCGCCTGAGGGTGTTAATTCTCCCATATCTTTTTTTCTTTTCAGGTAATAGTTCCTGACATGACTTTTTCTTTTCAGCTTTATTAAGGTATAGTTGACAAATAAAATTGTAATACATTTAAAGTGTACAACGTAATGATTTGATATATGTACACATTGTGAAAGGATTCCCACCATTGAGTTACATTGACACAACCATCACCTCACATATTTACCTGTTTTTTTCTTTTTCAGTGAGAACACAAGTTCTACTCTCTTAACAAACTGCAGTTATATGCTACAGAGTTATCAACAATAGTCACCATGTTAGACATTAGATCCTCAGACCTTATTCATCTTATAACTGAAAGTTTGTACCCTTTTCCAGCCTTTCCCTATTTCTCCCACCCCCAAGTCCTGGCAACCACCATTCTACTCTCTGTTTCTATGAATCTGACTTTTTAAAAATTCCACACATAAGTGATACCATGCAGTATTTGTCTTTCTCTATCTAGCTTATTTCACTTTTCCAATAGTTCATTGTTAGTGTATAGAAACACAACTGAGTTTTGCTTACTGATTTTTGTATCCTACAACTTTACTGAATTCACTTATTAGTTCTAATAGTTTTTAGGTGGAATCTTTAGGGTTTTCTATATATAATATCATGCCATCTGCAAACAGAGATAATTTTACTTCTTTCTTTCCAATTTGGATGGCTTTTATTTCTTTTTCTTGCCTAATTGCTCTGGCTAAGACTTCCAGTACTATGTTGAATAAAAGTGGCGAGAGTGGGCATCCCTGTCTTGTTCCTGATCTTAGAGGAAAAGCTTTCAGCTTTTCACTGTTGATTATGATGTTAGCTGTGGGCTTGTCATTTACAGCCTTTATTATGCTGACTTACATTCCTTCTATACCAGTTTGTTGAGAGTTTTTATCATAAAAGGATGTTAAATTTTGTCAAATGCTATTTCTGAATCTATTGAGATGACCATATGATTTTTATCCTTCATTTTGTTAATGTGGTGTATCTAATTTATTGATTTACATATGTTGAATTATCCTTGCATCCTTAGGATAAATACCATTTGATCTTGGTGTATGATCTTTTTAATGTACTGTTGATTTCAGTTTGCTAATATTTTGTTGAGGATTTTTGCATCTATGTTCATCAGGAAAATATGGCCAGGAGTTTTCATTTCTTTCATTCCTTGTCTGACTTTTGTACCAGGGTAATGCTGGCCTCAGAAAATAAGTTTGGAAGTGTTCCGTCCTCTTCTATTTTTTGGAAGAATTTGAGAAGGATTGGTATTAATTCTTCTTTAAATGTTTGGTAGAATTCACCAGTGAAGCTATCTAGTCCTGGACTTTTCTTTTCTGGAAGGTTTTGATTACTGATTAAAGGTCCTTACTAGTAATTGGTCTGTTCAGATTTTCTGATTCATCATGATTTAGTCTTGGTAGGTTGTATGTTTCTAGGAATTTATCCATTTCTTCTAGGTTATCTAATTTGTTGGCATATAATTGTTCATGGTAGTTTCTTATGATCTTTAGTATTTCTATGTTATTAATTATAATGTCTCCTCTTTCATTTCTGGTTTTATTTATTTGAGTATTCTTTCTTTTTTTCCTTAATTAGTCTAGCTAAAGTTTGGCAATTTTGTTTATTTTTTCAAAAGACCAGCTTTTAGTTTCTTTGGACTTTTCTATTGTTTTTTTAGCCTCTATTTCATTTATTTCCTCGCTGATCTTTATCTCCTTCCTTCTACTAACTTTGGGCTTAGTCTGTTCTTCTTTTTCTAGTTAAATGAATGTAAAGTTAGGTTGTTTATTGGAGATCTTTCTTTTTTCTTAACATAGGCATTTATTGCTTTAAACTTCCCTCTTAGAACTGCTTTGGCTGTATCCCATAAGTTTTGGTATGCTGTGTTTCCATTTTAATTTGTTTCAAAATTTTTTTAAATTTTCCTTTTGATTTTTTCTCTGATCCACTGATTGTCCAGGAGCATGTTGTTTAACCTCCACATACTTGTAAATTTTCCAATTTTATTCTTGTGATTGATTTCCAGTTTCATACCATTGTGATCAGAAAAGCTGTTTGATACAATTTTAACCTTCTTAAAATTATTAGAACTTGTTTTGTGGCCTAACATATGATCTCTCTTGGAGAATGTTCCATGTGCACTTGAGAAGAATATGTATTCTGCTGGACAGAATGTTCTGTATTTGTCTGTTAGATTCATCTAGTCTAATGTACAGTTTAAGTCCAGTGTCTCCTTATTGGCTTTCTGTCTGGATGATCTAGCCATTGTTGAAAGTGGGATATTGAAGTCCCCTGCTACTACTGTATTGCTGTCTATTTCTCCCTTCAGATCTGTTAATATTTGCTTTATATATGTAGGTGTTTTGATGTTGGGTGCATAAATATTTAAAATTGTTATACCCGCTTTGTTGAATTGACCCCTTTAACATTATATAATGACCTTCTTTGTCTCTTGTTATAGTTTTTAGCTTAAAGTCTATTTTCTCTGATATATATATATATAGCTATCCCTGCTTTCTTTTGGTTTTCAATTTCATGGAATATCTTTTTCCATCCCTTCACTTTCAGTCTATGTGTTTAAAGCTGAAGTGAGTCTCTTATAGGTAGCATATAGTTGAGTCTTCTTTTTTTATCCATTCAGCCACTCTATGTCTTTTGATTGGAGAATTTAGTCCATTTACATTTAAAGTAATTATTGTTAGATATGGACTTACTATGGCCATTTGTTAATTATTTTCTGGCTATTTTGTAGTTCCTGTTCCTTCCTTCCTCTCTTGCTTTCTTCCATTGTAATTTAATGACTTCCTGTAGTGGTATGTTTTGACTCCTTTCTATCTTTTGTGTATTTACTCTAAGTTTTTGCTTTGTGGTTATATGAGACTTACATAAAATATCTTATAACAGTCTATTTTAAACAGATAACAACTTAACTTCAAACGCATACAAAAGTTCTACATTTTTACACTCCCCTCACATTTTATGTTTTTGATGTCACAATTTACATCTTTTTGTATTGCGTATCTGTTAACAAATTACTGTAGTTATAGTTATTTTTAATACTTTCATCTTTTAATCTTTATCCTAGAGTTATAAGTGCTTTATCCATTTATCCATCATGATTTATCCATCACCAGTACAATACTAGAGTATTTTTAATTTAACTACATATTTACCTTTACCAGTGAATTTTATGTTTTCATGTTACTAATTAGTATTCTTTCATTTCAGCTTGAAGAACTCCCTTCAAAATTTCTTGTAAGACTGGTCTAGTGGTGATGAACTCTTTCAGCTTTTGTTTGTCTGGAAAACTCTTTATCTCTCCTTCAATTCTGAAGGACAGTTTTGCTGGGTAGAGTATTCTTAGTTGGCAGTTTTTTTCTTTCAGCACTTTGAATATATCATCCCACTCCTGGCCTGCAAAGTTTCTGCTGAAAAATCCACTGATAGCCTTATGAGGGTTCCTTTGTACATAACCAGTTGCTTCTCTCTGGCTCCTTTTAAGATTCTCTGTCTTTAACTTTTGACAATTTAATTATAATATGTCTTGACATGAATCTCTTTGCTTCACCTTATTCGGTATTCTTTGAGTTTCCTGGATCTGGATGTCTGTTTCTTTCCCCAGGTTAGGAAAGTTTTCAGACATTATTTCTTTGAATAAGCTTTCTGCTCCTTTCTTTCTCTCTTCTCCTTCTGGGACCCCTATAATGCATATATTGATCTGTTAGATATTGTGCCATAAGTCCCTTAAGCTACTTTTACTCTTTTTCATTCTTTTTTCTTTTTGCTCCTATTACTGGATGAATTTGACTGCTTGTTTAGTGATCCTTTCTCCCACTTGTCTAGTCTGCTGTTGAATCTCTCTATTGAATTTTTCAGTATGGTAATTGTACTCTTCAGCAATATGATTTCTGTTTGGTACTTTTTAATATCATCTATCTCTTTGTTAAAATTCTCATTTTGTTCATGCATTGCTTTCCCAATCTCAGTGAGTATCTTTATGACTGTTATTTTGAACTCTCTATCCGGTAAATTGCTTATCTCCATTTCATTAAGATTGGTTTCTAGAAATTGATTTTGTTCTTTTGTTTGTAACATATCCTCCTCTTTCTTCATTTTTCTTGACTCTCTGTGTTGATTTCTGCACATTAGATAAAACAGTCACCTCTCCCAGTCTTGACAGACTGGTCTTGTATGGAAGGTGAACCTTGTCAATCAGACTGCCCTAAGCTTCTGGTTGTCTCTCAAACCTCTGTGACTGTCCAAGCTGCTATCTTGTTCTTAGTGGCTCCAGTAGCTGAGGCTGTGTCAAGACCCATCAGTGTCCCAAAGGGGAGGATTGTAGTCAGACATATATGAAGACTGATTAGAAGCCAGACCTTCAGGCAGCAGATGGGAAAGTACATAGTTAAGCATCTCCAGGGAAAATCTAAGAGATGGGCATTTTTGTCTGCTCCCTCTGTGCTGAGCCAGGGTGTATAACCACAGAGGGGTGCTCCTGCACCTGTTTAAAACTGCTTCTATGTTTGCTACAGTCCTGTGGGACTCCTGAATGCAAGCTCCATTGGCTATCAGAGCTAGATGATCCAAGGGCCTGTCCCCTACAAAAGCTGGGGTGCCAGATGTGTGTACAAGCTCCTTCCAGAGAGATGTTGGTGACCTGGCTTTATCACTGGAGTGAACCAGAGGGAGAAGGTGGTGGACGTGCCCACTAGCTCCCCCAGGCTCTGTAGGGGATTTCAGCTATCTCCTAGATGTGTGCAAATTAGAAGCCAAACCCTCAGGCAGCAGGTTGTAAAGTATGCCATGAATCTTCTTCCAAGGAAAGCTTAGAAGATGCGCATCTTTGCCTACTCCGTATGTGCTGAGTTCTGGGGGGCAGCCACAGTGAGCTCTTACCAATTCATTAAAAACTACTTCTTTGTTTTCCATAGCCCTATAGGTCTTGTGAATGCAAGCCCTATTGGCTTTCAGAGCTAGGTGTTTTGGGAGCCTCAAGTGGGAGGCTTAAAAGTTGGGGCACTAGATGTGCAGTCCAAACCCTTTGCTCCTCAGGGAGAAGATAGGAGTTGGGGGTCCCCTCCCAACCATATAGTACTGTGCCAGGGGTGGGGTTTATGGTGAGAGTGTGTCTTGGCCTTTCCTACTCATTTTGATGTAGGTATTTCCTCAGTTGCCTCACGTGTAGGAGTGACTCAGCTAGTTTCTGGATTCCTCTCAAAGGGTACTGCTCCATGTGTAGCTGTATATTAGCTGCAGCTGTGGGAAGAGGGAAGTTTAGGAGCCTTCTATGTCACCATCTTGATCTCTCCTCACTTTGGAGTTTTTGTTGTTGTTGTTGTTTTCTTTTTTTGTGTTTTTTGTGAGGAAGACCAGCCCTGAGCTAATCTCTTGCCAATCCTCCCCTTTTTTGCTGAGGAAGACCGGCCCTGGGCTAACATCCGTGCCCATCCTCCTCTACTTTATATGGGATGCCACCACCGCGTGGCTGACAAGCAGTGCATCAGCGCACGCCCGGGATCTGAACCAGCGAACCCCGGGCTGCCAAGCGCAGACTAAACCGCTGCGCCACCGGGCGGCCCCCTCGCTTTGGAGTTTTTATTCACATCAAAGTCCACGAGAATTGACACTGAGTTTCTGGGAGGATGCAGACATGTTTAAACAGATATAGCAAAGATAGCAGTTTGCAAGATAATGTGGTCCATGGGCACCAGAAAAGAATATTGGACTATTGGCCCCCAAAATATATCTCATAATAGTCTTCTTCAATGCCACAAGTCTAC
The DNA here is from genome assembly GCA_031878705.1 of Tapirus indicus. Taxonomy (NCBI): domain Eukaryota; kingdom Metazoa; phylum Chordata; class Mammalia; order Perissodactyla; family Tapiridae; genus Tapirus; species Tapirus indicus. The sequence goes on along the minus strand of CM062927.1, from coordinate 28,061,139 downwards.
TCATTCTTTGTATTTCCCAGTCGTCTATTAAAATACAAATATTTTAGAAATGGAGATATTTTGGGGCCATGTTCAGTCATTAAATTCTTTGTTCATAGTATCACTTTCCAATGTGAGAAGCTGAGAATGACTTAGACACAAGACACGTAATAAGAGAGCAGTAGAAAAGTATAAAAACGGAGGACCATTGGGGTGGATGGGGTAGGGAGAAAAACTCTAGGCCATTAGCAAAAATGTATCAATACCTGTGCATTCAAAGGGTATTTCACTTACAAAACAGAGAAAATAGTTTTGGGGTTTTTTTTGTTTGTTTTTTGCTGAGGAAGATTAGCTCTGAGCTAGCATCTGTGCCCATCTTCCTCTATTTTTATGTGTGGGACACCACCACAGCATGGCTTGATGAGTGGTGCATAGGTCCCCACCCGGGATCCAAACTTGCAAACTCCGGGCCACCAAAGTAGAGTGCATGAACTTAACCATTATGCCACCGGGCCAGCCCCAAGAGAAAATAGTTTTAAAAAACAGTGTCCAACAATCTAATTTCCTATATATGGCCAAAGATATAGTGCAACTGGAAATCATATTAGAGATAAAAACATACGTGTTTGGGAAAGAACTTTAGGATTCCAATTCTATGGTCATGGTGCTCTAAATAGGAATGAAACTGTTTCTTACTCCAAATACATAGAACTTCTGGGTAAAATATCGGCAAAAAAAAATTTTAACATGTAACTGAGCTTAGAAGAAAGTGAGAATTCTCCAAGTGACAGGTATGCGTTGGACACATAAAGCCAGAACAGCAAGGGAACACTGTGGAGAGGTGATAAACCTAGGAACAGGTCCTAGAGGCTGGAAGCTGCAAGTCACAGGAGGCACGAGCTTTGGGCCTGAAGCAGGAGAGGAGCTGGAAATGAGGTTTCCACATAAAGCAAACACCCTTGAAGGGCTGCCTAGACTGTGGCAACCAAACTGGGAAAACTCCACTCACCAGCTCAGCAAAGCAATAGGCACTCTTACCTGCCCAGAACATGGAGCAGAGAAAATTATCCTGTGAGATAACAAGTCATTCAGACATCCTTGCTGAAAGAACTACCTAAGAGTAATACTTCAAGAAGAAATTGAACCGGAAGGAAAGAATGGAGTACAAGAAGCAATGGAAACATCACCACCACCAATAATAACAACATCACATTTCCTGGATATTAAAACAAGAAAAATCTTCAGTGCTGGGCATGTGAGATTCAAGTTGGATTTAAAAATGAAATCCAACTATATGCTGATTCTAAGAGCCACAACTAAACCATAAGGACACAGAAAGGTTAAAAAAAAATGACAGGAAAGCATATATTAGACAAATGTTAACAAAAGGAAATTTATATTAATGTCAAGCAAAAAATAACCTATGGGGGAAAAAGTGTCATTAGGGATACATAATGGTAAAATATTAATTCACCAAAAGACATAATTCTGAACTTATATAAACCTAACAACACAGTCACAAAATATATGCAGAGAAAACAGTTATAATGATAAAGGGAAAGATCCACAAACGTGATAGATTTTTTAACATGCCTCTGTAATCAAAAGACAAAAAATAAGTGAGACTATAAATGATTTGATAACACAATTAACAGATTTGATACAATGACAATAATTACATAGAATACTGCATCCAACAATTAGAGAACTTACATTATTTTTAAAGCAAAAATGGAATATTTATAAAAACTGTTTACATGTTAGGACAAAGGCAAGTCTCAAAAACCACCAAAGAAAATATCACACATGCCTGGATATCCACTCACAATATAATAAATTTAGAAATCAATAAAAGGGATACCTAAAAATCTTTCATTTCTTTGAAAATTTTTAACGTACTTCTAAATAATATATGAGTCAAAGAAGAAATCACAATAAAAATTACAAGATATTTAGAACCGATTCACAAAGAAAACACTTTATTTCAAAATGTATAGGGTGTAGTTAAATGAGATAATTATAAAATAATAAAAATTGAAAATTCACAACATATATGATATAACTCAAACTCAGATTAGGAGGAAATTGGTAGAATGAAAAATTCAATATAAGAGCAGAAATTAATGAAATTGGAAATAAGAAACAATAGAAATAAACCTTAAAGTTTTTTTTTTTAAGAAATAAAATAGAGGAACTGTTTTGTGATCAAGACTAATCACGGGGGGAAACACAATGATATAAATAAAACAGATCTGAAAGTGAAGGGGGACATAACCACAGATATTTTTTTAAGTTATAAGAGAATAGGCTGAGTAACTTGATACCAATAAATTTGGAAAGATAAAAAAATTTTAATCATTCTCTAGAAAAATACAACTCACCAAAATAGACTCATAAAAAATTGAAAAGTTGAATAGATCTATATCCATTAAAGAATTGGAATTGATAATTAAAGTTCTAATGCTCCCCCCAAAATAAAAATCACACCAAGCCAGATGGTTTTATAAAAGAACACAGGCAAACCTCCAGTGATCATTATCTTAAAGTTTTTCAGAAAATACAAAAACATGGAAACCTCCCTAACCCACTTTAATGAGGATGATGTAACTTGACACCAAAACTAAAAATGTGTGGTATTAGAAAGGAAATTTGTAACTCAGCTCATTCATGAACATATTTGCAAAAATCCTAAATAAGATATTAGCATACCAAAGCCAACAATTTATACTTTAAAAAATACATATAATATTATCAAGCAGAACTTAACCCAAGAATTCAAGTCTGGCTTAATATTAGAAAATCTTTTCACATAATTTAACACATTTATAGACTAAAGGAGAAAAACTATTCATTATCTTTCTACATGTAGAAAAAGCACTTTTAAATTTAACACATCTTCATAATAAAAAGAAAAACCTTTAGAAAATCAGGAATAAGGGAAAATTTCCTAAACCTGATAAAAGTATATTTTGAAACCCTATAGAAAACTTCATAATTAATCATGGAACTTTAGAAGCTCTCCTTTTAGAGAAAGAAGAAGAGAACAATGATTGTTATCACCACAACTATTCAACACTGGCCTAGTGGTCCTAGCCAGTGGAATAAGACAGAAAAAAAAAAAAGAAAAAAACTTAAAGTAATTACAAAGTAATCATTCTTATATAGGCCTGTCCAAAATTTTTTGAAAACCTTTGGCTGACTTTGATATTTCTGCACAGAGTAAGTCTACCTTCCTGAACTAGAATTCACAAACTACATTTTTCAGACTCCTTTGATATTAGGTGTAGATTTGTAATTTAGATTTTCCCAATCAGAGGCACTCACTGGAGGCTTTGATTCAGAATTAGATGATAAGTAGGATGTCACGTTATAATTATTAATAATGTCCCTTTTCAGACTCAAAAGAATCTTGATTTGGATGATAAATTATACATTTATCTCAATTACATGGGCCAAAAGGTAACATGTAGACATATGTTTGGCTAATACAAATCATGACAGAAGTGGCATAGATCTAGAGCCCTTAGCTATGGAAGCCCGATTTAACAGCTTCTGTATTGTGGTGGAGGGTATACAGTTCCAGAGCCAGCAATCTGTTTTAACAAGCATTTGAGGTGATTCTGATGCACTGCCCAGTTTGAGCCACTGCTCTCAAGAAGTTCTTGCCCATATGCACAAGGAGAAATATATGAGGATTTTACTATGGCAATATTTGTAATACCAAAATAAGTGGAAACAACCTTAGCATCTTCTGTAAAGGAAGGGATAAATAACTGGCGTAGTTATACAATAGATTCTGTACATCAGTTCAAATGCATGAACTATATCTCCATGGATGATAAATCGCAAAAACCTAATGCCGAATGGGAAAAGCAAGTTGCAAAAGGATTTGTATGGCATAACACCATATATTTCAGATTTCAAACACAAAACCATGGAATATATTACTTATGATATTCACATAATTTTTTAAGAACACAAAAACATTGAGTGCACCCCATACACCAATTTCAGGTGGTTACTTCTAAGGGAGAATGGAAGAAAATGGCTTAGGGGCATCCTTTAATATTTTATAGGAAAATATGACAGCTTTTTAATATTTATTAAATCTGGGGGATGGGTTCATCGATTTTTGTTATATTCTCCATACTTTTCTTCATATTTAAAAAAAATCATAGTTAAAATAAAATACACATTTTTTTTTAAGTTAACTTTCACTTGATAAAATGGTTTTATAAAACATCCAGTCATGTTGCTGTGTTTCATTTCCAGGGACTTATTGTCAGATAGCTCAGTGCACCATCAAAGGTAAAACGCTATATCAAGCACCTCAGTAAACATATATTTTTAAGTTCAGTTTGTATTCAACTTGATCCCTGGAATTTCTGGCAGTCAACAATTTAGGGAGGACAAAATATATCAGTCCCAAATGAAAACTAAGGAGTAACACACATACGGGACTGGCTGGCTTTGCATATTACATGAGATCTAATGTTCCTTAAATAAGGAGTCTAGGGGCCGCCCGGTGACGCAGCGGTTTAGTTCACGCTTGGCAGCCCGGGGTTCGCAGGTTCGGATCCCGGGCGCCTGCCGACGCACTACTCGTCAGCCATGCTGTGGCGGCGTCCCATATAAAGTGGAGGAAGATGGGCACGGATGTTAGCCCAGGGCCAGTCTTCCTCAGCAAAAAGAAAGGGATTAGCAATGGATGTTAGCTCAGGGCTGGTCTTCCTCACAAAAAAAAAATAATAATAAGGAGTCTGGTTAAGTCTTTTTGTAAAATAAATAGTTATTCTTGAGTCTATTTGTAAGTTTCCATTTTCAAATGTTTTATTTTCCTGAAATATTACACACCTATAAAAATGTATAAATTAGAGAACTCAGCTTTCTAGCATTGTAAACTTTCCATATCACTGAAGGAGTAACTCAAGAACACTTTGGGGAAAGAAAATCAAAACATGAGACTAATCTACCTATCCATCTATTTACTGATCTATGTATGATTTTTTTCCCCATCCATCCATCCATCCATCAGATCTCAGGTAAACATCTGAGACGGCTTTCACGTGCTCATTCTAGACTGTGCCAGCATTTAGTATTCAAGTGAAAATCCATGACTGTTAATTTATAAATACTACATTGACAGGTAATGAGTAAATATTTATAAGAATTGCATATGTTTCTAGGATTTTATTTATTTAATCTCACAAAATCAGCTTAGAATATCAACTATGTAACATTAAAATGTATTACCCATGTGAAGTTAATAGAGTGCCCAAAAGTATTTTCACTCCTCCTACGTGTATCAAAAATTTATGTATTGTTAATATTTAGCTACCTAATCAAACATTTAAAATTTTTGAAGAAATGCAAAAACTGCTAAAGTGTGAAATTCTGAGAAATTATAGGGAAAAATGCTAATGAGACATCAGAGAAGAGTTCTCAGAGAGTAAGAGATCGAAATGAAGCTCTGGGGAAAAAGAAGGCAGAGAAAGTCGAAGAAAGGGAACTTCTGAAATGACAAGAGCGCAGCACTAAAGCAAGGATCATTGAAGAGAAGTACCAGTTAAACTCCTTAACTAGCTGTAAACAACAAGGACAAGTGTAACATAAAAGATGACAGGACTGCTCTGCAGACTGTATTTCATGATACTGGGACAAAAGTGCACCAAGTAAAGATATTAAATGTGGTCATGGTGGGATGGTTAACTGAAACATCTACTCAGCTACAAGAGCTGTTTTAATTGCATACATGAGAAGCAAAAATATCTAGACAACATATATACAAAAGGACATTGAGATGGAATCACTGTATTTAGTCACAAACCATATGGCTTTCTCCAGTTTAACAATTATATCAGTTAAGTATTGTATCTAAGATAGTTAATCATGTTTACCACAAAATATAAATAAATACAAATAAACAAAATTTGTTGCTATTTTATCAACTATAATTAAGAGCTGCTAGAACTACATATGTTCAGTAGTTTATGTCATGAATTTTTAGAAATAGCAAGAACCATAATGCAAATTTCCACGAAGTTTCACAGGTTTGAGGTTGAAACAGGAAAACTTCCCAAAACTAAAATAGAAAGAAGATGGTATAACACAATCAATGTCTATCAGTAGTTGCTGTTCAGCCCTAAAAAGATTGGTATGTCTCCTTACTGAGGGTGCTGACTATGGCACATGTAAAAACCTCATCTCCCCCAAGTTCTTCCAAGATTAGGTGAGAAGCAAATGAGGGGCCTTGAACCAAGTGAAACATTGGGTTGGTTCAGGTGCAGTTTGAAGTGTGTTTTGGTTTTTGGTTTTGTCTTTTGCTAGTTTAAGTCTTAAAATACATAATACATTTGCTTCTAAACAAACTGATTTATTAGGTGAATTTTAGTTTCTGTTTTTGTTGGAGAGAGAGTGTTATTCAAAAGAAACATTAAAAAAAATAGGGTTATATTCCACTCCCCAGAGGCAAATATTTCAGCTGTTTTTCTTTGTGGTTATCTTCATATTTCTAAATAATGTGCTTAAACTGCTATATCTTAATTCATTGATTTTGGACACTAACTATTGACTTCCCACACTATTTTGGTGAGAATGTAGCTCACTTACATCCATCTTCCTCTCCCCATTTTTCCATCATAAATATATACCATGTTTTCTTTTTTAATCAAAGTGACAGTCAGAGATTACATTAATTGGACATTTAAATATTGTTCACTGCTGAGTTAAGTGGTTGACTATGAGTACCTGTCTTTTTCTGCACAACTTTTTTTTTTCTGGAGTCAATAACTGTTCCTCCTTAGAATTTGCTGAGATTCTTTTTTTACCGTATTGTTCTAGTGGCTAGATCTGCCCAGGCCCTTTAACAACAACTCAGTTCAACTTTCCATATAGTAAAAGCAACTCGATGATCATTTTTCCGTGGAACCCTCCATCCTCTCTTCCATTCTGGACCTAATGCACAGCTATCATCCTGGGATTTTCCTTCAGCACCACCCTGAGAATTTCCTACATATTTTTCCTGCTTCCTGAATCCCACACCTCTTCTTTCTTGGTTTAGTCCCTCACTGCAGTGGAGCACATCCTCCTGTAGCTTCCTGAAGAAAGATAACTGGATAAGGAAGCTGAAGGGTCTCACCATTCAAAATGCACATTTTTAACTTAATCTCTCTGTTTTCAGTCCAGCACCTCATCCCTGCCCCTCTTCCTCAGTTTTTAACTTCTGACTTTCATGATAAATTCTTAAATAAAAGTTATTTCTAAGAAAGTAACTGTTAAAGCTAAAGCGTTATTGCATTTGCAAGAGCCAGGATTTGCTGTAGGAACAAAAGGATTTACAGGTCCAAAACTTACAGTATTCAGAGTAAAGGGTCTTTGCCATACGTCATAGAGCAGGAAGGATATAATTTATAATGTAAGGGCATTTCCCAGTACACAGGGTAGAAGGAAAAGCCGTTTCTGGGCTGAGGGAGAGAATCTAGGGAAAACGAAAGCCTACTTCCTGCCACCATCTTGGAATTGAAACCTGGAGGGATGATGGAGACTCACAGACAGGCCTTAGGAAATGTTGGTGGGCATGCTTGTGCCCCACTTCTCAGAGCAGAGCCCAGGAAGCTACAACGTGAGCAGAGGGGCAAGGCAAAACATGCTGAGAAGATGACCTTAATGTAAATCTGATTTCACTCATATCATGTGAGAGAGAGTGCTATTCCTTGGTTGATATTTCTCCTGGAAGTAGCCTTGAGTTACACAAGGAATAGTAGAGTCATAAGCAACATGTTTTACGGTAGGGTGTTTAGGCAAAGCCAGAGCAGAGAGCTGTGCCTGATCTGTCAGTCAGCATTCTGAAGGCCTGGTGAGCTTTTTCAGGTTGATGACACATTGCTGACATGGCTGAGGATGTGGAAGCTGAACTGTCCATAAAGAGCCATTTTCCTAGGCAGACGATCCCATTTTACTCTATCTAGCTGAAGTGACAACTGAGTTATTCTAGAACACAGTGGGCCAAGAGCAAACCTGTCAGCAGGACTTAGGTAAATAAACTTTCGGCATCCTCCTCAATAAGTCAGACATCCTTTCTCTTTTTCCAGAGCCCATATGAAATGTCTGAAACTCTGAATGCGGCATCCAACAATCATCTTGTAGCAGAAAGAATGCCTGGATTGGAGCTTGCAAGAGTGGCTTCTACCGTTGTGCACCGTTGGTGGGAATGTCAACTGGTACAGCCATTATGGAAATTCCTCAAAAAACTAAAAATAAAACTACCATCTGATCCAGCATCCCACTTCTGGGTATATATCCAAAGGAAATGAAATCACTGCCTTGAAGAGATATCTGCACTCCTCTGTTCATTACAGCATTATTCACAGTAGCCAACATATGGAAACAACCTAGTAACCATCGACAGATGAATGGATAAAGAAGATGTGAGATACACACACACACACACACACACACACACACACACACACACACTGGAATATTATTCAGCCTTTTAAAAAAAAGGGAAATCCTGCCATTTGCAACAACATGGATGAACCTGGAAGACATTATGCTAAGTGCAATAAGCCAGATACAGAAAGACAAATACTGCATGATCTCACTTATATGTGGAATCTAAAATCTAAAATCTAAAAGTCATACTCATAGAAGCAGAGAACAGAATGGTGGTTGCCAGAGGCTGAGGAGAGAGGAAATGGGGAGATGTTGGTCAAAGGGTACCAAGTTTCAGTTAGGCAAGATGAGTAAGTTCTGGAGATCTAATACACAGCACAGTGACTATAGTTAACAATATGTGTTGTATACTTGAAATTTGCTAAGAGGGTAAATCTTAAGTGTTCTCACCACACACAAAAAAGATGGTAACTATGTAAAGTGATGGCTATGTTAATTAGCTTGATTGTGGTGATCATTTCACAATGTATATCAAAACATCACATCGTCCACCTTAAATATATACAATTTTTACTTACCAATTATACCTCAACAAAACTGAAAAAAAGAGTGGCTTCTAATCTATTCTCTCAGTCACTAGCTCTGTGACCTTGAACCAATCACATCTCTTCCCTCAGCTTCATTTAGCTCATCTGTAATTGAAGGGGTTGAACTGTGCCTTTGTCCTATGGGTCATCTGAGTGCTTCAGCAGGAAAAGCAGCTGAATATTTTTAGGTGGCTGAAATGAATAAAAGTTAGATTTCAACCACACTGTTATTATTAAATGGCTACCTAATCAGACCTCTGTTTCATCCCAAATTAATCTGTAATGATTTAAATTGTAACTTACAATTTTTTGAAGTGCTTGCTTCTATATTTCCCCCTTTTTCTCCCTTCAACCCCTTTGAAGCAAGTAGGGCAGGCATTCTATCTCCATTATTTTCCTCCTCGGGGGAATGTACAACTCTCACCCTAGGATCCCTATAGTCTCTAGCAGCAAATCTCACATCAAGATCTCTGCAGGGTGCCTATTACAAATTCTCTTTCCTGAGCCCTATTCCAGACCTACTAAATCAGAATCTCTGAAATTGAGGCCCTGGGATTTGTTTGCATTTCTGACAAAACACCCCTAGGAGATTTTTATACACCCTAAATTTGAGAATCACTAGTTTATAGAGAAACGTTTGAGGCCCTGTTATATGTCAGGCACTATACTAGTTGCTTTATGTATATCCTTTCATTCAATCCTCAAACAACTCAGTGAAGGATGTATTGTTTTTAAATAAACTTTTTACTTTGGAATAATTTTAAATTTATGGAAAAGTTGCAAAGACAGCAGTGATAATATATCCTTCACCCAGCTTCAGTGGCCTTTATTGTTATTTACATTATTGTGGTTAGTTTGTCAAAATTAGGAAACCAACACTGGTAAATTAGTGTTAACTAAACTCTAAATTTTATTCAGTTTTCACCATTTTTTTCACTAATGCCTTTTTTCTGGTCTAGGATCTAGTCCAGGATATATATTGCATTCAGTTGTCATATCTCCTTAGTTTCCTCTGGTTTGTGATAGTTTCTCAGTCTTTGCTTTCATGACTTCGACAGTTTTGAGGAGCACTGGTCAGGTATTTTGTAGAATGTTACTCGAATTGGGTTTGTCTGATGTTCTTCTCATGATTAGACTGGGGTTATGGGTTTTTGGAAAGGATACCACACAGAGGAAGTGTCTTTCTCATCACATGATATGAGAAGGTATCTGATATCCATATGACACCACTTGGTGATGTTAATAAAGCACATATTTGTAATCCCAATTCAACCAATTAGGAAATAAACGTATATCAAACCCAGCATTCCATAACTGCTAAGTGGTGGAATTTGGGTAAAGATTCGTTTCTTTTCTCTGCCATTTTGGTTGCAAGTGACCATCCCAGCTTTATCCTCCCCCGTAACTCTCCATTCCAGCTTGATTTGCTATTCCTCTGTGTTGTTGCACGCTCCACTCAGCCTCCAAGTTTTCCAAGTCCTTCAGCGTTCAGCTCAAATCCAATCTGTTCTTTGAAACTCTCCATGACCCCCAAAATCCTCCTCTTTGATGAAATCCTGAAGTGCTTACTGTCTGCCCCTCTAATTTTCCACTTTGCACATATTTTCTTAACCTCTGTCTTTCCAAGCTAAAATGATAATGGAGAGAGATCAACCTGCATGTGAATCCATTTGCTCCTGAACTGAATGACCTTGGTATCTTATTAGCTTGTATCTTACCCTCTTCAATCCTCCACACTGTAGTCAGAGGAATGCTTCTAAACTGCACATTTAATTATGCCATTACCTTGCTTAAAACTTTTCAATGCCTCCCCATTACTTACAAAATAAAGTCGAATGGACATTTTAACTATATTTATTCTTCCAATCCATGTGCATGGAATATTTTTCCATTTCTTTATGTCCTCCTCGATTTCTTTCAATAGTGTCTTATAGTTTTCATTGTATAGGTCTTTGACCTCCTTGGTTAAATTTATTCCCAGATATTTTATTCTCTTTGTTGCAATTGTAAATGGGATTGTCTTTTTGAGCTCTCTTTCTGTTGTTTCATCGTTAGTGTATAGAAATGCAATTGATTTTTGTAAGTTGATTTTATACCCTGCCACTTTACTGTAGTTGTTGATTGTTTCTAGTAGCTTTCCGATGGAATTTTTGGGGTTTTCTATGTATAGGATCATGTCGTCTGCAAATAGTGAGAGTTTCACTTCTTCATTGCCTATTTGGAGTCCTTTTATTCCTTTTTCTTGCCTAATTGCTCTGGCCAGAACTTCCAGTACTATGTCCATTCTACCTAAAGCAATCTACAGATTCAATGCAATCCCAATCAGAATCCCAATGTCATTCTTCACGGTAATAGAACAAAAACTATTGAAATTCGTATGGGGCAACAAAAGAGCCCGAATAGCTAAAGCAATTCTGAAAAAAAAGAACAAAGCTGGAGGCATCACAATCCCTGATTTCAAAATATACTATAAAGCTACAGTAATCAAAACAGCATGGTACTGGTACAAGAATAGACACACAGATCAATGGAACAGAATTGAAAGCCCAGAAATAAAACCACACACCTATGGACAGCTAATCTTCGACAAAAGGAGCAAAGAACATACAATGGAGAGAGGGAAGTCTCTTCAATAAATGGTCCTGGGAAAATTGGACAGCAACATGCAAAAGAATGAAAGTAGACCATCTCCTATCGCCATATACAAAAATCAATTCAAAATGGATCAAAGACCTGAAAGTGAGACCTGAAACTATAAAACTCCTGGAAGAAAATATAGGCAGTACACTAATTGCGATTGGACATAAAGGGATCCTTTCAGATTCCATGTCTACCCGGACAAGGGAAACAAAAGAAAAAATAAACAAGTGGGACCTCATCAGACTAAAGAGCTTCTACAAGGCAAATGAAAGCAGGATCAAAATGAATAAACAACCCACCAGCTGGGAGAAAATATTTGCAAATTGTTTGTCTGACAAGGGATTAATCTCAGTAATATACAAAGATCTCATACAACTGAGCAACAAAAAAACAAACAACCCGATCAAAAAATGGGCAGAGGATATGAACAGACATTTTTCCAAGGAAGAGATACAGATGGCCAATAGACACATGAAAAGATGTTCAACATCACTAATCATCAGGGAAATGCAAATCAAAACTACACTGAGATATCACCTTACACCGGTTAGAATGGCTATAATCACAAAGACAAATAACAACAAATGCTGGAGAGGGTGTGGAGAAACGGGGACCCTCATTCACTGCTGCTGGGAATGCAAACTGGTGCAGCCTCTATGGAAAACAGTATGGAGAGTCCTCAAAAAATTAAAAATAGAAATACCGTATGATCCAGCAATCCCACTCTTGGGCATCTACCCAATGGACGTGAAATCAACCATCACAAGAGGCGTATGCACCCCTATGTTCATTGCAGCATTATTCACTATAGCCAAGAAGTGGAAGCAACCCAAGTGTCCCTCAACTGAAGATTGGTTAAAGAAGATGTGGTATATACATACAATGGAATACTACTCAGCCATAAGAAAAGACACAATTGTCCCATTTGCAACAACATGGAAGGACCTAGAGGGTATTACGTCAAGTGAAATAAGCCAGAGAGAGAAGGACAGACACTGCATGAACTCACTCATATATGGAATATAAGTGAACACACGGACAGAGAGAACTGATTGGTGGTTACCAAGGGGAAGGGGGGTGGGGGGGCACAAGGGGTGAAGGGTTACATCCACAAGGTGACGGACAAAAATGTACAACTAAAACCCCACAGTGTTATAAACTTAGACATCAATAAAAAAAAAAAATGTCAAAAAAAAAAAAAAAACACGTCCCACAAAATAAAGTCGAAATGTCTAATCCTAATACATAAGGCCCTTCATGATCTGATCCTTGTCTATTATTTCACCTTATCTCTAGCCATCACCTTAGTCTCCACTCCACAATATCCTGCATTTCAGACATGAGGAACTATTGGCAATTTCTAAGTGCCCTGTGGCCTTTCCGAGCCCTATGTCTTTGCATCTGCTCTGTTATCAGTGAGGATGCCATTGTAGAAGACTCCAATTCAAACCGGCTGATGAAACAAGGACAATTAAAACATCAGATAATAGGAAGTTGAAAAGCAGGGATGGTTGTCCAGCAACTCAGCAATGTCATCAAAGACCCTGGTTCATTTTATCTCCTTGCTTTGACATCCTCAGAAAATTGCTCCTCATGGTCACAAGATAGCTGTAGCAGTACTAAGCATCCCTTCCAAGCACAGGGATACCTAAAGACCAAAAAAGGGGCCATCTTTTCCAGTATTTCCCTCTTAAGGGCAAGAAACATTTCCTCAAGCCACCCAGCAGATTTCCTTTTATATCTCATTGGCCAGAACTTGTTCATATGCCCACCCCTAAGCCAATCAAACAAGAGGAATGGACCTACCATAATTGGAGTAAGCCAATCAGTACTTACTCCTGAAGGTAGGCTTAGGGTCACTCTCCCTTGGGTCAAGTAGGTGAAGGAACATCTGAGCAAAATCTCTCCTCTTCCAGAAAGAAAGAAGGTAATGGGTGTTGAGTGGGCAGCCAGCAGTGTCCGCCACACTGTTATTGTTGCCCTATCTTCCTTGTCCACTAGACAGACTCCTTCTCATCCTTTAAGACTCAACTCAAAATTACCTCTTCCAGGAAGCCTTCTCTGATATCACCAAGCAGAATGGAATGCTTCATCCTCTGAGCTCCTATATTGTTGAGTTCATACTTCTACTATAACGGTTATTACATAGCTATAATTCTACCTTCAGAAAAGTGAAACCTTCAAAGAAAGGCACCATGTTCTATTAACCTTTCAAGTTCAACCTTGTTGAAGGAAAGAGGAAGGAAGTAAGGGAGAGAAGGAGGAAGGGGGAGGGAGGGAAGAAAGAAGGAAGGGAGGGAGGGAGGGAGGGAAGGAGGAAGGAATGAAGGGAGGAATGGAAGAAGGAGAAAAGAACTCAACTTCTCTGAGTCTCAGGCTGTTCATTTGTAAAATAGGGATAATTTTAATTCCTAATATTTGTTTTAAAGAGTAAATGGGATAATATAGGGAAAGCACCCAACACAGTTCCTAACACATAGTTTCCTGTGTATTTTGGGAGAACATGTACTCACTTGTATTTTTTAAATACCATCCTCCCACCCTTCACACACATTTCCTAGCACAACGCTTTGTACAATCATAGTTGCTCAATAAATGTGTTGATAATTTACTTCAATCCAAAAAAACCCAAAAAACAGATTACTGAACAAATTAAACAACGAGCTCAGATTGGCATGTCCTGATTTCCCTTATTAGATTGGCTAAGAGAACTTTTTAATAACATTTCCTAAATTCTCTATTAACAGAACTCTTAATTGAGGCTTTCCTGCAACCATCCAGAACATGAGATCTGCTCTCTCTGCTTCGGTGACCTTTCACTAGGCACTCTTGCTTTTCTACTCTGCTCTCTTCAGTATTCTGGGCTTCATTTCAGATCTGTCCTTCTGAGGTATGCCTTCCTCCCCTTCCTAACACTTCTTTGTTGCTAAAAATAGGTGATGTCCCTTTGGAGCAAAAACACTTGGCAAATCAGTTAGCTTTTACAGGTACAGCTTTATACTGGTCTCTGTGAGATTGGGGGATGGATGGATTAAATAAAGGAGGAAGCTCACACCTTCTCCTTCCTTCCATGTACCCCTGCATTCCTCAAAGGAGTTTACAAGACTTACGTAAAAATAGCAATACCATACTCATCAAAAATGCTCAAGCTAAAGGATGCTGAGACTTTGCAGAATGCTAAAGAGTAAAACAACCAGCTCAGAAGATCACCAGAAAACATTCTGAGGAAGCATTTGATTAAACGGCCCTATGCCCAACCCACCAAGCTGGGACTGGAGCTGTTGGTGATCACAATTTAACAAACACACTTCTCCAAGGAAAACTGGAGCATATAATATGGCCAGTTTCCTTTAGACTATAAGGGATATCTTTAGGACTTCTCTCACCTAGACTATCTCTTGGTGCGATACTGTCAGCTTGGGTTCTGTCTCTATTTCAGTACCTTATATATCCTGTGAAGTTTTGTGACAATAACCCTGAAAGAGGCATCAGTATATTACCTAAAATATTTTTCTCATCTATTGGATATTCAACTGCTTTGAATTAGTCTAATTCCCTGCAAGTGAAAATTTTCTGTTAGATACAGTATTTAATCCTCCTTATATTTGGTATATGTGTGAATGAATGCATTCATGCAGATGGATCCACATCTCCAGGGATATCGAGGCATGAACATGTTGCTGCATACATTTATATACATAGGACAAACTTGTATATGTTCATACTTGAAAATGAATGTGTTTTTACCACTCCGCACTTCTGAAACTCATCTCTCGAGTTGCATTGTCCTAATTTCTTTGAATGAAAGTAGCAAAATTGCAGCACAAACTAAAATTGCTCAGAGGCCTAAATTTAAAGGTAACTAGCCCAGTTTAGTACTCAATTAAATCCTATTCTGTTTAATCTATTAGCAACTGTGTCACCCTGTTTGTCAATTCCTATCTTCTGATACATCTATCCTCAACTCAAAATTCATTCTACTTTCTCTTTATTTTCTAGTGTTCATGCCAAGTTCCCTGCCTGCTATTCAGTATTTCACACATATCCTTAGGGCCATGGTTCTCCTAGATTAATTTGTAGGCCTCTGGTTATCCGTCAAAAAGATTCTTCAGGTGTATAAATAGTCCAAGGAGTGAGTCACACAAAAATGGATGTGAGAGGGTGTATGTGTGAAGAATTAGAAGTATTCTCTAGTGAAGATTGATATTATCATAGAATCATAAAGCAGAAAGAGTAGATCAACATCCCAACAACATTATCACTGATGAGTTACCCAGCTATATATAATTTAACATCTCCAGTGTTGGGGAACTGAGAGCCATCCTCAAACATGCCTTTCAATCATGACAATGCTCTCTCATACGTCAAGGTCATATCTGTTTTTCTGTAGTTTCTACCATTCAAGTATTCATCAAAAGCCCATTAGAGTGGTTAACCTATAGAGGTTAACCATTGAGCCACTGACCCCTTTGAGAATCTAATGAAAATGATGGAACCTCTACATAGAAAACTGTACATGCAAAGATAACTTTTTTTTTTTTTTACAATTTCAGGGAGTACACAAGTCCTGAGAAACCCATCCATCCATGGACTCCCTGGTAAAGAATTCCTCACTACTGTTTTGTACTGCATAGGGAAATGGAGGAGAAATAAGCCACGGTTTCCTCTTTCAAGGAGCTCACTTTCTAACAGCAAATGCTTGTGACATATTTAATAGTAGTAAGGCTGTATATGGTAAAGTACTAGTTATATACAGGGGGGACAGAAAATTTCACTCTTGCCCATATAGCAAGATGGAAGTCCTTGCAAATGGCCACCATGCACTCACATCCCATAAGGGAAATAAAGGCCCTTTGCTGTGTTCTCAGAAGCATCATCTGATGTCACAGTACCAGGAGAGCAGAGAATGGTGCTGGTCATGGTGTAGTACATGGTACTCAATAAATGTTTGCTGAATAAGTAAATGATCCAAGAATAAAATGCTCCTTGACCCTCCAGAGAAGAAAGTTGAAAAGAACAATACAAATATTTCATTAGCCTCCAAGCTTCCTTAGGAACAGCATTTTTGTTCAGTTCACCACTTAATCCAAAAATGTCAAAGCATTTCAAAATCCAAAACAAGCCTCGATGAGACATGTTTTAGATGAGTTAAAAAGATGTGTACAAGGTCACAAGAGCCAAACTACAGAATAGAACCCAGAAGGTTCTCCAATCAAATCTTAGGAAGGAAGCACTGGTATTTCCATTTTAATTTCTTAATAATGATACCTTCTAACAGCATAATTAGACAGCTTTAAGAAGTGATTAATTTTCTTTGAAATCCAGATGTTACTCTGCTTTCTTTATATGAGGGTGACCTTGGAGGCTCAGTAAAGAAACCTCATCAAATAAGGTAACAGGAAAAACCTCTTAGCTGGTTCATAATCACTTCTATTTGTGTTGTAAGATTGCTCTGTAATGAAACACAAAAGATTTTCTTTCAGCTGAAATTATTGCTCTTTATTTCTCTGTATGTATGTTACATATTGTAAGGATGGTTTTGTTCAGTGTAGTTGTTGCCTAAGTAAAAGGATCTTACTTAAAGACAAATAAAATTTTGGAAGGGAGTCAAAGAAGTTAACACCACACCAACTATAAATGAAATATTCCTTTAACTCCTTTGAATGTCTTTTCCCAGATAAATCAGAATTAGGGTAATATGAAGGGGGACCAGAAAGTATAAGTTCAGGTCCTGGCCCTATGACCCAATAATTGTGTGACTTTGATCCAATCACCTAGCCAATCTGAACCTCCATTTTGTCACCTGTAAAATTGGGGTAATAAAATTAGCCCTATTTCCCTCTGTGATTGAAATGAGCTGGACGTGAGATTACACGCATGAAAACAGCCTTTTTAAAGTCTGTATCAGTGTTAAGGCAAGATAGCTTCACCCAGAAGAGACGCTTACCTGTCGATAGCTGGGACTCTCTCCACTTGTGTAGTATCAGAGTTTTAGGGGTCAAATTGGAGTAGTGGGTATAAGAACTAAGATTACTGTTGTACATACTTCCCTTTTACCTTCTACTGTACCTCAGCCCACCACTACTAGAGTCCTAACTAGCTAAACAGCATCTGAGTTGCTCCTACTTTCACCAACACTTAAAGCTACTTATTTGGGGGAAAGGTAAGACATATACGGTGATTTGTTCCAATGTCTGATGGCAGAGTAAAAACAGTCAACAACTGAATTTAGAGACTCTAGGGTTCCCAGTTTAGTTTGATATTCAACAGCCAATTAACAGTTACTAATGCACACTAGAATATAAGTACATCCTTACAATGGTGTTGATAAATGAGTCTGATAAAGAGGAAAAACAGTCCTTATTTTTTACATTAGCATGTACAGAGTCAGTCAAGTTCAGAGAAACAGCAATTCAGAAGTGTAATCCTGAGCAGATGGCTGCTCTCCACATGCTATCTCTGAAGGGGGTTTTTTTCAAGGTAAGTAGAAACAAACGTTTTGGTGCATTGTGTACCAAAATATAGATCTCACAAGAAGCATTTTCCAGCATGAAACTAGTTTCTTAATAATCACATTTTTATGACAAAGACAAAAACTGGTTTGTGAGCTAGTTTAACGCATTTGCTGTCATTCCACCATTAAACTACTCTTATTAATAGACAATATGTTCAGTTACTTCTAAGATATTTAAGTCATTTTAAATCTGCCCACTCTATCCCCTCATTCCCACACCCTCTTAGTTCCTAACAGTAAGTCACAAAGATAGTTTGTCTCTCTTTAAAATGTTCCTTTTATATCCAATAAAGTATGAGTGTAAGAGAACAACATATATTGTTCTTTCATTAACTCATTTATTCAACAAATATATTTCAGGGACCTACATTATAAAAGGGAAAAAGTCTTCCAAGTCCCATTTCTGTCACTGACTATAAGGCATTAAAGACAGTTCATAACTTCTCCTTGCCTCAGTTCCACCATCAAAAATATTTGACCTGCTCACCTGACAAGTCCTTGTATGACTATGTTCATTCATTGGTTCATTCACTTATTCAACAAATACTCATTAAGCCCCTACTCTGTGCTGAGCAGGCATGATGCTACAGATATAGTAATAAACCAAACAGACCTGGTCCTGACCTCACAAGCTTAATCTCTAAGAATTAACAGAAGGAAACTAAAGTGAAAGGTCTTATTTGAACAGGAAAGTGAGAGAAGGATATCCTAACTTGGGAGCCTTTAGGCTAGAGCCTGCTTTTACCTAGACTACAGGTGAGGCTCCAGAAAAATGGCATAGATTACAAGAGGAAAACTATCAAATATGCAAAAAATGAACCGCCTCATAACTGCTTCATATCCATATCAGCACAAAATATGAGCTAAAATATAACCCAAAATGTTTCTTCCTCAAGTGTGCTCTTTTCACCCCATAATTATTCATAGTGGCATTTTTTTTTTTTTGGAAGGGAGGTGTTATAACTTTAAACACAAATGCACAAACAAAAGCAGCATTCTAAACAATACAGGACAATATGACATCTTCTCTAGTCCAGTATTTTCCCAAAATGTGGTTCTGTAGACCACTGCAAGACATGAAATTATTTTAGGTGATACATAGATAAAATTTACTTAATGGTTATGTGTTTATTTTAATGTGTATCGGAAAAAAATATACCCGGCACATCAAAACCACGATTTCATCAATATTTGGGCTTAGTATGAGGCTGAAGTAGGTAGCACTGTAATAGTCCACTTTATGCAGCCCACATGAATGACAGGGGCAGGGCTCAGTCGCCCAGAATGTTTCTAACCTTCCATCACAGAGACACAGGAAGTACAAGTGCTATCACTAGCAATTGGATCTCGCATCCTGAATGTCCATGTGTATTGTAGCAATCTTGTCTGAGATAGGCCTGAATGTTTCTGAAAATAATAGCTCTAGAAATAGTCTTGAGGAAGTCTTCACTGGCTCAGCTTGGGTCACTTGCCCCTTTAAAGCAAACATTGCAGCCCGTGGGATGAGGTTCTCAAATTGGCCAGGCCTAAGCTTTGTTGCCCCCTCTGGAACCCAGGGCTGATTCTAACTACATAGATTCTAACTATATGGTCCTAAACTATACAGATTCACACTGGAGGAAACACAGTTCCACAAAAGAAAACTGAGGAACTGTTCTTTGTATGAATAATGAGGATAGCAACTCTTACATTACAGTGTTGTGGTGAGGATTAAATGAAATAAATAATGTATTTTTGACTGACCCAGTGAATGGCTCAAAGCAAGTGCTCAACAAATCATGGTACTAGTACTAGTAATAATTGTTATTATTGTTTGTTAACATGATGATTATTGTTGTGACAATAGTGGATTTCTAAAACAGTTTTTGGGTCACTTTTGTTAACTTAATTATTCTATCAACCTACAAATGAAGGCTAATTATTTGAACATAACCTTTGGAGAGCCATTAAGCCAAGGAAGCACTTATTTCAATTATATCCTTAATTTGTTTATCATCTCCATGCGTAATCAAAGTACTCTGAATTACCACAATAAAACTTTCAGTGTCTCACCAATAGCTTTTTGATTCATTCTTAAGTGACATGCAGTTTTATCATGACATGATTTTATCCAAATGATTATGCACCAATTGTGTTAGTATTTATAGTAATGCTATATTTACGACAATAAATTGCAATGTATTTTTCATAAAACTCATATGATATTGTGAGAGAATGTAGTGTTGAGAGTTTCAAAATTAAAAGTGGTGATAATAATAATAGAACAATAGCGTCAGTAGGAACTTAGTAATGCTGCTAGAATCTTTATTTTTTAAAAAGCACATTATTGGGGGCTGGCCAGGTGGCACAGTGGTTAACTTCACTCCACTTCAGCAGCCCGGGGTTCACAGGTTCAGATCCCAGGTGCAGACCTACGCACTGCTTATCAAGCCATGCTGTGGCAGCATCCCACATATAAAGTAGAAGAAGACAGGCAGAGATGTTAGTCCAGGGTCAATCTTCCTCAGCAAAAAGAGGAGGATTGACAACAGATGTTAGCTCAGGGCTAATCTTTCTCACCAGAAAAAAAAAAAAAAGGCACAGCATGTGGTTAGGGAGAAGAGTTAAAACAAATGCAAAGATTGAAAAAATAATAAAATGAAGCTGGTGATCCTTCTGTGGACCAATGATAGTACTGCACACACCCTTTAAATAACCCAGTTAATGGAAGAATTATGATAGACTGGCATAAATGTAAAAGTTAACTAAAATATTTCTAGTAAAACAATATATGAATAAAACATATTTGGTTCATAATTTTGAGTAGAGTTAGGATTATCATCTCTTAAAATTATCATGAAAAAAATACACATAACAAATATAAAGCATTGAATAAGTTTCTTCAACATATTAGGCCCTCAATAAAATATAAAAATAAATCAACACTTAAAATATAGATACAGTATATTTATTTCATTACTTCATTACTGAAAACCTTGACAAGCTCAGGAGAAATGAGAGAAAGGTGGGTGAAATGTTATCTAAATATCATAAATTTAAAATATTCTAGAATAAGAATAAGTCATAGAAGGAATTTAAAAATCCTGGAACTACGTGTGGTAATTACTGCTGATTTTTAAAAACATAAAAGTGGTTGCCAAAGGAAACAAAGAGTGAACTCATCTTAAAGTTAAATCCTATCCAGACTGTCAAATAAATCAAATGATATATAAGCAGAGGTGGCTGGCCTCCCATCTTCACATAGTGAAGGCAGCTATAAAGTTCCCCGGGGGGCAAAGCCATTTCTGTTTGTGGCTTTTTATGTTCTAGCACTTCCTCACACTGAATCAGTTTCTTAGGAACACCAAATACTAAAATGTATATCTATAGTACATACTTTATTAGAAATATAAATGCATGTGGCTTTCTACCAAAAACTTCAACAGAATTGAGAGGCATTAGGGTTTTGCTTTTAGTAAAAAATTATGAGTCTCCTTTTCTTTAGAACGTTTGCATCTATGTTCATGAGGGATATTGGTCTGTAATTTTCTTTTATTGTAATGTCCGTCTGTTCTGGTATTAGGGTAATGTTGGCTTCATAAAATGAGTTGGGAAGTACTCCCATCTCTTCAATTTTTTGGAAGAGTTTGTGAGAATTTTTTTTTTCCTTAAAAGTTTAGTAGAATTCCCAAGTGAAGCCATTTGGGCCTACCATTTTCTTCATGGGAAGAATTTTTTTGTTTTCGTTTGTTTTTTCTTTGTTTTTTTTTTTTTGTTTGTTTGTTTGTTCTTTTAAATTGATGTCATAATAGTTTATAACATTGTGAAATTTTAATTGTATATTATTGTTTGTCAGTCACCATATAAAGGAGTCCCTTTACCTCTTGTGCCCACCACCCAGCCCCCTTCCCCCTGGTAGCCACCAAACAGTTCTCTCTGTCCCTGTGTTAGTCTATATTCCACATACAAGTGAAATCATACGGTGTTTGTCTTTGTCTGGCTTATTTCGCTTAAGATAATACCCTCCAGGTCCATGCATGTTGTTGCAAATGGGACAATTTTGCCTTTCTTTATGTCTGAGTAGTATTCCATTATACACACATACCACTTCTTCTTCAATCATCAGTTGAGGGACACTTGGGTTGCTTCCACTTCTTGGCTACAGTGAATAATGCTGCAATGAGCATAGGGGTGCACAAGCCTCTTTGGATTGTTTTTTCAGGTTCTTTTGATAAATACCCAGTAGTGGGATAGCTGGATCATAAGATATTTCTATTTTTAATTTTTTGAGGACTCTCCATACTGTTTTCCATAGAGGCTGCACCAGTTTGCATTCCCACCAGCAGTGAAAGAGGGTTCCCTTTTCTCCACAACCTCTCCAACATTTGTTATTTTTTCTCTTGTTGCTTATAGCCATTTTATTGGGTGTAAGGTGATATCTTAGTGTAGTTTTGATTTGCATTTCCCTGATGATTAGTGATATTGAATACTTGTTCATGTACCTGTTGGCCATCTGTATATCTTCCTTGGAAAAATGTCTCTTCATATCCTCTGCCGATTTTTTGATCAGGTTGTTTGCTTTTTTGTTGTTCACTTGTGTGAGTTCTTTATGTATTATGGAGATTAACCCCTTGTCAGATATATGATTTGCAAATATTTTCTCCCAGTGTGTGGGTTGTCTTTTCATTTTGATCCTGGTTTCCTTTGCCTTGCAGAAGCTCTTTAGTTGGATGAAGTCCCACTGGTTTACTTTTTCTTTTGTTTCCCTTGTCCGAGTAGACATGGAATTTGAAAAGATCCCTCTGTGACCAACGTCAAAGAGTGTAGTGCCTATATTTTCTTCTAGGAGTTTTATAGTTTCAGGTCTTACCTTCAAGTCTTTGATCCATTTTGAGTTAATTTTTGTGTATGGTGAAAGAAAATGGTCTACTTTCATTTTTTTGCATGTGGCTGTCCAGTTTTCCCAGCATCATTTGTTGAAGAGACTTTTCTTTCTCCATTGTATGTTCTTAGCTCCTTTGTCAAAGATTAGCTGTCTGTAGATATGTGGTTTTATTTCTGGGCTTTCAATTCTGTTCAATTGATCTGTGCATCTGTTTCTGTACCAGTACCATGCTGTTTTAATTATTATAGCTTTGTAGTATATTTTGAAGTCAGGGATTGTGATGCCTCCAGCTTTGTTCTTTTTTCTCAGGATTGCTTTAACTATTTGGGGTCTTTTGTTGCCCCATATGAATTTTAGTATTCTTTGTTCTATTTCTGTGAAGAATGTTATTGGAATTCTGATTGGGATTTCATTGAATCTGTAGATTGCTTTAGGTAGTATGGACATTTTAACTATGTTTATTCTTCCAGTCCATGGGCATGGGGTATCTTTTCATTTCTTTATGTCATCATTGATTTCTTTCCATAATGTCTTATAGTTTTCATTGTATAGGTCTTTCACCTCCTTGGTTAAATTTATACCTAGATATTTTATTCTTTTTGTTGTGATTGTAAATGGGATTGTATTCATGGGAAATTTTTTAACTACAAATTCAATTTCTTTAACAGATATAGGGTTATTCAGGTTATCTATTTCTTCTTGAGTAAGCTTTGGTAGTTTGTGTCTTTCAAAATGAATTTGTCTATTTCATCTAAGTTGTTGAATTTATTCACATCAAAGTTGCTCATAATGTTTTCTCATTATCCTTATTAACATTAGTATAATCTATAGTGAGGTCACTTCTCTCATTCTTGTTATTAGTAGTTTGTGTCCTATATCTTTTTTTTTCCTTGTCAGTCTGACTGGAGGTTTACCAATTTTATTGATCTTCTCAAAGAACCAGCTTTCGGTTTCATTTATTTTTTTTCTATTTTTCTCTTTTATATTTCATTAATCTTTGTTCTGATGTTTCCTATTTCCTTTCTTATCCATACAATTGGGTTTAATTTACTTTTCTAGTTTCTTAAGATGAAAGGTCAGGTTATTGATTTGAAACTTTTCTTCTTTTCTCATTTAGGTATTTAGTGCTATAAATTCCTCTCTAAGTACTCCCTTAGCAGCATCCCACAAATTTTGGTATGTTATGTTTTCATTTTCATTCAGTCCAAAATATCTTCTAAATTCCCTTTTGATTTCTTCTGACCCATAGTGATTTAGAAGTGTGTCATTTAGTTTCCATATATTTGAAGATTTTCTAGACATCTTTCTGTCACTGATTTCTAATTTGATATCATTGTGGTTAGAGAACATACTTTGCATGGTTTGAATCTTTTTAAATGCATGAAAATGTATTTTATGACCTAAAATATGTGCTTGAAAACAATTTATATTCTGCACTTGGGGAATAAAGTGTTCTGCAAATGTCATTTAGGTCAGGCTGGTTGATAGTGGTTTTCAAGTCATTTATATTTTTATTGATTTACAATCTATTTGTCATAAATCATGGAGGAAGGAGTGTTGAAAACTCCAACTACAACTGCAGATTTCTCCTTTAATTTCTGTCAGTTTTTGTTTCTATTTGTATGTTTTTATGTGTATAAAAGTTTTGAAGTGTTATTTTTTTCTTGATGAATTATCCCTTTATCATTATGAAATGACATTTTTTTCTCCCTGGTAATATTCTTTGCCCTGAACTCTACTTTGTCTGATATTAGTTAGCCCCTCCAGCTTTCTTTTGATTAATGTTAGCATGGTATACATTTTTGTAGCCTTTTACTCTTTTTTTGGTGAGGAAGATTGGCCCTGAACTAATATCTGTTGTCAATCTTCCTCTTTTTGCTTGAGGAAGATGGTCGCTGACCTAACATCTGTGCCAATCTTCCTCTACTTTGTATATGTGACACCATCGCAGTATAGTTTGATGAGTGGTGTGTAGGTCTGTGCCTGGGATCCAAACCCACAAACCCCAGGCCACTGAAGTGGATCATGTGAACTTAACCACTAAGCCACTGGGCCAGCCCCACATCCTTTTACTTTTAAACCTATTTATGTCTTTATATTTCAATTGTGTTTCTTGTAAACAGCATACATAGTTTGGTCATGTTCTTTTAATCTGATCTGACCATCTCTGCCTTTTAATTGGAGTGTTTAGACCATTAACATTTAATGTGATTACTGATGTGGTTAAGTTTAAGTCAATCATCTTGCTCTATACTTTCTATTTGTCCAGTTATTCTTTTCTCCCTTTCCCTCTTATTCATCCTACCTTTGGATTATTTTTCATTATTCCATTTTATCCCCTTTGTTGGCTTATTAGCTATAACTCTTGTTTTACCATTTTAGTAGTTGCTTTAGGGTTTATAGTAAACATCTTTAACTAGTCACAGTGTACCCTCCAGTGATATTATATCAGTTTACATAGAAGAGCCTTAAATTGTACACTTCCATTTCTCCTTTCCTATCTTTTATTGCTATATATTTTACTTATACATATGTTATAAACCCCACAACACATTATTATTTGTATTTAGATTATCAAGTCTTTTAAAGAGTTACACAATTTAAAAAAATCTTATATGTTTACTCATGTAGTTACCATCTCTGGTGTTCTTTATTTCTTCATGTAGATCCATATTTCCACTTGGAAAACTTTCTTCAGACTTCTCTCTAGTAGTGTGAGTCTACTGGTGATAAATACTTCCAGCTTTCGTATTTCTGAAAAAGCGATTATTTTGTTTCTGTTTTTTAGAGATATTTTCTGTGGGTACAGAATTCTATGTTGGCAGTATTTTTGTGTGTGTGTGTACTTTTAAGATACTGCTCCACTAACTTATAATTTGTATCATTTCCCAAGAGAAATTGCTCTCATCCTTATCTTTGTTCCTATGCACATAATGCATCTTTATTCCCTGATTGCTCTTAAGATTTTCCCTTTATCATTGGTTTTGAGCAGTTTGATTATGATGAGCCTGGGCATGGTTTTCTTCAAGTTTCTTGTGCCTGGGGTTCACTGTGATCCTTAGCCTATGGATTTGTAGTTTATACCAAAATTCAAACACTTTTGGTAATTATTTCTTCAAATATTTTTTCTGCCTGCCATTTGGGAAGTCTATAAATATACTGGCTGGCTTAAAGTTGTCCCTCACCTCATTGATGTTCTCCTCTCTTTTTTTTTTTTCCTGAGGAAGATTTGCTCTGAGCTAACATCAATGCCAATCTTCCTCTTTTTGCTTGAGGAAAATTGTCTTTAAGCTAACATCTGTGCCAATCTTCCTCTATTTTATATGCGGGACACATCCACAGCATGACTTAATGAGCAGTGTGTAGGTCCATGCCTGGGATCCAAACATGTGAACCCTGGCTGCCAAAGCAGAGCACACAAACTTAACCACTACACCACCAGGCTGGCCCCTCTTCTTTTTTTAAGCAGCTTTATTGAGTCATAAATCACATACCATAAAATGCATCTATTTAAAGTGCACACATCAATGATTTTAGCATATTCAGAAAGTTTTACAACCATCACCAGGAGGCTCTAGGGGAAGATCCACTTCTTTGCCTTTTCCAGCTTTTAGAGGGCACCCACATTTCTTGACTCATGGCCCCCTTCTTCCATCTATAAAGCCAGCAACATTGCATGTCTCTGATCATTCACGTCTCCCTCTTTGATCAAATCTGGGAGAAGGTCTCCATTTTGTCTTGTTCTGTTTTTTTTTTTTTTTTTGCTGAAGAAGATTCACCCTGAGCAAACATCTGTACCAATCTTCCTCTATTTTGTATGAGGGTCACTGCCCCAACAAGGCTGCTGATGAGTAGTGTAGGTCTGCACCTGAGAAAGGAACATGGGCAGCCAAAGTGGAGCATGCCATGAGGTTTTCCATTTTTAAGGACTCATGTGATTAGATGTTCAAGTGGATAACTCAGGGTAATCTCTCCATCTCAAGGTCTGTACACTTGATCACCTCTGCAAAGTCTCTTTTGTCATGTAAGGTAATACACTCACAAGTTCTGAAGATTAAAATGTAGACATCTTTGGGGACCATTATTTTGCCTACCACACCCATTAACAGTAATTCCCCATCCTCTGCCTCCTCCACTCTAGGGAACCACTAATCAACTGATTTTCTGTCTTTATAGATTTGCCTATACTGGACATTTCATATCAATGGAATTATATGATACCTGGCCTTTTGTGCTTGGCTTCTTTCACTTACCATAACATTTTCAATGTTCATCCATGTTGTATGTACCAGTACTACATTTTTATATGGTTGAATAACATTCCATTGTAAGGATATGCCACGTTTTGTTATTTCATCAATTGATAGACACCTGGAATGTTTCCACCATTGGCTACTATGAATAATGCTGCTATGAAGATTAAGTTTTTGTGTGCACTTATGTTTTCATGTATCTTCGGTATATACCTAGTAATATAATTGTTGGATCATAAGGTATATTTAATTTTTTGAGGAACTACCAAACTGTTTTCCAGAGTGGTTGCAACATTTTACATTCCCACCAGCAATGTATGAAAGTTGTAATTTTTCCACGCCCTCAACAGCACTTTATTGTCTGTTCTTTTAACAATAGCCATTCTAGTAAGTTTAAAGTGGTAACTCATAGTGGTCTTGATTTTCATTACCCTGATGGGTAATGATGTTGAGCATCTTTTCATGTGCTTATTGGCCATTTGTATATCTTCTTGGGGGAAATATCCATTCAGATCCTTTGCTCATTTTTAAATTGGGTTATTTGTTTTTTTATTATTGACTTATAAGAGTCCTTTATGTATTTTAGATACAAGTCCCTTAAAAATATATGATTTGCAAATATTTTCTCCCATCTGTGGGCTGTCTTGTACTTTCTTGATGGTGTCCTTTGAAGCATGAAAGGTTTTACTTTAGATGAAGTCCAACTTACCTATTTTCCTTTTGTTGCTTGTACTTTTGGTGTTGTAGCTAAGAAACCATTGCCTCAGTAGCATAAAGATTTACTCCTATGGTTTCTTCTAAGAGTTTTATCATTTTAGCTCCTACATTTAAGTCTATGACCCATTTTGAGATAATTTTTGTGTATGGTGTGAGGTAGAAATCCAACTTTATCCTTTTGAATGTAACTAAACTATTCTTTCTCTATTAGATTATCTTGGCACCCTCATCCAAAATCAATTGACCATAAATGTAAGGGTTTATTTCTGGACTCTTAATCTT
This sequence comes from Tapirus indicus, assembly GCA_031878705.1. Taxonomy (NCBI): domain Eukaryota; kingdom Metazoa; phylum Chordata; class Mammalia; order Perissodactyla; family Tapiridae; genus Tapirus; species Tapirus indicus. The sequence goes on along the minus strand of CM062927.1, from coordinate 28,032,909 downwards.
ATCCCATTGATCTATATATCTGTCATTGTGCTGGTATTACACTGTCTTCATTACTGTAGCTTTGTGGTAAGTTTTTGAATCAAGAAGTGTGAGTCCTCCAACTTTGGTCTTCTATTTCAGAATTGTTTTAGCTATTCTGGGTCTCTAGCATTTCCAAATGAATTTTAAAATCAGCTTGACAATTTCTTCCAAAAAATCCAACTGAGATTTTGATAGGGATTATGTTGAACCTATAGATCAATTTGGAGAGTATTTCCATCTTAATAATATTAAGTCTTCCAACCTATGAACATGGGATGTCTTTTTTTTAATTTGGATCTTTAATATCTTTCAACAATACTTCACAGTTTTCAATAAATGTCTTGTGCTTTTAAAGAAAAATATTCCTGTTTTTTATTGCTTTTGATGGTATTATAAATTGAATTATTTTCTTAATTTCATTTTCAGATTGCTTATTGCTAGTATATTGAAATCAACTGACTTGTATGTTGATCTTATATCCTGCAACCTTGCTAGACTTTGTCATCTACAAATACAGATAGTTTTACTTCTTTCTTTCCAATATGGATGCCTTTTATTTCTTTTTCTTGCCTAATTTCTCTGGCCAGTATCTCCAGTAAAATGTTAAATAGAAATGATGAAAGCTGACGTCCTTATCTTGTTTCTGATATAGGAAAAAAGCATTCAGTCTCTCACCATTAAAAAAGCATTCAGTCTCATCACCATATGATGTTATCTGAGGAGTTTTCATAGATGCCCTTTATCAGGTTGAGGAAGTTCTCTTCTGTTCCTACTTTGTTGACTGCTTTCATCATGAAACAGTGCTGAATTTTGTCAAATGCCTTTTCTGCATCCACTGAGATGATCATGTGTGGTTTTTTTGTCCTTTATTCTATTAATATGGTGTATTACATTGATTTTCAGATATTAAACTAACCTTGGATATATTCCTGGTATAAATCCTACTTTCTCATGGTGTATTAATTCTGTACATGCTGGATTCAGTTTGCTAGTATTTTGTTAAGAATTTTTACATCTGTATTCACAAAGGATATTGGTTTGAAGTTTTCTCGTGATGTCTTTGCCTGGTTTTGGTATCAGGGTAATACTTGTGTCATAGATTGACTTGGACAGTGTTTCTTCCTATTTTTTGAGAGTTTGTACAAGATTGAAATTGACTCTTAAAATATTTGGTAAAATTCAGTGAGGCCATTTGGGCCTGGGATTTGTGGAAATTTTTAATTATTAATCCTATCTGTTTACATGTTATAGGTCTATTCAGATTTTTTATTTCTTCTTCAGTCATTTTCAGTAGTTTGTCCATTTCATCTGAGTTATCTAATTAGTTGGCATACAATTTTTCATAGTATTCCTTTGTAATCTTTTTTATTTCTCTAAGGTTAGGGGTAATGTTCCCTCTTTCATTTCTGATTTTAGTAATTTGAGTCTTCTCTCTTTTTTTCTTTTTTTAAAATTATTTTATTGAGGTCATATTGGCATATAACATTGTGTAAATTTCAGGTGTACATTATTATATTTCAGGTTCTGTATACCCTGCATCATGTTCAACACCAATCGTCTAGTTTTTACCTATCACTATACATATGTGCCCCTTTACCCCTTTTGCCCCCCCAACCCCCTACTCTGGTAACCACTAATCTGTTCTCCTTATCTATGTGTTTGTTTATCTTCCACATATGAGTGAAACCATATGGTATTTGTCTTTCTCTGTCTGACTTATTTCACTTAGCATAATACCTTCAAGGTCCATCCAATCCATGTTTTTGCAAATGGCATGAGTTTATCTTTTTTTATGATCTCTCTTTTTTTCTTGGTCAGTCTAACTAAAGGTTTGTATTTTGTTGATCTTTTCAAAGAACCAACTTTTGGCTTCACTGATTTTCTCCATTTTCTATTCTCTAATTCATTTATTTCCACTCATCCTATTGTTTCCTTCCTCTGCTAGATTTGGGTTTAGTTTGCTCTTCTCTTTTAGTTTCTTATGGTGGAAGATTAGGATACTGATTTTAGATTTTCTTCCTTTTTAATATAGGCATTTATAGCTATAAATTTGTCGGTAAGCACTGCTTTAGCTGAATCCCATAAGTGCTGGCATGTTGTGTTTTCACATTCACTTATTTAAAAGTATTTTCTAATCTCCCTTGACATTTATTCTTTGGTCCATTGATTATTTAGGAATGTGTTATTTATTTTCCACATATTTGTGAATTTCCCAAATTTCCTTCTGTTATTGATTTCTAATTTAATTCCATTGTGGTTGGAGATGCTCTTTGTTGATTTCAATACTTTTAGTTTATTGAGGCTTGTTTTGTGGCCTACCATTGGTCTAGCCTGGAGAATATTCCATGTGGGCTTGAGAAGAATGTGTTTTCTGCTATTTGGGGGTGGAATATTCTATAGATGTCTGTTAGGCCTGGTTGATTTATTTGTTGTTCAAATCTTCTACTTTGTTGATCTTCTGACTACTTGTTCATCCATTATTGAGAGAAGGACAATCAATCTCCAACTATTATTCTTGAATTGTCTATTTCTTCCTTCAATTCTGTCAATTTTTGTTTCATGTATTTTGAGGCTCTGTTGTTAGGTGCATGTATGTTTATAATTGTTATATACCTAAATATTATAAATTGTTATATCATTCCTTTTATTATTATAAAATATCCCTCTTTGTCTCTAGTAACAATTTTTGTCTGAAAATCTATTTTGTCTGATATTAGTATAGCCACTGCAGCTCTCTTTTTGTTACTATTTGCATGGTATATATATTTTTCCATCCTCTTGTTTTCAATGTATTTGTGTCTTTGAATTTAAAGTGTGTCTCTTGTAAAGAGCATTTGGTTGGATCATATTCTCTGCCTTTTACTTAGAGCATTTAATCTTTTTACATTTAATGTACTTACTGATAAGGTATAATTTATATCTGCCTCATTTTTAAAAATTCTTTTTTCACTGTGTCTTCCATTTTGGATTGTTTGTATTTTATGCTATGAAGTTCATGAAGCTTTTCTTCTTTAACATCTAATATACTGTAGATCCCATCTATTGTACTTTTCATCTAAGACATAATTTTCGTCTCTAGATGTTTAATTTGTGCCTTTTTAAAAGACATATTCTAAGTCTCTACTTACAGAAAGGATGCAGTTATAATAACCTTTAATGTCCTTGTCTGCTAATTTTAATATCTGTATCAGTTCTAATTTAGTTTTGATTGATGGATTGTTCACACTATGGGTCAGATTTTCTTGCTTATTTGAATGCATGGTAATATTTGTTGGATGTCAGGCATTATGAATGTTACCTTGCTGGGTGTTGAGTATTTCTTTAAATATTCTTGAGTTTTATTTTATGACACAGTTAAATTCCTTGGAAACAGTTTGATCATTTTAGATCTTGCTGGCTAGGCAGGACCAATGTAGCACATAATCTGGAAATGATTTTTCCTCACTACTGAGGCAACACACTTCTGAGTACTTTCTCTAATACTCCATGAATTATGAGATGTTCTGGTCCAGCTAACAAGATCAGGCACTATTACTGGACCTGTGTGAGTGCTGCCACTATTGACTCTAATCCTCTCTGATGGTTATTTCCCTGGTTTTGGGTGGTTTCCTCACATGCACGTATCAATTAGTAATCTGAATAATCAAGAGGGATTCTGCAGATATCCAGAGTTCTCTCTCTGTGCAGCTCTCTTCTTTCCAGTACTCTGTCATGGAAACTCTAGCTTCCTTGGTCCCTCTGGATTCTCAGCTCCATCTCCTCAATCAAGGGATTCTGCTGAGCTCCACTTGGATTCCCCCTCCCTGCACCACAACCTGGAAACTCCTTCAAGGCAGTAAGCTGTGGCAATCATAGGGTTACCTCATTTGTTTCCAGTCTCTCGGGAATCAATGTCCTTCACTGTTTGATGTCCAAGGTCTTGAAAAACATTATTTCATGTATTTTGTCTGTTTTTTTTTTTTTTTTTTTTTAGTTGTTTCAGGTGGGAGGGTAAACAGGCAGTACCTGTTACTCCATCTTGATCAGAAATAGAAATCTTTCCCTGGGTTTCTTGATGGCCCCCAGGGGTTCCAAGTGGCTCAGAATTTGCTCTGAATCACTGTGAGTAGCTTATCACACACTTAATATAATGGAATAAGAGGTACACAACACGCCCTCTAAAGTATTCTTTCCAAAAATGTTTAACCTGAATCTGAGGAATATTGCTTCTGGGCCACGGTGGGTCTCACATAAGCTACCACCCACAACAGAGAGCAGTTCTCACGCACCTGGACTCCTCCTGTATCCAGACTTCCTGTGTTCAGCTCCTTTCCCTTTATGCCAACCTATACAGGAATTTATTTTACTCCCATAATGGCACACATAGGCACATCAATGAGGGCAATATTTAAGTACGAATCCAAACCCAAGAGGAGGAAGACACTTTCCTCCACTGCCCTGAAATGTAGGCTGCTGATGGAAACATCTATTTATGCATTTTTAAGAAACCTATTATCTCTACCACAGAGAAGTCAGAGCCCAAAGCATGAGGCAAAATCTGGACTCTTTAAATTGTGATATGCTTGAATGACTTACTAGCCAGAATTCAGCTACATAGGTATTAGAACCTCTGTGAAGTTTCCAATAAGCAGAAAAATAGAAATAAAAATAACATTCTAAAATGTAACAATGATTATGATATTCAGAAATTCCTCATGGGAAAGTGGTTTTCTCACGACCTGTCAAAATCAGGTCTGGCTGGTGATGGGATGGGCCTAAGGAAGGATCAAGTCCCATAGACTAGACTCAAACTGTGGTTTTTGTACTATCTACCTCAAAATTATTTAGGGGTATATGTTTAAATGCTGATTTCTAACCCCTTTGATAGTTACTAAATCACAATCTCTAAGGGTAGAGCCCCAGAACCTGCACTTTCTTTTTTTCGGTGAGGAAGATTAGCCCTGAACTAACATCTGTTGCCAATCCTCCTCTTTCTGCTGAGGAAGATTGGCCCTGGGCTAAACTCTGTGCCCATGTTCCTCTACTTTATATGTGGGACACCTGCTACAGCATGCCCCAATGAGCAGTGCACAGGTCTGTGCCCAGGATCCAAACCCACAGACCCCAGGCTGCGAACTTAACCACTACACCACCAGGCTGGCCCCCAGAACCTGCACTTTTAATAAGCACTCTTGATGATTTTTATGCACATTAAAGTTTGAGAATGACTACAGACAATCCCACTGGAACTAGACAGGATATCAGGTCCACTCAATAGGCAGCAAAAGGAAAAAAGCCAAACGTGCAGACAAGACGTGGTGTCAAAGGAATCTGACAGTAAGCAGATGGTTTGTGTAGACCATTATGGGAGCAGAATGAAGGTCCCACAATGTCAATAAGTGGAAAAGGAGAGATGTGTTAGGAGTCAGGCATAGGTGATAGGTAAAGTTTCAGACGGACAGATGACGGGCATCAAAGATGCAGCAGTTTGTAGTAAGGATCTAGTCATGCAGACTTAGTTTTAGGGATTGGGTTCTAATATCCATGCGATTGGGGGGATCAAAATAGAACTCCAGTCCCAAAGTAGGGTCAGAGTCAGATAGAAAAGAACCTAAAAGAGGCCTATTACAGTCACAAGGACCAAGGTGAGAGGATACTCCCTAGGGCCAGGGTTGGCTCAAAGAAGGACCAGCACAGAGACTGATTTGATGCCCAGCCACCAAGCAGCCCATTTAGGGGCTCTTGGATTTCCTTGCTCATAGCCTAGATCAGTCCAGGACCTGTTACAAGGGTTTGCCTGCCCCAAGGAGCTAAGTGGCCCTGCTGAAAGGACTGGAAAGGACTGATCTGACTCAACTTTCCATCCCCCTACTTGAACTCTGTTTCAGACAAAAGCTTCAGGATGTTGTCACAGGGGTGACAGTGGTTTTTCTCAGTAGTTAAAATGATGGCAGCTAGCTGTGAAAGAGGCTGATTCCTAAACAGAATAGCTCCCTGAAGAGAGTAAGGGGAAACTGGATTCTGGAGTCAGCAGTAAGTTGTCTTCACCCCCAAGAAATTCTGAAATGTCACAGCCTAGTCACTCTAGGGTAGAGAACCCAGGTGTTCTCTGTTCAATTCTACTTTTCTTTAAAATAACAGATTACTTTTGTAGTGAAAGAAAAACTTTAACTTTTAGATCACCATTGGATGAACACATAAATCCTTGGTTCTTTCATGCTTAGAGACTGCTATACCTAAGGTTGTAGAAGCATAAGCTGAATTCCTCCATTCCCTCAATGAAATCCTTTCAGCAAATAGGCAAGGAGCAACTAGTAATCACTAACCAAATGATTACTAATCTCCAGATACACTTTAGGGTGTGGAAATTAAGTGAAGAATTGGGAGAACTGTGAGAACTAATGCCAGAGAAAATCACAAGAAGGGCAGCACTGAATAGATCTAACGGAGGCTGTTGAGAGAAGTCTGATGCCTTGTCAAGCTCTTCTGCTCCTTTGGTTACTTACCACTGGCTGTCTCACTCCTGGATCTATGTGACTCCCTTAGCTCTCCTTTCCCAGCCCTGTGGGATGTTCCCCACTCATCCTATTCATCCACCAGGAAATACTCTCAAAATCAATTGGGTGGTGATTACGAGCCACTATCTTCCTGCTGTGCTGAAAGGGATACAAAGCAATCTGGAGAAAACCTTTCATGATGGGCTTAAAGAAAAAATTCCAGTATATCTAGGAGTGGTATCACTTCTAAGTTGAAAAATCAAAGTCAAGGTACAGTCCTTTCATAATATTCACTGGTTTTGTTTACAAAGATGTTATACTTCTAAAGTAAATGCCATAAAATGTATGAAAGATTCATTCTTGATCTGAAGGGAGGAAAAAAGAAAATGGAACCATTTCAACAGTGGAACAGATGGACTCAGATTCAAGGATTGAATGGATTTGTAACATTTTCTTGCTTTTCCTTATGGAAGGGCCTACTGCTCTGCCTTCTATAGTCTCCCCAATGTCACTTTGCAGGATCTCTGTCCACTTAACTCAGATTTAGAACTATGGACATAGAATATAGAAGGTACCTAAAATTCAATTCCTTGATTGAGGAAATTGAGGCCTGGAAAGAGAACTGAATTTCTCAAAGTTGGCTGAACCAAGAGTAAAAGTTCTATCTCTTGATTTCCAGTCCAGTGTTCTTTCTACTCTGTGCCTTTCTTGATGTTACTTCCTTTTAGTTTTGAAAATTACTTTCACTTATTATTTGTCCAAACCTATTGGGACTAAAGCTTTCCAATATCTTCCTTTAATAGTTGCGTATCATCTACTCCCAATTTCTGCTTGTATCTTTATGAGGGAGGGGGTGTTAACAAAACATGGAGAATATTCTGATAATTCTGCACCACAAAGAAAATCTATTGTTAAGAGCTAGAAATAATTTATTAGAATAAATGTCATGGGATTGTGAATTGCTTGCATAAAGTTCATTTACGATGATCAATAATATCTGACAAAGGGGGGAAGGATTTTTTTTGTTGTTGTTTTGTTTTTTTTGTTTTGTTTTGTTTTTTGTGGGGAAGACCAGCCCTGGGCTAACATCTGTTGCCAATCTTCCCCTTTTTGCTAAGGAAGACTGGCCCTGGGCTAACATCCGTGCCCATCTTCCTCCACTTTATATGGGACGCCGCCATGGCATGGCTGACAAGTGGTGCGTCGGCGGGCGCCCGGGATCCGAACTCGCGAACCCCGGGCTGCCAAGCGCGGACTAAACCGCTGCGCCACTGGGCGGCCCCAGGGGGGAAGGATTTTGAGTAAACACTAACTGAAATATGAATAATATAATTGGCCTAGGTGCTATTTAAAAGAGCAATTTAGATATAATCTTTGAATCCTGGGTCTTAGGGAAGTGGCATGATGTGGCAGAAAGACCACTGTCATGAAATTCAGAAAAGGGTGACCATCCTGATTACACAATTTACCAATTGTGTGATCTTGGGTGAACCACTTGAACTTCTCTAAGCTTAATTTCATTATGCATGAAATGTAAATAGAAATCTTGTCTATTCCAAAGGGTTGTTAAAATGATCAAATCAAATAATGTATGAGAGATTGCTATAATTCAAAGATCAGAGACTATATACGCACTATGATGGCAGGGGACCACATGTGTTGGATACAGTGTATTCCCAGCACCAGGCACATGGTAAATACACAATAAATATGTATTAAATAAATGAAGGCAATGATAGGGAAAATATCATTATTATCATGATTGTCTTGCTGGAGAAATGTTTATGGAGGGATAAAGCCAAGTATAGGAGTGGAGCAGAGGTGGGGGAGGCAAAAGAGAAGAAGGAGAGAATGATTGGTGTTACTTCTTTCCTAGAGCAGAAGCAGAGGTAGTGGAACCAAAGAAAGGATGATTAAATTGACCAATCCCCAAATCTACCCTCTTTCTTTCCCAGCCCCATTCATCCCACCTCTCAATCCAGGATCCCATCATTGATTTTTTTTTTCCTAAGATTGCCTTTGGGCATCCACCTCATTAATTTTGGTCATTTTAAGCCATTACATTCAGTTGTTTGTTTGTTTTTTGCTGAGGAAGATGCACCTTGAGCTAACACCCATGCCAATCTTCCTCTATTTTTTCAGTATGTGGGCCACCAGCACAGCATGGCTGCTAACAGAGCAGTGTAGGTCCATGCCCAGGAACTGAACCCACGCCACCAAAGCAGAGCATGCTGAACTTAACCACTAGGCCACCAGGGCTGGCCCACATTCAGTGTTTTTATTGAGATCTACATATATACTCTCTTTGGTCATTAAGAACAGTGCTGTTTTTAACTTATATTGGATGTAACTAATTCAGAGTCCTCCCTCCTCCTTTTTCTTTCCTCTTCTCTTAGCCCTCTCCAAAAGCTACAGTGGCCATGGGGAAAGACAGCAGACTGCAGGGACAGCTTGAGAGGAAAACTAGTTCAGTTCTTTTCTTTCTACTTCAAGCTCTGAATGATTCTAGCTAAAAGTCCTATGGGATAGGTGTCTGGCTGAAAATGTGTCTCTTTCTGAATTGTTCTTCTTCAATTTTATAGATGTGCTCTGTCACACACATAGGAATTTCATTAAAATGTTTTCCTCTGCCACAGAGGTCAGGGTTTTACAGGCCTTTGGGGAACAAAGAACACGCCCAAACATCAGCTCAACTGAAGAGCCATGTTACCCCACTGGAACACCACGTCCTTGGTACTTGACCAACTCTGGGAATACCCCAAACTACACCTACTTTAGAGAACGCAGACAGGTCGCAAAATTAAATCAGTCTAGTCTGGCCAAACACCCTCGAGCTACTTCTAATAAGTTTGAATTAATTGAAAGGCTCCCCCCGCCCCAAGTCACACTTGTTACAACCAATTCAAAGTGGTTTCAACTGGATTCAGATAAAATGCACCTGCTTTTTGCTTTCACAAATACAACTGACAGGAACAAACAAAAACTTTTCTATCTGTGAAGAGCAATGCGGTAATAAGACTTTGGACCTTGAAGCTTGCAGAAGACTAAAGAGATAATGCCTAAAATGTGTTTGAGCTGCATGTGTGAAAGGCTCTATAGGGATAGAAAATATGATAAATAATGCAAGAAACCTTTGTGTCAGGAAATCTCCTGTCTTCTGGAGGACTTAATAAGTATTAAATAAATACTTTACAAACACGTATCTGCTAACCTTATCTGTCAACTCCAGTCCAGGTTGGTTGAAAAGTACTATTATTCTCATCATAACAAATAAGAATCTTGGTTTCTGATGAAAGATTTTCCAAGAAAATGCCAACATGGCTGTTAGGTAATGCCTTAATATCAAGCCAAGGTTCCAACTTCAATTTTAGCTCTTGGTCAATCTTATCAATGTGAAAGCACTAGTCCTAGCCCCCTCCAATTTTCCACTCAATTCAAGCCAAATGCCTCCCTATGGGATTCTCTTGCTGTCCTAAATTGAGAAAAATCACAAAGCACACCCTCCTTGGGGTTCTTGAACCATCACAGTACACTCAACAAATAATGTTCTCAACAGTGACCACATAATGGACTTCAATAACTTAAGAGCTCAATTCAATTACCTACAAGCCTTAATCTGCTCCTTCATGCAAGTCCCTTCATTTAAAAGTACACTAAAATGTATTTCTTTTATTCCTAACAATGATAAATAAAGAAACTATTTTTTTTTCATGAGCTCTACAAAATAATAAATGAGACACAAAATTTAGCAAAGAATTTTCTGATGGGAACTTCAAAAACATTTGGCATATACTCTTCTCACAAGCTCCTAAATGCCAATAAATCTCCCATTTGTTTGTTTAAAATCAGTATCATTTCATTTTTCATAACCTTACTTGAAAACAAGCTATTACTTCTTTGCACTCACCCAATCTTAAAAATTTTCGAGAATCATCAAGTTACAAAATTTCTATGAGAAAAAATAAAAAAGTCTCAGAGCTGGGAAGAACTTTGATATATGACCTGATTTAGCCCTTACCTATAGACAGGTGAATTTAGTTACTAAGTATTAAAATTGATGACCTGTGGACAATGGGCCATGCTTGACCTTTTGAGATATATACAAAGCGATAAGACAACTCCCTCACCTCAAAGGAGTTTACAGTCCAGGGACATGTTTCCTAAAGTGCATCAGTATCACTTTGGGGAGAAGGTATAATTGTAAAAACGAACATTTCCAGGCTTCACCTCAGATTACTGATCAGAAACTCTAGGGATGGGACCCAGGAATCTGCATTTTAAAAGGCATCCCAAGGCTAAATAGGGGGCCTATCTTCTACGGACATAAAAACAGTTGGAGCAGCACCTTCTGTCAGAAAACACTAAGGCATCTCTTAGCTTTACCCAGACATTCTTCTAAATTATATTCACCACTAAGTTTGACTGTGGGCTATACACTTTATAATAGAAACCCTTAGTCCAGAAACCTAAAATAGTGATCTACCATTCTCCCTAAAATGCCTAATTCACTTGACATTTAATTTCATTTCATTTAGCTCATTTTAGCCTATTTTCTTCCCATGACAGTAGTGTTCAAGAGGAATAGTAATTTTCATCATTTCAAATTTCATAATTCTTCTCCTTTGACAGAAATACAAAAAACTAGTAATCATAAAGAAAAGTTGAATTCAGAGACACGTGAGATATTTGGACTTTAAGAAAGTAAGTTTCTGGGGCCAGCCTGGTGGCGTAGTGGTTAAGTTCATGCACTCCACTTTGGTGGCCCAAGGTTCATGAGTTCAGATCCCAGGCACGGACCTACACACCATTCATCAAGCCATGCTGTGGTGGTGTCCCACATACAAAAGGAAGATTGGCATAGGTATTAGGTCAGCGACAATCTTCCTCATGCAAAAAGGGGAAGATTGGCAACAGATGTTAGCTCAGGGCTGATCATCCTCAGCAAAAAAAAAAAAAAAGAAAGAAAGTAAGCTCCTAGCAGAATTAATTGGCATACATAGAGTCTGCGTAAACCTAGCACCTCGCGTACAGAAAAATCACCTGGGAGTGGCTATCAATGCAGATGGCAGAAAAGTCTGACTTAGTAGAAGTAAGATGGGTAATTGAATTTTTAACAAGCACCCATCTGATTCTGATGTGAATGGTTTTGAGAAAGCATTCCAGGGATTTCAGGATTTCAAGATATTAAGCTCTTAAATCTGAACCTCCCTTTGAGTCTAAATCAATATATTATACATCGTAGATTGTCAATACATGCATATTTAATGACAGTAATCACACAAAAGGAACAAATAGGGAAATTCAGTTCATCTAATCAGAGCCCACATTCTGTAAGTCAGAGCTAGGGAATCTTGCTTATGTCATAAATTACTGTCCTCCAGAATTAGAAGCCACACGTAGTAAAAAAGTAACAATGTAGGCTTTGCTATTGTTCCTTTTAGAGAGAATACAAAAGATCTTAATTACCTACTTTCAAAATAAAAAATATGCTGAACAGTGTATGTGTGGCAAGGGGGATCATTGACTGAGGATGGAGTAAATGAGCGTTATTCTCTGGCCAACAACAATAATCAGAGAAATATAATTCTGAGGATCATATAAAACAAAACCAAATGGAATCTGTTCTTGATCTAAGTGTCAGTCCCTCAGTCCTGACGTTAGGGTTGTAATTTCCCCATTCCCACGGGAATTGTGGACAAATTAAACACTGTGGTATTATCTAATTAGTAATAACTCACAGAGAACTGAGATGTTCTCATCTTCACTTTCTTTGAGGGGGGGACCAGAATATGATTGGGTTCTGAAGTTGTAAGCTTTCTGTGAGTCTAGGAAGCATGCTTTATATATTTATATAACATGTAAATATTATATAAAGTACTCCACAAACCTGTAAAAGGAGCACTGGCTTACTACTGAATGACTGTGTGACCTTGTACAAGTTATTCAACCCCTCAGAGGCTCAGTTTTCTTAGCTGTAAAATGGGTACCCAGGTGGATCTGCATTCATGGTCCAGGCTCTTTCCACGCAGCCATGACTCTCCACACACCACTGTGTCTAACTAAGGATCTGTGGGAGGATCACATGAGATAATTTTTGTAAAAGTGCTCTATTAGCTATTAAGCACTATACAGAGAAGGTAGATTATTATTAGTCTTTTGTGAAGCCCAACTATAAAGATGCAAAGTAACCCAGAAAAAGAAAACAGGGTAGACAAACCTGAAGTACAACATCTATAGTGCCTGGAACATTACCCTGTACATGGTAGGTAGGTGCTTAATAAGTACTGAGTGAGTAAAGAAAAACACAAAACACAGGTTTGTGCCTCCACCATACCAGGTATGACACCAAGAAGGAACAAATAAATCTAAAATCCAGGATAGTTTGATTCAGCCATACAAGCCACAATGCCCCAAGAGCCTAAGATCTGGAAATCAAAAATTACTTGATACGAAAGAGCATTAAAATGTAAAATATGACCCACCATCTTGTATTCTTACCTCTTCAATCTTTCAGATGCAGCCTTGTAGGGAGAGCAGAATCTGGGTGAGGTTGCTGAATTTTTTTCCCCTTTATCTGATAGATCTGCATAATCATCCTGGCAACCTTTAGAGGAAATAAATTCTATAGAATGTTGGGTACCTAACTCTGTTTTGGATCTGAAAGCCTGATTTTTAGTGATACTCTGATTCTAAGCAAATCAGATCTATCCCCTAAGCCTCCCCCCCAACACACACACACACACACACACACACACACACACACACACACACACACACACACCCCAAAGGAGACTGCTTGCAGGGGCTGGGAGAAGTAGGGAATTAATTATTTACTTTATAAAACAATTCAGAGTCCTTAGTTTGTTTTCCAGAACACGCAAAATGTGATTCAAATTTAAATGTTCAAATTATATTACATACAACTTTGACATAGACAGCTATTTGTAGAATGAGGCAAACCCATACTAGGAAATAACAAATTAAAAAATTCAGGGGAAAAAATGTTTTCTTCTGGGTGGGCCTTAATTGCTTTTTTTTTTCCCATTGCAAATTTATTTTTATGCTGGGTAATGTTTCCAAAACAGGGTTTTGTTTTTTTCTATTGTTGAAATGAAACAAACAAGTTTGCTTCCAGAGCCACAGAAATGCCCAACTGTTAGAAAAAAACGTTTTCCACTGGCCGCTTGCCTCTTATCCCCATGCAACCTTTCCTATTGGCCCCTTTCTCTAGGAAGGCCCCTGGGGCTGTCTGGTGAAACCGATTGTAAACCCATTTTGTTCACGAGAACTAGTTTCTTCAAAATCTCAGAGACCACCAGAACATGCCCCATCTTTGGCAAATGTGTACGTGTTTCCTCAGTATTTGATTAGCTGTACTCTGAGTAACTGACCCGGATTTCTGGGTCTTTATTTAAAAGAGATGGGAAAAAAATGTTTTAAAAGATGAAGATAGGAAGAAAATCTCTTCTCTCACCAAAAATCTATTCAAAATTCATTTCATGTATTTGTGTTTTGGGAAGGGGCAGGATAAGAGAATTCAGTGCAAAGACCTCAACCAAGCTAAACCGTCCAAAATAAGCAAAAGCGTTTAAACTCTGTGTTGAGGGAGTAAGCATTTGCTAAAAGCTCACTCGCATGTAAACCTGTCCCTCCCCTCCAAAAGCTTCCAGGGGGCACTGTCTCCTGCGCTGATACCTAAGGCCGGGAATCTTGGAGCCGGGTCCGCGATGGCAAAGGGAGGCCGGCAGAGGCTCCTTGAGAACAGGCCCTGGCTTTGTCTCATCCTGCTGTGTTCCTCTCCTCACAGCCTCCTCTCTCACATACTAAGTGCACAATAAATGTCTGTGGGACGCAGGAAGCGAAAAATCCGAATCTGCTCCCATGCCCCAGAGGCGAATTATGGGGAACGCAGGTTTACTCAGACCCACTGTCTCCTTGCGTGTGCTGAGGTCACTCGGCCTCGACTGCTGCGGCCCCAGCAGCAGGAGAGCGACCAAGAAGGCGAGCTGCTGGGGCCAAGATGGAGAGGAAGGCGGAGAGCCGGAGAGGTGGCGCGGGGCGCGAGGCGGGGTACCCACCTCACCGCCGCGCGGGCTACGCAGCACCGCGCTCCCATTGACCGCGAGGCCCGCGCGGCCGGCGCGCGGGGCGGGGGCGGGGGCGGGGCGGGGGCGGGGAGGGGCGTCCCGGCGCGCGCCCGGCCCCAGGCCCCGCCCCCGCAAGGCCCCGCACGCGCCCACCCGGGGGAGCTGCGGGCCGGGGGAGCGCCGGGGGAGGGGAGGCCGCGCCGCGCGCGCGCGCCGCCGCCCGCTGACGCGGCCCCGGCGCGCGCCTCCCCCGCCTCCCGCCCCCCGCCCCTCCCCGTCCCGGGGGCCCGGCGCGCGGCCCTGCTGACGTCAGCGGGCGGCTCGCGGTGCGGGGTGCGCAGAGCCGCTGGCGCACTCACCCCCTCCCCCGCCCGGCTGTGGCGCGCGCTCGCTCGTGCGCTCGCTCTCCCTTCATTTTTTTCTCCCCTCCCTCCCAGCCTCTCTCTCTCTCTCCCCCTCGAGCTCCCGGCTGCCCGCGGCTCCCTCGCTCTCTCCCTCTCTCTCCGGTAGGCTCCACCGAGCGATGCGAGCCCTGGGAGACAGCGACGCCGCCTCCCGCTAGAGACCTGCCCCCCGGCCCGGCCCGGCCCCCTGCCCAGCCCTGCCCAGCGCGCGGGGGTCGGCGAAGGCGCAGCGGACGCACCGACGGCTGAGGACCGGCGATACACATGCACTAGCAGCACCCCCTAACTCACTCCCTCCACACCCCGCGCCGCCGCCGCCTCCTCCTCCGGCAGCAGCGGCAGAAGGACCCACCCTGCCCCCCACCCCACCCTCCGCCGGCTCGGGCTGCGGCTCCTGCCTCGACTATTATTTTATTTATTTTGCGTCGTGCACAAGCCTCAGTGCCTGCAGCCCGCGCCTCCTCGGACCGCGGGCGCCTCCTCCCTCGGCTCCGGATCCCCAGACCGCGGCCACCCTCTCCTCGACACCCCCAGAGCCCCGCCAGCTGCCGCGACTCTCCGCTGCTGGAATCTTGTTAGCGGCTGTCTTTTTGGGGGGTTCTGGTTTCGCGACATTTTTGTTTTCAGCCAAGAGGAGGATATCGTGATTTTTTCCCCTTTGAGCCCAGGCTCTGCTCTCTGGGGGGGTGGGGGGCGCGCCGAGCCGGGGAGCCGTGCCAGCCGAGTCGTGCGGGCTGTGGCAGGGAAGGGGCCACCATGGGATGTACTCTGAGCGCAGAGGAGAGAGCCGCCCTCGAGCGGAGCAAGGCGATTGAGAAAAACCTCAAAGAGGATGGCATCAGCGCCGCCAAAGACGTGAAATTACTCCTGCTGGGTAAGGACCGGGGCTGCCACCCGCATCCCCAGACCCCGGCCCCTCCGCCAGCTCCCCCACCCCACTCGCGCCCGGGAAGACCTGGTCCCGAGTTGGCACCACCATGTGCCCAGGATCGCCCACCTCCCCCCACCCCCCGCATGCCTATCCCTCTGCCCCCCCGTTCCTCTAAGCTGACACTCACCAGTTTTTCCCCCCTGTCTGTCCCAACAGGGGCTGGAGAATCAGGAAAAAGCACCATTGTGAAGCAGATGAAGTAAGTCCCTGTGGCACTGGGATTTGTACTTGTATTAAGAATAATTTTTTGTCATTTGTATTACCTTGCTCACTCCACATTGCTCTCCAGGCCCAGCTTTTAATTCGTGCACACACACATATACACACACACACCCCTACCTGGATTTGACTCCCCTCCCCCACGCCCTACGTTGGTTCTGGGTCCTCCACCCCAACTCCCCGGGTGGGTGTTTTTTTGGGGGGAGGGAAGGGGAGCGCCTGTAGTTGTATGAATGACAGTGTCCGCCATATTGATCAGAACATCACACTATTGGCATGATTATGATCATTACTCTTGCTCGTGGGGTGTTTCTCGTGTATTGATGCCTCCATTTCTGTCTCTGTGCCTCTGTTTCATTCTATCTCTATTTCTCTCTCCTCCTCCCTCCACCCCCCACCCCACATCCACAATCCCACTTAACCCCTGCTCTCCTCCTGGGGCAGTGATTTTGAACTTGGCTAAAACATGGAGGGGACCCAGCCCTAGGCTGGGGTGGAGGATCAAGTGTCTGCTGTTCATGGATTTGGTGCTGAATTGGAGGCTGTGGTTTCTGACCCCCCCCCCCCCCGCAAAAAAGAGGACGAGGATTAGGGGAAGGGGCGTGTGGTAGGGGAGGGGGTGGGTGTCCCAGCTTATGTGACTGCCACAGCTGTATCCAAGACAGAGCTGGAAGGGGGACGGTGGCTGTGAGGCTGAATGCCCGCCCCTTGCTGCTCCCCCGTTCCTCCCCCACCCTCTCAGCGTTCGCTCTCCTGACACTGACAGTTTTCGTTCACTCTGTGGCCTTTATCAATGTATTTATTTACACTCTGCATAGGCCGTGTTTCATGTAATCTACCCACAATGCGGATTTCAGGCCCGCTTGCCGCCGCCCCCTTCTGCCTTAGATATCAGTTTCCCCTCCTAATTAACTGGGGGTGGATTTGAGTGATGGTTGAAAATTAAAACAAAATGGGATATTCCTTCCCTTCCACACTTTCTCAATAAGGAGCCTCGCCCCTCCTTCCCAGTCTCAGGCTCGCTTCTTGCCCCATCCACTCCACTCGGCAGTTCCTGGTGAGCCCACAGGCAGCTTTGCTTGGGGAGGGGGTGGCCAGTGGGGAAGGGGTGCGCGTCCGCAGGGCCTCCTGGCCCTGCTGCTTCCGTTGGCCTGTCAGTTCGGGACGGAGGAGTTCGTTAAGACCGTTTAGCGAGGATTCCACGTCGCTTTGCTGTGACACCTTCGTGCACACACAGCTCCTAATTAGAGGTTGCTGTGCAGTAAACAAAAATGATTATTTTTCAACTTGACAGAATAGCCGGAGTAATTGCATCCCGTAGGAAAACAATGGAAAATAAAAACCCCCTTCGTGGAAAGGTGGGTGGGAGACGAAGCACGCTTGCGGTTTCAGAACCAAGATGCAAAAAATCTTGCATGTGTAACAGGCATGACAAGCGGGTTCTAGGCGGCGCCATGATGGTAGGGAGTAGCGACTCGAGACAATTTCCCCGTCTGCTTGACATGTTCTTATTTTTGTTCGAGAGCTCCCTGGGGCTTTCTTTGCAGAGGCCCCCTCGGCTCGCAGCACCCCTCTGAGCCCCGGGTAATTTGGCCTGGGGCTTTTCTAGAGCTTGTGCAACCCAAATGGATGGGGAGGCGGGGCCTGGGGAATTGCTCTTTGCAACAAGGTGCATGTTGCATCTGCCTGGAGCCCTTGCAGGTCGGTAAATGCAAGCCGCGCCACCCCTTTCTCCCG
Source organism: Tapirus indicus (assembly GCA_031878705.1). NCBI lineage: Eukaryota > Metazoa > Chordata > Mammalia > Perissodactyla > Tapiridae > Tapirus > Tapirus indicus. The sequence goes on along the minus strand of CM062927.1, from coordinate 28,015,034 downwards.
AAGGGGGACGTTTCAAAACTTCGGAAGTCTGTAATCTGCAGCGGCGGGCTCAGCCTGGTAGAAGCCCCAGCCAGCAGAGCTGGGTGAGGTTTCAGGCGTTGCGAGTGGTGGACAGCGCCCAGCCGAGGCCGGAAAAGTCGATGGGGCTCAGCTCGGCGGCACTCGGCTCGGCTCGACGCGGGCTGGGCGCGGGGCTCGGAGGGACTCGGCAGTGTTCGGAGCCGAGTCGGAGCCCCGGCGGAGAGTGCCGAGCTGCTTCGGGCGGGGGGGGGGAGCCGAAGGTATTCGGAAACGCTCGGCGGGGAGTGGGGAGAGAAAGGAAGGAAGGGGTATGCTAGAGTCTGCAAGTTAACTTTGCATCCGCCAAAGCAACTCCTTACCTGCTTTTCCTGAACAGGCCGCATAAATTAGGTTGATTTAATAAGTTTAAAAATAAGTACTGAGTCCCCCAAAGAGTACCTCACCTTTTTTATTCAAAGAGAGCTGACCTCTCTGAGGAGATAGGTGTGCCATTTTAGAAGGAAAATTCCTAATTATGTATTCCTAATTATTCGTAATTAAGCAGGAGATCTTAAATGAAGGCTGTATATAGACTTTCCCGAGAAAGTCTTATTTCTCTCGTATTTGGTTTCACTGAGTATGGGGGAAAAATCAAGCATTTGATATTTGAGATGGTTGAATCAGATATTTGATCATTTCTTCTCTTTTCTCTGCACTCTTCCCTTTTCTCACCCGGACAGGACCCTTTTTAGAGAAAAATGTCAGGCAACACTGAGATTTTGTAGGTAAAACTATTAATATTTTTTAAAAAACAATACACCAGCTCCGTTTAGGAAGTAGGCTAGGTTTGTTCAAAAGGTCAGTCAGAAAGATTTCTGGCCCACGTCAGTGTTTCCACAAGGGACCCGGGCGTCCTGTCCTCCTGAAGCATTCATGAATGGCAGCTTTTCCTTGGAGCCCTCCAGCTTGGCTTGAAATGTCAGATCGGGGCCTTGTGCCAAAGTGGATGCAGGGCTTGTTTTATTAACCACAAAATGTGGGATTGGTGTCACGGTATCCTAGTGACAGATTCTTTTGAGTCCTGCCTTGCAGAGATGATTTTTCCATTTGCCACTTGACTGAGAGCCTCTTGAGTCAGGAGAACTGTATTGTGGGTGGGGCCAGGCCCAAAAATCTAGGTGGCATTTACAGAAAGCAATTTTGGATTTGCCTGTGCAAGATGATTGGTGATCAACCTATCAGGCCATACATATGAATTAATTAGGATGCTGTTTTATTTCACCCGGGCAGAGGAAACTAGAGAGTTCTCTGTGGGTGATGCCTTGTGAGAACTTGAAGATTTCCTAATGAGGAGTGGGGTTTAATAGCTCAGCCTGTTAGATTGAGAGGAAGAATATCGATATTCAGACATCTCCAGATCCTTTTTAATCAGCATTTCCAGAAGAGCAAAGAGCCATTACATTCGGTCTCTATTCTCAGCCACATTGTGGTGTGCTGGGTAGAAGAACGAATAGGCTTCGGTATATGCTTGTAGTCACTGACGTTACATGAGAAAGGACTGGCTGGCAGATGCAGCTTAGAACAAAGTGTTAACACCCACTTCAGCCTAGGAACATTGCCGGGAGACTGACCTTTGTAATTCTTTTGCTTGATTCTTGTTGTAATGGGAAACTTGCATTCACTTAAGAGATGCCACGGATTAGATTGTCATTTTAAAAACCAATTCTTAATGCTTTATTAAAAATTTCATTTGAACGTAGCTTTCTGGTGTTTTTGTTTCTCGTGTATGTGATTGTGACTAGTGTTTGGGAGCTCTGTGTCAGACAGTCCAAAACATTTCAGTACTGAGAAATAAACAATGATAATTGAGACAGCACAATTATAATTTTACACATACCGTGACTAATTAGTGACTTTTTTTGCGTGTGGCATTTAAAATAATTTTGCTTATTAGGAGGTCAAGACCTCACCTGTGATACAGCCTCATCATTTTTGTAGTAAGTCAGTGGGACTCTTTTAGTTATTTAGACTCATCAAGATTTTAAAAGGAAGAGTTAATTTTATTTAATTACCAAAACCCTTACAAAGAAATCCCTTAAAGAATTATATTTTATGAAGTATGGAATATCACTTTAAGTGACTTCCCGTTCTGAACAAATAGTGACAACTGCTTGGACGTCTACCCGATGAAAAGGTAGAATGAACTGTGGAGTTGCTATGGGCACCACAGTTTGCCCTCATTTGAGATGTTGAGTTTTCTGTGCTGTCGCGTTCAGGCTGTCCATTAAGTGGATTTTTAGGAAGATAGAGAGTTGGAAGGTGGCAATGAAGCATGGCTTGCTGGCTGGTAGGCTTTGCATAAACGGACACAGTAAAATGGAGCACTTTGGATGTGCGTTCATTCCCAAGGTCCTGCTCAGTGCCATTGTAAAACAAATGTAAGGCTTTGCCTGGTGAAGACGTCATTGCTCGTACAAATATCCCAGCCCTTACAGTGGGATATGATTCCAAGGACAGACCCCACCCTGTCAGGGAAGGCAGTTTTAAAACATCACCTGCTGCCAAAAGCTGGTGGTTTCCTCCTACCAGCTGACCCTGACTTTGTAAGTAGGGTGTCTACTGTTTGGCTTAGGTTCAGGGCAAGCCTACATTTATTCAGCACACAGCTGTTCAGCGCCTACCAAGTGGCAGGCATTAGTGGAGGTGAATGGCAATTTGCAGCCATTACTCTGTAAAAGTGCAGCCATCTAAAAGGGTGTTTCCTGCACATCCCTAAAGGGTCCCATGTTGAGGCAGTGCTCCACTGAGAGCTACGCCTCTGAATTTGTGGGCTTGTTATTTCCGCAATCATCTCATTGGCTGCTTTGCCCCCTCCATTCCTCCTGTCTCCATGTTTATTCAAATGGATGCACCTTGCTCTCTGGAGACTCCATGAGTGCGAACAGAATGTCAGATCAAGTAGCAGATGAGTTCTCCTTTGCTGACGGATGGTGCTCTCTCTCTCCTTACTGTTCACTGAGCTGTAAATACCAGCAGACCTTCCTGCCAGAAGACTAGCAAGCAGTCCACCTCTTCTTGGGAATCAGCTGTGGAATTCTTGAACCTCAGTTACCTGTTGGAGTTTGAAATAGAACCTGTCTGCTTGTTGAAAGGGTTGTTGCCTGTTAGATTAAATGATTGAAACCTCATGCAGGAAGGAATGACTAAAAGGAATCAAGAATTTCTTTTTTTCTTTTTTTCTTTTTTTTTTTTTGAGGAAGATTGGTCCTGAGCTAACATCTGTTGCCAATCTTCCTCTTTTTTTTTTTATTTTTCTCGCCAGAGCCCCAGTACATACTTGCATATCCTAGTTGTAGGTCCTTCTAGTTCTTCTATGTGGGACACCGCCTCACCTGGCTTGCTGAGCAGTGAGTAGTTCTGCACCCAGGATCCAAATCGGCGAACCCTGGGCCGCCAAAGCTGAACGCACGAACTTAATCACTACGCCAGCGGGCCGGGCCGAATCCACAATTTCTGTTCTCTATGTGTGGGGCTAGATTAGATTTACAGTGGCCAGAGTCGGAGTACTGTCTTGTTTCTTTAGCACTTGGAACTTCCCAGATTATATTGTGCTTCTTAGCATGCCACTTCTGCTAAAGATAGGACAGGATCACTCATGGTTTTCAGCTGCTCACGGTACCCTATCTCTGTTAACACTGGAGATTTCTTACGAGTCAAATAAGGTCCTATTTTTCTGACATGTGCTCAGTCCATCTGGATGCAGGGACTTGGTTCCCTGTATGCCAGGGTGTTTTCAGTCTTTCATTTCTTATGAAGCAAGACAGACTATTATCACAAGAGCACATTTGATCTGAAAGACAATAGACAAGCTGGTGAGGGGATGATTTCACTGAAAAAACATTTTGGAAAGCGTTAGCCCCAAATTTGACACTAGCAAAGAACAACTTTTGATTTTGAAAAACAAAAATATGTATGTGTGTGCATGTATACACATACTACATGGATTTAAAAACGGTTAGCCAATGCTGTGAGAAGGGCCCTTCATCTCACTTTCTTATTGATTGCATCATCAAAAAAGTCTGCACGTGCTCAGATGAACTCCATTCTAAGAATTTGTTCAAATTTGTGTCATATTCTTCTTTTAGTCCCTGCCTCTCATTCGTGTGCAATACTGGTTAGAAAAGAAACTGTCCAACAAATCAGTCATTAGCTTAGGGGGAAGGTGAGGAAGGAGCAGTGCCTGTTATGAGTTCAAAGAAATAGGTAGTTTCCTATTTAGAGAAGCAGTTTGGCACACTTCTCTAAAACTGAGAGGTGATTAAGAGTGTGGACTCTGTAACCAGACTGCCTGACTTCAGATCTTGGCTCTACCACTAGCTCGATGTGTGACCTTAAGCAAGTTACTTAACTTTTTGCGCCTTAGTTTCCTTGCCTGTAAGATGGGGCTGATAATAAAAATAACTACCTAATAGGGTTGTTGTGAGCATTAAATGATGTAATTTATGAAGTGCCCTTTTAACAGTTTTCTAGAACATGGAAATCATCATACAAATGTCAGCTGTAGTTTTTCTCATTCCTCTGATTGATCTGTGGGTGTTCCCTTCCCATATGGAGTTCTCTCCTCAAGTATGTGGGACTTAGCTGCCCTGAGAGCCAGAAGGGGGGCACTGTGGTTCATGCCCATGGCTTCTTCCCCTTGCCTGCTCTGCAGCACCAGTTATATAACAAACTGTGTTGTCATAACTGATGTGACATTTTTGATGGCGCAGCTGCTTCAGCCCTAGAGGCTGGAGTGATATTACAGAGAGTGGGAAAGAGCACTGGACCAGGGGTCAAGACAAGTGGGTCTGCCCCTGCCTTCCTGAGGGCTTTGTTTCCTGAACGAGTTGGACCCGGGGTACCCCAAGCTCCTTTCCTGTTCTGAATGATCTGTGAAGTTGGGAATTAACTTCATTTTCAGAATCTTAAAGTCTTTGACGCAAGGTTCTAAACATACAAGCATCAATTATGGTTCCATCCTGTGGGGGTAGGGGGTACCCATGAAAGCTCTTTTAAGGCCAAGATAATTGCAGAATAGCAACCTCAACCACAAAGCTTTATCAGCCAGGAAAGTCATAGTCCTGAGAGGTATTTTGAGAAAACCACCTCTAACCAAACTTTTCATGCAGACGTGGTTCTCAAACCAAAGAGGAGGATCTGAAAGTATCGTGTTAGTAAGAAACAGGATGCTTCTGGGAGGAAAGACCCAATGACACGTTAGAGCGTTAGAGGCAGAAGTGGTTTGTTCGTGGCTTCCAGGATCCTAAGAAATGGAGACAGCCCTGGCTTGCACCAGGGTTGGCTGTGTGTGAAGGAACTTGCCTGGGTTCAGGTGCCTAAGATCCAGGGAGTTGGGAGATTTGCAGAGCAGTGAAAGGGGAGGATCAGGAGAACTGGGTTGTAATTGTGCCTCGTTCTGATTTGACTTCGGGCAGGTCATTCAGCCCCTTGGAGCTTCAGTTTGTTCATCTCTTCGTGAGGATACGGGCTTTCCCCGTAGAATTTCTTAGACCTCTCTGAGGTTTGTAGCTCTAAGACGGTAAATGCAAAGAGAAACCTGGAAGCCTGAAATGCAGGGGGGAATAGTGGGAGTATTTACCGCCCACAGCTTTTATCTGCTGAGCCATCTTTAGTTCTGATTTTCTTTACAGAGCAAAGGAAAAACATTGTGCTTTTCATAGCACCAAAAAATTAAAGTAAAATAAAATCCTGCGAGGCTGATAGTCACTGCTCTGAATTTGTCCCCCTACTCACTCGATTTCTCAAGCAAGAATGGAGAAAAGGGGAATCATATATAAGGATTGAACTCCATGGCCAAGAATTTACCCTGGCTTCTCTGCCTAGGTCTTAGCCAACAGAAAGGTCTTCTGTGGAAAATCATTACTTAAGGGGACAGCATCTCTATGCTGTAAAATCAACCCTGGGTCAGTCACCTGCCTCCAGGGTCACAGAGCACTAAAGCTTATTACGCATTGTAAATTAATTAGGTGTTTATGTGTCTTCTCCCTGGCTAGTCTAGGTGCCCCCTCCCCACCAGGGCTCCCTAAAGCAGCAATGGTGACTTATTTTTGTTCATAATATAGCACTGAGCCCAATGTGTGCCACAAAGGAGATGCTTAATAAATATTAGTTGAAGAACAGAGAGAAAGAAATGAGGTGCACAAGGAATGCAAACTCATTTCTACATAAGCCAGAATAATAATATTGAAAGCTTTTGATGGTCATGGGTTGTGTTCATCATTTTCAATCCAATCCATTATCTTCATTTGTTTTTTAAACATCATCCTATGAGGAAATACAGTCATCAACTCCATCTTACAGATAAGGAAGTGAGGCTCAGAGAAGTTAGGTGGCTTGCTCAAGGCCACACAGCTTAGTAAGTGACAGTGATGCATTCAGACCATGATTTGTCTAATTCTAAAACTTATGTCCTTTCCATTCTAACCCCACACAGTTCTTACTAGACCACCACAGTGTAGGCAATGGAGAGCTGGCAGGCCAGGACCCATCAGCAAATGGGATGGCACCAGCCTTGGTTGAGGTCGGTGGCTGAGAGCATAGCAAGTACTTGATTGGTGCTGGATTCCTTCTGGAGGTGGAGGTGGTGGACATCGTCATGTATCACATTGATTCTGACACCAGAGTGTTCCCTAACCACCATCTGGACAGCTCCTGAAATCATTTTCCATTCCTGCCTCAGAAGTGTGGGCCATATATAGGTGACAGCAGAGGGAAGCTGCCACTGAAGGCTCTGGCTTTGGTGGGAGCAGGTGGCTTGGAGAAGACCTGGGAAAAACAGGATAGTAGGATATCCATGCATTTAACCATCCATCCATCTGTCAATCCATCAATCCATCTCTCCATCCATAAGCACTTACTGAGTGCCTGCTAGGCATACACATGGTGTCATGGTGGAGAGGAAGGTCTCAGTCCCTGCCCTTGAGGAAGCAGACTACACGGAGCTACATGTGAAAGACTCATACACTTCAGGGCAGGAAGTGCCATGAATCTGTGGGAGAACCAAGGGCACCTTCTCTAGACAGGAAGTTCAGGGAGGTCAGCCAAGAGAAAATGACATATGAGCTGAGTCTTAAATATGAGTGGTAGTTAGCTAGATAGAAAAAAGGAATGCCAGGCAGAGGGACCAACATGTGCAAAGGCACTAAGACATGTCACCACATGGAACATACTGGGAATATAAAATGGTTTGATTAGAGCACAATATGTAAGAGGAATGTCAAGAGATGAAGGATGAAAGATGAGACAGATCAGATCATGAAGGGCCTTGTCTACTATGCTAAGGACTTTGGATTTTATTCTGAATATAATGAGATGCCACCAGAGGGTTTTAAGGAAATGGGTGGCTAGATCTGTTTGCGCTTTAGAAAGATCACCTATGTGGCCTGGAGGGAGTCAGGTCTGGAGGTTAGGACACTAGATGGGAGACATTATTTCTGTGATCCAGGTGGGAAAAGATTAAGAACTAAATTAAAGCAGTGGGAGTGGGAAAAGGAGACAGATTTAGGAGATATTTGAGTGATGGAATAATTGAACTTATTTGATGATCAATTGGAAGGGCATTGAGAAGGAACTAAATTTTAAAGGATGTAGACAAGAATGAGTCCAGGATTCCTGGCTTGGGCCACTGGTGGGATGGTAGTGCCATTCCCTGAGATGGAGAAATGCAGGAGAAAGAGGGAAGACTTGGGGAGAAAAATGATTACTTATTTTGATCATGTTGATGATTCCTGTGGATCATCCAAGTGGAGATCCCTGGCAGGCAGTTGAATATGTGGATTCGGAGATAGAACGCACCTGGGGAGTAGGGTCAGTTTGGAATGCTGTGGTGCTTGTGGGCAGTGAGAGCTGTGGACGTTGATAAGCTCTCCAGGCTGGGTGAGAAGGGGAGAGAAGGCAAAGGATAGAACTCCCACCACACTCACACACCCCAGCTCCAGGAAATGAGAATCATTCAGGAAGAGGAGCCTGTGAGGGAAACTGAGAAGGAGTGAGCCGAGAGATGAAAAAGAAACCTACATAGAGCAGCATCACGAAAGTCAAGGAGGCAAGGAATTTCAAGAAGGCAAGGAAGTGGTTAGTTGAGTCAGATACTGCAGTAGTCAAAAATGAAGACTGGCAGGTGTCCATGGGGTCTGGAAAGTTGTTGGTGACCTTGGCAAGAGCAGTTCCAGTAGAGTGGCGGGAGAAAAGCCAAATGGCAGTGGAAGTTAAGTAAGTGGGACTGAGGAAGTCAAGGCCATGAAGAGAGACTCCTGGAAAAGAAATCGGGGCTATTGAAGGAAGGGGACCGAGGTAGGGGAGAGAGAGTAGGGCTCTAGGAGGGCTTTATTTTTATTGTTCACTTGGCTAGCATGGTGGGACTTGGATCCACGGAGAACCTGAAAAGAAAGGGCCCAGATGGAGGGAGATGTTGAAGGTATAGGAAAGAGGAAGTGGTAGAAGAAGCAGAGCCACAAGAGGGGGTGCAGAGAGGGGTGCAGAGTATGAATAGTGGCTTGATCTGGGCATGAATGTGCATCTCTTTCCCTGAGACTGACAGGAGGGCAGTAAGGATGGGGAGTGTGTAGAGAAATTGGGGGGCGGGATGGTGGGTACAAGAAGTTGAAGGAGGGGGCCGGCCCGGTGGCGCAGCGGTTTAGTCCGCGCTTGGCAGCCCGGGGTTCGCTGGTTCGGATCCCGGGCACCCGCTGATGCACTGCCTGTCAGCCATGCCGTGGCGGCGTCCCATATAAAGTGGAGGAAGATCGGCACAGATGTTAGCCCAGGGCCAGTCTTCCTCAGCAAAAAGAGGAGGATTAGCAACGGATGTTAGCTCAGGGCTGGTCTTCCTCACCGAAAAAAAAAAAAAAAAGAAGTTGAAGGAGTTCCTGCCTTATTTATTTCTTCTCTGTGAAGTGGGAAGAATTAAAAAGCAGCTGTGCTCATTTATCAGAATGCCAGACTGGTAACCTTTATTCTATTCAAACTGCTCATTTATTCATTTACCCAATATTTATCTAGCACCTGTTATGTGTTAGGCACTGTTCTAGGTGCTTGGAGATTCGGTGGTAAGCAAGTCAGCCCCAGGGGAATCGGGCAATACCTGCAGAAACAAATAATTGGACATGGTCATTGCAGACTGTGAAAATTTTCTGGAGTCACACCTTTGCGTGGGGCCTTATGCTGATCACCAAGGGATCCAGTTCCTGCCCTTAGAGAGCTGAATCAGTTGAAGGAGACAAATCAGTGCCGTGAGGGCACTGAAGAGGCAGCGATGGAATATGATTTGGACAAGGGTCCAGGATTGCACCTCGAGGCAGCTAGGTGGAGAAATGAGAGTTCAGTGGATACCCGTTGTTTGTTGTTTCACTCTGCCCAGCGTCACTCATTCCAGGCTGTTCTGGGGGGCCTGTCCCTCACTGCCCTTGCTGCTTGAAGACAGAAGTGGGAATGTGACTCAGGCTTTGCCATTCACAAAATCCCATTCTCCTGGCCACGGTGATTGGCCCAGGGGATGGAACTCTAGCCAAGCCAGTCAGGGTCCTTCTCTGGAATTTTGTGGGCACTATGAGAAAGAAGCTCTACATTTGGGATCCCAGCAAGGTCCTCACTGGGTTGGAATGATGAAAGTCTGGAGCTGTCTGTGGCCGTGTTTCCACGTCTCCATTACTCCCTGCAAGGAGGAAGCTTGCTTCTCATGGGAGAGACTGAGGCTTTGAGAGGTTGGGAGATGGTGGGGGGGGGGGTGGGGAATGGGGAGAAGAGAGAGAGAGAGAGAGGAAGCCAGAAGGACATCTGATGATATTATTGTAATCTCTGAAACTGGCTCATAGGCTGACAGTTATGTGAACCAATAAATCTCTTCTTTTACATAAACTAATTTGTGCTGGAATTCTCTCCTTTACAACCAGAACCATGTGGATGAAAAGGATCAGGCCTTCCAGGAAAAAGAAACAGTATGAGCTAAAGTATAAAAGCAGGACTCAAACATGCAGGGCACCCTCAGGGAATAGTGGGCAGTCTTATGTGACTGAAGAGTTGGATGTTTGTGGGGATTTGAGGAGAGGTGATTTGAAAGGAAGAAGGGAGCTAGATTGTAGGGTTCCCTGGTCTTCTTGCTAAGGGGTATATATTTTAAGTACATAGTAGGGTGCACTACCCTCCATGGTAGGGTAGGAGGGTGCCAAGTCAGGAGAACTTGGAGAAGGGAGACCAGAGAAGAGGCTTAAGAGCAGAAGAGAGGTTTTCCTAGTCTGAACTAGGGAACTGGTAGGACAGACAGTGAGGAATTGGATGGGGGAGAGATTTTGGAGGCAGAATCGACAAGACCTAGTATCTAGTTGAGCATGTAGAGAAGAGAATGGATCAGAGAAGTCCTCCCGTTTTGAACCTGGGTGATGGAGTGTAGTTGTGCCATCGAATTAGGAAGCACAGAAGCAGGGAGAGTGGTAGCAGAGGGGAGATGGCAAGTCAAACCACAAGCACGAATTTCAGGTCCTTGCAGGATAGCTCTAGTGTTTGCTCATAGTGTTCAGTGGTTTTCTCAGGAAGTCATTCTGGCATTTAGAAGAGAGGTCAGGGCTGGAGGGAGAACTGGGCTCAGCTGCCCTGGGTGGTAAGGCCCTGAGACTGGATACAATGCGCCTGAAGTGAGTATGCAGATGGAAGGATAAGGGGGGCCCAGGGAAGGAGCCCCCCATTGTGGAGGTCAGCAGGGGAACTTGCCTTCGGTAGACCCATAGGCCAGAGGAGAGGGAGGAGGACCCTGCCACATGTGGCCCCCCAGGGAGGGAATGTGCTCCGGGAGGTTCTGTGTGGAGAACAGGGTCCTGTCCCCTGGCATCGCAAAGTTAGATAAGGACTGAGAGGAGGCCTTGTGTTGGTGGTTGAGGTTATTACTGGCCTTTGAAAGGGCAGTTTCAGTGGAGGGAAAGGGATAGAAGCCAGACTTAAGAAAATTTTAGGGTAGAGATACGTCTGGACTGGGAGTAAAGAAACCGGAGTTCTACCCCAGCTCTGTCCCTATGTATCTTGGTGACCCGGGCAAGTTCCTTAACTTCTCTAGGGCTTAGTCTCTTCACATAAAAATTAGGAAACTGGACTGAATGATCTATAAGCTTCTGCTGAAGTCTTGAGGTCAGAATTTAAATTTTACTGTCCATAAAAACAGATGCTCTTGTGGCAAAGGAATTCCCCGCCTTCTCCCTTGGCCACCCCCAACTGAGATAATAAATTATAACAAAATTAAACTTTCGGGACTCTAGTGCTAATTGAGAAAGAAAACAGGGACATCAGCTCAGGGAACTGTGGACACCAGTGCATGTTGCGTCCACGTGTACTCTCCGCCGAGAGCATGGGGCCCTGCGAGGCAGGGATTTGTCTCGTAATACTGTCAGGGTTTACCAGACCAGGATGGTGTGCTGCTCTTCCACGGGGAGGAGAGCTGAAGATGGTTCTCGGGAACAAAGACAAAACAGCCCTGGGTATCCCCCTCTCTGAATTCACAAGGATAGGAGAAAGAAGGCCTGTGAGCTTGAGCCGGCTGTCTGGGGAGCTCCAGGTAGGGGGGTGAGGAAGAGCTGGAGGGACCCCTGCCTCGGGAGGAGCAAGCTGAGGGCACCAGAGACGAGGGCGGGAGGGGCACCAGCTCTGTGTCTCGGGCATCTGTGGCCCTGGCAGTGGGGGACTCTGGGGAAGGGCTGATAGAATGGCAGTGGGTATAACCTGGTTCTGAGTGGTGGCCATTCCACCCACCCTTTTTTCCCCATGTGCAATATAAGGTATGCTGCTTCTTTGAACCTTTCCCTTAGAGTTTCAACCACATGGACCTCACTCTTCCCTGACTTCTTTGGCACATGTTTGTTTATTCTGTGAATACCAGTGGAAGACCAGCCATGTGTTGGCACTGTCTACGTTTCTAGGAATAGAGCCGTTAATAAGCCTACAAGCTCCCTGCCCTCAGTGCCCTTATAGTTTTAGAGAAGGGAGATGGACAGTAAACAAGTGAATGACTAAGCAAGGTTGTTTCATCTAGCGATGTGTTCTAAAGGAGGAAATCGGGCTTAAACAGTGGTGAGTGGTTGGAGGAGATTAGGGATAAGAAAGTGGGTCAGGAAAGATCTGAGGAAAAGGAAATAGCAGATGCAAAGGCCCTGAGGCAGAAATCAGCAAAAAGAAGGCCAGTGAGACTGGACTGTAGGGAAGGAAAAGTGACACAAAATGGGATTAAAGAGGCAGGAAGGGGCTGATTCGCTGGGCCTGGTGGCCATAGAGAGGCATTTGGGTTTCATTCTGAATGCCACGGGGAGTTGAAACACGCAGGGGGGTTGACCTGACTTATGTATTGAAAAGATCACTCTGCATTCTGGAAAAGACAAAACCGTAGGGACAGAAATCACTTCAGTGGTTTCTAGGGATGGTAGGAGGGAGGGATTGACTACAAAGGGGCACAAAGGAACTTTTGGAGGTGATAGAAATATTCTATCTATGGTTACATAACTGGATATGTTTATCAAAACTCATCAAACTCTATGTCTAAAAAGGGTGAATTTACTGTAGGTAAATTATGCTTCAATAAATCTGAATTATAAAATGTACATTTTTTTATTAATAAAGAAAGAATTGCAGTAAGCCTTAACAAATCCCTCTGGCTGCTGTATGGAACATGGACGACCAGGAGCAAGTGTGGAAAGGGGACCATTGCACAGTCCACGCAGTATGGCCACTCACTGCTGGTCTTACAATGTAGCCTATATTATGTGCTGTTCCTGGTGACTTGCTTAAATCAGTTTATTGATGTGTGTTCCTAGTTTTCCTGTTTACATAGCTTTGCTTTACAACTGGTTTGAAAGCTCAATGTGGGTAGAAACCATCTGCTTCTTTTGTGTGGGCCCATGGTAGATGCTTACTACATATTATTTTCCTTACATTTCACTGGTGCTTGAAAGTTAAGAAGCTGCTTCTACATTCATTGTCTCCTTTGAGCCTTACAAGAGTCTTGTCAGGCTGTACAGACAAGGCTGTATCCCCATTTTATCCATAAAGAAACTGAGGTGGAAAAAAGTCAGTGTAGCAATATCAGAGAAGCGTGAATTTGGGAGATCTTGGCTTTGCCATTTGTTGGCTATCAGTGTGATTTGGGGAAAATTAGTCTCTCTGAACCTCAGTTTCCTAATCATTAAAAAGAGATAAAAAATATACACATTGCATACACTGTGAGGATTAAATTAGGTAACTAACTAAAAGCACTTAGCACATAGTTGAAATTCACTAAATACTGGCTATTTGTATCATTTTTGCTGTCAGAGAGAGAAGTGATTTATTTCAAGTGATGTGGCCTGGACGTGATGGAACTAGACCCCAGGTGTTTTCCTTCCGGATGTATCTCCTTCCCTCACCTCACTCAGTACATTCTTACTGGTTGTCGGTTGACTGGCCCAGGGTTGGTTACTTTTTACCACCTCGGATCTTTGAATGCAGTCGATGAATTCAGCAGATACTGACTGAGCACTCACCACATGCTCAACACTGCGTAGACACAGGATGTAATGGTGAGCTGAGACAGGCTGCGTCTCTGCCCTCAAGGGTGCAGATGCCTTTTCAGTTAATAAGCATTACACCAGCTGAGAGGTGGAAGATGCTGAGGGAGCCACCTACCTCACTTTGGAGTATGGGAAGACTTCCTGGAGGAGGTAACGGTGAAACTTTTTAAAATCATCATACATGCAAAATGTGCGTTTGTTTAAAAAGCTAGCACCCATGTAACCATCACTTGGTAAAACACTAGAGCATTGCTAGTACCCAGGAAGGTCCCTAAGCGTCCCTTCTTGATCACAGCTCCCTCCCTCACTCGCCACTACCTTGACTTGCATGGTGTTTTCTTGCTTTTCCATATAGTTTGTCACCCATGTATGCTTTGTGTATGTATCATATAGTTTAGTTTTGCTTCGTTTTGATATAATTGGAATTCTACTGTTACGTTTTGTCTTATATCTTTCCTTCAACATTGTGTTTGTAATATTCATCCAAGTTGTCTGTAGCTGTCTGTCATTTTCATTGCTGTATCATGTTCTATAACATCGGTCAGGTGAATATTTATAATTTTTCTATGTTGCATTCACAAATATTTGTGTATACTCATGAATATGCTCTATATGATTCACTTCATTGCTATATAGTATTCACTGTTATGTACCAGCTATGACTATACTGCAATTTATCCTAGAGTCTATTGTTGATGTTATTTTGAGTTTTGGGAAATTATGAAGGATGCTGCTATGAATACCCATGTAGTTATATATCCTGAGACCCATGCATTTGTGAAGGATTCTTTGAAGTAGAATTACTGGAAATCTTCAACTGTATTAAATAATGCCACATTGTTTTCCAAAGTGGTTATTCCGTTTTACACTCATACTAGCAGAAAGAATTCCTCTTGTTCCAAATCCTTGCCAATATTTGGTATTGTCAAACTTTTTAATTTTTGCCAAATGGAGAGGTAAACAATATCTTATTGTGGTTTTACTTGACGTGTTCTAGATTACTAATGAGGTTGAACAGCTTTTCATATATTTATTGGACATTGGATTTTCTCTTTTGTGAAGCACCTATACTTTGTTACTTTTTTTATTAGGTTGTAATTTTCTCGTTAATTTGTAGGAGTTCATTGTATGTTCTGGATACTAGTCCTTTTCCAGTTTTGTTCATTACAAATATTGCCTCCCATTCTCTGGCTTGTCTTTTTGCTTTGTTAATGATGTACTGTGATAAAAAGATGTTCTTATTTTTAATGTAGTCAGATTTTTCCATCTTCCCCTTTTTGGTTAGTGTTTTTTGTGTCTTATTTAAGAAATCTTTATCTTGAGGTGGCAAAAGCTGTCCTCTTTTTTTTTCGTTTGCCTCTTCAAAAAGCTTTAAAGCTTTTTTCCTTTCATATTTAGATGTTTAATTCACCTGTAATTGATTCTTGTATGTGGTGAAAGATAGGGGTCCAGTTTCATTTTTTCCCCTAATGGATATCCATTTGTCCTAGCACCACTTGTTGAAAAGGCCATCTTTTCAGTCACTTCTCTGTAGAGCCATCGCTATCAGAAGTCAGATGTTTATATAAGCAGGGACCTGTTCCTTGGCTCTCTGTCTCCTTCCACTGGACTCTTCCTGTGTCAGGGCCACACTGTCATCACTATAGCCCTGTTGCATGTCTTGATATGTAGTTTAACAAATCCCCCTGCACTGTGGTCATCTTTATGAGTGTTTTGCCTGTGCCTGGCCCTTTGTGTTTGCATGTAAATGTTAGAATCAGTTTATGTTACTAATCTGTTTCGGTAGAATTGACATCTTTAAGATTTGGCATCTTTAAATCTTAAGTCTTCCTGATCCATGAGCGTGTCATGTTTTATCGTTTACTTAGGTTGTCATAATTTCTCTTAAAAATATTTATAACGTTTCCCATAGAAGTATTACACACTTTTTGTTAGATTTATAGCGAGATACTTTATATTTACAATGGTGTTGTAATTGCTTCTTTCTTTCTGAATTGCATTTTGTATCCGTGGCTAGTATATAGAAATACAATTGATTTTTGTGTATTGATTTCATGTTCATCAGGCTTACTTAATTTTTACATAAATTCTAATGGTTAATCTGTAGATTGTGAGGCCCAGAGAAGGGGGTGGCCTGTCTAGGTTTCCATGGCTAACTAGTAACAGAGCAAGAATGAGTGTGGTCCCATTTCTCCTTAACTTCCCAAGGGAGAATATTCAGGAAGGGTTGGAGGAAGCCAGCTGGGGAGAAAGAAATAACATTTATTGAACCCCTGTTATTTAAGATGCTTAATATACACAATCAGCATGACTCTCACTGGAGGCAGGTTATTGGTTATCCCCCTTTTATAGATGAAGAAAGTGAGATTCAGAGAGGTTATTGAACAAACTTCTGCAGCGCCACACCTTGGTTCATCACTGAGAGGACATCCCAGAGTTGGAGGAGTCCTGCTGCTCTGTCATGCACATAACAGTGCGTACGCCTTCTGCGTTCATTTAGACACTCATAGAACTCTCTGGGCCTCCTTCCCTCCACCATGCTGTCTCCCAGGGCCCCAGCCCTGTGCAGATCTGGGGCTGTCTCTAATAAAGCTGTACCAGCATCCTCGGACTCATGCAGGCCTGCTTATTGTCAGCTCTTGGGTTGAGTTCCTACCCAAAGTCCTGAGATCAGTTTCCATCCCTGCCCCCCTACATAGTTCCCGCCCAACCCAGAAAATTAGTTCACAACTTGTTGGGTTCTAGGAACCAAATTAGGAGTTGCCCTGGGCATCTTGTTTCAGTCCTGACTTGAAAATATGGCTGGGGTTTTATGACCCTGCTTTGTTATACAGTGGACTGGAGAGAATTTATGGTTGAGTCCTTCCTGGCACCCCGTCCCCCATCTTGCTGATTGTCAGGAGCTGCCTGCACGCAAGGAGGAGGCTTGCTGTTGCTGGCTGCGCAAAGGAATCGTGAAACGCTCTGTTTGTGAACACAGCCCAGCAGTGCTCTATTCGGGATGACAGCTTCCTACTCTGGAACACATGGCCCTTCACGGGGTGACTGTAAATTATGCAACTCCAGAGTTAAACAATGAGGAAAAGGAAGGAACAAACTGCAGACTTCAGCCTGGGTCTGAAATGTGAGTGCACAGACTTGGGCTACTTGGCGATTGATGGGAGGAAGGTCTTTAGCAATTGAGAAAAGCCAGGAAGTCCTGTCACAGTGCTACTTGTGAGAGTGGGTTTCACTTTTTAAAAAAATGTAAATGTTCTTTTCAAACCCTGTTTACCAATTCAGGGAGAGTTTTAGAAGTAGGAGGGACATTTACAAAAGAGGGTAGTCATATGGCATTTCCAAAAGTAATTGAATGCCATACACAGTATTTAACCTTTGTCCTGATGGCCCCAAGTCATCATTTTTTATTATTGCTTTGTGCTAACAATCAGCAGTGCCCCTAGGGGCAATTGATGTGCAGACTATCCCCACCCCCAAGCAGGGTCCTGGAATGCAGTTAACTCTGCTTTGATATGCTTTATATCATTTTCCTGCCTCTTCACTTGTCCTCATCCGTCACATCTTGCTCTTTCAGTCTTCCTACCTCAAGCGTTATTCCCCTTCTCTTGTTCTGCTCTGAATCTGCAGTGGCCCAGAAAACCAAATACTGGGTTTGTCACGATAGTATGTAGGACAAGAATAAATAGGATATAAGTGAGGACCTGAGGAACTCTTCTAAGAGTAGAGTGTTTGTGCTTTAGTGCCTGAACTTTTCTGCGTTTCTGCCTACTTATGACATGGGATTAAGTATATAAAGATGAATTGGCAACTGTGAAATGCTCTACAAGTGTAAGTGATGGTGACGAGGTTGCTATCGTTGTGTAGTCTGGTGCTCAGAGTTCTTCATTGCCCTTCATGGCTCCTGGCAGGGTTTCGATTCACAGAAATGGCTGGACAAGTAGCTTCTAGATAAGAGTGATGTACTGTCATTTGTTACAAAGGACCTTGGGCTGGCTTCAGCAGTAAAGAGGCTGGTATGAAGAATCTCTGTGGCAAAAGTGGTCTGCTGGGCCCTTTCTGTAAACTGACACGGGCACACATGGGTCAGACTGCGGAGTGGTCAGGGACATCCCCAGGAACCCTCCCCGGTGGTGGGCACCCTGGGTTTCTGTTCACCTGCATGAGGACTTAAAGTCACTCTGCGAAGCCAGGCCAGACCCAGTTGCTACTTTGGAGTTAGGACCCATACTAGCAATTCTTTCAGGGAAGAGAGAATGTGAATTTGGCTGTTTTCAGATGTTTGTAGCCCTTGCACTAAAGTGTTTGAAACCATTTGGTTACAATGGTTTCCGCCAACAATATTCATTCTTTTTTTTTTTTCACTCTGAGGATATTTATTGAGCCCCTACTGTGTACCAAGCCCTGTTTTAGGTGTTGGAACTGAGCAAAACACACCAAGTCCTTGCCCTTAAGGAGCATTCTTACATTCTAGTGGGGAAACAGAGAGTAAACAAACAGGTACAATATACAGTAGATCATGTGGTGACAAATGCTGGGGGGCAGAATAAAGCAGGGAATGGGGAGGGGATGTCACAGTTTTTAAAAGTGGTCAGGGAAGGCCACACTGAGAAGATGAAATTGGAGCAAAGACTTGAATGAGGTGACACAGCCAGCTGTGTACAATGGGGGAAGAATGTTCTAGGCAGAGGGAATAGAAGTTACGAAGGTGCTAAGTCAGCAGTGTGCCTGGTGTGTGTGAGGAACCACAAGGAGGTCTGTGTAGCTGGAGTCGCAAATGAGCTGGAAAAATGGGTGCTCTCATGGTGTCTGTGGTTATTTGGAGTGTGGTCTCACTTAAAGGCAGTGGTCAGAAAGAAAGCTCCATCACGGACCTGCATAGACCTTTGTCTTGCCAGCGTGTGGACTGTGTTATTTCCCTGTGAGGCCGGCTGCTCGGGGGTAGGGGGTGTGTGCTGTGTGTGTGTGTCCTGACAGAGGAGGGACATTGGAAGGAAGGAGCCCTTCCAGGAATATAGTGGGTTGACACTGCGTGGCCTGGGAAGGACTGGTCATTTCTGGCTGGTCTTTGGGAAACAAGCATCCAGAGAGTGTGGGCCCCTAGTGCTGCTGGGCTCCTAGTAGGGGAGGCTCTCGTCACTGGCCCTGGCTCTGCTGCCTGCTCTCCTATACCGCAGTTCCCATGCCATGAGCACTGGGCTTGGCCTGCAGACCGCATTCAGGATTGCTGACCCAGGTGTGGCCTCAGCCCTGGACACGCTCGGCATGCAAACCTGGTGTCAAGGTGCAGATCCCTGGGAGCCAGAGCCACAGGGCAGGTTTCCCCAAGTGTGGCCCAAAAGTATGCTGGTATACAAGTGAACATGTATGTTGACATGTTTATTTAATGTGGTTTAGGACAAAAGGTCCCTAACACATCAAAACCCTGGTTTCACAGATAACTGTGGCTTAGGATGAGGTTAAAGGAAGCAGGGCATTTTTTAAAAGGCAATAAAAATTGTGAAGGTGGAGAAAAAATTATGTTTGAGCAGTGCTGTCCTCAAACCTACCCTCAGCATGGGGGTGCTGATTTCTGACAGAGGTTCTGCCTCTTAGGGACGGGAGAGTGTCTTGGAACAGCTCCTCCTCTGCCATCTCGGGGTGGTAGTAGCAGTGTCTCTGTCCCATCCCCAGGTCCAAGAGCTGCCCCATAATTCTCACTTAGTTGTCGTCTTCCCAGCACTTGCCTGCCGGACGTCTGTCCCATTGCCTGCGCTGGCCTGGGCCCCTCACTGCCATCTCTGGGTCTGGGGCATAGAGTCGCCTAAGCTGTCTTCCAGAAATGCTGTTTTTGCCCTTCACCGCCCTGCTGAGCCATCTCAGGTGGTTTCCTTTCACGCTCTGCATTGGGTTTGGAACTCTCCTTGTAGAATGCCTTCTCTCTGGCGTCCGCCCACACCGCTGCCTCCATATCTACCTCTGTGCCGGGTGCCGGGGCAGGCTTCCTCTCTGCCCTTCATGTACACAGCCGGCCTCTGAGGGCAGCTCAAGCCTCATCCTTCTCCGTAAGGTCTTCCTCTGGACGCTAACCCGCCAGTATCTCCATTCTCTAAGTTATTTTGTGTGTGATGTCTGCACCACACCGTTAGAGTTTTTTACTACGTTGTCACGGTCCCATAGAGATTATCTGGGCATGATGGATGCACGGGTACACACGCTTGTGCTATTACTAGGGGAGTCTTGCTCACAGGGAGCCTGGCCGAGAGCTCTGCACACAGCTGTTTGGAGAGGAGCAGTCTGAGCGTGATGGTGAAGTGTGCCGGCGTCGGTGTCAGGCCTGCCTGGTTGAATCCTGGCTGTGCTACCTTCTAGCTCTGTGACCTGGGGCAGGTAGGTTTGAGGAGTATATGAAACAGAGTGGAAAGCATTTAGCCCAGTACTAGGAACATAATAATTAATAATTATGGTTGTTATTTTCACCAGTGGCAACATCTGGATGTATAGGACTTGTTTCCTCATCTAGGCTGTAAACCTCCTGTGGAGAGAATCCCAATTCATACTCTTTTCTACCAATTGAGCCAAATAGGTCCATGGTGCACAGTGAACATTCGGGGTAAATTTACATAATGAGTAGAGTGGCCCATGTACACTGTTGTGTGTTTTCTCGTAAATTGACTGTTAAGCGTAGACTGTTCGCGATACTTCTATGAAACTCCGGTAAACATATATGATATGTCTTATTTGTGTATTTGGGTCCCCAGTGGATTAAGAATTGCTGAGCCTATCAAACCACAGCTCTTTATTGAGCACTTACGGTATGCAGGGAGAAGGAAGGACTATGCTCCCTGTCCTCTCGTTGAGGAGACTTCTATCTCTGACTGCCCAAGACTCCTCTGACTCCTCTCTCCACAGCCCAGACCTGTGACCCTGCTCCCTTTCCCTACAGATTTTGTCATTTTCAACTCATTCCAGCAGGTGCTAGGGCCACTTCTAAGCAGTAGAGGAGTTTGTGGCAGGGCTACAATGCTAAGCCCTTTCCTCCTACACTTCTACTGCTAGGCACCAACATCAAAAAGAAATAATATCTTGATCTAGGCAGTGGTTACACAGGTTACACAGCTAGAAGAATCTATTCAGCTGTACACTTAAGATTTACATGTCTTACTATATGTAAATTATATCTCAAATTTTAAAGAGGTAATAATAGTGTTTTTTGTTAAGCAAAGGAAGGCTGGGAAATTAAGCAACGCCCCTGAGTCTACCAGCCTCAGGAGAGTGATTCTGCACAGAAAAAGGAGGGACGCTCTGTGGGGGGAGATGTTTGACCCCTCAAAAGAGAAGGGCATGCCCCAGACAGCCTAGTTTTCCCTACTCAACCACTAGCATCAGCCATCTGCAAACAGCCTTCATCCCCCGCATTTGCACCTGGGAGTGAAGAACTGGGAGGAGATCCCCCGTCACCCACGTTAGATGCCCTGAACTGCCCAGCACGTGAGTTCACGGCCACAGCCCATCCTTCGGCACAAACCTGCTTGCCACTATGAAGCACAGCATTCGCGTCCTGTCTCTGCCACGTGCCAAACTAGGAATGAGCAAGTCCCTACCCTCTCTGAGCCTCAGGGTTTTTACTCCCTGTAAAATGGTGATAAGACCTGCATTATCAGTCTCATATAGCTCTAGGAGTAGCAAATGAGATCGTGGATGTGAATGTCTTATAGGGCTGTAAAATGTGAACTATCAACAAAGTGCACTCCCAAGCCCAGCTTAATTCCAGCAATATTTAAGAGCCACGGGTTTTGAGGGGCAATAAAGGCCAGTGGTTCAGTGTGCGGGCTCTAGAGGCAGACCAGCTGGGTGCATTGGTCCTGGCCCTGCCACTTACTAGCTGTTTGACCTTGGCAAGCTGCTTACCCTCCTGGTGCCTCAGTTTCCTCTGTTGTAAAATGGGAACGATGACAGCACGTGCCCTACAGTGTTGTACTAAGGATTAGATGAGTTAATCCAGGTAAAGCACTTGGCTCAGGGCTAAGTCATGCAGCTCATGGTACCATGGGCAAGGCTCTCTGCTTGAGAGAACATTTTATTAGGCAGAAACAGGAAAAAGAAAAGAAAAAGAGCAGGTCTCATCTGAATATAACTGCTTCATGCCCTAGCGTCAGACTTGGGGTTTGAGACCAGTTATTTGCTGTATTTGCTAGTTTTTCTATCTCTAATCTTTCAAGTTTACCTAGTAAATAAAGGTCCCTTGTGACATGTCCTTGCCTTCAGAGTTTTGCTGCAGCATCAATTGTGAACTCTCTGACTTACAATTCAGCGAAAAAGTGACAGAGTGGGTATTCTTGTTCAATTCAAGGTGATTGCTGCATAGTCACTTTTAACAGGACACCAGATTTAGCTAGACGCTTGCAGCAAGGTAGCATGCATTTTCAATTCAGGAGGCTGGATATACAAGTTGAGCCTCTGCATCTTTCTATTATGAGCCTGGATTCTAAAAAATCACATACAGCTGACATAGCAGCTTCTGTGCTGCCTAAGGGGGCAAGAGACCCCTGTCCTTCGAGTCAAGTGTTGACTCTTTCTTCATCCAGTTTTTTAAATGAGTGTTTGTGAAGCCCTGGGCTGGGTGCTGTGGGGAAATGCAGAGACAGGGAAGAGGGCTGTGTTTGTTGAAGGTCTGCCAATGCCAAGTGTTCTACTTGCATTAAGATCATTTAGTCATCAGATACTACACCATGAGTTAGGGGTTATGACTCCCTTTTCACAGATGAGAAAACTAAAGCAACGTTAATCAGCTGTCCAAATTCACTCTCTTGGGGTAGAGCCTGGGTGTGAGCTCAGGAGCTTTCCTAGGACCCCGTGTTGCAGTATTCCTGGGCTGCCTTTCCCACTGTGGTATGTATGAATGGCGCCCCCAGGATCTTATGCCTGAGTAGCTTGAAATCAAATAGGCGCAATAAAACATGTAAGTAAATTAATAATAACACATGATAAAGTTCGCTTGGGGACAGATAACGTGCCACGTGTGTTCCGAGGAGGGAAGAGGCAGATGGAGGCAGAGGAGATGCCAAACAACTCATAATCTGAAGTCAGTTCTGTTGGGCTTTGCGTTTTGATCCAAATGTCCAATATGTATTTCTGATATTCCAGGAATTGCCAAAAACAATTAAGAAGCTGTGCCTAGCCCCAAATGGGCTAGGAAATCCTCTCAAATGTCCCACCATGGCTTCCCTCTTCATTTCCTCCCTGCCCTTTGCTGGAGATGGAAAATGCCCCAGTGCACTGAGTAGAGCTGCTGTCTCCCGAAGCTGGATGCCCGACTGGCTCACACCTTCCTGAGCAAGGAGGTGATTTGTATCTGGGCCTTCAAGCCTTTCCTGGTAGGTGGCGATGGACCATCACCCACCCTTACGGTTCTTGCAGGGGTGTGACTTGTAGGGAGGAAGTAGGATATGAGGGACCAATGTCAGTGCAGAAAACAAAAGTGGAGTATTAATGTTGTGCTGCAGTAAGTTTGGTAAGAGAAGTTTCCAGTGATAACTCTCCCATAAAATGAGAGATGGTGAGACCTGGTGGTGAACTTGGGGCCCAGCACACCATCCACTGTGTTAACTGGCTCCATGGGCAAGCTCGAGAAGGGCGTTTGCTCTACTCCCATGAGAGCTCAGCGGGAGCTGCTGACTCCCTGCTGCCTGATTCCCTAGGACAGGCTCCAGGCTCTGCGCCTTCTGGCCCTGCCCACCTCTCCAGCCTCTCCCATTGACGCTGGCCTTGCCTGCTTCTGTACTTGAACCATAGTGATCGTCCTTTAGTTTCTGAAACATCCTCTGTGTGCTCGCTCACTCATGCCCAGGCCTTTGTCCATGCTGTGCCCTGTTCCTGGAGCCCTTTTCACCCTGCTCTTTGCCTGGCCAAATCCCACTCACCATCCAGGCCTCAGCAGACATATCACTTCACAGAAGCCCTCTCTGAACCCATAGGCCACTGGTGTTTCCAAAGTACATTAAGCAGACAGACCCACTGCTCCTTCTGTTATCTTTTCATTGTGGGCATACACCCACACCTTTTCTAAAATGTGAAAGGCACAACTTGGAGAGAATGTGCTCAGTTGGAGCCATTCTTTGCCTCCTGCCTCCAGCTACACCTCTGAGTTGACCCATTCCAGAGAGAGGCCACTGCATCCTACAGATGCCATGAGACATGACCACCTATGTCAAGGACTCGGTTGCTGGTGGAAAAGTTGGCGCACTTGGGGAGTGTACTGGTACTCGATTAGCATGTCTTTTCTATCCCATTGGGTCTTGGGTTGAAATCACCATATTGGGTTAAGACCTGCTGTGATTAACCCTTCCTACTCCCATGCCTTCCTGGAGCTCCAGAGACCTTCTGGCAGTGAGTACTCACCTAACCCGCCTCTCCCTGGCAAGACCCCAGCTTAGGGAGGAAGCTCCTCTGTGGTTGAGAAGCTAGCCAGGCTTGAAAAGCTAAAGGGCCCCATCACATCTTTGCTCTTGCTTCCACTTTTCTCACAGCAAAAGGCTTCTTGAGGGGCCCTCAGTTGGTCAGATCATCATGACTGCAGTTGCCTTCCAGAAAGCCAGAGGTCTTTAAAGACTTTTGTTTTGTGTTAGATAAAAGGAGATCTTTTCTTCTCCTGTCCTGTGTCCCATCCCCCAGATAAAGATACTAATACACAAAGGGGAAATTTAATTATTCCTAGGTCACACAGCAAACCAGAAGTCAAGACTTGAACCCACATCTCTTAACCCTTGATGCAGGCCCTCATCCCTTGCTATGTTCTGCTTTTTGTGTGGCTCTGTCATGGCTCTAACTTCCTCTGTTCTCTGGAAAAATCCTGAAACCCCCAACCTAAAAAATAGCACCTGAGAGAGAAGCATCTGGAGGTGTATGCTACAGGTCCTGGAGCAGTAGGGAAACCTGCCACGTGTCTCCTGTGAGTAGGGTAAGGCCCTGGTGCATTGGGTTCTCCAGGGCCTGAGAATTTGAATTTCCAGAACTAAAGAGGCACTAGTCAGTGTGAAAATCCAACAAAGCAGAAGAAAATTATGTATCAGCCTGATGCTGAGAAACAATAGGACGGGAATGATAGCCCCAGAAACAGAACAGGAGGGGCGGAAAATGGAGATGCTCATTGACAAAGCTCCTTTGGACCTGTTATTTTTGTGAAAGCTCCCCATAGCTCCTTGGGCAGCCATGCAAGACAGATGTCTCTGGCCTCCTTTTGCAGGTAAAGGAACTGAAGTTGGAGGCAGACCTGGGACAAAGACTCAGGCCTCGTAGCCTGGGGGTCTGCCCTCATGCCCACCTCCTGCAAAAATTAGCCCCCACCTCCTCCATGTGCCGTTTCCTCCCCCCATGAAGAAATCACCTTGGAGGGTGCTTTCAAAAATCATCCTTGTAAAAATCGTCTACTAAGAGCCTATTATGGCCAGGTTCCCTGGCAAGTTCCAGACTTCCAGCACAGAATGACGCTCGAACTTTCTCCTGCCAGTGTTCGGAGCTTCCTGGAGTTTAGGGCCTGAAACTGGGGATCTTAATGTCTTTGGGGTCATAGACCCTTTGAGAAACTGATGGAAGCTATGAAGAGTCTCCTCAGAAAAATGCTCCTGCATTTTTGAATTTGAAAAAACAATGTTTGCAGGGCCAGCCGGGTGGTGTGGCGGTTAAGCTTGTGCGCTCTGCTTCGGAGGCCTGGGGTTTGTGGGTTCAATCCCGGGCATGGACCAATGCACTGCTTGTCAAGCCATGCTGTGGCGGCATCCCATATAAAGTAGAAGAAGATGGGCACAATGTTAGCCCAGGGCCAATCTTCCTCATCAAAAAAAGAAAAAACCCCACCAAAACAATGTTTGTATATGGGGATTAACAGTCTCCCAAAGGCAGTCCGAGGACCCACCACACCCTGCCTCAGCTATTCCTGGATGGCAGATTAAGAAACTCTGGACCAGATAATGAATTTATAGTCTTGTTCCTTGAGAACAGTTGTTAATTCTCCAAGGGCAGCTTGTCACAGCAAACTGAGGATGGGAGCACTTTTTGGCCATTGTTATTGTCATTTCAGCAAAGTTGTACACGTGCCAGTGTTTTGTGGTCTTTGATTTTTCATCCCAGGGTTGGGGAGGAAACCAAGGCAGAGAGAAAGCTGACCAGCACCAGAGCCAGCGGTGGTGCTCAGAGAGAATGTAGCCATCGGATCCAAGTGCTCTGCTTCTTTAGGGGGGTGGCAGGAGGCCAGATGGGATTGGGGGTGGAGGGAGGACTTAGGAAAAGAGCTGCGAGTCAAGCACAGAAGTTTTGCAATGGGATTTAACAGGATTTTTGAGAGCTCAACTTTGAGATGAACAGGAGGTTTAGAAAGCCTTTATAAGGTCTTTCTAAATGATGCTGACAGCTAAGAGTGGCATGCCCCTGAGAGTCTATGATTATCTTCAGGAGAGATCTTTATGGGAGCCTTATTAAGAACAGAGCATGTCAGTGGGAGGAGGGAGCGAGGGAGCAGCAACGTGTTCACAGTTCTGGAGGGCAAGTGAGGCAGCCTCCTCGATTTGCAATGTGCTTTGCAGTCCTTTTTCGTTATTTCTGCAACAGACCCACGAGGTTGGTAGAGAACCCCCCTGCTCCCCAGAAATTGTAGAACACTAGGGCTGTTACTGCAGGAGGTCATGGGCTGCCCGTCTAAAGGTATCCTTAAAATAAACCCTTGAATGGATTTGCCCCTCTGCAACCAAGGTGCTATGATAATCTAGATTAGAATGCCCCCCCCAGACCTTGGAGCCCTGCGAGTCCCTGGGTTGGTGGCCTCCAAAAAAGAGCGTAAGAGCCGTTCCCCCTGTGAGATCTTATCCCCCTCACGTGTGCTCACCAGGTGCAGGGAATTCCATCAGCCACACTGAAAAGCTTGAGGCTCACCCTGGAGCCTGGGAGCCTGAGCTTCCATCTCAGGTGGAAATGCAGAAATGGAGTGAGCCTAGGATAAACCCACGAGAGACAGATCCTAGGAGAGCATGTAGTCCAAGTCCCTTCATTTGACCCGTGGGGAAACAATGTGGCATAGCTTTACCACTGGACTGTAAGAACTGATCCTGAGGGTAATAATAGTAGTAACATATTTTGAGCACTTGCTGTGTACTGAGGGCTGTTCCCCGCTTCTAGAGGCTGCTTCATTTCTTGGCTTGTGGCTCCTTTCCTCCATCTTCAAAGCCAGCATGGCGAGTGGAGAATTTCTCCATTGCATCTCTCTGGTCCCTCTTTTATCATTGCGTCTCTCTCTGACACAACTGGGAAAGGTCCTCTGCTTTAAAGGACTAATGTGATTAGACTGGGCCCACCTAATCTAATCATCCAGGATAATCGCCTCATCTCAATGTCTGTAACCTTAATGGCATCTGCAAAGACCCCTTTGCCATGTAAGTTTCCAGGGATTAGGGTGAGGAGATCTTTGGGAGGCCATTATTCCACTCATCACAGTGACCTAGGGAAAAGTGCTTGACTTTTTGGTTTTGTTAAGTGAGGAAGATGATAGTACCCGCCTTTGGGTTGTGAGGACTGAATGTAAAGGCCTTTGGCATAGGTCCCAGCACATTGGTAAATGCTAACTTGGTGCTAGCTGCGGGAATTGTTATCAAACCTGTTTTATAGTTGAGGAACCTGGGACTTAGAAATGTTAAGTAACTTGTCCAAGGAATAAGATTCAAAACTTCGTGAGAGAAAAGACTACATTTTATCCATCTCTTTTATCCCCCATGGTACATAACGCAGTGCCTGGACTAGAAAAGATGCGCAGTAAATGTATGTTGAATGAATGACTGGGAACCAGAAAGAATAAATGACTTGTAAGAGCACCATTCGACTTAGAGAATGTCAGGGCTCCAGAGCTCACCAGGCCAAGCCCCTCAGTTAGCAGCTGGAAATCTGAGGCTCAGTGGGGAAGGGACCTGCCTCAGGTGACAAGTGATGGCAGAGCCCCAGAATGTAGCCAGTGCCTCCCTGGCCAGTACGTCTTCCTCTACACCAGGCTGTATTCACTTCTGTAGGGGTTTCTCGACCCTGTGGTCTCAGCCAAGCCAGAGGCCAGTCCAGTGGGATAGAGGTTCTGGCCCCTGGCACAGCCTTGGAGAGAGGAACTAACATAAAAGAGTGAGAGCCCCCATCCTTTCTTCCTATAGGTGGCCTTTGGCAAGGCCTGTCCGTAGCTTGTTCCTCTGGCTTCTGTAGATTTTTCACAGGCAGCTCCCCAGTAGGACAGCCAGATGCTTGAAGCCCACTCATGCCTGCATTAATGCCCCTCGGCTTTGACAGAAGGCTGCATGGCATAGTCAGGGAACTTGGGTTTAGTCTGCCCATTGACACTTACGGCATTACGGAATCAGGGACCATTTGGCTCCTTGTGACTCAGTTGCCCCATCTGTAACCCATCTAGACACCTCCAGGGTCCCAAGTGACAACCCTGGGTTTCAGGCCCCTTTCAGAGGGTTGGTTCGAGAACATTCACATCGGTGTCTGAGGCAGAGATGCACTGTTGTCCCATGGGCTCCCTGGCTCTGCTTAGGCTGAGCACAGCTTGGCAGCCAATGAGTTCTTTCTAGGCAGCTGGTAGTGTCCCCTGTCTCCACAAGAGCCAGCTAAGGCAGGATGGGGTGGTTCCCAGTGTCTCTGGGCCCCGAGGCTGTGCCAGGCCGCCCCTGACACGAGGCAGCCACAGGGAAAGTCATTATATCTCTATAGAGCAGAATGTGGCATTTATGCTGTCTCATTGGAATCAGGGTTTTGTTGTTGTGTCTGGTTGTTTGCACAAAATCTGAATTGTTCTTTTCTAGGCAAGAAATGTCAAGTGTCGCAATGTCAGGGGTACCAGGTAACTCATTGGAGGAATGGAAGATGTGGTGGGTGGTCCCTTGAAAGGGGAACTAATGTGTATTCCTACTGTGTGCCAGGCCAGGGCCTGGTGCTTATATAAGTTGCTTACTTGGGTTTACACTAATCCCTTGAGGCAGGTATGATTTTCCCAGTTTTACAGATGAGGAAATGAAGGTTGGGAAGTGGTGATTCTCCCTGGTCCCCAAAGGGTATTAGCAAGAATTATTGGGGCTCTAACTCATTGAAGCTGAGCTTCAGTTGGTTGTCAGGCCAGTATCTGGGTGTGTGCACTCTGTCCAGATCTGATGGGGCTGGCACCATGTTCTCTGCCTTTGGATGGGACGATGGAGTCCATACTAGCAGAGAGGGAATGGGTCAAACAGTGGCATAATGGTGACAGTCCATCCATCAGTAAGACAGGAAGTCTGAGTGTCTGCTGTGCGTACTGTTCTAGGCACTGGTGACAGAGCTGGAAATGAAAGAGTCAGAGTTCTTGCCTCAGGGAGCTGCCATTCTACTTTGAGGATGACAGACAAACACACAAATGATAAATTGCAGGCACTGGGTGCCATGAAGAGAATCCAAGAAGGAAGTGTGATGGAGGATAGCTGGGAGCTGCTTTAGCTAAAGTGATTGGGGAGGGCTTTCTAAGACACCAGTGGTGAGAAAGGGGCAGCCATGCAAGGTTCTGGGGAAAGAACTTTCCAAACAGAAGGAATAGGAGTACAAAGACAGAGAGATTGGTGAGCATGTGATGACCTGGAGATGGGAAGGCTACCAGGGTGGCTAAAGTCAGATGAGTAAGCGAAAGGGTAGGAAGGGGCCAACAGTGCAGGCAGAGCCACTGAGAATTTTTTCTGAGTGTGCTGAGAAGCCATTGGAGGGTGTTAATTAGAAGAGAGATGTGGTCTGATTTATGCTTTGGAAGTTCACTCTGGCTGCGGTGTGGAGGAGGGGCAAGAGAAGAAGCAGGGAGACAGGGAGAAGGCCATCGTGGTCTTCCAGCTGGGTGAGAGGTGGTGGCGACTGGGACCTGGGTTGTGGTAGTAGACTCTGAGAAATTATTGGAATCAGGCAGTATTTTGGAGTTAGAGTCAATAGGGCCTACTTATGATGAAGACGGTGGTGGGCTGGTAAGCCAGCTGGCGATGGGAGGGAAACCCTTATTGGTAGAGTGTGCGTTTCTGTGGTGTGATATTTCCACCATGGCTGATTTGAAGCTACCAGTGTGACAGTGAACGATGCATGGTTACCTCTTGTAAGCCAGTCTGAGCCGCTCCAGCACACTACTGGGTTCAGCTGTGGAGGGAGAGGAGGCAAGAACTGAGGAACATTCCATGGTCTTTGGTCTGAGCAACTGGGTGGTAGTGATGACACCTGCTGAGATGGACAAGACCAGAAGTGGCGAGAAAGAAGGTGGGACAGTGATGGGGAAAACATGGTTCTCCTCTGGCCATCTTAATTTTTAGATGCATATTAGACGTCTACTGTATAAGTTCTGGGCACTTGTATACTTTATCTGCTTTAAATGCTAAGCCTTCCAGTAGCTATGAGTTTGGTGGTTTCTTCTCCATTTACAAAACAATAAACCAAGGATAAAAGGGGCTAAGAAACTTAGCCAGGGTTGCACAGCCAGGAAATGGCAGAGCTGAATTTGAACTTAGTTGGGTTTGATGCCACCCCAAGGGCCTAACCATTGCTCTCTGCCCCTCAGAAACCACTCCATCCTCAGCTCTACAGTACATTTCCTGGGATTTTAAAAGTGGGTCTTTAGAAGGTTTTAGAAAGCCTTCAGACCAGAGCAGAGATTGCTGAATGGTTGTCCAGAGACCACATCCCACCCTCAGATGTGTCACATGGGGTGTGGTGGGGTTTTCTTTTTAACGAAGGGGAGCTTTTCTCATTTGTTTCATTTTGTTTTATTGGCCTGTACAGTGTTTTAAAGAAAGAAGAAAAACATATAATTGCTTTAGACAAGCGTGTGTTCCCCAGCCGCCACCCTCAGGCTCCTCTGTTCCCTCCTGTCTCACCACCTGCCCATTCTACACACGTGTTACTTACTTGGCAGGAGGCATTGCAGTGTCACTTGCTCTGGAGGAACCCAGGTACAGTGGCCTCTGCGCTTGGTCCTCACACATCAAGGAGTGAGCTAAGTGGCTCCTGCCTCTCCCCCCAGGCCTGAGCCTGCCCGTGGGGCCTGGAGTGTGGGTGATCTGCACTCTCGGCTGCTCCCTTCCTGACCAGAGCCAGCCACCGACGGCATCGCTGTACTTCACTGGGAAGAACTGTGATCTTTCTGCCTCAATAAATACTGAAACTGTCCCAGCTCTTTCCCTGGCTGTATTATTGTTATTATTTTGCTAACATAGTGGGGCTTAGGGGGCGTCGTTTTTCTCCACCTGCAGCCTTTTGGCCTTTCTTTCTGGTGATAGAATCGATGTAATGGTTCACTTCAGCATCCCTAGACGCGGCTGGAGCTGAGTGAGATCTGCTGTCAGGGAGGCTGAGAGGAGCACACAGCCCCCCGTGGGAGCTGCCTCTGCCTGGCTCCCTTGGACGAGAGGGCTGTGCTGGGCTGGGTTACCTGAAGGGGCATAGCGGGATTGACAGGAAGGCCTCACCCCGGAATTGGCATGACCAGGTGGCCCTGAGCACTGCGCTGGAGCTGAGGGCACTTTCCCGAGCCAGGAAGGGAGGCCAGTCTGCCTCTGTCTGGACAGGTTCACGTATTCCAAGTGCAACCAGAGAGGAAAGTTCCCCCACACGTAGTCGGGGCTCCAGCCAAGCTGAACTAGGATAGGGGGAGACACAGCTGGGGAGCAGCAGTGCTCTCCAGGCATTTCAGATTTTGTACCTCTTTAGTAAAAGATATTTGGGTCTGTATCCCCGATATATATATTTTTATATTATGTATATTAAAACGCATAAGGATGTATGGAAAAATATAAAAGTTAGCTAAAAATAAATAATTTAAAAATATAAGTAGAAATTATAATATTTTCTTCCGTCGCCTGTGGATCACGGCGGTGTACTCCCTCCCGTTCCACCCCCATCCCCAACGCAAGCCTGACACCCGGAGCTCATGCAGTGGGAAGAAAGCTTGGTTCCAAGTCCCAGGTCTGCTAATTAACTGGCTGCCTGCTGGGAGCACATTTCCTCACCTCACTGCCCCACCTCCATCAGGTCTGCAGAAATGTCACTTTCCTAGGTCTTTTCTTACCACCCCACCCTATGTAAATTAGCATCCCGCCCACTGTTATCACCTCTTCCCTTACCCTGCTTTCTGTTTCCTAAAAGTACTTACCTGACTTGTTTATCTATTTTTGTTCATTATCTGTCTTCCCCATGTATGCTCCCTGAGAGCAAGGATCATTTATTGTTCTCCACTGCGTGCCTGGCACATAGTAGGAACTCAGTAAATATTTGTTGGCCGAATGAATTAACCTTCTCTCTACATAACCTAATGCTGCTTAGGAAACCCTTATGATGGAGGAGAAATGAAAAATGACTCTAATGCTCGCAAGGAAGATTTAGAGGGTGGAGGTGGAATCATTTTAAGGAATGTCTGGTTTGTTGGAAGACACCATTGTTGTCTTTACCCGTGGTTGGAGGACAGAAGCTACAAGTAACTGGGTCTCTGCTCACCACCAGGCACTGTTCTAGGAGATAGATAGATGATAGATAGAAGAATAGAAAGAAAGAAAGAATTTAATCTTCACAATAATCCAATGAGGTAAGTTTCATTATCTCCATTTTACAGATTTAAAAAAAGAAAGAAACTTTAGGCCCGGAAACTCAAGTGCACCTAACTCCAAAGTACCTAAAACCACGGCTGGCACGTGGCAGGCCCCCAGTGAGTGTCTGTGAAATGAAAGAAAGCCCAGCTCTTTACACTCCTAGAGCTTCTCAAGTTTTTCTATCAAGTAGCCCTTGTGGAAGAGGAGGGTGAGTGTGTGCCCAGGGAGGTCTAAGGGCATTGTCTGAAGCAGCCCACCTCAAGCCCAGAGTTTCTTTGACATCTGGATTTTTATTTTTAAAATTCATGTGAATTTTTGCATTTTCTTCATGATACTTTTGATTACTTAGCTACTTCCATAATTTTTTAAAATTTCGTTTAGAACTGCTGCTCTGCATTTACCTCGGGTGGTATGCTCCTAGTGTGAGTTTTGCACACCCAGCAGTCGTCCAGCCTAGTGTGCAAAGGCCACTTGGTGTGGGCCTGGTCTCTTCCATGCGTCTCAGCGGGATCTCATGTCACTTGCCCCTGTGCAAACACAGCCTGTCCAGAGGAAACGGGATGTTCACTTCCAAGCCCGAGCCATCTGTTGTTTCAAACCTGGTTGGTGGCTGCACCTGGGCGAATGGGGCCTTCAGCAAACAGTGCCTGGCCCGGCCCCCTGATAAGGTGTTGCCTCTCAAGCAGGTTTTATAGCTTTGCCCTTCATCACCAATCAGAGAGTGGGTGGGGAGAGTATAAAATATCCCTGAAGCTGTTGGAATAATCTTTATGGTTTGTTTTATATAAGCCCAAGGTCCAGTGTGGTATGTGAAATGGACCACTGAGACTCAGCCCACAAGACTTTGATGTCGGAGAGCTAAGAGCCTTAGAGAAGGACCTCTTTTTGGGTTAATGCTTCAGTGACTGAGTTTCCGATCATCCTCTCTAACATGCGAGTAAAGGTGTTCCACTGACTCCTAGATAAGGTGTCTTCAGTCCGTGTCTTTGTTTGCCTCTTCCTGGAAACCCAGTCCATGCATGTCCAGAGTCATGCAGTGGTTTAGAACTGGAAGGGTTCTTAGAGACCATCCAGCCCTTGCATTTCACAGATGGGAAACTGAGGCCCAGAGGCAGAAAGGGAGGCTCCACCCCATTGTGATTCTATCAGTCTGCAACCTCACAGTCCAGGGCTGTGTAGCTGGGGCCCTGGCTGCCTGCTCTGGTTAACCCCCAACCCATGGATCCATCATAAAGCCAGGACCCAAAGACACAGCAGGAGGTGAGCAGAATGAGGATGTAAGTCCATAAAGAGGCTGCTGCCATTACTTGGGCACTTTGGCTTCCTCTCTCTGTGAAGGACTTGGTTGGTCCCTACTCAGACTGAGTCCAGCCCTCTCAATGGCCAGGTCCCAACCTTCTGAAACCCAGGGTGGCTGGCTTCCAGAGCCTTTAGGCGGTGGGCTCAGAGCAGACTCTCTCTTACCCACGGAAGGGACTCCCTTCATTCAAGTCTCTGCCCAAATGTCACCTCTTCCAAGAGGCCTTCTGTGACACCCTGTCCTTTAAAATAGCATTCCTCATCACTCTACTTAATTCTTCTCCATTTATCACCACCTCTTGTGGATTTATTTGTTCATTTTCTGTTTTCCCTTTTTAGAATATGTGTTCCCTGAGAGCCAACTCCAGGTCTGTTTTGTTTACTGCTGTATCCTCAGAACCTAGAAGAGTATGTGGCATGTTCTGTGTGCTTAATAAATATTTGTTGAATGAATAAAAGGAGGAATGGGGAATTATGGAGAATAGGAAGAAGTGGGTACAGTGTGAGGGTGCTGGGAAGAACTGGGCAGTTCTGGGAAAGATCAAGAGATAGGGAATGGACAAGAAGGGGCCTTTGCAGGATGGGGAGCCCCTGGAGGTGCTTAGGGACTGGTAGGTGGCAGTGGGAACTGGAAAGGAGATGGAAGTGGGGACTGGAGAGAGAGTAGGAACTGGGGGAGCAACTGGAGAGACTGGATCAAGGAAGACAGTGAAAACCCCTCTGCCTTCTGAACCACTTAAATAAATATGAACACAGACTGTGCTCAGAGCTGCTTCAAGGGGCTTGTCTGTGATTCTTTGAAAAATCACCAGGCTTGATACGAGGCACTGCATCTAAAGTCAAGGGTTTTTGAACCTGTATTTCCCAAGGGACCTCTGCTCCTTTGAGGCAGAGGGAAGGGCCATTGGCAAGGTGGAGCCTTGTCCCAGGAGACAGGTGTATCTCAGTTACAGTGTCATCGCATGGCTGCCCACCAGAGCTTTTCCCAGTTGGGTGGCAGATCAGAGCAACAAAGAGAATGTGGGAGCTATTGCAGAAGGGTGAATGGAACTGATGCCCAGAGAGGGTAAAGGACCTACCTAAGGGCACAAAGCAGGACAACGGCAGAGCCCAGACTAGAACCTGCTTAATTTTTTAAATTCTTACTTTACCATGGCTGACCTTTTGATTTCTCTCCCTACAGCCTCCCCTACACACACGCACACACACACGCGCACACACACACACAAATCTTGAAAACCTTGTCAAGGGACTCCTGATGCCTCTCTAACATGATTGACCCTCCTGAGTCTGTAACTCTAAGGTAGTTCCTGCAGAAGTTCAGGCATCTTCAGAAATGTGCCCAGTGAGACGACAAATGGTGTTTCTGGCTAGAGAAAGTGATTCCAGTGTCAGGCATTTCCCAGGTTGAATCCTTGTTCCGTGAGCTTTTAGCACCTCTTTTCCCAGGAATTGTAAGGTCAAATAAATGTAGAAAATGCTGCCTACTACATCCCCTCCTTGGAGAGACACAATGGACTTTAGCATATTAAAGACTCTGAGAAGTTCTGTAGTTAAGAAAAATCCCAGCAGCTCTTTTTGTCTGTAAATCAGTTTCCCACACTTGTTTGTCCTCTCTTTTGGCATGAAAAACTATTGGCATCTCACAGAGCTGGTCTTCCTCTGACCAGACCAACTAGATCACTCACACAAGGTGTAGTACCCAACTTTTATTTTTTATTTTATACAATTCTGGTTTATTCTTTACTTTAATAGTAAAATATTTGAAAAAGTATGACATCCAGGCCTCCTCAACGGGGTCGGAGGTGGAGTGCCCTCCAACCAGCTTTTTGCTCTTCTAACTGGAAGGGCAGAAGAAAGACAGCCTCACGAAGACGTCTCCTCTTCTTTGTGTCCTGGGATTCTGTTTTTATTGTCCTAAGAAAGCCTACAGGCTCTTTGCCTTTTGTGAGGATAGTAAAGCATGTCCTCCAAACAAGTGACTGTCAAGGTGGGCCACAGAGAGTTCACCATTAAGAAATCGCATCAGTGACGCTCACATCGCTTGGGAGGCAGAGTATCAGTGCGCTTCAGTGGGTTTGAATCCTGCCGTCAGCAGGAACATTAGACACAGTGTCTAGCTGTGTCTCAGTTTCCTCACCTGTAAAATGGGGTGCTTATAGTCCCTGCCTAAGGTTGTTTTAAGGACTACATGAGATCCGTGTTTAGCATTTAGAGTGGAGTCCAGTACAAAGCCAATACTTACTGAGAGTTTACCTATTAATACTATATAGGCAGCAGCTTTGTTTTGTTCTCCCCTGTACCTCCTGTCTAGAACAGAGGCTGGCACAGCGAAGACGCTTAGTAAAGATGGGTTGAGTGAATGAATAAAGAGTCAGATTTCAGCAGAGTAGGTACCAGGTTGAAAGTGAGCTGCTTTCTGCAGGGCAAGGCTTTTGCTCCCTCTGCCCCATCTTCTCTGTGCGTGAATGGGGAGCCGGCACCCAAGAGGATGCAAGTCACGCTGTGGAACTCAGAAGCAGAGCGTGAGGTGATTTCCTGGAAGGTGACAGTGTCATCTGAACATTTCGAGCCTCGAGGTTCCAAGCTTATGGACTTCTATTCCCGGTTACTACACACAGGTCTGTGTTTGCCCCAGCCGGAGAGTTGCCAGCGTGAGAACCGGTTACCTCTGGAGTTGCACAGGGAAGATGCTTGGAAGGGAGATGCCCCTAGCTGTCGAAGGGGGGCCGAGAGCCCTTGGCTACCTTGACACTTTTGCCCCGCAAAGGCTCCACCTCCCCTCTTCTGCAGGTTGGAACCACAAAATGGCATGCAAACCCTTGGCCTGCTGATGTTGATTTTACTCTCTCTTGAGGAAACATAACCCAGGCACTGGACCAAAATAAGCAGCGCAGAGACTGTGCTGACCCGGCTCTGCTGGGAAGCGTGATATTGATTTGCCCCTGGCCTCTCTTTCCTTCAGTATCCTAAACTCTGCCTGGGGCAACTAAGCTGGGAGGTTGATTCCTCTCCATTCCATGGCAGTGTGTTTAGTCACACCTGCATTGTTTTTTTCCTAAAGGAGTCAGGGTTAAGTATTTGTAAGTTAAGTATTGTGAGTGGCCCAACTCTGTGGTCTCTGGTTGGAGGTGAGAAGTGACACCCCAAAGAGAGTCTACCTGTCTTACCCTCTGTGGCTGGAGAACCCAGGAGCAACCAGTCTAGGGAGCAGCAAAGGCCTGAGCAAAACTTGAGTGACTAGCCAGGCTCCTGGCCTTGGCCCTCTGGCCCAGAATGTCCTTAGGCTGGGGGTGGCTGGGGAGGGTGCCTGTCAGACTGACCTCTGGAGAGGGGGTGGATGCAAATACTGGAGGCCTGCAGCTGACTGCTGTCTTTCAGGAAGTGCAGCTGGAAGGGGTTAGCTGTGATGCAGCCAGGCCTGCGCCTCCCCAGACTCTCCCATTGGTTCTAACAGCCGGTTTGGGGAGATCTCACCAAGAGCAAAAGCCTGGATGAGACTGTGAACCATTTCAGAGCTGACTCAGCTTCTCACTTCTGTAGCTTCCATTTTCCCCAGTCCCCGGGCTTGCTTCTCCTATCCAGAGAGTCTGTGAGGGTTTAGGAGTTCTTGAGGGCAGGTGGTTCAGAGTAGGACCAGCCCTCTCCTCCACTCCCACAATACTCTTGTTCTAGCGACCACACTGGGTGTGTGGGGGCCCTTTCCAGCTCAAAGATTCTCCAAGAGAACACATTCTGGTCCTAAGAATGAGGAAACCAATCTCCCTCTCTCCCTCTAGTCATCAGTCTGGGTCAGAAGACCAGTTTCGCTTGGGTGGTGAATGCCTGGCCATCTGTAGCTGCGCTGCGCCTGGCTAGTTAATGGTCAGCCACCAGCTTCCCCTGACAACGTAATCCACGTCTCTCTCCGCCCTCTGCCCCTCAGGGAGTTTAAATACGGTGCCAGGTGCTTGAGTTCCACAAACCACAGCCCTTCTCTGAGCGGGCAGAGGTGCTTAGCCACAACTCACAGCGCTCAGGGTACAGTTGGAGGAGGAGGAGTGGTATCAAGTTCACGCCCTTTAGAGGGGTGACGCTTGAGACAAGTTATTTCTTCTAGCATTTGGCTCCCTCAAAGAAATTCCAGGACTTCCCTCTGATTGCAAGTGGCTTCAGGATGTTAATAAAAGGTCCAGTCCATGTAGGTCATCCAGAAACTTGATATAGAGTTGAAATCTTCGAGAAGATGGGGGCTTAGAACATGTACCCGGCCCGTTTACAGATGAGGAAGCTGATGCCCGCAGAGACCACAGGACATGGGGAGGGCTGGAGCATGTGGAGGGCAGCCCAGGTGGATGGCCTCCACTGTCATAGCCTCTGCCTGTCCACCATTCCCCTTGGCTCTTGGGGCATCCCCTTAGAGCACATGCCACTCTAAAACTTGTCTCTAAAGATAGTGCTTATGGTGAAATGCTTGCTAAGAGAGAACCTTCCATTTTCCATGGGACTTTGATGGAGATGTGGAGTATGCCCTGCCCTCCTCAGGGCTCCCTGACTGTCCTGCTGTGTGGGCTGCAGCCTCTGCATCCTTCACCCTCTGCCTGCATCACCCAGCTCTATCCTGTGGCTAACGCTGCTTTGTAGCTAGCCACTCGCCTCTTGGACTAAGATGAATGTGCAGTGATTCTGGCAGGAGATAAGACATTTATCTTCATCATTTGACCTGGCTATGTGTAAAAAAGGAAGGGAATGAAGTGGCACTTTATGTACATGACTTGGGTGAGTCTTTGTCATTTGAAATCATCACACAGGAGGATCAAGACTCCTGTTTCCACCTGAGATGGTGACTATTGGAGTCATAGTGCATTTTGACATGGGGAAGCTAAGCATCAGTCTTAAGATAAAGACTTGGTCAGCGCAGTTCTCCCCTTGAGTTCAGGCAGCCATTCTTGATTCCATTTCTTAGGTAAAGAGGAAACAGTCTTCTCCCATCACGGCTTCCCAGATCTTTCCTGAAGCTGCTGAACTGGTTGACCTTTGCTGGCAAATCCACATTGATCCACTTTGGGGAGAAGAATTGAGTGGTACGGACAATCATGGCTGTAGTCTAAATTGAAGAATCCAACCTTAAGCATGACTCGCAAAATAGATTGTGTTGGAGAAAAGAGAGCCTGTGTTAAATTGTATCTTTTCTATTCCCCCCACAACACACACACACACACACACACACACACACACACACACAGATCAGTTTCAATCCATGGAATTAACTGTCACAGGTAGATTTGAAGAGGGGAAGGGGGATGTGGAAGTGCCCTTGCTAGGAACCTTAGAGATTCCCAGATTTGACTTCCAAATAGGTCTGAACCACGCTGGTCCAGGCCAGACTAGTCAGTTTAATTGGCCAAGGGCAGAGAGAGGCAGTGGCAGTCTTTGGTCACCCTGCAAACAAACCTCCTGACTCCCAATCCAGTGCTCCGTTTCACTCTGCCGCGTTACTTCTCTCCTGGAGTGACCTTTCCAGTCCGGTCCATGACTCACCGGAGCAAACTGGTCTCGTGGCATGATAGTCACACCAGCAGCTTTGTTCCCGAACTCGGTGATCCTCTGTGTCATCACATACCTTATGGTTTTGAATGGCTTTTGTTTGTTTCACGAAGTCAGATTCATCAAGAGAGAATAAAGTTTTACCACCATTAAATATTTTCAGATTCTGAATACATTCTGAAAAAGGCAGTCAGAAGTGCTTTGACCAATGGCAGTATTGCTGGAGAGTGTGGGTTTGTGCATTTGGACATCTGTGTCTAGTTCCACCACTTACTGCTGGGTGATCTTGGATAAGTTTATTTAACTTATCTGTGCCTCAGCTAGCTCGGCTATAAGATGAGAGTAAGAACAGAACCTGATTTATAAAGTCGTTGTGAGGATTAAGTGAAATGCTGTATACAAAGTGCTTAGCATGCTGCTGGCACATAATAAGCACTCAAAGAATATTTGCTATCATCATCATTTTCTTCTCTCTCTTTTGTATTTAGATTGGTCTCAGAGTTGTAGATGCTATCAAAATGCAAATAAGTATGAAGAATCAAAGAACTAAAAAGTAATGACATTAGCCTAGTGGGGTTTGTGCAGTCATTCAGTACATATTTATTAAGCACTTACTATGTGCAAGACATAGAGCTGCATATTGGGTGAATAAGATGGATGTGGATGTGGTCCTACCTTCCTGAATCCTACCCTCTTGTGGGGGAGACAAGCAGTTAATGGGTAATTACGTGTGCAGAGTGTTGTAACATGGATGCTGTGTGTCTGAGAGAGCAGAAATCATGCATTCTGGTGGCCATCCCACTGTTCCAACCAGAAGGTAACGATCTCCCTGGAAATCAGTCTGGGTAAATTTAACTCAAGGGGGCAAAGCACAGCCGTTCCTTTCCAAACCGGAATTCTCCCCCCATGTGTTTCTGGGAAGCACAGATGCCTTGGCGTTTTCTCTCTAACAATAACAGAGATTGTTCACAATTATGAATGGTTTTGGTTGACTTCAACTCCAACAAAACCGTGAATCATCTCATAACTTCTGAAATTGCAAAGAAATAACATACACTCTGGCTCCAGGGGAAAAAAAATGGATTAAATTCTGAATTAAACCTTGAATCCTTTTGTTTGTTTATTTAGCAGCTGCACATTGCAAGGCCAGCTGGCAATGGATAAAATAGCCAAGTTCAAGTTCAGTATCTAGGTACCTGGGGTACCACTTGTACAGTCTCCTCTGTGAACTCCTTAACGGGACATGATATTCTCCATCTTTCTTTGTCTTTCTCAAAGCCTTGAGCCAGCAGTATTATTTCATACATTTTACCATGTTCTAAGGAAGTGAGGGTGAAAGGAGATGTGTGGGCTGGGGTCATGTGATGGGGGTCTCCATCATGGATCCCCATCACAGATACCCACATGCACATACACCTTTTGGTGGGTCCACTCTTTCCAGCAGACCTGTTGGATCCTCTGGATACCTGGCCACAAGATGAGGTTTTCAAAAGGTGGGAATAAGAGAGTCAGGCTTCCCCGATCTGTGACAGCCTATGAGGTACCAACAGGGCCTGGGATTTGAGCAAGGCTGAGATACAGGTTGGTAGCTCCCTCTCTTCCCTCTTAATCTGGTGCATCCTGGCCACAGACACCCAGGTGTCCTTGCGCATAGATGCATTTAGAGGCACAACTGGCTTCTAACATCTCGAAGCTGAGACCAGACTGGGGAGTGACGGCAAACATGTGAGAACAGTGCCCTGCATCCTGCCTCCCCTCCTATTGACATTCTTTTTTACTGTTGGTAATGTCAACATAGCTATAAAAATGTGTTGAAAATGTACTTCTTTCAGAAAATAGGCTCAGGGGAGAAATTGTGTTCCCCCAACTCTGCTTCCACTCCTGGTCTGTTTCCACCCTGAGGGGTACAAGACAGACAGCAGTAGACTCTGAGCCATTGGCATAGCATGCCCTTCTACACACACACTTACTCTTAATAACGTTTTTATTAGGAATTGTTAAAAACAAGTTTTAATGAGATTTAATAACACTTTTGTTACACAATTAATAGCTTTTATCTTAGATAAATTAGAAGATACAGACTTTAAAAGGGAAGAAAATAAATATAATCTGTATTCCCTCTACTCATGGAAACTACAGTTAGCATTTTGGTGTATATATTTCCAGACTTCTTTCAATGCATGTGTGTGTGTTTTTAAGCAAAAATTAGTATCAAACTGAGTACATAATTTTGTTACCCCACCTTACACTCAGTATACACTCTGAACGTTTCTCCATATCGACAAATGTAATTACATATCACTTGTGTGCTCTGCAGATCTCTTAGAAGATCTTTCCTTTCGTTTCTCTCTCCTTGCCATCAGAGACAGAGACAATAGAAAATACAGTTTACCGCTGCATCACAGGCCCACATGTTGGGCACCTGTGGAAGTTTTCCACTGGTCCATCACACACACTCCACCTGAGACTCTTCCCGCTCTGAGTTGTCATTACGAGTATGTCCAGTCCAACAGCCATTGCTGAGGTGAAGGCCAGTTCTGTAAATGCACTGCCAGCTTTGGCACCTTGGAAACTGTGGGAAATTGCCTCATTACCACTCAGAAGCACTGAGTAGGTTGTCTCGGCAAGGAAAAAGGGATGCTGTTTTAATAGAACTCCCTTTGGTAATTAGATGCTTTAACAAAAAGCAGTTGGGTCAGCATTCCCCGCCCCAGCCTAGGCTTATTGCCATTGAGAAGAACCCTCCAGGGACAGAGTTTGAGGGACATACTGGACAGGTCCTGTCCCCAGCTGCTGAGCCCACAGGGACTGGTGAGGCACCACCAGATAAGAATATCTGTCCCCTTTTGGAGTTTACATCCAGAGGTGCTGAGGCATCACGTTCTTCAGGTTTTAATGAAGAATTGTTTCAGTGATGAGTTCTAGAGATAATTGCTAG
The DNA here is from genome assembly GCA_031878705.1 of Tapirus indicus. Taxonomy (NCBI): domain Eukaryota; kingdom Metazoa; phylum Chordata; class Mammalia; order Perissodactyla; family Tapiridae; genus Tapirus; species Tapirus indicus. Next base: position 27,973,104 of record CM062927.1, on the reverse strand, counting down.
ATGTTCATTATTCTGGGAAAAAAATGTTAAAAATGTCCATATTTAGAGCAGATTGGCTAATGTGGGAGCTACTGCATATATTCTAGGTGCTGGACCCTTGTAAATGTCATTCTTAATTATCACTGGAGGCTTCAGTCATGAATCTCTTCCCCAAGGTGGACGAATAGGATTGCCATTTAGTCATTAAAGGTAGAAACGGATGGCATATAGCGTCTTAGGGTAGGTGAGTCAGCAGAGGCTGTGGCAGTGCCTTTGGGGGTGGGGGAGTCTCAGCAGCTGACCTTGAGCCATTCAGAGAAAGGAGTCCAGTCTCCACAAAGGTGCTCATAGGTCAAGCCTTTGAATCAGACGAACAACTTGCCATTGTCCCCTGGGGATCTAGAGGATGAATGGGTGGGTGGTCTGTGAAGAAGCTGGAGGCTTCACATAGCACACCCTGGATTCGGGGTGGGGGGACCCTTCTTCAGGTGCATCTGAAAGCCACCTCAGCAGCCTCTGGGGAAGTGTCCTCTCACTGGTTTCGGCTCTGTCTGTAAAAGGCAGGCTCGGAGACACTTCCTCTTGTGGACACTGTTCCCTGGACCCTGCGTGTCTGTCTGGTTATGGAAGGTGATCCACATTCAGTTTGGCAAAGCGTCATTGGCCCCCTCTGTTGCCTTGCCTCCAGGTGTCTGGGGTGGAGGTAGATGTGAACACCAGTAACTTCATCCCCCAGGGTGGTATCAGTTTTCAACCACTTTTCCTAAAATGGCTTATGTTTTGTCCCATCAATCCATCACAACCCTGTTTAAGGCTTTATTGGGTGGTGGGTTCCACGTGTGTGTACAGTCATGTGCTGCTTAACGACGTTTCTGTCAGTGTCAGCCCACATGCACGATGGTGGTCCCAGAAGATTAGTGCCGTGTAGCCTAGGTGTGTAGTAGGCTGTACCATCTAGGTTTGTGTAAGTGCACTGTGATGTTTGCACAGTGACGAAATCACCTGAGATGCATTTCTCGGAACGTAGCCCTGTCGTTAGGTGATGCGTGGCTGTACACCTGAGCATGTCAGTTTGATGGCATTTCTTCTGTTGTCTTGAACTTTTATCTGAATCTCATATCAGAATCTAGTTTTTCCCATTTCTGTAGACCTTGGCACAGTCCTCTGCGGAATGCCTACACAGGGTCCCATATGGAGCTCCGTGACTTGGTCTTGGTTTAATTGGTTGGCCTTAGATTGTGATTTCCCCTCCCTCTCCAGGCTCAAGGCTGCTAAGGGCCAGATGCTGAGGGTGACAAGACTGTGAGCTGTGAAGCAGGCCAGGGTGTTCCCCTGGAGTGGGGTCATCCCTCAGAGCCCTGGTGTGGGAGCAGTGCTTGGAAAACTGTAACAGGACAAGTTCTCTGGGGATTCTAGTTTGATGTGTCTCAGCTCAGGAAGGCCACCCAGAGCAGAGGGAGACAGCAGGGGACAGCCAAGGCCAGGGTGCCTCCAGGGGAAGAGCGCTCCTTCCAGAAAGTGCCATTGGCGCCATCCAGCCCTCTAGGGCTCTGTGCTCTTCATACTCTGTGTGCTTGGTGGCCCAGGCTCTGCTCACTGCTCTGTGGAGCAGGGGCAGACCTTGAGAACGAAGCAGTGCTGCTGCCGCAGCCCAAGGAGGGCCATGCAGGACTCTTCCACAGTCCGTGCAGTGCTCTGATGCTGCTCCTATGGAACTCTTCCCAACGAGTTCAGTGCACTTTGGGTGGGTGACAATGCCCAGAGCCTGTGCTGTGATTCCCACCATCAGGGAATGCCAGTATGATTGAGCAGCAAAGCTGGAGGTGAAGCATCACTCTTCAAGCCCTTCCCCAGCCTGCTGTGCAACACTGGTGTGCAAGGGTGACTGTATGTAGCACACCATTCAATCACTAGTGGGAGGAAGTGAGCCCCTTTCCTGTTCTCTTCCGATGCTTCTGATCAAGTCAAGGAGAGAGTTTCAGTTGGTCACTAGGATGTCTTTAACATCCCTGTAAGGCTTGCTAATCTTCCTTTGTAACAAAGAGCATTTTCTTATTGGTTTTGGTTCCATTGTATTTGCTTTCATGCTTATCTCCTATTCAAAGCATGTTATACTGGCTTTCCATTTAAGGCAGTGATGTAAAATTTCTTTTTTAAATAATAGGATATATTTGTTTGCAATATGCAGAATTAAATTAAACTATTAAGCTAATCAAGTATGGTAGTACATGGCTATGGCCAAAAGTCAGGAGGGTGGTCCTTGAGTGACTAAAGTTTGAGAAATGCTCCATCAGACCCACTCCTTTCCTTACTGTGCAGTCCAATGTTCCTTCTTGCTAAGGCAGCCAGAAGGCATTTTGACTGAGTGTGTGTGGTTTACATCACTCCTGGGAGCTCCCAATTACAGGCCTGTGGGAGCTGAACATGAGCAGAGGTCATGCTGTCTGCTGGCAGAGACCCCGGCCTGCGCCTCAATGGGAAAATGAAAAGCCCTGGACTTGGGAGTTCCTTGTGCCGTACCTGGAAACAGCCTGCATTCCAGGGGGGTCAGGGTTAGGGGTGCTGTGGAGGTCACTCAGCCCACTCTCCTGCCAGCCTAGGACAGCCTGTGGGGCACAGCAGTAATAACAAAAACACTAATAGCAAACGTGTATTTACTGCATGCTGTCACTTTGTATGGGTTATCTTATTACTTCTCATAATGCTAAGAGGTAATAGTATAGTGGCAGTAATAAGAAGAGGAGGAGGAAGAAAAAGATGAAAATAAAGTTAATATTTATTGAGTACTTTCCCCAAAATTATCCGTAGATTCAACACAATGCCTTGGAATCACAGATGCCTTCATTGTAGAAATTGACAAGCTGATTCTAAAATTCATATGGAATTTCAACCCAGAGTAGCCAAAACAATCCTGAAAAAAGAAAAAGTAGGACTTACACCTCCCAATTTCAAAACTTACTACAAGCAGTGGTAATCAGGACAGTGTGGTACTGGCACAAGGAGAGACATACAGATCAATGGAATAGAATTGAGAGTCTAGAAATAAACTCACACATCTATGGTCAACTGATTTTTTATGAGAGTACCAAAACCATTCAATGAGGAAGGCTTAGTCTTTTCAACAAATGGTGATGGGACAATCAGATAACACATGCAAAAGAATGATGTTGGACCGTTACCCTCACACCATATACAAAAATTATCTCAAAGTGGATCAAAGACTTAAACGTAAAAGCAAAAACTATAAAACATTGGGGTAAATCTTCATGAGTTTGGTAAAGCATTCTTAGATATGATACCCAAAGCACAAGCAACAAAATAAAAAATAAATTGGATTTCATAAAAGTTGAAAACTTTTGTGCTTCAAAGGACATCATCAAGAAAGCGCAAAGATAACCCAAAGAATGGGAAAACATATTTGCAACTCACATATCTGATAAGGGATTTGTATCCAGAATGTATAAAGAACTCTTACAACTCAATAATAAAAAGACAAATATCCCAACTGAAAAATGGACAAAGGATCTGAATAGATACTTCTCCAAAGATGATATACAAATGGCCAATAAGCACATGAAAAGATGCTCATCATTAGCCATCAGGGAAATGCAAATCAAAATGACAAGATACCGCTTAACTCCCACTAGGATGGCTAGAATCAAAAAAGTCAGGTAACAACTAGTGTTGGTCAAGGATGTAGAGAAATCAGAACCCTCATACACTACTGGTGGGAATGTAAGATGGTACAGCCACTTTAGAAAATAATCTGGCAGTTCCTTAAACTATTAAACATAGTTGTCTTATGACTCTGGTCTGATTTTATGACTACATGGTAGGAAAACAAACCAAATGGACAAAAACAAAATGTGATATATCCATGCAATAGAATATTATTCAACTATGAAAAGGAATGAAGTACTGATAACATGCTACAACACAGATGAACCTTGAAAGCGTTACGCTAAGTAAAAAAAACCAAGTCACAAAAGGTCACATTTGAAAGTCCAGAATAGAGAGCTTGATAGAGACAGAAAGTAGATTACTGGTTGCTTAGCTGTGGGAGGGAGGCTGGGAGGAAGGGGGGCTGATAGCTAAAGGCTACAGGGCTTCTTTCTGAGGTAATAAAAATGTACCAAAAATTTGGTGTATTTTTGGTACGATATACCAAAAACTATTGAATTGTATACTTTAAATAGGTAAATTGTATGGTGTGTGAATTATATCTCAATAAAGCTGTTAAAAATATTTATTGAATACTTACTAAGTGCCAGGTTCTAAGCATTTTACCAATATTAACTTATTTTCACAATCACCCAATGAGGTGGGCCCTATTATATGACTATTCCCCATTTTGCAGCTGAGGAAACTGAGGCAGAGTTGCCCAAGCTACTATTCTTATTCCCTTACAGCACATAAGGAAAACGAGGCACAGTTTGAGTGTTGTGCCTGTGGTTACGCAGCGAGTACGTGATGGAAGCAGGATTGCAGTCCGATACCAGACCCCTGCTTTGGCCACTCACTGTGCTGTACTAGAGGTAAAGAGAAAGCTCCTTGTTTTGAGGAGTTACCATCTACTCAAATGCATGTCCATAAAAGGGAAGTCTGAGAACCACTGTCTGGATGACCATTTACGCTAATTCACTCTGAGACTTTAGTTAAGGCACAGCATTACTGGGACTTGGTTTCCTCATCTCTTAAACCATGTCTTAGGCTAGACGCAAGAGGGCCCCATCCTGGGGCTCTTGAAGGTAGTAATGCAGGCTTGTGGATGACCAATACCATTTCAAAAAAATACTAGCAGGGATCCTATCTGTAATCAGGCCTTGCAGGCTGAGGAGACCGTGAAGCATCTTTGCTCTTGGCTAGAATTACATCCAACCAAGGCAGTAACCCTGGTTACCTCAGGCTGATGAGAAGCTCTGATTAGCAGTTACATATCTGACTTAGAAAGAATAAGAAACTGAATCCTTCGTTGCTTAAGAAGGGCTGTGTGGTAAAACAAGCTTTCATAGCCTGTGTTCTGTGGCTGCTTGGTGGGGAAGGCCAGCTGCGGGGCTGGGGGCTTCCACCTCCTTGTCAGACTGTGATTCTCCAAGATCATTTGACTCCCATGGGACTTGCCCTGCCCTGGACTCCTGGCTTCCTCTGGTCACTCAGATCCCAGCTAAGGAGGCCTTTCCTCACTACCCAGGGGTTCCCTGTGGAAGGCTGGAACAAGGCTGGCAGGGGGTGGGTGAGCTGGCTACCATAGCCAGGCTGGGCAAGCACCCGTGCTGTCGGGAAGGTGGGCAGAGCCCTCCGTGCTCTAAGCCACCAATACTGCTTCTCTTTCTACAGGCAGAAGGCAAGGTCAGTGTCCCACTCCCAGCACCATCCTCAGTCGTGCCTGGAGAGCCTTGAAAATAAACCAGATTAGGAATAATTGAGGTGTAGACTACGTGGATGGCCCCTCAGTTCTGCTCCAGCACTTGTGTGCTCTGGCACTCATTTTTAAAACATGTTTTACTAAAATGCTTTCCACTGAGTAAAATAGTGCCTTTAGGATCAGCCTACTCTAGGGTCTTAGGACAATTGAGGCAGGAAGAAGCCCTCAAACACACTTATTTATTTTATCGATGAGGAAACCCTTTAAAAAGATGCCTCATCCACCACTGTTGGCCCAGGGAGATATGGCCTCCGGTAGGCTCCTGCTGCTGATCTGATCATCAGAATCATTTATCCATTTGTAGAAATCGGTGAGGGCTCCTGCTCTGTGCAACTGCTAAATTCAGTTTGTATGGATTTGTCTTGGAATCACTGCCTTGCTGTTCCATTTGATTCAGCTTGGCTGGGATGGCGCTCAGGTCTTTTGTAGAAGAGTTCATGGCCCTGGCCAGTTAAAAAGTGGTGTGCCCTAGGGCAGCCAGAAAATCTTGTTCACTGACTCATTCATTAACTCACAAACAGAGCAGGCATTGCCCTAGGTATTTGGGAAGTTGATGAAAGAAGTTGATGTGGATGAGTTCTTGACCCAGAAAGAGCTGATGGGTGTGCCTAAGAAGGTAAATGTTTTGTAGCTACGTGCACTAATCTCCCTAATGCGAAGGCAGAAAATGCTGGGGCCAGTTGGCGGGCTGGGGCACTTGAACAGAAAGAGCAATTATTGGATGCTAGAGGCCCCAGGGAGCTTTTCTGGAGGAGAGAGCATTTGAGATGGCCCCTAAGGAATCAGTAAGATTTGGGAACTGATGTGGTGTGCTTTCTCCGTCAAAGCATGGCCCACTGAGAACAAAAAACGTAGCAGTTGAGACTCTCACAGTACCAAGCCTGGAGTCTGGAGCTGGAGGGGAGTGGGGGTGTGGTGTGGGGTGTCCTTGAAGATCACCAGGCTAAATCACTTCGCCTCTCTGTGCTGGGTTTCCCGTCCTCAAAATGGTGGGGCTGGTGAGACAGATGGTCAGCTGCTTTTTGCTCTGACTTCTGAAAATCCAGTCCAAGCTCCTTGTTTTGTAGAAGCACTAGTGTGCAGCTACTGTCCATCAGGTACTTACAATGGCCACACGCTGTGCTGAGTGCTTTGTGTGCACCAGCAACACCCAGTGAGGCTTCGAGGGCAAGCCACTTGCTCACCAGGTTCATCCATTTACGTAGCAAATAGTGGATACTTCCGTGTGCCAGATACTGCCCTCTGCGTAAAATGATGAGCAATACAAACATGGCCTATGCCCTCATGAGCTTTATGAAGTTTTATGGAGGAGAGGGACAATAAACAAATAAACATACAAATGAATCTTATTATAAAGTGTGAAAAATGCAGGCATTTTAGGAGCGAGACTAGTGGGATTGGGTGTGTTGGGGGTAAAGGGCAGGAGGATTCAAACCCAGATCTTACCGAGTCCAGAGCCCATTATGTGATGACTGCCCTGCTTTCTCCCCAGCTGAGATCTCCGCAGGGTCCCTGGGTGAGTCAGGTCTCCCAACCCCCTGGGTCAGCCTTCATTCCTGACAGCCTTCCCACCACACAGGTATCTCCCTCAGGGCACATACCTGTCTGCATGACTGAAGGGAAAACATGGCTGACTCCTGCAGTGCCCTCTTTGAGGCGAGGTCAGAGATGGCCCTAACACCCAAACTCTCCTTTCCATCCTACTTCCCAGGCCTTCCAAGGCTCAGGCCTTCCTAAAATAGTTATTAAGCTTTCTTCAAAGGTCATGTTGTGGAAAACCCCTGCTTAAATCTGCCAGCTGTGATCACAAAGGGTATCAGTGAGAAAACCTCTTCTGTAGAGTGTCAGTGTTCATGGTAACATGCCAGGTCACAATCTGAGACATCCTTACACAGAAGTAAGGATCTTGTTGCAGGTGTCCCTGGGTCCTGCCATTGCCCACGACTGGAGGGTGCTTGTGGATGCTGGATGATCAAGTTCAGTATCTCCCGGCTATATGCAGCTTTAAGAAACTTCCCAGGTGGGGCCAAGAAGGACGAGGAGCCATTGTGTTCATGAACCAAAGGTCCTTTTCCTCTGCCCAGGATTTTCCTTAGGGCACCACTGTCCCCCCAGTGCTCTGCTGTAGACCTTGTTCTCTGTGCTTCTGGATTCTCCTTCGTGCACCCTCCCCACCCCAACAGCCCATCTGTGGCCACTCTGCTGCTGTCCTTTCTCCCCTGCTTGCCTCTCATTTCCTTTCCTACAGCCCCTTCCCCTGTACAGCCCTATCATCTCTCTTCCCTAGACATCAGCCTCTTCAAAAAGATTTTTTAAAGGGCAAAAGTTTAATTTATGTTGAACTAAATGAATTAATCAAGTCGGCCTTTTTATTATGTAATATTTTATACATATAAAGTATATATGACATCAATATAAGGTATTAATAATAAAATACCCATTTTGCCGAGTTAAATCTCCTATGTGGTCCGCCCCCAGAGTAACAGCCTCTAACTGGCCATTTTCCTCTTCTCTCCCCTGTCTAATCGGTTGCCCACGTGCCTATGAAGCAGTCCTCGCCCAGCTCAGCTCCCCTCAGTCGCTGCCACACACATACCCGACTCTGCAGTGCCCAGAGCACACAGGCTGGGGCCGGCCACCCTGAGCAGAACAGAACCGCCTGCGCCCTGCACTCTGCTATCTCCTGCCTGGGGTACACAGTTTCCTTTACCTGGAATAACCCGCACCCACATGTCCCACGTCTCTTACCTGTCACACCCACCTCTCCTCCTAGGCTGCAGAGTGTCATGGTTTCCCCACAGGCGCACCTGCTTTCTCCGTCAGCTGTGCTTCCTCCTCCTCTGTGCCCCTTAGAACACTGGTGGTTTCTCTTTTCTCTTGCGGCATAGCTGACATTTCAGTGCTTTTTATTAAGGTTAGTTTTTTCCAGATCTTATCTCACATGCTGGATTATAAGCTTCCTGTGGACAGCCCCATGTCTTTGAATTTTCAGGGCCTGGAGCACCTTATACATAATAGACGCTCAATAAATAATTGGATTAGAATGAACTGAACACTCTTCCTCCAAAGCCCAACTCATATCTTCTTTGCTGAAATCCTGTAAAAATAGGCACCCATTTGTCTCCCTAGGGAGACAGGAGCTCCTTGTGCAGAAATGTGGTTGATTCTTGATAAATATTGGTTAGATGAATGAATATTTGCAAGCAGCCTGCCCAAGCTAGTGGAGTGGACCCAATGCTTTCTAAGGCAAAAAAAAAAAGGTTTAACCTGTATCCCTTCTTGATAAGTAACCCCCATGTAATGATATTTGGAGTTGCAAATTAAATATCATGTAAAGAGAAGGCATGTTGAATGTGTATTTTCACACACACACTGGTTAAGGATCGTGGCTCTCTGAAAGTCGTTCTTAAAGGTATGAAGTCTCTCTGTAGGCGTCTTTGGGGACAAGGGGTTCTGAGGGAAATTTTGTCTGCAGGATCTCATTTATTGGTAGCTTTAACAAAGCACAAACTGCTTTGCTTTAAAAGACATTCTAAGAAAAACATGCCCAACTCTTTGAAACAATTTTTAACAGTATAACATGTTTGTGCCTTTTAATTATACTAAATGTCATAACAATGGTTAGGGAATTTAACATACAAAAACTTTCCACCACCCTCGACAGTTATTTCTCTTCTTCTGTGCTAGTTTCCAGTCCTGTCCCTATGAAGCAAAGAAACTTTTATTTCTCCCAGAAATGAAATCAAAGTGCTTGATGTGATCCTATTACAGACGTGAAACTAACAGACAAACTTTGTGAGCGCCTACAACGTTCACAGCCCTGTGCTGAGAGCACAGGAGGTACGAGAAGTTTGTCCACTGAGTGAGCACTTACTAAGGGCCTGCTCTGTGCCTGGAGATGCTCTGGTCCGTGAGGTGCAGTGGCAAATAGGACAGAGCCCCAGCTCTCAGGGATGGGGAAGCAGACACCAAACAGATAGGAAAATAATATGTCAAGGGCAGGTGGGCTGGAAAGAAAAATAAAGTTGAGCAAGGATAGAGGGAGCTGCTATCTTATGATGGTGGTCAGAGACATCCCCTCCAAGGTAAATTTAAGCAGAGATTTGGGAGTGAGGGAAGAGTGTTCCCAACAGCAGGAACAGCAAATGCAAAGTCCATCGGCCCTGTGGTGGGAGCATTTTTGATGTGTTTAAGGAGGAGACAAAGGCTTGTGTGGCTGGAGTGCAGTGGGAGTGGGGTAGGGAAATACGAGGTCAGGAGAGGGCTCAGGAGGCTAGGGTGTGGCCCTGTCTGAGGCTGTGGTAAGGACTTGGGCTTTTATTCTGAGTGCAGTGGGAACCTTCAGGAAGTATTGATCTCACTGTGGAGAACAGCAGGGACAGGGCATAGAAGCAGGAAGATGGTTAGGGGACTGTTGATGTTATTCAGCAGAGAGGCTCTGGTGGCCTAGACAGGGCGATCGTGATTTAGGGAGGTGGTAAAGCTGTCAGGTTCTGGATATGTTTTAAACCCAGAGAGAAACCATAACCACAAACCTTGAAAGCCAACAGGATTTCCTTCTGTATTGAATGTGAGTGTGAGAGACAGAGAGGAGTCAAGGGTGAATCCAGAGTTTTTGGCCTGAGTGACTGATAAAATGGAGACGTTGCTCACTGAGATAGAGAAGAACACGGGAGGGAGAGGTTTGGACGGCACAGTCAGGAGTGTGTTTGGACACAGCAGCTAGGCAGGCCTCCTCCAAAGTTCACAGCAGACTCTCCACGGACTCGGCCCTGCTCCTCAACGTCTCGTCAACACTGTGCTTCAGAAACCCACTCGGAGAATGAGCACTTTCACTTTCCTGGTGTTGACAGATAATCTAGTGAGCGTGCCCTGGGGAGGGCAGTGCTGGGGAGGAGGATCTCCCTATGGACTGGCATGATCTGGAAAGTTCCAAGGAGGAGAGGAGCTTGAACTGAGCTTTCCTATCAGTTAGGGGGCGATTGGCTGCGAGTGACAGAAAACTCAACTCAAAATGGCTTAAACCATCTAGGAAATTATTAGCTCACATATCAAGATGTCTGGAAATTAGGCAGTCCCAAGGTTGCCCAGTGAAGCCATCAGGGACCCAAGTGTCTCTGTCCTTCCTTTCTGCCATCCTCGGCACATTACCTGGCTCCTCACTGCAGCAGCTCCAGATGTCCTGGCTTCACACACCTAACTCCAGGGGCATTAAGGGGTCTAACCCTTCCTTGTTTCAGAAGCCGCACTGGTAGACTTGCCCTTATGTCTTACTGGACAGATTTGAGTCAACCAGCTAGGGGGTTGGAGTTACATGAGGAGCTTAGACCAATCAGAGGAGTTATGGACACTAGAACACAGCTGGCTAGCAAGGAAGAGAGGCAACGTGGTGGGTGGTTTGGCCCCTAATGATGTCTGCCCCAGCCTTGAATTGTCAGGAGGAATTGGTACTGAGAAGTAGGAAGGGAGGGTGTTCAAGGTGGGGTGAAAAGCTTGAGCAGAGGCACAGAAGCATGAAAATACAAGGTATGTACATGAGACTGGGTTGATGAGTTGTGTACAGTGTGGCAGGAAGTAAAAGCCAGAAAGAAACCATAACCACAAACCTTGTTGGAGACCTTCTTGGATAATTAGGGGTCTTCAGACCAGTCCTGGAAAACTACAGATCTTGAAGACCATTCCATCTCAAGGAAGGAATTCTTGAAGAACTCGGAGGCCTGGGACAATTAGAATAGGAAGGGCTACTCTTAGTATTCCCCTAAGCAGATCCACTTGTGGGGAAGATGGAGCATCTCTCAGCTTAAGCCCTGTGCTGATGCACGGGGTAGTTGATGGCTCTTGAATAGAAAGCAGAGCACACAGGCCATGCCTCCTATGTACCCAGAAACTGATACTGATTGTTGGTCATCCCTGCTTTCATTCAGATTGTGTATCAGACCCTTTCGGTTGCAAATGATGGAAATCCTGCTGACACTGGCTTAAATAAAAAGAAACTTGGCAACACCTGTCACTGAAAAGTCTGGATCCAAAGACCTCAGCATTTGGTGTGTCTCCTCTCTGCTTTCCTCTGTGTTACTAACTTCCCTCTCAGATGGTCTCACCCCTCTGGGCCACAAGCTGGCTGCCTCAGCCTCAGGCACTGCACGGCCACAGCTTTAAATCCCCATGGAAAGTGTGTTTCCTTGCTGGATATCTCAGGAGAAGGCTTACTGCTTCTCACTGATGCTGGCTGGTTTGCCTTCCCATCCCTGAACCAACCACTGTGGCTTTGGGGAATACAGTGCGCTCAGATCCCACCTTATGACATTGACCAAGAGTCGTGAGGGTGGCACTCCAAACTCCTGATGCCGGCAAAAGGGTAAAAGAATGCTAGGTGGTCCCAAGCCACAAATATCCAATCCGAGATTCTACCCCCAAGTCCAAGAAATATCTAACATATTTTGTTTCTACATCCCCTTAATCCTCAACGGCTCACCTAATCCTCATAATATCTCTATAAAGGTGGCTGGGTGGGAATTATCCCATTTTACAGATGAGGGTCAGAGAAATTAAATGATTTGTTCAGGGTCATCCAGCTAGGAAATAGCAGGTCTGGCCTTTGAACCTAGGTCTTCTGACCCCAAGTCCAGGGTTGTAGCCTACTCTGCCAGTAAAACCTCCCATTCCATTTGTGACTCACTGTGAATCTGCATGCATATTTGAAGAGAGTTCTTAAAACTGCACAAATGAAATCAGGTTGAAGAGTGAGCTCAAGGAGTTACCATCACTTGAAGGCTTGCAATATGTAAATGGTAAAATACAGAGCGTCGTTAAGCTCAAGGGCGTGTTTTAATAAAGTTAATTAACTTTTACAAACTAGCAGATAATTTCCCCTGCCGCTGAGATGGGTGCTAGGAAGACGGATTGTGATGTGGGACCCCAGGTGGTCAGGTACGAGCTGGAGTCTCCCAGCAGCCTCCTTTATACAGGAGAGCTTCCCTGTGGATGTCTCATCACCCGCCTCAGCCTCACCCTCACGCAGACCGTTGTCAGCTCATGGTCCTATAGTAATTATAGGTCCTATACTGTGGCCCCACTGGTTATTAGTCTCTGGATGGCAGAGCAATTGAAGGACAGGGTGGGACAGCCATGAACCCAAGTTCCCGAGGCTGCCCCCAGATGCCAGGCTGCTGGCAGGGCCCTCTCAGATGGAGCTCGGGGAAGCAGCGCGTCCCGTGCTGCACTGGCAGCTCAGCAGGGCACTGGGCTGCAAGAAGAGCAGGGCCAGCCCAGGAGGGAATCGGGATGAACTGGGGCATGCTGGCGCCTTGGTAGGAGCACCAGCTTCGGGATCAAACAGAAGCTCAGCTCTGCCACCTCCTACCTATGTAACCTTGAACAAGTGAGTTCATCTCTCTCAGCCTCCACTTCCTTCTCTGTGACATGGGGATAATAATAGTACTTCCTCAGAGAGTTGTCGTGAGGATGAAATGAGACGGTGCATGTGAAACACTGAGCATGGTGTCTCACAGAGGAATCCTCAGTGTGTTCGTGTAGTGAGGCCGTTCACCTCTTCCATCCTGCATTTGAGGTCCGAGTCCTCCCCAGGGTACCACCCCTCTCTGAGGATCTCTCGCCTCACTGAGTTGTCAGACAAGGAGCAGCTCATCCACACGCCCTCCTCAGGAATACTCAAGTGGACTCACGGACGCCCTCCACACCTTTCCTCCTGGCTCCAGCCCAGCCCCGTTGTACCCTCTCATGGGCAGTTGGGTGAGCCCTGCTGCCTTGGGGTGCACTGGGCACTGCCCACCCCCCCCCCCAGCTCACAGGGCCCTCCTGGCAGGTGGAGTACAAGTCACCCTGAGGAGGTGCCATGCTGGAGCTGGATTCTGAGGCTGCACTGGGGCTTAGGGGTGATGGGCTGACATACTTGCCTCCTGCCAGGAGTTCAGCTGGGGAGTTGCTGTCGCCTGACCTCTGAGTGTCCGACGAGATAGCAGCAGCCGCAGCAGCAGCAGCCATCTCTGGAGCCAAGTGTTTGAGCAGGGAACAGCATCACCCTCTTCCTGCCCCTCTAGCCTGGCCCTGGTTCTGGCCAGCTCTCTCAGAAAGGCTCCCTCAAGAACCCTGGGTCTGGCGCCAGGCCCCCTCACCCCCACCATTCCTCCATCTCGCCCGCAGTAGCATGTGACCTGTCTTATCACGGAGATTAGCAGGGAGGAAGCCTGGGATGTGGAGTCAGAAGACTGCTCTTGGAGCCCCAGCACGGCTGCTTGCTGGCTTGTGACCTTGAACTAGTCATGTTACCTTTCCAAACTTCTGGGGTTTTTTGCCTGGAAGATGGGGAGAAGAGAATAGCTATCATCTCTCCTTAATAGGGTCTGTGTGAATGTTGAATAAGATAACCATAACACAGTGCTTAGTTGTTTGAGAATCTTTTAAGGAAAGCCAGCGGCGAATTTGAGAAGTGAAAATATTCTTTACAGCCCAGTAGGGCAGATATGGACCACTCTTTTCATCCATTTGGTGTTGGTGGGTGAAAGCAGGCACCCTCACTGGACCACCCTGTTGATTTCAATACTGAGCTGTATGTTACCCTGCTGGCTCCCTCTCAGGTCCAGCCCCCACCAGGAGGTATGTGCTGACATGGAAGCTCTCCAAGGCCAGGCTCTGACTTAATGGGCTACATGCTTCTGTCATCTTGTGGAAGCAGAGCTGGGGGATGTGTGGGCAGCAGAGAGGAATGGGGAGACAGCATTGAGCCTCTACCTCCTTCCCAGGCTGGGAGTGGGAGGGAGATGTCAAGTCTTCCTGGGATTGAGCTTCCAATTAAAAAAATAAAACAAAACAAAGTCCTTGTTGAAAATCGAATTAAAGTTTGTATTAAATTCCAGTAGACATGGGAGGATTTTTTATAACGTTAAGAGCTCCCATTCAAGAACATATGTCTTTTCTTCAAATCTGGTTTTATAGCCTTAAGTAAAATGCCTTTTTTTCAAGTGTAATGTACCTATTAAAATACACAAATCTTAATGTACAGTTGATGAATTTTCACAAAGTGAACACACCCTTGTACTCAACACCCAAGTCAAGACATAGAACCTGGCCAGCACTACTCTCTTTTCATCGTTACCCCGACCTAGGAAACCACTCTCCTGACTTCCAGCAGCATAGATCAGTTTTGCCTGTTTTTTTATTTTATATAAATGGAATTATACTCTTTGTTTTTGTCTTTCACTTAATTTTCAGGTTTATGCGTGCTATTACATGTCGTTGTGGTTGTTTCTACTCATTGCTGTATAGTATTTCATCGTGTGACCAACCACAGTTCTATTTATTTCTTCTCCAGGTGATGGGGGTGACTTCTGGTTTTGAGCAGTTACCAATAGTGCTGCTAGAACATTCTTGTACATGCCTTTGGGGAACATATGTACACAGTTCTCTTGGGTATATACTTAGGAATGGAACTGATGGGCAGTAAAATTTTCATAGTTTTCTTCATGTAGGTTCTGTAAGTTTCTTATATAATTTATCCCTAGATATTTGTAATTTTGTCACTGTTGTGATGGGCTATTTTCTTTATTTCCTTCTTTATGTAACTATTGCTAGAAAAAAAAACGATTAATTTTTGAATATTATCTTGGATCCAGCCACCTTACCGATTCTCTTATTAATTATAGTAGCCTTTTTTTTTTATAATAGTCTCTTAGCTTTTCTGGATATCCAGATAGCATCAAAAAGGTTATTTTAGCTCTTGTTTTACAATGTTAATACTATTTTGTTGCTTTACTACATTAGTAGTAGATCATGATAAATAATAATGGTGATTATTGTCATCCTTATCTAGTTCTAGATTTTAATTGAAATGATTTTAGAATGTCACTGTTTATAATCTTATTTGCTGTTGGGTTTTGGTAAATCGTTTTTATTTTTTATAAGTAATTTGCTTCTCTTCCTGGTTTTTAATTAGGAATGATCTAAATTTTACAAAGTACCTTTTTAGCATCTATTGATGTGGCCATATGGCTTTCTCCTCTTTCTGGTTGTCATGGATAATGCTATTGAACTACTTCACATTCCTAGAATGAACAGGTTTAGTCGTAACATTTTTTTTTTCCTTTGATACTTTGCTAGATTCAATTTGACAATTTTTAAAAATAATTTTTGCATCAATTTTAATAAATGAGAATGGTTTGTTTTCTTTCTTGTGCTGTCTTTTTTACATTTTAGCAATTAAAGTTTTTGGTGGCTTCACAGCGTTGTCTGGGGAACTTTCCGTCTTTTAGTATGACCTAGAATCCTTGAAATAATGTTGGAATTATCTGTCATTTAAAGATTGGATAAAATTCAGTGACTCTATCTGGCACTAAATACCTAGTGCCATTTTCAATAGTAGATCTTCGGTCACCTTTCCAATTTTTTCTATGTAATTTGTCTATTCAAATGTTCCTCTTTTTCTTGGGTCAATTTTAGTAATTTATATTTGGCTACGGCTTCCAAAGCTGTGGTTGGGTCTCCTTTCTCCTTTCTGATCTTTGTATAATTGCTCTTTCTCTTAATAAGTCTCATTGAAGTTTTATTTTACTTATTTTCAGTTTTGTATTTATTTACACTCTCCATTATTCTACTGTTTTTAACCTTATTAATTCCAGCTTCTAACTTTATTAATTTACAGTTTTCATTTCTTTTGTTTTGGTTCGTTCTTTTTGTAATTTCTTAAGAAGAGGGCCAAGTTCTTAATTTTTCGCATTTCTTCTTTAATCATAGAGGCTTTGTTTTCCTCTTAGCATGACTTTTGTCTGTCCAATGAGAGTTGGTATGAAATGCTCTCTCTAAGTGCTTTCTAGATAGTTTGTCATTTCCCTTTTGATTTCCTCTTTAATCCTAGATTTATACTAGATTTAATTTCTAAGTCAATATTTTTCTTCTCACCTTTTTAAAATTTCTAATTTTATTGATTATAATCAGAGATTGTGCTCTGTGAAAGCTTTCCTTTGTAAAATTTGTTAAGGTTCTGTCCCTGTCACGCAATAGGTGATCAATTTTTGTAAAAGACCCAGGTCCCTAAAAATAATCCATTCTGTATTCAAGGAATGTAAGGTCCTGCATATTTCTAGTAATTCAAATTTTATTATTCATTTTCTCTATCTTAATTAATTTTTGCCTACAATATTTGTCCATTTCTGAAATAGACATCTTTGAAACTCCACACTAAATTTTTATTTATTCCATTTCTAGCACATGCTTTATATATTTAGCTTCTCTGTTGTTTAGTGCGTACAGGTTTCTGATGGTTGTAACTTCTTCATAAAATGTTCCTTTTATTGTTATAAATATCTTTATTTATCCTCTGCAGTATTTTTTCAAATAAAATTCCCCCTTATCTAATTAATTTTGGCACTACTACTTTCCTTCTGTTTGCATTTGCCTATGCATTTGTTTTCAACATTTCTATATACCTTTATTTTAATTAGTTTTCTTATAAACGTCATGTACCTGGGTTTTGTTTTTTGTCTTAATTTTTAACCCAATCTGATATCTTCTGTCTCTTCGTGAGAAATTTAGTCTGTTAACTGATGTACTTGATTTTATTCCTTCCTTCTTATGAAATGTTTTTAATTTCCTTCCATCACTATCTTTGTGTTTTTCTTTCCTCTTGTTTGTGCTGGTTTGATGTAGTTGCTTTTCATGTCCACTTGGAAGTTCTCTACTTTTCCATGTTACTAAAGGTTACATTCTTTTCCCCTTACTTCATAATCAAATACATATTGCTCTGCTATTATTTGAAAACAGGATAACATGAAATAGTTATTTCTCCCTTCAGTCTGCTCCTTTCTTCTCTGCTTTCCCCTACTTCAGTGGGATGAGACCCCTAGAATTATTTCCCTGTCCCCTACTTCAGATGAGACCTTGGGACACTTTCACTCTCCTCCTCTTCAATTCGTTGATTTTCTTAGGATAATCTAATATTTTTAGCTTTGGGCTCTTAACTAGAATTTCCCTTGTAGTATGTCCCTTCTATTTTCAGAGTCATTATTTAGCAGTTTCATTCCCAGAAAGTCCACTTTTCTCCATTTAGATTTAGGAGAAAGGGGAGGGAGCAGGTGTGCAAGCAGCTTCCATACTCATCACGGTTTCCTGACCTGTTCATTTCCCCCACGTTGAGGTCTCTGTTCTGGTGCATTTGTTATTTGCTGCTTTAAGTATTTTCCATAGATGGGATGTGTGGGTGATAAACTCTGTGAAGTCTTGCATATCCACAAATATCTTTTGCCCTGAAGAATGATGGGCAAAGTATTTGGGGCTTTAGTTCTCTTCTGGGTAGTCTATGGATGGTATTCCGTTCTTCTTTAGCTTGTCGTGTTTCAGAGAAGTCTGATGTCATTCTGATTTTTTTTTCCTTATAGGTAATATGTCCTTTCGGTCTGGAAATTTTTAAGGTTTCATGTTCATCCTCAAAGTTGAGGAATTTTACCAGGAAAACCTGTGTGTATGTCTTTTCTTGTCATCCTTCCTGGAACTTTGTGAGCCCTTTCAATCTGCACAGTCAGGTCTTTTTCCAGCTCAGGGGAATTGTCTTCTGTTTGTTATTTAATTACTGGCTCTCCTCCATCAGTTCTTTATTCTACTTCTAGAACTTCCAATATTCGCAAGATCAATAGATCTCCCTGGATTGGTCCTACAGTTCTTTTATCTTTTCCCTCATGAATTCTATCTCTTTATATTTTTTCTCTATTCTGGGAGATAGTTTTTCCATTTGGTCTTCCAGGCCACTAATTCACATCTCAACAGGGACTCACCTGCTATAGTCAGGAAGACTTTAATATGCAGAAAGCCTCTTGTCTGCCCTGATTGCTTTAGAGCACATGTGATTTTCTGTTGGACTTGTGATTTGTCTCCTGGAGCAGCTCTATTTCACCGGGCACTCTGTTTCTTCTGACTGATCTTCTTCTGCTGGGACTTTGAAGCACGGTCTTTGTTGGCACCTCTGGTTGTGGAGTCCAGAGTGGCACCACTCCACTGTGGAGTGGAGCTGCCCTCTAGGCCAGTGGTGTCCAGGTAGATGAGCCACCAGTCTGCTCCTGGGACATCTGGAGGAATCCTTTTCCCCTGGCCTGCCTGTTCTCCTTCAGCCCCAGGGGCAGGGGGGATGTAGCCCACTTATTTAGCTATTTCTTGGCCTCCTGGGGTCCAGGGAAACTGGGCCAGTCAAGCAAAGCCAGTTTCAAACTCTCTTCCCCTTTTCCCCAAATTCATACACACGCACACACACACTGGCCAAGCTCTTCTGAGTATCTGCAGCTTTTGATCCTTGCTCCAAAGCTCTCTGAAGCTGGTCTCCAAGTAAAAAGGAAAGATCCGCATACCTGTTTTTCAATCGTTTCTCCCACATGTACATCCATTTGCCCAAAGGCCTCAGCAATTCTCTGATTCAGGATGGGCAGGTAGATTAGAGATGATCATCTCTTTCAGGTTGCTGTGTTCCCTGTCATCCTCTCTCAGTTGCCAGTGGATCAGCTGAGACTGGATAACCCCCTCCCTTCCTCTGGGCAGGCTGTCACTGTGACTGGCTCCCGGGGATCCTAACCCCCCACCACCACCCCTGAATCCCCTCCACTCTTTTTGTCTGCTTGAATCAGATTAGACACTGGACTAGATTCCAGAATCATATGCTTCAGGCTTCCTCACTGTGGGCTGGGCACCGCTGATGACCCCAAAGATGATTTGCCATGGTAACAAGGACACAGCGTTCAATAACATTGAATCCCATGGTGGGAAAGTTCTTTTTTCGATTCTCTTTCAGTTCTTCTGATTATGACAAATAGAAGGTCTTGAGTTTGGCGTCACTGTATCTTTGATACGTCTTTAACACTTACTAATTGCCCCTTTAACGAAAAAGAGAGCAGGTGTCATGCTCAGACTCTTTGGTAGGCAGCAGTATTTGCCTTTAGCTGGGGTAGCGAAGACTGACGGGAAGTTTGGAGGGAAAATCAGTAGTTCAATGAGGGACCTATTTAGTCTTCAATGCCTAGTGCATATCTCAGTGGAGATGTTGAGTAGGCGACCCAAGGTCTGAGCCCGGGGGCACTCCAGTTTTAGAGATTGGATTCCTTCCTCATCGCCAGCCAATCATAGGTACCTTTCCCACTTGTTGGCTGAGTGCCTTTGCATTGGCTCGCTCAAGAGGTTTGTTTCCCATCACTTCTGGGCCACTTCTCGGCAGCCGAGGCCACGTGATTGTCATTAATGTTCCGTGTATCTGACCAAGCATCACTTAAGTGCAAACATGGACTGTGGCCAAACTTCCAGCTGTGCAGAGCCTTCTGGTTGGCCCTGTATCTTGTCGGATCCTCTTAGGGTGTGTGGTATCCTCCAGGGAGGCTGCATAAAAAGATGAAAGCAAGCTGGACCTGTTTCACAAGTTTGAACATGGTTCACAGTAAATGTTCCAGATTCGTTGGACCTGTCAGATTCCTGACTGTTGCCCATAGTGATTATGATAAAAAATCTGCCGTTAGTTTTGCACTCTTTCTTCCTGCCAACATGCTGCAAATGTTTATTCTACTAGGAACATGTGGCCTGTGCCACTAACTAGCTCTTTGAAGGGGTCACGATACCGACAGGGCCAGCAGGCAGTAGACTGAGGGCTGTGGACAGGTGGGGCCTGTGGATCACTGGAGAACACTGGCCCTGCCCACAGAAGGCAGCCAAACTCAGGTCCCACCCAAGAAGGCAGATCAGCATGTCTAATTTTTTCAGAGAAGCTAGAGATCAGTATCTTTTTGTGAGAATTCTCCTGATTTATAAATGTTTGCTCCAATAAAAAACAAAACTAAACAAAACACTGCAGGCCAAACAAAACACATCTCTCTCTGGCCCAAATCCAGGCTGCAGATGGCCAGTCTGAGGCCTCTGGGACCGTGGGGCAGCCAGTCACTCCCATTCTCAAACCTCCCCTGTTACTGTAAAGTGGGGTCAACACCAGGGCTGTTGAGATGGAGGTTATGAAAGGGACCCTGCTTCATCCCAGTGCTGCTACTTACAGGCTCTGAGACATTGGCCAAGCAGTTGGTTAACCTCCCTAAGCCTCAGTGTCCTTATCTGTAAAATGGGGATAACTGTGCTCCTTATCCCCGCGATTTGTTATGAGGATTAAGTGAGATAATGTACATAAACACCTAGCACAAAGTTAGTGTTTGATCAATAGGAACTGTTATTATTGTTCAAATAACATCTGTGAAAATGCTTGGAAAACCTTAAAGGGAGTGTTGGGTGTTTGTCACTGTTATGGAGAGTGACACACCAGTCAGAAGAGAAAGTCCCTTGCTGTGTCTCTACAGCAGTGGGAGGCTGCGGGGCTGGACGGCGAATGGCCTCGCTCAGCTTTCTTAGCTTTATTTTGTCCATAAATGTGATAGTAGTGATAATATTCCTGAAGTCCTGGGACTTGCCATCCAGGAAGACCCAGTACTGTGTCCCCACAGCTTCCCCGTGGGCTGGTGGCAGAGGCTAGCTGCCCTCCCACCCATCAGCCCTGACAGGCTCACAGTCGGTGGGCAGCCCCTCCCCATCACGAGATCAAGGGGAGCCAAGGAGACAGAGGGTGAGTTTCTGTCATCTCCTTTGAGAGAAATGAGGGACTGGGGCAGGCTGTGGCAAAGTTTTAGCCTGAAGCTGGACAGGGGCGCCTGGTGCAGCTCCGGCCTCAGAGCCCTGTTGGTGCCTCTCACTTAGACGTGGACATCGCGGTCAAGGCCTCCATACACGGGCTTTGTTCTTTGTGGAAAGCACCACCAGACACATGCCTGGCTTCAGGCTCCGTTATCTGAGCCTCAGGGTATACTGACAGGCTTGAACAACAGACCCCACACTGGGAAGCAGAGTAGTTGCTTATACATTCTTGCACGACCAGCTGAAGAGCCCCAGGGACGTCTTGTGATCCATGCGAGTCAGCAAGTCCGCGTTGGAGCTGGGGAATGCTGGAGCCAGCACAAGTGGAGTGGCCGGATTTCCAAGGGCCTGGGCAGCGCCACCAGGAAGACCTCTTAGGAATTGGAAGCACACGCCGAAGTAGGACCGAGTGCACCGTCAGCCTCACACACTGTGGGGATGCTGCTTCCTTGTAGGGGAGCACGATCCGCACCAAAGAGGCAGAGGCGTGCCTTGCACTTAGTAGGCGTTGGGGAAGTGTTTGTTGAATTGAATTCCATTCTTGGGAGCGCTCTGTGTGTCCACATCCAATGCTGGAGAATTGTGTGTGTTCTCTGCCCCCTCCCACCATCCTTCCTGGTGTCTAACCACACCTGCACCCAGACCATGCCGATCAGCAGGCGTGTTGGAGCATAAAGCACAGGGGCTGCGGAAGTGTCCGAGGACAGTTGTCCCAGCAGTTGGCTGTGGTGATAATAAGCAAAAGCGAATGTGGAGGGGACTTGGGGCAGTGTCAGGGATCTCCCAGGACAGACTTCATCCAGTCATTGATTGTTCATTCTGTCAGCAACCGTGTGTCTGGCTGGGGCAGGAGGAGGAATCTGAACTGGATTCTGCCTTCAGGAGCTTTCAGTCCAGGAGAGCTGAGACGGCCATAGGGAAGTGCAGCATCAGGGAGGGGGCGGAGAGTGGGGCAGACACAGTGCCGCAAGTGGCCAGCAGAAGGGGCAGGGCAGGGAGTTCACTTGATGAGGACTAAGCTATGACGCTGGAATGGTGTTTAAAGAGGGGTAAGAGTTTCCAATTAAGGGGCCAGTGTGGCAATAGAAGCCTCCTGATTGGGATCCCTTCTTGATGTGGGGATGCTTTTCCCCCTCCTTCCCCGTTGGTCAGAAGGCTTGTCCCTCACCAGCCTGGTCTCCTCCCTCTGAGTGTGCCTGAGGTCATCAGTATTCCTTGGGGATTTGGTCCGCGGGCTGTCATAGAGTGGTTAGGAGCTTGGGTTCTTGGGAATACTTGCCTGCTTGCCGCCTGACCCTGATTGAGCTCATTCACTTCTCTGCAAGCCAGTTTCCTCGTCTTCAAAATGGGGCTAGCACTACCTCTTACATGGCTTTCACTAAGGCTGGGTGCTGGGAGGCGAGGGCCCAGGGTTGTTGGGAGGATTAAATGCGTGCACCCACGAAGCCCTTCGCACAGTGCTGGTGCCTGTGGGGGTCCAGCAGATGCTGCCATCATTGTTCTTCCAAGACCACCCTCACTGCTCCAAGTGTGGCTGAGCGCTGTGCGTTAGAGGCATGGACAGTAGGCAGAGCGCATGTGTCTTTCCCTGAAATCCTAACGAGGAGCATCTGACTGAGAGGACAGACTCGCGGGATGGCAGCTTGAGAGGCCCGTCCTCCTTGGACTGCTTGATTTCAGCGTGGGCCAATTTCAGCCTTGATTCACGTTCGGAATCCCTCAGCCACCAGCTGCTGGACCAGAAGCAGGTCCCCTCCTCAGCAGAGGCTCAGAGACTGTGATGAGGGACCAAGCACGACTTACCCTCCGTTGGCTTCACAGATGAGCGACGGAGCCCCGATGCCGTTGCGTGCCGACCCCAGCTGTGGAGAAATAGGCTGAGAGGGCACAGCTGGGCTCTGGGGAGGATCTGCTCCACCTACAGCCCGAGTGGATGCCTGTAGCCTCAGGAGCAGAACACGCTGCCCACCCCAACATCCCTCGAGAGGGGAATCGACGTGGCAGCCCACAAAGTGATTTTTGTGGACTCTCATTTTTGGGCCATGACCATACCATAGTGGTTATTAATGAGGAGCTTCCATCTGCTTGAGAAAGGCTGGGTGGGAAACCCGGGAGGCCACGGCGGGGCTATTTAAATCCACCACACAAGACCAGCATCCTTTCTGGGCCACATCCACCACCAGGGAAGGAAGGCTGGCTGGGCTGGGTTTTGCTGTGTGTTTCTGTGACTGTATTTCTCTTGATCTGGCAAGACATGCCCTCACCTGGAATTCTCCCTCCCTTTCTTTCAAAGAGTCAACAAAGGGCTGATGCAGAGGGAACCAGAGAATGTGGCTCACATGGTGCAGTCAGAGAGGTTCAGGGGCCCAACGGAGAGCAGGCATGGCCCTCTTTGTCCGGCGAAAGTGGGCGTGGCGACTGACCACTGCTGTTTGATTTGGGGGAGACATGAGTTACCCTGGAGAGGAATGTGGATTCAGACTTGCTCTTGGCAGGCTTGACCGCAAGCATTTCCCCAGAGGGCGTGGGAAACATGCTTTCCCCAAGGTGCCCCGTCTAGGTGACCTGCACCTTTAGCCTTGAAGTGTCCCCGACAGGGAGCTGAGAAGGACGGTTTCTGTTTGTGTCTGTTTCAGAGCAAACACTCACCTAGAACGGTCCACCGTCCGGGCAGTGCTTGGGAGGCTCTGTGGCAAATCTCGGAGCTGTCCCCTGCGTGCGTGCCAGGCAGTCTAACCTGGAGAAGGGGAGTCCTTTTTGTGCCCTTTAGTCTCTGCAGGTTGGTAGTGGTGCTTTAGTGTCCTTCCTGCCCAGTCACTTGGTAAGAAAGGGAGGAAAAACAAGTCCTCAGTTAAAAAGAACAGGGAGGGAACAGCAAAAGCCTTTTCCAGGCTGCCTGGTCTATAACCTAAAGAGAAGCAAGGCGAGTGACGTTCCTGGTGTTTTTTGGGCTTGGGGGGCGGTGAACAGTGCTTTGGGAGCTGCTGGTCCCCAAAATGCCTATGAGAGAAAGTGCCCTCCAGCCTGACTTGGCCACTGTCAAGGGGGTTGGAACAGGGGCTTTCCTGCAGTGTTGGAGCCCTCTGAGCCCTCAGAATTCATGCAGTAACCAGACACCCCTTTTCAGACAGCATCCAGTGCCCTGCTGCCATCCTTCCAGACTCCTGAGGGCTGTGCAGCATCTCTGCCATCATCAAAACTCCTGGTTGCTAAGAACAGAAACCTGCCTCAGAGTGGCTGAAGCACTTAAGGAAACATGTTGGCTCATGTAACTGAGAAGCCTAGGGGTATACTGGCTTCAGGCATGGCTGGATCCAGGTGTGTGCTACACTGACTGGCCAGGTGTAGATCAGGGGCTCACCCCTGGAAGTTAGGCTGTGAATAGGGAGAGTCCCCAAAGTGGGAGGAAGGATGGTTCTCCAAAGGAGGGGAGAATAGAAGTTGAGCAAACAAAAACAGCAGATGTCCACTACAACCCTCATTTGCCATTTACACAGCTCATCCTCGCTCACAGGCATATGCGGCAGTGAGTCACCACTGCACCCCACGGTGGGTGCCGAGGGAGCCAGGAGGAACCCAGAAAGGAGCCCTCCTACAGACTGTCAGAGCCCCACCTGGTCTGCGTAGATGACAGAGCCTTTTGGACTTATTAGCCTGGGGTCAGAACGGGAGACGTTTTAGGTGGCTTGAGCTGGTGACTGTCTTGTCAGGCTCCAGTAGTCTTTTCTCTCTTTCCTGCGGTCATGAGAATGCATCCGGGGGCTAATGAGCAGGAACCATAAATAATGAACAAACATATTGTAGACAGGAAAGCAGAAAGAATTGAGCAAGATGAGCAAACTCTGCAGCCTCACTTGTGCATTCTCTGCAAAATATATTTAGAAAGCTGTGCAAACCGCCACCCAATGTATAATGTTATTCATGTTAAACATCATATACTAGTAAGTACTTCATTTCATTGTGTCAGCAAAAGAAAGGGCAACGTGGCAGCTACCCTAATCAGCAGATGGGACACCAGAAATGTTACTTAGATTTAGGCAGTAAAATCGACATTGAACCAATTCGCCTCACTCACAGGCTTTCCTGTGTTTAGTGAAAGCTCATGTCTTGACGTAAGGCGTTGTGAAAGGGCTCAGAAGCTATAAAGCTCTCTCTCATGTCTTTGCAACATAACCAGTGAATTTAACAGTTGGGTTTCAAAGAATGGCTTTGGATTTTCCCAGAAGTGAGCATGGAGTGGACAACACGAGGGTCTGTGTGTCCCGACCCTCAGGAAACCTGAGGACCAAGATGTTAGAGTGAGGGGAGTGCCCACCCCGGTGAGTGGGTGAGTCCAGTTGACACCACTAAGAAGAGGAGCCGGGTCCTGGGCCTGAGGGAGACTCTTCACCAAGGTGGAGCCGGGATTGGCAGCTGCAGCCTGAGGCGGTGGTGTGGGTCGGGGAGAGGTGCCGGTTCGTGCCAGCCCACAAGTTAAGGCTCCCCACCTTCACGGAAAGGAGTCACGTGTAGAACCACCACTTCCGAGCTGAAGAGGGCCTGAGTGATCGCCCGTTCATTCAGCCGTTCAGCCAGGTTGACTGGTCACTCACGATGCGCCAGGCGCTGCTCAGGGCCCTGTGGTCCGCGAAGGAGACAGACAAGGGCCCTGCCCTCGTGGAGCTCGCTGGTGTGGGGGAAACAGACCGTGCACCAGTCAATGGGCAGTACGGGGAAATAGAGCAGGATGAAGACAGGACGGTGGCGGGAAGGGCCTCTCGTCCAGAATGGTCTGAGGGGTGACATTCGAGCAGAGCTGGAATTCAGTAAGAGATGCAGGTCTGTTTCGAGCTCCTCAATCTTTTGTCTGCCAAGGGCCCCTTTGATTATTTGCCCCCATGTTTGTGAGCTGTTAGATCCCAAAAGCCTGCATTTGGCAAAGATGTAGGTGTGACCATGGAGCCTGGTGGACCTGAGTGAAGCAGGGTGACCACAGGGGGCTGACACGACCCAAGCCCAAAGCCGACGCCTGACCTGTCCGAGAGGCCGGGCCAACACACGTAGGAGGTGAGCCCAGAGTCCCAGTGACTGGTCCAAGCTCATCCAGCTGGTCAGTGGCAGAGCCAAGACCAAACCCCAGGTCTCCTGAGTGACAAAACTGGGGTGTGAGCTGCCACAGTAAATGGCAGTGTTTCCTAAAAACACTGGCACAGGAAGGGCCAGTGCTGGACTTTGAGGGTGGATTAGGAGGCCAAGGATATCCTGACAGGGGGCTGGCAGAGCTGCCTTGAAGGCTCCCAAGGTGGAGCCCCAGGCCACGGTCGATGGTGCTGACCTAGGAAGGGCCGGCCAGACACTCCGGCTCACTGGGCCTTCTGCCCACTTCCCCTGGGCTTGCATTACTTGTTAGTGGCCAAACTGTGAGAACCTGGGTCTTCTGCCTCCAAATCCAAGGAGGCATGATATCTGTAATCCAAGGCCAGGCTCCAGGATTCAGACCTGCCACACCACCAAGAAGAGAAAAGGAACAGAGCTCTAGAAGGCGGTGCCCTGAGCGTCACACCACCGTGGATTGAGGGTGACACGTGCCCCCTCCCCCAGCACTGAGAGCCTTGTGAAAGGCAAGGTCCACGCCATTTTCCAGATAATGGCAGCAGAGGCTCT
The DNA here is from genome assembly GCA_031878705.1 of Tapirus indicus. Taxonomy (NCBI): domain Eukaryota; kingdom Metazoa; phylum Chordata; class Mammalia; order Perissodactyla; family Tapiridae; genus Tapirus; species Tapirus indicus. The sequence goes on along the minus strand of CM062927.1, from coordinate 27,946,403 downwards.
GTCCTGGAATCACAACAAGTCCCAGCCTTGCCCCTGGCTCCGTCTGGTGACAATTGGCAGCTGACATCTTTGCTTCTGGCCTGAGTTACCCCTTATTAAAAATGGCATCTTTATAACAGATTTCTGCAAGTCACTGTCAACAGGACGTATCCCTTGTTTTGTGCCAGTCATTCCCCTGGGGGATTGATTTGCCTGACACTATTATTTTTAAATACCCTTCTATTCATTCTAATATTAGAATATCGAGTTTTAAATATAGTGTTAATTACTAAGAGATCTTATTTATTTTTTAAATAATTTTTCTCCTACCATGCAACTTCACCCCACAGTTAAACAGCCGAGTTTTAAATTGAGTCTTTCTTCTCTCCTTTTTAAATAGCCACAAGGTTTCATTTGTGCTCACACGCTTCCCTCGAGCCCAGCCTGTAAGGCGAGAGGTCGCCCAGCCTTGGGCTTGTTCCGTCCAGGTTTTGTCGCTTTCTGCCTTCGTTAGGAGAAATAGACTCATGGTCAGGCATTTCCCCAGCAGCTGAGTTTGAAGCTGGGAAGAGCCCCCTTTCACGAGCAGCCCAAATGTCCACTGAGAGGGGTCTGGTTGAATGACTCAGGGCCCATTCAGATGATGGGACACCAAGCAGCCTGGGTGACACGGAGCCACAAAGTGTGATTTCATTTCAGAAAAAAACAATATGCATGTGGACTCGCAGGTAAAAGGACTCAAATATACACCAACATGTGGACGGTGCTCCCTCCAGATGGTGAGATGATGGCTGATATTTTTTTTCTTCTTTTTTGCTTAGCTGTGTGAGTTGCAATCCATAAATGTTCTAAGAACAGGCCTTTCAGTCAGGGCTGGAGGAGTCAGGGAAAGCTGCCATTTAAAAGTGATCCACACTTAGCGGAGAACCACTGGTGGAAGTCAAGATGGTTTGGGGAGGTACGCAGATGAACATTTTTTATTTTAGTAGGTGACTGTTTTAATGTGTATTAAGAAAAAATATAAGTAGTACATTAGCCCTATGTGATTGGGTCCCTGTTGTCCTCTCTGTCCTCAGTCCCCACTCCCTGTTACTTGCTCCATGCCAGCCCCACTGACTCCTCACCATTCCTCTAATTTAGCACAGGTGCCTCAGGACCTTTGCACTTGCTGTTCTCTGTGCCTGAAATGCTCTTGCTCACATACATGCAGGGTCCACTCCTTCTCATCTTTCAGGCCTCAGCTTCACACATCACCTCCTTTCCTGGCTCCTAACTCCGCATCCCCCCCATCATTCTACCCTTTTTGTGTTTATCACTCTATAATATTTATTTGTTAGATTACTTCTTTATTTTCTGTCTTCCCCTCCGAGACCATGAGTCCTTCGAAGTCAAGGGCTCTGTCTGTCCTGTTCACCACTGTGTCCTAGGTGCTGTGTGAGCTGCACCTGGCATGTAGTGGTCAGTTCTGTGGATGAGAGGAGGGGAGCCGTCAGTGGCAGACTGAAGGAGGCAGTAACCCTGAGGATAGCTCCAGCTCCGCCAGTCAGGGAGGCAGCCGTCATGCCTGGAGAGGGGCGACGCTTCCCACCTCCCATCAGGGCCTCTGGGCCTCAGTGCCTCTGCTGCCTTGTAGCTCTGGGGAATCAGACATCAAGGACTCAGCGTAATTACTTTGTGAAACACACCCGTCTTACCTCTGCCCAGCCAGTGGTCTCTGAGCCAGCCACTCACAACACGGAGACCCTCTGGCCCCTGCACCTCATCCTTTAGGTCCAGACACTGCCGCACAGGGTAGGAGGGACCCCGTGGCCCAGGGGATACGGCCAGTGGTCTAGCCCTGCTTGGGCACTGATTAGTCTGTGACTTTTAAGTAATACCAGCAACTGGCAGTTCTTGGGCCCGACCATGTGCCAGGCCCTCCCCCACACATTCTTTAATTCTGCCCATGGCCCTGTGAGGGACAGTCATCCCCATTCTGCGGAGGAGAGACCCAGGCCCAGGAAGGTTGAGAACTTGCCCGTGGTCCGCACTGTTACTGAAGAGGACGGTCGGTGTGTCCACCTCTCCGTGACAGGTGCTCAGTGTCTATTTGCGGAATGAATAATGAATGAATGGAAGATGTCCTCTAGGGGATTTGGGCTGCTGCTGGCCCTCGAAACGCCCACCTCCCACCCACCCCCTGGCCCTGCCCACACAGTGCCCTCTGGACCACTGCTGACCGCTCTGCTTAGTCCTCACTCTTGGTGGCATCCGGCGAATCAGAGGCCAGGGTCTCTCCTGCAGGTCAAACCCCACGGGGCACAAGACTTGGTCAAGTGAAAGTAAATCTAAGAACAGAGTCGGTGGAGCTCCAGCAGGGAAGAGAAGCGGGAGGGGTTTCAGCAGGGCCCTGGCACCTCCGCCCGTTCTCCTCGGTGTCTCCCCTCTGCTGTGCTGGCCCCAAGCTGCCCTGCTGTTCCTGCCAGTGCCCTCAGCCTGGCTGGTGTTGGTGACATTTCCCCCACTGGATGAGCTTGCTGTTGACACCTTCTCCGTGAGGTTCGATGGAAACTCCCTCAGGAGGGAACGTCAGACCGACGCCAGCGCCAGACCTCCTGACTGGGACCTCCCGCTCCCGGTCCCACCTGCCAGCCCACGACATGCCTTCAACATTTAGCACACATTTCCTGAGCACCCGTGTGCCAGCTGGGGGCTCTGGAAGACAGGCAGAGACCACACGGAGAAGGGCTCCCAGAGTACTTTCATGTGCTCTCCCCTGTCCCCGTCCTGCCCCCCTCCCTGTGTGTCCAGCCAGCTCCTGCTCCACTTTCAGTGCTGCTTGCTGAGCGTCTGGCCCTGCCCCACCCTGCACCCAAACTGCGGGTCCTCCTGGTGTAGCTCTTTCAGGTCAGTTTTTCTCCTTGGTAGCACTTATTCCAATTATAATTTAAGTGACCATTTATGAGATTGCTTATTCACTATCTGTCTTCCTCATTGGAACGCAAGGGCAGGGTTGTGTCTGTCGGTCCTCTCGTACCACCAGCACTTGGTACAGTGCCTGGTACATAGAAGGTACCCAAAAGGTAAGAGTGAATTAGGGAATGAATGAAGGAAGGAGCTTACAGAATACGCTCTAAGAAGCCTCCATATTATTAGGAACTAGAGCTTTCAAGACAGAAGGGAAAAAAAATTTTATTGTTTTGCAATTGATAGATGTTTTCCTCACCAGTATCAACCATCATCTCCCCTACTCAGGGGAGCACTAAGGGAGGTGAAAGGCCTATGGCACAATGGAAGGGCCTCTGGGGAGTTTGTCCCTGCTCTGCCACAAGCTAACCATGTGCCTCTAGGCAAGTCTCTTCTCGCTCGGTCAGTTTCCCACCTGGAAAATTATTGTTTCTGTGTGGGCTCCAAGGAGGACCACTTCTCTGTCACAGGGAGGGGGTATCATGGTAGGAGCAGGATCTTTGTTATCAGACAGCCCCAGGGGTGATTTGGCAGTTCAGCAGCATCACTAGGAACTCCTTCTACCCCTTTGATCTTCTGTCCTCAGGGTGGGGGCACTTAACCTCATGGTCACAAGATGGCTGCCATGGCTCCAGTATTTACTTCCTCATACCACCATATATAAAGACAAGAAGCCAGGGAATGGCCAGTGGAGGGACAGCCAGGGGCAGGGGGACAGTGGGGAAGGGGGACGGGAACGGGGTTCTCAAAGGCCTCTCTCTTTGGACCAGAAAGGAAAACCCTTTCTCTGAGGCGTTTCTGGCCAAGTGCTCTTCAGTCTTACTCACTTGAACTGGATTACGTGGTCACTCTTAGCTGCAAGGGAGGCAGGGAGAGGACCTCACCATGATGAGAAGGGAGCGGCTGTTGAGCGGCAGCCAGCATGTCTGACACACATACCCTTCAGCTGGCCCTTGGCAGATGCTGCTCTATATTGTTGATTTTCATGTTTTCAGCACCAGCCTTATCATCTAGAGTGAGAGCCCCGGAAAGGCAGGGACCAGGCCTCACAGGCTTTCAGGTCTGACCAGATCTTGCACCAGCTCAGCCCAAATGAAACGTGTCAGGAAATTCCTGTTGATTAACAACTTGACCCCTTTAGACTCCGGCCTTCTCTCCTGGCCAGAATGGGCCCCTGTTAAACGTGCGTCCGTCTCCCATGGAAAATGATGTGCTGTCCTTTTAAGTAACAAATGCACATTTTTTTGAATGAGACAAAAACAAATGACAGAGAGTAAACAGATGACTGAAGGCCGCCGCCCAGAAGTGGTGGATGATATTCCTTAAGCGTCCTCCCGCGTCGTCTTTCTGTCCCTCCACACCCGTGTCTCCCACCAGCACCGGCACACAATGTAGGAAAATGGCTGCACAGGCTGCGTACTGTACCCTCGGCGGGGTTTTCGTGGGACAGTCCTGTCCAGGTCCAGGCCCCTGACAGGTTCTGTGGAGCCCCAGTTGCTGGCATGTGGCTCATTAACTCCCGCATCTCACTGCTCGCTGTCTGATTACACGTGTTCTGTGAAGCCAGGGTCGTCCTTCCCCCTCCGCTGGGGAGGGGCGCGGCTCCGGGGCCACACCCCTGCTGCTGGGCAGGTCTCCCTGATGATCGGAACCGTCGTCGTGTGCGGCGTGGTCACACGAGTACAGCTCTGAGCGCTGGCCCTGCCCCGGCAGCCAGCTGTGACCAGAAGCACATTTTATGACATCATTAAGCAGTGCCCAAACTAGGAAATTCGGCTTTTCAACCCACAACTACTCCTGCTCCACTCCAGAGAATGCCCCTCCCCGCCCCATTGTCGGTGCTGTGGCCCCTGCCTCCTCCTCCCGCGGGCAGTGGTCCTCCCTTGGCTCCCCGGCTCTCCTGCCCCATGGACCCTGGTGACTTCCACTCCTCACGAGGAAGACGCAGGACATGACCCAACTGCACTTTCTTCTCCTGCCCCACTCACCAAATGTAACAGTAACAGTAATAATAACAGCCGAACTGAGCGTGCTTACCGTGCCGGGCCCTCTCCTCTCCCCACTGCCACCCCGTGAGGATAGTTAGCGTTACCAGGCCCATCCCCGTGCAAGGTGAGGAGCCTGAAGCACCAGGCAGTTAGGGAAGTGGCCCCCTCACACAGCCGGAGTCTGGCTCCAGAAGCACCCCCCAATCTGGATCCTCAAAGAGGCTGTGGTGGAGGATGGAGAGACAGCCGCAGTGCAGGGGAAGGTGTGCTGATGAAGGCAAGCAGAGGAGGGCATTTAATCAGCCTGGAGACAGAGTGAAGAGTCGTGTTCCAGCAGCTTAGCGTCTGTGAGTTTGCGAACCTCCAGAAAGTGGGGGTAAAACTGCATGTGTTGGTGCATTTGTCACAATCTCAGAGGCATCTGTGATTCACAGAAGGAGAATGGCTGCTGGGCCAGATGATCCTCCAAGGTCCCTTCCAGCTCCTGACCCTGTGGTTCTGTGACCATATAAGGCCACTGTGCCTGGGGAGTCTCACTGCAGCTGAGTGCAGTCTGACATGGGGGGGGGGCAAGGGGGGGGAGCAGAGAGCCCAGGGAGACCAGGCCCAGGCCTCCTGCAGGGTCACCAAGGCAGCAAAGAGGGGAGCCACAGTAAGGGAGGCTGGAGGCTTCTCCTTGGTGGCCTCCTCCCAGAGGGCTCAGACCTGTCAGGCAGGCTTGGCTGCCACCCTCCATCTCCCTCCTGTTTCCACCTGAGATCTCCTCCCTCAGTCACGTTGCCAGGTTTCCAGAGTCTAGCTGGTGGCTTCTGTCCAAAGTCGAACACTCAGGGCTGCAGAGTCAGCACTTGCCTGCTCCCCATGTTTCTTCTGGTCCGGTAGCTTGGAACACCCCTCAGAGTCCCTAAGTTGTGGGTGGCACCAGTGCGGCATCTAGCTTGGCCTCCCTTTGCTACCCTGGCCCTGCAGACATAAGAAATCTGGATTCCCACCTCGACACACACATGTCTGCCTCCTTTGGTGAGCTCCTTGGAGAGGGGTGGGTCTTGTGCATCTGCGTACTCCTGGCTTGTGTAATTATGTCGCACTTTCTCTGGGTACTGACCAGAGCCCAGCCCTGTCCCAGGTAATATGGAGAGGGGGAACTGAGATGAGTGAGATGTAGTACCTGACCTCCAGGGGCTGACAGGCTGGTGATGAAGACAGAAAATTAATAAACATGTCTACTAGGAGATGATCTCTGATTATTGTTGTCATCGGGTATAAAACATGTTTTAGTCATGGCTCTCTCTATTGGTTGTACATGACAGAACCCAAGTCAAATTAGCTATGCAAAAATAGAAGTGACTTATTTGGCTCACATCACTCAAAAGAGTAGGGATAATGTTAGCTTCAGGCATGGCTGGATCCAGTGGCTCAGGTGATGTGTCTGGGACTTGATTCTGCACCGTGTCACTCTACCATGTAGATGAAGATCAGTTCTCCTGGGGCTACTGCAGTGTGAGATGCCAGATATGCCACTGACTGTTGCTGAGGTGTCCCATGCAGACTCACTCCTGCTTTCCAAATCCTGGCCTTGTCTCCAGTGCTCAGACCTGGGCTGCCCCTCCAACCCGTGACCAGACACCTCTGTTCCCTGCCCCACACTCCTTGGGCTGATATTGTAGGAGGTATTCTGATGCCCACTTTGTATGTGAAATCTCTGGATTCCCTGGGAGACTGGATATAGGAATCCAGGGCAGAAGCAGCAGCCCTGCCTCTCATCATCTGCCTGGTGGTCACAAGCAGGGCCTCCAATGCCACTTTGACATTTGTCAGCTGTGTGACCTCGGGCAAGTGGCTTAACCTCTCTGAGCTTTGGTTTCCTCATCTGTGAAGAGGAGATAATAGTTTTTATTTCCTAAGATTGTTCTGAAGATTAAATAAGATGGTGCATGTAAAGCACAGAGAGTAAACCCTCAAACATTAGCTGCTTATTATTCAGGTTTTTTTACCACCATTGAAGGAAATTCTATTTGGGGCTTTTGACTTTAGAATGAGGATATTATCACTAATAGCTACCATTTATTGTATACTTACCATGTGATAAGCACTTTACAGTTATTCCTCACAACAGTTCCTTGCAGATGAGGAAACTGAGGCCTGAGGGGTTAAATCCTTTACCAGGGACACACGGCTCCTCAGTGATAGTGCTGGGGTCACCCACGCCTGTCTGACTCTCAGGCTCTAGCCACTGCCCTGCACTGCCTCTCTGGACAAGATGGGGAAATAGAAAATAAAGGGGCCTTAAGTGATGCTTTTAAGGATATATGACTCAAGTCAATGGGGAAAAAGAAGGGAGGAATGTGCATGAAAGAAATACTGGAGGGACTTACACTAAACAATTCAGGGTTTTTCTCTGAGTGGTAGGATTATGAATAATATTTCTTTTTAGTGTTGTTCTGTATGGTCCAACTTTTCTACTCTTGAGTCCTTACTACTTTGTAGTTAGGAGGGGATAAAAAATTCTACCCTGAAATAGGAAGTTCAATTTTAAGCTAATATAAGCCGGTTTGAACAAGTTATAGAACTAATAATCATGATTTGAGCAACTTTCCCCAAATTACATCATTTCTACAAACCTCATATGAAGCTTCTTTATCTTGGGCCACCCCAGACCAGGCTGAGACTTCCAAGCAGCATTCTGCCTAGCTCAGCCCAAGGACTGAGCTGTGGTAGAGAGGACTGTGTGCTGGGAGACCTGGGTTCTCTCCTGGATCTGCACGTTCCTGCTGAGAGACGTTAGGTCAGCTACTCAATCTTTCTCAGTCTCAATTTCCTCTTCTGTCAAATGGGTATAATAAAAACCTACCCTCCCTACCCCAATGGGTGTGAAAAATGATAGTCCCATCCCCATGTGGAGGGAAATCCTGTAGGCAGCCAGGGGTCCTCAGCAGAGTGGCAAGGCCTTCTGGTCCAAAATGAAGCAAGAGAAACTCATTGCACTGGCCTTTTGGGAGAGTGTATCATGGGGACCGTCCAGGTCACCCAGAGGGTCCCACCCCCTAAGGGGAGTCTGGTCCTGGAGTCTGGGTATCAACTGGCCTTTTTACATGGCTTTTTAGTGGTTATTCTAGAGTTTACAATATGTCTTACCACACTTTACTTTCACGTAATATTTTACCACTTCATGTAGAATATAAGAATTTTCCAACAGCACATATCCGTTTTACCTGTCCCATCCTCTGTGCTATTGTTGTGTAAATTTTATGTTTACATGTGTTGTAAACATCACAATACATTTTTCAGCCTTTTTTCTCTCTTTGCTTGAGTTTGGATAGTTTCTATTCCTGTGTCTTCAAGTTCACTAATCTTCTGTGTGTCTAACCTGCTGTTAATCCCATACGGTGAAATTTTTACCTCAGATATTATATTTTCATCCCTAGATAATCCATTATGTTCTTTTTTATATCTCCCATTTTTCATTATGTTCATGTTTTCCTTTAATTTCTTGAAAATATTTAAAATAGAAGTTTTAAACTTCTTATTTATTAATTTCATCGTCTCTGTCACTTGTGGATCTGCTTCTGTTGACTGATTTTTCTCCTGGTTATGAGTTATACTTTCATGCTTTTTTGCATATCCAGGAATTTTTTATTGGATGCTGGATATTATGAATATTATATGGTTAAGTGTCTGGATTTTGTTGTCCTCATTTAAAGTTTTGGACTTTTTTCTCTCAGGCAGTTAAGTTACTTGTGGGTCAGCTTGATTTTTTTGAGGCTTTTTTTTTTTTGGTGAGGAAGATTGACCCTGAGCTAACACCTCCACTTTGTGTCTGGGACACCACCACAGCGTGGCTCGATGAGCAGCGTGTAGGTTTGCACCCGGGATCCGAACGCATGAACCCTGGGCCATCAAAGCGGAGCACGTGAACTTAACCACTACACCACCGGGCCGGCCCCTTTGAGACTTATTCTTAAGCTGTGTCAGGACAGGTCTAACTAGCCTTCACTCTAGGGCTAGTTTAGCCTACTGCCCTGGCAGAGCTTCTGGGGTCTCTGCTGAATGCCCTAGGTGTTCAGCAAGGACTCTCCACCCTGGCTGGTCAGAGCTTGAACATCTCACACCCTTGGGTGAGCTTGGGCAAGTGTTCGACTTACGAGCTCCCTGATACTTGTTCCTTGTCAAGCTTGTAGAGTCTCACCCTATTCAGCCAAAGACTCAAGGAGACCCCTATTCACATATGCAGAGCTTTTTCTCTCTCTGTGGTTCTCTCTCTGTCTGGTACTCTGCCCCTCAAATTCAAGCCCCCTCAGCCTTCCTGAACTTTGATCTTTATCTTATCAGCCCAGTGAAACCACTCTGCTTGGCTTGGGCTCCCCCTCCCGCTCTGAGGTCTGGTAAACGCCTCCGGGCGGAAAGCCAAGGCAATCATAGGACTCGCCACATTTGTTTTCCTTCTCTCTGGGATCACAGTCCTGTGCTGCCTATTCTCCAATTTCTGAAACTGCTTGTTTCATATATTTTGTCCAGTTTTCCAGTTGTTCACAGTGGGAGCTAGCAATTCCTTTTGAGATCCTTCTGGGAGTAGTGCACCAAGATACTTGTACAAAGATAGACCTGGGGCTAATTAAAGTCAATGAAAAGGCAATGGGATCATTCTGATCTGCTTCTTAGAGAAACTCAGGATGAAGACCCACAGCCAGCACCCAGCTGAGTTTTGCAACAGGAATTGTTAGTGCACATCAGCTGATAATGGATAAAGAAAATGTGGTATATCCATACAATGGAATATAATTTGGCAATAAAAAGGAATGAAGTATTCATACATGCTATAACATGGGTGAATCTTGAACACATAGTGCTAAGTGAAAGAAGGTAGTCACAAAAGACCACATCTTTTGTGAGTCCATTTGTATGAAATGTCCAGACTAGGCAAATCGATAAAAACAGAATGCAGATTAGTGGTGGCTTACTGCTGGGGTGGCGGATGGGGAGTGACTGCTAATGGGTACATGGTTTCTTCTGGGGGGGACACAAATGTCCTAAAATTAAACTGTGGTGATCCTTGCCCAACCTTGTGAATATACTAAAAAACATTAAATCGCACACTTTAAATAGGTGGATTGTATGATATATGAATTGTATCTCAATAAAACTGTTTAAAAAAAAACTGTTAGCGCTTTTCTCCCATGCTGAAGGTGATGAAGGAGGGGACAGGGGCTGGGGTGAGGTGGAGGAGAGGTCTCGGCTGTCGTGTTGGCGTGTGAACGTACTCCAGGTAGCATTCCTTCTCCGACTGAGAAATGCAACCACGGGAGGTTCGCACGGTTCACTGGGGATGACTGGTGTTGGGTGTTAGTCTTCGAATCCATTCACGCTTTCTTAGTTGCTTCAACTATACCAAGTTTCTTGCAAAGTTTTGGTTTTATCCCCTCTTTCTAGCCTTCTCTCCTATCCGGAACCTCGTCAGCAGTAAGCATTTATTGAGTGGCCGCCATCTGCAGGGAGAAGGGACGTTAGGGCATGTCTAGGCTCTACGCTGACCTCAGAGGAACCTGAGAACAGGAGAGCAGGGAGTGTCATGTGGCCTCTGAGAACTGCGATGTTGTCACCTTCGTGTCCTCTGTGTCATGTTCGGAGCCACCAGAGTAAGGGTGGCTCAGCGGTCAAATCCCAGCCAAGGAAGGAAGAGTAGACACAGTCCTTCTGTTGACTTTTCTGTTGTCAGAGATGAAGGTGGTTCATTCTAAGTGAGTCCTCTTCCCTCCGTGAAAATCACTGTGAGTTTTCTGTGAAAGAGAAGTGTATTATTCATTTGCAGGCTTCTTGCAGAGGTCTTCAAAAATATACTCCTGAGTAGATTTTTAAGACCTGAGCTTTGCTTGAAAATACTAATGCTAACTAGCATTAACTGAGGGCTTAGTGTGCACCCCTCCTGTGCTAAGTGCTTTCAAGTATTATCAACACCTTGTTGACCGATATTTCTTTCACTACATATAGGGAATGTAAAAAGACTGCATTTCCTTTTTCCACTATTCTGATTGTCAGATTAATTTTCAGTAATTCAGATAGATTTTTTTCCTTCAGATTTTATGATATTAACGCAGCAGCTCAGTAATTCAGCATCCAAATGAGACCTAGCCCTTAGCCGCTAGGCCAGGAGGTTGGCCCCGGGGCCCTCACACACCTGGTGCTCTCGGTGCCGAGTGGGGACAGCGCACTCATCAGATGTGGTGTGTGTGGTTTTCTCTAGGATCATCCACGAAGATGGCTTCTCTGGAGAAGATGTGAAACAGTACAAGCCTGTTGTCTACAGCAACACCATCCAGTCCCTGGCAGCCATCGTCCGGGCCATGGACACTTTGGGCATCGAATATGGTGACAAGGAGAGAAAGGTAGGCCACCCATGGGCACAGGGAGGAGGAGGAGGCCTGTCTCTGTTACCCCACTGCATCCTCTTTATGACAGCAGGCTGCCTTAGAGGAACAAGAAGAGACTGTGCTGTATACGAGAGAGAAGGCTAGTCACCAACCTAAGCGTATACCAGTTCGCCTGGCCAATAATCAGACGGGCTGCGGTGATGGGCAAACCTCCACAGCAAAGTCACCAACAAGGACAACAGCCACAGAATTCCAGGGTTTATTTTGCAGCTGAGAGAGGGTTGGTGACTGTTCTGAATTGCGATTCCCACAACATTGTACAAATACTTGCCCTTGGCAATTAACTGGAACAGAAAAAACGTTTCTTAAACAAGACAAGCCCTACCTGGCCACCATCTGCCTCCTTAGGAGAGCATTCCTTGCCTTGTTGGGGGTCGGGGCAGCCATTTGAATTGACTCTCTCTCCTCCTTCAACTAAGGGATGTGTTTCCTACCTCTCCCAGGTGAGCCTGAGGACCTAAGGGGCTCTCCCTTCTGTAGAAAGTCAATGTCCCAGAACAGGGACTGTTTTTCAGTTGCATTTCCAGGCGTCTGATAAGTGGTGAATGCAATAAGTATATAAAAGCCTTTTGTTTGCAAACATTTGCATTAACTGAAAGACTGAACTGTATGCAGCTACACTGGTAAAGCTACATAAAAGGGAGGGAAGGAAAACAGCCTCGGAGACTTCTATCCAGAAGTGGCTCTTTGTCCCCTGATGGGATTCTGAATCCCAGCAGTCCTGTGCCTGTGACCTGGAGTGTGGAAAAGGGGAGCAGGCTTGGAGGCTTGGAAACCTCCAAGCGCCTGGGCCCTGCACTGGGGCCTCTGGATGGAGAGCATTAATCTCTGATTACTGTGTGATTCGGTTGCGCATTATATACATATCCTGACTTTGCTAAAAATTGTCTCTCTCACAGAGGAAAACCATCCTCACCTTCTGTGGGTCTGATAAATCATCTGTGACCGATAGCATTAAATCTAAAATTCAATCTTTTATGTACAAAATCCTAATTCCATGGGGCAGAGTCATCCCAGCTCAGGCATTGGCTCCTTCGGATACTGGGGAATTGGGTGACAGAGTGAGTGTGTCCGAGGCCAGGCCGGGAGTGGGATGCTGGACTGGAAGAAAGGCCAGGGCCCGGTCCACTGCTCCTCAGGGAGGCCGAGTCCGGTAGCTGGTTCTGCAGAGGAAGCACTTCTCCCCTGGGGGACGGGCTTTAGTTTTGGTCACAGAGCCGGGGCGTGGAAAGGGACACACAGCTAGTTCTTCAGTCCTGTTTCCGTGAAGCATTCGCTGAGGGCTTACAATGTGCCAGACGTTGTACTGGCTGCTGGGGATACAGAAATGAGCACCGTGGGAGTGGTGCCCAGAGAAACCAGTCAGCAAATACCTGCTCAGGTCACCAGAATTAGCCAAGATGGCTACAGGACTTACTCATATTGGTGACACTGGCCACAGTGGTAATACAAATAGCCCTCATTTGTTGAGCACCTACTCACTGCCAGGCACTGTGCTAAACACTTTATATGTATTAACTCATTTTAATTAACTCAGGTATTAAATCCCAGAACAGGAAATGCCTAGTCTGATCTTCAGACACAGAACAGGCCACAGGCCTTGGGTCTCTTTCTCCCTTTTGGCCAAAGAGAGAGCATGGTGCCTGAATCTCCATTAACCCGATGACAGACACAGTGCAAAAGGCTCATGCGTCCACAGCACACACCCTGCACACACACTCACACACATATACACACACATACATGGCCTGCGAGATCTTCCAAGAGGGTGTGTGTTCACCACCGTGCCCACCTCCCAACCAACTCTTCCTTCCCAAAATCTCCTGCCCTGATTATAACCCAGAAAAGTCAGTAGGACTTTGGAATGCTTTTCTCCTTCGGTTTTGGAAAAAATTAACTATGCCTGTGGGATTTTTTTTCCATTTTATTATCCTGAATAGAGAGATGATTGCTTGGGAATAGCTAGGAATATGATATATTAAGAACTATACTGCAGGACCCCTGGGGCCTCTGTGGCTGTTTCTCCACTATGGGATTTCCCAGTTGAGACAGCCCTCAAGCAGGAGGACAGGGAAGGCTCCAATGGAAAGGGAGACTGAGAACAGAGTGAGTACTCCTTAGATAGTCCCCTGGATACAGTAGAGTTGGAACCCAGTCCTCTTATGGCAGGTGGCACCATGGCAGGCACCTGACCCATCCCCAGGGCAGTACAGGTTTGTGAGGCACAATCCTGGCTGGCAAAGGCCTCCAGGCACTCGGGCACCTCCTCCCTGTGTTATTTCACCTGTGAAGAGCAGGAAAGGAAAGTTGACCCAAGACTCAAGCCAAAGTGAGCAGGACAGCTAGAGAAGGTATTTCCTGGGAGTGGGCTGGCGTGGATTTGCAGTCCGGGGAGCTGGGCGTGGGGACCCCTGTATATCAGCTGGGGGCGTGGGGTACAGCTACTTCAGACTGAGTAGCCAGGGAAGGTTTCCCTGAACCTGGAAAGGGAATGAAACTTGACCACAAGAAGGAGCCAGCCATGGGAGGAAGAAGAGACAGAGGTTCCAAGCAAACACCAGGACTCTGAGCCAGGAGTGAGCCTGGTGTGTTAGGAGGGAAAGTTTCTGTTCAGCCTGAATTGCACCGTGAGGAAGGGGTGGGGCCCTGGGGTGTTGGATGCCCTCCAGTTAAGCCTACCTGCAGCTGGCCAGTTATTGGTTCCCAGGTGCCCTGACCCCAGGGCTGGGTCTCCAGACTCTTTCCTCTCTCAGGTCCCCAGGGGTCGCCCATCTGGGGGATCTGCTGTTTGGATGTTGGGAGAACCGCCCCATGAAGAACAGACCCAGATTGGTATTTTGGTCTCTAAAGAAAAGACCTCCTTCCCTCTCTTGGCTTCCCCACCTCTGCCATCCTCCATCCTCCCCCACCCATCATGGGGTATCTGGAGGAAGACAGCCCCACACCCAGCTTCTGCTTGGCCAGCCAGCTTTGCATGCTCCACACAAAGAAGCACCTAGAGGCTCCCTTGCTGTACCTTATTAGAACAAGTGTTCCTGGCTTCTCCTGACAGCTGTCTCACCTCCTGCCCTGGCCCCCCAGTGGAGGGAGGACTGACTGGTTTCTTCCTTGGCCTCTCTGGGGTGTGGACGCACCTCAGGTCACATGACTGTGCATGAGCCCAAGTTTGAAAAAGTCTCAGCACAGGCAAAGAGCAGGGACCCCCTTACATCAGTCTGGGTCTTCCACACCCCATGCCCCAGCCTCACCAGACCACGGACCCCTCCCCAAAGACACCACACACTCTCATGCCTCCAGGCCTTGGCTCAGGCCATTCCCTCTGCTTCTAACGCCCTTCTCCCCTTCTTTTTCTCCTGGAACTCCTCCCATTCAGTGAGGACCAGCTTAGCTCCCATCTCTTCCATGAAGCCTTCCCTCTTCCTTTCCCTGACAGCAAGACTCAGTTCAGTGCTTTCTCTCCATTGAGCACTTACTCATGCACTGGTGTGAAGACTGGTTGTTTGTGTCACTCTTTCCTTAGAACAGTGACACTTGCACTTTAAATCAAAACCCATTTGAGCAGCTAATGAAAGCCTGAGCCTTGTCTCCAGAACATTGCACACATCCACATATCCAGGAAGTTTTGCATACAATTTCAGGGGGCTCTGGAACCAGCAAAGCCCACCAATGGAGCCTAGAATAGGAACTCCTTCATAATGTAAGGTCCTTCTGCTCAAGGCCTGTGTCATTCAATTTTGGGTCACCTCTTCATCCCAACAACCAGCACAGTGCTGAGCACATAATAGGTCTTCAAAAACACATCACTTGAGGGGCTGGCCCAGTGGCATAGTGGTTAAGTTCGCGCACTCCACTTCGGTGGCCCAGGGTTCGCAGGTTTGGATCCCGGGTGCGGACCTACGCACCTCTTATCAAGCCATGCTGTGGTGGCATCCCACATATAAAATAGAGGAAGATGGGCACAGATGTTAGCTCAGGGCCAGTCTTCCTCAGGAAAACAAGGAGAATTGACAACAGATGTTAGCTCAGGACTAATCTTCGTCACAAAAAAATAAATAAATAAAATTTTTTAAAAAATCACTTGAGTGAAATGACATTTCTAACTTTCCCAGTTCTCAGAGAAAAAGGGAAAAGTACCTATAATTTCATCACTATATGAACAGATGTTGATTGAGTACCTACTATGTGTAGGCCTTGTGCTAAGCCTGTGTAAAGATTCAGAGGCAGGTGAGGTGGGGCCTGTAAGGAGCTGGTCATCTCCTTGGGAAGATGGGTCTGACAGGCTAAAGGCGCGCAGCCATTCCACAGTGGTCAGGGAAAGCTTCTTAGAGGAAGTGAGGCTGGCACTGTCCTTGAAGCAGAGATGTGGCTTGACAGGGGCAGACGTGGGTGAGGAAAGGGACATGAAGCAGGGAAGAACATGGGTAAAGGCCGTGGGTTGGTAGTGACCAAAGGAGATTTGACTGACAGAGGAGGCCAGTGGCCAGAACCAAGGGTTAGGGTGTGGGCAAGATATGGGAGGGTTAGAAGAGACAGGTCAGATTGGAGGGAGATTGGGCCTTGGAAGGGATGCCAAGGAATTTGGGCTTTATCCTGTTGGCAGTAGGCAGTCATTGATAGATTCTCAGCTGGGGAGGGATGGGATGAAAGAGTTTTAGAAAAGATCATGATGGCATGTGCAGGGTGGACCAGTGTGGGGAGAGACTGAAGGTGAGGAGGCGGGCTAGGAAGGTGGGAGGGTCTCAGTGGGGGTGGCAAGGAAGGGCAGCAAGGTGAGGTGTGGAGGCAAAGAAGGACAAGGTTCCTAGTGATTAGTTGGCTGCTGGGACAAAAGGGTAAGGATCAGGAAACTGGTTATCTAGTGTGACCAGCCTGAGGGACTGGGAGCAAGGTGGAGCCTCGGGGAGACGGAGACAGGGCTGGGCTGGGCCAAATGTGGCGAGTCTGGTTTCCACCGAATGGGCTTCCAGGTGGGAGCCATCCCAGGTGGACTCAGAGAACCGAAGCTCCGGGAATTAAAGATGATGCTAATGGCCTTTCAATTTTTATGATCCAGGGCCTGCTTTAACAATTTACATGAATTAAATTCTTTAATCCTAACAACACCCTGTGCAGTGGGTGCTATTGTTATCTGCATTTTACAAGTGAAAAAAAGGGCCAGAGAGGCAAAGTGACTTGCCCAAGGTCATGCAGCTAAAATATATATGTATATTGTGGAGATATGTAACCCTAATGAAACTATAATCTGTGTGGTTCAGGTCCAGAGCAGAGTCCCATTTAAATAGGCACAGTACCATCAGGCAGAATAAATAAACCCCATTCTTTGTCCTGAGTCTCTCTAAAAATATGAAAAGAACCCAAAGGACAACTCCCACTGTTGTCCTCCGGTCTGTCTCACCCCAACTTTCTGGAGCTGCTGTCCTCCCAAATTCAAATTCCCCAGAGACCCTCCCTCTATCTCCAACCTGCAAGGCATTCCCTCCCCCTCTCTTTCTTCTTCTTTCTCTCCCACCTTTTCCCTCCCTCCTCCTTCCTCCTTCTCTCTGCCTATAAGGGGTTCCCTCTCTTCCTCTCCCTCTCTCCCTTTCTCCATCTGTTCCTTGGTTTCTCTCTTCCTCTCTCTCCATCTCCCCCCCCCCACCTTCCTCCATCTGTCTTCCTCTCTCTCTCTCTCTCTCTCCCTCCCTCCCTCCCTCCTCACCCCCCAGCTCATTATCATGTAAATTTTCTTTACCTTTTGAGCTGAGTCTCTCCCCCTCCTTCTTCCTCCCTCCTCTGCCCAGAGCCTTCATCTGCATCATAAAAGCAGAGAAACTCCTCTGGCAGAACTGGCCTAGACTCAGACACTGGAAGAAAGGATGGGGGGAAACTGGACAATTACAGGATTAGAAGGTTCCCTTGGACCAGCAGGGAATGGGGAAAGTCTGTGAACAATCCCCTGTTAATAAATTTCATTATACACACATACATATAAACATACATAAAGTTTATATGCATATGCATGTGTACTCACATATATAAAATACATTGTAAACTAATGGGATGATTGCAAAGAAGTAATGCCTTGAACTTGCGTGAGGCTTTATTCAGTTGAAAATACTCTCATTTTCATTTGTTCACCATTTCTGCATATACCTGTTTCTCTCACTAAATTATAAACTCCTTGAAGACAGAATATCGATCTTGTTCATCTAGTACAATGCCTGACACAAGAAGTATTGGATACTGTGTTCAAATCCCAGCTGTACCACCAGCTGTGTGGCCCTGGGTACATTATTTAACCTCCTCAACCCTGTAAAATGGGCATAATCCCAACACCTTCCTCATTCATCTGCGGTAAAATTAAATGAGATAATTTATGTAAAGGGTTTAAGACAGTACCTAACACATAAAGTTCTCAGTACATATTAGCTCTTATCCTTTTAATTATTTGTTTAAAATTATTATTATGGATCAAATATTGATGAATTATCCTCACAGCAGTCTAGTGAGGAATGGGCAAGGTTTTATCTGCATTTTTCAGGTTAGAAACAAAGGCACAAGGCACTTAACTGGCTGCCCAGGGTCACTGACCTAAGTGGACTAACGATCATGTTGCTGGACTTGCTGCCTGGTGCTCTAGTGCTCCACCAAGGGGCTTCCTTAGAACCGCCCCCTGGAGATAACGGCAGCTCCTCGGGGAAGCAGATCAGATTTCACACTTAGGTTCCAAAATGTCGTTGGACCTCCTCTGGTAAAACGAATCTTGACATTTAAGTCACACGGTGGAGCTCAGAACACTATCTTTTTTAATCAGGGAAATATTGTGGTGCCATCCCCGCAGCACAGTGCTGTTTGCCCTGTGGTTTGCACGAACTCTGAAACAGATGAAAACAAGGATGCTCTCTGGCCTGTGTCTGCGTGAGTTCCCTGGGCCTGGAGAAACCCCAGTGGTGGTTGTCAGATCTGATGGGGCTGGGGGAGGTGACAGATGAAGGCCGTGTGTTCCCATGCCCAAACCTGAGGCCAGGAAGAGGCTTCCACTGCCACGTGCTGGGCACCAGGGCTCTCCAGCTGTACCAGCCCAGGCCTGGCCCTGCTCTGACCCTTTGCCTGCCCAGATTAATAGAGCTTGAAACTCCTGCATTCAAGACCATCTGATTCTGCTGCTCCATCTTGCACATGGGACAAAATAGGCTCCATCTAGCCCAAACAGGAAAGGGATTTACTCAAGGGACAACATGGCAGACCAAGTATTATAACATTAGGTTTTCTCAGTCACTGTTTGGTTCTCTTTCCATCTCACCGGGCTGTCTTAAATCATCCAGCAAAGTTGGACCTCATTTTCTTTCATTCAGTCAGTCAGTTAGTCATTCCACAAATACTTGCTGAGCATTCACTCCCTGGCAGACAGGGCAAGGGCAGGGGATGAAAAGATATAGGGGCTCCCAAGCTTGTTGAGAGATCACATCCCTAAGAAGAGAAGGTGGCCTCCCTGATTTCCAAGGCATCTTCCAGCTCTGCAGGACTCAGTGCAGACAACTCAGCCCACTCCCTGTGGTCTAAGGCTGGGTGGGGCCCCAGGCCCCAGGCCCCAGGCTTAGGGCAGGCATCCATTGTTTAAGCCCTGCCGTGAGGAGCCCCAGACCTGGCCACTGGTACCTTGGCCCAGGTTGGCAGCACTGGTGGCTCTTCCTGCCCCCCCCCCGCCCCCCGCCAAAAGGAAGGACCAACTCAAAGGAACAGCAGTTTTCAAGATGAGAAAGGAAGAAGAGGGACTAAAATGTCAGATTTTTGAGGTGTCCCCCAGATGCCTCTCCTCCTCAGAGTCTTCTTGGGTTTCCTCAGCTGAAAATGGTTGCTCCCTCCTCTGAACACTTGTCGTCCTCGAGCTACACCCCAGCTGTCCCCAGCGCTCTGCTTCACGGTGTCTCATCTCTGCAGCCGGACAGTAAGTCAGGAAGGCCAGGACAGTCTTGTCCATCTGTGTGTTCCCCACAGCATCGTGCCCAGGGCTGCGCAGGGGTCAGTGGATAGATGAGTTCATGAGTGATTCTGTTCATCCAGCACGTGGGTGCCTCCTCCAGCCAAATGCTGGGCTAGGTGCTAGGGACAGGCCTAGAGATAGGGACAGGACAGACAGCCCCTGCCCTGAACAGACGCATCCATGGAGGAGGGAATGAAAGATACAGAACATGCTTCTTTTCATGCCTTCTTGATCTCCTCAGCAGCCAGAGCAAGGGCGGCTGGAGCAGCCTCCTGCATTCCCCCATTCATTCGCCCATGCAGGCATTCATGCAGTGGTGGGTAAGACCTGCCCTACCCCCAAGGGGTGCAGCCAAGGAAGGCAGACCCTGCAGTAGACAGCATTTTTAATTTTCGTGAAAGTGCAGCGATGGGAGCCCTGAGGAGGATGACAAAAATGATAATAGTGAGCTACCTCAGTGACCTGTCTCAGGATTAAATGACACAGTAAATGCAAGCTCTTAGAGCAGGGCCTGGCACACAGTAGGTGCTCAGGAAAGGTTAGCTGGCATTCGCATCATTTGCCTTGAAGCAAAGTGACAACCGCTCTAGTTTTGGGGGGTTTTTTGTGAGGAAGATTAGCCCTGAGCTAACATCCACTGCCAATCCCCCTCTTTTTCCTGAGGAAAATTGGCCCTGGGCTAACATCCGTGCCCATCTTCCTCTACTCTATATGGGATGCCACCACAGCATGGCTTGACAAGCGGTGCATCGGTCCACGCCCGGGATCCGAACCTGTGAACCCCGGGCCGCTGAAGAGGAGCGATCGAACTTAACTGCTGTGCCACCAGGCCGGCCCCAACTGCTCTAGTTTTACAAGGTTGAGTAGTGTTCCAGAGGGAGGGAAGGAGGGAGGCCCTCTGGGCAGAGGGCAGCATGAGCCAAGTCAAGGTTTGTTCAGGGGGTTCAGAGTACATAGGAGGAGCATTGCCTTTGCTCAGGTTCTGTCCTGTTGTCATCTGTCCATCCTGGAGAAACAGCAGGAAAGCTGGGACAGGCTTGGACAATTCCACTTCCTGCATGACTGGCATTTAATGAAGAGGTGCTGATGAGGAGAAGATAAGGGTTCTCCTCAACTGAGTTTCAGAGTTTACTAAGGGCTAAGAAGAAAACCTTTGTTCTGAATCTCGATAGAATGCTGAGCTGTTCCCTGCCTTAGTAAGTCAAGTGTTGCGAACACACCAGGGTGCTCCCTTGTTGATGGAGGGTCACACTGGGCCTCTGGGTCCTCTCCGTGGACATCAGGGGTTGTGGTCCAGGCCCAGAGATGAAGGACATCCATATAGGAGGCTGGGCTGAGTATTGCTACCCTAGAACATTCTGAAGAAGTTGCCTTTGAGACCAAATTGTTGGAAAAACAGTTCACCTAGGAGAAAACCTACATCCTTCCTGCCTTGAGGCCTTTTATGCAGAGGCACCAGTTCAAGCAGGAACATGCTCCCTGGCCTTGTTCTTCAAGAAGTGGGGGCAAACTGCCATTACAATTATGGAGGTAATCCACGTACTGGATCTTGGGTAGTCACGGCCTTGACTGTAAATGGTCAGCGCTTTCTCTCGAGCAGGTCATGTGGCTCCTCTGAGTTTCACTATGTTAGTTAGGATGCATCTGGCTACAAATAAAAAACACCCAGCCAACAATGTCCTAAACAGTAGGGACAGTGTTGTTTCCTGGACAGGGAGTCCCAAGAGTCGGCAGTCCCATGGCTGCTTCTGCATCTGCGCAGCATCAGGGCCTGGGTCAACACCTCGGTGGCTCTCTAGGTGCCCATGGCTCCAAGATGGCGGGTAACACACCCTCTCACAAGGAGTCCAAAGGCAGGAGGAAGAAGCAGGGCAGCCCAACTTCTTACTCCACGTTGGCCTAGCAGCAAGGGAGCTGAAGATAGCAAATCTGTGGCTTTTTTTGCCACTCTAGTGGGACACACAGGCAAGAGAGAAGGGACTTGGGTAGCACCAATCATCACCTGCCACCACCCCCCCCCGGGGGACTGTCATGGGAATTAGATAAAAACGTGAAAGTGGATGTGCTGAGTCCATGGAGAGCCCTGCCCGAAGGCCAGGAATGGCAGTGGGTGCTCTGGTGGATGGTGCTCCACCAGGCTGTGGCAGGGGTGGGTCCTAGTTTCTTCTCCAGTTTTTGCCTTTGTTTTCCCACTGTCTCAGTATTTTGGGGCTGATATAACAAAAATACCATAGACTGGGTGACTCAACAACTTAACAACTTAATTTATTTCTTAAACAACAAATTTATTTCTCACAGTTCTGGAGCCTGGGAAGTTGAAGATCAAGGTACCAGCAGATTAGGTGTCTGGTGAGAACCCTCTTCCTGGTTCATGAACAACCATGTCACCGTGTCCTCACATGGCAGAAGAGATGAGGGAGCTCTTGGGTCTCTCATAAAGGCACTAATCCCATTCATGAGGGCTCTGTCTCTATGACTTAATCAGCTCTCAGAGGCCCCTCCCCCTAATATCATTACATTGCGGATTAGGTTTCAACATATGAATTTGCAGGGGGCAGGGACACAAACATTCTGTCTGTAGCACCCACGGAGGCTCAGAAACTAGAATGTTGTCCCAAGGAGCACCAGAGACAAGAAAACAGTTGGTGGCAAGTGAATCCTCACAGCACAAAGCTGGTGGCAATAGTCTGTGGGAAGAATGTCCGTCTAGATGAGCCCGGGGCAGGGCTCCCTGGCCTCCATCTGGCCCTTCTGACTGCCCTTCCGTGGCATGCCAAGCAGAGCGGGTGTTCAAGGCTGGGCCTCCGCTGGTCTCTGCATGTTCACTGCCTGTAAAAAGGGGTGTGGAATTTTAAAAAGAAAGAAAAGGGAAAGGAAACTTAAATGAAAGACTCCAGTGAACAGTAAATGTAAACCACAGACGACGATGCCTTGCACTTATGTTCTCTCTCCCCCTCTCTCTTTCTCTCTCTCTCATTAGTGTATCTCCCTCCCTGTAAACCCCTAATTACCCTGCTCTAATGGTGGGAAAATGTCAACTGTGCAAATATTCCCGAGCATCGGGACTAAGGTGGGTCCCCACTAAGGGCCTTCCCTTGGGTGTCTGGGAGACCCCCACATTACAGCTTTTCCCTCCCTCATTCCCCCCACGTCTCTGCCAGGCTGCCCCACAGGGGGAACTGAAAGCTCCCTCTTCGGAGAGGGAACATTATGGGTACATCCTTTGGGCTCAAAGTAGTTGTTTTAAGGTGGCAGGCGAGCTGCCAAGAGCCTTAGAGGAGGCAGAGAACGGCTGAGAGAGGCCTGCCAGGCCGTCACCATTCTTTGAGGCTCCTGGCATGTTGAAAAATGAAGAATTCCCAAAGTAAGGTCACAAAATTGTGGTATATTTTAAATGTGTGTATTTAACAAATTAATACTTTGGACCCACCACAAACGCAATGCAATATGATTGTGCTGCCTAAGAAACAGTGACAGGGTTTACAAAAATATTGATCCACAGTGCAGTGCCGGCCGCAATACTGGTCTCGCAGTGGGACACAGGTTAAAGCTTTGCAATGACACTGTCACCTTTTACCCCAGAGGTCTCTCCCTAACTATATCTGTTACCTCATTTGTTCCAAGCCCCAAATTTGAGCCCTTTGTGAATGTGTGGTCCCTCCCAGGTGACCCAGTGCGCTGCAGGAGGAGCATGGGCACCAATAAGGTGGATCTCAGCATGTTGAGGGGTGTCAGGGACTGAGAAAGGGGTTAGGTTTGTTGAGGCAGTGGCACAATGTGGGTGAGACCATGAGTCACAGGCCAGGTAGGGATGGCCAAGGTGGCATCTGGATCCCTCCTCAGCCCAGAGGGCCCTTCCCTGTGTGTGTTTGGTGGGGGGTGGGGGGGTGTGTAGTACCACGCACATGGGATGGGGGATAGCTTCCCTAGGAAAACCGGAAACCATCTGCCCTTCCCACAACCAACACACATTCATCTTCTGCTTTACTCAACTTCTCCCCCTCTTCTTTATTTGTGAGGCAACCTACCATGGCCTTGCATCACTACCAAAGACCCCCTTCTGGATAAGTTAAGACACTTTTGGTCACAAATGATAGAAGACACAATCAAACTGGTTTGTGGAAAAAAAAAATCAACTGGCCCAGTGTTTCAGAAGTCTAGAGGTCCAACTACAGGTCAGGCTTGGCTCAGCAGCTCAGATGACATCCCTGGCTTCTCTTCATCTCTCCACTCTGCCCCAATGTGTGGCCTTTACTCTAGCCTCCACAGAATTGCTCCCTCACCTTGCAAGACAATAGCCACAGCAATTAAGTTGCCACGTCTTCCCGCCACACCTAACCTGTGAGCATCCTGGGACATAAGGAGCACAGGATATGCCTATGTGGTCTCTTTCCCTGAGCGGCTAGCCAGGTCCTGGGAGACCTCTCTCCTATTGGCCCCAGTTGGGTCACATGCCCATCCCTGAACCAGTCACTGTGACCAAGGGGATGCAATACTCAGATTGCCTGAGGGGCTCCTGGGACAAGAGTGAATTCTCCAGAGGAAAGCCAGGTGCTTATGAAAAAGGAAATGGAAGCAAAAGAAATGGATGTTGGGGAGGCCACCATAGCCACCCTCAGATCTCTCCTTGACTTTAGTGCTGCCAGCTGGGCGAATTCCCATTGTGTTGGTGGAGGGCCAGCCAGGCTGAATCTAGCACAGCAGGATTATGAGATAACCGAGGTTGGCCTGGAGCCAGAGCTGCTGTTGCCTCTCCCCCAGTGGGCCAACCAGGATCCCAGGTGTCAGGGCACATGGACACATGGCCCCCAGCCCACCACTCACCCTTCCCACCTTGCCTTTCCACTGGGGCTGCGATAGGGGCAATGGAAGAGTTGGAAATGAAGAGCGGAGATGGGCCAGTGGTAGGGAGGTCTGCACAGGAGGACTCAGGTCTCTCCCAGCTGCCTGAGCCAGCAGGGACCTTAGCGGTGCGCTGGTCATAGCAATGTGCCAGTCAAGACCTCATATTAGAGCCGGGAAAGCACAGCTGCAGAGGGCTATGCCCAAGAGAGGCAGCTCAGCAGGGGTTAGCACCAGGCTTGGGAGTCAGAGGCATGACCCTGACCCTGGCCCTGCCTTTCACCAGCACAGGACTTTAAGCTCCCTCCACCTCAGATTCCTCATCTGAAAAGTAAAGGTAATACTTCTCCTACCTAGGTACTGGGTTGTTAGGGTTAAAAGAAAGAATGCATGTTAAGAGCTGAGCAGAGTGCCCAGCTCACTAAACAGCTACTGTTACATCCCCCTCTCACCCACACTCCTCTGCCTGCTCAGTGGAGAGCTGGGCCTGGAAGCCCCGTGTGATAGTGGTTTCAAAACCGGGGTGAAAAAGTCAGTGCCAACAGAGCAAGTAGGCAAGAAAAAGAAATAAAAGGACTCCAGATAGGCAACGAAGAAGTGAAACTCTCACTATTTGCAGACGACATGATGTTATACATAGAAAACCAAAAAAAATCCATTGGAAAACTACTAGAAATAATCAACAACTACAGCAAACTGGCAGGGTATAAAATCAACTTACAAAAATCAGTTGCATTTCTATATGCTAATGATGAACTAACAGAAAGAGAACTCAAAAAGACAATCCCATTTACAATTGCAACAAAAAGAATAAAATATCTGGGAATAAATTTAACCAAGGAGGTGAAAGACCTGTACAATGAAAACTATAGGACACTATAAAGAATTGGAAAAATATTCCACGCACATGATTGGAAGAATAAACATAGTTAAAATGTCCATTCTACCTAAAGCAGTCTACAGATTCAATGCAATCCCAATCAGAACCCCAATGTCATTCTTCACGGAAATAGAACAAAAAATACTGAAATTCATATGGGTCAACAAAAGACCCCAAATAGCTAAAGCAATGCTGAAAAAAAAGAACAAAGCTGGAGGCATCACAATCCCTGATTTCAAAATATACTATAGAGCTATACTAATCAAAACAGCATGGTACTGGCACAAAAATAGACACACAGATCAATGGAACAGAATTGAAAGCCCAGAAATAAAACCACACACCTGTGGACAGCTAATCTTCAACAAAGGAGTGAAGAACATACAATGGAGAGAGGGAAGTCTGTTCAATAAATGGTGCTGGGAAAATTGGACAGCCACATACAAAAGAATGAAAGTAGACCATCTCCTATCACCATACACAAAAATCAATTCAAAATGGATTAAGGACCTGAAAGTGAGACCTGAAACTATAAAACTCCTGGAAGAAAATATAGGCAGTACACTAATAGACATTGGTCATAAAGGGATCATTTCAGATTCCATGTCTACTCGGACATTGGTCATAAAGGGATCCTTTCAAATTCCATGTCTACTCGGACAAGGGAAACAAAAGAAAAATGAGTGGGACTTCATCAGACTACAGAGCTTCTACAAGACAAATGAAACCAGGATCAAAATGAATAGACAACCCACCAGCTGGGAGAAAATATTCGCAAATCGTTTATCCCACAAGGGATTAATCTCCGTAATATATAAAGAACTCATACAACTGAGCAACAAAAAAACAAACAACCTGATCAAAAACTGGGCAGAGGATATGAACAGACATTTTTCCAAGGAAGAGATACAGATGGCCAATAGACACATGAAAAGATGTTCAACATCACTAATCATCAGGGAAATGCAAATCAAAACTACACTAAGATATCACCTTACACGGGTTAGAATGGCTATAATCACCAAGACAAAAAACAAGTGCCGGAGAGGTTGTGGAGAAACAGGAACCCTCATTCACTGCTGGTGGGAATGCAAACTGGTGCAGCCTCTATGGAAAACAGTATGGAGAGCCCTCAAAAAATTAAAAATAGAAATACCTTATGATCCAGCAATCCCACTCTTGGGCATCTACCCAACGGACATGAAATCAACCATCACAAGAGGCTTATGCACCCCTATGTTCATTGTAGCATTATTCACTATAGCCAAGAAGTGGAAGCAACCTAAGTGTCCCTCAACTGAAGATTGGTTAAAGAAGATGTGGTATATATATATACAATGGAATAATACTCAACCATAAGAAAAGACAGAATTGTCCCATTTGCAACAACGTGGATGGACCTAGAGGGTATTATGTTAAGTGAAATAAGCCAGAGAGAGAAGGACAGACACAGCATGATTTCACTCATATGTGGAATATAAATGAACACAGGGACTGAGAGAACTGGTTGGTGGTTACCAAGGGGAAGGGGAGGTAGGGGTGGGCACAAGGGGTGAAGGGATGCATCCACATGGTGACAGACAAAAAGTAGTGTACAGCTAAAATCACACAATGTTATAAACTATTAAGACATCAATAAAAATGAAAAAAAAATGAAATCAACAATAAATTGGAAAAGAAAAAAAACATGGGAACTATGATCAGAGATTAGAAAATTAAACCATTCAAAAAAAAAAAAGAGTCAGTGCCAAGGCCACTGAACTACTGCAGGTCCGAGAGGTGACCTCACCCCTCCCTGAACTTACCTGTTGGTTCTGGTTCTGGTTCCAGGCTGGGAGACAGGGTGTGCCTCGGCCCCGGGCCCTCTTGCTGGGTTTGCACGAGTGGAGCTGAGGAGGGCTTCTCCTGAACCAGGGCCCAGCGAGGCCTGAGAGAGAAAGCAAACGAAAGAGACACGGAGAGAAGAGGCCAGACTACAGAGAGGAGGAGGAGAAGGGCAGAAGTGGTGACCATCACCTGGGAAGCACTCGGGGGGTTCTTCATGAGTAGGAAGGGTCACCCTGTCTCACGTCCCGGGGTTGGTGGGGCTCTTAGCACGGTGCCTGGCACAGAGCAAATGCTCCTGAAGTGGCAGCTGCTTTGTTCCTTTTTATTAGGGCTGCATGCAGCTCTGTGAATGTCCCGTTCCCGCCGGAAACCCCTCCCTAATCCCTGCAGCTGAAAGTGTCTTCTTCTCCTGGGAGCACACGTCTCTCTCTCTCGTTCATTCACTCGTTCATCAATCTGAGAAATGTGTTGTGGCCTTCTGCGCACTGGCAGTGTGCCTAGCACTGGGCACACCGAGGTCAACAAGCACAAGCAGGGGTGCTGCCATCACGGAGCTCGGGCTGGGAGAAGATGGATGCCCCTCAGTAACTCCAGAGAGCCTGGCCTGGCCTGTGCTGAGGATGAGGTCTCTGACAACGAGCAGAGGGACTGAATGAGTGAGGCAAACGAGCCAGAGAGAAGGGGGAGAATGTTGCAGGCAAGTGGAATGGCAGGTGGAACAGCATGTGCAAAGACTTGGAGATGGCCCATCCCGACCAAGTGTAAGGGTCTGAAAGAAGGCCAGTATGGCTGGAGCCCAAAGGTCGAGGGGGTAGAGGTGAGGCTGAAGAAGAAGCCAGGGGCCAGCCAGGTGAGAAGAGCTTCTCGGCCATGGAAGGAATTGGGGCTTTGTTCCTGGCTCAGCAGGAAGCTACTGAAGGTCTTAAGCAGGGCCAAGACAGGCCTGCCTCTGAAGGGGCTCCCTGTGGCTGCCGGGTGGAGCCGGATAGGTGGCCAGCAAGAGTGGTAACGGGGAGAGGAGCCAAGAGACCACTGCAGACATCCGGCCATCACAGTCGGCCGGGCGATGTAACAGTTGCACAGAGGTTCCAGGTCAGATGGACCGTGGGCAAACCCAGAATGAGGCCTCGTTCCCTCTCAGGACAGACTGTACCTCTCTATCCCATGAACTCCTCCGGGCACACTGCCTGGCACGCAGCCTGCTGAACCTGCAGATGTCTGCTGGGTGAGTGGATAGATGTCCCCCACCCCCACCCCCCCAGCTTAACCGATGCAGATGGGAGCCCAGGCCCTGAGCACAATGGCAGCCCTGGCCTGCTGCTCTGGGAGTCCTCAGGGGGAACCTCCTCCAAGCTCCGTGCATCCAGAGAGCTGCTGCCACCCCTCCCCAGCCCCTGACTTTGCCTCCTTCGGGGTGTTCGGACGTCTACTCTCTCTACCCCTCCCCCTGGCCTCTGTTTCCTCATCAGTAAAATAGGGATGATTCTATACTTATGACAGTCAAATCACCATGGACAAGAGCCTTGCAATGCGGTGTGCTCCTCCGAACACAGCATGAACGTTACTGCCGCTGGTGCCCGCAGACCCTTTCTGGCTCAGACAGCAAGCTCTCATCGCCCAGCACAAGTGCTCGCAGGCTGGCCTTCTCTCCCTCCGCTCTCCCATGTCAGCCCGGAGCAGCTTCTTGAGGAGACATGGATTCGGAGCATTTGCACAACCAGACTCCCCTCCCCCAACATCTCTGGTCTGAGGTCCCTGGGGCACGGTCCTGAAATAGCTCACTGCCAAATTAGGCCCAGCTTTTCCAGCTCTGTGGGCGCCCTCCCCCTTCTTTCCCAGCCCTCTGTCTTCCTTCCTCTCTCCTTCCTGCCACACTTCCCTGCATGGTGCCGAGACCAGCTGCTTCCCCCATGACAACTGGCCAAGGAGAGGAAGGCAGCTCTCCCGGCCCAGCGTGGCTCTCTGGGCCCAGCCTTGCAGGCCGGGGTACCTGCTGGGGGCCCAGGCAGGGGGGGACTCCACACTGTCTTCAGGGTCTGCGGTTGTGCACCTGAAAGGTGGAGTACCGTGACTCCCAGGCCCTGCCCTCCCCAGGACCAAGTCCAACAGCTGCGCTTTGCAGCAGGAACCTGATGATAGGGTCTGACTCTTGCATCTTCTCCTGGAGACCACAGTGCACATCCTCGAGGTGGAGCTCTGTGGGGAATGGGGCAGAGAGCACAGGCTTAGGAGTCAGACAGGTGCAAGGTCAAAACAGGATCCTCTCTTTTCAGCTTTATGACATCAGGCGGGTTCCTTATCTACTGAAACCTCAGTTTCCTCATCTGTAAAATGGAGATAACACCAGTGTATTTCAGTCAGGGTGCAGGCTTACCTGCTGTAACAAAGACCCCTAAACAACAGTGACATAAACAAGATAGAAATGCATTTCTCTTTTTCCCGAGCAGCCCAGATGTGACACAGGGTCAGGCCCTTCTGTCCACCCCTGAGCTGCTCTGTCACACTCAGGGTCCCTGCTTCCATTTCAGGTGTAACAGGCTCTTCAGCTACCCCTTCTAGCAGGCAGCAAGGGGAGAAGAGGAGGGGGGTTGGGTTGTAGAAGGCCTTGAGTGTCAGGCCAAGGAGTATAGATTCTCCACGGCGTGGGCTGAGAGGCGTCGGTTGGGGGAGGAGTGTTGCATGAAGACTGCTGTGGTGGACAGGAGAGTCGCAAGTCCCCTCACTGGACTTGTGTCATGTCAGTTTGCTTCAGATTTAGTTTTCATCCAAGGTCCAGAGGTTCTCCCCTGACCCAGAGCATCAGAATCTCAGACCCTCTTCTGCCAGCCAGGGCGGGGCAAGCCTCCGCCTTGCCCCGCACCTCCTGGCAGATCTGCACCAGGGCTGGCCTCAGGCTGTGGCGGCTTCATCAGAGCCTCCCACTGGTCCACTCATCCTTCGAGACCAGCGCTTCTGCCCTCCTCAGGGAAGCCTCGCTGACTGCACAGCTCTTCTCGACGCTTCCCTTCGTTGTCCGTCCACATCCGCCCAGGTCTGCAGCAGCGCTGTTGGAGTTTAATCACAGATTTCTTAGTGAGCACTTTGCTGTGCACGTGCAGTTTTGTGCTGGAAAAATCACTGACGTTCTTCTAGCCCAGGATTCCTCAGACGTTGGTCCCATGATGCGATGGAGCAAAACTCTTCTTGTCGAATAAGTTTGGGAACGTGGACTGTACTTCTTCCTCTGGGGACCACAGTGCACACGACAGCGTCAGGGGCACTCAGAGCCCGACAGAGGAAGCGCATTGACAGGTGTCTCGTCCAGTCTCCCCACCTTTCTTTTTTGAGCCATCCTGTTAGGTTATACAGCCATCCTCTGGGACCTGCTGCTCTCACCCGGTCCTTCCTTTTACAGAAGGGGACACAGAGCCAAGGTGCGAGGAGACGCTTGCACAAGAGCATACCACGTCACAGCAGAGCTGGGACGAGAACCAGGTCTCCTGTTTCTAGACCAAGGATTTTTCTTCCACTCGCATGACTCTCTCCTGTCCCCATGGGAAGCAAGAACCACAGTCCCACTTTCCGGTAACTGTTCTAGGTCTGCCTTCCCTGCTCCAGTGTCCCCGTCCCATGCCCCCTTTTGCGTCTGGTCTCCCCAAGCAGTTGGAAGGCAAGGCCACTGCCCTCTGCTTCTGTCACTGCCACTGCTGGGGCGGATCAGCCTATGAGGGTGAAGCACCGAAGATTGGGCCACCCATAAATTAGAGAGTCACCATCCGCAGCGTGCCAGGAAGCAAGCCCATCCTGGGCTTGGTCTCCAAGTCCTAGAAGTTTCCAAGCTGGGCGGGGAGAGGAGAGGAGAATCAGGCTTAGCCCCTGCAAGGAGGCTGTTTCCTCCTGGGAAAAGTGGAGGAGGTGGGAAAACTCAGCCCCACAGTCCTTATCTCACCAGTTGCACAGCCCAGTGGGGAGAGCGGCCAGTGTGGGGACCACTTTCCCCTCACTGTGACTGTCTGACATCTGGAGGGGCAGGAGCCCAGTCTGTCTGGGCCCCTGGGAACTCAGCAGGGAGGGGCTGGGCTCTTTGTCAGGTGAGGGTCCATCTTGGACCTGAGGCGTGCCAGGCCTCAGCTCATGGCAGAACACTGACACTTAGAGAAGTGCCAGGCTCCAGGCCCAGCCCTGTTCTGGCTGGCTGTGTGACCTCAGGCAAGTCCCTTATCTTACAGGGTCCTACAGAGGGATCAGATGGCCTCTAAGATCTCTCTTCCACCGCACCCTCCATTTCAGTTGTGTAAATTCTAAAAAGTTCTATAAATTCTCCTGGCAGAACTTAATTCCTAAGTTTAGGTGATTTCCAAGCACAAGGCTGTTCCTTTGTATCCCAGAGTTTGAGAGCAGGACACGGGTGTAAAACGAAGACTGACTTCTCTCAAGGAGGGAGATGATGTTCCGTCAGCCAACAGACTGTTAGCAGAGAGGGACCCCTCGCAAGCACCCAGGGCACGTAGCTTGGGGTCAGGGCCCAGGGCGGGGCTGTAGATATGGGCATGGTCCCAGTCCAGTGGGGGCTCTGGTCTGGACTGGCACGTATAGGCCGCCAAGCCATGGGGATGAAGCCACTAAATCAGGCAGAAAAACACTGTCAGGTGTGACTGCTGCATCTGTGTCAAGGGTAACCATGTTGCGGGGTGGCAGGGCGATGAACGGCCACGTGAAGCTGTCAGTTTCAGTCTGGTCAATCCGGAAGGCTCCATGGGGGGTGGGGAAAGGGAAGGTGGATTTCAGGAGCTGTTCGCTTGACGAGAATGGGGTGGTTGAGCATACGGAGCAGGCTCAGGGTGGGGGTGTGAGCCAGAGACGCCTTTGGCATTATCACAAACATCTTGCACACATTTCACTGACCCACGCCCCAAACCCAGAGCACCTGGCCACATGTCCTGTGGCACCATCAGGGCACCTGGAGCTCAGGGCAGTGGGAGGTGCTGCTGCTGAACATCGCCCCACCCTGCTCAGCACCCCCCCCCCCAGACAGTTGCAACAGTCTCCTCACCAGCCTCCCCTTGGCCTCTCCTGTCCCCCCATAATCTGTGCTCCGTGCAACAGCCAGCAAGAGTTTTTACAAATGTATATCTAATCCCCTGCCTGAGAGCCCTCAGTGGCACCGTTGGCCCTCGGGATGGAGCCCTGCCAGCCATGGCTCTCTGCTCCTGCCGCAGGGTCTGCTTCTGATGCTTTAAATGCTGCAACCTCACAGCCCCAGGCCTCTTGTGTGAGCTATGGCCCCTGCAGGAGACATTCTCCACCCCTGTTCCCCGCTCAGAACTGGGCTATACTGTCACCTCCTCTGGGAAGCCTTTCCTGGCCCCCCAGACTAGGTGGGCCTTTAGTCATGATCCTCTCAGAGACCTGGGAACTTACTTCAGGGCTATGTCACATCTGTAAATGTATATGTGTAAGAGTATTTGATCAATGTCTGTACCGCTGCTAGACCGTAAAGGGAAGGGACAGGGCCTATATGACTCCAATTGGAATCAATGTCCAGCACCCAGCACAGTGCCTGGCCAAGCGTGGGTGGGTGCTCAGTTAAACTCTGCTGCATGGACGGAGTCACTGCCCACAGTGTGCTGAGTTGTCTGCTGGGGTCAGAATGTACATATCTCTGGTCCAGGCTTCCAAAACTGAGAGGTCCCTCCCATTCCTGTCACTGTTCAGCCCAGGAAACAGCTCCTGGCAGGCTCTGCCCTGCCTAGCCCTCTCGGCCTACAGGTCTGGCTACATATCAGGTGCTCCAGCCTCAAGAAGCAGCCATTGCAGAGTCAAGCAACCCTACAGATGCCTCTGCACCATGAGGCCTGCAGGCTTGGCGGGGTCAGGGTCTTGGACATGCAGCCAGGCCCATTCCTCCTCCCTAGGCCTTGGCCTGAGAAGAGTCTGGTGATGGTGTGAGTTCTGGATGTCAAACCCAGCTTTGTTCACAGCTAGCTGTGTGGTCCTTTGAAGACCCCAGAATACACACTGTCACTGGATCTTATGGCCAGCTGATGTGTAGATCCTGAGGTCCAAGGGCCACAGCATCCTCAGGTGTGCAGGGAGATGTCTTCCCATCCGTGTAGTAGACACAGTCACCAAAAGAACCAGCCAGAATAGCTTTGAGAAGTGCAGCCTACTGACCTGGATTCCCAATAGTACTCGCAGGCCCTGAGTTGGGGTTTGAAGAACCCCCCAGGGTACGGGGTGGGAGGATAGGGACTGTGCTTTCTGTGTGGGAGCCAGAAGGCCCTGGTTGCCCTGGAACTCCCTGATCATTGTTGTCCTGGCCTGGACATCCTCTCCGTCCTTCCTCCAGCATTTATAGAGCACCTTCTAAGCACCAGGCTGGCAGCAGACAAGACCTTCACAGTCCCTGCACGTGGGAGTGCACAGACTTGTCTCCATCCCAGCACGGAACAGAGTGCTTAGGCTCACACACTCTGCGGCCAGCCTGCCTCCTCGCAGAGCCCGGTGCTGCTGCTTGCCAGCAGTGTGGCCTGGGGGAAATTACCAGTCTGCTTTGTACTTCCTTTTCTTTATCTGTAAAATGGGGATAATAATGGTAGCTACCTTGTGCTTGGGACAATGTAAAGGGCTTGAACAGTGCCCAGCACACTAGTATGTGTAAGCTCTTTGTGTTAGTCTAACTAAACATAGACTGGGTAGGTTAAACAACAGACATTTGTTTTCTCACAGTTCTGGAGGCAAGAAGTCCAAGATCAAGGTTCTGACCTGTTTAGTTTCTGGTGAGAGCTCTCTTCCTGGCTTGCGGATGGCCACCTTCTCACTCTGTCCTCACGTGGCCTTTCCTAGGTACATGCCTGCAGAGAGGGGGAGGGAGAGCTCTGATGTCTCCTGTAAGGACACTAATCCTGTCAGATCAGGGCCCCACCCCTATGATCTCATTTAACCTTAATTCCTTCCCTACTCAAAATACAGCCATAGTAGGGGGTCTTCTAGTATCTTCTCAACATTAGAATTTTGAGTAGACAGGTACATTCAGTCCATCACACTCTTATTAAGAAGATTTTAGCCTTTATGATCTGCTACCCTGGTTTGGCTCTTGCTAAGAAACTTACCTGGCATGTATGTAGGCCTTTTCCAATTACACAGCTCTGTGGTGAGCCCCTTATAAGGGCAGAGACCCTTGTTTACCAGCTCCAAGCCCTGAGTTTGTCACAAAAGTAAATCCCTTTCACTTCTGCCATCTTTTTTTTTGAGCTCTGAACCTCCCACCTGTGGGGCAGGTGTAACCGATGTTTACAGATGAGGAAACTGAGGCCTAGAGAATTCAAATGACTTGTCTGCAGTCAAGCAGCTAGTCAGTGGCAGGGCCATTCCTAGACCCAGATATTCCAAAACCTGGCCCATTGCCCTTCCTCCTTCTGATGTGGCCCCCAGTGAAATCAGAGCAGAGAGTTGTTAAAAATCAGATCATGGAGAACCAGAATGAATTTGGAACCTGAATTCTAGAGCCAGCTTCTTCCTGGGCCATCTCCCAGGCCTTAGGTTCCAGCTACTCAATGGAAACAACATGCCCTGCCCTACTACTCTGCAGGAGGGAGAACGGGGGTCATGCATGTGACACATATGAGAGGTAATGCCTACGGAAGCTGGCTTTGTGCCTCTTTCCTTGGAGCTGGGTCCCCTTTAAGCAGGGCAACAGAGGGCAGGCACCCAAAAAGAAGCCCCATACCCATTAGCAATCACTCCCCATTAGCCCCACCCCCAGCCCCTGACAACTCTAATCTACTTTCTGTCTCTACGAATTTGCCTATTCTGGACATTTAATATGAATGAAATCATACAGTATGTACCCTATTGTGTCTGGCTTCTTTCACCTAGCATAATGTTTTCAAGGTTCATCCATGTTGTTGGCAAATCACATTCCACTGTATGGATATACCAAATTTTGTTCATACATTCATCAGTTGCTGGACATTTGGATCGTTTCCACTTTTTGGCTGTCATAGTAATGGTGCTATGAAAATTCATGAATAGGTTTTTGTGTGGACTCATGTTTTCATTTCTCTTGGGTGTATACCTAGGAGTGGAACTGAGGGTCACATGGTAAGTCTATTTTGACTTTTTGAGGAATTGTCGAACTGTTTTCCAAAGAGACTGTACCATTTTACATTCCCATCAGCAATATATGAGGATTCCAGTTTCTCCACATCCTCGCTTGCATTTGTTATTGTCCACTGTTTTTGTTATAGCCGTCCTAGTAGATGTGAAGTGGTACCTCAGTGTGGTTTTCATTTACATTTGATGGCTGAGGACGTTGAGCCTCTTTTCATATGCTTTTAGCCATTTGGATGTCTTCTGTGGAGAAATGTCTATTCAAAACCTTTGCCCACTTTTTTTATTGGGTTGTCTTACCATTGAATTGTAAGAGTTCTTTAAGTATTCTGGACACCAGTCCCAAACAGGTATATGATTTGCAAATATTTTCTCCCATTCTGTGGGTTATCTTTCCCCTTCCTTGATGGTGTCCTTTGACACTTCTGCCCACTTCTGCCGCTGCCCCCTCACGTGGGCTTCCCTCTTTTCTGACCTATTCATCTTTCTTGGTTGTTCTCCCTTGGGGCCTTGCACTCTCTTGGGGCTACCGGAACTGGCTCTTTCCTGCTCCATGGACAATGTTCCCAGTAGGTTCTCACCCAGCCGACGGCCTGAACTGCACCCAGAATGCAGTCATCCCTGCGTTTGGGGGGTTCTGAGACTCTGTGTATGATGAGCTGTGCCCACAGAACCCCCAGGGTGAGTAAGGCAGAATGGAGAGGAGACCGCCATATGCTGAGTGTCCGCTGTGCACTCGATGTTTTGCATGCACTATCCCACTGCATCCCCAAAATAATCTCAAAAGATACTAATATTTTGTCTACCCTGTAGATAAAATGGAGCCAGATTTGGAGTCCAGTGTGTCTGAGTGCACAGTGTGTACGTGGCTCATGGGCAACAAGTTTACCTCTGCTCTCCTATTTGGTAAATGACTACTCTGGGAGGGGCCCAGTGTTGTTCAAAAATGTTACAGAAAGCTTTGGTACCTCCCTGGACTAAGTCCCAGTATGGTAGCAACAGAAGTTCCTTGACACTCCAGAAAATGTCTGACTTCGCTTGCTGTAACAACCAACCCCCGAATCCCAATGGCTCACCCCAGTAAAGGAATGTTTTTTGTTCACATTGCAGTCTAATGTGAAAGGTGGGGGTGTTCTGGTCCAGGCTGTTGGGAGCCGGCTCCTTCTCTGTGGTCTGTGGCTGTGCCGGCCCCTCAGCCTCAGGGTCTTCTGCTGGACTCCTGACATCAGGCCAGCCGACAGGGAAAGAACACGTAGAAGGTTGTAAGGGGAGTTTTCTGGGGCCAGGCCACATTCCACTGGCTAGAATGAGGTCACTTGGTCACACCTCACTGCAAGGGGGTCTGGGAAATGTCTAGTTGTGACCCCAGGAAGAAAAGTCAAAATGCTCTTGTCCACAGGGAGCCAGTCTCGGGCACAGTACTCAGATGTGAACTTTAGCCAAATCGCTTCCAGCTCCTCAAAGCCTGCCTCCAGTGTGGTGAGAGATCTATTTCCATGGCTCCTTTGCCCTGTTTCCCGCTCCTCACTGGGGCCCAGCTGAGTTGTGCAGGCTGAGCAGTTAAAGAGCGTTGCTTCTCTGTGACATGGTGGAGCAAACCTGAAATGTCGCTTGTTGGTGACAGTTGTGGTAGAGCCTCCCCAGTTCCCACCCTACCTCCTTTATCCCAACTCTGTAAAATGGGTGCCTTTCTGATACTGACATGCATGATAGCTCTGGAGCTTTGATTCCACCTGCTGTGTGCCAGTGTTCTAGAAACTTCTGGGTTATATCGGTGTTTCTCTGGTATGATACACGTACTTTGGCGGATATGAGATTAAGTGGTACATATAAACCTTTTATTTTTACTTTTGTGATTATATATCTATTGTAATGTATATTAGGAAAAAATCACTTAACACATAAAGCCCATAATTTCACATAAATTATCATTTAAGATGAGGCTAATTTTGATATGGAAAAAAAGGTGACACATGAATGACCGAGTTTGGGAACATTGCCTGGGGTGAAAAGCCTCAGATGCTAGACTGCCTTGATGAACTGTGGTCCCAGTGCTTGCTAGTGCGTGACCTCTCTCTACCCCCCTTCCTCCTCTGTAGCGTGTTACCACAGCGTATGGAGAATATAAGGTGGTTCAGATGTCAAATGATCAATATCAGTATCTGGCACATGTTATGTGCTCAGTAGGTGTTAGTTACCCATTATTGGTTATTAGGAAACACTGAGTCATATCATTTAACTGTGCCAACAGCCCTGTGATCAATATTATTACTGCCGTTTTACAGATGAGCAAAGAAAGGCTAAGTCACTTGCCCAACTAGTAGTAGAGCCAGGCTCTGGCCCCCAGTGCGCCTAAGTCCTAGACTGGGCACTGCGAGGGGAGTCCAGTTACAGTCCTGGCTCTGGCCCTAACTTAGAGGCCCCTTTAGGCAGGCCCCATCCCTCTCTGAGCCTCAAGCTTCCTGTGAGCATGGGGCAGAGGACCAGCTTCGTGCTTTGTGCAGGACCAGGCTTGCAGGACTTAGGGGCTGCTGTCCTCGCTTCAACCAGAGTAGAAGCCTTTGCTTTAAAAATGAAAAAAAGTGGACTGGATGTGATCTAGATGCTTATAAACTTAGCCCCTCCCAGAGCCTCTGCCTGGCTGTGCATTCGTGCTGCTCTCTCTCTCCATAACACCTAAGTACTTCTCTGTGACCAAACTTCAAGCTTACCCCAAGCACAGACCATCATTCGTTTATCTATTCATCTGTTGGACATTTGAGTTATTTCCATTCTGTGGCTAATATGGATAATACAGCTAGAACATTGATACACAGGTTTTTGTGTGGACATATGTTTTCACTTCTCTTGGTAAATACCTAGGAGTGGAATTGCTAGGTCATGTGGTAGGGGTTTGTTGACTTTACGAGAAACTTCCAAACTGCTTTCCAAAGTGGTTGTACTATTTAAAACTCCACCAGCAATGTATGCGAGTTCCTGTTGTCCCACACTCTGATCGACACTTGGAGTTGTCAGTCCTTTTCATTTTAGCTATTCTGGTTTGTACGTAGTGGCATTTCATTGTGCTTTTAATTTGAATTTCCTGATGGCTAATGATATTTAGCACCTTTTCATGTGCTTTTTGGCTGTTTATATATCATCTTTTATAAAGTATCGGTTCACATTTCTTATTCTTCCTTTTTAATGAGTTGTTTGTCTTATCAATGAGTTGTGACAGTTTTTTAAAAATACATCCTGGATACCAGTTCTTTGTCAAGTATGTGTGTTGTGAATATTTTCTCAGTCTGCAGCCTGCCTTTACCATGAACACTTTCAAATGGATTAATGAATGTTGATTTGTTGACTCTCAAGCTTGCCTCTCTAGCTCAGACCTCCCCTTGAATGTTAGGAACCCTTTTCTAATTATTTCTGTTTGGCTGTGGGATATCTTTATCTGCAGGTAGAGAGGTGGGATGGCATTAAGGGCTGAACCTGTGGACTCTGGGATCAGACAGTCCTGGGTCCAAGTCCCCGCTCCAGGGCTCACGCATGGACAGATCCTTCACCTCTGCTCTCTGAGCCTTGTTTTTCCGGTTTGTAAAATGGGAACAATAAATGATCATCTCCTTGGGCGATTGTGAAGATTAGATGAGGTGATGATTGTAAGCACTTGGCGAGAGCACCCAGAAGCTGAGCTGTACCATTTGGCACTCTCGTTCCTGAGGTCCGTCAGCACCCTAGCCCCAGCCATGCAAACCAGGCCTCACACAGCTAGCTTCCTCTACCTTCCTTTATCCTGAAAACACCACCTTCCTCCGGTTACTCAGGCTGCAAACCTTGGACTCCTTCTTCCCCTCCTCTGTGCCACTTCCTGTTTCAGAATGGCTCTTGCATCAGCCCCTTCCTCTCTGCCCAGGCCCCTGCCCTGGTCAGGCCTTCTTCCTCTCTGCACTGCTCTTGGAATAGCTCCTTACCAGATGGTCTCCCTGCCTTCTGCCTGCCCCATCTTCCACCCTGCGTGCCGTGGCCGCCATTGCCAAAGGCTTCCTTTCTGAATCAGAAACCTGGGGCTCCTGGGGTGGGTGTTTAGGGGAGACCACTTTGTAAGGACAAGGCTCAGCTGTCCCTAGCTCCTTCTCTGGTTATAAATAACAGGCTCTATTCTTAGCCCACCAGCAGTTAGTTCTCCTCCCCTACCTTCCAGAGGCTCCATCAGGGACCTTGGCTGTCCTTACTGGAGACAGGCCATTCCTTGGCCTTTGGCAGGACCCATTCCTTTGATACGTGATCAGAAAATTCAATTATAAAACCAATTACTGATTTCCTGAGCTTCACAAGGGAGACATGAAAGTTTGATTAAGCTTGAATTCCTGTTTGGCTGATTGCCAGCCAAGGCCAAATGGGCTTGTGGGAGATTTTTGTTGTTGATTCTGGTTTGTTTTGTGGCTGCACTCTTGGATAGGGGAGGAGGCACATTGGTTTTCTGTTGTGGGGTTTTTTTACCCCCTACCCCAACTTGCTGAATGGCTCTTCCTCTGTTGTGATGCATAAGATGTAAATCCCCCAAAGACCCGTTGCCAGGGCAACAGGCTCCCGGAATTGAGCTCAACTAAACAAAGTCCTTCAGCTTTGAAGGGAGAAGTGTTTGTTTCCCATGCGGAGCGACGTGGCCGTCCACAGGGCTGCATTCAAGGACGCCTAGATGAACAGGGACACGGTAGTGGCTCAGGAGTCACTTGCAAGCAGCTTCAGCAGTGTGGCTGGGCTCTGAATGCTAACAGCCCCTACCCGGGGAACACACAGATGCTGGGGCCAAGGATCAAGGGCTCCAAAGACTGGAGCTCCTGAGCTGTCTGCCCAGGTGGTCATGTCTCCCCGAAACCTGCAGGGCTGGCCAGAAATGACAGCCTGCTGGGCCCCAAGGGCAAGGGCCCAGGGCAGGTAGGGACTGGAAAGCAAACCTTGGTCTCTAGCCAAAGCGCCTTGCTTGTTCAGATACTAATGGGAAACCGAGCAGAGCCTGTGGTGGGAGCTGGCCGGGGCTCCAGGTCAGAGTCTGAGTTCGTTCCAGAATCCAAATTCCTTCCCCAGGAATAAAATGAGAGGATCCTAGTTCTTTGGAAGCTGGAGCCGTCCCAGAACTCTTCCTACAGGGGGTATATTATCCAAGAGGGGTGATGGGACCCCATTCAAAAGTGCCTCCCCCATGCCTAAAATGCCCCACTTAGAGATGGAGCCCTTTGGGTTTGAAAGGCTGTTAGGTCTCTAGGAATCCTGGTTAGGGTGCTAATATCCCTGGAGGGAGAAGCATCTACAGTGGGGATTAACCGTCCGCTAACTGAGAAAAGAGCCCTTTGGGAGTAGGACATGGGATTCCCTATGCCCAGTGTGGGGATAAACTCCACCTGCCTCCCAGCTCAGTCAAAGCCAGGCCCACAGTGACCCCTCACACCAGAAAACGTCCGCACCTCCGATGTCTGTGTGGTGCTCCACACCTCCCAAAGCTCTCACACCCTGCCCCTCATCCACTCAGCAGCCTCATGAGCCACCCCCCTTGACCCCCAGTTGCAGACAAGGCAGCCAAGGCTCAGAGAGGTCAAGGGCCTTGCCCAGCATCACACAGCTGGTGAGTGCAGATTCTGGACTTGGACCTGAGACTTCTGAGTCCAACCCACACAGCCTCCAGCTGCATTGAGGTCACAGATACGGTACATCCCCTTTGTTTGGCTTGTTTGTATGTTTACTTGTTTTTACAAGGTGAGAAATTTTTGTGAGGTTTGAATTTGGGGTTTTTTCCTTTCTTTTCTTTTTTCAATTAAATTGTTACAGCTTCCTGGTGGAGTTGTAATTAGGAAATTCTGTGTTAGTTAGCTAGGCAGAATTGACAAATACCCAGGCAGTGCTGGATGGAGTACTTTTTCCCCTCCTTAGAAATTCAGGTTTTGCCAAACTGGGGGGAGGGAGTTGTGAAAATGGGGAA
The DNA here is from genome assembly GCA_031878705.1 of Tapirus indicus. Taxonomy (NCBI): domain Eukaryota; kingdom Metazoa; phylum Chordata; class Mammalia; order Perissodactyla; family Tapiridae; genus Tapirus; species Tapirus indicus. Next base: position 27,905,503 of record CM062927.1, on the reverse strand, counting down.
AATGTGTGTAGCTGGGCTGGCCAGAGAGGGTGGATTTCCTCCTTTATGTAGAACTAGACCAAAAAAAAATAGTTGCCTTTGTGTAGGATGATTTTTTTATACATGCAGACATGACTAGTATGGGAAAGGTGGGGGAAACAGGTGAAGGAGGGACCCAGGCTGGGGTCCAGGCTTTGGCAGGAAGGAGACTGACGCCTCAGATAGAGGAAGGGTTCTTGGAGCAGGTGCCTGGAGAGACCCCACCGTCACCATCCCTCCACTTGCACTTCTGAGTGACAGTGTGACAGCCACCCCACATGTGGAGCACACATGGGCCAGGCTCTGTGCCAGACCCTGTTTCTGGTGTTACCCTGACATTCTTCATTTTAATAGTGATATGTTAATTTTCATGTGAGTCCAGAAATAAGTATGTAGCCCATTTAGCTCATGATTGCTCAGATATTAGAATAAGACCAAAGTAGGGGCCTAACTTTTTTTAAAAATGACTCAAGTAAAAGAAACATATTATGCAGCTAAAGCCAGGGATGGGGGCTGGCCCAGGCTTTGCAGGTTCAGATTCTGGGCGCAGACCTACACACCGCTCATCAAGCTATGCTCTAGCAGCGTCCCACTTACAAAATAGAGGAAGACTGGCACAGATGTTAGCCCAGGGCCAATCTTCCTCAAACACAAAGAGGAAGATTGGCGATGGTTGTTAGGTCGGGGCCAATCTTCCTCACCAAAAAAAAAAAAGCCAGGGATATTATACAGATTGGGCAGAAATTATGAAAGCAGGACAGAAAGGACTGAAGTTTAGGAAAGCTTGCTTTACCCATATGAGCTAGGTAAGTAATATGATTATGCTCATTTTACAGATTAGGAAACTGAGGCTTAGAAAGGTTGAGTGATAGATATGTCCACAGTCACACAGCTAATAAAAGGCAGAGCCAGGACCAAGACCCAGGCCTGCCTGACTCCAAAGGCAGGTCAGTGGCCCCAGCAAGTCTCAGAGCCCACAACGCAGGTGAACAGTCTCATCTTCATGCTCCGGGTGAAGCCCCCAACGCTGGGGTCAGGCCAGCCTGTCTTCCGGGGGCTGTCCACTGGAGAAAGAAGGCTTTCCTGGCTCCTTACCGAAGGGTTAATGGAGAGGCATCCCACTCTGGGGAGGTGGGGCCCTGGGCCTGCTTCCTCCAATCAGCTGCGTCTAATTCTCTCAAATAAAAGCCTTTTCAGAAAGGGCCTGGCGTGATGCTGCATGTGACTGGCAGAGCTGCAATTGCCAAGGGTTCACTGTGCGCCTGCCCCGGCCCAGCTCCACCCACCCCCAAAGGGCTCTCCTTTTCTCCCGTCCCTTTCTTCCCTGGTCTTTCCCACCCCTTCCTTTTTTCTTTCTTCCTTGTCTCTGATTCACTTTATCCAACAAGCTGTCGACTCAATATATCAAATAACTCCCTGAATGATTTCCGAGAGCCTCCTTCCAATAACTGAAGCCTCAGGGTTGGAAACACATTGATGCTTTTGTGGGACGGAGGTTTCAGAACAGTATTAAATTTGCATGAGGCGCTAGGAGAGTAGCCTCGTCCGCACAGTAGAGACAGGGAGGAAACAGTCTCACAAGCAACTTTGCCTGGCTTGTTACTCCCCTGGGAGAAATGAGCCCGGGTCACCCAGCGCGAGAGAGCGGCCCTGCCCCAGACCATCAGAACAGATCTTGTGACTGAGAAACCATTTACGTCCCTGTGTTTTATAGTTGGCCAGTTTCCTAATCAGGGATTTGGGGGTTGCAGCCCCAGAAATAAAACTGTATGTGTGTTGTGTGTGCGTGCACATGTGTTTTTAGGTGGGTAGTTCTGTATGTGGTTTTGTGTGTGCCTTCTCTTGGAGAGAGACTCTAGCTTTCATCACATCTCAAAAGGGCTCTTCTATAATCCTAAAAAGTTACACTCCAGACCTACTATGTGCCAGGCATGTCAGCTGCTAGCTGAGGCCTATGAGAAGAGCAATTCTCATGGAAATTAGAGGTTGGAGAAGATAAACAAACTAACAAATAAGCAAGAAAAGCCAGATCATGGTCATGCAATGTGGAGAATTTAAATAAACAGGTGCAATAAATGGGTGGCTGGTTGAAGTCAAGGTGGTGACACAGCTCACCCTTGACCAACCATGTGACGTAGTACCAGCTGACACATACTGACTGCTCACCATGTGCCATGCACTGTGCTAAAAGTCCTCCCAACACTGAGAAGTCGGGACTATTTAACAAACTGGGATGTTAAGACTTGGTGAGGTCACACAGATGGTTAGTGGCAGAGCCAGGACCAAAGTCTAGGGTTACCCACCTCCAGGTGCCTCACTGAGTAAAATACTGGCCTCTCCAGACTTCATTTTTCTCATCTATAAAATGGGGTGATTCCCTATTTTCTTATGCCTGAGAAGCAAAAAGAATATTTTTAAAAATATAAACTTTTATACAAAGAGGTCTGAAAATCACTCTCCTGCTTTTGGCCTGGGAGCCCTTGACGGCGCTGATGGTGTGTCTGTGGCAGTACCACAGAGCTTCCTGAGTTTTCTTGGACTCCTTCAGGGCTACCAGTTGAACCTCCAATGTGAGAGAGTTTCCTTAAACCTCATTTCACAAATTAGAGAGTTTAACTTGTCTCCCACTAACATGTCAAAGTTCCAGCAAACAACAGTCTTAGTTCCAGAAGCCCGACACTCGCCACTACTCGTGCCCTAAGGTGGTAGTTCTCACCAGCCCACTCCCTGCCCAGTGAGTGTCACCTCTCTCAGCCTGGTGCAAGGCCACGTCCCCTCAGACTTCTGAGAGCTCTGACGTTAGCCTGTGTGGCCACTATGAACACAGGCCAGATGATGTTGACGGCGGGTAGTGCTTGGATGCTGGTTAACAATATCAAATAGCTACAGTGGTCTAGAAAATGAAGCTTAGGCCCACGTTAGCAAAACAGTTGATTAGGGGTTTTTGATCTCAAACCCCCAAGAATATTAATGGACTATGTAATATACTTCATTAAATACATTGGGGTGACTCGGATGTGTTTTTGAGGATCAAGGCTCTTAGAACGGTGTGGTAGAGCCAAAAGCACAGGCTTTGGGGGTTGGAAAGATCTAGACACACCCCAACTCTAGCTCCCAGCCCTGGGACCTTGGACCAGTTGCCTCTTAGACTTGATTTTCCTTGCCGTGCTCTCGGTTACTTATCCAGGGAGTGAAGAGGTAGGGCTATTTTTCTTTTGACCCTCTAAGCACTTATCACAGAAGCAGGTAAATTTTTTCATTGTTATTGTGTGTGGGCAGGGAGATTTTTTTTTTTTATTTGTTTGGTTGCGATTTTTTGTTTTGTTTTGGGGAGTTATTTTTAACCAAACCCCTGACTTGTACTTGTTTCACTGTGCATTTCTTCCAAGTGGAACACAACTAAATCATTCTGCTTGATTGAGGGGTTCAGTCATAGCAGTTCTAGATATACGTGATTGATCTACCACAGTGGCCGTTCTGTTGACTTCTTACATGTGTCATGCTGAGCACTTGACCGCACTACCTCATTAAAAACTCACAGCATCCCGTGAAGTACATGCTGTTGTCCTGCCCATTTTACAGATGCAGACACTGAGACTTAGAGGGGCTGCATAGGTCTGGTTCCAGAGTCCAGTTACTCTCGAGGTGTTGCTGTCTGGAAGTGTGGGTGTGGCCGAGGAGTCCTAGAGCCCTGAGTGCCCCCATTTGCAGGTCCTGCCAGGCTCATCCTGACAGTGGCACCTGTGTCCTATCTCACACTGAGGTGAACAGTCTTCTCTGATCTGCAGCTCAGAACCTGCCCCTCCTAGCCCCCCTGACACCCCTTTCCCACCTGCGATGTTCAGTTCTCGGGTCCCCAGGCAGACTGAGGTTCCCTGGGCCCTGGCTACTTGGCCATTCACACTGTGGCCTCTCAAAGGGTTTCTACCACCCCCTGCTCCTTCCCTCCCCCAAACCCCATTTACCGGCCAGCTTGAGCTTGCTCCCACCTCATTGCTGGGAACCACCAGCTGAGCCACCAGAAACCCTGTAACCTTGAGCTAACCCCCGCCTCTCTGTGCCTCAGTTTCCCAACTTGTATGATGAGGGAGCATAGATGGCATCATTTCTAAGGGCCCTTCCATCTCCGACTTTCCAAACCTTCGTTATCTCTCATCTGATGACCATAGTAGCCGCCTTGTGTCCTTTCTGTGGCCACCCTTCCAGCTCCCCCACACCCAGTCTGGCTGCACACAGCAGCCAGAGTGAGCTTTCAAAAACAGAATATCATTTCTCTCTCCTTTTCTAAGTCTTCCCATGGCTTCCCACCACACTAGGAATATAAGTCAAACTCCCTGGGGCCAGCTTGGTGGCATCGTGGTTCAGTTCACGCGCTCCGCTTCAGCGGCCCAGGGTTTGCGAGTTCAGATCCTGGGTGTGGACCTACGCACCACTTGTCAAGCCATCCCACATATAAAAAAAATAGAGGAAGATGGGCACGATGTTAGCTCAGGGCTAGTCTTCCTCAGGAAAAAGAGGGTGATTGGCAACCGAGGTTAGCTCAGGGCTTATCTTCCTCACCAAAAAAAAAAGTCAGACTCCTTTCCATGGTCAGCAGTGCCCTGCGTGATGGAGGGTCAGCACTGACACTGCTCGGAAAGTGCCTCGAGCACAACCAGCCGCCAGCCTGCCCACAGGAGGCCCCGTTACCCATGTGACTGACATCATCACTGGGTGTGTTGATTCCTCACCCAACCTCTGTCCTCAAGTTCATATTTATGGCTTGCCCTGACATTTCCCTTTTCTTACATGTCCAAAATTATTAAAAACAGCTGCTTTATAATTAATTGAATGAATCATGGAAAAACTTTTTTTTCCCGTCTATAAATAATTCCACCTAAAATTTTTCTGGGAGGATAAAATGCTGTGACACCCAACGCATGCCATCTTGCTCCCCAGCCTCAGCTCACGTACATCTGGACACCATCTCTGGAACTCTCCCTGGCCTGAAATAGGACTTCCGAGGTCAGTTGAGGTGGGGTCAGTGGAGAAGGGCCACAGGAGTAAGCGGCCTTTGACCACTAATTCTGCCGCTCCTGGACACTTTCACATGATTTCACCCCTGCCTTTGTGTGCCCAGCTCTGTGCCCCGTCCCATGGCTGGGGTGGGGTGCACCAGGAGAAAACACAGCTCCTGCCCCCAGTGCGATCACAGTCTTGTTTTCAAGACTGAGGCACGGAAGCCCATTAGACATCTAACTGGTGTGATTCAGAGCCCAGTGAGGGCCTCAGAGGAGAGCCAGGTGTGGAAGCTGGTACAGAGCCTTCCCAGATCAGGGACTCTCCACCAGCCTGTCCTGGCACACAAAATGGGTTACAGGTGTGCCCAAGGAAGCCTTTCCTACATCTACTGAAGGTGCTTACAGACGCCATCATTGTCTACATGGACCCTGACATGGGAAAGCTTGGGAAGACCACCCTAGAGGAGGCAGAGCTTGAGTCAACATCTTAGGTGGCAAGGTCTTGGGTAGCAATTTTACCTGCTGGGGCAAGGGAGCCCCTCATGACTCAGACATTTTAAGTACTTGCATGCTTGTTGCAGCGTCACGAAGTGTGATAGTTGATGGTGACCTCAGAGTGGTTAGATGTGGTTTGTGTGCTATCGTTGACCAGCAGTCCTTGTCCCTGGCAGTCACTATTCATCAGTCACAGTACTGACCCTGGCCTCCAAGTTCTCTCAGGGTAGCCAGTGCCCCAGGCAGCCGCTACGGTTGATCAGAGCTGGCCCTCAAGTTGAAGCGAGCTTCCCATCTCTGGTCTACCCAGTGTAGCTCCCTCATTTTACAGAGCCCATCAGGGGGAAATGACCTGGAAGGCCACAGAGGAAAGAACACCTATTTTGTACCCCAAGTCTTCTGACCCCCTGGTGCAATGCTTTTTGATGCTTTCCCTACCAAGTTCGTTCCTTCATTCAGCAAGTGTGTCTCAGGCACCTACTGTGTGCCCAGCTCACTGGTAGATCCTGGATCCAAGAGGGAGCCTGACATAGGGGATCCAGGGGAGAGACCTGGGAACACATAACCCCAGCAGGTGGTCAGAGCCACACTCAGTGCCACCCTCATCACGGGGGCAGTGATCCCGCAACCCCAGACTTCCATGAGCCCCTTGTCTCTGCCTCCCTTGATCCCCAGGGGCTTTGCCCACAGTCCCGGGTGCCTGCGTTCCCTTCGATCCTTGCTGGAGTCCTTGCCCCAAATTCCAGTCTTGCCTCCAGGGCAGACCAAGACTGTGGCCCTCCCAGGCAGGAGGATCACTGGTCCCTCTTCAAGCTGGCGCTCCTGAGATTGTTCATCATTTATTCAGTGGGCCCAGGGAGACACTGACTTTCTGTTATCGAAATTTTTTTTTCTTTATTATTCCAAATAAGGGATATATTAGATGCACTGAACTTAACATCACATTTTAACCTTTTGGGAGCTGGCTTTCACGGCCATCATCCATAACAAGAGAAGACTGGTTCTTCACACCCCCTGAGTGGAGAAGGAGCCCATGTGGACATAATTACTGAGTTAAATTCAAAAGTAAGGTTACAAGTTCCTTTTTTTTTAAGTGTAGGCAAACATTCTCCATTTTTCTGTAGTTCATGTTCTTTCTTCGATTTTCATTTGCAACATCCCAAACCAGACAACTTCTTAGGAGGAATATTAGAGGGTTTGAAATTTAGATAATAAAACAAATCTCCTCCCCTCTGTAAACAGCCCTATACTGTGCATGACTCAGTTTGAAAATTTCACTGACCACCCATCTCTGACTGGCCGAGATTGGTGAGCTGACCTGTCCCTGCATGTGCGTTCTACACGTATATGGTTGTGTTAGTGTTCAGCTGACATAGGTAGACACCAAGGGAGGACATAGGGAGGACACTGTGCACCTCTGCTGGAGCAGAGCCAGTACACCCTTCTCCAGTTGCTCTGGAGGCATCCAGGACGGGCAGGTTACTTGGCATCATATTTCTACTCCCACCTGGGACATTTCAGCTCCTCTCTGACTGGTCTGCCCCATAACCCATCTCTCTTGGGTTTCCTGTTGCGGTGAGCAGAGGCCTGGAGAACAAGCTCTGGGCAGTCCCTTCTCCACTTCCTCATGGCTGACCCTGGTGCTACAGGGCCTTCCAAGGACAAGGAGATGGCATCTGGTACCCGTCTCAGCTTATGGCCTAAAATCCATTCATTCCTTCATGCATTCCACAAGCAGTACCTTGTAAATGGACCAAATAGTCAACCAAGCAGATGCAGATCCTGCCCTCATGGAGTTCACAATCTCCCAGGAAGAGAATTTGTCAACGGGAAACAAACATGTCTAATTACACATTGTGATCAGTGCTGTTAAAGAAAAAAAAAGAATGCTGACATGAGAACATCAGAAAGCACCTGCTTTAGATGGTGGGCTGTCAGGGAAAGCTTTCTCTTGGGGCATATTTAAACTGAGACTAGAAAAATAAGAAGGAGCCAATCTCACAAAGACTTGAGGTAGCAGGAGGGGCCATGCAAAGGCCTTGGGGTTGAAACAAGTGTGGTATGTGCGTGCAAAGCCTAGAAAGGGGCAGGATGGCTGGCAGGTGGTAAGTGAGGGCAGGGGTGCCTCAAGATGAGGTTCAAGAGGAGGCAGGACCCAGACCCTGCTTGGCCTTGTAGGTAGAGTTTGGAATGATGGAGAGAGAACCCCCACTTCCAGCCCCAAGGAGATCCCCATCGTGGGGGCTTAGTCTGCTAGGGCCGCCATAACAAAGGACCACAGATGGAATGGCTTAAGCAACAGGAATTTATTTTCTCACAGTTCCGGAGGCTAGAAGTTTGACATCAAGCTATCACCAGGGTTGGTTTCTTCTGAGGCCTCGCTCCTTGGCTTGTAGACAGCTGTCTTCTCCCTCTGTCCTCGTATGGTCTTCCCTCTGCATGTCTGGGTCCTAATCTCCTCTTCCTGTAAGGACACCAGTCATACTGGATTAGGGTCCACCCTAATGACCTCATTTTAACCTAGTTACCTCTTTAAAGACCCTTCCAAATATAGTCACACTCTGAGGTACTGGGGGTTAGGACTTTTACATATGAATTTGGGGAGGCACAATTCAGCCCATAACAGGAGCCTTCCCTGATCTACTGTTTGAGGACAGCGTTGGGTGGTGGATCAGCTTTTTTTTTTTTTTTTGCTGAGGAAGATTGGCCCTGGGCTAACATCTGTGCCCATCTTCCTCTACTTATATGTGGGACGCCTGCCATAGCATGGCTTGATAACTGGTGCATAGGACCGCCCCGGGGACCTGAACCTGCAAACCCCAGGCCACCGAAGTGGAGCATGCAAACTTAACCACTACATCACCAGGCCAGCCCCTGGATCAGCATATTTAAAATGCCTGAGGAGGCCAGAGGAGACCAGTCCAAAGCAGCCTGCTCCCTCTTTGTTGAAAGCAATGATTAGCAAGTGTTTAGGGGTATCAAAGACTTAGTGGCACCAAACTGAGACTTTCTTACCCAGGATTAGTCAGAATCCTTGGAAGAGAATTGGAAGCCTTCTGGGCATGATTCAGTGGTATTAATACAGGGTCCCCAGTGACCTACACTTTGGGACGTTCTCCTTCAACCATATGGGGCAGGGCAGCCAGCAGTCCAGGCAGGGAAGTGGTGACAAGCTGAGTGTCAGAAAGGGGAATGAGGTTGCCTGGTGAGTGGGCTGGTGAGGGGACAAGGGCACTGGCCAGCCCCACCCCCGCACCGGGCTCCTTCACTGTTTCCTCCCAACCCATAGCATAGCCCCCTGCCCAGGAGACAGGCCTAAAAAGTGTTGTGCTGAATTAAGTGGAGAGGAGAAACCTCAACAGACCTCAGGACCTACCTGCCCTAAGACCCCTCAGATCAGTGTGTTTCAGCCTCCGGAGCTAGAGGGCCGCCAGCCCCAAACTGCTGGAGGACGAGGTGTCTGCAGACCTGCAGAGTAGCCTCGGGTCACTCCCCCCACCTTATGCTGAAGATAAAAATAACTACAAGGAGGGAAATTACCTTGAAATTCAGAAAACATGAAGCCAGGCTCCATCTAATTAAGATGACATTTTAAAAAGGGGGGTAGGGGAGGCCTAGGTGGCATTTTAAATTGCAAGCTGATTGTGCAGCCTCTCTAATTTTGGTTCTGAGCGAAGTTTCCAATTGGAACAGAAGACTCGACTTCAAAGGCACCGCCTAGCATTGGCCAGGCAAGGGGAGTGAAAAGAGCACCACGGGGCCTCTGGGCACAGTGCAGCCCGGCCTGGAGCAAAGGCTCTGGGGCCGCGGGGGGCCACAGCCCTGGGAGCCTGCTGTGCCTTTTAGGGGATCAGTGGAGCTGCTCCTGAGAAGAAAGCTAATTGAGGCAGTGGCCATGTCCTTGGAGGGTGAGCTTTTGTCTAGCCTGGGCCATTTTGGGGGCACTCACTGGGCAGAGCTCTGGCCTGGGCTGGCCCCAGGCATCCCGCACTCCAGCCTCCCCCTGGTGCTACAGAAATAGGCCTGGTTCTTGTGTAATGGTACCTAGCGCCCTCGTGGGGAGGTCTCTCCAGGGGACTTCTCCCTGCCAGCCTTTAAGGCCCACCAGGTGGAGAAGTCCTGCTCCCTCCTTCCCAGAAACCTGGGAGAGGCAGCCCCAGGCCCTTTCAACTTGGAAGGCAGGTGGATGGGCCTCCTAGTTGAGAATATGGCAGCCAGCTGGCCCAGGGAGACACGGGGCACAGCATACTATCTCCTGCTCTCTGGACTAAGCAGCCCAGGCGTGTGAAGAGCCAGCTGCCCTCAGAGGCTCCTGCATGTCCCTCCTCTTGTCCACCCCAAGTTACCTCACAAAGACGGCTTCACTAGGCAGGCTGTGCTGCTGTTGTTGCTGCTCATACTGCTGACATTGATCTGCACACATGCGCCTTTTGGGGCCAAATGCTTGCATTTTCCACAAATCTCACATAACTCCTTCCCGCTTGCTTCCACTGGCTGTGCCCCCACCCTCCTGGCTCCTGACCAACTACCGAGGTCTCTGTCCCATTCCTCCCCTCTATTCTCCATCTCACACTCTTCTCAGCAGAGTTCTTTACCCACTTTCTATGTAGGAAGGAGGCAGGATGGTGAGCTGGCCAATGACTGGGTAACAGATGGAGTGAGTTCTGGTGGCCTTGGTTCCTTCACAGTAGGGAGCCACCAAGGGTTTCACTGTGTTGTAATTGAAAGTTCTCACAGCAGATTAAAGGGGGAGAGAGCCTGGAGGCCAGGAGACTGGTCTAGACCTCTGCTGTCATCCATGCAGGAGAGGTGGGGGGTTCCTTGGAGGGGAAGGGGAGGGGTCAGAGTTCAGACCTTTCTAGGGACAAATGACAGTTCTTGGGAATCAGTTAGCTGCAGGGAGAGAGGAAGGGACGAGAGTGGAGCTGACCTTGGGGTCTCCAGCTTGTGTGATGGAAAGCACAGAATTGCCGTTGGAAAGGGGCTGTGTCCCCAAAGAGAGGTGCAGGCATTCCTGGGGCACACAAGATGACCTGGCGGTTCACACAGACCAACATCTTTTGCTGTAATAGTCTTATGTATTTTAGTGTATATTAGAAAAACTAGCACACAGACCTCTGATTTCATGGATATTATTGTTTAGCATAAGCTGATTTTTAAAAATGAGTCAATTTAATGTCTTTTCTTAAAAATTGAGTAAATAACGGTAGTGGTATGGTGATAAGGCAGAGATTATGAGAATGAGATGGGAAGGATGGTGGTGTAGGAGACTGTAGGATGGGAAACCAGGAGCAGGAGCAAGGATGGGATTGACTCAGCACATGCTGAGTTGAGTAGAGGAGGTTGGGTAGGGTTGCTCAGCAGCCCCTGCACAGAGAGGATCTGGCGAGATCTGGCCCAGGGAGAAAGTAGCCTGAGAAAGCAAGAAGGGGTCTGAGGACTGAGCCCTCGGGAACTCACATGTCTGGCGAAGGGACAGGGTCCCACAAGGGAGACAGAGGGGGCTCCCAGTGGACTGAGGTGACCCAGAGGAGAGCACACTGCCCAGGAAGCAGTGTGCGCAGGGCCCAGCACCTGGAGAGAAGAGGAGCAGTGAGCAGACGCCAGGCTGGCCGTGCGGACGGCACTGAGAGCCCTGGCATAAGACGCAGAGGGGAGGCGACAGGACAAGAGGAGGAATGCGGGGAGGAGGACAGTGCTTGAGAGGGGGGCAGGGTCAGAGGAAAGGCTTAGGGTGGGGAGGCCAGAGTGCGAGTGTAGAGGCAAGGTGAAGAGAAAAGGCTCAGAGAAAGAATGGGACGAGGGTGCAGGTGGGGCGAGGACGGAGACTCAACAGAGGTGGAATCAGGACCAGACCCCACCCCCACCTTTTTAGCAAAGTCTGGCACAGGATGAAGAGCACAGTGACTTTTCCTCTTGGGGGTTTCACTGAAGGTCATTTGGTGGCTGGGTGGGGCCTTGGTGTCTTGGGAGAGGGCAGTCCTGGATGTGGTTTCAGAGGCTCCCAGGGATGGGAGGCAGGCGGGGGAAGAGCCATACAGCCCCTGCATGGGGCATAGCCCACCTCACTGGAGGGCAAGTGCCTGCTCAGCCGCACAGCTGCTGGAGACAGGCAGGCAGGGCAGGCATCCTTCCATTCTCCCTGCCGGCCTGGGGGCTGGGCACTCACCTTCTTGCTCCCTTCCAAGAAGATGTTGGCAGCTAGGATACCAGAATTCAGCACAAAAACAAAGCTCCTTGATAGGCCAGTACCCCTGGTTCCCCTGCATTGGTGTCCAGGCAATTTGGGGCAATCGTCTCTCAACAAAGATGAGGCCTCAAGTTGACTGCCGGGGGTCTGGAGGCGAGGGCGGGGCGTGGGGCAACTCGTTGCCGTTCTTCCCCCGCCCCAAAAAAATGGGGAAGGCATAGATGCCCTTCCCATGAGAATTCCACACACTCTTTGGATGCTGGAACCACCGCTAAGGTCATTCCCTCCTGAACCAAAACCAGGGAACCAAGGAGGGATGCAGGACAGAGAAGGAAACAGGAGGTCTGTGGCTGATGAAAGCTGGAGCCAATGGCATGCCCCCAATCCCGAGGTGCCCGCCAGCGAGCACTGTCCAATCCCGGTAAATCAGAGTGGTTCTTCAGGCTTCACAGAACCAAAGCCCTGCTGGTGGGAGGAGAGTCAGGGCCATGCAGAATGGGGAGGTGGAGTGAGTTGCTCCCAATCCCACTGCCTAGGGGTCCCAACCCAGATTCGTTGCTCCTGGACATACACCTTCTGTTCCGAGTCCTCAGGACGCACTGGCAGTGTCCTCCCTTGTACTGCACGCTGTGGGGCAGCACTTCCCAAAGTAGGGGAAGTGGGCAGATGGTAGTTAGCATGAAGGATGAACATGCTGATTTTTATCTCCATAGTTATTAACTTATTTTAATACATGTCAGAAAAAGATTAAAACTACCATATCAAACATCTTTTTGCAGATATTATTGTTACTGGTACTGAATTTCCTTTCTCTTAAAATAAGTTTAAGTAGATAAAAGTCTAAAGAAAAATATGAAGTAAATTATAGTGCAGGTGGTATACAAACAGCAAAAACTTGGCATCATTTGTTGAGCACCTGCCGTGTGCCCTGCAGTGTTCTGTGATACAGTGGTAAACAGAAATTGTGCAGGGGTCGGTATGTGAGTGACTGAGGCTTGGGAAACACCACTGTGGGGCACGACTTTCTCCTTCTCTGGGGGGAGTGGCGGGGAGCACAGATTCTTTGATACTCCAGAAAACTTACCTCAGCCTTTCAGCAGCCTACAACCTGATTGACAGGGCCATCTATCACTTGTTGCCCGATAATCCATAATCTAGGGCTAAACAGAGGCCAGATGTCACGTAGAGAAGGACACCAGGTGAGGAAGAACACGAACGGGATGGATTGGTAAGGGTGCCACAAGCTGCGACAACAAATACACCCCAATGTTTCGTGGTTCAGATGCAACAGAAGGTTATTTCTTGCTCATCTAATAGTCTAGGGCAGGTGCCCTGGGTGGGTGGGTGGCTCTCCTCCACACAGTGACTCAGGGACCGGCTCCTTCCATCTTATGGTGCCACTGCTCCCCCAGGACTTTGTCATCATCTGTATTTGGGGGGCATACTAACATCTTAAGAGCCTGGGCCCAGAATTGGCGCACTTCACATTCGCACACCATCCACTCCAACTCAGTTGCATGGCAGGCTGTGGCCTGCGGGAGAGTCCCTAACCCAGGGGTCACGAGAGGGCTGAAATCCAGCACACCGTCTCCTTGCCAAGCCATGCAACCTGGAGGAAAGGACTTTTTTCTAACTCCAGCAAAGGTGCTGCTATGGGCTGGCTTCTAGCGTGGCTGGGGCTGGAGGTAATGGGTGTGGAAAAAGGATGAGAGGAAAGAGAGAGAAAGGAAAGCCAGAAGTGCCTTGGAGGGGAGTGGAACCTGAGCCCAGATGGCACCAAGTGGCCTCTTTTGTGGCCCTGCAGTTCAAAGAGTGAGGCCAGCCTGAGCCACTGTACCACCCCTCGCCAGCTCAATAGGGGGTTCCATTGCAGACCCACTCGCTCACTAAGCCGTGTGCAGTTCTTCCCTGGCGTAGTGCAGAGCTGAGGCCTCAGGCACTGCCCAGTAGGACATCTGACCACCCTCCCATGCCCAGATCTGTACAGCTCGGGCCTTGTCCTGCCCCCATGCCCGTGATCACCCAGTGTCAATGTCAGGGAGATGAGGATGGCAGGGGCTAAGTTGGGGGGTGGTGGTGGAGGCCATGCACCCTGATCCCAGGCCTCGGAGAAAGCTGCCGAGGTTGTAGCACCCAGGCTGGAGCAGCTCCCATCCACCTGACCTGAGCTGGACACAGACCCTGCAGGTTGCAGCGCTGTCTCCTCCCTCCCTGCTGATATAACATGAGAGATAGGCCCCCAGAGGCTTTGCTCAGCCCCAAGCCTCCCCTACCCCGTGCTCCTCTCATGGCCAGGCACTTCCCAGCATCAGAGGAGCTGGCATCCAGCCTGGCCCCACTGTGCCTTCCACCTCCTGCCCCGCCCGGAGTGGCCCTCGGGAACCTCTCTGCCAGGCCCAGGTGGTGCACAGCCACAGGCTCCACGCCGCCTCACCCATGTTTTGGTTGACAGGGGTATTTGTAACTCTTATTTTTTACACCTGTCACCATCCCACCTGCCTCCTGTAAACACTGCCAGCATCAACGCATTAACACTGGGTCCCCAGGGTGGACACCAGCCAGGCCCCCTGGGAGCTCTGTCCCCTTAGCAGCGGGGCTGAGGAGAGCAGGTGCTGGCAGCAAGAGCACGTCCCAGGTGCCAGCTCTCCCAGGCCCTGCCCTCAAGGAGAAGTCAGGAGACCAGGGCCTGGCTCTGCCCCCTGGCTTGCTGGATGACCTTGGACAAGGCCCCACCTCCTTCATTGAGGCCTCAGTAGTCCCCTGGAAGACCAACTGGTTGAACCAGAGGGCAAGCAGTGCTGCATGGTGATTACAGAGCCTGAGTTCTGGAGCCAGACGGCTGGAGTTCAAATCTCAGCTTTACCACTTACTAGCTGGCTGACCGTGGGCCAGTCTCATAACCCATCTGAGCTTTGGTTTCTCTGGTTAGAAAGGGGGAAAAATTATAATACTTGTGGACATTAAATGAAATAAAGCCCATGGGAAGTGCTCACTAAATACTAGCTACTGTAATTACCTCTTAGGGCTCCTCCTTGACCACTGGGGTTCTGAGCAGGTATGTGTGTGTCTGTGTGTGTGTCTCTGTGTGTCCGTGTGTGTGTGGCCAGCTCCAAGGCTTACAGTGGACACGGGGGCTCAGTGCCCTGTGGGCTGGTTGGCTTAGCCTACCCTGGCCCCTGACTCCACAGGTCCCTCCTCAGTGCCAACCCTGGCAGCCTTCTACCACCACTAGCCTTTGGCAAAAACTCATAATTCTCTATTTTCTTACGGAGAGGTGTTGGCTGTAGCTTAAAGCCCCACCTCTCAGCCCTTGAGAAGGTCTGCTGTGAATCAGTCACACCTCAGCAGGTGGAGGCCTTACTAGTGTGCTGGCTGGAGGGGCCTGAGAGACCGTCTGCCCAGGGCCCCTCTAAACAGGGGCGCGTGCCACCAGTCTGGGAGGTGAGATGGTGTCAGTGGTGAGATGGTGAACCGGGTTGCCGTATTTACTAACATGGGTACACTGGGTCAGAAAGTGATTCCTTCCTCTCTTTCGGCCCGAGCACCTCAAGAAAGAAGTCTCAGGCTGGTGCTAGTACCTCCTTACACCCCTGAACTGTCCCCCTTGTTAACAACGAGAGAAGGGCCTCGGGCTGGGAGCCTTCAGCAGGCAGCAGGAGCCTGCTAGAGTTTGACCAGTGTTCTGCTTTCATTGTCATTATTCTCACGGGTATCATCTATTTAAAATACTTGATGCAGCTTTTTCATTTGCCATAAGGACATGGAGTTCATAAAGTACATAGATGTGTCTAAGAGAAGAAATAAGTGGCAGTCCTCAGGTGGAACAGGACTTTGGCAGAAGTGATGAAGGTGTTAGGGGAAAATGTTTGGGAGAGAATGATCTGGTCTAGCGGTTCTCAAACTTTTTGGTTTCAGGGCACCTTTACACTTTTAAAAATTGAGGACCCCAGTAAACATTTTGTTCAGGTAGGTTATATCTATCAATTTCTATTGCATTAGAAATGAAAACCAAGAAAATTTTAAAATACTTCTTCATTTAAAAATACCTATAATAAACTCATTACACATTAATATAAATAACATTTTAATGAAAAATTACTATGTTTTCTAAAAATATTTTAGTAAGAAGAATGTCATTGTTTTACATTTTTGCAAATCTCTTTAATCTCTGGCATAAGAGAAGACAGCTCAATTCTCACGTGTGCTTCTGCACTTAGTTTGTTGTGATGTGTGGTTTGGTTGAAGAATATGAATAAAATTTGGCCCCACACAAACACATAGTTAGAAAAGGAAGAGTATTTTACTAGCCTTTTCAGATTGTACTTTTTGGAAACTCACTCAAACGAAGGGGTGGTAGTTTCTTAAAGGATAGTTTCAATCTGAAACTATATCAATGACCCTTCCTGTTCTGTTACATTAAATTCCATTGGTCTCTTCAACAAATGGTGCTGGAACAATGGGACATCCACATGCAAAAAAATGAATCTGGACACAGACCTTGCCCCCTTCACAAAAATTGACTCAAAATGTATCATAGACCTAAATATAAAACATAAAACTATAAAATTCCTAGAAGATAACATGGGAGAAAACCTACATGGCCTTGGATATGGCGATGCCTTTTTAGATACAACACTAAAGGCACGATCCATGAAGGAAATAATTGATAACCTGGACTTCATTAAAATTAAAAACTTCTCCTCTGCAAAAAACAATGTCAAGAGAATGAGAAAACAAGCCACAGACTGGGCAAAAATATTTGCAAAGGGCACATCTGATAAAGGGCTGCTATCCAAAGTATCCAAATAACTCTTAAAACTCAACAATAAGAAAACAAACAACCCAATTGAAAAATAGGACAAAAAGCCTTAACAGACACGTCACCAAAGAAGATATACAAATGGAAAATAAACATATGAAAAGGTGCTCCACATAATATGTCGTCAGGGAAATGCAAATTAAAATAGCAATGAGATACCACTACATACCTATAGAATGGCCAAAATCTGGAACACTGACAGTACAAAATGCTGGCGAGAATGTGGAGCAACAGCAACTCTCAATCATTGCTGATGGGAATGCAAAATGGTACAGCCATACAGCCACTTTAGAAGACAGTTTGGCAGTTTCTTACAAAACTAAACATCCTCTTACCGTACAAACCAGCAATCATGCTCCTTACTATTTACTCCACAGATGTGAAAACTTATGCCCCCACAAAAGCCTGGGTGTTTATAGCAGCTTTATTCATAATTGCCAAAACTTGGAAGCAATGAAGATGTCCTTCAGTAGGTGAATGGATAAGTAAACTGTGGTACATACACACCATGGAAAGAAAAGAAAAGAGCTATCAAGCTATGAAAAGACATGAGGAAACTTCAATGTATATTATAAGTGAAAGAAGCCAATCTGAAGAGGCCACACACTGTATGATTCCAACTATATGACATTCTGGAAGAGGCAAAACTATAGACACAGTAAAAAGATCAATAGTTGCAGGTGGTGGGGGAGATGGGAGAGATGCATAGGCAGAGCACAGAGGATTCTTAGGGCTGTGAAAATACTCTGTATGAAACCGTAATTATGGATATATGTCATTGTACATTTGTCTAAACCCATAGAATGTACAACACCAAGAGTGAACCCTAAGGTTAACTGTAGGCTTTGGGTAATTATGAAGTGTCAGTGTAGGTTCATCCTTGGTAAAAAATATACCATTCTTGGGGCCAGCCCAGTGGTATAGTGGATGAGTTTGTGCGCTCCACTTCAGTGTCCCAGGGTTTGCAGGTTCGGGTCCCATGTGTGGACCTATGTATCACTTACCAAGCCATGCTGTGGCAGGCTCTACATATAAAGTAGAGGAAGATGGGCACGGATGTTAGCCCAGTGCCAATCTTCCTCAAGCAAAACGAGGAGGATTGGCAACAGATGTTAGCTCAGGGCTAATCTTCCTCACCAAAAAAGAAAAGTACCATTCTGGTGAGTGATGTTAATAAGGAGGCTATGCGTGTGTGGGGGCAGGGGTATATGAGAAATCTCTCTCTCCCTGTCAATTTTGTTATAAGTCTAAAACTGCTCTAAAAAAATGAAGTCTTGAAACAAATCCATTGGTCTACTTTGCCCTTTGCATGGGTCTCTTACCCACGCATGATTTTTAACATCATTTTGGTCATTTGGAAAACTGGTTCACTGAGTTGTGCAGATCTTCCAAATGTTGACACATTTCAGCGTACAATATCAAAAATTCACATTTAACTTCAACACCAATCTTATCATAAAAGTCTTTGGGTATTGGGAAGCTTTACCAGGCTTACAGTGGTAAATACAAGTTTTCCAAAATTCTGGTTTTTCACTTGAAAGCTTGAATTTTTTCATCTTGGCAACGAATATGTTAATTTTCCTTGAAGTAATAGGCTCACTTGATTCCTTTTTACAAAATATCTGCCAAAGACCAAGTCTGAATTACCATTGTTTGTCTGCCAGGTGTTCTTTCAAATAAAAGTGGTGTCCCGTGAGAAAAGGGCCTATGACAGCTGACAGCTCAGTCTTGCAAGTGCCTTTCTTCCTCAAGACGACCATCCTCCTTCGCTTTGCAGCATAAGTGTTTTCTGCCTACTTCCATTTCAACACACAGAATAGGAAGAAGACATGTACTCAAGGGTAGAGATTTTTACAATTCATAATTTTGCTACTTCGTCAAAGACATCCTTAAGTAGAGCTGGCATTTGTTCTACCATGGCCACACGTGGCAGAGAATACAAAGGCAGTTAGTGCAGTTTGGTGCTGCCACTTCCTGCCAAGGGGCAGGCAGTTTTACCTACTATTGCTTTTGCACCTTCAGTGCCAGCATTAACAGTTAACAAGGCAAAGAACGTCTTAGTACTGTTGTGAAAACAATTTTGATCTGTGGACCTCCTGAAGGGGCCTCAGAGACCCCTGAGGGTCTGCAGACTACCTTTGGGAATCATTGATCTAGCCAGCCCCTTCGTGCATTTGGGGCCACTGAGACCCCAAGAGGAGATGAGACTTGCCCAAGGTCCCAGAGCTAGTCAGAGGCAGAGCGTGGGCCTAATCCCACGTCTCTTGACAACTGACGCGC
This sequence comes from Tapirus indicus, assembly GCA_031878705.1. NCBI lineage: Eukaryota > Metazoa > Chordata > Mammalia > Perissodactyla > Tapiridae > Tapirus > Tapirus indicus. Next base: position 27,886,701 of record CM062927.1, on the reverse strand, counting down.
TGCTCCAGGCCATGTCCCTGAGATCCCAGAAGCAGGGTGACATGCTCCTTTTCGAGCAAAAACAGTTATCCGGCCACTTTAAGACATGGTGCAGGAAGTGATGTCTCCGGTGAGGGGTCAAGGAGACAGGAAGGTCGTCAATGAATAAGTCTGAGGAGAGGCGCCCATCAGCCAACCTGGATCTCAGGACTTGCCCGGCCACCCCCAGCCCCCTGCATGTGTGTCATGTCCCAGCATCCATCTCTTCTCTTCCATAATTGTGTTGCTAATATCTCCCAGATGAGGCGGCTCTAATTAAACTCTTCACCATCCTCGCTTCTTGTTCTGAAGAGCCGAGCTGGGCCATTATCACTTTTCTTTCCCTTTGACTGAGCTCTGTGTGGGTAATTTCATTCTGCCCTTGTTCATTTCTTAGAAATTCAGCCTGTCCAATTTTAATTCTTTTCTCCTGTCTTAGAACACTGAGCTCAGGGTACAGGAGGCAGAGGGTGAGGGCACCACGGATTTGGAAATTTCTGTCCCATTCACCTTTAAGTTTACTTGTGACTGAATAGAGCCTGCTTGGTGGTTCAGCTGACCGCCATGCCCCTGTCTAGGAGAGACGCCCAGAAGGTATAGACTGGAGGGTCTGGACCCGCCAAGGGGAGGAGGGCACCAAGAGAAAGTGGCGTGACATAAGGCTGTCCCACTGGGGGTGATGGTTGGAACTTGGACAAGTGGGCATCCTTAGGGATCTGAGGTTATCAGAAGCCTTGGTGATACAAACACCAGTGCCCCTGAGGGCCCAGTACAGCCTCCATCCTGCATCCCCCTGTCTCTGCTGGTCACCCACCTAGAACACCCCTCTGCACTCTGGCAGGCCAGCACTGGCCCTCACACCCTTCTACACTGGCCTGGGCATCTCCAGTGCAGAAACTGTGAACTGACTGCTGCCTGCTCCCCTGCCAGCCTCCCTACCCGGCCCTAGACAAGATGCCCTGCCAGGGTGGTTTTAGGAGACACGTGAAGTGAAGTGGCTTCATCTGAGAAGGGCAGAGCTGGGGAGGGGCTGGAAGCCCAGCGCACAGGAGGCGACAGGGTGCCCTGGGGGCCAGGAGCCTGGGAAGTACAGGGAGAGAGTGAGCGTCCCAGCCCCACACTCAGAGTGTTAGCACTTGCTCTGTGAGGCTCCGTGGGGAGTTTCACACCCTCAGAGCTGCCCCACAGTGGGACTCAGGCTGCCTCCGAACCCTCTCCCCCTGGAGATGTACAAGTTCACATCCGTGGACCATCTGTGCAGGCAGGGTAGCTGTTCTTAGTTTAATGTCTAAGGGCTGTGTGGACCTCCAAGCCCCACCATTGTCCTCAGGCCCTGCAGATGGCAAGAGGAACACCTGACGCCCTCCAGGACCCACTGCTTCCTGGTAAGACCCTCAGCCTTGCTTAGGGTCTCTGCCGTTCCCCCTTTAATTCCCTTCTCAGGGAAGACCGGTGTCTGGACTGTGCCCTGCCTTCTGGGCAAGCCAACCCCTGACTGCCCATCGCCCAGACGTACTCCTCTCACATCCCCCACCCACACTCTGATTTCTCCTTGAGGCCAGCCCTTCCTCAGTGGCTGCCTCCCTGGAGGAGCCTTCCCTGACTCCACAGTTTGTGGCTGATGTGTCCAATGCCTCTGCTAAATGGCAGGCTTGGGCAGGGCATGTCCAGATCCTGCTGGCTGTTCTGTCCCCAGGAACCAGCCCTGGGCTCAGCACAGGGAAGGTGCTCAGCCAGCCTGTAGTGAAGGAACATTCACTCGCCTAGCACTGGTTTCTTCTGCGTAAGTCGGGCCAGGGCCAGGGGTGGGAAACCACATGACTGCAGGGGCTGACAGGTGGTTTCCAAATGGAAACTTTTAAATTTCAAGTGCTGGAACCAGTGACAGGCCTCGGAGGACTCAGGCCACAGTCACCCCCCAGCCCCTGGTTCTTGAAGATTCTTGTAAGCCAGCAGAAAGACCGCTTCTGAACAATTGGAAGACCCAAGGGTTTGGAGCTGAAAGGGTGTGATCCTTCAGAAACCCAAGCCCCAAACAGAGAAGGTTCTCAGAAGGGCATGGGAGAAAATCTGAAGAATCCAGAAAGTTTGGACTACCTTCTGAACCCAGCTGGAGATCTTAGGAGAGCCTTCCTTTATAAGGCCGCAGGCCCCTGACGAAGATGGGTCTTGGGACAGAGGGAGGGCAAGTCACGGGGGCAGCTTTCCCCTGATCTGTTCAAGGCACTAGCTAACGGGCTGAGGAGATTCAGGCAATATGTTCTCTTTATGCCAAACATGAAGCTCTTAAGGCCAAGACCCCACTCAGCAGTGGGTGTACAGTGGATAAATGAGTAAATGGGTGCATGAACAGGTGGGTGGCTAGATAGATCAAAGAGGAATGGAAGGAATGGGTGCACTAATGAATAATTAAGGGGTAGACAGATGCTAGGGAAGGACAGAGGGAGGTAAAGGGATGGGCGGGTGGGTGCAGAAGTGAGTGGATGGATGAACAAGGGTGGCTGACGGGTAGATGATGTAATGGGTGGGAGTATGGCTAAGTGGGTGTTTGGTAGGTAGGTATCCTGGATCGGTAATAGAGGGATATGTGGATGGATGGCTGGCGAGGGGATGGGTGGATTTGAAAGGAGGCAAGATTGGAAACAGCACCAAATCCTTCGTTCTGCTGCAGGATCTTTCTGGGGAACCAGGAAGGTTCCCTTCCCTAAGGCAAGTGGTAGACCTATGAGGTCCCCTGCTCCCCTCAGAGACCCTGTGAACTGACAGCATGCTGTCGGCACAGGCCTTGCTAAGACCCCTAAGTCCAAGTGAAAGAAAAGCCCCAAGCATGCCCAGCCCCCAACCACTAAATGCCTGTGCCCCAATTATTACCACTCACAAAGACACCTTGCAGATGCCTACAATGCCCCTGGGGGGCACCACTTCCACTGAGAGTCACACTTAGGGAGCCCTCTGCCAGCCCAGGGCCAGGAAAGCAGGCCTCTGCCTGAGGGGTGAGGGAGTGGGCCCCTTTTGTGGCCCCCACTGTTCTGAGGCCCAGCTGCAGAGAAAGTGGGAGGGCGCTCCACTGTGTGTGAGAGAGAAGATGACCGGTGCATTTCCTCACGTGGACTGGCCTGGGTGGCATGGGTCTGACAGTTACTAAGTACCTAGAATGCCCCCCTGCCATTATCCACCTGCTGGAATTGCGGTCCCCAGGCTGGCCTCCAGCAGCTGGGGTCCCTCTGTTCCTCCCCTTAAGGAACAGGGTTGGCAGCCAAGGAAGGCAGCTGTGCCCGCTGGGCCTGGCCCTGCCCTGCCTGGTCTCTTGGGCTCAGCTTGTCCAGCTCACGCTCCCTCCCCCATTGGCCTGTGCACTCCTGCCCCCTGGCGGGATCCGGGACAACAGCAGTGCACAGGGCAGGGCGGGGCAGGGTGGAGGCTTTGCCTGCAACTAGAGGACTGGGGCGTGCGCGCGCGCATGTGTGTGTGTGTGTGTGTGTGTGTGTGTGTGTGCATGCATTCATGCACACACTCACACTTCACTTGGCCTCAAAGATTAGAGATGGTGGAAAACTGAAAGATCCAAAGTGCTTCTCACATGGAGGGGTTATTATCATAATTACTGTGATTATTGTCATCAGGATTATCATGCTCGCCTGAGAAGTCTCGTACGAAGCAGGCTTGTTCTATGTCAGTGTGTTGTTTGTGTCTGAGGGACGTCATCTTTGCTGATAATAACTAACATTTGCAGGGCTCTTTATGTTGCAAAGCTGTGTCACGTCCTCAGCCTGTCTCATCTGCACAAACAACTCTGCGAGGTGGGAACTCATGAGACAGCAGAGGCACAGAGAGGTTGAGTGGTCTGTCTGAGGTCACACAGCTAAAAAGCTGCACAGCCAGGATTTGAACATGGGTCACCTGACGGAAAATTCCTCTTCACTTCCCCAACATATCCTTTGCATCTCATCTCTTGGGAGGGAAAAAGCTCTTAATTATACTTTTTAGCTCTAAGCCTCTTTACTGCTGGTTATTTATGGAAGAGTCCACGTTGCCCTGAAGAGAAGGGAAGAGCTTTAAAGACCCAGGTGCTAAAGTGCAGTTAGCTGTCCCAGTTTCAGACGGTGAGCACACCTGGGCACTTCCGAGTGCCTCGCAATGAATGGAAACGGGTGGCGTTCATTGCCAGTGGCTCAGCTGGGCTGATGCCAGCCTCCCTTGGTCACTGCTCACCCCAGCCCTCTGCACCAGCCACACCTCTGAGGAGGGTGAGCAGGAGATGCTAGGCAGGAGAGGGGGGTGCAAGGGGGTGCAAGTGTCTGTGCACTGGCAGGTGGGAGCTGGGGTGGGCAGGAGGCCAAGGCCCTGACTAGGCCCTGGGAGCCCACGTCCCTCCTCATAGTAAGGGTTCTGCCTCCTAGGACCAGCTGGCTGACGACACAGAGCCCCTCACCCCTAGATGCCGATGGGCAGTCTCACTGATTGTCACCTGCATCTCAGGAGCTGCTTCCCATGCTCACTCGTGGCCAGTCCCCCACAGCACATGTCCTTGTGGCAGGAAGCCCTTGGCCTGTGTACCACAGTGAGGGACCCCTGTGTACTGCCGGTTCAGGGGCGTAGCCACCCCCACCACCACCCTCAGCACTAGCAGCCCATTTCTGGAAGGTACCCTGAGCTGAGTTCCCCACCCACCAAATACTAGAAATGTCCTCGGGCCCTGTCTCCACATGCCCCTTCCTCTCCCTGCTCACCCCTTTCTCCAGATGCTCATGGATACAGTGCAAAGGTTGCATAGGGGGTTCCCCAGAAGAACCTCACCTCCACCTAGAGCACCTTCAGCCGTTTATATGTCAACGTTATGAGTAAGATACCATTTAACCAGAAAGGTCATACTGGATGCAATGAAAAGAAAAGTTAATGCTGTTTTTAAATCACTGATGTGGTAAAAAGAATCCTGCAGGTGTCCTTGAGAGCTAACGGCCTTTCCAGAGCCTCCTGATCCTAAACCCATAAGGAGGGCATCTTGCCTGTGGCTCACGTTCAGAAATGCATGGTCCCGGCCATGCCCCAAAATGTCCCACCCCTTCCCACATCCCTGGCATCACGAGGACTGCGGGTGGGCCTCCTTGTCTCTCTGTGGCCTCCTGGGCAGCTCAGGGGGTGGAGCAGTGGCACAGCCCACCCCTCCATGCCGTCCCTGTGCTAGTGCTCTCTATAAGCTTACGAGACAGCCCTGTGACAAATGGTGACACCATCACCCCATTTCTCAGGAGAGGACACTAAGCCTCAGAAAGATCAAGGCCCTGCTCAAGCGGGGAGCCCAGATGGGAGCCCAGGTCTGGGTGGTCCCTGAGCCTATGGCCTGAGCCCCCAGAAAGCTGCATGGAGCAGGATGAGGAAGCCCGAGGCAGGATTGACCAAAGGAGGCCGTCAGAGGAGGCTTCTCAGAGGGAGTGGAGTGGCATGGGAGCTGGACGTCAGAGCCTGGGCAGTCCCAGCGGGCGGAGGATGGCCAAGGGGAGCATTCTGGCACTTACTAACTGCCAGACCCATGACACCCAGGCCTGTCCATCTGAGGAAGTGTAGTGGTCGTGCTCTCCCTTCTTCTGCAGCTGGGCCTCAGAACAGTGGGGGCCAGTGGTGGAAAGAGGGGCCCACACCCTCACCCCTCAGGCAGGGGCCTGCTCTCCTGGCCCTGGGCTGGCAGATGTCTCCCTAATTGTGACTCTCGGTGGAAGTGGTACCCTCCCCCCATGGGCATTTTAGACATTTGTGAGGTGTCCTTGTTAGTGGTAATAACTGGGGCACAGGCTTGCTGGTGTGTGACAGCGTTACACAGTGAAGAATGTCCTGTACCCCCCTCAACTGTGCAGGGCCCTGCCAGAAATGAGTGTCAGTGAACAGCCTGTTTAAACTCCTTCCACGACTGTCTACAGAATCCCACCAAACTGCCACTAGTGTCCAGATGTGGCCAGTGTGCACAACACTTCTAGTGCCATGACAGTCCTATGGGAGAGAGAAGGCCACTCACGTAGGAAACATAGTACAGCATGTGGGCACCGACCCAGGGCGTGGTCCCGACAGTAAGAGAGGAGGGGAGTCAGACGCCAGAGGAGCTGCGTGGGCCACAGTAATGGGAGGAGTCTTCCTGGAGGAGGTAGGCCTGAAGCTGGCCTCGGCAGACCAAGAGGTGTAATAGTCAGGACTGTTTGGAGTGCAGGTGCAAAAATAAACCAACCAAACAGAAGCCTGCCCAGTGGCATAGTGATTAAGTTCACATGCTCTGCTTCGGCGGCCCGGGGTTCACAAATTTGGATCCCGGGCACAGACCCATGCACCACTCATCAAGCCATGCTGTGGCAGTGTCCCACATATAAAAAATAGAGGAAGATGGGCACAGATGTCAGCTCCGGGCCAATCTTCCTCAGCAAAAAAAGAGGAAGATTGGCAACAGATGTTAGCTCAGGGCTAATCTTCCTCACAAAAAAATATGTATATGCTCAACTGGATTAAAAGATAGTCGGGATTGATTGACTTAAGTAATTGGAAAGCCAGAGGCATATGTGGCTGCAGGCACAGCTGGATCCAGGTGTTGACATGTTACCGTGACTCAAGGTGTCCTCATAGTTTTTGTCCTAATAGTTCATACAAATGTCCTGGGGCTGGTTGGGGCAGTAGAGGCTGGTTGTTCATGTGGATTTTTTGTCCACCCCAAACTGTTCACTGAGGTCAGCAGGATGAATTGACCAGGCCCAGACCATGTGTCCATCGCTGGAACAGCGGACAGAGTCAGCCCCTAAAACTTCTCAGACTGAGCTGGGGAAGGGTACTTTCCTTCAAAGAAGCTGGGACTCTGGTGCCAGAAAGCGAGGGAGTGGAAACCACGTGAGTGGAGAGGGCAGCCGTCCACCACAAAAGGCTTGAGCAGAGAGTCGGGGGCAGGCTCTTCACTGCCCCCTTGAAGCTGATCCCTGCTGTCCTGCAGCCCTGCCTGGTGGGAGCACAGGGTGTGTTTTCTGCGGAAGTTAGCCCCAGCATTGTCCACTGAGTAAAACTCCATGGGTCAGACCTGGTGGGTCTGCCCCAAGTCCTTGTGTGTGGTCTGTCACACCTCATGTTGCTTGGACAGTTGGGCATGCTCTGATCAGCGAGAGGTGGCAGCGCCATGGGGGCTGTAGCAGAAAAAGTGTTAGAAAGTGCCCCCCACCACTGGCCCAGAAGGAGACCAGGACAGGGAGGTCAGGCCCAGTGTAAGCCCCACCCCCTTGGTCCCTGAAGACAGGCAGACAAAGGGACAAGGGCCTCCTCTGGCTCTATTAGTTGCTTAAGAAGCCTGGCCCCCACAGGGCTGGGTCCAGCCTGGCATCCCCCACAGGCCTCCATGGCAAATTGGCAAGGCCCTTCCTTCCCTCCAAGCCTGACCCTTCCTACCCTTCCTTCCTACCCATCTCCCTCCCCTCTGCTCAGGGTCTGGGCTGGGCACCAGTGAGTCCTCAGCTCCGGCCTCGGGTGACCAGGCCTTCTCTGAGACGCAAGTCCAGGGCTGTTGGCTGGAGCACACTAGAGAAGGTGAGCCTTGGGTCCAGGCTCTCCTACTTACTAATTGTGTGGTCTTGAGCAAGTTACCTTACCTCTGACCCTCAGTCTCCCCATCTGTTAAACGGGATGGCTACCTGGGAGAGTGGCTGTCATGATTAAATTAGATGCAAATCTTGTTGAAATTGACAAGATGAGAAGAGTTGGGGAATAGACCGGATGGAGGGAGAAATGGGGGCCACGCCTGACAGTAAAATGCCAAGGGCATTCATCTCACAGATGTTGCTGAGATCACACCAGCTATTCACGAAGCACTGTGCGAGACCCAGGGTAGTGTGAAAAATCAGGAAGCCTGAGGAGCAGGCACAGAGCCAGCTGTGACATGGTGTGGGCCCTTCACTGTGGGGGCAGACTCCGCCTGGGGGCATCGAGGAGGGCTTCCCTGAGGAAGTGACATTTGAGATGGGGAAGAGCCAGGGCAAGGAAGATGTGGGCAGGTGGAGCCCCCTGAGGTGAGAGCACCTTGACTTACTGGTGGATCAGAAGGAAGGGCTGTGTTTGGAGCCCCATGAGAGGGAAAGGAGGGAGGAGATTAGGACAGAGAGAGAAGCAGGGGCTTTGGAGGCCAAGGTAAGGAGTTTTGGGATTTAAGAGTAAAGGGAAGCTGTTAGGAAGAATTATTATATCCCTTAGGATTAGGTTTGACTGAATATCTGAGACCTGGAAAATAATGACTTAAATAAGATAGACGTTTATTTTAAACGTGAGAAATAAAGAAGTCCAGATGGTATGGAATGTCCACAGAGTTGTCAAGGACCTAGACTGTTTTCAGATCACCGTTCCACTATCCCTAGGGTGTAGACCTTGTCTTCATGATCCGAGTTGGCTGCTAGAGCTCCAGCCATCACATCCAAGTTCCAGGCTTCAGGAAGGAGGAAGTGAGAGGAAAAGGGTGCACCTTCCCTTTAAAAAGACTTTTCCAAAGACCTCACTACACTCTGGCTTACCTCTCACTGAGTACAGCTTTCACATGGTCACGCCTAGCTGCAAGCAAAATTAGGGAATGCAGGCTCGTAGTTAGATGTCAGTGTGCCCAGTTGAATTTTGGGGTTCTTTGAGGGAGAAGAGGAAACTTGATGTTAGGAGGAAACTCGTGGTCTCGCTGGCTGCTATGTGGGGAACAGACTGGAGAGGAACAAGGGAGGCAGGGAGCCCTGGGGAGGGGAAGAGGGGCAGCCGGGAAAAGACAGCAGTGGCTTGGACGCGGGGATGTGTGAGAGGAGATGGGGAGAAGTGGACTGATGGAAAACAGATTTGAGAGAAAAACCCCTGGATGCTGGCATTGGAGGGAAGTGGCAAAAGTGAGGACGGTTCCTAGTCTTGGAGGCTGGGCAGCTGGGCCGAGGGTGGCGCTGCACACTGAGCTGGGGAAGACCAGAGAGAAACAGCAAGGGCCGGCGGGGCGCCACCCACGCAGGCTGCACCCTCCGCCACCACCACACCTTGGTGTTGAGATGGAGCGGGGAGGAAAGCTCCAGAACCCTGGGCTGTCCACTGGCGGGTTCCCAGGAAACCGTCCAGTCCAGCTTCCCCAGGCTGTGCAGTACATCCGCTGGGATGGGATTCACAGAATTCCAGGTCAGGCACTGAGGGAATCCAGAGTGGCTTTGTGGAGGCCCCTGCTTTATAGTCCCACCCTCACTGTGGCCTCGTGATGTGGCTCTCGGCGCTCAGACTGGGGTGTCTCTATCCAGCAGGAAGTCTTGCTCCGCCCGCCACTCCAGTCCTCCCTCCCTTCTCCCAGATCTAGCGGAAGCCCTGAAGGTGGACCCAAAGGAGGAACTTTGGAAACATCTGGCCAGGTTCACCGCCGCATATCACAGATGTGACGGCACCCAGAGCCAGGGAAGGACCGAGATTCCCCGAGGTCACTCAGGCAGAGCAGCATCAGCATGTCGGCCCCTGACTCACAGGCCTGTTTTTAGCCCCAGGTGGAGGTACCACCCCTGCTCCCCACTCCTGCTTCCCTGAGTCACTGCCTGCCTGGGGCACCCAACGCCCGGGCCCCAGGGCCAGCTTCCCAGGTCGCTGCCCCCAGGGGAGGCTCAGATGCTGAAGAAACGCATCTCTGAGGCCCGGAACCTGGGAGGCCAGGCTCTCTTGGTGGGCAGCCCTCCATGTCAGCTGAGGGTGACTCAGGGACCCGAAGGCTGGAGTCTTTGGGACCCTCCCCTGGGAAGCTGGATCTGGGCTGGCATGTGGGCTTGGCTGCTAGCCTTCAGGCCAGTTGTAGCTTCTTTCCCAGGGCAGGCAGTGGGGAGGGGACACAGCTGCCAGAACCTTCCCATCCACCTTCTGCAGTAGACAGGCTCTGACACGTAAATAGCTGCTTAGCTAGATAGCTCAATTCTGGAAAATTCTCCACAGAAGCTTTGGCCCCACATACCTCCCTACAGACTCTTTTGTCGTCAGCCACAAATCTTACGGGTGCTGACCTCTTTTTCTTCATGTCTCTCCCACCCCGAAGGACACCTGCAGATTTTCAGCCCCTCCCACTCACTTCTTGAACCATGTGCCATGGGCTGGAGCATCTGTCTCTCCTCTGGCTCAGTTGGAGGGCTGAGGGATTGAAAGAGCTTGAGAAAGGAGTCATCATCTAGGAATAATTCTTGTGCCCATGAATAAAAGACGCCGACTCTGGAGGGCCCATGAGGTCAGGGAGAAGGCCGGCCTGGTGTGCCTCACTCCTGGCCCCCACCAGGGGCTCCCTCTCACCATGGGCTCCAGCCCGTGCAGGCTGAAACCAGGGGAAGGTGGCTGGAGGAGGGGTCCCAAGAGTGCTGGCACCAACTATCCAGCCCAGGTGACCCACTGGGGCCCACTCTGCCCCCTGGACCTGCCTCCCCCAGGGCTGGGTGTCCTGTCTGGTGCCTGGTATCTGTGAGGGCCCAGGCCACAGACAGGGTGAGGGGGCCTGAACACCTTGATGCTTTCCTGCTTCTTTCTGGTAGCTTCATTCCCAGGAGCTTCTCCATGGGTGGGACATAGTAACACCACTGACTCTGGGGCACATTCTCTTAAGCTCGCCCCACTGAAAACTCCCAAGGAAAGACCACAGTTGGCCCAGCGTGGGTCACATGCCCATCAGCCGCCTCATTACCTTCCAGGCCTTGTCTTCCCACACCTGCCTTCCCAGGCCCCTGACCTGGACGGGAAACTGGCCTAGGCCCCGCGGGACTGTGGGCTTCTGGACGTGAGGGGTCCAGAGTACCTGCATGCCCACTCCTTGCCCGGCCATGTGCTCCCAGCTGCACCTCTCTCCCTGTCACTGGGATGCCCAGCAGTGCCCAGCAGCTGGAGCGTGGTACCTGGGGTGGGCAATGGCCACAAGGCAGAGGTGTTCTTCAGGGCCCACTGGGGGATTGCAGGCCAGAGGGGCCACGTGGGTGGCTATCTTCTTGCTTTTGGGTCAGGAGAGTGGTCTGAGCACGGCCCCGTAACCAGAGAATTGGGTGAAGACTCAGCAGACAGGGTTTGACTGGGGCCTGGGCTCAGATGGGCACCATGTTGTCCTGGGTTGGGTTCCTCCAGGAGCCGATACTGAGACAAGGATTTGGGTGAGAAAAAGAGTTTATTTGGGAGGTCATTTCAAGAAGCACCAAGAGAGAGGGGAAGCGACACAGGGAAGGGAGGGAAACAATAAAGGGATAAAGGATGCAGTGATGGGTGGGCTGTGGCTTTGGGCAGCTGGGGCTCAGGCCCACTAGAGAGCCTCTGAGAGACTCAGACACGTCTCAGAATTATCTCCCTGTGAGGGCAAGCAAGCCGGGGTACTTGCCCACCAACTCCTATCTGTCCTGGGCACTAACTCCCAAACCGTGCAGGCGGCTGCACACCCAGGAGCAGAGGCAGGAAGCAGTCCCTCTGCAGGAGCCCTCTGGGGGCAGCTGAGGGCAGGCCCCCGGGTGTGCACGGGCTCCACAGCAGCACCTGCTCCAATCTGGACATGAAAAGCAGTGGTCATCTCAGATGGAGTGCAGACCTTCTGGTTAATGCACGTCCCCCTCGGTGGGGACCCCTCCCTCCATCAGGCATCGTTTGCCATCAGAGGTGCTGTGGTCAGCGACTGCTCTCAGCACATGCGGGTCTGATCAGAGGCTGGCCTTGGGGTCAGAGGCTCCTGATATTGAGTCCCAGCTCTGCCGCTTACCACCTGTGACTGTAGGTAAGGGCCTTGCTCTCTCTGGCCCTCAGTTTCCCGACCTGTAAAATGGGGATAGTAACACAGTGACCACTGTACTAGTTAGTTATTGCCACAGCAGTACCGTCTAACAAGCCTCCCCTAACTCAGTCACTTAAAACAGCAGTCATTTCTTGTCATGGGGCAGGGGTGGGCTCAGCTCTGCTCCATGCATCACTCATCCTCTTCCTGGGATAAATGGGAGGGCCTGGGCATATTCATGGTGATCGTAGAGGCCCAAGAGGAGAAGTGGAAACATACAAGATGTCTTAAGGTCTGGGTGTGGACCTCCCACGTCTTTCTCGGGGCTGGAGCAAGTCCCACGGCCACACTCACAGTCAAGGACAGAGGAAATACGTTCTGCCTCCAGGGGGAGGAAGTGCAAAGATTCAGGGCGAAGAGCACAGGCACAGGCAGGGGTGAAGACCCAGGTCCTCTAACACAGTCTCCCACAGCTCGCTCAGGAGGTGGCTGTGAAATTCTAAGGAAATAGTGTGTGTGCACAGGGGGGTCCTTTGTAAACTATAAAGTGCTATGTGCATGTGCAAGGTGCTGGTGCTGGTGAAGCCTGTGACCTCCTCCAAGAGCCCCTGAGTCTTTAGAGACCACTACTTTCCTGGTGTTGGTGTTAGGTGTATTTGATGGCAGTCTGAAAATGGGTGACCCTGTTCGGTATCCGAGATGAAGGGAAGAGGGAAGATACCTGTTCATTATGGAGCACTTTCTACGCAGTCCCAGCAGAGTCTCAGCCTCCACGTGTGAGCCTCGAGCACGGTTACACCCCCTCACACAGAGCGGGTGGGGGAAGGGGCAGGGGCAGTGAAAGGGCGGGCTCCCTACCCCTTACCCTTCTCTTGTCTGGACTCCCCCAGCCCCCAGGGAAAGGTAGGTCATGGGGCAAGGGCAAATAAGTAACTAAAAATTAATAAAATTAAGTTTTAACTTTGGGCCCTCCAAGGGCCTAAGCTCTGAAGATTTACTACTGATTCAGGCATTTTCACCTGAAGAGAGAACCATCCCGCACCCCACCCCCACCCCCAGGTACAGCCCCACTGGGGCCCAGTCCCCCAGCTAACTGGAATTCCCAAATAACCAAAATGCCCCGCTCCCTGGTCTAGCCCAGTTCTACAGACTACTTCACCTGGGTGAGAAGTACAGAAAATTACAATGTTAGACAAAAACATTGATTTTTTTTTTTTTCCCAAAACAAATAGTATGCAAAACCCTAGTTTTCAAATAGACAAAAACAGAGCCACTCTGGTTGGGTTGGAGGGTGGAGAACAGAGCCCTCCGACTCTCCCTCCTGCCCACAGAAGACCCTAGGGCCGCGTGGGCCGTGGTGATGGAAGGCCCTGAGGACACCCGTCCTGGGGTCCTCGGAGACCAGACTGCACGTGTGTCCAGAGGCAGGGGTGTTCCACTGGTGGCCCGCTTCTCCTGACCAGGCCGGGGGCTGAGCCGTTGTCCCAGTGCCCTGGCAGGTGCCGGCCAGGGCTTCTGTCCCCACCAAGGCCTCAAAGCCACCGTCCTTCTCTCCTCACAGGCCGACGCCAAGATGGTGTGTGACGTGGTGAGTCGGATGGAAGATACCGAGCCCTTCTCTGCAGAACTGCTTTCGGCCATGATGCGGCTGTGGGGCGACTCAGGAATCCAGGAGTGCTTCAACAGGTCCCGGGAGTATCAGCTCAACGACTCGGCCAAATAGTGAGTGCCCCGCGGGGGGCATGGGGCCGGGCGGGAGCTGCGGGGAGGTGTCCTGCCACGGGCTCCAGGAGGACGGGATGAGGAAGAGGCCAGCAGGGAGGGGGCACAGAGACAGCCAACAGCAGGGCTTCCGGAGGGCTAGGCCGTCGCCACCTCGCTCTGGAGAGGGCCTGGCACCCCAGAAGAAAGGTGTTCAGTGTGGCAACTTTTTTTTTTCCTGGAGAACCCCTGACTCCATAAGTACAAATCAAGAGCCACAGAGGCAAGAAATAACTTATATGGCGCCATTTTTGTCTTATTTTAGAGAAAATAATGAACTTTCCATTCCTCTATCTTTAAAATTAGAAATAAGGAAGATGAAATCCATCCAATAAATATAATAAATAATCAAAAATATTTTGACACTGTGTCATAACTAAAGAAGGGGAAGGAAAGAAGTGAGGAGGAGAGAGAAGGAAAGAGAAGGGAGGGAAGAAGAGGGGATGAAGCAGGGGGAGGAGGCGCAGTGAAAGCCAGAGAGGCCTGAAGGGGCAGGAAGGGAAAGGCAGAGAAGCGGCTGCCAGGCCCTTCCTGTGACAGCAGGACCACAGGGCCACCGCTGCAGCTTCATCACTCCAGGCTTCTCTGAGATTATAAGGTTATAGGCCCTTGGCTCCTAGATCAGAGGCCCCAGACCCCTGGGATGGTTCGCTGTGGTCAGGGACATGTCTCGTGTCTTGAGGACATTGGGATTGTACCCTAGCTTTCAGGAAATGCACCCCACTTTTGCAATCTTACGCCCAGCTTTTCAGTGGGAGCCTCTGGGCTTAGACTCACTATCTTAGGGCATGTGTGCTCTGACACTGATCTGACTCAGCCATCCTCACCAGTGCTCCTCAGCCAGGCCCGCTTTGCCCCAGGAGACACTTCTGATTGTCCTGACTAGGATGGTGCTAGTGGCGTCTAGTGGGTAGAGGCTAGGGATGCTGCTGAACATCCCACCGTGCACAGGACGGCCGTCCTTGACAAAGAATTATCTAGCCCCAAATGTCAATAGTGCTGAGATTAGGAAACTCTGGTCTTCACCATGCTGATGTAGCAGAGGCTAGGGCCGAGAAACCAGCATTCACTAATAGATTTGGGGACGTTTCCATGGGCCATGATGACAGCTGACACCCTTGAGACTTGAGAAATGCCAGAGCATTGTCCCATTTCTGCACACCTAGATTTTCCAGGGGGCAAGTGCTTATGTCCTGTGAGTCCCAGGTGGTGCTGACCCAGGCCCCAGGCCCTGATGAGCCCCAGGGACACCTCGGTGGGCGAGAGCGTGAGCCCCGAGATGCAAGTCCACAGCTCCGTGTGCACACTCAAATCACAGACTTGACCCAGGTCTTCCCTTGAGCCATTCAGGCTTGAGAGTCCCCCTCCCTGTCCCCACCCCTTGCCCACTGCTGGCCCAAGTCGGCCCTTCCCATTCCCCCACCACCCTCGGTGCCCCTCACGGCATCCAGTCGTGCTCCCCACTTAAATTTTTACCTGTTTAACTAATTGTAACATGAATCCATTACAAAAAAAAATTTTTAATATAGAAATGCATAAAATTACTAATAAACTCCCCCTCCCAGGCCTGTCCTTCTCCTACTTTGAACTATTTCCATTTATTTGTTCCAGTGTTGTCCAGAAAAACCTGACTCCCCAACTTTAAAGGGTATTTAATCACCTCTAGCTGTGAAATTTGGGGAATTCAGCTCACCTTCCTTCCTTCCTTCTACCTCTCTTCCCGACTTCCACCCCCAGTTTTTTGCTAGTTACAGGATTATTTTTAGTTCTTCCGGTGGTTACCTTTATAACTTAAAATAAGAAACTTGAGTCAGTATTTGTCAACTCCCTACCAGATAAGCTGAGGAAATCCACCTTCCTTCTCTCTCTCTCTGTCTCTCTCCCTCTCATCCCTGCCTCCCCCCAGATTTCCCACTGCCCAGGTCATGGTACTGCTCTCTGTTCGGTCACCCACGGTTGGGTCGTCTGTGTTTCGTCCCTGGGAGGGGGTTCCATGGCAGGCAGGGGAGGGAACCCATGGGCAGTCAGGTTCAGAAGGACCTTAAACGCTTTCTGGTTCAGGGTTGCTTTGCTGTTGTTTTAGCAGCTAAAATTCATCTTCTGGCAAAATCTTGGGCCCAATATATAAAACACTTAAAAGTAAATTTGTTGCGATAGAAGGGAGAGGGAGGCCTAATAGGGCTGTCACACAATTCCAGGGGGGCGCCCATACATCCCAGACTGTGTGAATGGCTCCCCAAGGCCCAGAGCCTCTCACTTTACAGGTGAGGGCACCAGGGCTCAGAGGGTAGACCTAGGCAGGCTCTGGCTCTCGTGTGCCCTGGGCCTCTGTGAAATGGCTGGTTTTCCCCTCTCCCCTCTGAATGATGGCTCTGAGACAGGTGCCAGGAACCCAGAAACCTGAGCACAGCCAAGCAGAGGCTGTAAAAGATAGTTTTGTGGTTCGCCTACGGTTGGTTTTTCTCAAACCCAGTCCTCCACCAAATGTCAGTGCTTGCTGTCCAAGTGTCCTCTCCTCCCCTTTTCCCTGGAGCCCACCCCTCAGGTGTCCACTCCTGCACCCCACTGAGACTGCTCGGGGCAAGGACACCCCAGGCTCCTGCTCAGGCTTCCTCCTGCCCGGCACTCTGGCTCGGCTCACAGCAGCACTTGACCTCCTTGCAGCACCGTCCACTCAGCTCCTGGGCCTTAGCCTTCCTCACTGGCCACCCTTTCTCAGACCCTTCACCGTTCCCTCCCTGTCCCCTCTCTAGAGGCCCCAAGCTCAGCCCCTGAACCACTCCTGTCCACGTAGAGTGCCTGGGTGATCTCCGGCCTCATTGCTTTCAATTCCTCATATACCAGGACAACTCTCAAATTTTTATCACCAGCCCAGCCTTCCCTCCGGAGTTCTGCCTACTCACTGTCCGTTTGGACATCTGCATGCATCTCAAATTAATACGTGCCGACTCAACTTCTGGTTCCTGCCCTCCCCCAGACTTGCTGTGCCTCCGCTCTTCCTCCCACTACGTGCAGCTTCATTCCACCACACAGAGGGGATTTAACTGGCTCCTCCCCCGGTATCCCACTTCTCAGCCCTGCACAGCCACCACAGTGGGCCAACCGCCACCACCTCTCACCTGATTCTGCCGACTCTTCACAGGCTCCCTGCTCCTTTTCCCCAGCTGCTCTCCTTACAGCAGCAGAGCCGTTAGTCCAACACTCTTCAGGTCAGAACCTTCCAGGGGCTCCCATCTCACTCGGAGCAAAAGCCCAAGTCCTTACAGAGACCCATGGGCCCATGTGCTGGGCCCCACCCTCACCTCCATCACCCCACTCCAGTCCCACCTGCTCCCACCACCTGTGCTTCCTACCTCACCATCTTTGATGCTTCCAGCGCCTGCACCATCTCCTCCACTCCAGGTGTGGCCTCTGCGCCTGCGGGGCCTTCTGCTGGACCACGGGAGGCTCACTCCCTCACTCCCCTCAGTCTCCACTCAACCGTCACCCTGCCAAGAAGCCTCCCCCAACCATCTTGTATCACATAGCAGCCCCCAGCAGGCCTCCCCCTTAGCAATCACCTGATTCCTTTCTCCTGACGCCACTACCCGATATGGTATATATCTTAGTTACCTGTTAATCCTCTCTCTGTCACACACACGCACAGACACATACATGAACGTGGGCTCAGGGAAGGTCGGGACTGTCATTCTTGGTCACTGCCCTATCCCAGCACCGGGAACCTACAGTGGGTGCACACTCTGCCTTGCTCACCCTCCCTCGGGTGGCCATCTCCCTGCGTGAGGCTTGGCCAGCACAAAGAGACAAAGGGCCAGCTTGTCTGTCTAAAGGAGCTGGGATAGGAGGGCAAGACCAGAGGCTCCCCAGCCCTGGTGTCCAGCTGGAGATGACAGGAGGGGGTCCTTTTGAAACCAGCACAGGCTCCAAGCAGAGGCAGTGGGAGCGGGGAAGGGGCGTGCACAGAGGGGTTAGGAGGACCGGGAAGAGCTGGGCGGGGCTGCTCCCGGCCAAGGCCAGAGCCCACACCCCCGAGCATGGTGAAGAGGCTCTGAGGTGGCTAGAGATCCCAGGTCTGCTCTGCACCCTCAGCCCCTCCTTCCACAGGGGAGAGGAGGCTGGGAGGCCTGTCTAAGAGCACGGGCTCTGGAGTCAGGCAGACCCAGGCTCGCGTACCAGCGGTGTCACTTTCTAGCCCGTGACTTCAAGCTACCCTCCCTGAGCCTGGGAACCCGCCATTTGGTTTTATTTCCGTAGGGAAGATTCTCACAAGGATTTAAGCCAGACCTGGGCTATTGGTTTACTAGGTGTCCACAGAGTTGGTGAAGGCGTCCACCCTTCCCAGCCCTGTGGACATCCACAAGACAGTGACCGGCCCCCAGAAGGTCCTGGGGCAAGTGCTGATGAAGCAGGGCCCCTCCACATGCAACCTGGGACCCCCATCATCCAGTGGCTTGGACACTCCGGGCTCCTCCCCTATGGATTGTGAGCGGTTCCCCACCCCCAGGCACGAGAAATGGGTGGCCCGGCCAGCCCTGTGGATCACTGAATCTCCCCACAGGCCTGGTACAACCCCCCCTTTCTGGGTTTCCCAGATCCCACCATAGCTTTGGGTTCAAACCTAACCCATATAGACCCCAAAGCCTTTCTGGGTGCTTGGCCTGGGCAGTGGAGTGCACGAGCCTGGCGTGTCTCCAGAGCAAGCAGTGGCATGGGAGAGAGCCCTGAGGCCAAAGACCTGGGTCCCAGCAAGGCCCAGCCACTGCCTGGCTATGTGACCTCCGAGCTTCCCTTCCAAGAGCACCAAGTGGGAAGGTGCGCTCAGACCCCTGGGTGCACTCTGAGGATGTGTGGAGAAGGTGGGCGGATGCTCGGAGGGCCTCTCGGAAGCCCTACAGAGCACTGGTTAGAGCACAGACTGGAGCCTGATGTCCGGGTTCAGGCCCCGGCTCCCAGCCGGGCAGGGTCCTCACCTTCACTGACTGTTTTCTAATCCATAAAATAGCACGTTTAACTTGGAAATTAAGGATGAAACATGATCCCACATGTAAAGAATAGAACCTCACTGTTGGCCGTTATCATTTTAAGATGAAGAAATGACATGACAGCATGGTAGACATGTTAGTCTCTTTGAAAAGTTTGATCTGGTCTGAGTGTACCTGGAACTGTGCGCATCACCCCTTTTGGTCTGAGTTAGAGGCTCTGAGAATGTGACAGAAACGCCTCCTCCATCGCCGCCCCCCACCCCACCCCCCACCTAGCCCTGGACCAGGTGGTGCCATCATTTCCAGTCGGCCCTCGAGGGACCCTGGCGGGACCAGGCTCTGAAGCGGGTGGCCCAGCATGCCCCGCACAGTGCCCTGCACTTGGTCCATGGTCCCTGTGTGTTGCCATCCCAGCTACCTGGACAGCCTGGATCGGATCGGGGCCTCCGACTACCAGCCCACCGAGCAGGACATCCTCCGAACCAGGGTCAAAACCACCGGCATCGTAGAAACCCACTTCACATTCAAGAACCTTCACTTCAGGTGAGGCCCAGGGAGACTCCTGAGCCCTGGGGAGGGCGCTGAGAGATGGGAGAGGCCAGCCTTTTGTTTGCAGCTTGTCTGGAGCACCCAGATGTTGCCCTGCCTCAGGGAGCTTTCACGTTGGGACAGGAAGTTAGGTACGAGAAGGGGTTGTATCTGTGTGTTTGTTCTCCACCAAGTTCAGGGGCCAGGCTGAGTAGGCAGGCTTCCTGGAAGAGGAGTCCTGGAGAGTGGAACTGTGAGGAGCAGGGAGGGTTTAAATGGACAAAGGAGGGGAGCCTGTCCCTGGGTGACTTCTGAGGATGAGGAGGGGGGCGGATCACCCAGGCAGCACCTCTAAGGCCACCTTGTGGGGGAGGGGTGGGGAATGAGGATGGGTTAGCCCAAGCAATATGTATGAGACCCCAGGGACCCATGTACTCCTGGAGCTGGAAGGGACTTAGGGATCAGCTGACCCACCCTCTCCCAGTACTTACAGGGAAACTGAGGCCTGGGAGGAGCGAGGCTGCCCCAAGCCCAGAATACAACTCAAGCCCAGGGCCTCTGAGCACCTCAGAACAGGGTCTGAGGCATGAGGCTGGACTTCTCAGGCCCTGCTGGCAGGTTGTGTCCCCACTTGGGGTAACTTCCATGCACTGATGCCTGGGAGTCCCTGTCCTGCCCCCACCCATCTGCTGGCAGGGTGCGGGGGGGCACAGAGCAGAGGTAAGAGTCTTTGTCTGCGGACAGACCTGGGTCAGACCCCGGCTCTACCATGCCACCTCTGGCCAGCACCCTGGGCGTTTAACCCCTAGATGCTCACTTTCCCTCCGAGTAACAGGTGACAATCCCTGCCTGCCTCCCTCCCCAGCTGGTTTGGACTTTGCCCAGACCACAGACATGAATGGACACGCTGGGAAAGCCAGGAACAGGATGTGTGTGTTACCCTGAGAGGAGAGCCTCGCAGAGGTGTTTCTTGGGGGCCAGGAGAGGTATATCCCTCAGTAAAGCTTGAGATGCAAGGGCAGGTCTTTGGGTCACTCTGTGTGAGCACAGCCTGGTCATGGGGCAGACCACGGTGATGGCTGCCCCTGCCCCATGGGTGGCAGTGGTCAGTCTGTCAGCACCTGGAGTGGGGCTCATGGGAAGGCTCGGGGCACGTGCCCAGCCCCTCTGCCTCCTGCCCCTCAGCTTGACCTGGCGTCCCCCACCTACCTGGGCCCCACCGCCCACCAATCCCAGCTTCCCTGTCTCCCACAGGCTGTTCGACGTCGGGGGCCAACGATCTGAACGCAAGAAGTGGATCCACTGCTTCGAGGACGTCACGGCCATCATTTTTTGCGTCGCGCTCAGCGGCTATGACCAGGTGCTCCATGAAGACGAGACCACGGTGAGTGGCTCTGGGCGTGCCGGGCCAGAGGGGGCACCAGGAGGACCTGCTGCACTCGCCTCAGTGGCCGACAGCGGCTCTGGGGCAGGGCCAGAGGCAGGAGCCAGGGGTGCCGTTGTTGGGCGGGCCGTGACCGCTCGCTCTTCTGACTATATTGCCAGGCATACACCTCGTGATACCAGCGCAGAAAAGGCAGCCACGGGCCATCCCGGCTCAAGGGCTGTGTGCAGACTGATCACAAACATCTCTGCAGACTTGGGGCTCAGGCAGTAAGACGTCTTCAGTAAACATAGCAGAGTCATAGAGGCCATCAGACCAGAACCAAATTAAGCAAATCCTAAAAGAAATCAGGGTGCAGTCAGGCAAGGATGTACCTGAGACAGAAATAGCAGTTCTTAGCTCTGACAGCCCCCCTTGAGCACTGGCCGGGCTGCTGCCAGGAGAAGCATATGGGGCTGGCAGCAGGAAGGGCAGCGGGTATGCAGCATGCTGGCGAGTAACAACCGGGGCACTGGGCCCGTCCCTTGGAGGATGCCACCCCAGGTTCCCACCTTCCATCGATGAGTCGTTCTGTCTGGGGCCTCGGAAAACTGCCAGACTGGCTTCGGGTGGGGCGCTCACCTGGAGAGAGGGGCTGCCTTTCTCTGGGCCAAGTCCTGGTTCGCTGCCCCATTCAGGCAGCACCCTCTCTGCTTCAGTTGCTGTTATCTGTCAAAGGGGCTGACAGCGGTCCTACCTTGTGGGGCTGTTGGCAATGGAATGAAGGATCATGTGAAGTACTTGGAACCGTTTCTGGCACAGCAGCGCCGACTTGGTGGTTGTACTGTCACTGGTGATTGGAGCTGGGAGGTCCACTGAGCAGTTCTCGTCCAGGCTGTAGCCCACGGGGCAGTGGGCCTGTCTGCAGGGCCTGCAAGGGAAGCCGGCTGTCAATGTGGTGCACCCGCAGGGTCACCAGAGACAAGCCCACAGCACCTCCCGGGCTGGGGCTCCTGGGCTGGGGCTCCTGGGCTGTGGGGTCCCGCCCTGGTGTTGGTCAGCTCCTTCTGTCAGGCACACACAGACCCTTGGTTGGCCCTGAGCTTCTCAGAGTCGGCACTGCGGGCTGGAGGTGGGGCTTGAGCAAGGCCTGTCTTCTCTCTGGGTCAGTTTCCTTATCAGTCCTGGCCTGCTGGTCCCACAGGGCTGCTGTGAGGATCTGATGGGCCGTGGGGTGTGGGTCACGGGGTGCAGTGCTATGGGGAGGAGGAGCCGCCGTCCCCCTCAGCGATGGGGCTTTTGGCAGATTGAGGGAGCCGAAGCTGCCGGCTGGGTGGGTGATTTGGGCTTGCACCACATGCTGGCGTGTCCGCCCTGCTCTTCCTCTTTCAGGCCCAGCTGCACCCCTGTGGTGAGCTTCAGCAAAGCCCCCCAAGCCCTGGCTTGTCCCAGGGGAGGCTCCGGTGGCCTCAGCTGTGCAGCTCTTTCTGGTGACACTGTCATCATTCTCGGTGGCCCCTGCAGGCTGTGGCGTCCAAGAGTCACCCGGAGCTGAGGATGGGGTTGGGGTAGACTCACGCCCCGGGTCGTGCTTATACCTGGACTCACTGACTACCCAAAGCCCAGGTCAGCTCCTGGCTACCCCCCACAATGCGTCCGCGCCCGGGGACCGCCCGGGTACATCTTTCACTGTTCCGTTGGTTGACTGTGCTTTTCGGGTCACTGTTCATGGTCCACTTGGCCACCCATGTGGTCTGAGCTCAGCTTGGCTCGTCTCTTGTCCCTGCAGTGCCTGGGAGCAGGAAGCAGGGCTGTGCCGTGAGTGCGATGCTGACCCAGCCATGGGTTTCAAAGAGGGTGGAGCGTGGGAGGACCCTTATCACTGGACAGGCCTCTCCCCTGGGATCTGTCCTGCCAGGTCTGCAGACAGCTTAAACCAAGTCCCAGGCCCTCTGCAGAAGCCTCTCCAGCCCTTGCTATGAACAGGACTCACGTCCTGGGGCACTTTCCCTCCAGGTTCCTCCACCTTCCTCGGCGCCTCCCTGCCTTACTGTTTCTTTCTCACCTTCCCTCACCTCCCTCCTGCTCCCGTTTCCCCTGCCCTTCTTCACAAGGGCTGGAGCAGAGGACCTTGGGGAAACAAAGGCACATGGGCTGGGAACGGGCTCTTCCTGAGGCCCTTTCTGCCCCAAAGCGGGCCACCGACACGGCCCGGGAAGAGCGGCAGCCCCTCCAGGGGACAGGAATTGGCTTCACAAGTTGACAACGGTCCACAACGCCAGCTCATTGCCACAGTGGCAGCAAGAACAACACCATCGCTGCAGAACTAAGCAAACATCTGTGTGTCCACGGACATGTGGCAGCGTTGGGCAGCTGGGGAGCCAGACGGATCTGGCCCAGGGCCTAGTGCTGCCCATGCTGCTATGTGAGCAGGGGCAGACACTGCACCCTCTCTGGGCCTCCACTTCCTCCTCCATGAACTGACGATGGTGGCAGAGCAGCCTCGTGGGCGGCTGTGAGGACCACTGGGCTCAGAGCCATAGGAGCACCTGCACTCAGGACTCTTCACTCAGTAAAGGGCAGTTGTCCGGCTCCTCTGTGCAGGCACGTGGCTAAAGGACACATTCTGGGATATGGATGCTCTGCCCCCGGGAGGCAAGAGCCAGGCCCTGCTGACCAGTCCTTGGTCCTCAGACTTCCTCTCTGGTCAACCCTTCCCTCTCTGGCCTGGGGCACATGTTGAGGCTGCCGAGACAAAGCTGGCTCCTGGAGCTCAGGCAGGAGCCCTGGGGCTAGTGGCTGCCCGCCCACTGCCAGCCACCCTGTTGGCCTCACCCCGGGACCCCAAGGCCTGTCCTCGGGCCTCAGGCCCGTGGCTCCAGCGGCACTGGGCCTCAGCTTGCCACAGCTTCACCACTGCTACCGTCGCCACCGCCTGCAGGGCCTTAACTTGCCAAACCAAGGCCAAAACCATGAGCAGATTCTGAGACCCTCCAAGCTGGGCAGGTATGAAGCACCTCCCTCCAGGCGGAACCATCAGCTAAGAGTTGAAAGCAGCGGGTTCTCGGGGCGCCGCCGGGTGACTTTGCTGTGAATGCCTGCCCCGCCCACCCCCGTCCCACACTCCTCACCGGCCACTCGGCTCAAGTTGGTCCTTTCCACCCTCGCCTTCCAGCTCCAGCCACTCAGTCCACAGTCCCGGGGCGGCCGTGGCCTCTGTGAGCCTGCACAGGGGCCTTGGGATGGGCTGGCCTTGACTTCCTGGCCCCAGACTGGTTGAACCAATTTTTGGAGTTTTTTTCTCTCTCTTTCTCTCACATTTTCTGCTGGGTTTTTATCTTCCTCTCTGTTTTAATCTGTTTTGCTGGGTTTCATCTTGGGGTTCCTCTGGCCCCTCTACTGAGAAACCAGCCCCAACAACCCACTCACCCAGAACTGCCCCCAGCCCAGCCATGCCACCACGGCCCAGGCAGCCAACCCAATCCCCCAACCACATCAAGGCCACAGCAAGATCACCCTCCAGACGCTGTCCCCCTGGTGTCTGCTTCCAACTCTGGATTAATTCGAGGATCTCTTAGTCCTCGGTTAATGTCTCCCAACTGAATGCGTGCACCTTCCCACCCCCGCTGGCAAAACCGAATGACCCTGGTAGAGAAATCTGCATGGCCCGCAGTTCCGTGTAGACATGTTGGATGGTGGTGCGGCCCTTGCCCCTGCGTGCATGGTGCATGTCCTCTCCATGAGCTGGAGTTCTTCCAGTGACCTCGCTGCCCCCATCCTGGGTCAGCGCTCTTCGGGGGGGGCAGCATTCCCCACCCTGCCCACCCCACCCTGCCTGCGTGTGGAATGAAGCAGGAACCACGTCCCGTTTGTCCTTGTGGGTCCTCCTGTCTCCGTCCCTCAGTGATGCATTCAGCCACGTTGGTGGACCTGTCCTTTGCTTGTCCTGCTGTGTCGGTGGCCGCGGTAGGTCAGGGCCCCAGGCACTGCCAGCCCTCACTTGCCTCTCCGCTCTGTTGCAGAACCGCATGCATGAATCCCTGAAGCTTTTCGACAGCATCTGTAACAACAAATGGTTCACAGACACATCCATCATCCTGTTTCTTAACAAGAAGGACATCTTTGAGGAGAAGATCAAGAAGTCCCCGCTAACCATCTGCTTTCCTGAGTACACAGGTAGGGACTCCCCCGCCCCCCAGGGACAGCAGGACTTCCCACGGGAGCGGCCCCTGTTCCAAGCTCAGAACACCTTTACTGCGCTCTGTGGATGCACCAGATTCTACCATGGAGAATCCAGCAGAAACCAAAAATAGGTCCCCTCCCCTCCCTGGAATGTGCTATAGTGAGCCAACTGGGGCTTCCTGGTTGGGGGAAGCAGGCTTGGAATCCTGGCTCTGCCACTTGCGAGCTGTGTGATCTCGGCAGCTTCTTGGAGCCTCCGCTTGGTCCCCCGTAAATAGGAATTATCAGTAAGGCAGCAACACCAGGATGAGGAGGGGGTAAGATCAGGGGCTTCGAGTCAGGCAGCCCAAGGTTCATGCCCCAGCTCTGCCACTCCAGCGGGTTAGGTAACCTCTCGGAGCCCCAGTGGTCACGTCTGTGAGGTGGGATAATCACTGTGATGGTCCAGCCCGCCCTCACAGACTCGCTAGGAAAATCAAGGGAGCTGGTGGACAGCAGCGTGGCAGCTGGTGCGTAGTAAGTGCTCACAAAACCTTTGCTCTGAGTGTTATAACTGTGGTTACAACTACCAAGTATCACAACTCCCACACAGGCAGTTACAAGACTCAAAAGGCCAGTTAGAGGTGACAGCTTCGCCAGCAGCAGAGACCTGGGAGGTCTCTGTGGAGACCTCCATGGGCAGGCCGATGTAGAGGCCACCTCTGTTAATGTTGCTGTGGGTTTACCTAACTGTGGGGTAGGCAGGCGGTCAGGGAAGGCAGCCTGACCAGGGCTCCCACGGAGCAGCAAGGGTGGCTATAATAGCCCAAGGGCCCATCAACTCTTCCAGATGGCCAGAGCCTGGCCAAAGAAGTGAGTGGGACTAGAAGCGGGGCATCCTCAGCCTGACCAGCACCAAGCCTGGAGAGCACAGGGCAGAGTCCCAACAAAGCGGGCCTGCAGGGGGAGCCCCCGGGCTGAACCCCACTTCCCTGAGAATGGACGTGGGGGCCATGGCTTAAACAAGGCAAGTAGCACAGCTCACTCTGTCTCCTGCTTCCTCGGGATCAGGCTGACTGCCCTGTGGGCCAGGCCCCCAGGAGCGTGCAGCCAGAGGTGGGCGGGGCTCGGCATCGCTCACGCCTGCCAGTCAGTCTCCTCTTAGCTGTAAGTTGGGGGTCTGTGGATCCTGCCCCAGTGACCTGGGCTATGGCCCGTAGGGCAGCAGAAGCAGGCAGGATAGGTCAGCCACCAAGGCTGCAAGGGGGCTGAGGAGGTCTCAGTGATACCTGTATGTCCCAGGGACACTCTCCCCCACCTCCAGCCCAGATTTATGAAAGAACTTTGGTCTGGTGGACCCTCAAGGCCAAGCCTGGTAGCCTGTGCCCATGTGCCTCAGAGGCTGCGACCCCCTCCAGATATGCCACTCCCAGGCTTCCAGTCTGCACAGCAGCCACCCCAGCTTAGTGCTGTGGCTCCAGAATCCAGCCTGCTCCCTGCCTCCCTCAGCAGGTCGTCACAGCCCTGCCCGGGCCCGGATTCCTGGAGCCTGGGGAGGCTTCAGCACAAAGCCGGGAGTCCTGTTCTGCTCCTCCCCCAAATAGCTGCCGTCCTGGAAACACCTCTCCCTGGGCTCACCGGGAGCAGAGCAACAGGGCACACCCTGAGGACGGCAGCACGTCACAAGCAGGGCAGTTGTTAATCCCCAATGGTGAACATGGTGGGAGGGGGCGCGGAGAAGGAGGAGGATAGGCAGGGCAGCTGACAGGCCCACACAGTTTCTACCCACCTCACCCAGCAGTGGCCAGGGGAGGTGACGTCTCGGCCTACTGTGAGGGGTCACAGACAGGAGAGGACCTCCCGGCAGGGTGTGTGTCAGCCAGGGCCACCTGCATAAGGGGGTTCAGAGTTCTCTGAGCAGGACCCACAGTAAGAGGGAACATTTGCATCAGGAGTCAGTCAGTGCGTATATGAAAGGAAAGCAGGAGTTGCATGAAACAGTGCTCGCCCTCAACACAGGGGAGCTCGGTGAGGTGTGATATTTCGTTTCTGTCATTGTGTTCAGACTGGGTGTGGACCACGGGCTTGATTTCATGACCCACTATTGATTTAGCTGACCCATCAGGTTCCCGCCCCACCCGTTAGGTTTTCCTTTCAGGGCTGTCACTGAGTGGACCTCGGTGTCTGCTCTCTGGCCCCTGGCCTAATGGACACACTGGTGGGGGCCTCGCCTCACCTGCTCCCCACCACTCTCTCCTGCAGGCCCCAGTGCCTTCACGGAAGCCGTGGCTTACATCCAGGCCCAGTACGAGAGCAAGAACAAGTCAACCCATAAGGAGATCTACACCCACGTCACCTGTGCCACCGACACCAACAACATCCAGTTTGTCTTTGACGCCGTGACAGACGTCATCATCGCCAAAAACCTGCGGGGTTGTGGCCTCTACTGAGTCCCAGCCTCCCAGCCAGCTGCCCACCACCCTGCCCGGCCTGCTGCCCCACCCTTGCCTGGAACCAGAGCTCCGTCTCCTCTCAGACCACTCTCTGCACTTGACAAAGAAGCACCAGAGGCTGGCACCGTGGGGGGAGGAGGGAACCCTCCACCAGCCACCCCACCCCAGACATCAGAACGCGTGGTAACATGGGGGCTGGGCGGGGGTGCTGAGTGTCCGCACGGCCAGAGCCTGCCGCTCACTGCCTGCGTGCTGCTCACTGGCTCACTAGCCTCTGCTTCATCTCTGAGGGTGTTATCGGGGAAGGTGGTGGGGGCAAAGGCTGCCGTTTGGCCCAGAATGGGCGCGCCCTACACTTGGTGACACGTCCTTGAAGTCCCAGGGTCTCCTGTCATCTGGGGTTGTGCAGGTGATAGGGTGGCCCTGGGGCAGGGTGCTGGTGGGGTTGGGGACAGTGGAAGCCACTGCTTAGCTTTTCTTGGGGTCTCTCCGGTCAAGGGCAGCTCTGTCACCAAAAGCCAGGGTGGGACCAGGCCAGCTGTGTGTGGGTGTGAGAGCTCAGGCCTTGGCGAGTATCTCCCTCCTCCCTCCTTGGATCTCAGCCCCCTGGCGCAAGCCTTTCCTTCTCTGGGCCATCCTTCCTTTCACACCCTTGGGGCTCCCCATTCCCCTCCTGGGGAACCCCCTCCCTGATTCGTCATAGGGCTGGAAATGCTTCTGAGATTGACTTATTGCAAAGGCACAGGATAGATGGGTGGGAGGGGTCAAGTCCCACGTCTGGACAGAGGACAAGGAAGAGGTGGAAGGCGGCAGGGAAGGGGAGGCTGAGGGGAAGTAGCTCCTGTGTTGACTGGGATGGGGGCCTCCCGCCCAGTCCGTGCAGGCCCAAGGATGACTCATCTACATTCTCCCAATCACCCAGGTCTCAGGCGGCTGCTCCTGACTGTGAGTAGATGTGCTTTTCCTTTTCCATTTGTAACTCAAACCAGCAGGGGCAGGCAGGGGCCTTTGGGCGCAGGGTTCTGTAGTTGGAGAGGCCCAGAGGAGGTGTGAACACAGCCCCTACAGCCAGTGCCCCAGCTTCCTTCTATCCTGGTGAAGGAACCAGAGAGTTTGTCTGCAGCCCTTGGTGTCCTGCCAGCCCCCGGGGGCAGCAGGGGGTAGATGGACAGGACCACCATCCTGGAGTGTGCACTACAGGGGGCCCAGGCTGGCTCAAACAGACATCCGCCTCCTCTGGAGAGAGTCCTAGGACCCTTTGGAGGGGGCTTGCTGCAGGTCCCTGAGCAGCAAGGAGTGGGGTGACTTCTGGTGTCCCAGGCCAGAATCAGCACACCTCTCCCTCGCTCCTGGACACCTCCAGTGGGCTGATGCCTCCAGCCCACACCCCAGCCAAACTCTGTGTGCTTGTATGGCAGGCTCGGCCTAGGGAGCCAGACATGGGAGGGGAGAGGGCTGCCCCTCGAGAGGCCTCTGGCTCCCTCCTCAAGCCCCCTGCTCTCCCAACCTCCACTCTGGGCTCTGCTCAGTCCCGGGGCCAGGCAGGACCCCTTGGACACCAGTGCAACCCGCTGACCACCTGGAGCCAGGAAGAGCCCATGCCAACAGCTCTGGGCTTCCTGGTGCCTTCACAAAAGCTCGGGGTGGGCACGGGAGACCCAGGGCACCTTCCCTAGTGCCAAATGCCTGCAGGGAGGGGTGCCACTGGGATGAGCCCTGTCCCTGGCCTGGCCCCTGGCTGCTGCCCCTGGCCTTGTGGGAATCACTGGCAGGCAGGCGACAGGCCCATCCCACTGGCCCGAGTCCACTGGGGTCTGTTTGCCTCGTGTGCTGCACGTCGCACCGGGTGCACGGCCGTGGCAGAGGACAGGCCCCTGGAACCAACAATCTCAGTGTCTGCCATGGGCAGCCAGGGCCAGTGAGGCCCTTCTGCCCGATGTTGAAGACATAGCAGTTATTTCCCGGCATCACCACCCTGCGTGTGGCCAGCTGTGCCCCTGACTCTGCCCTGTGACCCCAGACTCAAAAGCAGCTGACAAGAGGGGGGTGCTGGCCAAGCCTACCTCTAAGGCCATTGCCCCAGCTGGAGGTGGAAGTCACTGGCTCTCTAAGCCCAGGGCTCACCATTGCCCGGCTGCCCCCCTCAAACCACAGCAGCCAGAGCACCAGGCGGGAGTGAAGCCCCAGCCCCGGCCCTCCCCATCTGCCGCAGTAGGAGCTGGAGGAGCCGGTGGCTGGGGCCTTCCTGCCCTTCCATCCCCTGGGCTGCCTTTTCCTCTCTCAGACGCTCTGCCCTGCTCAGTTTCTGGAGCTGCTCTCGCCCTCCCACCCTGGCCTGCCAAGTGGGTCCTTGGCTGTCTAGTGTAAGCCCTGAGGAGAGGGTATCCAGGGGGAGATTCTCTCCCTGTCCACTGCGTCTCTCATCCACGTCGTCACCGGTGGCTCCATCACGTGTCACGACTAAGAGTGACACGCAAGTTTGGCTCCGTCGTGGGTGTGGCTGTGGGGAGAAGATGTTTTAAGTGACCGGGCGTGGGTGGCTCTTCATCCACACTGGCCCCGTGTGTGCCTCCGAAAGGGCCAGGCGTAAACTCTCTGAATGGCTCTAAGTCAGCAGGCCAAGGGGAAACAGTTCTAGGAGGGACGCCTTTGCCAAACCCATGAAAATTGTGCCTGCCGTCCAGGTGCCTGTGGGCAAGTTCTGTGTCTGCACCGATGCCCTCGCAAGAGCCAGAACTGAGCGAGGTCCCCCAAGTGCTCTGGCCTGACTGGAGGGGGCATGCCCAAGGCCCAAGGAGGGGCTCTGTTGAGCCCGTGGACTCTGGCCTGAAGAAGCTGTGGTCTCCCCAGCCCCGAGCAGAGAGCACAGCCGTGGCCCCTTGCCAACGGCTTTGATGTTCTGGGTTCCATGGCCATCTTCTGTAGAGGCCCTAGATGCCCAGGGCCCTGGCCCTTTCTCTCCCCTCTGGCCCCAGCAGAGCCTCAGGGCCTATGGCCACATGCTCCTACCCCAGGGCAACGAGCGGAAGACCAGCACGTTATCTGGTGCCAGGAGGCAGCTCTGCCTCCCAGCCTCTCCCCCAGCCCAGCTCCATGCCCCACTGGTGGGAACTGGAGACACCCCTGTTCTCCAGGACTGCACTGGGTACCCGGGACAGGCAGCAGCCACAAGTGCCCTCCCCACCCAGCGCCCCCATAACCAGGCTGTCTGTAAACCCCCAACAGGGAAGGCCCAGGAGTCATCTCACCCAGGCCTTTCCCTTCTGCCGGGATGAGTCCTGCAGGGGGATTGTCCCACTGCTCCCCACTAACACAGTTACAGTTTATACCCCAGTGGGGATTCTGCAAGTTCTTCCTGATCTCTAGCCTGCGCCCTCCCTGACTCCTCCCCTTTTCCCTTGGTCTGACCTAGTGTACTCTTCAACCCTCTTGGTAAGAAAATCCAGCACAATCCAGGCCTCCTTCTCTTTCCTCCAGGCCAGGTAGTGGCCATCCCAGCCCCCTTTTTCTGAAGTCTGGAGCACGAAGCCTCTCCTGGCTGCCTCTGCTCTTCTCTGAGCCTTCTGGAAGCCTTCAGGTGTAACCTGGCAGTTCTTAGGAACTGAGGCCAGAGGGTCTGGCTCTGTGGCCACCAGAGATTCAATCTGGGGTGCCGAAGGCAAGCATCCCCCAGAGAATTCCCCCATGTCAGGCCACAAGCCTACAGAGTGAAGGGTCCCAGCAGCCCCAGGCAGTGCGACAGGACACAACAGTCAGACCAGGGAACAGGGCCAAGTGTGAGCTGCTGCCATGGTGTGTTGGTGGTCAGGCTCTCCGCTGTCCCCCCTCAGTGAGGTAAGTCCTGAACCTACCCTGCCCAGAGAGCAGAGTGGGGCCTCTCTCTGGAGGCTCCAGACAGACCCCATCCCAGACAGATGAAGGCCCCTGTCAAGGAAGGGGCAGGTTGAGGATCCCCACCAGTCCGAGGTCCTGGGGCCTCTCTGGAACAGAAGCTTTCATCCCCAGGCCCAGTGCACCAAGACCACCAGCCTGAACCCACACTCCTCCCATCAGAGCCCACAGCGCTGAGGCACCACTGGTCCTGCAGCTCCTCTCTCCTCACCTCCTCCACCCCTCCCACCCCTGTTCCTACTGCCTCCCTGGGCAGCCTTCACCTCCTGATCTCAACCCTGCTGGTTCTGCCCCGTCCCCTGGCTCAGCTCCCACCCCACGCCCTCTCCCCCGCAGCTGCTGTGGCCTGTCTGCTCCCTCCCCCGTCCCAGGCCAGGATGGGCTCAGGGCCCTCGTCCTCCATAGCAAGCCTTCTCTCTTAGATGCCGCGGCCCCACCTCCCAACCCTGTCGCAGCCACCCACCCCATATTAACTGTAATTTTGTAAGAAGAGTGACTTGTTGGTTTAATAAATCTCCAGTTACTGTAATAATTTATTGGCTGCCGTAATGTATTTATTAGTCACCTACTGTTAATAAAAAGTGCCAGCTTTTCCTAGTGTTAAGTGTGGTGTGTTGTGTCAGTGCCCAAGGAGCTTCCGCCAGGTGCACCCACACGACACGTGTCCTCGTGCCCTGCCCCAGTCCGGTCCCAGGGTCGGGACCATGGGCCGCCCGGCGGAGAGGGCACACCCTGCTGAGGGCAGAAGGATTCTGGGCAACTGGCCACCCTTCCCCCATCTTGTGATTGTCATGAGGGCGGAGCCCGCCTTCCTGTCCTGGCGCACTGTGCGCGCACACCACTGCTCTGGGTGGTGCCGCAGCCCGCAGACAGCTTCCTGCTGCTCTCGGCTCCACTGAAGCCTAGGGCAGGCGGAGGGCTGGGGGGAGATGGGAAGGTGACGGTGGGCAGGGGTGGGTGGCTGTCGGCTGACCCCTGGCTTCTGTTTTCTTAAGTGGTGACATCATTTTGAATGTACTCCGGCCTCTGTTCTCGGGTAAACGTGTAAGGACAAGCTTTGCTCTTGGCTCCTTGGTGATGGGTCCAGTGGGTGTGCAGAGGGCTGCAGTCAGGCCTGCGGGTGTAGAGGGGTCTCAGTGCCGGCGCCCCCTCCCTGCAGCAGCTCCCCTCCCCACTGCCCTCCCTGCATCTCCAGGATCAGCCCTTCTTTCCAGACTCACTCCAGGTCCGTCCCCACAAAACCAGGTCTGACTGCTGCATGTCCTCTGCCTCCCCCGGCCGCTCCCCTGCTCTGTGCCTCTCCAGGGACTGCAGACCTTTTCAGTGTGTGTATCGTCTCTCCCCGAGTAGACTGTGAGCTCTCGGAGAGCAGGAGCCTGTGCTCTTCCTACAGCCCCGAGCCCAGCAGAGGGCCTTGCACACAAAGGGAGCTGGTATTGGTGGGAAGACTGCCTGCGTGCTCTGCAGCCTGGAGCCAGGAGGCTGTGGAGGGCTGAGCCTGAGCAGAGTGGAACAGTGGAGCCCAGGCGAGCTGGCCTGGATTTCTCCTCCATACCTAAGTTCGGTGGCCTGTTGAGGAAGAGACCTTCAGGCCAGCCCACATGCCAAATGGGCACAGTCCCTACTCTCAGCTCAGCTCACACTCGTGGCCCCTTCTGGTCCTGGAAGGGCCCCACCACATCCCCCAACATCTGTGAACCAAAGCAGTGCTCGGGACAGTTGTGCAATGGAGCTGGGAGCTTGCTTCTGGCTATGGGTTTCTGGCTCTCAGTTGAACAGCTGTAGGATGAGGTGGCTCTGTGTGGTAGGAGGCCTCTTCCTATTGACTCCTTGGGTCTCAGAGCGACTCTCCTCTGCCCTCACAGGTGGCCCAGTGAGCCCAAGTGTTCACAGCCCCAGGCCCTGCGCATGGATTCACTTGGCCTCCTAGGAAACCTCTGCCGGTCCTTCTTTGAACAGGCTCCATGGAGATGGCACAGGCAAATGAGTCTTGCTCCTGCCTGAGTGGGACTGTGCAAATGACAGGCAGACCTTTGAAGGAACCGGGAATGAAATTTACTGGTTGAGGCCAGGAGGGTAATAAGATCATAGGACTTTACTGAATGTGTCCAGCAGAATAAAAGGACAGCAGCACTTACTGCAGATCCTAGAGGGAGTAGTAAAACCAGGCCGGTTGTTAGGGGCCCCCGAGGGGCAATGGAGAACTCAAACTGCCCCCTCCACAACTGGCGTTAGCCAGGACAAGGGCTGGGGGCTGATGCCCTTCCAGGTCACTGCTATAAAATGCAGCCGTGGAAGAGATGACTGAAGACGCACGGAGCCAGTCATGACCCTCTTATGATTTATTCCTCTAAAGGCCACGGACTATTCATTTTGACTGGAGAAATCCATTACATTGCTTAAGCTCTAGATCTGGCCCAGAGCCGGGTGCAAGTCTCTGCTCTTCCAGGTCCCACCTGTGTCACCTCTTGATGTCCTCTAAGGGTTGATGAGGCTAAATGACACGAGGCAGGTGCAGCGTGGGGCATGCTGCAGGCAGAGTGGGCTGCAGTGACCAGTGGTGGTCACTTCATCATCTTCCTCACCCTCCGTCTGCTCAGCTAGAGGAAGACGGCCATGGCACCTGAACAAGAACTTGACTCAGCTCCTACTGCTTGCTCGTCCCTGGGGATGAGGTCATCTCTCCGTGAATAATGCCCAGTGATGCCCACACCAGCCCTCTGTTCTTTCTTATGATTTGTTTCCGTCTTCTTACTTCAGAGAGAGAGTGTAGCCTGGAATTACTTCTGGGCTTGAACTGTAGACCCATGGAGCTGGGTTTGGGATGAACAAGGTCTCAGGGCTAGGATAGGGCTCTTGGAGAAAATGAGTGGCTGTCCCTTTCCCTAGGGAGGTACATTTCGTAGAAGAGCCACCTTCCTGTGCAGAAATAGGTTAGTTCACAGAGAGACATGCTCCCCTGCACCCCTAAAAAACATTACCCAAGTTCACGTGCTTGGCATCCCACATCAGAATAAGTCAGTCCTTGCCCAGGGGGAAAGGCTGTCTCCCTCAGATTCTGCTGTATTTGGAGTGCCCATCATATTCACTCATTTGCTAAACAGACTTCTGTGTGCAAGGCAGTACTTCATGTCTGCATTGCTTAAAATTCCTTGCAGGGTCAGCCATGGCTGAGTTTGACCCAGCCAGAGGAGGTATGACCAGTCCCCCAGGCCCTCCTGGAGGCAGCCTGGGCAGGAGCATCTCACCAGAGTGGTGGCCTCTGAGGATACTGGCAGGAGCCTGGTGTGACTTCCCTGCAGACCATCGGAGGAGCCTAGTGTCCCTCACCACTCCTACAAGACGCCCCCCACCCACGCATTGAGCCCAAGAGGAAAGGTCCAGACAGGAAGGGCTGACGCCCAGCTTTCGAGCTTCTGTCCAGCAACCCCCTCAACACACACACACCCGTGCAGGGAGATCGGTCTGTGACTGGGGACTCTGCAGTGGCGAGAGCCCAGGTCACCTTGTCCTGGGCCACACCCGGGGAGCCACGGTTGGTTCCCAGTCCAGTCTCTGCCATTAGCCCCAATACGACGGGTGTAGATTGCTCTGAACGCTCTGTGCTGTGTTACAGATTGCAATTCTGTCTGTCAGCCTTTGGAGGAGCGGGTGGGGGCACAGGAGCCCCTCCTGAGCTGCTAAGTAGCCCAGTTCCTCTCTCTCAAACTTAATTCTCCTCTTCTCTCTCCCTGTGTCCATGTCTCTCCCTCTCGCTGTCTGTCTTGCTCTCTCTTCCTCCCGCCTGGGGCTGCAGAACCGCATGCACGAGTCTCTCATGCTCTTCGACTCCATCTGTAACAACAAGTTCTTCATCGATACCTCCATCATTCTCTTCCTCAACAAGAAAGATCTCTTTGGTGAGAAGATCAAGAAGTCACCTTTGACCATCTGCTTTCCTGAGTACACAGGTGGGTGTCATGGCGGCCTGTGCAGGAGGAGGCCCCACCCCTGCCAGGGACCGGCCTCTCTTGCAGAGGCGTGAACCAGAGCCGGCTGCTGTGGCTCAGGAGCAGGCTGCCTGGCCAGCACCAGCTGGCGTGCGGGCGCCACTGCCAGAGTCTGGCAGGGTGCAGAGAAAGACACTAGGGTGGGGCCAGGGTCAGCCCCTCCCAGGACACAGCTCTGGGTGTGGTGAGAGGTGGACCCTCCTGATCCATGTGTTGTGACCAGGTCACTCGGGAGTGACATGGCAGGGAGCCGGAGGCAGAATAGGACCACAGGCTTCCCTCTGCCTTTCATCCTGGTCAACCTCTAGAAAAGCTCTCCAGTCTCCCCAGTGGCCTCCCCTTACCCCTGCCCTGGGCGGCTGCTGGGCCACACAGCACCTCTACCTGAATTAGAAGGTGGACACGGCCTAGGAGTGGGGCCTGGGCTGCCTTTCTCCCCACCTACTTTCTCTATTACCTGCTTTAGTGCCCCGTGTGCGGCAGCCCTGCCTGTGTCCAGCAGGTCCTTCTGCCCCCTCTCCACCCCATCACGCCTGCTCCCCCGTCCCACACCCCATCACACCTGCTCCCCCACCCCCACCCCATCACACCTGCTCCCCCGCCCCCACCGCATCACGCCTGCTCCCCCACCCCCACCCCATCACACCTGCTCCCCCGCCCCCACCGCATCACGCTGACTCTCTCTGCTTCTTCCTCCACCCCTGGTCTTCTCCCCAAATCAAACCACTCCAACTCCCTGCAAGCCTCCTCCATCCCTGCATCCGCCTTCGCTGGGGCTTTTTTCTCCTGTCTGGCTCCCAGGAAATGTGTCACAGACCCCCATGATGAAGTTCTTTCTGAATGGGTGGATGAGGCATCAGGCTGTCCCTGGCAGCTGAGGGAGGGTGGCTGCTGTGGGCTGGCCTGGCTCTGGGCTGCTGCTAAAGGCTAAAGCAGTGCTGATGAGACACCAGAGCCCAGCCTTTGTCCCTCTGGGGACTGGGAAGCTTCAAGGGGCCCCTGGGGTGGCAATAGAGGAGGATGTGTCAGAGGTTGGCCCAGCTGGGAACCCATGCCCCGAGAGCCCCAGAGTGAGAGAAGGGCATGGGCTCAGCTCCCAGGGCTGCACAGGCCCCCAAACCAGCCAGATTCCAGAAGAGATGGATGCGGCCCCTCTACTCTGCCCCACTGCTGGGAAGAGCCACCCCTTACCCTTGGGTACGGAGAAGGGCTCATGGGCTTGTTCCGAGCACAGCCTGTCTCCTCACTGACATCCCACACTGCGTCTGAATCTGCAAGGTTCTTGCCCATCCCAGGGTGCACGGAGAGGGAGGTGGCTCCGCGG
The DNA here is from genome assembly GCA_031878705.1 of Tapirus indicus. NCBI lineage: Eukaryota > Metazoa > Chordata > Mammalia > Perissodactyla > Tapiridae > Tapirus > Tapirus indicus. The sequence goes on along the minus strand of CM062927.1, from coordinate 27,850,494 downwards.
TCTGACAGACGTCAGGAGCACAAAGTCCCCAGTAGGCAGGCGCGCTGAAGCAGCCCCCGGAGCCAGACCACCTGCGACTTTGGGCAAGAAAACCTCGTTCTTCATCTGGGGACCATAATAGGTAACAAGACTGCCTACCACGTAGGGGGCCGTGTAGGTGAATGGAGAGGACAGAGCCCAGTGCCAGGTCCACATCACCGCTGGCCATCACTGTCATATTATTCAGAGGATGGAAACCAAGGGATGGGGAACTGGCCCCAGAGGAGGTGTCCTCAGCAGGGTGGAGCGAGTCCAGGAAGGCAATGGACAGGCCTGAAAGGCCCAGCCCTGGGCCAAGGAGGGCCTTGCCCACGGGTGGAGCCAGGCTGCAGCCCCCTCTTGGCAGCCACTGCTGACCTCTCCCAGCCTCAGCAAGGGCCCTCCAGGACCAGTTCGGGTCTTTAGAATGCTGTGGTGACTGCATGAGGGCTCAACAGCCACACCCTGTCAGGCCCCACCCTAAAGCTCTTCCTTGTCCCCAGGGATCCCCTGCCAGAGCCCAATTTGGGACGTGGCCCGAGGAGTGGTCGGTCTCACTGCTGTGTAGTATGGGGTGCTGACACTCCCAGAGAAAGTTGGTCTGAATTTGGGAAACATCTGACTTCTCCAGGTCCTCCAGAGGAATCCAGTTTGAGTTTAAACAAGACCACAATGGCTGACAAATGGTCACCAATGCAGTGGCCCCATGGGGTGCCAAGGCCTATGGGGACACAAAACAAGCTGGAGGAGCAAGCGGCAGGGGGACAGGTGGAGGGGCTGGGTGTCCAAAGCAAGCTCGAAGGGACTGCCAGGCTGTGTGAGGGCACAGACCCAGCAGACGCTGCTGAGAGGGCATGAGCTGGGCGTCCCGGGAGTCACACCCGGGCACTTTTCACCTCCCTCAGTGCCCTGTCTTGGTACCTACTGGACAGGAAGCTCCTTGATGGGGTCCACTCTGGAGCCATGTCTAGTCCGTGAGCTGCCACTAATCTGCCGGCTTTACTGTGGCCTCGCTGCTCAAGGCACTTCTGCTCCTGGGGCCCGGTGGGCTGAGAAAGCGGGGTTGAGGAGACTATGCCCAGAGGGCTGTCCAGAGCTGGTCTCCACCCTGACCCCCACCCCAGGAATGTCCCCACCTCTTACCCCTGACCCCTCACATTTGCTTATCTGACTGCAGAAGCCTTCCAGCGACCCCCACCCCGGCCTGCCCACTCACACCTACAGCTAGAGAATGGGGCAGAGCGCGGTGGGGCAGGGGAGGCACCGTCTCACACCCTCAAAATAAGATTATGTTTCCATGCTGGCCAGATGCTAGCGGCACTGAGGAAAATGGGGCATCGTCCTTTTATAGGCTTTTACGTAATTCCGTGTTGGTCCATACATTGTGGTATCTAACTGAAAGCTGTCTACAGGGCAGAGCCACAAGGGTTTGGGTGCAACTGGTTGGAAAACTGTCCTTGCAACATCCACAGATCTCCCCGCCAGGCCCCGAAAGGATCAAGGAGACAAGGAATTGTGTGGGGCAGTGGGGTCCCAGTTGGTATTACACATGCTGCTAGCCCTTTAAACTTCCCACCCAGGAGATGCCAGTGGCCCCCACTCCTGGCCACTCACCCGAGAACTGGAACCGCTTAGAGACGCTCCCAGCCATGCCAAGTGGCTCCTTGTTAGAGGAAGCCATCCAGGGAGGTCCAGGTGCAGCTCGGCACCCAGTACACCCTAGGACCCTACAAGTCCTGGGTCACCCCCCTGCTGGAGCTCTTCCATCAGAGGTCATTGTCTTGGTTTATCAGAAGCCTCAGGCCGGGTTCAGACCGGGGGTGAGTGTTGTACATAGCAGACCCAGGCCCCAGCCTCAGTGTGCTCATCTAGAAAGCGCAAGGGAGAACCTGTGGCCTCTGTCCTCCCAGGGCTCCTGGGTGGGTCCAGCGTGAAAAGAGAGGAAAAGACCTGGAAAAATCAGAAGCCAGGCGACTGCTAAGCCTCATGTGGTTTTTAATGCAAAGGCGACTGCACCTGGACATGGAGTGCACTACAGGAGCCTCTGCTCTGCCCGTCCACTCTGGTCCTGCCTCCTGGAGAATGCCACTGCCGTCTCCTCGGCCCGGCGTTCCCAGCCCGCTGCGCCAGCTCTCACAGGCCTCTCCCCTGTTCTGTATCTTGTTACAGGCCCCAATACCTACGAAGATGCAGCCGCCTACATCCAAGCACAATTTGAAAGCAAAAACCGCTCACCCAACAAAGAAATTTATTGTCACATGACTTGTGCCACAGACACGAATAACATCCAGGTGGTATTCGACGCCGTCACCGACATCATCATTGCCAACAACCTCCGGGGCTGCGGCTTGTACTGACTTCTTGTCCTGTATAGCAACCTATTTGGTAATGATTCCAGCACTCACAGAAAAGCTTGCACACACACACACACACACACACAAACAAATGCAAGTTGGTAAATAAACTTTAAAAAGGCATAACAAAACCTTATATATATACAAATATATATTAAAAAATTCTTTTTAGTTTGTACTAGAAAGAGCTTCAGACAGAACTGACCACCATCCCGTAGATCATCGAGGTTTTCCTGGGACAGCACGTGAGCATGCACATGTGTGCATGCACACACACACACACTCACACACGTCGTGATGGGGTTCCGGATTTGGGAGTCCATCCTTTTAAGAACAGCCACGTGATCTTACTCTCTGAGAGCCACTCCTGTGAGCAGGGGGAGGGCAGAGGAAGGCCTGGCTTAGTCCAGCCTGTTTCTCTGCTGCCACCCGCTGACGCTGGGTGCCCTCAGTTCTGTCCTACTCTTGTGCGAATTCCAAAACCCTTTAAAAAATGCCCAACACCCTAAACATTTCCCTATTTCCCAGCAACAACAGAAGAATTAAGGACGCTTCTCTTTTGGGTGGTGGTGGTTGTTAATTTCAAGAATTTAGAAGAATCATTGCTCCGACCAATCCACTGTCTCCTGAGTTTTCTTTATTCATGTGAACAAGGCAGAGTCAGAGAAAAGGGAGACTTGGTCTGCTTTCTACAAGCAGCTGAGGGGAGGGGACGTGCAATCCACGGCTCAGATTCACCTGCAGGGTTGAAGCCAGCCCCCCTCCAGGAGGGCAGGTAGGAAGAGGGGAGAGATGTGGAGAAGGGGGCAGGAGTAGCCGAGGGCGGTCTGGATTTGTAGACCTGACCGGGCTGGGTCCCGTGGGGTGAGGCCTCCAGGGACCCGGGACAGGCTTCCTGTGGGTTCTCGATCCGTCCTGCGATGCTGCCCCAGCTTGCCCCGCCCCAACATTATTAAAAATGTTCTAGGGTTTTTGGTTGGTTGGTTGGTTTTTAAAATCAAAGAAAATGGTCAGACTGGACCCCCTTATCTCTCTCTCTACAGACTGCTTCCCGGACTCTTTGCTGTTGACGTTGATCTCCTGGTAGCATGATCTTTTGGCCTTTGTAAGACACACAGCCTTTCTGTATCAAGCCCCTGTCTAACCTACGACCCCAGAGTGACTGACGGCTGTGTATTTCTGTAGAATGCTGTAGAATCCGGTTTTAGTTGAATCTTTACATTTAGAATTTGAAAGGAAAAAAAGAACATTTCTCATGTGCTTTGTAGCTTAAAAAAAAAGAGGAAAAAGGAAAACTCACCATTACATCTATCTTTCTTTCTTTCTTTCTTTGAAATAAACATACACATCTTCACCCACACCCTCCATCCCACTTGGCGGCGGGGCCCCCAGTGCACCTGCAGAGGGGCCGGCCTGTCTGCACCCACGTTCTTGGGTGTGCTCCGGCCGCGGCTTCCAGAACACCACCTGCACCCCGGCCCTGCCCCAGCCACTCCAACCACACGCTCGCTCCAGGTTTGTATAGAAAAAGCACAGCTCTCACTGGCCAGTAGCTGCCAAAAAGAATACCGATCAAATATATAAATAGAGACCCATAGAAAACAATTTTCCCGTCAACCCCCTTTCTACAGATTCCCCCTATAATTTTTTCAGTTGTTTCAGTTTTAGTTTTGTCCTGCCGCGCACCATGTGTTACCTACCAGATCCACTTTCATGGTCTCTGGGACACGGGGTTGTGGTTCTTTTTCCTTTGACATTTCTGCTTCTCAGCCTCTCAGATGGATGCTCCCCTGTGTGCGCGCCCCTCCACCTCCTCCTCTGTTCCCGTGACCTGTGTTCGCTCTTTCTCATGTGGGAATGTTTGTGCTGCAGATAAAAAGAACAAAAAAAATTTTTTAAACACCACAAGATGGGGAAAAAAACAAAAAAAGTTTAAAAAAAACAGATGGAATGTAGTGTTTCCATGAAAGCCAGTTTTCATGATCAGTTCTATGTCATTTCTACTTTGACTAGTAGCCAAACCCCAAACCGCTTCACGGTTTCACTTTTAAGACTTAATATTTGCTGAAGAAGACCAGTCACAACCATTTCAGATAAAAAGGAGGCAAAAAGACAAAACACACAAAAATTAAAAATACAGAAAAAAAAACTTGAAAAAAAGAAAAAAAAAGCCCACGGGTCTTTCTAAGCCTTTCTATTCCCAATCGGTGAGGTTTCTGTGATATCTTACACACTGCCAGTCTACTTCTCTGACTAATGGAAAAATTCATGTGTAGCTCAATAAAGAGAATGTTTGTCTGTATTCCTGTCTCTCACCTCGGCCTTCGTTCTGACAGGAAAGGGAAGGCGGGGTTGGACTGGGCCACAGACACCGGACGGGTAGGGCTGCAGGTGCCCCATAAGGAATCCCCCAGGACCCTCTCCATGTGCCCTCGGCGCTGCCATCCAGCGGAGTGCAGCCGCCTGTGAGCACGGAGGGCGGAGGAATGGGCCGCTGCCACCCTGCCTGCAGGTGCCCTCTTCCTTGGCTCCCAGCCAGCTCCTCCCCACTCTCAGCCAGGTTTTCTTGGTTTTGAGGGTGGAATTGAGTGTTGGAAAGGGAAAAAATGGGGGGAGGGCAGGCAAGCCCAAATCTCCTGCTAATACAGGATCCTGTTTCTTTGGCACCCAGTGGTTCCACCACAGTGGGAGAACAGCAGGGCCCAAGAATGAGGCCACATTGCCTGGGCCCTCTGCACCCAAGGGGTCACACCCATTCATTTGGGCATTTTTAGAAGCCTCCCTGCTGCACGTGGATGCCAGGAAGGCCCTGCAGGCCCAAGACACAAGGGTAACAGACCAGCACGGGCCGGCATGCAGAGCCTGATTCTTATCTCCTCCAGGCAGCAGGTCTCACTAACTCTCCCCTAGGTTGCCAGGTTTTTGCTGTAGTAACTAGCAAATTGGTTGAGATCGGGACCTGGAGGAAACGTAGCCTACTCGAACCCTCACATCATGTCCGTGGATCACTTATTAGCCAAGCAGTCAGGTGTTATGCGTACCATCTAGGGAGATGGGAGGGCCTCAAAGAGGTCAGTTCATTGGACTCCTCTCCACACATCAACAGATGGGAATTATCAGCCCAGGAAGGCCTCCTCCTTGGCATTTCCGGGGTTCTTTGTGTGTGTGAGGAAGACCAGCCCTGAGCTAACATCTGTTGCCAATCCTCCTTTTTGCTGAGGAAGATTGGCTCTGAGCTAGCATCCTCTACTTTATATGGGACACCACCACAGCAGGGCTTGATAAGCGGTGCGTCAGTCCGTGCCCGGGATCCAAACATGAGAACCCCAGGCCACCGAAGCGGAGCGTGCAAACTCAACCAGTACACCACCAGCCAGCCCCGCAGTGGTCTTTTGAATCTAGTGGGGGCGGTGGTAGGGGCTGGTACTGCTGCAGAGATCAAGGAATGACAAGGGGCTAGTTCCCTCGTTATAAAGAAACAACCAATCCGGGCACCCCTTGGACTTCCTCAGCCAGGACAAGCCTCATAGCCTTCCAGGCCACCCCTCTCTGCCAGTGCTTTTCCTGCCAGCTCCCCTCACCCCAACTCATCTGCAGAGGGAGCCCACACCCATCTCTATTGACAGGAAGGCTGCACTCCTGGCCGCAATTTGACTTCATAACACTGCTCTGGGGGCAAACCAGGATGCAGGAAGGCTGAGGGCACTGTGACTTCCTCTACATATGGCATACCGAAATTTCTCTAAAACGAGCCACATTCTAACAGGGTTCTTTCGCAACTTTCAAATGAATTTTGTAGATAAAACCAACAGAAATTTCTTTGTCTTATCTTCCTTAAAATGGAAGTCAGGAAGTTTTTTAGGGGAAAGGATGCAGGGAAAGACCAATTCAGTTAGAACAAAGAGCGTGGGGGCAGAACCTATGCATCGTGGCTTCTAAAAGCTCCCCAGTGACTCGTGTGCAGTCAGGTTTAGAACCACTGCTAACCTAACAAAAAACAGGCGATCAGATGAGAAACGGAGGCTTCCAGATGACAGAGGGCCTTCAGGCAGGTGGGCAGACGGGGCTACTCCTTGACAAGCTCGCCAGCAAGGCCGTGGCTCCCCTGGCACACCGTGCCTTGCTTCAGCAGAGCTCTCAGCAGCGCAGCGGGGAAAGTCACACCCAGAGAGGACCACGTCTGCCGGCTACAGACAAAAGAGCACGTTGACTACACAGCTCAGGTGGGAAATCAGGTCCAAGGCGCCACCTGAGCACCGAGGGTTTCTATCAATAGAAGTAAAATAGCCACATGGATTATCATTCTCTACGGTACATAAAAGCCTCCAAATTTGGGGGGGGGGGGGAACCAAACTGAGGAGAACCTAAGATGTCAACACAACAGGGCCAATCAGAAAATGGAGGGAGTAACATAGACTACTCGCAAAAACTACTTGCCCAGAGAGGGCAAGAGTGACTCCACATTTGCCAGAGCGCCCGGCCACTCCTTGCTCTGTTTCCAAACCTGACCCAGCAGCCTGGCCTCAGCTCCGGGCTGCAGGTGCTGAGCATGAGAGGCTCCCTGATCCTGGAGGCAGCGAGGACAGTGAAAGAGGCCATGGGACAGGGACCCCCCCCCCCACTGGTCTAGCCTCCTGCCGCTGCCCTTCACATCTGTCCCAGACGCCCCCAAGAAGTGACAAAAACCAAGAGACAGTATAGTGCCCAGAATCCTCAGCCATCCGGTGTAAAATCTAAGGGTGCATATAGGACTTCTCTTCTTGGGTCATTTTAACTATGTAAGGCATGTCTCCGCTTTGATCAATGTCATATTGCTATATTCCAATGTCTCAAGACCCCCTAAAATCGACTCCAATTTTCTTTTTACACATCTGAAACATAGGAACACATGGAATTAGTGTCACCTTTAATGTGTGCAACACGTGAAGTATAAGGACAGAAAAAAACCTCCAACCAAAATGGTACAAAATCAACACGGGAGCTAATTTTGGCACCTCGGAAAAAACAGCCTTAGCTTCCAGCCACACACAACACACTAGAAGAGTTTGCTTTTTATTATTGTTGTTGTTTTACAATAAAAACAAACAAATAGCTATGCTCTCAGCAAAACAAAACAAATTTTTTAAAAAATCACAGAAATTTACTAACAGCATTTCAAAGTAAGGCTTTTGAAAGATTTATGGAAATAAATTATCTCAGCCTAAACACTTACTCATCACTCTTTTTCCGATTACTTTTCAACACTCTAAAAACTTTCAGTTATGTAAAATACATTTAACTTTGCCAATAATTTTAGATAATACTGGATTCTTCCCAAAAGGACTACCACAAAACTATGCTTCCAAACATTAAAAAAACTTAATCCAATAGGAGATAAAACTGAACTATGTAACCTATGATTGTGTTTCAAATCCTTTAAAGTTAAATGTGTGAAGAATCTGAAAAGGTTCAGGACCTAGGTCTGCTCCAAGGCAGGTGGATTCCACATAGTCCCTTTCTATGTTTAACTAAACCAACAGGAACAAAGTTATGAAAATGAAGGGCCCCAGTGAGGAAAGACACAAAAGGTATCTTTTATTTCTTTAGTAAAGCTCTCCAAAGTTTACTCTCCCATCTTGTAAGGCCCACATTTTTTCCAAGGACCCAACCCACAGCCCTTGGCATTGCCTAATTCACTTGACCAAACCAAAGCTCGCTGTTTAACCCTTTCAGTGCTGACCTTCCCATGTCTGGGGGAGGGGCGGGGAGCAATGAAATGCAGAGAGGAGAGGACAGACCCACGGGGTGGACTCGTGAGAGGCAGGAGCACCAGCATTAACGGAAATAAAGCCAGCTTTGGACTGGGGGCTCAGAAAGTAAGCCCAGACGTACTGGGACACAACAGGTCACCTCCTCACACTCTACAGCCCTGGGCTTTCCCCTCCTCTGCTCCAGGTATCAAGAGTTGTCTTTCCAAGACGCCCTGCAGTCCAGGGGTCCAGGAGCCCGTGGGTGTGGCGTGCGTAATACTGGCCACTGTAATAATGCCTCTGTAACAGGCACCAAACCCGCCCCCTCACTAAGAACAGCAGTTTGACAATAGATATTATCCAGTGGTGTGGAGTCAGGCCCACGCTGTACATCTCCACACTGCTTTTTATGAATCCAGCCCCCTACACACACACTTCCTGCCAGATGTGGAGCTAAAGACACCAGCATTTGTTGTGACTTATGCAGAAAGCAGTCACCAAAGCTGCTTGCTTCTGGGTTTCTGGATGCCCACTTCCTCTGGATCTTCCCCCACCCCTAAGAAGTCCAGTCAATGCCAGAGAGATCATGCCTAGAGTTAAAATGTGCAGTGTTTCTAAAGGGAAGAGAAATGTCACATAGAAAGTATTACAAAAAAGGATTAAATTTGTCAGCTGTCCAAACACTATTAAGACCACATGCTTTATATAGCGGCAATGCAGTCGAGCCCACTTCCTCAAACAGCAGGCAGAACCGGGACAGGCCTCTTCCGGCGGCCGCGCTGCTCGGACGAGGCGAGGCGGCTGAGGAAGGCGAGGAAGCGCTAGGAGGTCTGCTGCTTCTGAAGTCTCCGCTCAGCGGCAGCAGCCAGCATCCTTCGGCGCAGGGTCATGGGGTCAGAGGTCGTGCCTTCCGAGGGAAGGCAGCTCTCTGAGGCTGAGTCATCTTCAGAACTTCTGTTCAAGAAACGCCTATAAAAAAGCAAAGGATTTCCATGAGAGAAGGGAGCTCTGGAACACACGCAGAATGTTTAACTTCCCCATTTTCCAGGCACCTCTGTGAGGCTGTCACTCAGCACCGTCCCATCAAGAAGACACCTCTCCCTGAATGGGGGAGCAGAAGTTCACTGTACCAGGGAGGAGGCCCGACCCGCAGCTGTTCAGCTCCGCCCTCTCCTCTGCCCGCCACACACACACACACACACACACATACACGGCACAAAGTCCGTCCACACACACACAGCACGAAGTCCTCACACTCACCCGCTCGGTGCCCACATGAACACAGTACTGCCCTGTCCCCAAGGGTTTAAATAAAAAGCCCCTGCACATCCACAGGGACACTCTGTGCTCCAGCCACAACCCGTGGCAGGCAGCACACAGATGTGCGGTCTGCTGGGCTGAAGGCAGAATGGCTAAGACAGAGCGCTTGGGTGCTAGACATCAGACCAGTGTTAACCTCTCTAGGCCTCAGTTTCTTCAGCTTTAAGTCTGTTAAATGGGTATAATTACAATGCTCCCTCTTAGAACTGTTAAGAGATCAGAATAATTAACATAAAGGGCTTAGAACACGCTGGCACGTGAGTGCTGGCCACGTAACTGTGGCTGGAGATAATCCACAGGAGATGACCAACAGCACCAGCCCCCTGGAGGTTAGCAGCTGGGCCCAGGGTCACCAGACCCTCTGGTTTTTCAAGAGAGGTTTGAAATCTGATTTTCAGGTGACATGCAATGGTTTTTCAGTGTTGGCATCGGCTTAAAAAGACATGAATGTGGGTCCCGCATGACAACGGCCCTCAGGCCACAGGGCTGCCACCTGAAGTCTGCTAGGGCGCGTGCATCAACCTACTTCCGAGCCTGCTGCAGGAGGTCGTCCTTACGCTGCACTAACATGCGCTGTCTCTCGTCGGCAGACTTGGAGAAGCGGCTCCCCCGAGCCTCGAAGTCCTTCCCCTCACTGGGCTCGGCTTCCACCTCACTGAAGTCCAGCGCCTCCTCCAGCCGAGGACTGAGGTCCAGCGGCACACGCTCAGTCTGGACACAGAGGAAGAAAGGCGCTGCTCTGAGCACAGGCTGCCCTTCTGAGCAGATTCCCCACCTGGCCAGAGTGCCCCAAATAATGTTCTTCTGGACCCCAAGGGAGGCAGGCTGCCAGGCAGGGAACCGCGAGCAGATGCGCAGTGGCAGATGTGGACTCCCAGGGGGCAGCCGCTGCATCTGGCTTTTGTACCACGAAGAACAGGACCTGACTCATGCCAAGTGTTCGATACTCACGGAGTAAGTAAAGGATTTCCAGTATGAAAAACATAAGCACCTTGAAACTGTCCTCTTGGAAAATAAGAACAAAGTGAACTGCTAGTTTGCATTCTGGGAATTTTCTGTTCAATTCTACCAATTGCTCTAAAATGTAAACAAGTCTTACCACACTTACTGCACAGATTTTATACCCTCACTTGATTCTAAAAACAGAGTCAAGCAGATAAAAAGGGTAAATTTTAAGGTCTTTTTTTAAACAGATATAAGATCATGTGGTTCCTTGTGTAACAGGATGTTAAAAGGGCACTCTCTCGGTTTCGGCTAGAGCTCCGAAGGCCAAGACAATGCCCAGACCCACACGCTTGGGCCGGTGCCCGACCACCTGAGCTCGTGCTACCAGACACGACCCAGGCTGGCCGTGTCAGCCCAGCGCCCACCTCTAAGTGACAAGAGTTGAGGTGGAAGAGGCTGAGAGACCTATTTCTAAGAGCTAAGAGAAAGAAACTGGCTTGCAGCAGATAAAGAAAGGCTGTGATGGGAGCAAGTTGGACTTCCACTGACTGAAAGGCCTGCTGTGTGTGTCCTGAGGAGGAGACACGGTCCTGCAGGAGGGAACCAGCCTGAGGTTGTTGAAATAGACTTTCCCCAAGAGGACCCCTTGGAGTGGTGAGTGACCCCCATGAAGGAGGGGGTGCTCATCAACACCAGTCCAAGTTCAAAGGAAGTACATATAGTTGCAGTTTCTGGTGCTAGAGAGGGTAGGGAGATGTGTGAGATAACAACTGTAATGCATATGGAGGGGTGTGCACACACACGTGCATGCTGGGGACACACAGCCCATCCTAACCCTCTCTCCTCCTGAGCCTGACCCTGCAGAAGGTTAGCAAGAACCGCTGGTGAGTGGAGGAGGAGATGGAAGGAAGGAAACAGAAGCCCCCCTTCAGGCCCCTGCCAGCTTCCTGCCTGACTGACGCAGGCCGGAGCCCGGGCAGAGGAGAGACACTGAATTAAGTGACGAGCAGCTGATGTGATGATGGGCTAGGCTCAGGTTTTTATTAACCGATGTTACTCAAGGACTTTTTATTTCCTGAGAATGACCGAAAATGTTACACGGCAAGTTTCCTTGTGAAATAAGTACTTTTCCTCCACTATGTTAGAAAAAACTCAGAAATCTTCATACTAACTCTAAAAATAGAGCTAGGGAATTAAGACAGGAATGGAACGTGCTGTACCCACAGATGCCCCCGAGCCAGTCCAGCATTCAAATCTAAGCAAAGCCAGCTACCCAAAACACTGGAAATGCAAAAACGAATTCCTTCTGCTGGAGTCGGGCACCATTTACAAAGGCTGCACACTCCAATCGTGGATTTCGATACAAAAAATTTAACTCAGCAACAGATCTGAAAGAGTCTTAGCAGTTTTACTGTTTCCTATTTGCAGGAAAAACACATGAGGTGAAAGCAGCCTCCCTGTCAGTCGTCAATCAAAGCAGCTGCTTCAAGAAGAGCCCTGACCGACACTGGCAGAGAAGCAGCACCACCCTCGGACCCCAGCCCTACCTGTGGGAAGCCCCCCATGTCACAAACATGGAAACACAAGATACGGTTTTCTGGAGGGTTTCTACCAGTCTCTTAAGGAAGTTTTTGGAAAGTATGGTAATTGATTAAGCAAATGGGAATTACAGGAAAAGGACATGAACTAGACGTCCAGGGTGCGGGGCTAAGTGCGTGTGTTGGGCGGGGCTCCTCTGCCCTGGAAACCAGACAGAGGAGCTGCTTCTGTTTAGGGGTAGCCACCCCAAGAGCATATCTAGGCAGATCTGCTTCCCAAGACAGCCACACTTCTCCCCACCTCACACACACACTCAGAGGGTCTTGTTTTGTGAAATGCATGGAAGTACCTGCAAATGCTGAGTTGGACAGGTGAGGCGTGGGAGAGAATAACTCAACGGTTCAGTGCTAGGAGCTCAGCCCAGTCGTCCCCATCTGGGTTTGGATGGGTCCGGTCACCCTGAGTCCGGGCCCAGCCTCCCTCTGCCCTCCCCAGTGCTGCCACTCAAGCTCACGGGGGCAGAGCTGGCCCATGACTCCTCTCTCCTCCAGGTCCCGAGGACGATGCCCAGGGAGTGGGCCTGGGTGGACATGCAGGCCACACCATGGGCACAACCTGGTTTGCTAACCTTAAACATGGAGGCAGATGCAGCCTTCTCTGAAACTCCTGCCCCAGCCTCCCAAACGTTAGCGGCAGGACTGCAGACCACCGCCAGGTACCACACTCCCCTCCTTGAGCCCACACACACACACTCGGCCGTGCACACCTCACCTGAGCAGAAGTTTCTCCCTCCTCCTGGTCACCGTCTGGCCTCTCCACAGGACTGTTCAATGCAGGTCTGATGCTCTCTGACCGCTGAAAGAGAAACAGCACCAAGACGGTGTGGAGCCACGCCAAACCCAAAGAACAGGGCCAGGCAAACCCGGGGTGCAGAGGGGCTGTGCTTCCAAAACAGTCCGAGCTTTAACAACACCGGCAGCATTGAAGAAACGAAAACACCACTAAGATTAAAGACAAGACAAAGGAACCTGAGGCCTAAGTCTGAGAGTGATCGTCTGGCTCCACATTTGGTCTCCTTTTCGGTAACAGCAACTGCACAACAATAAGGAAATGACGTCGGGTAACACCGACCGAACACTTTGTGGGAAACCTGACACGATCACCTCATTTGTCTTCTTAACACCCTACGAAACAGGTACCACATTCTTCTCATTTTCAGCCAGTCTGAGATCTCGGCCAGTGCTGTAGGCACCCTGGGCCCTGCCCGCGTCCCCGCAGGTCCTGTGGCCACAGTGCTGGCTGGCCGCTCCTGTACTGCATTGCCTGAGGACTCAGCCAGCTGCAGAAGTAACTGTGCCCCCAGAAGCAGCCCTCAACCACGACGTATGGGAACTGGCGTATAAACACCCAGCTCCTCACTTCTCAGGAGGGACAGTGCGTTCTACACTGGACCCCGGAGGCCCCCAGTGGGGCCCAGCTCCAGTCAGCCGCGACAGTGACCTGCTGGATAACAAACCCTTTACTGGCTGCCTTCCCTTCTCCATCTCACAGCCCTGCCCGCTGCCTGTGTTTCCTGGAACACATCCAGATTAACTACCTGCATTTGAGTCCTTGTCTCAGGGTCTGCTGCAGGGGGAAATTCAAAGCCAACAGACAGGTCAAACAGGTAAGGACAGGTGAGCCACATCTAATGCCTCAGCCCATCTGACTCCAAACTCCAGGTTCATTCCCTCTTCCAAGATCCTCAAGTTTTAGGATTTTATTAATAGATTTCCATATATTTTTGCACACAAAGTTGAATAATTTCTTAGTAGATGCTTCCCTGGTCCTGCCAGAAAGCTTGTCTTTAAAATGTCAATACTTCTTGTACCCATAAAGAGGTTATATGATGGGCCAGGAAATCTGACCTTCTCATGAAAGTCAAATGCACAAGCCTCGCAGAGCTATATACCTAATGGAAAACCACACGCCAATGCTCAAGGCCAACCAGGGACAGGTGGCGTTATCTCCTAGAGCTGGGGGTCAGCAAATAACAGCCTGTGGGCGAAATTCACCCCTCCACCTACTTTCCTAAATAAAGTTTTACTGGGACACAGTCAGGCACACTCATTTACATTTGTCCCTGGCTGCTTCAGTGCTCCAACAGCAGAGTTGAGAGGTTACAACAGAGACTGTATGGCTCGCAAAGCCTAAGATATTTCTATCTGCCCTTTACAGAAAAAGGTTGCCTGAAGGAACCAACAAAAGGTTGTCTGAAGGAACTGATGCCATGATCTCCTGGACTGGCAAGGACTGGCTGGTTTGTCTATCTGTACAAAAATTTACCTGAATACGTTTGTCCTTGTCTTAATCCAAGCCTCTTTGACGGGAACATTCTGTCATGATTTGGAAAGTTAGGGAATTCACAGAAACCCTTCATCAAATCATAAATGATATTCAGTTGTTAGTTAACTAAAAGGTTAATCTAGAGAATTAAATCTTTGTGAAGACAAAATCCATTTGTCATGCTTAAAACCCCGTTTACCTGTGTGGGAAAAGGTACTTGAATCCGTCCTTCTAAAATGTTATCTGTTGTTATTTCAACCGAGCGTGTCAGCTGGAGGTCCTGAAGCACGAGGTGGTAGGGAACCTGGGGGAACATTTCTTGAATCTGATGAGCCTACAGGAACACAAATACAGAGGCCACAGAATCGTTCACTCAACAGTTCCTCAGTGAGGTCACGGGGTCTGGCGGGCTCTGGGCACTGAACTTTGCGTCCAGCCCTGAACACACAGGTGAGGGGCCAACTCTATTCCACGGATCACCATCGTACTGCACTCCCTTTAGTACTTTTCCAGGATGCCAAACAAATAACTTGCGACAGTATCAATTTCAAAATAAAAAGAATACAGAAATCCAGCTGGATCCCAAAACAGGCTCAACTAGAATATACTAGTTGTAAAAAGTGTTCATTTTAAAGCTCAGTAAAACTCAGGTATGAAAACGTGTTCTCAGGGCCGGCCCAGTGGCGCAGCGGTTAAGTTCACGTGCTCCACTTCAGCATCCTGGGGTTCACAGGTTTGGATTCCGGGCGTGGACCGACGCACTGCTTGTCAAGCCATTCTGTGGCAGCATCCCATATAAAGTAGAGGAAGATGGGCACGGATGTTAGCCCAGGGCCAGTCTTCCTCAGCAAAAAAGAGGAGGATTGGCAACTCATGTTAGCTCAGGGCTGGTCTTCCTCACAAAGTGTTCTCCATGAAATCAATAATTCAAAAATATATATGCACCCCTATGTTCATTGCAGCATTAGTCACAATAGCCAAGATGTGGAAACAACCCAAGTGCCCATCAACTGATGAATGGATAAAGACGTGGTGTGTATATATATATATATATATATATATATATATATATATATATACACACACAATGAAATACTACTCAGCCATAAAATCATGTACAAAATCATGCCATTTGTAACAATACGGACGGACCTTGAGGGTATTACGCTAAGCAAGATAAGTCAGATAGAGAAAGACAATTACCATTTGACTTCACTCACATGTGGAAGATAAATACACACATAGATAAGGAGAACAGATTGGTGGTTACCAGAGAAGAAAGGGGTGGGGGGGGATAAAGGGGCACATAAGTATGGTGACAGATAAAAACTAGACTACTGGTGGTGAACACAATGCAGTCTACACAGAAGCTGAAATATAATAATGTACAAGTGAAATTTATAGTGTTATAAGCCAATATGACCTCAATAAAATAATTTTTTTTAAAAGACCAAGAAAAGAAAAAAATTTGTTCTCCTGAAAGATATAATTCCGAAAAGGAAGAAACTTCTGACACACACCACATGGATCAAACTCTAATGCATTATGTTAAGTGAAAGAAGCCCGACTCAAAAGTCAATGTACTGTACAACTCCATTTATGTGACATTCTGGAAGAGGCAAAATTAACAGGAACAGAAAGCTGATAAGTGGTTGCAGAGGGTGGGGGTGGGGAGAGGAAGGGATTACAAAGGGTGCAATGGAATTTGAGGGGAAGGAGAATTGAACTGTTCTGTATCTTGATTGTGGTGGTGGTCACAGCTGTTATGAGATTGACAAAACTTACAGAACTGGATGCTAAAAAGGGTGAATCTATTGTATGTAAATTACACCTCAATTTGAAAACAAAGATGATAAAGAAAGTGAATTCCTAATATTGGAGCTATAGTTTTCAAACTGTATTCCAGAAATGTCTCGGAGTCCGCTCAGGGCTGGAGAGTGGGTGCGTGGTATAGTGGGAGCAGGCAAAGGTCTCAGCACACCATCACCCACACTTTCATCAGAGGCTCCAGATTTTCTTTTTCATACAGGTATATTTATGTTATAAATGCTTATGTTCAAGGTTTTATTTGTGGAAAAGTCCTAATGATCAAAAGTGAAAAAGAAAGAGGAGGGAAAACAGAACTGCTTTAGAGGCACAACACAGTCTCCCGTTGGGATACGAGCTGGTAAGGAACACGCGGTCGTAACTGTAGAAAGAGGGGATGCGTGTGAGTGGCAGGGCCGTGGGAGACAAAGTCCAAGGAACCTGCACGAAGCTTTGCTCAGAGGCATCACTGGGGTGGGGAGGGCAAGACAAGCAGTGCCCCGCAGAAGGGCCCCAGCCTCCAAGAGCCAGAAATCCCCTTACTGTTTATATGAACGTCAGTTGATCGTTTTATTCCCAGGTCAAATCAAAGCTAACTGGGAAAGAGTCCATAAAAACCTCGATAATCAGATAACACTCTTCTGTACTCTTAAACAGTTTCCCCCTCAGTTCCCAAATAAAAAAATACTCAAGATTCATTTTACTAGACCAAAGTTTTTCTTCCAGAAAATCCATTAATTATTGGATCTTTATAAAAAGATATATGGTTCCAGTTAATTAGTTGTGCTAAAAACAGGCTATTTCAATCCATCGTGGAACTGGAGGAAGAACAGCCAGGGCCTGCCTGAGAATTCTGAACACACCAAATCCGAGAACATAATTCTCATTCCTAGGAGGGTTACATGCCCATAAATTCTGATTCTCTTAAGGAGGCAGGTGAGGCGATCCCCGTGCAGAGCTTCAACAGCTGCCTAACCTCAAGTATCCACTCAAGTATCCTCATGCAGAGCCTGACAGGAGCCAGCAGTGGCTGCACTGGGCCACCACACTCCCAGACCATCTATGCCGATCACGATGTCACAGTCACCCTCTGCTGATAACCTGGCTGAGGGCTTCACTGAGAAAGCAGGCGCCAGCAGGAACCCAGGCTTTTTTTTCATTATTGTGGTCAAAAACATATAACATAAAATTTACCATGTTAACCATCCATAAGTGTACAGTAGTGTTAATTATACGCACATTACTGTGCAACAGATCTCTAGAACTTTTTCATCTTGCAAAAGTGAAAGCCTACCCACTGAACAGCAGCTCCCCATTCCTCCCTCCCCACTAGCCTCTGGCAACTACCATTCTACTTTCTGTTTCTGAGTTTGACTAATTTAGATCCCTCATATAAGTGGAATCACACAGTATTTGTGTTTTTGTGACTGGCTTATTTCATTCAGCATAATGTCGTCAAGGTTCATCTATGTTGCAGCATGTGACAAGATTTCCTTCTTTTTGAAAGGCTGAATAATATTCCATTGTATGTATATACCACACTTGCTTAATCCATTCATCTCTGAGGGATATTTAGGTTGCTTTCACCTCTTGGTTATGATAAGTCATACCTTCTTTTTAAACCAAATCTCAAAAACAGGCCAGTAGCTACTTCCATCCCTCCTCCCAAAGGCGAACGCCCCTCTCCTGTTTCGCTCCCAACCCCACCCTCCACCCTCAGGTCTTTGCTCTTTCAGCCACCTCTTTGGTGGTTCTGTACCATTCATCTCTCCCTGCCTAGTGATCATTCTTATTCACATACCAAGCATGCTTTAGAATGTTTCTTTAAAAACAGACCCATGGGTACTCAAAATAACTGAAAGCAAAGTCTCAAAGAGATATTTACACCCATGTTCACAGCATTATTCACAGTGGCTAAAACATGGAAGCAACCCAAGTGTCCATCAATGGATAAATGGATAAACAAAATATGGTATATACATACAATGGAATATTATCATTCAGCCTTAAAAAGGAAGAAAATTCTGCATATGCTACAACATGGATGAACTTTGAGGGTACTAAGCTAAGTGAAATAAGGCAGTCACAAAAAGACGAATACTGTATGATTCCACAGTTGTTGGGGGAGGGGGGCTGGGTGGACAGAGGAAAAGACGGGACCATGACTTCATTGAATACTCCTTTATAGGTTTTGAAACTTGTGGATAAATGACCTGTTCAAAAATCTTAGAAACACAAAAGCTCCCCTGATACCACATGCCTATCAAGCTACCCCCTCTACTTCTCCGCCCCCTTTCATAACACACTGCCAGATACTGTGTTCCTTCAGCTCCCACGCATCGTTCAATCCACCACCATCTAGTATTCAACCCCTCAGGCCATGGAAACTGTTTGTTCTTCTCCACCTAATCAACCACCTCCACTCTGTCAAATCCAACACGCAGTCCTCCGACCTCATCTACTAAGAATTCCCACATGCTTGACTTGCCATGTTTTCCTGGTCTCCTTCCTTGTCAACCATGGTCATGGCTCCTCCCTCTCTGCCAGACCTCAGCTCTGAGCCCTCTTCTCTTTGTAACCACATTCTCTCCCTTGAAGAGATCCAGTCTCCTGTTTTACATATCACCTGTAGACATGAAACTCTGCCCCCCGCAAAAACCCTCCCGAATGTGTATCTCCAGCTTGACGTCTTTACCGAGGTCCAGGACTCCTACATGACACCTCTCCTCGAATGTCTCAGAGACATCCCAGCTTCCCCACCAAACAGAATGCCGAGTCCTGGTCCTCAAGCCTGTTTCTCCCACTCAAGCCTGCTTCTCACCCTCAGGACTCAATACCCAGTACCACCATCGGCTCAGCTGCCTAACTGAAACCCAGCGCGCCAGCTTTCGTTCCTCCACTTCCCTCCCCCCACTCCCCTCACACCCAAATCAAAGCCCTGTCAAGTCCTGTCAGTTCATCTTCCAAAAATACCTTACATCTGCCACTTCTTTTCATCTTTATTACCAACACCCTGATTCAAGCCACCATCTTCTATGCCTGAACTACTGCACAGCCTCCTAACTGGTCTCGCTGCTTCCATTTTTGCTCCTCTATAACCATTCTCCTCTCAGAAGCAAAATCATTCCCTCTCAGTCCCCTGGGGGAGAAAAAAGAGCCTTGAATGGCGTTCTAACACTTTCATTATAAAATCTAAACTGGATTGTAGCCTACAAATCCCTGCATGAGCTGGCTCTGCAATTTCAATTTATGTCACAATCTTGGTCCCCGACCTGCTAGGCTCCAACCACAATGACCTCTGTCGGTTTCCAGCACTTTCTCATCTCACGGCCTTTGCACCTACTGTTTCCACTGCCTCCTTCCCCCTGAACTGCATCCTCATCTCAGCTTAAATATCACCTCCTCAGAGAGAACTTCTCTGAAAGCCTCCTCTAAAACAGCCTTTCCCACCCACTCGACCACATCGCCTGCATTACTGCCTTCAGAGCACTCCTCACCGTCGGCAGTGACCTTATCTGTTTGTATTTATAACCCGTCTCCCCAACCAGAATTTATACTTCTTGAGAGTAGGGCTCACATCCACCTTGTTTATACTGCAAGTGCTTTGCAGTTTGGTTCCACTGTGCAGTGCCATCACAGGCACAGGCTTCCAGTACAAATCTGTTGAATAAATACACTGAAATTAACTAATGAATGAATAAATGACCAATGACCTTCTGAAGCACCAGCCAGGCTTACCCAGGTCAGGACTAAGGTAGCATGCATTTAAGACTCCTGCATTTATTATCACAAAATTTCACTAAATTTCAACAATAGTGAAACATGTTTTTCCAACACTGTAAAATAAAAATACACACCATATGACAAAGCTTTAGAAAAATACAAAGAATCTTGAAGTATCTGAACAATATCCTTGAGCCAACAGCATGCTTCAATATCTCATATATATACGTCTGTGAGTGTGTGTTGTGTGTGTGTGTGTGTTTGGATACGTATTTATTTATTTTGGGCAGGGGACAGGGGTCAAAAAACCTCATTTGGTAGGCCTAATACAATTTTCGATAAAAGGCACATCACTCACTCCAGTCAATGATCCCCCCAATATTTTTGGTTAAAATCAAGGAGAGTCCCAAGACTGGCCTAGATCACAACAGAGCGAACATACCAGTGCTCAGAAAAGGTGAGATTATCTGCCACACAAGTAAAATGAAAGCCACTTTCCACACCAGTTTCAAATTTTAAAACACAGGCATTTAAGTGGTCCCAGTGAATAAATAAAACGCCCCTGAAAATCCCGCCATTCTGCAGAGCAGAGTAAGACAACAGGGTCACACACTGCACACATCCCTTCTGCTTATTAATCACCGTCTTAAAGCAGTCAGCGGCCTTACCATTGCGTTAAGCTGGGAGTTGCTCGCCTGCGTAATGCCGAGAATGTTGGTGGTGTGCATCACCTCGACTGAAAAACTCGGCAGCCAACTCGCAATCCGGGACCCTGAAACAAAGGAGAATCCAGCACGAGTCTGAGAGAACTCTTTCCCCGTGTCATCTCCTCCCGAGTCGGCCTCTCCAGACACCAGCTGACACTCACTGAGGGCTTCCTTGATGGCAGGCCTTTTGTGGCACACGTGTCATGTCAGCGCATGTAATCCTCACCAGAACCCCACACGGTGCATCCGTTATTCCCATTTCACTCTTCTCAGAGATCTGACTCTAGTTCCCTTGGTCTGGGGTCCTCAAGCACTCAGAAATTACATAACTCGCCTAAGATGACACAATTTAATGATGGCGGCCAGGATCAGAAGCCAGACAGTCAGGTTCCGGAACACTCCACCACTAGGCTTTCCTGCTTCCCAGTGGGCTGGATCCACACAACCCAAATCCACTCTCTTGGCCTAGAGTATAAGGAAGGTTTTCGTGGCTATAACGCTGCCACAACAGATGAGTTTTTGCTCCTCTCTTTCACACTTTACACAAACACTGCTCATCTGGAGACACTGTTTTCACAACTATTTTCATGAAGTATTTTCTACTTAATAATCTGGTTTAAAGACCTTGGTTTTCTGATTCAAAATTCTTTTCAAAGAGTTCTACAGCACAGGCTTGTGGACTGATGGTACCAAGAAGTCTTCTGCTTCTGCTATTTCCCTAAGAAAAGGGGATCCTAAGGTATAACACTACCAAGTATTGGCTATAAAACAACTCAATATCAAGCCACACATTTAAGGGTAATTTTTCTTTCCTTCGCAAAGAAACACTGAGGCGTGGAATATAAAAAAGTTGATGCCCATCTCAAAGGTCTTGCCCAACAAAATGTGCCTGTTAAACTGGTTACTTATTTCATGTGCTCACTACAGAGAAACAAAGTTGACTTTACCTATTTTGACTTAGTTTTTATTAATAATTCATAAAACAACAGATTACATAGTCAGGACCCATGTCCAAGACTTGCTAGTATATTTCAGAAGACTTACCTGACAGAGGCCTGAATTAACAGCCACCAAAGCAACCCCTCTACACCCTCCTGCACCCCTGGCCCAGCCAGCGAGGCAGCCATCAACCCCTCTGCTCAGAGACTTGACTCTACTCCCCTTGGTCCTTTCTATCAGGGATTTCACCAGTGTACCACACTCCACCCATGCTCCACCCACAGAAATTCAAATCAGAGACATGAATAACACTCTTCCTAACAAAATTCCAGGGGTACTTATTTTATAGTAAGAAATACAAACTTACAGAATTTAGTGGTATTGGAACTGATGAAAAGCAACAATAGCTTGATGTAATGTGAATTAAAGAAGGATGATCAACAAGCCCCTGATATGGTACCCATGGCCCTAGAATTTTAAGTGTGTTTTTATTACAACTCCTTTCAACACTGCTAAGAGGCAGAATATTCATATTTTATGGGCAAAGAAACAGAGTTCCAGCTCTGATTCTGCTTCTGGTACTCACTGGAAAATCTATTCAATAACCCTTCATTACATGTGAAAGTACTACATCAGTGCAATAAATTATTAGCAACAGTTAAACTGATTAGGTGTGCTCCTTGCAGGCACGGTTCCACCTCCCCACCCCCACCCATAATCACCCAAAATCTAGCAAAATACCTGGCAGAGAATAACCCCTCAGTGCTATCTATACTTACTGAACACTTTCAATTAAAATTGAAGTATAATATTAAACTGGCCCATATAGGGCAATTTATAATTGAAGCAGCATCCCTTTAGGGGAGAAGCCCCTTGGGGACAGTTTTGGAGGTTGAAACAACTAACCATCAAAGTGGAAGAAGTGATTGTGCTGGTTTAAACGAGGTCTGCCTTCAGCTGCTGCCACAGGAACCAGATTCTCGTCCAGGTTCTCTCCCTGATGGTCCTCCCTGGCACGATTACTGTCAGCAATGTTAAGAGACATTCTGCATGTCGGGCAGGAGGTGTCTTGTTCTAGCCAGGAACGAAGACAGGAGCTACCAAAAAGGCCAAATTAAGATATCCTTAGCATATTTTGTGAGAATTCACCAGAAGTACTCTGAATGTATCAAATGTGTTGCAATTTTACTTTCTACTTACCACTAGTGAGATTTAAATATTGACAAACATTTGCTGACATTACCTCTCTGCCCTACTTCTTTCTAATATACTTCTAGTGTGTTCTGCTGTGAACATTAATTTGTTACCATACATGGTCATCTAGCAAGCCCCTGGTCATGATCCTTCTTCAATAAGACTTCATCACATGGCTCACCATCTTCCTTTCCAACTCCATTTGACTAACTCAAAATCCATGTGGCTGAATCATCCAATACCCCGGCTTCCCATGTCTCTGAATCCTCTACTCCAGTGATCTGTTCTCTCACTCTACTTTAGCTACCCACTAACATGGTCATAACCTCTGCCTTCTCTTCAAAAATCTTAACTTCAAAGATGTAACTAAAGCTCCTCTCCTTCCAGCTCACTTCTCTGGGACCCTTATTTGCTAGGACCTCCCATCCACTGATAACACCACTTTTTCATCAAGCATCACCTCTCCTCAGGGCCTTACTTCCATCTTCATCTAGCTCACCTACAACCACTCCCTTACATCCACCATCTCAACTTCTTCTATTTGTATCTTCCATCTGTAACCCTCTTCTATTTGTATTCCGCTTTCCCAATGAGGCTGAAAGCTTCTTTTGCCCTCTCTAAGGAGATGATAATGCCCTAATTATAGACAGTCTCAATAAATGAGTCTCAATAAATACTTGCACTGTCCATTAAAGGGATGTGTACTAAAAAAAATGAGAAAGTTGAAAGAAGTGACCTCCAAGGTCCCTTCCCATTTCATAATACTACATTATCTTTCTTCTAAGATTTCAAGGAGCCTTCCATTCCATGGAATGATAACAGGTTATCTTTCTTCTAAGAGCTCAAGGAGGTACTGAATAAAAGTACTCACATCTCTGTGTCTTTTTCTTTTTGAATATCTGGGAACATGTGCACATATAAAGTGACAAAGGAGAGCCTCGCCATAACGTGATGATTCTCAGAGTCTCTAGCAACCTAATGGTAGTTCCATATCAAAACTTTCCCAGAGGCCAAGACGGAGCTACTTCTTACTATCTCTGTGCCAGAAAGGTATACAAGAGCAATGCTCCAAAATAATGAATGTCTATATCCAACTCTATCACATTTTGAAATAAAGTACCTATAATTCTTATTTGTGATCATTTAACTATTAGACAAATAAATGATTATATTTTTTAAAAGTTCACTTCCCCTTAATGAACACTCTTAAATCACACCTCTAGTAAAATTAGCCTTATGTGGGACTACAAAAGTGTGTAAGATCTTTGTCTTCCAATATGCTACACTGTGACACACTGTTCATAAGCAAATCTAATTTTATTTCATATTCCACAAAAAACTCCCACATTAAATACAATAGCCTAAAAACTCTTAAGGTGAGTACAATTAGTTAGACACAGTTGCTTTAAAAAAACAAAAGCTAGGCCCAGGCCGGTGGCACAGCGGTTTAGTTCACGCTTGGCAGCCCAGGGTCCGTGGGTTCGGATCCTGGTCATCCGCCGATACACTGCCTGTCAGCCATGCTGTGGCAGCGTCCCATATAAAGTAGAGGAAGATGGGCATGGATGTTAGCCCAGGGCCAGCCTTCCTCAGCAAAAAGGAGGATTGGCAACGGATGTTAGCTCAGGGCTGGTCTTCCTCACAAAAAAACCCACAAAAGCTAGACTTCCATAGCTAAAGAAGCCAAACTTCAGAGAAAACAGGTATTTTTCTATATAACTATAATATTCTTATTGTTTCTCCTCCTTCTAAGTATGACACTTCAATGTAATTAAATATTCATTGGACTGAAATCTTGCAAAGGCGTCTTCTATAGCAACAAATTATCTAGCTATAGTCTATTGAAATCTAGACATTTAGCATTACAACAAATGAAACTGCCCTTAGATTATAATCACACAATTCTGCTCCTATCTATTAACCAAAGCTACAAAGTAAAGCAAACCAAGAAGACATCCTAATAATGGTTCTCTCACTCAACCCAAGGCAGACAAGTGTTTTAAAAATATAATCCTAACTCAAACAACCACTGGGTCAAGAAGAAATCACTTTGGCAATTAGAAAATACTTTGAGACAAACGAAAACACAATGTACCAAAACTTATGGGATGCAGTGAAAGCAATGCTCAGAGAAAATTTACGGCTAAAATTGCCTAAAAAAGAAAAACGACTTCAACAATAACTTCATAACTTACGGAACTAGAAAAAGAGTAAATGAAACCGAAAGCCAGCAGAAGGAAGGAAACAATAAGGATTAGAGCAGAGATAAACGAAATAGAGAATGGAAAAAGAAAAGAGTGAATCAATGAAACCAAAAGTTGGTTCTTTGAAAAGATCAACAAAACTGACAAATTTTAGCTAGACTAAGACAAAAAGGGAGAAAATACAAACAACTAAAATCAGAAATGAAAGCATGAACATTACTATCAACCTTATAGAAATTAAAAGGATTATAACAGACTACTAGAAATAACTGGATTCCAACAAATTAGATAATATACATAAAACGGACAAATTCCTACCAACATAGAAATTACCAAAATCACTTCAAGAAGAAATAAAAAAATCTCAACAGACCTATAACAAGTAAAGAGATTGAATCAGTCAAAAAATCTCCCAAAGAAGAAAAGCCCAGGACCAGACGGCTTCACTGGTGACTTCTATCAAATATTTAAAGAAGAATTAACACCAATCCTACTCAAATTCTCCCCAAATATAGAAGGGAAAACTTCTTAACACATACTATGAGGCCAGCACTACTCTAATACCAAACCCAGACACAGGTACCACAAGAAAATACAATTACAGACCAATATTTCTTATGAATATAGATGCAAAAATCCTCAATAAAATACCAGTGAACTAAATCAAACAGCACATTAAAAACATTACACACCATGAACAAGTGGGATTTATCCTAGGAATGCAAGTGTGGTTGAACATAAGAAAAGGAATCAGGGGCCAGCCCCATGGCATAGTGATTAAGTTTGCCACTTGCTTCAGTGGCCCAGGGTTCGTGGGTTCGAATCCTAGGCATGGACCGACACACCACTCATCAAGCCCTGCTGTGGCAGCATCCCACATACAAAACAGAGAAAGATGGGCACATACAAAACAGAGGAAGATGGGCACAGATGTTAGCTCCGAGCCAGTCTTCCTCAGCAAAAAGAGGAAGATTGACAACCGATGTTAGCTCAGGGCCAATCTTTCTCAGCAGAAAAAAAAAAGAAAGAAAAGAATCAATGTAACACACCACATTAAAAGAAGAAAGGAAACAAACCATATGATAATCTCAATAGATGCAGAAAAATCATTTAACAAAATTGAACACTCTTTCATGATAAAAATATTCAGCATACTAGAAATAGAAGGGAACGTCCTTAACAAGATAAAGGGCATTTATGAAAAATCCACAGGTACATCATACTCAACAGTAAAAGACTGAAAGCTTTTCCTCTAAGGTCACAAACAAGACAAGGATGCTCATTTTCACTGCTGCTGTTCAACATTGTACTGGAAGTCCCAGGCAGAGAAATTAAGCAAGAAAAAAAAATAAAGGCATCCAAATTGTAAAGGAAGAAGTAAGGCTATCTCTATTTGCAAATGACATGATCTTATACATAGAAAACCTAGACAATACACATACACACAAAACAAATTTAGTAGAGCTGCATAGTACAAGAGCAACATGTAAAACTTAGTTATGTTTCTATATGCCAGCAATGAATAATTCAAAAAAGAAATTAAGAGTACAATTCCATTTACACAGTATCCAAAAGAATAAAATAGCTAGGAATAAATTTAACCAAGGAGATGAAAGACTTGACAGTAAAAACTACAAAAGATTGCTGAAAGAAATTAAAGAGGACCTAACTAAAAAGAAAGACATCCCATGTTCATGGACTGGAAGACAATATTGTTAAGACAGCAATACTCCCCAAAGTGACCTACAGAGTCAGTGTAATCCCTATTCAATTCCAATGGCAGAAATGGAAAAGCTGATCCTCAAATTCAACTAGAATGCAAGGAGCCCCAAATAGCCAAAACAATATTGAAAAAGTTTGAGGACACACTCACTGTTTCCTGACTTCAAAACTTACTACAAAGCTACAGGAATCAAAACAGCATGGTACTGGAATAAAGACAGACAGATGAACCAGTGGAATAGAACTGAGAGTCCAGACGTAAACCTAAACATCTATGGCCAACTGATTTTGACCAGGGTGCCAAGACCACTCAATGGGGAAAGAATACATTCCTCAACAAACAGTGTTGGGACAATTGGACAACCACATTGAAAGAATGAAGCTGGAACCCTACTTCACTTCATGTACAACAATTAACTCAAAATGGATCAATGACCTAACTATAAGAGCTAAAGCCATAAAATTATTAAAAGAAAACACAGGGTTAAATCCATCGTGACCTTGGATTTGGCAATGGATTCTTAGATTTGACATTAAAAGTATGGACAACCAAAAAACAAAAAAGGTAAACTGGACTTTATAAAAATTAAAAACTTGTGTGCATGAAAGGACATCATCAAGAAAGTGAAAAGACAAGCTACAGAATGGGAAAAGACATTTGCAAATCATACGTCTAAAAAGGGTTTAGCATCCAGAATATATAAAGAACTCCCACAACTCATCAACAAAAAGACAAACAACCTGATTAAAAAATGGGCAAAGGGGCTGGCCTGGTGGCACAGTGGTTTAGTTTGCACTTGGCGGCCTGGGGTTTGCGGGTTTGAATCCCAGGCGCCCGCCGACGCACTGCTTGTCAGCCATGCCGTGATGGCGTCCCACATAAAGTAGAGGAAGATGGGCACGGATGTTAGCCCAGGGCCAGTCTTCCTCAGCAAAAAGGGGAGGATTGGCAACAGATGTTAGCTCAGGGCTGGTCTTCCTCACAAAAAAATTAATTAATTAAAAAATAAAAAATGGGCAAGGATTTGAAGAGACATTTTCCAGAGAAGATATACAAATGGCCAACAAGCATGTGAAAAAATGGTCAATGTCATTTGTCATTAAGGAAATGCAAATGAAAATCACAATGAGATACCACTTCATACCCATGAGGATGGTTACTATCCAAAAAACTGAAAACAACAAATATTGGTAGGGATGTGCAGAAATTAGAACCCTTGTGCATTGCTAGCAGGAATGTAAAATGGTACACCTACTATGCAAAACAGTATGGTGGTTCCTCAAAAAAGTAAACGTAGAATTACCATATGATCCAGCAATTCCACCTTTGGGTATACCCAAAAGAATTGAAAGCAGGGCCTTGAAAAGATAGTTGTACAATTATGTTCATAGCAGCATTATTCATGATAGCCAAGAGGTCCCTTGACAGGTCCCCCAAATGTCCCTTGACAGACAAATGCATAAACAAAATGTGATATATACATACAATGGAATATTATTCAGCCTTAGAAAGGAATGAAATTCTGACACATGCTACAACATAAATGAACATTGAAGACACTATGCTAAGTGAAATGAGCCAGACACAAAAGGACAAATATTGTATAATTATATGAGGTACTAGAATATGATTCCACTTATATGAGGTACCTATAGTAGTCAAATTCATAGAGACAGAAAATAGAATGGTGGCTGCCAAGGGCTGGGGGAAGAGGGGAATGGGAACTTGGTGTTTAATAGGTATGGAATTTCAGTTTGGAAAGATGAGAAAGTTCTGGAGATGGATGGTGGTGATGTTTGTACAACAATGTGAATGTACTTAAGACCACTGAATCGGACACTAAAAATATGGTTAAAGGGGTCAGCCTGGTGGAATGGTGGTTAAGTTCGCCCGCTGTGCCTTGGCAGCCTGGAGTTCGTGGGTTCGGATCCCGGGCGCAGACCTACACACCACTCATCAAGCTATACTGTGGCAGCGTCCCACATACAAAAAATAGAGCAAGATGGGCACAGATGTTAGCTCAGCAACAATGTTCCTCAAGCAAAAAGAGGAAGACTGGCACCAGATGTTAGCTCAGGGCTAATCTTCCTCACTAAAAAAAAAAAGGTTAAAATGGTACATTTTATGTACATTATGTATATTTTACTACAATAAAAAATTACACTTGAGAATTATCACTCAAAAACAAAACAAAAACCACCACAAGGAGTACCACATTCCACCCACTAGGATGGCTATAATAAGAAAAACAGAAAATAATAAGTATTGCTAAGGATGTGAAGATATTGGAACCCTTATACATTGCTGGTGGGATGTAAAATGGTGCAGCTCTTGTGGAAAAGTTTGGTGGTTCTTCAAGAAGTTAAACAGAATTACCATATGACCCAGCAACTCCATTCCTAGGAATCTACCCAAAAGAATTAAAAATAGGTATTCAAACAGATACCTGTTCCCAAATGTTTACAGCAGCATTATTTGCAATAGCTAAAAGGTAGAAATAACCCAAATGTCCATCCATGGATGAATAGATAAACAAATTGTTTAATTATTATACAATTATTTAAATTCAGCCATAAAAGGGAATGAAGTACTGATACATGTTACAACTTGGATGGCTTTGAAAACTTTATGCTAAGTGAAAGAAGCCAGTCACAAAAGGTCACCTATTGTATGATTTCTTTTATATGAACTCTGTCCAGAATAGGCAAACCCATAGAGACAGAAAGCAGGTGAGTGGTTGCCAGGTGATGGGGGAGGGAGGAATGGGGAGTGATTAATGAGCGTGGGTGTCATTCTGGAGCGATGAAAAAGTTTTGAAACTACAGAGAAGTGGTGGCTGCACAACATTGTGAATGCACAAAATGCCACTGAATTGTACACTTTAAGATGGTTAATTGTACATTATGTGAATTTTGCCTTAATCAAAAAAATTAAATCCTAAAATTAATCTAATGATATGCTTGAAAACACTTCTTCTGGGCTAAAATACACTCTTTGAGTTATTCTTCCCAATTGTCGCCAAGCTCCCTTGGGACTAACTGAAAGGTTTTTGAGAAATGTGTGTGAATTCTCTGGTCTTCCTATCTCAACAATCAGCACCACCACCCATCCAGCTGCACGGCTGTAAAACTGGGAGAATCCCTGACACCTTATAGTCCTCACTTTCCCACAGCCAATCTAGCACCACATGCTTCCTAATCCTTCTCAAATCTGTCCTCTTCTCTCCAACTCCACTTCCACCACTGCAGTCCAAGCTACTGCCAGCACACACCTGAACCACTGAAGCCACGCTGACTAGGCCCCCGGATCTTTTCAAGCCACAAACCTGATCCCCAACCTCTACTTTGAAACCTCCAATGGCTTCTCACTCTTTCCAGTGGCCCTCAAGCCCCTGCAGGGTCTAGCTCCTGCCTGCTTCTCCTGCCTCAGCAAACACCTGGGTTCTCTTTTAGTTCCTTCAATATACAACATTCCCCCTGTCTCAAATACTCTTCCTCGTGATCCCTCCTTTTGCTGACTTAACTCCTACTCAGCCTCAAGAGTCACTTCCTCCAGATTCTTTTGTGTCAGATTCTTTTTCACAAGCTCTCAAGAACCATGTTCCTTTTCTTTAGAGCACTTATCTCAATTTACACTTACACATTCATAAATGTGCCTGGTTAATTCAGTTTGTCTCCTCTATTAGGCTGCAAGCTTTGTGAAAGCAAAGACTGTATCTGTTGTTTTTATTTTATCCCCAGAACCCAACACAGCACCCAGCACGTAAAAGAAATATGTCAATACATTTGCTGAGTTCCTGATACCCCAGCTCCAAAGCCCTTCTAATATTAAAAAGGAGAAGAAAAACGATTTGGGAATATAAAATCAGGAAAGGAACAGTAAAGATATAAAGATTAACACTTTCTCAATATGCAGAATTGACCACAGATGCAAAAGGCCAAAAGATACCTGAAGGTCCATCAACACCAAAAATGCCCAATCTACAGAAAGAATGATTTAGGTTAAACAGCCAGAGCCCCTATCCGATTTCTATAACTGAATAATGTAAGGCAGCGAGGACTGCAACTCAGAGAGACGAGGGGACTCCCTGGGAGAGGACTGAGCCTGTTCCACATGCAGATCTACTCCAGTCTTCAAAGTTTTCAGAAGATCCTATTTTGTAATCATTGACAACACAGTCACAGTTCTCCTGGCCTGTTTGGTGTTCCTAGTCCAGTCCCTGTCTCAGCCCACTTCCCTGGTGTGCATATTTATGTTGTTTGGGGGCATTTGCAAAATGCAAAATATGCATTCTCTCACTCCATTGTGGAATAAGCTGTTTGAAAGCAAGCATTCCCCCCATCCCTTTCTTTTAAATCTTACAGGCATATTTGCTATACCTCAGAGTTTAATGGAGAAGGAATATGAAGACAGCTAACCCACCCAGAAATTAAGATGGCAAATTGTGAGTGCGGAACAGTCCTGCCATGTAGGGAAGAGGCTGAGGGATAAAGGAGGACACCCCAAAGCTTCCCACATCACTCGGTACCAGCACCATGGTCAGCCTGAAGTAACGTCCCCACTCCTCTTCCAGGATGAGTCTTGAGCATGGGCACAGAAAGCTCCCACATGCCCTGGACAGCACACCAATCCCATGTGGCCCCTCACAAAGCTCCTACTTATGGAAAAGATGTCCACAGGGCAGTTTCCTTGCAGCCTGCATGGAGTCCCAGCAGATGGCACAGTCGTCGTTATTGACAGCCAGCTCCTCTGGAGTTGCAACCGCAAACCTGTAAAAACATAACGTGCCCAGCAGGAATCTCTGTCAATTCCACACACATATACAGAGCACCACTTTATACACTTCACCTTTTTAACAGCACAGTTACAGAGGAATCTTGTTCAGTAAAAAATTTCCAACCACCAAAAACATTATACTTGCTTTCTCTTCATGGCCCATCAAAGAGCCAGTAAGAAACTTATACAGCCGTGCGTCACTTAACGACAGGGATATGTTCTGAGAAATGCGTCGTTAGACGATTTCATCATCGTGTGAACATGACAGGTTGCATTTACACAAACCTAGATGGTATAGCCTACTACACACCCAGGCTATATGGTACTAATCTTATGGGACCATCATCATACACGCAGTCCATCACTGACCGATATATAGTTATGTGGCGTATGACTGTACCATCTTTGTCTTAACAATGGCTCCTGTCAGTGATGACTTGAGGGAATACTTCCGGGCAAATCAGAGGGGTAAAGACCCCCAGAGAGCCAAACTGTTCCCTTGGACACAAAGAGGATACCCACCAATCTCACACCTTCAGGCTTGGTTTAGCCTCAGGTTGGCAAGTGAGTGCCTCCTTCAATGAGGTTAAGAGTGTGTACGAGTGTGTGTGTGTGTATACATATGTGTATAAACATGCATGTAAAAGGAATAAGTGAGACTCACCTTCATAAAATAAAGAAGGCAGAAGCCCAAGGAAGCTTCCATTTAGTAATAATATGATAAAAATAATGACAAAATAGGAAGAACCAAACATTTACTGGGCATGTACTATGGGCCCAGTACTATTCTAAGTATATTACATGTATTACCCCACTGAATCCTCCCAACAGCTCCAGGAAGAAGGTTCTGCTAGCATCCCTAGAGATGAAGTAACTGGAGCACAAGGAGCTAAGTAAATTGCCCAAAATCATGTAACAAGTAAGTGGAGATTCACGCCCAGGCAGTCTGACTCCAGAGCCTATACTCGTCACCATTCTGTTAACAGTTTACAACAGCAAGTTCTCATACAATCTGGGATCTGTTCTTATTAAAGACTAGAATGAGTGAACCTGGCAACATCAACCTGTGCCTACTTACCTGGCTTCCATGTTCCCAACCACACGCAAATAGTTCTTGTGCCGGCGGATGCGACGCTGCACCTCATGAAACAGGTAACGCAGCTGCATAAAGATGACCAAGCTGGCCATGGACAACCAGATGTTGCCAAATAACTTAACAAAAGGGAAAGAGAATAAAATACACGATGAAAATGAATGTGAACTTGCTAGTGAGGAAGGTGAGGTGTGCAACAGAAGCTCTTAACTGTTGGTGAACATGAACTGGAACAATCTTTCAGGAAGCAAGTGCATGTATTTATCTCACTACCCTCAACAACGTACATGCTCTTTGGCCTAGTCGTTCCGTCACCAGGAAGCTTTCCTGAGGAACTAATCAGAAATTTGAAAGCTTTCTGCAAAAAGATGACCATCCGTGCAATTATAAAAAAGAAAATGAACAAAATATCCGGTAGGGGAAGAGTTAGGTTGTAAACCCATATAATGTAATATTATATAGTCAGTAACTATATTTATTATAAAATATAATTACAAATTAATATTATATTTTATATATAACATTTTTGAAGATTAATTATATGGGAAAATAATATTTAAGTAAAAAAAGCAGGATAAAACTACCTTGAGAAAACAAATATGTGATTAAAAAATTATGTAAAGATGTGAAATAGCAAATCACTGAATACAATCTAAATAACCCATTGTGGGAGATGGTTAATTAAATCATCATACATCTATATGGTAGAATTTTTATCTTGAAGGCATTAAAATGGTTTAGAAGAATTGTTGCTAGCATAGGAAAATGTACATAATACATTAGCTGAAGAAAAACTATAAACTATATGTCCGAAATATGATCTCAATTTATGAATGTAGATATTTGAGTATATACAGAAACAGTAAATAAAACAAAATGTTAACAGTTATCTCTGGGCATTTGTTTGGAGGGGCCTCTATTTTTTAAACAAAAGCTATACATTTTGTTTTTAAGTATGTTTTCAAAGTTACTTTCGAAAAGTAGACTTAGAAATGTACTCTGTCCAACCCAATAATTTGTAAATGCTACTTTGTTAGGCTTATAATTTAAATAAACTGCCCACCAAATACATCGATTCTCACCATTATTAGATCACCGAGGTGCTAACCAATGAAGCAGGTTTCCAACGTTGTAATTTCTTGCACACCAAAGTAAAATGTAAACAATGAAGTAGGAGGAATTAAGTATAAGGACTTTGGTTCTTTTTTTTTTAGTGAGGAAGATTTGCTCTGAGCTAACATCCATTGCCAATCTTCCTCTTTTTTTTTTTGCTTGAGGAAGATTAGCCCTGAGCTAACAACTGTGCCAATCTTCCTCTATTTTGTATGTGGGTCGCCACCACAACATGGCTTGACAAGTGGTGTAGGTCCACACCCAGGATTCGAACTCTTGAACCCAGGCTGCCAAAGCAGAGCATGCCAGACTTAACCACTATGCCATGGGGCCAGCCCCTAAAGACTTTGTTTTTAATTACAAAGATGGAAATTTTATGAATCCATGAAGTAGCTAACACTGTGGGAATTCCCATTACCATCTACAAAGTAACTGCTAAATATTAGAAGCCATAGAAACTATGGGGAGAGGTATTCCCTGAATTTCATGCTAAAAGAATTGTCTATTGACTTGGTCAGCAGAGTTAACTAAGTCTCTTAGGAGACTTAAGCAAACTCCTCCTTAGCTGGGCACCAGCCAAAGTGGTTCCACAACACCGCTTTACCCCCAGTGGCAAAAAGAGGGAGGGGCACAGCTGCATTTGTTTTTATAGTCTTTCAGTGGCTCCTTCACAAAAGTTTCATTTGTTAATGTACTAACCAGGGCTCTTGATTCTGAAAAACTTAGCTCTCTGTTAGAGCTCCTTCTGAGGAAACATACCAACATGTGAATGTGGTGCATGAGGTCCAGGGACAAGAGAGTGAGCTCCATGACAAAATCTGTGTAATAGACATACGTCCCCTTTCCTTCCCATGTCCCTTCGTGGTTGAGGTCCCAGAGGTGAATTACATATCTGCCGTGAATAGAGAAAAATCAGCTTAATAATTTACTGTTATAATTGAATTTGGTTTAAACATGATACAATATAGTCACATCTTTATATTTTATACATATCTTAAAATCAACTGTATGAGTAGATCTCAATCACCTCCCTCCCAAATTTCTACTCACCGTAAAATCACATGAGCAGTCCTCACTGTCACAAGAAGAGACTGTAAAAAAAGAGATGTATTTTTTCTTTTTTGTAAAATTTAGGATTGCTCAGGCCAAACTTTACAAAATGATAAAAGACAAATGTTTCTCAGTTCAATTAAAAAGCGGGTTGTTCAAGGAGTAGGGGATGGGGGAATTGGAGGAGGGTGGTCAAAAGGTACAAACTAGCAGTTATAAGATAAATAAGTCCTGGGGATGTAACGTACAGCATGTTGACTACAGTTAACATTGCTGTATGGTATACTGGAAATTGCTAAGAGAGCAGATCCTAAAAGTTCTCATCACATTTTTTTTCTTTTTGTATTGATATGAGATTATGGATGCTAATGAAATTTACTGTGGCAATCCTTTCACAATACACGTGAGTCAAGTCATTATGCTGTACACCTTCAACTCATACAGTGCTGTATGTCAATTACATCTCAATAAAACAGAATGGGAAAAAAAGCAAGTTGTTCAAGTTTACCAACCATTTTACTTCATCTGCTCCAAATTTCCATGGAATATGTTCATGACCTAGAAACCCAACTTTTATTGAACCTTTCTCCTGTTAATAGTTGACAACCAATTACACCTGTCCATCTCCTGGGGATGACGTCTACAATCTTGAGGTTCATTCTAGTAGTTTGATGATCACTTCTATTTTATACAGCATTATAACTGATTACCTAAAAGGCTGTCTGAATACTTGGTGACCCTATACCCAAAAGAAAGTTTAAGTGCTACCATCCTAGATACAAGTACCTGCTCTCTACATAACTCTCTGTGCATTCCCTTTGCCTACACAGAAGAAAAGAGAATGAAGGAAATCAAAAACAAAATAAGCCCCTCATGGAATTTTGTATTACAGAAACTGATATTAAGAAAAATTTCCTCCTAATCCACCAGTATAGAATTGTTACATTATTTATGTTTGAGATTAGGAAACTGCCATTTATAAATGGAAAATATTTTACACAGAAAAGAAACACAATAAATATAAAAATATGATTTAGTTCAAAATATCAAATCTGTAACATGATAAATTATCTTAAAATAAACAGTAATAAGCTAAAAATAAAAATATGCAATACAGTATGACCCAATAGGCCTAATTTAAATGTCTTTATTTTCAGGTATACTTTTTTCAAAGTTTGGCCTAATATTAATTAAAAGGTAGCGAACCAAAAAAGGAAAACACAGAATCATTCAAATGGTGATTTATAATAAAATATATCTAAAGCAAACTAATTAACTTAAGTTGGTGTAAATAAGGTTTTAAATAGATTTTTCAAGAGGAAATAGTTGTATACCCTTCATATACAGAAAGTAGTCAACTAGGATTGCAAATGTTTTTATTAAGTACTTAAATGATGCTCCTTTTCTAATTTTACTTACACCACTATATTATACTCTAAAATGAATAATATTAGGCAAATTTTAACCCTATTCAAACAAATTCCCAATTACTAGTTCAAACTTAGTATTTTGATATTAGCTAATTAGCTTCAGTATATTTATTATTTCACTTTTTCTATTAATAACAGCAATTATGGGCAAGATAAAAGTATTTCCCATTTGGCCTGAGGAAAAAAGCAAATACAGCATTGAATATAAGGATATACAAAAAATTTTGATTTCTATTGAACAGAAATTGGTATTTTTCAAAAGATTCAAAAAGTAAATTTTAAAATATACACAAGTATCTCAGATTATTCTTTCAAAATTTAGGTATTACATACCTATATTATTCTGTAAAATCTTAATTTATGCCCTATCTAAAAAAACCAGTTATAGAGTACTTGCTTATTAATCACCACCAATCACTGTTTATAACATCTTAAGGGGAAGAACTTGGATTGTACCACTTGCCGCTCTGGAACCTTAAGCAACTCACTTCACCCTCTGTGCCTGTTTCCCCACTCATAAATAGGAATATTAAAATGAGTCAATATATGCAAGGTATTAAGAATAATCCTCAGCATACAGTAAGTACTATATACATGCTGGCAAAAACAATTACTTTTTATTAGGTTGTAGCAAGGATTACATGAGCTAACACACTCGAAAACATTCGCTAGCAGCCCCCAACACAAAACAAAGCAACTCAAAAAACGCTTCATCAGTCACTTCACGGGTGAAAATCTAGCTTCTTTGAAAATACACAGGAATATAATCAGAGCAAAACCCCGTGTCTCCATCCTACCTCCGCAGCCATGAACGCCAACGTGTGCATCCCGTGGGTGTGGCCGGTGACACAACAGACAACCGCCAATCCACAGCAGCAAAGCAGCAGAGCGGCCAGCAGGGACAGAACCCGGCCGTGGCTGCTCATCGGTGTGGTGGGAGAGAAGGAAAGCTGCAACACACAACAGGAAAAGGACGCTCATTCTTCTTCACGGCACTGTTGACCTTCACTGAGAAACTCAAGGTTAACCTTGGCGTCTCTGCCTGGGGATCTGCGCTTAGCCTCACCGCCGAAAGCAAAGCACCGAAATGCATCCCATAACTACATGGTCAAAACTCTTCACCCAACCTAAATATGAGTAGGAGAAGATTTAGAGATCTTTACCATTTGACTTATCGAATATAACAATACACTATTTCCATCTCAAATTCTCAAGGATCCCACCAGAAGCAAGTTTCCAAAGGTCTGTAATTCTCTCTTCTAACATTCAACAATGGGACTCAGGACAGTACCACAGTATGCTATGTTTCCTTCTCAATCTTGCTCTAGCCCTCCTCCCCAAAATTCACTTGGAGACACTCCTAGTCTGCTCAGGGCTAGGACAACTGAAGTGTACTCCGGGTGCAGACTTACTATTATAATGCTATGTTAATGGCACAGCAGGAGAGGCAGCAGCTGGGAGAAGATAGCCTGCAGCTGTGACTCTCAGCAGGAAGATGTAGGTAAGGAACCAGTTGGGGAGGTTAGACGCTCCTGTTCGGGAGCCGGAATGGGGTTGAACTGTGAAACAGCTAGAGGCTGTGAGACTGAGCTTAGCTCACACAGAAGTGCGAGGACCACCCAGTCCATGAGGACTGGGTAAAGAAAGGGGCACACAAGGCTCGGGAGGGGGTGGAACGGAGGGGCAGAACTGCAGGAGCACGTTTACCCGGATCCCTGAGATTAGTTTGGGAGCACCCATGAGTGAGGGCTCACCCGCACGGCTCTGATCTGAAACCGAGGCCGTGCGCCCAAACAGAAAAGGATTCACTTCTTCAGGGACCATGGAAGCCAAGAGAGCTAATTCAGTCCTCACCCAGGGGTGGAAACAGTGTAAACCAGTCAGAAAGAAGAGCTCCAAGAATCAGAGTAGGAGGGGGAAAAATGGAAGGAGACTGGAACAGAAAATACCTGGACAAGACCAGCTTTTATTCAGTTTACGTATGAAGGTTTCCTTGTGTTGTGATCAAAACAGTTTGTGTAGGTGAATTGACCCCACATGGGCTGCAGTAATGGAATATACTATCGGGTAGGGGAGGAAACCTCTCTAGGAGACACTGATCCTGCATTCCTTGGCTGCTGCAAAAAGGTCCTCAAGAAACAGGTAGTAGGTACCTAATCCAGGAGCCTTCCCTTGGAGGGCTACCCTGAACATGCCTGTTATGGCTCATTCATATTACAGTTGTCCCCCCTTATCCGCAGGGAATACGTTCTAAGACCCCCAGTGGATGCCTGAATCCACGGATAGTACCAAACCCTATATATACTGTTTTCTCCTATACATACATACATACGTTTGATACAGGTTAATTTATGAATTAGGCATAGTAAGAAATTAACAACAATAACTAATAATGAAATAGAACAATTATAACAATAGTGTAATAAAAGTTACGTGAAAGTGGTCTCTCTCTCAAAATATCTTATTGTACTGTACTCACCCTTCTCACGATGATGTGAGATGATAAAAAGCCTACATGATGAGATGAAGTGAGGTGAAGGACGTAGGCACTGTGATGTAGCGTTAGGCCACTACTGACCTTCTGACGATACAAGAGAAGGAGGATCATCTGCTTCCAGACCGTGGTTGACTGACACGGCGGAAAGCAAAACCACGGATAAGGGGGGACCACTGTACACAGTTCAAACCTGGCAAATGTCTGACTAAGCAAGCAAAGGGCTTGGCTAAAAACTCACATATTCAAATCGGTCCTTGCAGAGCTGAACCATCAGATGCAGAAACACAAGTCCAGCAAACCAGAGGCACCACATGACCACCTCTTCCACTGTTTGGACATTCAGCACACCAAAAATGAAAATGAACTTGTAGAAAATAAAATTCCAAAACTTGTCTTTGAGGTGCTAAAAAGAAAGATATTTATAAAAGTGAGTACCATTACACCTAACCCATTTACGAGAAGTGAACACAACAAAAGCTGACTTCTATGGAGAAAATATTCTATACTGAGCTTTCTAACACTTGTCCATGAGAAAACAGAAGGAAAAAATAAACCCTCTGAACAATAAAGGTAAGACACCTAGAAAATAATCTGTAGACACTGACACCTAGAAAATAATCTGTAGACACTGAATTGTAACCTCAGTCACTTATGGAATTTTAGCCATTAAAAGGGGAATGATATTAGTCTAGTACCTTATGTATTAAGAAATAATACATACACTTCCAAAGCAAAATAAAAAGAATAGTGAGGGCTATTAGTATCATTTTGAATACTTCTGTTCTCTGGATTCTTAAAATAAAACAATAGAAAGGATCAGATTTTCTACTTTTTTAACATCCTTCAGACTGAAAAATAAAAAATGCTCACTTGCCAGCCCATAATCAATACTGGATGAAAAAGTACAAATGTATTTTTATGCATTTTTCTAGTCTTCTCCCTATGTGCAAAACATTAATTTTTGTACACTGCTTTATTTCACTTACCATATTGTGAGAACCTTACCAGTGTCAGTGAATATTCTCTGAATATACCATTTTAACGGTTACAGATGGACAATGAAACTTTTTAATTTTTCAACATTCAGAAAATGTTGCAATGAGTATCTTTGTACCAGTTTCTATCTCTTCAGCATTATGGAATCAAAGGCACAAATGTTTTTATGGTTTCTAATAAGTAACATCCACCTGATTTCTAAAGAAGCTGTATAAATGTACACTTCCATGAGCAGTGTGTAAATGTATCTGCTTCACTGTACTCTTTCCTATGCTGGGGACTTCCTGTTTTAAAAATCTTTACTATCCTGAAGAAAAGGGCAATGAGCGGGGTCTAGCCAACAGACACTAAAACAGACTATCGAGCCATCTACAGGAGTGGTGGGAACTGAGCGAGAGGATGAGGATGAAAACATGACTGCTAAGTACACTTTCACATATAGTTTTGAACCACGTAAATGTTTCACAAATTCAAAAGATTAAAACAGAAAAAAAGCAAAATTGAAAAAAAAATAATTCAACCTAAATGTGTAACAAATTGATAACACAACTACTTAAAGAATTATTCTGAGAACTTGTACACACTGTACTCTGATTACACACCCTTTGTACAGAGAACAAAACGAACTAGGAACCCTTGGTGAATGTCTGTTTCCAGATCTGGGGCAGGTAAAGTACAAGGTGAACCTAGGACATTTTGTGCCCTGGTTTTGGATCTTCGCTCTGCCACCTATTTGCTGTGTGACTTTGGGCAAGTCACTTAAGATCCCTGTGCTTAGGTTTCCCCATCTATAATCTGGGTCTTATAACAACGGCATATATCTCATCGAATGGTTGGGAGAACTAAATAAGTTACTAAGTGTACAGTGCTTA
This sequence comes from Tapirus indicus, assembly GCA_031878705.1. NCBI lineage: Eukaryota > Metazoa > Chordata > Mammalia > Perissodactyla > Tapiridae > Tapirus > Tapirus indicus. Next base: position 27,810,141 of record CM062927.1, on the reverse strand, counting down.
GATAAGTGCCATAGTAGGCATTAAGTGCTTAAAACAAAATTCCTTGTTCTAAACCTCCACTTAACAGTTTAATATTTGTCCCATTTTAGGTATTCAGTATCCTTGCCTCTAGCATTACTCTATTTCTTGAACTTTAAGCACCCACAGAGCAAACCTATGTCAAATCTGTAGAGTTCTAACTCAAAATGGTGTTTAATAAATGCTACTAGATAACATTAGTCAAAAAAATAAGTCATCACAGAACAGCATGAAAGATATGATCTATACTGAAAAAACTGAAAGTAGAGTTGAGAAACAAGTGCGCCCATTATGAGTACCTCTAGGTATTGTAAAAACCTCTGTAATACTCCAAGGCTATTATGTTTTCTGTAAATTTTGAACTGACATTTAACATTTTAGGGAAAAGAAAGCAGTATATAAGGCCCACTGGTGCCAGATCAATCCACCAGCCATTAGATGGCTTGCCTGGCCTGACCGATTTCTGGCCCACAAAAATCAAAAGTTCTTGAAGAATAAAGAAGTATCAAAAGGAGCTTTCTGTATCCTACTAAAAAACTCTACACTCTACTGATCCCATGTGGGAGAACTCTGGAGTTGGTATTTTGGAGAAAGCGCTGCTTACTCACTAATGAAAAATCTCTGGGAAAACAAACAGTCCTGCTCATAACAGCATACAAGAGCTCAACCACACTGTAATTACATTTCGGCTGATTTGATAACAGGAGATCTGCGTTGAAAGAGTAAGTAAGGAGTGAAGCCACTGTACTTTTAATGTAGTAGGTTCCTATGTTTTATTACTGGGATAAGATAAAGTAAAATAGAGTTTTGTTTGTATGTTGTTGTTTTAAAGGCCAGTTCTAAATTCCTATTTTAAAATACATCATTCTACACTCTATCCACTAAAATCCTTGGAGAACTGCCAATCTGTACAGTATCCTTATGGCACAATTCCTTAATGAAGGCATGTCCTGCTCATATATACATTTTGAGAGTAATGTTCAAATGTCAGACTATCTCACCTGAAACAGGAACAAGTCACCTAATTTTCTGCTTGTAAAACGGTGAATCTTAATTTACTTTTCCAAAGGGAAAAATCAAAATCTCAGGACATTCCTTTGGAAAAGAACCCAAACTCTTAAGAGTGACATTAACGACTATTCAAACTAAAACAAATCTATGCTTCTTTAAAAACTACATCATAAAAGTCATGGGAAAAATACCTACAAAAAACAATACTGGGACAACTTGGCTACATTGAGTATGGACTGTGGATTATGTAAAGTATTTCATCAATGCTAAATTCCCTGATTTTGATCATTGTGCTATGGTTATACAAGAAAATGTCCTTGCTCTTAGGAAATATATATTGAAGTATTTGGGGGTAACAGGGTAATAAATTGTCCACAATTTATTACTCTCAAACGGACCAGAAAAAATATGTATATGTAAATAAAAGGCAAATGTTAAAGCAAATGGAAAAAACATTAACAACTGTGAATCTGGATAAAGGATATATGGGAGTTCTACATAGTATTTGTGCAACTTTCCTGTAAGTTTGAAATTACACCAAATACAAAGTTAAAAAAAAATTCTGGTCACAAGAATCCATTCTCGCTGTCTGGACTTACCTGTCTCTCGCTCACTCGAAGAGGGCCAAACACAATACACTGGATTAGCTTAGCCACCAACATCAAAACACAGCAAGCAGTATTTACTAGAACCTGTATACAAACCAAAGAAAGGAAGTTTATTTCCTCCTGTTTAAAAATAAAAGCAGCCCTAAAATTTCATATTAGGAATTCAGCCATCATTTTTAATGACTGAGACTTTCCAGTTCTCTACCAGTACAAGGTAAGTAATATTTGAAGGGGCCCACTTTTATGGGTGGTGGGAGTAGGGATGAGGAGTGGGGAGGAGAGGCACCAGCTTACCAGTTAATCCAGAGCCCTGTCCCAGTACGTACCCTCTTGCAGGCCACCTTCCCAGACTTAACTCCACTGGGTATAAACTTTGTACTCTATGTATAAAACTGTTTGCACCTTATAAACTGTAGGTATCTCTTAGGTACATCATTTCCTACATTAAAATTTTGATAGCCTTGAAGAAAACTTATCTAGCAATTGAAGTTATCATGAACAGTAAAATCCAGCACCCAAATATCCTGCCCTGCCCTGCCAAACAAATAGGAGGTAGGGAGAGGAGGGTGGATGGTCATAAAAAAGTCACAAGACCATGAAGAATTGAGAACCAAAATATATATATATATTAAATAAAATATATTTTATTTTTAAAATAAAATAAAAAATATGTATTTTAAAATGTATTGGGGCCAGCTTGCTGCTGTAGTGGTTAAGTTTGCTTGCTCTGCTTCAGTGGCCCAGGGTTCGCAGGTTCAGATCCCAGGCACGGGCCTACACACCACTCCTCAAGCCATCCTGTGGCGGTGTCCCATATACAAAATAGAGGAAGACTGGCATGGATGTTAGCTCAGGGACAATCTTCCTCAAGCAATAAAAAAAAGAAGAGGAAGACTGGCAACAGATGTTAGCTCAAGGCTAATCTCCCTCACAAAAAAAAAAAAAAATGTATTGCAATGGGACAACCTGGCAACCAAAAGATACTCTAGCCTTGATGTTGGCCTTAAAGTAAAGGTTCTGGGGCATTAGAGGGGAGTGGAATGGAGAAACCAGGAAGAAGGAAGAAGAAAACTGGCAGGAGGGGCTGAGAACTGAAAGGCAATCACGACACACCAATGCAAAACCAAGGCCTTCTTCAACAGGAGGCAGGAAATTTTCTTTTTTAAATAATTGGGAAAGAGATATCCTTACACCTAAACAACAAATCTAATGCTTACAAAATGAAAGAGTAGGCTGCCCCTGACCAAGAGGCTAGTGTGGCACATCACATTACTGATGTTCAAATGATTTTTAAAACTCTGCATGACCCAAAAAAGCCAAAAGGACCTTGATAAAGACAGTAAAGATGACTTGCAGCTAGAACAAATGAAAACGAACACCAACTCAATGTAAAGGCTGCTTCACACTTTGATTCACTATTGTTTACAGGAAGGTGGTCACATTCCTCTTCCCAGGTCATGCTTCCCTCTACTTTTAAAAGAAGCAAATGATATTAAAAAAAAAAAAAAAAAAAGGAAGGTGACAGAAGAGAGTAATATAAGAAAGCAAGCTCCCTAAGGTCTCTTCAAGTTCCCCTTAGTGTCTCACACCATCCACCCTTTTGGTAGAACACATAATGGCAGCCCTGATTCACCATAAAAAGATTAAATTATGTTTAGTTCTATTCTGCCTGTCTAATGGGGCAAGGATTTTGTTTTACCAGCACCAGTATAGAGCAGGATGATGATAGGAGCAGCTGTAGATTTTTTTTTTCGATGGGAAAGATTTGCCCTGAGCTAACATCTGTTGTCAATCTTCCTCTCTTTTTTACCCCCTCCCCAAATTCCCAGTACACAGTTGTATATCCTAGTTGTGAGTCCTAGTTCTCCCATGTGAGCCGCCGCCACAGCATGGCTACTGATAGACTAGTGAGTGGTTCCACGCCCAGGAACCAAACCCAGGCCACTGCAGCAGAACACGCCACCAAAAACTGCTAGGCCATCAGGTCTGGCTCATGATATATTTTTAAAGAACTGAAACAAACATAGTTTTGCTGAAAAATGGAACTGTTCTGGTAATTAAATCCTCCAAATAACCAGTAAGAAACCCAAATTAGCTATCCAAAGCATTCTATATCCCTAACTTATGACTCCCTGTGGAACAGCCCTATTCAAACGTTCCCACAAATAGCTTAGAATACTAATTTTTAAGGATATGAAATAGATGTTAAAAAGGCTCATCTTCACTGTGCTCTACACCAGTCAATGGGAACCTCGGTCATGTTAATTAAGAAAAAAACGTTGTAAGACAAAACTACCACAACCACAATCCCTCGTGCCACATCCCCCAGCTAAACAGGATTTTTCAAATCAGCCAAATATCCCCCAACCTAATAACAACATAATTTTAAAAGAGAATTCTTCCTGTTTTTGCATGCAGGTATATGAAATAAAAAAATAATTCAACAGATTTAACACCCACTTGTTCAAGGGATATAGGAGGTTAAGAGAAATGAGGGAGATCTGGACCCTTCCCTCAAGAACTTTCAGAATCTACAAAACACAGAATCTTGTGCTGAGATGTTGGGCAAGCATCTAACAGACCAAGCAGGCTGCTCTGGGAGCAATGAAGGAGAAAAATCAAATTTAGGTTGACTTAATCATCTCTCTACCCAAAACAGCATTCTCGAACATCCCGGGTTACAAAAAAAATAATAAAGTATTATTTACTATTTCTCAAACTTTTTTTTTTAAGTTTTTCTAAGTTTAAAAAAGGTTTAAAAAATTAGTATCTTTGATTTACAAAAGTGAAAGTTTCTCGTAATCCCATCATCCATCAATAACCCTTTCTTAATTTAAATGGAAGACTTAAAAATTAGCAAGGCTAAAAAGCAAAAAAAGGCTTGAGAAACTATACTGACATTAGAAAGGGAATTTAGGTAAAAAGTAAGAGACAACCTTTTGTGAACTTTATATGAAAGCTAAAGCTACACGGGATTGGAAGCAACTAAAAATTGTTTAAAGATTAGCTACAAAGTGTTTTTTAAAATACCTTCAAGATTATTAACTATTTACTCTATGTCTATTTATAAAAAAAATGTCTTAATTTCCCAAACATTGTATTGTTCCAATAAGGATACGATATATCCTCAACTTTAAAATTGACAAAGCCTTGAAAAATTGCAAATGTGGAAAGAAACATAATCGTAGCACTCCTCATTGAAAAGCAAATCCCAAATCAGATCCCACTAGGTCACCAGGGATATTCTTACAGAAACAACACTTCAGCCCAGATTTACAATCCCCTAACCGGGACAAACCTTCTCACCTTCAACAAGCATAACGAGGCTCACTTCCAGCAAGGCTAGTCTGAACCACCACTTTATCCAGGCAGACCACAGTAAAAGTACTAACCTCGTTTCATCTGCTCTACACAGCTAACTAATTTTTCCTTGCAGGCAGAATTCAAACTTAAATGTCAGTAGAAGGAGTTCACTGGAGCACTGTTGATAACAGCAGAAAAAAGGAGAACTACATGTCCATCAGGGAGATAGTTCAATACCCTGTAAAACAGTCATTCAGTGGAATACAATGAAGCCAGGAAAACTACCTCAGCAGCTCTATATTTACCCATGTTATATGGAAACTTCAAGATAATTTGTTCACTGAAAAAACAGCAAAGTTTAGAAATGTGATTACTATGCTACCTTCTGTGTAAAAAAGAAGGAATACGTATACATACACATTTGTAAACTATGTAGACGTGAACTGTGTCAAGGACTTGATCAACCTGCATATTCCTCAGTCTTCTACTTAACGCCAGCACTAATGACAAGAAACTGACAATGGCTACTTCTGGGGGAGGGAATCAGCCAAGAGGGAGATTTACTTTTCACTGTATATCACTTGTGTACCTTTTGAGTTTTGTACCATGAGCATACATTATTCATTTTTTTAATTAATTTTTTAAAGGTTAGAATCTATTACATTAATCTGACCAGTTCTGAAATTCCACATTATTTTTCTCATGATAGGACGAAAGACTGATGAGTAACAAACCAAAACTGGGTGGCCTCAGTCCCAAGTTAACCTGTTACAACACATAGTATTTCTAATATATTAAAACACTTCAGAAAAGTTTCTCATATCTCCAGCACTATAAAAACTTCAAATAATATTTTTTTAAAACCTCACCAAATGTCTTTATTTTTTATTAGTCTACACAAAATAAAAACAAGTTTTGCTTGTCCCTGAGCAGCCTGTAACAGAACAGGGGAGACAGGAGAGACCCAAGGAATCCTGACTTAAATCAAGTTGAAAGTCATTCCCTTTACTCCAAGCCCCATAAGAAAACTTCCCTCCCAGAATGGTTCTACTGTTCTTGAGAAAACAGAAACTAAATTCTAAATAGTTTGAGGTCTTCAAGGAAAAGAGATGAGGGTGGTAACAAATGGCTTAGCACAATTTATCACTGTGTAACCCTAGAGACATCTTTGATTCAGTAAAATGCTGGCCACCAATGGGGCATTATTTATGAGCTTGTGATGAAATGTGGCTAAACCACCGGGAACTGTTTCAAGGACATGATCAATACGGATATTTCTTAGTCTCCTACTTAGCACCAGCACTAACTACCACCCCCCACACAACATTTGCTCGTCTTCTCCCTTTAAAGGCAGTTGGAACATGTTACCTCTGCAGGCTCCCGGCGACAAGAATAAAATGCCAATAAAATTCAAAGATGCATACTCTCCTTTATTACATCAATGATTGCATTCCTCTTTTCACAATAATAGGGAAATAAATGAGATTATGTACACAAAGCACTCAGCACACGCCTAGCAAGCAATGGAGGAGCAGTCTCCTTCCCCCTGAAGAATTTTCCTGTATTTTTAAGTTGTTTATCTAGACTTATATCCCACTACTTAGGAGTTTAGTCTGTTTCTTCAGTTGCCCCAACATTTCTGGAGTTAACATTTTTCTCTACTCTTCTTTGGAATATTCAACTCATAAAGACTCAAACCTAGTAAATTACTTTCAGTTTTGAAGTTAAATAATTATGTGAAGATGGACTCTTTAAAGCAGGAGTCAGCAACGTTTAATCTAGTGGGCTATCAGTAAATATTTTAGGCTCCACAGGCCACAGGCTCTCTGACACATAGTCTTCCCTTTAAATAAGCAAAAACAACCCTTTAAAAATGTAAAAACCATTATTAGTTGTAGACTGTACAAAAACATGCCAGGCCAGGCCAAAGAAACCACCACAGTTTGCCAACTCCTGCTCTAAATGGTTAGTTTACTTTCATCCATTTTCATTTTTGGTGATTTTCTTCCCTTGAGACTTCTATTTAAGTTATTTATCTGCATATAATTAAGTCAGAACCTTAACATTTGTTTCATATTTCTATTTCTTCATTACCATGTCCCCCTCTTACAATTTCAGAGGTAAATCCATAGAAAAGAAAAAAAAAAAACCCAACAGAAAAGAGAAAGTAATGAAAATGAGTAAGAATAGAGAAATGGAAAAGCCAAAAACATCTGAACAATTCAAAAAGATGAAATGGGCCAAGAGGTACTTTAATGGAAATGACATCTGAACAACGTAAAATTAGCCTAGAAATGAATAACAAAATAAAACCTAATCTGGAATAAAACTTTAGAATGAAAGTTCTAGCAGACATGAAGAACAAGTGATCTTGTCAAACCTGGGTACTTGTTAGCGTAAGAATCCTGGAGCCTCCTCTCTAACCTGTTTTCAATGTCCATGCTAGAGGGCCACCTGGAGAGATCTCCTGGGGGGAGGAGGACTTAGGTCACTAGATCTCCTGGCCTCTTCCCATTCTACATAAATCCATCTTCCCCACTGGGGCCATAGGTTGTCCCCTGAAAACATCATTTCATCATGACAGCCTCTCCTTCCCTCCAATCCCACTTAAACCCTAGGGCCCACAAAATAATGTCCACACTCCTTAGCAGGGCAGGTAAGGTCTACATAATCTGACCTTCACCCCACACCCCATCCCTGCCTATTCAGTTTCTCAATCATTAGTGTGCCTAAAATCACCTAGGACATTAATCAAAATGAAGATGCCAAGCTCCACCTTTCTCCCTGAAATTGATCCCCAGGTAGAGCCTGAGAAACAACATTTTACAAGTATCCCAGGTGACTATGAACCAGGTTGCCAGAGGTCCACGCTTTGAGAAATAAACCTTCAAGGGGTTGCTCGCCTCTCCCCTTCTCTCACAGCAGGGTCACTTCCCCCATCTTCTGCGACTTCTGGGTCTTCCCTTGACCTTCCCAACCTCACTCTTAAATCAGAGGATCCGATGTAATTTTAATTTAACAGCCCACTTTATGGACCACTCTGCCATATGCTTTGCACTGTCCTCCATACTCCAGCCTGAGCCTCACATGCTCCCTTCTCTACCTGGAATGCCCTTTGCTGCTTGCTGAGACCCTTCCCATCTTCCGAGGCTGGGTTCAAATACCACCTTCCAAATGCATCCTTCCCTGGGCATCACTTTCTCTTTCCTCCAAACTCCACCATATTTTCTTCATATATCTATTATCATTTATCAGATTTTGCCTTATTTGTATTTTGATTGTTTTGAGGGTAGGGGGAAAGTGTTCACACCTATGCCCTCCAGAGTGCTCCAAATAGTGCCTCTGAAAGGTTCTGAATTGAGTTTGTTAATCAAAAACCTCCTGAGATGTCACCAGACTCATACTAATCTAAATTGTGCTCTACAAAGGCAAGTTTTAGAGATTCCAATACACCAAATAATAGCAGCAGGACTTGCAAACTGGCCGAAAGATCAGTTTTTGCTTTGTCTTGCTTGGTTTCAAAAAAATTGAATCTGAATGTCTTTGGGCAGAGTGCAAAAAGGATGCATTTTGACAAAGGCCCTATCACATATTCACTCAATAATGCTATCTGTGAGGCCACGGAGGAGGGCTTCTGAGATTGTGACTCCTGCTGAGCTACTAAAGCAGAAACCAGGTAATGGGTGATGAGGGTCTGAGAAACCAAGGAAGGCCAAGATGAAAGTGTAAAAACCAAGGAGGAAAGATGGAAGAAAAACAGTAAGATCAATTGAGAAAGGAAAAAACCATCAACAGATAGGAAGAAATGATAAATTTGCATGAGACAAATCCTCTATTGAAAAAGCTGGGAATAAAAGGAAATTTTCTTGGGGCCGGCCTGGTGGTGTAGTGGTTAAGTTCATGCGCTCTGCTTGGGAGGCGCAGAGTTCACAGGTTCAGATACTGGGTGCGGACTTACGCACCACTTATCAAGCCGTGCTGTGGCAGCATCCCATATATAAAGTAGAGGAAGATGGGCATGGATGTTAGCCCAGGGCCAATCTTCCTCAGCAAGAAAAAAAAGAAAATTTTCTTAAAAATAATAATTTTCACAGAAAAATCAACAGGCTTTATTTAATGTTTTATGAAGAGGTGTTAACCTTGGAATTTGAACACAGGTTTTGTAAAAAGAAGCTCTGAGGAAAAAAAATCAGTAATCAATACTAGCAGTTGTTATATAAAGACTATGGTGGTTCATTCTCAAAGGCTTATTCACATCTTATATTTCAAAAAAAAATACTGAAGACTACATTATAATCTTAACATTTGGCAAAAGCACTCTTCACATCAATTTAAGTTGTTCACCTGCTAAGCCAAATGCAAAAATAGATTTGCAATTAAACAAGACATGGGAGTTGAGTTCTTTCTCTTCTCCTTTCTTCAGTACTGTAAGGTTCAACTTCACACGGCAAGGGAGGAACGGAACCTCACCCTTCACCGCCTTCTACTAATCTCTTCATCAGAAGGACCAGGAGACTTAATCCACAGCCCATGGAGTTCATAAATCCCACTGCTTTTTGATAAAGCACAGTGGGATTAATTATAACAAATGAGTTGTATATCATTCTGTATACTTGGAATATTAATCTCAGTCATTTACAGCCTACTCTCAATCCCAAATGGGAACTCGCAGGAGACAAGGCTCGACGCCACAGTAAATCCAAGTGACAAACTTAAATCGTGGAGTAACTTTTCTGATCACTGTGTGGTTTCCATAAGAAGGCATTTATATAAGACCAAGGTGGAAGCAAAGTTCTTTAGCCAAAATACTGTTGATCAGCCCAGCCTGAAATTATCTGTTCTAATAAACGAAACCAGCATGCATGCCTTGTAAACGCTGCTTATCTAGCACTGGCAGACGAACTGGAAACCTTGTTTTAAAATGGATCACTAAAAGGAGAAATCCTGAGTTAAAATGATGAGCCGCCTCTTGACTCCGAATGTTTTGCTGCCTTCAGACATCAAAGGAAACCGTCATGAATCATCAGGTAAAAGCGGCAAGAAAGGAAGCACGGTTTGCAGGTTTGTTTGACCCAAAGAGAACAAAGGCATACTAAATGGCAAAAAAAAGTGGTGGGAGAAGGCCTCTCTCCGAATAGGAATGTCCAAACACCCAAATGCCTAAAATGCTCCCATACTCAACATGTGAATTCTCTCTGTGCCCTCTCCCCTTCACGGGAAACCCTACAACATTCCCGTGCTTGACCGAGTCCGAGAAGCCCTCCAACTTCCCTCCACGCTGGAATACAGCAGCGGGGGGAACCGACTCCTTAGGTCTTTAGCCTCCTTCCCAGGGGGCCCTCAGGAACCCCGACTCCGCTCCCCGTCTTCTACTTCTACTCCCGCCGCCGCGGCACCTAACCACTTCCCCTCCCCCGGGCCCCGCCTCGTCACCTCGCGCCCCCCCAACCCCTGCTCGAGTCCCTGCCTCAGGGCCTCCAACTCGGCCTCCCCTGCCTACGACCCGGTCCGAGGTCCCTCCACCCCCGGGCCATCCCTACACCGCAGCCCCTCCTCGGGGGCGCGCTCGCGGGAGGCGCCCCGCCCCCCGGCCCGCACTCGGGGGTCCCCGGGGGAGGGGACCGCGGCCCCAGCCACGCCCCCCGCAGATAATGGGTGCCGTGGCCCCCCCGCCCCGCCGCGGCCGGGGGGCGCCTCGCTCACCCACACGAACAGGCTGTCCGAGAGCAGGTACTGGGCCACGTCGCGGGCCCGCGGGCCCCCGGCGCTCGGGCGGGCGAGCGCGGCCGGCTCCGGCAGCACCGGGGCCGTTGGCGGCTCCTGCTCGCCGGGCCCGGCCCCGGGCTGGCTGAGGGCGCGGTAGGCGCTGACGATGGTGCCCAGCAGGGCCAGGCCGCTGAGGCCCGTGTAGGTGCGGAGGCTGGGCCAGGGGAAGCGCTCGAGGAAGAGCAACGGCATGGCGGCAGCGGCGGCCTCCGGGCCCCGGGCCTCCCCGCGCTGCGCCCAGGCCCCTGCGGCGGCCTCGCGAACGGCGCCCACGGGCTCTGGCGTCGCCGCCGCCGCCGCGCCGGACCGGGCCGGACCGCTGCTGGCTGCTCGCGCCGCTCCGCCCCGCGCCGCTCCCGCTGCTGCCCCTGCCGGCGCGGAAGAGCCTCGGCGGGCGCGGGGGCGCGGCCTCCGTCCCCCTCCCCCAGCGGTCGCGCCGCCGCCTGGCGGGCGGAGGGCCGGGCCGCGGGCCCCGGAGCCCGGCGCCCAGCGTGACCCTGCGCGACACCCCCGCTCCGCCGGCCGCGGACGCACGGGGCACCCGCCGGGCCCGAGCCGACGCGTCACTCAGGACCGGCGGCGCTGACGGGCGGTGGAGCCCGGGTCGCGAGGCCGGCCGGCAGGACGCGGTCCCCGGGCCACCAGGCGGCTGGCCCCTTGCCCCTTCGCTCCCTGTAACCCCTCTTAACCCTGAGGGTAATCCCTCAGGTTACCCCTGAGCACCCCTGAGGGCCGAGCAGCTTCCCTGGTGGACGACAGAGGAGATGGTGCTTAGGGAATAATAGAGGCCCCGGCCCCAAAGAATATTAACAGTCTGAAACTTCTCCCCGACAAAGTTGTCTTAAGTTTCTGCTGTTTACTAGTAGCCTCCAACAGACTCTAAAACGAACCGGATTTAGCGGGAAATAAAAATGTGTTCCCTCATACACTAGGTAGGAATGTAAAATAGTGCAGCTACGTCGGAAAAGGGTCTCAGTTCCTCAGGAAGTTAAATCCGAGAGTAACGATTTGACCTAGCAGTTCCACGCCTAGGTGTATACCCAAGAGGAGTGACAACATACCCCCACACGGAACTTGTACACAAATGTTGGGAGCAGCATTACTCATAATAGCGAAAGTGTGGAAACAACCCTAATGGGCATCAAGTGATGAGTCGATAAGTAAGGGGTATCCATATGATGGGATATTATTCAGCCATAAAAATGAGTGGTTCGGGCCTGCCCGGTAGTGTAGTGGTTAAGTTGACGCGCTCTGCTTCGGGGGCCCAGGGTTCACAGGTTCGGATCGCGGGCGCGGACTGACGCACGGCTTATCAAGCCATGCTGTGGCAGCGTCCCATATATAAAGTAGAGGAAGATGGGCACAGGTGTTAGCTCGGGGACAATCTTCCTCAAGCAAAAAGAGGAAGATTGGTAACAGATGTTAGCTCTGGGCTAATCTTCCTCACAAAAAAAAAAAAAAGAAGTACTGATACATGTTACAACATGGACAGACCTTGAAAACATGCTAGGTGAAAGCAGCCAGACAAAAAAGGCCACATATTGTGACTCCATTTATATGAAAGGTCCCGAATAGGCAAATACATTTATAGACACAGAAAGTAGATTAATGGCTGCTTAGGGATGGGGGTAAAAGCTAAATACGGATTTTTGAAGTGATAAAAATGTTCTAAAATTGTGGCAATGGTTGCACAACTCTGAATATACTAAAAATCATTTAATTGTACACTTTCAATGGTGAGATAAATCTCAATATGTGAATTATAGCTCAATAAAGCTGTTACAAAAAAAAAAGTGCTACCAAAAAAAGAAAAATGTTACCGTAGGGGTCTTATTCTTCATTGTATCCCCAAGACCCATAATAGTGCCTGACCCACAGTAGGTGCTCAATAAATTTTTGATGAATCTTACAAACTTTCAAAAGAAATTATCTTCAAATCTTTTTTATACCTAATACTGTAATTCTAAAAGTCCACTAATTAGAAAACTAAAAAAAGATCTCTCAAGGTTACTACCATCTACTTGGGAATTTTTAGGAACATCCTATTAAAGAGCCTGTGATGAAAGAGTTTGGCTTTTGTGGGGACCACACGCACTTTTTTATGAGATCTATGTGACTATTGGACTTAGGTTCCCTCTGGTTCTCTCCCTGCAGCCATTTGATTAAAATGCTACAACTTTCGAGCCAGTCCTGACAGCCTAGCGGTTAAAGTTCCGCACGCTCTGCTTTGGCACCCTGGGTTCAGTACCTAGGCGCGGAACCACACCACTTGTCTGTCAGTAGCCATGCTGTGGCAACAGCTCACACAGAAGAACCAAAACTTACAACTATACACAACTATGTACAGGGGCTTTGGAAGGCGGGTGGGAAGGAAGAAAAATGGAGGAAGATTGGCAACAGATGTTACCTTAGGGCAAATCTTGCCCTGCAAAAAAAAAAAAAAAAGAAAGAAAAATGCTAAACTTTCAACCTTTTGGTAAAATAAAGCTTTATTTCGAAAAAATGAAGACAGTAATTTTCCACGGAGGTAACTGTTCTACTTTATGCGAGCTCCTCTAATTTTTAAACCACACTATCAGATAATTTATATTAAGTCCAAGTCACATTACAGTTACAAAATACCACACGCCAAATGTGTTGTGTCACAAGGGGCTGCTGTTAATAGATCCGCCCTTATTAAGGTACAGTATTCCACCATCCTTAATTTCAAAGGGCTATACTCTTCTTTAAATTTTTTTTTTTTTTTGGTGAGGAAGATTAGCCCTAACATCTGTGCCCATCTTTCTCTTGTTTTATGTGGGACACCTGCCACAGCATGGCTTGATAAGCGGTGTGTAGGTCTGCACCCAGGATCCAAACCTGCAAACCCCAGGCTGCCGAAGCAGAGCATGCAAACTTAACCACTATGCCACTGGGCAGTCCCCAAACCACTACTTTCTAAGTGTTAAAAAAAAAACTTTAGACAACCTGTTTTCTGGAATGACTTTGTAAAGCGTTTAATAACTTTTTACTTTTGGTTCTGACTACATGAAAACTATAGTCTGAGTAAATTCATCACACTTTTAGAAAGAACTTTCTGAAGATTCAATATGAGAATAAGTGAAATTAACCCAACTGTATAAGGTTATTTTTTTATTTGGATTTTAAAAGATTTTAGAGGTTTGTGTCTGGATATTTTCCCAGGATTATTAGTATTTATTCTACGAACATTTTTTCCTCTCCCATTCCAAGAAGGTAGCCAGGCTTTTGCACATCCTTCTCTCAATGATTTTTTTCGGCAAGGACAGAACTCACCTTCTGAAGTCAACCAACACTTCTGGTTCTTTGTGCTGCATACTACTCCGTGAGAAGACCAGGGGAGGAGGCAAGACACAGTAAGGATGAATCTTTAGTGTGCCCAGAAATGCTGGACCATAGGCATAGGGACTACCTGTACCAGTTGAGTTCCAAGGCCCAAGTGTGGCAGGGAGGCAACGGCATCAGACTTTAAGGGGCTGGTCTGGCTTGGACAAGTCAGTATCTGTGGAGTCCATGATGGAAGCTAGAGTTCTTCCCATCCTCCCTTTCATTTCAGAGCACCATTTATGCCTTCTGGATTCTTGTGAGACTTTGGGTAGGTCCTCACTCCCAACAATGACTGAGAGACTGAATTTCCTGCCATCTTTGTGGGATGGTGACTCTGATTTGGTTTCATTTAAAGGAAATAAATGTGTTACCTCAGACAGAGTTTGTATGGAGTAAGATTCACACCTAGATATATTATTGCTATTTTCATTTTTTTTAAATATCTGAAATCCTTTCATATATGCGTGACCTTGTGATTTTCACCATCCTGTGAGCAAGTTTGAGTAGTTTTTTGTTTTTGTTTTTGTTTTGTGGGGAAGACCAGCCCTGAGCTAACATCTGTTGCCAATCCTCCCCTTTTTGCTGAGGAAGACTGGCCCTGAGCTAACATCCATGCCCATCTTCCTCCACTTTATATGGGACGCCACCACGGCATGGCTAACAGGCAGTGCGTCTGCGGGCGCTCGGGATCTGAACTCGCGAACCCCGGGCTGCCAAGCGCGGACTAAACCGCTGCGCCACCGGGCGGCCCAAGTTTGAGTAGTTTTGTTAAGATTCTCAACATCCTAGGAACTGAACTTCATTATCTAATCCAGTTGACTTAAATGGACTCCCATGGAATTCTGGTGTCTCATTAGCTGGACCAATATGTTCCACTATTAAATCTAGCAGAAGAGGAAAACTAACCAACTCCTCAAGTTTGTAGGGAAAAAACTAAGTTAATGCATATACTTCAATCTTGAGCTTTCCTGTCATAATTTTTCATAGCTCTTTGGTGCCTGCTATAAAATACACAAGTAGTAAAATTCTCAGAACAATTTCTCAACAACTTTATCAGTTTTTGTTCAACATTTGTTCAGATATAAAGCCTCAAGGCTATGGTTTTATTACACATACATTCTCATATTTGGGGTATCAACTATTTAAGATGCTGAAATTAAATTACAGCATTACATAAGCAGGAAGCATGGTGTCACAGAACATCATGACTGCCAGGGAAGTTTGAGGAAAAAAAACCATAGGAGTGAACACTCTCTTCACAGATGAGGAAACTGAGTCCTCAATGATATAACAACAGAGTTAACACAATTGTGTGGCAACTTCTAAATCTCAGTCTGCCCACCTATGAGAATAGGTGAAATTAACCCAACTATATAAGGTCATTTTAAAATAATATTTGCCAATCTTCCTCACCAAAATAAATTAAAAAATAAAAATAAGTAAATAATATTTGCATTTATTTGCATCAGGTACCAAATCCAGTGACCCGTGCTTCACAATGGAGGAAAATGAATCTGCCTATGAACACTACTAACACACAATGGAGGAGTGTGAAAGGAGGCCAACATTGATGTCCCAGGTCTTCAGGCCCTTGCTATTATGCCAAGTTGTCTCTCACCTAATGGCCCCTGGCCACTGATACTGAAAAAGAACCGCACAGGATTTCTAATGGCACACTAAGGTTAGTAGCTACACACACAATCAGTCATTCTGTTTTAATTTTTTTTTATTGAAATGACAATAAAATAAAAAAACAGCAACCATTTTAATCAAACTTTTACTTTACAAATATAAAAATATAACCAAAACTTCAAATAGTTTTTTATACGTTTCTATAAACTTAATGCCAGAAACATCCTCAAAGCCAAACTATAAATGATGCTTGTACACTATGACGTGAGCACAGTAACCAAAAGTTGAAGTTTTTAAATGCATTGATCTTTCCCTCAACAGAACAGCATAATACATTTTCCCAATTTATCTCTAGTCTTACAATACAATCCATCACTAAAATACAAATTACACCTAAACTGGCTTAATCTAGACTTACTTAGGTTTTAGCCTGTTTTTTCACAAAAACAACCTTGATAAATATAATACAAACTAATATTAAAATGTGTTTTATGGCTCGTCAAATACAGCACTATGTTTCTCATCACATATTGAAACAACAACGGCAAACTACTTGAAGTGAGTCCAGTTTAACCCAAATAAGTGATGTAAAACAAGTGGAAGAATTATGGGAAATCAAACCTTATGCTACAGAAGCTGACTTGTATTACAGTCAAAAACCACTAAGCCATCTCCGGCAATGTGACATAAAAATTGCACACTCTCTGAAGCAGTCTCAGTGATGGGCACATAATGTCCCAAACACTACGAACTGGTAAAAACATTAAGTGTGAGGAGCTCCAGTGTGGAAAAGCTACTCCAAACATTTCATCTCAAGTGACTGAGCAGGTACTTAAAAAATAAGGTCATTAAAAACCTGAGAGCGTAAGAGTCACATCATTTAAGAAAGGGAATTTTAAGTTGATTGCTTGCTTACCTGCGGAATTTGGAGGACCTCTACCTCTCACTTCTAATTAAGCACGGAAGAAAACAGGCCAGCTAATCTGGTTGTTTTATCCAAATAAAATGCGAACCTAATGGAACCCTTAAACATCCAAAACAATAACTGAACCATACAACGCGAGATACAAGGTAAGACAATGATAAAAAGAAAAAAATCTTCCAGATCTGCTGTTAAAAGTACAAATTCATACACAGAATTATATTGCCATTTTAAGTATTATCTACTTTTTACAAAATCACAATAGTTTTCATCACTTAGGAGAAAAAGAACAAATTTCACTTTTCTTCAAAGGGATGGTAATCCTAAATATGATTTAAAACATTTGAGTAAAACTTTTCAGTTTTTTCCCTCAACCTATTGAATATTTTCCAGTACCATTTAGTAGTTTTACAATTCAAAAGAGGGCTCTCATTTATAAACAAACCTGGAACACAGAAGGCATTCAAAAATATGTCAGTTAATGAAGAGCTCACTTTAAAACTATTCAGTATTTAGTATGTAGAGAACTGGAATGCACAATTTAAGACTGGTAGTTCTTGAAAAAGTGTGATGAGAACTTATTCATTAAAAGGCCTTAGTGTTAAACAGTGCCCTCGTGCCCTCTTCTATTGCTGTGGGAATACCTCAGATCTGAATCTCCCTAGTTCTACTATTACCATCAGGAAACCTAAAACAAGAGAGTATTAGGATACAACTATAACTGACCAGCTCAAAAACCGTTTTAAAACTTTGTGTTTGTGTTTTAATGAATTTTACATTCAAAACTAGATCTCTTAAATTCTAAGGTTAGTAACCCAGCCAACTTAAATCAAAGGTTTTTTTCACCTTGGCCCCAGTGTGTGGATGACTGACTCAAGCACTTACACTGGGAAGCAGCAATCAACGAAGGATTTCTAGGTCAAAGCTTAAGTTACAAAGGACATGAGTCGCCTCAAATCAGATGACTCTTCAACTCAAGCACTCCTTTCTGACAGCACCTTATAAATCACACCAAGAAAAAGTCCGCCTATTTCCACCCTCCCCAAATGGCAAGAGCTAACACATCTGAAATGTGGTCACTGTAGCTTTTCACTTGGACGCCAGAAGCAATTATGGAAGGTAGGCTGGATCAAGCCGTCTCCATCTCTGCCTTCCCCAACTTGTAAGGCTCAGCTAATCAGTGAGCTCACCAGTAAAATGACAGTAACTTAGAAATATGCTAATGTAAACCAGAGGGGCAGGACTGTTAGCCCCAGAGGGAAGAGGACTATCCATAGAACTAGTGGCTTTTTCAAAGGAAATCACTGGTCATTTTTGGTCCTCGAGACTGGTGCTCACCTACTACTTCAGCATGGGCACAGTTACAGTCACTATGTGATACACAACCATGTGAAGGTTTGACAAGACCTCAACTAAATAAACTTGAATGTTCATAAATACAATTGCTCAGTTGCTCTTGGTTTGATTTTCCCAATTCTAAATAGGGAAGAATATATGATATACCTTTCACATCACCCAATATTCAGAATAGCCCTGTGATCAGTACCATAAAGATGTAAGAACTAATCAACAGGTCATTTCTATCTATCTATTAAAAACTTAACTATACCAATCTCTTTTCTTTAAGTAGCTGCATCTTACAAGATTTCCTTTACATTAAGCCTACAGTCAACAAGTTTGTAATAAGGCATACACAATATACTTTGACCATTAAGCAATGACACAGCCAGTAAACTCCTTTGCTCTACGATTCTTTTTTTATTCCTCCAAAGTTGACACTAATTTAGCAGTGTTTTGAAGTTTTTGAAATTTGGTATTTTCTCTTAGGCTAGGCTGACAAAATCTATCCTCTACCCTGTCCTTAAATTTCAGTTGATTCAGATTATTCCAAAATATTTTTGAAAAGCTTTGTGTCACTTGCTAAAACCAAATTTTCATCTCTGTCGATGTAACTTCAAGTCAACTGAAATAACTAACTTTGCAATCCAAGAGTTCAAAACCCAAGAGACCCACTTTTAGAAACTTCCTTTACATGTTACCATTTTACCACAGTCCTAAGAATAACTAAGACACAATTTCACAACAGCACATATAATTAATATCCCCATTATGTGAAGGAACAAAACCTCTAAATGAGTTCTAGATCAGTCTCGTTTTATACCAAATCCCATCACTTTCCCTCACCTAGCCAATTTTAATGGTTTCCCATATATTTAAGGTTCATTGCTTGTGAACTAAGGTCTGGCAGCACTAGTATAAAATGTACCAGTCAGTAACATACCGGGAGTTCTGCTGTAATATAACTCATTAGAGTGTAAAATTTGGCACAGGAGTTGCACCATGGACTCAATCAAGCAAATTCTAGTTCCCAAAAGTAACAGAAGATCCTCATCATAACATCTATAACATGGTCTCGGAGTGTACCCCAAACAACGGCATCAGAGCAAGGGTCTCATAAACTTGACTGACCTAAACCTGCCGTTATCTCTTAACATTCAGCAGCCTGGGGGATTCGGGGGTGGGAAAAGAATGATCCTCACCTTAAGAATTTTACAATTTAATGTGAAATTGAAAAAAAAAAACAAATAGGAAGAAGTCAACTTTCTTTAATGTTGTACAAAAAAGTATGAGTAGAACCAAAAGGAAATTAAACATTATCACATTTGTTTACACCATTATCTAGTTCTTCATATTAACTTTACTATTCAAACAATAGAAAGTAGGTGGCAATTTAGGGAATGGGAAAGAAATATAACCAAAAAAACTTTTCTACCATGTTTATTCTACACTGTGTATAGCTGTGCTCACAGAGACGGCTTCTTTTACTTCTCCACTGTGCAGGAATTCAGTTGTATATAAAATTGAACCTGCATTTTAAAAAGAATAGCAGCTTTATTAAAAACAGTATTATTTATTATTAGTTTCTACCTTAGACAATAAAGAAATTTATTTGGACACTTCCCCCCCGCCCCTTGACATTTTTGGCATTTTCTACACCTAGACACACTTTTCTCTCACCTGTCACATCTTACACATTAAATAAACTGTTGTTGAATACTTATAATAAAAAAAACTTAAGAGTGTAAATTTGAGGGGCCGGCCAGTGGCGCAGTGGTTCAGTTCGCACTTAGCAGCCCAGTGTTCACGGGTTCGGGTCCCAGGCGCCCACCGAGGCACTGCTTGTCAGCCGTGCTGTGGCGGCGTCCCATATAAAGTAGAGGAAGATGGGCATGGATGTTAGCCTAGGGCCAGTCCTCCTCAGCAAAAAGAGGAGGATCAGCAACGGATGTTAGCTTAGGGCTGGTCTTCCTCACAAAAGAAAAACAAACAACAAAAAAAAAGAGTGTAAATTTGATTAATTATCTACCAATAAGTTTCTTAAGGGAGGGAAAAGTTGTTACACCTCATTGTATTCTGACCACTCAACACAGTTCCTGATACCCAACAGGTGGTGTTTAAATAAATAATACGACTTTTTTTCATATCCCATACTTCAACTTGTAACCCATCAGCAGACCGAAGCAGAGGAGCAAAATATGAAGTTTGATTAGTGTGACAAAATAGAAAGACCAATTTCATACTCAACAAGCTTTCACAGCAAGTCAAAATCACTACTGGAATTGTTTTTAAACTAACATTTATTAAGCACTTACCAGGTGTCTGGCACTACTCTAAGCACTTTATGTGTGTTATTTCACTTGGTCCTCACAATTCTATGAAGCGGGGACTACCACCCCTATTTACAGATGAAGAAAGAGGCAAATAGGTATAATTGTTTATCTGAGGTCACACTGCCAGGAAGTACTGAAGGTGGAATTTAAATGCAAACACTGACCGCAGAATCTATCTTAACCACCACGTGATTCTGCAATTCCTATCTATGCTGACTCTAAGGACCTCAACTAGTACAAGTCAACTTTCTTTAAAAAATGCACATCTCATCACTCTACCTGCCTAAAAAAAAATATATCAAACTCCATGTAATAATGCAAGACTTAATCCCATATGTCCCAATTTGGGCCTAAATACAGTAGGTTCAAAAAGGAAAGAGAATATATTACACCAAGAGATTAAATGTCCATATTTTTATATAGATAATTCCCTTCATATTTATTATTCATTGCTGACTATTTTACCATTTCTTCTTTGAATAAAGACTTCAAACTTTACTAGAGCATTTCAGATTTGGGGAAGAGCAGTTACACAAATACCAGAATGTTATGCTGCAACTTAGGGTCTGGGGACACTAAGTTAAATTAAATCTATCGCTTGTACATGACCTAAGGGTTCATCTACTGTCTTAGTTTCCTGAAAGACCAACACTCATGAACTACTCCTTCTCAAGTGGCTCAGAATATTTTAAATTTGGCAGTTCAGATGAATCCATCACAAAATGTTCAACTTTCCATACCTGCTCAGAAGCTGAGGGAGACTAGAAATGATGGGTCCATATCCTGGTGCATTGTCATACAATTCAAACAATGGCGCAGCTACCAGCTTGTAATTTTTAGGGACTGCAAACAAGGCTAAAATAAAATAAAACAGTATTCATATTCTATAATTTCTCATAAAATCACTGCTTCTACTTCATTTGTAAAGTCATCACCAATTTTACATTTGAGAAACTTTTGAGGAAAAAAATAATTCACGAATACATTTTGGTTGTGTCTTTTAGGCAAAATTCATAGTGAGAGCTTTGAAACTGAAAGATTCTCGGGGGCAACCCAGTTGCGCAGTGGTTCAGTTTGCGCTTTCGCAGCCCAGGGTTCGCAGGCTCAGATCCTGGCGTGGGCCAACACACTGCTTGTCAGCTATGCTGTGGCGGCGTCCCATATAAAGTAGAGGAAGATGGGCACGGATGTCAGCCCAGGGCCAGTCTTCCTCAGCAAAAAGAGGAGGACTGGCAACGGATGTTAGCTCAGGGCTGGTCTTCAAAAAAAAGAGAAAAGAAAAGAAAAAGAAACTGACAGACTCTCTAAAGAGATCCAGCATATTAACAACCAAGAGCCCCTTATAAGTGCTGGCCCTGCGAGAAAAGGGAGAAGAAAAGTGTCTTGCATTTGTCATTTACTTTGGATTCCATTTTAAGAGTATCATAAGAAATGGAATAATTACTTATTAAAATGTGCAATAGGCCTAAAGATGGTATTAAAACAAAAACAAGTCATGTCTCCTAAAATCTTCCGTTTATCACAATGTGAAAATCAATACTAGCAACTAAACAGTTATTAAAAATACTATAATCTGGTATTTTAGGCTCTAGTTAAACTTACTTTTCCCCCAGTAGCATGACTAGCACATTTGTGAGAAAAACTAGGTAATTCTATACAAACATGGTATGTGTTAGTTTTACAATAAATCCAAAAATTCAAGGAACCTGGAGAAAACACAAATAGAGGTATCCTTGAAATTACGCTACAAAAATTTTTAGATGGCTGCCTTCAAAAACAAAGTAACTTACCTTTCTCTTGAAGCTGAACCAAAAACAACTTCTTATGTTCCTTAGGTTTTGTAATATGTGCAGGAATATATGGATACTAAAATAACAAAAGAGAATAATTTGTAGTTGCCAAGACATCCCTTATACTTCCATGCTGCTATTTATCAATTTCTCCCATTTCAGACACTAAGCTCAAATATCAACCCTCTGAGACCAAACTCCTCATAACCCAACACAATTTTATTTTAACATGTATCCTATGGCTTCATTTACTTCTTTACATGTTTACTCCCCAATCTAGTGTAATCTGCTGGGAGAAATAGAATCCTTTCTAGTCTTCCCTTTACCAGAATCTAGTACCTAACAGAAGTACTAATAAATAAATGCTTTAATAAATATAAAACAAGTAGTAAACCATTCAAGACAAATATGTAAACACAGGATTTACAGCTTGAGAAATTTACAACACAATGAAGTCTGATATTAATTAGTGTTTTTTATAAAAGTTGTTGCTTTTTAAAAACATATCATTACCAAGTTAGATTTTCTAGAATCCTGATGTGGACATGTTTACTATATGAAACGTTTAAGTATAGCCTGTGAGGCATTTGACAACATGCTCCTCCCCACAAACCACCACACACACACCAGACACGGGCTTCAGGAACACCAGATGAGCAGTGTAAGTGGAGTTCTGTCAGCTAGATGGAGAAAGATTGCTTAGGAAAATGGAGAAAATATTTTGGAGAATTTAAAGAGATGAAGAGAATTACAGAAGAGAGGTTGCTACCTCTTTTTGTAAAAAGTGCAATTGGCTTAAAATAAACACCAAGATGAGGACTGGAGAAAGGCTTAAAAGAAAATGAACACACAGCCTCGAGATTTCTTTTTGTTCTACTGTGTGTGCGTAATGAAAACCTTTCCTACATCTCCCCACAATATATTCAGAAAATCTACTTTTGCTTTTGAAGTTGTATTTGAGGGCAGGGGAATTAAGAAGTGCTGAAAATAGACATAAGGGGAGAGTAGGATAAAAACAAAGGCTGCCAAAAGGAGGTATTATCACCCCTCTCCCCACCTTATGAAAGGAACTCATGCTGAGAGGCTAAGCATCTTTCCCAAGATGACACAGCTAAGCAGTGACACCAGGTTTCAACTATTCAACTCTCATCTGAGTATAAAAGCCCATGTTATTTCCCACTGTGCTATCCCATTGGCACCTAACCAGTATTCACGTTAGAATAATTATATACCAGAACCATCCCTACAGTATAATGAATCAAGACAACCATGCCAGGCTTTGCAGGTTAGCTTGAACAGAACAGGCTAAAAGAGACTTGTGGTTCACATACAACAAAAGTTCCTAAACCATGACCAAACGAAATGACCAGCTTTAGCCCAATTTTCTTCTACTAGAGGCTATATGTTTCTTTTCTTTTAAGCCTTTCTTCTCCAGTCCTCATCTTGGTGTTTAAGCCAACTGCACTTTTTTACAAAGACAGAGATAGGGAGACAGTATCATGCTCTTTTCCCACTGACACCTAACCAATACTCCAAGCTTACTAAACAGACAAGACAACCCTTATGTTATATCTTATACTAGCAGAGCCAATCCTAGGGTTCAGTGAATTAAGTGAATTGTCATAGGACTGTGGTAGGGCAGATGGATGAGGGTATTCAGAAAGCAGCCTGGAAAACTTTGGGGTTATTTCTGAGCATTTTCCAGTTAGATCAAGGAATGATCAAGAAACCAAAATAAGTCTACAATAATTGTTCTATGTATCTTTGGACCAGGAACTTCACGATTTGATGAAACTACACTTTCTTAAAGCCAAGACAATTCTCAGGTAGTGAGCACTAGCACCAACTTCCAAAGCACCTTATCCTCCTACCCCTCAGCTACATGAGGGGGTCAAAAGGAAGAGGACAGACAGAACAATCTTTAGCTTGGCTGATATTTTGCGCAATTTTTAACCTGGAACATCTTGTCATGCAAAGAAGCTATCAAAATCATAAAGCCTTGTTGAAAGAATTCAAGATCCAACTTCAAGAGGGTCCCATTAGCCCAAAATAGGAAAATTTGCACATCAGTAACATTATCGGTCATTACAAGACACATCAAATACATTTAAATCCGTGAGGTCATATGACACTTTAAAAGGTCACTGAAACAGATGTTTTTTTTCCTTCTCATCACACCTCAGATTTCAAGGCAGCTGTGAAAGTGTCAGAAAGCTCCCTGCTTGCTCCCACTGTCCCACTCTCTTGCTTTTCAGCCTCAAAGCATTTCCAAAGCCCTAGAAAGTCTCTCAACCAGTGCTCAGACTCAACATGAAAGAGCAAGGGAGTTAATACAACCCTCATCTAACGGGCGATAGAAGTCCCTGGCCTTCCATTCTTCCAATGGACAATTCTGAGGCGCATTCCACATGGTTCCTCACAGTCCTTAGCAGGATCAATTCAGTGGCAACAGCTGTAATAAGATCAATTACGTACCCTTTTTTGACTTCTGCTGCTTCCTAGGATCACCTCTCAAACAAACCATGTGCACCCAAGTCTTTGTCTTATTCTCTCTTTTGAATAAAATCAAGTCTTTGGAGGATGATAAGGAATTAACTCATTCTTCTGAAAACTAGTAAATAGAGGGAAAGCAGCACCTATTCTTTCCTACACAAACTATACCTCAGGGGTAACCAAAGAGCTGATGAGAGAAGTTTCTCTTTATATAAGGATCACAATCCTAAAGAAGTAATAGATCCAGGAAATTATTATCAATGAGCTGATAACATTACAAAAAGAAACAATCAGACATTATAAAATTCCTGGTGGAAGTACGTAATACCACCTGTGGCAGCCAGCCTCCAAGATTACCCCCAATGGTCCCTGTCTCCTAGTATCCACACCCATGTAGCCCCCCAACAACATACTATGTTGGTTTATGTGACCAGTAGCATACAGGAGAAGTGATGGTATGTCACTGCCAAGATTAGGTCATAAGAGACTGTAGCTTCCTACTTGGGTACTCTCTGTCACTGTCTCTATCTCTTGGCTCATAAACTGTGGGGGAAGTCAGCTGTTTTACTGGGAGTTGCTCTATGGAGAGGCTGTCACGGCAAGAGAGAGAGGCCTTGGGTCAACAGCTGACAAGGAACTGAAGACTTCAGTCCAACAGCCCAGGAGGAGCTGAGAAGTCTGCTAACAAACACACATGTGAGCTTGTGATCCTTCAGCCTCAGTCCAGCCTTGAGATGATGCAATCCCAGCTGACAACTTGACCATGACTTCATGAGAGACCATGAACTAGAACCACCCAGCTAATCAGCTCCCAGATGCCTGACCCTGAGAAACTAAGATAATAAATCTCTGTTGTTTATGCTGCTAAGTTTTGGAGTAATATATTATCCAGCAAGAGACAAATAATATACCACCTATGACAAGCATTGTACCCCCTTCCCCCCAAAATTAAGCTCGAATCCAATCTACTGATCTAACTACCAATTTACAGGACATAGAGGAGAAAGAGCTCCATGTTCGATGACAACAGGGGGATACAATCAGCAATGGAAACACTAAGGACTTTAAACAGCCTGTTTTCATTAACAAATAAAATTACAAGGGAAAAAAAGACAGGGAACCAACCTGTAGATGTAAAAGAGACTTAAGAGACTACCCTAATTCAAACAAATTATAAAAATAAAATTGGAAACTATCAAGGATTTGTGAACAGTGACTACATATTTAATGATATGAAATTATTATTTTTAGTATGATAGTAGTACTGTGGTTATGTTTTTTAAAAGATCCTTATCTTTCAGAGATGCATACTGAAATATATACGATTGAAATTGTACCTAAGATTTGCTTCAAAACAATCTTAAGATGAGGGTGGGGAGAATGCAGCAGTGGGGGAAGGGGGCTAAGGAAGTTTGATCATGAGTGGCTAACTGCTGAAGGAGGATGACAGGTAATGGGATTCATTTACTTTTACTATTCTCTCTACTTTTGTATATGTTTGAAATTTTCCTTTGAAAGAAAAATGTTTGGCTTTTTAATTTTTTATCTAAATTAAGGAGGGAGAAAAGAAAATTTCAAGGCAAGTTCTACTATGATCTTTTTAAATGGCTGGAATTAAAATCAGTTTCCTACTTCCCCAAATGCCCAGCAAATATAACTGAACACTGACCTGAGGAGGTTCAAAATTTGGTCTCCACCAGTTACCAATGCAGTCATCAATGACCCAGTCTTGCAGGACTCCATCTTGACGACCCAGTATCTATCAAAAAGAAATGACAGGAGGCCAGCCCGGTGGCAGAGTAGTTAAGTTTGCGCGCTCCGCTACAGTGGCCCAGGGTTCGCGAGTTCAGATCCCAGGCGCAGACTTACGCACCGCTTATCAAGCCATGCTGTGGCAGGCATCCCACATATAAAATAGAGGAAGATGGGCACAGACGTTACCTCAGGACCAATCTTCCTCAGCAGAAAGAGGAGGATTGGCAGCAGGTGTTAGCTCTGGGCTAATCTTCCTCACGATTAAAAAAAAAAAAAAGAAATGATACAGCCAGTAAACAACTAAATACACATACCCATGAACACCCTTCTTCAGTGAAGAGAATATTTTTGGCAGCACTCCTAAGAAACATGGCTAACATGCCTTCTATATGGATTTCCCTTCTATAATTTCTTGTTATTATCTGCATCACTCTGCCCAAGATACACACTATTAGTTCAAAATTAGGAATCTAGAATCAACGTAACCACAGAGAACCAACAAATCTGTTGTTAGGCCCTGGCTGTATACTGAAAACCAAAGGTGATCAATTACCGACATCAGCCAATGGCATTCAATAGTTTTTCTAGACTCAACTATAGCTTCTGTAAATCACCCACCTAACCAAGTTACAGAAATAAATGCAAAACTCACAATTTTCCTTTTTATGAATCTGTATAGCATAACATTAAACTTAGGTTATTTTAATCAAAGCTACACTCTATACATTTTAATTGGTCAAAAATGGTTCTACAAGGTTCATAATGAGAAAGAGCAGTTCCCTGTCCTACTCCACCCACTCCCACTGGCTATAATTTTCAACTCTTAGCTGTTTTTTTCCCCCTGATATTTGCCTCTATTTTTAAAAGCATTTTTCTTGTTTTAAAATAAACTGTTTCATTTTATAGAAAGGTAGCAAAGATGGCACAGACTTCCCATATACGCCACACCCAGTATCTAGCACATCTGTCACAAACAGTGAACCAATACTGATACATTATTATTAACTGAAGTCCATACTTTATTCAGATATCCTTAGTTTTTACCTAATGTCCTTTTTCAGTTCCAGAATCTCATCTAGGATATCACACTATATTTAGTTGTCATTTCTCCTTAGGCTTCTCTAGACTGTGACAGTTTCTTCAGACTTTCCTTGTTTTTGCTGATCTCGACAGTTCTGAGGAGTACTGGTTAGGTATTTTGTAGAACATCCCTCAATTAGTCTGGGGTTATATATTTGGGGGACTTTAGGAAGGAAGATCACAGAGGTCAAGTGCCGATCTCATCACATCATTTCAAGGGTACATTCTATCAACATGATTTATCCTGATGTTAACCTTGATCACCTGGCTGAAGTAGTGTTTGTCAGGTTTCTCCACTGTAAAGTTACATTTTTAACACCTCTTTTTTATGACCATTTCTTGATTACTTTTCATTTTTAAAAACCTAAAAAAAAACGATTACCACCCTCTACTGTGGACGAGAATTTAGATCTCAAAACCACATCCCCCACTCATACCTTCTCTTCTACCATCCTCCCATTATAAATATTTAAGTCAATATTCAGTATTTAAACTAATGACTAGGTGAATCAGACACAACAGAATGTTTAGAGAATATAATTTCCTTACTTGCACAGCTATCCTTTTCTTTGGAGTTAATAACTTTCATTTTCTTCACTATCACTAATTCATCCCCACAGGAGCTTAAATTTCTTCTCAATTCAAATATCAACTATTCTATCAATTTCATTTTTCTTAAAAGACACTTTTCTATCATCATGCTCCAATCTTTAGATGCTCTCAACCCTACTTCACAGCTGGAGCCCTAGGGCTTCCCTTTGCCTCTCTCCTGTGTTGTTAGATCATCTCTATACTTTGAATCCTGTATGTTCTTTCTTACTTGATTCTTTCATTTTGGTGGTGAACACTCTCCAGTAGCTTTCTGAGAAAAGGTAGAAGAGATATCACATTTTTTGAAACTCTGTTATGTCTGGAAATAACTTTACCTGCACACGTGATTTATAGTTTGATGAGACAGAAAATTCTAGGATAGAAATCACGTTCTCTCAGATTTATGAAGGCATTTTCCATGATCTTTTAGCTTCCACTATTATTTCTGGGAAGTCAATGCCATTTCTGATTTTGATGCTCTGTATTTAACCCGTTTCTCCTCTCCCCACTCCCCAACTTTGGGAGCTTTTAGGATATTCTCTTTATCCTTATTGACTTAAAATTTCATAATGATATGCCTTTGCATGGATCTTTTAACATTCAATACAGAGGGCAGGCCGGCAGGTCTTTTCATTCTGAAAACATGCTCTTCAAGTTTGGGAAATTTCTTGAATTACTGCTTTGCTAATTTCTTCCTTTTCCTCTGTTCTATATTTCTCTAGTTTATATTGGTCCTTCTAGAATGATCCACTAATTTCATCTTTTCTTACCTACATTCCATCTTTTCACTCTACTTTCTGGTAGATGTCCTCAACTCAATCTTTTAACTCTCCACTTAATTCTGCTAACATTTTTTTAATACTCATGAGGTTTTTTTTGGCTGAATAGTCTTTTTTAATGGCACACTGTTCCACAGATGCAGTATCTCCTTTTGTCATACTAAGAATATTAATCATAATTTTGTTAATCGCCGAATTTTCTGTTTCTGTTGAGTTCCTTTTGCTTCTTTTGATCTCTTTCTCGTTAAGAAGTTTTCTCCAAAAACCAAGATAACTTGGTTATCTGCTCACAATAAAGGGTAAAGCAATAAGATGCTTAATTGTCACCTCTGTGTGCATGAGTGATAAGGTTACACTTTTTCTTTGGGAAGATTCCCAAATATCATATCTGGAGTTTTTTTCAGACAAGTCACTTTCTCCAGAAACAACACCTCCAACCTTCAGCCTGGGATATGCAAAACTAGTTGTCAGCACTCTATCAACCTAGTAATAAGTCTAGAAATCTCACTATTCATGATGTAAACCTTCACTTACTCTCCCCATCTCCTCAACTTTTTCAGTGCTTAATGTTTTCTGATTCAGTCTCTACAGACAATGACTGGCCAGTCTTTGCCTAACTGTACAGAGTGGGGAAGATGATCTAGGAATATAAATACATTCTGTACGGACTGTCAGTCAATCTACTTTTCAGTCCATGCATGCCCCCACTTTCACAGGCACCAGGCACCTCCAATTCCTGAGCCTCTCTGGTGTTCTGCAGTGCTTGGTCCTGGACTGCTCCCCTGCTGGGTGGAGGTTTCTGCTGAGTCAACTATGATTTGCCCATCTGCCTTCCAGCTTCCAAAATTTTTTCTTGTATTGTCTCATTTTCACTCCCTCAATCCTACTAGATTTATATCTTTTAAAACCCCTTTACTGCCCTTCTGGGGGAGTTTTGAGAAGGAGCTGAGGTAAGCAAGTAGGTTCAACTTACCATATATAAATGGAAGTCTAAGCACAGCACAGTATTTAAGAGTTATAATGCATTTTAAAAAATATTAGAAAGACAAACCAGTAGGTCAAAGAGGTAGAATTACAGGTGATTTTAGTTTTGTTTCTCCTACTTTTCTGTATTTTCCAAGGTTTTTGCACAAAATATGTATTAGTTTTGAAATTAAACAGGAGAGGGAAAATTGCATGCTAAAAAAGAAAAATACTGAAGCCAGCCCAGTGGTGTAGTGGTTAAGTTTGCACACTCCGCTTCAGTAGCCTGGGGTTCGCGGGTTCAAATTCCTGGGCATGGACCTACGCACCACTCATCAAGCCATGCTGTGGCAGCATCCCACATACAAAATAAGAGGAAGATCAGCACAGATGTTAGCTCAGCAACAATCTTCTTCAAGCAAAAAAGAGGAAGACTGGCAACAGATGTTAGCTCAGTGTCAATCTTCCTCACACACACACACAAAAAAGAAAAATATTTAATAATGAAAACAACTACAGTCTCAAAAACTTCCAGCATCCACACATTCGGTCTCAAATCTTCAGAGGTAGACTTAGAATAACTTTTAAAAAATAGTAAAATTTGGGCAAAACCTAAAAGATACATGCAAAAATGAAAACAGGTGTATAACAGGAATCATTTTGTCAAAATTCTATAGAGGCCTACTCTGGAACAAAACTACCTGCATTCAAATCTCCAGCTCCACGACATACTAGCTGTATAACATCAAGCAACTTGAACTCTCTATGCCCAGTTTCCTTATCAGTAAAAAGGGATTAATAACACTACTTACACTTCCTAGGGCTGTTGTGATGATTAAAGGAATTATTGCACGTAAAGCATTTAGAACACTGCCTAGCACAGTAAGTACGCAATAAATGTTGAATTTTATTAGCCATCGTTGTTTCGTTAATGTTTAAATGATAAAAAAAAAGTTAAGATAAAGTAAGTATAAGTTCAACTTGCAGAAAATAAACACTGTACTAACACTCTGGGGTTTATATTTTATGTACTAAAAACTAAATATTCAAAATAAACATCCTTTTCACAAGACATAAAAAGCCTAATTATACATTAAGTTGATGGTATTCAGATGGGCAACACTAAAACTGTCAAAGTGGTTAAATAGAAAAATACCTCTGTCATTAAGCGTTTTAGTCCTTCAACTTCATCTTCTCCTGGGTTAAGTTCACCACCAGGTCTGTATAAAGGTTAAGAATTTCAGCTTTCAACTTAATACAATTTTGAGATAACAGGAAGAACACAATTACAGTTATTTCTATCAAGTAACTGAATAACACATATCAGGGTCACGTGATAAGGCAATCAAAGCAAACAAATGTCAAAGGAAGGGGAAAGATTGTGCTAGAAAGTTGAATTCATAATGTTAATTCACCAGACTAACACAAACCTTAGTTTTAAACAAACAAAATATGTACCATAACATAAACATCACATAATTGTTGGCCACCAGTCCATCCCAATCTCTTCTCTCTGAAAGCTATCTGGTGATAATGGAGTCTAGAAATGCCCAGAGAGCAATGGACCATATTCTTTACATCTGAAGAATGGGACATTTTTCAAGAACTCCAATCTAAATTTTTGAGACTTCTCTTTTGGTACAATATGGTCAAATGGTTGTGGACTAAATGTATACTGAGAGATTTATGAGCTTAAATGATAAAACTAAATGATTAGCTATAAAAATGTGCGCCATCTGAAGAACAGGAAGCATTATCCATCCTAAGAAAGAAATACAATTAATTGTTCTTAGTAATGCTCCAATGACACAGAAATTGAACTTGGACTGATTTGTTTCACAGGGTTTCTATCAAGCTCAGTCATTAACAATATACAGAAACATGCAGATTTCTAGTTAGGCAATAAATGAGCACTGCCTTGGAGAAAATTACTTGTGATTTTGTCTTTCTAAAGACTTCATTAACAGCAGTGTTTGTTGAGATAAATGACTAAGGGCTAAAATTGCATTCCAAAGCAGCGTAAAGCAGCAATCCGATTAAAAGTTGTTTTGCTGTTAATTTCCAATGACACTTACAATTTGAAGAAAGTTGTTCCAAGCTGTAGCAGTAACACATGGGGTAGTCGGTGCTCATGTACAATCAGAACCCCTTCTACAGTCCTCCTCATTCCGATTTTATCAAATTCCTCCCTCATGCGCTGAAATCTGGCTGCAACAGAGCTGTCCTTCTCATAGAGGGGCTCTTTTGTACCAAAAGTATAATTGGTAAGAGGGTACCTGTGATCCAAAGGCAAACATTTAACATGAGAACTAAAGATTATAATTTACGATGACAGATACCAACCATATATAATGAAACCACAGTAAAAAGTGTATATATTGTACTCAGAGTCATAGGATTCGTCTAAAGTTACACAACTGGGGCCAGCCCAGTGGCGCAGCGGTTTAGTTCGTGCTTGGCAGCCCCGGGTTCGCCGGTTTGGATCCCCGGTGCCTGCCGACGCACTGCTTGTCAGCCATGCTGTGGTGGCGTCCCATATAAAGTAGAGGAAGATGGGCACAGATGTTAGCCCAGGGCCAGTCTTCCTCAGCAAAGAGAGGAAGATTAGCAACGGATGTTAGCTCAGGGCTGGTCTTCCTCACCAAAAAAATAAATAAATAATAAAAATAAAAAAATAAAGTTACACAACTAGTTAATGAGACAGCAAAGGTCAGAATCCAGCTCTTTGGACTCTAAAGCCAAAGCTTACATTAGATCAAGCTGCTACTCCATACTTGAATTTCAAGTGTAGATAACACTATCCTTAAGGCCCTTAAATGCTTCGAGAAGTGGCTATTTGGATATCTGGTAATTCCCAGGTTTTAGATCATGGCCACTATACTAACATTGCCAACATGGCTAATATCCCCTTGGGTTCCTCTGACTACTAATCTAATCAGAAATTCTATTAATTATAGGCTCTAATCGCTAATCTCTCTTTTTCTACAAGCTGAGCCACCACTTTCCATCATCTTTCTAGTTATTTTCTATGCCTCCCCATCAACTATCCTCATACTTTCTGGTACCACAACCCTTTCCTTTTCAGATTAACTTTCCTTTCTCCTCTAAATTTTTTAGCCTTCTGCATTTATTCTATTCAGGATCCTTATTCCTCCTTTCTCTTCATTCAAATCCCCTGCCCACCATATCTAATCTGAACATTCTCCCCTCCTTTACCAAGAATTCAAAATGTGGCTCATATTGTTGAAGATAGTTTTTATCTTGCCTAATAAAGATCAAATTTTTCCTTAAAGATAGTTAAAAATATCATATTTAGGGGGCCACCCGGTGGCGCAGCGGTTTAGTCCGCGCTTGGCAGCCCGGGGTTCGCGAGTTCGGATCCCGGGCGCCCGCCGACGCACTGCCTGTCAGCCACGTTGTGGCGGCGTCCCATATATAAAGTAGAGGAAGATGGGCACGATGTTAGCCCAGGGCCAGTCTTCCTCAGCAAAAAGGGGAGGAGTGGCAACAGATGTTAGCTCAGAGCTGGTCTTCCCCACAAAAAAAAAAAAAAAAAAAAATCATATTTATATTTTATCACACGTACCACCTTGTAACCCCTCAGTCTTAAGCCTCACAGTAAGATGCCTTTAATTATAAGCTTTTGAGTAAAAAGAATGCTTCGGCCACACTTGCCTACCCTCAAGGTATCTATTCTATCAAAATGCCTTGACGTTAAAGTTCAACAACTACATAACTAATCCACTTAGCTATTCTTGAAGGGGGAACAAATCAAGGTTGCCAAAACTGAAAAAAAAAAAAAAAAAAAGACTTTAATTCCAGAAGCCAAATTCTAGGCATAAATGAAGTGGCTCTAGAATAACTAAAATATACCATTTCTGGGGTGCTTTAAGGATTTTTAGAAAGCACTTCCCCTGTAGACCCAATCTGAATCTAACATCGTCATTAGCAGCAACAATTTCACACAGAACTATGTGCCTGACAATTTTTAAAAAATGTTTTATATATATTAACATTGAGATCTGACAACCCAAATTAGAAAGAATGAAGGACAGCTATAACACATCTCTACTTAACAGCCAGCTCTCACATTAATAGCAGAGGCTGTCAAAATGAAATGTAAGAATTTTCAGCTGTGAAATCAGAGTGCCAGCCCAGACACATGCACAGTATTTCCATCATACTGTGAGCTTTGTAAAGCAGGGACTACAGCTTATTTCCTCACCACTGTATACCCAGCATTAAGCCCAGTGCCTGGTACAAAGTAAGCATTCATGCAGTATTTCCTAAAAGAAAATATATTGGGGGAGAGAGGACTTGTTTTCAATTTAGATCATTACTCACCCAGGTGAACTGAGTTCACAACACAATGATTATTTCCGAATACTGTATTTATATAGGAGAGGAAAACTAGTGTAAATCCATCAACTCATAACTTTAATGGAGCAAAAATTAAAACATTTTCACCAAGTTAATTCTACATGATGGCTCAATGCAAACTGATTCAGTAATGAAGACAAATGGAGAGAAAACCATGAGTCCTAGCTCTAATCACCACTGAAAGTAATCCAGAAGATGTGATTTCAGATTTTTTAAAAAGAACATTTTCCTTTTCCACTTTATAGAAATCTTATAAGAATTTTTAAGATAAGTGATATGAAATTAAAATGCAATTATGTTAATAGCTACAGATATATAAACTTGTATATACACAACTATCTACTAATTCCAGATTTCACAAACCCAACATTTTTATTTTCTAAACTTCCAAGCCAACACCTGTTTTGCCAAATAAAACAATAACCACCATCTTTTCAATTTCAAATCGCTTTTGAGGGGGAAAAGTTCATTTATTTGAATATAAAACAGAGAAACACCTAAAATGTCCTACTCAAACACCAGTATCAGTAAATCCTCGCATATTTTAAACGCTGACCAGCATTAACTGGTCACTTTCCTCCGTTTGGATCACCACCACGGTGCCTCACGAACTCTCAGAAAGGATAAAAAAGCATACTAGCAATTTCTTGAGCAAGACAGAGCCCAAATGCCAATTACCTGCCACAGCGAGGCTACTTTTCAGGGCGACCTCGAAATGCAATGGCTTTAAGTGCTTAAACAGAAAAGTGTTGACAATACAACGCAGCCCTCAATGGGTTCCCCGGGGCTACATTCTGGACCCCTCCACGGTCGGAACGCCCACCCAGAACAGCATCCACCCTCCCACGTGGGGGTCTACCGGGCGCCTGGATGCTGTTGCTGCGGCAGAGAAAACATGGGAATGGACAGGGCAGGCCAGGCAGCCCTAAGCAGACGAATACAATGTGGTGCATTCATGAGCTGAAATGCAATACAGCAATTAAGAGGAAAAACTAAATCTACGCGTTATAGCTAGGTGTCGAAAGCTTACTGGTAGAAAAAAGTGAAAACTGCAAGAACGATACCACGTTATACCATTCATATCAAATAAAAACACACAAAACGATACCACACACGAGATGCGAAAGCGTCAACAATGGACAGTTAGCATAAACACCACGTTTCGCGGTTGGTTCTCTCTGGAGAGGCGGGGAAAGGACGAGTTCAAAGCAAACTCCCTATAATGACTGAATACAGAGGCATGGGAACAAGTCGTCTTTCCGGAAAAGGAAAACCCTCTCAAGTAGGACTCGAACCCCTGGGCGCTGGAGGACAAGGAAACCGCCTGTGGGAGCTAGAAAGGCGCGCACCGGCGAGCGGGAGTGGGGTGGAGGGGAGGCGTGGAGCCCGCCGAGGGCCGGGGGCGCGCCGAAGGAGGAGACGGGAGTCCTGAGGAGCGCTCACGAGGAAGGGGGCCGGCGAAGGCAGCGGGCGAGGCCAGGCCGCACTTACAGGTTGATGGTGCGCTCCAGGGTGAGGGGCTTGGTCTGCTGGATGTACTTGTTGCCGAACTGGTTGACCCCCCGGGGCCAGCCGGTCTGCGAGCGATTAGGCGGCACCACAGACATGTTGGCGAGCTCGGGCGCTAGCGACGAGCGGAAAGGGGGAGGTAGGGAGACCTTCCCTGTGCCAACAGCGGTTATCTGCGTCCCACTCAGCAGTCACCGCCCGCCATTAACAGGAGCGCGCGAGGAGGCGTACGCACGCCGGAAGTGCATCCGGAGTCTCTGGCGGCAGGAAGTGGAGAGGCGGTGGCCTGCCAGGCCGAGCACCATTGGGCCAATCGCAAGTGGGATGGCCGCAATATCTGGAGCTCCCATTGGTTAATCCGGTATGATTTCCACCTCCTCTTACTTTGGTCCTTCCTATTGGGTGGCTCCGGGGAACCTTGGAAGGCGGCATTCTGGGAGTTGTAGTCTCCTTAGGAAAATAGTTGCTTGATCAGTGTGGCGGGGAACTGTAGCCCGAGAGGAGATGAATGGGAAACGGCCTGCTGAGCCCGGCCCGGGCCGGGCGGGGAAAAAGGGAAAGAAGGAGGTGATGGCGGAGTTTTCAGACGCTGTCACGGAGGAAACCTTGAAAACGCAGGTGGCTGAGGCCTGGAGCCGCCGGACGCCGTTCCGTCATGGTAACCGAGGGCTGTGAGGGGGAGCCGCTGCGCAGGGTTGGGGACCTCTGAATAAGTCCCGACGCTCGAGCCGATTCCTGAGCAGCGGGGCCACCAGGGGAGAGGCTCTTGGAGAGAGCGTGAATTTGGCCACCTCCGACCCTCCTGCCTGGCCTGCTGCGCCCTTTCATTCCAGGCTCAGTTTGGATTTAGAAACCTGAGGAGGGAAGACATGTAGGCCGGAGAGTTTCAGGAAGTAGAGAGCATGCAAGTTCATAGTGGAATTCTGGAATTAGCGATGACCGATTTAGAATCCTCTCCACTGATTGTGCGTCGTTGGGCAATGGGTTTAACTTTCTTAAACTTCAGTTCCTTCGTATGTAAATGGAATAACAGTGTTTACGTCGGAAAAATGTTGAATGAGATTAATAAGCTAATGCATGTATGCATCAATAAATGTTTCACTGAGTAAAGACTAATAAACCTTTGGACACGTATTTGAGTGGCTTATGCGATTTTTCCTCCGAGGGTAAAGCTCGGTTGTCCCCTGATAGTGTAGCCAGAGCACGCTGTGAGCTGCCAGATAGCAGGCCCCTGAGCGGACTCGTTTCTACGCGCCTGTGGTTCTACTACATGACCCATGAAAGCAAACGTTTGTGGGCCAAGGAAAGGGACCTGCACTGAAGGATTCCAGCCTCAGCTTCAAATATCATCATATAGATAAGAACTCTGCTTAATGCATCACGCTTTCCCTTCTAAAGTTTGCCGTGATTTTTGTTTCAGTGGTTAAGTGCTTTGAAGAGTCCTGGGTGCTCTGGATGCACACAGAAAGTGATAGTGTTTAAAGTACAAGCTCTGTACGCTCAGAGACTTCTCAATTTTCTCGTCTGTAGGATGGAGATAGTGATAAAATCTACCTTAGAGTTGTTGAGAAGATTAAATGAGATAATGCATGTAAAGCACCACTGTGCCTGGCACCTGGTAGGTGGTGGTGTGGTTATTATTACAGAGGTACATGATCTTCCCACCAGAGGCAGTGGGTAAAATGTTGAGGTAAAAATCAAATTAAAGGAGGTTATGCCTGAACTGATTTTTTTAAAAAAGCATGTATGTTGTAACTTCCTCTGACAGTAACTTGGGGAAAGAAAAAGAGTTGAGGGAAAATTGCCAGCCAGTATTGCTATTCTTATTTTTAATTTGCTACTCTTATTTTAAGTTTTGGGGGAAATGAAATGCATTCAATTCAATAAGTAATCATTGAATTAAAAAACCCGAAAAAAGAGCAGGAAACTTAATCTAGTAGCATCACCTATTCTCATCTTATGGACTAATATTTTAAGCACAGTATCTTTAAAAAGTGGTATTGAGTCAGTAAAGAAAAAAGAGAAGAGCTTATAATCTTTCCCCCAAATCTTAGACTTTAGGTACTAAGTTCCTGAAAATCCATGACCATCCCTTTTGTATTCTCTCTACTGTGCTACTTAGAGGTCAAAAATACAAAAGGAAAAAAGCCATAGATCATGTTTTCCTTCCTACAGAAGCCATTGTCATGGACATGGACCCCTTTCTTCACTGCGTGATCCCAAACTTCATCCAAAGCCAAAACTTCTTGGAAGGGCTGCAGAAGGAACTTTTGAACTTGGACTTCCATGAAAAGTATAACGATTTATATAAGTTCCAGCAGGTATTTATGCCCCTTTTCACATTAGCTCTTCCACTTCAGAAATTCATTATCTATAAAATCATTTGATACCTTTAGACTTGGGGTTTTAGATTGGGTTTGCCTTGGAGGGTCCTTGCCTTGACATTGGTAAAAACATTCCTTCATTTAACATAAGCTTACTGAGTGTTAACTCTGTTTCGTGCTATAATTATTATATGGGAGTCTTTGCCACTTCCTGCCCTATAAGACTTTAAAATCTAAAATAATAGAGGTAATAGTAATGGTGACAGATAGTCGAGAAATACAGTAAGCCAGTAAATAAGTACATTATAAATAAAGGGGTTAAGTACATTTTTGGGAGTAGTATAATGAAGAGAGTTGTACATTGGAAAATAACCATTTAAACTTTTGAGTTCATGTCTTTGTTTTAGGAAGCTTGATGTATTGCAGTATGCTCTGCATTGCAATATGTCTAGCAAAGAGTTAGATGCATTCTTTTTTTGGTAAACAATTTAATTTAGCAGAAAAGACTGTCTCAAAATCAAGGCTAGTTTTTCTGCTCTTAAGAAGACAGGCCCCGTCTAGGTATAGAAATATACATCATTGGTTTCCCCAGTTTGGGGGAGATATCTTTCAGTACGTGGCATACATCACTCTTGGAAATCCTTTATAAAACCTCAAGGACAGCAGCCCTTAAAATCACAAAATAAAATAAAAATGAAAAAGGTGAAGAATTATTTTGTTTTCTTTGCATTTTCCCTTTGATTTCTCTTTATCTAGAATAAGAGAGTGAATAGTGGGTTTCTCCATTATCTCCAGAGCTGATTGTTTGGTCAGCTGATTGTGTCTCCCAATCTGTCTATCTTTGGGCCTTGTGCATATGATTGAATTAATCCAGAATCACATGAATGATGTGATTCTTAATAATTCAGAAAAATCTAATGAAAATTAACATTTATCCATAGTAAAGTTGCATAGGTTAGTTCAAAACCATAGTTGTCTGCCTTTAATTGTATCAACTTTGGTAACACTAGGCCTCTTTTGTTGATTTAGGGCTATATGCATCTCTGATTACTAAAGTTGAGAAAATCAAAGTCGTTTTTACTTAATGCAATTTGGTAGATGAAAATACTTCTAACTATGAAGTCAATGGAGACAAAATAATAAAAAGAGCCCTGGGTGATGAGGGAAAAAAAGGAAGCCATTACTTTAGATCCCCATGGGTGCTTGGTGAAACTCCGCTCTGTTGTGAATAATTTTTACTCTGCTCACTTTAGGACAGAACTTCATCCTAAGACAGTAAATATAGAACCTGTTTTCAGTCTCCTGTCCCTTCAGACTTCACCTATATCTCTTTCCTTGCTTGTGCTATGAGTTGACTTGATAATTGGGTCTATAACATCTTCCAATCCCACTAACCAAGTTTGTCCTTAGGAGTAGCCTGATATTCTGTATTTATTTTAAAGCAAGCATTATTGAGTGCATGCTTTATACCATGCTAAGTGCTTTATATTTGTTAGTTCATTAAATCCTCATAACATTCCTGTGAAGGGCATACATTACTATTCCTGTTTTACAGATGAGGAAATTACATCGGTTTTTCCTACTCTTCCGGATCATTCCCTTCAACATACAAAAAAAAGCTGTTACCTGTTAGTTCTTCTCATCTTAAGAAGAAAAAAGGCTCTTGGTCTAACTTTCCCCTTCAACTACTACCCCATTTCTCTGCTCCCCTTGACAGGAGCATTCTTTATGAGTCATCTGTACCATCTCAAATTCCTCTTCTCCCATTCTCTGTTAGGCCCCCTGTAATTCGGCTTTCACCTGTTACACTCCGCTGAAACTACTCTTGTCAAGGTCACTCACAACTTCCCCATTAGTAAATCCAGTCATCAGTTTTCAGGTCTGGTTTCACTTGACCTCCCAGCAGCATTTGACCTACTATGTTACTCCGCCTTCCTGGAGACATTTTGTTTGCTTTACTTTCAGGATACCATGCTCTCTTGGTTTTCCTTCTACCTCACTGGTGAGTGCTTCCTAGTTTCCTTTAGTTGGTCTTCCCTTTGTACCTGACTTCTTGATGACAGAGTTCTCTAGGGCTTAGCCCTTGGACCATTTCCAAGCAGACTTCCAGGGAGTCTCATGGCTTTGCCTCTAGTCTTGGATATCTAGTAAGTGTCTCACACCTAAGTCCAAAACTAAACTCCTAATCTTTCCCCTTAATCTGCTCCACCTGCAATTTTCCCTGTCTCAGTTAATGGCAACTCGATCTTTTGAGTGGCTCAGGCCAGAAACCTTAAGGTCATCCTTGATTCATCTCATGCCTCATATGCAGTACATTGGGAAATTCTCCTAGCTCTACCTTCAAAATATATTCAGAAAAATCCACTTCTTTCTGCTTCCACTGCCAACAGCCAACGCCTGGTTCAAGCCATCTTTGTGTCTTACCAGGATTATTCTATTCATGTATTAACCAGTCTCTCTGCTTCTACCCTTGCCCACCTACACAGTCACAGCCATTGTTCTCTTTTAAAATGTAAATGGACCAAAGAGAATCTTGAAAACATATGTTCACATAAAAAGTTGTATGCAAATGTTCATAGCAGCATTATTTACAATAGCCAAAAAGTGGAAACAACCCAAATGTCCGTCAACTGATGAAAGGCTAAACCAAATGTGGTATGTCCATATCATGGAATATTATTTAGCCAGGAAAAGGAATGAAGTACTAATACTGCTGCAACATGGATGAACCTTGAAAACATGCTAAGTGAAAGAAGCTAAACACAAAAAGCCACATATTATATGATTCCATTTATATGTAATGATCAGCAAATACATATATGGAGACAGTAGATTAGTGGTTCCTAGGAGCTAGGGCGAGGGGAGAATAAGGAGTGACTGCTTAATAGATACAGGGTTTCTTTGTAGGGTGATGAAAATATTCTGGAATTAGATAGTGGTGATGGTAGCACAACATTATGAACATACTAAAACCACTGAATTACACACTTTCAAATGGTCAAAATGGTAAATTTTATATTATGTGAATTTTATCTCAGTTTTTAAAAATGTAAATGGGATATTACTCCTTTGCTCAAAAACTCCAGTGGTTCATTTCTTTGAGTAAAAGCCAAAGTCCTTAAAATGGCTCAGAGGCCCCCATTGCCTCTTTGGCCTCATCTCCTATTTCCCTCCCCCTCACTGTCTCTGCTC
This sequence comes from Tapirus indicus, assembly GCA_031878705.1. Classification (NCBI taxonomy): domain Eukaryota; kingdom Metazoa; phylum Chordata; class Mammalia; order Perissodactyla; family Tapiridae; genus Tapirus; species Tapirus indicus. Next base: position 27,769,009 of record CM062927.1, on the reverse strand, counting down.
TAGCCACACAGTCTCCCTGCAGTTTCTTGAAGAGGCCAGGCATTCTTCACACTCAGGACCTTGGGTCTTCTTTGCCTAGATACTCCCTTGGCACGCTTCCCAACCTCCTTCAAGTCTTTGCTTCATCTCGGTGAAGTCTAACCTGGCCACCCTATTTATAATTGCAAACCCTTCCACTCTCAGCACTCCTGGTCCCTCTTACTCTGCTGTTTCTTTCCCTATCACTTTCTTTTATACTAATAACCGATTTTTTATGTTTATTGTCTATCTTCCTCAACAAGAATATAACTTCCACTGTAATAACTATTTAAGTATTTGTTGAATGAATAAGGCACAGAGAGGGTAAGTAACTTGCCTGAGTCACAGAGCTGCCAAGTTGAGGGGCCATGCATCAAACCTTGGCAGTTTAGCTTCAGAGTCCAGGCTCTTAACATAATGCTATACTACCAGAGAGCTCACTAAACTACTCTCCTCTGTGTGTCTGATATATAAAGGAAATCCTTTTTGTCTTTTTTTCATGATTAAGTCTGATGATTTGAAGAAGAGAAGAGAGCCTCACATCTGTGCTTTAAGGTAAACAAGTTCATATTTGTGGGGTGCCTAAAAGTGCCAGGCAGGGTAGTAAGTGCTTTAAATATTATGTCATGTAATCTTTATTGACGTTATTATCCCATTTTGTAGAGGAGGAAACAGACTCGAGAAATTAAGTAACTTCTTCAAGGCTACCTAGGTAAAAATCAAGGGAGCTAAAGTACAACCCAAGTCTGTCTGATTCCAAGACCCAAGTTCTCAACAATAAAATGTTCAACCTTGTTAGTCATCAAGGAAACAGATTAACACTGGAGGTAACCTTTTCTAATGAGGTTGGCAAATATTAAAAACAAAAACTCCAGTGTTAACAGAAGTGTAGATACCTTTATACACTGCTGCAATCTTTCTTTATTTTATTTTTAAATTATATTGACTCTGCACTAACATCTGTTGCCAATCTTCTTCTATTTCTTTTTTCCCCCTGAAGCCCCAGTACGTAGTTGTGTATCATAGTTGTAGAGTTGTAGCTCTTCTGTGTGGGACACCGCCTCAGCATGGCTTGACAAGCGGTGCGTCTATCCACGTCCAGGATCTGAACCGGCGAACCCCAGCCTCCCGGAACACATGAACTTAACCACTACTCCACTGGGCCAGCCCCTGCAGTCTTTCTTAGAAGACGGTTTTGAAAGATTTATCAAAACCTTTAAATTATGCTTATCTTTTGTAGTGTAATTCCACTTAAAAGAATTTATCCTGAGGAAATAATTAAGGATGTGCTCAAAGATTCCATACAAAATTGTTTGTTGTAATGTTGTTTATAATAGTGAAAAATTATGTACAAATTAAATGGCCATCCATTGAGATTTATATAGATAATGGTGGAAAACATAAAGTGGAAAACTATACAACCAGTGAATATGATGTGTGTGAATTTTAACGTGAGTACGGTAAAGTTATACCCTGTTTCATCAATTCTAAGATACATTTTTTTTTTTTTTACATTTTAACATCTCTGAGATCTAGTGTCTCACACAATTACTGTTGGGTCCTAGTTTAATTGGCAACACTTTTTTAGTGACATATAAAATAATGATACTTCTTGTAGGAAAAGGCATATTAGACTTGATGAAATACACTTGTAAAGAGAAAAGAAGTTAAAACAGCACAAAGAATGTGATCCCATTTAAAAAAAGAGAGTCTGTGTACAAAGGAAAAGACTTGGAAGAATGGAATGTTTAATCCTGGCTAGTAGGAGTACAGATTTTAGTTTATCGTTTTCCTTTTACTTACACAGGATTTTTTCCTCGTTTTGCTATAGTAGGCACGTTACTTTGAAATAGCTGTGTGTTTTCCATCTATATAGTACAAGTTATTTTTTTCTCATTCTCTTTTTTCTCTGCAACATTTCCATATATGGTGGCAGCCTGCACAGGTTGTTATTTCTTCTAAATCCTGAAGTTTTGCTCATACATTAACTGTAACTTGCAATATTTCATATTTATTTAGACTTTTTTTTCCCAAAGAGAGATTATCATGCTTTAAAACATTAGTTCACAACGCCCCTCTGGTGAGCGTTTCCTGTGGGACTGAGTTACATCCTGTACCTGTAGAGTAGCAGTCAGATGGTGTAAGAGACGGAATTCCTTGGTCTTTACAGAAAGGAGATCTTTTTTATTTCCCAGCTGCGTTCTGTGATTTCTCTCGTGGATGTAATTAACAAATGAGAATGATGACAGCAAATAACCCTGTCCTTGTGACACTTTCATAACGTGACTAAAAGAAGAGCTTTTTATAGAATAAATCTGTGGAAGCTGGGGCCGCCCTGGTGGCATAGTGGTTAAGTTTGCGCACTGGGGTTCGTGGGTTCGGATCCCCGGCACAGACCATCGCACTGCTTGTCAAGCCATTCTGTGACAGCATCCCATATAAAGCAGAGGAAGATGGGCACAGATGTTAGCCCAGGGCCAGTCTTCCTCATCAAAAAGGGAAGAATTGGCAGTGGATGTTAGCTCAGGGCTGGTCTTCCACTCCAAAAAAAAATCCTGGGGGATCAACTTGGAGACTTGATATTTAGTTATGAACAGCACGATTGCATTTTATGGGAAATTCAGTTATGTACATTTGGACTAGGATGATCCAAAAAAATACCGTCTCTTTTTGTGTAAAATTTGAACTAACGTAAACCCTTTAAAAATGTTTTTAATTCATCAAGGTTAATATAATTTCAAGTTTATTGGCTGAGTGAGTTATAAATTGTGTAAAAGAGATTTCTATACAGAGAGACACTTTAGCTGGTACATGGAAATATTCAACATCTTTTACTGGTATCCTGTTAGCAACAGAACCTCTATGAAAGATTTTACTGATTATTGCACGGTTAGCATAATATTCACCATTATTGCCGTTTAAAGTTTTTAATCTACAACAGTGGCACCCAAGTGTTCATTAAACAGTGGTGCTAGTATTAGTGCTGAAAAACATGTCTAAAAATCAGTAACTTTGGAATGGAATGTTGGTGTGATAAATTGTTATGACAGAGGCCAAATCGCTGCCATGATAGGGCATACTATAAATTTAGGAGGGAGAAAATAAAATGAAACAGTAGAGCAAAAATATATTACAGTAGATAAATTTACATTTACTTCTCTGGGAATATTAGCCCTAAACTGTGCAAGTTTAAAGTGAGGAACATTCTGGGGAATGAATCTCTTGAATAAACCGCAACCTCCAGGAAAAAATAGTTGAGGCATGGATCCACATGGAGCCCACACTATGGCATAACAAGTTATGTAAATACATTTCTAGGAAAATTCTGTTTGAAAATTTCCGGGCTTGGCTTTCTGACATCTCCAAGATTGAACTGGAATCAACAATTGACATGTCCTGTGCTAAATATGAATTCTCAGGTAAGAAAGATAAAGCCCTGATGTCCATAAGATTTAAAGGTTTTAACTAAAGCATGGTAGAAAGATTGGTGGTGGGTCAGTGTACCACCATCCTAGATTAGGTGTCCCTGCATAGCATTAGGATCTTCTTAATAAGGAAGATCTGACCCAGCTCATACACAGAGATGCCCATCTTATTGGAAAGTATAAGGCAGTGGTTCTCTCTGAGAATATGATGAAAGCTAGTGACCATATTTTCAGAAAAAAGCTGATAATGCTCATACACACTAACTTTGCATACAACATCAGGAAATTCAGAGGTGATATTGTAACTACTACTTGTATACTTCCTAGGGAACGAATATCTCCCTCAATGCCATTTTTTCTTTCTTCTTTTTTTATATTGAAGGTAGTAAGTGAATACATTCTTAAGGAAAAAAATTCAAATAACATAGAAGTATGCAGTGTAAACCATGATAGTCTCCTTCACCATCCCCTTGCCTCCCCTTTCTCTTCAGAGGTATCCATTGTCACCAGTTTGGGGTGCATCCTTCCAGTTCCCTTTCTGAGCATAGAAATGTCTTTTTGAAAACATGTTTGGTGTTTCAGGTGGAAGGAAAAGTGTTTTGTTTTGTTTTGTTTTACTAAATAAAATTTTGATTTGGATTTACCCTCCTACATTGTCCTGGCAAAGCATAAATTGGTCACAACTTTTTGAGGATAACTTAGTAATACACATGAAGAGTCATATCATATGCCCTTTTTTAACTTTTTTTCTTAATTTGAAGTTATTTCAAACTTGCAGAAAAGTGGCAAGCATAGTAAAAATGATTTTTTTCCTATTTTCTTAAGAGCAGGTTCCTGTTATGATGCTCCAAGACCCCAGAATACTTCTACATGATAATAATAAATCATCAAAATCAGGAAATTAAGACTGATATGTTATTCCCATCTAATCCACAGGCTCCATTCAAGTTCCATTATTTGGTCCTTTATAGCAAAAGAATCAAAACGTTGCATTTAGTTGTCTTATCTCTTTAGTCTCCCTCCACCTAGAACAGTTCCTTAGTCTCTCCTTGACTGTCATGATCTTGATGCTTCTGAAGATTTACAGATGAGTTACTTTGTAAAACTTCCCTCAACTTGGGTTTGTCTGATGCTGCCTCATGATTAGATTCAAGCCATGCATTTCTGGCAGGAATATGACAGAATTAATTACGTGTTCTTTTTACTGCATCTTATCAAGTGGTACATGGTTTCTGTGTATAATATTACTAGTGATATTAACTGTGGTCACTTAAGGTGGTGGCTGGCATCAAGTTTTTCCACTGTAAACTTGTTCTTTTTCTCTCCGTAAGTTAATAAGTATTTTGTGGAGAGATACTTTAAGATTATGTAAATATCCTATTTCTCATCATACTTTAATTCACTTGTTTTAGTATCCACTGATATTTCTTGCTAAATTGTTACTATGCAGGTTGCCAAATGGTGATTTTTTTTATAATAAAATCATTTTTTCTACATTTATTAGTTGTTATTCTACTGTAAAGAAAACTTTCCCCACCCCCCCTTTATTTATTTATGTCAGTGTGGATTTATGGATTACTAATTTATGCAATGGGCTATTATCAGTTATTATCATTACATTGATGCTCATATTGTCCCTAATTTGATCAAGGGGAGCCCCTTTAAACTGACTTCTGTGTCCTTTTGATTGTCCTCATCATTCTTAATATATTTTGCTTTCTGGCAAAACAAGATTTTCCAGGCTTACCTTATATTTCCTGTGCTCTAGACCCGGAATTGGCCATTCTTCCAAAGAACCCTTGTTCCTTTTAGCAAAGAATGATAATTAAAAATCAAGATCTGGACTCTAGTGTTAGGGTATTACTACTCCCAGCCCTTTCAGTGGAAGGAGGTAGCAAATGTATGTGTGCATACACGTGTTTACATTTGTATGTATTTCTACATCTATATTTATATCTAGATAGCTACATAAATATCTGTATAGATACATATATAGGAAACTGAATTCACATTGATTCCTCCAGTTCCAGTTCAACACCATAGGGTTCACTCTAGATTTCTCTTTTTCCATATTTGTGATTCCCTTCTTCAACAGTGAGAATCCTGGCTACCATTATCTTCCATATACTTATTTATCAAAACAGTCCCACCGTGTGTGAACAGTCTCAGTTCACCATAGCATTCCCCCCCTTTCCCATCCTGCACAGATGCCTATCGCACTCCCCCTACCTAATGGCTTTTAGAAGTTTAGCTCAAGAAACTAATGGGAACAAGTACAAAAAGATCTATGTAAAATGATGTTCATTAAAGCATTCTTAATGGGAAACAACTTAATTCACAAATAGAAGATTGATTAAAGGGAGAAGGGAAGTAATTCATAATCCATATAGTACAATAACTGTGGAGCCATAAAAGATGACAGGTGTGTATAGTGATACGGAAAGACACTTGCCATGTAACAAAAAAAAGCAGGCCACAAAACAAGCACTGTAGGATACCATTTTTTTAAAAAGCAAATACATGTATGTAGGAAAAATACTGGAAGACTATATGTAAAAATATTGTTAGTGATTATCTCTGGGTCTATCTATATATGGGCTCTTCAGTGTTTTTAGAGTTTCCTATACTGACAGTTTTATTTCTATAATTATAAAAGAGGAGAATCAAGTGTCATTTTAAAGCTGGAGGGGCTGACATTACAGATGACTATCAGATGGATTGATGTTAAATGCAGGGTCAGATGTCATTGTCTGCACCAGGCTGTTAAGGTGTGCATTCAACTGTTGCAGACGCCCTACTCTGCCATGACGATGAGCTGGAAGGGCGCAGGATCGCCTTCATTCTTTACCTGGTTCCTTCCTGGGACAGGAGCTTGGGAGGCACCCTGGACCTGTACAGTGTTGATGGTAAGACAGTTGTGTGCTCTTAACTCCAATAGCTGCTTCTGAATTCTTATACTTGATGTCTTTACTCCTCAAAGGAGACGGAAGCCATTCATTACAGTGACTGCCACAGGAGGAATTAATGCCAGCCCTGACAGCCACCTCTCTAAGTTGTACTTGAAATAATCATTACTCCAGAGATAAGTTAGAGGCAATTTAAGATCAGGAATAGTCAGACCCTGCTTCTGAATACTGACCACGGAAGGGTGGAGAGCATGTGAAGCTGCCTGTGGCTATGAGTCTCCCAGGACCAGTCCACTTGATGGGAAGTCAGGGTTTTTTTTTTTAATGACTGACACCAGAGGTTGACTTGAGAAAACTTCAGAACTTGTTCCGGCCCTCATCAATAATAGATGGATAATGTAGTAAGAACAGATGTCACCTAGCAGAATTGGCAAGTATGAGTGAAACAGATGGAAAGAGGTGGTATTTTGGGATCTGAAGGGTACATCTAGACACCCTGAGAAATTTGAGAATTGTGAAGGTGAAACAAGGCGGCCTGGAAGTGGTTATGATGATGAAACCACATTTATGGATGTGTTCTCTCCTGGTGCAGAACACTTTCAGCCGAAGCAGATTGTCAAGTCTCTTATCCCTTCGTGGAACACACTGGTTTTCTTTGAAGTGTCTCCAGTATCCTTTCACCAGGTAAAAATTGTAAGCCACAAATATATAGAGTACTAAGGATCATGCTTTTTAGTCACCCATTGTCTAAATGTGACAGCATCCTGTTGGACTTATGTGGCCATGTTGTTTTCACACCTAGCGTGAAGGCTCCTGAAATTAGTGTGTGTTGGCTTCCTCCTTATTCTTTGTGTTGAGGTGCTGCTGGTCTCGTCCTTTCAGGTGTCTGAAGTCCTGTCTGAAGAAAAGTCGCGTTTGTCTATAAGTGGCTGGTTTCATGGTCCTTCACTGACCAGACCTCCCAACTACTTTGAACCTCTCATACCTCGGAGCCCTCATATTCCGCAAGATGTAAGGATAAATTCCTGTTGCTGGGATTCTTATCTTAGGAGCTGTAGCATATCATTTGTTTTTCTGGTTTTAAAAAGTGGCTATTCCTAACCACAACAAACAAAGACATAGATACAGAGAATAGATTGGTGGTTACCAGAGGAGAATGGGGGAGAGGGGAGGGCAAAAGGGGTAAAAGGGCACATTTGTGTGGTGATGGATGGCAACTAGACTTTTGGTGGTGAATATGGTATAGTCTATACAGAATTGGAAATAGAATTAGGTACACCTGAAATATACACAATGTTATAAACCAATGTGACCTCAATAAAAAAATAAATTAAAAAACAAGTAGCTATTCCTGATAGTGAAACTAGACTTTGAGCTTCCCTTCCACTTTTCTTAAATAAACTTGATAGTGTCTTTCTCAGGCAGAGTTTTCCAGCACTTTATGTTTAACAAGGAAAAAATTATAAAGTGAGGATTTCCATAGATTTTACTAGTGTTGAAATGATGTCAGAACAAAAGCAACAGGAATTATTAACTCACCTTTTGCATCTGCTGCTTCTTTGTAAGCATGAAATTTTGTATGATTGGATCAACCCTACTTATCTGGACATGGATTACCAAGTTCAAATTCAAGAAGAGTTTGAAGAAAGGTCTGAAATTCTCCTAAAGGAGTTCCTTAAGGTAGGCCAGCATATCCTGTCTGGTATGTCTTGTTTGGCATGCAGTCTTGCTTCTTGGGTGGGTGAATAGGCATCACTAAGAGATTTTTTGTTGTTTTTTTGCTTTGTTCCTGGTTAAAAAGTTTATGTCATCTTCTACTTCAGATAAAATATAGAAACAATGATAATAGCTAACACTGGTATCAGTTATATGCTTAGTGGGTTAAGAGTTCCCCAGTTCTCTAGAATCTTAATGGTAAACACACACACACACGCAGACACACACACAAGCTTTTACACTGAGAGGGAGTAGTGTGTAGTTCTCTTCCTATTCATTTGATGAATATGGTGCTTACTATTACTTTTAGTATAGACAGATTACTAATTGATCGATACCTATTAACAAATGTTTGACAGTGATGAGGCAGCATATTATAGTGGAGAGAGAATTAGATCAGAAGTCAGAAGACTTATATTCATGTGCTGGCTCTGTGGTTTTATTAACATGACCAAATCACTAAATCTCTCTGAGCCTTTAATTCATCATCAATTAAACTGGGTAATTCCTGCCTTACCCACCTTGAAGAGTTGTTGTGAGGGCCAAATGAGATGTATGCTGGTGTGGTGCTCCACAGTTGGCCCTGGGTCCCAGTGACTGACTGTCCCAGGAGTTGTTCCTCCATGGAAAAAAGGTTGAGAGACACTACATACTGTCTCTCTCTCTTGGAATTTTATAACTGACATAGCATATTAAGGAATTTAAGAAGGATTATAGTAAATAAACTTGTTTAACTCTATTTAATTCAGCTCACCTAAACCATGCTTTGGGATCCTCTTTCCTATTTATAGCTGATGGGACTACTGTTTTCAGAACACTCCTTGGGAAAGTGCATTAAACAAGTACATACAAAGCCTCTTGAGAATATTTCAGTAGATTAATCAGCTTCTTGTACTGCCCTTGACTTTTTAAATTTAGAATGCTGATTAAATAAGGGAATGAGCTGAGGCCTAGAGAATCTGTTATACAGAGATTTTCATTTTAATGACATTGACTGTTATGCAGTTTAATTTTCTTTCCTCACATCTTATGAATTAAAGAGTCTGTGCATGACCTTCATTTTATAAATGCAGGAATTTGAGAGGTTTAGCAATTTGACATAAGATATACAACTACTTAAGGTAATGGCCCAAATTAACACTTGGGTCTCTTGGCTGAAGCACGCTGATGATTTATCCAGTCTTTGCTGTGGCTTCACCATATTAGGACTGGGGTATCTTGTGTGAAAGGAGTGCAAGTCAACTGGTTCTTTTAGGATCAGCCAGAATGGTTCTGCAGAGCTGCTACACCTACAAGACCAGTGTGGGCTCCTAGGAAGATTTGGTAACTGCTTCTTTATTTGCTCATTTTCCAGCCTGAGAAATTTGCAGAGGTCTGTGAGGCTTTGGAGAAAGGAGATGTGGAATGGAGCAGCCGAGGTCCCCCTAACAAAAGGTAAAATCCATCATCCACGTTGTTTGCTTCTGCATTCAGGACCTGCCTATTTGTCTGCAAGGTTCACCTCCAATAATAATAGGACATTTGCCCTAATGATCTGTTGTTCCCAGGGACATCCAGTAGCAGGCCCTAACAGAATCTCACTGCTGTAACAACTTGTGCTTTAGTACACTATGCCAAGATTTGGGGAGAGAGGTCCAAAGCTAATCAGCTTTTATTCCATGAGTAATTTTACATCTGTGGCTTTGATGAACAACTTGGCATTGTTGCTTTTCAGGTCTTATGAGAAAGCTGAAGAGAGCACGCTTCCCAAAATACTGAAGGACTGCATGGAATTATTTCGCTCCGAGGCACTGTTCTTGCTGCTCTCCAACTTCACAGGCCTGAAACTTCACTTCCTGGCCCCTTCAGAAGAAGATGAGACTGAGGACAAAAAAGAGGGAGAAGCAGCCTCTGCTGCTGATAGCACTGAAGAAGGGACTAGCCACAGCTCCTCTAAGCCAGAGAATAATCAGGTGGCCATCAACAACAACAGCCAACAGAGCAGTGTACAGACAGACCCAGAGCCAGAGGAAAATGAAGCAAAGAAAGGTAAGCTGTTGTTATGACTTGTCCTTATTTTCCATTAATCATTTATTCATTCAACAAATATTTCTTGAGGATCTACTGTATGCTAGGCCCTGTTTCAGGAGCTGGAGAACAAAAAAGACAAGGTCTCTGCTCTCCTGGAGCTTACATTCTAGGAGGGGAGGACAGAGAGTAAATGTATACACCAACAACAAGAAAACGTCATATGATGAGAAGTGCTGTGCAGAAAGTTTTAATATGGCTACGTGCTGAGGAGTGACTGAGTGGCCTCTTTGGTGAATGGGCAATCTGGGAAAGCCTGTGTAAGGAGCTGTCATCTAAGCTCAGATGTGAATGACAAGAAAGATCTGTGGGAAGAGCATTCTAGATAGGAGGAACAGTTAATACATTTTATTGGGCTAATAATAGTACAAATGGTGGAGAGAAATATGACTGGCTTTGCCCAAAATTACTCTAGAACACAAGAACTTAAGGGAGAGGAAGATGAGCAGTTTATTTCCACAAAGAACCAATAACAGCCTAAGAAAAACTTGCTTGAATTTGAACAAATAGAAGGAAATTATTAAAAGGAGAGGAAGTTTAATTATCTACAGACAAGATGGAAAAGAGAAAAATTAGGAAATTTCAGAGACAATACTTCTGTGGAAATTTTGGCACTGTTAACTGAGCAGCTACAAATTCAGCTTAAATGTTTCAGCACCTGCTAAATCAGATTAGAAAATCTGTTACCGGTTCCTCCCCTCCGTTTTACTCTCCCCGGCTTCCAATCTAATTTCTTGAGAAGGACCCTGTGCAGTTAGAAGAGGAAAGACAGGGAGGTAGCTATCCACGGAAACAAGCAGCAGTGTGAGATGCTAACCACAAGCAACAGAACTCAGATTCTGTAGCCTCCCAAACTGACTGACCTTGTCACTTTGGTCACCACAGATATTTAGAAAAACCTGACCCAGGTGGCTTTTTCTGTACTATTCAATAAGCAAGACAGCCTTCCTTTTGAAGGTTGGTTTTCCTTGATAATTGATACTAGTGTCTATACCCAGACCCTAAAAGGAATCAGGTGAAGATCAGTAGGGTCTTAAGGGCTTTTTAAAAAACGATTTGTCCACTTCTATTCCTTTTTGCTTTCTTTTTTATGGGAACTTGCAATTTGGAAGAAGATCTATGCAGGCAACCAAAAGATGCTTTATTCTATTATTGAGCATCTACTGTTTGCAAGGCTCTGGGCCAAAGCAGAGTGGGTAAATGAGAAAAGTCACTGTTTACAAAGTTAACCATCTTAAAGAAAGCTATAAAGCTTTTTCTTACTAAAAGCTATCAAGTTCCTGAGGCACATAATAGCAGTATTAAATGTTGGCATAGCTAGGGCACATCCAGTAAGATAACTGGAACCATTACAGACCTGACAATTTTAAGGTTTTTTTTAATATAAAAATTACACATCAATTTCAGAGTGTTTGGAAAACAAGTAAAAGGAAAATAATCACCTACAGGTAGCCCTAATAACATTTGAAATATATCTTTCCAATCGTTTTTGCTATGTAGGCATATACATATATGCACATATATAGGTGGTTGTGTGTATAAACACACACACATATATTTTTTTTGCTGAGGAAGAGTCTCCCTGAGCTAACATCTGTTGCCAATCTTCCTCTATTTTTTTGTATGTGAGCCACCATCACAGCATGGCCACTGATAGACGAGTGGTGTAAGTCTACGCCTGGGAACCGAACCTGGGCCGCTAAAGTGGAGCACACCAAACTTAACCACTAGGCCACCAGGGCTGGCCCTACACATATATTTTTTAATGGGAGTATACCATATATATTGTTCAGTAATCTTTTTTCCACTTAATATTTTTTTCTTTTTTTGTGTGAGGAAGACCAGCCCTGAGGTAACATCTATTGCTAATCCTCCTCTTTTTGCTGAGGAAGACTGGCCCTGGGCTAACATCTGTGCCCATCTTCCTCTACTTTATATGGGACGCCACCACAGCATGGCTGACAGGCAGTGTGGCGGCAGGCACCCAGGATCCGAACCCACGAACCCCGGGCTGCCAAGCGTGAACTAAACCACTGCGCCACTGGGCCGGCCCCCTTCCACTTAATATTTAATGAAGTTCTGTTTTGTAATTTTATATCCTTATATAGCAATATAACAGTCTGCACAACCCCTCAGTTAAGAAGCCCTTGCCTCCTCCAACCAAAGCAGCTTTAGGTATGTCTTCTTTCCATTTCCATAGCATTTCTAGAAGCTTTCATTTGAAGAATGTATTCCACAGTTAAAAGTTTTGAAAACCACTGTTCTGCAGTATAATTTTTAATGACTACAAGGTATTTCATCAAATGACCTTAACTAGTCCCGTGGTGGGCACTTAGATTGTTTACAGTTCTTCACTATCATAAAACAACAATGCATCCATTATTTCTTCAGAATAGCTTCTCAGATGTGCAAGTACTATATCAAAGACCACACAAAATTTCAAGGCAATTGTCCTTCCCAAAGTTTGTATCAATTTGCACTCCTACCAGTATTGTACATGATGGTGTTTTCCTTCTTCCTTGAGAAACCAATTATTGTGTTTTCTTTTCCAATTTTGCTTATTCTGTAGGTGAAAATGGTATTTCCCTTTCACAATCAATGGTTATACATTTTCCCCTCTATTTATCAGTTATTTGATTTTCTTTCATGAATTGCCTTTCATGACTTCAGTGTATTTTTCCTTTGAGCTTTTTGTTATTTTCTTACTGAGTAAAAAATGTTACGTATAGGAGTAGTAACCCTCTATCCTACATGATCTAAGAGTTTGCTTTTTATTTTGTTTAGCATGTTTTAAATTTTATAAAATGTTTTCGTAAGCAGAACCATATTTGCCTTTCATCGTTTCTGCTTTTGGTGGTGACATGCTTAGAAATCTCTTCCCGCTCCAAGATTAGATAAAATAATATGCAGAGGATTCTGGAAGGATGGTGGAATGGGAAGCACCAGGAATCTGTCTCCCTGCCTTGACAGCAGTTGCATTTGTAGACTCTGTCTCACGTAACTGTTTTCGAACTCTGGAGTCTCTTAAAGGCTTGCCACTTCCAGGGGAAGGTCGGATGATAAATTGTGGTTAATTTTAATCAATTTCAGCTCTTAGCACAGTAGCAGCTACCCATCCTCCACCCTCAGCTGTGTGATAGGCAGTTGAGCACAGCTTGTGGGAGCTAGGAGGCAAAAAGGACCCTGTCCTCCAAATACTGGGGATCTGTGCTCTGAGTGCTGATTGCTGCTTCTAATCACAGAGGAGCAAAGAGACGGGTAGCCATGGTTATTGCACTTCCCCTCACTGTTGCAAGCCCTGCCCCATCTGGCTTAAGTGACTTTGAGGACTTAAAGGACCAGTGCTATTTTCTTTTTCCTCCCCTTCATTTTTCTCTTTTTCCCCTTTTGGGAACCAGACATTAAAGACTAGGACATTCAAAAAGAACAGCGTGTATGGGAAAAATTAGAAAGTGACCGTGCATGCCCAGAGAAAGGCTCAAAAAGACCTGAGAAGACCTTAAGCTTATACTTCAGGCTGATCCTCAGCACAGAAACACAACAATCGAAAAACAAAAATAGTAACAAAAAACGGCAAACCCTGGGGAAGAGGGAAAGTCTGGCCTTCCAGATTGTAGAATTACTACATTATTAGATTCAAATGTTCAGTTTTCAACAAAAAAATCACAAGGCATACAAAGAAAGAGTAAAGTATGGCCCATTCAAAGGAAAAAAATCAATACAAACTGTCCCTGAAAAAGACCTGATGGCAGATATACTAGACAAAGACTTTAAAACAACAGTCTTAAAGATGCTAAAGAACTAAAGATGTCTTAAAGAACTAAAAAAGGCGTGGAGAAAGTCAAGAAAACGTATGATTAAAATGGAAATATCAGTAAAGAGGTAGAAAACCTAAAAAGAAATTCTGAAGCTGAAAAGTACAATAAAATCACTAGAGGGATTCAAAGGCAGATTTGAGCAGGCAGAAGATTCAGCAAACTTGAAGATGAGACAATAGAAATTATAAAAAATGAGGAACAGAAAGAAAAAATGTTGAAAAAAAGTGAGCAGAGCCTAAGGGACCTGTGGGATACCATCAAGTGGAACAACATATGCATTGTGGGAGTCCCAGAAGGAGAAGAGAGAAATAAGGGGGCAGAGAGAATATTTGAAGAAATAATGGCTGAAAACTTCCCAAATTTGATGAAAGACATGAATATAAACATCTAAGAAACTCAGTGAACTCCAAGTAAGATGAAGTCAGAGACCCACACCAAGTCACATTATAATCAAACTTTCAAAAGACAAAGATAAACAGAGAATCTTGACAGCAGCAGGAGAGAAGCAAATCATCACATATAAGGGATTCTTAATAAGATTATCAGCAAATTTCTCATCAGAAACTTTGGAGGCCAGAAGAGAAGTGGGCCAATATATTCAAAGTGCTAAAAGAAAAAACTGTCAATCAAGAATCCTGTATCTGGTGAAACTGTCCTTCAAGAGTGAAGGAGAAATTAAGACATTCTCAGATAAACAATCTGAGAAAGTTTGTGACCACTAGACCTGCCCTGCAAGAAATGCTCAAGGGAATCCTACAGGGTGAAATGAAATGACACTTGACAGTACCTCAAAGCCATATGGAAAAATAAAGATCTCCATAAAGGTAAATACATGGGCAATTATAAAAGCCAGTATTATTGTAACAGCAATTTGTAGCTTCACTTTTTGTTTCCTACACGATTTAAGAGAATAATATATATTTTTTAAATTGTTAGTCTAAAAGCTAGTTTTATTGTAGCTTTGGTTTATAACTCCACATGTTTTCTACATAATTTAAGAGACTAATGCATTTAAAAGAATTATTAGTTTATGCTTTGAGGCACACAATGTATAAAGATGTAACTTTGTGACATCCAACAACTGAAAGACGTGGGGATGGAGCTGTAAAGGAGCAGAGTTTTTTTTTTTTTTTTTTTTGTGGGGAAGACCAGCCCTGAGCTAACATCCATTGCCAATCCTCCCCTTTTTGCTGAGGAAGACTGGCCCTGGGCTAACATCCGTGCCCATCTTCCTCTACTTTATATGGGACGCCGCCACGGCATGGCTGACAGGCAGTGCGTCGGCGGGAGCCCGGGATCCGAACCCGCGAACCCCGGGCTGCCAAGCGCGGATGAAACCGCTGCGCCACCGGGCGGCCCCCAGGAGCAGAGTTTTTGTATGTTACTGAAGTTAAGTTGCTATAAATTCAAATTAGAATGTCGTAACTTTAGGATGTTAAATGTAATCTCCATGGTAACCACAAAGAAAATACCTATAGAATATACACAAAGGGAAATGAGAAAGGAATTTAAACATTTCACTATAAAAAATCAATTAAACACAAAAGAAGACAGTAATGCAGGAAATGAGGGACAAAAGAGCTATATGGGGGGGCCGGCCTAGTGGCACAGTGGTTTAGTTCCCGCTTTGGCAGCCCAGGGTTCGTGGGTTCGGATCCCGGGTGCCGGCCAATGCACTGCTTGTCAGCCATACTGTGGTCGCGTCCCATATAAAGTAGAGGAAGATGGGCACGTATGTTAGCCCAGGGCCAGTCTTCCTCAGCAAAAAAAGAGGAGGATTGGCAATGGATGTTAGCTCAGGGCTGGTCTTCCTCACACACAAAAAAAGAAAGCTATATGGCATTTAGAAAACAGATAGTAAAATGATAGAATTAAGTCCCTCTTTATAAGTTATTACTTTAAATGACAATCAAAAGACAGACATTGGCGGAATGGATAAAAACACATGATCCAGGGCTGGCCCGATGGCGTAGTGGTTAAGTTCACGTGCTCCACTTCAGCAGCCCAGGGTTCACAGGTTCAGATCCCAGGCATGGACCTATGCACCACTTATCTAGCCATGCTGTGTGTGGCAGGTGTCCCACATATAAAGTAGAGGAAGATGGGCACGGATGTTAGCCCAGGGCTAATCTTCCCCACAAAAAAAAAACAACAAAAAACCCCCACATGATCCAGCTATATGCTACCTACAAGAGACTCACTTTAGATCCAAAGACACAAAGAGATTTGGAAGTAAAAGGATGGAGAAAGATATTCCCTGCAAATAGTAACCAAAAGAGCAGAGGTGGCTACGCTATTATCAGACAAAATAGACTTTAAATCAGGAAAGATTACAAGAGACAAAGAAGGACATTACATATTTTAAAAAGTTTCAGTACAGGAAGAAAACATAATTACAAACATTTATGTACTTGATGACAGACTATAAAAACATATGAAGCAAAAGCTGACAGAACTGAAGGGATAAATAAACAGCTCTACAGTAACAGCTGGAGACATCAGTACCCCACTCTCAATAATGGATGAACCACAAGACAGGGGATAAATAAGGAAATAGAGGACTTAACACAATAAACTGACTAGATCTAACAGACATAACACAGAATATTCTACCAAACAACAGCATACACATTCTTCTCAAGTGCACACGGGACACCTTCCAGGATAGACCATATATTAGGCCACAAATTAAGTCTCAATAGATTTTAAAAGACAGATATCATACAAAGTATCTTCTCCGACCGCAACAGGATGAAGTTAAGAAATGAGCTATCAAGCTGTGAAAAAACATAGAGGAACCTTAAATGTGTATTACTGAGTGAAAGAAGCTAGTCTGAGAAGGCTACATACTGTATGATTCTAACTGTATGACATGCTAGAAAAGGCAAAACTAAGGAGAGTAAAAAGATGAGTGGTGGGAAGGGGTTGAGGGAAGGGAGGGAGGAACAGGTAGAGCACAGGGGGGTTTATGGCACTGAGACTATTCTGTGTGATACTGTAATGATGGACACGTGACATTGCACATTTGTCAAAACCATAGAACGTACAACAGAAAAAGTGAACCCTAATGTAAACTATGGACTTTAGTTAATAATAATGTATCAGTATTGGTTTGTCAGTTGTAACAAATGAACCACACTAAGACAAGATGTTAATAATACGGGAAACTAGGGGGAGCGGGGTATGGAAATGACTTGCTGGGAAATTTTTCTATAAACCTAAAACTGCTCTAAAAAATAGTCTATTTAATAATAATAATAATATTCATGTTATAATTTATTTTTGGCAGCTAAATATATAGTCCATCTGAAATTTATTGTGAAGAGAGAAATAGTCAGCTTTTTTTTTTCCCAAATAGTCAGACATGGTACATTTCTGACAATTATTATAAGGCTGGTTTGGTGAAGCAGTAGGTCAGCTGTTCCCTTTAGTGCTGTATCATTCCTAATTATCATTCCTTTACAGTCTAGCAGTGGTATGAAGGTTATTTTAAAATTTTTCTGGCTTTCTGTTGTTTTTTCTTAGAATCAAGTGTTCCCACATGCCAGGGGGAACTGAGGCATTGGAAGACTGGTCACTACACTTTAATCCATGACAACAGCAAGACTGAATTTGCCCTGGACTTACTTCTCTACTGTGGCTGTGAAGGTAAGAGAAAGGAAGGAAAGCAGTGAATTGTTTCCTTAAGAGGAGCAGTCTCTCCTGAGTGACCCTCTCCAGCTGACCCCATTCAGAAGTAATTTGCCTTGGCCAGGACCTCAGATCACATGAGCTCAGTGTTGGAAGGGATCGTAACAGGGTCTATCTGTGACTAAGGTATGGGAGATGGACTGAACCATAATTTCCCTCCAAGTAACCCACTAGATCTACAGCTTTTATGTAATTGTCCTTCCAGGTATATTTTACATTTAATCCTTAGTTTTCAGTTCTTATTCAGTATTGATTGAATGGTAAATTCGGGCTCGTAAGTCATAGAGTTGGTTACTACTGAACTCCCAGATCCCCCAGTTTTAAGCAGCATGGGATCAGTGATTTAAGCAGATGATCTAACTCTTGCAGTGAGCTTTCTGAATGCTGTTTATTTTCCCTTTGTAAGGCTGGGAGCCAGAGTATGGTGGCTTTACTTCCTACATTGCCAAAGGTGAAGATGAAGAGGTAAGTTGCTTCTGATAGCGAACTATCCTTTTTAGTTCTTGAGGAAGCTTTCTTCCTCCAGAGACCCAATTTTTATGACCTTCTGCCAGTGTCTTTAGCTGATAAATCCATGTTGGTCTGCCTGCAGTGGTTCTAATTTCTAGTAGAAAGTACTCAGCATGGAATAAAGATGCTAACGGATAATCACTAAGTATTTATTCTACCCTACTGAGAAATTCCAAATAAATTAAGAGCCACATGGTGCATTCCCATGAATTTTTCAATGTAGTAAGAAATCAATGCATTAGGTAAAACCTTTCTGGGTATTTATTGGAATGGGGCTTGTTGGAAAATGTCTTGACAGCCAGACCAATACTCTTCCTAGTAAAGCATCCGCTATCCCAGTCTGAGTACTCGATATGGAAACCATCTGTTCAATGGTGAAGCGCTGAAGAAGAGAGTTGAGAATAAGCTTGTGTTTTGATGTGTCATTGTATTTGCCTATTTCAGCTGCTAACGGTGAATCCAGAAAACAATGCTTTGGCATTGGTCTACAGAGATAGAGAGACTCTGAAATTTGTCAAGCATATTAACCACCGAAGCCTAGAACAAAAGAAAACCTTCCCAAATAGAACAGGTTTCTGGGACTTTTCATTTGTCTATTATGAATGACATGACTGGGCAAAGCTGAGAAAAAGAGACCCTTCATCAGTACCGGAAATTCTGGAAGAGCTGGGCATCGAGTGAAGGGGAGCTACAAGGTGACCTGTGTGACAGTGTTCTTAAAACTGCGTGTGGTTGTCCTTTAATAGGACTCATGATTGTCTTCAATCTAGACCTTGAGCTTGGAACTAGGTACTTATCTTATGAGTTTAAAAAAAAGAAGTTTTTTTGTCTTTTTCTTTAACATTCAGTTATTTTCCATATTGACTTCTTTAGTGATTTAAGAAAAAATTTTGTGTGGTAAAATATATGTGACATAAAATGTACCATTTTAACCATTTTTAAGTGTACAATTAAGTGGCATTATGTAAGTTCAGTGTTCTGCAACCTTCACCACCATCCATCTCCAGAACTTTTCCATCTTCTCAAACTGAAGCTGTGTCCCCATTAAATAGTTGATCCTCACTTCCACCTACCCCCATCTCTGGCAACCACCATTCTACTTTCTGCCTCTATGAATTTGAATGCTCATATTCCTCATATAAGTGGAATAATACTATATTAATAATAGTGAAATAATACATGTCCTTTTTGTGACTGGCTTATTTCACTTAGCATAGTCTTCAAGATTCATCCATGTTTCCAGTGATTTTTTTTTTTTTAATATTCATAAGTGACTGCAGATTCTGCCCTTCCTAATCACACTGACTTAGAAGATTATAGAACCTTCCATCCTGTTCATGCTGGGACCATTACACTTCCTCCACTGCCTATGGCTTTGTTCCACTGTGACTCTCCCAGGACAGTGTAGACTTAGGCCATGTGTAGTAGTATTCCCTTGGAAAAGACCTGGCCCAAAACCACATGGGCCCTAGACACTTCTGGGTGGTAAAGACGATGGCTGCTTGTGTCATACGTAGTAGTTTCCAGGTGCCCACTGCTTTACATCCTGGAGTTGTAGCTCCTTATAACTGAACAATTCTAGCATCACACGTGGCTTTCATTTTCCTAAATACTGTAGAGTCAACCATAAAACTAGTTTTTTTCATTTATTTTAAGGGACCAAATGCTAAAAAGTCACATCAAAATGCCAAGAGGCTGTCCATTTTGTTACATTCCTTTTTCCCTGAACTGTTCTGGGGGTTATATGATAACTACTACCTATGTGTATGGGGGTGCATGGGTGGGTGTAGGTGTCATTGCATCTTTAGTTGAAAGATGTTATTCCCATTCCAGTCCAGTACTGTCTCCCTGTTTCCTTTCTCTTTTTTACATTTATTACTAGCTAATCCAGTAGCTTTTACTTTGGGTTTTACTAATTAATAGGAACAGCACTGGGCTTTTCTTTTATCTCCTAAAACTGAGTACTAACCTTTTTGTAAAGTTTGCATTTAAATGAAGAAAATGAGTTTCACTTTCTTTTAGATTGATAGTTTCAAAAATTTTTAGATTTTGCACCCATCAGTAAAAAATGTTTTAGCATATATGCACATTATATGGACATTTATCTATAAATTTTACATATGTACTAATATTCAGTATTGTTATACAACAAACACTAATTTTTTTTTTAAATTTTTTATTGATGTCTTAGTTTATAACACTGTGGGGTTTTAGTTGTACATTTTTGTTTGTCCGTCACCTTGTGGATGTAACCCTTCACCCCTTGTGCCTCCCCCACCCCCCTTCCCCTTGGTAACCACCAATCAGTTCTCTCTGTCCGTGTGTTCACTTATATTCCATATATGAGTGAGTTCATGCAGTGTCTGTCCTTCTCTCTCTGGCTTATTTCACTTAACATAATACCCTCTAGGTCCTTCCATGTTGTTGCAAATGGGACAATTGTGTCTTTTCTTATGGCTGAGTAGTATTCCATTGTATGTATATACCACATCTTCTTTAACCAATCTTCAGTTGAGGGACACTTGGGTTGCTTCCACTTCTTGGCTATAGTGAATAATGCTGCAATGAACATAGGGGTGCATACGCCTCTTGTGATGGTTGATTTCATGTCCATTGGGTAGATGCCCAAGAGTGGTATTGCTGGATCATACGGTATTTCTATTTTTAATTTTTTGAGGACTCTCCATACTGTTTTCCATAGAGGCTGCACCAGTTTGCATTCCCACCAGCAGTGAATGAGGGTCCCCGTTTCTCCACAACCTCTCCAGCATTTGTTGTTTTTTGTGTTGGTGATTATAGCCATTCTAACCGGTGTAAGGTGATATCTCAGTGTAGTTTTGATTTGCATTTCCCTGATGATTAGTGATGTTGAACATCTTTTCATGTGTCTATTGGCCATCTGTATCTCTTCCTTGGAAAAATGTCTGTTCATATCCTCTGCCCATTTTTTGATCGGGTTGTTTGTTTTTTTGTTGCTCAGTTGTATGAGATCTTTGTATATTACTGAGATTAATCCCTTGTCAGACAAACGATTTGCAAATATTTTCTCCCAGCTGGTGGGTTGTTTCATTTTGATCCTGGTTTCATTTGCCTTGTAGAAGCTCTTTAGTCTGATGAGGTCCCACTTGTTTATTTTTTCTTTTGTTTCCCTTGTCTGGGTAGACATGGAATCTGAAAGGATCCCTTTATGTCCAGTCGCAATTAGTGTACTGCCTATATTTTCTTCCAGGAGTTTTATAGTTTCAGGTCTCACTTTCAGGTCTTTGATCCATTTTGAATTGATTTTTGTATATGGCGATAGGAGATGATCTACTTTCATTCTTTTGCATGTTGCTGTCCAATTTTCCCAGCACCATTTATTGAAGAGACTTCCCTCTCTCCATTGTATGTTCTTTGCTCCTTTGTTGAAGATTAGCTGTCCATAGGTGTGTGGTTTTATTTCTGGGCTTTCAATTCTGTTCCATTGATCTGTGTGTCTATTCTTGTACCAGTACCATGCTGTTTTGATTACTGTAGCTTTATAGTATATTTTGAAATCAGGGATTGTGATGCCTCCAGCTTTGTTCTTTTTTTTCAGAATTGCTTTAGCTATTCGGGCTCTTTTGTTGCCCCATATGAATTTCAGTAGTTTTTGTTCTATTACCGTGAAGAATGACATTGGGATTCTGATTGGGATTGCATTGAATCTGTAGATTGCTTTAGGTAGAATGGACATTTTAACTATATTTATTCTTCCAATCCATGTGCATGGAATATTTTTTCCATTTCTTTATGTCCTCCTCGATTTCTTTCAATAGTGTCTTATAGTTTTCATTGTATAGGTCTTTGACCTCCTTGGTTAAATTTATTCCCAGATATTTTATTCTCTTTGTTGCAATTGTAAATGGGATTGTCTTTTTGAGTTCTCTTTCTGTTTTTTCATCGTTAGTGTATAGAAATCCAATTGAGATAAAAAGAAATACCTAAAACTAGTTCTAATATTGTCTTCCCACACCCACATGGTAATAGACCATTTTACATGCATGCTATTTTGGAGACCACAATTTTTTAACCATAGTGTAGTGACACTCAGGTGGGATTACAACTACTCTGTCACTATTGGTTTAAATTTCAAAACTTGCCTTTTAAGTTCTTGCAGACTGAAGGTCATCCCTGTAATATTACTTTCACTCACTTGTTTTCTGATGTTTTCATGAGTGGAAGAGAGGAGGTGAGGTTCTAGTTCACTCCCTGTCAGTGGCGTAACCCCAGGAAGGCCCAGGGAAAAGTGCTGGGCAGGTGAAACTGTTATGTGTGCCAAGCCTGGATAATAGTGTAAGACTCATGGCTCCAGGTAACATCTAAGAGGCCAGCTCTTCCAGTTCTGGAGTGCTGAGTCTAAATCTTAGCATACTACACAAGTATTAAAATGTGCTTATTAGTTTCTCCTTAATCTCTGTGTTTATGGTCTGTCAACACAGCAGAAAATTCTATACAGTACACAAAGGATTTCGGTGTCTGAGGGGAGAGAATCCCTGAGAGCCAGACTGTGATATTGCTGTCAGTTACATCATCTCCAGCAGCACCTGTGAGTCTGTGAAGGGTGCTGTGACTTGCAGGTCACCTTTCTGCACTGAACATACCCAGTGATTGAAAAGCTGCTTTTCCTTACTCCTTCACTCTTCATCTTGATTTCTAGGGCCTGGAGCCATGTCAACTGCTGTTAAGTGACAAAAGGGGAATTAAAACATGGGCATCTTTTTTATACTTCTTTCAGATAAAAGCTGTGATGTTCACCTGTATAATATATGGCATCTCTTCTCAATTCTTAATAGTGAACCTCCAATTTTTATCATTCTTTTTAGTAAAGGAAGATTTTCCTTCCCAAAGAGAATAGCTTTATATTTTTTCAGATTATGTAAGTAATACATGTTCATTGTGAAGAATTAAAACAACGTGTAAAAACATAAAGTAAAGGTCCGCTGGAACCCCACCATCCTGTGACAACCACGATGTGCTTTGCAATGTATTAACTTGGCTAGATTGAACTGCATTTCTCAGAATTCCCTTCCCTGTGTCTCCAGTTAGGATGAGTCACAAATTCTTGTGCAAAATATGGAAGGCCAAAATGAAGCAGTAGCCATTTGTAGCTCAAACACATGGTCGCTTTTCCATTGGCTCACCTCATTGGCGTGCATCGGGGCCTGTAACTGCTCCACCTTCCCCTGACTATTCCTTCACCTTCTCTGATAAAGGGTCTCAGTTTCTGCAGGAAGCCCACATCATCAAGGTCAGAGGCAAGAACTGACACAGATTTTGATATGTCGTCATGGGCTCCAGCTCATGCCTGTGGGTTCCAGCTTGTTCTTGTTCTTCCAAACTTGACATCTTTTCTGACTGCCTGCCCTATGGACTTCAAGTTCCAGCATCAGACGAGAGAATGCAGCCGTACAGAGACTAGTTTGCCACTTCCTACAATTGTAAGGTCAAATCCCCTCTATGTGCTAACCATGATGAAAATTAAGAACATTTGAGAGGATATTAGCATCTCTGTTAAGAGGAAGAAAAATAAAATGTTTAAAGAAGATCACTATAAATAATCTAACTTCAGTCCCTCATTTTAAAGATGTGGAGAATGAAGCCTGGAAGAGAAAGAGGCTGTTAGGTTTGGAACCTGGATTTTCTGCTGCTCATTGATTGCCTCCCAACCTCCACTGAACATGGTGGTTTCTTTCCCGCAGAATACTGAAAAAAATCAACGCTTGGGCTCTCTCTCCCAGGCCAGTATTTCTTCAACGAGTTTTGGCTGCATTACCTCTTCAATACCTTTATATACTTACCGCTACTAAAACTGCGTGAGAAAATACAAACCCGATTAAAAGGGTCCTTGAGAGAGAGTGACAACAGAGGCAGGCTCTCCAACCCTAATGAACTGGCATTCCTAAAAAAACAGATGATTCCTTCTCTGACGCAAAATCAGTCCACATAGACAGTTTGAAACTACTTGGGAATTGCCCATGTGGCATCATTTTAGGAAAAGCAAATTTCTGTACGATACAAATAAAAAGATGACTCAGGAGCTAGAGCATATAGTGTGGGCAGGGGCCAGATGAGAAAGAGGCAAAAATGCAAAACACCAGGCTGCAATGGGTGTCTTACTGTACTTGAGTTTGAAAGTGTAATTGGAGATAATTTAGTTGATGATCACAGGACTTGGCAATGGCAGATTTATAACTGCTAATTATAAAATTGGAAACAGTAATAATGTTGAAAATCATTCTTATAAAGCACTTCTAGGGTTGCATAACAGTTGTAAAGTTCTAGTTCTTTGATTTTTGAAGCTACTGACAGGCTTACTAAGGACAGACAATCCCATGGGAGCAGCAGATGCTTTTCTTTGCTCAAGACATTGGCTCAGCACCATGGGGAGGATAAAGATGATTAAGATGCAGCCCCTGTTCTCACTTAATAGGGGATTAAGATTTATATAAACACAGAATGTAATAAGGGTTAAGGAATAGACATGGGAGAAGAAAGTTCTCCTGAGGAAAGAGCATTTGATTTGAGCTTTGATGTATTTCGATAGGCAGACATGACGGGAAATAATAAAAACCATACTCTGTCTAAAATATTAAGTACCTGAATCTGGGGGTGGAAGGTGACTTTATTTAAAGAGGATGCTCGAAAAATGACTAAAAAGCTTTCTACCAGATACCAGAATCCTCAAGATCAGCTTTTAAATGAAGCCTGACTGTTCACTTAAAGCTTCAACAAAATTCAGCAACAAAACAGAGTTTAAGCTATAGCTTCTAGAAGGCACTCAGATTCTAGTAGAATAGAAAAATATGGCAACAAAAGAGAGATGTAGCTGATAACCAAACAGTTTTTCTCATCCCTAAGCTTAACATGGTGACTTCTAAGTGGATAGAAAATGTAGTTGAATGTTTTATGAACATTTTCATCTCATCCAATCTTTACTTGCTTGGTAACAGTTTGGAATAGCAGAAAGAGCCAAGACTACTTGGTTTCAAACCTCCACACTACGACTTACCAAGCTGTGGAATCCTGTAGAAAACATTCTGCCTCTCTGAGCTCAGAGATACTAGTATCAAGAGGATCAAATTAATGTGAAAATAACCTATTTGTGACCTATAAATCAGGACTATTTAAAGATCTCTTCCTGCAGGTCAACCCTTTCAAGCCTTGCCCATGAATATGCTTAGGTCTAAGAAGGACATTTTTTGGCTGGAGAACAACAGAATGACCTTTGATGAGATTATTCTGTTAGGGTCCCTAAAAATCAATAGTGCCATACAATTTAAAACCAGCATCAACTAGAGATTTTAATCTCAAAAGGTATAGGTTAGACCATGGCTAAAACAGAAAAAGACTCAACAGTGGGACTCAAGTTTTGCTAGAAGCTCTGTGACTCTGGCAAGTAATGAATCGCTGCACCTCAGTTTCCTCATCTTTGAAGCAGATATAAGATACTTTACTACTTGGGGATTACTGAAAACTATATGTAGATGTCTTTTGAGTTTATAGGTTGAAAATGAAGGACAAAGGTATTACAGGGCATAGTCTCATACAAATTAGGGCTCCGTAAAACTCACATTTCAGAAACAGAAGAGGTACTCCTAAATGGCCAAATGGAAAAAACTAGTAAAATTAATTTACCAAAGAGGAAAGACCTTTTCCCCCAACTACTTATGAATAATATTAAGATGTGAAATCTAATGTTTTAGTCATTAAAACCAGTCCTGAAATCTACCTCCTGAAATTTTAACTCTTAGGGAAGGCGTTGCTGGCTGTTGGTAGCAACATCAGCTTTCTCCTCCTTGCAGGCAAAGGGCTAGATCCCACTCCCGGGCCTCCTTGCAGTAGGGTATGGCGTGTCCACTAACGGAGCATGAGCAGAAAGAACAGTGTGCTATTTCCAGACCACGTCTTTAAAACACTTTTCCTTTTCTGCTGGCTTGGATATAAGTAACTGCAAGGCCCTAGGACAGCCCTTCTAGAAACAGGGTTCCAAGGGAGAGAATTAAGCCCCAGTGCCATAAGTCTTCATTGTATGCAATGAGTGTAAAAACAGTCACCCAAATCACTTTCCTGATGCTTATTTCTCCAGAAAGCTCAGGCTGAGAAAGGCTGCCCTAGAAGATGACACAGCTACATGATTAAGGGAATCTGGGTCCCTGAGTAACTAGAGAGAAATCCTTACATAAATGAGAAATAAATGAGTCACTATGAATTTTGAGGTCTATCTGTCTTAGCAGCTAACATTACTCCAACTAACAGATCACCTTAATATAAATCTGTTACAACCACCTTTCAGCGATTAAAAAGAAAGCACACAAATTGAATATCCACATTTTTGTTTTTCTCCACATAATACAAATGGTTTATGCAATTCTGATATGGTGGTGATTTTATAATCAGTCAACACAAAGTACAACACCTTTAAATTTTAATGAAAAGTAGATAATCTATTTTAAAATTACAAATTCAAGAGAAAAGATATATCTATACACCGAGTTTACATACATACAGAAAAACTGGACTTTGAAGCCCTAATGTTTCAAAAGTATCCACCTTCCTCCATACAAACCTAGTATTATTCGGCAACAGTACGACTGATTTTAAAAACAGAAAGTGAATACGTTTTTCAGACCCAATGGTTTGTTTCATTTGTACGATTCACGAAGTCTGTCTTCATTCTCAGCACCTTGGGTTCACCAGGATGTGATCCAAAGCAAACCAGCCTACATTTTCTGGGAAAAACACTTTCCAGGTACTTCATTACCTCTCCTCTCCTATGAAGAGGCCGTCCCCACCCGCATGATTCTGAACAGCATGTTGATGTTCCCGCTTCGAATCGCGTCCCGACAAGCAGTGATCACTTGGTTCTTTGGTTTTCCCACTGTGTGAGAAGAAACATCAAATCAGTATGATCGAAAAGATTAAAAGCGAAATTATAAATCAGAAGCCAGCTTTAAAACAACATAAAACTAGGGCAGAAAAGAGTTATAAGTAGTGCAAATTTAACTAATTTATTGGTACCACTTTGTGAGGGAATTTATCACAAACCAAACCCAGAGACCATCTCACTTAGAAACCATAAGTCAGTTTTATAGAAAAGGATCAAAACTCCTATCTACCTAGCAAAGATGATATTTCTAAAAGGAGGTCGAAGCACTGACCCAAAACAGCAGATTTCAGGTATAAATCTCTGGCTATATTTCTGCTTCCTTTGTTTATTCTGTTGTTCTTTTTCTAAGTTTTACGTTGGACACTCTCATTAATTTTCAGTCCCCTCTTTTTCTAACATGGCATTTAAGACTTTTCTTCTGGGTATGTCACTAGGCTTTTCTTAAGAGGATCCTCGCAGCAAGATCTGAGAGAAGGAGCTGAAAGTTTCCTTCCCTTTCCAGTCTGGAGACTGACTAAAGCCAAACAACAGGCTGGATGACACTCAAGCGACTGGTGCCAACTTGAATGTTAAAGGTATCTTTACAGATGAGGCCCGAACATGAATTCTTGAAGCTACACCATCTTCAATGGTTCTCACCCCAAAACTGCAGACCAATTACAGTGCTGCGAAAAGAGACTCACCACGCAGATGACCTGCTCTTTGAATCGCTTGATTCACTGCTTTGAGGTTTCCCAACAGCTCTGTGTGATTGTTACAACGAATTTTATATCCATTTAGCAAGTCTTTATTAAGGTCATAGAGTTCCATATAGCGATTCTTCATTGTTTTCCTATGTAAATCAATAGGAATCCAACATCACTGTACCTAAATATGGCAGGCTTAAGTGAAAAAACTTGCAAACTTCTTAGACACAAAAAGAAAGGAAGACACCAGATTCTTCACTGTATTGTCATTAAAACAGGGTAACTGCTAAAGTTTGCTTTGAAAACATTAAGAAGTTTCTATCAAAATAGTCTATCTCTTCCAAATAAATGGAAGACAAGTGGCCTTTCTTGGTTATTGGTCCATGGTTTGAATTCAGGAACCAAGAATTATCATGTGCCCACTGCAAGGGCGGTGGTAGGGAAAAGTGAGCAAGGTGGTAGGCTATCTTCCAGATTTCAGATTAATATTCACTAGACAAAATGGGCCTATTCTTAATACAGTATTTTTAGATAGTAACAGATTCAGCTTCATATCAAGTCTTTTATCAAAGTTTTAAAAACAAAGGCATAAAATTAAAACCACAAGATATTACTACACAACAATGAAAATGACTAAAATAAAATAAACTGATAATACCAAATGCTGGCAAGGATTTGGGGCAACTGGAACTTTCCTGCACTGCTGATGGGAATGCAAAATGGTACAGCTACTTTGGAAAATGATTTGGCAATTTCTTATAAAGTTAAGCATATACTTACTATACAACCCTGCCATTCGACTTTGAGGTATTTGTGCAAAAGAAATGAAAACATGTCTGCAAAAAACCTGTATGCAAATGTTTACAGCAGCTTTATTCTCAGTCATCAAAGTCTGGAAACAACTCAAATGTCAACTAATTGGTGAATGGATAAAGTATGGTATATCCATACAATGGAATACTTTTCAGCAGTAAAAAGGAATGAACTGCTGGTACATGCAACAACATGGATGACTCTCAAAGGCAATATGGTAAGTGAAAGAAGCCAGACTCAAAAGGCTATATATTGTATGATTCCATTTATATGACATTTTGGAAAAGGTAAAACTATAGGCAGAGAAATCAGACCAGTGGTTGCTAGGGACTGGAGGTTAGGAGAGGTACTGATGCTGACAGGCACAAGGTAGATGGACATATTCTACATCTTTTTTTTTTCTTGCTGAGGAAGATTTGCCCTGAGCTAACATCTGTTGCCAATCTTTCTCTTTCTGCTTGAGGAAGATTTGCCCTGAGCTAACATCTGTGCCCATCTTCCTCTGTTTTGTATGTGAGCCGCCACCACAGCATGGCCGCCAACAAGTAGGTACAGGTACGCTCCCGGGAACCGAACCCAGGCCGCCGCAGCAGAGTGCACTGAACTTAATCGCTAGGCCATGGGACCAGCCCCTCTACATCCTGATTGTGGTAGCGGCAACACAACTGTATAAGTTCCTCAAAATTTACTGAACCGTAAACCTAAAAAGGGTGAATTTTCTGCATGTAATTATAAATTACATATCAACTAACTTGACTTTAAAAAATAAAAACAAATGTATACATCTGAGAGTCTCTAAATGAAAATATAAGAAATTCAGGAAAAAGGGAATTTAGAGGTTGTTGGTCACTTCTCCCCAGTTTAGCACAGTCAAATGCCTAAAGCCAGCAACAATTAAACACTGTCCAGTGTCACTGCATACAGTATTCCATTGTACAAATATATCTTAATTTATCCATTATACTGTTGATGCTAGTTTGGATTGTTTATGCTTTGGGGTTCTTATGAGCAATGCCTTCATGAGCATTCTTGTACAAACATCCTGATCTATATGTGCACAAGTTTCTCCAGGTTATAAACTGGGAGTAGAACTGTTGGGTCATAAGGCAGGTACATTTTCAACTTTACTGATAATGCCAAATTATTTTCCCAAGTCATCGTACCACTGTACACTCCTACTAGTAGCATCTGAGCGTTGCTATTCCATATTGCTGACGATTTTAACCTTGCACCTGTCTTAGCCATGGTAACCACTCACATGTCCCCCACCAGACGCGCATCCTCAGCTCGGACCAGCAGACTTCGGATCAGATTAGAATTATCAGCCATGTCAGCGCTGAGCTTCTGATGCACTGAATGATATTCATCCACCTGGAGACCACGAACACTCGGGAATTTAAAAGGCCTCACAAACTTCTTGAAAACGAGACAGACTGAGAAGACACTGTCTACCACATACCAAGGCCCTTTTCTTTTCCCTAGTCACTGGCACCATCTTAAATGTCTCCCGTTACTTCGTCTCCCATCAGTGAGGTAAGTCCATGCTGCCTCCAGCACTCAAGATGACATTCCACGTGGGTCCTTTCCACGTCTTAGCACTGGGAGCCCCAGCAACACACAGTAACATTTTAGGGATTTGGGGTAGGAATGTTGTTATAATTTGGGGCCAATCACAATCATTTTTCTTTTTTCTTTTGAATTTGGGTTGTTGGAAAGTATTAAACCAAAGAGCAATGTAGATACAACAGATAAGATGAAGAGCTAGCAAAGGAAAATGTTAATATATTTTTTTAAAAGTATCCCCCTAAACCAAGGAAAGAAAGCAGTGTACTCAAGAGCTTTTATAAAAGAAATCCTTCTACTAGTGAACTCTCCAATACTAGTTCAATTTTGATTTTAAGAATTTGCAAAAATTCTTTAAATATAGTATCATTAATTCCCTAAGAGAAACATTTCCACATTAAGACTACCCTGTTCCCACAAATGCATCCGCTAGGTGCCCTCACCTTAACTAGCACCTTTCGTAATTCCTCAAAGTAGACAGGGAACTCAGCTTCTACCTGAAGGTCTTCAATAGCAAAAAATGATGCCATCGACTGGATGACATCACCAGCCAAATCAATATCGTCAGTATTTACAGTGATCTGTGCAGAGAAAAAAAGCGACAAGTTTAGCATCCTCAGATATTAAAGACAAACTTAGCTGAAACAGTACCTCAGTTCCCTTATGTTCAACACATTTATTGAGCATAAGTTTATATGTGGTGATGAAGAAGATAGGGTGTAGCCCTCAAGGAAAGTACAAATCACATTCATTATTTCTAGGGGCAGGCTATAAGATCAATCCTCTAGCCTTATAAACTAAACAACAAAATCACTCAAACAGTGAAAATGTTTTTGTTCACCTCTGTATTCTCAACCCTCCCCAGATTAGATAAGGAAGGGCTGAAGGAAAGGAAGGGGGAGGCAGAAAACCGCTGTTCTAGATTATACCCCAGTGTCTTAAGACGATTAACACCAACAGACGAAGTTGAAACACGTGGTTTTACGGCCTTGAGATTGGTGTCACCCACCTCACTTTGCACTGAATGGTAAACATTACATGAGAAATCTTTGCCCACGACAGTAAACATTACCTCTCCACTAAGTTTTATTTTTATATACAGCTGGCCACCATTCCTTAAGGATGTGAAACACACTTGAAATGGAGCATTCTGAATGTTAGTGTCTTCTGGTAACAGAAAGTTCTGGTTGAGCCATATAACAACCTGAAAATGAACAGGATGAAATGAACTTCCATTTTTAAAGTACAGTCATTCTTAAGAGTTATCCTTCTTTCTAGTTTTACTGCTTGGTAAACAAACAAGCAAAGAATTATACTTCACCCTCTACCAAGAAAACACTAATCACACTCCCTTTTCTCACCTCATACATATTCTTAAGTAACATTTATCATTATGTCTGGCCCCACAGCATGCATGATTTTATAGCATTTTCAACTTAGACATAATCCTATATGCAGTGTAGAAACGATCCAGGTCTGATGCTAATTCTGCTTACACAACAGCTTTTCTGAAGCTATATACTGGACAATTAGTCTGCTTAAAACTGTTCCATTCCACTCTTTAAAACAATTTTAAATAGAGTATGTGTGCACACACAGCACAGACCAGAGGTACATCCACACAATAAGAATAAATTTTAGTATTAATAATAATAGTATTTTATAGTGGTTTACAACACAGTTTCCACATGAGAACCTCCCATGAGGCCTTTTGGAAGGGCCCACCTATAGAGTTTCTGGTTCCACAGGCCAGGCAGGGGCCTAAGAATCTACAGGATTTAAAAGGCTCACTGAGAATTCTGAAGTCCAGCCAAGGTTGAAGTCCACTGGTATTAGTTCTGTAGACTTCACACGATCCTGTCATACCAATTACGTAATCTTCAGGGGCCCCTGTGAGCTAAGACTATCCTCACTTAGAGATAAGGAAACTGAGGCTCAGACTGGGAAGGGGAGTTCCCCCAAATCACTACGAACTTCATTAGCTAAGGTAGCATTTGAACCCAGAAATGTCCTCAGCTCCAAGTCCCACTCTCTCCATTGTGAAGCAGCTTCCTCTTGAAACACTAGGTCAGGACAGCCACACTAAGACCATAACATCAGAAAGAGAGGAATTAAAAACTGATAAGAATGCACCTATAACAAGCATTGCTCAGGTAAATAAGGTACATATTTTTTCAAAGCGAGACAAGACACTTTAGCAATATTTTTGTTACAGGTTGTAAGTCAACTCCAAGCTACACAACTCTTTCATGTCATAATTACTGCTACCAAGTAACTCATTCGTGTCATCCCCCCCTTCTACAAAATAACATTCAAAGGATTCTAAAGTGCCAAAGTATCGGAAAAAAAAAAGTGAGACACTCACCCTCTGCGCCCGTTCTGCAATGGTAAAGTTGACATAACTGAGTGGCTCGCTGGCAGAGTCCGGGCTGGTCAGCGCATACATGGAGAATCGGGGGAGCTGTCTTGTCAATTCAAATACATGGAACTGGGTGCTAAGGTCAACCAATGGAACACAAGGGAATTGTTTTGTATAGAATGTTATTTCAAAATGCAAGGCCCAGAAAATAAAGTCATTACTGGGTCACCAAGTTGATATTTAAGGGTTGACTGAAGAAAAAAAACCCAAAAACCTTGAGGTTTAAAGTACTGCAGTAACAGGATTTGGGATTTAGAGAGAACACGGGTCTGCACATAACACGCACCAAGGGTTTAAAACACCCTGAGAGGAATGTGAAAACGCTTTTATCTTCCACAAATCTGGAGGTTTTCTTCACTAGCTGAGGTTATATTTAACTCTAATATAAAAGTGCATCCTAACCCTTGTAGTCTTAGTGGCCAAAACTAGAATCAACAATTAAACATATTTTTTGAACTTCTGTGATAAGATCATCAGACTAAAACCAGACAATAACCACCTTAAATTTACATACCCTTTATGTTTTATTTTTTAAAGATTTCAAATTAGGGAAATAAAAGGTCATGGGAAGCCTCGCCTGGGTAGGTAGAACCATTAAGTGGTTTCTTTGGCCCCACGGAATCCATGCATGACAGAACATCTACACAGTTTGCTCTCCTCCAAGTGCTGTCTGGAAATGAACTGTGACTATCAAAGGGTCACCTGCTTCTGTAACCCACGAAGGTTTTCAAGTGCAGATCCACAGGGACATCTTTGGGAGGTGTAATTGGGATGCGGATGGAGCTGGAGAGGTTGTGAATGCTGGGGTGTACCACGTGGCTTTCACCTAGAAAAATTCCCTCTGCAAAAATCAATACTGCTCGGATGATGGTGTCTGTAGGGAAGAGAGAAAATAGCAGTTAAAGAACCACTCCAAGATGGCACAGCTGCCTACAAATGCCAGCTATAAATAATTTCTTACCATTAGAAGTAGAAATGCACAATTCTGCATGAGCAGCCTGCATGTCATTCCCCAGATTGACCGAGAGGGCAGTGTGGAGCTTGGTATTGGCTGGGATTATGCCCCGATGCCCATCAGCCTCATTCAGTGGACTGCTCAATTCAGCCTGCAAAACACCCCACCCACTTGCAACTCAGTCACCAAAACAATGAACTAATGCCAATTTTAAATAATACAGCTATTCAGCTTCAAAAGGCAGACTCCCCATCATCTTATTAATCTGATTCTTTAGAATTCAGAAGACTCACCTCACTAGTGCTCCCTTGTTCTACCTGACCTTTTCCTAAGCCTTGTCCCTTTCTGTGGTTAGGGTCCACTGTACCCCATTCATGCCTTTTACATTTTTTTGTATTGTACTTTTAAATAACAAAAAAAATTCACTTAGTATAACAAACTTAAATACAGTATGCATGACAGGACAAATAAAGTCCTACTCCCCAGCTCATCCTCCAGCCTGTTTGGTACGTACATGTATACAAACATACACATATACACACACACAGAGTTTTTGTTGTTGTTCGTTTTTATGTTGTTTTTGAAAAAGATAAATGATACTCTATACACATTGTTCTTGCTGTCTTTCACTCAGTAATACCACAGATATCATTCCATATCAGTCCAAGCATATATACTTCATTCTTTTGAGCTGCTTAATATTCCCCAGCACATAATCCCTACTACTGATCAACATTTAAGTTGCTTCCAGCCACTCACTGCCACAACCGGTGCTGCAGTAAATGTCTCTGAACACTCATGCAAATATTTTAGCTATCTGGAAGTGGAATTTCTAGATGAAAGGATACATGCCCTCTTAATTCCGACACTAGCAAAAAGGCAGAAGCCATCCACACTTCCGCCAGCGGGGAGGAGGGAGCCACACCACGGCAGACATCAAAACTCTCACTCTTCTTTCACATTTGCCAATCCTCTTGGTCCTTCTCAACTTTTCAGACTCCCATTTCCCCCTCACATGAGGACCTACCTTGGCGTTTTCCTCATAGTTACGGAGTTCCAGCAACAGATTCTGTTTCTTCTGACTCAGCTCTCGGATCAGGTCCTGCTCTACACTGGTGTCCATGAGGTTCCCTCTCATCTCAGCTGTGCCTGGCAGGTAGCCCCGGACTGAAGAGAAGGAGAAAACACCAGACTGAAGAATATCTCAAGTATAGCCAGGTCTACTTTAAAGTCATCAATTATCTGTTCCTAAAAACCAAAAACCTAAGTTCTCATCTTCCTAACTTCAGTGAATTTACTAGAATGAGAGGATATCAATACAAATGCTTTACAGTGGAATTTCCTGGTATTCTGACCCAATCAAATTAAAAATCTGACTTTTCAAGGATTTTTCTCATCCCAATTTACTTTCCCCATCCACTGAGCAGCAGATTAACTGGACGTGGCCATCCATCCGGTAATCTCCCTCTACCACACCAGCAATTGCAGAAGAAAAGTTGTCTTTAAAGATGACCTCCCCAGTTCGGTCACTTCGAGCATCAACCTAAAAATAAAACAAGAACTTGAAAAATTGCTTATGCTACATTTTTTTTTAAAAACCCACAAAATTTTAAAGTTAAAATCGGCTTTAAAGGTCATTTAGTCTAGCAGTTTCCAAAAGTACTCCATAGAGGCCTGTGGCTTCCCAAGAGGTGCCTAGGACCACTGGGGCCCGAGAGAACCATTAAGAGGCCTCAACCAGCTGTGCTTTCCTCTTCTTTTTAAATAAAAGCTGTTTCACATATTGGCCTTTACATACTATCTCATTTGGAGAAACGGGTTGGCTGAGAGGCAGCACATATGGTATACATAGCATAGTGCAGAAGTTCAAACTGTCTGGGTTCTGAGTCCACCTCTGCCACTTACTTTCTGTGCGATCTTGGGCAAGTTTCTTAACCATTCTGTGGCTTGGTCTCCTCATTGGGGATCAATAACAAGAACATGAGGAAAGTAACAGTACCTTCCCCTCAGGGCTGTAATGAAGCCAACAGGAGTTAACGCATGTAAAGCACTTAGCACAGGGCCTGGCATGGAGAAGTGTACAAGAAACTTTACTTCTACACAAAAACTTCATCTTTATTATGTGTAAATGTATATAATATATTTCTATCTAAAGTTTGAAAAATGCCATGCTAGCCCAATCCTCCACCAGATAACCTTTTGTAATAACCCTGGTTTAAGAGCCCCTCTTCCACGTGAAAACCACTGAGACACCTTAGAGAGCCCTCCTGTCCTCTTCGAGTCTCCTCTTCCTGAGAGAGGCAAATAAATGAGCGATCAGAAACAAATGCATCTCAAAAACAACACTTAAAATGATGATTTTGTTCTAAGCAAGAAGACGTGTATTACAAATAAAAGGCTAGCTGTAGAAAATCTGGTACAGCAATCATCTCAATGACCAATGCCATTCACTATTTTCATTTTTTCATAAACATCCTCCCGGGCAAAACTTCACAACGAAACAATAAATTTAGGTCATAGCCTATTAATAGCTCCTACCCCTTGTCTCGAATCTATCACATTCAAGTTTCCCGCTGTTAATAACAGCATCACGTAAGCCTGAAAATTATGGATGCTACAGCCTGTGGAGTAATGAATGGCCTGTATTTTACCAAGGTTCTTAGTACGTAAGCACAACCCTCCAACTCAGGCTGGACCGAACTTGCTTCTTTCTGGCTCCTTAATGGCCTGCAGCACTGCTTTTCCACAATATCTAACAAACAAGAGGGTTCATTTGCTAACTAAGAAGGGAGGCTACAAATTAATATTTCTGTGGATATTCTGCTCTTTTGCTTTATCCAACCTGGAGGTTTTGCCCTGGAGGAGAGGATGGCCCTCCAGCTCAACAAACAACCTACTAAAGACAACGTTAACTGGCTACTTGCATTTCTTTAGTATTTTTGCACCTACATTCACATGTGGAATCTGTATATTTTCCTTTTCTATGCTATTTCTTTTAAGTGTAGATATCAGTTTTTCTACTTATGTAATGAACTGTATGATTTTCTTATCTTTTTTTATGCCCTGGAACAGATTATATAATATAAATTCCTTAAAATTTTGAAAGCATTTAACTATAAACACATCTAGGTCCACAGTCATATTTGAAGGTAACTTTTGGTAACTTCTCAGGCTAGTAATTTCTAATTCTTGAATCAATCACAATAATTTATATTCCCCCAGAATATGGTCTATTTTATGGATTTTTAAGTTTCTTAATAAGCAACTACACAGTCTTCCCTTACAATTTTTAATATCCACACCAGAGACAAAACCAAGTAAAGAAGCAAGAACCAACATAACAGTTTTTTAGAATCTGTTCTTCACACAACACCAAAGGAAGGTTACAATGTACTGGCCACAAGTAAAGAAAAAATCAAAGAAGAAAAGATAGGAATTAGCTGATCTCCTTCAGGAAATCTGGCGCTGACAGACAAGAAAGCTAGGGCAAATGGTATCCATGGAGATCTGGCAGCTACGTAGGCAGTTTCTAACAAGACAATCCTGATTTGCCAAAAGACTGTAGAAAATTCTGATTTGAAGTTAAAAAAGGAAAGAAAGCCAAAAGATTTTATTTTGAAGTTATAGCTGGGAAAACAATATGACAACGTGATTCTTCCCATTAATTCTAAGTTTTCAGTCAGTCAAGAAGATTTATTAGAAAAGAGCTACACAAAACAATTCATTATTAGCTTATTAAAATTCCTTTTTTTTACTGGCCTACACCTAGCATCAACCTGATCACACTGATTCTCATTTCTTCAAGGTAGAGATTTAGAAAGAATCTTCCAGAAGATTTTCCCCCAAATAGGGCTTATAAAACTGAAAGAACACTCACTCACTCTGTAGTATTGACAACTAGAGCAAGAAAAAATATGGAAAGATTATGAAGTTAAATTTGAAAGCACAGGCAAAGAATGCAAGTTTATATTCTCATGTTACTCTTCTGAGTCATATAGCCAATATATCTCAATTATTACTTTGAATTATACTTGAACTCTGCTATCTAAACTTACCTTGCCATTGGACCAACCAGTTATCAGTTCACACACTCCATCAGAATTAAGGTCAAAAGCATGAATGCTCATGGCATGATTTTTGGACTGAAAAGGAATTTCAACAATCAGTACAGAAGACTCTCAATAAATATAAAATCCCTGAATATCAGAGGCTGAATCATACTAACTTTAATTCTCCAGTATCGGGCTGTTTTGTCATAAACTCCAACTGTGCCATTGGAAAGGGCGTAACCAAATCGACTGCCATACATGGGGCAAAGAGAGGTGATTATCTACAAAAAAATCATACATAAAAATACATCTTTTCATTAAAGCTCAATTTAATGCAAAGTATGGCTTTATAAAATTGCATGCCTTGCTACAAGTGTGTTAAAATTAGATTTAAGTGCACTTCCAATCCATTAGTGGGGAATGTATTCCTCTTCCCTATGACCCATGTCATCTATTTCAGAGTTGGATAATCAGAATTTAATAAACTCACAAAGTTTGCTGTTTTATATCAAGCTTATTTGGCAAGTTTCAGCAAATTATTTTTAAAAAAACAATAAAATTGAGGGATTAAGGAGACTACAAGCTGAGTACACAAGATCTAGAATATGTATAATAGATGTTATACACTCTAAACTCACTATGTTTTAGAGATTATTCCAGTTTCCTTAACTTACAATAACCACCAATCTAAATTTTAAAGACTTGTAAAATCCACAAATGAATATCTTATGTGTATACTTTTCTTTCTATGACATAACTTATTGTTTGCTAGAGATGAAAGACATTTCTTAGAAAAAACATAATCCTTTGAAAAGTGAAAACCCAAGCACGTGGCTTTGTGTGTGTATGTAACAATATACAGAACACATATATTATACAGAAATATTCATAGGTCTGTTCGAGGATTTAACATCCTTAAAAGGATAAAATTTTAGACACTGAATGAAATTATCCTTGAAAGTTAAAACCAAAGCTTAATAATATCTATAATCCTGCAGATCTACTCTCTAATTCTGACACTAATACAAGAGATATTAAGAAATAAATTGAATAAAGCAGAGAATAGTTATATAATTTCCTCTACACCTACAGCTTTTCTACAAAACCACCCACTTCACTTAACTCTGAATACAAGTGCTGTGTAGGACTCCAGAACTATTTAGCTCAAGACATTCTTTCGGCAATACTTAGTACTATTCAACTGCCAAACGAGTTATAATTTTGCTGATCTGTGAAAAGACATTTGAGCTAGGAGCAAAATCAAACCAATGGGATAGGGAAATGGCCCTAAAATGAACAATTTTATAAAGTCCACAGTTTCATAAATTTAGCCCCAGATTCCCTAAGTCCCTTAGTCCTTCATTAGTTCAGTAGTTTATTCTTTTGTGGACTAGAGGATCAACAGTCACCCTAGCTCTATTTCATGTTCTCCTGTCCTTTCCTAGGATTTAGGAAAAAGGTGTTTCAAAGATTGTACTCTCCTCACATCTGGTATGGACAATAAACAGAAATCCAAAACCTGAATGATTTCCACCAAATGGAAAAAGATCTACTACAAATTGGAATGAAAGGGAAATGATAATGTAGGACACAGCACGTACAGGCCAGTGATTCTCAAGTTGTTTTTTTTTTTTTTTTTTTGGTGGGGGAAGTGGGAGTGGCAAACCCCTTTAAGAATCTAATGAAAGCTAAGGACCCTCTCTCCAGAAAAACACACTAAGCACAGACACACAAAATAGAACCCCTTGTATAGACACACATGTTCAGACTGCTGCTTCTGGCACTCATTTCTTCCTTCATTTTTCTCTATCTACAGCTATCAGTTTACAAATATATAAACAGTAGGACTAAGTAAAAATCTATGACTCTTGCTATAGAACAAAGGTAAATTAATTAAAATTGTCGATAACATTTTGTATATCAATATGCAGGTTTGCTTTCTGGTCTCCTTTCATAGTTAGGGGAACAAAAGCCTGACTTTCCTGGGTAGCTTTGTAAGTGGTGAGAGGTAAGGACAAGTGGTCAAGCTGGGTTTTGAGGTCAGTGCCCTCAAGCTTTTCTCATACAGACTCCCAAACACCACCTGATTAAATTTTGCAGAATCCCACCATTCTGATCCCTAAGACTCCCTTCTGTTGTTTTTTTTCTCCTGTCCATTTACAATGTTCACAGCCATTGCTCCTTTATCCTCTTCTCCTTCCTTAATTCAGAATACCCTAATTGTTTTTCCTGTTTCCATTTTGCCCAGTCCTGGAAAACCAGCGGCAAATAAATATCCTAAGAATGCCAAAATGACAAAGGATAAGGGGGATCTTTAGACATTGCTTTAAAAAAATGAAGTTTAAACTCTAAGAAACATCTCAGGTTCAATTACATGAGTAATTTTAATCACAAAGAAACTAGCCAAGTTCTTTAACATCTAATTTTCAAGTTTACCTACAGAAATGTGCCTAAGAAATACTTAACTTGAATGAAGGGGAAAAGTATAAAATCTCATTTATGCACTTCATCCAATCCCATTTAATACACATGATGAGGAGGAGGACAAAGCACAAAAGTTCAAATCCTGAGCATGCCACTTAATAAACACGACCTTGTGCGAGTAACTTAACAAAGAAATGGGAAATAATAATAATGATGGGAATAATACCTTTCTAAGGGTTGTTGTAGAATTAAGTGAGTTAGATCATGTGAAGTCCTTAGAACAGTGCCTGGCATACATTAGGTGCACAATAAATGGTTGCCATTATTATTAATATTAATATACATTAACTTAGAAGAAACACCTTTAAGTGCTCAATAATTTTTCTCTGTTTAATCAGTCTTTTCAAAATATATCTTGACACAAGATTTTTAAATGCTTCTTTCTCTGTAATGTACCACTCCATTTAATCCCCATAGTTTTCACTCTAAAACTGTTTGGGTTGTGAGATGTCCCAGCACTCTCATTTGATGTTACATTTGACTGTGCTGATCTATCCTGCCCAAGGTTACCGTAATTCTGAGGTGGCACTTCTTACCTCCGTTTCTGTCATTTCTGCCACAATCTCATCTTCTTTAAAAACTCGGATATCAAAATCCTCAGATCCAACAAGAAGCTGAAAGGAAAAAAAAAAAAAAATGCATATTTAGCTCTAGCACCTGAAAATGCTCCCTGGCTCAGCGCCTTTCTCTGCCTGCATATGGAAGCCCTGTTTCAAACACCAGAGCCCAGTATCCACGGACAAGAGAGAGGTAAGTCAGCTCCAGCACAGCACTTCACTGGCTGTTCAAGAAGTTCACTTCTAGAGTAACCATTAGAATAATTTCAAAGGCTAAGAGTCAATCTGTAAAACGTTTTTGTTTTTGTTTTTTTTTGTGAGGAAGACCAGCCCTGAGCTAACATCCGTTGCCAATCCTCCTCTTTTTGCTGAGGAAGACTGGCCCTGGGCTAACATCTGTGCCCATCTTCCTCCACTTTATATGAGACGCCGCCACGGCATGGCTGAGAAACAGTGCGTCAGCAGGCGCCTGGGATCCGAACCTGCGAGCCCCAGGCTGCCAAGCGCCAACTAAACCGCTGCGCCACCGGGCGGCCCCTGTAAAACGTTTAAAGTCCTGAAAAAGTTGACCAAAATTGAAAATGACTTACTAATATGTTTCAAAGCATCAGAAGCAAGTTATACTAAGACTGTGACTATGACTGCGGTCCCATCAACTGTTCAGCCCTCTCTCCCCATCCTGTGTCTTTGGAACATCACGGCCTTGATCTTTGTATTAGACAAACACCAGTGATTTATTGTTCAAAAGAGAGGAGAAAGACAAATGAGGCCAGTTAGCTCATCATTTAGGCAACTGAGCACCAGAATCAAATATGAGAAGCTAACATTTCTCTCAACACTAATATCACTCTCATGGGAAAATTACTTAGCTGAACACACAAGAGAAGCACCTCCTCCCCCACATACCTCTTTCTTCCCATCACCATCAAAGTCACACAAGGCCAAAGAATGAACAATATCTCCAGTAACCTGAAAATAAAACCAAAAATCATTAACATGCCATCTTTTTTCACTTAATTCAAATATATCAGCTACATGAAAAAGAGGATTATACAAATCACCAATGGGTGTTATTCAAATTACACATATCCTTTTTTTTAATGTACAGCAGTACATGTACAAAATTATAATGTACAGAATTATAAATATGGTTCTATTTTGTTTTTTCTTATTCATTCCAGTCAATGGTAAAAAAAACAAAAAAGTAAAGAACATTTAAAGTAGAAATGTTTAAGAGAACTAAAGAGAATGTTTTGTTCTTCATACCGTCCAAAAGAGATCATTTCCTTCATGATCAAAACCCTGCAGAGCACAGTTCCCACCAATAATTGCAAGAGGAGAGGAAATGTCTCCTAAAGTCCCCAGCACCATTGCATTGGCCCCATCTGCTACCTAAGAAGGAAAAAAAGACATAAAATCTCAGATACAATGATGCTTATTTTTATTTGGATACTCAAATTCCTCTGTCATCATTTGTGAGAAGCCACGTGGTCTTCTGAGAGGCAGGCCAGGGCTCTCCACTGAGGACCTCAATAAAATAATTTAAAAAAAAAGACTCATGCCTTTAAAACATCCAAACTTTTATAATCTATTTTATAATTCCACTTTACATGGAAATCTCTTTAATACTTACTACCTAGTTCTCTACTAACACTCTTTTTAATTGTAAAGTTGCTACAAAGTACAAAGAATAATAAAACCAACACCTATGTCCCCACAATCCAGTATTAATAAAGGTACCAGACTTCTTGAATAAAGTACACAAGTATAATTTAATTTATTGTTGGAAAATTCAAGGACATCTTTGTAAACATTAATTGTTTATTGTACAGGAAAATAATCCTTACTTATATAATCTTTAAGTAGGAAAACTATAAAACAAGATTGGCTATAAAAGGAAGAAAATAATTCATAAGAAATTAAAACTGCTAAATGGCCAAGCAATCAAAAAATA
Organism: Tapirus indicus; assembly: GCA_031878705.1. Taxonomy (NCBI): domain Eukaryota; kingdom Metazoa; phylum Chordata; class Mammalia; order Perissodactyla; family Tapiridae; genus Tapirus; species Tapirus indicus. The sequence goes on along the minus strand of CM062927.1, from coordinate 27,726,471 downwards.
AATTTAAAAGGTAAACAATAAGCTAGGAAAAATAGCTGTAATATATAAGACAAAGAGTTAATATTTTTTGTTAATAAGATAAAAAAGTTAATAAAAAGCAAATAAATAAAAAAGGGTAAACACCTCACGTAAAAAAAAATGAACAGGATATTCACAAGATATCCAAATCACCAACAAACATAAAAAAATGTTCATTCTCACAATGTATCATTTTTCATTTTTCAGATTAGCAAAGATTAAAAATAATAATAGTATCCATTGTTGGTTAGGGTGTGATAAAACAGGCACTCTCATATTCTGAGGGGGAGGTGGAAAAACAGTAGTCTTTCTACGGGTCAATTTAGCAATATCTATCAAAAATATCATTTAAAAAATGGTTTTTAACTCAACAATTGTAAAGCTAAATCCTTGTGATCATTAATTTTATGTATGAACTTGGCTAGGCCACGGTATTGAGATATTTGGTCACACATTATTCTAGATGTTTCTTGGAATGTATTTTTTAGATGAGATTAACATTTAAATCAGTAGACTGTGAGTAAAGCAGATTACCCTCTATAATGTGGGTGGGCCTCACCCAATCGGCTGAAGGTTAATAGAAAAAAGTCTGACTTCCCCTGACAGATTAAGAATTCTGCCACCAGACTGCCTTTGGACTCAAGTTTCAACATCAACTCTTCCCTGGGTCTCTAACCTGCCTGCCCTCCCTGCAAATTTTGGACTTGCCAGCCTCCACAATCGCATGAGCTAATTCCTTAAAATAAATCCCTTTCCACTCTCTCTCTCTCTATATATATATATATGCATCCTATTGGTTCTGTTTCTCTGGAGAACCCTAATACAGTTCTAAACTCAATTTCAGTCTTACACAAAAACACAGGAAGAGTATCTTGGTGACCTTGAAATAGGCAAAGATTTCTCAGAAAGACAGAAAGAGCACTAACCATTAAAGAAAAAAATTGAACAGCTAGACTTCATCAAAATCGAACTTTTGCTCACCAAAAGCCACCTACTTATTGGAATGAGCCACATACTGAGAGAAAAATATTTGTTATATATAAAAATGACAAAGAACGTGTACCCAGTACAGTCATGTGCCACATACGGACATTTTGGTCAACGACAGACTGCATATACAACAGTGGTCCCATAAGATTAGTACCATATAGCCTAGGTGTGTAGTAGGCTATACCATCTAGGTCGGTGTAAGTACATTCTATGATGTTTGCACAATGACAAAATCACCTAATGATGCATTTTTCCGAAAGTATCCCAATCATTAAGCAACATATGACTGTATATCTGAAGAATATCTACAAATCAATACAAACTACCAATAAAAAATAGGCAAAAGACTTAGACACTTCACAAAAGAAGACATATAAATAGAAAATAAGCACAAGGAAAGGTGTTCTATATCACTGGTCATAAGGGAAATGCGAAATGAAACCACAGTAAGATACCACTTCACACCTACTAAAAGGGCTACAATTAAAAAGACTGGCAACACCAAAGGTTGACAAAGAATGTGGAGCACTGGAACTCTCATACATTGCTGATGGAAGTGTGAAATGGTACAACCACTCCTAGGTATTGATCCAAGATAAATTAAAACATATGTCCACAAAAAAACTAGTATAAAAATGTTTATAGCAATTTTATTCAGAATTGCCGAAAACTGGAAACAACCCAAATACACATCCCACATGTCTACAGTCAGAAGAATGGATAAACAAATTGTGGCATATTCACACAATGGAATACTACTCAGCAACAAAAAAGAACAACTGCTATATGCAACAACATGGATGACTCTCACAGACATGCTGAGTGAAAGAAGCCAGACCAAAGAGTACGTTCTATATGATTCCATTTGTATGAAGTTCAATAACAGGGAAAGCTAATCTAAGGTGACAGAAATCAGAATAGTGAATGTCTCTGGGGAATAGGAATTGACTGGAATGGGGCACAACAAATATATTCCATATTTTTATCAGGTGTATTGGTTACAGGGATCAAAACTCATTGAGCTATATACTTAAGGTTTGTGCATTTCACTGTATGTACATTTTACCCCAACAAAAAAAAAAAGGTAATTGCATTTCTAGGAACTTATCCTTAAGAAATAATCAGAGAAATTGGCAAATATGTATGTTTATCAAAGTATCAATTGTAATACAGAAACTATGGAAATAACACAAATATGCAACAATATGGAATTGATTAAACAAATCATGATATATTAACATAATGAAATACTATAGAACCAATAAGAATGATCCATAGATCTATAGTAACTTCATATAAAAATGTTCACAATATATTATTAGACAAAAGGCCACATGTAATAACCAGGGAGTGGAAACAACCCAAATGTCCATTAACTGATGAATGGATAAATGAAATGTGGTATATACACACAAGGGAATATTATTCAGCCATAAAAAGAAGGAAGTACTCAACCTTGAAAATATCATGCTAAGAAAAAAAAAAGCCAGTCACAAAAAAGACCACATATTAAATGATTCTATTTATATGAAACGTCCAGAATAGGAAAATCTCTAGATAGAAAGTAGATTAGTGGGTGCCTAAGGATGAGAGATTGGGGGAAAATGAGGAGTGACCACTAATGAGTACAGGGTTTCTTTCTGAGATAATAAAAATGTTCTAAAATTGATTGTGGTGATGGTTGCACAACTCTCTGAATAAACTAAAACCACTGAACTGTATACTTTAAATGGGTGAATTATATGGTATATGAATTATATCTTAAAGCTATCATACAATAAAAGTAAAAGGCTACATGTATATAGTATGGTCCCATTTTGTGAAAAAAATTTCACTTAGTAAAAAGTCTGGGTAAATGAACTTGAGTGTCATTTCTAGATGAAGACATTATGGGTAATTTTTTTTTCTTTTTGCTTCCCTATCTTTTCTATAATAAATAGGAATTACTTGGGTACTAAAGATGAAGTCGCCTGTAGACGGCAGGCTAGAGTGAGTTTCTCCTATAAACTACTGTACTAAACTTTAACGCAAAGCCACCAGGAGACCTGTTTGCTGGCTTCCCCACTCTTGGTTGAATTCTCAATAGGAGATCTTGACAGACAGTGGTATCACAGATATACTTCATGAGAGACAAGGTGGAGTGTCACCAAGTGGTTACCAACCATAACCAAATAAATAAATAAGTGTCAAATAGATAAAACAGATGTAAATGGTAAAATCTCCACGTTGTTGAACTACACTACAACAGCCATATAGTAAACAAACCAAAATAAATGTCTGATCTCTTTCAAGCATAAAAAAAACCAACAGATATTAAGGGGTAATGGAAACGTTATGGTTATAAAGGGGTATACTTGCCTCTCTGTAGAATAAGTCTGAATTATTGTAGACATCATAAGCCAAAAGATTAGTCTGTGTCCCCACCAAAAGGGCATCATAGCCAAGTTCTGGGTTCAATACTCCTGCAGTCAGGCAGCTCACTGCCTGGTTAATGTTGAGAAGCGAAACATCAGATTCCAAGGGGCTCTGGAAGACCCTGGATGCACTGAAATGCTGGCTCCGTGTATGAGGATTGTGAATGAAAACCTAAAACAAAAACAGTCAATTACATTCTCTTAAAATACCAAAAATGTAAAATTAACATACATTTTTTAAAAAGACCCATGTTATTAACAGATATCAACATTAACAAGAAATCACTTTAATCACCTACAAAATTTAAAAAACATTCATGCACTTAATGCACAGTTCTTTGCACTGCTAGCCTTCCATCACTATGCATTGCGGAAATTCAGTGGTTCTTAGCCTTTAAAGAACAAGATAATGGACAAGATCTAGCTGTTGCTTACCAGGGCAGTTTATATGCTACCCACCAGCAGGATGTCAAAGCACTCTTAAAAACCAGGCTTTTCCCGATTAACTGACAGGAAGCTGCTACCAGCTACCATGTGATTGCTACACACCAGGAAGATCACAGAAAACAGAATAATAAAAACTTCCTTTAGTATCTTTCATCTAAGCACCTAATAAATTCACTTCCTAACCCTTAAAGCTGGTAGTTTTAAAGTCTGGTAGTCAGTAAATCTGTTTTACAAACTTAAACTGAGTCACACAAATCAAGCTTCTTGAAGGCTTTCATAGTCTATACTAGTAAGACAAATAATTAGCCCAAAGTTAATTAATTTTTCAGTTTCAACTATCATAAATATAATCCCGAGTGTCTAGACAAATCATTCAATTTCCTTGGGCTTCCTCTGTAAAAAGGAGGTTTGGCCTAGAACATGGATTCTCAAGAGGGGTGATATTGCTCCCAAGAAGGATAACTGGGTTTGGGGTGGGGGGTATCTTAGATATTAGAATGGCTTGTGCCCCTCTAAAGGGCTACAGTACAAAACCAGATACACAGTATATCTGTGGTATTAAAATTTCATTAGGGAAATTTTCATTGTCTAAAAAAAGTTTCATAGGGGGCAGTACGAAAAAAAAAGGTGGGAAACACTGGACTAGAGCTCCCTTAAGCCCCTTCTAGTTCTAAAATTTGTTAATTTTAAATAAGTATTTCATTCCTTTGGTATAAATCCAAATAGAGTTAATTTTAAATTATTACCTAAACAAGATAGCCTATTCACAAAAAATAGTTTTCAAAAGAATTGATTAGAAATATACAGAAAAGATGTGTAGCTACTGACTACCATGTTCATGTTCTCACTTGTGTAATACTTTACAACATGCTTTTCTAAAAGTTCCTGCATCTGATCCTCACAACAAGCCATGATTTACAGATGAGGTCAGAGGGTTAAGGCCCTTTCCCAAGGTCTGGCAACTGATAAGTGCCAGGGCTGAGACATGAAGCCTGGTGTCTAGCTCCAGACCCTAAGCTCTAGTCACCATATCTTACTTCCTTTTATAACAGTCCTGAACAAAAGAATCTTTTGGAATCTTCTAGTAATTAGATATGCTGAGAAAGAACAGGAGGGGAAATAACTTACGGACTTCGTATTCATTGTGATTGGAATGGAAAGAGTTTGGGGTTTGTTGCTGAGAGCAACAAAGAGTCCCAGGAGTCCAACTTCTCCCTAGTTCCCCTCTTATTGTTCTCTGCATACAGAAATCGAGTCCCCAGGAGATCTACCTGTCCCTCAGGAAGCTCAGTCACACAACAAATGGATCACTCTCAGTGCCTTTAGCCAGAGGACCGGCTGAAGTTCGCACATTTATTCTAGCCGAGGGGCTGCTGCTGGCAATATAAATGCAACAGCCCCTCAGCTCCATGGGGAGAGGAAAAATGTTCCCAGAGGAAAACACGAATTGCAAGAAACCCCTGTTAAAATTAGCCTAGCCCCGGCTCAGAGACCAGATCCCAGTAAGCCAGCCCCACATTCACACCGGAGTCCCACTTCTAATGACAAAATCCTGTTTCTAGAGACGCATGCCCCAACGGTCAAGGAGGGTTTAGTCTCACCTGGAATGTTTAACTGTTTTTAAAGGAGAATATATCTGAGTATTACTTGGATCATAAAATATTACCAATTTTTTTTAAGTCTCAAGATACAAGATTAAGTCAGAACTTTTCAGATTTGTTTGAAGTTCTGAACATAAAGTGTCCAATTACAAACGACATAGGACCTTCTCTCTCTCTCTCTGTCTCTCCCTCTCTCTTTTTTTCTTTTTCTTTTTGCCATCTTCAGAAACAGACCCAGCTAGAATCAAGTGCTCCTGCCTCCCACTCCAGGTCACATTCTAATCAAAGGGCTTCCATAGAAACCTCTGCCTGATCTTCCTGCTTCTACTCCAACACTCCCCCCCCAGCATCTCTGTTGCAGTACCAGCCAGTTATCCTTTCTCTAAAACATAAATCAAATTCCATCACCCAAAGCCCAAAGTCTTTACTGTGGCCTACAGGCCCGATAGATCTGGTCCCTGGCTACCTTCCCGTCCATTGCAACCCCAACAGCCTCCCTGTGTTCCTGGACCACCAAGCATATTTCCACCTCAAGGCCTTTCCACTTGCTGATCCCTCTGCCTGGACAGCACTTAGCCCACATATCTGCAGGGCTTGTTTTCTCATTCCCTTCAAATCTCTGATCCACAGTTATCTGATCAGAGGCCTACAGGATCACCCTGTCTAAAATAGCATCTCCCATCATCCCCATCACCTGACTCTGTTTTTTTTTCTCCTATGGAAACATTGTGTGTGTGTGTGTGTGTGTTTTTGTGTGTGTGTGTGTGTGTGTGTGTGTCATATATATACACAAACATACATATATTTTTTTTTCTGTTAACTGTCTGGCTCCCTCCCTCAAGTGTAAGCTCCAAGGGGGTGAGACCTGTTTGTCACACTCACCCTTGCACCTGCAGAGCTAAGAACAGCATTCAGCACATGGTAAGCCCTCAATAAATTAGAGGCTGAGCTAACATCAGTGGGACCTTTTCAGCCCATTTATTTAGCTGCTATGCACCGACAGCAGAACCAATGTGAATTTCTTTTTGGCATCTGTCAGAGCCTCTCAACAATAACAACTAATATTATTACATGCCAGGCCCTGTGCTAAGGGCTTTACTCCATTATACCACCTAATGAAAATGAATCATTGCTTTTACTTATGTATCCCAAGGCATATCATATGAGATAACATACAAGATAGGTGGAAGTGTCTTGAAAACTATAAATCATTATATAAATATTAGCTTATTAAATCCACACTAGGTGAGAGAACGTGCACTCTAATCTAGTTGAGTGACCTCAACATTACTCTGAACCTCTCTGAACCGCTATTCTAGCCAGTAAAGTGGGAGTAATAAAAAGAAAACAACAGCTAACAATTAGTGACCATTTTCTATATGCCAAGCGCTTTACACATATTAACTTATTTAGTCCTCATAACAACTCTGTGCAGTGGATGCTATTATTAAGTACCTTGCCCAAGGTCAAGAAATTAGTATGTACAAACGCTGCTGCCCTTGGCATCGCAGCAAGGATGCTGAGATAATGTAGTAAGGCTTTGCACCTGTTATAAGTTATGACACTTGGTGTCACTGTATTCCATGTATTTGGCGCATGCCTCCATCAACACACAGTGCCCTGATTTGCTTTGTCAGGTGTCCTCTGGACATAAGCTTTCTGAAAGTAGACTCTAGCTTCATCTCTGAATCCCTAACATCCAGCACAAAATAGGTGTTCAGTAAAAGTCTGGTGACCGTTGAATGACCACGTCTGTTTCATCTCTGTGACTCCCACACCTTGCACAGCAGCTGGCACGTAAATAGGTACTTAGTGAATAAATCACGGGAAAAGACGTGAACGTACATGGATAAAGGTCATAGGTGCAGTTTGAATCATTTAATTTAGGGGTCTTTCTATTCCTCTTTTTTTTTTTTTTTCTGTAAAGTTGCTTGGCTCGAGAGGCAGTCTGAGATAGTGGAAGGAGTTCCAGGGTGACAGGCAGAGGCCCTGGGCTTGAATCTGGGGTCTGTTACTACCGCGAACCCTGACCAAGCCCCTTCCATTCTGGGGACTTCTCTAAGTTCCCTACGTCTACAGGGACTCCGACACTGTCCGAGTCTAACGCCTGAAGACAAGTCAAGTCAACTGCTCAGATGAGCCGGTCACGCGAGACCCCATTCCTCTTTGTTACTCTGAGCAGGATGGAGAGCTAGGGCGACGGCCGGCCGGTTGCCGGGCAACCCTGGCTGGGGGCGGGGTCGGAGAATGAGGGGCGGTGGCCCCAGGGGCCCGGGCTCCGAGCAGGTGGGGGCGGTTACCTTGCCCGCTTGGGTGGCGGCCGCCAGGCACGGGTGAGTCCCGTCGTAGCGCCCTACGGCCACCATGCGGGGGCTGATTTTGTGGCGCAGTTTCAGGGTGAACACGGGCAGCAGCATGATGGCGGCGGCTCTGGGGAGGAGGGCTGGCGGCCCGAGGCCGGCGCAGCGGAGCCCGCCTCACGCGCCGCGGTGAGGGGCGCGGGGACCAGTATGGCCCCGCTCCGGCCGCCTCAGGCCGGTGCGAAAGAGCGCGGGACTGAGGTGCCCCCTCGAGCCGCCGGCTCCTTCTGCGGCTGCGCAGGCTCGCCCAGCTTCTTCTGCGGCTGCGCAGGCTCCGCCCACCTCCTCTACGGCTGCGCAGTAGAACTTCGTGTTCGGTAGTGGCTGAAGTTGGTACCCTCTGCGATGGAGACGCCTCTTTTGCTGCTGTAACTTACCTACCAATATGTCTTGAATGCCTACTCTGCCTCTTGCTTGAGCTGTTATGTCGATGCAAACCACAGTCGTTACCTGCACGAGGTATACCGATCCTCTCAAAAAAAAAAAATCATGCTTTAGATTCACGTTTAAATGATCCACCACCCCTTGTAAGATTCCTTATATATTTTTAAATGCAAACATGTGAAATTAAAAAGCTATGAAACTTCTTGACATTCATTCAAATCTTTTTTGAGAGCCTACTATGTGTCAGGCACTGTTCTGGACAATAGACATATAGCAGTGAGCATGCTAATTTACTACTCTCCTGGAGCTGACATACTAGTCAGAGGACACAAGCACTAAACAAGAAATACATGTAGTAGGTCATTTGGTGGCAAACAAGTTAAAGCAGGGAAGAGGGATAAAAGGTTGAAGAGAATGCAATTTTAAATAGGGTGGTAGGGAAGAGACCTCACTGAGAAAGGCAAGGACTTGAAGGAAGTGAGGGAGTCAACCTCGAGGAAGAGTGTTCCAGCAGAGGAAATTTGGGTGAGGAGGCACTGAGGGATCACTCTGGCTGCCTTCCAGAAATAGACATTTAGGGGTGAGGGATGAGCTAAGTAGGAATTGATACCAGCTCAAGACAAGGTTGACATAATGGAAGCCATACTGTAGAAAAGAAACCCTATTGTGACTTTGAATGACCTCTGATTAACTAGCCCAGACATGTTCTGTAGATTTACGGCGCCGCCCAGCTGCTGTAAGTTGATAACTTTGTTCTTTTGAGTTCCTTAGGAATGTGATGACCCCCAGGTAGAGAGTCTATGCTGATAGCCATCATCAAGGACAACTGAAAAAACAGGGTGTAGGGTGTTGCTCCAGTCTCTGATGCATATCCAGTAAAACAAAAGGCTATCAGGAACTAAGACCAGATGTCCACCCCACCTGGAGGTCAGATGGATGCCTCCACCCAGAGATCAGATGCCTCCCCCACCTGGAGACCAGCCCCCTATATAATAGGCCTGTAATCTTTGTTCTGTAAGATGGTTCTTTGGGACATGAGTTGGCTATCTTCCCTCTTGCTAGCAACCTGTAATAAAAAGTCTTTTCTCTCCTACTACTTGGCCTCTTGACTATTGGCATGTCTTGCGGAGGGCAGACGAACCCCCTTTGGGGGCGGTAACAGAATAAACAGAGGAGACTGAGAAGGAGCAGCCATTGAGGAAGTAGGACCAAGAGAGTATAGTGTCCTGGGAGCCAAGTGAAGAAAGCATTGCCAGGAGGGGAAAATAACTGTGTCAGATGCTGTAGGTAGGTATTGGAAGAAGAGTTCTACAATATTCTCGATATTTGCTTTCTGTAGTTACAACTGTACAAATGAGCGTCCTTTTTCAAGTCTATTGGTATGTCTATGACTAGTTGTAACCTCTTTTGGAGATAATGTCAAAAGACTAAATTTGAGGGCCTTGATGGAATGTAAGACCTGAGCCAATGACCCCCCCCATGTCCCTCTGATAGGCCTTGCCTCTGAGTTCTCCCAGCCCCTTTCTGCCCCACTCTCTCTGCTATCACCTGTCTAAACCCCACAGTCCTGTAGCAGTTCCCTGACCAGCCCCGTAATGGAAATTGCCCTGGGTCTGTCCTCCTCCCCTTGTCCATCAGAACTTTGTTTTCTGAAGTACCCTTCCCCTTAGCCTCTAGACTCTACCTCCAAAGTCATCAGCTCACTGAATCCACTCCACTTTGCTAATAGCTGATCACGAGGCTTCATAGGTCATGTCAATGCAAAATAACCAATAACCATTCTATAGAAAAGAGAAATAAGGTGAATTTACTTGAGCCAAAGTGAGGATTATAACCCGGGAAGGCTTTAGAAAGAGTTCCAGAGAAGCATGGTTTTCAGTACCTTTGTTCTTTTTAGAACAAAGAACATACATTAAACCCACCCAGGATACATTTTCATCAAAATTTCAAAAGGTATTCAGTTGCAAATTAGCAAGTCAACATGACCATGATGTCAGGAAAGGGACTAATCTGGGCGTTACCAATAGGAGTTTACCAATAGGGTGTAGGAGGGGAAGTACGCATTCTTATCTTAAGAGAGTGCATTCTTTACTCTAATGGTTAAGCAGATGTACAATGTATGTTTGATAGGCCATAAGTCAGGCTTTTTAGTTCAAGCCAAATCAGTTTTGAACCCAAATAGTTACCTGGTATTATCTCAGTATGTGAGAGTCTCTTGTCATTCACCTCTCCCAGAACAGCTTGAAAGAACTGAATCTCTAATAGAGGTCATCTCACACTCTTCATTTTTCTGACAAACATTTATTGAGGATCTCTGTATGCTAGGCAGTGTTTAGTTAGGGGTACAGTGGTGAACAAGAAAGACACAATCTACGCCCTCATGAAATGTACATCCTAGGAGTGTATTACTTTGCTAATACACATCCAGAACAAAATACCACAAACTGGGTAGCTTTAAAAACAGAAATTGATGTGATCACAGTTCTAAAGGCTTGAAGTCCAAGATCATGATGCAACATTGTTTTCTGAAGCCTCTCTCCTTGGCTTCCAGATAACCACCCTCTTGCTGCCTCTTCACATGGTTGTCCCTCTGCATACACCCCTGGAGTTTCTCTTTGTGTCCAAATTTCCTCTTCTTAATAGAACACCAGTCAGATTGGATTAGGGCCTACCTTATGGGCCTCACTTTAACTTAATCACCTCTTTAAAGACCCTATCTCCAAATACAGTCACATTCTGAGGTCCTGGGGGTTAGGAGTTCAACAAATGAATTTAGGGGCTGGGTACACAACTCAGCCCATAACAAAGGGATAGGGAGCAACAGACATTAAACATGAAAGCAAATAAGATCATTTTATCTGGAGATAAGGCTGATGTGCTGGGTCTCAGGAAAGACCTCTCACAGGAAGTGACATTTGAACCAAGAAATTTATGACAAGAAAGTGGCAGCCATTAGAAGATGTAGGGGAAGTGTTACCCAACCTTTTAATTCTCAAGTTCTCGTGCCCAATGTGAAGTAAGCCAAACACTGAGATATTGGTGCTTGGAGATGGAGAAAGATTCATTCAACTTGGCCAAGACAAGAAGGTGGGAGCATGGTTTCTCTCAAATTCACAAAAGAAAGCAGGGAGTTTTATAGAGCTAAGGGGTGTGGCAGGAGGAGTTTCAGAGAAACAAAGGGGTAATCCATGTTTCTTTCATTCCTGATAAGCCCCTGGGCAATCTGACTTCTGGGCATCAATGGCAGCTGGGGGCTGGTTATCTGGTGATCCTTGAAGGCATTCACTTTCTTCTGTAAAAAAGCTCATAAATCCTTGTGACCCTTGAGTTACTCCTCAGGTTAAACAGGAAAATAGTAAATCGACAAGACTAACTCTTTTTTTATTGATGTCATAATAGTTTATAACATTGTGAAATGTCAGTTGTACATTGTTATTTGTCAGTCACCACATATATGTGCTCCTTTACCTCTTATGCCCACCCCCAACCCCCTTCCCCTCTGGTAACCAGTAATCTGTTCTCTTTGTCCATGTATTTGTTTAAGATTAACTTTTTTTCATAGCAAGGTCAAAAGGTAATCTTATTGAATATTTACAGTAACCCTTAGGTACCCAGCTTCAGAAGGACATTCCAGATAGAGGGAAGAGCAAGGGCAAGGCCCAGGTTGGGCATATTTGAAGATCAGAAAGAATACAATGTGGCCGGAGCCTAGTGAGTGAGAGAGAGGTCAGCAGGGGCCACATCACCTAGGTCTGTGAGCCACACCAAGGAACTTGAATTTTACTCTTTAGCAGGTAGACAAGTCCGTGGCCTGTTGGGTATCCATGTAAGGCTGGTCTTGACCTCCAGCCAGCCAGCCAAGCCTCGCTTACCTTATGTACTGACTTGGTGGCCTGCAACTTTGCAGTTGCTCTTCCTAACAGGACATTACAATCTGCAGCAGCAGCATCACTAACATTTACTGAGCATTTTCTAGATGCCACTCTAAGTAATTTATATAGATCATCTCACTTAATCCTACAATAATCCTATGAGGTATACTATTGGTATCCCATTTTACAGATGACAAAACTCTACCAGTGTCACCTCCTCCTTCATAACTCTTCATTGGCTCCCCATTCTCAACCAAAGAAAGTTCAAGCTCTTTGACAAATTACATGACAATCTCCAAATTCTGACCACCATTGGCCTCTGCGGCCTCATCTTTTGCCTCCTCTTGCCTCAAACTCGATCCCTTCTCAGATGCTTTCTATAGCCTCTCTGCCTTGGCTCACATTAGCCCTCTGCCTGGAATGGCCTTTCCCTCACTTCATAACTCCCTCCCATCTTTGAAGACAGGTTGGACATCACCACTCCAGAGAGTCATGTCTGATGGCCTATCTCTCAGCTGCTCCCACACTTAGGAGATTGCCACCCTTCCTCTGTGCTCTCATCGGTCCCCTGGCAGTCACATCGTTTGCCATGTCGGGGGGTATTTGAGTCTTTGGATCACAACTCTAATTAGGACCAGCAAGGATCTCCAGAAGGGTAGAGAATCCCCATCCTCCCTGCCAAGCACTGATCAGGGCAGCAGACTTCCTCCTCGGAGGAAGGAACAACAGACAGGGAAGCTGGCCCAGAGCTGACCCTCTCCCTACCAGCAGTCCCAGAGTCTTCTCTACCTCCTGTGACCCTCCAGGAATCACTGGCTCTTCAGAGGGGACACCTGTCCTCTTCACATCAGTGAGAGCTGGGGCTCCTCAGGACCCAGGACTTACGAGGAGGAGCTGGTGGGCTCTAGGTTGGCAGCACTACACAGTGGGTAAGCCCACAAACCTCAACAGCATGCAGACCTGGATTCAAATTCCTCCTTCATCAGTCGCTAGCTGAGACTTGGGTCCATCATTTAATCCTAATGCTCATGTCTGTTGAGCGCCTTCTCTGTGCCAGGCACTTGACACATGCGCTATCTCATTTAATCCTCACAGCCACCCTCTGAGGGAGATTCTGTCATCATCCCCGTTTTACAGGAGAGGAAACTGAGTCACGGGAGGTTATATAATATAAGCCCAAGGTCACACAGCGGGTAAGTGGCAGAACCAGGATGGCAAACCCAAGCGGTCGCCTGAGCTCCTAACCACTGCACATACTGTCTCCTGCAGCAAAATCCTGCTTGCCAGTGTCCCCTTCTAGAAGAGAGAAATATTAATATTTCTCTGAGGATATATTAATATTCTGAGGAGTGTTGTTGTGAGAATTAGACAAACTAATATAAATAAGGCACTTAAAGCAATGCCTGGCACTTTGAGGGGTTGCTATAAATGGTTATTATTATTGTTATTATGAGGTTATTATTTCCTCTAAGTGGAAAGGCTGCCTTTGACTTGTTAGGGTTGCCATTATAATAAATTTGGTGTCTTTTTTCTTTTTTTAGTAAGTAGTATTGTTCCCCGTTCCCTCTCAGCTCTGGAGTCGGAAAAACCAACCTGGCTAGTCAAGGTCTGGTGGGACTAGGTGAGACCAAGAATTTAGATCCTGACTTAGGGGAGCCTTAAGTCACGCCTGCCACTGCCCCTCCCTCTCCATGTCCTCACCTTGCGTGTGCGAAGCACCCCCACTAGAGGGTGTGCAGGAGTAAAGGACAGAGGATCGCGCACCTCCGGACTCCGGATTAAAGGCCTGGAGAGAGGCGGGGTGAGAGGCTGCCCAGGACAGGAGGCCTCCAAGGGTGGCAGGGTTGACTTCTGGGGAATGGTCTGGGACAGGGGGCCAGCTGGAGAAGGACTTTTGCCTTTTCCTTCATGCACTGTGGTATTTGCTGTGTTTGCAGCAAGCTTGTTTTACTTTTGCAACACACACACACAACTTTAAAATGAAGTAGTGTGAGGGCAGGGGCTGTCTGTGAATTTCAGAGATCCAGATCCACAGCCTCTCCTTACCCTGTTGCCCCAGAGTCTGCTTATAGGGAACTCCAGTCTTAAGTTTCCCCAAACATAAGGGGCGTGGCCATTCGGATCCTTCCCAGTCCGTGGCCCCTGGGGCTGGGAGCCCAGTGGAATAGAGCAGGCCACAGGGAGCCCAGCTCTGTGAGAACGCTTCACGAGCAGCCTTCCCAAGTGCTCCATCCTTCAATCCTTCCTCACCTGCCTCCTTGGTAACTCTGATGCGTCTGCTGTGGGCTATGGGGGTGAGGCTGTCCGTGTGGGTCTCTTCTGTCAGCCCATGTCACACATGTGAGAAAGGAGAAAATGAATCATATTTCAAAGCTACTTAGCAGCATGTCACATATGAAAAAACAGAAACAGCTGCCTTCTGGTCAGTAGATGGGGGGAAGTTACTACTACTACTACTACTAAACGATAATAACATTTGTTGAGCACTTAACTATGTGCCAGACTGCAAAACTGTTTACTTGTATGTATTATTATCTCACTTAATCCTCACAATAACCCTGTGAGATAGGTAATATTATTATGCCCATTTTATAGATGCAGAAACTAATTTCAACTCCAATTTCCTCTACGCCCCTATCCCACCCCCACCCATGCATCTCACTTAACTGGTAGGAAGTGCCATCAAACTCGGTATTAGGGATCCCCCACCCCGCCTCCCACCTCTGAGACGGAAAAGAACCAGGGAGGCCTAGTGATGCCAGAAAATGGGGAGAGGGGTGTCTGACCTCCAGTCTTGTGGTTGCTGCCAATATCTTCACCCAAGCTCCCTGTGACCTCTTGTTATGGGGAATCCTCTGGGAATTGAAACTCCCTGGAGAAGCCACAAATCCCAGTGCCCAGGGTCCCACATCCCTCGAAGTATCATGCCCTCCTCTCGGGGCTCTAGCTGCGTCCCCCAGGTGAGGCCAGGCTCTGCAATGGCTCCCAGTGCTTGTAGCTGATGTCTGTGAGTGATCTCAGGAAGAGATGCTGAAAGTTAGACTAAGTGAGAAACACTTACATTAACATGGAATTACTGTGGATTTAGGATTTGTCCTGCACACACAAAGGAGTTGTTTCCAAAGATCTTCCACTATTGCGTTTTTGACTTTGTATTGCTGGTTATTCTCCATTTGCCTCTCCAGATCCGTTTTCTCCCTCCTCTGTCCGAGTCTGTGCCCCAGGAGGCTGACCTCTGCAGACCTGCACTTGACCCAGGCTCCCTTGCACTGCCAGGAGAACAGAGGATGGGAGGAGAGAAAGGTCAGGATACCGATTCCTCCCTCGCTGCTGGGTGTAGTTTGGGCAGTGGCTGCGTCCCTCTACCCCCCGCCACAGCTCCTGTGGGGCAGTTCCTCAGCTTCAGCTGTGGCTTTCACCTGGCTCTGGGCAGACCACCTCCTTCCGTCACTCCTCCAGGCTTGGGGGGGTGACAGCTTCCCGCCGTGCTGGTCTCCAGGTGCCTTATCATCCCTCTGGGTGTCCCTTGGCCCCGCCCACACCTCTGTACCTAGTCCCTTCATTAAACTCTCTTCCTGTAAACACCTTGCTCCCTCTCTTTCCTGCTGGAAGCTGACCAACACACAGACTGTGCTGCTGACTTAGTCTCGGTGAAGGAAGTTCTCACTGGGCTTCAGCATCAGTGTTTCCTTGAGGCTCAAGTGGGTACAACACACCTCCACCTCTGTCCCAGAAGGATGCCACCCAGCTTCTCCTCATCCCTTCTCTTGGTGCAAATCTCTGGCCAACAGGAATAGCCTCCCACTGTCTCTCTGCTCCCACTTTGCTTTCACACAGCTGCCAAAGTGTCGTTATGAAGGAGGAGGAGGAGGAGGAGGGAGAGGGGGAGGCGGAGAAGCAGGAACAGGTCATTGGCAAGATATCACCATTGGCAGAAACGGGGTAAAGGTACTTGGAATCTCTCTGTATTATTTCTTACAATTGCATATGAATCTACAATTATCTCAAAATAAGTCGTTGAATTTTTTAAAAATTCGAAGGTGAGACAGAGGAGAATCAGGAGCAGCATGAAAGCCACTCCGAAGAAAGCAGGGAAAGATGAGCCTCTGAAATCCCCATGCGGGCAAGGGAGAAGAACTGATGTGACCATTCCAGGTACTTACAGCTCTGGCACCCGGCTTTATCAGTATCTAAAACTGGCACTTCGAAATTTAGAGATCAAGGGGCCGGCCCGGTGGCGCAGTGGTTTACTTCGCACTTTGGCAGCCCGGAGTTCACGGGCTCGGATCCAGGGCATGGACAAACGTACTGCCTGTCAGCCATGCCGTGGCGGCGTCCCATATAAAGTGGAGGAAGATGGGCACATTGTTAGCCCAGGGCCAGTCTTCCTCAGCAAAAAGAGGAGGATTGGCAGCAGATGTTAGCTCGGGGCTGGTCTTCCTCACACACACAAGGAAGAAATTTAGAGATCAAGGTGCCTCTCAACATGAACTTTCAGGAATCATAGCCATAGAATCACGACAAAGATGGCTGAGATGAGACTGAAAAATGAAGTCCACACTCTCCAGGGTACCACCCTGCCCTGTGCTGGCTTCAAAAGGCCTAGAGCAGTGGCCTCCAAGATAGTAGCGACGAGTCACATGTGGCTATTGAGAACCTGAAATGTGGCTAGTTCCAACTGAGGTCAGCTGTACGTGTAAAACACACACTGGATTTTGAAGAATTACTATAAAAAATAATTTTAAATATCTGGTTGATATTTTTATATTGACTATATTTTGAAATGATAAATATATAAGATTTTTGATATAGTGAGTTAAATAAAATATATTATGAAGATTAAAAAGAACACATGACAAAAGGCCTGGTGGAAACCCTAAAAGTGATAAAATTTTTCAACACTTACTGAAGAAACCAAAGAAACTCTCACAGTGTTTTGCCCTCTATTGGATCATTTCCTTCAACATACAAATATGCTGTTATTTCTCCCATCTTAAAAAAATCTTTCTCTATGAATAAATGATTAAATAAATAAATGAGAGACAAGGGACACATCTTCCCTACAGAATTCCAAATAATATATGTAAATACTCCCCTTCAGAGGGTAGGACTTAACTGCCTTCCCCTTGAGGGTGGGCTGGACTTCGTGACTTGCTCCCAAAGAACAGAGTATGGAAAGAAAACAATAGTAACTTTATAGGGGAGAAATCTGGCAGACATCATCTCAACCAAGGGATCAAGATTGACATCAGCGGTGGTAAGTCATAGTATCATGTAAGACACTTCATCTCTGGGGTGTTCTTCCCCCAAAACCCATACACCCTGTCTAATCATGAGAAAACATCACATAAAACCAAAATGAGGGATATTCTACAAAATACCTGACCAGCACTCCTCAAAGCTACTAAGATTGTGAAAAACAAGGAACAACAGAAACTGTCACAGAGTGGAAGAGATTAAGGAGACATGATTAGTAAATGCAATCCTGGATTGGATCTTGGAAGGGAAAAAGGACATGAGTGAGAAAATTGGTGAAATCTAATTAGAGTTTATAGTTTGGTTAGTTATATCGTAGCAATGCGAATTGCTTGGTTTTGACCTATATACCAGGGTTATGTAAGATGAGAACATTATGGGGAGCTGGATGAAGAGTCTATAGGAACTCTGCCTAGGACTGGGTACTGCGGTGGTGAAGGACTGACTATAAAGGGGCACGAGGGAACTTTTTGGGGTGATAGAAATGTTATATATTTTGATTCTGGTGGTGGTTACATAGATGTAAAATTTGTCAAAACTCATCAAACTGTACATTTAAAATAAGAAATTGTATTGTATGTAAATTATGCCTCTAGGAAGTAGATTTTTTAAAATTTTTAAATCAAAATATAAGATCATGTTACTCTCATACATAAAATCCTCCAGTGGTTTCCCATTACACATTGAATAAAATCCAAAGTCCTAACTTGGCCTACAGAGCTCTGGTGTCTGTGAATAATCCCATCATACCAGATGTGGTCTCAACTCAGGACCTTTGCACAGTCTCTCCACCTGGAATACTCTGCCCCCAGATCTTGTCAATTAG
This sequence comes from Tapirus indicus, assembly GCA_031878705.1. NCBI lineage: Eukaryota > Metazoa > Chordata > Mammalia > Perissodactyla > Tapiridae > Tapirus > Tapirus indicus. The sequence continues at coordinate 27,708,303 of CM062927.1, read as the reverse complement.
GTCTCAGCTCAAAGCTTTCTCCTCAGAGAGGCCTACCCTGTGCCCCAGTTCTTTCTTTCTCACATCACTCTGCTTTTTCTTCATTGTATTTATCTCTTTCTGAGATTTTATTGTTTATTTGTTTCTTTACTTGGTTTTTTTTTTTTTTTTTTTTTTTGTCTGTCTCTCCACACTAGAATGTAAGCTTGGCAAGTGTCTTGCCCACTTCTGCTAGGGGAGCCCAATAACTAGCAACTTCGCCTACCCCCAGAGATAGAAGTCAGGCAGACAGAAGCTAAAGTCTTACCTTATCCCTGGTAAGAACTGATAATGGAGAAGCTGACTTCTATTTGCTGGAAAATGAACTTCCTAATCCTGAATGCCAGAATCAGGGAGATTTGTCCATCACTGGAAGACCAAAAGCTAAATCCTGGGACAGGCCTCTTTTATCACCCATCAGGGAGTAGGCAGGCCAGCTCTCAAGAGAAAGCCGAGCTGGACACCCCCGGAATAAGAGCAGAGCAGCAGCGGCAAAAGACACTAGGACCGTTATGCAATACTCTTGCTCCCTCCGCAAGAAACATTCCAGCCTAACAACATCCAAGCACCTTCAACAGTTCCTGGCATGTAGTGGGTGCTCTTTCAATATTTGGAGAATGAATGATGGTCTAATTCAAATAAATCAATATCACATTGTAAATAACTTGCTTGGCAGGACCTACCACACCACCTTACAGTTCTTTCCACCTGGAATACTCAGCCCCCAGATCTTTTCAAGCCTGGCTCCCACGTGTCAATCAGATCTCAGCCCAATGCTCCCTTCTCAGAGGCCTGCCCGGAGCCCCCAGTCTCCCTCTCTCATTGTCCTGCTTTATCAATCCCACCCTGTAAGATTGGCCTATGTAACTTCTTCCCGCTGAAAAATTCAAAACAGATTGTAGGGTTTTGTACTAAGAAGCACTGAGAAGTGGTGCCTCCTTTTTTTTTTCTTGTTTTGCACTGTGACTTTCACAAGACTATGCCTGAGATTCTGGGCATGACTCTGAGCGTGATTCACGATTCCAGGTGAGCCGGAGACTCCCGGCGTGAAGGGGAGCCACGGAGGGATGATCACCATTTGCACACATACGAGGACCCGGACTTAAATTTTTTTTTTTTTTACAAACAATAATAAAGCAATGCTGTGCAAAGGCCTCAGTTATTCAAAGACTTATTTGGTAAGTTACATTTAAAGACTTTTTCAGAAAATAAAGAAAAGATGTGGTCTAGCAAGATTCAAATATCATAATAGCCTTGCCAAACAATTCACTCACAGAAACACATTTTGATTAATTTTTGTTGATGTTCTTTGTAATATTTTCTGACTTTAAGCATAGGGTTCTGATTTTGAAATACCTATGTAACTTACATAGTTGTGATTTTTTAAATCTACAAATCTACTTTCCTTAAACTTTTTGTTGCTTTGGTTGATGAAAAACTCCTCCCACTTCGTCTCCACCTACTGAGCCCACAAGGGTAAATGGTATTAATGGGAAGGCGTGATCAGAGATGCACTGACAATGACAATTTGGCTCTGCCAAGGCAATGATGTCCCAACAGTCTTCAAATGATTCTGAAATTAGAGGTGGCCAGCATCTAAGGAGCAGAGGAACCGGCTTCTGGCCCAGCCCACCCCCAGGGTTCAGATCAAAGCCAATGGCTGGAGTATGTTCCAGTTTCCAAGGAGGTGCTCTTTCTAGCCCCCTGGTGCCATGCCTGGGTGTGGGCAGCATCAGACGCTGGCTGGGGCTTGCCTCAGCTTTAGTAACCACCCATTTGGGCGGGAAGCCAATCTCTGGGGCACCTGCTCTGGAAGGTTTGAGTTTTTCTACCTTTGTATGAATTCCTATCGCTGAAAGCAGTGTGCGGCTTTGCAGACCTGAGCATCATATCCTCAGAGGGCAGAGCAGGCTAAGGGAAATCCCAAGTTCCGTTTCTACAAGCATGGCATTTCCCAGTAGGAAGGGGCCAGAGAGGTCACCAGCCCAGGCTTCTGACCTAGGCAAGAATCACCACCCAGCCCCTGTTCAAATACTTCCCATGACTGAGGGGCTCATGAGTCAACTGGAGGCCACAGTATTTGAACATGATTCTCGGATATCTCTTACTTATCTTGAGCCTCGTATCAGTCTCTGTAGAAATAGACAGATTGGCTTCATCCCTCTTCCCATGTCAGCTCTTCAGGTGTTTGAAGATGCATCATCTTCCCTCCACGGCTTCTTTATGCTGACCACCCTCAGGTGGACCCTTCAAGGGTTCCGGGGTAGGAGAATGGAATTCCTGGTTCCCTTACCTGCCTGGGCGCACTTTACCATTATTTCTTCCTTAAGGAGGCTGCTCTGAGAGGAACAGAACTTTAAAGCAGATGTGACATATTGGGAGCTCCCCACACATGCACCCAGAAGTCCTTTCCCTCCACCTGCCTCTGGGTGTAAGCCAGAGATGATGACAGCAGCATAATCCAGAGAACAGGGTTGTGTGGCAGCTGAGGAATTCTCCAGTGGAAGACACCAGGAAACAAAGATCAAGGCTATTTTTAAAAAGATAAACAAAAGCAAACTGGCCAAGGTGCTAAGGCTTGACGGTTCCCTGCAGGACACAGAAGTCATGCTCAACCAGGACTGTGAGAAGCTGAATGAAGAGACGATTTACAGGGGTGTGGGCAGAACTTGGGAAACCAGTACGGGATAGGAGGCTACCATGGAAACCATGACCACCTGTTATGGGCTGATTGTGTCCCCCACAGAAAAGATATGCTGGAGTCCAAACCCCCAGTACCTTGAAACGTGCCCTTATTTGGAGATAAAGTCTTTGCAGAGATAATCAAGTTAAAAGAGGTCGTTAGGGTGTCATAACCCAATATGACTAGTGTCCTCGTAAGAAATTTGGACAAAGACACACGCACAAGGAGAATGGCACATGAAGGTAGAGGCAGAGATTGGGGTGATGCTTCTGCAAGCCAGGGAACACCAAAGATTGCCTGCCAAGCTCAGGGAGAGGAGGGGAACAGATTCTTCCACACAGCCCTTGGAAGGAACCAACCCTGCTGACACCTTGATCAGAATTCCAGCCTCCAGAACTGTGAGACAGTGATTTCCGTTGTCCAAGCCATTCAGTTTGTGGTAGTTTGTTGTGGCAGCCCTAGCAAACTGACACACCAGCCCTAGGCCTACAGTCACAAGGGAAGAAAACTACATCTCAGGAGCCCAGTGAGGGGGCGCTTGGCTGGAGCTGTACTTACAGAGGTGGCGATGCAAGGAGGGAGCCGGGCAATAAAGACCCCCCCTGCTCTCTCATCCCACCCTCCAGTCTCCTGCATCGCCTAAGCCAATGGACACCAGCGAGCAAGGGAGGTGGGAGATGCAAACCAGGAATCTACCTACAGGGGACATTGTCCACACTTCTCTTCTGACCTATCTATGTGGGCTGATAGAGCAGGAAGGGAACTCAGGAGCACCTAATCCAACCCTTCCATTTGACCCCTGAGGAAATCAAGTCCCATGGAGGGGTGTGACAATGCAGCCAATTAAATGCAGAATTGAGACTAAACTTCAACTCTCTGGATTTTCAGTCATGCATTCCTTCTGAATATCAGGGCTGCTTTTTGTTTTATTGCTGTTGTCCTTTCACTCACCTACTCTAACCTCTTTAGCACAATCTCTTTTTAAAATATTTACTTTATTATTTGAATAGGTAATGCTTTGATATCATACCATAAAATTATTTACACAAAGATGTGGAGAAATTGGACTGTGCATTGGTGGTGGGAATGTAAAATGGTACAGCCACTGTGGAAAATAGTATGATGATTCCTCAAAAAATTAATCATAGAATAAGCATATGATCCAGAAATTCCACTTCTGGGTATTGGCGAAAAGAATTGAAAACAGGGACTCAAACAGATACTTGCACACCAATGTTCATAACAGCATTATTCATAGCCAAAAAGTGGCAACAAGCCAAGTGTCCATCAACAGATGAATGGATAAACAAGATGTGGTATTTATAGGTACATCCACACACCATGGAATATTATTCACCCATGAAAGGGAATGACATACTGCAACATGGGTGAAACTTGAAGACATTATGCTCAGTGAAATAAGCCAGACACAAAAGGACAAATATTGTATAATTATATGAGGTACTAGAATAGGCAAATACATAGAGACAGAAAGTAGAATAGAGGTTACCAGGGGCTAAGGGGAGGGAGAAATGGGAGTTATTGCTTAATGGGTATAGTTTTCTGTTTTGGATGATGTAGAAGTTCTGGAAATAGACAGTGGTGATGGTTACACAACATTGTGAATGTGCTTAATGCCACTGAATTGTATACTTTAAACTGGTTATAATGGTAACATTTATGTTACGTATATTTTACCACAATAAAAAAGTATATTTTTTAAAAGGATATACAATGAAAAGGAAGTATCCCTCCCACCCCTGTCCTCGCCACCAAAATCCCCTCCCTGGTGACCCCCCTGAGACCAGCTTCCCGTGTCTCCTTCCAAAGTCGGTCTGTGATACACAGATAACTTCCTGTATACCCTTCTCCCTAGCTTTTGTTTACTCCATAATTGGTAGCACACTAGACACACAGTTTTAAATTTGGCTTATTGCACTTAACAGTCTGCTTTGGACAGCATCTTGGTTTTTCTTTTAAGGCCACAGAGTGTATTCCTGTACAAAGCCTTTTATACAGAAAGTGTTCAACTAACATTTGAAGATGACCACCTTTGCATTTTAATAAGGTATAATGCCTTAACTCCAAAGAAATAATTAATAATGGTAGAATTTCAGAAACCTGCCAATTGTGTGCATGCATGAGGAGAGGATGGGGGTAGTCTTTTCAGTTCAGCTTAACAAACATTTATGGAGGCCACACCAGGAAAAAAAGTCCTTTGCTGGATGCTGGTATAATAGCCAACGGCTATAAAGCTTTCTCCATGCGGCAGCTGCTGTTCTGTGCACATTAACTTATTTAATCCTGACAACAACCTTATGATGTAGGTGCTGTCGTCAGTTATTCCCATTTTACAGGTCAGGACTCCCAGGCATGAAGTGGTAAGTCACTTGCCTCAGATCACTTACCTAATGACAGACAGAACTGGGACTCCACCCACAGAGTGGGGATCTCAGGCCCTTGCTCTTGTTCATGGTGCTGGCATGCTGCCTCTCAGGCACGCAAACATTTATTGAATCCCATGCCAGTCCTTTGCTTCCTACAGAGAGGAATGTAAAGATGCCTTAGCCATAAGCCCCTCCCTCAGGGAGTTAACATCTCAACAGGGGCACAATTCACCCTAATGCAAGGCAGAGAACTGATCAGTGTTAAAAAAGAACAACATATTGAATGTTCTGGACGTTGGAGGAGGGATGGTGAGGAATGTCCCGTGGAGGAAGTGATATCTGAGAGTGAAGGAAACCAACATTTATGGAGCAGCTGTCCCACACCAGCCGCTGGAAATGTTGAGTCCTCTCAACAACCCTATTATTACCCCCACTTCATAGATGAAAAAAATTGAGGCTTTCAGAGATGCGTTAAATTGTGAAGTCTGGATTCTCTCCCAGGGTCGTCTAACTCAGAGCCGAGGGCTGACCATCACATCAGCCCTCCTCCCTCAGGAATGTCTGAGATCTTTAGTCAGCTTGGTGTGAGCAGCAGCCAGTTAACAAGCCAAAAGCTCTTTAAAGATGACATTACCTATGAAAAGGGCCGGTTCCCACAGTGCAGGCAGAGAGGACTGTGGTGATGACACCATAGGAGCAGGTAGGAATTTGTGGGCAGGGGAGGCTGACATTCCAGTTCGTTCCAAAAAGTTTCTTCTCTGGCCCCAGAGGAGGCCACAATCTGGGGTAGAATTGCCCCAACTTCAGTCTTCTGTGAACCCGCCCACCCAAATTTTGCCATAACTGCATTCTGCCTGTGCTATAATTTACTTAGTCTTTTCATTACATTGACTCACTTAAAGATTATTCATCCTAAACACAAAACCTTTGTGAAATTATGAGTTCCATGTGCTAGTCGCATTTCTTTCTAATATGCATTAAAGTCCATTAAAACTACTACGACAACAAAAAGCAAAAGTCTTTCCATGCACCATCTAAAAGCCTCTCCCTTTGGGAACCCCGGGCTAGGGCACCTCTCTCCCTGGTGGGCAGAGGACTCACTAATCCCGCTCCTCCTCTTGCTCCACGACCTTAGGCAACTCCTCTTGCATCCTCTGGACCTCAGTTTCCCCATCCCCAGGTTCCTTGCAGCTCTTACATAATGAGGGGGTAAAATGCACAGACTGAAAACACTCGGCCTGGCTTAGAATCCAGGCCCTGCCTTTCCTGGGAGCATGACTTCAGGCAGTTAGCTCATCTCTGCCTCAATTGCACCATCTGTGAAATGGGGGACTATTTCACAGGGCTATTGAGGGACTTTGCACCTTCCCCAAGGTGCCTACCCTGACCACCCTATTGTATAGGCCACTGTCCCCTACCCCAACAACTTCCGATCCCCCTTACTCTACTCGTCCTTCTTTCCATAGCATTTATTACCTTCTAACCAACTACGTGATCAATTGATTGATTGATTATGTTTACTCTTTTTTCTCCTCCTGCTCCTCTCTGAGAATGTAAATTCCATAAGAGCAGAGATATTCACCGGTTTTGTTTATTAATGTGTCCCAAGCCCCTAGGTGGAAGGCTGTCTGATCCTCAACAAATATTTCTTGAATGAATGGAATGACCGAATGAATCCTGGATCTCATAGCCTCCCTCATCGGGTTAGAATCCCATGCCCCAGGAAAAGGCAATAAAATCCTTGACCAAAGAAATCATTGCCTTCCGTTTAATATTTCGAAGTTATGGGGACTATTAGGGAACAGTCTGTGACTCCAAAGGAAGCCAGTCTTTTCAACTTTCTAGAAGTACTAATAGTATATCAAAGGAAGTGAAATTATCATCAAAACAGATGCCTTTCAGCAAGTCTGGGGGATGGGGGTGGGGCTGCCGCCCAGTGGGGCTTTGAAAATGGTGAGTATTGAGTCCAGGGAGAGCCCCAAATGTCCCCTGCTGGTGTGGCTCCTCCCTCCTTGCTGGGTTGGGAAGGGGTAACTCCTTTTACTGAGCACCTGCTAAGTGCAAAGTCTTCCTGTGAGAGCAGCTCATTTATTCCTCAAAACAACCCTATGTGGTGGGTGGAATTATGCCTATTTTACAGACGGGGACAGAGGCATGGAAAGAGAAGGTGAATCACCAAGGATCACCCAGCCAATTGATTAGCAGCCGAGCCTAGGCTGGAGCCCTGGCCTGCTCTTGGCCCCCCCAGACCCTCACTCACACCCACACCATGCTTCTGACCCTGGGAGCTCAGGTTTCCCTGAAACAGGGCTGACATATGCTTCCTCAGATGATGATGATGTAGAAGTATATTTATTCTCCACGGAAGGATGCTCAGGGCATGTCTTAAAAGCCAGAGCTTGTTTTCTGACCCCAAAGTGTTGGCCGACTCATCCGCCAGGCTGGGCTCCAGGAGATTTTGGCTGTTTCTAGAAGGATCAAAGGAGCTTCTTAAGAGATCTGGGGAAGCAGCAAGTCCAGAGGCCACCCTCCTAAAACAACGATGTGCATGGGGACGTCCCACACACTGCTCATTAGACAGTCACCACATTCTGGCCTCTCACCAGATGCTTATGTAAAATATCAGTGGAAGGAGACGCGAAAAGCAGGGAATAGCTGTTGCTTCAGGGAAAATCGCAGGGCTGGCTCAGGGACGGGGGAGACAGACTTCTCACTACTTCCCGTTTTGTTCCCCTTGAGTTTTGAACCGTATGACTATATTATCTATTTAAAATAAATAAATAAAACTTAACATTTTTCAATAAAGATGATCACCACACATGGTTGGGGAGGGCAAAAGGTTACAAAGCAGCTTGTTTAATGTAATCGGTGTGTTTGTTTTAAGAATGTATGTATGTATGTCACCAATAAGGGGACAAACCAACATCACAGCTCCTCACGGGATGCACTGAGGACCCAGGATCATTTCTATGCTGTTGCTGCCAGAAATGCAGAATCTGAATGTACTCATAAGGAAACACGAGGCAAACCTGAGGGGCATTCTACACAAGGACTGGCCTGTAACCTCCAAAACGTCAAGGTCGTGAAAGAAAAAGAAAGGCGGAGGAAATGTTTTAGATGAAAGGAGAATAAAAACACGCGATAACCAAAGGTACTTACGAGAGCCTGGATTAGGTCCTGGAGTAGGAAAAAAATGCTATACAGGAGGTTTGTGACACAATTGGTGAAATTTAGATAAGGTCTGTAGACTAGATCATGGTATTGTATCAACTTCAAATTTCCTGGTTTTGTTAATTGTATTATGGCTATATAAATTAATATCCTTGTTGTCAGGAAATACGTAATAGGGTATTTAGTAGTAAAGGGGCAACTTACTCTCAAATGGTTCAGAGAGAAAAAATATATAAATATGTATGTATTTATAAAGAAAGAGAGAGGACAGATGAAAGAATGACAAAGCAGATGTGGCAAAATGCACATCTAAGTAAAGGGTCCGTGAGAGCTCTTTGTACTGTTCTCGTAAATTTTCTTTGTTTGAAATTAATTTGAAAATGATAGAAAGATATGAGCCAAAATCTTATTAGGGCTTATTTCTGGGTGGTGGGATTGTCATAGAGTTTTCTTTTCTTTTATCTATAATTTCTTTTCTTTTCTTTCTTTCTTTTTTTTTTTTTTTTTTGTGAGGCAGACCAGCCCTGAGCTAACATCCATTGCCAATCCTCATCTTTTTGCTGAGGAAGACTGGCCCCGGGCTAACATCCGTGCCCATCTTCCTCTACTTTATATGGGACACCGCCACAGTATGGCTGACAAGCAGTGCATCGGCAGGCACCCGGGATCCGAACCGGCAAACCCCAGGCTGCCAAGCGTGAACTAAACCACTGCGCCACCGGGCGACCCCCTATAATTTCTTTTCTTTCTTTCTTCCTTCTCTCTCTTTCTTTCTTTCTCTTTTGAAAAAGTAATACAGCCATCTGGTAAAAATAGTTTCAATGCTAAAAACACAGCGTGAGTCTCCCTCCCAGCTGAAGAGTCCCCTACTCAGAGATAACCACACCGTTCCGTGTTTCTTGTATCTCCTTGCAGATGTATTCTGATCACATACAAACATGTATGTCTAGGTGGCCTCTCCCACCTTGTCCCCCACAAATGGTGGCATCCTGTATCTTGCTGTACACCGTCTGTACCTTGCTGTCCCTCGGTTAACACTGTATCATTGTGATCCTTCCAGATCAGGACATGTAGAACCATCCTTACTCTTAAGGGCTGCCTAGAATTCCATTGCATTGATGTGTCGCAATTCATCGAACCAATCCCCACTGTCATGGACATTTAGTCCTTTTGCAGTCTTTTAAATTACACTCACTCTTTGTGCACAATGTGTAAATAAAGGCACAGGAGAATTCCCTACGAATGGAGTTGCTTCGTGAAAGCACAAATGCCTTTTACATTTTGGAGGCTGTTGTGGTTGTCCTGCAGTTTGCACGTCACCATCCGTGTCTGGGTGCTCCCGTTTCCCCACAGCCTCCTCACTCAGCGCGCTTCACATTTTTGGATCTCTGCTAATCAGATAGATTTTTTAAAAATGATATCTGGTTGTCGTTTTAATTTGCATTTCTATTATTATAAGTGTAGATGAGTATCTTGTCATTTGCTCTAAAAACCATTTGTATTATTTTTTCTCTCTGTCACCTCTCCCTGCACTTATGCGAATGGTGGAAATTTTCTACCACAGACCCAGCCCTCCCAGGGGGAAACCCACAGCTTTAATCTCAGGCTGAGCCCTCTTTCGACCCCTCAGGGGGCTGAAAAGAAGAGGATCTGTATCTCCTGGTGCATCCAGACCACAGCCATGTCCAATGACTGGAGTCTCCCTTCGGGTTTTCTAGCTGTAAACCGAGGGAGATAATTTACCTCGGGAGCTGGGAATGTGACTGAGCCCAGGCCCAGGGCTCTCCAACCAGCAGGCTGCAGTGCCTGTCCCACGGCAGGCCTGTCCTCAGACTTTGCAGCACGCCCACCCCAGAGGAACAGAACCGCTTAGTCCCTCTGGGTTTCTGTTTTCTCCCCATGTCTTTAAAAAGCTGTGGTGGGAACAGAACACTCTCAAAGGAGGCCCTGAAAGGCCCTTTTGTGCTGCATCCATTCCAGGAACCAGCTCAGTGTTCTGGAGGAGAAAAGACTGCACAAAAGCTGGCATCCTAAGAACCCTGAAGGTCAGGCCCTCATTAATTGGCCACTGGCGTCCTTGCCTCATCAGGATGCAAACACACGCAGAGCAGAGCTTCTGCTCCTCCAAGCTACCCCGATTCAGCTCTGCGCCCATGTTGATTTTAGAGGTGAGATTTTTAAAAATTATTTTAATGAGGTCATAATGGCTTATAACATTGTGTACATTTCAGGTGTACATTATTCTATATCAGTTTCTCTATAGACTGCATTGTGCTCACCACCAATAGTCTAGTTTTTGTCCATCACCTAACATATGTGCCCCTTTACCCTTTTGCCCTCTCCCCACCCCCTTCCCCTCTGGTAACCACTAATCTGTTCTCTCTGTCCATGTGTTTGTTTATCTCCCACATATGAGTGAAATCATGCAGTGTTTGTCTTTCTCTGTCTGGCTTATTTCACTTAGTATGATACCCTCCAGGTCCATCTATGTTGTCACTAATGGCTCGATTTTGTCTTTTTACATGGCTGAGTAGTAGTCCATTGTGTATATATACCACATCTTCTTTATCCATTCATCTATTGGTGAGCAATTGGGTTGTCTCCATGTCTTGGCTATTGTGAATAATACTGCGATGAACATAGGGGTGCATAAATCTCTTTGAATTGTTGATTTCATGTTCTTTGGATAAATACCCAGTAGTAGGATAGCTGGGCTGTATGGTATTTCTATGGTGGGATTTTTTTCCCTCCAGCATTTGCAAGGAGATCTCCAGAGACAGGGGCTTTTTCTACCTGGGGACCTGGCTGAGGCGGGTCATTTCCAGGTTGTCAGTCATTAGCTAGATCATGCCCACGTTATTGACAGAGCCGGGGTTTGGAACCAGACAGACTGGGGTTCAAATCCTCACTCTGCCCCTCCTCGCTGGATGACCTTGGCAGATGAACTCTCTGCGCCATTGTTCTCATCCCAAAGATGGATTTACAATAGTAGCTACTTTACAGGTAAGGTGCTGGTGTCTTGGGATGCAGAAAAAGTGCAGAAAGGGGATTTGGAGATCACAGAGAGCAGAACTAGAAGGGATTCATTGGCCAGGCTTTTCGCTAAGGAGATGAGACCAAGGAAGTAACCACTGAGTTCTGAAAAAATGCAATCAAATGCTAACATTTCCTTTTCGGTTGAAACCCAGAAACTTCTATTACCCTATTACCCTCAAGGTGAAAAAAAAAAAATCCTGGCCTTGGCTCCTCAGGCCTGTGTGAGCTGGCCCCTGTCCCCTTCCCAGCCACCAATCCATCACTCAGCCTTGCTCTGGGCCCTGGAAGTGTGGCATCAATGAAGGCCTATGGACACCTAGAGCTCCCTCACCCTCCTCCAGCCTCTGACCCTGGAAGCTCCCTCTACCTGGGCTGTTCCCCTACTCCTCCCTCCACTCGGACTAACCCTTCTCAAGATTCAGGTTTCAGCTGAAACATCACTTACTAAGGATGGTGGGTGGGGGTTCCTGGACCCCTGGATGTGTTATTTGCTCCTATGACCCCCTGCAGGTTCCATCCTGTAACACACACTGCACGTGTCATTCCTGGCTCCCTGTTCTCCTTGCGAGCTCCTCGAGGATGCATTCCTAGGAGGCACTGTGACTCACTGTGACTAGAACCTAGAAGGGGCTCCCTGGGCATGGAAGGAAAGGGGAACAGAAGGGAGGAAAGTAAAGGACAGGCTGCTGGGGAGACTTGGATGTACTGGGGGGGCTCCCTGGACTCCCACAGCAGAGGGCAGCCCCCTGTTCATTTCCCATCTGGGGAAGGCTCCCTGGAGATGCGGAGGGGGTGGGACATATACAGGGTGGCACTTTAAGGAACAAGCCCTTTGAAATCCCCTCTGAACCTTGCTGGGTACTTCACTTCAAAGCTTCAAAGTCATTTTCAAACCCTAATTACCCCTCACACTGTAGCCCCAGGGAGCCACCAAACTTGGCCTCAACCCTCCTATTTGCAAGTTAGGAAACTAAGCCCCACAGTTAAAAGTTTGCCTGGGGCCAAAGAGGAAATCAGCCTAAAAGGCTGCTCATTCCTCAGGAAACCACCCAATGGAACAAGAGCTGGAAGGTGAGAGCACTTTGGGCCTCAGTTTACCTAGATGAGAGAGGTAAACTCTCTGCTCTACAATTCCTTAATTCTCCACTGTTAGATTTAGGTTGGATTTACCAACCTTGGAGGTTACAAAGAGGCAGAACCTAGGCAGGCCACATTTGGCCCTCAAACCTGTATTGCAAGGATCTCTGGTGTTTTTTTAAAATAGAAGATTTTGTGTAAAAATCTAGATTTGAGGATTCTCTTGAAAGATCGAAAGGTCTGGCAACACTGGACCCAAAGATTTCATCTCCACATGTATAACGCTGGCTAGAGCTGAGCAGTGGGCTGCCTCTTTTATATAGGGCATGTATTTACCAATTTGCCACAGTCCCCAGTGCTCCCTCTTGTCTCTGACCCTTTCCCTTCACTCATTCATGAAACCTGCTGAACTCTCTAGGCATTTAAATCACAGCTCTTGAAGTATCTCTCTCTCCTTAGTCACTACCTCTAGCTGCATTGGCCTTCTTTGGGTTTCTCCAAAAAAGCCAAGCTCTTTCCAGCCACAGGGCCCTGGTTTATGCTGTTCTCTCTGCCTGGAATACCCTTTCCTCCACAAGTCTCAGCTGAAGTGTCACCTCTTCTGTCTGAATTGGGTTCCCCTTAATATATCTATAGTTATCTCTCATGTCACATCGCAACTTGTAATTATCCATGGGTGTGCTTATTTGTCTGCCTTCTGTCTCCCCTATTAAAGCATAAACTCCAGGAGGACAAGGACTTGGCTTGTCGCTATTAATTGCTGCATCTGCAGCATGCAGCCCAGCACCTGGCACATCTTAGGAACTTGTAAATGTCTGTGGCATGAATGCATGAATGAATGCATGAGTGGGACTCTACCAGGCCCATGGGTGTCCATTTAATGACAAGTGGCCAGTCATCTCTGTCTTCCTCTGGGGTTGGTAAGAGGATGCCACAGCTTCCCTGTGGGACTCACTGAGGCCCATGTTTGCAGGCACGTGTGTTCCCTTTTCGAGAAGCCCTGGGTTGAAAGGCGAGTGAAACATTCAGGGGCATTGTATTCAAACCTGGGGACATGTGTCAGGCAAGTGACAGGTGACTAAAGTGATCAAAGAGATGATGAGATGACAGAGCTACAAGATGAGGCTTCTTCCAGATGGAGACAAGGAAGCTTGGCTTGAATTAAATCTATAAAGTCCCAAAGTGGTTGCAGAGGGAGGGATGATAGACACCCAACCTCAACTATTAGCAGAAGGAGAGGTCTCCCTTGAAGTTTAAAAGAGTTTAAGGCAAAGAAAAGCCACCTTCCTCAACCTACTTTACTCAGAAGGACCTGATGATGTTTTCTACCCCAAGAGGTAGGATGGGCCAAGAATAAAAACAGGTTTAAGGGGGCTTCAAATTGCTAGGTGACAGATCTGAGGCTGGGCTGGAGGCAGCGTCTGGCCGATGTTGAATGAATAAGTGATGGCATGAATATCACAGAGAGAGGTGTTCCTCTTTCCCAAGTGCTCACCAGACCCTGGCCAGAGCAAGAGTACTGGGCTAAACGGATTCAAGTGATCATTTCCTTGATGCTTCTGGTGTCCCCAAGCTGCACCCCGCTCATGTTGAAAAGGTTCATCTTCCAGGTTTAGGGGTCAGCCACTCGAAGACGGTGAGCCACAGGGAAAGGTACAGGGAGAAGACGGTGAAGCTGAAGTAGAAATAAACATTCAGGTTTGGCATTTTGTACTGGAGGAATGGAGGGGGTCTCTAAAGAGGCAAAGGGATGAGGTGGCAGGAACGGGAATCACCAGGATCCGGTCAAGAATCTGCTCCCAAGGTCTCCAGTTCTGAGAGGAACAGCTCCTCATCTCTAGCCATCCCCCAGCTTCTCCCAGCCTCCTGCAGCAGCTCTCCGTCTATACCCCAGTAAAACAAGAAGGATCAGCCAGAGGACAAATGTGGGACTTGTAGATGAAAGGTAGGGGTGATGGGAAAGGCTGCTTGTGAGAAGAGGCAGCAGATTTTTGCTCATCACAAAAAGGACTTTCCTGCAGACTGATTCTCCCCAGGTTATCTCTAAAGGTAATGAGCTCCCTATCACTAGAGGAGTACAACTGAGACCCTGGAAGCCATTTTCATGGTTCTTGTAGATGGGATGCCAGAATCAAGTACTGCCGTGGTTCTTCACTTGCTGGTCGTGACTGCCCATGAGAGGGAGGGTATTCAGACCCCCTGACAATGTATGCAAAATTTTTTCTGGATGAGCATCTTTTTTTCCCCTAGGGAAAGTGTTGATAACTTTCTTCAGCGTCTCAAAAGGGTTTATGACTCAAAAAAGATTAAAAATCACTGAGAGGAAGCAGGGAGACCTCTGTTTCCCAAACCTGGCTGCACAGCAGAATCATCCAAGAAGTTAAAAAAAACATGAAACCCTCCCCAGATCCCACTCCAAGCCCACTGAGTCAGAATCCCTAAAAATTCGTGTTTTTTAAAAGCTCTCACTGGGTGATTCTGATGCCCTCAACCAGAGGCCAGTCTGAAATCTCTAAAAAATGGTAACTAAAGGCCTTGAATTTTAAGGGACTCTGTACCCCTGAAGCTTTAAGATTCCAAGACAGGATTCACAAAACAGGACCCCTTGGCCTGCTCTGGCCCATGGATGTGTTTGTTCGTGAGAAGAGTATTTAAAAATAATAACTTTAATCAATGTTTAAATATTGGAATATTACACACATACACAATCCAGATTTTCAATTTCTCCTACAAAATCAGAAGAGCTGACAAAATTTGACCCTCATCCTCGAATCTTAATATTCATTTGGAGCTCATGCAGTTTGTAGTCCCCACCACTCCCCATTACCTATAATCAGCCTACCTTGCTCTTACGCATTTACTACCCAGCCCCTGAAGGCACTTAAGTTTGAGACCCCTATTTGAAGTTTCCCCAGAAATTCACCAGCTTGGGAGATTGTTGACCCTAAGTTGATTCCCAAATTGAGACTGGGGCCATCTGAGCTGGGAACGGAGAGGCCTTAGGTGCACACTTTCCCTTGCCTCCCACCCTGTGGACATCTCAGAGTTGTCCATAATAACGTCAGCACTGAGCCAAGGACTTCAAAGCCAAACAAGATCCAAATTGAGTTGGCACTAATCCTCTTTGGCCTTGACCTGTTTTCTTCTGCCAGGCAGAACCTTCCCGCCTCTGCTCACTTCCTATTAAAATTAACAAGCGTTGCAGGCAGGCATCAAAGGAAGGGTTGTGCTTTAATATTCCAGGCAGGCCCAGGCTGTGATCGCAGCCCCTCCCCCTCCCCCTCTTCCAACTGAACTGGGAATCGTGGTTCAGCTGGGGGTGCCAGAATCAGAGCACTGGCCATCCTCGTCTGTTTGATATTTGCACCAAGGAAAATTCCAGGGCCAGCAGAACATCTTCACAGCAATTTTCTTCAAAGTGCCCTGAAAAAAATGGCCAATTATTCTTAAGAGGCACCCTCGGGAGGGTGTGTGATTATCCCCATTTTATTAGCAGAGAAACTGAGGTCAAACGACTTGCCCAAAGCCATAGAGAGCGCGGGAGATGGAATCAAAGCAGTGGCAGCATAAATCTACGTGCACCCGAGGCTCACTCAGACCTGTATCTGGCCCAGGAATTCTAGCACAGCCAGGTTTTGAGGCCGAGCTGGGGTGTCACGGCCACCCCTCCTCGTTCTCACGCTGGGCTTCCCAGACCCAAGCTGCACGAAGACATTAGGTCAGTAACCCCACAGGCGCTGGGAGGGCAACAAGCTCTGTCAGGAACCCCTCTACAACACAGGAAATGACTTCGGCACATAATTATACTCCTTCTATACAACCCTCAAACTGCTGTCTTTGTTTTTAAAATTGTGGATGATCTGATTATTTTCAGAGAACCACGTATTTACACTGGAGAAATCAACAAATTAAATAGTGCACTAGCGTTGTGACTTATTAGTGAAATCCCTGACAGATGGGCAAGGGCTCTATGGTTCGAGCCTTGGTCCCTCTACCTGAGGGATCTGTTCAAACAGACGCCCACAGGCCCCAGGATTTCCGAGCTGGAGGAAACACTGGAGATCTGGTGGGCCCGCTGTGGGGAGAGCACGCTGTCGGGGCCTCAGGGCCTGAGCTGCTGAATTCACTCCCACGTCTTTGGAGGAAATGCATGGCCAAAAAGCCCCTTCAGACAATTAATAATAAGTGAAGTTTCTCGAAAAAGTGACTTTGATCCCAATGCTTTAAATACAAAGTGCTTTTTTGGGATGTTGGCCGAGGGAGTTGCCCCTTTAGAAGTTTTAGAGATGGGCACCCTCCAAACAGTTGTCTGTTTACCAGCAGCCAGAACAGAGCTGGGAGGGGCCTGGCTAGTCATCCAGCTAGGGACACCTCCTCATTGTTTTGGGGAAACTGAGGCCTTTGGCAGGGAGGTGGACTTGTGAATGAGCAATGCCAGTGAGTGAGTTTAGAAGACTCAGTTGCCATGAGTTCCAGCCTGGTCTTCTTGCCCTAGGAGAGAGAAAAGAAGACATGAGGAAAAGCAAGATACGAGAGGGCAAAGCAGAAATGAGAGAAAAGGAGGAGGAGGGAGGAAGAGGAAGAAGTAGGACGAGAAGAAGAGGGATGGAGAGTGAGGAGAGACAGAGGAGGGACGTGCACATGGGGCACCCTCCTTCATTTCACCATCCGAGCACACTGTTCTGTGATGTTCGCCAATGGTTTCTCCTCTGGTGTCTCAGCTCCCGAGTTACACCATAAAACCTTCTCTGTCCCCCGGGGTGAGGCATGTGGCACCGTGTGGGGTCCTCAGCGACTGCTTAATCCAAGCAGATGGTTCTGTGAATGGCCACAGTACAGTCACCTAAGAGGTTTCCAAGGCCCTAGGAAGTTTTCCTCTCCAATTCCTCACCTCCCCACCTGATCGGCACGGCACTGGGGTGGAGAGAGAGGCAAGGCCCTTCCCCTCTGGGGCCTCAGGCTCCCAATCTGTAAATGGGTTGGGATTGAGAGAAGGTTTGGACCACATTGCTGCCCTTGTAGCTCTGGCATCTAGAATTATGTTAATTCCTGGAGTTCCTCTGCTTCCCTCCTTCTTCTTCAAGTATTCCTGAGAGACACTGCAGAGCAAATCCAGAACTCCTTATTATGAATCAATTTCAACTGGAAGGAAGGGTTTCCAAGCAAAGGGGGTCAAGTGCAGAGGCCAAAGACAAACTTTGCTGACTTGACCATTCTTCCGCGGGCTTAGTGCTGCCGCAGAGAACTTGAAGGTTGAGGATGCAGCTCTGGCCACCCCTCCACTGCCCACCTCACCTTGAGTGGCCGGCCTGGGGGTACCAAGATGTTCATCTCCCTCTCCCAGGGTCACTTTGAGCCTCCTGAATGGGGAAATTGTTAAAAACCAGGAATGTGAGAAGACAGAGACGTGCTGTGTGTCTGAGAAAATGATATAAACTGGTCCCAAAGTGGAACTGGTTAACGCTGTGTCCCACCGAGCAATCATGGAAGGCAGCGTGTTAGGAAGAGCTCTGGACCACGTGGAGGAGACCCGAATGGCCAAAACTCTTACAATCGTATGCTCAGCCTCGGCAGTCGTTAGGGAAATGCAAATCAGCAACCAAGGAAGTGCCATTTCATATCTGTCAACCTGGCAAAAGGTAAGTCTGACAACACCAAGTGTCACAAGGCCGTGGAGAACCGGGCACCTGAGTACACTGGTGTGGGAGCGTCAACCCCCGTGGTGAATACCTTGGGACTATCTAGCAAAGTAAAATAAGCATGTTCCCTTCAACCCAGCAGGTCCACTGCTGGGTAAATTCCCTCGAGAAACTCTGGCACATTTCACATAAGGAAACGTGTATACGTGTATATTCGTTGCAGCAGTGTTCATAACAGCAAAAAAAGAAGAAACATCTAAACGTCCATCAACAAGAAGAAAGATAAATTGTGAAAGAGTCATATAATAGAATACTATAAACCAGTTAAAACCATAAATTTCAAAATGCTGAGCAAAAAAAAAGCAAAAAAATTGTAAAAGGCTACCTAGAGAATGATGCCATTTTATGTAAGGTTTATAAACCTGTAAAACAAGACTGTAATTTTTATAGACACATACATAGGTAGTAAAAGGAAATCATGTGTGGGCATGATAAACACTTCGTGAAATTCGTTCCTGGGTTTGGTGGTGGAGTAAGGATGAGAAATGGGAAGTTTACATAGGGGGAGTCCATTCTTCCAGTCTCTAAGGACTTAATGTCAATATTTGATAATGCTGGAAAGTTCTATATTAATTTTCTATTCTTATCTGTTTTAGAAATCATTCAGAATAAAAAAATAATTTTTAAAAAAAGAAGAGAAAAGAAGGAAGAGCACTGGGTCAGAGTTCCGACTGGGATTCCAGCAAGTTCCCACTGTTCCCTGGGCAAGTCCACTGACTCGAAAGGCAGGGCTTGTATTCAGTAGTTTTCCAACTGGTTCTAGCTGCAGCCCCTCTGCAGATAAAATGATTATGTGAGAGGTGGGGAGGTGGGATGCATAGGATTTTAAAAATAGGAACTGCCCCATTTAAATAGGGGAAGGGGGAGAGGGAAGGGACTTAGCAGCCCATCTGCAGCAGCCCCCAATACACCTGCATGAACCCGGGCTCTGAGCATGCACAGCGTGAAAATCCCTAGTCCAGTGCCAACATTCCATGAGGAGTCCAGAGGTTACCTAGACCAGGAGAAATGAAGGGCTGAGATTAGGGTGAGACAATCTCAGAACAGAATTTAGGGAGATATTCTCAGGGTCGTTCAAGTGTCGCCCTACACTTGGGTGCCCTCACAGAAACCGTGATTGCTTTCTCCTTTTCTGATAGCCATGGACATGCTTATTGCCCCGACTGGAAAGCACGCTCCTGAGGACCGGGCCTGTGTCTGGCTCACTTACCCCATCCAGAGGGCTAACCCGAAAACTAGCACAGTAGGTGCTGAATATGTTTGCTGAATGACTGTTTGAAGGAAAGGAGGGAGGGAGAGAGAGAGGGAGAGAAAGGAAGGAAGGACGGACAGACAAAAGAAAGAAAGAAAGAGAAAGAAAGGAAGGAGAGGAAAAGACGGACGAATTGTGAGCCTCTGTCTCCCTCTCCACAGCCCTAATCTGGGCTCCCAGCCAAGCTGGACCAGCCACTTCACTGCTGGGGGCAATGAGTGTGGGTAATTGTCAGCTTTGGCTTTACTCATTCTTCCTCCAGGGCCATGTGCAAAGTGGAGGGTTTCACTTGCCCAGTGGGTACTGAATTACAGCTTGGAGCTGAAGTCCTGTGTAATTAACCAGCAGCCGCAAGGCCTGGAGCGTCTGTGGGCCTGCCCAGCGCACAGGTGATTGGGCACGGAACAAGGTGGCTCCTAATTAGCCTTGGCCTGATTTTTCCAATCCACAGTGCTGGGACCCACCTCCTTGGAGGCGGTCACACATGGCCTATGGGATGTTTTTACCAGGGCTCCATGAGTGGAATTGGGGGCCAGAAAAGCAGAATTCTCTGTGTGTACATATTTTGGGTTGGGGGAGAGGCTTTCTTAGAACTATCCCAAGAGACACCAGCCCAGCCTCTCTGGCATGTACAGCTTTCTCAATCTGTCTGTCTATCTGTCTCTGTCTCTCACATACACACACACACGGATACACACTGTTACCTTAGCTGATGGAACAAATTTCTAGAAAAAATATATTTAAAGGAAATGTGAGGAACCTTACAGTTTATCAAAATCTACAGACTCTCTTCCTGATGATAAGGTCTTTAAAACTCCCTCAGCACAGTCACCAGAACTTGGATCACAAAGAGGGAAGCATCTCCTCAGTCCAGCAGGGGAGGATTAAATAGTGTGTGGGGTAGGGGGTGCCATCCTTGCTCCACTCAACCAACCTCCCACCCCAAAGCCCAACCTGCCAGGGTTTGGGGCTCTGTGTGGGTGGTCACCCATCTGCATCGTGCTTTCCCAGGCCAGGCCATGGACAGATTTATGACAAAGATGTTTGTTCTTTACATTCTTCATGGTTTCCTACTTCTCCTTCTAGCTTTTTGCCCTAGTATCTCTTGTCCTGCTCTTTCCACTTACCATCATCTCCCTTTCAAAGATGACAAGTGATGTTTGGAGAGGTGACATGCTTTGCCAAAGCACTAGGGCTAAACTCCAGGCATATCTGACTCCAAATCAAGCTGCCTATAAATATACCACTCCACAATAAACATGAAATCTTAATAATATCTACCATTCCTCAAGCACTTGTGTGTTAAATGCTTGATCTTTATTTTTTCTCAATCCTCACCACCACTCCATGAATAGACCCAGTTATCCCTACTTTATAGTTGGGGTTCAGAGAAATAAGGGAGCTGCCTGAGGTTGAACAGCAAGCAGATGGAGGAGCTAGAATTGGAACTGTGTGCAAAGGACTGCAGCCCATGATCTTCACTATGCTCTCTCTTGCTAGAGTGTGAAAGGCTGATAGGACGTGTACAGTCAGTGTGAAGACAACTAGACTATGGCTCACCCTCTGGATGTTAATGGATGGTGAAGCTGGGAGGCAGGGCACACAAATTATACCTCAGTGAGATACCAGTCCACTTCTTCACACTTATCAGATGGGCAAACATCTCAAAATCTGAATATAGGAAGTATTGGAGGAGGAGGTGGGGAAATAGGGACTCTTGAAAATTGCTACAGGGAGTGTAAATTAGTATAGGCTCTTTGGAGAGTGGTTGCCCCTTACAACCTAGCCATCCTCCTTCTAGGGATCAGTGAGTCTTGTATACTCATGTGCATGACATGAATGGGGATGCTCCCTGCAGCATTTTTATAATAAAGAAAATGTGGTATAAGGGTCTAGGGCAAGAGTAGATGCAAAGAAGACAGTTAGGAAACCAGTGTTGAATCTTCTTGGGAGATGATTGCTCAAACCCCGTGGCAGCGATGGAGGCAGACAAGACTGTGGGAGGATCTGGTTGGAGGTGAGGCGGGAACAGTTGTTCAGTCGAGTTATGTCGAGTTTGAGATGCTGTCTGACATCCACATGGAGATGTTGAGTAGCAGGGGTCTGGAGTTCAAAAGACAGGCTTGGCCTGGAGATGTGAATTGGGAGTCGCCAGCACACAGATGGTATTTAAAGCCATGAGCCTGTTAATTTTTTATTTCTTATAAATAAAAGAGCTGATGCAAATATGACAATCTTGACATCAGTTAATTCTGGGTGGTGGACACCATCTGTTTGTAATACTACTCTTTGTACTTTTTAGTATGTTTGAACTTTTTCCCAGTAAAATTAATTAATAAATAGTTTATGAGACCACAAGGCTCCAAACTGCTGAACAGTTCTGTCGTGAGGGCCTTAGACCTAAAGCGTGGGTGCTGGCAACGAGTTGAGGAGCCGAGATCAAATCCCCCTGCCACCAAGCTAAGCTCAGTGACTGGGGGTTGACCTGTCTCTCTGGGCTTGTTTCCCCATTTGGACAACAAGAAGCTGGCCCGTGACTTCTCAGTGTTCTTCTAGTACTGATCCAGGATTCAAGCTGCTGCCCCATACGTCCCCTGCCCGCTCTAATTTTGTCCACCACTTCTCACTGCCTAGTCCTACGGGTAAGGCCAGAAATACCCCAGAAGAGGCCTCTGTAGGTGGAAGGCTAACTTCGCCTCCAAACAGATGGAAACTGCAGCAAGGGGAGTCAGAAAGGACAGGGCCCCCTGGTCCCCAGGCCCTGGGACCCCAAAGAAATTAGGCCAAGCTTAAAAGCAGGGAACCCAGAGACTAAAGGTCTTCACAATATTTACCGCTGATAAATGCATCCTGCTCAGAACCCCAGGATCAGCTGAAGAATAGTCTACGAGCCTGAAACATACAAATGGGTGTGTGACTGAACCAATCTGCCAAGTTAGAGTAGGCACAGGCAAGGATGATAATATTAATGGTAGTGATAATATTTATGTGACAGATTCTGAACTGTGTACTATGCATCTTCTCATTTAACCCTAACAACAGTGCCGTTGGGTTATCATCTTCATTCGCCAGACTTTGCAGAAGAGGAAACTGAGGCTCAGAGAGGTCAAGCAACTTGCCTCAAATCATACAGCAAAGAGGGAGCAGAGCCTGGATTAGAACCCAGGCGGTGTGACTCCAGATCTGAAGCTCTTGGCTGCTCTAGGGAGCGACAATGTCCTCTAAATCTCTTCCACAAGAGCCAGAGAAGACGGCCTAGATGTAACTCTGTTAACTGAGCCATTTATTCATCAGCCCATAAATATTCATTGAGCACCCACTGTGTGGCAGCAGTCAGGGTGCCTGGCCCCCGGGATGCTGAGATTGATAAGCACAGCCTCTGTTCCAGAGAGGCCTGTGGTCTAGAGAGAATGATCAGTTTAAAAATCAGCATAATAAAACCGATGGGCTGCAGGCTGCTCTTGGGGAAACGCATGTGTCCAGAGGGTCCCTGTATGGGAAACGATGGTGATCCCAAGAGCAGAACGTTGACCAGAGAGGACACAGTGGTGGAGTGTGGAGTTGTGGAGCGGGACCTTCCTCTGCTGTCATCATATGGCTGAACCTCCATTCCTAGACTATGAGTTCCAGAAACTTCTTTCTGGCAGAAACTACTGGGCGCAGGAATAGCACGGGTTTAGGTTTTACCTTTATAGGAAGGGGAGAAGATGCAAACCCTGTCATTATATGTTTAATTTTAAGCATTAGCTGCTCCTTTAGAACAACCTGTCTCGCTGTTCTGAGAAAACCACTTGACTTGCCTTACGTGTGAAGTAGAGGCCATGAGTAGAGAAGGAGCTATTTAGGGCTCAGTGACCCAAAGGGTCACTGTGTGATAATAGAAGAGTTGCTGCGGGACTGCCTCCTTCCAAAGGAGTTCTTAACTCAGGAACCCTGGGGGTGGGGGGTGGGGGTCCACCAATGGGACTTAGGAGATGCACAAAACCTGTGAACTTGTGGGGAAAATGTTTTGTATTTGTGCATTTTTTTTCTGGGTAGAAAGTCCAGAGCTTTCATCAGATTTTCAAAGGACTCCTCGAATCCCCCAAGAAGGCTTATGATCACTTTTCTGAAGAAACATTTATTTTCCAAGTGTGGATTTAAGCTGTGCCCACCAACCATTGCATATTCTTGGGGCGGCATGTGTGCTCTTGTTTTCCTGCTGCCATGCAGAGATCAAGAGCTGAGATCCAGAAAATGGACAAAAGGGCAAAAAGGGGACTGTGGATGGGCTTTCCCAGGTCCTAGGGGCAGGACTGTGTAGAAGGAACTGGACAGCCTGGGCGCAGTTCAACATGGACTTGACTGCCCCATGCTACACATGGTGGTTTCAATCCGCACAGCCCAGAAACTAGGAAATATCTTCATGCTTGGGGATTGGATTTTGATATTATCATTCAGTGAGGGTGTTAAGCAACATTGAAATGTCCACCATCCAAGGAAGAAGCAATTCCTGGCTCAGAGAGTGAGGAGGGAGGAGAGATGGCTTAGATAAGGGTGAAGGAAAATCCCTTCCTCTGCCTGGGCTTACTTGGTTGGGCCAGACCTTATAAGGCATTAATATCTTCTAGAGGGCACACCCAAGATGCAGGGGGAAGCTGGCACTGTCAAGAGATGGGCTGGGACCGGGCTGGGAATGCAGACGCAGGAAGACAGATCCAGCCTGTGGACTGAGAACAGCCCCACGCAGTTGTGGGTTTCCTGGGCTGACATGTCCTCCTGACCTTCTGAACTATATGCTCTGTTTTTAGTCACCCTTGTCTCCCCAGCGCCCAGCACAGTGCTGGCCCTTGGAAGGTGTTGAATGAATGAATGTGCCTGGATTCCCTATTAGGCTGTGAACTCCTTTTGGGCAGGGACCATTCTGGATCACTACAATATTGCTCCCACCTACACCTCCCCAGGGCCCCGCTGATGACCATGGGGCTGAATCCCTTTCTTCTCACTAGAAGTTCTCAGCTCAGACTCATGGTTCCACGGGTCAGACTGAGGCCCTGGTGGTCCTTATGGATGAGTGATGGAGACCCCACTAACATACAAACTGGAAGGAACTATCTCCACTGGTTATGGCCAGGCCCCATTTTTTTGCCTTTCTGAATGATGACAGCACTTCTCAGCAGAGGTCCTCAGTACCCTTATGCAGGATGTTCATGGATTTGTCCACTCATCATTCACTCACTCATTCGTTTGTTCACTTACATGCTCCCTCACTCTCTCATTCATGTCTTCGGTCATTTGACTACTAATCTGATTCATTCATTCATTCAGCACCCACTAAACAGAACACTATGCAGGTAGGGAGATGCTTCAGACGCAGGTCTTGCCTCTGAGAGCTCCCAGATTGAGGTGAGGGGTATCAGAGCCATGAACACAAATAATCACACAGCAGAGTAGAAGGTAGTAAATGTCATCAGAAATGTACAAACACGTCACTGAGAGGCCACAGAGGGAGAGATTTCTTCCAGCTGAGAAAGGGGAGAGATCAGAGGCAGCTTCCTGCAGGAAGTGTAGTCAGAGGCAGCTCCAGAATTTCTATGTGAAGAGTGGGTGAGCATGGGGGAAGCTTGATGCTGCATCATCTCGAGGGGACTTTACCTAAGACTGAAAAGCCATCAGCTGCCTGATCAAAGAACAGGGTGATGATGGAGATGGGGGGGTGGTTAAATCTCCCCCAAATCCTCTCTTGTGTCTACCACTCCAGAAATGGCATTTGAGCTGATGGCTTGGTAAATGGGGAGGATTTATTTGGACTCAAGGTGATAGGGAAAGGATGAACACCTGACAGGAGCAAAGGCCCGGAGGTGGGAAAGTTCAGGCAAGTAGAGGGAGCCTGGAGGCCCTGGGTTTTGGTGGAGCAGGAAGAAGGAAGTAGTGGGCAATGAGGTTGGAAAGGTACGTTGAGCTTGGAATGCAACGCTAAGATATTTGGGCTTCATTCAGCAGATGGTGGGGAGGCATTGAAGGTTTTGAGCAAGAGAGTCACGTGGCCAATGCTGTTTTTAGGGGTGTGTCTCTGGGGCAGTGTGGGGAAGGAAGAGGAGGGGACAAGACCATAGGAGGCTCATTCCAGGCCCCACCTAATGTTTAGGAGGGCAGAGCAGGAGTACAATGGAGGTCCACGTACCATCTGGCTAAAATATTTAAAAGTTATAAATCAAATTAACAAACAAATAAAATACATTCTATCCTCCTACATTCTATCCTCCTTGACAAAGAGAGCTTCACAGCAACCTGGAGGGCTAGGTTCAGATGTATGATTCTAGATCCTCGTGCTGGAGCATGGAGGTGCCAGGAGAGCTGCCCCATGGCCCCAGCCCCCAATCTGTGGCCCACCTCCCTTCTCTTCCCACTCCTAGCTCCTTCCCTCACTGTGAGAGGCCTCACACACACCTGTAGACACCCAGCCCACACATCCAAACTCCGTTCACACCCCCAGCAAACAGCCACCCCCAGCCAACCCTCACACCTCGAGGGGCACACATTCTCTTCACATCTGCCCTTGGGAGCCTGGGGAGGAGGACTGAGGAAACCCTTGAAAGCAAGCAGGCTTGAGATGACAAAATATTCCAGAATCTAGGGTGCTCCATGTGTGGTCTAGAGGGAGAGGTTGCAGGCTCCAGGTGGGCACATGCTCCTGACTTTTGACCATCTCACCCATGGGTCCTGGGAGGCATGACCAGGAGAGGACCTGAGTGGGGCCTTCTAAAGACAGGGTCCAGGATAGGGCCCCCTCCTGCCCACGGTAAGGGCTTTTACATTCAACCAGGGGAAGGAGAATGAGGCCCTGAGCCAGGGTGGGAGCAGACCCTGTGAAGGAGGGAACAGAAATGAGAGATAGTAGAATGCATAGGACTTGGGGACTGGATGGATCTCACTGCCAATCTGAGCACCACAAGTACCATCTGAGCGGAGCCTGGCTCCCTGACTCCCTGGCAGGTGGATGGGTACAGCCACCTGCACCCCTTGGGAGAAGCCACCGGAATGACTATCCTGCTCTGGCTCTCCTCTGCCCTCTTTCTGCCTTTCTCCCCAACCCCCAGCCCTCAGCGTCTAGCTGGGCCGTGTGCAGGGCGTCTGGCCCCAGGGAGAGGTGGAGTGAGCCGAAGTCTACACCTACATGGCTATAAATAGGGAGCCTCCAGGGGCTGCTCACTCAGCCTCCCTTCCCAGCTGTGAGGCACCAGAGCGTCTCGGACTCCTGGACCATGGACCCCAGGGAATGTACTTGCATGTCTGGTGAGTAAGGATGCCCACTCTGGGGCCCTGGGACCTCACACCAGCTTCCTACAGGGAGCCCGCAGGACTCTGATTAACGCTTCTCTTCCTCCAATTAGGAGCCGCCAATGGGTTTGTCTCAGACTGGGGACCTCTGGGGCAGCTCCCACTCTCTGTGGGCTACCAGCCTGATCTGCTAGAATTGATAGTCTGGCTCAGGAATGACCTTGGGGGACCTAGCGGCAGGCCCCACGGGGCATCCACCAGGGCGGGGGACGATCTCTGTCCCAGAACCTGGCAACCTGGTTTTGGTCCATTGCTGCTATTCACTTTGACACTTATTATTTCTGGGCCTCAGTTTCCCCATCTGAAAACTAGGGTTACTCATCCCCAGCTGCCCACTTCCCAGGGTTGCTGTGAAAGTGCTAAAATCAAAAAAGCACTTGCAGATGTGAGGGGAGTTATTAGAAGTGTATGCAGACTTCCGAGTCTCTGAAACCCCTTAATTCCATAGGAGCCTGTTGGCCTGGAGGAGAGAGGTTAGGGCGCAGAGCCAGCCTGGGTTTTATGGCCTTGAGAAATGATATCAAGACATCTTAGAAGCTCCCCTGGTCCCTAACAGGACATGTCTGTATGAAAAACTTGCCAAAGAGACAGAAGCTTCCAGCATTTTGAACTCAAAATGATAGACGGGATTAATGTTTTTTTTTAAGTGTGGGTGGTTTTTATGATATGAAAACAAGCTGTGGCTGTGGCACTCGCTTTGGGCTTGTTTATGCCTTTTGCTGTTTCTCCCATCCACTCAGGATTTCCATCTTGCCTGATACCTTGAAAAGGTGAGGAGGGTATAAAAGGCTTCACCAGTCCCTAGAGGACCTCGGGCTTGGTGCAGTTGGCCTAGACTAGTGGTTCTCAAACCTCATTGGGCATCAGAATCATCTGGGTTGCTCTTTAAAAAAATGGATTCCCTTTCCCCACCCAGACCTATAAATAAGAGTATCTCAAGGACTGGTCCCAGGAACGTGCATTTTAACAAGTATCCCAGTCGGGGGTGGCTGATGCAGCCACCCCAGCTTCTGTCCGTGGACAGTGACTGGGAACCACCGGACGGTCCTCACCAGCTGGAGAGAGGCTCAGCAGCATCTTCCTCCCCTTGTCCAGCCACTGCCCCAGGACAGCCCAGAAACTGTGATGGTCTACAGCATGCCTTGTGTCCCCCACACCACCTCAATCCTCACATTTGTGGCTCTGTCCTCTCTTCTAGAAGGAATCTGCATCTGTGGCGACAACTGCAAATGTACAACTTGCAACTGTAAAACATGTCGAAAAAGTGAGTTTTGGTGACCAGGGCACCATCGGCCAGGAGCTAGGAAAGCCTGTTCCCTTCATCCTCAACCCTTCAGCCACGGTGGGATTGTGGGGGTTCTGGAGGTCTTTGACCCATCTGAGAGAGACCTGAGATGAAAGCTGAGCTCCCCAGGGCTGCAGCCCACCTGGGGATGAGGGATCCATGGTGCTTCAGGTGTTTGGAGCAGGAAGAGGGCTGAGGGGCGGTTCTAGCCTGCACAGTGGTGAAGGGGATAGAGCACTGGCCTGGAGTCATGAGCGCTGAGATTTAGTCTCAGATCAGCCACCGTCCAATGACCTTGGGCAAACCCCTTCCCCTCTCTGGGCCTCTGATGGACTCTGGATGACCCCTGAGATCCTTTCCAGCTCTAACATCCCACCACTTCCTGCCCCAGGATTTTTGCTGATGTGGATTGAAGCCTGGGGCATGCTCTTCTTTTCTACTTCCTATAAGTGGCGGGAGGGGAAGTGGTAAGATGGGAGTGTTGACTCAAAGCTGATCTGTCCATCTTTTGATCCTTTCAGGCTGCTGTCCCTGCTGCCCCCCGGGCTGTGCCAAGTGTGCCCGAGGCTGCATCTGCAAAGGGGGCTCAGACAAGTGCAGCTGCTGCCCCTGAAACGCATCCATCGTGCTGGGAAGCGTCTGTACAGTGTATTAGTCGAGAAGTAGGAATGATTGTACAATAGGTTGTACTTTTTATATATTTGCTGTTTGGTGACATTCATGTAAAGTGCTTGGAGCAATAAAATTTTCACTTGTGGTTGTCCGCTGGCTCAGAGCACTGTTTTACCATAAGCCAGCAGGACCAAGAAGGGCTGACCCCGTTGCAGATACCAACGGCGCCAGCCTGCATCCCTTCTGCAGACGGCTGCTAACCCCATGATCCTACAGCTCTGCCTGAGGACTTTCTCCTGCTGCATGAGCTTGCTTGATGCATACACAAGGCAGACCAGGAGTATTGGGGAGTCAACATCCCTGCAAACAGTCCTTAACCAATGACAAACAGGAGTGGGTGGATAAATACCCCCAGCATCTTTACCCTTACAGTGGGACAAATCTGAAACAAATTCTACACTGTCCCCAGAAGTCCCCAGCAGCACTGAGCTCCAATAGCCCCCGGTGTAACCTGCTCATTAATATACCCCATATTGGCTTCCTTCCTTCCCTGCCTCACTTCTCCATTCTCCCTCAGTGCTTCCTGGGATCCTCACCCTGAGAGATACTTGTACAGCGTCTGCTCTGGGGGTAACCCAATCTCAGCCAGGCTCTCCTGGCCCAGTTGACCCAGAATGCCTCCTTGTGCTAATGGTGCTGTTTAAGGGACTTGAGTACTGAACCAGCCACGAACAGGTAGGAGGTCTGTGCAGATCTAAGGAAAAGCCCCAAGGCCAAGACAATGAGGGCATTAGCTGCCTGGGCTCGGTTATTGGGCCAGCCTTCAGGACTGAGTGACTGGGCAGACAGGGACCAGGGGAAGCTGGTGCTGTTCATTGCAGTTCTTGCATTCCACAGAAGTCAATAATAAGAGAAACTGAGATCTGCTGGTTATTTCCCCCAGATTGCTGACATACGGATCGGAGCTTTGGCTACACCCGCACAATTCCAATGAAGTTGCAAGATAATAATAGCGGCCGCTATGCAGTGCTTTTGATGCACCAGCCACTGTGCTGAGCATTTTGCACATGCGCTCTCGTTTAATCCCTACAACAGCCTTGAAGAGGGGTGGCTTGTGTGGAGGAATCCTTAATTTCTAAAAAATGAATTATTTTTAAATAGGTCTACACACACAATGTACAAAGCACAAAAGATATAAGTCTTTTTCCCACCTTCGTGCCCCAGTCTCCCCTCCCCAAGACAACTACAGTAACCACTTTCTTGTGTAACCTTCCAGGGCATTCCATGCCTGGACAAGCACATATGACACACAGCATCACACACACACACGACACACACGGCAGCATACTACACACCCTGGGAAACTTGGTAAGTGTTTTCCCTTATGTAGTAAACTCTCCATCAAGTCCTTTTTTCCACTGAAGAGAGAAGGAAAAAGTAGAAGGAAAAATGAAAAGATTAAACAGCCGAAAAATAAGATGACAAGACAAGAAAAAAATGAATGAAACAATGGTTAAAGAAATATAAAAGAGAAGACTCCACACAAACCTCTACCGTGATAGAGCTGCCAAACCCAGCTGAGCCTGTGACTAAGCCTTTTGGTCTTTTTCTGGCCCGCTGAGCCCAGCACTGTGCCTGGGACCACGCAGAGCAGAGGTCATAAACACCTACAGGAATTCAGCAACAGCAATGAGCCTTCCTCTCCCTAAAAACACACATACCAATATCCTCACAGTTTTATATATGATCTTACGGAATTCACAGGCCCCCTGAAGCCATCTCTGGATCCCGCAGGAGACCTTGCTTAAGCACCTCCGGTCTATGGTATCTGTTACTTAAAAGAATAAAG
Source organism: Tapirus indicus (assembly GCA_031878705.1). Classification (NCBI taxonomy): domain Eukaryota; kingdom Metazoa; phylum Chordata; class Mammalia; order Perissodactyla; family Tapiridae; genus Tapirus; species Tapirus indicus. The sequence continues at coordinate 27,677,914 of CM062927.1, read as the reverse complement.
TAGTCTAATAATAGATTAAAGTATGGAGCACTTACTGCTGGCCAGGCACTGGGTCCAACATCTCCCATGCATTATTTTCATTTAATTGTCACACCACGGCCCCACGAGGCCAGTACTATTATCAACCTCATTTTGCAGACGAGGAAACCAAGGTACACCAAGGTCAAGTGCCTTGCCCGAGTCAGTTTGCAGAATTGAGATTTGAACCCAGGTCTGACAGACTCGAGAGCCACGCACTGGAGAGCAAGTGGACGGCTGTGAAGGCTGAAGGGAGATTCGGTCACCTCTCACCCACACCACCGCCCTCAACAGAGCAGAAGGGAAACTCAGGCTCTGGGATGGTGTTATTCATGCGGCGAGGGGTCTGGAGCCAGGGGCCATCAGAGATGGGGAGCAGCCTTCTCCTCCACCGACCTACATCAGGGGCACGAGTCAGTGAGAATGGAGCCTTCTCCAAGGTCACAGGACTGCTCCAGTGGAGCAGGGCCCAGCTGGCAAAAGGTGGAGCAGGATTTACTACGTGTTTCCCAGTCCTGGGCGTGTTCATAATCCACACTGTCATTGTCCCTGTTCAGAAATCCGTTGAGGCTTCCCTGGGAAGGTTTTCGGCCTCCGTCCGTGAGGTGCACGTTAGACAGCATCACAGTGCAAGGGAAAGGCTTGGCCTTTGGAGTCAGATGCTCTGAGCTCCCTGACTGCATGACCTTGACCATGTCACTTACCTCCTGAGGCTCAGTTTCCACACCCGTGAAGTGCACCTTTCTTACAGGGAGACACCGTAGCATAGCGTCTATGCACATAGTAGGTGCTCCATAAACAGGGATTTTAGTAGGGCTGCAGCCTTGCTTAGGCTTCTGTTTATTAATCTCTGACAAGGTCCCGCCAAGTCACTCTCTGATTACAGAGCTCTCGGGCCTCTCGGGAAGGATGTGATGCTCGCAATGACACATTCCAGGGGACAGAGCAGCCCCCTGTGTCTCCAACAGGCAGGGGGCCACTCTCCCTGCAGCCTCAGAGTCGGCACCCACAGGGATGCCATCTCATCTCATCCAAATGCTTCACCCGAACAATCTCTTCCATTCCTGTCACAGCCTGGAAGGGGGACTCAGCCCTCAGAGTCTCATTTTAACAATAATACCAATCATGAATATTTATTGAGCACTTCACCTGTACCAAGGACCGGGCTAAGCAATCTATAAACATTATCCCATGGGCCCTGCACAATCAGGATGACTTTAGAGCTGGATAATCCAGGCCCTCCTATGGAACTCCCGCCTTAGAGAGTCTGTCTCTATCCCTCCGCCCCACAGGTGAGGAGTCTGGGAATCCAAGGGGACGTGTCCACCTGGAACTCATATCTGTCCCTCTGCCCACTCCCCCATCCCACTGTCTAGACAATGCTCTGAGCACTGGGACCTCAGAACCCAATTCCAGGATCTGTGGGGGCCTCTTCTCTGGGTCGGTCCTGCCCGAGGGTGGACAATGCTGTCCGGCTGTGTGTTCCTAGGCCTGAGGGATGGCCAAGGGGCAGCTGTTTTCAGGGATGGGGGGATGTGTGGACAGGGATTGGACACTCGAGTTGACGTCTACACAGTGTGGAATGGAGCCAGGGCTGGGAAGAGAGGGAGATGAACTGCAGACTAACCCTTCATTTTTGCTTTTGCCCAGGCCCTGCGAATGTTCCAGGCAGGCCTGCACTACCGACCCTGGAGAAGAAGCCTGTTATAACCCTCACTTCACAGATGAGGAAGCTGAGGCTCGGGGAGATTCACTCGCTTGCTCAACATCAGGAGCTGGGACCCGAACTGGGGTCTGCCTGACGTAGAGGCTGTGCTCCTGCCTATGCTATTTGGATGGGGCAGAGAGCAGGCTGCAGGTAATCCTGCCCGGGGCCCAGGCATAAAGGGCCCCTGCCCTGGGCCTTGTGCTTTAGAGAGCCTGCATAGCACAAACACACAAAACACAAATTTATTAAAGGATACGTGGCAGCTTCTGTCACTTATGATCTGGTATTTGTTTGGTGCAGTGTGACCAAGCCATCCGAAACCTCTGCTCTTGTCACTAATGCTGTCTCCCAGGGAAACCCTTCTCCCACTCTTGCTCTATGTCCTCAGAACAAAAAGTGGGTCAAAGATCTTAACAGACACCTCACCAAAGAAGACACACAGATGGCAAATAAGCACATGAAAAGATGCTCCACATCAGAGAAATGCAAATTAAAGCAACAATGAGATACCACGACACATCTATTAGAATGGCCAAAGTACAGACCACTGACAACACCAAATGCTGGCGAGGATGTGAAGCAACAGAAACTCTCGTTCATTGGTGGTAGGAATGCCAAATGGAACAGCCACTTTGGAAGGCAGTTTGGCAGTTTCTTGCAAAACTAAACATATCTTACCATACAATCCAGCAATTGTGCTCCTTGGTATTTACTGAAAAGAGAGGAAAACTTACGTCCATACAAAAACCAGCACATGAATGTTTATAGCAGCTTTATTCATGATTGCCAAAATCTAGAAGCAACCAAGATGTCCTTCAGTAGGTGACTGGATAAACTGTGGTCCATCCAGACAATGGAATTATTATTTAGTGCTAAAAAGAAATGAGCTATCAAGCCATGAAAAGCCATGGAGGAAACTTAAATGCATCTTACTAAGCAAAAGAAGCCAATCTGAAAAGGCTATATACTGTATAATTCCAACCACATGACATTTTGGAAAAGGCAAAACTATGGAGACAGTAAAAAGATCAGTGGTTTCTAGGGGTTAAGAGGGAAAGAAGGATGAACAGGTGAAGCACAGGGGATTTTTAGGGCAGTGAAACTACTCTGTGTGATACCATCATGGTGGATACATGTCATTATACATTAGTCTGAACCCCACAAAAAATGTACAACACCAAGAGCGACCCCTAATGTAAGCTATGGTCTTTGGGTGATAATGATGTGTCAATGTAGGTTCATCAGTTGTAATAATTGTACCACTCTGGTTGGGGTTATTGACAATGGGGGAGGCTGTGCATGTGTGGGGGCAGAGGTTATATGGGAAATTCCTGTTCCTTCTTTTAAATTTCTCTGTGAAGCTAAAACTGCTCTAAAAAAATAAAGCCTATTTTTAAAAAGTGACTGTATCTGAAAGCCAAGAAGGTTTATAGATTGTTCCAATGCCAATGTCAGAGACGGAAACTGCTTTCAAAATGCAGGGGAGGTGTTGAGAGTAGAAAAGAGAGAAAAGACAAATTAACTCATCAAATCCTTCTCAAAAAGCATGAATGCTATAGATTCTCATGTCATAAAGTATCATTTCCCATTAGTGTGACACATGAATTTTTCTTACTTTTCTTCATGTTCCAATTTGTGTTTCCAGAATATTCATGAGTTTATGCTATTTGCAGAAGTTGGACAAGGCAACTGAGAAATGTTTTGTAATATTAAACAATCCATATTACTCTTAAATTTGTATACATATATATACACACACACATATATATATTTACATTGTCAAACATTGACATTAAATTCTAGAATTATGAATAATTTTATTTCTATGAAAATATTTAATAAACTTTAATTAAATCTTTAAGAAATTGAATAATATAGGACAGTGAAGCTGTCAGTGAAGAAAATTAGATGGGCTTGAAGGCCTCCTTCAGCAAGTGCTTCAGCCCTGGGTGGACCACTTCTGGCCTTCTTGGAACAGGGGAAAAATAACCCCTATTTGGGTAAGCCAGTGTGCAGCTGAGAGCATTCTAACTGATACATTGTGTAACTATGATCAAGCCTTCCACACTCTGTCTGTAGTTGACTATGACATTTAAAATAAAATAAAGTTTTTACAATATTATGATTACCTAAATACTATTTACCGGTGAACTAAAGGCGAACGGATCTAAAAAGAAGGATATGTAACTCCACGTCACTAAAACTGGGCTCCTTGAAGGAGAAAGAAGGTAAGAGGGATGTTCTCTCCTGAGACTCACTCAGAATCACAGCACGTTTTAGTCTGCCTCATATTTGCACTATCCTTTGCTTGCAGGGCTTTTGTTTTTCCTGGCATTTCTAATTGCCTTTTTCCTCTTGCTATTTGTTGAATGGTCTAATATCCATTGGCTTCCTTCCTGATCTCCCGTACAACTGTCACTCTGGCATCTCTTTTCACTGCTCTCCTAGGTCAACTCCATTGCTTCTAGGATCTCCCCTCATCCTCTACCTTAGACTCCTTTTCATTTTGCTGGAGTACATCCTCAAGCAATCTTTTACCAAAAGGATGAATTAGGGGGAATTTTTGGAGTTCTTAAATGCCGGAAAACACCTTATTTTTCTCTCATGGCTTATTGATAATTTGGCTGGATATCAAATTTTAAGTTTGGTATTATTTTCTTTTAGCACTTTTGAAAGCATTGCTCCGCCGTCTTCTAACATTCAGTGCTGCTGCTATGAACACTAATGTGACCTGCCCTTTATTTCTCATTGGAAGCTTCCAAGAAATTTCTCAGCCTTTTCCAATCCTTTTATTGAACTTTTAAAATTTTGTCAATCGTGTTTTAATATGTGAGAACTTCTTCTCTGAATGTTTCTTTATCATAATACCCTGTTTTTATTTTTTGAATGGAGTAGTTTCCTGAATCTCTCTGATGAATAAAAGGTTTTTTGTTTTTATTGTTAACTTTTCTCTTTCTTGAACTATTTCTGCTTCTTCGAGCTGAAAGCAGGCTCTGTGGGTGTAAGCGGGGCTTGCTGACTGGCAGACTTGGTGTTAGCCTGCCCACATGGGGAGCGGGCAGGCAGGCCTGACCCTCCTCTGACCCTCCTCTGGGAGCCCTGGCCCCTCCTAGACTGGTTACTTCGTGTCTTCGGAGACTATCTCGCAGTCTTGGCCTGGGGGACGTGGTGGAGCTGTACAAGTGGAGGCAAAGGAGGCCAACCTGACAGCCACACCTTCCATCAGTCACCATCCTGCTTTCTGTGCCTCCTTCCTCTTCTGCTCTCCGAGCCTGACACCCCCACCCAAAACAAAACAGAATAAGACAACCCCCCCATAGACTTCTCTACTTCTCGACCTGAACTGTGGCTTTCTCTACTCCCATTTACCCATAAATGTGATTTGACCCGTTTTGATATTCCAGAAAAATGTTAAAGTCTCTACTTCATTGATATACCATCCAAGCCACCCTCCCCCACCCCAATTCTCAGCTCCTTTATTAGTTTTTATTTTCCCTCTTTATCTTTCTTTAGTTTCTGTCAAAGGATTTTTTGGGAGGAAGGAGAGGTAAACGCATGTGCTCAGCCTACCATCTTGAGCCAAAAGTCTGGGCTAGGCTTTTCACTGGTATTATTTTTAATCTTTGCAACAACCCTGCAGGATAGGGACTGTTATCTCCATTCTAGAGGAAAGGAAACCGAGGTTCAGAGAAGAGAGGGATCTCTTCCCAAACTCAGGCAGGACTAGCTGAGAGAGAAGCGTGGAGACCATAATGGAAGATGAGCTGGGAAAAAAGTCGAAGAGAAAAGTGAGCAGACTAGTTACACATGGCCCTGAGGGGTAAGACTTAAGCAGTACAAGAAAACACCAAGGAAACAGATTTTAGGTCGAGAGAAAGAAGAGCTTTCTCAGGCCTGGAGCAGAAAAGTGCTGTGTCAGGAGGTTGACACATCATGGATTGTGTTCCTGTGTTGCCTAAGGGACAATAGAGACCTCAGAGAGGCTGTGACAGACTCTGCACCTGCTCAGGCCATACTCCAACTTGGATGGAAACCAGAGGAGGGCTTGGTGGGGCAGGAATAGAGCCCAGATCACAGGACAGGGAAGGAAGTTCCTCACATGGGCTGCAGGGGGCGCTCCAAGCCCAGAGGCAGATGCGCAGCAGTAATCTCTGAGCCCCGGAGAATTGCGCACGGGTTGAGGGGGCTGTTCCCGCCTGAGTCGGTCTGGGTTTGGGGCCCAGAGATCCCAAAAAGGGCCTAGACCCCTCAGACACCGCTGCTGGGAGGATAAATCAGGACAAACTCTCCAATGGCAGATTGGGCCTTAGGTGTAAAAGTCCTTCACAGTGTGTAACCCATCCAGATTCACAGGGCATAAGGCTTTTAAAATAATTAGGCAATGTATATCAAGAACCATAAAAACGTTCTTCCCGTTTGGCCCTGTAGTTTCACTTCTGGAAATCTATTCTAAGGAATTCACCATAAATTCAGGGGGGAAAAGCCTCACTCACTCACCAAAAGGTTCATTGCAATACTATCTACAATTGTGAAAAACTGGAAACAATCTCAAATCTAAGTCTATGAAATTGTTAAGTAAGCTATGTCCCGTGCACATGACAGGATATGATACAGCCATGAAAAATGCAAAAATCAGGAAATTATTATGGTAAAATCTTAAACAATATTAGGCTAGAAATTAGTTATGCAGTAATTTTTTTAAATAAGAAGCCACATAGAACACAAAATATGGAAATGAAATATAGGAAAATGTCAACTGTGGTTGTGTTCATATCATAAAGATAATTTTTACTTTTCCTTCTTTCTATTTTTCTGAATTTTCCAAAATTTACTGAAGTAGCATTTTTAAAAATAAATAAATACTGTTTGTAAAGGAAAAATATGTATACTTTGAGCCAGAAAATCTACTTTAAGGAACATCGTAGCCTAAAGAAAATATCATAAATGTGCACACACAAAAACTACCAAGGTGTTTATCCCAGCATGGATTATAGCAGTGAAGATTTGGAAACAACACCAATGTCTCGAAGTAGAGGATTGGTTAAATAAATTGTGGAATGGATATACTAAAATAAAATTGTAGAAGTGAAACTAATTTCATGGGCAGATGTTCATAATCTACTGATAAGCAAGGAAAAAAGTCATTTATAAATCTGTATATACTCTAGGCTTCTATTTTTATATTTGGAAGGATTATATATGTTTTTAAAATTTTTCCAAAAATGTATACAATAAACAAAGAAAGAAGAAAAGGGAGAGGGGAGCTAGACCCAGGTGTTTTTGAATCTGAGGCACAGATGGCCTGAATTGTCCAATTTAGTTTTGAAGACAAGGAAAGGCAGACTACTTGAAACTGAAACCGTCTTGGAAAATTTGAGCCATGTGACTGCAATAGGCATCGGCTAGGTGGAAGCTTCCCCCCTCCTCCATGCCCAGCCTCAACATCCACCTTTCCTGGCAACTGCTCTCGCTCGCTTTCTCATATTTCAGCCCCCCGCCCCGAACACCTTGGCTAAGGAGGCAGGGCTATCATGACCATCCACATTCGACAGAGGATGAGCCAGAGGTCCAAAAGATAAGGCGGGGGTTGGAAAGCAGGTCTTCTGATTCCCCCGACTCCCTTCCCTACATGTTTGAGCAGCTAAAACTCATCTCAGGGTTGTTATAGGATAAAGTAAAGCAGGGTTTCTCAGCCTCGGCACGACTGACATTTTGAGCCAGATAAGTCTTTGTTTTGGGAGACTGTCCTGTGCATTGTAGGATGTTTAGCAGTGTCCCTGGTCTCTACCCACTAGATGCCCGTAGCATCACCCTGCCCCCCCCCACAGGTTGTGACAACCAAAAATATTTCCAGACAGTGCCCAATGTCCCCTGGGGGGCGAAATCGCCCACAGCTGAGAACCACTAAGTAAGGTGAGATGTGAGAGAGAACTTTGATGCTAGGTCAAGCTGCCCCAGGGTCACTCCTGGGAGAAGGCGATGCTGCCTGTCCCAGACCTGGGGGGAAGGGGGATCTAATAAGGAAGGGAGAGAGGGGAGATTGGTTTATGTAAAAAGGCATGAGTTCTACCACGCCACGCTCTCTTCTAGAAGTACTTATCTTACTATGTGTTGATTTTGTATTAAAAGACTCCTGGCCCAGACTATGGGCTCTTGGAGAAGATGGACATTGTCCTACTCATCTTTGCATCTGCCATTCTTAGCACACTGGATTAACACGGTGCTCATAAATATTTGTGGTATGGAACGAGAGAATTCACCACACGTTACTCATCAGGGAAAGCAGGATGACGGGGGCCACAGGGTAACTTCATTAAAACATATTTAATTCGACCTGACTCTTTTCATGTCCCACCAATGCTCAACAGGTCCCACAAGAGTCAGCCCAAAGCTGGACTCACTCAATTCTCACATTGATTCATTCACTCAGCATTCAAAGACATTTCAGGTGTGCAGGGAGCTTTGCTAAGCACAGAAGGGAGGAGAGGAAGGAATGGCCTCCAGGGACCTCAGAGTCTGTTGGAAAGACTATCAGGCTACCCTGTCCCCTCTCCTACAGGGAAGAAAATATCTAGGCAAAATCCCATAGAAATTCCAAGGAAGGTGGTTACGTCTGGCTGCAGAAAGGGGTGAAGACTTCCTGAAGGAGGTGGCGTTGGAGCGGGGCCTTGAAGGATGCATAGGGTTTTAAGCAGGTGGAAATTGTGGGCAGGACATTCCAAGAAGAGGTAACAGCAGAAGCAGAAGCATGGAGGCAGGAAAGCTTGTGGTATATTTCTGGGTTAGCACGGATTACATTTGGTTGCCAGGGTAGGTGAGGGCCAGACCGTGGAGAGTTTGGAAAAGTAAGCCTAGAGGAACTGGAGGCCATCATTTGCTAGTTCCAGGTCCTGGAGGATTTCTGAACAGAGAAGAGTTCACTGAGCCCTGTTTATTGAGCACCTATTACGTGTTAGGCGATCTGCGTGAAGAGTCTCACTGAATGCTCACCAGAACCTGAGGTAAGAGTATCATTATCCCCATCAAATAGCTGAGGAAACCAGTGATTCATACTCAGGTCTGTCTGACACCAAAGCCAGTTGCTCTTAAGAACTTCAGTGTCCACTCACTGCATTAGGAAGAAGACTCTGGCAGTGGTGTCAGGGTGGTCCAGAAGGTATGTGGGCAGAGCGGGACCCCCACTATGCTCCTGCTGTGGGAGCCCAGCAGACACCCTGGAGGAGTCCCTGCAGTTTGGGAGCCCCGAGGTCTTTCTCCGGTGCCCCAGCTAAAGTGGCCGCTTCTCCCGTCATAACTCCCTCCCTCTGAGCCACAGAGCTCCTGTCCCAGCCATGCACAAGAACTTCCACGGGGCGGGGGGACCTAGAACCCCAACCCACCGAAGCTCAGATCAGCTCAGCTTGAGCCCGTGACTCGCTGAGGGTTTAATGACTGCTCTCCACGCTTCTCACTGAGAGGAGATGGTGGACCGCCTCTGTGTCTATTCTACTGAGGAGCTCCAGCCCCTTGGGGAAAACTCCACCTTACAACCCTCAGAGCTGGGAGTCAACCCTGGGAACCAAGATATTGGCACGGTTGCTGAGGTCAACCTGGCCATCTATGAACCTGAAAGCAGGGAGACAGCCCTTCCCACCTCCTTCCTCCAACACCCCCCATCCCACCGCTGACCAAAGAGCAGAGCGGAACCTCCTTGCGGCCTTTAGAACCCACACAAAGGTACTGATACCAGGCTAGGGAGGACGCAGGAGGGGAGAGGAGACAGAACCAGCAGCTGAGTTGGATCTGAGCCCTCAGGGGTCAGCCTGATATAGGGCAATATTTCCCTGACTACTGTTCTTCCAGAACCACCTGCGCAATTTTAGTCGTAATCACATATCACCTGGTCAATTATTATACTTAAATCTGTTTTGAAAGGAAATCTTGTATCACTGCTGTAGAGGAGAAACTGAATCACTTGCCGTAATAGGGGTAACCATGGAGACGGAGAGGAAATGAAGCAACGTTATTAGATTTCTCGCCAAGGTTCTGTGTCATGCTGAGGCTGCCCCCTGTCCTTTCCCTGACCTTCTCTGTGTGAAAAAGGAGAGCTGAGCAAGCGTGGGAGAGGCAATGAAGACATCCCAGCACCAAGCTGTGTCTCCTGGAGGTAATCAGGAAAACTGATACAGAACTGAAAGGACAATAACCGTGTTATTCTGTGAGTCCAGGTTATTTTATAAAATCATTTCACTTTGGGAGGCTGGACCAGTGGAATCAGACTCGGAGTCAGAGATGTGGTTCAGGTTCTGGCTTCACTACAACTTTGCTGTGTGACTTTGGAGAAGACCCTTGCTGTCTCTGGGTCTCCTCATCTGTTACAAGAAGACAGATGGTACCCATGGCCTGGGTTTTTGGGAGAATTCTCAGAATCACTGCTCAAACCCTGGGGTGAGTGGTGTAAAGACAGGACAGGGAAGAGAGGGGCACTCTGCCACATCAAGGGTAAGACCCCAAGTGCATCAATAATCTGGTGGCAATTGGGAAGCTAATGTCACAGAAGGCTAGAATTTAGGCCCCCAGAACCTAGTTATTGCCGCTCCCTATGACCTCCCCAAGCTCAGAGATTTGGTCCCCTGCAGATAAGACCTGGGCCCCCTGATGTTGTGGGGGTGAGACCTGGTCCAGGCTAGGGTGTGCTTGGAGTGGAGAGTCCCCCTTCACTAGGAGGTCTAGGGTCAGGGTTTTGACAGCCTCCTAGTGTGCTCAGGTGGGGAAAACTACCTACAGTGTCGTGGGCCAGATCATGTGTTGGCTCAGGGCCACTGCAGGTCATGGAGGGCCCAAATGGGGCATTTCCAGGGGCCTCAGCCTGCCACGTGGGTAGAGAGAGAAGCCAGCAGGACTTTCTTTGTTGCAGACCTGAGATACTGCGATTCCACAGTCTGCTTGGGTGTCACAGCATTATCGGCTATCCAGGAGCCTGGCACATAACAGGTTCTTAATAACTGGAATTCATGGTGAGTTTATTTAAAGTTATCAGGGCAGGCTGGAAAGCATTGTGCTCTTCAAGTCCTAGCTCTGCCTCCAGGGAAAATCACTTACTCTCGGAGCCTCGGTTTCCCTACCTACAAAATGGGTTACCAGTGCCTACCAGGAGGGTTACTGGAAGGAGTCAGCGAGATAATATGTGGAGTGTTTAGCTCCACACGGTGCTCAGTATGGTGTCTAGTGCATAGTATGTGCCCAGCAAGTGGTGGACATTATCCGTATTAGCCACTAGCAGTCATCTGGTCAACCCACGTGAAAGCTGGGGCACAAACTGGAGAGAGACTTCTCTTGAGTTCACAAAGCTAGTTATTGGAAGAGCTGGAACTGGAAACCATGGGGCTCCTAGACCAGTGCCCCTTCTCCAGCCTCAACAAAATTGCTCATTCAACATCCATTCTACTAATCCATCCAGATCTCTCCAAGAAATGACTTTATTTACAGATAAGAGTATTTACAAACTCTTTTGGTACACTACTGTTTACCCAGGCTCCTAAACTCCCGGCCAATCGTTCAGGCCCAGGGTGGTAAATTGCAAAACCCTATGAGGGCAATGCAAGTCTTAATCCCGCACTGGAAGTTCAACAGGGGGCGGGGGGAGGACTTGCTGGGCTACTTGCTTTTTTCTGAGGTCATCTGGGGAATTTCCATCCATTAGTTGGTGTGACCCTGAGTGATCTCTGCCCCTCAGCCTACCTGGTCCTGCCTTCCGGCCCAAATCTAATTGAAAAGACAGAAGTCTCCGTGAACTCTCTTCTCCCAGGAAGCACTGGGTTTGGGTGTAGGGCCCAACGTGAGGACTGATGGCTGTGACTCAGCTGGTCCATGCTGACACCTGCAGTCCTGTATGTAACTCAGGAAGCACAGAGCTGAAGCCAACGACAGAGCTGGCTGTCAGGTAGGAGCTGTAGGGATCCCAGGCTCCCTGCAGAGTCCTCACCTGGCCTCCCCAGTCTCAGACTCATTTGTAAATGCTGAGAGCCAGCATGGTTGCGGCTCTGCTCTGAGTGCCTCCAAGTGCCACCCATTTAAGCCCTGACAAACCTACGAAGTGGGAACAACTATTATTCCCGTTTTACCCTGGAGCAATCCAAGCACAGAAATATTAAGCAACTTGCTAGTAACTTGCCACGTTACTATAAGTGGCAATCAGACTGTGGACCCAGCCAGCTTGACTTCAGAGCCATTCATTCATTCATTCATTCATTCAACAAATGTGTCCTGCATATCACTCACCTATGGGACACCATTCTAGGCACTTCAGATGTGTCAGTGAACAAAAGCAATTGTCCCTTATAGAATCACGGTGCTTAAATTCTAGCAGGGGGAGACAGCACGTAAGCTTTACAAAGATGTAAATGATTTAGTTTGTTAGAAGGTGTTCAATGCTGTGAAAAAAGAAAAGACACGACAAGGTATGGGGGTCAGGAGTCCTGGGGGTTTGAGGTATGTGTTGCAATTTTAAATAGGATGATCATGGTGGATGTCACGGAGACAGGAAGATTTGAGCAAAGACTCAGAAGCAAAGAAAGGAGGGAGTGAGGCGTGTGGATATCTGGAGGAGGAGCATCAGGGGCAGAGGGGACATAGACAAAATAATTTTAGGTTGTGAGAATTAAGAAGGGGTCAGAGGTGAATAAAGGTGGGGGTGAGGGGGACCCTCTGGAGGGACACATCTGTATAAAATGTCTTCAGAGGTTGTGGAAGCTGAGAACTGAAGGATGAGGGGCCCAGCCATGTGAAGAATCGAGGCTGGAGTGTTTCAGAAGGATGTTGTGGCTTTCAGACCCCTCAATATCCTGGCCACACTGGAGTGTGTTCAGGTGTGTTAGTAGGGTTCTTCAGAGAAACAGAACCAGTATATATATATATATATATATATATATATATATATATATATATATATATATATATATGTGTGTGTGTGTGTGTGTGTGTATTTATATATATATTTATATGGATCTTGATATGAGATATATATTATATATGTTATATATAATAAACATATATATATTATAGGAATTGGCTCACACAATTATAGAGGCTGAGAAGTCCCACGTTCTACTGTCTGCAAGCTGGAGACCCAGGAAAGCAGTAGCATAATTCAGTCTGTATCCGGAGGCCTGAGAACCAGGAGCACCAGTGTCCGAGGGCAGGAGAAGACGGAGGTCTCAGCTCAGGCAGAGAGCAAACTCGCCCGCCCTCTGCCTTTTTGTTCTATTCATGCCCTCAACAGATTGGATGATGCCCACCCACATGGGTAAGGGCCATCTTCTTTACTCAGTCTACCAATCCAAATGCTAATCTCTTCTGGAAACATCCGTACAGACACACTCAGAAATAATGTCTTATCAGCTATCTGGGCACCCCTTCGCCCAGTCAAGTTGACATATAAATTATCTGTCGTGGTGGAGTTGGGGGAGAGCGCTCTCCCAGCTCGGAAGCCTCAATCCCAAGGAAATCTAAGAGTCTTGAGGGGGCATGGAGGGAGGCAGCTTTGGCAGAGTGTGTTGGCATGCACCCTTCACCTGGCCCCGAAAATCTTAGCCATTGAAGCCCCGAGGCCTGGGGGCAGTCCAGGGCCCAGGCCAGAGAAGTCTTAGGCCAGAGTGCCCTTATGCAAAATGAAAATAAAACAAACAGGAGCGCCAGAGTTGGTGAGCTCTGCGATCTGAAACCCCATAAAGCCAATGTTGAGGACCAACTTGGACTTCACGTTTAAATACCTTGAGATAGTAGATGTCACCTCCTCCTCCACTCTTCTTTCTTCTTTTTTCTCTTCCTTCAACTTTACTGAAACTTATACTCATGGACCAACACATGTGGAACCTGCAAGAGCCTGGAGAAATCAGCTAGCTCCACCCTCAGTGGAGGCCATTTGGAGTCTCCGGGGGCAGTTAATATTCTGGGGGAGGGGAGTTTCCAACCAACATTTTAAAGTGTGTGTGCAGTTCAGATTGAGAGCAGGCTCAGCTCTGCATGGGGGGCATCTGGAGCAGTGCAGTCTCTCCTTGAGAGGCTCCGTCTCCACCACTCAGCAAAACCAAAGTCCGGAGGCTCACCAGACGTGCCTTCCTTGGGAGGCAGCCTTGGGAGCACCTCCAAAGAGGGAGGGATGCAGGTCCTGGGGGGTATCTCTTTACAAGAAGTGGACGTTGGGGTGCGAGAGGTGACAGGAGCCCTTGGGAGGGCTTGTCAATGAACTTCCATTCTCGGGGAGGCAATGGGTGTTCCAACCCAATGCTGGTAGCTAACCCCTCTGACCTCCACCTTTCAGACATTTACTGCAGGTATTTTGGGAAATTTTTCTTTTTTTCTTTGTCTCTAGATGAGCCTTGTCCCTATGAAGCCCACTGCAACTATGTGAAAGGTGCTTGAACCACAAGCAGGAAAAGTAAGTGAGGCCTCCCCTTGGGGGTCACCATGCAAGTACCTGTCTGAAAGGCCACCATTAGCAATCCTTTCTTCTACTTCTAGAGCCCTTGGCCAGTTGTCTAATGCTTTCCCTTTGTGCCTGTTTCCTGGGGATTACGTGTCTTCATTTGCAGAGAGAGGACAGTGAGGCTTATAGGAAGAACGTGAACTGTTCTGTGTCCAGCTTCCGGTGCTTGCCGGCTGCATCACTCCAGTCTCTGACTCTGTGGTTGGATCACCTCCTCCTCTTCCATCTGTTCTCTGTGTCTCTTATAAGGATGCTTGTCACTGGATTTAGGTCCCATCTGGATAATCCGGGATGATCTCATCTCAAAATCCTTAATTTAATTACATCTGCAAAGACCCTTTTTCCAAATAAGGTAATAGTCACAAGTTCCAGGATTTGGCAGGGATATCTTTTGGGGGCCATTCTTCAGCCTACCACAGGCACAAGGGAGTCTGAAAAACTCAGCAGAAGGAACAGATAAAAGAGCTGCTTTCCTCTGAAGCTGGGGCACAGCCACCTAACACCACCACCCCTCCTCCCCCCCATAACTCCCACTAGCCACCGCAGCCCTGTCCTTTAGGGCTCCCAGAGCAGGCCCCTCCCAAAGCCAGTTTACAAGGCCCTCCCAGCGGTGGTATGATTTTCTTCCCATTTGACAGATGAGGGAACGGAGTCCTAGAGCAAGAGGGTGGTCAGCACCCCATTTGGACAAATCTGGCGCACCGGAGAATCCTAGAATAAGGGTGGATGAGCGGCAGGGAAGGGCTAGGAAATACATAAAGCCCGTTTCTCTCCCTTCGCTTTCAGAGGAGGGAAGTGCGAGCTGTTTTGCCGGAGGCGACTGCAGCGGGGCGTGCGTCCCTAGCCCTGCACACGGCGGCGCGCACACGGGCGGGCGGGGAGTGTCCTCCCCTGTGGACAAGGTGAGAAGTGGGGTGGGTGTGCGCGCACGACTGTGCACACGGCAGCGGGGTGCGAAGGGGAGCGACCCCGGCAGTGCACACAGCGGGGGAGGGGAGAACAACTGCCGCAATGCGCGCCTCCACCCAAGCCTGTGCGCCCAGATGGAGAGAGGGGGCGCCGTGCGCCGAGCGGGCTGTGCATGCGCGCCCCCGCCTGGGGCTATAAAAGCCTTGCCACCTGCTGCCACTATTGCGTCCAGTTGCCGGAGAAAGCAAGTCACCTCTTCGAGCGGCAGCCCCTCTCGACATGGACCCTGAGACCTGCCCCTGCCCTACGGGTGAGCCCCCGCCCCCATCCTGCGGCACAGCACGCCCCTTTACTTAGAAGGAATCATACGCCCTACGCCTTTGCTCAAGGACATTGGGAGAAAGAACCCTTACTTCCCATTTTTAACCTCGTGAGGGGTGGGCATGGCTATGTCCCAAAGGGCACGGAGATTTGGCATCCCCCTTCTTCTTTAAGGCCTGGGACCTAAATGGTTTACCACATTAACCCTTCCTGTGGCGTCTCCCTCTCTAGGTGGTTCCTGCACCTGTTCTGGCTCCTGCAAGTGTGAGGGATGCAAATGCACCTCCTGCAAGAAGAGTGAGTGTGGGGACCCCACTCTGCCTCTGCCCCCTCTGCTCCCCAGTCACTGTCCACACAATACAGAGACACCCGTAGGGCCCCTGTTCTATTGCTTCTGACTCTTACTGGGACAGAACCACCTGGGGAGGCCTTAAGACAGTCACCCAGGCCCCACCCCCAGTGATTAATACAATAGGCCTGGGGCAAGATGTTTTTGTAAATTCCCAGAAGATTCTACTGGGCAGCTGGGCTTGAGAACTGCTACTCTGGTCCAGCCCCTCCCCTCAAAACCTCCAGTGCCTGGGGAAGCCATTACTGAGGATAAGGGTTAACTCTGGAGTTGGGGCCCCTTAGCCCCTCTCAGGCCTTTGTGGATCCCCTCAATTTGACCTCCCCCAGATCTCCCAGGAAGCAGTGTAATATGCCTGGGGAGTGGGGGTTGAAGGAAGGCTCCCCTCTTCGCTGATGTGTAAGACTAGACATGGATCCCCCCATTGATCTCCTGGACCCTCTATGCCTGAACCATCTCTGCTCCTCCAAAGTTATCCTTCAAGGCCCTTTTCAAGGCCATTTGCCCTGCGATGCTTTCTCCTTAAGCCCAGCACCACCCCAGCCTGGGCCTAACCTCACCATCCCCGGGATTCCCCTGCACTCACTTAAGGTCTATGGGCTAGTTACTGGGGCCTGTCTCTTGCGGTAGCCCACCATGCAGCGGGCACGCCAGAGATGCTGAGTCAGACCAGGTGTGAGACTAGGATGGGGCAATGACCAGCCGCCGGCACCCCTCCTGTTCCCCCTCCTTTCTGATGGGGACAAATGGGGAGGAGGCCATCAGACTGGGTGCCCCCTATTTCCTCTGCAGGCTGCTGCTCCTGCTGCCCCGCAGAGTGTGAGAAATGTGCCAAGGATTGCGTGTGCAAAGGCGGAAAGGGGGCCGAGGCGGAGGCGGAGAAGTGCAGCTGCTGCCAGTGAGGACGTGCCCTCCGTATGATGTGTGTAAATAGTGCTGGGTGAGCCAGCGCAACCTCTCCCCGTGGTGAGGCTTGGCTGTGTGTCCCCTTCCCCTGCTAGCCGCTGGCAAGTGACAATAAATCCTGTGAATGGCATAAGCCAGGGACTGGTTGCTTCTTAAAGAAGAAGGACGTGGGGGGGTAGGCAGTGCCTAATCTGTGGGAACCACCTAGTTGAAAAGTGAAATCCTGAGATTTGGCCACTGGTCTCTTTGGGGCTGGGATGGAGCTCTGGGGGTGGAGTCATCCTCCCCCTCACCTTCAGATGGCACTTGATCCTCCTGCTAAGTAGAGCTCAACTCTGGGGAAAGAGGGGAGATTGACCCATAGAGGTTTGTACCTTTCTGCTACCTCTCAACCTCACTTTCTCCATCTGGACAATGAGGTTGGGGGAAGTTAAAACCAGACCCCAGCCCCAAAGGCCTGCGGTTTATGGAATTTTTTAGTTGCTCCTGCAAAATGGCCTGTTTTCAGAGTCATCAGTGGAGAGCCAGGAGGCCCGGGGGCCTGTCTTGGCAAACTGTCAGCTGCGTTTCCAAGGTCACCACCCTGAATAGCCTGTGTCCCCAAAACACATTGTTCAGCTCCTTTTCAAATCTTCTCATTTGGCAGTTTGTCTCCAGCTCCTTCTTTCTTCAAGGGGAAGTAGGGTGATAAAAGCTTTTATCTGCAGGGGTTGTGGTCCAGTCCTTGCTGAAAGAGAACTCTCGGATCTACCTGGGTTGGCTGGGAAGGGGGAAATAGGATTCTGGAAGGGGAAAGTTTCCCAGTATGAAGACACAATGCTGTCAACACGTCAGTTTTCCTCCAAATTAGTTTTTTGGGATCGTCCATTCAAAAGCCCACCGGGATTTTTTTTTAAACCTAATAGGCTAATTGGAGACAAATATAGTGCAAGAAAAGCCAAGCAGTTTTGAAAGGAACAGCAAAAAAGGCTTGCTCTAACCTGCTTGCACTACTTGTTCTAAAGCTCCAGGAAGTGGTGTCGGCTCAGGAATAAATAGATCAATTGAACAGAGAGGAGAGTCTAGAAATGGACCCTGTGTAGCTGGGGTAAGAAATGATCAGATCAGTGGTGAAAAGATACACTAGTCAGTGAAAGTGATGAAACAATTGGCTGCCCCTTTGCATATCATATAAAGAATAATTTTCAATTGATTTAAATACCTAAGAGCAAAATCAAAGGTATAAAAGAATTAAGAAGAGGAAAATAGGAGAATATTTATTACTTTGGGGTGGAGATGACCCTTTAAATAAAACACAGAAAAGATGGATAAATGTGAGATTACCTGTGCTAAGTCCTCTTAAGTACATTACCTTAATCCTTAAACTCTAGAAGAATGGTATGATTATTATACCCATTTTACAGATGGGCCATAGGGCAATTTGCATGAGGTCTGTTAAAAGATAAAGTGAGGCATATTGAAATTTTTAAGAGTTTATTTGAGCAAAAATGGATTCGAATTGGGCAGCATCCAATCTAGCAGACAGAAGGAGTTCTGAGGAGCTCCACAAAATGAAAGATTTTTCTAGACAGAGGGAGCAGGAACAAGGAAGTTATAATAGGCAGAAAAAAATGAGTTGGTTATTGCAAAGTTACTCTCCTTTGTAGGATGGCAGGGGTCTATCAGGCAGATTACCTAATTGGTGCTGGTCAGGTGATTCCTAATTGACTGGTTTAAGATTCCGTTTCTAGGAGAGCCAAAACTGTAATTAAGTCTCAGTTTGGTGACATGGGGCATAGCATAAGACTCCATTTGGGGACTGTTTTGTTTTTAACAGGTCAGATAGCTGGAATGTGGTAAAGTCGGGATTTGAACCCAGGCTGTCTGACTAAAGTCTAGGCCCTTAGACCTAACCATGTTTATTTTCTCGCTTCTGGCTTGTCTTGTATGACAAAAAGCATCAAAACAAAGCTGAGTCATCTCACATACATTAGGATGAAGTCTTCCTGTCTGGGCTGCTATAACAAAATACCACAGACTGGGTGGCTTATAAACAACAGAAATTTATTTCTCACGGTTCTGGAGGCTGGAAGTCTGAGATTAGGGTGCCGGCAGGGTGAGGTGAAGACCTTCTTCCGGGTGGAAGACTTCTCATTGTACCCTCACGTGGTGGAAGGGCCTCGGGAATTCCATGGGGTCTCTTAACCTAAGCACCTCCCAAAGGTCCCGGATGACACAAACACTCAGATCATAGCAGATACTTACTATCAAAAAAAAACAGAAAATAACAGGTTTGGGCAAGAATGTGGAGGAATTGGAACCCTTGTGCACTACTGGCAGAGATGTAAAATAGTGCAGCCGCTGTGGAAACAGTATGGCGGCTCCTCAAAAAATTAAAAATAGAATTACCATACCCAAAAGAATTGAAAGCAGAGTCTCAAAGAGATATTTGGGCACCCGTGTTCATAGCAGCATTATGCACAATAGCCAAAGGTAGAAGCAATCTAGGTATCCACTGATAGATGAATGGATAAACAAAATGTGGTATATTCATACAATGGAATGTTATTCAGACGTAAAGGAAAGGAAATTCTGACACATGCTACAACATGGATGAACTTTGAGGACATTATGCTAAGTGAAATAAGCCAGTTACAAAAAGACAAATGCTATATGATTCCACTATATGAGGTACCTAGGGTAGTCAAATCCATAGGGACAGAAAGTAGAATGGTGGTTACCAGGGGCTGGGGAGAGGGGGACGGGAAATTGTTTAATGAGGACAGAGTTTCAGTTTTGCAAGGAAGAGAGTTCTGGAGATTGGATGCACAACAATTTGAATATACTTAACATTACTGAACTATACACTTAAAAATGGATAAGATGGTAAATTTTATCTTATGTGCATTTTACCATAATTAAAAATAAAATAAAGTTAAATGGTGATAGAAAATAGTTGCTATATGTGTATGCTATGGACTGAATTGTGTCCACCCTCAAATTCATGTTTTGAAGCCCTAACCCCCAGTGTGACTGTATTTGGAGACAGGACCTGTAGGAGGGAATTCGGGTTAACTGAGATCATAAGGGTGGGGCCTTCATATGGTAGGAGTAGGATCAGTGTCCTTATAAGAAGAGACGCCTGAGGGATCTCTCTCCCTCGCCCCAACACGCACACACAGAAAAAAGAGCTTATGTGAGCACACAGCGAGATGGTGGCTCCTACTAGCCGGGAAGAGGACCCTCACCAGAAACCAACATGCTGGCACCTTGATCTGGGACTTCTAGCCTCCAGAACTGTGAGAAAATGAACTTCTGCTGTTTAAGCCACCCTTTTGTTATGCAGCCTGAGCTGACTAAGACTGTGTGTGTGTGTGTGTGTGTGTGTGTGTGTGTGTGTGTGAGAGAGAGAGACAAAAGATCAATATCTACCATATATAAATAGTTCCTACAAACTGATAAGAAATGGAGAACTCAATTTAAAAATTGTGCAAAGGATATAAATAAACAATTCTTAGAAAAATAAACTCGAAAGGCCAAAGAATGAATGAAATAATATTCAACCTCATTTCTATCAAGGAAATGCAAATTAAGATAACATTTCGCCCACTAGTTTGGCAAAAGGGTAAAAGACTTAGTTTTTATTGATAGTGAGGGATAGGGGAATGGTCATGAACCCCCAGCCCCTGCTGAAGGGAGTATAAACTGGGACAGCCACTTTGGAGGGCATTTTCACAGCAGTTACTCAAATTTAAGATGTAGATCCCTTCAACCCAGGAAGTGCACTGTACCATCATCATTTGTATCAGCAGAAACCTGGAAACAAACTAAATATTCTTCAATAGGGAAATATAAAAACGGTTATAATGAACATCTAATAAAAAGAATGATATAAGCCTCTGGGTGCAGCTGTGGAAAGACCACCATAACTTATCATTAAGTGAAAAAAACAAGGTGTAAAACAGTACATATAGTATAATGCCAATTACATAAAAAGGGAAATTAAAACTCTACGTTATATACACCTATGTATGCGTGTGTGTGTGTCTTAAGGCAAGAGTGTGTCTGGGGGCCGGCCCCGTGGCCTAGTGGTTAAGTTCAGCGTGCTCCGCTTCAGCAACCCAGGTTTGGTTCCCAGGTGAGGACCTACACCACTCGGCAGCAGCCATGCTGTGGTGGCGACCCACATACAAAATAGGGGAAGATTGGCACAGACGTTAGCTTAGGGCGAATCTTCCTCAGCAAAAAAAAAAAAAAAAAAGAGTGTGTCGGATATGTATACAGGAAGCAGCAGGGAGGCTGCTGATCTATATGCCTACCTTTGCACCACACAGTCATGATTGCTGTGGCTTTATCAGAAGTTCTGAAATTGGATAGTGTAAATTCTCCAACTTTGTTCTTTTTCCTGTGGTATTCTTTATTGTTTTCCGTCATTCAGCCTTTTAATGAATGATCTTTTCTATCTTTCCGTGAGATTTTGAGCAGGCACAGGAGACACATCTCCACTGAGTCTGCTATTTCAACTCAGCCCTCCAAACCATTCCATGGCAAAAATATTTCTGGATGCCTAAAAAGTCACCATGCTGTGTTCTAGACACCGAGGAGAGATGAAAAGAAATGGTCTCTGCCCTTCAAGGAGCTCATGGACTGGTGGGGTAGGGGGTAAAACCATGGCAAAAACATCCAGAGTGGAATCCTGGATGCTTTAGAGCTGGGAGAAACTTACAGACCATGGCACCCAGGCTCTCCTCGTTTTAGAGTCGGGGGGACTGAGGCCCGGGGAGAGAGAAGAGGTACAAATAAAAGCTCTGGTGGCTTTAAGAAGGAAGAGACCCTGCCTGGGTGGGCTAACTGGGAAGCATCCTTGGAGGAGGAGGCATTTGAAACAGGCTTTGGGGGATGGTAAGGAGGGAGCAAAATCCTGGTGTATTGAGTGTCAAGTGTGTTTGGAGAAGGGTGTGGGATGCCCTGATCCTAAGACAGAAGTTCTTGGGGACAGGAGAGGGAAGTTGAGGCCAGATTGGTAAGCTGGAGGGAGTTTAGCTTCTCCCTGAGTGCAAGCTTTCAGAGCTGGCTCTCCACCAGGCAGGCCTCGCCCTTCAGGGAGCCTCCTTCCCGACAGCTGGCAGGATTCAATTTTCTCCATTCCTCTGCATTATTAAGCACCCACCGTGAGCCGGGCACCATGCCAGGCACCAGAGCTGGGAGAGTGAGCACAACAGACACAGCCCACAGCCTGGTAGGGAGTCAAAGATTAAATAAAAAAATACACACAGCACTAGCTACGGGGAGAGAAGCACTAAAGGCTGGGCACTGGCTATGAGCTATGTAAATATTAGCTGCTTATTACTAGTAGTTGTCACTGTGATAAGTGCCACAGAGAAGGGGTGCGTTTGCTGGTGACAGAGGGACTCAGCGTATTTTGGGGTCCAGGCAGGCTTTCTGAGGAAATGGCCTTTAAACTGAGACCCTGCAGATGAGGGGGAGAGAAGCGTGGAGAGGGCACTCTAGGCCTGAAGTCAGACAACATACCTGTGTCTCCGCCCCGCGCAGCCAGACTTTTCAGATGGCGCTCAGTGATGCCAGCCTCCGCCGTTCATGCCGTGTAATCCCTTCCCCTTGAGTGTGGCCTGGACCTAGTGACTTGCTTCTAACGAATAGAATACAGTCATGTGTCACGTATGACGGGAC
This sequence comes from Tapirus indicus, assembly GCA_031878705.1. Taxonomy (NCBI): domain Eukaryota; kingdom Metazoa; phylum Chordata; class Mammalia; order Perissodactyla; family Tapiridae; genus Tapirus; species Tapirus indicus. Next base: position 27,655,567 of record CM062927.1, on the reverse strand, counting down.
ACGTTCTGAGAAATGCATCGTTGGCGGTTTCGTCACTGTGTGAACATCACAGTCCACTTACACAAACCTAAATGGTGTGGCCTGCTACACACCTGGGCTACACGGTATCTTTTGGGACCACTGTCATATATGCGGTCCACCACTGACTGAAACGTTGTTATGTGGCTCAGGACTACTGCAAGAGTGCTGAGATGTCACTTCCACAAGTAGGTGACAAACTGTGGCTTCTGTCTTGTGCACACTCTTTTCTTGGCCCTCTCTCTTGCCCTCTTGCCTGGTCACTGTCGTGTTGTGAGATGCTCTATGGAGAGGCCCATGAGGCAAGCAGCCAAGGGAGGCCTCTGGCCAACAGCTTATGAGGAACCAAGGCCTCCGTACAACAGCTCACGAGGACCCAAACCTGCCAACAACCACAAGGGGGAGCTTGGAAGCAGAGCCTGTCCTAGCCCAGGCTTGAGATGACAGTAGCCCTGGCTGGCGTCCAGCTAAGCTATGCCTGCATTCCTGACCCACGGAAACTATGAGATAACACATGTGTGTTGTCTTAAGCTGCTGAGTTTTGGGGTAATTTGCTATGCAGCAATAAATAACTTAATACACCCCAAATAAAGGCAGTGTCAGCAGTAGGGGGAAGAACTAAGATCAGACAGACGTACCTGTGATGAGAAGCACAGACACAGGATCTCCCAGGGAAGAAGGGACCTAACCTCTTTCTATCCCCATCTAATGCTGGAACCCACCAGCCTCTGTTTCTACTGCTGTGGTGACAAGAAGGTGGTCCCTTCCAGGGACCAGCTCTAATTGCAAGAAAGGCCTTTCCCACCCGAGCAGACCCTTTATCCCTGCAGCCCCCACCCACGGCCTGGTTCTGCCCCGGGGACCACAGAGTACAAGCCTAATTTCTTCTTTTCAGCATGGCATACACATGTAGGTGTGGAGTCAGAAGGTCCTGGGTTCAAATCCCAGCGCCACCACTTAGAGCTGTGTGACCCTGAGCAGGCCAGGGAACTCTTCAGTGCCTCTTCTGGAGCATGGAGATAATAACAGCACCTGCCTTTTGGGCTGTGCTGAGGTCAAAGTGAAATAAACTCAGAATGTCCTTAGCACAAGACCTGGTGCATAGAAGGTCCTCAGTGTTATTCCTTACGACGACTGTGGCAGGTCAGAGAGGCCTGCAAATTCGTTGACTCCTCCCGTCAAGACGTGGGGTCTTCGTCTTCTCCTCTTGAATCTGGGCAGGTTCTGTGACTGCTTGGCCAATAGAATGGGGTGAAAGTGACCTGCGCCAGTTTCAGGGCCCAGGGTTTAAGAGAGTCACAGCTGCCACTCTTGTCTCTTGGTACTCTCCCTTTGGAGCCCTGAGCTGAATGTCAGAAACCTAATTGTCCTGAGGCCACCATGCTGAAGAGGCCACATGTGGGGGCTCTGGTCAATAGTTCCAGCTGAGCTCAGCCCTCCAGCCATCCATGTGAGTGACGCTGTCTTATCCTCCAGACCAGCCCATCCACCAACTGAATGCCACCAAGTGACCTCAGTCAATGAAACATGAAACAAAAGAATCACCCGAATGAGCCCTGCTCGAATTCCTGACCCACAAAACCAGAGGGACAATAAAATGGTTGTTGTCGTAAGCTGCTAAGTTTTGGGCAACTTGTTGCATAGCTAGAGATAATCAGAGCAACCACTGTCCAGATACTTGAAGGTAACTGTTTCTTCCAGATTGAACCTGCCCACCCCCTCAGCTGTGACTCATATGATGGGGTTTTGAGTCTTAGGACCATTGTGATCAACTGTTTTCTGGACAGTGGAAGCCCAACGATGAACGCAGCCCTCAGGGTAGTCTGCCCAACTGTGCCAGTTAGGACTCTATCCAGAATGATTTAACAAAAAAGGAAATGATTGACTCACAGTAGCTTCAGGCATGGCTGGATCCAGGTGTTCCAACAATGTTGCCAGGCTCCATTTCCTTTGTGATGACTTTATTTTCAGGCTCTTCTCATGAAGACAAAAGGCTTTAGAAACTCAGCTTCACATCTTCTCAGTTTCAAGGCTAGCTGGAAAGAGTAACTGCCATTTTCCCAGTGTTCCCAGCAAAACTTTCATTTTTCTCTTTGGTTTGTGGCTGGGTGACCCAATTAAAGACAATCACTGTGGCCAGGGCATGGAATGGCCTGGAAGCCCACAGATGGGGCCTATTCCATTCAAACCACATGGACTAAGAGTGGGGAGGAGTGATTGTACAAAGAAAAACTAAGAGTGCTATCCCAGGGGAAGGATGAATGGATGGCTGGGCAGCAGAACTATGAATATCCACCTCAGTAGTTAAAAGGAGAGTGAAAAATCACCTCCCTCATTCTAGATGGCATACTTCTATTAATGCAGGCTAGGCCACATCATTGCCTAGCACTGATGACTCACATCAGATTTGCGGAGGGGGTGTCTTTCCTCATCAAATCCTGCTTGGCTTCATCTCCCTCACCCTCTACCATGTCAGGGATGCAGACATTAGGAAGTTCTCCCTCTCCACCTCTGTCCCAGACACAGTGAGGCTTCCAGGGGGCATGTCCATGAGCAAGACCAGAGCCAGGCCCCCCTTCACCTTTGCTGACTGGTCATCCCTCCCCTCGCAGAGTCAAGGGAGTCGGCCGAGGCCCGGAAGCAAGTTTTACTGCCAACGTGGATGGCCCAAACTCAGGGCTAGATTCAAGACTTTCAGGGCAAAAACAAGCCCTATTGTCTCTTCATAGGGTTGAACTGTTTCCCCTGAGTAAACAAGTGACCATCTGATTTATTAGAAACCAGGAATTTTGCATATAATGTGTGTACATATGTAAATACCAACAACAACAAAATCTGCCCACTGCCCAAAGAGCAGACCTTCAGTGCTCTCAGTCCACAGGGCCGCCAGACACCCAGAGATTCTGAGACCTAAGCTCTAAAATCAGAGTATGCTTGCATGCAACCCTCGAATTCTAGTACAATCTGATCATTCGACAGATGAGTACACTGAAGCTCAGAGGGGCCCTGACAAGTAGCTGCCCCAAGGTCACTCAGCAAGCAAGTAGCAAAGTGACCATTAGAATTTAGTCCCTCCCACAGCTCAACTCTCCTGCCCTGCTTGGTGTTTTTAGAGTGACCACACAGGTCCCAAGGAGGCGAAATAAAGTTTTTTTTACTTTCATTTTGTAATCAGCCCTAACTCAAGGTGGGGGCTGAGAAGGCAGGAGACATTGAGGGGATGACCCTCATTCATTCCTTTGACAAATATTTGTTAAGCACCGACTGCAGGCTGTGCCAGGGGCTGGAGACACATTTTGGGGCCAATGACTGCTCTTGGAGTTTTCAGCGGTGGGCGGGGCTGGGGAGGGACACAGATTCAATCCAGGAATCACATGTTAAAAACATGGAAAGTGCCAGGAGGGAAAAGGACAGGATGTGTAGCAGCGCGTTCCAAAGGCATCCTGACCAAGCACTGGGGGTCAGGAAGGGCTCCCCAGAGGAAGTGACGTTTGAGCTGAGCTCTGGAGACATTTCCACAGGACCTTACAGTAAATGCTGCAAGAACAGCCTGTCCTCTGCCCGCCTCCTCACTAAACTCCACAACGCAGCAAACACACTCCCCAAGCCCTCCAGGAACCTTCCGGTAATCCTTTCCCGGACTCCTCCGATGACACACTCTGGGCATTCCGTGGATGATGATCTAAGACCCATTATACAGAGGCCAGATGCTTGAAGGTGGGGAAGCAGGATGTGGCTCTCCAGAGAGGAATTTGGACACTCTCTCCGCTCCTCCCCTGAACATCCACTGGAAGAAAGTTCTTTTGGGGTTTTCCCTTCCAAATGTTCCAGGGCGATGCCAACTTTCCAGCCGCTGCTTCCTCTGCAGGCTGGAAATACAACTTCCCCCTCCCCTGCCTGGCAAAGACTCTCACCCTCAGGCCCAGGGCAATAGCCCACCTCCTCCCAGGCTAGACTGCATCTCCCCGTCTCTGCTCTCCCTGCCCCTGACTGCACCCTCCATCCTAGCCATGACCCTGGTATCACTTTTCCCTATACACCCGTGGGGCTGCCCCCATGACTATGAGTTTCCTGGGCACAAGTCTTGAGGCTTCTTGATCCTTAATTGCCCCTCACCCCCGGCTGGTATTGTCTACCCCTAGATGATCTTCAACATCTTCTGGACCCTCTGATTTGAATCACTCAGTAGCTCTGTGACCTTGAACAAGTTACTTAATGTCTCTGGGCCTCCATTTCCTCCTCTTTAAAATGGGAATAAGGGATAGTCCTTATCTCACAGGGTTGTTACAGGATTAAATGAGATCTGGCACACAACACGCTTACTACAGTCCCTATCACATGCTAAAGCACTCGACATACAGTGGATAGATGCGGCCTCAATAACCATCCCCCCGGGTTTAACGTGATGCTACACAATTATTAAGCCTTGACAGATACAGAGTTTTTTATAATCTGTCCTCACTTCCAACCGATTTTTCATCCGAGCAGGATATCCCAGACCCGTTTAGGGCTCTCTAACCACTCGGGGTCAAGTACAGGGCACGGGGACGGGGGCGGCGGGAGCCTTGCACACAACGGAGGGCAGGGGGCAGGGCGCTCGGCAGGCAGCCCAGGCAGCCCGGCACGCGGTGTCCGCGCTCTGCGCCCGGCCCTTTCCCGCGCCGAGGCGGCCCCGGGGCGCACGTGGGGCGGCTTCTGTGAACGGGCTCCCGGCGGCCCGTGTGCACAGCCCGGTGCGCCCGGCCCAGCGCGCCGCGCGGGCTGCCGGTGACTCAGCGCGGGGCGTGTGCAGGCGGCTCCCGGCGGGGCGGGCTTTTGCACTCGTCCCGGCTCCGTCCCGCTATAAAGGGGGCCCGCCGCGCTCTCCGCGCCACCACGCCTCCTCCAAGTCCCTGCCGTCTCCGGACTCCAGCCACCGCTTCAGTTCGCCATGGATCCCAACTGCTCCTGCGTCACCGGTAAGGAGAGCTGGGCCGGGGCTGGGTGTCGATTGTAGAGCTAGAGAAGCAATTTCTGGCCCTTCCCGCTACTTCATCACTCAGTTTCAGGGTACTCTTTGCCCCTTTTCAAGCCGTTTTGCTGTGCCTTCCTCTGCACTAGGTTAATCGGAGCCTCCGTTTTACCGAGAAGGAGATCAGGGTTTATGGCTTGCCCAGGCTCCCACGAGTTGGTTGTGGAACTGGGACTCGAACCCTGGCTGCTGGCACCTATTCCCGCGGTCAGGTCTCCAGGGACCGTTCTCACGTCTGCCTTTTCTCCTTGCAGGTGAATCCTGCACGTGTGCCAGCTCCTGCAAATGCAAAGAGTGCAAATGCACCTCCTGTAAGAAGAGTAAGTTGGATCCTCTCTTCATCCGCCCGCTAACCGCTGCCCCTCCCTCCCCAGCCCTCGCACCACTCAGATAATGTAAACCAGGCAGTGGCTGCCCTTTTCTTGGGGAAGGTGGCTCCTCCACATGGCCCCTCTTGGGAAGAGGGAATCCTTCTTGATCTTTTGTCTCAAGCGCTCATCTCTGCTGCCTTCTTCCCTTCCCCAGGCTGCTGCTCCTGCTGCCCCGTGGGCTGTGCCAAGTGTGCCCAGGGCTGCATCTGCAAAGGGGCATCGGACAAGTGCAGCTGCTGCGCCTGATGTCAGGGAGAGCCTGCTGCCCGTGTAAATAGAGCAACGTGTACAAACCTGCATTTTTTTTCATACGATGCTGACCCAATTGCTATGTTCCCTTTTCTATGAGATACGTGAATGACAATAAAAGTTGTTGAGTTTATTCTGTCTCTGGTTCTTCTGTGTGTTGGGAATAAGGGGTTTTGTGCCCACCAGGGCTGGGGTAGGAGATTGGACTAGAAGGGCGGAGACCCGGGTTCTGGACTGAAACGTTAGTCTAATAAACCGAGTGCCTTAAGGCAAGCCAGGTTACCTCCCTGAGCTTCATCTGTAAAATGGAATAGCATGAGGCCAGATGCTATGAGGGCGCTGGGCGGATACACGGTCCCCTCTGATCCCAATCTGTGGTTCTTATTTTCAAAGGCTCTAAACTTTGGTACAGTAAAGTTAATTACTGCAAAAAATTTTAAAAGGACACTATACAAAACCCATTTTTTGATTCAATAGACAAAATTTCAATAAGTATGCAAGGAACAAAATAACAGGAAAAATAAAGAATTTAAAACTGTACATTTGTTCATGGAAGGTGTGCATTGAGCACTGGAAACAATTCACAGATGCCCCCGGGTGTGGACCACGCACACTTGGAGTGGCACGGCCCCGGACATCCCCACAGGGAACCCGCATTCTTGGCTGCCCAGTGCCCCTGACAGGACACTTGCTTCCCCTGAGAGCTCCCTGTGGTGACCTGGCTCTGAATCTTTGGAGGTTCCTCCCTGGGTCGGGCTGAGATCAGCTCCTCCTTCCACATCCAGCCTTGGCTCCTTGAAACCTGCAAAGTGACCGGGGATTTGGAGGGAAGTGCCCAGCCAGTTCTCAGGAAGAATGTACCCAAGAACTGGTTCCAGATGAAGGACTTCATGTCTGCCTGTGCAGGAGTGTGGCGGATTCTACAGTGTGGAGGGTGTGGTGGTGTTTATGAGGCAGGAGTGAGGGGCTGAGTGATTTGTAATTCATGCCAACAGTTAGTCCTCCTGGCTGTTTGTGGGGGGACCTGCCATTTGATGTTCAATCAAAGAGAAAGGCGAGTCACGTGGGCCAGGTGTCAGGACCTCACTTGCCCACAGGCGTCCTGTGTGAGAGGGGATTTCAAGAGCAGCCTGTGCTGAGTGCTTGGGGGTTGGTGTCAGGCAGTCCTGGTTCACAGCCCACTAGGCCTCTTCCTGGCAATGGGACCTGGGCAGGTCGCTCAACCTCTCTGAGCCTCTGTTTCCTCACATGAGAAAAAAAGATTATATGTCAATGTGAGGGACTAAATGAGACGGTATCCTGGCTCCTAGCTAGGGCTTCATGCACAGTGTCCATGATGATCATTCTGTTCACAGTGACTTTCTTGGAGACAGAATCCAGCTGAATCCCAACAAGCGATGTGGAAAGGCTCACTGGTTTGGAAGCATAACTCCGGGGTGGAGGTTAAGGATAAGATTGTTAATTTAATAATTCAGGGCCAGGGGGAGTGCAGATGACCTCCAATAAGCCCCCAGGACAAGACACTGCCACAGCATTCAGACAGACACAAAAGCCTTTCCCACCTTTCAAGTCATTTGGTTTACAACGACCCAGTGACTGATCCAGCAAACAGGAGGGGCTGGAGTGGTTCTTCCATCTTCCAGAGAGGTTAAGCAACCTGCACAAGGTCACACAGCTCAAAAAGAAAGGTATGAATGAACCTATGCTACAGCTGGCCTCATCCCCGACCACAGTTGGCAGATCATGACGTCACGGCATGCTACGTTGTGACTATCGCAGTTCAAAGCTGGTAGGGCCCTTGGAGATGGACTCACTTGGCCCCTGATTGAGAGATGGGACTGAAGCCCAGAGAGCTCACAGAGCTGTGCAGAGGAATCCAATTGCCAGCTCAGGGCTCTACCCACCGCTGCCTCTGGGCCAGGTGCTCTGTGTCCTTATCTTTTACATGAAGTTGTGGTGGAAGTGGGGGGGGCGGCATGATGCTGCAGTCAGCCTGAATGAGTGCAAACCCCACCTGTGTAACTCACAGATCCGTGACATAACCCTTCTGTGGCTCATTCTACTCCATGTAAAAGGGCCAAAGTACAGAAAAGCATGTGGCTTAGAGGAGGAAAGGAGTCAGGACAAGTAAAGAACTTAGTAAGGGGCCTAGGGTATTACCTATTACTTCATCATTATTGTGCACAGAACAGGGAATATGTATTTACCTTCAGACAAATCAGCAATGGTGGGGGGCCTACTGTGTGCCCTGTGTTGTCCTCATCAACCACACGGGGATGTGAGCTGTGAACCAGAGAGAGTCCTTCACTCCTCCCACAGAACTGTGACGGGCACCAGGGACACAAAGCCACGAGGAACACTCTCTGTGCCTTCTCAGACACCAAAAGACACCTGCCATTTCCTCTACCACCGAACCACATTTTATTTAACACTCTACTTAGAAATGATTCCTATTTGCTTTCACGTACTTGTATGAAAAGCAAACTCTTTATCACTACTGACAGTGAGAATCTGTCTTCTTCCAGACATAGAAGACAGCCAGAAAATTATACAGATTTTTCACTTAGGGAGCACTTTTCTTGCTGCCCGTGGTCCAGCTGGCAGCTTGCTCTTGTTTAGAGGTTTCCAGCAGGAGAGAGTGCTGTGGACAGACCCAGACCACAGGCTGCCTTGTCATGGCTTCCCTTTCCCTTGGGAGGCTGACTGGATCCAGTTCCCAGCTGGGTGACCTGGGGCGGGTCATTTAGACTCCCTGTGCTGAGTTGTCCTGGTAGTAGAAAGGGCTCATGAATAAAAAAGGATTTTCCTTTCAGGTAGTTATGAGGGTAGAAAGATCACAAGTGATGAAAACATGGCCTGGCACACACTAAATGCTGTGGAACTGTTCCGGCTGTTGGAAGGGAAAAAACTCCTTTTCTCCCTGTGTTATCTAAGTCTCCCTGTCACCTACAGCGATCCTTCGAGGTGTCCCACACTTTGGGAACCGCCTGGAGTGAGGCGCCCCCGAGCAGGCTGTGAGGAGCAGTAGAGAGTTTTATGGAAAGGACCTGGACAAATGTGTGCATAAACGACTTCAGCTGGGGACTGGAGAGAAGGAAGGAGGCAGAGGCCTGTGTCTGCCCTGTTGCAGTGGACAAGAGAAAAGGGGCCGAAGACGCATGTGTGGACAGCGAGAAGAAATGCGGGTGGGAGACGAGGGTCACATTGTGGCCGATCTTCTGCACACAACTCCCTCGGGTCTCGCCCCTGCCCCCGCCAGGCCAGGAAGGTGAGCGCGAGGCTGAGTTTGCACACGGGCTCCGGGAAAGGGCCAACCTGAGGACAACTGCACAGAGGAAGACCGCACGGGGGGACGGGGGTGGGGAAGACGGCGAGGACTCAGGGGCTGAGTTCCAGGAACACTTGGCGGTTCACTGGCGTGAACACTGGGGTGGCGGCCACCGGGGAAAATCAAGAAAGGGGCGGGCAGGGAGGCTGGGACTCCACGTTCCCGCCAGCACACAATCCCCTCCGCACTAGCCAGAGGAAAGGGGCTGCCCCCGCCGTGCGCACGGAGCCCAGCGGCGCTCCGGGAACCCTGCGCCCGGCCCGGTGCGCACAGCCCAGCCGAGGGCGCTGCGGGCCGCGCGGTAGCCCAGGGCGGGGTGCAAGGAAAGGGGCGGGGCCTTTGCGCCCGGGCCGCTGCCTCTGGCTATAAAGTGAGCTCCCGGGTACCGAAGCGCCACCACGCTTTGGATCGGCCCACGCATTTTCTCCGGGAGCTTTGGACCTCCACCTCACCTCGGGACGAAATGGACCCCAACTGCTCCTGCTCCGCTGGTAAGGGAAGCCCACCTCTCGGCATTAGGATGCCCCTTTCCCAAGGGCAGAACAGAGCGTCCTTGGGGTGAAGGAGGGAGCGTTTTGAATTTGAGCTGAAGTGCACTCCTTCCGTTTGCAGATCTTGTGCTTTCACCCTGACCTGGGGCCTCAGTCGCCCATTAGAGCACTTCCCTCCTCCCAGCAGCTTGCGTGTCAGAGGGGAGAGGCCTGAGGCTCAAGGCTGTCCTGCTCCCCATCACCCAGGTGGTCAGGGGGCTTGTGGGCCCGGCCCCGGGGCTCTGTCCAGGCCTCTGATGCCTGTGCTGACTGGGAGACAGGGGACATTGCCTCTTCTGGGCTCAGCCATAAGGCCCTGTGGGGTCAGAACAGGAGAAGCTCTGGTTTCCCCATCCTCGCCTGCACGTGGGGAGAGAAGGTGAGGTTAGGCTTCCACCTGCCCTGAGTGGGACAGGAGCTCCCCCCTCTGGCCCCTGCCCTGAACCAGAAGCATCTGTGGACCCACTGCTGTCTCTCCTGCATCACCCTCAGGGCTCATGTCCTGGCTTTCTCTTCCTTGCAGGTGGCTCCTGCACCTGTGCCAGCTCCTGCAAATGCAAAGAGTGCAAATGTACCTCCTGCAAGAAGAGTGAGTGTGGGCCCTTCTGGGGATCTGGGGGCTGTTCTGACTCAGACACAGACCCGGAGCTCAGTAGGCAGGAGCAGGCCAACTAGCCTGCTTGCTCCCATCTGCTTCCCTCAGCAATTGATTCAGGATCAGAGCTGAAAGAGCCGTAACGATGGTTGAGCCACAGATTCATTCTATAATGGGGAATGAGGCCCAAACACGTTACCACCAGTACAACACAGACCTGATACTAGAACTAGATCTCCTGCCTCCCGAGGCAGCTTTCTTAATGCTCTCAGGGGATGAAGCGCTCTATGGACATGAACTAGTGACCAGGGTGTGGTTTCTCTGACCTGCTGGTGCAGCCCTCTCCTGTGGAGACGGACCACAGCTCCACTGGCCCTCCTGGGAGCTGCTCTGACAGGGATTTGCCCCCTCTCTGACCTTGAGGCCTCTCTTCACTTCATTTTAAGGTTCTGGGGGGCTGGCTTTCTTTTGCCCCGGAGGCCCTGTCACTGCCTCTCCAGGCTTTCTGCCCAGTCCTGGTCTCAGATGGAGCAGGGCAGCCTTTTCTAGTGGGTAGAACATTTTCGAAAGGTTCTACCAACTGTCTGGGGACAGAGCATGCCATCCTAAAGTCAGGGTCTCGGAAGCTGGGGGCAGAGCATGTGTCAGACCAGTTGTTGGGAAGGGAGGTTCCCAATAATGTCTGCTCTGAGCCCGCACTCTGCCCTCTCTTCTCCAGGCTGCTGCTCCTGCTGCCCCAAGGGCTGTGCCAGGTGTGCCCAGGGCTGTGTCTGCAAAGGGGCTTCGGACAAGTGCAGCTGCTGTGCCTGATGTCGGGGAGAACCCACTCCCGATGGAAACAGAGCAACATGTACACATACACACACACACAAACCTGCGTTCCTAAATGATGTTTTATACAACCCTGACCTATTTGCAACATTGCTATTTCTATGAAATCTGTGCATTCTAATAAAAGTGTTGACTCTATTCTGGCTCTGTTTTCCTCTGTGTGTCCTGGAAATAGGGGAATTCATCCCCCTCACAGCTGGGGCGGGTATTGGACAGGAAGTGCAGACACCTGGGTTCTAGACCCTAATACTAGCCCCTAACACACCGAGTGCCTAAAGCAAGTCAGGATCCCTCTCTGAGCTTCAGTTTCTCAGCTAAAAGAAAAGCATCGTCCAGGCGACAGCTGGGCACGGGGCAGACACAGGTTCCCCTCTATTCTCCCTGTAAGTGTTGAGGGCATAGAAACTTCTCCATCTCTATTTTCATTTTCTGGGGATCCCCTCCCAAACTTCAGTCGTGGGTGATGTCAGGCTTCCAAAGTCCTCAGAGTGGGTGGAGTTCAACTCCCTAGTTGGACCTCTACACAGGGCTTGCTCCAAAACACTGTGTTAAAGCACCTGTTTGTATTTTCTAACTCAGATTTAAACTCTGGCCAAATAAAATGAATAACTAAAAAACTTTTAAAGGACACAATATTACAAATCCCATTTTCAGATTTAACACACACCATTTCAATAAATATGTGATGAACAATGAAGAAAATCAGATTTAGAAGTGCTCAAAAAATACACCTAAAATTTATACAATGTTATAAACGTTACCTCAACAAAATGAAACAAGAAATAATGCTGCACATTTGTTCATGGAAGATTTGCATTGAGCATTGGAAACAATTCACAGATGCCACCACGGGTGGACCACACACACCTTGACTGGCACGGCTCCCGACACCCCCACAGGGCACCCTCACTCTTGGCTGCCCAGTGCTGCTGCAGGACCCCTGCTCCCCCTGAGAGCCTCCTGTGGTGACCTGGCTCTGAATCTTCAGAAGTTCCTCCCGGGTCGGGCTGAGATCAGCCCCTCCTTCCACATCCAGCCTTGGCTCCCTGAAACCTGCAACGTGACCGGGGATTCGGAGGGAAGTGCCCAGGCAGTTCTCAGCAAGAGGGAGTGTCCCTGAGAACTGGTTCCAGATGAAGGACTTTAAGTCTGCCCCTGCAGGAGGGTGGCCGATTCTGCAGTTTAGAGGGCGTGGTGGTCTCTGGTAGGCAGGAGTGAGGGGCTGAGTGATTTGTAATTCATGCCAAAGGTTAGTCCCCCTGGCTATTTGTGGAGGGAAATGCTCTTCCATGTTCAGTCAGAGGAAAAGCTGAAACACGTGGCCCCGGAGTCAGGACCATGCTGGCCCACAGTTGTCCTGTGTTAGGCAGGGATTTCAGAAGCCAGGCTGTGCCTAGTCCGTGGGTTTTGGTGTCCGGCAGTCCTGGTTCACAGACCAGGGGGCCACTTCCTGGCCATGTGACCTGGGCAAGTCCCTGACACTGTCTGAGCCTCCACGTCCTCATTTGTATGGAGGAGACGATATCTCACTGTGGAGGATTAAATGAGAGAGTGGTCCACCTCCTAGCTAGGGCTTCATGCACAGTGTCCATCATGGTTACTATCCCCACACCGACGCTGTGCAGAGGGAATCCTTGCAGCTCCCAACAAGCTCCTGGAGAAAGGCTCATTGCTTTGGAAGCAGGACTCTGGGCAGGAGGCTAGAGATGGGATTGGAACCTTGCTGATCCAGCGCCAGGGGGAGTGTGGATGACGTGCAGTAAGCCCCCAGGAAGAGACACTGCCACAGCATTCGGACAGACACAAAAGCCACCTTTCTTGTCTTTTGGTTTTCACATGACCCAGTGAAGGAGACAGCAAACAGGAGGCGCTGGAGTGGTTGTGCCATCTTCCAGAGAGGTTAAGCAAATTGCCCAAGGTCACACAGCTCAAAAACAAAGGTATGAAGGAACCTATGCTACAGCTGGCCTCACCCCCTGGCCACAGCTGGCAGATCATGATGTCACTGCATGGGACATGAGGCCTATCCCTCATGTCTATCCCAAAGCTGGAAGGGCCCTTGGAGATGGACTCACTTAGCCCGTGGTTGAGAGATGGGAAACTGAAGCCCAGAGAGCTCACAGAGCTGTGCACAATGACCTGACAGCCAGCTCAGTGCTCTTCCCAGCACTTCCTCTGGGCCAGGCGTTCAGTGTCCTCATCTTTCACGTGATGTCATGGTGGAGGGTGGTGGGGGAGGGCATGATGCTGCCGTCAGCATGCATGGATACCAACCCCACCTGTGTCACTTAGAGCCCCATGATGTCACTTCTCTGTACCTCAGTCTCCTCCACACTAAAAAGGGCAACGTCATAGCATCCGGCTCTTAGGATGAAATGACTGAACACATGCAAAGAACTTAGAATGATGCCTGGCACACAGTGAGTAATCTATACTATTAGATATTATTTTATTGTTATCATTTCTAGTAGAGGAAAGTGTCTGACTCATTCAACCACGGGAGCAGGTGACCAGTTGCCCAGAGGGTCATCCTCTCTTCCCAGGACAGAGGGATGGGCACTAGGGATAGAAAGCCATGAGCAAGACAGTCTGTGTCCTCAAAACAGATAGGGAAGGATGCCTGCTCTTTCTGCTGTCACCTGCACCAGGATTTTGCTTAACATTTTCTTTCAAATGATTCATATTTTCTTAGATGCACTTATGACAAGAAAACTCTTTACCGCTACCAAAAATGAGAATCAGTTGACTTCCAGACATAGAAGGGAGCCACAGAATCACATCTACATTCCTTTCGTATCAGTTGTGTCCCTCACAGGACTGAGCTGGACGCAGTGGGGAGCTGCTGAAGATGCACCTCTGGTCCAGAGAGAAGCTTCCTCGGGGACTCTCTCTTCCCCTTGGGAAGTGGCTGGAATCAGATCCAGGACACACCTTCCCAGCACTGCGACCCTGGGTCTGTGCTGTAAGGTGTTTTGCTTTTGGGAAACGGGTTCCTAACTAGTCTTTCCTTCCAGGATTTTGTGAGGGCTCAAAGGGGGAAAGTGGTTAGACAAGGGATGGCACAGACTCAATGGGAGCGGATTGTCAGGAAGACAGAGAGGGAAACACCCACTCTTCTGGCTTTGTTTTTGAATGCCACGTCTGCCCACCACCTGAAATGATCCTTTCCCTGGGGGCCTCCCATGCTTAGGGAACCTAAGTCCTGGAGGAGGGCACACCGGATAGGCTGAGGAAAGCCCCTGGAGAGTTTAGGCAAAGGAGCCCCTGGACAAATATGCCCAGACATCCCTTCAACGGTGGAGAATGGAAGGAAGGGAGAGAGGCAGAGGCCTGTGTTGGCCGCGTTGCCTGTGTCCAGGAGAAACGCACCCTAAGCAGCATGGTGGGGACAAGGACAGGTAATGGCTGGATTGGGGCGGGCAGCGGCTGGGGGGAGGGGAGGTCACATGCACCACCGGTCTTTGCACACAACTCCCTGGCTCCAGCCAAACCAGGGACTGGAGCGCGAGGCTGAGGTTGCCCACGGGCTCCGGGAAAGCGCGAACATGAGACTAAGGGCGCGGGGGCCGGAGGTGGGAAAGACGGCGAGGACTCCGGGGCTGAGTCCCAGGTACACTTGGGGGCGGGATGGTTGCTCACCCAGGAAATTGGGAAGAGGCGGGCAGGGAGGCTGGGACACCGCATGATCCCCGGCACACAAGCCACTCCGAGAGACGGGCGCCACAGGGCGGGTCCCCGCGCTGCGCACAGAGCTCAGCTGCGCTCGGGGAATCCTGCGCCCGGCCCGGTGCGCACAGGCCAGCCGAGGGCGCTGCGGGCTGGATCTCCGCGGGACGGGGTGCACGGCCGGGGCGGGGCCTTTGCGCCCGGGCCTCCTCCTCTAGCTATAAAGTCAGCACGCGGGCTCCTAGGCGCCACCAAGCCTTCAAAGAGCCCAAGTGCATCTTTGTCACCCGCTTTGGATCTCAGGCCTCACCTAGGCTCGAAATGGACCCCAACTGCTCCTGCCCCACAGGTGAGGGACGCTGGGCTCTGGACTTTAGGAGGCCCCTTTCCAGGCTCAGGACAGAACGTCCTTGGGCAGGAGGAGGGAGCTATCAAGTTTGAGCTGAAGCAGACTCCTTCAGTTGGCAGGTCTTTTGCTTTCACTCTGGCCAAGCTCCTGAGAGCATTTCCAGTCTTCCTTTGCCTCTGGTTTCGAGTTCAGTGTACTGAGTCTCAAGGCTGTCCTTCTGGAGATCACCTAGTTAGTCAGAGGGCTGCTGGACGGGGACCCAGTGCTCTGTGCAGGCCTCAAACTGCCAGGACTTGATGGGAGCAGGGGACATTGCCTCCAGGGTTCAGAACCTAAGGCCCTGGCCCCAGCCCCAGTTGGCCTGGGCTGGGTCTGGAGCCTGGCACCTTCCTTGTGGAGTAAAATCAGGAGAGGACCTACCTTTCCCAGCAGCAGACGAGAGAAGGTGGGGGTCTTCTCTTGCTGCCCTGAGTGGGACAGGAACTCTCAGTGCTGGGCCCTGACAGAGGAGGACGCAGGGAGTATTTGCGGGCCAAATGCTGTATCCCCTGCGTCACCCTCACAGCTCAGTGCCTGGCTGTCCCTTCCTTGCAGGTGGCTCCTGCACCTGCGCTGGCTCCTGCAAATGCAAAGAGTGCAAATGTACCTCCTGCAACAAGAGTGAGTGTGGGGCCTTCTCTGGGAATCTGGGGGCTGGGCTGAGTCAGCAGAGGGAGCCCAGAGCTCAGCAGGCAGGAGCAGGCCAATGACCCCTCTTCCCTACAGCTCCTTCCCTCAGCATCTCAGTCAGAATCGGAGCTCCAAGGGCCATACAGATGGTTGAGTCCCAACCTCTATTCTAGAATGGGGAAACCGAGGCCCAGAGAGTGTCCAGGATGGAGCCAGACAAGAACCTAGGTCTCCTGTCTCCTGATGCAGCCTTCTGAGTCCTCCAGTGTCCTGAGCACTATGCCCGTGAACTTGGTGACCACGTGTGGTTTCTCTGACCTGCTGGTGCAGCCCTGTCCTGTCCAGGGAGCCCAGAGCTTCCCTGGCCCTCTTGAGAACCACTCTGCAGGGGTTTTCCTCCTCTCTGATATTGAAGACTTTCCTCACTTTATTTTGTGATTCTCGGAGGTGGGGAGCTGGCCTTCCTTCCCCCCTGGGATGCTGTCACTGTGTCTCCACTCATTCTGGCCTGCCCTGGACTCAGATGGTCCAGAGAAGCCATTTCCTAGTGGGTAGGAGCTTTTCCAAGGGTTCTACCAATTGTCCCAGGATGGAGCATACCATCCTAAATTCAGGGTCCTCGGAGGCTGGGGACAGAGCCTGTGCCAGACCTGCTGTTGGGAAGGGAGGTCCCGATAATGTGTGCTCAGACCCCTCACTCTGCCCTCTCTTCCCCAGGCTGCTGCTCCTGCTGCCCTGTGGGCTGTGCCAGGTGTGCCCAGGGCTGTGTCTGCAGAGGGGCATTGGTCAAGTGCAGCTGCTGTGCCTGATGTCGGGGAGAACCCGCTCCCGATGGAAACAGAGCAACACGTACACATGCACACACACACACCACCCTACAGGTATAAACATTTTTTGATATAACCCTCACCTTTTACAACATTCCTCTTTCTATGAAATCTGTGAATTATAATAAAAGTTGTTGACTCTATTCTGGCTCAGTTTTCCTTTGTGTGTCTTGGAAACAAGGAATTTCATGATTGTCATCCTGGGGTCAGGGAACTAGACTGGAGATGCAGAGGTCTGGGTTCTAGACCCTAACAAACCGAGTGCCTGAAGCAAGTCAGGCTCGCTCTCTGAGTTTCAGTTTTTCCGCTAAAAAGGGTAGCGTCACAGCGTCTGGCTCTTAGGATGAAATGATTGAACACATGGAAAGAACTTAGAATGATGCCTGGCACACAGCAAGTAATCTATACTATTAGCTATTATTTTACTGTTATCATTTAGTGTGGGAGACATTTTTCTACTTCCAAACAAAGAAACCAGGCCTGGTGTCCTGGCTGTGTGTCCTGTCTTGTCCTCATTCAATCATGGGAGCAGGTGACCAGTTGCCCCGAGAGAGTCATCCTCTCTTCCCATGACAGAGGGATGGGCACTAGGGATAGACAGCTGTGAGCAAGACAGTCCGTGTCCTCATAACAGATAGGAAGGATGCCTGCCTTTTCTGCTGTCACTTGCACCAGGATTTTGCTTATCATTTTCTTTTAAACAATTCATATCTTCTTGAATATATATCTATGCAAAGCAAACTCTTTGCCACTACTGAAAAGGAGAATCAGTTGACTTCCAGACATAGAAGGACCACAGAATCACATCTACATTCCGTTCCTCTCACTTCTGTCCCCCCAGGACTGAGCATGAAGCGGTGAGGAGCTCTGAAGACGCACCTCTGGGCAGAGAGAAGCTTCCTCAGGGACTCTCTCTTCCCCGTGGGAACTGACTGGAACCAGATCCAGGGCACCACCTCCCAGCACTGCAACCTTGGGTCTGTGTTCTGTGTTTTTTTGCCTTTAGGAAACTGGCTCCTAACTAGTATTTCCTTCCAGGGCTGTTGTGAAGGCTCAAAGAAGGAAAGTGGTTAGACAAGGATGGCACAGACTCAATGTGAAGGGATTGTCAGGAAGACAGAGAGGGACACACCCAGTCTTCTGGCTTTGATTTTTAATGCCTGGTCTGCCTGCCACCTGAAATGATCCTTTCCCTGGGTGGCATCCCATGCTTAGGGAGCCTCCACTACGAGGACGGTGCACATGCCAGGCTGAGGAAAGCCCCAGAGAGTTTAGGCAAAGGAGCCCCCAGACAAATGTGGCCAGATATCCCTTCAGCAGTGGAGAACGGAAGGAAGGGAGGGAGGCAGAGGCCTGTGTTGGCCACAATGCCGTGTCCAGGAGACTTGCAGCCTAAGGAACATAGTGGGGACCAGGACAGGCAAGGCCTGGAGTGGGGGAGGGGAAAGGTGCGGATGGGAGGTCACAGCCACCACCGGTCTCTCCGCACAACTCCCCGGCTCCAGACAAGCCAGAGAGTTGAGCAGGAAGCTGAGGGTGAGCAGGGGCTCCGGGAAATGGCGAACCTGAGGACTGGGCACTGGGGGCGGGGGTGGGGAAGACCGGGAAGCACTCAGGGTCTGAATTCCAACAACACTCTGGGGCGGGCGAGGGCTGGCCCTCGGGAATATTGGGAAAAGGGAGAGAAAGGAGTCTGGGGCACCACGTGCCGCCCGGCACACAAGCACCTAGGGGCCAGCCCGCGCCCAAGGGCCGGCTGCCAAGCTTTGCACCGAGCCCAGCTGCGCTTGGGGAGTCCTGCGCCCGACCCGGTGCGCACAGCCCAGCCCAGCCAAGGGCCCTGTGGTCCACGCGGTCTCCGCGGGGCGGGGTGCAAGGAAAGGGGCGGGGCCTTTACGCCAGGGCCTCCTCCTCTGGCTATAGAGCGAGCCGGCTGGCTTCCAGGTTCTAGCAAACCTTCCACCAGGCCCACTGCGTCTTTGTCACCACCTTTGGACCTCCAGCCTCATCTCGGCTCCGAATGGACCCCACTGCCCCTGCTCCATGGTAAGGGACGCCAGGCTCTGGGCCTTATGATGCCCCTTTCTCAGCCAGGAGACAGTGTCCCTGGGGTTCAATGAAGGAGTGTTTTGAGTTAGAGCTGATGTGACTCCTTCCGTTTGCAGGTCTTGTGCTTTCACCCTGACCTGGCCCCTCAGTGGCCCATTAGAGCACTTCCCTCCTCCAGCAGCTTGCATGTCAGAGGGGAGAGGCCTGAGGCTCAAGGCTGTCCTGCTCCCCATCACCCAGGTGGTCAGGGGGCTTCTGGGCCCGGCCCCAGGGCTCTGTCCAGGCCTCTGATGCCTGTGCTGACTGGGAGACAGGGGACATTGCCTCTTCTGGGCTCAGCCATAAGGCCCTGTGTGGTCAACGCAGGACAGCATCTGCCCATTGTCTGTGGGAAGAGAAGGAGGGGTGAGACTCCACCTGCCCTGAGTGGGACAGGAGCTCCCCCATCTGGCCCCTGCCCTGAACCGGAAGCATCTGTGGACCCACCGCTGTCTCTCCTGCATCACCCTCAGGGCTCACGTCCTGGCTGTCCCTTCCTTGCAGGTGGCTCCTGCACCTGCGCCAGCTCCTGCAAATGCAAAGAGTGCAAAGGTACCTCCTGCAAGAAGAGTGAGTGTGGGCCCTTCTGGGGGTCTGGGGGCTGGGCTGAGTCAGACACAGACCCGGAGCTCAGCAAGCAGGAGCAGGCCCAGGAGCCCGCTTCTCTCAGCACCCGAATCAGGATCAGAGCTGAAAGAGCCATAGGCATGGTTGAGCTGCAACCTTCCTTCCAGGACGGGGAGTCTGAGGCTAGATGGGTGCTAGACCTGGTGCTGGACTAGGTCTCCTGCCTCCCAAGGCAACTTTCTTAATGCTCTCAGGGACTGAAGTGCTTTATGGACATGAAGTAGTGACCGGGGTGTGGTTTCTCTGACCTGCTGGGGCAGCCCCCTCCTGTGGAGACGGACCACAGCTCCGCTGCCCTCCTGGGAGCTGCTCTGGCAGGGGTTTGCCCCCTCTCTGACTTGAGCACTTGCCTCACTTCATTTTAAGGTTCTGGGGGGCTGGCCTTCTTTTGCCCCGGAGGCCCTGTAACTGTGTCTCCGGGCTTTCTGCCCAGTCCTGGTCTCAGATGGGGCAAAACAGCCTTTCCTAGAGGGTAGGACGTTTTCCAAAGGTTCTATCAATTGTCTCGGGACAGGGCATGCCATGCTAAACTCAGGGTCCCGCGAGGCTGGGGACAGAGCTTGTGCCAGGCCTGCTGTTGGGAAGGGCGGTCCTGGTAATGTCTGCTCTGACTCCTCACTCTGCCCTCTCTTCCCCAGGCCACTGCTGATGCTGCCCCGTGGGCTGTGCCAGGTGTGCCCAGGGCTGCATCTGCAAAGGGGCATCGGACCAGTGCAGCTGCTGCACCTGATGTCGGGGAGAGCCTGCTCCCGATGGAAACAGAGCAACACGTACACATGCGCACACACACCTGCAGTTTTACACATCGGTTCATACACTCCTGACCTGTTTGCAACACTTCTGTGTCTGTGAACTAGGTGAATTCTAATAAAAGTTGTTGACTCTATCTGGCTCTGTTTTCCTCTGTGTGTCCCGGAAATAAGGGAATTCATGCCTATCACGGCTGGGGTGCGGGATTGGATGGGAAGTGCAGACATCTGAATTCTGGATCCCTCCCTGAGCTTCAGTTTCTCACCTAAAAATGAAAGCATCGTCTAGGTGAAAGAATGGCACAGGCGACAGAGGTTCCCCTCTCTTCTCACTGTAAGTGTTGAGGGCATAGAAACTTCTCCATTTCTCATTTTCATTGTCTGGAGATCCCCTGCCAAACTTCAGACCTGGCTGATGTCAGGCTTCCAAAGTCCTCAGAATTCAACTCCTCAGTTGTTCGACTTCTATACCAGACTTGCTTCTAAAACATTGTGTTAAAGGACCTGTTTCTATTTTCTATGTACAGATTTAAACTCTGGTCAAATAAAATGAATTGCTAAATAAATCTTTAGAAGGGTACAAATACAAAACCCATTTTTAGAGTCAACGCACAAAATTTCCATAAATATATGAAGAACAAAGAAGAAAACCAGAGATTTAAAAATGGTGTACTTTTGTTCCTCGATAGTGTCCACTGAGCACCAGAAACAATTCTCAGATGCCCCCACATGTGGACCACACACAACTTGAGTGGCTCGGCCCCGGACACCCACTCAGGGAACCATCTGTCTTGGCTGCCAAGTGCTGCTGCAGGACCCCTGCTCCCCTGACGGCCTCCTGTGGTGACCTGGCTCTGAATCTTTGGAAGTTCCTCCTGGGTCGGGCTGAACTCTGCCCCTCCTTGCATATCTAGCCTTGGCTCCTTGAAAGCTGCAAAGTGACCAAGGAGTTGGAGGGACGTGCCCAGCCAGTTCTCAGCAAGATGGAGTGTCCCCGAGAACTGGTTCCAGAGTACCTCATGTCCGCCTGAGCAGAATGATGGCCGATTCTGCAGTTTGGAGGGTGTGGTGGTCTTTCGTAGGCAGCAGTCATGGGTTGAGTTTGCAATTCATGCCAACGGTTATTCTTCTGGCTACTTATTGAGGGGATTGCTATTTGATATAAAGTCAAGGAGAAAGACAGTCATGTGGCCCAGGTCAGGACCAGGCTTGTGCGCAGGTGTCCTGCTTGAAGAGCACATTTCAGAAGCCAGCGCGTGCCGGGCGCCTGGGTTTTGGGGTCAAGCAGTCCTGGTTCACTATTCCAGTTCAGACCACTATTCAACTATTCCACTCTTCAGACCACTCTTCCACTTCCTGGCTGTCCCACCTTGGTGAGTTGCTAGATCTCTCTGAGCCTCTGTTGCCTTAAATGGACAAAGGACAGTAGACCTCAATGGGGAGGAGTCAGTGAGACCGTATCCTGACTCTGGCTGGGGCTTCATACACAGCCTCTATTCTGATCATTCTGTTCACAGTGACTTTCTTGGAGGCAACAGTCTTGTTGAATCCCAACAAGCTCTTGGGGATAGGCTCATTGGTGTGGAAACACAACTCTGGGTTGGAAGGTAAGGACGGTAATCAGTAAATTGGAAACTTACTGAGCCGGTGGCAGGGGTAGTGTAGATGACCTGCAAAAAGCCCCCTGGGACAAGATGCTGCCACAGCATTTGGACAGACAGGAAAGCCTTTCCCGCCCTTCACCTCATTTGCTCTGCACGGGAACCAGGGAAAGAGTGACCATCCAGGGGCTGGAGTGACTGCGCCAACTTCCAGACAGGTTAAGTAACCTGGCCAAGGTCACACAGCTCATAGTCAGAGGTTTGAACCCACACTACGTGGCTGATCGTGATGTGACTGGATGCTAAATCCTGCCTCTCATTAGTCAGAGCTGGAAGGCTTCTTGAGATAGTCCAGTTGTGTTCCTGGCTTCAGAGCCAGGAAACTGAGGCCCAGAGAGCTCACAGAGCTGTGCACGGGGATTGGACTGACGGCTCAGTGTTCTTCCCACCGCTGCCTCTGGGCCAGGTGCTCTGTGTCCTCATCTTTCATGTGAGGTCGTGGTGGAGGTGGTGGGGGAGGGCGTGATGCTGCAGTCAGCCTGTGTGAGTGCAAACCCCCCTGTGTCACTCACAGACCCATGATATAACCTCTCTGTGGCTCAGCATCCTCCCCTGTAAAACAGGCAAAATACAGAAAAGCGTATGGCTTAGAGGGTATAATGAGTCAGGACAAGTAAAGAACTTAATAAGGGGCCTGGCACGTGGTGAGGAGTGTGTGACATTAGCTATTACTTCATCATTACTGTGCACAGCATAGGGGATATGTATTCACCTCCTGACAAATCAGCCAGGGTGGGGGGCCTGCTGTGTGCCCTGTGTTGTCCTCATCAACCGCACGGGGATGTGAGCTGTGAACCAGAGAGAGTCCTTCACTCCTCCCACAGAACTGTGACGGGCACCAGGGACACAAAGCCATGAGGAACATTCTCTGTGCCTTCTCAGACACCAAAAGACACCTGCCATTTCCTCTACCACTGAACCACATTTTATTTAACACTCTACTTAGAAATGATTCCTATTTGCTTTCACATACTTGTATGAAAAGCAAACTCTTTATCGCTACTGACAGTGAGAATCTGTCTTCTTCCAGACATAGAAGACAGCCAGAAAATTATACAGATTTTTCACTTAAGGAACACTTTTCTTGCTGCCCGTGGTCCAGCTGGCAGCTTGCTCTTTAGTTTCCAGCAGGAGAGAGTGTTGTGGACAGACCCAGACCACAGGCTGCCTTGTCATGGCTTCCCTTTCCCTTGGGAGGCTGACTGGATCCAGTTCCCAGCTGGGTGACCTGGGGTGGCTCATTTAGACCCCCTGTACTGAGTTGTCCTAGTAGTAGAAAGGGCTCATGAATAAAAAAGGATTTTCCTTTCAGGTGTTTGTAAGGGTACAAAGATCACAAGTGATGAAAACATGGCCTGGCACACACTAAATGCAATGGAATTGTTAGGGATGTTGGAAGGGAAAAAACTCCTTTTCTCCCTGTGTTCTCTAAGTCTCCCTGTCACCTACAGCGATCCATAGAGGTGTCTCACCCTTTGGGAACCGCCTGGAGTGAGGCCCCCCCCCCGCCCCCCCCCCCCCCCCCCCCCCCCCGAGCAGGCTGTGAGGAGCAGTAGAGAGTTTTATGGAAAGGACCAGGACAAATGTGCGCATAAACGACTTCAGCTGGGGACTGGAGGGAAGGAAAGAGGCAGAGGCCTGTGTCTGCCCTGTTGCAGTGGACAAGAGAAAAGGGGCCGAAGACGCATGTGTGGACAGCGAGAAGAAATGCGGGTGGGAGACAAGGGTCACATTGTGGCCGATCTTCTGCACACAACTCCCTCGGGTCTCGCCCCTGCCCCCGCCAGGCCAGGAAGGTGAGCGCGAGGCTGAGTTTGCACACGGGCTCCGGGAAAGGGCCAACCTGAGGACAACTGCACAGAGGAAGACCGCACGGGGGGACGGGGGTGGGGAAGACGGCGAGGACTCAGGGGCTGAGTTCCAGGAACACTTGGCGGTTCACTGGCGTGAACACTGGGGTGGCGGCCACCGGGGAAAATCAAGAAAGGGGCGGGCAGGGAGGCTGGGACTCCACGTTCCCGCCAGCACACAATCCCCTCCGCACTAGCCAGAGGAAAGGGGCTGCCCCCGCCGTGCGCACGGAGCCCAGCGGCGCTCCGGGAACCCTGCGCCCGGCCCGGTGCGCACAGCCCAGCCGAGGGCGCTGCGAGCCGCGCGGTAGCCCAGGGCGGGGTGCAAGGAAAGGGGCGGGGCCTTTGCGCCCGGGCCGCTGCCTCTGGCTATAAAGTGAGCTCCCGGGTACCGAAGCGCCACCACGCTTTGGATCAGCTCAAGCATTTTCCTCGGGAGCTTTGGACCTCCACCTCACCTCGGGACGAAATGGACCCCAACTGCTCCTGCTCCGCTGGTAAGGGAAGCCCACCTCTCGGCATTAGGATGCCCCTTTCCCAAGGGCAGAACAGAGCGTCCTTGGGGTGAAGGAGGGAGCGTTTTGAATTTGAGCTGAAGTGCACTCCTTCCGTTTGCAGGTCTTGTGCTTTCACCCTGACCTGGCCCCTCAGTCGCCCATTAGAGCACTTCCCTCCTCCAGCAGCTTGCGTGTCAGAGGGGAGAGGCCTGAGGCTCAAGGCTGTCCTGCTCCCCATCACCCAGGTGGTCAGGGGGCTTGTGGGCCCGGCCCCGGGGCTCTGTCCAGGCCTCTGATGCCTGTGCTGACTGGGAGACAGGGGACATTGCCTCTTCTGGGCTCAGCCATAAGGCCCTGTGGGGTCAGAACAGGAGAAGCTCTGGTCTCCCCATCCTCGCCTGCACGTGGGGAGAGAAGGTGAGGTTAGGCTTCCACCTGCCCTGAGTGGGACAGGAGCTCTCCTGTCTGGCCCCGGCCCTGAACCCGAAGCATCTGTGGACCCACTGCTGTCTCTCCTGCATCACCCTCAGGGCTCACGTCCTGGCTTTCTCTTCCTTGCAGGTGGCTCCTGCACCTGTGCCAGCTCCTGCAAATGCAAAAAGTGCAAATGTACCTCCTGCAAGAAGAGTGAGTGTGGGCCCTTCTGGGGGTCTGGGGGCTGGGCTGAGTCAGACACAGACCCGGAGCTCAGCAGGCAGGAGCAGGCCAACTAGCCCGCTTACTGCCATCCACTGCCCTCAGCACCTGAGTCTGAACCAGAGCTGAAAGAGCTGTAAAGATCGTTGAGCCACAGATTCGTTCTATAACGAGGAATGAGGCCCAAACAAGTAACCACCAGTACCACACAGACCTGGTACTAGAACTAGGTCTCCTGCCTCCCGAGGCAGCTTTCTTAATGCTCTCAGGGGATGAAGCGCTCTATGGACATGAACTAGTGACCGGGGTGTGGTTTCTCTGACCTGCTGGTGCAGCCCTCTCCTGTGGAGACAGACCACAGCTCCGCTGGCCTCCTGGGAGCTGCTCTGGCAGGGGTTTGCCCCCTCTCTGACCTCGAGCACTTGCCTCACTTCATTTTAAGGTTCTGGGGAGCTGGCCTTCTTTTGTCCCAGTCACCCTGTCACTGCCTCTCCAGGCTTTCTGCCCGGTCCTGGTCTCCGATGGGGCCAAATGGCTTTTCCCAGTGGGTAGGACGTTTTCCAGTGTTTCTACCAATTGTCTCAGCACACAGCATTCCACTCTAAACTAAGGATCCCCCAAGGCTGGGGGTCGAGCTTGGGCCATGCTGGCTATTGGGAAGGGAGGTCCTGGTAATGTCTGCTCTGACCCCTCTCTCTGTTCTCTGTTCCCCAGGCTGCTGCTCCTGCTGCCCCGTGGGCTGTGGCAGGTGTGCCCAAGGCTGCGTCTGCAGAGGGGCATCGGACAAGTGCAGCTGCTGCGCCTGATGTCAGGGAGAGCCTGCTCCCGATGGAAACAGAACAACACGTACACATGCACACACACACCTGCAGTTTTACACATCGGTTCATACACTCCTGACCCGTTTGCAACATTCCTGTGTCCATGAACTATGTGAATTCTAATAAAAGTTGTTGACTCTATTCCTGCTCTGTTTTCCTCTGTGCGTCTTGGAAATAAGGGACTTCACACCTATCACGGCTAGGGTGGGAGATTGGACGGGAAGTAGAGACACCTGGGTTCTGGACCCAACTACTAGACCCTTCAAACCAAGTTCCTAAAGCAAGTCAGGATCCCTCTGTGAGCTTCAGTTTCTCAGCAAAAGAGGAAAGCATCGTCCACTTGACAGAAGGACACAGGGCAGACACAACTTCCCCTCTATTCTCCCTGTAAATGTTGAGGGCATAGAAACTTCTCCGTCTCTCATTTTCATTGTCTGGGGATTCTCTGCCAACCTTCAGTCCTCGGTGATGTTAGGCTTCCTTCCAAAGTCCTCAGAGTGGGTGGAAATCCACTCCCCACTTTTTTTTCCTTTTTTAAAATTGATGTCTTAATAGTTTATAACATTGTGAAATTTTAGTTGTACATTATTGTTTGTCAGTCACCCTATAAATGCATCCCTTCACCCCTTGTGTCCACCCCATCTCCCTTGCCCCTGCTAACCACCAAACAGTTCTCTCTGTCCGTGTGTTAGTTTATATTCCACATATGAGTGAAATCATGTGGTGTTTGTCTTTCTGTCTGGCTTATTTCATTTAACACAGTACCCGCCAGGTCCATCCGTGTTGTCATGAATGGGACAATTTTATCTTTTTTATGGCTGAGTAGTATTCCATTGTATATATATACCACATCTTTATCCAATCTTCAGTCGAGGGACACTTGGGTTGCTTCCACTTCTTGGCTATTGTGAATTATGCTGCAATGAACATAGGGGTGCATAAGTCTCTTTGGGTTGTTGATTTCAGATTCATTGGATAGATACCCAATAGTGGGATAGCTGGATCATAAAGTATTTCTCTTTTTAATTTTTTGAGGAATCTCCATACTGTTTTCCATAGAGGTTGCACCAGTTTGCATTCCCACCAGCAGTGAATTAGGGTTCCTCTTTCTCCACAACCACTCCAACATTTGCTGTTTTTTGTCTTGGTGATTACAGCCACTCTAAAGGGTACAAGGTGATATCTTAGTGTAGTTTTTATTTGCATTTCCCTGATGATTAGTGATGTTGAACATCTTTTCATGTGCCTATTGGCCATCTGTATATCCTCCTTGGAAAAATGTCTGTTCATATCCTCTGCCCATTTTTTGATCGAGTTGTTTATTTTTTTCTTGTTCAGTTGTGTGAGTTCTTTATATATTATGGAGATTAACACCTTGTTGGATATATGATTTGCAAATATTTCCTCCCAGCTGACGGCTTGTCTATTCATTTTGATCCTGGTTTCATTTGCCTTGTAGAAGCTCTTTAATCCAATGAAATCCCACTTGTTGATTTTTTTCTTTTGTTTCCCTTGTCTGTGTAGACATGGAATTCGAAAAGATCCCCTTATGACTGATGTCAAATAGTGTACTGCCTATATTTTCTTCCAGGAGTTGTATAGTTTCAGCTTTCACTTTCAGGTCTTTGATCCATTTTGAGTTAATTTTTATGTATGGTGAATGAAGATGGTCTACTTTCATTCTTTTGCATGTGGCTGTCCAGTTTTCCCAGCACCATTTATTGAAGAGACTTTCCTTTCTCCATTGTATGTTCTTAGCTCCTTTGTTGAAGATTAGCCATCATAGATGTGTGGTTTCATTTCTGGGCTTTTAAATCTGTGTGTCTCTGTTTGTACCAGTACCATGCTGTTTTGATTACTATAGCTTTGTAGTATATTTTGAAGTCAGGAATTGTGATGCCTCGAGTTTGTTCTTTTTTCTCAGCATGGCTTTAGCTATTCGGGGTCTTGTTGTCCCACACGAATTTTAGTATTCTTTGTTTTATTTCCATGAAGAATGTAATTGGGATTCTGATTGGGATTGCATTGAATCTGCAGATTGCCTTAGGTAGTATGGACATTTTAACTATGTTTATTCTTCCAATCCATGTGCATGGGATGTTTTTCCATTTCTTTATGTTATTATCGATTTATTTCAATAGTGTCTTAGAGTTTTCATTGTATAGGTCTTTCAACTCCTTGGTTAAATTCATTCCTAGATATTTTATTCTTTTTCTTGCACTTGTAAATGGGATTATCTTTCTGAGTTCTCTTTCTGTTAGTTTGTTATTGCATATAGAAATACAACCGATTGTTGTAAGTTGATTTTATACCCTGCCACTTTGCTGTAGTTGTTGATTACTTCTAATAGTTTTCCAACGGATTATTTAGTCCACCCCCCACTTTTTTGACTTCTACATGGGGCTTGCTCCTAAAACACTGTGTTAAAGGACTGGTTTTTATTTTCTAACACAGATTTAAACTTTGGTAAAATAAAAAGAATTACTAAGAAAAAATTTAAAAGGACACAATATACAAAAGCCACTTTTAGATTCAACACACATCATGTCAATAAATATATGAAGAACAAAGAAGAAAATCAGAGATTTAGAAATGCTGCTCAAAAAAAACACCTAAAGTTTATATAACATCATAAATGAACGTTACATCAATAAAATAAAACAAAAAACACTGCAATTTGTTCACAGAAGGTATGCATTGAGCACTGGAAATGATTCACAGACACCTCCAGGTGTGGACCACACAGACCTTGAGTGGCACGGCCCCCGACACCCCCACAGGGCACCCGCACTCTTGGCTGCCCAGTCTGCTTACAGGATCCCCGCTCCGCTGTGAGCCCCCTGTGGTGACCTGGCACTGAATCTTTGGAGATTCCTCCCCAGGTCAGGCTGAGATTGGACCCTCCTTCCAAATCCAGCCTTGGCTCCTTGAAACCTGCAAAGTGACCGGGGATTCAGAGGGAAGTGCCCAGCCAGTTCTCAGCAAGAATGTACCTGAGAATTGGTTCCAGATGAAAGACTTCATGTCTGCCCGTGGAGGGGGATGGTGGATTCTACAGTGTGGAGGGCATGGTGATCTCTAGTAGGCAGGAGTGAGGGGCTGAGTGATTTGTAATTCTTGCCAACGGTTAGTCCTCCTGGCTATTTGTGGAGGGAATTGCTATTTGATGTTCAATCAAAGAGAAAGGTGAGTCACGTGGCCCGGGAGTCAGGACCTCACTTGCCCACAGGTGCCCTGTGTGAAGAGGGGATTTCAGAAGGCAGCCTGTGCCTACTACATGGGTTTTGGTGTCGGGCAGTCCTGGTTCACAGACCAGGGGGTCACTTCCTGGCCATGTGACCTGGGCAAGTCTCTGACACTGTCTGAGCCTCCACGTCCTCATTTGTATGAAGGAGACGATATCTCACTGTGGAGGATTAAATGAGAGAGTGGTCCACCTCCTAGCTAGGGCTTCATGCACAGTGTCCATCATGGTTACTATCCCCACACCGACGCTGTGCAGAGGGAATCCTTGCAGCTCCCAACAAGCTCCTGGAGAAAGGCTTGTTGCTTTGAAGCTTGACTCTGGGTGGGAGACTAGAGATAGGATTGGAACCTTGATGATCCAGCGCCACGGGGAGTGTGGATGACGTCCAATAAGCCCCTGGGACGAGATGCTGCCACGGCATGTGGACAGACACAAAAACTTGTGCCATCTTTCATGTCTTTTGGTTTTCACATGCCCCAGTGAAGGAGACAGCAAACAGGAAGGGGCTGGAGTGGTTGTGCCATCTTCCAGAGAGGTTACGCAACCTGCCAAAGGACCCACAGCTCAAAAAGAAAGGTATGGGGGGGGCCGCCCGGTGGCGCAGCGGTTTAGTCCGCGCTTGGCAGCCCAGGGTTCGCGAGTTCGGATCCCGGGAGCCCGCCGACGCACTGCCTGTCAGCCATACGGTGGCGGCGTCCCATATAAAGTGGAGGAAGATGGGCACGGATGTTAGCCCAGGGCCAGTCTTCCTCAGCAAAAAGGGGAGGATTAGCAACGGATGTTAGCTCAGGGCTGGTCTTCCCCACAAAAAAAAAAAAAAAAGAAAGGTATGAATGAACCTATGCTACAGCTGGCCTCACCCCCTGGCCACAGCTGGCAGATCATGATGTCACTGCATGGGACATGAGGCCTATCCCTCATGTCTATTCCAAAGCCGGAAGGACCCTTGGAGATGGACTCACTTAGCCCTTGATTGAGAGACGGGAAACTGAAGCCCAGAGAGCTCACAGAGCTGTGCACAGTGACCCGACAGCCAGCTCAGTGCTCTTCCCAGTGCTTCCTCTGGGCCAGATGTTCAGTGTCCTCTACTTTCATGTGAAGTCGCGTTGTAGGGTGGTGGCAGGAGGGCAGGAAGCTGCAGTCAGCCTGCGTGAGTGCAAACCCACCTGTGTCACTTAAGAGTCCCGTGACGTTACCTCTCTGTAGCTCAGTCTCCTCCACTCTAAAAAGGGAAACGTCACAGCATCTGTGTCTTAGAATGAAATGATTGAACACATGCAAAGAACTTAAAATGATGCCTGGGACACCGTGAGTAATCTATACTATTAGCTATTATCTATTGTTATCATTTCTACTAGAGGAGACATTTTTCTTCTTCCAGACAAAGAAACCAGGCCTGGCATCTTGGCTGTGTGTGCTGTGTTGTACTCATCAACCATGGGAGCAGGTGACCAGGTGCCCAGAGAGGGTCATCCTCTCTTCCCACAACACAGGGATGGGCACTAGGGATAGAAAGCTGTGAGCAAGACAGTCCGTGTCCTCAAAACAGATACTGAAGGATGCCTGCTCTTTCTGCTGTCACTTGCACCAGGATTTTGCTCAACATTTTCTTTTAGTGACTCATATTTTCTTCGATATGTTTATGACAAGCAAACTCTTTACCGCTACCAAAAATGAGAATCAGTTGACTTCCAGACATAGAAGGACCACAGAATCACATCTACACTCCGTTCCTCTCACTTCTGTCCCCCCAGGACTGAGCATGAAGCGGTGAGGAGCTCTGAAGACGCACCTCTGGGCAGAGAGAAGCTTCCGCAGGGACTCTCTCTTCCCTTGGGAAGTGGCTGGAGTCAGATCCAGGACACCACCTCCCAGCACTGTGACCCCGGGTCTGTGCTGTATGGAGTTTTGCCTTTGGGAAACAGGCTCCTCACTAGTATTTCCCTTCAGGGCTGTTGTGAGGGTTCAAAGGGGAAAGTGATGAAACAAGGGATGACACAGGCTGAATTGGAGGGGATTGTCAGGAAGATGGAGGAGGAAGCACCCACTCTTCCGACTTTGTTTTTGAATTCCCGGTCTGCCTATCACCTAAAACGATCCCTTCCCTGAGGGGCATCCCATGCTTACGGAACCTCCCTCCTGGAATAGGATGCACCTGCCATGCTGAGGAAAGCCCAGGAAAGTTTACGCACAGAGGCCACCGGACAAAAGTGCCCAGACATCCCTTCAACGGTGGAGAACGGAAGGAAGGGAGGGAGGCAGAGGCCTGTGTTGGCCGCGTTAATGTGTCCAGGAGAAACGCAGGCTAAGGAGCATGGTGGGGACGACAGGTAATGGCAGAGGCGGGGGGCGGGCAGCGACTGAGGAGAGGGGAGGTCACATCCACCACCGGTCTCTGCACACAACTCGCGGCGCGAGGCAGGGATTGCACGAGGGATCCGGCAAAGGGCGAACCTGAGGCCAAGGGCGCGGGGGCTGGAGGTGGGGAAGACGGCGAGGACTCCGGGGCTGAGTCCCAGGAACATTTGGCGGGGTGTGGGGGGGGGTGGTTGCTCACCCAGGAAAATTGGGAAGAGGCGGGCAGTAAGGCTGGGACACCGCATGATCCCCGGCACACAAGCCACTCCGAGAGACGGGCGCCACAGGGCGGGTCCCAGCGCTGCGCACAGAGCTCAGCTGCGCTCGGGGAATCCTGCGCCCGGCCCGGTGCGCACAGCCCAGCCGAGGGCGCTGCGGGCTGCGTGATCTCCGAGGGGCGGGGTGCACGGCCGGGGCGGGGCCTTTGCGCCCGGGCCTCCTCTTCTAGCTATAAAGTCAGCACGCGGGCTCCTAGGCGCCACCAAGCCTTCAAACAGCCCAAGTGCACTTTTGTCACCTGCTGCGGATCTCAGGCCTCACCTAGGCTCGAAATGGACCCCAACTGCTCCTGCCCCACAGGTAAGGGACACTGGGCTCTAAGCCTTAGGAGGCCCCTTTCCAGGCACAGGACAGAACGTCCTTGGGCGGGAGGAGGGAGCTTTCGAGGGTGAGCTGAAGTGGACTCCTTCAGTTGGCAGGTCTTGTGCTTTCACTCTGGCCAAGCTCCTGAGAGCATTTCCAGTCTTCCTTTGCCTCTGGTTTCGAGTTCAGTGTACTGAGTCTCAAGGCTGTCCTTCTGGAGATCACCTAGTTAGTCAGAGGGCTGCTGGACGGGGACCCAGTGCTCTGGGCAGTCCTCAGCTGCCAGGACATGATGGGAGCTGGGGACATTGCCTCCAGGGTTCAGAACCTAAGGCCCTGGCCCCAGCCCCAGTCGGCCTGGGCTGGGTCTGGAGCCTGGCACCTTCCTTGTGGAGGACCTACCTTTCCCAGCAGCAGACGAGAGAAGGTGGGGGTCTTCTCTTGCTGCCCTGAGTGGGACAGGAACTCCCAGTGCTGGGCCCTGACAGAGGAGGACGCAGGGAGTATTTGTGGGCCAAATGCTGTATCCCCTGCGTCACCCTCACAGCTCAGTGCCTGGCTGCCCCTTCCTTGCAGGTGGCTCCTGCACCTGCGCTGGCTCCTGCAAATGCAAAGAGTGCAAATGTACCTCCTGCAACAAGAGTGAGTGTGGGGCCTTCTCTGGGAATCTGGGGGCTGGGCTGAGTCAGCGGAGGGAGCCCAGAGCTCCACAGGCAGGAGCAGGCCAATGACCCCTCTTCCCTTTCCCTTAGCATCTCAGTCAGAATTGGAGCTGGAAGAGCCATACAGATGGTTGAGTCCCAACCTCTCATTCTAGAATGGGGAAACTGAGGCCCAGAGAGGTCATCAAATAGTGTCCCGGATGGAGCCAGACAAGACCCTAGGTCTCCTGTCTCCTGATGCAGCCTTCTGAGTCCTCCAGTGTCCTGAGCACTATGCCCGTGAACTTGGTGACCACGTGTGGCTTCTCTGACCTGTCCTGGTGCAGCCCTGTCCTGTCCAGGGAGCCCAGAGCTTCCCTGGCCCTCCTGGGAGCCACTCTGCAGGGGTTTTCCCCCTCTCTGATATTGAAGACTTTCCTCACTTTATTTTATGATTCTCAGAGGTGGGGAGCTGGCCTTCCTTTCCACCTAGATGCTGTCACTGTGTCTCCACACATTCTGGCCTCTCCTGGACTCAGATGGTCCAGAGAAGCCATTTCCTAGTGGGTAGGAGCTTTTCCAAGGGTTCTACCAATTGTCCCAGGATGGAGCATACCATCCTAAATTCAGGGTCCACGGAGGCTGGGACAGAGCTTGTGCCAGGCCTGCTGTCGGGAAGGGAGGTCCCAGTAATGTCTGCTCTGACTCCTCACTCTGCCCTCTCTTCCCCAGGCTGCTGCTCCTGCTGCCCTGTGGGCTGTGCCAGGTGTGCCCAGGGCTGTATCTGCAGAGGGGCATCGGTCAAGTGCAGCTGCTGCACCTGATGTTGGGGAGAACCTGCTCCCGATGGAAACAGAACAACATGTACACATGCACACACACACACAACCCTACAGGTATAAACATTTTTTGATATAACCCTCACCTTTTACAACATTCCTCTTTCTATGAAATCTGTGGATTGTAATAAAAGTTGTTGACTCTATTCTGGCTCAGTTTTCCTTTGTGTGTCTTGGAAACAAGGAATTTCATGATTGTCATCCTGGGGTCAGGGAACTAGACTGGAGATGCAGAGGTCTGGGTTCTAGACCCTAACAAACCGAGTGCCTGAAGCAAGTCAGGCTCGCTCTCTGAGTTTCAGTTTTTCCGCTAAAAAGGGTAGCGTCACAGCGTCTGGCTCTTAGGATGAAATGATTGAACACATGGAAAGAACTTAGAATGATGCCTGGCACACAGCAAGTAATCTATACTATTAGCTATTATTTTACTGTTATCGTTTAGTGTAGGAGACATTTTTCTACTTCCAGACAAAGAAACCAGGCCTGGTGTCCTGGCTGTGTGTCCTGTCTTGTCCTCATTCAATCATGGGAGCAGGTGACCAGTTGCCCCGAGAGAGTCATCCTCTCTTCCCATGACAGAGGGATGGGCACTAGGGATAGACAGCTGTGAGCAAGACAGTCCGTGTCCTCATAACAGATAGGAAGGATGCCTGCTCTTTCTGCTGTCACTTGCACCAGGATTTTGCTTATTATTTTCTTTTAAACAATTCATATCTTCTTAAATATATTTCTATGCAAAGCAAACTCTTTGCCACTACTGAAAAGGAGAATGAGTTGACTTCTAGACATAGGAAGGAACCACAGAATCACATCTACATTCCGTTCCTCTCACTTCTGTCTCCCCAGGACTGATCATGAAGCGGTGAGGAGCTGCTGAAGACGCACCTCTGGGCAGAGAGAAGCTTCCTCAGGGACTCTCTCTTCCCTTGGGAAGTGGCTGGAGTCAGATCCAGGGCACCACCTCCCAGCACTGTGACCCCGGGTCCGTGCTATGTCTTTCTGCCTTTGGGAAACAGGCTCCTAACTACTGTTTCCTTCCAGGGCTGTTTTGAGGGTTCAAAGGGAGAAAGTGGTTAAACAAGGGATGACACAGACTCAAAGGGAGGGGATTGTCAGAAAGACAGAGAGGGAAACACCCACTCTTCTGGCTTTGATATTGAATGCCCGGTCTGCCTGCCACCTGAAATGATCCTTTACCTGGGGGGCATCCCATGCTTTGGGAATCTCCACCCTGGAGGAGGGTGCACTGGCTAGGCTGAGTAAAGCCCCTGGAGAGGTTAGGTAAAGGAGCCGCGGGACAAACGTGCGCACACTTTCCTTCAGCGGTGGAGAACGGAAGGAAGGGAGGGGGGCAGAGGCCTGTGTTGGCCCCACTGCTGTGTCCAGGAGACATGCAGCCTAAGGAGCGTGGTGGGGCCGGGACAGGTAAGGCCTGCACTGGGGGAGGGGGAAGGTGCGGAGGGGAGGTCATATCCACCACCGGTCTCTGCACACAACTCCCCAGCTCCAGACAAGCCAGAGAGTTGAGCAGGAAGGTGGGGGTGCGCAGGGGCTCCGGGAAATGGCGAAGCTGAGGACAGGGCACTATGGCTGGGTTGGGGAAGACAGGCAACGACTCAAGGTCTGAGTTCCAAGAACACTCTGGGGCGGGCGAGGGCTGGCCCTCGGGAAAACTGGGAAAGGGGAGAGAAAGGAGGCTGGGACACCACGTGCCGCCTGGCACACAAGCCCCTCGGGGCCAAAGGTCCAGATTCGGCGCTGCGCAGGGCGCCTAACTGCTCTTGGAGAATCCCGCGCCCGACCCGGTGCGCACAGCCCAGCCCAGGTGAGGGCGCTGCGGGCCGCGCAGTCTCCGCGGGGCGGGGTGCAAGGAAAGGGGCGAGGCAGTTGCGCCCTGGCCTCCTCCTCTGGATACAGAGGGAGCCGGCGGGCTTCTAGGCTTTACCAAGCCTTCCACCAGCCCCACTGCGTCTTTGTCACCACCTTTGGACCTCCGGCCTCATCTCAGCTCCGAATGGACCCCACTGCCCCTGCTCCATGGTAAGGGACGCCAGGCTCTGGGCCTTATGATGCCCCTTTCTCAGCCAGGAGACAGTGTCCCTGGGGTTCAATGAAGGAGTGTTTTGAGTTAGAGCTGATGTGACTCCTTCCGTTTGCAGGTCTTGTGCTTTCACCCTGACCTGGCCCCTCAGTGGCCCATTAGAGCACTTCCCTCCTCCAGCAGCTTGCATGTCAGAGGGGAGAGGCCTGAGGCTCAAGGCTGTCCTGCTCCCCATCACCCAGGTGGTCAGGGGGCTTCTGGGCCCGGCCCCAGGGCTCTCTCCAGGCCTCTGATGCCTGTGCTGACTGGGAGACAGGGGACATTGCCTCTTCTGGGCTCAGCCATAAGGCCCTGTGTGGTCAACGCAGGACAGCATCTGCCCATTGTCTGTGGGAAGAGAAGGAGGGGTGAGACTCCACCTGCCCTGAGTGGGACAGGAGCTCCCCCGTCTGGCCCCGGCCCTGACAGGAAGCATCTGTGGACCCACTGCTGTCTCTCCTGCATCACCCTCACGGCTCACGTCCTGGCTGTCCCTTCCTTGCAGGTGGCTCCTGCACCTGCGCCAGCTCCTACAAATGCAAAGAGTGCAAAGGTACCTCCTGCAAGAAGAGTGAGTGTGGGCCCTTCTGGGGGTCTGGGGGCTGGGCTGAGTCAGACACAGACCCGGAGCTCCGCAGGCAGGAGCAGGCCCAGGAGCCCGCTTCTCTCAGCACCCGAATCAGGATCAGAGCTGAAAGAGCCATAGGCATGGTTGAGCTGCAACCTTCCTTCCAGGACGGGGAGTCTGAGGCTAGGTGGGTGCTAGACCTGGTGCTGGACTAGGTCTCCTGCCTCCCAAGGCAACTTTCTTAATGCTCTCAGGGACTGAAGTGCTTTATGGACATGAAGTAGTGACCGGGGTGTGGTTTCTCTGACCTGCTGGGGCAGCCCCCTCCTGTGGAGACAGACCACAGCTCCGCTGCCCTCCTGGGAGCTGCTCTGGCAGGGGTTTGCCCCCTCTCTGACTTGAGCACTTGCCTCACTTCATTTTAAGGTTCTGGGAGCTGGCCTTCTTTTGCCCCGGAGGCCCTGTAACTGTGTCTCCAGGCTTTCTGCCCAGTCCTGGTCTCAGATGGGGCAAAACAGCCGCCTTTTTCTGGTAGGTAGATATTTTCTAAAGGTTCTACCAATTGTGTCGGGACAGAGCATGCCCTCCTAAACTCATAATCCCCTGAGACCAGGGGCAGAGCTTGTGCCAGGCCTGCTGTTGGGAACGGAGGTCCTGGCAATGTCTGCTCTGACCCCTCTTCCCCAGGCCACTGCTGATGCTGCCCCGTGGGCTGTTCCAGGTGTGCCCAGGGCTGCGTCTGCAAAGAGGAATCGGACAAGTGCAGCTGCTGCGCCTCATGTCGGGGAGAGCCTGCTCCCGATGGAAGCAGAGCAGCACCTACACATACACACACACACACAACCCTACTGGTTTAAACTTTTTAAAATACAATCCTGACATTTAACAACATTCCTGTGTCTATGAAATCTAAATTCTAATAAAAGTTGTTGACTCTATTCTGGCTCTGTTTTCCTCTGCGTGTCTTGGAAATAAGGGAATTCTAGTCCATCACAGCTGGGTTGGGGGATTGGACAGGAAATGCAGAGACCTGGGTTCTGGACCCAAATACTAGCCCCTAACACACCGAGTGCTTGAAGCAAGTGGGGATCCCTCTCTGAGCTTCAGATTCTCACTAAAAAGTGAAAGCATCGTCCAGGTGACAGAAGGGCACAGGGCAGACACAGGTTCCCCCCTATTCTCCCTGTAAGTGTTGAGGACATAGAAACTTCTCCGTTTCTTATTTTCATTCTCTGGGGATCCCCTGCCAAACTTCAGTCCTGGGTGATGTCAGGCTTCCAAAGTCCTCAGAGCGGGTGGAATTCAACTCCCTACTTGTTAGACATCTTCACAGGACTTGCTTGTAAAACGCTGTGTTAAAGGACCTGTTTCTATTTCTATACAGACAGGTTTAAACTCTGGTCACATAAAATGAATTGCTAAGAAAATCTTTAAAAGGACACCATCTACAACACCCATTTTTAGATTCAACACACAAAGTTTCAATAAATATATGAAGAACAAAGAAGAAAATCAGAGATTTAAAAACATTATATTTTTGTTCCTCAAAGGTGTGCATTGAGCACTGGAAACAATTCACAGACGTCCCCGTGTGTAGACCACACACACCTTGAGTGGCACGGCCCCCAACACCCCCTCAGGGAACCACCTGTCTTGGCTGCCCAGTGCCGCTGATGGGACCCCTGCTCCCCTGAGAGCCCCCTGTGGTGACCTGGCTCTGAATCTTTGGAGGTTCCTCCCCCAGTCGGGCTGGACTCTGCCCCTCCTTCCACATCCAGCCTCGGCTCCTTGAAACCCACAAAGTGACCGGGAATTCAGAGGGCAGTGCCCAGCCAGTTCTCAGCAAGAGGGAGTGTCCCTGAGAACTGGTCCAGATGAAGCACCTCATGTCTGCCCGTGCAGGGGGTGGTGGATTCTGCAGTTGGGAGGCCGGGGTAGTATTTATTAGGCAGAAGTGAGGCGCTAAGTGACTTGTAATTAATGCCAACAGTTAATGCTCCTGGCTATTTGTGGAGACAATTGTTATCTGATGATCAAAGAGAAAGACAGTCAATGTGGCCCCCAAGGCAGGACCATGCTGGCCCATAGGTGCCCTGTGTGAAGAGGAGGTTTCAGAAGCCAGCCTGTGCCTAGTCCCTGGGTTTGGTGTCAGGAAGTCCTGGTCCACAGACCACTAGGCCACACAGCTCGGCCAAGGGTCCCTGGCGAAGGCACCTGGGCAGGTCGCTCAACCTCTCTGAGCCTCTGTTTCCTCACATGAGAGAAAGAGATTATATGTCAATGTGAGGGACTAAATGAGACGGTATCCTGGCTCCTACCTAGGGCTTCACGCACAGTGTCCATGATGATCATTCTGTTCCCAGTGACTGTCTTGAGTGGCACGGCCCCCGACACCCCCACAGGGACAGCCTGTGAAAGTCTCATTGGTTGGAAACATAACTCGGGTTGAAGGTTAGAAATGGGATTGGACATTTATGATCCAGTGGCAGCAGGAGTGTGGATGACCTCCAATAAGCCCCCTAAGATTAGACTCTGTCACAGCATTTAGACAAACATGAAATCCTTTCCCACCCTTTATGTCTATTGGTTTTCACATGACCCGGTGATGGGGACAGCAAACAGGAAGGGACTGGAGTGATTGTGCCATCTTCCAGAGAGGGTAAGCAATTTGTCCAAGGTCACACAGCTGGAAAATAAAGGTGTGAATGAACCTATGCTGCAGCTGGCCTCACCCCCGGCCATAGCAGGCAGATCATGACGTCACTGCATGGGACATTGTGCCTAAACCAGTTCAAAGCTGGAAGGGCCCTTGGAGATGGACTCACTTGGCCCTTGGTTGAGAGATGGGAAACTGAAGCCCAGAGAGCTCACAGAACCATGGACAGGGATAGGACTGCCAGCTCAGTGCTCTTCTCTCTGTTGTCTCTGGGCCAGGCATTCAGTGTCCTCATCTTTCATGTGAAATAGTGGGGGGGGGGGGGGGCATGATGCTGCAATCGGGCCGCGTGGGTGCAAACCCCACCTGTGTCACTTCTACCCTGGACATAACCTCCCTGTGGCTCAGAGAGGTTCCTCCACTGTGAAAGGGGCAAAATAGGTAAAAGCATATAGCTTATAGGACTAAACAAGTCAGGACAAGAAATATCTTAGTAAGGGGCCTGGCACGTGGTGAGTGGTCTGCGACATTAGCTATAACTTTATTATCATTATGCAGAGCAAAGGGGATATGTATTCACCTCCAGACAAATCAGCCAGGGTGGGGGGCCTGCTGTGTCCTGTGTTGTCCTCATCAACCGCACGGGGGTGTGAGCTGTGGACCACAGAGAGTCCTTCACTCCTCCCACAGAACTGTGACCTGCACCAGGGACACAAAGCCACGAGGAACACTCTCTGTGCCTTCTCAGACACCAAAAGACACCTGCCATTTCCTCTACCACCGAACCACATTTTATTTAACATTGTCCTTTGAAATGATTCCTATCTAATTAAATATATTTATATGAAAAGCAAACTCTTTCTCACTACTGACAGTGAGAATCATCTTCTTCTAGACATAGAAGACAGCCAGAAAATTTTTCACTTAAGATCACTTTTCTTGCTGCCCGTGGTCCAGCTGGCAGCTTGCTCTTGTTTAGAGGTTTCCAGCAGGAGAGAGTGTTGTGGACAGACCCAGACCACAGGCTGCCTTGTCATGGACCTTCCCTTTCCCTTGGGAGGCTGACTGGATTCAGTTCCCAGCTGTGGGACCTGGGGCGGGTCGTTTAGACTCCCTGTGCTGAGTTGTCCTAGTAGTAAAAAGGGGTCATAAATACAGGGATTTTCCTTTCAGGTAGTTGTGAGGGTACAAAGATCACAAGTGATGAAAACTTGACCTGGCACACACTAAATGCTGTGGAACTGTTCCGGCTGTTGGAAGGGAACAGCCCTTTTCTTGCTATATTAGGAAGTCAAGTCTCCCTCTCACCTACCACGATCCCTCCTTTAGGGCATCCCACACTTTGGGAACCATCTGGAGTGGGGTTACTGGCAGGTTGTGGGGAGCACTAGAGAGTTTTATGGAAAGGACACAGACAAATGTACCCACATACGACTTCAGGTGGGAACTGGAAGGAAGGAAGGAGGCAGAGGCCTGTGTCTGCCCTGTTGCAGTGGATGAGAGAAAAGGGGCCCAAGGTCTATGTGTGGACAGCGAGAAGAAATGGGGATGGGAGGTGAGAGTCACATTGTGTCCAGTCTCCTGCACATAACTCCCTCCGGTCTTTCTTGCCCCCGCCCAGCCAGGGACCTGAGCGCCAGGCTGGGTTTGCACAGGGGCTCAGGGAAAGGGCCAAACTGAGGACCACTGCATGGGGGCTGGGGGCGTGAAGAAGACGGCGAGGACTCAGGGGTTGAGTTCCAGGAACACTTTGGGGAGAGGTGGTGGCGACCTCAGGAAAATTGGGAAAGAGGCTGGCAGGGAGGCTGGGATGCCATGTGCCACCAGGCAGACAATCCCCTGGACGCCAAACAGCTCCAAAGTGCTGGCCCCCGCACTGCCATGGGGCCCAGCTGTGCTCTGGGAATCCTACACCCGGCGGGGGCCCACAGCTCAGCCCAGCCTAGGGCGCCACGGGCCACATAATCTCTTCAGGGAGCAGTGCAAGGAAAGGGGTGGGGCCTCCTCCTCTGGCTATAAAGTGAGCTGGCAGGCTCTTAGGCTCTACCAAGCCTTCCACCAGCCCAAGTGCATCTTCCTCACCAGCTTTGGATCTCTAGCCTCACTTCGGCTTGAAATGAACCCCAACTACTTCATTGCTGGTAAGGGACACTGGGTTCTGGGCCTTAGGATGACCCTTTCTCAGGCAGGAGCCAGTGTCCCTGGGTTTGGAGGAGGGAGTGTTTTGAGTGTGAGCTGAAGTGGACTTCTTCAGTTTGCATGTCTTGTGCTTTCAACTTGACCTGGTGCCTAAATCACCTGATAGAGTGTTTCCCTCCTCCAGCAGCTTGCATGTCAGAGGGGAGAGGCCTG
The DNA here is from genome assembly GCA_031878705.1 of Tapirus indicus. Classification (NCBI taxonomy): domain Eukaryota; kingdom Metazoa; phylum Chordata; class Mammalia; order Perissodactyla; family Tapiridae; genus Tapirus; species Tapirus indicus. Next base: position 27,614,871 of record CM062927.1, on the reverse strand, counting down.
AGGCTCAAGGCTGTCCTGCTCCCCATCACCCAGGTGGTCGGGGGCTTCTGCGCCCAGCCCCAGGGCTCTGTCAAAGCCTCTGTGTTGCTTGTGCTGGGTGGGAGGCAGGGGACATTGCCTCTTCTGGGCTCAGCCATAAGGCCCTGTGGGGTCAACAAAGGAGAGTGTCTGCCCATTGTCATCTGTGGGGAGAGAAGGAGGGGGACAGGAGCTCCCCCGTCTGGCCCCTGCCCTGAGCAGGTAGCATCTGTGGGCTCACTGCTCTATCTCTTGCATCACCCTCTCGGCTCACTGCCTGGCTTTCTCTTCCTTGCAGATGGCTCCTTCGCCTACAATGGCTCCAACAAATACAAAGAGGGCAAAACCACCTATTACCAGTAGGTTCTACGAATTGTCTCGGGACAGAGCATGCCATTCTAAACTCAGGGTCCTCCAAGGCTGGGAGTGGAGCTTGTGCCAGCCCTGCGGTTGGGAAGGGAGGTTCCAGGTAATGTCTGCTCTGACTTCTCACTCTGCCCTCTCTTCCTCAGGCTGCTGCCTGTACAGGCCCGTGAGCTGCGCCTCGTGCGTCTAAGGCCTCGTCTGCAAAAGGAGGTTCAGGCAATTGCAGTAGCTGTGCCTGATGTCAGGGAGAGGCTGCGTCCAGAGCAAACAGCACAGTGCACGGTCCTGATGCCAATAAGCAAACTCACACACGTGACAAATGTTGAAAATTATTTCATTAACCTCTGACTCGTTTTCAGCATCCTTGTCTATGAAATATGTGCATTCTAATAAAAGTTGTTGACTGTATTCTGGCTCTGTTTTCCTCTGTGTGTCTTGGAAATAAGGGACTTCACACCCCTCACAGCTGGGGTGGGGGATTGGAGGGAAGTGCAGAAGCCTGGGTTCTGGACCCAAATACTAGCCTCTAACAAAGTGAGTGCCTGAAGTGAGTCAGCATCCCTCTCTGAGCTTCAGGTTCTCAGCTAAAAATGAAAGTGTCGTCCAGGTGACAGGAGGGCACGGGGTAGACACAGGTTCCTCTCTATGCCCTGTAAGTATTTGGGCATAGAAACTTCTCCATCTCTCATTTTCGTTTCCTGGGGATTTCCTGCCAAACTTCAGTCCTGGGTGATGTCAGGCTTCCCAAGTCCTCAGAGCGGGTGGAAGTCAACTCCCCACTTGTTAGACTTCTCCATGTGGTTTCCTTGTGTTAAAGGACCTTTTTTAAAATTTCCAACACAGTTTTGTACTTTTATGAAACAAAATGAACTACTAAGAAAAACTTTAAAAGGACGTAATATACAAAACCCATTTTTAGATTCAACACATATAATTTCAATAAATATATGAAGAACAAAGAAGAAAATTAGAGATTTTATTTATTTTTTTTGTGGGGAAGACCAGCCCTGAGCTAACATCCGTTGCCAATCCTCCCCTTTTTGCTGAGGAAGACTGGCCCTGGGCTAACATCCGTGCCCATCTTCCTCCACTTTATATGGGACGCTGCCACCGTATGGCTGATGGGCAGCGCGTCGGTGGGCTCCCGGGATCCGAACTCGCGAACCCTGGGCTGCCAAGCACGGACTAAACCGCTGCGCCACCAGGCGGCCCCCAAAATTAGAGATTTTAAAATGCTGCACATTTGTTCTTGGAAGGTGTCCAGTGACCACTAGAAACAATTCACAGATGCCCCCACGTGTGGACCACGCACACCTTGAGTGGCACGGCCACCGACACCCCCACATGGAACCACCTGTCTTGGCTGCCCAGTACCGCTGAGGACCCCTGCTCCCCCTGAGAGCTCCCTGTGGTGACCTGGCACTGAATCTTTGGAAGCTCCTCCTGGGTCGAGCTGAGATTGGCCCCTCCTTCCACAGCCAGCCTTTGCTCCTTGAAACCCGCAAAGTGACCGGGGATTTGGAGGGAAGTGCCCAGCCAGTTCTCAGGAAGAATGTACCCAAGAACTGGTTCCAGATGAAGGACTTCATGTCTGCCTGTGCAGGAGGGTGGCGGATTCTACAGTGTGGAGGGTGTGGTGGTGTTTATGAGGCAGGAGTGAGGGGCTGAGTGATTTGTGATTCATGCCAATGGTTAGTCCCCCTGGCTATTGGTGGAAGGAATTGCTATTAGATGTTCAAGGAATGAGAAGGAAGGTCACGTGGGCAGGGAGTCAGGACCATGCTGGCCCACAGGTGCCCTGTGTGAAGAGGGGATTTCAGAACCCAGCCTGTACCTAGTCCATGGGTTTTGGTGGCGGGCAGTCCTGGTTCACAGACCACTAGGTCACTTCCTGACCTTCGGAGCTGGGCAAGTTGCTCAAACACTGGAAGCCTCCATGTCCTCATTTGCATATAGGTGATTATATCTCAATGTGAGAGATTTAATGAGATTGTGGCCTGACTCTGGCTGGGGCTTCATACACAGCCTCCATTCTGATCATTCTGTTCACGGTGACTTTCTTGGAGGCACAATCCTGTTGAATCCCAACAAGCTGTTGGGGATAGGTTCATTGGTATGGAAGCACGACTCTGGGTTAGAGGGTAAGGATGGCATTGGAAATTTACTGAGCCAGTGGCAGGGGTAGTGTGGATGACCTGCAAAAAGGCCCCTGGGACAAGATGCTGCCACAGCATTTGGACAGACAGGAAAGCCTTTCCCTCCCTCCATGTCTTATGATTTTCACATGACCCAGTGACAGACAGGAAACATGAAGTGCTGGAGTGATGGTGCCATCTTTCAGAGAGATTAAGCAATGCACCCAATATCACACAGCTCGAAAATAAAGGTGTCGTTACTGCCCAAGGAGGGGTCCTGCCACAAGACTTGCCAACAGTGGAGAGGCAAGGTGGTAGGAAAGGAAGAGTTTCATTACAGCTCGCCAGCAAGTGGGAGGATAGCTGACTAATGTCCAAAAGAACCATCTTACAGAACAAAGGGCCACTTATACAGGGGGCTGGCCTCTGGGTGGGGCAGACATCTGTCTTAGTTCCTGACAGTCTTGTGCTTTACGATATCCATTGGAGACCAGGGCAAAGCCCTATATCCTGATCTTTCAGTTGTCATTGATGATGGCCATCAGCAGAGACTTTACCCTGGGGGTCATCACATTCCTAAGGAACTCAGAAGAACAAAGTTATCAACTTATTGCAGTTGGGAGGGGCCATAAAATCTATAGATCGTGTATGTCTCCTGGAGGGTGCATCTCCAGCTAGGTTAGTTAATCAGAGGTCATTCAAAGTTACCATATGGTTTCTTTTCTACAATATGGTTTCTCTTATTGTGCCGAGCCAGTATCAGTATGAACGCTGGCCTCACCCCCTGGCCATAGCTGGCAGATCACAATGTCCCTGGATGCTACATTGTGCCAATCACGGTTCAAAGCTGGAAGGGCCCTTGGAGATGAACTCACTTGGCCCTTGGTTGAGAGATGGGAAACTGAAGCCCAGAGAGCTCACAGAGATATGCACAGGGATCCGACTGCCAGCTCAGTGCTCTTCCCTCTGCTGCTTCTGGGCCAGGTGCTCAGTGTCCTCATCTTTCATGTGAGGTCATGGTGGAGGGGGTGGGGGAGGGCGTGATGCTGCAGTCAGCCTGAGTGCCAACCCCAAATGTGTCACTTCTAGCCCCGTGACGTACCCTGCCTGTGGCTTAGTCTGCTCCATGTAAAAGGGGCAAAATATAGAAAAGCATATGGCTTAGAGGATGATATGAGTTGGGACAAGTAAAGAACTTAATAAGGGGCCTGGCACGTGGTGAGTGGTCTACGACATTAGCTATTACTTCATCATTATTGTGCACAGCATAGGGGATATGTATTCACCTCCTGACAAATCAGCCAGGGTGGGGGGCCTGCTGTGTCCTGTGTTGTCCTCATCAACCGCACGGGGGTGTGAGCTGTGGACCAGAGAGAGTCCTTCACTCCTCCCACAGAACTGTGACGGGCACCAGGGACACAAAGCCACGAGGAACACTCTCTGTGCCTTCTCAGACACCAAAAGACACCTGTCATCTCCTCTACCACCGAACCACATTTTATTTAACACTCTACTTAGAAATGATTCCTATTTTCTTTCACGTACTTGTATGAAAAGCAAACTCTTTATCACTACTGACAGTGAGAATCTGTCTTCTTCCAGACATAGAAGACAGCCAGAAAATTATACAGATTTTTCACTTAGGGATCATGTTTCTTGCTGCCCATGGTTGAGCTGGCAGCTTGCTCTTGTTTAGAGGTTTCCAGCAGGAGAGAGTGTTGTGGACAGACCGAGACCACAGGCTGCCTTGTCATGGACCTTCCCTTTCCCTTGGGAGGCTGACTGGATTCAGTTCCCAGCTGGGTGACCTGGGGCGGGTCATTTAGACTCCCTGTGCTGAGTTGTTCTAGTAGTAGAAAGGGGTCACAAATACAGGGGTTTTCCTTTCTGTTTGTTGTGAGGGTGCAAAGATCACAAGCAATTAAAACTTGGCCTGGCACACACTAAATGCTATGGAATTGTTGATATCAAACCTGAAGTGAATTGGCTCACCCATGGCACAGGAAGACAATCTCTGACACTGGGTGTAGTGGAAAAAAGGAGGAATTTTATTACAAGGCACTGAGCAAGGAGAACAGGCAGCGAGTGAACTGTCCGAGGCTTCTCTACAAGCAAGAGTTTTTACTTGGTGATTTTAGGTAGGGGAGGGGAACATGTGGCCTTGCGGGCTGAAGTTGTAAGAGTCCTCCACATACGCGTGACTAACTGCTCTATGTGTTGCATGGAGTGAATTTTTAGTCTTTGATGGCTAAAGTTTACAGTCAGTCATTTTAGCCTCTCAATGCTCCTGCAAGATGCTTAGTCAGTTGGGAGGCTGTCAGCAAGTTCCTCTCTTATCAGCGGTCCTCCTGCTATCCTGAAAGTCAAGCTCAGAAACATTGGTTATTTTTGTTTCCCACATTAACCTGGTGGGTACAAGGCACAGTTTTACCCTAATCCAGAGAAATTTTAACTCCTTCATCCTCAGTTGCAATCCCTACTCCCTTTTGATCATTCCTCAATCTTGGGGAACGGGGACAAAGATCGCTCTAGATGCTCCCCACTGTGAAACACCAAAGTTCAAGGTCAGATGAATGAAATAGTTCTACCCTTATTTTAAAATATCCTCAGGTACCAGGTGGGGGAAAGGGAGGTATGTTCTGCATGACTAATATTTTAGTAGTCTGATCAATGGCTTTGGAACAACACTTAAGTCCACATTTTATAATTACATAGGCAACCACACATTAGCAGAATAGACAGCCCAAATCTTAGTATCTCCTCCACAATGGACCTTAATCCTTGGGGAATCCAGCACAAGAGGCCTGTAAACTAATCAAGATTAGGACCTGGAACCTCAAGTGAATCTCATGTAGCCAAATAGCCTGCTGTCTAATAGTCCAACAAGTAAGGTAAGAACCTGGGAGTAATTTATTACATATCTTTAGGAGACAGTCTTCTGTACAGCAACTTGAGGTCTATCAGAGGTTCACTTGTCCATTTGGAGAAGGCAGTGTCTAGAGTATGAAGTCAGCCAAGGTTTGGGTGATACTGGATGTGATGTTCTTCTTTGGCATGGTTCCCATTCCCTGTGGCTTTTCTTGTATGGTCCCATCCAGCAGGGATGGAGTTGATCTTCTGGGGGCTATGTTTCCAGGATTTTAATAGGACCCAGTCTCCAAGACAAAGATGGTGCAGAGAAACATCTGACAGTGTCTAGTTCCTGAATTGGAGTTCTCTCTGGGTGTTTTGGATCATCTCTAGAACACAGGGAGTCTCCCAAAGTTAGGCCTATATTGTGTAAGCAAGTAACCAGATATTTAATAAGAAGCATTTCTAGAGAAAGAAAAAGAAAACAAGGTTAATGTTTGGAACAAATTATAAATTAATTCCTGAGCCCAGGGGATGACCAGTCAAGAATATTTCCAGATGTCAGTGTCAAAACATCTGTTGCAGTTTGAAATGTCTCTGATGATGTCACCAGGTGCTCAGGTATACTTTTTGAGTGGCTTATACAGCAACAGGCACGAAGATTATCTAAACAGGGGCTATCATGATGTTGTCTCTTAAGTTTACATTAAGTTGTCCACCTTCAGTTGGTAGGTAGAAAACAAAAACCTCAAAGATAATTAATAGAATCAGAAACCAATATCCCCAAAGTTCATTATAGCTTCTATTGAAATATAATTTTTCTCTCTAAAATCACCCTCATTTTCACCAAAGATTGCTAAATTAAGACTCATCGGTTCACAAGATAAGTCTAGTTTCAATAAACTTGGTCCAATTTTTTCCACAAGAACAGCAATTGATCATATAGACTCTTTTAAATCTGCTTTGCTGGAACTTTTCATAAGAAATCTCAGATTGAACTTTAAAGGCCCCTTGAGGGCAGGAAAGCCAAGACAAGGACTTATCATCAGATTCTGCCTGCAATGCCTACAGATCTGGGTGAATTCCTCTCTTTTTGAGGTCCCCCAAATATCCTGAGATTCTTGCACCTGCCATGGAAGTGACCTTTTTTACTCACCTGCTAAGGTTGAGAGGGAACCCTGGAATCAAGGTACCATGCCAATATTTCCAAGTGGATTTATTTGTTCCATAAAGTCAATCTTTGTCCCTTATAGCTGTTTGGTCATATCCAAGTTTTTGCATGTTTCTCTCAAACATGACATTCCAATCAAATCCTGGGTAAAAAGCTACTGTTTCCAATTGTATCCTGCTATAAAGAGAACAGATTCTAACTGAACTTATGCAAATAACTATAGTGCCATGAAAATAAGAATGCTGACTCAGGATGAGTTTTCAAATTCTGGAAGGATCAGAGAAGGAGAGAAAGATAAATGCTTCAGTTTTGCTTACAAATTCCAATAAGTCAGTTTCTTAAGAGAAAAGAGAAAAGGTTTCCCTTAAATCTGAAAAATCAAAAAATTTAAAAAGTCAGCAATATTTCAAATGAAAAGTCATAAAAAAGTCATAATTAATTCTTGATCTTCTGTTAGTAGTTTTATGAGGCCATCAGAAACTATAATTTCTCCATTATAGTTCTATAACTTCTTATCCAGCTCAGTTTTATGATCTGAAAGTTAATCAGAAACCCGCATTCTAGAGCAAGTGTCAGAGTCCTTTCCATGAATCTCTCTAAAGATAAAACATTTCTCCAAAAGCATCAGTGTAAAACAATTGTCTGCTAACAACAAAACATTCAAAAAGGGCAATTGACAAGGACACTTGGCCATCTCTGTGACACATAAGACTTTGAAATAATAACCAGAATTATGGTTGATAACCAAGACAGATCAGAATTTTAGGAATGTTATATAATTTTTTAAGCATTTATATTAATAATATTTACTCACACAATATAACCTAGGAATGTTTAGCATTACTCACTTGACAATACTTCCCATGTAATTTAGCATACCAAATAAGTCTAATTAGTTTACTATCTCTTTATAGAAAGAGACAACACATTCTTTGAGAAGTCCCAGAGCCCAGTGGAGATTCTCAGAGTTACTTTTAAAGTCAAAAGAAAGACTTTACCCAGGATTCAAACCTTGGGGGAATTTTATCAAAAATATCAAAAGGGTTTAAAACACTTGGTCAAATAGGAAACAATGCTTAGTTATCCATTCACTCAAGGTGACAACAGAAGATTTCAAAGGCAAACAGAGAGAGTATAATCACTTTTAAAAAAAAACCTTAATAGAGAAACCTCAGTGTTTTTGAATATAGGAAATTATTTTAACAAAGCATAGATTTTTTTTTTTTTTGTCCCCTAGGTAGACTTACTCAAAGGCAAAGAAAAACCTTGTATAATCTCTTCATCAAGAGCAGACCAAAAGTTCAAAAAGATCATCCTTTCAAGAGAAAGACAAATTCTAATTTTGCACCAGTTTACCCTTGATATTGAAGCTCATTCATTAAAATTGAATTCATTTTAATCTCAGCCTACTTGACCACACACAAAACTCCTCAGGGTTTTACTTCCACAAACCTTCTGTCACTTAACATTTTACCTTCAGAATTTGTCCCATGCTTTCTTTCCTTTTTTCTTCCTAGGACTTTAGGACAAATTTATCCTTCTTAACAAAACAAACAAAAATGTCTCTATTCTTTACACTTTCTTTACCGAAAGCATACATTTCACTTTCCTTGTATACAGAAATATGTACTTCCTCATAGAAAATTCCCGTGCATGCATAAAACATGTTCCTCAATAAACCTAAGCATCTTTCAGTTTCTCTGAGATAAGAAAGCAAAGGCAAACAAATCCATGCTTAGTAATCAGTTTCTAATATTTTATCTTATGTGGAAATGATCAAGATACTCAATAAATTTCTATCATTTCACTTAAGTTAGCAAAACTCTAAAGTTTCAAGTTACCAAAAAGATTTTGAAAGCCGTTTTTCAAGTATACAGACCATAAAACATAATTATTGCACCCAAACATTTTGACCCATTTTCATCTATCTAAATCATTTGTTCCCAACAATTAGGTTTAGATTACCTACAAAAACTCCATGTGACAGTAAATCAGTTAGGCATTATCTTTAGGTATATACATGACAACACATAATTACTGCTAAAAAGCTCCCCCCCAAACTTTCATCCCTTTTACATCTATATAGTTTACCTGTTCTCAACAATTATATTTAGATTGCCTACAAAAACCTCATGAGACATCAAACAAAATCAGCTATTATTCTAAGTTATTACTTTTTGCTGACAAATTTTGTAACAGAGATAACATGTTTGTATCATATCCAATGTTGATAACTCTGAAAACATGTTTATTTCAATTAAACCAACAAGCTTAAATAAGCTCTGATTTACCAAAGATCATTTTATATCATGTTAACTTGAAAGACATCTTACCTAGCTTCTATTACATTCAGAAACAATTTATATAAGCACTTACTTCAAGCCAATTAAATAGAGCTCCTTAGAAATTATATCACCCAGAGGCAGACAAACACATAGAGAGACTTACATACATAAACATACAGAAAAACACGAATAGAGATCTTCAAAATTTTAGCCATGTCTCAGTACAAAACTCAAAAGAACAGTTGGATCCAAACTGCTCCTCTGGCAGATGAATCTGTTCAGATGGCCAAAGATTTTTACTAAAGATTCTTTTCACTGTAAGGATCCTTTTTAGAGTTGCCTTTGCAGTCATTTTGTCTTTTAGAAGCTTCTGCACATTAATCAAAGAATGCATTCCATTGTGAGAGGTTTTGAATTCTCTCTCTTAAGGGCAACCTTTAAAGTGGACTTATCTAAAACAGAGGTTCCCCAGAATGGCCATTTTAAGGTGAGATCACCTTTAACATGTTTAATTAACATTGCCTGAAGGGTGGATTTATACGCTCTTACGATGTCAGGCAGGGAAAACTTTCCCCAGTGAGACACAATGTTTATCCCCTCAACATAATCTATGATACAATCAGGCAAAAGAGATGCAATCATTTCACTTAAAGACCATTTAAACATACCAATTTTCTTACAAAGTTTTATGAGAATTTTATCAACTCTTATACCTCTAATCATAGTTTCCATTAAGAGTCCATTAACAAGTCTCAGTCTTATAACATTACCAAGCAATGGGTTCAGTTTGCTCACCACCCATCTGAGACAATTAATCACAATGAGTTAGGGATCAAGAAAGGAAGTTTTAATTCGATTAGCCAGCATAATCAGGAAGATGGCAGACTAACATCTCAAAAAAAAATCTTCAAAAATGACAGAATCTTGAGGTAGTTATATAGGGAAAATGGGCAGTAAGGAGGGGGGGTTCAGGGATATTGGTCTCCAGGCATCACTTTGTTCCATTCTTTTGTCAGTTGTGATGGATACCTTGTAGGTGTGTTTCCCACCTGTAGTCAGCCTGTTCCTGGAGAGAAACTCACAGAACAAAGTTTTAATTTATCAAGCTATAGGGGAGTACATGCATAAGTGGAGGCCATAAATCAGGAGAGCATGTAAATTATTTTAGAGTACATGCAGAGCAGCGAGCGGTCACACAGAGGAAGACCTGGGGTCATTTAGTGTAAGAAGATGGCCTCACTTATGTTTACTTACAACTTTCCCCCTGTCAATTGTAACCCACAATCTTATGGTCAAGGAGGATACAGGGCGTCATAATTTCTCAAGCTACTTCCTGCTGAATCAGGATGCCGTAGGGGGACCATAGCATGGAAAAGAGTTACTTTCCTTTGGAAGTCATTGGAGGGGTCGCTTACGGGGAGCTATCGTGTTGTTGACTTGATCAGCTTGGAGCTTCTGGCAGGTAGGCATTTAATACCCAACTTAAGAAGGAGGAAGATTAACAGCCCAAGAAATAGAACTGTGAGAAGAAGGGCTCGATAGACGAGATCAAAGTTTTCTTTTAAAGACACATTTTAGCTCTCCAAGGGGTTCTGCCACCCACTTTCCCCTCAATACAGGTGGGATACTTTCCTGTGATTTGGGGGCTGCCTTGATCTGGGAGTGATGTATCCAGGGTTTCACGCCTGCAAGTTTTACGGATGAGTGAATAGTGAGAAGAATCTCAAAGGGGCCCATCCATTTGGGTGACAACTGTTTTTTGGGTCCCTGGTCTGTCTGGGTTTTCAGCAAAACATGATACCAGGTCGGAAGGCATGTAGATGGATGTCAGCCGGATATGCAGATCTATGAGAAGCAAACTCAGGGATAGAAGTTAATACAGAGCTTAATGATTTAACGTAATTAGCAAGCATAACATTTCTTAAAACGTCTAGAGGTTCAGTCCCAGGGGAAGATGCCTGAAAGGGTCTCCCACATAGAATTTTGGCAGATCCCAATGTAAGTCCACTTCTGGGAGCTACTGTAACCTGTAGCAGGGCAAGGGGCAGAAACTTCTCCCAAGTTAGTTGCATTTCCTGACAGATTTTGGCAATGGTCTTCTTTAAGGTGTGACTCATTTTCTCCATCTTTCCAGTTGACTGAGGTCTCCAAGCTGAGTGAAGTCTCCAGGTGTATCTAAGCTTTTGGACAATTGTTGGGTTATTTGGGAGACAAAAGCTGGTCCATTATCACTCTGCAAGGTATTAACCAAACCAAATCTAGGGAAGATTTCTTTTACTTCTGATGCTTTCTCAGTGCAAGTGGAAAAGGCTTTTACCCACCCAGTGAAGGTATCCACAAACACTAACAAAACTCTGAAATTCCCAGTTGCCCGGGGCATCTGGGTAAAGTCTATTTACCAGTCTTTAGTAGGCCAATATCCTTTGTGTTGGGTGTCCAGATGTGGGGAACCAGAAGTGGTCTTGGGGTTGTTCTTTGCACAGATTTGTCATTTTTAGTCACCCGTTGTAGAGTACTTTCTAAGTGAGGCCCTGTGATGTGCTCCTGGACCCATTGGAGGGGGGCATCTCTTTTATAGTGAGTGCTCTCATGTACTTGTCTCAAGATAGGATACAAGAGGGCCTCAGGTATTAGAATCACCCTGCGGGCATCCCCTTTCTAGCCTACCAGGCATTCAATGTTGTATCCCCATTCTTTAGTCTGTTCCTTATCCTTGTCAGAATATATCGGCTTGTAGGCAGTAAGGTCTACCTGTGACAGTAGGATCCCATCATAGCAGGGGTGTCTGTCCCAGCAGCCCGTTTGGCTGCTTGGTCAGCCAGTCTGCTTCCCTGGGCAACAGGGGTGTTCTCCCTCTGCTGGCCAGGGCGATGCATGATGGTTACCCGAGCAGGCTCATTAACAGCATCAAGAAGCTCTAGAATTTCAGGGCCATGTCTGATTTCTTTTTCCCCTGCCATTTAGAGTCCCCTTTCTTCCCAGATCACCCCATGAGCATGAACTACAGCAAAGACATAATGGGAATTTGTGTATATATTGACTTTTTTTTTTTCCTCAAGCTAGATGTAGAGCCTGAGAGAGGGCGATGATTTCCACCTTTTGAGCCAATGTCCCTGTGGGTAGGGCTTTAGCCTCTAAAGTCTCTTGTAAAGTTATCACCATGTACCCCGTGTATCGCTTACCTTGATCTATGAAGCTGCTGTCGTCTGTGAAGAGTTCCAAGTCTGGTTCTTTCAGCGAACAGTTCAACAGATCAGGTCAGCTAGAGTACACCATCTCCCTAACTTGTAAGCAATCATGTTCTCAGGCTTCTGATGTCTCATTAAGGAGCAAGGTGGCTGGGTTTAAGGAGACGATACTTGCATCCATATATTTGGATTGTCCAAAAGAATGGCCTGGTATTTGCCCATCCATCCTGAAGTGAGCCAGTATCCCCCTTTTTGCTCCAATAATGTGAGTACCTGATGTGGCACATATACCACGGTGGCTTGGCCCAGGGTGAATTTTTCAGCTTCCTGCAGGATGTCAGAGGTAGAAGGCACTGCCCTGCGGCAGGGAGGCCAGCCCTTGACAGTCTGATCCAATTTCATGGAAAAATAAGCCACTGGGTGGGGGGTCATGCCCAGTTTTTGAGTTAAAGCCCCCAAGCTTATTCCCTGCCTTTCATGTACATATAGGCTAAAGGGTTTGTCCAAGTTAGGAAGCCGGAAGGCTGGGGCTGAAATTAACTTTGTCTTAATGATATCAAAGGCCACCTGACACTTCTTTGTCCATTCTAGTGGGTCCCAGTCCAGCCCTTTTAGAGCCTTATAGAGGGGTTTTACTATGAGACTATAGTTAGGAATCCAGGTCCCACAGAAACCAGCCACACCCAAGAATCCTTGTAGTTGTCACTGGGTGGTGGGAGGGCTCAGGCATGTTATAGCTTTCTTTCGGTTTGACAGCAGTTCCCTTTGGCCTTTTGATAAGGTAAATTCTAAGTATGTAATTTTTCATTTGCAGATCTGTTTTCTTTTAGGAGACCTTGTACCTTGCACCATTCAGTCAAATGATCTAAGGTCTTTATTGTGACCTTATCTTTTTGTGTGTGTGAGGAAGATTGGCCCTGGGCTAACATTCATGCCCGTCTTCCTCTATTTTGTATGTGGGTCGCTGCCACAGCATGGCTTGATGAGCGGTGTGTAGGTCTGCGCCCAGGATCTGAACCTGTAAAACCTGAGCCACCAAAGCAGAGCTTGCGAACTTAACCATTATGCCACTGGGCCAGCCCCTGTGACCTCCTCTTTACCTACAGACCTTGTACCATCCAGTCAAATGATTTAAGGTCTTTATTGTGTTGACCAGACTCTGCTCATAAGTGGGGCTTGCTATCAGCAAGTCATCCATGCACCGTAACAGCAATCCTTCTCGTAATTGTACTTGGCTCACGTCTTTAGTTGGGGCCTCGCCAAATAGTGTAGTGGAGTTTGTGAAGCCCCAGGGGAGCGCTGTCCAACAATATTGTTGAGTGGCCTGAGCATCTGGGTCACGCCATTGAAAGGCAAAGAGTTGTTGTGGTTCTTCCATGAATGGCATGCAGAAGAAGGCATCCTTTAAGTCCAAAACTGAAAACCAGCCATATTGACCCAGAATGTTGGTTAGCAAGGTGTAATGGCTGGGCACCACAGGGTGCAGGTCCTAAACAAATCGATATTCCTCTGAATTGGGTTACTTGACTGGGAAAATAGGACTATTATATGGTAACTGGCAAGGTCTGGTTAATCTTGTCAGGAGTTTCTGCAGAACTGGCTGAAGGCCCTTCTGAGCCTCCTACTTTAGCAGATATTGTTTTAGACTAGGCTTTATTTTTTGGGTTTTCAAGGGTATATGTATTGGCTGGACATTCTTCGCTTTCCCAGGCTTCACATTTGCCCACAAGTCTGATCTTACCTCCTTGAGAATCTCCGGTGGCAGCGGGTCTGGTGGTGATGTTCGGACACCTAGCAGGGCCATCTGGAACCACAAGAATTGTTCCAGCAGCTCTTACACCTCTAGCTGGCCTGGAGCAAAAGTCACCTGAGCATTCAGTTTACATAGAAGGTTTCATCCTGGGAGAGGAACAGGTCATTCAGGCATATATAAAACATATGTATATTTGTCCACATGGGGAAATATGTGGAAAAGATGGAGGAAAATAAATCAGTCATCCTTTGAGGGTCCTCTTGGTATGGTGGGTTATTATTTTTCCAATTAGAGATTCCAGGTAGAGATAGGAGAGTGCATCCAAACGAAGCTGGCCAGTTGCCCTTGTCCATTTATGCCGATGGGATATTGTCGCAGTGGAAATTGCCCTGCTCCTGGAAGGGCGCCCTGACCAAATTGTGTCCCTTGTCAGGTTCAAGGAGAGACTCCCTCTCTTAGACCTGGCAATCCCTCGGGCATTTCTCCTTAGGCAAGTAGCGGGTCTGGAAAGTGGGGAGGAGGAGGAGTCAGTGGTGAGTCAGTAGATTCAGGGTCTGTAGGACCATGAACTCCTCGTCCTCGTTCTGCCTCTCCTGCATGACAGAAGGTCTTTGTACCATTGGGTGACTCCTCCATCAACTGTCCCCCCTTCCCTGGTTTAGATATAGTAGCACAAGGGCTTGAATGTCAGGGATTTTATCTTCCTTTTCTTCCTTCTTGCAGAACAATTCTAGCTGCAAGATGGTATCATAACTGAGTGACCCGTTTGGGGGCCACTTTTCTATGGAGCCTCGTGTATGCTGGAGCCAGGCTACATTACAGTAAAAGATGATTCTTTTCTTTGTCATGGGCTCATAACTGAAATCAGCCCAATTGTCAAGCATGCACCCTAGTAGCGGACCTTACTTCTTTGGGATGGAGGGAGTGGCGCCCCTGGGAAAACACTGCACACAGACAAATCCCACTCCACCTGAGCACACAGTCCTCGCACCAGTGCTATACAGGCAGAAGAGGCAAGAGGGAATAGTTTAAGGTGGGGTAAAGATCTAATTTCCCAACACTGGTGTAGGGGGTCAGATGCCTGGCAGAAAGTTTTGAAATCTTCTATTTTGCAGGAAGTCTAAGTCTGGCTTACTTTAAGCCCAAACCTAACTTCTGCACAATGACAGCAAAGAAGGTGCTGGACAAGACAAAGTAGGAGGAAAGATGGTCAGGCTGTACTCTCACAGCTTCCCCCCGAGGGTTAACACACAAACAACAGTGTCCCCATTGAGGTGTAGAATTCCAGCTTGACACTTGACAGAAAAGGCCACAAACTTCACATCCCCACAGATGATATAAGAAGCACTGGAAGTAGGTTGTGGGATTCTGACAGAGAAAAACTGGCACGTGGACTAGTGGAACAACACACACTCAAGAGAACAGACCACACAGGTGTGTACACCACAGAAAAACCAGAGATGAGTCTTCCAGATAATACACTAGGCAGTCTGTACTTTCCTTTATCCCTAAACAACAGCACCTAAACCAGATGGACCTTAGCCTGACCGGGTGCGTGAACTTAACCGCTACGCCACAGGCCAGCCCCTACAGTCCGTCATTTTAGCTTTTAGCTTCTCGGTGCTAATGTAGGATGCTTAGTGAGGTGGGGGCCTGTCAGCAACTTCCTCTCTTAGCAGCTGTCCTCCTGCTGTTCTGCAAGGCAAGCTCAGAAACTTTGGTTATTTTGTTTCCCACATTGACCTGGTGGGTACAAGGCAGTTTCACCCTAATCCAGGGAAATGTTAACTCCTTCATCCTCAGTTTCAAGTTAGGGATGTTGGAAGGGAAACAACCCCTTTCCTTGCTATATTATCCAAGTGAAGTCTCCCTGTCAACTACCAGGATCCCTCCTATGGGGCATCCCATGCTTTGGGAACCGTCTGGAGTAGGGGATACTGGCAAGCTGTGAGGAGCACTATAGAGTTTTATGGAAAGGGTCGGACAAATGTGCCCATATATCTCTTCAGGTGGGGACTGTAACGAAGGAAGGAGGCAGAGGTCAGAGTTGGCCCAGTTGCAGTGAACAAGAGAAAAGCTGCCGAACGCCCATGCGTGGACAGGGAGAAGAAACCGGCATGGGAGGCGAGGCTCACATAGTGGCCAGTCTTCAGTCTTCCGCACACAACTCTTTCCTGTCGCTGCCCCGCCCCCGCCAAGCCAGGGACCTGAGCAGGAGGCTGGGTTTGCACGAGGGCTCCCTGGAAAGGGCCAACCTGACGACAACGGGGGGGGGGGGGGGGAAGGGGGATGGGGAAGACGGCGAGGACTCAGGGTCTGAGCTCCAGGAACACTTGGGGTGGGGGTGGGGGCCACCTCGGGAAAATCGGGAAAGGGGCAAGAAGGGAGGCCGGACACTATGTGACGCCCGTCACACAAGCCCCTCCACAGGAACAGACCACAAAGGCCCGCCCCCTGCGCGGTGCACGCGGTCGGTAGCGCTCCTGGAATCCTGCGCCGCGCGGTCTCCGCGGGGCGGGGTGCAAGGAAAGGGGCGGGGACTTTGCGCCCGGGCCTCCTCCTCTGGCTGGAAACGGAGCAGACCAGCCTCTAGGCTCTACCACTACTTCAACCAGCTGCACTGCATCCTCCTCGGTAGCATTGGACCTTTGGCCACACCTGGGCTCTAAATGGACTCTACTGCCCCTGCTCCATGGTAAGGGACGCCGGGCTCTGAGCCTTAGGGTGCCCCTTTCTCAGCCAGGAGACAGTGTCCCTGGGGTTCGAGGCGGGACTGCTTTGAGTTAGAGCTGAGGTGATTCCTTCCGTTTGCAGGTCTTGTGCTTTCACCCTGACCTGGCCCCTCAGTCGCCCATTAGAGCACTTCCCTCCTCCAGCAGCTTGCGTGTCAGAGGGGAGAGGCCTGAGGCTCAAGGCTGTCCTGCTCCACCTCACCCAGGTGGTCAGGGGGCTTCTGGGCCCGGCCCCGGGGCTCTGTCCAGGCCTCTGATGCCTGTGCTGGCTGCGAGACAGGGGACATTGCCTCTTCTGGGCTCAGCCCTAAGGCCCTGTGGGGTCAGAATAGGAGAAGCTCTGGTCTCCCCATCCGCGCCTGCATGTGGGAGAGTAGGAGGGGTGAGATTCCACCAGCCCTGCGTGAGACAGGAGCTCCCCCGTCTGGCCCCGGCCCTGAACCGGAAGCATCTGTGGACCCACTGCTGTCTCTCCTGCATCACCCTCAGGGCTCACGTCCTGGCTTTCTCTTCCTTGCAGGTGGCTCCTGCACCTGCACCAGCTCCTGCACATGCAAAGAGTGCAAATGTACCTCCTGCAAGAAGAGTGAGTGTGGGCCCCTCTGGGGATCTGGGGGTTGGGCTGAGTCAGACACAGACCCGGAGCTCAGCAGGCAGGAGCAGCTCCAGGAGCCCGCTTGCTGCCATCCACTGCCCCCAGCACCTGAGTCTGACCCAGAGCTGAAAGAGCTATAAAGGTGGTTTGAGTCCCAAGCTTTATTCTAGAACGGGGGAACAGAGGCCCGAGAGGTCACCACATAGTGTCAAGCATGGAGCCAGAACTAGGACCTAGGTCTCCTGTCTCCTGATGCAGCCTTCTGAACCCTCTAGCGTCCTGAGCACTTTATGCCCGTGAACTTGGTGACCATGTGTGGTTTCTCTGACCTGCTGATGCAACCCTGTCCTGTCCAGGGAGCCCAGAGCTTCCGGGGTCCACCTGGGAGCTGCTCTGGCAGCGGTTTACCCCCTCTCTGATCTTGAGGCCTGTCCTCACTTCATTTCATGGTTTTGGGGGCTGGCCTCCTTTTGCCCCAGAGACCCTGTCACTGCCTCTCCAGGCCGTCTGCCTTGTCCTGGTCTCAGGTGGGGCAAAAAGCCTTTTCCTAGTGGGTAGGACTTTTTCCAAAGGTTCTACCAACTGTGTCAGGACAGAGCCTGACATGCTAAACTCAGGGTCCTGTGAGGCTGGGGGCAGAGCTTGTGCCAGGCCTGATGTTGGAAAGGGAGGTCCCAGAAACGTCTGCTCTGACCCCTCTCTCTGCCCCAGGCCACTGCCCCTGCAGCCCCATGGGCTGTGCCAGGTGTGCCCAGGGCTGTGTCTGCAAAGGGGCATCGGACAAGTGCAGCTGCTGCACCTGATGTTGGGGAGAGCCTGCTCCCGATGGAAGCAGAACAACACGTACACATGCGCACACACACCTACATTTTTACACATCGGTTCATACACTCCTGACCCATTTACAACATTCCTGTGTCTATGAACTATGTGAATTCTAATAAAAGTTGTTGACTCTATTCTGGCTCTGTTTTCCTCTGTGTGTCCCGGAAATAAGGAACTTCGTGCCCATCACAGCTGGGGCGGGGATTGGACAGGAAGTGCAGAAACCTGGGTTCTGGACCCTAATACTAGCCCCTAACACACCGAGTGCCTGAAGCAAGTCAGGATTCCTCTCTGAGCTTCAGTTTCTCAGCTAAAAATGAAAGCATCGTCCAGGTGATAGGTGGGCACGGGGCAGACACAGGTTCCCCTCTATTCTCCCTGTAAGTGTTGAGGACATAGAAACTTCTCCATCTCTCATTTTCATTGTCTGGGGATCCCCTGCCAAACTTCAGTCCTGGGTGATGTCAGGCTTCCAAAGTCCTCAGAGCGGGTGGAATTCTACTCCCCACTAGTTAGACTTCTGCACAGGGCTTGCTCCAAAACACTGTGTTAAAAGACCTGTTTTTATTTTCTAACACAGATTTAAACTTTTGTTAAGATAAAATGAATCACTAAGAACAACTTTAAAAGGACACAATATACAAAACCCATTTTTAGATTCAACTGACAACAGATGGACTCACTTTGCCCCTGGTTGAGAGATGGGAAACTGAAGACCAGAGAGCTCACAGAGCTATCCACAGGGATCCGACTCCCAGCTCAGTGCTCTTCCCACCGCTGCCTCTGGGCCAGGTGCTCAGTGTCCTCTTTCATGTGAAGTTGGGTGGAGGGCATCATGCTGAGGTCAGCCTGCATGGGAGAAACCCCACTTGTGTCAGTTCTAGCCCCGGGACATAACCTCCATGTGGCTAGGTCTCCTCCACTCTAAAAGGCAACATGATAGCATCTGGCTCTCAGGATGAAATGATTGAATACAGGCAAAGAACTTAGAATGATGCCTGGCACAGAGCAAGTAATCTACACTATTAGCTGTTATTTTATTGTTATCATTTAGTGTGGGAGACATTTTTCTACTTCCAGAGGAATAAACCAGGCCTGGTGTCCTGGCTGTGTGTCCTGTGTTGTCCTCATTCAAACACGGGAGCAGCTGACCAGTTGCCCAGAGAGTGTCATCCTCTCTTCCCACAACAGAAGGATGGGCACTAGGGATAGAAACCCGTGACCAAGACAGTCCGTGTCCTCAAAACAGATACAGAACGATGCCTGCCATTTCTGATGTCACTTGCACCAGGATTCTGCTTAACATTTTCTTTTAAACAATTCATATTTTCCTAAATATATTTCTATGACAAGCAAACTCTTTACTGCTACTGAAAATGAGAATCAGTTGACTTCCAGACATAGAAGGACCATAGAATCACATCTACACTCCGTTCCTCTCACTTCTGTCCCCCCCAGGACTGAGCTGGACGCAGTGGGGAGCTGCTGAAGACGCACCTCTGGGCCAGAGAGAAGCTTCCTCAGGGACTCCCTCTTCCCCGTGGGAACTGACTGGAATCAGATCCAGGACACCACCTCCCAGCACTGTGACCCTGGGTCTGTGCTGTATGGTGTTTTGCGTTTGGGAAACTGGCTCCTCACTAGTATTTCCTTCCAGGGCTGTTGTGAAGGCTCAAAGCAGGAAAGTGGTTAGACAAGGATGGCACAGACTCGATGTGAAGGGATTGTCAGGAAGACAGAGAGGGAAACACCCACTATCTGGCTTTGTTTTTGAATGCAGGGTCTGCCTGCCACCTGAAATGATCCCTTCCCAGGGGGGCCTCCCATGCTTAGGGAACCCCCACCCCAAGGACCGGTGCAAGGGCTAGGCTGAAGAAAGCCACTGGACAGTTTAGGCAAAGGAGCCCCTGGAAGAATGTGCCCAGACATCCCTTCAACGGTGGAGAACGGAAGGAAGGGAGAGAGGCAGAGGCCTGTGTTGGCCGCGTTGCTGTGTCCAGGAGATAAGCAACCTAAGGACCATGGTTGGAACCAGGACGGGTAATTGCAGAGGCGGGGGCTGGAAGCAGCTGGGAGGAGGGGAGGTCACATCCACCACTGGTCTCTGCACACACTCCCTGGCTCCAGCCAAGCCAGGAACGCCAGCGTGAGGCTGGGGTTGCACATGGGCTCCGGGAAAGGACAATCCTGAGACCAAGGGCTCGGGGGCTGGAGGTGAGGAAGACGGCGAGGACTCCGGGGCTGAGTCCCAGGAACACTTGGGGGCGGGGCAGCTGCCCACCTCAGAAGAATTGGGAAGAGGAGGGCAGGGAGGCTGGGACATCGGGTGCACCCGGGCACACAAGCCCCTCCGCGGGACTGACTTAACAGGGCGGCCCCCTCGGTGCGCACGGAGCTCAGGTGCGCTCAGGAAATCCTGCGCCCGGGCCGGTGCGCACAGCCCAGCCCGGGGCGCTGCGTGATCTCCGCGGGGCGGGGTGCACGGGTGGGGGCGGGGCCCTCGCGCCCGGGCCTCCTCCTTTAGCTATAAAGTCAGCACGCGGGCTCCTAGGCGCCACCAAGCCTTCAAAGAGCCCAAGTGCATCTTCCTCAACTGCTTTGGATCTCAGGCCTCACCTAGGTTTGCAATGGACCCCAACTGCTCCTGCCCCACAGGTGAGGGACGCTGGGCTCTAAGCCTTAGGAGGCCCCTTTCTAGGCTCAGGACAGAGCTTCCTTGGGGTGGAGGACGGAGTGTTTTGAGTTTGAGCTGAAGTGGACTCCATCAGTTAGCACGTCTTGTGCTTTCACTCTGGCCAAGCTCCTGAGAGCATTTCCAGTCTTCCTTTGCCTCTGGTTTTGAGCTAAGTGTACTGAGGCTCAAGGCTGTCCTTCTCGAGGTCACCTAGTTGGTCAGAGGGCTGCTGGATTGGAATCCAGAGCTCTGTGCAGGCCTCAGAGCTGCCAGGACATGATGGGAGCTGGGGACATTGCCTCCGGAGTTCAGAACCTAAGGCCCTGGCCCCAGCCCCAGTTGGCCTGGGCTGGGTCTGGAGCCTGGGACCTTCCTTGTGGAGTAAAATCAGGAGAGGACCTACCTTTCCCAGCAGCAGATGAGAGAAGGTGGGGGTCTTCTCTAGCTGCCCTGAGTGGGACAGGAGGTCCCAGAGCTGGGCCCTGACAGAGGAGGGCACAGGGAGTGTTTGCGGGCCAAATGCTGTATCCCCTGCATCACCCTCACAGCTCAGTGCCTGGCTGTCCCTTCCTTGCAGGTGGCTCCTGCACCTGCGCTGGCTCCTGCAAATGCAAAGAGTGCAAATGTACCTCCTGCAACAAGAGTGAGTGTGGGGCCTTCTCTGGGAATCTGGGGGCTGGGCTGAGTCAGCGGAGGGAGTCCAGAGCTCCACAGGCAGGAGCAGGCCAATGACCCCTCTTCCCTACGTCCCCTTCCCTCATCACCTGAGTCAGAATCAGAGCTGCAAGAGCTGGACAGATGGTGGAGTCCCAACCTCTGTTCTAGAATGGGGAAACTGAGGCCCAGAGAGGTCACCAAGTAGTGTCCAGGATGGACTCAGATAAGAACCTAGGTCTCCTGTCTCCTGATGCAGCCTTCTGAGTCCTCCAGTGTCCTGAGCACTTTATGCCCGTGACATTGGTGACCACGTGTGGTTTCTCTGACCTGCTGGTGCAGCCCTGTCCTGTCCAGGGAGCCCAGAGCTTCCCTGGCCCTCCTGGGAGTTTCTCTGGCAGGGGTTTGCCCCCTTCTGATCTTGAAGACTTTTCTCACTTTATTTTATGATTCTCGGAGGTGGGGAGCTGGCCTTCCTTCCCCCTGGGATGCTGTCATTGTCCTTCGAGGAATTCTGGCCTGTTCTGGACTCAGTAGGGGCAAAACAGCCATTTTCCTAGTGGGTAGGAAGTTTTCCAAAGGTTCTACCATTTGTCTAAGGACAGTGCATGCCATCCTAAACTCATGGTCCCCCGACTCTGGGGGCAGAGCTTGTGCCAGGCCTGCTGTTGGGAACAGAGGTCCCGGTAATGTCTGCTCTGACCCCTCTCTCTGTCCTCTGTTCCCCAGGCTGCTGCTCCTGCTGCCCCGTGGGCTGTACCAGGTGTGCCCAGGGCTGCGTCTGCAGAGGGGCATCGGGCAAGTGCAGCTGCTGCGCCTGATGTCGGGGAGAGCCTGCTCCCGATGGAAGCAGAGCAGCACCTACACATACAGATACAGACACATACAACCCTACAGATTTAAACATTTTTTGATACAACCCTGACCTTAACAACATTCCTGTGTCTATGAAATCTGTGCATTCTAATAAAAGTTGTTGACTCTATTCTGGCTCTGTTTTCCTCTGTGTGTGTTGGAAATAAGGGACTTCACACCCATCATGGCTGGGGCGGGGATTGGACAGGAAGTGCAGAGACCTGGGTTCTGTACCCCAATACTAGCCCCTAACACACCGAGTGCCTGAGGCAAGTCAGGATCCCTCTCTGAGCTTCAGTTTCTCAGCTAAAAGAAAAGCATCATCCAGATGACAGGCGGGCACGGGGCAGACACAGGTTCCCCTCTATTCTCCCTGTAAGTGTTGAGGGCATAGAAACTTCTCCATCTCTCATTTTCATTGTCTGGGGATCCCCTGCCAAACTTCAGTCCTGGGTGATGTCAGGCTTCTAAAGTGCTCAGAGCGGGTGGAATTCCACTCCCCACTAGTTAGACTTCTGCACAGGGCTTGCTCCAAAACACTGTGTTAAAGGACCTGTTTTTATTTTCTAACACAGATTTAAACTTTTGTTAAGATAAAATGAATCACTAAGAACAACTTTAAAAGGACACAATACACAAAACCCATTTTTAGATTCAACTGACAACATTTTGATAATTATATGAAGAACAAAGAAGACAAGTAGATATTTTAAAATGCTGCACTTTTCTTCCTCAAAGGTGTGCATTGAGCACTGGAAACAATTCACAGACGTCCCAGGTGTGGACCACACAGACTGTGAGTGGCACGGCCCCCGACACCCCCACAGGGCACCCGTACTCTTGGCTGCCCAGTGCTGCTGACGGGACCCCTGCTCCCCCTGAGAGCCTCCTGTGGTGACCTGGCTGTGAATCTTTGGAGGTTCCTCCCTGGGTCGGGTTGAACTCTGCCCCTCCTTCCACATCCAGCCTTGGCTCCTTGAAACCCACAAAGTGACCGGGGATTTGCAGGGAAGTGCCCAGCCAGTTCTCAGGAAGAATGTACCCGAGAATTCATTCCAGATGAAGCACCTCATGTCTGCCCGTGCAGGGGGTGGTGGATTCTGCAGTTTGGAGGGTGTGGTGGTCTCTAGTAGGCGGGAGTGAGGGGCTGAGTAATTTGTAATTCATGCCAATGATTACTCCTCCTGGCTTTTGGGGGGGGTGCTGCTATTGGAGGTTCAATCAAGAGGAAGGGGAAACACGTGGCCCCGGAGTCAGGACCATGCTGGCCCACAGTTGTCCTGCGTGAGGCGGGGATTTCAGAAGCCAGGCTGTGCCTAGTATGTCGGTTTTGGTGTCAGGCAGTCCTGGTTCACAGACCAGGGGGCCACTTCCTGGCCATGTGACCTGGGCAAGTCCCTGACACTGTCTGAGCCTCCACGTCCTCATTTGTATGAAGGAGACGATATCTCACTGTGGAGGATTAAATGAGAGAGTGGTCCACCTCCTAGCTAGGGCTTCATGCACAGTGTCCATCATGGTTACTATCCCCACACCGACACTGTGCAGAGGGAATCCTTGCAGCTCCCAACAAGCTCCTGGAGAAAGGCTCATTGCTTTGAAGCTTGATTCTGGGTGGGAGGCTAGAGATGGGGTTGGAACCTTGCCGATCCAGCGCTGGGGGAGTGTAGATGACCCACAATAAGCCCCTGGGAGAAGATGCTGCCACAGCATTTGGACAGACACAAAAGCCTTTCCCACCCTTCACGTCATTTGATCTGCACAGGAACCAGGGAGAGAGTGAACATCCAGAGGCTGGAGTGATTGTGCCAACTCCCAGAGAGGTTAAGCAACCTGCCCAAGGGCACACAGCTCATAGTCGGAGTGTGAACCCATACTACGGCTAGCCACAGGTGGTTGATCATGATGTAACTGGAGGCTAAATCCTACCTCTCAGAAATTGGAACTGGAAGCCTTCTTTGAGATAGTCCAGTTGTGTTCCTGCCTTCAGAGATGGGAAATTGAAGCCCAGAGAGGTCACAGAGTGAGCCACAGGGATCTGACTGCCAGCTCAGTGCTCTTCCCACTGCAGCCTCTGGGCCAGGCGTTCAGTGTCCTCATCTTCCATGAGAAGTCGTGCTGTAGGGTGGTGGGGGAGGGCATGATGCTGCAGTCAGCCTGCATGGGTGCCAACACCACCTGTGTGACTTAGAGCCTCGTGACGTCACCTCTCCATGGCTCAGTCTCCTCTACTGTAAAAAGCAAAATGTCACAGCGTCTGGCTCTTAGGATGAAATGATTGAACACATGCAAAGAAGTTATAATGATGCCTGGGACACCATGAGTAATCTATCAGATTAGCCGTTATTTTATTATTATCATTTATAGTGTAGGAGACATTTTCCTACTTCTGGGCAAATGAATCAGGCCTGTGTCCCTGCTGTGTGTCCGGTGTCATCTTCTTCAACTGTGGGAGCAGGTGACCAGTTGCCCAGAGAGGGTCATCCTCTCTTCCCACAACAGAGGGATGGGCACTAGGGATAGGAAGCCGTGAGCAAGACAGTCCGTGTCCTCATAACAGATACTGAAGGATGCCTGCTCTTTCTGCTGTCACTTGCACCAGGATTTTGCTCAACATTTTCTTTTAATGACTCATATTTTCTTCGATATGTTTATGACAAGCAAACTCTTTACCGCTACCAAAAATGAGAATCAGTTGACTTCCAGACATAGAAGGACCACAGAATCACATCTACACTCCGTTCCTCTCACTTCTGTCCCCCCCCCCCCCCCCAGGACTGAGCTGGACGCAGTGCGGAGCTGCTGAAGACACACCTCTGGGCAGAGAGAAGCTTCCTCAGGGACTCTCTCTTCCCTTAGAAAGTGGCTGGAGTCAGATCCAGGGCACCACCTCCCAGCACTGCAACCCTGGGTCTGTGCTGTATGGAGTTTTGCCTTTGGGAAACTGGCTCCTCACTAGTATTTCTCTTTAGTGCTGTTGTTAGCGTTCAAAGGGGGAAAGTGGTTAAACGAGGGTTGGCACAGACTCAATTTGAGGGGATTGTCTGGAAGACCAGGAGGGAGACCCCCACTATTCTGGCCTTTATATTGAATGCCGGGTCTGCCCACCACCCAAAATGATCCCTGCCCTGGGGGCCTCGCATGCTTAGGGAACCTCCGTCTTGGAGTGGGGTGCACTGGCTAGGCTGAGGAAAGCCCCGGAGAGTTTAGGCAAAGGATCCCCCGGACAAATGTGTCCAGACATCCCTTCAGCGGTGGAGAACGGAAAGAAGGGAGGGAGGCAGAGGCCTGTGTTGGCCGCGTGGATCTTTCCAGGAGAAATGGGGCCTAAGGACACTGGTGGAGACCAGGACAGGTAATGCCTGGAGTTGCAGGTGGGGGAGTTGTCACATCCACCATCGGTCTTTGCACACAACTCTCCGGCTCTGACAAGCCAGGGACGCGAGCGCGAGGCTGGGGTTGCACACGGGCTCCGGGAAAGGGCGAACCTGAGGCCAGTGGCGCGGGTGCCGGGGGTGGGGCGGACGCGGAGAATTCTGACTCTGAGTTCTAGGAAAACTTGGGGGCGGAGGGTGGCTTCCCCCTCAGGAAAATTGCGAAAGAAGCGGGAGGGAGGTTGGGACACGACCTTCCGCCCGGCACACAAGCCCCTCCATGCGATCGGCCACCCGTGGGCGGGCCCCCGCGGTGCACACGGAGCCCAGCTGCGCTCGGGGAATTCCGCGCCGGCCGGGTGCGCACAGCCCAGCCGAGGGCGCTGCGGGACGCACGTCCCAGCCGGGCGGGGTGCAAGGGCCGGGGCGGGGCCTTTGCACCCGGGCCTCCTCCTCTGCCCTTAAATTCAGCACGCGGGCTCCTAGGCTCACCAAGCCTTCCACCAGCCCAAGTGCATCTTCGTCACTAGGTTCGGACCTCCGACCTCACCTCAGCTCGAAATGGATCCCAACTGCTCCTGCCCCACGGGTAAGAGACGCCGGGCTCTGGGCCTTAGGAAACCCCTTTCCAGGCGCAGAACAGAGCATCCTTGGGGTGGAAGAGGGAGTGTTTTGAGTTTGAGCTGAAGTGGACTCCCTTAGCATGTCTTGTGCTTTCACCCTGGCCAAGCTCCTGAGAGCATTTCCTGTCTTCTTTTGCTTTTCTTTTAGAGTAGAGGGTACTGAGGTTAGGCTGTCCATCTCCAGGTCAGGGAGGAGCTAGACTGGGACCCAGTGCTCTGTCCAGGCCTCAGAGCTGCCAGGACGGTGGGAGCTGGGACATTGTCTCTTTGGGGTTTGGGACCTAAAGCCCTGGTGCCAGCCCCAGTCGGCCTGGGCTGGGTCTGGAGCCTGGCACCTTCCTTGTGGAGTAAAATCAGGAGAGGACCTACCTTTCCCAGCAGCAGAAGAGAAGGTGGGGCTGAGTGGGACAGGAGGTCCCAGTGCTGGGACCTGACAGAGGAGGGCACAGGGAGTGTTTGCGGACCAACTGCTGTATCCCCTACATCACCCTCACAGCTCAGTGCCTGGCTGTCTCTTCCTTGCAGGTGGCTCCTGCACCTGCGCTGGCTCCTGCAAATGCAAAGAGTGCAGATGTACCTCCTGCAAGAAGAGTGAGTGTGGGCCCTTCTGGGGGTCTGGGGGCTGGGCTGAGTCAGCGGAGGGAGCCCAGAGCTCAGCAGGCAGGAGCAGGCCAATGACCCCTCTTCCCTATGTCCCCTTCCCTCAGCACCTGAGTCAGAATCAGAGCTGCAAGAGCTGGACAGATGGTGGAGTCCCAACCTCTGTTCTAGAATGGGGAAACTGAGGCCCAGAGAGGTCACCAAGTAGTGTCCAGGATGGACTCAGACAAGAACCTAGGTCTCCTGTCTCCTGATGCAGCCTTCTGAGTCCTCCAGTGTCCTGAGCACTATGCCCGTGAACTTGCTGACCACATGTGGTTTCTCTGACCTGCTGGTGCAGCCCTGTCCTGTCCAGGGAGCCCAGAGCTTCCCTGGTCCACCTGGGAGCTGCTCTGGCAGGGGTTTGCCCCGTCTCTGACGTTGAGGCCTGTCCTTACTTCATTTTAAGGTTCTGGGGGGCTGGCCTTCCATTGCCCCCTGGGGCCCTGTCACTGCCTCTGCATGCTTTCTGCCCTGGCCTGGTCTCAGATGCGGCAAACAGCCTTTTCCCAGTGGGTAGGACATTTCCCAAAGGTTCTACCAGTTGTCTTGGGACAGAGCATGCCACCCTAAACTTGGTCCTCGGATGTTGGGGACAGAGCCTGTGCCAGGCCTGATGTTGGGAAGGGAGATCCTGGTAATGTCTGCTCTGATCCCTCTCTCTGCCCTCTCTTCCTCAGGTTGCTGCCCCTGCTGCCCCGTGGGCTGTGCCAGGTGTGCCCAGGGCTGCGTCTGCAAAGGGGCTTCGGACAAGTGCAGCTGCTGCGCCTGATGTCGCGGAGAGCCTGCTCCCGATGGAAACAGAGCAACACATACAGACCTGCGTTTTTTTTGTTTTTTCATACAACCCTGACCTAATTGCTACATTCCTTTTTCTATGAAATATTTGAATGACAATAAAGTCATCTAGACTCCTCTGGCTCCCGCTGCCTCATGGTGTGTTGGGAATATGAGACTTGGTTCTAGTTGGGCTATAGGGGAACCTGCATTGGCGAGGCCGGGGGAGTGGGTACGGGAAGTCGGGGTGGAATGCAAGGCTTCCTGCAGTCTGGCCTAGCCCTGGCCCTCCTTCGTGAGCTCTGGCAGAGCTTCTCTACCACCTTCTATAGAGTTAACTGTCCCCGCCCCTTTTGTGTCTGTGTCACTGGCTATATTCACTCAGTAGCCACCTATGTTGCACCTACTGTGTACACAGGCATTGGGTTTTCGGCGGTGACGTGACTTGGAGCTTTACCCACTTCTGGGGAGATAATTACCAAACAGAAGAAACGAAAGGGCTGACAGAAGGCTGTTGGGGTGAGCCTGAGTGAAGAGATCTTTGCACTGAGATCTGAGGGCTGCGTTCCCGTCGGAGGGGACAGCTTGAGCAAAGGCCCTGAGGTGTGGAAGAGCTTGGTGTGTTTAGGAAATAGAAAGACCAGTGTGTCTGGGCCGGTGTGTGAGGGGAGTCGTCCAAGTTTGCTCTGGAGATAGCGGAGAGGAAAGAGCAGAGACTGTCTGAGCGACTCCCAACCTGGCTGCACTGCTGCATCACTTGGAGAGGTCGAGAAAGTGCCAAGCCACTGTCCCACTTCCTCTTCCCAGCCCCAATTTCTTTGCTTGCTAAGATTGGCTGGGGGACTTGTATTTTTAACAAGTATGTAAGGTGGCAGCCCACTGGGGCGGTCACAGAATCATTTCGTGAAGTGAAATGAGCCTCCGCCAGGAAATGTTTCCACCACAGTTGGCATTTGAAGCCAACTCCCCCAACATGTGGCTGCCTGTACCGGGCCAGAGGCACCCAGTTCCTGTCTGTCTGTGAGGGAGAGGCGGGCAGGCCTCGCCATGCAGGGTGTGGCAAGTGTCTTCGTAGACAGCAAACGAGGCTTAGAGGGGGTCTAAGCCTCCTTGGGGGCTCACACTGTGGAAACCCCACCCAGGTGTGGGTGGGCTGGTGTCCCAGCCACCGTCTACTGGTGGGAGAGTCTGGCATGGACCTCGTGGGACTTGCGTAGGAGTGTGACATGGCATTGCCCTGTTTGGTCTGGAAGTCCTGGGGCCAAGGTCACGAATGTGCCCAGGTGTTGCTCTTTCACAACTTCTGCTTTTGGGAATCACAGCTGCCAAATCTCTCCCGGGAAGGGTACGGAATGTTTTCATTGGGTCTGACAAACACAGTCATCTCACTTGCAGCTTTTTATTTTCCAAGTCGTATGTGAAGTGGCATCCTCGCTCTGTTCCCAAGCCCCATCTCCCCCAGGGG
Source organism: Tapirus indicus (assembly GCA_031878705.1). NCBI lineage: Eukaryota > Metazoa > Chordata > Mammalia > Perissodactyla > Tapiridae > Tapirus > Tapirus indicus. Next base: position 27,585,892 of record CM062927.1, on the reverse strand, counting down.
TGGGCAGGGCATAGGCCATTATGGATGTCTGTTGGAGAGATTAATTTATAACAGTTTTTTTAAAAATCTGATACAGCTGCATCAGAATGCCTTGTTTAATTCCAGAAGTTAATACCTTGTTTAACTGGTAAAGCAGTTAAACATGTCGGCTCTGGAGCCAGACTGCCTGGCTGGAGCCATAGCTCCCCTACTTAGGCAAGTTATGTGGCCCATCTGCGCCTCATATTTCCCCATCTGTAAAGTGGGGACAATAATAGTGCCGACCCCATAGGGATGTTGTGAGGTTAAATGTGTCTGGCACGGTCCCTGGCACATAATAAGTGCTAAAAAGCGCGACTTCCCTGCCTCTGGGCCAGGCACGGTGTCTGACAATCAGTAGGCGATCCATAAATGCTCTCTACTTGCTTCAATGAGCACTTATTGGACCCTACTGTCTGCAGATCATTGTGCTAGGCACAGAGAGGGAAGATAATAGGTAAATAAGATCCAGTCCCTCTGCTGGAGGAGGTCTTATGCAAGTCCCTGTGGAATTCAGGGAGCATTTATTTTTCACTTCAAGGTGCAGCTGCTGAGCTGGGGCAGAGAGTGACATGGAATCTAAACATGTGTGCACATCTGAGCTGGAGCAGCTGGCGTGACAGCCCTGCCCCATGCAGAGGTTTGAATGAAACGGAACCCATCAGATCCTCTCTCCTGAGAAGCGTAAATTCACGGTGCAGGTGACGGGAACAAGGGTAGCTGGAACGTGTCCTGTCACTGGAAGCATGTCACAGGAACAGTCAAGAGTCCCCCCAGTGGTGGTCATGAGGACAATGAGACCAACTACACATCTGTTTTCTGTGAGAACTGCCAAACACCTCAGTCTTCTAGGGACCTGCAGATGTTTCTCAGATCTGCCGAGAAAAGTCCCAATGACACCTCACCTCCCTTTGAATTCTGAAAGCAAACCCTGTATCAGTCAGGGCTCCTTGAGTGAAAGCAATGGAAATGGACGCCTGCTAAATTACATAAAATGGAAATTCACTGGAAGGGTATTGGGGACCTATGGAATTGACTGGAAGGATGGAGAACTAGGCTCAGAAAATGGGCAGGAGCTGTGGGGAGCCACGTGGTAGGTCATGGCCCGGGAGCAGCCTGGCTGGGCTGCTGCAGTTGACACAGCCGCCACTGCTTCTGCTGTCCCCAAACACCCCATCACTGCCATCGGCCACAGCTCCTGCAAATGGGTTCGAGACTGACCACTGAGCTCTTCACCTCTTGCCCAAGGCCCAAAGGCCCAGGAAGTCCAGCTGGCTGGGGGTGGGAGGGGAGTGTCTGGCCACCCTCAGATTCCTGAGTGGGAGGCAGGACCCTGCATACCACCCTAAGGGTTCCTCCAGTGCCAGTAAGTTCCTAGCAGGAAACCACTGAGTCATTCGGAAGAGTTTAATAAAGGGATTTTTTTTTACAAAGGAGTTGGAAAGATTAAGAGAAATGAACAAGAGATGCGAAGACTCCCAGGCTTGTAGCAGTGGAGCTGTTACCAGGCCTGGGCCTGAAGGGTAAGAGGAAGGGGCTGTCACTGGACCCCAGAGAGAGCAGCTGTAGCTGTAGAAGAGGACACCCCACAGGAGCTGTGACCTTTAGGTTGACATTCAACTTTGCAAGAAGGGAGCCCCTGGGAACATTCTGTGACCTCCTGTCCTCCCTCTCCCATCTCCCGCCAGTGCTCCCATTGGCTGAGCCCAACCAGATGCTGTTGGGTTCCATACAACTCCCACCCACTCCCTGGCTCGTTGAGGGGAGGGTGGAGTGCAGATCTGGAAAATACCCAGCACACTCCACAAGTAGGGTTTCCCTCCATCAGCAAGGCCAAGTATGTCTCTTCCTTGCACCCTGGGAGAATCTAACTAATCTAAGGATGAATTCAGCTCACAGGGTTGGAGGGAGGGAGGGGGTCAGGGATGATGGTGGAAGCCCCGTATTGGAGAGGTCTCTCAGAATACCCAGTCTGCAGGTGTGCCTGAGCAAGTCTGCTCAGAGCCCCAGGGGGAGAACGGGGAGGAGAAACTGAATCACACACGTGTGTGTCCTCATGGGACACCTGCCTGGCCCCGCTCATGGCATCACAATACCCACTGAGCCATCCTTTCAGAGCCATCCCTGAGGCCACTCCTGGCTGGCTGGAGGCCCACACCCACCTCCCAGCACCACGCCCGGCTCCTTCTCGGCCCCTTCCCTCCTCCGTGGTGGCCTTTCTCCCTCTCTCAGACCCTCCTATTTAGCAGGGAGGGGAGGCTCGGTACGTTGTAAAGTGTGGTTGGTTTTTGCCTCAAGGCCAGCAGTAGGAACTTCTCAGGGGTCAGAGACCCCTCCTCTGAGCCTCTGCCTCTACCTGGACAGACTTGGTGGTTCTTGAGCCCTCAAAGGAGGAGGCTGAGGCAAGGCAAGGGAGCTGGGGCTGTCATTGAGGCTTGGGTGATACGCAGGATTTGGTGGACTAGCCCCGGATGCCAGAGGTTGCCTCACAAAGCTGGGGCATGGGATCTGGACCCCTTCACCAGCCTCCCTGGCATGCCTGAGACATCATCGCCATCACGGGGAATGGGGGGTACAGCCATACGCAGATCGCCTGAACTCTGTCTCCAAGACACCTCCCTTGGCATTCCCACAGCAAGGCTAAGCTAGAACCTCCACCAGGGTTTCAGTGATCTTGGGTCACCCCAGCAGGGAGGCTTTGCCAGCTTCACGTGGTCCCTCAGAGACAGAGGGCAGCGCTTCACCCAGAGAAACAACTTGACAGGGGTGGATTCAGGCGTTGATCGAGGTTAGCTGTTTCACATCCACTCCCCAACTTCCTTTTGGGGAACTCCCTCTGCCCCCATTGTGTGGAGACTTGGAGGGAGGGGAGGTCCGGGGACCCAGCTAAAAAAGCTAGAGGTCCAGACCCTTGTTCTCCAGGGAACCTCAGCCGATCAGCTGTTCCCCTCTGGAACTCAAACACGGCCTAGAATGAATTCCAAGGACATTCATCACAGACAGGAGCCCCGACCGGGATTCTTTGGGCTCCAAAACCAGGCCTGTGGATCCCGTGTCCCAACCCTCTGGCATTTCCTGGCTCCTGCCCTCTTTCTAAGCCCAGTCTCCCAGCCCCTACCTTCTATCCTTCTAGCAAATGACCCTTAGTTTAATTCTGCTGCTTGTAACAGAGGAGTCTGGAAAAGATGTTGGTGGAGGAAGGGGGCTTCCTCTGTGGCATCACAGGACCACCCACTGTGTCCAAGGTTGGCCTCCCCAGACCCCCAGGGCCTGAGATTCTGAGGGCAGAAGGGGACCAGGACCTGGATATCACCTCCCGTCCCGAGCCACGTTCCTTCTTGCCCGGGCCTGTGAGACACACCCATGGGTGAGGTTGTCTGTGGGAAGATAGATGTTTCCTGCCCTTGGGGCCTATCATTCTCAGGCCTGGGAAACTTACTTTCCTGGCAGAGTTTGAAGTTTGTACCGGGTCAGATGGGGCTTCTCGTAGACCCTTGGGTCACATGGTGCTGGGTCCCTGGTACAGATGAAAAAACTCAGGCAAAATCCCCAAAGGCAAGCTCCCCTAGAGGGAACATGCCCAAAGAGAGCATGTGTGCAGGGCCCTTGGCGCCCCCGACTCTCCTTAAGCATGCCCACCCCAATCCTGAAGGAGGGAACAATATAAGAAAAGGCTTGGAGATGAGAAAGAGAGCCTTGTTTGATCATTTCCCAGATAATGGGGAGCCACAGAAGATTAAGGGGCAAGGGAATAATGTGGTTGGGGCTGTTCATTTATTCATTCCTGGGTACTTCCACTGTGCTGGGCCTGTGACAAGCACTGACTAGTAATGACAAATGAGACTATCTTTGCCCTCCAGGGGTCCTCAGTCCATGGTGTGGGTGTGGGGGAGTCAAGTACACAAATAAATTCAACACAGGGCGATGGAAGGCAGTGTGGCATCAAGCAGACTGCCACCACTTCCCGCCACCTCCACTGCTGCCACGCTGGCCCAAGCTTCCATCTGCTGCCTCGCCCTGGTTCCTGCCTGGTCTTCCTGCACCTGCCTCGCCCCTGTAGTCTACTCACAGTCCAGCAGCCAGAGGGGTCCTCTGCTCACGACCCCCACTGGTCTCCACCTCACTCCGTGCAAAAGCCGAAGCCCTCACAAGGGCCCACAGGGCCGTAACAGCTCCTGTGGACACACGTCCTCTTGCAATGTTGGACTTCTAAATGTCTGCCAATCAAATGGGTGCAAAGTGGTATCTCACTGTGACTTTAATGTGCATTTTCTCAGTCACCGATGATGTGGAACACTCTTCATACGTTTATTGCCATGTGAAATGAGAAATGCCTGTCAATATCTTGTGCTCATTTAAAGAAATTCACTGAAGTCCATACTTCATTCAGATTTCCTTAATTTTTCCCTAATGTCCTTTTTCTGTTCCAGGATCCCATCCAGGATCCCACATCACATCCAGTCGTCAAGTCTCCTTGGGCTCCTCTTGGCTGGGACAGTTTCTCAGACTTTCCTTGTTTTTGATGGCCTTGACAGTTTTGAGGGGCGCTGGTCAGGTGCATTGTGGGACACCCCTCTGTTGGAATTTGCCTGATGTTTTTCTCATGATTAGATTGGGGTTATGGGTTTGGGGGAGGAAGACCATAGTTCCTCGTCATGTCCGATCGAGAGTACAACACTGTCAACAGGACTTACTATTGATGTTGACCTTGACCACCTGGCCAAGGTCACGTTCGTCAGATGTCTCCGCTGTAAGGTCATTCTTTTTTGCCCCCTTTCTATGCTTTCCTCTTTGTAAGGAAGGAGCTTTGTACTTCCACACTTAAGGAGTGGGAAGTTATGCTCCTTGAGGGCAAGTATCGACATAAGTTATTTGGAATTCTTCTACACAGGAGACTTGTTCCTTCTCCATTTATTTATTTATTCAATTATTTATTTTATTTACTTCAGATTAGAATCCAATACTACTTTATTTATTCTGTTGCTCAAATTGCTTTCATTGATTTGGCTTTTGAGAGCTCTTCAATTGGCTCCTGTGTCCCTTTGACATATTCCTATCTTTGTGAGTTGTCTTTTTTTTTTAAATTACATCATTACTTGCTGTTTGTGCCCATTTTTCTATGGGTTGTTTGTATCCTTCTTATCATGTTACAGGCATTCATTATAGACTTTTGAAATTCATCCTTCGTCTGATGAGCCTTTTTATAGGCAAAAGTTCTCACTTTTGAAGTTGTCAGATTTATCAAATTTTATTATATAACCAGATCTTTTGTGGTTTGTTTAAGAAGTCTTTTGCTGCTCCAAGGTCTAAAAGATATTTGTATGCCTAAAAATATCTAAAATATATCCTGTAAAGTTTTGTTTTTAAATGGAAGTCCTTCCTCCATCTGGAATGGATTTTTGTAATAGTGTTGAGAGGAGGATCCAATTTCATCTTTTCCCTGGTGAGTAACCAGGTCCGTTGATTGAATGTTCCTTCTTCTCCCCATTGGTCTGACTTGTCAATTCTGTTCTATACCAAAGCTCCCTCGATGTGTGAGGTTGTTTCTGGGCTTTCTTTTCTAAAGTTTCAAATAAGCCCTGATGTCGAGTAGTGATAAGTTCCTTTCATCTCGTCCTCCTCCTTCCCACACTCTACTATTCTTCAGAAACTTCCTCGCTATTCCTGGCTCTTTGCTCTTCCATATACATTTTAGAATCATCTTATAAAAGTTCCATGGAAAAATTCCTGTAGATTCTGATCAGAATTGCGTTGACTCAACAGATCAATCTGGGGAAAGCAGACTTAAAAACTTTTTTTTTTTTTTTTTGGTTTAAACAACAGAAATTTATTTTCCCACAGTTCTGGAGGCCAGATGTCTAAGATCAGGGGGCACCAGGTACCACTTCCTTCTCATTGTGTTCTCACATGGCAGAGAGAAAGAATGTGAGAGCAGACATCTTTAGAATATTAAATCTTCCTATCATGAAATGCTGTAACTTCAGGGGGGTGCTGGTTAATGTTTAACGACCAGTTCTCCAGGGAGAAAAAAAATGCATTCATATACAAGCATATAAATTTACTATCAATTTTAATGATCTAAAGACTATGTAGCACACAATGTAGGAAAAATAACAACGTCTGCAATACTCTATTATACACTACATTGTCCATATAGTCTATTGATTTTCACGGAATGCTTTCACTGATTTTTGCTGAACTGTTGTATCTGTAGCCAAACTATGGTTTGCAATTGATGAGTATAGCCTCCAATACAAATGCAGGTTCATAGTCTTCTTTTCATTAACGAGTAAGATGAAAGCTACATGTGGTCTCTGATGCATATCCTTCTTCTTTTTTTTTTTTACAACCCTCTAAAAATGTAGAACTATTCTTAAGGCATTCAAAGACAAGTCTTGGGCACAATTTGGCCCACTGGCCATTATTTATTGACCCTTGATCTATGTTCTTGGGATTTTTTACATCTATTCTATCTGATTGATGAAAATACTATATAGTAGTGTATTACTGTGCATCTCTTCCCAGCTCTGCATTCAGTGACATCACATTGGTAGCTTGAAATTGGGCAGTATTTACACTGCCTACACTGGCAAACACTGAAAACCAGGGCTTGATTTATTGTTGGTTGATTATCTCAACTTTAGAAAGTGATACAGCAAATGTTGATAATGCAGATTAAATCCAAAATGTGTAACCATTACATTATGAGTAGCACAAAAAATTGAGGAAATATTCTTCGAGGATTTGAAAACTGTTATCCAGTTCAGCAAAGAAATCACTCATGTCAATTTCATGAACAGGTAAAGTTGCAACGTATCTTCTGGTGTTGGCATCCTCATCTCCCAGTGCAGAACGTCCCCCGTTGCTCCCTCGGTGTGGATCTAGTGGGGCTGACTCTGCCTCTCATCCCAAGGGCAGGTACGTGACCCAGTCCTGGCCAACCAGAGTTACGGGGTCAGGGATAGTCACGTGACCCCATTCAGGCCAATCAGAGTGCATTCTGAGACATTTGCTAGCACTCTGGGACAATGAATGCTCTGTTCCTGCTGGAGTTGCTAAGCTGCTGGGGACACCACATGGAGAAATCTCGTCTGAGTGTGAAGCTGACAGAGGCCAGCAGGGCCATGACCTGGAGAGAGTCCTGATGTCTCTGTGGGAGCACCTACATCCAGTGGGCCTGAGCGGGACTCACCTGGATTTTTGGCAAAATGAGCCAATAAATGATTACATTCTCTCACTCAAGCCAGCTTGAGTTTGGCTTTTTGACTCTTGACAAGCAGGGAGTGCTGACAAGTGGTCCATTCCAGACCCTGAGCACCAGTCTCTGGTTTGGAAAGTCCAGACACCCTAGACCACGAGGAATGCATATGGGATCAGGCATCAGGGGGTCAGTGTCTTACTCTTGATTTACCTGCTCTTGAGGGCCTCACCTCAGGCTGTTGGTTCTGCTCCTGGAGCCTCAGTTTCACCATCTGTTATCTCTTCTCAAAGGCGTGCAGAGACAGGCAGAGGTAGACACAAGGCTTCTCGCCGAAGTGCTGTCAGCATTTTTCCTTCTCTCGGGGCATCTTCATTCAAAAGGAACAACTCCAAGTGGTCGATCATGAAATTCTTCAACCCCTAATGGCTCACGTTGACAAAGGCCTTCTCCACAACTCGCCAGCATGGTACGGAAGGAAGTTTATCGTGACCACTCACTGACGATGCAGGAAGACTGAAGGGGAAAGAGGGTGGGGCATGGAGTACGCCAGCCCTGCGTTTTATTTCCCACTACACCACTTACCACCTGTGTGATGTTGGGCAAGGTACTTAGCTTCTCTGAGCCTCAGTTTATTCATCCATCAAATGGGATTATGAAGATTAAATAACACCATGCCCAGCACACAGTAGTTGCTCAATGAAAGGTAGATATCATTAAGATAAAGCCGTGTGGCTTTCCACCAGATTAACAGTGGTTTTGAAGTTTGACAATATCATATGGGAATGCTCACCCACTACTGTGAAAGACTAAAGGGACTTTAGACTCACCTATGGTGTTTTGAGGTGTTTTTTTTTTTTTGACACAGGAATGAGTTCATGCATTTCTTTTGGAATTAAAAACAATTATTTGTGAAAGAAAACTGTGACACACACAGGGTTCCAAGGCGGATAAATGCTTAAGAGGCTGCCAACTTCTGGCCCGATGCTGTCCTCACAGCATCTGTCTACAGGGGAGTCAGGTCGAAGGTCCAGCCCATTGCTGTCCTGTAGGGATCTGGGCTCAGTGTGGCCAGATCTTGCAAATTTTTAGGACAAAATGGAAATCCAGGTTTTTATGTAAAATATTCAGATTTTTAAAAGATTGTATGGAACCTTAAAAGCATTATGCTCCCTGAAATAAGTCAGACACAAAAGGATTGTGTGATTCCACTTATGTGAAGTAACCAAAATAAGTAAATTCATAGAGACAGAAAACAGAACAGAGGTTACCAGGGGTTAGGGGGAGAGGGGAATGGGGAGTCATTGTTTAATGGGGACAGAGTTTCTATTTGGGAAGATGAAAACCTTCTGGAAATGGGTGGTGGTGATGGTTGTACAACATTGTGAATATTCTTAATGCCACCGAATCATACACTTTAAAATGGCTAAAATGGCGAATTCTATGTTGTGTACATTTTACTACAATTTAAAAGTTGTATTAAAGGAAAAAGAGAGAGAAAAAAAAGATTGTGTGGAGCAAACAAAAGTCAAGAGCCAGATCTGGCCAACTTCCAATCCTGGATGGGGCATCCCTATCTGGAATGCTAATTCTAGCCCGTTTCCCCTCCACCCACCCAAATTCTGCTCATCCTTCAAGGACTGGCCTGAATGTCACCCCTTCTTCATTCCCCAAAACTGAAGGTCCAGGACACTGGGCCCACTTTCCTGCAGGCAGCAGGGAGCCAGGGTGAGGGCTAGCTGTCCCTGGAGAGCCACATCCTCCAACATGTCACAGCCCCACCCTGTTTCAACTCTTCTGTTCCACTTCACCCCTTTTATTACCTCTGCCACGTAGGCATCTGAAATTTCAACCCCCCAGGACTGTCAGCTCCTTGGGGACAGCGATGGGATCTATTTTCCCAAGTTCTTACACAATTCAGTGCCACAGCAATTGAGTGATCCCTCCCTGCCAGACCCTGGGCCAGGGGCTGGGTTACAGAGAGAGGAGACCCAAGGAGTCCCGGTTTCACTTCATCGGGGCAGGACTTTGTTGTCTGTTGATTTAATCCAGGGTGTCTCAACCTGGGCGCCACTGATATGTTGGGTGAGATAATTCCTTGTTGTGGGGGCTTTCCTACGCATGGTGGGGTGTTGAGCAGCATCCCTGGCCTCCACCCACTAGACGCCAGTAGCACTCCCCTAGTTGTGACAGCCAAAAATACTTCCAGATGTTCCCTGGGGGCAAAATACGCCCCCCTCCCATAGGCAGGTTGAAAGGTAGATATTGCATTTTTTAAAAGTCAGCAGCATAATTTAGCTATGGTTACTCAGAATTCCAAGTACCCCTCTCCCGGTGTCACAGATCGCAGTTCTTCAGTTCAAATCTGCAAGTCTGAGCACTTGAGATTTTAGAAAGGATTGACTTCGCTTATTTGGTGTTTGCTGCCACCTGGTGGTCATTTCACTCATTGCAAGCTGGGGAAAATGAAATTCAGTCGCATTAGTCCACAAACCAACACATTGGGGAAGAAGTCTGGAGTTAGCACGAGGAGCGTAAGCAGCGACCGGCCAATTTTCCCAGGGCCTCAGTGTGAATTTTTAGGACACCAACTTTGCCCCCACCTTCTCACCTTGGCAGACCTATAACTAAAGGTCCTATTTGGAATGCGTTATCATATGATCAGTGCATTTGAATTCATTTTGTGAAAACATCTTCGAGAATTTTGTAGTACATTTGGAGATGAATAGACACATTTAGGGTGTCATAAAATGGGGCCATCTTATATTAAAGCAGCGGTTCCAAGTTTGTCTGACATAAACAGAAAGAGTGATGCAATAGGCCTAAGGTTGGACCCTCCAGCCACGGTCAGCAGAGAGGAGGCCTGTCGTCATGGTGACTCCGTGCGCTGGCTGACCTCGAGGTGAATTATCTTTGAGACTCAGTTTCCCAGCTTGTACCACCTCCCTGTCCATCTGGGCCCAGAGAAAATGGCTATTCAGGGCTCAGGCTCGGGCAGAAGCCAAGTTCCACAGCTGTTATTAATATTAATGATATTTAACAGCAATAACAACGAGTTTCAAGAGGCACCAAGAGAATTCAAGTGAGCACAGCCAGAACTTGGGTCTATTCTCGACACAGCAGTGGACTCGTCCTAGTAGGACACGCCCCTCTTCCGTTCCGCATCCTCCGGTAGTTCACTGTTTCTCTCGGAGTAGAAGCCAAAGTCCTTAAGTCGGCTCCACATGACTGCCTCCCACCAGCTACATTTGCCTAGTCCTGTTCCTTAGGACATCAACACTGTTCAGCCTCAGGGCCTTTGCACCTCCTCTCCCCTGTGCCTGGGATGCTCTGTCAGTGGCTCCCTCCCTCATCTCTTCATCTCCTTCATCTCCCTCATCCTCCTCCTCCTCTTTGCTCACCCCCTCCCCCTCAGAAACCTGCCCTATCCCCCTTCCCAGCTTTACCTTTTTCCTGAGCATCTCTCATTATCTAACTTGCCATATTTTTATTTGATGCTTTGCCTACCTCCCCTAGCAGAATGCACACTCCATAGGGCAGAGACTTTTTTAATGGAAAAATTCTTGCTTACTGCAGACATTAATCGACAGTGTGTACACATAAGAAATAAGCCAGACAAGGCAAACTTGCAAATTAAAGATCTTTCTCTGTGGAAATGAGGACATTATTTGAAGGAAAACACTTATAAGCCATTAAATGGTTATTGTAAAAGATGTCTTATAATTTTGGTAAAAAATGTTTAATCTCTTTTACTTGGCCCAAGAAGCAATATAAAAATCTCACATCTTGGATTTATAGGCTCAGACGAGATCTGACCTATATTTCCCCATTTTCTCTGCTTGTTACCTTAAGGGTTTATTCAGTCAAGGAAGAACCAAGAACAGCGAGGGGCAGCTGGGGGGTAATTGCCCCAAACTTCGGGAGACCTGCGCTGGAGAATGAGTGTCGAGGAATGAACGGTGATCGCTGCGGTGGCTCTGACGAGAATTTAATCACTGATGGTCCTGGGGTCTGAGGTTCCGGGGTCAGTATCAGATGTGGCATCTGAAGGCCTGGGGTCAAGCCCTGTCTTTGCCATTCACTGGGCATGTCCCGGTGCCCAGAGCAGTGGCTGGCACACCGGAGATGCTCAGTGAGCGAGAAGCTGAGTTGGCAGTGCACCCTTGGAGGGACCTGGGGGTGATGGGGGGTCAGAAGACCCATGGGACTCGCAGGGAGTCCCAGGTGGGGAGGGAAAGGTGGAGGTGAAGGACCTACTCCTCTTCTCTTTTGGGGACTCTGAACAATGTGAATTCCACCGACACAGTGATGCCCAGGGGCCAGGGCCAGGGTGGGGGGTGGGAGGAGCCTGCAGGGAGGTCAGAGACCAGCTCGGAAGTCCCCACCGTGGAGAAGTTCACGGCCAAGCACACAGATGGACACCTATACATCCATCCAACACAACGCAGTGTGGTCTGTGCCACCGTGGGGCTCAGCACCGAGGAGGGAGCACCCCGTGCTGGGAGGGAGGGGCTGGGGACCAGGAAATCTCAGTGGGGCCTGGGAGAATGAACCGGATTCAACTGGGTGGGTGGGGGACATCTTGGGGCAATAATGATATTTCAGGGTCTTTTTTCTCCCTTCCTTCCTCCTCCCACCTTGATTGCTGACGTCATATAGTTTCTCGTGGTAGAAAATTTATAAATTATAGAAAAGAACGAAGAAAATCTCACCGCCCAGGGATGGTCTTTGCCACCATTTTAGTGTATATCTGTGTAGTCTATTTTTGGCATCATGAATTTTTAATTACGCATAGTACACAAATATATTCTTCTTGTAAAAAATTAAAACATTACAGATAGGTCTCAAGTCCCCTTCGACAGCTGGCCCCACTCCTGGTCCCTTCCTTCAGTGCTTGCCTCCCATGTGACCACTTCATCAGAGTAACAAATATTATTCCAGACTGTTCTCTATGTACGTGGAGATGTAGAGATCTTTTTTTTAAATTATATTTTATACTGCAAATTCAGCTTTGTGATTGCATTTTCCTACTTCACATGTGAATACTTTTTCTATATGCTTACGTATGTACTTATAGAAAATGTATTCTTTGGTAGGCTTTTAAAATTTGTTTGAACTGTGTTGCTTATAAGGATGTGCAACTTGTGTGACATTGATTTAGGGCAAAGGGGTTGAGAGTGCAGGCACTGGAACCTGATTATTTAGATCTGAGTCCTGTACTTACCATTTCCTAGCTGTGTGACCTTGGAAGGGTTATTTAACCTCTCTGTGCTTCAATTGTCTTCTTTGTAACAAAGGGAGCTTTTAGTAGTCAGTATCTCCCTTCCTCTTAGAGTTGTTGTGAAGACAAAATGAGATAATATGTCAACTATGAAAACAGTACCTGCTATGTGGAGTGCTACAAATAAATGTTAGGTCTGATAAATTTGTTAATCTCCACTCTCATTATGGGGTAGAGAAATAGCATAATGGCTAAGGGCATGGGCTCTGCAGCCAGACTGGCTACTACCTGGGTTCAAACCCTAGGACAGCCACTGGCCCGATAAACTTTGGGCAAGTTTCTTAATTTTTCTATTCTTTATCTATAAAATGGCTTAATAATAGTACCTACTTTATAGGGTGAGAATTACATTAATGTGCCTAAGTATTTAGAAGGGTACTTAGACTTAAATATTAGCTAACAATTTTCTTTTTAAATTTATTTTCTATTTTCTTTAACTGATTTTTTTTTGATGAGGAAGATTGGCTCTGAGCTAATATCCGTTCCCATCTTCCTCTATTTTGTATGTGGGATGCCACCACAGCATGGCTGGATGAGCAATGTGTAGGTCCACATCCGGGATCTGAACCCTTGAACCCCGGGCTGCTGAAGTAGAATGTGCAAACCTAACCACTACGCCGCCGGGCTGGCCCCAGCTAACAATTTTCTTTTCATCTGCTGCCTGTTTCAAAGAATGACTACAGTCCAGTTTTAAAAGCCATTTTTCTATTAATAGACACATAGGCTGTTTACCCATCTCTCTCATGCATGTTCTTCTACCCAGAAGTGGAATTGCTGGGTCATTTGGTATGTACATTTCAACTTCTTTTATTTTCATTATTATCAATTTCTTAGTATTTAAAAAACGCACATATAGATTTATTATTTTAAACAGTTGGGTTAGTAGTTTAGCCAGTTTTTTCACTTACCTATATAATATGAATAATTTCCAGATATCATTAAACATTCTACAGCATTTTCTTCATCCATCTCTTTATAAACATTTTATTATGAAAAGTTTCAAACAGTAGAGAGAATAGTAAAATTAACCCCTGTGTACCCATCCCCCAGCCTCAACAAACGTCAACATGTCGCCACACCCTGCAGGGCACTGCTAACGACGGTGTAACATGTGCCATAAGTGTGTGTCATGATTTATCGAGCCTGTTCCTTATTCTTGGAAAATGAAGATGGTTTATTTTTTCACTATGATGATGGGATTTAAGTGTCTCACATTAGAGACAGATGTACAGGAGTGCTTTGCCTTCTGTTTTAGGCATTGCCCTTCTCCCTGCTTAGCCCAGCACAACCCTCTTCTGCCTATAGGTTTCTCAGATGCAGAGCTGGAGACAAGGATTCTGCGCACATGACTTATTGAAGGAGAGAGGGAAGCAGGACAGGGAAGGGAGGGGCCTTTCCGCTGGGCTGCTCTGGAGCAAAACTCAGACCACTGACGTGTCCTGCTATGAGCAGGGGTGTGGGCTTTTGTTCCTTCACGTCTGTCAGTCACTGGCTGCCCAGAGGAGGAGTGTAAACTGCCAGGCATCTTAGGGGGAGGCAGAGGCCACAGGGTCAGGTGGGGGACTGTGACAGCCTGTGAGGGGGTCTGGACTGCCCACACGCCCTCATCCTGCATCGTGAGACCTTTGCTGACACCTACGGACGAGCGAGGTTTCCTGAGAAGCTTCTGTTAGGTTACAGCAAATCTACAGAGCTCTGGGATTGAACTGGAAGATTTGGGGTTGGAGAGGCAGGAGGCAGGAAATGCATCTCTCCTCTTTTCATATTTGGCTGCAAAGCCCACAAATGCCCAAGCTCGGGCTGCAGCCAGATATGGAATGAGATGAAAGACTGGGTCATACAATGGCTCAAATGGAATTTAAGAAAGAAACCAAAAAAGTCAGTCAATAAAGAGTGGCACGAGGCTGCAGGGGGTGAGGGGGCAGGGGGGGGAGCCCAGGGGAGATTATCTAAGCTTTGGCAGATTTATGGACCTTTGGAAAAAGCTGGCAGGGAGCAGAGGAGCCGCTGAGGAGGGAATAGTTAGATTCTGGATGGAGCTACTGCTTCAGGAAGGATGGGTGCACGCAGACAGGAGCACAGCATGGGACTCTCCTGGCTGTCTCAGAAAGTTCAGATTCAGTATGCAGGGCAGGTAGGCTCTTAGGGGGTTAGATGTCCTCATCCTTAGAAGGCTGAGGCCTGACCTTCTGAAGGTCACTGGCCTGCTGTCCATCCTGCTGCAAGACACCCAGGAGGGAGAGGGGAGCAGACATTGCAATCCATATCCCCAGCTGCCTCACACCCACACATGTTTCATTTGACTGGAAGGTGGGCTGTGAGAATCAAATCTTTAAAGATCTAGGTCTCCAGGAGCACTGAACCAGTGTTCTTTCGTGGCTCCAATGGGACCATCTCAGTAATTGCTGCCCCCTTTAAAGTGGCTGTACCATAGTCCCCACCACTCCCTAGTGCCTCACACCTGCCCACTTCACTTATTTACAAGACCTGGCTGGCCCTGCTGGGGACTGTGGCTTCCCATCCACCAAGCCTTGAGAAATCCAACCTCAATCAAATCTTTTTTCTCGGCCCTCAATTATCTCTTGAGGCCCCATTCTCTACCTCTGTAGAGAGGTACGTTCTGTACCTCTGGCTACAGCAGTTCACACAGTGTCCGGGAGGGCAGTGATGGGTGGGAGCACTGGAGGAGGAAGACCAGCACAGAGGGTCAGGATGTGAGCCCTGGAACCAGATTGCTTGGATTCGGATTTTGGCTCCAGTACCAGCTGTGTGAGCTGGAAAGGTGCTCAGGCCCCTGGTGTCTCAGTTTTCTCCTCTATAAATGGGGATAACAAAAGGAATAAATACGTGTAAAGCTCTTAGCACTGATGAAGTGCTTGATAAATATGACCTACTATTGTGATTGCTAGCCCTGGACACTGGCGTCACCATGCCTCCTGCTGCCCAAGGCCAGGGCCATCAGCTACAGCTGCTCCAGGCAGGCCACAAAGATGTCCTCCCAGCCACTCTCACCACTGACCGCAGGCCTCCACGATGGGGTCCTGCCTGCTCCCCAAGGCCTGGGCAGTGGGCACCAGCATCCGGAGCATTCTTGCCTCCCCCCGAGGGCCCCTCCAGGGCACTGTGTGCAGTGACCCAGGCCCCTCTCCCCACCTCCACCCCCCCCCACTGTGATCCTCCAGAACTCAGGGAGCCACTCTCTTCAGAGCCGTGCGGCCTCCAGGCCTCCCTCCCCAACGCGAGCAATCACACCTGTCCTGTTCACCTGCGTCAGAATAGCCTGAGGAGAGGGTGATAAAAATGCCAATTCCTGGGCCAAAAAACGTCCGTTCCCCAGATCCCATGAATCAGAATCTCTGAGGTCAGGGCTGGCAATTCACACATGCGCGCGCGTGCGCACACACACACACACACACACACACACAGGAGTTTTTGAGATAAAATTACATTTACATTCAGTGAAATGTACAAATCTTACCTGCACAGTTGGATGAGCTTTGACAAATGTACACCCCCACGTAACCCAGGCCCCAGTCAAGACACAGAGCATGTCCATCACCGTCCAGTCAGTTCTCTGCCCCTCACCCACCCAAACCACTGCTCTGATTTCTAGCCCATATTAGTTCTGTCTGTTTATAAACTTCACATAAATGGAATCACATAGCATGAACGTCTTAGTTCTGGCTTCTTTTACTCAGCTCAATGTTTTAGAAATTCATCCATACTGATGCATGTATCCACAGTGATTCCTTTATATTTCTGAGTAGTAGTATTCCACCGTTCGCACCCTCCACAGTTTGCTCATCCATTCTTCTTTGATGGACATTAAGGTTGTTTCCGGTGTGGGCTATGATGAAGAGAGCTGCCATGAGCTTTCTTGTGCAAGTGCTTTTGTGGGCATAAGCTCTCATTTCCCTCGGGTAAATACCTAGGAGTGGAACTGCTGGGTCTTTCTTAGAATCTGCCAAACTGTTTCCAAAGTGGTTGTAGTGTCTTACCCACTGCCCAGCAGAAAAGGAGCATTCCAGTTGCTTCACATTCCTGTCAGCACTTGGCATTGTCAGGCTTTTAAATTGTAGCCATTCTAGTGAGTATGAAGTAGTATCTTATTGTGGTTTCAATTTAGATTTCCCTGATGACTAATCATGTTGACTATTTTTTATGTGTTTATGGGTATTTTTATGTCCTCTTTCATGAAGTGCCTATTCAACCCTTTTGACCATTTTAAAAAAGTGGGTTCTTTGTCTTTTTAATTATTTTCAGAAGTTCTTTATATATTCTGCATATATGTCCTTTGTCATGTGTATTAGGAAAATTTCCTTTCAGTCTGTGGCTTGCCTTTTCACTTTCTTACTGGTATCTTTTGATGATCAGACGCTTTTATTTTTGATGAAGAAAAGTTTGTTGTTTTATCTCTTTTGATTAGTGCTAGTTTTCTAGGGATCTTTGTCTACTGACTACATTTTTAACAAGGTTCTCAGGTGATTCTGTTGTGCACTAAAATTTCCACTGCTCGCAGATAATGGTGCATTGTTGGTCCCTTTCCCCTGCAGGCACCATTCACCTAACACATATGCATGCACACACAAACACACACACACACACTCACACACCTGCCACATGGAACAAGGAACCCAGAACTTAAGAACCTAAGACGTGATGAGTCAGAGACAATGGGTTTGCCCCCAATATCCATCCCTTCCTCTTAGTAAGAAGAACCCACCAATCATCTTGGACATGGACATCCAGCTAGGACTGCATTTCCCAGCCTACCTTGCAGCCAGGGGGTGGCCATGTGACTAAGTTTTGTCCAGCGACTGGTAAGTGGAAGTGGATGTAAAACTTCTGGAATGTAGGGGCTGGCCCCGTGGCATAGTGGTTAAGTTTGGCATGCTCTGCTTTGGTGGATCTACACCACTCGTCGGCAGCCATGCTGTGGTGACATCCCATATACAAAATAGAGGAAGATTGTCATGGATGTTAGCTCAGGGTGAATCTTCCTCAGGGGAAAAAAAAAAAAAACTTTGAGAACGTATCCTTAAAAGGGATGGGTAGCTCCTTCAGGTACCTGTCCTTCTTCCTGCTGGCTGGAACCTGGGCATAATAGCTGGAGCTTAAGCAACCATCTTGGGCAGCGAGGTGGGATGCTAAGGATAGTAGAGCAAAAATGTAGAAGGAGCCTGGGTCCTTGAAGACTGTGCAGCTACCACCTGGTCTGGATGGCCTCTCTTCAGGCTTCTCTTATGTGACAGAAAAATAATGTCTTATCTTGTTTGACAAGACTGTGTTGGTGTTGTTATCACTACTGTTTTTTGTTTGTTTTATGCAGCTGAATTGAATACTAACTACTACACTTGGCTGTTCTCCTGTGAGGAGATAGGAGAAAATCAACTTTTCATTCTTTGGTTAATGGATGCTGACCAAAAAAAAAAAAAAAAGGCAAAGCAAAACAAAACAAAAACAAAAACCAGACACCAAATAATTCTCAGGAACTTATCCTGTCACACCTTATTTGGAAAGAAGTTTGGGAATCTGGAACATTCCTACAGCCTCTGGAGTTTTCAAAGCACTTCCATACACATCTTTCCATGGAGTCTCATTGCACCCTGCCAGGTGGGTTGGACGAGCATTATTGACTCCCCTGCCACACGATGGAGCTGGGACTAAGAGGGCAAGTGACTTGACCCCAGTTCCAAACAGGCCACAGGTGGAGTTCAGATCCCCTGACGTTTTGCCCGGGGCATCATGGGAATGCCTGAGAACCGCAATGGTACAGTGGCGTCTGGAAATGAAGCATCTTAGAGGGCAGAGGCGAAATCCTATTCTCCTAATCTCAGTGGGGTGTGCCCCGGCCGGGACTAGGGAGAGGCAAGGAGGTGCCCACTGTTGCGTGCCACCCCCACGCTGGCACAACCCTCGCTCCCTTTCTTGCCTCACCAGAGCCCCTGCTGTGGGGTGTGCAGCTCAACTCTCTCTCTCTAAACAGCAGCCCCTCATTCCCCAATATCAGTTCTAAAAAGAGAATGGTATGATGGCAAGACCCTGAGGGGGTGGGCATTAGAGCAGCCTAGGTTCAAATCCTTTTTTGGTTCTTTAGCTACTTGACCGTGGCAACTTTCTCTGCTCAGCCTCCTTTCCACCTCTGAAACATGAGGATAGTTTGAAAGAGTTGTCAGAAGGATTAAATTAAACAGCACAAATAAAGTGTCTGGCCTATGGAGTCCCTTTCTCCTAACTTTCTCTTTGTTATAATTGTGTTCTCCAGAGTTCATTGTCCCAGAGAAGCAAGAAATTGTTAATCTAATACAGTTTACTAATTATGCACCTTCCAGGTGTGAAGTATGGTGCTAAGATAGAGATAAAGCAACCCCTATCCAGCCATCCAGTAAGGAGTGGCTCTGGCTGTCCAACACCCATGCTCCCCACTTGCTGAATGGAAGGCAGGGAGCAAGGAGCCCTCTTTGCCAAAATAGATCAAAATAGATCCTCCCTAAATGTCACTGGCCGGTGAAAAGAACCAATGGGCTAAGTCAGCCAGGTCAAACCCGCAACACAGAACTTATTCTGGTTCTTCTCAGGTTATTGCATTTCTTTCATTTTCTTGATGATACTATTAAGTGTTTATTCTATACAAGGCCTTGCATTGAAATAAACGTATTTTAATTTTATTTGCAGTAATAAATTTCAGAAAAAAACAAACAAATGTTGTTTCTTGCCAGGAGAGATTTTACAAATGCTCCGTAGAAACTGATTATTTTAAAAATTGAGACCACATTGGATATAAATTCTCCCTTCAGACCTTCAGTTTAAACTGAACCGTGAAACTAAAGATCAGACTTCTCATAATACAAAATCAAATGCATGACAAAAAGTAAATGCTGTGAAGACACTTATGGGTTAAAAAAGAAAACAAATATATTTATCCATTAAAAAATCATATTATCAGCCAGATGGATAAAGAAAGGTCTGTGCTTCCCTGAGTGCCCTAGTTCTTTCCTGACTTTCTGACAACAATTTTTTATTTTCTACCCTAAAAAAGAATGAGACCTCTAAGACAGACATCAGCCGGGGGCTGCAGTCTGGCGGGGGTCTATGAAATGGTTGTCATAATGGTCAACTCTGGTGTTGGTTCACGAAGTCTGAGCTCTGCCGGGTGGCTAGTGTAGACAGTCTTCTCTCTCAAGGCAAGGTAAGATGTGGCCTCACCACAACTCAGGAAATGCTTCCAGTGCTGGGTAATGTGACAACTGCTGACCACCGAGACAGGGCCACAAATAGGAGCTGGCCCTGCCCCACTGTGCCACGCACGCCACTGTTGGCCCCAGTTTGGGCCAAACGCTGGGGGTGCCAATTCTACCTGAGAAATTCGGGCTCTGCCTTCTAGCATCATTGATAATTTGGAAGGCTGGAGCCTCCCTTCTGAGAGTCCCCTGGGGGGTGGGTCAGCGGGACCTTTTTCAACTACATTCACTGAGCGCCCCCTGGTGGGCAAAAAGCTGAACGTGCCACGCCACTGCCCTCAAGGGCTTCCAGTCTGGTGCAAGTTAGGGACGATTGCAATGTCCTGTGATGCCTCGGGATGGGGTGGGGGGTTGCAGCTTTGTCCTGGTGGGTGGGAGAAACCTCTACTCAATTCTAGAGTGTTGTGGCAACAGGCTTTGCCAGAAATAAAAACAGTTAATACTCATCGAGTACCTACTTTATGCAAGACTCTGCTCTAAGCCCTTAACAGGTATTAACTAATTTAATCCTTAGAACAACCCTTCATGGTCGATTTTTATTATCCCTACAGGAATACCCACAAGGTGAAAGAGGTAATCCTCCCAAAGTAAACTGGGGTGTTCTTGGGTGTAGTTACCAAAGAATAGAATGAATGGTGGGCTGCCCCAAAGCCCCCATATCCACTATTGTTCACCATACTTGTTTGCTGATATTAATTTTCTCCTAGGTTTGCAGAGAAGCATTAAGTCTTCTGATTTCTAAGAGGTAATAGCTAGAAGTCTGTTTCTGTTTTCTACTTCCACTCTTGGGGACACTTTTCTTTTGTCATTTAAGTTTTTGTTTTTGTTTTTTTCTGAACCTCCAGCTGCAAATACACTTAATAATCAACCACAACAGAGCCCCTGACAGATGGGCCTCGAAACAGATGGCTCCATTGAAAGGCAGCAATTGAAAATGGAGGGTAATTTGAACCAATCAAGAAGATGGGGTCTCTTGGAGGCAAAGTTTCTACAGAAACTGAAACCATATCCCCCAAGCTCCTTTGGTACATTTTTCACCCACAGATGAGCCTTCCTGGAGGTGGATCCAACTTTTTTTTTTAACATCTGGAACGTTGAAAAGGAAGAGAGAGGAGCCCTGGGGAGTTGTCAATCAAGTTCACTTTTCTTTTGGCAAATTCAGCATCAGTGACAAATTGCCCAATTTGACATAAACAAAGTTGATAGATGTCGGCAAAGCTGTTTTGAAACAGCAGCAACCGAGAGATGTGTAGGATGGGTTTTTTTCACTCAACAGTCAGTATGTTTAATAACAAATAAAACAACCAGATGTTTGAAAAATCCTACCACCTTCACAATGTCATCTGATAGTTAGCTGCTGCTGGTTAATGAGAATGTGGGATTCGTTCCAATCCCAATTCAGAAAGTTGGCAGTAAAGTCCATTTAAGGACTTCACTGGATAGCTCTCATCATAGTCCGTGAAGTATTCTAAGTTTGTCTCTGAGGATTTCTGGGACTAGAAAACACTGGCCTTGCTCTCAGAAGACTTGAGTGTAGGTGCTGGTCTGACACTGCTTCCCTGTGTAACCTTGGGTAAGTCATTTAACTCTCCTGGAGTTTAGGTTCCCCAGGACACTGATAATAACCAGCCCTGTCCTGCCTACCCCTGGGTTGTTGCAAGGTTCAAGTGCAATATGAGATGTGAATCACTTTTTCTTTACTTTGAAGTTTATTGATGTTTTTACTGAGAAATAATTTCATCTGGTAAAGTGCACAAATCTTAAGTGTACAGCTCAATAAATGTTTACATATGTATACACCTGTATTGCCACTCAGATCAAGATGGCACCCCGAAAAGTTCTCTGTGCCTTTCCCATTCTCACCTCTCTTACCATAGATTAGCTTTGCCTGTTCTTGAACTTGTTATAAATAGAATCGCATAGTACAGAGGGGCCTCCGTATCCACAGATTCTGCATCCACAGGTTCCACCAACCTCGCTCCAGTGGAAAAGCTTAGGATGGTTGCGTCTGTAATGAACACGTACATTTTTTTTCCTGTCGTTATTCTCTGAACAATACAGTGTAACAACTATATACATAGCATTTACGTTGTAT
The DNA here is from genome assembly GCA_031878705.1 of Tapirus indicus. Taxonomy (NCBI): domain Eukaryota; kingdom Metazoa; phylum Chordata; class Mammalia; order Perissodactyla; family Tapiridae; genus Tapirus; species Tapirus indicus. The sequence goes on along the minus strand of CM062927.1, from coordinate 27,564,059 downwards.
TAGGTAATATAAGTAATCTAGAGCTGATTTAAAATATATGGGAGGATGTGCATAGGTTATATGCAAATACTACACCATCTTATATAAGGGACTTGAGCATCTGCAGATTTTGGTATCCACGGGGGTCCTGGAACCAATCCCCCGCAGATAGCGGTCGACTGTATGTATTGTTTTATGTCTGGCTTTCAGTTGACATAGTGGTTTTGAGATCCATTTATACTGATGCAGGAATCAGTAGTTTGTTCCCTTTTGTTGCCAAACAGTGTTGCATGGTACAGCATTCCCATGGTTTGTTTATCCATTCTCTTGTTGATGGGCACCTGGGTTGTTTCCTGTTTGGGGTTATTATGAATAAAGCTGCTATGAGCTTTTTGTACAAGTGTCTTTGTGTAACTGTTTTCATTTCTCTTGAGTAAATACCTAGGAGTAGAATGGCTGGGTCATAGGGTAGGTGTGTGTTTAACTTTTTTAGCAGTTGCTAGTTCTCCAAAGTGGTTCCAAAGTTGGAGAAAATATCTTTAAATGTCACATGTCTGTCACAGCTCTGACAGAGCCCAAGGATTATGGTCCATTTTATAAGGTAAGAGCTGTCTACCCTCTTTGACCAGAAACATCTTTACTGCCCCTAAGATGGGGTTCACACTGAAGATGGAAGAGCAGAGAGAAGGAAAGACCTGAGTCCTTGGAGACTTTGAACTGCTAAATCAACCAACCTGACATCTCACTGCCAAACTTCTATTTAGATTAGATAGTAAATTTCCTTATTGTGAGGCCAATTGCAATCAGTCTGGAGCTGTCTGGAGCTCCAGCATCCTGACTGGTACACCAAACGGTCCCAGCATTCCTCCGCTGAACCCGGACCTGCTCTCAGGATTCTCAGCATGGGACTTCTGGTAGACCGGACCAATGGCCAGCAGCTAGTGTTCTTGTGAAAGCTATTTGTCACCCTGATAATGCTAAGCCACCTTTTGTGCAGCTGAAATTAAATTCATCTGAAGTGCAAAGTAAGAAGCTTCCTTTTTAAGCTTTTAATGACTTTTCAAGAATATTGCTGATCACTCAGCCACAGATCACAAAGCTTTAGGTAATTTGCTGCCACCCACTGAGAACGCGTCTCTGGCAGCAGCAGCTCAAGATAGGAGGCACTCATGGACCTGGATTCTGCCTGTCACTTAGGAAATATTTCTTGCTTTCCTTCCATGTACCACATGCTGGGGATTGTGGGGAATACCAAAGAAGTAAGAAGGTTCTAGATGGCAAACATTTGGGGGAGGGGAAGTGATATGAATTCTGGGTAGCAAGAATATTTAATATTCCACAGTAAAGGGGATGTTTTACTTTATATATATATTTTTACTTTTATTGTAGCATAATGAATAATACATGTGTGGCAAAGTGCACAAATCTTAAATGTGCAGTTCAGTGAATTTTTAAAAAGTGAATACATCCAGGCACTCAGAAACCGAACATGAACAGACCTCAGAAGATTCTCTTGTTCCCCTTCCTCGTCAACAACCCTTTCTACTTTTAAAATGACCACTATTCTGACATCTGTCACCATAGATTGGTTTTGTCTGATTTGAACTTTATATAAATGAAGTCATATTCTTGTGTCTGGTATCTTTTGCTACCATTATATCTGTGAGATTCATTCATGTTGTTTGTGGATGTAGTTCATTCTTTTAGTTACTGCAGGATTTTGTTATATGGACCACACCATAATTTATTTATCCATTCTTCTGTTAATGGACATTTGGGTTGTTTCCACTTTGGGGCCAGTACAAATAATGGTGCTATGAACACTGTTGTACATGGCTTTTGGTGAAAATATGTACACATTTATGCCGGAAATAGAAAGATAAGCAGATAGAGATAGATAGATAGATAGATAACACATACATATATACATTCATACATAGAATTGTTGAGTCATAGAGTATGCATGTATTTAGCTTTAATATATTTTGCCAATTTTCCAAAGTGATTCTTCCTATTTACAATCCCTCAGCAGTATATGACAGTCCCAGTTGCTCTACAACCTTAAAAAAAATTTTTTATTGTGGTAAAATACACATAACATAAAATTTACCATCTTAACCATTTTCAAGTGTATAATTCAGTGGGATTAAATACTTTCATAATGTGCAACCATCACTATCATCTATCTGCATAACTCTTTTCACCTTGTAAAACTGAAATTCTGTACCTATTAAACAATAACCCCCCATTCCCACCCCCACCTCCCAGACCTTGGCAATCACCATTCTACCTTCTGTCTCTATGATTTTGACTCCTCTAAGTATCTCATATAGTGAAATCATACAATATTTGTATTTTTGTGACTGGCTTATTTCACTTAGTATAATGTTCTCAAGGTTCATCCATGTTGTAGCACGTGTCAGTTTCCTTCCTCCTTAAGGCTGAATAATATTCCATTGTATAGATATACCACATTTGCTTATTGATGGACACTTGGGTTGCTTCCGCATTTTGGCTATTGTAAATAATGCTATGAATATGGGTATATAAATATCACTTTGAGACCCTGCTTTCAATTCTTTCAGGTATACACTCAGAAATGGAATTGCTGGATCATATGGAAATTCTGTTTTCAACTTTTGAGGAATCTTCATACTGTTTTCCAAAGAGGCTGTACCATTTTACATTCCTACCAACAATGCACAAGGGTTCCAATGTCTCTGCATCCTCACCAATACTTGTTATTTATTTATTTATTGCGGAGGAAGATTCACCCTGAGCTAACATCTGTTGTCAACCTTCCTCTTTCGATATGTGAGCCGCTGCCACAGCATGGCAACTGACAGATGAGTGGTGTAGGTCCACACCCGGGAACTGAACCCGGGCTGCTGAAGTGGAGCACACTGAACTTAACCACTACACCACTGGGGCTGGCCTTTGTTATTTTTTTTATAGTAATCGTCCTAATGGGCATGAGGTGGTGTCTCATTGTAGTTTTGATTTGCATTTCCCTAATGATTAGTGATATTGAGCATCTTTTCATGTGCTTATTGGCCATTTGTACATCTTCTTTGGAGAAGTGTCTATTCAAGTCTTTTGCCCAATTCTTAATCAGGGGGTTTGTTTTTGTTCTTGAGTTTTAGGAGTTCTCTATATATTCTGGATATTAATCCCTTGTCAGATATATGATTTGCAAATATTTGCTCCCATACTGTGGGTTGCCTTTTTACTCTGTGGATGGTGTCTTTTGCTGTATGAAATTTTAAAATTTTCATGAAGTCCAACTTGTATATTTTTTTCTTTTCTTGTCTATGCCTTTGGTGTTATATCCAAGAAATCATCGCCAAATCCAATGTCATGAAACTTTTGCCCTGTGTTTTCTTCTAAGAGTATTATAGTTATAGGTCTTACATTTAAGTGTTTGATCCATTTTGAGTTAATTTTTGTATCTGGTAGCAGGTAAGGATCCAACTTCATTCTTTTGCATGTGGATATCCAGTTTTCCCAGCACCATTTGTTGAAAAGACTGTTCTTTCCCCATTCAATCATCTTGGCACCCTTGCCAAAAATCATTGGACCATATACGTGAGAGTTTATTTCTGGGATCTCTAGTCTCTCTTTTTTTCCAGGCTGGCTTTCTATTCTATTCCATTGGTCTATATGTCTGTCTTTATGCCAGTACTACACTGTTTTGATTACTGTAGCTTTGCAGTAAGTTTTGAAATCAGGAAATGTGAATCCTCCAGCTTTGTTCTTCTTTTTCAAGATTGTTTTGGCTATTTGGGTTCCCTTGAGATACCATACAAATTTTAGAATGAGTTTTTCTATTTCTGCAAAAAATGTCGTGGGGATTTTGATAGGGATTGCATTGAATCTGAGATTGCTTTGAGTAGCACTGATATCTTAACAATATTAAGTCTTCCAGTCCACGAACGTGGGATATGTTTCCATTTATGATGTTTTCTTTAATTTCCTTCAGCAATGTCTTGAAGTTTTCATCGTGCAAGTTTTTCACCTCTTTGGTTAATTCCTAAATTAATATGTTAATATTAAGTTAATAATTTAATTCCTGATTTTTGATGCTATTGTAAATGGAATTGTTTCTGTGATTTTCTTTTCCAATTGTTCATTGTTAGTGTATGGAAAGACAACTGATTTTTGTGTGTTGACTTTGTATCCTGCTACTTTGCTGAATTCATTTATTAGTTCTTAGTGGTTTGGGGAATCTTTAGAGTTTTCTATATATAAGATCATATCATTTGTGACCAGAGATAATTTTACTTCTTTCTTTCCGATGTGGATGCCTTTTATTTCTCTTTCCTGCCTAACTTCTCTGGCTATAACTTGCAGTACTATATTGAATAGAAGTGGCAAAAGTGGACATCCTTGCTTTGTACCCGAACTTAGAGGAAAAGCTTTTAGCTTTTCACCACTGAGTATGATGTTTACTGTGGGGTTTTTATATATGGCTTTTATTGTGTTGAAGTACGTTCTTAGTTTGTTGAATGTTTTTATTATGAAAGGGTGTTGAATTTTCTCAAATGCATTTTCTACATCAATTGAGATGATCATGTCATTTTTCTCCTTCATTCTGTTTAGGTGACATTGATCAATTTTCACATGTTGGAACATCCTTGCATTTCAGGGATAAATCCCACTTGGTCATGGTGTATAATCCTTTTAATATGCTGCTGAAATCAGTTTGCTAGTATTTTGTTGAAGATTTTTGATGGTAGTGTCTTTGTCTGGTTTTGGTATCAGGATAATGCTGGCCTCATAGTTAGAAAGTGTTAGAGTTAGAAAGTGTTCTCTCCTCTTCAATTTTTCTGGAAAAGTTTGAGAAGGATTGGTATTAGTTCTACTTTAAATGTTTGGTAGAATTCACCAGTGAAGCCTTTGGGTCCAGGCTTGTATTTGTTGGGAGAGTTTTAGTTACTGATTCAGTCTCCTTACTAGTTATAGGTCTACTCAGAGGTTCCATTTCTTCTTGATTTAGTCTTGGTAGGTTTTGTGTTTCTAGGAATTTGTCCATTTCATCTAGGTTATCCAATTTGTTGGCATACGGTTGTTCATAGTATTATCTTATAATCCTTATTTCTGTAGAATCAGTAGTAATGTCCCTACTTTCACATCTGATTTTAGAAATTTGAGATTTCTCTCTTTTTTTCCTTAGTTGAAGTTTTAGTTCAAGTAATTCTTAGTTGAAGTTTTTTATATGTTGAAGTACTTTCCTTTTGTTCTTAGTTTGTTGAATGTTTTTATTATGAAAGGGTGTTGAATTTTGACAAACCTAGCTAAAGTTTTGTCAATTTTGTTCATCTTTTCAAAGAACCAACTTCTGGTTTCATTGATTTTCTCTATTGTTTTTCTAGTCTCTATTTCATTTATCGCTGCGCTAATCTTTATTATTTTCTTCTTTCTACTAATTTTGGGTTCTTCTTTTTCTAGTTCCTTAAATTGTATAGTTAAGTTGTTGATTTGAGATATTGTTTTTTTAAGGTAAGTGTATATAGCTATGAATTTCCCCCTTACTACTTTCACTGCATCCCATAAATTTTGGTATGTTGTGTTTTCATTTTCATTCATCTCTAAGTATTTTCTAATTTCCCTTGTAATTTCTTGTATGATCCATTAGTTGTTTAAGAGTGTGTTATTTAATTTCCACAAGTTTTTTAGTTTTCCAGTTTTACCTGTGTTGTTGATTTCTAATTTCATCCTGTTGTGGTCAGAGAAGACACTTTGCATGATATCTAGCTTTTAAAATCTATTGAGACTTAATTTGTGGCCTAACACATCATCTATCCTAGAAAATGTCCTATGGCACTTGAGAAGAACATGTATTCTGATGTTGTTGGGTAGAGTGTTCTGTATTATGTCTGTCAGATCCAGTTGTGTTATTGTGTTGTTTAAGTCTTCTATTTCCTTACTTATATTCTGTCTGGTTGTTCTATCCATTATTGATAGTGGGGTATTGAAGTCTCCAATTATTACGGTAACTCTTTATTTCTCCCTTCATTCTGTCAGTTTTTGTTTCATATATTTTACCAGTCTGTTATTAGGTATGTAAATGTTTGTAATTTTTATGTATTCTGGCTATATTGAATCTTTTATAAATATATAATATTCTTCTTTGTCTCTTGTAATCTTTCTTGATTTAAAGTCTATTTTTGTCTGATATTAGCATAGCCACCCCCACTCCTTTTTTGTTACTATTTACATGGAATATCTTTTCCCATCCTGTCACTTTCAATCTATTTCTGCCTTCAAATCTAAAGTGAGTTTCTTGTAGACAGCATGTAGTTGGATCAGGTATTTTTATTTATTCTGTCAGTCTCTGTCTTTTGATTGGAGACTTTAATCCATTTACATTTAAAGTAATTGCTGGTAAGGAAAGACTTATTTTTATCTCTTTGCTATCTGTTTTCTATATACCTTACAGTCTTTTTGCCCTTCATTTCCTACATTACTGTCTTCTTTTGTGTTTAGTTGATTTTTTGTAGTGAAACATTTAAATTCCTTTCTCATTTCCCTTTGTCTATATTCTATAGCTATTTTCTTTGTGGTTACCATGGGGATTACATTTAACCTCTTAAAGTTATAACACTCTAATTTGAATTTATAGCATCTTAACTTCAATAATATACAAGAATTCTGCTCCTTTACAGCCGCAACCTCACCTCCTTCAGTTGTTCATGTTACAAAATTACAACTTTATACATTGTGCACCCCAAAACATAAAATAATAATTCTTTTAAGTATATCAGTCTCTTAAATTATATAGAAAACAACATGTGGAGTTACAAACCAAAGCTATACTAATACTAGGTTTTAGACTAATAATTTCTAAAAAATATATTAATCTCTTAAATCATGTAGAAAACAAAAAACGGAGCTACAAACCATTGTTACAGCAATACTAGATTTTATAATTGCACATGTATTTGCCTTTTGAGATCTTTATTTCTTTATACAACTTTAAGTTACTATCTAGTGTCCTTTCACTTCATCCTGCAGGACTCCCTTGAGCATTTCTTTCAGGGCAGGTCTAGTGGTAATGAATTCTCTCAGTTTTTGTTTATCTGGAAATGTCTTAATTTCTCCTTCACTCTTGAAGGACAGTTTTGCTGGATATAGGATTCTTGGTTGACATGTTTTTTCTTTTAGCACTTTGAATATATTGGCCCACTTCCTTCTGGCCTCCAAGTTTCTGATGAGAAATCTGCTGATAATCTTATTAAGAATCCCTTATATGTGATGAATTGCTTCTCTCCTGCTGCTTTCAAGATTCTCTCTTTATCTTTGTCTTGTGAAAGTTTGATTATAATGTATCTTGTTGTGGATCTCTTTAACTTCATTTTACTTGGAGTTTGTTGAACTTCTTGGATGTTTATATTCATGTCTTTCATCAAATTTGGGAAGTTTTCAGCCATTATTTCTTCAAATATTCCCTCTGTCCCTTTCTTTCTCTTCTCCTTCTGTGACTCTCACAGTGCATATGTTGGTCCTCTTTGTGGTGTCCCACAGACACCTGAGGCTCCATTCACTTATTTTCTATCTTTTTTCTTTGTGTTCCTCAGACTCGATAATTTCCATTGTCCTGTCTTCAAGCTCACTGATTCTTTCTTCTGCCTGCTCAAATCTCACTTTGAATCCCTCTAGTGAATTTTTCATTTCAGTTATTATACTTTTCAGAATTTCAGAATTCAGAGCTTCAGCATAAGCTCCAGAATTTCTTTTTGGTTTCTCTTTAGGTTTCCTATCTGTTTACTGATATTTCCATTTTCCTCACACATCATTTTCTTGACTTTCTTCACATCTTCCTTTCATTCTTTGCATATCTTTGAGACAGTTGTTTTAAAGTCTTTGTCTAGTAGATCTGCCATCAGGCTTTTTCCTGGAAGAGTGTTTGTTGATTTATTTTTTCCTTTGAATGGGCCATACTTTTCTGTTTCTTTTCCTTGTGTGACTTATGATTTTTTATTGAAAACTGGACACTTGAATTGAATAATGTGGTTACTCTGAAAATCAGATTCTCTCCCTTCCCTGGGGTCTGCAGGTTTTTGTTTATTTATTTATTTATTTATTTTGATTGTTGTAGATTGTCTCTGTGCCAGGGATCAGCCTGAGGTTTAACCTTAAGATCTTCGCAGGTCTTTTCTGAGCCTGTGCCTTTCCCTGGGCACATGTGACCACTTTCTAATTTTACCCATGTATGCAGTTGTTTTTGAATACCCTAGTCTTTAATGTCTGGCTCCCAAAAGGGGAAAAATAGGAAAATGAAGGAGGGAAAATAGGGCACTGGCTTTTTAAATCCCCTGGAAGTCACTTCTGCTGAGGTGGAGGGCTTGCAACAATGGGAGAAGGTGCAACAAAAATGGCTGCCCTTCTCTTTGTCTGCATCTCTGAGATCAGAAGCAGTAACCAGTGATCAGAGCATAGATCCCTAATATTTGGGGGACAGGGTCCTTTTTGCCAACCCTGGCTCCTGCAACCCTGTGCAAGCTGCTCTAGGAATATACATGCACAGCGGTTTGCCACAGTCTGGGGTGAGGGATTGGTATCTGAGCCGAAATGGACTGAAATTAACTTCAGTTTACCACCCAAGCCTTCCCCTGGAAGTTGCAAGCTTCAATAGACTCCACAGTTCCAAAATAGTTACATCAGACAGATTCTGCCAGTGCAATTGCTGTCTAGGTGGGGAGACAGATTCCTAATGCTTTCTACTCTGCCATCTTCCCAGAATCCTCACTCTACAACCTTTTGAACACTTGGTTTTGTCGATTTTTAAATGTAGCCATCATTAGTTTTCAGGGAAATGAAAATTCAAATAAAGAAAAAAAATTGACAATAACAAGTGTTAGTAAAGATTGGAGCAGCAGGAACTTTATACATTGCTGGTGGAAATGTAACATGGTACAAACATTTTGGAAAATAATTTGGTAGTTTCTTATAAAGTTAAACATATAAATACCATATGACCAGAAATTCCATTCCTAGGTATTGACACAAGAGAAATGAAAACATATATTCACACAAAAACTTGTACAAGAATGTTCCTAGCATCTTTATTCATAAAACCCAAACTGGAAATAACCCAAATATCCATCAAGATGAATGGATAAATAAAATGTGGTATATCTATACAATGAATACTATTTATCAATTAGAACTACTGATACAGGTGTCAATGTCGATGAATATAAAAAACATGCTGAGCTAAAGAAGCCATACACAAAAGGTATGGTATGATTCTATTTGCATGAAGTTCTAGAACAGGCAAAATTAGGTTATAGTGACAGAAAGCAGATCAGTGGTTTCCTGGGATGTGTGTTGGGATTAGAGAGGAGATTGACTACACAGGGACATGAGGAAACTTTAGGATGATATGAATGTTGATCTTGATTGTGGAATGGTCATATATTTATTAAATACATCTAAATGTACTTTTACAACAGGTACATTTTTTTGTAAAGAAATTGTACTTCATTAGAAATGTAGTCATTCTGGCCTGGTGGATGTGTAGTGGTTTTTCATTGTGGACTTAATTTTCATTGCCTTATGATGAATTATGCTGAGCACCCTCCATATACTTATAGCTATTTTGATATTTCACTCGTCAGGTTTCTCCAGAGAAGGCAGGCTGGAGACCCAGGAAAGCTTACAGTAGTTCCAGTCCCAGACCAACAGGCTCAGGACCCAGGAAAAGTTGATGCTTCAGTTCATGTCTGAATGCAAGAAAAAAATCAATGTCCCAGCTTGAAGGCAGTCAGGCAGAAGGAATTCACTCTTACTTAGCCTTTTTGTTCTAGTTAGGCCTTCCTCTGAGGGGTGGGGCTTATCCACATTAGGGAGGACAATTGTTTTACTCAGTCTACTGATTCAAATGTTAATCTCATCCAGAAACACCCTCATAGACACACCCAGAATAACATTTGACCAAACATCTGGGCACCCTGTGGCCCAGTCAAGTAGATACATAACATTAACCATCATAGATATCCTCTTTTGTGAAATATTTATTCAAGCCTTTTGCCCATTTCTAATTGGGTTATCTGTCTTTTTCTTATTGATTTATAAGAGTTCTTTACATATTGTGGATACATCTTAGCTAGAAAATGTATTGCAAGTTTCTTCCAGTGTTGTCTTTTCATTCTCTCAATGGTGTCTAATTTATCAGTCTTTTCCTTGCGGTTAATTATTGTTGTGTCTTATTTAAGAATGTTTCCAACCTCCAGATCATGAATTCTACTATCTTACCTTTTAGAAGCTTTATTGTGCTTTCTTTTCACATTCAGGTCTATAATCCATCTGGAATTTATTTTTGGTATATGATGGGAGGTAGGGATGAATGTTCTTTTTTGCCATAAATCAGGTAACCATATAAGTCTGGGTCTGTTTCTGGACTCTCTATTCTGTTTCATTGGTCTATTTATCTATCCTTGTGCCAATTCTTTTTAAATTATTATAGCTTTAAATAAGTTGATATTTGGAAGTGTAAGTCCCCCTCCCACTTTGTTTATCTTCTTTAAGAATGTCCAAAAGGATTATTCTTGATCTTTTGCATTTTCAGATAAATTTTAGAATTATCCTGTTAATTTCCATTAAAAATTTTGCTAACATTATGATTAGAAGTGCTTTGAATCTATAGACCCATTTGGGGAGAATTGATATCTATATAATATTGTATCTTCAATCCAAGTACATGATATATCCTTATGTTTACTTACGTCGTATTTTGTTGTTCTCAGTAATGCCTTGTAGTTTTTAGTAACAAGATCTTGCACACTTTTTTATGAGGTTTATTCCTAATTATAATATTTTTATGTTAATGCAATTTATATCATTAAACATTTATCATTTTCTAATTATTTTTGCTAATATATAGAAATACAATTTTTTGTTGTTATTGTGGAGGAAGATTGGCCCTGAGCTAACATCTGTGGCCAATCCTCCTCTTTCTGCTTGAGGAAGATTGTTGCTGAGCTAACATCTGTGCCAATCTTCCTCCACTTTACACGTGGGACGCTGCCGCAGCATGGCCTGATGAGCAGTATAAAGGTCTGTGGCTGGGATCTGAACCCACAAACCCCGTGAACTTAACCACCATACCACCCGGCCAGCCCTGAAATACAATTAATTTTTATATATCAACTTGGTATTTTACAAACTTGCTAAGTCATTGATTAATTTTAATATTTTATTTGCAGATTATTTTGGATTTTCTTCTTATGTAGTCATATCATCTGTCTGTGAAGACATTTTTTTCTTTGCCAATCTTTATACCTGGTATTTCTCTTTCTTGCCATATAGCACTGGTTAAGTCCTTTAGTACAAAGTCAAATATAAATGATAATAGCTGACATCTTTTTCTCATTTTTGACCTCAGGGGAAATATTTATATTTCATCATTAAGTGTGATGTTTGAGGAAGGCTTTTTGTAGCAACCTTGTATCAGATTAAGTTCCCAACTATTCATAGTTTGTTAAAAAGTTTTTAGCATAAATGAGTGTTGAATTGCATAAAATGCCTTTTTTGCATCTATTAAGATAAACAGGGTTTTTTTTCTCATTTATGCTGTTAGTGTGGAGAATTACATTATTCTCTAATGCTAAATTAACTTTGCATTCTTGGCAAAAAAAAAGAAATTCTCATTTGATCATTGTGTATGATCCTTTTGCTGGATTTGTTTTGCTAATATGTTATTAAGAATTTTCCCCTTATGTCTACTAGGACTATTGTTCTACTTCTTTTCTTGTAAGATCCTGCCAGGTTTTGGATTTAAGGTTTTAAAAGCCTCATTGAACAAGTTGGGAAGTGTTCTTATTTTCTCTAGTCTCTGGAAGAGTTTATGTAACATTAGTGTTATTTCTTCCTTTAATATTCAAAAGAATTCACCAGTGAAGCAATCTGGGCTTGGAGTTTTTTGGTTTGAGTGTGTTTGTCTTATTTTGGTGGAAGTAGAGGGTGTGTGTTGACAGCCTGTCTGTCCCAGATGCCATGACACTTGCTGATCCTTCATGTCTCCACATGGCTGCTTCTTCCCTGATTCAGTGTTCTGCCACCTCCTCAGAGAAGTCCTCCATGACTGCCCCAGCTAAAATAGCATCCATTCCCCTCAGCTACCATTTCTTTTACAGACTTATACTCCCTAAAATTAACGTTTCCAAAATTTGTTTACTTGTTTATTATCTGTCTCCTCTGTTAGATTGTGACCTGCAAGGGGCAGAAACCTTGTTAATCTCATTCCCCTCTGAATCCCCAGCGCTCAGCACATAGTAGATGCCCAACAAATATTTTTTAAGTGACTACATGAATGAAAGGAAGACGGATGAAGGGCCTTTCCCCACAAAGTCACCAGAAGACAAGAGCAATGATGAGAGTGTTCATCGTTTTACCTTTCTTATGATAAAAATTGCGTAGGGTTTCAATACACTTAACATAGAAACAAAAATCTGCTGTATAATTCTGTAGTTTCTGCCAAGTTACGATGTCATTTTGAAACAAAATGTAATGAACATAAAATAAGACTTTCTCAATTTCTTTCTTTGTAAATGGAACTATTTAATGTTATTTTTAAAATGTGCAGGACAAAATGTAATATGATGGTGAAAACATTCTTCCTAACATTGTTGAAAGCACCACCTTATGTTGCATGCCAGGGACAAACACATTTGATTGGGAAAAGCTTCCTGAATTCTGGCCTACTGACCTCATAACAAGCACGTTAGGTGAGCTGCTAAAAGGATTCAAGTAATGCCTGCCTCCTTCAGGGTTATTTTGATTGCAAGTGACAGAAAACCCAACTGAAAGTGAGCAAAAAATGAAATTGTTTTTTCTCATGCAACAGCACATTCCAGGAATAGGGTTAGCTTCAGCTTGATCCAGAAGGTCCCACGATGTCACTGGATTCTAGCTTCTCTCTGTCACTACATTGCTGTCTTCTGTTATGGCTTCCTTCCAGGCAGGTTCTTCCCTTATGGCTACTAAACAATTAAACAAGTTTTAAAAGGTTAATTTCAGGGAGTGAGAACTCCTCGAGGACACCTTCACAGCTTTAATTCCAGCGGTTAAGAGAACAACCGTCTGAGTGGGACGTCTTGACAGTGAATTTTCTTGACGCTCTTGCGTCCTAGATTCATCCCTGAACCAGCCACTGTGGCCAGGGTACTGCCGCGCTCTGATTGGCTACGCTTGACTCACACGCCACCAATCAAAATACGTGGACTGAGAGTAGGGGCAGGGGCGGGTCCCCAAGGGGAGCCGGAGGACCGAACGGTAGATGCGCCCTAGAGACCCAGGGTCTGGTAACGCAGTGGATGCACATCCCATAAACTTAATGAGTTAATCTGAAGATTAAGAGCATCTGAAAGCGCTACAATTCAACCAGACAAGAGTACATAGACTTGCATTTGCTTAACATGATTATGGAGACAAAAAAGGTAAAGTTCTATACTTGGCATATGCATAAGACATGCAAAATCTCTATTGTATGTAAGTGCTCACCAAAGATTTCCCTTGAAAAAAGAGTTCTCTTGTTAAAGAGTGTTTGGAAACCAACAGGACTAAATGGGGGAGTTAAGGATACCCTGCTGCCCCCCAGATCTCTTTTAAGTAGGAAAGAGCATGCAATTCTCCAACTCAGGGAGAAAGTGCAGGTCTTACAGGGACCCTGGAGCACATTTCAGAACAATCCTCAGACAATGGTGCTTGGAAAGTTCTGAGTTCAGTTAAAAATGATGTTCAAGAAAACTCTTCTAAACTGTATAATTAATTAACAGACATTTAGAAACAGCTCCACGAATCACACTGATATAGACCTTGTCATCAGGAGAAAGAAACTCCTGTCTTTGAGGCATTTAGATAAGAAGACCGTTCAGGGAGTGGGGTTGGAGGTAAGTTTGGAATCCTCAAAGGAATTCTTTGGATTATATACCTGGGTAAATATTGGGAAGCTGATGTTTGCTTTAACTCTTGTGCAAATAAAATGAAAAAACAAGTTTTAGTTATTTTTGCTGATGATGGGAGTACTGCATGGTCATTTCACTGCAGAAACTATGAAAAGTGCACTAGCTTTTAAGGGATTGCCTGTGGTTCCAAACACCCAGGAGAAACTGTCCCTATCTTATCATATTTCCTTCTCTTTTTCTGTCTCTAATGTGTGTTTTTAAAAAGTTGAAGTTACAGTTATAAAGTTTTGCTTTTTTCCTTTTCTTGGGCATTTTATCCTTTATTATTTAAAAATATTATTTTACACATACAAAATTATTATATGTAATATATATGTAATAATGAATAATAACATAATCAACACCCATGAACCAACTACCTAACCCAAGAACTAGAACATATCCAATACGTTACATCTTCCCAGGTGGTCCTCCCCATATCCCTTCCTATTCCTAGAGATAATTGCAATCTGTAATTTCCTACTTATTATTCTGATGTCTTATAGTGTTATCACAAATGTATCTATGCATAAACAATATATTATTTAGTTTTACTTGCTTTTAAATTTTACTAGAAATTTTGAGCCCATACTGTACTATAGTATAGTATACTACAGTATAGTCTTCTGATACTTGCTTTTTCCATATAACATTATGTTTCCAAGATCCACCCATGTTGTGTTTGTAGCTGTAGCACACTCATTTTTCACTGCTGTGTAATATTCTGTTGTGATAATATCCACAATTTATTTATCCTTTTTCTGTTAATGGACATTTGGCTTGTTTTTTTGCTGTTATGAACTGTGCTGCTATGAAATTCTTGCAAATGTCTCTTGGTGCACATGTGTAAGAGTTTCCCTTGGGCATGTTTCTAGGAGTGGAATTGCTGGGTTTTATGATATGGAAATATTCAGCTTTAAAAGGTAAATGTCCTGATTTTTCATTTGGCAATGTTTCATGAGTACTTGTCTATGTCATTAAAAATTCTTCTTTACATAAAAGAAAAAGCAAGGTAAAAGGATAAAACATTATACAGATGCAAGATGCTATTATATTTGTGAATATTGTCTGACCACAGCAGTATCTGAATAGATATTTAATAGCTTAGGACAAAGGCCACACCCATACATATTGTCAATCAGCACCAATAATTTATACAGAACCCACAATGTGCTGGTGTGAAGTGTTAAAGATAAACAAAGCTGGACACTAGTTAAAGTAGTAAGGACATATTTTAATCAGTAATATACTATTGCAATAGGGAAAAGAGTCCAGCATGAACTGGACTCAACTTTGATTTGTACAGAGGCGACTGGGCCTTTCAAACGGAGAAAGAGAGACTAGGGAGGGGATGAGCTACAAAGAGTCAGGGAAGTGAAAAATTACAAAAAGTGAGAAGGAGGTGTTGGTCCATGTGAAACCCATCTGGGTTTGCTAACTGGCACTCATCAAAGTCAGGCTCCTACCCTCCCACAAAGGCTGGCAGCCAGAGGCCCCATCTTCAGGTGTTGGCTGGAACAAACAGTAAATTCTTCTGGCAGCCTTGAGTTTTCTCAGGCAAATACTTTAAGAGAGGCTGGGGTCATCCTAGGGATACAGCCTTGAGCTGTTAGAAACTATGTTAGTGTTTTTTCAGGTCTTTATAGAGGCCTAGAAGAGAAGCGGGCTCAGAGGAGCCTGGCTAGAGTTCTGTCAAGGAGGGAATCACCGTCAGAGGCTAGAAGAAAGATGTGGTGAGGGCGGGCAGAGCACTGTTCCTCTCCTCTCCACCTCTGCTTACTCCATTTCCTAGACCAGGAAAAACTTCCCCTCTCTCTTTGCCAGGCTAGGCCCTACTCATCCCTATGGCTCAGTTAAGGTGTCACTTCCCCTGGGAAGGCCTCCTTGACTTCCAACCCTCCAGACTGGGTTAAACTCCCTTAGTGTCCCTACATAGCTCTGTCATACACTTAGCACATTAAATTGAAATACAATCTGTTTATGTATTTGCTTCCTCACCAGATCATAAGGACTGGGCCTTATTCATTTTGGCATGTTGTGAGCACTAATGTATGTCACATGAGTGGTCACTGCAACAATCCTGGTCCCACTATGTTTATGTGCTGGACAAAGCAGTAGTTTCCCAGTGCCTCTCTGCTGCCTACTGTCCATTCTCCATCCAGAGGGCTAAGGGGATCTTTTACAAAGGTTAAGTCACACCTCTGCTTCAGACCCTCCAGTGGCTTCCATTTGCATGAAGAATAACTTCAACTTTCTTGCCATGGCCTTAAGGACCTGCAAAGTCTGGCCCCAGTCAACTTTGAGTCTTACCCAACCTGTCCTCACTCATCCTCTGCCAGCCGTGCGCCCCATCTTTCTATTCTTCAAACGCCAAGTTTGTTTCCCGTGGAGACTTCACTCTTGTTCCCTCTACTTGGAATGTTCTGGAGCCACGACTTTGCAAGGCTGACCCTTTCTCATCACTCATGTTTCAGCCCAAACATCACCTCCTCAGAGGGCCTTCCCTGACCACACAGGCATTCTCTCTTCCATCACCCTGCTTTTTTCGTCTTAGCTCTCCTTACAAACTGGCAATTATTTATTACATTTTGTTTCCCCCACCAGCCTGAGAACTCCATTAGGGCAGGGATCTTGTCTGTCGTGGTCGTCACTGTGCCCCCAGCGCCTAGAATAGTGCCTAGCACTAGGATGTATTCAATAAAGGGTAAGAAATCCGCGCCGGCAATTCTGGAATCGCTCTCTCCGAGCAGGGCCGACTCTAACCACGTGGGAGGGGTGAGGGAGGTGGCCGCGGGCCTACCGGGAGTGACAGCTCAGCCGCAGGCCCCGCCCCCAGCCCCGCCCATGTCCTTGTCCTCCTCCACGGGTCTCCATAAAGTTCCTTTGGCGGCGCGCCGCGCGGGGGCTTCTGGGAGCGGCCGGCCTCGGCCAATCAGGAGGCGCGGGCGAGCGGCGCGAGAAGCGGCGGCCGCGTTCTCCAGCCGGGACCCGAGCGGCGGAGACGGCTGCGGTGCCAGGTAAGGGTGACTCTGGCCGCGTCCTTCGACCCGGGACTTGCCCTTGAACCCCGGCCCCCGACGTGGGCGGAGCCGGGTCCCCAGGCTTGGAGCCGCGTTGCTCGCACTTCCCACTCGCCTCATGGCAGCCGGGCACGCCTGACGCCGGCGACACGGCTCCCCGGCGAACCGCCCCCCATCGTCGCGCGGGCCGCGCCCCAGCGGTGCCTCCCTGCGCTCGTTCTGGATCCGGAGCCCGGGCCTCCCGACTCGCCTCTGCCCGCGCTGTAGCGCTCTGCCGCGGCGCGCCCCGCCTCGCGAGCCCACCCTCCCCACCGCCACACTCCGCCTGGTTACCTTCCTGACGGCGCCCTGCCAGCTCGTTCGCCCCTCGGGGGTGCACCTTGTCCGAGGGAAGGGGTCTTTGGGGCGAGGGTGACGACCCTCTGAGCCTCTCCCAGCCCTTGGCCTGTCTCCTCTACCGGCATCCAGGGAAATGCTCCTCCCCATCCAGGGAGGTGCTAGTGACTAGAACCTGCAGGTGGCCTGCACTTTCTCTCTCGGGCTCGCGGCACCCCATCCTCTGCAAAGGCAATGCCCAAGTTTACGGGCTCTCTTTTTTAAAAAATTACTGGGCCGACCTCTGGGGTCTTTGGTCAAAGTTTAGACGACCCGTTGGCAAAGCCGCTGGTCTGGGTTTACCTCTCTGTTAGGTGTGAGAAGGAGATTTTGGGGCTTTTTTTGTCTTTGCTGAAATGTCTTTAAGTATGAGCAAAGGGTCGCTTTTTGTATTCTGTCTGGGGGCGTGAGAGGATGTCCTTGGGCATCGTAGCTTTTCTTCTTTCTTTCCACTCTTCTCCTTTGTGCATTTATGTTTGGAATGTTTTCATTTTTCATTCGTGGTAACCATCGAGGCCCTTAGTTTTCAATATCTATATATTAGGCTAACATCTCGTATTTATATCTCTAGTCTGGGCCTCTCCCTTGACCTGTAGCCAGCTGCCTACTTAATATCTCCACTGAGATGGTTGATAGGGAACTCAAACTGAAGATGTCAAGATAGGGCTAGCAAAGCTCCCCTCCATCTCCCTTCCTAAGGGAGTCATCCTTGACTCCCCCCTTTCTCACTCCACATCCAACGATTGCCACCCTGGGTCAAGTCATCACCACCTCTTGCCTGGATTATTGAAATGGTCTCCCATCTGGTGTCCCTGCTTCTGCCCTGGCCCCTTTTTTCAGCACAGCATCTAGAAGGATCCTTTTAAAACGCAGGTAGATCATATCACTCCTTTCCCCAAAAAATTCTCCAGTGGGTACCCATCTCATTTAAAGACAAACTCCTTACAGTGAGCCATAAGGCTTTACATAATCTGACCCACTATTACTTTCCTGCTCTTTTTCTGCTACCCTCCCCTTCCACATGTCAGACATGCTTCAGCCTCAGGGCCTTTGCACTTGCAGTTCAATATCCATGTGGTTTACACTCTCACTTCTTTCAGGTTTTTACTCAGGGGTCACCTAGTGAGGCCGTCCCCACTTCCTGTCTTCCTTTACTGCTTTAGTTCTTCTTGTTAGCACTTGTATTTTACTTACTTATCTTGTGTGTTATTTGTCTTCCCCCTCTAGAATGTGAAGGGAGGATTTTTATCTGTTTTTTTCCCCCTGGTATATCCTTAGCACCTAGACCTGGCACACAGTAGGTGCTCAATAAATATGAAATAAGTGCATGTTTCTGGCACTGTTAGAGGCTTGGGGATACAGTAGTGAACGAGACAGGCCTGCCCTCATTGAACTGATGTTCCTGTGGAGGACACCACCAGCAGTAAACACACAGATATAGAATGTAGTGGTAGGACTGTTTTTTAAAGGAGGACTAGGATATCGGAACAGAGACCTGGTTGAAATGAGACAGTGAGTCATGGGAATATCTGGGGCAAGAGCATTCTGGAAGGGGAACAGCAAGTACAAAGAGCCAGAGGTGGGATCAGTTGAAGATGTAGTGCACGTGAGTGTCTGAACCTGCTTCTTGATGGACAGAGGTAGAAAATAAGGTAGAGGGAAAGATGCCAAGGAGAGTGAGGGGTCAGAGTAAAGACCGAGAGGTGAGGGCCTGAGGTGTTCCAGGAACAGGTGACTTTGATTCAGCAAACATTTATTTGGTACCTATTATATGCCACTTAGCAGCTGAGGATTCAGAGTTGAGCAGTCTGTGGACCTTACCCTACAGGAATTCTCCATGTAGAGAGAGACAAACATGGAAAGAAATCATCACAACTCTCCCACTAGGGAAGAACAGTAGCAGAAGGTCCAGAATAGTGTGAGAGGGGTTTGAGGTAGGTGGGACTGCCCCAGCTGACTTTCAAGATACATAGGAGTTCCCCTTGTCACACAGTGGGTTTGGGTATGTGTTATAGCAGAGTGTGCATCTGCATGTGCAGGACTTTGAAGGGAGGAAACAGCAGGAGGCACCCAAGGAGTAGCGAATTGCTAGAGTATATTTGGGGGGAGGGCAGTAAGAGATGAGGGTGGTAAGGGTGGCAGTGTCCGTTCTTTGGAGGGCACCCTATATAGCCATGTCAAAGTGTGAGCACTTCCTCCTGTAGGGGATGGAAGGTGTCCCTGAGAGGATTAAGGCAGGGGAGCATTTCAGAAAGACCTCTCCAGTCAAGGGGAAGGTGGGTTAGAGGAACGAGAAGGCTTAGACTGTTGAGATAATCAGGAGAAAAACATGAGGGTCAGAGTGGGGGCAAAAGAGATGAGAGTTCAACTTTGCAAAATGTTTGAGAGGTAGGCCTGGAGATTGGCTGGATGTTCAGGAGAGGAAGGGGAGCCTGAGGTGACTCCCAGGTGGTTTCTGGCTGAATTGACTGGGTGCTAGTTGTTTTACCCAGTCCTTACTGGGAACTCAGGAGGAGGAAATGGTGGTGGTCATGGCGGTGGCAGCTAGGAGGAGAGAGAAGTGAGGAGTTTGGTTTGGGATATGTGTGGTTTCAGGCACCCGTGGGTCATCCAGTTGTTAGATGTCATGTGGGCAGATGGAAATATTGGTTCAGGGGAGGGAGTTGGACTGAACATAGAGATGTGGGAGTCACCTTTGTTTTGATAGATCAGGGTCCTCACCTGGGCCCACATAGTCCTCAGAAGTCTGTGGATGTACTTTCTGGGGCAGAGCAGCTTTGAGCCTCTTGATATTGCATCCTCAGGAATGTGTGTTTGGTTCTGTTGTGTGCACATGTGTGCATGAACATCAGATTCACAGAGGTCTGTGGCCATCTGGAAGACTAATAGCCACTGATAGGGATTGCAGTTGAAGCCGTGGCCAAGGTGGATCTTATCCAGAGAAATACATAGCGTGAGAAGAGGAGGTCCAAGGATAGAAGCTCGGCATTTACGGCTTGGGTAGATGAAGAAGCCAGAGCAGAGGAGGCTGAGAGAGGGAGGAGCTGGAGAAGCAGGAGGAGAACCAGGAGAAGGTGGTGTCTCCAAGTCAGGGGAAGTCAGTTTCGGGAAGAAAGGAATGGTCAGATGCCAAAGGCTGTGAGAAAGGAAGGACTGAAGAGTCCATTGGAGTTGGCGGTTAGGTCATTGGTGGCTGTTGAGGAATTCAAGAAATGGGAGAGAGGCAAGCGGAAATTAGATTGCAGTGGGTGATGAGTAAATGAGGTGTGACAAAGGATGGCTGTCTCCATGAAGAGAGTGGGAGCTAGAGGAGGACATGGGGTTGAGGAGGTTTTTTTTAAATAAACTTTTTATTTTAGAATTGTTTTAGATTTACAGGAAATATGCAAGATAGTACAGAGTTCTCAGTACTCTTCACCCAGTTTCCCCCATTGATGAGGAATTATTTTGGGAAAAGAGAGACTTGAATTCTAGGAGAAGAAACCAGTGAAATTGGGGAAAAGGACAGCTGTCATTTTCTGAGCTCTGGCTGTGCCTGAGTCCCTGCCATGGGCTTTACTTGTGTAATCTAATGTCATCTTCACGGCAACCCCCTGATGTCCAGACCTCCTCCCTTGCCTGTCTTCCTCGTTTCGGTAAATGGCACCTTCATGCTCTGAGTTACTCAGGCCTAAAACCTTGGCGTTGTCCTTGGCTTCTTTTCCCCTCTCACACTCTCAGCGATTCATGTCTGTGTGAAATCTATTCTTAAAATGTGTACGTGAATCAGATTCACTTTGTCTGTTCCACCACTGTCACCCTGGTCCACCCCACTCATGTATCACATCTGGGTGAGAGTAGCCTCCTGACTGGTCTCCATGTTCTCACCTTGTCCCCTTCCTCCGTCCGGTCTCTTCTCCGCACAGATGGGAATGGGCCTTAGAGAAGGCTCAACCCTTCCATAGCTCCCATCACACGTAGACTAAAATCCAAAGTCCCTACCTGGTGCTGTGAAGCCCACGTGATCTGACGCGCCCCGGCCCCTTCTCCCACCACTCTTCCCCGTGACTTTGTGCTTCAGCCACGTGGCCTCATGCTCTTCTTCACGTGCACTAAGCACACTTCTCTCTTGGGGCTTTTGCATGTACTGTTTCCTCTGTGAGAACGTTCTTCCCCCAAATATCTACATAGCTCACCCCCTTACTTCATTCAGTCTCTGCTCAAAGATTTCCTTGCCAAAGAAGCTTCTCAGAACATGCCAGCTAAAGCAGTCCCACTGTCCACTCCACCACATTTCCTTGTCTTATCTCCTTTGTGGCACTTTTCAAACCTGGCATCATGTGTCTATTTGTTTATGGATTTTATTGTCTGTCTCCTCACAGATAGAAGCTCCTCGAGGCTGGGAACCTTGTCTGGTTTTCCCACAGCTTCATCCCCTGTGCCTGGAACAAACAGTACGTACTGCATGGTAGATGCTCAAAAAATATTTGTTAAAGGAAGGAAGGAAGATGGGGTTCTAACTTTTGTGGACCTCTAAGGCCAACATACGAATTCAGAAAATAAGGAGTCGTCAGACATTTTTGGCAAGGTTTTCAGAAGGTTATTCTGGCAGTTAGTGGCTGTATTGAGTATCTCACTACTGTTTGAGGAGACTGTTGGAGTTACAGAAAAAATGTAAAACTGCAGAATGCTTTAAGCTTTAGGCTATTTGGGGGAGAAGGGATCTAAGTATTAATAGACAATACTGTAAGGCAGATAAAAGAGAGTGATGTGAGCAAGATGGTGAACTAAGAATGAATAAACAACTATATATCGATGAAAAAAGTTCTTTGAGAGCTCCAGAGTGAAATAAAGAGGCTGCAGAAACCCCATGGAGCACAAAAACTGGGAATGGCTGCATGGGAAAGTGTAAGACAGATAAATGAATGGAGCAGAAGGAATTTAGATGAGGAGAGATTTCTGTGGGCTGGGTATCGAGGAAAACCATTTGGTAGGTAGGACTTGAATTAGTGGCAAAAATAATAGCTAATGTTTATTGAGTGGTTACTATGTACCAGGTGAAGTAGGTACAGTTATTTTTCCATTTCACAGGTGAGGGCCAGAGAGAGTAATTAACCTGCCCAAAGTCACCCAGGTAGAGAGTGGAGGAGCTGGTAGGATCTCAGGGGTGCAGTGGAAGATGGTTAGATGTTCCTGATGGAGAAAAATGGCACGAGCCAGGGCACAGAGCAGGGTGTGCACAAGGATGGTCAGGGACAGAGTAAATCAGGTAATGGGTACACAGGGTTTAGCCAAAAGTGCCTCATCTGGATCCCTGTGAGTGGGAGCAACATAGGGAAAGTGATGGTGGAAAGATTGAGGTGGCCACAGTGAGCAGAGTGATATGGGGTGGGAGGGGCTAGAAGAAGGGAGACCACGTTCTAGCATCTAGCAAGACTTGGGCTTGAAGGGCTGGAAGTCGGGCATCCTGTGATGGTGAGGAGGATGGAAGCAACAGTTAGGCTAACCTGTTGTGGTAATCATTTCATAATATATGCATCTATCAAATCACACTGTATGGCGTAAACTTATATTTCAATACAGCTGGAAAAAAAAAAAGAAAAGCCGCCATTAGAAGACACTGCAAAAATACAAGTATCCCTTGCTATCTAAATCTGTTTAGTAATGACAATTTGGATAGCAAATTTGGAGAGGGAGGGATATCACGTTATCTGAATCTATAGTATTTGGTTTCCTGAGTTTTTATTAGAGAGTAGCAATAGTTTGAGTAATGAGGAATACCTACCTGTTTTCAAAAAACATTTCTGTATCTGTTTGGTTTCTGAGTCTGGAGAGGGGAGAATACCTGTAAATAAACAATCCGAAGTCATGCACAGATGCAAAGGAGAGGGGCGAGATAGAACCTGGTAGAAGCCAGGGGACAGGGGAGGAGGAGTTGGGGAGGGCAGCTGATGGTGGTGGGGGTTGGGGTTGGGGGTGGATAACTGTGTTTTGAGACAAGCTGGGTGTGACAGTGATGTGTTTGAGTGGAAATGCACAGGCAGCGCCTGGAAACTTGGGGTTGGAGTGTGAATGTAAGGAGCGGGGTGGAAGTGTGGATTTGACAGTCATTGCCATCAAAGATTTGGGGGCAGTGGTGAGACAAACACTCTGAAGCAGGGAGTTTGGAGCAGTTTAAAAATAACAAGTTATGAAAAATCAGAAAAGGCCACATACACTCTGGAAGAGAGTTCAGACTGACAGAGGGTATAAAATGAAATGTAGAAGACTCCCAACTTGGTAGCTTTGCTTTCCAGAGATAGTACTAAGTTAAGTTTCTTGCTATGCTAATGTTATGTTTCTTGTTATTTCTTCTGAAAACTATCTGTGAACAAACCTTGAGTATATAGCTCAATGAATTTTTACATATTTATTCACTCGTGTGACCACTATCCCTACTGAGATAAAGAGCATTTCTAGTACCCCAGTGTCTTAGCTTGGGCTACCATAACAAAATACCATAGACTGAGTGGCTTAAACAACAGAAGTTTGTTTTCTCACAGTTCTGGAGGCTGGAAGTCTGAGATCAGGGTGCCAGCACGGCTGGGTTCTGATGAGAGCCCTCTTCCTGGCTTGCAGATGGCCGCCATCTCCCTATGTGCTCACATGTTCTTTCCTGGGTGAATTCGGGGTGGGGGTGGGGGGAGAGGAAACAAGCTCTCTGGTGTCTCTTCTTAGTAGGGCATTAATCCCATTATGAGGGTCCCATCTTCATGATCTCATCTAAACCTAATTACCTCCCAAAGGCCCCTTCTGCAAATACCATCACAGTGGGAGTGAGGACTTCAACATATGAATTTTGAAGGGACACATTTCAGTCCATAGCACCCGGAAAGTTCTGTTGTGCTACTTCCCAATCATCCCTCCCCCCACCCCCCTGGATAACCAGTGTTCTGATTTCTAGCACCGTAGATTAATTCTTTCTGTTCTTAAAATCCATGTAAGTGGAATCATGCAATGTGTCCTTTTTTTGTATCTGGCTGTTTTAGGTCATCATTTGTCTGTGGAATTTATCACTGTTGTTCCATGAAGCTGTAGTCCGATCTCCATTGCCGAGTGGTACACCGGGGTATGCATATACCACCATAAAAACCAAATGGGATAATTCTCTATATACAATGATTTAAGATTTTGTGGGGGGCTCAGACTTGTGTTAGAACCTGATGAAAGCTGTAGTACTTTTCTTATATTAAAGAAGAAGTAGTCATATATTTGCAGGGGTCCTAGTGCTTTTGACCTTGGTGTCATGGCCCTCAGGACAAGAAGCCTGCCTTGGTTTACAGCAGGGTTTCTCAGCTTCAGCACTGTTGTTATTTTGGGCTGGAGAATTCTTTGTTGTGGAGGCTGTGCTGTGCATTGTAGGGTGTTTAACAGCACCCCTGGCCTCTGTCCTCTAGATGTCAGTAGCATGTGGCCCCTCTCCCTCAGTTGTGACAACCAAAAATGTCTCTCCATATTGCCAATGACCCCTGGGGGGCAAGGTTGCCCCCAACTGAGAACCATTGGTTTAGAGAGAAGAGCCAGAGCCAGAGACCTTTTGGAGGCAGACTTGGTGATCTGCCCCTGTTTATGCCAGTTGTAAGGTGGGGCCAGTGTCATTTCTGAGGTTCTGTATACGGATAATTTCCATCACCACTAAAGTGGGGCTGCTCCTTCTGAGGACACGTTAAGTGAGTTTAAAGTCCAAATTAAAATACCCCACACTGTAGATTCTTCATGGTGGGCAGGCCCTGAGAAATCACCTGAGCTAACCCCTTCATCTCACCGGTGGTGAAACTGGGATCCAGAGAGGGCGATGTGCTAGTCCCAGGGTCAGAGGGCTGACGTGGGGCAGAGCCAGGCTGGGCTCCACAGTTCTTCCATCCCAGGCCTGGCTTCTACTCTCCCGGACAGCTGGGAGTTTATCGGAAGTTGACCTATGTGGATACCTTATATTTCCGTGTGATGCCAGGCTGCTTCTCTGCTCACGGAAGATGAAATAATACAGCTGATAGTTTGTGTATCAGGAAAGCTGATACTGCACACTCCCTACTGCGAACACTGAGTCATCCAGACCAGCACTAGTACTGAATCACCCAGGTCTTTAATTTCTTTTCTGTCTAGGGTAATTTATTTTAGTTCTTTGTTTTCTCCAGAAGTCTACCTTCTGAATAATGATTAGGTCTAACTCTTTTACTTAGTCTCACAGGACTATAAAGAATTATCTAACAACAATTTTTTTAATCTTCCTTTTCCTCCTCTTCCAGAGGCATCTGAAACAATAGTATCTAAGATATAATTTTCTTTTTGGTTGTTATAATTGACAGCTGACAGATACAGTAACAAGTGGAATGATACTGTCATCTAACCACAGTTTATATATTCAAAAGAAGAGAGGAAGATACAAAACCAGTCTTAAATTTTTGATACCTTGAGTAAGGCTTTACTCATTAATCTTTGGTGTTGAATATTGAACACTGTTGTGTTTTAATCCTGTTACAGTCTAATTAATAAGATTTGAGGGCAAGATTTCTACTTGAAATTAAATGCTAAACTTCTTGGGGCCTCCCAGTGGCGCAGCGGTTTAGTTCGCGCTTGGCAGCCCGGGGTTCGCGAGTTCGGATCCCGGGCGCCCGCCGACGCACTGCTTGTCAGCCATGCCGTGGCGGCGTCCCATATAAAGTAGAGGAAGATGGGCACGATGTTAGCCCAGGGCCAGTCTTCCTCAGCAAAAAGGGGAGGATTGGCAACAGATGTTAGCTCAGGGCTGGTCTTCCCCACAAAAAATAAAATAAAAAATAAAATAAAAACAAAATGCTAAATTTCTTTTGAGTCACTCTTTCATTCTGGAAATTTGAATTTATAATAAAAACCACATTTGATAGTGGGGAATATAGCATACATTTAAAAGTTGTAACTGTCTTCCAGAAGTTCTTACTGAATGATATGAAGTTGTGATTAAAGAAGTTATGATTTAGTATCACATATTTACTAGAAGATTTTTTGAAGCAGCGATGTTTATAATTAAATGGTAAAATGTTGCCAAATTGGCAACTTTGGAAAAAAAGTTAAAATAGCATTTTACAATGATACAAATCAGTAGAGTTTATACAATACTTCCTGTGTATCATCAGCCCCTTGAAGGAGGTAGGGATTGTCAACTTGTTTTTATAGATGAGGAAATTGAGCGGAGAGATTTGGATTTTATCCCAGGAATAAATCGACCCACCTTCAGCTGGTTAGTGAACATTCTAGATTTGAACCAGATGTGTGGGTTCAAAGTCTAGTCTTCTGTCTACCCATTCTGTTTAAAATATCTTTTTGGATTTATTTTACGGTCACATTAAAACTTTTAAAAATAATTGCAAAAAGCAATAGCATTATTAGTTGTACATTTTGAAGAAAAAGGTATAAGTAGCAGCATCAGTTATTTCCTCTGATGTATATAAAACTTACCCCCGACAGCATCCAAAAATATTTAGCTGTGCTAAATGTGCTTTTGTTAGATTGCAGGATCTTTGTAGTTGAAAGAGATAATATTTGGGTATGTGGTAAAATGAGAATTCCAGAGTGAGTGGTAATAAGTATTGTTTGACTATATTGAAATTCTACAGGGAAAGTAGTTGGTGTCATCTCCCTGTGCAAGTTGGTGCATCGAGAGAGGGTCCTTCAACACTGAAGAAAAACCAAAAGCCTTGTTTTTATCCTTTCATCTCTTTCTCAGCCCTTGTGTTTCTTGGATGACTAGGCTGTTTGGATTGTGGGTGGTAAGGAAAAGGAAAAATTCGCATGGGTTTAATATGTTGCATTGTACTTGGAAAGGGCAGTGGGTTCCCTCTAGCATTCTGTGTGTTAGGTCGAAAGAACATTTACTGGACAAATTTCATCATTTACAAAACAGATTCCTTCCCCCAAATATTCTCCAAATAAACAGCTTAAAGCGGGAAGGGGAATGACAACAGGCCTATTGTCACTCATTTCATCTTTCTCACAGTGTTTTCACTGCTGAGGCCCCTGAGGGTAGCTTGGCCAGGGGCACACAGCTTAGGAAGCGCTGGACCACGTCTGGCCAGATACCCGAGGCAGACGAGGGGTTGGCAAACTCTGGCCTGGGGGCCAAATAAGCTAAGAAGAGTTTTTACATCTTTTGTGTGTGTGTGTGAGGAAGATTAGCCCTGAGGTAACATCCATTGCCAATCCTCCTCTTTTTGCTGGGGAAGATTGGGCCTGGGCTAACATCTGTGCCCATCTTCCTCTACTTTATATGGGACACCACCACAGCATGGCTTGACAAGTGGTATGTCGGTCCATGCCCGGGATCTGAACCCACGAACCCTGGGCCACCGAAGCAGAGTGCACGAACTTAACCACTACACCACCGGGCCAGCCCTGAGTTTTTACATCTTTAAATTATTGAAAAAAAAATCTGAAGGAGACTATTTCATGTCATGTAAAAATTGTATGAAATTCAAATTTGAGTGGCCATCATTAAAGTTTTATTGAAGTACAGCCATTCCTATTTGTTTACATAGCCACTTTCAAGCAGAGTTGGTTGGTTGTGACAGAGAGTGGCCCACAAAGCCTAAAATATTCATGGTCCTGCCCTTTACAGAAGAAGTTGCTGACCCTTGCTCACTCTTAGAGACTAGAAGCTGGGAGAGAGAGTTTGGTAGACAGGTCTAGGATGGATGGCTGTGAGGCTCTTTAATACTTTGTTTTCTGTCAGCTTTGAGGCTCTGAAGGTGCTAATTTCCAGGACGATATGCTAGAGGTAACAGAGGCTTAAGTCAAGAAGACTAGTGAGTAACAGCCACTTCTGGGATGACCCAGTGATCTTTGAAGCACTCACTGGTTCCTAACAGGAGTCCACAAAGCCCTGGGCAGGTGAAAAGACGTACTCTACTTTTGTGGCTGATACTCTGAGAGAAAAGAAACTAATGAACTAATAATTAATGCCAGGAAACAGATGCGTAGACATTTTAACACAATAAGCATGAATATTCTAAGAGACTAAGAATCTGACCACCTACAAAATCCTGAAGGGGCCACTCTTTGAGAATACTGATTTCAAATGGTCTAGAAGTGCATAGCAGTTTGAATATTTAAGTACCTACTTGTAAGGGACAAACACCCTCCTGTGTTTCCTTTACTCTCTGCTACAACACTGCTTCACTTTGGACACCAGATGTATGGGTTTTCCACACATCAAGCAATTCTTAGATTCTCTGGCCACTAGCTGGGTATCCTACCATTGAACTCAGCTCTGACACCGTCTACCTGGAGATGGCGTCAGATCCCACAGGTTAAGGGCTTAGTCCCACAAGACACCCCCCAACTTCAAACACCAGTTGCAAGTCCAGGTTGTTACCTCTGCTTCTGATCAACTGGTTCCCACGACCCCCTCCTCAAGTTTGATTAATTTTCTAGAGCAGCTCCCAGAACTCAAGAGAAACATTTAATTATGTTTGCCAGTTTGTTATAAAGGATACAGATGAACAGCCAGATAGGGCGGGGTCTGGAAGGGTCCTGAGTGTGGGAGTTTCTGTCCCCATGGAACTGGGGTGTGCCACACTCCCGGCATATGGATGCATTTGCTAACCCAGAAACTCATCAGATCTCACTGTTCAAGAGTTGAATCTGTAGCCTCCCCTTCCCCTTCCCAGAGGTCAGTGGGTGGGGTTGAAAGTTCCAACCCTCTATCACTTGGTCTTTCTGGAGACCAGCCCCATCCTAAGGCTGGCTAGTCATGCCCCCCACACCCCCTCTGCCCCAAGTCACCTCATTAGCATAAACTCAGGTGTGCTCAAAGCGGGCTCTTTGGAGGTTACAAAAGACTCCTAACCTCAGGACCTTCCAAGGGTTTTAGGAGCTTTGTGCCAGGAACTGGGGACAAAGACCAAATATATTTCTTCTTATACTACACTCTTTTCTGGCTTGATTAAATATTTAACATGGTTATATTGAGATTGTGAAAATGACCATATTTTTCATAATTAAGACACATGTTAATAGCAAGTGAACTGAAGTTATTTGGTGCATTTTTGCTCTGCCTTTTTATTTAGTTCATTTCATCCTATATGCAAATTAGGGATTTTTTTAAATCTTACTTAAGAACGTTTATGTGCCTGGAAGGGGCATTTTTTTGGACACTGAATGATGCTGACTAATTTGAGGGAATGGAAGTCTGCCCAGCCCTTGGTTCTAGCTCTAGGTAGGAGCTGTCTCTCTAAAGCTGTGGGCTTTTTGCTCTAGTGCATTTTCTCAGCATCCTCTAGTGTGCTGAAGATGTCTGGATCACGGGAACTTCCCACTAAGAGCATTCCTCATTTCTAACATAGCAGGGGTGTCCTACTGCAGCCTCTGGAAAACAGTGGGTCTTTGTTTTCCGGGTAACTTTTTTATTGAAGTGTGACACACAATCAGAAAAGTGCACAGATCATGACTCTAGCTCAGTGAATTTTCTCAAAGTGAATACACTGTTAGGCAGCACCCAGATAAAAAACAGAAAATTGCCAGCGCCGCCCCCCCCCTACGCCCCGTCCCCATGCTTCCCTTCTGTTCCCCCCCGCCCCGCAAGGGGAGCCAACCCTGCCTTCTGACAGCAGTGGTGAGTGTGCCCTTCATTTTAAGTTCTCGGTTGCCTGGGCGGTTGAGGAGGTCTGTGGAGGCTCAGTGGGACTTCTGCCAAGTGGTGTGGGGGAGCAGTTTGTTGCTCAGAGCCCTGGTACCCTGCAGTGCTCTCTGAAGCACCTGTCAGTGTTTCTAAAGGCCTCTCACAATCAGGGTCAGAGTCATTGCTGACACAGAGGCGCCCTAGTGCTGTGCATCTGTCCTTGTCTCATCCAGCCTTAGTTTTGCTGCATTGACTGTTCCACATCCCACTTCCGTGGGTTTTCTATGTGGCTTCTCCCTGGCTCTCTCGGGTGCAGCTGGCATCCAGTCTCTCAGTGTGTCCTGGCCAGATTTTCTCAACACAAAGCTTGAACTTCATTCCCTGCCGCCCCACCTCCAGTCATTTTAGTTCTCTATTGGACCAAGCGAGTGAGGTTTTCATGATCAGTTTTCAGTATCTTGGGTCAAAATTGATATTTGGTTGGTTTAACCCCTATATTTTATGGCTAAGTTGACATTTATTTTGCACAAGGGATAAAAAGTGTCCTTTAAATTTTTGGAATGAACCATAAATTGAAAAATTTTAACGAAATAGGACAACTACATCAAAGTATAGATTTGGAAACTTTAATAACTTTTTCGTAAATCAATTTCCACTGGTTGAGTTATAATGCAGGACAGATCAATTTTTCCTAAATACAGTGTTATACGCATATCTCTCTTCTCAAACAGACATGGAACAAGCTTATTTTCTACTCTGAAGTTGTATAGCAAAATTCTTTCTATATGTATATTCTTTTGGTCTGGAATTCTGTTCACCAGAAAACGGAACTATGTCTTCTGAAATGCCACGGGTTTTTGTCTGGGTATTTAGAGGGAAAGCACTCGTCTGGACCGAGTGTGATCTGAATTCATGCTGTGTGTACTGTCTCCGCCTTGTGCTGTGCAGCCTCAGGAATGTGAAGTATCAGTTGTAGTCGGAAGGGAGCGTTTCTGCTCTGGTCTTTGCTTGCCAGTGGGTGCCGATTTGACAGGGAGTGCAGGAGCCTTCCGGAACAGACTCTGCACAAATGGAAGGGTACAACTCCTCCTAGGCATTCAACAAATGAGCACCTACTATGTGCCTGACACTGTTCTAGGAGCTTGGGGTACATCAGAGTACAGAACAGACAGCGATCCCTGTCTTTGTGCAGCTGATATTCTAGTGGGGTGACAGGCAGTAAGGGAGATGGGGGAGTGCTGTGGTGGTTGCAGGTTGCACTCTGAAATATTTTGTTCTAGGTTGGCATCAAAGGCAAGGTGACAGTTTAGCTGAAACAGAGAGGGAATCAGCCATGAGTGTATCTGGGAGAGGAGCGTTCCAGGTAGAAAGGCTCTAGGCAGGAATATGCCTGACCCACTGGGGGACTAGCAAGGAGGCTCCCAGGTGGCTGGAGCCCAGGAAGGAAGGGGTACAGGGCTGGCGATGAGTCTGGGTGGTAAGGGGAGTTGGACCACTTCTGTAGGGCTTCACTCTGTGC
Organism: Tapirus indicus; assembly: GCA_031878705.1. Lineage (NCBI taxonomy): Eukaryota > Metazoa > Chordata > Mammalia > Perissodactyla > Tapiridae > Tapirus > Tapirus indicus. The sequence continues at coordinate 27,532,610 of CM062927.1, read as the reverse complement.
AAGAGGTGTAAGCAGAGGAGGGAAGTGACCTGACTTTGAAGGATCGCTGGTTGCTGGGTTGAGAATAGACTGTAGGAGGCAAGGGCTGAAGCAGGGAGGCCAGGGAAGAGGTGATGGTGACTCAGATGGGCAGAGGTGGGGGGAAGAGGTGGATTCTGGATGCATTTTGAAGGTAGATTTGAAAGGCTTTGTTGGCCTGTTGGATGCAGGGTGTGAGTCATGGAGGCCTTCAAGGATTTTGGCCCAAGCAACTGCGTCTCCACACTGAGAAGGCCTTGGTAGATGAAAGGTTAGAGTTCAGTTTTGGGCATATTAAGTTTAGGATGTTGTTTAGAGTTTCAGCCTTTATTTTACCATGGTCAAAATAATTCTATTTAATTAACTTTAAAAAGTCTTATTTATTGGACCATATTAAGTGAATCATGACTTTTATTTTGCATTTATTACTCACACTCAAATCCATCACTCTAAATCTTTGTATGGGCGGGTCATTGGGGAAGTTCAGCATTTCCTTTGTCTGAACTTGTCTGACATAGATGTGAAATGTTAGATGTATTTCTTTTTTTAAACATAAAAAAGTTTTGTTTCATTCACTTCTTTATTCAGAGAGTTCCAAAATTTTCCTTATGAAAGAAGAAAAAAAGTATTTCCTTCTCCTTGGCTTTATTAGACAAATTATTTTATCTTAGAGTAAAAATGGGAGGAAGAGGCAGCATATTACTTTTTTTTCTTCTTTCTGGTGAGTGACCATGTTTCTGGTAGTTTGTGGAATGTTGTTGGCCCTGACATAGATTTCTGAGAAAGAACATTTTTCCATCAGGCAGGAACGTTGTTTAAAAATACTCTTCTGTTTCTTCTTCTGCCCCCGAGAATGCCTTTCTTGATCTGCCATCCCCATTTTCCCACAGGTAGAGATTGCCAGTTATAGTCTAATCTATTAGGTCAAAAAAAATGACAGATTATCTAGAAACTTTAGGTAAAGAATTATCATGTATATGAACTTTTGTCTAACGATTAAAGTCAGCTTGGCACTTCATAAAGAATACCAAAGTGTTTTCCTGTTTACTCCAGCTGAGCTATTTTTGTTTTAACCTTGTGCCTTTGCCTTTAAAGTTAATGTCCTTTAATGTTCATTTTAAAAAGTCCTTATTCTCTTGCTGTGGATTTATGGTGATAACCATGCCCTTTTAGCATTAATCTATGCTTCATAGCTGAGATATAATTGTATACTACATTAACATTGTAACTACAATTCTAGAACAGTAGGATTTCAGAAGTGCAATAGAAACCATGGGTTTAAAACAAAGAAGAAAAGTATAATCAACAAGAGCTCCTATTTAAAAAATTTTCTTTTTTTGTAAAGTTATAATTTTGTTAACTTTTTAGCCATGTAAATTTTTTTTTTGTAATGATCACAAGACTGTTTATCTTCTGTTGATTTAAATAGTGGTAGGAGTTAAAAACATTCTCTTGGTCAGAGGTACTGTATACATAAGATTCATAAATGTGTAATATCTATTAAATATCAACACTGTTCATAAGGCTTTTCTGTCCATTGTTGGAGAAACAGGTGTTCTTGCTAATAATCATCATGGTCTAGAAGCCAGCTGCTATTTATATTAGTATAATTATTAGAAGCGTTTTTATTTCTAAAAGTAACAAGTACAGTAACAAGTCTAAGAGGCTTGTCATATATAACAAGCAGACTCGCATCTCTCCTCTCAGTAACCTTGTCAGCTAAAGAACGTGTGAAATGGAGACTTGGACGTGAATTGAGAAAAGACTGCCTTTTATGTTAGTGAAGGAGCAGGTGTGTGAGAAAAACACAGGATTAGTCACAAGACCTGTGTTCTTCTGGTCTTGGTTCAGCCACGTTGCAGCAGAGAGTATCCTGGTCACGGAACTGAGCTCTCTGGACTGGAGTTGCTTTTCCTCCCTGCTCAGGAGCCTCACAGAGTTGTTGAGAATCAGATAAGATAAGGGCCTTCTACATTGCCTGGCACTCTGTGGGTAGTGGTGTTTTTCTGAGACAGATGGAGGAATGGGCAGTGTGGGGTGGTTGTTCTTAGCCCCCAGGGGTGGCTGCCATGTCCTTGTCGGCTTTGAGTCTGTGGAAGGAGGCAGGAATTCTGCTCTGTCGTTTAAGATCTTTGCATTTGTTCTGGTGGCAGGAATCAATCTTGGGGCTGCCAATATGTGCAGAAATGATCTATTTCTTCACAGTCTGACTCATTTCTCTGTCAGGGCTGTTCTTGGGCTATGTTCAGGAACAAATCCTGCTTGTTGATGAGCTGTCTCCTTGTCTATTTACAAAAAGTCCTAGTGTTTCATTAATCTTGTAACAGATTCAGGCAGTGTTTGAAGCCTGTCTTTCCCTTGATTTAGGTCTCCTCTTTTTTCTCCCCCATCTAGTATCTGCATCTCCAATGGACACTGAGGGGTTTGGTGAGCTCCTTCAGCAAGCTGAACAGCTTGCCGCTGAGACCGAGGGCATCTCAGAGCTTCCCCATGTGGAACGGAACCTGCAGGAGATCCAGCAGGCGGGCGAGCGCCTGCGTTCCCGTACCCTCACACGCACGTCCCAGGAGACAGCAGATGTCAAGGCGTGAGTACGGGTGGGGAGGCAGCATCGGTACTGGGTGGCTCGGGGGCAGGGTCCATTTCTTCTTTCCTGCCTTGAATTTGGATGCAGCCTGTAAATGACAGACACAAGCCAGATTCTCGGGAACTCAGGTTTTGTAAACAGGTCAGCAGCCTGGCTTTGTCTCCCTGCCTCTTGGGTTTTCCAGCCTGTCTGCCTGACCAAGCTGAGAGCCCATATCACAGGCAGAGATGATCAGCGTAGAAAAGGCCAAAGAGATCTGTCATGCAGAAATCCATCACAGTAGTTCCTGCTTGGGTTCGCTGACTGTTGGGTCATAAATGGCTCCCATAAGTATCTTAGTAAATATGGACCACACAGCTGTTCCCAAAGCCAGAGAGCACTCAGTGATGAGCACAGTTTTTAAGAGCACTTGGAGGAATTGATGAGCAGCCAGTGACGAGAAGCCATCCTAGTGAGGAGTGATTCCTCTGAGAGGCCCTGGAAACGCAGTACCTGCCAGTTGATTGCAGAACAGGAGAGTGGGTGAGCCCCAAGAGAGTGCAGGCAGATGACAGTGCTGACTGACTGTCTGGCCAGTGGCTGCTCCTCCACGCACTGTTGACTGGGCTGTTGATTCCACAGACATGTGTTTAGAGTCCCCACTGTGCCAGGCCTGGGCCATCTCTGGGGCTACAACCGTGAATTAGACATGGCCCTTGCCCTCAAGGAGCTTATAATTTGGGAGGCAGAAAAAAAAAAACCTTGCTGCTTTCCATAAGAAATGTGATTTACTGATTACTTACTGTGCATCAGAAACTTGGCTAGACTTAAGATTTTACTGAATCCTAACAATGAATATTAGGACCGTTGTACCCTATTACAGTTGAGTAGCTAAGGCTCAGAGAGGGCAGGGAGCTCTCTCAGATCACACAGCTGGTGACTGGTAAACCAAGATTCAAACCCAGCAAGGCTGACTCCAGAGCACGTATTCCTTTAGCCCTGATGGAAAGGTCATGGAAGGATGGGTGGGTGCTGTTACCTGTGACCTTGGTGGGTCTGGAAAGTCACTGAGATTCTATGTGAGAGATGTGGGAAATTGTCAGTCATCTGCTCAGTCTTCATTCCTTGAATTTGAGAAAGACCTAAGTGCAGTGTTAACGTGGGGACATTGTTTTGGGTACATAAAAAATGTGACAGGAGTGAGTATAAGGGCTGTATTTTTTTTCCAGCCAGTCTTGAGAGCTGAATGTTTTGGCTGCTCTGCTGAGTCAGTAAGGATGTTGTGGAAATTCTTCTGTAGGCCTCCCCAGAATTTTATTTTTTAAAGTACTAGTTAGTTTTGGTTCTATTGGTATTGGTAAAGGCAAGTCGGAGGAACCCAGGCAGGGATTTTTTACTATCCAGTCTTGCACCTAAATGCAGCCAACTGCTCCCCTACAGTGTTCCCCAACACTCCAACCAGCCTTTAGACGTTTCTGCTAATTTGCCCTCCTGCAGGCTCCTTCCTGCTGCTCCTGGTTGCCTGCAGTTTCCCCCAGTCTTGAGCGTGCAGGTTCTGTGCTTGTGTGCAAGGATGCTGCTGGAGTGAGAGGACCACGATGCCAGCTGAGTTGCTATAGTTATAATTTAATTGCATCAGCTTTACAGCCTATTAAGAGCAAAAAGGGAAAATGTTTTCTTGGTAACAATTATCAGTCATGCTCTCTTTCTTGTAAATTTCCATTCTTCCTCATCTCTTTCTACCTTAAAGTCATTATTTAGGGAGGAGGAAGTTGAAACATTGAAAGAATGGATATAGGGTGGGGCAGATGCTTAAAAAGAAACCAAAGGGCTCATGACTGTATTTTTCCATCTTCTTGATAGGCAGAGACATAAAGTGTGATGTGAATATTTTAGTACAGGATGAGGGCAGAGGAGAGAACTGAGTAGGAAAAATTTTCTTACATGAAATAAATTTTGAAAGAAAACTTTGTCTTTAGGATTTTAGTTAAGATTAGATTGTAGATTTAAGATTGAATTGTTCTGTGCTGAATTCATTTGTTTAAATATACTTCGTTGGATTTTTCATTTTAGCGAACAGATTTGATAGCTTTTTTGCATGTGTGTGTTTGATATTTTTAAATTGTTAAATTTCTTCACACATAAAGAAGAATATGCATAACATATATAAAGGTGTAAATCAGGGATTGGCAGACTATGACCCGTTGGTTTAACTTGTCTGTTAAAGTTTTATTGGAACACAGCCACACTCATTCATTTATGTATTGTCTGTGCTTTTGTGCTACAGTAGCAGAGTTGAGTAGTTATGACAGAGACCGTATGGCCTGCAAAGCCTGGAATATTTACTGTCTGCCTTTTACAGAATAAGTTTGCTGACTCCTAGTGTAAATAATAATAAAATGAATGAATACCCCTGTACACATTGCACAGTTAAGACAGAGAATATTATCAGCAGCTGTGAAGCCCTCCCTGGGTACCCTTAGTCAATTGCATCCCCCTCTTTTCTCATCGGAGATGCCTCATTGGATTTTTCCATTTGACTCAACAGAAGCCAAACAACCTAGAGGTGTACGAAGAAAAAGCCACCTGCTCTCTCTCCCTAACTTTACCCTCCAAAGTAACCAGTGTTATTAGTTGGCTTATTCTTTCACATTTTTCTCCGTGTTCATGCAAAGCATATATAAACATTTATTTGCCCAAAGTTATATGGCAAATTATAACTTTACTTGTGGTAATGCTACTCACCTACCTTTTTAAACACTTAACTATTTATCAGGCACTGTGCCAAGTACTTCACATGCATTACATGCTTTCTTCTTAAAATAACCCTGTGAAAATAAGTGTTATCATCCCCATTTTCTACGTGAGGAATGTCAGATAGCAAGTGCTCATGCCAGAATTCAAATCCAGCTTGGTCAGTAAGAATCTCTCACATTCACATGGTACTTTTCACTTCCCAAGGGATTGTCATATGCATTTTCCTGGCTGATCTTCACAAGCCTGGGAGGTGAGAGAGGTAGGATTTTTCTCCACATTTCACAGTCAGTAAGTGCCAGGTGGACTAGCCCAGGCCTCCTGACTTTTTCTGCTCCCCATGTGTACTGAGAACGGCTTTTGTCCTCCTACTCTCCTGGGACTGGAGTGTTTGCCTCCAGCCTCTGTGGCTTTCTGCTCAGGAGAAGCTGCCTGGCTTAAGAAAATTGGCAGAGGTAGAGGGCAGGGAACCTTTGGATTTTTCCACCCTTAGAAGCTGAGAGTTTCTGGTACAGCCTTTATTTGTAAAACCATTCCTACCCTAGATTCCCTGCCTCCTGCTTCAGTCCTCCCTCCACCTCCCCCAGTCAGGGCTTCTGCATATGCACTGCACAAGCCACATACTGCACAGTTCTTCTAGGCACCACCCATTTAAACGACTTCTCTGATAATTCTAATAGTTTTTTAATTCCAAGGTTCTCAACCCTGGTATGCCTTAAAATCACCTGGGCTCTGGGTACATTCTCACATATCACTGGTGGAGATATAGCATCTGTGGGACAGAATTTGGCAATGTCTAGTGAATTTTACCCTGGACCCAGCAGTCCCACTTCTGAGGATCTATCCCAGAGGTAACCTGGCAAAAGTATGAAAAGATGTGTGCATGAGGATATTCACAGCAGCATTATTTGTAATAGCAAAAATTGGAAACAACTCAAACATCCATCAGTAGGGGTTGAATAAATGTGGTACATCTATATAGTGAAGTGCTTTTCAGTAGTCCAAAGGGATGAGAATGTACACCACCGTGGAGTGACTCTGGGACATATTGTTAAGTAAAATAAAAAATACAAGGTGGAGAAAAGAGTATAGTACTCTATCATTTATTTAAGAAAGCAGGTGAAAGACATCCCATGTTCATGGATTGGAAGACTTAATATTATTAAGATGTTAATTCTCCCCAAATTGATCTACAGATTCAGTGCAATCCCTCCCAAAATCCCAGCTGTTTTTTTTGCAGAAATTGACAAATTGATCCTAAACTCCATATGGAAATGCAAGAAACCTAGAATGGCCAAAACAATCTTTAAAAAGCAGAAGAAAGTTGTAAGACTCACAATTCCAGTTTCAAAACTTAGTACAAAGCTACAGTAATCAAGGCTATGGAATTGGCATACAGAAGACATATAGGTCAATCAAATAGAATTTATGAGTCCAGAAATAAACCCGTGTGTCTGTGATGAACTGATTTTCAGCAAGAGTGCCAAGACCATTCAGTGAGGAAAGAATAGTCTTCAACAAATGATGCTGAGACAAGTGGATATCTACATGCAAAAGAATAAAGTTGGACACCTATCTCATGTCATACACGAAAATCAACTGCAAATGAATTACAGACCTAAATCTAAGAGCTAAAACTTTAAAACTCTTAGAAGAAAACATAAGTGTAAATCTTCCTGACCTTAAGTTAGGCAGAGTCTTCTTAGATATGCAACCAAAAGCACAAGTGACAGAATCACAAATAGATAAGTTGAACTTCATCAAATTAAAAACTTTTGTGCATTAAAGGACATTATTAAGAGAAAAAACAACCCACAGAAAGGGAGAAAATATTTGCAAATTATATATCTGGTAAGAGATTTATCTAGAATATGTAAAAAAACCCTTAAAACTCAATAATAAAAAGACAACCCAATTTTTAAATGGGCAAAAGATCTGAATAGACATTTCTCCAAAGGAGGTAAAGAAATGTCCAATAAGCAAATGAAAGGATGCTCAAAACCACTAGCCATCAGGGAAATGGGAATCAAACCCACAATAAGATACTACTTCACACTCACTAAGATAGCTATAATCAAAAAGACAGATAAGGGGGCCAGCCCCATGGCTTAGTGGTTCAGTTCTGCATGCTCTGCTTTGGCAGCCCGGGTTCAGTTTCTGAGCACAGACCTGCACCACTCGTTGGTGGCCATGCTGTGGTGGTGACCCACATACAAAATAGAGCAAGATTGGTGCAGATGTTAGCTCAGGGTGAATCTTCCTCAAGTGAAAAGAAAGAGGAAGATTGGCAGGGGATGTTAGGGCAAGTCTTCCTCAGCAAAAGATAATGTGTTGGTGAGGATGTGGAAAAAATTGAAACCCTCATATACTGTTGGTAGGAATATAAAGTGGTACGGCCCCTTTGGAAAACAGTCTAGCAGTTCCTCAAAAGGTTAAATATAGAGTTACCACACGATTCAGCAGTTCTACTCCCAGGTGTGTACCCAAGAGAAATGAATACAGTTGTCCCTGCAAAAACTTGTACATGAGTGTTCATAGCAGCATTCTTCATAATCACCAAAAAGTGGAAACAATCCAAATGGCTGACATCTGATGAACTGATAAAATGTGATATATCCATACGATGGAATACTATTTGGTAATAAAAAAGAATGAACTACTAACACGTGCTCCAACATGGATGAACCTTGAAACCATTATGCTAACTCCAAGAAGCTAGTAACAAAAGACTACATGTTGTGTAGTTCCATTGACGTGCAGTGTCCAGAATAGGCAAATCTATGGAAACAAAGTAGATTAGTGGTTGTCTAGGGAGTGGGTGGGTCAGGGGATGTGGGGAGTGACTGCTGATGGGTGGGGGTTTTCTTTTTGAGGTGACAAAAATGTTCTAAAATCAGTTGTAGTGATGGTTGCACAACTCTGTAAATAAAAACCACTGAATTATACACTTTAAATGGGTGGTTGGTTGTCTAGTACGTGCATTATATCTCAATAAAGCTGTTTTAAAAGAGCAGGTGACACAAATGTATATGCCTATCTGCTGATAAAAAACGAAGAAAGGAGTTTCAAAAGTACCTGGCATTTGCTTTAATCAGGTATGATAAAACACGCAGACATGGAAATGGCTGTCACAGTTCTCTAGAAACAGGAGGCAGGGCACACCATGCAGGGCCACAGGGGAGCACTGGGGTCAGTCAGGAGGCAGAGGGAGAAGGGGAAAAAGTGGGTGTAAACCTTTATTGTTGTTTCTGCAGGAAGACAACAGCAAGGCAGGATAGAAGGCTTAGGATTGGTTAGTTTGCATAACCTCAGTGGGCTCTGGGGCTGGAGAGGCTCTCTATTTATCTGGTACCTAGCCCTGGGATGATTAGGGCAGGGGATAGTGGCCCAGTAATGGACGTGTTTGGGGTATGGTCTCTGGATTGATTGGTTTGCATATGAAATATGTACTTGCAGGCCTCTAGGAATTAGCTAACCCAGGGAGGGGCAGTCCCTCCAGTGTCACCAAGGTCCCAGATGTCAAAACATCAAAAACAGAAAACAAAAAGGCACAATTAATATAAAAGGTAAATAACCAAACAAAAGACTGCCTGTAGGAAAAGGGAGGGACTAAGGTGGAGAAGATAGGGACTTTTTTATAGATTTGACTTTGGAATTGTGTAAATATTTTACATAATTATAAAACAAAATTAAATTTCAAAAAAATGGAAAATAAATGCTTATCCAGTTGGTGACATAACCACACAGAGAGGAACAGTTCCAAGTAATATCTTAATCTGTCTTCAGTAATCATATTGTTGGTGGAGGGGTTGTCACTGCTGTTCTGAGACTGTTGTCTGTATAGTGTAGGATAAAGCAAGTAGGTAGCTATGGTGGTGATGCTGAGAACTAGGACTGTCAGTGTGGGAGAAAGGAGATGCAGATAGAAAATCTATGGGGTTAACTCAAAACCTTGTGTTTCTGACTTTGAATTGGAAGTATCAGTATGAATCATGATATAATTTATCTAAAGGAAACTGAAACAAAAGTAAAAACTCCGTTTCCGGCTCTGCCTTTTGTTTTTGTTTTTTTTTGTGTGAGGAAGACCAGCCCTGAGCTAACATCCGTCGCCAATCCTCCTCTCTTTTTGCTGAGGAAGACTGGCCCTGGGCTAACATCTATGCCGATCTTCCTCCACTTTATATGGGACGCCGCCACGGCATGGCTGACAGGCAGTGCGTCGGCGGGCGCCTGGGATGCGAACTTGCTGCCAAGCGCGGACTAAACCGCTGCGCCACCGGGCGGCCCCTCCGGCTCTGCCTTTTGAAAAGGCCTAGGGGCCGGCCCGGTGGCGCAGCGGTTTGGTCCGCGCTTGGCGGCCCGGGGTTCGCCGGTTCGGATCCCGTGCGCCCGCCGACGCACTGCCTGTCAGCCATGCCGTGGCGGCGTCCCATATAAAGTAGAGGAAGATGGGCACGATGTTAGCCCAGGGCCAGTCTTCCTCAGCAAAAAGAGGAGGATTAGCAACGGATGTTAGCTCAGGGCTGGTCTTCCTCACAAAAAAAAAAAAAAAAAAAAAAAAAAGAAAAGGCCTAGAAACAGTTAGCGGTGAGCGATCTTACTGCCCAGATAGTGGTCACTAAAATCCATTTCTTTGGGACTCTTTGGAGAGTTGGCTGATTCCAGGTCTGGGGCAGGTCTGTGTAAGATAAACATGAAACATTGTGTCATACCAGATAGCAAGGACGTGAGGAAGGTCTACTTGAGTCATGTCGAAGGAACTCAGAAACCAACTTGAAAACGCTTCTACTGGCCAGAGATGAGACGATTTGAGCATCATAAGGATAATTACTGCAATGGATTGAAATACAATTTAAACAAATATGTTTAAATTCATGAGTTCCTAATGATACAAAAACAAAACTCATCAGTCACCTTTGGAGGATGCTAGAGAAGAATTCATTATTCAGAGTTATCACATAGTTGATGAAGAGAGTGTCTCTGAAGGGAACTATTCCAGCTAATAAAGAGAATATCACTATTTTGCAATCTCTAAGGAATTAATGAATCTAAGCAATGATCATCAATGTCTGCTAACATTCCAAAAAGAGATGATCAGACATTCCATACCTCTTGATGAAAGTCTGAAGTAATATAACCAGAAAACTAATGCCACCTGAATCTGATCAAACCTTTAGCGCTTACATTCAATTTACAGGACATTGGACAGAAGAGGCCAGAGGAACATGTGAAATGACATGGAGATGCAATCAGTAAAACCTGTTATGTGGAAAACCGCATCCTTGCTACTTTGAGGGTAGTCCATGGATCAACAGCATAAGCATCAACTGTGAGCTTTTTAGAAATGGAGACTCTCGGGCCCCATCCCAGACCTACTGAATCAGAATCTGCCTTTTAACAAGCTTCTCAGGAGGTTCACATGCATGTTTCAAGTTTGAGTAGCATTGCTCTACAGGACAAATAATCCAGAGTATGACAAAGAAGTTGTAAGAAGAAAAAAATGAGGTGGAGGGGCAACTTGTAGATTAAAAGAGATTTAGGAGGCATATTAATCATTCACAAGTAGAGACCTCATTTGTGTCCCATTCAAACGAACACAAATATGAAAATTATGACATAATTGGGGGGATATCTTGCATCTGCTTTGAAGTAATCGGAGTGGTGGAGAGAGGAAAGTAGGTAGGGATGTAGATGAAACAAGGTTGGCTATGATGTGCTGATTGTTGAAGCTGGGTAATGGGTACAAAGAGGTTTACTATTTTAATTTTGTATTAAATTTTTTTTCTATAATAACTTAAAAAGGGGGCGCTCACTAAGATGGCTGTAATCAAAAAGGTAATAAGTATTGGTGAGGATGTGGAAAAGATTGGAACCACATACATTGCTCATGGGAGTATGAAATGGTGTAGCTGCTTTGGAAAACAGCCTGGCAGTTCTTCAAAAGGTTAAACAGAAACTTACCATGTGATCTAGCAGTTCTGCTCTTAGGTGTATACCTGAGAGAAATGAAAACATATGTTCACACAAAAACTTGTACGTGAATGTTGTTGGCAGCATTTTTCATAATAGCCAAAAAGTAGAAACAACCCAAATGTCCAACAACCAATGAATGGATACATTCATTAATATAAAATGTGGCATATCCATATAATGGAATACTGTTCAATAATAAAAAGAAATGAAATCCTGATGCATGCTATAACATGGATGAACCTTGAAAACATTTTGCTAAGTGAAAGAAGCTAGCACAGAAGACTACAGATTGTATCATTTCATTTATATGAAATGTCCAGAATAGGGAAATGTATTGAGATGGGAATTAGATTAGTGGTTGCCAGGGGCTGAGGGGGGATTTGGGGGGATATGGGGAATGACTGCTGATGGGTAGGGAGTTTATTTTGGGGGTGATAAAAATGTTCTAAAATTAATTGTGGTAATGGTTGTACAACTCTGTGAGTATCCTGAAACCCACTAAATTGTACACTTGAAATGGGTGAATTGTATGGTATGTGAGTAATATCTCAGTAAAGCTGTTATTAAAAAAGGAAGGAGGGTGTTATACTGATACCCATGCTCCAGGCTTCACCCAACACTAATCAGGATTGTTGGGAGAAAATTTGCCTAGGTGATTCTGGTGTGCCACGAGGGCTGGGAACCACTGTGTTAGAAAGTGAGCTGTTAAGGATTGTTAGAAAAAAGAGGCAAGATTATCTATTTGGTAGCCTGGAGGGGAAGCCTCAGGGATGGCATCATAGTTGACCTGTCTACATGGAGGAGACAAAAATGTACAGTGAGGAGCCCTCTGGGTGCACATCATCTATTTTCGTACTACTTAGTAGAATGGAAATAAGCAACAATCTAATTAATTTAATCCCCCTAAGTTTCTTTCTTACAGAGAGTGTTCTAGATATTAGAATCTGTGATTTTTTTTTTCTCTTCCATTGTTACATTGTCCCAGATGAGTAGAAATAAAGTTAGCTGTATTATTCCTGTCTCTCCAAAAGCGTTAATTAGTCAGGTGACAGCCTCCTGGGTTATAGGACTGGGCAGCAGAGAGCGAACTTGAAGATGTACTGCACATGATGTTTGGCTTTCGAAGAGAACTGGCCTTGGATTCTGGTATGACTGCCTTTTGCAAATCATTGATTGTCATGTACTTTTAGTTTCTTCAACTAATGAAGAAAGTTTAGACTAGGTTACTCCTGAAGCTTCTAAAACGTTGTGGTTCACCATATCTGCCTTTACAGATGCTGTACATGTAGGGTGGTTAGGCATTTGTGCTCTGGAGCTTGATGATCTGACTGCCATTTCCTGGCTCTGTGACTTTGGATAAGTTGGTTAACCTCTTTTTTTTTTTTTTGTGAGGAAGACCAGCCCTGAGCTAACATCCGTTGCCAATCCTCCTCTTTTTGCTGAGGATGACTGGCCCTGGGCTAACATCTGTGCCCGTCTTTCCTCTATTTTATTTGGGACGCCGCCACAGCGTGGCTGACAGGCAGTGCATCGGCAGGCAACCGGGATCCGAACCTGCGAACCTCGGGCTGCCAAGTGCGGACTAAACCGCTGCGCCACTGGGCAGCCCCAGTTGGTTAACCTCTTTGTACCTTGGTTCCCTGATCCATAAAATGGGGATTGAGAGTAGCATCTACCGCATGATTTTCTTTACTATAAAATGTTTGGAGCAGTCTAGCCTATCATTTTATTGATATACTATCATTTTATTCTAGATAAGTCCCTTACTCTAATTCAGGCATGATCAGAATTTTCTTACTACCAAATGCAATGTTGTGTCTGTTATTCCAGGTAATAGATCTTTATGGAAAAGTATAGAACAACCATATAGAAGTGTCTGGGCAGTATATAGGAAGTTCTGAATAAAAATACCCTCTAGTATTTCATGAAGCGTATTAGATGTCCTAATCCTGCTTTTTTCTCCCTGCTCTGTATCCTCATAGGTCAGTTCTCCTCGGGTCTCGAGGACTTGACATATCGCACATTTCCCAGCGATTGGAGAGTCTGAGTGCAGCCACCACCTTTGAGCCTCTTGAGCCTGTGAAGGACACAGACATTCAGGTAAGGGCTGCCAGGTGCCAGGACCAGTGCAGACTGATCCCTGAGCACGCAACCCAGGCTGAAGGCCCTGGCCCGTTGTTGACCAGCTGCTGTAGGAATTCCAGATTTCTTTGTTAATTCTCTTCTTCTTCAGATATTAAGAGAATGGGAGACTCAGCCTTGGGTGTGTGGTGGGTATATACACTGGGTTATGGTCAGAGTGCTCTGTGAGGCTGATTTTAAGAAAGCAATTCCAACCTGCACTTTTTAGATTATTGTAATTATGAGAACAGATTTTTCTTCCTTCCTTGGGTTTAATCCAAGGCACAGAGACATTAGTTGTATGTTTCTCTTGCTTTCTTTGCTAGATCTCAAATAATTTTACTGTTCATCTTCCACATTTCTTTCCTGCATCTTGCTGGTTATTGGTTGGCAAAGAGCTGGGGAAAACTTGGAGTACTATTTACTGAAACCTACTCATCGATTTCTAGGAAGTATTTGGCTGCGTTAGTGGCACCAGGAAATGGTCTAATAGAGCACTCCAGTCTCATTAACCTAACATGCCACTGGCACAGTTGATTGCTATTTAAATCTAATCAGAAACTGATTTTATGTGTGTGTGTGTGTCTATGGCGTGTGTTTGTGCTTGTGCACCCAAAATTGTTAAGGAAAAAACTTGTGATCCATTTAGTTTTGAGGAATTGGAACACTGCATTTGTGTTAGGTTGAAGGGACAGTGAGTAACATTTTTATCATTAATTTACCTTTGAAATAAAAGGATGCAGGTCATACAAAGGCAAATCCCAGTACAAACAGGTACTAATTGTGTTATTATTTTGGATCAGTTTGAATTAATACTCCCTACCCCACCACCCTTCCCAAGAACTGTTTTAATCCATCTAATGGCCACAATTCTACTGCATTTATTCCAATTTAGAAACCAAAAATCCCTTAGACTTCGAGCTGAGAGTTGAATAACTTCAGATATTTATTATTTTTCCTGTTATTGATAATGTTCCCAGATTATGGAACTACATTTTTTCCAGTTTTATATACTAAATCATATTTGCCTGTCCCCTGATAATTTCTTATTTCCCTGTAATCTTAAAATGGCATATATACTTAACTTTTTGTGTGTGTGTTTAGTTTTAGCTGTCCCCCTCTCCCTCTCTGTTTCAACTGCTTGGTGTTCTATAAACAAACACTTGTAACAGGCATGTGGTGGGTGAATGGGATAGAGCTCAAATAATCTGAATAATCACCGTATATTTTGAGGACTATCCCTAATGGTGTGAAAAGAAATGGCACTTACTGAAAGGTTGTTATTTGTTTGAGTGTTTTTAATGTTTAAAATACCAAAAAAGTTGTTCATGTGAAAAACTTAACTGCTTTTTAAATTTTCTTTGACGTATTTGTAATACCTGTTTGGAATTTCAGCACCATTTAGTGATGTACTCCATGAATTCCCACTGATGTGGTCCTCCGTTTTTTGCTTTGAGATATTAATGACAGGTTTATAAATGTACTGAGTCGTAACAATCATTTATTCTAACCTTCTGCTTAATGCGTGAACACTCTCCGTCAACAGCCCCATTAGATGGTTTCCTAGCAATGCGTGCTTGATCACATGAAAGAGAGTTTCTTAATTTGGAATGAGCATGGCTAAGAGTTTTGGTCCTGCACCACAGGGAAATCTTTGAACTTTGAGAGGAAGGATGCTTCCATTTCAAAATTTTACTGCTCAGTTGGGCTTTTCCAGAATAGCTTCAAAAATGCAAAATGGTCAGTCTAAGATACCTTTTGATTGATTGGGAATTGATCATCTAGATCTGAAGTAAAGATTTAAGACTTACTAGTTTCAAAATAAGTCCTCTATTGACTTCATCTTCTTGCCAGCAAAGACTCAAAGGAGAAAATTTAATTTTTAAAGCCTGAGGCTTTGGCTTGATCTGAGATTGTTCTGGTTATTGATAGGGATTGGAAGTTTTAAGTTGTATTGTGTGGCTTAGTTGACCTGTGTTTAAACTTCCTATGCACATGGTATGATCGTGTCCTTGCCTGACTTCTTGTTTAGTAGTCAGATGTAAGAGCCAAGCCAGCTTTCGCCCTTAGCGTGGAGTGGTCCTCCTTTTAATTCTTCTTGTAATGTGTTGGTTATTCAATAAGAGTTAACTTGGACATTTTCAGTTTTTTGTTTTTAGAAAAGCCAGATATACTTTTTTTTTTGCTGAGGAAGATTCGCCTTGAGCTAACATCTGTTGCCAATCTTCCTCTATTTTTGCTTGAGGAAGGTTCGCCCTGAGCTAACATCTGTGCCAGTCTTCCTCTATTTTGTATGTGGATCACTGCCACAGCGTGGCTGACGAGTCATGTAGATCTGCACCTGGGCTCCAAACCTGCAAACCCGGGCTGCCGAAGTGGAGTATGCTGAACTTAAGCACTATGCCACAGGGCCGGCCCCCAGATATACTTTTTCATGGACAGTTTTTTCTCATTTAACAGTTTTATTGAGATATAATTCACATACCATAAATCTGATGGATTTTTGTGTGTGAACTTTTGTTTTCCAACCTGTGCAGTTTTTGAGATGAGAATGCACCCTAATCCCATGTGTTGAGTATTAGTCAGAGTGAATTTATGTCAATTTATAAATTCATAAAAGGAGATGCTGAAGGATTCTCTGACAGATGCTGTCCAAGACTTTGTGTCATCCATTATTGCATTACTTATAAGCTTGAAAGGGCATTTTCCCATGTATAATTATATGTATAGATACATGTATAGTCCTTTTCTGTTTGGTAAACATTGATTATATTTCCTTCTGTTTCTAATGGAACTTGAAATTAATATGGGTTTTTTGTTGTTACTGTTTTGTTGTTTGTCATAATCAGTGATGTTGGCATGCATTGAGAATGCATTTTTAAAAGATTGCTATGGCCAGCAAAGGTAACATATTTTACCACTTAAATATGTGTATGGCTGATGCTAGTAGAATTTTTGAAATGTTTATTGATTTTATTTTTGGAAATGGTCATAAAGAAGGCCTACACGTTTGTGTAATAGAGGTCAAAAGCAATAATTAACAGTACATGGTACTAAAATGACTATTGCTCTATTCTAAGTGACTTCATGGTGCTTGCAAGTACAAGTCCTTTTATAGAGATCCACTTCCTCACTTCTGTCTTTGTTTTTGTTTTTTGTTTGTTTGTTTGTTTTTTGTGGGGAAGACTGGCCCTGAGCTAACATCTGTTGCTAATCCTCCCCTTTTTGCTGAGGAAGACTGGCCCTGGGCTAACATCCGTGCCCATTTTCCGCCACTTTATATGGGATGCCGCCACGGCATGGCTAACAGGCAGTGCGTCCGTGGGCGCCCGGGATCCAAACTCGCGAATCCCGGGCTGCCAAGCATGAACTAAACCGCTGCGCCACCGGGTGGCCCCTCACTTCTGTCTTTGGAAAAAAACATTGAGGGCAGACTGCCCGTCTTTACTATGATCTGAACAGATCTAATGTACCATGGGTGATATGTATTATATAGTAATAAAGTGCAAATTTACACAGTTCAGTTACATTCTGGGCTTTTTCACTAGATTACATGTATATTTCAATAAGGCTGTGCAGAAATTGCCTGAGTTGGCCATAAAAATGGGAGCTGCAGTTTCTCAGCATTAGGCTGTAATATTTCCAAATGGCGTTGGACCAAAATAAAATAATAATATTGCTAAACTTACTGTATTCGATTCCTAGGGCTGCCACAACAAATTACCATAAACTTAGTGGCCTAAAACATCAGAAATTTATTCTCTCACAATTCTGGAAGCCAGAACTTTGAAATCAAGGTGTTGGCAGCACCCTGCTCCCTCCAAAGGCTCTAGGGGAGAATCCTTCCTCTTTCGGCTTCTGGTGGCTCCTGGCATTAACTCCAGTCTCTGCCTCCATCTTCACGGGTTTTTCCTCTTTTGTGTCAAATCTACCTCTTCTTTCTCTTATAAGGACACCAGTTGTTGGATTTAGGGCCCACCCTAAATCCAGGAGGATCTCATCGTGAGATCCTTAACTTAATTACATTTACAAAGACCCTATTTCCAAATGAGGTCACATTCATAGGTACTAGGAGTTATGACTTAGACATATCTTTTTGTGGGGGATACACGTCAACCCACCACACTTATAGTGCCAGAAATTTTAAAACTATAAGTTAATAAAACATCTTCATAGCTAACCCTATTTCACAGCTGTATGTGATATTGGGATAAGGCATCTATTGGAAATCATTCCAGTGACTGCAAACCTCAACCAAGGATCTGATCTCATCGTCAACATTCTCTTTCAGGCCTTTGGAAAGTGAGGCTGACTATCCATGTCTGATTCCAGAGTTGCATAGTTGTTACTCTCTCCAAATAGGTTAATACCTTATGTGTTTGAGAGATTTCTGTAGGGATGTTTTTCAACTAGAAACAGTCTGCTTTTTTAGAGTATTAAATACCTACTTTTTAGGGTATGTTTAGGTGGGATTAAATTGTGATACCTTCCTAAGGTAGGAGGAGATACCTTGTATATATATATATTTCTGCTTTAGCCAGCCAGGTTGCTTAACCCTTTCTTTTTTCGTTTATATGTTAGACTTTTGCTTACCACCTTCCTTTAGCCTGGAGTAGCACCTCTGAAGTCCAAGCCCTAATTTCAGTCTGACACTCTAAGGCTTTCTTTAATGCCACCTCCTTCATAGTCTTCTCAGATCTTTCTACCCCATGGCCTCAAAATGTAGTACGTTGGCTTTACTGCTTAAGGAAAGACAAAGCTTTCTGAATTTTCCCCCACATTACTTTACATTAAACAGAACATTTATGTTGTTTAGATTATGTTGTTGGAATTGACTTAGCAGCCAGTTCAAATCTTAGATAAGTGAAAATTAAGCCCCTTCTACAAAAAAAAGACGCTATACTTGAAGTTCTTTGTAATCTAAATTTCCACACGGAAATCTGTCCTGTATGAGTAAAGAGAAAAAGAAGTCTTAAATAGAGGATAAAATACCTATAAGAAAATTATAGAGTCAGGGAAACTGATTTATCACAATATAAGACTAATGGTGCAGTAATAATTGACTTGTTAAAAACTTGTTTTGCTTACCACACTGTATCTATAGTAAAATATTATTTCCTTTTTCTGTCCTTTGCCTTGGAAACATAGAGTATGCTCAAACCATTCTTAGCTTATCTTTTACATAATCAGAAGAGACTAAATGGCTTTGGTAAGTATAAAAATGAATCACTGGTGGTGTAGCCCCTTATCACCTAAATTATTATTTTCATGGTTTATCTTTTGATTTTATATCTTCAGAATTAAGATACTGCTGCTTAAATGCAGCTATATGTAACAGCTAAGAGAAAAAGTAGTTGTGCCGCTTGCTAATAGTGTTTGTAGTACTGGCAAGTTGTTGGTGGGGAATTGGTTCCAGAAATGTTGTGGCGGTTTGTTGGAAAGAGGGTCAGACTTGCCTAGAATGGTTAGTGTGCTAATAGTAGCTCTTCAGGAATATTACTGGCAAAATGTTAATATTAAGGAAGAAGTGCAGTAAGCTTTCCCTAGCGCGAACCAGTTGAAGGAAAGTGCAGTCTCTCTAGGTGAACAATATCTTAATTCTGGAATTATTTTTAAAGAAATGTAGTTGTCATTTTCATCTGTTTCTAGAAATTGAAACCAAGGAGAGGTCTTAACCAGAGTTGTTTTACTAAATTTGAGGAAGAGATGAGGTTCATTCATAAGAGTTGCATTATTTGCATACTGTTAATTTGTATAACAATTTTGAGAAATTGTTTAAGCAGGCAAAACATACTTATCTTCCATATCGTTTCTGCTCTTAATATGCTCGAGTAGGCTTTTCTGCACATAATGGTGATCAAGCCCAAATTGGATGATTAGAAATTTTGAATTGATGGACTCTGAAGGAATAAGACTTAGCTCTTTAAATGTTTTCACATAATATAAAAATATAAGAGGCTAAGAGTGAAGATTTTTAGTTAAGCATTTGTGTTTATTGACCTCCTTTGTTATATTCTTCTTGCCCCTAAGAGAGTCAAGTTCATGGTAACCTTTCTTTTGAGTTTTTAGAGGACTTTAATGGATATTTGAATTTTGCCCTTTCCCAGTTCATAACAGCTGCCTATTCTGGACTTAAAACAACCAGTAGTTAGTGCTCTTGGGTACACTAGCAAATGAATCCAGTTCTCACTGGATCCAAAGCCTGTTAGAGAGAAACCCTTTTCTGGAAGATCAGGTACGTTTTAGGCCAGAATTCCGTTGTAGTGGCTGAACTGCGTGTGGAAAAGACACACACCTTGCTGAGCTCTGTATTCTTGTTCCGGGCAGGAGTCGTGCCGGGCTTTGTCTCCTGTGCGGACACTGCCGCTTCAGTCACCACCACTTGATAAACGTATTTGCTTCTCCTTGGCATTAAACCCTGACCCAGTGTAAATCTCAGAGCTGGTAAAAACCAGTAAACATGTGAAAAAAAAAATAGTGTCTTCACAGAGGAGGTTAATGTGCCATCCTGTTTTACGTTTATAATTAGGTAGTCTAATGATGATTACTATGGTAAGTACTAAAATGATTTAATTTTTCTGCCTCTTTGTGATAAGGGAAAAGGTAGGCATTGTGGTCTGGTGGCAAAATATGCAGTTACATTAAAGTATCCTGTGAATGGAATTAAAAATGATAACTTTGGACTAAAAATGGGTGTTAAAGGCATCGTCTGTGGAAAATGTGAAAAACTGCTTTTATGTGAGCCAAGGATATAAGATTTCAGCCTTTTTACTTATCCATTCACACTTAGGCCTAAATGCGGAGCTTTCAGAACAAGCAAGTAAATGGATGCCGAATGCATTCTGAGCAAGCAGGAAATGACAGGCTTTTTTGTCTTCTCAGAGGTTTCTTATATCCTGTAGTGAGCAAGGGAATATCAATTACCAACTTAAAGAAGTTGGAATGGTTCTGGAAGCGTATTTTGGAAGAAGCCCCTGGCTAAAATATTTATCTAACAATTTAATAGAGCATTTCAGATATTGGCCAGGCCCTGGTGCCTTTGAACTGGAGTTGAGTCATCCCCTCCCTCCTCCAGGAACTGTCTCTTAGCCTGCCGATATCTGCTGATGCCTCAGCACCCTGGAGATGGGGAGCATGTATTGTCATCTTCAGTTTGGTCTATCTAAATTACTTGGTTCCGGGAACCAGAAATGGGCACGTCTTTTTATCTGCTGGACTATTTGATACTGAAGTGGATGTGATTTAAATGGGGATTAAAATCTCGTTGAAGAGTGAATGCATTACTGTAGACCAGTATGTCATTCTCGGATGGCAGCCCTTGACCCTGTGCGCCACGTTGATCTGCTTGCCACAGCGCCTCATTTCCGCTTTGGAATGTTCGATCCAGAGCTTCTCAGGCCTGCAGCCTAATGTGGCTCCTTCCATTGGTGGTGATTGCAGCGTGGCTCCTGAGTTACACAACTCTGGGGCCCGGGTTCCTGCTGTCTCCACGGAAAATCCACGTCCTGGGAGGGAGCTGAGAGAGAGGCTCATGCAGGGGAGACTCTTGGTTTTGCTTTTTGTTTGTTTGTTTGGTGGGGACCAGGACAAGTAGCTGGGAGGTAGGATGGGTGACAATATCCCCTGCTGACAAGACCTGCATTTAGAATTTACTTTGCTGCAGAGCTCTCATAACCAGTGCGTATTGCTTCCTTTTTAAGCATTTCCTGTTTCACAAATGCTTGGCTTCCATCTTGCACTTCAGATCTGGAGAGTGAGTCCCCCCAGCTCAGGTTGCTGGCTCCATTGTGACAGCCCCGGGTCTGCAACACTACGATCAGCGGCAGTGCATGTGCCACTTTAATTATCCTGAAGGACAGAAGGGCGAGTCCTTGCTTCTCACCATGGAGTGGCTTTGAGGCCGAGATGCCATCAGCAGAATCCTGCCTGTGCTTTTCAGAAAACCACAGCCCTTGAAGCAGGGCAGCAGAATCTGCTGAGCAGGGCGGGGCGTGACACAGCTTCCAAGAAACTACTGAAAGAACCCTTGTCTCATAAGACATATTTATAACTAGGACTGAGCTCTTTGTTTAATTTATAAAACAAAGGGGAGAATTAGGTCAGCTGAACATAAGTGGGAGGGTGGATTTACTGGCTGATTTTTATTATTACTACCTGATTTGGTTTATTTCTTTGAATGCTATGAGCAAAAGGATATGGATGGGGGAGAGTTTCCTACACTTCTCCCTTTTCTTTAAAAAAAAAAAAAGATTATTTGTTTATTTTAAAATGCCATCACTATCTTAGGGACTGGTAGAAACAGCCATGGAGGGTTATAATACGCTTGATTTGCTCAAGGTACGAAAAAATACACTGGTGTGATATTATCTGGGAGTACTTTCTCCTCACTTATTAGGTTCTCTTGTTCACAGTGCATATCAGTCTGTCTCAGCAGGACCAGTCTCTAAATGAGCAGGGCCTGGTGGATCCTTGAAGGTTTACGGGAATTCACAGTAGCACTTGGTTCTGTGGTGAGGTCCCAGACTGCTCCAGCTGTCTTCATGTTGAAGGAGTATGGTGATGGGTGTTGTTCATTCACAAGGCGCTTACTGAATCAGTGCTCCTCCAACAAGTTGTTTTTTCCCCCAGTGTGTCTCAGACTGAGAAATACTTTTATAAAATACAGTAATAATGAATTCTAGAAAAAAAATGAAGTAAAAGACATGCAAAATACAAGCCCTAATTTTTACAATTAAATTCAATAGACATAAAATTACTCTGTCAGGTTGTTACAAAAGTTTCTAAATGCTTATTCTCAGCTTTTGTACTTTTTTGCTGCAGATTGGTACTCCTTCAACCCTGCTTTGAGTAGTGCTAGTTTAAATAGTTGTGTTTTCTTCTTCCCTCCCTTCCCTCTCTGCTTCCTTCCCTGCCTTCCTTCCTTTCTTTTGTTTAGTTCAAGTGCTCTCTGCTGGTGCAGTGAAACAGGGCACCGAGGACAAGTTTGAATTCCTGTCTTCTATTTTACCCCAGCTAAGATCGGGGAGGCAGAGCTGAGGTTTGCTGAGCATTTATTTTGTCCAGACACTGTACTGAGCACTTTCTGGGTTTCCTCCTTCAATCCTTCCAGTAACCCTCTGAGGTGGATACTAATGTTAACCCCATTTCACTGATGAGGAACCTAAGGCCTGCAGAAGCAAGGAGTGCCAGACTTGGACTCCCTTCTGTTGGTCCAAGTTCAGTACTGTGCCCTTAGCTCCCTAGGTTTTACATTTTGTTTGTAGACTGACTGTTTTAATAAAGGAGTGAATTTCAGGATATATTTGAATGCGGAAGGTAGTGGAAGAATGAAATAGAAGTGTAATTGATGGCTCACTTAGAGCAAAATAAAGAGTAGAAAGCCCACAGTGAATGGATGTGCTGGGCATTGCTCTTCTTTACATCAGCTTAGTAGTAAAATAATGTTGATTGAGGGAGAAGCTACAGCATGCCTTCTACACCGTGATACAAACCCCTGGTGCTTTTGGGGAAGAGATGAGCTTTGCAGGAAGGCCGAACCTGCCTCATCCGTTCACCTCCAAGTGCTTGCTTTTTTGCCATAGTTTTCTGCTTGCTGAGCTGTCAGTTTAATTTACTGTCTAAAGCTCAGCCTATTATTTCTCAGGTTTGCTGCCCTACAGGTACACTGTAAAGGATTTCTGTGAAATCCTGAAGCAGCTTTTAGTTTCGAAATGCCAAGGTTTTGTGCTTGTGAAAATAGGCTGTGTTCAGCTTCTTGCTTGATCATCTTTGTTTTGTTTTGCTTCTCAAGCTGAGCTTGAGTTAGAGGGATGATGCTAGAAGCAATTTAAAGGGCACATCAAATTTTTACTGTAATCCTGAACTATTGATTGTTGACTTATTTGTAGGTTTAATGCAGACCCATTTCCTTACTTAGTGTCTGACTGGCCATTAAGCCCTGGCAGTGTGCCGGAATGTTGAAATCTTGCATCTTATAATATGATTTGGCTGTCTAAGGGTATTATGTGTGTTTGGTTTTTAAAGACACAGACAGAGCCCTCAGCTTTGTGTGTGCCCCAGGATACAGGAAAGAGTTTCTCTATAGCAAAAGTATTCACTTCTAGATTACAACATAAAACTGAGGAGTGGACATTCAGCAGAACATTAACACCTGAAGTCATGCAAACTCATGCCCTTTGGACTCACTGGCTCTTTTAAATAAATGCAAACTAATGCAACAGAATCTTGAAGAGAAGACCGAGCAGGGAAAGGTGCGATAGTGTTCCAGAGTAGGTCACAGTTAAGCACTCCCGTATAAGTGGCCCTCAGCATGTGCCTGGTGCCAGTCTCCTTGCGTGAAGTTGAAATTAGAATCTAGCTGAGGGGCTGGTGCAGGGTCCTGCTTACTCAGGGAGCTGGGCTCAGAGTGGTTGGAGGAGAAGTAGTCATTGTCTGCAAAAGACTTACCCTCCTCCTTCACAACCTGGACACCGCTTGACTAGAATAGAGGGGAGCCCTCACCTCTTGAGTGAGCGCTGAGGGAGTTAGCTGACAAGGAAAAAATAAATCTGGGATTTTGAGAATGGCTTCAGGAGGGAGGTTCACTTTTCCCACAGTTACGAAAGTAAGGCGTACTTCAGTCAGAGGACTTGAAAAATGGCTTTAGAGTGCACTTACTTGACTGGTGTATTGCCCCTCAAAGTTGTCAGAACAGCCACCATTTCGGGAGTGTTGACTTGTTTGGACCAGCTGCTTGCAACTATAGAATTTGAAAGGACAAGGAAACTTGATTTATTTTAACAGAGAGGTGAGGAATTAGTCCGTGAAACATATGTTCAAGATAGACCATAAAAATGACCCTCATAATTCAGAATTAGTCGATTCCTATGAAATGATATACAGTCTTTTTCTTTATTCTGTAATGGAAAAGCTTCCTAATGTGTGAAAAGGGATCTGAGACAGGCAGATTTCATGAGCAACCATTACTCATTTCACTGTCCCCCTCAAACCATTTGGAAGAATGTTATTCAGAAGTTCTGTGACTTTGTCCTAATTTGGAAGATTTAGAGGGAAGTAACAGGCCAGGAATTTTATGTGAACTTTGAGGCCATAATCATGTGAACTTTGAACCATAATAATCCTTCCATTTTTATAATACTTTGCAGTGGGCTTTGTCCATCACTGTCTTGTACCTCACTGCAGTGTTTGAGGTGGGCTGAATGGATGTTGGCATCATCTTTATTTAGAAGGGGAGAAATTGAGACAAAGATAGAGAGATTACCAGATAGAGTTACTATCAAAGGTGAAACTTGAACTCAGATACTTCTTATTATCTTGTCTTGTAGCCTTATTATCATGCCTCACTGAGGAAGGCATCAAGGGATGGACTGGTTGGGTAAATGCCACATTATTGCTTTGCAAAGACACTAAGTTAGTTCTTTTGCCACTGGTCAGGTTTATGTTTTGGTCCTATCTTTCCTCTCAGACCTTTTCTTACCTGTTTTCTTTGAAGTGACGTTTCCGTTTATTCCTTTCCAGGTGAAGATTTGCTGGTTAACTAAATCAATTGTAGGGATGAAAATGCTACTGAGAAGAGTAATACTATAAGCTGAGGGGTGACAAACCTCACTTTTTCCATCTGAGATATACTTTGGAACAAAAAGTGATACTGATGTTTGTTGCTGCTGCTGACATAGATTACAGATGCCCTTTCTGTGAAGGGGCTCAAGTTTCTTGAGATTTGTCACTCTAGAGCCTATCAGCCTAGTTTATGCTGTCTGAGTAGGTCATTGGTGCCAGGCAAATGTAAAGTGGCAGACTGGAACAAAAGTCATATTTGAAACTTTAGGTGGACTAGACTGTCAGGGTTTAGAGCAGATTAGGGGAGATGTTTTTTGTTTGGTTTTGCCAGTTTTTTGCTTTCTGTTTCACCCCCCTTCCCTCCCTGTTTTCTTCCTTCCGGCTGTCCTCCCTTCTTCCGTTATTTTTGTCTGTTCTTTTGTCTTTTCTCCTTTCTTCCTTTCATTCTCGCTTTCCTTCTGTCCTTTGCATTCTTCTTTCTCTGGCTCTCGCCCCCCAATCTTTTAGACTGGCTGTCATCCAGAGCAGCTATTGCTAACAGGAGTGTACCTCCTTTTTTCCAATCAAGTATTAGCTGTGAAATCATGGCTGTTAGGATGGTTCCTGCAGCCTGGCAGCACGTACCCACTGAAGCTGTCTTGCTCTTTGGAGTGAGCACAGTCTAGGTGTGAGGTTGAGCCGGACCCCGTGGAGAGACTGGTTCTCTGGAAGCCTGGCCTCTTCTTCATGTGCTCTCATTACTTGTGCTTTCTGCATTTGCAGACCCCAAAGAAGTGGAATTTAGTTGATCAATCTAGCTAACCTGCTCTTGTTTTGCTGTTTTAATGGGTACGCTGAAGTGCATTTCCTTATTTTGGCCCTTGCCTAAGGCCTAATATTCTACTTTTGGTTTTTGTGTGTGTGTGTGTGTGTGTGTGTGTGTGTGTGTGTGTGTGTGTGTGTGTGTGTGTGTGTGAGGAGGACTAGCCCTGAGCTAACATCCGTTGCCAATCCTCCTCTTTTTTGCTGAGGAAGACTGGCCCTCAGCTAACATCTATGCCCATCTTCCTCTACTTTCTATGGGGCGCTGTCACAGTATGGCTTGACAAGCGGTGCATCTGTCCGCGCCCGGGATCCAAACCCGCGAACCCAGGGACCCCAAAGCGGAGCGCACGATCTTAACTGCTATGCCACGGGGCCAGCCCCCTTCACTTCTGTTTTTTTGGTGCCTGCCTCAGCTTGATATTGCAAGTGTGTAAGCGTTTTCTGTTACGGTGCATGGCAGTCTGGGATTTGGGGTGAGGCTGTTACAACTTATTCAGTTTTTGAGGATTAATTGTACATTAAAGCCAAATCCTAAGTAAAGGGGATGATGGGGAAGAAAATGACCAAGGGAAAGGAGATATTGGATTTTGTTTCTCATGTTTTAGGAATGAAGTTATAAATTAATCCAGCTCCCAACTTCAAATGTGTTCTTCCCCTTATTTATCCTGCTAGCTCAGTTTTCTGGGGAAGAGGGAGTGTTATGGAATGGGGTTTATTTTGGAGCAGCAAACATATTGCAGAGCCCTTCAGGCATCTAGGTTTTTCATTGGGGACTAGGAAAGGAAAGGAGCTGCAAATCTCATCTCTATCTTTGTATTAGCTTTCTACCTCAGGTTGGTTTTAATTTCTTTCTGCATTCCTCATGCTCTGAATGCCTTTGTCAACTGGAAGAAGCTCTTTGTCAGTGATTCTAAAGTGTGATGCCCGGACCAGCAGCGTCAGCATCACCTGGGAACTTGTTCAAAATGCAGATTCTCAGGCCCCACCCCAGGCCTACTGAATCCAAATCTCTGGAGGTGGGGCCCAGAGTCTGTATTTTAACAATACAATTTGATATCCACCTGGGTAAGTGATTACAGAAGTCTAGTGTAGGTAAACCCTGCTTTTCTAGCTGTCTCTGCCAACTTTTAAACTTTATCCACCTGTGAACCAACCCTGAACTTGCAGCCTGCAAAGCAGTGTGTTTATCTTTTAAGTGTTCAAGTCCATAAAGAATTTGTAACCACCCTTGTTTTTATCTTTGCTTCATTAAGGACACAGTGGTCAATAAAATGTATGTTAAAAACGTATATATATTAAAAACTTTTGACTTATATTGGTCATTGATTACTTTTTCACCATGGAGGTATTGACTCTGATGCTGAAGCTCTAGCTGAAAATATACTGCCTAAAGAGCAGTGAGAGCCCAGAGGGGAATGAAGAAGAGGGAGACAGAGGAAAGGGAAGTGGGGGATTAATAATCCCATCTTGGTTAATCATCATTATCCTCTCTGATCACTGCGAGCGGATGTGCTATTGCTTCTGCAAATGTTAATAATTCATGGATGGGCTACGCCAAAGGGAGGCCTTAAATCTCGTCTCTCAGCAGATTAAATACACCGTCTGCCATCAGTAGGAGCCAGGAGAGATGAAAGATGGACTTGCTGTTTTTATTCATTAACCTGATTTTCTCTGCCTTCCTCCTTAGCTCCTCTCCTTCTCATTTTGTTTACCTTCATTGCTTCTCTCTGTACCCTCCCTCCCCGATTGAGTGAGTGCTCAGGACCTTGGGTCTGCTGTTAATGACATTAGATTTACTTTTCCTTAGCTGCTAGCAACAACAGATGCCATGAGAGAAAGCAGAAAGGCAGAATAAGTCTTTCCTTGGAAATGTCTAAATCAGTCTGCATATTTGAGAAATTTATTAAAATGTGCAGCTGTGTTTTAGAAATCATTTGAAGTTGCTTCTCTTTGCTTTGAAGAGTAATGCTATTGTATAGGCAGTTGAAGATATGTATAATGTTCCTACTTCCTATAGGTCTGGTGGCCTTCTCCCATTTTAAAGATGAGAAGCTGAGGCATGAGGTGAATGACTTGTGTAGAGCTACCTAGAACCCAGTTCTTTTGACTCCAAACTTCAGGATGCTTTCTGGTAGACTTAATTACCTCTGGCTTTTAGAAATCATATGTAGGTAGCCTTATGGGGCATTTCACCAGGTTAAATTCTAATAACATATAGGTAGCTTCACAGGAACACTCCAGATTAAATTCTAAATGTAAATTTGCCAAGAAGGACCATAGTCAGAGAAGGCTGAGGATAGTCTGCAGTTGTGTAGACATTTCTAGAGCTTCTGCATGACAACTCTCAACAACTTATAGGTTAATCAATAAATATATGTTGAACACTTAACCCTGTGCATGATACTTGGTTAAGCACCCTAAGATGTAGTATAGACCTCGTCTTTATTAGATTTTTGGTGTTTTAGGTCTATCCAAGGGGATTCGTCTACTTGAAATGCCCCAGTATTAACTTAAGGATGTAAAATGGCAAAGTAGTAGAACTGGAAATGTTTTAGTTACCTCAGTAGTTTGCTGGGGACTTAGTGGTAAGAAGCATATTAATAAAACTGGGCCATTGTTTTTAAAATGATTTCCACCCTTGTCATTGCTGGAATGCTGGTAGAGAGAAGAATGGTGTTGGGAAAAGCATATTTTAAAATAAGCCTAATTAAAAAAACTGTTTTAGAATTGCAAATCCTTCTGTTCCTACTGTAGAGATGAGAAAGGTGCGGTACAGAGATGAAAACCTGACCCAGTGTTTTATAGGGCAGCATAAGTTCTTAGGGCCTAGACACCACCCATCTCACTTGCCTTGGTTGTCTCTCCTGACCTGAAGTGGGGAGTGATGACAGGCGGGGCCTCCTCTTTCCTGTCCCAGCCCTTCATATAGGACCACATCCTATGGGATGCCACCATGTTTTCTATTTCAAATTCATTTTGTTGTTATTTCTCATATAATTTTTACTGTGGATATTTTCTTTCATTTTTTTCCCCTTAATGTTTGCCTCCCTGAATATAATTTTATTACATCTTGATGTCAAATTTTATTTATTGCTTTGAGGAATGGCATATTCAACTTTATAATAGAGATTAATGAGAAAATAAAATCCTGCCTGTAATTTTCCGTCATAGAAAAATTCCAGGAACCTGGATTTTTTATGTCAGTGAATTTGAAATTCTGACCAGATAATGAAATAAATAGTTTTTCCCTTGTTTAAATCATTTATGGTTGGATAATTTTAGTAATCTTTTTCTTTCTATCGAGGACTCTCTTTTTGAAAAATTCCGTATCAGGCCTCCACAATATTTTCCAACTAACAGCATAAATAGTAAATATGTACAGCAAAAAAATTACATGAAAATTAAGGTTTTAGTGTCTTTTCTCTAAAATAATAGTAATAATATGATGGACCATGCTTTAGTAAGCAAATCCAAACTCTGAATATCTACATTTATAAAAGAAATTTTGGGGTGATATTTAGCTTCAGTGTTCCTTCAATTAACAGCTTCCCTACTGAATTTAAAATAGAATTTGTTTAAAAGAATTCTATTTACAATCAACCTGGTAAGAAATAACATCTGTTGTGTAAAGTACATTTTACACAAGAATTAGCAAACTAGAAGCCACTCTTTGTATCCCTCATCATCCCCCATGTAATAACTTAAAATTCTGTGAAATCTGGGGCTTAAAATTCTATGAAATCTGGGGCTCAGGCACACACCCAAGCAGTTTTTCTCGGTACAGTGTCTCATAGTGCTGTACAAAGAGCCCTGTAAGCAGGAAACTCAGATCCCGAACCCAGGACCTGGACCAGATCACTGTGTGACCTCGGCCAGAATCTGAGTTTCTCTGTGCCTTATTTTCTTAATCTATGGCACAAGGGAAATGAATTGTCCCTGAAATTTTATGGCCATGATTCTGCTGAGTCTTCATATGCTTTATTATTGCATTTATTTTTTATTGAGGTAGAACTTCTTCATACAGTCTACAAGTTCTTGCAGAAATGATTTGTTACCTCTTTCTAAATACTAAAGCTTGATGGATGCTGTGAGTGTGTTTGTGTGTGTGTGTGAGAGAGAGACGGAGACAGAGACAGAGACATACAGACAGAGAGCTCTCTTCGTTCTGAAACTTGAGACTGCAGTGAATTGCTCTGGAGGGATATTTGAGGAGAGATGCTTCCTCCTCCCGTTTTAGCCTTTTCCCATTAGTAACTACATTTACTGGGAAACTGCTTCTTGAAAACGTATTTAAAGTGGAAATCTTACTTCTGAAATTACTTTCACCCACGTGCATTAAGTTTCTGGCTTACTTCTAAATCCTGCTCCCACTCTTTTGATTTATAGGTATACCAGAGGCAGAACCCCATGCTAGGGCGGCTGAACTCATCAGCTTCTAAATGCAGAGAGAACTCTTCCCTGTTGTTTTCTTGATCCCTGGGCAGACAGGTTTGCATATGAGCAACAGAGAATGAAACTTAATTTGTTTTACTGCTAAATAAAGATGTAGAAATCATCTGGTTTTTACTGACTGCCTAAATCTAGCGTTTCTCATTTAAAACAATGCTCAAGGTGAAATGTCATTGATAAAATTAGCAGATTGCATTTTCATTCTCAGCTGATTTGTCAGGACATATCAGCTGCAAATGCCACACCACTGACTTTGGGCCAGGACTGTCTCATTTTTCCCTGAACTTCCTTGGCTCTCAGTGCAACTGAGAAGGAAGCTGACTTTGGGAATTGAATGTTGTTGGTAATGATGCTTAGTCACAAAGAAGAGTTTGGTGTCTCTGCACATTGGCCAGGCACCACCTCAGCATCTGTCTTACTACCCGAGGCTGCAGTTTTCTCAGGGAACGGAAGAGATTTGAAAGAAGAAACAACGAGCAAAAGTAATATTTAGCTCCCCTTTAAGTAGTTGCCTGTGCCTGCCTGGGTGGGGCCTAGTATACACTAATAAAAGTCAGTGAAGTGGTCTTGTTGAGTGCCCATTAAGGACAGCGCTATGGTAGGCACTGATGATAATTGGAATAAATTCTGTATGCTGCTTTCTGGAAGTTTGTTGTCTTCTACCTGGAGAGCCAATACTAACATTCCTATAATAGGATCAAACTGTCCAAGACAGTGTAAAGTGACAGACAAAACTGAATGGGAATGACATGAGGTTCTAAATGCCTTGTGAGTTCAGGGGAGAGGAAGGGGGTAATGATGAGTGAATTCTGGGGTAGTTGGGGAAGACCCCATGGAACAGACGGGGTCCAG
This sequence comes from Tapirus indicus, assembly GCA_031878705.1. Classification (NCBI taxonomy): domain Eukaryota; kingdom Metazoa; phylum Chordata; class Mammalia; order Perissodactyla; family Tapiridae; genus Tapirus; species Tapirus indicus. Next base: position 27,501,514 of record CM062927.1, on the reverse strand, counting down.
ATGGACCTTGAAAGATTAAATGGGTTTAGCTTGCAGGAAGTGAAAGAAACAATATGACAGTAATAACTTGACCAAGGTCAGGAGGGTGATTTCAGAAGTTCCGTGCTAAGAAATAAAATCTGTTAGGGATGCGGGAATCAAATGTAGGAGTGGCTGCCAAGCAGTGGAATGTCGGCAGTACGTGCTGTTGAACATTTTGGAGCAGGTAAATGTCAAGAAGAAAGGAGGGAGGGTGGGGAAATACCTGTGGAAGTTGGCTTGGCCAGTGGAAGGATACCTGCTGAAGTGTTGTTCAGAGGCGGTTGTAATAAATCCAGCCACAGTGATGATGGCCATGACCAGGCTGGTGGCTGAGGAAACGGAGAGGAAAAGATGTGTGAGAGACGTTTGAAATGAAACATCTGCCATACTTGGTGCCTCATGGGTTTAAGAAGGATGTTCAAAAATAACTCAAGGTTTGGAGCAAGAAGGATTGGTGCTATTGGCTGAGGCTGAGAAATTAGGAAGATTAACTAGATTGAAAGTTGCGATTCTGTTTCAGTTTTTGATGTTCTGGCAAGACATCACTGTGGAAATGCCCCTGAAATATTCAGAGATAGGATCAGAAACACTGCTCAGAAAATAGCTCCAGACAGAATTTTCCAGAGCTACTAGTCTAGAGGTAAGAGATGTGACAGCAAAAATCAGTATACGGGGAAATGTATAGCATGAGGCAAGGTAACAGTTCTCAGCAAAGAGAAAGGAGCCAGGAGGAGGTTGGTGATGGCCGGCTGGGAAGAGAACCAACCGAGATCCAGCTTTGCCTCAGAAGGCTAGGGGGTAGGGGACAGTAATTGCCCAACTTCACATTCTTAACCCTTAAAGGCTCTTACCCGCCAGTGGTATTACTTAGCTTCCCAGCAGCCCAGTGAACCTGGTAGAAGGCAGAACAGAGCCGACCAGGGATCTGGAAAAGTTTGATTTCTGGGTAAAGCCCTGCATATGGTCCATGTACTTTAGAGCTTTACAGTTGTTCACTTGAACATGATAATTTCACCTGCTGATTATTATAATTCTACCTGAACCTGAACCACAGAATTTCAATGTCTTCCTTTTTCTATTCTGTAATCTTATTTATTAATGGTAACGGGATGGGGGGAAGAGGAGTACTAACGCCACACCTTCAAAAAAGTCTCCTCATCCTTGGTGGTGGTTTGGGCCCAAGTAAATTGGAACTATCACCCCCCCCCTTTTTTTTTCCCCTACACAGAAATCTTTCAAACCAATTTACTACCTGAGGGAAAACATCAGAGTCTTGGAATCTGGATATCTTAACTTGGAGGAAGTGTCTCTACTTTTTTAGGAAAAAAATCTTTCTTTTTTTCTTGGTGGTGTACTTTGCTGAGAAGTTCTTTAATAGACTAGTGGAATAATCTGTAGAGAGATGGAAGTAGAAATAAGAAACTTGAAACTTTTCTGTTAAAGATTCTCATTCCAGTGGATTCTAAGGAAATATCTAAAGGCATGCTTTGTTGGAATTTTATACGGAATGCTGTTTGAAAATTCAAGCCCTCACCTGAAATTTGGAGGTCTTTCAAATAGGGAGACTTTAATGCACTTCGGTCATTGTGGTAGTAAGATGCATCTGTCTTTACACTTTTGGGTGTCCAGAGTTTTGATATAGAGTGTGTATCTTATGTACAAGTTGGCTGTTGCTGTAGTTTGGAATGGTGCAGTGCACAGGGGATTTTGAAAAGATGGTGTCGATCCCTGCATCAGAAAGGATCAGATGTCATCTCTGCATTTATATACACGAGCCCATTTTTATTCCTTATATTAATAAATGCTGGGTTCACTTGTTGTCTACCCTTTTCTCTTTGTTTTAGCTTTTGGTGCTTAGGGCTATATAAAGCCAAAACACAAAATTAAACAGTGGACGTTTAGAAATGGATCACTTTATGTTCAGTTAGTGATGAGACAAGTGGAGAAGCACCTCTTTTGTGAGGTGGCTTCTTTCCAGTGTTTGTAAGACCTCTCCATACGTATTCAGGCACCTGGGGTCTGAAGGCAGGTTAGTTACACTTCTCAGTACCCTCTACTCTGAGGTCCTTTGCAGCTATAATATTCTGCAACTCAGCTGGTTTCCTTGGGATACTCGTAGATTGGGGGAAGAGGGAGTCTAGCTGGTTTATAATTTATTCTAGCATAAGGTATATCTTTTTAATTTATTTGTTGGCTGTACCGACAAGGAAAAATGTCTTAATAGTGACTCAGTGAGTAGGGGTTTTTTAGTAACTAAAGGGGGTTTTCTCACTTCTCTGTAGTGAACTTCAGATGTCTCCCTCAGGAATAGGTTTTAACCATCAGTGAAAGGGTTTGACTCTAACCACACTTGGGTCTTCGGCTTCTTTTTTTTCTTGCCCCTTCCATCCCCAGGCAGAGACTCCTATTGCTGCATATCCACTTTGCTTCAATACAGTATTTATTTGATCAGAAACAAAAGAGTTTGCTTCTTGCACTGGTTCAGAGAGAGGTCCCCCAGGATTGTCTTTTGTTCAGTAATTGGAGCATAAGCTGAGCCTGGTTAATTTCAAAGCTATCCCCAACACTATTCCCTCCCTCCCTCCTCATGCAGTTTCTGAGCTGCTAGTGGTACCTTGTATTGGGTCTGGAACAAAAAAACCTTGACTTGTTCAGTGTTAGCTATAACTACTGTGACATCTGGTATGGCACCAAATAGCACTCTTGGTACAGTTAATTTTGTTGGGGTAAGAAGCAAAACTAGAAAGCTCTTCAGCTTTACAGAGCTTGTTAACACACACACCTCCAAATTATGCATTTGGTGCTATCACAATGAATAAAACAAAGGAAATCATGGATTGATTTTTATGTTAGTAACATAAGTTCTTTCATTGTTATTCACTTTTCAGACACCAATGTGTTCCTATGCTCATTCTCTTTCTTTTTTTTTTTTTGTAAGGCAGAAACGTCTGAAACATCCTCAACTCTGAGCATTTAATTGGCAAAAGTTTTGATGTTAGAAATATGTTAATTATATTAGTTGCTTCTCTTTTATAAGGCAGTGAAGTCTGTAACTTGGTTCTGCTTCTTTAAATATCAAAATGGTGATTGTAGATGAATAAGAACCTTAAGTAGCCAAATTCTGGATGCTAAGTAGCCAAGTTAATATTTGTATTAAAATATATTATGAAATTGGCAAATATCATGTGTCCTGCAGTTTCTGCAGCGTAGGTGTTGATTTTACAACAACCTATTGCAGTCATAGGGTTTGTGGGTTTCATTTTTGAAGATGGAAGGGTCTTTCTCTCGATTTTTCTTCTGCAATCTGCACCGTAATGATGGTCCACTACCTGACTGGCCTGACTTTAATCATCTGGTGCCTGGTTCTAAGTGCAGTTTCATCTTTGCTTTTTCACAAGCTTTCCTGTAATTGCACAGTTGTTTGCTGCATTGAATTTCTTTTAGTGACAATGAAAAACACATGTTAGTATTTTAATGTAGTCTTTAATTTTCAGGTTGTACATTAAAACACGGAGTAAAAAAATCTTTCTGAGGAGCACTTTTAAAAACCATTACAGGAGAATGGGAATATTCATTACTGACACATCATATATTTTTTTTCCTAAATGTTATACAAAGAAGTGACAGTTGAGCTGAGCATATGTTAATAAAAGGTCTGCATTTTCCTGTGTCACTGACAGTTTCATTGGCTGTATATTCCTGAAATGCAAATAACCTCGGTTCTGTTCAAAGCTATAATTAATCTGAATAGTTATTTAAACAGTATCGAAATCTTTTAACTACTGAGAGGCCAGACATTTAAGATGGTGAATTTACTGTTTGAAGGACAGTGCAGTTGAAGAGGGCACAGTGATCTGAGATTGAGATGCTTCTGTATGTTGGATCTGCACATTCTGTAGGCTAAAATGGCAGAATCTGTCTGCTGCTGTATAAAATCTTTTAACTACCATTTATTTTAGCATCATGGCATGTGCAAATTCCTGCTGCTCAGTTAAGGGACCAGCTTCACAACTGGTGTTACAATCTGTGGCCACAGCACTGCATCACAATGCAGCAAATGCATTTTCCACATTAACCAAACATGACAGCTGAAGCGATTATTAACCATGCAAGATGTCGGAAGTCATCAAAAATTCACATCAGAGTAATTGCGGTGGCTTAGGTCAGGAAAAAAAGTATCATAGCTTTCCTTGCCTACATGTTGTCTCTCCCCCTTTTAAATCTTAACTTGGTACAGTCCGTTAACAATAAAATACCCTTCTGTAACCTATAAACTGTTACTCCCATCAGTTTGTGCTTTCAAACTGATGGCTGACTTCTCTGAATTTGTGGAGAGCAGCAGGAGTGATGATGCTGTGCCCCGGGGGCTGCAGTGCACCCTTTTTAAGGGGACCCTGCAATCTCATTGTCTAATTGGACTCTTTAGTGCTTCAGTCACATCAACATTTGCAGGGTGTTCTCTTTTCCCTTTTCTTCTTTCTCTCTCTCCTCTGTCCCTCCGTCTTCCTCCCCCTCTCAATCCTGGCTGTTTGGAGTGGGAAAACTTGAGCACTGGTTCTAATGTAGCTCATCCCACACGGAAGAGATGGAAGAGCTGCAGTGACCAGCAGCATCGACCGCTCTGTAACTCTTCCAATTTGAGAGCTGCAGGTAAGATTACCACTGTTTTGTAAAGAAATTAAGGTAAATGCATGCTGGTAAATAGAGTGACAGCATGTTGTTGCAGTACCTCTGAAAGACAAGGTCTTGGTTTGTTTAAAATTTTGAGATAAATTCAAAAGCATTTAACTCATTTGATAGAAAAAGTACTTGATTCTCCTGAGAATTGTTCAGATTTGTGCCTTGTCATTCTGATATTTTTCTTTAAAAAAAAAGTCTGTTGGGTGGGGCAGAGAGGTATTTGCTTAAAGATTTAAATAGTTGGTTATTTAGATTTTTGCAGACTTCTTTAAGTAGTAAGTAGTGTAGACTTTCTTTAGAATTTTTAAAAAAGATATATTTAAACTGCAGAATTCTTATATGAGGTAAAATATTAAAATAGAATTTCTGTTCTTCGCTAAAACCAGATCCTTCTTTAGGATTATAGGTGACTCTGTGTGTGTGTGTGTGTGTGTGTGTGTGGTGTGTGGTGTGTGTAGGATGCCTTATTAAGGAATTCAGTCATTTGTATTTTGTTATAGGGAAAAAGTACTATTAGAGATATTTGGAATTATCTCACAGGAAATGCTTTAGCATAAGGCTTTAAATGAGAATAATTAAATAGTACCACCAAAGATACGGATTCTTAAGTATTATCAGATGTTGGTAATTTAAATTAAGATTGTTATGTTTCCTTTCTTAAATTCATCCTCAAAAGAGTATGATGAGTCCTTTAAGTATATTTCAAATTTTTGATGTAGAGAATGTGATTTGTGTAAGTGAAATGAAAACTTCCTCAGTCATGTAAGCATTATCTGGAAGGTAATAAAATTATAAATGTTGTCTGTAACACTTTTAATACTTTGATTAATATCAGGGACAAAATGCTTTTAATTCAGCATTAAAAAAGCAGCTTGCTTGTTGTCTTCCTTTAAAAACAACAAAAAAAGACAGTGATGTATACAGCTTTTTATCCCAAGGAATGTGTATGTATCATGGGACCTGTAGGGTCTGGACTTCTTTCCGAAGCATGGACTTGGAAATTGCTCACCTAGTTGAGACATTTAGCTCCCTTTAGAGGTGTGGGACTTTCTGTACTGTTAACAATAGGAAGACTTCAGGAGCTGTCAAGTAGGGAATGGAGGAGAGCTGCTCAGGGAAGGGAGAGGAACAAGAATTTCCCTTGTCTCGGCATTGGAGGTCTGGATTTACCCACGACCAAGATTCCTTTAAAACTCTGACCCAGTGCAGCATTGCAAAGAATTGATTTCTGAGATGAGACAATGAGCTGTGGTTTGCATTTTGTAAAGATGGAGGAAACCTCTAACACTGACCCTGTATGGGAGATGACTCAATTATCCATGCCTTGGTACAGTTGCAAATTATTTTCCTTTGTCTGAAGTGGGTGGATGCCAGCGCCTTCATCAGAGCTCCTTAATTTAATGTATGGAAAATGTCTCAGCCACCATTTTTAACAATTAGCTGTATCATGGTTGAGGTGAGCTGGGTTCTGAAGGCAGCTGCAGGGCCATTTCATTTCCATTAGGTTCTATGGTACAAGAGCTTTGTTACTGTAAAACTCAGAAAATGAATCTGCACACTGCATAGAAGAGTTCTGTAGGAGGGTGGAGAACATTCCCAGAAAGAAAATGGAATCCTTTTGTCTACAGTAAGTATTTCTCACACTTATATAGCGGTGAGAGGTTGAAAATTTGTCTTGATTGAATGAGCAAATCACTTTAAAACGAACGCCACAAATATGAACGGTGTGACAGAGAGGTTCTCGGCTGCATTTTTTTATATAAGCGTTAGAAACCAATTGTGATATATATACTTGAAATGTAGGTTTTATGAATGATTTTAACACATGCTTTTAATTAATTATTCATTGGTAATTTAAGTTAATGAGAGGTATGAATTTATCACTAGTCACAGAAAATGACACTTGAGAGAAAAAAGAAATCTAAATATGGTCTATTTAAAAGAGTTTAGGCTTCTTTTCACTGTCTTTTACAAGCAGTTTGTTTTCCATTCCTGAAGAAAATTGCTGTATTTTAGTTCTTGTTTTTATTTAAGAAAACGCTTCCATGTTAATAATCTATAATAGCTGATTAAAATACATAAGAAAAGATGTTTTAACAAAACAAGATTTTGTCTTAAAAGATCAGTGGATTGAGGTTTTCACTCATTAATGGGGATAATTTTTAGTGCCTTCTGTTTAATTAATAGTTGTGACTTCAACGCTACTTGTGGAAAACTCTTGTTTGTGATTGTAAGCTTAGAAATCTTGATTTCTTAAAATTAATTGGACTTGACTCTGCTTGTTCCTTTGTTCCTTTATGCTGTTACTAAGAGGAAACAAGTGGATTTTAACTTTGATTTGTGTGTTTATCTTTTTAAAGGCCCTTAACCCTGAAGAATTTATAGTAAGTGTATTTTATAGTAAACTGTACCATGAAGAATTTGCTCAAAATGCTTTAGTGGCTGTTTCAGGAGTTGAATCTTCACAGAAGTGGGTATTTGTGAATCCTTTTAACTTGATACCAAATGTATAAAGCCAGCTGTTCTTCCAGGGCTTGTTGCGCTAGCTGTTGTTCATCCTGCTCACTGAGTGCTGTTTTCTCTCATTAATAGATGTTTTTGAAACTAAGGGAGAGGGGGATTTTCACATCAGTCTTTTCATTGAAATAGGAAGGCTAGGTTGTCCTAAGCCCTGTTTGGAATCCTACGAAGACTCCATAAATCTTGCATAAATCTTATGCTTGCAGCATGAAAGCCTGGATCTCAATATAAATTTTTTAATCCTGGGAGGGACATTTAATATATTAATTGTTTAGATATATGGTAGAAGGCAAAGGGATTCTTTTCCCTTGATTTTTATAAGGCTTGCACTTTGAAATAAGAGAGTTTTAAGGCAGCAGATTAGAACTCCATTTTAACTGCAGCTTTGCGTGCATACAGTGTTTGGTTGGTAGCATGAAGGGTGTCACAAAGCTTTCCTTTGAAATTTTTAAAGTAAAACTAGGTTGAAGATGCTGGTCTTATTTTCTTTCTCTGGCTTTATATAAGCTGCGTAGTAGGTGCTCCGGGAGATAGCAGAGACCCGTTTGCTTCCCATTCTCTTTGCCTCCACCATGTCTACTCAAGTTTGGCTACTGGGAAGAGGCTTTCCTTTCTGGTACTGGTAGGAGATTCCCAAATCTCTTCAATCTGGGAGCTCTTCAGTTTTCTCATGAAATTTTAGCCTGGCTGGTAGGAAAGAGTCAAGGGCTGATTCTTTTTTCTACAAAAAGTATATTCATATCAAACCTTTGACTGTTCTGTCAGTGCCATAATGTAGATAAGCAAGCATGTCAGCCAGTCCGCTAGGAAACATTCCGTGGTACTAAGATGGCAGTGAGGAAGGAGTAAAATGGCGTCACCAGGAGCATTGTGATAAGAGGTGGACCGCACGAGTTATTTTCCTTCAGTCAAATTTGAAGACACATCTGGTAGCACTACCTTACCAATTTACAGTTGCTTTTTTAGAAGATAGAAATTATGAGATTTTCCTGAAGTAAAGACTTAATTAGCACTTATATTTAGATAGCTTCTGATTGTTGCTTTTAAGAAATTGATGGCAAATATGGATAAAATAAAATTTTAAATAGATATTTTATATCAACACTTATGAAATTCCTTGCTTTGTGCTTTCTTCTTTTTTTTAATATAGAAACTTACTCCTTCCAATATAGGATGGATTTTCAGAAAACAGGGCAGTATGCTTCTTCTTTTATGGCAACATGAAACTAGCATTCCTGTGAAAATACATTATTTGTCTTTGATTCTGATTTTCCTTCTAGCTCTTTGTGGGCTTTCGTTATTTTATATATAAAATATATGTCAGCTGCCTTCAAAAACAAAGTTTATTGTATTTCTTTTGTGGTTCAAGGTCTGGATTGTTTTGAAAGTGAACTATAGTCATAGTGGTAGCAAAAATGCTATATTCTTACCTGTGTCCACCTCTCATGGAGTTGGAATTTCTGGAGTTGGCCTTAGAGTTTATGTAGTGCAATCAGCTCATCCCATGGTTAAGTAAAGCAGAGTTTACTCTAAACAACTTTCTCAAGGTCATACATCTAGAAAGCAGTTGATTTTGCCCTAAATCCAGGCCACCTGACTCCTGATCTGTGCCGTGCTATGCCTCTGTCTGCATTTGACTCCCTCTTTCTCTCTGTGGGCTTACTGGTGACTCATGGATCTAGTGAACTGAGCTTTCAGCAAAGTCTGTCTTCGCTTTAGCAACCTAACTTACAGAGATGTTCCTTTTTATTCTTGTCAGAAATGACTTATTGAGCTGTGCTTGGAGTCTTCCAGGGCCTCTGTTGTAGATGATAGGCATTATAAATTTATCATCTATAAATAAACATTTAAAAATAAGATATATCCTGCAAGTTGAGCTTTTAGGGCCGTTGTGTTGACAAGCATGATGGGTGAAGTGCTCATCTCCTGGGATGGGCAAGGGCGTCACATCCATCTGCCCTGCGCTGGGGTGGAGCCAGGCATTCTGGCATGTCCTCCCAGCAGATCACTCCTTTAACTCTAACTGTGAGAGGTCCCACAGTGCAGGGTTGCCCCTTCTCCTAGTATGGATGAGCTGAGTGAAAGGTTTTAGCTCCCTGTCAGTTTGGGGCAATTTGTATTTGACAAGTGGTCTTGCCCTCTCTCCTCCTGTTGCTTGTATTTGCTACGCCATCTAAGCGATGCTCCGTGTTTTCTGTACGCATGGTGACAGTGGTGAGTGATGCATCCTGCAGTATTTCCTCAGCTCTGACAGGGTAAATTCAAAACGTTTCCAAACTTAATTAAGGTTTTAGAGAGAGTATGAAATCCCAAGTACTGTTAGCAGCGGAGTGCCGTGACAAATTCCATTTAAGACAACGTGAAGTTATAGAGGAGAAGGTCTCTTATTTGTTTTAGTGGTCCCCAAACAAACACATTTTTGAAAAAGAATTTCTGAACAAGAAGAAACTGCAACAAAACCAGAGCTCTCTTTTCTGTGACAGCCATGATGATCAGTGCTCCAGTCCCATCAGCATAAGCAGTGCTGCATAGCGGGAGGAGCTGTGATTTTCAACTGCAGTGTAAATGACTGACACCGTGTACCAGCAGGGAATTAATATGACACGTGGTTCCCAAACATTGTCTTGACTAACAGCGCTCCTTGTGCTTGCTCAGTAGAACTTAAGACTTAATCCTGAGGGCTGTAAACCAGCCTGGCAAAAACTGCTTAGCTCCTACCTGACTGGCTCGGAGGCACACCCTCAGCTGTCTGTCCTTCTCACGGCCCCCAAATCTTGCTTTTGTTTCCTGTTTCCAAAGGGAAAAGATACCAGATCTGACAAAGCCAGGGGATCACTGTTTTTTTATAATACAGGGTTGTTTGAATCAGAGTTCTTTTAGGGTGGGTTTGGGAGGCAGTGGGAGGGGATTTGGGCCATGATAAAGGCCATTATTGATGCATTCCCATTTTATACTGCAGTGCAGTTTTAGTACCCACAGCTCTTTGAATGTGAACTCATCTATCTCCAAGATGGAAATCACTTACCCAGAGACATTAAAACATTGTTATTGTCCCTTGATGTATCCCCCTTCCCTTATCTTTCCATCACCTTAGAGTGACTGTGGGATTAGTATTTTTTATATTTATTCATACCTTTGGGTGAGGAGAGGGTTCTTCTGCTGCTTTCTGAAGCCAGACGTACTTTGGCACACTGTTATATTCCATTTGCAGAGCTAGATTGAAAAGTTTTCTCTTTAGAATCCTCCCTGTTCTTGTGTCCCTAAAGTTTATCCCTAGCAAGTGTGCTGGGTTTTGGGTGGCGGGGGGGATAAAAATGCTCAGAGTTACTGTCCTTGCTTTCTCCCACAAGGCCACCTCAGCAGTCTGAGAGCAGTTGGCTGGCTGCCTTCATTCTCTCCGTTTCTTGGCTTCTTCTGTTCCCACTCCTCCCCCGCCCCCCTTCCAGAAGTGGAGAGAGAGGATGGCCAGCAGAGGCCCAACCACTGCAGCATGGCACATCCTGCTGCATCACGGCCCCTCTCGCTAGGATGCGGGCTCCGCCTTGTTTTTCTCAAATGGTGAGGTATCAGCACTGAGCAAGTCACATCCTCTCCCCAGACCTCTTGTGACCAGCAGGGGAAAGTTGCTTCCACAACCCTGAAAAGTTATTGCAGGGCTTTGTTGGATTTGAGAGGAGGGAGAGTTCTGCTGAAAAGCATTGTTTCCCCACTAGTGCCTAAATGGCCATAATTTATTATTTTACTCATTTATATTATGTCTTTACTACTTGTTCCCCTCTACATGAAGTCTCCCGGTAACTGAGTTGGACAGGTTGCTTTCCTTTCCTGGATGACCAGAGATAGGTAACAGATAACAGTAATGCCCTGCACCCCCTAAAATGGGTAGAACTGGCTTTCCAGCAGTAGCACAAGAGATTTAAATGGCCCTCACAGGGATGCAGCCCATAACCTTGGTCTTACTCTCTGAGTACAGCAACCCTATGTGCTAAGCAGCCCCAGCTGGATGTCTTGGTGTAGCAATAGGAAGAAGCATCTGGTAGTTATGTGCTTACATCGTGTTGACAAGGGACGTGCGCTGCGCACCCCTGCGTCCCTCACTGCTGCATCCCAGGAACGGCATTTCCCCATTCTCAAGGATGACTTTCCCCTCTGGGTGAGTCCTCCCTCTTATATTTGTTCTTTACCCAATGCTGAACGTCTTGGAAGTTGAGTTTTTGTTATAAGGTAGTTATTTTTCTTGTTTTTGTGTGTGTGAGTTTGTGTGTTGGGGGAAGGGGGCAAAATAGGGAGGGGTCCACAAAAGGCAATTAGATGGATGTATATGAGTGGCTCCCTTAAAGGCCTGTGGCTTTTCCAGAAGGCACAGGTGAGATGGAATTGTATCACGGCTGTATTGGCATGCCCTTGGAGAGACCGGGCATGCCCTTATACATAAGTCAGAATGCTGCCCGTAAGGCCGTAGGCAGGCCCAGGAGGAGGCACTGCTCAGAGCTGTGTGTTCTTGAGTTTAGAATCTCCCTGCACAGACTGAATTCTCTTCTACCTGTGAGAATTTGTAGACCATCCTGTAAACCAGTTTGAATTATGGGAGCAAATGGTTTGTTTTGCCTTAATGAACCCAAACCCATCACTTAATTGTCTGACCCATTGTTTATCCCAGTAGCAGAAACCATGTATACAATGGGACCCAGCAGTCTGACAGTGACAGATGGCCTGGTGCCCACACAGCGCCATGTCATAGCACCAAGGTCTGCCACCTGTGGCTGCAGAGCTGCCTGCGGGCCCGTGGATCTGCTGAGCTGGCAAATGGTGAAAGTCCACAGCCGCTCTTGCGGGGTCTGCTGCCACCTGCTGAATGAGAATGGCCAGGCTTGTGAGTGAATGCACAGTGAGAAATCGTACAGCAGCGTTAAAATGTATTACGGTTGGCGGTGTCAGCTCTGCCAGCTCAGCACTGCTTTCTGCAGGGATATTTTTTGAAGATAAATATCTCTTTATCTGTATAGATGTAGAGATATATATTTAATGCAATCTGTGAACAGATGATTTAAAATATTAAAAATTTTTATAGAAAACACACAGTGGGCCTTACTCTAAACGTCTGAGTTGGAGAATAAAGCCTGGATTTACTATTCAGTCTGTATTCCTTGCAAAAGGAGATTCAGTCTCTCATGGGCCTCTTAAGCTGACATTTTATGTATTCTTATTTTATTGCATTAAATATTGGTCTAATAAAATAACCAAACTTGCTATAAAACCATGTGAAAGCTCCCCAAATCTTGAAAAGACCCAAATGTCAAAATCTCTCTGTTCGTCTTATAGGCTTTATTAGTAATGAACATCTCTTTGCGCTTGAAAAATTCCTTGAGGCACTCTCTGTAGGCACCACGAAGGGGCTGATGAGAAGCGTGTACACACCATGAGATGAACCCAGCGGCTCCGAGTACCGGCAGGATTTCTGTGGTGGTCATCTGAAAACAGCATCTTCCCTCGTCCTTCCTCACTTTGTCCTTCAGGAGCAGTTTTACCATTGTAAAAGTGTCACCCAAGAGAAGGTTTCAGAAAGGTCATTTGTTCAGAAATTGGGAAGAACGTTTGGGAGAGGTTAAGGGAGTAGGTATTTTACTAAGAAAGAGCTGAAGCAAAATAGTGGGTACAACTCACAATCCTGTCTTTATAGAAATCAGACACTTCTGCGTTTCACTATGTAAAGTTCTAATGAATACTTGCAGTGCTTATTGGAATTCTTGTTTCATCTTGGACCACTCTCTTGATTATTCTGTTTTTTAAGTTTATTTTTTGATCTACTTGTTTTTCTTTCCTTCATTGCCTTCTTAACTATTGCTTGTGTCTTGGCAATGTTTTCTTTCAACAAAGTGGCCATTTTCTACGGTCACTGCTTAGTTATGTTAATACTGTTTTGTTTGGAATGTTGGTTACAGATTTCCTACTAATTTGTATATATTGTATGTATTAAAAGAGAGAAAATACAAGATTTTTGTAGCATCCGCCGTGTGTTTTTGTCTGGTGTCAGATACCTTCTGGTAGCATGTCTGGCCTGCTGTGGGTGCCTCACTTTGCATTTTGACAGGGTGGATTATTGAAGGTTGGTTGTTGGAGGGGAAGGAATGTGGAATGGTCTTTGGTGTTTTGAGGGCCATGTGAAATACAACTTGCTTTGTGGGGCCAACTTAGGCTAATTATTTTATCTTACTTTGTTTTATTTTTTCAGTGGTCAGGAAATTTATGTTTTTTCAGTTCAAACTATTTATGTAATTGTCCAATACATCACTTATTTGTTGTAGGTGGGAAGCAAAGAACTGTGAAAGAATCACCGTAGGCTCCTTTTTTACCATCTTACTTTCCTAGCTAAAATGGATACTGAAATTTTTCTCAAAGACCCTTATTTCTTACAGTTTTCACTTTTGGAAAGTAAATAAGCTAAGAGAATTTGGCCATTTGACAAAAACAAACATCCTTTTGTCCACTCCCTTTTTCTACAGTGAGAGTTAGCTGTTCTGCAGTTAGAATAGTTGTATTCTGAGACCCAGAGTACGCATGGTGATTAAAAATAAGGGAGTTTCATGCTTTTCTTTGTCTACCTGAGCCATTTAAGAACTAGTTTGGCTGCCTGGTCCCTGAAATGTGACCACATGTTTGATAGGAGAATCAGCTTACCTTGCAGTTACATTCTGGGTTGTTCTCGGCCAGTATACAGTGCCAGGCAGCCCACTTCCTCTGTTCAAGATGGAACACGTGGCTGGAGATACTGCTTGGGTAGAGGTACAGTGTTTATTATTCCACAGCAATAAATAGTAATAATATTTTGGAACGCTGTAGGGTTGACATCTGGAGCAGTGAATTCCAGCTTTTTTGTCTGCGACCCATACAAAGAAATACATTTTACATCATGGCCCACTTCATACATACAAATAAGTGTATATAATTGAAAGAAAAGTTTCACAAAACAGTATTTACCCATACCACATATCTCTGTTGCATTTTATGTCATTAAAAAACTGCTGGTTGATTTCATGACCCAATTATGGGTTCTGACCCACATTTTGAAAAACAATGTTCAAAGGTGCCAGAAACTTGACATTTATTGTCTCATTCCTCCCCTAACCATATGAGGTAGGCGGAAGAAAGGAATGAATATGCAAGCATAAAATATCTGTTTATCCCACCTTGATTTGCTGTGGTGAGAGACAGCATGGTAGAGAGGAAAAAGGTAGAAAAGAGGTCAGGAAATGTGGATTAGAAGTCTGAGCTTTGCTGCTTACGGACCACGTGATCTTAATATGGAACCACAACCTTTTAGAGTTGGTAGAAGCTCTGGAAACCATCTTGTACAGCCCTGTCAACTTTTAAACTATATTAAGAACACACTTTCAAGTATGATCCAGTTAAAAGTAAGGACTAGAACCAGATGTGTGTAACACACACACAGCACAAAGTAATCACTGTATTCATGTAAGTGTTAGCTCTTCTTACTACTGGATGCAAATTAGTATTCTCTGAGCCTTCAACTTCATCTTCTCTAAAGGGGAACTAATACTGAAGAAGGAAACAAATTTAAGGGTATTTTGCTCCCTTCCTGAACTCCATCCTTTTAGAGAAAAAAAGAAGTTTGTCTTTATTTTCTCGATTTAGAAGTTTAAGTATCTCAAAAACAGTTGGTCTCTTGGGAGTTAGAACTCTGTTTGAATCCCGCCTCTGCCTCTTTCTGGTTGGGAAAACTTGGTCAAGTTAGTTAAATGCTGAAATCTGTTTCTTACCTGTAAAATGGAGCAGGAGTGGATGGGGGAAAGTGGGATGTTCATGTCTGTTCTTTGATATTGTTAAAAGATTAGCGATAATGTCTTAGAATTGCCTAGAGCAGTGTCTGGCTCTTAATTGCTTCCTGAATGGGAGCTATTATGTTATAGAAAGCTTGAAACCAAAACCCATTCAAGGAGCCAGTTAGAAGAGGGTCTGTTTCCAGGATTCTGGCAGTGAGGAGCAGTATATAGATGGGGAAGTCAGGAGTAGTTATCTCACTTAACAGGCCTGTAGATGTTTATGGAATGTTCTTAATATTGAGTGGGCCAGCAGTAGAAGGGCTGGGTGGGGGACTGTGAGTAATTAAAACCTGCTTGTTGGCAAGAAGAGGGGATGTCAGTGATGAGGAGCTCTGAGGGTAATAGGCGGCTGGCATCTCTGAGTAGGAGGTGACTGCTGGGCCTTCTCTCTGCCCGGGGGTCTTCAGTCTGGCAGGGAGCCCCACCCAATGGGAGAAGCCACCTCCTAGTTTACCCTTCACGCCACAGCTCACCTCTACAGAAAACCCATTTTCTGATAAGCTGTAAAAGTGTGTCTCTGGGATGAGGGGCATGAGAGGTGCCCCACAGAGAGTTGGAAGGAAAGGAAACGCACATGTGGAAGGGGAAGTCAAGGAAGAGATCTGTGGGAAACTTGGGCTGAGGCAGGTGTGTTTCTGCCCAACTTTTTAGTTCTTTACTTTTCCTTGAGGTGTGTGTTCTTTAAAAATAACTAACTGCCACTAGATGGCACACAGATCTCAGCACTATCCCGACTGTATAAATTATTATTTTTAAGATTCTTTTCAGAAGATAGGTCACTAATGTGTTGTTTTTAAAAATAAAATATGATATGTACCCTATTTAGGGTTTCATTTTAGAAGAGAATAAAGGAAGAAAAATGAAAACTCCAAATCTGCATATTTTGTGGGCTCAGTCTGTGCTGTAGAGAAAGCCCGGTTGTTGAGGTGCACAATGGCTCCTGGCCTTTGTTCAAGCGTGGATGAGGTCTTCAGTTGATTCTCATGCACAAATGCTTTATTTAGTTTATTAAGTGAGGTCTTTGGAATGTAGCTTTATAATGAACATTTTAAAGATGAGAGTAATCTGCCTCGAAGCAGTATCTTTTTTTCTTTCTTAATCACTACTTGAAATTTCATCTCCTGGAAATTTTGGAATTGTGTTTCTTAGAGAATATTATGTTGTTTTTAAACAAATGTGTCTGATTATTGCTTTGCGTTTGTGTTTTAATTTTGTGTATGTGGGTTATATGTAGATGTGGGTGCAGTTAAAAGAATGGAATGGGTTGGGGCCTGCCCGGTGGTGTAGTGGTTAAGTTCGCGCCCTCTGCTTCATCGGCCTGGGTTCGCAGGTTCAGATCCCGGGCACGGACAGACGGACCACTTGTCAGCCATGCTGTGGCAGCGTCCCATAGAAAGTGGAGGAAGATGGGCACAGATGTTAGCCCAGGGCCAGTCTTCCTCAGCAAAAAAGAGGAGGATTGGCAATGGATGTTAGCTCAAGGCTAGTCTTCCTCACACACACAAAAAAGAATGGAATGGGCTGGTCATTGATTGGGAAGAGCAGAGGAAACCCAGAGATGGGTGGGGCACTGGCACAGTCCTTCCCACTCCAACCAAAAAGAGAAAAATGAGACCAGGCCTTGTCAGGCAATGGTTATCACCGCCCCCCGCCCCCTTCCAAAACGTGGCTTGTTTAGACAATCAACTTCCCATAGCAGCAGCCATGAAAGGGGGCAACAGAGCACAGTCTGTGCCTGCCCTTTGTTCGGAACGGCAGTCAATGATAATAATTTCATAGCTTTGTTTATAAACTGACACTAAAGCCTTTAGCCGTTGGAGACTGCTCATGAAAGGGAATTTGCGGTAAAGGTTTGTTGACTTGATGTAATCATTTGCTGCGAAGGGTATAAACAAGGTCCATTAAAATCCCTCGCATCATTTCGTGTCTGACTCCCCTGCCATGGCCAGAAGCAGGCATGTGGTGACAAGCTGCCCCCTTCTGAATGACCACCTGGGCTCCTAGTTTTATGTGTTCTGGTTTATTGAGGCCATTACATTAAGTGGGTAAGTGACCATTGCCTCTCCCAACCCCACTCCAACACCGATGATCGGTGTAGATATTTGGAGCAGTCTTCACATTGTGTCCTCAGAGCTGCCTCAGAGGCTGCCCTGGTGGAGCCCATGAGGGAACTATTTCCTGGGCTGCTGGCCATTGTCCCTGTCGATCCCAGTGCACTGCCCAGGTTGGGGTGTGACAACAGGTGTGGGAGAATCGTGGACCAGTACCTAAGCGATCTTGGAAATCCATGAAGAGTAGTAATATTTTATTTAAATTTACATCCCCAGTCTTATCTGGCCCCCCCACCCTTGTTTATGTAAGAACCAGCAGCCTCGTATCTGGGACTGTTTGAACAAAATATACTAAAATGTTACAATTGTTAAAATATAGTAAGTGATAGAAAATTAATGAACCATGACAGTAAGTTCCAAGAAAACTGTCAAATAATATTTTTTAATTTAGCATGTCATTTTAAAAGCTTTAGCTTAATTCTACTTTGTATTATGTTCCCCCAAAGAATTCCTAAAAAAAAACATGATTCTGAAAAAAACAGGTCATTTTGGACACGTATAAATGCAACAGTAGTGTGCTTCACATGCAGGGACATTACATTTCAGAGTATAGGTGGATCTAACCTATAGGGTGACTCGAATTCTTTCCTATTACAACTAAGACTTTGATCTCTACCTATTAGTTGATGGATCGTCTTCCTTGTTCCTACTTGGCTCCCACACCCCAAGCTGTGGAAAAGAAGCTTCACCCTTGTGTGAAGGGCAAGGTGTTGGTATGGAGGCAGGCATGGAAGCCCACTCTGGCTGCAGCTGTGGCTGACTGTCAGGACAGTGTCCCTCTTCCTCCTTCCTAAGACCTCAGCTTGAGCAATGAGGACAATGAACAGCAACAAGGAGGTCACCCTGGGCATCTCTTTCTTTAATGTCACCAACAGATCTAAATGTAATAGATGCTAATAATAGAGCTACATGTATGAACCTTGGTCCAAGCACTTGATTACATGATCTCATTTAATAATAATTTTTCATGTGAGTAAACTAAGGTTTAGAGAGTTTGGATGAGTTGGCTAAAATCATGCCATTAGTAAATGGAGGCATCAGGATATGAAACTAGGTCTGTCGTTCTATTACTGTGTAGTTGCATTTTGCAGGCATTTAACCTGTGCATATTAAACCAGACTTGTGGACTGTCTCCTCTTCACCCACTTATATTAAACAAGCAGCAGATGTCATCAGGCCTGAAATAGGGAGTGCATGTGGCAAACCCCAGAAGACATGTGTAAAAAAAAGATTTGGGGGGTATCCCAGCCATTGGCAAACAAGTGAAGAACACCCAGATGAATGGATGGTGATGGCTTCCTCAGTGTTAGGAAGAAATTGAAGAATTAATTGAAAGTAACAGAACTGAAAACTAAGGAACAGTTAGAGGAACTGATTGGCTGCATAGTCAAAGCTGTATCTATAATATGGGCCATTTAGGAATTTTGAAGGGCAGTCTTGACTGTTCACATTTGATATGTTTATAGGACGTGGGACTCCACACTGCTGCCTCAGGGGGACTTTGCCTTCTAACAATCATGTGCTCCCAGAATGGAAGAAACTAGGACACATCTGTAAAAACCATCTATTTTGATGTTTTGAGAGAGTTTTGTGAGGGTGGGCAAGGTAGTCAATATCCTGATGTTTATTTTTTTTCCTACAGTGTACTTTTGATTTTTAGAAGGTTTATTTTAACCTTAGTTGTGTCATTTCTTCCCTCTTTCCTAGGGCTTCCTAAAGAATGAGAAGGACAATGCCTTGCTGTCTGCCATTGAAGAGTCCCGGAAGAGGGTAAGAAACAAACCCAAATGTAGATGTACGCTGTTGGGGGATGGGGGGGACAGCATGTACTGGGGCAGGTTCTGGAAGCTGGAACCTGTGTCCCAGGCCTAGTTCTCCTGCTTAGACAATTAGTTCACCAGAGGAAGTTCTACGGGAACCATTTTTAAGGAAAAGATCATGCTTATAACTCTATGTGTATTTAGTGACTGAAATGCATCTGAAACACTGGACTGGTTAATTATTAAATTCATCTTAAAATGGAAGAGCCAGACAATTCTTTGGTTTCTCTATTATAGTATAAGAGGTACTTTGGTTTCTACTGAATCAGCAGTTCAGAAAAGCAGTTATGATCATTGGTAATTTTCCTTAATTTCTTTTCCTTTTATCACACAATTTGACTTCCCATGCTACCTTTTATATGAATATTTTCTCCAAGCTCTTAAAAAAAAAAAATCCTAGCTTGATGTTCAAAAGGATGGTAAGTCAGCCAGAGCTGCCATTATATGTGCAGCAATATTTTGCAACAGATATTCCCTCAAGATATTCAAAGATCTTTGACTTTGCTAACATCTGAGTTATCTCCATTTGTTTCTGACAAGGATTAAAAGATCAAAACCTTTCCAAAACATCCCATTATGGAGGAAGAGATTTTCAGGCCACTGGGGTCTTCTGGGGAGGGAGGAGGAAGGTTAGTGGTCACGTGAAGTTGGTTCTAAAAATGCAGCTTTTCCCAGGAAGGAGGCTGGTAGGTTCATGCTAGTCTGCCAGCAGTGGCTGTCCCTGCAAAGGCAAGTAGGAGTGAAGGGGACCTCTGTTTTGCTGTACTTGTGTAATCCTTATAGCAAGTGAAATATATTTATGTAGTTTAAAAAAATAATAAAAAAATGCTGCTTCTCAGTGTGCTTTATTAAAATCTTCTGTGTGGGTGGAAATGTCTTGATAGGGCTGATGTGAGTGAGATAGGGTAGCAGGGGGGCTTGCCAGCTCTAATTTATAAGAAAATGTTGCAAAGGCATTAATTAAATGACTGATATGTTTAATTACCAGAGTAAAATTCCCTAAAATATCACTAATTATATTTTTGGCAATAGTACTTTATTCCTAGAAATAGAGAAATTCATTTGATTCAGATTTGAAAATATTAAAAAAAAAAGGCTTTTTTTTTTTTTGGTTCACACTTTGAGTTACTCACCAACATTGACTCCTGCTGTAAAGGACCAATAAAATTAAATTAGGATTGTCGAATGCCACCGAGCCTTATTAATCCATTTACCCTGTGGAATGTGTTTCTGGAATTGGCAGTCTCTGAACATTGTGCCATACTGAGACTAAATGTGCAGCCAGCCAAAACATTTAAGTGGCATACCACAGTGCAAAATGTGTGCATATGTGTTTGTGAGGGAGATGTTCTGGTATTGGGAGCCAGTCTGGGGGGGAGACCTTTTACCTGTCTGGACACTAGGAGACTGCCACTGAGCACAAATCATTTTCAAACAGAAGGTGAGTGGCTTCCTGGCATTTGTGTGGTAACTTCATGTTTGAATAACTTGCCAATGTCCTGCTGAAATGCCAAGAAAATAAGCTACAAAACCACGAATGTGTCCTTTTTTCCCATTTGGTGCATCCCAGCAAAAACAGAACAACATTAGCAGAACATATGTATAGTTTCTAAAAGCCAGCAACAGCTCACTAATAAGCGGGTGTGAAGTCAAAGCATATTGCCCTCTTCCCTTTGTGAAAATGGGGTTCAAGTGCTCCCCACCTGTTCTTAATTCAGTTGCCCAGCTCTCCCTGCCTTCCTTTCTTAACTGTGTTCAAAGAGATACATTTCCACACATAACTTGAAAGATTCTGATTTAATTTATAATAGTTTCTTTGGTGCTTTGTCGTTTTTTTTGGTTTGTTTTGCCTTCCTTTTAATTTTTAGACTTCTACACCCCCTTCCAGGTTATCCCTTCTCTCTTCTTTTGAGTTTCTTTCCTTCTTGTCCCCACTATTCCCTACGTCCCACTTCGCCTCAGACCCTCAGTGTTCTCTTCTCTTAGGTCTTAGTTGAGTAGCTCTGTTGATTCTCTCTCATTAGCTCCTCTAGTTGACATTCTTCTTTGCACCTAATATGGTGGTTCAGACGTGGGTCTAAAGGGAATAGGCTGGAATAGGGCAGATGAGTGGCTGATCATCCCTGATTAGCCCACAAATTGGATGTTCCATTATCTCTAATGTAATTAAGATAAGCTGGGGTTGGCATGGTCAAGGGAAGAGAATTTTAATGTTGGGCCATTTATTTTTATTTGAAGCTCCTTATCACGCTAATGATGAATGGAACCACAGTGCTGTTTATTCAGGTTGTTGGGGCTGTTTCTAAATGAGTAACCTGGCATGCTTCTCAGATATATCTGAGAATTTGAGCCCAGAAAGCTGCCAGTTTTTCAGAGTACTTCCTGTGTTCTCAAAGCAGGACTTCTTGGCACACAAGTGGGCAGCCTGATTAACAGGGGATGGTTAATTCCCACTATTGTCGCTCTGACTCTTACATGATGCTGGAAGTCTGCCTTCACCGTCCTCATCAGCAGTGTCTTAGGGTGGTAAATTGTCTATTTTCTTCAGTTGCCTTTACTACTCTGCCATTCTTTATCAGCCAGAGGATTTGTCCTTAAGAGAAACTCTTGTGACTGTGGTGTCCTGGGTCAGTGCCACAGCTTAATCAGTGCCTCACTTCCTGTTGCAAGCTTAGAAAGCTGTGTGGTATGCCAGCCTTCCCCCACCTCCTTATTTCTACCCACCCTGGTCCTTGTGCCACGTGGCCCTCCATTTTCCCTTATTGGGAGAGGCTTGAGGCTGAGGAGGTGGTTGGTTTGACTACTAAATAGGAAGAGTTTTAGATGATATTGTGGCTCACTTGTACACTATTTCTGTATACCTTCTAGGAAAACTATCGTTTCCTCTTCCCTCCTACCCCACTTATCTGTTCCAGCATACTTCTGTCTATTCAAAATGCATAGCTTTCATGTTTAAGTTCACTAATGTAACAAGAGAAAATGATTTTTCTCTGAGTATTTTTTCAATCCAGGCTGACTGGCTGGAATGGTCCATTCTGCCTGACTCTCAGTGAGAAGAAAACCGGATGGAAGACTGTTTTTAAAGTTTGCAATTGTCATTTCTCACTGTGTCTTCGGAATACGTATCAGAAAAGGGATCCATTGATAGGTGGACCAAAATCAAACTTGCAAGATGTGCCAGCCTTCTTCCAGATCACTTTTGTGTGTGTTTGGTGTTTGTGTTTTTCACTTTTTAATAAATGGTCCATACTCAAACATCCCATTTGTAGGAAGAGTATATGTTTTTCTGACAGTTTTCTAAGTTTCCCAAAGCTCCTGTCTATGGATATTATCAGTATAAATGATCTGCATTGCCAAAAATAAAGCAGGCATTACTAATACTCATTCCCTTGGTGCTGCCTAATTAGATGCCAATCTGATTGTAAATGAAATGGCTTTTTGAAAAGTGGGCTGAAGCTGATGGGAAACCTGAGTCTGCCAATTAAAGAAGAATAGGCTAAGAATGGTCATGATTCAGTATATCTCTGTAAGTTACTTTAATTTCCTCCTCAGAGGTTTTTTGTCTTCTTCTTTCCTCCCTTCCTCCCTCTTTTCCTTCTTTCTTTCTCTCTTTTTTTTTTTCCTTCCGAGTGCCTTTGTTTGGCAGCAACCTGCAATGCCGCCGGTAGACAGGAATGAGATTTGCCAGACATTTCAGTAGTGACTTTGAGTAGACTGATAAGAAATCTAATAGCAGAAGGCTCTGTTTTTCTTTTATTGGTTTGCTTCCTCCTGTGAAAATATTACTGTTCCTTAAAAAAATAAAGACACTGGGAGAATCTTTTGTTTTTGTCTTTTCTTATCTTAGATGCTTATTAAATCTTAAGATACCATTGATTTTATAATCCATCATTACTTACTACAAAGAAAAAGTACTTCAATTTAAACTATGACATGCTATCAATTGTAATATGGAGCCCAATTTCAGAGGTTTTAAAAAGATATTTGTCTTAATAAGCACATGAAAAGATGTTCAACATCACTAATCATTAGGGAAATGTAAATCAAAACCATAGGCTATCACCTCACACGCATTAGGATGGCTACTATCAAAAGAAAAACAGAAAAAAGTGTTGGCGAGGATGTAGAGAAATTGGAACCTTTGTGCATTGTTGGTGGGAATGTCAAATGGTGCAGCCTCTCTGGAAATAGTATGCAATCCCTCAAAAAATTAAATATAGGATTACCATATGATCCAGCAATTCTGGGGGATATACTTTTGGGTGTATACCCAAAAAAATTAAAAGAAGGAACTTCAAAAGATATTTGTACACCCATGTTCACAGTAGCATTATTCATAATAACCAAAAGGTGGAGGCAGCTCAAGTGTCCATGGATAGATGAATGAGTAAACAAAATGTGGTATATACATACAATGGAATGTTATTCAGCCTTAAAAAGGCAGGAGATTCTGCATATGCTACAACATGGATGAACCTTGAGAACATTGTGGTAAATGAAGTAATGAAAAAAGTCACAAAAAGACAAATACTGTGTGATTCCGTTTGTGCCTAGAAGTAGTCAAAATCATAGAGATGGAAAGTAGAATGGTGGTTGCCAGGGGCTGGAGGAAGGAGGGAATGGAAAGTTACTGTTTAATGGGTATAGAATTTCACTTTTGCAAGATGAAAAGAGTTCTGGAGATGTGTGGTGGTGATGGTTGCACAACAGTGTGAATGTATTTATTACCACTGAACTGTACACTTAAAAATGGTTAAGATGGTAAATTTTGTATTATGCGTATTCTACCACAATTAAGTTTTTTAAAAGAATGTGTTAGACTCAATGAAATATAGAGTATATCGCGAACAGTTGTCAGTAAATTCTTTAAGGATATTTTTTTAAAGTAGAGTGCTTTTGTTCTACCTGTGGAAAGATGGTGGATCTGGGGGCTTTGAATTTCTGTTGAACTTGGAAGGAAGCTCTGTTCTTTGTTTTTTTGTTTGGGTCATCTCTCTCTGCTTCTCTCTGACAGACCTTTGGCATGGCTGAGGAGTACCATCGAGAGTCAATGCTGGTCGAGTGGGAGCAAGTGAAACAGCGAATTCTCCACACACTGCTGGCGTCTGGAGAAGATGCCCTTGACTTTACTCAAGAAAGCGAGGTACTTTGAGTCCAAAAGATAAACCACTATTAGTAAAAATGTGAGGTCAAAGAATGCTCATCTCCTTGACTACTGGCAGTCTTGGCACAGCTGACCATCATCTCCCACCTGACACACTTTCTTCACTTGGCTTCCAGGATGCCCACATTTGCCTGGATTTCCTCCAGCGTGTCTGGCTGCTTCTGCTCAGCCTCCTTTGTTGAATTTTCCTTGAACTCCTTGACCTCTAGATGTTTGAGTGTCCCAGGGCTCGATCCTTGACCTGTTCTTGTTTCTCTCTCAGTCAGTGCCCTGTTGATCTCATCTGGCCTTGTGGCTTTAAATACTGTCTATGTGCTGAACACTCAAATTTACATCACAGCCCCAAACCCAACTCATTTATCTAGTGGCCTTCTTGGCTCTACTTGGATGTCTCATAGCCATCTCAAGCTAAACATGTCCAGAATTGAGTCATAATAGTGACTGCCCCCCACCTTCCTCCCTGCACCAGCCTTCTCCTCACAGTTTTCTCATCTTTATAAATGTCAAGTCCAATTTTTCACTTGCTCAGATCAAAAACCTCAGATAGCTTTTTGTCCTTTCCTTCCCCCACCTCATCTCTCTCACATGTTGACAAATCCAGTTAACCCTACCCTCAAAATATACCCAGAATCCAACCACTTCTTATCACCTCCACTGTTAGCACTCTGCTCCAAACCACCATCATCTCTTGGTCAGGTTATTGAGCTGTCCTCCTACCTGGTTGTTTTAGTTATCTATAGCTGTGTAACAAATTACTCCAAACCGTAGTGGCTGAGAACAAGCATTTAGTGTAGCTCGGTATTTCTGGCTCATGGTCTCCTGAGGCTGCAGTCAAGGTGTTGGCTGGGGCTGTGCTCATCTCAAGGCTTGACTTGGGGAAGATCCACTCCCGAGCTCACTCATGTGGCTCTTGGCAAGCCTCAGGTCCTCTCTGGCTCTTGGCTAGGGTCATGTAGGTCTCTCTATTGTGCTGCTCACAGCATGATAGCTTTTCTCCCCTAGAGCAAGAGTGAGGGATCTGAGGGAGAGCTAAAGCACCCCTGGGACAGAAACCACAGTCTTTCTGTAACTTAATCTTGAAAATAATATCCCATCCCCTCTGTTTGTTCAAAGTAAACCACTAAATCCAGCCTACACTCAAGGGGAGAGGATTATACGAGGGCTCAAATCCCAGGGGATGGGGGTTATTGGGGACCATCTTAGAGGTTATCGACCACACTGGTCTCCCTGCTTTTGCCCTTGTACAGTCTCTTCTCAACACAGCAGCCAGAGTGACTCTCTTAAAACACAGGTTAGATCAATTGTGTCATTCGGGACCTCCGGTGACACCCATCTCGCTTGGAGTAAAAGCCAAAGTCTTCACCATGACCTCCAAGTCCCTGCTTGATCTGGTCTTGTTGCCTCTCCAAGCTTACCTTATGTTACTCTCCCCAGTGCTCTTGCTGTTCCAGCCAGACAAGCTCCTGACAGGTTCCTTGAACGTACCTGGCAGGCTTGCTCCTACCTCAGGTCCTCTGTGCTTCCTGTTGCTTCTGCCTAGAATGCTCTTGCCCCAAATAACCGCATGGCTGTCTCCCTCACTTCCTTCAAATATTTACCCAGTGCCATCTTGGTGAGGCCTTCCAAGGCCTTGATAGCTGAAATCCAAACCAACGTCTCCCCAGTCAACACTTCTATATTCCCTTTTCATGCTGTATTTTTCTTTTTAGCCTTCCTCCCACATACCATTGTATATGTTGTATGTCTTTACATTGCTTGCTGTGTTTCTCCCAGTGGAACATAAGCTCCATGAAGGTAAGGAATTTTGTTTGTTTTGTTTACTCTTATATTGCCAGTGCCTAGATGAGTGCCTGGACATAGTGGATGCTCAAGAAATATTTGTTGAACAAGTCATTTGGCTCTAGCTAACTTGGTGCTAACTGAAGTATTAAGGATTATGACTTTAGAGTTGGTATGTAAGATAGGGTTTAATTGCCAGTGTTCATTGATTGGTGGTAGTACTGAGTTGAGGGTTTTCTTCTCTTTAAAACCTAATTTCTTAAAAGGCAGTGTATTTATATGATTTGAGAATTAAAGTACCCAGTCCCCAAAAGCCCATCCCTCCCCCCTTTGCCTCCTCCAGAGGTAATCACTATTATTACTTTCTTGTGTATTTTCCAGTGTTTCTTTATACAAATACAAGGATATGAGACTATATATTCTTATCCCCCCTACTTCTTACACAAAAGTTGGCATATCGTATGCTCTGTTCTTTATCTTGCTTTTTTCACTTAATACATCCTGGAGATCTTTCCTGAGAGGAATTTTGAGGCTGCATCCTGGGATCAACAGGAAGGAGTGTCTTGCTTGATTAGTGATGTCTGCCCTTGTGCCAGGGGAGCTATGGCTTGCCATGTATTTGCCACTCTATGTTGGGGAGAGAACACCCCTGGGGTTCAGATCATAGCTTCACCACTGACTAGTTCTGACCTTGTCCAAGTTATTTAACCTGCTGATCTTCAGTGTCTTCAGTGGTGAAATGGGATTATTGGGAACATTCATGATAATGGAAAGCACCTGGCCCATAATGGCCATCCCTTACTATTGTTTCAAAAAAAGTCGTTTCAGATAATTTGGAGGTCAAATTAAAAATTATAATGTTATAAAAATTACGGCGTTGGACATTTCAAGTAATATTGCCAATGCTTCCTGATAAGTCTTTCCCCCAGAAGTTGTTTCATAGCTAACTAGCATTCTTTTCTCGTGAGGCTCAGAGAGACATGTAATATGCTGGCGAGAGCCAGGACTCTTGGCTTCTAGACCATCGTTCTGTTTGGGTCAAGGGTGGGCAGCTTGGCAGTTTGTCATGCCTGCAGGATAACTTCACACATCCCATATCTACAGATTTGCTCCTGATTTAAAAACCAGTTTTTCTATTCAATTAGCCCCCAAATAAATAGAAGCTAAAGTCATTTGTCTTAGGAAAATACTCCTTAAGGACCCTGTTCCACATTTCTTAGACTCAAAGACTTCAAAGACTCAGATCAGAATGTTTGGGAAAGAAGAAAACCCTTGGCCAGCCTAATGTTTCTCAGTTTCTTGTGAGTCTGGGCAGATAAGTAGAACAGCTCATGGTTTTATAAACTTCATTTTTTTAAAATGATGTTAATGGGTTGTGGTCTGTCTTGGGATTTGGAAGTAATTATCAGCTGCTAATGAGTTGTTCTTTCTTGATTGCTCTTCTCTTAAAAATAGACGAGTCTATTTAGTAGACTCTTCTTCCTTGACCTCGAGTCCCCTCGGAAGGGAGTTACTGATACTGTTGCTGTTCTCTGTCGCAACGCCTAGCAGAGTGGATAGCTTTGCTGTAAAAGCTGGCAAGTGATGCAGATGGTTCTCTCTTCAGGTTGCCCAGGGAATTCCCATTTTCTGGAACCTTGTAGGTTTTGTTGTTTGTTGTTATTGTTTTGAACTTTTTTCCCTGGAGTAGAACATATATACAGAGAAGTATATATGTTAGTGTACAACTCAATGAATTGTCACAATTGGAACACACCCAGATGAAGAAACAACATTACCAGCACCCCAGCAACCCCCCTGTGTGCCTTTCCAGTTGCTACCCCTCACCACCACCACCAAGGGAACCACTGTCCTGATTTCTGACATCATAGATTACTTTTGCCTGTTTTTGAACTTTATATAAGGGGAGTCATACGGTATGTACTCTTGTTTCTGGCTTCTTTTCCTTAACATTCTGTATGTTGTTGCATGTAGTTGTAGGCATTCATTCTCGTGGCTGGACAGTCCAACTGCAATCTGTTTATCCATTCTAGTGTTGATGGACGTTAGGATAGTTTCCAGTTCTTGGCTTTTGTAAATAGTGCTCTTGTGAACATTCTTGTACGTGTCTTTTGGTGAACATATGTTTGCATCTCTGTGGGGTACACCTAAGAGAGGAATTGCTGGGTCAGAGGGTATGCACATGTTCAGCTTTAGTAGATACTGCCAAACAGTTTTCCAAAATAGTTGGAGTGATATACCCTCCCACCAGCAGTATGTGAGAATTCCACTTGTTCCATATCCTTGCCACACTTGGTATTTTTTGTCGTTTTTAATCGAACCATTCTGGTGGATGTGTGGAACCATGTGTTTTTACAGGCTTTTTCCATATACTTTTCTTCAACATGATGGAAAAGTGATATTACCTCCGCTTAGGCAGGCACTTGCTCTACCCTCTTATAGGAAACCTCATAGCATAAAGGCCAGAGACAGGCGTTGGAATTTGGCAGGCCTAGGTTCCCGGCCGGGGTGTCCTCATTGTAGAGGCATCTCTTGAAGAACTGCTGCAAGGGATGTAGAACGTGTGTGAAGCTCCCAGCCAGGGCCAGCACGGAGTGCACACTCAGCACATCCCAGCAGTATTTATGGTGTTTGTTAGTATTTAGTAAGCTACACATTACTAAGTTTATTTTAGTCATTTTAATATGAATCTGTCCCTTTTTAAGTGTTTCCCTTGATTTAGAAAGTATCACTAGGAATGAAAAAAAAATCTTTGGGCATAAATAGAAGAAATAATTAAAGAAGTATGACTTGCTATCTAAATCATTCTTTTCTGGGCACTTTATTGTCAGGAATAAGGTTGTTCAAATCAAAGTCATTAGTTGGGCAGGAGGTTTTCAATAATGTTGAGTTGACCTTATGTTTGAAGGAAAATGTCCAAATTTGGATAATTTAATATAAAGAGAGGCTTGAGGCTTTTTTTTTTAAAGCAGAAATGAACTAGGATATAGTGGTTCCTGAAACATTTTTTTCCTCCAAGCCTTCCAGTAACAGAAGAGCAATGACACATTGGTAATATCTGTTCCTGGCGAGTTTTAATAAGGGAAATGAGGCTTCAATCATATTAATTCAACTTGGAAATTAATTTCCTTAGGATATCATTGAAGAGAGAAGTATAATTTTTAAAGGAAGGTAGGAATTGAAAAATTGTTAATAACTATCCAAATTATAGTCTGAATAAAAACGATATGCTGTGAAGCAAGAACCATTGGCTCAGAACTGCCGCGCCCTAGTGCCCGCCCTGGTCGTCATGCGGAAGAACACTGCCGTCTGTGCTGCTTACGGTGCCGCGCCTGGGGTGTGAGCAGTGTTGGGAATCGTTGCCCTATCTTAGCTGACTTTTAAAGCAGTATTTAAAGGTAAATTTATCTAACCTCAGTGGAGCCTAGTGGCTTTGTTGGTATTAGACATAGTCAGTGGATGGTCCTTTAATGTATTGTTTGGAAAATGACAGCCTAGCAAGCAACGGGCTCCATAGCAACAGGCTAAGTTGTAGCTTAATAATTACAGATAATGGTGGTAACACTCCACGCTGTGATGTGTGGACGGTGTGAGTTGATCATAGTCTCTGATTTTGCTAGCTGACTTCATACCATATTTCATCAATTCCCAGTCACACATCTTTTCCACATTCTAACATTTCTGAAATCAGGATATGTCTTAAATTCAGTGATGTGTCATAGTTTAATTGGCAGCATTTTTCCTTCCTACATAAGTAACATTTTGTCTTACAATGGCGTATTAGATTTGATGGACTACAGTAAAATATAGACCACCAGAGATTGAATTTAAAAAACCCCAAACTAGATGATTCCAAACTGTATTTTATGGCTCCCTGGTAGTTTTGAAGTGAGTGGATTTGTTTCACGTATTGGAGTCTGAGTAGGATTTCAAGTACAGAAAGTGCTCTACTGCTCTTTCAAAAAGAAGTTTAAAAAACCCAACTCAGCAGGCCCTTCGTTATGTCATTATGATGTCATACACGAGCACCTTCTTCTTGCGCGGTGTTCTGGTAGAGGTACATAAAGCCACTTGTGAAAACTCTGCTGCTCTCCCTGACCCCCCACCCACACAGCCTGTGCTGTGGTGCACATCCTTCCAATCCCCTCTCAGGTGCTTATGTGCACATTTATGTGTATATGTCCATCTGATCAATTTATTCCATAAATGGCATCATTTTATAAGATTCTGCAACTTAGCATTATTTTTTGATTTTTTTAAAACTTATTTTGGAGCTTTTTCTAGATTAAGGCATGTAGGTGTCTATCATTTTTTAGTGGCTGTCATAGGTTTCATTGTATAAATGGCCTAAGTATTCTTCTCATTTTATCCATGAGGAGTGAGACTCCAGAGAAATTAGATGTCATTACCCAAGGTCACACAGCCATTTGTTGGGTTGCACTGAGAACCTGGGTCTTCTGGTCCTCAGTTGGTGTTTATTTCTAGTAGTACTGGGCTTCTGTGTACAGATTTTTTAGCCAACTATTGTAAATTAATCACTTTGGTTCCATTAAGCCGGAATATCCAACTTGGAAATTAAAAACTTTCTTCCTTCTGTGGTATCATCATATTTCCTTTTTACTCTGGACTTGTTTTCTTAGGAGTGCTAGTTACATTCTTTTTTCCCTAACTAGAATGTGCCCTCCTTGGGAAAGTTTTATTCGTCTCTCATATACTTTGCACCAAAGTAGTCGCTTAATAAAAGTTTGCAGTTTCCTCCTGCCACTCTCCCGCCACGTCCTACCTGTGCTGGAATGGCTGTTTGGGGAACATCGTCTACTCTGAGAAGACCCTCCTTGTGTCTGTGCTTCCAGAGGATGTTCTTTCTCCACTTATCTCCAGACTTCTGGGCGAGCCCTTTGTTTTCCTCTCTGGCCCTGCCCTCCCGTCTTCCCTGCCTTTCTGGTCTCAGATTCCCTGCTCCTGTCATCCCTGCTATGGTTCAGTCAAGCCCCAGTGCAGAGAAACCCAGAGGTCCGAGAAGACTGGACTGTTACTCCCACACAGCATACTGGCATCTAGTTTCCCAGCCCTCGGGCAGCCCCGGCTTTGAAAGTACAGTGAGCACTTGTGGTTCCTCTGCTCAGGAATGTGCGTGTACGCATCGCGTTGATGGATAATTGACTTTGTGTGGTGAAATAAAGGCTTGGCCAAGGGCAAATGAAGGAAAGGTACTTTTGAAAACAAGAGCATTAGGCAAAATTAATTTAAATGGAAATTTGAAGGCTGAAAACCAACTACTTTTTAAATGGATAATTTTTAAAATTAGGTCTTTAGTATTGGAAAATATTTCTCAAGGCTGTTTATGTATATTTAGCTGAAACAACTGTGTCCTTGCAGAAATGTTTTAGTACTGTTTCCCTTTTCATCCCCCTGTTTATTCCCCCCAGTTAGGTTACTGGATTAACAGGCTTTAGTGCCCTGTTCTTTAAAAAGGGTTGGGGATCATCAGCTTTCAGATGGTTAGTTCTGTTCCAGAAGGGTGGCTGCCTTATGGAACAATCCTTAACTCAGTGTTACTGGAAACACTCTGAATTAATCCAGAAGTAGAAAATGAGCTGGTGGTGTGTTCTGTTTATATAAGGAATGTGTGTTTGTCATAGAAAAATGAGAATTTCCAGCCAGCACAAAGGTAAATATTTTAGGTTATGTTTCTGTAGTGTCCATATCTAGCATTGTTCAATGTAAGATTTATTCCTGTATTCATTATGGTGGTTTATTTTTTGTTTAAAAAGTGATAACAGTAGCTAGCATTTATTGGCCAAGTGTTGGGCATTGTGCTGAGCTCTTTCTACTTATTCCTCACAACAGAGCTGTGAGATAAGGACCGTTTTTCTCCCCATTTAATCTTCACCACAGACGTGTGAGGTGGGTACCATTGCTACCTCTGTGTTACAGCTAAAGAGACTGAGGCTCAAAAGCAATATATAGTCAGTCAGGATCAAATAGCTAGTGAGTCGTGGAGCCAGGATTCCTAACCACTACCCTCCCTTGTTCTCTGATGGCTGTCCTTGGAAAGCTGCCCTGGGCTGGCCTGGCAGGCAGTATGGTGCCTGACTGTGGATTCAAACCATGGCTACGCTGCTTCCTGCTGGAGTGGCCTTGGGCAAGTTGGTTTCTGTGTGCTTTGGTATCTTCGTCTGTAAAACTGATGTAATAAAAGTATCTATCTCATGGGGTGGTGGAGTTAATACGTTGAAATTAAGACAGTGCTTGGCACATAGTAAGTGCTCAGTAAGTGTTGCTGTTGTTATTGTTGTAATATGGTGGTTTTCAATAATTCTGTGTTTCAGATAGGAATGCTTTCAGCTGTGAGTCAAGAAAATTTGAGTTTCAGTAGCTTGAATGGGGATTTATTTTCCCCACCTAACAAGAAGTCTGCAGGTGTGGAGAGTGTTGGCCTCAATTCAGTTGTTACGCAGTGCCGTCAGAGACCCAGCACCTCCTTGTCTTTGTATACCACCATCCTCAGCACATCCACTTACTTTAGGTTCACAAGATGGCTGCTGCAGCTCTGGACGTCACATTTGCATTCAGAGGAGAAAGCTGAAAGGCTGTGCCAGACTCTTTGTTTTCCCTTTATCAGGAAAAGCAGAAGCTGTCCCCAACACACACTCCCAGATTTGTGCTTTCATCTCATTAGCTTGGACTTAGGGCACATGGCCACTCCTAGCTGCAGTAGAGGCTGGAAAAGGGGATATTCAATAGTGTATAGGAATCAGCTCCTGAGAGCCTATTGTTAAATTTTCAGAAAATTTGCAGTCTAGTTGATATCACTTGGGATAGCTTGAAATCTAGCATGGTGGGAGTGTTTATACCACAGAAACAAGCAAATGCTACAAATCAGGCCCCCTTCCTCAAACCGGTTGTTGAACACTTACCAGCACAGCTTTGGGTATATTTAACTCAATATATAGATGGAAAGGTGGCAGGGAGTCGAGGTGAGAGGTGGGGATTGGGAATGGTCATTGGGTCAGCCAGCCAGCAGCATCCACCAAGGTCAGTACACTGTTTAAAACTCTTTTAATACCAATGACTGCAGAAAATCAGAGCTCAGGAGGACCTCTCGGGATTGTCTAGGACAGCCCCTTCATTTGACTGATGCAAACCTGAGGCTCCAAGAGAGTATGCTTTGCCCCGGACCCCAAAGCCAGCGAGTGAAGTGGCCATCCTGGAACCCAGGTGTGCTGACAGTCCATTGTTCATTCTCCAGAACTTGAGGGTTCAAAACCCACCTTTCTGCCTCCTGCTCCTCTCTCTTCTGCTCCCAGGAGATGCTCATGCTAGTAGTCCTTTTACCAGCTTTGGTAGTGCTGGGTGGTTTTGCTGCTGTCTTCCATTGGTTTCCAGGAAGCCTACTCTAAACTGCTTTGTTTTGGATTTTAGAGAATACAGCATTGATTTTGGGGGTGGGGGGCGCTAATTTTTTTCTTTTTTTAATTCATGTCATAATAGTTTATCACATTGTGAAATTTTAGTCGTAATTATTGTCAGTCACCATATAAATGTGTCCCTTCACCCCTTGTGCCTACGCAAACACCCTTCCCCTTGGTAACCACCAAACTGTTCTCCCTGTCCATGTGTTAGTTTATGTTCCACATATGAGTGAAATCATGCAGTATTTGCTTTTCTCTGTCTGGCTTATTTTGCTTAACACAGTACCCTCCAGGTCCATCCATGTTGTTGCAAGTGGGATGACTTTGTCTTTTTTATGGCTGAGTAGTACTCCATTGTATATATATACCACATCTTCTTTATCCAATCATCAGTCGAGGGACACTTGGGTTGCTTCCACTTCTTGGCTATAGTGAATAATGCTGCAATGAACATAGGGGTGCACAAGCCTCTTTGGATTGTTGATTTCAGGGTCTTTGGACAAATACCCAGTAGTGGGATAACTGGATCATAAAGTATTTCTATTTTTAAGTTTTTGAGGAATCTCCATACTGTTTTCCGTAGAGGCTGCACCAGTTTGCATTCCCACCAGCAGTGAACGAGGGTTCCTGTTTCTCCACAACCTCTCCAACATTTGTTATTTTTTGTCTTGGTGATTATAGCCATTCTAACGGTGTAAGGTGATATCTTAGTGTAGTTTCGATTTGCATTTCCCTGATGATTAGTGATGTTGAACATCTTTTCATGTGCCTTTTGGCCATCTGTATATCTTCCTTGGGAAAATGTTCGTATCCTCTGCCCATTTTTTGATCGGGTTGTTTGTTTATTTGTTGTTCAGTTGTGTGAGTTCTTTATATATTATGGAGATTAACTCCTTGTCAGATATATGATTTGCAAATATTTTCTCCCAACTGGTGAGTTGTCTTTTCATTTTGATCCTGGTTTCATTTGCCTTGCAGAAGCTCTTTAATCTGATTAAGTCCCACTTGTTTATTTTTTCTTTTGTTTCCCTTGTCCAAGTAGACATGGAATTAGAAAAGATCCCTCTATCACTGATGTCAAAGAGTGTACTGCCTATGTTTTCTTCCAGGAGTTTTATAGTTTCAGGTCTTTGATCCACTTTGAGTTGATTTTTGTGTATGGTGAAAGAAAATAGTCTACCTTCATTCTTTTGCATGTGGCTGTCCATTTTTCCCAGCACTATTTATTGAAGAGACTTTCCTTTCTCCATTGTATGTTCTTAGCTCCTTTGTCAAAGATTAGCTGTCTGTAGATGTGTGGTTTTGTTTCTGGGCTTTCAATTCTGTTCCATTGATCTGTGTGTCTGTTTTTGTACCAGTACCATGCTGGGTTTTTTTGTTTGTTTGTTTTTGTTTTTTTGTGAGGAAAACCAGCCCTGAGCTAACATCCGTTGCTAGTCCTCCTCTTTTTGCTGAGGAAGACTGGCCCTGGGCTAACATTCCTCTACTTTATATGGGACGCTGCCACAGCATGGCTGACAAGCAGTGCGTCGGCAGGCGCCCAGGATCCGAATCTGCGAACCCTGGGCTGCCAAGCGTGAACTAAACCGCTGCGCAACCGGGCCAGACCCCCATGCTGTTTTGATTACTATAGCTTAGTAGTATATTTTGAAGTCAGGAATCGTGATGCCTCCAGCTTTGTTCTTTTTTCTCAGGATGGCTTTAGCTATTTGGGGTCTTTTGTCCCATATGAATTTTAGTATTCTTTGTTCTATTTCTGTGAAGAATGTCATTGGGATTCTGATTGGGATTGCATTGAATCTGTAGATTGCTTTAGGTAGTATGGACATTTTGACTACGTTTATTCTTCCAATCCATGTGCATGGGATATCTTTCTGTTTCTTTATGTCATCATTGATTTCTTTCAATAATGTCTTACAGTTTTCATTGTATAGATCTTTCACCTCCTTGGTCCAGTTTATTCCTAGATATTTTATTCTTTTTTGTTGAGATTGTAAATGGGACTGTCTTCTTGAGTTCTCTTTCTGTTAGTTTGTTCTTGGCATGTAGAAATGCAACTGAGTTTTCTAAGTTGATTTTGTACCCTGCAACTTTGTTGTAGTTGTTGATTACTTCTAAAAATTTTCCAATGGATTCTTCAGGGTTTTCTATATGTAAAATCATATCATCTACAAACACCAAGAGTTTCACATCTTCATTCCCTATTTGGAATCCTTTTATTCCTTTTTCTTGCCTAATTGCTCTGGCCAAAACCTCCAGTACTATGTTGAATAAGAGTGGTGAGAGTGGGCATCCCTGTCTTGTTCCTGTTCTCAGTGGGATGGCTTTCAGTTTTTCCCCGTTGAGTATGATGTTGGCTGTGGGTTTTTTGTTGTTGTTTTTTTTTTTTAATGAGAGAAGATTAAAAAATTTGATCTCTGCTACAATACAAACTAATGTATTGTAAGTTTGAAGATATACCTAATAGAATATACCTGATTTTTATTTGTTTTCAGTAGGGAATAAGGTTAGCTAAAGATTAGTCTTTCTAAAAAAATACTAATAACCTTTTTCATATGTGCCTAACTCTACCCATCAGAAGGTAAGCTCTTTGGGGACACGCTCTGTGGGCCGGCTTATTGTCATCCTGTGGGGATGGATGCACACACAGCTGTGCACATGACAGGGGCTCAGCAAATGTTTACTGAATGAGTGAATGATTGCCCAGCTTAGACTGGCTTCACATCTTCAGATGCAGAACATTAATCAGCAGCTGTTGTCTTAGTGTGGACTCTAGATTGGAAATATCTGAATCTCTGAGTATCGTGACACTATAAATTCCATTCTCTAAGCTGTCTGATATGATTGATGGAAACAGGAGGCTCACACATAAAACGACAGCCTCATTGGTACGAAGACGTAGAGAGGGAAGATGAGGTGGAGCGGGGCTTGGGATTGAACCTGAATATTGGAAAGATGTGTTTCCAGAAACAGTCATTGAGGTATCCTTACAGCTTATCCAGCCACCCATTATTTTTGAGTTAATTGAGTCCCATGCCTGCTCCCTTCTCATGTATTCACGGTAAGAGAGTTGCATTCTATTGGAACCCCTAAAATCGTCATTTTGAGGAAGTCTGACTAGGAAACAGACTCCTCACAGCTTTGTCAAAGGCAGGCGTATGTTTATGTGAGTTTTTTTTCCTTTACATGACTGAATGCTGTTCTTAACCGATTCTGAATGTGTATTTATCTACAGCCAAGTTACATCAGTGACGTGGGCCCCCCTGGTCGAAGCTCCCTGGATAGCATTGAGATGGCCTATGCCCGGCAGGTGAGCGTGCTCTCAGGGAAGACTGAATCCAGGGAAATCCTGTGTGAGCCCCCTGGGGAGCAAAAGGGAACCAAGACTTCAAGTGAAAGTCAAGCCCTGAGAGCAAGTGGGTTTTCATTCAGAGGACTGGTTAATATTTTACCATCTGGGTCGCTAGAATTCCATCAAATTGGGTAATAGAATGACTCAGGTTTGATTTAGGGAAATTGAAATCTGCCCTGTACATTGACCAAGGCATCTCATTTTGCATTTGGCAGTAGCCCATGTACAGTAAAGCCTTGAGTAACTGCACTGCTTAGCAAATGGAGTTCTGCATTAACTGAATTACCTGGTAGGCTGATGGTATTATCAGAAACCCTTCTTCACCCCTTGTTGTTGAAAGAAGTTTTCTAAATGCTTCTCTGCCTTGGTAAGCATAGTGTACTCAGCGCTGCTTACTATTGTTGTCCTGGAGAAGCTCATGATGTGTGGGGGTTGTGGCTCTGGTTGCATGTTTCATGACCTTGCAGTAGCGTGGGTGTGGACTGAGATGCTTTGTGAAACTCTCTTGGACTGAAACTGCCCTGAGGACAGGACATAGCTGGAATTGACTTTTTGAATAAAGCAGTACTGGCTGCCTGTTTGTTTCATTCTAATTTGCCACTTTCCCGCACAAAGTACCGAGAAGGGAAAACGATCTTGAATCAAGGGCTTCTGTCCCCTTGAGATTGTCCTGCACCAGCAGTTGCCAAGGAACACTTGCTCTGTTGTCACCGACTCCCATGATTCTTTGAGGGGAGAACACATCAGTGCCACTGTGGCCCTCAGCATTGCCCACTGTCCTCCCTCCAACCTGGAGTGGGTGGTTGGAGGCAAAAACATACGGCAGCTGTGGAGGTGAGCAAGGGGCAGTGAGAAACAGTTAGACCCTGTGCCCTTTAATGGAAGTCTCTACCTTGAGTTGCCAATTACTTAGCAAATGGAGTTCTGCATTAACTGAATTAACTGGTAAGCTGGTGGTATTATCAGAAATCCCTCTTGCACAGCTTGTTGCAAAAAATTTTCTAAATGCCTTTTTGAAGTCTCTCATTCAGTGTACCATTCACTTCAAACTCTAGGCAGCCGAAGCCAGCCTCACCAGCTTCCCGCACACACGTCTCCCTCTGTCCACATCCCTCATGTTTTACTACTGGGCCTTCATATGTTTTCTTCTGCTTCAATTTTTAGACATCTTTCTTCCCACCTACGTCTACGTCCTTTAAATTTTGCCTTCATTACATGGCTGAGTGCTTCCATTGCTATGGCCACCACCTGAGTTCAGGCCTAATGAAATTTATAAGCTTCTGAGGAAGGAAACTATGTATTTTCTGTATCTGTAAAGACAAAAGCTTCATAAAACTAATTTTCTAGCACTTCGGACACCATAATGTCATGTATGTTTACATGGCTGTCCCCTCCAGTGGAGTGTATTTTTATATCCCCTGTTGAACACAGTACCTTACAAAGGGAGGGCCCCTAATAAATGCTCGTTGAGTGAATAAACACCACCTTATAGTTTAAAAAACGTTTTATTTAATCTTTATACCACCCCTGGAGACTACCTGATACCCTCCCCCATTTGAAGTAAAGGGAAGTGAGGCTTGGCGGGGTCCTGAGTATCTAACATCACTGCCGTGTTCAGTCCTTGGTAGAGCAAGGACTCCAGATACAAAGAGTAGAACTTACTAGTTTTTACCATCGTTATTTTAATTCTTTTCAAATAAAGTTCAAATAAAATAAAAAGTGGTTTTCCCATACCTTAAACATCACATTGTTCCTTTTTCTTGAGAAAATTTAACCAGAGGAGCAGGGATTCCTTTCAGGAGAAATAGGTACCAAATGTGCAGCAACTGTTCTAACATCCGTGGAGGGTGGCGACTGGACACCCCAGGGCCATCAGCCCTTTTGTCAGACAGATTACCAAGCTCTGCCTCAGGTTCTTAGGAAGCAGTAGATTCCCTCCATTGTCCCGTCTTTCTCTTTGCTGCATGCTTGCTGGGACTGAGGGTCCGCTGGGCAGGAGGGTGCAGAACTGCTTGTGGTGCTCCTCCCCCAGGACCACCCTGCTCCATTCTTAAGGCGTTAGGAAGATTGGGATAGTTAGCTTTGGTGTGTGTTGATGCTGCTGCCCGAAGCTCAAACACGGAGCTGGGGGCTGGCCGGAGGCCTTGCCCTCCAGGCCGTGTGGATAGCTCAGCCACTCAGGAAGGAAATGTTGGCCAAAGCTTCTGCTGACCCTTGGGCAGAAGCTGGCTTCAGAACTGCTTCAAGAGGTTTTAAAAAGAAGAGGTGAATATAGAAATTATGCCATTTATTTGCTTTTCATCATTTCAGATTTATATCTATAATGAGAAGATTGTGAACGGACACCTGCAGCCTAACCTCGTGGACCTCTGTGCTTCCGTCGCAGAGCTGGATGATAAGGTAGCACCGGAGCTGACCCAAGTAGAAATGAGGGGTCCCGTGCTTAGGTGGGATTAGCAGCTGCTGACTTGGCAGAAATGTGCTGACATGAAGTATTCCACTTTATTCTGTAGAATAAAATGTTACCCGTTCTTTAGAGTTTTGTTTTAAAGAATTTTGGAGTGGTGCTTTGATGATGATGCTGTAGATACGTATTTTTAATGCATCTTCAAAAGGCCCAACTAGGATCAGTTAGTAGTCCCAGCAGTTCTCCTTGAGCTGTATTTGCTTTGAAGTCCTTTCAGGCTTCAACTCCTCCCTCACTGTCTCCCTAGACTGACGGGCTCCTTAGTGAGAGCCGAACTGTAGAGCTGATGCGGTTTTCATGCTGGTGGGTGAGCCCTGGAACTGACTCAGGTGGGGTCTTGACAGGCATTCTTCATACGCCGCTGGTTCCCTTCCTCTGTGGCTCCTCATTTTTATTCACATCCCTCAATTCTTACCCGTGGCCAGTTTTCTCCCCCTAGAGGGAAGAAAATAAAAACGAAAAAGTAGATGTCTGGATTGTAGGTGGGCAGGAGGAAGTGGAATAGGAAGGGAGGATATAATGCAAGCAAGTGCTCATACACAAATTTTTTTGTCCTGAAAAATACGTTCAACTTTATTTTTTATAAATAGTAAAATATAAGGCAATATAAACAGATCTAAAGAAGAAAGTAAGAGTTCACCTACCATCTCACCACCTGGAAGGAGTCACATTTGGGTGGATTTTCTACAGTTTGAATTTTTGAGAGAGACAATGAAAACAGGATTTTCTCTTTTCCTTTGGAAAAAGTATAAACCTGGTTTTCTTCAATCAATGCTGTCTTACAAGGATTCTTAACTTGAGAATATTGCAAGGCATTCAGGGAACATATTTTTAAGATGGGATTTCCAGCCAGGAGGCTCTGGGGAGAGGGAGTCCCAGCTGTGTGGGGGTAACACAGAGGAGAGAACACCCGTTCCTTTCTTTTCCCGGGAGGCCATTCGTGGAGATGTCTTTCGAAGGAGATGAGTAGGAAGGAAAATGGGAGGCTGTGCTGCTCACAAAATGGAGTAAGAGTAGTGGCCCCTGGAGAGTCTCTGGGAGGACAAAACCTATATTATTTAGGTTAAATTTTTATTTTAAGACTTTAAAAACTCAAATGACCTTGTAAGGACTGAAGTGCAGCTACTTGAGTTTAAACTCCTAGAGCTTTGGACAGTTATAAATGTATTCACTCTCTTAAGGGGTAACCCACTGAGATTCGGTGTTCTTGTTACTTTTATGTGGTATTAATTATGTAAGTGATTGTGTCAGACCTGGAGTAGTAATTGATCTGAAAACCAACTTGGGACAGGGGGTGCTCGTTGGAAGGTGGAATCCTGGCAGCTGGCAGGGCAGAGGTGCGTCTGCTGTACTGGGCGTAAGCCTGAGGGCCTCAGACAGAAGACATTAACCTCTTCCTCCTCCACATCCTGCCTGCTGTTGAGGTCAGAGTGCCAGCAAGAGCCAAATAACTTCTCCAGCCCCGCGGCATTGTCACATGCAGTCTCGTTTGTGTGCAGAACATCTCTGACATGTGGACCATGGTAAAGCAAATGACAGACGTGTTGTTGGCGCCGGCAGCTGACGCCCTGAAGAGCCGCAGCAGGGTGGAAGTGCGCATGGAGTTTGTCCGGCAGGCCTTGGGGTACCTCGAGCAGAGGTAAGGCCGCAGTAGCACACGGGGCTGGCTCTGAAATCCCCTGGAGTCACCGTTTCTCATGTTTTAAGTAGTTCGCAGGCTAAGTGCTCTGTAGCTGATATAATTTAAACAAGGTTGAGCAAATCTAAGAGGTGTCATCTGTTTTCAGAAACACTTCTCTATTAGGACTGTTTCTGCAACAATGTAAAATCATGGTAAATGAGAGCACTGTTAGAGTTTTTTTCTCTTTTCCTGCTCTCTGTCCCTCAGTACGGAGACATCATGATTATTAGGCCGTAGTGCCTTAGGTCAGGATCCTGTTCCCTAATGTGGTTCAGCCATTACTCATTAGGTTCTTTTGTTTTCTCTCAGCATTTTAATTTTCACACCCAGCAACATTACCACCTACAAACCTTAGGAACTTTATTTTGATAAATAAACCCTGACCCTTTATTTTCCTTCTGGCTCTCCTCGGTTAATCCCTGTGAGTCCGAATCCTTCCCAGCTGCTAATGCCTGTCATTTGTGCCTGAGTTTCTTTGCCATCTCCTCACTAATTGGAGTTGGTTGCTGAAGGGTTTGTGGCTGTGTCCTTGTGCTCTAACTTACTGTCCCCTTCGTTGGTAGGGCCCATGCCATTCACCCTCCCTGCGGACACTCCTTCCAGCTCTGAATTGGCCAGCAGGAGTTGTCATGAGTGTGCAACAGACCCGCTTTATTTCAGAGACAGGGTGCTGGGCCTCTCTGCTGGCTCGAGAAGAGAAAGCCATGTTGAATACACTTGCTAAATTGCAGCTCTTTGCCACTGAGCCTGTGCGGCTGCCAGTGGCCTTGCAATGTGGTCACCCTTTATCAACAAAATAATACTTCATTAGGAAGTCATAAGATTTCCTTGTGTGTAACTGAGGTAATTCAGACTTGGTACAGCAGAGAATAAGTTTTTATACCAAATACTTTATTAATTATACAATAGCTACATGAGATACCATCAGACATACTAAACGCACTATCCTCCATTCTCTTGTTAAGAAAAATATGGAACTCCAAATGGTTTTTTCACTCCTTCTGGCATAGGCACAAAAGAGTCTATAAAATATTTTATCAGGCTTTGGCTAAATTTTTGTAACATAAGTTTTGAGTGTATTGATCTTCATCCTTAAAGAACCTAATGTATGTAATAGTATTTATTTGCTATAGGTCAGCAAAATATGAGTCAGTTTCCTACAGTGTATAAAAACCTTTAGGATTTTTTTTAATGGGTTTAAGTATGTGACTGCTCATGACTGCTTTTTCCTTAATAAATCTAATTCTTAACCTTGGTGCTTGACGTCAACCATTCCATGGCTGCATTCCTTGGTTTTATGTCTGGTAAGCCATCCCATTTCTTCTGTTCTTCGCGTTTAGTTTTTAGAATGATCTCGTCCCATTAATTCCTTCCGCAGCACTTGGAGCTATTTGGGAGCCTCCTGTCCACAGTGATTGGAACTCTGTTTTCTTCTTCACTCCAGTAGCATTGTTCCCTGATGGCATCCTTTTCAAGGAGTCATTGTCACCTTTTGGTAAAGGGAATATTTTAGAATGATGATACTCACTTTTAAAGTATTTTTGCTGATGCTAGTCCACTGACAGTTTACATATAATATTTCAAGTGATGTAATGTACCAGGTGGCAAAGTAAATTCAGTTCAAAATGATTTTTTGAGTATAAGGCTGAAAACGTTGAGAAAATATAGGGTTGGTCTATCTGTTCGCTGCCACATTCCAAGATTTTGAAGCAGAATCTGTATTTCTTAGCCCTCAAGGACTTCAGGCTGCATCTTCAGCTTAGGCCCTTGCCAGCTCGTGGGTTGTCTTAATCACGTTGGAAGAGACCATATAGCGGGCATCTATTTGTCCTGGCTGCCACAGGACTCTTTTCTCAAAAATCTATTCCAGCCTCTGCTTTTAAATACTTCCGGTGATGGGAAACTCATTGCATTTATTAAATTAAATTTTGTTTGGTTTTCATTATAAAAATGGTGCATGCTTATTACAGAAGTTTTAGAAGAA
This sequence comes from Tapirus indicus, assembly GCA_031878705.1. Taxonomy (NCBI): domain Eukaryota; kingdom Metazoa; phylum Chordata; class Mammalia; order Perissodactyla; family Tapiridae; genus Tapirus; species Tapirus indicus. The sequence continues at coordinate 27,458,679 of CM062927.1, read as the reverse complement.
GCCAGAAAGAAGACCTGAAAAAAGGGGGAAGGCTCCTGGTACCTTGTTATATTTCCTTTCCCCCCCTTTTTTGATACACAAATATTTTGTTTGATTTTATTTTTTACACAGTTATGATCCGGATGTATATGATATATGGTTTTATTCAGTTTGCTTTTTTAATTCTTTGTCAATATCATTTTTTGTAACTGCATCAAATTCCGTTGAGTCCATTTTCTGTAATTGACATTTCGATGTTTCTCTCTCAACTCACTCTCACTCTCTGCTATTTACTTAATCTGGTGTTGAATATCTTTGTGCATATGGAGCACCTGACTTTTTTAGGTAGTCTGTGTTGTTTGGGACAAGAAACATGTTTAGAAAGTCCTTTTTATATTAACCCCACGTTTGGATACCTGTAATTTGGATCATTAATCTTAGTATGGAAGCACTTTAAAACACTACAGAGAATTTTAAGAAGCATGCTGGCAGTAAATGAAGGAGTGATAGAAAATCCTCATTTGCAACCACCAATGTGATGATTGGTTCAGCGAAGGCCATCAGTGGAAACTGAGCAACTTTCAAATGTGCAAGATTATTGGTGAACAGAATAGTCACATGACCTCCAAGTATCACATCACAGAGTACTTATTAATTACAAAAGGGAAATGTACTTTTACATTGGTGAAATAAGTGATCAAACTGAATGTTCTCAAGGGGCTGCCCGGTGGCGCAGCGGTTTAGTTTCCGCTTTGGCAGCCTGGGGTTCGTGGGTTCAGATCCCGGGCGCCCGCTGACACACTGCTTGTCAGCCATGCTGTGGCAGCGTCCCATATAAAGTAGAGGAAGATGGGCACGGATGTTAGCCCAGGGCCAGTCTTCCTCAGCAAAAAGAGGAGGCTTGGCAATGGATGTCAGCTCAGGGCTGGTCTTCCTCACACACACACAAAAAAACTGAATGTTTTTGAGTATAAACTGATGTTACCTGCCTCATCGTAGGACTCTCTGGGCAGTACCAGCATTAGCTGTGTGGGATTCTTGGCAAATTTGAACCTGAATCAAATCATGAGTAAACTGTTCAGCTTATGGGACATTCTATCAGACAGCTGGCCTGGATTCTTTTTAAAAGGTCAATGTCATGAAAAAAGATGGTAGAGTTATCCTAGATTAAGGGAAATAGAAGTGGCATGACAACTAAATGCCATGCATTTCTTTGATTGGATCCTGGACTTAAAAAAAAACTATTAAAGGACATTATTAAGAAAGTTAACCAGGGGCCGGCCCCGTGGGCTAGTGGTTAAGTTTGGTGTGCTCCGCTTCAGCGCAGACCTACACCACTCAGCAGCAGCCATGCTGTGGTGGCAATCCACATACAAAATAGAGGAAGCTTGGCACAGATGTTAGCTTAGGGCAGATCTTCCTCAGCCAAAAAGAAGAAAATTGACCAAATGATCCAGCAGTTCCATTTATGAGTATTTATCCAAAGAAAATGAGAACACTAATTCAAAAACATATGTGTGCACCCCCATGTTCATTGCAGCATTATTTACAATAGCCAACATATGGAGACAACCTAAGTGTCCATTGATGGATGAATGGATAAAGAAGATGTGGTATATATACACAATGAATATTATTCAGCCATAAAAAAGAATGAAATCTTGCCATTTGTGACAACATGGATGGACCTTGAGGCCATTATGCTAAGTGAAATATGTCAGAGAAAGATAAATACTGTATGATCTCACTTATTTGTGGAATCTAAACAAAACAAAACCCAAGCTCATAGATACAGAGCACAGATTGGTGGTTTCCAAAGGCGGTGTTGGTGGGTGGGTCAAATGGGTGAGGGGAGTCAAAAGGTGCAAGCTTCCAGTGATAAAGTGAAGTCATGAGGATGTCATGTACAGCGTGGTGACTATGTTAATCATACTGTTGCACATTTGAAAGTTGCTCAGAGAGTAGATCTTAGAAGTTCTCATCATGAGAAAAAAAATTCTGTAACTGTATAGGTAACAGACATTAACTAGACTTACTGTGGTGATCGTTTCACAGTATATACCAATAACCAAATCACTGTATACCTGAAACCAGTATAATGTATGTCAATTATGCTTCAATTTAAAAAGAAAGAAATTTGAATATAGGTTATATTTTAGATAATAGCAGTATATGAATGTTATATTTCTAGGTGTCATAATGGTATTAAGGTTAGGTAGGAGAATGTCCTAGTTCTTAGGAGATATGTGATGAAGTATTTATAGCTGAGGTAGCCCCTGATTTCTATAACGTTTTCAAATGGTTCAGAATAAAGTGTGTGTACATATGTATGTATATGTGGATATGTATATGTGTGTGTATCTACATAAATAAGAGAGAAAAAACATACACTCAGATGTTAACAATTGGTGAATCTAGGTAGATTTTTGATCATTTATTGGACTATTCTTTCAATTTTTGTAGGTTGACACTTTTCAAAATAAAAAGTTTAAAAAGAACGCACTAGGCTATGAGCTAGAGCAGTTATTATTCTGCACATTAGCCCTTAATGCATTTGACATCCACAATTGTATTCTTCCAGGGATTCTTTTAAGTATCCGCAGTCATGAGAAATCTTTACAGTGATCCATTGCCCACTGAATAAATAAAGTAGTTTGCTTCATTAAGCAGGCACCGTTTCCTCTTCTGTGTTAGGTTTGAAGTCCGGGCCCTGTCCTACGGAGTTCAGTCTAATGTCATGGATATGGACATAGATACACGTAATAAGTATTTTCAACCTTTTTTGTTTTTTCCTTTAAAATTTTTCCAGTTATAAGAATTACACCCTTGTGACTGTCTTTGGAAATTTGCATCAGGCCCAGCTGGGAGGGGTGCCTGGGACTTACCAGTTGGTTCGAAGTTTCCTGAACATTAAACTTCCAGCTCCCTTGCCTGGACTTCAGGTATTGGTAACTTTCTCCATGGGATCGGTTACACTCCCAGAGCAGTGTCTCTCAGATGTTTTCAGTTAAATGAGGTTATGTGTGGAAACAGCTGTATGGAGAGGAGACCAGAGGAGGGCAAGGAGAGAAGCTGGGAGACCTTGGGAGGCTAGTAGTGCAGGAGTCCACCTGATGAGGGTGGGTGCTCGGCTCAGGGTGGGGAGGGTGCGGGGGGATAATGTTGGGTTCTGAATGTGTTTTGAAAGTGGAACAAGTAGGACTTGTTGAAGAACTTGAAGGTGGATGTGAGAGGCAGTCAGGGATGACTTCTGAGATTGTTGGCTCAAACATCTGGAAGAATGGAGTTGGATATGGTTCCTGGGATGTGGCTTCTCGGTTCATAGTCTAGTTGGGGGAATTATCTGACAGTCAATTATCATACTGTGTGCAAAACACTACACTGGAGCTTTGTACCGAGGGTGGTGGGATATGTAGGAGGCTGGCTTCGTAAAGGAGGGGAGGTTCATGCTTGTGCTTGACAAATAGGGGCTCACCAGCCTAAGGGCTTGGAAAAGGGTGTTCCAGGAGGAGGGAACAGCATGAGCAAATGCATGGAAGCATGAAAGAGTATCTGACATAAGGTGTGTGGTACGGCTTGGCAAGCTTGGGGCCGGCTGGTGAAGGCCTTGAGTGCCAGGCTAAGCACTTTGGATGTAAACAGCTCAAAGGGGTTTAAGTGGGGAAATGACCCGATCAGATCTGTTTTAGAAAGAGTGCTGCCAGGGGAAGGGTGGAGGGAGGGGCCAAGAAAGGACGTCTGCGGTCCACTTCTCTGGAGGAGTCAGGCAAACCCGGAGAGAGAGGAGTAACCACAGGCCTGCTGTGTCGCTAGCTGACAAAGCTAGATTTAGGACAGATGAGCTCTGGTGCTGGAGAGTGGAAACACATCCCCAGTGCCTAGCACAGTGTCTGGGACAAAGATCCCCAGTAAGTGTTTGCCTGGACGGCAAAGGAATGAAAACGCCAGTATCCATTTGGCTACTCATTAGTAGTTAACATTTTATAAACTCGAGTGTGGTAAGGATAGTCTCTTATTGGTCAGTGAACATCTTTGGCCCTTGCTTTGTGGGGGTTGCAGGAGTGCATGGCTGGAAGTTATCACAGAAGAACGTGTCACCCGATTACTGCGGGCTAATGGGATTCGTGGAGAAACCACAGGCTGGCTTTGAATCAGGTGGGGCATGTGCTTTAGAGGAAAAGCTCTAGAGCCAGACTGTCACCTGCCAGCTTACCTTGGACAAATTACTTAACATCCCTGTGCCTCAGTTTCCTCATTTGTAAAACAGGGAGGAGGAGGGGGCTGTTAATGATCCCTTCCTAACAGGGTTGTGAAGATCAAGTGACCCTAATATAAGGAGAGGGCTTAGCTGAGGGTCAGCACATCAGATAGCCATCAGTTAGCTTTTGTTCATCTGTTTATTTGAGCATCTTTCCTCTTTTAGGATGGAGAGGTGGAAGGCCATCCTGTGTGGGCATTAATCTATTACTGCATGCGCTGTGGAGACCTGCTTGCTGCTTCACAGGTGGTCAACCGAGCCCAGCACCAGCTGGGAGAATTTAAAACCTGGTTTCAAGAGTACATGAACAGCAAGGACAGAAGGTAAGTGAATGAGATGGCGCATCCAGAAGAAGCCACGTGGAATCAGCAGGGTGCCTTCCCCCGGCATTTCTGTCTTTTCCCTATGCATGGCTCAAAATAAGTTTCTGCTTGGGAAAATCTGAAGTTTAGAAAGCAAGCAGAACTCTGTTGAGAATAACAGTTGAAAACATTAAAAGAGCCCGTTCTGACGCTGATGTATAGACTTACTACGTCTGTGCTTGGGGATTTTTTTGTTCAAGTGCAGGAGGGACTGGTTGGAAACCTGGTTTGACCTGTTCTGTAAATCTAGGGCACATCAAGGATGCTTTATAAAATGAAACTTTGTTGTATTACACCTTACTTGTTAACACTTAAGCACTGTGAAAATATGTTGTCATGCATTTCATAGTTCAAAGGCTAGAGTTAGAAGTTAGTAATCTTGAAACATAATCATTGAATTAATTCACTAAGTTTTTTTTTTTTCTTGCATTAAGAAACTGCTAAGCATTTCGTTTTTCTCTGGATTTTGGTAGTGTAATTGGACTTAAGCGCATATTCGAACCTGGTTTAAATATACGTACATGTATGTAGAAGAAATAATGGTGGTTACCCTGGTTATAACTGTGGACAAGTAGGCATCTTTTTTTTGGCAGTGTTGATAATGCCATGTGGGGAGATTGTCTTCAACCATAAGACCCTGCCTTAGTCTGATTACAGAGTGTAAAGTAGGGTTAGTGTCTTAGGGTTCCTCCAGAAGAAGACCCAAAGCAAGGATTGGAGTGTAAGTAGGGTTTTCTTGCTGAGGAAGACTGGCCCTGGGCTAACATCCGTGCCCATCTTCCTCTACTTTATATGGGACGCCGCCACAGCATGGCTGACAAGCAGTGCATCTGTCCACCCCCGGGGATCTGAACCTGTGAACGCTGGGCCACCGAAGCGGAGCACCTGAACTTAATCGCTATGCCACCGGGCCAGCCCTGAGTGCAAATAGTTTATATGGGAGGCCATCTCACATGGATAAGGGAGTGAGGAAGCCAGAGGGAGGCTAAGACAGTTAAGGGAAGAACTCACTCTTGTCCATCACTGCTTGAAGGCTGCTGGGACATGGTGTGGAATATTAATTCCCCAGCATGTGTGACCTGCCGCTGAAGCCTCTACTAGAGGAAGCCGATAGCAGAGAGGTGCAGGTGCTGGTGGTTGCAAGTCAGATTAAAGTGATGGTGCCTAGGGCACATGGGCAGGGACAGCGTCTGTTACCCTCAGGGAAGGAAGGCTTCCTAGCTCTGTTACATGGTTGGGACTGGGGGTGCTTTCATATGTCCTGGAGGATCTTTCGTGAGTTTGTGTCTCTCTGTTCCCTTGTGTCTTTAGATTGTCCCCAGCTACGGAGAACAAGCTCCGGCTGCATTACCGCAGGGCCCTCAGGAACAACACGGACCCCTACAAGCGGGCCGTCTACTGTATCATCGGCAGATGCGATGTCACCGACAACCAGAGCGAAGTGGCAGACAAAACCGAGGACTACCTGTGGCTGAAGGCAGGCGCTGCTTCCCTTGCTCGCGCAGGGCATTAGCCACCTCCCTCTGCTCACGTTCCACACACAGATTTTACCTGCTTAATGTGTGATGCCAGTAAGGTGATCAGGCTAGTGGACTTCCCTTCTCCTGGCTGCATTTTTTATTGTGTCATTCCCAACCCATAACCACAGCCACGAGCAGAGCCTCGAGCTCACAGCCTCAAGCCTGAGCAGCCATAACCCCGTGCGTCGGGCTCAGGAAGTAGTTTGTACCAATGCATGTGTTTCTCTTGGGGGTTTAGTTGAACCAAGTGTGTTTCGATGACGACGGCACCAGCTCCCCTCAAGACAGGCTCACTCTCTCACAGTTCCAGAAACAGCTGTTGGAAGACTATGGTAAGAGATCCTGAACATGACCCTTTTCTCTCTCTTGTCCACCTGAGGTCACTACTTAGCTTTCCTCTGAGACAGCCCTTCATCTCTGAACTGTCTCGCCTTCAAAACCCTGTGAATCTTCAGAATAAAGCACAGCAAAACAATTTCAGATTCAAATAGAGGCCATGTGGCCTTAAGAAATGTACGTGACTTACATGGTCCTATACAGTAAACTGTTTTCTCCAGTCCTTTGACCTGCTCTGGTAGGCATTGCCTCAAGGAGTGACGTAAAAAGGACTTGGCTGTTGCTTCCTCACAGTGCATGTATCTGAGCACAAATGAGGGAGAAATGGAGAAATAGGTTCCCCCCCACCATTGTTGAAAAATTCTGGGAAGAAAAGAAGATTCCAACTAGTGGTCAGCAGTTGTTAAATTCAGATGTCTGTGTATCTGAGTGAACGGAAGCGTCTGAAATCTTCATTCCTCTCCTTATTGACTGACGGTTACCAGGGTAAAGGAGATAAACAGCCCCTTTTGTGTTCTATTCTAAGGTCCCGAACTCTTTCTCTCCTAATGATACAAGCAGTTTGGGTTTCGCAACATGACCTCCCCTTGCCAGTTGTGTTGTGAGGTCTAGAGAAGGTCGTGGAACCAGGTCACGGTTCCTGTGGCAGTCCACTGGGTCCAGGCCCTCCGTTAATTCAGGCTCGGGGTGCCTTCCTCCTGCCCAGCAGGTCCTCTGTGCACACAGGGCTTCTGCCGGCTCCTGAGTCAGCCTTATCGCCTCTCCCCCCAGGCGAGTCCCACTTCACGGTGAACCAGCAGCCCTTCCTCTACTTCCAAGTACTGTTCCTGACAGCACAGTTCGAAGCTGCAATTGCCTTTCTCTTCCGCATGGAGCGGCTGCGCTGCCATGCCGTCCATGTGGCTCTGGTGCTCTTTGAGCTGAAGCTGCTTTTAAAATCCTCGGGACAGAGTGCTCAGCTCCGTGAGTATTTGTTGGCAGTGGCATAACCGTAACACACCCTCCATCGGGTGGCAGTGGACACGTAACTGCAACCAACAAGGATTTGGGCAGATGACTGCATTTTAGAGCCTGTTGACAGCTGGGCTTCTGGGTGATTGGTGTTAGGGCTCTTGCTTTTTTCCCCCCATTAGTATTCCCAGGGATGTTTAATACATAAAATGCTGTACACAGTGCTGGTTTTGTGGCCAGTCAGTCAGGTTGCCTGAAGAATGGCGCAGGGGAAGCAGGCCCTAGTCACGAGTCTGCTTCACAGTAGGGCTCTGACTGGAGACACTGGAAACCCCAACCAGCTATCTTATGCGCATATCTGCATGGGGTGGGAGAGTCAGAGGAGAGAGAGAAGGTAAGTGCGGGTGAATGGCCGCAGCTTTCACCCTAGAGCACATACCATAATGGTCAGTTGTCTCCATCTTTTCTTTCAAAGACCAGCATACTAGTCATTCACTACAAAATGCTGTTTTTTTCCACTCTGTATTTGGAAAGAAGTGAGGATGGGGTGCTGAAAGGGATTAGCCCTTGGCTGGGCTGCAGGAGTAGATGCTGCTGGGTCTTTGGATTCAGTTCCCATACTTCCTGGTGTGTGGGTCAGAAGGGCAGTGTGGTTGTGACCAGTTCTGTCCCCCGTGGTGCAGTCAGCCACGAGCCTGGTGACCCTCCCTGCATGCGGCGGCTGAACTTTGTGCGGCTCCTCATGCTCTACACCCGGAAGTTCGAGTCCACGGACCCGAGGGAGGCCCTCCAGTACTTCTACTTCCTCAGGTGAGACTTGCCGTCGACCATTACTGCAGCTGGTTTTGACTTTCGCCATTCTGAGAATGACTGTTAGAGACCTCAAGTCCTCACCAGAAACCTGGTTGCTCTTGTCCCTACAGGGACGAGAAAGACAGTCAAGGAGAAAACATGTTTCTGCGCTGTGTGAGCGAGCTGGTGATAGAAAGTCGAGAGGTATGTCGTTTCCTTTTCTCACCCACGTGTTCTCGTGCGAATGTGACACTGCATGGTCACCTCAATGAGGTTACAGTGGATTTGGCCTGGGGGACTTTTAGTTTTCTTCGGTTTCTGACAATGAAAATATTGATTCAGTCTCACTGTTTTCTAGTTTATGTAAGACTTCTCCCACCTCCTCTATTTTCTCCCCATCTTTTGTCTCTAAAGAATTATGGATTATGTGTATATCCTTGTCCAGTAAATTGAGTAAACTTTTTTTGTCTCCGCAGTTTGATATGATTCTTGGGAAACTGGAGAATGATGGAAGTAGAAAGGTGGGTCAAATGCCGCCCTAGAGATATGTTAGTTTGTACTTGGGGATTTATAATTGTCAAAAGAATACAGTTAGATTTTAGGATTCAAGGTACTAAAAATGCAAATCTGAATGAAGTTGCTTAGTTTAAAAACACAATGAAAATTACAGGCCCCAAATAATGACCTTGATTTTATACACATTTATATTTCTCCTTAAAATAGGTAAATTTGTGATTAGGTAACTTTTTATTATGTTCAGGATACTCATCTGTTCACCCCTGCCATTTTTTGAGCTGAGAAGGTTACATTTCTACCACTTTGGGCTCAGAAAATATGCAAGAAAAGAAATTGATTACTGCATCTACTCTTCCCAGATGGAGAAGTTAGAAATGCACTCGGCCTCTCTCAAAAGGTAGTTTGTGAGGGCTCAGAACTCTACACTGACCCCAAGATGCAGCTGCTCCCGTGAGCCTTAGTGATTCCAAGACCCCATCATGCCTGTTGGGTGGCATAGCAGAGGGGGCACAGGCGCTGATGTCAGAGACCATCCTGATCCCACTCAGGCACTCTCCCTGTGGCCTCAGGAAAGTCACCTGCCTCTCTCAGGGCCTCACCCTCCTCACTTGTAAAACTGGGTGGCTTGGAGCCTGCGATCTCCAGATGAGCTCTCGCTGTTCACACCATCCAGCACAGACGAAAGGCAATGGACAGTGCTGATGACGATGGTCCTGCTTATTGAGTAGTGACAGTTGCCAGGCCCTATGCTGAATGCTCTACGTGTGTTTTCTTATTTAATTGCCACAGTAACTCAATAAAGTGGGAACTGTTATTTATCTATGTTTTCCAGGTGAGGAAATGGAGAAAAGAGAGGTTATTTTCCTCAGGATCACACAGCTAGTAACAAAGGGAGCTAGAATTTGAACCCAGTCCTTCTTGATCCCAAAGCCGGTACTCTTCACTGATCTCCTGTGCGGCCAGGGTGGCAGAGCAGGTCACTCTGACTTGGTCCAGGGCTGATGGAGAATCAGAACAGCCTTTCAGATGTCACATGATCCACCCTCTCTCTTCCATGGTTCCTAAGGCCTCTGTCATACTCTCCTGACCATTTGGTTGCTGTTGAGTGATGATGATTTTTTTTTTAATGTCCTGACACCACTTGCCATATATTTTTCCACTGGATATCTTCTGCCATCTGTCTTAGAAAGCAAATCCAAAATCTTTCAGATATTTTTTTCTAAGCTTCCTGATTTTTTTCCCCTAGTGCCTACTCATCAGCAAAGTTAAAATCATTGATGATTTCACTTACTTTCTGGGTCATTTTAGAAAATTAGAAAGCACAGAGTCTTATTGCTGAGTCCTCTGTGCTGCCCGTGAGTCTGCCTCTTCATCTGTAGTTTCCTTGGTCCCTTTCATATGTTTAATAGGCCCTTGTATCTTCAGGAAAGCCAGAGTCTAGCTGATGGAATATATGCATTGCCCAAGGCAAGCATTTTCAGTTCAAGTAGTTTTCAGATCCCAATTGCTTCTGTGTTTAAAATAACAGCTCTGTGCACCCTCTTTCTCCTGTCTCTCTCTTTGTCCTCCTCTGTAATTTGTCTTGTCAGCCTGGAGTCATAGATAAGTTTACTAGTGATACAAAGCCTATTATCAACAAAGTTGCTTCCGTGGCGGAAAATAAAGGACTGTTTGAAGAAGCAGCAAAGCTTTATGACCTTGCCAAGGTAAAATGTGCCCTCTTCCTTCTTCTGCACTTAATAGATCTGTCAGCCTTTGGCATTCAATGCACACATTCTCATGACGCCATCATGCTACCCCCCGCCCTGCTGAGGCATTTTCTCCTAGTGCTTAGGCAGTTAATGGTCCAGTCAGGGTGAAATTCCCATTTTACAGAATTGTTTCTGCCCATACGGTATTTCTGGCCAAAGAAGAGCAACATTATTGCAAGAATATCCTGCAGGCATTGAGCTGTAATCTCACTTGGCAGCAGAATAAGCGTCCATCACATTTCACGTGGTGAAGTTGCTGGTGAAAATGCCTTTGTGCTCACCCTCCTTGCAGCCAGAGACACGCTGGTGATCAGTGTGTGTTAGGGAATAATATGACAGCTAAGATGTTAGAACTGGGGTAAGTATTTCTACGTAAGAATATGTGATGACTGCTGATGATTGTGTGGCCCAAAAAGATTGCAGTCTCTGCTTTTATCACCTGAGAAAAGTGGGCAAAAGAGGATTATAATTCTTTTTCTAATTTAAAAATGTTTTCATTGAGGTCTAATTAAGATTTGAAAAATGTACAAATGTTAAATGTATATAGCTTTGTGAACTTTCCCTAGGTATATATCTGTGTAACCACCCCCCAGATGAAGATAGATATAGAACATTTCCATCCATCACCCAGAAAGTTCACTCTTTGGTTTATTTAGTTTTTCCTTTCATTGATTATTTAATTCCTTCCTTAATTTAAAAAAATCAAACAGAATGCTGACAAGGTGCTAGAGCTGATGAACACGCTGCTCAGCCCTGTCGTCCCCCAGATCAGCACGCCGCAGTCCAACAAGGAGAGGCTGAAGAACATGGCACTCTCCATCGCAGAACGGTAAGGCCATGAGCCAGCGCCCACCCACATGCCTCCTCAGCTTCACTAGTAACACCACTGTTCCCCAGAGGGGCTCTGCTGACTCACCATCCCACCAGCTGTTTGAGTTCCTCTTTCCCCACATCATAACCAGCACTTGGTACTGTCAGACTTAAAACTTTTTTGCAAAAAGAAGGGTATGAAAGGGTATCTCAGCATTTTAATCCTGTACGTTAGGTTTAATTCTAGGCATTATCCTCATCTATATACTGTTATCAGCCATCTCAAAGGCATTTTGAAACAAAACTAGTGCTGGATGGATGGGGGAATTCTTAGAGACATGGTGGCCAGTGTTTCAGAACCTGCCTTCCTCCCTGTGAGTTAACTGTTATCAGACTTGAACCAGTGTGACTGCCAGGCTGAGGCAACAGTCTTTCTTTCTGTGTCCTCTACAGATGCTCCTAATAAAGTGACACCCAGAGAAAACTGGGGTTGGAGATGCTTTCCTGGGGTAGCACAGAAGACATTCTTTGGCAAATGAGATGTCTCCATTTAGCACACAGTCCCCAGGGGTGGCCACCGGGCTTTTGGCCCATCAGAACCTCCCATCCTTCCCGGAGATTTGGTTGCCGAGATTGTGGCTGAGGCTAGAGAACCATGCTTCATGCAAAATATTTATATGTGGATTCATATCAAATCCACCATCAAATGCTTGGCCATTTTAAAAGAAACACTATTTTGCACTCCTTCATTCACCTCATCAAGAGAGCTTAAGAAGCTTTGACATTTTTCAAATGCTATTCTGAAGTTACCGATTGCATAGAAGTTCATAATATACCCCTTGCCCACCTTCCCTCTTTTTTGTCTTTCAGGTATAGGGCTCAAGGAATCAGTGCAAATAAATTTGTGGACTCCACGTTCTATCTCCTGTTGGACTTGATCACCTTTTTTGACGAGTATCACAGTGGTCATATTGACAGAGCCTTTGATGTAAGTTTCAGGAGGAGTGTTTGAAGTGCAGGTTAATGGATGCCCTTGAAAATTCAGAACGCTTCACGGGATTCACTGAAAGCAAAGGAAATGTCACCAATATGCCTGTTAAGTGAAGAGCAACAAGTATGATCCTGGGAATTTAAAGGGGATTTCTGTGTTGCTCTTTTTCCTTTTTCTTTTTTCTATTTCTTTCCCTTTAATCTGAAAACAGAGATTTCTCAAAGTAATTTGAAACCTCTGAATGTTAAAATTGCCTCAGAAGATGAGGATAGGAATTAAGTTAGTCAGCAAGTGAGAATCAAAGCCTTTGTGTATATGAGGGGAGTAGCATCTTCTATTAAGAAACCCTTTATGAACGTGTTAGATGCTGACTGTGTGTTTAAGGAGATGAAATGACTATGATGGTTGTGTCATATGGGGGGTTTTTGTTTTAAACAGATAATTGATCGCTTGAAGCTGGTGCCTCTGAATCAGGAAAGTGTGGAAGAAAGAGTGGCTGCCTTCAGAAATTTCAGTGATGAAGTAAGTCCTTTTCTTCTGAGTTATGGAATTCTTTTTTCCTCACTTCTGCTGAAAGCTTTTGTTTTAATGTAGCTAGTAACTTTAAGAGTCCTAGTACAGTAACCATCCAGACTGAGTTTTCTAAGACAAGTCCAATTTCAGAGACCCTGGGCTGGTTTTCCTGTGAGTACACGCATCCCCACCAGGTTATTGTCCAAACTCCTGACTCAGAAAATACAGTCGCTCTGGTGATCAGACATGTTTTTGGGAGAAACAGGTTTCTGGTTGATCCTGTGAGGTCTGGTTCAATTCTTTATTATCCACTTGTTCTAGAGGGTGTTGAGTGCTCAATGCTAACCTTCCTTAAGCAGTTCCAAGGGATGACGAAACATGCATCGCGATTCCCTCCCTCCCCTCTCTGAACTGTTTTGTCTCGAGAAGCGGGTGCAGTGACTGTGGACTTAGTTGTCAGCCCTTGAGAACCAGAGCCCCTGTATCTCTGCAGGGTTTCTAGCACGTTGCTACCATCTGGCCCGAGGGTGCTCAGCTGGGCTACACCCTGGAATTGCTACGAGAGCTTTAAAAAATTCTTTTAAGGCCAGGCCCTACGCCCAGAAATGCTGGTTTCCCTGATCTGGGCTGTGGCCTGGAACTCCTCTCGTCATTCCCCTGTGCAGCTGGGCTAAGACTCTTCCCTAGGACCACAGACACTCGGGGCCAGCTGCCTGGTTTGGGGATGCCACTAACAGTGTTTCAATTTAAAATTGTTACTCAGTAAGCAAATACCTTTTATAAAAACGTGTTTCTGTTTTAGAGGAAGAAGGAAGTTCAGCTCCTGCACGTGTGGCAGGGTGGTTGCTCTCTGTGGTACACGCAATTCAGAAGGTCTGGCCTCTTGCCAACCTTCCCTTCATACCTGCTGTTGCGTCTACCCCTCGCCACTTGCTCTTTTGTTGCTTCTTGTCTTCCCCTGGATACCTCATTCAGTGCGTCATGGACTGAAGTGGTGCACCAGGGCCTGCCCTTGTAGACCCTCCCAGGGACTCAGGCTGTGCACGTCCAGTGGAGACAGTCTGGTGGGTCTGATAGTGGGGAGTGGTGGGGACTGGAGAACTAGCGTGTGTGTCCCTACCTATTGACATTCAAATCCAGACTTTTTTGGAAATCACTCTGCTGGCCAGTCCAAGCCTACATACTGGCCGGATGTGGTCAGCATGCTTTTGGCTCACTGCCCCCGCCTGGGAGGAATGGCATAAATAAAGGAGCTCCAACGTTCTGAGCAGTGTTGCCTGGGCTTTGTTCTCACACTTCACGTTTCAGTGCCATTGGCTTCTTTTTGGTGACTGTGTAGCTCTCCACCAGGCAGCCATGGGGATGTGGTGTGACCAGGCCTGCCTGGAGCGGCCACCCCCACACCTCCACCTGTTGTTGGCCCAAGGGCTTGGTTGTTTTCCTTACTCCATGTGTTTCTCTCTCTGCAGATCAGGCACAACCTCTCAGAAGTGCTTCTTGCCACCATGAACATCTTGTTCACACAGTTTAAGAGGCTCAAGGGGACGAGTCCATCCTCGGCGTCCAGGCCCCAGCGCGTCATAGAGGACCGCGACTCTGTAAGATCCCAGCGTTGGCCACAGCCATCGCTGAGAACCACCTTTGTGGTTTGCCGTCTGTTGCACCTCATGAGACCACCGCTCATGACCCCAAACTGCCCTTTGCCCTTACCACCTGGCAGCTGGGTAAACCTTGTGTCAGTCAGGAGGCTCCCAGAAGAAATCAGACGTTAATAGGATTGCTGCTCTTCTCAAGCTAAAAAAAAACATATGCCAAGTCTGTGAATATCATCTTTTTAAAAATCAAACAGGATGGTTATTTGTAGTGATTCCACAAGAATTTCCTGCTCATTTTAAAATGTAAGTTTATGTTGTGAGTGTCAGCTCAGCACTTGCATCAAAACCATACTTACTTGTGGTCAACACATTAATTGGATGCACACTCTCATTCCTCCTCTCATCTGAGCCCCACAGTGACTCCAGAGAGGTACCTAGGGCAGTCAGTGTGACATCCGTCTTACAGCTGAGGGCACTGAGCCTGGAGTTGGGAAGCAGCTTGCTTTTGCGGGCCCCTCAGGTGATCAGTGAAGGAGCCGTGTCTGGAAGCCGGGTCTATCTGACGCCGGGCCAGCACCTTTCCGCTGCCTGCGGGGCCTCCAGCATTGGGTGGGTGAGGCAGGGTCCAGGTAGGTAGAACTCTGGGACTCACACAGCGTATGTTGTCCAGCTGATTCGACAGAAGGGCAAAGGTGTTTGACCCAGTTAAAACCATGAAAACTGGTAGTGTTTTACAATTACCTTTTTCTCTTAATGTTTGATGAGCCTCTCAGTACGGTATATAGCAGCCATATCTGATTTTGGCAGTCAAAAAACTAGAGCCTTGAAAATCCTGGGCTCTGTCTCCAGGGTGTCTGTGGGCTCTCCCTGCTGTGCCGCCACAGGCACTGTCGTGTGGTGGAAATTTTCACCTTTAGCAGCAGAGGTAGCTTGAGAGTGGTCCGCAGAAGTGGTGGCCCGTCCGTGTGTGCACCAGAGGCAGCTGCTGGTCTGTCCTCTGCCCGTGGACGTCAGGAGCCTAAACAGCGTAAAAGATCAGTGTCGAGAGATGTGCCAGTGGTGAGCTCCCCATACCTGGGCTGTGGCAGCAGTCTGTCTGTGTGATGGAGGAAACCCAGTGCAGTGCTGTAGTGAGTACGAGCATCAAAATGGTGGGCATTCCAGGTGCCCTGGGGCCTGCTCACAGGTCGGAGAAGGGCTGGCCTGCAGCAGGCCCGGTTTCCACAGCTGAAGGATGTTTGAAGACCAGCTGAACTCACACTCTGTGTGCTTTAGTCTCCTTTCTTTAGGCACTTAGGTTTTACATATCATGAATAAAGCCATTCTCCTGTGTTCCTCTTGCCCACCGTTCTCCTTTTTTATGAAAGGTGGGGGCCAGTAGGGTCGAGGAGAGACTTAGCTGCCTGCTCGAGAAGTGGCTTCATGGTTTAAAGGGCAGCACTGCCCATTAAGGGACCGATCCCTTTGCCTAACAGCCCTAGAGCTCATTTAAAATAGCTTCAAATCAGGCATGAGAGCCTGTGCACTTTTATGCACTTTTAAAGAACACCTAATAAGCACTCTCATTATAAAGTAAAAAGTTCTTTTGGTTTGGACATTAATTAGGGTATATACTTGCTAATTAATTTCACATATCGGGTAAAAAGCACGTGCCTTTCAGTTTTCTTCTTGAATGGTCCTTAAGAAGCCTAGTAAGTGATCCTTGAATTTTCCTCAACAGTCTTATTGCTGATCCAAAAGATGTTTGTAGACTCTCCCTTCTATTCCAGATACAGTTTCCTTTCTTGCCGGTATAAACATCCAACACACCTCGATGTGAGCAACCTAAATCTGTTCTCCTAAGTTTCTTTATTCCTTATTCAGTAATTTATCACCTGGAAATCAGAGTGAAGATTGTCTCTTTTTCTGTTATTGGAAACACCTGAGGAAAAATATTTTTCCCTCCTGGAACAATCCAGGAGTTCCCACCATTAACCTGGGAAAAGAGGGCCAAGCACTTACGTCAGGAAAGAAGAAATGGAAGGAGTGAAAGGAAGAAGCAGGGAAGAAGCAGGAGAGGAAAAGAGCTGGGATGGGACTGCACTCAGTCACAGCGGTTGCCTCTGGTATCGCAGATGCTTCTTGGGGGCCCTAGAAACTCAGACCCCCACAGAAGCAGGTGGACAGAAACCAGCCAGGAGAGAGCGAGGCTTGGAGTAAGGCAGGCAGTCTGAGCACAGGGCCGTGTCAAAAGCCGGTCAAATGTGTTGGATGAGGCAGCTTGCCTGGCAAAGCCATCTATCTTTTGCTTAGTAGAAGGGCTTTGGAACTGGGGCCCCCATGGATGCACTTTGCTAACTCTGCACCATGCTGGCGGGCCGTGGTGGTGGAGGGTAAGACTGTCGTCCACGCAGCGGGAATCGGCCCCGACACTGCAGGGCAGAAGGTGGAGGACTGTGGTGGTTGTTCCCGGGATGGTGCCCTGACGTGCAAGGTAACTGGCTTTCTTCTTCTTCCCTTTCTCTCAGCACCTCCGAAGTCAGGCCCGAGCCCTGATTACCTTTGCCGGGATGATACCCTACCGGACGTCTGGGGACACCAATGCGAGGCTGGTGCGGATGGAGGTCCTCATGAATTAAGCGCGAGGCATTGAGGGGCCCCCGGGCCTGCACGCTGTCAGTACCTCAGGCGTGTGGGCCCGCTGGGGTGGGGTTTCTGGTTTTGTTTCTGTTGTGTTTTGTTTTGTTTTTTGTATTATGTATTTTTGTCAACACGAATAAATTTCTTTGATTTGTATTTCTTTTCCCATTCTTTTATTTTGTTTTTAATTTTTTCCTTTGAAATTTTGTTTAAATTTTCATTTGTGTGGGAGGAAATGTCTTTACTAGTGCTTGGGCCAGAGAATGATAGGCTGATATAGGCATCTGTGATTTGGTTAAACTTTACTTTAAATGATTAAAAATTCACCCAAAATGAGCAAGGAAATGAAGCCTTTGGGAGTTACTTTTATTTAGATGTAATAGTCCATGTAGCTGGGTCACGGTTCATTTTTCACGTTTTTATTTGAATGTGAAAGCCAACCTTGGCCTTGGGTGAGTTAAGATGTGTGTGGAATACCAAGCACTGCATGTCCTGCCTCTTCTCCCGGGTGTGCCTTGGGGTCTAGGTGGTCCAAGACCATCCTCCAAATCACTTGCTCTGATTCCAGGATTAATTAGTTTTGTGTTCTGTTGAAATCCCACTGGAGATGAGGACATAGGCCTAGAAAAAGATAGCCTTAAAAATGAACATTGTAGTTGTCCCAGCTAGGCCCTGAGGAGGGCAAACCTCACTGCTTCTCCCTCTGTGGCTGCCCCGCTGAGAGTGACTCTCTTCAGGAGAACTTCTAAGCCCCTCTTTTCCCTTCTCTGGTGGTCGGTTCCTCTGCTTGGACAACCCCTCTGCCCCCCTTCCCCACTCATGAAGCCAGTCGGCCAGGCAAGCCCATGGGTCACATTCCGAGTGTCTGATGTACAGAATCCAGACACCACTGGGCATCAGCACTGTGGGTATGCGATCCCTGAGCAGAGGTTATCCTCATCAATGGCTCTGTTTTTCCTGCCACCAATCTCGAAGCCCCGGACTAAACTGAAGAGGAAGTGAGGACCAGTGTTCCTGAAGGGGCCAACTGAGAAATTGGGCAGTGGTCGGCTCTGCTGGTTTTATGGACTGCTTCTGAGGCGGACTCTCCCAGGAGGATGTTAAGATCCCCAGAGTCTCCAAAGGTGCTTTTTGCTCCTAGGGAGAAATCTCTGTCATGACAGGGCATGGTTACCCTCGCCATCCTCTGGTTGTTAATTATTACCTTTCCTTTTGGGAAACAGCTAACCTATAGATAATGGGACCATCTGCTGTTCATCAGTGGATTCCATATATCCATCAAGGAGGTAGCCTAAGGGTCAGCAGGGGCTGCTTCTGCCTTATCTCCTCTAGGCCCATCTATTCACCCTGGAGCGCTCACCTTCAGCTAAGCTTTACTAAGAAAGTCGCAGAAGATGAGCCCTGCAGGGGACTTGATTTAGCAAGGTGTGCCCTGTTCATATGAACTGATTTATATTTTAAGCAAATCAAATGATTTGCTTTAACAGTGCTTTAAAAAAAGAATACTCTATGGACTGTTCATGCAGTGTGACTTAGTGTTTTGCTTTTTAATATTGGATGTTCCTTGTAGATAGAAATGTGAGGCTCAGGCTATTTGAGTGTGTGTCTGCTCCCACGCTCAGCTCTGTTCATCATTCTCACCGTGAGAATTAATTGTGAATTTGCCTTTCCCTGCATCGTGCAGTTCTGCCAGCTCCAAGTGGAACTGCACATGAGGCTGGCGCGGGGGGATGAGGTCCTCTGCCCTTTGACCGGTAGATGAGACATAAAATCAGAAGGGAGGGAAAAGCAGCCAGACCTTGAGCTGCCCTGATGGGGAGCTGTGTGCAGTTGAGAGGAAAGTGGTCCCTGGTTGGCATTTGAGGACTTGCCCAGAGAGAAACATTTATAGGAAAAATAAGATAACTTGGTTCATGCCAAGGGCCAGGCTCATGGAACAAATTCCAGTGCTTGTCCTGTGGGCTGACTGGTAGAGCGTGGCCTGCTGGGATGCAGGAGAGACTGAGGCTGAGTTTGCAAGGCCACAGCATCAACAGCTTCCCGTATACCCACGGTCACAGCTCGTGCCCAGCAATCCTGATCCTCTGATCCAGTTATTAGGTTAAAAGTCATCCTCAGCTCACCTGTTCAGGGAACTAAATCCTTTCCCTCAACAATGGTCCACGATTTCACCATTTACCCAGAGAAACAGAGAAAGTGGCATTGGGAGTCTTTTATCTTCCAGGGATGAGACTCCAATCTTTCTAACAGAATCAAGGGCACTTGGAGACACTCAGGGTTAGTGCCTCCTAATAGAGACACTCAAAGGGAAGTGCTGACTTGATCTGGGTCCTTTTCAGAGCCCTTGAGATTTGATTTCAAGGATTCTAGTCCTTTGATTTTTTTTTTTTTTTTTTTTTTTGGTATAACAACTGGCTGCTTAACTTCAAAGGGAAAACTGGACTGGAACCAGTGAGCTCCCTCAGAGGGAATCCTTTTGGTTTGATCACTCCTTAGCTGGACGGGCTCATCACCGAGTGGGAAGTACAGGACGCCAGAATGTAGGCCCAGCTCCTGCCCTCTAAGAACTTCCTGTCTAATTAGAGACTTAATGGCAATATGGTGCCACTGTTGTTCTTTTGATGCATCATTTAAATTCTAGGGTTTAGGTGACTTTAAGCACAGTACTGTAGACTCCTTCGCACAGTACCCAGCCTTTGCTGGTTTAGAAAAAACAATTGAGGACTGTCTGCTCTGGGGGTTCTCACCCCTGCCTGCTCTGTTTGAGTAAACTCTCCTGGCCAGACCCTTCATACTAAATTCAGCAATTATGAGCAGAAGTGCCAGCGTCTACTGCTTTAGGCTGGAACTCCACAGTCCTTTTCTCCACTAGGCATCAAACCTTTGTCCAGCTCATTATGAGCTCACATCACTGCCAGATTTCCATCATGCCACTCAGAAAGTGACTCGAGCACACTGAATGCTGACTAAAACCCCAGGCTGGCGTATTGCTGCCGGCCTGCCAACATGCTGGCAGGCCCCTCACTGACCGGACTCTGAGCCTCAGTCAGCACAGATTGAGCCCCGTGCCCAGCAAATCAGAAGGTGTTATAAAATTCCCAATGGAAACATGCGCTTTCTGGGATCACTCGGTGCTCATTTTATGTCAGTAAAGTAAGGCTTTTGCACCTGTATTTCAGAAATACCAGGAAGAAGTCAGCAACTCTTTAAACAGGAATGCATAGCACTCTGAAGGAAAAATGAGACCATTTTGGGGGTCCTGAGTGCCCCCCATTCTTCCTTTTTCTAGGCTGAATGCAGAAGTCATCTGCATCCAGCCCATCTTCTGACAGTTTGTAGTATACTAGTCTCCCTCAAGGGCAGGGAGAGGAGGGAAATGAGTCTGTGATCTTGCTACTTGTTTCTAACTGAAAAGGTTGGTGGAAAAGAGCTTAAAACCACTAACTAAAATGCCTTGAAAATTAATTTCAAATGATCTGTGTTTCCCCTTGCCTTGTTAATACATATGACTGTTGTCACTGGCTGTCATCCAGTGCCTGGCTAAACAGACCCCATGTGTTGATGGGTCAGCCCAAGTTCATTTCAGCAGTTACCAAGCTCCTGCATGTGCTGGGCCGTGCTAGGTAGGAGGGGAGAGCCAGGTTAATCAATCCCCATCCCAGATTGGTTCATAAGTCTAAGAAAGTGGCCTCTTTCTTCTGTCCTTTTTGCCAGGATCACCTAAATGCAAATACTGGTGGTTCTAAGTTGCTAACCCAGGAAAGGAGGAAAGTTTTCCGTCCAGACCTTGATTTTTGAAATACCTTCTGTGTGCCCTCCCCTGGGTATCTAGCCCACGATGGATCGTTCTGCAAATGTTTGAATAAGCAGATTCTTTGCTTTGGCCCCCTCCCCACATCCTTGGTACCAGGTCCACGTGTCTGGATTCAGACTCC
The DNA here is from genome assembly GCA_031878705.1 of Tapirus indicus. Lineage (NCBI taxonomy): Eukaryota > Metazoa > Chordata > Mammalia > Perissodactyla > Tapiridae > Tapirus > Tapirus indicus. Next base: position 27,437,751 of record CM062927.1, on the reverse strand, counting down.
CTGTGTCAGCTTGGGGGCCTTTCATAGGCATTCAGTCTGCAGGAAGGTGGAGAGGAGTGTCTGCTGGAGTCAGATAAAACAGTCCAGGCTGATCCTTCAAAGAAGGAAACTTGCAGGGCTGCACAGTCTGCAGGGAAACTTGAGAGGAAAGGGGTGGGAATGTGATTTACTGTTACCAATAATAAAGGCCAAATCTTTTTAAAAAGGAGGGAGAGCTGGCAGAAACCCCGCGTTGCATTGGCATACTCTACCCTCCCTCTGCCTTTGCCCTTGGGGTCCTTGCGAACCTGTTTCTTGGGAATGGGAGAGTAAAAGAGTTTGCCTCAGACAGTGGCTTCTGTCTGAGCAGGAAGTGGGGTAGCCAGTGATCCCAGAGGGGGCCTTTAGCAGAGAAACGGACATGTCGTAGCCCCTTGGGTGGCCCCAGCAGAGCTGGCCTAGACAGGCTCTCAGGTGGCATCCAGAACTGCGTAACCTGCAGCTAAGGCCCCTTCATCCAGGCTGGATTTAGCAAATAAAAATTCAGAACACCCAGTTAAATCTGAATTTCAGATAAACCATGAATAAGTCCTTAGTATAAGTGTGTTCCAATTTTATCTGGCTGCCCGATCCAGGCTTGCCTCTGCTGGCATTTGCTGCCTGGAGGTTTCCAGGCTTGGCACAGGCTGCCAGGAGCTCTCCAGCTAAATTGGATCAGCCTGATCTGTTGTGCTGTTTGTGCTTCTGTGGGCAGCGGAAGTGACAGCGAGATGTGAAGTCACTGGAGAGAGGGCAGTGACTGGAATTCGGTTTTGAAGAGCCAGGCAGGCTGGCAGTGGGACGACTGTGGGCCCCAGCTGACCTCAGCCGCTGTCGTCTACTGGGTATTTTTCCATCAGGAATTTCAAATGTGTCTTTTATAAAGAGAGGAAGGAGGCAACGTACAGCTTTTTCTCACTTGATCAGTAACTTGTATTAGAAACGTGATCAGTAACTTGTATTAGAAACGCAGTGGGGAGAGTTCTTTGCTTTATTCGGTTATCGGTTATTTTCCTTTCGTCTTTGCTTTTCTGACATTGTTGCTTCGTGTGGTGTTTTTGGGGAGAAGGGACAGGGCAGGAGAGAATCGGTGTGTGTGTTGTGCATGTTCCTTTCTGTACAGTAACTTCTGCGTTTACTCTGTTTAGGATGGTTTCTTCACCACCACCCTTGTCTATAGCCAGTAAATTTCTGGAATGTTCTTCCAAAGTGCCCTGTGCCCCCTTTGTTCAGTCCGTCAGTGGAGCAGAAACCTCTCGGGCCTCCTTTCCTGGGAATGTTCTCGGCTGAGGCGCAGCCTGGGGCTCCTCAGAAGGCAGCAGAAGTGCCTCTCCCCAGCCTCTGGGGGTGACCGAGCCGGGCGCCTTCTCCACTCCCGCAAGGAAGGCCAAGGCCTGCCCGGTCCCTGGGTCTGCAAAGCCCCCCCAAGTCTCTGTAAGTACAGGACTCTTATCCCAGCTCCAGAGTCTTGCTGTCCCTGACCAGCCTCAGAATTCAGTCCCCTGACCAGGGGTCTGAGGAAGACCAGAGTCTGGTTGGAGGTGTGGTGGGACGATAAATCAAGAGCATTTTGGTGATAAACCCAGCATGTGGCATGCATTGTGGGGCTGGGAGCTGTTAAAAGTCTGTGGTCGTTTATTTTGGATTCTCAGTGGAAAGCATTTTAAATGGGGATTGAGAGCCAGTTATTGGCCTTGGGGAAGGGGAGGCAGGATTGAGGGGCTGTGTTGTGATCAGATGGAGGGAGAGACTTGGGCCTGATCACAGGACAGATGTCTCCTGCTTTCTTGGATATCTTCTGTGTTTCTGACGAAGAGGGGCGTTTTCAGGGTCTGGGGCACGGGATTCTACTTGGAGATGTGCAGACAGCTGAGGAGGTAGGGGGCCTTTCTCTCTCCACCTGGGGGACCTTGCCCTAATGAGAAGGCCTGAAGTGATTCAGCTCCAGCTGCCTGGTGGTCTGAGTGTTCTCTCCCTGAAGGGGCTACGTGGAGGAGTTTTAGCCCATTCCCTTTGCATGGGGGCCTCGGCTTGTTCTGGTTCCCGGGGCCTATGGGAGGCCATTTCCTGATGAATCACCTGAGAATCTGGGCCTCATGCAGGTGCCCCCACAGTCCATCGGAGGGTTTAATGGTCTCTTCCAGGAGTCTGCAGCACTCACGGAGCCAGGGCTGGTGAGCCTATGGCTGGTGAGGGGAAACTGTTGAGGCGTAGGGGGCAGACAGAGAGATGGCCACTGCGGTGAAGTGTGGCTTATTCATCCAGGTCTCAGAGCTAGAGGCTTTTCAGTGGAGTCCTCGGTCAAAACCTTTTGAAATGCCAGCCTGGTAGCAAGAAAAGCCAATGAGGTTAGGGCCATTGGTCACCCCAAATGAGGAGCACCTTAGCTATTCCCTAGGAATGGCCAGGTTTCTGTAGAAGCCCCAAGGAGCAAACAGCCACAGAGAGATATGAGGACTGATGATGGGCAGTGAGGCTCCAGAGCCTGGGACCGCTTCATGCTGCAGCCCTGTTGCTGGGGAAAGACATTTTCCTCGGGGAGGTTGGCTGGAAATGCTTTTTCCTCAGTTGCCACAAATCTCTCCTTCCCAAACAGTGCCAGCCTGGAGGCATCACCCTCGCCCAGCTGGCCCTCCCACACTCAGTGTGGGTCTCAGGGTGAGCTTTCATGCTAACCAGACTGACCAGATAAGCTGGCTTGTATTTTTAGGAAAATTAAACCAAACCAAAAAGGCCAGTTGCTTTCCTCAAATACAGAAGTTTGGGATGTGGCCCTCTGGTGGCCGAAGGCGACCATTAGCATTAGAAAACATGAACTGCCCAAGGAGGATTTCTAGACTTTGAAAACTAAATTCTGAAAGGAAAGAGCTCAGCAACACCGGGAACAGGGGAGGGAAGGTGGAGACGGGGGAAAAGTGAGAAAACAGCCCCAAGACTGAAGGCTGTCGGAGCACAGAGCCCTGAGTGGAACAGGCGGGCTGCCCCCACAGGCTTCAGGGCCCGACTGTTTCAAGAGACAACTTTAAATTTCGGAGCTGACCTGGAAGTTAGATTAAAATCCCTTCCTCACCATTGGGTAATTGTGTGACTGAGGGCAAGTCATTTGACCACTCTGAACCAGTTTGCTCAGGCATGAAGCAGGGGATACCAGTTCCTATTCCATCAGGCTATTGGGAAGCTTAAGTTAATTTATAGTAATCACCTACCTATTGCCTGTCGCACTGTGGGTCCTCTGTCAAAATTAATTTTGGCCACCCTGCTCCCAGCCTCGTCTAGACGGCTCTCTGCGGCTATAGGTGTGTCCTCTACCATTTGGCTCCTGTCTTGCACTACAGGTTTTTCACGTGGATGCAGGGTGGAGTCAATTACCCCACCCCAGGGATAGCTTTTTAAAAAATGTTTTGCAAGAAACAAAACTAGGTCTAAGTTGGCAGCTAAAAATGTGCTCTTAGGGGACTGACATTGACATGTCAAGTTCAACTTGTGATCCCTGTTGATTTGGTGACTGCTAAATGGAGAATGCGATTCAATAAATGTTTGAGCATCTGCCCGGTGCCAGGCATTGTTCCAGGCACTGGGGATACAACGGTGAAGTAAATTGAGATCCCTGCCCTCAGGAGCTTACATTTTGACGGTCAACAGGACAGCAAAGGGCCAAGTCCTATAAAAATGGAGTTCTCCCCCTAGGCTGACTTGAGAGCTCCACTCAGCCATTCAGCACCCACCAGAGGCCTTGAGGTTAAGAGCTACGGGGTGACCTTTGAGACTGAGGTGCAGTCCCTGCTTTCTTAAGCTCACAGGGTGGTTGGGGAAGAGAGAGAAGCAGCTGTGTGTGCACCCACACATAGACACACCATAATAAAATATGAAGCCTTAAAAAATGCCACAAGAAAGGGAAAGATCAAGATCAAAGGCAGGATTTCCTGTGGCTGGGGGATATGGGAGCCATCTGCAAGTGACCAGGACTCAGACCTGCAGAGATGGGGGAGCATGGTGTGGGTGTGGCCATTCTGCTAGCCCAAGATACAGTGAGCCCCAGCCCTCTTCTTGGCCTGGCCCCAGTGGTGTTACTGCAGCTGTCAATCTCTCCAACAACCTTGAAGCAAGAGAAACAGCAGGACTCAGGTGAGTTGAGGGGCCCTGGAGCCAAGTGGAGACCTGTCAGAGGTCTCAGGCCTCATGTTCAGCCCTTCCTGGCCAAGCAGACGCCTGACATAGGGCATCCACCTGTTCAAGAGGTGAGTCTGGGGGGTTTGGGGCAGGGGTTCTGGGCCTGGGGGCATGTGGTCCGTATGGCAGAGAGATGAGGGGTAGTCTGATTTGGGGGCACACACTTGTCTATACAAATCAATCATTAAAAGGCTGCCTGTTGGCCTTGGGTAATGAATCCAGCACAAAGGGCTGGTGGCCTGCTGATATATTCCTGAGTCTACTCAGGAGAAAAAAAGCTCTTTAAAAACCTTTTACAACATGGAAGATAATTTTTTTCAGAAACTCCGAGTCAGCAGTACCTTTATCAAGAAGAGCCAGATTTGGTGCTGCACACACCCTCAGCCAACAGTCTTCCCCTGGCTTAGAACTCCGGCTCTGCCATTCTCAGCCCTGTTACAGATTAGAATCACTGGGGGAGCTCTTCAACATGCTGATTTCCAGCCCCTGCCCCCTGAGCTTCTCACTTAATTGGCTTGGGGAGGGGCCTAGGCACAGATTGGTTTTTTAAAAGCTCCCCAGGTGATTTTCATGCCCTGGGTCAAGAACCCGTGTCACTGAAAGCAGGGAGTGAAGAAGGCTCTGGGCCTCTCTAAATGTGGAATCCCCTCCCTCACTTCTCAACACAGGTTTTCATAAATAAATCATAGAATGTCAGGATGCACTAAATAGGAAGATAAAATTTCTAACTGGTTCGGGGCCGTCCGGTGGCGCAGCGGTTTAGTCCGCGCTTTGGCAGCCTGGGGTTCGCGGGTTCAGATCCCGGGCGCCCACTGAAGCACTGCTTGTCAGCCATGCCGTGGCGGCGTCCCATATAAAGTGGAGGAAGATGGGCACGATGTTAGCCCAGGGCCAGTCTTCCTCAGCAAAAAGAGGAGGATTAGCAACGGATGTTAGCTCAGGGCTGGTCTTCCTCACAAAAAAAAAAAAAATTCTAACTGGTTAGGAAAAATATGCACCATACTTAGGCCCATTGGGTCGGCTTGCCCATTGTGTACCCAGCAAGGTCAAAGCCAGTTGTCCAACGTGGTCTTTGATAGTGGGTGGCTAACCAGTAAAAATGGCGTCAGTTGAAGAGCATCATTGTGTTTGTGTTGGAGGGGTGCACAGCTTCCAGGAGAAGTGAAGGCCCATCTGACAGCCCTGGTTGAATCCCTGGCCCGTTATCAAAGATGTTCTTTCCTAGTGTCCAGCTGCCCCCGGCCTTCCACCATTGGTGGACATGTGCCTCAAGTGGAGCTTGTCCCGGAGCCTCTCCAGTGCTGCTGCTAACCGAGCCCCCTGGGGGTGATACCCGATTTCTGCTCCACATGCAGCCCCTCAAACTTCCTGCTGTGGGCCTCCATACCCTGCAGGGCCTGCACCCCATCAGACACCCAGTCTGGAGGGGAGACTCCCATCGGATCCAACCCCGCTCCCCACTTTAGCACAAATGCATCTGAGTGGCAAGTGTCATCTTGCAACTGAACCCTGGGGTGCTGAGTGACCACTAGCAGAAGATCCTTTGGGATTCTGCTCTGGGATGTTAAGGAGGTCAGCAGCTCATTTCAGGTGTCTGGTCAAGGGTTGACCAGATGATGTGGGAGCCTCTCCCTCTCTGAGCTTCTAGAACTGTGGACGTTGCCTGCTTTTACGTGCAGCTTCTCTCGCAGCCTGAGCTCTGAGGACTGCACATGACCGAAGCCAGCTGTCCGGGGTTCTGCTTTCTGATCCTGGGCAACTCTTCCCCCAACTCCTCGCCATGCCCCAACTTGTTTGTCTTTTAATAAATTTTAGCAACTGCCCTTACTAGAAAGCACTGCCTTAAGCAGTCGAGGATGGATTGGTTTTCTACCACCTTCCTTTTCTGGTAAACTAAAGAGGAGGCCAAAAAAAAAAAAAAAAAACCCACATCATTTGCATTTGGAGAGCACTACTGTCCTCTGAAATGCTTCTCTCACAAGTTCCCCATCTTGATCATCAAAAACCCATTGACAAGAGAAATTATCCATTTGACATGAGGAAACTAAGGCACACGGGGACTGGCTTGCAGTCATAAGGTTACAGCAGAGCCAGGTGCAGGCCTCGTGTGGCTCACTTCCTTCCTGCTAACTCCGCGTGTCTAGGGCCCGGCTTGGGGGTGGGACTGGAGGAGCTGAGCTTTTAAAAGCAGCTCCATGATTCTAGGCCCCCTGGGCTCAGCTGCAGGAGCAGGTCAGAGGCTCCTGGGCTCCAACAGAGCCCATTAAAGAGTATTCTGATTAGAAATTCACTCGTGGAATTCAAAATTGAGCAGAATGCTTTCCAGAAAGAAAAAAGGTTTACAGTGAAGTTAGAAAAGCCAAAGATGTTTTGAAAATGAAAGGCAAGTCTGACCATAGAGGGAAAGGAACCAGGAGTCCATCCTTTAACAATGAAAATATCTTATTAAGCACTTTTCCCTTTTTGCTTCAGAGGCCAGTAGCTCCAAGGTCCTTCAGTGTCCAACTGCTATGACACTGTCCGGGTAGAAGGACCAGGATTACGATAGACACACTTAGGCTGTCTGCAAAGCTCAAGAGAAACCCCAAGTTCTTGGTCCTGATTACTGGAGAGGCTGCAGTCCAGCCTCTGCTTCCCAGTGCCGGGAACCCCCACGGTTCTCTGCCCCCTTGCACTGTATGGGGGTTTGTGTCAGCTCCCCTTTTCCCTGCTGCCGTCAAGCCTGTGAGCCCCCTGTGGGCAGGGACCCAGCCGCCATCGTTCGCAGCCCAGGCCCTGGTGCCTCGCTGGCCCGGGGCAGCCATCGGACTGGGAGGACGTTTGCCCAGGCTCGTCACTGTCTCAGAGCCCCGGAGCCACGCCCGGAGGAGGAAGCCGGCGGAGTTCTGGTATGGCTGCTGCAGCTGGTGTTGTGAATCAGGCCGACGAGCAGCGCATCCTCTTACCCGGCTATTTCACGACACCAGGGTTGCATCATACCCATCCTCTCCAGGCGAGCCTCGAGGGACCAGGGCGGACGTGGACGTGGGGGACGGGGGCTTGGGGAGTCTGTGTGTGAAAGGTTGTTCTCTGTAGCCCCCCTGGATCTCGGTCACCTGGGCCTCACCCCTCCTCCGCCCCAGGCCCACAGAGTCTCCCGCACGGGGCCACCGATCAGCGTCTGCTAGAGGTTCTGGGTGATGCTGAAGTCCAAGGGCAATCAGTGAGTCCCAGGGCTCATCGCTGGGGTGACTCTTCTTACCGGACCGCTGCCATAGCCCCTCTTGCTTTCTGCCTTGCACTGCCCACCACACCACTGCTGCCCCCACCAGCCCTCCAGAAACAGATGGGAGCTGATGCCCCAGGACAAAGGCCAGGCTTTCAAGGCCTTCCTCGCCAGGTTTCCCTACTCAGAAATGAGGCCACCATTTCCCCATAGAGTCCTCCCTGTTCCCTTCCTCTTTCAAACCCTTACCCTACGCCAACCCATGTGCTGGTTCTGTCGGCTCTGCCTTCAGAATGTATCTCGACTCCCAACACCTCCCACCATCCTGTGCCCACAGCTGCTCCCCTGGCCTGACTACCATCACGTGCCTGCGGTGGGCCTGCCTTGTCCTTGCCTCCCTCAGTGCATGCTCCACACAACGGCCAAAGTGCTCTTTGAAAAATATAAATCTGACCATCACATAGTAGAATATGAACTTTTAACCCTGGCTTAAAAGGCCTGATGTTCCCCTTTCTATGTCTCAAACCCTATCTCCTTGGTCCCTCTATTCCCGCCATACTGGCCTCCTTGCTATCTTGAAGCTTCAACCATGTTCCTACCCCAGGGCCTTTGCACATGCTCTTCCCTGTCTAGAACCCCTGTGTTCATACCTGCTCACATATGGGTAGCTCCTTCTCAGCTCAGATTTCTCATTTTCAGAGAGGCCTAAATGCCCCTCCAAAAAAAAAGTCAAACCTTTGTTTTCTTAATAGCACTTATCATGAAATGTATTATAATGGTTGTTTGCTCATTTGCTGTCTGTCTCGCCCACTAGAATGTGAGCTCCAGGAGGGCAGGGCCTTGGTCTTGTTCCCCATGGTGCCTCCCTTGCCTAGCACAGGGCATGGTGTGCAGTAGGCACTCAATAAATGTGTGTGAATGAAGAAACACTTGGACCCCTTTCAGCTCATCTCCCACCATTTCTTCCCTCCACCCCCCACCCCCATGGCATTGTGTGCTCCAGTCCCACCCACCCCTTCCCATCCTTCCCGAAGCCCATGCCCCAGAATCCCATGCATCCCTGCCTACCCGTCTCCCCTCTCGGCTCCCCTCTCTTTCTCTGGGCAGCCTCCCTCCTCTGCTAGCCAGTTGCCACGATCTCCTTGGGTATGTCTGCCAAGCTAGGCTGTGAGTTCCAGTGCCTGGTACACAAGAGGAGCACAATAAATGCTTAGGTGCCTCTGTGGCCATGAAGACAGGAGGCCCTGAGATTCAGAGGTCAGCAGGCCCTCCCAACCTCACGATTTCAGCCACCCATGTCCAGGGTTTTTGGTTCCAGGGAGTTTCCTGACCACGGAGCCTTTGAGGGCCTTCACTGCCCTCCATCCTGAGGACCGGGAGATGCAAAGGGCCCTGCGTTGCTCAGCCGGGGGCCGGCACTGGATGGGCGCGCCGTGACTGACACTGGTGTTGTTTCCATTTTGCTGCTGAGGAAGCAAAGCTCCCTGAGGTCAGCTGACTTGCTCAAAGCCACAGAAACCGACAGACTGAGATGTGAGCCTGAGCGTCCCTGAGGCCACGTGACAGGGCTTTGTCAGGGTACACGATTCTGAGTCCCGGGTCTCAGACCTGAAGGGCTCCGCGGGCCACCAGGAAGCTGAAGTCCTGGAAGGCGGAATAGCGTGCAACCCAGCGCTGTGCCCTCAAGAAGAGAGCCTCTGTGAGCATTTCTCACACGGAGGCGATTCCATGCAAGTGCCCGAAGCCGCTTTCTTGGGGGTCTGTGCTTTGAGACAAAGCGTTCTGACAGTCCCTTTAGCTGGCTCTGTTGAGACGCCCTTTGAGGGATCCCGCTTGAATCCCATCCCACCCCAGAGAGATGTGGAGGGGCAGGAAAGGCCTCTCGGAGCAGCGGTGTCCCCGTCCCGGGCTGGAAGGGACCTTGGAGCTGACTCAGGCCTGGGTATTGCTGAGGAGGAGGAAGTGACTTGTCCAAGGTCACCCAGCAAACTTGTGGCCCCTCACTGCCCATGGCCCCAGTGCTGCTGGAAACCAGCCCTACCCCTTCTGGCCCCTTCCTCTTCTGAGATCTTAGTTAGGAATTTTCCATAGCTGCTCCCGGGGCAGGGCGTGCAGCAACGGTGTAAGAGGATGCTGGGGAGCTGTGATTTTCGGCAGTCCAGTGGCAGTTTAAGATCGAGGGGGAGATAAGATCTGCCCCAAGGCCCCGCAGGAGAGAATGAGTAACTCGCAGGCCTCCCCCGCAGATCCGAGGCGGGGGCTGCAGGGAAGGTGGAACATTGACCACGACTAGGGTCTTTGCCCTGGAGTCCCCGTCTTTGCGCCTTCACCCTACTGGCAGCTGGTGTGGGGGTGGGGACACGCTCCTGCAGAAGCCTCCTGAGAAGGGGCTGGAAACCCTGGGAAGGGAGTAGGCAAGCCTGGGAGTCATTACGAGGAGCCCCGAGAAGAGTCTTTTAAAAATTAACACATGGTAAATATATAAACTTTGCAAGAAGGGACACAGTCATCATAACCTTTTGGGTTTGTCAACAAGGGCCTGTCATCCTCAGCTCACCTCCATGCCCGGCTGAGCTGGAAGGACCCCGAGAAGCTGCCCCTTGTGCCCCTCTCCCCGGGGTAATTCTGTCAGCCAGGGGTTTCCACGGCAGTCGCTCTTCGCCGTCTTTGGTTCTGGGCTCCGTTCGTTATTCGTTCAACAAGCGTTTGTTGAGGACCTACTCTGTGCTGTTCCAGTTGCTTGGGATCATCAGCGAACAAGATGGGCCCAGATCCCGGCCCCTGTGGGCGTGCCTTCAAGTGAGTTGGATGAAAGTGTCCCCCTTCCCAGAAAAATGCACCTAGATGTGAAAACTTGTCCAGTTTTGTGGGGCTCCCGGACCCCAGTTTCAGCAGCCTCATCTTGGAGGATGTCTCCCGATGCAGTTTGCTGCTCCGGCGCTGAGCATGTCCACCTGCCTCCCTCTGCCTGGCCCTCGAGTTGGCGTACCTCCTCCTGGGCCCCCTGGGCCGGCCAGGCCCCTCTGTAGGTTCTCGGTCAACGAGTGCTGACGTGCTGTTGGAGGCCATGGACCCCGAGCATCTGAGAGCTGGTCCTCTGGGGACCTGAGTGCGCTCTGAGAGGCAGGGCAGGGAGGGAGAGAAAATGTGTCCCTCCATGTCCCTCTATGTCCCCCCTGAGGATGGCCAGAGCCTGAGCATAAGCCAAACTCAGAAGCCTGGAGCTAGTGGTGGCCTTGATGGCTCCATCTGTCTCCTGCCTCCAACTCATCCTCCAAGACTCCAATCAGGGGTCTGTCCCAACTCTGGCTGTCCTCACCCTGACCCTCCTCCAGGGGCATCTCTCACCACACAGCTCGCCTGGTCTGTTTCCAAGGCCCTCTCCCCCACCACTCAGCAACACTGTAAATCAAGTCACGGGGCCTGCCATGTTCCTGGCTCCTGTCACACCCACAGCATGGCGGATGGTCAGTAAACGTTTGTTGGGTGAATGGCTGAAAGATGCAAAACCCGGCAGGGTGACAAAGAGATCAGTGGTTTCCTTGTAAGCTGCTAGGCGACCTCTCCCAGAAACCTGGCTCTGAGACAAAGGTGGGCGTGCAGGGCATTCACCAGGGAGGGCTCTTGGGTCGGTACCCGGGGGAGAAGGGAAGGAAGCAGGACTGAGCAGAGGGAGGGGCGGGCTGCTGTGTAGACACAAAGCCTCAGCTGCCCTGGGGGAGCTCTGGAGATGGGGTAGCCCTTCTGAGCTGGGGGGGGCACCAGGCCTTTACACCCCGCATCCAGAAGTCACTGGATGTGAGCCCCCCGGGGGATGGTGGCCACAGGCAAGGCTGTCACCATAGGAGTTGATGCTCAGAGCCCTCGCAGCAGCTAGGCCAATGTCCTTCATTTCTGGTGGCACATTAGGCGTCCACCACACAACTCACCTCTCCGAACCCTGACCCACTTCTTTGTCACCTCCTACAACTCAGATTTCAACTCTTTCCCCTGCAGTGGCTTAGGTGCCTCTGATTAACAGAGTGCTGCTCCCATGGCCGCTGTGCATCGTGGCCTCAGGGCTGCTGGGAAAACCGGAGCCCAACCTGGCCCAGTGCTGGCCGGGGCCCTTGGCCCTGCCCACCGTGGGAGCTGGGGACACTCTGCCGGGCTGGCCCGGGGGGAGGTGCTGGTTCCTTGACCTCTATAGCCTCGTGGCCCCATAGGCAGAGCTGGGGGAATCTCTGGGGTGAGTGGGGGGTGGGTGCCCAGTTGCCCTGCAGGCCACTGGCCAGCCACAAGCCCCAGGGGCTCGTCAGTCCACTCGTGGCTGCAGATCGCGCCCGGCACCTGCTGAACCTTGGTTTGGGGGACTTGTACATAGTGGCTTATACATCCTGAGATGTTTCCGGAAGGACGTGCAAGACTGGGAGTCAGAGGTCTGAGCGAGAGAGACTAACCTTTTATCTACATATGCGTATCCTTTTACATGTCATATATTCACCTATTCAAAAATAATAAATAAAAAATAAAACTACTATATACTAAAATGGGAGGTTTTGAACCTGCACACGGTGGGTCCTCAGGTCATCGGGCCGACTCTTGGGTCCCCTCTGGTCCCCTCTGGTGAGTGCTCCCTCCCGGGGTCCTGGCTGCAGGTGTCCGCTGCCCCCAGATTCAGAAGAGCCTCTCCAGGCCCCAGGGGCTGGGGTGGCTCCCCCCGGCTCGTGGGAGGGCACTGTCTCAGCGATCAAATGGTGGGCAGGACAGCAGTGGGCAAGTGCCCCGCCTCCCCCCGCCCTCCCCGGCCAGGGACCCTGCTCACCAGCTGTGGGCGGTTTGGGCCAACCTCCCTGCCTCCTCCCTGCTGCGGCCCAGCCTATAAAGCCACCCTGTGTGTCCCCACTGACCCTGGCCCCCTCCCTTGACACCCAGAGCCACAATGGCTGAGCTGCCGGTGTCAGAGACGCCTGGGGACCCTGCTCTGAGCAGTGGGCGCTTCACCATCAGCACGCTGCTGGGGGGCGACGAGCCCTCACCACCAGCTGCCTATGACAGCAGCCACCCCAGCCACCTGACCCACGGCAGCACCTTCTACATGCGTACCTTTGGCTACAACACTCTCGATGTAGTGCCTGCCTATGAACACTATGCCAACAGCGCCCTGCCCGGCGAGCCCCGAAAGGTCCGGCCCACGCTAGCGGATCTGCACTCCTTCCTCAAGGTAAGCACCATCTCAGAAGACTGGCCACTTCCCCGCTGTGTGACCCTGACTAAGTTTCCTAACCTCTCTGAGCCTCGGCTCCGTCATCTGTGCCATGGGGATGAGCGTCTTCCTCATGGGTTGAGAGCCCCAAACGAAATGTGGGCATGCATGCTGTAAAGTTCTGGACACACTTTGTAATCTTTATTGTCCAGTCACTGGCAACCCAATCAAGCAATCTAGGGCTGCCTAGAGAGGTAATGAGCTCCCAGTCAGTGGAAGTGTGCAAGCAGAGGCTGCACACACCTGAAAGAGATGGGGAGAGTAAGGAAGGTCTGCATCAGAGTTGGGGCTTGCTGTGTTTGCCGCCTGGGAGTCTGGACCACAGAAGGTGGAGGACTGGGAGCTGGATTGTCATGATCCTTGCCGGCCTGACCCGTGGCCACTGGGCTCCCCGCAGGAAGGCAGCCACCTACATGCCTTGGCCTTTGACAGCCGGCCCAGCCATGAGATGACCGATGGGCTGGTGGAGGACGAGGCGGGCGCCGACAGCGAGAAGAACCCTGGGGAGCCCGTGCGCTTTGGCTGGGTCAAGGGGGTGATGGTGAGTGGGGCGTGGATGGAAGGTCCAGCAGTGGGAATGGGGAGACAGAGCTCCATCCGGGCTCGGCTCTGGTTCTCAAGCGCTAGTGGCCAGGGCAGACCGAAGGACCAGGCCTGGGCCTCAGTTTCTCCATCTGCAGAGTGACCTCAAATTTTCTCTGGTTTTGTGCTTTCTGACCCACATTTACCTCCCAGACTGAGAGCTGGCCCTGTGGCAGATCTCTTTTTGACTAGGTGCTTGTCCTGTTTCCTTGGGCAAGTTTCTTAACCTGCGTGGGCCTCAGTCTCCTCATCTCTGAAATGATGAGCATTAAATGAGTCAATAGATGAAAAGCGCGTGGATCCACGCCCGCCCTGGAGTTATTAGAAGAAACTGTATTTCCCCAAAATGCCACCAGGGAGCAGCACAAACCCCCAATTCCACAAACTGGTGTGTCTTTTTTTTGTTTTTGCCTCGTTCTCCATGATGGGAAGCGGATGGTTTCCTGTGGCGCAGAGCAGGAATAAGTCTCCAGACAGTAAAGAATCAAGTGAACTTGGCTTTGGAAGACACTAGGGGACTTTACAGAGGGGATCGCATGGCATCCAGGAGAAAGCTTTAGTCCCGCTCTGGGAGGCGGGAGGCCTGGGTCCTGACCCGAACTCTGCCACCTGCCTGCTGGCTGCGGGTCGTGAGCCGCCCTCCACCCCCAGAAGCTCACACCCAGGGTCTGGATCTCCCTCCCCAGCAGTGGTGGCCAGAGCCTGGTGTGGCCCCATTCAGTATCTCAGAGCCCCTGAGAAACCTCCCGGCTTGCAAAGGCCACAGGCCCCACCCCAAGACTTGGCCGGGGCGAAGACCACACCAGCCCCTCCCACTCACAGCCTCAGCTGTGGCCTCTGGCTTTGCTTTAAATGTGGAACCTGAAGTCACAGCAAGCTGAGGCCTGATTTCTGCTCAGATGGCATTTGCTGACCTCCCTCTACATGCCAGGCCCTGGGGCAAGGTGGTCACTGGGGCTGTGGTTGGAACTGGCAGACACGGGACCTCGGACTTGGAGCGGGGTGAGGGAGATGACGCTTGCAGCCCATCCTCAGGCCTCGATGGCAGGGCAGGAGAGGGGGTAGGGGGCAGGTGGGTCTGTGGGTTTCCTCCCCTCCCTGCCCCACAGAACCAGAGGGCCACTGGAGGGGAACCCACAGAAGTGGGTAAAGCAAAGAAGGGACCCAGGTATCCCCCAGGCCTAGGTGCCCGATGCCACGCTGTGACTGGGGACAGGGACTTGTGTGTTTGGCTTTGGGGTATCCAGCCCATCCAGTGGCCCTGACCCCCCTCTCCTCCCAGATCCGTTGCATGCTCAACATCTGGGGTGTGATCCTCTACCTGCGGCTCCCCTGGATTACCGCGCAGGCGGGCATAGGTGAGTGCTGTCCCTGGGGGAAGGGGCAGCGGTGCTGAGTCCTTGTCCCCCAAGGCCCCACGGAGCAGTCTTGAGCTTGGGCTGCAGAGACCATGGGCCCCTGCAGTGACAGAGGACAGGGTGGAGTGGCAGAGCAGCACTGGGCATGGAGCTAGCAGGCCTGAGGGGTCTCCCTGGCTCTGTTCACCCTCAGTAGGTCACTGAACCTCTTGGAGCCAACTCCTACTGCAGGGCATTGGGTTAGGAACTCGCTCTCTGCACAGACCAGGGTTCAGATGCTAGCTCTGTACCATGCTGTGTGACTTTGGACAAGTTCCTTAACCTCTCTGAGCCTTGGTTCCTCATCAGTAAAGTGGGGGTGATAACTGTCACATGGTAAATGGGTGGCCTGACTCGGGTCCCTCACATGGCTCCTCATCTGGGAAACACCTAGACTGAGTTTTGGGGTGACTGTATCCCCACCCGCCCCCACAGTCCTGACCTGGATCATCATCCTGCTCTCCGTCACGGTGACCTCCATCACGGGCCTCTCCATCTCGGCCATCTCCACCAACGGCAAGGTCAAGTCAGGTGGGCGCCCCCCAGCCCACCCCTATCTGTCCCACCCCACCACCAGGGTCCTCCTGTAGGTCCCCCAGTCTTCACCCTGGAACAGGTCTCTGAACCGCTCCCCACCCTCCACCAAGACCGGGGCACCCCAGGCTGCTCCTTCTGGTTCTGGGCAATGACTCTGGGCAGGCTCTCGCAACCACGGGATGGCCTCGGTCGTCTCTGCCATGGACCCCATGGGCCCCATGGTCACCCTCTCCCAGCCTCAGCTTCTGCCTGCCCCAGGTCCACCCCGGCCAGCTGAGCCCTCTGGTTTCATGGCTCCTGGCTCTGTCCCCAATAGGTGGCACCTACTTCCTCATCTCCCGGAGTCTCGGCCCAGAGCTGGGGGGCTCCATCGGCCTCATTTTTGCTTTTGCCAACGCTGTGGGTGTGGCCATGCACACCGTGGGCTTCGCAGAGACGGTGCGGGACCTGCTCCAGGTGAGAATGGGATTGGACCATGACGATCTCACCAAATACGACCGTTCCCAGAAGTCCCCTTCAGGGGGCCTGTTGCCTCTAGGGCCAAGCTGTCTGGGCCCACCTGCTTCAGAGGATCTGTCGGCAGGGAAGGTGTTGGGTTTGTGTTTCCCTGTGAGAGGGTGCCCATAGATGAGGTGAATCACGGTGGAGGCGTCTGGAGGGGGCGTTCAGAGGGCAGCACGCAGCCTGGCTGTTCCCCTCCCCCAGGAGTATGGCACGCCCATCGTGGACCCCATCAATGACATCCGCATCATCGGCGTGGTCACCATCACCGTGCTGCTGGGCATCTCTCTGGCGGGCATGGAGTGGGAGGCCAAGGTGAGGATGTCGGAGAGGGGACGTGGGAGTGGTCAGGGGGGCAGTGGACAGGCGGGAGTTGCAAGACCTGGGTCCTGGTCCTGGCTCTGCCTCTTGTGTGTATCAGCTGGGCTTTAAGTCCTGCTGCTGTGACAAGGAGCCCCTAAGGAAGGGGGCCTCAGACAAGAGACGTCTGTTTCTCTCCTGTGTAATAGTCCGGATGGTTCTGGACTCTTTCCACCCCACTCCTGGGGTGTGGCCCTCATGCACCTGCTGTGACAGCCACCACCACCATGTCCACCGTCCAGTCAGCGGGAAGAGGAAGAGGGTGGAAAGGAGGGAATTCCCTTCCCCTTTCCTCTCATGGCACAGCACGGAAGGTCCCTTCTGCTCACATCCCGTCCACCAGAACCTGGTCCATGGCCACACCCAGCTGCAAGGGAGGCTGGGGAAAGGGTCTTCACTGGAATCTGTATCCAGCCGAAAATCAGAGGCTTAGCCCTCTGAAATCTGGGAAGAAGAGGTGTTGGGCTGCAGCTGGCAGGCCCAGCCGGACCCGGCCCCCCGCCTCTCCTCTCTCCCCTCGCTCCGACCTCCAGCTACGCCAGCCTCCTGGCTGTTCCTTGAGTGCACCAAGCTTATGCCCCCGTCGTTCTGCCACTCACTCGTCCTCCTCCTCTAGGACCGTTGAAGACACCTTCCCAGGCCACCCTGCTAAAGTAGCCCCCAACCCAGTCCCCATCACACCGCCTGTTCTTGCTCTGGTTCATCTTCCTCATTTACCAGCAAGATGAGAGCCTTGCTCTGTCGCCATCTCCTAGAATAGAGCCTGTGGTGTAATGGGTGTGGGATGAGGGAGTGAATGAGTGAGTCAGTGGGAGAATGTGGGACCTGGGCAGGTTGTTTCCTAATGAACGAATGAGTGAGTGAGTGAGTGAGTGAATGAGGGAGTGAGGACCTGCTGGGGACCCGGAACGGGCGGCCAGACCATCTGACCTCTAGTGTCCTTCACCCCAGGCCCAGGTGCTCTTCTTCCTCGTCATCATGGTCTCTTTTGCCAACTACTTGGTGGGGACGCTGATCCCCCCGTCTGAGGACAAGGCCTCCAAAGGCTTCTTCAGCTACCGGGGTGCGTGCCAGCTGGGCCCCCCCCGTGACTCTAGGGACAGGGACGGTCTGCCCGCTGACCTGGCCCATTCTGGGGCACCGGGAGGAGGGGACCCCCATCTCCCAAGGCCGGGAGCTGCCAGCGGAGCCCACTGCCCGCCCGGCTGGGCCCAGCGAGGGGAGCCGCGCCCTCCAGACGGCCCTAACTCAGGCCTTGGTTTTCCAGCTGACATTTTTGTCCAGAACCTGGTCCCCGACTGGCGGGGCATGGATGGCAGCTTCTTTGGCATGTTCTCCATCTTCTTCCCCTCGGCCACAGGCATCCTGGCGGGCGCCAACATCTCCGGGGACCTCAAGGTGAGCAGGACGCCTGCCTCCCCCGCCTCCCGGCCCTGTCCTACCAGGATTTCCTGCTGGGCACTGAGCTTGGCACCGAGACTGTGGGCTGACCCCAGAGATTCCAAAATCCAGTCCAGTCCAACTCAGCTCAATCCAAGCCAGTCCAGATCAATCCCATCCGCTCCACTCAGTCCTGAGGTCATTGATTGGCTGCACTCCGGGACTTTAGGGCCACCCAAAAGTGGGCTCATCCCCTCCCTAGTTCCTGGGACTCTCAGTCTAAGAGGAAGAGTGACCCAGCTTGACCTTCCAAACCTCAGACCAGATCATGCACGTGTTTGCTGGGCTGACATCCTCCCAGGGCCCTTCACTGCCCTGAAGCAGGCAGGCTCCTCGGCTCGGTGTTCAAGGCCCCAGCCCACTGTCGCCGTTCCCATGGCCCCGGGCCCGGCCCCGAGGATCCACTGCTTTGCCCATGTTGCCCTGTCCCTCCTCCGTGCCTCTGCCTCTGCTGTGCTCTCTACCTGGGACTCCCTAGCCTTGTTTCTTTACCTGGCAAAGTCCTGTTCCTCTTTCAGATAGCACCTCCATCCTTACATCTCTCCCAGCCCTTCCATCAGAGCCGTGGTCCCCTAGCATAACAATGTCAGGCCATTTATGTCCCTGTCCGCCCTGTGCCTGGAGAACTGCGGCCTACCTCCACGTCCCTATTCCCAGCTAAGAGTCTGACTCATACTAGGTGCTCAGTGCATGTTTGTTGAGTGAATAGTGGTGAAACATAGCAAATGAGAAGCGTTTGAGCAGAAGTACAAAGTGCTGTGAAGTGGGGGAGAAGGACAGACTGATGTTGGCGGCGCTGCAGGAAAACTGGGTGGAGGTGGGGCTGGAGCTGGGGCTTTGAAAGACAAGAAAGCCGGGGGGTCTTCACCAGCGGGAGAGCAAATCAGTGGTGTGCATGTGGGGGTGAGTGGTGAGGGGCCTGACTCTGTGCTGGAAACCTCTACCCTCCAGTCCCGCTCGAAAGGTGCTCCCTGATGCATTTCTTAAATGAATTAAGAATTGTGCACCCGGGACATCTCGAAGCCTGGCCTGGCGCTAACTGCATGTGGCCGGGTGGTGCCCTCCGGGGCCTGGAAATCGTAGAGCGGCCGTGTTTGCCAGCTCCACTCCCTTCTCTGGGAGTGGCCAGCAGAGGCCTGGTCGGCCTGCCCGGAGGTCCCCATGGAGGTCAGGCTAGTGCTCAGACAGCCTGGTTCCCCTCCCAGCCCCGTAATGGACCATCGCAGCCTGGGGATTTATCTAGACGCTTCATCAAGCTTCTTAGGTTCCTGACCCACCCGGTGTGCAGACGTCAGGGCCAGGCAGCTGTCCCAGAGCTGAGGAAGGGGGGCCCCTTCTCTCTGTCCTAAATGCCCTCAAGCCCTAAGGGGTCCTTCCCTCCCAGATCTGGCCCTCTGCCGCCCGGTGGGACAGTGTGTCCTCGTCAGAAGAGCAGCTCCCGTTCGTGGAGACTTTATGCAAGTCCCTTAAAACCTCTCTGGGCCTCAGCTTCCCCAGCTGTAAAATGGGACTAACACAGCCCGCTTCCCAGGGCAGGGAGTGCGGATTGGAGGAGCTCATTTACATAAAGTGCTTAGAGCTGCGCCCGCCCCGCCCACCCCAGGCACAGAGGAGGTGCTGAGGGCTGGCTGTCAAGGTCATCATTATTTTTACCATGTGGCCAGCACGGTGCCTCCTTACAAGCATTATCCGGGGCAGCCGTACCCACCGGTGCCCTCATCTCCGCATGTTACAGAGGAGCAGACAGAGCTCAGAGAGGGTCAGGGGCCTACCCAGGGCCACACACACAGGTGGCAGAGAGGCTGGACTGCGAGATTCTAGAACAAAGAGGCTTCAACTTTATCACAACGTTATCATTCAACAAATATTTTTTGAGCACCTGCTTTATGCCAGTGTCTTACGGATACAGCAGTAAATGAGACGGTCAGAGACCATCAACAAATAAGTAACCAAAATGTGTAGGTTGCCTGATGGTAAGTGATGGGGGGAGAAATAAGGCAGAGAAGGGGCAGGAAATCCCTGGGCTGGGGGCGGGGCAGCACGGTGCAAACCAAAACAAGGTGGCCAGGGACCTCTGAGAAAGTGGCGTTCGACTGAGACCAGAAGGGGCGATGACAAAGTTGTCCTTGTTACTGTGAATCCCTCCCCTTTCCCCGACCCGTTAGCGTTCACGGAGCAATCTCGTGACCACGATCTCACAATCACCCTGTGACGTGGCCACAGAAAGCGTTGTTAGCTCAATTTTCTGATTGGGTGACTGAGGATCAGAGACAAGGGACTTCCCAGTGACTGACGTGGGATCTGTGCCAGGCCTGGTGTTGTCCCAGGGAGTGTGCCCGAGCACAACACCGTCCCCACCCCTAACCGCTCACGTTTATGGGTACTCACTATGTGCCACGTTAGTTTCTTATTTCACAGATGGGGCAGGGCAGTGAGGCTCAGAGAGGTTCAGAGGTTTGTCCCGGGGCACACAGCTGGGAAGAGATGGGCTGGGATGTGGACCCAGATATGCCTGACTTGTGAGCTGGGCTCTGAGATTTCAGACCAAGATGTGAGGGCAGGAGGGAGGCCTGGCGGATTCATTTCCTGTAGCTGCTGCAACAAATTACCACAAACTTGGTGGTTTAAAGCAACTGAAATTTATTCTTGCACAGTTCTGGAAGCCGGAAGTTCAAAACAAAGGTGTTGGTAGGGCCACACTCCCTCTGAAGTCTCTAGGGAAAATGCTTCCTGGCCTCTTCCAGCTTCTGGGGGCTCCTGACAATCCTTGGCATTCCTTGGCTTGCAGCTACATCTCTCCTGAACAATGTCATGGGCGCTCCCAGCTCTGTAATCTGTGGTTCTACCTGCCGCTGAGCGGTGAGCAGAGTGGCCCGGGGAAAGCTGAAAAGGTGTATGCATCTACTTCCTCTGGGCAGCGTGGCCGGCCTCTCCTGCTCGGGGTCTATGCCTGGAGGGGGACTAGTAAAAGTCCCAGCCTGTTACTCCACCCAGGATCAGCCCCTGAGCCTGGGGCTGTGGACCTCGGTGTGGGCCAAGCCAACTGAGGCCCAGTGAGCCAGGCCGTCCTCACAGCCCCCTGGCCTCAGTTTCCCCACCCGTCAAGTGGGGATGCCCTGGCCACTTCTCAGGAAGTTCCATTTGAGGAAGTGCCTAGAAGCATGAACACATGGTATGTGTGAAGGTTTGCTGTTACCGTCAGGAAAATGCCAGCGGAGAGTTCTTTCTCGGAGGGGAAGGAGAAGTTTGGGGCTTGTCTATATATTTACTGCAGTGGAGGCAGACACATTGGTGCGTAACGGTGATTAACACACAGCGAGCACTGCCGGGGAGCCGGGCCCTGGTCTAGGAGCTCGATGCGGACTAATTTGTTCCTCCAGCATCCCTGTGAGGCTGGAGGGGCGGAGGCGTGGGAGAGCAAGCTCGCAGCCCAGCTGGTCACCTGGAATTGACCCCAGAGCCCTCCATTCTCACCCCACCCCTCACCACCCCAGGGCAAGTCTGGGCCAAGTGTCCCGGGACAGGCGTGGAGCTGGTTGGAGTCCTCTCCCTGCCTCAGGCTCCCAGGATGTGGTTTCAGCCCCGTGACCTTGGTCGTGTCCCGTCCTCCCCTGTGGGTCCTCAATCACGAGGTCCCTTCGTCTCTGTTTCCCCGGGAAGGGGGCCAAGGTCAGGGCTTGCTGCCCCAGCCCCCAGCCTCAGATGAGGGAGGGGCCCGGAAGGAGGCCCAGAGGCTGCCTGATGCCCCCTCCTCCCTCCCCCAGGACCCTGCTGTAGCCATCCCCAAGGGAACGCTCATGGCCATTTTCTGGACCACCTTCTCCTACCTGGCCATCTCAGCCACCATAGGTGAGTAGCCGGCCCAGACCACCGGAGCGGGTCACGGGGGGGGTGTGGCTCTCTAACAGGGAGAACTGGGCCGGGAGGACATGGCAACCCAGGAAGTCGAGCCTTGAACCTCATCTTTGGGGGGCATCTTGGTGGTGACCAGAACATCTTCATGGGGGGGGTAGTTTGTGGTGGAGATGGGGGTCAGACCAGGCTCCTCTGGTCCCTTCAAACCTGAAGTTCTAGATTCATGGGTGAGAAAATCCTACAGGACCAATAGTGCTCCAACTGTGGGAATAATAATAATAATAACAATGGTGGTGACGGAGATGATTCTAGCAAATGACGCACCACGTGCCCAGCCCTTGACGTGCCTTATCACATTTAATCCAGGCATTGTCATTTCTACCATTTTACAGAGGAGAAAATGAGGGCTCAGAGAGGTTAGGTGACCTGCCCAAGGTCACACAGCCACTGCGTAATGGAGCCAGGCTTTGAACCCAGGCCTGGGCTGTTGACCCTTGCCTCTCACTGAGACCCTCACAGGTACTCTTGCTCCCAGGAATGCCCTTGGGAGGTAAGCTGCTCACAGATGGCCAAGGGACATGGCCCAGGTCATAGCCAGTCAGGCCTGAGACCCAGGTCTCTGCTTTAAAGAAGACATTGGCGGCCCTAGGTCACTTGAGCTCGCTGTGCCTCTGTAGAATGGCAATGACCATGAGAATGATACCTTGCTTCCCAGGTTGTTTAAAGAACGTAGCACACTGTGTGGCACATCATAAGTGCTTCTGCTACATTGTTGTCATTATTATTACTGCATACATTATTATTATTGCACAGTAAAGGAAGAGCTGGCCCATCAGCAGCGTCTCGCCCTCTGCAGAAGTGGCCAGCATTCTGGGGGTGGGAGGGGAGGAGGGAGACCCCCTACGCCCTCCTTCCTTCTCAGGCTCCTGTGTGGTTCGCGACGCCTCCGGGAACCTGAATGACACCATGACCCCCGGTTCAGGCGCCTGTGAGGGGCTGGCTTGCGGCTATGGCTGGAACTTCACCAAGTGTGCCCAGCAGCACAGCTGCCACTACGGCCTCATCAACTACTACCAGGTTCACGCGGCCTCTGCCAGCTAGTCTGCCCCACCTGACATGGGGAGGCACCAGGCAGAGGCTGGAACAGGCTGGGATAGACATGGTTTGGGGGGCTGGGTCCCAGGTTTGGGGGAGAAAGGTTCGGGCTAAGGTGGGGGCCCCCGGGCCCAGTCCCTGCCTCAGTGAGCACTGGGATCCCCGGGGGAGGGTTGCAGATCCGGATGGAGGCGTCAGGACCCAGCCCCTGCCCGCAGTGGGGACTGGGGCTCTGGGACCAGCCTGAGCCCCATGTCCCTGCAGAGCATGAGCATGGTGTCTGGCTTTGCACCCCTGATCACGGCTGGCATCTTTGGGGCCACCCTCTCCTCTGCCCTGGCCTGCCTCGTGTCTGCCGCCAAAGTCTTCCAGGTGAGGCTGCAGGAGTGTGCACATAGTGTCTAGGGGCCCAGGGGCCCGCGCCCTGGCTGAGTGCTGCAGAGGCCTGGTGGTGTCAGGTGACAGGGGTGTCTGGGCTACCTCAGGAGCAAACTCTTGCAGGGAACAGCCCCCTGCTGCCGTGTCCCACCCTGGACCCTCCCCTGCGCAGCCTGCGCCCCGCCTGCAGTTCCACCGTCCCAGCTTCACCCTGTGCGATCGGCCCCTCTGGCTTTGCCTTTTCACTGTCTTCGTGGTGAGGTGGGGAGGACGGGGAGATCACCCCCGTGTAACAGAGATGGAAGCCGGGCCCCAGATGCGGGAAGTGCACTGCTGAGGTCACGAGGGAGCAGGCAGGGGCTGGGGGTCAGCTGGCCGCGGGGGAGGAGGGAGGAGGGGCAGGCCCCAGCCCGTGGGTGAGTGGTTGTCCTGTGTCCACAGTGCCTGTGCGAGGACCAGCTCTACCCGCTGATCGGCTTCTTTGGCAAGGGCTATGGCAAGAACAACGAGCCTGTGCGCGGCTACCTGCTGGCCTACGCCATCGCCGTGGCCTTCATCATCATTGGTGAGAGGCTGCCCAGGTGCGCAGGGGCCTGGCCTCCTCTCCTGGACGGCGGCTGTGAGGGCCAGGGGCCAGGGCTCCTCTCCGTTCTGCTCACCTGGGCGTCCAGGGCCCAGCTAGTCCTGGCCGGTCGTGGGCACTTGGTGAATAACTTCAGTGGCCAAGGCCCTGGCTGGAAGGAGACTTTGGGAGGTCGTGTGGCCCCTCCCCCGCCCCCACCTCCAGGCCAGGCGAGTGGACCATTCTGTCTTGTTAGAAGGGACCCTACCTGCTCTTCCTGGTTCTGCGCTCCCATGTCCTGGCAGCCGGGCTCCCTCCCCACCAGGTCTGAATCAGCCCCCAGGACACTTTGGGAGCACAGGACAAGCTGACTGGTATCCTTGGGAGCTGATACCAACAGCTGGATCAATATCTCTGTAGGTGTATAAACCTCCTTTCTCAGCCCTTGAGCTGCTAGCTCCCTTGGGCTTCAGGGCAGGGGATGCTCTCGGAGAAAGAGCCCAGTGAATCAGTTAGCGAGACTGCCTTTCTGTCCTGGCTTTGCCACGTGCCAGCTGTGTGACCTTGCACAAGTCACTTCACCTCCCTGAGCCTCAGTTTCCTCATCTGCAAAAGGGGAACAACAGTGCATAGCAGGTGTGTCACGGACGGGCAGGAAGAAACCATGTGTGTATGCACACAAACATTTGCACACACATATGCATTCATATATGCACACACTCACCTGTGTGCACACCCCCAAATGTCCCGATTTACTTAGCCAACAAGGTAGAACCCACTAGGAGAGAGGTGGCCACACCAAGCACAGGCAGGGCCCATGCCATGGCGTGGTGTCCCCCAGCCCCAACTCCGTATGCAGGAGTAGGGTGGGGGTCGGCTGCTCGCGAACCTCCCTAGGCTGGGATGCACCTTCCTGCTGCACTGAATCCCTGCTACTCAGGCCAGCGTCACTGACCCACGACACCTGCCCTAACACCTAGTCACCTCCACTCCAGGGAACCTTTCCAGACCCTGGATACTCCTGGGTCCTGGACCAGACAAAGAGGCAGCAGGGCCACACCCAGGGGATGGAAACGTCTAGTCAGGCCTGGTGTTCCCCGACTCATCTCCACTTCCTGCTCATCCCCCTCCATTCAGATTTGATGTTCTTTTTTCTGGGTGGTTCTGGCTGGACTTCAGACTGATGCTCTGGGCAGGGTTCTAGTGGCGATTCAATGGGATCATGTCCAGAAGGCCCAGCACATAAGAGGTGCTTGTCTTGTTTGGGGCTCCCCCAGAAGTAGGTCCCGAGACAAGGATTCACGTGCAAAAGTTTGTCTGGGGGTGCTGGGGGCAGTGACACAGGGAAGGGGAGGAGCCAGTTCTTGAGTGAGTGTCCACTGTGGGTGGAAGTGTGACATGGTCTCAGGGTTTCAGATAACAGGTGACGCGTGTCCTAGGTCACATTGTAAAATGTATTTCGTGGTGTAATTTGTGGTCACACAAAAGAGGGTGACAGTCACTGCCCTTGGCCATCCCGTAGCCTGATGGGAACCACTCTCACACTGCTCTCCATCCTCTTAAAAGCCAGCAGTTTACCATTTACAAAACATCAGCCCTTTGGGCTTCACGAAATGATGGACCCATTTCATAGATGAGAAGGTTGAGATTCGTTGAGCCTCGGTGGCCTGTCTGGGGTCCCCTACTCTGTGAGACTGGGTGCCAGGTGGCTCCTTGGTGGGGTTTCCCAACAGACTGTCCTCTCTCTCCCTTGGGTCCCTGAAGCTGAGCTCAACACCATTGCCCCCATCATCTCCAACTTCTTCCTGTGCTCCTACGCCCTCATCAACTTCAGCTGCTTCCACGCCTCCATCACCAACTCGCCCGGTGAGCAACCCCCTCCCAGCTCATGGGAGGAGATACCTGGGCTGGGGTATGGAGGGGGGAGAGGAAGGCATGGATGGAGGTGGGCAGACCAAGGTCACCTCTCAACTCGAAACCAATTAAAGAGATCAGTCATATAATAATAATAATAGCAGCTATGATTTATCAAGCACTTACAATGTATACTGTACATGGATTCATACACTGTTTACAGCATACAGAGATTTTTCTAGTGCCTTTCTCCACCAATTTTACAGGAGTCAGGAGTCTTGCTCCCCAGAGAGGGGAGAGAATTACCCAAAGGCACAAACAGGTTTGCAGGTTGCACATTGCACAACTCGAGAGGGTGCCACTCCTAGATGTCCTAGATTGTGTGTTTGTTTATTACGAAGATTTTCTGGCAGATGGCAGTAAAGAGTCTTGAGGATGACTTTTTCTAATTAGCCTCAAATCGCTGATGGGCCAGTTACCAGGCCACCTTTTCCGTAGACCGTGGACCGTGGTGTCCCTGAGGTGTGCCGAGGGGCGGCGGCCCCCAGTGGCGGCCCTGGCATGGCCCGCAGGTGTGGAGCCAGCAGAATCACTTCCTTCTCTTCCATCTCACCCCCTTGGCTCCGGGTGAGCCATGGGAGCCTGTGCTGCTGCTGACCTGTGGCCGTTCCGGGGCCGGAGCTGGACACATCCTCTTTGGCGTAGCCTGTCAACATGGCAGAGGCCTGTTGCCAGCCAAGGCAGGCACATGTTCCTCCCCAGAGCCTCCTGGCCCGGTCCCACGAGGCGGGAGGGGGGTGGGTGGGTGGGTACAGGCTGAGACCCCCACCGTGGGCACTGAGGGCGTTGCCACCCAGGCCCTGCCCAGCAGCGCTGGCCCAGGAGGATGCTCCAGGGTGCTGCTGAGCCTGCCCACTGACCTGTGCCCATCCAGGGTGGAGACCCTCGTTCCGATACTACAGCAAGTGGGCAGCGCTGTTTGGGGCGGTCATCTCCGTGGTCATCATGTTCCTTCTCACCTGGTGGGCGGCCCTCATCGCCATCGGCATCGTCCTCTTCCTCCTGCTCTACGTCATCTACAAGAAGCCAGGTGTGCGGTCTCAGCTGCAAGGGGCTCAGCCCCCTTCTTCCCCTGAGGCCGTCCTCCCTTCAGCCCTGCTAGAGGGCCTGCAGCGGGCTCTGGGCCCTCGAGGGCCCGACTCTGGCCCTCCAACCTTGCCCCTCCCCATGGGGTGAGGTGCCCCCGGGAATGTGCCCGCACCTCTACTTCTGGACCACGTCCCAGGCACCCAGGACCCTGGAATTGCCTGCCCAGGTCCATCCTCCTGAGAATGGCCAGCCCGCTGGTGTGCACACCTAGGCTTGAGGGGTGGCCAGGGGCCGGCTGGTTGAGGGGCAGGTGGACAAAGTGTGGACACAGGGGCAGGGGTGTCTGCATGCACGCAGGGTCTGCACGCGATCTGGGAGACGGATGCAGAACTCCAGGAAAGCCTAGAATTCTAAATCTGAACCTGGCCTTCCAGGTCATTGTGAAGGCCTGTTTGTCAAGGAAGGAGAATATTTTGTAGAGTTTAATATCTTGATGTAACTTTGAAATATGTAGCCAAACGGTGTGTGCAAGCGTTAGGGACAGACCTAGAGGCCGTCCACCTGCCAGGAGGCTCGGTCCCTAAAGAAGGTCAGCAGTCCCTCCCTCTGCGTGTCTGGTTTCTCCTGGTGATTTCTGGTCTCACCCTCACCCCCCGCGCTCAGAGGTGAACTGGGGTTCCTCGGTCCAGGCCGGCTCCTACAACCTGGCCCTGAGCTCCTCGGTGGGCCTCAACGAGGTGGAGGAGCACGTCAAGAACTACCGGTGAGCACAGCCTCGGGGACCCCGCTGGGACCCAGGGTGGGCCGTGGCCCTGCTCCGGGAGGCGCTAGGCCAAGACTTGTCCCCTGACCCGGGCAGGGAACAGAGGTGGAGGAGCACCACCCAGCAGTCAGGGGACAGGGGTTGACATTGCCTCATGGGGACCAAGCGAGTCGAGTGAGCTCTCTGTACCTCAGTTTCCACAGTGGAACATACTCTTCTGACTGCAAAGGGCCATCTGGCCTTGTACTTCCCATCACAACCATTCAGGAGGCCGACTGTGATGGGCCTCTCCCGGGCACTCTTCCAAGCTGATCCCCTCCTTGGCGAGGAGGATGGTACGCCCAGGACCCCCTTCCCACCAGATCGCAATGCTAATAATTGGATATATCTATCTATGTTGCCTTTACCATGAGCCAGGTGCTGCACAAAGTCCTTACACAGCCTCACAACAACCCTCTGAGGTACATGAAATCACTAACCCCATTCACAGATAAGGACACTGAGGCACAGAGAGGTTAAGTAACTGGCCCCAGGTCACACAGTCAGTGAGTGGCCAATTTCTTCCGGCTCTGACTAGGCCTGGTAGTGGCCCTTGACTGTGACCCTCAGCTGCCTCTCGACACAGAGGCTGAGTCACCCACCTAGGTGACAGAGTGAGCTCATAAGTGATGGGTCTCCGCATTCCTAGTCTTTACCCTTCCCGCCACCATGCTGGGCTGGGCAGGGCAGGAGCACCAGGTGGAGCAGGAAGAAGGGTGGTTTGCCCAAGTGGAGCCTGAGCTGGTGGCCTGAGCAGGAAGTACAAGGGGGGACCCAGTGTGGTGGCCACCAAGAGAGCTGGAAGGGCCCCACGGTCGCCCTTGAGTCACAGATGGGAAGACGAGGCCACGGGGTGGTTCAGCCATCTAGGAAGGGAGACCTGGGAGGTGGCGAAATCCTGAGGCGCCCGCGTTTGTCATCCAGACCCCGGGCTCTGTCCTGATGGCCCGTGCCCTTTTCCCTCCCCCTCCCAGCCCCCAGTGCCTAGTGCTCACGGGGCCCCCCAACTTCCGCCCTGCCCTGGTGGACTTTGTGGGCACCTTCACCCGGAACCTCAGCCTGATGCTCTGTGGCCACGTGCTCATCGTGAGTGCCCCCTGCAGGTGGGGCGGGGCCGTGCACCCGGAGGAGCCCCAGGGCACAAGGTCCACCCACAGGGGTGCGGGGTGGGGATGGGGGGTGGAGGGGCTGTGGAACCAGCAGAGCTGGGCCAGGCCCCTCTGCGGGCCTGGTTCTCTCTCCTTCCCTGTCCCTCTCCCCACTGCTCTGCGTCTCCTGCTCCCTCCGTCTTCCTCCCACCTCCACCCTCTTCTTTCCCTCCCCTGACTCCTTAAAGGAAAATGGGCACCTCTGGGTGCTGTGAGCCCAGGGGGCAGCCTCCAGGGCAGAAGAGGGACTGAGTCTCAGGCCAGGGGCAAAGACAGCCCCTGATGTCACCTGCCCCCGCCACCCACAGGGACCCCGCAGACAGAGGATGCCCGAGCTCCGGCTTGTCGCCAGCGGGCACACCAAGTGGCTGAACAAGAGGAAGATCAAAGCCTTCTACTCGGACGTCATCGCCGAGGACCTCCGCAGCGGGGCCCAGATTCTCATGCAGGTGCTGGGGGTTCGGGGTTCCCTCAAGGGAATTACTACTTGGCGTGACAACCTGGAAGGTGGGACATCCTGAGGGGCTAATGGAAGCCCTTTTTCTGCAACAAGAGTCCCACCTCTCTTGCCTCTCCAGACATGCTGATTCAGGGCACTTTCTCGAGTGCCCAGGACCTGGGGAAGCTGACTTGGAACCCTGTGGGGGCTGTGTGACCTTGGACAGATCTTGATTTTTGTTTTTTGTTTAAAGATATAATTTACAGACAGTAAAGTGAAAAAGTAGTAAGTGTATAGTTTGATAAATGTTTACATACAGACACCACTCAGTGGTGTGAAACCACCACTCAGATCAAGATCTAGAACGTTCTACTGGGCAATTCATTTGACTGCTCAGTTTTCTCATCTGTAAAATGGGATGCAGTTGTTAATTCTGAGTCAACATAGGGGAATCCTTTTCAATAGTTTTAAGTATTTCTCAAAATTAAAAAAAAAGAGCGTACAGGGTCTCCTTTTGGGGTCATGAACATATTTTGGGAGTAGATAGAGGTCTTGGTTGCGCAACATTGTGAGTATGCTAAATGCCACTGAATCATACCCTTTAAAATGATTAATTTTATGTTATGCGAATTTCACCTCAAAAAATTTTTTTTAGTTTTAAACATTAAAAAAAGAGAGAAATGTAAAAGATGTATGGCTTAGATGACCTAGGAATACTCCAAGCTTGACATCCAAATTCCAGTCCCTTGTTCTGAGAAATAACTCACTAGAGAAGCAGGAGCTGGGACAACCCGGAACTGACGGGGCAGTCCTGTCGTGGACCCAGGCTCGGGGAGGCCCCAGGGGATAACTGTGGCTGTAGGTAGCTTCACCTTTCTCGTGGTGCATCCAGGCAGGCAGGACCCTGAACTGGGGGATGTATTTCCTGAGCCCTCGCCACACGGTGGAGAGGGCAGCTGGGTGGAAGGAGAGCTCCACCCTAGTCACAGGCCAGAGCCCCTGCGGGACATGTGGCCTGATCTCTCACCCCACCCCCCACCCCTACCCCTGCCAGGCCTCCGGTCTTGGGAGAATGAAGCCCAACATTCTGGTGATCGGGTTCAAGAAAAACTGGCAGTCGGCTCACCCGGCCACAGTGGAAGACTACATCGGCATCCTGCAGTGAGTGAGGACAGGAGGGAGGCAGGGCCTGGGGTCTGTTGATTTGGGCCTTTGGAGTTTCCTGGGCCTTGGGAAGTGAAGGGAAGCAGTGGATGCTGTAAAGAAGCTGAGTCCACTGGTTCAAAGCTGAGGAAGAAGCAGACAGACTGAGAGTTCCGCACTCTGACCTATGGGTCATGGACACCAAGATCGGCAGGGACCAATCAGGTAACACAGTGAACTGGGCCAGATGTGGGTCAATAGGGAGCAGTGGGGACTGTGGTGAACTGGAGAGAGCAGCTATTACTTGGCTCCAGCCAATTGTGCCCAGGCAGAAATATAGGCCCCATGGTTGCCAGATCTTCTCGTTTTTCGGAGAAGTTGAAAATGTGGGTTTTTACGTGAAAACCTTGTGCCCACCTGTGGGGACAGAAGACCTGCGTGTAGCCCGCTCTTGAGCTGTGAGGTGGTACCACTGAGCAGGAAGTGAAACCAGGCCTCTGAGGAGGCAACAAGACAAGCGTGGGGAATGGGACCAGGGGATGAGCTCCCTGGGGATTTCAGGGTTAACCAAACCCTTTCTCCTTCGGCCCTTGCTGTGCAAGGCCCAGAAAATGCACGCCTGAGTTGCTTTTCTGCATTGTGTGGTACAGAGAGGCAGTGTGCAATAGCATTTAAAGAACACTGGGCAGAGGGTTGGGGACCTGGGGCCCTTCCAGGTCTTCTGTGAACCTGCTGTGTGACCTTGAGCAGGGCATCTCAGCTGCCCCTAACAAATCACAGCAGGAGGTAGGGAATCTCAGGCCCCCTCCCCAGCTCCAACATCCAAGACTCCAAAATGCTGGGCCCTGAAAGGTCCCTGACCTGGAGACGTGTAACTGAAGGAGTCCAGGGAGGGCGGTGCTTGGCCTATGAGTCAAACCCTAATGCTGGGTTCTCGGGCTCTGTGTCAACTAGGCAGTAAATACCCTTCTGGGGCAGGAATCTTCTAGAGCCTGTTGCCAATAGACCTATTGCTGCCTTCACGAGGGAGGCCATTCTGTGTGGATGTGTGTCCTCGGGGTGTACAATCTAAGCTATTTAATTCTAATCCCAGCTGGCCACTTCCTTAGTTGTCTGAAAGTGACTCCCCAAAACTCAGTTTTTGCATCTGTAAAATGCAGATAATAATTCCCATCCCACTCTGTTGGCAAAGCCATGAGTATTATCCAAATGTATCAGGAGGACACTGTCTGGCTCCAAGACTGGCCTGACTTAGTTTCCCCCAAGTACAGGGTCCACAGGATCACCAGGGCCACAGACCACAGGGCTAGTGGGGTCCCGGGGACTGTCCGGTTCTGCCTGCACATTGTACAGATGGGGAGACTGAGGCCCAGAGAGCAGAAAGGGTTTGGTGGGAGGCAGAGCCAGCTCTGGACATCTGGTCTCCTGGGGGCTGGGAGCTGGGGCCGGGAGGAGCCTGAACCCACCTCCTCTCTCTCCAGTGATGCTTTCGATTTCAACTACGGTGTGTGTGTCATGAGGATGCGCGAGGGGCTCAACATCTCAGAGGTGATGCAGGCACACAGTGAGTACCCACCCCACCTGCTCGGCACCCCCGTCGAAAACCAGAACGGGATCCCAGAAAGTTCTAGAACCCAATTTTTTTTAAGTGATAGAGGGAAGAAAAGAGAAAATTAGTCAGAAATAAAAGGTCACAGACTCCTGGAAGGTCAGTTTTCGCTGATCGCTTAGAGCTCATCAGATTTTCAAATGGAGAAACTGAGGCCCAGAAAAGGGAAGTGACCCGTCCAAGGTCACGCTTCCAGCTGGGGCCAGAACAGGGACTGGAACTCAGGGGTCTCCCCTAATCACGATGAATGCTTTTGTAACCAGATGGGATAAAGAGGATCTAAAGGAGAGAAAAAGGGAAAGGAGGAGAGAGGAGAGTGCCTGCATGAAGACCGGAATATGAACACACACACATGGGGCCATGAACACCGAATATTTTGGTCTCCAAGACCATCGCTGGGGCCCCGAGTAGGGAAGTGTTTTACATGTGAAATCACGTGTGACTCTGCAGACTCTGAATTAGCAATATCTAGATGTCTGGAAGAAATTGCGTATATGGAAACAAACGGGGTGTGTGTGCCAGGGGAGCTGAAAGGTGTGGACGCTGGGTCTCCTGCAGGCAGGGCCTGGTCTTGTTCATCTGTGTCACCGAGTGTCGAGGGCACGCCTGGCACAGAGCGACTGCTCAGTGGATATTTATGCACAATACTTGCAGAGCAGCAGCCACGCTGCTGACGATGCCGTTCTAGGCACTGGGGTGCAGCAGGGAACAAAACCGAGTCTGCCCTTGGGGGGCTGATGATCAGGGGGAAGCACAGTGGACTCACAAGTCATTTCAGACGGTGACTCCTACACGCAGCAGGCGGTCAGGAAGGCCTCTCTGAGGAGGGGGCCTTTTGCTAGAAGCAGGGGCTGGGGAAAGAGTGCTCCTGGCTCAGGGAACGTCCACCACCGAGGCCGGTGGGGAAATGAACGAGGCCTGTTTGAGGAGCAGGAGGAAGTCGGGTGGGGCTAGAGGATGAAGGGCCAGGTCCAGAAGGAGGTGGGGACCACATCAGTGGAGGTGCAGAGCCAGAGCTTTCTTCCTGGTGTAAGGGGGAGCCCCGGAAGAGGAGGAGCCAGGATGTGCCCCAGGCAGGGGAGCCCGGGAACAAAGCTGCCTTCTCTCTTGCAGTTAACCCTGTGTTTGATCCAGCGGAGGACAGCAAGGGAGCCAGTGCCAGCGGGGCCAGGCCGTCTGTCTCTGGCACATGTCAGTCCCCCCCACGCAGAGGCTCAGGGCACTAACCCTGTGGGGCAGCTAGTGGTGGGCCACGCGGGAACTTGGTCAAGGACAAGGGACATCCGAGACCCATGGGGTCGGGTAACTGAGGGGGACAGGGCTTGGGCAGTATTAAAGATTGCCAGCCCTGCTAGGGAATTCAGTGTCCCGGCATCGAGGGAACCCACCCAGCGGGCTCTGGGCCCATGTCTCCCCTCTCTAAGACCCCTCTGGCTGTGCTCAAATGTTACGGGCAGGGAGGTGAGGGGCAGGGTTCTCCTCAGTCCTTTCCCACTGATGCTCTGGGAGGCAGGAACCTACAGTGCAGGAGCTGAGGTCATCCTGTGGGCATCTGTGAGGGACACAGAGGAGTTTTTAAAAGAACGGCCCCCACCTCCAATGCCCGCCAGAATCCTGGGAGAGAGAAGCCGGGAGCAAGGGAGGGGCGCATCCCAGACCCCTGCTCCTAGTCGACCGCCCAGAGCGTCAGAGACTCAGTGTTAGAAGGGTCCTTGGTGGTGCTCTGGGCCAGGCCCTCGAGGCACGGCCACAGCAGGGTGCTTCCAGCCACTGCGTGCGCAGCCCAGATGACAGCGAGCCCACCTCACGGGACAGCTGGCTCTGTTTTCAGAAAGACTCAGGCATTTGAGTGCACTCTGCTCCAATGTGACCTGCCCCTCTGCTCCTGCAGTAGACCCTGAGGCCCTGGTGCGGGAGGAGCAGACCAGCACCATCTTCCAGTCGGAGCAGGGCAAGAAGACCATCGACATCTACTGGCTATTTGACGATGGAGGTCAGTGCACCTCGGACACCAGCTCCCCCTCGGGCCGTCTTCCCTCCAGGACTCTGTGTCTCTTGGCCTGACCTTCTTGGCTGCTCTCAACAAGGCCTCTGATAGGACCTCACAGCCCAGCAAAGGGGAATGGGGGCCCCCGGGCCTAGCGCTGGGCTCAGGGGAGACTGGCTGGGCCCCTCTCTTGGACCCAACTTTTCAGCTGTAAAGTGAGGACTTTACGGGAGGAGCTGAGGTCAACACGAGATGGAACCTTCAGACTGGACAGGCCTTAGGGGTCACAGCGTGCGACATAAATGGGAGCGATGGGCCGGGGCACAGAAAAGCTGTAGGAATATTCTTCACTTCCCGAAGAAATATGCTCTCTCCCATTTTTCTTCAAACATATGATTCTCAGCTTTGTTGTTCCCACCTTTGATGGAGTCCTAGACAGAAAATGTTTCTGCTCCAATAGGATACATCCTATGAGTGACAGCTGATATAGATTGAGCACTTACTGTATGCTTGACACTGAGTACTTTACATGGGCTGACCTAATGCAATCCCCAGGCAGGAACTGTTATTAACCCCCTTTATAAATAGGGAAATTGAGGCACAGCGCAGTGAAGTAATTTGTGGATTACACAGGGATAAGTGACAGCATTCTCAATTTTCATGTGAAATCTCCCAGTTATTAAATGCCGGCTCACTTATGCCAAACATCGTGCAGGCCAAATAAAGCCCGCCCACAGATTCCTCTGGTTTAGTCCCATGTGCTCATTCTACAGATGGGTAAACTGAGGTCCAGAGAGGGAAGGGTTCGCTGGTGGCAGAGCGGGGTGGGGACCCAGAGAGTGCTCTATCCTGAGAGCATTTTCCTCTCAACTCATGGGACCCTCCTTGCCAGGCCTCACCCTCCTCATCCCCTATCTCCTGGGCCGCAAGAAGAGATGGAGCAGGTGCAAGATGCGCGTGTTTGTGGGGGGCCAGATCAACAGGATGGACCAGGAGAGAAAGGCGTAAGTGGGGAGCACCACCGAGGGGGCTGCACGGGACCAGCACCATCCCAGCTCGACCGCGGTGTGCCCCTTCCTGCTCCCCCACCTTCCGCCGCCGTCCCCAGATGCACTCTGCTCTCTCCAGGTCACAGCAGTGATGAGAGAGCCCTGGGCGGGAGCAGGTTTCTCTCCATTCCAGTTGTTTCGGTGTCCTGTCCCCCTTTCATAAGATGCAGATGCCCTGGTTCTGGCCATGACAGGGAGAATCTCCTCAAGGAGAAACCTGTGTGAAATGAAGGGTGAAGAAGGCCCCTCCTCCTGAGAAATGAGGCGGAGATTAGAGTCCTTCAGGGCAATGTCCCCCCAAGCTTGGGATGCATCCCTGGTGAGACCAAGGGTGACTTTAGTAACGAGGAGAAGGGGCAGCAAACCCCGCAGAATCTCTTGGTGTGAAGTGACTTAATCCTCCTCCAATCCTGTGGCTGATTCTGTGCTCGGGAACCCGTGCTAATCTCCTATCTGAGCAAGAGAGGGCAGGCCTGGCCCGGGGGCGTGGCAGGCAATGGCAGCTGGCCAGAATTTAGTGACGTTGGTTTATTTACTTGGGTTTTATTGATCACCTCTTTCTGGCATGAAATGCTGGTTTTCTGTTTAAATTGTGATATGAAATTTCCTTTCAAGATGTATCTAAGTAAGAATGTGAGTTGATTTAAGCTGGAAAGGGAGTAAATAGTAAGGCAGGTACACAGGTGGGGAGATAGCAGGAGTTGGCAGGGGTTGGGCAGGTGGCACTTGTGTGCTTCAAGTTGGGCAACTGCTGCTTTATAAAGAGCACGGTCAAGTGAGGTCGAAGGTCGCAGGATGGAGGACCACTGGAGGGTGCACATGGGCAGGGAAAGATGGGGTCGCTTGCCCAAAGTGGTGCGATTAATTAGCCAAAGAGAAGAAAGCCTGCTCAGCCTCTAGTGCCCTCGGCAGCTATTCCGGCCGTGACGTCCCAGGGTCAGGACCCCATAGCCTCTGCCACCCTAGTCCTATGCCAGGACTACGTCCCCACGACCCCTTCTCAGTCACCTCCTGTGTGAGTTAAGGACAACCCAGCCATCCCATCTCGTTGTCCTCACACCCGCTGAGGACTTCTCCACTGGAAGACCCTGCTCAGCAATGCTTGGGAAAACAGCGTCTGGCCTCTCTGTGACCTCCAAGGGGTAAAGAAGCCACAGGGCTGCTCTGCAGCCTCAGCTTCCTGTTCCGGCTCCCGGCGGAAGCTGCGCTCAGCAGGTTTCGTTCAGCTCAAGGCCATGGCACCTTGGGCTCACGGGATTTCAAGCAAAGCTTGTGAAATCTCCTCAGCCTACCAACTCTCTCTCTGCTGGGTCATGTCCTCTGCCCTCCTCGTGACCCCGGCCAGGCCTGTGCTGCCTCCTTCCCGGGCCACCTCCCACCCCTGCACCCGCACTGCACATGAGACGTCTGCCCACTGCTTTGCTTTCCTGATCTCACTCCCAAGGTCGGGGCCACAGTGGTTTGATGGCTGGGACCCAGCCTGGTCCTTTGGGCTTATCTCCCCTTCCTTCCTCTCCCCCCGCCCCCCACCGCTCCCGCTCCACCCCCTGCACCCCCATACCTTCACTCATTTGGACTCCCCTGCTGGGGTGCTTGCATCCCGCCAGCTAGTCCTGGGATATCACCAAAGCCGTGTCCTGCCCAGGGATTCTGACACCATGGGGGGCTAGGGCCAAGGCAGGGATATTGTTTACAAGGCTCCTTGGGTGATTCCAATGTGGACATCCCCCATCCCACCTCCTTTGGCCTATAACAATCTTACCTACCATGTAGCATCCAGCCAGATAGCCACCTCCTCTGGGAAGCCTTCCCTGATGGCTGCAAACCACGGTTGGCATCTCCTCCCCTGTCGGATGCAAAGTTGGCGCCATCTGGCTTGCTGGTTCTGTGCTTAGTTCGTGTGTTATCTTTGCTTCCTCAGCCACCCCGTGATTTCCTGTAGTTCAACTTCCCATCCCTTAGACCTTTGCTTCTCAAAGTGCGGTCCGTGGATCAGCAGCTTCACATCACCCAGGAACTTCTCAGGAATGCAGAATCCCAGGCCCCACCCCAGACCAGCTGAATCAGAGTCTGCCTTGTAACAAGGTCCCTGGCTAATGCGTGGGTATGCCAGGACAGAGATGGCCACCAGATGTTGGGAAATACCAGATGTTGGTCAATTACTTTTCCATGTCACTTGTCACCATCTGACCTACTTTATCAATATTCGTTTATGGTCCA
Organism: Tapirus indicus; assembly: GCA_031878705.1. Lineage (NCBI taxonomy): Eukaryota > Metazoa > Chordata > Mammalia > Perissodactyla > Tapiridae > Tapirus > Tapirus indicus. Next base: position 27,401,066 of record CM062927.1, on the reverse strand, counting down.
CCCCCCTCCCAGGTTAGAATGTAAACTCTGTGAGGGCAGTGAGCAGACTGGACCTGTTTTGCGCAATAAAAATTCATCGAATGAATGAATAAATACAATTTTTAAAATCTCTCTCTTCCAGGATCATTTCTCTGCTGAGCAAGTTCCGACTGGGGTTCCACGAAGTTCACGTCCTTCCCGACATCAACCAGAAGCCGCGGGCTGAGCAGTGAGTTCTCCGTATTGGGGGTTCCAGGCAGAAGGGCCAGCTGTGTGCCCTGCAGACCCTTTGCCCAGTGTCCCTTTCTCTCTGGTGAGCCAAGGGCAGAGGGGCTGCCCTCCCCGCCACCACCTAGACAGGGCTCGTGGAAAGAAAGAGGAAGGGGCAGCATTTGCAGCCGTTTATTTTCACACTTCTAGATCTTTCTTTGCATATCAGAGTGCCGGGCTTTGCCAGAAACACACCTGGGCTGGAGGCGGATGAATGTTCACGTTTGTGCTTTTCTTAGAGCCAAGTGTTTTTTAAGCTTTTATGGTTGCAGGTCGCGGCTGTTCTGCCTCTCAAGCAGAGGCCGGTGTTTCATCCACGGGGACCCCCACCCCCAGCCCACAGACCTGGGAGCTGAGGGAGTCTCTGACTTCACACTTCATGAGCCCGGGCTGCTTGCTACTCATAAAAGGCCGATTTTACCTATGAAGGGGACTGGTTTTCTAAATTTTCCCCAGCCCCCTGCGTGTTATCGTCAAGTAGTGGTTCTCAGACCTTGGCAGGCGTCAGAAAAACTGGGAGGGCTTCTGGAAACACAGCTTGCTGGGTCCCACCCCCGAGAGTCTGAGTCAGTAGGTCTGGGGTAGGGCCCGAGAACCTGCATTTCTAACAAGCTCTCAGGGGCTGGTGCAGGCACCCCACTACAAGAACCACTGCCTTAGACACAATCCATGGAAAGGGCTTAATGCACACCCAGCGTCAATGTTCAGTAAATCCTGGGTTTATGGCTTCCGCCTACTCGTGTCTTCTGAGCTCTCTCTGCATCTTGACCTTTCCTTGCAGTCCCAGCTCCATGGCAAACTGCCTCCTTCTCCAGGCATTCCCTCATTTACCTTCCTGAAAAAGGGACTGTGGCTACCCCAGCTCATCCCTTCCTGCCAGGCCAAGGTAGAGGTTACTGGAAAGTCTATTTCTTGGCTACCTTTGGTCCAGTTGGCAGTGGCCAGGAGTGGCATAGTCACATGGCCCAAACACATGGCTGGAGGGCAGCTCCTTCTGCAGGGGCCACGGCAGAGGCACTTCCCCTCCACGGGGCTGAGGGGTGCTGGAGCAAATACAATGGAAGGTGCAAAGGCCCCGAGGGCAGAGCGTGGCAGCTGCAGCCCCTGATGTTGTATTAGCACACTGGTGCTTGGAGGGGGGAAGGTGTTGAAGGGTCTGGGCAACAACTCCCCCCCCCCATGCAAAGGCAAGTGCGCAGACTCTGAGCAAACCCCTATGTGCATTTGTAGCAAGGCTCAATTGTGGGGACAGAAGGGATTATTTACTTTCCCAATGATTCAATTTCATATTCTGAAGATAAGACATTTACAGTAGGATTTGCTCTCTAAATCGATCTGTAGGAGGTTTTCCAGGGCTCTTTTCTCTTCAGTAAAGGAAGGTCGGTCCTGACCTCCTAGCCCTTACTTCTCCCCTACAGCTCCCATTACCTGGAGAGGGAAGGACATCAAGGCAGGAGAAAGGAACCATTTACCAGTGATGGATATACTGACTCCTACCGTTTGCTCAGGGCTGTGCTTGGAGCTGCGGGGGCAGAGCTGCATGCATTGCAGCCCTGTCCTCCAGGGTTTACCCCCGGCTGAAGTGCAGGCTGGATGCTGGATGCAGAGACGGACCAGAATGAAAAGGGAAAAGGGCCGTCTCTGCTAGTGGAGGAGCAAAGCCTCGAGAAAGGCCTTGAACAGGGAGAGATGGGGACTACCTTCCCACTGGAGGCGCCAGCGAGAGCCAGCATGCAGACGCGATGCAGCATCTCTCCTTTGCCCCCCATCTGCATCCACCCCCTGGACCATTTCTCTCCTCCCTTGCATGGCCGAACTTCTCCGAAGAGATGTTACACGGTCGCCATTTCCTGCCCATCCCTCCCTTTCCAGCTCACTCCAGGCTGGCTTCCGCCCCCCTGCTCCACTGAAATCACTCCAGCCCGCGTCGTCAGTGACCTCCACACTGACAAATCCTCAGAGCCTGCGCCTGTCCTCATCTTTCCCTGCCTCTCAGTTGCATTTGACCCAGTGGTCCTTCTTGAAACAGTTCTTTCGGGTTCCGAGACGCCACCCTTTACTGGTTCCCTCCTGCCTCAGCCGTCCTTCTTTCAGTTTCCTTTGCTGGTTCTTCCTCCTTTACCTGACTTACACATGTTGGCATCCTTGGGGCTCAGCCCTGGACCCTCTTCCCTTCACTCTGTCCCCAGGTGAGCTCATCCATCCACATCACTTCAGATGGCTTCATCTGAATGCCAATGAGTCTGAATTTCTATCTTTAATAATGTAAATCAGGTGGCACAGAAACCCCTCCAACAGCTTCCTGTCCTGCTCAGGGTAAATAACGAAGGCCTGCCTGATCTGGTCCTTCGCTACCTGTCTGTCCTCGCCTGCTCCCACTCTTCCCTGCATGCACCTTGCTCCAGCCACACAGGCTCCTTTGCCGCTCCTCAAACAGACCAAGCACACTTCTGCCTCAGGGCCTTTGCACCTTCAGTTCTGTTTGCTCTGGCAGCCCCTGCCCTGCACGTAGCTGGCTTCGGAAGGACAGGCATCCTTCAGGTCCAGAGAGGCCTTCCCCACCCCTGTTTTTCCCCATCCCAGTACTCGGTGTGTGTCTTCATAAAACATCTGATCTATATTTATTTGCCTATTTATCACCCAGCCCACCTTGAGCTCTGTGAGGATGGGGGATGTTGTCTGGTTTGTTCACTGCTGTGTAGCACAGAACAGTACAGGTGGAGGTGGGTCCCAGGTCAGTGGTCATGGACAACTCGTGGAAGTTCTGTTGAAAGCCAGACCCAACCCTCAGTGCTGAATTCAACACGAGAGCTGCTCTGATGTGAACGGCAGCATCAGAATGGGGTTCAGCCTGAAAAATATGTCCCTGTGGCACCGCCTCTGTCTCCCACCCCCCTCCTCCGGGCACCTGGTTCCCCTGGAAATGGAGCCATCTTGCCCAGTCTCACCTGCTCTCTCTCTCCCCAGCACCAAGCGGTTTGAGGACATGATTGCACCCTTCCGCCTGAATGATGGCTTCAAGGATGAGGCCACTGTCACCGAGATGAGGCGGGACTGCCCCTGGAAGATCTCAGATGAGGAGGTTAACAAGAATAGAGTTAAGGTGCAGGAGAGAGAAGGGCCTGGCTGGGGTGGGGTGGGGTCAAGGCGCCCCCCTGGGTCAGGGCCCTGTGCCCCATCTGTCCCGAGCTTCCGTAATCCCCTCCCCTTGACCCTCCACCCTGCTCCCCGCCCCAGCCTCTGAGGGATCCTGAAGCCACAAATGCTCGGGCTGACGGGTAGCCCGGTTGTAGAACTCAGAGCCATCCTTGGCACGGGAGCCTGGTCCTCCTGCCCATTTTGAGTCACCCCCCACCGTGGCAATAGACTGTCCAGAGTCCCCCTCCCACGCCTCCCCCATTCCTCCATGCCTGCTGGAAGGGATTCATGAGACAAGTGGTGAAGGTTGAGGCAGAACCTGTCCTGTGGCCCAACGAGGCTGGCTGACCTTCTCCCCTTAGCCTGTAGACCCCACCCCAGAGGCAGCCGAAAGCCTCGGCCGACCCTTCCCAGTCAGCATCTTCAGGATTCTAATACAGGCTAAAGGAGAGTGGCAGCTGCCGTGGCCATTTCCAGGTGGGGCAAGCTGTTAGGGGGCCGGGGATCACGGTTCTGCTCCCTGTGTGCTCCCAGGTCAGTGGTTCTCCCTGGGGGCAATTTTGCCCCTCAGAGGACATTTGCCAACCTCTGGAGACATTTTCAGTTGTCACCATTGAGGCGTGTGATTGCTGCTGTCACTTAGTGAGTATAGGCCTGCGATGTTGCTAGACACCCTACAAGCCACAGGACAGTCCCACAAAGAAGAATCATTCCATCCAAAACAAGAGTCGGCAGTGCAAGATCGAGAATCCCTGGTCTGGGCTGACCCACTTCCTTTCAGTTTTCATTCTCTCAAATGGGGTGTCCATCCACTATCAGACCCGGAGTGTCAGCACTTCTGAACAATTTGGAGACAGGTCTTGGGGTGGGAGGGAGTTTCCCCACAACCTGGCCCCACACAAGCTTTGGGCAACTCCCTGACCCGTCAGCCCTGAGGCCCGGCCCCAGAGCGCTCACGGCCGCCCGGCTCCATGGAGGATGCTCAATAAAGCGTGGTGTCCGGAGAAGGCTCGTGCCGGTTCTGTTCTGGAGGAACCGGACGGTTCCACCCCCGTTCCGAGTCCACCCCACCAAGTGCCGTCCGGTGCCTGGCCCTCTGCTTGGCACTTTTGCATAGGTCGTCTCACTCGGTCCTCCCCAGACTCCCCTGGGGAGGTCGTCGTCGTACCCATTTTACAGATGAAGACCGCGAAGCGCAGGGAGGCCGCGCGCCTTGCTCAGGTTCCCTGTGCTGTGAACCCATGAAGTGCCCCCCGCTACCCCCCTGGTCGTGACAACGAGGTCAGGCAAGGAGAAACCAAGGAGGACTGCTCAAGGAAGTGAGCTTGGTACTCAGTTACTGCGAAGGTCCCCTTCCTTCCCGGAGGCAGGAGAGTCTCTAATAACGTGGGAGGAATCGTTCATGCACCCAGTTTGAAAGGTTAAAAGAGGCCCCTTGGCTTGGCGGGAACTGCTCACGAGGAGGTGGGAAGTGACCGTGTGGCTTTTCCTCGCCCCAGTCCCTTCGGCAGGTGAGGCTGAACGAGATTCTGCTGGATTACTCCCGAGACGCCGCTCTTGTTGTCATGTAAGTAGCGCCCGGCGGGAGGAGAAGCCCTTCTCAGAGGCATCAGCTCTGGGAAGGGTGGGCACCGGCCGAGGCCCGAGCCGTCCCCTGTGAGGTGGAAGGGCCCAAAGGTCCCTAAACACAGCCCAGGTGTCTTCTCAGAGGGAGCCAGGCCTGTGTCCTCCCGGGCCCCTCGCCTGAGCACCAGCTGGCAGAGGTCCAGGGGCTCACGTGTCCCAGCTTCACTGACTCCACTCACCGTGGCTTTTCCCTTGTTTGTTGCCTTTTCCTGCAAAACTCGGCTTGGCAAAGAGGACTCAGATCATTCCAGAAGAAAATCGATTCCTAATTGTTTGAGAATCCCCCAGCCCTCTTTGGCCATCGGCCACCCCCAGCTGATGATGGTGCCCAGCCCGGGCAGCAGAAGCAGAGGCCTGCCCCGGCCCTGGCTGTTCAGACTTCGTGTAGGTCAGACCCTCCGGCTGCCGTTGCTGCGGCCCGTGTCCAGTTAGGAGCCTCTTCTGGTGGGTATTGGCCAAAGCCGAGTAAGTGGAAGGTGAGATGGAAGGTGACAGTGGCACGGAGAGAGTCTGGGGGCAGCTCTACTCTCTCGGAGGCCAGGAGGAAGAACATGGTCAGCCACGCCACCTGAGTCCCCTCTCCAGGAGAGGCCAGCTCAGAGGCAATGGGGGATCTGCCAAGGCAAGTAACTGGCCTGTCTTACATCTCCTGGGAGCTGGCCTCCTGGAATTCCTCAGGACAGCCGAGAAGCCTGCTGAGCCTGTTCTTCCATACCCTGAAACCAAGATCAAGCACACAATTTGCGAGGCCCTGTGCAAAACGAAAATGTGGGATCCCTTGTTCAAAAATTATTAAGAGTGTCAGGATGGCAACAGCAGAGCATCAACTCTCCTAAGTGCAAGGCCGTGTGAATGCACAGATTGTACACCCCTGGAGCTGGCCCTGCCTGAAACAATGCTTCCTGGGGCTTTTAGGAAGATAATTTTGTGTACAAAGAAAGTGCTCCACGTTTCCTTTGATGTGGGAACTGTGATAAGGGGAAGAGCTGGGTTTATCTCCAAGCCTCTGGCCAACACCTTGCAGAGAATGTTCCTAGGGCAACGTTGGCCTGGGTGTGGACTGGGTCACAGTGCAAGACAGTTGAAATGGCTTCATCCTGGGATGGCTCCCGGACCTTTCCTGGGTGTGACACCTGGGCATGCCAAACCACTTCGTGAGTGCCACCTCTGCTCAGAGAAGCAAGTTTGCGTTTTGTCTCTGCTATTAGCCCACAGTGTGGCCTTGGGCAAGTAACCCTACTTCTCTGAGCCTCAGTTTCCCTCATTATAGAGAAGAGTTAAACTAAATTATTTCCAAGATTTTCTTTCACTCTGACATGCTCTGATTCTAAGTTTATTTGCCCTAAAATTAGTCAGTCTCTCGGGCCGTCAGATGAGGAATTTCATTCCGGGAGATGTCCACCTGCTGGCTCCTCTGCCCTCCCACTCCCCCACCCACGGACTTCATAGGGAAAGCCAATCCCCCACCCACCAGCCTTTGTGGGATTAGCTGATACAAACAATCATGAGTCTAGACCTCTTAGAGAAGACGCCTGCACAGCGTCCCGCCCATGGCGACAGCTACAGCTGTTGCCTGAAGGGGCCCCGGCTGTTGGCCAGCTCCAGTGGGAGGAAGCAGCTGCACCTTTGCACCACTAATCTCCAGCCAGAGACGTGCCTGTTTCTAAAAGTTCCATCTGAGGGTCACCTTCACCAGAACCACGAGCTTGTGGAAGATGGCAAATTCCTCAAATCGTTCCACATCAGGGTCCGGGGAGGAGCCCAGGAATCTGCCTTCCCCACAAATTCCAAGGAAGAAAAAAATCCTCCCCAGCCTCGGGGAAATGACAAAATCACATTGTACAGCATTTCAGGGAGCATACCTGGACCATTTTCTAAAGCAGGTTTGAGGCAGATTTTGGTTGTTTATTGCCTACTAATCAATCAGCGGTTTATCTGATTAACGGCTGTGTTTGAGTTCAGCTTAAGCTGCACGGCTGGTAAACCAGCCTTGTAACCAGTCCAACAAGCCTTGACCAGACTAACAACCTGCTTCTGGTCTAACTTCCCAGTCTAGAAATCTCTTTTTTCCATAAAGACTCCCTCCTCAAAGCCGAATAGTAATAATCAAAATAATAATAATAATCGACATTGCTTTTCGTGACTTGAGCCTCTCTGACACTCAAGGCATTGGGCCTTATTAATTTTCAGAACTCTATGCAGTGGTTCTATTTTATCCCTGCCCGCCCCGCCACTCCCTTTGGAGATGAGGAAACTGAGTCTTGGAGCAGTTAATCCTCTTGCCCGGATCTCACAGCTGCGAAGTGGGGATTGGGTTTTGAAACCTGTGACGACGTTCTGACGCGGGGTTCCCGTTCCACATCTAGGTTAGACCCAAGGCTGCCTTTCTCTGCGGCTAAGAGCTGCAATGCTGAACAAAACGTTCCTTTGTCTTGGAGCAGCTTTATTTCTAAAGATTAGTAGCTTAAAGCGCACACATCCTGTGAGCAGGAATAGAGCGCCATTGACTGGTACGGCGGGGGCGGGGGGTGACCGTAAGGGAGTCTGTCCCTCGGACAGGAGGACAGGCGCTGCTGGGGGAGGGAACTTCACGCTGAAGCTTGAAAGGTCACAGCAGGAGTGATGCGAGTCCCCTGCCCCGATAGTGCAGCCCCCTGTCCCCCCACGGCCTTTGACTTCTCTGAATTCAGTCCCGGAAAATGATGCAGTAGATCCCAGAGGGCATTTTCGGCCTGTGGCATAACTGTTGAATCAGGAAAGTTTGGTTTCCACATTCCCACTTCCCTCTTCCCTGGAAAGTCACCAACACAAACATGTTCTAATGGAGGTGACACTAGCTAAATGAAATGTCCTTGCTCCCGCCTGCCTTCTCCCATCCTGGGGACCTTGCTTTGTAAAGGAGGGTAGCAGTTGTCCCAAGTGAAGCTTTGAGGATGGAATTGTAAGTAAGGGGTGCTGTTCAGGGACCGTTTGCCATCTCAGTGGAGGTGGGGGTTGCCGTGAGCAGAGGCAGCTAGGCGGGGGGATCCCAGGACCTTGGTTCCTGTCCCAGCTCAGCTTGGTCACCGGTTTGGTCATCTCGTGCTGGTAAGTAAGGACAGGTGATGACAGGGGCTGCTGGTGTCAGGAAGGCATGCTCTGTGGGCATGGCACAGTGCCCTTTGTGTGTTTTGTCTTTAGCGCTCATGAACAACGCCTGAGGGAGGTTTGCGTGTCCTCACTTTAGGGAAGAGAAAACAGGCTCTGGCGCCACGTGGCTGAGGAATAGGCAATGCCATGACTCGTAGAGTTTCCCTGACACCAGAGCCTGTGCTCTGAGCCCTGCGCTCTCGCACAACATCCTCCTGTCTGCCCGGGAGCCCTCCGCCGGGGGCCCAGCCCTTCCCCCAGGGTTGTTTTGAGGTTCAGATGGAATAATACCTGCGGATGTACTTTAGGAAAACAGACAAAATGCAGTCCCACATAAGGGGCTGGAGCCCCAACTTCATGTCCCGCCGGCTGGGTCTGGAGATGCCGCCTCCAAGAGCCAAGAGCAGGGCAGCTCCAGCCATCCCGGTGCATTTTTGGAATCTCAGGATGGTGGGAAAGTCCTTTCCTGAAATAGCCATGAAAATATGGCTACACAGCATTCCCAGGCGCCTCATCATTTGCAGAGCATTGTAGTTTGACAAGGGGCCCTCCAAAGGCAGTGGTGGAGTCCTGCTCCCAGGGCCTTACATTCATGGCAGGAAGCAGGTCAAGGACACTCCTGAAAGATGTGACATATCATTGTTGTGGCCGCAGGCAGCGTGTGGCTGGAGAGGGAAGGCTGGCGTGACTCGCATGGCCTGACGGGCTGGCCATTTAACAGCCCAACTGTATCAGACTGTGTTCTGGGTACAGGGGAAAGGGTGGTGAACATACAGTCTAGTGGGGGAGACAGACAACATACAAATAAATGAAAAGAGAATCTTGAGAGTGTGAAGTGCTAAGAAGACAATGAAACAGGGTGATATGATAGAGATGGGAGGCCGGCTTTGGAGGGGGTGATCAGAGAAGGGGGTCCACTTGAGCTGAGACCTCAGTGATTCAAAGGGGCCAACCAGGTGATGAGCGGGGTGCTGCCTTATGGGTGGAGAGAACATCTTGTGCAAAGGCCCTGGGGCAGGAGTAAGCTTGCCATTTCTTTCAAGAATGGAAAGAACACCACTGTGGCTATAGGCATGTGAGCGAGGCTGAGGGTGGTGGGAAGTGAGCTTGTGGAGGCTGGTGGGGACCAGATCCTGGGGACCTTTCGGGCCATGGCTTTGTTTAGAAATGCTTCGTGCCTGAAGGTACATTTCGAGTCACGCTTTTAGGAGAGCGGGAGGTCGTTCTTAGGGTGGCTGGGAAGAAGAGCTCTGAAGGGGTCAATAAACAGAGCTGCTGTTCAGAAAGCAAACCGCGGGCTGTGCGGGGAAGGCCCCTTGGTGATTCCTCATCTTCCACTACTTCCTGCCTTGCAGCACCTTGCCCATAGGGAGGAAGGGGAAGTGCCCGAGCTCGCTGTACATGGCCTGGCTGGAGACGCTGTCCCAGGACCTCAGACCGCCGGTCATCCTGATCCGAGGAAACCAGGAAAACGTGCTCACCTTTTACTGCCAGTAACTCCAGGCTTGGCCATGCCTGCCCGAAGCCAAGGGTGCGGGACGTCCGCCTCTCCTCGGGGATGAGACTCACGTTCTGTTGCACTTGGAGCGGTGGCATCTGATGTTCCGACTGAAGAAGCTGGTAGATTCCAAACTTTGGCTGGACCCCACTCCCATGAGACATGTCCTCTGGGCTTGGGCTGGAGAAGTAGCAGATGGAGTTACATGGGAATTTTTTTTCGGATCCATATTCCTTTGAAGCTTTGTTTTGATCTTAATTACAACTAATCAGATTTCAGTCTTTGATTTATATACAAGTTTGAGTCAGAGTGCTGGGTGTGAGTCCTGGCAGTTTCTACTGACCTTCCCTGGGGGACTCCCTGACCACGCCTGCCTCCTCCGACAGGCAGGAGAATGGGTGCCCACCTGTAGCCCTTACAGGAGGACTGCATGCTCTTTGAACCTCCCTGATAATGCAAATTTCTTTAACCCCTCTCACTACCTTCACTTTCAATAATAATGCGTCTTCAGTGTTTTGGTTGGTTCTTCAGTAGACCAGGGACTTTCAAACTTTTTGGGGCTGCAACCCACAGCAAGAAATATATTTGACATTGAGACTTGGGACAAACACACACTGAAGCTAAAGTGTCACAAAAACAATACTTACGCTTACTAAGGGTAACGCACTCTGACACTTTCTGTTCTGGTTCTTTTTCTCCTTTTAATGTTGGTTGCAGTCCAGTAAAATGAGTTTGGAACCCACTAATGGGAGGTGACCCACGATTTGAAAAGCCCAGCTGATTTGGAGAAAGGCCATATTGGGCATCACTGCCATGTCCCCTGCTCGTCCCACAGGGAAGGAAAGGAAACTGACAAAACACGTGAAGAGGGGTATTGAGGGTGGGTGTGTCAAGAAAGAGCTTCAGAGGAGGGGCAAGATTTAGGGAGTCTCTGGAAGGGCCTCAACTTTCAGGTTTGGTTGGGGATGGAGGATGGAGTTTGGTTAGGGATGCAGGTTTGGTGGATCGGGAATGGGGAAGCAGTGAGGGGGTGTAAAGACAGCAAGATTGGGTGAAGGATCAGAAAGGTCCAAACCAGCCCAAGGCCTGGTGAAAGGACAGGGGAGGAGGAGCTGCTGGTGAGAGATGGAAACAGAGCAAGTGGCAGGGGGCGCTGCGGTGGGGGGAATGCAGGGTGGGGGTCAGAGGTGAGAGAGAACCTGGGGAAGATGAACCCTGCTTGGGTAAGGGTGTTCCACTTACTATGGATTGAACACCCCAGAGTGTTTGCACCAACCAAGGAGCAGAACTGCATTAAGAGATGTCTGAGCCGGTGGGTGAGGCTCCCTGAAAGGGCGTTTCAGCTCTAGTCGCACCCAAGCAGCATAAAGGTGAGTTGTCGGAGGATACGACTGGCTGGGGCTTCTTCCTGTAGCACTGGGGTGGCTGAAGGAACGAGACATCGTTGGGTTTGGTCAGCCCCCTCCAGGCCCACTGAAGTGCACATTTTAGTCATGAAGGCAAAATCTGTTTCTTGGGTCATGACCACCTGCAAAAGCAGAAACCAGTTTAAGAGGCGAAGCGTTTATTTGGGATCAAAGAATTGCAATTCGGGGAGCACAGATTCAGGTAGAAACCCAAATAGCATCCCAATGACAGGAGAGGGACTTAGGGTTTTTATGGAAAAAGGGAGGATGATGTGAGTTGAATTAAAGAAGAGTTCATTGGTGCTCCATGATGCAGGGCTAGGCTTGTACTTCATAGATTGGTTGAGATTTGGTCATCAGCAAAGTCCGGTTCCATCAGTCCTTGCAAAGAGGATATTTTCGTCCTTACCAACATCTTGGAGGAGTGTTGGCGGTTTGGTCCAGTCCGGAAGATAAAGAAAACAAGATGTACAAGGCGATTCCTCTGAAATGGCTGCTCTGGCTCTGTTTTAACATGGCTCCACTTTTGTCATCCTTCATGGTTAGAACCCAAAGGACCTTAGCGTTTCTCAGGTCATCCCACTGCACAGACCAAAGGCTCTGGGCTCCCAGGCTGTTACAAGCCCCACTGTTCTTTACTGCATCAGGACTTGCTGAGAGAGACTGAGCGCCTGGCTGAGCCCATTAGGGACGGCTCCCCTGTTCCTGAGGGACTAGAGAGGGGGGCCTGCCTCTGAGCCATTCTGTGGACCTGGGACCAACCCCCAACTCCAGAAAAGGGAACACTTTTTTCTAGAGCCATGTGGGAAACCATTTCCTGGCAAATGGGTGCTCCCTCTTCAGGCCTCAGAGAGACCCTGATCCAAGAACGGAGAACGCTTTGACTTCGGGCATTAAAAAACCAAAAAACAATTTTCACTATGTTGGAAACTGAATTTTGAACAATGATAATAGTTTTGTTTTTAAAAAAAGGCCTTGAGTTAACTGTGAGGTCAGAAACAATGAATGAGTAAAAAATATGTTCACGCAGTCAACAGAATTTATTTGTTTTGGAACACATTGTTTTTTAACTCTCCTGAGTGTTTAAAAAAAAATGAGCTGTATTGTTTTTTCAACCCTGGATTGAACTTTCTCAAGCTTCCACTGGTTCTGTAGGTCACATTGCCAGAGGTCTGCATGAACAATTACAGGAGCCACTTATTTTCCCTTTGCTTCTCTTACATGTGTTTGCAGACTCATGGGGAACCCATTTTCTTGAGTCTCTATGAAAGTGTCCTGGTATTTTTGATCTCACCTCAAGCCAAGAGGTAGAGAGGTTGAGTGGAAAGCCACAGCGTGGCCACCAGGAGAACTGAATTTGAGTTTCTGTCTCCCTCCAAAACTGGCTGTGTAATCTCGGGTATGCCCCTTAACTTCTCTGGGCCTCAGTCTGTGAAATGAGAGAACTGGACCAGAACAGGTGTCACTAGGCAGCTGGTCTGCGGATGACTGTGGTTTGGCTCACCCATGGTTGACCAAAATTGTGGGTGCTGGGGGTGGGGTGGGGCACACATATTTCAGTCCCCCACCCCTTGTCCCACCACTTCCTACTGCCCTGCTGTGTAGTCAGGAGCTCTAGAAGGCCCTCCAAGCCATTGTTGGGCCTATTGGCCACTGGGAGGGTGGGAGATTTCAGTCCACAGGGTGTCTCTCTCTCTGCCTTTGGATGATAAAATGCTCCACGTTGACTCCAAGTTGATAAGTTTCAGTGATGGGAAGTATTTCCCCTGTAGTCCTCCCTTGTGCTGTGCATGGAGAACCTGACCCACAGAGAGGTGGATCATCAGAGGGCCGGGGCCCAGCCAGCAGCCACACCAGCCACCGCAGTGGAATTCCTCACTTATCTCCCTCCGGATCCACTGCCCAGTTAGCTCCCAATTTTCCCCTTGGCATTTCAGCCTCCAGATTCCATCTCCTTCTTCAGTTCCTGTCCAGACTTGTTGTGGCTTTGATGTAAGTACAGTACAGCCTGTTTTTCACCCAATAGGCTCGCTGAGCTCCAACCTCCCAGCAGAAAGCTGTGGGCCTCATTAGCGCACGGAGAGCCACATTTGGACCGGATTCCCTTTTACACATCGGTCTGGCCTCTCTGGTGTGGCAAGGAGGAGGTGGATTTCACAGGGATGAGACCAGCTGGAATGTTCTAGAAGAACCACCTGGCTGGGAGGCCCCCAAGCACATGCAAAGCAGCCAGGTTTCGCTTGTAGCTGTGTATAGCTCAAGACGTCAGAAAAAAAATGCTGCTAACTTCAAAAGTGTTCACAGAACCGGGGCTCGGGAAAGCCCAGCCACGGGCTTCACTGGTACTACCCCGCTGGAAATGAGGGCTAATCTTATGACTGACAGCACAAGCATAACATGAGCCCCTTCCTGAAAGGGAACCACAACAAATTCAGTTTCTAAAAATACCGTGTGGGTAGAGCCTTGAGAAGAACCACCTGGCTGAGAGGCCAGACAGCAGAACGTCATACGGACGAACAACAGAGGCAAGAAAGGACAAGTGTTTTTCATTCCAGCTCATAAGAGAGCTACAAAACAAAACGCTCTAAGGATGCAGAAGAGGGAGCAAACCCACAGGTCAGAGAATTAAGAAGGTCTCTCTAGAGAAAATGGTATTTAAAATAGGTTTGAACAAATGGTAGGATTCTACAAACAGAAGTGGGGGCTGGGGTTGGGAGGAAGTATTCCAGGTGACAGGAGAGCTTGAGCAAGGACCAGAGTAATGACAGCTTACTAGGTATGTTTGGGGAACAGGAAATTTAAACCAGTTTTCCTGGAGTACGAGGGTTGTGTAGGTGGGAAAAGAAGATTGGGAAAGTCATAATGTGGAAGGCCCCGACTGTGAGGCTGGGGAGCTCATCACTGACCCAGAAGCACTGGGGAGTCACTGAAGGTGAGGAGCAGATCCAAGCCCTAGGAAACTTGGCTGGACAGGAGGTGGAGAAGCCTGGAAGAGAAAAGGCAGGGTGCCCAGCAAGGAGGCTGTGTAGAACTGCAAGGGCAAGTCAGAAAGTCTCAACACTCCAAGAATAGCAGACAGCATGGAAAAGAGGGAAGAGATGGAGGAGAGGATGAAAAAATAGTATTTCTTGGATGTATGTGTGGGTGGAAATAGGGCTGCAGAAATCAAGCCCGGGCAGCTGTAAGAACAAAGAAACCCTGTGATACGGAGGGCAAGGTAACAGCTTACCACTAGAGCGAAGGAGAGAGTAAGTGGGTTTGGTTTTCAATACTTTAAGTGTGAGGACATCCAGGTGGTCAGAACTGTGGTCCTGGAGCTCGAGAAGAGCTCAAGGCATCCACTGTTAGCCTGACACTCTGAGAGCAGAGACCATAAATAGATTTGGGAGGACACTTATGGACAGGGAAGTCGAAGCCATAGCTTGAGTGAGATCACCGAGAGAGAAAGTGCAGAGAATGGAGAGGGCTGGAGGCTAGGCCTTGGGAAGGGCTTTCTTCAGGAGCAGGAGGAAGAAGAGGCAGCGAGCATGCAGCCTGAAAAGGAGCATTGGTGGGACAGGAAAAAAAACCAGGTAACCAAGGGCCTCAGAAGACCCCAGAGAAGGAGTCGAAGAAGCAGAGTGAACGCTCGTGGCAGCCGTCTGCAGAGGAGCTGAAGCCTCTGAGAGCGCTGCTGAATTTGGGCATCACTGGGAGCCTTGCAGAGAATAATCTGGTAGAGTGGTGAGTCAGGGACCAGGACTTGAGGAATGAATTTGTGGAGAGGAGAGGAAAACAGCAGACATGCATGTAGACTTTACATTTGAGTAACCCAGCAATGGAGAGAAAAATAAGGTGAGGAAAAATAAGGTGGAAACTCAAGGGAGCAGCAGACCCCAGGGAAAGTGTTCTGACTGTTGATATCTTAGGGGAGTAAGAGGGTAATGCTAGGCTGTGCTGCAGTAACAAGTTACCCTCAATGTTAGGGGCTTGCATGACAAAGATGGATTTTTCTTATATAAATATTTCTGCGCTGGTCAGGCCTCTCTTCAGGCCTCTCTTCTCCACATCAAGACTCAGTGATCAAAACTGCTCCCAACTTGTAAGGCCACCACCTCAGCCAGTAGCTTCCAGCTCACTGAGGAAGGGAAAAGAGAGCTCAAGGGTCCTGCACTAGTTTTCAAACACGTCGGCTCAGAAGTGACACGTTCTTTCCTCTCGAAGCCCGCCAGCCAAATAAGTCACGTGGCTCCACCTAACTGCGAGAATGCTGGAAAATTGGGGGCAACATATGAATATTCATTGAGCAATAAATGTCTCTGTCACAGGGTGGGGCTGAGTAATAGAGACCTGGGTGAATTTATAGGTGAGAAGGGAGAGATTCAAGATGCAAGGAGGGGAATAACTGACAAAGAGGTAATTTTGGTGAATCAACAAACTGTGGGGGAGATTTTTCCAAGCAGCAGAGAAGGCATAGCTGATGTCTGGTAGCCCAAGAGTGCAAAAGTCTCAGGGCACCGGCCCTTGTGACTGTCCCCAGCGGGGTTCCTGAGCACCAGGGCAGAAAGCAAATGCAGAGAATGCAGGTGACATGTTCTCCAGTGATGGGGCTGGCCAAGCAAGACAGACAGAAGGCCAAGGCACAGTGGATTCAAGGGGAAAGAATAAAGTACCTGGAAATGGCTAACCATGAGCTCCAAGGTGGGTGGAGAGGCTGGATGTGAGCTGCAAGAGTTGAGAAGACTGATGGGCTGGTAGCATGAGGACAAAAACAATGTTCAGTGGTTGCAGGAGAGAGGAGGACGGAGGAGAGTACAGGGTAGTTTGTGGTCCATGTGTGTGTATTTCAAAGTTTGAGATTCTGTAGGATTTTTGAGCAAAATCTAAGGTGTCCACCATTTGACCAGGAGCTCCATGAAGCTGGTCAATTGGATGAATCTTTTGATTATTGGATGGTAGGGAGACCTGGAAGTCTCAGGGCTGGGGAAGCAGGTTGGTACACAGGGAAGTGGCTGTTTACTAGCTGGCACGGGGGTATTTCAATGTCTTAACTATTGAAATGGGTGAAGGACTGCATGTCAACACTGATGGTGACCACACCTGACTCATTTTTGCACCCCAGCACCTAGCACAGGGCTTAGCACAGAGTAGGCATTCAATAAACATTTGTTGAATGAATCACAAAGGAATGGATCATACCAATGGGCAGTGGGAGCAAAGCAAAGATGAGATGGAGTAAGTGGAGCTGAGTGAGTGAGTGTGAGCCGGAAGTTGGAATCGTTAGGATAGGCAAAGGATGGAAAGGAAGCTTGTGAGTTGGTTGTTGAAGGTGCTGGGATCTTGGGAGAGAGCCCCAGAGGTCAAGAGATTGTACCTACAGCGAGAAAAGTTCAGAAAAGGCTGTAGGGGAGGAAGAATTATTTCTCTACCCTCTAGGTCCTTCTGGCTGGTCTAAGAATTAAATTGACATGAGACAGAATAACAGGAGAAAATCAAACAAAATTTAATAACATGTATTCATGGGAGAAACCCAGGAAAACTGAGTAACTCATCAAAATGGTGGAAGCCATCACCTTAAATACCATCTTTAGCTAAAGACAAAGGAGGATGTTGGGGTTAGTGGTTTAGGACTTCAGAGGGGAGGAAGGCAATTTCCATGGCGATGGAAAAGCAAAGGTTTGATAAACAAATGTTTGCTGGGCCATCCAAAGACAATGTGACCCGAGAGAGAACTTTAATAAAAATGGGCTTAGCAAGGATCCTCCCAGTCTGTCATACCCAGAATTATCTATGGTGACAGCCTGTCCCGGGGACAGGCTGACAGTCCCTTCTATCTTAAATTCTTGTAGGCAGTTAGGGAGAAGATCAAAGTTTCTTTCAGAGTCTTTCGTCCTTAAAAATAAGCAAGCCAAAGAGGCACATTTTGGGGTGGCCAATTCTGATCCCCCATGCTGCTAAGATGCACAACACTAGCCTGGAAGCAGCAAAGTGGAGGGGGAGGCGGGGGGTAGAGCTGCCTTCAATGGGAGATGTTCCTGGGTCCTATGTTGGAGAAAGTGGTGTTGATTCATGTGAGGAAGTTTTGGGAATTAGGGCAAAGTGAAGGGGGAGGGGACTTGGAGGCTGTTCACAAAGAAGCAGAGCGAGGGTGAACTCCTGCAGGCCTGAGTGATTGCTGGAGGAAAGGCTGACCCAACCAGGTCAGAGATTATAAGAGGGTTAGAGGGATGTGTGGAGGTGTTTTGCGTGGGCTGATAAAGACAGGAGGAAAAGCCCAGAGGTGAATGGAAGGGTTGAGCAAACAGCATTAAATTCATCGAGTGGATTACAAAATCCCACCATTTTAACAAGAATGTTGCTATAAGCTATTTCTGTAGTCTTATGCATCTTGGCCTGGGTGCTAGGTCTAATCTGAAACCAGCTTGGGGAAGCTGGGGTTTTTGCTAGAGAAAAAAGAAAGAAACTAGCGTACAATCAAAATTCCACTTGAGTACAGGAAAGGCTCTGTGTTCATAAAAGTTACTGTAAAATTTAAATAAATATTTTTTTTCTTTTCTCTTTAAAGTAAAATGCTGAACTGCAGTCAGAATATTTAGAATATATACAAGGACAGGTGGCTGTGATGGGGAAGTGTGGGCTTCTGAGGTTACCTGGGCCTCAGAGTCCAGCCATGACCCTGCTCTGGGTGCTTGGAGGGAAGGGCCCACCTGAGTCGTGTTCACCCTGGAGCCAAACCCAGGCAGCCAGGGAGAACCACAAACCTGGAGCTGGCTGCACTTGCAATCTAGAGCAAAGTCAAGCATTTACTCTGGAGAGAGATTAAATTAGGCAGACACCACCCACCCACCTACCCCGTTCAGGGTCTAAGCCTCTTTTTGGGGTAATCAGAAGAATTTTTGTTGTATGGTGGTGGTGATTTTGAGTTCTTCTTGCCATTGGAGGAAAGTCTGGGAAAGAGCATTCAACAGAGGGAACCAAGGAGGTCCTTTTTTTTTTAATTGTGGTAAAATATATAACATAAATTCACCATTTTAATGATTTTAAACTATACCATTCAGTGACATTTAGAATATTCACAATGTTGTGCGACCATCTCTACTATTTAGCCCCAAAACGTTTTCATCATCCCAAAAGGAAATCCCACACCCTTTAAGCAGTCACTCCCCACTAATCTATTTTCTGCTTCTATGGATTTGCCTTTCCAGACATTTCATATAAATGGAATCATACCATATGTGGCCTTTCGTGTCTACCTTCTTACACTTAGCATAACAGTTTCAAGGATCATCCCTGTTGTAGCATGTATCGGTACGCCATTCCTTTTTATGGCTGAATAATATTCCATTGCACAAATACACCACATTTTGTTTATCCATTCATCAGTAATGATTAATTGATCAGTAATCAATAATTTGAGGTATTTCTACCTTTTCGTTACTGTGAATAGTGCTGCCATGAATATTCATGTATAAGTTTTTGTTTAAACTCCTGTTTTTAATTCTTTGGATTTGAGTTGCTGGGTCATATGGTAATTCTATGTTTAACATATTGAGTAAATGAACCCTGGGTACATTTTAAATCTCGTAAGGGCTGAGTTTAGAAGTGCACCATGCAGTTAACTATTGGCCCATTGTTGGCCCACTTGTCAGTCTTGACTGACTCCTATTTAAGAGACACTTGGGGTTCTAAAAAACAGCTCAGTTTTCATTTTCTTTGATTAAAAAAATGTATGTAACAAGCACCTTTAAGAGACAGGCAGCACGGTCAGGAAGTAACAGGGAAGTGGGTGTCACGTTCCTCAAAGGTTGGGAACCACAGTCTGAGATACCTCCTTTCTTTATCAAACTAAAACACTTCCCATCACTGGCCACATTGTACGGGAGGATTTGCCTCGGGGGTTACCTCTGGTGAGGAAAGAAAGCTGCTTCCGGCTTAGCATGGGCATGAGAGTTACCGTGGGATAGATTTCATGAATACAGAACAGGATGTCCATTTCCTGGGCTAAAGAAGATGGTTCCTGTGTGTGGCCAAATTAGAACTTCAGAGATGACCATAAAAGGCAAGGTTTCTGGTTGGAGCTTGAATTATTTGGGGGATCTCTAGAAACCAAATGAAAACAACAGCTCCAACAACACAGTATAGAAGTTCAGCAGGGCCTCAGACACTAGATTGTTTAAAATAAAGCGTATGGCCTGTCAGTGACCTTTTGCCTGTTCACCTTCTGCAAAGGCCCCTTCAGACCCTCACAACCCCTGTAAAATAAGACAGGTCTTGGCTCTTCTCTTTCCCCCTCTCAGAATTTACACGTGAATTAGGTCACACAGAAACGCAGCACCAAAGTGCTGCTACCATCAAGTTTAAAAGTTTCCCTGGTCCTTTCATTTCCACATTTCCAGAAATCTCATTTAAGAATATGGATTTCCCTTCAGCTCGTTATATTTCCTTCACTGATCTGCTTGAATGTCTATCTTTGAAAGGCACGAGAAAATCCACACTGTGTGATTTCATTTATGGGGATATCTAGAATAGGCACAACCAAACTGGAGCGACGGAAAGCAGTTTAGAAATGCCTGGGACCAGGAGTGGTGGGAGCAAGGGGGTTGACTGGGAAGGGGCACCAGGGAAACTTTTGGGGTGATGAGAATGTTCTATATCTTATTAAGGGTGTGGGTTACCCAGGTGAATCTACCTGCCAAAACTCTTGCCAGTTAATTAAAAAATAATGATTTCAAAGAGTTACTAGCTCTGTGGCCTGGTGCAAGTTACTCTCTGTGCCTCAGTTTCCCCAGCTGTAAGATGGAAATAATAATAGCATTCCACTTCATAAGGTTGCTGTGAGGATTAAATGAATAAAGTCATGCAAGGTTCTTTTTCTTTTGTGTGAGAGGAAGACTAGCCCTGAGCTAACATCTGTTGCCAATCCTCCTCTTTTTGCTGAGGAAGACTGGCCCTGGGCTAATATCCATGCCCATCTTCCTCCACTTTATATGGGATGCCGCCACGGCACAGCTGACAAGCAGTGTGTCAGCAGGCGCCTGGGATCCGAACCCACAAACCCCGGGCTGCCAAGCACGAACCGCTGCGCCACCGGACTGGCCCCTCATGCAAGGTTCTTGAAGCTGTGTGTCTGGCATGTGGTAAGCACCGCACAGTGTTAACCATTGTCTCTATTCATGAACAGTCTTCGTTACCAAACTCCTGTCCCTACTGCTGTATCTCTGCAATGTCTTTTTTTTTCCATTTTTTTCACTTTTCCTTTTTTGGCCCATCCTCGTGCTGATCCACATTTCCTCTTGAATGAACCAGTCATTCCTCTTGGATGAACCATGTGTGTTTAACCTCCTGACCCCAAGTCTCTCCCCCTCAAATCTGCCTCCATAATGATGTGGATCCATAGTGACGCAGATCACGTCCCTTCTGCTGCTCAAAATCCTCCATTGCTCACAAACTCCCAAGGGTGACCCTGCAAAGTCTTTCTTGAGTTGGTCCCAAGAATTCTTTCCAGTCTTAACTCTCGCTGACATTATCATTATTATTTAAAAATAAACCCTGTACTTACTGTCACGCTTGGCCAGTGGTTCCCAAACCTGACCCTTGAATCAGTCCCCACTTCGATGCATCAGGCCATTTGGTAGGCCTAAAATGGGACTCAGACACCCATCTTATTTTTTTTAACATATTGAGTTGAGGTATAATCTATACGCAGTGAAATGCACAATCTTAAGTGTACAGCTTGATCCATTTTGACAGTGTTTATGCCTGTGTAACCTACACCCTATCAAGACAGAGAACATTTCACCACCCCAGAAATTTCCTTCATGCCCGGTGGTGTGTTGGTAAAAGTTTGACTACTGATTACCTGGGGGGAAAAGTTCTGCTTTATAGCATTTGCTGATCTCTGTGGTTTAAATATTTCCACCGTGGCCAATTTCAAGCTATCAATGTGATGTCACTGAAAGCAGATTTGGGAAGAGAAACTCATAGTCGGTTCTATGAACCAGTACCAGCCGGCTTCAGTGCACATTGCCAAGCCCCTTCCAAGTCAGTCTCTGCCACCCCCATCCCAGGCAACCACACATCTGTTTTTTGTTACCATAGATTTGTTTTACTTGTTCTAGAGTTTCACATGAATGGAATCATATAATATGTACACCTTTTGTCTGTTTTTTTCACTCAGTATGGTTCTGGGATTCATTCATGTTGCTGTGTGTATTGGTAGTTTGTTCCTTTTTATTACTGACTAGTGTTGCACTGTGTGGATGCTCTGGTATACTACACCATAGGGTGTTTATCTAGTCTCCTGGTGATGGACACCTGGACTGTTCCCAGTGTTCGGTGCTATTATGAATGAAGCTGCCATGAACATTCTTGTGCACCTCTTTCATTTCTTTTGGGTAAATCCCTATCAGTATAATGGCTGGGTTGTAGGGCAGATGGGTGTTTAACTTTCTGAGAAACTGCCAGACTGATTTCCACAAGGGTTGTACCATTTTACACTCCTACCAGCCACATAAGGGAGTTCCAATTGCTCCCCATCTTCACCAATACTTGGTGTCATAGGAATCTTCACTTTAAAAAAAAGAATTCCTTGGGCAATTCTGTTTCACAGGCAGGTTCGGAAACCACTGGAGAGGGTGCCTTGCAGTTCCCTAAATATTAATGACTAAAATTTATTAAGCACTTACTAAGTATCTGGATCTGTCCCAAGACCTTTAGCAATGTTATATCATTTAAGCCTCACAACACCCCTATGGAATAGATGCTATTATTATTATTCCTATTTTACAGGTGAGGAAAATTAGACAGAGAGGTTAAGTCACTCACCTAAGGTCACATAGCTCGAAAGTGGCAAGAGCTGGGTTGGAAAACAGGGAGTCTTGCTCTGGGCCCATGCGTTTAACCACCGAGCTGTACTTGCCCGTGCAAATTCTGTGTACAGGTGTCCTATTGGACTCAATCAATAATTACTGCCATTGTGATTTTTATTCAAATCCCACCCACCCTTCAAAGTTCAGCTCAAATTCCACCTCTTCCATCAAGTTTTCTGTCTCCCCCTCTTCTCCTCCTGCCTCTCTGTAATCCTTCAATGTAATCATAAGTCCTTCAGAAATGTAGGAGACTTTTGGGTTGTCTTTTATTTCTGTATTTTTGTGCTGTCTTATCACCCCCATTATATTTATAATGTCACTGAGAGCAGGGTCACTTGTATTTATCTTTCTGTTCCTGGCAGTTTGTTGATTTGAATTTAACTTTTAATTTTTCTAAATGTGCCATAAGCAGAATCACCAAAGTCCTTTAAAAGGAGCTATCTCACACAATTGGGTACCACACAGCAACTGAAATGAACGACCTTCAACTATGCAACAATATGGATGGATCTCACAAACATAATGTTGAGCAAAAGAAGCCAGACTCTAAACACATAGTATAATTCCATTTATATAAAGTTAAATGTAGGGATATTGGTTACCCTTGGAGGGTAGCATCGGGAAGAGGCACAAGAGTGGCCTCTGGGATGTTGGTAATGTTCTGTTTCCTTTTTTTTTGGTTAACTATTTTATTGGTCTTATTTGCCTACAACGTTGTGTAAATTTCAAGTGTACATTATTATATTTCAGTTTCTGTGTAGACTGCATCATGTTCACCACCAATAGTCTAGTTTTTATCTGTCACCATACATATGTGCCCCTTTCCTCCTTTCACTTTCCTCCCACCCCCTGGTAATGTTCTGTTTCTTGATCTGGGTGCTGGTTCCATGGATGTATTCATTTAAAAGTTATCAAACTGTACCTTTATAATATATGTATTTATCTGTATGCATGTTCTACCTCAACAGAGATTTAAAAATGAATGTGAAGGTTGAATTGCACTCTGAAATATATGCATAACTGTTTAAAAAAAAGAGAGGGAGCTATCTAATTGGGAAATCACTCAAGAGGGAATCACAGATATTGGATTGCCTTTTCCCTAGGAAAATAAAACACGCCCCTGTACTTTCTTACTACTGAGTGGAAATGGATGTGCTGTCTTAAGGGGCCCCAATGCTTGTCACTGTAGACTAGGGGAAACCATGCTATGAGGCATACATAATTCCCCAGTGAAGCTGTTATCTCCTGCCTGGCTGCCTCCCTAAGGCCTCTGCTTGTTTTATCTGGCCTGGCTCCACTGGTCACCTTCCAGTTAGTAGCAAGATTACCAGATCATAATCAGTCATTTTCTTCCATCCTGGTGTATGAAAAGCAGGACCAGCTACATGATTTGTGGGACCCAGTGCAAAATGAAAAGACAGGGCTTCTTGTTCCAAATTTATTAAGAATTTTAAGACGGTAACAGCACCGCATTAAACCAAGAGTGGGGCCCCATGTGACTGCCCAGGTCCCACACCCTTGAAGCCACCCTGACAAAAAGGGACAGAGCCCTCCTTAGCAGACAAAAACCAATCACAGAAGGCTGAGCACGGAGACTTTATCTGCAAAGCCCTCCACTTCCTTTCTTAATATAAAAGACAGCTGAAAAAAACCTCGCGCGATGTTCTGTGTTCTATTAAGCCTGACTGTTATGGATTGAACTGCGTCCTCCAAAAAGATGTTGAAGTCCTAAACCCCAGCGTCTATGACCGTGACCACATTTGGATGTGGGGTCTTTGCAGATGATCAAGTTAAGATGAGGTCATTAGAGTGGATCCTAATCCAATATGACTGATGTCCTTATAAAATGGGGGGAAATTGGGACAGAGACAGACATGCATATAGGGAAAATGATGCAAAGGCACTAACCCAGGGAGAATGCCATGTGACCACGAAGGCAGAGATGGGATGATGCAGCTACACACCAAGGAATGCTGAAGACTGCCGGCAAACCACCAGAAGCTGGGAGAGAACAGGTTCGCCCTTACAGCCCTCAGAAGGAACCAAGCCTGCCCAGTACCTTGATCTCCGACTTTCAGCCTCTAGAACTGTGAGACAATAAATTTCTTTCTTTTAAGCCACCCAGTTTGTGGCACTTTATTATGGCAGCCCCAGCAAACTAATACACCCACCAACCAGACCAGTCTCCTCCTGTTACCCTCCTGCCCTTGCCAAGCTCCTGACACACCTGGGAAAACAGATGTCCCAACAGAATTGGAACAAGGATGGGGCCGGCACAATGTCAGTTCTGTTTTTCAAGAGTTTCTTTCTACAGGGGAGAGGGACGGAGTGTCAACATCAGAGAGGCCTTTGTGGTCACATTTTAGAACAGGGAGAACCCTGCCTTCCCAGTCTCAGCCCCAGTGTAAAGGATGCCTGTGTCAGTATCCCACAGAGTGAGGCCCTTTTCGAGTGTCTCCCAGCGTAAGCTGGACTGTGGCGTGCTTGCCATTCATAAGGGTGATGTCCCACCCTTGAGGGTGTGACGTCCAAGTCTGAGGCCATGGATCAACTGGCAGCAGAGGCTCAGATGCCTCCATCCTCAGCCCCAGGAAGAGGCCGCCCTTCTTCCTGGCCCTTCTAAGGCGCATGGGGGTTCCATTCCGGGTGGGCTTGCAAACGGGGTCATTGTGTGAGCTGAGGCAGGGGCAGGGCAGGCTGTGGAGCCCGATGTCCGGGCCACCGTGGGAAGGGAAAGGGCACTTGGGCCTCGGCGCCTGGGGTCAAAAGAGGCGGGGGTGCAGCTTTGTGAGCAAACAATTCGCAGAGGCTGCCAACCCGGAGTCGGCCAGGTGGCCGTCCCCGAGGCGCCTTGAGCAGGCCGAGCTCGGAAGCAGTCCCGTTTCCCGGGGCCCGGCGCCGGGCGGCCGCAGCACACCCAAACATGGCCGCCGAACCCGGGCTCCGGGGCCGCAGCGGCGCCGCGGGGTGACGCGCCGGCGGTGGGTTGCATCAGCCCGGGCCCACGTGCTCGCCCCGCCCTCCGCCCACGGATCCGGGCGCCGATTGGGCCACGTTGGGGCAGTGGCCTCCGCTTCAGCCAATGGGCGGCAGCCACAGAGGGTTCGCTCCTCAGGGCCCGGGCGCGGGCGGCCTATAAAAGGCTCCCGCGGCAGGGGCGCGCGCCCCAAAGACGCGATCTGTCGTTGCGGGGGTTTTGGCGGCTGCGACGCCGCCTGCTTGGCATCTCGGAGCGCAGCCGAGCCCACAGCGCAGCCGACATGGAGCCGGAGCCCGAGCCCGTCACGCTCCTGGTGAAGAGCCCCAACCAGCGCCACCGCGACTTGGAGCTGAGCTGCGACCGCAGCTGGAGCGTGGGCCGCCTCAAGGCTCATCTGAGCCGCGTCTACCCCGAGCGCCCGGTGAGAGGGACCCCCGACTCCCACTGCCAGCGCCCCCAGCCCCGCTGTCATTCCTCCAGACCTCCTCGCCGTCCCCTAGGGATGCAACGTCCGCCTCCCCTTCCCTATAGACTCTCCCTTCGCCGGCCTTCCCCGGCCGCTGGTACTTCCCAGGTCGCCTCCCCCAGGGCTGTGGTCACCCCCTTCCTGCCCATCCGCCCTCGGCGCCCCCTCTCTTGGCCCAGAGGCTGTCACTTCCTCATCCTAGGCCGCCATCGCCCCCCCTTCCTGACGGGCTGCCTTCCTCTGTCACCTCGCCTCCCGTGTCCCCAAACCCCTATGGCTGTCATATTCCTGCCCCACCTCCCCCAAACCCCTGCCTGTCCCCTCGATCTGGCTCCCAGCCTTGACCAAGCCGCTGAAACAGCAGTTTGACCTTGGGTGAATCATTTCACCTTCCAAGCCTCGGTTTCCCTAGAAGGACAGGGCGAGTGGGTGTTCCTCATTAGGCTTGCATCCAGTGGGCAGAACTAAAAACATGAACGCTGTGAAATGAGTTTTCTGAATGTAGCGGCTCAGTGCGGAGAGGGGAGGGCAGGTGCCAACCCCGGGCCAGTGGCTGGAGAAACATGGTGAGCGCCCAGGCGGTGTGTGCTTGAGGTCCCACCCCCAGGAGCAAGACGTGGCTCTTCCCCTCCATGTCCCCCTTCCGCCCTGGGCCCGCCCCTGTCGCGCTGGACTCCGCAGCCTTTGCTTAGCCCCGGGGAGGAGTCTGGTGCACTCTCTGGCGAAGACTCTTTAGAAGGGAAACAGGCGGAAGGAGTCTCCTTGAGTCTGGGTTTGAAGACTTCGGTCCCTCAATTACGGAGACTTCCTCGCTTTGTTTTGGTTGACACATCTGTCAACATCACCCGTAGCGCCGCCCTCTCTCCCCACCACGTGACGGAGGCTGTGAGCTGGACCTTCCTGTATTTACTTTCTACTCGAATATTATGTAAGTGTCAGCAGTGTTCTTGACTGCCCACCAGTGCGATTCTCTCTCCGTCAAACAGGAGAGGGCATCGGGGCAGGAAAAGATTGAAATTGTCCCTTCTTATGTGAAGGGTCGCTATGTGTGGTAGCTCATGGGTCAGGTTTTTTGGGGTTTTTTTTTTTCGCCTACTGTCAAAAACGTAGAAGTGAGTTTTCCTTCTGAGTTGTTCTTTGCAAATTTGCTTATTTATTTAATAAGCTTCCATTCCTTTAACATTCGCCTGGGCACTCTTTGCAATTTCACCATGGCTGCTTCCAGGAAACCAGGTGGCGGTGTTGCCGTGAGAATGGCTGTTAGGTACACAAATTGGCGGAGCAGGTGTAGTCTCTGGTTGCATCATTTGGTAAAAGGCAGTGTTTTGGAAGCTTTCCTTAAAGGGCTTCCTTGGGTGAGGAGCATCGCTCCTATTAGGTCTGAAGACTCAAAGTTGTAATAAAAGGTCACTCAGGTATGTACATTTGTGTTTAAAAATTATGACTGGGAAAACAATCATTTGTTTTCTAATGTGAGTAGCGTTACTTTATAATAGTTGTTTGCTTAACATGTTTAATTTTTTTCAAATCGGCTTTCTGGGTAGAGACACAGTGTCAGTTCAGGCCTGTAACAGGGAAAACAATTCAGATCACAGGCAGCTGTGGTTTTCCAATCTCTTCTTGTGTAGAACTCTAATTTAATATCATGCAGGACCCCACCTCTGCAATAGCATTGTACAAATTCGTGTGCAGAGCATTTATCTATAAAGTCAATCAGTGAGAACAATGACGAACACAGCACCCGACGTATTTCTGTAGTTTTAGTTGCACGGTGTCAAAAACTCCTGATTTATGTAGATAAATAGAGGCAGTTACTGTTTTGTTTCTTTTAAACAGCTTTATAATCGCAGGCTACTTGGCCTGAGCAGCTTTATTCCAACTTTTGCATAATTGGTTATTCTGGCAGGAGTGGGTTGCCAAGTTGCTGGTGATCTCCAGGGTACTGACTTTGAGGCCATTATTTTTAAGTACGGTTTTTAAAGGAATTCAAAATAGATGTTAAAAGTGAGATTTGTATAAAAGTGTGTGGAGTCCCTGTGGTGGTACATCACTGGGATGGAGAAGAAGGCTTGGAACCTGAACTCTTTAGCAGCAGGCAACCTTGCACAAGTCAATTTCAGACTTCCCCCCCTTAAAACAGGGGCACGAAATCTCACGGGGTGGTTGTGTGAAATGTCACCCACACACCATCTCCTCTACAACTGCATTTGTATGTTGAGAAAAGTCTCTTTGAGGGCTTCAGCTTAGAATTGCTTCGTGTTGTCTTGGGACAACGGCTTTGGTGAAGGCTGACCTTGGGAATACTTTGAGTTTTCTCTGAGACCAAACAAAATTTTGTAGTTGCTATAAGAGCCCCAAATAAAATTTGTGTTTTTAGTGGCAGAAGCAATTTCCCTGGGACTTAGGAAGTCAAGCAGGTTGCCAGAGATTCTGTGGACTGGAGATAATTTGCCGTCCTAAATTTATTTGCATGTTAGAGATCAGTTTAAAGTTAAGCACTTTCTAAATAAGTTTCGTAGGTGGGGTCTTTGAAAAAATGTTGGGAAAAAACACATATTCAAATTATTTGTCTAAAGCCGTTTCTTCTGTGTTTGGGAACTTGTGGGGGCTAAATGCTGACCTTTGCTCATTTTTCTTTCCATAAGCGTCCAGAGGACCAGAGGTTAATTTACTCTGGGAAGCTGTTGTTGGATCACCAGTGTCTCAGGGACTTGCTTCCAAAGGTACGTCACTTACATATTAACTTTTGACTATTTTGAAGCTTTTGCCAGGTTGAATTCAGGTCCTAAAGTCTCTCCCTATCACTTTTAGCAGGAAAAACGGCATGTTTTGCATCTGGTGTGCAGCGTGAAGAGTCCTTCAAAAATGCCAGAAACCAGCGCAAAGGTCTGTCTGCTTTTTCATGATTATAATAATCTGTCATTATAATCAAGATAAATAAAGGAAGTTGGATACAACTCTTAAGAGAGATTTTTATAGCCTTTTCATCATGTAGTATTTTGTTTCTTCCCCAGTGAGAATCAGAAACTAGAAACTGTTATCGATGCTATGGGAGTTTACTATAACAATGGGAGATTGTTGCATTAGTGCAGCGGGAAAGCGAAGTTCTCCATTGCCCTACTTCTGGGATATGATTTGACCTATAGTAGCTGTGTATCAAGATCCCTGAACTAGCAAGGCACTCTTGAATTTACACATAATAAGTTTCTTCTAAGGAACCATTAATTTTTATAAAGAGTAAAAAAGTGAATATATTTCCCTTGGGAATTTTCATTGTGATTATTTATTTAGTTGGATAGGAGAAGGCCACAATCTTTATCAAGTGCTCTCTAAGGACTTACTTATGTTTGACAGTCAAAATCATTTATTTTCCACTTTATAGTGTTGATTCAAATATACACTCTTAATATTCTAATGTGGCGATGCACTCTACATTTGCATTACAACTGTGTTTCCTGAAACATCTGAGCATAGCATAGGAAATTCTTTCCTTTAGGTTGCTGGCTGGGTTGGATTTATACATCTTGCTGGTCAAATTTAATTTCTTGATTTAGTAAATTTAACACTATAAGATGTATACAGCATCATCAGGAAGCTTTCTCACCAGTGGTAACTTCATTGGAAGATATTAGTGAAACTACAGCATATTACTCTAGGAAAAAATATGGATTTTTTGGGGTATCTATATGTTGAAATTGTGTTGAACAAATTTCAGAATATTTTTTACATAACATTGCATCATTGAATGTTGTCAAGTTTGGAGGTTGGTTGGGGTGGGGAACATAAGCCATTGATGGCAAAATAATCCTTTTAGCTTGATTTCAGACAATTGCATCAGACCCTTTGTTCTCATGTTCATATTACACTTATGTAGGTTGCTGAATCCACAGAGCAGCCCGCTGGTCTTAATCAGGGACAGTATCCTGGGGATTCCTCAAGTGATGGTTTAAGGCAAAGGGAGGTTCTTCGGAACCTTTCTCCCTCGGGATGGGAGAACGTGTCGAGGTGAGTGTTACAGTAAAGAACCAGCTTCATACAACATGAATGTGCATCATTTGCATCAATTTAAGAATAAGGTGTGTTCATGCTATAGAGTCATGGAACTTTAACATGTACGACATTTTGCTTTATAAGGGCTCCACTTTAAAGATCTCTCCTGCATTTAACTTTTCTTAATACACAGCCGTTTAGGAATATATAAAAAAGTGGAGATGCACGCGTTGAAAAGGAAGGCATTTCCGTCCTGCACGGGTGTGCTCTCATTGTGCTGACCTCCTCATGGGGAGTTAGTGCCACCACAGAGAAAACAGCTGTCATAAGCATCGTGCAGCTGTTTTGCTGAGTGGCTTTGTGCTTTGTCCTTCGTAACAATGGGTGACAAAGGCGAAGAGACTGTTTAAGAAATGCTCTGCCAAGGCCTATGTTGGTGGTGCTAGGAATAAAGGCCGTCTCTAGAGCAGTTAGAGCTTTTCTTTAGAACAAAAGCCAGAAGTGGCTAAATGCGCTGACGTTTGGGTTTCATAGCTCTTGGAACACCTTATAATGATAAAGTTCCTGTGGGAAAAAATCAGTTGTGCTACAAGTTGAAATTCTGTGTCCCCCTAGTTCCTCTGCCCCACTTTTCCTAGTAGTTTTTAATACTTGATTGTTGATAAAGTCAGGTGTTTGAGAATGAAGAGGTTTTTTTTTCTTAATGGAAACTTCAAATATACACAAAAGTAGAGGGAAGTGTTGAAATTAATCTCCACATGACCATCACCCAGGCCCAATGATGATCTAAGTTTTGCCATACTTGTTACATCTATTCCCCCTTCCCTTTTTCTCCTGAAGTATTTAAAAGTAATTCCCAGACATCACGTCATTTCACCCCTACATACTTGAGTACGTAACGAGACACCTTTCGCTTATCCTGCATAGCTGCAGTGCCATCACCATCGGAGCCAACAGAAGCACGGTTAGCCTCTCATTTCCACACACCGTAATTTTTTTAAATGATCATAAACAGTATCATGCCGAGACCTACTTGTATTGGAATACTATTTTAGAAATACTCTGGATGTGGAATTTGGTTAAAAGACTGTCAGCATGTAAACTGGATAATTAGATTCATTATTGGATAGAAACACTTAAAATGGCTTCCCTTATTCTGACTATACAACTCGAGAATTGAGGCCCATATCTGACTATGTGAATTTCACCGTGGTAAAACTGGTCGATTTTACTCAACAAATATTTACTGAACAGCCAGTGCATATAACTTTGTTTAAGGATATGAGTTGACCAGCAGAGATGACCACGTAACCAACTGCTGATCTTTCTACAACTCTGTTAGTTTCAATTTTGTGAAGTGTTGCCAAAGGAGTTCATTGTGCGAGGCTCACAAAGCCAAAGTGACTCCTGTACACCCTGCCCTAGGCTGTGTTGCACGATAGAAGAAGCACGAGTTTGGTGTCAAACAAACAGGTCTGAAATCCAGCCCTGCAACTTACTAGCTCAGTGACCTTGTGCAAATCCCTCGTCTTCCTTGAGCTGCACTCGGGCTCCCTCTGTGAAATGGCAGGGTGGGGGAGAGCTCCCTCCCCACAAGGTTGTTGGGATCCAGTGAGATAACAGCTCAGCAGCCTATACAGGGCACACGTGGTCAGTAAGCCTGCGGGGTGATGCCACACATAACTCTGCCTCCTATAAAGTTCAGATGTCGGGGGAGGGAGAAATGGGCACTGGGGAGAGGGGGGAATTTCCTGCAGGAACGGCTTTGGGAGACATGTGGCTTTTTAGAGCTGCTCTCTAAAGGATGAACAGTGAGACCTGCAGTGAGACAAAAATGGGGGTGGGGATCCGCCTAGCCTGAAAAGGTCCAGCTTGTTTGTACATCGTAGTGATGACGTGGTGAGAACCTAGTGTTGGGCAAGGGCTCTTGTTTTTCAGACATGGAAGGAGGGCTTTGTCAGTCAGCGCGTTCTGTGCTGTGTCACACGGGTGCCTCACGCGGTAATCTCCAGGTAGCCGTCAGAAAGCCCATTCTTCTCTCTTTGATGTGAATTCCTGATTGTAATTTAGACTTGGTTTAGTATGAAAAGACGAAAACTAACTCAAAATGAGCGGTTTTTCAAATCTTTCATAGGCCTGAAGCTGCCCAGCCGGCGTTCCAAGGCCTGGGGCCTGGTTTCTCGGGCTACACGACCTACGGGTGGCTGCAGCTCTCCTGGTTCCAGCAGATGTACGCGCGGCAGTACTACATGCAGTAGTGAGTGTCTGCGTGCCGGGCGGGGGCTGAGGGAGCTCCCACCCATGTTCCCATCAGTCAGCAGTGGGGGATGAGTGTTCATCAGTTTCCACAGAGCCCTGCTCTGTCTGGTTCTGTGGGTGG
This sequence comes from Tapirus indicus, assembly GCA_031878705.1. Classification (NCBI taxonomy): domain Eukaryota; kingdom Metazoa; phylum Chordata; class Mammalia; order Perissodactyla; family Tapiridae; genus Tapirus; species Tapirus indicus. Next base: position 27,369,357 of record CM062927.1, on the reverse strand, counting down.
AGCAGAGTATAAGTGATAGCTGCTACCTGGTTTGTGTGTTGATGCAGGGGTGCTCGTGTCTGATACACAGTTTGATGACTATTTAGAATATGTTACTTTCTTTTTGATTGTGGTATCTTGAGAGTTTTGTGAAAGTTTTAATTTGCTCCAGCACCACACTTTTATGGTGGCCGTGATGTTTATTTCCAGATGGAATTTACCGATTGGCCTCTCTTAGGAGCAGAACAGGCATTTATAGGTATCCCTGTTAGTAAAGAATTCTTCACTAAGTTAAAGAAAAATCAAGTTTGTATGTATTATAATTCTTAATAGGAAAGGACCTGCGTGAATAAGGTTATGAGAAGCGCAGTCTTCGTGGTGCTTTGCTCTCAGCAGTCTCTGCCTCTATCATTTGTCTTTTAGTTTAGCGGCCACTGCTGCATCAGGGGCTTTTGTCCCCTCACCAAGTGCACAAGAGATACCTGTGGTCTCTGCGCCTGCTCCAGCTTCCATTCACAACCAGTTTCCAGCGGAAAACCAGCCAGCCAATCAGAACGCTGCTCCTCAAGTGGTGGTTAATCCTGGAGCCAATCAAAATTTGCGGATGAATGCACAAGGTGGCCCTATCGTGGAGGAAGATGATGAGATAAACCGAGACTGGTTGGATTGGACCTACTCAGCAGCTACGTTTTCTGTTTTTCTCAGCATCCTCTACTTCTACTCCTCCCTGAGCAGATTCCTCATGGTCATGGGAGCCACCGTGGTCATGTACCTGTAAGCAGATGATTTCGCTTTCCTCTTTTTCCTTTACTGCAAATTACACTCTACGGTGACTCAGACCAAGTACAGATTTTGCTCTTTTTTGAGCAGTCTCGGTCATTATTCAAGGAGGTGTGTTTAAATAGTATGTCATTCTGGCATTTTCAATTTAAAGAATGGACGGCGTAGTTGTGCTTTGCCGGGCACATGATTAATCATGTGTTACTATAAGAACATTCTTGTCTTTTCCTCTAGATAAGGCACATGCCAGGCTCATGAACCACAATAATACAGCCATACTGAGGCATGGAGAGGAAAATTGTATTTGTTTTCCTAAGAACGGGAACATATTTATCAGGCTACAGCTGCCTGCCAGGATAGAGGTCAGGCACTGACTATCAACACAGCCCTAAAGGGCCAGGGAACCTGTACAGACCTGACATTTGGCTTTATCCATGGCTCAGAGTAGTGGTTCTCAGCTGGGATGATTTTGCACCCCTCTGTCCTCTGTCTGCCCCCAGACATCTGGCAATGTTTGGAGACATTGTTGACTGTCACAACTAGGGAGATGGTCCTACTGGCATCTAGTTGGCAGAGGTCAGAGTTGCTGCTAAACATCCCACAATGCATAGAAGAGCCCCCCACAGTAAATATCCAGCCCAGTAAGTCAGTAGTCCCAGAGCTGAGTGAGAAACCTTGGCCTGGAGTGATATGTCCTTGTTTGTGGCTAAAACTGACAGAAGAAATTTTTCCTCTGTAGTAAAAATGGATTTTTATTTTAATTTTTAAAAATCTTAGAGAAATATTTAGAATAATACGACAAGTACATCCAGTATTAATCATTGCTAATATTTTGTCATATTTGCTTCATGACTTGGATTTTGTTGGATTTTCCAAATAAAACTTTTAGTCAGTTCTTTAAATCCTGTAGTCTGTAGAATCGTATTTAGGTGACCAGATTTAGGTCTTATTATTATATGTTATTACATGTCTTATAATCACAGCTGTGTGTGTGTGTGTGTATGTATGTGTATGTGTGTATTTTTTTCCTGCCCCCGTTCAGGTCTTGGAGTGTAAGGTTTAGTTCAGATGAGCAAGCATTTACTGAGCACATGCTGTGTGCCAGGTGCTTTTCATGCTGCTGGGTGTCCCCATAGAGACCTTCAAGATCCTGATAGGCCAGTGGGGAAGGCTAGGAGATGGTGTGATAGAATGTCTGCAGATGGGCCTTGCTGTGGGCATCTCATCGGGGTGCTCCTCTGATTAGAGGAGGGGAGAGGGTGAGACCTTATTAATCAAGAGGACCTTGAATCGTGAGTAAATCTCACTGTGATGTCAGCTAAGATGGACTTTTATGTGCTTCCTTTAAAGGCATCACGTTGGGTGGTTTCCATTTAGACAGAGGCCGGTTCAGAACTTCCCGAACGGCGGGCCTCCTTATGAAGCTGTGAACCAGGACCCCAACAATAACTTACAGGTATGGAGCTTTCGACGGAGTCCGGCGGGCTGATGTGAAATGCCAGGCTCTCAAATCTTTAACCTTTAGTTATCCAGCCTCGTAGATACCTGTATATCCAGCCATTTTGTTAGGCTAAGTATTGCTAGATTTTTTTCAAATTTATTCTTAGAGCAGTAGCGATTTTGAAAACATTTGCCATAAGGTCCATCAGGTGTTTTTGTCAGATGGCAGTTTGCATTTTGGCATATATAAATAGTGGGTTTTTTTAAACTCACTATTTTGAGCATTCAATGGCCTGTAACAATGTGTTACACCATGGAGACCGCTAAGGGATAGTTATTGTAATGAAGGATTAACAGCGTAAGCATGTTTCACTTAGAGAATAAAAATTTTCCTGGAAAATAACACACACAAATAGAATTTTTATAAGGCGGGTTAATGCATAATCCTAAAGGATATGCTTTATAATATAAACTGTCATCTGTGCTCAGAACCCTGGTTTCCATTTTTAGTTTTTTAACTCAGAACACTGCCCACATTGGAAGAATATCCACATTTAATGAAGTGCTTAACTTAATTACTAGTTTAATAATAGTTGAAGATCTAATTACTTCATTTGGTTTGGTGCTTGCTGCCTGGAATAATCAAAACTGTGAGAATGTCACCAGTGCAGTTGTGTTACAGAGGCCTGAGGAAGAGCTCACCCAGCCTAGGACATCATTCCCTGGGGTCCTGCCTGCCTGGTTGCTTCGTATATGGGGCAGGGGGCCGGGGATTTACTCCGCCCTTTCCTAACATTATTTAGTGTTGATCGCGGTCCTAATTGTTTTCTCATTGTGTTTCATTAACTGTAGGAAGGCCCTGATCCTGACATCGAAGATCCCAATCACCTTCCTCCAGACCGGGACGCTCTGGATGATGAGCAGAACAGCCCTTCATTTATGAGCACAGCCTGGCTCGTCTTCAAGACTTTCTTTGCCTCTCTTCTTCCAGAAGGGCCCCCAGCCATAGCAAACTGATGGTGTTTGCTCTCTGGCTGCTAGGGACTTTGACCAGCGTGGACTGGATTGTCTGACTCCAGCTAGATTTCCTCTCCTGGACATGGCAATGGCACAGAATTAGTGAAAGAGCCAACAAGGAAGATGATATGCTTTTGTGATGAAGCAAAAGCAGAAAGTAAGACATGAAGCCATGACACAGATTGATGAACAAAAAATGCCCAAGGCTGCTCATGTCTTTATTCTGAAGAGCTTTAATATATACTGTATGTCATTTCATAGGCGTTGTAAGTAGAAGGCATTAGTGTCGCATGTTTACGCCTGAGGAACTTCCAGATGTGTGTATCTGCATGTGTGTTTGTACATAGATGTCATAGATGCAGAAATGGTTCTGCTGGTTTGATTTGATTCCTGTTGGAATGTTTAAATTACACTAAGTGTACTACTTTACATAATCAATGAAATTGCTAGACATGTTTTAGCAGGACTTTTCTAGGAAAGACTTATAATTGCTTTTTAAATGCAGTGCTTTACTTTAAACCAAGGGGAACTTTGCACAGGTGGATACCTTTGCTGGGTTTTCTGTTCAATAAAGTTTTCCTATGAATGACGCTGGCAGAGACTCCTGTCATCTTAGCAGTTTACTCTGTGTCCTCTGTCACTGGATGGTCAACAGTTGAGTTGCTGATTTTTAAGTAACCTGAATGTTTTTGCTTCTTTTTATAAAAGAACTCTGCTAATGAAGAATGATAAGGTAAGGCCATGAAAGTTTTTATTTACTAAGAATATACTTGTGTTTGTCCCCATTTCCTGATTTAAACGGTACTGGCTTACGTAGTAACCCATCAAAGTTAAATTCCCCCAATTTAAAATTAGTGGCATCGAGCACCTTTCCCCTTGGCAATGCTGCAGTAGTTTTACCTGCTCAAATGTCATGCTTTTGTAAGCTGAGCTTACTTTTGTGACTTCAGTCCTTGAAGTATTAATTTTGAGACTAATCTTAAATGCAAAGTTCTGTGTATTTTTCACATGAAGAATGTTACAGGTAGAGTGCTAAAGGCCTGGGCGTGTTTTTAGCAAAGTAAATCAGCTTCTTGTATCATGGTTATGATCATCTAAATTAATCATTACTGGAAACATCGTTTACATCAAATAAATATTCATTGAACAATTCATAGCAAGATTCTGGGTAGATACAAAGGTATTTTATGTATGGTTGTGCTTTAAAAAGCCAACTAAGATTATCATGTAAGGAGTTAAATGGCATAAAATTTCAAATAAACATCTCCAGAACAAAGGAACTATCAAAAGGCAGTGATTATTGACAAGTTATGAAGGCAATATTTGCTTGAAGGGAAAAATGACTTGAGACTGGAGGTTTTAGAGTTTTACGAGTGAGAACGTGGGTCTGAAGTGGTGGAAGGAGTCTGAGGAGCTGGAGAGGAGGGAGGTCACAGCCAAAGCAACAGTGCCGAGAGGAGACTTGCCTCCTCCTTGCAGCTGGATTCTGGGCACTCTTGCTGATTTATGAAAGTGACCATTAAGAGTTCACACTAAGGCCTTTTTAAAGTCTTGGCTAGAAAAGCCTACCACTTTTCAGAGGAGGGGGCATCACCATTTGGCAAGGGGCGTGGAGCCCCAGGCAGCTGGCAGTGCCCGGCTCCCGTCTCTAGAGGAGTGGGGCCGCTCTTCCTGTGGTGTCGGGTTGTGACGATTCAATTCCAGATTCCATGGGCCCAAAATAGCTCCAGGAAGGTACTCCTGAGGACAGCTGGCAAGGGCTCAGATTGGCCCAAGCCCCACTAGGACAAAGGGGGGGACCTTCAGAAAACAGATAAGGCTTAAGATGGCTGACACGTGGGGGAAGCAGACATGTCAGTGCTTCCAGAACAGTTACTAAATATGGTAAAATAAAGTACTACATACCACTATAATATTGAGGAAATTATTGCGCTGAATCTCCATTATTAAGTAGCAATTAAATAGCTAAGAACAAACAAAAACTCCCCAAATTTCAGCTCAGGCCGTAGCAGCTTTTTAAGTTTGCATTTTCTAAGGTGTGTTTTTTTTTGAATCCTAGTTCTATAGAAGAAACACTCCAGAAATAGGAGTTCACGATCAAGTAAATTTGGAAACCTCAGGTTGATGGAAGTTCTTAGGTTTCTTCACTGCGGGACTTCTGGGGCCTTTAATATGCGGATGTGCCTGAAGAGGGCCACGTGGTCTGCAGCCTCTCCCTCCCCTGGACACACCTAGGACTGAACGGTGGGCCGAGTTTGGGGAAATGTGCTTAAGTTAATATTAATCAGCACCTCGTGTGGCGTTCTCTGGCAAACATTTGGTTAGAAGTGACATGTTGCGTAATAAACAATGGAGGTAAGTACTCTGTATGACCAGGAGGGAGACACAGAGCCATCCCCGTCTACGGTCTGACTGACAAGGGAGAGGTTCTGGGTCGTCTTTGTCTTAGCAGCTGCTCTTTCACCGTTTCGTAGGAAGTTAACCCTTGGCCTGAAGAAACTGGAGTGGCCTCCCCTGAGGTAAGTGACCTTGAATGGCACTGCTGATTCTTCTCAGGACCTACTCCCACCCCACCCCTCTTTGCCGTATAGACCTATGACTGGACTCAAGTCCCAGCAGGCCTCAAAGGGTGAGGTACAAAGGTGATCCATGAGGGGCTGCACTGTGGGAATGGCATGATTTTTCCAATTTAGACAGAGAAATCTGGGCATGTGTGGCAATGGATCTTAAGGGCATGGGATAAAGGTGGAAGGAACGTAAAGTTGGATCAGGCTGAATTTATTAATATGGACCCTAAGCACAGCTTCTGGATTTATTGTCTTAGTGTGAGGAGTTAGAAAGGGCTCTAACAGTTTGGTTGGCTGAAATATAAACTAAAAGGTGGTCTACACTAAATGAAGTTGAAATGCCTAAACTGCCCTGTAAACTGTAGAGGACGATATTCGAAGGTTTAGGGAGACTGGAATGTGAGAGTGGATTTACCATGTAAGACTGCCCACCCCCCCGGGAGTGTCCAGAGGGCATGACTTTGAACGTGACTGTGAGAAGTGGATTTGGGAGGGGAGCCCAGCGTCACTGAAGAGCTCTGGGTCAGTCACTCATCTCTGTAGGTTAGAAAGTACCATGGGAAATGGTGCCACTGAACTGGTATCCCTAAGTATAATGGGGATTGCTGGGTCTCAGGGTTGGCTAGTTGATCATGGTATCCCGGAAAGAAAGAAATGGACAGTCTACCAAATTCTTACTTGATATTTATAAGCAGAAGAGTCCTAGGTCAAGTGAAGAGGAATCTCAGGTGAACCACCAAAACAGAATTATGACTCCTCAATCAATTCCCACACTTGAGCCAGTTTACAGACCCCGAATCCCTTGAACGCAGGGGGGACTAGATCCCTTTGAGGAGGGACCTGCAACACTGCAAAACAATTTATACTGTTAAATTTCTCCCAGCCATCCCCCAAAGGAACCCTACAACTTTTTACCAGGGTGACTGTGCATTGGGGAAAAGGAAATACTCACTGGACCCTAGCTCTAAATTGACACTAATTCCAGGAGACCCAAAACATGACTATGGTCCACCAGTCGAGTAGAAACTTACGGAAGTCAGGTGCTCAATGGAGTTTTAGCCCAGGTCTGTCTCACAGTGGGTCCAGTGGGTCCTCGAACCCATCCTGTGGTTTGTCCCCAGTTCCAGAATGTATAACTGGAATAGTCATACTCAGCAACTGGCAGAATCCCCACACTGGTGCCCTCACCTGTGGAGTGAGGGCTATTATGGGAGGAAAAGCCATGCGGAAGCTACTAAAACTGCCTCTAATGAGGAAAATAGTAAACCAAAAGCAATACGGCATCCCTGGAGGGATCGCAGTGATCTAACGCCACCATCAAGGACTTAAAGATGCAGGGCTGGTGATTCCCGCGTCTCCACTCAGCTCTCCTAGGTGGCCTGTGCAGAAGACAGATGGGTCTTGGAGAATGACAGTGGATCATCGACAGTGGATTAACGAGGTGGTGATTTCAACTGCAGCTGGTGTTCTAGATGTGGCTTCATTGCTGGAGCAAATCAACACATCCCCTGGGTACCTAATATGCGGATATTGATGTGGTAAATGCTTTTCTTGATAACCTGTTAGTCAAGACCATCAGCAGCAGTTTGCTTTCAGCTGGTAAGGCCAACAACCCACCTTCACTGTCTAACCTCAGGGGTGGATCATCTCTCCAGCCGTATGCCACGATAATTTGGTCTGGAGTGACCTGGATCCCCTTTCCCTTTCATCAGATATCACCTGGTCCATTACATTGATGATGATATGCTGATTGGGTCTAGGGAGCAAGAAGTAGTAACTACTCTAAATATATTGGTAAGACATTTGCATGCCAGAGGTTGGGACATAAATTCAACAAAAATTCAGAAGCCTTCCACCTCAGTGAAATTTCTAGAGGCGTACTGGTTTGGGGCACGTCCTTTTCTAAAGCAAAGGATAAGTTATACATCTGGCTTAAAACCAAAAGAGAAGCACAACACCTAGTGGGCCTCTTTGGACTGTGGTGGCAACATTTTCCTCATTTGGGTGTGTTACTCTGGCCTCTTTACCAAGTGACCTGAAAAGCTGCCAGTTTTGAGTGGGGCCCAGAACAGGAGAAGGCTCTGCAACAGGTCCAGGCTGCTGTGCAAGCTGCTCTGCCACCGCATGACCCACCAGATCCAATGGTGCTTGAAGTGGCAGATAGTGATGCTGTTTGGAGCCTGTCAGGCCCCTGTGGGTGAATCCCAGTGCAGACCTTTAGGATTTTGGAGCAAAGCCCTGCCATCCTCTGCAGATAACCACTTTCCTTTTGAGAAACAGCTCTTGGCCTGCTACTGGGCCTTTAGAGACCGAATGCTTACCCACGGACCCACCAAGTTACCATGTGGCCTGAGCACATCATGAACTGCATTCTGTCTGACCCACCAAGTCATCAAGTGTGCACAGCAGCACTCCATCACCAGATGGAAGTGGTATATATGAGATTAGGCTCCAGCAGGTCCTGAAGGCATAAGTTACGTGAAGAAGTGGCCCAAACGCCTGTGGTCCCCACTCCTGCTACACTAGCTTCTCCCTCCCAGCCTCCACTTTGTGGCCTCATGGGGAGTTCCCTACGATCAGCTGACAGAGGAAGAAAAGACTTGGGCCTGGTTGACAGATGGTTTTGTACGATGTACAGGCACCACCCGAAAGTGGACAGCAGGCCCTCTCGGGGACATCCCCAAAGGACAGCAGGGAAGGGAAATCCTCCCAGTGGGCAGAACTGCAAACGGTGCATCTGGCTGTTCATTTTGCCTGGAAGGAGAAATGGCCAGACGTGTGACTATATACAGACTCATGGGCTGTGGCCAGTGATTTAGCTGGATGGTCAAGGACTTGGAAGTAATATGATTAGAAAATTGGTGACAAAGAGGCCTGGGGAAGAGGCGTATAGGTAGACCTCTCTGAATAGGCAAAGAGCATGAAGATATTTGTGTCCCATATGAATGCTCACAAAAAAGTGACCTGAGCAGAGGAGATTTTAATAGTGACGTGGAGAGGACAATCTGTCCTGTGGATACTAATCAATCTTTCCCCAGCCACTCCTGTCGTTGCCCAGTGGGCTCATGAAGAAAGTGGCCATGGTGGCCGGGAGGGAGGTTGTGCATGAGTATAACATGGACATCCATTCACCAAGGCCAACCTGGCTCCAGCCAATGCTGCGTGCTCAATGTGCCAGCAGCAGAGACCAACTCAAGAGTCCCCGATATGGCAGCATTACCCAGGTTGACCAGCCAGCTACCTGGTGGCACGCTGATTATGCTGGACCACTTCCATCATGGAAGAGGCAGCGCTTCATTCTTACTGGAATAGACACCCACTCTGGATACGGATTTGCCTTCCCTGCACACAATGCTTCTACCCAAACTACCATCCAGGGACTTACAGAATGCCTTATCCACCGTCATGGTATTCCACACAGCATTGCTTCTGATCGAGGAACTCACTTCACAGCAAAAGACGTGCAGTGATGGGCCCATGCTCATGGGATTCTCTGGTCTTATCATGTTCCCCATTGTACTGGATTGAATAGTGTCCCCAAAATTCGTGTCCATCTGGAACCTGCAAATGTGACCTTATTTGGAAATAGGGCATTTGCTGAAGTAATCACGTTAAGATGAGGTTACACTGAATGGCCTTATAAGAGGGAAATTTGGACACACACACACAGAGGGAAGGTCACCACGTGAAGACAGAGGCAGAGACTGAGGCTATGCTGCCACAAGCCAAGGAACACCAAGGATTGCCAGCAACCATCAGAAGCCAGAAAAGGCGAGAAAGGATTCTCCCCTAGAGCCTTCAGAGGGAGCATGGCCCTGCTGACACCTTGATTTCAAACTTCTAGCCTTCAGAACTGAGAAACTAAATTCCCGTTGTGTTGAGCCACCCCGTTTGGGGTAGTTTGTTATGGCTTCCCAGAGAAATTAATAGGCCCATTATCCTGAAGCTTGATGGAACAGTAGAATGGCCTTTTGAAGACTCAGTTACAGTGCCAGCTAAGTGGCAATACCTGCAGGGCTGGGCCAGTGTCCTCTAGGAGTCTGTGTATGCTCTGAATCAGTGTCCAACATATCGCGCTATTTCTCCCATCACCGGGATTCACGGGTCCAGGACTCATGGGTGGAAATGGGAGGGGCACCGTGCACTATCCCCCCAGTGGTCCACTAGCAACATTTTTGCTTCTCTTCCCCGAAACCTTATGCTCTGCTGGTCTAGAGGTCTTCATTCCTAAGGGAGTAGATTAGTTTCCTAAGGCTGCCATAAGAAATTCCACAAACTGGGTGGCTTAAAACGGTGGAAATTTATTTTCTCACAGTTCTGGAGGCTAGAAGTCTGAAATCAAGGTGGTGGCAGTGTCGTTTCCCGCTGGGGGCTCTAAGGAAGAATCTGCTCGATGCCTGTCTCCTAGCTTCTGGTGTTGCCAGCAGTCCTTGACCTTCCTTGACTTGTAGTTGCATCACGCATCTTCCCATGACCTTCTTTCCTCTGTTTCTGTGTCTCTGTGTCTTCACATGACCTCCTTATAAGGACGCCAGTCATGGGATTGACATCTGCAAAGACCCCTTCTTCCTGGTACAGAGAGGGAGACATCCCTACAAATGGAGACTTCCCTTACAAATGCAAATGTTTGGTAAACAGAACTTTGATAAGAATGGGCCCTCTCCAAGGACCCTCCAGTCTATTGATAACCCAGAGTTATCCGTGGTGATGGCCCATTCCAGGCACAGGCCCTCCATCCCAAATCCCTTTAGACAGTTAGTGGGGGTGAAGGTCAAAACGTCCTTCAGAGAAAACAATCAAGGTAAAGAGACATATTTTGAGATGGCCAATTCTGATCCCCCACATCATCTAACAGAAGATGAATTAATGATAGTTAACTTTACATCACAGGATTTAAGGTACAGGATATAAGGAGAAGACTTAGCATCTTCTCCTGGGGAAAGGATCAGCGTGTTCTTGGTTATACGCAGGAAAGTTGCATCACATTAGACGGAAGCCTGACTTTGTCATTGTATTTATCTGGAGATGGAGTGTGGTTTAAGGATGTGTGCCTGGGTGCCAGGCTGGAAAGGGTAAACTGTGGTGGGTGGTTTTATGTGTCTACGTGGCTAGGCCCAGTCATTCAATCAGACACTAATCCGGGTGTTGCTGTGGGTACTTAGCAGATGTGATTAACATCTACAACCAGTAGACGTTAAGTACAGGAGATTATTCTTGATAACCTCAGCGGGCCCCGTCCAGTTAGCTGACCATCTGAGGAACGGTGGTCTGCAGCGTCAGCTTCTCCACCAGCTGGCAGCCCACCGGCCTGCCCCATGATTCCAGACTCGCCTCGCCAGCCTCGATGGTCACGTAAGCCCATTCCTTGAAATAATAAATAAACAAATAACGAATCTCCTGTTGGTTCTGTTTCTCTGGTAGACCCTGACTGGTAAAGGGTCCCAGCCCTGGAGGTTTGGGGTCCGGCTCGTTAGCCCTGTGCACTGTGCTGACAGGGCAGAGTTGCTTCCAGGAGGCTGTATCACTTGTTCAGCAGAATCGGGTGCCCCTCTGGCTCTGCCTGAGACAAAAGGCATGTGGGGGCAGCTCCAGGGAAGGGGTACGGCTTTGCTCTGGGCCTCCTAAATAAGGTTTCCATTCCGGAGCCTGGGCTGGGTGGGCTTCCAGGAAGAGGCAGGCCTCAACTGGAAGGATTGGAGTGGAGTGGTGGGATGTGAATGGTGTGGGCACCTAGGGAGTGGGTGGGAGCTGTCTCTGATTTGGTGACATCCAAGAGTAGCTTTGCCCACAGTGGAGCCGAGTGGCCCAGCGGCAGTCAGCCTCTCTGATGCCCGTTGTCTTCATGCAGCCCACGTGTGCAGGGGATTGTGGTTCCGTCCACACAGTGGGCTGAAGGGCACATGGGCAGGCACACATACCATATGGTCAACACTCAAAAATTATGTACTGTGGACCTACCTGGGGCCAGGTGCTCCCTGCCCTCATGGAGCTTACATCCTGGTGGGACGACAGAGATGACACCAGGCAACAAGTGGACATCAAATGACAAAAAGCATTGACAGGAGAGAGAATAACGGGATGGGGGACATTTCAGATAGCAGGGGCTTTGGGGGAGGGCGAGTGGTTAGATAGTGGTCAGGGAAGGTGTCTGAGGAGGTGACAGCTGAATGATGAGCTGGAGCAAACCGAGCAAAGATTTGGGGAAGAGCCTTCCAAATGGCAAGAACTGGAAGTGCAAAGGGCCTGAGGCAGGAACAAGGTCAGTGTAGCCAGTGTCTCAGACCGTGGCAGGGGGCTGAGGCTGAGCGAAGGAGGGTGGTGGGAGACGAGATCCAGAACTGGGTGGAGCCAGCAGAGCCCTGTAGGCCAGAGTAAGGAGTGTGGGAATTAGCCAAAGCGAGATGAGAGTCATTGGAGGAGCCATAAGGGAGGGCAGGAAGGGAGAGAACAGTATAGTCTGATGGCTTGTACTTCAAGGAGCTGTGATTTTATGAAGGAAGAGGGAGGAGAGATGCTTCAAGGACAGGGTATGGAAGAAGAACTCCACCGAGAGCCTGCAGGGAAATGAGCAAATCCAGCGTCAGAGCGAGCGGGTGAGGGATCAGAGACTGCAGATGATCGAGGGCTGGGGGGCAGGATTTGGGGCCAGGGAGGGCTGCAGGGAGCCATGGGAGGGTAAGGGTCGCGGTGCCAGCTGACTAGGAAAGTGCCAGCTGCCTTGAGGTGGAGCAGGAGGCCAACAGGAACAGGAGGCAGCGGGGAAGGCGGTGGGCTGTTCTCATGACAACCTTCTGGCTGGGGTTGGCCTGCAAGGGGAAGCGGTTGGTAGGGGTGAGGCAGAGGGGTGGGGGCAGGAGAGCTGATTTGAGCCCCAGCCGAGGAGCCCCGGGGAAGTTGCATCTCCATGCTGACCTGCTGCTCCCATCTCTAACACAGACCCCTGGGGCATCTAAAACCCGCTCTGCCCACCACACAGGCGTCACGAGGCTCAGAATAACGCAGTGCTTTCTGAAGGTCACAAACGGGAGGCAGGACGAGTCTAGATGGTCCCTGGTGGAACCCTTTATTTTAATAATCTCATTATTTTAAAATGTTTTAAATAAGTGGGGATATACAGTTCTCTTTTAAAATACATTTAAGTGAAAGAGCAAGTCAGTTTAAAAGGTTAAGTAAATAATAGTCTAAAGCATATGCAGAGACGAAGGAAATCATGACAGTGGCTCTTGCGTGAGCAAGGTTCAGGAAACACTAAACACTAAAAGCTTTGTGAACAGACAGCTCATGAACATATTAAAAAAAAAAAAAAGTGACTACCCGCGTGTTTGTTTGTGTGTATTTGGGGCGGCTCCTGTGAATAGACATGTGTGCGTGTGGGCGTGCGGGTCTCATAGGCAGATGTAGCTGGGGATGGTGTGTATTAGCCTTCGTGGGGGGGCCTGGATGTGTATTGGGGTGTGCCTATCTGTGCACACAGGGTTATCTGCACGTGCAGGTGTACTGCTTTACCCGGGCAGGCTGCATCGGGGTGTGCGCGTCATGAGTCACTGCTGTTAACAGTTAACAGGAGGATGTGTGTGCTCCCTGGCTGAGCACCACCCGCTGGGACCGGACTGTGCAGGAAGCCTGGGCCTGGCTGGTCACCAGCCACCAGGGAGCAGCAGATGGCTGCCTGCCACGGCTCCTCCCTGCCGCCCCTCAAAGCTGCAGGGTCTTCAAGACCCCTCACTTCTTCAGGCTGGGTCCACTCCGAGCCTGGTACTGGTGGCCCTCTGAAGTCTCTCTCTTCCCCATCCCCACTTCCACAATCCCCCCAGGCCTCTGCTAGAGTAGCCAGTAGCCCCTGGCTGAGGCTTTCTGGAAGGCCTACGACTCAGAAAGCCAACCTGTTGTTGCAGGGTGGGTTGGGACCTGTGGGCAACCCTGGGTGGCCTCATGGGGTCCTGGGGAAGGGGACCCAACTGGCCTGGGTTCGTGAAGTGCTGGCACCTAGGCCTCTGGAGCACAGCTGGCCTGGCCACTTCTGGCTCTTCCACTGTCTGGGCTCTGTCGCTCTGTCTCTGGACCTCTGTTAGTGGTGCTCTGTAGCTCTGTCTCCCCTACTCTCAGACCTATGCCTGTTCAGAATACTGCCAAACCCTTGGGCTCATCCCTGGCTTGTGGGAACTGAGCCCCTCTGAGATCCAAGGTGGGCATCGGGGGGGCAGCTGGGCCCTGGAGCCCTTCGGCTCGGATGTCCCTACGTCCAGGGCACCACCTGCACTAACAGGGAGTGGCACCCTAAGGCCAGCCTGGCAGCAGCGGCAACGATTAGCAGGAATACCTGTTCCTCTTCACAGTCCTTCCACCCACACATACTTATTGAAGTCCTACTGTGTGCCTGCACGGTTCCAGGGACTCAGCTTCTGGTGATGGGCGGCTCCTTCTGCTGCCGCGATAAGATAGCCACTGTGGGCTCAGCGATCCCTTGTCTAGTTCTCACAGCACCCCTAGGAGATGAGTACAACTCAGCCCACTTTATGGTTGAACGAACTGAGGCTCTGAGGGGTTAAGTGACTTACCCAAGTCGCACAGCCAGTGAGCAGCCCAAGCTGGGAGCCACACGCAGCATGCTCTCATTCAGTAGTCCCTTTCTTCCTTTAGAGACCCCTCAGCCACAGCGGCATCCTCTCTGCCTGTGACTGAACGTGAAGGGGCTAGGCAGTCCCCTGGGTCTCACGGGTGACATTCTCTCCCCCATCCTTGCCTCCACCTCCACCCCAGGTGACCGGGTTAACAATTTAGTGTGTGTCCTTCCCAATAATCCTACACAGGCCTACATACCTGTAGTCAAGCACTGAGGCTGTCATCACTATCCTCTTTACAGACGTGGGATCCTTTTGTATGATTTTCTCCCTCAATGACACGGTGGTAAACTGAATAATGCCCTTCCCCCACTCCCAAAGATATCCCCGTCCTAATCCTTGGAGCCTGTGAATATCATCTTATATGGCCAAAAAAAAAGGATTTTGCAGGTGTGATTAAGTTACAGATTTGCGATGAAATTATCCTGAGTTAGGTAGGTGGGTCCTAAATGCAGTCACAAGTGTCCTTAAAAGAGAGAAGCAGAGGGAGATTGACACACAGACAGGAGAGGAGAAGGCAATGTGAGCAGGAGGCAGAGACTGGAGTGATGTGGCCACAAGCCAAGGAGTTGTGGCAGCCACCAGAAACTGGAAGAGACAGGGAACAGACTCACCCCAGAGCCTCCGCAGGGAGCGCAGCCACGCGGATACCCTGATTTCAGCCTCCTGGCCCCCAGACTGTGAGAGAATGAACTGTTGTTGTAAGCCACCAAGGTAGTGGTAATCTGTCACAGTAGCCACAGGAAACTAATACAGGCTGGGAAGGACATATTAGCAAGTAATAATAATAATACAATAATTTTTAAACGGCAGGATACAGAACAGCATGTGTAGTATGAACCGATTTGTTGTAAAAGATGTGTGTGTGTGCACACAGAAAAATACTGGGGAGAAAAAACCCATATATGCTCATTACCCAGCAAGTCTTCCTCCTGGCAATTTATCCCAGGGAGATAATTAAGGCTGTGTGCAAAGGCGTGCACACAAAGATATTCAAGCAGGACTGCTTGCAATGGCAAACTGCTGGAAGCAATCTAGAGGTTCAACTTTGGGGTTCAGTTCCATAAAAATAATGCAGCCACTTATTAGTGGAACCCTGTACAAATTTTTAAACAAAGATCTTGTATAAATGTACTTATTTTTATTGAGGGATTGTTACAGTACAGTACGTAAAAAGGCAGTTATAAAAGAATCTGTATAGTATGATTCCATTTAAAAGCAATTCATCATCATCATCTAGGTGCCAAGAAAAGTGTTTGAAGGGACACAACCAAGGTGCAGCCCTTGTCACTAGAGAGGTGGGTGGGATCATTGGTATTGTAAATTTTTTCTTTCCTTCGCTTGTCTGAATTTTTTTCTATAATGAGCATGAATTATACTTGCAATAAGGAAAAAGTATAATTTAAAAAGTTTACAGGGAGGGAAAAAAGCCAGGCTGAAATTCAAGGTCAATGGTGTGAGGACAGAAGAGGTGAGAAAGAATTTGGGAGCCCAGGCAAAGAAATCAGGGGAAGCTTCCTGGAAGAGGTGCCACTGAAGCTGGAAAGGGAGGACTGATGAGTGAGGAAGCCATAGGCCAGTTGGTGGAACAGAGCGCCGAGAGCCAGCGGCCCAGCAGGGCAGAGCGTGAGAAACACAGGGGCTCCAGGCTCCTAGTCAGAGGTGTGCTGGAAAAGTTTAACAACCGGCTCTTAGGGGGCAGGATAGGAAGCCTGATTTGTAGCCTTGTGGTGTAAATATGCCCCCACGGCCAATTTCAAGCTGTCAACATGATGTCGCTGAACGCAGAGTTGGTAAGAGACGCACAGTGGCCCAGCGTTCTATAGTTATTTCCACTCTACAGACGCCGTAGACGTCCATCACCTCAAGGGCATTGATAGTAGTGAAATGTAGTAAAATAATTTGGCAGTGATAAGCTTTGAGTTAAATTTGTTTTTAATAAAATTTATGTAATTTACATTTTAATGATAGCTGTTTAATAACCGGCTTGCAAAGTTCCTGCAAGTTTAACACTTGACTCCCACGAGTAGACCGGGTTCCTCCAGCGCTCCGTGAAGCTGCCTCTTGGAGCTGGAGGAGCTCCAAGCCCGAGGGCCACCTGGAGTTGAGCTGTGACAATGACCCCAGGGCTCTGTCCTCAGGCATGCCTATCTCCAGGCCACTGACCTGCTGTGGGAATGCCCAGGCCCTCCCTCAGCCCTTGGTTGTAAACAGGAGGCCATGGCCCCTCACATCCTTCCAGTCCAGGGAAAGTTCCCTCATTGCAGCCTAGGGCGGGGCCTTCCTTCCCCAGTCAGCTGACCCCTTGCTCTGCTTTTCTTTGGAACCCGGAGGCCTCCACTCGTGTCCCTCTGCAAAACAGGCCTGAAATTTCTGGGAGGGGTCGTTACAACCTGGCCCTATCTCCTAGGCCAGGACTTCCCCAAGAAAGTCAGGGTCCAGGCCACGGGGCAGCGGCCCAGCTCAGGCCACATCTGCTTTCAATCCAAGCTCCCTCCAGGGCTGGGGTTACAGGCCCCACCACCCCAAATTGTTGGTCACAAAGTCCCCTCCACTGGGGCAAATGATGAAGTTGGTCCCCTCTCTTGCCTCAGTCTCCCCACCCTACATTTATTTTCCTCCTTGACGGCACCCTATTCCTCCTACCTAATGCCCACATACTTCTTCCCCGCTCCACAACCAACACTTACTCTCAGGAAGGGAATTTATTAACTAGCTCTTGCTATTGTGTACTTGACTAATATGGCAAAGTCAGATCAATGGAATCCCCCTGTTGGTGGGATGGGAATTTTCTACCTGGGTTCTGGGTCCAGCTTTGCCATAAATTCCTCTTTCTGGGCATACCTAGAAAGGCAGGATTTCGGGAATCACTGGGTGGAGGAGGATCTTGGGTTGTCACCTGATCTGCCATGGGACAGGCTCAGCCACAGTGTCGTGACAAGCCATATTGGCACCTGAGGTAAAAGGAAAAATCAGTCAGACTGACCTAGTCTTCACTTAAAGTTTCGATACTTTGTTCATTATGGATCTTTTGCATTAATTTTGATTTTTTATTGTGGTAAAATATACAGAACATATATTTACCATTTTCACCATTTTTAAGTGGACAGTTCAGTGGCATTAAGTACATTCACATTGTTATACAACCATCACCACCATCCACCTTCAGAACTTTTCCGTCTTCCCAAACTGAAACTGTCCCCATTAAACGCTAACTCCCCATTCCCCGCTCTCCCAACCCCTGGCCACCATGCTTCTACCTTCTGTCCCTATGAACGTGACCACTCCAGGAACCTCACATAAGAGGAATCATACAGTATTCGTCCTTTTGTGACTGCCTTATTTCACGTAGCACCGTGTCTTCGGGGTTCATCCATGTTGTAGCACGTGTCAGAATTTCCTTCCTTTTTGAAGCTGAATAATATTCCATTGCGTGTATGCACCACATCTTGTTTATCCATTGATCCACTGACAGACACTTGGGTTGCTTCCGCCTTTTGGCTATTGTGAATAATGCTGCTGTGAACACGGGCGTACAAATATCTCTTTAAGTCCTTAATTGTGATTTTTTAAAAATATTTCATTAAAATGTTGATCTTACTGCAGAGTTTTTCTGGAATCTAGGATTTTGTGCCCAAAGTGAGTGCCTCACTTGCCGCACCCTAGTCCCAACTTTGATTTGAGGACTGGCCTGAATTTGTCACAGCAAGGTGGAAAGCTCATGTTTCATCTTTAAAAATTCTCATGGGGCTCAAAAAAAAACCTCATCATATTGATGGCGATGTGTCAAAGGGACGCAGGTGCCAAGTGAAAGAATCCCAGTGATCAAAGACGGAACAATTTGAAGAACAAAATTAAGTAGCATTGGATTATAACCCAAAGTATAAAAGGAGTATCCATGAGTCTGTGCTGGTATAAATAAATGACTGAATAAATTAACAAATGGAGGAGAAGAGAGAAACCTCCCACACAGAATTCCAAATAAATTATGTAGCTGCTGTGTCCTGTTGAGACAGGCAGGTTAGCATAGGGATCTGGCACCGCAAGGGAACAGGAGGGTCGTGCTGGGGGAACATTGCTGGGACATTGCTGAGACATGGTCAACCTACACGCTCATGGAAATTTTAGGCTGCACTGTAGTTGAAGCCGTTATAGCTCAGGTAACCACAAGTTTCCAGACCCACCGTCTCGCACTGTCCTCATGTGCAGCCTCATAGGCCCCAGGCCCTGCCTCTACAAGATGGGCTCCACGTAGGTGTGAGAAATAGAAGTTAACACGTATACCACAAACAAGGCAGCTTGACATTTCTGAGAAGCATCTAAAAAATCTAGCAGTGAGGGCACTGAGAAGCAGGGTAAGTCCCCCTACCCGCAAGCAAGCTTACAAAAGACGTTATGGCAAAGCCGCTCGCGCAGCTCCTCCCTTGGAGTGTGCCCGCTCTGTATATGGAGCATATCTTTCTGATAAACTCCTTACTCCTTGCACCCGTCCTCGCTGTTCTGTAAATTCTTTTACAACGCGACATCGAGCAGCCTGGACCCGCAGTGCGGTAAGACTATAGGAAGGAAGAGCGTGAGTCTGGGCTGTCTTAGTGACTTTCTTCCAAAGGGTCCAGTACAGAAAGGGGGAGGGGAGTAACTTTACAGCGGAGACACCTGACAAGTACCACCTTGGCCAGGTGATTCAGGTCATGTTCACTGTACGTACCCTTGAAAAGTGAGGGAATGGCACTTTACCTCTGTGATCTTCCTCCCAACAAACCATAACTCCAATAGTTTAATCATGAGGAAAACCCCAGACAAATCCCAACTGAGGGGCATCCCACATATTCCTGATGTGCTCCTCAAACCAGTCAAGATCACCAAAAACAAGGAAAGTCTGAGAAACTGTCCCAGGCAATAGGAGCCTACGGAGACATGACAGCTAAATGCAACGTGGTATCGTGATGAGATCCTGGGACAGAAAAAGGACTTGAGGCAAAAACTAAGGACATCTGAATAGCTATGGGTTTTAGTTAATAATAACGTGTCAATATTGGTTCACGAATTGTAAGAAAGGCACCCTACTAATGTAAGATGTTAACACAGGGGAGAGTGGATATGGGTGTATATGGGAACTCTCTGTGCCATTTGCTCAATTTCTCCATAAATCTAAAACTGTTCTAAAAAGTAAAGTCATGCAGAAATTCACATGGGGTTTGTGTCCTCCTCCATGACGCGGCTGTGCGGGCTAGAATGATGGAGCAGAAAGGACGTGCCCGGTTACCCTGTGGCCCAGGACTCCCTGCCCCCTCCCTGCCCAGGGGGCCGCAGCTCCAGTGTGAGGGGAGGGGGAGTCGCCGTGCTCTGAAGGTCCTCTGATCCCATCATTGTCAGATGCCGGGCATCAACGAACAAAGGGACAGCGTGTCGCAGCGGCTGGGCTGCCAGCCCTGGAGCCCCACTTCCTGAGTTTGGATCCTGGCTTTACATCCCAGTGTGACCAGGGCGCGCAGCTTAACTTCCCTCCGCTCCACTTTGTAATCTGTAAAGCAGGAGCGATAAGACACCTCAGGGAGTGACTGTGAAGATCAAATGAGATGGGAAACACCCCCAGTGTCCACAGATGGATGAAGGGATAAGCAAAACGTGCTCTAGCTCTACAGTGGAATACCGTCCAGCCTCACACAGGGACGAAGTGCTGATGCGAGCTGCAGCGTGGATGAAGCTTGACAGTATCGCGCTCCGTGCAAACAGCCAGACACAAAAGCCAGGCTCTTTACGCTTATACAGTCGTCAGAGTGTATGATGCCATTTATACGAAAGGCCCAGAATAGGCAACTCCATAGAGACAGAAAGCAGATTTGTGGTTGCCAGGGGCTGGGGCAGGGAACAAAATGGGGAATGACTGCTCATTGGGTACAGAGTTCCCTTTCCGGGTACTGAAAATGTTCTGGAATTTGATGGTTGCACAACATTGTGAATGTACTAAATATCATTGAATTGCACACTTTGGGAAATTTTAAGTTATGTGTATTTTACCACAATAAAAAAGGAAAAAAACCCAATAAATTTAATTAATTGAAATAATTAATTCAATGAGATAATGGAAAAAAGCATATTGCTCTAAAATATAGCTGATATGATACTGATAGTGGTACGTTTTAAGAGTTTAAAATGCAGGGTTCTAAGTTCGAAGGGATAGATTTTTTTGGCTTTATTTGTTTTTTAGTCCATTGTCCTGTGGCCTCTCACACTGCCGTGCCAGGCCCCCCAGCCCTGGGCTGCACTAGAGGATGGGCGGCCTCCCTCTCCTCTGTGGCCACAGCCGCTGACTGCCAGTACCCTGGCCAGGGGCACCCTCGGTCATTGCCCTCCACGGCCCGGCGTGGAACATAAACAGGAGCTAGGAGGACAATAGCCCGCCAGGATGTCCTCACGTCCTGGAGAAATGGAGCCCATTAGTGAGGCTCCCTGAGCCCCAGCCTGTGGATGGGGGTGCTGGGGAGGCCTGGGCAAAACCGCTGTCTGCCAGCCCCCACCCTAGTGAGGCCACTGGGCACATGCCACCTCATCGTGTGGGTACGAACCCCCGAGGGCTGGGTGTCCAGGGGAAATAGGCCCAGCTGGCTGGGCCTTGGGAATTGGTGAGGCTTAGGCTGCTCTGTGAGTGGGAGATACCAGGGGGCTGGGAGGACCCCCCGAGAGGGGGCTGAGCAAGCCCTCCCTGTGAGGACAGCTTCCTGCCACATCCCTGCAGCTCTGGCTCCCTACTGAGGACTCTAAGGAGGAGGAATCGGCCATTTGGTCTCAGCTGCCAAGGGGAGTTCTTGGCCCCACCTGTGGGTGAAATACTGTACGTTGTCATTTTTTAAAAAAATAATGCACTCACATGACTCCAAATTCAAAAGGCACGTAGGTCCCCCACCCCTTTCTCCCAGACTCCCAGTTCCTCCCAGAGGCAGCCCAAGTCTTCAGTGTCCTGTGTACCCACCCTGAGCATATCAAGGGAAGGCCTATGCACAGAACTCTTCTTAGAGTCCACTCCCTTTATCGCCTTGGATGCAAAGGGCAGCGATCAACTTTTTCCCATTTTACAGATGAGGAAACTGAGGCTCAGAAAGAGCCAGTGACCAATCCACAGTGACACAGTGAGTCGGGCCGGCTAGACCCCCATGGCTGACTCCTGCAGTGCTCCTATCACCCTCACCTGGGGTTGGGGGACTTGTGAAAGCCCTGTCCACAGAATACGGGCCTTGCCGTCTAAGTCCTGGCTCTCGTGGCCACCAGCTGCAGCCTCCAGAATAAGTTGTGGCACCTCTCTGAGCTCAGACCCCTCGCCTATGAAGTGGAGATGACAGACGACAGCTGCTTATGGGGTCTTTTCGGGAAACGAATAACATAAGGCGTGTAGGAGCTCAGCACAGCACCCGGCAACTCATACTCCATTCAACGCACATTTATTGCACACCTACTACGTGCCAAGCACCTACTGTGTGAGGATACAATGCAGGCAGGATCCCGGCTCAAGGAGCTCATGGTCTAAGATCTCAATGAACCATGGACATTACTATCCAGCAAATACTCACCTCACCTCCTGATTCTGCGACATGGAGCCAAGACCACCACACCCGACCCTCAGCCCAGTCTGTCTCTCCCACTGGAATGTGGGACCGAGAGAGGAAGGGCCAGCGGCTGTCCTGTTCCCCCACTCTGCATCCCTGCTGGGGACATTTACTGAGTAGAGGCTCAGCAGACATTTGTTGAATGAATGCATGCACAGGGGAATGAAAGGCTTGCTAGAGGAAAGCTACCCCCACAAAAGAAGATAGCTTTAGGACGGAACGACCAACAGGTGACTTGATTTCCTCTTCCCTATATCGTCTTGACTAGGCAGGTACCCATTTTATGTTTTAAAAGTTAATATGATTAATATTAAAAACTTAACAGCACAAGAGCTCACCCAAGGTGAACAGTGCTGTGTGTCCAGTGAGAATCCAGAGAGGGAGGAGATGGCAAGGCCGGGGGTCAAGGAAGGCATCCTGTAGAGGGCAGGGCAGAGACTGGCACTAAGGGCCATGCTCACTGTCAGCCCTGTTACTATCTTGGGACATGCGGTTGAATTCAACGGGGCAGGTCCGCACACCACTCTCCCAGTAGGTCCCCAGGCCTCCTGCCTGCTGGACCGAGGCCCCCCAGACCTCCCGGGCTGCAACTGAGAGGTGCCAGGTGGGTGCCAGCACCTCCCTCCCTGCATCCACCTGTCACTAGGGCTCCTGGGGCCACCGTGATGGTGGGTGTGCGGCACAGGGCTGGGTGTGGCAGGCACTCACTCTGAGTTGCTCTCCTCCCATCTCTTTCCTCTGGAAGTCAACAATGTAGGAGCCCAGGTGGCAGGAGCAATCCAGACACCCAGAAAATTCTGATTCCAGGCAACTTTAATAGCAAGGAAAACCTGAAAGGTGCCCACATGGGGCCCCGGAGGTGCGCTCCGGGAGAGCCCCTGCCCCCTCCTGCCCCAGAGGCAGGCTGTTGGTGATGGAGGAGGTTTGGGAACCTGCAAGGAGGACAAAGGTCCAGGGAGAGGACCAGTCAGTGTCCCAAGACCTGAACGCCCAGGCTGGGGGTGAGGACAGAGCCCAGGGTGGGGAGGCCCTCTCCTTGACTGCTGTGTGGCCTTGGGCAGCTCGCCTCCCCCATCTGTCTGTCCATCCAGGGTTCCTTTCAAGGGCACCTGCTGTTCAGGAGCCTCCCTGGGTCCCTGGGTCCCTGGGTTCCCTGACTCAGGGCTGCCACACTTTAGCCGAGAGAGAGGAGAGCCCTGGCAATGAGATGGGCTGAGCCGAGCTATCCTCCCCCTCCCCTGAACTCACCTTCAAAGTCAAACTCTTTAGTGAGAAGGTCCCTGTGGGGCTGCAAACAGCAGGACATGGGGGCTTGTGTTTGTCTGGGACCCATGGTCATTCTGGGTTCAAGTTAAGGTTCAGAGCAGAGCCAGGTTGGAGGGTCAGGTTAGGGGGTAAAGGTTAGGAGGTCAGTGTATATCTGGCGTTGAGGATCATTCCATGGCTAGGGTGAGGGGGCCCCAGGAGCCCAGGCTGGGGAGGCTTTGTCACTGACTGCTGTGTGACCTTGCCCAGCTCCCCTCCACTCTCTGGGCCTCAGTCTCTTGCTCAATACAATAAAGGAGGCTAAAGGCAATGATCTCTAAAATAGAAGATCCCGAAGTTCGAGACGCAGGACTGTGGACTCAGTTTGCATTTGGGGGAGGGGGGTGCCCCGGCACAGTCTGGGTGAGGCTGGGCTTACTGTGTGGCTGGGTTCAGGGGCTGCCATTGACTAGGACCCTGGGGTTCCTGTGCAATGGGATCCAGAGGCTAGGGTATGACCGGGATCTCTGGCCAGGGTCAGGGGTCAGGCCCTGTCTGTGTCCGCTGAGCAGAGCCATCTAACTTACACTAGACTGGATCCCAGTCCCACCCTCATCCCAGAGAGGCTGAGCCATGGCCACAGCCGGGGGGAGAGGTGGGGCGCCGGGCCCTGGCCTGCAGTCCCTCACACTGCCCTCCCTTCCAGTGGACCAGGAGACTCCCGTGAGCCAGCTACTGATACCAAGGGCGAGAGACCGCCATGATCCTTGGCAAGTCACTATAGTGTGCACGTGTGAGTCAGGCCTGCGTGAGAACCAGCTGGCCACTGGGGGGAGTAGCCTGAGACTTGTCCCCAGCCCCCAGAGAGGAAAGGCAGCCAGGAGAACTCAGGCCTCCCCACCCGACTCGGTGCCAGGGACAGAAGCCTGACACTGCCCCTCGCCTCCCCCGGCCTTGCTTCTTCAACTTACTCACCGCCCCCACAGTTCCTTGCGGAAATTGACTGGAGTGTATCAATCTCTCCCACAGCCCAGTAAGATTCAGGCCTGGGAAGGGCCCTTTTCCACTTCCCTAGGCAGATGGGGGTCTTTTGTGGGGTAAAAGGAGGCAGGGTAGTGAAATCTCTCGGCGGCATGGGTCTCCTGACTTCACCTGGGCTGAGAGTGTGTTGTGGGCCAGGCACCTTTACGAACAATACCTTATTGTCTTCATCACATCCCCCTAGTGGCCCTGCTTACCAAACAAGGAAACAGGAGCTCAGAGAGGTTAAGCAGCTTGGAGGCCACACAGCAGGGCAGGCAGCTGCAGGCTCGGGTTCCAGCTCAGGTCTGGGCGCACAGCTTGGCCCCTGGAACACAACACGTCCACCGTCCGGGCCCCTCAGGCTGTACGGGAGCCTGGGTCCATGTCTGTGTGTCTGTCTTTGGCCCCAGGGGAGGGGACTATTCAGGGACCTTATTTTTGTTCTAAAAGTAACTTCCTCCTCCCCAACCCCCCCAAAACAAATGCAACAAAGGCTCTGATTTACCCAGATACCCCCGTGCTGGAGTCGTTGTAAATGCTTTACAGCCACTAGGGGGCGCTGGCGATGCCGGAATGTGCTTTACCTTCTGTGAGAAAAGCACCTGCGAGAGCAGTTGGAATGGGGATGTCCCAGGTCCAGCTAGGGGGTCCAGAGGAGCTGTCCCAGCCCCTCACTCACTGTGTGACCTCGGGCTTCAGTTCCCCTTCTGTAAAATGAGGATAGAGGCATCCTACACCAATGTCACAACAGGTCAGAGATGGCAGAGGAGCCTGCAGAAGTTAAAAGATATTATCCTTAATAAATCTTCAGTAATTCCATAAGACTAGATTTCCATAGAATATATTTCATTAACATATAACTGTTACCCAAAAAACACATGGGTAGAGATAAAATATGATTGGCTATGATGGAAATGGGTGCAATGAGAATTCTTTATACTATTCTCTCAGGAAGGAATAAAATAGAACAGAGAGGGGGAAAAAAACAAGTGTACCTGGATTCTCGCTGCTCGGCATAGTATACCATAGTGGCTTGTAATAACAGGATTTGGGTTGGGACAGACCTGGGATCAAATCCCAGCTCCATGGAGGCTTTTTAAGCCACATAAGCTCTCTGACCCATTTCCACCTCTATTCAGTGGATCCAGCAACAGTAACCACCGCATGGATGGTTTTGAGGATTAAACTAGGAAATGGATGCAAACCCTCAGTGCAGTGCCCGGCACACGGTGGATGCTCTATACACAGTAGCCGCTTTTACTGTGTCCTATTCTGCATCCAGAGTCTGAATGTGTCCTGCTGGCCTCCTGCCTCCCTGCCTCCAGTCTCTGCCCTCTGGTCTTTGCTTCCCAGGGGTCCTCGCTGAGACCCACCTCTGATCCCGCCCACCCCTGAGACCCAAGCCCTGATTCCTCAACTGCATTCGGGACCCATCCGGGCCTGGTTGAGGTCACCTTCTGAGGTGAGCCTCCCACTGTCCTCCTCCAAACACCCACCCCCTCCTGCTCAACCCTTGCACGCGCTCCACCTGGGGTTGCCCCCTCAGGGAGCCCTCTGGATCAGTTTCCCATTTGCTGCCATAACAAATGACCACAAATTTAGAGGCTTAAAACAACACACCTTTAACATCTTACAATTCCATGGGTTAGAAGTCCGACATGGGTCTCACTGAGTTAAAATCAAGATGGCAATATTGTGTCCCTTCTGGAGGCTCTGGAAAGAATCTGTTCTCTTGCCTTTTCTAGTTTCTAGACGCTGCCCCCATTCCTTGGCTCACGGCCCCTTCCCTCCATCTTCAACACCAGCAATGTCGCATTCTCTGACCTTCTTCCCTGGTCGCATCTCCCTCTGACTCTCCTCTCCTGCCTCCTTCTTCCACTTTCAAGCACCCTTGTGATTACGTTGGGTCCAGGAGACTCCAGGAGAATCTCTCTACCTCTAGGTCCTCAACTATATCATACTGCAAAGTCCCTTCTGCAGTGTAAGGTAGCATATTCACAGGTCCTGTGCATCAGGTCATGGACATTTGGGGGGACATAATTCTGTCTACTACACCCTCACCAATGCTCTAGGGAAAGCTGGAG
Source organism: Tapirus indicus (assembly GCA_031878705.1). Taxonomy (NCBI): domain Eukaryota; kingdom Metazoa; phylum Chordata; class Mammalia; order Perissodactyla; family Tapiridae; genus Tapirus; species Tapirus indicus. The sequence continues at coordinate 27,342,997 of CM062927.1, read as the reverse complement.
GCTCGTTCCTTGAGGGTCCCTGGATAACCCATGTCAGTGTGGGTAACTGAGCTCCAGGATTACGGGACAGGGCCTCTCCCCCTGCAGGCCCTGGGCAGCACAGGCTGACCAAGTGGAGATGTGACAAAAACACTCCCTGGCCTCTTCCTGGGTCCACAATGCCCTTCCTTACTTCCGTCCAGACCAGCCGCTTGTCCGTCACCAACAGCCAGGTAGAGTTGGTGGACGACAAGTCCATCGATGTCTCCATTCAGAACACGTCTGTAATCTTCAAGAGGACCCCGGGGCATCTAGGGCTAAGTGCTTCCACTCAGCTGACACACCACTCCCTGGCCCTCTCTGGGCTGAGGGCAGAATGAGGGTCCCGGGTCCTTGGCTCTTTGCAGGCTGACTGTTGATCAATCTGTCAACTTTGAGATCAACTCCTCCATTGACCTCCCGATCAACACACAGCTGCATATGTGTCCTGCTCCTTCTGGGGAGGCAGGGAGGCCCGACTCCATGGGTCAGCCTCAGTGGAGAGGGAAGGCCGTGCGGACAGAGTGTTCTGAATCCGTCAAAGGAGGCCAAGCTTGGGAAGTTTGAGGGGTTAAGAGCTAGCTAAGCTCCTAAATGGCCTGGGCAGCACATGCATCCCACCCAGAGGCCAAGGCTGCCCTGATGTGGTGTTGGAGGACCCTGCAGCCTGTGACTCCGGCAGCGTGTAGAGTGATGCCCCTGACTGTTACCTATCTTTCCATAAGCTGCTCTTGCATGTCCAAGGAGACAGCAAGTAAGGACATTGCCTCTGTGGCCCCCATTTCTGCGTGTGCCCCACTCTCCTAGGGCGTGAGCCCTAGGAGTGTGGAAGGGTAGTGTGTCCACTGCCCCTCCCGGTCAACCCCAGAAGGGGCGTGCCTGCGGTCAGCCAAACCTGGGGAATCAATCCTTTCAGTGGGGTCATTACCTACCCCTCCTCATCAATGCCCCCTCAAAGGCTGGAAAAAAATCGTCACTAACAGTTACCGAGAACTCGCTGTGTGCCAAGCACTTTTCCAAGCCCTTTGCATGAATTAATTGATTTATTAATTAATGTCCAAGCTCTTTGCATGACTAATCCTCACAACCCAACACTGGGAAGCAGATTCTGTTATCTCCATTCTCATGAGTGGGCAAACTGAGGCACACAGAGTTTAGGAAGGAGACAAAAACTTGTATTTACTGCATCCCAGGCCTCACACTAGTTCACAGCTAAAATTCCTAACCAAGCAAAGCGACTTGCTGAGGACACACAGCTTGCCCCGGGGCGGGGGCAGGGGCAGGATTTGAACCCAGCATCCTCTGACCCCAGAACCTGGGATCCCGAGTACTCTACTCAGATCTTTGTCTTGGCCAACCCCCCGCAAGGAGCTGTGAGCTCCTCAGACAGAGGGGAACACTGAGGCTCAGAGAGGCAGAGGGACGCGCCCAAGTCGTACATCCAGCGGCCAACCCCAGCTGGAACACAGGAGGGACCTGGTGGGTGGGGTCGGGGGAGGAGCCCTGGATCCAGGACGCTCTCTGCCCCTGGAGAACCTGTGACTCTAGGCGTGTCCATGTGTTTGAATGTGTGTGACAAGTGTGAGTGTCACGGGCACTGGGGCCTCCCGAGGGACCCTGGGACGGTTAAGACTCGCGTCTGAGGCCCGGTGTTCTCAGCTGTGAGATGGAAATGATAATCCCTGCCTCCTGGGTTATTGGAGGATTCCGAGGCTGGCAGAGCCCTCAGCGGAGCCAGGCACACAGTAGGTGCTCAATGGACGCACAGGACTGGTCCGGGGCTCACTGCAGTGCTTGCTCCCCTCAGGCCCGGGTGGATCAGGCAGCTGACCACAGACTTCGTCTCCTTCACCCTGAAGCTGGTGCTGAAGGACAGGTGAGTGAGGCTCGCTGACCCACCCGACTGCCCACCACAGGGGGTCCCGAGCAGTCCAAGGGTTGGGCTCCAGGAGGCTGGGCCCACCTCCCCTCCCTGCCCTTCCCTGAGAAAGTGCTTCCCACTTCCCAATGTGGTCAGTCCCCTGCGCCTGTTCCCAGCACTGCCACCCCCACACCACCCCGCCCTTCCACTGGCCTCCTGTCCAGCCTGGTGAGCCACCCGTCCTGTCTGCCCGAGATCAACATCATCTCCAGCATCATGGCCGACTTTGTCCAGACAAGGGCTAGCGAGTGCACTTCAGTCTGCATGCCTTGGAAGGCGGTGATGGCAGCCAGAAGGCCACCTTTGGTCACTATGCAACCTTGGGACAGTCACTCCTCCTATCTGGGTCTCATGGCCATGGCTCTGACATTTGGTGATTAGTTATGGTCAGGCTATGGCAAGTCACTTCCCCTCAGGGCTGCAGCCTCACAGGCTGTGTGAGCTTGGGCAAGTCACTTAACCTCTCTGAATCTCAGTTTCCTCATTTGTAAGATGGGGGTGATAATAGCACCTACCCCATAGGTGGTTGTGAGAATTGAGTGGGGAAAAAATGTATGTAAAATGTTTAAGATGGTATCTTGATACTGGCTCAAAACAAGGTTGACATAAGGGAAGCCATATTGTAGAAAAGAAACCATATTATAACTTTGAACGACCTCTGATTAACTAGCCCAGACATGGTCTGTGGGTTTTGTGGCCCCTCCCAGCTGCTATAAGTTGATAACCTTGTTCTCTTGAGTTCCTTAGGGACGTGATGACCCCTGGACAGAGAATCGATGCTGACAGCCATCATCAATGACAACTGAAAGATCAGGCTGTAGGGCGTTGCTCCGGTCTCTGATGCATGTCAAGTAAAACAAAAGACTGCCGGGAACTAAGACTAGATGGATGCCCCACCCTGAGACCAGATGCCTCCCGGACCGGAGACCAGCCCCCTATCTAACTGGCCTGTAGTCTTTGTTCTGGAAGATGGTTCTTTGAGACATTAGTCCGCCATCTTCTGTCTTGCTGGCAAGTTGTAATAAACCCTTTCCTTTCCACCATCTTGCCTCTTGACGATTGGCTTTTGTCACACACCGAGCAGATGGTGCCCTTTGCGTGGTAACAACCCGGCACATAGTCAGTCCTTATTACTACTTATTAGGTAGTCTTTATTATTGCACAATTCCCAGCCCGATACCCTTAGCACAGGGCGGTACTAAGTACTTCTCAAGCAGCAGGAAACTTTGGGGATCTCCCTATGGAGATCTAGAACTCCCGGCCCCGCCCTTCCCGGAGTCTCTTCCCTCTCTTCCCATCAGGCCTTGCATTAACGGGAACTCCCACAAGGCTGTGCAATGTGGAAGAAACTTCTCAGGACTCAGTTTTGTCATCTGTCAAATGGGAACACCACCAGGCCATTGGGAGGAACCCGGGACTAGAGGAGAAGGTGACTTGAAGCAGGAAGTCCCGCCCCAATACTAATATTAACACGAGCCAACCTGTGTAGAACGTTACCTCCAAATACCCGACTTCGATTAACTGTGGAATCCTCGCAATTGCCCAGTTAGGAAGGTACTGCTGACCCCCTATTTTACCAATGAAGAAACTGATATTTAGGGCAATGAGGGGCCCCCCGGCTGGGAAGTGGAGGAGTGGAATTTGAGCCTGGGCTGTCTAAAGATGCCCAAGCCCCTGTCCCCACTACACCCCATCTGCTCCTATAGGGAGCTGCTGTGCTTGGATGGTGGAGAGGGAGGTGGCCAGGCTGAGGGATGTGCCCGCCTCTTTGGACCCTGGCACGCAGTGGGTGCTCCGTGAACAGGAGCAATAGAGAACAGCAAAACCCCAGGTCGGGTAGATCCTCTGGGCCCCTGTGGGGGTGTTAGGTGGGGAGACCCAGGCAGCACCAGGTCCCTGGTAGTGTGGATGAGCAGGGCGGGAGGGGGTGAGCACTGTTCTGTCTGTCTTCCTGAGTGACAAATCCTTCCCCTCGTCCCTCCTCCCCACTCCCATCGCCGCCCAACCCTGGAATGGGAACTTTCCTGTCTCCCCGGGAACACCAGGCCGGTGGCTATGCCGTCAGTGTGAATGTGGGCAAAGCTAATGCGAGGTCCAGGCGGGGCTTGCAGATGGGCCCAAGCAGTGCCAGAATTCAGAAGGGGCTGAGCGGTCTGGGGGCTTCACCCAGGACGTGGCTCTTGATGCAGCACACTCCCATGCCATATTCCATCCCTCGTGCTGCTTCTGCATCCGGGCTGGAAAGTACCACACACAGGCCAAGTTGTCCTGCTGTCTGCTTATGTAAATAAAGTTTTATTGGAACACGACCACGCCCACTTCTACTATTGCCTGTGGCTGCTTTTGCCCTATAATAGCAGAGTGGGGTGTTGCACAGAGACTGCATGGCCCGCAAAGCCTAGAATATTTACTCTCTGGCCCTTTACAGGTAAAGTTTGCTGACCCCTGTTCTAGACTATAGAACTCCATGACAGACTGACTAATTAGGTCCAGGGGACTCCATGTTTCTCCTGGGAGAAGGCCAGGAAGAAAATAATTAGAATAGCTCATGTTGCAGGGCGCTCACGCACTTTGACACAAACTGTCCCATTAAATACTCACACAGCCCTGAGGTGGATGGCATCATTGGAGATGAGGACACTGAAGACACTGGTCCCTGTCCATGGTCACCCGGCGGAAGAGGGCTGGGATTCCAGCCCGGATGTCTGACTCCAAGTCCCACACTCCGAACCACTCTTCTAGAAGGGCTCCCGCATGGTGGAGCCACCCAGACAGACAAGTAGAGATGAAAGAGAATGAAAAAAGTGTGCCCCCATCTTGACCTCAAGACCCATTTTACAGATGGGAGCCTTGAGGTTGGAGGCTGAGGACACCTGTGGGGGGGGGCGGGGGAGCTGGTGAATCAGGGCAGCCCCCCACCCCTTCCTGAGGCTCCACCTTGATCTTTCCCTCCTCACAGCCAACATCCTCTCAGATGGAGACATCGGGGTGGACATCTCCCTGACAGGATCACCTGTCATCAACACAGCCTAGCTGGAGTCCCATCACAAGGTGGGAGTGGTGGCAGGGCAGGGGCAGGGGCAGGGGCTACCACGATCCCCAGCCTCATACCCTCAGCACAAGCACAGTGTCAGGTACTTTTCAAGCTGCAGTAAAGGTCGAGTGAAAGAGAAGACAGCCCTATGGAGATCTAGAACTCCCCCGCCCTTCCCTAGGCCTCAGAGGGCCCCTGTGAGAGGATGTGACATTTGATTACCCCGGATTCCAAAGCCAACCTCTGGTGGGCTCCTTGGAGGTCATGGCCTCCGCCTGCCCTGCCCAAGGACAGTGATGTCCATAATCCACTCCTCAGTGCCAGGTTCCACTAAGAATCCATGATCCCCACCTTGAACAGACCCTGGCCCTTTCTGAGCAAGCCTCCCTCGGCTTTCTGGTCAACTCACTTCCCCACCCTCTGCAATGACGTCTGCAGTTCTTCTGACCATCCTCAAATTTCCAGCTGCCCGCTCCTGTCTGTCTCCCACCTCCGTCTCCACAAACTTCCCAGAGAGCTGGGCAGTGCCATCAGCAGAACTCTTCCGTCATCTTCCTGCTCCCAGTTCTACGGACGCACCCACCTTCCTGTTGTTCTTCTCCTGTTCTGATAGAGGATGGTCCCTCTTCCCTTCTGATCTGCAGACCACTCCAGTCTTCCCCAGCTCTGTCAACATCTCTCTCTTTCCAGGTAAGCAGCTCAGAATCTTGGGTGTGTCCTTGACCTGCCTTCTCCTTCATCCCCATGACTGAGTCCTATTCATTTTATGTCCCGATATTTCCATAATCGGTCCACTTTTCTCTGTCTCCATCTCCACCCTAAGTCAAGCTACATTATCTCTTGTGGGGACCCATCGACAGCCTCCTAGTGGCTCTCCCTGCATCCTGATGTCCCCCACAATGTGTTCCCCACAGCAGCTTCAAGAAGCAAAACTGATCATTCGCTTGTCGGCTTAGAATGCCTCAAGAATAAGAGTCTTAGAATAAAGGCAAAATTCTCTGACGTGGGCTCCAGGATCCTGCATTTTCTGGCCCCTGTTTACTTCTCAGTCTAGTTGTTTTGGGCCTGGCACAACTGTCCAGTTTAAGGGTTGACGTGTTTCATCAGCTCTGGAAATTTCTGTCACTCTCTCTCCAGTTATTGCCTCTCCCTATTTTTTCTATTCTGAACTTCTTGAATCTCCGTTAGACGTACATTGGGCTTTCTCATTCCATCCTATATATCTCTTAGTTGCTCTGTCATATTTTCCATCTCTTTACATTGCTATGCTAAATTCTGGATCATTTCTTCAAATATCACTTTCAATTCACTCTTTCTTTTTATAGCTGTGTCTAATCTGTTTACTCATTCATGGAGGTTTTCATTTTTATCTCAATAATTTTTATTTCTAGAATTCTATTGAGCTCATTTTCAAATCTAACTATTCTTTCCCCTACCCCCTCCCCTGAAGTCCTATGATTTCATTATGGCTCTATTTCTTTAATCTTCAAAAAAATAGCTCCCTTGTAGTTTCTTCCAGGTTGTTCTATTATGTCAGACCCTTGGGGGTGCTTATGCTCTTATTGGGTGTGTTACTAGCTCTCTCTCTCTCAGGATGGATGGTTTCCTTGGGTGGCCTGTAATTTTCCTTTAGCTGGAAGCCCACCTTTGGTGGAATTCGGTTTTTCTGTGGACAGACTCTGCTCCCTGAATTACCTAAATTTCCTTTGAGAATGGTTTTGCCCTTATTCTTGCTAGGGACCAAAGGTTACAGCATTGATTACTCTGGATGTGTTTTTAGTTAACTTCTCAGCTCAGGAAGTCCCGCACCACACCGGCAGTATAAATACAGACTGCAGAGCGTGGGCATGGGCTTGGTTTCTCACTGTATATCCCCCAGCCCCTCCCTGGCACTCCTGTGACTTCTTTTAGTGGGTGAAGTTGTTTTGTCTTCTTTTCACTGAGGGGCGGCGTCTTCATTCCACCTCCTCATCTCTCTCCTCTCTCTCTGAGGGAGTTAAAACCCCAGGCCAGTGTGGTCTGATCCCACATCCTGGTTCTCGCCTCCCTGGGCCACCTTACTTACAGTTTGGGCTCTCAGTTCCCTCTTCATCTTCAGGATCTGGGATTGTCCCTTTCTTTCGTTTGAGCTCAGCTTGTATTAAATAAAACCTTTTGCTGTAATATACCCTTGATTCAGTTGTCTGAGGGGGAGAGGTCTCCCTGAGCCCAGCCCAACAGTCTGCGAATCAGAGGTCTTGCTGAGCTGCCCAGGCCACCTCAGGCCACACTCCTCAGCCCCACTGGCTACCTGCCTGTCCCTTGCATTGGCCACGCTCCCTCCACAGGGCCTTTGCACATGCTGTTTCCTCTGCCCAGAATGCTTTCCCACTCCCTTCCTCCATCTGATTCCCCCTCATCCTCAGGGAAGGGCCTCTCCCTGCTCCATGACTAGGTCAGATTCCCTCTCAAGGGCTCTCAAACCACAGCCTGGTACATCTCTCTTTTAAGGTACGCCTCAGTTGCCATTTTACATTTAGTTCTGGGATTATCTGATAAATGTTGAGCTTCCTGAAGGTAGAAACCATGTCTATTTGACTGTCTGCTATACCCCGCCTCCTCACCCAGGGCTGAAGCATAGCTGATATTCCATGAATATTGTTAAATAAAAGCAACAGCAGCATCTTTTGGGGGTTACCATGGAGCAGGTCCTGTTGTAAACTCTTCACGTGGATTATCTCATTTAATCCTCACAACAACCCTATGAGGTAGGTTCTGTTATTATTCCCATTTTGCAGAAGAAGGTGAGGCTAAGTAAAGGCATCCTTACCACAGCCTGAGAGGTGGCAGGGCAACAGATTGCTTCACTATCACACAGACAAGAAAACCAAAGGCCAGAGAGGACCAGAGTTGTGCCCAGGTCACAGGCAAATTAATGGTGGGTTGGGGCCTAGGACTCAAGCCTCAGAGCACAGCCTGGGCCCCAGCCACTGATCCAGGCTGCTTCCTCTTTTCCCAGCCCTGGGAAACCCAGCCTTGTCCCTCCCATCTCTGGGGGCAGTGGCCACAGCTGATCTCATGGGCCCCTGGCCTGGCCTGGGACCCCCCCGCCATGTCTCCCACAGCTTTTTCACGGCTTCCCCACCAACCAGATCCAAGTAACTGTCCACTGCCTCAAGAAACCCAAGATCTCCCATCAGAACAAGGATATCATGTCAGTTCTTCAGTGATGGTGAAATTCCTCTTCCCATGCCCAGGCAGGCAACGTTTGCGGCTTACATTTTTGAAGAGGTAAGATGGGTGTGGAGGGAGGCGGGGAGTGGGGGACCCGGCCCGCAGACGGGCCTCTGAAACCTCCAGATTCTTCTCACTGCCTCTGCCGGGACGGTTGTTTGTAAAACACGGCAGTCCTGATGATCAGAATCATATGGTACAAGTTATGGAGGGGTGCACCTGGCGGTACGGGCAGTTTTAGTCGTCTTTTCTTTCTTAAGCTGGGTGGTGGACTTCGGTGTTTGTTAAACAGGTCCACAACCCCCTGTGCCTAACCATTAGGATCACATGACTTTCCAAATCCAGAATTTTGTGGATTTTAGAAAAGTAGTACAATGGCGTGTACACCAGAAATGCCGCAGGATGCCCCCAGTGGGTTCTGGGGTGGCAACCCACAATCAAACACATCGGTATTTCCCCACATATGAATATTCACATGAAGTGAGATAAATCCTATAAATAGCCACCCATCCAAACGGCCAGGTTTTCTGACAACCTTAAGAAGAAAACTTGAGGTTTTCAGAGCTTGATCGATTTTGTCATCGTAAATAAGGAATTGAGGATCAGTACTATGCCTAAGACCCCTCTTCATTCCTTCAATATTTCTTAAGACGTGAAAACTAAAGAAAAATGTAATGCAGGCACATCATGGGAAATAGAGAAAAGTATAAAGAAGAAACCCACAGTCATTCATAACCCTAGGAATTGGTCATAACTAAGAGATTACTGTTGATACATTGCTATTAACCAAACTCCGGACTTTATTTGAATTTTACCGGTTTTTCCACTGAAATCCTTTTTCTGTCCCAGGATCCAATCCAGGATAGCACATTGCACTTGACCTTTTAAAAAATCTCTTAAAATTTTGTATTATTTTATTTACTTCTTTTTTGTTATTTAGGAATCTGAAAACTGCAGAGTACTCCAAGCAAGTACCCGTAAGCCCCCATCCCAGAATGTCCTGTTTTATTCCTCACCCTGACTTTTCTAGGAGTCCCCTCTTGTTCTGGCTCCTGAGGAATTCTCTTCTTGCTTTTGAGTCTGGTGTGGACATAAACAGTTTTTAGGAATCTGTTAACCAAGATTTCCATGCGCTGGAGTGCTTCCAGAAGGCAGCTTTCACTGGATCTCAAAGGACAGGGAGAGAGCCATAGAAAGGTGTCCTGGCCAGGGAAGAACACAGATAGGCCCTGAGGGGGGAATTTCAGTGTGGCTGAGGGAGGGGTTGTTTTGGGGCAAAGTTGTTGCCGATCAGGCCAGGAGGTAGGCTGAGATCATGTCACGGAGACTTCAAGGCCAGAAGGCGGCAGTAGAAGCCACAGAAGGCTTTGGGGTGGGGGTGGGAGGAGACGACATGGTTGGTGCAGGTGTGGGATGGCTGGATTGGGGAGGCATTAAACTGAGCCCCTGCTAAAATGGCAGAGAGCAGAAGTGGCCCTCAAGGGTCTGCTAGGCGCCCCCTTCACTGTACAGAGAGAGCTCCAGAGGCTGAGAACCAGAAGGACACTTGTTCAAGGTCATATGTCGCATTCATATGAGAGTCAACAGTTTCTGTGCCCCCAGCACTTTTATGTATGTATGTATGTATTTTCAACAATATCTGTTGAGTTCTTACTCTGGGCCAGGCCCATATGGTGCCTGACTTCATGAAGCTTATGGTCTAATAGACAGAGATAGACAATAACTAACTAGTCAAACAAAAGACTATATAACCACTGATTGTGCCCGAAGCTCTAACTGAAAATGGGTGGTCAGGGAAGGCGCTTATAACTCTTAACTCGAAATCAAGAGGCTCTGTGCAGGTTATCTAGTGCTGTGGGTCTCAAACTTATTCATGCATCAGAATCACCTGCAGGGGGTATTAAAACACAGATTCTTGGGCCCACCCTCAGAGTTTCTGATTTGGTAGGCCTGGGGTGAGGCCTGGGAATCTGCATTTCTAACAAGTTCCCGCCCTCCCTCTAATGGTGCTGATGCCGCTGGTCGAGAGTCCACACTTGGAGTCGTGCCAATCTAGGGTATTTGATCTCTAGAGTGTAAAAATCCAGATAAATCCAAATGCCGGCAGATGAGGTCTCCTCTTGCTTTGATGATGGTTTCATTGGGGAACTGGAGGAAGTGAGCTATGCGGGGATGTCCTGGTGCATGCTCATTTCTGACCAAGCAGGAAGTTGTTGGGAATGTGGATAAGTGAGAATCCAGGAGAGGAAGTGCCCACGTGACCCCGAAGCCACAGGTGCTGGGGAACTTCCCTCGGTTTTCAGAAGATCAATAGCTAAGCCTGACCTCAAGATTCCCTGGGGTCTACTGCTGCGCACACTCTCCGATCGCTCAGAGTAGAGAGTCGAGGGTCCTGGGCTGGGGGGGTTGCTCTCTGCTGTGAGGAGGGCCCCGGCTCACAGTGAATCTGGTTTCTCTCCCCAGGATACCATCACTCCCGTCCAGGCCTCCTATTCCAAGAAGAAGCTCTTCTTAAGCCTCTTGGATTCCCAGTATGTTGTGCAGAGAAGAGGGGGTTGTGGACTCTGTGAATCTCTCCCTGATCCCTTTGGTGTCAGGTACAGGAAACATGGCTCCTTCCCTCCATGACTTATGACCTGACAGCTGGGGAGATAAGATCCCTACCCAGAGTCTTAATTAGAAGGAAGAGGCACCATGAAGAATGGAGGGGGGCATAGCAGGAGGAAGGGACTACCCAAGCAATGGCTTGGCAGCTGGAATGGCAAATTGCAAGAGAATGCTCAAAAGGGCTCTCTTATGGAGAGCCTTACATATTAGACGGAAACACCTAGAATAACTCCTAGGGTTTCTTTTCTGGGGATGGGGGCACAGTAGAGGGCCAAGTTCTCATCTCTTTTTGACTTCAGGATTAAACTGACTCTTTCCAACTTGACTGAGGTGGGTGGTCTTGAGTAGACCAGGAAAGATAAGCCCTTTAGTACCTCATGTCTTAAAGAAAGCAGATGAAGGGCCCTAAAGGAAATCAGGCACCAGGACCAAAGGAAATTAGACCAGATGATCCCTCCCTTATCTCTTGTGACCCTTCTGCCTGTGTGTCTGTTGGGAGGACCCTAGGGTTGCAGAAATGGCATCCTGATGGTACGGATTAAGGGGGTGGGGGGGGACGGGAGAACACTGGCCAATTAGCCGCTCCCTTGGCTTCCCCTCTGTGGAATGGATGACAGTCATAGCCCTCCCCAGGGACGACTCAGGAGAGGCACCATCTTGGGGGTGAGGGGCAGGAAGTGGGGTGGAGGTGGGTGGGATGTACTTTTTCATGGGCATATGGATGAATGCCCACCCAGGCTGTGGGGCCATCTGCCCTGTGGGTCACTTCTGTTCCCCCAGGAAGCACTCACAGTGAGCCTCTGATCTGCAGAGCCACTCCAAGTCTGTCTAGAACTTTCTGTGGTTGAGGATCACTATGGTGGGCACCCCTGAGGCCATGTCTCCTAAGTGTGGGCTGAAGGAGGGTTGGGGGACACGAGCCTGATGGGGAGGCTCTCATTCACCTTCTAGGCCCTTCTCAGGCAGAACTGCCAGTGCCTCTGACTCTTTGGCCATTGGGAGCCCTGGGTCCCCTTCCTGGAGGGACCTCTCCCTGCTGGTGGCAGTTCACGCCAATGACCAGCCAGAGCATGGATCCCTGGTCCTGGTTTACCTGGAGAATATTACCTCTGCCACCCCATGGGGTGACTCAACCCACTTTCTTTAAGAGCACAGGTCTCCTAATGGCAACCTGATGTGGTGGAAAGAGCCCTGGGCTGGGGGGCTGGGACCTGGGTGACGCCCAGCCCTGAGCCTCAGTTTCCTTTCCTATAAAATGAGCGTGTTGGACTTAATGATCTCCAACTTCCCTTTTGACCCTGACATTGTAGGATATTTGTCCCTGTGAGGTGACTCTAATGATGGAATCTCAGACATGACTACTGGGGCATGCAGGGGGTGTCTTGCAGAAGGCCCTGTCGAGAGCTTTCTGCTCCCTTCCCCACAGGACACACTGAGCTGGCCCTGCCTTCTTTTTGAACATCCGCTTGCCCGTGTGGCTTTTGGAGAGAGGAAAGGAATGGGAGCTGGAGTTACCCTGGCTGGGTTTCTTAGCGTCCCCCTTGGTCAGTTGACAGCATCTCTCAGACCCTCTGTCTCCCGTCCCCCCTGCACCGGGTCCTTTTGGCCCCTTTGCCCACCCACCCTCAGAGGAGTCCCCTCTCCTCTCCTGACCAGCTTCCTGCATGAGTTGTCACTCATTCTCTGTTCCATGTGATTCCGGTGCTGGACAGGAAATATGACAGCACGAACGGCTTCAGATCCTGCGGACAGCAGGGACGGGGAGGGGCCCTCACAGAAGTCTGGTTTCTGGCAGAAGAGGAGGAGGATGGACCCTCTAGAGGGCAAACCCGACTTTAACATGGAAGAGAAATCCCTCAGGAGCATATTTCCAGACAGACCACCTTATTATGCTCACAGCATCTCTTCCTCCCCGGCTCAGGCTGTAATACAAAAGGTTTCTACCATCTCAGCCTTGGGAGGTGCCAGGCTCCAGGAAGGGTGTGTGAAGAAAATCCCTCCTGCCACACTGGCCAAATGGGGATGGGGAGAAAGCCCAGGAAGATACCGGCACGTGCAAAGTCCCTGGGGTAGAAGGAATCATGAGACCTTCAAGAAACTTAAAAGACGCCAGTGTAGCACAGAGAGCAAAGAGTAGAGGGAGAGTGATAGGTAATATTTTCCAGGGTCCACATCATGGAGGTTCCAAAGGGCCAGGCCTTTGTTTTCACAGCCAGGAGAGATGGCCAGGAGGCAAGGGCTGTGGTGGAGCCTGGCAGAGGGATGCCCCTTCGGGTTTGTGAAGATTTGAGGGGAGGGCACCATCTTCTGAGCCACTTCCTTCCAAGCTCTACTTTGGCCCCTCCAAGTGCTCTCTTGGACCTTTTTCTCTTCCTCCCTCAGGGCCCGAAGCAAGGGTCTGACTCACTAAGTTGACCAGGAGCTCTCCTGGGGGCTGGCAGGCGGGGCCCCTGGCAGGAAGAATCAAGCGGGTTTCACCAGTCCATGAGTCCTGAGTCCAACGTGGGAATTCCAGGCCTTGGGGTATTAGCCCTCGGGATAGTGACATCAGTTAGGAGCCTCACTCTACCCGAGAGGGCTCCCTGGAGGGGGCTGGGAAGGCCCAAGGCCCCCTCCCTTGATGCCACAAGGACATATCAAGATAACCTAGCAGCCGGGGCAGCTCCTTCCCCCAGTGAAAACTTTCACCATCACAAGGGGCAGACAGTCAGGTCGCGTGTCGTCTTGCCCCTGCGGACCCCAGCCCAGCCAGGACCCCAGGGCTTGTTTCTGCTCTGGAGAGGTGCAGCCCCTCCACTTCCTTCACCATCCTGGGAGAGCGTCTCAGCCAGGTCTGCCTTGGGAGGGTACTCACACGTCACTGCACTTAGCAAGAGAAACAGAATCCCAGAGCGTGGCAGAAGAGGACCCACCCGCCGGACCCCTCTCCCAAGTCCTGGCCCTTCCATCCAAGCCTTCCACCTACGCTTATCTCAAAAGACCAGGAAGTGGTCCCAGCCCAAGTGGGGTCCTGGCCCGGACCCACTCCAAACCTGTTCCCAGGAGAAGGCTGCACTTGCTCCTTCCTGCAGGGAGCAAACAAGGGCTGCCCGAAGCCAAGAGCCTGCGGAAGCACATCCTGCCACCTGGGCCGCTGACCCGGGACAGGAGAGGCCCAGCCCTCAGGCAGATGGGAAATGTAGGGAGAAGGCCTTCAAACCCGGCGCCAAATCCCAGCACCCTCCGTGACCAGTTCTGCTATCCCGGGTCCCTCTGCGCCTCCGCTTTCTCATCTGTTAAATGGGATGATGATAATGCCTTCCACGTAGGGTCCTGGGACGGACTGGGTTAGCCCAGAGGGATATCACATGGTAGCCAAGAGCAGGGTCTCTGGAGCCGGCTGCCTGGGTCCACTGAGCTCCTCGACCACCAGCTGTGCAATCTCAGCCATGTTATTTACCTTCTGCCCCCACTTCCTCGCCTGTAAAAGTGGACATAACAGAGCTGCCATGAAGACTAAAGGAGCGGGCACAGGCACCTAGAAGAGTGTCTGGTACGTCCTCAGTGCTCCGGGAATGCCGGCTATTGGTTCTAGTTCGTGATGAGGCACGTGGCACCCAGAGGTGCCCAGTAAAGGTGCTCCATCCTCCGGTCCCTGACTGTCACATCTCATGTTTCCCACCCCAAAGTCCAAACACTCCAGCTTCCCTCTGGTCTCCCACTCATAAAATCTGATTAGATTGTTCACACTCAAGTATAGATGACTGATGGCCACTTAATGTACACCGGAGGAGGTTGCACACCTTCATCGAAAGGAACAGTGTGCTGTTGGTGGACTCTCAGGCCACAGGCCAGGCTGAGGACAGGGAGGGCTTGGGAGGGTGGCTCTCCCAGAGTTCGTCACTGATAACCTTCTCGGCAGGCCTGGTACCTCCAGGGTGGAAAGGACATTGAGTTCAAGACTCAGCTCTCCTCCTGACTGCTGTGTGGCTTTCAGCAACTCGCTCGACCTCTCTGGGTTTCAGCTTCTTCATCTGCCTAAAGGGATAAGAACTTTTCTTCTGCCCTCCTCAAGGGGCTGTTCAAAATTAAATGCATCTGAAAATGGTCCACATTTGTCTCTCTGGATTGTGGTTATTTGCCCATGTGTCCGCCTGCTCTCCTCAGCCTGGACAGGGAGCAGGCCAGAGTCTTTCCTGGGACCTCGTGTAGGGACAGTCACACAGGACGTGTTCAGTGAACATGAGCTGAACTGAAGAGCACATCCTGATCTTGGGACACAATCAGTCCCTCCCATGCCCACACTCACGTTCTCATCCCTTCCCCACCATGTCCCACAGTGGCCTGGGGAAGCTGGGAAAACCCCCATTTAGCAGACACGGAAATTGAGGGCTGGGGAGGTCAGGGTGTTTGTCTGCGGTCGTGCAGCTAGAAGTGGTGGAGCTGGGACTTGCACACAAGCACTCGGCTGCAGCATCCACGCCCTTCCCACTCCATGCTGTCACCTGATTTCTGGGAGTTGGTCCTAAAAGGGAGGCAGTGTGCATCTCACAGAGATGTGAGACCTGCAGAAGGGGGACAAAAATATAAGGATGGGCTTCAGGCACAGGCTGCATCAGCTCCAGCTTTAGGTCGTCAAATTCTCACTACCCCTCTACGTGGAGGTATACGACCATCTTACAGATGGCACACCCGAGGCTCAGAGATGTAAAAGCATCTGGCGGTAAGTTGGAGAGCAGGACTTGACCCCAGGGGTGTCTGATGCTGAGGGCTGTGCTGGCGACCACCATCTTGCAGTGCCCTCGCACTCACACCCACACAACCTGGCCTGGGAGGCAGGGGACGGAAGCGATCTGTGAGTGAAGGCTGCTTCACTGCAGGGATGTCATGAAGAGGTGGGTGGAAGACTGCCTAGCAGGCAGACTTGTCCACAGGACGGATATGTCCTCTGCACAAGGAGGGGAGCTCCCTGTCCCAGGAGGGGTGCAAAAGGCCAGGGACGTTGTAGCAAAGCTTTGAAAAGGTAGTCAAACTCGCTGCCATTCAGGATCCCCGACTCCCTCCTGGGGGAGTCATGTCACCTTCTTTCTGCCCCTCCAGTCCCCTCTGCTTGGCTCTTCCTCATCTCCGCCTGTGTCCCTTGTGTGACTTGGACAAATTCCTTCACCTCTCTCCTCTCTGAGCCTCAGTTTGCTCATCTGTAAAACGGGGTAATACTTGGATCTGCATTTTAGGGTTATTTTGAGGATTAGATGAGATAAATTCATAGACAGTGTTTAGCACCAGTCAGGCCAAGGGCTCCGTTAATAAGAGCAATTATTGTTATTATTCCCTTCTCCCCTCCTTTCCTCCTGGAGAGGACAGGAGACAGGACCCCTGGGTTCTAAGTCTCCTCCTCCTGCACAGGGAGTATCTCCTCGTTCCCATCTTGTCCCATCCTTCCTTAGTCTCCAAGGAGGCAAGGACGGTTGAACTCAGCCCCGGGTCCTCCTGCGGCGCCCTGATCCCCTCCCACACGCACGCCCCGGGTGAGCCAACCCTTACCCCTCTGCCTCAGTTTCGCATCCACGAAAGGGGCGAGCCGCCCCCGCGTCACCTGGGGCTGTCGCCGGGTCCTGTCTGCAAAGGTCTCTGAGCGCCAAGAGGCGCGGGGACGCGGGCCCCGGGGAAGCAGGTGTGCCAGCCCCCGCCCGTCCCGCGCCGGTCCCCGGTCTGGCACCTAGAATCCACGTGATTTCCCG
Source organism: Tapirus indicus (assembly GCA_031878705.1). Classification (NCBI taxonomy): domain Eukaryota; kingdom Metazoa; phylum Chordata; class Mammalia; order Perissodactyla; family Tapiridae; genus Tapirus; species Tapirus indicus. The sequence continues at coordinate 27,326,484 of CM062927.1, read as the reverse complement.
GCAGCGGCCGCAGCCTCCAGCCCAAGCCGGGCAGCTCTCTGCGTCTGCTTTCAGTTTCATGCAGAGCGCGGCGGAGCCGGGAGCGCAGCGGGTGAGTGCCGGGCACGAGGGGCGCGGCGGGCGGCGCGGAGGGAGGTTCGGGGCGCAAATGGAGAGAGGAGGAGGGGATGGCCGGAGGGCTCTGGAGGGTCGTGCCGGGGGCCGCCGCGTGGATGGCCAGGTAGCTGGCTGGCTGGACGTCCGTGTGGACAGAGACGGATTGATGAACGGGTGGCGGATGGGGCGACCACGGCCGGCGGGGCGCTCTGCCTGCTACCCTGCGGAGTTTGGAGGAGGCGTTGCGCGAGCCGCGGAGGAAGGCAGGTCGGGTCACCAGGGTTGGGGGACGCGGTATGCTCTCCCCCTCCCTCCCACTCCTCCCCACCCTCGGGACGCTCCTGTCACCTCCTGGAGCTTCAGCTTTTTACAGCTTTTTAGAGAATTACAGAAGTCACGCTGCTCGTTATGCACCATTCAGACTTTTTAGCCTAAAGAAGCTTTTTATTATGGACAATTACAAACATCTACAACAGGAGAAAGAACAGAATTAAGTTGAGTTCTGTGCACTTGCTGGTTTTGATTTAACGAAGCTCCATGTAGCCACCACTCAGCTCCCCGGGGATCCACCTAGTTTCGCCTCTATCCCGCCTCATTTTGAAACAGATGGCTGACATCACAGCATCTCAACCGAAATATTTCAGAATGTCCTAAAAGGTAGGAAGTCTTTTTTAAAAACATGACCACAATATCATCAGCATACTTGACGCATTTTAACAATAATTTCTTCATGTCAGATCTCCACAGACTGTTTCTAATGAACATTTTAACCTCATAAGTAGTAGGTGAATACACGGGGGTCGTTTCGTTACTTGCCCTTTGCATTTCGGTGTCGTTTTCCGGCGTTTTTCTCACTCAGGACGTGGAGTTTTCTGGGGGTGACCATAGACAGGGTGTGGAAGAGGGCCCCACCTTCAGCATTTTTTGCGTTCATTTTACAAGTTGGGGTTTTTATGTTTTCACTTTAAAAGGTTAGGGGTTCTGCAGACTTAAGGAGTTTGAAAACTATCACGTGGATCTCCCAAACCTGGGGGTGGCAGGAAGTGGGGTGTACACTGGCCCGATACCTGGAGCCTCATCCCTCCCAATTGCTTTTCCTTCTAAGAAGCAGTAAGCCCAGAACAGCGCTAGGCTTGGTCGCCCCCTGGAGAACAGAGAGGGAGGTAAAGCTGGTGATTTCAAGGTGCATCAGGCTCCCCATCCGTTGTGCCTTCCTCAAACCGCACTGAACCATAGGGCTGACTGGCCATTGGTTATGCCCCCCTGCCTTGTGTCCAAATCACGGCACCAGCTTGACTGGCGCGTGGCATGGGAGGCACTCAGACCGGGGCCCTCAGCACCTTGTATTAGCCAGGTGAGCATGGACTAACTCCTTCCCCTCTCAGAGCCTCAGTTTCTCGTCTGTAAAATAGAGGTGATAGTACGTCCTTCAAAGTGTGCTTCGTGACTTGGTGAGATGAAGTATGCCCAGCTCACGGTCAACCTTCAAGTACTGTGTGAGCATGAGGAGCGATGGGTCCTCAAGGAGGGCAGACAAGCAGAAGGGAAAGTTCTTTGGAAGAGTTTCACAATATGCTTGGGCTTGTTGCTCGACCAGAGACAGAGGTGACGGGACGTTGGCAGGGCCGGATCAGTCTCCCTACACCCCAGCACATGTGCCCCCTCCCCGCTGAGGAAAATTCAGCAAAACTTTTTAGTATGTCTTTTCCCGTCTGTTATGGGTTGAATTGTGTCCCTAAGGGAGATAGGTTGAAGTCCTAACCCCAGGACCTCAGAATGTGACTTTATTTGGAAAGAGGGTTGTAGCGGATGTAATTCGTTAAGTTACAATGAGGTCATATCGAAGTCGGTGGGCCCTTAATTCAGTGCGACTGGTGTGCTTATAAGAAAGAGATCAGCATATTAAGATAGAGGCACACAGGGAGAGGACAGCCACGTGATGACAGAGGCAGAGATTGGAATGGTGTGTCTACAAGCCAAGGAACTCCAAGAATTGCCAGCAACCACCAGAAGCCAGAAGAGGCAGGGAAGCCTCGTCCCCTAGGGATTTCAGAGGGAGTGTGGTGGCCCTGCTGATAGCATGATTTCAGACTTCTGGCCTCCAGAACCGTGAGAAAATAAATTTCTGTCATTTTAATCCACCCAGTTTCTGGCTCTTTGTTACAGCTTGTAGGAAACGAATTTACAGTCCCAGAATCTCCCCTCTGCTTTCCAGGCCACGTCGGATTTAGGATTAAGCAAATTAACATAAGTGCAAACACTTTGTAAAAACCTTTTGTGGCGTTCTGAGGATGTACACTAGGGGTTTTCTTTACTGGGTCTAGTCTTTGGGTGTTGGCTGGTAGCCCAAAGTCTACCGTGGCTGAAACTCAGTCTACAAGGAAAACACCCAGATGATTTGAGAAGGAAAAAAAAAAAATCTGAAAAGCTGATCAGTCTGGCTGTTGGTGTACAGAGAAGGAAAGCCTTTTGGTCCCTCAGACCATGCTGGAGAACATGTCTCTACCCTCTGCTGCACTTGAAACCAGGCGGAAGTGGTGAGGCAGGCCAGCACTTGGTTATATGTAGGACTTGTTACCCATAAAATAAGCTTGATTATGTAATGCACGTGCTGACTGGGCTTTCCTGGGTCCTTGACAGCTGAGTAAGGTTGATGTGAACCCCCATTCTACTCCGTTGGGAAGCCCTAATTGTTCTCAAGCTCTCTGTGGACCTGGAGGATGGATGTGGGTGTGAGTTTAGTTCTTCCGACCATCTCTGACCCCAGACTCTTCTTCTACTCTGCAGTCATCTTCTCTCCCTAGTTGACCAGGGCATGAAACCAGTTGGTTTCATGGGTGGAGAGATGGGAGGCCTGGGTAAACATGAATTCACTTGTTTATCCTGCCTGTTTCAAGCCTGACTGACGGTGATGAGACTCCCGCTCCATCCTGTGAGTCACCCCAAATTCTTCTGATAAATTCCCAGACACAGGAGCCTTTCCCAGAAAGGCTTTTAGCAGCCCTTCTGGCTGGGGTGCCTCTGACATTTGGCAAAGGAGAACTTCAAGGAACCTGAGGGAATAGTGAGTTCACGCTCAAATGACCTCTATTCTCAGTTTGCTTTACTTCCTTCCAGTCTTTTCTCTATGTGTGTATATTCATATTTTTTAAATAGACTCATACATAAAAACCAAAATGAAATTACACTTTTTAAACTAAACAATATGGAATTATCTATTAAAGGAAAATGAAATCCTATGACACTTTGTAAATTATTTCAATTTTAGTAGCTAACACATTCATATGGTAGAGTAATATAAACATATAAAAAGGCATATAATGAAAAGGAAATCTCCCTCCCTCTCCCATCTCCCAGCCACCCCATTACCCTCCATGAAGGCAACCAATGTTATCAGGTTCTTATGTCTCCTTCCAAGGATAGTGCAAGTGGACCTTTACGAACATGGGTATATACATGTACATATACATACATACATATATATACATTTCCCCCATCTCACAAATGGTAGTATACTGTGTATAGTGTTTTTTTCCTTGCTTTTTTTTAAATTTAATGTATTTCAGGAATCTTTCCACATCAAAAAAATATATCTGCCTTTTTTCTTTTCAACAGCTACATAGTATTTGACTATACAGTTGATCTATAACTGATTTATTATCTGTTGTTGGGTATACTTAGGTTGTTTGCTGTCTCTTGCTATTCCAAACAGTGCTGTAATGAATATCCTTGTTCAAGCATCATTTTTGCGTATGTGAGAATAAGTCTAGAAAACCCTCCAGGAGTGGATTTGCAAGGTCAATGAGAATATGCAGTTTGAACTTTGATAAATATGGCTAATTTCCCTCCTTAAGTGTGGTACTAATTATCAGTCCCACCAGCTATATATGAGGGGCTGCTTCCCACACCCTCCCCAACACATGTGTCATCAAACTTTTCCATATTTGCAGATCTGGGAGATGAATAATGATGTCTTTTTTTCCATTTCTCTTATTATAAATGACATTGGGCATTTTTTCAAATATTTAAGGGTCACCTCTAGTTCCTTTTCCATAAACTATCCATTCATATCCTTTGCCCACTTTTCCATTGGGTTGTTGGTCTTTTCATGCTAAGCTGTAAAAGCACTTTACATATTAAGGAAATTAGCTCTTCGTCTGTATATGAGCATACTGTCATTTTAAGTGACTGCCTAGTTGTCCACAGAATAGCTGAACCATATCCATCTTTGTTAAACATTTAGATTGGGTCTTGTTTTCTCCTATCACACATGGACTGTTTCCTCTGTTTTATAGAAAAAGCAAAATGTGACATATTCATGCTTTTCATAACTCTTGCCAGAATTTCTCTCAGGGAAGAAAGTATTTTGGGGAAAATACCTTGATGGGATTGGGCTCAGTGGCCCATGTACAGAATGGTCAGCAGGGACCAGGACGTGCAGGGGGAAGACTCTGCATGGAGCAGGTGTGTGGGGTGGGAGCACTATATTTGCTCCAGAAAGAAAGGGAGGAGGAGAGAAGGGAGGAGCAGGAGAAGGTGGAGAGAGGCTAGGCCACACGGGGAGAAGACCTCCAGAAACTTCTTGGGGGAAGGATGACCAAAGGGCATTTTCAGTCAGGTGATGCCCCCTACTCCATGTGAGGTAGGCACTGACAACACAGACTTGGGCTCAGGCTCCACCCTGCAATCGTTACCCGCTCAGCACATGCCTGCTAAGCTTCTACAACATGCCAGGTCCTGCTAAGCACTGAGCTACAGCTGGGAACACGACAAGGTCCCCACGCTGTGGAGCTGATGTGACAACAGAAACGGACAATAAACAAGTACACAAAGATGTGCAGTAGACGTCAGGTGGTGGTGACTGCAGTGAAAACAGACAAGGCAGGTGGGGGGGTTGGCAAGCTGGGGCCGAGGAAGGGTTGTGTTTGGAATGGAGACGCCAGGCATGGCCTTCTCGTAAGGGGCACTTGGGACAATTGAGGGGAGTGAGGCAGACAGCCGTGAGCTGTGAGGATGTCTGGAGGGAGAGGGAACCAAGCACAGGCAATGGCAAGAAAACGGAGGAGAGGGGAGACAGAGGAGGGAGAGGAGGGAGGGAAAGAGGAGGGGAAGGAGGGAGGCGGAAAGGGAGGAGGGGGAGGAGGAGTTATCTAGTCAACTATGATCACAATGATTCTGCGAGTGAATGTTTTGGCAGGTAATTTAACAAAGGGCTGGACCTAGGAGCAGGAGCCCTGTCAGAGGAGGCAACGCCATTACAACCTCCTACCCCTCCCCTGTAGGGAGATCTGTGGGGAGGCCGGAACCTTCCCCAGGCCCTGGTATTTCAGGTGGCTTGGTGCCTGTGCCAGTTCACCTGTACCAGGAAAGGTGGGGCTGCCCCTGCTGACATCCAATATCGTGGTGAACATCCTGGTAGCTAGAGCTTTGCTCACGTTCTAGATTGTCTCCTTAGGTTAGCTTCTCAAGGTGACTTCTCAAGGGATATGTGGACTTTATTGTAATTTTTAAATTTTGTTGTTTCAAGATACACGTGACAAAAGTTACCATCTTAACCATTTGTAAGTGTACAGTTCAGTGGTACTAGCACATTCACACTGCTGTGAAGCCGTCGCCGCCACCCACCCCCATAACTCTTGTCATCTTGTAAAACCGAAACTCTGTGCCCGTTACCAATAACTCCCCCTTCTTCCCTCCCCTCAGCCCCAAACCACCATTCAGTTTTCTGTCTGCATGGATTTGACTACTCTAAGTACCTCATGTAAGTGGAATCATACAGAATTTGTCTCTTTGTGACTGGCTTATTGCACTTAGCATAATGTCCTCAAGGTTCATCCATGTTGTAGCATGTGTCAGTTTCCTTCCTTTTTAAGGCTGAATAATATTCCATCATATGCATATACCACATTTTGATTGTCCGTTCATCCATCGATGGACACTTGGATTGCTTCCATGTTTTAGCTACTGTGAATAATGCTGCTATGAAGACGGATGAACAAATATCTCTTCGAGACCCTGCTTTCAATTTCTTCGGGTATACACCCACAAGTGGAATTGCTGGGTCATATTCGATCTTTAATTTTTTGAGGAAACTCCATACTGTTTTCCACAGCAGCTGTACCATTTACATTCCCACCAACAGTGCACAAGGGTTCCAATTTCTTCACAGCTTTGCCAACACTTGTTGTTTTCTGGGTTTTTTGATAGTAGCCATCCTAACAGGTGTGAGGTGGTAGCTCATTGTAGTTTTGATTGGCATTTTCCTAATGATTAGTGATGTTGAGCATGTTTTCATGTGTTTATTGGCCACGTGTATGTCTTCTTTGGAGGAATGTCTCTTCAAGTCCTTTGCCCATCTTTGAATCAGCTTGGTTTTTGTTGTTGTTGAGTTTTAGGAGTTCTCTCTATATTCTGGATATTAATTCTTTATGAGATATATGTTTTGCAAATATTTTCTCCTGTTCTGTGGGGTGCCTTTTTACTCTGTGGATAGTGTCTTTTGTTGTACAAATTTTTTACCTTTCATGAAGTCCAACTTGTCTATTTATTCTTTTGTTGTCTGTGCCTTTGGTGTCATCTCCAAGAAAACATTGCCAAATCCCACGTCATGACCTTTAATCCTATGTTTGCTTCTAGGAATTTTATGGTTTTAGGTCTTACATTTAGGTCCTTGATCCATTTTGAGTTAGTTTTTGTGTATGATGTTAGGTAAGGGTCCAGCTTCGTTCTTTTGCATGTGGATATCCATTTCCCCATGCCATCATTTGTTAAAAAGACTGTCCTTTTCCCATTGAATGATCTTGGCACCCTTGTGAGAAATCATTTGACTGTATATGAGGGTTTATTTCTGGGCTTTCTGTTCTATTCCATTGGGTCTCTATGTCTGTCTTTATGCCAATACCATGCTGTTTTGATTACTATAGCTTTAAGTTTTGAAATCAGGAAATGTGAGTCCACCTGCTTCGTTCTTCTTTTTCAGGAGTGTTTTGGGTATTTGGGTTCCCTTGAGATTCCATATGAGTTTTAGGATGGGTTTTTCTCTCTACTTCTGCAAAAAAATAGTCATTGAGATTTTGGTAGGGATTACATTGAAATTGTAGATTGCTTTGCATAGTACAGTATTGACATCTTAATAATATTAAGTCTTCCAATCCATGAACATGGGATGTGTTACCATTTATTTATGTTTTCTTTAATTTCTTTCAGCAGTGTTTTGTAGTTTTCATTGTACAAATCTTTCACCTCCTTGGTTAAGTTAATTCCTAAGTATTTTATTCTTTTTGATACTATTGGAAATGGAATTGTTTTTGTCATTTCCTTTTCAGATTGTTCATTGTTAGTATATGGAAATCCAACTGATTTCTGTGTGTTGACCTTGTATCCTGCTACTTTGCTAAATTCGTTTATTAATTCTAACAGCATTTTTGTGGAGTCTTTAGGGTTTTCTTCATATAAGATCATATCATCTGCAAACAATTAATGTTACTTCTTCCTTTCCAATTTGGATGCCTTTTATTTCTTTTTCTTGCCTAATTGCACTGGCTAGGACTTCCAGTTGAATGTTGTTGAATAGAAGTGGCAGGCTTCCTTGTCTTATTCCTGATCTTAGAGGAAAAGCTTTCAGTCTCTCACCATTGAGAATGACATTTGATGTGAGTTTTTCCTATGTGGCTTTTATTATGTGGAGGTAGTTTCCTTCTATTCCTAGTTTGTTGAATGTTGTTATCATGAAACAGTGTTGAATTTTGTCAGATGCTTTTTGTGCATCAATTGGGATCACCATGTGGGTTCTTCCCTTCATTTTGTTGATATGGTGTCTTGCATTGATCAGTTTTCATATATTGAATTTTCATGTGTTGAACCATCCTTGCATTCCAGGAATAAATCTTACTTGGTTGTGGTGTATAATCTTTTCAATAGGCTGCTGGTTTTGGTTTGCTAATATTTTGTTGGGGATTTTTGCATCCTAGTTCATAAGGGATATTGGTCTTCAGTTTTCTTTTCTTATAGTGTCTTTGTCTGGCTTTGGTATCAGGGTGATGCTGGCCTCCTAGAATAAGTTAGGAAATGTTCCTCCTCTTCAATTTTTTGAGAAATTTTGAGGATTTGTATTAGTTCTTTTTTAAATGTTTGGTAGAATTCACCAGTGAAGCCATCAGGTCCAGGGCTTTTCTGTGTTGGGAGATTTTTTATTGCTGATTCATCTCCTTACTAGTTATAAGTCTACTCAGATTTTCTACTTCTTTGTGATCTAGTGTTGTAGGTTTTGTGTTTCTAGAAATTTGTCTATTTCATCTAGGTTATCAAATTTGTTGACATACAATTGTTCATAGTACTCTTTCCTAATCTTTACTACTTCTGTAGAATCAGTAGTAATGTCTCCACTTTCATTTCAGTAATTTGAGTCTTCTCTCTTTTTTTCCTAGTCCATCTAACTAAAGGTCTGTCAATTTTGTTGGTGTTTTTGAAGAGCCAACTTTTGGTTTCATTGATTTTCTCTATTGTTTTGCTGTTCTCCATTTCATTGGTCTCTACTCTAATCTTCATTTCTTCCCTCCTACTACTAGCTCTGGGTTTGTTTGTCCTTCTTTTCTAGTTCCTTAAGTTGTAAAGTTAGGTGGTTGATGTGAGATCTTTCTTGTTTTTTAAGGTAAGCATTTATAGCTGTAAATTTTCCCTTTAGCACCGCTTTCCTTGTGTCCCATAAGTTTTGGTATGTTATGTTTTTATTTTCATCATCTCTAAGGATTTTCTAATTTCCCTTTTATTTCTTTTTTGATCCATTGGTTGTTTCAAATTGTGGTGTTTAATTTCCACTATTTTGTGAATTTTCCAGTTTTCTTTATGTTATTGCTTTCCAGCTTCATTCCATTGTGGTCAGAGAAGGTACTTTGTATGATATCTATCTTTCAAAATCTATTGATACTTAATTTGTGGTCTAAGATATGGTCTATCCTGGAAAATGTCTCATATGAAATTGAGAAGAATGTGTATGCTGTTGTTGGGGGAGTATTCTTTATATCTGTTAGAGCTCATTGGTTTGTTGTGTTGTTTAAGTCTTCTGTTTCCTCACTCATCTTCTGTTTGGTTGTTCTATCTATTATTGTGAGTGGGTACTAAAGTCTCTAAATATTATTGTAAAACTGTCTATTTCTCCCCTCAATTCTGTCAGTTTTTGCTTTATATATTTTGGTGGCCTATCATTAGGGTCATAAATGTTTATAATTGGTAAATCTTCTTGCTGTGTTGAACCGTTTATTAATATATAATGTCCTTCTTTGTCTCTTGTAATCTTTTTTGATTTAAAGTCTATTTTGTCTGATATTAGTATAGCCACTCCTGCACCCTGTGGTTACTGTTTGCTTGGAATATCTTTTTCTATCCTTTTGCTTTCAACTTGTTTTTGTCTTTGGATCTCACATGAGTCTCTTGTAGACAACATCTAGTTAGATTATGTGTTTTTATCCATTCTGCCAATCTCTGTCTTTTGGAGAGTTTAATCCATTTACATTTAAAGTAATTACTGATAAGGAGATACTTCTGTCATTTTGCTATTTGTTTATTATATGCCCCAAAGCTTTTCTGTCCCTCATTTTTTGCATTCTTGTCTTCTTTTGTGTTTAGTTAACTTTTTGTAGTTTAAATTCCTTCTTAATTTTCTTTTGTGTATATTCTACAGCTAATTTCTTTGGGTTACTATGGGGATTACATTTAACACCCTAAGGTTATAACATTCTACTTTGAATTTATAGCAGCTTAACTTCCATACATCCAAAACTCTGCTCCTTTACTGCTCCATACCCTCTCCTTTCAGTTGTTGATGTCACAAAATTACATCCATATACATTCTGTGCCCAAAACATAAACTAATAATTCTTTTAAATGCATTAGTCTCCTAATTTATGTGGAAAACAAGATTTGGGATTACAAGCCAAAGTTACAGTAATACTAGCTTTTTACAGTAATAATTGTTTTTCTTTATATGCATTAGTCTCTTAAATGCTATAGAAAACAAAAAGTACAGTTACAAACCATTTTTACAACAATACTAGCTTCTATAATTGCCCATGTACTTACCTTTATTGAGACCTTTATTTTTCCATATGGCTTCAAGATACTGTTAAGTGTCCTTTCATTTCACCCTGCAGGACTCCCTTGAGCATTTCTTACAGGGCAGGTCTAGTGGTCATGAACTTCCTCAGCTTTTGTTTATCTGAGAATATCTTGATTTTTTTCCCTTACTTTTGAAGGACATGTTTGCCAGATAAAGAATTCTTGGTTGACAGTTTTTTTCTTTCAGCACTTTGAATATATGGGCCTACTGTCTTCTGGCCTCCAAAGTTTCCAATGAAAAAATTGCAGATAATCTTATTAAGGATCACTTATATGTGATGATTCACTTCTCTTTTGCTGCTTTCAAGACTTGCTGTTTGGTTTTTGAAAGTGTGTTTATAATGTGTCTTGGTGTGAGTCTCTTTGAGTTAACCTTACTTGGAGTTTGTTGCATTTCCTAGATGTTTATATTCATGTCTTTCACCAAATTTGGGAAGTTTTAAGCTGTTATTTCTTCAGATATTCTCTCTGCCCCTTTCTCTCTCTCTTCTCCTTCTGGGACTCCCACAATGCACGTGTCGGTCCACTTACTCGTGTACCATAGGTCCCTTAGGCTCTGTTCACTTTTCTTCAATCTTTTTCTTTCTGTTCCTTAGCCTATATAATTTCCACTTTCTTATTTTGAAGTTCCCTGATTCTTTCTTCTGCCTGCTCAGATCCTCCTTTGAATTTCTCTAATGAATTTTTCATTTCAATTATTCTACTTTTCAGCTCCAGAATTTCTTTTTGGTTTCTTGTTAGGTTTTCTCTCTCTTTATTGATATTTCCATTTTGTTCACACATCATTTTCTTGACTTTCTCCACATCTTCCTTTAGTTCTTTGAACATCTTTAAGACAGTTGTTTTAAAGTCTTTGTCTGATATATCTGCCATTAAGTCTTTTTTCAGAGACAGATTCTGTTGAATTATTTTTTCCTTTGAATGGGCTATATTTTCCTTTTTCTTTGTATACCCTGTGATTTTTGTTGTTGTTGAACACCAGACAACAACGAAAAAATCTAATGAATCTAAGAATGTGGTAACCCTGGAAATCAGATTCTCCCCGCTCCCCAGGGTTGCTGTTTTTTGTTGTTTTTTTTTATTGTTGTAGATTGTCTCTGTGCTGAGGATCATCTCCAGGTGTAAACTTAGTGTCTTCCTATGTCTTTTCTGAGCCTTTCCTTGGGCATGTGCAGTCACTTTCTAATTTTCCCCATATATGCAGTTGTTTTTGAATGTCCTAATCTTTAATGTCTAGCTCCCAAAAGGGGAAAAGTGAAAAATGAAGCGGGGGAAAGAGCACAGGCCCTTTAAACCTCCTGGAAGTCACTTCAGCTGGAGGAGGAGAGGCTTGCAACAGTGGGGGGAGGTGCAACAACAATGGCTGCTGTCTCTTTGTCTTCACCTCTCTGATCAGAAGCAGCAATCAGCAGTCAGAGCACAGATCCCCAATATTTGGAGGACAGGATCCTTTTCACCCACTCTAGCTCCTGCAAGCTGTGTGCAAGCTGCTGCAGGAACACATGCACAGCCGCCTGCCATGTGGCTGAGGGGTAGAGGATGGGTAGTTACCCCCGTGCTAAGAGCTGAAATTGCCCGAAATTAACCACAATTTACTGTCCATGTCTTCCCCTGAAAGTTGCAAGCCTTCAACAGATTTCAGAATTCCAAAATAGTTATACCAGACAGATTCTGCCCAGTGCAATTGTTGTCTGGGTGGGGAGACAGATTCCTGGTGCTTCCTACTCCGCCATCTTTCCAGAATCATCTCCTGGACCTTTATTTTTAAACTGTTTGGGACCATGTTGCTACATTTCTCTCCTAGAAGACTGCAGATGTAGAGGCTGCAGGCAGCTAGGAAGCTGCCTGATCCCGCAACATTTATCTCCTGGGGGGAGGGGTAGAGTCTTTACCATCACCAAACCCCAAACCCCCACCAGCCCCTTGCCTTGGCTGTTCCTACGGCCCCTCATGGTGAAATGGAGGGAGTAGTCAAACCTTGGGGAGCTGGCAGTCTGAGGCATTCAGATATTGTCACGGTGCCGTGTTTGAAAAGAAACAGCTTGTGTCTTATATGTCTCATGGTGTTCTTTTTCCTGACTGCTTGAAGGCATCCTATGCATTTCTGGGCCTCAAAAATTCTCCTTAAAATGGACAGGTTGATGTTTCCCTAAATAAAGACTTATCCGGTAGGAGTCAACAAGATGACTTTCAGAGATGCACACACAGGGCATTCATTCAGATGGAATCATAAAGTGAAAACTTGGCCTCATCTCAGTTCTCTTTTATCCTTCCTGATCAGTCAAGGTGAAAGTCTCAGCTGGGTCTCAACGTCTGTAACACCTCTCGCACCCCCGATCTCCTTTTCAACAGCAGGAGGCCAGGCCTCGGGTTAAGCCCTGGGCACGTAACACACCCAATTCCAGGTCAACAGCATCATCTTGTTTCTGTTTTCCTGGGGTTTCTTTTGGGGTTAACTTCTGTTCCTGGTGAACGGTACTTTAGAAAATAAAGTTAAAAGTGAGATGACTTCTCGAAAAATGTTAAGGAAATAATACTCTGATTCTCAGATAGGGCAAAAATGTTCTCAAACATAGGTAAAAGTCTTGGAAATTATACACCTCTCCCTAAAGGGTGAGATCGTGGGGAACTTCATGTCACATGTTTCTGCAACGTTTAGAACTTTACAAACGAATGCTGATCATATTTTATGGCAGAAAAATAATAAAGATCTATGGAAATGATCATTTCATTGGAACGAAGACCTTTTGTTGAAGGTAGTGTGGGGCTTCAGTTAGGAAAGAGCCTCTGGACTCGGGAAAGGGCTTAAATCCACTCATCACTTCTTGGCTTCTCAGAGTCCATTTCTTCCTCTGTAAAATGGAGGCACATCGGCCCTGAGAGGTCGATTGTGGATCCACTGAGGAAATGCAAGTGGAATGCGGCAGCGCGATGCCCGACCTAAGAACTCGCTGTGTGAGAGCTCACCAGCAGGCTGCGGGCCGGGCATGTCCCTCACTGGGCTGTGCACTTTATATGTATTAATGTCTCCAGTCCTCAGAGTGACCCTGTGAACTAGATGCAAAATCGTCACCCCATTTGCAGATAAGGAAGCTGTGGGCCAGAGGCATTAAGAAACTTGGCCTAGGTGGCAAAGCACCAAATACTGAAATCAGGATTCGAACCCAGGCCACCTGATCCCAAAGGCTGTTTTATCAACTCCACAGATCCCCATGAGATGGGCTGGTATTAACACTGCGTGACATACAAGTGACCATGGCTCAGAGAGGTCAGGGACTTGCCTGGGGTCACCTAGCAAGTTAGTTTGGAGCAGTGGGGCTCAGAACCGAGGCTCCAATCCACCAATATCCTGACCCCCAACCCCCAAGCCTTTCTTCTGCCCCTGTTTTATGTGTTTGGGTACTGTCGGCTGGCTTGGGAGGAAGTGGTTCAGGTGACCCACCCCAGAAGCAAAATTTCTCTTCTAACTTCAAAGGGCCCAACCTCTGGTCACTGATCTCTGTTTTCATTCACTTTTAAAAATTTATCCATTTTAAACTACACAAGTAATACATAACTAAGTCCCCCTTGCAAAAAAGTTAAACGCCTTATGCCTAAGGCTGAAATCTCCATTACTCACTTCTCCCGACCCCAGGTCTGTCCTTGCCCAGTCTGAGGTGACCAGTTTGGTGGGCTGCCTTCCAGAACTTTATCTAAGCCTTTGCATAATGAAAATAATCCTTATACTGGGCTTACTCACTGCCAGGCCCTGTTTCAAGCACTTTACACACATTAATTTGTTGAAGCGTCTGAGGTAGGCCCAGAGAGGCTACACAACTTGCCTGATGCTACACAGCCTGCAAATGGTGGAAAGGTTAGTCCCAAATCTAGAGAGCATGGCTCCAAAATTCACGTTCTTAACCTCTAAGTCATAAAAACATGTCATTATAGACCGTGGGAAGAAATATACTATGGAGTTTTTGTCTTTCTGTATTTTTAAGACAAACGCTATTATATTGTGCGTATCCTTACACAATCTGTCTTGTTTATTCAATAATATGTGTTGAGGATTCAGCCATGTCAGCACGTAATCAGTGGTTTCATGCCCAGAATCCGACTGTGTGGTTACACCGAACTTTATTGGTATATGGGTTGTTCAGACACTGCTGCAGGATTTCCTTATCCGGTGCTCCGTGTGTGGCTGTGTGGCTCTTTATGTGGCTTCTGCTGAGCAGTTAGGTTGTGCCATCAAAGGGTGAGTGCACTCCAAGTTTTAGTTGTCCCTGCCAATTTACCCTTCACAATAGGCAGAGCGGTTTCTGGGCCGTGAATGTGAACCTCAGGATCCGACTTCTCTCCTTTGTCCGCCTGGAACTCCACAACTAGCAGAAGATTCCTGCGGGATCCTCGTCAACTGCCTGGCTGGAAATAAGGAGGGGATTTCCAGACCTCAGCTTCATTTTCAGTTTGGTGTGGGTGGCTGAGCCCGGGCCTGTGTGACAGGAGTTGGCAGAGCCACAGAGCTGGGGGACAAGGTGCCAAGGAACAGGACAAAGGCCCAGGTGGACTCCCCACTCGGGCGAAGTGGTGAGTGTTAGTCATAGGGAAATACCCTCAGGGTCTTGTCTGAATACAGTCACCCCGGTGGCCTTCCCATCCCCAGCCTCTCACAGAGCGAGAATCACTTGGCTCTGGTTTGCTGGAGAAGCAGAGTGCCAGGTGCAAAGGAACACGGAGCCCGTCTCTCACCACTGAGAGTAGACAGCTGGTGTCCTAAGCTTGTCAGCACATCAGAATCACCTGGGGAGCTTCCAGAAGTCCTGATGCCCACGTTCCACCCCCAGAGATTGTGCTGTGATTGGTCTGGGGTGTGGCCCGTTGGAATTTTTCCTTTTTTTTTTTTTTTTTTTGGCTGAGGAAGATTTGCCCTGAGCTCACATCTGTGGCAAATCTTCCTCTATTTTGTATGTGAGCCGCCGCCACAGCATGGCCACCGACCAGCAGTGTAGGTCCACACCCAGGAACTGAGCGAACCTGGGCCGCCTGAAGTGGAGGGTACTGAACGTAACCACTAGGCCACTAGGGCTGGCCCCTGTTGGAATTGTTTAAAGACCCCCAGATGATTCTCATGTGCAGACAAGTTTGGGAGCCACTGGCCTGGCAGATGCACGTTCCCACCCAGGAACGTGTTGGGTGGGAGCCTTCTGGTGGAGGCCTCACCAGCCACTTCCTGTGGGTGCTGGGCCCAAACTGCTAGCACTAAGGGGGAGAGGCAAGGCCACCACCTGGCCAGCTGCTGTCCAAGCCAGGCCAGGGCTGGCTTTCGGGCCCCCCAGGCCCAGGGAGAATCTGGAAACCCTAGGGGTTCTTTTGGTGGGTAGTCCAAGTCTTTCAAGCGGGAACATGGCTGGGCTGAAGGAGGAAGTCTAAAGGCTACGGATGCGGGCTGGGACCCAGATCCCCCAGTTTCCAGTGACAAGAAGAGAGAGCCTGGTTGGATTTGGGACAGGAACCACCCAAGTCCGGTCCTGAGGCCCAGAGTGCAGGCTCGGGCCGCTGGGCCGTCTCTGAAACCACCCCTCCTTGGAGGGCTGCAAGGTGAGGAGACGTTCATTCAATTCCCAGCTTTGCAGCCCTCTGGCTGGACCTGGCGGCTAGATCTGGGCCAGTCCCCTCACTGCTGGGAATGTCAGCTTCTGCAAGGATAAAGCACTGTGGCCGTGCATTTTAAGTTCTGCAGGACCCCGTCCTTGTGAGGGACAATAGAGATGATGGTTTTCAAAGGAAGAGTCATCCCCCACATCATCATCATCATCCCCCCTCGGAAATGTCCCTGTGTCAAGGACCCCTCTTGCCTGCTTTGCCAGCTTTTGCGGGTTAGAGAGGAAATGGCTGCTAGCATCTCACTGAAGCTGCCCCCAGAGGAGAGTGATTCCTGGGGTGGGGCTGTGTCGGCCCCCCAGAAAGAGGCTGCTGGTCAGTCTGGCCCTGCCTTTGCTTCGTGTCTGCTGGGAGTGCCAGCAAAGCCTTCCCCTCTCAGGACTCAGTCTTCCCATCTGTAAAATGGGCCTGGCATGGATCCCACAGCCAGGACGACTCTTCCAGCTCTGTCCCTCTTTGCATCTAGGCTCTGGCACCCTCCAGAGCCTGGGATTGTAAGCAGCCACCCAGGGGGGAGGCAGAGGCCCTGGGTTCTCTGCTGTCCCCACCTGCAGCACTAGGTGAGGAGAATCCTGAGAGGGTGTGCGGGCTCTGTGGACTCTGGTCCACCCCAGGGTCCCCAGGTCTGACCTGTCCACTCGGTCCTGAGAAAGTAACTTCGGCAGCCCTTTCTCTTTTTTGGAGATATTTCAGTCCAAATGTCCACAGTCACGGTCATGAGGGGGGTGCCTTTCTTATCGCCCCACCAGCCACATCCTTTCTGACCCTGAGGTTAGCCCTCACAGCCTTCTTATTTCTGTCCCTCCCTTCCCACTGCCCATCCCCAGTTGCCCTCTCCTGTCCTCTCTTCTCCCCCCACCCCGGCCCAGGAGCCAGGGGCAGAACCCCGGAGTCTGCCAGCGCCATGGAGACAGCCCCCGATAGGCCCTTCCCCTCTGCCTGACCCTCCCAGACAGCCCTGGGAACAGGTAAGGCAGGTGGGCCCCCCCCTGCAGAGAAGAGGAACAGGTGCCCACAAGCCGGGGGACTTGTCAGTGTCTGACTCTCCTTGCCTCGCAGCCCCTGGGGGCTCCCCCTTGATCCAAGCTTGAGAGTCAGGAAGAGGGAAGAAGCCAGAGGAGCCCCAGCCAGGAGTCCGTGACCCGAGCCATATCCTGTCCTCCCTTCCTTCCTTGTACCCTGTGCTGGGGGCTGGGGGACCGAGGAAACAACATTACTGGTAATAATGGTCGACATGTCCTGAGCCTCTCTCATGTGCCAGAGGCCGTGTAGGGACTTTGCCTGCTTCATCTCCCAACAACCTTGCCAGGTAGTGATTACTGCCCCCACAGCAGACACTGGTGGTGCTCCCTCTCACCTCTGCTGGATCCCCTCATAGGCCAGTGCACCCATCCCCCCTCTGATGTCGGGAGGCCACTAATGTCTATGCTCTTCCCTCTTCCGGAAGGATTCCCCTTGGCTGGTAGGAGTTGCCTCCCCCGCCTCGCCCCCCCTCCGCCACCTGATGGACGTGGCCCGCAGCCAAAGACAGACACATGTGGGGGTGTAACAGCCCAGCCCCCTTGCCTCTTAAGGGCAGGACAGACTTTGGTGTCGTTCACTGTCCAGAGCTCCCCGTGGCTTCTTCTTCCACCCTATCCCACTTCCCTTACCCCCCCAGTAATGACTTTTACAGACACCCCTGTCTTAGGTGCTGCTTCTAGAAGCCTGACCTGCAACATCTCCATTTTACAGATGAGGACGTGAGGTACCATGAGACTAGGTAACCTGACCAAAGTCGCACAGCTGGTGACGGGCAGAGACTCAAATCCGGAGCCCTGGTGCCAAAGCGTTTGCTCTTAACCAGAATCAGGCGCTGCCCCTGCCCTCGAGGTGTCCCCCGCCTGCTGAGGGAAGCTGGCAGGCCGAGAGGAAGTGACAGTGCAGAGTGGAAAGACCTGCAATGGAGGAGAAAGGAGAGAACGCTTAGGAGTGAAGCCCAGTGGTGGGGGTGCAACTCGGTCTGGGAAGGCAGCCTGGAGGACTTCCCTGAGGAGGCAGCGAGAGTCCAGCTGGATCCAGAAGGAGAGAGGGGAGTTTGCAAGGTGGGGAAAAAAGGGAAGGGCGTTTGAGGCAGAGGAAGGTGAACGTGCAAGGCGGGGAGTTGTGAAAGAGGCTGGCGAGGCGGGGCTGTGAGTGTCGTCATGGTGGGCAGGGTGGCACTGTCTGAGAGGGCCGGGAAGTGGCCAGGAACCAGACAGTGAAGGCTCATTTGTTTATTCATCCTGAGAACCTTCCTTGGACACCTGATATATGTATCTGCTTTGTGGAAGTCATATTCACATGGCGCGACTTTATCTTGGAGGTGGTGGGAAGCTGATGGGAGGTTTAGAAAGAAATGAGGCCAGACCAGAGCTAAGTGTTAGAGATGACTCGGGCCAGAGGAGTGTGCACGCGTGCACGTGTGCACCCTTGCGTGTGTGCATGGGTGCTCGTGTGCATGTGTGGACTGGAGGTGGGAGGGCTCTCCAGGCGAAGGGGACAGCAAGGGCCTTGGGGCTGCAGGGAGGGACCTGGGTTGATTCCTCCTCTAACCTCTACGCCAGGAGCACCTCCAGGGTAGCAGGAAAGATTCCCCAGGAGCACAGCGGTGAGGGTAGTGGAAGGGGTCGCCTGCTGTAAAAGTGAAGCCAGGGCAGAGTGAACCTCCCGTGCACACCCCTCAGTGAGACCAGCACCCTGACAAGGCCTCCAGGCACCCCCCTGTCCCCTTCCCTCATGCTGTCTGGACCTGGAGGGGCAAGAGCACCGGACTGCAAATCCGCATGCCTGGATTTCCTTTGGGCGCTGACTCTCTGACTGTGTGAGCCTGGGCATCTCACTGCCTCTCTCTAGGCCCCATGTTTGATCACCAGTCCCAGGGACACATTGGGGATTCTTAGAGGAAACACTTTGGACTGAAGGCCAGAGGTCTCTGTGCTAAAATGCAAATATGGAGGCTTCAGAGTATATTGGGTTTTATTTTCTTTGTTCTATTGGCAGCAGCTCTGCTACCTTCTTTTCTGTAGAACAGCAATAAAACTTTACACATTTGGGTAACATGAACCTCAGAATTCACATGTAAATCAAAAACTGCCAGCCACGCATGGAGGAATTGACAGAAGCACAGTGATTGAGAATGTTCCATTCCGTTCTTTGATGGACACTCCTAACCAAATAAATATGAACATAGAAGATTTGAATGACAACCCTATAGTTGAGGTAACAGATACATTCGATTTTTTAAATTAATTTTGATTTGATAATACATGCATACAATGTAAAATTCTAAAGTCTCCCCTCCCTGGGGACAATTACTATTGTGAGTTGTTTTCCAACAGTATTCATGTATATAGAAACATGCACATTTATTTTTTCTTTACGCAAATGCAGCATACTCTATCCCCTGTTCTGCCCTTGCTCTGTTTTTAAGACTTAGTTTATCTTGGACACTGTTCTGTATCATTCCACATTGTTCTGCCTCTTTCTTTTTAGTGGTTGTGTAGGATTCCATTTTATGGATGTGCCGTTATTTAACCAGTTCCTCTTCGATAGAGAGTTAGGTTTTTTCCCATCTTTTGCTGTTATAAGCAAGGCCATATTAAATATCCCTGAACATCTGCTATCTTGCATGTTATGAATATATCTGTAGGCTAAGTGCCTGGGCACGGAATTGCTAGGTGTGGTTATGTGTCACTTGCAATTTTGGTAGATAAAGATTGTATCAGTTTACACTCCCACTAGCAATGCATCAAAATGCCTGTCGATTCACACCCTTGCCTACTGTATAATATCCTGTCAATCTAAGAGCTGGGAAATGGTCCAGTATCTACTGTTTTGCTTTCTGCAGTTTCAGTTACCCACAGTCAACTGCAGTCCCGAAAATATTAAATGGGAAATTCCAGAAATAAATAATTCATAAATTTTAATGAATTTTGCAACGTTCTGAGTAGTGTGATAAAAATCTCGCGCTGTCCAGCTCCATCCCTCCTGGGGTCTGAATCATCCCTTCGTCCAATGCATCCACGATATATACGCGCCCATTAGACACTTAGTAGCCATCTGGGTTATCAGATCAACTGTAAAGTGCTTCCTTTAAGTGAAAAGGTGAAAGTTCTCGACTTAATAAGGAAAGAAAAAAAATCGTATGCTGAGGTTGCTAAGATCTATGGTAAGAATGAATCTTCTATCTGTGAAATTGTGAAGAAGGAAAAAGAAATTCATGCTAGTTTTGTTGTTGCAACTCAAATATGTATGTATAGGAAAAAACATAGTGTATATAGGGTTTGGTACTATCCACAATTTCAGGCATCCACTGGGGATCTTGGAACGTATCCCCCAGAATAACGGGGGGATTACTGCGTATTTTTTTTAGTTTTAACATATTTTCTTTTCATTTCATGGGAGGTAAAACATCTTTTCACGTATTTAAGAGCCATTTGTATTTCCTTTTCTGTAAACTGTTCACGTTCTTTGCCCACTTTTCTATCAGGTTGTAGTTCTTTTTCTTATTGATTTGTAATAACTCTTGATATGTTAAAGTCACTTATGGCTTTGTATAACTAGCAGATATTTTTCCAGTTTGTCATTTATCTTTTCACTTTATTTGTCATCTTCTTTGGCAATATGAAAATTCTAATTTATATCTGGTCAATTTCATCCAGTTTTTCTTTTATGATTTCTGGGTTTTTTTGTCATGCTTGGCTAGGCCCTCTCTACTCTGAAATTGTATTTTTAAGAAAACTTTTTCCCATGTTTTCTTCTAGCATTTAAAATTTTTTAACTTTTTTGTTATGAAATATAACACATAGAAAAAAATGCAAAAAATTAAGTGTACAGCTTCATGAATTGTTATCAGTTGAACACCAATAACCTTCTAGTACTTTCATGGTTTGAGTTTTTACATTTAAAGTTTGATCCCATCTAGACTTTACTCTGGCATAATTTGTGAGATGGAAATCCATCTTAACTGAAAAAGAATATCTTTTTAAATGTCATGGAATATTTTAAAATTTGTCATATACCAAGCAAAAAAGGAAAATCTGAACATATTCCCCAAAGCAGAAATTGTATAGGACTTATTTTTTGTACAGTACAGTAAAACAAAAAATTAATGGCAAAGTTTTAAAAAATAATTTACCCTTCCATTAAAAGACTCAGTTCAAAATTATAATTGTAATTTAATAGTAATCTAATGTAAATTTGATTTAAAACTTGATATGAATTTATGGAAATTGGCCAGAAGTGTTTTCTCTTATTATTTTTTAAAAGGAAAAGACTAGAAATGACCTAGGCAATAGACTGACTCAAAAGTTTAAGGAGTAACAAACAGTCTCAGTAAATCAGGGAAAAGAAATAAGATAAAACAAAAATTATAAAACTAGAAAAGGGAAAATGCTACAGAATTGATAAATGAAAATGAAATTTTGTTTTTAAACATAAGAGATACCAATTGCTGGCAAATCTAACAAGGAGAAAAAGACAAAGTCAAATAAACTAAATGAAATGTAAAGATTTAAGGAGATTTAAAATATCGTATCCAAGAAAATATTACATACAACTATGGGCTATACTAAGTTTGAACATTCCTGACAAAATGAGCAACTGTCTCCAAAAAACATAAATGGCCAAAAGTTAATTTAAAGATGGTGGAAAACAACTAACACAATGAGGGAAATTTTGAAGTTATCAAGTTTGATTTTTTAAGGACTGTCCAAACCACTTGACAGTGTTGAGAAGGATTCTGGCTTTCCCTCTAGGTGAGATGGGAAGTTTCTGGGCAGCAAAGGCAAGTGGAGCGGGCTGACCTGACCCTCTGTGGAGGATGGTGGGGGTGGGCACAAGAAGGGAGCCCAGGTCTCCTGGTGCAGGAGTCCAGGTGAGAAATTATGGCGCTGGGTGGAGGCAGTTGCAGTGGAGGAGTGCCTGAGGCAGCCCTTTGCTGAAATGGGGAGGAGAGGGGAGCAGGCAGTTTGGGAGGGAAGAACAGCTCAGTTTTGGACTTGGAAGTTTTTAAATTCATACAAGGCATCCAAGAGGAGTGTTGTGAGAATTAAAATAGATAAGGCCCAAGGCATTGGCATTTAGCAAATATTCGTTACAATATCAGTTCAAGTGTTTTTTTTTTTTTTTTTGCTGAGGAAGATTGGCCCTGGGCTAACATCCGTTCCCATCTTCCTCTACTTTATATGTGGGACGCCCGCCACAGTGTGGCTTGATGAGCTTTGCGTAGGTCTGCGCCCGGGATCCAAACCCGAGAACCCAGGGCTGCTGAAGCGGAGTGCACAAACTTAGCCACTATGCCACTGGGCGGCCCCTATCTGCTCAACTTTTTCAACCACTTTTCCAGGGAAAATGTAGTTTTGTCTCTGTAACACACACAAAAATGTCAAACTAAAAAGTAGAATAAAATATTTCCCTAATATGTATGAATAGCTTTTGAATATGAATTTTCAGCCTTAATGCAGATATTATCCTCATTTATTGCCTTCCTATTTCTGTTTTAGTTTTATTATTTTGCACTGTGTAGGGAACTTCCATCTCTGTGAGCCACCACTGATCATTTCTTGTGCTCATTCTCATCACGTATTTCTCTTCCTTACACACTGGGGAAATATTTACTCTAGTTTTTACTGCAAATCTTTCTATGGATTTTTTTAAAATGAAAATATGCCTCTTAAAAAGTTTGAATGGTACAAAATGGTCCAAAAGAGCACAGTGTAAGGACTTTCCTTTGCCTGCGTCCCCCAGGTCCCCTCCCCAGACACATTCCTGTCACCAGTTTCCTATGTAGCCGTAGAGTTGGTCTCTATGTATGCATATACACACACACACATTTAAAGCATACATGTGCTGTAGCTTAAGTTTGAATTTACTTAATAGTGTACTTCAGTAGGAGCTTTTCTCACTTAGTGTAATGTTTTTGTGGCTCATCCATGTGTGGCCTGTGTCAGTGCTTTGTTCCTTTTTATTGCTGAATAATATTCCACTGTATAGATATACCATAGTTTGTTTATCCGTTCATGAGTTTTTGGACACTTGGATTGTTTTCACTCTTCAGCTATTATGGATAATGAACATTTGTGTACAAGTTTTTGTGTGGATCTATATTTTCATTTCTCTGGGTGTAGACCTAGGAGTGGAATTGCTGGATTATATGGTAACTCTATGTTTAACATTTTAATGAACAGCCAACTGTTTTTCCAAAGCGGCTGCATCATTTTACATTCCCACCCACAATATACGAGGGTTCCTGTTTCTCCACATCCTTGTCAATGCTGGTATTACTTTCTCTTTCATTATAGCCTTTCTATGCAGGTGTGAAATGGTATCTGATTGTGGTTTTAATCTACCCATGCAGAACATTTTAATTTAATTACTTAATTAAAAAATAATTATTTAAATTTAAAATACTTGTATTTCCATGTGTTTTAATACTATGTATTATATATATAATACTATATATCATATATATAATACTATATATCTAATACTATTTTTTCTCTTAATACCACTGAGTATTAAATGATGAGTTTTAAGTGACTGTGAAAGTAATTTAGACTCTTTTCCATTCCTTGGGTCAATTTTTCTATTTTTAATACAGTACCATAAAGTTTTAATGATAGTCACTTTATAATATGCTTAGTTACATTGGGAAGCTCTCCATCATTGCCTGCCTCTCCCAACAAATAATCTTTCCTGTAATTGCCTTTATTTTTTTACTTTTTGTGTAATTCTAACTTAAAACATTTATTCTGATAGACTTAAGGCATACAGACACTTGTCATAGCTGCCCTTTTTTGTCTACATGACCATTATAATTTTGTATGTTCTCTGCTGCGATTTAAGTGGCATTGCCTTCAATCTACTATTAACTGAAAGGGCTTTTTCCTTTACGTTCTGTGGTCACCAGCAGGTTTGTTGGAGTCAGTTTGGGCTGCTGTAACAGAGTGACGTGGAATGGGTGGCTTACTCATCATGCATTTATTTCTCAGTTCTAGGGCTGGGAAATCCAAGATCAAGGTGCCAGCAGATGTGGTGTCTGGTGAGGGCTCCCTTCCTGATTTGCGGATGGCCTCCTTCTTCTTGTATCTTCACGTGGCAGAGAGAGAGAGGAAGCAAGCTCTCTCCTGCCTCTTTTCTTTTTCCTTGTTCACAATAATTTATTTATTTTATTATTTTATTGAGGTCACATTGGTTTATAACATTATATAAATTCCAGGTGTACCTCATTATATTTCAGTTTCTGTGTGGATTACATCATGTTCACTGCCTAAAGTTAATTATCACCCATCACTGTACACATGTGTCCAGTCACCCCGTCTGCCCTCCTCCCTCGCCCCTTTCCCTCTGGTAACCACCAATCTAATCTCTGTCTCTATATGATTGTTTGTTGGTGTTGTTTTTATCTTCTATTTATGAGTGAGATCACACAGTATTTGACTTTCCCCATCTACTTTTTTCACTTAGCATAATACCCTCAAGGTCCATCCATGTTGTCACAAATGGCAAGAGTTCATCTTTTTTTATAGCTGAGTAGTATTCCATCGTATATGTATATATATGTATATCAATCACATCTTCTTTATCCATTCGTCCTTTGATGGGCACTTAGGTTGTTTTAAAGTCTTGGCTATTGGGAATAATGCCTCAAAGAACATAAGGGTGCATATATCTTTACACATTCATGTTTTCGTGTTCTTTGGATAAATACCCAGTGGTGGAATAGCTGGATTGTATGGTGTAGTTCTATTCTTAATTTTTTGAGGACTCTCCATACTGTTTTCCATAGTGGCTGCAGCAGTCTGCACTCCCACCAGCAGTGTATGAGGGTTCCCTTCTCTCCACATCCTCTCCAACACTCGTTGTTTCCTGTCTTGTTAATTATAGCCATTCTGATGGGCGTGAGGTGGTATCTCATTGTAGTTTTGATTTGCATTTCCCTGATAGCTAATGATGTTGAGCATCTTTTCATGTGCCTGTTGGCCATCTGTATAGCTCCTTTGGAAAAATATCTGTTCAGATCTTTTGCTCATTTTAAATTGGGTTGTTTGTTTTTTTGTTGTGGAGATATATGAGTTCCTTATATATTTTGGATATTAACCCCTTATCAGATATATGGTTTGCAAATATCTTCTCCAGATTGTTAGGTTGTCTCTTCTTTTTGTTGATGGCTTTCCTTGCTGTGCAGAAGCTTTTTAGTTTGATATAGTCCCATTTGTTTATTTTTTCTATTGTTTCCCTTTCCTGGTCAGACATGGTATTTGAAAATATGCTGCTAAGACTGATGTCAAAGAGTGTACCTTCTATGTTTTCTTCTAGAAGTTTCATGGTTTCAGGTCTTACATTGAAGTCTTTATCCATTTTGAGTTAATTTTTGTGTGTGGTGTAAGATAATGGTCTACTTTCATTCTTTTGCACGTGGCTGTCCAGTTCTCCCAACATCATTTGTTGAAGAGACTTTCCTTTCTCCATTGTATATTCTTGGCTTCCTTGTCAAAAATTAGCTGTCCTCCTGCCTCTTCTTATAAGGACACTAAACTCATCATGAGGGCTCCATCCTCATCACCTACTTACCTCGCAAAGGCCCCTCCTCCAGACACCATCACACTGAGAGTTTAGGCTTCAACATTTACATTTGGGGGGGGCGTACATTCAGTCCTCAGCAAGGCTATGTCTTGATTCGCTCATGTCTCTCTTCGTTTCTTCTGTTAGAACTGACAATTTTGTTTTAAAAAATATTATTAGTACCCCAGTACCTCTTCAACAGGACCTATTTTTTCTTTTCTTTTTTAATTAAAAAAATTTTTTTAATTGAGATGTAGTTGACGTAACATTGTATTAGTTTCAAGTGTCTTTTTTCTTTTCTTATTTTGAACTACAGAGCTTATCTCTGTTCTATTAGAATGTGCCCTATTTATGTGGATCTATCTAAGGTCCTGGAGCTTGGTAGTTACAGTCCTCACACTTCGTAGACACACAGTCAGTGCACACACTGATCTTTTGCCTTTCTGCCTTTCTTCCACGTACTTTTCAGCCATCTTTCTCATCCATTCCGTATTGTTAGGCAAGCTTTCGAAAGTTGGCATTTGTGCCAGAGCATCATTTTATTGAGTTCTTGGTGAGGCAGCAATTGATGCCTCTGGGTTTTCTCATTAAGAAGAATGTTTATTCTCACTTGTTTAAAACACACTTCGTAGGGGCCAACCTGGTGGCCTAGTGGTTAAGTTTGGCGTGCTCTGCTTTGGTGGACTGGGTTGGCAGGTTTGGATCCCAGGCATGGACCTACACCACTCGTCAGCCATGCTGTGGCAGTGACCCACATACAAAATAGAGGAAGATTGGCACATATGTTACCTCAGGGCCAATCTTCCTCACCAAAAAAAGAGAAAATAAACACTTCATAATGTAATAAGAAAGAAGGTGGCAGATCCTAACCTTTTTGGAGTTTCATTGGGAAAAGAAGTTGGCATCTACAGTGAGAACTATTCCATTTTCATCCTAATAAATTAGCTGTCATGAGTCTGCAGGATGTGAAAGGCACACTCTGACACCACAAGTCACTGTACGGTGAATGTCCGAGTCGGAGGAGAAGGAGGGGCGTCCTCTGGGCCAGGTGTGGCAGAAGGTGACACCAGCGAGGATTGGGCTGTACAAAGTCCAGGGACAAAAGGAGCTGTGGTTGGGAAAGGACTAGATCTGTGTGTGAAGGCGAGGGGACTGTTTCTGGGCCGAGTGTCCTCCAAAGTGTCTCTGGAGGAGGGGCCGGGCTGGTGCCTTCTGTACAGCATTCCTCTGGGAATTTGGGACAGTAGGGAGAGTGCCTGTATCCTTTCTCCTTAGGGGCCTCCCCAGTGGAAACAACTTGGGAATCCAGCTCAGGACACAGGACTTGGCCAAGGCACCCATGAGTACCTCTCCATGGACACCCTAGAACATCTATAATGAACCAGGAAGCCAAGTAGGTGACCTTTCCCTTTCCTCCTCTCTTTCCCTCCCATCCACTCCTTCACTCCCCTCCTGCTCCCTACCACAACTGCCCCCTACCCAGATTTACCTCACTGGGCTGCCCCCAACACAGCAAACCTACCCTTAGCCACCATTCAGCATGAGAGTGAAAATCATCAGACACAGAAAATCAACAAGGGCCTGAAATAGCATCTAATCTACCCATTTCATAGATAGTGTGACCAAAGCCCAGATAGGGAAGAGACTTGTTCAAGATCATACTATGGGTGTATCAGCTAGGATAGGCTAGTTCACACTGCAGTAACGAACATCCACCAAAGTCCTATGGCTTAGGACCACGAAAGTTTGTTTCCTGCTCCTGCTTCTTGTCTATTGTGAATCGGCTTGGACCTCTATTCGACATTATCCTCTTTCCTGGACCCAGGCTAAGGGAGCAGCCAAGATCTGGAATACTGCTGTGGTAGAGGAACAGAGAGAGGATAGTGCATCACACATTGGCTCTTAGAACTTCTGCACAGATGGGACATGTGTCATTCTTTAGCACATTTCATTGGCCAAAACCAGCTTCAAGGCCATGCCCGATTTCAAGGGGGCGGGGAAGTGCAACCCTACCAAGGAGGAGAAAGAGAGTATCTGAACAGCCCCGCTGCCCGCCACAGAGAGTTATTACAGAGCTGGGACAGGAGCGCCAGTCTCCTAACTCTGGGGCCAGGGATCTTTCTACTGTAATCTTCTGTCTCCAAGGCTATTTGCTACAGAAGCCTCGGTGATCAACAATGATGTAATGTGCTCTTTCTCCCAGGGATGATTATCCTTAAAGAGCTGGATGTCTTACCCCAAGGGGACAGAGCACTAATGGTGAAAGCAAGGGCATTGTGTTGGGCTGGCTGGAGGAGACATTTGAGGATAAGAACTTCCCCAGAAGTCACGCCCTCCAGCCGCTCCTCACCTCCACCCGGCACCTTGCTGCCTGGTGACTTCTTTATGGGCAGCGTGGACTTTGGACACTATAGCCCTGAGAGGAAGCCGTGCTCTAGGTCATGGCCACATCCTCTTGCCAAGATCACACCAAGTCCAGGAACTTAGCCTTGTCTGGTGCCGTCTGGGGCCCCAAGTCCTTGGAAATTTACTGGCCTGGGAGGCAAGAAATCTCAGCTCTGAGCCGGGCTCTGCCATGAACTGCAGTCTGACCTTGGGTACATCCTTCGCCCTTTGTTGGCCTTAGTCTTTCTGTCTGTTCAGTGGGGATGGTGATCCCGCCTACCCCATGGAGGTGCTCATGTTTCATGAATTCTGAAGCTCTGTGCCTGAGGGAGGAGCTATTGCTATTAGTCCAGTTGCAAAGGGATGACCAGAGGGGACTGGGGACACGTGCGCAGTAGGCCTCTGCTGGGCGTCAAGGGAGGAGCTGGGATCTGAACCCCAGGACACATAGTCCTGAGCCCCAGCCTCTGGGAGTTGGTAAGGCTGGCTTCCGGGTGGGCCTCCCATCCTTTTCAGAGTTGGAGGTAGGGTCTCTGGAGTTGTGAGGATTATACGAGACACACAAAGCATTTAGGACCGTGCCTAACATGTAGTAAGTGCTTTCTAAGTGTTTGCTGCTATTATTAAGGAAATAGTACCAGGAAATGTTATAGCATATTCCACTGTATGAGGGACCACCAACTAGTTAATTAATCCCAAGTTGTTGGACATTTAGTTTGCTTCCAATTTTTATCTGTTATAAATAATCTTGCAGTGAACAAATCCCCAATTGTTGGACATTGAGGTTGCTTCCAATTTTTATCTATTATAAATAATCTTGCGGTGAACAGCTTTGTAATTAAAAAGCTGCACATCCATGATTGTTTCCTAAGGCTAGAGTGCTAGAAGTGGAATTGCTTAATCAAAGAGACTGCATACTTTTTAGGCTTTTGCTATGCAAGTGCCCCTTGCCCTAGATGGGTACTCCTACCAGCAGATTGTTTGAGAGTTCCAGTTTAGAAGGGAGAATTTGCTTAGAGAGAGAGAGATGGTTTTTATTAGCTAGGATTAGATTCCCCTGTGAGTAGCAGAAAGCACTAAACAACGTGCTCTAAACAGAATAGAAATGTATTTCCTTGTCATGTAATAGACAAGTTCAAAGTCAGAGTCCAAGGCAGATGGAAAGCTTTACCATCCACCTTCCTCAGCACTGGCTTCCACCTCGTGACCTGATATGACTGCCCAGGTTTCAGCCATCACGTAGACATTCCAGCCAACAGGAAGAAGCAAAGAAGGCCATACAACACTTCTACCTGTATCCTATTGGCCAATTACATGGCTACATCTGACTGCAAGGGAGGCTGGGAAATATAGTCTATTCCAGAAGACTCAGGACTATTCAGGGGTTCTAATACTAAGGAAGAAGAGGGGAACAGATTTGGGGGGACAAGTTATCTCTGCCATGAGCTTAGCTTAGATAGAGAGCAGCACAAACGGGTCCATGGAAACAAGAAAGAATGAGGCATCCTCAGGGGACCATCCACAAGGGATGAAATAGACCATTCCAGAGCCAGGACACAGGCACAGCTAAGGGGTAGGGGTGTGTGTGGAGAAGAAGCAGATAACCTCTGGGACTGATCCCTGGGCAGAAGCATTGAGACTCCATGGAGAGGCCACTTGCCTGCTTGTTTTCTGCCCCTCAAATGTGGGGAGTCGTTCTTGACTGCCCCCTTTGGCTTTCCCCCAGCTGACTTGTCCCCCAGGTCACCTTCCCCTCAGCTCAGCTGTCCTCAAGCTCACCTGTCCCCCAGCTCACCTGCCTACCCTGTCCCTGCAGGACCAGCTCCTCATGGACCCCGTTAGCCTCCAGCTGGGCACCGAGAACCTGTGGAGTTGGCTCGTGAGGCTGCTCAGCAAAGACCCAGAATGGCTAAACGCCAAGGTGGAGTTCTTCCTCCCCAACACGGACCTGGACTCCGGGAACGAGGCCCTGGAGCCCACACAGAGGGTCATCCTACAACTCAAGGGGCTGCATGCCCAAAGCCTGGCTACCTGGCAGATGTTCATCCACTGCGTGTGCATGGAGCTGGAGGTGCCACTGGAGCTGGAGGTGCCACTGCTGAGCACTTGGGGCCATGGAGACGGTAAGGGCAGGCGTAAGAGGTGCCAAGCAGCCAGCTGGCCCCCGTCGCGTGGAGCCAGGGAGGCCTGGGGGAGGCTGGGACCCACCTGAGTCACACAGTGACGATGTGGCCAAGCCAGGAACAAAGTTCCAGGCTTCTGAGCACTTCCTAGAGCAAATTCCCTGATGCTGCCAATTCAGTGGGGACCTGAAAGACCCCTCCTTCCACCTTGCCCCACCCCAGTGGCCCAGGGAGGCAAGATGCGAGGAGGGTAAAGACCAGGTGGCTCTTGTCAGCCAGGAAATTCCAAATAGCCCATAATGTCCAAGAGGTTTCTTTTTGCAACGTGGTCAGAAGGACGCACAGGGAGGGCCCTCTGACCTCACTGATGGGCAGGACGGTTGAACTCCATTCCGTCCAGCGCCCGTTTCTTGGACATCTCCTCTTTACACAGCTCCGCGGGGAAACACAGAACATTGAGAGGCAAAGATGCTCTCGGGGAGGAAGCAAGAACTCCCTCGAGATCTCTACCACAAGGCAAAGTGCAGGAAAGGCAGGAAGCTCACAGTGTGCACATGTGTGCACACACACGTGCATGCATATGCACAAACATGCATAAACACGTGAGTGCACACACGTACTCGTACGTGCGCGAACCTGCATGCACACACACATTTCTGCCCACAGCTGCCTTCAAGGCTCACCACCAGTTGTGCCCTCCAAAGATGGCAGAGCGTAAACTTTATTTCTCCCTTGCTGGGGACCTGCCCTGAGGGATAAGCCCTGAGCAAGATGCCAGGCCAGAGCCGGTCCCAGGGCACCCCCCCGACAGCACCATAGCATGTTATATTCTCCCCTCTCTTTCAGGGTTCCCCAGTCAGCTGGAAGCCAGTGAGGACAGCCGACCGGAGTCTCAGCTCCACCATGGTGAGGCCTGGGGTTGGGGAGCAGGAGGGGGCAGCGAGCATGCTAAGTCCCCACCTCAAACCGGGAGGAGGCTGGTGGTGGCTGGTCACAGTTGTTTGCCATCAACCGTCCTGCTCATCCCCCGACCCATTTGCACATGCCCCCCGCCCCTCCCCATGTCTCCCAGCACCACCTCCTCCCACTCTGTGCCCCTCAAGGCTTTGGCGTGTCCTGATACCTGTTCCCAGGGGTCTCACCTGGAGCCTCCTGGGAGTCTCAAGTTGTCAGCCCTTGGGCACTGCCGGAATCCCCTGTCTGGTTTCCCTTGGGGAAGCCTGCTCTCACTTCCCTGTCCCCAAGCCTCAGGCCTTGTGCTCCAGCCCCACAGACTCAGGCCCCTCACCATTAGGACACCGTGGGCCTGACAGGGACCCACAGATGACTGTCCACACCCAGGGGCCTCTAACTGATTTTTCTGATGGAGTGTGGACGGGTCACGGAGCAAGTGGTGACCACCTCACTGATTCATGTTGAACTGACTCAGAACCTTTCTTTTCCTTTTTTTCGTTATTGTGGTCAAATACATATAACATAAAATTTACCCTCTTAACCATTTTTAAGTGTACAGTTCAGTGGTATTAGTACATTCACATTGTTGTGCGACCGTCACCACCACCGACCTCCGTAACTCTTTTCATTTTGTAAAACTGAAACTCTATACCCGTTAAACAGTGACTCCCATCCTCCCTCCCCCTGTCCCTGTAACTGCAATTCTACTTTCTGTCTTTGTGATTTTGACTACTTACTCTAAGTACTTCGTGTGAGTGGAATCATTTTTGTGACTGGTTTATTTCACTTAGCACAATGGCCTCAAAGTTCATCTATGTTGTAGCATGTGTCAGAGTTTCCTTCCGTTTTAAGGCTGAATAATATTCCGTTGTATGTATATACTGCATTTTGCTTATCCACTCGTCCATTGATGGACACTTGGATTGCTTCCATGTTTTAGCTTCTGTGAATAATGCTGCTATGAAGATGGATGAACAAATATCTCTTCAAGACCCTGCTTTCAATTCTTTTGAGTATATATCCAGAATCCAGGGTCGTTTGGTAGTTCATTTGTAATTTTTTGAGGCATCTCCACTGTTTTCCACAGCAGCTGTACCATTTACATTCCCACCAACAGTGCACAGGGTTCCAATTTCTTCACATCCTCGCCAACACTTGCTGTTTTCTGGTTTTTTTGGTAGTAGCCATCCTACTGGGTGTAAGGCGATATCTCATTGTGGTTTTGATTAGCATTTCTCTAGTAATTAGCGATGTTGAGCATCTTTTCATGTACTTATTGGCCATTCGTATGTCTTCTTTAGAGAAATTTCTCTTCAAGTCCTTTGCCCATCTTTGAATCAGCTTGTTTTTTTGTTGTTGAGTTTTAGGAGTTCTCTCTATATTCTGGATATTAATTCTTTATCAGATATGTTTTGCAAATACTTTCTCCCACTCTGTGGGTTGCCTTTTTACTCTGTGGATAGTGTCTTTTGTTGTACAAATTTTTTTTTTTTCAAATGAGAACTTGCCAATTTTCTTTCTTTTGTTTTTCTTGAGGAAGATTGGCCCTGCGCTAACATCTGTTGCCAATCTTCCTCTTTTTCTTTTTTCTCCCCAAAGCCCCAGTACATAGTTGTGTATCATAGCTGTAGAGTTGTAGCTCTTCTATGTGGGATGCTGCCTCAGCATGGCTGGATGAGCAGTGAGTAGGTCCGCGCCCAGGATCCGAACCATAGAACCCCAGGCCGCCAAAGCGGAATGAGCAAACTTAACCACTACGCCACCAGGCTGGCCCCCTGTACAAATTTTTTAACTTTTCATGAAGTCCAAGTTGTCTATTTATTCTTTCATTGCCTGTGCCTTTGGTGTCATCTCCAAGAAATCGTTGCCAAATCCCATGTCATGACCTTTCATCCTATGTTTGCTTCTAAGAGTTTTGTTTTAGGTCTTAAATTTAGGTCCTTGCTCTATTTTGAGTCAGTTTTTGTGTATGGCATTAGGTAAGGGTCCAGCTTCATTCTTTTGCGTGTGGATATCCAGTTTCTCTCCCCACCCCCATCTGTTGAAGACTGTCCTTTCCCTATTGAATGGTCTTGGCGCTCTTGTCAAAAATCATTTGACTGTATATGAGGGTTTATTTCTAGGCTTTTTGTCCTATCCCGTTGGGTCTCTATGTCTGTCTTTATGCCAGTACCACACTGTTTTGATTACTATCGCTTTCAGTTTTGAAATCAGGAAGTGTGAGTCCTCCAACTTTGTTCTTCTTTTTCAAGAGTGTTTTGGCTATTTGGGTTCCTTGAGATTCATATGAGTTTTAGGATGGGTTTTTCTGTTTCTGCAAAAAATGTCATTGGGATTTTGATAGGGGTTACATTGAAATTGTAGATTGCTTTGGGTAATAGTGACATCTTAATAATATGTCTTCCAATCCATGAATGTGGGATGTGTTTCCATTTATTTATGTCTTCTTTAATTTCTTTCAGCAGTGTTTTGTAATTTTCATCGTACAAGTCTTGCACCTCCTTTGGTTAATTCCTAAGTATTTTTTTCTTTTTGATGCTGTCTTAAATGGAATTGCTTTTGTATTCCTTTTCAGATTGTTCATTGTTAGTGTATGAAAATGCACCTGATTTTTGTGTGTTGACTTTGTATCCTGCTACTTTGCTGAATTTGCTTATTTGTTCTAAAAAGGTTTTTTTTGTAGAGTTTTTAGGTTTTCTACATGTAAGATCCTAGTATCTGCAAACTGAAATAATTTTACTTCTTCCTTTCCAATATGGATGCGTTTAATTTCTTTTTCTTGCCTGATTGCTCTGGCTAGGCCTTCCAGTACTATGTTGAATAGAAGTGGTGAAAACAGACATCCCTGCCTTGTTCCTGATCTTAGAGGAAAAGCTTTCAGTCTCTCATCATTGACTGTGATGTTCGCTGTGGGTTCAGAACCTTTATTTTTAGAGAAGTGCAGACTTTTTAGTTACAGCTGTGCATAGCATAACATCAACATGCTTTAACAGAAAACATCCACCCCGTAATCCCAGCTCCCCAACAATCAAAACTATTTGTCCTGGTCCCTGGTCCCTTCTGACCCTTATCACTGGGCTGGCATAATAGTCACGTGGCTGTGACCAGGCCTGATTGAGTCCCTTATTAATAGAGGACTTGTTAAATTATTGAAATACTCTCAAACTAGTTCCAGTCCATCTTTTGGACCCCTGGGTCTCCCTGCAACCCAGCCAGTAGAAAGTTAACAACTGGCAGGGCAAGGGGCTGTTCCAGGGGCTGTTCTGATTGGTCACTGGCTCCTGGCTGTAGGAGCATCCTGCTTTACTTCTTAAACTTCTCCCCTAAGTCCTCTTTCCTCTCTTCCTCCCCTCCTCTCTCTCTCCCCTTCCTTGTTGTCTTCCTTCTTCCTTTCCTAACATCTTCAGAAAGGCATTAAAGTGACTCTTGAAAATCTATGCAACCAGAGAAGAACTCATGAAGCCATTCAGGGAAGTGAGGCAATGCAGAAATTGTGAAATAAGGGTGATAATGCACACAGGCACTGGGGGTTGGGGGACAAGGCCTGGCCATGCCTATTGGAGCTCCACTTTTCCAACCAGCAGTGGCCTCCACAGAGCTGAGTCCTTCCCAAGCCATTTAGTGCTTGTGGCTAAGTGTTTCTGAGGCTACTTGCTGTGGGCCCTGCTCCCTGCATCCTAGACTGGGAGATCCCCAGGCCTAGAGCCTCCAGCCCTCTCACCGGGGCCCGGGACCCCCCTCTGGAAACAGAAGCTGGTGTTAATGCAGCCTTTGCCTGCTGCCTGCCTTCACTCTGTCCCTGGGTGTGGATACACTTGTTGCCAGCCACTCATTCGTGAAATGGAGCTCCCATGGAGCTCCAGTGGAAACATGCTGCATACCCTCTCAGCCCAGGCCCACAAACCTCACCCCTTACTCTTTCTTTCATTCTCTGCAGGCGTCAAGCGGCCTCATCAGAGCTGTGGGTCCTCACCCCGCCCAAAGCAGTCCAGGAAGCAGCAGCTGGGTGGGTACCAAGGTGGGGAGGGACCCAAACATAAGGATTGAATCGCCTTGGTGCCAGGACACAGATCCTGGACTCTCCCCTGCTGACAAGCCTCCAGGGGCCCAGTGGCTCTTGTGTTGCAAGCTTCCAGGAGGAAAGGGTTGGAGGTCCTGGGTGGGCAGAAGAGGGGCCCGAGTCTAGCAAGGAAGACCCTCCCCCAAGAGGCTACACGAGGATCTCCCCAGAGATGGCTCAGATGAAGAGCTTGAAGCATCCCTACAGGTTGCAGTTTCAGCCTCCAACCTCTTCCAGGGACACCCCCATGTCCTCAGGGTTGAAGGAGCCCCAGGGAGGTGACGAGCATGCCTTCAAGCCTGGGCCCTCACTGGCCAGTTTAGGGGTGCGCAGGATACCAGGGAGAATCCCCTCAAGGCAGAAGCCCTAGGGGCCCATAGGGAGACATGGGGGCTGCTGAGGGCCGGCCAGGCCAGGGGGAGTAGAGGACACAGAACCTCTCTCATTCTCCACCAGTTGTTCAGAAAAGCCCTTGTTCCCAACCATTTGTCCCCCCAGCTGGGAAACCCAACTCCCATGGGCACAGCCAGAGGATCCACAGATGGTCAGAGGATTCACATCTATATAAAATAGGCCAACACCTCAGGCTCCCCCAGTGGGGGCTCCTAGTGGACCCCAACTCTGGCCGCAGTCCTTCCCCTGGGCCACCCAGCAACTCCCAATGACCCAGCAATTAAAAAGTCGATACCTGGTGCTGCAGGGGCCCAGGCCCTACAGTTCTGATTGGTCATGTCTGGGCCTGCAGGTGGTCAGCGCTCACCACTGGGCACTGCAGAACTGAAATATTGGAGGGGGCACAGGTCACTCAGATATCACAGCACGAGGTTGTTCTAATAAGAGGTTGCAAAGAAAGTGCCCCTTTTCCCCTCCCCCATCATATTGACAACTTGACACCAGTTCAGTTGTTGCAAAACAAAGAGAGCCATGATCCACACATCCCCGTTCATGCTTCTCTGTTTAAATGGCTGCCAGAGCCTGTGCTTCTGTAGAACCAATTACTTCTAGGAATTTGGGTGTCTCAAGAGCCCCTACATGCTCTTACCACCACCATCCCCCCATACATACAGGCTACGGGTTCCCAATAGCCGATACCGAGGTGAGGGGATCTGGGGGTGGGGAGGCATCCCCCTCACGCCATCTCTCTGCCCCCTGCAGAGTTGGCCAAGAGGTACCTGAAGCTGCTGAGGACTTCTGCCCAGCAGCGCTATGGCAGCAGGATCCTGGGGCCAGGGCAGCCCCTTGCCTTCCACCAGGCCTACGTCCCCCCAATCCTGCAGTGGAACCGAACCACGGCACCCTTCAACACTCAAGAGGGGACCGTTGTGGGGGACCCCAAGGCAGAAGATGGCACCGATGTGAGCATCCGGGACCTCTTCAATGCCAGGGCTGACAAGGGTCCCAGGGTGAGGGTGCTCCTAGGGAAGGCGGGCATGGGCAAGACCACACTGGCCCACTGGCTCTGCCGGAAGTGGGCTGACGGCCAGCTGGACCGCTTCCAGGCTCTGTTCCTTTTTGAATTCCGCCAGCTCAGCCTGCTCACAAACGTCCTGACACTGCCCCA
This sequence comes from Tapirus indicus, assembly GCA_031878705.1. Lineage (NCBI taxonomy): Eukaryota > Metazoa > Chordata > Mammalia > Perissodactyla > Tapiridae > Tapirus > Tapirus indicus. The sequence continues at coordinate 27,289,967 of CM062927.1, read as the reverse complement.
GCTCCTTTTTGATGTGTACCTGAGACCCGAGGCGGGCCCCGAGGCTGTCTTCCAGTACCTGGAGGAGAATGCTAGTGGAATCCTCCTGATCTTTGATGGGCTGGATGAGGCCCTCCAACTCTGTTCCAGCAGGGAGACTGAAGATCCTGAGGGCCTAGGGCCAGCCCTCACTCTCTTCTCTGACCTCTGCCATGGGACTCTCCTGCCTGGCTGCTGGGTAATGGCCACCTCCCGTCCAGGGAAGCTGCCAGCCTGCCTGCCCACAGAGGCAGCCACGGTCCACATGTGGGGCTTTGACGGGCCACGGGTGGAGGAGTACGTGGGCCACTTCTTCAGCGACTTGCCATCACAGGAGGCGGCCCTAGCAGAGCTGCGGGCAAACGGACATCTCCGGAGCTTGTGTGCGGTGCCTGCGCTGTGCCATGTTGCCTGCGTCTGCCTCCACCATCTGCTTCCAGGCAGCTCCCCAGGCCAGTCTGCGGCCCTCCTGCCCACTGTGACTCAGACCTACATGCAGATGGTGCTCGCCCTCAGCTCCCATGGGTACCTGCCTGCCGAGTCCCTGATGGACCTCTGTGAGGTGGCCCTGAGGGGCCTGAAGACTAGAAAGGTTATCTTCTCTGCAAGAGACATCCCTCCACCCACAATGGCCTTTGGGGCTGCCCTCGGCCTGCTGACTTCCTTCTGCGTCTGCACAGGCCCTGGGCTCCAGGAGACGGGCTATGCCTTCCTCCACCTCAGCCTGCAGGAGTTCTTTGCTGCCTTGTACTTGATGACCAGCCCAGTGGTGGACACAGACACAGTCGCCCACTGTGTCACCCTCAATTCTCGCTGGGTGCTACGGACCAAAGCTAGACTGGACCTCTCAGACCACCTTCCCACCTTCCTGGCAGGTCTGGCATCCTGTGCCTGCCGTCCCTTCCTCAGCCACCTGGCACAGCAGGATGAGGCATGGGTGGGCGCCAAGCAGGCTGTAGTCTTGCAGGCGTTGAGGAAGTTGACCACCCGCAGGCTCACGGGGCCAAAGGTTGTAGAGCTGTGTCACTGTGTGAGTGAGACCCAGGAGCCTGAGCTGGCTGGCCTCGTGGCCCAGAGTCTCCCCTATCAACTCTCCTTCCACAATTTCCCGCTGACCCATGCCGACCTGGCTGCCCTGACCAACATCCTGGGGCACAGGGATGCTCCCATCCACCTGAATTTTGAGGGCTGTCCCCTGGAGCCCTGCTGCCCTGAGGCTCTGGCAGGCTGTGTGCAGGTAGAGAATCTCAGGTGAGGGCAAAGGCAGGGGAGGACCTGGGAGGGAACTGGGCTTTCGGGAGAGTGGAGGCCAACCAGTCCGGCAGGCCCTGCTGGGGGAGACTGGGTAAGAGCCTCGAATATCAGAACAGAGAGGCCCTTACTGCCCCTCAGCCTATGACACAGTGAGGAAGCTTTGCGCCTCGCCAGCACCTCTGGGGTCCGATTGGATCTCCTCTGCTCATGGTTTCCGGACGCTCATTCTCTCTCTCTCAGTCATGGGCCAGAGCCTCTGATCCAGGCTGTGCTGCTAGAGGCTGTTTGACTTTGGGCAAGTTATTTAACCTCTCGGACTGAGTTTCTTCACCCCTAAAGTGAATCAGTAATAATACCTACTTCATAGGGTTGTTGTGAGGATGAGATGAGATAATGCATGAAAACCACTTCTTAGCACAGTTCCTAGCACACAGTAAAGGCTTAATATGTGTAATAGCTAGAGAAAAGACTAGGCTGTAGTAACAAAGACTCCCCCCACCCCACAAAATACAGTGGGTTAAATAATGTAGAACTTTATTTCACTCTCGTGGGAGACTCAGAGGTAAGTGGTCCAGGGCAGTGGGATGACTCATCTCCATGTGGTCATGCAGGGACCCAGGTCCCTTCCATTGATGCCCCATCATCTCCTTGGGCATCTTGATCTGCATGGTCAAAGCTGGGTCATGGGTATATCTGTGGTCTGGCTTTGGGGAACAGAAAGAGAGAGCATGGCTTAGACACACCCAATGTGTTAAAGCTCAGTCTTGGAAATAGGGTACATCCCTTCCACTCATTCCTGTAGTGAGAACATTCCAGTGGTGAGAACAGAGTCATGTGGCTGCACTGAGCTGCAAGGGATGCTGGGAAATGCCATCTCTAGCTGGGAAACCCTATTCCCAGTTTTAGCTCTGTAAGTGGTGAATGGGTTTTGGTGGACAGTTAGCAGTCTCTGGCATAATATGTATTGGTTACTACTACAACAATTACTACTACCACTAGTAACATTACTGTATTAAGTTCCATGTGTCGGAGGAGGGGGTGGGTGATGACCTCCAAGCCCTGCCCAGCATTGATCCTTTGCCACCTTGCCCCTTCCTCTGGCAGCTTTAAGAGCAGGAAGTGTGGGGACGCCTTTGCAGAAGCCCTCTCCAAAAGCCTGCCGACAATGGGGAGGCTGAAGAAGCTGGGGTGAGCTCGGGATGCCTGGAACTCTCCTCCCTCCCCTACACAGGGCAGATTCCTGGCCTACCCCTTTTCTCATCCCCGTCCCTCTCCACCATCTTTGCTTACCCTGCAGGTTAACAGGAAGTAAGATCACTGCCAAAGGCATTGGCCACCTGGTGCAGGCTTTGCCCCTCTGTCCACAGCTGGAAGAGCTCAGGTGAGTGATCTCCAGGAGGGCGTGCTGGCCAGGGGCAAGAGTCACTGCCCAGATTCCAGGGGCTCCGGGGCCTGGACTGGGGCCTGCATATTCATCAGGGTCTGGCCGGTAGTTTTTCAATGAGACCCAGAGAGGGGAGGCATCAGTCCAAGAGCAAGGCTCCCAAAGACCCCAGAGCAGCACTTCTCTCATCTAACATTTTGAGGCAACTTGAAGGAGCCTCCCCTCTTTCTGGGACCCTGAGAGAAGGGATGGCAGTGTGTAGACAGGTGTTGGGCACTGTGCTACACGTAAATGCATGAAGCACACATACCTTCACATTTGTGCACATATGTGCACACACTTGCACTCACCTGCTCACTTAAGTACATGCCCCACATACATGCACCTTCACAGGTGTGCACATGTGCAGCACACACATGCATGCACACTTAGATCCACGTACACATCTAAGCACATATGCACACATCCTGCCCTGTGTCTGTGACGAGTAGGCTGAGAAGGGTGGGACCCTCTTCAGTAGCTCACTGGCAGAACCACTGCTAGCTTATCTGTCACCTTTATGAAACTTAGAAAAGGCACCCCTGTGTCCAGGCAGATGCAGCCCAGCACTAGGATGCACCGCTTGTTGAGCGGAGGATTAGCTGGACCACAGCCCTGCTCTGTCCCCTCTGTGGGGTGTCTTTGTGCATGATCACTCTGGGGGAGGAGAGAAAAGATTAAGTCCACTCTTGATAATCAGGAGAGAAAAGCAAATGTCAACAAGTTCAATATTGCCAAAACTTTGGAAATATTGACCAGAGTGATCACACACGAAAGCACCCATACGCTCTTCAGTTCTCTGTCCCTCCAGCTAGGAACCCAGGCAGTGCTGGGTTGTGGACCCCATTTGGCAGGTGGGGAATCTGAGATCAGAAAGGAATGTGCTTGGCCTAGGGCTCTGGATGAGTCAGGCCAGAGCCGTCGCTAGAAGCAGCATCTCTTGCGTCCCAGTCTAGACTCTGCTCATCACCTGGGAGCTTCAGGCACGTTCCAGACGTAGCCCTGAGAGCAGGGCACTGGGTCTCCTCATCCCACCTCAGGAAGCCTTCACAGGCCATCGTCTGGATCCCCTGGGCCACCAGGCAGCAACTGCTCCACAGAGACTGAGTAGACAGGGGAGTGTCCAGTAGAGGGCTTTTCCTCCTAGCTGGGCCTGCCAGATGCTATGGAGCAGGTCACCAACTTGTTCTGGGCCCCTGTCTCGTGTTTCCCACATGAGGGTGGCCTGTCACCTGCCTTCTGGGGCTTCCAAGCGCCCTGTCTCCAGGGCTCAGGGACTCGGCCTCCGTCTCCCTGTAGTTTTGAGGACAACCAGCTCAAGGACCGGGACGTGCTGAACGTGGTGAACATGCTCCCCCTCCTGCCCCGGCTCCGGAAGCTTGAGTAAGCGGTCTTTCCACCACCCCTGCCCAAGTCACCTTCCTCCCTTGGAGAGTGCAGGTCTGGGGCCCATGGGATAGGGGACTCACTCCTGACTCCTTTGCCACAATCCCACAGCCTGAGCCGCAACAATGTCTCCCAGTGGACCCTACTCCACTTGACAGAGGTGGCAGTCATGTGCCCTACTGTCAGGACTCTACAGGTCAGGTGAGTAGAAGGGGTGGGAGCCTGGTCTTCAGGGTCTTGAGAAAAGGGGAGGGGAGAGTGGAGGATGGGAAAGGAGGCCGCTAGTCTGTGCGAACCACGTGTGCACAGCTGCGTCTGTTTTACTCACATCGGTGTCTCCAGAGCCCAGCTCAGGCCTGGCGCCTGGTACTCGATAGTGAGTGAATGGAAAGATGGATGGATGGACGGATGGAGAGATGAGGGAAAGAATCAATGAATGTAGGAAGAATAGGCAGAGCAAGGGAATGATTAACCGTGTGTCGCTCTCCATGGTGCTGAACCAGAATTGCCTGTTTGGATCCCGGGGTGGGTTACGCGCCACGCCTCTTAATCCTAAAATGCTGTGACTCCTGTAAAAACTCTCAGCATTCCTAATTTTTATTATCTTCCTTGTAAAAATTAAAACACTGAGGATTCAGGGCCGTCCCGGTGGCGCAGCGGTTAAGTTTGTGCTGCGGCAGCCCGGGGTTCACAATTTCGGATCCCCGGCGCCAGCCGACGCACTGCTTGTCAGTCATGCTGTGGCGGTGTCCCATATAAAGTAGAGAAAGATGGGCACGGATGTTAGCCCAGGGCCAGTCTTCCTTGGCAAAAAAGAGGAGGATTGGCAACAGATGTTAGCTCAGGGCTGGTCTTCCTCACCAAAACAAAACAAAAAAACACTGAGGATTCATCAAGCAATGACCATCACAATTTTGGACATATCTGATTTGGAGCATTTTTGCCAGTTTTGTTGTTTCTCTGTCAATTACAAAATCAGCTTTCTCTGGATGTTTGGGGCAGCGAGGGGTGCACAGGTAGGAGGTGATGTGCTGGTTTCCAGTGCCATGGGTTTCATGGCTCCGTGTCTGACCCTGCAGGAAGGCGGACCTCATCTTCTTTCTGTCTCCACCCACCGAGACAGCTGCAGAGCTACCAGGGTAAGAAGCTAGGGAGGGGGTGAATCTGGGCTCATCCTGAGAACCAATGTGGCCTCCGGCAGTTGTGGGGAAAAGTGGCCAGGAGAGCTTAAGAAGAGCTCGATAGTGGGGATTCTTCTTGCTACTGCTTCCCTGAAATGTGACTTACTTCTCAGAGTTGGCAAAGGACTTTAGCTTCCTCTAGCATCTCTGCATCACATCTGGCTCCTGTGCTGAGGGGGCATCAGAGTGAGTCAGACCCTTAGGGAGGGCATGAAGATACTGTAAGATTGGCATTAGTATGCAGGGAAAAGTCTTCCAACTAAGAAAAGTGGATGGCAATTATGGTACCTACATCTTAGAGTTGTTCTGAGAATTAAATGAATTCATACATTGAAAATGCTTAGAACACTGCTGGCATCCAGTTGGCACTCACATGCTGACTATTCCACCTGTGCATGAATCCCAGCTTGGACAGTCCTGGGTGGGCAAAGAAAGGGAAGCTGCCTTCCCATGAAAGAACATTCTAGTTGTGCTTCCCCACACCCCTCCCTGGCTGAGGCTCAGAGACAGATGAAGTTGTATGTCCTTGAGCAAGTCCTTTCCCTGCTTTGAGCCCCCACTTCTTCACCTATGCAATGATGCAGTAGGACCAATGTCTTTTTCCCCTCTGACTCTCTACAGTTGCAATGCCCAATGTGGTAGCCAGGAGCCACACGTGGATATTTAAATTTATATTAATTAAAATTAAGTAAAATGAACATTTCAGTTCATCAGTCACATTAGCCACCTTTCAAGTGCTCAATGGCCATGGGTGGCTAGTGGTTCCCATAGTGGATGGCATAGATAGAAAATATTTCCATCATTGCGTAAAGTTCTGTTGGACAGCACTGATCTAGAAGTCTGCGGAAGCCTGCCTCATAATGTCCCAGCTTCCCTGCAGCCCCCAGCCCTCCCCTGGCCCAGTGGAAGAGAGCCTGGCGGTGCCATGGCTTCCCGCAGCCTGGACCCACATACAGTCCATGCTCCTGGCCTTCTGAACCACAGATGCTACGTCTACAAATGGAGACCATCACATCCTAGATGGTAGCAGCTTCTTTTTACTAAGCTTCAGTTTTGTGCCTCTGCTGGGCACTTGCCCATACATCATCTCATTCAATCTTTCAATCACTCTCTTGTGTTAGATATTGTCATCTCATTTTAGAAAAGAGAAAATGGCAGCTCAGAGGGGTGAAGTGACTTGCCCAAGGCTATAGGTGGCAGAGCCAGGATTTGAATAAAGGTTCCATTTGACCTTAAACCTTTTGCTCCTGCTGCTTTGCTGAATAGCACATTCAGCACCTTCAAGAACCATCTTTGTTAATCACTCACTGTACATCGTGCTACATAAGGGAAGAGGTTTGGTCCGTTAGGCCCTGGACTCCTGAGCCCAGGCCAATGTTGGGTTTGTTCTTCCCAGAGCCCCAGACCTGCAGGAAAGTGCCAGTCAGAAGACAGGGGCTCAGAGCAGAAGCCCGGCACTCAGGTACCTTGGTGGGATCCATTGCTTGAAGGGGAGGGATACGATGCGAGGGGTCCCTTCCCAGGGAGGGCATAGCAGGGGCAGGGAGGATAAAGGGAAAAGCAGACTTGGGGCAGGAAAAGGACATGAATAACCCATCCTGACCTGAACAAGGAGCATCTGCTATAACAACAATAATAATCGCTACAATTTAATGGGCCCTTGCTGGATGCTGGGCACTGTGGTATTTTATAACCCATTACCTCACTGCAATTCTTTTGAAAGCCCTGTGAAGTACGCATTTATTCCCATTTGACAGGGGACAAAACTGAGTCTCAGACAGGTTAAGTGCCTTGCCCAAGATGGCCTAGCTACTGAGAAGTGGGGCCAGGATTAGACCCCAGGTCTTTCGGCCTCCTGGCTCCCCCGGCTCCTACACCTGACAGTGGCACTTGGAGTTAGAGGAGGTATGGTGTAGCTTCTTACCCTGAGCCTCTCTACTCCCACCCCCCACACCAGGCTCCAGGAGTGTCAGCTCGGGGTCCACGAGGTGGAGATGCTCATAGCCCAGTTCCGGAAAGGCCCCCACCTGGACGAAGTGGAGTGAGTATCATGGGAAGCGCTGGGGCAGGAGACAGGAGGGGAGGCAGGGCAGCATAGAAGGGGCATGCTGCCTCAGTAAGAATTTGGGGGAATCAGATCGTTGTGATAGCTACCACTATTTAGCACTTGCCCTGTACCAGGTACATTTACGTACATCCTATCATTCAATCCTCACATCTCTATCATGTAAGTACTGTTACTATGCACATTTTATAGAGGAGGAAATTAAGCCACAGAAAGATAAGTTTGCTCAAGGCCACACAGCTAGGGAGAGTCCAGGCTAGGGTTCAAGCTCAGACAGTCTGACTCCCGGCCTCATCCTCATAACCACTGTCCTTGAGATCTGCAAAACGGAAACCCCACCACACCCAAGTCTGTCTTCCAGACTACAGCCCTCAGAGTCCCCTCATCCTCCATCTTCCTCCCAGAATAGAGTGACATGACCTTCTCTTTTCAGGCTAGAGAAATTCCCATGATGCCCAGCTCCTAGGCGGAGCCTTTGAGAGTAGGGCTTGGGGGTTGGTGGAGGTCCTGTCATTGTCACCAGGAGGGGACCCCTGCCAGGGCCATCCCAGGAAATCAAATGGGCATGAAGTTGGAGTGATGGAGTGCCATAATGTGTTTTAAGGTGAGTGGCCCCACTCCAGGGTGAGATGGGCAAGGTAAGTCCTGCCTTGGTGACCAAAACTTGAGCCTTGACCTTGTCCCATTGGGAGAACCAAGACAGGATTAGAAGGTAGCTTTTACCAAACTCACATACTTCCACCTACCTCGCCACCACCAAGCCTGCCCCTCCCCCAGTGCTCTTGCCTGAAGTAAGGCCCCATCACCCACCTGGTTACACAGACCAGACACCTCTCAGCTCCCTTGCCCTCCCCCCCATAGCCGGTCCATCCTGAGTCAAGCTACCCCCTACATAGCTCTCAAAATCACCCTCTTTTCATCCAACTCCCTAATCCAAACCATTCTCATCTCTCACTTGAATGACCCCATCAGCCTCCTCACTGGGTCCCCTGCTTCCACCCTGGCCATTTCCACCCAGCAGAGTGAACTGCATTTCACTGCTGCCTGCCCCCTTTACTCCTTCCCACAGCTCAAGATAAAGCCTAAATCCTAACATCTTGTGTGATCCAGAACACTGCCCCTAACCCCAAAGCCCCATCTGACCCCGGCATCACACTCAATCTTCGATCCAGACATGCTGGACCCTCTCAGGTCCTGAATGTGCTATGCCACAGGGCCTTTGAATGTGCTGTTCCTACTGTCAGGAACACCCTTCCCCCTTCTCTTTCACACCCTATTGAGCTCCTAGTGTTTCCAACAAGTAGCTCAAACATCAGGGAAGCCTTCCCTGACCCCCAGACTAGATCAGATGCCCCTCTAGACATGGAGTTTATCACAGGAAGCAGTTATGCAGGTTGCAGCACAAAGAAACAGTTGAGGGTGGGGCCTTGAAGTCAGGCTGCCTGGGTTCAAATCCCAGGTCCTCCTTTGAGCAAGTGTTTTAACCACTCTGTACCTCAGTTTACTCATCAGTAAGAGGAGGGTGAGAATAGTGCCCACTTCTTAGGGTCGTCATGAGGATTAAATATCCAGTAATTGTGGAAGCGCCTAGGACAGTCCAGGCATGTAGGATGCCGTCTTTCAATGTTCGCTGTTATTATTAAGGCTCATGTCCTGAGGGTGATGCTTTGACTAAAGGCCGTGAGGGACTGCGTGAGCGCTGAGGTTGGGGGGGACCCACCCTACAGCACAGGGCATCGGGCTTTCTGTCTCAGCCTCTCAGGGAACCAGCTGGGAGACGAAGGCTGTCGACTGATGGCAGAGGCTGCGTCCCAGCTGCCCATCACCAGGAGGCTGGAGTGAGTTGCCCACCCCACTGCTGTGTAGCAGAGAGGGCCCTGGAGAGCCCCAGCTGGCCCCTGCCACCCCTGGTCCCCATGCCCACAGTCACCAGAAATAGTGCTGCTCTCCCGACTGCGAAATTCCAGTGAGGTTGGAATGGTTCGACCATGCCCCACCTTGCCTCTGGCGTGAGCCATTTAGTTCCGATTATTAAGCCCCCCGGCACATGTAGAATGTGTTCACTGTACAGCAATAGCTTGTGCTCCTGTCCTTACAACAGCCCTGGGTGGGTGGCGTGGGAGTTGCCCTGGGGGAGCATCAGGGTACTGGGTGGATGGGTGCTGGGGTGTTGGATTGGGATTTGGGGGTGGGAAGTGGTGTGTTGGAGTGGAGGCACAGTGTTGGGGTAAAGGACTGGGTTGTTGGGGTGATGGGATGGAAAGAAAGGGTAGTAGGCTGTTGGGTGTGTAGTGGTGTTGCATGGCGTGGGGTAGGGCTGGTGTTTGGGTGGGATGTTTTGGGTCTTTGCATCACGTGTGGGTTGGGGTGGGGGAGTATGGAGGTTGGGTAACAGTGCTTCAGGGCCTTGGCTTTGGATTTAAGTCCTGGCTCTGTCACTTAGTAGCTTTGTGACCCTGGGAAAGTAATCTAATGTCTCTGGGCCTCAGTGTCTCCATTTGTAAAATGGGATTACAATGCGGTTATTTTACAGACCGGGAAACTGAGGCTCAGAGAGGTGAAAATAGTGACTCGTCAGTTCCCATTGCTCCAGCTGGAGAACTTGATTCTCCAAGTGGGGCAGGGGCTCACGCATCCCGTGGCTCATCCGCACGGGCCAGAGTCCTTTGAGGATTAAGGAGCCGGGACTTCCCGAGTGACAGCCAGCAGGCTGCTGAGCCAGAGAAGGGACTGGAGCTGTCTGGGGCTCCAGCCGCCTGCTGATGGCTGCCTCCCTCCTCCCGTCCACAGCCTCAGCGGCAATGGGCTCTCTGTGGCCGGGCTGCAGCATGTGCTGAGTGCAGTGAGCACGTGCCGGACCCTGACAGAGCTCCACATCAGGTGGGAACTCCCAGTGGACACCGTCCCCCAGTCCCACCTCCAGCCTGGAGCTCCCAGGCTCTCCCATCCTCTCTAAGTCCTTGGAATTCTTTCCGGCCCCAGGCCTTCGGGGCCTGTAAAGGATGCTGCTGGCTCCCCGCCCAGACCCCCTGTACAGCTGGTGCGTCTATTCCCAGCTGCTGCGGGTGCCGCCCATTCACAGCTTATACCTCCGCCCTGGGCTGATAGAGGATGCCCAGAAGGTTACACCCCTCCCTGTCCCCCCAACCAGGAGTGGCCAATGAACGAGGCAGGGGTATAACTCTCCAGCCCCCTTGCCTCAGGTAGGACAAACTTTTGGTCCCATTCACGCTCCAGAGCTTCTGGTGGGATCAGGCTGAGGACTTGCCCCGTTCTGCTCCCCTTGGTGCCTCACCAGTGTCTCCTGAGAGCACCCCTCAGTGCACGACGTGCACAAGTGACCCAGTGACACGTGACCTGGCCCCACGCACAAGCTCAGGCTCTGCTTCTAGGGACTCGACCTAAGGCAGGGCCCAACCTTACTTCTGTGAGTCTCGGTATTCAGCCCAGGGAGCTGGGGACAGATGCGAATCAATGCCAACACAGTCCCCACCCAGAGGGGCTCTCAGCTGAGGAGGGTGCTCCCTGCTTTAAACACCTCAAAGGAGGAAAGGGAGACGATTCACCCAGGAGGTGGACCGGGGGACCTTGGTTCACTGCGTAGGGTGATTCAGCACCGGGCCCTAGGGCGTTCAGATGACCCTCCCTTCACTTCTGGGAACTTGTACTAAAGAGATCATCGTGATCGTGCGAACACAGTTAGCCTCAGGGATGTTCTCCTCAGTATTGGGTATAATAGGAAAAAATGGAAATAATGTAAATGTTTAATATGATATTAGTTAAATAAACCAGGTTGCCTCCAGAGAGAAGAACTCGACGGAATCGTGATACAGCCGCAGCTGTAGTGTGGAGGGATGACTGCGTATATCAAGGAAACCTAAAAATTTTAATTCATCTTTTTTTTTTTGGTGAGAAAGACCAGCCCTGAGCTAACGTCTGTTGCCAATCCTCCTCTTTTTGCTGAGGAAGACTGGCCCTGGGCTAACATCCGTGCCCATCTTCCTCCACTTTATGTGGGACGCTGCCACAGTGTGGCTTGTTAAGTGATGTGTAGGTCAGTGCCTGGGATCCGAACCTGCGAACCCCGGGCCACAAAAGCCGAGCACACGAACTTAACTACTACACCACTGGGCCACCCCCTAATTCATCCTTTTTATAATAAAGCTTTTCAATTATACTCAACAATAGGGAGAATGGTAAAACGAACACCCCAGTTCCCACCAATAATGAGCAACATTTTGTCACCCTTGCTTCATCTGTCCCTTGAAAAACTACTTTTTAAAAAAGAGTCTGTAGGGGCCGCCCGGTGACGCAGCGGTTTAGTTCGTGCTTGGCAGCCTGGGGTTCGCGAGTTCGGATCCCGGGCGCCCCCCAATGCACTGCCTGTCAGCCACGCTGTGGCGGCGTCCCATATAAAGTGGAGGAAGATGGGCACGATGTTAGCCCAGGGCCAGTCTTCCTCAGCAAAAAGGGGAGGATTGGCGACGATGTTAGCTCAGGGCTGGTCTTCCCCACAAAAAATAAATAAATAAATAAATAAAAATAAAAAAGAGTCTGTAATTTTAATCCCATTTTTTAAGGGGAAAAAAAAGAAAGAACATTAACTACATTTTAAAAAACCAGAGGCTGGAAGAACACACTCCAAAATGTCGTAAGTGGTAACTGATAAGTGGAAGAAGTTGTGGCTGATTTTTCTTTATCTTCTTCTTACTTTACTATATTTTCTAAGTTTGCCACAGGGAAGACATGTGATTTTGGTAATGAGAAATATATATATAATGTTCAATTTGCAAAGGCGAGGTTAGGGATGCTCTGGCTGTTAGTTACAGCCTCATGGGGACTCTCAGTGCCTGTCCCCACCTGGCAGTGGCCTCAGCCCGCTGGGGTGCACACCCTCAGCCAAGGATGCCCCGAACACGGGAGGAACGCTCATGGGCAGAGGAGGAGGGTTTCAGCCTGAAGCCCCAACCAGAGAGAAGGCAGAACTGTTTTCTTTCAAAGACTTGCCAGGAAATGAGGGCTGAGAAGTTTGCGAAATCGCTGCAGTAGCAAAACTTCAGGCCCCGGCAGCTCAGAAGTCAGGGGAGAGTCAGAGGAAGTGGCTGCAGCTAGAGGCAGGGGGATGGCACCTCAGAGGTCCCTCCAGGCCAGGCTGAAAAATGACACAGAGCAGCAGGAAGCCCATAAACCTCCTGCCTCCTCCCTCCTCTCTTCTCTCCGCAGCCTGTTGCACAGAACTATGGTCCTCTCGTTTGCCCCCGAGCCGGAGGAGGAGGTGGGCACACACAAGAGGTAGGGCCCCCACAACATCCCGGCCCCACCTTCGGCCAGGGCCACCCCCTCACTGACCTCCACAGCTCGACAGTGCCGCTCAACTGCCAGGGGACCTTGACAGATTCACGAAGGGGCATGAACCCTGCAGGCTTGGCAATGGTTGCAGCCCTAAAGGGGAGGGTCAAAGGACAGGACTCCCCAATTCCCAAGTGGTGCCTGAAGAGAGCCCTGTGATGCGGGATGCAGATGGCACGCTGGGGCGGGAGTGGAGTCTCTGAGCCAGAGACCGCGGCCCTTCAGCCTAAACCCAGAGGATCGCCTGGCCGGTAGCCCTGATTTTGGTCAGAACTTCTGGCTCCCTTTGGCACGGGAACCCTTTAAAGGCTGTTTGCCTCCTCCAGGCTTCCTTCCCAGATTGCCCCAGTGCGGCACATAGGCAGTGACTCAGCTCCGCTCCTCAGTGTCCAAACTCTTCTGTAGGGTCTGAGCTACTGAAGGCTTGCTTGGAGCTGAGGCTGACACCTCCGGAGGCTCTGACAGTGATGACGAAGAGGTTAATGAGACTAACAGCCAAGGCTAATTGAGCACTCAGGCAGTTCACACGCACTCTCCCAGTGAGAGCTTAAGTGATTTGTCCCAGGTCACACGGCCAGGAAGCCGAGAAGCCCAACTGGAACCAAGGGCTGGCTGTCTCCAGGCCTCATATAGAGATGGAGTGGTGGGAAGTGGGGCTGCAGATGGTCTTTGAGACAGTAGACGAAGCATTTGCTCAGCCTGGCCGGCCGTGTGTCCCTCCAGGGCTGCGTTTCCTGACAGCCTCGTGCCCCGGACGCCCTCTAAGCTGGCCCTGCGCTCCCAAAGGATCAGGTACAGTGACAGCCACAGGCCTTGGGTGTGGTCCAGCCTCTTCTCTTCCCCAGCACAAAGCCTGTCCCCAGGCCCCCGGCCCCAGGGGCTCCCCGGAGGACACCACCTGCTAAATCCAAGAGTTGTGGCCTGACTTCCCTGCCTCCCACCTCCCCTGCCCAGCCCACCCCAGACAGAGCTTACAAGGCAGCCCCCTCTGTCACCTGCCCCTGCCCAGGGGGCCCCAGTCCCATTAGCCCCCGACCTCCAGCAACTAAGGGGCAGTGGGACCTCTGGACGGAGAGAATGGGGAGCAGGTGGCCCCTTCCTTCCTGATCCTGGGGGCTCCCATCGATACCCTTCTGCCTTCTCTCTTATTCTGTGTCCATCTGAATCTCCCTCCCCGCCCGTCCTCCTCTGGCACTGTCTCCAGTCTCTCTCCTGTCTCTGTGTCTGCATCTTGGTCTCCCTCTCCCTGTGTGTCTCTGACTCTCTCTGGCTCCTCTTTGCCCATGTGACATCTTATGTGCGCGGCTCCTTGTCTGTCTGTCCGGGTGCCCGATGCATCCCAGTCCCTTCTCTGCAGGCCTCCTTCTCTACCTGTGTGTCTGGGGGTGGCGCGCCTCTCGCCTCTGCTCAGCGGGCGGGTGCTGCAGGGCTGTGGTTCTGCCCCCGCAGGCTGACGCACTGTGGCTTGCAAGCCAAGCACCTAGAGCTGCTCTGCAAGGCGCTGGAAGGAAGCTGCCACCTAGGTCACCTCGAGTGAGTGGTTGTTGTCGGAGGGTGGGTGGGTGGGGCCCATCAGTTAGCGTGTGCCAGTGTGTTGGGGTTTGTTTTGTTTTTTAAGATTTCGATCAGCAGTTCTTTCCTTCCTGCAAACAGGAACCCCTTAGAGATTCTGGTGAAAGTTGTGTCTCTTCCCCCTAGAATACAGGTTCCCCACATTTGACACCCTCTGAAGCCCATCCCTGACCCCCCAGGGGTCAGGAACCTCATGATAAGAACCCTGGGGGAGACCCCAGCTGACCCAGTGCCATCTGCTCAGATCTGGCCTGGCAGCCCAGGGCCATATCCCAGTTCCCGGAGAAGCTGAGTGACTGAGTGACGGGGTGGGGAGACAACGCTCCTGCTGATCCCCACCCCCACCCTCCACTAACCCGTTCTCCCTTCGCCCCTCCCAGCTTATCAGGCAACACCCTGGGGGACGAAGGTGCAGCTCAGCTGGCTCAGCTGCTCCCGGGGCTGGGCCCTCTGCAGTCCTTGAAGTGAGTAGCCGGCCGGGCACAGCCTCTGAGCTTGTCCTCATCAGGATGAGGGTGTGGGCGGAAGGGGGTCTGTGTCCCATCTCACTCCCTCCTGGGGTTATGGTAAGGATTAAATCAGAAAATGCACGTCAATCTCCTGGCCCGGTCCCTGACTCACGGTAAGTGCTCAAGAAAGGGTAGTGAATAGTGTGATTCTCATTAGAGACTGGCCCCGTGAGTCAACGATCCAGCCTCTGATGTAAGGTTTCACTTCTCGCACCTGTCTCTGTGTCTCTGCACAGGCTGTCTGGGAGGCCCAGGTCGCCTGGGGCGGGGCAGGCATGGCTGGGAAGTATCCCTAGTTAATGTGGCTGGCAGCTATTCTGGCCCTGGAGTGCAAGGAAGGGGTGACAGAGGGGGCGCAGGACGTGTAGGCAGGGAGGGTTTGTACTAGATAGGACACCCAAGCAGGGTGCCCAGGGCAGCTGGGGAGCCCTAAGGACCCGGCAGAGAGAGGGGGAGGCCCTGGAAGGAGTCCAGGAACCCCCAGACTTTGGCTGCAGAGACCAGTTCCTGGGCCCCCAAAGCTCCCTGTGTTCTCGGCTCCCACATCCCGCCTCCTCCTCTCCAGCTCTCTGAGCCAAAGTGAGAGATCGCAGGTGCTAGGTTCCCTGTGTGACTTTGAGCAAGTTACATCACCTCTATGAGCCCCTGGGTCCCCGTTAGTAAACACACAAACTATGGAGGGAGTGGCCTGTGATTTTGGCTACAACCTTGGAATGAGTGCTGTGGCCTGAGGGCCCTTCCTGCCCCGACAGTCTTTCCCTGAGCTGCTGGGGAGGAGAGCACGGTGCCTCTGTTCCTGTTCAGGGCCTACCCTGGGTGGGGAGGAAGGTGTCACCATGGCAGGCAAATTATATGCAGATTGGAGCTTTCAGGGCAGATTCCCACGTGACCTTCTTAATACTGTGAAGGCCTCTTGTGACCCAGGGCCCATGAGAGTCTGCACTCACCTACCAGTATCCATAAGACCAAGGGTGGGACATTAAATGGCACAGGAAAACCACTGTGACAGATAGACTACGAAAGAAAGAAAAATCTCTGTTCCTGCTTTTTGAACAAGAGGCCCTGCCTTTTCATTTTTCACCGGGTACCACCTCTCCTTTATCATGTGGGGAAACTGAGGCACAACGTCGGCTCGAAAGCACACCCCAGATTCACCACAGGAGGGAGCCACTGAGTCCTAATCTCAGCTCTGTCACCAGCACGTCTCGTAACCTTGGGCAAGACCTTGCCACTCCCTGGGCCTCAGTTTCCTCATCTGTACCATGGGCAGGTGGGAGAGGCGCTGTCTGACCGCCCGGGGTTCCGTGAGTCCTGTCATCTGGACTCAGGGACAGCCCTCCCCTGCCCTGTGCTCTGACCACAAAGAGGGTGTTTTTGAGTCCTGGTGACCTGCATCATTTTCACTCCTGTGACCCTCCAGCCTCAGTGAGAACGGCTTGTCCCTGGACGCTGTGTTCAGTTTGGCCCCGTGCTTCTCTGCTCTGCAGTGGGTTCTCCAGCTGGACATCAGGTGAGTGTGCTCCAGACCCCGGCCCTGCCCCTCACCGGTCACGTTCACCGCGTCACACCCTCAGGGCCTTGCGTGATATCAGGTCCAGCAAACACGTGACGGGTGTCTGCTGAACGAATGAGTGAATGAATAGATGAATGAATGAACATAGCCCCAAGGACACTCAAATTTCTCCAAATTCACCATGAGACACAATCCATCGACTCTCCCTTCTCCCTCTCTGGTTTGTCCTGGGACACTTTTAAGAAACCTGGTGGTCCTTGAGTGCTCAGGGACCCGCCCTAATTGTGGGGTCTCTGGAGCTGATGAGCACAGAGAAGGGAAGGCGCCCAGCCACACAGCCCCGGCCATGCAGTGCCGGTCACCCATGGTTTCAGGTGAGGTCGGCCCGTTCCTGCCCTTCCCCTCCCCAGAGGGGGAGATATGATAGCAGACAGACTGGGGTCAATCCAGGCTGCCCACTTACCTGCTGGGCAGCTTCGAGCAGATCACTGAGCCTTTCCATCCTCAGTTTTCTCATCTGTACAATGGGGGTAAGAATACTTCCTTCCCTCACAGTTTTATGGTGAGAATCAAAGGAGATCGTGTCTGTGGTGTGCTTTGTATGTGCCTTAATAAGTGTAGTTGTTGCGTCATAGATTTATTGTCATATTTGCTAAGAAAGTGGGCCACCCTCCAGTCCCTCCGTGCTTTTGGGCCAGTCTGATCCCTTGCGCTGCCTGGGAAGCGGGCCCTTCGCCCTTTCTCAGACGTCTCCTCTCTGCCTGCAGCTCTGAGAGCCAACGCGTTGTCCTGAGAGGTGACAGAAGAGGCAGGTGAGAATGGGAAGCTCTGAGGGTGGGGCGGGCTCCCCTCTTGCTCTAGTCCCCATTTCCTACAGGTGTCCCTGCCCCCAGACCCACGCTGACCCCTGTTCTCCCTCGAGTAACCCATCCGGGTCTGGCACACTAGAATTAATCACCACTTCTGCAATCCCTCCCCCTGCCATGTAAATTTGCAGTAATCGGCTGCCTCAGATCTTTTTTGGAAGAAGGCAAAGATGGGAGGGAAGGAGGGGGTGACAGGTGATGCTCCAGCAGAACAGGTGCTAGCAAGTCACTGCCCGTGGGAGGGTCGAGGGGAGCAGTTGTGTTTCTGCCTCTTGGGGACTTTTGCAGACTGTGACTCTATATGAGTCACACACCACTCTGTGTATCACATGTGGGAAGCCAGAAACCGTTGGCACTCTGAAAAAGTTTCCACATCTTTGCAGTCAACAGTGAACAATAGTTAGCTCCCCGCAGATGTTCCCTGCTGCCCCCTAGCGGGCCCGGGCACCCTGGTCTCACTTGGGAGGCAGGTAAGCACAGGGCGGCTTCATGTGGGGCCAGCGGGCAGAGGGATCCCAGCTAACGGGTCAGGAAAAAGCACCGTCACACAGCTCAGCTGTCAGAAGCCAGAGGTGGCCCAAGGCCGGGGTGGTCTTGCTTCCCAGGCTAGGGTCTCCGTTTCTGGGGACCCTCTGGGTTCTTGAAGCCAAAAGAATGGAGGCACAGGGAGGTGGTCAGAGAGAAGAGAGGATCTGTCCTAGCCCCCCGCCCACCGCCCCAGTCAGGTGCTGCCCTCTGGGACAAGTGTAAGCTGCTGGCTTTCTCGCTCTGGCTTCCCTTCCCTGGGCCTCAGTTTCGCCATCTGTACAGTGAGGGGCTTGCTTGTCTCGAGGGCCCCTTCCAGCCCTGACTAATGAGTCTAGTCTTCCAGTGTGGACAACTTGAACCTTCCTCTAAAAATGGTTTCCTCTCTCCAGGGACCTGTCGGCTGGTGAATCTTTGCCAGAGCTCCCGGCTGCAGCCCAGTTCTTGGGGTTCAGTCAGCGCTGCATCCCCAGGAGCTTCTGGTACTGTCTTATCCACTTCTTGTTTGGGGGTAACCACAGTGGGGATGAAGGGTCAGGGAGTGAGGAGAGCCTGGGGGTTAGGGCTGGGGCTTAGGAGAGAGGGAAAGAGTTTGAGAGAAGAGAAAAAGAAAAAGGGACAAGTATGGGCGTGCTCCTGGGCCCAGCATTCTCCTAAGAGGAAAGGTTCCACGTTGTTTTCTCTGAAGCCTTCCCAGCTCTGCCTTGAGGGGCTCTCCTTCCCCTCTCCAGGTCTTGATTTCCTCACCTAAGAAGAGAGGCACCTAAGCTGGGGCCTGAACAGGGTGATGGGGGTCGGGAGGTGTCCCAGGCAGGTGGCCCAGCTCATGCAGAAGCCCAGAAGAGTGAAAGCTAGGCTCTCTCGGGCAACATCTCAGTGCGGCCAGAGCATATACAGGGAGAGTGGAGGCGAGTGAGGCCCTGGAAAAGGCATTTCGCTTTCAGCCTAAGGATAATGGGGAGCCACAGAGGGTTTTCAGCACAGGAGAGGCTGGTCAGATTTACCCTGTTTGATAAGACCAGGGTGGAGAAGGATTGCAGGACCGAGAGGGGAAGCCCGGAGGATGCTAAAGTGGTCCAGGCGACTGGTGATGGTGGCCCAGACTCAGGCAGGGGCAGTGCAAAGGATTTAGGGGCTGGATGAGGGCAGCTGGGCCCTCAGGGGGCCTTTCCTGTCACTGTCAGCATGGTGGGAATGGGGGGTGTAGGGGAGACTTGGGGGTGAGAGGGTGCACTGTGGGGGGAGGAGCCTGCAGCCTGCAGGTCGGGGAGGGGGATGTTAGGAGGGGGGAGCTCCTGGGGCTGGGCAGGGGCCCTGAGCCCTGTCTGACGCCCTGCCCTGCCCCCTGTCCCTTTTCAGCCTCAAGGAGTGTCAGCTGGAGCCCTTGAGCCTCACCCGCCTCTGTGAGGCTCTAGAGAAGTGCCCAGGACCTCTGGAAGTCACGTAAGTAAGGAGGACACA
The DNA here is from genome assembly GCA_031878705.1 of Tapirus indicus. NCBI lineage: Eukaryota > Metazoa > Chordata > Mammalia > Perissodactyla > Tapiridae > Tapirus > Tapirus indicus. The sequence goes on along the minus strand of CM062927.1, from coordinate 27,270,845 downwards.
GCCCCAGAGGGCACAGGTAGGCATCTGCCTGCTGACCTGGGGTGGGGGGTGTCCTGGTTAGAGGCCAGGTGGGTCATTCCTGGTCCCTTCCCACCAGACCCCCTAGCCATACCCCATGGGAGTTGCCTGACCTGTCGGTGGAAGGGTCATCTGTCCCAGCTTCAGGCACCTCACCTCCCCCTGAGAGCGGCTGTGCTGGGCCTGGGGCTTCGCCGTCCCCGTCCGCTCAGCTCAGGGCACCTGGGAGCCCCAGTCTGCCCCCTCCGCTCCTGCAGCCTCACCCCAGCACCCCCCTGGGTCTGCCTCCGTGGCTGGAGCCTATCACTTCTGAAGGCCCCTGCTCAGGGCATCCCCCACTCCAGGTCACAGCTCACCCACCCGGGACACCTGGTCTGTGACCAGAGACTGGACTGGGAGTCAGGAGTCCTGGGTCAGCCACCTACAGGCTGGGTGACTTCGGGCAAATGGCTGTAACTCCTTGGGCCTCAGCTTTGTCACGTGCAAAGTGGACTGTCAGCCTTTCCTTTCATCGTCATTGTATTACAGTAATTACCTTAAAAGAAAGAAATCCAAGACAAACCCCACCTCCCCTCAGCAGCCCCTTCCCCCCATCAAATCAGTGTTGCCATCTGTCCTCGTGGCCTTGTGCTCCTCGTCCGTTGGCAGGTTCCGTTTTTCCTTGTTCGCAGTCACAGCCTCGCTGCATTCTACAATTTCACTTTACATCGCGCCGTTTTTCCATTTGCTACGGTCTTTTTCCCCGCTTCCCGGCTCCCGTCTCAAATGCCCCTCTGGCCCTTGCAACAGGCTTCTCCGGGATGATCACTTGGCGTGTGTCCTTCCATGCCTTTCTCCAAGTTCAGACACATATGGACACGGAGGGAGGGGTTTGGGCGCTGTTTACAGACACAGCACCTTGCCAGGGGAACCTCTGCAGTGAGCTTTTGACTCATGACAGAGCCTCGTGGCTTTCCTGGAATATCAAGACGTGCAGAGCCGATGAATTTTCTTAAGACACCATTTATGTTGGGATAGTTGAAGACTTGGCTTACAGGAAAGTTCAGGGCTAGTCCAGAGAGTTCCCTCACCCAGTTGCCCTATTTGTTAATGTCACTCGCTACCGTGGTACCTTTGTCACAAGTAAGAAACCAGCCTTGCTCCGTGACTGTTAACTACACTCCAAGCTTTATTCAGATTTCACCAGTTTTTCCACTAATGCCCTTTCTCTGGTCCAGAATCCCATCCAGGACCGTACATTGCATTTAGTCATCATGTCCCTTAGCCTCCTCTGGTCCGTGACAGTTTCTCCATCTTTCCATGTTGCTCATGACCCTGATAGTTTTGAGGAGTACTGGACAGATATTTTGTGAACTGTCCCTCAATTTGGGTTTGTCTGATGTTTTTCTCTTGGTTAAACTGGGGTGATAGGTTTGGGGGAGGACACTACAGAGGTGAAGTGCCCTTCTCACCCCGTCTCAGGGGTCCATGCTGTGGACGCAACTTATCACTGTTGGTGTTGACCTTGGTCCCCTGGCCGAGGTTGTGGTTGTCCGATTTCCCCACTGTAAAGTTTTTAATTAAAAAATGCTTTTATTAGGGAGACTTTCAAGCATTTATTAAAGCAGAGAGAATAGTCTAAGGGACATTTAGTTCCCCTCCACCCACCTCAGTAGTCATCACTTCATGGCCCCAACACACACACACACACACACACACACACACACACATTGTTTTGAAGCAATTCCCAGACACTGTATAATTTCATCTGTAGATATTTCAGTATGCATAGCTAAAAGATAAGAACTCTTTATTTTTTAACATAACCACAAAACCATTATCAGACCTAAAATATGAACATTATTTTATGACATATTAAAATCACCCAACATCCCATCAATGCTCAATTGTCCTTGATTGTCTTTGATGTGTTTCCTACACAATGTTTGTGTACTCATGCCTTTTAATGCTCACCCTCCACAGTTTGGATGTGCCACAAGTTATTAACCACCCACCTCTAATCTAGACGGACATCAGGCTGCTTCCAGAGTTTTCTAGAGCACTGCAGCCAATGCTGCAAGGAGCACTCTTCCATTATTTAACTGTTAAGCACCTACTGTATACCAGGCCCTGGGCCAGGCCCTGGGGACACGAGGACACCTGGGACTTGCTGAGACTCACCATCTGCAGTGGGAGGCTTTATGTAAACTGTCCGCAGACCAAGCTAGGTGGTCTGAGCACAGATGGGGGTCTAAGGGCCCCCCTCCCTCTGCTGTGGCTGGAGGAAGTCGGATCATAAGTATGAAAGCACTTTGCCAACTGTAGAGTGCTGGGACCACGTGCAGGAATATCGTTATCAGAGTACTTAATGGTCCAGCGATTGGCCAGCTGTGTCCTGGGATTCTGCGAGGGAGGCCAGGGAAGGTGGTGGGGCTCCAGCCCGGTCCCCAGATTCCACCACTGCAAGCCCACTTTGCCTGTGTACATTTTAGTATTGCACCTGGGATGTTGTAGTGGGTAAAGGTTCTATTGCTTAAAAAAAAGTGTGTAAACCCCGCATTGACCCAACCAAAGGCCATAGCAGTGTATTTGGGGTCCAGTGGGAAGCTGTGCGGGGTGGTGTTGTGGACAGACCACCCCTCAGTGAGGGCCCCTGTTCTGCCTGTGCTCAGCGCCCCAGGCCCAGTCCTGAGACGAGCAGGTGGAGCCGAGCCTGCAACCTGGATGCTGGCAGAAGTTTCCACGAGGCTTCCGGCTCCAGAACTGCAGGCTGCCCCTCCCACTGTCCCCCCCCCAACCAAGGAACAACACACTGGAGGTGGGTCAGGCTCCTCGAGGCCCCAGTGAGGGGAAAGGACAGCCTGCAGGGGATGAAGGAGCAAGGACAGGGGCCGGTCCGGTGGCGTAGCAGTTTAGTTCGCACGTTCCGCTTTGGCGGCCCGGGGTTCGCCGGTTCGGATCCTGGGCGCCGACTGATGCGCTGCTCATCAAGCCATGCTGAGGCGGCGTCCCATATAGAAGAGCTACAACTCTACAACTATGATACACAACCAAGTACTGGGGCTTCGGGGAGAAAAAGAGGAAGATTGGCAACAGATGTCAGTGCAGGGCCAATCTTCCAAAAAAAAAGCAACAGGGACAGAGGAAAAAAGGGGCAGTGAAGGGCAAAGAGGCAGAAGGAAAATAACAGCCTAACATCTCTGGGGAAAATGGGACTCCCAGGGGAGGCCATGTAAACCCAGGACGCGTAGAGACTACGGTTGTCCCCGTCCAGCAGCCAGAGCAGACACTGAAGGGTGGGTATCTGGAGTGTCTCCTAAGTGGACTGGGGTCTGACGAGTTATCCGGACAAGTGACTGGCTGCTTGGCCTGGTTCTGATGGGCAATAGAGACCTGAGCTAGCCTGCATCTCTCCTTTGCTGACCTGCTGCCTGAATTTCCACTGCTGTGTTCACGACTGTGGGCTAAGGCGGCATTCTCTTCTTAACAAGCGTGTTTGCAGAGCACCAATCTTTATGGCCCTCAAAATAACAATCCTACTAGTCCATGTATTGGGGAGAAAAATCTACTAGAGCCTTGGGAAATTCACAGCGCACAGCAGCATATTAAAGGCTCTGATAAGTCCTGCAGCCAATGAAACTAATTTGGCTTAACCCAACATTTTCCAAACTTCTATGACCTTCCTTTTCCTCCAGCCTCATGATAACTCAAGGACCCAGCATTCGGAGGGGATGTTTTGGGCAACCCCGGCTTAGGACCTGTTTCCAGAAGGCTCTGGCTGTGAGGCCACACTCCCTACTTTCTTCAAGGCTTCCCCACCTCATTCAGATGCTTTGTTTTACAGGTTGTCCTGTGAGGTCCTGAGTGACCAGAGCCTGGAGACCCTGCTGCACCACTTGCCCCGGCTCCCCCAGCTGAGCCTGCTGCAGTAAGACTGGTGTCCCCACCGCCCTGTACTGGGCAAAGCCATCCCCTGCCCCCCTCCCCCCTTCTCTTGGGCTCTTTCATCGTTTTGTCTGGCTCAGCTGGGAGCTCGAGTCTGCTTCCAGCTCTTCCCTAATACTTTATCCACCGTGGGGGCACTTATTTGACCCCTTCCGGCCTCAGTTTCCTCATCTGACAAATGGGATTAACATTCCCCGACCCCTCCCCCAGGGTTGAGACTCAAACAAGACAGTTGCTCTAATAGCACCTCAAAGAATGGGAAGCCTGTGACAAATGCTTCATACTTCTCCCCACCCACAGAAAGGCACCTGCTCCTAGAAAGGGACTTCACAGATGCAGGTCATGTGTATGTCACTCACCATCTTTTAAAGGTCACCATCTAACTCCGTGAAAGGGGAATTTAAGCAACATCCCCAAAAGCATTTAAAACTCTATTTTCTGATTTCAGCCCAGACTGGTTAGAATTTAAAAAGGATTTACTGTAAATATTCTTCTAGCAGGGGGGAAAACAGCGGCAGCTGAGACAAGAAAATCCAACGGGAAATTAAGTCACTCCATTAATAACAGCAACGTCGGTACCGATGCTCCGGGTCTCTGCAATGCCTGAGACAGCTCGCATCACATCCAGGACCTCGCCTCTCCCTGGGTCCAGTCTGGGAGGGTGGGAGGAGACCTGTGACATTCCAGAGGTGGGCAGCGCGGGAGAGCTCAGGTCCACCCAGGGCACCCACTGTGGTCCCACCCCACCAGGACAGAATGGGTCAGAAATGTCTCCTTTGGACACAGAAGGTGGCAGGTGAAAATGAACAGGTGGGATCCCTCAGACCAGAGAGGGACTTCTCTCTGCCCGAGTCACACAGCATCAGTCCCCAACTCCTCATCTGTCTTTGGAATGAGGTGGCCAGCCTGACCATTGCAGGGGCTTACGCTTTATATCATTCAATCCCTGGTGCTGTGCACTGCTGTGGGCCAGGCGCTGTGCAGGGTGCTGGAGACACAGCAGAGAGGGAAAAAAAATCAAAAAACAACTAGGTCCTTGTCTTCTTGGAGCTTACCTTGTAGAAGGAGCTGAACAAGAAGCAAAGTAGAAGCAAGTAAGATGAATTCAGACAGTGATAAGGTATTTTTCCAGGTGATGTGATAGAGTGACTGGGGAGATGATTTAAACAATAGTGAGGGTGGTCAGGGAACGCCTCTGAGGAGGGACACTGAGGTGCAACCTGAAGGAAGAAAGGGACCCAGCCTTGTGAAGAGCAGGGAACAGCATTCCAAGCAGAGGGAGCCACATATGTGAGGCCCTGAGGCATAATTGAGCTTCGTGAGCTCAAGGAACAGCCAGAAGGCCAATGGGGCCAGAACATAGTGACCAGCAGGGAGAGTTGTAGGAGAGGAGGTGGAGAGAGGGACCTGGGCCAGGTCACACAGGGCCTGGGAGCCATGGGGAGGAGTTTGGGGTTTCATCCAAGGGAACCTGAAAGGCAGAGAAATGATTTGTGTTTTCAAAAGCTCAGTGTGGCTGCTGGGTAGAGAAGGGATTGGGGGACAAGAGTAGAAATGAGAGCAGGGAAGAGGCTGTGCAGCCAGGTAAGACCTGATGGGGGCTGGGAATTGGAGGGGAGCGGCAGGTGGATTCAGGGTGGATCTTGGGAGTGGAACTGACAAGAGAAGCTGATGGAGGGTTTAAGGGGGAGGGAAATGGAGACACCAAGGATGCCTCCAGGGCAGGAAGGAACCACACACTTTCTCTGAGGCAGTCACGGCCAGGGCTGATTTTGCCCCGAGGGACATTTGGCAATGGAGACGTCCTTGGTTGTCCTGACGGAGGGCATCTGGGAGCGGGGACAGCGTTACTAATGGCATCTAATGAGCAGAGTCTGGGATGCTGCTGGACCTCCGACAGGACAGCCCCCAACAATGACCGGTCTAGCCCCAAATCTCAATAGTGCCGCGGGTGGGAAACTGCTCCAAGAGCCTGAAGCTTCCCGCCGCCCGTCAGCAAGGACTTGCCTGTGAAGTCCGTGCTTGAGGGTAGGAACGAGAGGAATCATAACAACAGGCACGGGCATTGTACCAGGCAGTGCACAAGCTTGGTATAGTTAAATCCTCGCCCTAGGAGAAGGTATACCTGAGTAGTCCTGTTTTCCAGAGAAGGAAACTGAGGCTCAGAGACGTTAAGTGACTTGTCCAAGGACACACAGCCAAACCCAAGTTTGCTTGACCCCAAGCCCCTCTTTGCCCCTCTTGAGTCCCTGTCTTCTTCCTTATTGCCCTGCTGACCCACCAGCCCTCCCCATCCTCCTGCTCCTTCCCCTCCGGTCTATCCCAGTTCCTTGCCCGCTGATCTTGGTTGGCTCCCACTTGCTGACACAGGGCCCCACCCCTTTCTTTGTCAGGCTGAGCCAGACGGGACTGCCCCCAAGGAGCCCCCTCATGCTGGCCGACCTCTTCAGCCTGTGCCCACGGGTTCAGAAGGTGGATCTCAGGTGAGCACTGTGCTGGGACAACCACGCCTTTGCCTGGAGTCGGGGGGTGGGGGGGCGGGGGGCGGGGGTGGTGAGGGGGTGGGACCCAAGTCAGAGGCTCGGCTTCTGGAGGAGGGGCACCTTCCACCAGGGGGCATCCAGGATGGCCAAGGGCGGCTGACCCTGGTTCTGTCTGCCCCAGGTCCCTGCGTCACACGACCCTGCACTTCAGGTCTAGCGAGGAGCAGGAAGGCGGATGCTGTGGGTAAGTCCCCCGGCACCATGGCCCGGCAGCCAGTGCGTAGTGGGGACCAGTCGATCTGCCTCCTGGACGGCCAGAGCAGATCATGCCCCTGGAAGGAGACTTGTTTCCTCCAACACAAAGAAGCAGAGGTCAGAGAGGGCCAGGCTTTGTCAAGGGCAGACAAGGAGTTCACATCAGACTGGACCAGAGCTCAGAGACCTGGTCTGAGGAAAAGGACTTCAGAACCTGGCCAGCAGCCTTTAAACCCCATCTCCGCACGAGCCTGGTGCCCCATTCTCAGCTTCCGCAGCTGTAGAAGGGGGACACCATCTTGCAGGGCGTTTGCAAAGATTAAATGGACAGTGTGTAAAGCATGAGGCACGTGTCCCTCCCCTTCTGACTCCTGGACCAGTGCTCTGTGCGTCTCTGGGTGAGAGGGAGATGTTGCGCTGGGGGCAGGACAGTGAGCAGGAGGGCAATCTCCCAATGCGGAGATGATATTCTGGTGACTATTTGATGCCACTGCGTCACCGAGAGACCTCGGACCAGGCCCTTCTCTCGGCCTCAGCCTCCTCAGCTGGGAAATAACAATAAATAGAATAGCTAAGATTTGTTGAGCATCTTCAAGGCGCCATTCTAGGAGCCTCCCTCATGTTACCTCCCATAAGCCCCACAGCTGTGCTCACAGCGGTCAGGGGGGCAGCTGGGACTCGAACCCGGGCAGTTGATGGTGCTCCTAGCCAGGGGCGGACAAGCGTTTTCTGTAAAGCGTTAGATTGTGAATACTTTGGGTTTCGCAGGCCGTACGGTCTCTGCCGCTGCTCCCCAAGCCTGCCGCCGTGGCCTGAAAGCGGCACAGATTATCCGGAATCACGTAGGCGTGGCCGCATGCCAGGAACACCGTGATTGTGGACACTGAGACTCGAATTTCAATATTGTTTGTGCGTCACGAAATAAGTCTTCTTTTGATGTTTTTTCTCAACCATTTGAAAGTGGAAAACTCATTCTTAGCTCGCGGGCCGTGCAAAAACGAGGCCGTGAGCAGTGGTCGTCCACCTCCTGTGCTCGCCCAACAGGAGCCCGACTCCTGGAATGCCGTGGTCGTTTCTGAGTCAGCGGTTTCCAAAATGCAGGACGTGGACCAGGAAGGGGTGATTTTTAGGGGTTGAGCAGACAGTAGAGTCTTCAACCTCATTGAACCCTTGGGGGGATCATTATTTTCTTTTCAGTCCTGTCCGATTATGGCCAACAGGAAGTGTCTCTGACATCTGCCTAAGGCTCGCCGAGCTCCCTTTGTAATAAAGAGGGAGCCCTCAGCAGGTGTCAATATCTGGCTCGAACGTCACGATGATATTTTGCTGTCACGTCATGTGTTCTTATGTTTGTGGTCTGTTTGTGGCACGGGGTACCAGTTTTCCATTCAAGTAATACAGGCTTTCCTTTTACAACAAACTCATTCAATAAAAAGAATGAGCTGATTTAAAATGGGAAGTAAGTAATAGTGTAATAGGGAATTTAGGAACGTGGAAAAGTCATGAAGGAGGGTAACAGCGATCAAAATTTGAGATACTGATTTTAGGTATTTTCTGATTTTAAGGATCTTTTTTTTTAGTTGCTGACTGGTCACAGGCCCTTCGTTTACCTTATTGTGTAGTCTCAGTTTAGGCCTTTCAAAGACAGACTCACTATTACTCTGAATTCCAGCGTCACTAACCCTCTGCAAGAGCAGACATTATCCTTATCCTTCCCCACCTTTCCCGCATGTCTGTTCATTAAAGTCACCCCAAGAGCTGTAGGTCTCCAACTTGAGTTTGAATCAGGGTCACCCGGAGAGTCCCGCCCCTAGAGTTGCTGAATCAGGGGGGTCTGGGCTGGGTTCCCAGAATTCGCATCTCACCATGTTCCCGAGTGATGCTGGTGTGGCTGGTCGGAGACCACACTTTGAGAACCGCCTCCTCAGAGGGAGAATGGAGGTGCCAGGTGGGATCCGCCGTGAGGGGAGGTGGGGAGTGGTGGATGCTGGGTATTTCCAGAGAATCCAAGCTCAGGTGAGGCCCCACCGGAGCTTGTAGAGCACACCCAAGATGAGCCAGGGCAGGGCGGGTCTGAGTGGCTCAAGGCCCCGGCCCCAGCTTGTTCCCCCTCCTCCAGCAGGTTCACAGGCTGCGGCCTTAGCCAGGAGCACGTGGAGCCACTGTGCCGGTCGCTGAGCAAGTGTGAAGACCTCAGCCAGCTGGAGTAAGTGGGGGAGGAGGTGGGGGAGGGACAGGAGCTCAGGAGCAGGTACCTGGGTGGCACTGGAGGGTGTGTGTGTGTCTGGGGGGTGTGAGTGTCTATGTGTGTGCCCTCAACACCAGGACCAGCTCAGAACCAGCTAACCGGGGATGCCCGGGACTCTGGGTCACATCAGTAAGGTTTCCTGTACCCATCTATCCTTCCCACCCCAACTCCTGCCACAGGGCAGCTCATTCGGGGTGTGCCTTGATCTAATTTAGGGAGCCCTCCAAAAAAGGCTGCGGTAGCCCCTTGGCCTCGTGTTGACCTTGGCATTGGAGCTCTGCTGGCTGATAGTGACTAAAATGAAGGATCCACCAGTTTGCCTGGCAGGTAGTTAAAAGTCCCAAATGCCTCAGCCTGAGGAGGGTCCCCGAGCCAGCTGGTGTGGGGACTTGTGGGCTCTCATATTGTTGAGAAGTGGCATCTGCATGGCTTATGTTGGGTGCCCAAACAGTGCAGCCCCCACATAGGTAGAAAAAAAATAATAATAGCTAACACCTATTGAGCACCTTCTCCACCTTTCTAAGTGCTTTACATCTTCTTTTTTATCCTCTCAACAACCCTGGGTACTGTTGTCCCCATTTAATAGATGAGAGATCTGAGGCACAGAGAGTTTAAGAACTTGCCCTAGGTCACACAGCTAGTACAATGCAAAGTCTGTGCCCATGGCTGTTAGGAGTCCAGTTCAGGACCAATAGAATATAAAGAGAGCTGTAAAAAAAAACACAGTTTAAATTCCTGTTGTGATGTAGCCAAGAAGAGAAATGTGACTGATGAAAATCATGTATTTTCATCAGATGAATAGCAATATATCTTTGTTTTTGTTTTTCCGTTTTTTCTTTGTAAAGGGAAATCTTTCTTATTTTAAACATTACTTTATTAATGGCTTCATGAGACACACTAGTTTTTAAAGTTTCTCAGGAAAAGACAAAATAAACAAACCTCAAAAGTGTTATAATCAGGGACAAAATGAGTTCAAAGATGCAGGACAAAACTCAGATACTCCAGGGCGCGCTGTTTATATTGTTTCCGAAACTGGAGCTAAAATCATAAAATGTTACAATGAAGAGAAATCAGAAAATATTCAAGTGCTACTTCCGATATTGCATTCCCAAATTAAAAGAAGAAATCTGTTGGGTAAACACATCCTCCAAACATCTTTCTTTTCCCTGAATTTACTCTTGTTGAGAAATTGCGGCTCCCAACTGATGCAGGCCAAGGGCGTGGTTCAAGCTAATTGGTTTTTCTCTAACTCCTGGAAGCCTGCTGGAGGGACACGAGCCCCAGGAGTCGTCACCAGATATTGAAGGGGAAGATGAGGCCTGGTTAACTGTGGTGCTGGTGAGGGAGATGGTGATGGGAACAGGGAGCTGTTGTGTGGTGGTGGTGGTGCTAATTCTAGTGGTGATGGGATGGTGGTGGTGGTGATGGATGTGGCGATCTTGAGTAGTAGTGATGGGATGGTGGTGGTGGTGATGGACATGGCAATCTTGAGTAGTAGTGATGGCATGGTGGTGGTGGTGGTGATGGATGTGGCGACATTGAGTAGTAGAGATGGGATGGTGGCGGTGGTGATGGACATGGCAATCTTGAGTAGTAGTGATGGCATGGTGGTGGTGGTGGTGATGTTGAGTAGTAGAGATGGGATGATGGTGGTGGTAGTGATGGACATAGTGATGTTGAGTAGCAGAGATGGGATGGTGGTGGTGGTGATGAACGTGGCGATGTTGAGTAGTAGTGATGGGATGGTGGTGGTGGTGATGGACGTGGTGATGTTGAGTAGTAGAGATGGGATGGTGGTGGTGGTGGTGGTGATGGACGTGGCGATGTTGAGTAGTAGTGATGGGATGGTGGTGTTGTTGGTGGTGATAGATGTGGAGATGTTGAGTAGTAGTAGTACTACTACTACTACTACTACTACTACTACTACTACTACATGGTGGTGGTGGTGGTGGTGATGGACGTGGCAATGATGAGTAGTAGTGATGGGATGATGGTGTTGGTGGTGATGGATGTGGTGATGTTGAGTAGTAGAGATGGGATGGTGGTGGTGGTGATGGACGTGGTGATGTTGAGTAGTAGTGATGGATTGGTGATGGTGGTGATGTTGAGACAGTAGTACAGAGGGTGGAGGTGCTAGTGAAGGTGACAATGACAGTGCTGTGTGGGTAGAGTAGCAGTGATGGTAAATGAAAAGAAGGCACCGGCTGAGAAGGCAAGTCTGACCACCAACCACCTGCTCTCACCTCTTGCAGCCTCTCAGCAAACCAGCTGGGTGATGATGGGTTCAGGTGCCTCCTAGAACATCTGCCTCGGGTGCCCATCTCGGGTTTGCTTGAGTAAGTAATGGGCAGCCTCAAGGACAGCAAGGAGGAAGACCCCCCTGGGCCATGAGCATTAATGGGCTTCTTTCAAGGCCCACTACAGAACCCCAGGGGATGCGGGCTGGGGAGGAGAAGGGATGAGTCTTACCTCAACACTCCTCCCCCACCTCAGGTCCTTTCTTCCTTCCCTCACTGCCCACTGTGGGCAGAGCCCCCATCAGGCACCCAGAAGAGGCTGTGACTAAAGCTTGGTGACCCAAGCTAATTCTGGGACAGAAAAGTGACCAGCTTCATCCCTAAGCAGCTGATACAGGATCTCAGCTGTCCTGTCTTAGTCCATCCCATCCCTGAAGCTCCTGTGACCAAATCTATGGGACATGGATTTCGAGATTTCCCCACAGCGTGAAGGGTCCTAGGAAGTCATCCACACTCTCACCCAGCCTCCCCAGTGACCTGGGAGACTGACAGCCAGAGCCAGAATACAGCTGTTGCTAGACAACTGAGCTTTGCGCTCTGGGTGTCCCTGCCCCCCATGGGGCTGGAGCTGCCAGCCTGGCCTCACTTGACACCCTGTCCCAGACCACAAGGACAGCGGGCACAGTGGGTGCAGCTCTCGAGGACTCAGGGTCCGGTGTCTGTCCTGTCTGTGTGGGGATAGCGCCCCTCTGGCCTCTCTCTGGCCCTCAGTGTCTCCACCTGGAGAATGGACACTTGGACATTGAGGACTCTCCTCCAGAGATGACACCTGGAGGGGAGGAGACGAGGGGGGCTGCACAGGGCTCCAGTGAGGTGCTGCCCCCCACCCCCAATCCTGAACCTCGTTTCTCTTCTAGTCTGAGTCACAACAGCATCTCTCGGGAAAGCGCCCTGTGCCTGGTGGAGACTGTCCCCTCCTGCCCGCGCGCCCGGGAGGCCGAGGTGAAGTAAGGAGATGTTGGCACAGACGTTGGGGGGAGGGGGAGGCACAAGACTCCCACACTTAGCGGCCCTCCAGCTGTGTGACTTGGGGCAACCTCCGCCCTCTCTGAGTCTCGGGGTTCACTGAACATGGGATCAGTTTCCATTGAAGGGGAGAAAGAGTATCTTCTACCCACGCTGGGTCCTTTCTGGCTGGGCTACAAATTAAATTGACGTGAGACCGAAGAGCAGGAGAAAGTCAAACAAAGCTTTATAACATGTATACCTGGGAGAGACCGAGAAACTGAGTTTCTCTCGACAGAATGGCGGAGGTTCTCCTCTTAAACAGACAAAGGAGGATATTGGGGGTGGGGGTGTCAGCTATGGAGGATTACAAGAAAAGCACAGTAAACAAGAGTATACAGATTTAAGTCCTCGCCTTCCACACTAATAAGAGTTTCTAGAGATAAAGTCATCCCCCTTTCTTCCTGGCTCAGAGAGGGAGACACCTTTACAAATGGAGATTTCCCTTACAAGTGTAAACGTCTGGTAAACAGAACTTTGATAAGAATGGGCCCAGGGCCGCCCGGTGGCGCAGCGGTTTAGTCCGCGCTTGGCAGCCCGGGGTTCGCTGGTTCGGATCCCGGGCGCCCGCCGACGCACTGCTTGTCAGCCACGCCGTGGCGGCGTCCCATATAAAGTGGAGGAAGATGGGCACGATGTTAGCCCAGGGCCAGTCTTCCTCAGCAAAAAGGGGAGGATTAGCAATGGGTGTTAGCTCAGGGCTGGTCTTCCTCACAAAAAAAAAAAAAAAAAATAGAATGGGCCCAGCAAAGACCCTCCCAGTCAGTCGATACCCAGAGTTATCCATGGTGATGGTGATGGCCCATCCCGGGGGGCCGGGGACAGGCCTTCGATCCCAGATCCCTTCAGACAGTTAGGCTGGGGGGCGGGGGATGGGGGTGGGGGGGAAGGTGTCAAAGCCTCGTTCAATGAAAATAGTCAAGGTAAAGAGACACATCTTGAGGTGGCCAGTTCTGATCCCCACACCATCCTCCAAAGCCATGGGACCAGGGAGGTCATGGGGTGGGGAAGGCCAGGTTTTAGTGTCCTCACAGAAAGAGTTGGGGGTCTCCACTGGTCAGCAAGGACCTTTCTTTCCGTGGCTTCCACCCTCCCTTGCCCCCACGGGCTCAGCCCCCACCCCGGTACCCCCTGGCGCCTGGTCCCTAGGATGCTGGCCAGGCTGGGCCCCTGGCTTCCCCACATCCCTGTCTCTGCAGCCTGGGCTCCGAGCAGAGCTTCTGGATTCACTTCTCCCGGCAGGAGGAGGCTGGGAAGACACTGAGGTAACTCCTGGTCTGGGGTGAGGGGGAGAGGGGAGGGAATGGGGAGAGAAGCTGCCCTGTGGCGGCCTCCATGCCTCCTTTTTCTCTGGGTCTCTCCTCCACACACAGCCTGCTTCAAGCTCACTGTCTGGGTTTGCCTCCCCCACACCTGCCCCACCCACCACACCTGCCCCCACCCACCACACCTGCCCCACCCACCACACCTGCCCCCACCCCACCACACCTGCCCCCACCCACCACACCTGCCCCACCCCACCACACCTGCCCCACCCACCACACCTGCCCCCACCCCACCACACCTGCCCCACCCACCATACCTGCCCCCAACCCACCACACCTGCCCCACCCACCACACCTGCCCCACCCACCACACCTGCCCCCACCCCACCACACCTGCCCCACCCACCACACCTGCCCCACCCACCATACCTGCCCCCAACCCACCATACCTGCCCCCACCCCACCACACCTGCCCCCACCCACCACACCTGCCCCACCCACCACACCTGCCCCACCCACCATACCTGCCCCCAACCCACCATACCTGCCCCCACCCCACCACACCTGCCCCACCCACCATACCTGCCCCCACCCCACCACACCTGCCCCCACCCCACCACACCTGCCCCACCCACCACACCTGCCCCACCCACCACACCTGCCCCCACCCCACCACACCTGCCCCCACCCCACCACACCTGCCCCACCCACCATACCTGCCCCCAACCCACCACACCTGCCCCCAACCCACCACACCTGCCCCACCCACCACACCTGCCCCACCCACCACACCTGCAGTCCTCGGACCAGGCCTTCTCATCGTATTGGTGACTCTCTGCCATGTCCTAACTGTAAGTCTGGAGGCTTCTGAGTATTGTGGTTAAGAGCTGGACTCAGCCACCTGGGATAAATCCCAGCTCTACCACTTACCAGCTGTGCAACCTTGGACAAGTGACTTAACCTTTCGATGTTTCAGTTCCTCATCTGTAAAATGGGAATAATAGTAAGACCTACCCCTTGGGGTTATTGTGAGGATTAAATGAGTTGGTGTGTATAAAGTGCTTGGAAAGGGCCTGGCTCGTCTGAGTGCTGTATCAACTGCTGTTGTTGTTGATATTATTCCCTGGCAGCCTTGGGCTCTCTCTCTGTCTCTCTCTCTCAGCCTCACCACCCCTGCCTGGGTCACTTCCTCTACACGTCTTACTTCAGCTGTGATCGTGGCCTCGGAACTGGTCCACGGCCTCTGGCCAGGCCTCCTCTAATCCATTCACCCCACAGCACCCGGGGCAATCTTCCCAAGACGCATATCTGACTGTGCCACTCCACTGCTCTAAGCCCTTCTGTGGCTCCCCATTGCCCCCAGGAGGGAGTTCAAATTCCTTAGCCTGGTCTTCTCCCTCATACTCTGATCTGGCTGTCACCTCCCACCGTGTTCTTCCTCAGCCCCCACACCATACACACACACACACACACACACACACACACAGCACACCACACTCATACCACACCTACACCACATTACCACACCTACACCACGTTATCACACGCTACACACACCACACACATCCACACACACATGCATCCACACACACCCCATATGTCACACACAACACACACAACACACGTGCATGCACATACTCAGCCACAGGGGACTTGCTCCCGTTCACCAAACACACAATGCCTGATGCGGCTTCTCTGGCACGCAGCCTGACATTCTCTTCCCTGCCCTCTGACATGAAATTCTCCCAACCCTTTAAGACCCAGCTCATATGCCAGCCCCCCTGGAAGCCTCCTGTGGCTGCTGTCCCGAAAGTGAGCCGCCCCGTGGTGGTGTGCTGGGTCCTCTTCTCAGCCCGTCTGGGAGACGGTGTTCTGGGGCCTGTCTGCGGGTCACACAGGGCCGGCGCCTGGAGGGCAGGGCCGTAGCAAGAACCCCAGGCCCTCCTCCCCCTCCGAGGGAGCCTGGAGTAAAGTGTCCTGGAGAGCAGGGGCGTGGGGTCAGGTCTGGGGTGGGGAGTCAGGCTGACCTGGATTGAAACCCGATTCTGCCCTTCCTTCTTACAGCGTGGGTCTTGGGTTAGTCGGTTTCTCCGCCTGTCGGGGATGCTGTGGGGTTAAATGAGATGCTGCGTGTGAGGCAGGCAGCCTGCTTGCTCACCCTGTGCACCGGAGCCTGGCACAGGGCCCGGCGCATGTCAGGGCTTAATAAGTGACACTCCTAGCCCCCCCGGGAGTGGTCTCTCCAAGGAGGCAGGAGGCCCCAGAGCAGGAGCTGCATGTCGGCCTTTTCTCAGGCCCTGCTCCTTCACTCTCAGTGGGGGGCTCCCCCACAGGCCCTAGGGGAGACAGGGAGGAAGCGGGATGGCAGCTGTGACAGCCTCACCCAGCTCTGCCCCTTGCCCCTGCCCTCAGGCTGAGCGAGTGCAGCTTCGGGCCAGAGCACATGCCCCGACTGGCCACCGGCCTGAGCCAGGCCCTGCAGCTGACGGAGCTCACGTGAGTGACCGGGCCGGCCTGTGGGGCAGCTGAGGGGTGGGGGCTTCCTGCCAGAACCACCCTGGTAACTGACCTCTGTCCCCAGGCTGACCCAGTGCTGCCTGGGCCTGGAGCAGCTGACCATCCTTCTGAGTCTGGTGAGGCAGCCGAAGGGGCTGCTCAGTCTCAGGTACCATCTTCCTCTGTCCCCCTGGGAGGGGGCCGTGGTGTGAATGGGGGCAGGGGCAGGCACTGGAGTGTGGGTCCCCCCCAGGTCATGGCCCTAGCCATTTCCTACACCCACAACCCTCCCACCTGGACGCACCTGTGACCCAGGCCCCTCAGAGCCGACACTGCCCATTAGTCCCAAACCCCCTTGGGCACACAGGGAAGCCGCCCTCCCCAGGGTGGGGCCGATGCTCGGGGTACTCCAAAGGACACCCAGCTGGGGTCAAAAATAACAAACAACAAGTGTCACGTTTGCACATTCACTGTGATCATTTTAAAACTTTCAGAAAAACAAAGAAGATACCAAAAAGTAGAGAGAATCATTTTGAAAACTCATATTCCCATCACCTGGGTTTCACAGTTGTTCATGTTCTTCCGTATTCGCTTCATATTTTTATTTTTTTGGCTGAAGTGTTTTAAAGTAAGTTATAGATCTCGGAGAACATCACTCCTAAATATTTCACCCTGAATCTTTGAAAACTAAGGACATTTTCCACATCATGACAGTTGAGTTAGGACACGTATGAAAATCAGTAGCAATTCCTTAGAGTCGTGTGGTATCCCATCTGATCTAAAATTCCCATTGTCCCCAAATGGGACAGCTGGCTTCTTGGATCCAGGATCTGGTCAAGGTCCCCATTTGCATGGGATGGCCACGGCTCTTAGGACTCTTAATCCGTGTCACCACTCGCTTTCCTCTTTCATGTCGGTGACCTGTTGGCAAAGACTGTCCCACTTTCTGGCTTGGTCTCGTGGCTTCCTCGTGATGTCACTGAGTTTGTTCCTCTAACCCCTGACTTTCCTGGAACCAGAATTTAGATCAAAAGGCTCGATGAGATTCAGTTACATATTTGTGTCAAAAAAACTCACTTCATGGCCTGTGCCGTGCGCTTCTCATGGCAGCCCACAGTGAGGCACATAGTCTAGCTGTTCCCCAAAATAACATTTTTAATGTAATTAATTTTTTTTTAATTAAAGTGATATGAAATTGATCATCTTAACCGTATTTGGGTGTACGGTTCAGTAGTGTTAAGTACTTTCACATTGTTGTGCAACCGAAACTCTTTTCTTCTTGCAAAACTGAAACTCTGTGCCTTCCCATCCCCCCTCCCCCAGCCCCTGGCAAACACCCATCTACTTTCTGTCTCTATAAATGTGACTCCTCTGGGAACCGCATCTAAATGGAGTCATACAACATTGTCTTGCTGTGACTGGCTTATTGCACTTAGCATAATGCCCTCAGGGTTCATCCATGTTGTAGCATGTGTCAGAATTTCCTTTCCACCTAAGGCTGAATAATATTCCACGGTATATATACATAGCACGTTTTGTTTATCCATTCATCCGTCCATGGACAGTTGGTTGCTTCCATCTTTTGGCTATTGTGAACAATGCTGCTATGAACATGGGTGCACAAATATCTCTTTGCATCTCTGCTTTCAGTTCTCATGGGTATATACCCAGAATTCCTGGATCATCCAAAATGACATTTTAAAATAAAACTTTTCTTACTCTAAAAATAATATGTACTCACTGTAGAAATTTGTGGAAAATCCAGAAGAGCATAAGAAGAAAATAGTGCTTTGAAAAAAAAATTCAGCATAACTTTAAAAGCAGGAATATTTTAAACAACTCTGTTTTCTCCTGCTTCTAAATTAAGGCATGCACATTGTAGAAAGTTCAGAAAATATTGAAAATGAAGGAAGAAATAAAATAAAAACCATTCTTGAGAATTCTACCATCTAAACCACCGCCATTAACATTTATCATATTTTCCTCATATCTCTTTCTCTCCATGTTTTTTCCCTCTCCATATATAGTTTTCCTTTTTCTAAATACAACATCAGGATCATGTTTTATATACAGTTTTATTTCCTTATCTTTGCAATGTAACATGTAGACTTTTTCTTAAACCTAAAAATATTGTTAAAAAATAACATTTTCTGGGACCGCCCGGTGGTGCAGCAGTTAAGTTCGCGCTTAGCAGCCCGGGGTTCGCAGGTTCGGATCCCGGGCGCCTGCCGACGCACTGCTTGAGAGCCATGCTGTGGCGGTGTCCCATATAAAGTGGAGGAAGATGGGCACGGATGTTAGCACAGGGCCAGTCTTCCTCAGCAAAAAAAAAAATTAAAAAATAACATTTTCTGTTTCAGTTGTTGCAATAACTGTTGGAATAAGGATGATGTTAACTTCCTGTTTTATGCTTATGCCTAGTGTATAATTTTATAGTTTTAAAATAAGCAAAAACCAGGGGCTGGCCCAGTGGTGTAGGGGGTAAGTCCACGCACTCCGCTTCGGCAGCCCGGGGTTTGCAGGGTCAGATCCCAGGCATGGACCTACTCATCGCTCATCAAGCCATGCTGAGGCGGCCTCCCACATATTAAAAAGGTGGAGGAAGATGGTCATGGGTGTTAGCCCAGGGCCAGTCTTCCTCAGCAAAAAGAGGAGGATTGGCAACAGATGTTAGCTCGGGGCTAATCTTCCCCACCAAAAAAAGGAAAAATAAGGAAAAACCAAAAAACCTTCTAGGCCCCCCTTGGCACTCTCCTCCCACCCACGCCCACTCTGAGGGACCTTTATCTGTGTCTGCTCCTGTGACAGGGTGGAGGAGCCATGGGTGGGCCGAGCCGGGGTGCTCGCCCTGCTAGAAGTCTGTGCCCAGGCCTCAGGCAACGTCACCGAAATAAGGTGAGTCCAAGGAGGAGGCCCCTCAGAATTCTCCATCTTTTCATGACCACTGGGACCTTCCCTCATCTAGATAGCGGTCTCGTGTCCTGTGGGGTCATAGGTGCCTCATTAGTGAGTTCTCTGGGTCCCCATGGTGGCAGGAGCTCCTGGGGCATATGTGAGGGGCTGCACATGCTTGTTGGGACTTGTGCAGTAGCCAAGCCACAGTGCCAGAGAGGAAGGCAGCCCCCGATTCAAGACAAAGGACTATTGGATCTCAGGTGGACATGGCTGGGAGTCCATGCTGGTGGCCTGGAAGTGGCCCCCCGATTACAGTAACATACATCATAGCTCTGTGGCCAGAGGTGACAGGATGACATGGAGTAGCTAAGAGCAAAGGCTTTGGTGTCCCTCGGACCTATGTCCAGATCCCCACTGGGTCTGGGGGCTCAGAGTCAGTAGGCCGGGCAGCCCCAGTCCCGGCTCAGCCCACACGGGAAGGCTGGCCTGGGCCTCACGCTGGCTACCTTCCCTCCTCAGCATCTCCGAGACCCAGCAGCAGCTCTGCATCCGGCTGGAATTTCCCCGTCAGGAGAACCCAGAGGCTGTGGCCCTCAGGTGGGACCGAGTACCTGAGGCGCCAAGGGAGCGGCTGATGATGGGGTCAGAGGGACACTGCTGCTTCTGACCAATATTTCTTATGCCACTGCTGAGAGTCCTTTGATGTCCAAAGTCTCTACATGGCCTATGAGATCTGGCCCAACCCACCTCTCTATGCTGTCCATCTCCACTGCAAACGCCAGGCTCAGCTCCAGTCATCCCCACCAGCTTTCGGTTCCTCGAACACTATCTTGCTCCCTTTGACCTCAGGGCCTTTGCACTGGCTGCTCCCTGCCCAGAATGTTCTCTCCTCCCCTACCTTCTTCCTTCTTCTTCACCTGTCTGACTCCCCCTTATCCTTCAGATATCAGCTTAAATGCCACCACCTCAGGGAGGCCCCTCTGAACCCCTAGACTAGTCAATTGCTCCCATTATCCACTCTTATAGATGACTGGATTCACAGCACCTCTAATCCATACAGCACATTTTTGGAAATTAAAATGTCACCCTTTCGGGTGAATGCAGCCCTGCATGTATATGGTCTGGGAATAAACCATAGCTGGATCTTAGCCCCAGCTCACCTCCTTGGCTTGGTCCTCTTGTGCAGTGAACAACCTACACAGCCATACCAACTGCCCCATCTGGACCTCTCATTTATAGCACTTCCCATAATAGAATAGTCAATTATGGGACTTATTTGATTAGCATTTATTTACCCCCAGAAGGTAAGCTCCTTGCTGGCAGGGACTGAGTCGCCAACACTGGCCCAGGTGTTCTGAAACTGCTACCTCCCTGTCTACCTCCAGGTTGGCTCACTGTGACCTTGGAACCCACCACAGTCCTCTTGTCAGGCCGCTGATGGAGACATGCACCAGGCTGCAGCAGCTCAGGTCGGCACCCCGAAACACTGTCTGGGGCCCTGAGTTTTCTGGTCAACCCCCATGCCCACTCTAGGCCACATGTGGGAGGCTGGCAAGGCCAGGAGGGGGATGAGCAGAGGCTGGGGCAGTGCTAGACTCTGGCGTTCTTGCTTCCCTATGCAGGAGAGAATCCCACTTGGCCAGTGGGGAGAGCCCCAGGGCGGCATAGGGGAGCCCTTCCCCCTGGGATCTCTCGGGTGGTCCTCTCCCCTCTCTTGGCCTCCCCATCTCTATGTGATGGATGACCCCTGAGGTGTGTCTAGCCTGAATCCTCTGGAACATGCTTGGGCCTTTTCAGCTTGTCCCAGGTGAACCTCTGTGACGCCGGCTCCCTGCTGCTGCAAAGCCTCCTGCTGTCTCTCTCTGAGCTGAAGAAATTCCGGTATGCAGACAAGACATGCACCCAGGCCCCCTGCCGCTCTGCCCTGCCCCACACTTCCTGTTCTCCCCAAGCCCGGGCCCCAGGAACTCTGTGTCCTCACCCTGGGGAACCACGTGTGGCCCTGGAGATGATGTCAGGGTGTGTGGTCATCGACATGGCCATGTGGCGAGAAAGTGATTGCCTTTTCAATGCTCTTTCTTTCTTCTTCCTTTTTTTTCTTTATTATTTGGAAATAATTGCAAACTAATAGAATTGCAAGAAGGCTAAGAAGAACTTCCATACACCATCTTCCCAAATTCACCCTTTTTCACATTTGCTCTTTTCTTCCCTCCCTCCCTCCTTCCTCACCCTCCCCTCTCTCCCTCTTTCTCTCTTTTTCTGAACCATTTGAAAGTAAGTTGCGTAATCATGCCCCTTCACCCCTTACTATTTCAGTGAATTTCCTAAGAAGGACATTTTCTCCCATAATTCAGTTAAAGCATAAAATTCAGGAAATTGAACATTGATACACTATTATCTAAACTATAGTTTATGTTCCAGTTTCGCCAATTGTCTCAATAACGTTGTTTGTGGCATTTTTCCCCAGCCCTGGACTCCGTCCAGGATCACACACTGCATGTAGCTGTGGTCTCTCTCCAGTCTCCTCCAGTTTAGAATGTGTCCTCAGCCCCTCCTCATCTTTATGATGTCGTCATGACATTTACATGTCAGTTACTTTGTAGACTGCCTTTCAACTTGGGTTTGTCCAATGTTTCCTCCTGCTCGGATTCAGGGTCGGCATTTTGAGCAGGAATATGACAGAGGTGCTGTCGTGTTCTTCTCGGTGTCACGTCGGGAGTCACGTGACGTCTATTTGTCCCCTTCCTGGTGACGTTAACTGTGATCACCTGGTGAGGGTGATGTCTGCTGGGTTTCTTCACTTTCAAAGCTCCTATTTTTTCCTTTGTAATTAACCAGTATCTTGTAGGGAGATATTTTAAGACTATGTAAATATCCTATTCTTCCCCAGACTTTCACCAGCGAATTTTAGCATCCGTGGATAATTCTTGCCCAAATCAAACATCAGTATGATGGTTGCAAAATGGAGCTTTTATAACTTTCGTTCTCTTTTAACCCAACTGATTGCATCAAGAAGATCTCCTTTCGGTGCCAAAATATCTTGAACACCTCCAATACTTGCTACTTTTTTTGTTGTTTAAATAAAGATGCAGAGCTCGCGGTAAATGACAGTAACTAGCTAGACTTTTCAGCGATGCCCGATTATGGCATAAATTGTGAAGTTGCTTCCTGAATGATTGTGGTTTAAGAAAATGCTCAACTAGTCCATGCTCCTACCTCCAAGCTATATCTTGGCCTAAAGGTTCCTGGTGGGAGAGATTTACGAAGGGAAGGAGGGCCCTCCCACTGCCCCCCAGGAACCACTCCTCACCCCACCTGCTTGCCCTCTGCCACCAGCATTCAGAGCTCCCAAGACCCAGAGCTCCTGCCTGACCTGCTGCCCTTTGACCCCACCAGGTTGGCCTCCAGCTGTGTGAGCTCCGAGGGCCTGGCCCACCTGGCATCTGGTTTGAGCCATTGTCACCACCTGGAGGAGCTGGAGTGAGTCACAGGGTGGAGGGGTCTGGAAACGGTGGCCCAGCTGAGGGCAAGGGGTGGAGGGGACAGCGGGCCTTCGGTAAGGTAGACTTGAACCCGTCACTTTTCTCCCTGATGAAGTCCAGCATCTCTGGGTGTGGCCTGGGGAAGGCTGAACACTGTTCTTGGCCCCAACTCTGCCACTCTCTCAGAGTGACCCTGGGCAAATGGCTGTGCCTGTCTAGGCTTGGACGGCCTCATCTGTAAAATGGGCACATAGGCCTTCTCTGCCTAGGGCGGCTATGGGTGTTGGGGTGCAGAGAGCTAAGGGGTAGAAGGGATCACTGCACATGTGTGTGTGTGTCCCTTGTCCCTGGCTTCCTCTTTTGCTGCCCTCACCCAAGGCATCCTTTCTCAGCCAAGTCAGCTGTGACTGCCATGCCCCCCTCCTCGGGGACCCCAGAGCCCGACCGTTGGGGCCAGGAATGCCCCCGTGGAGCCTGGACAGGAGGGATGGCCTAGGATCTGCAGATCCAGAGGCGGCCCCCTGGGGGGACTGAGGGGGTGAGGGGAGCTGCCGAGATAGCTCAGCTCCGGGGTCTGGGCAAGCTTGTCTAAACCTCGCCTCATGCTTGGTCCCCTCCAGCTTGTCTAACAATCAGTTTGGTGAGGAGGACACCAAGGTGCTGCTGGGCACCCTTGAGGGCAAACGCTGGCTGAAGAGGCTTGAGTAAGTGGTGGTGGTCAATGGTGGGGGGGGGGGGGAGGCGTGCCTGGGAACCTTCCCATCTCTTGTGAACACAAACTCTCCAGCCCCCGGAAGGACCCAGGTGAGCCGAATGCCCTCTCTTTTACTTCCTTTCCTGGCTCTGAGTGCTGTCAGCAGAATACTCACTCAAACGGACCCAAGCTAGAAATTTATTGGCTCATGTCGAAACGCAAGGCAACTGGATTCAGGCTTGGCTGGATCCAGGTTCTATATTTGTGTCCAGTCCCATTCCACTCCCCACCCTATCTTGACCTCATTCTCAGGCAGCCTGTCCCTGCGGCTTCAGGCTTACTCTCCACCAGCTTAGTGAAAAGGGAGCACCTGTCTCCCTGTACCTACAACGAAAGGCCCTAGGTTGAGTCTCATTGGACCAGCTCTGGTCACGTGCCCATCCCTAAACCAATCACTGTGGCTCTGAGCACACAATATTCTGATTGGCCAGAACTGGGTCAGTGCCGACCCACTTACCTGGACGTAGTCGGGGGTGGTAGTTCGTGGAGCTATTAGAAGAAAGAAAAACAATCTCTGGGCAGGAAAAACCCGCAGATGTCACTGCCCTTTGCCTACAATTGTGTCCTTAGTAACTGGCAACTTTTACTCGCACCTGTATTTGGAGTTGCCAAATGCCTAGAAACACCGGCGAGAGCCTCAGTCCAAAGGACGGGTCCCCATCCTGCAAGGACATGACAGTATCTAGACAGAACGTGTAACGGCATTTTCTGCTTTTAATCGCTAAGCTTTTCCGGTGACCCAAAATAACACTAGTTATAAAAAGTTATAAGAAGTTCCATCATTATAGAAATATGTAACAAAGATGACATTCCCTGGCAATGACACCCCTGGGAAAACTTCTGTGAAGGAACAGTTTCTGAACTTTTCTCCAGCTTTTTTTCGACATATGTTTTGAAGACAGTTTAAAGTCGTCTTCTGGCTTTTTGCCACTTGACAACGAAATTCTCCCACTTTGTCCTTCTTTGCTTGTCCTGGGGGGTGGGGGTATCAGGGAGACCTGTGACCAGAGGGCCCACCTGTCTTCCCACCAAGCTGTTCCTTTGGCCTGGCCCCAGTGAGCCTGCACCTCTGCTCAGCCTCCCTTCCTTCTGGAAGCTTTGATTTGGGGGGGTTGGAGGCTCAGTGAGGTCATTCATTGGCTCATTCACGCATCTGACAAGTATACCTTCACCCGGGCCCCTGGGTACCTGGGCTGGGAGCTGGAGTCCTGCAGAGAACAGGCCAGACGTGTTGCCCTTCTTCTGGCTTCCCAGCACCCAGTGCTGCTCCTGGCCTCTCACGGCCTCAGTCACCCTGTCTGTAAAGTGGGCGTAATGACACCTTCCCTGTGTGAAGAGAGGTGATGGATCCTCACTGCCTAGAGGTCTCTTACACTTTCAGATCTGTCATTTCCGAGTGTCTCTTCCCTGACACGCTGCTCCCCTCAAATCCAGCCAGCTTCTTCCACTAGTTCCTCTGCAGTGAAATGTTTAGGGGCCTGGAGCTTGGTTAGCAGCCACACTGCCTGGGTTCAGCTTTTGGTAGGATGACCAACTGTCCCAATTGGCCCGGGGCTGACAATCCCGCATCCTGGAAACCCCCTTGGTTCTAGGCAAACCAGGACCATCGTCACCTCTCTGTTCCACCTCTTAATGTGTGAGCTTGGGCAAGTTACTTAACCTCTCTGTGCTTTTTTCCTCATCTTAACTTGGGGGTTAATAGCTGTACTTGCCTCACAGGGTTGTTGGGAGGATTAAATGAAATAATACCCGTTCAGTACTTAGAATGGAACCTGGCACAGAGTTCACACTGACAAGTTTTGGCTGTTATTAACATTATTATTCCCCTCCCTGCCCAGGCCGGGGCCTGAAGGAACATGATCCCATGGTACCATGTTGGGGGGGCCCAGGAATGGGAGTCCTACAGCCTTGGATTCTGTTCCTGATGCTGCCACTTTCTGTGTGTGGCCTTGGACACGTTCTCTACTTCTCTGGGCCTCAGTGCTCCTTCTCTGTAAATGGGGAGGATAATGGACCCACGCCTCAAGATTGGCCTGAGCCCAGTGCGTGGCCCGTAGTATGTGGTCACTGGGATTACTGATAAGGAGTCTGGGTCCAGTGTGATTCAGAACATAGGACTGTGCTTGGATGACCTTCGTAATTCGTGCAGAGAAATGGCATTTGGATTTCCCCGGGGAGTTTTGTTTTGTATGATTCTTTTATACTATGTGGATATAAGTGGGTGTTTGGGGAGTCCCTGGGCCTTAAGCACCGAGGCCTCAAGCCCCCGGATTGGACAAGATCGGGCTGCACCTGGGACCCAACCCCAGCGATGCCAAGTCCTCCTCTGGCCTCTTGTCCTCCAGCCTCAGCCACCTCCCACTGGGCGGCTCCACCCTGGCCGTGCTCACTCAAGGACTAAGACACATGACCCTCCTGCAGAGCCTCTGGTGAGTGACCGAGTGACCCCACGGGAATGAGTGGGAGGATGCACTCCCCAGCTCTGTTGGGACCACCCGCCCAAGGAAGCACTGGGGGCACCTCCCTGAGGACCCTCTGTGTCTCCTGTCCCCAGGACATTCCTGAACCCCCCAGGTTGGTGCCACAGCTCTTGCCTTTTAATGCCACCAGCTTCCTTCTAGCTATAGAAGGGACCTGAAGGAGTTGGCCAAAGTCCTAGAACAATCCTCAATGTGCACAGATTCACCCCGGGCCCTTGTTCACCTCCCGGAGCCACGGGGCTGGGGTGCCAAGACTCCGCAGCTCTAACAAGCTCCCAGGTGATACCAATTCTGGGGACCACAGACCACACTCCAAGTAGCGAGTCTAGACTCAGATCTGGTGACCTTGAGATTCTTCCCTCGTGCCCCTGGCCACTTTGATAAACAAATATCACACACTCTTTTCACGTGGTTTTTCAAAATATGAACTATGATGACTGAAAACAAACGCCAGCAGTGACACAAAGCATTGTTTTGTTTTAGTCCAAGCCCCCACGGCCACTCTGGCGGGGTGAAGTGCATAGGAAATGAGGTCACAGAGTTTGGGGAGCATATTATATGAGACCAGGTCATTTCACCCAAAAGTAATTTACCAAAAGGCAGTTTGCTAAAATTTAACTTGCGAAACAAAAGAAAACTAACAGCCCTTAGACAAATAGTTAACATGGGGTTGAGACTGTTCACATCAGCCTATCTGTTTTGTTTTCCCCCCACAGAGGCGAGGCAGGTTGGGGTGCAGAAAAGACAGTAGACTGGGTCTAAGGAAAAGCCCCCCATTTGCATAGATTAGAACGAGATATGCCTGGAGGAACATTTGCCTGACTTGTGGAACCCACATGAAATTGGCATTCTGCTGGGCAGCCTGGAGATCCCTGACACCGTGGCCGAGGCCAAGCTGGCCAAACCAAAACATGTGGCCGCTGCTCCCAGGCCAGCGGCTCCGGGCTTTCATTTCCACCTTGCCCGGGAGTCCCTGGGAGTCTTTGGCCAGTCACAGCTCCTCCCTGGGCCTCTGTTTTTTCATCTGGATATTGGGTACAGTCGTGCCCATCCCCCTCTCCCTCAACGTTTTGTGACTGGCATGTGAATTCCTGGATGCATAAAGGTTTACAAACCGTAGAGTTCTTTGCACAGCACCTGCAAAGGGCTTTACTCCTGACTAAGGTTTCTTGGCCTATTTCCTGCTTCTCCAGTCTGAGCAGGAACAGCATCAGTGACGTCGGCTGCTGCCACCTTTCCAGGGCCCTCAGAGCTGCCACCAGTTTGGAGGAGTTGGGGTGAGTTGCCTGTCCCTCCCCTAGACCCAAGACAACTTTGGCAGGGGGAGATGACAAAAGCAAGGAGGTCCTGGAGGACACTCTTCATTTCTTAGTCTCATTGCCTTCACCCACTTCTACTCTGCATAACCCCAGCCCTAGAAGCTCGAGAGACCTAAAGATAGGAGGTGAGTGTTGATTCAGCAAGAGGGATTTAGGTCAGACATCAGGCAGAACAGCCTACACAGAAGACAAGAGTTTGGAGTCCTCACCCAACATGGGGTGGGGGAACTTGACCACTGTGAGCTGAGGCCTTTCTCTAGACTTCAGCCTCCTCTTCTGTTCCGGGAGGAGGATGTGGACAAGATGAGATGGTGGCAGGCTGACGGTTCCGGTTCTCCTGCTCTTCTCTCCCCAAGCTTGAGCCACAACCAGATTGGAGACACGGGTGCCCAGCACTTAGCGGCCGTCCTGCCAGGGCTGCCTGAGCTCAGGAAGATAGAGTGAGTGGCCAGCCCTACCGACAGGGGCCCTCAGTGGCTGCACCACGGTCCGGGGGACACTGACTTCTGGCTCAGTCTCGCTTTCCTCCCCAAACCTCAGTGTCCAAGCAGGGGCCTGGGTTACCTCCTGGCCCTGCTGACTTTGGGAACTTGAGCCAGCCCAGCCCCTGCTCTTCTTGGGGCCTTTCTGCCCCATCAGGCTGGGAGGGTGTGTGGCGGGGGTGCTGTCCCTTAGGGCCAGCCGATGTGGTGGGGTGGGGGAGGAGGAATCCAAGGGTCTGCTGTCTGCCCCTCTCTCAGCCTCTCAGCGAATGGCGTCGGCCCGGCTGGGGGAATGCGGTTGGCTGAGTCTCTTGCCCTTTGCCAGCACCTGGAGGAGCTGATGTGAGTGTGTGCCCAGGTGGACTGCCCTCTGCCCTCTGCGTCCCCGCAGCCTGCCTGGCCCTGGTTTCCTGCAGTGGATTCAGGGCAGGGAGGGGTCCGGGGCCGGCCAGCCTGGTGCTCACCCTCATCTCCTCTCCTCTTCCAGGCTCGGCTGCAATGCCCTTGGGGACCCCACAGCCCTGGGGCTGGCCCAGGCGCTGCCCCCGCACCTGAGGGTCCTGCGGTGAGTGCCCCCTGCCCGGGGTGTGTGCAGAGCCAGTGGGGAGGGGTTCCCCGGGAACACTGAGGGGTCAAGGCCCCCATCGGCTGAGCTGCCCTGCCTGTGCTGGGGCAGGCTGCCACCCCACCACCACACAGGCGTCTTCTCCTCCCCTCTGGAGTCTGGGGCGGGGAATCAGGAGACGCAGCCTGGACCCAGCTCTGCCACCGGCCCCTGTGTGCCCTTGGCCAAGCCCTGCCCCTTCTGAGCCTCGGTATCCTCACCTGCGAAAGAAATGCAACAATCCCAGCTCAGCGTGACCTGAGGGCCAGTCTCTGAGGGTGGATGAGGAGGTGTCAGCAAAGGGCTGTGCAGGGGAAAGTGCCAAGCCGCACGGCCTCAGCACTTTACAGTTTATGTCCACGGTCCCATGTGAGCCTCATGGCAGCCCCGAGGGGCTGGGGGTTCTATTTGCTCCATTTTCCAGGCAAGAGAACTAAGGCCAGGAGAGGGTGGAGGGCTTCCCTTACTAATACAGGCAGGATCTCAGACCCCAAAGCCAGGGCCCTGACACCCACCCAGGTCCTGTGTAGGTACGGAGGGGGCTTGGGGTGGCACTTACCTGGAGACTGTCTTCTAAGGTCTAGCAGTGCAGCCTGAGACAAAGCTGAGGGTGGGGGTATCCGGGAAGGTCCCCCAATCCCCACACGTGGTCCCCCACCCTCTCCCCTTTCCCCAGCCTGCCCTCCAGCCGTCTGGGCCCAGAGGGGGCGCAGAGCCTGGGCCAGGCCCTGGATGGATGCCCGCACGTGGAAGAGATCAGGTGAGTGGGGGCCGTGGAGCTGGGCAGGGGGACGGGACGGGCGGGTCTGAGTGTTCCTCTCACAGGTGTCTCCTTGGCCTGCAGCTTGGCAGAGAATAGCCTGGCCGGAGGGGTCCCACATTTCTGCCAGGGGCTCCCACTGCTCAGGCAGATCGAGTAAGTAGCCTCCTCTGACTACCCGGGAACTGGGGCAGGGGGGGGCACCCCTTCTCTGGCTGAGCCTGACACCTGGAAGGTCCTTGATGTGACAGAGGTATCAGGTAGGGGGGAGCCTGGGGCACAAAGGAGCACTTTCTTAAGACTCCTGCCCTGCCCGGGACCCTGCCGCTCTGCTCCCTCCTGCTGTGATTGCAGGGCGGGGAGAAGGGGACCGTCTAGAGGTGCCCCTGACTCAGACACCTCCATCCCACCCCCTTCTCCATCCCCAGCCTGGTTTCGTGTGAGATTGACAACCAGACGGCCAAGCCCCTGGCTGCCAGCTTCGTGCTCTGCCCGGCCCTGGAAGAAATCTTGTGAGTGCTTGGGAGAGGCCTGAGCTGGGGAGAGTGGGCATCTGGGGGCTTGGCCCCCGCATGCTGTGTGGCCTGGAGCTGGTCCCTTTCTCCTTGGCTGGTCTCCCATCAGTACATGGGAAGATCACTCTTGCTCCAACCTCTCAAGGAAGTTTTAACACTTGAGCCGCGAGTGATGTTGGGCAAAGCCGTTCAGCCTCTCCCATCTGTTTCCCACCTGTGGAGTGGCAGGGGGGCTGGTGGATAGAACAGTCTCTAAAGACTCTTTGCCCCGACTTTCCCTTTGGGAGGCGGCTGGATAGACCACCTCACCTGGTTTATGGAGCCCCAGTTCATGAACCACCTGTTGGTAGTGAAGAATGGCTGAAGCTAGCAGGCCCTTGACCTGTCCATTGGCCAGGCCCACCACCCTCTGGGCATTCAGAGGCTCTCAGACATTGGGGCCTTGCTGGGGTAAACTAGACAGCCAGGACTGGTCTGGGGCCCTGACCACGGTATGGAAGAAACAGCTCTTTCCTAAAGTACAGGACACAGGTGATTATAAGAGGATTTTAGACTCGCATCCTGAAGATTTTAATCCTTCTCAATACATCACACCAAAGAAAAAGGCACAGATCAGGGGGCTGCCCGGTGGCGCAGCAGTGTAGTCCGCGCTTGGCAGCCCGGGGTTCACAGGTTCGGATCCCCGGCGCCCGCGGACACACTGCTCATCAGCCATACCATGGCGGCGTCCCATATAAAGTAGAGGAAGATGGCACGGATGTTAGCCCAGGGCCGGTCTTCCTCAGCAAAAAGAGGAGGATTGGCGATGGATGTTAGATCAGGGCTGGTCTTCCTCACACACACAAAAAAAGGCGCATATCAGTGTTAACTCATCTTTGACACCCAACACGGGTGATTCTCTCTTTTCAGCCAGCAGGGGGCAGGCCACAGGCTCACGCCTTAGGAAGGACATAGGTTCCAGCTAGAAGTTAATACCGTTGTTTGCACTGTATTTATCCTTGCAACTACCTTCTGTTTAGGGTCCTCAACACAGGTTTTCCAATAATAGTGGTGATAAATGTTTCCTAAGATTAATTTCTTAAAGTTAAAAAAAAAGGAAGGGAAGGAGGAAAATGTGACAGATGATAACATAGGAGGTGCACGGATGTGGCAGAAATCGTGGTGGAGGCCCACACGTGGTGGAAGTTTGGATCGTGACGTCGTTTCTGCAGACCATGTGGCCTGAACTCTCAGGCCAGCCGGCTCCTAAGCTGTCTGGGTTCTTGAGGGACAACCAGCTCAGGAATGGGGTTGGAGAGGTGGAATGAGACATCTGCACCCTGAAAAGTCTTCGGAGGAGGGCGCACGAGCACCTGCACGGCACCACCCCCTCCAGCATTGGTCCCCAGCCCTCCCCACCTGCCACCTTGTCTCCACCCCTCGACCTCGCTGCTCTCTTGCGCTGACCTTGGGCCCTTACCCTGCAGGCTGTCCTGGAATCTGCTCGGGGACGAGGCAGCTGCCGAGCTGGCCCGGGTCCTGCCGCAGATGGGCCAGCTGAAGAGAGTGGAGTATGAGGGGCACAGCCTGGGAAGCCGGAAGGGGGCGGGGAGGGCCGAAGGGGGGCCTACATCCTGGGGAAAGCCAAGAGGCCACTGGGTTAGGCCCCTGCCTCCAGGAAGCCCTCCTTGACTTGCACACTTTGGTTCACTCCAAGCCCCTGGCAACCTTAGCGCTCCCTAGGTCCCAGCCTTCAGCCTTCCCACTGTATTCATCACGAGTCCATGGTTGTCTGCTGGGTTCTCTGAGCAGATGTGTGAGGAGCCTGTGTCCCCTCTCTTGGCCTGGGGAAGGGACGTGGGGAAGCCCCTTCACCTGTCTCACCCCAATCTCTCTCTTTCCCCTTCCTCTGCTGTGCACTGGGAAGCTTGGAGAAGAATCAGATCACAGCATGTGGAGCCTGGCTCTTGGCGGAAGGGCTGGCGCAGGGGTCTGGCATCCAAGTCATCCGGTAACAAGGGCTTGTGGGAGCAGGGACCGTGGGTGGAAGGCCACACCAACCCCTTCATTGTAAGGGGACTCCCTGTAGGAGGAGGCAGGACCTGGGCTGGGGATTATCCAAGGAGACTTGGACCACTCCACCAATTTGGCAGCAAGCAGACCTGGATCAAATCCTAGCCCTGCCATTTGCTGATTGTCTAACTTTGCATCAGTAACGCAACCACTCTGAACCTCAATTTCCTCATCTCTAAAAGGAGGATAATGATAGTATTTACCTCAGAGAGTTGCTGTGAGGACTAAATTATTATATAAAGCACTGACCACAATGTCTGGCACATAGTAAGTGCTTAAAATGGTAGCTATAATCAGAGCCACCCCATACGGTTGTATAGGTTGTACACTGAACAAGGGCATCGCATCCAAGGGATACCATTCACAGAATAGACATATTAGATTTCTATAGATGGTAGTGAAGTGTCTTGTTCTGTAAAAATCAATATAACAATTACAAACGATGAAAGTAAAGTGTCATAAAGAAGGGGAACTTTTTCCTTATTTGCACAAATGTGTCATATGAGTGTGGCCCTAGCTGGGATCACTAGCCCCCTGGGAAGAAGACTGAGTGGGAGAAGTCAGGAGGTGGGTGTGGGGGACACCATCTCTCTAGGGTGGCCATGCTGGTCGAATACCCGCCTCTTCCAGGTAACTCTGGGCACAGCTCTTCCCCTTTGGGGCCTCAGTCCCCTATCCGTAGATGGAACAGGGGGCAGAGGCAAGAGGGTGGATGAGCGGTTCCCAGTGCTGAGTGTCTGTCTCTGCCCCTCAGCCTCTGGAATAACCCCATCCCCCACGACACGGCCCAGCGTCTGCAGAGCCAGGAGCCCAGGCTGGTCTTCACCTTCTTCCACAACCAGCCACAGGCCCCTCGGGGTACCTGATGGCCCCTCACCACCCTTCAGATCCAAGTGATGCCAGCTTCCACGGCCTTCCGCAGCCAGATGATGCAGGAGACGGCCTCAGCTAAGAGTCCCTGCACGCTGCCCCGGGAGGGCCTGCTGTGGTCTTCAGGGAGGACTTTCTCTGGGGACTAGGACCCTAGTATGCCCAATGACCTGCCCTGCCTCACATGTGACATGCATGACCAGTTGGGGACACGTGACTCAGTGAGGGTGTCATGATGTGATGCATGACGCAGAAGGTCACACGTGGCAGAGTTCCATGAGACATTACATGGAGCTTTCAGTGTGGACTGTGGGTCAGTGGCATGGGTTCTAGCACCACACATGGCAGGACATGTGATCGGTGGTTCATATATGACGTGACAAATGTCCGTGTCGTATGACATGTGGCTGGCCAGATGCTCTCAGCTGGTCCAAGATCTAATTTATTACTTTTTTTAAACCAAGTATATATTTATAGATCGCATTCCAGAGCAGCTAAGCCAGAGAATGTCTTCCGCCCAGAAATGGAACGGGAAGAGTGTCTAAGCACTGACTGGCTCAGGGGCCCGAGGACCAGGGCTCTGGGCCAGCTTGAAGACTCAGCCATGAGGCTTTTGGATGTGTCTCCTCCTGCCTCGAGCCTCAGTTTTCCCATCTGTAAATTGGAGAACCCCCGTCCCTTTAAATGGCTTCCAAGGACTTTGGGCCCAGGTCCAGGTAGAGCCAAGTCTGACCTTGGGAATGGACAGGCTCAGTCTGTCCTGTGTAAGGGACAAAGCCAGGTCTAATGGTACAGAGGAGGGGGGCACTGCCAAGATAGTCAGGCAAGGCCACTGGGTCCAGCCGCTACCTCAGTGATATCCAGGGGAGCTCCCCGGCGCTGCCCGTGTCCCGGTGTTCTCATTAGTTCCAAGGGGGCCCAGGACGGCCCTGCTACACTCTAAGCCAAATCTGACCAATAAATGTGGATGGTCTCCCAGCCTCTAGCCTGAGTCTGTGTGTCCCACCACCTCACTGAAGTCGGAAGTGGCTCACCCCTGCCCCAGGGACCGGAGAGTGGGGCAGACCACAGAGCGGTGTGGGAGAGGAGCCCTGGCCTGGGAGCCAGGAGACACAGCATCGAGCCCAGACTCTGTCTCCACATCGTTGTGTGATGGTGGGCAGGTCGCCTCCTCTCCCTGGACCTCCCCTGCACCATGAGGGGTTACGGAAGCTCAGCTTCTTTGTTTGACTTGCATTATAGTTCAACTCTTTTCTGAATTAACTGTGAGTATTTAAAATTGGGAATTTTTACATAAAAATTCAGATTTTCAGCTCCTCTTAACTGCTAGTCCAGCATTCCCACTCAAGAGTAATCTGCTGGAGCCATATGACTGTGCGCTTTAGAAGTGGCGCACATCCCTTAGTTTGCCGCAATCCCCACCACTCCCCAGGGATCTCCCTTTCCCATTTGCTGCTTGCCTGGTCCTTGCGAGAGCCTGGGAACTCCTGGCCTAGAGGGTTTCTGCAGGCGGGTGGTACATTAGGAATATGACTTTGGAAATCAGACGGGCATGGAATGGACTATGACTTGACCCCCTGCTGCCTGTCTCTGAAGCCAGGAACTGTTTCTGTACGTGAGTTAGTAACACCCCCGGGCCCCCAGGACTTCTGGAGGGATCGGGGAAGCAAGGTATCAAAGTCCCTAGTATGAAAAAGCAGGTAGTGGTTACATGCTAGTTCCCTTCCTCTGCTGGGGTTGAAAATCATACGAGGTGGAGAGATGCTTGAAATGACAGGAGAACAGCACCCCCTCCATCACTTGCCTGTGGGCGGAACGAGGGGCGCTTCCTCCATAGCTGCAACCCATTGTGAAAAGCAGGGCAGGGAGGGTGCAGTTACGGCTGAGCGCCACTGGAGGGCAGGCTGGCCCACTGGCCAGTCCTGAGACAGCGTCCTCCCTTACCGGACCCAGAAGGAAGTTAGGAGGTGAGGCTAGCGGCTGTTCCCACCTGGCATAGGAGCCTGGGATGTCCCAGCCTGCTAGTAGCTCACCTGGATGGCTCAGCCCTGACCTTTGCCCCCCTCCACATTGTCCTCAGTCCCCCGCCAAGCACGAGGAGAAAGTCCTGCAGCTAAGTGCCAAGCACCCACACCCAGCGCAGGAACACCCTTATCAAGCCAGGGTCAGGGCACACCTGGCCCTGAGCAGAGCCATCAGCCTGGTCATGGGGGACAAGATGGACAGGTAGAGGATCCAAGAAGTTTACCTGGAAAACTTGAGCCCAAAATTCTGTCTCCCCTTCCCGGGCGATAACGCCAGGGTGACCTTGGGCCCTCAAGGGCTTGTCCTGCCTCCTCTCCCTGCCCAAGACTGGAGTATGAGTTCCTCAAAGCCTGGAGACACCCTGACCGGGGAAATCACAGCTGAGGAAGGAACAGTGCACTGACCAGAAGCCCGGCTCACCAGGCTGAGGGACACTTCATTTGCTGCTTATTCATGTTACTTTCCCCTTCTCCTTCTTTTCCCTTCAGCTCTGTGCAAGTTCTAAACTCCAAGAAACTTTTAGCAGCTGCCCTGAAATAAACCACAGTATTGTCAGCGCTGCAGAGATGGCTGGACCCCCATCGGGTTGGGGTGCACTCACCTTGCTCATTTTATTAAGAAACTTTCCTGACACCTTCTTGTTTGGAGGCCAGGACTATTTTTCTATCCAACACTGATGAGGTCCAATCTCCCCTCCCCCTTCCTCCCAAAAGTAGCTCAGTTTAAATATATACATGAAAACAAATAAAATTTTTTAAAAAGTAAAGCTATGGGCCAGTAAGCAGTGGAATCAGAATGATGCTCCCAGTTTCTGCACATGTTCTCACTAAGAACGTGACCAGGCTGTCAAGATCCATGTCTATCTTCAAGGCTGGGATAAGTTCATTTTGCTACTTTGTCACTTGGCCTCCGTCCAAGATTTTACAGATTGACAATCCACCTTTCTAATGAGAGCCACGGAATCTCCCTTCCTGTCCCCACAGGCCTCAGATCCTCCCAAATTGCCTCCTCTGTCCTTCCCCCAAACACACACATGTCTGAAATCCACTGTCAAGGCCAGTATTTCTCAAACTATAAAATCACAGTTACAGAAACTGTAATGTGCATTGGATCATCTGGGATCTTGTTAACATGGAAATTCTGGTTGAGCAGGTCTGGGGCGGGACCTGGGATTCCGCATTTCTAAGACGCCCACAAGTGATGTTGATGCTGCTGGACCACAGTTAGCTTAGCAAGGCTAAGGACCAGTGAGTGGGTCTCAACCCCGCTGCACATTAGCATCACCCAGGGAGCTTTTTCAAATACCTTTTTAAAACAGTGTTTAGAAAGCTCCCCGGGCAATGCGAAGGTGCAGCCGCTGGTTGGAGACCCACTGGTCTGGAACATGCCACCTCTCAGAGAGTCTAGGCAAGACTTCGTGCCGACACCCCTTGTATTGTGCTGAGAATCCTGGTGACCCCCCCTTCCCAGATGAGGACACCAAGACCCAGAGATTTTTCCTAACTTGCCCAAAGGCACACAGCCAGTAAGTAGCACCAGGAATGGAACCTGGGTCTTCGTGACTTGCTTTTTTCCACTTTTTTTTTCTTTCCAGCTTTATGGAAACGTAATTGATATACACCACTGTATAAGTTTAAGGTGTACAGCATCAGGATTTGACTCACATATATTGTGAAATGATCACCACAATAAGTTTAGTTCACATCTGTCATCTCATATGGATACAAAAAAAAAAGAAAAAGAAAAAAATATTTTTTTCCTTGAGATGAGAACTCTTAGGATCTACTCTCTTAACTACTTTCAAATTTCGAGGCTCTTAATCCCACAGGTGCTGCCCCAGTTTCCTCCTCTGTATGTGAGGGGATGAGCAAACAGAAGAGGCACGAGGACCTACTTTCTCCAGCCGCAAAGATGACCTTGTGGTTTATCTCTACACTCTCTCGGGGAGGGTTCCAAATCCTCTGTCGCCTGCTTTGCCTGGTGATTGCTATAGGGGCTTCACCATCCATGACCTTCTCTAGATCCATAGCCACAATCTCAGCAACAATCTCTCTACAAATGAGAAAACAGAGGCCCAGAGAGGAACATGACTTGCCCAAGGTCACACAGCAAGGATTTAGCAGAGCTCAGATCCCAACCCTAGAGCAGGAAGGAAAGGAGGACGTTGGGGTGGTCCTGGGATGGGGATTTAACTGGCCTGCAGGTCTGTGCATTTCTCAGACAGTGGGGCCCCTGGGAAGACGGGAGGTCTGTGCACCCTTCCCAGCCCTGCTTCTGTTCCCCAGTCCCAGTCCTGCATGGCCAAGGCCAGGCCTGAGTCCAGTGGCCCCAGCCAGAGCCAGACACGTCCTCTGGACACATCCGGAGCTGCCTGGAAAAGACCTTGCAGGGGCTGGTTTGATCAAGATCCTCCCAGGGCCGGGGTCAGGAAGTTCTGTGATGGCTGGTCTTCCTCCTGCCTGCCCCCGAGTCACCCCAGTGAAGCACCCCACCCCCACCCTGTGTGTCTCCCAGCCCCCAGGGCTGCAGTCCTCCCTCCCCCTTGCGCTTGGAAGCCACACCTTGTTGCTCATCCTACACAAGCCCCAGCCATGCCCAGGCTGCCTAGAAAGTAACCTTTGCCCTGAGGAGGAAGTGACAGAAGAGGAGCTTTCTCTAGAGAACACAGACCGACTCGGGTACCGAGGCCAGAAGCATCAGTCTCCTGGGCTGGGCCTGTAGTCCACCCTGCCTCTCCCCCGCCCCCCACACACATATTTCAGCACAAGGTTGGGGCTGATGGAAGTGTCTGGGGCTGACTGCAGGGACTGGGGGCCTGGGCATCCTGACCCTAGAAGGGGGCATCCCTGCATTAGCATGCAGCAGCTCTGGAACTTACAAATACCAATAGCAGCGCAGTGGCCCTGGTGCCTGGGCATGCCCGGTGGCGTGCAGCCACATCAGGTTCTCACTGAATTCCCACAGTCCTCCCACGAAGCAGACCCTAAATCTATCCTTCCACTTTCCAGAGGAGGAAACTGAAGCCCAGAGGCTTGAGAGATCTCACCCAGACAGTAACTGGAGCGGCTGGGATTCAAACCCAGGCAATGACTCCATGCCTGGGATCTGGCATCCATGCCTCTAACTGTGAGATCCTTGAGGGGACGTCCCCATCGCTGATATGACTCCACATCAACCCCCTGTGGCAGATGGTGTTGTCCAAAGATGGCCACCACAATGTCTCCCATCCCACGTGCTCTTCCTACAGTGTGACGGTGACATTCCTCTCACCAAGAGGTGGGGACTATGGAGTGAGCCAGTGACTACAGCAGAAGTGACGCTGTGTGACTTCCAAGGCCAAGTCCTATAAAAGATAATAAGTCTTCCACCTGGTTCTCTTGGGATGCTCGCTCTGGGACCCAGCCGCCACACTACGAGGAAGCCCAGGCCACGTGGAACGGTCACGAGTAGGTGTTCCAGCTGACAATTCCAGCTGAGGTCCCAGCTGGCAGCCAGCAGCAATGGCCAGACACAGGTGTGAGAAAGCCATCTAGATAACTCCAGCCCCTGTCACGGTCTGACTGCAACCGTATAAATCCTGAATGAGAACTGCCCCAGCCAAGCCCAGCTGACCCTCACAGCCATGAGAGATAACAAAGTTTGGGGTGATTTGTGGTCAGCACAGATAACTGGGACACCCTTCACCCTCTCCCACCTCACTCACATGCCCCAGAGGCCACCCTGGTACACAGCCGGTGCTCCCTCGACGTGCCTTTAATTCATAAGCACACCGAAGTGTGCAGGCGCCCCTGGTTATTCCGATCTGCTTGTCCAGACAGCCTGGACTGTGGAAACAGACCCAGATGGCAGGTGTCACACATACACACACACCCCGATAGCGGCCTATTTAGAGAAATTCGGGCCTCCCGCTTATGCACAGAGGTCTCTACCAGGTCAAGGAAAGACTCCCTTCAGCATTTTGCAGTAACAGCCTTGCATCATGTGTGGAGCAAAGACAGAGTGTAGCATCCGGCCACGATGGACACCTGGCCTTCCTCAACGGTCCTCTGGCTCTGCCGATCCCTGACTTTTTAGACAGCTTTACTGAGACAGAATTCACATACTACAACATTCACCCTTTACAGTAGACAAGTCAATGGTCTGAGTATATCTACAGTTGGACAACCATCACTGTAATCTAATTTTAGAACATTTTTCATCATCCCCATAGAAACCCCAACCAATAGCCATCACTCTGGGACCGGCTTCTCTCACTTAGCGTAAGTCTTCAGAGTTCATCCACACTGTGTGTACCTCATACATCTCTACGGCTGAATAATATTCCATGGTGTGTATGGTTCCAGGTAGTTTCTCCGTAAACATCTTTGATAGACATCTTTGCCAGCAAGCATTTTCACCGTATAACTAATTGACCAGGAGGCAATTTTGCCATAAAGACAGTTTTGGGGTTTCGTCAGTTTGGCTTCATTTCTCCATTGCTGAAGTCCTCACTGGTACTTCCATTTTCATATGATATAATCTTCACCAGCCTGTATAACGGTCTATACAGTGACGAGTAGACGTGATGGCGGTAGCGGTGGTCTCAAAATAGTTAGCCTTTCTTCTGATTAGAGACATTATTGATGGCTTTATCGAGCTGACAGAACACACTACATTGGAGGAGAAAAAGAGGGCCAAGGGCCTCTTCGTTGAGGGCACAGAGTTGAACCCACATTTCCCATAGAACGAAGATAAGTGCTTAGTTAGGTACAAACCACACAAAAGTAAAATAAAATATAATCAGGTTTTTGGGCAGTATTGCCATGAATCTATATACACACATTTTATTTTATTTATTTATTTATTTTGGTGAGGAAGATTGGCCCTGAGCTAACATCTATTGCCAATCCTATTTTTTTTTTTTTTTGGCTTGAGGAAGACTGGCCCTGAGCTAACATCCATGGCAATCTTCCTCTATTTTGTATGTGGGACGCCACCACAGCATGGCTTGATGAGTGGTGTTGGTCCATCCCCAGGATCCAAACCTGGGAACCCCGGGTTCCCAAAGTGGAGCACGCGAACTTAACTGCTATGCCACCAGGCCGGCCCCTCTATACACACAGTCCTTTTTAATTAACATCCACCTTTTATTTTTTGTGATT
The DNA here is from genome assembly GCA_031878705.1 of Tapirus indicus. Classification (NCBI taxonomy): domain Eukaryota; kingdom Metazoa; phylum Chordata; class Mammalia; order Perissodactyla; family Tapiridae; genus Tapirus; species Tapirus indicus. The sequence continues at coordinate 27,231,475 of CM062927.1, read as the reverse complement.
TCATCTTTTTACAGCAATTGTCTTACTGCCAATTAGTTATGCAGCAAAAGTGCTGGCGAAGACGTCTGCAGTCAAGATGCTTGCCGTGAAACCACAGGACACGTGCGTGTGTATCAATCCTACGGATGGACTACATTTTGTTTATCCATTTATCAGTTGACGGACATTTGGGTTGGTTCCACTTCTCAGCTATTCTGAATCATGCTGCAATGAACATTTGTGTACAAGCTTTCATTTCCCTCGGGTAGCTACCCAGGAGTGGAATTGCTGTGACCCCGGCCTTTGTACTCTGTCCCCTAAACCAGGGATCCAGTATCTTCTTCCCCTTTGGCGGGCCCAACCAGCTCATCCTTCAAGTCCCCTAGAGGAAGGCTCGCTGACACCCACGGCTGAGTGGGGTCTTCTGTGCCACCTAGCCTCCAGCCTTTGCACTTTTCATAGTCATTTGATTGCCTGGTCTTGTCCCCAAGAGCAACCTGAGGAGAGGGACTTTCTGCTTGGGTTCACCACTGTCCATCCCAGTGCCTGGCTCTCTGGCTCTACAGCAAGGAGAGGAGAGGGATTCTGGGGGCCAGATCAATCAGGAAAGGCTTCCTGGAGGAAGTGAGCTGGAGCTGGGTCTAAGAATGCCTAGAGATTGGTCTGCCACACAACTGGGCTGAGGGCTTTGAGGACTTTGGTGGAAGAAAGAGGAGGAGAGATTGAAGAAAGGAAGGATGGATGGGAGACAGGCAGGCGGAGAACAAAGCTCGGAGCCCTGAGGCTGTTTAGTGGCCGCCCCTCTAAGGCTGCAAAGTGCCAGTGACTCAGACGTGGAGGGAGCCTCGCAGACTGCAGCGTGCGTCTCCCAGTTAACCCTCGGCTGCCTGGAATGGAAAACCCACAGCCCAAGCTTGAGCCCCAGGGCCAAGGGCTTTGGACGCGACCTTGGGATCCCCGGGTCAGCTCCGTCGCCCGCAATCTGGTTAAACGGGGTTCAGCTGTTTGAGGCACTGAATTGCGGGGGGGCACAAAAATGCCGCTGAGCGCCCAGCGACAAACGCATTTCTTAAGAATCGGTGCCTCTTCCTGAGAAAAGGAGGCCTTTGCAGAAGGCGGGGCTCAGCTCCAGGGCCTTAAGGACCCACCTAATTGCCCTCCTGCTGACTAGCCCCAGGCACTGTTCGAACAGTCTTTATTTTATCGTCTCTGTCAGAGAAATATGTGTCATCTTCCCAGTCTCTGGCGGCAAGAAAATGCCAAGCTCTTTGACTACTGAAAAAAAAAAAGAAGGAAGAAAACACTGCGGTCCTAGTGCTGCCCAATACCGCCCAGAACCCAGCCGTGTGGTGTATCCCTCGAGGGCGCAGCGCCGAGCCATCGGCCCCTGGGGTCGAGGCGGCAGGCGGCGGCCTGGGGCCCCGCAGGCCCGGGCTGAGCCCACCCCTCGGCTCCCGGGTCCGCGGCCCTGAGCGCACAGGGCTCGGAACTCGGAGGTGCTCGAGGCTCCGCCGGCGCCGTCCCGGAGAAGGTGCGAACCAGCGGCGTTCCGGTTCGCGGAGTCCCAGCCTGGAACGCTCGGACCCTCGGATTCCGGCGCTGAGAGCCCCGAGTGCCAGGGCGCGCCCGGCGCGGGCTCGGAGCCGCGGGCAGCGGGCGGGACAGCGCCCCCGCTCCGCCCGTTCGGAGCGCTCGCCCCTCCAGGAAGCACCCGCCTCGTCTCCCCACTTCCCTCCCCACGCCCGCCCCCCTCGGCCGGAGGGAGGAGCCCGAGCCGCCGCCGCCGCCCGCCCGGCCCGGAGAAGGACCGGACCCCGAGCGGCTGGAGCGCACGCGAGCTGGCGGCGGCCGCGCGGGCAGCGCCCTGAGCCCGTCCCGTGCCCGCGGGCCCGGCCGAGCAAGGAAGGGCCGGGGATGCCCCGGCGGCCCGGAGCGCGAGCGGCGGCATCGGCGCGGTGAGGGCGGCGGCGCCCGCGGGACACGCGGTGAGTGGGGCCGGGCGGGCACGGGGCGGGCGGGGCGCCCTGGCGTGAGCGCTCAAGTTCGGCCTTGGGGCTCGGCTTCTGGCGCCGGTGGCGGGTCGGAAGGAAGCTGGGTTCCGCCTGGAGGGGGTGGGCTGCGCGCCCCCAGCCCGCGCCACCCGCGCGCACCCTGACTCTTGCGCTTGGGTGACTCAGCTCCGACCCGGCCACGCGGGGGCGCCCCGGCTTCGCCCGGACTGTGGGGGGGAAAGCGGGCAGGGTGCGGGAGGAGAGTGGCGCCCTTGGGGGTCCGAACCCAGCTGTTTTAGGGACCCCACTCCTTCCCCCGAGGGAGCCTGGGGGCGTCCCGGGTGGAGTCCCCGCCACCGTCGTAGCTGCTGAAGACTTGAGGTCGGGCTGGCTCCTGGCGGGCAGGCTCGGGCTCCTCGCCTGGCTCCCATACCCTACTCCCAACCCCCCAGCACCCACCCCTTTCCCCACCCCACTCTCCGTCCCAGGGAAGTGCTCAAGAGCCAGCTCCCAGCCCGGGAAGAAGAAGCAAAGAGAGGGAGTGGAGCTGGGCAGCTTCCCAGAAGTCGAAGTGTGTTTGCAAACTAGTTTTTTCTCAAAAGCTGTCTGGCACCTGTGTGTTTGGGGGCGGGGGCATGGAGAGAGAGAGCAAGGCCATTTCTTCCTTCCCGGTCCCCCGCAGCGCTGCTTCTCTGAAAATGGAGGGGTCTTACTCCCCGCTTCCCTTCTCTTCCCATCCCATCCCCCAGCCTCGCCCCCCACTTGCATTTGGACAAGCCCTCCTTTGGGGAAGGGGCTCCTTGAAAGGGGGCTGTGATTTGCCCAAGGTCAGAGGTGGAACTGGAACACAGGGCTCTGGTAGCCAGTTGGGGGTTCATCTTGAAGTGTGTGACGCCCCCAGCCCTGTTATATATTGAGGGAGGTGACAAGGGCAAGGGATCTGGGAGAATTATCTGAGCGGCCCTTTGTTTTTCTGCCCTTAGTTTTTGCTTGCCTAGGGGTGTGGGTTGTCACCGCGGGGTGGGGGGCTTTTTCTGCTCTTGGGGCACCCACAGCTTCAGTAACTGGGGAGAGGTTGTAACCTTCGGCAGGTGCAACCTGCCAGTGCCCAGCCCTGATGGGGAGCTCTGGGAGACCTGGGTCTGAACACCCACCCAGCAGTGGACCCCCCGGCCCAGACCCTCCTCCCCTCTGAGCCTCCAGGTCCTTGTCTGTGAAATGGGATGATCCTCCGGGGCCTTTGTGCCTGGAGGCTGGGTGAAAGCATGAAGGAGTGGTTTTATTGCAGTCCCTGTGGCGTGGGGCCCAGTGAGTTCTGGGTCAGCCCCAGGCAGGTGACATAGCTGGCCGGAGTGGGAGGGGTCACCCAGGCAGATTTCTCCATTGAAAGAACCCGGGGCTGAGGGTGCGGACACTTGGGTGCTCCTTCTCCTCTGCCACTTCCCGTCTGCCTGCCTTGTCATCCCTTGGGCTTGGGGGTTTTTCCTTCCATAAAACGACCAAACTATGACACAATCCAGTTTACAGGGCTGCTGGGAGGCTGGAACTGGGGAATGGGAGCAGGTGTTCTGCAAAGTGGAGTGTTCTCCATGAACACCGGGTGTGGTGTGTCCGGTGGTGTTTCAAGGGACCTCCCTCCCAGAGGCCATGTTAGTCAAAACCTCAGGGACCTAAGAAGAGGGCGGGGATGGAACCTCAGCTTCTATAGCTGTTAAGCAGTGAGAACAGGCCTCCACATACCTTTATCATCTTTTCACCATCATTATCATATCAATATCAGCAAGCCTGACGTGGTAACCGAGTTAGGACTCCTTCTGGGGTTTTCTCAGTCCAGCCCGTCTCTCCCTCTCCAAGAGGAGCCCAGAATCCGAATGTTCTAGGGGCAGGGTCCTGAGCAGGAAGGTTCTACCCAGCCTAGGAGAACATCACGGATGTAGATCCGGTCAGGTATTCCCATTTCCCCCACCTTAGGCTGGCCTCGCAGGGCTCTAAGGAGTGACAGAAAACAGAAGAGCATCCTCTAAGAATTCCCTCACTCCTGTTGGAGCAGGGAGCATTGTCTCCAGACTAGGTCCCCTCCTGAGAAGCCCCCAGCCCAGGGCTGGGGTCCCATCTGCCTGATGGAAGTCTCCCTCCTTCTCCCCTCATCCAACCCTCACAGGGGCTGCTGAGTCAGGAGCAATCACTTCAGAAATCCAGCCCTCCCCTTTGGAGAATATGGCCTTGGAAAGGGGGTGGGATTTTGTCCCTTCCTGCCTGGCCTCCTGCAGGACGCAGGATGGGCTCCTTGGTCACCCTGGGGTCTTGCAGGCAGCAACTGGAGACGGCGAGGGTCCTGTCCCACCCACTGTCCAGAGGGAGAATATGGGATCCTGAGGGGAGCCGTGTCGCCTGAGGACCGAGGAGTCCGAGGCACCTCCTGGCTCCCAGCCCTGTGTCCTCTCCGCTCATTGGGCCACCCAGCCTCCATTCCGTGGAGTAGTCTAGTGGACTGTGCTGTTCTGCATCCTGGAGCATTTCTCCACTAGCCCCATCCACGCCTTCCTCCAGGGGCTGAGATGTCACTAGTCACTAATCCGTCACTCATGCTCACATCGCTGTGGGTAATTTTTCTCAGGTAGCACTCTCTGTAGTCGTCTCATTTATTCATCTGTGTGTCAGCTTGTTGTCTGCCCCCCTCCGCAAAGAGTATCAGCTCCACAAAGGCCGGGGGGACAGTGTCGTCTTGTGCAGGGCTCTCTCCCTGCATGTAGATAGGTGCCTGGCACTGAAGGACTGGGGGAGGCGGAGATGGTGCCTCCTGACCCAGGGGACTAAGCTGGGGAGATTCACCCCTTCCCTGTGTGACCTGGGCCACGTCTCTTAACCCCTCAGACCTCAGTTTCTTCATCTAGGAAATGGGGATCCTTAGGCCAGAAGCTCTCCCACTGCTTTCTTCATGGGGTTCCTAAGGCAGCTGTGAAAGGGCTTGTAAGCTGAAGAGGGCTGTGCACAGATGTGATTCCTCTTCCACCGGTGGCTTTGGGTCCCCACCTTCCAGGAAGACTTCCCTCATCCTGCAGCCATCAGTTTGTCACTCAACAAATGCTTATTGAGCCGCTCCTCTGGGCCAGGGACTATGCTGAAGCTGGGGGTACAATGATAGAGCTCCCAGAGGAGTGGGGGGACAGAGTGAGGCAGGCAAATGGCAGAGAAGCAGGGAAATTCCAATAGTGGAAAACGCCCTAAAGAGAATGAAGCAGGGTGGAGTGATGGAGATGGGGGCAGTGTGCTGGGGGTCAGGGAGGCCTCTCAAGGAGGAGGCGGTGACATTCCAGCTGAGATGGGGTTGGTCTCTCATTCATGGCTGGATCCCAGCCTGCCTGGTGCCCAACAGGTGCTCAGTGGATATTTTTGAGTGAATGAATGAGGGAGGAGTGTCCCAGGCAGAGGAAACAGCACACGCAAAGGCCCTGCTGTGGGAACATGCCTAGTGTATTCCAGGCACCCTCTCTCCCCACGACCCAGCTTTCTGTCTCCTTCAATGGCTCTGGTGTCTCGTCAGGAGCTGGGGGCATCTGGCCTGCCCACCGTGCCCTGGCTGTACCCCCTCCCCCGACAGGAGAGAGTGTGCTTAGCTCCCAGCAGATGACGTGGTCCAGCCCCTCCCTCCCTTTGGGCCCCAGCCGTCTTTCCGAGTCACGCCCCTGTGGGCCCCGGGAGGGCCGTGCTGTGTGGGGTAAGAGCCGAGTTCCCTGGATAATAGTCCTTTACCTCCCTGAGGGAGAGGACTCGGGGAGCTGACCCACCTGGTTTCAAACTCTGGTTTGCCACTGACTGGCTGAGCGACCTTGGGCAGTGTATTAGCTTCCTAGGGCTGCTGTAACAAAGTCCTACAAACTGCGTGGTTTCAAACAATGGAAATGTGTTCTCTCTCAGTTCTGGAGGCTAAAAGTCCAAATTCGAGGTGTTGGCAGGGCCGCGCTCCCTCTAAAGGCTCTCGGGGAGGATGCTTCCCTGCCTCTTCAGCTTCTGGTACCCACAGGCAGTCTTGCCTTGTGGCAGCATGACCCCTGTCTCTGCCTCCTTCTTAGGAATGTCTTCCGTCTGTGTCTTCACATCACCCTCTCACAAGGATGTCAGTCATGTTGGGCTCACCCCACTCGTGTGTGACCTCATCTCAACTGATTACATCTGTGGTGACTCTGTTTCCAAATAAGATCACATTCTGAGGTACTGGGGGTTAGGATCGTGACATCTGTTTTGGGGGGACACAAGTCCATCTCGAACAGGCAGGTTACATAACCTCTCTGTGCCTCAGTTCTCCGATCTGTCAAATGGGGTGGTGCTAATAGGGCCCATCTCCTGGGGTTGCAGAGAGGCCTCAATGGACTGATGGAAACCTCAGCTCAGGGCCGGGGACACAGGAAGTGCTCGGGCAGGGCTGTTATTTCCGTCTCCCCAGTGAAGACTTCCTGGGAAGTGGGACCAGGACTGAAGAGCAGATGGTGATGTCCTTGGCCAGACGGACTTGCTGGGGAGGGCCTGGGCCTGGGCTTTGGGCTCTTGCCTGGGTGCTGAGGTTCGGAGAGGCCGCTCCCCACTGTCTGGATGAGGGGGGCGGGTGGTGCCTCTTCAGTGTGGCAGGGTGTGGGTGGGCAGCATGAAAGTACCAAACCGCCAGGAGCCACTAACGAAAGGTGGGGGGAGCCCCATCTGCAGAGGGATGGGAGCAGGGATGCCCAGCCTCTGTGGGAACCCACGAGGGGACTCAGGCACTGGGTGGGTCCAGATGACTTTTCAGGCCCTCTGTCAACCCAGAGATTCTGGGCGGGAGCTTGGGGCCAGAAGCCCAGAACAGCCCAGGAAAGACTGAGGGGCATTTGTACATTCCCCTGGAAGGAGCCTGGCATTTGTACATTCCTTGACAAGCAGGGAAACTGAGGCACAGAGAGGGGAAGGGACTTGCGAGAGTTCACACAGAGTTGGGAGCCCCTGTCTCCTCCTCTCCCCGTGGTAGTCCCCTGAGTGGGTAGGGCCCCAGGGCTGTGCCCCAGTCCCCGAGGCTGCCCCACAGTCCTCTTCGAATGAAGACAGGTTGGAACGACTTTGGCCTGTGGTCATTGTCACCATGCCCTCCTCCCTCCATTAGCTTGGTCCACCCTCTGAGCCTGGCCAGACCCACCCCGAGGTCCCTGAAGTACTTTCTGCATACCAGTGTACGTCCACGCCCATCCCTTATAGCGAGTCTGCGAAGTGGGAGGGTACTTTGTAGATGAAGGGAGGAGGCCTAGAAGGGAGGGGGTGGCAGAAGCGGGACTGAACCCAGTGCCTGGACTCCCCGGGGTAGGGTGGAGGCCGCCTCTCAGCCTGTTGGGCCAGCCTGGGGTCAAGCCTAGAAGACCCCGGGGCCAAGCCCTTCAGTGCACGGCTGAGTGAACTAGGAATCTGGGGGTCCCAAGGGAGGCCCCCTCCCCCAGGGGCCAGAGCTTGGTGGTTAGGTGGGGGCTACGGAGAACAGCCTCCCCTGCTTGTGTGGTCTGACGGAAGCTGGGGGCCTCAGGCAGCATCAGGGCTGCCTTGCCTGCTGTCTGCGTCTATATTTGTCCCCATAATGGCCTGGCTGCCTGTCGGGAGCATGGTGGCTTCGGAGCACAGTAAGGTGGAGAAGTGACGGTGTCGAGATGCTGCCCCACCTGATGAGAGCGCAGCCTGCTCTCTGGGGCTGCCTGCTGCCGGCAGGAGCCAGTGCAGCAATGGGTGTGCAGGGACGGCCCTGGGGAGGGTGAGCAGCTTGGGGCTGGACACACCCCGGCCCCCGGACCAGGGCTGTGGGACGTTGGGGTGGTGTGGCTGTGGCTGGGGTCGGCGAGTGGCTGGAAGGTGGGACCAGATCAATTGTAAAGCCTTTCAACTCAGAGATCCGGAGAACTCATGATTCCCGAATCCCGGCATTCTGTGACTCTGCAGTCCCAGGCTTCTACAATTCCGAGATGCTGCAGACCCTCTTCCCTTCCCCCTCCCCCTTCCTCACTATCCACAGGCGTTTGTGGAGCTCCCATTCTGTGCCTCCCTGTGCAGGGAACAACAGAGATGAAGACAAGATCCAGTCCCATCTGTAAGCTCAGGTGACAGTGACATTCCTAAGCCAGTGGTTACAATACGGTGACAGTGTAAGTGCTTCCCCCTCCAAGACCTCACGAGGGGTTTTGCCGAGGAGCCCCCAAGTGGTTTTTTTAATGTTTTATGGAAGTACAGCCTACAAAATACAGCAGACGCCCCACGTGTACGACTCAGTGACCGTTCACAAACCAGAAGCATCTGCGTTAGCAGCACCCAGACCGAGAAACAGAATGTGACCATCGCTGAAGCCCCCTGGTGCCCCCTTCCGGTCACTAACACCCCTCCACCACCCCGCCCCACCATCCTGACCTCCAACATCGAGTTGTTTCCCTGTGTTTCACTTCTTGTGAGTGAAATCATACAGGATGATGTATTCGTTTACTTCTGGCTTCCTCCGCTCAGCGTGTTCATGAGACCTGTCCATAGTGCTGGTACCCTCGTGCTTCGTTCCTGCTCACGGCAGTGTCACCCTTTGTGTGGGCATTCACCATCTATCTGTCCCTCCTCCTGATGAGGGGCCTTTGAGGGGCTTCCAGGCTGGGGCTATCACAAATATGTATGTTGTGAAAGTTCCCGTGTGTGTGTCTTTTGCTGAACAGACGTGCCTGTTTCTGCTGGGCGTTGCAGGGTCACACGTTTATTTAGCTTTTGGAGACACTGCCGAACGTTTCTCCAAAGTGGTTGTACCAACCTGCGCTCCCATTGTCAGCACAGGAGAGTTCCAGTTGCTCCACATCCTTGTCGACACTTGGTATTGTCAGCCTTTTTTACTTTGGCCATCGTGGGGAGGGGTGGGGCAGAGTGGTATTGATTGCATTTGGTTTTGCTGAGCTGAGTTTGAAGAATGAAAGAACACAGTGAAGGAGGGGGAGGGCATTCCCGGCAGAGGGAACAGCATGTGCAAAATTACGGAGGCCTGAAAAAGTATCCCTTGAACTCTGTGTAGCGAACAGCGTAGCTCGAGCCAGAAGTGTGGGGGCTACGTCAGGGACTTTGGACGCTGTCCTGAGAATGGCAAGGAGCCACAAGGAGGTTTTTCTCATTTGGGGCCAGCACCTACAGTGTGTCAGGCGGTTTGTAATTTCCATTTGATGGATAAGAAAACTAAACGGAGACTCAGAAAGACCAAATGACTTATCCCGAGTCATATCTCGAGAGGCTCTGGAATGCAGATCCTTCCAAGCCTCAGTTTGCTCATCTGGAGAATGGGGGCAGTGATGACAGCTCGCTCGAGGACATTGTGGAGCTGTGGAAGTTCAAGTCGGTAATGCACTCGGCAGGGGGCAGGCTTTCTTATGACTCTCGTTTTATTATTTCTCCATCAGCACAGTCACTCACCTCCTCCCTTCCCTTCTGGCTGCCGGGGGGGGGGGGCGGAGGGGGCCTGGGCCCTCTGGGCTTCCCATAACTAGGAAGGAAAGGCTCAGAACTCCAGCCCCATCTCCCTGTTTTCCTGCCCCATGGCAGGTCTCCTAGGACCTCGAGGTTGCTGTGATGGTTCATTCTAGGTGTCAGCTTGGCTAGGCTGTGGTGACCAGTTGTTTGGTTAAACACCAGCCTGACGTTGCTATGTAGGTATTTTTTAAATGTGATTAACATTTAAATCAGTAGACTTTCATTAAAGTGGATTACTCTCTATAACGTGGTGGGCCTCATCCAATCAACTGAAGGCCTTGAAAGCAAAGACTAGGGTTTCTGCAAGAAGAAGGAATTTGGCCTCAAGACTGCAACATAGAAATCTTGCCTAGTTTCCCTCCCCGGCCTGCCCCGCGGATTTGGACTCGAGACTGCGGTATCAACTCTTACCCGATTTTCCAGCCTTCCGTCTTGCCTGACAGATTTCGGACTCGCCAGCCCCCACAATTGCACGAGCCAATTTCTTGAAAGAAATCTCTCTGTATACAGATATCTTATTGGTTCTGTTTTCTCTGGAGAACCCTAATACAGTTGCCATTTTTCTTCTTGGATCTTCTCATCTGGGGAATGGGGTGAAGGAGGCAACTTAGATCTGGGTGCATTCAAGACACGTTCCCATCCTGAAAGTTCGGTAAACACAGCCATCAGGGCCAGCGGGGCCAGGCGTCTAGTTAGCCGAGGGTTCTGGTTACCAGAGTGTCACCATCCAGACCGGAGGTGGCAGACTCAGAAGTCTGCCCAGACCTGGCCAGGAACTCAGCGTGTGAGGCTGGCAGGGCTTGTACGGGGACCAAGTGTGACATCTGCCTCATTATGCCAAGTGTGAGCTAAACCAGAGCCACCCCTGGGGCGTGGTCAGCCATCGGGTGGCCATATTGCAACCTCTGGTCTAGCAGCGGTGCTCAAAGTGTGGTCCCCTGGTAGCCCACCGCAGAGTCACCGGCAGGGCTTGTTCTCGCACAGGCTGAGAAGTGCCACCCAAGGGCCTGGGATTGAGCAGGTCTGGTGGGGGCCCAGGATGCTGCATTTCTAACAAGCCCCCAGGACATGCAGAGGCAGCCCATCTGGGAACGACACTTGGAGCAGGAGAGCCCTGGGCCGCCCCGGAGCCTCTGCTGCCCGCTCAGACCCCACTGAGCAGGATGTGCTGCCTGGGCGAGGACCCAGCGGCCCTGAGGGTCCCGGAGGCCTCTGCCCAAGAGTGGAGCACCTTGGAGGGTGTGGACGTGGGGGCTGAGACTTTTATTCTCTCCCTGGCACCCCATCCACCACCTAGGTCTCCCTTGGCCTCCCTGCGCCATGTCTGCCAGCCGAGAAGGGGAGCCTAGAGCCATAGTTCTCAACCAGTTTCAACTTGTGCCCCCTTTATATAAACCACAAACTTCACACATCTTCTGGTTTTTTATCTGCGCCCACCCCCACCCCCAGCCATCAATAATCGCTTATAAAGCACAACCCACAACACATAGCGGGCTTCACCGGACTTAATCCTCACCATACCCCATGAAAGCACTATTATTGTCCTCATTTTACAGAGGGGGAAACTGAGACCAACAAGGTTAAGTAACTTGCCTGAGGTCACACAGCAGGTAAATGGCAGAGCCAGGATTCAAACCCAGGCTGTCTGAGTCCAGGGTCTGTGCTCTTAACTACTGCATGGGACTGAAGAGAGGACTGAGCCCCTGTCCTTGCTCCTGCCACCAACGGGACTTTGTAGAGTGTTTTACTTCCTATAGTTGGCACTGAGAACAATTTCTTTTTTTCATTTTCCAAATATCAAGTTGAACGTGCTTTTTCAGATGGCACATGATGCTTCCCCATCGAAGTCCTGCTGTCGCACTTGCCCCCACATTCTCCACCAGTTGGGAATCTCCGGAGGGGGCGCTGCTGCCTCCCTGGCCACCAGGCCCTGCCCTTCTCCTTCCATCCCCTCTCCTCCCCATCTGGGTCTCTGGTCTCCCCCTCAGCCGTCTGCCTCCCCTGCCTGCCTCTCTTGGTGTCTCCCTGCCACGGCCCATCTCTGAGGTGGGGGTCCTCCCGGCCACCTTGGCATTTCCTCCCCACGGTGAGGTGCACAGCCGGCTCGTGGGTCCAGAGCCGTTGCACCAATGGTCGATGGAAGGATGGACTCTTGGCACCAGCACTGTCCTTCCCTGGCTTAGAAAAGCCACTGCCACTTCTTGGGCCTCAGTTTCCACCCTGTGAAGTGCAACATGAGCCCCTCACCTTCTGGCCTCTTGGAGCGGTCATGAGGGTCCAGGACTGGAGAAGTGGCTTTGTGATCTCTCAAGTGATGTACGCAGGGGAGATGGCTGTGATTTCTCTGGGGCTGCAGATGAAAGGGCCTGCCTGCTGGCTTCCCTGCCTCCCTCATTCACTTGGCACATATTTATTCCGCACTCACTTCGTGCAGATGTAGGTGCTGGGGAACCAGTGGTGATCCCTCCCTCATGGAAATTATGTTCTAGGGGGGCAGACAGACAACACACAAGGCGAATAGACAAGTTAGTAAAATGAGTGTACATTGCAGTGACATGTGAAGGAAACAGCGTGGGGCTGAGACAGAGATTACATCAGCTCGGGTGACCAGGGAAGGCCTCTGAGGAGGTGATGTTAAACTGACAACTAGACCTGTCATATGAAGAAAAGCATTTCTGGCAGAAGGAATAGCAAGTGCAAAGGCCCTGAGGCAGGAGAGAGGTTGGCATATTTGCAGAGTGGAAGGAGGCCAGTGTAGCTGGCGCAGGAGGAGCAAGGGGGAGGGTGGCATGAGCTTGGGTCAGGTCAGCTGAGGTCCTGTCAGCCTGGGGAGGACTGGGTTCCCCTGGAAGGAGAAGCTGCTGGAAGATTTTCAGGTAGAGCTGTGGTAGCATCTGATGTGCACGTTCCTCTGGCTCTGGTGTGGAGGAGAGAGTTGGGGCCAGGGTGGCACCAGCGAGACCTGTCATGGGCCAGTGCATGGCTGGGTGTGAGATGATGGGGGCCTGGTTGGGCCAAGGCAGTGGAAGTGGGGAGAGGAGGACGATGCTGGATTCAGCTTGGAGGTGGAATCAGCAGCAGCCGTGGGATATGGGGGGTGAAGGAAAGAGAGAGCTCAAGGATGATGGATTCCTAGGTTTCCGGCTAAAACTGGAATGTTCTAGACCTGTGGCTCAGTGCCAGTCTCCAAATCCTATCCTTCTGCCTTAAGGGTAAGATGTCTTAGGAGCTGGAACCAGTGGACCCTGTGGGGGCTGAAGCCTCTGTGTCTTGTTCATGACGGTAGGCCCAGGGCACTCAAGGAAGGTATGTTGAATGAATGAATGGGAATTCCCAAGCCCTGCCTTCTCTTTGCCCATTAACCCGTCTGTGAAAGGGTATCCTCACCTTCCAGCTCCTTCCCTGGGGGTCTGGTAACCCCAGAGGGTCTTGTGTCCATCTGGGCCAGGAGTCAGGACCATCCACGAGCAGGCCCTGCCTCCCCATGCCCCCTCTCCAGCCGAAACCTCAAATTACCTGCAGGGTGGGAGCTGCACCCCAGCGTTTCCATCTTGCCCAGATGCGCATGGCAGGCCCAACCCTCCCTTAATGACACCTTGCCCGCGGGCCCTCTTGCTGGAGTAGGAGGGGAGGGGGCCCAGCCCAGCCGAAGCAGTGGTTTCTTTTTCCATTGCGTCAGGCCTCAGGGTCTGGCCCGCCTGCCCGCTGCCGGGCTGGCACAGAGGGGCCCACTCTGACCCCTGCCCGCCCCAACTCCAGACATCATGTGCTCCCCGTTCCGGGCATCCAGAAGCTTCCAGCCAGAGGGTGAGTTGGGGATGGGGGACCTGCCCCCACCTCGGGGAGAGGTGCCCCTTCCCCCCGACCCGTCGCTCACGCTAGCTGGGGCCTGCGGCTGGTCTGGGTGGAGCTTCCGTGGGCTCCAAGGAGCCCAGCCCAGCCCGACGCGCCCCTGTGACCTGCCCTCCTGGCCATGCCCTCGGCCGGGCCGGAGCCAGTGAGGGGCAGGAGGCTAGTGCAGGAACCCAGGCAGCGGTGATGGTGACTTGGACTGGAGGAGGGCGGGGGCGGGGAGACGTGGCCCCGGTGTCCATATGAGCGCGTGCCTCCCCGTCTGTGAGTCTGGGGACATGTGTGTATCTGTGACCATACATGTGTGTGTTCATGCACGAGGAAGTGTGTGCCTGACACCCTCAGGATGAACACAGCCGTGTCTGACTTGGTAGCCGGGGGTGGTGGCCCAGGTGGCCTCTAGCATGTCCTGAGTCAGTGATGATGGGAGATGCAGGGGTGTGGACGGGGTGACCCCAGAGGAACTGGTCACCTGAGGCTCTCCAGGGCCCTCTGAGCCTCAGGCTCCCTTGGGCCTGGCTGACTCTCCGCTGTTCCCACGTGGGTCCTAGTTCCTCACCGTGCTCTGTGGTCCCCCCACCCTGGCCAGAAGGCCACACATCGGCCTGGGGATCTGGAGATCCAGCTCACACCCTGCCTCTGCTGTTACCTGGCCGTGTGACCTTGGGTAGGTGACTTCTGCTCTCTGGGCCTCAGTTTCCTCATCTGTAAAATGGGGGTGACTGTTGTGCCCCACCTCCCCTCTAGGTAGTTGTAAGCATAAACAGGTGTTCTCCCGGCCCCATGGCAAGATGTCCGTTTTGGACATGCCTGTCCCCCGCCCTCCTTGCTGGGCTGAGGACTTGCTCCCCTGCCCCCACTTGGCACGGCCCCCCAGCGGCACACAGTGAGCGTGAATGCAGTCCTCAGGCCCCTCCAGTGGAAACTAATTTTTACACGACAAGAATAAATCGTGCAGGCAAATTGCAGCGCTGTCCTGACGCTCTGGGCCCGGCTGATTATAATGAGGTTCTGGGGACAGGCTGTGGGAGGGAGGGGCTGAGCACCAGCTTTTTCACTGTCCAGAACCTCTCCTTGCCAGGCATGCCCGGGGCACCCTGTGTCTGGAGGGGACAGGGGCCCCTGGCGCCAGCCCCACACTCGCCCCGGCCTCCTGCAGACCGGGGCCTTGTGTCGGCCCAGCGAGAGGCTGGTGCTCAGGGAGCGGGCTGTGGCCCGGGTCAGAGGGAGGGGGAGCGGGCCCCGCATTGGTCCTTCCTGCCGGGAGGACAGCTGCCTCCTCGCCAGCAGTCCTGCTGCCTCTTCTTTGTCTAATGGTCCCTTCTCCCCGCAGGGGCTGGAGTGAGCTTTTACAAACACAAATCAGGTCATGTCACCTCTCTGCTTAAAACCCCCCAAGCCTCCCGTGGCTCTTAGAGTAAAGCCCCAGCTCCCTGTCGGAGCGTCCAGCCCACAGGACCGGGCTGCTAGGCCCCCACTCAGCCAGACTGGAACGTCAGGGCTGGGACGGCTGAGGCCATAGTCTTCTGACCGCAGGTTCCCAGGCCGGGCACGGTTCCTGGGACCTCGTAGATGCTCAGTGAACACTCCAGAGCAAATGACTGACCCTCAGTGCCCTCCTCTGGAAAGTGGGGCAGTCTTAGTACCTGCCCCGCAGGATGGAATAAGGATTAGAGATACAGAGCAGGTGACGGGCTCAGCTCGGGGCCAGTGCTCATAAGCACAGGAAGTTGGATTCCTGTTCCCCGAGGATCCCCTCCTCTCCCCTCCCTCCTTGGGGCAGTGCAGGGCCAGGTACCCACTCAACAGGGAGGGGACGAGACACTAGTCAAGGAGTTGGAACCCGGCCTTTGTGGGTGAGTGTTTGGGGGCTGGCTGGACCCGTCCGCACGGATGTGGGGTCTATGTTAACTTCAGATGCGCCAGTGGAAATAAGAGCTGACCACGGGAGTCTCGTGGGACCGTGTCATGATATCTCATGGGCAGACAAGGAAACAGGCACAGAGAGCCAGAGGGCTTGTCCGCAGGGCCTGTTACTGGTGACATCCAGAGCTCCCTTCCGCCCCTTGAGGTGGGTTTCTCCACACTTGCTCCAAATGAACACCTTGCATTTGGAGGAAAACAGAGCTGCTGAAAGCAACCAAATGCCAGTAATTAGCCTTGACAGTGGAAGGGGTATGTAAGGCCCAGTGCATGGAATTTTGGAATGTCGTGTATGGGTGAAAGAGTAAATTCTCTGTTGAGGATAAGGACTACCTCAGGCAGGATCTGAGCAATATGGAGGGTTTGTGTGTTCATTGATGTATACACTCGTCCTTTTTTAATTCAACAAATATATACTGACTGCCTCCTATGCATCAGTCACTGTGCTTAGGCTGGAGATACAAGACAAGATAGACAATGAACAAAGTCAAGTTTTGGATAAGTTACCAGAAGTGAGCTTCCTAGTGGCCAAAGCATTGAGGAAAACCCAACCAATTACAAGCCCCATTGTAGCCACAAGGTGCCGTGGTGTTCATTGCTCAGGAGAAGCCCAGGTTTTCCTGGCAAAATAAATATCTCTGGTGCCCATGTCCACTGCGATTTGTTGCTGATCTGACAGGGACAACTTGGACCTGTGTGTATCTCACAGGAAAAGATAGACCAAAGCAGAGGATAACTTCAAAGACAAATTAAACACACCCATCAGACTCCTTTTTCATGCATTTCCTGCTTTCTCCTAGCTTTGGCGTGTGTTATTCCCCCTCCACACACACCTTTCCTTCCATCTCTCTACCCACATCTTGAAGGTCGGGGGTGATGCCCCCCTGGGTGGAATGGCCTAGCAGATGTCTGTGCCCTCTCTGACCCCCTCTCCTATCCCCCTAGATTGCCAGGAACTGCTGCCACCGCCAACCCCTATGGCCTACATACCGGGCAGGGGTGCCCCAGCAGCGGGGGCGGCCCCCATGGGCTCCCAGTATTGCGTGTGCAAGGTGGAGTTGTCGGTGAGTGGCCAGAACCTGCTGGACCGAGACATTACCTCCAAGTCTGACCCCTTCTGTGTCCTCTTTACAGAGAACGATGGCAGGTGGATTGAGGTGAGGCCGCTGCACGTGTGTCCGTGGTGGGTGGAGGGCAGCGACGTGCTGGGTAGGGGCTCCCACTGGATCCTGGGGCCTCCAGGCCACGCCCTTGGCGGTGGTTGGAGTGTAGGCTGGGGGTGACTTAGAAAATTGTTGCTTTTCAAATTTTATTTAAAGTGTTTTGATATTACTTAAAATAATTATATTTGTTTAAATTATAATTCATAGATTTTGATTTATAATTGTATTTTATATTTGTTTTATATCATAATATTTTAAATTATTATAATATCTAGTTAAAATTTCAAGAGTTTTACAAAATACGTGCTTCCACTTTTTAAATAACTTTCCACACTTACTCCTGAATGAATGTACAGTCAGTGAGGAGCAAACAGAGAAATGGGGAAGGCAGGCTCAGGTCTGGGAGCTGGACCAAGACCCAGCTCTGTCACTCCCTGCTGTGCGGCCTCGGGCGAGTGACTCTCCCTCTCTGAGCCTGTCTCCTCATCTGTGAAATGAGGACTCTTTCCACCCCCTACCTTGGAGAGCCCCAGAGCTGTTGATGTTCTTGGTACCACACCCAAGGACTTCTGAGCTGGAAGACTTTGGCCTGAGGGCTGGAGAAAGAGGCAGCTTGAGGAAAGATATTGAGAAATCCAAACTGTTTTAAAAATTGCTTTGTTTCTATTCCAAAAGGGGTCTATATTCATTGTAATAAATTTAGCAAATCCAGATAGACCTAAAGAAAAAAATCAGAATAGTTGGGAGCCCGCCCATCAGGGGAACCACCGCTAACAGTCTGCTATCGGGCCTTCCAGACAGCTGTATATGCACGTACGTTTTCCAAAATATGTATCTGTAACTGGGCCACAGTGGGGATCCCACTGAACACGCACTGGTTTACAAAGTTTCCACAGATGTTGGGTCTTAATTATGATGCCAAGGAAGTGAGGCTGAGATTGCTGACCCATTTTACAGTGAGGACTCCTCTGTGTCACCCAGTGCACTGGTGGTGCAGCCAGGGGTGGGAGGTGGGATGTAGGGTCAGTCGAGGACTCCTGGGGGGGAGCCCCAGACCTGAGGCCGGCATGTCTGGAGCACCCCGGTCCCCTCTGTCAGGTCTCCAGAACCCCTGCCTGCCCCTCAGGGAAGGGTGTCCTCCCCCACTGCACCCTACCCTGCTCATGGCATCCCCCCGACCCCCCTGACCACCTCTCTCCCACCCAGGCTGGCCACCCTGGCTAAAAATAGCCCAGGGTCAAGACCTCTCCCGTCCCTGCTGCTCCAGCCCTTGGAAGTGGACTGGGTGGGAGGAAAAATCAACACAGCCTGGGCCCCAAAATAGACTGTCACCCAGACTCCGCGGTCTGGGGCCTCAGGGTCGAGGCCAGGAGGTGGGGTTCCTGTCCCCGCCCCACTAAACCCACAGTACACGGCGCTGTCCTTACTCAAGCCTCAGTTTCCACAGGTGGGGCTGTGGGGCTGCACCGTTCCCAGGTTTGACATTCCAGGATTCTGTACAGGGTATAACATCTGCCCTGGAGAGGGGAGCCCCTGACCCCCCCTCCCCCTAAATACCCCTCCTTTTGTTTCCTGTTTCAGCTTCCATGTAGAATGTGGTCTGAAAAAAGGGTTCTCCCAAAATAAAAAGGATGAAAACCACAGAGAGTCAAGTCCCTTCATTTTACAGAAGTGGAAACTGAGGCCCAAATGGGAAAAGGGACTTGCTCTCTGTCACTTACCTAGGCAGGGACAGGGCCCAAGCTCTTACCCTGCCACCTGGGTATGTATGGAGCCAGGGTCAGAGAGTTAAGAATGTGAGCGCTAGAGTCAGACCTGGGTTCACATCTTGGCCCTACCCCATTCGCTGTTCAACCTTGGGCAAGTCACTTAACCTCTCTGTGCTTCAGTGTCCTCATCCGTGAGCTGGCAGTAATGATTGCTTCAGCCATGCAGGTAACTGGCCATGAGTGCCCGGCACAGAGTCGGTGTTTAGTGAGGTAGCAGAATGAATACGGGGAAAGAATCCTCATTTCACAGATGAGGAGACAGGCTCAGAGAGGGAGAGTCACTCGCGGGAAGGGTTGAGCCAGCGCCTGACTCTGACTCCCGTTTCTCTGGCCCTCTGCCAGTACGACAGGACAGAAACCGCAGTCAACAACCTCAACCCCGCGTTCTCCAAGAAGTTTGTCCTCGACTACCACTTTGAGGAGGTGCAGAAGCTCAAGTTTGCCCTGTTCGACCAGGACAAGTCCAGCGCGCAGCTGGACGAGCATGATTTCCTGGGCCAGTTCTCCTGCAGCCTGGGCACGGTGAGCGGGGCCCCTCCTCCCGGTGGACAAGGGCAGGGCAGCCCCCTCCGCCCCGACGTCACCCAGCTCCCAAGGACAGGGCAGTCCCTTGGAGAGTCTCTCCGGCCACCTGCTTTCCCCAGCCCCGTTTTCCGGGCTGGCTCTCCAAGTGGCATCCCAGGTGGAGACACAAAAGCCAGGCACAAAAGCGGGGGAGTAACCTGGTGGGTTTGGGGCCAGGCTGAAGAGCTCCCATCAGAAGACACTGAGCACAGTGCCAGCCAGTTGTTGCCACACAGGGATGGGGACCCCACGTGGCCAGAGTTTCTGATTGTTAGGAGTAATCAAGTGTGCTCTTGACTTCCTGGGGTAGGAGCATCTGACCAGCAACCAAGACACCCATGGTAGTCTCACTTCGCAGCTGGCTCGCTGTGTGACCTTGGGCAACTTCCTTTCCCCCTCTGGGCCACACTTCCCCATCTGGCTCAGTCCTTGGTGAGCTTATGGAGGGTGGGGCAGGGCTAGGAGTTCCCAACACAAGCTCCATTCATTGTCTACGGCTATGTTGGGCAAGCCCCCACCCTCTTCTGGGCTTCAGTGTCCCCATGTGTCACAGGGATAATGATGACTGCCCAGCCTGGAGGGATGGTGAGGGAATAAAGTGGAAAATGCTTTGAGAGGACCTAGTGGAGATGGAAATGCCCTGGCCTTCCAAGAGGTGACAGTCAATGAGAAAAGCAGGGCCCCACAGTTGTGTAAGAAGTGGGGCGTGTCCGCCAGGTCCCTGCGGTGAGTCTGCACCCTCAAAGGCTAACTGAGGAGAGAGTCTCAGGACCAATGGGCAGAGGCAGGCCTGACACCAGCAGGAAGCCCAGCCACTCCAGACTGGCGGGAGGGGCGGGGCAGGAAGTGGTGTTGCCAGGCCTGGTGGAGCTGTGGGCGCGGTGGGGAGGCCCGGACTCAGCTGAGGCCGACGACAAGCAACAAAGCTCCTGCCAAACCGCAGCCCAGTCTTTCCGCCTCCTGCTCTCTGGCTCCTGCTGGTGCCCCCATTGGCTGAACCCCCCCCAAGCCAGAGGCCTGGGGTACAGGGTGATGCAGCCACAGTAGCACAGAGCAGATGGAGAAGGGCAGAGCGTGGACAGGGGAGAAAAACCAGCATGGGCCGAACAGGAACATGCCCATATAAGCCCCAAGAAACCGAGAATGGTGGCTGGGGGGCACGCAGGTGTGGGAATGGGGTGTACAGAGGCCGTGGGAGGGCGACTTGACAGTGCCCTCCACTCCTCCTTTCTATACCGTATGGATCGCTGAACCCCGTGGGGATGCATTCCCTGTTCAAACCAATGGAAACACACAGAAGGAGTCAGCGTCTGAGCCTGTCCATCAGGGATCAGACCCTGAGGAGGGTGGGGCCCGTGGATGGCTTCCGGGGAGGCAGTTAGGGGGATACACGCCCTCCAGTTGTCTCCAGAATGTGAGCCTTGCAAGAGCCTTTTCCTGGGGGCCGCCAGGTCAGTAGGAGTCGGAATGCCAGGATTCCATCCCAGCTGTGGGACCTCGGGCAAGTGTCTCAACCTCTCTGGGCCTCAGTCTCCCCAGCTGCCCAGCGGGGTTCGCGGCGGCTGCATCGCGCCGCGGGAGGGTTAGCCCGCGCCCGGCGTGGAGCAGCGGGCTGTGAGTGGTGCCTGTTGCGCATCCTCCTCGCCGCCAGCCCTCACGGGGCGCCTCTCCCCGCAGATCGTCTCCAGCAAGAAGATCACGCGGCCTCTGCTGCTGATGAATGACAAGCCTGCGGGGAAGGGCCTGATCACGGTACCAGCCCCGCTCCCGCCCCCCCGCCTCCGCCCGCTGCCCTCCCCCATCAATGGGCCGCCTCGCCTCCCTGGCAGATAATCACCGGCTTTGTTGGGAGTAACAAGCCCAACTTACAACTTAGCAACAGGTCTCTTAGCAACGGGCTCCTGGCTGCGCGGAGGATGCGCTGGGGGCCGCCAAGCGGGGGTGGGGGGTGGGCGCTGTCAGAGGCCCCCACGGCCTCCCACTCCCCGGACAGGGACGCTCCTACTCCTCCCGGGACACCCCCAGAGTTCCCCCAGCGTCCCCCTCCCCCGGCGGCCCGGCCTGTCCTCCCTCGGGGGTCTTTCAGAAGCCCCTTGCCCATCGGAGCTCCGCTTGAGGCTGCAACGGGCAGTGATTCCCGCGATGCGC
This sequence comes from Tapirus indicus, assembly GCA_031878705.1. Taxonomy (NCBI): domain Eukaryota; kingdom Metazoa; phylum Chordata; class Mammalia; order Perissodactyla; family Tapiridae; genus Tapirus; species Tapirus indicus. Next base: position 27,210,589 of record CM062927.1, on the reverse strand, counting down.
GATGAGTCTCGCGATGTGCGATGATTCCCGCGATGCGCGATGATTCCCGCGATGCGCGATGAGTCTCACGATGCGCGGCGATTCCAGCCATGCGCATCCCTTTTGCGCCGTGACCCCCTCGGTCCTCACACTCCCGAGAAGCAGGGGAACGTCGTTTTGCGGGGGGAACTGAGTGACGCCCAGAGAGGAGGTGCCCCGGGGCGGTTCAGCTAGTGAGCCCCTCCTGGATTGTCTCCTCCAGAGCGTGCGATGTGGGGAACTGGCCGTGCTGGGGCAGGAGGGCCGCCCCTCTGTGTTCGCGGGCGTCACTCCCCTCCCTGCTCGGGACCCTCTCCGCTCCCCACCGCCCGGGGAGCCTGCATTCCAGGCCCCGAGGGCCCGGCAGTCCCCTCCGGGCTCTCCTGCCTCCGCTGTTTTACCCCCCTCCTGACCCGGGTGAAGGCAAACTGCATTCTTAGCATACCCTGCAGGTACCCCGGGCCCTTGTCCTCTGCTCCCGCCACCTGGAACGTTCCCTCCCAACCTGCCCCCACCTCTTGGGGTGCAAGACCTCCCCCTCTAAATGCCTTCAGGAGCCGGCTCTTCTCCACCTGGGAGCCAGCCCAGCCGGGTATGCCATCCCCTCCGGCATTTCCTCTGGTTCCACTAGGGGCCTCCGTTCCCTCCTCTGTGAAATGGGGCAATAACAGGACCTACCCTCAGGTTGTTGAGCACGTGTCAGCCCGGGGAGAGGGGCAGCCAGCCTGGCCTCTGTCTGTGGTTCTGGAGGGTCGAATAGCTTGTTAGGGGAGGCCAGCCTAGAGGTGTGGGGGGGAGGAAGCCCTGGCCAAGAGAGGACCCAGCCCACTGTGTTGCTCTTGGCCAGAAGGCTTTCCCTGCCTCTCTGGGAGGGAGAGAGAGGCCCAGAAAGGGCAGATGGCAGCCTCAAGGTCACCCAGCTGGTCCATCATTGGCTGGGCTGAGGCCAGAGGGCCATGGCTGATGGGGAAGGCGTGGAGGATAGATGACAGTGTGAGCTGACGGGACTGCAGAGGGGGCTCAGGAGGCTCCCATCCCTGCCCTGCGCCTCAGTTTCCCTAGCTGCATAGTGAAGTTGCTGGAATTCCTGCATCCTTGCTGTTTTGAGGTGGCTGTGCTCTCTGGGTCTGCAGTGGGGGCCTGAGGGGACCTGTCGGGCTCCTCCCTGGCCCAGACCCTCTCCTTGGGGCTCAAGACCACCCTTCATATCTGGTCCCTCCTCCCCCCATCCAATGGCCCTCACTCTTGAGCCACGTGGGGTCACTTCCTGACTCCTCATATCCAGATGGTTTACCCTGTTTTCCAGAAGATGGAAACTGAGATTTTGGGAAGACAGAGACTTGTCCAAGGTTGCCTGGCCCTACCCCTCCCTTCCTTTCCCTCTCCTAGCCCTGGAGAATTGACTCCTGGGGCACCCTGTGCCCACCCTGCCTGGCAGGAGGCAGGGGGGAATCCAAGGAGCAGGTCCCGACCCCCCACATTCCTCTGGCCTTCCAGATCGCCGCCCAGGAGCTGTCAGACAACCGGGTCATCACACTGAGTCTGGCAGGCAGGAAGCTGGACAAGAAGGTGAGGCGGGCAGAGGGGGCTCTCCGTCAGGGAGCAGTATTCCTCCCCCAGCCCCAGGGTTGCGTGGCCTGGGCTTAGGGCTTCAGGTCACCACCTTCGTCACCCCCCCCAGGGACAAGTTCATAGCACAGGGCTCTGCTGGCCACCTCTTTACCACTGAGGTAGTGAGTTTCCCATCACTTAGAGGTATTCAAGACATGGCTGGAAACCCACTCCTTGGGAGTTCCTATCTCACTTAGTGTAAATGCTAGGATCCTTACAGTATCCCACAGGGCCCCACCTGGTGTGTCCACAGCCTCCTAACCCCCTGACCTCACCCCTTCTGCTCTCCCCGCCTTCATTCTGCTTCAGCCAAATCAGCCTCCTCTTTGTCTCAGGATTACACCAGCTGCCTTCCTGCCTCAGGACCTTTGCACTTGCAGTTCTCTCTGCCTGGGATGTTCATTTCCCTGAATATTCTCACCGCCATCAAGCCTTGGCTCTTATGTCACCTTCTCAGCAAGGCTTTCCCTGAAATGGCAGTGGCCCCTGATTGCCTGCCACCTCGTATTTTACTTGTCTCCTTTACACTAATTACTGCCTAATGTATATTGTTTACTTTTTTATTTCTGTCTCCCCCAATTGAATATAAGTTCTTTAGAGTGACACTCTTTATTAACTTAAATAAGTGGATTTTTAAAGGACATCATATCCCTTCTGTAATGTGCTGGGATAGTTTCAGTTTCAGATTCCCACAAAAATAAAGTCACATCCTGCTGGGGGCCTCCCCCTGCACTGGGAACAGTGGCCCCTTTGAAGTCCTGCCGGGTCTGAGATGCTGGAGTTAGAGCTTCCGCCGGTTCCAGATCGTAGGGTCTCTGACTGCAAGCTCTGGTACCCCAGGGTGGGGCGGTTTCTCCAGGGGAGCTGGTTGGTCCCAGGGGCTGCAGCTGCCCTGGGCCTCCTGCTCAGCCCTGCAGAGGTTGAGGGGAGGGGGCCAGGCTGGCTCTGCCCACAGCTCCCACCCCTGACGCTGGGTGGGGCAGGCAGCTGGGCCACACCTCCTCCCGTCTGAATCCAGAGAGTTGTGCCTCCCTCACCCGGCACCTTCCTGCTTCCTCCAGGACCTCTTTGGAAAGTCGGACCCATTTCTCGAGTTTTATAAGCCGGGAGATGATGGCAAGTGGATGCTGGTCCACAGGACTGAGGTGGGTACGCGGGGGTCTGAGGGTTTCTAAGCTGGTGAGTCTGCCGTGCGGCCACCCCAAACCGCTCAGGGTGGGGCTGTGCAGTCACAGCCGTGCAGCATGCAGGAAAACCCGTGATGGCACCTAAACGACTTGTTCCCGCCCTGCCCCAGGATGCTCACTCCTGTCCCCAGAAGTGTGGCTGTGGGCCTCTTCATCTCGCCACCCCGTCTCCACTGGGCTGGCCTGATCCCAGGGCACTAGTGCCTCTGGGCCTGAGCTCACCCTTGCCCCTCACTGTCCTGCAGGTGATCAAGTACACCCTGGACCCCGTGTGGAAACCGTTCACTGTGCCATTGGTGTCCCTGTGTGATGGGGACATGGAGAAGCCCATCCAGGTGAGGGGGCCCCCACCCTGCCAGCTCCAGCCTCCCAGTCTACGCGAGGCTTCTGAGGATGCCTCGGCGAAGCTCTGTGTTATTAGGATGGGAAGAGAACCCATCTAGGGGTGAGGCCTGGCGCTGTGTCCCAGGTCCGCCTGAGTGATCTCAGCCAGGGCCCCCGGCTCTGTGAGCCCCTTCTGTAAACGGGCAGGGAACGACTGGCCTGTTCTTCCCAGAGGGCTGCAGAGTTGCTGGCTGGGATGATGAATGCGGAAGCACCTCGGAAATGACCAATTGCTGTCGCTGTCATGAGGATGATGATTCCTGGTTTCTGAAAGCCCTCAGTCCTCAGGGGCCTTGTCTGAGGGCAGCTGGGGGCAGCAAGGCAGCTAGGCCAGGGTGGGGATCCCCAAACAGGATACTAGGACAGCTGGGTTCTAGTTCGGGGTCTGCTACTGCCGCTCTGAGACTTTGGGCAAGTGCTTCCCTCTTAGGGCCTCAGTTTACCCATCAGTACAGTAGAATGGGTACGAAAATTCCTGCCTTCCTCCTAGAAGTGTCATGGCAGCTAAGCATGTAAAGCTGGGATTTTTTGTGCCCATCTCAGGATAAAAAACAGTCTAGGGAGGGCTCCAGGCCATGGCCCATGAGGCCAGGTGGGTCACAACCCAAGACAGATGAGGAGTCGAGTGACGAGTGTGTGAGCAGTCGAGCTTCCTGCACCAGAGGGTAGGGCCTCCATTGCTGGGGTGGGCATACTCTCTCTTTCTTTCCAGCAATCATGGAAGGCTTTCTGCAGGAGGCGGTTCAGGAGCTAACAGCATCATCCCACGCCAGCTAGGGAGATGCTGGGGAGGGGAGGCACCACCAAAAAGAAGACGTGGGGTTTGCTCTGGGAGCTGAGAGGGGCTAGAGAGCACCTCTTTGGGGGGCAGCTCTGGGGTGACCTCTCTGGACCCACCCAGGTCATGTGCTACGACTATGACAATGATGGAGGCCACGACTTCATTGGCGAGTTCCAGACCTCAGTGTCACAGATGTGTGGGGCTCATGACGGCGTCCCGGTGAGATGGGCGTGTGGGCGTGACCCCAAGACCTCAGCGGGGGATGGGGCATCAGGCAGACTGGGGCTTAGATCCCACCTCTCTGGCTGTATGACGTTAAGCAAGACAGTCAATCTCTCTGAGCCTCAGTTTCCCCATCTGTCAAATAGGGCAGAGGAGTAGAGTGGGAATTGAGACGATACTGGTAAAGCGCTCTCAGGAGCTGTCTGTCTAACTCGCCCCAAGAAGCCGGGAGTTGGGTGACAGTTCTGGGTGTGTGAGTGGATGGGAAGGGGATGGGCTCTCTGAGGGTGGGGGCCGATGCGGATCTCCCACCTTGGGCAGCCACAGCTTGGTGTGAGCCCGAGGTGGCAGGAGCCATTTCTGGTGTGGACATCTAGGAAGGCTCCCTGGAGGCAGCGTGCTGCCCCCTGGTCAACGCTGTGGAGGGGATACTGGGGCCCAGGGGAGAGTCGGTGCCCATGGAAACCCCGAGCTGACCTTCTCTTTCTCTACCGTGTTGCCCAGCTGGAGTTCGAGTGCATCAACCCCAAGAAGCAGAGGAAGAAGAAGAACTATAAAAACTCGGGCATCATCATCCTGCGTTCCTGCAAGGTGAGCAGGGTGGGGCGGCACAGGGCAGGGGCCAGACTTGGGGTCACACACGGGTGTCACTGCAGAAGAAACAGAGCATTGGGAACAGAGCCCACGAGGCCTGGGTTCAAATCCTGGTTCTAGGTTCAAAGCCACGTCCTGGCTCTGTGACCCTCTGAGCCTGACCTCGCTGGGCCTCAGTCTCCTCATCTGGAGAATGGGGATGTTAACGAGGTCAAGCGTGTGAAGGGTCAGTGTCATATCACACTCCTGTGTGGAGGTCGTGGAGGGCACGAGATGACCTTCCAGGGCCTCTCCTGGTTGGAGGGTCACTTTAGAGAGTGGCTGCTCCCCAGGCTGGTGGCTTGTCCATTGCATGTTAGCATCCGAGGGGCAGAGGACATTGGGCAGGGGTGCCCTGTCCTCTGGCAGCGACATTGGTGAGGGCTCGGGTGCCTGTGACTCCCGTGGTGTAGCCGAGGCCACCGAGGCCCAGAAAGGCAGTGAGGTTCACACCAGCAGGGGTCGGGCCAGGCCCCCTGGATACCTGGTAGCCAAGTGTCTGCTGGAGTCGGGCGGGGTATTAAGGAAGATGGCCCAGGCCAGGGCAGCGAGAGCCCTGGACGCCGGACTGGAAGGTTCCCAGTGAGTCCTCGCCCTCTCTGCCAGCTGGCGGGCCCCAGATCCCAGAGCCGTGTCCTGGTCTGGAGGCCGCGCTGGGGTTTATGGGAAGGTTCGGTGGGGTGAGCCGCCAGGCTGCGGCACCATGATTCCGGGTCCTTGTCTGTGACGCTCCTGTCCTTCACGTCCCCCGTCATGGTTGTGGGTACCTGCCTTATTATTTTTTATAATCAGCCCTCCTCCCCTCCTTGTTGCTTTCTTTAGCTTCAATACATTTATTTTGAAAAGAACCCTTATAACTCCACCAAAATTGGGAGGCCACTATCTTTTGCCAGAAGGAGGCAAAGAGCATCGAAACAAACACGGGGTTTCAGCAGGTTAATTTACAGCAGGAGGCGGCAGGCAAGGCCCGGCCCCTGTGTTAGAGGTGGGGGCTGGCAGGGCTGGAGAGGGCTTCTGGATGAATGGCGACAAATTGCGCTTTCTGTGCCGTGTAGTTGATAGGTGTAATTGACGCTGGGCCCTGGGCCCTGCTGGACTCTGTGTCCTGCATCTGCGTGTCTGTGTCCCCACTCACTGGGAACCACTGCTCTGCGCGCTTTGTTATAGAGAGATCGGGGTTTTGTTGTAATCGGATCACGTCCATCTGCATATTGGGCCTCCTTGAGCCTAGTAAGGTTTCAGGGCGCAGAGCAACAGCTCCCCGAAGGTCGTCTGTGGAGTGTGGCCGAGGGGAGGGCTCGCCGTCGGGTGCAGGGCAGGGACCCGCTGACTCCCAGTTCCTTCCAGATAAACCGGGACTACTCCTTCCTGGACTACATCCTGGGAGGCTGCCAGCTCATGTTCACCGTAAGGCCCTCCCCACACCCCGCCCCAGTGAGGACCCCCTCAGGGCTTGGGCCACCTCTGCAGCAGAAGGGACTTGGGATAAACTTCAGGAAGGACTTCCTCAGGGCAAGGGCTGTGTCTGGCCCAGAGGAGAGGGTACAGGTGGACGGGCCTGAGTCCGGGCTTAGCGGCAGGTCAGGGCACGGCTGCCAGGCCCTCAGAGCATCACTGGCTACACCCCTCTCCAGAAGGAAAAGAAGCCAAATTCCTCCTCGCCGGCCACAAGGCTTTCCTGCCTCCCTGCTGCCCCCTCCTCCTTGCTCACTCGGCTCTGTCCACACTGGGCCTCACTGTCCCCCAACACACCAGGCTCGTTCTGTCTGTTCCCTCTGCCTGGAATGTTGTTCCCCGGAACCTTGTCGTAGCTGCTGTGCTGCCATCCTTCAGGCCATGGCATAGCGGTCACCTCGTCAGGGAGACCTCCCCGACGCTTCCTGTTCCTGTTGTCACTTCTGTTTTACTATCTTCAGGGCACTCTGAAGTGATCTTGAGTTTTCCTCACTGGTCCCTGTCTGTCCCGCACACTAGACTGAGTGCCCTGAGGGAGGGACTTTTGCTTCCCTCTGACCTCAGCACATCACACAGTTCCCGACAGGAGGCAGGTGCTCAGAAAGTGCTCCTTGCAAGAAAGCACTATCCTGCTCTGGTCTGGAGTGTGTGCCCCGCAGACCTCTCCCGGTCATCTCATCTTCTGCAGCTCACCCCAAGGGAAGCCTCGGGTCCAGGGGGAGACCTGCTGGGGTCCCGTGCTCTGCCCACCTCCCCGCCTCGCCTCTGCTCTCCATCACCACCTCTGGATCCCAGGGGGCTGGAGGTCATCTGCAGGACTATATGGAGTCAGGGGATTGGCCTTGTTGACCTCTAACCCCGCTGGTCACCACTGCCCCCCTCCCCTGCAGAGAGGCTGGGCCCTCCGTTCCTCCTGCGTGGGTGTGTTCATTCAGCACATGGATACCGAGCACCTCCTGTGTGCCAGACTCTAGGCTGTGCCCTGCAGGCGTCCCTCGAGGACTAACACATGCCACTCTGACCTTGGAGAGCTGACCCAGCCCATGGTAACTGAGTTCTGAGGTGGCCATCTCTCCCGCTGGGTCCCTCTCCTAAGACTGCTGGGCAGTCTTACTCACCCCCCTGCTGCTCCTCCAGGGGCTGGGCCCGGATCCCTGCCCTCCCGTCAGCCCCAGTCCCTGTGGAGTGTCTGCCCGGTGCTCTGCGCCCAGCCCTGGACCTGCCTTCTCAGAGGCATGCGTCTGGCCTGTGATGAGTCTGAGTGGGGATACAGCACTGCCCTGCCAGGCAGCTCAAGGTCCTGGGGCCGCTTGGTGGTCTGAGGGACGAGGGGGAGATGGCTTGAAGTGGGGGCAAGGTGTCTGGGAAGGCTTCAATGGGGCAGCAGCATCTGAATTGGGCCTAAAAGATGGAGGAGAATTAGATAGGGGGAAAAAAATGGCCTGGCTCTTCAGGTAGAGGGAACCTTACCAATAAAGGCCCAGAAATGGGAACAGATGAGTGTGTGGGTAGGGACAGTAAGGGGAAGAAGAAATTGGGGGCTATAAGTTGGCCTGTGTCACATCTTGGCCATAGAGTATATGCTTGGGCAATAGGGAGCCACAGCTGGCATTAGAGCCAGAGGAGTAATACAATCAGACAGTTTCCAGATTTCAGGTCTCCCCATGTCCCATGAGCCTCTCTGATCCCTGAGGGTGAGATAGGGAGCTGGGGTCTCTGGCCCTACTGGGTGGCATTTTTCCTCACTCTGCAGGTTGGGATAGACTTCACAGCCTCCAACGGGAATCCCCTTGACCCTTCCTCTTTGCACTATATCAACCCCATGGGCACCAACGAATACCTGTCGGCCATCTGGGCTGTCGGGCAGATCATTCAGGACTATGACAGGTAAGCTTGGGGAAGGACTCTGAAGGTCAGCTTGGGCTCCATTCAACCCAGGGAGCTCATTTTGTCAAATCTGGAAGGGACCCAGAGACCAAGTCCAGGAATGACCAGCACATGGCATACATGCAGTTATTGTCCATTCTTTTTTTTTTTTGGTGAGGAAGATTATCCCTGAGCTAACATCTCTGCTAATCTTCCTGTATTTTGTACATGGGACGCCACCACAGCATAGCTTGCCGAGTGGTGTGTGGGTCTGCACCCAGGATCCATACCCAGGAACCCTGGGCCTGTGAAGCAGAGAGCTACCACCAGGCCAGCCCCTATTGTCCATTCTTATCCCTGTAGCAGACATTGCTAATCGATTGCTGAACACTCACCTACTGAGCCCAGATCTACACAGGGGTCCTTCTCCACAAAGTACACCAAGCAGCAAGTAAGAAAAGAGTCGAGATAGAAGGTGAATCTCGTTTGCTGTTGCTGCAACCTCCCCTTTTAGGTGGAGAGTTTGTCGGGAGTCACACAGATCAGGGGAACTGGAAGCCAGACGTTCTGGGTCCTGGGCCCAGCACCTGACGGCCTGACAGTCTCACTCCTGTTGGGAACTTGGGAGGAGCAGCCAGCGCGCATGGGCCCTTCCGTGACATGCTTCCTGGAGATCACTGGGTGGGGACAGCTGAAAGGCAGTGAAGGAAAGCCATGTACAGGGTGTGGTCACCAGCAGGATGGGCCAGTTGCAAAGTCCAGACAGCCTTGGAGGACCCGGAAGTCACTTGAGGGTCGTGATGTCATTGTCACAGCTGGTGCTTGTTGGGACCTGCAGGTCAGAGGGCGGAATGACCAGGAGGCCAGCACATGGGGAGCAGAACAGGAGGGTACAGATGCCAGAGATGTGGCAGAAACGAGCAGTCTCAGGATCTTGGCCTCCTCAAGAGACAGCCCGAGGACCATCGTCTGACTCCCGGGGGGCTTGGAGCCTAAGTGGTGGCTCTGGACCCAGGCCACATTAAAAGAAGTACGACGTGCAGAGCAAGGGAGGTGGAAGTCCGCATCTGCATAGTCGGGTGGGGGAGCCTGCTGCTGCTGCTGCAGAGACCCTCAGGACCAGCTGCTCACCCGGCCCTCTTGTGGAGCCTTCTCGTGGGCGCTGACTTAGCCAGGCCCCAGTGAGCGCTGGATGCCGGCCTCGTCCTGCTCCTCTCTCCCTCTTCCCCACCCCCGTGAGAGGCACCACCACTCACCCGGAAGCCCTCACTTCCTTCTTTCTCACATCTCCTCCACGGTCCTGTCAGCAGATCCTTTCAGGACATCCTTGAAGCCACCCTCTCCTCCCAACCCCACTGCTACCGGCCTGTCTGAGCCGCCATCACCTCCTGCCCAGACCATTTCAGTAGCCCCTCATTGCTCTCCCTGCTCTGTCCTGGTTTGTCCTCCACGCGACAGCCGGGGGATCCTCAGTAAATACATGTTGAATGAAAGAACAAATGAGACATGGTCCCTGCCCTCAGGGAATTCCTCCTCGAGGGGGAATTTGAGGAAGAAATCACTGGAGTTCCAAGAGACCAGGTTACGTGGGAGGCAGGAGCTATGGGAGCACCAAAGAGAGGCATTCTGGGGTATCAGGGAAACCACAGAGAGAAGGGGCCATTTGAATTGGGCCTTAGAGGATGAGTAGGAGTTTGCCACAGGGAAGAGATAGAGGGGAGGTGTTTCAGGAGGGGGCACAACAGGACTGAAGTTGGAGCGTGAAGGTGCCCTGTGTGTTTGGGGACAGCGGGTGGGCAGGGCTGGGGGAGTCGGGTGTGAGGGACAGCAGGTGGAAGGAGATGAGACTAGGCTCTAGGGCTGGATGATGAAGGGCCTGGAAGGCCAAGCCAGGGTTCTCATTTCAGGAGAACTTCCCAGGCATAAAAGGGAGGTCAAGAGACAGCCAGTACATTCCACTTCCATCACGGCCGTGGTCTAGTGGCTGCCCAAGGCCCCAGTTTGAGAAGGATCTAGAAGCTGCACCCAGGCCCAATGGTTAGAAGTGCTGTGGTTGATTAGCAGTGTCTGCCACAGGTGTAGATGGGGTCAAGCCTCACGTTCACCAGATACCTGGAGGCGGGTTTGGGCTCAGCAGGTCATTGAACAGAGCTTTTTCTAGAGGCGGTGAGCTTTTACTTTCTGTCCTTGGAGTGAGCAAGGCAGAGTGGGCCCAGCCCTGGGCAGGGGGTGGGGAGGGGTGAGCGTGGCGGGTGAGGCCCATCCAGTTGTCTCACAGCGTTTTTCCTCCTCTCTCTGATTAGTGACAAGATGTTTCCAGCTCTGGGCTTCGGGGCCCAGTTACCCCCAGACTGGAAGGTGAGTGAAGCCAGCCTCTTTCCTTTTGGTCGAGATGGCATTGGTGTGGCCTCTCTGGGATCTGCTTTGGAAAGGTTTGGAGCTGGGGGCGCAGCTGCTCTGCCTTCTCTGCGTTTCCCCCAAACCCACACCCCTTTCTCAGCCTGAACCTCATATAGGCGCCAGGGCCATAACAAGGGACAGGACAGTTATGGTCTCTGCCCCCTGGCACCCACGTCAGGTGGGGAAGACAAGTAGGATGCCAGATTTAGCAAATAAAAATACAAAGTTTGAATTTCAGATAAACAAGTTTTTTAAGCGTTAAGTACGTTCTAAATATTGCCTGAGACATACTTATACTAAAAAATTATCCCTTGTTTATCTGAAATTCAAACTTAACTGGGCAGCATCCTGTATTCGCTCTGGCAACCCTAAAGAGAGGCAGGGTCATCAGTGCCGAGATGGGGCAGCACGGGCCTGCGAGGATCCTGGAGGAGGGCCGGGGTATCAGGGAAGGCTTCCTGGAGGAGGCAAGGTCTAAGCCAAGAGGGGACGGGAAAGTCGAAGTTTGCAGAGTGACTGGGGGTGGTGATGGGGCAGGGAGAGTGTTCAGGGCAGAGAGAACATTCTTTACAAAGTCTGGGAGGCAGAGGGAGCAGATCGAGTTGGAGGAACTGAAAGAAGGTGGGCCTGATGGAGTCTTCATGGAAGATGGGCGGGATGGAAAGGTATGCAGCTACAGGGGTGGGGGCCAGCCATGCAGGGCCTTAACTCATGTTAAAGAGCAATGGACGGCCACTGCAGGGTCCACGTGGGCTGTTATAACCCAGTTGGCACTTTTGAAGGCCCACTCTGGCTGCTGAGTGGGGACTGGCTGGGGTGAGGGCGGGCAGGATAGAGGGGTGGAGAGAAGGGGCGATGTCCATTTTACAGGGGAAAAAACAGAGGCTCAAGTGACTTGCCCAAGGTCACATTCACAGTGGGGAGCCTGGGTTCCAGCTGGGCAGATGGAGTGTAAAGTTAATTCTCAGAATCTGCTGCCTCTCTGATGAGAAGCCCGGTGGGTGTGGGCACAGAGGGCTCCTGAATCTGCATGTATGTCTTAGCCAGTGCCCCCTCTTGTCTGCCCTGCTGTCCACATGCTCTTTGTAGAGTGAGCATTCCCCTCCCATCCTCCCCAGGGAGGACGATTTTCACCAAGAATTTCAGGGAGTGGCTCTGTGGCCTGCTGGCCATTGTATACTGGGGGGCAGGAACCTGCAGGACCAAAGCTGGGCCTCTGGGCAGACACAGTGATGCCACTGGGGGCAGGGCGGGCTGTGTGGCCAGGCCCAGCACGAGTCCGTTGCTAGGACACCAGCCAGCTTTCAAAAACTCTGGCTGAATGAGATGTTTTCTTGTGCAAAAGCCTCCTTGGAAATGTCACGGGGCAGCTCTGGGAAGGCTGGGGCTTGGCCAGGCTGGAGTGCCCGGCGGTACCAGGAGGGATGCTGGAACCAGGCTCGGGAGGGGCAGATGCTCTGTCCCACCTCCTCCTGCCACAAGAGCCTGCCAGGCCTGGCCCCTCCCAGCCCCTTCCCTCTCTCTCATTCTAATTCGTCTTGCTGCTGCCACATGAACCTTCTTCTCATTGTTCCCACCTCAGGGCCTTTGCACAGATCTCCCGGCCTGTGGCTCCCTCTCACTGACTTCCCGCACCGCTTCTCAGCCGAGAGGTCATTTCCTCGGGGAGGCCTTCCCTGAGTGCGCTCGCCCTCCTCCCTGCCCAGCACTGTCCTTGCCAAACTTTGTGGTCCGTTCTGTATATGTTGCTTTGCTTGTTTGTCATCTCCCTCCAGGGCTCAACGCTCAGGGGGGCACTTGGTTTCCTTCTCGCTGTGTCCCAGCTCCTGGCACATTTGGTGTGCAGTACTTGTCAACAGAGTGAATTTGGGGTCCAGTGGCCTGAACAGACAGATGTGTTGGTTCTCTGAGGGTGGGGTGCTCTGGAAGGAGCCAGAAGGAGCATGCGACTCAGCTGCCTGCCCTTGGGACCTCAGTTCCTCCCTGGGCCTGGGCCAGGTGGGCCCAGAGAGGATGCCTGCCCTGCGTCGTGGCGAGGGACTCAGAAAGCATTTCCCTGAGGCGATGGCATGAAGGCTTGGACCTTCCTGCGCCAGAGTTAGTCAGATGAAGAGAGGACCTGTGCAAAGGTCTGGGGTGGGGAAGAGCACAGTTTGTGACTCTCCCCACTTTACAGATGGGGAAACTGAGGCTTAGAGAGGACAGTCATTGAGATCCCTTCAACTCCCTCCTTTACTGTCCTGCCCCTGCCAGGGCCACAGGGAGCGGCGTCTTAAGTAGTAATTCACCGAGCACAGGGCCGGGCCAGGTGGGGTAAATGGGGCCACTGATTGTCAGAAAGCAGCAGGGAGTCCCAGGACAAAGACCATGGCTGGCCAGTCCCCAGGGGCCTCTAATCGGCTTGGTGTGGCCTCCACGAAGCTTGTCCTGTTTGCTGGCGTTTCTCAGGCAATCCAGGGCAACAAGCGTGGGAGGGGGCTGGGCTGCTGGGGGCAACATGGACTCTTGTCCCCAGGTCTGGTCCTAGCTCTGCTGTGGCTCACTCATGTGACCTGACATTCCCTGGCCGTTTCTGAACCTCAGTTTTTCCACCTGTGAAATGGAGCTGCTGGAGTACTCAACCGGAGAGGGTGGATGGGTGACCCCCCCACAGCCCCACCAACTTGACCCCCAGGCCCCCCCCAAAGGAAGAGGGAAAAGAGTGGGGAATGAAGAGGCTGGGAGGCCAAGAAAGCAGAACATTAATCCATCCCTTTCAGGAGGGGGCTTTTCCCCCTTGGTCTCTAAAATCTCCTAAAATCTGATTTTGCGGGAAGTCGTTGGCCCAAGGGAGGCCTGTTTCCCTGGCAACCATTTCCTCTCTCAGCCCCCTCCGTACAAGCCCCCCTCTTCGTCTCTATAGAGGCTCATGAAGTTGCTATGGCAACGAGGACCTCCGGCCCCCACACCTGCAGCCCAGACTGGAACAGGGTGAAGAGGCCCCTGGGCAGGGACAGGGCCCAGCAGGGGCATCCAGGGACTGGCTTCATGCCCGCACTCAGGGCTGAGGGAGCAAAGAACAGAAACGCCCATTCCCCAGAACAGGGAGGGGTCCTCTCAGGCCAGCCTCCACTCACAGGGCAGGGCTGGGGTGATCTCCCCCTGCTGAGTCCCTCCCGTCTGGACCCAGGGGGGCTCCCTAAGGCTAAGTCCAACCCCCTCTCAAGGCATGAAGGGCCCAGGTCTCGGGCCTGTTCCGCTGCACGGCCTTGGCACCTGGCTTCCCCTCTCTGGGCCTCAGTTTGTTTATTTGCAAAATGGGGATGTTGGACTTAGTGGGACTTTCCAGCACCCCCACTGTGGTGTCTCCGAGCTAAAGAGTCTGTCTGGGATTGTTTGTGCCCAGACTAAAGCTCCCCTAGACCTCTTCACCTTCCTGATTTAAAACCCTGGGGAGAGGAACACCTTCTGAGGTTAGTGGGTTCGTGGAACGTGAGCTCAGGAGGCAGCTTGACCTCAGTTCTAGTTCCAACTCTGCCCTGCAGTTAATGGAGACCATGGGAACATTCTAGTCTGTTCTGTGTCTGTTTCATCATCTGAAAATGGGTAATAACAGGCCTTTCCCACTGGGTCATTGTGAGGAGTGAAGGGCTATCTGCAAAGTGCTGAGTGTGGGGTGTGGCACGCGGTAGGGAAGGGGTGAGTGGGGATTTTGGCTGTGAGACTGTCGGGGGGGTGGGAGAGTGGGGAGGACCTCCCCATCTGAGCTCTGGTCTCTCCTGAGGCCCCACAGCCCTGAATGCTGCCTAGTTATGGTCCCTCTGTGTCCCCGGATTGTTGTGGGTCCGGTGGCCTCCAGGAGCGTGCGGGGTCAGCCTTTGATGCTCCACCTGGGCTAGGGGCTGGGCCTGGGGGCCTGTGACAGCCCTCTCTGCCCCCAACCCCTCTGGCCCCATTATGCTTCCTGATCCCCCAGGCCAGCTCTGAGCGGGTGGTCAGCTTATCCCCAGTTTGTCTTGCTGCATGAGGTGGGTTTCCTCCCCGGCCCTTGTGCTCACTGTGAAGATGGGGGAAAGCCCTCGGGGCCTGAAGAGGTGGAGTGCTAGTTACAGCCCCACCAGTGCTCCTTGAACCCACCCCTCAGGCACCTCTGTCCCACTCAGGGACTCTCCTAGTGGAGTGAGGGGGCATAGGCAGCCCTGACCCCCCGAAGAGACTGGGGTAATGTGGAATGGTCTGTTTCCTCCATTATGAAGTGAGGGGTGGTGGGCCTGTCTGTGTGGGTCAGACCCCGCTGTGGAGGTTAAAGCGAATGTGGGGGTATCAACAGCCTTGGCCTGGCAGGGAGTGGGGCCTTGGCCCAGATTTGGGGCCAGGAGGCGCCAGCTCAGCATTTTCTCTGCATTTCAGGTCTCCCATGAATTTGCCATCAACTTCAACCCCACCAACCCCTTCTGCTCAGGTGAGTGTCAGGCGCCCCCGCACCTGCCCTGGGTTTACGCCAGGCCTGGCCATCTCCCTGGGCAGAGGGTGGGCCGAGTCCAGGTTTCTGTCCTTTTCTCCCATCCCCTCCCCCTCATGCTTGCTCAGAATGACAGAAGGGGAAGAGCTGGAGGTTGGAGTCAGGCATTCCTGGATATGAGGCCAGCTGCTGCCCTTTCCTGACTCCGTGACCTTGGAGAGGTCACTGCACCTCTCTGTGCTTTTGCCTCCTCACCTGCCCCAGGGAGGTGTGATACCTGCTTAGCTCACTGGGGTGTCAGGTGAGAATTAGGCGTTGACAGGAAGCTGACAGGAAGCGCTGTGAGGAGGAGGAGGTGAGGACTGCAAACTACACATGTGTCTCTCACCTCCCTCTGCCCTCACTGGGAGGGCCAGGCCCTGCCCCCCCCTGCTCCCCCTGCCTTCCTCAAGGAGCCTTGGCACCTGAGGATTGAGGGCTGCTTGTGGGGGGTGGGGGGGCAGGAAAGGGCAGAAAGTGAGTATGGTGTCTGTGCTCACCCACCCCTGGGCCTCCCAGAGTCACTCCAGAATCTATTGGAGGAGGAGAAGGGGACCCAGGAGGGTGTGGAAGAGGGTGGTGCCTGCCACCATGAGACCTTTCAGCCTAGTGTTTGGCTTGGGTGTAGCATCGACCTTCCCTGGGCATCCCTGAAGCTGGGCCACGTGTGCACTTGGAAGGAAAATGCATCAAGTTGCCAACTTGGGGAGATGCTGTGACTCAGAAGCCATGGGCATCTGTTGGCTGGAAGCATGGCCCTGTCCTGCTGGGGTCTGTGGTTTGCAGCAGGTCTCCAGGATGTTCTGTCCAAGTTCAGGCTGGTCGGCCTCCTCCCCAGCCAGGGGCCTCCTGGACAGGACCACAGGGCAGGCTCATGGCGGCAGCTGTTCACAGAGCACCTGCTGTGTGCAGGGGCTGTGCAAACATGTCAGTCCTCCCACAACCCTGAGCAGAAGCCAGAGCATGTCCAGAATGGGCCTCAGACGGCCTCCCACAGCTTCAAAGCACCACTGCTGGCTTTCCCTTCTCTGGGAAGAGCCTGCTGGACCCCCACCTGCCAACTGCCCAAGAGTGTGGATTCTCAGTCCCGTTGACAGACAAGGAAACAGGAAAGGTTAAACAACTTGCCCCAGGTCCCACAGCTGAGTAGCAAAGGCGGGATTCGAACTCAGGTCTGTCTGGCTCCACTTTCAGGGCTCTTTGCTCTCTACTGCCCTGGTCCTGCCCCTGGGAGCTTCCGGTCTCACAGGGCCCACACTGGCCACGGCTGGGGCATTTGGGGTGAGCATGAAGTGGATGCTTGGTCAGCATTTGGGATGAGAGTGGGGGCGGGGTCAGGGAGGACCGGGCTGATCTGGACCCTTCTCCCTGAGGCAGGCGTGGCCGGCATCGCCCAGGCATACTCAGCTTGCCTGCCCCACATCCGCTTCTACGGTCCCACCAATTTCTCTCCCATCGTCAACCACGTGGCCCGGTTTGCGGCCCAGGCCACACAGCAGCAGACAGCCACGGTGAGTAGGCGGCCACCAGCGTGGACATGCAGGATAGGGATGGCACTGGGAGGCCCTCCCCGCCTGTCATGAGGGATGGCCAGACTGAGTTCCTTCCTTCCTACCCACACACCCCCAGGGGGCTGGCGAGCTGGGTACTCTGCCTTCCCTTCTTCTAAAATCCTAGATGCCTCTCTGTGCCTCAGTTTACCTGCAAGTATGGTGAGGGGGTTGGGTTAAGCTCAGCTTGACTGGTCCTGGCTTCCTGGAGCACGGACTTGAGGAAGATGCAGCAGCTTCGTTCATGCTTTGTAGGAAATGGGGCTGCGATCAACGGGAGGGGCCTCCCCAGGGCAGAGGGTACTTGTTACTCCTGGGACACATGGAAATCAGAGACCGTGGTCCCTACAGCCCTAAAGCTGACCTTCTGGGCACTCAGTTCCCACAGAGCGGCTCGCTTCATGCTGTGGGCTTTGGGGCTGCCAAGCGCTGGCCGGGCGCTCACTGATGAGGCACGAGCCTGTCCCGGCCTGAGGCTGCCAGGGCTGCTGCGTGACATCTGGGATACCTGGCAAATGGCTGTCCTGGGTGCCTGCATCCCTGGTCCTCCCTCTCCCTGCCCCCTAGCTCCAGGCCCGATGCCAGTGTTGGGGTCATCGAGGGTCCCCCGCCCTCAACCAGCACCTGCCCTGCCCTGACTCTGCCACGTGAGGTGAGGGGTCTTCTCCCCCCTGCCCCAAGGGCAGTGCCCCAGGTAGCACTTCCCGGGCCCTGTCCCCAGTCCCACTGTCAGGCTCAAGCAGAGGCCGGCCGGGAATCTGGTGCCCAGCCCTGGGAGGGTGGGTGGAACCTGGACTGTGGCTGAGCAGCATCGGGTCGGATTCCTGCCCCGCCGGGAGACCTCACAAGCCCCTGCCCCTCTCCCGGCTTCCTCCTCTGAAAGGAAAGGGTTGCTGCACGAGAGCTGAAGCCCCTTCTAGACTGCCATTCCACTCTACCTCCAAAATATCCCCCGAGTCCGCCCGCGTCCCCACTGCCACGGCCACTGCCGTCCCTCACGGCTCTGGCCCTCCTATCCATTCTCCTGCCCCAGGGTCCTTTTAGCAGCAAATATGAGATGCTGCCAGTCCGGCCTCTCCCTTCCTCACCAACATCCTCTCCTACCCCCACACCTTGCTTCACTTATGGCCATTCCAGACTATTCTGCTGCCCACCTCCTTCCTGTCCCTCAAACACACCAAGCTTGTCCCCTCTCAGAGCCTTTCCCTGCTGTCTCCTCCCTGGAGGTTCTTCCTTTGACTCTGCATGGCTGACTCTGTCCCATTCCTCAGTGTGCCCTCAAATGCCGCCCCCCAGCGGCCTTCCTTGACCACCCATCTGAAGGCCAGCTCCCCCTTCTCTGTTTATTGCCGTCTTGACTCCCACGGTGGTGGCAGTTTCTCCTTCACATACTCCGTGTCTTCCCGTCTGTTGTGTCTCCCCCACTGGACTCTCGGCCCCACGGGGCCAGGCTGTGCCTCTGTGCTCAGCGTCCTCCCCCTGCTGGCCTGCAGCAGGCCCTCGTCGTGCTCCGGGAATGGATGGGTTTAAGTCGGCCCCTGCTGTGGGCTGTGCGCCGTGCCCGGCTCAGGAGCCGGAAGAGAGGACTCGGCCAGGGCCTCTCCCAGAGGGAAAGGGCCCTGGTCCATTGGGACCACCCGGAGGAGGGAGGCTCCTACCTGGTCACTAGGGAGGTGGAGGTTGGCTTCTGGGAGGCAGTGGCAAGGAAGGAGGGGGAGGTTATGAGAGAGAGAGAAGAGGACAGCACGGCCGGCCTGGGGAGGGCAGGACAGCAGACATGGTCTGGTTGTTCGGGAGGCAGCAGAGGAGCGTCTGCAGGGAAGGGGCCCTGGGGTCAGGCTGCCAGTGGTTAAATGCTGCCCCTGCCCCTTCCTCACTGTGTGACGTGGGTAAATCACTTAACCTCTCTGAGCCCGTTTCCTCATGTGTATAGTGTACTAATAGGCCCTAGCTGGAGGAGGTGGTGTTAGGATTAAATGAGATAACACAACACCTGGCACCCAAAGAGACCTGAAGGGCAAGAAAGGATGGGCGGCACAGAGTTCTGGAGGAGCCCCCCAGGCAGAGGGACCGCAGACGCCCCAGCAGGAGGGAGCTCAGTGTGCAGGGCGGTGGGGGAGCCTGGCAGGCCTGGTCGGTTCTGCAGGGAGCGTGATCCCTCTAGTCCGGCCCTGGTGGTGGCGCTGCAGGCCTGAGACAAGCCCCTTCCACTCTGAGCTGGTTCCTTTATGACATGGGAGACGTAAAGGCCCGGGGCGCTGTGGGGTCTGGGCAGCCTGAGTCGGACAGTGAGGGGGAAGGCCAGGGAGTGGAGTTTTTTAATTCCTGGGGGCGCGGGGCCAGGATTGGCTGGAGAGGGCGGAGGAGAGGCAGCCCTTCAGCCTGTACACCGTTTGGACGCCTGTGGGCAGCCCGGCTGTTGTCCCACCCAGTCTGTTATGGGCCTGAGCCAGCTCTCAAAGGGATGGGAACGAGGCCTGCATTCTTGTTTAGGGCAGAAAACATGGTGGGGGGATCAGGATTGATCCCAGTGTTTGTGCAGGGCTCTTTCACCTGCTGGCCGGGTAGGACTGGACAGGAGATGGCATGCTGGGGAGAAGGGGCCTGTGCCTGCTGTATCCTAGTGTGCGGGGGGCTTGTACCCTGGGGAGGGCCAGGAAGGGTGTCTGAGTTCTGGGGAACAACTGCTGAGGGCCCCCCAGAGGGGAGAACTCGGCTCTTCCTCTGAGCAGGTCCTCACCCTGAGCGGTCTTCGTACTCGCAACACCCAGGCCACTTGTCATGACCGGTCCTCCCAACCTGGGGAGGCAGCCACCAGGAAGACAGGAGGCACTGTCACCCACCCCAGCTGTGTGACCTTGGGCCATCTCCAGGCATCTCTGGGCTGAGGAGTGGGGCTGGGGCGTCTCTGTGGGCCCCTCCCACTCTGACGTCCATGAAGATGCAGGCGCTTCTCCACCTCCTGCCTGTCTTTACCCCGTCCCACGTCTCACTGTGCACCGAAGGCAGAGCTGCCTGACAGTGCAGCCTCCAGCTCCGGAGGCCCCTCAGCCTGGTTCACACCCAGCTCCCCTACTTCCTGGCTGTGTGACCCAGGGCTTAAGGGTTGCTTAAGCTCTCTGAACCTCAGTCTCCTCCCCTGTACAATGGGGTGATGGAACAGTCCCTGCCTAATAGCAGCATTGTGGGGATTCAACCAGATCAGCATGTAGATTGCTCAGCACAGTGCTTGGCATACAGTGAGCGCTCAATAAGTGTGGGCGGCTGCATCTTCTCGGGACACCTCTTGGGCCAGTGTTGGGTGATGCTGAGCACATTTAGGTCTAAGGCAAAAGGAAATAATTTATTGATTAACTGATGCTTTTGTGCAGCAGCTTTTGGGGGAACACTTGGCGTGGCTTCACTCTCCCTGTCCCCCGACATCCGCATGTGCATGCACACCCACGTACAGGAAGTCGAGAGCAGGTGCTGGGAAGCATCTCTCCAGGCAGCCCGCAGTCTCCCGTTCATTCACACCACACGTCCTGACCAAGCACATTTCTGCGCAGCACTGGGGAGACCACGATGCACGAGGCGTGCCTCTGCCCTCCCAGAGCCTGCAGTCGAGGGGGAGGCAGGCCGGGAAACAGCAGCTGTGGTACACGGCGATGAAACGTGTGGTGCCGGGAGTACAGGATCGTGAAGGGGGCCCTGACCCAGACAGAGGCTCAGGGAAGGCTTCTTGGAAGAGCGATGTCCAAGCAGAGTCGTGAAGGATGCTTCAGTTAGCCTCGTAGAGAGTGTGTGCACACGTGTGTTTGTGTGCGTGTGCAGGGTCCCACGCAGAGGGAGCAGCAGATGCAGAGGCCTGGCGGCGTGGTGTGTGGGCATAACTGGGGAAGGAGTGTGCTGTAAGAGGGCAGTGGGGTAGATGAGGGTGAAAAGGTAGGCCGGCTCCCACCGGGCCTTGGAAGCCAGTGAGGAATCTAGATTTTCTCCTGAGAGCAGTGGGGAGCCACTGAAGGGTATTAAGAGGTTTGGGGGGGCCGGGGGACTCCCGTCATGGGGCCTTCATCCTTCCCTCTGCTCTGGCCTGTAAGACCTGGGCCTCGCTGTCGGTGGCCCATTCCTAGTTGGCCATCTAGACTTCTGGTGGACCAGTGGAGGGAGAGCCGGGAAGCAGCCCGGACCCTGGGAAATTCCCCCCACCCTCCTCCCCACCCTTAGGGCCCTTGGCAGCCAGCTCCTCAGAAATAAGCCAGTGAGTGAGTGCAGCTTCCCCAGACCCTGCGTGGAACTGTTGTGGTCGTCAGTTTCTTATAAATCCAATCACGTGTTAAATGCTTTAGGGGAAGCGGCTAACAGTCCTAGAAACCTGAAGAACCTCTGGGTAAAGGCAAAAGATACTCCATCCTGGAAATGTGTTGGGGGCACTTGGGGTGGGGGGGGACAGGGATGTCCAGAGGAGCCTTCCCCAAGGGGTGATGCTGGCAGCGGAGGCAGAGCTCAGGGCTGGGGAGAGCCTTCACATCTCCTGGGACAGAGTAGACGCTCAGATAGGTGTTGGAGCTGTGGCCGGGAAGGGTGTGCCAGGGAGAAGGAGGGAAAGCAGAAAAGCATGGAAGTGGAAAGGCTTGGGGTGGGGTGGACCAGGACTGGCGGTGGGCACGGCAGGGCCCCTTCCCATCTCCTCCTGCCTCATTCCACTCTTCAGTCTCCCCTTCCACAGCCCCTCCCACCTCCCCTCTGAACTCTCTTGGGGGTGGCACTGTGGACCCCTGGGGTTCTAAGGGAACTTAGAGGTTCCTGGACAACCTCAGCTCTGCCCAGGGTGGGTGAGAAGCCCAGGACTTGTCAGCTGTACTTCCACTGCCAAGGCTGTCTGGGCTGCGGACCCCAAGCCGAGGCCGGGCACATGGGTATGGGCATTGTGCTGGCTGGTTGGCACAGAGGAGTGAGGGTTACAGTCCAGCACCGTGGCTCTTGGCCCTGGGCTGCTCTCCTGGACACTCAGGCCTTCCGACACTGGGTGCTGGGTGAGAGGCTGTGGAAAGCTCCCACCTGCCAGGCCCCCTGTTGGAGAGACGGCTGCAGGCCACTGATGCCGGCGGGCGCTGGAGGAGGACGCTGTGGAAAGAGCCCCGACTTTGGAGTCAGCCGGACTTCTGTTTGAATCTAGACTATGCCATTCCTGGCTGCAAGGCCTTGAGCAAGTCACTGTGCTCTCTCGGCCCGTCTCCTCATCTCCACAAGGAGAACCACACAGTGCAGTCACTGTCACTGTGTGTTAGCAGGGACTTGTCGCCCCAGCAGTTGGTGCTCCTGGGAACTGCAGGCCCCGTCTGCGCCCACCTCCCTGGGGAGGAAAGCTACGAGGGAGGTTCAGGCCTGCGCTCTCCGTCTCCAAGGGTAGATGGGTGGCTAACTGAAAGGGGAGAGCCAAGGGGCTGGCCCGGTGGCACAGCGGTTTAGTTCGCGCTTGGCAGCCCGGGGTTTGCGAGTTCGGATCCTGGGTGACCGTGGACACACTGCTTGTCAGCCATGCTGTGGTGGCGTCCCATATAAAGTGGAGGAAGATGGACACGGATGTTAGCCCACGGCCAGTCTTCCTCAGCAAAAAAAAAGGAGACAGCCAAGAGGGCCGTGAAGGGGTGAAGGGGGGGAGATCGCTGCCTGAACTGGGCGGGTCTGGGAGACCATCCCATCCCCTGCGGGTGAGGCCTGCTGACCCAGGCCAAGCATTCTTTTCTGTCCTCATTGCCAGGCCTACTCAGTGCTCCCTTCCCACCAGCTTAGGGGCCCCAGAAATATTGCCCTGGACTGTTTCTGGTGGGATGGGAGTGGGGTTTGAGGGCCTCTTAGGGAAGGGGTGCTGGGATGGTGGTGGGCTGTGGGGGGACAAGGATCTGGATGGGCTTATGAGGCACCCCCAACCCTAGGGATGGGGGCCTGGCAGCAGCAGCCCTCCACTGCAGGGATTCAGGCTGCCATCTCCATAGCAACAGGTATCCCCAGCCAAGGGATTGGTCTCCTAAAGGCACAGTGCAGGAGGAACTGGACTGCTGCTGCCCGGAGCTGAGGGTTAGGATGGAGGGGTCCATGCCTCTATGCAGCTCACCCCGCTCCTTCCTTCCACAGTTTGTGCTTGGGGGACAGGCAGGAGAGCGAGGCATCCTAGGGGCTGACCTTGTATCCTCTGCACGTTCCACAGGGGGCCGACTGGTGAGCAGGTAGCCAAGTACTGACCTGGAGTCTGGCCCGGTCCTGCCCTCCTTAGCTCCCTGACCTTGACTGGTCTGGGCCCGTTTCTTCTGAGAATCAGAAGGGTCAGACTAGAAGACAGATGCCCCAAACAGAGAATATTAGAGCCACAAGGGCTTTTCTGTTTAGTTTATGGATGGGGAAGACTGAGTTCCCCAAAAAGGGGCCAGAGGGTGCTGAGGACAAAGCTGAGTGGTAACCGAGGTCTCAGCCAGCTTGGCACCCGGGGCCTCTGCCCACGGGATCATCCAGGGAGCTCTGCTGAACTTCTCTCACTCACCCCCACCTTCGCAGTTCATATGGTATGAACACATCAGTTCATACACGTCACCCACACTAGTCAGTATTTTTCTTACTTATTTTATAAAGAAACTGTATAACCCACTGTGAGTGAAAAGTCAGTTATCACTTGCCGTAAATAGAGAGTAACAATAAAAATAAATACAAAAAGCTGTACAGTGGTATTTAAGTCTAGAGACTATTATCCCCTGAAGCTCCGAGCTTCCCGCCTTCTCTCTTGAATAAGGACAGTTAGCAGATGTCAGAGGCCTTGCACACACACTAGCACCAAACTCCTGGGTAGTCTGTGGAATGGAAGGACCACTGCAAACTAAGCCCCTTCCTGCCGTGACTCAATGCTGTGCCTGGTGTGTGCCCCCGAGCTGGAGTCCCACAGTCCCAGAAGCACTGGCCTAGCTTCCCTGCTTGGCTCCTGCAAGACCTCTCAGAGGCCGTGCTCCCAGGGAACGAGCAGGGTCGCAGGTATTGGTGTGCAGGTGAGGCAGAGGAGGGGAGGCTGGTCTTGGAGTCCATCAGCCAGAATGCACCTTCCTCCCCAGCCGTGGGCCTGACTGCCAGGAATGCAGCTGTCCATCACGGAGCCGCTGCCACGTGACAGGCATGTCCTCTTTTGAGAGAGGTGCAGCCACTCCCACTGTGCAGGTGAAGAAACTAAGGCACAGCCAGTTCAGTCAGCTGCCCAGAGTCCCACGGTGTAGCGACTGGCAGGGCACCCTGTGTGGAGGGCCCTCAGCCTCCTGAGCTGGGGAGTCTGATGGCACACAGGGCAGGAGGCTGGGATTTGGCCACAGCTAAGGAAGAGCCACCTTCCTCCCAGGGGCCAGAGTGTTTGGGGGGGTTGGGAAAGGAGGGAGGGCTAAGGGGTGCCAGGGGCCTGAGGGCCATGCTGAGTGCCCGACTGGCCTGCTGCCTGCAGCAATACTTCATCCTCCTCATCATCACGGACGGCGTCATCAGTGACATGGAGGAGACGCGGCACGCCGTGGTGCAGGCTTCCAAGCTGCCCATGTCCATCATCATCGTGGGCGTGGGCAACGCCGACTTCGCAGCCATGGAATTCCTGGATGGGGACAGCCGTGCGCTGCGCTCCCACACAGGGGAGGAGGCAGCCCGTGATATCGTGCAGTTCGTGCCCTTTCGAGAGTTCCGCAACGTGAGTGTGGGCCCAGGCTAGGGAGGGGGTGGTACAGGACCCCAACAGCCATAGTTAATAGTCAAGGATGAACATAGTGGGGTTGTCTGCCCAGTCCTAGGCTCCTCTAGCCTCAGCTCCATCGACTATGTCCTTCCTGAGGCCCTATGTGCCCAGCGCCATGCCAGGCTCTGCCCCCGGACAAGGCCACATGACAGTGTGAGCCTTTGCTTCAGCAAGCTGACAGAACACAGGGGAGCAGTGCCCAGTCCAGACTGGGGCTCCAGGCAGGGTTTCCTGGGGGACCTGCCCTCTAACCCAGGTCCTGAACCAGAAGTAGGCAAAGGATTCGGGGCAGACGGAGGGACAGAGCACAGGCCCGGAGGTGAGAGGCTTTCCTGGTGATCACGCCTCAGCCTCCTCACTTCACATTTCAGAGTGGCCTCCTCCCCCTAAGGGCCTCTGCAGGGGCACTGGTGGCCCCACCTTGTTCCTGGAGGCGGCTCTGGTCCCATTTGCAGGTGACCCCAGGTCTGCCCTCAGGAGGCTGGGGTTGGCTTCCTGGTGGCTGCCCTGGCACCTGGGCCTATAAGGAGCCCCAGAGGGAGCACAGCCTCTCAGATGCCACCACTGTACTGCCAGCCTGGAACCTAACTCTTATTTGACCAGAGGCACACCGTGTGGCCTTGGGCAAGTCTTTGACCTCTCTGGGCCTCAGTTCCCTCAGCTGTAAGGGCCTCTCCAGGTGCTGTGGCTCAGATCCTGGGAGCCAGTCCCAGCAAGAACTGACCACCCTGTTTTGTACCAGTGGCCCTCACACCTCTACCCAGTACCCTCTGGGCTCCCCTGAGATGGTCCAGCTCCCTCTGGAGCATTAGCTTCCTGACAACACACGCTGGGCACTGGCCACCCAGTCATGCCCAAGACTGACTGAGCCCCTCCCCGTGCCTGGCCTGAGGCTGGGCGTTCAGCAGTGAACCAGACATTCACAGCCTATTCATACTGGCCAGGAAGGTGCTCAGGAAACGTCAGCCAGATGAGCAGGCTGTGCAGCTGGCCTCCACCGTCTCTTTCCCCGAAAAGCCTCCCACAGACAAATCCATCCTAAAGTGTTTCTCCTAGGCATCCCAAGTGCTCAGGGTAAGAGTTACGCTTAACTTAAAGGTGGGCCCTGGTCATGGTGGGATTGCGGGCATGGGCTGAGATGAGGGACGCCAGTTTGGACAGCCCTGGCCCTCGGCTGGAGCCCTGACACCTCTGGAGCAGCTGTCTGCCTGGTGCCCCTCACAACCTCCATTCAGTAATCCTTACTCTCTCCCCTCTCCACCCCACCCTCGACCCTGCAGGCAGCAAAGGAGACCTTGGCCAAAGCTGTGCTGGCGGAGCTGCCCCAACAAGTTGTGCAGTATTTCAAGCATAAAAACCTGCCCCCCACCAACTCGGAGCCCGCCTGAGCGCCAGCCGTGCCCAGCAGCAGCATGCCGGCTGGGCCTCCTGACCTCCCCCAGGAACACCCTCCCCCAGGAACATGCACGCTCACCCTGCTTCCTCGTGGGTGGCCTTTTTTTTACCAATCCACATTTTTATTTTTTACAACCAGACCTCCACCCCCAACTTCCCCCAGCCCAGCTGGGCCTTCTTTGTTGGAGTCACTGATGATGCTTCCAGGCCAAACTGGCTTCCTCTCCCCACCCCAGTCACTCTTCAGTGTTGAATGTACTTTGTATAATTTTAGTGGAATTATTATTGTTATTAAAGAGAATAAAATTTTTACAATCATAACTGGCTTTTTCCAAGTAACTAGCTGCAGACTCTGGAAGGACCATGTCTCCGGTGCATACTTTGTGTTGTAGCCTGCCCCTAACTAACTCCCACTCGGTGTTTTTTTTACTGTGACCATGTTCGATTTGTTATACTCAGGGTAATAAAGGAGTTTCAGACGTCCCTGTGTCAGCTCCTTCCTCAGCCCGGACCTGATGGGCTCACTGACCTGGGAAAGGAAACATGAAAACCCCTTCCCCAGCAAGCCTGTGAAGGCGGTGTAATCCCTTCTACCTGGGGACATGCAGTCCCCATGAACAGTGGCACCTCTGTTACCCTGGCACAGAACTTGGCACCTTGTCCATGCTCAATAAATATTTGTGGATGAGGGGGCCGCCTGGTGGCGCAGCGGTCTAGTCCGTGCTTGGCAGCCCCGGATTCGCAAGTTTGGATCCCGGGCGCCCGCCGACGCACTGCTCGTCAGCCACACCGTGGCGGGGTCCCATATAAAGTAGAGGAAGATGGGCACGGATGTTAGCCCAGGGCCAGTCTCCTCAGCAAAAAGAGGAGGATTGACGACGGATGTTAGCTCAGGGCTGGTCTTCCCCACAAAAAAAAAAAAAAGTATTTGTGGATGAATAGAATGCACGGGGCCCCACCAGCAACTGTTGGTCTTCCGGCCCCTGCAGAGCCCTCGCCATTGTTTCTGGGAATCCCCACATGCTGGCCCAGCCAATACCATGTGGGGTCCTCCCTTTCTTCCTCTTGGTCCACACTCTGTCCTGTGTCCCCCCAGCCCCCATGTGCACGCAAACACAGGACAGCAGTCGCTGCCACCTGTCTGCTCCTCCTTCAGGTCTTCCAGGCACTGGCGTTCGCCCTGTGGTCTGCAGTGTGAAAGCCTCCTTGACCTCAGGATGCTCAACAGGGCTGCTTCTGTCCCTGCAGACAGCAGCCGTCGGTTTCCACCGCATGCCCCACTCTGGGCTCAGGCTCAACGTCATGAAACCAGCCACCCCCCAGGTCCCTCCTCTCTTCCACATACCACGTCTTTCTTACCCGCCTTCCCCTTGGAGTTCCAGCCAGCCCCTTTGCCACAGGCTTGTGTGTAACCTAATAACAACTAACATTTATAATAAGCACTGTTTCCAGCTCCGTGTCAAGTGCTTTACAGGCATAATCTTGATGAACCCTTGCAACAGCCCCTGCCTGTGACCATTTCAGATATGAGGAAACAGGGAGAGAAGCTAATCGAATCTGTTAGAGGCAGAGTCAGCACTTATATCCAGGTCTGGCTGACTCGAGAGCCCCCGATTGTTCCACTGCATTGAACATCTTCCCTTGACTCTGCAGAAGAATCTTCTACTCAAGCTGCTAATGAATTTGTCCCTCCTCTCCACTGACACTGGGAAGTCAGTTATCTCGACCTACCCTCCCAGGTCAGTAATTCTGACTAGTGACCTGCTAGATCTGGGTGGTGCGCCAGGCAGTTTCCTCCCTCCAGGTGCCTGGTAATCTCAGGAGCCAGTGTTTGTCTAGAGGGACTGAGTGAGGGATGTCGTCATCCTGAGCTTCCAATGCCTCTGCGATTCTGTGGCCACCAAAAGTCGGCTGAAATATGCTTCAGGGACTCCTTCACTTCTCCCAGAGGGCTGCAGGACTGCATGGAGCCCAGATTTCCCCAAGGACCACTGGGAAATCAGAGCACACTGGCCCAGGGGCCAGCTTGGCAACATGGATGGAATCCCAGGACCAGTGCATCTGGCTCCTTGGTTCACCCCTAGTCCTTGCTCAGGCCAGCTGCAAGACTGGGTGCTGGTTGAAACAACAGCACAAGATTGCTTGTTTACCCTCCTATTTGGTAGCTGAAGTGAGTCTTGCTAGATAGCACATCCCCAAAGGTTTGTAACCCCCCAACCTGAGAGAATCTGTCAAGTTCTGATTGACCAGAGGCCTCTATGGGGGAACAACCTTCTCCTAGCCCACATCCCCTCCTTAGCCCTCAGGGGACGGGTGTTTTGGAGTAACCACTTCTCATGAAGACCTCTCCCTTACACCTCCCCATGGGAATAATTTACCAGATTGGGGAGACTGACATCTATTGGGCCATGTGAAGGTAGAGTCCCTGCCTTGCATCAGGGTCCATCCCAAATGCTCAAACTCTTATGGGCCACCTACCTCAGGTGTGGGATCTGCAGCCCCCACTTCTCAGCTTCATGTGGGAGCAGACCCAGCCACAACTGCTCTTTCTTCCCCCTTCTCTGCCTGAGGATGGGTGGATCAGTCAAGCAAGCCCTCTACTCCCAGTGGGCTTGAGTTCACAGGGGAAAGGAAGGTGCTGAACTCCTGACCAGGCCAAATCATCACTTAAAAAAAAACAAAATAGGGGCCGGCCCGGTGGCGTAGCGGATAAGTTTGCATGCTGCGCTTCAGTGGCCCGGGGTTCGCAGGTTCGGATCCCGGGCGTGGACCTGCGCACTGCTTATCAAGCCCTGCTGTGGCGGCGTCCCATATAAAGCAGAGCAAGATCTTCCTCAGCAAAAAGAGGACTGGCAACAGATGTTAGCTCAGGGCTAATCTTCCTCACCAAAACACAAAAAAAGCAAAACCCCAAAATAAATGAGTCCTGGGGATGTAACATACAGCATGCTGACTATAATTAATAATACTGTATTGTATATTTGCAAGTTGCTAAGAGAGTTAAATCTTAAAAGCTCTCATCACAAAGAAAAAATTTTTGTAACTATTGTGGTGGTGGATCATTTTGCAGTATACACAAATACTGAACAAGTATGCTGTACGCGTGAACTAATATAAGGTCATACGTCAATTATATTTCAATAAAAACCGACCCACCCACCAGCCTTGGTGCTGCTACAGGTTCTGACACGTGGAGAGCAGGCTGAAAAGAGAACTTGGAAATCTGACTACAAGACTCCTTCACCGTGAGTCCCTGCCACTGGGGCCCGGACACTGGCATTTGTTTAGAAGTTTCACTGAAACCCCGGGAAGCCAGATGTAGAGTTAAAAGCTCAAATTAAAGTTCTGGTCTGTCCCCTAGCTGTGTGACCTCAGGCAAGATGTTAAATGAATTCCGGTTTCCTCTATAAAATGGAGAGAAGGGCTGCTTCACAGGATTTTTTTTAGGATGAAAGACTACTGTCCACAAAAATGGTCCACAAATGTCCCTAACAGTGCCTGGCACGTACACAGCAGGCCCTCGGCACACAGTGAAGGAATGTAAGGGGTAATGATGTGCAGGACTGTTAGACAGTGAGGGAGAAGCCCCGCCGACACCCATGAGCTCCGAGGGGAGGTCCTCTCTTGGTTCTGCTGCCTGGCTCCCCCGGAGCTCTGATGCAGGGCCACATCCTGCTTGTTACTGCTGTCACTCTCCCTCTCTCCCTAAACTGCTGCTGCAGCAGGTAAGGGAGCAAAATGCCAGCCCTTGCCAGCATCGCTAAGGCATGAATGTGCGACTGGCTTCATGTGTTCAACTTGTGACTGCAGAAGTGTTGCCAAGACTTGAGCCTCCCACGGAGCAGAACTTGGATTCCATACTGTTACGCGTAAGTGGGCTGGGGACACCAGGAAATCAAGAAAATACCCAAGTCCAAATGATGGTACATTGCCACTGAGCTCTCCGTTTGTTTTTCTGGAGGGGCTAAGATGACAGCTGAGCCGTATACCCACGGCCAGGACGCGGGAGCCAAGGAACCGGGTGTGCCTAAGCAATTAACATTTAGCTAAGAGGGAAGCACACAGCAGAAGCTGGCAGTTGGAGCTCTGACGACCAGATCTGACCCCTCACTGTGCCAGCGTCCTAGCTGCAACTGAGGAATGCCATAGGATAGAAAAACCTGCCATCAGTCACCACGAACAAAGCTCTGGACACCCCGCCCAGAAGCGGGGGAGGCCAGTGGTAACAAGACTAACGAGGATGGCTACCATCTACTGAGCACTGTGTGGCAGATACCACACCAAGTACCTAATCCAGATTATCTTTCACCCTCACTAGGAAGTCAGTGTCATTATTCCTATCTAGCGAGGGGGAAACTGAGGCCCAGAGAGGTTTAGGACCTGTCCAAGTGACCCAGCTAGTAAGTGTATGGCTCCAAGCTCATAATCACTATGGTATACCCAGGGAAGGTGGAACGAGGCTGAGTTCCCAGGGAGGAGAAGCAGAAGCAGGAGGGACGTCTCGGGTGAATGAAGCTTGTCTTGGGTGGAAAGGAGGCAGCCAGAAGGGAAGAAACCCATTAGGTGGAGAGTGCATGAGGGTACAAAGGGCTAGCCTAGGCCACTCCTAGTTACGGACTCAACGTTCAGTCTAGAATGCTCTTGAAAAAAGTTGAAGCCCCCCCTTCCCCCTCCCAACGCTGGAGTTGAGAAGCCGGCTCTCTCCTCCTGGGTCCTGGGAACAGGGAAGGCATATATAAACAGGTCACCAGTCACCACTTTGGGTTCAGTCACATTCGCCTCCCTGCTTTTTATAGGTGGAAAAATGGATGCTGTGAATTTCGTGCTCCCTTTCTCCCCATCCAGGTGGGTGCAGAGCCAAAGGTAGATGTCTAGCAGGAAGTGGTTGAGAGGGCATGGTGTGACACAAGCTACAGAGTCTAAAGAGAGCTGGCCATGGGATTCCTCAAAGACGAGCTTTGTCCCTCGCGTGGTTCAAGAACTGTAAGAACACCACCGCTCAGGACAATGGAAGCAGGTTTAAGGAAACAAATCCGAAATTGCTTTTATCCCTTATCACCTAGTTATAAAATCCCAATTATTTATTAAGACAGGAATGTTTCCTTTCATCCCTGTTTTTCTACTCGTCTTTGGGCTTGAACCACACTATCTACACTGGAGGCTCTCCAAGGCTGCTTCCTCAGTTGGGCAGACCAGACCCTGTTTTGCTCCTCCTGGTTTCCACAGAACCTGTGTCTCAGCTCCAGGGCTCTGCAATAACGGGCACAATGGAATACAATGAAATGATCACCGTGATTCTCGGTCTCTCTGGAGACACCAGGGCAGAAATCTCAGTCTAAAGAGTTTCAACCTTCTCAACATAATCGAGCTGTTATGGTAGATGAGGAGGGAGCTGGGAGCACAAGATTCAGTACAAGAAAAGCAAGATCCTGTTCTCTGACGGGTTTATTAGCTTTCAAATTAACGTGTGTTTTTAATCCCTGCGACCCTTTGTCAACTTTCTTTGCCATCAGCAGAGGCCACGAGGTACAGCAATGGCCTCTTGCAAGTCAAACCACGTGAAAATGGTGACGTGGAGTCCTCGGTCTGCCTCCTGAAATGATTTAAGGTTGCTCTGGGTACATGCTGTAATAATAACAGCACGATCGCAGGAACAATGAAACAGAGAAGCAGAAGGTGCCTACACAGTTTTACCTAAATGTCTTGTTTGTTAGCGTGGAGCTGGCGCGCCTGTACTGACAGTCGGGAACAATTAGCACAGAGTAGTTCTGAAAAGGAGGAAGAATTCACGAGGCATCAGTTATGGGTGAAGGGAAGTCACCATCTGGCAACGGGCACCAGAGCGTTGCTGCACCAGAGGGAAAGGAGGGGCTGGACGAGATCTGGGGGGCCTCTCTGCCCACGTTAAAACTGAGCAGCTTCTCTGCCTGCCAGCATCGCAGTGTCAACACGTTGTGTATGTGTCTCTCCCCGTCTCACACCAAGGAAGTAGAAACAATTGACAGAGGAACCAAGGGGAAGAAAGAATTGTACAGAAATGTACAGAAGAAAGAAATGTACTCGTTCTCCTGAAGCAGGGGAAACTACAGATTTTTTTTTTAAAGCCTGTGCCTCCCTCTGTCCTTGAGGCCTCCATACCTCATCTCACCCCGTCCTCCCCTCCTTCCCAAAGGGGAAGCCCCTGCCTCCCTTTATGAGACAACAAGGTGAAGCAGCACCTCTGGGCCCTGGCTGCTCAGGGCGTCGGAGCTGCTCTGTGTGGGAAGGGAAAAGAGCAGGAGAGACAGCAGATAAAAGAGGAGGAAAGGACTAGGGCAGCACCTTCAGACTAGAGATAACTTGCAGAATTAGAAGCCACAACTATAATATGTACCAAACAGAGAGGGGCCTCGACAGATACAGAGTAGAGTCAGAATACGCGAGTGTGTCCCACTGGTTTACAATATCAGGATTCCAGGAGCTGCCACACTACATCATCTTGTCCACATGCCCACCAGTACTTCTGACTTCTGGCCATGATGAAACAAGGCCGATGTTTCTCTAAGGTTTAGAGTCTTAAATGGGATTGGATGAAGGGAGGAGGAGAAGCAATGGGCAAGAGTAAGGGAAAACTTCACCAGGATGACGAGTGTTAAGTGACACCCCCTGCAGACGTAGTTTATAATCTTTACTTAGTCACACAACATCAAGAATTCGTTAGTCCCAGGGGAGTGCGCCATTTCCCCACCTGGGTCAGTTCTCTTCCCCCACACGCTCCACAATGCAGTATAACCAGAGGACGTGCTCATCTAGAACGGACGTTCAAATAACACCTGTCTAATAACTGCCCGTGCGTCTTTGCGCTGTCGGGTAAGGAAAACGAGAAAAAAACAAGAAAGCAATATAACCCGAACCTGTGCAAGCCAACTGGTGCCAAACTTCCCAGGGCGTTGTCAGTGGCGTTTCTGCTGGGCCCTGACCTCCGCCCCACCACGACACTGAGGACAGAGGTGGAGGGACAGGTTTGGGCTCTGCACTGGACTGGAAAGAGAAATCAAACACAAGTCAGGCCACTGGTAAATTCTGGCACATTTTTAGACGAGGTTAAAAATGTCCCGATGTGCACAGGAAGCAGGCAAAGGAGATTTCTGAGGGAGGTAACGCCTGTAGGCAGAAGGAACGTCCCGTCGGCTCCCGGGGAGGAGCTCCTGGCGGTAAGGACACGGGAGCTAGGGGGCCTCGAGGAAGGTGTTGGTTCGGAAGATGGAGGAGACGATCTTGCCAGTGGCGTTGATAGTACCTTCGCTGTCCGAGCTGGACTCAGAGTCACTGCTCCCAGAGTAGGCGCCCAGGCCTGGGAGGATGCCGATACAGACTGCAGCGGAGGGGCAGTGGATGGAGGGACCACTCAGGGACGTGCTTCCCAGAGACACGCAGGATGGCGCTTCTGCAAAAAAGGAGGGAAGACTGTTACTTCATCACCTCTTTCCACAGTCGATGGCATACTTTCCATACGCCAGCCACTGTGCCGAGGGCTTGACCCACGGGAGGGCTTGACCCACAGAAGGGCTTGACCCTACGTGGTCAACACTACAGTCACCTTCATCTTACAGTTGTGTTCCTCTCTGGTAATGGAGGAAACTGAAGCCACAGTCAGAGAACATTTTAAGACCACGCAGAACGTCACCAAGAAGCTGGAGCAGTTTTTGCCCCAGGAAACCCACAGGTACTCTGCCACCTCAGTGACAGAAAGCCTCAACCTAGAAAACGCAGGTCTTGAAGGTTAAAGGAAAAGTTAAGAACTCTGCTCCACTCCTCCTTCCCTCTAAATGTTCCCAGCCTCACTTCGACACTACAACCACCTGATACGTAGGTCTCCCCCACGGCACTGATGAGGGAGATCAAAAGACCTGGCTACAGTTAAAGGCCACTTAAGAGCAGAAAACAATAAACTCAATCTGAATCAAAAGATAAAGTACTAAAACGATACCAGAGCTCACTGCAGAGTAAGGGCTGCAGTTCAAACCGCACTGTCTCAGGCTGACAAGCATGTCACCTTCCAGGGTTTTGCCTTAACAAACCCCGAACACATACCTCACCTAAATGTGAAAAGGACACATGGCCCCTAATACATGAAATCAGGAGTAAGTAAAAATTCCACTGAGAAGCAAAAAGAAATATCGAACAACCAGTACACGGAGTGCAGGAGCTCAGCGTATTTGCTTGTCTTACAGAAAGTCCCAACAAGGAAAAAGAAGCCACTAAAGAGAAGCAGTGTTAAAACATGGAGACAGAAAAGTGAGACGAGAGCTGACAATGGGGGCAGAGACGGCGAGAACAAGGCTATAGGAAAGTAGAGGCAAACGTTTGCAACAAATATCACAAAAGCTCATTTCTTTACAATACAAAGAGTTCTTCCAAAACCAGCCAACCAACCAACAAGTGAATAGAAAAGTGGACAGAAGACATGAACAGTTCACAGAGAAAGAAACATGAATTTTAAACACAGGAGAATAAATAATCTATCAGGAGGGAAGGTATAGGGAACAGACAGCTTTGTAGGTTGCAGGAGTACAGGGAGACTTGGCAACGTCCTTCAAACTGAAATGCTGTTCCCAGGAGAACATTCGCATCTCTGTGTACTGGTATGGAATGGTCTCCAAGACTCTGTGCTAAACGAAAGAGGCAAAGATGCATATAAATTATAATTTGTGGGGGGGAAACATGCCCTTGTATATGCATGACAATGTCTGAAAAAATACATAAAAATGTAACAGCAGCTGCTCTGGGGAGAGGAACTGAACGGTTGGGGAACAGGGGAGATTTTCCACTCTATACACTTTTGTCCCTTTTGAATTTTCTATGATGTGCATATACTACCTGTTTAGACAATTGTTTAAAAAGGCAAATGTAAAAATTCAAACAGCATCCTGGGCCAATTAAACTAGGGAGGAACAGTCCCACACATCTCTGTAACCCCAAGGGCATCCCTGAATTCCAGCCAGGAAGGCTGTTGAAGACCGGACAGTCCTAATGACGAGAGGGATTGCTTGTCTACATTCTCCTCTAACTGTAAGTCTCTTGAGGGCCAGGGCCCCTTCTTCACCATCCCACGCCCGTGGCACAGAGCACAGAGCCTGGCACAGAGCAGGTGCACATTCACAAGGTGTGAGAATGCAAGAAGATGTGTTAAAGGCATTTAACACTTTCATTGTAAATGGCTAAATTTTTTGAGGTGGGATGTGAAAATCTGGGACATAACATCAAACTGTCTACCATTTATTACATGAAATTCACTGTACTATTATTTTCACAGAACAACGATACTTCCAGTACAGTTATGTGCCACATAACGACGTTTTGGTCAACAATGAACTGTGTATATGATGGTGAACCCATAAGATCGGTACCATATAGCCCAGGTGTGTAGTAGGCTATACTATCTAGGTCTGTGTAAGTACATTCTATGATGTTCGCACAATGATGAAACTGCCTAATGACGCATTTCCCATAACCTATCTCCGTCGTTAAGCAGTGCATGATTGTATTCTGTTAGAAAAATTTTGTTATTCAAAAAAAAAACTGATATTTTATAAGGGCATGAATTTATGTGAAGCTCTTCATTGAGATATGTCACTTTATTATCTCAAGGGTGAACTGAATTTGAGAGTCTATCTTAGAAAAGGATCAAGTTCAGAGTACCTATGGAGGACTAGAGCTGGACTAACGGAAGGATGGAAATCAGCCACAGAAATGCAACCAAGGAATGTGGACCACTGTGGCATCAGCAGAGTTTAAGCCAAAAGACCAAATCTCTCAATTATCTAGGAGGTTTCAAGAAAGAAAAGAGACTGCAACTCTGACAAATTTCATTCCAAAAGCAGTTAACTGTCCAAAGGGAACAAAGTGGTGGCCTCCAATCTCACCCATTTGGTGACATTTCCTGCCAACTTCTACATTTGCAGGACTATACTATCATACCAAAATAACACCGAAAATTACTAATAGAGACTGTTCCAGGGATTCAGACAGATGCGTGACTTGAGAGTAGATGGGGCCAACTTGTGCATCCACTGGCTCTGCTTAAGTCCAGACCCTCCAGTGCAGGAAGCCTGAACCTCCACTAGGATCACAGAGCTATCTTCTGGGGGACTAAGGGGGCAAATCCTTCTACTACAAGGAAAAGACTCTGAAGCAAGCTTCAGGGTATATTCTTCTCGTGGTACCTTAGCTCCTAGCAAAAGAGGATATTTCTTGCCCAGCTTCTGATGTAAGAATGGAGGGGTAGGAAGAGGGGATTTAGAACAAAAAAAAGACGGATCTGAAACCTAAGTGTCTGCCTGAGACAGTTTAAAGAAGTCACACCAGTTTTCTTTCCCATTGATCGATGCAAATAGTTCCTACCAGAGAATAAGCACCAGATACAGGACTACTAGTTAACTAGTTGAAACACATTTATGATTTCTATGAAGTTTTACATATATGTTTGTGTTTGTGTGTATACACACACAGTATAACTTATCCTATTTAAGCAGCCACAGTTTAGCAAGTTTCCTATATATTAAAAAGATATCAGTGAAATGGAACTCCTACATTGCTGATGGGAATGTAAACTGGGATAACTTCTTTGCAGGGCAATTTCACAATATTTATCAAAATTACAAACGTATATCCTCTCTGACCCAATAATTCTACTTCTAAGTATTTAACCTGATGTATTTGTGAATGTGAAAAATGATGCATGTACACAGTTATTTAAGAAAACATCACAACAGAAAAGAATGGAAACAACCTAAACGTTCATCAATAAAAAATGGGATAAATATTCTATGGTACAACCATACAATGGAATACTATACATCCTTAAAAAGCAATGAATAGTTCTTTATATTCAGATACGCAATGATTCCCAAGGTACAATAATAAGTGAAAATAAGCAATGAGCAAAAAAGTACGTTAATTAAAGTAATAATAATGATAATAGGAAAGCACAGGGGGCCGGCCCAGTGGCGTAGTGGTTAAGTTCACACGCTCCGCTTCTGGAGGCCCAGGGTTCGCAGGTTCTGATCCCAGGCACGGACTGACGCACCACTTGTCAAGCCATGCTGTGGCAGCATCCCATATAAAGTAGAGAAAGATGGGCACGGATGTTAGCTCAGGGCTAATCTTCCTCACCAAAAAAAAAAAAAAAAAAAAAAATAGGAAGCACAAAAACAACATATGAAGTATTCTTGCCAAAAAATCAACTTGAATTGATCAAACTCTAGATCAAACTACCATTTTACAGGAAACACAGGGTATATAGGAACACCATGGGGATCCAATCAGCAAACTCTAGAGTGTGGGAAACTCCACAGGACAAAGATCCAGTTTTTTCACAAATAAAATACAAAGGAAACAAAACACAAATTTAAAAAGGAGGAAGAACCTAAAGGTTAAGAGACTTAAAAGACATATTACCCTATTGTTAAGACGAAATAAAATGGCAATATTTCCACTGATCTACAGATTCAAGCAATCCCTATCAAAATTCCAGTTGCCTTTTTTGAAGAAACTGACAAGTTGATCCCAAAATTCATATGGAAATGCAAAGGACCTTGAAAAGCCAAAATGATCTTGAAAAAGAACAAAGTTGGAGGACTCACACGTCACAATTTCAAAACTTACTACAAAGCTATAGTGATCAAGACTGTGTGGTAATGGCATAAGGATAGACACACAGATCAATGGAAGAGAAAAGAGAGTCCAGAAATAAACCCACGCACCTTGGTCCACCAATTGTTGACAAAAGTGCCACAGCAATTCAGTGGGGAAAGAACAGTTTTTCAATAAATGGTGCTGGGCCAATTGGATATCCACACAGAATGAAATTGGATCCCTACTTCACGCCATATACAAAAACTAACTCAAAATGGATGAAAGACTGAAATGTAAGAGCTAAAACTATAAAACTCTTAGAAGAAAACACAGGTGTAAATCTTCATGACCATGGATTAGGCAATGGTTTCTTAGATATGACACATAAAGTACAAGCAACCAAAGAAAAAACAGACAAATTAGATGTCATCAAAATTTAAAACTTTTGTGCTCCAAAGGACACTACCAAGAAAGTGAAAATACAACCCACAGAAAGGGAGAAAATATTTGCAAATCATATATCTGACAAGCGTCAAGTACCCAGAATATATAAAGAACTCTTACAATTCAACAATAAAAAGACAAATAACCCAATTTAAAAATGGGCTCAGAATTTGAGTGAATATTTCTTTAAAGAAGATATACAAATGGCCAATAAACACATGATACCAAAATCATTAGTCATTAAGGAAATGCAAACCAAAACCACAATGAAATATCATATTCACATGCACAAGGATGGATATTAAAAAAAAAAAGACAATAACAAGCGTTGATAAGGAAGTGAAGAAACTGGAACCCTCACATACTGCTGGTAGAATACAAAAATGATACAGCTGCTTTGGAAAACAATTTGGCAGTTCCTCAAAAAGTTAAACATAGAGTTACTATATGACCCAGCAATTCCATTCCTAAGTATATACCCAAGAGAATTGAAAACAGTTTTTCACACAAAAACTTGTATATGAATGTTCATAGCGGCATGATCTATAATAGCCAAAAAGTGGAGACAACCCAAATGTCCATCAACTGATGAATGGACAAACAAAATGTGCCATATCATACAATGGAATATTATTCAGCTGTAAGAGGTACTGATACATGCTACAACACAGATGAACTTTGAAAACATTATGTCAAGGGAAAAGAAGCCAGACATAAAAGATCATGTATTGCATGATTTCATTTATATGAAATGTCCAGAAAAGGTAAATCCACAGAAACAGAAAATCGATTAGTGGTTGCCAGTAGCTGGGGAGAGGGAAGAATGGGGAGTAACTGCTAATGGGCATGGAGTTTCTTTCTGGGGTCACGAAAATGTTTTGGAATTAAATAGTGGTGATAACTATACATTCTTGTGAACATATTAAAAAACACTGAATTGCAACCTTTAAAAGGGTAAATTTTATGGTATGTGAATTATATCTCAATAATTTTTTTAAAAAGCCATATAAGCCAAATACAATGTCTGATCCTCGCTTGGACTTTGATTTTTAAAAAACCAATTGTCAAGAAAAAAAAATTATGGGAAAATGGAATACTAATTTGATATTTGATAATATTTAGGAACTATTGTAATATTTTAGGTGTGATAATGATACTAAAATTATATTAAAACAATCAACCAAAAAAAGAACTCTATTTTTTAGGGATACATACAGAATTATGGATGAAACAATCTGATGTCTCGGATTTGCCTCAAAATACTACAGTTGAGGAGGTATAAATGAAATAGATTGGATATGTGGTAAAAGTTGTTGAAGCTACATGATGGGGTTCATTATACTATTACCTCAATGTTTGAATATGTTTTAAGTTATCTATAATAAAAGATTTTTAAAAATATATATTTGTAATTGCTTATACATACAGAGAATAGCTCTGGATGGATACATACAAAACGTATAATACTGTTTCCCTCTGGGAAGGAGAATTGGATGGAAGAAGATATATAGGTCAAAGGGAGACTCTTCACTGAATGTCCTTTTTAAAAGCAGATTTTAGAGCAAAAAGGTATCAGCAACAGCTGACCATTACTGATACTCAGTAGATACATGTTAAAAAATATTCACTATTTTTGTGTGTGTGTGTGTCAGGAAGACCAGCCCTGAGCTAACATCCGTTGCCAATCCTCCTCTTTTTGCTGAGGAAGACTGGCCCTGGGCTAACATTCGTTGCTAATCCTCCTCTTTTTGCTGAGGAAGACTGGCCCTGGGCTAACATCCGTGCCCACCTTCCTCTACTTTATATGGAACGCCGCCACAGCATGGCTGACAAGCAGTTCATCGGCGGGCGCCTGGGATCCAAACCTGCAAACCCCAGGCTGCCAAAGCGCGAACTAAACCACTGTGCCATCGGGCCAGCCCCCAAAAATATCCTATTTTTTTTGAGAGAATAACAAATGTAAGCCCTGTTTTAGATGACCCATTGAGTTTAGCTTAGAGTGTCAATCCCACAGGGAGTCAGGGGTAGAAGTGAAAACACTCTTGAATTTCTCATTCCTGATCCAGCCCCCAGGATACACTCGCCTTCACTTACAACTTTGTGCCACTTAATATAGTGCCAGATTTGATTACATAAAGGTAACCACCAATGAAAGTATACTCCTAGAAACTGTATTAAGCCTCTAGGCTCAGTTCAACCCAACCACCAGCAGGAGCCAAGCATTCTCCCTTTCACTGGTAGCAAGCCAGGTGAAATCAAGAAACTTGACATCTGGGGGAGACAAAGAAAAACCCTTTGTGAGCAGCAGTGATATGACCAGGGTCTGGCTTTGTACGCACTCCTAGGAGAGCACAATTGTCATTTATCAGTCCCACTGGTTCCTAACATACTACTTTGCAGGGCAGCTGACATCCTCTTGGGTATAAACCCTGCCTGGTATGAAACAGTTGGTAAACTAAGTTTGGGTAGGCTTGCTTAGGGATAAATGCATACATTCATAGATGCAATACATTCCAGCCCTTTGCTGTGGTTCACGTGTATTACGAGTACAGAACAAAATGAAGGCTGCCACCCACCTTGATTCTTGTCATCTGGGTCAGGGTCCGATTTCAGTCTTTTCACACTGCTGCCACTCTCCGAGCTGTAACAAAAAACACGGTGTTTTGAGCTACGTCCAGTCTTGGGGGTCAGAGCTTTGGGAACCAGGAGCACCAACAACCACTTACACGGGTCTCAGCAGCCTCAAGGAGCTAGGATGATCTGAAATGAAGGCTTCACTTCAGGATCTTAATCTCCTTCCAGTTTTTTATTAGTTATCAAGACAACTTAAACTCCTGACCAGTTCAAGGGGTAAAGCATTATACCTTCAAGCATCACTTCAACTTCAGATTCTTGGCAGTCCTTATCACTCACCTTAGTTAGAAGCACAGATGGATTTTAAGAATATCTGGACATGTTCAGAAATGACAAAAGCTTAGTTAAGTTATTAAAGATTGAAGGAAATACCTTTAGTGGCGTGCTAGAAAGTCTGAAAGTCACCCAAAAGACCTTCACTAAAAGAACATCTAAAGAATGTCCTTCAATGAGGAAAGGAATGATCCCAGAAGGAAAAGGATGGTGAACTAAGAAACTGGCAAATACAAATATAAATCTAAACAAACATTGTTTGCATAAAAAAAAAACCATCTAATTTGTGATGTTAAACACGACCACACTAAAGTGGACAGTAGTAACGCGTAAGAAAGGAAGAGGGTGATTGTAGCCAAAAGGTCTAAGGTCTGTGTATAATTTTGTAGGGAAGAAAGATAGCTATTTACTTTAGGTTTTGCTAAGCATGCCTGGTAAATTGCAAGGTTAGCCACCAAAAGAAAAGAAAAAGAATACATAAATCCAAACTAGTAGAAAGAAAAAAAATAAATGTAAGATTTTAAAATCCTAATTTTTTTAAAAAGCAACAACACAAGGAAAAAAATATTTTTTAAAAGTAAAAAGACAACATTAAGATAGCACAAACTATATAAAAAATCCTAATAAATCCAAATTTACCAGTAAAGAGAGATCAAGAAATTTTAAATCAGCTATTTATAAGACACATCTAAAAACCTAACAAAAGCAAAACAAAACCAAACAACTTAAGACCCAGAAAGACTGAAAGTAAAAAAATAGAAAAAGAGTTAGCAAGGCAAATACTAACCCAAAGAAGGCTGGGGTATTTATATTAACATTAGGAAAACAGACTTTAAGACCAAAAGCATTACAAGGGATAAAGGATGTCAGTTTATAATGAAATAAAGTTTAATTCACTGTGAAGAAATAACAGTTTAATTAAAGAGCTTAAAAAATATATATATAAAACAGAACTCTGAAGAAAAATCAAGAAATCATTACTATAGTGGAAGATTTCAAAATACTTCTCTCAAGTACTGACAGAGCAAGCAGACAAATATGTAAAGACACAGATTTAAACAATATAATTAAGTTTATTTTGTGTTACCTACATAGAACCCAAAACAAAAAATTACAAATTACTCAAGCTCACCTGGAACATTCACAAAAATTAACCTCAGGAATAAGTCACAAAGCAAATCTAAAACACTTTCAAAAGAATCAGTATATATAAGCCACAAAGTAATTAAAGGTAGAAATCAATAACAAAAGATAAATATAGTATTTCATAGACTCTCTAAGACATCATTGACTATAAGGTGTTAAAATGTGAAAAAAAAGTTCATCTTAGAAGCCATGAAATATGGTTACCTCACTATGTTTGGAAATTTTAAAAAATGTTTCTAGGAGGAGTGATGTCAGCATCATGGCGGAGTGAGATTCCCTCTTTGAATCTCTGCCCCCTACGACACAACGAAAACATCATTCACATTCCAACAGAGCTCAATCAAACACTACGAAGGACTTCTAAGAAACCCCTGCTGCCATACATCGGACGGTGGAGGTGCGGGAAGCCCAAAAGGACGGGAGGAGAGGTAAGAAGTTGTACTCCCCCTCCCCAATCGATCGGCAAAGACAGCGGGGTTCGCAGACAGAGGGGGGAGGGGCGGCCCACAGCGAGGAAAACTACCGCCATCCAGGTGCTCTCACAGACTGTCCCGAGATCCCCACTGGGAAGCGACGACAGACTGTTTAGGGGGTGTAGGAAACACCCTAAGAGAGCCAGAAAGGAAACCCCCGGGTCAAGAAGGAGAAAGAGAGGACCCCTCCCCCCACACACCCGGCGTTTCAGCATAATCCCTCCGGGGGCTGCAGCCGCCTCAGAGCAAACAGCTCGTGATCTCCATCTAGTGGCAGCAGGGGGAAAATGCAGGACCAAATTATCATGAGGGGAAAAAAAAAGGATGTCCCCGTCAGATCCTTGCGACAATTTCTCAGGGCTACAAACCAAAAGGAAAATGACAAACACCCAGAAACCAACCCTGAAGGCACAGAATTTGATAACCTGAATGACAGAGAATTCAAAATAGCTATCATAAACAAACTCAATGAAATACAAGAGAACACACAGAAACAAATCAACGAATTCAGGGATTATGTCACAAAAGAGATTGAAACCCTAAAGAAAAACCAATCAGAATTATTGGAGATGAAAAACAAAATCAACGAGATAGTGGAAAAAATGGAGTCTTTAAAGAGCAGAACTGACAATATGGAGGAACAAATTAGCACTATTGAGGATAGCCACGCAGAAATGCTCCTGGTAGAGGAGGAGAGAGAGCTAAGACTAAAAAGAAATGAAGAAATTCTTCGAGAAATATCTGACTCAATGAGGAAAAGCAACATAAGGATAATAGGTATTCCAGAAGGAGAAGAAAGAGAAAAAGGAGCAGAGAGTTTGTTCAAAGAAATAATAGCTGAGAACTTCCCCAACCTAGGGAACGAGAGGGAAATAACAGTGAATGAAATCAATAGATCACCTAAATATGTAAACAGGAATAAAAAATCATCTCGCCACATAGTAGCAAACTTGAAGAATACTTGTGACAAGGAAATAATATTGAAGGCAGCTAAACAAAATAACATACAAAGGAAAGCCCATCAGGCTCTCAGCTGATTTCTCGACAGAAACTCTACAGGCTAGGAGAGACTGGAATGATATATTCAAAATCATGAAAGACAAAAACCTTCAGCCGAGAATAC
This sequence comes from Tapirus indicus, assembly GCA_031878705.1. Classification (NCBI taxonomy): domain Eukaryota; kingdom Metazoa; phylum Chordata; class Mammalia; order Perissodactyla; family Tapiridae; genus Tapirus; species Tapirus indicus. The sequence goes on along the minus strand of CM062927.1, from coordinate 27,167,160 downwards.
TTTATCCACCAAAAATATCCTTCAAATACGATGGAGAAACAATAATTCTCCCTGATAAACAAAAGCTAAGAGAGTTCGTCACCACAAGACCCCCACTATAAGAAATGCTCAAGAAGGCCCTTAGGCCTGAAAAAAAACAAATGAGAAAGGGGATACAAAGATTTCAGCAAGGAGAAAAGCAAGGAGACTAAACCAGAACAAATACAGTTGGAAAACATCAAAAATTAATTCAAGCTCATCACTGGAAACACACATTCATGACACAATCTGGAATAAAGAGATAACAAATAAGGAGGGGAAGAGGTAAGGGATTGAACTGACCCAGCCTCAGGAAAAAGGAGGCATCTGAAAATGTACTTTCTTATCCAGGAGATCGCTTATATAAACCTCACGGTAACCACTAAACAAACAACCAGAAGAGAACCACACATGACAAATAAAGAGAAAACCAAAAGAATGAGCATGCAGAAATACCAAATTGAATTTGCAGTCCGAAACACAAGGGACAAGAAATGAAGGAAATGCAAAAGAACCAGAAGATGAACAATAAAATAGCAACATTAAACCCTCATATATCAATAATCACTCTAAATGTAAATGGATTGAATTCTCCAATCAAAAGACACAGAGTGGCAGGATGGATTAAAAACCAAGATCCAACAAGCTGCTGCCTCCAGGAAACACATCTCAGCTCTAAAGACAAACACAGACTCAAAATAAAAGGATGGAAAACAATACTCCAAGCTAATGGCAAACAAAAGAAAGCAGGAGTAGCCATACTTATATCAGACAAAGTAGACTTCAAGATAAAAAAGGTAATGAGAGACAAAGAAGGGCAATATATAATGATAAAAGGGATACTTCACCAAGAAGACATAACACTTATAAATATCTATGCACCCAACACAGGAGCACCAAAGTACATAAAACAACTGCTAAAAAACCTTAAAGGAGATATTAACAATAACACAATAATAGTAGGGGATCTTAATACCCCCCTTACATCAATAGATAGATCATCCAGACAAAAAGTCAATAAGGAAATAATGGACTTAAATGAGAAACTAGACGCAATGGATTTAATAGATATATACAGAGCACTCCACCCAAAAAAAGCAGAGTACACATTCTTCTCAAGTGCACATGGAACATTCTCAAGGATAGACCATATATTAGGAAACAAGGCAAACCTCTATAAATTTAAGAAGATCGAAATCATTACAAGCATCTTTTCTGATCATAATGCTGTGAAACTAGAAATCAACTGCAAGGAAAAAACTAGGAAAGGGACAAAGATGTGGAGACTAAACAACATGCTACTGAACAACCAATGGGTCGTTGATGAAATTAAAGGAGAAATCAAAAGCTATCTGGAGACAAATGAAAGGGAAAATACACCATACCAACTCATATGGGATGCAGCAAAAGCAGTCCTGAGAGGGAAATTCACAGCAATACAAGCTCACCTTAACAAACAAGAAAAATCCCAAATAAATAACCTTAAATTGCACCTAACAGAGTTGGAAAAAGAAAAACAGACAAAGTCCCGAATCAGCAGAAGGAGGGAAATAATAAAAATCAGAGCAGAAATAAATGAAATTGAAACCAAAAAAACAGTAGAAAGGATCAATGAAACAAAGAGCTGGTTCTTTGAGAAGATAAAATTGACAAACCCTTAGCCAGACTCACTAAGAAAAAAAGGGAGAAGACTCAAATAAATAAAATTAGAAATGAAAGAGGAGAAATTACAACAGACACCACAGAAATACAAGGGATTATTAGGGACTACTATGAAAAACTTTACGCCAACAAATTGGACAACCTAGAGGAAATGGACAAATTCTTGGACGCGGACAACCTCCCAAAACTGAATCAAGAAGAAATAGAGAATCTGAACAGACCAATCACAAGTAAAGAGATTGAAACAGTAATCAAAAACCTCCCAAAAAATAAAAACCCAGGACCAGATGGCTTCCCTGGAGAATTTTATCAAACGTTCAAAGAAGATTTAGCACCTATCCTTCTCAAACTATTCCAAAAAAATAGAGGAAGATGGAATACTTCCCAACACATTCTATGAGGCCGACATCATGCTGATACCAAAGCCAGACAAGGACAATACAAAGAAGGAAAACTACAGGCCAATATCACTGATGAACATAGACGCAAAAATCCTCAACAAAATACTGGCAAACCGAATACAGCAATACATCAAAAAGATCATACACCACGATCAAGTGGGATTTATACCAGGGACACAGGGATGGTTCAACATCCGCAAATCAATCAACGTGATACACCACATTAACAAAATGAAGAATAAAAACCACATGATCATCTCAATCGATGCAGAGAAGGCATTCGACAAGATCCAGCATCCATTTATGATAAAAACTCTCAACAAAATGGGTATAGAAGGAAAGTACCTCAACATAATAAGGGCCATACATGACAAACCTACAGCTAACATCCTACTCAACGGGGAAAAACTGAAAGCCATTCCTTTAAGGACAGGAACAAGACAAGGGTGCCCACTCTCACCGCTCTTATTCAACATAGTACTGGAAGTTCTGGCCAGAGCAATTAGGCAAGAAAAAGGAATAAAAGGACTCCAAATAGGCAATGAAGAAGTGAAACTCTCACTATTTGCAGACGACATGATCCTATACATAGAAAACCCAAAAAATTCCATCGGAAAACTACTAGAAACAATCAACAACTACAGTAAAGTGGCAGGGTATAAAATCAACTTACAAAAATCAATTGCATTTCTATACACTAACGATGAAACAACAGAAAGAGAACTCAAAAAGACAATCCCATTTACAATTGCAACAAAGAGAATAAAATATCTGGGAATAAATTTAACCAAGGAGGTCAAAGACCTATACAATGAAAACTATAAGACACTATTGAAAGAAATCGAGGAGGACATAAAGAAATGGAAAAATATTCCATGCACATGGATTGGAAGAATAAATATAGTTAAAATGTCCATTCTACCTAAAGCAATCTACAGATTCAATGCAATCCCAATCAGAATCCCAATGTCATTCTTCACGGTAATAAAACAAAAACTACTGAAATTCGTATGGGGCAACAAAAGAGCCCGAATAGCTAAAGCAATTCTGAAAAAAAAGAACAAAGCTGGAGGCATCACAATCCCTGATTTCAAAATATACTATAAAGCTACAGTAATCAAAACAGCATGGTATTGGTACAAGAATAGACACACAGATCAATGGAACAGAATTGAAAGCCCAGAAATAAAACCACACACCTATGGACAGCTAATCTTCGACAAAGGAGCAAAGAACATACAATGGAGAGAGGGAAGTCTCTTCAATAAATGGTGCTGGGAAATTTGGACAGCAACATGCAAAAGAATGAAAGTAGACCATCTCCTATCGCCATATACAAAAATCAATTCAAAATGGATCAAAGACCTGAAAGTGAGACCTGAAACTATAAAACTCCTGGAAGAAAATATAGGCAGTACACTAATTGAGATTGGACATAAAGGGATCCTTTCAGATTCCATGTCTACCCAGACAAGGGAAACAAAAGAAAAAATAAACAAATGGGACCTCATCAGACTAAAGAGCTTCTACAAGGCAAATGAAACCAGGATCAAAATGAATAAACAACCCACCAGCTGGGAGAAAATATTTGCAAATCGTTTGTCCAACAAGGGATTAATCTCAGTAATATACAAAGATCTCATACAACTGAGCAACAAAAAAACAAACAACCTGATCAAAAAATGGGCAGAGGATATGAACAGACATTTTTCCAAGGAAGAGATACAGATGGCCAATAGACACATGAAAAGATGTTCAACATCACTAATCATCAGGGAAATGCAAATCAAAACCACACTGAGATATCACCTTACACCGGTTAGAATGGCTATAATCACAAAGACAAATAACAACAAATGCTGGAGAGGTTGTGGAGAAACGGGGACCCTCATTCACTGCTGGTGGGAATGCAAACTGGTGCAGCTTCTATGGAAAACAGTGTGGAGAGTCCTCAAAAAATTAAAAATAGAAATACCGTATGATCCAGCAATACCACTCTTGGGCATCTACCCAATGGACGTGAAATCAACCATCACAAGAGGCGTATGCACCCCTATGTTCATTGCAGCATTATTCACTATAGCCAAGAAGTGGAAGCAACCCAAGTGTCCCTCAACTGATGATTGGTTAAAGAAGATGTGGTATATACATACAATGGAATACTACTCAGCCATAAGAAAAGACACAATTGTCCCATTTGCAACAACATGGAAGGACCTAGAGGGTATTATGTTAAGTGAAATAAGCCAGAGAGAGAAGGACAGACACTGCATGAACTCACTCATATATGGAATATAAGTGAACACACGGACAGAGAGAACTGATTGGTGGTTACCAAGGGGAAGGGGGGTGGGGGGGGCACAAGGGGTGAAGGGATGCATCCACATGGTGACGGACAAACAATAATGTACAACTAAAACCTCACAATGTTATAAACTAAGACATCAATAAAAAAAAAAAAGTGGGAAAAAAAAAAAAAACCCCACAGTGTTATAAACTAAGACATCAATAAAAAAAAAATGGAAAGAAAAAAAATGTTTCTAATTCATTAGTCAAAGAAGAAATCATTATGAATATTTAAAAATACTTAGCTGGAAATACAAAATTGTATACAATGAAAGCTTAAGAAAAATTATAGTTTTAGATGCCTATAACTGAAAAGAAGGGCTGAAAATTAATTAGCTAGGTATGTGACCGTCGTTTGTAACAGAAATAATAAAAGAATAAACTTGAAGAAAGTAAAGAATATTCCAAAGAAAGGTATGAGATATTAAAGAGGATAAACTAATGAAATAGAAAAAATAGAAGTAAATCCAAAAGAACCTTTGAAAAGACTAATAAAACAGAGACTACCTCTCATGAAAATAGTCAAAATAAGAACAAATCATCAATATTTGGGATGAAAAAGGGGTCAATTATAGAGCAGCAATCAGAAAAATAAAGAATACTAACAACTTTAGTTAATGCATTTGAAACAAAACAAAATGGACAAATTCTCAGAAAATATAACTAAATAAAACTGACTCAAAAAGATATGGAGAAATTTAAATAGTCCAGGATCACAAACAAAAAAAAAGAGGGACAAAAATGATTTTATAGAGGGGGGCCGCTCAGTGGCGCAGCAGTTTAGTCCACGCTTGGCAGCCCGGGTTTCGCAGGTTCGGATCCTGGGGGCCCGCCGATGCACACTGCTCGTCAGCCACACCGTGGCAGCTTCCCATATAAAGTAGAGGAAAGACGGGCACAGATGTTAGCCCAGGGTCAGTCTTCCTCGGCAAAAAAGAGGAGGATTGGCGACGGATGTTAGCTCAGGGCTGGTCTTCCTCACAAAAAAAAAAAGATTTTTATAGAGGAGTTCTACCAAATTTTCACAAAACAGAACACTATCATCTTATACAAACTCCTTGAGAGAACACAAAAAGAGGGGCCAGCCGGGTGGCATAGTCATTAAGTTTGTGCACTCTGCTTTGGCAGCCTGGGGTTCCTGGGTTCAGATCCTGGGCACGGACCTACATACCTCTCATCAAGCCATGCTGTGGTGGCATCCCACATACAAAATAGAGGAAGATGGGCACAGATGTTAGCTGAGGGCTAGTCTTACTCACCAAATAATAATAATAAAAAAAAGAATAGAAAAAGAAGGATCACTCTCTAAATCATTCTATGAAGCTAGTTTTAGTCTTCATACCAAAATCAGATATATTGGGGAAAAAAAATCCAGGACAGTCTCACTCAAGAATATAGATGCAACAACCTATACAAAATATTAGTAAACCAAATTCAGCGGAGCTAAAAATAAGAATACATCACTGCCAAGCTGAGTTTCTCACAGAAATGCAACATTTGGAAAATGTGTAAATTTAATTTCTTACCATAACAGAGTAAAGAAGAAAAACTTATTCTATCAATTCAAAAGCAGGAAACAAACTGACAAAACCGAACAGTTCATGGCTACAGAAAACCTCTTATCAAAGGATCAGAACTTCCTTAACCTGCTAAAGGATATCTGCAAAAACAAAAACAATAAATACTGTTCTTAATGGTGAAAAAGTTATAAACATTCTGTTTAAAATCAGAGATAAAATAAGGATGTGTACTTACAGCAACTGTTCCTATCTAACATTTTACTGGTGGTCCTAGCCAGTGCAATAAGACAAGAAAAGGAATTAAAAGGTATAAAGAAGAGAATAAAACTGTCATTATTCATAGATGGTAACTCTCTACATAAAAATTTCAAAAGAATCTACTGACAAATTATTAACATTAATAAGAGCTGCTAAAGAGTTATTATTAAAGTAAATAAGAGCTGGGTGGCTGTATGTAAATACTACAAAATTGACTGCATGTTTACATATCAGCAACAAAAAAATATAAAATACTTAGCAATAAATCTAACAAAAGATGTCCACGGCCTTTTTGAAAAAAAACTGTAAGACTTTATTGAATGACATTAAAGGAAACAAACGTAGATATATGCCATGGATAGAAAGACTCAAATCCATAAATTTATCAAGCAATTTTAATAACATTCCAATAAAAGTCCCAATGGGGATTTTGAAAGAACTTTAACTAAATCTAAAATTGATACAGAAGAACAAAGTAGCCAGGATTAGACAAGATACCCTGGAGAAGAATGTAAGGGGACTTGCCCTACTGGATTATCAAGACTTATTGTAAAGCTACAATAATTACACAGAGTGGTACTGGTCCAACAGATCCAAGGAACGGAAGAAAGAACCCCCAAACAAAACCATAGATGTATGAAAACTTGTTATAAGACAGAGGTGACACTGAAGATCACTGGGGACAGGCAAAAGTATTCAGTAAATGATGCTAGAAAATTGCTTTTCATTTGAAGAAAAAACTGAATGAGATCCCTACCTCACACCCTTCACAAAAATCAATTCCAGACATATTAGAGATTAACATGTGAAAGACAACACTCTAAAACTTTTACAAGAAAAACTATCTTATGATCTCAGGGTAGGAAGAATTTCTTGACCAAAATATAAAATCTTCTAACCATAAAAGAAAATATTGATATATTTGACCCCTTAAAATTGTCAACCTTCAAAAAGTACAAACTTTCAGTTATAAAATAAATAAGTCCTGGGGACGTAAGGTACAGCATGGTGACTATAGTTAACAACACTGTATCGTATATTTGAAAGTTGCTAAGAGAGTAGATCTTAGAAGTTCTCATCACAAAAAAATTTGTAACTATGTGTGGTGATGGATGTTAACTAGCCTTATTGTGGTGATCATTTCCCAGTATATACATATATCAAATCATTATGTTGTACACCTGAAACTAATATATGTCAATTATATCTCAATTTTAAAAATTAGCCATTTTAAAATTAATTAATGAAAGTAAAAAGACAAGCTATAAACTGGGAAAAAAATAAGGACTATACTGAAAAAAAACTATGACTCAATAAGAAAAATATAAATAACCTAGTAGAAAAATGACTAAATAAATGAACAGACCTTTCACTTTAATAGGACACATGAACAGCAAATCAACATATGAAATATGTCAACTACATTTGGTAACAGGGAAATGCAAATTAAGACCACAAGGAGATACATTTTGTAAAATCACTGTATTGCTACAGCTGTGCTATCCAGTAGGGCAGCAACTAGCCATATGTGGCTATTGAGCACTTGAAATGTGACTGGTGTGGATAAGGAACTGGATTTTAAATTTTATTTAGTTTTAGTTAATTTAAATTTAGATAGCCACAGGTGGCCAGTGGTTACTGTACTGAACAGCACAGCTCTGGAGAAACACACAGACGTAACAAAACAGATGTCCTAGACCTATCAGCACTTTTCATCACAGTTCAAACATTCATCTACAGGAGAATGGACAAATTCTGGTATCTCATATAGTGTACACACTACAGCTATACACATATGCACACACACACAACTGTTTCAATCACAGAAACAATCTGAGTGAAAAACCAAATTCACAGAAGATCATACATATAATGAAATTGTTTTCATAAAGTTCAAAAACAAGCAAGCTATTATATTGCTTATGGATACCTACATAGGTAGCCCAAAAAAACCCCAAAATTACTAAAAGTAAACAAAGGCAAAAGAATGATACACTGGATTTGGGAAAGTGGTGTGAGGATGGCAGGGAAGGGAGATGGAATGGGGAGGGGTGCAGATGGCGACTCAGTACTGTCGATAACGTTCTAGGTCTTAGGTTGGGTGGTGGGTCCACAGTGCTTGTTTTATTATTATGCTTCATGACATACACACACCAGGCATTAGACTTTTACCAAGCATCAGAATCATCTATGGAACTTTAAAACTTAGATTCCCAGACCTCACTGCAAACTTACTGAACCAGAATAAGTGTGAGGCCTAGAATCTACATTAACGAACTCCTAGGTGATTCTAATAAACCCGGGGCTGGGTAGATTAGGAACTCCCGCCCCAGGAGACTAATTCATCACCTTGCCACACAAAACAACAATAAATGATATAGCTTCAAGACCCAAAAGGGGTTATATGCATGTCACCAAATAAGCTAACATGGAGTCCTTTCGAAGGCGATTTAAGGCCTAAGACAGGGAGATAGTTATAGCACCCATTCTGCTAGGAGCAAACACTGCTGAGAAGTGACTAATTGCCCCCCTAGAGAGCCCTTTCTTGGTGTAGTCCAGTAAAACTGACCCAGGTCCACAGCCTGAAAGACACTGGGCCAGGCATGAAAGCTTAGGTGAAAACTTGAAGGGAATAATTGATGATCCTTTTCAGGCTACTGCTACTCCTCCCCTCTGCTGCTATACCATGACGACGTCTTCACATGTAAGCCACATTCCCAGGAACATCTGCAGCACGTGGATGGCGTGCCACACCACAGGACCGCATCAATACACTCCCTTCCAAACATGTGGCTGGTTGCCAACAAACCACACTGATTTTCCTAACACACTGCACTGAAACTTGACATCGTTTTGCCCATGGTGTGGTGGGTCAAATTGAAATGACCAGATTTAATCACTTCGGTGCCATTTCAGGATTTGGAAAGGGAGGAGCAAACAAAACAAAGAACTTACCAAAATCTCTAGGCAGTGCTGCCACCGCACATCAATCAAGCAGAGCCCCAGCAGGTCTGTAACCCTGTCACGGCTGTCATGTTCTCACAGGCCACAATGCCTTAGCAGCAGCTGTTCCCGCTGCCTTGGATGTTCTCCTTTTCCTTGTCTGCCTGTCAAAGTCCTGGTGGTCCTAGCAAATCAACCTCTCCTTTCCAACGCCTTCCCTAACTTCCCCAGCACAGCACACACACCCCGTCCAGGCAGTTCTGTTTCCTCCTCCCTGCTCTCATTACACCCTATGCAAATCCTGTCATACAGCTTGCTACCTCATTTACCTAGAAACACACATGCTCAAATATTGAACTCCACCTCTCCTATGACTTTGTGACCTTGGACAAAGGTTCTCAACTTCTCAAATTCCTGGTCTCCTCATCTGATAATAACTTTATTAACTTGTTGAGAGGAATAAATGAGATCATGGATGGGAAGCACTTAACACAATGCCTGGTACACAGCAGTGCCCAATGAGGAGGAGCTATTTTTATCTCAAATGAACCATCAGAGAGGCAAGGGTCAAAGGCTATTGAGAAGACACCCAATTCAGAAGGGGAAAGAGAGGTAAGGCTACCACAGGAACTTCACAGAGACTTATGCTTAGGTAACCTCTTGCTCTGGCTACCGTTACAAGCGGATTTCAGAGTCTGAGGGAGATTTAAGTTGTGTGAGTGCGGGCTGACCTCTTATGCTTCACGGCTCCTGCCAACAGCTTTGCCTGGGAGAACTTGTTCTTGGTCTCTATGGGTTTCACAGCCACTTTCTTCTCCACTTCCTTCTTGTTTTCTGAAGAAATTCCAACCTTGTTGAGATTACTGTGAGTTACAGGTTAAGGGTCAAACTCAGCAAAAAGAGCAACGGCAGGATAACAGTAAATGACGAGAAGGAAGACAAGGGCCAGCCTGGTGGCATAGCGGTGAAGTTTGCGCATTCTGTTTCGGATCCTGGGCACGGACCTACTCACTGCTCATCAAGCCATGCTGAGGTGGCGTCCCATATAGAAGAGCTACAACTCCACAACTATGATACACAACTATGTACTGGGGCTTTGGGGAGAAAAAAGAGGAAGATTGGAAACAGATGTTAGCATAGGGCCAATCTTCCTAAAAAAAAAAAAAAGAGACAGAGAGAAGGAAGACAAATATAATCCACTAGCACTTCAGCTCTGCCATGTAATCTTTAGCCTAATGCCCTCCCATCTTTATTCTGCCAGTCAAATCAACTGATTTAAAGAGAAATGAAGGTGATCACAGAGAAAGATGGCAAATTAAGCCCCAAATAATACAGGGAAGCAAACTTGTTCCCTCTGATTCTCAATGAAAATCTGAGTACACCCAGAACACCTGCTATTACCAAAGACATGGTCAATATCACCATGTTGGGGAAAACCAACATCTTAAGGAATATAAATGCAATAGAAAAAAAAGTGGCTTCCCTGAAAATATAAAAATTTTTGCTTTTTTCCCCCCTTAACGCTAAAATCAAATTTTGCAGAATGTCCAATGACTATCCATGGCATTCAATCTTAGACATCACAGAAACTAACTCCTACTCTTACTGTGCAAGACAACATCAGAGTCACCTTAAGGCTCGTTAGAAACAGAGTCCCTCCCCTGCCCCAACCCTACTGAATGAGGAGCTCCACAGGCCCAGGAACCTGTTTTAAACACTCTCTCACGGTGATTTTAATGAGAAACCCCTGTGCATATGCAACACAAGAACCAAAAAGCTGTTTTAATAGCACACCCAGTTCACTCATAACAGCCCTTTCTTCACGCTTGATGTCCATCTCTGGCTCTCGAGGTTTGCCACTTTCTTTTGTTTTCTCCACCAGTGCCTTCCCTTCCCTCCCTTTCATGCTCTCTCTCACAACCTATTAGGCAACAGGTAAGTATTCTGACATGGTGCAATTCCTAATTTAAGATGCAGTAGTGCCTTCCTGGAACAACAGTGACACCTAGTGCCCAGGAAATCTAAGATGCATGAAAGAACAGTCCAAAGAGGTGGGGGTGGGGTATAGGGTCTAAGCTGTTTATTTATGTCTCTGAACATGAGAAAATTGGATACCACAAGTAAGGCAAGTCTAATTCTGATCTCTCTTCAGGCACTAACTCTGTTCTTATGGGCACCTATTACCTCAAATATTCACAATATTCAATGGGGACTATGCATAATGCTCAGTACTATTCTGAGTTTCATCAATTTAATGTTTGTAAGGTCATCATGGAAACAGATAATATGTTAATACTAAACGTTCATTTCTTTAGAATAAAAATGAAAGAATCAGAGATTTCATCTTTCTAGTACAGAACACCAAAAACCATAAGCATGCTGTGACTTTTACCTGCAACTCCATCATTAAGGGATAAAATCTCTCAAAGAAAATTCTTAATATTAAATACTGAAAAATAAAAATGGAAAAAATTAACACAACAAAAGAAGGTGTTTTTTGTCTTTCTGTTTTTTGGTGAGGAAGATTAGCCCTGAGCTAACATCTATTGCCAATCGTCCTCTTTTTGCTTGAGGCACAATGGCCCTAAGCCAACATCTGTGCCCAGCTTCCACTTGATATGTGGGACGCCGCCACAGCGTGGCTTGATGAGTGGTGCGTAGGTCCACATCCAGGATCTGAACCCATGAACCCCAGGCCGCCAAACGGAGCACGCGAACCCAACCACTACACCACCGGGCTGGCCCCAACACACGTATTTTTAATACCAGGACACAGGCAAAAACCAACATTTAACTTTTTATTCTTTTAAAGTGAAGAAAAGCCCCCATCCTTTCCTTTTTGGGGGGATGGGCAGGTGGTAATATTATTTTTGATCCACATCCAAAGCATAAGCAATTTTTCCCCCTTAAGTCCTTCTTCCCCTAAAATGCTTTAAATATATAAACACACCTTGAAAATTTCAAAGAATTCATTAAATGAGGCATTTTTTTAAATCACATAGTTTTTAATACACATAATATTGCTAAATAACGGTTTAACCTGAAGGAAACAAGAGTTCTATTGTTTATATGGCACAAACCACAGCTTATTTATTTTGTTTGTTTGTTTGTTTTGTGAGGAAGATTAGCCCTAAGCTAACGTCCACTGCCAATCCTCTTCTTTTTGCTGAGGAGTGGCGGCCTTGGGCTAACATCCGTGCCCATCTTTCTCTACTCGACATGGGACGCCGGCACAGCATGGCTTGATAAGCGGTGTGTTGGTCCATGCCCGGGATCCAAACCTGCGAACCCTGGGCCGCCGAAGCAGAGTGCACAAACTTAACCACTAGGCCACCAGGCCGGCCCCCACAGCTTGTTTGTACCCCCACAAGTATCACATTATAACAATCAAGCGAAGTCAAGATCCAGCTCCTGATTTAGAGCGTCAATAAACAAATGTTTAATCCTTCAATTCCTGTCTCAACACGTCTCTGGCTACCCACATGCTTGGGGTTAGTGCATTATACATCAGTGGGTGGGAAGGCTTGCTTTTCTTCAGTTTTTCTGGACAGTCAGAACTTTCCAAGTTTCTAATAAAAGCCAATACTCCTGAGCCTCTTCTATGTTATACAGTAATGTTACCAGGACAGAAAGTTTCTTTTGTCTCACTGCTACCCTGTTCATTCCACCCTTTGAACTGAAAACCAAGTGCCTCTCACACCCATACCACACCAACAATACACTCCAGAATGCTGCTCTGGGAGACACTCCATCTTATTTGTGAGCCTACCAAATTAAGCCCATAAAACAAGACATAATTCAAGTGAGAAGTGTAATGAATGTATTTCCTTAGAGGAAAAAGTCTGTTGCCTGAAACAATGCAATACATATATCTGTCCCTGCAAACATCAATGCATAATACCATTCTGGGCCACCAGGGAAGGCGGGCAGCTTCAAAACACTCAGCCTCAATCCTATGGTTGGGACTGAGGTGTGCCTTTCCATCAACTCCTATGTTACAGCAGAAAGGCACTAGAAGAACTGGGACTGGAAGCCAGGTTTTTTGCTAAAGTTCAGAGCAGGTTTTGTGGTACCAAGCTCCCCCTTATCTTAATCACCTGAGTCACCTTGATTTAAACCAAATCCCCAGAAATCTATCCATACTTTCCCCCACATAACTCTTTAATGGAACCTACTGCACACTCCCTGCAGAAAGTACCAACTGGCACATACATGCAGAGTCACAGCATCAATCTTAGAGGCAAAGCCTGTTCAATCACACTAGTGAAGTTATTCAACATACAAGCTTATCATATTTAAATAAGCTTTCTCACTGGAGGAAAAAAGCTAGAGTGACTTTATTAACCTCTCCTGAGTCACTTATTCATTTATTCATATACATACTGAGAACCTACTACATACCCAGCACTGGGAAATCAGTGGTGACCACGTCCTTGTTCTTACAGAGCTTACTTCACATTCCAGCAGTAAAGAGGCAAACAAACCAGTAAGCAAATAAATTAAGACATTCAGGTAGTGACGAGAACTATAAAAAATGACATCATAGACTGTGATGGAGGTGGGTGCAGTTTTAGACAGGGTGCTTAGGGAAAGTCTCTGTGAAGAAGGGAGATGTGAACCGACACCCAAGTGCCATGAAATGCCAGCCTCGTCAAATCTGAGGGCAGAGCATTCCAGGCCGAGGAAACAGCAGACACAAAGGCCTTGAGATGGAATCACAAAGCTTGGTGAGACAGGAACATAAAGAAGGCCAGGAGGGTGCAGTACAGTGAACATGAGGAAGAGTGAATTCAAGATGCGACAGGGAGGGGGTTGGCCTAAATCACGCAGAGCCTCATAGGGCCTGGTAAAGAATGCAGACTTAAGTCTAAATGCAACAGGAAGCCACAGGTGTTTCCAGTAGGAAAGTGACATGACCCCATGTACGTTTTCAAAAGTTCCCTTTGACTGTTGTCTGGAGAATGGATTGTTGTAGACAAGAGGAGAAGCAGGGACTAATTAGATGGTCACAGTAACCCAGAGAGAAGTCTATGACTACTGCAGTGGCAGTAGAGATACCAAGATTCGGGCAGACTTGGAGTACATTTTGGCGGTAGTTTTTGGACCAAGCACCTGGGGGTATAGGAGTGCCAGTGACAGAGACTGGGAGACCAGAAAAAGAAGAGATTTGGGGGGAGGGCAGCGTGATGAGGGTGGGGATAATGAGGCATGGAATTGAGAATTTTGATTCAGCCTATTAAGACATTCAAGTGGATGCCAAAACGGTAACATTTGGGGCCACCCGGGGGCGGAGTGGTTAAGTTCGGTGTGCTCCACTTCAGTGGCCCAGGTTTGCAGGTTCAGAACCAGGGCAAGGACATACACCACTCATCAAGCCATGCTGTGGCGGCAATCCATATAAAATAGAGGAAGACTACAGGTGTCAGCTCAGGGCCAATCTTCCTCGAGCAAAAAAGAGGAAGATGCGCAACAGATGTTAGCTCACGGCAAATGCTCCTCACCAAAAAAAGAAAACCAAAAGACAATATCGAGCCGAAGCGAAGTCATCTTTGTTGCTTTCTCTGCCCCTCTCGAGCCAGACCGTGCAGCACCTGTGGGGACGGTCTTACTAAGGACACAGAAGAGTTGATAAACATTTCCTTTTAAAACCCAGAAGCCAGTTTCTCCTCTGGATGAGGTTTACTGCATCGCCCATCTGTCTCAGAGTCTAATCCCACAAGGCAAGAATACCCTGGTACTGGCTGTTAGGATTTAGGCCTTCAGTTAATCCTAAAGGATCTGGACTTTTGATTGCAACAGACTCCTGCACACCACATAACCACAAACCACTGCCAGCTCTTCACTCCTAGGAATATCCGTGTCGGAAGGGAACTTAGAGATCACCAGGTAAAAGACCCTCATCCTATTTATGAAGGAACTAAAATCCACAGATGTTGATGAGAAAACTGACACCTTACAGATTTCTCTCAAAGTACAAAGGATATTCTGTATTCCTTCAGTTCTTTCAATTCTTCTTCTCTTCGCTGCTTTTCTATTAGCTCCTGCTGCCGAGAAACCTCATCAAGGAAGTTGGTCTCATCTTCATCTAAGCCTCTTACCATGTTTTCTGAGAAAATAATTAAACAAGGAACACTTAGCAGGCTAAAGGGAAAATACAGTCAAATAAGATTTTCCTTTTCCTTTTTTTTAATAAACAACAGACCCTTTAGGGCTTAGAAGAAAGTAAACACCGCGGCTTTTGGATAGATAACATGGCACAAAATCAAGGCACTTCTCCCATTACTAGATATTAGCGTAGAAAGAAAATGAGTATCTTGAACTCTAAACAAAAATGTTCAATGCGGTCCAGAAGGCAGCATTTTGTCTCTTCTCCACCAAATGAGCATCTGGAGACTAGATAATCAAGATGATTCCATGCCTAGTTAGAAAGTGTTGCATAAGGCAAGAGTGCATAGAAGGCTCTGCCTAGTCCCCTGCACTCTTTCCGGAAGCTTACTGAATTTGAACTGCTCCTCATACTCCTGCTGCTTCCTGTCTTTCTGCTCCTGTAGCCTTTCATACAGAGACCGAGGGTCATAAGCCTCCTCTGGACATTCTGAAAGGAAGAGGGGAGAGAAAGGGGGAGAGAGAAAGAGAAGGGGGGAAAATACATACTTTAGAATTCTTTCATATTATTTTAGAATCACAAAGAATTTTAAAGATAAAGTCAAGTCTCTGCATGATCTGAGGGCAAGAATAACAAAAATAGTACAAAGTCCACAGCTTGCCTTTGGACCTCAGAGAGGGGCCAGCAGTTCTCAAAGACAATGTCAATAGGGCCCATGGCCTGAGACAGTTAATGGATGAGGGGTCAGCCCAAACCCTACAGAGCAGCAGCATCCTCAACTGTTCGGATCCTGGATCCACCTAAATAGATGCGACAGGCGAGCAGAATCTCCTGAAAGACAGTGTGGTAGAGTGGGAAGGGAAGGTTGGGAGTATTCCGGTTCTGCTCGCAGCTGTGGAGGCCTGGCATAGGTTCCTCAGTTCCTCCGCTCTAAAGTGAGGATGTTAACGCCTACTTTGCAGGGTCGTGGTGAGGATTAAGGATCACTATGTTGAATACCAAACTGTAAGCTTATATACCTTCCGGATCTTCAGGTTTTCGAACTTTCTCCCATTCTTCTTGCCTCCTTTTGCGCCGCTCATCTAGTTCTGCCTCGGACACAAACCTCTTTTTGATAACAAGGTTACCATCATCCCCTCCATCCATAATGGAACAATCAGTCTACAAAAAACAAACAGAACATTTCAAGTGAGAACTGCAATTAAAATTCCAAAGAGAAACGAGGAGATTTAGTTCTGTCTCACCCGGTAACAGCCTACCTCACAATTCCCCTCAACCTTGAAACAAAGAAATCCTCAACTAGTTTAACTTAAAGGTCACTGATGAAAGCACATGATTACATTTTTCCTAATGTGTCAGGTAGTTTTATTAACGTCTGTGTTATCTACAAAGTCAGCGACAGCACCTGGAATGATTCTCAGGACATGCTGTTCCACAGTAAATCTTACATTGCAGATGTTTCTCTGTCCCTCTAATCTAGCCAAATTGGCCTCCTAGGCACCCTATCTTTTTCCCAGTTCTCATCCTCCCTTATTTCTGTAACATCTGGCATTGCTCCTTCTTGGAATTCCTGTTTCAGGGACATTACACTACATCGACTCACCTGTTCTTGTTTCCAAGTAGATTGAGAATGGAGAGACTCAGGTATTCAAGGAACTCTGGAGATGGAGTCTAGTGTGTAGAGCAAGGAAGTGATATTCTAGGGGCACATTCCATATAGTCCACCTAATATGATTCTCCATCCAGGATGTGAATCTACCATACATACCCAGATTTTCACCCAACCCATATTTTAAAACTTCAAGATGGACCACTGCCCTCCCTCCCAGGCAGCTGACTCCCTCTCTGAGCAGATCTGACTGGTAGGATAGTTCTTCCGTAAACTGAACTGAAATCTGTCTCCCTATAAATTCCACACACAGGTTCAATCCACTGGGACTACACAAAGGGAGCCAATCCTTTTTTCAACATGACAATGCTTCAGTTGTTCGCAGACAACTCCCATGTTCCTCCTAATTTGTTGCTTTTCTGGGCCAAACATCCCTAGTACCTTTAGTCTTATAAAATGGAGAAAAATAATAGCATCTCAAAGCAGTGAACTCATCAGATTGAATATGATTTAAACCTGGGAAATAAATATTAGGATATGACAATGCCACTGGTATTCCATTAAATGTATCTCTTTACTCTCATTATACATTTTTAAAAATGAAAATAATATATATTAATATTGAAAAAAATCTTCCAATAGGCCAAAATAAAAACCTAGAATCTTACATGCTTCCATCTAAATAAGAATTCAGAGACTCTAAGATTTATTCTTATAACTCAAAATTAAGAGAGTAAAATCATTTATTTAATTTTCAGGGCCTGTTGAGTTTTTGGAAGACGAAGAACCCACCTTCATTTAACTTTAACAAGGATCCCTGAAACTCAAGGGACGAAGCCTTTAGGATACATGTAAACAAGAGTTTGAATGTAGAATAGAAATACTGGAAAAATAAGAATCTTCCCAACACTTATCAATCACTTTTGGGAAAAGACAAATTTATGGGATTCCAAGACATTCTTACTCTCTTTTCCATGAATCTTTTTCTCTTAAGTGTTAGAATTCAACTTCTACCCAAACAGTTTAGTCTGGCTATTACCCATCTTTCACACACAGAGACAAAACCAGGAATCACAGTTGGTTAATGAAAATGAAAATAAAGCAGAAGCACATTAAAAAAAAGAAATTTAAAGACAATGGCTTTAGAATTTGACAGAGAAACTCTACTTCTCTCAATGGTTTAGTTTCCTGAAAACACAATCACACAGTCAAAACTAATGAACACTTATAAAGTCTGGTCTTTAAAGCTAATATTACAGTCCTGACATTAAAACAAGCTAGATGGCCACACCTAATTATAATGAACTTTTGTTAGTTTAAAAAGGACAAGACTAAAACACAGACCGCTTTATCCATCTCTTTCTTCAATTTGCATATCTCCTGTAGGTCCTCATTCCCTGGCACTTCTACTGTTGTTGTACCCTCCTTGCCTCAATGCCACCGGTGGCCCTCCCTCCCAGGCCCTCTGGCTAATTAATTTGGTCACCTTTCTATGTTAGGAGAGGTCAAAGACAGGGACAGAATATGTTCATGAACAAGTGGCCTTACTCCTGAGTATTCTGGATAATATCAGAATATTCCTTCTCCAGAAATATTCATGTTTTTTCTGGATTCAAAACTTCACTGTCGGGGGGCCGCCCGGTGGCGCAGCGGTTTAGTCCGCGCTTGGCAGCCCAGGGTTCGCCAGTTCGGATCCCGGTCGCCCGCCGACACACCGCTTGTCAGCCATGCTGTGGTGGCGTCCCATATAAAGTGGAGGAAGATGGGCACGGATGTTAGCCCAGGGCCAGTCTTCCTCAGCAAAAAGGGGAAGATTGGCAACAGATGTTAGCTCAGGGCTGGTCTTCCCCACAAAAAAAAAAAAAAAAACTTCACTGTCAATAAATACTGCCAGGGCTGGCCTGGTTGGTGTACTGGTTAAGTTCACATGCTCTGCTTCGGCAGCCTGGGGTTCATGGGTTTGGATCCTGGGCACAGTCCTACACACCACTCCTCAAGCCATGCTGTGGCAGCGACCCACATACAAAATGGAGGAAAATGGGCACAGACGTTAGCTCAGGGGCAATCTTCCTCAAGCAAAAAGAGGAAGATTGGCACAGATGTTAGCTCAGGGCCAATCTTGCTTACTAAATAAATCAATACATACATACCGCCAAGAAGTAAGCTTAAATCAGACACCTTTCACTACAGTAGTCCTGTTTTACTGTGGGGGATACATTCCAAGACCCCCAGTGGATGCCTGAAACCACAGATAGTCTCAAACCCTATATAGACTATGTTTTTTCCTATACATACATACCTATGATAAAGTTTAATTTATAAATTAGGCACAGTAAGAGATTAACAACAATAACTAATAATAAAATAGAACAATTATAACAACATGATATAATAAAAGTTACCGTAGATCTTAGCAACCTCAGCATACAATTTTTTTTCTTTCCTTATTAAGTCGAGAATTCACCTTTTCACTTAAGGAAGCACTTTACGGCTTCTCTTCGACATATCTGAATTGCCAGCATCACTACTTCTGTGTTTTGGGGCCATTATTGAGTAAAATAAGCATTACTTGAACTCAAGCACTGCAATACGACAGTTGATCTGATAACTGAGACGGCTACTAAGTGACTAACTACGGGTAGCATACACAGCAGGGATACGCTGGACAAAGGGGTGATTCAGATCCTGGGCAGTTCAGAGAGGGACTGACTCGAGATTCCATCACACTACTCAGATTGGCACACAATTTAAAACTTATGAATTGTTCATTTCTGGAATTTTCCATTTAATATTTTTGGACCTTGGTTGACCACGAGTAACTGAAACTGAGGGAAGTAAAACCACAGATAAGGGGGGACTACTGTACAACCTAATCTAATTCAACCAATACATGACAAGTATCTTCTGTTGCAGCCTCCTTACCAAGAGTGAGTATAGGTAATGATAAAGATTATAGACTGTCTGAAATCCAGAGCCCTCAGTTCTGCCACTTACAAGTTGTATGACCCTGGACACAAGTTACTTAACTCCTCTAAGCCTTGGTTTCCTCATCCACAGATTGCACTCACCAACGGGGATTAAAATAGTACTGCACAACATAAAGCTTTTGTGAAGATAAGATAACCCACGTAAAGCACTCGGCACAGAGTTTGGCACATGCTTAGAAATGCTTCGGAAGGTTTGCCATTAGTACAAAGCACTGGCTCAGCTCTGGACTGGTTATAGGAGCGAGAGGAAGACTGTCTGCACTCGAGGAGTCGGGGAGAAATAAATCGGTGACATAAACAACCATGACATTTGAGGTGGGAAAGGAATCACATCAAACTGAGAGAAATGAGGAACAACTTATAAACATATATAATTTGGTAATTCTATATTTTCCCTTTTCTGTGGTTCTCTATTTTACTTTATTAGTAATTTGATTTAAAGAAAGTCTGCATTGTGCTGAATGCTGAATTCTGTGTCCAGCACTGTGCCAAATTCTAAGAGAGCATAAAGGAAATAAACTTTAAAAGTTAGTACTCTCGCACCAGTTAATACCAGATAATAGTGTATATAACGAATTATCAAAGTGAATAGTACAGGTAAAAGGCAGTAATGAAGGGCACGAGTACGGATCAATCCAGTTTTCAGGCTGAAAACCTGGACTCCTTTTTCCTCCTTCCCTTGCATCCCACCAGCCACCAG
This sequence comes from Tapirus indicus, assembly GCA_031878705.1. Lineage (NCBI taxonomy): Eukaryota > Metazoa > Chordata > Mammalia > Perissodactyla > Tapiridae > Tapirus > Tapirus indicus. The sequence goes on along the minus strand of CM062927.1, from coordinate 27,146,610 downwards.
GTCGTTATCTCTACCTCATAAGGTCCTCTTTGTAATCCATGCTCTCCTTTTTTTTTCCTCCCAAGAGAAGAGTCCATTCCTTTCTCACCTCTTCTTTTCAGGGCCTCCTCTTACATGGACTACTGCACTAGCACTCACTAGTCCCCCGTGTCTACTCCAGCCCCCACTAAGCCATTTACAACTCTACTACAGCACTCAGCCATTGTGTCTCATCACTTGTGACTGCTCCAAGAGCTCTCTGTATGCACAGTGCTGATTAGCACAGTGTCTGGCATATATTAGGTATATAATAAAGACTTACTAAATAAACCAACCATGAAGAGGATCTGGAGGCATGCTCTCACATGAATATTTCTAGGTATTGTCCAACGTAAGTCACAGAGAACGGTAGGCATTATACAAGTACTTGCTGAAGCTTCTACGTCCCGCAGGGAATTCTATTCAAACACCACACAATTTGTGCACTAGGAAACACAGGACCAAAAATTAAATCACTTTATTATATAATGGATGTCTTCTTCAATAATAACTCTTGCTACTTTCCTTTAATTTCCACTGACTAAAAAAATGCTCTCTTATACTGAATAATAAGTATTTCCTGTACGTAGCATTTTTCTTTGAAGAGTTCAATATTCATTGGCTGTTTTTTTCTATAATAGGGAGGTGATGAGTACCTGCAATTTATTTACCTCCTTCTAGAAGGAGAGAAACCAGAAATTAAATTGTGTTTATTTCTAATTCCTACTGCCTAGCTAAATTTTCTCAAGCCTCTTATTTTCCCCCTTCATTTGCCAGAATAATTAAAAACAAAACAAAACACGAACAAAAGCCCAGGGGTCTGGGGCTCTAACTATAAAGACTCATGTAGGAATGAAGCAGACTGACACTGGGAATGTGTATTTTGTCCGTACTGTGTTTAATCTTAGAGAGAATAAATGCTGTCAACTTGCCTTTATTCACATAGCTTTTTTTCAACGTGACTCAAGTTTAATCAAACTAAATATCACATTACTTTAAAAAGGATTATTTTAAGTTCTTCAAATAGGAAATTCATGAAAAACTAAAACCATACCAAAATCACTTTGTCCAAACTTAGAAGTTTCAAACTGACACAAGGTAGTTTTCAAATTTGCCTGACAGCCAAAAAAACAAAGTTCTTCTATTTCAAGTCAGAGTAACTGTTAAACACTGCATTACTGGGTTTGTACTGGAGACTGTGGTATTGAATTTCCAGGTTGGTGGGACAAAATGGGCTCAGTGTCTTACACAGCATGCTACACAGGTTTTAAGACACAACAGTTACATTGCTGCCCCAAAATAATTGCTACTGCTGACTTGAAAATTATTCCATTTAGCTAGTGCCATGATACAAGCTAAAGAGATCTGGTTTCCTGTGGAATTGAATATTGTGATGGCAGGCTACTTAAGTCTTTGCATCACCAGCCACCACCACACCCCCCTAATGCTAACATTAGAAAGACTATATGGTAAAAATACAGGGGGGCAGGGGGAAATCAAACCTCTGCCTTATGCTGTTCTAAGGCTTCTCTTTGGGTAGCAAAAATAGGCCAATTCACTTTCCTTTAGTCACTAAACACACTTAAGTACTGCTCTTCTAACATTTTTACCCTGATGATGTCAAGTCACATGGAATTTCAAAATGCAGGACAGCAACTAAGAGGAATTTGCCACCTGGCAAACTCAACTATATTCCAAATTAAGTCTGCTTTCTGGCCAGAAGGCACTTCTACCAAGCTACAGTAATTTAGATGAAGTTGACTTTCCTTATATTATAAAACTTCAGAGAACAACTGCAAACAGAGAACACTGTTAGTATTTATTACTAGACAAAGTAATCTTCAGTCAATCTTCCAACACAGAGGCTTATTTAACATACTCCAGTGGCAAAGGAGACTAAAAGAACCTAAAAATAAGGGTACAGTATAAGCAATTTAATCCATATTTAAAATGTTTATTATAAAGGCCAATTTGTAGTAACCTTCTGGTTGTCTAGGCATCTAAAAACACATGCAACGAAAAGTTTAAAAAAAAAATCTACATATACATTTGTCTTTCCACAGCACAAGCACAGAGTCTCATCATATGTGCATGAACCTTGAATTCATCTACATGCACTGGAAGAAAAAAAGAGAACTACCTTAAATTTTGATTCCCTTAGCTGATCCTCAGCTTCCCAATTCATGTGTGCCTCTCAGAGTATAAACACTTCCCTCACTATATATGATTCTAATATTAGTAGTATTTCTTACACATTGTGACTCCTAAATGCAAACCAACTACTTCATCTGGGGCTCAAAAGAAGAAAAAGAGCATCTGTTCCAAAGCTGGAGGAAAACCTTGCCATGCTGGAATTCTGCTGCGCAGGTATACATACCTACATCCAAATGGTACCTCCCGAAAAGATTTTCGAGAGTAACTTTGTACACTATTTTGCCATCTTAGCTGGTTTTGGAACCTAACCCACGCTAAATTATACTGCCTTACCCCCAAACCCCTAGGCTTTATGTAACTTCTCTATAAGACCAAGTCAAAAAAAAAAAAAAAAAAGGTCTTGCATGACACCAACCATAGAAGACCAACTAATTCGTCCACTTGTATTTTTGAAGTAAATCTTTACAGAGGACCTATTATGTGCAAATCACAGTCCCAGGTTCTAAACAGGCACTCTACTTTCTAGCAAGTGAGGAATTTGCATTCAGGAAAAGAGATAAGGTTGGCAAGTGAGCAATGTAAGGAAAAGTAGAATGAGGTTAAACACTACAAGAGAATAGAAGCTAAGCACCAAGGAGTTAAGAAAAAGAAGACTAGAAAAAAGCATCAGGGAAGCTTAATTTTGATAGTGGCTATCACAGTGAAAAGTGGTCGATGTTTTAGGTATACAAAGAAAAATAATCTTTAACTCAAGAGTGCCTGAAGTCACAAATTTTACATTCTAAAATCAAAAAGAAGGGGGCCTTTCAGTTCCAGAAATAGTGGGCTGGGTAATTGAGATGAATCCTCTACATCTATTATAAAAAAACTGGAAGAAATCTTAAAAATAATTCTTCAACAAACAGAAAAGCCAAGAAGATAGTAAAAGATTTGGCCAAGATCCAAGAAAAGGTGAAAACCAGAAATTAAGCCTAACAGTCAACCTAAAAGCTGCTGTTTTGGTGCCCTTGTGAAGCAACAGAAACAAAAGTCAAAGCCAGGAGCCCATCCAGGTGTGGAGTCTGATAACCTTCTCCATCTTAATCTGGTACCCCAAAAAACTACACCCTCAAGGTAAAGGTGAACTGGGAAGAAAAACAGCAGCAGTAATGGGCAACAGAAACAGACCCAAAGGGAATTCAGACAGTGGAATTAACACATATAGATTATAAAACAACTATGCTTACCACGTTTAAAGAAATAAAAAACAAACCTCAAAATTAATAGCACAGAATAGGAAACTGTAAAACCGTGGCATTGCACATTTGAAAAACAACTAAACAGAACTTCAGGAACTAAAAAAATGCAATAACTGAATTTAAGATTTCAATGGATGAGTTTAATAACAGATTAAAAATAACTTAAGAGAGAATTAATGAAGAAGAAATTATCCAGAACGTAGTATGGAAAAATAAAGAGACTAAGAGGGATAGAGACAGAGTGAAAAGTTCTATGTCAAATCAGTAAAGAAGGAAGTAGACAATGGGGCAGAATATATGAACATAAAATGGCTGAGAATTTTACAGAACTAATGAAAGACACTAATCCACAAATTCAAGAAATCTAATAAACACCAAACGAACAAAAACAAAAACACACCGGCAGCTGGATACATCATAGAAAAAAATGCAAAAAACTAAAGCCAAAGAATAATCTTTAAAAGACATCCTAGGGCCGGCCCCGTGGCGTAGCAGTCAAGTTCGCACATTCTGCTTCTGGCAGCACAGGGTTCGCAGATTTGGACCCTGGGCCAGGCCCGACGCACCACTCGTCAAGCCATGCCGTGGCAGCGTCCCATATAAAGTATAGGAAGATGAGCACAGATGTTAGCTCAGGGCCAATCTTCCTCAGCAAAAAGAGGAGGACTGGCAACAAATGTTAGCTCAGGGCGATCCTTCCTCACAAAAAAATAAATAAAAATAAACAAAAGATATCCTATAGTAAAGAAACAGATCATATTTAAGAATGAAGACAAAGCATGTTCAAAAGGTGATCAATAGCGAGCACATCGAAATTGCTTAATTTACCTGTCACAAAAGCATAATTACACTATGATTGAGCCTATGGCTGAACCATGCAGTTAAATTACTTCATTTACCAGATATGCGGTTTTTAATTTCTGGAGCAGTAGCTTGACTCTAACAAAACATCAAAATTCTTGTAAGGTGAAAGGGAAGACTGCTAACCAGGTAATGGTCTTGACATCGTTCTTCCTTTCTTACAACCACGAAGAATTTCCCAAGGTAAAGGCAGCAGGACTTCAGCAGAGAAAGATAATTCGGCAGTCTCTGCTTTTTACAAAGTGTTAATAGCTCATCTCAAGCTCTATTTGAAGGACTCTAAGAACTGCCTTTATATCAGCTCAATTCCCTGTATCCAAAAGGAGTCTACAGACTGATTCGTTTCAAGGATTTCAGAAGCAGGGCTCTCCAAACCTAAGGGGTCCTTGCTGACACATCAATAAACCAAACAGCTGGATAGTCAACAAATCTCACCTCAGAGCTGGTACCCAAGAGGTCCCTAGGAATTCTGACCACCAGGCCCGCACTTGGATTCCTGGGTCCCACTCCAGACCTACTCAGACTATTTGCGGGTGGGGTCCAAGTATTTGCATTCGAAATGAGCCGCAAAAGATTTTTTTTTCTACTAGCTTAAGAACCACTACTAAGAACGAATAGGTCTCCTCCTTTTCCCTTCATGCGGACGACATTCACATGGGCCACCAGCTCTCAAACAACATGATTCAACTCTTGGTCTTAGTTTCCTAAGTTTTCCGCAAAACGCATGCTGGTTTGTTTTCTATTAGAAGAAAATGCACTGAGCGTAGCAACTGGTACGTGCTACATAATAAATGTGTTTCCCAACCTACACTTATATTCTACGATTCAACCATTTCCAACCAAGCACCGTCACATATCGAGGAGCCTGGAGCCGGTCCAAGATCTCTGGAATAGAACCCGCTCCTCACCTGGAGCCTGCGTGGCCCACTGGGCAAAAAAGGCGGAGGGGAGCCGGTAGAAGGCCCTGCAGTGCCGAGACCGCTTGAAAGGGTCAGGATCCTCCCGCGGGCTCCGTCGGCTCCCCTCCTGCTGGGCCCCGCAAGCCCTTGGCCCCGGCTACTGAGAAGACTGGGCGAGCGCGCAGACTGAGAACAGGCCTGGCCCTAACCCTCGCATCACACGCAGCCCCCTACCCCTCAGCACAGAAGCTGCAGCCCTGGATTCGCCGCCTGGCCAGGGCTCAGGCCGCACTCACCTACTAGCGCGCGGGAGGCAAGACCCCCTCACCTCGGCGGCGCTCACCCCAAACTGCCACCACCAAGGCCGCTCGCTCTACAGGGGAAAAAAAAAAGAGAGAAAGAAAGAAAAAAAAAAGAAAGAAAGAAAATAGCCTTTGCTTTTGTATTCCTTTTGACCCTTCAGGGCTTCCTGTTCCTCACCGCCACAACAAAGTCCCACCCCACTTCCGGCGGCGTAACCCAATCCGCACCTCTCTTCCTCCCCAGGAGACAGATGGAAATCCGGTGCCCAGAAAACTAGCCGGAGACATTTGATTGGGCCATTCACACTTCAGCAAGGGGATTGGCCAGCTCGCATCTGGGGGGCGGGCTCGGTCGTATGATCACGTGATACAGTTCCTGAAAGATGATTGGCTGTCAGCGGGGAGGGCTTGCCACCGAGGAAGGGGCGTTTCCTAGGGGACTGAGGGAGGGCCGGGGCGGTACGAAGCGGGGGTGGGCTCAGCGCGTAATGGCAGCGCCGTGGCCTCGCGTCCATCTTTACCGCTCTCTCGGACCTGTCACAAAGGAGTCGCGTAGCCGCCGCCGTCGCCGCCCCCTTTCTCGAGTGGGCCCGGGAGCTGGAGAAAGTCAGTGCCGCAGCCCAGCTGCGCTGCTCCGGGAAGCGCCTGGGGACGCGGAGCCGGGGGGAGTCTGAGGGCTGGGGACGGCCGTGAGGGAGGGGAACAGCCGCCCGAGTCTGCTGCGGGGAGACCGGCCTGGGGCCGGGGGAGGCTCCGGGAAGGGACCCGGGAGGAGGTGGCGGTGGTCAGAGCCCAGGAAACAGCCCGGAGGTTCTCTACCGAGGCCCGCGCTGAAGGCGCCTGAAGAGGTCGGTGGAAGAGGGTGTTCTCCCTTTAGGGGGTTCCTGACCACAAGAGATTCATGGGGGTCGCCCTTCCTAGGAGGCCGCGGCTACAGGGGCCCAGGTGAGAGGCAGGTAGCTCCTGGAAGGCTCCTGATGTTTAGGGATGCTCCTCTGGGGTGCCCAGGGCGGAAGGGGGAGAAGGGAGGACGCCCTGGGAGGGTTTCCTTTTGTGGAGTTTGAGGTTTCGGTGGCATGGGTCGGAGGCAGACCCTCCCCGGGGAGACAGAGAACTGCCTTGGGGTCGAGAAACGTCTGAGAGAGTCGGAGTTGGGAGCCAGAGCTAGCGGATTCTCCTACTCCGGAGGCCAGATGGGAAAAATGGGTAAGGGCCTTGTGGAGAGGGGATGGCTGGGCGGATCTGGGAAGAAGAGACCCCCTCCATAGGAAAGCCCCGATGGGGAAGAACGAGAGGGAAGCGGGAATGGCAAGGGTTTCCCCCTCTCTAGAGACCGACCTGTGTCTCAGACACAGGATTCAGCTCCTTCTGGGCTTAGTGCAGGTGGGGTGGGGGCAGTCCATTCCACCGACACTCCTGGCTGACTCTCGATCAGGCTTCTGTGCGTACCTGCTGCCTCAGTTTCCTTGTCTTTGGGGAGGGAGACTGCAGTTCCGTCCTCTGTAGCTGTCTGGATGAGGGTGCTCTCCCTGGAGTGTTGTACTTTGAACTTTTAGGAGTTGGAAGTGTCTGTAATTGACTGAGTAGAGACCCACAGTTGTCTAGGCCTCTGTCTACCATCTCCTTGTCCGTAGACGAGTGACTTGATCTCCTTGGGTCTCTTCTGTAACATCACAGTGTGCGAAAGTACTTTACAAGCTACAAGCCATGTGAAAGTAAAAGGACTGTGATTCTGCCACCAAAGGGGTTGCTTTTGAGGAATGAAAGTGAAGGCACTTTCTAAACTGTAAAGCAGTATGTAGATGTAGGGGATTAGCATTAATACAGTTGTCCTTGATCACCTGTGGAGTGCTGGGAGCCATATTGTACTGAAAGCTCCAAGGTTCGCAGCTTTTTAGGCTATATTATAATCCAAACCCGTGGTTTCAACCCCTGCTTAGATGAGGGTGGAGGGATTTCCAGTATTTGCTCCTAGAGTTTCAATTTTCTTTGAACTTCTGATGGTGCTGGCAGGAGGTAGCACTATAATATAATCTTTTCCTTCAGGAAGTTTTTCCCTCACAGCTGAAATTTTCCTGCAAGTAATTTAATGTCAAAATTGTAAACCACCTTCCCTTTTTCCATATATATCATATACATCTGGTATATATATATGTATATATATCACATATATATGGATATATATATCATATATATATTCATGGCCTTTGGGTGTCTACAGGTAGTGAATATCAGGCTTCCTCCCTCAGTTATGATTTTGTAAATGAGACCTCCTTTTTTTCTCCGTGAATATTGTGCCTTCCTGTGGTAACCCCAAACTATAGATTATGAGGCACATTAGCAATTGTTTTTAAATTTCTCTTCCACGATGTTCTCTTTATTTTTCACCATGTATAGAGTTTGCATTTCCTGGGATGACATCTTGCTTTGTAGCTCTGTCTATGAAGTTATAAGATACTTGTGTCCGTGTATGACATTTTTCTAATGTTTGGTTAGTGACGTTTGTTAGAGCTGGTTTTCTAAATGTTGGGGAATTTGTGATTTTTGAAGGTTTGTTTGTTTTTTAACATAAAGCTGACTTGCATTTTTCTAATCTTATGTTCCATGGGTCTTTTAATAAAAAATCACTGTGGTGATTTTGTGAGCTTTCTGATTTCCCAGGATACATGATGTCCTGACCCACTGCTTAATGTCTTTCTGTGTCCTGCTTTTTGCTGTTTTCCCAAACCCTTCATTATTTCTGTACTTCATGATTATTTTTAAGTTATTGATTATAGGAAGTGTTCCAGCGTACTCTATGTGGACTTTTTCTGCTTTGTCAGCAAGATAACTTCTCACTTAGTAAATTGGCCAAGAATCAAGGGGAAATAAAACTTAGCATTTTGTGTAGTAGTATGTTATTCTGTAGTGAGTAGGGAAAAACAACTCTAAAGTATGTTTTGTCAAAAGACTAACAAAAAAATCGTTGTGTGCTCCTAAAGTGCACTTAGAACAGTATTTCAACTCATGAGTTAATTTGATCTATCAAGAATTGCCTATACTTTCCCTAACAATGAAGTAATTTGTTATAATGAAGTGAGAAGTCACTTTGCATCCTTTAAAATACAACTCTCTTTGATACTCTAATATCTATATAGTTTGAGAAATTATTAGGAATTCTTGAGGATGGTAACCACTATTACACTATTTTAAATTGGAAATTGTCTCTTTTGTGGTGGGATCCTTGTAAAGTAGGATGTGATAGTCACAGGGTTTCAGAAGTAAGTGGAAAGTCTTTAGGCACCACACATGGGCATCACAGTGGAACCAGTAATCTATTTCAGAAGAGTTATGTGGGGGTAGTAAACTATCAGTTTAGCTTCTCTTCAAATATTTGGCATTTTCAAGGCATTTACCATTGAATTTAGATAGTTTCTTCCTGGTATTCAAATTAGAAAATTGAAAAACAGAATAGTCAGGAAGTAGTGAATGCCAAAACTTGGGCCACAACCCTTAGGAGGAGACTTTTACAACTTTTAGGAGTGCAGAAGAATGAATGTTTTCTCTTTGGTTTATCTATGCAATGTCAGCTTTTGAAATAATTTTCTTGCCAACCTTTATGATTGGGAAAAAGTACATATTTGATATATTTTACTCTCAGTGTCCATTCCAAAAAGGAATGCTTGCTGGTTAAATATGTAAAAGCATATTTAACTGTAGATAACTGTGATTTATACAAGGCTAAATGAGGTGAAGTTATCTTATAAATAGTGGTAAGCTCTTAGAGAATATTCCCCTTCCTTCCTGAGCTTCTGAGATCTAAGAATGCATTTGAGATAGCGAAGAATTGATGCACTCCTTAAGTTAGTTAAGGAATAAACCCTGCATGTAGCTTTCTTATTGCTTGAAATTATCGTTTCCAGGCATAATTTCATGGGTCCTATACACATCAAATAGAAGCTTTGAAATACCTTACTCGGCAAGTTTATTATTACCTCGTAGTTTAATGTTTCAGTGTTAGTTTTTTCTTACTCCTTCTACCTCCTGAGGAATTGTTTCCTCTTCTGTACTCCCTTAATGCAGAGATTCTCAAATTGTGGTCCCTACCCCTCCCCTCCTTGTGGCAAGTGCAGCTCTTTTTTTCAATTCTTACTGCTTCATAGTTGTTCATACTTACATATGCCTAAGGGCTACTTATTAATAACCTGCCAAGTGAATTATTAAGGTTTACTAAAACTTGGTATTCATAAACCAGAAGTAGCACAACATTAAAGTTTACTGTTGCCTCTAATACTTTTTTCTCCCAGGAAGTTTGTCCTGGGAAACTTGGCACCAATGCAAAGTTTCTTATATGTCAAGCAGAATGGGGATTCCTGCAATATTCAGGAAGGGTGCTTATTTGGGATGCATCATCAATATTATGTCAAACTGATCTTGGTTTTCCATTGTGCTTCCTCTTGTTTGTTTGTTTTCATTAGAATTACAATTAGCTTCATCTTTATCAATTTAATTTATGGCCTTTTGGTTAACTTTTCACTGTGTGGTCGGGGATATTTGTATATAACAATATTTTGGCTTATAATTTAGGACATGAATGTGTTGCGATGCATATGTAAATCCTCCATTCTCCTTTTGCTAATGCTGATATATATATAGTCACCTAAAAGCTTGCTTGTACAGAGATACTTGAAAGTTACTAAGTTCCTTTTCCACTGGAAAAATGGTGGAGTGAGAGGCCTCCTCCTAATGGACCTGATACTTATCCATAGACTTCTATGGCATGTACTGTATAGACTTCTATGGCATGTACTGTATTATGGGTAGGGCCCTCAGTGTGTTGTCTGTTGCTGTCCTTCATCTCTGCCAAGAGCATGAGGGACCTTTTTTATCTTTGCTCAGTGACTGGCATATACGCATTGGATTCATATTTATTGAATGATGTTGTCTGTTTTTTAAAGTGATAAATATTTTCTCTTTTTACAGATGTTAGAATAAACTTACTTAAAATATTTATTGAATACCTGTTAGGTTCTACTAGGTACCCAATTGAGTGTTTTCAGACACCATTTTAAGTAGATCTCATTAAGGAAAATGTTGCTATTCATACTGTTTACACATTTTGTTTGCTTTTCCTAATAGCAAAGAGCTTTTTATAAAGAAAAATCCTTTTCCTTCAGATTTGTCAATCATGTATGTGTTTGAGTAGCACATCTATGGATTTCCTGTTATTTGGTCTCCTGGGGGGAAAATCCCAAATAGTATGGAGTATTACATTTGTTTTTCTCCTCTGTACTGCAGCCATCATTAGTGCTTCCCTCAATTCTTTCTTAGTATTTCTTTTTTGGGTCCAAGGCAGATTTTCAATCTTTGAGACCAGTCAGGGATTATTTCTCCTTTTTTATTATTATTTGCTTCTGGAAATTCCTTACTCTATCCCAGCTCTAAATTTTATTTTTTAGTATGTTTTTTTGACTGCTAAAAGGATTTGTCTTTCCTCCCTTGTACTGTTTCGGGTCAAGACTGTATTCTATAATTTGTTCTGTCATAAGTCTCACCTGACCACAGACACTACTTCTACTGGGTTAAAAAGCTCAACATTTTAGGGGAAACTTTTTCCAGATACTCCTTCCCTAACAGTTCAACCAGAAAAATTATATACTTCCCCCTCAAAGATGTACTTTCTTAAACCAACTTCAGTGCATAAGAGAAGTATCAGAAACATCCAGAGCTTTCCCCAGACAACGTGAAGGTTACAGTCCAGGGGATGATAGTACCCTGTGTGATTTAAACCTCAAGTGGCCAGTGCCATTACAGGTAGATAGTTTTGGACACCTGGGTGACATGTAAAAATATCTTCTCAGAGCTGCCTTTCCTTTGGGGGAAAAAGTGAAGTTCCAACCAAATATTTCACAATCTTCCCCTTCCCTTCCTACCCTCCCTACCCCCACAGAATACCAGATGCTTTAGAGTCTAGAGACAAAAACACTCTTGTCAAAACATCTTTAGGTAGTTTCTGTTTCAACTGTCAAGTGTACTCTTGATATATAATACACTTTTTTAATCTACTTATTGCACTACCAAATAATCAATCTTGTTGACCTCCAAGTTTTCCCCGTTTAAACACAATCTTCAGTAAGAAAATTATGGTCTTTGGGGTGTCCTGCAGGATATTTTAAAAGCCAATATATTTCTGGGTAAGGTTCTGTCTTGATAGGGTTTTAGTTACACAGGTTATGCATTTGACAAAACTCAGCACATGTATGCTTAAGACTTGTACATTTCATTATATGCAAATTTAACCTCTAAAAACATTGAAGTCCAATTAGTGATATGCATGCTGAATTATTTAGAGGGAAGTACACTGACACCTGCAATTTACTTTGCATCAAAAAAAATTAGATGGATTGATGATGGATAGATATATGATAAAACAAGTATAGTAAATGTTAATGGTAGAATCTAGGTAGTGGGTATTTGGGTATTCACTGTAAAATTCAACTTTGCTGTATGTTTGAAATTTTTCATGATAAAATGGTGGGGGGGCAATAAACTTGACACTAGAAGCTATTACTTGTAATACATTTACAGACTTAGGAAAAAAGTCCAAAGCATTTTCTAATGAGAGGAAATCATTAAGATTTCCAGTATGTTGTAGTTACTGTTCATGCTGTATGATTTAGCCTTTCAGGAGTGGGGGGTTGGATTGGAAAAAATGCTGTATCCTATAACACTATTTTGGAGTGATGAGGTGAAGATCACAGCAATAGTCATTTCATGCCCAAAGTTTGGTTTTTCTTCCTTATGGTCATTCATTTAACCAGCTTCTCCTTTCTTGGCAGCACAATCCTGAAGTCTTATTTTCAGAGAAAGGAAAGTGTTATCAATATCACTGAGCCGTATTATGATTGAATGCAAGCAAATATTTGAAGAGATGAATCAGTGATTCCTGGACCATTTGTTAGAGAGAGTTAGACCAGTCGGCCAGATGCCTCTGTGGTGAGCTGTTTATGATGGTAGAGGTCTGTGTTTTGAGTGCCAGACCTCACTGCTTCAACACTAAACTTACTGAGAGCCCAAGTTTGATTTTTTTTCCTCCCAGAGTAGCTTTAGAAAATATAAAACATGAAAATTTAATAAATCATAAATGATATAGAAATGGAAAGAATAGTCTTTACTTTCTTTTTTAAAATGGGAAGGATCAAAATTAATAATACAGCACTTCAGAGAAATAGATTCACAAAGGAAATGTTTGATTAAAATTATGCTCCTGCAGCAAAATGGCTGTGAACAGTATAATTTAAAAAGCATTACAATTTAGATGGTAAGAAAAGTCTTTCTACTAAGCAGTGGCATCCAGTGGTATCATTATCATTAAATCATGTGATGATTGCCACCTTCGTTGATGATTGCCACAGCCACAGATCTAATAGTTGTGTATATTTAAATTATGTGACTAGCTATTTTTTGGTCTCAAAATTGACTTGACCATCTAATGCTAAGTAGTCTTCCAAGTTAAGGTGAAGTATATTGGTATTATGGATATGTTGCCTTTACATAATCTCTAATCTTACTCATTTTCCATTCCATTCTGTCTGTTAACCCTTAGATTATGCTGCTTCATAGGGTGGATCTGGTGGGAAATAAAGGGAGCTATTTTATTCATTGTGTTGATGTGTACTGTATATAATCACTAATGGATGTAACTATATTCTAATGATTATTTTGGTTGACCTCTCCAAAAGACTACTTTCAAAGATAGTCCCAGTTCATTTTTCTGGAAAAAGAGATTAACTTTTCTGACCCTAAAAGAATTACCCTTTAGTGTTTCAATTTGTGTCTTCATTCAGTCAGTAGGTCCTGCCTACTGTGCCAAGTTCTGTGTTAGCTTCTGTAGCACAGTGATTTCCAGACTTGGCCATCATCAGAATCACCTGGGGAGCTTTTACAAAAACACTTGCTTGGGCCATATCCTAGAAATTCTGATTCTGGCTATTTGGAATGAAACTAGGAATTTGCATTTAAGAAATTCCTAAGCAACTTAATGCCCATCACCTTTGGGATGATTAAGCTACAGTCCCTTCCAAGGTTCTTTGTCTAAAAGTATAGATAAGTAAAAATTATTTCAGTACAGAGTAAAGGAGTTTTATAAAAAATAAGTTCTTGGGGGGAGGGAGGAGGGCGAAAGGACTGATAGGGCATATGTGTATGGTGATGGTTGGTAATTAGTCTTTGGGTGGTGAACATGATGTAGTCTACACAGAAATCAAAATATAAAAGATGTCCACCTGAGATTTATATAATGTTATAAACCAATGTTACCTCAATAAAAAATTTTTAAAAATAATAAGTTTCTTAGTTATCTTAGTGCTCTTAAGTCATGTCTTACTCCAGAGTCCCCACCTCCCAGATGATTTAGTTACTCCTAATTAGCCACGTGCTCATTTTGTAATAACATCTTGCATTTTTGGATCCAGTTTAAGTGTTAAGCACTGCGCCATGTGTTTTACATACACTATTCCATTTAATCCTCACAGTAGTAATGTGAGGTGTAGGAACTATTACTATCTCCGTGTTTTAAAGTGTGTCAATGGTCAGGGTGTTGAGAATGCGCAGCTGTAAATATTGCAGGGCGGGGACCTGCACCCAAGGCTGTCTGACTGCAGAGTGCGTGCCCTGTGTTGTAGGTGGCCTCTGGCCTCCAGTACATCTGTAGGCTGAGTGTTGCTGTCTTCAAACAATGGTCCTTGGAAAGTGGGCCACATAATGCCATTTGGAATGAGATAAAACGAGCTGTCTAAAGTGTAATTGTTTGGCTCTATCACCCAGTCTTTTCCCTAAAGTATTCACGATTTGTTCTCCGAGAAAAGTATCATGAGTGACAACCATTTCCCGATAAAAAGCTATACATTTTTTAGTGCTGAATAAATCTGAAAGCTCATATACCTTGTTCATTTATGTGTCCTGCCCTAGGCTGTAACCCTTGAGTACTTTGTATGCTCATTTCAGAAATCTTTTAAAGATAACAGCCCTTATTTTTTCCTTGTATGTTTCATAGTCTTTGCTTTGAAATGCCTCAAGGCTTCTCCCACCTAATTAACCTCTTCTTTACACTTGGTCTTTATAGCTAGTCCTTAAAAAAAGAAAGTCTTTGGTTTCCAAATATTTGAAGACTTTTTATTTTTTTACTCCATTTCCTTCTCTGACAAATTTTGTAGTTGACATCATTTTCTGGGTCATTTAAGGAAAATGACTCTTTCGGAAGAATTGACCCGAACTGCACTTGAGTTTAATTTGGAAATAGAAAAAAACCTCACTTAATTCTTGTCTTCTCACCTCCAAACTTAGTCAGATTTTTTAAAATCCTGTGTTGTATGTATTGGATATCTTCCATTTACTTTGAAACTGCACTAAATGGAAATCTGCATAGATTAATTATTCTACATTCAGTTTATATAAGCTTTAGCAAAAATTTTTTGGATAGAATAAGAATTTGAAATCCAACAAACTTCTTTTTAACCCACTGCTTTCCTCACAAGCACTCTCAACATTGTTTCTTGTTAATTATTCTAAATAGCTTTACAAGTGTTGGCATTAAATTGTCACTTTATAGGATCACCTGTTCTCTCCCCTTCAGGGCTTTGTTTTCTGGGACTTAATCTCACCTTGACATTCTCAAGTCATTGCCAGTTATTTTTAGTACCTGATTGGTCTCCCTTCCCCAGGTATGCCTTCCCCGTGTAGTCTGTCTGGTTGGATTGAATCTGCTGTTTACATGTCGTGCCCATCCCACCTTCTGTACTGCCTGTGTGGAAAGGTTCGGAGCTTTAGAGAAGTCAGCGAAATTCCCTTCTGCTCTGGTAACATTGACAGTGCGGAGCAGTTTGGGGTAAGAGAGCACTTCTCCAGGAGATGAAGCATTCCCAAATAGAGTTCCCTTCTATCGAATCCTGGACCACTCCTTTCTACCATCCCTGAAGTACTAGTTGGTTCAGCCACAGATTTTTATAGCATAGTGGTTAAGAAACTGTGATAATCCAGAGTGTGGATTTCTGTACAGCCTTAAAGGGATGAGGTAGTTTTATATGTACTGGTGTAGAAAGATGTGTTGTTAAGGAAAAAAAGCAAATTGGAGAACAATACTTACGACATTGTCCTAGTTAAAAAAAAAAGAATTTGTAAGTACATAATGGAAACAGACACATGAAGCTTTTAACAGGGGTTACCTCTGGGAAGAGCATGGCTGTGAAGGAAGCGTTTCAGAAGAGAGGCTTTTCTGTAGACGTCCACAGCATTTAGTTCTTAAAATTAATGTGTATTCCTTTTTTATTTTTAAAAAATTAACAGATAAAAAAATTTAAGTGTCATATTTTAGGATTTCAAGGAAGGGTTCTAGTGGCATATCAGCTGGGCTGCTTGCCCAGTGGCAGACCTGCCAGCAAACCTTGGATTCTTTACCTCCTCTCATCTGAATTGTTCCAACAGTGTCTGCTCTACGAATTTTCTGTGAGAAGGGCCAGAGCATTGCTTCTTAAATGTTGCTTTTTGGTCTTTCTCAGGAACCAGCATAATTTATAAGATAATAGAAATTTATACCAGAGACCCTTTAAAAGCTATTTCTGATTTCTGTCTCCTGTCCTTTTAAACACTGAAATCTCTCGTTTATCAGTCTTCTGGAGGGAATTGTATACCTTGGTCCCAGGAGTAATGGGAATAGTACTCTCTGCTGGTTTAGAATGTGTTCTTTTTTAAAAAGCTATTTCCAGCTGAGTCCTTGCATCATGCTTCTACCTAAACTTCTTTTTAAGTACAACCTCCAAATTTTGAAGACAGCCTGACTCTTTGGGGGGGAATCAAGAACATCTGTGGTATTATTTGGCTCAGTTATTGCTATCTTGGTAGTCTGGAGGGAGATAATGTCTGTCACCTCTCCTCTCTCCTCCCATCCCATCTCATCTCATCCCCTCTCCTGTCCTTCCCCCTCTGTACATAGATTAGGTTAAATATTTTATTTATATAGATATATATATGACTTTCTATCTCTGTCTCTTTTTCTTCATTTTCCCCCTATGAGCAGTAATTAAACTTGGCAAATATTTAAAAGAATTTGCTGCAAATCTGTCCAAAATAATGGAAGTAATTTTTCTCTTGCTTCTAATCCCACTGGATTATACACTTTATTTATATCTATTCCTGAGCCAGTGCTCAGTATATGAGGATTTAATTGTAAATAGCCAACTCCTGAGTAGAGACTCCACACTATTCTCCATTCCTTGTGTGTCCATTTGTGTCCGTACGGGTCCTAGTCTCCAGGTCTCAGCATGATTTTTCACTTTTTGTTACCAACCCTGTGATCGGTCTCCTGCTTCCAAATCTTTACTTCTCTCTAGACCCAACTAGATTTTCTCAGCTTAATGAGGAGCTGGTTCCATCATTAGGTTTTTTGATGATAAACATACTGTGTGGGATGAGAACGGCCATCCCCGAATTCCTGGCGGGCAGAGACTGTGCCTTGTTCATCTTTATTCTCCCAGTGCCAGCATTGGTGCCTGGCACGAGGTGCTTAGTCAGTATTTTCAAACAAAGATAATTGGTACATCTTTATCCTTATCTTTATAGCAGACGTGTTGTGCAACAAACTGATTATTGTGAAAATGTAGCTGTGTGATACATATTTGCCTTTCCCAAAACAGAGTCTTGCTTGCGTAACAGGAAAACTTTGTAACTACTTGTATGATTTCTGTAAACTCTCTAGAGAGCCTCCAAATGGGAAATCTGTGCAGTTTGGGTAATTTAAAGAGAACACTCTATCCTTTTATTCTTCTTGATATCAAATGGGTGCTATCACATTTGTATCACAACTTTTTAAACAAACATCTGTAATTAGATATTTTATTTGAAACATTAAATTTTCTCATACATTTAAGTTAAGAAAGGAAACAGTTCATTTTTTTTAATCCACAAAAGGAGCCCTTGAAACAATTGCACACATTCTTCTAGTGTATTTCTGTGTAGATAGAACCACACATATGGCTTTTTAAAAATCAATGGTGACTCCTGTGGTTTACAAGGATATGATTTAGCAATCAACTTTATAATATAATGATAAAAAGGAATTATTGGTAGTTAATTCTTTTATGCAAAGGTACCTCTTTGGGTCAGAAATCTACAAAGATTCTTCACTGTAATCCTAATGTCTACAAAGTCAAATAAGAAAGTTTGAGTAATTGAGTGGCCAACAATCTTTGATTCATTTTCCTTTTCTTCTCTCTTTTTCTTTTAGAACTGCCACTGGATGACCAGGATTTCCTGTAAGTGATAATGTTGGAGGTTAGCTCTGCAACTTTCTTCGGCATTCGGTTGTTAAAAACGAATAGGATGCAAGTTCCTCAACTCCAGATTATGAAAACAGTACTTGGAAAACTGAAAACTATCTAAATGATTGTCTTTGGTTGGGCCGTGTTCTTAGTGAGCAGAAGCCTTGGCCAGGGTCTGCTGTTGACTCTTGGAGAGCACATAGCCCGCTTCTTGGGGACTAGAGGTGCCACTGCTACCATGGGTAATTCCTGTATCTGCCGAGATGACAGTGGAGCAGAAGATAGCATTGACACCCAGCAGCAACAGGCCGAGAACAGTGCAGTACCCACTGCTGGCACAAGGAGCCAACCCCGGAACCCTGTTCGGCCGCCAAGGAGGGGCCGAGGACCACATGAGCCAAGGAGAAAGAAACAAAATGTAGATGGGCTAGTGCTGGACACACTAGCAGTCATACGGACTCTTGTAGATAAGTAAGTATCTGACTCACGGTCACTTCCTATGTGATGAAAAGTGTTTTACCAGGAACCATAACTTTTGGACTCCTTCGGTTCATTAGGATATATTCGCCAAGCCTTGTGCTCATAGGGCAAGAAAGAATATTTTATTTCTCCCCTGATGGCAGAGTAAATTCTAAGGTTTGATGTTTTTACTTGCTAACGTCTACTCCTGGCTGGAAATGTCTAAACATTTCTGTAGCAGAAAATACTAATTAAAGCTGTGATCTTTATTAGAGAATGTTGTAAATATGGAGTGAGTTTGTGTTGCAAGCTACAATAGGAAATGGTTTCATGAAGATTCATTCTTATCTGGCTTGACTATCTACTCCACTGACCAGAGATTCAAGCTGAGTGGTTTAACCAAGAGCATGGCTGCACGCAAATTCTGTTGGCAACATAAGGACATGGGTCAAGGAGGGTTTTCATCCTCCTCCCTTTATTGTATCCCTTATTTGGCCCTTTTTGATCCATTTGGGAAGCTTGTAAATTGAAACTGCAGGGCACACCTGTACCTGTTTTGTTTTCCTTCCCCTTTGTCTAACTCTAAGTACAAAATCCCAGATTGAATAACAGTGAAATTAAAGGGCATTGTTCAAGTTGAAAAAATGTTTTAACTTAACCATATAATTCAGTACTTAGGAGCAAAAGTTTTAGAACCATGATGGACCAAGGTTCAAATTCTGTCCCAGACCCTTAAACTAGCTACATGGCACTGGATAAGTTACTTCTCTAAGCCTCAGATTAATCATCTGTAAAAAGGGAATAATACCTTTCTTACAGGGATTATCATGAGATAATATATAAAAGCACCTAGTATAGTGCCTTACACATAACAACTGCTCAGTATATTATAGTATTTTTTTTTTAAGTTATATCTGGGTTCTTTTTGCTCTGCTAGTAAATTTAAGTATCTAGATATTTGATAATCATGTTTATAAAAATCAATTTGTGTTTAGTTCCTCAAACATTATAGCATAAAGCAAGGTATATCTGTGCATTTTATTCTGAGGTAATTTTTTTCTCATAGAAATAAATTTGTTTTGCACATCTTTTTGCTGTAGAACATGTTGGGGAAAGGTGACACAAATATTCTCTGTAATCAGTTCAGAAAAGCCTTCCCTAAGATTATTAAAACTAGCCTTTGAAGTAGTTCTGGTATCTGAATTAATTTAATGTAATCTTAATATGTTTGTAGGAAATATCTGTTGAATATAAATCTATGCAATTTACATCTCCCAAACTCAAGCAAGGGGCTAGAAGCTGTTATATAAAGTTTCTTCATGGTGACATTTAGAACGTTCTGTAAAATTGTAATGAAAAGTTATCCTTCCCAAATAAGGAAGTAAGCCACAAGCAATGTTATTTAAGTCCACTGGAAAAACAGGTATGGAATAGACTTTAACATATCTTTAAAAAGAGTGATTAAGAGAATATAGGGGCAAGGTAGGAGCTGTATTTCCAAGCTTCAGGCAAATATTACAAATTATAAGTAAACTTCCTGATAAAGCACATAATTCTCTTACATGAGGCAAGTGGTATACATTAGAATAACAGGGTAACTTTCACCTTAAACCTGTTTATACTGAATTATAGTTATAACTCTTCTGAAAATGGAAAAATAAGGCAGATTTAGAGCAAATAGGAAAGGGTCCTATTGGAGAATATAATGGCAAAATGGTACAGACATTTTATAAACACAGTTACATAGCTTGTTTTTTAGTAACTACTAAAGGAGAAGAGTTTCATAACCTATAAGGTTTATAAGGCTGTTAAAAACAAACATGAAAGATCATTAGGACAGATGAGCTTAGTAAGGACACACCTAAAAGGATGTATGCAGATATTGCAATTATAAAATGATCTATGTTTATTGTCCTCTTCTCTCTACTTGTTACTTAGGAAAATATGACGTTGATCTGAGAGGAGAGCACAGTTCCTAATGCCATAGTGAGAGTTGCTATCGGAAATACACTTTAAATACAGTGATTTTTAAATCATTTTGAAGTTCTGTTATTTGCATTTTTTTGGTAGTGACCTTATCCTCAGATTGTTAATGGTGTTAATACGAGTTATTCTCATGTGCTTTGGAACTTCATTTGCAGACTTCTCTTGGTGGAAGTTTTTTTCCTCACTTGTGTGTGTGTGTTCTCTCTGTCTCTCTCTGTAATTCTGTCTGACTCTGTCTCTCCCTCTCTCCCTCTCTCTTCCTATCTGTCACTTCTATTGTTGTCTCCATCTGGGTCTCAAGGACCTTCAATCTGTGACAGAACCTAAAACTGGTGGTTCTGAGTTCCTGTCCCACTGTAAGAAGCCCAGGTCCTGCTGCATGGCTTTTTCTGTCACTGGAGACTTGCAGCTTTATACCAGTTGTAGCTCACATTATCTTTCATCACTTTTTCAACTCCTTTCACTGAGAGGGGAACCCTGTCCTGACTTCAGTTAGTGAGTTTGCCCCGTCCCTTACACAGATGGAGTTTTGGTCCCCATTACCTACCCTGTAGGCATAGAGCTCCTGGTCACCTCTGTCTAGTTCCTGACCCAGAGCCCAGGAGTCCTATGGCTTTAGCTTCTGCCTCCCACCAGAAATTTCTGCTCCGTTTCTGTTCCACAAAGTTGTTTGTCTTATTTTTTGAGTATAGGGATGTAAGTGTCCTTTAAGTGCACCTGTATAGAAGCGTCTGCATAGAATTGAGGTGCTCATATTCCTTATTGTTTGCTGATCCTGTCATATTTTATTAGTTTTCCCTTCTTCCTTAATCCCATTGTCCTCTTTACCACCCACCTCCAAATATCATTAGGTAACCATTCTAGTGAATTTAGGATGTGTTCTTCCATGTTTGTTTATGTCTGTGTAGGAAGTTTACATATAGGGTTTTGTGTGTGATTTTAAAAATTTACATAACCGATATAGTCATATAAATCTCTGTGTTTTTTTAACTTCTCTCAACACTGTCTTTGAGACCTATGTTGCTGTATGTAAATCTACAACTGCTTCGGACTGCTGCAGAGTATCCCTTGAAGTACTTGAAGTACTATATGTTGTTATCCTATAATCTGGTGATGGTTCCTTAGGTTATTTCCAAAGTTTTATTCCTGCCGGTAGCCTCATAGGCATCTCTTACCTGTGCAGTAGCTTCTCTAGCATTATTGGCTATATGCATACTTAATTTCATTATTGCCAGATTGCTCTCCAGAAATGTTTGTATCAGTTAGTTATATCATTTAAAACAATTTTTTTTAAATAAGAATTTTCGCTTATTGTGAAAGGGCACCGGATATGTCAAACAACCAGCACCTAATGAGTACCTGAAATGAATTTAGTAATTCCCATATCACAAGGTTATTCTGAGGATTTAAAGGTTGAAGACAATAGTTTTTATGTTTGTTTTTCAAACAGAGAGCC
The DNA here is from genome assembly GCA_031878705.1 of Tapirus indicus. Taxonomy (NCBI): domain Eukaryota; kingdom Metazoa; phylum Chordata; class Mammalia; order Perissodactyla; family Tapiridae; genus Tapirus; species Tapirus indicus. The sequence continues at coordinate 27,124,944 of CM062927.1, read as the reverse complement.
ATAATATGTAAACAAATAAATGGTGAATATATTCCTTAAGAAATTAGATTTACTATTGTCTGATGGAAAATTTTTCTTTCATTATTGAAGTTCCCCTAAAGCACGTTCTTAGGATTCCTGGGATCACAGTTTGAAAAGCCACTGACTTAAGGCGTATAATGCCATTGTAGAGCAGTGTCTAGAATATTAAATAGCCCCTTGATTAAGTTGGTTTCTTCTTCTCCTAACACCATTTTATGACGTTTAAACATATGGTGATATTTCCCAGAAGAACACTTAAAAATGAAGATGTTTATGTAGGCCCCTGCTTTCATAAGTCCTCAACTGGAATTGTCATCTCCCTTCCTAGCGTTTCTTTAAGGTAAGCACGAGGAAGGTGGTATTGACCTCCGTGGCTTATCTCAATTGTCATTGGGCCTCTAAAGGTAAAGCTGAGAGGTAAAGCTCTGGCTCCAGTTTAATCCTGTGCTTTTACTTCAGGCCACATGATGGTCCTTTCATGTGCCCTTCTGCCCATTTTATTTGTGGGCCATCACAGACAGTGACCTTGGAAATGAGCACATGTGGTGTGCATTTGTCCTTACAGATTATAGCTTTGGTTGCCTCTTCCATCTTTTTCTCTACATTCATTCGTGTTCTTTCTCTTTCTGCCTCCATACTTACAGTTTGAATTTTTATTTGGAATTGTCATTTCTTATTTCTTCAAGTTTGATGTCTTGAATGTTTGTTTTTCAGTGATCAAGAACCTCCCTATTCAATGATTACATTGCACGAAATGGCAGAAACAGGTATTTTAAGTTTTTTTTAATACTTCCTAATGAGTTAATGATTATGAAGAAATGTGGCCAGTTTTTTTTTTTTTTATAAAAGATTCCAAAAATACTTAGCACACATGACAAAGAAAAAACCCCTTTGTGTATGGAAATTTTCCTGTACAAGGGTAATAATTAATAAGCCCTGTATATTGCATCCTGAATATATAGTTGCACCTCTCAGTATTAGTTTTATCTCACTGAAATTATGAAAAGAAAATTTTCTTGGGCATTGACAGGTCTTTGACCATCACTATTCTAGAATGAGAAGGATAATTTTTTTGTCCCTCAATTTCCTAAACATCATTCTGAAAACAGAGCCAACTACTTCAGATACTTAATCTTCTCAGTTAACTCCTATGTCATAAATAAGATACTGAAAACTATTTTAATCATAATTTGAGAACCCAGGACCACAGCTTGAATTTTCTTCAAATAAAGATGCCTCCAAATCACTGGTAAATTAGGATTCTTTGACTCTACCATGATGACTAGCGATTGATGACTATGTCCATGCCAGATATTAGCTGCTTAAAAGCTCCAGGATGCAGGCTGAAAGTGTTTCTCTTTTAATGTGAAGTCATCTTGTGTGGTTTATAAGTTATATATTTTCACATTTTTAAAATAGTGGCTCCATCGTATAATCTTCTTGATTTGTTCTTAGATGAAGGATGGTTGGACGTTGTCCAGTCTTTAATTAGAGTTATTCCATTGGAAGATCCATTGGGACCAGCTGTTATAACATTGTTACTAGATGAATGTCCATTGCCCACTAAAGTAAGTTAATGCTTATCTTTTATGAAACTGTCATCTATCCTTAAGCACAGGATGAGTGACCACAAAGAACGTTTAATGTAATACATTTCTTTATACATTTGGGGTCTGTTATTATTCAGTATTAATTTCATCATGTAAACTTGCTTTTTATTACTAATGAAGTGCTACATCCTCTGTCAATAGCTTACTATCAAGCTTTAGTATAAAATTTTTTAAATGTTAAAAATGGAAGCATTTATATCTGAAATGGCGATCTTTGTTTGGAAACTAGAAGAGAATATTCAGTTGCTGAGCTGATCTTCTTATCTTTCTCTAAGCAATTTCCTCATAACAAAAGTTTTTTAAATGTTTGCTGTTAAGAGAAAAAACTATTATATTGAAAGTACTTTTGAGTCCTACTCAAACATATTGAAGATTGCTGTAACCTTGATTATCACTTACCTAGAACAAAAGTATCAAACTTTCATTACCTTAGTCCGTATGTTCTGTGGAATGCTTTTTGTTTTAATTTGGATTCTGGCATCTTTCATTTATCTGTTTAAGCCTCAGACATTTGGGCCCAACATGGAAAAACATTATGGACAGAAGGGAAAAGTCTTTGACCTACTCACTAATGCATTGACCTTTTCCTAGACTTATAAGAAGTTTCTGTTTTAATATGCCTCAAAAATTCTGGTGAGATTTGTTCTTGCTTGGTAAAAAAATCTCTTTAAAGTAACTTTTTATTTCAACATCACTAGGCCCTATTGTTATCAATTGTACTGGCTATTTGGGTGGGTTTAATCTGTTTAATGATTCAAGAGTATATAGCATATATTTGATATATCTAGTACATTTGAATGAAATGGAATCTAACAATTTATGTAAGGAAACTTTCAGGTTGATCAAATAATATTTCCCATCAATAATGATATCATTGAGTACATAATATCCTTTATGTATGGTCATTCTGAGTTAATTTAACTCCTGGTTATAACTTTTGTCTCCAAGAATTACCTTGGGGAAAAAACCTAGGTAGTGTATTTATCAAATTCACTTGTACATTTTTGTTATTAGGAAGCACTCCAGAAATTGACTGAAATTCTCAATTTAAATGGAGAAGTAGCTTGCCAGGACTCAGGCCATCCCGCCAAACACAGGAACACATCTGCAGTCCTAGGCTGCTTGGCCGAGAAACTAGCAGGTAACTCTGGGAAGCTCCCCCAAGGAAGATCTTAAGTTTGATGTTAAGGGGAGGATTGCACTGCAGGTCTTTGATCAAACCTGCTGCACCAGAAAGAAGTGTCTCCCCCCCCAAAAAAAAATTAAGGGACAGGGACTAACTGGAAAAAAATTACTCCAAGACCACAAAGGTAAGTGCAATATAATTCAGCTTTGAGAATTTTCAGAGGGAATTTTAAAAGAAAAAAGTTTTACTTATTTGCTTTTAAGTTAAGAATAAGAGAAAAGGGTAAACTCAGTATAACAAATAAAGATTATATATGTTTATATGTAGGTATATAATATACATATACATACATATTTTATAAAGTTTAGCTGGATAATGGAGACATCCAAGGGGAAGAGGAAAAGGAACTTTAAATTGGAGCAGTTCCTAAGAAGAGAAGCGACATTTAACTTGTTTGTGAATATTACCCATTTTAGGAAAGTTAACATCAAAGTACAGGTGAATAGCTTAGCTAGTTACATCATGCGTGGTGGGAGAAACAATGGATTTGAAATCAGAACACATGGGTGCTGGTTCAGGCTCTGCCATGTGCTCCCCAAGTGCCCTGGAGTAAAGCACTTCACTCTGTGCTGTCAGTTGCTCAGCTGTGAAACGGGGATGGTACTATTCCTACCTCAGAGCGAGAGGCTTGAATAAGATAATGTGCATGGGAGTACTTTGTAAAAGAGTTCTACCAAAACAATTTTATTGTTATTAGTTATTGATTAAAAATAATATGACACATTTAATTATATTCAGTGTTTGTTTTATTCTGTTTGTTGTATTCTTCTAGGTCCTGCAAGTATAGGTTTATTTAGCCCAGGAATACTGGAATATTTGCTACAGTGTCTGGTAAGTGAGACATCAAAGATGATTATTCTCAGTCATCTAGAATAGTGTATTTTACTAAAATTGCCAGCTTAGCCACTGGCACAGAGAATGGAATCGGTTATAAATTTTATTTGCAGGTGTTTCCTGAGTGTTTATCTATTCCTTCCTGTATTAAAAAAAAAATGAAGGTGGGATAGGAATTTATTACAAGCATAAACTGAGTTGGACTGATTTTAAATTTAATCATAGATAGCTGCTGTGATTGGCTTTTTTGTGTGTCCTTAAAGTCGGCCCAATGGTAGTAGGGACCTCCACAGTGGAAACAAAATTGCGTGGCATGCCAAGCCAGGAAACCGTCAAGCCAGATTCCCAGTGTATGTAATTCTCTACTCCTCCCTGCCCTCCCCCCCTCACTACTGCTCTTAAAACTGTTATCGTCGAGTATTTGATGTGTTGTCTGTGAAGCTTGTGGTTTCCTGAGGCCTTGCAGTCAGATCTCTCACACCACTGGACTGGTCTGTATTTTTAAAGGTTATTTTTGCAGACGTAGTGAGCATTGGCCGTTTTCAAAATCTCAGAGACCTTATTTTTTAGTACCTATATGTTATGTACTTAGAACACTTAATACTATGCTAAGTAAGCACTGTTGGGATCCAGAAGTAGTATAACAGTCCTTTGCCCTCAAGAAGTTTCCTGGTTAGTTGAGGGAACAGAACTACTCAGACAAGACAGTTAGCCTCCATTTTATGACAGGATGTTACCAAGGGAAAAATCGCTTCCTTCAGACTAAGTGTTGTAAGGGTTCTGAGAAGGTGAATGGGAAGCAGGAGGTGTGGGTGGTGACAGCTGGGAGAGTTATGAGAGACAGACTGATGAAGGTGGGACCTCAGCTGGGTCACACCATAAGGTTAGGATTTGATTGTGCACAGGAGGGAACAAATGGGTGTCTTGGCTAAGTGCACATCACCAACAGAAGCCCTGAGATAGAAATGGCTGTGTTCCTGGCATATTACAGAGAAGTGTCTGATCAGAAGACAGTGTTCAGAGACAGGAGGACGTAGACTGAGTAGCCGGGTGGGGAAAGCCAGACAGAGGGAGTAGGAATGGATATGGCAAGAAGCGGGGTGCTGAACAGGCTTTGCAGCAGGGGAGGATGGTGGTTGTATGAGCTTTGCAAAACCAAGTGGGGCATCAGGGCAGTGAGTGGGAATCACTGATGTTCTGGAGCCCCTTTGCAGGCTCCTCACATGGGTGCGGGAAAGGATGGCTGTGAGAAGATGTAATGTTAAGCAGATAGGCCTTTCTTTAAGTGTGAACACATGGGATATGAATTTAAATGCAACTGGATGACCTCACTTGTTGCTCTCTCCCACCTACCGTCAGCATTTGTGAAATTCCTTTCAGAGAACAGATTGAAAACTAAGCCATTAAGTGTTAGTTTCATTATTTATAATTTTGGAACTTGGTAATGAGAATGGCTCTTTTTAGGATTCTGAACAAAAAGTCATTTTTAGCTGCAATTCTAGGTTTCTGTTTGCCCTTTTCAAAAGAATGTAAAAATCAATATTATTTTATTTAACAAAACCCTAATATAGATATTACTAAGTAAAATAACAATGCATTTAACAAGGTACTTTTGAAATTTCCATATCTATAAATGAACCAAGTGATTTCAAGAAAATAATATATGAGATTTTAAGAGATTCTATCTTGGTTCTTCATTACTAACAATATTAGCAAATGGATAATTGAGGACTTGAATAAGTAAAACTTTTCTCACTGCTCTGAAAAAAATTTTAGCACATATTGGGCAAGAAGAGGAAATTGACTTGCCGCCTCTGCAGGGGAATGATGTTTTTGTTTTTTGTTTTTTTATCTTTTGTTGTCTTTCAGAAATTACAGTCCCACCCCACAGTCATGCTTTTTGCACTTATCGCACTGGAAAAGTTTGCACAGACAAGTAGGTATAGTGACTTCTCGCACTAATGATCTTCTGTATCGGTTGTTAAAAATCTTATTTTTCTTAGTTACTGTATGAGCTTATGCTTTGAACCCCATCAAACATATATACATTCTGTTCTTGTGTGGGTAGACAACACCAGGCCAGTGAGATGTAACAGGGACAAAGGCAAGAGTTTTCTCATCTAAGAATCAAAACGTGGTGACCATCATTACCACTTTTTATAGCTAAAATTTTAGTGATGAGACTGCTACTTTCCAGAAAATCGTCAGAGCTCTTGGGCTATGTCATTATTCTAGTTTCCAAGTTCTCTAATTGCCTCTCCTCACTCCTTTCCACCACTAATCTGCCCAGCAAATCATCCTTTTCTTTCATGGTTAATTCAAGGTTTTTGTCTTCCCAAACAGGTGAAAATAAATTGACTATCTCTGAATCCAGTATTAGTGACCGGCTTGTCACGTTGGAGTCCTGGGCTGATGATCCTGATTATCTGAAACGTCAAGTTGGTTTCTGTGCCCAGTGGAGCTTAGACAATCTCTGTGAGTACGAGTTGTCCTTTGTTAAAATGCCTGTTTCCATTTCCAAACCCATTTCTTATATAGGGTCACAAGTCTTCCTTTTATAATAATGGGTGTAAGTCTTTCCTTACGAGGTCCTCTTGGTAGGTCGTCTCTTTTTCTAGCCGAAAAGTATTCTAGGAACCCTTCAGACAAGAATTATATGGAATTCTAATTCCAGCATTCTTCTGTTGAAAAACTTTTACTGGTACCCTGTTTCCTGCTGCATCAAGGCTGTTAATCAGGTGGCGCTGTCTAATGAGCTCTCCAACACAAACCATCTCTCACTGTCCTACACGCAGGTCCCAGTCATTCCCACCTCTGGGCCTTTCCCCTCACTTGGAATGCCCTCTCTTTACTCTTCTCCTTTCCCAGCTTTGCTCTTCAAAACTCAAGTCGTGTCTTACCTACACCATGAGGGTTGCTCCTGACTTTTCTCTTTTTTCTCCTCCAAAGGCTGCTAGAACTAAAACTGTGCTACTACTGTATCCTCACCCCCAATCCATAGTTAGCACTGTGCTAAAGCAAACTTGGGCATGTAACGCCCTGCTTCTACCTCAACATTGTGGGGATTTCCTTAGTACGCAGCCTGTGTAGTGCCAGTTAAAGAATAATTCTGAAAGAGTGCAATTTGGATTTTGTTGCAGGCAAAAATAATGAATATAGGGAACAGAAGCATAAACCTAGCAGTGCTGCCTTTCCTATCATTTGCTTGATTAATCTTCATATGGTAGTGTAGCAGCACAGCCAGGGTCTCCCCAAAATCCTGCCATTTATGAGCACCTCCACTCCTTAACTAGGATGGCAGCTAGCAATGATACTAGCTTTTTTTTTTCCACAACAGCCTGCCTTAGAAACATGAGCACTCTTTTCTTTTGCAGTTCTAAAAGAAGGTAGGCAGCTGACCTATGAGAAAGTGGACTTGAATAGCATTAGGACTATGCTAAATAGCAACGATGTCAGCGAGTACCTGAAGATCTCGCCTCATGGCTTGGAGGTAAAGCTTCCACAGATGGACCGTTCAAAGGAAAAGGTCTTGTTCTCATTTTCATGCCCAGGTTCTGAACAAAAGCAATTTCTTGCAGAATAGATGGAAGTTTATTTCATACTCAAAGAGTGGTTGGAGGTAGAAGTGGTGGGAGAGAGGGTATTTAGGATATCATTTACTCTTTTGTGTCCCACATGGTGCTATACATATAGTAAGCACTATAATATTTATTGACTCTTTGGTTTAAATATGTCTTGTTTTTAATCTCTGCCACTTTATTCAGCTAAAGGTACAAAGACTAGTGTTTATAAAAGAGGCCCTTCCTTTTTTTAATCCCTACATAGCCAATTGTATCTGGTCCAGTGCTTCCTCTTCTCCCTGTACGTTGGAAACGTTGCTGATTTTGTGGTGAAGGTTGATGAAAGAGCTGTTTATGTACAAGGAGGTACCATAAGGCACTAGACATGTTAAGATTAAAGAGCTGTTTGAAGAATGACTGCTAACAGCTCTTTGATCTTACGTATTGCCAAATGCCTTAAGTAGTTTTCTGCTTTAGATTGTTTTTAGGTATCCCATCTTATACCCTTCAATATCCTTCTCTGTCATAAGTACAGGTTAAGGCAATGTTTATGCATTTGTAAAAGATTCTACTATGAGAGCAAAGCTCTGTAAGTACTTAAAAATGAAGCCACTAGCCTTCAGTAATCCTTACTGCAGGCATCTTTGAGGTCTTCCAGTGCTGTTAGAACTCCTTGGAAGTAAAACTATAAAATAGAATGTGCTTCATTTGGTTTTGCACTGTTTGTCATTGAGGATGCACAGAGAAGGAAACAATAGGACACCAGAAGCTTTAATAAGGAAAAATACATTCAACCTTCTGAGCAGTCAGTTATTTTGGTGGTCTTCAGGCACTGATGGTAGACTGTCACGCTCTTTGGTTTTGCCAGGCTCGCTGTGATGCCTCCTCTTTTGAAAGTGTGCGTTGCACCTTTTGTGTGGATGCTGGGGTGTGGTACTACGAAGTAACAGTGGTCACTTCTGGCGTCATGCAGATCGGCTGGGCCACACGAGCCAGCAAGTTTCTCAATCATGTGAGTACCCTGGAGAACTGTGCAAATGGGGGCAACAGCAGTTTTTTGGTGAGTGGGAGGAGGATGACTAATTTTTTAGATAGGTTTGTACAGTAGCCATTTCTCGGGCTGAACCACATAGTGCCAAACCCCTGACAGTGGTTTGCTCAACTGATTCAAAAATAGGAAAACACAAGTGAAATTGCCCCTCTGCTTCTTTTTTCCCTTGAGTTTTAAGTTCATGTTAATTTTCCACCTAGAGGTTGATGCATCCTGTGTCTTGGTAGGCTCTGCTCCAACCCCAGCCACATCTTTGGCTCAGTTTTTATGGTGGGACCAGTGATAATTTTTACCTTGCATTTAAGCTTTAAGAACTTTGTAGGAATTCTCTTCCTTTCATAAAGTACTAAATATGCTTGACTTCTCTTGCTTGGCTTTTACCTCGTAATTAGTAGGCACAGTTGTTTTCAATATTTATTGTTTGCTTTGTTATAGAAAGCTGTAATATAAAAGGGAAGATAAATCCACTAGAGGAAGCAGAATTGGGCTACCACTACCTGAGTGTGAGAGGTTGGGGTTCACCCCTTTCCTACAGATGTTGATTTCTTGCCACTTTATACCCTTCTAATGCCCAGCCCAGTCGGGTTTGTTCTGTCAGTCAAATTATAAACTATGGAATTAATCCAGTTTTGATCAGGAATATTTTGTGTATGTATGATTTTTATCCTTTGAGCTGGGAAAAACCCCTTGGATTATTTTGTTATTATCTAAATAATAGTCTCCCATCCCATATGTAAGGTCCTGGGATGGGTTTGAGAAGTGATCCAACAGAGTCAAACTAAACTTGCCTGCCATGAGCATAGTTTCTAAAGGGCCTTTTCAGCAAGGCTTTATAGTATCCTGGAGTTATTCATGACATTTTACTAAACTCCTTGCTGGAGAGAGACAAATTGGAGGAAGAGGGCCAGTGGAGAGGTCAGGTCTGTATTCTTGTCCAGGGTGGAAAACTAGAACCCAGTCTGCCGTTACTTTGTCGAGAACCTTCCCTGATGCAGGGCCTCGTAGTCGACTCGGGCTTAATTAAAACCTAGAAGCATGGGGCTTTTTTGTGGCACCATGTAGTCAGAGATAGATGGATCTGGGAAACAATGCCAGCTAGTCTCTTAGTTCCCAACTTGGGCACTGATTTAAAGCAGATAGTATCAATTACATGACAGCCTGCCCCAAATGATGTCCCAAAGATGATTTTTTAGGACTTAAAAAAAAATCTTAATTTCCAGAGCACCTTCATTTTAGAGCCAATCATCTGATTCCCACAACAGTTGTTATTGTCACGATGTCCGTTTCACAGATGAGAAAACTGAGACTGAGAGTAGGACATAAAGAAACTAGGACTAGAATGTAGTTCCCTTCCTATGCTACAATAGTTGTTTTCTTTGCATTTGAAAATGGGGAGATTCTCAGAGAATTAGCTAGTCTCCTCATTTGGAGGTAAAAAATTGTTCCAGAACTAGAAGAAATATAATTCCTCTACGGAGGAAGCTTTGATATAAAACTTGTCTCTCCTAATTTGGCAGCAAACACATCACAGGTCTAGGTATAGTATATCTGAGACTGAATGTTGCAAATATTTTTTTAAGTGACCAGTGAAGCTGATCATTTTATCTGGTGGTTGAAACTAATTTCTGCCATTATGTGCAGAATCTTTGGCTCCTCAAGTTAAGAGGCTTAAAATACTATTTTCCTACCCTCCAAATTGCTTGTTAGAGTGTTCTTTCTTTAAAAAGCAAAAACAAAAACGAAATGTTTTTCCCTGATCCAAGTACTAGTTGATTCCCTGTTAGAAATTGAAGAAATCTGATATATCTTTTCCCAGATGTAAGATTTTAATGATGTTGCCATATTTACAACTTTGCTTCAAATGAACATTGTTCTGGTGATTCTGATCTTTTTGCCTGTACAGACAGGGTGTGGTTTTATGGAATAAGTCATTCCTAGGATACACCCAGTTTCTAAAGATGAAATCTGCCTGTAGTGCCTCTGATTTTAACTCTTGCTACGTGGGCTTGTTTTGAAAGGATGATCAAAGTGTTGGCCTCAGAGATAGATTATTAAAATGAGAAGCTTAGGGATAGTTCTTGCTCAGGTCACTTAGGGAATAGTTTATCTTGTTGCGTTGTATATTTCTATGGGGGTGTGGGAAGAGCAAGGCTCCGGGGGTACATTCTGACTTATTTAAAATATCTTTAGCCTTTTGAGCATCTACCATGTGATAGATCTTTCACATGCTCATCTCTAACCTTTCTGAGAGTTTGGGAAGGTGTTTTCCCATTTAAAGATGAGGAGAATGAAGTTCAGAGAATTTAATTTAGAAACTTGCCCAAAGTCACCAGCCGCCAAGTACTGGAGAATTCAAACCCTGGTCAAGATAGCCCATGCTCCTTCCCCTGTTGAAGCCTCTTGCCTTGGAGAAAATGACTCTGCTATCTTAAACAGAAAAGGAATGACTTGGAAGCTTATTGGGGGCTCCCACACTGCTGAGGTGTTTGGGAACCTGGGCTCCAAGGCAGCCTCAGAGGGCCAAGAGACAGGAAGTACCACAGCCAGTGTTTTAGGGTCCAGGATGCCCATACTGCTGTCATCAATCAGTCCTAACCATCCCTCCTTGGGGGAGGACTCACACCCCACTGGGTATCTGATAGGAGGGTCCAGTTGGCCAAGGTCACATCTTCCCCGTCCACCTCCAGAGCAGGAAGCAGGACACTGTGTCTTCATTACAGTCTCCATAACAGAAAGTGTTGGGATGCTGGACAGCAGGAAAAAGGATGGTGTCCACCACATGGGGAAAGATTCAAAATATTCCCTGAATGACAAGCTATGGATAAGCTTTCTTTTTTTGTTGTTGTTTTTAGTAATCCATTACTAAAATATACATGACAAGAAAAAGGCAGATCAAAATTATCACCCCAAATACCACGGTAGCTTCCCCGTTCTCTCATTTATCTGTCTCAGCCAATGGAAACCATGGTTAGTCCTGCTGGGAATGTTTTCAGGTTGAAAGAGGGTATAGTACATCTAGATTGCTCTCTGAGGTGTAGGCTCAAGGGATTTTTAAAGTGCATCTCTGCTTGGCAGAAGCACCTAGTTCTTAACCTATAGAAAGAAGCTGATCTGTGGTTAAAATTATTAGAGCTCCCCCTTTGTCCCACAGTGCCACTCTGTTGTGAAATTCATCCAGGCATAGAAGACATTGCATGGTGAAGTCTGTTCTTAACCAACTCTCGGTGGCTAGGAATCTTCTAAGAGTTTCTTTCAAATGTTCCGTTCAGGACTTCCTAGGACATTAGAAACAAGATAGAAGAGAATTGCTTGCCTTTTGCCTATGCCCCAACACCCATAAAATAAAAAATAAGTTTTTTACTTAAGTGTTCAGGCTTGGAAAGGGATAGCAAGGTGTTCTTCTGAGACTGGCGAATGTCTTCTCTGCCTAAAGGCAGTTAGATGCAAGTTCATATAACTCTTTAATAGTCTGAACAGTGTGGTCAGACAGCTAATTCAGAAGCCTCACTTTGGAGAACCCTCATCTGAATTCAGTATATTGCAGTCCGAGCAGTGAAGGAGTATGTTAGAGACTTTTTTCCACTCTGTCTCCTCACAGTATTGTTTATCCTGTAGAATAAAGAGTCCATCACCAGGACCTGAGATCTTACTTGGATTGGGCTCACAATTCTCAATTCCTTTCTCCACTACATCTTACACCATTGACCCTTAAAGATAGCAAGCAGTTGTGTGATCTGCATGCCTCCTGTATTTCTTCTGTTTTTTTATAAGCACTCAAAATAATTTCTTAAGGTCCCATCCACCCTTTTAATACTAACCATAAAATAATTGTGAAATAATTAAAAGGCAGTAAATAGTAAAGGAAGCTGCCAAGGACCTGTTTGATGCTCAAATTGAGCCAATTTCAGAACAGCTATTAGCGATTGTCCACTATAACCTTTCTCTTGTCTCCGGTTTTAAAATCACTGAGCATGTGGGTGCTTTGAAGTCTGTTACATGCAAGAAAGGTGTTTGTCCAGCCACAGTGAAGTGGAAAGCATACTGGTCTTGGAATCAGAAGATTCCCAGGTCCAAACTTAACTCGTTTAGTAATGTGTCCTTGGGCAAGCAGGTTGACTTCTGAGCCTTTATTTCCTCTTAAAATGGAGCATAATGCCACCAACCTGAAGGTGGTTAGTGAGAATTAAATGAACTAACAAATGTGAAACTTGGGAAATATTTGTTGGTGAAGTCATTATCGATTCACATGGAACCAGGCCTCTAGGTCAGAACTTTGGTATCTTCCAAGAACCATAGGCTCTCCCTTCATCCAGAAAGTTTAGAATTCCAGCTACAAGGTTAATGGTTGTAAAAGACACACTGTCTTCCCAGAACACAGCAGGCAGAGCCTTGCTAATCTTCTGGGCCCTGTCTCCTTCCAGGAAGGCTACGGCATTGGGGACGACGAATATTCCTGTGCATACGATGGCTGCCGGCAGCTGATTTGGTACAACGCCAGAAGTAAGCCTCACCTACACCCATGCTGGAAAGAAGGTATTCGTTCCTCTCCGTCATGAATTTATTGACTAAGTGAAGACATCTGGTAATGATGGTGCATGGATTATGTTAGGCTTTAAAATGTTTTAATGGAAGAGGATTAAATGTGGAAAGGAATATTAGCTTTTTGTATTCCCTGCCATGGATGTGAAGGGTATTCTCCTGATAAATTCACCTCTGGTGGAGGTTCTTTTAACAAAAACATTTCAGACTATAAAATTCTTAATTTAGTGGGAAAATGTTAAGATTAATATGAATTCTAGTTTCCTCTCTGGGGATGTGTTTTAAATTAAAGCAGCCGTGGAGATATTGAGGACACTGAAATTATAAGGCCAGTGAAATGAGATTATTTTCAGAGACCAGACGGCTGTGGAATAGGTACTATTCAGTGGCCACATTCCGGGCCTCTCTAGAGCAGCTTTTAAGGATGATTTGAGCACTTTCGGCCTCAAACATGTCTACCCAGCCTCCGTTTTCCAGACATCACGCTTGGGATGCTGCAGGGGGCATGGGCTACCAGGACTCTCATTCGTGGCTCCAGGATTTCTAGCAGGAATATATCTTATCAACAGCGCGATCTTTTTTGCCCCATTCATTTTTTTGTTGCATCTAGTTTACAGTATCCAAGGCCCTAGACCCATAAAAATGTTCATTAATGAAAGAGTCAAGCAGCAAAGTTAGAGCCACATGGTTGGTTTGTTAAACACTTAAGACTAAAGGATTTAAGGTTATTGAGTCTTTTTACCCCCAACTAAATACAGTGAAAACAGGACTTCCCTGCCACAGTACCATTGCACTGGAGGGTGGTATTCTGGGGGGCCTCCTGGTGCCCCCACCTCATTCTGAAGATGTAGAGTCATATGGCAGGAAATGGAACCTCTGGGCACACTTTATTCCCAGCATGAGAGCCAAATAGAGGATATAGCCCAACTCCTTCTCCAAGTGTCCCTCTCTCAGTTTTCTGCCCCAGCTAGCATTATAGTTGTAAACTGGATTTTCAGGCATGCTAAGAGAGCAGGAATTTGACCACTGCCATGAGGGGACAGCTTCTCTTAATTAACTAAATGGATGGTGTGGGAAAGGCAGAAAGCTGAAAAGCCAGCATAAGCCCTCATTTTAATGGCTTGCACGTTCTTAAAGGAACATAAAACTTCTTTATTTAAAGCATAAGATAGAGACACTGTCTTCAAAGACTGTTTTTTTTTTTAATTCCTTTATCCAAAGATTTTTTTAAAAACACTTAAAATTTGATGTATATATTTTTGTTATTACACTTAATATGCCTTGAACAGCTTCCCAGGTTATTAAATAACATTATTTTAAATGGCTTTTTCAATATTCCATTATATAATTTTACTATAGTCAATGCCTCGAGGTAGGACAGTTACATTTTTACCTTTTAAAATTATTATTATAAAAAAATATTATAGGGCCACCCGGTGGCGCAGCGATTTAGTCCGCGTTTGGCAGCCCGGGGTTCGCAGGTTCGGATCCTGGGTGCCTGCCTATGCACTGCTCGTCAGCCACGCCGTGGCAGCGTCCCATATAAAGTAGAGGGAGATGGGCACAGATGTTAGCCCAGGGCCAGTCTTTCTCAGCAAAAAGAGGAGGATTGGCGAGGGATGTTAGCTCAGGGCTGGTCTTCCTCACACACACAAAAAAAATTATAAACCATTCTGGATTTTCTCAGGATAAATCCTTAGAAGTAAAACTTCTCTGGCAAGGGGGATGCAGTTTCTACACTTTTGCTATATGTTGCCAGATTTTCTTCCACCAGCATTGAATGTCCATTTTTCTTGTCATCACTGTGTAATTTCATGTATTTATCTTTGACACTTTAAAAAAAAATTATGAGTGAAGATAAATGCTTTTTTAAAAAAAAAAATCAGAAACTTGTTTTGGGGCAGTTGTTATCTCAGGGAGTTTTAACTGCCACCAGAGAGGCAAAGAAGCACATGATTTTGATCTTAGCATATTTTACTAATCCTAAAATGCACATTTTTTCCACTTTTTAACATCGTTGAAATTGGGATGCATCTTCCAATTCGTGGTTTGTCATAAATTAATTGGCAGCATTTTTTTAACAGTACATGAAAATATTCGTACCTAGGGATCGGATCAGTTGCAGAAGAAGCCAGAAAGATGAATAGATTGAATACGTGGCTACAGATGCGGACTTCATGAAGTGATGTTAAAACCCTTGAGACACTTAGGGTGTAGTGTACACCCCGTCCTAACAGTGTTTCACTTTGTCCTCTAGGAGACACAGTAGGATTTCTGTTAGACTTGGATGAAAAGCAAATGATCTTCTTTTTAAATGGCAACCAGCTGCCTCCTGAGAATCAAGTCTTTTCATCTACTGTGTAAGTAGCTCTTCTCAGTCAAAAATTTGAGTAGCTCCATGAAATGTACTTTTGTCCAGAAAAAAACTTTGTCCATTTATGTAGTCAGTTGTGATGAAAAATCATTTTACTTCAAGTAATTGCAGACCCATTTGATCATCCCTAAAACTATCCCAAAGTTTGATATAGGAAGATAAGGCCAGGGTACTCTCTGGTTCACAGTCCTGTCTAGGTTAGTAAACCGAATCTGTCACCCTTCCTTTCTGTTAGGGTATGACTCATTCCAACTTTCTGAAAACCACTTTGGGTATAAGCTTTACTTTGTTTTTATTAATTCTCTTGACCTCTGTACTCATTTTTATTTGTAGATCTGGATTTTTTGCTGCAGCTAGTTTCATGTCATATCAACAATGTGAGTTCAATTTTGGAGCAAAACCATTCAAATATCCACCATCTACAAAATTTAGCACTTTTAATGACTATGCCTTCCTAACAGCTGAAGAGAAAATCATTTTACCAAGGTAAGGAATCTGCTTAAGTTATCTCCAGACAATCACATGCATCTCGTGAGAAATTAAAACAATTTCTAAGAATCTTTTTTCAACTTCTTACAAATAACTTTTAAAACCTGAGTAAAATGGGTGACTTCCTAGGAGATAGAAATTATTAAAACAGATCCCAGAAAAGATATAAATAAACCAATTATTATTATAAAATTAATTGAAAAAAATTAAGAGCTATGTCCCCAAAAAGCGCCAGACCTAGCTGGTTTCACAGACCTCCACCAAACCTTTAAGTAACAGATAACTTCACTGCTATCTAAAAATGTTACAGAAGCCAGAAAGAAAGAGCACTTCCAGATTATTTTTATGAACTAAATAACATTGGTATAAAAATCAGATAATGTAATGCGTGCACATACACAAAAAAGCCTGCACACTAACTTCGTTTGAATATCAGTGTAAAAGTCCTAAATAATTAGGGAATCAAGTGCATCTTTTAACAGACTTGGGTTTATTGAAACAGACTTCTTGTTAGGTTTTAGCTGTGTGACATTGATGCCAACACTGTTCTACAACCATTAGGAAATGCCACCTTGGATAAAATTTTACAGCCCTTATTTGCTCAAAACTGTGGTTGGCATTAATTGTCTCATTGGATGAATGCCTGCTTTTCTTGAGATGAGATGAATGTGGTCTGTTCCTTAAGCTAGCAAAGACTCCTGCTGCTTCCTGGTAATTACTTCAAGGTGAAGCTTATTTCACGATGCAAGCCAAAGTCTATCACTTTTTAACAGCAGCCTCCTGGGCCTGTGTGAGGAAGGGTATTCCTGTTACTAATGACGCATGTGTTATGTCACTGAGAGACTCTCTTTCAGCAGTCAGGGAGACTACACTAGCCATGGCATAGCCAGTGTTGGGCCATTATGCCCCTGAAGGTAACTATAACGTAATGTTGTAATCCTAACCCCTGTCTTGGCTTAGAAAGTAGGTCTGTAAACAGCCCTTCTGGGCTGTACTTCACCTTGGACTCAGTGTCTCAAGGCTTGAGAGTGGCTCAGCAGTTTCCAGATGAACCAGAAAATGTCACATAGCAACAGCAGCATTGCCTGCAGCAGCAGAACCTCTGTAATATCCCAAGAACAGAAGAGCTACTTATATCCCAGCTCAGGGATCTGAGGTTCATTCCTAGAACTTCCCTTCAACTTGTCTTGGTGCCTGACAGAGATTCTGAACTTTAAATTCCTCTTGGTGAAAGTCCAAAGTAACACCTCTCTCATCTGTCATACCTCATTCCTTCTTTATTTAGCCTGTCTTCTTGCATGCAGCCCATTATAAATAATTCTGTCTTCTCGCATACGCCCTGAAAGAGACAACCAATCTATCTAACAGTATCCCTGGAGGCTGGCCTTAGTTAAAACTGCTTCAGCGTTTAACTGCACCTGAAGAATCACACTTTCTGAAAGGCAGGTGGCAATAGACGTCAGCTGTCGGAAAGTCTCCTTTTATGGGCAGCTGTTAGGTACTCTGTACTACATCCATTCAGCGCCCATGGGGCAGCCTGCCTTGAATAAGAACAGCAGAGTTACAAGCCAGGGCAAGCCTGTGCTGCACTAGACTTTGTTGTCTCTGACAGTGACACCAAGATAGGAGTTGTCAGAGCCTAACTGAGTGGTCTCCTTAATGCCAACCTCCTGCTGGTTGGTACCTTGTCCCCCTTAACATTCCAGTTGCACTTAATTACAAATTGCGGCATTAAGTGTGAACATACTGTAGACCATTTTCTGTGCCATTAATGTTTTCAGCCCATGTTCCAAAAGCTTATCTTCAGGGATACTTTTTACTCATTGGAATAGTATTCCTTTCTGACTTCAGGGTAGGAGATCATGGCCCTGTGACTACCTGGGATTTCAGAAATTGTTCTATATTGTATATATTCTCTGTCTCTAATTCTGCTCCTTTCATTCGTTCTTTTTCCTTCTTCTTAACCTTTTTATTATGGGGAACTTAAAATACACACAAAAGAGAAAAGAATAGTACAATGAAGTACTGTATACCACCTCTCAGCTACAGTAGTCATTCAGTCACAGCTACGTGCTTCTCCAACAGTCTTCCCTCGTCTCTGTTAGTAGCTCCATTATCGTTCCAGTTTCCCTGGCCATAATCCTAGAATATCCTTGACACCTTACTTTCTGCCATTCCCACATCCTATCCCTCAGTAACTCCTGTGGGCTGTGCCTTCAGAATATTTGCCAAATCCGGCTACTTCTTATCACCTTCACTGCTACCACCATGGTCCACGCTGCCATCATTTCCACTTGGATTATTTGGGCCCTGCCCTCTAACGAGGCTCCCTATTCCTACCTTGACCCCCCTTCAGTCTGTTCAACCCAGCCTCCAGAATAATTTTGTTACAACTTTAATCAGATCATGCACTTCTTTGCTCAAAAGACTCTAGTGGCTTCCCGTTTCACTTAAGGTAAAAGCTTAAATCTTTGTAGTGACCTACCAGGCCCTACAAGATTTGTCTCTTCCTCTCCTCCATTACTTCTCTGACCTTATCTGCTACCCTGTCCCATTGGCTCATGGTCCTTCAGCCTTCTTGCTGCTCCTGAAACATACCATTATAGCCTCAGGGCCTTTGCACTTGCTGTGCCTCTACTGGAACGGTCCAGTGTCTGTTTGTGAACACCACTAAGCAATTAACTTAATTCTGAGACTGTCTACCTGGAGATAGCATTAGATCCCACAGGTTAAGAGCTCAGTCCTACAAGACTGCCCCCCCCAACTTCAGGCATCAATCAAAAGTCCAGGTTATCACCTGTCCTTCTGACCCACCAGCTGTAGATCAGAGGTTCTAACAACCCCCTCCTTGAGTTCAATTAATTTCCTAGAGTGGCTCACAGAACTCAGGAAAACAGTTTGTTACCACCCAAAAAGGGGGTTCATCTGCCTGCTGCAAGACATGCCAGTAGTCAAGAGGGAAGGAGGTAAGAAAAAAGGACTTTTTATGAAAGGACTTTTTATTACAGTTTGCTGGCAAGAGGGCAGATGGCTGACTCATGTCCAAAAGAACCATCTTAAGGGGGCACAGAATCTTACAGCAGTTAAATAGGTCAGTGGGTTATAGGGGAGGGGGTTAGGAATGTTGACCCTCTGGTGTTACAGACTGGGAGTCGCCACACCAGATCTTTCAGTTGTCATTGATGATGGCTATCAGCATAGACTCTCTGTTCAGAGGCCATCACATTCCTCAGGAACTCAGAAGAACAAAGTTATCATCTTATAGCACCTGGCAGGGGCCGTAAAATCTACAGAGCATGTCTGGGTTAGTTAATCAGAGGTCATTCAAAGTTACAGTAGGGTTTCTTTTCTACAATATGGCTTCCCTCATGTCAGCCTTGTGTTGAGGTGATATCAACTCGCCCCTTTTGTCATTCAGTCCCTCAGTCTTGAGGGACATCCTGTTGTTCCATCTTATTGAACCAGTCTCTTAGTAAAGCGGTGATGCAGGTGGGCTCCCAAAGTTAGGCCTATGTTGTATAAGCAAGTAACCAGGTATTTAATAAAACAAAAAGAAAAACAAGGTTAATGGTGGGAGCAAATTATAAACCAGTTTCTGAGCCCAGGTGGCAGCCATTCAAAAAGATTTCTAAGTGTCAGAGTCAAAGCATCTTTTGCAGTTTGAAATGTCTCTGATGACATCATCAGGTATTCAGGTACCTTTCTGAGTGGCTTACATAGCAGCATACATGAATCTCTCTTAAGTTTATATCAAGTTGTCCAGCTTCAGTTTGCAGGGCTTCAGGAAAAAGGGCAGGTTCAGTTCTCAATGATTCCAAATGAAAATGATGGAAAAAAAATTTGAGAACATTAGTTTGGAGATTTGTAGCCAGATATTTCAGGAGACTAGGAGAATTCAGGATCTGGTCCAGTTTACAGATAGAAAACAAAAACCTGAAAGACAATTAACAGAACTAGGATCTACTATCCACAAATGTGTACTATAGTTTTTACTGAAATATAATTTTTCTCTCTAAAATCACCCTCATTTTCACCAAAGATAGCCAAATTAAGACTAACTAGTTTGTAAAATAAGTCTAGTTTCAATAAATTTGGCCCAATTATTTATACAAGTACAGCACGAATAGCACTGGTCATATAGGCTCTTTTAAATCTGCTTTGCTGGAACTCTTTATAAGGAATCTCAGATTGAATTTTAAAGGCCTTTCGAGGCCAGGAAAGCCACGCCAAGGACTTTGTCATCAGACTTGCCTATAATACATACAGATTTCGGTGAATTACTCTCTTCTTTTGAGGTTCCCCAAAATATTGATGTTCCAGGCACCTCTAGATAAGTGACCTTCCTCACTCATCCAGGTAAGATTGCTTGGAATTTCTGTAAACAAGGTGTCAGGACAATATTTCCAAGTGGCTTTATTCCAGAAAGTCAACCTTTATTCCTCAAAATCTGTCTTGTCAAATCTGAGTATGTTTCTCTCAAATATGATATTCCAGTCAAAGCCTTTGTAATATAACCAATGTTTCCAATCGTGTCCTGTCATAAGGAGAATAAATTCTTATTGAACTTATGCAAATAACTATATTGCCATGAAGATAACAATAGTAAGGGTTTCCAAATTCTGGAGGGATCAGGTAGGGAGAAAAAAATAAATGTTTCAGTTCTGCTTACAAAGGAATAATTTACCAAATTGTTATAAGTCATAATTAGCTTAAGGAAAAGAGAAAAAGTTTTCCTTAAATCTGAAAAAAACAAAACATTTTTTAAATCAGCAATATTTCAAACAAAAGTCATAAAAATTATAATCATCCTCATCAGTTCATTCTGTCCTGTGTAATCGATTCTTGAACCTAATCCTCTGTTAGCAGTTTCATGAAGCCATCAGCTTCTCTGTTAGGGTTCTGTAATTTCCAACCCAGTTCAGTTTTACTGAAAGTTTCAGTTCTGAAAGTTTATCAGAAACCTGTATTCTAGAGTAAGTGCCAGCATCATTTCCATGAATTTCTCTGAAGATGAAACATATTTTGCAAAAGCATCAGGGTAAAACAGTAAGTGTAAACAACAAGACCCCAAGATAGCAATCGATAAAGAAATTTGGTTAATTTTGTGACATACAACACTTTAAAATAATAACCAGATTTATGACTGATAACCAGGCCAGATCAGAATTTTAGTAATGTTATACAATTTCAAAACACCTATGTCAATAACATTTACCCACATAATATCATAGGTCCCTGTGAAACAATGCTTAGCTATCCATTTAACCATGATGACAACCAAAGATCTTGAAGGCAAACACAGAGAGCCAAACAGTTTAAAAAACTTAATAGAGAAACCTCAGTCTTTTTGAACATGGGAAATTATTTTAACAAAACATAGGTTTCTGTCTTTTAGGTAGACTTACTCAAAGGTAAAGAAAAACCTTTTATAACTTCTTTTATCAGGAGCAGACCAAAAGTTCAAGAAAATTATCCTTTTAAGAGAAAGAAGACCAAATTCTAATTTTGCACCAGCTTACTTTTGACATTAAAACTCATTTACTTAATTGGATTCATCTTAATCTTAGCCAACTTGACCATGTACAAAACTCCTTTTTCAGAATTCCTCTTCTACAAACCTTTTATAGCTTTCTTTTCACATTCAGAATTTGTCCCAAGTTCTTTCCTTTTTTCTTTCCTAGTACTTTAGGACAAATTATTTATTTATTAACAAAACAAACAAAAATATTTCCTTTCCTTATACCGTCTTTACTGAAAACATATATCTTACTTTCCTTTAATACAAAGATGTTTTCCTTAATAATTTTTAGTAGCTTTAATTACATATATTAATGAGAATTTTTAACCCTTACAGACCTTAGTAAAAACTAAAAAGTAAGCAATTATGAACTGTCTTTCATATTAGCATTCTGTGGCTTGGCAAATTTATAAATACCTTTATAATGTCTGGAAACATGTTACTTCATAGTACAATCTTTTTTTTTTTTTTTTTTTGTGAGGAAGACCAGCCCTGAGCTAACATCCGTTGCTAATCTTCCTCTTTTTGCTGAGGAAGACTGGCCCTGGGCTAACCTCTGTGCCTATCTTCCTCTACTTTATATGGGACGCCGCCACGGCATGGCTGACAAGCAGTGCGTCGGCAGGCGCCCGGGATCCGAACCCGCGAACCCCGGGCTGCCAAGCGCGGACTAAGCCGCTGCGCCACCGGGCAGCCCCCATAGTACAATCTTTTAATAAAATACAAGACATGTTTTTAAGAGACCTAAATAAATAAATAAATAAGAAGTTTATCTATTTAAGTAGATAAACTTAAATATGTTTATCAGTAATGTTTCAGTATGTTATCTTGTTTGAAAATGAACCAGATATCCAATGAGTGTTTTATCATTCAATTTTATCTAGCAGAACTGCAAAGTTTCAAGTTACCAGAGAGATTTTGGAAGTTATCTTAAATATATATATATGCCATAACACATAATTACTGTTAAAAAGTTCACCCAACACTTTTATCTTTTCACGTCTATTTAGTTTACTCATTCCCAATAATTATTTAGATTGCCTATAAAACTTCATGAGACATTGGGCAAAATTAGCCATCATTTGAAGCTATTATTTCACTGACGAACTTGTAACAGGGATAACATGAGCTTATTTGCCTAGTAAACCCAGGCTGCATGTCTGCATCACATCCAAATACCAACAACTCTGAGAACATGCCTATTTCAATCAAACCAACAATCTTAAGCTTTCAGTTACCAAAGATTAATTTATATCATGTTAACTTGAAAGACATTTGGGTTAATTTCTATTACATTTAGAATTTATGTAAGTGCTTACTTTAAGCCAACTGAATAGAACTTCTTAGAAATTATACCATTTGGAGGTAAAATATCACACATATATGGCATACATATAGACACACATACACAGAGACTCCACAGCTATTGTTTTAAAATTACTGCCATGAATCAGGTACAGTAATACAAAGCTCCCTAGTTATGAATCCAAATTTTAAGACTTTTTTATTAATATTTTTGGAGAAGACACTCAAGATGCTAGATTTTTGCAAGGGTGCTCTTATGGCCCTTTTGGCCTTTTTCCCTTTTTTTTTCTTTAGTCTTAGGAATTGATGGGCTAGATAACACTTTCCAGAGAGGTGAGGCCAGAATCCTTTCTGAAATAAAGGAACTTGGTGGAATCTGAACTGCCTATCTAGAGCTGCATTTCCAGCCTTACAAGGAATTTTTTTAAGGACAGTTGCTCTTGATTTCTTAGAAATTGGTTTGTAACTCAAATGACATTATAGGTTGATCTACCTGCCCAACTACATCATAAAGGCACAGATAAACCATGCAAGTTTTCTCCAAGATGGAGTTTCTGGGGCATAACCCATCCAATTGAAAGTGTTTTCAGTTCGTTAAAATGCACCCAAGGGGTGAGTCTCCGGGGATGCTTGGGGCGTTCCCCATGGTGGTAAAGCCAGTGTCTGACTGATAGTTGGCCCAGAGAAGGGTGCAGAGCCCTACTGCAGGTGTCAACATAGCTATAAGATTTAGTCAAGTCCCACTCAGCCCGGGCACTTAGTCCCTGAGCCAACATAAAGCAAGCCAGGGAGGCAAGAGCAAAAGCCCGGAGCAGACGGGATTGGGGCTTCCAATGCTGAGGTTCAGAGTTAAGTCGCTGGCAAAAAGTTTTCAAATTTTTGATTTTTACAGAAGGCCCAGGTTCTTCCCAGGTCCAGCCTGAACTTAACCTCAACTTGGTGATAACAGAGGAGGTGACGAAGGAGACAGACAAAGAAGGGAAAGGGGATCAGGGCTCACCTTCATGGCCTCTTCCCAAAGATTATCAAGATAAGGCTCACACAAACACACTTCCCGTGCTGGTGCACACAACCCCAGCAGGACAGTTTACAGGCGAAATTACAGATCTCCTGTCCCCATAACTGACTCAGGAGGCACCTCAAATACTCAACAGGTTCTTGACAGGAAACAAAACAAGGTTCCAGATTGTCAGTCCAATAACTGACCCAGGGGCCAATCTCGAATCACCCCAGGTGTCCAAAAAGATTAATAGAAACCAGAACCGCCAAGAGAGGGCACCTCACTTCGGGTTGCAGGGTGATCAGGCCCAGAAACCAGAGGGGACCTCCCAGGGGTGGAGCCTTTGACTCCTTAAAGATTTCTTTGCTTCTCAGTTCAAAAGCTCAAAAGGAGCCCAAAGTGGCCACTGCAACTTTAAATTATCCTGGGTTATCTTACCAGCTGTTTACAGTTATCTCCATTTTAGGGAGCTTTTCACAAGGTGGCTGTAACAAACAAGGTAATTTCTAAAGAGAGTTTGTTATGATCACCGAGAAACTCAGTCCCCAAACAGCCAATTTTAAGCTACTTACCAACACAAACACACAGAAAAACCAGACACTAGTTAACTAGTTCCCAGATTTAGTTCCCAGATTTAGGGTATAAAGTCCTATAACTGTTCCCACTCTGAGTGCCCGCCCGGATGGTCCTATTGGACTCCAGACGGCCCTGCCGTAAACGGAAGGACCCCAGATGGAGGGGAAGGGAGTTCACGAGCGTCCTCAAGGTGACCTACCCTATTCCAGATTGAGCCCATCAACTCAATGTAGCCATTTCTCTTCCTACCACAATCAGCGTTAGGAGGCAGGCAGCGTCAGTACGGGAAAGCAGGAAGGGCAGTTCCCTGAGACAAAGAGAGCCGCTAGGGACTTACCCAACAGGTTGCCTGTTCGAGGCCAGCCGTCCACGAGCAGAACGTAATGTCCCACATGGGGTACCAAATTGTTACCACCCAAAAAGAGGATTTGTCTGCCTACTACATGCCAGTAGTCAAGAGGCAAGGAGGTAGGAAAGAAAGGACTTTTTATTACAGCTTGCTGGCAAGAGGGAAGATGGCCGACTTATGTCTGAAAGAACCATCTTAAGGGAGCACGAACTCTAACAGAAGTTATATAGGCTGGTGGGTTATGGGACTGGGGGTTAGGAATGTTGACCCTCTGGTGTTACAGACTGAGAGTCGCCACACCAGATCTTTCAGTTGTCATTGACAATGGCTATCAGCATAGACTCTCTGTTCAGGGGTCATCATATTCCTCAGGAACTCAAAGAACAAAGTTATCATCTTATAGCAGCTGGGATGGGCCATAAAATCTACAGAGCATGTCTGGGTTAGTTAATCAGAGGTCATTCAAAGTTACAGTAGGGTTTCTTTTCTACAATATGGCTTCCCTCATGACAAGCTTGTGTTGAGCTGGTATCAAGTTTACTTAATAGATTACTGGTTTAATAAAAGGATATAACTCAGGAACAGCCAGATAGAAGAGATGCATAGAGCAAGATAGGGGGAAAGGGCACAGAGCTTCATGCCCTCTCAGAGTACGCCACTCTGCGCTCCTCTCCACGTGGTCACCAACCCGAAAGCTCTCCAAGCCTGGTTCTTTTGAGTTTTTATAGAGGTTTTATTACATAGGCCTGATTGACTAAATCATTGACCACTGGGAGTTGAACTCCATCTCCAGCCCCTCCCCTCTCCAGGGAGGTCGGGGAGGGGAGAACTGAAAGTTCCAACCCTCTAATCACATGGTTGGTTCCCTTGGCAACCAACCCCATCCTTAGGTTACCTAGGGGCGGTCCAAAAGTCACCTTATTAACATAACAAAAGACCTTTATAGCTCTCAGCACTTAGGAAATTTCAAGGGTGTTTGGACCTCTGTGCCAAGAATGTGAAGACCAAATAAATATTTATTATAAATCATGGTATCACAAATGGTCTCTATCCAGATATCTACAAGGCCCACTCGGTCACTCCCTTCATGTCTTTACTCAAGTATCACCTTAGTGAGACTTTCCCTGGCCAGTATATTTAGGATTGTAACTCCCTGCCTCTTAGGTCCACCCTCCTTATCCTTTTCCCTGCTTTATTTTTCTTTGTGCTGCTCATCAGCATTTAACATTCTGTGTATTTTCTATTTTTATCTGGTTTTTGTCTGTCTCCCCCACTGGAGTGTAAGCTCCCTGAAGGCAGGGATACTTTTTCAGTCCTCTCTTCACTGCCAAATCTCCAGGGCTTGGAACAGTGCCTGGCACACAGTGAGGCCTTGAGTGATCAAACTGCTGTTTCCTGTTTCTCCCGCCCATCCGTCAGGGCTGTTGTACCTTCGGCAGAGCAGTTCTGCCTGTCTGCCTTTTCACTGCTCGCTGAGTGAAAGTGTAATGTGATGGTTCTAACCTGAGGTGTCTGGACTTCCATGGAGTCTATGATGGCCTGTCATAAACACCTTGAAATTGCATAAAAACTTGTGTGTGTGCATTTTTCTTGGGAAAAGCCCTATGCTTTTCATCAAACTCTCAGAAATGTGTGACTTAAAAGGTAAAATAGAAAGAGCTCCAGGCAAAGAACCAAAAGATCTGAATTTGGTTCCTGAATCTGTTTACTATGTGTGACCTTATGCAAGCCATTTCCTTTGTCTTTAACCTTATGTAAATCATTTCCTGGAACTCTTTCTTTGTAAAATGGGAATGACTATGCCTCCTTCACTGCAAATAAAACCCAAGGATTTCAAATCATTGTGAGATTGAAATGAGACATAGTATGTGAAAACTACTGAACCGAAGCTTAAAGACTCCTTTCTTATGTGTCACTTCCGACAGGCTCCATTTATCTGTTTACGATCTGTGTTTTCTACTCAGGCACAGGCGTCTTGCTCTGTTGAAGCAAGTCAGCATCCGGGAAAACTGCTGCTCCCTGTGTTGCGATGAGGTAGCAGACACACAGTTGAAGCCATGTGGACACAGGTATGAGGGTTTGTTTGATTATTTCCTATTTTGCGCATTATATTAAGCAAAGTTTCATCCTGTTCTTGAATTGCTTTTAGAGTGTTACCAGTTCCATAGCTGTTCATCAAGGTTTGTTATATCTAAAGTGGGCTGAATGAGGAGTTAGAGTTTGCCAAGTAGGACATGGCTGTCTTCCAGAAAGTACCTGAAATAGAAGAAGCTGCTTGATATGGAAGGCCTATTTTTGTTTTATTTTGTTTACTCAATAGTCTATTTTTGATACAGTTTTCACTTCACAAAATGTAAAAGGTTTAATGCTATTTATGAGCTCTTGGGCAATCCCTTTTAGTTTTAGAGCCTCCTCATTTACTTATTATTTACACTCCTAACCATTGAGAAGGCAGCACCTCCCTGCCATCTAACCAAATTTCAGTTTTATGAGATGAACTCAAGAGGGCAGCCTGGATCCTGTAGAACAGACTGAACATCAGCAAGAACAGCAAGTAGGATGGTCCCCAAGAAGGCTGTCCCAACTAAGGTTAGAAAGGGGAGAAGTTCGGTAGTGTGCTGGCCCTGGGCATGTGTGCTGACCATATGTGAGCAATACCCATGCTGATGTTCAGGCCAGCTCCGTATAATTCATCATATCCCATACCCTGCCTTACTCTTATTTGTAACATAGCTTAAGCCGCCAGGTCTCCTGGGGGTCTAGAGCCTGGACTGATGGACCCCAGTTTGTCACCCCCAGGTATGACTCAGCCTGGGCCCCTGACTCTGTCTTGCTATCTTTTGAAATGGGTTGTTATCTAATGGGCTGTAAAGGGAAGTGCATTGCAGTGTATCTCAAAGAACCCTTAGCTATATCATTCTCTCTTCTGAAAGAAAGGCACAATGACTCCAGCTGTGGTTACTCCTTGGTGTCAACTCTGCAGCCCAGAATTTCTCAATTTGAGCACCTTTGGAGGTTTTAGTTATTAGGGCTTCACAGGCAGATGCAGAGTTTAAAAGTTGGATGTCTTGGTGCCCCTTTTGATCTTTGTTTCAGAGAGAATGTTAAGATCCCAAACAGTAGGATCTGGTCTTACTCATCTTTGACCTCTCTGGCTCTTCTGAGTGGTTTTGTGCACAATGAGGGCTCATGAATGAGGGCCGAAATCTTAAAATTTAGAACCAGGTATCTTAAGTATGATCACAATCTCCATAGTAGATATATCAAAAGCAGGGTTAGAAGAGGAAATTAAAAGGATTATAAGAAAATTTAGCTCAACTTTCAGCAGTAACAATTTTTAAAGGGTGGGGTAAAGAAAGGAGATCTGTGTGAACTGAGTAACATGAACCGACCCCGGGAGAGGGTGAAAGTCTAAACATTCCTGTTACCGTAGAAGAAATTGAGGTGAGCATTAAAGCTACCTTTGCCTTCTCTGCCCAAAAGCACTAAGCCCAGACGGTTTCACAGGTGAATTGTTTCAAACTCTCAGGGAATAGATAGGTTCTAATTAAAACTTCTCCAGACAACAGAGAAAATAGGAAAACCACAATATTCTTTTTACAAAGCCTTCATGTTAATCATACTAAAAGCTGATAAAGAAGACACCAAAGAAAAAGAAACTCATGATTATAAATCTAAAAATCCTAAATAAAGTATTAGCAAATAGGACCCAGCAACACAACCAAGGGGGGCTTATCTCAGGAATGCAAGTATGGTACAATATCAGAAATCTATTCATACAATTTACTCAAATAAGCCAAGGCGAAGAGGTGCAGGGAATTAACACTTTATCAAAAATGCTGAAAAGGCATTTGTTAAAATTCAATATGCATTCCTAATGGGTAGAATATTAGAAAACAGAAATGGATGGAGGGAAGAAACTATGACTTGCATCATATAAGCTAAGGCAGTTAGACAAGAGAGAGAAAATAGGGATTAAAACTGGAAAGGGAAGCAAAATCGTCATTTGGAGATGATAAATTATATACCTGGACACCAGGAGAATTGACTGAAAACTTATTAGAATCAGTGTGACAATTGAATAAACTAATTGATTATAAAAATCCAGTAGCTCTTCTATGTATGAATAGCAACCAATTAGAACATATAATTAAAGATCTCTTTTATAATAATCCAAAAAAAAGGTTATCTAAGAATACATACCAAGAAATATATGGTGCCCATGGGAAAAGAACTTAAACTACCAAGGAATCTCATGTAAGACTTGAATGAATGGATCTGTTCTTGGAAGGAAGACTTCTCAGTACTGTAAAGGTGACAGTTTTCCCTAAACTGAATTTAATTTGATCCATATAAAAAGGGCAACATGAATTTTTTTTCTTGAAATAGAAATGCTAATTTATAAGTTCACATGATACTAAGGCAAGAAAATTCTGAAAAGAAGAGTTATAGAGAAGACCAACTCTACCTACCACATCTTAAAATGTATTAAAATACATGTTACTAGTTTGGTCGCAATATATGAAAAGAATGACAGAATAATGGAACAGAATAGAAGCCCAGAAATAGAACTAATGACAAATGAAAATTTAACATACGATAAAGGCACTATGTCAAATCTCTGGTGAAAGAAGGACTATCTGGCAAATGATATTGGGATAAATGGCTACCTATCTGAGAAAAAAATATCATTTTATCTCTACCTACATAAACACATCTGCATGTATATGCTGTATGCATAAAGACTTGCTGGAAGAACGTACATGAACTTTTTAACTTATTCCTCAGAAGAGGAAGATTGAGGATCAGGAATAAGAGGGAGGCTTATTGTTTATTTGTATATTTACTTCATTTTTTAGCCATGTGTAATTACTACCCTTTCAATTAACAAGCTTGTTAACATTTTTGATTGAGTCAGCAGGTCATCAGTTGACCTTTTGAAGCATTAACCTAACTGGCATTTATGTCTCTCTCCTCAGTGACCTGTGCATGGATTGTGCCTTGCAACTGGAGACCTGCCCATTGTGTCGCAAAGAAATAGTGTCTAGAGTCAGACAGATTTCTCATATTTCATGACACATGTGAAGAGGCATCATGGACTTATTTCTACTCGATTCCAGCCAATGTTGAAAAGAAAAACAAAGAAAAGTTAATCTCAAATCAGTTGTATGCACATTGACACTTATAGCCATGGCCAGATTTTATGCTAAAAATGGTAGTTTGTCAAAGACAAAATTCTCTTAGAATCTAACCCAACTTGCCAGCCCTGAGAAATTCCTTTTAAGGCCAAGGAAAGCTAAGTGCTCCCAGCTCGGCCTGTGGCACTTCCATGAAAAGCAGCAGGAGACGGTGCCCTCCTGAGTGGTGAGTCCACCCGGGTTCTCTGTGTTGGGCTCATTTGATTGTTTAAACAGGATGTTTTGTCTCATAGTCTAAAGTTTTTATTTTGGGCAGAAGTCATTATGGAGAAGTAAATGACAGCGTTTCTGGGCTAAGCATAACTTCCCATTGCTCAGAGACGCCAGTGTGTCACGCATGGATAGTGCACTGCCAGGCTTGAGTCTGTTAAACTAGAATCACACAGGTTGATACTCCAAGCAGCATGGAGGGCCTGAAGAAGGTGCACAGACTGTAGAAAAACCCCAAATTTTTGATATTTCAGTGATTCCAAAGAACATTCTAGTTTTTTTTAACTGCAAAAAAATTGGTGGTATTTTCACATTCATGGTGTTTCTATCCAGTTTCAATACCCACATTTTGTGAGGAAAAATGTTTTAATGCAGGAGGAATTCTTAAATTAATTGCAATGTTAGACTGAAGAAAATTTGGTATTTAGGGTATTTTTAAGGTACCATCAAATCAGGTTTTTGTTTTTTTGTTAAAAAAATTTTTTTTAATCAGTATTGTTTTTGAAAGTAATATACTTTGAAACTCTTGAACTACTAGTCTCAAAAACTCTTAGAGGACAGTCTGAGAGCACGAATTCCTATTGTTTTAAATAAATACATGTTTTTGAATAGTAAATTCAATCATGGATTGTTGACTGTGTCTTCATCAAAAGTGTTAATCCCTCTCAGGGTCTCCGGTGAAGACCTTCAAGAGTTTGGTTTTTTCTCCCAGAAAATTGGAAGGTAGAATTGTAAATTCATAGAACTTATTTTATAATGTACCTCAGCAGCTGCCTTTCAATTTATGCCAAGTCCTTACTGAGTTTATACTTGAATAGTGAATATGTCTTCTGAGTTTTACGGTGTCTTAAACTCAATGCACATTTTTTTCTTCCTTTCCCAGCCTTTCTTGTTTGTAGTTTGTTCAATCATCCTATTACAGAGCTGATTTCCTTCCTGGCCGTACTTGTTGGGGTGCTGGATTTTTTCCATGTCTTTAGTCTTCCGTAAATTCAAAAATATATATAAATATATATATATATATATGTTCTCTTCTTTAGCTTGTGGTGAATACAGTAATTTGCATTGAAGAAATAAAACATTTGTTGCCTTTTTTGACTAAGATTTCACAGCTTTCATTGGTGCCTGCTGCTAGGGTTCTAAGACATACTCTCGTGTTTAAGAGCTACTTTCCAGGGCAGGACAGAATCAAGTATTAGAATGGAGAATCGAGGTTTATCACTTACTCATCTGGCTAATCTTTACGAAGCACCTAGCATGTTCTGGACACTGTACCTATGTGGTATACAAAACACATCTGTTTATGGAGCTTACATCTCGTAGTGGGGAAAAGACTTATCTATTTTTGTTAACTGTAATAAATTGTTGGTGCCCTGAAAGGAAAGAATAGGGTGCTATGAGAGAATGAGGGGGACCTAATTTAGATGGGGGGAGGGGGGAGAAACCTCACTGAGGAAGTAAAATTAGTAAAAACTTAAAGGAGAAAGGAGGACATAGGGCTATAGCCAGGCAGAGAGACAGAGGAGAAGCTTCTAGGACTGAGTAGCTAGGTAAACACAGCATTATAGGCAAAGGCCCTAACTAAGGAAGAAAGGAGCCCAGTGGGCTTCAGAATGTGATGGAAGGCCCCTGTAGCTAGTAAGGTAGGAACTGAGTGGGTAGAATAGTGTGCTCCAGTGTGGAGAGGTCAGGGGACTGACTGCTCACCAAGGCCGTGTTAAGAATTTTGTATTTTATGCTAAGTGCAATACAAAGCAAAGGAGTTTAAGCATGGAAGTGCCTTGATAAATAATTTTAAAAGATAGCTCTGGCTTCTATGTGGAGAATGGAATGGCGGGGGTCGGGGGGACAGGAGGCCACAGGATAGAGAACAAGCAAAAAACGGAAATAATAAGACCAGTAGGGAGACTTTGAAGTAGGTCTGCAGATAGGTGCAGGTGGTCTGTAAATTCAGTGGAGACAGAGAAAAGTAGATGGAAAAATAGGTAATTAGTAGTCAAAGGAATGTAGGAGCCTGTGAGCTTTATAGAAATCTACCCTTGAACTTTGTTCATAAAATGGTCTCCTTTTCCAGTTCTTAACTTCTAGACCATAAAACAAGAGGACTTCAATATTAAATTGATTAAATCATTCAGGATGGGAGCAAAATTGTAATCTTGGAGCTACTTCAAAGGAAAAACATTTATTTTGCATAGAAGGGAAAAAACTAGGGATTAGCAAGCTATGTGGAAGAGAGTAAACATCTATATTCTGTATTGCATGTAAGCATCTGAAGAGAAATTGAAAGCTAGGTTTTTGCTGCTGATACAATCTACCAGAGACAAAAACATAAAAAATTAAGTTAATGGTATTTCTCCAATGATTCATTGGGGAAGTGCCCCCAGGGTTCCAGCCAAAAAAAAAAAATTTAATGAATTGCTGCCTTTTTTGAAAGATATTGATAAAACAGGGTAAAATCATGGTGCCATTTGCAGAAGGCCAGGAAATGATTCAATCACAGAAACCAAAACAATTCCACTAGCAGAAAATGACTTTTGCATGAATTTCAACCTTGAATATGTATCCATGAAAACAAACTGTCTAAGTAAGATAAGCAATTTCTAAGATTGTCCATTTTTTGCTATTTATTCACTTAATTCTTAACGCTAACCCACAATGAAAGGGTATAAGAAATGATTATTAATGGAAAACATTTAATATATTCAAGTAAATTTTCAGTTTCTCTACAAAAAGGCCACCATTCTGTTTTCAGCAGAAAAACATCCTGTTCTGATTTCCATCAATACTGTTGGACAACTCAGGGTTTGGGACCTTACAGAGCATGATGGTTAAAACAGGCCCTTAGAGTGGGGCTGGACCTTGCCAGTATGCAAGTACTTAACTCCAAAGCCCTGGTTTCCTAATCTGTAAAATGGAGATAATGCTTACCACATAGGATCTTTGTTTTTTTCTCATAGTGTTTCAAGTATTTCAAAAGGAGACAATGTATTTATAAATGTTTAGCACTGTATCTGGCATATGCCTGAGTAAACGGTACCTATTATTATCTTCATCCCCATTTGCTCTTAGAGCCAGAAATGGTGAAGTATATTAAAGACGGCTCCAAATTCTTTGACATTCCTCCCATCTATAAATGAAGTTTATGTCCCCTCCCCTTAAATCTGGGTGAGCTCTGTATCTGCTTCAACACAGAAGAAGTGATAGTGTGCCAGTTTGCAGTCTCAGGCAGCTTCAACTTCCTCTCTCTTGAAATGTTTGCTCTTGGACCCGGCTGCCATGGTGTGAGAAAACCCAAGCATCCCCGGGAAGACCTACATGAAGAGTAACTGGGACCCCGCCTCAGTCCTCTGGCCAATATCCACAACTGAGCTGCCACAGCCAACACTGATTTGCCAGCCACGTGACTGGGCTTTCTGGAAGAGGCTCCTCTAGCCCCGTTCCAGCTGCCCCAACTGACACAAGTGGAACAGAAACCAGCTGTCCCTACAAGTCCTGCCCAAATTTCAGATTTGTGAGCAAAATGATTGTTGTTTCTAGCCAGTAAGTTTTTTTTTTTTTTTTTTTTTGTGGGGAAGACCAGCCCTGAGCTAACATCCGTCACCAATCCTCCCCTTTTTCGCTGAGGAAGGCTGGCCCTGGGCTAACATCTGTGCCCATCTTCCTCCACTTTATATGGGACGCTGCCACAGCGTGGCTGACAGGCAGTGCGTCGGCGGGCGCCCGGGATCCGAACTTGCGAACCCCGGGCTGCCAAGCGCGGACTAAACCGCTGCGCCACCGGGCGGCCCCACCAGTAAGTTTTTGAATGGCTTACAACAGCAATAGATAATCAGGACAGATGAAATCAAGTTTCTTCCTCCACTCTGATCCCATATGTGATTGAGCAGTAGAAAAGGGTGGGCAAGTTCATTTAGTCCAGCAAAAATAAGTGTGGTTTATAGAGAAAGTAGGTCATGAGGCAATTTGCGAGTTTGCTGTGGTGACCAGTGGTTGACTTAAACAGAACTTGGACCAGTTATTCAGCAAACCTTTTCAGATGCCTGTCTTCTACTTGGTGCTAAGTAGAGGTAGTACCTCTGAGAACTGATCTCCCCCTGGATACCACGGTAACCATCATTGGTTCCACATCCCACTGTTATCTATTTTATGTCCATTCAAAGATGTCTGTCAATTCATTAAGGCTGGCCTTCTGACCCTCAGATCAAACCTAAGACATACCTTAAGTCCTTCTAGACGTGTACCACACATTTGGCCAAAGGTATAACACAACTCAAGAGGCATAATGCCTAGTGGTCCAATCAAGAGAAATCAGGTCTAGGGAATCCTTTTGTGAAATTTGGCACGGAGTTGGAGGGGACTTTTCCTGGAGCAAAGTTATCCGATTGCGTTGCTCAAAGTGGTTCTGTCAAGTTTTATCTTGTCTAATTAGCCAAGACACCAGTTACTGTCGAATAATCTTTATGATGTGAATATTATCTTCATTATGTAAATTACAGTTACAAGACATCCACTTCCTGCGGTGGGGCTTTCCTTCCGGGAGAGAGAATAACTGTCTTGCAAATCAGAGGTCTGCATCATCTGGTTCAAAAGCTAAAGGACTGGCGCTCAAGAGATTTGCCACTCACAGTGCTCTTAAAACCCGCTTTAAATTATTTAATCTTCTTAAATCTTGTAATTTATCCCCAAATTGCAAGTGAGGAAACTGAGGCTCTCGGCTTCGATTCCTTCCTCCTTAAAAGGAGGAGCGGCGTGAGATTGAACCACCGCACCCGGCGCGCTCCCCTAGGCCCAGCTTCCCCGCGCGACTCTATGCTTGTCCCTCACTTCCTTTCCTACCTTTGCCCCGCCCCTGGAGTCGGCAACGCGCGCTTGTGATTGGCTGTCGGGAGCCGCGCGGCGGCGGAAGGGCTTGCGGTGGCCATGGTGACGGGAGGCGGGGCGCGGTGACCGAGGCCGGGACCCCGCGGCCGCAGCAGTGTGTGGACGCGGCCGGGCGGCCTGAGCCCGAGGCCTCGCGCGCAGGCGTTGCCCGGCGGAGCCGTTAGCCGCCCGCGGCCTCGGCGGCGGGGCCTCCCCGATGCCGGTTGGAGGTCTGCGGAGCAGAGCGGACGCTGGGCCCGGGCGGCGGGCGGGCAGGAGGCCGACGGGCGGCGGCGGCGGGGATGGACGCCCTGGAGGAGGAAAGCTTCGCGCTGTCCTTGTGAGTGACGCCACCCGGGCCCGGGGGCGGGGGCTGGGGCTGCTGGCACTCGGCCCCCGCCCTGTGACTTGGTGTCTTCGCAGCGTGGGGTGGGGTGGGCCGGGGTGGGGGCCGCCAAGGCCTCGCCGCAGTTCCCGCAGTCAGTGCCGCCGGTGCTGCGACCGCCGGGCTCAGGCCCCGAAGCACAGCGGTGCGGGGCGGGTGTCACGCCATGATCAACGCCTCTGTCACAGTCCCCCGCCTCCAGTTCTAGTCGTTGGCAAAGCCTGGCGGCTGTGAGCTGCCGAGGCCTGACCCCGGGTCCGAGGACCCTCCGCCACCAGCACCCCGGGGACTCCTGGGCTAATTGCCCCCCTGGCCACTATGTCTCCCGCGCCAGGTTCACGCTCACAAACATAGGTGTGGGTGATAGCCAAGATGCGGTGAGTACAAGCGGAGGGAAATAAATGCCAGGAGCCTTAAGATGTCGGATGTGAGCCTTTGCTCCCTTTATTTGTCCCTTTTGTCATCCTTTGTGTCATATCAGGTTTTCTGAAAGTGGGGCCATCCCATTCAACTTCGATGTCATAGATGTGTCAAGTGTGTTTCCTTGTGTTTGGAATTGCTAGATTAGACAGTCGACATTCTTAATTCTTGAAGCTGGGTAATGGGAAGTTCATTTTGCCATTCTTTTTCCTTTTATGCATGTTTAAAAATGTCCATTATACATTTTTTAAAAAACGAATTATTTGAAACAGCATGTAATCCAGGCATATTTTTCAGTTCTTCCGCCTCTGATGCAGAATTTGATGCTGTGGTTGGATATTTAGAGGACATTATCATGGGTAAGTTTCCTCGTGACAACCTGACCTGTGCTCTCTTTAGTTCTTCGACCCTTGCTTTTTTTTTTTTGTGGGGAAGACGAGTCCTGAGCTAACATCCGTTGCCAATCCTCCCCTTTTTGCTGAGAAAGACTGGCCCTGGGCTAACATCCGTGCCCATCTTCCTCTACTTTATATGGGACCCCGCCACGGCAGGGCTGACAGGCAGTGCGTCGGCGGGTGCCCGGGATCCGAACTCGCGAACCCCGGGCTGCCAAGCGCGGACGAAACCGCTGCGCCACCGGGCGGCCCCTCGACCCTTGCTTTTAAGGACACTGAAATCAACTTGGAGAGTTAATTTTAAGATGCGTATAATTTTTAATGTAGCACAAAGTAATATCAAGTAAGCCTTACTGTGATTTGCCTTAAAGGCAAACAGTCCCGTACTCCTTAAAATCACTAATCAGAGATTCAGTACCTGGAAGGGACTTATTCAGGTAATAGGGAACCTAGAAATTATGGGGCTCTTGGAAAAACTTCAGGAAATGTTAACCTACTTTATTTCAGAGAATAAGAGCAATTTAATTTTTCAGTTTGGGGTTTTAACCTTTTCATGACATAAACCACAGCATAATACCATAACCATAGCATACATGTCCATGAAGAAAAACAAGGTGTCATACTTCAGCTGGTTCTGTATTTTCCCGGGTTCTGAGCTCCTATCTGTGGATTCATATTGGCATCCATATGTCCTGCTAAGTAATAAGCAGTAACAGGCACCAAAGGTTTGAGACAAATATATGGGAGAGAAAAACTTAAATTTGAGAAAACTTTGTCTGTTGACTAAGTTTCCTGAGAATTAGGAAAAGAACACTGTTTGGTGTTATTTGCTGTATTTCTTGGTCTAGTTTAGTCTGAAAATCACTGACCAAATTTTTGTACCTTCAGGTCCTGTACAGGTTCATGCCCTTAATTCCTAGATACAGACGTTTCACCATTAAGCTCTCGTCCCATGTGGATCTGAGGATTTCTGGAGAATACTGAGGAATACTTTGAGTTCTTTTGCCCTGTATGGGTACCCTGTATGCTGTGGGAAGATGTCTTCTCTAAGCCCAGAGTATTTACCCCAAAGTCTAGGTCGTTTGTTAAGCTTTCCTTTTTAGAAATATTCTATTCAGTTGTTAAAATTCCCCATTCCCTAACATTTAAGTGTTGGCTATGAACTAATCTCTTTACATGAATTCTCATCTAAATTCCACGTAGCAATCCTGTATGATAGGTAGTATGATCATCCTCATTTTGGCTGAAGAAACTGGGGCTTAGAGAAATGAACGTGCCCGAGGTCACACAGTTGTTAGTGGCTGAGGTGGGGTTTGAAGCCAGGCAGCCTGGCCTCTATCAGAGCCCATACCTTTAATCACTGCAGTGTTTCCACCACTGCTGCTGAAATTACATTAAAATGAGAGAACCATTTCATTCCTTTGTGGAAAAGTAATGTGAGAGAGTTTTCCAAGCCACCCTAAAATGGGTGGGTTTAAAATGGACTAGAGGATGGTGGTGGTGGCTGCAAAACAGTGTGAATGTACTTAATGCCACCAAACTGTACACTTAAAAATATTAAAATGGTAAATTTCATGTTAGGTGTGTTATATCACAATTTTTAAAATAATACTAAAAAGACTGGAATTGATCTATTTATTTCTTCCTTCCTTCCCTTCCTTACTTTCCTTCCTTCCTTAGGAAGATTCACCCCGAGCTAATATCTGTTACCAGTCTTCCTCTATTGTGTATGTGGGTTGCCACCACAGCACAGCTGCCAGCAAGTGGTGTAGGTCCGTGCCCAGGAACCAAACCTGGGCCGCCAAAGCAGAGAGTGACGAACTTAACCACTAGGCCATGGGGCCAGCCCCTGGAATTGGTCTGTTTCAACATTGGTGTTCCATTTAAGACTTCCTTAAAACACCTTTAGCTTTCCCTCTCCTAGGCCATTGAGAAAGCAATTCTGCTGACATATAATTCCTGCCTATTTATAAATCAGAATCAATTACTATATATTTATAATAACGTGTATATATTATAAGTCAGTCTCCATTAAAAAGAATAAAATTTTCCTATCGTGGTTCAGATGACGAGTTCCAGTTATTACAGAGAAATTTCATGGACAAGTACTACCAGGAGTTTGAAGACACGGAAGAGAATAAACTCACCTACACGCCTATTTTTAACGAATATGTAAGTGGATTTCTGTGTCTTTTACCAGAGATTAGGATTCATTCAAAATGTGAATTTTGAATCAGAAGCTGTTGAAATTTGCTCGACTTTTAGAATCTGCCACCAGTGTCCTGCCAGGAATTCTGATTAGAATTGGGTTTAGTTCTCATCTCCTGTTTGCCTCCTCACAGCTCTTGGGGCTGTTTTCCAAATGTTTGCAGATTTCGTCAGCTTCTGTTTTCAAAGATGTTTGGCTTTACCGCCATCCTGCTTTCAGTCATGACATGTGGGTTCACCGCATCTTGCATTGATATACTTTTTGTGTGTGTGTGTGAGGAAGACCGGCCCTGGGCTAACATCCGTTGCCAATCTT
This sequence comes from Tapirus indicus, assembly GCA_031878705.1. Taxonomy (NCBI): domain Eukaryota; kingdom Metazoa; phylum Chordata; class Mammalia; order Perissodactyla; family Tapiridae; genus Tapirus; species Tapirus indicus. The sequence goes on along the minus strand of CM062927.1, from coordinate 27,086,540 downwards.
CCTCTACTTCATATGGGACGCCGCTACAGCATGGCTGGCGCAGTGCATTGGGTGGCGCCGGCGATCCAACCCGCGAACCCCGGGCTGCCAAAGCGCGAACTAAACCGCTGCGCCACCGGGCCGGCCCTGCATTGATATACTTTTGACCTCCTGGCTTTCACACATTCTTTTTTTCTACTACGTAATCCACTCGGGTATGCATGACTGTTAGGGAAAAGTGAAAACCAAGACCAAGATCACTAACTGGTTGGTGACAAAACCAAGACTAGAGCCCAGGAGCCTCAGCTCTGACCCTTGGGGGTCTCCACTAGGCCGAGGCCTCAAGCAGCCTCCTGGAACGATCCCATCTGTCTAGAATGGGCTTGAGCCTCCAGGACCTTACCGTAAAGGCGTGCCGTCATCGATGCGGGCTTCCTCAAGCCTGGCCTCAGCTTGTGAGGAACCTGTGACGGCCTCCAGCTGTATGCTTTTTTGCACAGCTTCCATCTACCCGGGAAGAAAAGCCCTACTTCTTCCTTCCTCACTTCTGCCTTCTGCCAGGGTGCGGGGGGAGCCTCTCTGCCCACTGTCTGCTCCCTTAGAGCCTTCATCCCGTTACAGTGTAATGACCTGCGAGTGCCCCTCCCCCGGAGGGCCAGGGCGCGTGCTCACTGAGGACAGGAGCTGGGGTTTGGTTCTCTTGGATGTCCCCAGCACTCACCATGGAGCCTGGCACAGAGGCTCTTAGGAAATGTTTGCAAAGGGCTAGAGGACAGACTTTCTGAAAAGAAGTCTGGTTTTCCCAAAGCGTGGTCTGACCGAGATCCTTCCCGCCGCCACAGATTTCTTTGGTAGAAAAGTACATTGAAGAGCAGCTGCTGGAGCGGATTCCTGGATTTAACATGGCGGCTTTCACAACAACTTTACAGTGAGTTGAGCTTGACTCTGTGTTTTTTACCCTTTTTCACCTTCCTCCTTCACCCTGAAAAAGACCCTTTTTATCAGTGCTTGAACGTCACGGTTTAGAGCACTTGGTGGTTAGGTCCTTGGTGGGAGGCCCTCAAAACCTTTGGATGAAGTCTTGAAGAGACAGAGTCTGTCCATCATTCATTCACGACACAGCCGTCCGTTTCTGTTACAGGCACCATAAGGATGAAGTGGCTGGTGACATATTCGACATGCTGCTCACCTTTACGGATTTTCTGGCTTTTAAAGAAATGTTTCTGGACTACAGAGCAGTAAGTGACTCTTGCGTATTTAGTTGGCCACGTTGAACCACTTAGAAAGTTCCCAGTAGGGCTGTCGAGCACAAACCCCCTCTCATGCTTTGCCCCAGCAGACCGGCCAGTGTCAGTCTGCGGCTAGCGAGGTGTCAGGAGAGGGAGCTGCTGTCCTCCTCTGGCCAGGACCTGGGACCCTGACTGAGGAATTCCATTCTCATGTTGTGGTGAAACAGGTCCCAGGCACTTTTTAGAGTCCCTAAATAATCAAAAGGACAGAACCAAAAAGCAGGTCTAATTGCCTGGCCTTTCTTATAATGCAGGCACTTAACAGGAAAAATACGTGTTTTTCATTGAAGACAGGTGCATTTTTCAAGAGTGACTAGGGCCAATGCTGAACAGATGCAGAGTAACCTCCTTCCCACCCCGAGCGCCTCCTTCCCCGTGCCAGAGGCAGGGTTCTGAGCTAGAAAGGACTCTATTTTCCCTCTTCCTTGCCTCTTGAAGTTGTTTCTTTTCTCATGTAGGAAAAAGAAGGCCGGGGACTGGACTTAAGCAGCGGTCTAGTGGTGACTTCATTGTGCAAATCATCTACGCCAGCTTCCCAGAACAATCTGCGGCCCTAGGTCCCACCTCCAGGCAACGAGATCTTTCTGAACATTGCCAGCCCACTAGACTGGGAGGTGTTGGCTAATGACAGAAGAACACACCTGGGAAAGACTGACTCTGTTCTGTCATGCTTCATTACTGTTAAGTATTGATGAGTCAAAAAGAAAATCGCCTGACCCTCCTGGGACCCGTTTCTCTGAAACACCTTCCTGCGCTCAGTAACCCTAGTCCTCCTCCCCAGCGGACGCCTCTCTCAGGGGCTTGAGTCGGGCTCCTCCGGAGCAAGCCCAAGTCCGGCACTCGGCCCGGGGCCCTTCCCAGCACACGTCGGTAAGAGCCCACCGTCACCTCCTTTCTGGCCTGGCAGGCTCTGCATGTCCCACCTACATGTTATATGCGGCAGTTTCAGTCCTGTAGCCTCAGTGGGGTTTTTGACTGGGAGTATTTATCTAGGGTGTTACTCAAGACAGCTGCCCGTCTTGAGATTTCTGAAGCTCCTACTATCCCAGCTCGTCTAGGCTGTAGGAATCACCTGAGATGTCCTTCACCTGAAAGCTACATGGGAAAGCCAATTCCTCGTCTTACATTTGTAGTCTTTGTTTCACTGTCTTCTGCTGGTTCTGATGTAGTCCCCCTGTTTCTAGAATTCTCTTTAAGCATTTTTGAAAAAATATTTTTATAGATGAATACTCAGGCTAACCTAGTGGATATAATCTTGGAACTTCCATGATTACCCACTTAAAGATCAAAGTATTATATGCTGTGTGCTTTCTAGTTGTTAGTGCTGTGAAAGCAAAAACGGGTTGTGTTTGTTTCCTCTCACTGGGTGCCCCTGAGCGTACACCTGTGCTAGGAAGCGGACGAAACACAATCCTTGTCTTATAGCATGTTCAGTGTGTGTGCAGCTTCGCTTAAAACCCTTCCTGTGTGAATCAGTTCCTTAGGTTTTCTGTTGGGGTGGGGGTTCTGCAGTTCCTCCTCCTGTCAAAATCTTCCTACGAGGATGGTGTTCCGCTGTCTAGCTCAGCACAAGTAGGAGAGCAAACAGGTTCACTGTCATCTGTCTGCTTTGATTTAGTACATTGGTTTAGTGCGATGTTTGATAGAACATTACTGACCAGAAAACATGGCTGTCACATTTCTAGAAAGAAGAAAAAACAGTAATTCAATTCCCAGTGTGTACCTTAGACTTTCTTTTTTTAAGTAAAAATAAGAATCTGTACTGACTTTCCACTTGGCTGTTGTGGTTTTAAAGGAAGAGCTATAGGCTGCATGTGTTTCTGTACTGATGTGGCGCCTATTAAATACTTCTGTACCGTGAGTGAAACGGAGGTGTCCTGCAAGAAGCGTCATCCTGAATGAGTCGTTCCCTTTCTCTGCGTAGCCGCTGCCATCCAGTTGTTAGTGCTTTGGTCTTTCAAGCCAAAGGCACTCAGAGCTAACTTTGTAAAATGCCACCTCCCCTAGGCTCGCTTATCCCTTCCTGCTCCTTTATACAGGACTGCCCCCTGCAGGCCGGGCCTGTTGGTCAGTCTGCCTGGTGAGAAAAGGTAGGTGGACAAGTCCAAAGAAAGTCCAAGAAAGGCAAACGGGTTTCTTTCCACTCAGAAAAAAGCAAGCAAGCCCGCTGGAACTTAATATTGGAGATGGGTTTTCTGATTTCTTTTAAAACTAGCAATCTGTCTCTCTGTCCACGCGGGAACTTCAGTCATCACGTGCCACCTTCAATGGGGCTCAGGCCTGGCCTGGGATGAGAAGGCCCATTCTGCCCCAGCCTCGGAGACAGCTGCATTCTTCCCCTTTTGTTCAGGCCTCTGCCCCCCCCAGGAAGCAGTATTCACCCAAACCACAGGGTCTAAGGACCGGGGAGGCCTTGGCCTGAGCCAGAGGTAGTTTTGACTAAGCGTGTTACCGTCTCCCCCAAAATAGGCTGTGCTTTAGGGTCAGAGACCTGGTGAGTCTTGCCTAAGATTTTGTTTTCTCTTAAGCCTCAAAAGAGAATGGGTTGATCTTCCTTAAAAGTAAACTCTTTTCTTATGGCTTAATCCTGGAATGACTAATTTATTATTCAAACTCTGAGACACTTGAGAGTAGAAAGGGATGCTCTTAGTGTTTGCACTGGGACAACAGGCATAAACCGGGACACGGTACCTGACTTGATCCCCCATCCCTTCGGAAGAGAGTAGCTCATCCACAGTAGTTTGAATCTACTTACATTTTAATTGTTCCCAGTTTTTCAAAAAAGGACCAAGGGGTGCCTAGAAACACCTTTGGCTGCTTCTTCAGAGCATATTGCTCTGTGGTGGTAGAAAATGAGCTCAGGCTGCTTGCCCCTGTCTGCATATCTCGCATGGCCACTGACTGGTTATATGATCTCTGAACTTCACACACTGTCCAGGCGGCTGGCGTTATGGAAATCTTCAGTTCAGCAGGATGACCTAACTTACCTAAAGCCAAGATGTGATTCAAGTTATGCCAGACAAACGGCGTAAAGTGGGAGTGCCCCAGGTGGAGCCAGCAGGCGGTCGGCGAGCCCACCTCAGGTCAGGGAGCGGCTGGTGGTGCCAAGCGCCTCCAGAGCCGGAGTGCCCCATGGTAGGCATTTGAGAACCTTCGCATAGTCTTCCCCGCGGCTTCCTGGACTTTATAAGCATCTACAACCGTGATTCCCCAACATCTCTTCCAAATAAGTCCTTCCATCTTTATTTTTGTAAAAAACAACAAAGTCACCACCAAGCACATGATGGCTCACCAAGCAAGGTCTTGACTCCCTCCCTCCTTCATGTCCCCTGGGCCTAATCAGAGTCAGGGAAGCAGTTGGCATCGATGTCAGCTTTTCCCGAACGGAATGTTACAGACAGGGCTTGGGAAAGGGAGGGAAACCTGGGCAGGTCTTCATCGTTGAGAAGTCGCCTAAAACCGATTTGCTTTAAATAACTGGCGTGTTTGAAATGCAGGACAGGAAGACCATGCCATCAGAAACCATAACCCTCTTTCTACAAATGTCCCTACGGTGAGTGACATGGAGGCTTGGGGCGGGGGGAGGGACGGAATTGTGTTTTAAGGAATCAGAATGGTTCCGTGAGCTTGCTCAGCTCTCCCAGAACAAAGACTAAGATAAATACGTGTTGCTTGTTAGGCTTATTCTATGGCGGGTGAGGGCGCCAGGTCTGGAGTCCTTGTTAGTGCATTTAGTGCTGGTGAGAAGGCTGGGCCCCGGCCTGGGACGCTGAAGTCCTCTAAAGGCAGCAGAGACAGTGGGAGCCCCGTGTCCCCTGTAACCTTCTGCTGAATAAGGGGGATGGGGAGGAGGTGTCTTGGCTGTTAGCCTCTCTCCAGCCCATGCGCGTGCCAACTTGGGCCAAACCAGAGGAAGGATCCCGATTCCTTAGGAGTGTTGGGCAAGCCCGAGTCTGATGAGCACAGAGGAGCACGTGTAGTCCCTTCCGGGCTGACTCCATGCAGGGCCCAGGCCTCAGGCTTGAGAGCTGCCCTGCCCTGCGACCCGGCTGCAGCCTTCAGCCCCAAGGTGGGCCGTGGCACGGCTGTCTAGGCGTAGCCGCCAGCCATCTGACTGGTGGCTGCATTGCTGCCCACTCCTCGCCAGGCCTGGAAGCTGAAGAAGGCGCTCACTCCGTAGGCGATCATCACCAGACACGCGAAGAACTGAAAGAGAGGGGAGAAGACACCAGAGCTGAGTCCTCTGCACCGTGGCCTTGAGGGGCACAGCCTCAGACCGGCACCGACACTGAGACCTTGAGTAACGGCCCCTCAACCACCCAGAACAGCCGCTCAGGCAGCCACCCCACTCCTCAGCCATACGCTCATTTGTCAGACTGTGACAAGGGCAACTGGACGATGAGCTAAGAGTGACCGAGGGACGGGAGCTACTTTAGACACATACCAGAGGTTTAGTTTTTAAAAGGCAAGATTCCAAAGTCACCCTAGGAGTTTTCTGGAATCAGTTCATAGGTGCCCTACACTAGCACCTATGGCCACATCCAGAAGCTTCGTGTCTCTATCCTGGTGACCAAGTTCACTGACTTAAAACCATAGTCTAGATCCTGCCCTCCCCTGGACCTATCGAGGCATTACTTCACCTCTGAGCCTGTGTCCTGGTCTGTCACAAGGGACTGGCAGCCTGTCCTCCCCACTGGGGGAGTCAGAGGGAATGTCTGCGGGGCCTGGCGAAGTGAGACCTGACAGGTGTCGGGGGACTGCTGTTGGCTACTTGATGTGGACCCCAAGTTCGGGCTTCGTGGGAGAGCCTGTGAATCCCCCAAAATGGTTTAAACCAAAAGGTTTCTGCATGTGCTTTTTTCAAGGTGGGGTTTGGGGGGGAGGGGGTACGATAGTTTTTAACAGATTCTCCAAGGGGGCATATGACCCGAAATCAGTGTAAACTGATTCAGAGCCAAGTTCGACAGTTAACCCAAAACTTCCATTCGCCACCACGAAGTATTTCCCAAGCACTTGGTTCCTCAAGGTTTTACCGTTAACCATGGAAGACAGAGTCAGCCCGGCTCCCGAGACCCGCCGAGGGTTAGGACAGTAACTCGGGAGGCGGCAGGTGCCCGGCCTCACACCAGGGAGCAGCGGGGGGTCCAGGGCACAGTTTGGTTTGGCCCCTCTCCCCTGTAACTGCCCAGCGCCCGGGACCCATACTCACGGAGGCGGCTGCCCGCTGGTTGTACGGCCGGCTGCCCTTCAGGGACGTCTGCTCGACCGAAGCCGAGCAGGTGATGAAGGCCGTGACATAGAGAACCGTGGCGCCCACGTTGAATATCATTAACTGGGGGTGGAGGGAGGGGAGAACAGGCTTAAGACTCGAGACTCTTCCAGTACCTGGAACCTCCTGGTTCCCAACAGCATATCCCTTTAGCCTCCAGAACAGGGGCTGGGGCTCAAGGATGGGGATGGAGACACATGGGTCTTTCCCCCTCAACAGTCCACACCGGGCCAGCCCGAGTGCTCGGCGCTGGAGCATAAACACACCCAAGGCTGAGAGGGGAGGGAAACAAGGGGAAGGCCCGAAGGGATCTGGTCAGGGCCTGCGGGAGGGCCACCAGGCAAAACCCACTCCCGATGGCAAGAGGCCGAACCAAGCCCGTCTCCGAGGGCGCCAGCTAAAGAACTCTGGGCTGCTCCCCCACGGTGGCTCAGGGCCAAACCCAGCGCCCCCTGTTGCCACTGCAGCCCTCGGCTCTGGGGCTGGCCCTGCAGGGGCTCACAACCCTCTCTGCCCCCAGTAGGAGGAATCTATGTCTGCCTTTTGGCCACATCCTAGGCTCAAGGCCCCAGCTCAAACGCCAGGGTCAGGACCCAGCAGGATCCTGAGTGAGACTGGCAGAAGGGCCCTCAGCTGTCGACCAGGCCCGGGGCCCGTTTCCCCAACGCTTGGCCCCTGGAGCCAGTCAACAGTCTTACCAGAGACTGCAAACCGGTGGCCCTCAGGCACATTTGGTTTGTCCCAGATTTTTTTTTTAATTATCAACATTCTCAAATTAGATTTCATATGAAAACCTGAAGATTTCACATAAAACTTGCTATCTTAAAATATCAAGATTTGGCACCCAGGGGCCTGCATTCCCACTAACAACAGTCGGAGCTGAGCAGAGGTGGCCCCCTCGGGACAGATGGGTGCCGGGTCTTCCAGAACCCCCTCCTGACCCTCTGGGCCCTGTAGGGGGCTTACAGCCCCCATCCCAGAAGACCCCAGTTCGGCAGTCCTAATCCAGCCTTCCCCAGATGCGGTGGATCCAGCCTGCCCTGTCTGTTCGGAGGTCCAGGTGGGTAGGAGACACTGCCCTGCCTTCACAGCCCGGGAAGGAGCCTCCTTCCAGCAACAGCTGCGGCTGGAGCCCCAGATCTGTGCGAAGGGACACAGAGTCCCCTCCACCTCCGGAGTGCTTTCTTTGAGGCTCCAGGGACACAGGGCAGAGGCTGGACCCTGAGCCAGGAAGTCAGGCCGCCCCTCCTCGCCCCAGGATCTCCCCTCCAAGCCCGGCGCCCGCTGCAAACACCGCCTGGCTCCTGCCAGTGACGTCAAGATCCAACAAGCCCGCTCTGTCCCGAGGATGACTCACGCTTCCTCAGTTGAGACAGTCATTGAATTCCAAACAATGCTGCCTAGTCCCAGCCTCGCCTGCCTTACAATCATGTGCCTCTCCCGCCGCTCTGCTCCCCAAAAGCCTCAGACCCCAGCTGCGGGGGTTTTCCGGGTCAGAGAAAAAACCCAGCAGCTTTCTCTGCATCCGGCCGGGGTACTTCCTACGGGCGCTCTCAGCCCTGGGTCCCGAGGAGACTGACCTGGCTGCAGGGCCCTCACCCCGCACGTGCCCGGCCGGCCGGGTAATTCCCGACAGGTCAGCCCAGCCTCCAGGCCCAGGGCTGCCCGTCAGGGCCCAGCAGAGTCTGCAGACCCACCGCAACACGGGTTCAACCCCAACCGCCCCCCGAAAAGGAAAAATATTTTCAAGACTCCAAATGGCCTCCAGCGTCTCCGTTCAAGAGCCCCGTACATGTGCTCCCTTCCCCGGAGGAAGTCAGGCCTGCGTCCTCCCTGTTCAGGGCTCTCAGGGCTCAGATGGCCTGGGTACCGGAGCCATCAGTCCTCGCTGCCCCACCTGCCTCTTCTCCCTTAGAGAAGGTCAGGGTGGTCCTCTCACTGCTCCTCCCAGGGGCAGAGGGGTCAGCCCAGAAACCCCAGTGTCCCCACCCAGACTCACCACCAGCGGCCAGGGCACCATATACAACTTCGTGTGCAGCTGAAACAGGTAGAGGATGAAGAAGACGATTGTCACCAGCCAGAGGAAGACAGCGACGAACATCACCCAGCCGTAGGCCGGGTACAGGTGGTACGGGGTGTCGGCAATCAGGGTCCACACCAGCAGCCCCAGCACCTGGAGGGGGCGAGACAGGGCCAGCGTCTCCCAGAGCCCACCACTCTGGCCGGAGGCCACAGACCAGGGGCCTTTGCCCTGGGGCTCCCTCTGCAGAACACATTTCTCATTGAGTCAAGAGAGATTTATTTGGCTCCTACTGTATACCAAGCCCATGCCTGCTAAACTCTTGCTCCTCTTTCAGGTCTCAGCTGAAATGTTACATACTTCCCTTCTCCTCCAGTCTGGGTTCCAGAACCCTCTTCTGTGCTCACACGGCCCCCCAGGCATCCACCACACAGGACCGTAATTCTGTTTCCTTCCCCAGACTGTGAGCTCCCCAGAGCAGGACAGTGACCATCTCACTCACAGCTGTGTCCCAGCAGCCAGTACAGGACCTCGGCCCTGCCAGGGGCTTAGTAAAAGTGCTGAAAGAAAAATGAAGTCACGGGCACATCCCTGAGAGACGGACACGGTCACAGAGTCCCAGAGGTGGGGAAAAAAAAGAGCCTGTGTCCTCCTCATCTCCCAGGCCTCTGGGTGACCTCCAAGCCCTCTCCACCCCAACTTCTCTGACTCTCCTAATTGCCCCTCTATACAGGTGTTACCATCCCTGTCTTACAGGTGAAACTGGACCTCAGAGAAGCCAAGGGACCGGTCACACTGTTCCCACATGCCAGAGTGGGCCCCAACATCCCTGCAGTACATGTAGCAGCTAACAGCATGGAATCTGGAGCTGACCGCCTCATTTTAAACCCTGCTCCCCTGAGCAGCTGTGTGACCTTGGGCAAGTTCACAACCTCTATGTGCTTTGGTCACCTCATCTGTAAAATGAGTACAATGACCATACCTACCTCATATGGTTACGTGGAGGACCCATGAGTTCACGTAAGTAAATGAGTAAGTGAGTATATACAACAAGTATGCTTTTATTATTCCCAGCTGGATGTGCTGCGCCCGCCCCAGCCTCAGGGCCACAGGGGATTCTACAGGAACAGGTTGGCCGACTCCCCTCCTGGGGCCACCTGGGGGATCTGAGCAGGGCAGGGCCCAGTAGAGGGGCTGCTCTGAGGCCGGGCCCACCAAGGTCAGGGGAGGCCCGCCAGTGGCCATCTTGGCCTCCCCACACCCCTCCTACCCTGTCCTTGCCAGCTGAGCCCCCAGGCTGGGCCGTCCTCCCTTCTCCACAAGGGCATGCTCTGGAATTCCTGGCCAGCTGGGCAGGACTCGGGTCTGGCCACCAAGGGGAGGGACGGTCTCTGGTCTACTGGGGGGCTTTGGAGAAAGGCTCCTGAGTTGATGCAGGCGCATAGAGAGCTGTCTCTCTTCTTCCCCTGGACAGCGTCCAAGCACGTGGCACCAAGGCTCACAGTGCCCTCGCCACCAGCCCGGGGTTGAGCCGACCATCAGTCAGATCACAGAGAAGCGGCTCAGGAACGAGACCCACCTCTGGCTGCTGGTTTGGGGACAAAAGGTCCCCGTGGCCACAAGCTCCTAGACCAGACACCGGAGAGCTGGCGCTCACCCTGGAGCACAGTCAGAACTGGGCGCTGCCGGGCAGACCCCCAGAGCACCTCTGCTGAGAACCAACAGGGAAGTTTCCGTACCAATCCCCCAACTCACATGGGGTCAAGACAGGAATGACCTCAGCTGAGCGGGTGGGGAGTCCAGTCCTTCCAATGCCTTCCCCTTCTCCTCTTCCTGCCCCTCCCCCCAGGAGCACCACTGGGAGGGGAGGTGGCGCCCTGGGCTTGGGCGTCAAGAGTGGGGCTTGGGCGGGGGAGGGAAGGACACCAGGCAAGTACCGTCCCTCTGTGCGCCTCACTTGGGCAACTCTAGTCCACCCACTGGAGCGCAGGCCCCGGGAGGAATCCTGCTCTGGTCACTGTAGTACCTCCAGGGCCAGCAGCGCCAGCACATAGTACCTGCTCAATAAACATGTGCTCAGGAGCTAAGGGGCCTCAGCTTCCTAATCCATGAGGTAGGCGTCCGAGACCTGCCCTGCACGGGTGCTGTGCACTCCAAGTTGAAGCAGGGGTGGACGGGTGAATGTGCTCGTCGCCTTGCCTCCCCCCACCCAGGGAAAGGTCTCAGCCCGAGGTGGGAGGGGAGAGCCAAGGAAGGTGTCCATTCTCCTTCTCTCCAGAGCTCTGCACGTGGTCCCCTACCCGGGGGTGAGACCCACGGATCTCCGCCCCGCACTGCGGCCTGCCAGCCTCAGCTACCCTGTCTGCGCTCTCCTCTAACCCCCGCAGACAGGCTGGTGGTGGCCCGTGGGCAAGGAAGGTGGGACAGGCAGCAGGGCCTGGGGGACAAGGTGTGACCCAGAGCCAGGGTGTCCCAGCACAGCCCCCCACACCCCTTCTATCACCCATCCTTAGGTCACCCTGCCTGAAGCAGACACATCGGGGGCCCGAGAGCCCCCAGGCTGGATGAGGACGCTGTTCGGAAGAAGAACAAACACCCCTGAAGCAGCGCATGGAGGCTCCCTCCCAGGAGGGACTGGGCATGTCAGGGACAAACAATTCTCTTTCCATTTAAAGCAGGGTCCTGACGGGCCTCCGGGCCATCATGTGGCCTGGTTCCAACTATCTGAGAGCAGGTTAGAAAGTGCCGTGAACTGAAAATCAAGAAAAGACCAAGTCAGGTTCACACCAATGTACACCTCTCAATTATCGGGATAATTCCTCACAGACTTGGTCACATCCACCACCTGATGCCCTCCGGCTCCGCGCCAGGCCTCAGGCAAGTACCTCCCTTTTCTGTCATTGATCCCCCATGACCCTCTCATCAGCCGCTACTATTTATTATCCCCATGTTCCAAACAGAAGCTCAGAGGGGGATGAGCCCATGGTCACCCATGGTCACCCGTGGGTAAAGGGCAGGGAGGGACTTAAACCCAGATCCGTCCTGCTCTGGAACCTGGGCTACCGCGAGCTACTTAGTGATGTGCAAAAAACGAGGACACTTCAGCTGGCACCGAGGGCCAGGCCCAGCCGGCACCCAGGCTGTCCCGTCCCTGCCCTGCCCTCCGGCCCAGACCTGGTTTCCAGATCAGCAAGCGCAGCCTCTGGGAGATGAAGCTGCTGGATAAGCAGTGGGAATTTCAACTGTTCCTTCTGGCTCTGCCACCCTGGCCCTGTGCCCAGGGAGCTGCCTCGGTTTCTGCCCTAGAACAAGGAAGGTCCATTCCTCCGTCTGAACCAGACTGACTGGTTTTTCCCCATCCCCTCTCTCCTAGCCCCAAGAGTCTGAAGGGAGTGCCCCAGCCCAGGGCCCCAGCAAGACCCTACTCAGGACAGGGCACCCCCAAATTTGCGGACCCCTCTGCTGGCCTGGGTGGCCCTGCAGGGGAGGCTGGGCCCAGGCCTCATCTCCAGAAGCTGCAGGAGCCGCTGGACCCTTCCCCCTTGCTGTGGACCCATACTCCAGCCGGAAGAAGGGGCCAGAAGACTTGTCTTACGGTCCAGTATAGAACAGTGAACCCCCTGTCCAGAAGAAGGGGACGGTGGTAGGCAGTTGAGGGCAGACAGCAAGGGGGAAGGCCGGACTCCCAAAGCCGCCTGCCTCCAGGGCTTTGCCCAGGCCCAGGCCCAGGACGGTCGTCCCACAGCCCAACACCCCTCTCTGAGCACAGGCCTCGGGACGTGCACCTCCGGGTTCATTCAGTCCACAGGCATCTACGGAGCACCTGCCGCTGTGTGAGCTGAAGCAGACGAACGCCCTGCTCTCGGGGCACCTCCACGCTACAGGGGGAGCCTGCGAAGACCCCAGCGCAGGAGCGAGACGCACGTGGATCACAGGGAAAAAGTCCAGCTGAGAAGGGGGTAAGGAGGATGGGCAGCGGGGACACTTCAATTTTACAAAGAGGCCAAGAAAGATCTCACTGGGAAGGTGACATGGGGGCAAAGACCCAGGAGGGTGGGGGAGGAGAAGGGAGGGAGCCGTGTGGGGAAGGGCAGCACTCTGCCTCTACCCCTGGGTCCCCGAGTGCTGCCTATACCGTCATCTGTCCCTGTGTTTCTCTGTAGGTGTCCACATACATCTGTGTGTCTTACTCTTAAAGACACACACCCAGAAACAAACCCTCACTCCTTCTAAACTCTCTGAGGCCTCCTCAGGCAAGTACTACAGACCAACAAAGAGAACCATCTGGAAATCTCGAAGGTGCAGGCCCTTTTTTTCCTGAAAACCAAAAGATTTCAGATTAGAGATTTTCTCTTTAAATGAGGACTGTCAAGAAGGACACATTCAGGTATGCCCCAGAACCTTTGCACCTCCAGAAGAATTTCTAAACAAGTGAATAACAGATATTTTTGTTAAAATCACCTGCAGGACCAGAGAAGAAAGAGATTTGTCACAAACGCCGGACCAAGAGGCAGTCCTCGACTCAGGTGGGCCCTAATGCAGTAACTGGTGCTCTTACAAGAAGAGGGAACACAGAGAGCCACACACGGAGAACGCTGCGTGAAGATGGAGACTGGAGTCGTGTCTGCAAGCCAACCTGCTGGCAACTGCTGGGAGCTGGAGAGAGGCCCGGGACAGATTCTCCTTCAGAGCCCCCGAGGGAACCAACCTCGCCAACACCTTGACTCTGGACTTCTGGCTTCCAGAACTGTGAGACAATCCACTTCTGTTGTTTTAAGACACCCAGTTTGCGGTGTTTTGTTATGGCAGCCCTAGCAAACTGACACATCTCTCTTAGCTACTCTTTGAATCTGCGGATGGATATCATGATCTGATTTAACTGCAGGATGTTGGCATCAGTTCTGATGGAAGCCTATTAACACCCTGAGTTCCAGCTCTGGCCCTGCCAACTTACTAGCTGTGTGACCTCAGGCAACCTACTGAACCTCTCTGTGCCTCAGTGTCCTCATCTTCAAAATGTGCCTACCCGATAGGGTAGTTCTGAGATGTAAATGAAGTAATATATGTAAGGTGCTCAGACCAACACCCAACACAGGCTTTTAACACTCAACGCAGGTTCTACTGTCATTATCACTGAGAGGTCAGAAGGCGGGTTCTCCAGTCTGTTCTCTGTGTCTGGTTTCCTGAGGTAGTAATAGTGTGTGCGGTTCCCAGGGGTGTGAGGCCTCATAAGCGAGATAAAGAACTCGTCTACACTTGTGCACCAGGCACACAGCCTGGCAGATAAGGGCCCTGCCCATCCTTCAGATAAGGCAGAAGCCCAGCCCCGCCCAGCCCTGGATGCCTCCTGGAGCTGCACTCCCTCCGTTCAGCCCAGGCTGAGGGCCCCTGGGCGGAACCCTCCACCCCTTCAGACCTCAGTCTTCCCCTCTGGACAGCGGGAGCAGGGAGGGCCAGCTTCGTGTTCTGCGGGCTCCCCTCTCTGAAGCCTGGCGCCCCTCAACGCAGGCCTCCTCCAGGGGGGCCCAAAGCGCTCGCTCCCTTGCACTGGGGGGACTCCACCAATCCCATGAGCACCAAGCTAACTCCTCTCCCACCCGAAGACGGTCGCCCCAGCTCTCCTTTGAATCGTCTCCACTTCCTGGGCTGGGTCAGACCCTTGTAGGTTCACTGTGCAGCCTTGGGAGAGTCACCTGACCTTTCTGGTCTGTTTCTACATCTGACACATCAGAGGGTTGGGCAGGTACACCTATCCCCGTCACCTTACAGGTGTGTCATGCAGGTAGAATGCTATGACGGAAAAGTTAACCACGGTGGCAGTGGTGAGTGGCTATGAGCTCTGTCAGACAGTCAGGGGGCGGGGGGAGTAAACCCCAGAGTGAGGGAGTGCGAGGAGGGACAGCACCTCAGGTCCTGCAGGTCGACACTGGGGTCTGAAACTCAGTGGCCGCCAGGCAGGCGGGTCACAGGAATGACTGAGGTGGGCCAGGTGGGGCCTGCTGGTGTCTGGGGAAATGCAGGCCCCGGGTAGCCAGAACTTTCCATTTCTCAAGAGACACTAGAAATCTGAATTTCTACGTGAAATCTTCAGCTTTTTAAATGTTGGCAAGGAAACCAAATGTTTTAGACCCACCACAAGGGCAGAGCCCCCAGGACTCCCTTGTCCCCACAGCACCATCCAGGAAACAGAGGCAAGGGGGACAACATGAACCCTCCCGGGGATCCCCCTCGCAGGGACACATCTGGGCAGCTGAGGACACTCAGAACTTGGCCTGGCCGGGCCCAGCCTCCACCTCCGCCCTGGCCCTTCTCCCTACAGTGAAAGGGACTTTATGGGGACAAAAAGCCACCCATTGTGTCACAGGACACAATGGCACAACGGACAGAGGCTCCAGGCGCCTGGGCTGGCCACAACAACACTGCATACCACCCCCTCCCCGTGCAGAGGGGGCAGGCTTGGGGGTAAGGCTCCTCGGAATTCCCTCGGGGTACCCTCGGGGCATTCAAGAATCCCGGGCGTCACACCCCAGCTCTGCAGGGGACGCGAGAGCAGATTCAGAACCGCCCAGGGCTCCCTTCTGTTATCTGCAAAGCGGGCACGTGAGCTACCAAATCGAGTCACCCGGTCATTGAACGAACTCTCCCGAAGGCCCGCTCTGTGCCAGGTACAGCAGGGAGCGCGGCAGCCAGGGGCTGCTCCACGGAGGAGGAGGGGAACACTGGCTCAGGGCCGGGTTGACCTCCAGGGCTTTCCAGATGTGGCCTTTAGCACATTACCTGTTAGTCCCGAGTCCTGGTCTCAGAAATGAGATTTTTAAGTCCCAGAGACGGGAAAGATTTCTGCACATCTGTCCCAATGGCCCAGCCACCCCCAGAGCTCCCCTACAGGACCTCCGGCCCCCGCCCGCGTGCACCCTGCATGTCAAGGAACCCACTGCCACCATTGTTCCCTCGTGGTCTCCTCAGGGTTTCAGAAGTATCTTCCCAGCGTGGAGCTCAAGCTGCCCCCTGCCTACCCCCGCCCCGGTTCCCACTCTGCACTCTGGGTCCAGACACCATGCAGGTCCCCTCACAGATGGCCCCCAGGTGTGTGAAGGCAGGTGGGGGCCCCTTGCATCACACCCCAAGTTCTTCGCTGGCTCCCAGAGCAAGTGGCAGTGCTCCTCGGTGAGGTTCCAGAAATTTAGACCTCACCTCCCTGTCTGTCCACCCTCCTCCTCTCCCTCCCTCCCTCAGGGGTCTCCTGGTCCACCCCAGAAAGCCTACCTGTGCCTCCCTGGCACTAAGACCCTTAGAGCCACACAGAGTTTTTCCAGGAAGCCTCAGCCCCTCTGTAAAGCCCCAGATCAAGTCCAAACGCAGCCCCTCAGTCACCCCACCAGGCACCCCCCCCACCGCAACCTGGCCCCCCCCCAGAGCTTCACTCCCACGGAGCCCACCTCTCTCTCCAGTAAAGCACTTGGCCCATTTCACGGATGAGGATGCCAAGCTCTTGGAGGATCTGGACCTGGCCCAGGGTCACGCACGGTGAGGGGTGGGGCCCGGGCAGGTCTGTGGTCCAGCAGATGCAGATGCCCGGAGGCCAGAGCAAAGAAGGGGAGGGGCAGACCTCAAACCCTGGGCAGGGGGGATGACAAGCTGCGGTGGCCAGCACCCCAGGGGGCCAGCACCCCAGGCGGGACTCATGCAGAGAGCTAGCTGTTGGGAACATGTGGCACTCTGTTAGCCCCACGAGGCCTGGCCTCTCCTCCTGCTGGGTCATGGGGCCAGGGGGTGGGGGAGGCCGACAGCCCAAAGTGGGGTCTTCCTTCTTCTCCGGACTTCCCTCCTCAGACACCAGCTCCAGTCGCAGTCACAACGCTGGCACTAATGTTTCGGGTGACCTTGAGCAAGCCCTGCCCCCTCTCAACTTCAAGGAGGGATGGTGACCCCAACCGGCTGACCTCATACAGCGTGGCAGATCATCTGGTGACCGACCCCCCCAACTCCGATTGAAGTTGGAATGTTCCAGAACAGGCCCAGGACTGTTTTCTGGCAGCTCGTATGCTGGGCCCTGCCTGACCTTTGGCCCTTGACGTCCTGCCCTCACCTCTCTGTGACACTCCGGGGTGCCACCCTGGCCTCTCCCCCTTGGACAAACAGGACCGGTCAACAGCAAAGGGCCTATTAATATCCAGGGCCGGGCTCACGCAGCTGCCAAGAAAAACAGGCTCTCCCCACACTCGGCTCCAGACCACGGGGACAGGGCAGGACCCCTGCGGCTCTCTCAGACCATCTCTAGAAGCAGGAATCGGGGCCTGGTCCTCACTGAACCCCACCACAAACAACTCACCAGCTGACAAGGAGAGACCAACACCTGGCCCTGCCACCCACATGGACACAGTGACCACCCGCTGCATGTGACGGCTTCACAGCCTTTGCCTCTCGGCCCCTGCCAGCCCCTGCCAAGGGACGTGTCCTCTCTCCACTTACAGATGGCTAAGAAAATCACCCAAGGCCACCCAGCCAGTAAGACTGAATTCAAGGCTATTGCTCACTGCTGGGCGATCCTGGGAAAGTGCCTTCCCCTCTCTGGGCCTGAGGGGCCTCCAAGTGCCACCTTCATAGGTTTTTGCCACACCCACAAACGACCTGTACTGTTTTTTTACTCAATATTTTCATTTATTTGAAAGATTCCTTCGTAAGTTATTTTATTTATTTTTGAAATACGTAATATATACAACATGGTAGGTAACAAAATGGTGTCTTTGGCATGTCTCCCTCCTCCCCTGATACTCAATTTCTTCCCCAGGGGCAACACGGGTTTCTTACTTGTCACTCCAGAGGCTGTCTACACACACACACCTCACATAGGTGTGTCTGTATACAGTCTGTGTGTATTTCTCCCGTACAAATGATAGTATTCTACACACACAGTTTTGTACCCTGGTTTTTTTCCACTTAACCATATAGCCTGGAGATTGTCCATCATTACACAAGGAGCTGCCTTATTGTTTTCTTTGAGGGATAAGACATCACCTTTTTCCTGACTGCATAGTATGCCACTGCACAAATGTATCAGCATTTACTTAACCAGTCCTCACTGATGCGTGTCTATATATCACACAGGTAAGTTAATAATTTTAAAAGGAAACTTTTAAGTCACTAAAAAGTAGAAAACCTGCATTATCCACCACAATAGAAGCTAACTATAAAATTAAGCACAACAAAAATATAACAATGTTAATACATCCTACTTGTCTCCCAGGGTCCAGATTTAAAAAAAAAGGATGGGAAGGATGCTAATGTGTCTTTAGCACCAAAGTGCTCTGTCTCCTCTCTTCGTCTTTCAGGAGCGCGACCGACTGTTGATGACGTGACACTTTCCAAGTTCACCACCGGAGAATTTCTTTTTTACCTCGGAGCAGCAGAATTAAGTCTGAATTCTGACTTAATTCCCAGAAGCCAAAAAGAAAAACAAAAAGAGAGAAAACAAGAAATTCAGCAACATAAAAACAAAAGTCTGTGTGGCCAAAGGAAAAAAAAAAAACACCAGGAGCAAAGTCAAAAACAGAACTAGGAAAAAAAATATTTGCACATCATCGAGAGCTCCTAGCAATCAAGAGGACAAACACCAACAACTCAGCAGACGGGGGAAAGAATACAAACAGACGAGGAAGTGCAAATGGCTCAGACATATTTTTTAAAGGTCAAGTTCACTCATAAGAGAAATGCAAAATCCTTTCCTCTGAACTGCCATTTTCCCCTGTCCGACTGGGGCAGGTGCACGCGTGCTAATTCACGGGACCGGAGAGGCTGCGGGGAACCGGCACTCTGCCAGGAGGCTCCCTGGGGACGGTGTGCCCCAACGGAGGGCACCTGGCAGTCCCTGTCAAGGTCACCAACCCACACAGCCCGCCCCAGCGGCCCCGCCTCTGGAAATGCGCTGCGCAGAGCGCCCAGGGGCTTGGGCGAGATGGTCCGCTGCCACAGGGCGCGCAGCAGCACGAGTGGGAACCCCAAGCGTCTATCAACAAGGGGCAGGGCCACACGGAGCACACCCAGCGGCACAAGGGAACCGGACAGGAAAGTAAAGAGAGGTGATGGCGCTCCACGCCCAGAGACAGAAAGGCTGCCAAGGCATGGTTTTGGGTGAAAAAGGAGAAGGGACAGAGATTTTTTCACTGCGCTCTGTCCCACTCGATCTTATTCCTGAGGGTTACAAATACATTACCTGCTACAGAAATGAAGGAGATCGAGATTAGAAAAGAAAGACACGTGCAGCGCTGTGTGTGCTCACAGGGACACCCCAGCATGGCAGGGCACACGCACGGGGGCTCCCACCCGTGTCTAAGGGAGGGTGGGGGTCATGTGCGGAAATACGATCGACTCACCCTGGGATGCTCCACACGCAGTGGTGGTTGCGGGGAGCGAGGGCGACGGGGGACCCATGGAGAGACGACACTTTCATTAATGACCCTGTGCACTGTTTGGACGTTTTGCTGTATGTCTGTATAATTTTTTTTCAAAGAATAAAACAATTTTAAAGAAACGGGCCCAGTAATAGAGAAACGGCTAAGCGAAGCGGGTCTACAGCGACACTGGGGGATGCCCTGCGACAGGCACAAAGGAGAGAGGGCGCTGCGCTACCGGGAGGAGACAGCGGCGCACGGGGTGCGAGAAGAGCAACTTGCCCAACAAAGCGCACAGAGTAAAACCATCAATGTTTCTAAAAATGCGCAGAAAAAAGAACTGGAAACCCCCTCAAAACAGAGGGAGGGGGGCCGGTGATCCAAGGATGACTGCAGCCTCATCTGTAGTAGGTTTTTATTTTTTAAGGAGAATGTGTTCAGCTATTTCCTACGTGATTATAAATTAATTCCAAACACCCAGCACCCTCCCTGCCACAACAGGCGGGAGCGTGGGCGGAGCGGCCAACACAGAACACCGGTGTGCTCGGCGCGGAGCTGGGCCAGGGGAAGACGTGAGCGTGCGAAGCCGGCAACGCTGCGCCAGACAGCGAACCCACAAAGCCCGGGGAGCCCCCAACACTGCAATCCCAGCGCAAGCAAACTGCTCACACCTCCTGGAGGTCAGAGTTGACTTTCAGGCCCTGCCCCCCGACCTGGAGAAGCCGATCTGCCTGCTAGGGCTGAGCACAGAGCCAAGATCCCCATGACGAATTTTCTAACACTCCCAAGTGCACCAGGATGGAGCAGGCAGCCTTGAGAGGGACTGAGCTCCCTGTCCCTGGAAGCATGCAAGCTCATGTTGAGCATGTATCAAGGGCCCTCTGGGAGCAAGCGTGAGAGCCCTAGGATTCTATGACCCTGTGATTCCTGACTGCCCTTCCTTCCAGCATCTTCTGCTCTAAGCCCTTTGCAGCAGTATCTTCCACAGTCCTCACAAGCCACCACCACCACGTCAGACAAGGAAACCGAGGCTCAGGGAAAGCAGGGAACTTAACTCAAGATGACACAGCCAGGAAGGGGCAGAGGCAGGATGTGAACCCCAGGCTCTGCTTCCAGGCCTGTCGGTGCTCTCAGCACCGCCCACTGGAGCACTGTGACCCAGTGGCAGGTGAGGTTTCCGATCTGTTTCTTCACCTGCAAACCGGGAATTGTGTGTCCAGCCCCAATCCCAGGGGGCAGGACAAGGAAGGACAGAAGATGCCAAACACAAATGGCCCCGTTGCCACAGGGCATTCTTGTGGCTTCTACATCCCAGGCCTCGAGGACGCCTTCTGACTGCTGGGCCCTTGCACAAGCTGTGGTCTGCTCCGGACGTCCTCATACTACCCCCGTCCATGTAGCTAAGCCCTTCAGAGCCCACGTCTGTCAGGAAGCCTTCCCTAGTGGCCCTGGCCTCAGATGGGTCTCCCTTCCTGAAGTTCCTCTCCTTCCCCTCCAAAGCACCCTGGGGACCCCCACCCCCCACCAAATCAAAACCAAAAACAAAACAGGAAGCATAGCTAGAGCCAGGCTTTGGAGTCCCAGATCTGAGTGCAAATCCCAGCTCTGCCACTCTACCCTCTGTGACCTTGGACAAGTTCCTCACCCTCTCTGAACCTGTTGCCTCATCAGTAAACCCAGGTAAGATCGTCTTTCTCCCCAGGGCTTGGGGAGGACTAAAAAAATAACATATGGGCACGTAATAGCATTCACTTTATACTCATTCTATAAAGGCTTTGGGATCCGCCACAAGCATGAGTTAACACACCTTCCACAACATTCTTCCACTCCCTAGCCACACAAAGATCTGCAGCATCAAAGCCTCCAGGTTTTTATAACCAAAAGAGTCATCCCTAGATCAAACTTGCCCACCTCCTTTTTTAGAAAATATCTGCATACGTTCCTCATGTTTCCCTTTTTGCCGAGGCTGCTAGGAAGCTCAACGAGGAATCACCAGCCATAAACTTGCTACAAATTCCTGGTACAATGATCTTTTTTTAGCTCTCCTTAAGTCAATTCCCCCCAACCCCCTACATACACCACCAACTTTAAAAAATATATTACTTTAGGGGCTAGCCCCGCGGCCTAGTGGTTAAGTTTGACACACTCGGCTCCAGTGGCCCAGGTTCAGTTCCTGGGCGCAGACCTACACCACTCGTCAGTGGCCATGCCATGGTGGCGACCCACATACAAAATAGATGAAGATTGGCACAGATGTTAGTTCAGGGTGAATCTTCCTAAGAAAAAAAAATATATACATATATGTATGTGTATATATATGTTTATGTGTGTGTGTGTGTATATATATATATATATATATAAAACTTTAATTCTTCTGTCTTCTGTGGCTTAATGTAGTCCATCTAATGTTCTTTCTGGAACTAGATAGGGTGGGGGGGAGTTGATAAATCAGTGACCACTGAGGGTGCTTCTTCAGGACACACTTACCAGTAGACAAAAAGCACATCTCTTCCTCAAGGAGCTGGGCCTTTCTAATTGTGTGCCCCCCCCCCACATCTGGACTACTTCACCGAATCCTGGGAAACAGAGGAGTCTGATGGAGAATTAGATTTCATCTTCCTATTTACTGCCTCCTCCATGCAGCCTTCCCTGATCCCTCCATGGGAAGCACATCCTCTGGGCACCTCCTTCACAGACCAAGAGCTTCTGGAGAGCAGGCGCTGGGCCTGGGGTCTCCATCACTCCTTCAGCAGCACCAGACCCTGTGCCCCGTGGGAGCAGAGCTGAGTGTGGTAATTAAGAGCTCGGGCCAGAAACGTCAGACTCAGGGCATGGATCCCCTGCGGAGGAGGGCTGGGAGATCTTGGGCAGAGAACTGACCTCTGAGCCTCAGTTTCCTCACCTGTAAGATGGGGAAGAATAGGACAGAAAGGCCTTGGCCAAGGGCCTGGAGCCTAGCGGGTACCCGGCTGCTGGGAGCTGTTATGGCTCCCCAGCGGAGGTGCCGCCGGGAGAACCCCCCTGTCTCAGACCCAGTGGGACTGTCCGTTGCCAGAGAAACAGCTGGGGAAGCAGCTTCTCCCGCAGCAGATTGGAAGGCACTAAAAGGTGCAGGTCTTTAGAACTCTGAGGGGGACCCCCACCCCTGGCCCCAAGCACCGCAGGGAGGGCAAAGGAAGGCCACCCCCCTCACACCCAGTCCCTGGGAGTCTGGGGATCTAAGTGCTCCCCCACAGGACTTCTGGTGAGTCCCACGTTCTACCCAGACGTCTGTGTCTGCGTTTGCGCGACGGGACCCAGATGCTCCGGACTGGGCTGCTGAGCCCCCAGGGACCCCCTCCCCGATCAGAGACGCAAGCCTCCTCCAGAGGGAGCCACCAAGGTCCTCGCAGGCACAGCAGGACCTTCCTCTTATTCTAATTCTCATTGTTCAAATGCAAAAGGAGCCGTGGGTGCGCAGGTCCTGTCCACGCCACTCCCTCATCACCGTCCTCCGCCCTGCGCGGCTCTCTCCGCTGTTCCGACCCCCTAAGGCTGCCAACAGAACCAGGTCACCGTTTTTCGCGGAGGTGCTCAGGCCCTTGGCGTCTGCCCACCCCAGAAACAAGTGCTTCAGCTCCAGCTTCACCAACCTGTTGGCCACCCCTCCGCTTCCCCTCCACTCTCCCATCCCCCTCTCCTCCAGGAGCCGTCCTGGACTGCGAGTCCATCATCTCCCTCTGCTCCGCCCTTCCACACCCCGGGACCCCGGCTCCCCTCCTGCTCACCGCCGAGCCCCCCACAGGCTCCAGCCGGGACCCCAGCACAGCAGCGCTCCAGACGGGCAGATTTAAATCAGTCCCCGGACGCACCTCTCACCCTCCCCACCTTCCCCTCCAGAGACTCTCCAAAACAACTCCGGGAGAAGAGTTTAAAATGTAGATTTCTGGGCTGCACTTCCTGAGATTCAAATTCCAATTCCACATTTTTTGGGGGGTGGGGACCAAGAATCTACATTTTAAACAAACCCCTCCAAGAGAGTCTGAGGCTGGGGTGGGGGAGGGGGCCCACAGGACGAGATTTGAGAAATCCCGAAACAGACATAGCACCGACCCAGCAGGAGGCAGGCGCTCACCTGGGGGGTTGGAGGGTCGAGTCTCAGACCACCGTGCCTTCCGGCCTGAGCCTGGCAGCCTCGCTAGGACCCAGCAGTAGGGGGACCGCGGGAGATGCCCTAAAGGAAAATGGATCCCAGCCCAGCTCCAATTCCGCCCTAGTACTCTGAAAATGGACCAGGCCCTCAGCTGGTGGGAAAGCCTCCTGCAGAGGCAGCCACCCGACTCTCCCCAGAGGGGACTATGGATAGAAGGCTAACACCCCCAGGCCTGAAACTGGTGTGGGGAGAGGGGTGTTCCCATCGGTCCGCCTCAGCTGGGGTCTGCAGAGGGTCTGGGAAACAGAGGAGTCTTCCCTCTGGCTTCCCACAGATCCCTCCCCCCAGCGCCGGGTGCAGTATCTCGGCCCCGCGGGGCCGGCCAAACCGGCTGGAACCCGGCAGGTCACCCAGTGGAAGCCAGAAGGGCCCGGCTCCCGCGCGGGAGCCCACAGGGACGTGCCCTCTCGACGAAACGAGGAGGGTTCTGGGGTGCAGCCACGCGGAGCCGCTGGCAGCTGGCAAGATTGAACTTCGCCCCAGCGGGGTCCCCTGGAGGGCTGAGGACAGAGTCCTGGCGAAGGGAGTGACAGACAGAGCGTCGCCCGCAGTGATTGTGGCTTCTGTGGGTGGCCTCTGGTGACCACCTGGGGGGCATGATGGGGCGTTGGAGAGTGGGCACTCTGAATATGGGTGCGCGGGGCGTGTGCTCGCAGGGACGGCAACTGGGACGTCTCGAGGTGAAAGGGTTCCAGGGCGATCTCGGGGGCCTCCGTCCTGGAGGCGCCCCGGGTAGCCATGGCGCGTCGGGGCGCGTGTGAGCCTGGGTTGGGGGCCTTCGGGGAACGAAGAAGGAGGGCAGCCCCGGAGTCTCCGATCCCTCCTGGCCCGGCCGGGACCCCCACCCACCCTCGCGGCGCCGCGCGCGCCCTCACCAGCTGCAGCAGCATGAGCGCACCGAGGCTGGAGCGCACGAAGCCCAGGTCGGGACGCAGCGCCGAGACCGAGGCGCCGCCGCCCTGCGCGGGGCTGCTGGTCCTGGTGCTCACTTTAGACGGGAACTCGGCCATGGCGGCTCCGCTCGCCTCCCGAGGTCGCTCCGGCCGCCGCCGCGCCTCCGCGGTGGGTGCCGGCTGCCGCGCCGCTCCTCCCCGCCGGCTCCGGCTCCCGCTGGGGCTCCGGGCGCTGCGCGCGGCGTCGGGGCGGGGAGCCGGGAGCTGCCAGGTGCGGCCGGAACCCCGGCCCCGCCCCCGCCGCGGGACCCGCCCCTTTAACCCTCGGCTCGCCGCCGGCCGCCCCGGCCTCGGTGCACTCGAGGCCGCCTCCACTTTCCAGACGGGGAAACTGAGGCGCGGTCAGTGAGATGGCTCCTCCAGAACCAACCTAGATAGCCGCGGCTTTCTCCCCCGGGAAAAGCCGCCTGTGGAATTTCCCCTACACGCGCGGCGGCTCTGACCGCAGCTCCGCGCCCTCCTGGCGGGCAGCTTCCGAGCCTCGGGATAAACTGGTGGCCGCTCGCAGAGTGGACCACGACTGGCTGTCTCCTGGATACCTTTAGGGCGCTGGGTGCCCCGGGGCGAGCCCTGTGCCTCTCTGAAGTCTCTCCTTAAAGCAGGACCAGCATCCCTGTGCAGCGACTCCCAAGAGGAGTCCCGGGAGCCCGAGCACCCGGGAGGGGAGGGTCTGGGTAAACTGTGGGTGCGCGTGATTCAAGCGATGCGGTTTCCCTTGAACCGACTGAGCAGTGACTTAGAAGATCGCTGAGCCTCAGGTGCCCGGTCTGTAATACAGGGATGTGAAAGGACCCTCCTTACAGAGCTGCTGTGCAGAATAAGTGAAGCCCCATGCACGTCGTGGCGGGGAGGGGGGGAATCACTGTTTCATTGCTCCACCTGCGCCCTGCAGCTCATGCGCACACACCCGTCAGGCCGTAGAGTCTTGCACAGATAATTCATTTCATTCACCAGCTAGTGTTTACAGGGCACCTACTACGTCAGCCCCCTCCCAGGACCAGCAGGGAACAAGCAGACAAGGCCTTCTCGGATCACACTTTCTACTGGGGTGACAAGTAATAAACTGGGGAGAAAAAATACCTTCAGACAGTGACAGATGCTGCGACAAAAATAAAATGGGGAGGTGACAGAGATGACCAGGAGCCAATGTTTAGATAGACTGGCCAAAGAAGACCTCTCGGAGAAGGGGACATTTGTGCAGAGACCTGAGCCATAAGTAGGGCTGCCTTGGGAAGACCTGGGAGAAGAAATCCGGAAGTGAAAGGCCAGGAGGCAGGACCAAGCTAGACAGTTTGAAGAACAGAAAGAAGATCCCTGATGGGGCTGGGGCAAAGGAAGTGAGGGTGACATTTGACACGTGGGCAGGGACCAGGTCACATAGGGCTATTTAGATGATCGTGTTAGTTTCCTGTGGCTGCTGTAACGAGTTATCATGAACTTGGTCGCTTAAAAGAACAGAACTTTATTCCCTCACATTTCTGGAGGCCAGAAGTCTGGATCAGTTTCAATGAGCCAAAATCAACGTGTGGGCAGGACCACTCTCCCTCTGAAGGCTCTAGGGGAGAATCTGGTCCTTGCTCTTACAACTCCTGGAGGGGGCTGCTGCCATTCCTCGACCCATGACCCCATCACCCCAGTCTCTGCCTTAGGTCACCTTACCTCCTCCTCTTCTGTACATATGACATCTCTCTCTGCCTCTCTCTTGCAAAGACTCTTGTGATGGGATTAAAACCTACCTCAGTATCCCAGGATAACCTTCCCACATCAAGAAGCTTAATTTAATCTGCAAAGACCCTTCTTCTTTGTAAGGTAAAATTTACAGGTTCCAGGGATAGTCTCTGATATCTTTGGGTGACTATTATTCAACCTACGGAGAAAGGAGGGGGCTTAACAGGTTCTAAGGCCTGGGGATTTCAAACAGGAGAGGGACAAGATCTGATGGACACTCTGAAAATATCACTGGCTGCTGCTGATTTAACCCTCACTCACTCAGCTGGATGTTCAACCTCTTCCCCCAGTGCACCTGAGACCCTCCCAGCACCAACCCCCACACAGTAGGTGCTCAGGAAATGAATGCTTCCTGGTAGCTGCAAAATCATTACCCAGAGACCAGCCTCTCTACAGACTCTTCCAGCCTAAGTGGAGAACAAAGCTCTCGGCTAAACCCTTACTTTTATTACAACACAGAAAACAATAAGATGATTGTTTCTGAGGCAGATTCTAAAACAGTAGAGTGATTTTAGGTTTTGTTTTGGTTTGGATTTTGTTTTTTTGGTTAATCCCACTTTCATTCCTTTCAAATGGCAGCAAGTAAAACTCAGTCTCCGCATTGTTTGTTCCTTCGACATTTTCTTCCAAACCAACTTCACTCGCCCCCAGTTAGAAAAAGTGGGAAGGAACTGTCCCCAGGCTGGAAGCTGCTGCCCACCCAGAGTCTCTGCTGGACCACGGGAGTCCTGGGCTCTGGGGGTGCGGTGAGGGGAACAGAGAGTGGGGATGAAGAGTAGATGGCTTGTCCATTCCCAGGGCTAGTCCCGGCTCCCAAGTCCAAGCAGGCCACCTCCACACAGATCACCTGCAGCCCCTGTCAGGTCCCAGTTCTCAATTCTACAAGGCTCCTGACTCTGGCCAAGCCCCAACTGTGTGCTGGGCCCACCCTCCCTCGGAGTGGGGAGGGGGCATGTGGAGAGGCAGTGGGGATTCAAACACGGAGCAGATGTTAGTCTGTACCTTGGGTGTGCCAAGTGCTGGAGACAGCTGTGAGCCAACTAACCAGAGAGCCCCCACCTCAGGGAGTCTGACGGGGGAGACAGACAGTCTCATATACAAACCCCCAGACAAATAAATAATGTGACTACAGGAAAAGAGTAGGATGCCATGGGAGAGAATAATTCTGAGGGTTGGGGGTGTCATTTAGATAGATGGGTCAGGGAAAGTCTAAACATTCAAGCAGAGATCTGAAGGATGAATAAGAATCACGCAGGAAAAGAACATTCCAGGCAGAGAAAACCATTCTGCGTGCAAAGGTCCTGAGGCAGGAAAGACTTTAGGTCTTTGAGGAAGGACCGAAGGCTATAAGCTGAGAGGGTTGGGGAGAGATGAGGCTCTGAGAGGCGGCCAGGGGCCGGGTCAGCTGAGTTTTAAACCCTTGGTAACGGAGTGGATTTTATTATAAAAAACAGACCATTGGAGGGCAGTTACACCTTTTGATTTAAAATTTTTAAAAATTCATAGAAAATTTCCAGTGGGGTTTATCCAACAGATTCCAGAAGCCAGCTTTGGGAGGTCGCTGATTATAATCAACAAATATTGACTGAGCACTTTTCCAACTGGCCCTTTGCTCAGTGCTGTGGGGTTGGTTAGTTTTGTTTGGTTATTTATTTTATTTTATTTTTTTTTTGCGGAGGAAGACTGGCCCTGGGCTAACATCCATGCCCGTCTTCCTCTACTTTATATGGGACGCCGCCACAGCATGGCTTGATGAGCAGTGCAGAGGTCCACGCCCTGGATCCAAACCTGCTAACCCAGGGCCGCTGAAGTGGAGCATGTGAACTTAACCACTACACCACTGGGCCGGCCCCTTGTGTGTTATTTTTAATTGCACAATTAATTCATTAATTTATTTCATTGCACATCGCACACATCTCCAAACCTAAACCCTCACCTGTAGTTAACCACTAAGAAGAGTTTGGAGTATCATCTTTTCTTTCTTTTACTACCACATGATATGTAGAAAGCTAGAGACTTGCCTTGTATGTAATTTTTAAAAATTTTTGCCAAAAAGTGGGGCTATACTATATATACTGAAACTTGACTTTTTCTCTTAACATTATGTCTGGGAAATTTCTCCATGACAGCACGTGAAGACTCATCTCATTCTTTTTCGTGTCGTGTAATGTTTGATAGAGTGGGTATTCCATGATTCTTTATCCCTTCCCCCATTGATAGACAGTTAAGTGGTTCCAATGGTTCCTCATTACAAGTAATATTATATAAGCCTTCTTACTGACACATCTTTGCACACACATGGGACACTTTCTAGGAGTCCAGTCTTCAAAGCAGAACCACTGGGTTGAAGGGTATTTGCATGTTTATTTTTTTGTAGATACTACCAGATTCCTCCAAAAGACCATATTAGTTGACACCCCCACTAAGAGTCAGTGAGCTTAACTATTTGCCCAGCCCCCTGAATATGTGTGATGAGCATTGAAAAAAAAAGTCTCATTGTTTCCATTTGCATTTCCCCATAGCTAACGGGACTGAGCTTCTCCTTCAGCTTATTGGCCATTCGTATTTCCTTTTCCATGAATTTAAGGTTCAAATCCTTGTCCTTTTGTGGTCAAGATTTTAAACTCGCTCAAAGAGAGATCTGGCCTTTGCCCTCAGCTTCTGGGAGGTAATCTCTGAATCCCTGGAATGTCATGCCTGATAGAAATGTTTTTGTTTGGGGTGGAGTCTGGCCACGTTAGACAGATGTAACAGTGTAGTTTAGGGCGGAGGTGGGTGGTATCAGCTCATTTATCTCCACCTGGAGGAGCCGGAAACTGAGATCAGCTACGTCATGGAGCTCCATTAAGACTCTGGACACCAAGGCGGTAAGCTTTCCCTGTAGGCAATACTCCATGTGTATAGTCACATGTCAGTGCCGAGAAAGTGATGCCTGGGGTCCATGACTCCATGGGGAGAGGACAACAGGAGCTCCATGTTTAGAACTTAAAAGTCACCCTTTTAAAAATTATACAATTCAATGGTTTTTAGTATATTCATTATAGTGACCCATCTCTGCTATCTAATTTCAAAATATTTCCATCAGCCCTATGTGCACTTCCTTGGCTGATTTTAATCTGTCTCCTTCAGCTGTAATAAACAGTAACTGTGAGTATAACAGTTTTCAGTGCATCCTGTGAGTCCTTCCAGCTCATGAAATATTGAGGGTGGTTTGGGGACGCCCTGAGCTCTGAGGTGTGTCGGAGTGACAGCGGTCCTGGGGATTCCTGTGTTCCCTCTACCACTGCAGCTCTGTTTGTGCTTTGTTAAATTTCTGAGCTCCTGTTATATTTTGGATACTCACCCTTTGTCACTTTTATATGTTGCTATTGTTTTCTCCTACTTTGTTGCTCCCACTCTGTGACATTTGGATAAATGTGTACAGTCATGTAACCACCACCAAAATAAAAATATAGAACATTTTGATCACCCCAAAAAGTTCCTCTGTGACCTCCACCCTGGCCCCAGGGAACCACTGATATGTTTTCTGTCACTGTTGTTTTGCCTTTTCTAGAATACCATGTAAAGAGAGTCTTACATTATCTAGTTGTGGCAGGCTGAATAATGCCGCCCCCACCAAGATATTCCATCCTGATCCCCGGAACCTTTGAATGTTACCTTTTATGGCAAAAGGGATTTTTCAGAGGTGATTAAGGATTTTGAGATAAGGAGATTACCCTGGATTATCTGGGTGAGCCCTAAATGTAATCACAAGTGTCCTTATAAGAGGGAGGCAGAGGGAGATTTGATGACAGTAGAGGAGAAAGCAATGTGAGCACAGAATCGAGAGTGATATGATGCAGCCGGGAGGCAAGGAATGCTGGCAGCCTTTAGAAGTTGAGGAGATGGGGCCGGCCTGGTGATGTGGCGGTTAAGTTCGCACTCTCCATTTAGGTGGCCTGGGGTTCGTGGGTTTGGATCCCAGGTGTGGACTGACACACGGCTTGTCAAGCCGGCGTCCCGTATAAAGTAGAGGATGATGGGCACAGATGTTAGCCCAGGGCTAATCTTCCTCAGCAAAAAAAGAGGATGACAGGCAGCGGATGTTAGCTCAGGGCTGGTCTTCCTCACACACACACACACACAAAAACAGAAGTGGAAGAGACAAGGAACAGATTCTCCCTGGAGCCCCCAGAAGCAACCAGCCCTGCTAATGCTTTGATTTAGCCCCTTAAGGCTCATTTTGGAGTCCAGAACTGTGATAAATAAATTTTTGTTGTTTTAAGCCACTAAATTTATGACAATTTGTTACAGCAGCAAGAGGAAACTGATACAGTAGTCTTTTGTGAAAAGCTCTTTCATGTAACATGAAGCTTTTGAAATTCATCTATGTCGGTGAGAATATCAGTAAATTGTTTCCTTTTATTGCTGAATGTACTCCATTGCATTGATATACCACAATTTCTGTACCCATTCACTAGGTAATGGGCATTTGGGGTCTTTCCAATTTGAGTGGCTATGAGTAAAACTGCTATGAACATTCGCGTGCAGGTTTTTTGTGTGAACATACGTTTTCATTTCTGTTGGGTAAGTACGAGGAGCAGGATTGCTGGATCATGTACTATGTGTATCATTAACTTTATAAGACATTGCAAAACAGTTTTCCAAAGTGGCTGCACCATTTTTACAAAGTGGCTGCTCATCACTGGTTTTACAGATGGGTAAACCAAGGCTGGAAAAAGGGCAGTGACTTGCCCAGGGTCACCCATCAAATGAGAGGCATCAGCAGAACCAGAATCTACATCTGCATCTCCTCATCCCCAGCAGGGGTCCTGAGAGGTGGTCCTGCCTGAGTATCCCCCTTCCAGTCCCAGCCTCCCCCGCTGCTTCTGCCCTTTCCTACTCTCTCTTCCCTCATCCAGACCCAGCAGCGGGGGAGGCCAGAGAAGCTTACAGTCCATTGCCGTCCCCACCCCACCCTAGAATGTACCAACCAGAGGTAGGAGAGGCTTGGGGAATGGAGATCATTGACAAGAACCCCCTTTAGGATCTGAGGGCAGTGCATCCTTCCAGAAAGTACCTTTGTGTGGGATGTGAGATGATTGTTGATGGTCCAGGAGCAGTCATCAAATACTTCATCAGAAGCACTGTGTTTGAAACTTCGCTTTCAATCTGATTATGCCCAGGAGAAAACCTCCTTTGGTGCTAATATGTCTTTAACATCTAATTCCATTAATCTCTTTTTAGTGAGCAAAGATTATGGCTAGAATTTAATGACAATGGTTTGTTCCCATTGTGTTTATTTTTACTGTGACCTTCTATTTATGGGTCATGATGCAGGTTTTCTGTTATAGCCATTTTGTAAATTTCTTTTTAAAACACATTTATTACAGTCAAAAAAATGAATCCATTTAAAGAGAATATTTGGTTTTTAAAAAGTGCACAAAACCGCTTGCATACATGGTCAAATGGTTTCAACAAGGGTGTCAAGACAGTCTTTCAACAAATGGTGTTGGGAAAACTGAACATCCACATGCAAAAAATGAAATTGTACCCTAACCTTACACCATATATGGAAATTAACTCAAAATGGATCAAAGACCTAATCATAAGATCTAAAAGTATAAAACTCTTAGAAGAAAACATAGGGGAAAAGCTTCATGACATTGGATTTGACAGTGATTTCTAGGATATGACACCAAAAGCACGGGAAACAAAAGTAGAAATAGATAAATTCGACTTCATCAAAATAAAAACTTCTGTGACACAATTAAATAGAGTGAAAAGGCAACCTATGGAATGGGAGAAAATATTTGCCAATCACATATATGGGATTCATTTCTGGAATATATAAAGAACCGCTACAACTCAATAATAACAACAAAAACTGATTTAAAAAATGGAGGAAGGACTTGAATAGACATTTCTCCAAAGAAGATAGACAAATGGCCAACAAGCATATGAAAAGATGCTCCACACCACTAATCATTAAGGAAATGCAAATCAAAACCACAATGAAGTATCTCCTCACATTCATTAGGATGGCTGCTATCAAAAAAACCCAAAAACCAGAAAATCACAAGAGTTGGCAAGGATGTGGAGAAATTGGAACCATTGGGCACTGATGGTAGGAATGTAAAAATGATGCAACTGTTGTAGAAAACGGTATGGTGGCTCCTCAAAAAGTTAAAAATAGGATCACCATATGATCCAGAAATTCTACTTCTGGGTATATATCCAAAAGAACTGAAAGCAGGTCTCAAAGAGATATTTGTGTACCCACAATCATAGCCGCATTATTCACGAGAGCGAAAAGGTAGAAGCCACCCAAGTGTCCACCAATGGATGGATATGTAAACAAAATGTGGTATACACATACACTGGAATATTATTCAGCCCGAAAAAGGAATGAAATTCTGACACGTGCTACAGCACAAACTTTTGAGACATTATCCTCAGTGAAATGAGCCAGTCACAGAGACAAATACCGTGCGATTCCACTTGTATGTGGTATCAAGAGGAGTCAAACTCGCAGAGACAGAAAGTGGAACGGGGGTTGCCAAGGGCTGTGGGAAGGGAGGACCGGGGAGTTAGTGTTTATGGGGACAGAGTTTCACTTGGGGAAAATGAAAAAGTTCTGAACATGAAATGGGTGATGACTGCACAACAATGTGAATGCCACTTAAAAATGGGGAAAATGGTAAATTTTGTGTTTTATGTATTTTGTCACAATTACAAAAAAAATTTTAAGCACACAAGTGGTATGTAGATAGGGAATAAAAGGGAATAAAAATGCCTGAAGTTTGGGAAACAGTGATCCTGTCAACTCCCTCCTGTCACCGCTGGGACATCTGTCCATCTCAGAGAGGGGCAAGAGTTGGCTCAAGCTGCACCGTGAGCCAATGTGACCAAGTGGCTCCTCTTGTCACTGTGCATCCCCTTCCCCCTTTGGGTGCAGCCAAGGAGCAGGCTGGCACTGGGGTGTGCATGAAGATCACGGAGCCAATGGTTTGGGTGGGCTCTGTGCATTCTAGGCAAACACCCGTTCTCTGCAATGCCGCCTGAACTTCCTGGGGGAGGGAGAAGACGTGAGGCCTTCAGAGTGGAGGTGCCGTTTGAACAGAGCCTTGAAAAGAGCAGTTGAGATGGGAGCATTCCAAGTGGATGATTCAAGAGCAAAGGGTGGCATCAGGGTGCTGAATGGCTTGGGCTGGTGGCCTCTGTGTGCATGTCTCTGTGATGAGAGATACAGCCAAGACGTGGACGGAGGGGGCGGGGTGCTGCCACGGACCTGCCAACCTCTGGGCCAGTTACTGATTGGCCTGGAATGAGGCAAAGGTCAGATTCCGGGTTTGGTTAGTTTCCCTGCCTGCCCTCTGCCTGCTGGGATTGGGACAGAGATTGTTTGGAGTGGGAGGCCCAGAGCTCCAGAGAGAGGGCGTTAGGTTTAACCATTTGTTCAGGGATCCACAGCTCATGTTCCTGAGGGATGAGGCCAGGCCACAGCTCGGGTGGACTGACCCCATTCTGTCCAGGTGCCAGCTACACGAAGGGGTCCGGGGTGGCATTTCCAGGACTTTCTGCCCTTGGCCCACCCCATCCTGTTGTCTCATTCATTCATTATTCAACCTACACTTGTTTAGCTCTTTCTCTGCATTTTCATGTCCTAGGCCCTGGGGATTCAGTGGCAAACAAGACTCTCACAGTCTCTGCCCTTTTGGAGAGCTCAGTTTTGTAGGCAGAGAGGAGACACCCACCTAGACAGCCCATTCAAATCCCAGTGCTTTGAGGGGTTGGTCCAAAAGCTGTGGGAACACAGAGGAAGTGAAAAACCTAGTCAAGGGAAAGGAGCATCAGAGAAGGCTTCCTGGAGGAGGTGACATAGGAAAAGCAACCAGGAGGAGAAGGGACTCTGCCAATCTCCTTTAGCCTCCCTTCCAATGGCGCAAGATCCAGTTCCAGCCAGAGGGGCATCAACACTGTCCCTCTCTCCACCTGGCCCAGGGGGCTGCTGCTTGGAGCTGCCCCCATCCTCCATCCTCCCTTGGCCCTTCCCATCCCTGTCCACAGTTCCAGGATCTTTCCTGAGACCTCCTCTCCAGGACACCAGGCTCCACCATCCCATCACCTCCAGGATTTCCCTTTTCTTTTCCCCTCTTTTGTCCAATGGGAAATTGGCACATGCTAATTATATACACTATTCCATAGATGCTGTAGTAAGTTCCCATCTGTAGATAAGCAATCTTTCTCTTCTCCCACTGGATGTTGAGTATGTTTTGTTAAAGGATACATATTTAACGTAAAATGCAAAAAAATTGTGCTGTGGAAACAGTTCCTCAAAAAAATAAAAATAGAATTACCATATGATCCAGCAATTCTACTTTTGGGTATATGTATATGCAAGAGAATGGACAGCAGGATCTTGAAGAGATATTTGTACACCCATGTCGATAACAGCATTATTCACAATAGTTACAGCGTGGACACAACCCAAGTGTCTATTGACGGATGAATGTATGAGCAAAATGTCGTCTATACACACAATAGAATATTATTCAGCCTTTAAAAGGAATGAAATTCTGACACGCTACAACATGGATGAACTCTGAAGATATCCTAAGTGAAACAAGCCAGTCACAAAAGGGCATATATTGTATGATTCCACTTATATGAGGTACCTAGAGTAGTCAAATTTATAAGGACAGAAAGTAGAATGGTGGTTGCCAGGGACAGAGGGGAGGGAATGGGCAGTTATTGTTTGATGGGCATAGAGTTTCAGTTTTGCAAGATAAGAAGAGTTCTGGAGATGGATGGTGGTGATATTTGTACAACAATATGAATGTACTTAATGCCATCGAACTGTACACTTAGAAATGTTTCAGATGCTACAGTGCTGAGGTGAATTTGCTAATAGATGCAAAACTGGCCTGTATCACAGGGTAGAATCAGTTGCATCTTACCAGACAAGATTTATTTGCAGTCTTATGAACTGAATTTTAAATAATCCTAAATAATATGTTTTATTAACCCACTACATTAAAAATATTACCATTTAAACATGTAATCAATATAAAAATTACTGAGGTATTTTGCAATCTTTGCTTCCTACTAAGGTCTTCAGAATCCCATGTGCATTTACACTCACACCACATCTCAATTCTGAGTGGCCACCTTTCAAGTGCTCACGAGTTTCCTGCGATTAGCGGTTGCTGTATTAGCTAGCACAGCGATAGATGACACCTCATAGTCCATTGAAAGAACATCCAGGAATCTTTTTGCCTTTTTCAAAGTCTTTCCCAATTTTTCTTGACAGTTTTTTAGTTAAAAAAGAATTACCCAAGCAATCCGTGTTCATTATGCAAATATCAAATGCAGGTAACCAAAGAGAAAAAAATCGTAACAAATGCACCACACAGAGGTCATCACAGCTGCTGCTGTTTCTGTAGGCTTTGAGACGTTAATAGACACATTTTCTTATATATATTTTAAAGAAATA
Organism: Tapirus indicus; assembly: GCA_031878705.1. Classification (NCBI taxonomy): domain Eukaryota; kingdom Metazoa; phylum Chordata; class Mammalia; order Perissodactyla; family Tapiridae; genus Tapirus; species Tapirus indicus. The sequence goes on along the minus strand of CM062927.1, from coordinate 27,051,244 downwards.
ATTTTATTTATGCACAATATAAATATATAAACAACATATATATATTGAAATTTATATATTTTATTAGTAATATATAAACTATAAAATTGTATCATTTTTAAGAATTTTTAAAATTTTAGAACAGTTTTAGATTTAGAGAATTATTGCAAAGAGTTCACTTTTACCCCATAGCTAGTTTCCTCCATTATTAACCTCTTACGTTAGTATGGTATATTTGTTACAATGAATGAGCCGACATTGACACATTATTATTAAAGTCCACACTTTATTCAGATTTCTTCCATTTTTCCCTAATGTCTTTTTTCTGTTCCAGGATGCCACGCTACATTTACTAGTGGCGTCTCTCCTTAGGCTTGGCTGTGACAGTTTCTCTGATTTTCCTTGTTTTTGATGGCCTAGACAGTTTTGAGGAGCCCTGGTCTGGGATTTTGTAGAAAGAATGCTGCTCGATTGGGATTCATCTGCTGTTTTCTCATTGTTAGACTCAGTGTCATGTGCTTTGGGGAGGAAGACCACAGAGCTCAAGTGCCATTCAAGGGCACATCAGATCGAGGGTACATACTATCAATCTGATTATCACTGTTGATGTTGACCTTGATCGCCTGGTGAGATTGTATTTTTTTTATTAGATAATATATGCACATGATCCAAAAATTTAAACATACAAACTGAGAAGTCTCCCTCTCCCCCTGCCTCATCCTCCCTCATACATGCACAGGTTGCCTCACCAAAGATAAACCTAATCCCTGGAATTTGTGACTATGTTACTTTTCATGGTTAAAAGGAGTTTTGCAGACACGGCTAAATTAAGGATTTTGAGATGGGGAGATTACCCTGGATTATCAGGATGGGCCCAGTGTCATCACAAGGATCCTTATAAAAGGTTAGGCAGGAGGGTCAAAGTCAGAGAAGGTGATGTGAAGACAGAAGCAGAAGTTGGAGTGATGTGGGAGCATGGGCCCAGGAATGTGGGCCGTCTCTAGAAGGTCGAAAAGGAAAGGAAATGGTTATCCCCTAGAGCCTCCAGAAGGACCGCAGTTCTGATCTCCAGAAATGTAAGATAATAAATGGTGTGGTTTTAAGCCACTAAGTTTGTGGTAATTTGTTACAGCAACAGTAAGAGACTAATATAGGGACTCTTGAATCCCCTCACCGGCTTTTCCACCAAATGACTGTCCAGCCTTGTCTTGAATGCCTCCAGTGATGAGGATATCACTACCTACACAGACACTCTGTTTCCTTTCTAGCAAGCTCTTTCTTCTATGGAAACTCTCCTCTGTAATTACACACCCACTGCATGCCCACCTCAAGCCCCAGTTCTTGAAGCAAGAAGGACAGGTGGACACACGCCATCCCAATTTCTTGTACATATCAGGCTTTTGTAAACAGTTCAATTGTCTCTTCTCCAAGCTTAACAGCCTCCAACTTTACCCTTGTTTAGTTTACCAAAAAGGTTTAAAAGCCAACTTTCTCTGGATGAGGGCCCAGCTGAACTCTTGTGAAATGAGATCCCATTGCCCACAGTTTCCCATCCTGGGGCACCCACGGCAAAGTCCATCACAGAACATCCCCCACCTTCCAAAAAGAATCGTCTAAACCCCGCTCCCCACTTCCCCCAGGGGCCCAACGATAGTCTCAACCCTTTCCACTGATAGTCTTAGCCGTTAAAAATAACACCAAAACTTCTTGTTCCGAGCCTTGGCAAATGGCTAGAATTTAATAATATAGTTTTGTTTCCATTGTATTTATTTTTATGGTTATTTTCTATTGATGGCAAGGGAAACTGATTTTCTTTCCGTTTCTGCTCGGGCTACAGAATTTCCACTTAAAACATACAAGCTGTAAAAAGACTGACCCGGTTTAAGAATAACGGTAAATCAGGGTAACACGGCTGTTTTTTAGTTGTGGACGACAGAGGCGGCGTGGCCGGACTTGGAACTACCTGGGACCCCACAACTACACGGCTGCTTCCCGAGCCGTATCGCACCGTACTAGGAACTACATCGGACCACAAAGGGGACTTTCCAGGAAGTCAGGATGGCCGAGCGGTCTAAGGCGCTGCGTTCAGGTCGCAGTCTCCCCTGGAGGCGTGGGTTCGAATCCCACTTCTGACAGTTCCTGTTTTGCCTTTTTTTTTTTTTTTTTCCACCCCCTCCAAGCTCTAAGGAGTGTGTACGTTTGAGTATACTAAGGCAGGCTCTTTTTATAGCCTAAAGTCACATAAATGTCATTAGGAAGGAAATGCCTGTTAGGAGGAAAATACTTGTTTAGTAAAAAGATTAAAAGAAGAATATGCAAATATGTTAACTATCACCTAGTTCATTTGTAGCCGTGGGAGAAAAGCAAAAAGTAGAGCTTTGTCAGAAGTGGGATTCGAACCCACGCCTCCAGGGGAGACTGCGACCTGAACGCAGCGCCTTAGACCGCTCGGCCATCCTGACTGCCTGCGTTCGCCTCCGCCAGCAACCCTCTTTGAAATGTTGCTGGTGTGCGCATGCGTGGCTCTGCCCCCGCCCGGCGCTGGGAGGAGCTAGAGACACGCGCTAGCTCGAAGGCGGGGCGGAGCGAGGCGCCTAGGCTGCAGCAGGGGGCGCGCGAGGCGTGCTGGAGAAGCCGAAAGGCCGAGAGACCCGGGACTCTTGCTTTGACGTGCATGCATTCGTGCCTCCGACATGCCTCCATCTGCATGCATGCACTTACTATATCAGCTTTGACCTTCATCTCTGCAGGCACCCTTGCATTTCCGCATACGTGCCCTTGTGCATTGTCTGCACGGAGCGGTCAAGCCTGCTGGCTTACAGACCGCTGCCGGCGCCCGAACCGGGTGAAGCCGGGATATCAGGGTCTCAGGGCGCGCCTGCCGCGTTCTCCGAACATTCGTCAGAACTGCGACTTCACATCTGTATGTGTGTTTTACTCATTTACTCAGGCTCCGGGTTAGACGGAGTCCCGCAGCTGCACGGCCGGATACGCCTATTCCTGACTGCGTCCCTAGTGCCCAAGCTGTTCACGGCACACAGTAGGCGCGCGGGGAATGTCCGTGGATTAATGCCTCTCGCCTCTTGCATTCCGTCATTTCGTGACTCACGTCTCCGTCCTCCGGCCCCCGCTCTGCGGGACGCGGTGCCACCCCCGCAGCACCTTCCGCCCCCTCCTGCCCTAACTCCAGACTTACCCACGCGCAGTTCTGTCCAGGTACCTGCGGGCTGCGAGCGCGGGCGCCTTTCTCCACGGGGTTTCCAGGAGGCACACGGGCACCCCCCCCCCCCGCAGGATCTCCTGCGACCCCACCCTAGGGTCCCCGGAAGCCCTGAAGATACAACTCCTCAAGAAAGGCAGGCAGGGTGGGGAGACAGGGGACCGAGGTTCTGGCTGGGCCACTGACCTGCTGACTAACGTGAGCAGGCGCTGCCCCTCTCTGCACAGGGGGGTCTGGAAGAGAGGGCCTGAGAGCCACCTCTGGGAGCTGACGCTGGAGTCCAGGAGACAGACCAGGGAGGTGTGAGCAGTGGAGTCACATCCACACCTCGGTGCCCTCTGGCTTGACTGAGGTGGTGTCACAGAGCCACATCAGCCAAAGAACGCTCCCTACCACCCCGGGGTCAGGTCCCCTGCAGACCCTCCGGGGCTGGGATGTCAAGAGGTGGTGCAGCCCCTGGGGTGGGCAGAGGTCCTGGTTATTTGACAGGTGATGGACCCCCCCTTTCCTTACCCCAAAGGCCCCCTCCTCACTGGCTGTCAGAATTTATTTCTTTAGGTTCAGCAATGACCTGATTTGTGTCCTCTCATAAAATACAAACTGCCCTGGACACTGGAGAGGGCGACAGCAGCACTTGCTAAGCACCTGCTGTGTGCCAGACACTCTTCCAGATGCTGGGTACAAAACAGGATTTCTGCCCCCAAGATCCATTCCAGCATGGGGGGAAGGGTGAGAGAGAAGAAATAGGCGGATGGCAAAAAGGTTCGGGTACTGGTAAGCGCAAGAAAGAGGATCTGTCAGGAAACTCGTAAGAGAATTCAAAATAGGCCAAAAAAGGCTAAAAAAGATAACTGGGTGTCCTGTCTGACTATCTGATTCTATTGGGCCTGCACTTTTCATTACTTCTACCTGCAAATGATTTTTAGAGATGAACGTGGATTTTGTTAGAATGTGATTAATTATTGCCAATAATTATATTAATTATTGGACGCTGACCGTTTTTACACCTACTTATAAATTCATCTCATCATTCCAGATTGCCAGCATATGTTTGTCTCTGAACTCTCCTTTTAAATTAGTTGTAACGTCTTACTGGTTTCCTCATAAATGAATGAGTTAAATGAGATCTTTGACTTGTGTTCATTTTATATTTATATGAGAGTCATGACTTTACCTTAAAAAAATCTCCTTTAACAGTGATTAAGAGTGACTTAGGGGCTCTCACAGGAAGGGTGGTCAGGGAGGGCCTCTCTGAGGAGGTGACATTGACTTCAAAAGGAAGAGACAAGCAAAATCAAAGCTGGGGGTGGCCGCGTTCCAGGTGGGAGGCATAGCCAGTGCAAAGGTCCTGAGGCAGGTCTGGTGGAAGGCCAGTGGGGCAGGGGTAAGGGTAAGGGTGGGAGGAGGCTGAAGTCCATACCACACAGGGCTGGGATGCCAGGGAGAGGAATCTGGATTTTCTTCCGTGTGCGATGGAGTCACTGGGGTGTGTTAAGCAGAATGACTTGATCCAGTTGGCCTTTCAAAACGATCCCTTTGGCCGCTGTGTGGAGGACGGACGTGAGAAGCCAAGAGAAGAATCAAAGTCCAGAGAGAAGGCCACGGCCAGGGAGGATGAGAGATGCTGTCGGCTGGACCAGGGAAGTGGAGATCGTCAAAGGTGGTCGAATTCAGGATTCAAAATGTCTTTGGGAGGTAAAAAGGAGCAGCCCTGCTGGCCGGCCTGGCGGGTGCGAATGATGGGGTCGGTGCTGGGGCCCCACTCAGCCCTGTCTCCTGGGTTCGGGTGGGTGGTCAGCTGTCCTTCCCCAGCCCCTTCCAGGTGCCAGACTCGCGGCCTGGGGAAGGCTTTTAGGATTCCATTCCAGCCCCAGGCCCCCGAGACCACATATGGGACAGAAGAAGGCCTCTGTTCCTGTTTATCCCATTTCCCCTTATCGGAAGTCTAGACACCCACAACGGACCCTCAAGGGACAGGCCCCACCCGTTCCCTGCTCCGGGAAAGCACCAGCAGTGAGAAATCCCCAGCGTCCACCTGTGCCGAGCGCCCGTGGTGCAGACGGAGTCAGCCGCCGAGGGGCCTGAGGGGAAATGTCACCTTGGCCCACATCACCACCTCTGCCTGGGAAAAGGGTGGCAGGAAGATGAAAGTTAGCGAATGCTTCCTTTACAGCCATTATTTCGCTTAATGTTCATAACAGCGCCACCACGCAGGTTATCATTGCCTTCATTCTACACAGGAGGAAAATGAGGCTCAGAGAGGCCAAGTAACTTATCCAGAGTTGCACAGCTGATAAATGGAGCCTGATTTTTCTGACTCCATGTCCCTTCTTGAGAACTACCCTGGGCCTCGAACTGTGACCGGTGCTTTCTTTACATTGTCTTCTTTAAAAAAAAAACAACAGCCGTGAGAGCTCGCCAACTCAAGTGGCAGGCTGGACTTGGAGATGTTATTTTTAATCCTGTTTTCCTTATTAAGAGGAGACTTAAAAGAAAGGGTAGGCTTTTCCCAGCAAGCCAGTCCAAGTAGTATGGCCAAGTTTTTGTGTTTCAAGCTCTAGTTTTCTTGGCCAAAGAGTAGGAAAGAAGCCATTAGGTGCCAGGAGGGAAACTGTGCCAACTTCCTGACACAGGCATCTCAGCCCGCTGAGCAGGGAGCCCAGGGGTGAAGCAGATGAAGCAGGGTGTGGCTCTCTGATGGGATGGGATGGGACTTGCCCGGTCCCTTTGGAGCTGGGTCAGTCCCAAAAATCCCCAGGTCCCCCCTTGGCCTGGAGAGAGCTGGGCAGCCCAGTTTCACGATTTTGAATGGATCATATGGGCAGTGGTGACCAGTATGGCCCAAAGGCCAGGAGCTCACTTCCAAGTTCTCCGGACTGCTTGTCATGCCCCCAAAGTCTTTGGTGACTCTAGAAAGAGAACCCCAGGAATGGGGGAGACTCTGTGGCTTACCACTCTGACAAGCAAGGGGCACAGAGCCAAGGTGAACTTGAGGCAGCACGGCTCAGTGTGTAAGCGTGTGGATTCTGGAACCACCTGAGTTCAAATCCTGCTTCTGCCGAATGGTAGCTCTGTGACCACAGGGGAGTTACTTAGCCTCTCTGTTCCTCAGTTTCCCTATCTGTAAAACGGACTTAGGAATGGCATCTGTCTCAAAGGGTTACTGTGAAGATTAAAGAGTTAATACATGCTGAACATTTAGAGTGCCTGGAACAGGATAAACACTTTATGTGTTAGTCCAGAAAAATAAAGCAATGTACCATTTCTTGCACTTGGTGAATGTTATGGGGCAAGTTCTCACCTGCCAGACTGACTTTGCAGAGAGAGTGTCTCTAGTGCCGTCCCCACAATCAGAGTAGACCCCGACTGCCCCATTTGAGCCAGCCTTGCTCACCTCTCCAACCTCAGCTCTCACCTCCGGCCCCCCATCTTTCCGTTCCTCCAATACACAAAGCACATTCGCATTCCTGCGTCCCGGCCTTTGCACCTGCTGTTTCCTCGTGTGGAGCCATCTCCTCCCCTCCCCACCCCACCCCCCCCACACAGGGCTGCCTCCTCTCGTCATTCCTCTGTCAGCTCAGGTGTCTCCCCCCAGCAGCCTGGCTAAAGCACCCCCACACACACACTCACTTTCTATCCGGCCTCCTTCTCACAGATGCAGTCACTGTGCTCATTTACCGGCTTCTCTGGTGATCACCTTGCTCTCCCACTAGGCCCTGTGCTCTGGGAAGGCAGGAAGCTTGGCGTCTCGTTCACCAGGCTGGCCCAGCAGCTAGCGCAGCGCCTGTCACAGCGGGAGCCGCGTGAGTGGATGAATAGATGGACAGACGGACGGATGAATGGAAGGATGGATGGACGGACAAGTCAATTCCCTGAGCTCTTCAAGCCAGTTTTCTTCTGTCCCTCTCAGGTGGAGCTCAGGAAGCCTCCTCGGGTGAGGCCATCCATGACTCCTTGCCTTCCCCTGGAGCCCTCATCTCTGACCCGCACGCCCAGCCCTCTGCATTGGCACATCAGCTCCTTTTTTGTGTGTGAGGAAGACTGGCCCTGAGCTAACACCCGTGCCCATCCTCCTCTACTTTACATGGGACACCGCCACAGCATGGCTGACGAGCGGTGCGTCAGTCCGCACCCGGGATCCGAACCTGCGAACCCCCGGGCCGTAGAAGCGGAGTGTGCGAACTTAACCCCTATGCCACCGGCTGGTCCCACATCAGCTCTTCTCGCCCAGCTGGGCCCCAGGGACCTCCAGACCCTCTCGCGGGGTCCCTGGGCTCTGCCTCTTTCGGCTAAAAGGTTTCTGTCTGCTTAGGGCCCCCCCAGCCCAGGGCTTTCTCTCAGGTGGGCTGGGAGCTCAGTGCAGGGGTGAGAGGGGCCGCAGTGGCCGAGGTCTAGGCCGCTGGGGAAGCTCCTGGTACAGCCCTGTGGCCACATCTGTGTGGAGGAGTAAACTTTCTGTACTGGTTGGTGAACAGGGCTGCCCTGAGTCCCACCACCAGCCGCCCCTCCCACTCCTGATGCCCACGGTCCACCGGCTCCCACCGGGCTCCAGCGCGAAGGCTGCTACCCGTCCTCACTGGCAGGGGGCACACGACTCGTTATAAGTTGAGCATTTCCGCAGGACCAGCTTCTGGCTTTCCTGTTCAACCTGATACCCCAGTCCTCTTTGGGAGCCCCTTTTGATTCAATCCAACCCCTACTGTGGCCACTTTCCGCTCCCACCACTCACCCAGCCTCCTCCCATCCCCCAATTTTGCTTTGGGAAACAACCCCTCCCCCACTCTCCGTCCCAGCAGGTCAGGTGAGGCTGACTCTGCCTCCTACCATGCGGGAAATGGGCATGTGACAGCTCTGACCAATCCGTCAGTTCCATTCACCTTGCTGGATCGGTTCAGAAGTAAGCACACGATTCCCACTGGTCTGATGGGAGTCTAGCCAGGGGGGCTCTTGGAGAAGAGAAGTTGGGTGTGGTCTCAGATGAGTGAGCTGGTAGAGGAAAGCCTGAGGCTGGTGGTGGCTGTCTTTGCTATACTGTCCGGAGCCTGCTTGAGAAGAAGGAAAATACAGAATGTCACATCTCTGATGACATTGACATTATTGGAACACCTGGATCTAGCTGTGCCTGAAACTATCCACTTCTGCCCTCTTTCACTTATGCCAGTTTAATGTAAACTTCTGTCACATGTAACCCAAAGACAAATACAGCCTAGATCTGTGCTGGCCAACACGGTAGTCACGATCTGGCTATCGAGCATTTGAAATGTGGCTACACTGAATTGAGACGGATCAGATATGTAATATACAAACTGGATTTCAAAGAGAGTGTGACAGTAAAAATGTAAACTATTTTATTAATTTTTAATATTGATGACATGTTGAAGTGATAATACTTTGGCCATGTGATGTTAAATAAAATATATTATTAAAATGAATTTCATCTGTTTCTATTGACTTTTTCAATGTTGCTACTAGAAAAATGTAATTGTGTATGTCGCTTGTGTTATATTTCTATTGGACAGTGCTGACCTCGATGGCTCACCTGCAAAACTTCTTCAGGAAGCAAGAGATCAGAGCCCATCCAGTTAACTTCTGCAGCCCCCACCGGGAAAGAAGTCCAAAGAGCAGAAGGCTTGCTGGAGAAGATGGACAAAGAGGGGCAGGTCAGATCTGCAGGGGCTGAGACAAGGAGAAGCCATTCCAAGTAGGGGGCACAGCAGGAGCAAAGGCCTGGGAGTGGGACTGAGAGGAGGTGTGTCCAAGGAGAACTGAGGGTGATGTAGAGAAGCCTCGAGAATTAAGATGGCTATAGATTTTTCCAAGGAAGCCGAGGATCTTGGGGGGAGTGCAGTACCAAGGGACAATATTCCACTTCCCAGCAGCCACCACACATTTTCTGTGTGTGTCATGAAGGCTCAGGGTTGGTGCAGCCATTTTCCCAGCTGTCCAGAGTCGGATCTGGCCCCCGAAATGCTGGAACCCAGCTTTACAGGCTGTGTTTGGTGCCCAAGCCCATAAATGGGGCTTCCAAAGTGGGTGAGGGGGCACCAGTTCTGAGGACGGACAGGAAATTTTTCCACAGGATGGAGCCACTCAAGAGTTTCATTTCCTGTGGAAATTCATCCTTAAATAGTTTTGTTTACCTTTCAACTTTTGATATGCCTATCATTTTCTGTTTTCTCTAGGCCTTTAGAAACAGTCCCTTTCCGTGGCTGCTGGGATCCAGCTCCGAGAAAACATACCTACATCCTTGGTCCTGGGGACCTCCACAGAGGAGGTGTCAGCAGGGGCCTGGACAGGCAACAGGTGGACTCGCTGAGTCCCAGTAGGTCATCACTGAGCAGGACAAAATCAGGTGCCCCATCCCCCAGTCGAGAGGCCCTGGGGGAGCCCTGTCCCCCAAATTCACTGCTTTTGCAATGCAAAAGAAAAAAAAGCCACGAAAATTCCTTTTCATTCTTAGAAAAAAAGAACATGACTGATGCCTCCTTTGTCTTCCAAAAGTTTCAGCAGATGTATAGAGCAAGTGTCTTGGTTTATCGAGCTCCCCCAAAATGAGACAGTCTGATGCAATAGTTTCCTAGGTCAGGCGATCAGAAAAAGATTCAGCGTTGCTGAAGGAGCTCAGGACGTTCCCTGAGCCCTCGGGAAGTCCCCTCCCCGGGGAAGCCAACCTCCAGCCTGGGTCGGCTCCCCTGCCGGTACCAGGGCTCTCAGCACAGCCTGGGGTTGCATACGCGCACGCGCTGTGTGTGCCTGTGTGTGTATGTGTGTGTGTGTGTGTACGTGCGTGTGTGTGTGATTCTCAGGCCACATGTGCCCCCACCAGACCCCACACTCCATGTAGGCAGGGCCTACCTGGCCCTTCATTCCCCACTGATCCCCAGCGCATGGCTCCTTGTAGGCACCCCGGAAATATTTATTAATTGAGCAGATGAATGGATAAATCCTAAATTCAGAGGCTTTCCCCCTAGAAATTTACAGCACCCCAATGAAGGACCTCAGCCCTTGTGTTCTATTCCCCGAGATGACATTTTGAGGGGAGCGGTTCTCTCCTAGTGAACGTCTGGCTGTGGCAGACAGGAGCATTCCTGCTGAGACAGGGTTGTCCACAAGGGCCCTCACCAATCAGCAGGCTGAGAGAATCAGAGACCACCGAGATCCATATTCCGCAGCTTCGGGACTTTCCGGGGTTACGCATGTGCCCTAGCACCCAGGCGTCCACTGAAGGTGACCCCAGCCCCATCAGCAGAGTAAAAATCACGCCCGGGGGTGGAGAGCTGGCTGCTAGTGATACACACGTCGCATGTAGTGGCAATGCTATGCGACGGCGCAGGCGCAAGCACAACCCTGCCTCTACGTGCCAGGACAAGGCTGCCCCCCAGCCGTTGCCTAATAAAATCCCCACAGTCCGGCTCCCTAAGAGCCAGTCACCTGCCCATTTCCTTTCTCCGCCGACTCCCTCGTGCACAAGCTAATAAACTTCTCCTTTCCTACTCCCATCTGTTGTCCCTCTTGATTCCATCCTGGGGAACAATAAAGATCCAATCCGCAGGTAACGTCTCCTCCACCTACCAGCCCCCGAATTGGGCGCCCACTCTGCGCCAGCCCTGGGGACCCCGAGTGGGTGTGGGGGCGGGATGTGGTTCTGATGTGTTAAGGAGCCACATTTACAGCAGAGCCTCGAGTCAGACTGAAAGTGCAGGTTGCCATCCTCTGAGAACTATTGGGGGAAACTGAGGCAAGGGACTGGGAAACATCCCGTGAAGACGAGCAACTGGAGAAGAGGAAGGTCACCAGGGTTGGGCTTCCACCTCGGGGTTGGGATTTCAGCCGAGATCCCCTTCGAGGTATCTTGAACACAAACCTTAGGAGGCAGGAGTAGTGAATTGTGTGGTTCTTCACCCAAACTCTGTGAAGCACTGGGCCTGTGAGAGCGAGGACAGGAGCTTTAGAAGTCTGCTGCCTCAGAATCTTGGCCCAGAGAGGAAGGGCACGGAGGTAGGGGGCCCAGCTTTGGCTGGGGACAGGTGGCAGCCGCTGGCACCACAGCTGGTCTGGGAGACAGCAACTGGAAGTTGATTGGGCAGAAGAGGGCAGAAGCTCTGCGGACAGCTGGGCCAGGAGGGGGATGTAGCCCCTCTGAGGGGGCTCTGACAGGGCATGAGGGGAGCCGGTGGGGACGGGCCTGTACCAGTGTCTGTGTCCACAGGTGTGTAGGGTGTGTGTCTCTGGGAGTGAGAACACATGTGAGTGTCTGAAGTGCATTTATGCACGTTGCACATGTGATTGCATGTGTGCAAGTGTGCATGATGGTTTAGAGGTGGATGTGTGTCTCTGGGTCTGTATGTGTAGGGGGGCATATCCGTGTTGTGTACGAGCATGATGTTTTGTGTGTATGTGCGGGACAAGAGATGGGGCAGAGAAGCCCCGTAAACTTGGGAAGGAGCCATTCAGAGCTTACACCCCTGTAGACTCATGGTGATGTGTAGACCTGAGGGCAGGGGAGTCAAGTTCAAAGCCCAGCTTTGCCACTTCTCAGCCACTACTCAGATTTCTCAACAGTGTCTCCCCTTTCCAGGCCTCAGTTTCCTCATCTGTAGAATGGGCATCATTACCCTCCCAGGGCTGACCTACACACAACTTGGGGAGGATGCTGAGAAACCAGGTAACTCAGTTCGCTCTGGGTAGAGGGAATGGGAAAGGAGTGCCCACTCTCTGTGCTCTTGGAATTTCTCACCATAAGCATGAGTACTTTGATCATAAAAGAGATGGTAGAAAAAGGCACCTGCTCTGGAAACGCTCACCAACTTTTCCAGTCCAGCTGCTGATATGCTTGCGGTTCTGCTGGCAGATGACCACCGCAGCCAAAGCCAGGGCTTGAGGCTATTTGCCAGGGGACGGAACCCAAGGCTGGGCAGGCTCTGGGTGGCCTCTGCCTTCCCAGGAGGCAGCTGGGGATGTCACTGCCTGGCATGGAGAAGACAGTGACACAAAAGCCAGTGAGGAGGAGCCACACGCAGTGAGGGGTGTGAAGAGATGGGAGCCGTGGCTGACCTAGGGAGACTGCAGCAGCAGCAGCCACAGAAAAAGACAGGGATGCTGCTTCCAGGAGGCCTCCCGGCTTGCATTCCCGGCCAAGGAGAATTGAGCCCAGCCCAGTGCCCAGAGGAGCAGCACAAAATCACCTGCAGAAACAGCTCCTACAAGATTAGACGTAAGGGTTAAATTAAATGGAAACTTGCCTGTTTTCTTTTTCTTCCTTTTATTTTTTTCTTTTCCATTTCCCCCACTCCCCTCCCCAATGAATCACAAGAAGATATTATCAGAGGTTGTCTCAGGGGAGGGAGAGAGAAGGATTTCACTTTCCTTTTTGTACCTTTCAAAACAAGGTTTGAATTTTCTGACCTTGTATGTCGTTTTCTTCTCTTCCTGCCCTACCTCCTCTTCCCACCGGTATCAAGTGTCTGGCCAGAGATCTTGCCCATGGGGGGTTTTCTTCTTTGAAACTCAGTGTATTAAAAGGAAATCAAAACTAGTCACTGTTACATAATTTTACAAATACCAAAATGCTGAATTTCAATACTTCAAAATTTTTTACATTACATATTTTTAAAAATTTTTAACAGGTGTTACATTTACATAATTCAACTTTCAAGAGGAACAAAAGAATAAACGGTGAAAAACTTTCCTCCCATCCCTGACCCCAGTTTCCTTCCCCAGGGACGACCCTCTCACCTATTCCTCAGGCAGCCATCGGAGCATTCTCTGCGCAGACATGCAGGTATAAATAGGTAATTTTCTCCCTCCTCTCCTAAGGCGGTAGTCTTCTATGCACACTGCTCTGTTCCTTTAACAATATATCTTGGTGGCTGCTTGCAAGAATACGTGGATGCCTGTAGAATCTGGTCATTTTTTAAATATATAATTTTTATTGATGTCTTAATAGTTTGTAACATTGTGGGGTTTTAGCTGTAACATTATTATTTGTCCGTCACCATATGAATGCATCCCATCACCCCTTGTGCCCACCCCCACCCCCTTCCCCCTGGTAACCACCAACCAGTTCTCTCTGTCCATGTGTTAGTTCATATTCCACATATGAGTGAAATCATCCAGTGTCTGTCCTTCTCTCTCTAGCTTATTTCACTTAACATAATACCCTCTAGGTCCATCCACGTTGTTGCAAATGGGACAAGTCTGTCTTTTCTTATGGCTGAGTAGTATTCCATTGTATATATATACCACATCTTCTTTATCCAATCATGAGTCGAGAGACACTTGGGTTGCTTCCACTACTTGGCTATAGTGAGTAATGCTGCAATGGACATAGGGGTGCATAAGCCTCTTGTGATGGTTGATTTCATGTCCATTGGGTAGATGCCCAAGAGTGGGATTGCTGGATCATAAGGTATTTCTATTTTTAATTTTTTGAGGAATCTCCGTACTGTTTTCCATAGAGGCTGCACCAGTTTGCATTCCCACCAGCAGTGAATCAGGGTCCCCGTTTCTCCACAACCTCTCCAGCACTTATTGTTTTTTGTCTTGGTGATTATAGCCATTCTAACCGGTGTAAGGTGATATCTTAGTGTAGTTTTGATTTGCATTTCCCTGATGATTAGTGATGTTGAACGTCTTTTCCTGTGTCTGTTGGCCATCTGTATCTCTTCCTTGGAAAAATGTCTGTTCATATCCTCTGCCCATTTTTTGATTAGGTTGTTTGTTTTTTTTGTTGCTCAGTTGTGTGAGTTCTTTATATATTATGGAGATTAATTTCTTGTCGGATATACAATTTGCAAATATTTTCTCCCAGCTGGTGGGTGGTCTATTTGTTTTGACCCTGGTTTCATTTGCCTTGTAGAAGCTCTGTAGTCTGATGAAGTCCCACTTGTTTACTTTTTCTTTTGTTTCCCTTGTCCAAGTAGACATGGAATCTGAAAGGATGCCTTTATGACCAATGTCAATTAGTGTACTGCCTGTATTTCCTTCCAGGAGTTTTATAGTTTCAGGTCCTTAATCCATTTTAAGTTGATTTTTGTGTATGGCAATAGGAGATGGTCTACTTTCATTCTTTTGCATGTGGCTGTCCAATTTCCCCAGCACTGTTTATTGAAGAGACTTCTCTCTCTCCATTGTATGTTCTCTGCTCCTTTGTCGAAGATTAGCTGTCCATAGGTGTGTGGTTTTATTTCTGGGCTTTCAATTCTGTTCCACTGATCTGTGTGTCTATTTTTGTACCAGTACCATGCTGTTTTGATTACTCTAGCTCTATAGTATATTTTGAAATCAGGGATTGTGATGCCTCCAGCTTTGTTCTTTTTTTCAGGATTGCTTTAACTATTCGGGGTCTTTTGTTGCCCCACACGAATTTCAGTACTTTTTGTTCTATTTCTGTGAAGAATGACATTGGGATTCTGATTGGGATTGCATTGAATCTGTAGATTGCTTTAGGTTGTATGGACATTTTAACTATGTTTGTTCTTCCAATCCATGTGCATGGAATATTTTTCCATTTCTTTATGTCCTCCTCGATTTCTTTCAACCGTGTTTTACAGTTTTCATTGTATAGGTCTTTCACCTCCTTGGTTAAATTTATTCCCAGATATTTTATTCTTTTTGTTGCAATTGTAAATGGGGTTGTCTTTTTGAGTTCTCTTTCTGTTAGTTCATCATTAACGTACAGAAATGCAACTGATTTTTGTAAGTTGATTTTATACGCTGCCACTTTGCTGTAGTTGTTGATTATTTCTAGTAGTTTTCCAATGGATTTTTTGGGGTTTTCTATGTATAAGATCATGTCGTCTGCAAATAGTGAGAGTTTCACTTCTTCATTGCCTATTTGGAGTCCTTTTATTCCTTTTTCTTGCCTAATTGCTCTGGCCAAAACCTCCAGTACTATGTTGAATAAGAGTGGCGAGAGTGGGCACCCCTGTCTTGTTCCTGTCCTCAAAGGAATGGCTTTCAGTTTTTCCCTGTTGAGTAGGATGTTAGCTGTAGGTTTGTCATATATGGCCCTTATTATGTTGAGGTACTTTCCTTCTATATCCATTTTGTTGAGAGTTTTTATCATAAATGGATGTTGGATCTTGTCGAATGCCTTCTCTGCATCGATTGAGATGATCATGTGGTTTTTATTCTTCATTTTGTTAATGTGGTGTATTACATTGATTGATTGGTGGATGTTGAACCATCCCTGTGTCCCTGGTATAAATCCCACTTGATCGTGGTGTATGATCTTTTTGATGTATTGCTGTATTTGGTTTGCCAATATTTTGTTGAGGATTTTTGCGTCTATGTTCATCAGTGATATTGGCCTGTAGTTTTCCTTCTTTGTATTGTCCTTGTCTGGCTTTGGTATCAGGGTGTTGTTGGCCATGTAGAATGTGTCAGGAAGTATTCCATCTTCCTCTATTTTTTGGAATAGTTTGAGAAGAATAGATGTTAAATCTTCTTTGAATGGTTGGTAAAATTCTCCAGGGAAGCCATCTGGTCCGGGACTTTTATTTTTTGGGAGGTTTTTGATTACTGTTTCAATCTCTTTACTTGTGATTGGTCTCTTCACATTCTCTATTTCTTCTTGATTCAGTTTTGGGAGGTTGTTTGCATCCAAGAATTTGTCCCTTTCCTCTAGGTTGTCCTATTTGTTGGCATATGGTTTTTCATAGTAGTCTGTAATTAGAATCTGGTCATTTTACAGAATGGGAAACTGAGGCCCAGAGAGATCTAGAATGCAGTCTTGCTTCACCCTCTGAGACTCGTTCCTCAAGTCGGAGGGTGAAATCCTCAGGGATAAACTGTCCCTGCTCAAACATATTATTTAAAACAACTCATTCAGTGAACGGAATAGAACTTTGACCAAGATTTATTTGTTTGTTTCTTTTTGGAGCCCTTAGCTCCTCAGAACGAAGCAAGGAAACAGAGCTTTCCAAGTATAGGCCGGAAAACAGCACCCCTCCCCCAGATAGCATCTGCGAGCCAGTGCCCCCCATTACAGGTGGCTGCCTCCCAGCCCAAACTGAGGCCAGGTCTTTTGACCCCCTTGCAGCAGCTGTGTGGCATTGGGCAGTTCACCTCCCTTCTCTGGGCCTCCAGGCCATCTTCTCCAAAGAGCTGCTCTCTACGTCTCAGCAGCTGGAGGATGCTCCTCCCTCTCCTGAATTCCCACAACACGTGATTCACAACCACCCTCCCCGTCCCCCCACTTCCTCTTCTCACCCTTAAATAATCTTTAATTATTTGAGTACCTTTGATGTTCCAAGTCTGTGCCGAGTACTCCCCATGCACTGAGGTCTCAAATCAATACTGACAGATGGGGAGAATCTGGACGCAGATAAGGAAACTGAGGCTTAGAGAGGTGAAAGCACTGTCCTTATGTCACACAGCTAGTTAGTGTTGAAGACAGATCACACCAGGCCAGCTCTGCCACCACAGAGTCCCCACTGTGACCTACCATTCCTTTGGGCTTGATGTTAAAGTGCGAGTTTAGACAAGTTCATATCAACCCCCCAGCCAAGGAGACTGGGCCCAGAGGGGGAAAGCAGATTGCCTAAAGACCCACAGCCACTGGGGCAGACTGAAAGTGGGGTATTTGTCACGTGTTGGACGCTGGGGGCACAGAGGTGAATAGAACCCCTGCCGTCTACTCTCAAGTCACTTACGGATCTTCTCATTTATACGGTGGTTTAAGCCAGGTGTTGAGCAAGGGCTTCGTGCGAGTCACTGTGCGGCGTACGCGAATGTTCTTCCCGGTGACCCACGAGGAGAGGCGCTCGTTCCATTGTATGGATGAAGGAGCTGAGGCTCGGAAAGCTGAAGGAGCACCTCCTGGGGCTGGAGCTTCGGCCCGACCCCACCCCGTTGTCCTAACCTCCGCCCTGCTCTGCCCCCCTGGTGTGGGAACGGGCAGCGGTATGAATGGAGGGGGCGTATATAGCACTTAGTCACAAGCATTATTATCAGTGGGGTGTTGGTACTGGGTGAGCCCCTTCCTCGGGCCTGGGAAGGAAGAGTGGAGGTTTGAACAGAGAGCAAAACAGAGGAGCCAAACTCCCCCAGACAGGAAGGTGACTCAGACATTCCCAGGACAGTCCAAGTCCAGCCTGAGATCCCAAGATTTGGGGCTGGCCCAACGAGCAGCTCCCAGGAGTAGCATGTGGAGGGAAAATTCCCCAGGTGATTTCCCTGGCAGGGGGAGATGGGGCTTTCAGCAGCTGAGGAAAAATCTCACTCCTGGGAACCCCGGAGCTGGGGAAATTGAGGCCAGAGAGGGGCAGCGATTTATCCAAAGTCCCACGGAAAGGTGGAGGCTGAGGCGAGCCCCATCTGGAACCCAGAACACTCAGGGGGAATGAGGTCATGACTGGGCAAAGACGGCATGGTGTGTCCACTCCACAGTGGAAGGAAGTGGCAGGCCGGTGGCCCGGGGAGGATTCTGGGATTCTGGGGATCCATGGGATTCTGTCTGGTAGGGCAAGGGGAGCACATTAGAGAAAGCACTCAGATGGGCCTGAGAAGATGCATTTTGCAAGGTAGAGAAGGGAGGAAGGGCATCCCAGTAGAAGAGAACAGCATGACCGGAAGCTCAGCGGCACGATCTTGCCCAGGGACTGTGAAAGAAAGTAGAAAGTATGGGTGAAGAGCGTATATTTTGGAATCAAACAACTTGGGTTTGAATCCTGGCTCTGTCACTTATAGCTGTGGACCTTGGCAAGCATCCTAACCTCTTGGTGCCTGTTTCCTTCTCTGTAGAATGGGGAAAACAATAGTACCCACCCCAAAGGATTTTTGTGAAGACTAAATAAATTAATCCACATAAAAGAGAACTAGGCATGTGGTTATCAGCTGCTATGAACGTCATAATTGGGGGCAGAGAGAATTTCAGTGTGGTCCAGTGCTTTTCCCTCTGCACTTGGCTCCATCTTGCTCTTTGGGGGCTCCAAGAAATCTTTCCCCCACCTCACCCACTATTCAAGACCCCTGAAAAGTGGCGTGGAGAGGGGGAGATTCTGGGAATAGGGCTAGTGGAGCTTTTGGAAAATTGCACCTGCAGAATTGGGCTCCAACCCCAGGGGTCAGGACAGGAGAGAGGAGGGGATTCTCTAGGAAGGTGGGAGTATAGGAAGGGGGTCTGCTCCAGATGGAGCAGAGAGACACCCATGCCCCATGCAGTGGCCCTCTTGCCTAAGGGCTCCAGAAGACTCTTGCAGGACAGGTCAGCTGTAGAGAGAGGTCACAGATTTATGGTTATCTGTAACACAGAAAGAATTTGCCTGGGCCTCCCAAGCGGGGACATGGAATGCCCAGAAACAACTGGAGTGGGGAATACTGGGGGATGGCAGAGCAGCACTGGGCTTCCTTCCAGCTCAGCCCCCTCCTCCGGTTTGGGGCAGGCAGGAAGCGTCCAGAGTCACCAGCCCACCTTGACCAGCCTTGGGGTATGGAGCCAGAAGAGGCAGCTGCCTGCCCACGATGACTCAAGGGTCAGTGGGAGAGCCCTGAGCCGGCTCTTTTTCAAAGATCTGAGCTGGTATCTTTGAGGAACAAGATGCGCTCATGACTTCCGGGCTGGGGATATGTTAGAGGGACACACAGGAAACAAAACCTGAGATGGGACTGCCTCCAAGGATCCTGTTGGGGGTCTTCTGCCCTCAGGAATAAGACCTCCTGCTTCCTCTGCCAGGCGTTCCGCCGTTGTGACTCTGCTTCTCTCTGGGTCTGCATCTTCTTCTGTGGCTGCTGCTGCTGCAGGCTCCCTAGATGGGCTGTGGTTCCCACCTCCTCACACCCTCACTGCATGTGGCTGCTGCTCGCTGCTTTCCCTCAGGGGGTCTTGGCTTCTGTGTCAGTCTCTTCTCCACATCAGAAGCACAGTGGGGTTTCGGGACAGGGGATGACACACTCTCCAAGAGGGATGCTTTCCCAACAAAGGTCTTTTCAACTGAGTAGTGATTTAATATCTAAGTGATTTATTTATTATAAAATAAATACTAAATTTATTTTTTTTAATTTTTATTGATGTCTTAATAGTTTATAACATTGTGGGGTTTTAGTTGTACATTATTATTTGTCCGTCACCATGTGGATGCATCCCTTCACCCCTTGTACCCACCCCCACCCCGTTCCCCCTGGTAACCACCAACCAGTTCTCTCTGTCCCTGTGTTCATTTATATTCCACACATGAGTGAAATCAAGCGGTGTTTGTCCTTCTCTCTCCGGATAATTTCACTTAACATAATACCCTCTAGGTCCTTCCATGTTGTTGCAAATGGGACAATTGTGTCTTTTCTTATGGCTGAGTAGTATTCCATTGTATGTATATACCACATCTTCTTTAACCAGTCATCAGTCGAGGGACACTTGGGTTGCTTCCACTTCTTGGCTATAGTGAATAATGCTGCAATGGACATAGGGGTGTATAAGCCTCTTGTGATGGTTGATTTCATGTCCGTTGGGTAGATGCCCAAGAGTGGTATTGCTGGATCATAAGGTATTTCTATTTTTAATTTTTTGAGGAATCTCCGTACTGATTTCCATAGAGGCTGCACCAGTTTGCATTCCCACCAGCAGTGAATGAGGGTTCCTGTTTCTTCACAACCTCTCCAACATTTGTTGTTTTTTGTCTTGGTGATTACAGCCATTCTGACCGGTGTAAGGTGATATCTTAGTGTGGTTTTGATTTGCATTTCCCTGATGATTAGTGATGTTGAACGTCTTTTCCTGTGTCTGTTGGCCATCTGTATCTCTTCCTTGGAAAAATGTCTCTTCATATCCTCTGCCCATTTTTTGATCAGGTTGTTTGTTTTTTTGTTGCTCAGTTGTGTGAGTTCTTTATATATTATGGAGATTAATCTCTTGTCGGATATACAATTTGCAAATATTTTCTCCCAGCTGGTGGGTGGTCTATTCGTTTTGATCCTGGTTTCATTTGCCTTGTAGAAGCTCTGTAGTCTGATGAAGTCCCACTTGTTTACTTTTTCTTTTGTTTCCCTTGTCCAAGTAGACATGGAATCTGAAAGGATGCCTTTATGACCGATGTCAATTAGTGTACTGCCTATATTTTCTTCCAGGAGTTTTATAGTTTCAGGTCTCACTTTCACGTCCTTAATCCATTTTAAGTTGATTTTTGTGTATGGCGATAGGAGATGGTCTACTTTCATTCTTTTGCATGTGGCTGTCCAATTTTCCCAGCACCATTTCTTGAACAGATTTCGCTTTCTCCATTATGTTCTCTGCTCCTTTGTCGAAGATTAGCTGTCCATAGGTGTGTGGTTTTATTTCTGGGCTTTCAATTCTGTTCCACTGATCTGTGTGTCTATTTTTGTACCAGTACCATGCTGTTTTGATTACTCTAGCTCTGTAGTATATTTTGAAATCAGGGATTGTGATGCCTTCAGCTTTGTTCTTTTTTTTTCAGGACTGCTTTAGCTACTCAGGGTCTTTTGTGGTCCCATACGAATTTCAGTATTTTTTGTTGAACCAGCATTTCACAAAGAGGATTTCCAAATGGCCAAAAACCAAAACAAAGCAAACTTGAAATGGTGTTCAATTTCATTAGGGATATGCAAATTAAAACCATAATGAGATTCCACTACCTTGCAGAGAAAACTCAGTTTTCCACCTGTGTTTCTCTCCTGTGTTAGAAAAACCCCATTTCCCCTCCTGTGCGTCTCCATTGCTGTAACACTACTACCACACTCATACGCAACAACACTACTTCTGATCACCAAATGTGTGGGGTTTTTTCCCCCACCAAGCGATTCTCTGTGACACCAGCTGGGGGTCCTATAACTTAACTCAGTTCTGACACCGTCTACCTGGAGACAGTGAGAGATGCCACAGGTTCAGGGCTCAGTCCCACAAGACTTCTTCCACCGGACTTCAGACGCCAGTTGCAAGTGGTAGGTCCCCAGGTTATCCACAACTTCTGTCCGATTTGGCTAAATATCGGAGGTTCCCATGATCCCCTCCTTAGGTTCAATTAATTTGCTAGAGCGGCTCATGGAACTCAGAGAAACACTTACGTTTACCAGGTTATTAAAGGATATGGTAAAGGATACGGATGAACAGCCAGATGAGCAGATGCATAGGGTGAGATCTGGGAGGGTCCCCAGAGCAGGAGCTTCTGTCCCAGTGGAGTTGGGGTGTGTCACCCTCCCCGTGTGAGGATGTGCTCACCAAGTTAGAAGTTCTCCAAACCCCCCGCTATCAGGATTTTATGGCAGCTTCATCACATAGGCACAATCAATCATTAACTCCATTTTCAGCTCTTCTCCCTTGTCAAGAGAACGGGTGGAGGGGCCAAGGCTGAAATTCCAAGCTTCTAATCATGGCTGGGTCTTCCCGGTGACCAGCCCCCACCCAGGAGCCCACCCAGAGTCACCTCATTAGAACAAAAGACATTCCTATCACCCAGGAAATTACAAGAGTTTCAGGAGCCCTGTGTCAGGAACTGGGGGCAGTGACCAAGATATATTTTTCTATTATCTCAAAACTACACACCCATCAGAATGGCTGAAAAGAAAATGACAGACAATGCCAAGTGTTGGCAAGGGTGTAGAGCAACTAGAAATTTCTTCGAGCGCTGATGGAGACTTAAATTGGTGGAAGACCTGGGGAAACTCTTTGGCAGTATCTATTAAAGCAGAATATATGCATATGCTATGACCCAGAAATCCTACTCTTAAACATACACCTAAGAGAAATGCGTGCAGATGTTCACCAACTGACATAGATGAGAATGTCCACGTTAGCAGCATTTACAATGGCTCTGAACTGGAAACTACCCAAATGTCTATCTATCAACAGTAGAATGGATAAATAAATTTATTTCGTTTTACTTTTGTTTGACCAAGTTTTTAAAACTTTATTTTTAAGTGTGCATTTCAATGATTTTTAGTAAATGTACAGAGTTGTGCAACCACCGCCACAATTAAATGTTAGAACATTCCGTTACCCCAGAAAGATCCCCCATGCTCATTTACAGTCAATTCCCTTTCCTCATCCCCAGCCCCAGTCAACTATTAATTTAATTACCGTCTCTTCAGGTTTGCCTTTTCTCGGCATTTCATATACACAGAATCATCCAGTATGTGGCCCTTGATGACTGGTTACTTTCACTTAGCACAGTGTTTTTGAGGTTCGTCCATGTTGTAGGATGTGTTAGTACTTCTTCCTTTTTGTGGCTGAATAGTATTCCATCGTATGCATACTACATTTTGTTTATTCATTCATCCAACAGCGGATGTTTGGGTTGTTTCCACTTTTTGGCTATTATGAATATTCATATTTAACTCTTTGGGTGGACATATGTTTTTATTTTTCTTGGGTAAATCTTCCTAGGAGTGCAATTGCTGAGTCATATAGAAAATTTATGTTTAACTTCTTAAAAATCTGCCAAACTGTTTTCCAAACTGGATGTACCATTTTACATTTCCACCACCAATTTAGGAGGGCTCTAGTTTCATCTTTGCTAATGCTTGTTATTATCTGTCTGTTTTTGATTATGGTCAACTTGTGGTATGAAGTGGTATCTCATTGTGGTTGACATTTCTCTAATAACTGGAGATGTTGAACCTCTTATCCCATGCTTATTGGATATTCATATAGCTTCTTTGTTGAAATATCTAATCAGTTGTTTTGCCTATTTTTAGATTGGATTATCTTCTTATTATTGAGTTGTAAGTGTTCTACATATTTTGCATGCATGTCTTTCAGTAGATACATAATTTGCAAATATTTTCTTCTAGTGATTAGATTTTCTAAATGGTGACTCATAAAGTTTTAAATTTTGATGAAATTCAATTTATTAATTTTTTTTATTCTGTGGATTGTGCTTTTGCTGTCATATCTAAGAAACCTTTGCCTAACCCAACGTCACAAAGATTTTCTTCTAAAAGTTTTATAGTTTTAACTCTACATTTAGGTCTCTGACCCATTCTGAGCTAAATTTTGTGAATGGTGTGAGGTAGAGGGTCCAACTTCATTCTTTTGCATGTGTGTATCCAGTTGTCCCAGCACTATTTGTTGAAAAGACTGTCTTTTTCCCATTGAGTTACCTTGGCTCCTTTGTTGAAAGTCAATTGACCATAACTGTGAGGGTTTATTTCTGGGATGTCACTTCTGTTCCATTGATCGATATGTCTATCCGTATTCAGTCCCACACTCTATCACTGTAGATTTATACTAAATTTTGAAATTGGGAAATTATGTCCTCTTTGTTGTGGTTATTCAAGATCATTTATTTTGTTCTAGGCCCTTTGCCTTTTAATATAAATTTTAGAAAGAGCTAGTCAATTTCTGTAAAAAAAAAAAAAAAAAGGCCTGCTTGGAATGTGATAAGGATTGAGTTGGATCTACAGATCAAACAGAAGAGAAATTCCCTTCTCTTGGAGTCTTCCAATCCATAGATATGGAATGTCTCTCTATTTCTTTAGATTTCTTTAATTTCTCTTGGCAAAGACTTATAATTTTCACTGTAGAAATCTTGCACTGTGTTTATTAAATTTATTCCAAAGTATTTTATTCTTTTTGAAACTGTTGTGAATGGAATTGTTTTCCTAATTTCATATTTGGATTGTTCTTAAGTAGTATATAGACACACAGTTGATTTTTGTATAATGTTCTTCTCTACCCTGCAATCTTACTGTAGTACTAGTGTTTCTAGTTGGGTTGTCTTGTTTTTTGGGTTTGTTTTTCTGGTAGTTCCCTTAGGATTTTCTGTGTATAAGATCATGTTATCTGCAAATAGGGATAGGTTACCTCTTCCTTTCCAATCTGGATGCCTTTTATTTCTCTTTGCTGTTTAATTTACTGGCTAGAATCTCCAACAAAATGTTGAACACTAGTGGTCAGAGCAGAAATCCTTGTCCTGTTCCTGATCTTAGGGGGAAAACAGTCTTTCACCATTACGTATGATGTTAGCTGTGGATTTTCCATAGATGCTCTTTATTAGATTGAGGAAGTTCCCTTCTATTTTTAGTTTGAGTGTTTAGTTTTTTATCATGAAAGGGCATTGGATTTTGTCAAATTCTTTTTCTATGTATATTGAGATGGTCATGTGGCTTTTGTTCTTAATTCTATTAATGTGGTGTATTATATTGATTGTTTTTTGTATGTTAAACCAACCATGTATTCCTGAGACAAATTCCACATGGTTATGGTTAATCCTTTTTATATTTTGCTGGTTTTGGCTTCCTAGTGTATTTTTTTTTTTTTGAGAATTTTTGCATTCAGATTCATAAAGGATATTGGTCTTAATTTTCTTTTTTTGTCATGTCTTTTTCTGGTTTTGGTTTCAGAGTGATAATGGCCTCATTGAATGAGTTGGGAAGTATTTCCTTCTGTTTTTGGAAAGTGTGAGAAGGACTTGTGTTAATTATTCCTTAAACTTGCGTCAGAATTCACCAGTGAAGCCATCTGGGCCTGGCCTCTTTGTGGGAAACTTTCTGATAACTAATCCAATCTTTTTACTTGTTGTTGATCTATTCAGATTTTCTATCTCTTGTCAGTTTTGATAGTTTGTGTCTATCCAGGAATTTGTCCATTTCCTCTGGGTTATCTAATTTGTTGTCATACAGTTGTTCATAGTAATTCCTTATAGTCCTTTTTCCTTCTGTATGGTGGGTAGTAATGTCTCCTCTTTCATTCCTAATTTTGTTAATTTGTGTCTTCTCTCTTTTCTCCTTGGTCAGTGTAGCTAAACGTTTGTCAATTTTGTTGATATTTTAAACAGCCAACCTTTGGTTTTATTGATTTTCTCTGTTTTTCTATTCTATATTTCATTTCCACTTTAATATATATTATTTCATTCCTTTAGCTTGCTTTGGGTTTAGTTTGCTCTTTTTTTATTAGTTTCTTATGATGGGAGATTAGGTTATTGATTCGAGACCATTCTCCTTTTGTTAAGATAGGTATTTAGAGCTATAAATTTCCCTCTGAGCATTGCTTTAGCTGTATCCCATAAGTTTTCATGTATTGTGTTTTTATTTTCATTCAACTCAATGTATTTTCTAATTTCCTCTGTGATTTCTTTTTTTACCCACTGGTTATTTAGGAATTTGTTGCTTAATTTTCATACATTTCTGAATTTCCAAAATTTCCTTCTGTTATTTCATTCAGTTGTGGTTGGAAAACATACTTGGGATGATTTCAGCCTTTAAAATTTATTGAGACTTTTTTCATGGCTTAACATATGATCTTTTATATTTACATATGTAGTTACCTGTACTGGTGCTCTTCATTTCTTTTGTGGATTTGGCTGTCTAACGTCCTTTTATTTCAGTTTGAGGTGTTCACTTTAGTATTTCTTGTAGGGCAGGTCTGCCAGTGACAAATTCACTGTTTTTGTTTATATAGAAATGTCTTTATTTCTAATTTGGTTTTTTTTTTTTTTTGGTGAGGAAGATTGGCCCTGAGTTAACATCCACTGCCAATCTTCCTCTTTTTGCTGAGGAAGACTAGCCGTGAGCTAACAGCCTTGCCCATCTTCCTCTATTTTGTGTATGGGATGCTGCCACAGCATGGCTTGATGAGCAGTGCATATGTCCACGCTTAGGATATGAACCTGTGAACCCCGGGCCACCAAAGCAGTGTGAGAACTTAACCACTACACCACTGGGCTGGCCCCTCTAATTTGTTTTTGAAGGATAGCTTTGCTGGATAGGGAATTCTTGGTTAACAGTCCTTTTCTTTCAGCACTTTGAGTATGTCATCCTACTGCCTTCTGGCATCCATGGTTTCTGGTGAGAAGTCTTGAAGGATCACCTGTACCAGGTGAATCAGTTTTCTCCTGCTGCTCTTGAGAGTGTGTCTTTGTCCTTCTACAGTTTTACTATCATGTGTCTAGATGTGGATGTCTCCCCTCCTGGTGCTGTAACTGTCATGGATATGTCTATATATGTTATAAACCTAACACTACTGTGTTATAATTATTTCTTTATACAATTTTATGCCTTTAAAAGAAGTTAAGAGAAGAAAAGAGAAAATATATGTTTATAATGGTTTTTAAATTAACCTATGTATTTATGATTTCTGGTAGTCTTCATTTCCTCCTGTGGATTCAAGTTATCATCTAGTGTACTTTCCTCACTCCAGTATAACTCAGCCCCCTCCTTTGTGCTGTTACTATCACACACATTACATCTTTGTATGTTATAAGCCCAACAGTACACTTTTATTGTAAATGTTTCATGTAATTGTTTTCTTTAATCAACTGAGAGAAGAAAAAAGAAACAATATATACTGTATTTTATGGTGATTTATGTAATTACCTTTACCAATGATCTTTATTTCTTTGTGTGAATTCAAGTGACCATCTGGTGTCACTTCTTTTCATCCTGAAGAACTTCCTTTAGTATGTCTCATATGGCGGGTCTACTGGCAACAAATTCTTTGTGTTTGTTTACCCGGGAATGTCTTTATTTTACCTTCATTTTTGAAGGATAATTTTGTTGGATAAAGACTTGTTGGCTGACAGTTTCTTTCGGTACTCTGAATATGTCACCCCACTACCTTCTGGTCTCCATTTTTTAAATTGTTTTAAGAAATGCATAACCTAAAATTTACCATCTTAACTTTTTCTAAGTGTACAGTTCAGTAGTGTTGAGTATATTCACATTGTTGTGTAACCAATCTCCAGAAGTTTTTCATCTTACAAAAGTGAAACTCTATACCCATTAAACATTAACATCCCATTTCTTCCCTTTCCCCCAGTTCCAGGTAACCACCATCTTACTTTGACTCTATGAATTTGACTACCCTAGGTAACTCATATAAGTGGATTCACATAGTATTTGCCTTTTTATGACTGGCTTATTTTGCTTAGTATAATGTCTTCAAAATCATCCATGTTGTAGCATGTGTCCAAATATCATTCCTTTTTAAAGCTAAAATGTTCCATTTTATGTATACACCACATTCTGTTTATCCATTCATCTGCCGCTAGACACTTGGCTTGCTTCCTCTTGGCTATTGTGAGTAGTGCTGCTGGGAACACTGTGTGTGGATATCTCTTTGAGATCCTCTTTCAATTCTTTTGATATATACCCAGAAGTGGAATTGCTGGACCACAATGTAATTCTATTTTTAACTTTTTGAGGAAATGCCATTCTGTTTTGATGGCAGCTGCATCATTTTACATTCCTACCGAAAACACACAAGATTCTAATTTCTCCATATCCTTGTCATTTTCTGGTTTTTTGATAGTAGCCATTCCAATGGGTGTGAGGTGATACCTCGTTGTGGTCTCGATTTGCCTTTCCCTAATGATTAGCGGTGTTGAGCATCTTTTCATATGCTTGTTGGCCATTTGTCTATCTTCTTGGGGGAAATGCCTATTTAAGGCCTTTGCTCAATTTTTTAATGGGGTTATTTATTTTTTGGTTATTGATTTGTAGGAGTTCCTTATATGTTCTAGATATTAACTGCTTATCCGATATATGATTTGCAAATATTTTCTCCCTTTCCATAGGTTGCCTTTTCAGTCTCTGAGCCCCAGGAAGTCGCTGCCCCAAGGGTGTTGTACCTGCTGCAGGGGCCTGGATATCCACATGCAAAAGAATGAAGTTGGACCCTTACCTTACGCCGTGCGTGGAACACAAGCATGCGAGGAGAGGGTCCCTCTCCTCCATGGTTAGTCCTGGAGGATTCTTTCCTCAAGCAGGCAGCCATTGACCACAGGAGTGGTATTAATCTAGGTCATCCTCCTACCTGAAGGCTCCTGGGGATTCCAGATGCCCTTAGTTCCCCCTCTGCTGCTCCATAGTCCTTGCTCGTGCCCAGATCACCAGGCCGCAGGGCAAACAAATTACAAGAAAATGAGAGTTAGGAGGCACTATGGAAAGAACCTTGGGCTTGCGGCTACTTCCACGGGTTTTCTCCTTCTCTCCTCCTTCCACACCATTCCTCCCCCTTTCCTGCTTCCCTTTTCTGCTTCTCTCTCTGTAGGATGTCATCTCCTCTCATAGTTTCAGCCACCACCTCTTGTCTGGGGATTGTGAATTGGGTTTTCCCTGGGCCAACCAAGCATGTCACCTCTGCACCTCAGACTTTCCCATCTGTGAAATGAGCAATGGCCCTTCACGCCCTTTCAACCCCAAAGGGTTGATGTGAAGATCATTTGGAGCAGAGAATGAGGAAGTCTTTGACCCTCAAACAACCTGGCCGTGGCAAGTGTTGTTAATCTCCGTTTCACAGAATTGGAGCTTGAGCCCCACGGGCAGAAGGCTTTGTAGCCAAGTTCTCTGCTGCCAGTTGGCGGTGGAGCCGGGCCAGAGTCCCGATCTCTGAAACTTAGGGTATAGCCACAGTAGTCACACCCCACACACTTTAAGGTACCTCTCATTTTTATCAAACACTGAAAAACCAGATGGGAAACCCACAAAACATATCAAGTGACAGAAGAGATCCAAGGCATGTGTAGGATTGTCTGCTTTTCTGAGGGACTTCTTGGAAAAAAGCAGTTGTGGTTTTACAATGGGGCTTGCTCTCTGAATCCAGACCAGAGTGAGCTCCTCATTCAGGACAAAGTGCTGGAGGATGAATCATCTTCTTCTTGCTCAATCACTGCTCCTTGGAGGACTTCCATTTTTTCCAAAGACTGGCTGGCTCTTTATCAAGCTTGTTTCCTCTTCTTCTCGGGCATTCCGCTGGGTTATGTTTTCCAGCCTTCCTTGCAGTTAGGTGAGGCCGTGTGCCTGAATTCTGGTCAGTGGAATATGAGCAGAGCCGATGAGCCCAACTTCCAGACCCAGACCACGAGCCTCCCCTGCTCCGTGTCTGTTTTCCCTTCCGTGGCCCGATGCAAGTGGGCACAGCCACCGGCCCACAGTAGCAGAGCCACAAAGGGAAGGAGCCTGGGTCCCTGAATCACCACTTGGAGAAGAGCTGTCCATTAATCAGGAATACCCATTTTGGACTTTATGTGGTTAGAAATAGACTTTTATCATGTCTGAGCCATTATAGAATTTGGGGCTTGTTTGTTACAGCATCCGGTGTTACATTATCTGACACACGTTAGCATACCTAAATTCCAACACTTTGTTTTTTTAACTCCAGAAGACATTTATATCTTTCATGTGTTTAACAATTTCTCCATCCCGCATAAACCAAAAATATATTCTTAAACCTCTGTCAATACCTTTGAAATAAAATGTGCTCCAGTGTTTCATCTCCTCCTCCTCTCCATGAAGCAGATCTTGCTCTCATGAACCTGCCATCACAGGGAATTCCTAAGGAATCTTTGGAATCAGAATGGGAGTAGAGAGACTAGGTGGAGGGGAACTGGAGACAGCAAGTGTAGACTATTCTTCTGAGTTTTACGGTAAATGTGCAGTATCTGGAGGTGGATGGGGGTCAAAGCATTGTTTTCTTAAGATAGGAGAAATAACAGTATGTTACATGCAGATGAGGATAATACATAGGGAGGGGGAAATTGGTGATGCAGGAAAGAAATGGGAGAATTGAGGAGTAATGTCCTTGAGTAGCAGAGGGGATTAGTCACGAGCAGGGGAGATGTGCGTCTGTGGGTAGGTGTGGTGGCTGCGGGTGGGTGTGCTCTTCTGGTAGCTTCTCTTTTCTCAGGGAAATAAGAATTAGGGTCATCAGCTGAGAGGGAGGATCAGGGAGGAGGGGTGTGAAGTTCTGAGTAGACGGAAGAAAGGATGAAATAGTCTAGGAGAGAGAGAGAGCGAACGAGCCAGGGAAATACAGGAGGGCTTTCGGGCAGCCTCAAGGGGCCACTGGAGATTAGTGATGTTGAATGACAGTGGGCCGGACCGGGCACCTCTCTCCAGCCATGTACAGCTGCACTGGCGCAGGTGCAGTAAGTGGGGAGCTGGGTTTCACTCCAGTCATGGTTTTGCCAGGGGGTAGCAAGAAGAATGGGAGTTGAAGTTATTTGGGCAGGAGAGTTGAGGGTATCTGTAAACGAGGCTTGTAATGAAAGACCATGGAAGTTGAGCTGAGGAAGGAGAGAGGTAAGGACCTGAGCCGGGAGCAAGGGACAGGGAACGGGGCCAGGATCATTCTAGGTGGGGTTGAAGCACTGTTGGAATTGGATATGCAGGACAACGAACGGGACTGATGGATCGATGGTAGTGGCTGGAGAGTGGGTTGTTTGAAATTGAGATTATGCAAGTGCAGTTACTGGTAATGATGTGGTCAAGAGTGTGATCTTGGGAGTGAGGGGCTGAGGTAGGTGGAGGATAAGTTCACTGGAGCAGAGGAGGTCATAGAACTGACAGGCTGGTTATGGAAATCACCAGGATTGTGACAGAATCATGTTGGAGAGAATGACCGAGAGCTGGGAGCTAAAATTGTCAATGAGGGAGGAGGAGTGACAGAGGGGGTGTAGATGGATGCATCATGGATGGTAAAGTCTGGTGACATGCATTTCAAAGAATCTAAGGATTTTAGGGACGAGGGAGAAAGAATGGCTGGCTTGGAATGGCTTTGAAGAGCAGGAGGATGCTTGTCCCATCCCTGGGCCCATGACATGACCACTGCTGGGGAGAGTCCAGCCACTGAGAAGAAGGCTGCAGGTGAAGCAGGGTCCTCAGGGGAGAAGCAAGTTTAGAGCAAAAAAAAAGGAGCAAAAAGATGAAGGACCAGGAAGACACAGGCAAGGATGACCATTCATTACAGAACTCTCAGTCAGAGCGAACATCTGGAAACAACCTAAGTGTCCACGCCAGGGGAATGGATAAACAATATAAAATAAACAATAGAATTTGCTACACACAAGAGTGAAAAGGAGTGTACTAGAGCCACGTGGATTAACATGGAAAAAAAACTTACAAACAAAAACTTGAGTGAAATAAACAAGTTGTCAAAGGTTACATTCAGTATGATGCTACTTATGTAAAATGTTAAGACCCACAAAACAATATTAAATTTTATTTATAAGGCTATAAAAGGATAACAACATCCTTGGGAAGGATCCCCAGCCTCTTCAGAATGGTGATTTTGTGGTTACTCATGGAGACATGGAGAGAGAGGGAGGGGACATGGGTGGGGATAGGGGTAAGGTAGCTTTGGTTGTATCTAAAGTGTTTTACTTCTTAATGAAAAAAGAGAGAGAGAGAGATGAACCAAAATATGAACCAAAACAGCAAAATATCAACTGCTGTCAAATCCAGGTTGTGGGTCCCAAGATTTATTTTACTTTTCTGTATGTTTGAAAGATTTCATTTGAAATTTTAAAAGATTAAAAAGCCTAGAGCAGATTACTATAAAGTACAGTCATGAAGATGGTGTGGTACTAGCATAAGGATGGACGTATAGATCAGTGGAATCAACTGAGAGTCCAGAAATGAATGCATACAATTGATTTTTGACAAGAGTGGCATGACAAGTAAATGGGGAAAGAATAGTCTTTTCAACAAGTGATGCTGGGACAACTGGAGACCCACATGCATAAGAATGAAGTTGGGCACCTACCTCATATCATATACAAAAATTAACTCAAAATGGATCAAAGACCGAAACATAAGAGCTAAAACTATAAAACTCGTAGCAGAAAACACAAGGGTAAGTCATCATGCCCTTGGATTAGGCAATAGTTTCTTAGAAATGACACCTAAAGCACAAGTAACCAAAGAAACAATAGATAAATTGGATGTCATCAAAATTAAAAACATCTGTGTTCCAAAGGACACTATCAATAAAGTGAAAAGACAAGCCAAAGAATGGGAGAAAATAAGAATGCAATATCAAGATACGTAAAGAAATATTACAACTCAACAATAAAAAGACAAACAACTCAATTTAAAAATGGGCCAAGGACATAAATAGGCATTTTTCCGAAGAAGATATGCAAATGGCCAATATACACGTGATAAGATGCTCAACATTATTAGTCATTAGGGAAATGCAAATCAAAACCACAAGGACATGCCACTTCACCTCCACTGTGTGTGAATGTGATGGCTGTAATCCAATAACAGACAATAACAAGGGTTGGAGAAGAAGTGAAGAAATTAGAACCCTCATACATTGGTGGTGGGGATGTAAAATGGTAGCGCCTCCTTGGAAATGGTCTGGCATGTCCTCGAAAGTTAAACATAGAGTTACCATAGGACCTAGCAATTCCACTCCTACTTATATACACAAAAGAGTTGAAAACATAAGTTCACACAAAAACGTGTGCACAAATGTTCATAGCAGCATTATTCAGAATAGCCAAAAAGTAGAAACCACCCAAATGTCCCTCACTGGATGAATGGATAAACAGAATATGGTATATCCACAAGGAAATATTATTCAGCTATAAGAAAGGATGAAGTACTGATACTTCCTACAACATGGATGAACCTTGAACACTTAGGCTAAGTGAAAGAAGTCAGACACAAAAATGCCACAATTGCCTGATTCCATGTCTATGAAATGTCCACAGAAGACAAATTCATAGAGGGAGAAAGTAGATTAGTGGTTGTCAGGGGTTGGGAAGAGGGGAAATGGAGAGTGACTGCTAATGGTGTTTCTTTTTGGGGTGATGAAACTGTTGTGGAATTAGGTAGTGGAGATGGTTAAACACCTTGTGAATATATTAAAAATCACTGAATTATATCCTTTAAAAGGGTGAATTTTATTGTGTGTGAATTATATCTCAATTAAAAAACAAAACCAAAAAACCTGGGAGGGAATCCAGACTCTCTCAGTGTGGCCCCAGCAGATGGCCCCAGGAGCCTTGGTTCCTCATCCGAGGGGATGGTAACCCAGGCTGCCCCCGGCCGAGATGGACTCCACCCGTGGCTTGTCACTGTGCCCGTCCCTCTCTTGCTAGTCTGACCACGGCTGCAGCGAGGGGTTAGAGTGCAGCTGGGCTCTGGGGTCAGAGCTGAGGGCAAATTCGGGCCCCACCACTCAGCTGGCTGTGGACTCTCTCTCTACTCAGTGTCCTTATCTGAGAAACGAGGTAATGATGGCAGCCCAGCCTAAGTGTTGCTGGGAGGAGATGCTGAGATAGTGAGTGTAAAACATGACACAGTCAGTCTGGCTCTCAGTAAGTACCAGTTGGCATCGTCATTATTATTATATTATCATTATTGTTTATACCAAGTAGTGGTCTGGACTCAGCTTCAAAGACCTTGCTTCCTGGCTGGGCTTTTGACCAACTCTCTTTGCTCACAAGGGCCCAGACTTGCCAGCCCACTGCCCAGGCCCTTGGATAAATGTGTTTCATCCTTCCCTCCAGCTCCTGGGACAAGCTGGGGTGCTGATCTCCACCCAGCCGAGTAGAAGGGTGCTGGGATGCCCCCCAGGAGGCTTTGGGGCAGGGCTCACAGGCACTCAGAAATCGGGGCCTGCAGTGGTCCTCACAGCCCCAGGTGGAGCCCTGTCCTGGGCCCCCTGCCTTTGCTGAAAAGAGGAAGCTCCGAGGCACCTGTTGGGCCAGGGACTTTCTCTGCCTCTCAGTGGAAGCAAAAGCCCAGCCACTCTACTTCTAGGAATTTATTCACCACATGCATTCCCCCCTATGGGTACGCTCAAGGAAGGTTATTTTGGCATTTTTATGTAAATGAAAAAGACTGGAAAAACCCAGAGTGTCCATTAATAGGGGACTGGCCATACGCATTTTGGAGCAGGCATTCCGTGGAAAAGCACACAGCCATGGAAAGAATGAGGCCAATCTAAATGTACTGTAGGGAACTGCTCCCGAGATGCATTTTAGGTGAAAAGAGCCTGGGGCAAAACTGTATTTTTGTATTTAGTCTATGCTGTCCTCCTCCCACCTTCTCCCTCCCCCTCTCCCTCCCTCCCCTTTCTCCCCTTTCCCTCTCCCTCCCTCCCTGCCCCTTCCCGCCCTCTGTCCCTCCCTTCTTTCCTTCCTTCCTTCTATTTCTTTCAAAGGAATACCTTTATATATGTGCTTGCATGTGCATAGACTGTTTCTGAAGGAAAAACAAGAAATCATTCAGCCTGTTTGCCTCTGAGGAAGGGAAATAAAACATGGCGGGGGCAGTCAGAGGTGGGAGAATTACTTTTCAGTCTACCCCTTTTTGCACTGCTTGAATTTAAAATTTTATCTTTTTGAATAGGTACATTATGCATATGAAAAAAATTTCAAATTATACAAAAGGATGTTGGGTGGAAAGTAAGTCTCCCCGCGTCTGAGTGCCTCCCCTCACACCACCCCCGTTCCCTCCTCAGGGGCAGCTAATGCGATCAACTCTTTGTGTATTTTTTCAGATATAAACTGTGCATTTGGTAAATACATGTTGATATGGAATTCTGTATATTTTTATTGTGGTAAAATATACACAACACAAAATTTCCCATTTTAATCTTTTTTTTTTTTTGGCTGAGGAAGATTGGCCCTGAGCCAACACCTGTGCCCATCTTCCTCTGTTTTATATGTGGGACGCTGCCACAGCATGGCTTGGTAAGCGGTGTGTAGGTCCACACCTGGGATCCAGCTGGCAAACCCGGGAGCGTGTGAACTTAACCACTATGCCATGGGGCCAGCCCCTCCATTTTAACCATTTTTAAGTGTTCAGTTCAGTGGCATTAAGTACATTCACAGTGTTGTGCAACCAGCACCACATTCCATCTCCAGAAGTTTTCCATCTTCCCAAACTGAAACTCTGTCCCCATTAAACAATAATTCCTATTCCCCGCCCCCGCCCCAGCCCTCAGGCAACCACCAGTCTACTTTCTTTCTTTCTTTTTATTTTTTTTCCTGTTTTTGCTTGAGGAAGATGGTCCCTGAGCTGACATCTGTGCCAGTCTTCCTCTACTTTGTATATGGGACGCCACCACAGCGTGGCTTGATGAGCGGTGTCTATGCCTGTGCCTGGGATCCGGCCCGTGAACCCCCGCCGCCCAAGTGGGGCATGCGAACTTAACCCCTGTGCCACCGGGCCAGCCCCTCTACTTTATAGATTTGACTCTACGGATGTGACTACTCTAGATACCTCAAGTAAGTGGAATCTTATGATATTTGTCTTTTTGTGACTGGCTTTTTCACTTAGCATAACATCCTCAAGGTTCATCCATGTTGTAGCCTGTGTCAGAGTTTCCTTCCTTTTTAAGGCTGAATAATATTCCATTGTATGCATATACTACATCTTGTTTATCCATTCATCTGGACATTTGGGTTGTTTCCACCTTCATGGTTTTTTTTTTTTTTTTGAGGAAGTTTGGCCCTGTGCTAACATCTGTTGCCAATCTTCCTCTTATTTTTTCTTTTCTTCCCAAAGCCCCCGTACATAGCTGTGTATCATAGTTGTAGAGTTGTAGCTCTTCTATATGGGACGCCACCTCAGCATGGCTTGATGAGCAGTGAGTAGGTCCACGCCCGGGATCCAAACCAGCCAACCCGGGGCCGCCGAAGCAGAATGTGTGGACTTAACCGCTACACCATGACACGGACCCCACCTGTGTGTATTTTTTAATAAACAAAAATTAATTTAAGCAAAAGAAGGAAGTTTGGGGAAAAGAGGATTTGGTCTGGGAGATTTCCACGCATTGCAGCCGGGACAGAAGGTTGGTGCAGCATCAACCACCCGAAGGAGGAGTGACAACACCCCCTTCAACCGCCGGGGGTTCCCCGCCCCTAGAGGAACTCCCCTTTCCTTTCTTTGAAAGCTGGTCCCCTGAGCACAGCCTGGGGACTCAGGGCTCCTTGAATGTTGTAGCTGCCTCTTCTCCTGCTCCTGGGAGGCCTAGGGCCCTTAGGGAGCAGAGGCCGGCTGGCTGCAGGTGTGGCTCACCCTCTTTCCATGTCCCAGGGAAATGAGACGATGGAGTGGGGCCGCTGCTGGCAGAGGCTGAGCTGGCGGGAAGGGCATGGAGCCCTGCCACGGCCCTGGGGACGCAGGTGCTCTCCAGGGGGGAGCCCCTGAGCCCCCCTCATGGAAGGGCCTCGGCCCTGGAGGGCCCCACGTAAGAAAACCCCGAGTTCAGATGAAGAGCAGTCAGACCCGTTCTCTGCCTCTCACTTGCGCTCCTCCAGCGACGGCCCATTGCTCACAGGGTGACTTCCACGGTTAAAAAAGCTATTTTTTTTCTCTCCGTGTTTTTATTATGAAACGTTTTAAATGTTCAGAAAATTTGTTTTAGTAGTTCCATGATCACCAGCATATCCACCACCTAGCTGCCACATTGCCAACATTTTGCCATATTTGCTTTGTCTCTTCCTTTCTCTCTCTGGGATATTACATATGTATACGTACATACGTGTTCATATACACATATACATACATATATGGCTAGATACCTAGGCATGTACATATGCACACACATGCATATATAGATGTACAATATACATATATGCAGGCACATGCATACAACATACATGTACATATAGGCAATACATGTACATATATGCACATATACCCACATATGTATATACACACGTATCTACATATACACACACACGTGTTTCCCCTGAACCTGAACGTAAGGTCATCATGACCTTCATCCCAAAATACTTCCGTGTGCATCTCTTGAGAACAAGACACCCTCCTATGCACTCTTAAAGTCTTTATTACACCTAAGAAAATCAATAACAAAGCCCTAATATCATCTAATATTTACATTTCCCCATTTGTTCCCAAAAGGTGTTTTATAGTTTTTAAAAACTAAGATTCAATCAAAATCCACATATTGCACATATCTGGCTATGTCTCTTAAATCTCTTTCAATCTTCAATGTTCCTATCCGCCTTTTTTTTTTTAAACAACATTGACTTTTTACGGACCCTGGGACAGTGTCTTGTAGAAGGCCTGGAAGATCCCACCTTCTGGAGTTGTTTGTTTTCTTGTGGGGACATTCCTCTTCCTCTGGCCACTCTATTTCTGGTAAACTGGAAGTTAGGACTAGAGACTTCATTGGATTCTGGGTAGCATTTTTTTTTTTTTTAATATGCATTACCCACTGAATGCCTAGGTGGAGTGCTACAGAAACCTAGCAAGTGGGGAGCTGTCTCTTTTTGGGGGAGGGGGGAGATTTGCTCTGAGCTAACATCTGTTGCCAATCTTCATCTCTCTTTTCTTTTTTTTTCCTCCCCAAAGCCCCAGTACATAGCCGTACATTCTGGTTGTAGGTCCTTCTAGTTCTTCTATGTGAGCCACCGCCACAGCACGGCTACTGACAGGCGAGTGGTGTGGTTCCCTGCCGGGGAACTGGACATGGGCTGCAGAAGTGGAGGGCGCCAAACTTTAACCACTAGGCTGTCATGGCTGGCCCACCTTTTTATTTATTTTTTTTTTACTTTATTTTTTTAGAGAAGTTTTATGTTCACAGCAAAATTGAGAGGGAAGTACAGAGAATTCTGATATACCCCCTGCCCCTATGAATGCACAGCCTCCCCTGTTATCAACATCTCCCACCAGAGTGGTTCATTTGTTACAACTGATGAACCTACACTGACACATCATAATTACCCAGAGTCCATAGTTTGCATTAGGGTGGTGTACACTCTTGGTGGTGTACATTCTGTGGGTTTGGACAAAAACATGATGGCATGTATCCACCATTACAGTATCATATAGAGTAGTTTCACTGCCCTAAAAATCCTCTGTGCTCTGCCTAGTTACCCCTCCCTCCCCCCAGTTCCTGGAAACCACTGATTTTTTTATTGTTTTCATAGTTTTGCCTTTTCCAGAATGTCATCTAGATGGAATCATACAGCATATAGCCTTTTCATATTGGCTTCTTTCACTTAGTAACATGCATTTAAGATTCCTCCATGTCTTTTCATGGCTTCACAGCGATTTCTTTTTAGCACTGAATAATATTCCATAGTCTGGATGTACCATTTATTATCCATTCACCTAATGAAGGACATCTTGGTTGCGTCTATGTTTTGGTAATTAAAAATAGAGCTTCTATAATGTTGGCTTTTGTGTGGACATAAGTTTTCAGCTCCTTTGGGTAAATACTAAGGAGCGGATTGCTGGAGTGTATGCTAAGAGTATGTTTAGTTTTGTAAGAAACCACCCTGTCCTCCAAAGTGGCTGCACCATTTTGCATTCCCACCAGCAACGAATGAGAGTTCCTGTTGCTCCACAGCCTCGCCAGCGTTTGTTGTTGTCCGTATTCTGGATTTTGGCCATTTTAATAGGTATGTAGTGGTATCTCGTTGTTTTAGTTTACAGTTCCCTGACGACACACGACATAGAGCATCTTTTTATATGCGTTTGTTTTCTTTTTTTATTATATACAACTTAAAATTTTTAATATATACAACATGAAATTTACCATTTTAAGTGTACAGTTCAGTGGCATTAAGTACATTCACGCTGTTGTGCAACCATCACCACCATTCACCTCCAGAACTTTTCCGTCTTCCCAAACCAAAACTCCGTATCCATTAAACACTAACTCCCCATTCCCCTCCCTCCAGCCCCTGACAACCACCCTTCTACTTTCTGTCTCCATGAATTTGACGACTCTAGGAACCTCATAGAAGTGGAATCACACAGTATTTGTCCTGTGACCGGCTTTGGGACACGCCTTTTGACAAGAGGTCTTCTGAGGTGATGCTGTGCACTTCCGACGCCTGCCCATCACGAGGCTCACAGGAATCACAGCTGAGCAGGCTCCCTGGGATCCTGCCTGCCCGCCTCTCCCACCTGCTCCCCCGCCCACTCCGCTTCAGCTGCTCAGCCCTCTCGCCAGCTCGCAGGGTCTTTGCACCAGCTCTTTCCTCCCGGGCAGGCTCCTTGACATCTCCCAGATTTCAGCTTGAATGTCACCCCCTCCTAGAGGCCTTCCCTGACTGCCCAAAACTCCTTCTTCCCTATGGTCACTGTTTTTCTCTGTTTCATTTCTTCCCAGCACTCTCCCGGCCTGCAGTATCTTGTTTGGTATTGGTTCACCAGTTTACGGTCTGTCTCCAAGGTAAACTCCATGACAGAGGGATCTGTTCATGGCTGAGTCCCCAGACCCTGGCACTGGTGCCTGGCACATGGCAGGCACTTGCATTCCTCTCACTGCTGTAACAAATGAGCACAAATTCAGTGGCTTAAAACAACACAGATTTATCATCTTACAGCTCAGGAGGTCCAAAGTCCTAAATCAGTCTCAGTGGACTAAAGTCAAGGTGTCCACAGGGCTGGGTTTCTTCCGAAAGCTCTAAGGGAGAATCTATTTCCTTGCCTTTTCTGGCTTCTAGAGGCTGCCCGCATTCCTGGGCTCAGCCCCGCGTCACTTGGACTTCTGCTTCTGTCAACCCACCTCCTGCTCTGAGTCTGAACCCCTGCTCCCCTCTTATAGTGACCCTGTGATTACACTGGGCCCATCCAGATAACCCAGGAAATCTCCCCATTTTAAGATCCTTAACTTGAACACATCTGCAAAGTCCTTTTTACCATGTAAGGTCACATACGCTCAGGTTTCAGGAATCAGGATGTGGACATTTTGGGGAGACCATTATTCTGTCTACCAAAGGGCTCAATAAATATTTGCTGAATGAGTAAATAAATGAATAGGTGGGTCCTTTTACAAATCGAGTCCTAAATTCCAGGGCTGGCTCAGCCACTTACTGGCTCTGCAACCTTGGGCAAGTCCCCTTCATCTCTGAGCCTCAGTTTCCCCCTTCATGAGATGTGTTCTGAGCACCCACCACATACGCCCCTCTTGGTAGAACTGGGAATGCCAAGACAAAGAAGAGGAGACCCCCGCCTTCCAAGAGCTTGGAGTTTGGCTTCTGGGGAGGGGCCTGAAAAAGAGAAACTCTGACATAATCCTCTCAGGTCCATATTCTAGATCACCTCAGAAAACTCTGAAGTCCTGAGGGGGTGTGCTTACCCAGAAGGTGACATTTCAAAGGGTTCTTGACACATGAGTAGGAGTTTATGCAGTAGAGAAGTGGAAAGGGCATTCACGGTCAGAGGCGGCCTGCAGACCTCTTTGAGGAAGTGTGAGGAGTGTGATGTGATCCCTCAGGGGAGGGAGACTAGTGGGAGCAGGAGGTCTGGAAAGGAGGCTTGAAGGCCGAATCAGGAGCATGAGCTCTGCCCTCAGGTCAAGGGGCCACAGCAGGGTTTCGAAGCAGGAGAGAGGTGTGTGCAGCTGTGAGTCTGGGCCGCTCACTCTGGTCACTGCAGTGTGGAAAGGGGATTGCGGGGCCAGCATCTGGGCTTGAGGTGGAGATGGCCTGGACCGGGCAGGGACAACAAGGTGGAGAGAAGGGGACAGAACCGAGAGAGATTTAGGAAGTAGCATCAGTGGGACACGGTGATAGAGAAGGGGGCGGGCGAGGAAGAGCTTGGAGACGGCTGGGAAGAAGAACAGGCAGGATGGAAACGTGTGGAAGCTTTTTGCACCTGTTGCGTGGACCATGAACTGGCCCAAGTTGGGATTTTGTAAGAAGCCCTTGAAGACACTGGTGATGGGGCAGAGAAACCAACACACTGGATTCTTGGCCTCTCCCTTTGAAGAAAGATCAGTGATAAGGTCACCAAGCGTACAAGATGGGCCCCAGTTCCAGGTGAGGGTTTAGGGCTGTTTAGCTCCTGTCCACATTCTCTCTGATTTACAAACAACCACTGAGGTAATAGGTAGGGCTGCAAACCCATCTCCCCCATTTCCAGATGGGCAAACCGAGACCCAGAGACATCCAGTGACATGGCCAAGGCCACACAGCAGGCAGACCTGGGGAGCACAGGCCTCCAAGAGGCCCAGTTCAAAGGGGATTTTGCAAGTCTCTTGAGACTCAGAGAGGACAGAGTGGGGGTCCCCTCTGAGTGGTTCCTGGCCACAGAGAATTTCCTTTGGCTTGGAGTGAGCGGGAGTTCTGCTTTCATAATGTGAATGTGAGAGATTCTGGGCTCACCCATGACTAAGAGTGTCTGAGGCTTGTGGGTGTAGCAGGCACTTAAATACCAGACCTTCCTGTCCTCCGGCGATTGTAGACACCTGGGCTGGGACACACAGGACAGGAGCATGGCCAGCCTACAGACCCCGCTCCTGGCTGCCCTCGTCCTCCTCGCTATGGTACTTCAAGCAACTGAGGCAGGTGAGGCTTGGGAACGGGAGGGCTCCCTGCAAAGGCTAGGCTCAGACACGGGGGCATCCTCCTCGTGTAGTGGCAAGAGCACTGGACTGAGAGCAGAAGACCCCAGTCTGCTGCTGGCTATTGGGCTAGTCCTATTGCTTCTCCTGGCCTCAGTTTACACATCTGTTAAGTGGGTAGTCTTGAAGGCTTGAGTCTAGGATCTGTCTCAGCCAGGTTGGGGGATGTGAGGAAGGAGCCACCAAGGGGGGCCGGCTGGGGTGGGAAAAGGCAGGAGCTGGGGTAAGGGATATTCCCTTGGAAAGCTGGTCCTGCCCTCCCACCACTCTATTTTTGCTCTAGAACTTGCTCTCAACAGTGTTCCTGACTTCTCTTCTCCATCCCAGTGTGAACTCTCCTGCCCTGTGTTGGGCAGGGGAACGAGCACTGGACTAGGAGTCAGGCAGCTAGGAAGAATAAGTACTCAGCTATTGAGTTTCCTGAGAGCTTTCCCTGCATTACAGGCCCCATAGATTCAG
The DNA here is from genome assembly GCA_031878705.1 of Tapirus indicus. Taxonomy (NCBI): domain Eukaryota; kingdom Metazoa; phylum Chordata; class Mammalia; order Perissodactyla; family Tapiridae; genus Tapirus; species Tapirus indicus. The sequence continues at coordinate 27,009,572 of CM062927.1, read as the reverse complement.
TGCTATTATTATCCCCCTGGTCAGAGGAGGACACTGGGCCTCAGAGATATTAAATGACTTGCCTAAGGTGGCCTGGCGACTCAGGGCAGAGTGGGACTTGAACCCGGGTCTGCGTGACTGGACTCTGCCTGAGCCCTTGTCCTGAATCTCCAGAGTGCTGTGTGACTCTGGGCAAATCCTCCCCATCTCTGGACCTCAGCCTCGCAGTTTGCATCATGAAGGGGGTTACAGTAGATGTGAGCTGAAGCAGACTTCCGGAATTACCTGGGGATTTCGTCAAAATGTGCCTCTGATTCAGCAGGACAGCTGGGCACTGAACATTTCTGACAAGCTCCCAGGTGATGCTGATGCTGCTGGCCCTCGGACCTCCCCTACGGCTCCTTCCTCTTCAGAGTCTCTGGGTCCCGTCTAGAAGCTTAGGGCATCCTTGATGCTCAGTCGTTCTGAATCCCTGTCCCTTGAGCTGACCGGCCCAGAGTGTAGACATTGGGCCCTTAGTGGCTTTGCAGAGGCCCTGAGAGTGGGGACTTTGAGGCCCAGAATCCTCTGGACACCAGCCTTCCACATGAGAACAGAAAAGCCGGGTCAGGGTCGGGGCTGCGGGAGAACTCTCTGTGCCCCAGACTGTGACTCCTCTGAGGCCCCCTCTCCCCCAGGCCCTTATGGCGCCAACGTGGAGGACAGCATCTGCTGCCGGGACTACATCCGTCACCCCCTGCCCGGGCGAGTGGTGAAGTATTACTACTGGACTTCGGAGTCCTGCCGGCGGCCTGGCGTGGTGTGAGTGGGGAGCTGGGGAGGCGGGGCCTTGGGGGGCCTGCGGGGTGTGGCCCGGGGGCCGGGGTGCAGGAAGGCAGGGCGGACTCAGGGAGGGGAGGCATGCAGCTGGGCCTCCGCTGGATGCTTGGCTTGAGAAGAGGGCTCAGCCCAAGCTTGGGTATACCAAGAAAAAAAATCACGTGGTCACTCTACAAATACCATCGGGCACCTACTGCGTGCCGGGTTCTGAGGACGCAGAGCTGAATGAACGAACGCAGAGCTGAATGAACGAACGCGTGGCAGTACGGGCAGTGTGGGCTACAGAGTGGAGGGTACAGGCTGTGGGCAGTGTGCCTAGGGCAGCTGGGTCAGCAAAGATGCTCCCATCAGAAGCATCTGACCCTGCCCTGGGTCCTGGGAGTTAGTCGAGGCAGCCACTCTTACCAGAAGAAGCATATGAAGAGCTAACACTCACAGAGCGCTTCCTCCGGGCCGGGCACTGTCCTGAGCATTGCTGTGTGACCTCCTTTAACCCTCACAGCATCCTACAAGGAGCTGGGATGATTTCCATTTTATAGATGGAGAAACAGCTTGGTGGGGGAGTGACTCGATCAAGGTTGTCCAGGCTGGAAGCAGGACTGCTGGGTCCTTCAGCAGGGCTCTCTCCTTTGGTTCTTGTTCTCCTTTGCTTCTTTCTCTCAGCTTCTTTGCTTCCTTCTCCCTGGCCTGGAACCTGTGCCTGTTCCCACCTCCGGCTGGGGGCTTGGCCCGTCCTTTCTGGGGCAGCCCCTCCGGCCGCTGCTCCAGCTCCTCTGAGCCTGCTGCCTGCAAAACCACACCCTGGAGGCTGCTTGGGCCTGGGGACTCACGGCCTCCCGGGGGCTCTGTCATCTTCCGTCTTCGTCTCGTCTTCCTCCTCCTCACTCGTCTTCCATCTCTCAGAGGGGTCTGCAGGTGACTCACAAAGAAGGCTGAAGTGAGAAGCCCTCCCAGGGTTCCTGTTACTGCAACTCTGAGCCTCAGTTTCCCCATCCGTATAGCGGGAATGATTACCTTCCTTTAATGTTTATCAAATATGTAGAGAGTGCTTGCTAACTGCTAGGCACTGTTATAAACACTTTATAAATATTAACTCATTTAATCCTTGAAACAACGCTATGTAGTAGGTACGATCATGATCCCCTTTTCTCCGGTCAGGAAATGGGCAGAGAGAGGTTATGTGGCCTATTGAGCATCACAGGGCATGGTAATAGTAAGTGGAAGCTGTAACGCTCCATGCCTGGCATATAATAGATGCTTGATAAAAGACAGCACACATGTGGTTATTGGATTTTGAGCTCTAGAAAGAATGTGGCTTGACAAATGGGGAGATCAAGGCTCAGAGAGGGGCTGAGCCTTGTCCAGTGTCACACAGCGGCCAGGGCAGGCTGCCCATGTGGCCAAGATCAACATTGCTGCCTTCTTTGTTCTTTCTGTTCGTTGGTCATCTGAGGGGCAGGGAGGGGACGGGGGAGTAAGGGGAGCCAAGAGCTCCGGGCCTCATGGACAGGCTCTCTAGAGGCAGGAAGGGGGTCCAGGGCTGGGGGATGTCTCTGACCCCCGGCCAGCTTTGAACCATTCCTGCCAACGGTGGCCGAGGCAGAGTGCCCCAGGGGCCCGGCCTGGTGTTGGCTGCAGCTTGGCAAGGGTGGGAGCCTTCGCCCACGATTGCTGTGTGATCTGGGCCAGTGCTCACCTCTCCTCTCTGGGTTTCCAGCCTCTCAGAGGGGCCTGGATGGGGCCGCTCTGCAAAGGCTCCGCCCCGAGGGTCCAGTTGGCAGCGAGCACTGAGCACGGTGAGTCAGATCTCACCAGCTCCAGCCCACGGCAAGTTGCTTTCCCTCTTTGGGCCTCACTTCCCTCAGCTGTGAAATGGACAGAATAATACGGCCTCATAGGGTTGCGGTAAGGATTTATTAAGACAATCCATGTCGAAAGTTGGGGCCAGCTCCTGGCACAATTACATAACACCCACCATCTGCTGTGTACTGTGCCGAACACTTCGTTTTATACTAACCTATCAAATCTCCATCAAAATCCCGTGACGCTGGACCACGATTATCATCTCCATTTTACAGATGTGGAAACCGAGGCTCCGAGAAGTTAAGGGACTTCTTAACTTGCTCTGCTTACAAGTGGTAGAGCTAGGATTTTAGCCCCGGTAATCTGGCTCCAAAGTTCATGTTCTTGGCTCCTGCCCAATACTCTCTCTCCCAAGGCAACGTCAGCATTAATTATGAGATTCTTGGGCATTCTACTCCCTGGCTGACCTGGCACTCAAGGCTGCAGCTGAGGGTTCCGGAAGTCCTTGTTGCTCATCTCCCCCTCTCCCCCTTAAGGAATATGTTTGCATACAGAAGGTGGCCTATAAATTTTGAACCACTCTAGGTAGCAGGTACCTCTGCATAGGGCAGGTGCTTCATAAATGCTAAGCCACTCTACATAGCAGGCATCTTTACATACAACAGGTGATTCATAAATGATAAGCTTCCGGGGGGGGATGTGGCATCCTTGCTGCAGGCTTATGGTGCCTTATTGTCTCCTCTTTCCAGCTTGCTAACCATCAGGGACCGGGAGATCTGTGCTGACCCCAGACTGCCCTGGGTGAAGAAGATTCTCCAGAAGCTGACCTAGTAAGGAAAGGCCCTGCCCTGATGACCGAGGCCTTGGCTCCTCCAGGAAGACGCACAGAGCCCTACCTCCCTGCCACTGCAGCTGCTCCCCAACACAAGCCTGTGCCATCGACCCTCTGCAATCCCTGATCTCCATCCCTGCCGCTGTCACCCTCAGTCAAGCCTCCACACTGTCACTCTCATCTCCCCTCTTGCCCCTCCAACCCATCCTCTGCCCCACCATAGCCAGAGGGCCCACAATCCTGGTCAGTCACTCCCCTACTCAAAACCCTTCCATGGCTCCCCATTGCCCTAAGCTGAGGTCAGAGTCCCTGAGCCTGGCACCCCTGCCCTCTGGATCTGTGTCCCATCCTTGTCTCCAGCCCTACCTCATTTCCCTCCATGCATGTTGGACTCCAATTCCTTATTCTCCAAATCCATGCCATACATTTCCACTTCTGGGTCTTTCCTCAGGCTGCTCCTCACACCAAGAATGTCTCCCCATCCCCTGCACCTGTCCAACCCCACCCGCCTTCCAAGGCATGGCTCCGCCTAAGCAGCCAGTAGTAGAGTTTCGTTTTTCAGACTTCCCTTGGCCCTCTGCCTCCTCTTAAAAGCCCTGATCACAGTCTGCCCAGAATTCTTGGGTCTTGGAGGCTTGTCCTCCAGCCCCACTGGCTTGACCAAAGTCCACACCTGAGTTACTTTTGGCTCCCAGCCTCCAGCACAGAGCACAAGGCCTGGCTCAGAATCACGGCTCAACAAGTGGCAAGTGATGTCCCTCTCCCACCCCCCAAAGGCCCTCCTACATCAACAGAGATTCAAGGTCATCCAGAGAGGAGCAAGCTGGGTCAATGGGAAACCTCAGGTTTGCCCAGAGTCACCTTTCTTCCCCATTTTTCCTACATTTTGGGTCTCTTTACCCTTCTCACTTCCCTCAGGTTTTTACTGCCCCTCCAACCTCCAACACCCAGGCCTGACCTCTTCAGAGGCCCCCACTTGCCCTTCCTCCTTCCCCAAATAGCTGATAACCAAATTCATGCTATGGTGTGAATGATTACCCTTGGCTTGGTATTACAAACTCTAGTTATATTAAAAGAGGGCTAATGCTTAAGAGGCCAAATGGATGAATGGGGGAATTTTAGGAGCTGTGTGGGAGGGGGGGACAAGGCAGAACTTTCCTGGCCCCGGGAGTGAGTGTGTGGGGTACACTTAAGTGAAAGAGCCTTGGATGGAGGTTGTTCTCAGGAGGCTGTAACCAGGCTGAAGACTGGGATTTTGGATTTATCTACACCTCCTTGGGGACAACAGATTCCCCAGGTAAAGGAAATAAACTTTACATGTGCTTGTTCCTTTCTGAGCCTGGTGTAGCTCAGCGGGGTGATTGTTGCTGTGTGACCCTGAGGAGACCATCTAACCTCTCTGAGCCTCACCTGAGAATGAGAATACCCACCTTATGGGGTTGCTGTGGGGCTCAGGTCCAAGGCATGGGGAATGACTTTGCCAGTCATAAAATTCAGTTCCTTCCAGGGCCCGTGTCCCCCCTGGAGCCCAGCATCATCTGCCTGCCACGGGCACGGGAAGTGTCAACCTGCCCATGCTCCTGGGACCCCTCCCACCTCCCCTTCTATCTTGCCCTTGCCCCACAGGCCTCCTTCTGGAAAATAAATCCTCTACAACAGTGTCTGCTTCGTTCCCTGGCATTTACTGTCCACCATGACCCCTTGTCTCCCAGTGGGGCAGCCCTTGACCTTGACACTTGAGCTGGCTTGCCCAAGGTCTCGCTGGAGGGGGTGGGGAGCCAGGACTAGACATGAGGACCAGGGAAGTAGCTGCGTACCAACGGGGAGCCCCAGGCATTTGTCCACCAGGAGGACCACCCTGTCAGAAGGAACTGATGAAATCATTCATTCAATCCCCAAGTCTAGAGCTTTATGTAGCATATTCATTCATTCATTCACTCAGTCAGTCAGTCAGTCAGTCAGTCAATAACCCAACTTCAAGCTTCCCCCTTCAAGGGCGGACACGGAGGAAGAGGAGAGGGTATCAGGAAAGGCTATTTCCTGGAACGAACAACTCCAAACTCTCAGTGACTCAACGCCATAGAAGTTTTTCTCCTCACACGAGCTCTGATCGGGCATTCCTGGTCTGTGGGCGACCCTCCACACAGTCATTCAGGGGCCCAGGCTCCCTCTTCACGGCCCCTCCCTCCTCCAGGATGGACTCCTCTCCATCATCCAGCAGATGGGGAATGAGAATGGGGGCTTGTGGCAGGGCTGTATGAGCCAGGCCAGGAGGAGAGGCTCATCACTTCTGCCCACGTGCCAGAACTCAAGGCACATGGCCACCCTGACCGCAAGGGATGCTGGGAAGCACAGCCAAGCTGTGTGTGCAGGAGGAAGAGGGAGTGGGTTGAGGGAGCACCTAGTTCATCGGGTGCTGAACTGCCCAGGCCCTCAAATGGGCCTGCTTTCCTGGAATTCCTGGAAACAGCTCACTCTGCCAGAACAACAGAAAAAGGATTCCTTAGTCCATGGGGCTTCTTCATTATTTCCTCAGCGTAAACACTGTTCCATGGACATGTTGGTACAGGTGGCCTTTGCTCCCCTTCAGATCTGGCTCTCGCAGCGGGGTGTCCAGGGCTGTAGCTTCAGACACCCAGAGCACTTGTCTGGGAGGCAGGGAAGAGCATCGGGAAGGGCACGTCTCGGATTCAGATGGACAAAGGAACTCTCACTGGCTGGGTGTCTGGAGTAAGCAGCTCGGTCCCTCTGAGCCTCCGTGTCTCTCTGTGAACAGGGGGCAGTAAAAGCACGTGTCAATGCACGTGGTTGTGAGAATCTGATGAGGTAAAAGGTAAGACAGCCCAGTACCAAAATAGGCAAAGATTTGAATAGGCATTTCTCCAAAGAAGGTGTTCAAATGGTCAATAAGCACATGAAAAGATGCTCAGCATTACTAATCATTAGGGAAGTGCAAACCAGAACCACAGTGAGATACCACTTCTCACCCATTGGGACAGCTATTATTGAAAAAAAAAAAAGGTCAGCGAGGGTGTGGAGAAATTGTAACCCTTGAGCGTTGGTGGCAGAAATGTAAAATGGTACAATCGCTGTGGAAAACAATATAGCAGTTCCTCAAAAAATTAAACAGAATTACCAGTAATCCCACTTCTGGGTATACACACAAAAGAACTGAAAGTAGGGAATCGAACAGATATTTGTTCATCCGTGTTCACTGCAGCATTTACCACAATAGCCAAAGGGTGGAAACAACCCAAGTGTCTGTGGATGGATGAACGGATAAACAGAATGTGGGATAGCCATACAATGGGATATTACTCAGTCTTAAAAAGGAAGGAAATTCTGACACCTGCTACAAGGTGTAGGAGACCTTGAAGACATTATGCTAAGTGAAATACGCGGGTCACAAAGATAAACACTGTATAGTTCCTAGAGTAGCAAAGCCACAGGGACAGAAAGTGGAATGGGGGTTGCCAGGGGCTGGGGGGAGGGGGAAATGGGAGTTATTGTTTAATGGATTCAGTTTCACTTTTGCAGGATGGAAAAGCTCTAGAGATGGATTGTGGTGATGGTGGCCCAACAATGTGAACGTACTTAATGCCACTGAACTGAGCACTTTCTAGAAGTGGTTAAAATGGTAAATTTGGTGTTATGTGTATTTCACCACAATAAAAAGAGGGTGTGGCTGGCCTGCGCACAGACAGAGGAGCAGCCAGTGCAGGAGGGCAGGCCTCCTTATTGGCCAGAAAAGGAGAGCCGGGCAGAGTTGATTGGGGGCAGGGAAGAGCTAGGCAAGGCTGTCCCCCAAGGCCCCTGGAGATGGCCACCTCGCTGGCCACCCAGTCCCTCTTGCCATCCTGGGGCCCCACAGGAGTGCCCCGGGCTCTCCACCGCTCTCCCTACAGCTGTTTCTGTTCTGCTTCTGGGGCTGGGGGAGTCCCTCACGTCCCACAAGAATGGTGCAGCTTGCCTGCTCTCTGGGGCACCTAGGCAGGCTCCTGGCCGTCTGTGGGTCTGTGGAAGGTGTGGGCAGGGATAACCCCATCCCTACCTCCCCACAAACCCCCGAGGAAACCCTCTTTCCTGCTACCCAGCACTGTTCCACTTCCTAATCGCTGTTCTAGTCTTCCTCAGCTCAGAACCTTCCCAGCTCCTTTTTGGCCCTGAACAGCATCCTCATTCTTCACTTCATCCACTTCAGAGTGGCCAACTGCAGCCTCCCCACCCACTCTTTCCTTGGAGCCAGTGGTACTGGACCATCTCCATCCACTGCATAGGTCCAGTACTTTCCACCTTGGTTAGGTTTTCCCCTCTGCCTGGAATGGTCTGTCAAAATCCTGCCCATCTGTATATCACAGGTTACTTGTGAATCACAAAAGGAATGATGCTTCTCCGGCAGCGAGATCTAGCAGTCCGTCTCCCATCAATGCATCCAGAATAGTGGGACAACCTGTCTGTTGTGGCGGATGTGATGTTGTGTAAGGTGAAGTACAGTGTCACTCATCATGGATTCTTGCTAAGAATATGTAGCTGGGATCCAATAGAGGGCACAGAACTAACTTCCAGTTTACAGTTCATGGGACAGGGGGCCAAATTAGATGACGTCACAAGGAAATAATGAGATAAATTAAGAACGAGAACAGTGTGGAAGACTACAGCCTGGACTCTTCAGAAAGTCGACGTCATGAAAAACATGCAAGGGGTCTACTGTGGGCTAGAAAGAAATAACCATATGCAATGCGTGAACCTAGACTGGATCCTAGTTCAAAAAATAGAAGAGAGAAAGAGAGACGGAAGGAGGGAGGGAAGGAGGAAAGAAGAAGGAAAGAGAAAAGAAGAAACTATAAAATACATTTTGGGGACAACTGGAGAAATCTGAATATTAACTGATATTACAGGACGTAGGAATTGTCACTTTTCTTAGGTGGGGTAATAGTACTATATTTATGTAGACAATGTCTTGAACCGTGGAGGTGCATGCTGAAGTATTTGGGGGCAGTCTCAGGCACCCATAATTTACTTTGAAATGGCAGAAAACAGATGAAGCCAAAAAGGAAAAGTGCTAATCACTGAATCTGGGTGGTAGAGATGAGAGCTCTCGCTCCGCTCCTTCTTCTTCACTTTAAAAATTTTTCAGAACGACCATGTGAAAGAAAGCACAATTCTGTACATCTTCTGAGTGGACATCGTCGCTCACCCCCACCTTCCTGGACAAGAAGAAAGGCCTCTCCCTCCCCCAGGCCCACTGCCTCTGAGTCTGTAGAGCCTGTATCTTCTCTCTCCTGCTGCGCTGGGGCTCTTGGTGTGAGGATCCTGCTCATGTGCCTTTGGGTCCCCTGTGCCGCCACAGTGCCAGACACACGCTGACGCTGAATATAAACACCAGTGGCTCCTGCCTGCCAGGCGCTGTGAAGTCTTGAGTTTTGTGAACTCCCCCCTGAGTGCTTGGTGAGGTGGCCCTTGGCATCCCATTTTACAGACCGGGAAGCTGAGGCTGGGGAAGGTCAAGGACCTTGCCCAAGGCAATACCTCTCACAAGCGGTGGAGCCATGTCTGGCCCCAGGTCTGGCTGACCTGAAAGTCAGTTCCTGTGTCTGAACTGGATCGACACTCAGTTAGTCCTTAACATCCTGATGAGATAGGTGGGGGCGACCGTTCCAATTTTACGAGGGGAGAAGCTGGGCCAGAAGGCGGGAGGGGACGTCTCCAAAGGCTGAACAAGGAGAAGCAGAGCTATGTTTTGTGTTTTGGCACCTGTGACCCGGTACCTGGGGGCATGAACTCATCCAATCCTCACCGCAGCCCGAGCAGTGGGGCTGGAGGGAGCGGGTGTAGCCTGGGGGTCATGACCTCCGACTCCGGAGCCCCCCGGCTGGGGAAAATCCAGGCACCCCCACTTCCTGGTCGGTGACCCTCAGAAAATTCCTTCCCTTCTGCATTGTGTTCCTTAGTTTCCCCATCTGTAAAATAGACCTTGACAAAGGTTATGTCACTCACACCCTGGGTTTGTTGTCATGACAACCTGAGTTAATCACACAAAGCACTTAAAACAGTGCCTGTCTCAGAGTGAGTGTGAGCCCAGAGAGGTCAGGAAGCTGCCCAAGGTCACACAGAAGTAGTGCCAGAGCTGGGTCCGTCTGATCCCACAGCCCCTGCCTTCTAAATACAGATCTCCCCCACTATCAGAAAGTAGAGCCCTTCGTATGAAACCCTTCGTAAGCTGAAATGGCAGAAAGCGAAGAAGCAATTACTACTAATTTACGTGGGAAAATCTGAGGGTTCCCAGACCCAAAAAATAACCAACCAAATCATACCAAATAACACATAAAACCCAAAACACCCTTACGAGCTCTTTCATGCTTTTCTGATGCCTTAGGGCACGTCTTGCTGACAGATGCACAGAATAAATCGAGATAAAGCACAGACGCTCATAGGCACGGTTCAAAGCCGCGGCAGCGACGCTGAGTGTAGTTCCCAGGGAAGGGGCCCGGCGGTACCCCTCTGGCTCGGGATACGCGCCGCATCTATAGGGGCTCACTGCAAAACAAATGCTGAATGTTATTTTCGCTTTTCACCTTTTTAGGTAAAAGCGGAAATCCTCTTCGGATCTCCCTCCGTTAGCAAAAACAGATGCTAATGCGGGTTTTTTGGGAAAGCAAAGCTGCATAATGCAAACTTGCGAAAAGAGAGGGATACCTGTACTTCTTTGGCGCACAGTCCGTGGGCTGGGGGAAGAAAGTTCTCCACCCCCAAATACTTGACCCAACTTGGCTCTTGTCCTTTATGAAGTTTGGGGCTTCCCAGGACTTGCCCCCTCCTCTCCTCCCTTTCCTCCCCCTCCCCCTTCCCTTCTGTCCCTCTCCTTCTTTCTCTCTCCCGCTTTCTCCTCCTTTCCCCCTTCTCTCTCCTTCCTCCCCTCCTCCTGCCCTCTTCCTCTTACACGGGCAGAACAGAAAGAGCCTTGGACCTCAGTTTTTATTACTGGTTGTCCCTGCAGGCTCGCAGGGGACCAGAGCCAGAGCTGGGAGTGGGTGCCAAGGAGGAAAGGAAGGTAGTGGGGCTGGAGGTGGGGAGGCCACCAGGCTGATTTCTGGGTCCTGAGCTGCCCTTGCCTCGTCTTCTCGGGAGGTGGGTTCTCCACTCTGATGCTCTGTATGACCTGGGGTGATTCTGCCCCCTCTCTGGGCCTCAGTTTCCCCATCTGTCCCTATGAAGATGGGCTGGGTCATTCTTTCAGCACACATTTACTGTACTGAGCCCCTGCTGTTTGCCAGGCTCCATGCTGGGCTCGGGGGATGCAGTGACCAACATTCCCCCAGGAGCTGTGGCTTTAAGGGGTAAAGGGTGGGGGTCCTTCCTGGTGTGGGAGAGATACCTTCCAGACCAAGGGAGAGCCCATCAGACCCAGACTGGCGGGGCCCTGAGTTCCCCGGCTTCCTGGTAGCCAGCACTCTATTCCTCGGCCCCTGTCCTTTTGTTTATTGCCCACTTAGAAACCAGGGCCTCAGGCCAGACCCTAGGGCGTGTGCCAGCTCCCAGGAAGGAGGTGGCCCCTAGGAGAAGGAAGGAGAGGAGGGAGACCCTTTGGACCCTAGCAAGCCTGGTCCAGCCTCCCGGTAGGAGCCATCTTGTGCAGCCAGCCCAGTACCCCCCTCCTCACCCCCGCCAGCGGGCCCTCATCCAGAGCCAGCTCTGTTCCTCGGCAACATCCTGAGGCTTCCTTACTCTCCCCTCCCCCCTCCCCCGCCTGCCTGCGGGGGCGGGCAGGAGGCGGAGGCAGCCCCATTATAGGAAAGCACAGCGCTGAGACGGGAGGCAGCAGCGCTCAGCTCCGATCCTGCCCTGCACCCCCGCCTGGACCCGGTCTGCCCATAGCCATGGCTCCCCTGACTCTCTGGTGGCTGCTCCGCTTGGCTGCCCTCTGCCATCTGACCGTGCTGCTGGCCGGTGAGTGAGATGGACTCGGGCATGAGCAGGGTCGAGGAGCCCTCAGCCCCACTCCTGGCCCTCAGGCCTGACATCAGGGTCCCCGGCCTCTGTAAGGCTGACATCCATGGCAGCCCCTTCCTTAGGGATGTGCCGCAGAGAGCCGGGCCCCTTCCCGGCCCTGGATGCAGGGCTTCCCCTCCTGCCGGAAAGATTTCCAGTCTCCAGAGACTGCCGCTGCCGACCCAGTGGGCAGGCTGGCTACTGCACGGCAGAGAGAGAGGTGGTGTGGGTGGCACAGGGTGCCAGGTGTGGCGATGGGGCTGGGACTGGAGGAAGCCTGAGGAGGCTCCTGGTGGGCACCGGGGTGGGAGCCCTGGTGGGCAGTGGGCTGGGTTTCCCCTTCCAGGGTTAATATGTAACCCACAGCTCCCACTCCTGAGTCAACCTGGCTCCAGGCCGTGCCAGAGTTGGGACTTTCCCCTACCCTGATTTCCAGGTCTCCCCAGGGGACCCAGGACCAGTGGGGGTCAAGGTCATTGCAGCTCATGGATTGGGCTCATTACTGTTGCTCTGATCTGTAGCCCCAATCCCTCTGCCTGTGTCTCCCCCATATTACTGTCTTCCTTCTCCAAGCGCAGCTTAGAAAATGTTTACGTCTCCTGTCACTTGCTTTCTGGAGCTTGGGACATGATAGGGCATGATGTAGCCATCCCACCTGACATGAGTAAGATGGGGGCCCAAAGAGGTTTAGAAACTGGCCTGAGGATGCACAGCCAGCAAGTAGGGCAGGAGAGGGTAAGACTGGATGCAGAAGAGCGCATGAATGCATGTTCACCACCTCTGTGGGCCACACTGCCTCTGAGAACCGTTTGAGTGAGCCCCATCCTCAGGGAGTGCCCAGGCCATCTGGCAGGCTGAGGCCCAGAGAGGGTGGGAGCCTGTCTTAGGGCACACAGTGAGTCTGGGAGAATGAGAAACAGTCTCCAGTTTCAGGACACCTCCATGGAGCAGACAGTTTTCTAAGTCCTTCTGTGGGGGAAAAACCCACCAGTGGGGCAGAGACCAGGCGGGCGGGGGTGGCGGAGGCCAAGTGCTGAGGTCTTCCTGTATCCTGGGCATGAACTCTGAGGTCCGAGGCGTTGGGGGTATTTGGGGATAGACGGGGAGTCAGGTGAAGGCTGCTTTGCCATGACCGTGACCCTGAGCGGGGTCTCTCCTCCTTCGTCCCTGCTACTGCACTGTTAAATATAGCTCTTGCCTCCCATGCGGGGAGATCCCACTGCCTCTGAGGGCATTTTGGAAGCAGGAGGAGGCGGACTACTTATACTAATCCGGGGTGACGTGGAGGGATCCTAGGCTAGGATGGAGAGGGGATCCTGGGGGGGGGGACCCCGGATGCTCTGTCCAGCATCCTGAGGCTTCAGGACCATCAGATCGCTGCCCTAATCTTTGCCACTGACTTTGCTGGGAAATACATCGTTTCAACCTTTCCGAGCCTCAGCTCCTCCTGCTGTAAAACTGGGCATTCGGCCAGGCCCACCTTGGAGATCCTCACCCTCTGAGAGACCCCCTGGGAGCCCTTGCAGGACTAGGGGGTGGTCCACAAGCCAGAGAGGCCCCGAGGGGGCGGGGGGCTTCGTGGCTGGTGCAGGGCGGCCGTGGCCATTGCTGAATGTGGGTTTGCCGGGCTGTGTGAGGCGGGAGGCTGCTCCGCTTTATATAACAAACCTGCAGATACGAGTCAGAGCAGAGAATTTTTCTTCCCAAGCACTGATGCATCACTCCCACTCAAGCCCCGGCAAGAAAGAGAAAAAAAAACCCTGTTTTAAGCTGCTGTAGTCTGCCTCCCTGCTTACGTGGGGGTGGATGGGGAGGGCAGGGGAGGATGAATTCAGAGGGTCAGATCTAGGCCCGTGAGGAATTTAAATAAAAATTCCTCTATTTCTCCGTGGGTTAAGATTTTATATGTCCCAAAGTGCTTCCTTGAGCATTCTGTTGATTCAGTCAACAAACATCTATTGGGTACCTACTATGTGCCAGGTACATTCTAGGGGCTGGGATCACATCAGTGAATAAAACTGCCCAAGAGTCCAGCCCTTGGGGTACTGAGGATCGACTGGGGAAGACAGACAATATACAAAATAAATCGGTAAACGATTTGGTCTGTTAGAAGGAAAAAGTGCTGTGATAAAAAGAAAATAGGGGGGTGGGTGGGGGAGGTGTTGAAATTTTGAGTAGGGGGTCAGGGAAGCCTGGCTGAGAAGGGGACATTGAGGGAGGCGAGGGAGGGAGCCACGTGGATATCTCAGTGGGATTTGGGCCCCCAGGAGATATTTGGCAATTTCTGGAGGCGTTTTTTGGTTGTTACAAATGTCCCAACCTTTTTGGTCAGAGGTGCTCAGGCATCTAATGAGTAGAGGCCAGGGACGATGCCGGTCGTCCTACAGTGCACGGGACAGCCCCACGTCAAAGAATTATCTGGTCCAAAATGTCAGTGGTGTTTGCCATTGAGGAAACCCTGCTAGAAGTGGCCTGATGTTTAAAAATCTTTATTCTCACAACCATCCTATGAAGCAGGTATTATCATGTTCATTTTACAGCTCAGAGAGCCTAAGTGACTTATTCAGGACACACAGCTGAGCAGTTGCTCAAGCCCTCTTCTATCACCTCACCCGGAGACCCAGAACACTCCTGTTTCTCCCTGCCTGTCAGCTCTTAGCAGTCCTTGAGGTCCATCGTAAAGGACACCTCCTCCAAGAAGCCTCCCCTGATCACTTGCAATTGGAAGTGGTCTCTCCCTCATATAAACCCCAGCACATTTGGGGGATGTTCTGGAACATGGTGTTTCTACCTGGTGTTTAAAGCAGTCTAGAGCCGTAGGATGTCTAGGGGCTGGGAGGAAAATGAGATCTGCCACTAAGCAGCTGTGTGGCCTTGGGCAAGTCACTCAACCTCTCTCATTCTCAGCTTCTGCATCAGTAAAATGAGGATGTTGGGAATTAATTAGAACAGCTGTGTGTGTGCTGAGCACAGGGTTCGGTGGACAGTAGGCGCTCAGGTAAGATAGGCTCTGGTACTCTGTGGGCGTCTGATACTGTGTGACACTCTTGGCTGCCCTTCAGGCCCCAGGGCCTACTGAGGGCAGAAAAGGCCTTATTCATCCCGCTCCGCCTCAGCACCAGCACAGGGCCTGGCAGGAGGAGGGTCAGCATTTACGGGTTGACTGAGTAAACTCCGCGCCCTGATAGCATTTACTGGGATTGAGGTGCCCTCTGCAGGCTCAGGACCGGCACCTGCGGGAGAAAGAGCTCAGGGTTAAGGACAAGAGGGCCTGGGTCTTTGTGAGTACTCAAAAGTAATTCAAATGAGTGTTGGCTAAATCAGGAAATGGATGGATGGCCGGATGGCTGGATGGCTGGCTGGATGGCTGGGTGGGTCAGTGGGCTGGCGAGGGATGGATGGGAGGGTAGATGAAAGGGGGTGGAGGATGGTTAGGGGATGAACAGGAGGTGAGTGGGTGAGTGGGGATGAGTAGGCGTGACTAGCGATGGGTGGGAGGCAGTCAGGTGGGTGGTGGGGGATGGGTAGGGGATTGACAAGGGGGCAAATACATGGATGGATAGATGGGTGGAGGGAGTAAGTAGACTGAGACGTTATTTCGTTCGTTGAATATTTATTGAGTATCCACCTATGCTTGATGTTGGGGAACACTGTGACACCAAGACAGACGAGGTCCCTGCCCTGCTGACACTCAGGTGACAGATAATAGATGACTAGCTGGATGGAGGCATCATCTCCAATTACAGAAAAGAAAACTTCAGTTCTGAGAAGAAAAGCCCCGCTAGGTTAGTTACACAACCTTCCTGGGCAGAATTAAGAATAGAGCCCGGCCAAGGGCATTCAGGCTCCGTGGCAGAGGGTAGGGACTTTGGGGACAGGCTGACTTTGTGGCTCCATAAAGCACTGGAGTTGGGCGGTGGCCTTCCCCATCCTGGGAACTATAATTGAGAGAGCAAACTGACCTTTCTTAGCTTATCCCTCCTGCCTGCTGGGCAGCCTCCCCCTGGCTCCAGGTCACGCAAGGGCACCATTTTTCTGGGACTTCCCCAGGAAGACACCATCCAGACCAGCCAGGGGGCTGCTGCCTCCTAGCTCTACTCCACAGGGTCTGGGGAGGCTGCAGCTGAGTCATTCTGAAGTCCTGCTAGGGGAGGAGGGTGACGAGGCAGCGCAGCGACTTTCTCATATCCTGGTTCCTCAGAGAGAAAGGGCAACCTGTCACTCGAGGACCCCCCCCTGCCCACCCCAGGAGCTACTAGGGCTGTCCCTTGATGGCCCAGCTCAGCCCAGCCCAGCGGGCCCTGAACCACCCTTCCCGCAAGGCAGGGTGGGCTGAGGCTAAGGGGGAATGATGGGAGAGGAGGCAGCAGATTCTGGAAAGTGTGTTTGTGTGAGCGCGCGCCTGTATTTGGGAAGGCAGAGCGTGTTTTCATGTCCACATACGTGGAAGTATTTGTCCATGAGGGATGTGTGTTTTGGTGGAACCCAGGGATCATTTGGGGCCTCCTGGGCCCCCAAGAGCCGGGTAAGGGCAGTTTGCTCTGTCAGCCCTACTGCCCTGGAAGTCCTGGCCTCTGGATTTTTACAAAACCTTGCATCTGCTGCAAATGACCTTGACCCAGATCGGGAACTCAGGCTCCTCCTCGTTTTTCACATCGCCCTTTCTGAGCTCACACCAAGTAGAGTAAATTTTGCCGGCGATTTTAGGGGCAGGGGGACAACGGAAATGCAGTGTGAACAACTTCAAATGTTTACATAAAATATTTGGTTCTCAACTGTCTGTTTAGTCATCCTTGTCCTGTCCTGGGGGTTCTCTCTGGCTCCATGTGGTACCCAGCTATCTTGGGCCCTGCCCACCTCCACTCTGCCCCACCCCATGCACAACCCGCTCTCCATCCCTCCTCCTTACTCCAGGTCCCCCAGCTTGGCCGACTCAGTTCCCCCAGCAACTACTCCCACACTCATCCTGGCTTTAATGGCAGCACAAAGGACCATCTACTCGGCCAGGGCCCAGAAGGGACAGGAGCCAGGCTTGGTCGGAGAGTCCGTTCCATCACTTCCTGGCTGTATGACCTCAGACAGATCCCTGTCCCTCTCCATCTCCCCTGCTGTACAATAGACCCACTACAGCAGCTTCATTTTTAAACTTAAACACTTTCTACATGCCAGGCAATAAGAGATTTATAAGTAAGAATTCATTTTCCTGAATCCTTACAACCCTATGAGGTAGATACTATCATTGTTTTTATTTTACAGGTGGGGAAACTGAGGCATAGAGAGGTTAGGCCAGGGATTGGGGGCTGAGATCAAGGGCCATGAAGGCCAGGGTGTGCGGGACATTGGTTCTGGCTTGGGTGGTGTGGCCGGGACAGGCTGACATGGGGCTGGGAAGCCAGTTGCCCGTGGATGTTCCTGCTGACCAGGGGCCTCTGTGGGCTCAGGACAGCAGCTGAGTGTAAAGAAGTGCAGCACGCTGTGCACCAAGATGACCGCGAAGATCCCCGCGTCCCGGCTGATCCGCTATCGCCGAAATCAGGAATCCTGCAGGAAACCCACAATCATGTAGGTACTGCCCTCGCGGCCTCTGCATTCCTGGCAGGCCCTGGGGATGCTCCCAGGCCTCCGCTAACTCGTGTCCACGTCCTCCCACCCCAGCCCGGGCTCCTGGCCAAGGGCCTCCACAAATGCTCCTCCTGCTGGCCCCCTCGTGACCTTAATATCTGGCCACATGGCCAAGGTGGGGAGCGGCTTCCTGAATGGCCTGTGACCTGGAGCAGCCACCGAGGTGGTGATTTCTCCTGGGCCAAAGCATGTTTTATGGAGTGCTCAAACCTGCTGGATTTCATGGGGAGGTAAAGCACGGTCCCAAAGTGCAGGCTCCAGACGCCAGCAGAATGGGGACCAATCCTGGCTTCAGCACTTAAGGTCACATTGCCTACCGTCTGTGCCTTTAGTTTCCTTGTCTGTGAAATGGGTAGTGGGGAGGCTGAAAGGAGACAATGTAACTGAAGGGCTTGGCAGTGTGCCCGGAAGCTGCTGACGGTAGGAGAGGCCAAGATCATAGTCTCCATTTGACAGATGAGGAGAAAGGATCCAGTGAGACTTGGGGAGGGGTCAAGCCGGGCCAGCTTTCCCCGTGGCTGTTGGGTCCCCTGGCCGTCTTGGCCACTTGCTCTTCTGGGGTCCCTCTGGGTACCGCCCCATCACCCAGCTCTGAGGCCTTTCCCCAGCACTGACCTTTGGGCTCTGACACAGCCTCAGCCAGCCCCGCGGGCCTGGCCACTACCTGGCCAGCGGGCCTGCAAAGTCTGGGCTTAGCTAAAGGATGTCGTGCGCTTTCTCCCATCCATGGTGTGGTTACTAGGAGGGGCAAGCGTGCTACTGCCCGGCCTGTCTGCTCACCCGTCAAGGCTTGCTTCCTCCAGACTCCCCAACATGTTTGCTTCTGTTTTCTAGGTGAAGGGGAAGTGGAGAACCCCAGGGAGGGGATCAGGGCAGTGGGGCAACACCGTGCCTGTGGAGGCCTGCGGGGTCACACTTGCTTCCTGGACTTCTCTGGCTTCCCAGCGCACAGGAGCCAGGCACATTTACATTACCTCTCTGAGCCTCCGTTTTCTCATCTGTAAAATGGGGATGAGCATAGCCACCTTGCGGGATGGATGTGCAGGTTAGCGAGCAGAATGCCTGGCACAGGCTGTGGCATGGAGCAGGGGCCCCGTCAGCTCTGGGCTGTGGTCTCGGCAGTGACCCAGCCACACAGCTTCAGAGGAAGCTCAAGACTTGGATGGCATTCAGGGTCACCATATATGTGGCTGTAGCTCACTAAGTGCCCTTTCAGCTTGAGGACACACTACGAGGGGAGGATAGGGGTCCAGAGGGCAGCCTGTAACGAGGAGAGAAAGAGGAGGATGCTGTGACCTGGGTCCTTTCCGGAGTGAGGAGGCCCCACCGCTGGGCTCGCCAGTCACACACGGGGCAGCAGAGAACACCTGTGGCGTCTCCTCCCATCAGAAGACTCACGGCCCAGAGCCCCTGGCCATACTGGCAATGACATTATTATTAACATTGTTAGTATCTTCAGTTATTACTGAGCTCCTGCTCCGAGCCAGGAGATTTACAACATTCTCACTTTTCACAATAACATAAAAGTAGGGTGACCAACTTGTCCCGGTTTGCCAGGATGTTCATGAAAAGTGCCACGTCTTGGGAACTCCTTCAGTCCCGGTTTTTCTGGGACGGTTGGTCACCCTACAGAAGGCAGATATCCCATCTCCATTTCTCAGGTGAGGACACAGAAGTCCCAGAGGTCAAGTTGCCCCAGCTAAGCTCAGCTCACAGCTGATAAGGATTTCCACCTGGGTCTGTTCGGAGCGTTTGGTGGTGTTCCTACCCCACGTGACATCTGGGCATCACCGGGTCCCTGTCTTCCTTCCTTGTAGCTTGGAGACGAGGCAGCGCAGACTGTTCTGTGCTGATCCAGAGGAGAGATGGGTCCAGGAGGCCATGGAGTATCTAGATCGCACGACTGCTGCTCTCATTCAAAATGGCGGCACGTTCGAGAAGCAGATCGGCGTGAGTGAACCCGGGACCACCCCGGCCACCAGGGGAATGGACAGGTCTGTGGTCACAGAGCCCGAAGCCACGGAGAAAAGCAGTAGCCAGGAGGCGCAGAGGGCCTTGGGGACTTCCCCAGAGCTGCCAACAGGAGTGGCTGGTTCCTGGGGGACCACGTCCCTCTCCACTTCAAAGGCTCCAGATGGAGGGCCTCCAGCTGGACCCGAGAGAACCGAGCTTTTCAACACGGCTGCTGTCACCACCGCCACATCTTGGCAGAGTTCTGCTGCCTACCAGCCTGGGTCAGGCCTCTGGACTGAGGGAAAGGCCTCTGACGCTCCCTCTACCCAGACCCTCCCCACCCAGGCCCCCTCCACCCAAACCCTCCCCACCCAGGCCCCCTCCACCCAGACCCTCCCCACCCAGGCCCCCTCCACCCAGACCCTCCCCACCCAGGCCCCCTCCACCCAGACCCTCCCCACCCAGGCCCCCTCCACCCAGACCCTCCCCCCCCAGGCCCCCTCCACCCAGACCCTCCCCACCCAGGCCCCCTCCCCCAAGACCCTCTCCACCTGGCCCTCCTCCACCCAGACCCTCTCCGCCCGGGCCCCCTCCACCCAGACCCTCTCCGCCCGGGCCCCCTCCACCCAGACCCTCTCCACCTGGCCCTCCTCCACCCAGACCCTCTCCGCCCGGGCCCCCTCCACCCAGACCCTCTCCGCCTGGGCCCCCTTCACCCAGACCCCCATCATTTCACACACAGCCCAGGAGGACAGCGTTGGACCTGAAGGCCAATCTGTGTGGATCAAGGGACAGAATCCCATGCCAGAGAACTCTCTAGGGCCCAAGGAGATGGGTCCTCTTTCAGCTCATACGGATACTTTCATGGGGCCCAGAAGCATGCCCCATGTCTCTGTGGTCCCTGCCTTCTCTGACGGGGCTCCCAGCAGGGAGCCAGTGGCCTCAGGCAGCTGGGCCCCCAAAGCCGAGGAGTCCATCCATGCCACCGTGGATCCCCAGAGGCTAGGTGTCAACATTCCTGTCCCCAACTCCCAGGCGGCCACCCGGAGGCAGGCAGTGGGGCTGCTGGCCTTCCTTGGCCTCCTCTTCTGCTTGGGGGTGGCCATGTTTGCCTACCAGAGTCTCCAGGGCTGCCCCCGCAAGGTGGTGGGGGACGTGGTGGAAAGGCTTCACTATGTCCCCCGGAGCTGTGGCAGTAACTCGTATGTCCTGGTGCCCGTGTGAGCTGCCCACCTGCCTGCATCTAGTTGTTCAACTCGGACAGCCGCCTGGGGCTCCCCATCCTCACACCCACCCTCCCCCAAGGGCCTGGTCCGAGCTGGGATGACCAGAGAAAGAAGGCGGGATCCTCCAGGTGGAACTGCTCCTAACTTCCTGTGTATACCCCAGGAGTCCACCCTTGACCATTCCTGACCTGCTGGGGACAGAGCGGGTGGCCTCCACAACTCACTCCAATATCCCCAAGTCAGAAAACTCTCCCCTGCTGCTGACTGGTTAGGGGTTCCCTTAAACACCGTCTCAGCACCAGTGAATGATTATTTACTGAATGTCCAGCCCCCTTGGTCCGTGTCCCCATGTGGGTACCACGGTCATCTCATCTCACAGATGAGCCTCGGGCCAAGCCCCTTCCACCCGCTCCCTCAGACCTCATCGTGTCTCTTGGTCCTGCTGCAGTCGCCAGTCACCCCGGCCACCTGTGGTGCTATCTCCCCCGTCCCCTGCACGGAGCCCATGTCCCAGCTGGGGACCTGTTTTTCTTGCATGAGGCTGGTGTGGTGTTACCTGGGACTGCTCCCAGCGAAGGCTCGGCCCTGGGTTAGGCATCTCGGGAAGCGGAGATAAGTTATCCGGTGGCTTTGATTTGTTTTCCCTCCTCAGTCTATGCTGGGCAGTGGAGGAGCGCTGACTCTGAGGGTGAAGGCTGGGAGTCTAGTCCCAGTTCCACCACCACCCCTACAAAGCATTCAGACCATGGCTTCCATGAAAGGAAGGAGGGATGGCAGATCTGTGGCAGTAGCCTGTACCCCTGACGGGCATCGCTAGTTGATCCAGAGACCCCTTTCCCCAGATCCCTGGGTGCAGCCTCTCGTCTATCAGCAAAGCATCTTAGCTGGTCTCTGCCAGTCGATGAGAGTGGAGGGCCTGTGGGAGGGAGATCTGATGGAGCAGGTCCTGCCCTGTTGGAGACAGTAGCACTGTGGCCCCCTGAGTGGGGCCTGGGCTGGGGTACCTGAGGGGCCAACTTTGAGAATAGCCCCTTGTGTCCACCAGGCTCACACGGACACGGAGACAGCCTGAAGGAGGAGGGGAGGCCGGCAGGCTCCTGCGGTGGGGACTTGGGTCCAGCATTGCTCTTTCTTTCCTGCAGCCTGGGCTCCCTTCCCCCCTCTCGCTCCCTGAAAACACTATTCTCCGCACTCCAAGATCTCCCCGCATCTTCCGCCCCCACCGCAGGCGGGGCCAGGTGTTTGCATGGTGTTTTCCGAGAGATCAGAATCCACCGTTGAAACCTGAGCTTCCATGTTCACTTCTGCAAGGGACGGGGGAGGGAAGTCGTGGGCATGACGTCAGGGGTTCCCTTTTTGGCTTTTGAGGACTCAGGCAGGCCGGGGTGGGGCTGGAGGCTGACAGGCTGCACCCCATGGTCGGCACCCCGCAGTAAGAGCTGGACCTGCAGGCCTCACCCCTCAGAATCCCTGGTGGCAGCTCCCCAGCGCTCTCTGATTGTCCCCAGGGTGACCCTTGCTTTCCACCTGAGGAGTCACCCATGGGCTGGGCGTCCCCCAGGTGCAGTGACACGCTCCTTGGCAGGTGAATGCTCAGAGAAAGTGCACAGCTCTGGTCCAGAGACAGGGAAGCCGTGTTGCTCTGCCCGCCTGGCCATCCTGCACCCACCCGCTGGGCCTGGCTCCCGTGGGGGGCACTCTGACAGCTCAGGGCAGGGGACAGCAGGTCTGAATGCACTTTTGGGGGCTCCTCCAGGCCTCGAGAGCCTTCGGGGGGGGCATCCATGATGGGGCTCCCCTCCTCTGTGAGAAAGCAGCTAGTCCCCCTTCCAGAGACTTTGTTGCTTCCCCCAGTGGGGCGTGGACAAGGACAATTTGAGGAGGACTTTGGAAGGTGTTGGTTGACCCTTTTGCTTTTTCAACCCCATCACCAGTGTCTGTGCCATTTTGTATTTTACTAATAAAACTGAAAAGTCTTGGGAATCAAATAAAGGTGGTTTTTCTAGGGTGGGCTCAGCGACTAGAGCTTCAAGGGAGGATGGAACAAAGGAGGCGCCAAGACCCCCTGGATCAGCCCTGGAGACCTCTGTCTCTGGCCAGCCTGGGGCAGAGTGGCAGGAACTTCCAGTCAGCAGGAGAAGCACTGGGGATGAGGGTGAGGGGGGTTGACCCCTGGTTGGGCTCTGCTCTGCCCAGCTGTGTGACGTTGGGCAGTGCCTCCACCTCTCTGGGCCTGTATAAATGCAGGTGTGAGTCCCCTCCCAGTGGCTCCCATCCCTGGCAGGAATCAGAATCCCTTATGAAGCCACCCTCTTGGCCCCACCCCATGCCTGCTGAACCACCATCTCGGGGGCCTTGGTATTACCTTTAGTGATCTGGTAACCCATGGGAACAAACTGGGACACATTTTCCTCTTTGCTGCCTTGACTCATTCCTGGTCCAGATAAAGACTGAAGAGGGATTACTTCTTCTCAAGGGACTTGGGTGTTCATAGATATGACCCAAGTATGAAATTCCTGGTGACCCCCAACCCTCCAGTGTCCTGGGATAGCGTCATAAAAGCTGCTATGTAGAGTTGTGTAGGTTGGGAACTGCACAAAGTGCCCCAGGCCAAGTCCAGCCTATTGATATACAATATTTCGTGGATTCTAAGATGCACATTTTTTTTCACATTGTGACGTCTTTGGAAATTGGGATTTGTCTTACAATCAAAGTCTTGTCATAATTTAACGGACAGGCCTTTTTTTGTTAGTATCTTTTTCAATATCAGAATGTCTTACAAACAATGGCATCTTAGATTCGATGTCTACATGGTGTTTTTAAACATTAGAGGCAAGATTTAAAAATCAGGAAATTACACACACGAACCCACTTTTCTATGTTCTCTCAGGTGACAGAAGGTCTGGCCCCACTGAGTGGTGTCTCCCCCAGGATGATGGTGGGCAGGATGGGGCAGGCGAGGGTGAGACCCCCAGTTCTCTACCTTCTCCTCCACCCCCTGGTGCTCCTGGACCCTGTGGCCACAGGAGTTGCCATTTGTCAGCATCCTTCTCTTGTTTTCCTTATAGTAAAGGACATTTTTCTCTGAGCCCAAGTCTCCATCAAAAGTAAGACGAGGAAAGAGAGACCATGACGGACACGTGATTTTTCTCGTTCCCTGCTGGCTTCCCTCGTTTTACCACCTGCCAAACCCCATAGACGTTTGTGTTTGAGGTTCTGGCAGGAATCTGAGTGTGCTGCCTCTGCGCAAGCTGCAGATTCTAGTACTTCCCTTAGCTACTTCCCTTGTAGCACCCCCGCTCCAGCCTGCACCCATTTCCTCCTGCTTTTGCCCAATCCCACCCCCAGGAAGGAGCTCAGAGGTCACAGCCCCCGACCTCTCCCCAACACCACCCCTCCAGCAACAGGAAACACCAACAGAGTCTTTGAAATTAAAATTTCAGTGCTCAGGCCAGAACATTCCCCTGGGATCCTGGGGAGTTTGTATTTTATTTTGTCTTTCAGTTAAAGAGCTACACTTTAGCTGAAGCAATTTCCACAATTAATGCAGAATTTGATGGAGACTTGGAGGTGTCTGAAATGTCTGGGCTGTCAGGGCCCTGAGATATAATAATAATAATAATAACAACACCCATCGTTTAATGTTTATCACGTGCCAGGCAGTGTGCTGAGTTCTTTATGGACAACGGTCCCCATCTTACAGGTGATGACAGTAAGGCTGTCAAAGGTCACATAACCTGCCCAACGTCACGAGGCTCGTCAGCAGCAGAGCTGGGTGATGAGAGCCTTCTTACCTTCCGCCCCTTGCCCTTCGTGCCCTTCCCTCCCCTGTGTCCTGTGTACATTCCCCAAAAGGGTGAGGCCAAGTAGAAAAACACAGAAATGAATGGCCGGGAATTCCCAGGATGAGGCTGAATGATAAGGATCTGGGAGCCAGACACGTGGTCTGCAAGACCTCTTGAGACCACCCGTGGCCATTCACTTCTGCTCAGTCACGTGCTCTCCCGGATAAATGTTGTTCCAGCCGCTGGGATTCAGAAAAGATCTAGTGGCGGGCTGGCTTTCCTAAGCCGACAGCTAAGTTCAGCAGCCGGACCCATGAGGGATCTCCTTAATTTCAGCAAATTGGATGGTGGTGGTGCCTCCAAACCCAGGAGAATTCCAGAGCAGTGCCTGTTTTGGAAGAGATGCCCCTCTCTTACCTTCCCTGTTGCCCCCAGAGGACAGAATAGAATGATTTGTAACAAGTGTCTTGTTTTTTAGCAATATGGGAATCTCTGGCTGTGTGACTTTGGGCAATTGCTTAACCTCTCTGGGCCTCGGTTTTCTCCTCTGTAGAATGGGAATAATAATAACTCACCTCGTGGGTGAAGATGTCCCGATATAATTCTTGCTAAAGACTTAGAAAAATGATGTGCCCATAGCGAGTTCTGGGTAAACAGAACCTATGGTCATGCAGTAGATGTTTCCAAAAGATTTGAAACATTCAATTTCCATTTGCTTTTGTTATTGGATACCCAAACAAGACTGCAGAACTATAGGGTATCTGTAAAGAAATGCTGTCTTCTTTACTTCCAGTAAAGTAGGGTAAAGAAATGTCGTGGTTTCATTAAGCAGATCAGAATAATTTGTACTTTGCACATTTTTTCCCCTAAGCGAATACATGCTGTTCAGGTAGATGGAACTTTTCTCCTCTAAATTGCTTTTGAACTTGGCAAGGTCAAAACTCATAACCCCAACTAATTAAAACCAGACTAGCGAGACGTCTGAATCTTAGACTTGGGCAGAAAGGGAAGTTTATTAGTTTTCGGGTCCTTGGAGATCGCAAGAGTCAGTCTCCTTGAATATTCCTGGCTTGCTGCCCCCTGGGCGTGTGGGCTGCTCTTCCTGCCCCCTTGGGATTGGTGGGGCTAAATGACCAGTTCTGGCCCGTGAGCTGGGAGTACGAGTAATGTGTGTCACAGATTCAAACATTTGATTGCTGGCGAGACCTTCGGAACGTTTAGTCCCTCTGGCCCAGCAGGTGGCGACATTCCAGAAAATGAGGCTCCATTAACCTGGGTCCCAGACTGAGAAGGGCTCAGAGCCTCCAGCCACGGAGGAGCCCAGCTAATCTCCGTGGAAGAAACAAACCTTCGTGGTTTTAATGCACTAAGAGTTCGAGGTTATTTGTTATTGCAGCATAACCTAGCCTATCCTGATTGACAGAGCAATCCAGGAAGAAAAAGGACGTTGTTCCTTGGACTCAGTAGGAATGAGTTGTGACGAACCCGCATGATGTTCTTAACAGGCTTGAAAACATCCTTGAACTGGGATAAATATGCTTTCCATCATCTGGCTTGCCCCCCATCATTTGCTCTCTTTGTAGACAGGGTGAAGGTCAACCTTAGCCCAGCTAGCTGTCTATGGGTTTTTTTGGAATTCTCACTGAGCAGAGTTGGGAAGAAGAAGGGTTTCGTAGTTTCTCTGAAGTACATCAGTGCTCGGGCGTCCAAATGGCTCAGATATGCTGGTGATCCATTTAGCAGACAAGGAAGTAGATAACGAGACGAATATTTAACATAATTGAGCACCAGCTGCTTGCCAGATGATCTGAATCAGCCATCTTTCAAGGTCTTTCATGAATCAGGTCTTCAATGGCCCTCCTAAGCCCAGAAGCCCAACCAGGGTAACCTGGGCCTGTGGGCACAGGAATTGGGTGTTTTTGCACAGTTTGGGGACTGACAAGTGCACTTTCTGAGTCTTTGTTTTCCTGGAGGATTTCAGTGGGTCTGCTGGCTCCAGCCTCATTTCTCCAGATGTTGGTTCCCCCATTCTCACTCCCCACTCCCACAACACCTATGGCCACACATTTTTCTATGTCATTTTTCCAGTCAATCTTCTCTCTCATACCTCAGAGCCATCGAACTAGCTGTTCCCCCACATGGAATAACTTTCCCCTTTATTGTTCCCCTAGCCAACTCCCACTCATCCTTTGGTCTCAGCTTAGATGTCGCTTCCTCCAGGGAGCCTTCCCTGACTTCTTAGCCTAATGAGAATTCTCTGCTGTTGGTGCTCATGCCACCTGTGGCCATCATAATCCTTAGATGACCCAGCTGTACCTGCTTGTTTCATGTGTTTCTGGAAGATCAGGGAGGGCAGGCGTGTGTGTGTCTTGTCTCCCTTTGTGCCCCGGTGACCATCACAGGTCCTGGAAGGAGTGAAAGAGGGGGAGGGCCAGGGTCACAGGCATCCGTGTCCATTGGCACGCTCTGACCTGGTGCCCATACCACACCCCTTTCTCATTTCTGGAAAGCCCACTTGTTCACGTGGGGAGCTGCATTTCAAGGCATTTCCTGGCAAAGAATATTTAATTGCCTCAAAGAGACATCAGAG
Source organism: Tapirus indicus (assembly GCA_031878705.1). NCBI lineage: Eukaryota > Metazoa > Chordata > Mammalia > Perissodactyla > Tapiridae > Tapirus > Tapirus indicus. The sequence goes on along the minus strand of CM062927.1, from coordinate 26,982,974 downwards.
ACTGAAAGTGGCCCTCTGTGAAGGTGTGTCCAATTCACTCCTGAAGCCCTCTGACCCTCCAGCATCACGTCCTGGCTAAGACATTGCTCCCTGGGCCCAGCCAGGATCCCAGGAAGCCCCCCGAGGGGTGAGCAGGTGGAGGGGGTTCTGGCAGCCCAGGGATCTCGGGAGCCTCTGAGGGCAGGAGCTTCTGCCTGCCGGGACGTTTCCTGGGCTCCCCTCTCCTCCCACCCCTGGGAGGCTTGTGTCCTGATTTTGCTATGTTGTCATGACTGCCATCAGATTGATGGAGTTGGAGTCCCGCCCACGTAAGCACTGGGATGCCAGGTAGGGAGCCCGCGATCCTCTTTCCAGGGTGTCAGGGCCAGAAACAGTGCCCCCCTGTAGGGGAGCGGGAGGAGGGAAAGGAGTCATTCGTTCATTGCCAGAGACACCATGAATAAGACACTGGCCTTCTCCTTCTGAGGTCACTGTTCCCGTCACACCGCTGTGAGCCTTTGAATGAATTTTCTCGTTGAATCCCTGCCCCAGCTCTAAGAGAGGCCCTACTGACGTGAGCCCCATTTTCCACGTGGAAGTGCTGAGGCACAGAGAGATTAAGGAACTTGCCCAAAGTCACACAGCTAGTAAGTGACTAAGCCAGCAGGCAGTCCAACTCCACAGACCACACTCCTTTTTTTTTAAATTTTTTGGTAAACTGTGGTATGGTTACTGTATGGAATTGGGTGTAACGGTGAAAAGAAAGAAATACGTTGGCACCTGGCAACAGACAAGAATCTCAAGTTCAACACTGCATGGTGTAGAAGAGCAGATACAACAGGATGGTATTAACATAAAGCTTAAAAATCTGTATAACGCTGAGATATATTGTTTAAGGACATACACACGTTCGTTATAAAATAGGAAGAAATGCATGGCGCTCATGGATGCCCAATTCACTTTCCTTTAGTCCACAGAGGGGTGGATTAGGAGAGCACAGGGGGCCTCTGTGAGCAGGAATATTTACCTCTTCACCCAGTGATGGGCACATGGGTGTGGTTAGCAGTGCCGGTGCCCCACCCACAGCCCCACTCCCTTCAGCGGCTCTCACTTCTGACTCGCACTCTAGAGCCCTGGGGCAAGTGGAAGTTACCCCAGGACCTTGCCCGAGGTCACAACTTTGCTGGGCGTCCAGCCTTCCCTGCCCTCATTCGCCCACTCCTTCCCATCTCCCTTGGGAGCACATCCTCACTGAACCCAACCTCAGACAATGGAGAGAGCCAATCACCCCGCTCCCCAGCCTGCAGCCCATGGGGGAGGGCGGGGCAGGAACGAGGAGGAACTGGCTGGGGCAGGAGGGCAGATGGGCGAGAAAGACTTCGAGGAATAGATGGGAAATGGATGGGCTCTCTGAGTAAGCCTATACCTTCAATGCAATCCCAGTAAAAACACCGAATTATTTTTGGAGCTAGATTAGATAATTTTAGTTCCACTTAAAAAAAAGCAATGAGTCTGGAGAGCTGAAAGGAGCCCAGGCAAGGGAGGAAGGAGGAGGGACACATGGTAGGCCCAGTGGGGTTAAGGGGAAAGCCCCTGTGTGTGGGAGGACAAGCCACAGCCCCTCTGGCAGGGCCCAGAGGGCTGCTGAGAGCCAACTTCTGTCTAGAAAGGGAACGGGGCCTCAGCCTCCTCTGGGGGCTCATGCTTTCCAGGTCTGGACCCCGCTCAGAAGCAGCCACAGCCCCTCCCCACCCTCAGTCCCCAGTGGGTGAGCCACAATCCAGGTAGGACTGTGCCACCTGTCAAATGGCCAGATGCCACTGGCTTTTCCCCTGCTGGCTTGCTTGCAGTGGCTGAGATTGGCCGGGTGTGCGGGGACATCCCCAGATCCACCAGATCCCTCGAAAGCGTGCCATGTTCTCCTTCCCAGAAGCTGGGTGGGCTCTTGGCGCTGACCCTGGTGCTGAATAAGCCTTCCCTGGGAGCACACAGAGGGTCTGATTTGGCAGGAAGGACGCCTCCAGGCAGGCAGCCAGGCTCGATGCAGGCTGCCGCAGACTTCTGACTTCTACAGGAAGGTCTGTCATTGCACCCTGAGGGGTGAGCCTTGAATTGGTCACTTGGCAGCGCGGCCCTGACTTGTCCCAGTGCTGTTGAGAGACCAAAGGCCTGCTGGTGAGATCACTTGGAAACAGGGCAGATGCTCCCTGGAAAGAGAGAGTTGGACTCTAGCAGTGAATAAAAGGAATTGATTTACGGGGCCGGCTTGAGGTCTCATGCTGAGGCCCAGGCACGAGGGGATTCAGACAAGGCACGGGTCAGTGAGAAGTGTTTGTACTCTGTCTCGGGAAAAACACCGGCTGTTGATTCATTCATTCACTGAGTTTACTGAGTGTGTATTGAGGGCCTACCATGTGCTGGGGATATACTTCATCAAACAAAAAAGACAGAGGCCTCTGTCCCCGAAACTTACAATCCAGTGGGGATGGGGCTGGGAGGAGTGCGCGTGGGGGAGAGGGAACGAATGGCAGACATAATAAGTCAGTCAGCAGTGTAGGGTATTAGAGGGTGGTAAGTCTTACAGCAGAAAAGGAAAAGAAAAGATAGGGCAGAGGAAGAGGTGGGAGTGGGTTGCAATTTTAAATAGGGTGGGCCTCCCTGAAAGGTGGCATTTAAACAAAGATTCGAAGGAGGTGAAAGAGTGAGTCACGCAGGTATCTGGGGTAAGAACCTTCCAGGCTGAAAGAAGAGTCTGTGCACACATCCTAAGGAGGGAGAGTGTCTGCCTTGGTTGAGGCACAGTGAGGAGGCCAGTGTGGCTGGAGCAGAGGAAGCGAGGTAGGGAGGGCGTAGAGCGTGCCGGGAGATGGGGAGCAAAGGGGACGTTCTTACAGAGTAGACTCACAGTGTCTTCTGCGCTGAGATTACTGGGGCCAGGATGGAGGCTGGGAGGCTGCCAGGAGGCAGTGTGGGAATTCAGGGGAGAGATGACGGGCTCTGGATGAATTCTGAAGGCAGAGCCAGGAGATCGCCCGACAGATGGGAAGTGGGGGGTGAGAGAAAGAGGTGTCAAGGATGACACCCGGGTTTCTGGCCCGAGTAACCGGAAGAAAGGGGCTAGCAAAGAGCAGAGGAGGAGTTAGTGTGGGGGTGGACAGGAATCAGGAATTCAGCTTTGGACTTCGTGGGTTTGAGATGCCTGTTCAACACACTGAGTAGGCAGCTGATACACAAGTCTGCAGTTTGCAAGAGAATTTTGGGAGCCACTGGAATACAGATGACATTTAAAGTCAGGAACATGTATGATTTTCCAGATATATGCCCTAAGGCAGCTGGTGTGAACCAAAGCCTTCTAACGCGGTTACTAGTATTATTTTCATTTGCAGTTGTGGAGACTGAGGCTCAGAGAGAAGTGACTTGCTTGAAGTCTCACAGCTCATTGATGGCAGAGCTGAATCCAGACTGGGGTTACCTAGGAGTCTTTGCTGCTAGCCCCGCACCTCCACAGTGACCCCCTTGCTTAATCTTTTTATGGTATGTCATACGAGAAATGGATAGAACTTGGTTTGAGGAGGGAGGGATAATCCAGAAAAAAAGACAGGAGCAGTAAACCAAGTCACATAGTGAAGGAACACACTGATCCTCGAAGGAGTCAACACGGGAGCCACAAGATGAGATGGAACAGGGAGAGATGGACCAGCCTGGCTTAAAGATTGGCAGGAAGAATTTCCAGTGGAGGGGGAAGGAAGCAAGGAGCCATTGATGGTTCTTGAGGGGGGCAGTTCCCATGAGAAAGACCCGGCACACACGGGCATGCAGGCTGGCGGCATCAGGAGGACCAGAGAGGGAGAAATAGGTTCAGAAGCTGTTGACACTGCCTGGGCGTGAAGGATTGAGGTTGAGCCAGTGGAAGTGAGGAGAAAGAGAGGAAGCTGAGCACAGCCTGAAGATGTCGCTGAGGAGAGTCTGTGCCTCACGCGATGTGGGGGCTGAAGGCAAGGAATGAGTCAAGGTTTCAGACCGGGGGGGCCGACCCGGAGGTGGGGAATAACGCCGGCCTGAACAGAAAAAAGGGAAGTTGCTTGAGAGGGAACTTGGTCCTGCTTTTCCTGTTTTGGGGCTGAGTGAAGCACAAGGGGACAGATTTCTGCCTCTCAGGAGCCCACAGTCCAGGGTGGGGGACAGACCTGCTCCGAGCTGGCGAGACTGCAAGGCGGAGAGACGTAAGGGTCTCACAGTGCAGGCAAGAGGAGGCCAGAGGACGGGGCGGGGCCCAGGTGGGTGTGCTTGGTGGTCACTGGTAGGGCTGGGGATGGAGATTTAGGAAGCATCCATCCCAAGCTCAAAGGTCTGAGTGGATGATGTCAGGGAGGGAGAAAGGGTTGCTTGAGGTGACCATGAAACCTAGGGGTGCTTCTGCACTTGCTATCTCTGTGTGCCCCTGGACCAGTGTCTTAACTGCTGTGGTTAGTCCCCAGTCTCCTCATTTGGAAAACGTAGATAATAATAGTTCTTACCCCCTAGGGCTGTTGTGAGGACAGAGTAAACTAATAGATGGAACTGCTGGGAACCCCACCTGACCCAAGGGGAGAGCTTGGGGACATTCCTGAGAAGAGGAACCCACAGGGAGCCTGGGGAAGGATTATGTCCCGAATCCCAGGGGGAGGAATGTCAGGAGGGGAAATGGGTTTCCAATGATGACAAGGAGATTCATTGAACCAGCTAAAGGCCAGGGACTCTACATAAATCATCTCAGTTAATTTTCCCAGCAATCCCAGGAGGGAGCATCTATCAACATGCCCATTTCACAGATGAAGACCGTGAGGTTCATAGATTTGTTCTTGGTCACACAACCAGGAACAGGAAGAAGGACTGGGACCCAGGGCATCTTCAGGTAACCAATGCCCCAAACTGCCCTTTGTGAGAGGATGTTCAGGGAGTGTCATGGAGGGTTTGAGGGGCCCAGAGAGAGTGGCTTCCCCAGAGTGTCAGGGCCAGAAGCCACAATGCTAAGAATTTAGTCACACGTGGGCAGAGAGGAAATGGTCGTGGGAGGTGTAGACCACACATCAGAGAAGTTTGGTCATGAATGAAAGGAGAAATAGGAAGACAGTGTGTTGATTGTTATGAGGGAGGGGTGTTGGTGTCAAGGAGAGGTTTTATGGAAGCCGAGAAACTGGATCATGTTGTCAGCAGAGAGGAAGGGGACCGTGAGATGGGAGAGCGGGAAGAGCCAGGAGGTGGGAGTGTAACTGAGGGAAGGAGGCCCTTCTGGGACGAAGAAGGAATGAGAACAAAGCCACAGCTGAAGCAATTTAGGTTTGGCAGAAGGCAGGAAATGGCCACGACCCACAAGAAAGTTGTTAACTAGATGGGAAAAGAGTCAGAGTGCCTTGGTTGGGTTCCTCTGCCTCATCCATGACAGGAGGAGGCAGGTGTGTCTCATGAACTGGTGGGACACATTGGATGAAAAATAATTTGTTCTTGGATGAAGGAGCCCTTGGGATAGCATGTAAGCTGAGCCCAAGCTATAGTTCAGAAATCTGTAAGTGTCCATCCACCCATCCATCCTTCTAACAATTTACCCATCCTTCATCCATTATCCATCATCCATCATCCATCACCCATTCACCCATCCATCCAACCATCCATTCAATCTTCATCCATTCAATAAATATATTATTGAGCATCTACTGAGTGCTAAGTCCTGGAAGTACAAGTTGAGACACAAAAGAGATCCTACAGTATTCCCCCCTTATCCTCAGTTTCACTTTCTATGGTTTCAGTTACCTGTGGTCAACCAAGGTCAGAAAACATAAAATGGAAAATCCCAGAAGTAAACAATTCATAAGTGTGAAATTGCATGCCGTTCTGAGTAGCACGTTGAAATCTCCTCCTTCCCGCTCCATCCCACCCAGACAGGAATCACCCCTTTGTCCGGCGTATCCACGATGTATACGCTGTATGCAGTGCCCATCATTAGTCACTTAGTAGCCATCTCAGTTACCAGATCAACTGTCAAGGCGTTGCAGTGCTTGTGTTCAAGTCACCCTTATTTTACTTAATAATGGCCCCAAAGTGCAAGCGTAGTGATGCTGGCTGTTCAGACACACCAAAGAGAAGCCATAAACTGCTTCCTTTAAGTGAAAAGGTGGAAGTTCTCGACTTAATAAGGAAAGAAAAAAAATTGTGTGCTGAGCTTGCTAATATCTACAGTAACTTGTGTTACGATATATTGTTATAATTGTCCTATTTTATGTTAGTTATTGTTAATCTCTTACAGTGCCTACTTCGGAAATTAACCTGTATCATAGGTATGTATGTACAGGAGAAAACCTAGTATATATAGGGTTTGGTGGTATTCATGGTTTCAGGAATCCACTGGAGGTTTTTGAACATATCCCCTGGGGGTAAGGGGAGGAATTCTGTGTAAGACCCAGCAATCGCCATGCAATGTGAAGAGAGCATCACAGAGTCAATGACCTCTGAGGACACAGAGGAAGGTGGGGGCTGAAGGAAGTAAGTGAGGGTTTAAGCTGTGATCTGAGGAGGGTAGGAGTGAAAGGAAGTGGGTGTGGTGCAGCAGGAGAGAGTGTTCTAGACAGAGGGAAGAGCCTGTACAAAGCCCTGGGTGTCGGTGAAAGCCTGGGATTTTCAAGGAACTGAAAGAAGGTCCATGTGGCTAGAATAAAGGGATGTGGCGGGTGGTGGGCTAGGGGCAAAAGTTGAGGCTGGAGAAGTCCGGACTTCATCCTGAGGGCAATGGGGAGGTATTGAAGGATTTTGGGAAAGGGCAGCCTTGCTCAGATTCGTGTTTTGGAAAGATCTCCAGGATTTAGAGAAGAGGACGGACGGAGGGGCTGGTAGCTGGGAGAAGAGCGTGGGGCTGTGGTCCTGCAGAGAGACAGATGCGGATGGCGAGAAGGAGAGGGATTCAAGGCCGTCTAGGTGGCTGACTCAACAGGTCGTGCTGATTGACTGAACATGGGAGGTTCACGAGGGAGGGAGGACCCCGGACAGGGGTGACCCTTGTGTTTCTGACCTGAGGAATCAAGCAGACCTACGACGTGTGGGGAACGACTGACTCCTCAGTGAGCACATCAGGCCCTTGGGGGGGGTGGGGTGGGACATATTTGGAGAGTGGAGGATGGAGACAACATTTAGGACCTGCACATCTCAGCCGCCGTAGCAGGGCAGGACGAATCCAGCTCCCACTGTCAGGGGTGGAGCTGAGAGGATAACATGCTAGGTCCCACAGAGATGCTCCGGGAGACCTGGACAAGTCGTTGCACCTCCTGGAGCCTCAGCTGACACAGGGGTGACCTGGGGTGACAACTTCTGCCACCCCAGTGACAACTGTCATGTGCAATTTGAAGATGATGAAGAGCTTCCACTCCAGCACCCTGGCCCCTGCTTTGTGGCCTGGGGCTAAGTTCTCGGGTTGTGACAGCAGCATCCCTGATTCCACCCCAGCCCCTGTAGAGCCAGAGATGGGGCAGAAATCCTCCCTCCCTCCCTCCCTTTCAGGGTGAAGCACCCAGAATCTGGCTGGTCAAGCCCCTTCAGGCTAAAGCGCGGGGGTTGGGGTGGGGTGCGTGTTGATCCCTTTCAGCTGGTTTTACCCCAAGGGCCTCCCCAGGGCAGCAGTCTTAGGGTTGGGACAGGAGGGGTGGCAGGTGCAAAGGTAGTGTGTCTGGCTGGTTTGAGTCAGAGGTGTGGAGACAGGGAGTTACCATCGCCACTTCCTCCCATTCAGATCCAATTCCCCTTCCACTCTTTTCTCCAACCGGCCCACTTGTCTGGCCTGCTTCCCTGCCCGTGTCTGTGCCCTGCCTCCAGCCGGAGCACCTCTCCCCTGCTGCCCCTCCACAAAGCTCTGCCTCACTGCCACCTCCTCCAGGGACGGACCTCCGTGTCCTAGAGTCTGCACAGCACCGTAAAGGTCTCTCGAGGCCCTTATCACAGGCGCAGACTCCAGGACATTCCACCTGGAAGGCCCCTTGGAATCCATTTCATAGCTGGGAGAACTGAGGAGGAATAAGTCAGTTAATCCCTGGCGAGGAAAACACCTAAAAAAAGTCCCTGGTCTTGCTGCCTCCCAAGCAAGTCTGGGAGGTGCGCTCGGCCCTCCACGGTTTCTCCCCAGGTTCCTGCTCAGTCTCACCTCCTCTTCTTTGGTCCTCTGCAGTCCCCTCCTCCTCAGCCAAGTCTCATTGGAAGCCCACTGTGTGCAGGCACTGGGGACACACACGGTGGGGACACGCCCCTCTCCTCGTCAAGTCTACTGTCTCCTTGTCACATCAGGCCATTTCCCCACCAGGGTTCTGGGCTGTTCCCCTCACTTTATCTCTGCACATTCCTTCCTCTGCACCTGTGCTAAGCACTTCCCTCACGTGAAATGCCTGCCACATTGTCTTGGTATGAACACTCCCACCCACAAGGTGGCTGGCTCACTGGCCGCCCCCTCCAGGCAGCCTTCCAAGTTTTCTTGGCCAGAAGCAACCTCTCTCTGCTCTGGACCCTGCGTCTCTTTATCTCACCTGCAGGTTCTTATGTGGGGCCGGGCCGTGCTCCCCTCCCCGATTTTGCTGCGAAGAGCCGCCCACCAAGGGCAGGGGCAGCCTCTGGCTTCTGCCCGCCCCACAGCCCCTGGCACAGCCCTGGGCGCACAGCAGGTGCTCACTGGCATGTCTGCTGCTCTGTTCCCCCTCCCCTGCCAGCAGCCTGCACCAGCCCACAGCTAGTCCAAAACATTCTGCTCCTGCTGCTGCAACCCATTCCCTGGAAGGGACAGGGGAATTTGGGTTCTTCCAGAGAAAATTTCTGAGTCTGTGGTGGCACAGGGAGAGACTCGAAACCCACTCCGGGAGTTTCCCCAGCCCCTAACGGCCTCCCTGTTAATAAAGCTGCCAATCTTCATGGTAACAGGCCCTGTTGGCCAGCACAGAAGAGCATCTGGTGACCCCTGTGGCAGGTGGAGAAGCCACAGGATGGTGGGCATTAGCCACTGGGTAGAGGGCATGGAGAACAGAGAGGGTCAGGATGCACTGCCCACGAGGGGCAGCATCAGCAGAGACTCGCTCCCTCTGCTTCCTCCTGGGACCCATGCCCTCCCCAAGGACCTCCGGGTTTTTGTGGTTCCTCTGGGCCCAAGGCTCTTCAGGCCAGAGCTTCCCTCTTCCCAGCCAGGGTCACCGAGGGCACCAGCCTGGCCTCCTCTGACTCAGCAGGATGGGGACAGCCTGGTGGTGCTCTGTTGGGGGTGCATGTTGGCCCCCTTCTGCAGTAAGCTGACACCAAAGATGAGCACAGGCAGGAAGACCCCACTCACCTCCGCTCCCCCCTGTTGCACATGCAAATGGAAGCCTGCCCTGGGAACAGGAGGAATGGCCCAGCCAGATAGGCTGGGGACAAAGAACCCACCCAGGCTGCGGCTTGAGGAGTGGGTGGGGTTAGGGGTCTCTGGCAGGAGAAGCAGAGAGATGCTGGTATGAGGCCCACTAAGGGAGGACCCCCTGTTTCTCAGATTTACCATCTTGGCAGGCCCCCCTAGGACAGTCCAAACATCCTTCTACAGGTGGTGAAACTGAGGCCCAGAGAGGGTCTATGAGCTGCCCAAAGTCACACAGCAAGTCTGTGACAAAGGATTCTGCTCACATTGAGGTTCTGCCATGGTCAGGGGTACATCCCCCACCAGGGAATGAAGCAGCCCCAGCCTCCCAAGGTGGCCTGGGGGAGGAGGAGGAGGTCTGGCCTTTCCTTCCGTGATCTAGTCCAGTGTCGTGGTTTCCTCTCCCAGATTTGCTGTGAGGACCCATGAGGTTACGTCTGAGCGCTACTCCTGGTGGAGTCGGGTTTCAGCAAACAGCACCTGCTGTTATTATAGCTGCTGATGAAATTTTAATAAGGCTCCATGATTGACACAGAGCTGACTGCGAGGGGCCAAATGCACCTGACACCATGTGTTGGGGGGAGGTGCCATTCTGAGCTGTCCCTGGTCACTCAGGGACAGGGTGGAGCCACGTCTGGACCCCACGAGTCAGAATCAAAGTCCGGGGCTGCCCTGCTGAGATGCTGCCCCCGCTGGAGGCAGGCATGGGACTCTGCTCCTAGTTCAGGGACCCCATGATCTGGCCCAGGGAAGCCCTAGGCAGATGAACAGCCATTTTCTCTGGTGGCCGTGGGACTGACCCAATGCTGTGATGCTGTGGCCCGTGGGGTTCGTGGAGCGTCTGCTCAGGGCCTGGCTCGGGCTGGACCCTGACCACGTGTCCAGGGCAGATGTGGCTATGCTGGGAGCCAGAGGCATCATCTCTCACCGCTCCTTCCATTCTGTTCCGCAGACTAGGGTGAGCTGCCCTCTTTGGGGGAATTTCCCTCCCCAAACAATAGAAGTGCAAACTCGGACTAAATGGTGATGAAAACCTGCGGGCTCTGGCCGGCCGTGGCGCAGGACTCCCCAGGCCCGGAGTCCTCTGCCTGCTTTCCGGCTGTCTGCAGTCTGAGCCTCGGCCCTGCTCCACAACCGAAGTTGTCCGGGCCTCAGGCCTTTCTCAGCAGGAGATGGAGCTGTGGCCTCCCTGCAGAGAGACACCCACGTGCCCGTGCAGCCTGCCGACCCCCTGGGAGGCCTTCCCGGCGCCCTGAAGCTCCTCCAGGCCCCGAGTCAAGCAGCCTCACTTGGCCCCTGCCTGGCTGTCCCCCCGTGGGGCACTACGCCTGGAGAAGGCTCAGCAGCCTCAGAGCAGGGACGAGCCCAGCTTAGGATGGAGGCTCTTCAGCTCTGCTAATAGAGGAACCAAGAAATGTCCCCTGTGAAAGGAGAAGTGTGTCATTGTTGGGGCCCCCGGACACACACACTCCACCTCTGTCCCCAGTCGAGTGCCCATTCTCTGTAAAGCCACAAACATTCCAAGACTGGACTTCTGCTGAATCATCTCAAATTCTTCAAACTCCACTGGTCTAGGGAAGGATGGAGGGGGAGGCGACAGGAGGCGGGGCAGGATCCCCACGGAGGTTAAATAGGTCACCTCCAGGCTTGGCTCTCAGCCTCATCTCCCCCGAGCAGAGACCCTCTCCTGGACACCGGCACCATGACTCCCCTGAAGATGCTCCTCCTGGTCGCCCTCCTCCTGGGGGCTTCTCTGCAGGACACCCACGCAGGTGAGAGCAGAGGAGAGGTGGCCAGAATAAGGTGCACCGGGAGAGGAGGGGTCGGGCACCCAGACCACAGCAGCGACACACACATGTTTATGTATTATTTACACCTCACTTATTCCTGCAAAGACGTGAGAGGTCTGCAGCAATAGGCTTTTGAGGGAGGCATTCAAAGGAATATGATTGCGATGAGGATGATGAGGATGGTGCTGCTGAGGATGATGTGGAGAAGGATGAGGATGGTGGTGACGGTGGTGACGATGGGGATGGAGACGATTCTGCTGTCCCAGCGCTTGGGGCCTGGCCTGGTGAGGAGCAAAGTGCTCGCACACCTCGCATTGCAATGATTGTGTGGCAGTGACTGTAGTTGTGTTTTGAGAGTGGAAAATGAACAATTCCCCAGATGTTAGTATCTGTTTTATTAATGGGTCTTATACACATTGAGGGGATCAGCGTAAAGGCAGGATGAGGAAACTGAGCCCCGGGAAAGTGACCTGACCCCTCAGGCCTCCATTTTCTCACCTGTAGAGTGGGGCAGGGATAACACCTGTTTCCAGGTGCGCTGAGGACTGACTGAAGGAGGGGCTGCTGCAGGGAAAGCTCAGCCCAGAGCCTGGCCCAGAGCAAACGCTTGGGGCTGGTATTTGAGTGTGCGTCACACATAGACACACACGCAGGTGCACACACAGACATGCAAATAAGCATGCAAGACTCCCCCAAACACACATGGATACATGCATGCACACGCATGTGCAAATACACAGGGCCCCCCACAGCACACACAGAGACTTCACACAGACAAATGTGCACACACAGACACACATACAGACACATGTGTAGACTCACTCACACACTCCCCCCACAGAAACACAAACCCCTGCACAAGAGATCCCCCCAACAACACACATACACAGACACACACACACACACACACACCCCTGCTCCTGCTTTCTCTGCAGCGCGGGGGACCAACGTGGGCCGGGAGTGCTGTCTGGGGTACTTCAAGGGAGTCATTCCTGTCAAGAAGCTGATGGCATGGTACAGGACCTCAGAGGAGTGTCCCAGGGACGCCATTGTGTAAGTCCACCCTCCACCCCCTCCCCCACCGTCTGCTCCTGGGAGCTGAGCACAGAGGAAGGAGGACCCTGGAGTTCCCGGAACAGCCACTGGGAGAGGAGAGGAGAGGGGGCCTTCGTCCCCTTGACCGCCTTGGCCCCACTCCTCAGGGCAGTTCCTGCATCCACACTGTGAGACCCAAAAGGCCCCACCCAGGTCATGAGGCCCAACCTCTTCACTGATTTATGGGGACACTGAGGTCCTGAGAGAGATGGGACAGCCCCATGTCAGATGGGCAGTTAGCAGCCAGTGTGGTCACCTCCCCCCCGCCTGGGCCCAAGCTGGCGCGAGAAGAGCTCCAAGCGCCAGGCCCCTCCCGTGCACCCTAGTTCCCAGGCTCTGGGTGGGTGCGGGCAGTCTGAGGTGGGGGACAGAAGGTCCTCCGGGGGGGGCCAGGACTGGTAGGGACCTTGAGAGGGTCAAGAACCAGCCTGACGTCCCAGATTTGCCACCGAGGCCGTGTGACTTCAGGCCAGTCCCGGTCAGCGCAGGGCGAGGCTGCTCCCCGGACTCCGGCAGCCCTCCCCGCCCGACGCCCCTGACGGGTCTCCCCCGTGTAGGTTTGTGACTGTCCAGGGCAGGTCCATCTGTTCGAACCCCAAGGATATGAGGGTGAAGAAGGCGATGAGACTCTTGCAGGCTTCCTGAAGTCGCGTGGCCACATTGCCCAGGAGTCCCGATTTCTCCCTGGACCGTCTGGAGACTTCCTGCCCCGGTTCACTGCCCCAACCCCGAGCTGCCTGGGTCCAGTGCCAGCCCTACGAGGACAAAGAGGACCCCTGTCTCCTTTTCTGAACTGGAACCATGGTATAAAGAAGCCCAGATTAAAGTCTCTCTCCCTCAGTCTGGGTCAGTGTGTTGTGTCCACCCCGGCCCGTCACACTGGAAGGGTCCTCAGAGAACATTTGGCCTTGCCATGTCCAGGTTGGAAAGGGAAACTGAGGCTTAGAGGGGGACATGGCGGCTGCAGGCCACACTCAAGTGAGGGGCAGCCCTGGTAAGTGAGGCCCAGGCAGGGGTGGGGCTGAGGAGGGTCCACGGGATGAGTGGGGGCGGGGGGGGGTGGACGAGGCTCCACAGACCCTCCTCTGTGCCGTGCGCTGGCAGGAAGGCATTCTGGGAAGGGCCATCTGGATTCTCTCCCATCTCGTCTGCCCCTGAGGTCCCAGTCTCCTCCCAGACCAGCCCCTATTCTCATCTGTGATCCCCTGTCCCGTTCGGAGCTGAGGACACACTTCCCCTTTAGCATTTGATCCAATTCCACAAAAGTTTCCAGGACCCATCCTTGGCAGGGGTTCCGCCAAGTGCTGGGGAGCTCCCCAACCCGGGGTTCCTGTAGCCCCTTCCCCCGTCTCCCCACCTCTCAGTCCCCCAGCGCACACTGCAGTCCAGCCGGCCCCAGAGAATCTTTGCAAGGCCCAGCCCGCTCCCAGCTCAATCTCCAGGCCAGCCCCAGGGCTGGAGTCCTCCGTCTGCTTTCCGGCTGTCTGCAGTCTGCAGTCTGAGCCTCGGCCCTGCTCCCAGCCCTCATCTCCCACTCCAGTCAGGCTGCCCCATGGTTCCTCCTGACCTGAGGTGTGAGCCCCAGCATGGACATCCCACCCAGCCTCAGCCCGAGCCAGCCACCAGGAAGCCTTCCCTGAGAACAGCTGACCCCTGATTCTCTCTCCTGCTCCCATCCATCCAGCTCTTAGGGACTGTAAGCCAGTCCACCCTACAACAACCCCGTGGGGGTTGTTCCCCCATTGACTCCTGTGTGGGTCTGTCAGTCCTGACTCCTCCATTAGGTTGGGAGCTCCGTTAGCCGCCCTGGGGACCCCACAGCCCACGTGCTCAGAAGGATGGGAACCGGGAGGTTATGGACCCCTCCCACCCCCAGACCCCTCTGTCCAGGCCCAGCTCAGGGCTGGAGCCATCACGTGCAGAAGGAGAAGGAGTCAGAGTCTTCGGACTCTAGTTCTGCCTCACTCTCCTGAGCAGCGGCGGACTCGGGGCTCCTCTCTCTGGGATGCTGTCTGGGGGCAGAAACACTGGGTCCTCCTCTCCCTCAGATTCTGTGACCTGCCTTGTAGAGGGGCTGTGATTAGGGGCTGCGATTATCAGTTATTTTCAGGCAAAGCTCTTGCCTCCTGCTGCACCCTTGTGGCCATTCGTCTTTTTGCAGGCCAGGTGACAGACTAGCCCACTTCCAGGAGGGGTAGGAATAAAACAATAGTAAAGAGGCTGATGATGGAGATGAACTGTCTTCTCTGTGACCCCAGGGTCTCCTCAGCCACAGAGGGGTTCTTCCCCTGCCCTGATCCCGAGGGATAGCGCTTGAACAACTGCCTTGGACCGAGTCCTGCGCCCAGTCGGAGTTCTTCGTGGAAAAATGTTGCCTGGATCCGTGGGTCGGGCTGGAAGAAGGATGATCTCAAAAATGGGGGGGGGGGGGCGTAGGAAGAAGGAGCCCCTGTGACAGCACAGGAGAGCAAGGGTTGGGGCCCAGACCCCCCACCCTGCAGGCCAGAGCAGGAAAGACACACACACATGCATTCAATCCAGTGCATCGCAAAGGTGTCTTAAAAGAAGCAAAACCTTTTTGTCCTAGTGACATTTTCCTCAGAGGGGCATACTGGAAACTCAGATAAGTGGAGCTGCCGAGGACCGTGAGGAGGTGGGGGGGTTGCCAGCCCCCTCCCCAGGGTGAGGGGCGGGGGGCAGTGGCTTAAAGGTCCCTCAGCAGTAGAGAGGTTGATCCAGGGCGCGCAACAAAACGCTGGATTCGGAATCCAAGTGTTTAAAAGCAGGATCAGGGTGCAAGGTGGGTGGGGCAAGATGCAGGGGGTGGGACCAGCCACCATGTTCCCCTGGGAAGGGGCCATTTTAAGGAACTGTGACTTGGAGACTCCTCATGACTGGATGGGGAAGCAGGAAGGAAGAGGACAGGGCAGGGACCAAACAGCAGTGAAGAGTGGGGAGGGGCGCCGGCCTCTCATTGGTCCTTCCACCTGGAAGGCGCTTCCCCCTCCTCCACTTCTGAAATCCGGTCCCCTTCAGAGGCCACACCTCCCGCAGGAAGCCCTCCCTGGTCTCCTTGGTTGCATTGATCCCCGCGCTGCGTCCTCCGCCTGTCCCCTGCTCTCACCTCGGCCGCATCCTGACCACACTCTGCCCCCTGTCATTGCAGCTCCTTGCGTGTCGGGGCAGATATCCGGGTCGGGCAACTCAGTACCCAACTCACTTATAAGGGGGAAAAGTGCTTTGTGCATAGGGGACATCGGATTTATACATTTTAATCAACAAGCCCCCGGTGGGGTCCACGAGGGGCACGTGTGGGGAAGGACAAACTCCAGAGGAGCGGCGCCATGGTAACAGAGCTGGGCTTGGCACGTCTGAAGGGGAATTTAGAATTGGGTTGCTCTCCGATTGCCCACCAGAGGGCGCTCCGGCCCCCAAATAAAGGTGGAGACTGATGCGCCAGACCACCAAGGCCAGGGGCTGGGGTCACCCTGCCGAGGTGCTCAGGACTTCGGGTCAGGGTGTCTGCTGGCCAGCCTCTCTCCTGGGGGAGCGGAGGCGAGGAAACCACCGACGACGCTCTGTAGGGTTCGCCGGATGAAGAGGAAGAGGGGAAAACGCCGCTGGGACTTGCAGGGCTGCTAACTCCAGAAGCAACGTTGGCGGTGCCGGGGGCACTGGGCCGGGGGTGTTCTGTTTTCTTAGAGTCTACATTTGTCTGTTTGGCATCCATGAATCGCAGGGCCACACTCATGGCCAAAGTTGTTTACATCTCCCCTGCGATCCAGCAGTCACGGGTGTCCGAAAACCAGATCGCAAACTCTCCAACCAGTCCCGTGTGCATACCCCCAAACACTTCCTTTACATTCTCACACCCCAAACCTGTCTTTCCCCCGCCATAAGTCAGCAGAGCCAGGCGCCAGACGACTGGGGATGCCTCTATGTCCCAAAGCCCGCTGGACTCCTCACTGGCCAGCCCTCAGTTCTCTCGCCTGCCCCACCTCGCATTTCCCACAGAGACCCCAAGCAAGGCTGTGGCCTCGGCTTCCCCTTCGCTCTCCTTCTGCCCTGAGGGGCGCAGCATGGGCCCCTTCTCTCGGGAAATGTAAGCAATAAATTCTTTAATGGCACTGTCCTCTCCCCGTCATCGCTCCGGCACCTACCTTAATTTAAATCCCGCGGGTACATTTTAACACAAGGAGGCAGGGCCCTGTTCTGGCTCTGCTTTGCTGCTGACTGCACTTTCCTGGGCCCATTTCTCCATAAAAGGAGGACACTGGACCTTCTCTGCCCTGTTTTAGGATGCACCCAATCGAGAGAACCGGGGGCGCAGTCTGCTGTCTTGCTGCCTCTCACGTTGCCCCGAGGGGACCAGAGTGTTCTAAAATCTTCAGTTTCCTCCTAGTTGAACTGCCATGCCCCAGGTCTTTGCTGTGCCCGGCTCCAAAGCCACTGAGCACCCGACAGGGGTGAGATATCCAGACAGGCAGAGGGACCAGGGCCTTGTTGAGAAGTGAGCCTTAAAAGTACATGCTTACTGTAGCCCGAATGTCCATCAGTGGATGAAGGGATAAATAAATTGTGGTCTGTCCCTGCAATGGACGATTATTCAGCCACAGAAAGGAGTGAAGTACTAATACCTGCTACAACATGGATGAACTTTGAAACGTGCTGAGAGAAGACACACAAAAGGCCACATATTGTATGATTCTATTTATGTGAAATGTCCAGATAGGCAAATCCACACACAGAATGCAGACTGACCGTTACAGAAGCAGGGGAATGGGGAACGCAGTGAAGCCACTTCATGGGTCCAGGGTTCCTTTTGGGGAGATGAAAATGCTTGGAACTAGATAGAGGTGGGGGTTGTATGTACAACATTGTGCACGTGCTAAATGCCGCTGAATTGTTCACTTTAAAATGGTTAATTCTACTTTATGCAAATTTCACCTATAAAAAAAAGGACACATTTCATATAACCTGTTATCTGCAGAGTAACAGTATAAAAGCAGGCATGGGTGTGAGGTACATCGACTGCAGGACGGAGAGGAAGGGAAAGGATTCACAGCTGTAACGCTTCACCCATTGAAAAATAGAGTGATCAGGGAAATGGGTGAAGGGAGTCGAAAGGCACAAACTTCCAGTTATGAAATAAATAAGTCCTGCGGATGTAATGGACAGCATGGTGACTATAGTTAATAATATTGTACTGCCTATTGAAAATTGCTGAGAGTAAATATTAAAAATTCTCATCACAAGGAAAAACAGACTTGTAACTGTGTGGTGACGGATGTTAACTAGACTCACTGTGGTGATCATTTCGCAATATATACAAATATCAAATCACCCTGTTGTACACCTGAAACTAATGTGATGGTGTATGTCAATTATACCTCGATAAAAAGATAGTGATCTGAATTTTTTAAACTCCAGTTGTCTGTTATATTATATCTATAATTCTCAAACCTGTCATAATATAAAAGAGAAAAATGTTTAAGTAATTGTAAAAAAAAAAAAAGAAGGAAGGAAGAAAGGGAGGGAGGGACTTCCGAGCCCAGCTGAGTCTAAACGCAGTTTCCAGGTGGTCCCAGGGTTTGCAGAGGAAAAGGCCTCCTGCTGGATGGTGGACGATGGGTGACCAGCAGTCAGGCCACAGGCTGACCACTAGGAAGCGACAACAGAAGGCGAGATCTGAAGCTACAAAGACTGAGAGGAGGCTTCAGTCCCTCGCCCTGCGGCCGGCAACAGGAGTGAAGAATTGTCCGGAGAGCTGCCCCCTCCCTCCCCCGCCCCCTGGGCCCCCTCAAGTCCGTCACTGTGGCATGACAGGTGGGAGCAAAGAAAAGACTGAGGGGACAGACAGGATAACACAAGTACAAACCAAAAACTTTCCTAGTCTCACAGAAGTTTCTATTCCACTCATTTGCAGATGGTCTCACGCTGTTTCAGCGGTAAGGGAATCAAGACTGAGCCAGGCCTCCCTGATAACGCACCGCCCCCCGCGTGGGCGGGGCTCTGGGACTAGGAATGCTGCCTCATAAAACTATTATTTTTAGTATTGAACACTCCGTATCACTTTTTCCTTCAATCTGTAGATCAACTCTTGCTTTATTTCTGGAAAATTTCTCGAATTATGTCTGTAAGTCACCATTCCGACACAGCATCGGTGTTTATTCTATCTTCTGTGCTCTCTTTGTTTCCACTTCACTTTGGTCACTTTCCTCCCTCCTGTCCTGCGCCCGTTTTCAGCACCACCCGTTCTTCCCAGCGCTCTTGCCAATGCGGACTGCATGTCTGGGATCCTCTGTTGTCGCTCCCCGCCTCAGCTCTTCCTGCCCCCCGTGTCACGTCTTCACCGCAGATCTCTCTTCCTGTCTTATTAATCATTTCTTTGAGCTCTTGTGTCTCTTCCTTATATTTTATACATTTGTGTATTGTAGCAAAGATTTGGTCACAGACAATATTCATCTGCTCTGTGACAACGTTCTTGTCTGCTATTCTTATTTGTGCTGGTTCCAGTTTTAAACTTTTGAATGAGATTTTGACTTGGCCAAATATCTCCTGGAGGTTCGTGTCAGGGACTTTGTTCTGGGCCAGCAGGCATTTCCCTTAAGACCCGGGGTTTTATGTGTGGGGTTTTTCTAGCTTTTTAAATGAAATTTCTTATGAATACAAAATATGTAACGTATATGTAAGGTATACAAATCAACAATAAACGAAACCCCTGCATACCCACCATCCAGCTTAGGAAATAGAACCTTCTCGCTGCCCTGAGTCTCATGTCCCCTCCCACCTCCCTCCAGAGATAACTGTGATCCTGAATTTTGTGTTTATCACTCTTAATTTTCTTTAGTTTGTCACGTATGTGTGTATACACGTCATATATATTTATGGACGTACATATGGGTATCTCCCCAACAATATATTGATGCATCTCGCATGTTTTTAAGCTTTTGAACTTTGCATGAAAGGTAACGCATGTCACGCACATGCTCTCCTGTGACTCACTCTCGTGGCTCCATGTTTCGTGAGACTCTTCCACACGGACAGCACAGCTACAGCTCACCAATTTTCACCACGTGAGGACACGACTCATCCGTCCATCCTCTTGTTAATGGCCATTTGGATTATTCCCAGGTTCTTGCCGTTGCAAATAGTGCTGCTCTGAAGTCTTTAGCTTGTCTCGCGATGCATGTGTAAAAGAATTCCTCTACGGCTGTGGTTCTCAACCCTGGGTGCACTTTAGAATTACCTGGGAAAGTTTTGCAGAATTGCTGACACCCTGAGCCCTACTCCAGAAGATGCTGACTTGACAGTCTTTGGAGAGGAGGGGTCCCAGGCATAAGTGTGTTTTGGGAAGCTACCCAGGTGATTCTAATATACAGCCAGGGGAAACTGACACTGTAGGGTGTAATTGTCCAAACCAACCCCACCAGCAGTGTGCAAGAGCTCCCGCCAGGCCGCGCTGTCACCAATACTTGGTGATGTTTCTGTGTGTAGCCTTCCTCCCCCCACATAGCCGCCAGGTAGCTGTAGGAGGGTCACAAAGCAAAGCCTCTCTTCTCCTGCCCAACCACCGGAGTGCTTCCTGCAAACGAGGCTTCTCTGTGGGGCTCCTCCTTCAGCCCCAATGCCGGCCTGTGCACTCGGAACCCCCATTACAACCGGGGCGAGGGGGGTGATTTTTGCACCTCAAGGGGAGCCCTCAGCCTGGAGCAGGTTTGTGGCGTCACTTGTTCTCTCTCCCTTCCGCCACACTCCCGCTCCAAAGCCCCTGCTTTTGGCCCCCTTCCAACTATCTTGCGGTTCCACTGCAGCCGGCTCCTAACCCCAAGGGAGGTGCGGTTTGCTCTGCTGCCCACTCCACTTAGTGCTTTGGAGCAATTCCAGGGAGAAAGAGGAAGTCCCGACTGTGTGCTGCCAGGTTCTGAGCAAAAGACCTTGGAAAGCTTAAAAAAAAATTAAGATTCCCCAGCCACACCCCAGACCTGCTAAGAGCATGTCCAAGGACGGGGGCACCTGTACCTTCAAAGGTCCTCGGGTCACTGTGTCACCCGTTTCCTCAAATGTAAATTGAGGCTGCATTCGGTGACGTCCCAGATGGTTTTGGCTCTAACTCAGAACTGCTGTCTCCCAAAGTCACGAGGTGCGAGGATGAGCTGTCCTCCTCGCTGCGCAGAGCTGCGGTGCGCCCCTCAGCCAGATGAGCACCACTGACCGGCAAGGCCCCTCTACACACTGGCCTGACAGCTGGCGGCCTCCCTCCGGGCCCTCACGTGGGGCCACCCGGCAGCGGCCGACGCGGGACTGCCGACTTCGCCAAGGGCAGCAGACAGAAGGCGGCATCGTCCACGTTGTCAGCAGCGGCGGGCACGCAGAACGAGACTCAGGTCAGCAAGGGCTCGTGGCGTTCGCCCAGGGCTCTGCTAAACCCGTCCCAGGGAGCCATCCGGCTCAGCATCTCCCGTCCTCAACCTGGGGTGCAGACTTTGGTCCTTCACCTTGGCAACTGCAGCAGAAGCCCAGCAGCTCCACCGATGTCTGCTGATGTCACAGCTCGTCTGGGGCTGCGTTAGTTTCCTATTGCCACATGATAAATTACCACAAATCCAGCGGCTTACAACCACACACACTTCTCATCTCAGGTTGCGAGGCCCGGAGTCTGGGCACAGGGAGGCTGCCTGCTCACCTGGACGCGGGTCCTCTCCGAGCTCCCGTGTGGTTCAGTTCAGATGTCTGTTCTCAGTCGAGGACTGAGGGCCCTCTCTCCCTGGGGGTCAGTGGGCTCTGCTCTCAGCTCCTGGAGGCGGCTCACTGTTCCTTGCCTGTGGGCCTCTCACAGGCCCTCTCGACACAGCAGCTTGAGGAGGCCGCGACAGAACTCTCAGCCCTCCATCCTTTTAAAGGACCAACTGAGCGGGTCAGGCCCACTCAGGATATTATCCCTTTAACTGAAGATCCATTCAGAATTTCAATTACATCACAAAATCCCTTCACTTTTGCCACATCATGTAACCCAATCACAGTACGATGCCCCATCATATTCAGGTCCTGCTCAAGCAGGACTACGCAAGGGCACAGGGCCTTGGGGGTCCTCTTAGAACTCTGCCTACCACAGGGGCTTTGGAGTCAAACTAGAATTTAGCTGCACCCATCTTAACTAAAATCCACCAGCAGGGACCAGGATAAGCACAAGCAAACTTAGAGAATCAAGTCAAGTTTCAAGGACAAATACCAATGAATACTCTTATTTATTGGTAAAATATAAAAATGCAGGTCTCTTAAATCCACACAATCTCCCCAACTATTTGGCAAGACCCACTCCAGGTCTGTGTGGGCGGGTCAGCGGGAGAATGAAGGGTCTCCCGCTCACAGAGACTTACAGTTGGTTCAGATTTCTGTCCTGCTTCCCGCCAAATTCTCATCAACCTGGACGCTTCTAAAGTAGGTGGAGAGAGGCACAGGGCTGGCCCCATCTGTGCGTGACACTAAGTCTCTCCAGAAAAGAGTTTTGCGGCCACGTTGAGTATGGATGACTGTCTTGGACACACACACACACACCCCCTCTTCACAACTGGTATGCAGAAGTACACGAGTTTAATAACTGCAGATTAACAGCAATGACAATAGGACACAGATACCACACAGTAAAACGGGGTTGGGGTGGAGGGGCAGGGGGACACTGGATGTGATCACAGAGACCAAGGAGCGACTCCTCTGGTGCCCTGAGGAGTCAGGAGACGCCCGACTTGTCACCAGGAACTGCCTGCTGAGGAAGCCACCGCTCTGGAGACAAGACGCGGCTCCGCTGCTGAGCTCAGACCAGGGGCAGGGCTCTCCGGCAGAGCGTCCACACTCGAGGACGGCTGGGCTCCGGGAGTGCCGTGGTCAGCACCTGACATCGGGAGAAGGGCCTCTTCAGGACGCACTCCCTCTTCCTAACACTAGTTGAGGAAACAGGTCCCCCAGTGAGGGGAACCGGGCCCCTGACACCTTGGTCTTTGATACATAGCAGCACCACACACCACTGCCCCCACAGCCAGCCTCACTGTCGACTAAGCACCCTCCCCGCAAATGGATTTCAGACAGAGTGAGCAAATCCAGGGGAGATGGGAGGAACCACAGTGGTGGGATCTGAGGGGCAGGAGTTGGCCGGAGGAGCAATGTGTCCCATGTTGGGTCCCTCTTAGGCATCATTGAGACTGCTATTGCTCAGGAGCACCGTCTCCCCAGGCTTGAAGGCTGGCATCCCAAGGTAGGGGCAGCTGGCACAGCGGAAAGCATCGCCCAGGTAGCACTGTTGAGAGAAGAGATAACACACAGGGAAGCCGAGGGTCAGCTTATCCCAGAGATACAGGCCAGAGGGAAGGGAGCCCTAATGTCATCATATGGTCACAGTGGCCTGAAGGAAATGGCGAGGCGCATCTGTAGGTCCAACTGGAACCCAAATACTAAGAGTTTTTAAGATCTCTGGTTTCATGAAAAACAATGGTCTAGAAAGGTTCCTTAGGAGGCCATATTTCCATGTTCTCAGCAGTTCAGATCACGGCCGGGCTCAGCCGAATGGCTGAATAACATCAGGCCCACTAAGAAGGAGGAAGAAAGGGGCCAAAAGGAAGAAAGGACAGGAGCCTCGCCTCCCCTCCAGGCACGAGTGTGCTAACCACCCTCAGGAGATGCCGCCCCTTCCCCATTACTACCTACACACGTGTTCTCGCACGTTCGCCTCTTATTTTAATTTGGGCAGGAAACTCCTCAGAGCCGAGCTGGTCTGTGTTTAGTTTAGGGTGATGCCCAGTACCACGGGGGGTTGTGAATATTGAGTAACGATCCAGATATTTACGTTTCCACAAGCCGACTTGGGTTGGGAGCTCATCGGTTCCCTTGACCTCTCTTTTTCCAGCTCTTCTGCAAGGCCACAAGTGCTGGGGGAAAATTAGTAGCTGATGAGTTACATTTGCCACCACCCAGAAACTCCAAGCCCTTGGCAGTGCCAAAACGCACTCTAAGATTCTTCTCTTTATCCCGGGGTGTCATAACTCAAAAGCCCACGGGGCCAGGCAGATAAGACATGCATAAGGCTGTTTAGGGAGACAGCAAGAGTGGTGGAGAGTGGGGGACCAAGGCGGGGTGCCCTGTCGACAAAGGCCAGCCACTACTCAACCTCAGCTGACTAACATTGTGGGCAAACACAGACCCAGTGTGGCCATATTTTCCAAAGTTAAGAACAGAACAAAAAAATTGGGATTTTTACTTGAAATTTCCTGATTTGTAAATGCTGGCCACTTTCACATTTAAAAAAACAATGATAATTAAGCCTGCACACCACCAGTTAACTTTTTACCACCCTTTCCATCAACTTATAAAACTAATGTAAAAATACAAATGCCAAGGTTTCCAGGTTAAGAGGACAGATTGGAGCCAGCCCTGATGGCCTAGTGGTTAAAGTTCCCTGCTCTCCGCTTCAGCAGCCTGGCTTCGTTTCCCGGGCACGGAACCACACCACCCATCTGTCAGCTGCCACGCTGTTGTGGCGGCTCACACAGAAGAACTAGAAGGACTTACAACTAGAGCACAGAACCATGCACTGGGGCTTTGGGGAGAAAGGAAAAGAAAGAGAGGAAGATTGGCAATAGATGTTAGCTCAGGGTGAATCCTTCCCGGCAAAAAAAAAAGGAGGACAGGTTGAATGCATGCACCTAATTTTACTTTCCCTCAAAATCCTACCCAAACTGCAGTAAAGCCATAAACCCACAAAGACAAGGACTACAGCAATACGGTGTTGGAAACGGTACAGCAGACGGAGGAGGGAGAACTGACTTAACAGACTGAAGGGAGCTAAACTCCAAGCAGTGAGGAACGCTGAGTATCAGCCCACATTATACCCCAGACCTCAAAAGACACTGGAACTGGAAGCACCTAGAAGACCCTTCTCTGAGAAATCTAACCACTCCAAAAGGAAAGACCCACAGATACTGACTTTGGGGCATCCCCCAAAAGGCCTCCCCAGGTTCCCTTAAGTAAAGCAGAGTCAACAAATCCCATGTAGATGCTCAGCGCTCCCAATGAGCTTTCTGTCCTTCACTGTTTACCACGAAGACAACCAAGGGTCACCAGGCATCTTAAGAAAGCCTCTACACAGAAGTCATGACTTGAGACCAAACTAAAAGAAAAAAGCAACTTGGAGGAAACAGAGACTGTGCAGGGAGAAAAAAACCCTTGAAAGAACTGTAACTATCCTCAAGAGAAAAGGGAAGAGATCACATCCACAAAATAAAAACAGGATGCTACATTAAAAAAAAAAGTCAAGAACAAAAAAGGAATCTTAGAAATTAAAAACATGATAGTAGAAATGAAATAATTCAATAGAGGTTTTGGAGGATAAACCTGCAGACATTTCCCAGAAAGCAGGGCATAAGGAAAATGTGAGAGAAAAGAAAATTACAGGACCAATTGAAGAAATCCAACATCTGAGTGACAGGTTACAGAAAGAGAAGATAAAAGTCATATGCACAATTAAAGAATATTTCCCAGGACAATGGACAGGACTTTAGACTGGAAAGATGCACTGAGTGGCTAGTGCAAAAGGTGAAAACAGATTCCTATTCAAGACATGTGATTACAAAATGATACCAGAGATAAAGATTCTACAAACTTCCAAAATGGAAAAAGAGATCCTACAGAAAAGATCAAGAAACAGAATGGCCTCAGATATCTCATCACAATCACTAGGAGAAAGACAGAACTGTCTTCAAAATTATGTAAGAAAATTATTCCAACCTAGATTTCTATACCCAAATTACTAATCATTTATGAGAAGATAAAAAAGGCATTTTGGGCAACACAAAGGCTAAAAAAGATCAAAAAACAAAACCTACCTCTCAGGTAGCCTTTCTTTAAAAAACTACTGTAGAATTTGCTCCACCAAAACAAGAGAGAAAACCAAGAGGAAACAGAAAACAGGAAACAGAAAAGCCTACCTACGACAGAGGGAAGGGGATACCCAAGCAAACAGCGCAGGGGCTCCCATGACGCCAGCTCCGCTTGGACAGGGTCCCACATGCCCACTGAACAGTGGCGTGAGACAGACACGTGGAAAGGTGCCACCATCACAAACCACTGCTGCCATCCTAGCAAGCTTTTCACCCGAGGGCAGGCGAGCTGGTCCAGATTGTCCTCAGCTTATCTCGACCAAGTGCTGATAACACTCAACCTTCCCTCCACACCCGATGACCACCCACTCACTTCACCCAGTGGAAGTGTTCTGCTTTCACCTGCTCCCGGGAGGAGAGCTTAGGCCACGCTGAGCTGAGAGCAGAACACACAGAGCAGCCCACTCCTCCCGACTGTAATGCCATGGTCAGCCAGTCCCTGCACCACACTACAGCCCCGCCGGTGTTCTAACTGCGGCACGCCCTCGGTTTCCTAGACCTCACTCATGACTGTTCCCCCTGGCCTCCCGGAAGGGGCTCCTGTAGAAGTGGGGACCAGAAGACCCTGGTGAGTTTGTCTTTCCCTGGGAGCTTCACAGATGTGCAATATTGAGCTTCCCTTGCCTACTTGGGTTTGGACTTCACAACTAAATAATATGTTGTTTGGAGATTCACGAACAGGTGATGAACTATCAAAAAAGCCAGGAATGAGGGCCAGCCCTGTGGCGTAGTGGTTAAGTTCACACAGTCCACTTTGGTGGCCTGCAGGTTTGGATCCTGGGCGCAGACCTACACACCGCGCATCAAGCCATGCTGTGGCGGCATTCCACATACAAAACAGGGAAAGACTGGCACGGATGTTAGCTCAAGGCCAATCTTCCTCAAGCAAAAAGAGGAAGATTGGCAACAGATGTCAGCTCAGGGCCAATCTTCCTCACCAAAAAAAAAAAAAATGCCATGAACAAGTAACACAAACTTAGAAGAATGCTAACCTCTTAGGGGAAAGGGAGGGAGATGCAGCTGAGGAAGCAAGGTAGAGGTGACTTCTAAGGTACTAGAATGTCTCTGATTCTTAACCTGCGCCATCAGTACATGGGTACTCATTTTATTTTTCTTTAAAATGTACCTGTGTATATACTCCTCTGTGTATATGATACACAACAAAACATATGTTTTAATAATAGTAAAGTCCTGCAATTAGTCGAGCATCAGAAGCCACAGGAAGCAGCATGGCAGACGGTGCCCACGCCCACACTCACCAGTTCTTGCAGGCCTTCCTCTTTTTCCCTTCTCCACACGAAGCAGCCCGCAGGGAAGCCGGATCTGGCTTCTTCAAATCTTCTGGATCCAGCAGCTCATCTGAGTCAATGAGATCCTGGAGAGTGATCAAAGCAGTTAGTGGTAAGATCACGGTCTCTGCTAATGAAAAGCGGAAGTGGTCACTGGCGGCCGTAGCAGGTTTATACTGTGCGTGTGAAGAAGGCATCCACGGTCCTACTTTGGGCTGATCACTGTGCTCAAGCTGACCACCATGGTGACTGAAACTACGTGCAGAGAAGAGGCATTAGGTTGCAGGGAACTGGGAACTAATTTACAATGTGTAGAGAATATATACATGTTGGGGGTGGGGGAGGGAGCAGGAAGAACAAAGAGAGAAGTGTTATATTTATTTGATTATATAAAGGGCTGTCATGTGAAGAAGGGGATGAAATATTTTCTATATAATTCCAGAGGAAAAGGCAAATAACGATACATATATTTGTGTAATTCTTTGATGACAGCGTGGACAATTATCTGTAAGCTCTATGAGGGCACGAACCATAGCCCATTTTGCTTTCACCACTGTAAATTCAATGGTTCCAGAAACGCGGAACTTTATTACAGACAGCACTGATCAAAGAAGGAAAGTATTGCTTTAAGACAATGAGCGTTCAGTGACTTGCCCAGACAAGGGGGCCAACATAAATACTTTAGCTGACAAACTCTTCAGGTTTACACATGCCCACAAGAGCCTTCAATATATCACATGAAGTGAGAACAAGAAAATCTGTGGGGAAAAGAAATGCTGAAAAAGAAATTTAAAATGGCACTAATGTGGAGTTTCCTTCTGCAACAAAAATGCCAGGGAGGGGCACAGACACAACGCTGGGCTTTAGATACTCTCACATCTACAAGTCCAGAGAGGCCACTCCAAACCTCGACCGCTCATACCCAAAGTGGGGCCTAAAAGAAAGCAATCAAGTGACCACAGGGCTGACTCACCACGCTGTCATCCTCCATGTCATTGGCTGAGAGGGTCCAGAGCTTGGCAGCTGCAGGGTCCACAGTAGGCTTCACTAAGTCCAAACAATACAAGAAAAAGAGCTCCATAAACGCAGCCAGAAACAAACTACAAGCATACGTAAGGGCTTCTATTGAGACTCTGTAGAGAACACACTGGACTGGGAGTCAAAAGACTTGGGTTTGAGGCCCATCTCTACCCCTTACAAAAGTCATGACCTGGGCAAATTGCTTTGTGAGAGTAACAGAAGCCATCATTCGTTTAGCACCCGCTTTGTACCAGATACCACATCAAGCATTTTATATACATTATCTAATTCAATCCTGCAAACAACCTTGAGGTAAGTATTTGTCATCCTAATTTTATAGATGAGGAAATAGGTTTAGACACTTAGGCCAGTTATACAAAGCCACAAATACAAGCCTGTCTAATGCTTTTAACTTCTACTCCATATTGCTTTCTTCTCCTTATCTTCGTTTCCATCCCTAGAACATGGAGCTAATGGGACTCCCTACACCTATTGCAGGAGATCTGGAGATTAAATGAGAAAGTGCGTCAAAAACCATCATAAATAGTAAAGCTTTAGCCCCATGTCAACCTGTTACACACAAGAAAACAGGCCCTAGAGCTAGAGTGTAGCACAGCCCAGTGGCAGACATGAACCTCATACCTCCTGATTCTCTATCTAGGTGAGGAGAAGGCAAGGAGGGGCGGGACAGAGCCCAGACCGGGGCTGGTCCTCAAACGGGCCTTGGGGTAAGGGCACCCCCTAGTGATCACTGTCACCACTGGATGCTCAGACCTTCCACCTGCAAACTGCTCATCTAAGCCGTTCCTACCCATTCTGGAACTAGGACTCCAAAAGTTAGGATTCCAAAGGACTTCTTGGAGCCTTAGAAGACTGTTAAAACAGAGCGGTGTGAATGTACTGTAAATTTTTGCATACCTCACAGCTGGGACCATTTTTCTCAATTCAGGCATTAAACAATAGTGATAAGACGGGTGAGAGTGGTGGCAAAGGGGGAGGTGCAATTTTCTGAGTAGAAGAAATATTTTTACAAGTGTCTTAGGATCCTCAGAGTCAGAAAAGCTGACTTTACTGTCACAGAAATAAAGGACACCTGGGGAGAGGCGCAGGGCACTCTTATCTACCCTTCCCACCACTGTGAGGTCTTCTGAGGACAAACGCTGTAATTCTGGGGCCTGGAAAGACTTCCTTAGCCAAGCTCTGTGACTCAGGCCTCTGGAATCAGAGTCCTCGGTGTCCCCGGTGCAGAAGGGGCTGAATGAGACAATATCTATGCATTATTTCAGTTTAGGATCCGAACATGCCCAGGATTACAGTGCACTAAACATTCTTTTACTTGGAAATGACAGGACTAATCCTCTAAAAATATCACCACCTCATTTAGATCTCTGGCTCAATTTCTAATACTTTCTTCCAGGCCCACTGAGACAGAAGCATGTCCCTAGGCCAGCCTTACCCGAAGGAGAAGACTTCTTGGCAATAGAAAGCTTAAGTTGACTAGAAGAACCCACTTCAAAATTGGGTTTTTTGCCTGTGATCTCCACAGAGAGCAAGCTGTCACTTTGGTAACCCAGGAGTTCTTGGACAGACCGCATCTCCCCAGGACTTAAGGACACCCGCTGCAGCTGGAATTCAAGACATCAAAAGGATTAGGCCACACTCCTTCTACAAAATGCTGTTTCGCTATGTCCACCTATACAGGAGACAAATACTCATTTCCATGTATTATGTATATAATAGTGGGAGATAACAGACATCACTTCATGCCTCATTTTCCGTTTCTCACTGATCAGAATCCTAGAGTGTAACTTTTGTCTGCGTTTAGTTCGAGCCTGCCCTTTGGAAAGTTTTAAAGTACTTATCAAATATCTATCTATTAGGTACAAGGCACTGCACTAGTCATTGTGGGGGGTCACAATGATTACGATGATAAAGATGAATCAGAAACGGTCCTGTTGAATAGGGTCGAAGCCTATAGCGGGAAAGCATGCCCACAATGAAGATACTAGAAATGAAATAGAAGAGAAAAAGAACCATGGGGGAGGGAAATGCCTTCTATGTTCCTTGGGAAGGAGCAGACAGTAAAGGTAGAAAAAAGGATCAGAGTGCTACCTCTATGTCCAACAATTATAGAACGGTGAAATAAATCATAGTCTATCTATAGCACTGAATATCGTTCATTATTAATAAGAACGAGGGGAAATACACTGAGGTGGATGAATGTCTAAGATACCTAACAAGCTAGTGACTGAACAATATACACATATGACATTACTGACATAGCAGTCACCACCACGAAACCAGTCCTGAGACCAGAATGTGCCCCAACCCACATGGGCACAAGCTGAATCTCTTCAAAGGAGATTTATTCCCAGACGTTTTGTCCTTTGAGGCAAAGCACTTCTCAACTTGCTTCCTAGTCTAAGCGACACTGATCACCTCACCTTCAAGGTTGTTATTTCCCCCGACTCTCTCTGTATCGTCTGACAAAGAGATACTGGGTTTAAATCCCTAAGGTTTAAATTCCCAGAAAGATGGTTTCCTACTAACATACCTCTTTTACTTCCACGAGACCAGAAAGAGTCAGGGCCGAACACAGTTTAGATCCTGTCTTCACTTTGCTATTGTTAACTGCTGAGAAGAAAACCCCATTAACAGCTTTATAGGTCAAAGCAGGAAAAATAATAAAGGCTCTATCCTGTTTGGGTTGGCAGGCATTAAACAATAATAACCTATTCTGATTAACATATACATATTTCAGTGACAGTATTTTAATGTGAAAAACCTTTTGGTTGTTCAAAGTGCACTTACCTATGCTCTTAAGTGTCAGATAAGAATTCCATTATTATTATATCTTATCACTCTCTGCTTCTTGGAAACACCTAACTTTCCAGGGGTCATTGGATAATGATTGAGAAAGAGGTTGAGAAACTGTAAAGTACACAGGTCTACTCTGTATAGTTCTACAGAGACGCTGTGCTTCACTACCCCAGGTTTCAATTCCCAGCAAGAACGCTGATCTGCTATATACGTCACAAGTTTATATTTCCACATAAACACCTTCCTACATTTCACGGTACTTTCACTTCTATCATTTTATTTGATGAAACAAGTTGTCACATTTTGATGGAAAGTCCAGTAAAAAATGCTAAAAATTCAGAATTGAATGACTCTTTGACAGCTTCATCACTGAGCAAAAAAGAGGTTTTTCTTTCTTGGATTCCATCATTAGTTTCACATGAATCAATAATTACCTCATCACTCCCAGACTTCCAGTCATTATTTTTTAACTTCTTATTTTCAAATAATTAGAGATACACAGGAATCTCTTTTAAAAAAAAGTTCAGGGGGGGCCGCCCGGTGGCGCAGCGGTTTAGTCCGCGCTTGGCAGCCCGGGGTTTGCGAGTTCGGACCCCGGGCGCCCGCCGACACACTGCTTGTCGGCCATGCTGTGGCGGCGTCCCATATAAAGTGGAGGAAGATGGGCACGGATGTTAGCCCAGGGCCAGTCTTCCTCAGCAAAAAGGGGAGGATTGGCAACAGATGTTAGCTCAGGGCTGGTCTTCCCCACAAAAAATAAAATAAAATAAAAAAAAAGTTCAGGGAGGTCTCCAGGACCCTTCACCTGGTTTCCCCCCAGGCAACATCTTACACAACTAGAGTACAGTAGGAAGAGCAGGAAATCGTCACTGGTAGTCCCCAGAGCTTGTACGGATGTCGCCAGTTTTACATGCACTTGTGTGTGTGCAGTTCTATACAATCTTATCACATGTGTAGATCTGTGTAACCACTACAACAATCAAAATATAGAACGTTCCATCACCACAAGGAACCCTCCTACTACCCCTTCACAGCCTTGCGTACCCACTCCTTCCAATTCCTAATCCCTGGCTACCACCAATCCGTTCTCATCACTATAACTTGGTTATTTCAAGAACGTTATATGAACGGCATCATGTAGCATGTAACATCTGAGACCGGCTTTTTTCACTCAGCATGATTCCCTCGAGATTCATCCAAGTTGTTGTACATGTCAATGGTTTGTTCCTTTTTATTGCTGCAAGTTTTCCACGGTATGGATGTGCCATAGTTTAACCATTCACCTGTTGAAGGACCCAGCCATTTTTAGGCAGGCAGTTCCTTCCACTAATGGATCAAAGATCACAATTTTTTCAGATGTGCTGCTTCAAATTTTTACAATAATTTATCCCTAAGGAGAAGGTTCTGCTGTAGGAATATTGATCACTGAATGATACCTCCTGCTCCGAGAGATGCAGCAAACATACCTAAATATTCAACCCTGTCAAATTCTAGTCCTTCAAATGAAGATTTCCTTACCCACAGCTGTCTCTACTGGCTCTTTCAGAAAAAGACATCCACCAGGCCGAAGGATCCGGGCCATCTCAGCCAAAACCTCAGCACTGTGCAGAGTGGTGCTTCCAGGAATAACACCCGACAAAATAATGTCAAAGCTCGATTCTTTGTGGGCAGCTGAAAAGAAGGAAGACTCTCATCAGCAATCACTTGGGCCCCAGAAGCAATCCCCCACTCACTCCCAAGCCCCCACAAAGGCTACGGGCCTGGCCCTGGGAGAATGAACATCTACCTGCTCAGCAAATGCTGTTACACTACCGTTACTAGCAAGAGGGGCAATGACGCTGCTGCCCTGCTCTCCCTCAGTCTTACTAATTTCATATCCTTTTATGTGTTCAGGGAAAGAAGTAAAAAAAGGAAGCTGGATGAAGAGTAAGCTTTTAAAAAAAGATGGAATATCTAATAAGAACAAGAACATACTTATACAAATCATCAACTACACTGCTAGATCCACTATATCTCAACTAAAAAACAACAGGGTGGCCGCCCACTACTATCATGTGCCACCCAAAACAAAAACTCAGAAATCAAGGAACCACAGAAACGCAGCACTCCCATCGAGCCATTCCCCGCCCCCCAAGGCCTGTAAAGACAACCAGGGTAGGTACTCACACTGCAACAGTTGGTTGATGTTTTCCACAGACACTTGGCCCTCATCGCCAGTTAACGCTTGAAGCTTATCCACCAGATCTTTCAGAGCCTCCACCGGGGATGACTTGTCCCAGACCACTGCCACAAACTGGCCAGCTGAGATCCCAAAATCTGCCATTCCTGCAGTGCTGCAGACCTAAAAACTACAGGCCAAAGGAGAGTCAAGACTGAGCAGAGACAAAAGCATAATTTATTCCATGGAGTACCATCAAATATGATTACATCACAGCCTAATTCTGACCTCCCGCCAGGGAATGCTGACCACATTAGAAAATCTTACTGTCGATACTAGAGTCTGAGTAAATGAACCCATTGTCTCAAGGTTTCATAAACCCAACATTCCCAAACCAGGAAGGTGGCTTTCTTGGTGAGAATCCTGACTAGGTAATCAAGTAAACAGGTTGAAGGCAGAAAGATTATTTCCTCTTTGATTTAAGACAACTCAGCTTGGACGGAGTATAAAACACACAGGACATTAATTAGGTAGAAGTATGACTCAGCAAGGAAGGCAAATAAATTGGCAGACATAACCCAACCACAAGCTTAATGTTTTTTAAAAAAGAGATAACGCATTTAAATTTAGCAAATTGAATAATGATATTTTCCCTTTCATCAAAATATGAACATTCAATGGCAGTGAATCTGCCATGATCAATAATATCTACTAGGTCTTTCTTTAACATTTAACATTAGCCCAACTATTCAAAACACTTTATATACATCATTTCAATTGAACTTCAGAACAAGCTTAAACTAGATATTATTGCCATTTTACAGCCAGGAAAGTGAGGGCATAGAATTTGCCCAGGTCAACTAGTAAGTGTTGTGTGGATAAAGTAAGAGCTGAGATTTGAATCCAAATCCATGACTGCAAAGCCCATGCTCTTAACCCATGGAAATTTCCCCTAAGGATCAACTTTCTCTTCCACTTGATACTCAGATGAGTACAGAATGTGAAATTAGGTCAGGAGATAGTGCTCTACTCAGTTCCTCCTTTCTTTCTTAAATATTAATGCCACCAAGTTTCCGACTTAAAATAGCTCAGTGACATCAAGACAGAAGCTGTGGTGGAGGGTCAAGTGTGGATCAGTCTTATACTGAACACTTCTGTATTCTGCAGAGGTGGCTAACTCAGACACTCTGGGACTGAGTTTAAACCATGTTCCTTCTTTAAAAATGTTCACGTCAGATGACTTGCTCCTCTGACTACAAAACATGCCCAGTTACCCAGTCATCCTTAAATACTATAGTACTTTGATCTTGTTGCTCGCTTCCTAAAGGAGTTACTAAAGGTGTTCTTTTCTAGAGCAAAATCAAACCTCCTTAGTCTTCTGGATTCAGGTCCCCCATAATCTGGTTCCACCCGTATCTCCCACCTCTCCAAAGTGAATCCCCTCTTCTTCTATGAAAAACCTTTGCATTTTCACTCTATCAAGCCTTTTATCTAGTTCCTTCCATGTGGGATGCCCACTCTTTAGTATTCTGACCTGACTGCAAGCCGCAGTAAAAGGATGCCAAGTGTTATCACACAAGCAGGATTCCTTAGTCACTGAATTGTGGTTTCTAAATCCCTAAAAAGCACACAATCAAGACCGGAAACTTTTAAGCTTTTAACTGTCACATGATGTGGAGAAAGAACCCCTGCAAATCTTTAAGGTGAGCAACTTGGGATCAATTTCCCATTTAAGAGCTAGCCAGGGAAGATAGTAATATGGATTGCTAGGCATTAAGTTAAAAGAAATAAATGACCTGTTTCTAGAACAATCTTGGAACAGGTTCTCCCTTGGGACAGAAAGAGATGACAAGCTCCCTGCCTACAACCTTGCACTGTACTCGCAGAAAAACCCTTAAGAGGGGCCCAAGGTGACTCATTAGCTAGAGAAAAACAAACAGCCAGATGTCTACACCTCTTCAGCAACCTTTACAGAGGCAGTTTATAGAGCACATGTTCTAAATACAGATGGACTGGGGTTCTATCTACCACTGGATCTTCTACCTGTTAGCTACACGACCACAGGTCAGTTATTAGCCTCTCTCTTTTCTCATCAATAAAGTAAAAACAATGTCATATTTTGCAAAGATGCTGTAAGGAGGAAATAAGAGGATGAAAATATGTAAAGCACTTAGCAGGGCCTGGCACACAGAACTCAATAAAATAACATTCTAAGAGAACTCGGAGCCTCCACTTCTTGGTGGCCAGTTCATTTGCCTTTGCTTCAAATAGTCCTACAAAACCTGTTCTTCCTCAGCCATGCCTGCTGGGAGGACTCCCCAGGGAGAGATGTGAAGCTTCTTTTTCATTGTTAGAATTACACAGTATAAGAGCTGCACTTTATGACATCTTAGACAGTACTCCAGTGGGATTGTGTCAGTAAATTAGAAGAATATAAAATGCTTTGTGTTCTATATTCCCCCAGAACTATTCTTCTATGCAAGAGGGAGCTCATAAAATACTTATTAAACATTAACCCTCAAAAAAAAAAACCAGACATAGCCACCACTTTCCATCAGCATTTTCCAAATAAAATGGGAGACAATGTTTTTTTAGATCTCTAAAAGCCAAAGTATAATACTTTTCATCATCAGAGTTTTGTGTTGTTGTCAATCTGTTTTTAAAAAAAAAGTAAGGAAAAAATGTCTAGCATCCAAGTCAACATATTTAGAAGTATGACTCAGAGCCCAGTTTCACAATTAAAAAGAGGTGGAGTAGAAGAAGTCATTGTCACATCACTGGACTTGTTTGTGAAGCCCCTCTCCAACTCTGACTGCTGCACACACGCCATAGCTCTTCTAAAATGTTATTGGCAGGCAGTGAAAGCAGATATTTGAGAATAGCTTCTGGAGATGCACTTGTCTGAAGGTACCCACTAAACAACAAATCTAATCTTGAGGCATCTGGTTCCTCTTAAGAATAAAGGGAACCAAAAGCAAAAATAAGATTGAAATTTGGGTATCTGTTCAAACCAAGGATTGAATCCTTTTAAGTCGGGTGCAAAAAAGATGCTGAGAATACTGACAGAAAGGAAAATTTTAATTAAAATGAACTGACTGAAGCTCATGCCCTTGCGAGTGCACACAAACACAGAAAAAAAGGTGGTAATCAGCAAGGACACAGGAAACTCGGGAAAAGAAAAAGGAACACACAGGAAAAGAAAAACTCACAGGAAAAGAAAAAGAAGACTTTATCTCCAGGCAATTAGGTGTGTGTCGAGGCTTTAGGGTTTTAGAAATGACACCCAAGTGCTAGAATTTCCACAGGAAAGGCTCATTTGAAGATAGGTGAACAGAACTCAGAAAACAAAACCTCATGGAGAGATCAGGAGTGCTTTACAGAAATCCAGAGACATGGGTCTGAAATGTTAACATTTGGGGATCAGTTCTGACTTAGGAGGGCTTTCCCCACACTCATGCAGGGGAGAGCAAGATGTTTTGAAGAGACTAGAGTTGATAAGGGGTGTGCACAACAGATACATAGACAAGGGTCCAACAGCAAACACAAAATGTACACAATGACATGCTTAGCTCCTGTTTCCCTAACCCCCAAACCTTTGACTCTTCTGACCAGTATGAAGTCTTCCCTGATGATCAATATCCCAGTGAGGCACTCTGCATCTACATTTGTTTAGTGACCAGTCCATGACCTCTGAGTCACCCAGAGCTTGGCATTCAACGTCAGAACGAATGCCACCAGCCTTTCCCAAACTTGCAGACCCTACAAATCACCTGGGGCATTTGTTAAAATAAGATTCCTGCACTACACCCAGATGTACTGAATCAACTTTCCAGGAGAAAGACCTGGGTGCTGATGTATTAACAAGCATCCTAGATGGTTCTTCCGACCTGGCAAGTTTGGGAAATACTCAATTATACCAACTCAGCACCTTGGAGGTTCAGGTAACCCCCCCCCCAAGACCGAAACTCCAGCTCCCCCAGTGTTTAAGAACAGGGACCGAGGCCCAAGGTCACAGCAACCGGCTGTTGGCAGAAGCAGGTCTCAGACCCAGGTCTCCCGGAGCCCAGCTCAGGGCCCTTCCTCCTCAGCGTGCTGTCCCGGGGGTCTCACACCGAGCCGGCAGGGTGAGACAAGGCAGCCCAGGAAGGGCGAGAAGCACGGCGCCAGGAGCCGGGGGCAGGCAGAGCCGCCCGGCCCCTCACGCCAGCTTCCCCCGGGCAGGAGCTCGCCGTGGTCCTCGGGGAGGTGGCCGTGGCCACGTTCCCACCGAGGGACGGGCCTGGGAATAGAAAATGAGAGGATCTGGGGACGAGGGTGGGCCCGGAGGGGACCGTTGGGGAAGGTCCGGCTCTCGGGCCGCGCAGACAGCGCTCACCTGCCGCTCGGGGCTCGCTCCCGGCTCGTCCGCAGCCGCCGGCTCCGCGCCTCGCGCCTCTCGCGAGAGGAGGAGCCTCCGGCGGCGCGAGGAGGGCGGAAGCGGTCGCGCTGCGCTCCCGGGGCTGCCCGTCGCGTCGCCGTCGGCGGCGTGCCCGCTTCCAAGATGGCGGCGGCGGTGTCGGGCGTTCTCGGCTGGGCGGGCTGGAGGCTCCTGCAGCTGCGGTGCCTGCCCGGTGAGGGGGTGGCCGAGCCGGAGAGCAGGGAGGAGCGGGGAGGGGGCGCGAGGCCGACCTGGGCGGGCTGCGGGGCGGAAGAGGCCGTCGTGGCGGCCAGCGAGCAAGGTGAGGTGAAGGGCACGGACGGGGAGCCGCCGGCGTCCCGGGCTGGAACGGGCCTCCTGGCTGGTTTCTGCCCCCAGTCTCGGGCTGTGAGGGGCCTGAGCCGCGGAGCAGGGCCTGTCACTGCCTCTTAATGGAGTTAACGGGGCCCTGGAGAGAGTTGGAGGTGCCCAAGGTCACACAGCTTGTCAGTTGCCGAACTGGCGACTCTGACCCAGTCTCTTAAGTTCATGGCCAAGTCCTTGGGCCAGGACCACTGGAGGGACAGAGTGGGAAACAGCCACAGAGAGCGCCTAGTCCTTTGTTTCCTAAGTCACTCATTTCCCCAGCACTTCAAAAAGTCTGTGATATCCTCGTACCACCCTTATCATTATATAGTCAGTATTTTTGTTTATACATCTGAGTTCTTAAATAGACGTTTACTTAAAAGAGGAAACTTCATATCACTACCATAAACGGAAAACCAGTGTCACCTTCCGTAAATAGAATGTATGCATTAGCACATTAACGTAAATACGTAACTAATGAGGTAATAAGTATTCTTCATTTCCCCTAAAATCTCGTGGTTCTGCAATACTGCTTCGGCACCTTCCCTGTCTTTTTCAAAGTTTTATTAATATTTGCTCCATTTTTTTCTGTACATACACTGAACTATTGCTATTTTTAGACATGCTGTGCTTTATTACTTTTAAAACCATTGTTCTTGAGCCAGGGCTGGCCTCGTGGCGTAGTGGTTAAGTTTGCCTGCTCTGCTTTGGTGGCCCGGGGTTCGCAGGTTCGGATCCCTGGCGCAGACCTATGCACGGCTCATCAGGCCATGCTGTGGTGGCATCCCACATACAAAGTGGAGGAAGATGGGCACAGCTGTTAGCTAATCTTCCCCAGCAAAAAGAGGAAGATTGGTGATGGATGTTAGCTCAGGGGCCAATCTTCCTCACCAAAAAAAAAAAAAAACCCAAAACAAAAACATTGTTCCCTGAGTTGGTCCATAGATTTTTTAAAAAAATGAGTGCCCTTTAGTTTTTATGCAAAACTCCAGACTAAATAGATTTAGTAAAAGTAATGCCAGTGACCCAGCAAATCCGCTTCTAGGTATTTACCCCAGAGAAATAAAAGCACATGTCCACAAAAAGGTTTGTACAAGTGTATTCAAAGCAACTTGATTTATAATAGCAGACACTGAAACAGCCCAGTGTCCATGAACAGAATAGTGTTTCTTAGGAGAATACTACTCAGCAATAAAAAAAAAAAAAATTACTGGTTTATACAACAATATGGATTAATCTGAAAAATATACTAAGCAAAAGAAGTCTTACACAAAAAGGACATACTGTTTGGTTCTATTTAGATGAAATTCTAGGACAGACAAAACTAAAGTGAAAAATTCAGAACAGTGTGAGTAGGGAATGACTGGTAAGGAACGTGAGGGAACTTTCTGGGGTGATGATAATCTCCAGACAGGGGTTCAGGTTATGCAAGTGTATACATTTCTCAAAACTCAGAATTGGCACGTTTAAGATTTGTGCATTTTATTGTATATGTGTCGCCTCGATAAAAGAATAGTAAATAAATACTGAACTCTAGTTAATGATATACATGCTGAAGTGTTTAGAGATGATGAATACTGAGGTCTGCAACAGATACATCAAAAATTAAGATGGTTGATGAAGGAAGAGTGTGAGGGATAGATATATAGAACCTAGAGGGTAGATATAGAACCTAGGGAACAGTTGTTCTTGCCACAGTTCTTTCAACTTGTCTCTATGTTTGAAATTTTTTACAGTAAAATCTTGGGAAAGAAAAAGTAGTCTGAGCTTGTGCTTAGGAAACACTACCATACTTTCCAAAAGCCCTTTCCTAAGGGACATGGGGTGCTGCAGTAGTGGAGGTGAGAAAGCAGATGGAAACACTGAACACTCGGGAGTCAGCACTCAGACCTTCTGATTGCTAGTCCAGTGCTCTTGCCGTGATAGATGCATATGTAACATTTTCAGGTCGCTTTTGTTTTTTGTTTGGGCCTCACAACACTCCCATCGAGCAAGTAGAGATTATTAATCTTAATTTGCACATTTTAAAATCAATCTCTTTGGGATGAAATGGTTTGCCCATTACCGCACAGCTAACAAATGATAGAAACAGGCCTAGAAGCCAGGTGTTGTTTCCCAGCTCTTACTTGTGCCTCCACATCCTGTCACAAGGTTGCCAGTTTACCCAAGATTTTTGTCTGGGACCCAAGACTTGGATAACTGGTTCTGGAGTAGACTCTAGCCTGCTTTTCCTCTTCCCCAGCCCTCGTCCACTCTGGGTCTCAAAGGGTCTTCTCTGGTGAGTGTCCCTGACTGACCAGCACAGTTTCTGTTTCAGTGTCCCGCTGCCGACCAGCCTTGGTGCCCCGTGCCTTCCATGCTTCGGCTCTGCAGCTGAGGTCTTCAGATGAGCAGAAGCAGCAACCTCCCACCTCTTCCCAGCAACATTCTGAGACACAGGGGTCAGAAGAACCCAGTCCAAAGTCTTCTCACTCACCCCCCAGGTGGGCACCAGAACCCCAGTCCACCCATTTCTGGCCACTTTGCATGCTTGGTTGTATCTGTTCTCCTTCCTCTCTCCTCTCTCTCCCCCTTCTCACCTTTCATCATTTGCAAGACTATCTTTTTTTTTTTGGTGAGGAAGATTGGCCATGAGCTAACATCTGTGCCCACCTTCCTCTATTTTGTTTATGGGACACTGCCACAGCATGGTTTGATGAGCAGTGTGTAGGTCCATGCCTGTGATCCGAACCAGCAAACCCTGGGCCACCGAAGTGGAGTGTGTGAAGTTAACCGCTACGCCACTTGGCTGGCCCCTGAAGACTATTTTTTAAAGGAACCTATTTCTTTTTTTATGAAAACGGTGCCTGTACATTCTAAAGCATCTTAACAATACAAAAAAGTTCACAAAACAGCAAGTTACCAGAAATAACTGCTAACAGTTTTGTGAATATCCTCTTAGATGTGTCTCTAAGCATATTTCATAAATAAACCTATGTATATAATAAATGATTAATTACGCTATACATGCTGCTCTGGAACCTGTTTTTTTTCAGTCAATGGTACATTTTTAATGTCTTTTCACGGTCTATATTATTTTAGTGGTTGCATAATATTCTAGCAAATGGCGGTTCCAAAATTTATTTAACCTATCTTTTTTTTTTTTTGAAGAAGGTTGGCCCTGAGCTAACATCTGTTGCCAATCTTCCTCTTTTTCTTTTTTCTCCCCAAAACCTCCATACATAGTTGTATATCCTAGTTGTAGGTCCTTCTAGTTCTTCTATGTGGGATGCCGCCTCAGCATGGCTTGATGAGCAGTGAGTAGGTCCACGCCCAGAATCCAAACTGGCGAACCCCAGACCACTGAAGCGGAACGCGCAAACTTACTGCTATGCCACCAGGCCAGCCCCTATTTAACCTACCTCTTACTGATGAATATTTAGATTTCCTTCACTGGTATGGAAAATAATGTGATAAAGTGTATGATTCTCTCAGCAGTGGGAGCACTGAGTCATGCACATTTAACATTTTGTTACATATGTGGGGCCAACTGCCCTCCAGAAAGGTAATAATTTACATTTCCATTAGATATTTTTTCTTCTTAATCCTACCACTGAGAAGTCA
Source organism: Tapirus indicus (assembly GCA_031878705.1). Classification (NCBI taxonomy): domain Eukaryota; kingdom Metazoa; phylum Chordata; class Mammalia; order Perissodactyla; family Tapiridae; genus Tapirus; species Tapirus indicus. The sequence continues at coordinate 26,942,138 of CM062927.1, read as the reverse complement.
GTTCCTTTGGCTCTGAAATTAGAGTGTTCCCAGTCATTTTTCTTGTCTCCTGATTAAAGTACTTTTCATTTCAATTTAAGAACTATCTTTTGAGGATCTACGTGGTCTCAGTCCCTGTGAGTAATACAGCTATCGTCCCTGTCCTCATGGAGTTAGTCTGGTGCAAATGTGGATAAAGAAACCGTGTGCTGAGGGCTGTAAGCGGAAATCCAGGGTGCCGTGCAAGCAGCTGCCTTCTGCCGCCTGAGCCTTCCTCGCTCACTGGTTCCCTTCTTTCAGTGACTGTACGGGAGGGGAGGAGGGTATAATTTTTGCTCTGTTGGCGTTGAAACACCGATACTGACACAGAAGCAAACGTCCTCCCAGCGTGTGCTTAGGGGAGCACAGGGCCCATGGTTTCTGGTCAGGCACATTTTGCGCGCCAGGGAGCAGGCAGTGAAATGAGGTGTGCGGGCTCTGTCCCCACGTCTCTCTTGGGTTTGGGTCTCAGGTACACAGACCAGGGCGGCGAGGAGGAGGAGGGCTATGAGAGCGAGGAGCAGCTGCAGCACCGCATCCTGACAGCAGCCCTGGAGTTCGTGCCTGCCCACGGGTGGACAGCAGAGGCCATAGCAGAGGGAGCCCAGGTGAGTGTGGGTGGGGGCGGGGAGCCCAACCAAGATCAGTCAGGAGGGAGTCACACAAGCCAGAGCAGAGGGCCTCACACTTCTTCTGGCCCAGCTCAGCCCCTCATTGCTACAGGATTTTCTGGGTTTGGGTTTATTTTTTTCCCCAATAGGGTGGAAATGGCTTTATTTTTAGATTATTTTTTACTATAAAAAGAATATCACATAGAATTGGTGGTTGGGACTTAGGTTCTGAAGGCAGCCCATTAGGCACGAACTGCCTATGATCAGACTACCGTATTTCATTAACTCTAAGATGCCACTGGTTGTAAGAAGCCTCATTATTTTATGTGTCACTGAAAAAGAAAAACGCTACCTATTGAAATTATGACACATCATCAATTGTGTGCTTCACACTGATTGCTTAAAATGAAAAAATATGTGCATCTTACAATTGATGAAATATGGTGTTTGAAAACTCCCAAGAAGATACCACTCTGGAGACCGACACACCTTGTTTTCCTCAGTAAGCTGACAGTCAGCGTTTCCTCGTGCGCTGGCACAGACCGCTGCGGTAGCTTCAGCAGTGGGCTCACGTTTCCGCCGTGTTGTGCAGGAGCATCAAGCACAGCCAGATGCCATCCTGCGAGCAGTGTGTCCGAGCCGAGACTGAGGGAATTACAGACTCGTGTCTCCCATCCCAAGCCTGCTGCAGCACATCTGCTCATGAAATGGGACAGTGGCCAACTCTGCTGCTTCACTTAAATTTAGCTGTTGTTTCTCTTGTCTCACTTTCTCTCAAGAGCACATATGGGAGCAGAAGTCATATGAGTGAAATGTCTATACTCTGTGACTCCACTGGATGCTCATTGTGAAAACTTGGAATGGTACGAACACCCAGAGAAGAACGTAAAAATCATCTCTGATACACCGAAGATCCTACCATCAACATTTTAATGCCTAGTCTTTCAAAATTTTGAAAAACTTGCACTTACCAATCATTCATTCTTTAAATATTTATTGAGCAAATAGTGTGCACTAGGCACTGTGCCAGGTCCTAGGGACATCATCATAGTCAGGGTAGACACCGTTCTGCCCTTGTTGAGCTTCCAGTCTCCCAACGTCAATCAAATACGTACAGATGCGTGCTTGTACAGTGTGTTAAGTGCTGTCAGGAGAAGGTGCTGTTGATACGAATGATGGAGGGACCTGATCTACTGTGGGGTGAGAAGGTGATCAGGAAAGGCTTCTGAACTGAGAGCTGAGGAATGGGTAGGCTTTACCTGGTTTGTTGGGCATGGGGGATGGACAAGTCCAGACAAACAGCATGTGCAAAGAGGAAAGAAGCCTGCCACATTAGAAGAGCCAAGGAAAACCATCACCCAGTGAGCAAGGGAAGAGAGACTTGAGCTGAGAGAGAGTGGGGAAAGGTCAGTTGAGGCCAAGCTGAGAGAGAGTGGGGAAAGGTCAGTTGAGGCCAAATCAGGCAAGGTCATAAATGTCATGTTAAGGAGTTAGGCTTTTATTCTAAGAGTAATTGAAGATATAAGATTAAATTTGACATTTTAAAACCATCATTTTGGCTGCTGGATGAAAAATGGATTGAGGCAGAGAGTCATTGGGGGCTGCTGCCCGTCATCCGGGAGAGATGGTTTTCTGGCCCAGAGCAATGGCAGTGAGTGTGGATACAGTGGGTAGATTTGGTGATAGGATGACTTAGAGAGTGACAAGATGGCACCAGAGTTGCCATTTTGCATGTGTCGGTACATGGTGGTGCTATTTTCTGTGATTAGGGCCACTGGAAGAGGACCAGGTTTGGGGAAGGATCATGGGTACCGTCTTGAGCTTTGTTGAGTGTGAGGGGTCTTGGGTCAACCAAGGGGGACCTCAGGCATACAAGTCTAAAACTGGAGGAGATATCTGGACTAGAGTATGTGTTTGGGCATTGTCAACATAGATATGTGGTAATTAAACCACAGAAGTGAGTGAGATTGCCTCGGGTAACGTGAGTGTGCCTAGAGTATGATGTGAAAAGAGGCAGGAGTCTAGGCCCTCAGGGAACTCTGACATTTAAGAGCAGGGTAGAACAGGATGAACTGGCACAGAAGACTGGCAAGGAGGTGGACAGCCTGATGTTGGAGGCTATGTGGGAAAACGGATTAAGCAGCTAGGCATTGGTTACTGTAGCAGCAGCCATCTGGGGGGAGTAACAGATCAGAAATTATTGGAGTGGGTTGAGGAGCGAGTAGAAGGTAAGGATGTGGAGAGGCGTTTGACCGCGAAGGGTAGAAGAGAGCTAGTGTGCACCAAGCAGGGGAAATGGGATGGAAGTTTGAGCTCATCTGAACACTGATGGGAGAGAGCAGAAACGAGGTGCGGGTGAAGATACAAGACAAAGTGACAAAATCGAAAGCATGAGGTTCCTTGAAGGCAAGGATTATGGGGTTGGACAGCAGGCGGAAGGACTGGCCTTAGAGGGATTAGGGGTAACATTGGAGAGGAGAGCTGCAGGTTCCGTTTGTAGAAGAACATTTTGGGAGTTCCCAGGGGATGGCGTCTGTTTTCTCTGAAGTAGGTGTGGTTTTCTCATGAACCTGAAGTTAGGAAAGAGTGAGAGGAGACAAAGGTTTGGAGGTAGCGGAGGAGGTTTGAAAGAATCATTGCAGAAAGTTGTGGAACCAGTAGAGGACAGAAATGTAACAGGGTTATTTGGAAAAATATGATTATACTGAATATTCTGTGGTTAACTGGCTTTTTTCACTCTGCATATCTCCATTTATAGTGGCTACATAATACTTATTGTATTTACTTGAACTCGATAAACATTTGGCTTGTTTCCAATTTTTTAATATTATAAACCTATTTGTACATCATATCTAAGTACATTTCTGGTTGGTTTCTTTAGGACGAATTCCAAGAAGTGGAGGTGCTCTTTCAGGGAGTGTATCAATCAGGAGACAGAAACTACACCAGTTACTCAAGTAGAGAGGATTTGATACACAGCATTGTTAATTAGGTGTAAAGTTGGTAACCAGGTAACTGAAAGGATAAAAAGAAAATGCAGGTATATGGAGGTGGCAACTGCAGGAAGTGGCTCCCATCCCCAAGGCTAAGGGAACAGAGGGAAGAGTTGGAATTATTAAAACTAGAAGCTTGAAGGAGAGTCCCTGTGGAGGTGAGACTCAGACCTCTGAGGAGGAGGAGGAGGTCTTGCTCAGCTGGCACTGGTGTCTCTACGTTTGGAGGAAGGGTCCCTGGGGCTGGCACCTGACCTCTGGGGGTTGGAGGGGTGGTGGAGTGGGTGGGAGGGCAGCGAGAGGACGGTGGCTTGATGAACCTAGTTCTGCAGGTGTTGGGAAAACTGCACACTGGGTTTAGCTGCTGTGGGGGTGAAGTGGCACCACTGGGATGGTGCTCACAGAAACCACCAGCAGACAGGAGCAAACAGGAGGGAGCAAGTCCCTTCTTCCTCCGCCAGCCTTGCAGTCTCCCTCTAGCGACCCTGTTGGCAGAGAACCTCACATGGAACCAGCAATGTGGTTTGCAGAGCCCCAGCCCCTGCATCACAAAGCTGAGGATAGGAGGGCAGGGATGGAGCTGAGAGACAATAATTGGCCCAGAGAGTGTGTAGATTTTTGATGTTCTGGTTACATACATATTAGAGGCAGTATAGCCTGATGGTTAAGGGCTTGCAGCCTCAGTTTCCTCCTCTAAAATGTGGATGATGATAATACCCACCTGCTGAGAGGCTGATGTGAGATGGTGTGTGATGTGCGTAGCAGGGTGCCTGGCGCACAGTAAGCACACCGTCACCGTTTGTGCTGATGCTGCGGCGACGCTGATGTAGTGGGAATACACCAAATTACCCTCCCAGAGGGCTGTGTACTTGCACCCAAAGAGGGGCACTTTCCCCACTCCCAATGGTGGGAATTGAGAGTTAAGTTTTTTCTGTTCCTTTTCTGCCCTCTGTCCCTGCTACTGACAGGGTTCTGCCTCCAGTAGTAGCTCAGTGATTGCTGTATATCGGGAACAGCAAAGATCTTTGTGGCTTTGTTAACTCCTTGACAGCTCATTAAGAAAAATTTTATAAGAAAAGTTTTATTAATTTTTTTTAAACAACTGAGAGATCTAACTTCCAAAAGATTTAGGTCAACTGAATTGGTAAGGAAGAGAGTTATGAGTGCTCTTCCCGAGCCCCTTTTTATTTTATTAGGACTCTAGGTTACAAGTGTCAGAACTCAACTCTAACTGGCTCAAGCAGGAAGGGGAGTGTTTGGCTCATTTAACAACAGAAAAGTCTGGAAGTATCTCTGGCAGTGTGGTCTTAGATTGTGCTGCTAGGAACTCTTTCTCCGGCCTGTCTGCTTTGCTTTCCTCTCTGTGAGCTTCATTCTCAGCAGGGGCTTCCTCGGCAGGACTAAGGATGGCTCAGCAGCCCCAGTGGAAAGAGAGCACCTCTTTCCCATCAGTACTAGCAAAGGTCCTGAGGCGGCCCCTTAGGGCTTGGATTTGTTTCATCACATGCACATCCCCGAGCTAGTCGCCGTGAACTCCAGTTATCCAAGTCTGGATCCCATGCTTTGCAACACCCTCAGGGGCTTGATGGAGTGTGGAGGGCCTGGTGGTCAGCTTCACCCAAATCACACGAACTGAGAAGAGCGTGGAGGCGTCCGCTGAAAACCAAGCTGCTGTTACCAGAAGAAGAGGCACTAGTGATGAACAGGCAGCAGGTATTCGCTGCACTTGTCCCCCACTCTTCTGTTTCCCCTCTCCCCTTTTGTAGTCTCTGGGTCTCTCCAGTGCGGCAGCCAACATGTTTGGGAACGATGGCAGTGAGCTGATACTGCATTTTGTGACCCAGTGCAACGCTCGGCTCACCCGTGTGCTGGAAGAAGAGCAGAAGCTGGTACAGCTGGGCCAGGCAGAGTAAGTCCTATGGCATTATTGATCGGGGTGGCAGCTCAAGATCAAGGGACTCAGGCCCCACCAGCTGTCCCCAGGAGGCCAATCCAAGCAGAGCCAAAGAGAGTAGCATTGAGCAGCCCTGCTGCTCTGATGGGACTGAGACGCAGCCGCCTGTGTCGGACAGCTGTCGGCAGGCCAGCGTCAGGAACTGCTGGGACCCTCCTCCCTAGGCTGAGTAAACGGTAGCACCGAGCCCATGGCTTTGACCCAGAGACACTGTTTTCTTCTTCCTCTTCCAGGAGGAAGAAGACAGACCAGTTCCTGAGGCATGCGGTGGAAACCCGACTGAGAATGCTGATCCCGTATATTGAGCACTGGCCCCGGGTACAGAGTCCACATCCAGGCCCCAGGGCAGCACTGTATTCCTAGAGTTCTCATCACCTTTCACTCCGAGGACCTTGCACACTCTTCAGAAGTTAGCTTGCTAATCTCCACAATCCCAGGGACCCTCAGTGCACTTGGCAGAGCTAGATTTCAATTTCACATCTGGGAGTGCCAAAGAGAGTGACTGAGCCATCTGTGGCTCAGTTCCTGGAAATGGGAGTGGCCTGGGTACCGGATCACATCCTGGGTGGGCTCTTAGTGGCCCGAGTATGCCAGCAGGCCTTCAGTGAGGAGGAATCCGTGAAGGAGATTAGAAAAGTCAGATGATTTTATTGGCCGTCATCATTTAACAGGCCTGTCATGTTCTAGATCTCAGAGGACTGGGGCTTCTTTTCATATTGTCAGTGTGATGCTTGAGAATTGGAGTATTCATTCCAAGAGCTTTTTCCCCCCTTTTCTGAAGCTTCCTTTTCCCTATTTCAAAGGCTGTCACAGTGTGGGCCATTCACTCAGTTAAGAAAGTAGAGTCAAAGCGCATCAGAGACGAGAGGAGCAGAGACCATCTCATGTCCTCCGCCCAGCTGGGGGACGGCTGAGCGTGGAATTTCAGTCAGTCAGTCAACAGGCATTGGAATGCCTGCAGTGCAGCTAACCCCACGGGGTGTGAGGGGAGTACACCTGAGAGTCAAGTCCTGTCCCCTGCGGTGCTGCCTCACTTGATTTTCAGACCTCTGGCCTCGACTCATTCCGCCCCCCAGTTAAAGCAGAGGAAGTGTGCGGGTTGGCCCCTGGCTGCGTCCTCGTTCGGCGCGCCTCCCTCTGGGCTGCTTTGCTAAGAGGAACTTCCCAGCCCATCCAGGACCTCTGCGACCAGCTCCCACAGGCCACAGCCAGTGGGGGTTAGAGTTGGTAAAGTGGCAAGACCTCAGGAGTTGGTGTCTCCTGATGGAGGCGTCTCTGGGTTGTGCCTTCGCTTGTATTGGTTGAAGGATATTTGGTTTCAGGTACAGAAATCAACTTGAGTTAAGCAAAAAAACGGAGGAATTTATCATGAGGCTGCAGCGGCCTCAAGGGCGGGATTGCTACTGGGCCCTGGGAGTGGCCTAGAATTTGGACCTGGAAACCACCCCCAGACTCCCTCCTATCTCTGCTGCTTCCTCCATGTTACAGAATGGGGTGCCGTCCCCCATCCTTGCTCTTGGTACTCAGAGATACCAGGCTAGACCCTCCAGCTGTCTGCATCCCCAGTCCACATGCTGGGATTGAGAATCTGGCTGGGCCAGCTGAGGGTGGGATCTGCCCTGGCACCCGTCAGCTGTGTCGGGGTTGATAGCCGCCAGGAGCTCGCACCTGTGGGTGGAGATGGTGGGTCTCTGAGAACTGGGCAGGCCCCCTTGTATCCTCAGTGGAGAGGAGAGGCATAAGCACTTTTGTGCTGTTGTTACCTGTGCGCAGTACCTGTTCCTCTGTCCTTCTTTCCCCAGGCCCTTGGTATCCTCATGCTCCCTCACAACATCCCGCCCAGCCTGAACCTGCTCACCAGCATGGTGGACGACATGTGGCATTATGCTGGGGACCAGTCCACTGACGTGAGTGCTTTCCGCAGGCCCACAGGATGCAGGGAAAGGCTCGGGTTAAACATTTCTTCAAGAAGTTAGTGAAATTTCTTTGATCACAGATCCCTTCAGGGGGCCTGCAGTGTCATTCCCACCTTGGTAAGGAGAGACTAAGGTATGAGGAAAGTCCCTCCACAAGCCGCAGTGGGATCCAGGTCTGCTTCATTCAGGGGTCAGCACTCTAGCATCAGAACAGTGATTATTCCTTCCAACAGATAGTGGTGACACAAGGCAACAGAGAGTCTTGTGGTTGGCCTGCCACTTAGAATCATTTCCCCTCAGTCTCCTAAGATTTAGATTCTGCAGCAGAATTTTTCAGTGTGTGTCTTTCATGAAACTGATTTTAAAAAAAGAATGCCATGGAGACACCCACTGCTTTAAAAAGAAACTCCCTTCCCCCAGCCCATCTTGGCCTGATTTGCTAAGAGATCAATAAGCCTTTAAATAGGCACTAGGAAAGAATCTGACTTGTTAATGCTATTATATTTCTGGTAGGAAATTAAAAAAAAAAGTATACCTTCATAAAAAGAATTAATATATGATGGTACTTTGTGGAATCCAGGATGGGAGGCAACGAGATATTCCCACCAGAGCTCTAACAAAGTGCTTTAATAAACTTCCCCCGTGTGGGAATACACCACCCACAGAGATGGTAGGAAAATGAAATTAGAAAGCAAAGAAATTAACGGAATAAAACACGAAGAAGCTGAGCTCTTGCTCTGGAGGGGTTGCCGGGACCGTCAGAAGTTGCTGAGGGCCTTGACCTCCCGGCTCTTGCCGGGTGTTTGATCTGTCCATGATCCTGTCTCAGCTCTCGCTTCACTGATGAACACCCCAGGGTTGCGTCATAACCTGCTCACCATGGAGCCCCTCGGAACTTAGATATCCTGAGACTGTCTTTTCACCAGTGGTTCCAAAATGGACTGGATGTAACAGAATCACCTGGGATGCTTATTAAACATCCAGATTCCTAGCACTTACTTCAGACCCGCTGACTCTCAACTCTAAGAGGTTGGGCCCAGAAGCTTGCATTTCAATCTCCCGAGTAATTCTGATGCCCAGCCAAGTTTGGGGACACTAGTGTTCAGAGGGCCATATGTATCTGTGAGGGAAAGAAGAAATCAGGAGGGAGCCCATGAGTGCCCGTGGCTTTGGGTAGGAACTACCCCAGATGTCCCCCAGCCCACAGCAATAGTGGTGACCCACTTTCCTGGGTGGGCTTCTTTGCAGTTTAGCTGGTATACCCGCCGAGCTGTGCTGGCTGGCATCTACAACACGACAGAGCTGGTGATGATGCAGGACTCCTCCCCAGACTTTGAGGACACTTGGCGCTTCCTGGAAAACCGGATTAACGACGCAATGAACATGGGCCATACTGCCAAGCAGGTAGTCGGGCCAGCCATTTGGGAAGCCTCCTCACGAGGCACACTGCCCCCCTTGGGCCACAGCTGGTCACCTGTCTGTCCTCTTGCTCCCCTTGGCCTCAGCTGACAGTTCTGAGGGCCTGCCCAGGGAGCCTGGCTGGTTCTTCCTCATCCCAGCCCTTCCCTAGAGCCACCCTTGGCCCATTTGTGGTTCTGTTGTCCATAGGCTCTTCCTCCAGTACACAAGGCCCTCTTGACTCCTCCTCTTGGGGCTCATAGGCCTCCTGACTTGTCCTACTTGTCTCTCCTTTGAGCTTGTGTTGGGGGCTTAAGAGAACCTGACTCTGCCTCCTTCTAGGTACAGTCCACTGGAGAGGCACTGGTACAAGGCCTCATGGGGGCGGCCGTGACAGTAAGTACCACCCAGCTCATCCCTGCCCCCCGTCCCCCTCCTGCCCTGTGAGCCATACATGTGTCACTGATCCCAAAAACCTCCTTAATCTGGAAAGCTAATAAGACGGACAGTGTTTCAGTCCCAGTCTCTTGATCCCAAATACCCCACCTCTTTATTTTTTACTGGCATTAGGAAATATCGCTGACGCGCGAGACCCTGGTATGTCAGATCTATGTGTCATAACCAATAGCGATGCCTGCCACCCTGAAAATCCTGATCTTTCCCATTGGAGTCCTAGGGGGAGGGCAAGCCCTCATCACTCTCTCTGTTTCCATCCCTGTGTCAGCTCAAGAACTTGACAGGTCTAAACCAGCGCCGGTGAGCAGGAAGGGGTTGAGCTGGAGTGCCCAGAAGAAAACCCGCAGATGTATTTCCAGGGCTTTGAAATACGAAGTGCCATCCACGGAACAGGGCCTTAATGAGAAAACACTGAAGGACCCAAGTCACTACCACAGCCACCTGGGAACCACAGGGCACTTGATACAGCTGTAGCCCAGGATTGGGCCAGTTCTTCAGTTCCTAATACAGGCCCGGCTCCTGATGCCTTCTGCATTGCACTCGCGTGATTGAAAAGCGAGGCTCTCGTCCAAGCACTCAAGCCACGGAAACAGCACGACAGCACGTCCCTGTCACCGTCTCATGGGCACCTTGGTCATGACTTAACCTTCCTAGAAACGCTCTCTGGGGCTTCCAAGTCAGAGTCAGTGTCTGAAGCCACCACAAGGTGGCATCTCATCCCCAGCACAGCACAGACGTGCACACAGGTGTCCTGGCAGCCCCTTCCCTCTCCGGTGTCCCGAGATGCCGCATCTGGGGACCCCCTCAGAGAGCTGCCTCGCCTGAAGCGGGCCTGCTGAACAGTGGTGCTCAGCCTGGCCAGAGGTGTGATCCCAGGCCTGGTGTCGCGTTACACCAGCATGTGTTGCAGGATTATTAGCGAACTTAGGTCTGTAAAAATAATAAACATGTTTGAAGCAGTTTCCTGTTGTGTCGTCTCAATGCAGACCATGGCAGGTGTCCAGGACCCCAGAGGGTGACAGCAGTGTTGGGGAAAAGGCTTGAGGCTAGCAGCCAGGAGAGCTGGGATCTGATCCTGGTGCTGCTTGATACTGGCGGGTAATTACGGCAACTCTGCTGTCTGGGCCCAGGCTTCCCACACGTGAAATGTGGGTGATGGGCCTTCCCCCTCACCATTAGCTCCCTTGGTTGCTGCTGTCTGTCACCATTTCACTGCTTTAATAATTTTCCCTGCTTCTACACTGGGCTTCCTTTGCAAGTTTGGTTGACTCTGTTGCGTTAGTTTGCTCAGGCTGCTATAACAAAATACCATAGGCTGGGTGGCTTAAACAACAGACATTTATTTCTCACGGTTCTGGAAGCTGGGAAGTCTGAGACCAAGGTATCAGCCAACACAGTTCCTGGAGAGGGCTTTCTTTCCAACTTGCCGCTTCTCTCTGTGTACTCACCTGGCAGAGAGAGGACGCCCTGGTGTCTCCTGCTCTTATAAGGGCACTGATCCCATTATGAGAGTCCTACCCTCGTGACCTTTCAAAGACCCCCTCTCCAAATGCCATCACAGTGGGAGTTAGGCTTCAGCATTCTAGAGAGACACAATTCAGTCTAGCATCTGTCTTCTGCTTTCCTGTCTCCTACCTAAGTTGACAGTATTGATGGTGGAAGTCCGAGCTAATAGGTGTTTCCAGTCTCGTGGGCCTTCCACTGGCTCTTTCTATGCCTCTCTCATTCTTTTTATCTCTTGACACCCTGTCAGGTTTCCTGCAGTAGCCATTCCAAATTTCATTCCATTCTCTCCTTTGTCCTTCATAGCATCCCTCTTGCACTCAGCAGACATCCTTAATTCTTAATTTACTGAGATAACAGGCTGTGGAGCAAGGGCCCCTCAATGCCCTTTCTCTCTGTCTCAGGCAGAGCTGTCACTCTTTGCTAAGGCAAACTCTCCTGTATCTCTCCTGATTACTCTTCTGCCACCTAAGTGTAGCTCCTGCCAAGTCCTATTTTAGAGCCTCTTCTATGTATGAGCAGCTGTCCCCTTTTTGAGCCCCATTCAAACCTCTCTCAGGCTGTTTAGGGGACTTGGGTAATTATTTATGGAGCACTCAACCCATTATGAGGTGCACACTGCCAGGCGCTGGCGATGCAGAGATGAAGGGCCCCACCGGCCCACCACAACTACGCAGAACCGTAGGTGATACATTAAAGAGCATTATATCTTCTGGCAGTTTCAGAAGAGCATGATCCAGACTTGGGGGTGGAAGGGAAACAGTATAGACCTATCATTCAACTACACTTTGCCAAGGTATACCTTTGTTTTTCCATTAATGTACAAATTCACTTCATTTTAAAGGCGTCATAGAATTCCTATGTTTGTATATGTAACCAGGTCTCTATCAATGGACAATTAGTTTTGTTTATCTTCTACGTTACAAAGTGCTGCAGTGAACGCCCCTGTGCACCATCTCTGCGTACAACTGCACGTATTGTTGCAGTATGAACTCCTAGACGTGTTACTGTTGAGTCAAGGGCGTGTGCATGTTTTGCCGAGTCCCCCTCGACGATGGTTGAACCTGGTGCATTTAACACCCGTGAGCGTATGAGACGCCCGGCCGCAGCGGCCCCGGCCTCCGGGCAGCAGGCGGCGCTGTGGGCGCGTCTCGGCGGAAGCGGCGGGGGCCGCGCTGGCCGACTTCCGGCGGCGGCGGCGGCGCGGCGCGGGGGGCCGGGGCGGCGGGGGGCCATGCCGTACGCCAACCAGCCCACCGTGCGCATCACGGAGCTCACCGACGAGAATGTCAAGTTCATCATCGAGAACACGGACCTAGCGTAAGGCGGCCGAGGGGAGAGGCCGGGCTCGGAGCGCCGGGGCCCGGGCGGGCGGGGTCGGGGCCCCCCCGCAGTCGGCCCCGCGCCGGGCTCTCGTCTGGGATCCGCGGGGCGGGGTCGGCCTCCGGGGCTGCGGGGCCCTCACGCCGCTGGTTTCCGTCCCTCAGGGTGGCCAACTCCATTCGGAGGGTCTTCATCGCCGAGGTGCCCATAATAGGTAAGCGAGTCCGCCTCCTGGTTCCCGGGGCCGCCGTCCCCATCCCCCGGGCGCCGTAGGGCTCCCGCCGCAGCCTTGGGCCGGGCCGGGCGGAGCCCGAGACACGGCAGTGCTGGAGACTCGATCGGACCCTGCGCCCACCGCCCTGGCTCGCGGGCCCCCTAGACCACTCTCGCACGTGCGCTGATGGAGAGCGTGGGTTCAGGAGTCTGCGGACTTGGGTTCGAATGCTCTTTCCACGTAGCGTCTCTGGAGCTTGGGCAGGTTGTTAAACTGTGCTGCAGTTGCCTCTAACACTTGGACACCAGTGGCAGTCATCAGAGTGGTGTCAAGGATTCAGTGAGGTAGTGTCTGTTACGGTCCTTGCTTTTGGTGAGTGTTCAGTATTGGTAGGTGTGTTTTTAGGGATCTGTTCCTTCAGCTGCATTTATGGAGCATGTAAGTGCCAGGCAGTGGTGTGGGTGTGGGAGGGCAAGCCGGATAGTCCGGGGTTCTTGCCCTCCTGGAGCTCGCAGTGAAGTTGCAGGGGAGAGGTGAATCCACAGACAACACTCACACAAGATAGACGTCAATCAGGAGTTCAGTGGGAGGGTTACAGGAGGGAGGGTCTGTCTGCTCTGGTTCCAGCCACCCAGCTCCAGGTGTTTTACACATTTACCAATATATTACAGAGATTTTCTGAGTGTCAGCTTGGAGAGTTTAGGTTCGGAAAAAGAAATCTGAGTCATAGCTGCTGTGTCAAGCGTGCAGACTGAAATAAGCAGGCCAAGAGATTGGTAAACAGAGAACATTGTAGGTTTTCCACCGTTCTCACCCCCAGTCACTTCTTCAGCTCCCAGCTTGGAGTGCTGGTCCTCCCTCTGCCTAATCACTCCATGTCTCTGGGCCTCAATTTTCTCATGAGTGGAACGACGGAGTTGTGCTTTGTGATGCAGCCCTGACATTCTAAGTGCTGCCTTTCCCACGAACTCAGTTCTGCAGATGATGTTGAGCGTCTGCTGCATTCCAGGCCACAGCTGGGACACACAGGTTAAGACATTGAAGACCCTGCCCCAAGGAATTTTCAAAGGTTGAGGTAGTGACAAGACCTACACAAATACAATGTAAGGCAAAGCCGGACAAGGGTCCTAAGAGAAGTCTGGACAGGGTTTAGTGAGGGCAGAGCTTACAGGGAGGCAGCGATAGTGTCTGTGTTGTGGGGCCCAGGGGCGTGGTTTCTGGGAGGCTCACAGGCTTTAACCTGCACATGAGAGGGTAAGGGTGTGCCGGGCGGGGGCCGGGGAGGAGAGAGGCAGAGGCAGGAAGGCCCAGCTCCTGGTCCTCATTTGGCTTGGGTTGGGGAGGCAGGCAGAAGCATAGGACAAAGCAGGCTGGGGCCTGGTCGCGTCTGGTCCTCTTCCGACTTCCATTCCTCGTGTCCACGCCCTCCTTTGGCAGTTGGGCTCCAGTGCCATGTGATTTCTGAATTTAATTGTTTGTGTGCAGGTGTTTATTTATGAATGAATGAGACAATGTGTGTTGAAGTCAAGTGCGCGTGACGGTACAGTCCTTACTCTCCTGCTGGCTCATTGCTGGTAGGGACTGGGTTTTATACGTAGCATGCCTTGCTCATTAAAAGAATTCCGTAAACGTTAGTTGGTGAGCGATAATAAAGTGTTAAATTGGGTGTTCTGGTCATTATATCATAAAATGAGATGTGGACTGTAAGTCTGTGGTACTTCTCTGAGGTTTCCCCAACTTTTAAGTGCCCAAATAGTTTGTGTTCTTGAACTTGGTGTTGGCATGAATAGCGGATTTAAGTGCTTCTCATGGAAATACTCAAAGAAAAATGTTCTCTAAGTGAGTGTTTTTCTGGGTGGCACAAGGAACTCCTGCATTAAATCCACTTGAGCAGGGAAGTGGAGTGTGGTGTGTGTGGTTCTTGTTAAAATGCAGATTCCTGGGCCCCGCTCTCCAGCTGTAGGATCAGAGTCTCTGGCAGCCGGGCCCAGGCCTCTGCAGTTTAGTGAGTATTGGGTGATTCCTCGATCTTGAGAACCACTGCTCTAAGACTTGAGGGGAATTTGGTGGCTAAACTCTGTGTCTGCTTCTCTGCTTCCTTCATTTTTTAGCCATTGACTGGGTTCAGATTGATGCCAATTCCTCAGTCCTTCATGACGAGTTCATCGCGCACAGGCTTGGTGAGTGCCAGGTTTTGGAAAGGTCAAGGGAGGGGGCTGTGTCTGGTGTCAGAGGAGGAAGCCTCCTGACTCCCCAGAGGATGTCTAGGTTCTCCTTTTGGCTTGGCCCCTTGGCCTTATTGAAAGTGCTCTTCTGTGTCTTCCAGGATTGATCCCCCTCACTAGTGACGACATTGTGGACAAGCTGCAGTACTCCCGGGTATGCTGCGGGACCGCGTGGAATGTTAGGGGTCAAGGTGGGGGGAGGCAGGGGACTTCAGTTCTCAGAGGGACATCTTGCTTCCAGCTTCAAGAAAGACAACATGGAGATGTTGTCTAGAGTGCAAGGCAGGCATTGGTCGTCGGTTCTGATGGGGCCTCTGATTGATTAGGCTCGCGGGGCATCAGGGAGTCTCATTAGCCAGACACACAAGAGATGTACCAGAATGCCCACTTATACCGAACGGGGGGCTATTCCTTTTCAGAGTCTGATCTGTTCAGACTCTGCTTTCCAGAGCATCTCTTCCCAGGAAGAGGGGCCTAGGAGGCTAAAGGGAGTCGATAGAAGGTTGGGGGGTGAGGACAAGGGACAGAGGGAGTGAGAACTGCCCCACAGAGGGACATGAGGAATTAGGGTGCTGGTGTCCGCCAGATTTGTGCCTCACCCCGTAGGTTCTGCTGGTTAAACAGGGCTCCCTTCCCCTAGGGCTGCGTGTACTCTCTGATGGAAGTTGACAGGCCTTGGATGAGGGAGGGAGTGGGGCAGAATTAGGCTACCTGCCTCCTTCCACCAGGGCTGTGTTAGATGACAGTTGGAGACTGTTCCCTCTTGATGGCTTTGGGTGATCCTGAATCAGCCCATTTTCTAATACTTCCAAGGGCGTGTCATTTTTGTGGTGGCTAATTTGATATATTTTGTAAATATATGTGTATATTTTAAGAGAAATAGTCAAGCACACAGCAAAGTGGAGCTAATATGACAAATACTTATGCTCCCACCAAACCACTTGTCACATTTTAACATTTTGACATATTTGTTTCATGTCTTCAGATTTTTGATTTTAAGAAATAAAACATCATAGATACTGGTGGGAACAGTTATACAGCCATTGAAGAGTAGTTTGGCATGTCTAATATAAAGATATGCATGCCCTGTGACCTACCAAATCTTCCATTACATTTACTAAACAAAGAGGGTATGATGTTTTGTTTTGCTTTTTCTGAAAATCTAAAGAAAACTTTAAAAAATAGAATTAATACCCATTTGCTTTAAACCTGTAGTTATCAATTCTTAATATTTTGCTACTTTTGCTTTATTTTTTATATGTATGTTGTTATTTTTGCTGAACCATTTGAAAGAAGGTTGCAGAAATCATGATACTTCTCCCTTAACTACTTCAGCATGCATGTCCTAAAAATAAGGATATTTTCCTACATAACCACACTATTATCCTTCCTAAGAAAATTAGTGTTAATATGTACCGTGTACAGTCCATATTCAGGTTTTCTTAGTTGTCCCCAAAATGTCCTTAATTGTTTATTTGTGAGTCTGTGATCCAGTCACGATTCATGCATTGCATTTGGTTGTTACACTTTCTTTAGTGTCTTTTAATCTTGAACAGACTCCTCTCCTGTGATTATACTTTTTTTTTTGAGGTTGCGTACCTTTTCATATGTTTATCTTCCATTACATTTTGATTCCTCATGTCATTACGAAGAGTGATTCAGTCTCGAGGGCCCAGGGTGCCGTCCCCCACACCTGTGTGTGGTTGCCTCCTGGTTGCCTCCTATTCTCCCTCATCATCTTAAAAACAGAAGTAGGTGGATTTTCCTCACTGGTGAAGAGAGCGGTTTGCTTGGTTACATTCTAGCAACTCTCTTCTCGCCTGAAGGTGAGCGGTAGCAGACAGTCCCTGGCGTGGGGACGGGCTGTCTCAAGAATGGCACAGTGTTGGTAATTACTGAAGCTGAGTGATGGTCACCCAGTGGCAGTCTGGTATACTCTTCCCTGCTTTTGTGAAGGTGTGCAGTTTTCCATAATAGGTTTTTTAGAAAAGGTCAGTAGTCGAGAACTTGAAAACTACTTTTTCCTATTGTTCCTGGATCATTTTATTTAATTAATTTATTTTTTAAATATGTTTTTTGTGGGGAAGATTAGCCCTGAGCTAACATCTGTTGCCAATCCTCCTCTTTTTGCTGAGGAAGACTGGTCCTGGGCTAACATCCGTGTCCATCTTCCTCCACTTTATATGGGACGCCACCGCAGCATGGCTGACAAGCAGTGTGTCGGTCTGCGCCCGGGATCCGGGCCTGCGAACCCCGGGCCGCTGAAGCGGAGTGCCTGAACTTACCCGCTGCACCACTGGGCTGGTCCCTGGATTGTTTTATTTTAAATGATGATTACATTCCCAAGGTAGTCCATCTCATTCATGGGAACTGAACTGGAGAGTGTGGAGGAATCCTCCTCTTCCCACCTTGGTTCTCTGAGGAGTCCTCTTGAGGCCGGGGTGAGATGTCAGTGCGGCTCCCAGTGGTGACAGCCAGTGGGGGTGGGAAGGAAACAAGGGTGCCGGCGTGTCTGGGTTGTCCGTGAACTGGGAAGTGCCCACACTTGAGCAGCCTGAGCGTGGTGCCCCAGATCGACCAGCCCCTGAGAGCCTGGAGCCTGCCATCACCCCTTTCACAGACAAAGAAACTTACGGAACTGGAGTTAGAAGCAGGGAGCTCGGGACTCGCCACCTCTCCACAGCCTCATTCCTGCCTCTCTTCCTGCCAGGACTGCACGTGTGAAGAGTTCTGCCCCGAGTGCTCGGTGGAGTTCACGCTCGACGTGCGGTGCAACGAAGACCAGACTCGCCACGTCACGTCTCGAGACCTCATCTCCAACAGCCCCCGGGTCATTCCAGTCCGTGTCTAAGAACATCCTCCATGCCCACGACCTTTGCTCTTCCAGCCCCAAGTGGGCCAGGCTGGGGTGGATGTTTATAGGACGCCGACTTTCCCCATGTTACCCTCTGCCTTAACCTGAACCTGGAGCCTAGAGGAGCTGAGAGTTCTGGACTCTTGCCAGTGTGGGCGGAACCCTTGTTGGTGCTGTGTGCCCTCTGTCCCCCCGTGGGGCACTATTCTGACCGAGAAGGCTGTCACAGAGCCGTGAAGTGGGGGTGGGAGTCCGGTCACCAGTACAGATTGGGTCCTGGCAGGCACTTCTACCAGTTCATTCCAGGCGTCCTTTCCCTGGTTTGGCAGATTGCGATCTGGAGGTGCTGGAAGGTGGTGGCAGGAAGAGGTGACTGGGGAGATGAGCAGCTAATAAATGCCTCTGTTTGGGCTCCCGACAGGTGACATCCCGGAACCGAGATAATGACCCCAATGACTACGTGGAGCAGGACGGTAAGGGCTCAAGTGAGGGTGTGGATGTCTACTCGACCTGGCACTTGCAGGCCAGCGGAGAGCAGAGACCAGATGTGGCCTCCAGTGCTGCCTGCTCTTCAGTGGCACTCCAGGTCAAAATTTGGAGGACCATACCTCTCCTGGGCCTGACTGACTCACACCTCTCCCACAGACATCCTCATCGTCAAGCTGAGGAAGGGTCAGGAGCTGAGACTTCGAGCCTATGCCAAAAAGGGCTTTGGCAAAGAACATGCCAAGTGGAACCCTACTGCAGGGGTGGCTTTTGAGTATGATCCCGACAACGCCCTGAGGCACACGGTGTACCCCAAGCCGGAGGAGTGGTGTGTTACTGTTGGGAGTGAAGGCGGGCATTTAGGGTGGTGGGCGTGGAAACGGTTCCTGGTGACAGGTGGGGCAGGCTCACTATGGACACAGGCACCCTGAAAGCACAGTAGCAACCCTGCGCTGACCTGTGTTTGACTTCAGGCCAAAGAGTGAGTACTCAGAGCTGGATGAGGATGAGTCACAGGCTCCCTACGACCCCAACGGCAAGCCGGAGAGGTAAGACCCTGGTCCAGCACCTGAAGGTAAAGCGTGTAAGAAGGTACGGTCTGGTGCAGGCTCTGAGTTAGGAGACCCTTTCCCTCACATCCCCGTTCCCGGGAGCAGAGGAGAGGCTGGTAACTGCTGATCGCGTGACGTGCTCATCCTGGGGCAGATTGTCACCCCCCTGTGGGTCACTGTGAGAAAGGGTGGTCCGGCCCTCCAGTTTTCCAGGTTGTTCCTATTCTGATGTTCAACCCCCAGAGAAGGGGATCAGCCTGGGGCCAGAACTGACCCAGGTGTTCTAGTGACGGACATGAAGATGCTGGAGCATGTGGCAGTGCCTACCTGTTGTCCACTTTCTCCTCCATGGAGTGCGTCTGTGCAGAAGTGTTGAGGTTTTCACAGTGCCTTTCTGAGCCAGCGTAGTCTCCTTGAGGTCCTGCACAGCATTGGGACCAGTTTGTAAAAGGTTGGAGGTCAACTCTGGGGCAAGGTCGAGTTCCTGGTAGGAAAGGAGTCTAGATGCAGAAGGGGGCGGGTGGGCCATGGCCGAGGCTCGGGCTGGGCAGCCTGCCTCATGGATGGCTCTCACCCAGCTCTTTGTCCCAGGTTTTACTACAACGTGGAGTCCTGTGGCTCTCTGCGCCCCGAAACCATTGTCCTCTCAGCCCTGTCTGGATTGAAGAAAAAGCTGAGTGATTTACAGACCCAGTTAAGCCACGAGATCCAGAGTGACGTCCTGACTATCAACTAGCTGCGCTCGCCTGTCGCAGCAGAAAGGGGGTCTGAGCCGGCAGCGGGGATTCAGGGCTCTGCTGAGACTTCCAGCTGAGGGGTCTGGACAGCTGTTGCTCAAGCTGCTTGGCAGGGCACCCACTAAAAGGATAGCAGCGGGGAAGGGGAGTCCATCCCAGCCTTGCTCGGTCCCAGGTGGACTACCGGTGGGGCCACTGGGATTTGAAGCAGGACAGTGTCTTAGTGGATGTTTAGCATTCTTGGCCCTGCCCGCTAACTGCCAGGAGTGCTCCCCGGAATGTCCTTCCCTCAGTCCACTGAGCTGGGCTCTGCTGCTCTTCTGATCATTTCAGCGCCTCACTTCAAACCCTTTCTGTCCAAAAGTTGGCATTTTCACGGTTGTACCTTAGGTTTCTGGTGTTAGGATTGAGTGCTGGAACGCTCCTTCAGGCTGCCTACAATCCCTTCCAGTCTCTGCCCAGGGCCAGCCTACCGTCACTTCACTCAAATTCCCACGTCCCTAATCAGAGAGCCCTTTGGGAATAGTGTTAGACCCTGGCTGTTCCCCCCTCCCCACAAATAAACCTTGTATTTCGTTCTCTCTGTATTTCATCCTCAGTTACGAACTTCATTGCCAATAGTCTGATTTAGTGTGTGGGGGAGCGGCAAGGGCGCTTGGTGAAGGTCTGGCCGTGACCCCTTAGCCCTGGAGGTAGGAGCGTACCAAGAGTAGTTAATAGCCAGCCTGGCAGGAGACGTCTGGAGAAAACCAGAGAGCCAGTACAGAAAGGGAGGGATGTTTATTGATCAACAGTCATTTTTTTAAAAGTTTTTATTTTTGGCAATAAAGAGCACAACATAATCTCCTTCATGCGTCACCGTGCCACGAGCCGAACCAGTCAGCTCTGCCTTGGCCGTGGGCTCCCTTCGGGCAGGCTCACTCCTCTGGGCGGTCGCTCCCTGGGTCAGGCTCAGAGCTGAGCTGGCTGTGGCCGCCTCCCTGGCTCCAGGGCTCTGTTGGAAGGGGCCTCTTGCTTTATCCTCCTGCCACAACTTGAATAGTGGTTATTTACAACAAGTTCTGTTCCCACAGATCAGAACCCTAAAGTATTAAAAAAAAAAAAAACGAAAAACCACACACGCAACCAAAGGTTTGATGTGAATAGAAAGATAGCCCTTCTGCTCGGAAGTCAGTAAACACCAGCACTAGAAAATCAGTTGCTTTAATTGCATTCAGCAGGGGGCCTCAGCACCATGTGGGGAGGAGGAAACAGGAGGGCTCACTTTCTGAGTGCTTTGGGCTGGCCAGAGGGTGGCCAGACACAGGGCAGAGGGGCCCCCTCACTGGTGGGTGAGGGGGCAGCAGGGGCGCTCCCCACAGCAGTCCTGCTGCAGCCTTTCCCCCCTAGCCTGGCCCTGGGACAGGCGAGCTCGGGACTGGCCATCCTGCCACCCTCCACCTGGCTGAGGTTACCGGCACCCCCACCCCACCCTCCCCAGGGTATCTTCTCAGCCTACTGAGCAGGAAGGAGCCCGGACAGAAAATTAAAACTAGATTTTTCACCTGAGGTGTCAACCAGCTGTCACTGCCTCACACTCCCAGTGCCGGGCTCCCGAGTGGCACAGTGTAAGTTCGGGTCCTTCTGTGCCACTCTAGGCCCACAGGAACTGAGAAGCCACCTGCTGTCTTAGCCCCTGGGCTGCTTGGGAAGAGCCAGCAGCCAGGGCGCCAGCCGTGAGTTCTGACTCTCCCTCCTCTGGCCCTGGCAGCTCAAGCAAGTCCTGGCAGCAGGAGGGCTGCACCACGGAGGACGGAAACGGCTGCCCTCACATCCAAAAACAGCCTTCACTGGGGCCTGGTCGTGGGATTAAAAAAAGTGTATGTGGTGGCGAGGAGGGGCGGGGGAATCTCATTAATATAGAATATGTCATAAGCCGTATATATTAAAATCATTAACAGTATATAGTCCCATGGGAGCCCCAGCCCCTCACACATGCTCAGGTGCTGCGGCCAGCCCGTTGCCTTGGTCCAGCCTCACCCTTGGGGGCAAGGAAGGGACAACTTGCTCCCTTTCTCCAGGCTCCTGGCCAGCAGCCCCTTGAGGCTGCCCACGGTATGCTGCAGTCCGCCCCCTACGGGCAGCCCCAGCAGTCAGTGCACGCCAGCCCTGCTGTCACTGGGACGCGGTCTTGGCTTCACTGCTGTCCCCCTGGCTGGGCTTTGGCTTAAGCAGGATGAATCTGTTGAGGAGGTCCGTCTCTGAGCTGGCCTGGGCTGCCCCATACCCCTCACCTGTGGACACAAAGGCAGGCTCAGGACTCAGGTCCCAGTCGAAAGACCCCTACCCAGAAGGCCATGTCCTACACAGAGCCACGGGCAGGTGAGTGCAGAGCCTGCAGGGACTCACCGGCATAGCTGGAGGCCTCGGCGATGTTCTGGGAACCCGTGATGTGGTGCCAGTAGGCACTGCGGGGCAGCATGGTAGTGGGCGTGCAGGGATATGAGTAGTGTTCCGTGCCCTTGTTCAGCAGCTGTGGGGCAGGGAAGGGGGTCCCTCCCCTTAGCGCTGGGGGCGGTGCTTTACCCCCGAAGCCCCCAGCCCAAGACCCCGCCTGTCTCTGCTGTGTGCTCACTAAGTGGAGACCCCTGACAGACTCCAGGCACTCAGGCTGCCTGCCCACCAGCCTCCCCCGCACGCTGGACCGAGATGCCCGTGCCTCACCCTCACATTCTTCTCCATTTCTAGCAGGACCCGCTTGTGCTGCTCGGCGATGGCCAGGGTGGCACTGTGGACCCGCTGGTAAATCTGCTCTCCTTCCTGCGTCTGGAAAGTGTAGAGCCCTTCCCCAGCGTCACACATCCTGGGGACACAAGAGCACGGAAGGCAAGGTGGTGGGGACCCCACCACGCAGATACACATGCTCGGTCGGGCTCTCCTGCACCCAGGCCTCTGGGGAACAGGCAGGGCTGTCATCCAGGGGTCTGACCACACAGCTCGAGCATTCCCACTGTGCCAGGTGGTGTCTAAATGCTTTACAAGAATTAACCCATTCTCTTGTCTCCACCACCCCCACTGGTCTATGCACTATTACAGGCTCCTCATTATGACAAGTTTTCCAACCACTTTACAGATGAGGAAACTGAGGCATACGGAAGGTAAGTAAGTTAACCAAAGTCACACAGAGGATTATACAGAACTGAAGTCTAGGCAAGCTGGCTCCAGAGTTCAAGCGCTGGGATACCCAGTCCTCACCAGAATTCTGTGAGGTTAGGTACTTTTATGATCCCCCATGTGACAGAGGAGGAGAGAGACTCAGGTCCACCACAGAGAGCTAGTAAATCCTGTGCCAGCATCTGATTTGAGCCCAAGCACTCTGACTTTTGGGCTGCCTGCTGTCATCTGTCAACTGGGAACATCACGTTCCCTTTCAGACTGCTATGCCCATAAATAACTTAAGCTCCCAGCACGGTGCCTGACACAGAGTGACTGGTGACCACCATCATGACCATGGTGGGACAGGGTGGGGAGGCGAGAGGGTCCTACCGGCCAGCCTCAAAGGTAAAGCGAGTGGCGTCCCGGCCATAGCGGCGCAATGAGCAGAGGGGCCACGAGACAAGCTTCACGCGGGGGTTGTGTATGTCCCAGAGGTAGATGTTCTCGTGGGTGATCTGCAGCTTGCACTCGCCATACACGTCCAGGTTGGGGCAGGGCAACAGGAAGACGTTGAAGCGATCTGGAGTGGGAGGGGCGAACCGGCCTGGAGCTTCCCAGGGGAGGCCTCCTCCCACTCCTCCCCTCCCACCACGTCCCACCCGCTGCCAGCGGCAGGCCTCACCTGTCTGCTCACACTGCACCCCTGGGGCCAGGAGGTCCGGCTCTCCCAGGCTGATGTCGTTGAGCCGCGATCCCAGACACTCCACAGACAGCGTCTTGTACCACTCCTCGGCCTCCAGCTCTGGAGGAAAGGGGACCTCATCACGCTGCCAGCTCAGGCTCCCCCAGCAGCCCACCCCACCTGCCTCAGCCTGAGTTATCCCACCATGCAAGGCAGGGAGGGCGAGACCAGTGGATTCTGCCTGCCTGCCCCACCTCATCGTGGGGGCCTGCTCCCTCAAAGGCACCCCTACCCCATCTCCCGCTCCACACATCATACCCAGCCAGGGCTAGCCCTGCTCTGCCTCCTCCCGACTGGACCCCTGGACCATGATTGGCCCATGAAGGCCTGCAGCCCCAGCTCCTCACCTGACTCGCAGGTGAAGGTACGTGCCGAGTCGTCAGTGAATATGATGGCCACTGCCTGCCTCTTGGTCTCCTTGGGCAGCCTCGTAACACACTTGACATTGTTGATCTCGGTCACCTGGGATAGCATCCACAAGGGACTCAGCCAGGCTGGAATGCCTCCCTCTGCAGCCCCCACAGCAATGCCACCCCCAGGAGGGTGCTCTCGGACTTCAGGACTCTTAAACAAATCATCATTGCTTACAGGTTGGGGGAGCTAGGGCCCAGGCCCCCTAACCTTGGGGCAGCCTCGGAGGCACACTGACTTCTCATCTGGATACTTCTCCAGCCGCTGTGGCCCCTTGCTGGAGGATTTCCGGAACACCAGCCAGCACCTCCGGTAGATCTGGGGGGCAAGGTGGCAGGGGGATCAGGCCTTCCTGGACCACTCCCACCCAGTATGGCCCTGCAGTTACCCCCGCCTACCGCAGGGGGCAGTGCCACACAGCCTTCCCTGGAGCCCCAGCCCAAGAGAAAACCTGGGGACAGCTGACACCAGTTTGATGGCCCCCTCCCCAAATTGAAAGACACTCATTTCTTGGCGGGCTCCGAAAGGCTATTTCACAAAGGGCTCTCTCCTGAGTCACCACTGACAGCTCAGCTCTGAGTTTCATATAAGTAGCCAATATTTATTGAGTGCTTCTTACATGTAGTTTTGGTTATTAGCACTCTACACAGTTAATCTCAGGGCTACTCGAGATTGGTTCTCTTATCTCCACTTTTATAGGCAGGGCAACTGAGGCGCTAGAAAGTTAAGTGACAGCTAATAAACGGCGGAGCTGGTATTTAAAACGGCCGTTTAGATCCAGAGCTGGTGCTCGCGCCCACTGTGCCCACCTTCTGCCCGAGGCTCCAGCAGCACCAGCCGCCACAGAGGGAGTGTCCCAGGGGCAGCGATTCGAACCCCGTCCACTCCTGCCTGCACATCACCACAGCCCTCGTTCTCAGAGCCAGAGAGAACCCCTGATGTGGGCAACACTCCTCTCTGCAGACCAAGGGGCTCTCAGAGGTAAAGGGGCAGACCCAAGATCCTGGGGTTACCCCCAGAGCATGAGGCCTTCCCTGCCAAGGTCCCTCCTTGTCCCAACCACTGCCATGACCCTCTGTCTAACCCCACCTAAATTCTCTATAGCATCATAGACTCTTCCCAAGGGGCAAGGAGCCAGGGAGGAGGGAGCTGACAATCATCTAGGGCAAAAGGAGCAAAAGGGGTGGCCCCAGCCACCTGCTCAGGCTGCTGACCCTTCCTTCCATGGCTCTTGGGCTCTCTTCCAGCCCAAAGTCTGTGGTTGGGATATACCGACTCTCTCAGCAGGCACTCCCGAAGCCTGCCAGAGCCCGTTCCCCAGGAATCTCTGGTGCTCCTCTCACTGGCAAATAGTAGGGAGACCAAGGGGTGGCACAGAGTAGAGCAGAGGTGGCGAGGGGGCCTCTGGGCCACCCCGTCCCCTCCCCAGCCCTGCTCTGCCATGCGGGCACCAGGTCCCAGACAGGGTCCCAGCAGTCCCCATCCCAAGAAGCTACTCAGAACCAGGCCATTTCTGGCTCCTATCTGGGACTCTGGGAGGCATGTCTGCCCCTGCACCCAGGACCCGGCTCAGCCCTGGCCTGTCCACTAAATCACGGCAGGCCTCGGCTGTCTGCTGGGGGGCTCCTTTAGGACTGGGTATTTTAGTCTCAGAATCCTCTCAGCCTGGTAGCCTCGTTAACAGAGCTCTCTCTGCTGAACAACTGAGTGACCATATGAAGGGACCGTGAATGGATGGATGAATGAATGAATGCTGCCGACCCACATATGCCCTGGCAGGTTGGGATCCACGCAGCCTGCAGCGTCAGGGGCAGATGGCCTAGGGGCCTGAGCACTCTGGTTGCCTGGTTACAGGATACACACACGCACACGCACGCGCACGCACACACACACACACACACACACAGCCCCAGGGAGCCTCTGTGCTCAAGAGCCCTCCTTCCCCACTTCTCACGGGTCTTTGATCAGTGCTTCAGAAACACTGCCACAGCTCTGCTCTGCCGGGAGGAAGGCCCTGGCAGGTAGGAGGGTCTCCTGATCTCTTCCAGCCCCTTCCCCCATCGCCTCGGTGGACTGAGACAAGAATGGCCGGGTGAATGCAGTCCCTCACATCAGGTCTGCAAGGGGAAGCTGAATTCCCTGAGTGGGAGGGACCCCCGGATTGGGCCTGGCCACACCCCAGCTCCCAACCCCTCCCCCTGGCTGTGCCTACCTTGGGTTCCCAGGTCCCCTCCTCGAACAGGTCTGATACTGAGCCCAAGTGGCTGCCCCAAGTGGCTTGCAGTCCTGGTATGCTCTGCCCTGGACAGGACCTCAGCCAGCTGGCCCCTGGGGACCTTCTGGGTCCGACCCATAGGAATAGGGAGCCAGACCAGAAGCTGGGCCCCTACCCTCTTGCCTCCCACCTCAACCTCAGCCTCTCTCCTTGTTCTGTTCTCCAGGTGGGCCGTCCATCCCTCTCTCAGGGCAATAGCAGTGGCTGATGGCCACGGGCCCAGTCTCCTAGGCTGGGGCCCAGGCTGAGATGCAAATTCAAATCCAGATGATACTCCAAACATGCCCACCAGCTCAGCTGCTGCCCCCTGCCTGGGCAGAATGCCTCCCACAAGGGCCCTCAGGGCCACACGAGGGGAAGGGTGGCAAGAAGCACCCCCCTCCAAGGCCAGTACTGCTCAGTCTGGGACCCAGGCAGGGAAGCCGGGTATCAGAGCCCTGGTCCTCCCCCACCCCACTCAGGCTGAGCCAGGAAGCCTTGAGCAGCCTGATCCCACCCCCACCCCCACCCCCATCAAGGGAGGGAGGGAGGGACCAGAGACCCCAGGGTAAAACACAAGACTTGGGCCACCCAGTCCTCAGAGTTTTCCTTCCTACTGGGGAGACCCGTCACCGGCGGGTCCTGGACAACCTCACCAAGATCATTAAGTTGGTCTCTGAGGCTCATGCCTTCTGGGGGGTCTTCACCAGTAGGGGGTGGGAGAGGGTGCCCACCCAGCAGAGGTGTGTCTGAGGCCTCATCTCCACAGACCCTCCAAGCCCCCAGCTTGGGGCCAAACATGGAGCCACCAGGGGAGCATAGAGCCGCCGCCAACAACTCGGAGGAGAGCAGCCTGTCCCGGAGCCACGCCATCCTGCCCCAGGTTCTCATTCATGAGCCACTTAAATGTCAGCCTCTGCACCCCTCCCACACCACCCTGCCCCCACAGCCAACCACCCTCCCTTACAAACACCCCTTTAACAGTAAAAGCAACAACCAAAGATAAATAAATCCATCACGTACACAGAAAGCAACGGAAAGCAGGGGAGAGATGAGGCACTTAAAAGAAAAGAGGCCAGGAGAGGGGAGGGGAGCCAGGGCTTAGGCAGCCAGGGGAGGGGAGCGAGGGAAGTGAGAAGCCGGGTCCCAGCTCAGACACAACCCAGCAATTCCAGCCGGTCCTGCCACTGCCCTGGCGACAACTTCAACAATAGCAGGGGCGCCTCCTGCCCGTCGGCTGCCACCGCTGGCCCGGCCGCCGAGATGCCAGCCAGCCCTGCTGGGGCGGGGGCTGCAGCAGGGAGGGCCGGGCCCAGGCACATGCCAGGCGGCCCGCTGGCCAGAAGCCTCGAGACCACAAATGCACCACGCTGGGCCGCAGGCGGCCGGCCACACACCCCGACACACTCCAGACCAGGTCCTCCGCACCCGTCCCTCAGCAGGGCCCCTCGGAGGGTGGCTCACCCCGAGCTTCCTGCTCTTCATCTTCACGTAGCCTTGCTTGACGATGTCGTTGAAATTGGTCGCCATGGTTTCCCCACCGTCTCTGGGGCTCCCGGGCTTGGCCGAGGCGAGGGGAGGGACACCCAGGTGGCCTCGGTTTCCAGCTCCTCCGATCACCTGTGCGCGACACTCCGTCGGGGCTGCCTCTCCGGGCGGCTCCTCACCTCGCCCGCCTCCGCATTGTTCTAGCAGCTCCTTCGCCCGGTGCCTGCTGCAAATAAAATGACAGGGAGATTAGACAGTGACATCTTTCTCTTCCCCTGGCTGTCTCGCTCTTTTTTCCTTCCTCTTCCCACACTCCTCCCTCCCTTCCTCTCTCAGCCCGCCCTTCTTCCTTCCCTTCCCTCCCCACCCCAGGACGACAGAACCATTCAGGAAAACCGAGGTGGAGGCAGCAGCGAGGAAAATGGTCCAGCCCAGTCCCCTCCCTCATGGCTGGGGCTGGCAGTTAACCCCTTCCTGGGAGGGCTGGCTCTGGCTCCCGCTGTGGAGGAGGGCGCAGAGGAAGGGAGGGGCCCAGGACCTGCTGCCCAGCCCCGTCTCCTGTTACAACTTTGGGGCAGACTTAGAGCAACTTCCCCAGAGCAAGGCCCCCTCCTGCACAAGGAGCCCCCACGGGAGAGCGTTCCCAGAGATGGGGGGCGGGTCCCAGGAGATGGCACAGAGTCTGGTGTCTGAGTGAACCCCACACTCCCCGAAATTAAGGACAATTTGCCTTCTCAGTCTCAGCAGACCCCCAAATCCCTCTGCCCCACCCCATCCTATACCTCCAGCCCCAGGCAGGAGGCTGAGAATCGTCACCTCAGGCCCTGCTCCCAGCCCCCCCAAGCTCCTCTGCAGCTCCTCTGGGCGCTGCTTCCTGGGTGGGAGGGCAGAGTCCAGCAGGGCGGGCCCCCAGATAAGCCTCAGGAATGTGCTAGGCCAGTGGAGGTGGCCACCGTGGAAGCAGATGCCTCGCTCTGGCCCTGGTGCTGGGCCCCGGGTCTGGCCAAGCCATGCTGTGCCCCCCTGTCCTGAGCATGAGCAGGAGTTAATTACGGGGAGAACTAGCAATCCAACCTAGAACTAGGGCCTGGGGCAGAGGACACAGCTGGAAAACAGTGAGGGGCACCGAGGGGAAGTCAATATGGTGCCGGAAAAGGGGTGCCAGCAGGGGCCACTCAGAATCAGGCAGATCAAGAGATAAAGAAGACTAAACTGTGGGTGGGGGGCAGAGGGGGGTCTCAGGTCACACAGGAAGCCCGGGGCACAGCCAGGGACGAATGAGTTCTGGAGCGGGTGATGGAGGCAGGCCCAGGGGTGGAATGTCCTGCGGCCATCTCTGGCTGCCTGTCACCACCTAAGCCCTCTCTGCCATCCAGGCTCAGGGGCAGGACTGTGCCAGCAACATGGACCCCCATGTCTCCAGGATTGCTGGGTGGGAATGGAGCAGCATTTCTGGAGTCAGCTGGGCATCTGTGCTATCAGGACAGAGCCCTGGGGCAGGTATGCTGCTGGATCTGCCAGCAGCTTGGCATTAATTAATCTTCTGGAGGCCTGTCTGTTGAGTCCCTAACAAGGAACAGATGGGCACACGCGACACAGGGAGGGGAGAGAGAGTAATGCTCCCCTATCCCACTTGCACCCTGACAGCCTCTTCAGCACCCCTCTGCTGCCTCCCTGCCCATTCACTCCCTCTGTCCAGCCCCCTGGGGTCCAAGACCCTCCCACACCGAAGTGGTCTGCTTTCCTCCTGTAAGGTCTGGTCTGGGGTCCCCTCCCTGGCACTGACCCCCCAACAGCCCTGCTGCACCTGGGCTCTGGCAGTCAGAGATGGGTCAATTTCCCCAGCTCTGTCTCCACCACCTGTCCCTGGGGCTGCCTTGCCCCCACTGCAAGGACCAGCCCCGTAAAATTCCCCTCCAGGACGACAGCAGGCCAGCCAATGGCTGTGTGTCTGCAGCACGGAAGGCCCCTTTCAGAACACACCTATGAGAACATGCGGGGCCCCTGGGTTCATCCAAGGCAGCCCAGGATGTGGCACAGCCAGAAATGTGAATCTAACTGGCTGGGTGGCCCTGGGAAAGCCACTTAACTTCTCAGTGCCTCAGTTTCCTCATCAGTTAGAAAAAAAAAATGAGGACAAATCCACTACTTTAAATGAGGAAATGAACGCACGAGACACCTGCCTACCCACGTTGGACCCAGAGCTTCTGCCTTGAAAACTCCAAGGGCTGTTTTTATTTCAAGAGCTGCTGCCCAGCCAAGGGCTGTGAAACCACCATAACCCAGCCTTCCAGAGGCCCAGTGCAGGCCTGCTCCTTCCTGGCTCCACCAGTTACCTTCCCAGTGGCACACCCGAGTGACCATGGCCGCCAAGCTCTCAGGAGCACCCCTGCCATGTCTATCCTTAGGCCCACACCCTACCCTGTACCCCAGGCCCTAGAATCAGCTCCAGAGAAATAAACGAGCAGGAACAGCAACCTTCCAGGGGAAGCCTGGGTGACAAAGGGCCTGGCAACTCACTCCAGCTGCAAGTCACAGGGAGTGCTGACCACATTCAATCCCTAATGAAGTCTGCAAGAGCAAGACCCAGCCTGAGGCCCAAAATGGTACAGCAAAGGGGAGTGGGGGAGAGGGAGGGAGGGGGAAGGGCCAATAGGTGGACCCACAAATCTGATGGGCAACGGGATCAGGGTGAGTGGAGGGACCCCCAGCCAACCCATCCCCCCAGAGGGGCTGCACTGTGTTAAGCAAGAGAGGCGGCCCCCAGGCTGAGCTTGTGCAGGCCAAATGGGGCATCAAGGAGTGGAGAGCAGCTGAGCGCAGCAGGCCAGGAACTGGGCTGTGGCAGCCCCTCCCCTGCCGCTCTGGGGGGCCCCTCTCCCCATCACTCCTGAGCCACCACCAGCTCTGCCTCTCTCAAGCCTGCTGCAGATAGAAACGCCCCACTAACTGGAGAGGACCTGAGTTCTCGGGCCTGTGAGCTCAGCTCTGAGCACCCAAAGAAGTTAAGCAAGGTGCCCAGCAGCTGCCTCAACACTGCAGGAGGGAGCAAGGGCCCCCCCCTTTTTCCTCCCAGCCTGGCATCAACACCGCTGCTCAACCAGACAGAGAACCCACCCTGGGCCAGGCCACCACTGGCCTCTTCACAGACAGCCGGACTCTGAAACGCCCCCCTCCCCAAGAAGGGCAGGTGTCCTGTGGGGAGGGGGTAGGGAGACTCCCTGGTGCCCAGCCACTTTGAGCACTTCCTCCCTGCACCTGGATTCTGCCTGGAGGCTTTGGCTCCAGAACAAACGCTACTCGCTGCTGTTGGCAACCAATGACTGAGCAGGAGCCATGCACCGGCCTGGCTGGGCCTCCCGCCTCCATGACAGATCGGATCCTATCAGGGCTTCAGGGACAGCCCACCTGGACACCGGCTCACTGTCGTCTGTCTCCACTCCATGGCAGAGATCCTATCAGCGGGATTCTCTCCGGCACCAGGGACATTTCCCAACACCTGTGGTCTGGCTCTCTCTCCCCCACTGTGATTGCGATCAGGGGCCAGGAGGCCCCCCGCCCCGCCTCCGCCTAGGCCAAGCCCCGCAAGGAACCACCCCCTAAAACACTGTAGCTCTCATCCAAGGTGGGTGGCAAAGACAGATCAAATCCCACTGGGCAGAGAGGAACGGAGGGAGGAGGGGACATCTGAACAGCCACAGTGTCTCCTGCGCCCTTAAGTCAGGAGAGTGGTGCTATGCCTCCACACCACTGCCCCTCGGCTCTCTCCAGGCCCCCTGCCCACCCCTCCGGCCTCATCTCCCCCCAGCTCAGCATGATCGGCCACGGTGGCCTTCTTTCTGTTCCTCAACATGCCTAACTTCTTCCCACGCAGGACCACTGCTGTTCTCCACCTACAACACTGTTCCCTCAGGTGGTCCCAAGGTTCACTGTACCGCTCGATTCAGGTCTCAGCTCAAAGGTCAGCTCCTCAGAGCGGCCTGCCCTGGCCACTTGGCCAAAGGGGCCCGCCAGCCAGCCTCTCTCAGAACATCCATCCTCACTGTCTTGATCACACACATCACTATAGGATTTCCTTGTTCCTTGCTACTCGCTGCTCTCTGTCTCCTAGAAAGCCCTAGAATGTCACCTCCCTGATGCTAGGCCTTGTCTGTCTAGGTAACAGCTCCATCCAGCACCTAGAATGGTGCCCAGTGCAGAGTATACGCTCCACATCTGGGGACTGAAAGCATAATTCTCTCCAGGATTTGTCTTCCTCATCCTTTCTTCCACCACCACCAATATCCACCTGGCCGGACCCAGCTCACCTTCCAGAGGAGCGTGAGCAGCGGCGGGCTCCCACCTCCCTGGGCCCCAGGGCTGTCCCAGTGCTGACTGTCATGGCCAGCAAACTGTTTTTCCTGGAGAACCAGCGGGGCCCAGACTCACGGTTTGGTTCAAAACAGCCTCGAGGGAAAGAGCGCTGTTGACACTGTGTCCAGGCGTGGCTGGGCAGCCCCACCTTGGCCAGGGTTGTTGGGTGAGGTCATGCCCAGCCCTGCTGCCCTGCCCGGGAGGAAAGGGCTAGAAGGAGCCCAGGCACAGAGAAGCAAGTAACTGAGGGGGAAGGGGCACAGCTCCTAGGACCCATCCTGGGTTGGGGACAGGAATGGCCTGCACTGGAGCCACATCCCTCTGAAAGGGACGAAAAAGGAATCCACACTAAAGCCCAGCCTCTAACCGCTGCTGAGAATCCGGCCAGGCCCCTCACTGCCCTTAACTTTCAGATCCCTCCACCCCAAACCCTCCATCCAAGTGTCCTGGCAACTGCCGTCCACCCCCAACTTGGGGCAGGCAGGCTGCACTGAGGCCCTGTTCTGCCCACATCACCCAGGGGCCCAGCCTCCGCTCACGCCCCTCTGCAGTGACAGAAAGCATTTCACCGGGGGCAGGGCCTTGAGGGCCCTGGGGCAGAAGGTGGGCAGGACCCCACGGCCAGGGGAGAAAGCTTCAAGGAAAGGAAACAGCTGGCCATGGGTTTCAGTTGTAGGACAGGATCCATTTGCAGGTGGGGGTGGGCAGTGAGGGCAACAGGAGTACACATTTTCCCTCTTGGAACTTCTCTCTTGGAATCTGGGGGAGCTGAGAGAGCAGGGGGCCACGGGGAGCAGGAAAGCGGGGAGAAAGAAGGCTGCGACGGGCTGGGTGATGCCCCTTCAGGATGGCAGGGGCAGGTAGGACAGGGGCCTGGGCTTCTCCGATGGGCACGTGTCGGGTAGGGGTGAAGTCGGCCCGGACCCAGCTCCCCGGGAGAGGAAAGCTGGGGGTAGGTGGAGCTCAGGGGATAGTTTCGGCCGCCTGAGGTGGCTTTGGGGGGGCGGGTCCCTGAGGCCCCCCGCAGAGCAGGAAGGTCGCCTGGGCTCGGGGAGTTCTCGGGTGGGAGTCACCGAGGGTCTCCCGCGGGCTCGAGAGCGGCCTGGCGCCCCTCCCCGCCCCGCGCCCCCTGTTACCTGGGCGCCGCGGCCCGGGCCGGGGGCGCTTGCTCGGCGGGCGGCGAGCCAGGCTCATGCCCGCGTCACGGCGCGGCCGGCGGGGGCGGCAGGGCGGCGGCGCCGGGCTCCGGGCGGCGACGGCGACGGAGGCGCGGCCGCCGGGCTCCGGCTCCGGCTCCGGCTCGGGCTCCGGCGGGGACTCGGCGGCGCTCCCCGCCCCCGCGCGGCCCCGCCCCGCCCCGCCCCCACCGTATTCCTCCGAGCCGCGGGACAAGCGCTTCCGCCCCTCCAGGTCGCCCTCGGTACCCCGGGCAACTCCACCGCCCCTCCCTGGGCCCCAAATCCATATCTCACATCATCTCTCAGCCCCTGAAAGCTGAACCCCACATCAGCTCCCAGCCCCCCATCTCAACCCCCCAACTTTGTCAGGAGTCACACACAACCCCATTGCTCCGCTATCCCCTACAGGACTCCCAGGGCCCTCCACAGCCGAGCCTCCCTCAGGCCCCACCATGACCTCCTCAGCGCCCCCTCCCCACCCCCACACACTCCAGTAGCTGCATCAGCACCTCTTTCCCAGACGTCAGCTCCCCCAGCAGTCTGCCTGCCTCTCCTTCCTCCCCTGGCCTCCTCTCCACCCTCCAAACACCCAGTCCTCCCATCCTGCGTTCCCCGGGACTTTGCCCTCAAGTCCACACCCTATTCCCTCGGCCGTACACACTGTACTCACCTCACTGCCCCCCAGGCCTGTGAAGGTGCCCTGTCACTGCCCTGCTGGAGTCAGAGACCACAGGCCTCCTCAGCTGTGATGGGACGTGGCCTCCCCTCGGGAGGGCTGGTCTCATCCCTCCGGTTTTCATGTCTGCACACTTCTACACCAGTGCTTCTCCAGGTGTGGTCCCTATGCCAGAAGGATTAGCATCACTTTGAAACTTGTTAGAAATGCAAATTCCCTGCCTGACTCCAGACCTATGAAATCCGCATCTCTGGGAGCAGCGCCCGAAATCTAGGTGATTCTGATGCACACCAACCACTGCCTTAGACCAAATATACAAAACAAAACCAAAGGCCGCCCCTGAACAACAAAATCCTGGAAATGAGAATGCCTGTAAGTCCAACCCAGGGACAGGCCTGAGGCATCAAGGCTCCAAGACCACAGCACTCATCCATGGAGTCCATGCCCCTGCCTTCAGGACACTGGGCCTTAGCCTCACCCAAGCTTGCCCAAGGAACTTCTTAGAGGGCCGCTTCCCTTCCCCTGAAAATTTCCCTGGATGGTATCTGTTGTGCCCATGACCATCAAGGGAGCCCCAGAGACTCGGGCCCTGGGCGTGAGCTAACCAGCCCCACACTGCCAGGGGAAGTGGTGGCCGCCCCGATCCCTGCCAGCCAAGGTGGCCTGGGCCTTGACCTCCTGACCTCCTCCTGCACCTTCCAAACTTGGCCCCACCTGCTTTGCTTCAAACCACAGCCCATAAAGCTCCAGCACTTGATCCCTCCCAGCAAACTGTTTTCACCACCAGAAACCTCTGGAAGAGTTTTCGCCAACAACAACAAAAAAGAGTTTTCACCATAAAAAAGCATCTTCTCAGAGTAGGGTTTCCCAAACTTCTTCATTCTCTCATCCTCATCTATTTTTGCCCAATCCACCCTCTGTCTGCACTATTGTGACCTACATATTTTTAAATTAAA
Source organism: Tapirus indicus (assembly GCA_031878705.1). Lineage (NCBI taxonomy): Eukaryota > Metazoa > Chordata > Mammalia > Perissodactyla > Tapiridae > Tapirus > Tapirus indicus. Next base: position 26,907,706 of record CM062927.1, on the reverse strand, counting down.
CTTTTTATTTTGAGATATTCGTAGATTCACATGCAGTCATAAGATACAACACAGGGAGATTCTGTGTACCCTTCACCCAGTTTCCCCCAATGACAACATCTTGCAAAACTATCGCACAACATTGCTATTGACATTGAAACAGTCAAGATACCAACATTTCCATCATCACAAAGATCCCTCCCTCCTGTTGCCCTTTTAGGGCCATACCCACTTCCCTTCCACCCTCACCCCTCCTTAATCCCTGGCAACCACTAATCTGCGCTCTATTTCTATACTTTGGTCATTTCCAGAATGTTATAAAATTGGAATCATAAGTATGTAATCTTCGGGGACTGGCTGTTTTCACTCGGCATAATTCTCTGGCGATTCATCCAAGTTGTTACATGTACCAATAGTTTGTTAATTTTACTGCCAAGTAGTACCCCATGGCATGGATGTACCACACTTGGTTTTACTTGTCCACCCACTGAAGGACACCTGAGTTGTTTCCAGTTTTTGGCTCTTATGAATAAAGCTGCTATAAACATTCATGTACAGGTCTTTATGCGAACATGTCTTTATCGCTCTGGGATAAATGCCTAGAAGTGCAATTACTGGGTCATACGGTAATTGCATGTTTAGTTAAAACACTGCCAAACTGTTTTCCAGGGTGGCCATACCATTTTACATTCCTACCAGCAATGTATGAGTGATCCAATTTCTTCACATCCTTGTCAGCATTTGTCATCGTCACTTTTTTTTTTTTTTCAGCCTTTCTGGTAAGTGTGTAGTGATACCTCATTGTGATTTTAATTTGCATTTCCCTACTGGCTAATGTTGTTGAACATCTTTTCATGTGCTAATTTGCCATCTGGGGATCTTCTTCGTGAAATGTTTCTTCATGTCTTTTGCCCATGTTCTAATTTGATTATTTGCTTTTTTATTGTTGAGTTTTGAGAGATCTTTATATATTCTAGATACTAGTCCTTTTTCGGGTATATGGTTTACAAATATTTTCTCCCAGTCTGTAGCTTGTCTTTTCATCCACTTAACAGGAAAAGTTTTTCATTTCAATGAAGTCCAAATTATCAATTTTTCCTTCTATAGATTGTGCCAAGTCTAAGATCTCTTTGCCTAGCCCCAGATCCTGAAGATTTTCTCCTATGCTTTATTCTGAAAGTTCTATTGAACTGTCTTCTATTAAATGTTTTCTTTTTCATTTAAGTTTTTGATCCATTTTGAGTTAAATTTTGTAGGAGGTGTGAGACTTAGGTTGATGCTGTGGAGTTTTGTTTTTTTGGAGGGGCCTATGACTGTCTGATTGTTCCAGCACTATTTGTTGAAAAGGCTCTCTTTCTTCCATTGAATTGCTTTTGCAACTTTGACAAAAATCAGCTGGATCTATTTTGGGTTCTCGGTTCTGTTCCAGTGATCTATGTGTCCATCCTTCTGCTAACAGCACACAGTCTTGATAACTTTAGATATGTAACAAGTCTTGAAATCAGGTAAACTAAGTCCTCCCACTTTATTACTTTTCAAAATTGTTTTAGCTATTTTACTTCCTTTGCCTTTCCATATAAATTTTAGAATATACTTATCTATATGTGCAGAAAATCTTGCTGGGATTTGGATAGAAATTGCATTAATACTATTTATCAGAATTGACATTTTTACTAAGTTGAGTCTTCCAGTCCAAGAATGCAGTATGTCTCTGTTTGTTTAGATCCTTGATTTCTTTCACCAGCATTATGTCGTTTTAACATACAAGTTCTATACAGGTTTTGTTAGATTTACACCTAAGTATTTTACTTAATTATTTTTGGTGATTTTAAATGCTTTTGTATTTTTAATTTTGCTACTCATATGTTCATTGCCAGGATATAGGAAGAAACTTTTTTGGTATGTTTATCTTATATTTCGCAACTTTCCTGAACTAACTTGTTAGTTCTAGGAGTTTGGGGCTTTTTGGGTAGATTTCTTGAGATTTCCTATGGATAATCCAGTCATCTGCATAGAGACATTTTTATTTCTTCCTTTCCTATCTGTATGTCTTTTATTTCCTTTTCTTGCCTTATTGCACTGGCTAGAACTTTCAGCACCATGTTGAATAAGAGTAGTGAGAGCTGACATCCTTGCCTCATTCCTGATCTTATGGTGAAAGCATTCGATCTCTTGAGTGGAGTGTTCTATAAATATCAGTTAGATCCTATTAACTGATGGCATTGTTGAGTTGTCTATATCCTTGCTGATTTCCTATCTAGTTGTTCTATCAATAGTTGAGAGAGAAGTTTTGACGTGTTCACTTATTCTTGTGGATTTGTCCATTTCTCCTTTTAGTTCTATCAGTTTTCGTTTCACATATTTTGTAGTTCTGTTGTTTGGTGCATACACATCTAGGATTGCTATGTCTTCCTAGTAGATTAACATTTTTATTATGATATACTGTTCCTCTCTGTCTCTGTAATTTTCTTTCCTCTAAGTCTAGACACTCCTGCTTTCCTTTGATTAGTGCTTGCATGATATATCTTTTTCCATTCTTTAATTTTCAACCTGCCTGTATCATTATATTTGAAGTGAGTCTCTTGGAGATAGTATATAGTTGGTTCATGTTTCTTAATTCAGTCTGTAAATATCTGTCTTTTAATTGATATTTTTAGACCATCTGCATTTAATGTAATTATTGATATGATAGAGCTTATCAGTAGATAGAGTGATCTGCAATTTTGTGTTTTCTGTTTCTTCTGTTTTTCATTTCTGTTTCCTTTTTCCTGCCTTCCTGTGAATTGCTTGAACAGTTCTTAGGATTCCATTTTGATTTACCTGTTATGTTTTTGAGTGTCTCTCTTTGTATAGCTTTTTAGTGGTTGCTCTAGGTATTACATTATATCTATATAACTTAACACAATCTACTGGCATGATCACTTTGCCAGTTTGAGTCAAGTATAGAAACCTTACCTCCCTTTAGGTCCCTTTACTATCCCTAATTTATAATACAATTGTCTTTAAATTTTCCTCTTTTAGAACACACATCAGACAGTGTAGCAGTTTTTGCTTTAACTGTCAGACATAATTTAGAAAACTTAAGAGAAGAAAGTAAGTCCATTGCATTTACCCATATTTTTGCTTCCCATGTTCTTTAATCCCTCCTGATGGTCCACAGTTCCTTCTTTTATCATTTCCTTTCTGTTTAAAGAATTCCCTTTAGTCATTTTTTTTTAGGGTAGGTATAAATTCTCTTAGTTTTCCTTCCTTTCCTTATTCCTGAAAAACATTTTCACGGGATATAGGATTCCGGGTTTCCTTCTCTTGAAAAATACTGTGCTCCTTCCTTCTGGCCTCCATGGTTTTTGATGAGAAATCTATTGTCATCTGAATTGTTTTCCCCCTGTATGTAAGGTGGTTTTCTCCGGATCCTTTTGAGATTTTTTCTTCTTTATCTTTAGTTTTCAGAAGTTTAATTATGATGTGTCTTGGAGTGGCTTTCTTTGGGTTGTTCCCTTTGACATTCATTCAGCTTCTTGAATCTGTAGGATTATATCCTTTACCAAATTTGGGAAGTTTTCAGCCAATATTTCTTCAAGTACTTTTTCACGCCTGCCTTCTTTCTCCTCTCCTGGGATTCTGATGACACAAATATAAAATCTTTTGTTAGAGTCCCACAGGTCTCTGAAGCTCTGTTCCTTTTTATTTTTATTTTTTATCAGTCTATAGTCTCTCTGTTCAAATTGAGCAATTTCTATTATTCCATATTCCAGTTTACTGATTCTTTCCTCTGTCTCCTTTATTCTGCTGTTGAGCCCACCCACTGAGCTTTTTATTTCAGTTATTGTATTTCTCAGTTCTAAAATTTCCATTTGGTTCTCTTTACACTTTCTGTTTGTTTGCTGAGCCTTCCTATTTTTTCATTTGTTTCAAGTATATTTGTAATTTCTCGTTGAAGCATTTTTATTATGACTGCTTTAAAATCTTTGTCAGAGAATTCTAACATCTCTGTCATCTCAGTGCTGGAATCTATTGGTTGTCTTTTTTATTCAGTTTGAGATCTTTCCAATTCTTGGTGTGTGTGATTTTTTGAAATCTGGATATTTTCATATTATGAGACTCTAGATCTTGTTTAAGCCTTCTGTTTTAGCTGGTGTTCTCTGATGCTGCTCCAGCAGGGGAAGCAGGAGGCACCACCTGGTTACAGGCAGGTGGAGGCAGAAGTCCAAGTTCTCCATTTGGCCTCTGTCGACATGGGGGGGCGCAGTGCTCCTCATTCCTGTCGGGCAAGGGTGTTCTCTACTGCCACTACAGTGGCAGTGGCCTCTGTACTGCTGGGCGGTGGTGAACGTCCTGACTCTCCACTCGGCCTCCTCTGACAGCACCCCAAAGGGGCAGGAGAAGGGCTCCTCATTATTGCCAGGTCAAGTGGAAGTCCAGGCTCCCCACGTGGTCTTCACCGACACCTCGGAAGGAGAGCCTCGTTCTTGGCTGGGGGGCTCGTTAAAACCTGCTGAGGGTGGAAGTGTAGGCTCCCCATTCAGCCTTCGCTGGTGTGGGTGAGGGTGGGGCCACGGTGTGTGCTGTGGTTTTTGGCTGGAGTAGATGGTTATTGTCTACAAGTTATCTATCTTGCCAGAACGCCCCTTTTCTGGTCCTTTGGCTAGAAAACAGACTTCTGTTGGGGCTTTTTTTGTCTGTGCCCATTGGCATTTCCGGTTGCTGACTTCTTCAGCTGCAAGTGTGTGACATACGAGGCAAAACGAAAACCCAGGGAACTCACCACTGTGTTCTGATTGGCTCCATGCTCTCTAGCCTGTCTGCCTTCTCCTCGCCTCCTTTCAGAATCTTCTATTTGTTTTACATATAACTTCCAGGGTGGTTAGTTGTACTTAGTAGCAGGAACAGAGAAAAGCAGGACTACTCCGTCGTCCCAGAAGCAGAAGAGCCAACTCACTTTTTTTGTTTTATTTTGTTTTTGCCGAGGAAGACTGGCCCTGGGCTAACATCCGTGCTCATCTTCCTCTACTTTGTATATGGGACGCCGCCACGGCATGGCTTGATAAGTGGTGTGTGGGTCCACGCCTGGGATCCCAACCTGCAAACCCCAGGCTGCCGAAGCGGAGCGTGCAAACTGAACCACTGTGCCACCAGGCTTAACCCCCAGCTCACTTTACAAAAAAATATAAACACCCTCCCTTCTCGGCCCTTGAACTAGCACGACTACTCATCAAGTCACAGGTTGGATGGTGTCAGTTCTACGTATATAATGTATTATATATATTAAAGCTTCACTGAAGTGTAATTGACATACACTAACCTGCACATATTTAAAAGATACAATATAATGAGTTTTGACATAGGTATACCTATCAGCACAACCAAGACAGTGAACACGTCCCACATTCCATAGTTTCTTCCCTCCCTCTCATTCCTCCTCCACCCCTCCCCCACCCACCAGTCCCCAGGCAATCACTGTCGCTTTCTGTCGCTATATATTAGTTTACATTTTTTACTAATTTATAGATATATACATACAGTGAAATACAACAGCAACAAAAGGAACTAACCACTGACATACACAACAAAATGGGTGAATCTCAAAATAATTAAAATGAGTGAAAGTGAAAGAAGCCAGACAGAAAAGAGTACATATTGCAGGATTCCACACACACATGACGATATAATGTATTTCATATACGCATATATATCACATCTTGAAATGGAGCTGCTTCATTCGTGTGCTTCCTAAAATCAAGTATTTGCAAAATGCTGCTCTGAAAAAGTCTTCCTAAGATCCAGTCGCCAAAGCTGAACTGAGAAGTTGCACCAGGAGGTGCTCCTTCAACCCCGGGGTGTAGATGGCAGGAGGGGCAGTTCGGCACTGTGGGCTACCGGGAAAAGCCTGAAATGGAGACTGGAGGCCTCTGGCTGTGAGGCCACTGGCAAATCATTCCCCCTCCTGGAACCTCAGCGTCTTCATGTTTAAAATCACAGGTGGGACCAGGGCTGCCCCCAAATTTACGGGTGAACGCCCCTCCACCCTCCAGCGCCAACTAGAAGAGGTTGAATGAGGACGGAGCCAGCTCATGGCCAGGGGCCCCAGCCCCAGTCCAGCATCAATGCTGGGCCTGGGGCCCAGGGCACAGTTGGGACAGCATCCTGGTCTCCAGCTGTGTTTGCTTTATTAGGTCCTTGAGGCCCAAGCCTGCTGGGCTAAGGGGCCACTGTCCTGGGTCTGCTCAGCCCCAGCTGGCAGACTGATTTTATTTTCTTACGTTTTCAGTCTGCAGCCAACACTCTTTCTGGGTGGGGAGACCAGCTTTGCTTTTCGCCTGAGCATTAGCAGGGCCTTCGGTCGCTCTGGGCGTGGGCTCGTGGCCCGAGGCGTCGGGGAGGAAATGAACGTGAGCAGCCACGGAGGGTGATGGAGTAGCCAGGCTGGGTGTTCTCTGGGCAGTGGATGGTTAAGCCCAGGAGTTGTGATGGTGACACAGACTGTGCCCAGGGCCGGGACAGGCACCAGCACCCGTGCGTTATTTTCTCTCATGGGCCCCGTTCCCTTTCCTCCTCCTCTGGCTCCCCTGGCCCTCCTCGGCTGGGAGGGAGCAACGAAGCCCCGGCAGTCGGTGCCTGTAGTGAGGATGTGGTGCCTAGGGAAACTGAGGCAGTGAATAAGGGACAGGGGTTGGCTGTGTGAACTCAGCTCTGTGCTTCGATTTCCCTCTGGTAACGGGGGAGTGTGTGAACCACACGGCCTGCCTGGGAGGCTGTTCTCCCAAGGCCAGGAGGGCTCCAGGCGGGGAAGGGCGGTGGCTTACGCACACAGGCTCCGGAACCAAACCACCTAGTTCAAGCCCTGGCTCCACCACTTGGGTACGTGCCTCGCCTCTCTGGGCCTCAGTTTTGTCATCCGTAAAGTGGGGACGATGAGTTGTGAGGAAACACATTCCAAGCCCTTAGAATAGGACCCTGCACATGGGGTGTATCAAAAATGGCTTAGTTATCATCCACAGTACTTATTTTTGCCTGTTAGTTTTCGAAATTTCCTGCAATAGCCATGTATAAATTTTTCAATTAAAAAAAACTGTTTAGGGGCCGCCCGGTGGTGCAGCGGTTTAGTCCGCGCTTGGCAGCCCGGGATTCGCGAGTTCGGATCCCGGGCGCCCGCAGACGCACTGTCTGTTAGCCATGCCGTGGTGGCGTCCCATATAAAGTGGAGGAAGATGGGCATGGATGTTAGCCCAGGGCCAGTCTTCCTCAGCAAAAAGGGGAAGATTGGCAACAGATGTTAGCTCAGGGCTGGTCTTCCCCACAAAAAAAAAAAAAAAAAAAACTCTAAGTACGAAATCTGTTACTTTACGTTAAGGGATGTGATTACTCCCCCACCCCCAACACCTCCCACCCTCCAATTGGGCTGTTTTGGGGGGAGGTGTGGGGACAGTGCTCTGTGCGGGGTTACATCCTGGATTCTGATCACCTCCTGGGTCCCAAGGGCAGCCCAGGCCTCGGGGCCAAACCCAGGTGTCCTGCTGCGAGTGGGCAGGAAGGAGGGAGCGTCCGCGAGCACTTGACAATCCTAAGGAGAGAGGCAGGGAAGCATCTGGGGTGGATCCCAGCTCTGCAGGACCCTTCACCATTTGGAGCCTCAATTTCCTCGCCAAGAAATGGGAACAGTGAAGGTTAAATAAAATACTATCTGTGGAAGCGTCACCCCCGTGCCTGGTACATAGAACAGAGGGAGTGTGACCATCACGTCACTGTTTTTGAACCATTAACAGTACACTCTGGCCTTTGCCCCTCCGTCCTGGGACTTTCTCCCAGGAAATGCAAAGCCCTTCTCTGGTGTTGACCCTGCCTGTCCCTCCTCCCCATCTGTGTTTGTACATTACTTGACAGTTTTCAAAGTATTTCCACCCACACTACGACAGCATTTCTCAAGTCCCCGCGACTCCAGCCACTTCATGATTCCTAGATTCAAGCATCTCTTGTACTATTATTTGCTCAATATTTTTCTTTAAATCATCTCACATTTTCCTATCTGCCTCAAGAACAAACTATACAAATAAAATACCTTGAAAATAAAACAAATGCAGTAAATGTGTGCTGGCTAACATTGCCTGCCTGAAAACTTCTAAGGCTTTTGTTAAAAAGGAGTTCAGCAAGTGTTAGACGTGGTAAAGTCACGCCACCACCTTTCTGAGACTTTCTCCGTGGCAACTGTCAGAGGATGAGAAGGAAAATGAATGGGGAATCGCTTTCTCATAGCGTGACCCCCTGTTGGTCAGGGCTGGCTTGTGGAGTGTGACCCCTGTCACTGTATTGACCATGTGGGGTGAGTCTATACTTGGGGACACATCGTACTGGCCTACCGAACCTCACAGTAGCAGTCCAGAGTAGACAGCACGGTCCCCATTTCACAGGGAGAAAAACTGAGGCCAGTAAGGAGAAGACTCTGTCCAAGATGATGCAGAGGGCCAGGACTTGAACTGGAGACCATGGACTCTCTATTTCTTGGGGCCTTGACATAACCTAGAAGAATGGGGATCCTAGTCCATGTTGGTCCCCCAGGGGGCCTCCTACAAGGTCCTCACTCCTCCCATCTCCCCTGTCTGCTCTCGGGAAAAGGGCAGGCTGGACAGAGCCAGAGCCAGAGGAGATGAAGTCCGGAATGGTGGGGAGTCCTCAGAATCGCGGGCAGCTCCACCACAGCCATCCGACTGGTGAATTCTTTTCAAACGTGAGGCTGGCGTCTGTGAGCGCCCCAGGCCCCTCGAGATCCGGGCCAGCTCGCCGGTCAAGACATGGCCCTGAACTGTCTCCCTCCCCCAGCTTGACAGTGACACAAACCAGCCTCCCCGGGCACTTCACATCAAAGGGGACTGACCAGGACGGGGGTGGAGAGGAAGGAGATGGGGCGCCCTTGCTCCCTCTGCTTCCTCCACAGGAGGCTGGGCCGGGGCAACGTTGGAGGGATGCAGAGCAGCTCTCAGGAAGGAGGGGACATTTCAACCCCACCTCCCAGGGCAGTTCTCTCTGGGCTGCCTTCCTGAGCACACGTGTGATATGCGAATACAGGCCTGATAAGCTGTTCCCTGGACAAATGTGCCAGCCAGCAGTGAAGGCAGGCGCGGTGCTCGGGCCAGCCCTCCCTCCCTCACTGATTCATTCAACAAACATCTGAGCACCCACTCTGTGCCAGGCGCTGGGCACCGGGGACACAGTAGTGGACCAGAACAGCTGTGCCCTTGAGGAGTTCACAGTCTGGTGAAAGTGACAGGCATTGATCTAAGAACTCCACAGTTGCAGGTGTAACTGTGAGAGGGAGAGACAGGGGCTATATGGTGCCAGGAGATATGGGGAGACCCACCTGTCCAGGAAGGCTTACTGAGGAAGTGACTCCTGGGGTGAAAGCAAAAGTGTGAATTAACCAGGTGAAGAGGGGAGCGAGAGTGTTCTGAGTTGGGGGGGATGCATGTGCAAAGGCCCTGTGGCAGAAGAGATCCCGCTCTGTATATGAGTATGGGAGGAGGCCAGAGTGGCTGGAATGCAGAGGGGAGAGGGGAAGCGTGGTGTTCACTGAGGCTGGCCACGAAGAGACTTGAAGGCCAGTTCAAGGGTTTGGTCTACACCTTGATAGTAACGGGGAGCTAGTCAAGGGTTTTAAACAGGGGAGGGGATAGGATCTAACATGCAGTGTGAAAATCCCTTCTGGCTGCCCTCAGAGAACAGATGGAGGCCTCAGTGGAATTGTGGGGAGCAAGACAGGAAGTGAAGGCAAGTCTTGCAGGAGAGAGCTGGGGTGGCCTGGGTCGTGAGAGGGGTGGTGGCAGGGGACAGATCTGAGAGATCCTCAGAAAGTCAAGGGTCCCTGAATCCTTGGTGATCGGCCACGAGGAGCCAGGAGAGTCAGAGATAAGAAAGAAGAAAAACAGTGACCCAGAGTCGAACACTGCGGTGGCAATTCTTCCCCACGTAGAGAGAGAAACCCAAGCCCGTGAGGCGCGCTATATTCAAACCTGATTTTTCATGCACCCCTTTTCTGGAACAAGGTCGATTTTGCAGACTGTCCGGCACCCCCTGGAGAAATGCGCTGTCATTTATTTAACCAGCCCGACCCCCCGGAGATTTGGCTGTCTCTCTCTTTCCGTTTGTAAACAATGCCACAATGAGCACTTGTGTGGCTAAATATTTGCACCCACACTGGTGTCTTACACAGGCTTCCTTAGGGTACAGTTCTGAGAGCGAACTGTCCTTGTTTCGCTGCATCGTGCCAGGGTGCCCTGCGGGGCATTTCTACCCCTTTGCCATCTGAGGACGCGCATTGACGGAGGAAACCTTTCCAACGCCCACAAGGTCAAAGAAGTTGTAACTAATATCCGTTGCCTGAAAAAAACCCACGATGACTGACGGCTTTTATGAACTCCACAGATCGTTTAAATGAATTTGTACCTCACCTGCCCCACGGCCTCCGTGCTTCCACTTGACCCGAGGCATATCTGTCTGGGGGAACATGGATTTGAGGATCCCCGGGCCTTCCTCTGAGCCCCCTGCCCAGGGTCTGAGAGGTACAGAAGACGATGCCTGGAGGTCACTCCTCACTAATTTGCTCGTCCCCTGGAGGGCCCCTGCAGCCAGGATGGGAGCCGAGGGCTTCTGAGCTGGGGGACCTGGGCAAGGTGGGGAGGGGAAGATGTGGGGATAAGGCCAGTCCTCTGGGGGTATGGGGACGGCTAAAGGCAGGGGCACTCTGGCCTGGGGACCTACCCTCTGGCCATTTCTTGAAGCAGGTCTGTGCCCCTGGCAGCAAAACCGGCTACATAATTTGCAGGGCCCGGTGCAAAATGAAAATGCGTGACTCTCTTTAAAATTGTTGATAATTTCAAGCCGGTGACAACAGAGCATTAAACCAAGCACTGGGTCCTTCCAAGTGCAGGGCCCTGTGTGACTGCACGGGCCACACGCCCGTGAAGCTGGCCCTGCTTGGCCAGTCTCTCCCTTCCAGAAAAGAGGTGTCTGGAGCACGGGGCAGCAGACAGGCAGTGAGAGAGGCCAGCTCACGGGCAAGGCAGTTAAGGGCCAGGGGCCAGCCCAGCCCGGCCCTGGCCCACTGCCACTGCAGCCGGGGACCCTCGGGGGCCTCGTCGAGGCTGCCTGTCAGGCTGACGGAATGGACGGATGGGGTGGGGTGAGAAGCAGACCCTCCAGACACCTGTCTGCCAGGTACAGAGAACACCTCCGCGGCCACCAGCATTGCAGCAGAGCGTGGAGGCTGATTCATGAACCAGAGCCATACCAGAGGGAGGAGAAAGGAGGCGGCCAAGGTCACCCTCGGGGAGGGGGCGGGGATTTGAGCTGCCTGCGGGGCCAGGAGAAGAATGCTGAGGCTAACAATCGCGTGGCAGGCTCTGCACGCACCCCCCCACCCCCACTGGTGCCAGTGTCACCCCCACTGGACAGACGAGGGAACAGAGGCCCAGAGAGGGGATGTGGCGGAACCCAGAGGTCCTCACTCACCTGCTCTTCTTTGCCCGCCTCCAGCCCCACCCTCAGGGGAGAGATGGGGAACCAGAGGCCTGGAGCCGAGGGGAACTGGTCGCCACTGACAAAGGGGGGACCCAGGGGTCCTGACTGACTCCTCGTGGAGCTGTCACCTCCTGCTCCTCCTCCTTTCACGAAGGCTGTCCAGTGGGGCAGGGGGCAGGGAGGTGTGTGTCCCAGACATGCAGGGACTTCCCCCCTTCCCAGTATCCAGAGCCAAGGCCAGCTCCATGGCCAGGCCACCCCCTGGTCGACCCCCAGGTGTTTGTCCCTGGCGCCTTCGTTATAGTTTTTGAATCAGCCGTGCGGTGGCCCTTCCACTCTATCCGGGTTTGATCGTCCGTAAAAAAATTAATGGTCCCTGCGAATAAAGAAGCATAACAACGGAGGAAGGCTTTTTAGACAATCAATTAAAAGCCTAGGAGAGGGATTATCTCATTGAAATATCAATTTTTAATAGCACTGCATCTTTGTGTTTCCTCTCAAAAAACTTTGCACAGTCCATTTCCCTGCCCTGGTTTATAACTTCATCTCTTGCTGCCTTCGACTGACCTGAGCCCGTGAGACTGGCCTTGGGGCACCCAGAGCCAGGGCCTGAGGGGGAGCACGAAGGACATTCATTCCTTTGTTCATCTAGTCACTCCTTCATTCGTTCATCGAATGCTTAGTGAGTTCCTGCTATGTGGCAGGCACAGGTGCTGTGGGGACCAAGGTGACTACTCAGGACCAAACCCTAGCCCTCAGGGAACTCCCAGGCCAGCGAGGGGGCAGGAAGTCCGCACCAGCGGGGCGAATAGATGGGTAATTACAAAAAGAGAAGCCATCTGGAAAAATCAATGTCAAGGGACAGAGATGGAGGTTAACAGGCACAGGACAGGGAGCATCTGTGTGGCTGGAAGAGCCAGGGAAGGATGTGAAGGAGGGAAAGACGTTTTCAGGCAGAAGGAATAGCATACCTGGAGGCCTTGAGGTAGGAATGGCCTTGGGGTGTTGGAGGAGTAGAAAGGAGGCTGGTGGGCTGGAACAGTGAGCGAGGGGAGACGGTGAGAGATGAAGCTGCGAAGAGAAACCATCCAGACCTCCAAGGGCCCTGGAGGCTGGGGACGGGCGTGTGTTACATTCAAAGAACAGAGGAGCCGCTGGTGCAGCATCCCCTCCGGAGAGAGCGGTGGCCCTGGTTCAAATCCTGCTTCTTAGATGCAATGAGATGTCAGGAAACTGCTGAGGGCCTTCACCGCGGTTTGCTCACCTGTAAGGTGGGATCACAACTGTGATCACCTCACTGGGCTGTCACAAGCATCAAAAGAAATGAGAGAGGCAGACCACCTGGCGTGGCACCTCTCTTTTCAATCTGACTCTACCTCTTAGCTTGGCAGCTTCCTCAGTTTACCCCTCGGGGATCAGGTGATCAGATAAACTTTACAAGGGATTCCCACCAAATTCCCAGAGGATTTTGTTCCACACCTAACTCCCGTTTATCAGTTGACAGGGTCGGGGAGGTGGGCAGGGGGGGATGGTTCAGGAACAGACGAAGGAGCTTCTGCTCTCCCAGTGGTCCCCCCAAACCCCACTCCATCCCGGAATGAAGACACCTGGGCAACTGGGGGAGTGGTCAGGTGGAAGTTTCTGATAGGGCCGAGGCAGGAAGAGCTGAGTGTGGCCAGGAGAGGCGGTCCACGCAGGCAGAGGCAGATCCTGGATGAAGATCCCCACCCCAGCATGGACAAGTGAGCTTTTCCTGTCTGGACGACGGGTCTCCCACGCAGACGTAATGGGTGTCCTTGGACAAAGGGGGACGAACAACGAAAGTCCTGGGTGCTGAACCGCATGCTGCAGGCTTGAGGAATGTCCTTTCTGACCCCTACAGCACCCGAGTTCCACGTGTGGAAACTGAGGCTCAGGGAGGCAGAGCTTAGTCAGGGGTGATTATGACCCTATTAACAGGATTATGACCCCACGGTTGCTAGGTGTCCTCGGATAAGCCACTCTGCTCTCTGGACCTCAGTTTACTCACCTAGGCAACGAGGTTCCCAACTCTGCCCCAAGTTAGAGCACCTCGTGGGGCGCTGGGTGAGAAAGGGCTTCGCAGCGTGATCTGAAGGGGAGAGGGCGTGAGGAGGGTCGCTGGCTCTCTCTTCCCTCCCTCCCTCCTGTCCTCGGACACTCACCAAGCACCTGCTCTGAACTGGGCTCAGACCTGGGCTGAGAACACCTGGCCTTTGGAGTTGTCTGGATTTGAATCCCGGTCCTGTCACTTACTGACTTGTCCCTTCCCTCTCAGTTTCATCCTGCCTCTGTCCACCTCCAGTGGTTGTGAAGATTCAAGTTAAATGACACCACGGAGCGGGAGCGGGAGCGCTGACTGATGCTCTCCCTCCTTTCCCGGGAGGTCAGATTCTCACAGGCAGGACCTCAGAGCAGAGGTCCAGGTGTGACAGACGAGGCACGCCCCGATCACCGTGGAGCTCTTGTCCAGGCTGACCAGACCACCGGTGCTCCGGCCGAGGGCAGGTATAGAGGATGCTGGGGAAGCCAGGAGGGGAGAGAGGCCATAGCAAGGGGCCCGTCTGGACTTTATCCTGGAACAGGGACCTGAGACCAAGGCCACTTGGGGCATGTACTTAAGTGTGAGTCTGGAGCACCTCACGGGCTAGGATGCGGGGTGAGACTTTATCTGTCCGGCAGCAGGAAGCCACGACTATTCTTGAGTGGGGAGGGGGAGCCCCGCTGCTCCTCTCTGACGTGGCGGAAGCCTGGGAAATGGGAAATCGTGGAGGAAGTCTTCATGGTCACACCTTTTCAGGCTGCCTCCCAGAGCGGACAGAGGGGGTGGGGGGGTCTGAGCACCATGGAGACCACCCCAGTGCAGCTGGGTCTGAGGGGCTGGAGGAAGACTGGGAGGCTGTCCAGGGGGCCCCAGCTCCATTGGGAGGAGCCCGCCTGGGGCCTGGGAGGCAGCCGGCATCTTGCAGCCCTGCAATTAGCAGGCAGAAGAGCTGGGTGGTGGCGAGGCGGGTGGGGTGACAGCTGCAGCAGGTTCCTGGTTGCTGCCTCTGCCTCCAACCCCCTCACCCACTGCCCCTGAGAGGTGCCCAGTGTGGCTGGTGGGTCCCCAGGCAGACAGGACACTGGGGTCTTGGGAGGGGATGCAGAGCATAGAGAAAGCCAGAAAAATAGTACTAACAGTAAAGTCACATTATTGGATGTGGATTTGGACCACCCAGCTGCTACTGTCCCCAGTTTATAGATCGGGAAATAAAAGCCCAGAGAGGAGCAGGAGCTTCCCAGAAGACACACAGCCAATCAGAAAGCAGCGGGGTCTATATGCCAAGCTTGTCTGGAGGGCTGGGGTGGAGGGGGCTCACTCCTGAGCATGGATTTCAAGACAGGGAAGCTTAGGGGCTGCCTGGTCGAGTCAGCGTGGGCAAAAATGACCTCGGCTGGAGAGCGAGGACGCCAACAGGCTCCAGGGCCCTCAGCCTCACGCTGAGGGGGAGGAGAGGCTGGGTGGGGCAGTGTCTGGCCCAGCCGGTTCTCCAGCCTGTCTGGGCACTCCAGGCCTGTGAGGAGAGGCCCTGGCACTGCTGCCCCTGGGCTGCTGCGGATTTCAGTACCTGCTCATCTGCCTTGGGAGACTGCTTGGCTGACCAGTCCTGTAGGTACTGCAGTGTGGCTGGACTGGGGGGGTGGGGACGGTTTTGGCTTCAGCCTTCTACCATCCCATTCCTCCTTCCTTCCATCCACCCATCCATCCTTCTTTCCCTCCTTTAAGGATGCCCACTAGGCCCACTGCGCCGGCT
Organism: Tapirus indicus; assembly: GCA_031878705.1. Lineage (NCBI taxonomy): Eukaryota > Metazoa > Chordata > Mammalia > Perissodactyla > Tapiridae > Tapirus > Tapirus indicus. The sequence goes on along the minus strand of CM062927.1, from coordinate 26,892,404 downwards.
GCCGGGATTCTCTGCCCTCCAGAAGCATCTGGTAGAGCGGGAGAAGCAGATGAATCCATAACCCACTAACACTCTTAAGAACCACCAAACTGAGCTTTGAGGGGTGGGGGGCCTTTGATGGGGGAGGGGCAGCTCTAGGTGGCAGGAAGGGGGTTCACCACCGCTGGGGCCGCAGGGTCTGCAAAGGGGGGTGCGGCTGCAGAGGAGGCCAGGGGCCGCGCCTGATGGGGCCTTGCCTCTGAGGGGCGTCACAATCAGGAGCGTGGGCTCCGGTGTCACCACTAACCAGCCGCGCGGCCTCGGTCTAGCTACTTGCTCCCTCCAAGCCTCTGCGTCCTAGACACAAAGGGAGACACTGATGGCAGACCCCGCCTCACAGGGCTGTGAAGCACTTGGTGTGGCTCAATACACGTCAACAGTTCACAGCAGGTGACGAGGAGCCTGTGAGTGACAGGTGCACTTGGCCAATGATGGAGAGAGACTCGGGGCCAGCACCTCCCTCCTCAGTCACTCAGTTTCCTCTCCTGTTTCAAGAGAGACTGGATGAGGTCAGAGGACAAGCACTCACATGCCCAAGGGCCAAGCTGTAACATAACTGAGGTGGGTGCAGGGTAAAGCTGCAGGGAGCGGTGGGGAGTGTGGCCCACTGGGGTCTGAGATACTGATTTCTCAAGAGAAGGAAACCCACATTTTTATGAGAAATCTTCCCACTGCTAACATAAGCAATGTGTTAATACAGTTTTTAAAGCATCACGTCAGCCAAAGCTGACGCTTCTGTTGGCAGTTGCTGCCTCCACGAGCACTGGCGACTTTTGCTGTAGGTGAAGGGGAGCCGTGGAAGGGCTCTGAGCAGGGAGAGAGTGCGCATTCCAGGCCCAGAGAACCTTCTGTGCTCCCCTCCCGAGACCGGCCCCTCTCCCACTGACATTCCCAGGAGCCCCACCCGCAGACAGGGGCTGTCAGGCAGGCCCCAGCTCAGCGCTATCTCGCTGGAGGTGCCAGGGAGTCTGGAGGGGCCCTCCTCACCGGACAGGGTCTGCTCTGTGTCTGGGAATGGCAGGTCTGCCCCGGGGCCTGGGGAGTGGCTCTCTGGGCTGCTGTCAGGGAGAGCCTGGCTCCTGGCTCCTGGGGTCAAAAGGCAGCACTTTCAGCCTCTTCAGGGGCCAACTTCCTGTTTGGGAGAGAAAACAGAAAGATCCCTGGCAGGAAATGGTCCTCTTCCTGCAGCCCCTCTTCCGTTGGCCCTGGCTCATGCACAAAGACCCCGCAGGGGGATCCCCATGGCTGGGTCTTGTCTACTCCCTCCTTTGCCCTCAGAGCCCAGGGCGGGACCTGAGCCTCTTTGCTACAACAGCAAACCCCACCTCACTAGCACCATTAGTTTAGGCTTGACAACGGGGAAAATTTTCAGAGCCCGTATTTATTACCCACTCTGGGGTCCTAGGCCTGTCTCTCCCCTCCTCTCAGCCCCCCGAGCTCCGGTCCTAGGGACCCTCATGACTGGGCAGCAAGAAAAAAAGTCATTAGTGCAGTTCCCCATCCCAGGCTGGGTGCCCCTGCTCAGAGCCCCAACTGCTCCTTGCACACCTCTGAGCACAAGGAACTCATCACCTTACGCAGGCTAGAAGTCTGACAGTGCCGCCTCCTGCAGACAGCAGGTCCTGGAGTCGAGGATTCATCTACAGCATCTCTAGGGCAGGCGCCTTGAATGCCACCTTGACTTGCAAAGGTTCAAAAATGTACGCTACTGTGTTTTTAATAACCACTTCCATCAGATTTAATAGAAATCTGCTGTTTATAGAAGGTTTAGAAATTAAAGTATCAAAAATAAAATGAAAATTACCTGTAATTTCACTACCCAGCACAGGGCTCGGGGAACGATAAGGGGATTTATTATTTATTGTGTAAATTCCTACCAGCCCCTGAATGTCATCCCTTGTGAAAAAACCAAGCTGGTAAATCCCTCCTCTCCAGGGCATACCTTCAAGTATTTCAATAATAACTAATCTTTGCTGAGCTCCAGGTGAACTCAAGTAATTCTCACGTTGGCTCTATGAGACAGCTAATTTATAGATGGAGAAACCGAGGCTCAGAGAGGGAAGTAACTTCTCCAAGGTCGCACAGCCAGTAAGGGGCAGAGCAGAGATCTGAATCCATCGGGAGCCAGAACTGAAGTCTCTTCTCCTCCAGATTAGACATGCGCATATATCCTTCCCCTCACAGGACTTGGATTCTAAACCACTCAGCATCTCAGATCTTCCTTCCTTCATTCTTTCTCACATTCATTCTTTCATTAAGTCCCCTGACATTCCTGAGCTCAGGGTTGGCGCCAGGTGCGGGCTGATGCTGTCTGTCCCCCACACCCCCCGTCCACATCTGCCACACTCAGGACTCTGCCCGGGAATCTGAACTCCTTTTATTACAAAAGACTGGGTTGATCACATTGTACTATGAACAGCTCCTGCCCGACCCCCAAGGCCCAGAGGAGCAGCCTGGGTCAAGGCCCCACCAGCCCTCCCTTGACATCCCCTTCCCCCTAGATAAAGGACTTGGATGGGCGGGCACCTTGACCGGGCCTTGGAGTGGCCCCGTGTTTATGAAACCAAATGGGTCCAAGGACCCCGGGCATACATATATAATATACATATAAAACATAGGCTGTGGCTTCCCTTCCACGGGCGTTGGTAGCGTGGGAGCACGGATGCGCCCCGTGGGAGAGAAGGCAGTGGTCCATGGCAGGGAGCGGGGCCTGCTCCCAGAGACAGCACAGGCAGCTGCGTCAGTTCAAGTGGCCGGTCAGCCCGGGCACAGCCCTAGGAGCTCTAGGCCACCTGGATCTGCAGGTCCTCGTCCTCATCCAGGTCGCTGGCTCCGTCCCCAGCCTCCTCGGCGCCAAAGCGGGCACTGCGGATCTTCCCGAAGAGGGGGGCGTTCTGCTGCTGCCGGCGGAGCCTGTGGGTGGGGGACAGGAGGTGCTGACGGCAGCTACGCCTTCCCTGACACTTTCCCGCTGCCAGGCCCCAGGCTGGGCCTCTGACATGCATTACCTCATCTCACATCATCCTCCCAGAAGCCCCTGAAACGAGGGAGGTGTCAATGTCACCCCCATTTTACAGACAAGGAGACTGAGGCACAAGGCAGTCGAGTAATTTGCCCGAAGTCCCACAGTGGGGAGTGGGCTGGGGCTCAGAGAGGTGAAACAGCTGGCTCAAGGTCAAGCTGCGGGATCTGCACCCAAGCAAGGCTCCAGACTAAGGGAGAGTTAGGGGACGGGGGTTGGGAGTCCCCTACATTTCCAACATCAGTGAGAATCGGCTCCGCCCTTCCCCACATTAAAATTCCTAAAGCCAAAATTTACGAGGCAAAGTTCACTCCAAGAAGAGCTGGTGGAGGAAATGCCCATCCCCCAGCCAGGCGGCCTGGCTGCATCTTACTGGAAGGCATGAATTATTAACATGGCAGGGAGGGGCCCCGGCGGGGGCCTCCATTACTGCACGGTGATTTAGTGAGCTGTCCCCGGAACATTAAAGCACAAAAAGTTGGGGAATAAAAAGAGGCAGCGGCCCTGGGCAGCCCCGCCTGCCCGCCCCCATGGAAGCACTTGAGAGGCCGCGCAGAGCCTGCCTGCCCATCGTGGGAGTTTACGGCTCCTGAAGAATGTGGCCAAGACTGCGGGAAAGCCCCGAGGCCGGGCAGCCTTTGGAGGGGTGTGTGCTGGGAGGGTGGAGTGGGCAGAGCTGGCCAGACAGCAAGTCTGACCTGGACTCGTGCCTGGGGCCCTGCACAACACTTTACAGACAACACCCCAGGCAGATGGGGAGACAGGCTCAGCTGGCCATGTCCCACAGCTGTTAGGTCTGGCTCCACAGCCTGTACTCTTAGCCACAGAAACTCTGCAGAGTCCGGGCTCAGTAAATAAGGGCACAGACGGCCGGGGGTGATCCGGCCTGACCACTCACCAGCTGTGTACCTGTGGAAGGACTTACAATCTTGTACCTTACCTTCCTCATCTGCCAGCCCCCAGAAAAAAAAATCTTTCCCTTCCCTTCTCTCACAGGAGCATGATTCCTATAGTGCAATATCTGACCCAAATATAAGCCCCCCAGCCAGGGGTGGAAGCAACAGCAGCAGCAGCTGACAGTCACTCGGCATTTATGACGTGCCAGGTTCTTTCACAAGCGTAGATCAGCTCATTTAATTCTCACAACCACCAAAAGGTAAGAACTGTTATCATCCCCACTGTACCGATGAGGAAACCGACCCAGAGAGGGGAAGTGGCCCACGGCCACACAGCCACGAAGTGCAGAGCCAGGATTCCTGCCACCCAAGCAGTCTGGCTGCAGAGCCCAGCTCCCTCTACTCCATGAAATAAAAGGGTGCAAGTACAGCCCTGCCCAGGGCCTGGCACAGGAAGAGCCGGTCAGTGCTGTGGTTGTGACGCCCCTCGGGTAAGCGCTTGGGAAGTGGGGAGGGCTCGGACTTGATCTCCTCTGACATCCCGTGGCTCTAAGGGGAGCCGGGGAGAGGGTGTGATTCACAGGGATAGGGTGGGGGGACAGGGGAGAGTGCCGAGTGTGCTGGGTGGGCTCCCCAGAGACCCTCCCAGGCCTTCCTCACAGCAGCTGATGGGTCCTGTCTGCCGCTGAGGGGTCTGGCCTGCCCTCATGGCTCCCTGCCCTCCAATCCCTCAGATCCCAGCTGGCCTGGGACCACCCCAGCCCGGGGACCCTGTGGGACTGCTTGTTCTTCTTGTTAATGACCCCCAGACGCACTGGCCCTATGCACTGCCCCACCGTGAGCCTGATCTTCCTTCCCTCTCGCCACCCTCCCACCTGCCAGAGAAGACAATTCCAGGGCTCCCAGCTGGTCCCACTTCCTGTGCTCCCTTCCCTAGTTTCCTGGCCTTGGCCCTTCCTGCCTGGAGGGGACAGGATTCTGGCCCCAGGGAGCCCGGACTGCTTCCTTCTCTGTCTCCCCCTCTAGCCCGAGTTTGGGGCTGCAACCCTGACCCGGAGGTTTCCCTCGGCCGAGAGTGTCTCTGCCCTATTTCTGTGCCCTGGCCAGGAATCCTCTCCCCCCGGAACCCTGGTCCCCCGCCCGGGGCTGCACAGTGGGGCCCACCTGGACTGCAGATGTTCCAGCTGCACTTGCAGATTCTCGCTCTGCTCCGTCTGCTCGTCCAGTGACCGCTGCAGCTTACGTGCCTGGTTGTGGGCCTCGTCCAGCTGGGGGTGAGCAGGGCCAAGAGCATGGGGGTGACCTTGGGCTGGGCCAGTCTGGCCTGCCATCTGCCTAGGACCAGCCACTCCTGCCATTCCTCTGTGGGAGCGTCCTTCCCTAAGAGCAATCTTTGTCTCTCCTTTGAGGCCTAAACCAAGGCCCACCTCTCCAGGGAAGCCCTCTCCATTTCTGTTCTCTCTCCTTTCCAAATCTACTCACCCTCCAACGCCCCAAGCTACTGATCCATCCATCAACCCACCTAGCCGTCTATCCCTATCAATCCGCCCATCTGACCATTGATCCTTGGAAATCTCCATATGCCCATGGAGATACCCCCCCCCAACTCAGCATTCACTAATCTATTCAGCTACCCATTCACCCTGTCTATCCATGTGCTCTTCCACTCTCCCAGACACACCTATCTTCTCATCTATCCATCCTTCTGTCCTTATTTCCCTCTGTCCATCCATTCTTCTACCCACTGATCCAGTCAGTTGTCTATCCATCTTTCCACTGTCCATTCAGTCATTTATCTTTCCATACATCCATGTGCTCATCCATCATCCATCCACCTATTCACTCATCCACCACTCAACCATCCATCCGTCTATCTATCCATCCATCCGTCCATCCACTCATCTACCCATCCAATTACCCATCAGACATCTGTTGTTACGTCTCATCCACCCATCCTCCCTCCCTCCCCCATCCATCTGTTCACCTATTCTTTCACTCCGCTGTTCATGAATCCACAGAGTTACCTTTCTCTCCTTCCATTTAGCCACCTATGCCTCACCCACTCATCCATCCATTAATCTATTCAACCACTCATCCACCATGTCTGTCCATTTTTCTTCCCACCCTCCCACCCACACACTATCAACCATCCATCCGTCACCCACCCACCCGTCTACCCTGGGCACCTCCTGAGACACGGAGGGACACAGGAGGGCCCTGCAGCCCCATCCTACCCCAGCTGAGGTCTGAAGGCTGCCCTTCGGGCCCCAGGAGGTGCTCACCTCGTCCTCAGCCTGGGCCAGCTCCTTCTTGAGCTCTTCCACCCGTAGCCGCAGCTTCTTCACCTCTGCCTCGTGCTGCTCCACCCGTCGGTTGGCGTGTGCCAACTCTGCCACCTTCTCCTGGAACTGTTTCTTCAGCTTGCCATGCACATGCTTCAGGTCTGCCAGCTCCTGCAGGGGAGTGGAGATGGGGGGAGGGCTCAGTGTCAGAGGGCTCCATGCCAGGGAGTCCCATGGGGTCGGGCGGTTCTGGGTCGCTGGTGTCCCTTCTCCCCAGAATCTCTCCACCTGCTGTCTGAAAATACCAGCACTAGAGGTTTGGCTGAGCAGCTGGAGGCCAGAGGTGGCATCTGGTGAGGCGAGAGGCTTGGGGGGCGATGAGGGGAGAGGACTGGGTGGGTGGATGAGTGCCTCAATTTTGCATGTGTAACTTTGAGGGGCCTACTGGAAGTGCCATGGAGATGTCCAGGAGGCCATGGGAGCTGACTCAGGTTTTCTGGGTAAGGATGAGGTCTGGAGTCTTTGGTCTATAAATGGCCTTTAAAGCCCTGGGTCTGTGGATGACCTCAGCTGGAGAGTCAGTGTCAGAGGAAAAGAGATCAGAAGCTGGAGTGGCTGGGAAGAGGACGAGCAGCCGGGAAAGGAGATGCCTAACCTGAGCTCTGTGATCTTTCCAAGCCTCAGTTTTCACATCTGTAAAATGGGGCTAGGCACCGCCTAAAGGTCTCTTGAATCCTCCCATCTCCACCAGCCTCAACCTGGTCTAGGCCTCCATCATCTATTGCTGCCCCAGGAAACAGCGGCAGCCTCCCCACCGGCCTGCCTTCCCATGTCCCTCCCACACAGCAGCCAGTGAGCGCTCTGAACTGCAACCTGCTCACACCCACCTCTTACTCTTCAAAATCGGCCCACAGCTCCTGCCTCACCTCCTGCCATGTCCCCCTCGCCCACTCCCCTCCAGCCACACTGGCTTCCCCGTTCCTCCAAACCTTCACGTCCCTGTCAGCATGGGACATTTATTCACATTATTTCCAAATTCTCTCCTCCAGTCAGTTCACCACCACTTAACGTCTGCTTTTCCTTGAGACCTCAGCTCAAATGTCAGTGCCTCAGGGAAGCCTTCCCGGGACCCTGCGCCTAAACCAGGTCCCAGGTGTTCCCTCTTCCTGCCGGCAGCCACAGAGCTGTGTGACCAGGGTGTGTGTGTGACGGAGAAAGCAATGTCTGCATCCCCCAAGCCATCACCTCCACGAGGGGAGGCTGCGTCCACCCTGTCTGCTCACTGCTGTGTCCCCAGCACCTAGAACGAGGCCTACACGTAGTGTAGTCGGCGCTCAGTAAACACTTGTGGGATAAATAAAAGGGCTGTTGAGAGGATTAAGTGATATAATGGACAAAAAGCACTGACACAGGGCCTGACCCACAGAAGGCACTCAATACAGCTACTATAATAATCGCCAGGCCTGGCCCACAGTAGGTGCTCAATAAATGCAGCTACTATAATTATCACTGAGCCTGGCCCACAGTGGGTGCCCAGGAGGAGCAGCTTCTAGGGTGATCATCACCTCTGTCCTTAGTTGTTACTTCAGGGGTCCCTGTGGGCTGGACTGGACTGGACACGCAGTAGGTGCTCTGCCCCGGCTGGACAGAGGTGGGGTTGCCCCAGCCCTGACCGCACAACCCACCGCCCCACCTTGTTCTTCTCGAAGAGCGCGGCCTGGCTGGCCCGCAGGTCGCAGTCCAGTGCGCTGGCGGTCTGCCGTCGCCGCCGGGCCAGCGCCTCCTCCAGGTCCCCGACCTGCGCCCGCAGCTTCTTGTTCTCCCGCTCCAGGCCCAGCTTCTCGGTTTCCAGCCGCTCACGGCGGCCCCACTCGGCCGCGTTCTCCGCCTGCAGCCGCTCCATCTGCAACGGGGCAGGACGGGGTGAGGGCTCCCGGGGGAGCGGGCACGGAAGGGCCTGAGCTGGACGCTCCCCCCACCTCCTCCTGGAGCCATTTTTGGCTCCAGGAAGGAGGTCCAGCTGCAGTGGCTATAATTAACCTGGGCTCCTTCCACCCAGCGCAGGATGTGAGGGCGCTTCTGGTCTCTGTGGGAGAGAGGCCCGCGCCTCGCAGGTTCGGGTACCCTTGGGGTGTGGCTGGTCCCCCGACAGCAAAGGCCTGGCTCCTGCCCTCTTTTGAGTGACCGGCAGATGGAGGCAGGGCCCCCGGACCCACAAGCCCCAGGCCCTCCCACAACCCGCTGGCGGCCTCACCTCACCCCTCAGCTCTGCCATCTTCCTGTCCATGCTGGACCGCGCACCCAGCTCGTCCTCCAGGTCTTCGGACATGCGGCCCAGCTCGTCCTGGTGGGCCTCCTTCAGGATGCTGAGCTGCAGGATACAGCCCAGCCTGGTTATGTGTGGCCCACCTGGATGTACCCCGGACATGGCTCTGGTGCAGGGGTGCTCCGCAAGGAGCCTGGGGGGTGCCCAATTGGGCCCCCGGGTGTCCAGAACAGGCCCTGAATCTGACCACTTGTGCTGCACCCAACCTCTCACCTCCTACCTCTTTACCATCTAGCCTCCCAAGGGCCATTCTTGGCTCCCCTGTCAACCCATTTTCCACAGCAGTAGCCCAGAGTGAGCTTTTAAAAAAGATAAGTTCACTGATATCCCCATCTCTGGGTTCCTTAGAATAAAGACCGACCCCTCCCTATGGTCTCACAGAGCCTGCATGATCAGACCCTGCCCATCTCTCCTCAGCCTCAACTCCCATCCCCTCCCCTTAGTTCACTGTGCTCCAGGCACAGCAGCCTCCCCTTCTAGTCCTCAAATACACCAAATTCCTGCCCACCGCAGGGCCTTTGCACATGTGGTTCCCTCTGCCTGGTACACTCTTTCTGAGGTATTTTGCAGGACTGACTTTTCTCATTCTCAGGCCTTGGCCTCAATGCCCCCTCCTCAGGGAGGCCTCTCCTGTCCTCCCTGTCTAGAGGGGCTGCCTCCTCTGCTCTCCATCCCACTCCCCACTAGAAGAATGTGAGCTCGGGAAGACAGAGAACTTGTCTGTCTCTCCGTATCCCTGTATGGCTTTGGCCCAGGGTAGCCCTCCGTGTACACTGGCTGGATGCATCCAGTGGATCTGAACACGGGTCTGCATGTGGGTGCGGGGTTGGCCACATCAGAACCCCCCCTGGGGTGGCTTTCAACACAGTGCAGATGCCCTGTGTACAGCAGGGGACACCTACAAACTTCCGCTCGGTGCAAGAACGGGGATGAGCCTAAAATACGTGATGTTGAGGGAAAGAAGCAGATACAATGGGGAATCTTGAAAACTATCTGCTGAACTGCCCATTCGTGTTTTACTCACTTCTCTGCAAATGATTACACTTCACAATTTGAAAAGATTAAAAAGACAGACTCCTGGACCCAACCCCAAAGACGTTGATTCAGGAGGGTGGGGTGGGGTGTGGGAAGCTCTACCTTAGGAGATTCCCTCACAGATTTGACCGTAAGACCCCTCTTCATCCCTTACAGGGCAGTTTCAGGCTCTGAGGTCTGTGATCCTCCCGCCTTCTGGAAAAGCAGATCCAGCGGGCTTTCTCTGGGTGGCGGCGCCCCCTAGTGGCCATGCGGGCTTGCACAGGAGGCAGCAATGGCTGCCCGCGGGGACCCCTGCCTGCCCTGGAGCCTGTTTCTCCACTTGTAAGATGGGGATGTCAGGACGCAGCCTCCTCGACTGCCACGAGGCTTCCGTGACATGTCACACACCAGCGCCCAACGCACGCTACATCCAGACCCCGCCTCGTGGTCCACGAGGCACTGTGAGATTTAGCAATCCTTGAGACCTCCTCTCACTTACTACCCTCCAGCCACACTGGCCTGTTTCCTGCACATGCTAGGCTTGTTCTGGCCTCAGGACCTTTGCATTCGCTGTGCCTCCTGCCAGGAACTCCGCCCCCATATCCTCTCCAGGATGACTTCTTCGAAGCCCTTTGGGTCTTGCCTCAAATGTCACCTTCTTAGGCCTTCCCTGACCCACCACCCTCTCTCTCTCATTCTGCTCTGACTCCTTCGTAGCTTATGAATTTATCTGCCTGGTTACTGTTGGTCCCTCCCACCTGTGGTGCCCACAAGGTAAGCTCCCGAAGGCAGGGACATTGCCTGCCCCAGCACTCAGAACACTGCATGGCACGTGGCCGGTGCTTGACAACGAATGAATGAATTCCCTTCATTCCCTCATTCCCACTCCTGAAACTCAACAACATGATGCTGCCTCCTCCAGGAAGCCCCCCTGGTCTCCAAGACTCACTTGCTTGAGCATCTCCTGCTTGGTCTTGCTCAGCTCCTCGTACTTGAACTTCCACTGGCTGAGCTCCCCCTCCAGCTTCTCAATGTTCCTGCTCAGTGCCAGTTTATCCCTGGGGAGGGGAAGGGGAGAGGCAGACATGGGGTGAGCCCACTGGGGCCCTCTGCTCAGAGTCCTGTGCAGTCTGCACCTGCAGAGCGGATGTCCGAAGTCCTTGCCTCGGCATTCAAGGCCCTGGTACCCTACACTGTGGCAGGCACCCTGGTTTTGTATTTCTCCCGGAGGTGTACCCCCCGCACAACTGTAAATGCCCAGCCCACGCTGTGAGGTGACTAGGCCTCCAGGGCACTGGCCATCCCTGGGTAAGTGCCTCCCCCTCTCTGGGCCACAGGCTCATCGGCCATATACGACCCCTGTTCCTGTTTTATGGACTGTGGCTCCTGTAAGGCCTGGTGTGAACACAGCTTCTACAATTAGAAAAGCTGGAAAGCACTGTCCAGTGACAAGAGGGAGAAGACCCACTGGGTGGATTGTCCACGATCACCACTGTGCACTCTTCCTTGAACACGAATGAGGCACCACACGTAACAAGCACGGTGTCTGGCCCCTGCACACAGTAGGTGCTCAACCACCAGCTGCGCTGATCATTACACCCCAGCAGGCCGCGCTTCACAACCCCACAGCACGCTGCTCTCCCTTTCTGGGAGTCTAACATTCCACACTCTTAACACGGGGCTCTCCGAGGAGACAATGCCACAGCCAGGATGCATGTTAGAGACACGCGGGGGCATTTTTGGTTATCACGATGACGTGGTCATTTAGTGGGCGGGGACGTCCTGCATGCCTAGGACATCCTGTCCATCCAGGAATCATCCTGCATCCCGTGTATGCGCACGTGTCCCGCTGGACATCCCTGGGGTGAAAAGGATCTGAGCCTAGAACACACAGCAAGTATCTTTGGTACGAACAGAGTTTTCCAGGAACAGAATCACTCTATCAGTTGAGGGGAGACTGCACTTGGCTTCACTGAGAACTCCAAAGGCTGTTAGTCTCCCAGGATCTCTCGTCACCACAGCGACACCACTCGTGCATGCGAGCAGCCAGCCCTGCTCACTGCACCTGCTGCTTTTGTGGCTGTCCTGGGGGGTGACTTAGATGAGCGAAGACACAGAAAGCGTCAGCACGGTGCCCGACCTGGAGTACGTGACACGTGAGCATTTGCTCCCACGGTTATCATCGCTGGTGTCCCATATGAAGGCCCCAGATTCCAATGACTTCATGATTTCCTCTGGCGGAGCTGTGCCCAAGCATTTCCACGTCACAATGCATATATTTTATTATAAGTTCCTTTCCTTTCTACTTTCCACTGCAGTTAGTACAATAGGTTGACTTTTGTTCATGTGTTTTGCTTAAACGGAAATGTCTGCTCTTGCAGTTCTGGAGGCTCGAAGTCCAAGATCAAGGTGTCGGCAGGGTTGGTTCCCTCTGAGGCTGTGAGAAGGAGTCTGATCCACGCGCCGCCCCAGCTTCTGGTCTGCTGGCCGTCTTTGCTGTTCCTTGACTTACAGAAGCATCACCCTGACCTCTGCCTTCACCTTCACAAAGGCATGATGTTGACGTAAAAGAAAGATGACGTTGTACACAGGTTATACTATCTACGCTTTTAATTTCTGGACAGAAATGGGGGTGTTACGAGATATTCATTACGACCAGGCTTGTGCTCTGATTAAGGTCACCGGTGACCTCCACGTTCTAACTCCACGGGTCAGTGCTCAGTCCTCATCTTACCTGATGCGCTGACACCCCCTCCTCCCCTGTTCCTGGTTTCCCTGCACCCCACGGGCTCGTGCCCTTTGCTGCCTCTCTGCTCCTCTGTCGGCTCCAGACTCCATCCTCTGACCTCCTCCCCATCCACTCTCCCCCGCTCACGGCTCTCCCGCTCATCTGATGACTCTTTCATTGTCACCTCCAGCCCAGATGTGTCTCATGAACTTGACTCTTTCACGTACCCAGCTGCCTCCTGTCACCTCAAACTCAATGTGTCCAAAACCAAACTCCCACCTGACACCCTGCAACCTCCCGTTCCCTCCTTCCCCGCTTTAACCTCTGCCCCCTGCACTCTCCCCCTTGGAACGAAAGCTCCGTGAAGGTGGGATGTCTGCTCTTGTGTATGGCTGCGTCCTCACTGCCGGGCACAGCTCCTGACCCAGAGCAGATGCCCAATACGTATTATTTGAATTAATTAAAAAAACTGGCATTGGGTCCTCCGTAGAGCACCGCTGCTCGAACATCCCAGACTCGAGCCCAGAGAGTACCGTTCCCCTTCAGCGAGTCTCGCGTTCGTGACGCTGATCTTCAATCTGGGATTCTGAGGGTGCCCCGGCATGGCCTGGCCCGCCCCCTGGGACTCACTCTCGCTCCTTGAGCAGCACCTTCTGGGACTCATCCAGCCGCAGCCGCAGGGCGGTCAACTTGGATGCATCCTCCTCGATGGTGGTGGTGTCCTCCCAGGGCAGCCGGCTGCGCTCCTGGCGGCCTGAGCTGCCCCGCGGGCCCCCGGCCCCCACGCTGTGCGCCTCCCAGCAGCCCTCGGGCTCCTCTGGTCTGCTCTTCAGCAGGCTCTCCACCAGCTCCAGCTCCTGCGGGGACCAAGGCAGAGGCTGGACCAGTGGCGACTGAGCCCTCGCCCTCCTCACGGCCTCTCCCACGCCCTGGATCTGGGATCAGCTTGGTGGGTAACCTTGGGCAAGTCACACAACCCTTCTGGTCTCCAGTTTCCTCGTCTGTAGCCTGCCTCTCCATCCCCAGAGAGGGAGGGACACACCCTCCTCTGGGATTCTCCCTTCACCTCCTGGAACTGCACACAGAATCAGCTACCAAGATTCCCTGTACCTTGGAAGATTTCCCAGGAGAGGTGATGAGCTCCCTGTCACGGGAAGTATGCAAACATATGGTGGAACGCTGGTGTGAATGAAAGTAGAAGCAAAGATCCCTACAATGGAAAAGAACTAGATTCCCTCAAAAGGAATTCTGGCTCTATTACTCCATTTTTCAGGTGCAAACGCTAAGGCACCCGGAGATGAGTGACATGGTAAAGACGCACAGGAAGGCAGCCTGTGAGCAGAGCCAGCTCCCAGACAGGAAGCAGTGAGGGATTATAAACCCAATGCCAAACCCCCTTCCTCCCCTCCAGCCTGCCCCTGCCCACCCCCGAGGCCTGCCTCTGGCCACAAACCCGAGATGCCCGTAGCCTCCGCTCCAGCCGGGCTTCCCCCATGGCCTTTCCATATGAGTCTGGGCCAGTCCCTTCCCTGGGTGGCTTCGGTTTCCCTATCTGCACTGGGACGGTGGCCCCAAAGACCCCCTGAAGAGTGAGATTCTACTCCTCCTGTAGCTGGGTGGGGGCCTCGGATGCCACCTGGTCCAAAGCCCCATTTCACAAATGCGGAAACAGGAGGGAAGGGTCTTGTTCTGGGTGCAGAGCACAGGAGTGGCTGGGCTGGAGAGCAAACTCAGACTGCAACCCCAGGGCTTCCAGCACGGAACCTGCCACCTCCTGGACTGTGACTGACAACCAGAACAAGGACAGGACAGGAATAACACCGTGAGGCTGGCTGACACTGGCTGTCATGTCTGCCCCAAAGAAGAGCAATAAGTTCACCTCCAAACACCAGGGAAGCCTGGGGAAGGGGGGCTTCAGCCATCAGGAGGCAACAGTGCCTACTCGAGCCTACAGGGGTGGAGGGGGCTGGGCAGGGGAAGAGGGGGGCAGCCAAGAATCTTAGCTGGAGGAGCTGGTCTATCTGGAGATGGTGCTGGGGGCAAGCTGAGCCTGGCCTCTGCCCCTGGATGGCCTTCTGTGCAGGCCTGCTGGTTCAGGAGAGGCTGCCCTCCACACCCACCGTTCATGCTCCAGCCATACTGATTATTACCACGGCCTCGAGCTCACCTGCGTTCAACTACCCAGCAACTCCAGTCACCAGCTGGGAGACACTGGTATTTAACCTCTTCATGCCTCAGTGTCCTCTTCCACGAAGCAAATACCTCCTGGGGTTGCTGTGAGAATTAACTAGATCACGCACATGCAGAGCTTAGCACTCTGTAGGCTCGGTGTAGGCAGCCACTGAATGAGGGGAGCTGTTCTTATTGCCATTTCCCAAACTCCCCAGGCGCTCTGCCCCTGGGCTTTTGCACAGGCTGTTTCCACAGCTGTAACGTCTTCCTGCACTTTTCACAGTTAATTCCTCCACATCCTCCTAGTCTCAGCTTAAATGGGGCCTTTCCAGGAAAGCTTCTGTGAAGCCCCCTCCCCAAAGCCCGGAACAGGGACTTCCTCTGTGCTCCTGGTGCCCTGACAACCCCCTACCCCACAGCTTTGATTGACGAGTGTTATAAATGTTGACCCCTCCCCCAAACTCAAGTTGAAGGAAAGAATGGCTTCAGCTCTGCTACTAAAGGACGCCTTCTAGGGAAGCTCTTAGATGCGATTCCTGCTCAAAGGGGAAGACATGCGCCACCAGAACCCGGGACTCTCCGCAGGGCCTCCGGGAGCGAAGTGACCTACGGCCCTGAGGAGCAGAGCCCGACCCAGAGGAGTGAAACCTCCTAGGAGACCAGGCCCTTACTAACCCTCTCTGAGCCCTGGCCCTGACCACTGCCCAGGTCAGTCCGTCCCTCCCGCTTCTAGACCTGAGCGCTAAGCCCACCCCCCGCAGCCCCCGCCCCGCCGCGCACCTGGCTGCCCTGGGGCCTCTCCGTCCCGACGTCGCGCACCGGCTCGTGCTCCCGCTCTGGCTCCGTCTCGGGACCGTCGGGCGTCCTGTCGGCGGACCCCCGGGCGCCCCGCAGCCGCGCCAGCTCGCGGCCCCGCGCCTCGCACTCGCCCTGCGCCTCCTGGCGCTCGCGCCGCGCGCCCGCCAGCTCCTTGGTGAGCGCGTCGAGGCGCTGGCGCAGCTGGCGCACCTCCTCGCGCGCGCGGTTGCGCTCGGCGCGCACCTTGCTCCACTTCTCGCGCCAGTTGGCCGTGCAGTCCGACCACCAGCGCATGGTCTTCTCCATCTGCGCCGCCCGCGCGCGCGCCTCCTCCAGCTCCCGCAGCCGCAGCTCCTCGCGGCTCTCCCAGTCCCCGTCGGCCAGCAGCGCGGGCGCCGGCGGCAGCGGCAGCGCGGGTGGCGGCCCGGGCGAGGGCGTGCCGCTGGGCGGCGTGGGCGGCAGCGAGTCCGCCGGGCCCATGCGCTCGGGCGACGGGCTGCCCAGGATGGTCAGGAGGCTCCCCTTGGACAGCTGCGGGGACTCGGCCAGCCGGGGGCTCGGCCCGTGGCTCATGGTGCGTCGGCGCCGACGGGCTCGCGGCCCCTGAGCTCGAACTAGCGGCCGGACTCAGGGGCGGCACCGGGGGCGCGTGGCGGACGCGATACCACAGTGCATGATGGCCACCGTTACTCACTGCTCTCCCGGCCACCGGGTGGAGGACGCCTCCGCGGACCTGTGGGAGAACACAACCATTATTAGCCTGTGGCCACCAGTCGTGCACATCCATAAGATCAGCCACGGGAAGAGCGTAACCGGCAGAGGAAACAGCACGGGCAAAGGCAGGAGAGGAAATGGTCCGCTCCAGGAGAGCCCCACTGAGGCTGGAATGGTGAACAAGGGCCTGCAACACCTCCTCACTGGCCTCCAGACTCCCCGCTTCAGTCCCTTTATCCTGCAGCAGCGGCAGCTGATCTGACACCTTGACTTGCTGTCCTTGACCTTCAGGTCCCACCTCACACACAATGGCTTCTACTGCTCCCCCCGTCACCACCGGAATGCAGATGCTTCCAGGCTGGCTCTGCCACCAGGAGTTCCCTCCCTGCCTCTTCGGGCACTGCGCTCTCATTCTTCTCATCCTTAAAGACTATCTGAGATATCACCTCCTCCCCCTCCAAGTGCTCCTGGACCACCTCAGGCCAGGTGGTCAGCCCCTGCCCCGGTCTCCGTCACTACACTAACCAACCTGCTGTACCGTTTATCTGCTGCCGTCTGCTCCCCATCCTCACCCCAGGCTGTGAGTTTGCTGAAGGCAAGGGCTGGCTCCTGGCCACTGTCTTAGTCCTAGCAAATGACAATGACAGGGACATTTGTGGAGGGCCAACTACAGGCCAGGTACCATGCCTTATGTGAACTATCTCATTTATTCCTCTCAACAGACTCGAGGGAAACTATCGACATTTACCGAGGCGGAAAGGGAGGTCCGCAAGGTTAGCCCCAGAGCGGCTCCAGATACCGTATCTAGGAGTCCAGCGTGAACACTGGTGAGGGCTTGGTGAACACAGGCACGCCCTGGAGGTATGACGGAAACAAACCAGTGTCCATTAGATGGTGGGGGTGCAGTGCCCGCCCCATGCCCACCACCCGGCTCTGCTATTTCATGGGCCACATCCCTTTTTAAATGAGACATGTGTCCCCCTCTGTCCCTAACCTGCTGCACTCTCCCTCCAGGTGGCCTCGTGGTGACCACCATCAGCAGCCCCTCGGGACATCTTGCCCTTCCCTGTCCCACGATCCTCACCGGGGCCTTTAAGGCCCTGCCCCAATCCCCATCCCTTCCTTTTCTGAGGGGCCAGTGCAGTGCTGGTGGACTCTCAGCACCGTGGAAGAGTGCCTCAACACTGGCTGGCCCGACACTGCCTGGCCAACCCTCTGTGTCCCCTCCTGCCCCAAGCCCCATGGGCCCCTCCTCTCCACCCCTAAGAGGACAGAGGGGCTCTCCCTCTTTGGGCCAAAGGTCCCCCCCTCCAGCTTCTCCCACCCCTGCCAATGATGCCCTCTCCAGTGGGCCTCACCCCTGCTGAAGCCTCTCCTGGCCCTTTCTTCACCTCTCCCCTCCCTCCTCCCTTTCAAGGCCCATCCAGAGTGGTCCATACTTGCTGTTTCCACCCTGCCCACCTCCCTTGCCCTCTCTCATCAGGCCCCACCAGGCTGGCTTCCAGACCCACTTCTCTACCCACTGGGCATGTCTCAGCCCTCTCCCGTGTGCCCTTTCTAGCTCTGGGCACCGTTCGTCCCTCCTGCTTTCTTGCATCATTCTCTTCCAGGGCGTTCTCTGGGTTTCCCTCCTACTCTCGGGCTGCTCCCCATCAGCCTCCCTGCTGGTTAACCTGGACTCATCCCCTGAGTGCTGGTGTCACCTGGTCCTGGGCCCCTTCTCTTCTGCTGCCCCTGCCTCAGCCATCTCGCCATGTCCTCAATAACCCTGAATCTCTCTCCTGCCCAGGCTGCCCTCCAGAACCTCCCGCACTCCACCCCCGTCCCCGGATGTCACGCAGACAACTCAGACTCTGCCTGGTCAAGATGGAATTCACTGTCTCCATTCCCTCCGCAACCAGCTTCTCCTTCTGGATGCCCCCTCTGGGAGAAGAGCACTTCCTCACTTCCTCATGCTATGGGGAACATTCTGGAATCTGCTGTCTCTCTGAGCCCCCAACCTGCCACCTCCAAGTCTGTCAGTCTGTTTGCCACACATCACATGGATCTATCTACCTTCTTCCTACTTAGCCACTAGCCTGTCAAGGCCACCATCTAGGCGACTGCAGTCACCACCCCCAGCCCTCTCCCCTAATCACTTTTGCCTTCTTCAAATCCATTCTTTTTTTTTGCCGAGGAAGATTCCCTGGCGCTCACTTCTGTTGCCAATCTTCCTCTTTTTTCGCTTGAGGAAGATCAGCCCTGAGTTCACATCTGTGCCCATCTTCCTCTATTTTTTTGTATGTGGGTCGCTGCCACAGCATGGCTGGTGAGTGATGTAGGTCTGTGCCCGGGATCCAAACCAGTGAACCCACGCCGCCGAGGCAGAGCGTGTGGAACTTGAACCACTCAACCACGGTGAGGCCCCTTCAAACCCATTCTTAACAGCAGCAGCCAGAGAGAGTTTTTAAAAATGTAAACCTGATCGTGCCAGTGGGCACCCCCTTTGTTGTCACCAATAACTGTGACCCCTCTCGAGTGTCAATTCCAAGCTCAATCCCTCTAGGATTTTCCCTCCGAAAATCCTTCAATCCCAAAAGGAGCTACAGCCCACCAATCCCACCACCTGCTCACAGTCCATGGTCCTAATCTTGCTGCAGTGCCCCAGCCCCCTCTCCTGTCCTTGTCTCTCTCCAGGGAACGTCCCCCTGGTCACCTCCACTGCTCTGCCTGCTCTTGCTCTCACTTGTATAACCAGGCATCGCAGCTTTTACCCCACCGTGTGGACAGTGTCAGTTTAAAGTCATGAGCATTAGCGTCCTCACTGCTGCGATCCTACTATATTTCTCTAGTCCGTCCCGTTTGTCTGTCTGCCTGCACCAGGCATCAGCTCCAGGCTAAGCTCTGTCATAACCTCATGTAAACCCCTGCCCCTTTCTGGGCCTCAGTTTCTCCACCAGTAGAACGAGGGTGGGGGTGAGGGAGACCAGTGCTTCTTGATCAAGGGGTTCTTCAGATTTACCGGGACACTTGCTTAAAATGCAGTTCCTAGGGACTGGCCTGGTGGCATAGTGGTTAAGTTCACACGATTCACTTTGGCGGCCTGGGATTTGCAGGTTCGGATCCCACATGTGGACCTATGCACTGTTTATCAAGTCATGCTGTGGCAGGCATCCCACATATAAAATGGAGGAAGATGGGCACAGATGTTAGCCCAGGGCCAATCTTCCTCAGCAAAAAGAGGAGGATTGGCAACAGATGTTAGCTCAGGGCTAATCTTCCTCACCAAAAAAAAAAAAAAAAAAAGAAAGAAAGAAAGAAAAAAAAATGCAGTTCCTGGGCCCCACCCCCCCAGAGTCATGTTCAGTAGGTATGGGGCTGGGAACCTGCATTTAAGAGTCCAAGTTTGGGACAGGGGAGTATTTGTCAGATCTTGTTACCATCCATAGTTCCATACACACAAACATATATGTCTCAACCACCGTGACACCTGCACAGACAGTTATGCACTCAGACTCACACACAATCCCATACACGTAAACACAGATACAAAAAACACAGGCTGACACACGTAGACTCAGAAACAGACCCATATGCACACACAACTATACGGATGCACAGAGAGATGCTCACCTGTAGATACAGAGTAACAGACACACCTGAAGACATACACAGGCCAACACACAGATGGATACACATGGAGACACGCAAAGATACACACTCAATCCTAGACAAGCAGATGCACACACTTATATACACACACAAACATGCGTATGGACACACACTCCTCCTCTCGCTATTTTCCTGGCCCGGCTCCACACGGAAAAGCTCTTGGAAAAGAAAAACAATGTGAGAGCCTGCGGGGGAGGGGAGGGAGACAGGAAATCTGAGTGCCAGCCCGGCAGCCCTGAGCTGTGCTAGGAGTGGGGGCTGGTGAGGGGGTCCTGGGGCCTGGCCCTTCCTGCAGCCCCTAAACGGAGAGGGTGGCAGGGAGAGGGCCACTGGCACATCCTCTCTGCCTCTGGGAGCTGCCAGGCCTGGCATGTGCTGGACAGGGAAGGGGCGGCCCGCTCCTTCCAGGAATCCCGAGTCTGTCGCACAGGGCAGGGCAGGCGCCACCCGGGCTCCTAATGGCTTCCAGGCGCCCACGCTAAAGGCAGGGGTGGGCTCCAGGCTCAGCTCCTGTTTCTCTCCCCAGCAGTCTGGCCCGGCCCCTCCTGGGGGCTGAGGGAGGAGGAGGGGAGCAGGGGGTACAGAGGGGCTCTGAACAACCCTCCTGCCAGCCCAGGGTCCCCTGGAGGGTGTGTGCGCACACCTGGGGGAAAGGGTGGGGGTCCCAAGGTTAGTTTTCTGGAGGAGCCCCCACCCCAGCACACCAGGAACCCTGCACACCCACAGAGATTCAAGGGCAGCCAGACCCTGCCTAGCACCGCCTCCCCTCACCCCCACCCCTCACATAACACAGCGCTGGGGACACAGACTCACACAGCCTTGGTAACGTAGACACTCACCAAGAGTCGGATGCCACACAGAGGCTCAGCCTGCAGTTACAGGGACAGGCTCCAGCTGCCCTGCCCTGCAGCCTCCTCCCCACCAGGCTCGGTGCCTTCTTCCCATGGCACCGTGTGCATATATGTGTGTGGGGTGGCCTCCTGATTCCCCCAGGGTTTCACCGCCCAAGGAGCAAGTGGGGGAGGGACCAGCCACCACAGGCCCCACGGAGGCTTCTTCACCCCACCCTCCCCTCTCCTGCCTCCCAGCAGCCAGATGGGTCTCTTCTCGCTCTAACCCTCGGGGTTTTCTGTTCAGGCTGTTCCCCCCAGTCAGAATGCCCCCGCCGAGACTCTGAAACCCCCACTCACCCTTCAAGCTCAGTTCCACCACCTCCAGGAAATGCCTTGATCTCTCTGGCCCCACCCCTACCCAGGGAGCACAGCCCTATAACCTTCCACAGCCACATCTGGCCAGCTGCCCCCTCTCTTCTTGCCACACAGGTGTCCCCCCACCCAGAGAAGACACTTGTGCCACCCAGAGCTTCTAGGACAGGCCCTGCCTACAGGATTTGCTTCAAGTTGGCTGGCAGAGTGGAGAGCAGAAGGCTGAAGTGTGACCTTGCATCCCCTTAGCGGGCGGCAGGACTGAGTGGGACACAGAGCTCCTGCACCCTAGCCCCACAGCCATCCTCACTACTCCAGGCAGCTTCTGGCCCGCTCCAGGAGAGAAACAAGCAAGTTTGGATCCGATACTTGCCTTAGGCTAGGCCCTCATCAGCCGTGTCTACAGAAAGTGACCAGTGGTTCCTGCTGCTTGTGGATCTGTCTGGAATGTCTCTCCCTCTTTCTTTCTCTATCAGGAAACTCCCACACATCCTTCAAGACCCACTTTCGGTTTCCCCTCCTCTGGGAAGCCTTCCCCGATCTCGTACACAGAGTTATGTTACTGCTCCCAAAGCACTGGCACCTCCCTGTTTGTCAGCAATGGCCACACTGTGAAATCCACAAGGGCATCTTGGTCTCCGTGGCTGTCAGCCTAAGGGCCAGCATACAGCAGATGCTGCATAAATGCTTCCTGGGCTGAGGATGCAAGATGGACAGTTAGGGGTCCCCTTGTGACCAGGAAGAGTTGAGCCACACTAAGGATCAGGAGTCAGTTTGCGGCCAGGCTGTGAGACAGGGAGGAGTCTAAACCGTCTATGGCCAAGGTCAGAGTCAGAGGTCATCTCATGGCCAGGTCAGGGGTCAGGCCTCTTACCTGAGGAGGCCTAACTGGCCCACAGGGGCACAACTCTGTGTCAGTCCTCGCATGTTTAGATGACGCTCAGCATCTGGCAAGAGGAGTGAGCGATGCCGGGGTCTGGATGGGGGCCAGCTGAGGGGACTGGGGGGTGCCCAGTAGCCCGACTCTTCCATCCAGCTCAGAAACCCTCTTTGTCCTCCCAGAACCTTTCAGGTGGGGCTCTGGGGCTGGCCCATGGCCACAGGCCTGGCTGTGGGCAGGAGCACAGCCCGGCAGGAAACCGCAGAGGACAGCCTGATTGGATAAGTGCAGGGTCCAAGGCTGGTCAGCCCACAAACTACGGGCACCTGTCCCTGCGACCGGCTGTCCGGGCTCCAGCCACTGGACCTCCAGGGGAGGATGGAGAGGGCAGGAGGGAGGTGAGCTGGGCCTGCAGGCTGCACCTGAGCCCCGGGGTAGGCATCCCCCGGCCTGTTCCCACGTACCCCCATCTCAGACGGAGGAGCCACAAAGCCAGCCTGGACCACTGATTAGAACTCTTTTCTTTACAGATGGGCCAACTGCGGCCAGAGGAGTCAGCAACTTGTCCACATCCACACAGACGACCAGCAGCAAAGTGGAGGGGCTGGGGGGCTGGAGTGCTGGCACTAGATGCCTCCCCTCTTGGGTCATGACTACCTGAGGGGTAGGATGCCCCTGGGACCACCTACACGATGGGGTCCTCGGGCATCAGGCCAAGCGGCCAGGCATAGCTGGCATGGGAGAGAGTGGGAGCCCTTCACGGGGGTCGACCCCAGCTCTGGGGCTCTCAGCAACTCCTCGAACTGTTTACTCTTGCATAGCAGCCACCCCACTAGTCCCAGTTCTGCCACTGATATGCTGTGTGATATCTGCAAATCTCTGCCCCCTCTGGGCCTGTTTCCTTACCTACGATGAGGAGAGGCACTAACAAGATTCCTAAGAGCTCTATCGAACAAGTGGGCAGACCCTGTGCCAACCCGAACCAAGCCAAGCCCACACAGCCTGTACAGCCGCCACTTAACATATGAAAACTGAAGCCCCGGGTGGAGAACGGGCTGGACGGATACCACCCGTCGGCACCATCAGAACAGTGGGGTAACTGGGGCCCACTCCCTTCTCCTCGCACTGAGCCGTCGCTCCTCCCGCCCCAAGTCCTTCCAGAGATTCGCCTTCTGCCCTCCTACGGCCACGAGTTGCCTCGGTCCTCTCTTCCTCGCCCCCTCCCCGGCCGCCGGTCCGGCCGGCTCCCCCTAGCGGCGGGCGGCGGGGGCTCCCGGCCCTGCGCGCGCGGTCCCGCCCACCCCCCGCGCGGCCCCCATTGGCAGCTGCCGGGGCCTGGGGCGGCGGCGCCGTGCTCCGATTGGCCCGCGCCGCCCGTCCATCCCGCACTCGCCATGGTGACCACGTGGGGTCCCCCGGGAGAGTTCCAAATTCCGCCCCCGCCCGCCGCCCGCCGCCCGCCGCCCCCTCCCGTCTGGCCCCGGCCCGCTGCATTCCGAAGGGAGGCCCTTCCCTCCCCCCAACCCCGGCAGACCCTGCACACCCGAGGCTCGGGGCCCCGGGAGGTGGGGGAGCCCAGGGAGGGCACTAGAAAGTTCTGCTGAGTTTGGAGGTTGCTGCAGACGCGGGAGCCCCCGCTGCTCCCCTCTCCGCCAGCACGCCCCCAACTTAACCCCTTTCCTCCCGCGGAAGGTTCGCGGCCTGGGGGGAGTTCCCGGGACGCGGTGGCTTTCCGCCTCCTGCAGTGTCGCCCCCGCTCACCTCGGCCGGGACCCACGGGCTCCGGACGTCCGACCCGCCGCGGCTGGGCGGGGCGGGCACGGGGCTTGCTGCGGCCGCCGCCGGGAGGGCCGAGGGAGGGCCGCGGAGTCTCCTCCTCCCTCGGGGGGGGGTGAGGGGGAGGGAGAACGGACGGCGGGGCGGGGGCGGAGGTCTGGGCAGACTGCGACCCGGCTGTGACCCCGGCCCGCCGAGTCCTGGGATGGGGGCACCAGCCTGACTTTGGGGCGAGGGGCGCAGGCTGTGCTAGGGAGCGGGCCGGACCCCGACAGAGGCCCCACCCCCGCACGGGGGCCGAGAGTAGGGGGACGGAAGGCAGGGTCTGGGGGCCCCGCGGGGCTCGGCTTTCCCGCCTCGGGTTTCCCGAGCGCCAACGCTTACTAGGCGCCCCGCGGCGGAAGTGGGCACCGTCTGCTCCGGGCTCAGCACGTGGAGCGTGCTCCCCAAGTGTTCACTTTTGTTACCTGCCTTCTTCCTGGTGCCAGCTCTGCCACCGAGTGGACGTGGAGCAGCAAGTCTGTGCCCTTCACGGGCCTCAGTTTCCCCTTTGTATAACAAAAGGGCTGATCAAAGTCACCTCCCGCGTGTTGAGAAGCGTGGTGGGGCGCTTGGCCCGCGGGGTGATTTTCTCCCCTGTTCAGTGGTGCTTCCTGCCGGCGGCAGTAGGGAAGCCCGTGGCCAGGCCGGGCGGTCCCCGGGGCGGTTACCGCGACGCGCCCTTTCGTGCGCCCAGGGGCTCTGGGACTTCCTCCCTTGCAAGTAGGGTGTCTGCTGTTTGGGCGCGAGAGGGCGGGGCGGGCGCCTGGAGGGCCTCTCCTCACCGCGTCTTGTAGCCTGGAAGGCCGAGGGAGGTGAATCCATCTAAAAAGAGGACCAGAAATTCACAGATACTGACGGGAATCCGGCCGGATTGGGATTTTATCTCGAAATAGAAACGAAAAATGATGATGTTAGTTTTAACCCATAATTAGCAATATTCGCATTACGATTGCAACCAGGCAAGCATTAGAATGAAGAATCAGCTCTTTGCAGCAAGAGGATCATTTTTACAGAAATATTTGGGAGTTTCAAATCCAGGGGTCGCTCTGAATCCTTTGAGAGTCAAACAATTCTCTCTGGAAGGTCTTGGTCATTTCTCTTCCTCTGTGGTCACTGCTTCTCAATACTATGGCATCACTTCCATCAGCTTCATAAAATCCCACACTTTTTGCAAGATGTGCAGTTTCACTGTTGGTTCATTTGCTTTGTATTTATATAGTGAGACGTTGGTAGCATCTGACAATCGCCTAGAGACAGATTTTGGTGGGGATTGGTGGTGGTAGAATGGGAACTGATCTGTAAATGTTGTGGCTGACCTTTGCTTACTGTGCTCCTTGGACCTGTGAGATTCAGATATTGAGTTCTCAGAGGACAGGGATGTCCCGGTTTGAAAGCTGGGGAAATGCTCAGGGAGGCTTTTGGCTGAGACTTACCCAAAGTTCCACAGCCGGTAAGGACAGCCATGGACCAAGAGCCCAGACTTCTTTCCCAGAGTTTCTGGAGGTGGGGAAAGGGATGGAGGAGGAGGAGAAAGCTGAGTTGATGGTGAATCTAAGCTCCAATTATAACGTCATCACAGTTGGACCCTCTCTCTTAAGAGAGGAAGCAGAACTACTGCCCTAGGGGTGTCTCTTGCAGGGGATGGGGTGGGGGAGCTGCCCACAGGCTGGGCAGTTCACATGAATTATCTCGGTTTTATAGCCGTCCTGTGAGCTGGGGGTTGTCACCACCGTCTTATAGTGAGAAATGTGAGGATCAGAAGTCAAGGGACAGGCCCAGAGTCACAGCCGGGAGTTCTCAGAGTCCAGATCTTTTTCAGTTTTACCATGATCACTCCTGTTCCTAAAACCACACCACTGGGCAGCCCTCTGGACGCAGTGCTAATCTGGTGCCAGCCTCCCAGTGGCCCCGGAGGGGTTTCTCTCCCCAGCTCAGCACAGTGGGTTTTGTGTGTTTTTTTTGTGAGGAAGACTAGCCCTGGTAACATCTGTTGCCAATCCTCCTCCTTTTTTTGCTGAGGAAGACTGGCCCTGGGCTAACATCTATGCTCATCTTCCTCTACTTTATATGGGACGCTGCCACAGCATGGCTGACAAGTGGTGGGTCTGTCCGCGCCCGGGATCCGAACCTGCGAACCCCAGGCGGCCGAAGTGGAGCGCAAACTTAACCGCTGCACCACCGGGCGGCCCCGCGCAGTGGGTTTTGATGAGGCTTGTGTGAGTATTAACCACACTTCAGCACCTCTCTGTTCTGTTATCTCTGCCATCGGTTTTTGCCATCGACACGTGCATAGCACTTGTGCCATTATTTACATAGCGGTTTTCTTTAAATCATCTCACTTTTTAGGACATATGTGTATTTTAGGATAAATAGGAAATCTATATCGGTTGCCATAAGTAGAAGAAAATCAAAAATAAATATCATGTTAACAAACAATGTCATTGAGCTAGCTAGACACTTTCTCTTTGTTAAAAAGGGACATAGTTTGGACACCCATGTTTGTAGCAGCATTATTCACACTGGCCCAAAGGGCAAAGTCAACCCAAGTGTCTGTTGGTGGATGAGTGGATAAACAAAATGTGGTCTATGCATTCAAAGGAATATTATTCACCCTTAAAAAGGAAGGAAATTCTGACACATGCTACAGCATAGATTAACCATAAAGACATTATGCTCAGTGAAATAAGCCAGTCACAAAAGGACAAATACTGTGTGATCCCACTTCTATGAGGTTCCTAGAGTAGTCAGATCCATAGAGACAGAAAGTGGAATGGTGGTTGCCAGGGGCTGGAGGGAGTGAGGAATGGGGAGTTATTCTTTACTGGGGACAGAGTTTCAGTCTGGGAGGATGGAAGAGTTCTGGAGATGGATGGTGGTGATGGTCGCACAGCAATGTGAATGTAATTAATACCACTGAACTGTATACTTAAAAATGGGTAAAATGGTAAATTTTGTTATGTATATTTTGCCACAATAAAAAAATCATAAAAATCAGGTATCCTGTTTTCTATGTCCAAAAAAGCTTGAAGAATGAAAAAAAAGGACATGAAGCAGTGGTTGACGGGGCTTAGAGACAATTTAGCTCTAACAGAGGCTTCTCCTGGATGCAACCAGGATTGAGAAAGGCTGAGAAGTCAATGACTTTTGTGGTGTGACTCAGTTTGTCTAATGTCCTGTCGGGCGTCCCCCTTACCGTCCTCTCGCAGATCACCGGGGTGAGTAGCCCGCACTGTGGGGAGACACTTCCCTAGGGATGGTGTGCGGCTCTCCCCCTGGGTGGGGAGTGGGAGGTGGCTTGCCCTCCTCCCAGCCTGGGGACTGAACAAGGAGCTGGCATGCCTTCTAATGTGGAAGCATCTGGAATGTTTTATGGGGGAGCTGGAGGCAGGGAAGCCTTCCCAGAGGAGGCAGAACTCGAGCTGGGCCCTGAGGGATGCCCAGCAGCTGGAGTGCTGCCCGGGCACATGTGTGTGTCCCAGCTGGGACAGAGCAGGGAGAGGGGTATGAACATGGCAAGCACATCCAGAACTGGGTGGAAGTGGGAGTTGGATGAGGCTGGACCGGGAAGGCAGTAGGGAGACAATGCTGGCTTTTGAGCTGGGGAGTGTCTTGCCAGTGAGTCCCTGGATCTGGAGTACAGGGCTAGGTCACCAGCACCCCCAAGTGAGGCAGAGCACAGTGAGGCTGACGCAGATCCAGGATGGAAAAGAGAGGGGCTTCCTCTTGGGCCCTGAGAGCAGCCGCCTGGGCTCACAGACAGCGTGAGGAGGGAGGCTGCTGGTGTTGCAACCCGAGAGGTGGCCAGGAGACCTCAGAAAGAAAGGGCCTGGAGGTCAAAGTCTGGGTCATGGCCAAAGTTCAGAGAAGGACAAGGGTTTGTCCAAATCATGCAGGGGGAGTGTGGCGAGGGGTCAGGACACAGGTGCACAGGTGTCCCTGCAAAGCCTTTGCACTGCAGCTGCAGTGGGGGGCCTGGATACATGGGCCTGCGCGTCCCCGAAATCCCCTCGCCCTCCAAGGAGCAGCTCCCCCCCCCGTCCCCACGAGGCCCCCTGAGCTCCCTGTGATCTGTGCTGGGGCTGATGCTGGAAGGGTCCCGGGGTGGGGGCAGAGAGGAGGGAGACCACGTTGAGACCTGCCTCTTTCTCCCTGTTGCTGCACCCCCATCCCACCCCAGGGGTAGGAAAGCACACTTCTGAGTCAGAATTTTCCCAGGGAGTCTGGCTGGGGCCCCCAGCAAGAGAGAGCACCCTGTCTCCCCACCAGCACACACAGACACCTCCCCTTCCCCTTAGGGTTCCGGGGAGGAAGTGGCTGGTGTAGGACAGGCTTGTCTAGACCCCTAGCTCAAGGAGAAGCTGGCCAGCCTTCCAGCCCCCCAGTTCTGGCCTCATTTTCTGAGCTCTGCGCCCAGTGAGCCCTTCCCCAAAGGGCTCTGCCGCTGGGTAGCTCTGGGCCCCGCCCTTGCCTGCTGCAGGCCTCAAGCTTCCCCGCTGTGAGACAGGAGGGCGTTATGGAGCACTGCTTGTGACTTTGCAGCACCACCTTCAATGAGCCCCACACGACCCTCTGAGGTGGTACTGTCATTATCTCCACTTTAGAGAGAGGAAACTGAGGTTCAGAGAGGTTTAGTCACTTGCCCAAAGTCACCCAGCCAGTAAATGGTGGGCCCGGTGTTTGAACCCAGGCAGTGTGACCCAGCCTTTACCCGAGGTCCTTGCCATAATCCATCTCATTGGTGGTCAGGTCAACGGGGATCATTCTCCTTCCTACAGATGGGGAAACTGAGTCCCAGAGAAGTGACGTCTCTTGCCTAAGGGTGCAGAGCTGAGGTGACCAGCCCTCCTCCCTCTCCACCGTGACATGAGCCTCTCCGCAGAGGTGCAGCTGCCCCCAGGAAGTGCTGCAGGCCCGCTGGGGGGTGGGGGGGGGGCGGGGAGCTGTCAGCTCAGAGGAAACAGAAAGGCTGCTGCTGGGAAAGAAGTGAAGTGGGAGTGCGGTGTGCCGGCTTGGGGTCAACAGGGCAGGGAAGCCACCGCAGCACGGACCTTCCGACTTCCCCTTCCTCCTGCAGACGCAGCGCAGTGGGACCCAGACAGCAGCCGCGACGGCAGCCTCACAGGTCAGCCCCTGCGCCTCTATTCCCCGCTGCCCCAGCTCTCTCCTTATCCGCGGCTTCCCCGGCAGGCACCGGGCATGCCCTTTCCCAGGCGGGCACCTGGCTGGTGACTTCCCAGCAGCCGCAAACTGGGGACCCGCTTTCCTTCCCTTCACCCGTCCTCGGTCCCTGGTGGCAGCTCCAGATCTAGGGGAATGTAGGGACCTATGTTTCTGAAAAAAGAGGCAATTTATTTATTTTATTTTTTATTTATTTTTTTTGTGGGGAGACCAGCCCTGAGCTAACATCCATCGCCAATCCTCCCCTTTTTGCTGAGGAAGACTGGCCCTGGGCTAACATCTGTGCCCGTCTTTCCTCTACTTTATATGGGACGCCACTACGGCGTGGCTGACAGGCAGTGCGTCGGCGGGTGCCCGGGATCCGAACTCGCAAACCCCGGGCTGCCAAGCGCGGACTAAACCGCTGCGCCACCGGGCGGCCCCGAAAAAAGAGGCAATTTAAATGAAAGAGTGGTTAGGTGCTGGGTTCAAATCTTAGCTCCCCCCATGTGGCCTTGGACAAGTGATTAGACCTTTCTCTTCTGGACCTCAATTTCCTCATCTGTAAAATGGGCTAGGCGGGAACCTGCACTTCAGGTGACAGGGGTGAGGGGACTTCAGGTCAATACAGGGCCTGGCACAGAGTTTGTGCTGGGCAAATTGGAGCAGGTGCAGTTTCTGGCAGAGCTACCTGGACTGGACAGTTGGACGGTGTGTCTCAGGGCAGTGGCTGTGGTGCTGACTCGGTCACAGACTCCCTGTTGGGCTTTGGTGTGTCCTCCCTTGCCCTGCCTGTGAAATGGGGCTAATAATAGCACCTGTCAGGGCTTTCCTGCACAGACCACAGGTTCCCTTTTCACCCAGGCCAGAGCGGGGGCTCCAGGCTGCAGTTGGCAGGATCAGCTGTTTGGAGGGGGCAGGTGGGGCCACATAGAGGAGTGTGGCTGGCTCAGCAGGCCCTGGTGCTGTCGGGGATAGGGTGGACTGTGGGGGTGCACAGTCGGCTCCGGAGAGGAAGGCAGGGATCCCCAAGCCTTGTGCTCAGATGTATTCCTGGCTGGGGACTTTGGGTCAAGCCCCTAGCCCCGGGGCAGGCCCTGATTTGCGGGAGTGTGGGTGGTGGAAATGGTTATTTGAGTCTCTCTTGCTGGGAAATGAGTCTCTTTGGCCTCATTTTACAGATGAGAAAACTCGAAGCACAGAGCGGTCAAGTTCTTTGCCCAATGTCACAGCCCAGGCACTGAATACCAGAAGTGGCAATCAAATTTGCATCCTCTAAAGTCTCTGTTCTGCTCTCCGAATGGCCCCTTGTCTCTCTATCTGCCTAAATAAGGTCTTACTCGTCCACGCAGTAACTTGGCGGCCCAGCCGTCTTTGCAAGGCTGCGGTGTGCAGGCGGGAGAGCACTTGACTTGGAGCCCTGGGTGTGAGTCCCAGCTTGACCACTGGCCTGCTGTAGAACCCCAGGCAAACTCTTGTGTGGTATCAGTTTCCCCACGGTCAATTGGAACCATCTTGGAAGTCAGGTAAGGGACTCCTGTTTCCCAGAGGGCCCCAAAGAACGAACTGCAGGGTGGAGAATGACATGGCCGAAGGCTGGGATAACAGCTTGTGGTGGCCTCTCTGAAGCGATGGGATGAGGGACGTTGAAGGTTGCAAGCAGAAGTGAAGATCATGGTTTGCTTCTGGGAAAGGGGATGGAAACCATGACTTCTATATGGGGTGCCTGGAAGAGGTGGCACTTCTACTTTGGCCTTGATTTCCCCAGCTGGGTGGTGGGGGTTAGGTTCCTCTTCCCTCTCTGTCTGCCTGGGAGCAGCATTAGGGTCCAGACTCTGGAGGTCAAATCCATGCCGCTGTCTGGGCCTCAGTTTCCCCTTTCGTACCGTGAGGGAATGGACAAGATGGCCCAAGGTCTTTTCTACACTATCAAGTCCTCAGTTTTTTCACTTGAAACGTTTCAAATTGTTTCATTCAGCAGCTTCCTTTGTCTCCCCAAACCTTTTCCCTCATCTTTTCTCTGAGCTTCTGAGAGGGTAAGTGAATTGCCCAAGGTAACACAGCCAAATAAATAACCAAGTAGCCAAGTAAATACGTCCCCAGCACTCCACGACTCCAAAGTCTCTATTCTCTTTTAAAATAAATGCATATATTAATAGTTTTAAGACAAATGGATGACCACCTGGAAAAAAAAATTGAATCCGTATCTCACACTGTATAATCCACGATCAATGCAAACGGACTGGAGACTCCAGGGTGAAAAATGGAACCTTAAAAGTACTAGAAGAAACTTAGAATTCCTTCATAATGTTGGAGGGTGGAAGGCCTTTTAGCTATAACTCAAAATCCAGAAGCCAAAAGAGAAAATACTGGTAATGTTTATTACATAAAAATTATATATATACACACAATTATATATAGAGAGACATATATAAATATATAGTCTCATATATATATATAGTCTATAGATATATAGACTTCTCTACATGGCAGAAAAGACCATATGTAATGTTAAAAGGCAAAAGACAAACTAGGAAAAATATTTGCAACTCATATAATAGACAAACAGCAAATTTTCCTCTTGTGCAGAGTTTGTCGAAGTTGATAAGGAAAAGTCTAACCTGGTGTAAAAATGGGCAGATGGTGAACTTGCATTAATGGGAAATGATGTAAGAACAGCTGTACTGTTTGTAGGAGCAAAAGACTAGAACCAACACAAATGGCTATTAACAGAGGACTCACATAAATGATGATTTATCCCTACAACATTAGCCTATGCAGTTGTAAAAGAAAAAGTGGAAGCTCTAGGTGCCGTTATGGAAAATTCTCCAAGATGTATTTTCAAGTGAAAAAAGCAAAGTGTAGAACAGTAGAGTATGCTACTTAAAAAAATAAATAAAACGGTGAAAATCATGTTTGCTTATACTTGTGTTAAGAAACTCAGGAAGATACAAAAACCCACTAATGGCAGTGGTTACCCAGGGTCGGCTAACTGGAACCCAGTGGTTGGGGGACACGGGAGGCAGAGACATGTTGCATTTTATACCTTTTTGTATTATTGTTTGTATTTGAAAGATGTAAATTTCGAAACTATCTAAAGAGTAAAGAGATACTGAGAAATGTATAACTATAATGAATGGGGAAACATTAGAAAATCCAGACAAACAAAACAAATGGGCCCAGGAGCTCACCCCCCAGAAGTGACCACTGCTTGTGCCTTGACGTGCATCTTCCAGATTTTGCATATATAAAAATATGCTTTTATTTTACAAGGATTGGATTATATATTTTGCAATATGCTTTTTGTTTTTCATAAGCAATACGTCGCTATTATTTTTTCCATAATGATAAATAGTCATTTGGAGCATTTAAAAAAATCCTAAGCATTAAAAAATTTGTTTTTTTATTGTAAAGGTAATACATGTTCGTTGGAGAAAATTCAAACAACACAGAAAACATAAAAAAGAAAGTGAACAAACCTCTCTTCTCCAAACTAACGTCATTAACATTTTGGCAACCATTCTTCTAGATATCCTCATAGATTTAAACCTGCATATAAACATAATTGTCCATAAATGTGATTATGTTATATGTGTTGCTTTCAACCTACTTTTTCTACTTGATGATACACTGTACTCCTCTTCCACATGACTATCTACATCATAATTTTAAATAGTGAAATGGTTGGGGCCGACCTGGTGGCGCAGTGGTTTAGGTTGTGCTTTGGCAGCCCGGGGTTCGCAGGTTCGGGTCCCGGGCACTGGCCGACACATTGCTTGTCAGCCATGCGTGTCGTCCCCTATAAAGGAGAGGAAGATGGGCACAGATGTTACCCTAGGGCCAGTCTTCCTCAGCAAAAAAACAGGATTGGCAACAGATGGTAGCTCTGGTTAGGACTGGTCTTCCTCACACACACACAAAACATATATAAATAGTGAAATGGCAATCCATTATGTTGTATTTTTTTAACATCAAACTTCGAAAAAGTGATAAATTCACAGGAGGTTGCAAAAAAGTAGTACAGAAATGTTTTGTGTGTGCTTCACCCAATTTTCTCCAATGGTAACACTTTGCATACCTACAATACAATATCAAAACCAGGAAACTGACTTTGGTGCAATCACAGACTTTATTCAGATTTCATCAGTTTTACATTCATGTGTATATTTATATTTACACGCACTCATTTATCTGTGAGTGTGTGTGTTTAGTTCTTTGCCTTTTTATGACGTGTATAGATTCTTGTAACCACAACAACAACTGAGATACAGAACTGTTCCATCACCACAAGGCTCCCTTGTGCTGTCCCTTTACAGACACACAGCCCCCTCCCTAACCCTTGGCAACCACTAATCTGTCCTCCATCTGTATGATTTTGTTATTTCAAGAATGTTATAGGAATCAAATCATACAGTGAGATTGGCTTTTTTTGCTCGGCATAATTCCCTTGAGACCCATCCAGGTTGTGTGTATCAATATATATTTTTTTAATTGCTGAGTTGTATTTTGTGGTATGGATGTACTCCAGTTTGTTGAACCATTCGCCCGTGGAAGGGACGTTGGGACTGTTTCCAATTTGGGGCTCTTGTGAATAAAGCTACTATGAAGTTCGTATGCAGTTTTGGTGTGAACATGAGTTTTTATTTCTCTGGGATAAACGCCCAGGAGTGAGATTGCTGGATCATATTGTTGGTGTGTGTTTAGTTTTATAAGAAATTGCCAAACTGTTTCCCAGAGTGGCATTGAACTGTAATTTATTTAACGATTCCTCTATTAATAGACGTTTACATAGTTTTCAGTTTTTCTTTATGATTAACAATGGTATTATAAATATTTTTCTATGTATATATTTCTGCCTTGTCCTCTTATTTCCATGGGATAAGTTCATAGAAATATTTCCCGGGTCAGAGGATATTCAGGATGAAGTTTGTACGTGTTGCCGAACGATTCCCTGGACAGGTTAGAATCCTGAGCTCCCAGGGGAGTGGAGCGTGCCTGTCTCTCGCTGGGTGCTGTCATATTTCAGATCTTTGCAAATCCGGTGGTGGAAAAATGAAAGCTCGTGCTTTTCACTACTTCCCTCTGGCACTACCCATCAAACAGGTGTTTTGGGTTTTGTGGTCCTCCCTCTTGGAAGCCCTGTGAGTTGTTTTGTGACTTTCTCCCTTACAGGAAGAGGAAGATGAGCTCTCCTGTCCTCGTCTCCTCTTCCCTTTTCGCCTTCTCCATCCTCTCATATGTTTTTGGTTGGATTTTCTAAAGTCTGATGTATAGAGGAGTACTTTACACACAATAAAAGTCACCCTCTGGGAGAGTAGTTTGATGGGTTTTGACAAATGTACGCAGTCATGTATACACATGAATCACAATCAAGATATAGAATGTATCTCACCTGCTGAAAGTTGTCCTTTTGTGGGCAATACCTTCTCCCAAGCCCCTGGCATCTACCGATCTGTTCTCTAACACTATAGTTTTGACTTTCCTGGAAAATCATATAAGTGGAATCATAAAGTATATGGTCCCTTGTGTCTGACTTCTTTCATTTAGCATAATGATTTTAAGATTCATCCACATGTTGCCTACATCAGCAGCTCATTCTTTTTTATTGCTGAATAGTATTCCACTGTACAGATATACCACAGTTTACCTTTCACCATTTGATGGATAATTGTGTTGTTTCCAGTTTTTGACTATTGTGAATAAAACTACTATGAATATTTGCATTTTTCTTGGCTAAGTATCTAGCAGTGGAATTGCTGGTTGTGTGGTAAGTCTGTCTTTAACTTTATACAAACCTGCCAAACTGTTTTCAAAGTGGCTGTCCCATTTTGCATTCCCTCCAGCAAGGTATGCAAGTTGCAGCTGTTCTACATCCTCAACACTTGGTAATACCAATCATTTTAATTTTAGCCATTCTAGAAGGTGTGTAGTGATAGTGATTGTGGTTTTATTTGCATTTCCCTAATGACTAATGATATTAAGCATCTTTTCATGTCCTTATTTGCCATCTATGTATCTTCTTTGGTGCAGTGGTGGTTCGAGTCTTTTCCCATTTTTTATTGGGTTGTCTCCATATTTAGTTGTAAGAGTTCTTAATATAGTCCAGATGCAGTTTTTTGAAGATCGGATTTATGTTTGCAAATATTTTCTCAATTATATATATATACTTGTATTCTTATTCTCTTAACAGCGATCTTCAAAGATCAGAAGTTTAAAATTTTGATGAAATTCAATTTATCAAATTTTTTTCTCTTATAGATCACGTTTTTGGTGTTGTTTCTAAGAAATCTTTGTCTAAACCAAAGTCAGAAAAATTTTTTCTTTAGTTTTTTCTAGAAGTTTTGTAGTTTGTTTTGGCATTTTGATCTATGATCCATTTTGAGTTGAATTTTGTGTATGCTGCAAGGTACGGGTCCAAGTTCTTTTTTTATTTTTTGGCGTGGGATATCTAATTATTCCAAAACCATTTGTTGAAAAGATTCTTCTCCCCACCAAATTACCTTTGCATCTTTGTCAAAAATCAATTGACCATCTCTGTGGGGGTACATTTTTGGACTCTATCCTGTTCCACTCATCTGTATGTCTCTCCTTATGCAGGCACACACTGTCTTGATTACTGTGGCTTTGTAGTGACCCTTGAAATCAGGTTGTGTGAGTTCTCCAAACTTGTTCTTTTTCAAAATTATTTTTGGCTCTTCCAGGTCCTTTGCTTTTCGATATAAACTTTAGAATCAGCTTGTCAGTTTCTACAAAATATCCTGCAGGGATTTTGACTTGGATTGGATCTATATTCATGAGGGATAATGGTCTGTAGTTTTTTACATAGTCATGGGCTGCATAACGACGCTTTGATCAACGATGGCCTGCATATACGATGGTGGTCCCGTAAGATTATAATGGAGCTGAAAAGCTCCCTATCACATAGTGACATCGCAGACGCGGTAACTTTGTAGCACAACACATTACTCACGTGTCTGTGGTGATGCTGGTGTAAACACACCTATGGCGCTGTCAATTGTATAAAACTATAGCACGTACAATTATGCACAGTACATACTTAATAATGATGACACATGACTATGTTACTGGTTTACGTACTTACTATACTCTACTTTTTATTGTTATTTTAGAGTGTACTTTTCTACTTATAAAAAAAGGCTTACTATAAAATAGTATGCCACGTTATGCTGGCAGCAGCCTCATCCATCTTGTGTTTGCTGCTTTTCTTGATTTCATCATTTTCTCTTTTGCTTGATTTAATCTTGTGTTATTTTGTTCATCACATCCCCTAAGCATACAAAATCCACTGTAATGTTGTCAGTAAGAGGCCACATTGAGGGGCTGACCTGGAAATGAAATTGAAAGTGATCAAGGACTATGAAAGTGGAAAATCAGGGGTGGTTATTGCTCACCCGTCAGGCGTGTCCCATTCCCCCATAGCTATGATCTTGAACAACAAGAACAAAGTGATGGAAGCTGTTGAAGGATCTGCTTCATTGAAGGCAATGAGACTAACAGAATTCAAGAAGGGCCTGAATCAGACATGGAGAAACTTCTAACGTGGATTGAAGACCAGACACAGAAGTGTATCCCTCTCGGCACCATGATGATCGCAGCCAAAGCAAAAAGTTTGTTTGCGATGTTAAAAGAAAAGGCTGGACCCAACTACGATGCTGAATTTACTGCCAGCTCTGGGTGGTTTAAATGATTCGAGAATTGTTATGCATTACATAATGTGAAAGTGAGTGCTGAGTCTGCAAGTGCTGATGTAAAGGCACCTGAAGAATTGTTGGAAACTCTACGTAAGTTGATTGTGGAGAAAAATTACTTGCCAGAGCAAATACTCAATATGGATGAAACCCCCTATTCTGGAAATGGATCCCCGAAAGCACTTTCATCCATAAGGAGGCCAAGTCAATGCCAGGTTTCAAGGCTTTTAAGGGAGGATAATAGTCTTGCTGGGGGGCAGTGTTGCAGGCTACAAACTGAAACCCTTTGTGATCTGACGCGGTGAGAATCCAGGGCCTTCAAGCATATCAATAAGCACACACAGCCAGGGTACTACAGGAGCAGTAAGAAGTCATGGATGACCCAACTCCTCTTCCAAGATGCCCTCCTGAATTACTATGCCAGCGAAATGGAGAATAACATACCTGTTTGGAGAATAACATAACTTTCAAGATTTTGCTCATTGTTGATAATGCTCCTGGACATCCTCCTTTTGTTGGTGATTTTCATCCCAATATCAAAGCAGTGTTTCTCCCTCCAAACACCAGCTTTTTGATCCAACCAATGGATCATGGAATTATAGCAGCTTTTAAGGCCTACGACCCGAGGAGGACCTTTGCACAGGCTATTGCTGCAACTGAGGAAGAAATTGAGAAGATGTTGATGCAATTCTGGAAGGATCACCACATCTATGACTGCATCAAGAACCTGCCTTGGGCTTGGGATGATGTCACCAAGGAGTGTATGAATGGCATCTGGAAGAAGACACTCAAGAGGTTCATTCATGTCTTCAAAGGATTTGCCAAGGATGAGGAGGTTGCAAAAATCAACAAGGCTGTGGTTGAGATGGCAAACAACCTTACCCTGGGTGTGGATGAGGATGACACTGAGGAGCTCCTACAGGTGCTTCCTGAGTCACTGACTAACGAGGAGTTGTTGGAACTGGAACAGGAACACAAAGCTGAAGAAGAAGCAAGAGAAAAGGAAACTGCAAGAGAAGAAAAAGAAGAAGAACCCCCAAGGAAATTCCCAGTGACGGGATTAGCAGAGGCTTTTGCAGACCTCAACGAGCTCCCTAAAAAGTTTGAAAACATGGACCCCAACACCGAAAGGTTTTCATTAATAGAGAGGAATGTTCATGCTGCATTATCTGCGTACAGGCAAATCTGTGATGAAAAAGAGAAAAAAACCAAGCAAACCACCATGGACGTATTCCTGAAAAGAGTGACAGCTCCTCAAGAAGAGCGTCAGGCAGGCCCTTCAGGAGGTGTTCCAGAAGGAGGCATTGTTATCCTAGGAGACGACAGCTCCATGTGTTATCGCCCCTGAAGACCTTCCAGTGGGACGAGATGTGGAGGTGGAAGACAGGGATATTGGTGACCCTCGCCCTGTGTAGACCTAGACTAATATGTGTGTTTGTGTCTTACTTTTTAACAAAAAAGTTTAAAAAGTAAAAAAAAAATTTTTTTTAATTGAAAAAAGCTTATAGATTAAGAATATAAAGAAAGAAAATATTTTTGTACAGCTGTACGTTTGTGTCTTAAACTGTTATTACAAAAGAGTCAAAAAGGTAAAAGAAATTAAAAAGTTTATAAAATAAAAAAGTTATAGTAAGCTAAGGTTAATTTATCACTGAAGAGAGAAAAATATTTTTTAATAAATTCAGTGTAGCCTAAGTGTGCAGCACTTATAAAGTCTACGTCGTGTCCAGTAATGTCCCAGGCCTTGGGGACTCACTCGCTCACTCATCTGGAGCCACTTCCAGTCCTGCAAGCTCCATTTGTGGTAAGTGCCTTATATGGGCTTACCGTTTTTTATCCTTTATACTGTATTTTTACTGTACCTTTTCTGTGTTTAGATATATTTAGGTGCACAAATACTTACCATTGTGTTACAATTGCCTGTAGTATTCCTTACAGTAACGTGCTGTACAGGTTTGTAGCGCAGGAGCGATAGGCCAGACCATACAGCCTCGGTGTGGGACAGGCTACACCCTCTAGCTTCGCGTAAGTACCCCCTGATGTTCGCACAACGATGAACTCGCCTAACGACGCATTTGTCAGAACATGTCCCCGTCATTTAGCGACATATGACTGTAGTGTCAGTGGCTGTTTTTGATATTACAGTAATACTGGCATCATGAAGGAAGTTTGGAAGCATTCCTGTCTCTATTTTCTGAAGGGATGTGTTAGGATTGTTGTTATTTCTTCCCTTGTCTTTTATTTTTTGGAAGAGTTTCTGTAGAATTGGTATCATCATTTTCCTAAACGTTGAAAGAATTAAGCAGAGAATCCGTCTGGACCTAATGTTTTCTTTGTGAGAAGGTTATTAAACTACCAATTCAGTTCCTTTAATAAAGAACTGTTCATATTACCTATTTCTTCTTGAGTAAGTTTTGGTAGTTTGTGTCTTGCAAGGAATTTTTCCACTTCATTTAAGTTATATAACTTATTAGCATACATTGTTACTATTATTCCCTTATCTTTTTAACATCTTTGAGTTCTGGAGTCACATCCCTCTTTTATTGCTGATATTGGGAATTGTACCTTCTTTTTTTCTTGATCATTCTGGCTGGAGATTTATCAATTTTGTCAATCTTTTCAAATAATCAGTTTTTGGTTTCATTGATGTTTCTCTCTTCTTTTTGAATTTTCTCTTTCATTGATTTATGCTCTTCTCTTTATTATTTTCTTCCTTCTGCTTGCTTTGTGCTTAATTTGCTCTTCTTTTCATACTTTATTAAGGGGGAAGCTTAGATAACTGACTTGAAGTCCTTCATCTTTTCTATTATAATCGTTTAAGGCTATAAATTTCCTTCTAAGCATTGCTTTAGCAGAATCCCATGAATATTGATATGTTGAATTTTCATTTTTATTCAGTTAAAAATATTTTATAACTTTCCTGTGATTTTGTCTTTGACCCATGGGCTACTTAATAGTATGTTATTTAATTTCCAAATATTTGAGATTTTCTAGACATCTTTGTGTCCACCTTTTCCACTACATCCTTTAACATATTTTAAAGTCCCTATCTGATAATTCCAACATTTTGGCCGTCTCTGGGTCTGGTTCTGTTGCCTCTTTTATCTCTTGACAATGGGTCTTTTCTTTTTCTGGATTTTATGTGTGTGTTATAACCTTTGATTGAATACCAGGCATTGTGTGTAAAAGAACTGTCGTGAGTGAGGTAAATGATATTCATGCCTAGAAGTGGGCATATTTCTTATGTCCTGGCTTTAGTCTAGGGCACTGAGTCAATCTAGTCTGTAATTTACTTGGGTTTAGGTGTTGTTGTTGCTATAGGTACCTTTTGTGCACCAGAAGCTTCAAATTTCTCCCGTGGTGGACTGCCACTGTTGTGTGCTTAGTGTGAGGCCTTGAGTCCCATATGGATTTCCCCAGTATTCCTGCTCCACCCTCAGCCTTGCATGCAACACAGAGGGACTCTCTCTTCATGTTCTGGCCCCTCCGCCAGTGTAAACTGCTGCTACTTGTTACTTGGTGCGAAGTTTGTGGCAGAGGCAGTGGATTCTTGGTTCTCTTGCTCTAGCCTCAGCCTTGTGCCTGAGCCCCAGGAGAGGTGATTTCTTAGTTTTCCTGTTTCTCCTCCAGTGACTGCCAACCTCTGCCTCTTATTCGGTGTGGGTACTAGAGTGCAGGCAGACTTCCTGCCCTTCACCCCCATGAGAGCCAACCTCAGGCTTGTATTGGTGGAGGGGTCCTGGGTGTGAGTGAGGTCCTGCCTTTCCCCCGGCAGTGGCAGCCACAGACCTCTGCTTCATGTCAGTGCAGTTTCCTGGGCACTAGTGGGTTTCCTGCTCCTTGCCAGTGGCAGACGGTTGTGGTCCAGTGTCAGTGCAGGGTCGAGGGTAGGTGGGTTTTTCACTCCTCCACCAGAGACAGCAGACTTTGGCCTGATAGCAGATCGGGGACCTGTAGGATGGGGGTCTCGCATCAGATCAAGGCCAGGATGCAGACGTCTGTCTCTCAGACATCACCAATTCCCACCTTGTACTCGTTCCTGGGCTGGAGCTCAGACAGGCTTCTCCAGGGACTCCTGCTGCACCTCCAACCCTGGCAGGTCCGGCGTGCCTCTGTCACACGGGGGCTCTCAGGTCCCTGACCCACCCCAGTCATTCTCATGGGCACCCCGTAGGGGACTGTGGGAAGAAACTGTTGAGTGAGTACAGACTCCCCTTGTGTCTGGGGCTCCCAGAGGTTTTAAACCGTCACTCTAATTCACACTCAGCCTTTGAAAATTCATTAAGATATCAGTTTTCTTCTCATCTGCTTTTGTGGCAACCACCACTTCCTCTTGTGTTCTGTCAAAGGTTAATTCTTGAAGGGTATCAACTGTTGGAAATCAGTTTGTTTGGTTACCTTGTGACCTCAGCTCTCTAATGGGTTCAAAAAGTTGATTTTGTACATTATTTGGCTTTTTCCCTTGTCATGATGGGAGTGATGTCCTCTCATGATTCTCTACATCATAAATGGAAATCGAAATCATTTTAATATGGTTTTCACACAATTAAAAAATAAATCTCCCCTTCAATGTTTCTATTATGACTACATAAATTTTATTCCCTATTAAGTCAATTTGAATAGCAAGATTACATGTTCTTTCTTGTACAACTTGGTATTCCTGAAACAAATTGCTTCTTTTTATTTTTCATTTGCAAGCTTTCTGGAAGACATCTCTCAAAATACTTTTTCTACATGTTCAAAACCTGTCAGATAGTCTGTGTATTCTCTTCCTCCTCCTCCTTCTTCTTTTCCTCATTGAGACCTCACTCCTGGAGCCTTCTTTGCTCCTGCTGCCTTCCAAACA
Source organism: Tapirus indicus (assembly GCA_031878705.1). NCBI lineage: Eukaryota > Metazoa > Chordata > Mammalia > Perissodactyla > Tapiridae > Tapirus > Tapirus indicus. The sequence goes on along the minus strand of CM062927.1, from coordinate 26,851,144 downwards.
GGATGTGCCCTGGTCCTGCTGTCCAACCATCAGCCTGGGCCGTCTCTTCACACATTTTCTGGGGAGTCACTTCACCTCTCCTTTGGCAGGGTTTCCTGTACCCTGTGTCTTCTTTCATTACTCCCTCATTTTGTTGGAGCACTTCCTCCAGCAGCTTTCTGAGAGAGGGTGTACGTTTTAAAATACCTAGTGATCCTTGGTTGACCATTCAACTTTAAGAGTGGAGCACTAAAAAACTTAGTTGCTTGGCAGGGCTTGGTGACTGGTGAAGCTTCACCATGAGTTTGGGCTTGGCCATTTCATTGAGGAACACCAAAACATCAGTAGCTATAGGGACCAAGAAATGGTCCAGTTCTTCCGAGAAGAATTTTCTCCTGCTTTGGGGCATCATCACCTGGCTGCTGCAGCCCCCCAGAGCTGAGTGGAGGAGGAGGTGGGGAGGGGACCCGGCTTGATTTTCCTAAGGCAGAATGTCACCCCGCCCCTCCCTGCAGATTCTCTATGGCGCACCATCTCCAGGGAATCAACTTTGTGTGGGGTGGGGTCGAGGATGGTAGGGTGGTGTGGGACGCTCCTGGATACTCCAGGGGGCAGAGGAGATCTGGGGACCCAGCTGGTCATTTTAAAGGCTCACAACCAACAACCCCCCTGTTCAACCCCACCTTTTACCCCCACTTTCAGAGGTTCCTGATGCCTGCAGTTCTCAAGTGCCCCCAAGATTGTGAGGCTTGAACTAGCTGGCTTCTCCCTGGCCCCTTTCCTCCACCACCCCACACCCTTTCCCACCGGAGGCACATGGGTTCAACATTTGGTGGTCTGCTACGTTTCTTACCAGGTGGCCGCCTGCTCTGCAGTCCCCCGAGTTTTGCTGACGTCTCTCATCTGCCGTTGTCTTCTTTCTCATTGTTCCGTCTTTGTGCCTGCTGCATTCACTCACTCTCGTTTTCGTGGAGTTTCAGGGGACAGACATAAATTTGCTATATTTAAGTAGAAATTTATTAGTTCATTTTAAAAGCGAGGAAAGGGAGGGCAGAGAAGGGCAGATCCTGGCCCAGTGTCTGTCACACGGTGAGTGAACAACGGGACTGGACAGGGCTACATGTTGCTTGCTCCCAAGCAGCTTCCCCCTGGGTGAGGTCAGGGCCCTGGAGAAGCCCCCAAAGGCCCATTTTTTGGGAGAGGGGAGTGTCTCAGGCAGACCTGCCGACGGCAGGCGTCACTAAACGGTCAGGGATTCTGGAGTCACAGAGACCTGGCTTCAGGCGGCCTCAAGCAAAGCAAGACCCCTTGTTCTCTGAGCTTCAGTTTCCCCATCTGTGGAATGCAGGAGGGGGAGGATCAAGTAAGATGCTGCCCGTCCTCCCTGCGGGATATGCTATGCGCCTAGAGTTAGGAGTCACTCTCTCACTGTGACCACGGTGGCCGCACCTTTTCCAGGGCAGGCGCGGGTCTTGAAGAAGAGGCTGCCGGGACATGGAGCGCTGCGGGGCCCTCCTCCTCTGCCTGTGCCTCGTGACTCTGCAGACAGGGACGGCAGGTAAGAGGGCTCTGCTGACCTGGGGGGCACGTAGCCCAGGCCCCTAGCTGTGATGGGGGAGGCGGAGGCCTCAAACCAAGGGAGCTTGAAACGGGGCACGTGGCCTGCGGGGGCAGCCCCCCGGTGAACTGGCGGTCTCAGGCTGGGGCGGAAGGAGCAGAGACGGGGGGCTGGGGGCCGCTGCCGACAGGCTGAGGCGGAGGTCTGCCTGGCTCCCCACAGAGGCCTCCCAGGAAGCCCTGCGCTGGATGGAGAGGATGGAGGCGGTGGCCAGGAGCCGGAGATCGCCTTCTCCTGCTGAGTGAGTCATTGTCCCTCCTGCCCCTGCTTGTCCTTGAATCAGTGGTCCAGGGTTGGTCCAGTGTAGACCATTAATTCATTTATGCAACATGCATTTATTGAGTACCTACTGTGTGCCTGGCACGAGAGTCTCTCACCCAGTTTACTATCTGGGGCAGGGGCCCTGAACCATGGATGCCATGAAACCAGGTGCAGAGTCATGGGTCTCTGCTGTTTTCTGGGAAGGGGCTCCAAGACTCTGGCTGGGCTCTCCAGGGTCTGTGACCCAAAGGCCGAGCAGCTCTGGTGAGAGGCCAGGGAAACACAAGGACTGTGGGGCACTTCACTCAGTCAGTGGAGACTGGCCAGGGAAGGCTTCCTGGAGGAGGTGTCAACAAACTGGGACCTGAACAAGAGTTAACCGGGAGAAGGAGGTGGGTAGGGTGGGGAGGTAAGAGTGTGCCAGGAACGCTCTGTGCAAAGGTCCAGAGGTGGGAGTGACAGGGGTGTGGGATGGGGGAGGCCCTGCCCTCGGCTATCCGGAGCCCCTCTCGCCCCTACACCCACCCTGGCTCTGGCCATCTCTCTTGCCCTCAGGCTCATCCACGGCCTGGAAGGGAGCCTGCTGAACGCCAGCTTCGGGGGCCACAACCTCACCCTGCAGACGCGCACCATCCAGTCGCTGGCCTTCAGGCTGGGCTGTGACTTCGCGGGCCTCTCGCTGAGCAGTGCCGCCCTGGAGCATGTCCCCCAGGTCAGAGGCGGCCAGGGGCTGGGGTGGCCAGTGCCTCCACCCCAGAGACCCTGCAGGGGTGTAAGGTTGTTACCGCACTGCGGGTCCAGGCTGCTCGATGTCGCATTGTAAAAGAGTTTACAGAACAGCGAGGACGGGTGCAAGGAGTAAGGAGTTTATTAGACAGATACGCTCCACAGACAGAGCGGGCACACTCCAAGGAAGGAGCTGCCTCGTTTGTGGTATACGTGTTACCTTCTTATTCTCACACCTACGTGGAGCCCATCCTGTAGAGGCAGGGCCTGGGGCTTATCAGGCTGCACATCGAGACAGTGCGAGACGGTGGGTCTGGGAACTTGCGGTTACCTGAGCTGTAATGGCTTCAACTACAATCCAGCCTAAGATTCCCATGAGCATGTGGGTTAACTATGTCTCAGCAATGTCCTAGCAATGTTCCCCCAGCACGACCCTCCTGTTCCCTTGCGGTGCCAGGTCCCTATGCTGTCTCAAGGGACCTGCCTGTCTCAAGGTCAGGACTTCCCTCAGCCTCCATGGCGCTCCCCCCGCACCAATCCGGGCTCTGTCCTAACTAGCTGTGAGTTTTCTCCCCTGTAAAATGGGGCTGACGTTCCTCATGGGAATGATGGAAAGGGGGCTGCTGGTGGCCCCTCAAGGGCAGCGTCCTTTTCCTGCATTTGCAGGTCGCTGCAGGGAGGCAGCAGCGAGAGAGGCGGGGAAACCCAGGCTCCTTCGAGTGCCCTGGTGTGATTCCTGCCGAATGCCTGGGTGCTGGGGCCGAGGTGCTCCATCCTCAGGGGCCCCAGTTGGGTGGGGTAAAGAACCCAAATTCAAGGCCAGAGCAGCCTGGAGGGAAGGCTTGGGATCTCAGGGAGTCTGGGAGGAGGTGAAGCCTGGGGGGAGAGGGTTCCGTAGGTGGAGGCTCCGAGGAAGGAAATGCCTGGGCTAAGTTTGGGCATTGTTCACGGGGAGTAGGGGGCCGTGAAGGTGTAGGGGCCGGGTCTGGAGGCCTTGGACACCAGGCTCAGCCTGCCTTCGGCCCTCCGCAAGCCCAGGCCCGGCACGCCATGCAGTTCCCAGCCGAGCTGACGCGGGATGCCTGCGGGACCCGCCCCCGGGAGCTGCGTCTCATCTGCGTCTACTTCTTCACCACCTACTTCTTCCAGGTCAGTGCCACAGTGGGCCAAGGAGGGCGGGCGCTCGCCCCTTCCTGGGGGCACTGCAGGCATCCATGCCACTGTCTGGCCTCTGGGTGGGGACCAGCACCACGTGGGGCCAGCCCACTGTGCAACCTGAGCCAGCTGTCGCCTCTCTCTGGGCCTCAGTTTTAGCAGAATGGTGGGGAGGCGCAATTACGATATGCAAACGAGAGCTAAGAAACCTGCTATGTATGTGCCTGTCCAGGACACAGACAGACAAGCGGGAGACAGAGAAGAGGGTCACAAGATCCCTGCCCTCAGAGAACTCGCTGTACCTCGACAATTAGACTAGAACCTTAGAGACTGAATTTTAGCTCAAGGTTGATTATAACCGTAGAGATACAAAGCAATGGATGAGTTGGGGTGGGGTTGGGGTTGTCCCAATGAGCAATCCAGGAGGGCTTCTGAGAAGGTGACTTTTAACCTGGGTTTTGAAAGAAAGTTAAGATAGTGGTGAGATGGAGGGTACGAGGCTGGAATGCACTAAACAAACGGGAGATGGAGCAGCGGGCTGGCGGGAAGACAATTTTCCAGGTGGGGGGAACAGCACATGCAAAGGCTGGGTGGCCGGCCATGCTGTACACGTGACAAGCATCTGCTTGTTCTCATACAGGGAGGAGGGGCTGGAGAAGGGGGCTCTCCGACCTCATCTGGGGTCTCGTTGCGTCCCCTCCAGTCAGCCCTTCTTCCTCTGCTGCCCTTCCAGAGTGACATCAACTCGTCTCTGCTCAATAACTATGTCCTGGGGGCCCAGCTGGGCCACAAACACCTGAACAACCTCAGTGAGCGTGTCAACATCAGCTTCTGGCACAACCAAAGCCTGGTACAGTTGGGGGCGCCCCACTTCCACCCCACCCCTGCCCCCTTGTGGCTGTCCTGTTGCACATTGGTTTACCAAACCCAAACCTGTGGAAACATCTTGGAAACAAACTGTTTTAAATCCATCATACTTTGAAAATTCATACCAAAGAAATAACAGAGAGAAGCTTTTACTTGCTGCATTAGTCAGGATTCTTGGAGTTGCAAGTGACAGAAAGCCAACTCAAGCCAACTTAAGCACAAAAGGGAATTTATTGGCTCATGTAAATGAAATGTCCAGGCCTGTCCAGCTTCAGGCGTGGCTGGATCCAGGGGCTGATACAATGCCATAATGGCTCAGTCTCTCTCAGCAATGGGTTCCTGCCTTGGCTCTCCAATCTGTGGCAAGATGGCAGCTGAAATGCTGAACTTCCTTCCCCTTTTCTCAGAAGGGTCTTTCTTGCCAGTGCAAACCAGGGTCCCAGAATGGAGTCCTAAAGGTCCAGCTCAGTCACATATCCATCCCTGAGCCATCACTGTGCCCAGGGGGATGGAATGTGTGGATTGGCTGGGCCTGGGTCATGTGGCCCAGGGTCTGGGCTGGATTCATCTGATCTGCTATTGGGGGAGGAGTGGGTCCTCAAGGGAAGTGCAGATGCTGACACTGGAAGAAGGAAGAAGGATGCTGGGTGGGCAGAAGCCCTGATGCCTCTGCTCTTCTGTCCTGGCATTCCTGAAAAGCTCAGAGCCTCTCTGCTCTGGCCCCATCCTCCCCTCAGCCTCAACAGGGCCGCTCTGCACTCTCAGTGTCACCATTGTCCTTTCCTTTCAGTCCTCTGGGCCTTGGCCTCCAGTTCCCTCACCTGGAATGTCCTTGTTCCCCTTCTTGAAATCCAACCTGTCTTCTAAGGCCTCAGTGCCCCAGTTGTCCCTTCCCTCCTCAGGGCTGCTCTGCCCCTCGCTCTGCGATTTCCACGGCACCGTCTGTGTCATTTCCCCCCCTCCCCCGCTCCACCCTCACGGCTTGGTGTCAGGGTTGTCTGTGGGTGAGTCTCTCTTTCCTCCACTGGCACCGATGGGTCTGGACCATCATTGTTCCCCTAGGGGAGGAGGGGGAGGGGACAGTCAATTATAGAGCACCTACTGTATAGGCCAGAGCCCAGCACTCAAGACTCCTCATTCTTTTCATTTTTCCACCATCCTTGTAACTTGGATATAAACGATCCCATTTTGCAGGTGAATGAACTGAGGCTCAGAGAAGCTCTGTGACTTGCCAGGGTCCCTCTCAGACTCCATGGTGGAGGTGGGACTGGAATCTGGGTCTGTCTGATGCCAAAGCCAGGCCAGTGCCCGGCAAATTGTTGACAAGGGTGGCATTGAGTCACCTTTGGCCCCCAGTTTCCAGACCCTGAACCACAGCCCACCCCTGCTCCCTTGGCTGCACCCAACTCCAGCGTCTCCTTTTAGGAAGGCTACATGGTGACCTGTGTCTTCTGGAAGGAGGGAGCCAGTCAGCACTACTGGGGGGTCTGGAGCCCTGAGGGCTGTCGCACAGAGCAGCCCTCACCTTCCCAGGTGCTCTGCCGCTGCAACCACCTCAGCTACTTCGCTGTTCTCATGGTATGTGTGTGGCCAGCCTGGCTGAGGGTGGTCAGAGCTGCAGAGGGCCCCATGTCCAGGACAGAGGAGCAAGGCAAAGACTGGTGCAAGGGACAGAAAATCCAACTCAAATGGGCTTAAGGAAACAAAAAAGAAATTTATGGGCTCGTATTCCTGACAAGGCTATGTTAGGCTTCAGGAATGGCTTGATCCAGGGTCTCAGTATCATAAGACAGAACTCTACCTCTGTCTCTCAATTGTGCTCGCTCTGAGCTGGCTCAGCCCTCAGACAGGATCTCCCCATGGGATAATAATATGGTTGCCAGCAGTTCCAGGCCCATGTCCTACTAACTTTCAGGCCGGTAGAATGAGAGCTTCTCTTACCCATTCTGCTAGCCAAAGTCTTGGGGTTAAGTCTCATTGGTCTAGAATGTGTCCCATACCCATCCCCTAACCAATCACTGTGGGCAGGAGGAGGGAGGGCTCTGAGTGGCCAGGCCTGGTGCACCTGCACACACAGTGGGAAAAGTGGCGGGTCCACCCATATGCACAGAGAGTGAGGGGGCGGTTCTCATGGAAGAAAGGGAGATCTCACAGAGGAAGGGGAGATGGGAGTTGGGGAGGGGGAAAAGCCACTGTGTCTGCCATGGCTTTCTTCAAGCCCGGATCATGGCTCGGATCATGGGGCAGAGGGGCTTAGAGCTGAGGTCTTGGCAGGTCTCTGACCGAGCCTGGGGAGGGCATTTCCATGCTTCTGGCCTCCGGCCCCCCTTCCCTCCCACAGCAACTGTCCCCGGCCCCGGTCCCTGCAGAGCTGCTGGCGCCCCTCACGTACATCTCCCTTGTGGGCTGCAGCATCTCCATCGTGACCTCGCTGCTCACTGTCATGCTGCACTTCCACGCCAGGTATGCGGCTGCCCGCTGCTGGGCCTGCCCACCCGCTGCTGCTCAGTGCCCCTCCTTCTTTCCCACTTGGTCCCCCAGAGTGGGGTGGGCTTCTCCAGAGGGTGGAGGCCAGGAGGCAAGAGACCAGCCTCTCTGTGTGGCTGCTGTTGGGTCCCTGCCCCTTCTCCACCTGTGTCCCCACCACTGTGCGTCTATGAGCCCAGAAGGTGGCGCTGCCTGGGTGATGTCCACAGGCCACAGAGGGCCATGCTCCCACCCACAGGAAGCAGAGTGACTCCATAACACGCATCCACATGAACCTGCATGCCTCCGTGCTGCTCCTGAATGTCGCCTTCCTGCTGAGCCCCGCGCTGGCCGTGCCCCCTGTGCCCGAGTCAGCATGCACAGCGCTGGCCGCCATCCTGCACTACGCGCTGCTCAGCTGCCTCACCTGGATGGCCATTGAAGGCTTCAACCTCTACCTCCTCCTGGGGCGCGTCTACAACATATACATCCGCCGATACGTGCTCAAGCTCTGCGCAGTGGGCTGGGGTAAGCACAGCCTCCCTTCCCTCTTGCTTCCTGAGGCTTCCAGCTGGACAAAGCATCTGCCCCCTCCTGTCCTTCTCTTTCTCCTCCCCCTCATCATGGTGACCACTGCCATGACCGCCAGTCATCATCCCTGCCAACTCCCACCACCACTTCCTGCATTACTATTCTTAGCACCACTCCCACATCCAACACCTCCAACATCACCACCTCCAATACCGCCATCATCTCCACCATCATCTCCACCACCAACACCACCTCCACCTCCATCACCACCTCCACCTCCATTACCACCACCTCCAACATCCCCCTCACCTCCACCACCACCTCCATCACCACCTCCAACACCACCACCACCTCCAACACCACCATCACTTGCACCATCACCTCCACTACCTCCACCTCCATCACCACCACCACCACCACCTCCACCTCCAGCACCACCATCTCCAACACCACCATTATCACCACCTCCAATACTGCCATCACCTCCACCATCATCTCCACCACCAACACAACCTCCAACACCACCACCACCTCCACCACCTCTACTTCCAACACCACTACTACCTCCCACACCACCACCACCTCCACCACCTCTACCTTCAACACCACCACCACCTCCACCACCACCACCTCCAACACCACCGTCACCTCCACCACTTCTACCTCCACTGCCACCATCACCTCCAACAGCACTTTCACAACATCCCCACCACCACCTCCATCATCGCCACCATCTTCATCCTCATTCTCACCATCATCACTGGCATCTCTATCACCATCTTAGCCTCTCTCTTTTTTATCTGTTTCCTCACCAGTTCCCCAACCCTCTCTCCCATTAGCTTCCAGCCACCACCTCCCCAGTGTGACCACTACCATCCCACCCTAGAGCCCTTACGTCACCTTGGAGACAGTCTTCTCTAAGACCACCAGGCTAACTGCTCTGAAGCTGGACCACAGGGGCTGGGGGCTCAGAATAGTCTCTCCCCAACCCCTTGCCCAGTGGAATTCTGCTGTAGCAGCCCCAGGGACCACAGCCAGCCGGTCTCGGGGGTCTCCTGACAAATGCTGAACCTCTGTCCCTCTCCTCAGGGGTCCCGGCCTTCCTGGTGCTGCTCCTCCTTGCCATCAAGAGCTCAGTTTACGGACCCTGCGTTATCTCACTCTCCAACAGCCAGGGAAATGGTACAGGCTTCCAGAACATGTCCATGTGAGTATCCTCAGGCCTGCGGCAGGCTCCCTGGCTCTGGCAGAAGGGCCACATGGCCCCGGGGCTCTGAACGGGGCAGGGCACTGGCTGTGGGACAGGGAGGGGGCCGCTGCTTAGACAGGGGACAGGTTTCCAGGCGGCTTTGCCACAACCCTCCTGCTGGATCCCCAAGGTCTCCTGCGGGGCAGGCTCGTGTTCTATGCCGGCTAACTCCAGGAAGACACAGCATGGACTCCGGTGCCTGCTCATGGGCCTCGAGGCAAGGGCAGCGGGGCCCCTGCTTCCCGGCAACACGCAGCTGTCGGCCTAGCCCCCTGCCAGCTCTCAGACCCTGCCAGTGGAGCGCAGCCTGTGCCTGACTGTTCTCCCTTCCTGGCACCTTGCTTCGCTCGCTCAGGCTCCAGCTTCTCCTGACCCGTGCCTGGCATGGCACCGCCAGCCCTCAAACCCTCCAAGTCAGAGGAGAGAGTGTTGTGGGGCTGGGACACCACAGGGACAGGGCTCAGCAGGTGCAGGGGGAGGGGGTGCAGGGAGAGGCAGCAGAGGTGGGCCTGGGGGGTCTGGGGAACAGACTCCACTGCCTCTTCCTGTACCCTAGGACCTTAACCTGTTTCTTGTTATGAAAAGTTTCTCCCAGCCAACATGGAGAGAATAGCTAAATAAACCCCTGTAGGCGCATCACCAGCAGTTGGCCCTCATTTTCCTTGCTTGGCTGATGCAAGCTCAAAACCGCTGAGGGCCGGCCCTGTGGGGGCCTGGCGTATCCACCTGTCTCATCTTCACGACAAGAAACAGGTTCTGTTGTCAGCCCTTGTTTACAGCTAGGGAAACTGAGGCACAGACAGCTTAAGAACCCTGCCCAAGGAGACCCAGCCGGTCAGTGACAGGGCTGCACTTGGTCGCGGGAGGCGGGCTCCAGAGCCCAGCCCAACCACTGCCTCTTGTGGCCTCCGGGAGGTGAGGGCTCCTGGCACGGGGTGGGGCCGGGTGGGGTTAGTTCCTCTCACTGTGAGGGTCGGGGCGGTTTCTCAGAGGAGGTGTCACTTAGGACTCTTTAAACACGTGTTTTATTACGTAATGTGTGGTGTGGACAAAAGAGCTGACGTGAGCCTTCTGCAGGACAGGAGGACCTGACGCCCGGTGTCAGAGGACTCCCACCCTAACAGCCGGCTTCTCCCTGTCTGCCCCACCTCTCCTTCTCCTTCTCCCCTCTTTCCCTGGATTTGGTGACTTTCATCCTCCTGCACTAAAAACCCCTGCTACATATATATATGTATTATTATTATTATTATTTTGCTGAGGAAGATTCGCCCTGAGCTAACGTCTGTGCCAATCTTCCTATTTTTTCATATGTGGGTCACCAACACAGCATAGCTGGTGAGTGGAGTAGGTCCGTGCCCGGAATCTGAACCCGTGAACCTGGGCCGCCAAAGCAGAGCGCACGGAACTTGAACCACTTGGTCACGGGGGCAGACAGTATATGTATTCTTTAAAAAAAAATTTTTTTTAATTTTAAATTAAAAAAAATTGAGGTATAATTGACATTATATTAGTTCCAAGTGTACAACATAATGATTGATTTTTGTATATATCATGAAATGATCACCACAATAAGTCTAGTTAACATCTACCACGTAGTTACAGAATTTTTTTCTTGTGATGAGAATTTTTAAGATCTACTCTCTTAGCAACTTTCAAATATACAATACAGTATTATATTAACTATAATCACCATGCTGTACATTACATCCCCAGGACTTATTTATTTCATAACTGGAAGTTTGTACCTTTTGACTCTCTTCACCCATTTTGCTCACTCTCCACCCCCTGCCTCTGGCAACCACCAATCTGTTGTCTGTATCTATGAGCTTGGTTTTTTGGGTTTTTTTAGATTCCACATATAAGTGAGATCATACAGTATTTGTCTTTCTCTATTTGACTTATTTCACTTAGCATAATGCCCTCAAGCTCCACCCATGTTGTTGCAAATGCCAAGATTTCATTCTTTTTTATGGCGGAATAATATTCCATTACATATGTATACACCATACCTTCTTTATCCATCATCCGTTGATGGACACTCAGGTTGTTGCCGTAGCTTGGCTATTGTGAATCATGCCGCAGTAAGCATGAAGGTGCAGATATATTTTCAAGTTAGTGTTTTCGTTTTCTTTGGCTAAATACCCAGAAGAATTGCTGGGTCATATGGCAGTTCTATTTTTAATTTTTTGAGGAACCTGCATACTGTTTTCCATTGTGGACGCACCAATTTACGTTCCCACCAGCAGTGTGCAAGATTCCCTTTCCTCCACATCCTCCCAACACTTGTTATTTATTGCCTTTTTGATAATAGCCATTCTAACAAGAGTGAGGTGACACATATATGTATTCCTAAACACAAACAGCAATTTAAAAAGCCCTTGAATATAACTCCAGTGGCCACTGACAGAACCTGGAATAATAGATGTGGTAGAGTCGCCCTGCCAGTCAGCTATCTGGCCGTGAAAAGGAATGATCCACGACCACACTCATCAACTTGGAGGAATCCCCAAAATCATGTTCAAGGACCCTTGTGGCTGTGGTGGCAGGAGCCTGAGCAGGTGATGGTGACAGTTGGAGCATGGACTCGGGCCTCAAGTCCCACCTTTGCCTCTTCCTAGTATGTGTTCCTAAGCCAGAGCCTCAGTTTCCTCATCTGTAGCATGGGGATGATCATGGACCTGCCTCATAGGGTCATTGTGAGGATTGAATGGGCTAATCCACGAAAGCATGTGACACGCTGTCTGACTGGGAAAAGTGGCACCTGTCTTGAAGGGTCTTGGGGAGGCAAAGGGCGTGAAGCCCTCAGGGAGGGTCTAGGACCTGGGCTGGGCCCCCGTCAGGCCTCGCCGGCTCTCCCCTCAGCCATTGGAGGAGTTTTCTGGCTGCTCCCTCTTCTCCTCCATCCACACGTGGAGAGCTTGCAGCAGCTCATTCATCCACTGCTCAGAGAAGGCAAGGTGGCCCAGTCTAGGTGGGGACGGGGGACCTGGGGAGGGCATCCCGTTGCACAAAGATGGTGATGGGATGCTGGTAATCACGTGGTGGTTGGAAGGAGACGTTTCCAGGAAAGAGGACCCCGAACAATGATCCGATGCAATATCGTACGAGTTGGTGGTTGGGCTGGCCGTGGAGGGGAGAAGAGGCGGGCGTGTAGGGAGGAGAGGGAGGGTTTTCAGGTGGGTCAAGGCAGGGACACGTGAGAGACTGGCGTGGCTGGAAAGGAGGCACGCGGGGGCTTCAGGCAGGGGGCGAGGTGGCAGGTGCGTCCTATTGTGGGCCCTGGCTGGAAAGAGGCCTGACTTCACCCCGTGTGCAGTCAGGCAAGAAACAGTGGGTCTGAGCCAGGAGGCGGCCTGGGTTCAAGAGGCAGTCCAAAGGCCCCAGAGAGAGCTCGTCCCCCCGGCCCTGGGGACCACACCGACGCTGGCACTGCGCCCTCCCCTGCAGGTGCTGGGTGCGGAGCCCTGGGGTGCACAGTGTCCTGGTCATGGGCTACGGAGGCCTCACGTCCCTTTTCAACCTGGTGGTGCTGGCCTGGGCGCTGCGGGCCCTGCGCAGACTGCAGGCGCGGAGGAAGGCGCGGGGAGCACGGGCCTGCAGGGATGCCGTCACCGTGCTGGGCCTCACCGTGCTGCTGGGCACCACCTGGGCCTTGGCCTTCTTCTCCTTCGGCGTCTTCCTGCTGCCCCAGCTCTTCCTCTTCACCATCTTCAACTCGCTCTACGGTAGGGCCTGTGGGCGGCCTGGAGGAAGTCCCCGGGGGGTGGTGTGCAGCCCGTAGATGTTGACTGCCCCAGGGCTTCAGGTCGAGGGGTGAGCTGGGGGCTGAAATCTAGCCCCCTGACAAGCTGGTTTGGGGCTACATCTGCCCATAGGAAGGGGCGCCACCTTGTGCTGTGCACAAAGGCACCCTGTGGGCTAGTGGGGGCTGGATCCTCCAGCCCCCATGCTTCGCCCCTTCCGGCCTCCAACAGTAAGAGGTTCTGAGAATTTCTCCTGGGCCTCAGGGAGGCCCAACTCTCCCCAACCAAGGAGGGCCCTGGATTCTGGCTAGGCCCCACGCGGCTCCCATTGACCAGCTTTTGCTTACAGGTTTCTTCCTCTTCCTGTGGTTCTGCTCCCAGAGGTGCCGCTCAGAAGCAGAAGCGGAGGCAGAGATGGAGGCATTCAGCTCCTCCCAGACAATGCAGTAGTCTCGACTTCCTGGCGGGGGGCACCCAGCCTCTCCGGCTGCCTGCAGCCCGAGGCCTCAGCTTCCACCAGAGAAGGTGGCAGGCTAGCTGCTGGACACCAGAGGCCACTGTGCCATCCAGGGAGGCTTTTCCACCTGCATGGTTTCCCCAGGCCCAGAGGGCAGGGTGTTGCTCTGCCTCCCCCGGCATCTTCTCTGGGGTGGGTCCAACCCACCGGGGTCAGCAAACTTTACCCCGGTGCCTGGGCCCAGCTGGCCAGGCCTATGGGCAAAGTACTGGCCTGGGAGTGAGGAGGCCACGTTTCAAGACCTGGCTCTGGGTCTTACTCTGTGACCTTGGGCCTGGCATTTCTCACTGACCCTTGGTTTCCACATCTGTGACACAGGGCGGATGCCTAGTTCAAGAGCTTTGTGAAGACTGAATAAGACCAGGGAGGAAGAGGGTCATAGTGGGCCCCGTTACCTCTGTCTGCCTGCTGAGGGCAGGGTCCCGGCGAGCCTGCCCTGGAAGTACCTGCTGGGCCCTGCCACCTTCCTCCTGCCACCTTCTGACTACATCCTGCCCCAGAGCCCCCAGCCCAATGGTTAGAGACCCACCCATTGTCTGAGACCTCACCAGCCTATGCCCAAGGCCTCTTTTCCTTTAACTTCCCCAAATTATGATGTCCCCAACTCCAAGCCCACCCTTCTCAAAGACTGGGAAGTCCAGTCCTTCTCAGAGGCTCCTCCTCCAGTGCTCTGAAGACCCCCATAGGCCATTTAGACCAGCAGCCGGGGCTGTAGGGTTTCCTCGGCGTAGGAGGGAAGGGCTCTTCCCCCTCCACCTGAGCCAGCTGGGCCCAGGGACCCGGCTATTTGATGATTGGGTAGGACTGAATTTCCCCTGGCCACCCAGGGGCCGCAGTGGCAGAGAATCACCGTTGCCCTTGACCTGTTGTCAGACCAAGCGGGAGATGCAGGAAGCCAGAGCCTTTCCCAGGCTGCACACCAGGGGGTGCTGTTGGCCTGTGCTCAGAAGCTATTGGCTCCAAAACCGTGTCTGGAAAGGCCACTGTCACCTGCCTGAGGACAGGACATACCGGATGGAGAGGCCCTGCCTCCAGGACTGCCCCTGCTGAGTGACAGGCAGGGGGACTGCTCGCGCTGTTACACGGCCTTTTTTCTCCCCAGCGCAGCAGCCCGCTCTGGCTCCTGGGGTCTTTGCTCTGGGCACACCTGGCACTGGAGTGGTGGCCTGGGATCAGCTTTCAGGGCCCTGCTCCAGGCCATCGGACAGACTTTGAACGGCACACGGGTGGGATTGGAGCTGGATCCCTTTTGTTCTGCCCTCTGTTCATGTCTTGATGCAAACAGCCCTTCACTAGGTGGTCCGTGGTGCAGGCTCTGGAGCCAGACTGCCCAGGCTCAAATGCCAGTTCTGCCACTTGCTTGCTGTGTGACTGTGGACAAGCCACTCAACCTCTCTGTGCCTTAGTTTTCTCATCTGTAAAATAGGGGCATTAGTAGTACTATTTTGAAGATTAAGTAAAATAATCTGTATAAAGAGGCTTAGCACAGGGTAAGTGGTCAATAAATGGATGTTACTGTTATCATTAGTATTTTTGCTATTATTATTAACAGTGTCAACTGGGTCTCAGAAACCGACCCCTCTAAGCCCCAGGGCGGGGTCTCCTAACCTCACAGTCCCAGCTCCTCACTAGGCACATTCTGCTGTCCCTCAGCTTTGCCACCTCCTCCCCCACTTTCCCCAGATTGGCCTCTGCTCTAGCCTTGCTGGCCTTCGGTCATTTTAGGAATAATCCCCCCACAGTGCAGCCTCCAGACGTTGCCACGTGTCCCCCCACTCCTCGATTTCCCAATCCTCTGATCTATTTAAATTCACAGTGGCTTATTTATCATGTCTTCCATGAACTCTCTCCAATTGCCCCACAGAGAAGGTCACCTTACTGCCCCGAACCCAGGCAGAATGTCCCCTCACCTCTGTCAGGGTGATGTGGGTCCCCATCCGATGTCCCCTGGTTAGCCCAGCCCTGACTTGTATCAGGCCCCCCGGGCTTGGGGTGGGCCCCCATGCTAATAGGGGCTGAGGGATCATGAGAAACTGGCCCCTCTCTTGGGCAACTGCAGGGAGTGGTGACCCAGGCTGGAGAAGCAGGGCCTTGCCCCCATCAGCCTGGGCCTGGCCTCTTAGACTCTACCAAGCCCAGGGCTACCCAAGGGAGGATGTGGCCACAGTGACACAGGACGGGGCTGGCAGTTCTAGGAAGTGGCCCCAGATCTGTGGTCCTGAGTCTGGTTGGGGTCCAGACTCGGCAGGGACCACTTCCCAGAAATGCCCCACCTGGGTGTGGGGGCGAGGATGAGGGAGACTGTGCTGGGCCTCGCTGGCCCATCCCTCCCTCCCAGCAGGGTCCTGGCCTAGCTCAGACTGAGCACTGGACCCAGCTCTTGGGGCTTCCAGATCAGCAGGAAGATGCAGCTGGTGGGGTCTGGGGGCCACTGATCAGGGCCGGGGCCTCCGAGGAGCCGCTTGGTGAAGATGACAAGCAGATGTCAGAGAGGCCACAGTCTAGTGGTTTCTGTGTTGCTCTGTTGCTGTTTCTTTAGGAATGCAGTGTGTGTATGTGGGGAAGTGTGTGGAACGAGGGTTGCCAGATAAAATACACAGAGGATAAAATGTCCCCCAATTTGGGGGACATAAACTAAAAAAATTATTCATTGTTTACCTGAAATTCAAATTTAGCTGGGCATCCTGTAGATCTATATGCATCTTTCCTTTCCTTTTTTTTTTTTTTTGCTAAATATGGCAACCCTAGTTGAAAGGAGCATTGGCTCGGGAGTCCAGGGTGCGCACTCTTTGCCCTTCAAATCAACCCACCGTATGCTGAATGGGGAGCCCCTCTGCCCGCTGAATGAGCCCTGCACATTTAGGCTGCCTCAACTTGAGGTTCCTCCTCCAGTGTCCCCTTGTCAGCCAAGGTCGCCATCAGGACACTCAAGGGGTCCTTCTAGAAGTATCCCCCCCATCAACCCTGGCCCAGACCCAGCCTCCACCCCCCACAGAGGCTCTGCACGGGCCTCCCTGCCTCCCCACTCCCAGTCCAAGCTTCACTCAGAAGCCAGAGGGAATTTTCCACCCTGTAGCCTGACTGTGTCCTTCTCTGCTGAAACCCTTCCACATTCTCTCCCTCCTCATTGCCAAACTCCCCGTGGGAGCTCAAAGGCCCTGGGATCCAACTTGTGCCCACTTCTCCAGCCCATGTCCCACCACTCCTTCCTCCTGCCCCTCGATCCTGCCACACTAAACTACCTTAGTTCCCCGAGCGGATCCTTTCTCACCTCCAGGCCTTGGCACAAGCTGTTCTCTTTGCCTGGAACACTGTCCCTCAGGCCTTTCATTTGTAGAAAGATGACAATACATCCTTAGGATCTCAGCTTTTCACCCTCCCCGACCTCCTTGTGTCTGGACTAGGAAGCTGCCCCTGACCTCCACAATCTAGGATGGGGCCTGGTCTCGGCTCCACACCCCTGCCCTTCCCCATGACAGCAGTTATTTCTCTGTATTACGACTGTCTGTGTATCCCCGTCTGTCTCGGCTGCCAGACTGAGCATTTTGGGGATGGGTCTGATGGCTCATTTGCTCATTCATTCATTTAGCCATCACGTCATTGTAAGCACTCATCGTATTCCAGGCCCTGCGCTAGTCGCTGAGGATATGTAAATGAGCCAGTCACCACAGTCTAGGGGAGTGAGTGTCAGACAATAAGCAATTTAACAAATAAATATGATATCATGGGTGGTGACATATGCTATGGAGAAAAATAAAGGAGGGAGAGGAGAGAAAGTGGGCGGGGGCTCAGGTTTCAGCAGAGGAGAGCTGGAGAATGACCCAGGGGTGCTGGAGTCGGGGGTGCAGGAAAGTGTCAGAGAGCTGGCCTGAACTGGCTGGCTGCCTGGAGGAAGGGCTGGTCCCAAGGCCTCCTCTAGAGTTTTCGTGATGCAGTGACAGTGATCTTTGGGAGAGCTGGCGGGGGGGGAAGATGGGAAGTTGTGCCATAAGAAAAATTCTTGAGGGGGGTGAGGTGGTCTCAGGTTGGGGTGCCCTCTGCTACTGGCAGGAGCAGAAGCAAGCTCAATGTGCAGGAAAGCTCCCCTACATTAGGCCAGGAGGACCCCCCCCAAATGAGATCAACTGATAGACAAATATAAAACTCACCAAATCAACAGAAGGCAAGTTACCATGAGTGAGAGCAGAAAAAACAGATTTAGACCCCCCAGGAGACAGACTATAAAGTAGCCATATATGAGATGTTTAAAAAATAAAGGATGCAACTATAAAGATGAGCATATAAAACAAATAAGAATGAAGAGGGAAATCTGGGGGAATGTGAAAGACATAATTTCAAAATCTAAAATTCAATGAATGGTAAACAGTTGAATAGAGAATTAGTGAGCCATAATTTGGATATGAAGAATGCAGCGAAGAGAGATAAGGAGGTGGATAACATGAAAGAGAGAGTAAGAGATATAGAGAATAGAACGAGAAGATCTTAAATATTGGGGTTGCAGAAGTAGAAAATAAAAGGCGTCATTGGAAGGTATAATGGTTGCAAATCTTCCAGAAGTGATGAAAAACGGTTCTACAGAACCAGAAAGCTCCAAATAGCTAAGACTAATAAACAAAAAGAAATCCATACTTATACAATTTTACTGAAACTGCAGAATGCCAAAGGCAGAGAAATGTTGAAAGCAGTCAGAGAGAAAGTTCAGATCATCTACAAGGGATAGCGGAATGTGTGCTGACTCATCAACAAGCACAACAGAAGCTAAAGGACTGGATTAATACTTTTAAAGGGATAAGAGCAAATGAATTTTGGCTTACAATTATGTCCAGCAAAAGTACCTTTCAAGAACCAAGACAAAAATACATTCCTTTTTACATTTACAGGTCATCAAAGACTGAGAATGCACCAAAGAAATTTCCAAAGGGTGTACTTCAAGAAGAAAAGTAATTCCAGAAATTCAGCCGAGATGCCAGAAAGAATGGTGAGCATATAAAGTGGTAAATGTAAGTAAAGCCAATTCAAAAATCTTCTGTATAAATAACAATTTCTTATTGCTGATGTTAAAGAAAGAAAGATCTGAAATGTTGGACAATGTATGTTAAGTCAGGAGGAGTAAGACTGAAGCTAAATGTTCTAAAGCCCTTGCACTGGGAAAGAATGGGTGGGGTCAAGATACAGTTTGACATTAGATATTGTTCATTAAAAGTGCATGGTAAAACTTCTAGAGTGTATATGTTTCATTCCAATACAGAGAAAAAGGTAGGCTAGGAAAAACAAACAGATAAAACTTAAAAAAAAAAAAAAAGGCAGGGAAGGAGAAAAAAGAAATAGAAAAAGTGTGACTAATAGAAATCCAAGAGTAAGACAGTATAAACATATTCAAATATATTGATTATTATAATAAATATAAATGGATCAAACTGACCAGTTAAAAGGTAAGGGGTATTAACATTGAAAGAAAAAACAAAATCCAGCTGTATGTTGTTCATAAGAAACACAACTCAAGTAAAAGGACACCAAAAGTTTGAAAGTAAAAGAATGAATCAAGATGGGGCCACCCAGTGGCGCAGCGGTTTAGTCCGCGCTTGGCAGCCCCGGGTTTGCAGGTTCGGATCCCGGGCACCCACTGACGCACTGCTTGTCAGCCATGCCGTGGTGGTGTACCACATAAAGTAGAGGAAGATGGGCACGATGTTAGCCCAGGGCCAGTCTTCCTCAGCAAAAAGGAGGAGGATTGGCAACGGATGTTAGCTCAGGGCTGGTCTTCCTCACAAAAAAAAAAAAAGAATGAATCAAGATATTTGAGGGGAAAAAATTGTGTCAGGTTTATGAGGAAACTTTCTAAGATGATAAAAATATTATATATTTTGATAGTGGTGATGATTACATACATGTATTTATCAAAACTCATAGAACTGTTTATTTAAAAAGTGAAATTTATCATGAGTCAATTTACTTCAGTAAATCTGACTTTTAAAACTTGATAGAATAGGAAGAAACTGACGAATCCACCATCAGCATGGGATATTTCAAATGCTTCTCTTAATTATTCATAACACAGCTGAAAAATTAGCCAAGATATAGAAGATTTGAACAGCATGAGTAACAAACTTGATCTAATGGACGTTAATTGAATTCTGCATCCCACAATCAGATTCTTCTCAAGCACTTATGGACTATTTTCAAAAATTGATTGTATAGTAGATTAGAAAGCAAGCTCCAAAAAATTTCAAAGAATAGGTATTATACAGAGCACATGCTTTGATCTCAAGGCGATGAAGTTAATCAGTAATAACAATATAATTTTAAAATCCCCCTTTATTTGGAAATTTGTCATGGAGATAAACAGATTGTCCTAAGGAACAGAAAAGAAGAGTCCAGAAACAGATGGAGGCGTATGTGGAACTCTGACACATGACAGTGGAAGTTTACAGTCCAGCAGGCAAGAGGGACTGAGTGATACATCAAGCAGGTAGAACTGGTCGTGTGTGAGGGAAAAGATGCAATTGGATCACTGCCTCACACTGTACTCGGGAATCAGTTCTAGATGGATTAAGGACTTACATGTCAAAAGCACGTCTTTAACGGGCTGGCCTCGTGAGGTAGTGGTTAAGTTTGTGTGCTCTGCTTTGGGGGCCCGGGGTTCGCAGGCCTGGATCCCGGGCGTGGACTTATGCCCCGCTCATCAAGCCATGCTGTGGCGGCGTCCCACATATAAAGTAGAGGAAGACGAGCACAGATGTTAGCCCAGGGCCAGTCTTCCTCAGCAAAAAGAGCAGGATTGGCAACGGATGTTAGCTCAGGGCTGGTCTTCCTCACACACACACACATACACAAAACCACAACTTTAATACTATTTGAAGAAAATATAGGTTAATATCTTCCTGACTTCAGGGTGAGGAAAGAATTCTTAAATAAACCACAAAAACAGTGTTTGTGTTAACATGGTTAACACAAAAGAAGTGTTAAGAGTGATGAAAAGATTAATACAATTGACTACATTACCAAAATAATTTCTGCTGCCCAAAAGACACCTTAAAGAAAGTAAAAAGACAACCCACATCTGGGAGGAGATGTATACACAGGGTTGGTATCAAGAACCCCTATGGATCGGTAAGACAAGGATCAACAACTAAGAGAAAAATGGGCAAAAAAAAATGAACCAGCATTTCACAAAGGATGAAACAGCTATGGCCAGAAAACTGCCGAGATGTTTCAGTTCACTGGTGATCAGGGACATGGAAATGAAGACCACAGGGAGACATTATTTTCTACTCTGCTGATTGGTAAAAAGTAGAATGGCTGTCACTATTAAATGTCGGTGAGGATGTGGATTAACAGGAACTCTTCAAATGCCGGTCGGAGCATGAATTGGTTCAAGCACCGTGGAAAAGCAGTTTGGCTTTCTTGGTCAAGACGATCACTGGCACACCTGTGTCCCAGCAATTCCACCCCCGGGATTATATCTAAGAGGAAGCCCCACACGATGCCTAGAGCCATGCCTGAGAATGTTCACGACAGCTCTGCTTGCCATCACGGAAATGCTGGAACAACACAGATAAATTTAAGACCCACGGTGCTGAGTAAAAAAACCAAGTCCCAGAGACTACACGTAGTTTGGTGCTGTTTTTATAAAGTTTAAAATCAAGCGAAAGTAAATAATATCTTATCTAAGCGTGTATACCACATAGTCATACAGACAGAGCAAGTGAATGATACCCACAAAATCCAGGAACCTCTGGGTGGGCGAGGGGAGGAGGGGGAAGGAGGGAGAGACTCAGGAATTTGGATTTTATTTGAAGGCAAAGGGAAGCTTATTTCTAAGGAGAAGACTGATGTGCTTCCACCATGTTTTTGAAAGATGATGAAAGTTAAGTGTGGAGGTAGGGAATTGCCACACCTGTGAGTGTTTAGGCTTTTCCTTCTCTGAGCCCTATTTTCTCCTTAATAATGGTGGGAGGAAACCCTTGCTATGTACTGGATGCTCTCTACATATATTAGCTCATTTAATTTTCACAACAACCGTGTGAGGTAAGTTTGATTATTATCATAGTCGTTAACACTCATGAGGAAACTGAAGCACAGAAAGGTTAAGTGACTTACCCAAGGTCACACAGCTACTCTATTAGAACAGGGAAGGGACGGCGAGTTCTGTCTGGCAGGGGCCGCATGTATGTGTTTGTGCTGTGGTCCCACCCCGGATACTCAGAAAGTCAACCACAATTATTGTCCCGGCAAGGTCTGTCAGGGAGACAGGGAGCGAGGATGGGGGATCCCAGACAGCCTGGGTTCAAATCCTGGCTCTGCCACTCCCTCACCACAGACCTTGGCAAGCCTCTTGGCCCCTCTGAGACTTAGTTTTCTCGCCTATGAGAGGAGGGCTGTCCGAGTTGTTACTTCCAGGGCTGATGTGGAGGGTGAGGGAGGAAGTGTGAGTGGCCCTGCCCACCGCCCGGCTTGATGAGCAGGGCTTAACTGTGGGCTGCCGGTCGCCTGACAGCAGACGTCCTCAGCAGCTCTCTCTACCGGGCTTGGCCAAGAGTGACAGAGAACGCCCGGTCTGGCGCTGGGCACACAGTAGGTGCTTCGAGCTGTGTCGAAGAACGTTTCGATGGGAGCTTCAGCCTAGGTGCCAGAAGGTCAGTGTCTGCGGTGAGGGCGAAGGTGGGCACACCTGGGGCAGCCACACCAGGCTCTGGGGTGGTCATTCCGATGGCGACCACCAGGGGGCATGGTTGCCCCCTTCTGCCTTCCTCCCTGGTCCCAGCGCCTATGGGCGGCCTGCGGAGGGCAGTGGGGACACCCACCTTCCTGCCACCTGTGAGGTGGGGTGTTTCCAGCAAGAGTGCTTTTGAGGCCCTGGCTTGGCTTTCCCACCTCTATTAAAGAAGCAAATTGGTAAGTCTGTCCTTCCATCTGTGGGGCTGTCATTCTTATATCCACCCACCAATTTGTCCCTTGGTCCATTCACCCATCCATTCATCTTTCTGTCTGTCCACCTGCCCATCCTACTGTCTGTTCGTCTACCTGTCCACCATGCTTTTATTCGTCCATCTGTCCCTTCATCCATCCATCCATCAACATCCACCCATCTACCTTGTCTATCCCACATGCGCTGAGACCCTATGTTGAGGCAGGCCTTGCTCAGCCCCCGGGTACCCCATGAAGGGAGGAGGCCCAGTTCCTGCTCCCACCACTCCTCCCCACTAAGTTCACCGTCTGCTGGGACCGAGATGTACCAGGTGGTGGTAACAGTGTGATGTGTGTGGACAAACTTGGGGATGCGAAAATGTCACATTTCATTATTAATTTTTACTTCACACCAGACTCCCCTGCATGGGCAGGAAATTCAGTTTGTCATTTGTGGAGAAGGCCCTTGAGCTAGATGAAAATCTGGGAGACTTATGTGTCTCCCGGAAGGAAGATGGGGAAAGGGCCTCTTGGTCAACTTCCACCCCCTGTGGTCACTGTTGATGTCCTCGTATTCGAGCCCATGGGGCTCCGTCCCCACCCCTCCCCATGCTTCCTGATCCCGGGGGAGCTCTGCTGAGGCTGACAAGCTGCTCTCAGAGGCACCCCAGACCTTCCTCTGGCTGTCCCCAGCAGTGGGAGTTCTGGTCTCGGGCAGGTCCTGGCTTCGCTCCCTCACCCCAGGCGCCTGGGCTGCAGGAACATAAACCTCCCCAGAGCCCAGAGCCCAAAGCCTGTGGGCTTGGCTGCTTCCTCAGGTGGGGTGTTAGGGCAGAGTGAGGGGCACGTCCAGCCTGGGTGGGGTGGGGGGTGCAGGTTTCTTATGAGAGGGGACTTCTAGCTGAGACCTCAGTGTTGAATAGTGTGGACAGCGGAAGGGGGAGGGGAAGGTTGGGGGGTGAAGAGGAGAGAGAGAGAGTACAGGCAGGTGGGCTTGGTGGACAGGGTGGTGGTGGGAAGGGCAAGAGAGAAACCAGAGGGATCAGAAGGGCCGGACCATGGAACTTGGGCAGTAGGGAGACATTAAAGGTCTTAGACCAGGAGAGTTTCTGATCCAAGTGGTGTTTCCAAAGGGTTGCTCTGGCAGTGGGTGGGGACAGGTTGGAAGCACATCCAGGGAAGAGTAGCCATCTCTGGTTGTCCTCGGGTGGACACGAGATGATGGTGGGCCACCCCACCCAGGGTTGTGCTGACGGCAGGAATGGAGGGAGGAGTGAGGCTCTGAGGGGTGTTGGGAGGTGGAACCCACAGGATGGAATGCCTGACTGGATGTATGGTCGGGGTGGGGAGTCATCAAGTCCAATACCCTGGGGTCCTGGGTAGTCGGGGTTGCCTGTCTATAACAGGGGGGACCCCACGAAGAGAGAACACACCCAAAAAGCGCGTGTGTGCATCGGTTTTACTGACATATTTAAACATGAAAAAATTATGAATGATAGAGAATACACAGGATATGCACATTTTAACAAAACTATGAAGCGCATCCCCATGTAACCACCACCCTAGAAAAGAAGTAGAACATTGCCCCCATGCCCAGACACTCCAGGCCCCTTTCTCCAGCACACACTTCCCGGTACTGCAGAGGGAGCCAGCCTGACGTTCAGAGGAATCCCGTCCTCACTTCTGTTGACAGTTTTACCACCTGTATCTGCATCTCTAAACAGTATAGTTTGGGTTTTGCCTGTTTGGGAAATTTATAAATATAACCCACGTTTCTTCACTCACCATTATGTTTACGAGATCCGTCTGTGCTGTTGAGTGTAGATATGGCTTATTCGAGTTCGTTGCTGTGTGCTGTCCCAGCCCGTGAACACACCACAAGCTGTTCACCCATTGTCCTGCTGACGGGCCTCTGGGACGTTTGCAGCTTGGGCTACTGTGTGAGCACTCTCAGTTGTAAGCAGGGGTGCGTATATGCGTGCGTTTCTCCAAGCTACATATCGGGGAGTGGAATTTCTGGGCTATGGGTCGTAGATGTCTTCGGCTTTACTAGATGATGTCAGTTTTCTGAAGTGGTTGAACAAATTTACAGTCCCACCCACCCTGGTTGAGTTCCCGTTGCTCCCTGGTGCCACACTTAGTATTGCTAATTGTTGTCAATCAGCTGGGTGTGAAGTGATATCTCATTGCTGCTGGAAGTTGCATTTCCAAGGCGGTTAAAGAGAGAGCACCTCTTCATATGGTAGTTGGCCAGCTGGGTTTCCTCTTTTTTCTTTTGAAGTGTCTATTCAAGTCTTTTGCCTGCTTTCTGTTGTGTTGTTTTCCTTTGTAGCGGACACTTCTGGTGCCAGGGTCACTCTGATTTCAGCCACTGTGTGGTGGACAAATCTCCCACTGCCTGAGAGCTAGTCTTTCCATATTCTACCCCAGGGTCTTCTCCAACATTGTGGAAAAGACTGGAATGGGGGGATGAGAGCTGGTGGAGAAGGTTCCAGCCTGCTGACCTTCATGGAAACAACTCTGGAGCTCCTCAGAGGTCGTGGAGGCCGCACAGCCTACAGCAGCGACCTTGATAAAGCCCTTACATTGGGGTGTCCGCCTGCCCTGTCTCACCCTCCCCACCCCTCACTCCTGCCTCTGGCATCGTCTTCTAGATACATCGCTGCACCCAAGCCCTTGTCCCTGGCTTGCCTCTTATCTTTTTCTTGTTGGTGTGTGAGAGATGTTTGTGCATTCTGGATACTGCTCCTTTGTCAGTTCTACTATTGCAAATATATTCTCCCACCCACCATTACAGCATAATGATGTTCCCCTTTTCCAACCTGACATACGTAATTTATGCCTTTTCTTTGACCTTTATCAGTTCTCCAGAGGTTTGCCAATTTTGTCAGTCTTTCAAAGAGCCAATTTTGATTTTTGTTGATTTTCTTAATCGTATACTTGCTTTCTATTTTATTAACGTGTGCTTTTATATTTACTGTTTTTCCATTCTACACATTTTTAGGTTTAATTTGCTCTTTTTCTAACTCGTTGAGATGGATGCTTTCCTAATTAAGGTTAAGTCTTTATTCCTTTTAAATATGCTATATATTTCCTTATAAGTATTACTTTAGAAAAATTTACTACAGGTTTTGCTATATGATATTTTCATTATTGTTCAGTTAAAAATACATAATTTTTAAATTGTGATTTCTTCTTTGACCCATACGTTATAAAGAAGTGTGTTTTTGTGTGTGCGTGTATGTGAGGAAGATTAGCCCTGGGCTAACATCCGTGCCCACCTTCCTCTACTTTATATGGGACGCCGCCACGGTGTGGCTTCACAAGTGGTGCGTAGGTCCACACCCAGGATCTGAACCTGCAAACCCTGGGCTGCCGAAGTGTAGCACGTGAACTTAACCACTACACCACCAGGCTGGCCCTAAAGAAGTGTGTTTTTAAATTTCCGAATACATAAGGATTTCCTAGTTATTTATTTTTTATTGATTTCTAGCTTAATTACATTGTGGTCCGAGAAACATTATCTGAATGATTTAAATCCCTTGAAATCTATCAAGATTTGCTTTATGGCCCAGAATATGAGCCATGTTTATAAATGTTCTGGATGTGCTTGAAATGGACACTTTACAATTGTCATGTGCAGTGTTCTATTTATGTTCATTAAGTCTAGTTTATAACTGAATTCTTCAAAGCTTCTGTATCTTTGTCTCCTTTCTCTATTAAATTCAAAAAGATTTCTTAAAATCTCCTATTATGACTGTTGATTTGTCTGTTTTTCCGTCTAGTCCCATTAAGTTTTGCTTTATATATTTTGAACTTATGTTATTAGGTACAAGCAAATTTAATATTGCTATGTTCTCCTAGTGAAATTAACTCTGATCATTGTCTTTACCCTGGTAATGCTTTTTGCCTTAAAATCTACTTCATCTTTTACCAGTATAGCTACATCAGCTTTCTTTTTACTGGTATTTTTATCTTATCACTTTAAACTTTTCTATATTCTTATGTTTTAGATCTGTCCATTCATTTTTAAACAGAGTAATTTCCCCCCCACCCAAATCTGAAATCCTTTGCCTTTTAACTGGAGCATTTAGTCCACTTATAATTAATGTAAACATATATTTATAGGTAAATTAAATGTAATGTATATCTATTGCAAATATTTAGAATTAAATCTACCATCTTATTTTGCACTACTTATCAAACTCATCCTATTTCTTTCCTCTTCTTTCTGGCCTTTAAACAATTGCCTGCCTGTATTTTATCATTTCATTTTATTCCCTTAACTAGTTTGAAATGATATGCTCTGTATCTATTTCTTTAGTGCAGGAGCCAAGAACCTTTTTCTGTAAAGGGCCAGATGGTAAATAGTTTAGGCTTTGCGTACCACAGTTGATCATACATTCTTCTTTGTATTTTCACAACCCTTTTAATATATAAACCATTCTTACCTTACAGACCATACAACAACAGACTGCAAGCTGGATTTGGTCCATGAGCCATAGTGTCCTGACCTTGTTTTAATGTTTACCCTAGAAATTAATTAATTCTGCACACTTAGTTTGTAAAAGCCTAAATATAATTTTTGAAAAATTCATGCTTAAGTATTCACAGCAGTTTTCTTCTTCTTCTTTTTTGCAGGGGAGGATTTGCCCTAAGCTAACGTCTGTTGCCAATCTTCCTCCTTTTTTCTTCCTTTTTCCTCCCTAAAGCCTCAGTACATAGTTGTGTATAGTTGTAAGTTCTTCCTGTTTGTTTATGTGAGCCGCCGCCCCAGCATGGCTACTGACAGACAAGTGGCGTAGGTCTGCCCCTGGGAACCAAACCCGGGCTGCCGAAGTGGAGCGGGCCGAACTTTAACCACTAGACCATCAGGGCTGGCTCGCCTAAAATTTTTAATTTGTTTATTTGTTAAAGCCTCAAAACCTTTACCCTTCCCCTGGATAACACATCAATATTAGAACATTTTGATTCTATTTACTTCCCACCCCCAATTTATTGGATATGTTATCTGGCATTTTCATTTTATACTCCACTAGACTTTATTATTATTATTTTGTACAGTCAATATTTTGTACATTGTCTATATATTTACCACTTCTCTACTCCCTATTCTTTCTTTATACCTCTAATCTTCCATCTAGATCATTTTCCTTCTGCCTCAAGTACTTGTTCTAGAATTTTCTTTAGTGAGAGTTTGCTGGTGATGAACTCTGCCAGTTTTTGTTTGCCAGAGAAATGTCTTTCTGTGCCTTCATTCTTGAAAGATATTTTAGCTGATTATAGATTCTAGGTTGGCAGTTATTTTGTTTCATCATGTTAAAAATTTCATTCTACTGGCCTGACGGTTTTCATCATTGCTGTTGAGAATGATCTGTAAGTCTAATTGCCATTTCTTTGAAAGTAAATTGTCATTTCCTTCCGGCTGGTTTTAATATTTTCTCACTGTTTTTGTCTTTCTGTTAAATATCAATATTTTTGTATTTGTTCTGCTTGAGATTTTCTGGGCCCCTAGAGTCTGTGGATGGCTATTTGCATCAGTTCTGGAAAATATGCAAAATATTCAGCCACTGTCCTTCAAGTATTTCCTCTGACCCATTCATTGTCTCTTTCCTTGGGATTCTGCTTAAATATCTGTTAGATTTTCTCTCACTATATCCTCCACATTTCCTACCCTCTTATTAGTATCTTCCATCTTTTTGTCTCTATGCAGTACATTCCAGATAATTTCTTCTGATCTATCTTAACTTTGATAATTCTCTCTTCTGCTATGTCTAGTCTACTGCTAAATGTGTCCATTGCATTTCTATTTTAATTGATTTTTTTTATTTCTAGAAGTTTCTTTTTGTTCTTTTAAAAATATGCCATGTCCCTTTCTATAATTTGTTATTTCTAGCAGATATTTTCAGCTTCTTGTTCATTTTTAAAAACATAGTAAGAATAGTTATTTTATCCTCTTTATCTGATGATTGTAATATCTGCAGTAACCATGGATCTACTTCTGCCGGTTCTGGCTTATATTCCCTCTTGTCTTTGTGTCCTTTGTGATCTTTGACCTTGTTGTGGTCATTGGCTTTGAAAAATTATTTGCGGGGCTTCCCCCAAGGTCTGGAATGGACATGGCCCCCTCCAGCCTTGCGTTTGTCTCTGATAGCCGGTTGGGACATTTATAGGTATAAAAATTTCAGACCAAGCGCCCAGCTTGCAGTTCCTCGTCTGCCCCAGGCTATTGCACCTGGGGTGGCTAAGCGTGTGAGTGTCAGTCTGTGGCTTCCAGTTCTCAGAACGGGCTCCTTCCCCTTGGCTTCTGCTCTTCCCAGTCCCAAATTGCTTTCTGGGGCCAGTGGGAGGGGTGTAATTTAGTTCTGGTTTACCCTTTTTCTGAGGAGGGGGCCCCAACCTACATGAGGAGGGTCTGCTTTAAGACTCCCCTCCTTTGACTGACCCTTGGCCTTCATTTCCATCCTGCTCACCCCGAAAGCCCCCAAACCTAAGCCCAAGTCTGTGGCATCTGCAGATACCTTTCATACAGGAGTGGCTTTGGTGTTCCCATTATTTTGCCTACCTCTCTGGGTTTATATTTTCTCCTGAAATTTAGCCTGCTGTTTCCCCATGATCTTTTTAGCTCTTCAACACTTTAAAATATTTTACTTGGCATTTTAAACTATGTTCAGTGGGAAAAGGAAGTCTGCCATCACTGGAAATGGAAATCTCAAGATCAGTTTTAGATTCACTGAGTTGGAGGGTCCAAGAGGACACATCTGTCAAGGGGCCATTTCATGCTGAGTTGCATAAAAGAAAATATTCTCTTTATAATGCTGATCTCTACACACGTCCAGCCTACCACTTGTCACCGTTTCAGTGTGCCATTGCCGGGATGCCGTGTCCTCTGATGGTGTGAGCAGAAGTGAGTTAGATGCGGCCGGCAGAACTCAGGGAATATCGGAGAACTTCCCCTTCTTCAGGAGGCAGGAGGGTGGAGCCCGACTCCCCAACTACTGGCACATCTCTCATTGACCCCTCCTATGTCCACCTGTCCCCAAACAACTGCCCTAATGACCTCCTGCCTCCCGCTCTATGGGTGGTTTATGAAATGGGGGCAGTGTGGTGGGCTGGTTAACAACAGGGACTCTGAAGCCAGGCCGGCTGGGTGGAAGTCCCAGCTCCCTCACATGAGTTATGTAACCCCAGGGAAGTCCCAGGACCTCTCCAGGCCTTCATTCCAGATCTCAATATGGGGATGAGCACAACACTAACTAGCTCATAGAGTTGACAGGAGAATAAACGAGTTAGTAATTGTAATGCCCTTAAGAGAGTGCCTGGTACATTTATTATGCACTGTAAAATCTGTTTTAAAAAATAGGATGATAAAAACTTCTCATACTTCTCTCCAAGTCAGCTGAAATAATAGCCTGTTGTGCTTGCTCTTTTAATTTAGTGCAACCTCTTCATTTTATAGATGAGAAACTGAGACACAGAGAGGGCAAGGACTCAGCCAAAGCCGCCCAGCAGGCCACTGGCTCCCTGACCTGGAGAGCGGCACTCCAGTGTTCTAGGCCTCGCTCTGCCACTGGTGACTGGTTGTGTGACTGTGGCCTGGTCTGTTCCCTCTCTGGGCCTCGGTTTCCCCATTGGTGAACCAAGAGGAAAGGCTAGTCATTCCTCCACCTGCCTCCAGCTCCATCTGACCATTGGGGGTTGTTATGACCAAGCCCCAAGGTTCGGGAGGTTTGGGGGCCACGGTTGCTAAGATGACTCAAAGAGCTGGGGACGTGCAGTGGAATGATGAGTGGAGCTGCCTTCCTGGAACCCACAAGTGTGAGAAGTTGCAGCCTCAAACCAACTGCTCCCACACCTCTAGCACTTAGGAAGGTGTCACCCAACAGCTGGCTTGGCTGAGCATATTCTCACGGAGGAGGAGGGGCGGGTGACAGCGCGGGTGAGAAGTCGCTGCAACCCTCTGGCTGGGTGGCCTCGGGCCGCCAGGCCTTCCTCTCTGGGCCTCTGAGCCCTGCTCAGTCTCGCCTTCCCTGAGCTGAGGCAGGACGCTGCGTTCTGGCCTCTGACTCTGTGCCTCGAGCCAGTCCCTGCCCCTCTCTGGGCCTCAGTCCCCCCTCAATGAAATGGGAGCAGGGACGGTGTGAGTAAGTCCCAAGGGCCCCACCTGACCTGCCATCAGGCAAATGTGTGACCGTCCCTCCTAGTGCGCGGCCCTGATTTCCACCCGCCCCCACCGCAGGGGAAAGGCGGCGTTGAGTGGAGCGTGGGGACTGCTGCCCCGACCACCTCACTGTCTGAGGTCTCTCACCTGCGTGCGCCTCGTCTGTGCCTGGAGGGCGAGTCCCTGAGATGATCGGCTCAGAGCCTGGCTCAGTGTCTGTGCTCAACAACGCAGAAAGTTCCCACCCACCGAGGCCCCCTCCCTGCTCCTCCAGGCCTCAGGCGCTGCAGCCCGCTCCCAGGCCCTTGGAGGCCCCAGGCCTCCCCCCAGAGGGAGCCAGAACTTGGACAAGGCCTTGGCTGCAGTGGTTCCAGAGCAGGTGCTGCAGTCCCCCTCCTGTGGCCACGGCCTCCACATGCTCATATCCTGCCCTGCCTCCAGGTCAACCCCCAAATCGGTTATCATTCAGTTAGGGCCACCAGCCTGCAGGCAGTTAATTGCTCCCGTTAGCAAAACAGGAAGACTTTAGTGAGCAATTAATTAATAAAACTGATGACTGCCAGAGCCGCTTCTTTCCGCAGGAACTGATTTTATTAACCACTTGGTCACTCAGGCAAAGGCTGGTAGCTGTGGTTTGCATCCTCCAAGATTCTAGGGGAAATGAAAGGTACCTGGTTATCATATAGAAAGTCAACTCTGTGGCAAGTGGTGTGCTTTGCAAACCCTGTCTCATTCAGTTCTTACAGTGAGAAACCCATTTACAGGTGAGGAAATTGAGGCTCAGAAAGGTTATTCTCTTCCCCAAGGACATATAACTAAGTACAAATGGATCCCAGTGTGTCTGACTCCAAAGGTATTTTCCCCTTGAGTGTCCCTCAACATCCCTGTTTCCTTTTATAGATGGAAGGCCCCAGAACCTGTGATCTAAGGGGCTGTTGCCCGACTCCCTCATGGCCTTGTGGGGGTGGGGCTGTGGACTCAGGTCTGCTCCCAAAGCAACTTCACAGCTTTAGTGATGAAGGAAGCCCTCAGGCCCTCAGACATGCTGAGGCTGGCTTGTCCCCTCTCCCCGCTCTCCTGCCCCTGAAGCCACCAGCCTCCATCCTCTCCTGCTCACTTACCTCTTCTGTGTCAGTGGCTCTCCCCATGAGGCAATATTAAATATAATTTTAGATGGCACAGGGAGATTAATTTTCAATTTTAGTCTCATGAATAGCCATTAATTATGGCATGTGACCCTGGTCATTTAACACAGGGATATTATGTTTTTCTTTAAAAGCAATCAATTGCTTTTAAATTTAATTCAAATTTAATTGAATTAAATCTAAAAAGATCCATACATCTAAAAGAAATATTATGTAACTATGTGGCAGATTTGATTTCCAGACTTGGAAAAAACTGTTAAAATGAAGTTGCCTGCCTGAAGTGGGGGGGACCTGGCCTGGGTCACCCCCTCTCTTCTTAAGCAAACAGGTCCCCAGGGGAGTTTGTCAGCTTTTCCCGGAGGGGAAGTGGCCTCCCTCCTCAGGCAACGGGCTCAAGCTGCAGCTGGGTTATTTATTTCTCTGCAAATGTTATCAATGTACCACATGTGCACAGTTTGAAAAGAATCGTGGTTGCCTCAGGGTGGGGGGGGTGACTGTAAGGAGGCACAAAGGAACTTTCTGGAAAATGTTCTATATCTCGATTGGGGTGTTTGTTACACGAGTGAACACATTTGTCAAGTCATCGACTTGTACACTTAAAATGTGGAAATTTTCTTGTAGATGAATAAAGCTGATTTGAAAATGAAATCAAAACCACAGACACAAATATTAATTTATGTCAGGAGCCACTCGTATTTCTTGCCAGTTCTGAATTCTGACACCTGTGTTGGCTGCAGGATAGCATATGCTAGTTCCCTCAGAAAGGTTATTCTCTTCCCCAAGGACATACAACTAAGTATAAATTAGCTGTCATTTCAGTTGCTCCCAAAGTCAACATTTACAAAGTGCTGCCACGTGTCAGTCACAGCAAGGGTGCTTGAAGTGGCAGAGTTACATTTGGCAAGTGGACAGCACAAGTCAGCCAGGAAAGGATGGATTAATCAATCAATGTTGTTGGGACAATTGGCTCTCCATTTAGAAGGGAATAAAATTAGATCCCTACCTCACACCATATATACATACATAAACACTCCAGATGGATTAAAGATGGATGGAGTAAATGTTAAAGAAAAACTATAAAAGTACTAAAAGACAGCAAAGGAGAATTTTTTTTTTTTATAAATTCCAAGCAGAAAAAGCTAAGACAGGAAAGCCAAAAGTCATAAAGGAATGTTACATTTCACTATATAATAATGTAAAACTTTTTTTTTTTTTGGTGAAGAAGATTGGCTCTGAGCTAACATCTGTTGCCAATCTTCCTCTTTTTGCTGAGGAAGATGGCCCCTGAACTACCACCTGTGCCCATCTTCCTCTACTTTGCATATGGGTCGCTGCCACAACATGACTTGATGAGCAGAGTGTAGGTCCATGCCCAGGATCTGAACCCATGAACCCTGGGCTGCAGAAGCAGAACGCGTGAACTTAACCACTATGCCACTGGGCCGGCCCCATGTGAAACTTTTTATGACCAAAGACACCAAGAATTTAGCTATAAGGGATACAGTAGACCACCAGAAAATATTCTCATATGTATTAAAGAATTAAGGTTTTTTACTATGAAAAGAGGTCCTATAAATCAGTAAGAAAATAAATAAATCTGTGACAAAAAGCCCAACTAAAAATGGGTAAAGGATATTAACATTTGTTTCACACACATAAAGGAATAAACATGGATAATGAAGTTATGAAAAGATGTTTGGTCGCCTTCACAATTACAGATTGACACATTAAAACAATGACATTACCCCTCTCCAGATTAGCAAAAATTCAAAAACCTTGGTATGGGTATGAGAAAGTGGCCTCTTTCATACAGTATTGGTGGGAACCTAATTGGTACTACTTTTTCAGGAGGGCAATTTAGCAGTATCTATAAGTTTTAATTGCACAAACTCTGACCCAGCAATCCCCCCTCTTAGGAATCTATCCTTCAGAAATAGCCACACATGTGCCCAAAAATATATGTTAATTGCTGCACAGTATATTATACTAAAAATTGGAAACTGCCTAAATTTCCTTCAATAGAGGGTTATGGAGAAATGAATTTTATACTCTGGGCAATGGAATTCTTGCATCAGTTGGAAAGAATGTAATAGAACTCTGTGTACTGATCTGGAATGATACCTGTTATATCTTGGTAAGAGCAAAGAAAGCAAGTTCCAAAAACTATGTATTGCCTAATAATCCTATTTTTGTAAAACAATTGCAGATATGAGTTATAGATATATATAATAACAAAGTCTCACAATTATGCATGCTGGCAGTGTGGACTTATTATTCCTCTTCTACAGATGAGGAAACCGAGGTACAGAGTGGTTAAGTAACTTGCCCTAGGTGGCACAGCTAGTCAGTTGCAGAGAAGAGATTTGAACCCCAGCAGCCTGACCCCACAACTTGAGCATTTGACCTTATTTTGGCTTTATAGGCCAAAACTATTTCTGTTAACAGTGGTGATCTCTCAAAACAACACTGGAGAGGCTGAGTCACTTTTTAATAAATAAATATTTTAAAACGTGAACTGGTAAAAAAGACTTGTCAAAGGGCCCAGTTTCCTGCAAACCCCCTCCTTAGAGTCAATCACTCTAACAGTTTTAGGTCAAGTGGTGGTTACCTCCAGAGCAATAAATAACACACTTCCACTGCTGTTTCTTGATTTATTAACCTTAGACGTTATCTACTGACTCCTGCAAGACTGGGATAAAGAAAAATCAGCTTATCTTTTTCCCCCGTCCTGGTGAGGTGCCGTTCACTGCTCTGACTCCAGGCTGGACCCTGGGCTGGGCACTTTACCACGTTGTCACCAAGACTAGGCCTACTGAGGCTCAGAGCGGAAAAGGGACTAGCCCGAGTTAGTGGTGGAGCGGCGACAGGCCCCTGGTCTGCGTGCCTCCAGGGACCGGCTGTTCCTGTGACACCCTATGGTGACTGTGGGCACCCTGGCCCTTGAGGGTCTTTCCCCTCTGGCAGAGGCTCAGCGTGGCTGGGGGGAGGGCCTGGCTGAGTGCCTGCCGGGACGGGCCACCGCCCCCTGGTGCTCGGAGCCCGGGCGGGCGTGTTTGTGGAGCTGCAGGTGCAGGCTCCCCGTGTTTGGCCAGCCGAGGGTTTCATTCTCCACCGCTGACCGGCCCCGACTTTGACCCCCCGGGGCCTCTGCCCTCCGGATCACTGCCCCCACATAGCCTACCCCTCCGGGGAAAGGCTGAGCCAGTGACGGAGGCCGGTAGAGGTTGGGTGCCTGATACCCAAACCCTTGGGAAGAAAGCACCATTCTTCCCTTTCCCTAACACTAGAGCCACCTGCTGGGAGAGGCTTTAAACAAATTATGGATGCTGGGCACCATCCAAAACCAATTGAATCAGAAACTGCCACGGGAGGCGGTGAGTCTAGATGGAGAGGAGCCCAGAAAGGGCAGTGATTTGCCGGAGGTCACACAGCAACCCTGGGTTAAGTACATAGGAGTCTGGGCCTGAAGTCCTTCTCAGCCCGGAGAGAAGCAGGCTGGGTGGGGGCAGTGTGGAAATGCAGGGCTGGGACAGTTCCATGGCTGTAGGGACAGAGGGGGATGTGGCCGCCCAGCCCAGGGGATGGCAGGTGAAAGAGGCAGCAGAGCTGTGGCAGGTCCGTGTTGTGGGGATGGCCTTCCTGGCAGGGCCTGGCACGACAAAGACGGGGGAGGGGAGGGACAGCCACGAAGGGGGCCACAGGGACTGTGCTCCAGCTGAGCCGGGCCCCCGGGTCACTTCATCCTCAGGCAGAGCTGCGCATGGGTGGTGGGTGGTGCGGGCTGCGACCGTCTCAGCGATGCAGGTGTCTTCTCTACGTGACAGGGGTGAAGAGTCGGGGGCAGGGTTTTGAGGGAGGGCACAGCAGAGGCAGTGGGAATGTCAGGGGTGCAGATGGGGGAGGGGGAAATGTGGCAACACAGCCCCAAACCCCAGTGCCACCCCCGCCTCCTGAACCGGAGCCTGAGCAGGGCTCAGCACCCCAAACCCCATCCGGAGGCGGCCCTGTGGGCCCCGCTTTCTGACTCACAGCAGATGGGGCATCATGTGAGCAAACCCAGCAGCCAGAGGGACCAGGACCCCAGGGACCAGGCAGATGGCATGTGGGGGCGGGGCAGGCCTGGCACAAAGGCGCCTCTCAGATGGGGTGGGCGGGGCCCTGGCTGAGACCTTGCCCTCCACCAGTCTGGTCCTCACACCCCATCTGGAGTTCCTTCACGTCCTTGGGGAGCCCCACAGATTCTGGGGTCAGGCCTGGGCTGCTGGGGAGAAGGCCTACGGGTTGGGGAGGAGCTTGGGACACACAGTTTCCGACCCCTGCCCAGTGCCGGCCTACCCTGGCACAGGTGGGCTGAGGCACCTCCCCAGGCCCCTCAAGCCCCAAGCTCTCCCTGGCCCCCTGGTGGCTCGGCCTGGGCTGGAACCACCCCGGACCCTCCCGGCCCTCAGACTCTGGGGGCCCCGGGCTCGGCGCCGTGCACACGCCTGCACTCCTGCGGAGCCCCCTGCAGAGGTGGGGACACTGAGGTGCAGGAGGTTCACCCGTGAGGAACTGCTCGTCTTTGGGGCTCCAGAGTCTGTGCTCTTGTCCACCGCGCCCTCCTGCCCCCTCGGTGGGGCGGGCGCTCTCTGGCCAGGCAGGCTCCATGCCGGGTGCCCAAGGGCCTGTGTGCTTGTCTTGAACCCCATCCCTGCGGCTGCCAAGCCCACGCTGCTCTGGGGCGACAGGACCACAGACATGGCGAGGCCGCTTGCCTGGGGAGAATCCTGGCCTTGTTCCTCTCTGGTTGTGCGAACCTGTGCGTCTGCCTCAGTTTCCTCATCTGGAAAAAGTGGATAACGACATTGTCTACGTGAGGGGGCTGTCGTGAGGATGACGGGGTTAATGTAGTAGAGCGTTTAGAATAGCACGTGGCCCACATAAATGTTAGCCTTGTCATGATCTCCCCACTGGGCAGATGGGTGCACTTGGTCACGCGGCCACACTTAGCCGTGAGGGAAACCAGGAATGAAGTCTTTATTCTGCAGGCTATGAACCCAGCCAAACACCCGAGATTCTGTTCCTCTAGAAGTGGCAAGTGGATATTGGGGCACACCCAAAGGGTCTGACCTGGGTCCAGAGGTCTCCAGCTGGAGACTGTGTCTGGCCCTACATAGGATTTGATTGACTCTCAAAGGGCTTTCAATCCATTTGGATTAATTCCCAACTTTTAACAATTTAGATTGTCACATAAAGATCAGATCTCTGGCTTCTTTTGAAAAACTGAGGGCTCAGGCCACAGTGGGCCCAAATCCCTTCAGTGACAGTTGGCTGGAGCTGAGCAGTGCTCCCCAAGATGGCCTGTACTCTCCAGGTCACCCCATGCCCCAGCACTTCCTATTGCCTCCCCCCGGCCCCACCTCCCTCCTGCTCTCACTAGCTTGTCGCCACCGAGGTTTGCAGCCGTTGGTTTCCACAGACAAGCAAACTGAGGCACAGAGAAAAGAAGGGACTTGCCCAAGGTCACCCAGTGTGCCCAGACAGAGTTGGGACCCCAGCTCCAGCCTGCAAACTCAGCCTCCACGTGCTCTCTGCCACACCAGCACCCTGGGCTCAGGGGGAGAGTGGCTCAGCAGTTAAGCCAGTAGATGCTGGAGCCTCCTGGGCCTGGGTTCAAGTCTTGGCTCTGCCACTTTCCAGGGCAAGTGACACTTGCTCTCTGGGCCTTGTGTTCTGCTTCATTTTGACTATGAGATGGGACAATAAGTCTACGAGTCTGCCTGGTAGTCAGAGAGGGTTACTGAGAGGGGCAGAGTTGTCAGCTCCTGACAGTGGGGGCCTCCCTCGCCCCACCCTGCACGAGACTGACTTATTCCTGGCTCAGGAGCTCAGAGACGGTGGAGAAGCCGATTGGGAGGCGGTGGCCGCCCCTTCCATAACGGGCTGACTTCCCTCCCTGCGGCTGCTGTAGCCCCAAGTTGCTGAGGCCTCTCTGCAGGGTCAGTGAGCGCTGAGGGGAATGGAATCTGTGTCAGCTGTGGGGGTGGGCCTGCGTTGTGCCTGTGCTGGGCTACCCCGGAAACACAGACACCCTCTCTGACTCAGAAGTTGTGCCCGTCTGCCTCCTATTTTCTCAGCTAGAGCTGCCTGCCCAGGTTTTAGTTCTGATCTGGGTTGGCACAACCCCGAAAAGGCACAGTGGGCACAGCTGCATCTCCTGTCGGCTGTTCTACAGATACACCTCCAGGAATGGCATGTTCGGGGCCAGCCGCAGCGTTCAGGGAGCCCCCTCCACGCTCCCCATCACAGTCCGACACTGGGTTTCAGGTGCTATTTATATACACAGACATCTACAGTTTTTGTTTTGTTTTGATTGCACAAATGACATTCAAACAGCCACAATAGAAATAGTTCTGAAATGGAAAGAAACACCCACAATCCTTCCAGCTGGCTTTGCTTCCAAAGAGCATTGCTTAAGTGCTTGCTGCATGCGAGGAGCTTGGCTTTGTGTGGTTGATCTCGCTGAAGCTGCACAACCACCCGGTGAGGGAGGAGCAGGTTACAGAGGGGGAAACTGAGGCACGGGGCTGTTAGGTCACCTCCTCGAGGTCACACAGCTAGCGTGTGGTAGAGCTGGGACTCTCACCAGCTCCAGTGTCCCGCACTTTCCCCCTCCTTGGGGTTGCCTCTCCTTTCCTTGTATCCCCACCACCTTAGGCTTCACCCAGAAACACGAATTCGGCAGCATCGTTCCCTCTACGCAGGGCCTTTCTGAAGAGCCTTTGGGTACAGCCCTGCCTCAGAGCAGAGGAACATATGCCTGAGACAGGGGAAGACGTCCCCTTTGTTTTCGGCTTATTTTCACTGAATTTAGGATTAAAAACATTTTTTTGGTCATGACCATATGACCATGAGGTGGGCGTGGCCAGCTGTCTCTTGTTTGTCCCCGTTTCCCGGGAAGCAGAACTTTCAGTGCTAAAGCTGGGACAGTCTATTTGCTGTTCCGGGCAAATAGAGATGGCCGGTCACCTGGAGGGGCAGAGCTGGCTGTGCTTTCTGAGCCATTTCCTGGTGCTGGGCACCGGGACTGTTTGTAGTCCTCGGCATGTCAGGCTGGGCAGCCACGTGGCCACGGCTTGTCATGCAGCATCGTTTCCTCAGGAGCTGTCCCGGTAGGAGGAGACCAGGCTTTGGGGTTCCTCGAGAGAGACGTACAGGACCTAAACCTAGCCTTCCTGATGTGTCCCTCATCGGAGCCTGTGGGGGGGTGGGGCAGCTGGAGACTTGGAACAGGGCTGAGGGGGGCGACGGCCAGTGGCGTGTAGGAGCCTGTCTGCACTGGCTCGCAAGAGCTGGTTGTTGGCTGCCAAACACAGCCACTAGTAAGAATTAAATCACGTCAATTTAAAATTAAATCACATTGCAAATGGTAACAAATACTCAAAATGTATCACTTCCTGGTTATTATGCCACACTTTGCTGTTGTCTATTGTCACGGGCTGAAGCGTGTCCCCCGCAATTCGTATGTTGGAGTCCTAACCCTCAGGACCTCAGACTGTGGCCTTATTTGGAGACGGAGTCTTCACAGAGGTCATCAAGTTACTATGAGGTCATGAGGGTGGGAGCTGATCCAGCATGACTGGTGTCCTGATAAAAGGGGGAAATTTGGACACACACACACACAGGGGGAATGTCATGTAAAGAGGAAGGCAGAGATCAGGGGGATGCTTCTACAAGCCAAGGAACAGCGAAGATGGCCAACCGACCTCCAGCAGCCGGGGGGGAACATGGAGTAGATTCTCTCTCACAGCCTCGGAAGGAACCAATCCTACCGAGACCTTGATCTTGGACTTCCAGCCTCCAGAACTGAGTGACAATAAGTTTCTGTTGTTTAAGCCGCCCACCCTGTGGCACTCTGTCACGGCAGCCCTGCAGACTCATTGCTATGGTCCTGAGGTTGTGGACATCCGCTGTGTGGGTCCATAACACAATGCTGTAGCGCGGTGGGCCGAGGCCCCTCTTTACCCACTTCCACGTTCAATGCTTGTATCTTGACATTGGCTAGGGTGGGAGTATTTACACCATGGAAATCTGCAAATGCTCCTAATCAGGCCTTGATTTATTGCTGAGTGTCTGGATAGACTTAAGAAAGTGGTGGAGAAAATGTTAATAAGGATATTCAATCCAGCGTGTCATGTCTGTGGTCATGACATGGTGAATAGCACAAAGAAGTGGAAAACTGTCACCCCATTCAAAATGTATTCAAAAGCTATTGTCTGAGTCGGGAAGGATTCCAGTGTCTGAAGACTGTTCTCCAATTCAGCAAAAAATGGTCCACGTCATTGATGGACGAGTGAAGTTCCAACGTGGGTCTCCGTCATTTCACTTTTGTCTCGCTTGTCAGTGTAAAAGAAAATATTGATATTCGTGTCCGAACAATACTCAGAGAGCCGGTTGTGACCACTGAGCAGCCCACCATTGGTGGGGGGGGGCAGCTCTGGACCCAGAGGGCTGGTGGGTAGGTGGATAGGCAGACTGCCTGATGGATGGGCCAATGCCTGCCTTCAGCTCTGTGGGCACCAGCTACTGTGGGTGGACCAGAGTCAGTGTGTCCCCCTGGATGGGGTGGGGGGCCGCCCCTCTCTCTGCCCCAGGGACTTCTGCAGGGCTCCTGCTTGACCGTTACCTCTGTCTATTAGGACCCCGAGGTGGTAGCAGCTGGATTCCTGACTAGGCCTGACCTGGGATGCAGGAGAGGCAGCTTGACCCGACCTTGACCAATAGCCTCGACCTGGTCAGGGCAGAGCCTCCTCCTTCAGCTGCTCTCCTTGAAACATAAACCGATCCCCTCATCCCCAGTTTGAATCCACCCATGGCTTCCCACTGCCCGGGGACTCAGACCGCACCTCCGTCTCTGTCCTCACATCTCTGCTCTGCAGCCTCATCTCTCTTGCCCCCGTGCTCCAGCCACACTTACCAGCTGCCTGTTTCCCCAACACTCTGACCTCGTTCCCCCTTCTAACCCTTTACACATGCTGTTCCTTCTGCCTGGTACTCTGTGCCCCAGGCCCACTCTTTCCGAGGCTGGCTCCTCCTCATCCATCAAGACCTTGTTATAAATGTCACCTCCTCCAAGAAGTCTTCCCTGATTACCCTCTAAAGCAGGCTCCCTGGTGTGTGCCATCTCCGCCCTTTTGTTTTCTGGTTTGCTTTCTTCATTGCCATTCCACGTAGTTATTTGTCTTCATTCTTACTGAATTACTTGATTAGTTAATTACTTCGTTGATTTTTTTTTTAATCCCTCACCCCATCAAGCTGTAAGCTGCATGAAGGCAGGGGTGGTGTCTGTCTCATGTCC
Organism: Tapirus indicus; assembly: GCA_031878705.1. Taxonomy (NCBI): domain Eukaryota; kingdom Metazoa; phylum Chordata; class Mammalia; order Perissodactyla; family Tapiridae; genus Tapirus; species Tapirus indicus. The sequence goes on along the minus strand of CM062927.1, from coordinate 26,810,482 downwards.
AGTGTGAGGCCTGGCATTTAGTGAGCACTTGGAAAATGTTTGTTGAATAAATGAATGAAATACATTTACTGAGAAGCTGCATGACACAGAGATAAATCACGGTCCAACAGAGGTGTGGGTTCAAATCCCGGCTCTGCCACGTATTGCTGATGCGCTCTGGGCCTCTGTTTCCTTGCCTGTAATAATAGTACCTCCTTCACCCAGGAGAGTTGGATGGTAGTATTCTCGTAGGTAAAGTGCTGCAGGACTTTTGAGGTTCAGGGGTTCAGAGGCTGCCTTCCTATAGGGCAGGATGGGATAATTCCAAGAGGGCTTCTTGGAAGAGGGGGCATATGAACTGGGCCATGAAGAAGGGTGGGTGGAATTTCTCTTTGTAGAAATGGGGCGATCAGGAGAGAAGAAGGACACTTGGGCCCTGTAAGAGAGCTTGGGCAGGGCGGGCCTGCCCCGGGGCTGTGAAGAGATGCTCTCAATGCTTCCCCCAGGGATGGGTGCAACACGAGAGCTGCCCTGTTCTGGGCCCACAGCCTCCTGTCCCTGCGGTATTGACATTTGGTTTGCACCCATTTCCTGTGTTTGGTGGCTACACAGCGAGCGCTGACTCCGGGGAAGCCCAGCTGAAAATGCTCCAGGGGGAGGTGACTCAGTTTCCCCATCCTGACCCTGGTGGAACTCAATCAACTTGACACGGGGCAAACCTGGAGAGGCCCCCCGGGACTGCACAAGCACAGCTCCTGCAGTGTCACGGAACACCAAGGATGTGGCCTGATGCCACTGACTCATGTGGGCCTAGGCGAATCACTCTGACTCCCTGGGCTGCCCTCGTTCTCCTCATCTGTAAAATGGGGACAGACACTCTGCAGAGTCACTGGGATGATTGAGTCTTCCAGCTGGCACAGTGCATTTCAGAGCGGTTCCCTGCCCCAAGTCTCTTCCTGTGATTCCCTTGAGAACACTGCGGGGTTGGTCCTCTTATCACCCCATGTCACAGATGGGGAGCACTGAGGCTCAGAGAAGGCCCTGACCTGCACAGCACCACTCAGCCAGTGAGTGGCAGCCCAGGACTGGAACCAGGTCTCCTGATCCCCGGACAGGGCGCAGACAGGTGAGCAGGTGTAGACAGAACCTGGAAGGTGAGTGTGAACAAAGGATGCAGATGGCGGAGGGTGACCCCATCCTGGGAAGCAGGGTCCCGCTGTCGGCTCTCCCTCCGCCTCTCTCCTGAGGACGGGGAGCCCATCCCACACAGCGAGGATGCTGGGGCTGATCTCAGGGCTGGCTCCAGAGCGGTGGACTTGGACCCCCACATCTGGCCATGGAGATCTTCTTCCAGACGTGGCTAAAGTGGAGCCAAGTTTTTCTCTCGTTCTAATGGAAGGAGCAGGGGCCAACTCCATTCAACAGAGATGCTATGCTGAAGACCAGAGGGGCTTTAGAAGGTCGGGAATCTAAACCCCCTCTGCATCCCGATACGGGAGACACCTCCGGAGCCCTCACCGTGTGCCAGCCGCTGCGTGGCGTGTGGAGGCTGAGCCTGGGGTCCTGCTGGGGCACGAGATGTCAGACCGGGGGCCTTCATGCCCTTCCACACTTCCCGCGTCCCCAGATGAGAAGGGGTCTGTGTATCCCGGGCCCCCCCTGAGTGGGGGTGGGGGCGAGCAGAGGGAGGCTGGGCTTACCCAGGGTCAGATAAGGGCCCGAGTCCTGGGTCAGACTGCTTGGGCCGACCTCAGGTGTGTTATTCCCCCACCCCCGCTGCATGCCTTGTCTGTAAAACCCACATTAAAAGGGGGTTTCTGCTTCATAGGGTGTAGTGGGCAGTTGATGGGATAACCCCCAGGTCCCAGATGGGGGGGACCAAGCCACCAGCCCCATGAATGCTCCCAGATACCTGCTCTGGCAGGACCCTGGCCTTGTTGATGTCGAGGCACTTTCCCGGCCCCGTCCCCTCTCCTCCCTTTGGCCCTGGAAGGCAAGCAGGGAAAAGGCATGTGTCCTCATTTAATTGATGACCTGAGGCACAGAGAGGTTAAGCAACCTTCCCAAGTGCACCCAGCAAACTGCCAGGGCTCCAGCCCCAGACTGACAGCGCTAGGTGATTACATAACATGCCGGGGGCCCTGAGGGCAGAGCTGGGTGAGCAGGGAGGATGCAGCGTGGGTGTCAGGAGTGGGGGAGTCACCAACGGGTATACAGAAAGTCACTGGGACTTCCCTGGTGTCCTTATCGGGGTGGTTGGCATCTCTGGGGCCATGGGGCACAGCTCTCAGGGTCCTGGGGAAACTCCGGGGGCTTCAGGAGTCAGGCCGTGATCCTGCAGGCCCGGGTCTCTCTCAGACCCTCCACCTCTGCCCTGGTGCCCCCTCGTCTGTGGTCATCCTGTGGGGGTGGGGGCTTCCTGCTGGGCAGGGCAGGCATGTGTGCCCATGGGCAGAGCAGAGTTAGTATCAGCAGTTGACATTTGCCAGGGGCAAGAGTGGTGAGGAGGCGATCTGGGGACCAGGAAGCCCAGTGGGGTCTGGGCTAGCCTCCAGGAATGGGTCTGAGCTGTGGCCAACAGAGAGAGCCCTCCTTCAGGGGACTGGAGCTCGCCAGAACTTCACCAGACCTGGATCCACCCTTGCTCCCATCTGTCCATCTGTCCATCTATCCTTCCATCCTTCCCTCACCTCCCTGGTCTCATCTGTACCTTGACTCTTTCATTCAGCTCTGCCCGGCTCCTCCTTGTTCCTTAAACACACCCCCCACCCACCCACCGCAGGGCATTTGCATGTGCCCTTCCTGCTACCTGGAATGCTCTCACTCCAGACATTGCAAAGTCTACCTCCCTTGCCACATTCAGTCTGTGCTCAAGTGTCACCTTCTCAGAGAGAATCTAAACCAAACTCCATCCTTCATCACTCTCTTCCCCCTGCCCTTGCTTTATTTTGTCCCATAGTTCTTGCCACTGGATGTATTTCATATTTATTTGTGTATTAATTCCTTATCTGTCTACCCCCAGCTCTAAGAGGGCAGAGGTTGTTGCATTTTGTTCACTGCTGTGTCCCCAGGGCCTAGACCAGTGCCTGGCACACAGCAGACTCTCAATAACACTTGCTACATGCCTGGCTGAGTCCATCCACCTGTCCATCCACCCCTCACCCATTCTTTCTGCCCACATTTCTTCCTGCACCCACCCCTCCCCCGGAATTTCTCTGCACTGGGCCCTGTGCTGGGGCTTGGGTCTGGCAATCTGGCAGGGGGCTCAGATGAGGAAGAAATAATCCTGACCCTGGGGGAGGGGTCCCAGGTGAGGGGGAACCCAGGCAGCTGTGGGAGACACAGGGGGTAGGGGGAGGCGGGGGAAGGTTCTCAAGGTGCATTTCTGTACTCAGTGCCTCGCCCAGGCCGGCCCACAGGGGCACATGGTACAGACTTTGTCCAATGAATCAATGCTTCTCGGTGCTTCTTGGAAGAAGTGGTGGCTCAGTTCTCAATATTGGGGCTATTGGGGGGTGGGGGTGGGGATCAGAAGACAGCTGGTGGAGTGGGTGCTTGGGTGTGAGAACTTGGCAAAGCTGCCCCTGGAGAACTGCTGGTCTCTGGTGAGCGCTGAAGGGTGGAGCAGGGGCCAGGTGGGCAGGGCTGGGGGGCCAGTGGTCCAGGAGGAGGCTGGGAGGGGGTGCCCAGGGCCTCCGTGGGGGCCTCTCAGATGGAGCAGAGCCTGCTTGGACCACTGCCCTCCACCCCCTGGGATACCTGGAGTAGCTGCCTCCCTAGGAAGAAGCTCCCATCTCCCACCCCTGCCCCCACCCTTTGTCTGTGTCAGTTCCCACTTTGTGTCCTGCAGGAGGCTGGGTGTTCTGAGAGCAGGAACCGTGTCCCCCCATTCCCCATCCTCCTGCACCCCGCCCTCGCCTCCTGCCTCCAGCCAGTGTGGATTCTGGGCTTGTTTTTATTGCAGGCAGGTGAGTCCGGGCCAATGCTTCAGGTGGGGCCTGAGCTCGGGAAGGAGGCAGGAGGGAACTTGCAGAGTTGGTAATTACTTATGGGGGGGCAGCACCCCCCAACAGCCCTGGGGGGACACTGAGGCTCAGAGACATTCAGGGACTCCCCCAGGCTCATCCAGGGGCCACGGGTGGGCCAGTAGCCCATGTGTCCCTGGGTAGAGGTGCCGAAAGCCCACGGAGAGCTGACACGAGGGGCGGGGGGCACGCAGGGGAGCCCAGGAGTGAGTGAGGGAGGTGGCAGCAGCAGGTGTGGGGCCAGCCGGAAACGGAGCCAGACGGGCGGGCGGAGCCTCACCTGGAGCCGCCTGCCCGGACAAGCTCAGCCTGGGCGCCTGGGAGCTCCGGGAGGCGGTGGAAGGGAAGGAGGCAGCATCGGCAGGGTCCAGCCAGGGGCCTGCCCAGACCCGGAGGTAAGGAGCTGCTGTTTGGGGTGAGGGACGGGGCAGGAAAGATCAGTGGGGTGTGGCTCCCAGCTTGGCCCCCTTGACCTCGGCCATCCCCGAGGTCTAGTTCAACAGGGGCATGTGCGAGGCCTGGCCTTGGCCTGCCTAGGGTTGTGAGCAGATCTGGAGGCCCTGGCTATCACGGGGTTACCCCTTGCTGCTCTGAGTGTGGGCTGGGCATGCTCAGTGGTGGTCGTCCGGGCACAGGGCAGCTGGCAGGGTGTGGGGTGCACTCCATGCTCAGGTGGGGAGACTGCAGAAGGCAGAGGGCCCTGGTGAGGCTGCGAACCCTGGCGCTTGGATGGGGAAGCAGGAGGCAGGCACCCGCCTCGGCCTGCTTCCTCGGTGCTGGAGCATGGTTGCTCCTGGGAGTCCACAGGAAACCGGTTTGGGAGCAGGTTGGCCCAGGTTGTTTGACTTTTGACAAGGAAGAGGAAGGCAGCCTCCCCTGGTGAGCCAGTGGAGGGGACAGGGCCTGCCCCCTCTGGCCGGCACAGGGTCCTTCTCCTCTCCCTAGCCCCCTCACCCGGCGGCACAGGCCTCCCCACCTTGGCTTTGAGGGGCAGGAGGTGAAGGTCAAATTGCTTCCTTACTGGCCGCTCCCCGCCTCTGGGCCAGGCCTCTGAGGTGAGCCTCCTAAACGGTGGCCCAGGACGGACCAGGTCGGGGGAGCCATCATGGAGGGCTCCTTCTGTGGCCCCGGCCGGGCCTCCCTCCTCTGGGCTGTTTCCCATCTGCACCACAAGGGAGGTGGGCCGGGGCAGTGGTCTGAAAACAGACTAGAGCAGCAGCCCTCCCCTCGCCCCCCACCCCCCGCAAACCCGGTCTCCTGGCCCCACTTCTCAGCTGGACAGGGCTGGGTGGCTGGGCTTGGGAGGGGGCCTGGCGCCCGGCCAGCTCTGCCCCTACCACCTTGGCTCCCTAGGGCGTGGGGGTAGCAAAATAGGCCTCCCACGTTCACTCTGTTAATTAGGCCGCCCCTGCTAATGGTTGGCTGTCATCACTGCTCACTTACACCTCCTGTGCCATCTGCGCCCCAGCACTTAGGGGGAGACCCCGGGGGCTCCCTGGTTATGGAGGCAGAGGCACATGCAGAAGGCAGCGCTTCCGGGCTGCGTAGGGGGGTGTCTCCCGGAGCAGGAGGCCAGGTGCTCCGTGGGCTTTCCACAAAGTCCAACTCCATCTCTTTATTTCACCGAAAGAGAAGTGGTGGCAGCCCCCATTTCCAGATGAGGAAACCGAGGCACCCACTTTATGACCCCCCAGGTGGGTCTCCAGCAGCCAATACCTTAACACGGCTTTTGTGCTGGGCACCAATAGGTGTGTGTGTGTAGGAGCCGGGAGGGGCACACGGGAAGGTCAAAGTTAAGATCCTGGACCCTGGGGACCCTATGGCAGTCAAGTGAGATGGCACATTGTCACCCTCAAGACGAAGCAAGTCCTGCCATCTTTGCACACTGCTGTGCTGTCTTGTGGGTAGTCACTAAACCTCTCTGGGCCTCATCTGCCTTCCTTGGCACAGGAGGCATGATGCCTCACCGGCCGACCAGAAACACCTGGCCTGAGTCTTGGGTGTCTGAGCCGCGGCCACCCAAACCTCACAGGCTAGGGCCCAGGGAGCAGCTGACAGAAGAGGCACAACTGTGATGACCTCAGCAGCAGCTGAGATGGCCTGTCTGCGCCCTCTTGTTCAGAAAGGGAGGCTCCCAAGGAGGAGTCAGAAGCCTCTTCTGCTCCCCTCGTCAGGGGAATTTGCATTTAAAGGAAGAGCCTAGGATAGTGACAGCCTTGTCATTGCTCTGCCTGCCAGACAGGCCTGGGTGTCCCCATTTTATACCTGTGGATACCGAGGCACGGAAAGCCCAGATCTGGGCCAGTTTGCTGCCAGGTCCTGTGCTGTGCTGTTTGAAGGATTTTGGGGCAATGCTGGGAGGAGTCGAGGTGCAGGGAGGGGCAGTTTGGAGCCTCGCCATTGCTGGGTCTCCCCCAGGCCTGAGCAGGGTGCTGGGGGTCCCCTGAGAAGAGCAGTCCTCCCAGCTGTCACACCCCCAGGAGGGGCTGCACTCCTGGTTCCAGATGCTGGGTGGGAAGGCATGACCCAGCCCACCCCACTCCAACCCCCTGGGTGCAAAGGGGGGCCCTGACGTGTGCAGGTAAAGCCTCACCTGGGCAACCCAGGCCTCGGGACGCCTGGCCCTGCACACGCTTCCCACGGCGACAGTGGTCCAGGCTGGCGGGCACGGGAGTGGGGTGGGGAGAGGGCCTGTGGCCCGTCTTTGGTGGGCCCATCCTTGCCCTGGGCTCAGGGCCTTCTGAAGGCTGGGAGGCAGGAGTGTGGCCAGAATGACCTTCCAGGCCTGTTCTGGCTGGATTCAGCCTGCCAAGTGCGCTCGGGGGCTGGGCTGAGGTCAGACGTTCCGTCATGCCTAGGAAGAGGGGGCGGCTGCCCTGTCTACCTTCTGTCTCAGGGAGCTGGGCACCCAGGCATGCCCGCCCCACGGAGGTCAGCAGGGGTGGCCCTGGGAGGCTCAGCCTGAACTCTGTCTAAGGACCTGCATTCTGCAGTGGCCTCCTCCGAGCAGGACAGGAACAGAGTGACCGTGGTGAGGGGGATGTCTGTCTGCCTGCCTGTCTGGGCTAGGCCCAAGGCCACTTCTGTTGGCATGTGGTCAAGATGCCACTGGAACCAGGAAGAGGGTACTGGGGGAGAAAACAAGCCTTGAAGTCAGATACTGGCTCGAATGCTGTGTGACCTTGGGCTGGACCCCTCCCTCTCTGAGCCTCAGTCCCCTCCTCCAGCGAAAGGGGCATGGCCTCCTCGGTAGGGTTGTGGGAGAAAATGCAAGTCACTTGGCGCACAGTCAGCGCTCCATAGGGGCGCGTGGGCTCTGAGTCTGAAACCTTCGGGGGAAGGGTGGAGAGAGGTCAGTGCTGGGGACAGGTGTGGACACAAGAGCCCAGCCGGCATCCGGGGAGTGTCTTTCCCCTGACCATAAGCCCCAGTGCTTTTGAAACCTGATGCAGGTAGACAGGGCTGGGCACCTGCCTGGGCTCCACCCCTGAGAGCCAGCTGAGTTGAGTCTGTCCTTGGAGCTCCAAATAAGGTCTCAGAGGACAGCCCTGGACCTGGGTGGTGTCTGCCCTCCTGTTTGCCTGGCCTTTCCCCCATCCTTGGAGCTGGCCCCAAGCCTGGGCTGGAAGCTCCATTAGACTTGTCCATTTTACCTTGCTCTCCCCACATCCTGGAGATGTCAGGCTCCCGGCTCCTTCTCCAGCTGGGGCCCGAGTGGTGGGTGGGGGAGGCAGGCTTAGGGCACGGGGCACACAGCTCCCTTTGTGAGGGCGGCTGAGTCACATGGACAACGCCACCCCTGCTGGGTCCTGGGGCGAGCGTGACGGGAGGTGGCCTTATCATGGGGCTGCGCTGCCCCTGCGTCTGTGGCCAGAAGGCTTTCCCACGGGAATGGACAGGGAGGTAGCTGGGAGCATTGGCTGCAAAGCACGTAGTCTGGGTCATGGGACCTGGGTTCAAGTTGTGGCTCTGCTGCTGAGGTGCTCTGAACTTTGGGGAGGTTCTTTCTCTGAGCCTCAGTTTTCATCTCTGCTAAATGGGAACAATCATCGCTGTTTTGTAGAGGAGATACTGGACGTGAAAAGGCTTTGCAAACTGTGCAGTGCTGGGCCTTTGGCATTTGTGTTGACTTTTTGACAATCATAATGACATTGGCCAACATTTATTATTCTCCTACTGTGTGCCAGGCATGGTGCTCAATGATTGACAAGGCCACTCAGCTTGCAAGGGGAGAGGCCTGGACTTGAACTGCTCTTGTCCAACAAAAACCCACCTCCAGGCAGGCAGTGGTTACCTGTGGCTCCTCCCGCAGGTGGGTGCAGGTCTTCATTGTTTGCAAGGTTGTCTCACACTCCCCTGGCTGGAGGGTCAGAGATGGAGAAGGGGGAGGCTCCAGGAACAAGCCCCTCTGTGTCCTCCCACCCGCCCAGGCCTCTTCACGGTGAGCACTGTGGATTTCCTGTCCTCTTGTCCCTGTCCTGGGGTCCACACGTTACTGCAGATCTCTTCCCACCTCTCTGGCAGCCCCATCTCTGTCTCCTTTGCTGGCTGCTCTGAACAGTAAACCTGTCGCAAATACATCCGGGCGCTCGTTCGTGCCTGGGCTGGGAGATTGACGTATGTGGCCTTATTTATTATTGGTGGTGGTGCTGTTATTGTCCCCACGTGACAGGTGAGAGGTGGATGGCTAGAGAGACGCTGCCTGAGTCACCCAGCGGGCAGAGCCAGGAGTAGAAGCCAGCTGGCCCGAGCCCAGAGTCTGGGCTCCCAACCTCTGGGCGGCAGCATTGCCCACTCTCCTCCGTCCTGTAACATGAAGGCCTTTCCACACTGCCCACCCCATCCCTGGCCACGATCACCAGCCAGTAATGCTCACAACCTTCTCTGGGCCTGGGGGGCCCCAGACTTTCACCCCTGAGTCCCAGCAATGTGTTTCCAGCTGCGTGTTGGGAGCTCCCCCCACATGTTGCAGGGGCACCCCATTCCACTGTGCCCAAGGGCAGCTTCTTCCCTGCCTCCCAGATCTGTACCCCATCCTGCGTCCCCCACGCTTCAGGGCAGCTTCTGACATCTCTCCTCTCACATGTGGGGTCGGGGTCCTAGCACTGCTTCTGGTTTCTTGGACCAAAGTCTCCTCCGCAACCCCTCCCTCTGCCTCTGTCTTCTCGTGTGCCCCGTCTGGACTCTGGCTTCCCCTCCTCCCCTCACCCAGCTCCCTCCACCAGTGCTGGGACAAGCCCCTAGAGTCTAGACCAGGGCTTCTGCTGCTTTAACAAATGCTGGAATCGCCAGGGCATCTGGTTCAAATACATATTCTCATTCAGCAGTTCTGGGGCACACCTGAGACGCTGGATTTCCAAGTTCTTGGGTCGTACTGTCTGTCTGTGGACCACATTTTGAGTGTTGACCACTCCCCTCCCTACCAAACACCCCCCCCGCCCCGGCTTCCCAGTGCCTTTGATGAAACCCCATCAAAAGCAAACTCCATGCTTTCAAAATCTTCCAGAATCTGCCCTTACTCCCCTAATTAGATCCCACTTCCTTCCAAGAATGCTCCACCGTCCTGCCTCTCCACCTCTGTTGATGCTGTTCCCTCTACCTAGTGGCCTTCCCACTGGTCTCTGTTTATCGAAACCCCTCCTTCAAGACCCATTCAGGGCTCTGGGGCCAACACACCTGGCTCAACCCTGGCTCTGTCCCTGAAAGGCATGGACAAGCCCCTCGCCCTCTCTGTGCCTCGCTCCCTGTTCTGTGCAGTGGGGACAGTGACAGTTGTGACAGCCCAAGGAGATGATGAATGTCAAGACCCTCGCCAGGGCCTGACACCTAGTAGGTGCCTGGGTGGAGCTCACACATCCGGGGGCCCGGCCAGACCGGCTGCGTGGCCTTGGCTGAGTTACTTCATGTTGTCTAACATCCCAGGGGGACCCAGCCCCCAGGGTTGGGAGGATGAAACGAGAATGACCGTGTAAAGCAGAGTGTCTTACACGGCGAACCCTCCAGACAGAGCAGCTATTTTCAGTCCTATTATTAGCGCTAATCATAGGTAGTATTGTGATTAATAGTAATTTATTTGGTTTCTCTCCTTTGACTCCCAGAGCCCTCTGGAGCTCTGTGGTGCCGATAACTGACTCCCCAGAATCACCCCAATGTGAGCCAGGCTCGCCTCCCCAGCCAGACCCGGAGCTGGGGCCGGCTCCCCACCCCGGCCCTGGAGCCTGGCACAGTGCCCAGCACATAGTAGGTCTCTGAGAAGCCCGATGGTGAGAGGGCAGGCAGAGCTTGGCAAGCCAACACCTGCCCTAGCCGGGCCGCCCCATAGGCCTTTCCTATGTGGTCAGGGTGGCAGCTGGCTGCAGGCTTCTCGTCCCTTGCTCGGGTGTCCAGCTCGCAGGCCCCCACCACCTGCAGAGAGAGTGGCGCCCAGCTCTCCATCTGTGCCCTGCTGGCCAGGACCCCAGGGAACAGCTGAGCTACCCCAGCTATCAGCTGGCCTGGCCCTGAAGGGCAGACCTTGGGGAAAGTGAGGCTTCGAGGTGGCAACTTCCCCTGGGACACAGCAGGTAAGGGTCTCCCCATCCTTTCCTGGATAACTCACTTCCCCTCCCTTGTTTCCTGGCCCCCAGTGGGGGCCAGCACCTCCTTCCCTGGTCGTGAGGGAGTACCCACTGTGGCCCTGGGAGGGAGCAGCAGGCCAGACATGGGCCAAGTGCCCACAGTGCCCGTCGGCTGTGGGCGTCAGCCACAGCCTGGACAGCAGGACTGACGGCTTGGGGAGCACAGATCTGCTTTCCGAAAGCTCTGGCCTGGAGGCCTCCCTGCACTGCACCGGGTCGCTTTATTGCCCTTCCTCTCCCTGTGGCTGGATTTATGCAAACAGGTGAGGGCAGTAGTCACCTGCAGTAACCCCTGCCTCCTGGGCTACCGAGAAAGCTTCCATTCATGCGCATCCGGTGACTTTTCCAGGTCCCATCTTTCAGGATGCGGATCCCTGCGAGAGAAGAGGGTCTTCCAGTGCCCTGAGCATCCGCTGTGTCGGGCCCCGCCCCAGAGGTCTGGGGAGACTGGATTTACGAGTGGTTAGGAGAGCCAGTGTGGAGCCAGGCTGCCTGGGCTTCCATCCCAACTCCACCCCTTCACAGCTGTGTGACCTTGGGCAAGTCAATTCCCTTCTCTGAGCTTCATTTCCCTGCCTTGTGCTCTCCCTTCTTCACCACCACATTCACAGTGAATATTTACTGAGGGCTCATCGAGTGCCAGGCACTGGTCTGAGCAACATGTTTTCTTCCTCACACCTGTCCTGTGGCGCGATGGCGATGGCGTGAGGGAAGAGTCTGGAATGTAGTAAATGGTCAATAAATGTAATCATTGTTATTATTACTGTTATTATTGGTGTCACCACTTACCCTCATTATGTTGTGACATCCTTACAGCACCTGTGACTTGGGACTTGTTTACCCACGTTGTAGGGATGAAGGAAGGCAGGGACCCCCCACTCTGCAGGCCAGGAGCCACCTGAAGCTCCCAGAGCGGCCTGAACCTTGGCGATGGGGGCAGTTGCTGAGAGAGGCCAGTGGCCAGGAAGGGGATGAGGGCATCGGCCCATTTCCAGATTTCTCTCTCTGAGCTTTTGGAGCCACCAGAAATGGTTTCTCACCTGGGCCTCAGTTTCCCCTTTGGCCCAGCAGACAGACTCAGGGAGTCTATTTCAGGAAGTCCCTGGGGTCTCGGAATCCAGAACTTGGGTTTGGAATGTTGAAACTGTGCGTGCTTGGGGAGTCTCCAGATGAGTCCCTTTGCTGGGATGACATGAGGCTCAGGGAGGACTCAAGGTCAAGTGGCCGGTGGTGCGTGGCCTGGCTGGCTGCACGCCAGGCTGCTTGACACCCCCCTTCCCCGGCGTGCCTTCCGCTCTGCCGGTCAGCGCCGGCTCCCGTCTGCTGCCAAGGAGGCTGCACTCTCCTTCAGGAAGGGGCAGTTGTCGCCTGCGGGGGCGGGGGGGGGCAGCTTCGGAGAGGCCTGTTGCCATAGCAACCCTGGCCTCTGTGGGAACTTTGGGGAGAAGAGCCCTGGGAAAGCGACAGACGGAGGGCGAGGAGGCAGAGTTATCCCCGACCAGCGTCTGTCCATGAAGACTGGCACCTGTCTGCGTGGATGGGGGTGAGGCTGAGGTGCCCCCCTGCCCAGCGCTGAGTCATGGGCATCCCCTGGGGTCACCACCTCAGCTCTCTCAGCCCTGGCCCCTCCCAGCCTCCATCTGAGAAGTCCGTGAGTCACGTATGGTCCCGGGTCCCGTCATCCCAGCCGGGCTAGGGAGGAGAGAGGGGCCCCGCTGGGGCAGGAGGGGGCGTCCCCCTACCAAACACACCCTGGCACCTCCCCCTGGCTCCACACTGGCTGCCCGCCTGGCCCTGCCGCAGGAGGGGGCTGGGAGCCTCCCACGCTCACCAGCTCGCTTGGCAGCGGGGACCACGGCTGGCAGGTCGAGCCTCGGAGGTGGATGTTGAAAGGCGGCCCAGCTGCCTGGCCCCACGCAGGACCTTCCAGCCGGCACCAGGTACCAGATCAGGGGCGCTACAGCAGGGGGGAGGAGGGGTAAGGAGCGCGTGTGGCAGAGGGTAGAGGCGGGGGGGGGGGAATTGATGCTCTTGGTGTCTTGGTGGGAGCTGGCCCACATGAGCAATGCTGTGTGTAGTCTCTAGAGCTGGGGGTGGATGCACCGGGAGGTGCCTGGGAAGGGGATGGGGCTGAAAGGACGGAACCTCTCCGAGGGCCACTAGTCATTTGTTAGCTGGGGAAACTGAGGCTCAGAGTTGTGTAGTCCTGGCTCCAGCAGGCTGGCATCTGCACTCCTGCTCCCACTGCACAGATGGGAGAACCGAGGCTCTGAGAGGCAGGGAGCTCACCCAAGGTCACATAACGACGTGCGGATGCAGAACCAGGGTCCAGCCTCCGGAGGAGAGGCTGCCGCAGGAGCTGGGCACGGGGCTCTCGAGGGCAGCTTTGCCTGCAGTGGCCCCGGGGCTGGGTCGGGGCCCCCACGTGAGCCAGGGGTAGTCGGGTTCTTCATCACACAGGCCACCGTCGGGAGGAGATGGTCCTGGCCGTGGGGTCTGAATACGGGGCACCTGGGGCTAGAGAATGTTCTAGGAACCAGGGGCGGATGATGAGGAAGCAGAAGCTGAGGGCTGGAGAGCCCCCTGCCCACCAGCCACCAGACCTCAGAGCTCCTGCCTGTTTGGTGCTGATAGGACCTTCCTGCTGTCCCATCTCGGGGAACTGCTGGTTCCTGTCCTCCCCTCTGCCCCAACCAGCCTCCTTCCTGTGGTGCCGAGTTGGGGTCTCCCATGGCCCCGTGGGAGGGGGCTGGTGCTCATCTTACTGAGGAGAGTTGGGGGGGCGTGAGGTGAGGCAGGGCCCCTCTCCTCCCCCCTCCCCACTCCCACTCTGCCTGGAGCAGCTCTGGCCTGGGGTAGGTGGGGTGGATAGGAACAGCCTTTGTGGCTCCAGAGGGCCAAGGAAGTTATTCACATAAACATTTATTGAGCGCCTACTGTGTGCTGGTACTGTCCTAGGGATGGGGGACGTGGCCGTAAATGAGACAGATACTGGGTCTTAGAATGCCTGGGTGGTCCAGACCCAGGGTCAAGCTCCTGCCCTTTCCCCGTGAATACCCCCAGGGCAGAGGATTGGTTCCTTGGAATTGGAGACTGAGCGGGAAGTGTCTCCCGTCAGTGAGAGCCGCCAGCTGCTGAGTCTCTTCCCCAGAGCTCAGGCCAGGGGTCGCGTTGAGTCTTCCTTGCCAATGTCTAGAAGTGGGGCTAGCTCTCGGGGCCAGACCTGACCACCCTCTGCTGCAGGGACCCCAGGGATCTGAGATACAGACCCCCTCTGCCATAGCAGCCCCGTGGCTGCCTTGCCTGGCCTCTCCTTCTGGGCCTCAGTTGCCTCACCTGCTAAATGGGTGTGTGTGTATGATAAGAGCTGGCCTGCCCGCCGTGGTCCGGGGCTCAGCTCTGACAGCGCCAGGTCATGGAGGACACCACTCCAGGCATGGTCTATGGGGAGGGGCTGTACTAGGCAGCCTGTACTGTTGTTGCTGGCCCCGGGCCACAGGGCAGGGACCAGTCAGCCTGGTTGGGGCACCCCCAACTTGTCAGGCACACAAACAAACAAGACAGTTAGGGTCTGAGTCTGAGGAGTGAGATAAGCTCACTAGTAGAGGGGGAGAGAACTTTCTGACCCAGGAGGACGCGGAGGGCTCTGCGGAGGGTATTTGGGCTGGGTTTGGGGACCAGCGGGGAGGGGAGAAGGGTTTGCAGGGCGTGTTTGGGGATGGGGGGCACTCTGCAGAGGAAACTGCCTGGGGAAAGGTTTGGGAATGAGGAGAGCTGGGGGGAGGGGGGATGGGGCAGGCGATGGCACTGGAGACCTGGCATGGGTCATTTCACGGGGCCTGGAGTGCCAGGCCAGCAGGTCCCAACCTGCTCTGCAGAGGAAGAGGTGGCGGGAGGACGTGGGCAGCGCTGAAGCTGGGCCAGGGGTGTACTGGGTGGAGGCCTGGTGCCCAGGCTGCTCCCCCAGCAGGATGGAGAGGGCAGGGTTGGTGAGGTAGGTCTGGGGCTCAAGGCTTGTGTTTGGAAGGCGGCTTTGTGGCTGTAGGGACAGAGGAGGAGGTGGCAGCCCAGCCCAGGGGACAGCAGGTGAAAGAGGCAGCAGAGCTGTGGCAGGTCCGTGTTGTGGGGATGGCCTTCCTGGCAGGGCCTGGCACGACAAAGACGGGGGAGGGGAGGGACAGCCACGAAGGGGGCCACAGGGACTGTGCTCCAGCTGAGCCGGGCCCCCGGGTCACTTCATCCTCAGCCAGAGCTGCGCATGGGTGGTGGGTGGTGCGGGCTGCGACCGTCTCAGCGATGCAGGTGGGCTTCTACATAGCAGGGGTGAAGAGTCAAGGGCAGAGCTGGTGGGGGATGGGGGAAATGTGGCAACACAGCCCCAAACCCCAGTGCCGCCTCCCCCCCGAACCAGAGCCTGAGCAGGGCTCAGCACCCCCAACTCTGTCCAGGGGTGGCCCTGTGGACCCCGTCTTCTGACTCACAGCAGATGGGGCATCACGTGAGCAAACCCAGCAGCCAGAGGGACCAGGACCCCAGGGACCAGGCAGATGGCATGTGGGGGCGGGGCAGGCCTGGCACAAAGGCGCCTCTCAAATGGGGTGGGCGGGGCCCTGGCTGAGACCTTGCCCTCCACCAGTCTGGTCCTCACACCCCATCTGGAGTTCCTTCACGTCCTTGGGGAGCCCCACAGATTCTGGGGTCAGGCCTGGGCTGCTGGGGAGAAGGCCTACGGGTTGGGGAGGAGCTTGGGACACACAGTTTCCGACCCTTGCCCAGTGCCGGCCTACCCTGGCACAGGTGGGCTGAGGCACCTCCCCAGGCCCCTCAAGCCCCAAGCTCTCCCTGGCCCCCTGGTGGCTCGGCCTGGGCTGGAACCACCCCGGACCCTCCCGGCCCTCAGACTCTGGGGGCCCCGGGCTCGGCGCCGTGCACACGCCTGCACTCCTGCGGAGCCCCCTGCAGAGGTGGGGACACTGAGACGCAGGAGGCTCACCCGTGAGGAACTGCTCGTCTTTGGGGCTCCAGAGTCTGTGCTCTTGTCCACCGCGCCCTCCTGCCCCCTCGGTGGGGCGGGCGCTCTCTGGCCAGGCAGGCTCCATGCCGGGTGCCCGAGGGCTTGTGTGCTTGTCTTGAACCCCATCCCTGCGGCTGCCAAGCCCACGCTGCTCTGGGGCGACAGGACCACAGACATGGCGAGGCCGCTTGCCTGGGGAGAATCCTGGCCTTGTTCCTCTCTGGTTGTGCGAACCTGTGCGTCTGCCTCAGTTTCCTCATCTGGAAAAAGTGGATAACGACATTGTCTACGTGAGGGGGCTGTCGTGAGGATGACGGGGTTAATGTAGTAGAGCGTTTAGAATAGCACGTGGCCCACATAAATGTTAGCCTTGTCATGATCTCCCCACTGGGCAGATGGGTGCACTGAGGCCCAGAGATAACTTGTAATAACTGGGGGGACCTTCTTCCTGCCTTGTCCCCCCACCACCAGGGGAGCTGGAGCCACCTGGGCAACAGCAAGACCCGCCCCAGACCCCAGCCTGACTTGTGCTTTGGCGAGGAGGCCAGTGCAGTGGGCGTCGGGCTCTTGGGCTGGCACGGGCTCAGGGTCAGGTGGCTTATGGTGTGCTTGGCAGTTCCAGGCAGGCAGAGATGAAAGCTGAGCCCTGGCGGACCTGGCAGAGCTTCTGGGCACCAGCGGACAGGCCTCTGCATTAGAGGGAATTGGCCTGTGGCAGGGGGCCTCACTGTCTGGGAGCCAGCCCAGCTCTCATCCCCTGAAAGGCAGGCGGTTCTGCAGCTAATGGCTCCAGCATGGCTCCCCAGGCTCAGGGCCACTTAAAGTCCAAAAGAAGCAGCGGGAGACTAGAGCCACCTCTCAGAGCCGTCCCTCCATCCTCAGGCCTCTGCCTTCCTCCTCCCAGAGCCCTGGCCCTCGAGGCCCATGTGGGAAAGTAGAGGGCTTCAGGGGCCCGTATCCTCTGTCCCAGGTTGGACCCTTCCTGGACCTCAGTGTCCTCACCTACACACGGAGAGGACAATGCCACCCCCGGCTGGGTTGTTGCTGGAACTCGGGGCAACAGATGGCTGCAAAGTGGGTAGTTTGCACGATGGGGGGCTTTGGGAGATCTTCTCCAAACCCCAGCTGAAGGTTTCGTTCTTCAGGATCATGACGTGGCTGGGTTAGGACTAGGTTCAAATCCTTGAAAAGTGACCTCGAGCAAGCAATTAATTTCTCTAAGTCCCCTTACTTAGGCTGTAAAATGGGGTGAAGATACCTGAATCTCTAATGTCTAAATGAGACCCTGTAGGGGTTAACTGAGACAGCCACAGGCTGTGGGGGTCCATGGGCAGTAGCCCCCTCTCCCCAGCTGTCCTGGACCTTTGTTCCTCCATCACCCAGCTCAGCTGTCCCCCTGGGAGAGGCAGCACAAGGTGGGTGGCTCTGGGGCTGCCTGGTTCTATCCCAGCGCCACCAGCTGTGTGAACTTGGACAGGTGTGTTAGCCTCTCTGTGCCTTTGGTTTCCTCATCTTTAAAATGAGGATGGTAATGGCACCTTGACAGGGTTAAGTGAGCCACGAAATCTTAAGTGCTGAGTATATTGCCCGGCACACCATAAGTGACGTCATTGCCACTGTTCCAGGCCGCCTCCATGTCCTTCTCTTAGGGAGAAACAGTGAGTTTATCCCAGGGCATTAGCCCCGTCCTGATGTCACTGGGAAAGGCCCCAGGCCCCAGAGAGCTACACCCTTGGACACTCGCATCCAGTGGGGTCTTGATCTGCTGGCCTGAGGAGTTGTCCAAGACTGGGGGTCCCTCCTGTTCCCTGAGACCCAGGGCCTGCCTGGCTTGGCCACAGTCCTAGGCCCGCAGGGGAGGCCGGGGTTCGAGCTGGGCTGGTTTCCTGGGGCAGCACTGTCTGGTCACTTCTCTGCTGGGCTGAGTTGCCTTGGCCCCTGGTTGGCCAAGCCCCTCTGGGTCCCTGGCTGAGTCTGTGGCTGGTGCCCTGGGTCTCTGACCCTGTGGCAGGGGACAACTGCCCAGACCCACCCGCGTTGATGGTGACAAATGCGAGGGGTGAACCCCAGGGGCTGACTGGGGCGGCTGAGTCATGCTTGGTCCTGTGCCCTCTGCCCACTGCTCCTCTGGCTGTGTCACCATCCGGGCATGTGTCAACCCCCTGGGGCGACTCACAACACAAGCCCCCGCCCCTGCTGCGTACAGCCTCACTGCCTACAAAGACCCCCATTCAGTCCCGGGTGCTGTCGCCCTTGGAGATTTGAATCTCAACCCACATTTCACAGATGAGGAAGCAGGTCCAAGGCCCCCGGGCCAATCAGAGGTACTCTCCTGCCTCTGGGCCTGGACCTGTTCCCATGGCACCACAGATGGTGTTCCCAACTGCAGTGGTGAGTTCCCCGTCGCTGCAGGTGTTTAAGTTTGGCAGGGAAGTTGTAGAGGGAACTTGGGCATCATGTGGGGTTCTTCATGGCTCCTTCCAGCCCTGGACTTTCCTGGCACTGGGGGGCAGAGGCACCCAATTCTCACGTTCTCTTGCCGTTAAGTCCCTAAGCAATGCATTGGTCATTCTAGCAGCATCCAGCAATGTCTGTAGGCAGGTTGGGCCTCCACCTAGAAACCCTCTCCATAGCCTGGCCTGAACCTCCACTGAGCGTGCCATCCATCGCATCTCCAGGGGCTCCGGCTGGCCTCCTCATAGCTCAGTGAGTGGGATGGGGGCACAGAGGGCGAGCGGGCTTCAGGGAAATGGGACCGCTGTGAGGCCGGGGGCTGATGGAGGAGTCGGGAAGGGGGACACCCACCCACCCATCCGAATCATCAGGGAGCTGATGCTGCCTCTTGCTCTCCCTCCCCTGGGTAGGGGTGTTCCCCCTCCCACACACCTGTATGTGACACCGCCTTGCGGCGAGAGCTGTGGGCCGTGGGCAGGGCCGGAAGGAATCCTCGTGCGGTTTCCTCAAACCTGTACTTATCCTATGCCCGTGACCGTGCCTGCGCACCCTCTGGGGGTTCTGTCACCTAGGTGCACACCTGGAACAGACGCACAGAGTTTATTCTCCAGCTCCTTGGCTGGGAGCTGAGCACGCCCAGTCCCTGGTGCCTGGAATGGGGTAGGGGAGCCAGGCCTGGGGGCAGCACCCATCCCCACAGCCAGTGCCTCCCACAGAGACCCTGCAGCGGGTGTCAGCCCGCCCGGGGGTCCCGCCTCTGCCCCCCACCTGGGTTTGGGGAGCCCGAGTTGGAAGCTGCAGTAACTGCTCTCCAGGCAGGATAGGAGCGTAGTGGGTGAGGGGGCCTGGCCCCTGTTCCTGGGCCGTGAGCCTCTTGGACCTGCGTGTCCCCCTCCCTGAGGACAGACAGAAGGCTAGAGCGCTGGAGTTGGGGAGCAAGGAGGGGTGAGGGGGTGTAAGGCGGAGGGTGTGGGTGGGGTCAGTAGCTTGAGATGTTGGCAGTCACACTGCTCCCTGAGCCTCGGTTATCTGACATGAAATGAGCCCCATCAGTTTTGTCCCCACCCCCACTCTGGTCAGGAGTGTTGGGGGTGTGATGTGAGGATGTCGATCTCTTCAGCAGAGACCTGGCTCTGGGCAGCAACAGGACATGAGCTGGTGTTGCCATGTTGATTATTACAAGAGCTTAGCCACTACAGGTAGGGGTGGGGATGCTCTGCCTCTATTTCTCCACGTGTCGCTGCAGTTAGTGAGCACCAAGCGTGTGTAAAAGGCCAGGGGTACCCCATCTGTGCCCCCCACCCCCAGCTGGCTTCTCTTAAGCGCAGGATCTTTTGGCCCAGCAGGCCCTGGAATCCTTTTCAGGCGAAGGTTCCATCGAGAACAGCAACTCCTTTCTTTGCTTTCTTTTCCTCTTCCTCCGGGGGCCAAAAATAGGGCCTGAATGGGACACAGCTCTGGGCCGGCAGCAGCGAGACAATAGCTGCCTCCTGACCGAAGCCGCTCCTGGCTCTGGTCCATGGGGGGAGGGGAGATGCACAGACACACTCCCCCACCCCCTGGCCCCAGCCCCTGCCGCTGCTGCCTTTCCCATGGGCTCAGCCAGAAGCCGTCCCAAAGCCCCTCCAGCCCCTTGGAGTGTGATCGCCAAAGGGGTTCCCCACTTGCTCTGGGAAAGTGCTCATAGCTGCTTGGCTGAGACCCGGGCCCTTGCCCCCTGAGCAGCCCCAGCCTGTCTCCTGGTCTGGAGCCGAAGGCCTCCGTGGGGCGCCCACTTCTGGTTCTCTTCTGTGCCCTGTCTGGCACATGGGAGGAGGCCAACCCACAGCTCTGATGTGCTTTTCCTTTTGACTCAGTGGGACTTTTTTAGAGATCAAAGAGATGTGCCCTCTTGGGAGGAGGTGAGCTCCCTATCACTGGAGGTGATCAAATAAAGTTCAGACATGCACAGGATGGGGGACAGGGCTAGTCAAGCATCCAACGGACATTTGGTCATATTGTCTTCATGTCTCAGAGGAGATCTTGGTTTGAATTCCACACGCCTCCCTTGCCAGCTTGGTGGCCTTGAAAAAGTCATATCTCCTCCCTGAGCCTCTGTTTCCCCATCTGTAAGATGGGTTCAACAGGACTAACATCACAAGGGGGTGGAAATGGATCTCCAAAATGCCCCATGTAGTGCCTAGTACATGGTAGGGGTTTCAGAAGCTTTGCCTCTGTTCTCCTCCCTCCTCAGACTAGTACTTACTCTGGGTCACAGAAAGGAGGGTCTGACCTGCTCTCGATCCCCAGGGAGCTCTGGAAGAAAGCCAGGCAGAACCCTCAGCCCGAGGGCTAACGCAGAAGGAAGATTCCTGGTAGGGTGTACCAATCTGGGAAGGCTTCCTGGAGGAGGTGCACCCCTAGGACGCTTCCAGGGAAGTATGGTGCATATTCTGTGCTTGTGGCAGCCTATGGCAAGGATTAGAGGAGCATCTAGCCTGAGTTGAGGCCAAAGCCACAAGTTGGTGGCCTCGAGGGGCAAATGCCGCTAAGAACTGGCATTTCTGATCACAGGGGTAGCCCCCTGCGTTCTAAAAAGATTGGTTTTAAAGTCAATGTTGACAAACTTAGGCAGGTGTCCCCCAGTGCTCCCCATAACCTGACATCCTAGCCCTGCCCTTCCCCTGCCAGCTCCCTGCCTGGCCTGGCCAGGATCCAAGTCGGGGGACTTGGGCACAGGACAAGTTAGGGGGCCTGTGCTGTGCTGGGTTGGAGCCTGGCAGTGACGTAGTCCCCGCAGCTGCCAACAGTTGCCAGGGCAACGGTTGCCAGGGGCTGCTGTCACCTGCGCCCCTTCTCCCGGGCTGGCGGGCTGGCGGGCTGGCAGCCCATCTTCCCTGGCTGCCCCCTTTGTTTGAAGCTCCAGTGAGGTGAGGGGGCGGGGGCTGGGGCGGCTCAGCTTCGAAGTCCCCCTCTGGCCTCTTGAACCGACCCACCACCCCAGCAGGCTGCAGCCTGCAGACACGGCGAGCCCTTCGCTTGTTCATTCACGCGCTTTATGTACTTATGGTCCACCTGATGCCACGAAGGAGTGCAGGTACGATTCTGCCCCTCCATCCCCTCTGCTCCTGGTCCTGCTCCCCTCTCCTCCCACCCCACCTCACCCCACTCCCCCACCCCTCTCCCCTTCCGACTCTTCACCCTCCCCTCCGCGCTCCATCCTCTTTCTCCTCTCCCTCTGCCCTCCATCCTCTTCCATCCCCCTACCCCCTCTTTCTCCTCTCCCTCTTCCCTCCATCCTCCCCTCCCTCTTCCCTCCATCCTCCCCTCCCTCTTCCCTCCATCCTCCCCTCCCTCTTCCCTCCATCCTCCCCTCCCTCTTCCCTCCATCCTCCCCTCCCTCCACCCCTCTTCTCCCCAGCACTGATAGCATAGCTGATAAGTGGTGTAGAGGTGGGGCTGGGGTGGCACTAGGGACCCTGGGGAGTCATAGGTGCTATTCTAAGGGGAATTGGTCAATTAAACCCACAGCAGCCTTGACAAAGACGAGGAAGTGGTTGGGGGTGGGAGCCCCACGCCCCACACCCCCCCTCAGTCATACTCCAGCTAAAAATTATTTTCTGTCTTTGGGTTGCACCCCACGGTCACAGACAAGCCTCTGAGAAGTGTCAGGAGGTGGTGTCCCAGGCCTGCAGAGGCTGGGTGGGTGTCACTCGGGCCATTCTGACAGCCCTGGGACCAGGGCCCTCAGGCAGAGAGAATTCAGTTAACATCAAGGAAACACAGATTTTGAAGCATCTTTTACTGTGATTTTAGAGAGAAGCCCTTTCTAACAGTCAGGTAAGGTCAAGGGGAAACGGGTCCAAAACCAAGATGGTGAGTTCTAGAGCCGGGCCCTGGGGTCGCATCTCCTCTCCACCGCTCCTAGCTGTGTGGTCTCCGGCAGGTAACTCAACATTTCAGGGCCTGAGTTTCCTTCTTTGTTAAATGGGCACGATGGTACCTGTCTCGGAAGGTTTTGGGGAGGATTAAATGTGTGAGTTTGTCTGAAGAGCTTAGAATCAAGTCTTGCATTTTCAAAGAGCTTAATTAGTGTTGGCTGTGTTACTGGAGGTGGTGAGCACCCTGCCCACGGGGGTGTGCAAACGGTGGTAGAGGACCTGGTAAAGCCAGCTGTGTGCTCAGTGAGCTGGGCTGTGCCTCCACTGCCCTTCCCTGGAGGGCCCCAGCCCTCGTGTGGGAGGACGTCTGGCTGTGTGTCCTGTCCGCCCCTCAGCCAGGGATCTGGGACCTGGAGGAGGAGAACAGAAAGGGAGGGCTGGTGGCTGGCCTTGGGCACGACGAGGGTCCTGCACTCCAAAGATGGGCGTTCTGCCAGGCCCGGGATAGCCGAACTGCAGCCCTAAAACATGAGCAGGGAGGGGAGTGGGCTGACCTTGCAGACCTGGCCTTGGGCAGTGTGGGAGCGCAGAGGGGGAAGGGGAACTTCGACCAGACAGCCAAGGGCCGCCTGCGGTTTGAGAAGGAAGAGAGGCTGGCCAGGAGGAGGAGATGGCCCAGCCAGTGGGAGGTGGGCCCTGCCCTTCCCGGTGAGCATCCCGAGGCCCTGAGCTGCAGAGAAGGCAGGCGGGGACAGTGATCACAGTCACCCACTCTGCAGAGGAGGGAACTGAGGGACAGGCCGGCCCGAAGTTCCCAGGGCCGGTGAGCCACAGAACTAGTGCTGGGCCTCAGGTGTCTGACTCCTGCCGCCCCCGCTCTGCATTCCTTGGGCAGGGGCTGACTGGTGTGTGCCCCGGGGTCCTGGAGTCCAAGGGCGGGGGGAGGAGGCTTGGCCATGGGTGCAGACCTCCCAGGAGCATGGAGCTGAACAGGGCTGGCACCAGAGTCCCTGGGCTGCTCGTGAGAAACCTGGGTGCCCAAGCCCCACCCTGGACGGGGCCAGATCTGTGACCCCTCCTCATCCCTTCTCCCTTCAGTTCTGGGTCTCTTCCCCCTACTCGAAAATTCTACGATTTGATTCTCAGCTCCTAAAAGTTCTTGCATCTTCATCTTCTCTCTCTCTTTTTCTTTCTCTCTCTCCCTCCCTCCCTCTCAAGTCCAACATTCTAAGTGTCTCAGCCGTTTGGGGCGAGGCCGAGGGACCAGCTGGCTGTGGCTGGCTTTAATGGAATGGCCAACCTGGGGACAGGGCTGCGGTGCCCCTTTCCCCCAGAACTGGTGTTGCTGGCCCAGGGAAGGTGTGATGGGGCCAAATATACCCCAGGCTCCCGGGGTACCTCTCTCGCCTGGAAGTGCCAAGGATGGTGATGAGTTGCCTCAGGGACCAGCACAGCCTGAACGGCTCCTGCGCCCATCTCAGGCTGGCTAACGGCCTCGGGGACAGCAGGGGGGAGGGGAGGGGCTGGGAGGGGGGATGCTGACAGGCTTCTTATCTGGGTGGTGTCTTCTGAGAGCTTGTTTGTCATGTTGGTACCAGGTGTCCGTGCAAAAAAGGACAAACCATCACACTGGGCTGGGAAACAAAGCCCAGCTCAACTCCATGAATTTTCTTCCTGCAGGACTTATCAGAGCCTTTGCTATCTAATACACAAGACCAAGTAGGGCCTGCAGTGTTTCCCTAACTTAGGAACTAGTGCTTAGTAAGTGCTCTAGCAAGTCACCTCATGGTAAAGTCAGGAAGATAGTCCCTGAGAAGGGAAGGAACTCCAGAGACCACAGGGGCTATAAAAGCACAGGCTTTGAGCTTGGGCAGACTTTGGTGTGAGTCCTGGCGCGGCTACTTACTTGCTATGTGATCTTGGGCATCGCTTGAGCTCTCTGGACTTCAGTGTCCTCGTCTTTAAAGGGGGGATGATAATTGCATTTGCTCCGCAGACTTGTGGTGAGGACCGAGTGATAACGTGGGGAAAGTCTCTGAACGACGCCAGGCTCAAATCGAGCACTTGCTCAACGGGACCTGTCATCCCCTCCTCGTCTTGGATTCCAGGTCCTTCTCCCTGTGCCAGGGGACCCCTGTTTACTCCCACTCACCACCTGGTGTTCCGCCAGGTGCCATGCGGTCGGGAGAGGATGGGGAGGCCCGAAGCCCAGGGCATCGGGACCTTCACAGCTATGTCACAAGGCCGGCCCCCAGGGAGGAGGGCCAGCGTGTGCAGAGGCTGGAGGTGGGCACAGCCAGCCCGGCTTGTCTCTGGGTGGGTGACTATATGGTGGGCTCTCTGAGCCTCTTGGGCAGACGCTCTGGTCCCCACACCGCAGGCTGCAGGGCAGGGGCTCCAGGTAACTGGCTCTGGCGAGGACGCAGCGTCCTTTCACCGGGGCAGGCCCGTCCCTCCCACTTCCCCTCTCGGTCTCCCCACAGGGCGAGGGCCCGTCTGGGCCTGCAGAAGGAGCCGTGGCCGGGGCTCGGCTGGACCAGAGGCCGCGGGGAGCCGGGGCCTGCGCTGGCAGGCAGGCCTCTGGGGTCTGGAGCCAGAATGTGGGACTCGGCCAGGCAGGGCCGTCACATCCGCCAGCCTCTGGGGGCGGGCAGCTCGCTTAATTTTTATTCTCCTTTATCGTAGAAAAATTCCTGAAACCTGAAGTCACGCTGCCTCCCCCAGCGATGCCAGGACACCCTTCCTGTGGGGACTCTCTGTGGTCACCTAGCTTGGGCCTCAGCCACCCACGAGAGCGGGAACAGAGGGAGGAGAGAGTGGCTCAGTGTTTGCAGGCTGTGCTCCCAGGAGCCGAGGCCCCTGCAGAGGGTCTGGGGGTCTGGGCTGGGAGTGGGGAGTGGCCCCGGGTCCCACTCGGGTCTGACGGGGGCGTCTCCTTTGATTTGCTGGGTACACGGTGTTTCTAAGTAAGATCGACTTTTTTTATAAGATAGCGTGGAAACAGGGTGCAGGGTCCTCTAGCCCCCGTCCCCCCAGGAGGAAACACCTGCAGGACCCTCTGCCCCTGTTCTGTTCTAATGAGCCTGCCCCCTGGCACGTGAGGTCTGTTTCTCCTCTGCGGAGCTAACCTGCCCCCTCCCAGGCTTCTTCCACTTTCTGCCCCTTGCCCCCTGTGTACGCGTGCATGCAGGGCACACACGCGCACACACACCCCTCCATGCTTACCCTCTCAAGCTTTCGTGCTTACCCTCCCCTCTCACTGTCCCTCTCCTGGGCCACATCTGTCCTCCCTAAGACCCTGGCCCAGGGCTCAGAGGGTAGCCCGCAGCTCGAAGTTGCTCCCCCCACACACTAGACAGCAGCTGGGGACGGGGCTGGGGGAGGAGAGCTGAGCTGGGTCCTCTCCCCGCAGGAGGGCAAGACCAGGCTGGTACCTCAAGACCTGGGGGCTCCTCCCTGCTCGGCTCCCTTCCCCCCACCCGCGCCCTCCGTCTCCTGGCTGTCCTTTGGGAGCCCCCTTCCAGGGTCCTGGGGCCCTGCTAACGCCAGTGAACAGAGGAGCACAACACCTCCTCACCACCGGCTGGAGAAGGGGCACCGCTGGGACACAGGGCCCTGCCACAGGGACCAGCCGAGTGGTCTGGGGCCAGTCCCCACCCGTCTCTGACTGTCCCTGTACAGGAGGGCTGCTGGTGGCATCCCGGGCCTGTAGCCTGCAGAGTGTCAGTCAACGGGATGCTTGTTACTCCCGAGCCCCACCCAGACCTGCTGCGTCCTACCCTCTGTGTGTGGGGCCTGGGAATCTGCATTTTAGCCGACTCCCTGGGGTGGTTCTGACCCACAGGTGGGTTTGGGCACCTCTGACGTGAACCCTTGTGGCAACGGTGGGGGGCTCATAAGGTTGAGAATGGGCCATGGTCCTGCCCCCCAAGACCATGGAGGTTAATTCTGATGGGGGATGAGCGGTTCGGTAAAGCTTCGTGGGGAGAGAGTGTCTTCACTGAGTCTGAAAAGATGAGCTGGGTTGTCCCAGGGATGGGGAAGGCATCCAGGCGCAGGGACAGTCTGGAGGTGGGTGGATAAGTTTGTGGCTCAGTGCGTGTAAATGGAAGGAGAAGGAAGGGAGAGGGGGACCAGGTCCGGGCATCTTCCTGGAGAGGTGACCGCCCGGGAAGGATTGACCCCCGAGGCGCCCGGGTCCTGTCCACTCAACTTCCACCTCCATCCTCCGAGGAAATGGGTTTTCCAGGAGCCTGGACGGGGCCAGCGGTGACTCGTGGCTACACACGAATGGCAGAGGAAGTGACTCAGGCCCCGGGGGGAGAAAGTGAGCCTGTGGGTCTCCTGTCCCCCGTCCCCTGTCCCACGTCCGACACCATGAGGATGGGCAGGGCTGGGCCTGAGCTGTGCTAGAGCCCCTTCTCCTGGGCTCAGCCAGTCCTGGGAGGGAGCCCTGGCTTAGACAAGGCCTGGCTGCCCTCCACTCTGCCTGGATCCTTGGGGACCCCATGATGGTGGCCCCCATTGTGTCAAGATAGGCCGGACTGTTCTGTTCTCCGTGTGTGTTTACGGAAGGCCTGAGGTCAGGGGCGGCTGCTCCGGAAGGGGAGCTGGCGGGGGGGACTTCCCTGGGGGGCTCGGCCCCCAAGTCCTCTTTCCCAGGCTAGAATTGTCTGCACTGCCTGTGATCTTGGCTGCCCCCCATTCTTCTCTCCTTTTATCTGGGGGTCTCTCAAAGCCAGGGGAGCGTGCATCTCCCAGACCTCTGCTGGCGCCAGCTCTACAACGCCACATCTTGAGTCGGTCCCAGGTCTGCGTCTTGGCTCCACTCGTGGTCGTCTTGGAACAGACGCCCTTCCCCAGCCTCAGTTTCCTGATCTGTAAAATGGCAAAACAGTAGAGCCAGGCCACAGGGTGGGTCTGAGGGTGTAGATGGTGCTGCTGCTGTTATCATCGTGCTGTTTCTAGAATCCTCTCTCCCGGCGACTCCCCGGCTCAGGCCCGGTGCCGTGTGAGGTTAGAAGAGGGTCTCGCCTGCGGGCCGGTGGTTGGTTCTAAGAGTATCTGATGGCCGGGGCCCTTCCAGCCCTGTGGGTCTATGGCTCCCGAGACCGGGGACAGGTTCTGTCCGTGTGGTCCACGTGGAGGTTCACATATGGGCCCCTGGTTCTGGGGTTCGGGCTCTGGAACGCAGATCCCGTCCTTCCTGGCTGAGCCAGGTGGTGGCACCAGGGTGATGACCTGGGCATTCTGCAGCCCTGCTGGAGGGGCTGGGAGTGTGCGCCTGTCACAGATGCCGACTGCGCCCTCTGAGTGGGTGGCAGGTGTGTGTACAGGGGCGGGGGATGGGGGACGGTGAGACGGGCAGTGGGAAGGGCTCTCTGTGGTGCCAGTGGCTGTGGGGGACGAGCCAAGTGGACAAGCAGCACAGTGCCCTCCCCCTGCCCATTCGGGGTTGGAATCCTTTCCTTGTCCCCAGTCCAGCCCTCCCGTCCCTTGGGAGGGTTCTGTGGCCAGCCTCAGGTCCGGGCGGTGAGGAGGGGAGTTTTCTGGGTGGGGCTTCAGTCTTCCCATCGCGTCCTGCAAAGGAAGTTTCATGCTCCAAGAATTTCCCGGCAAGGTGATCTGGAGGATGAGCTGGCCGTGGGGGCTGCGTGGGGGGCGTGGAGGTCGGGCGGAGATGGAGGAGTAGGAGCCTGTGATAGGCACATGGAATTGAGTCAGAGGCAGACATGAGCTGGTACAGAGATAGTGAGCTGACACCTATGGCGCCTACTGCATGCATGGCCCTGTGCTAAGTCCCTTACAGGTATTAGTTCATCTAATCCTCACAATGACCCTTGAAGTAGGCTGTTTTGATTTCTATTTACAGATGAGGAAAGTGGGGCCCAGAGAGGGTGAGTAACTAGCCCAAGGACACACAGCTAGTGAGTGGGGGAACTGGGATTTGAACCCGGGCAGTCTGGCTCCAGAGTCCACTCCATTGACTAAGAGTGGGATAAAGGAAGCCAGGTAGCCCCTCTCCCTCAAATCCCAAGAATGTCGATGGGGACAGAGTTGTCTACCTTAGTGTGGGTGTTCAAACAGCCAGGGTGGAGTGGGGATGAGCCAGGGAGCGTCAGGGTCATGCAGTCAGCCCCTTGTCTTTGTCTGAACCCCTTCCATGGCACTTCACAGTGGTGCGGCCTTGCTGGTGCCCCTCCCATGACGGGGAGCTCACTCCCTGTCTCTGCTTCCGTTGCTCTCAAAGGTCAATCCAGGAGGATTGTTGTAAGTGGATGGTTCTGCCCTGTCCGGGGGCCTTGTCTACCAACAGTGGTAGCTCACTTTGAAGGTCAGCGAGCCACACGTGGGTTCTGGCCAGCTTCGTCCTTGCTTGCTGTGTGATGTCAGGAAGTCATCGGTCCTCTCTGGGCCTTGAATCTAAATGCCATAAAATGGGGAATTGGGGCCAAATTCTCAAAGTGATCTGTGAGCTATGAGTTCAGAAGTGTGGAACAGTGGTCACAATGAGGAGGGCTGCCTGGAGGAGGTGACATTTGGATTAGGGTTCAGAAGTAGACAGAAACAAGGGCTGGTAGAAAGGAGAAGGAAAGGAGGGACGTGTTCCTGTCCCTGGACGCTGGGTTTCCTTCTGCTGGTCTGAGGTGGCAGGAGGCCATTTCAAAAGGAGCCAAAATGCTCAGAGAGGATGGAGAGCAAAACCATAAAAATCACAATCTGGGAAACAGGCGCGTTCCCCAAAACACTTTCACATCCTCTTCAGAGGGATCCTGTGAAGCCACCAGGGCGGCATCATGAGCCCAACTGACCTATAATTGGACTGACGAGGCCTGAGAAGCTGGGGTTCCATTACACATGGGGGGACATAGGAGACTGGCTCTAGCTTGAGGGGCTAGGTTAGTTTGAGGAAGGCCGGGCCCAGGAAAGAGGCAATGAGTCCTGCCTGGGCCACCCCTCCCTTTAATGCTGCCCTCAAATATTCCATGCAAAAGGCACCTCTTCCCGGAAGCCCTCTTGATTCCTCTCGAACACAGACTCCTCCTGTGCCCGCAGATCGCCAGACTTCCCTTCGTCTGGCTTGTGGCAGATGATTGCATCTGTCCCCACGGCCATAACCAGTTCCCCACAGGGTGAAGCTGCCTGTCTGTGTCTGTCAGCACCCAGCTTGGTCACAGGGCCAGCTGGCAGTGGAGAGGGCCAAGCCACCTGGCATCTCTCTACAAACGCCAGGCACCACAGTCTTCCCCAGGCAGAGAAAGCCCCTGGTCTCTGGAGTAATCTTGGGCAAGCCATTTAACCCCTTGGACCTCAGGTTCCCCGTCTGTAAAATGGGCGCGCAGCAGGGCCCACGCCCCAGGGGTGCAGTGAGGATTAATACAGCAGTGGGGGGGGGGGAGGTCAGCACAGGCAGGCAGATAGTCGGCGCTCAGCTATAGAGGTGCCCACTCTACCCCAGGGTGGGGCTGGGGGAGCTGGGCCTCCCCGCCCTTGGGCCACACTGGGACATCCCTCTGCTTTTCCAGCTGTCCGGGCCCTGGGAGCCGGCTCCCCCTGGTGGCCATGACGGGAAGCGCCCTTCCCCTCCGGCCCGGGTAGGGGGCGCTGTGGGTGCGCTGGTCCTTGGCCGCATCCCCTGACCCGTCCACCCTCCCAGCCTTCGCCCAGCAGCCTGGGGGCAGTAGGCCCTGCAAACAGATGCTCAGGAGCTCCCTGTCGGGCTGAGCAGGGAATGCACCATCCCGCACCGCCGAAGGGCGGCTAACATGGGGCACTGGCCAGTGGTGGGGACCAAAGAGGGCCAGGACTGACTGCAGAGGGAGTTGAGGAAGGCTTCCTGTAAGAGGCGTCCTCTGAGCTGGGTCTCAGGGATGACGACGGTGAGGTTCCCGGAGGAGAACCGAGAGCCCCCTTTTTCCTTGTCTCCTCCAGGCCTGGAGGCGGCGGGGTGGTTCTAGGTGGCGCTGTGGAGCCGTCCCCACCAGATTCTAGCAGAGGTCCCCCCATCACGGCCGGTCCGGATGGAGGTCCTAGGATGAGCCCTGTCTCCTGTGACTTACACGGGCTCATGCAGCCAGCGAGAGGACCTGGGACTGGAACTCGGCCGGGCTCTGGACAGCCGCTGCCTCTTGATGCTCAGTTTCTGGCAGCTACAAGGCTGTTTCCACGCTGGCCTGCCCCTCACGTCCCACATCCAGGCTACACTGGCCTCCCCCTCTGCAGGGCTGGCCCCACCACCCTGCGAGGCAGGCCCCCCACTACCACTCCCGCCTCTTTCAGGTGGTGGCTTCTCGGGGTGACTTCGGGGAGGAAGATGGCTGCCCAACCGCTGCTGCACACAGTGCTGTCCCTGCTGGCTCTGCTCCTCCTGGCTCAAGGTGGGCTTTCCTGTGGGCGCCTGGGACTGTGTGCCCTGTGTTACAATGCCCCCATGTCTGGGACAGCTGCCAGCGAATCCACTAATAACCCCTTTGGGCAGGCATGGGCCTGCAGACACAGCTTAGCAAGTGGATGATATTTCCCAGGAAAGAAAAAGGCCCCCCTTCATTCTAGCAGATGCAGCCCCACCCACAGTGCACAGCTTGGGGAACATGGGCTGGGTTTCGGCCCCACTCACCTCTGCAGCCAGAGCATCCTTGTGCAATGCACAACCTGCACAACTGTCTGTGGCAGGCATGGTCTCATTAAATACCTTCTTTCTCTTAAAGGTTTTTTTTTTGCCTTTGAAATTATTGTTAATTTTGAGTTCTTATTTTGAGACCAGTAATTTTTGAGCAGGGTAGACTCACATTTTTGTAGCTCCTTTGACGTATAGGCCCTTGAAATGTGTGTGGGTCCCAGGCACTGGGCTCCTGTGTTCTGGGCCCGAGACCCGCCCCTGCCCGAGCCCCGTCTGCACTCTCTGCCTCCTCAGGTGCCCGTGGCGGGGGCCTCCGGGAAGACTTCCGCTTCTGCGGCCAGCGCAACCAGACACAGAAGAGCGGCCTCCATTATAATCAGACGTCAGAGCTACACATCTCCATCCAGAACTCGGAGGGGGCCCTCACCGTCCACGCGCCCTTCCCTGGAGCCTCCTCGGCTCCCCAGGACTTCCCCGAGCCCAGGGGCCTTTACCACTTCTGCCTCTTCTGGAACCGCCACGCCGGGAAACTGCACCTTCAGTACGGCAGGAAGGACTTCTTGCTGAGTGACCAAGCCTCCGGCCTCCTGTGCTTCCGGCAGCAAGAGGAGAGCCGGGCCCAGGGTCCCCCGCTGCTCGCCACCTCTGTCAGCTCCTGGTGGAGCCCCCGGAACACCAGCCTGCCCAGCGCTGCCGGCTTCACCTTCTCCTTCCACGGTAAGGGACTGCCGGACAGAAGGAGCAGCTCGGCCAAAGGCCTGGAGGTGGGAAAGCAAAGTGCACGGCAGGCTTGACAGCAACTGGGCAACAGTGTCAGGTCAGGGAGCTCGATGTTGTTCCCAGGCAGTGGGAGCCATTGAAGGTGTCTGAGGATGGGGAGAGTGGTCCCGAGTGTGCTTCAGGAAGGTTTGTGGGAAGGCAGGGCTGAGGGCGGAGGGGCACAGCCCCACTGAGAGGCTGTGGGGAAGGTCCGGGTGGAGGAAGATGAGGTCTGACCCAGGTGGGAGGCGAGAGAACAGAAAGACGGGACTGGGTGTCAGGAGCCAGAGGAAAAATTCTGCTTCATCAGCAGCAGCATCAATTATTCATCCCCATTTCACAGAGGAGGAAACTGAGGCACAGAGAGGCACAAAGTTGCACAGCTAGTAAGTGAGGGAGCCAGGGTTTAAACCAGCGGGTGATTGACATTTGGTGGGGGCTAGCACCCCAGAGCCACTACAAGGGCCCCCCCTTCCAATCTCTCCAGGAGAGGTCAAAGGTCAGGAGAGCAGGAGGCGGACTCTGAGGTGTGAAGGCTGTGTGTTTTGCTGGGGTGTGACAGGTGTGATGTGGTGAATGGGGGACAGGGAGGAGACAGCGGTCAGGAGCTGGGGGCTTTCCTGGGGGGCTAGGACTTCCCTGATTCTGATTCCTTCCAGGGAGCTCCAGTTGGGGGTGGGGTCCCAGGGGTGGCGGCTGGGGGCACAGCCCTTTGCATATATTAGTGGCTCCAGGCCCATGACAATGCTGGGGTGGCAGGAGCAGGCCGGCTCCTGGCCCAGGGGCTGGCCAGGGCAGCAGTCAGGGGCCAGGGCAGTAGATGGGGCCCCCACCCCGGGCTGGGATTCTGCCCCAACCTGGAGGGTTTAGGGCAGAGTCGGGCACGGCTGCAAATGGCTTCCTGAGAACAGGTCTGGCCTGGTCTGGCTTGGTCTCTAGAGAGTTTTTTTAAAAACATGAGCCAGAGTTTTCAAATCGCCTAAAAACCAGGCTTTCTGCTTTATAAATTCCGTTTGGCCACCCAGGGCCTGCCTTCCTTGGCACAGGGCACGCCTCCTCCTCTGCATGCCTGTCCCCGTCTGCCTGCCTCATCTCAGTCCCGTCTGAGCCCTGGACACCCCCGAGTCTGCAGCCCTCGGGTGCAGGGTGCCCGGGCAGAGGGCCTGGGGTCGGGAGGCTGGGGGTGTGGAGTCCCCGGAGCCACCACACGAGCCCCCCCGCCCCCAATCCCTCCTGAAGGAGCCTGGAATGAACCCTCCCGGCTCTGTGTGTGTAGCCAGAAGGGGGCCTGGGTCAGTGTGTCCCACCCTGCCCTGCAGGGGCTGGAGTTGCTGGAGGGTTCCTTGTGGCGGAGCCCCCATCTAGCTGGCCTCATCTCTGAGTGACCGTGGGGGAGTCCACCCCACCTCTTGGAGCCTCAGTTTCCTCTTCTGTAAAATGGGGATAGAAGCTTCCAGAGTGGTGGGACAATTAATGGGAGCATGATGAGTGTGGTATAGCACCTCAGTCAACAGCATGAGGTGGGTCCGTCTGTCCTCTCCCCAGACCCTCCCCAGAAGGCCTCCCACGATGCCTCTGTGGACGTGTGCCAGCTGAAGAGGGACCTCCAGCTGCTCAGCCAGCTTCTGAAGCATCCCCAGAAGGCCGGGAGGAGGCCCTCGTCCACCCCCGCTGGCCAGTGAGTGTGGCTCCCCAGCGCGGAGGGTCTGGGGGAGGCAGCCCCAGACCTGGCCCGGGGCGGGGACCTGGAGCGGGAGGCCGGCTGGAGGCCTCTCCTGCGGCTGGAACATCTTCTCATCTCTCTGCCTCCTCCTGGAGTAATCGAGATACAGCCCCGCAGGCCAAGCCCCTCGCCTGCCTGAGTCAGTAAAAACAAATGTCACACCCCCCAGCCCCGGACAGCTGCCCCCAGCCCTCTGCCCCACCAATAAAGGAGAAGCGATGGCCCATTTGAGAGCTCAGCAGACTGAGGCCCAGAGATGGGAGGCTGCTCCATGGCCAGAGCGGGTCAGTCCAGGCAGAACCGGGCACAGAACCCGGTGGCTGAGTTCCAGGATAGCCCCACCCCCTCTCCTTTCCTGTTTGCTCTGATGCTCCAGCTTCCTCTGTGCCCCCGCAGGTCCTTCCATCTGCCCCTCACTCACTGGCTGTTTTCCTCTCGCCCCTCTCTTCTGTCCCTGACCCTCGTCCCCTCTCTCCATCTGCGTCTTTCCTGTGGACCTGCCTCTCCTCTCCCTCTGTCTCCCTGCCCGCCCCATCTGCCCTCCCGGCTGTCACCCACCCTCCTCCCCCCAAGGCGGCTGCAGAGCCTGGAGTTGAAGCTGACCTCTGTGAAGTTCACCGGGGACACGGTGTCCTTCGAGGAGGATCGGGTCAATGCCACGGTGTGGAAGCTCCAGCCCACGGCCGGCCTCCAGGACCTGCACATCCACTCCGGGCGGGAGGTCAGGGGTCCGATCAGGAAGGGGCCAGGGCAGGAAGCAGATGTGGGGCTGTGAGCGCTCCCCTCCTGGGCCTCCGGAACCAGATGTGTGCCTAGGAGGAAGGTGCGGCCCAGGGCCTACCCCGTCAGTGGCCGCCCCAGGCGCGGAGGACCCTTCCTGGCACGGTGGTGGGGACAGAGGTGGGGCGGGAGCTGCTCCCTGCACAGGCTCACACCCACGTGAACAGAAGACAAATCCCCAGATCCCTGTGCACGCACCTCAGTCTTGAGACGGTCCCTCCTGTGGGCCTGGTCAGCCAGGAGCCGCCCACACCACCCTCGCACCCCCGCCTTGTACCCCCCTACACTGCCCTCGCACCCCCCCCACTACCCTCATACCCCCCCACTGACCTCGCACCCCCCCACACACTGCCCTCGCACCCCCACACTGTCCTCGCACCACCCCACTGACCTCGCACCCCCCCACACTGCCCTCATACCCCCCCACCACCCTCGCACCCCCCCACACTGCCCTCGCACCCCCACCTTGTACCCCCCTACACTGCCCTCGCACCCCCCCACTGCCCTCATACTCCCCACTGACCCCGCACCCCCCCCACACTGCCCTCGCACCCCCACACTGTCCTCGCATCGCCCCACTGACCTTGCACCCCCCCACACTGCCCTCGCACCCCCACACTGCCCTCATACCCCCTACCGCCCTCGCACCCCCCCCACCGCCCTCACACCCCCCCACCACCCTCGCACCCCCACACTGCCCTTGCACCCCCGCCTTGTACCCCCCACTGCCCTCGTACACCTCCACACTGCCCTCGTAACCCCCACTGCCCTCGCACACCTCCACCGCCCTCACACCCCCCCACCACCCTCGCACCCCCCACACTGCCCTTGCACCCCCCCACCACCCTCACACCCCCCACACCGGGATATTATAGGCAGAGCTGGGGTCCAAAGCCCAGACAACAGAACACCACGTGACTCTCCCAGGCCTGTTTGCCCCGGGGCCCTGGGCTCTAACCACCAGGCTCCCCAGCTAGCCTGGGTGCCAAGGAAAGGAGGGCTGAGAAGGGCTGTTGTGAGTCAGGTGTGGCTCCCGAAGGATGTGGGCTTAGGGGTGGCGGCACCCAGGAGGTGTCGGAGGGGGGATGTGGAGGGGAGCTGGGGTCCCCCTCTGGCTGAGCCCTGACGGGACTGTGGTCTGCAGGAGGAGCAGGGCGAGGTCCTGGAGTACTCGGTGCTGCTGCCCCGCGCGGTCTTCCAGAAGACCAAAGGCCGGAGGGGGGAGGCTGAAAAGAGACTACTGCTGGTGGATTTCAGCAGTCAAGCCCTGTTTCAGGTGAGGCCCTCATCCTCGTGCCCGCCCCTCGGGAAGGCAGTTGGGAAAGAGGGATGGAAGGAAGGCGTGGAGCCAAGCCCCCTCCTCCAGGGGTCACGGCTTGTCCGTGTAAAGTCAGAAATTGGGCTGTAACATGCAGTCTCCCTGGGAGGGGTCTAAAGGGTGTTGTTCTCACTACAGTGTAAATGACTACATGTGCAAGAATTGTTTCCAGAGGGAGACTCAGCATCTCAGAGCTGTGCGCTGGGGACAGACAGGAGTCTAGAGAGCCTCGGGGACCTCTGGGCCTTTCTTCTCCATCCTGAGCCCCCTCCCTGCTCTCTTCCCCCACCCCGTATATCCAGGACAAGAACTCCAGCCAAGTCTTAGGTGAGAAGGTCTTGGGTATCGTCGTGCAGAACACCAAAGTGGCCAACCTCTCGGAGCCCGTGGTGCTCACCTTCCAGCACCCGCCACAGCCGGTGGGTGTGAGCAGACCGGCCCAGGGGACGAGCTTGTCCGGGCCCCTTTCCTCCCCTCTCTTCCGAATCGTTGTCTCTGACAAAGTGATTGTCTGGCTGAGGGCACCAGCCAGGCAGGTCCAAATGGGGTGGGGGCCCGACACTGACCTCCTCAGGCTGGACCCTAGAAGCATGGATGTAATGGGACCCACTCGCCTTCCTTCTCGCCCCTACAGAAGAACGTGACCCTCCAGTGTGTGTTCTGGGTTGAAGACCTGACATGTGAGTGTGCAGGGGTCTCTGAGCCGGGCAGGGCTCTCTGAGCCGGGCAGGTGTCTGGAGGAGAAAGCAGGTCCTGGAGGGTGGGGGAGATGGGGTTAATCAGGGAGGGCTTCCTGGAGAAAGGGATGGCAGACTAGGGATCTGTGCAAAGGCTCAGAAGAGGGAGCCAGTCGTGCATTTAGGGGGTGCAGTGGGGTCCTGGGGGATTGGGCTTAATCAGAGCCCCATGCTGTCCCCTCCTCAGTGAGCAGCCCGGGGAGCTGGAGTGACACTGGGTGTGAGACCGTCAGGAGGGAGACGCAGACGTCCTGCCTCTGCAACCACCTGACCTACTTTGCGGTGCTGATGGTGAGGGCGCCCTCCTGCCCCGCAGCCACACTGCAAGTGTGACAGCCACTTTCCACATATGTGTCATTCATTCCTCACAACAACCCCCGAGGTGGCTCCTGTTGTTGTCCCATTTCATAGATAAGGATAGTGAGGCTCAGAGAGGTTAAGCAATTTATCCAAGGTCACACAGCTAGTAAGTAAAAGAGCTGGTCTCTAAAGGCCTTGCTCTTTATTCCCAAATTTTGGTGCATGATAAAAATGGATATTCCTGGAGCTGGCCCTGTGGCCTAGTGGTTAAGTTCAGTGAGTTCTGCTTCGGTGGCCTGGGTTCACAGTTTTGGATCCCAGGTGTGGACCTACACCACTAGTCAGCCACGCTGTGGCAGTGACCCACATATAAAGTAGAGGAAGATTGGTGCAGATGTTAGCTCGAGGCTAATCTTCCTCAGCAAAAAAAAAAGCAGCAGCAGCAGCAGCAGCAGATTCCTGGCCCTAACCTAGGATCCTGATTCCACAGGCTGGGGTGGGGCCGGGAGAATGTTTCTAATGAGCCCTCCAGGGGATGTGGAGGCCCTTCCGGTGGACTTCAGTGCCCCAAGCTCTCAGAAGTTTTGTGTCCTGGGTTCATTCTCCCAGAATCTTAGGACCCCAGCGTCTGAGGGACTGGAGGGGCCTTCCCGCTCCCCTGGGTGTGGGGAGCTCACTCCCTCACAGGAGACTTATTCTGGTGTTGAATGTCATAGAAGAATTAGTGCCAGGACGGAGGGGTTCTTGACCTTGGTGGGTTGGGAACCCTTTGAGAATGTGGTGAAAGCCATAGACCCCCCCCCAAGAAAAAGGCGCTCATGGGACCCACATTCTTCTCAGTTTGGGGGGCACGGTTCATAGACCCCGTCATCTGGGGCAAACCCTCAGTGCCGAGCTGGGGACGCTGAGG
Source organism: Tapirus indicus (assembly GCA_031878705.1). Taxonomy (NCBI): domain Eukaryota; kingdom Metazoa; phylum Chordata; class Mammalia; order Perissodactyla; family Tapiridae; genus Tapirus; species Tapirus indicus. The sequence goes on along the minus strand of CM062927.1, from coordinate 26,773,386 downwards.
TCAGCCCTGCCGTGTCTCGTGGACCCAGGTGGCCTCCGTGGAGGTGGACGCCGTACACAAGCACTACCTGAGCCTCCTCTCCTACGTGGGCTGCGTCATCTCCGCAGTGGCCTGTGTCCTCACCATCGCCGCCTACCTCTGCTCCAGGTGGGGCCCGGGGGGGCGGGAAGGGGGAGGGAGAGCCTGCATGCCAGGCCCGGGCCGGGGCCCCGCAACCCTGGACACCGCCCTGGAGGTTGGCCTGACTGACCTCGAAATGTGCGTGTGGTTGCGGCAGCCCTGGGGGTGCGGCCGGCTGACCCTGGGGGCTGTGTCCTCCTCAGATCCGTGCTGTTTGGATAACATAGCATTTACAGATTTTATTAACTGCCAACATTGAAAATTGGGAGAGTTAACATAAGAATCTATATTTCTGCCTTTGAGTCATCTGACGCGATCCCACTGGGGACATGTCGTAATATGATGGCAATATGATAATGGTTAACACTTACCTTGAGTTTCCCGCCTTCCACGTGTTCCAAGTGCTTTACATGCGTGAACTTGGTTCGTCCTCACAAGGGCCCTCTGAAAGAGTGCTCAGAGAGGGTAAGTGACTTGCCTGAGGTCACACAGCAAGGAAGTGGCAGAGGCAGGCTGGCTCCAGGTCCACAAGGCCCCACTTACCAGAGGTGAGTGGCGGTGGCTGCTGTGGGCAGGTGTACCTCGAGAGTTCTCTCCAGCCTCCAGTCTCTGGTGTCTGTTTTGAGGCCTGGCCCCTGCAGACACTGGAGTTTGACGTCCCCCGCCGTGGAGGCTTCCGTCACCTCAGTCACTTGGGTGCCTGGAGGAAGGAGGAGCCCCATGGGAAGCCTTCGGTGGAGGGAAGAACGCCGTCTCCCACCCTCAGGCTGGCCGGGTGCGGGGGGCAGGATGGTCATTGCTGGGCGTGGCCTAAATGGAGGTGCACCTACAATCAGGCCCGGGGCCGTTTGGTGGAGGGGGGACACCCTTGGTTCTGGGGGACACCTCGAGTATGCTCACCGTACTCCCCTGGGAGGAGGGGAGGTGGAAACCTGTGCACAAGCGATTGTGTTGTGGCACCCACAGCTGTGCACAGGGCGGGGCTGGAGTAGGTGACGAGGGACGGCTAGCAGGCTCACTGGGGGGCTGGGGGCAGGGGCACAAGCCCCCCAGCACCTACCCACTGATTACAGAGTGCTCAAGGACACGGGGACCGGAACCCTTAGGGACTGAGTGTCTGATCTGTGCCAGATGCTTTTCATCCGTGTAACCCTCAGCCCAACCCTGTGAGGGGCCATCCTCCCACTCCACAGATGAGTAAACTGAGGGTGAGGGGAAGGGACCGCCCCAAGACAATGCCTTGAGTGAGGGGCAGGGTGGGTGTGGGCATCCAGGACAGTGACACTGGGGCCTGGGCATTCTGCTGCGCCCTCTGGGACAGACAGGGGCTGGTGTCAAGCAGAGCACGGTGGGGGCGTGCGGAGCCAGGGAGGAAAGGCCGACAGAGCCCTGGACCACGCAGAATCCTGGGGTGGGGGTGGGGCTGCGATGCGCCCACACAGACTTGCAAACCTGGAGACAGACAGATGCACGCACCCCGTGCTCAGACGCACAGAAGCACAGTTGTACAGACAGACAGGCAGACACAGAACACAGTGGCATGGATTCTCCAAAACGGCAACATAGCCCGAGTCTTTGCCTCCGACTTTGGGAGCCCCTGGTTGATTGTAGGGGCTGATTTGTCTTCCTCGCTCTGTCTGGCTAAGGCTGCTGTTACACGCGTGCACGGTCCCTGAGCCCGTGGGTGTTGGGCACGCAGTAGGTGCACAGGGACAAGTGGGGGATGGCCTGGCTGCAGCCACAGGAGTGGGATACGGAGTGTATGTGTGTGTGGGTGTGTTTCTAGCCTCGGAAGGCTGCCTGGAGGAGGAGGAGGAGCAGGCACCCCCCCCCACGCTGGCCACCAGGGTGACCCCCCGCACCCCTCCCCTGTGCAGGAGGAAGCCCCGGGATTACACCATCAAGGTGCACATGAACTTGCTGCTGGCCGTCTTCCTGCTGGACGTGAGCTTCCTGCTCAGTGAGCCGGTGGCCCTGGCAGGCTCCGAGGCTGGCTGCCGGGCCAGTGCCATCTTCCTGCACTTCTCCCTGCTCGCCTGCCTCTGCTGGATGGGCCTCGAGGGCTACAACCTCTACCGACTCGTGATTGAGGTCTTCGGCACCTATGTCCCCGGCTACCTGCTCAAGCTGAGCGTCGTGGGCTGGGGTAGGTTGGTGGAGGGTGGTGGCCCCCCAGACCTGCCTCTCTCACGTGGCTTCTGGCAAAACACAGGCACCTGGCTCCCCTTCTCCACCTACCTCTCTGTTCCTCACTGCCTCCTGCACCCACCCATCCTCAGGGGTTCTTTTCCTCGGCTGGGTCAAGCTCCCCTTTAGGAAGATGAGTGGTGAGCCCTGTCCCCAAGAAACACGTACATGGCCTCCACATGGCTCACTCCTTTAAAAGGAGGCTTTGCAGATACAGCCACCACATACGGATGTGCAGGTTGTGCACTGCTCAAAGGCACCCAGTTGGGGGATAAGGGGCTGTAATCCAGTCCTCCACCCACCTAATTCTCCCAGGCTGGCAGTGGCCCTGCCTGTGGATCCCCCGAACCTCAGGTAACAGATTCCCCGTGGCTCTGGCATTTGTTCTTGGCCAACGACAACCCGATTCACCTACGGCCCAGACCTCTCTTATGTCAGACCTGGAGGCCCAGGGCACACACCGTAAGTCCTTTTGGACATTGCACAGGCCGCCAGCCACGTGTCCCTGGCCCCAACTTGCTGCTCCTCCTGTGTTCCTCATTCGGCCCTTCTTGGTTACCTCCATTGATTGACATGGAATTCCTCAGGGTTGGCTCTGTGTTGAGACCCAGGAGTTTGATAGTGGGTGACCCCCTCCAGGGAGCCCTCAATCTCCACCTCCTGGACAAGGTCAGGCCCAGTGCAGGCATCCCTTGGGGCCAGAACCCTGGACGTCCCCCCTCGAACTGTCCCCCACCCTACCAATGTCCTGTCTGCTCCTCCCATCTCTCCTTGTGGCACCCAGCCCCTCCCCAGGGAACTGCAGGCCCGCGCTCCTAAGGGTCCCCAGGATGGTGAGAGGTCAGGAGTAAGGTCAGGGGGATGGGCTCCCTCTATGGGAAACCCGAACTGGAGTAGGAAAGGGGAGGGTCCAAGCTTGGAGGAGCTGACCCAGATGGGGCTGGGTGGGCTCTGGGAGCACAGGCCTGAGAGGAGGTCTCCCCAGAGGGCAGGGGGCAGGGGGCCCTCAGGTGGGCCTCAGAGGGTGGGAGATGGAACTCCACGCTTCACTGCCTGCAGGCTTCCCCATCATCCTGGTGACGCTGGTGGCACTGGTGGACGTGAACAACTATGGCCCCATCATCCTGGCTGTGCACAGGACTCCAGAGAGTGTCATCTACCCTTCCATGTGAGTGGCTGTGTGCGGTGGGGGCAGGAATGTGGGCCTTGGGGTGCAGAGACCAGAGAGCAGCCTGAGCCCAGGCCACGCTGACCAGGAGACTCCTGGGTGCCAGGGCTGCTGGAGGGATCGGGCTTGCAGTGTCCAGAGCACTGGGCTGAGGGTCAGGGAGGATGAGGAAAGGCCTGGATCTGCCACTCACTCCCCAGGCGACTTTGCATGGGTCCTCAGTTTCCCCATTTGTGAGTGGGAGTGTGGGTGGGGCAGATGAGCCCGCACCTTCTTCCTTTGCTCTGCTCTTCCACGTCCCCTACAGATGGAAAGACTGAGGCCCAGAGAGGGCAGGGGCCCGCCCACACTGCTCAGAGACCCCGTCGGGGGATGAGTGGAGCTGAAATCCAGTCTTCCTTCACTCACCTAGTTGCCCAGGCCGGTGGTGGCCCTGCCTGTGGGTCCCCTTGAAACCAGACTAGAAGCCAGCATTCCTGAGCCCCAGGCTGGGAAGGAATCCTTTCCAATCGCACAGTGTTTTGAAATTTTCAGTCTTTTACATCATGACTTTGTGATTTTTTTTTGCTTCACCTTTGTACCATCTGTATCATTATTTACTTAATATTTTTCTTTACATCGTCTGACTTGTTAATTTAAATGTATTTAAAACTTACTATATCAACACTATAAATAGAAAACAAGTATCACTTGTACACAGTGAGTAATCATGAGAAAAACCCACAGGGACAGGAAAACCCTGTTACTGAATGCTGGCTGAAGGCCGTGAGCTGAAGGGGGGGGCTAGCCAGTGTCGGTGTTAACGACACATTAGCACCAACTGAGCCTCTCCCTCGACCACACAGAAGGAATAAGGGAGAATTGAAAAGAGGGTGGCTTTTCCACCCCGTGAGTCAGCGGCGCTGACAGCATCTCCCGGAACTCGGGTTCATGGTGCACACCTGCGGCCCGGGAAGCGTGGTGCCAGCTGGTCACGTCCTTGCCCACAGGTGCTGGATCCAGGACTCCCTGGTCAGCCATGTCACGAACCTGGGCCTCTTCAGCCTGGTATTCTTGTTCAACACGGCCATGCTGGGCACCATGGTGGTGCAGATCCTGCGGCTGCACCCACACGCCCAGAAGTGGCCCCACGTGCTGGCACTGCTGGGCCTCAGCCTGGTCCTTGGCCTGCCCTGGGCCTTGGTCTTCTTCTCCTTTGCTTCTGGCACCTTCCAGCTCGTTGTCCTCTACTTCTTCAGCATCATGACCTCCTTCCAAGGTAGGTATGGAGAAGACCCCATGCCCTGACCCGGGCGGGGTGCAGAGGGTAGGGAAGAGAGGACCCAGGCAACCTGAAGGCTTCCCTTCTCTGGGCCTCAGTCTTCCCGTTCATGAAATGGGGGCATCCAGGCCACGTCAACAAGTCTTAAATGAGTACCTACTATGTGCAGGCCCTGTGCTAAGCCCTGGGGCTACAGTTGTGAACTGGTTGGGCAGGGGCCCTGTTCCGTGGAGCTCATCTCTAGTGGGGAAGACCGAGCATGACGAGCAAGCACGCAGCCATCGGAGGGGATCTCGGAGAGGAGGGAGGTACTAGTGGGCAGTGTGATGGACAGCCTGGACTGGGGTGGGGACCCTTTGGGGAGGGTGGCCAGAGAGGCCTCTCTGTGTAGGAGACATTTGGAGACCATGGAAGGATCCAGCCAGGGAGCAATCCAGGGCCTCGTTGCTCCACGTGTGTTCCTTGGACCAGCAGCATCAGCATCATCGGGAGCTTGTTAGGAACGCAGACGCGGGCCCACCCCGGACCCACTGAGTCAGAATCCGCGTGGTCACAGATGCCCGGGGGATGCGTGTGCACGTTACAGGCTGAGGAGACCTGGTCTAGGCAGGCGCGCTCCAGGTGGAGGGAGCAGCAAGAGCAAAGGTCCTGAGGCTAGAACAGGTTGTGTGTCGGGAGAAGAGTGAGGAGGGGTGAGGCTAAAGGGCAGTGGGTGGGGGGCGGGGGGAGGAGGTGAGGGCAGAGGAGCAGAGCAGCCGGATCACGAGGGCCTGGCCCGATGCCAGCAGAGTCCCTCCCTGCTCTCCCTGCCCCTCCACCCCTGCCCCCACATCTCACACACACACACACATACACACGCACGCGTGTGCGCCTCCGATCTTGGCTGTGCTGCGTAGGGAGGACAACATGGGGCAGGAAAACAGGGAAGGCCTGGCCAGGCCAAGGGGCGCACAGGGGCTGTGAGGCCAGCCTCCCACACAGCGTCCCCATGGAAGGGGAGTGCAGGGGAGGGAGTGAGTCTTTGCTTTCTCACCTCTGAAGGGAGGACTATAAATGATGCCCCTAAATTTACGCAACGTTTACTGAGCTATGAATAAATATAGTGTTATTATCCGGGGAGGAACAACATCGCATGGTGCTTAGGCAGGTGGGCTCCAGAGCCCAATCCCCTGTGTGACACCTGGCCCAGCCAAGTCCCTGTACCTCTCTGGGCCTCGGTTTCCTCGTTTGTAAAACAGAATAGTATTGACCAGGCCCAACCTCCTGGGAGCCTGAGAGATAAAGCGAGGCGGTGCCCAGTGGATTGCACAGGGCCTGGCACGTAGTAGGTACTCCTGGGTCTGGCTCCGGGAGCCTGTGGAGGGAGGAGGGCGGGGGCAGATCTGAGTCGGGGTGGCTCTGGGAGTGAGGGGGGCCTTGGGGTGTGGCTGCCCCCCGCCCACTGAGGCCTGCACCCCTCCCCACCCGCAGGCTTCCTCATCTTCCTCTGGTACTGGTCCATGCGGCTGCAGGCCCGCGGCGGGCCCTCCCCTCTGAAGAGCAGCTCTGACAGTGCCAGGCTCCCCATCAGCTCTGGCAGCACCTCGTCCAGCCGCATCTAGGCCGCCAGCCGCTCGCCCAGCGTGAGGAAGCAGGGATGCGGCCTCCCCTCGCATGCCTTGGGCCCCTGCAGCTGGGCCCGCCCCTGAGGGGTCAGCTGAAGACTTGAGAAGGCCCCGGGACCTCGGAGGGATGGGGTTTCGCCATGGCAGCCAGACCCCCAGGCTGGGCCTTCTGAATTGGTCTGGGGACTACTCGGCCCTCGGGCCCAGCTCACAAGGAGTGGGACTGTCCCCTGGTCGTCCTATCCTGGGGCTGAAGGCAGGTCTTAACTCATGACGGCTGGGCCCAGCCCCTCACAGCTGGGGGTCGGGAGCCCACAGGCCTCAGGCTGAGGCCTTGGACCTTGGGGGCTTGGTGGCATCCTGTGCCATAGCTGCTGTGTCTCTGGTGATCACCATGAGGACACTCTGCAGCCCCTGTCATCTTAACCCAAGGGTGGCACCAGGGAGAAGACTGGGGCAGGGCGTTGGAGCCAGACCCCGGAGGAGGAGAGCCCCTCCTGGAGCACCGCTCCCCTCCCTCTGAGCCCAGCGACCTCGCCCTCCGTCTGCCTCCCCAGCACCCCCCGTCCCCTCCCGTCCTCCCCAGTCCTCCACTCACAGCCCAGGGACCCCAGTTCCAGTGCTATATTTTGGGTCGTGGTTCCTGAGAGCCGCCTGGTGCCTGCTGTAAACCTTTATCTACTGCGCGGGCCTTCCTGCCCCTGACTCAGGCTGGGAGTCGATGTTCTGGGCTGAGCTAGGTCCGTCTGTCCATCTGGGCCTCTCCGTAAGCTGCATCGCCCTTGCTCGCACTGCCAAGCCCACTCCTTCCAGGGACCCTCGGCCTCTCGCAGAGCCCTCTTGTGGCAAGAACTTGGAGCGTAGCCGTCCAAATCTGTTTCCACCCCAGCACTCTGAAGACAGGCGTGCCTCCCCTCGTGACACTGGCCTAGATGTGCTCCTAAGGGATCATCCCTGAATCCCTGCACACAGACTGGAGCACGCTCGAGCCCATCATGGTTAATTCTATTGGACACAGATGGCCAGACCTGGTCACTCCCCCTTTTGACCTCTCAGTCTAGTGTGTGAGGCGTGTACAAGACAAGAGCTCCAGGAGCTACAGACATGGGGTTGGGGGAGCCATCCTTTCTGGCTGGGAATCCAGGAAGACTTCCTGCAGGAGGCAGCTTTTGCTTTGGATCTCAGTCTTAAAGATGGGGAGCATTTTCTTTTTAATTACCACTTCATTTGTCTTTTGATATTAAAAAGAAGTACATGTTCATTGTAGAGAATTTGAAAACTGTAGAAGAGTATGAAGAAGAAAATAAAAATCAGCGGTTCTTATCAGCTAACAAACCAATGTCAACACTTTGGAACAGTTCCTTCTGAGCTTTCTTCTGTGCTTCTGTTAAGAGTCACTGATATGAACACCTCAGGGCCAATCAGGAAACATGAATAAGAGAAGAGGGCCATGTGTGAAAAAAAAATCTGCTGGAAACTTCATCAGGGCAAGGAGGAGGATAAATGGTAACATGGTGTCAGTGTTGGGGAGACAATGGGGAGCGGTGGGGTCTGTGATGAACCAGAGATTACAAGCCCCACGTGGAGGGAACAGCTACTACTCAGCTTCAGCCTGTCACTGCCTGCAGGGGTGAGGGCCCATGTAGCCAGACCCTTGCCTTTCTATGAGAAATGAGAAATCCAGATTGTGGTGGTGCAAAATCCCCTGATTTAGAACTTTGGCTAATCCAAAAAATTTGCTAAATTCAGCCCTTAGCTGGTCACATGATGTACATAACCAGTTTCTTGACCAGTGTGAAGCAGGTGGACTGCAGGAATGAAATGACTGGGCTTTTCTCCCATCACTGCCTCAGCCTGTTCTGTCAAATCTCCCCTCCCGTCTGTGACATGGGTGAGGCAGATCACATAGCTTTCTGTCCCCCTTCAGTTGTGAGAGCAGTCATGTTCAGTCACTGCTATTTGTGTCCGGGTCTGAAAGTCCAGTGCGGGTCCCCCCCAGATCCACATCCAGGCTTTCTGCCCTCCGCAGTCTCCTCCGTCCTCTCCTGGCTGCTCCAGGGGACGCGGGCTGGGGAAAGAGGCACGGTCTCTGGGGTTGGACGGGATGGGTGCAAAGTCACCTTGGCAGCCTGGGGCAGAGGATGGGCGTGAATGTGGGATCTGTGGGGACCAGCAGGGACCTCAGCATGTGGAACTCCCCGCCCCCCCCCACCCCGGCACCCTGTCTTCCTCCCATCCCCTCCTCTGCTCCTGCCTCTTCCGTTGGCCTCTGCCTCCACCTTTCTCTGACTCCTGACGACAGAGGGCAAACCTTCCCAAGGTGCCCCGTATGCTGTCCCGATTGGGCAGCTCAGGGGGATCGGAGCCAGCTCCCCTCTCACAGACCTCTCAGTCTCCACAAGAGGGTCTCTCAGAGCCCCGTCACTTGCTAGATGGGGGAGCACCTCCCCCATCCTCGGGGAGGGAGGGAAAGGACCCAACCCCTGCCCCAGGCAGTTAGCACTCCCCTCAGATTTTCCCACTTCAGTGAACTCTCGTGAACACCTAGTTTCTGTTTTCGAGGCCAGCTCGGATAGTGGGGAGGGGTCCCAGGTCAGGTCCCATCTTCTCGACAAGCCCTTCACGGGCCACCTGCCAGCTCCCTGGCGCTCCTGGACACTGACAGTGCACTTCCCCGGGCTGTGGGGCCTTGGGCAGCAGGACCACTGTTCCCGCCGGGACGTGAGCGGGTTTGTGTCTGGAGACATCCCTTTGGAGTGGGGAGTGAATCGGAGTCGCCACAGGGGTGAAAGCCAGTTGGGCCTGGTCAGAGGACTGGAGGCCATGCCCCTGGAGACAGGAGCCCACCTGGAGCTCTTGGGACAAGCCGAGGGTGGGAGGTGGCAGAAGGGGAAACTGCAGTTCTGTTGCCCTGGAATTTGGGGGCCCCAGGGCTCTGTAAGTGGCTCCAGCTCGGTCCCCAGCCCCCGTGGGGCCTAGGAGAGGCGGCCCTCCCTCTGGCCCTGCCCTACCTCTCCTTGCCACTTCCCCGGCCCCAGGTCCTGTCTTCCCAGGTCTCCCGAACACTCTGGGTCCCAGTCGGCAGATCACCAGGCCCTTCTTCACAAACAGGCACCGGTGAGCCCCTCTGAGGACCCAGGCGCCCGGACGGGTCTCCGGCGGTGGGTTGAGCAGGTCACAGGTCACAGAGCCTTGTCCACCATCTCACCTCCCCCTGGCCTGCGGCTGGGAAGGAGGCGGCAGGTCGGGGCAGGTGGGTGGGGAGGAGGGGCCAGCCCAGTGGCTCCGGCCTGCCCTCCAGCCTTCCCCGCAGAGGAAGTGCGTGGGGATCCAAGCCAGATTCCCACCTGCCGTCCACACCCAGGAGTGACCCCGACCTTCCTCCCCAGGCCCAGAGGGCCCAGCAGGGGACATCGTGCTGTCTGGACACTGTGTGGGAGGACAGGAAAGTAGAGGTTAGTCGGGGCTGGGCCAGTCCCCATTAGACCCCCAAGGTGGAGAAGGTCTGGCTCTGGCCCTGCAGGCCTGAGGGGGCATGCTGGTGACACTGCACCTTCCTGGCGGGGTGCCCTTCATCTTGTGATCTCCAAGTGGCCATGGGACCACGCCGAGGGCACAGGCCTCATCCACATGGCTTCACTGGGGCCCCCAGAGTTGGGGCCTCAGTGGTCCGCCCATCCCCTTCCTTCATACTGCATCCCATGTGTGTTGGCTGCCCCCACTTCCCGCCTGGGCCACCTGTGACCAGCTGGGTGACGATGACAGTGATGTCATATTACCGATAATCATGAAACAATCGTGACAATAGTGGCCACACCCGCTGGCTGAGCAATTCCACATGCATCATCTCGTGCATCCTCCACCCTCCTCGTGAGAGGCTCGCAGCAGCCGGCAGCTCATGCAAGCTCATCCAGCCAGGAAGTGGCCGGGATAGGCGTCAGCCCAGGCCTGACCGACACCCAGGGCCCATGCTCCTGTCCAAGCACCGTACCTCTCCTGCGGTCTGGTCTGTGGGGGAGGGCCGCGGCCCCCAGGACTGGCTCGAGCCTGGCCTTGTCCAAACCATAGGCCTGAACGAGGGAATGTGAGCACTGTCGGTGTCTTCACCCTCGTCGCTATAGCCAGGCTGTGTGCCCAGTGTGTTACGGGCCTCCTCCAACCCCGACGTGGCCCTAGGAGGCAGCCCCATTGCTGGATCTGCTTTACAGAGGAGGAAACTGAGGCTCAGAGAGGCCCCCAGCTTGTGAGAGGAAGGTCTGAGCTGGGTTTGACTTTGTTTGACTCCAAAGCCTGTGCTCATCATCACTCCCTGGGGGTCCTCTCTGGTGCGGAGGCCTCTGCGGCCACTGGACCCCAGCCCTGCAGCGCCCACCCGGGTGGGGCCCGGGGAGCAGTGTTCCCGGGGGGTTTGGTGGCTCCTGCTGAGTCTGGCCGCCTCTGCAGGTGGTTGCAGGGTGGGGTGAGACCGGGAGCTCTGCCCCGTTCTCCCCACTCACCTTTCACAACCCAACTGATGGCGCCATGGAGGAGGAAGAGGCCACAGGAAGCGGTGATGTGGCCGCGGGGGGTGGGGGCGGGCCGGCTCAGCAGAGCCTGCGACCAGACGGACACACGGCCACAGGGCTCCGGCCAGCGTGGGCCAGGCTGTCCAAGGATGGTGACGCCCAAGGCCCTGGGGGTCCTGCTTCTCCTGCTGCTGCTGCTGCTTCTGGTCTCAGGTGAGCAGCTGGTCCCTCGTCCCCTCCTGCCAACCAGGGGGACTCAGGACAGGGACAGGGACAGGGAGGGGGTAGGGAGTGGGGATGTCTGAAGCACATCCTCCGAGGAGCCCAACTCACGGTCTCAGCACCTTCTCTAACCTCGTCCTGGAGTTAGATGTCGTCCTGATCAACCGGTCAGCGCCAGGTCTCAGATCCCCGTTGCTTCCCCACAAGAGCGTGCAGAGTGCTCCCCCTACTCCGGGCTGTGGCTCCCCGACGGGCTGGCTCTGGGCCATGGTGGGCCCTGGACAAGCTCTTCTCTAGCTGGCCTCTGAGCTCCTGGGGAAGGGGGCTGGGATGTCTGGAGGCTGAGGCCGGGCACTTGCCCACCCTCGTCTGCCCCCCGCCCCGCCCCTGCTCCCTTCTCCCTGTCCCCGCGATGGCCCCACAGTCCTCAGTTGGCCAAGCCGGGAACAAGACTTCCCCCACCCCCTCCTCTCGGCCTTGCACACACATGTGGTGGTTCTCCAGAGGCGATTTGAGACCTCAGGCCTTGCCCTTCCTGTCCTGTCTCTGGGGAAGCCACCCCCACCTGGCCAGCTCTCATTTGGCCTCTCCGCCGCTCTGTGATGTCTGCAGTGGTCCCCTCAGGCAGAGGGAGCTGATCCCTCCTCGGGCTCCCATTTCGGTGCCTTGTGGCTCCTCCTGCTTTGCTCTTGATTCAGCGAGTGGCCTCTGAGCCTGTCCCCCCGAGTGTCTGTCCAGCATGGGCTCGGGTGGCTTTGGGCACGTGGATTAACCTCTTTGGGCTTCAAAGAACCCTCTTCTCTTCAAATGTTGGGAGATTCACTGAAGGTCAAAGCTCAGTCTCTGGCTCAAAAGAGTAATGAATGGCAGTGCTGTCCTCCCGGCAGCACGGGGAGGGCTGGCGCAGGGCAGGCTGTCCGGCAACACTTGATGGATTCACTAACTGAATGACTGACGGTGGCTATCATCCAGCCTCAGTGGCATCATAAGGACCCTGGGCCCTTCACAAAAGCTGCCTTCAAGGCTCCTCCTGTGATCGAGTTTACCCTTTGGTGGCAACGTCCGTGCTCTGGTTCAGGAAAGGCAGCAGCCATCTGAATAGTGTGAGGACCCTTGAGAGGTTTCTATCTCCTTCCCTTGGGGATGTTTACGGGTCAGTGGCCGTTCGTCCATTTGCCCATTCATTCATTCATTCATTCAAGAAGCACCGATGGCCCTCTCCACGCAGTGCGGGCCCTGTGCTGGGACAGGGGGGCTCACAGTCCCGCACAGTGTCGGGGTGCTTCGGAGGAGTCCAGGGCGTGGATGGGGCCCAGCAGGAGGCAGACACACTCTTCAATAAAGGGACACTTTTCAAAGGTGTGGGCGGGGCAGGGCAACCAAGAAGGGCGGTTACACACCAGGGCTGCACCAGGGAGGAAGGCTGTGGCTGTGGCAGAGAAAAGCAGACCACTGGTGGTGAGCCATGGGGGAGGGGAGGGACTGTGGGGACACCCGGAGGGGCAAGTACACCCCGCCCCCCTCCTGCCCTCTGCCTTCCGGCCCACTCCCCATAGGAACCCAGACTGAGGTGGTCCTCGGAGGCTGGCCTCTGTGGCAGAGCGGGATGGAGGGGCGGAGGGGCGCCATCCCACACACAGGCCTGGTTCAGGCTCTCCTGTGTGGGCTAAATGCTTCCAACGTCTTCCAAAAATAATCGCAAAAAAGATATTTAATAATCTTCCCTGCACTAGGGTCTGCCAAGAGATTCACATACACGACTGCATGGAAATTTCATGGCAGGCCAGGAGGAAAGTTCTATTAACCCCACGGTGCCACCTGCACCCAGCACCCATTTGTAAGCCCTTGCACATACAGAGGGCTGGGATTTCAGAGAGAATGTCACCTCCCTCAAGTTGACAGTTTCCTCTCCTCCCCTCGCCTCCCTTCCCCTCCGCTTCTCTCTTCCTCTCCTCTCTTCTTCCCTCTTTCTCTTTTTCTCTCTTTCTCCCTCTCTTCCCTCTTCTCTCTTCCTCCTTCATTGAAGAGGCAAACGTGGTTAGTATTATATACATGCTCATCCATCATGTGCTTTTTCCATTAAACCATGTATTGTGAATATCTTTACAATCTAACAGAAAATTCAAGTTCCTTTGTAAGCTACTTAATACATTGTTACATATACATCTGATTATTATAAAATTCACTAAAATGTGGGGCCGCCCGGTGGCGCAGCGGTTTAGTCCGCGCTTGGCAGCCCGGGGTTCGCGAGTTCGGATCCCGGGCGCCCGCCGACGCACTGCCTGTCAGCCATGCCGTGGCGGTGTCCCATATAAAGTAGAGGAAGATGGGCACGGATGTTAGCCCAGGGCCAGTCTTCCTCAGCAAAAAGGGGAGGATTGGCAACAGATGTTAGCTCAGGGCTGGTCTTCCCCACAAAAAAAAAAAAAAAATCCACTAAAATGTTATGTTTGTTTACCATACATTTCCTCTAACTTGGGTCTGCCATTATCTTTACCACGTATTTTATTTTTGTCTTAAAATGTAGCTAGTTTCTTTTATTATGAAAGTTAACACTGTGCATGGTTGAAAAAAGAAAATCAAACACCAGAGAAGGGTATAAAAAATGAAAAGTAAATGTCTCCCTGCTCACCTCGCCCCCAGCACCGCACATCCCCAAGGTAGCCCCCCACAGCAATTCCTGGGGGGCCACTCAGAAGGTAAAGATGCACAGATTGTCGAGACCCGCCCACCCCCCCAAACGGATAAAGGATACGACAAAGCAGTTCACGGAAAAAGATGTCCAAATACATGTTCCGACTCCTTCTTAAATTAAAATGAAATTCATTTTGACCCCTCAGATTGGCAAAGATTTGAAAGTTTGGTAAAGTCTAGGATTATAAACAAGAGGGTAAATAGTCACTCTGGCCTACTTTGGGTGGGAGTATCAACAGGCACATCCCTTTTAGAAGGAAATTCAATTACACTTAGCCATATTTAAAAGCACACACATTTGACCCAGAAATTCCCATGATAGGAATGTTTTCTATGAATTCTTAACACAAGCTGACAAAGATGCATCCAGCGTTGTTCAAAATAGAAAACAACAACCCTAAATGTCCACCAACAGAGGACCAACTGAATAAGTGTTGCAATACCCACATAATGGAAGAGTCTACAAGTATATACAGGATGACATGGACCCACTGTGCTGATGTGGAAAGCTCTTCAAGATATATTGCTAAGTGATCCCATTCATGTAAATTTTAACATGATTTACATGAGCATAGAAAACTTCCGGAAAGGTGTGCAATAAACTGTTACAGGTGGTGGAATCTGGAGGGTGGTCTAGGAGCCACAGGGACTTTTACTTGTCATTTTGTGTCCTTGCCTATGGTTTAATTTTTTTTAACTCTGTGCAAGTGTTACTTTTGTTGAGAGAGAGATAAATATGTAGACACATCCATCCATCCAACATAAATATGTAATATACAAATAGCCAGTTTTACAATGAAATTCTCACCTCCCGGAATAAATAATACTGGCTCTTTGAAGACCTACAATGAGCTATGTTCTTCGTGCATATGATCTCTAATCCTCCCTAAAATTTGCAGTGGCTACATATTGTTAGCCCCATTTGGCTGATAAGAAGATTGAGCCTCAGAGAGTTTAAGTAACTCGCCTGAGGTCACACAGCTAGAAAGTGACCCAAAGCTTCCACTCCATCCCCTGTACCAGGTGAAGGGGAACTGAACTAGGAGTCAGGAAAGCTGGGCTCTAGTCCTGGAGCCACCACCAGCTGGCTGGTGACTGTGCTCCAGAGGGCCTCAGTTTGCTGTGTTCTCTAACCACCCCAGGAGGTCGCTGTGAGGGTTGTAGTGGGAACGTGGGAGAATGAGGCAAACCAAAACAGAATACGTCCAAGAGTTATACCATGAGGCCACAATTACAAGGGCTTTGGAAAGTCGGATATGGAACAACTGTGAAAAGCCAGGCAGATTCCCTGGAGGAGGCTGTAAAGGAGAATAGCACTAACATATGAAACCTTTTATCTACAGAACCACATGCCAAGTCCTCTCTACACACTTTCCCCAAAGCATCCCACTGCCTGTGAGACGGGGAGCAGTGTCTCCTTCACCTTGGAAACAGGCCACAGAGGACGAGTCCAGCCCAAGTGCACAGTTAGTGTGGACAGATGGAGCTGGGGTTCCAGCCCACACCTCTGGACTCTGGAGCCCCAGTTCCTTGCCCCCGACTCCCTGCCCTTGCTGTCCCGCCCCACCAGCCCATTCACACCCTCTGCATCCCCCCCTTAGGTGAGGGAAATTCCACGGCCAAGTCTGAGCAGCCGAGAAACGTCTGCCTGGGGCTCAACAACATGAACATGTACGACTCCTTTGACCTTGAGGACACTGCTAAGTGCTTCCGAGAGTGCAGGAAGTGGAAGAAGGAAACGTGTGATCTGCGAAACTTGCAGAAGTAAGGGGGCCCTCTGAGCTGGGGCGGGAATCTGGGGCTCCTGTGGGGGTTAGCGGGAGACTAGTATAGTAGGAAGAGACAGAGCTATCAGTTCCCATGGCCCCAGAAAATGCTGCTCCCATCTCACCCTTCCACCTCGTTGTTTGACACCCACATTCCGTGGGACCCACCCACCAAGACCCCTCTGATCCAGGGGATGCAGAGATGAATCAGCTCCTGTCCCTGTCATTGGGAGCTGGGGATGGATGGATATGAGCCCAAATGATGGTGACTCTAGAGTGTGATCATACAGAAGTGTGGACAAGGTGCCAGGTTAGCTCAAAGGAGGGATGTCTGCCAAGACTTTACAGAGGAGGCAACCCATGAAAGGGCTTTGAAGGCTGCATAGGAGTTTTCTAGTTGGACCCAAGCAATGTTAGGGGATACCAGCAGCAGAACTTCAGGGAGTATTGGGGGAGAACTGCAGGGCTTTGAACTGTGAAAGAGTCAAATGCTGGGGATGGAGGCAGCAATGGAGAGATGGGGTGGGTGGAGGATAAGACTAGAAATATAAGCGGGCACCGGAGTGAAGGGTTGTGTAAGCTATCCCAGTGTGGGAGGGGGCAGGGCAATGATATATCTTCAACAGTGGAAGAGTGTAGTAACTTTGCATTTTAGAAAGATTGCTCAGGCTTCAGGAAAGGATACAAGGGGGGTGATGCGGCATGAGACGTGAGCAGGAAGAATGCACCTGTGGCCATCTGGGTGAGTGAGGGCTGAACCACCACCACCACCACCCAAAACTGGCCCTGTGCACCTGGAAAGGGGGGATGTATTAGAGAGATTATGACATAGAATCAGTAAACCCAAGAGACTGATAAGACCAAGCCAGCAAGAGATCTTGGGCTGAGGAAGAGGAAAGAGTTTAGAACATGACATCCCCAACAACGTCTTTCCCTCTCTCCTCCTCTCCTTTCAAGTCAAATTTGCCCATCACTCTTCTGGGACACTCAGGACAGGCTCGTAGTTGGCACTTAATACATATCTGTTGAAAAAAATGAATGAAAATCCTGTGTTCTCAGGCTGGGTGTAAGGACAGAAATCTGATTGAAGTACATCATTCCGGTGGCTCGGAAATGCTCCCATCCTCCCCCCACCTGCAGTGGCTCCAGTAGCTTCTTAGCTCCAAGAAGGTACTCAGAGAGCTCCCCCTAGAGCTGCCTTATAGTGGGGATAAGCACTCTGGGAAAAGCAGGGGCTGTGGGATCAGAAGATGTGGATTCTGTTCCCACCTCTATAGCTTAACCAACTTACCTTCTTTATCTTCACAACCCTATCGAGGTAGGTCCTGTTATCAACCCATTTTTCAGATAAGAAAACTATGGCTCCAAAAGGTTAAGTAACTTGTCCATGATTACACAGCCAGTAAGTAGCAAAGTCAAACAGGAACCTGGGTCTGGAAGACAGTGGGGGAGGTGTCAGACTGCCGGTGCTCAAAAGTGGCCTTGGACTTGCAACAGGTTACCTTCAGTTTCCTCATCTGTACAGTGGGGCTAAAATAACACCTAATTTGCAGGATTATTACAAGGAATAAATATATAATTCATTTATCCCTTCTACTATGTTGATGGATATTTGGGT
The DNA here is from genome assembly GCA_031878705.1 of Tapirus indicus. NCBI lineage: Eukaryota > Metazoa > Chordata > Mammalia > Perissodactyla > Tapiridae > Tapirus > Tapirus indicus. Next base: position 26,756,241 of record CM062927.1, on the reverse strand, counting down.
GGTCTCCAGTTTCTGGCTTATGCACATAGTGTTGCACATTCTTGCCCATGTATGTTAGTAAGTGCATGTATTTCTGTAGGTGCATTCCTAGGAGTGGAACTGGTGGGTCACAGGGTAGACGTGTGCTTAGCTTTAGTAGAAACTGCCAAACTGTTTTTCAAAGTGTTTGAACCAAATTTCACTCCCGGGATCAGTATATGATAGTTCTAGTTGCTTCACATTCTTGTCCACACTTGGTATTGTCTGCTTTTTCATTTTAGCCATTCTGGCAGGTTTATACTATATCAGAGTGATTTTAATTATGTTTCCCTGATGACCATTGAAATTTAACACCTTTCACATATTTATTGGACATTTTGATATCCTCTTTGTGAAGTGCCCTTTTAAGTCTTTTGCTTGTTGTTCTATGGGGTTGTTTGAATTTTTCTTAGTGAGTTTTAGGGGAACTTTATATATTCTGGATACATGTCTTTGCAAATATATACACATGAATATATTCTCCCTCATCGTGGGTTGCCTCTTCATTCTCTTGGTGCTGTTTTTTGACTAAGGACAGACATTCTTAATTTTAATGTAGTGCAATTTACCAGATTTTTACTTTATAGTTAATGCATTTGGGTCTTGTTTAAGAAATGTTCTCCTACACCAAAATCATGAAGATACTGTTCTGTGTTTTCTTCTCGAAGCTTTATTGCTTTACCTTTCACGTGTATCTCTGTGATCCGTTAAAAGAAAGTAAAAGCCTGTAGAAAATTCGGCTCTGCTTTTCAGAGTTTCTGCTTAGCTGGTGCCTCTCCGACATGCCGCTTTAGAATTCTGAAAACAGTCTGGAGAAGAAATCGGCTGTGTATTTGAGCCCCTTCGGGGGCCCAGGTTTGTTTCTTCACCCCCACACCCACACCCAGAACCACTAAGACCACCAAATGCCCTGCTGGGACTTTACAAAGTGCCCTGTGCCTTTTTGCAGCCACCCCTGCCCCACACCCAGCCACGGTCAACCACGAACCTGCTCTCTGTTGACTTGCCTTTTCTGGGCATTTTATATAAACGAAACAGTATGTTATCTTTCTACTCTGGCTTCCTTCACTTAGCGTGTTTCTGAGGTTCATTCATACTGTGACCAGCAGGGACCTCTGTCCAGGCAAAACTCAAATTCTCAGTGTTTTGTCCATGCTTAGAATAAGCAAGTGTCCCCAGGAAAAAAAGCGACTGCAGATTTCAGCTCATTTCTCTGTGACTCTCCCTCTGCAGCATTTTGACCCCTGTAGTCCTTGTTGTTCTAGATGCTCTCTGATGCCTTTAAACAAGTTATTTTTGTATTGTATCTAGCTTTCCTATTTGTTCTCAGTGAGAGCATTGCTCAATCACAAACACCCTGCTTGGAAGCAGAGGTCCAAAGACTGAACTTTTTTCCAAGAAAAGCCATTTTGAGGTATAATATATATAACAACAAAATGCACAAATGTGAACTGTATAGCTCAATAAAGTTTTACGTATTTGTATATGCATCCTTTGCCTTCCACCCTCGTCAAGCTGTAAAGCTTTTCTCACCTCACAGAAAGGTCCCTCACGCTCCTTCCAGTCAATAACTCCCCGTCATGGTAACCATTATTCCACCGTCTGTAACCGAATATTAGTCTTACCTGTTCTCCGACTTTATATACACAGAATCGTACAGTGCATGCTCTTATGTCTGGCCTCTCTGCCTCATCAATATGCCTGTGAGATTCATCTGGTTTTACTGAATGTGGCGATAGTTTGTTGTCATTGTTCCCGTATAGCATTCCACAGCATCAATACCACCAGTTATTACCTCTTCTGCTGCCGATGGGCACTTCCGTTGTTTGGGTTTGGGGCTGTCTTAGCTCAGGCTGCTGTAATGAAGTGCACAGACTGGGTGGATTACAAACATGGAGATTTATTTCTCACAGCTCTTTAGTATAGACGTCCGAGATCAGGGTCAGGTTCTGGGGGGGACCCTCTTGTGGGTTGCAGACTGCAGACTTCTCGTACTCTCACATGGAGGAAAGAAGGACTAGAGAGTTCTCTGGGGTCTCTTTCATAAGGGCACTAATCCCATTCATGAGGGCTCCACCCCCAGGACCTAATTACCTCCCTAAGGCCCCGCCTCCTAATACCATCGCAATGGGGGCTGGGGTTTCAACATATGAATTTGGGGACGGACACAAACATTCAGTCCATAGCAGGGGTTACTATGAATAAAGCTGCCATGATCATTTTTGTGCACGTCTTTACGTGGACACACACATTCGTTTCTCTTGGGTAAATACCTAGAAGTGGAATTGCTGTCACAGGCAGGTGTATGGTGAGTGTCAGTAAGCACGGCCACAGTTTTCCATGGTGGCTGTATCAACTTACACTCCCACCGGCCGTGTGTGTGAGAGGTCCCATTACCCCATACCTTACGATACTTGGTGTTATCAGTCTTTTTAATTTTAGCCATTCTGGGAAGTATATGGGAGTAGCTCACTTGTTTTTTATTAATTTTGATAGTTTTATTAAGGTGCAAGCTATATATCATACCATCTATGCGTTGTCAGAGTAGAGTTCAATAATTTGTGGTATGTTTATGCAGTGTGTGGAACTATTATTACAATCATTGTAGAAACTTCCATCACCCCCTAAAAGTACCCTGTGCCTGTCTGCAAACAATTCCTGCTCCCATACCCAGCCACAGTCAACCACTGATCTACTTTCTACTCTATAGACTTGCCTTTTCTGGGCATCTTATGTACGGGAATCACATAATATATTGTCTTTTGAGTCTGGTTTCCTTCCTCTATCATAGTGTTTTGGAGCTATATTCATATTTCATCATGTATCAATAGTTCGTTCTTTTTCATTGCTGAGTAATATTCCATTGTGTGGAAATTCTACATTTTGTTTATTCACTCACCAATTGATGACATTTGAATTGTTTCCAGCTTGGGGTTATTATGAATAGTGCTGCCATGAACATTCGAATTCAAATCTTTGTAGATGTGTGTTTTCATTCCCTTTGGGTAAATACCTAGGAATGGAGTTGCTGGGATATATGGTAAGTATACGTTTAGCTTTATAAAAAACTGCCAAACTGTTTCTCAAAGTGGCTGTACCATTTGCCTTCCCATCAGCCATGTAAAGGGCTGTCATTTCAACACATCCTCGCAATGTTGTCAGGCTTTCTGGCCATAGCCATGCCAGTGACTGTGAGTGGTATCTCACTGTGGTTTTAATTTGCATTTCACAAATGACTAATGATGTTGAGCACCTTTTCATGTGCTTATTAGCCATTTGTGTATTTTCTTTGGTGAAATGATTATTCAAATCTTTCTCTTCTTTTTTTTTTTTGGTGAGAAAGATTAACCCTGAGCTAACATCTGTCACCAATCCTCCTCTTTTTGCTGAGAAAGATTCGCCCTGGGCTAACATCCGTGCCCATCTTCCTCTACTTTATATGTGGGGTGCCTGCCACAGCATGGCTTGATAAGCAGTGCATAGGTCCGTGCCTGGGATCTGAACCCGCGATCCCCGGGCCGCTGAAGCGGAGCGTGCAAACTCAACCACTACACCACCAGACCAGCCCCTTTCCCTCCTTTTTAATTGGGTTGTTTGTCTTCTTACTATTGAGTTTTAGGAATTCTTTATATATTCTGGATGCAAGTCCTTTATCAGATGTATGATTTGCAAATATTTTCTCCCAGTGTGTCTTATGTTTTCATTCTCTCAATGATGCCTTTTGAAGATTAAAATCATTTAATTTTGATGAAGTCCAATTTAAATTTGTGTGTTAGCATTTGATATCATATCAAAGAAATGTTCATCTAGCCCAAGGTTACAAAGATTTTGTCCCAAGTTTTCTTCTACAAGTGAATGGTTTTAGTTCTTCTAATTAGATTACGCATTTGGAGTTAATTTTTTTGTGCACAGTGTGAGGTCAATGTCTAACTTTACATTGTTATTATTACTATTTTTGCATTTGGATATCTAATTGTTTCAGCACCATTTGTTGCAAGATTATGCTTTCTCCATTGAATTGCCTTTGGGAGGACATTCCATTGAAGGGCTATATGGAAGCTTCTGGAACAGAATGTCTTTTTCCTACCAAGAAACAAAATCACATCCCTGGAGGGAACTGGAAATTAATGCCACCATGAAAGCCTTGAAAGAAGCAGGGCTGGTGATTCCTGTCACAACTCCATTTAACTCACCAGCAGTCAGGGGGCTCTTGGAGAATGACCATGGACTATCGTAAACTTAATCAGTTGGTGAGTCCAATTGCAGCTGCTGTCCCAGATATGTTTTCTCAGACAAATCAACACAGCCCCTGGCAATTGTTATGCAGCTGTTACTTAGCTAGTGCTTTTTCCTCCATACCCATTTTCCAGAAGCAGTTTTCTTTTACTTGGCGGAGTCAACAGTATACTGTCCAGTGTCTCCTCAGGGTTATGTCAGTTCTCCTGAGCTCTGTCATTATGTAGTTCGCAGAGACCTTGTCAATCTTGACATTCTACCACGCATCACTCTGGTCCATTGTATTGACATGCTGATTAGATCTGATGAGCAGAAAGTGGCAAGTACTTAAGATGCCTTAGGAAGATATGTGAACTAGAGGATGGGGCATAAACCCCACAAGAATTCAGGGGCCCATCACTTCGGTGAATTTTGTGGGCATTTAGAGGTCTGGAGAATGTCAGTATGTCCCCTCCAAGGTAAAAGACAGGTTGTTGAACCTCACACTACTTACTGTAAAAATGTGGAAAAATACATATTTTGCAAACATGAACCAAAAGAAATCTGAATAGCTGTATTAATCAGACAAAGAACATGATCTGAAATGGATGTCAATTTTGTAATTAAAAATTCAACTGTATATCTGTGCTTTAGAATTTTTGAATATATGTTATATTTCACAACTAAAATAATTTTTTAAAATGCTCTGAGAATCAGACCAGGAAATCTTCCCTCAAGAAAGTGAATTGGGCTGTTTTATGAGGCCAAGGAATTTTTTTAAAGTGCGTGAGGTAGACCATATATATTGTAAAACGGCTCACTATTTTATTTGGTAACAATGAAAATCACAATACTTCTTTGTTTAGATTTTTAAAAGGTAAATAAAAACTAGTAACAATTGGTGTAGCTCAATCAGTGGATTTGGACAATCTCGTCCCACTGTTTCTGGATGAAGGGGGTTCTAATTGCCTGACCCAGCCACGCACATTTGTGCATTTTGCATGGCTTACTCTTAATATTGTATGATATTTTCTCTGTGGTTTCTTTGGGGGTTTTCCCTTAGTAACTGAGACTGTTCAAAAATGATGTCAAAATAAAAGCCTCCCTTTGTCTCCCTGGCAAGCCCTTCATAGCTGCTCCTATCCAACAGCCTTAATTTGGCTGTTTCTGCTTTTGTTCCCCTTCTCTCCCATTGCTACCTCAGCCCTTACCTGGGCAGCCGGGTCTTAGGACCCCAGGCTTAGGAAAAGCATGGTGAAGTTTCAGGACCACGGAGAGCACCATGGGCTTGCCTCACCCTAACATTTTAGCTGACGCAAGGGGGCTGCGGTAAAATAACTGCCAATTAAGTTTTACGTTCTGTGTGGTTCCAACACCAGCTCAGTTCCCATAAGTGAGTTCGCGCACAGCTCAGTCTCCAAAGGCTGAATTCCCACTATGCGGTTAGCATTCAATAAACATGCTGACTGTTCACTCATGCCACATAATTATCATCCCATGGTTTAACATACTCAGAGGAATTTCTCCCAAGAAGATACACAAAGACCAACAAACTCGTGAAAGGATGCTCAACATCATTACTCCTTAGGGAAATGCACATTAAAACCACAATGAGATAGCACTTCACATCCACTACGAGGGCTACAATTAAAAACAAGATGAAAAATGGCAAGAGTGGCAAGGATATGGAGAAATTGGAACATACATTGCTGGTGGAAATGTAAAATGGCGCAGCTACTGTGGAAAACAGTTAGATAGTTTCTCAAGAAGTTAAATATAGAATTACCATACAACCCAGCAATTCCACTCCAAGATATATTCCAAAAGAACTGAAAACAAGTCTTGAAACAAAAGCTTGTGTTTGGCTATTCATGGCAGCGCTAGTCACAATAGCCAAAAAATGGAAACAACCAAAATGTCCATCAGTGGATGAATGGATAAATAAAATGTGGTATATCCATACAATGGAATATTATTCATCCATAAAAAGGAATGAAATACTTATATGTGCAACAACATAGGTAAGCCTTGAGAACATTATGCTGAGTGAAAGAAGCCAGGCACAAAAGACCAGGTATCACATAATTCCATTTATAAGAAATATCCAGAATAGGTAAATTCATAGAGACAGAAAGCAGATGAGTGGTTGCCAGAGGCTGGGGGAAGAGGGAAGGGAATGACTGTTTAATGGGTACAGGGTTTCCTTTTGGGGTTATGAGAAAGTTCTGGAACTAGTTAGTGGTCACGATTGCACAACATTGTAAATGTATTTAATGCCATTGAATTGTATACTTTAAAATGGTTAAAATGAGAAATTTTATATTGTATAGATTTTATCACAAAAAAGACAAACAAATGAAATACTCAGAGGGATGCTGGCTGGAATCCTCAGAACCAGCTTGGAGCTCCCGGGCCACCCTCTTCTCCTCGGTGATCCAGGGTCTTTCCACTGACCTTCGGGGTCACTCTTCCTACCCCAAGAGCCTGATGATCGGTGCCCACGGCGTCTCTCCTCCTCTCCTCTGTTCAGGCCACAGAGTGGGTAACCCAGCCTGCAAACCCCCCACTGCCCCCCGATCCTGGCCCCTTGCAGGTACTGGCTGAACTACGAGATCCATCTGGTGGAGGAGAGTCAGACGGCGATAGTGAACATGTCTTTTTTGAAGTCTTTTGTCAAGAACGTCAGCACCAACATCTCAGAAGACCTGCGCTTCTCTCTGACCCCCTCTCAGGTGAAGAGGTCCCCCATCCCTGGTCCTGGCCCGATTTTCCTCGGGCAGATTTTTCAGAATTCAGAGAGAGTCCTAGTCTGTGCTGGGTGCCCATCAAAACTCGTCCCTTCAGTGACCCATTGGGTAGTGCCCTGCCTTCTTGCTAACGGGGGCTGGTGAGTTAATTGGATGAATGGATCCTGGTCACAGATTATCCCGGATGCTAGGACGAGACATTTGGAAGTTCGCTGAATTGAGAGTCAGGAGACTGGGTTCTGGTCCTGGACTTCCCACCACCTCACTGTGTGTCCTCCAGGAAATTCCTTCCCCTCTCTGAGCCCGGAGCCCTCCTCTGTAAAATGAGCTCTAAGGCTCCTTCAGAGTCTGAACTTCCTATGAGCTCTTCCACCCAGGGGACACATTTGAAACCAGGTAAAGACACACTTAGCGGTACCACCGGGGACCGAAGGGGCAGACTCTGGATTTACGTTGGTCTGCATTCGAATCCCGGCTCTGCCGCTTACCAGCTATTGTGATCTTGGGCAAAGTACTTAACATTTCTGAGCCTTGGTTTTCCCATCTGTAAAATGGTGATGGTATTGCCCACTTTCAAGGGTATCAGGGGGAGCAAATGAGATAATGCACAGGGAATGCTTGGTGCAGCAAGGGTGCAGCCTCTCTTATGGAATGAAGCCGAGGGCAGAAGTTCTGGCAGCAGGCAAGTTGGCTATCATGGAGGTACTCTTAGGTCTGCCTGGAGAAGGGGAGATGGAAGGGCCTTTCTCAACCTTTTATTATGTCACCCAAGAGCTTAGCCCTCTGCGTGGGGTACAAGGGCCCCAGAAATCATCCACAGGTGACAGGTCCTTTTGACAACCATCTGGACTGGGAAGGAGAAAGTTGGGGCCCTCTGCCACAACCCTTAGCCTCCTCTGTTCCAATGCTCAGGGGATGCTTTCAAGGCAGGACCAGGTGGCAGCAGGCTGCCGCCGCAGGGGAACAACAAGGTCAGAGAATGAACAAAACACTTTGCAATTACCAGTGAAATTTACTTTAATATTTTGATCACTCAGCTTTTACAGAGTTTGTGATTGGGCATGAGTGGGTATCACATTCAGTGTGAATTCTCATATCCTCCATCTCTGCCCTGTCTGTCTCCCTTCCTGATGGCCTTATTCTTTCCATTTATTCCCGAGTCAGAAGCCAGACACCGCCACCATGAAGCCCTCTGTGAGCGCAGGGGCTGTCAGGACCCTGAGCCAAAGGCGCACCCCAGTCCCCCCTCCCTCACACTTGCAAACTGGGATTGTCCAGGTGTCATCTCTTCACAGCCCCCTTTCAGCTGGTCAAGAGGTCACACAGGCAGCATGTGAGCTCCATTCTCCATATTGGGGAAACTGAGGCTCAGGGGCACCGTGACTTGTCCATGGGCTCATGGCCTGGATGGAGCAGAGCTAGACTGTGCCCCCAGCTGTCCCGGCTCTCAGAGCCGATGTCCTCAGGTGCTGCCCCTCCACCCAGTGTACCTCAGTTTCTGCACCCAACCAGGGGAGTGGCAGGACCTGAGTTGGGGGCTGGAATCCTCGGGTGACAACGGGCGTGGCTGGGTCTGTGGTTGCAGATCCCGAGGCAGGTGACGGAGGACGGCGAGCACCCTGACAGAGTCCGGCTGCCCAAGAGCATTTTCGCATCCCTGCAGGGCAGCAGGTCGATGGTCCGGTTGGCGGTAACTGTCCTGGACATCAGTTCGGGGAATCTCTTCAAGGTGAGGAAAGGCCTGATGGGGGCTCAGGGCAACTCCAAGGTTCAGTGCTCGTTCACAGGTGATGCTTGCCCCTCTCTGGAGTCTTTGCTGAGGCCCTGATGGGGACGCAGGAGATGCAGAGCCTCTGGACAGTGTTTCTGAAGCAGCCCATGGTCAGCCCGGACTCCTGTCTCTAAGTCTGTGGACCTCAGACTCGCACTGTCCACACACACCAGCCCCTGGACTTGTGTGTGTATCCCGAGTGTGTTTGCATCCCCTTGTGTGTCCTTGTGCAGGCACAAACATGCACATCCTTTCATATTCCTGGGGGACACATAATCGTGTGTGCTCTGGTGTGACTGTGTCCACACAAGCAAGGATACTCATACCCTTGCAAATGTGTGCCAGGCATGTGTCCCCAGAGGTGTGTCCCCACATACATGCAGACCTGTGTACCCCTAAGTGCTGGTGTGGGCAGGTGCTCCCCCACCTGTGGGCACCCACTGCCCCCACTTCTGGGCTGATCTTTCTCCTGGCTGCTCCCCTCTGGTTAAGAGGGCAGAGGGGCTCCGGAGGACAGCAGTGGATGGCCAGCTGGTGCATGGCTTTGTGACAAGCTAGCCTGCAGTGTAGGGCCACCCTGGCCCAACCCGAGCAGGAGAATACAAACAGCAGCAGGAGAAATGTCACCCATGATCCCTTGGTCCCCTGGTCCCCTGGTGGCCTCAGACTTTGCCCTCCAGGCAAGGGCCATGGGTCCTGGAGGCTCCCAGGACCCCCGCCAGGGTTGGTTTGGGACAGCCCATTCGGCAGCCTGGCCTCCCCGCATCTCCCTCCACAGGGCCCCCGGCTCAGCCTGGAGGACGGCAGCAGCGTGTTGCACAATCGCCTGGTGGGCCTGAGTTTGGGCCGCACTCCTGTCACCGGGCTGGCCGAGCCCTTGGAGATCACCTTCTCCCACCAGCATCAGCCTCCCGTGAGTCCCCCACCCAGGCCTGGCCATCACTGAGGGGCAGACAGGCGGGTGGGGACCCATGGGCACATGGGCAGACATACTCGGGACTCCGTATCCCCCCACCCTTCCATATCCACCCAGGAGAAGCCACCAGACACACAACGTGCCCAGGGACACAGGCCCACTCTGTACACGTATGTCCACGTGCCCCCCAGACTCCCTCCCACCCACAGAGGTACCCTTAGGACCTGGCAAACCCACCTGCATGCACATGGCATTGCACATTCGCCCGCGTGCATGCTCCCTTAAAGGCACGTGACCACAGACTTGTCACTCTCCACCTGCAGCCCCGTGCCACGTCCACGCCACTCACACGCTGACCCAGGTGCATCGAATGGTGCTGTTAGTGTAAGCCTTGCTTTCTGCCTAACGCACACACATGCTAAGACACAGGAGCACGTTCTCCTCTCCACCCCACGCCCCACGCTCTCCTCTTCCCTCTCCCTGCCTCCCCCTCCTCTCCCCTGACTCCTGCTCTTTGGTTTCAGAATGTGACCCTCAGCTGTGTGTTCTGGGATGTCACTAAAGGTAGAGCCTGGAAGACCTTCTCCGGGTGAAATAGGCGGGAGGGCATGGGCCCCCTTAGGGGGCAGGGCTCTACCCACAGGACCCCTCTCGGTCCCCCTCCTCCCTCTCCGGCCCCTGCCCTCCACTCCCCTACATTCCCATACACTCCTCTGTGCTCCCCCCCATCCTCTCCAGGGTCAACAGGAGACTGGTCTTCCGAGGGCTGCTCCACGGAGCTCAGAGCCAAGGAGACTGTGTGCCGCTGTGACCACCTAACCTTCTTTGCCCTTCTGCTGGTAACAACCCACCCACCCTGATCCCAGCAGTTCTGCCCAGGCTCCAGCCCCAGGGAGGAGGCTGCCTGGCAGGGGCCAGGGCCTTTGGGGTGTGTGGGCCTGGCCTCTAAATGATGGGGTCCCGGTTTGGGGGGTCACCCACAGAGGCCGATCTTGGACAAGGTCACCGTGCAAGCCCTCATACGCATTTCCCAGGCTGGCTGTGGAGCCTCCATGTTCTTCCTGGCCTTCACCATTGTCCTCTATGCTGGCTTGAGGTGGGTGACCCCATCCCTACTCCCTCCTGCCCTCAAGGCGGCAGCATGCAGAGTAGAAAGCACCCAGGTTGTGCAGCCCTATGTTGATATCTTCTCCAAACCTTAGTTGCCTCATTTATGAAATGGGGTTGGAGATTGAAATGTGTCTGGACTATTTCAGTTGCAAGTGGCAGAAACTCAACTCAAATTGCCTTAAATATAATATGGAACACGTGGTTCAAAGTAGTTGAAAAACCCAAGGTGATCTCACTTCAGGCATGGTTGGATCCAGGACCATGTTCTCAGGACTTCATCTCCCTCTGCTTCTCACAACTTTGCTTTCTCCTCTGTCAGTGACGTCAGGCAGCTCCTGCACACTCAGGGGCCTTGGGGACCCCCAGTCTTGCATCGCAGCTTTTTAGCTGCCCTGACAGCTAATATTCTAAACTAAGTCCCAGAATTGAGGTCTTTAAAAAAAATACACATTTTATTTTGAAATAATTATAGACTCACAGGAAGTTGCAAACATAGTACATAGAGTCCCAGGGTTTCTTCATCCAGCTTTCCCCAATGACGACACTTTATATAACTGTAGTACAATATCAAAACCAGGAAACTAACACTGGTACAGTGCTGTAAACTAGAATGCAGACTTCATTCCGTTTTCACTCTTTTTTACATGCATTCATTTGTGTGAGTGTGTGAGTGTGTATGTGTGGTTCTGTGCAATCTTATTCTGTCTATACTAGAGCCGAGTGTCATTGGTCTAACTTGGCCCATGTGCCCATGACTGAGCAGGTCACTGTGGCCGAGGGAAGGGTTACTGATTGGCCAGCCTGAGGTCATGTGCCTGCTCTTGGGTTTGAGCCAACAAAAGGCCAACCCCACTCAGACTTGATGGCTGAGAGCTGGGAAGGGTGCTCCTCAGGGAAACTTGGGGCTAGTTCTGGGAGAAGGAGGAGAGGGTGCAGGACAGGCGGAAACAGCCGAGTCTGCTGCAGCTGCGCCCAGGCTCTCCCGGGCCCAGGCCGTGGCTGAGGGACCCACAGGAACTGCCAGCTTGAAGGAGCCTGTGGGAGCAGCCCCACCCCCTGCCTGCCCCGTCCCGCGGCCTCCTGACCCCTGACTGACCGGGAGCAGCCCTTGGGTCTCCTGACTCCCGGTCCAGGGCCCTCCCACTGCCCTTCCGCGCATGCCTCTTTGCCTCTGTCACCATTTGGCCCTGGGCTGCAGCCCCCACAGGCCCCACCCACTCCATCTAGACTGAACTGTGGGTGTAAGTGGTGCCACCCTGCCCCTACCCCCCAAGCCCTGGCCCAGGACACCGCCCCCACGCCCAACAAGCTGGGCGAGCCTTGCCAGCTGGACCCTGTGAGCTGGGCTTGGAGCACCAGTAGGAGCTGTCACCAGCTCCCAAGGGTGGGGCCTGGCATCTCAGGTGAGGTGGACATTATCCCTCATGCCCCCCCAGGCAGCCCTGGGCTCCCATCCCTTGGGTCAGAGCCCTTTGGGATCTAATTTGCTAAGAACTGAGAGTGGGAGCTCCACAGAGGGGGAGATGAGTCCTGGCAAGAAGCACTGGGCTGGGAGCCTGGAGCCCCTGCTCTGCTGTGTGACTCTGTGAGAGTCCCTGTCCCTCTCTGAGCCTCACTCTCCCTCCTATGCCCTATGCCTCATGCATCAAGTCTGTCCACTCACTCAACCAATGCACCCAGGGCCTCCTCCTGCCTACTGTGCCAGGCCCGAGGTCACAGCGTGGGGAGGGACAGCGACGAGGGGAGGGTACATAGTTCCACTGCACTGCTGGGAAACCTGAATCAGCCTGGGGCATTCAGAAACAGCCTTCCCAAAAGGAAACACCCTAGGAGAGTTTTGAAGGCAGAGTAGGGAAAGGCATTAAGCACAGAGGGAAGAGCATGGGCAAAACCCAGGAGATGTGGAAAAGCAGAATGCACTCGGGCAATTGCAAGTTATGCAGTTTGGCTGAAGCATGGGGTCCGGGGGTGAGGCTGGCAGGATCCAGAACCCACAGGGCCCTGTGGGCCATGAGAGGCCTCCTGGACTTGAACCTGAGGGTGCACACACTCTGGCTGCTGGCAGGGACGGAACAGAGGAGGGGGGATGGGGAGGCCTGAGTGCCCGTGGGCACTGCGGCCCCTTGCAGCCTCTCACCGGCCCTTCTTGCCCCAGGTTCTCCCGGCAGAGATTCAAGTCAGAAGACGCCCCCAAGATCCATGTGGCTCTGAGCATTAGCTTGTTCCTCCTGAATCTAGTCTTCTTCGCCAACGTGGGGCAAGGCCTGGAGGGGTCCGAGGCCGCCTGCTGGGCCCGGGGGGCCGTCTTCCATTACTTCCTGCTCTGCACCTTCACCTGGATGGGCCTGGAAGCCTTCCACCTCTACCTGCTCATCATCAGAGTCTTCAACACCTACTTCGGGCACTACTTCCTGAAGCTGAGCCTCGTGGGCTGGGGTGGGTGCTGCCTGGACGGGCAGAGGGGAAGGCTGGCCCTGGGAGGGGAGCGGTCCAGGAGAGAGAGGCGGCCCCCTCTCAGATAGGCTGGGGGCTTGAGGGGTGGCAGCTGGAGGGGGCTTTGGAGGAGGACCCGCCTGGGACCCCAGCACTGCCTTACCTCCTCCCCTCGTGTCCAGGCCTGCCTGCCCTAGTGGTCATCGGCACCGGCAGTGCCAACAGCTATGGCCGCCACACCATCCGCGACAAGGACAACGCCACCACGCTGGAGCTGTGAGTGGTGGCAGGGGCGCAGGGGTGGTATCAGGTCCCCAGCTGCACATGTCGAGGCCAGAGGGAGGTGGGGGTAGGGGGAGATCTGGGGAAGAGAGACGGAGGAAGTCAAGGCAAAGGATCCTCAGATCCAGCTGGCTCATGGCCTGCAGGGGTAAACTGAGGCCTGGAGAGAGGAAGTGCAATGAGAGAGGGGGCCTGAGAAGGAGAGAGAACTCTAGCCTGGGCCACCACCAGCCCATATGGCACTTTTGGGCAAATTTAAGAAGGAACCCCCCATCCCCCTCCACCTGCCACTCCAGGTGCTCAGCCTGGTGGGTGGAGGGTGAGCTGGATTTCAGCCCCCACCTGCCCTCCCCGCCAGGTGCCCTTGTGCAACGCACAAGCTGCCCAATATTTGCAGCAGCCCTGGTTCTATCTAGGCTCTGCCTCTGAGTTGCTGTGTGACCTAGGGCGAGCCTGTCCCTTCCCAGGGCCTCCGTCTCCTCATCCGTACAATGGGGGGCTGATCTACATGCTCTTCCTGGCCTTTCGCCTCTTCAGTGCAGGGAGCTGTGCGGCTGAGCTGGGCCTCTCCCCGGGTGCCCACCCCGGGCCCATGGCTCCGTGCTACGAGGGGCTGCTGGGTCTTTGGTCATGTCCCCAGGACCTCAAATACAGGAGCCACAGGGGTCAGATAGATAACATCAGCGCACGAGGTGGCCCGGGGGCAGGGGGAGCTGTGGTAGACTGGCAGTCACACGCCCTTCTAAAGGGCAGCCGATTACTGTCCCTCAGGAGGGCGTCCACAGACCTGCCAGGTGTATGGTTTTATGCGAAGCAGAAATCTGTACGTTTATGCCAAACTTTCTGTTTTTTAAAGGATGACCACCTCAATTCAATTTTTTTACAATATAACGTGGGGCAAATGAAACATGTCTTTGGGGCCAAATTGACTCTTTTGCACTCACTGATCTAAAGAGACAGCAGACTGGAGCCTCGTGACAGCCCCTTCCCCAGGAGAGCGGGGGATGGATGGGCGGAGATGGGGGAAGGCATCTTCTTGGTCATAGAAGGTCAGTTAGGGGAGGCTGCCTGGGGCTTGCTGGTCAGGGGTGCGTCTCCAGTCCCAATGGCCGTCCACCTCCCCCAGGTGCTGGTTCCGTGAGAACACTGCCGTTTCTGCCCTCTACGTCACTGTCCATGGCTACTTCCTCGTCACCTTCCTCTTCAGCGCTGTGGTCCTGGGCCTGGTGGCCTGGAAGATCTTCACTCTGCCAAGTACCACGGCGGGCAAGAAGCAGGGGCCAAACTGGAAGGGGGTCCTCACCGTGCTGGGCCTCTCAAGCCTGGTGGGCATGACATGGGGGCTGGCCATCCTCACGCCCCTGGGCCTGTCCACCATCTATGTCTTCGCACTGTTTAACTCCCTGCAAGGTGAGGCTCCTGGGCCAGGGAGGTGACAGGCTGCCTTGTCTGCACCAGGGGTGTGTGTGTCGGGGGGGGCGGATGGCGAGAAACAGGATGCCACTCAGTCTAGCTCAAATCAAGGGTACTGATTTTAAATATCCAGGGCTCTCCCAAGGACCCCAGGGCAGGAAGGCTGGCTGACGCCATGGGAGCTGGCACCTGGGTCAGGAAAAGCCACAGAAACCAAAGCAGAGACTTTCTCCATCTCTCTCTGGAGCCATGTGTACTCTCTCATCTTCTCTCTGGAAACTCCCTCATTCTTCTCTCCACTGGCCCATTCCTGCCCACGGCCCCCAGACGGCTGGCCACTATGGCCACCTCAACCCTACGTGACTTTCCAAGTCTAATGACCACGGTCTGCTTGTCTCTTCCACATTCTGAGGAGAGGCAAGGATCTTATTGGGCCATCTTGGGTCAGGTGTCCATCTCTAGTCCAATCGGCTGTGACCAGGAGGGCAGGGTCACCTGATGTGGCGGCCACACGTCCTGGACAGAGTCTCTAAGGAGCTGTGGAGGCAGGAAGGAAATGATTAGTGGGGGAAATGATTGCTACGTCTGCTCCCTGCCCCCCAGGGCCGCTCCTCTGATACCCCAGCAAAGGGGCAGGCGTCCAGGGTGTGGGTCACGGGGTCCCTGCCCACACCTGTCCTCTTCGCTCCTCGTACCCCCATCTCATACACACAACTTCAAGAAGCGTCACAGCCTGAGAGGTGAGAAGGGAATGACAGCATGTGCCTGGACTCAGTCTGATCCCGTCCAGAGGAGGCACTAGGAACCCAGGCGTCCTAGACCCAGTGAGTGGGGGCCCACAGGAACGGGGCTGGCACTCTGTGCCTCATTAACTGTGTGGCCCCATGGTTGGGGACAGGTAGACCTGAGTTCAAATCTGGTTCCACTCACCACCCCAGCAAGTCACTCTGCTCCTCTGATGTGGTCATCTGTATAGTTGGGATAATTCCAGTACTTTCTCACCAGACTTCATGATGAATAACAGATAATGCACGTGGGGGACACAGTAGGCCTTCAATATGTGGAAAATATGTTCATCACGACAGAAGTCACTGTTATTATTAGGCTGTCTGAGATGGTCCCCAGAGGAAGAATCGTGAGTCTACATCTGGAAAACCCCTGGGGTTAAAGGTTGGGGAGAGATGCATCTTGAAACTGTAGATTATATCGTTATTCTTTCAGAGGTTACCCTTAATATTTAAGCCTGACCACTTCATTCTCCTGAGTTGTTTCAGCTGAGTGGGAGTTACTCGGGACTTCTGTCTTCCTCTCAAACACACTTGAACTGTCCTTGAACTCTTCTCAATGTTTTTATTGTTGTTTAGAGTTTTCGTTGTAAATTTCTTTTAAACACACACAAAGCTTTTATTTTCCTATCAATTTCTGCACTTACTTTAATTTTTATACCTCACGCCTTCCCTCTTCTTGCTGAAGCGCATCCTGTAGTAATCCTTTACAGAGAGGCGGTGGGAGAAACTCACCGTAGTGGTGGTTGTTTTTGTATGCCTGAAAATTCCTATATCTTGCTCTTTCTTTTCTGTGATAGATGTACGTATATATGTTGTTTCAAGGACTCCGTTTTTCATTCCCAAGATTTCTATATGGATCGTTTTTAGGAGTAGGTTTCATTTTTGCCTGATTTTTCCATACATTCTGGAACTTTTACAATGGAGCTATTTCTCCTCTGGGCAGCCGCCAGCCAGGCTGCCCAGCTCGCTGTCGGCCGCACCCCAGGCTCACGGATGCCCTCTCCTCCCCGACAGGCATCTTCATCTTCTGCTGGTTCATCGTCGTCTACTTCCCAAGCCAGAGCTCCAGGCCCTCGTCTTCCGGCACTGCCCGAGCTGACCAGGCCCACACCGTGTCTCATGAATAGGGGCCGCAGTGTGGCTGGGGTGGGTCCTGTAGTCTGGGCTCAGCTCTGACTTGCTGTGTGACCTTGAGCGGCTCCCTGCCTCTCTCTGCCTCGGTGCCCTTCTCTGTACAATGTGGCTGGGGAGGGAGGGTGCGGGGACCAGGTTGGACCACGGGGCCTCAAAGGTCCCATCCGGATACATCTATGGGTTCCAGGGTCTAGAAATCCAGGATTGTAGGAGTCTCAAATTCCTACAATCCGCAGACCCCTGCCAGCCTGGAGCGACGCCCTCCCCCGGCCCCCACGCTCCCCTACCTTCATGGCAAAGCAGCCTGTCTCTGCCGTCACCCCCCTTCTGGTCTCAGTAAGGGCCTGAGCCCAAGTAGGGGAGTCTGCTGTTGGCACAGCCCCTTGAAGGAGCCCCCAGCCTCTCCCCTTCCCCCTCTTGTCACTGCCCTCCCACATCTCCACCCTCTGGCTGCCCGTAGGTGAGGGGCATCCAGGAGGTCATCATCCCCTCAGGCACAGGGGCATCTGTGGACTGGAGGTTTGTTTTGGGAGGGATTGGTCCTCCCAGCCAGCCCACCCCTGGTCTCGGTCAGTCCCAGCAGAGTCTATCCTCACAGAAGATCCCCCACCATTCAGGGGGCTGCCAGCCCTCCAGGTGTCTGGGGACAGTGAATTTCAGAGAATGCCCCTTACCTGGTGGGTGTGATACTACAAACAAGCCCCCATTCCCCACTGTGACTGCCACGTGGGTGGCCCGACCTCTGATCTGCTGTCACCATGGGGTGGAGGGCAAATAGTCCGGGGCTCTTCACCCCAGAGGGTGGAGGGGCCGGGGCAGGGGAAGGGCTGAGCCGAGGGAGGGTGGGCATTTCCCCCAGAATCTGAGCTCCTACAGAGCAGGCACTCTGACAGCCTGGCTCACTGGGGCAGCCCACCCCGAGCCTGGCATGTTTCAGGCCCCGAGTAAATATGTGTTGGCCGAATAGATGGATGTGTAAGTTTGGCACCAGCCTGACAGGGCCCTGATCCAGCGGTGTATCTCAGGCCAGACCCAGCTTGGGTGTGTCGCTTCCAGTGGCTGGGCCCCCATTTCACAACCACGTGCTGGCTTCCTCGGTAGGAAACAAAAAGAGGCAGCGATAATAGAGCTAGAGATAGAGAGATGGGGAGAGACGGACTTAACAGATAAGCAGATGCAGAAAGACGGCGCCTTTCCTGACCAGGAGGGGAGAACACTGGGGTCCACCCCTCCCTGGATCCCCGCCCTGCACACTCACGCCCCACTCTGGCCTGAACTTACTAACCACCCGGGAAGTCTCACCAACCCTACCCAGCCCCCCACCCTTTCCAGTGGGCTTTGTGGCCTGTCAAGCACTTTCCACGGGTAAGAAGTTATTATTAGACTTTACCCCACAGCCCCTGGGCTGCCAGCCTGCCCCCCACTCCCAGGTGCCAGATGCTGGCTTTGGACTACAATGAATCCCCTTCTCCTTCCTCCCACCCAGCAAACAGATGAAAGACAGGAAGGCCTGGGCCCTCGTTTTATGCACATCACTGCGTTCCTGGAAGGGAAATCCTGGGGTGTAGACAGTGCATCGGCTGAGCCACATTATCAGTTTTTGTGGACACACTTGGTGGGTTTGGGGCTTATCTGCACAGCATGTGTGCCTCACACTGACGGTTTCTTGGCTCCCGTCCCCCAGCGTCTCAGAGTTAACGAACCTGTGCTTGGAAAACACAGCTGCCCCAGCGTCTGACAGGCCCGGGTTCAAATCCTGGCTCTACTACTCAGGGGCTGTGTGACCCTGGGCATGTCACTCCACCTCTCTGAGCCTGTTTTCCTCTCTGTAGAATGGAGATCACAAAGTCCTTGCCTCGTCCTGAGAGCATTAGTTGAGGTGACGAAAGTAAAGTGCCCGGCACAGACTCAGCAGGAGTTAGCCGGCCCCCCGAGACCCCCTTGGCTTAAGGAAAAACCGTGTGGAACCCTTGTGTAAAGCGATTCGTGACCCTCTGCAACCTGGATGTAAAATGGGAGCAGGGGTGCTGGGTAAAGCTCCCTTCCAGGTTCCTTCTACAGCTCTGCCAAGTGGACCAGCCCTGCGTGGGGACAAGGAGATGGAGGGGCAGAGAGGTCTAGCAACCTGCCCAAGGCCACTCTGCAAGCTGGGCTGAAGCTGGGGCTGGGGTCTCCTCCCAGAGTCTTCCCTGGGTTCAAGAATCAACCCCTGACCCCTGAATCCCAAGGGAAAATTCCCAGACGTGCTCAGTGGGAGGTGGGACCAAGAAAACCACAGGCCCCGAGTGGGCTGGGTTTCCTGATGCAGATGGAGAGGGCAGATGTGGGGCTGATGGTGGGGGTGTGCTCCTTCTCTGGCTGGCTCTGCACCCCAGGGCCAGGCGGGGGCTGAGGGGGCAGGGTCCCTCATTGCCTGGGGTCACTGTAAAAGCAGCTCTGACTTCCAAGCTGAGCACATGCTAAGGCCAAGAGGGACTATGGCGAAATACACCCCAAGGCCCAGCCCGGATAGACAAGGTCCCCTGTCACTGACCCGTAAGGATAGCAACCCAGGAGGTGGACAGCACCGTTGTTAGGAGCACAAACTCTGAGGTCAGCTGCCTGGTCCAAATTCTGCCTCTGCAGCTTGCCTTGGACCACTTCCTCACCTCCCGAGCCCCTGAAGCAGGGGTTGCAGGGGCTGCCCCCACGGCTGATGAGGGGTTAAATGAGATGCTGGCTGGGAGGGGTGCCCAGTGCCCAGCCCGCCCGGCCTCATGTGAATGTGACCAAGCCGGAGCTTTGCCGTGGCTGTCACCCTCTCAGGCCCGGGCTACAGTGGTCCTCTGTGTGCTTCAGGGAGGGTCCCCCCACCGTGCCTCCATGCCTGCGTCTCTCTGTTCTACCCCAATTTCTTCATTCCTGGTATTTTTCATTACAATGTAACAAATATACAGGAAATAAGAAGATTTACTTGCTCTGTGCTCCCAGATAGATAATTTAATATCAAAAGATAAAAATTTTTCACAAATGAATCTACAAATACAATGCAATTCCAATAAAGATTCCAAATGATTTTTTAGACTTTCTAAAAATGTATTCCAAAATTTATATGAAGGCATATAGGCCTCAAATAGCTAAGCCAACCTTAATGAAAGAGGGCATGAATATAAAGATATAAAGATATTACAATGCCCTAGTGGTAAATCTAACATGGGGTATGTGTAGGGATAAGCATGAAGACCAGTGGAACAGAACAGAGGGCTCAGAGGCAGACTTATATACACTTGAGGGACTTAATACACTACAAGAGTGGTTTCACCAAGAAGGGACAGATGGTCTGATGATGGTGTTGGAAAATTGGCTATTATATGGAGAAAAATAAAACAGGATCCCCACCTAACTCCTCATACAGAGATGGGCCCCAGGCAGAGTAAAGATTCTAAATGGGATGGCAAAACTATAAAGTTAACTTAGGAAAACATTTTTGTGACCTAAGGGCAAGGAAGGACTTCTCAAACAAAAATTCATAAGCACAAAACATCAGACCAAAACTTGATAAATTTAATTATGTCAAAATTAAGGTTTTCTGTTTAATGAAGGACACCACGGGCGATGTCAGCAGACAGGTGACAGAATGGGGGAAGGTATTTGACACATCTGAAACCAGGGATTAACATCTGGAAGTTCTGCAAATCAAAACAAGGACACATGCCCATAAAGAAACATGGGCTGAGGTTTTAAAAGACAATTTCAGAGGAGAAATCACCTAAAACTAACACGTTAGCACATGAAGACACGTTGGGAATCATCGGGAACCAGAGGGATGCACGTTTAGCACGGATCCATCCGTGGGCGAGCGTGAGGAAGCCGGGCAATGTCAGCTGCCTGGAGGGGCGAGGGTCCGGCGCTCCCTCATGCATGGCGGAGGGTGGGGAGAGGGTAGGTTTCGCTGCCCGGAGGGAACCGGGGTGCTGCAGACGCAGAAATCCCACTCCCAGTTATTCATCCCCGAGGAGCACTCTCACAGGTCTACAAGGGACACGCCTGATGACGTGTGTGGCATTATCTGTGGTGGAAGGGAGTCGGTGGCAAAGCAGGGTGTCCATCCCTGGGAGAGTAGAGAGGATAATTACTGTGGGTCCATACCGCGGACAACAGCAATGTGGATGGATCTTGAAAACACAGCTCTTAGCGAAAATATATGAAACAGAAGGAGATATTAACACAATATCATTTACACAAATTAAAAACAGCAGCCTGAAAACAATGCTCCTTTGGGGAAATAAAATACACATCAGAATGGTTGCTATAGGGGGCAGGGAACGGGAGTGGGTATAGGGATAAAAGGGAATAAATAAACACACAAAAGAAATGAGATGTTGCATGGGAAGAAAGGAAAAGGAAGCCTACTTTCTGTGTGACCAGCCTAACTCATCACCTGTTTTCTTTTTCCTTGTCTCTTCCTTCCTTCACCGCAGGCAAATTCCCCACAAAAGTAATCCCAGAGTGTGCTCCAGGACTGATGTCCACACGCCATCTCGTGGGCGTTCCCTCCATCTAACTCATCCATCACACTTTATTTTTCATGACTGCGTAGTATTCCAGCCAGATTTTAAAACCCTGCTTTATTATTGAGAATCGAGGTGATTCCCACATTTTCACCAGTAACAGCCACTATATCACCTTCTCAGAACATCTGCAGTGTTTCTCTGAGCTCCCCGCCACCCACATGGCTGCATTATGACTTTTGTGGGCCCCTTCCTCCAAAAACAAAACAGTAAAAATGTATTTTATGACTGCATTGGGACAAAGATGAATATAATCCGGGGTGGACTCATAATTATATATTCATTATTGGTCTATTCATTTTTCTTCTGAATTTGAAAGAAACTGAAACTAAACATTTCTCATGGGCCGCTAACCTAATGGATAGGTTTTCCCCATTCTGCAAGCTATATAGTAAATCAGAGACCCAGCCTGGACTTGAACCCAGGACTCAGTTTGGCAGCCTGGCTCTGTCCACCATGACAGGCAGCCGTGCCAGGACCCACACTGGTTTCCATCTGCCTTGATGAAGGCCACACTGACCGTGCATGGGGCAGAGACAGTGGTGTCCTGGTGAATGTTTAACTGGCTCACTGGGAGGAAAAGGCCCTGATCTGTAGCATTTGCCAATTTCCGTGGTGTAAATAATCCCATGGCCAATTTCAAACTATCAATGTGACATCACTGAACCCAAAGTTGGGGAAAGATGTAGAGTAGTTCTCCATTGTGTAATATTTTCATTGTACAGATACAATAAGCATAATAACCTTCAGAGCATAGATAATAGTAAGGTATACTAAAATAATTAGGAAGTGATGAGTTTTGGGTGTTTATTTGGGTATTTAAAAATCTTTGTTTTTAATATGACTTATTTACTTATAAGTTTTTATAACTGAATTGGTAATAATGGCTGTGTTTGTCAACCGGCTCACAAACATTCCTGAAATTTTAACAGTCAGCTTTTGCAGCTGGCACGAGCTGGCTCCAGCCCACTCCTGGCCGGGGGACCTACAGCAGCAGGTCTTCTGGGCTCAGACCCGGCTAGGGACAGAAGACTACATTTCCCAGAAGCCTCCTCTCCCAGGACCTGCCCTTGGCTTCAGAAAGCTGTTACCATGGAGACAGGCTAACAGACTGTCCAGGCTGTCCTCAGAAGGGTGAGTATGGAGCAGGGGACCACGGTGGGTTGCTGGAGCCTGCCTGGCAGTGGATGGGGAGGATGGTGGTGGTAAGGGGGCTTCTTCTGCCTGGGGGCTCCCAGCCCTGATCTTTCTGGAGAAGTTTTCAGAGTGTGTGTGTGTGTGTGTGTGTGTGTGTGTGTGTGTGTGTGTTGTGGGGAGGAGGAGGTTGCTTCCGAGGAGGGGATGCAGGGAAGGGCTGTGGGGTGGGGAGGGCCTCTGGGCCTCTGGGCAGGGTCCAGTGAGGCAGGACTGCCCTCCCCACGCCGCGCTGTAGCCGACGAGACAGCCCGGCGCGGGGAATACGGGACTGCGGGTTCTGGCCCTGCTCTGCCTCTGATGGCCGTGTTCTGCGACTTGGGCTCGGTCGTAACCCCCTGCTGCCCACTGACACCTTGGCCTTCTCCCCATCCTTCTTCTTTCCTTACTCGCCACTCCCTCACTACCATCCCTTCTAGGATTTCCTCATCTCTAGGCCCTTAAGTGCGTGGGTTTCAGAGCCAGAAATATATGGGTTCGAACCCCAGATCTGCCACTTATAGGTCTGTGACCTGAGGCAGTGCACTTAACCTCTCTAGGCCTCGATTTTCTCATTTCCTAAGTGGGTACCATAGTATCTGCCCCCTAGAGTCTGTGGTGGGAAAACTCCCACCTCCTGT
Organism: Tapirus indicus; assembly: GCA_031878705.1. NCBI lineage: Eukaryota > Metazoa > Chordata > Mammalia > Perissodactyla > Tapiridae > Tapirus > Tapirus indicus. Next base: position 26,733,050 of record CM062927.1, on the reverse strand, counting down.
GTGTCTCCTTTGCTCACACAGAACATTTCACTTCTGACACTCCTGCTCACCAAACGTGTGCGGTTTTTTCCCCCCACCAAGCAATTCTCTGTGACACCAGCTGGGTGTCCAGCACTTTAACTCAGTTCTGACACTGTCTACCTGGAGACAGTGAGAGATGCCACAGGTTAAGGGCTCAGTCCCACAAGACTGCTCCCACCCCACTTCAGACGCCAGTTGCAAGTAGTGGGTCCCCAGGTTACCCACACTTCTGTCGACTTGGCTACAAATTAGAGGTTCCCACGGCCTCTCCTCAGGTATGACTAATTTGCTAGAGCGGCTCACAGAGCTCAGGGAAACACCAGGTTATTAAAGGATATGATAAAGGATATGGATGAACAGCCAGATGAAGAGATGCATAGGGTGAGGTCTGGGAGGGTCCCGAGTGCAGGAGCTTCTGTCCCCGTGGAGTTGGGGTGCGTCACCCTCCCCATACAAGGATGTGCTCACCAACCAGAAGTTCTCTAAACCCCCTACTATTGGGATTTTATGGAGGCTTCCTCACGTAGGCATGACAATTATTTACTCCATTTCCAGCCCCTCTCCCCTAGTTAGAGAAGTAAGGGGTTGTGGGGCTGAAAATTCCAAGCTTCTCATCACGGCTGGGTCTTCTTGGCGACCAGCCCCCATCCAGGAGCCCACCCAGAGTCACCTCAACAAACAAAAGATGCTCCTCGAGGTCTTATCACTTAGGAAATTACAAGGGTTCCAGGAGCCCTGTGCCAGGAACTGGAGGCAGAGACAGTATATACTTTCTATGATTTCACAGAGCCACTGAGGGAGAAATGAGACTCTCTCCGCATAACCCTTAGCACAGTGCCCGGCACACAGTAGGTGTTCAGGAAACTGTGAGCTCGCTGTGGTGGTTGTGACTGCCCTCTCCGTGGAGGCGTCCTCCCCATGCCTGAGAGGCAGACAAACGGATCTGATCACCGGGCTGTGCTGCCTGGCTGGCAGGCACAGTGGGAGGTCTGCCTGCAGGGAACCAGTGTCCTTAATGGGCTGCTGGACACAAGCCCTCAGCTGGGATGCTGACCCCCTGGGACTCGGGTGGGCCGACCACCAGTAATGGGTACACTCATCCCCTCCTAAGTCCTATGGAACGTCAGCATCAGATGGGAAATATCTGTCCCTCCCTTCATATTGCAGAAGGGGAAACTGGGGCCCAGAAAGGGGCAGGGAGTGGCCCGAGGACCCAGCAGGAGCTGCTGGCAGAGTTTTCCCCCTAGCCAGGCTGGCTGTCAGTGACTCACCTCCCCAAGGGCAGAGGTGGCCAGGGAGGGCTTAGAGCGGGGAGGTGGGGCCCGGCCTTTACCGCCTCGTTCCCATTGCCCCCTCAGTCCTGGCTCCACCCCGGGGGGTGATGACATCTGGGAGACCCTGCTGTTTTCTCCCCAGTCCCCATGGCTCCCCCCACCACATCCTGTGCATTGGGTCCGTTTTCCTCCTTTCTGGACCTTTGCCCTGTTTGCTGTAAAGAAAATAGACATTTGAGGTGGGTAATGAGCGACCTGACCCGGAAGGCAGGAGGCTGGCGGGTCAGCTGGGCTGACGGAACAGGAACCCCACGACGGCCGCTCGAACAAGCAGGGGCCGAGTTTTCTCACACAACGGGAAGTCTGGAGGTGGCACTCAAGGCCTCCACAGTGCCCCTTGGGACCCCGGCTCCCCCATCTCTCCACTCTACCATCCTCAGCAGGCATCTTTGGTCCTCAGCTGTGGTCATCTCACGGTCGTGCATCGGCTGTCCCACCTCCTGCTTTATGTCGGTGTTGCAGGCAGGAAGAGGAGAAGGGCAAAGAGCCTGTGCCAGCTGGGCCCCGGCTTTTAACAGTCAGTAACTTCAACTCAGAGCTCATGGGCCAGAACTGGGTTCGTGTCCCAGGGCCACTTCTAGCTGCAGGGGAGGCTGGGAAGCTGAACATTTCAAACCAGGCACATTGCTGCCCCCATCAAAATTGAGGCTCTGCTGTATGGAAGGGGGGACTGGATCTCTGGGGAGGCAACCAAATGATCTCCCTCCTGTGGGCTGACACAGGGCTCGGTGAGGAGAGCGCAGGCTCTGTCCCCCAGCCCCACATGCCCCTTGTCTAGGCACCTTGGTGGCAGCCCTGCCCTGCCCTCTCTTTGCTTTGTTCCAAGTTTTCTTTTTTTTTTTTTTTTTGGTCATATTCCATATCACCTTACTATTATGAATAATTTTCTTTAAACCAATTCCTTATTGGAGTTAATAAATATATTTAATAGGAAACTTCATATTACTACAACAATCCCTACAGTATTAGTATCACTTGCCGTAAAGAGAAGGGACTGTCACAATAAATATATGAAAAAGCAAAGCAATAATAGTAAGTTTGGGCTGCCTGCTCCGGCCCTAACAAAAGGTCTCAGTCTGTGGCCTGCTTTGTCTTTGTTTTAAGGGACACCTGCAAATGCTAGGAAAGCCTTCCAGATGTGCCAGCACAAGCAGAGACTTTCTCTTTGATGGAAAGGAAGTGACAAGAGCGTCGCTTCCTCCCTCTGTGATCTATCCACCTGAAACCACCACCCAGGACACAGGCCGTCTTGGCGGCTCCTTCCTGGTCCGAACTGGCCATTCTGAGTGCATTTGTCCCTCCCGCAGAGACTCCATCTCTAGACGCCAGGATGGAGGTCCTGAAGGAGAAAGTGGAGGAGGAGGAGGCGGCGGAGCGGGAGGAGGCGGCGGAGCGGGCCGAGAGGGGAGAGAAGATACTGAGGCCGGTGGAGGTGCGGAGGGAGGAAACCCTCCTGGCGCAGGAGATGCTCCGGGACCTGGAGAAGAAGCTGTCGGAGATCGCCATCCCGGAGAAGCTTTCGTGGGTGTCGGGGAGGGGCTTCCACCCAGCAGCCCCAGCGGGAGTCAGAGCAGGGTGGGCGAAGGAAGAGCCAGGCAGAATGGTGGCACTGGGGCTGGGAGGCAGGACCAGGACAGAGAGGGAGGCGGTTAAAAATGAGGGCTCTGCTTTCAGGCTGCCTGCTCCAGGTCCCCACTCTGTCCCTCACTAGCTGTGTGACCCTGGGCAAGTCACTCAACTTCTCTGTGCCTCAGTTCCCTTATCTGTTTAAGAGGGCAGATGCTAATAGTGACACTTCCCTCCTAGGTAGTTGAGAGGACTGAAGGAGGAAGGGTTAGAGCAATGACAGCTGAGGTGGATCGAGGGTTCCCTGTGGGGGGTCTAGCCTCACGTGGACTCACGCCGCCCCTCTTGTGGACACAGGATCTTTACCAGTGACGCTAGCGACATCTTGAAGCTGCCCCTTTCCTACCAAAGCAACACACCCAAGGAGGAGCACTTGCTGCAGGTGGCAGACAACTTCTCCTGCCAGTACAGCCACCTGTGCCCGGACCGCGTGCCCCTCTTCCTGCACCCGCTGAATGAGTGCGGGGTGCCCGTAAGGCCAGGGGGTGGAGGGCAGGGCCGGGCGGAGAGCAGAGGGTGGGGGGAGATGGGCCACAGCACAGACCACTCGTGGGCCAGAGCTTATAGTCTGGGGCCAGCATAAATTCACACGCCCACAGGCCCCAGCAGGCTCGCTGTGAATCACCTCTGGGGGCTCCTGGGGGCCTGGAGACCCTGTGCCCACCTAAGGAGCAGTGGGACATGCAGTGCAGTCTCCAACCCCAGAGGCCCACCCTGTCCAAAGAAGGGCAGAGAAATAACACAAAATGGACCAGGACCTGAGCGCTGGCCTGCTTCCTTCCACCCTGTGACCCAGGGCACATCCTTGAGTCTTTCTGGGCCTCAGTTTCCCCATCAACAGAATGGCATGGGATGATTCCAAAGGTGGCAGAATGGCAGCCCATAGGCTGACAGGGACTCACAGATGGTTTTATTTGGCCCACATGGTGATTTTTAACATTTGTTTTAGCTGCCAGCGCTTGAAACTCCACTACTCACATCCAGATCCCTGGGCCCCTCTTCTCTTGATGTGGTCTCCCCGGGACTGCATTTCCTGTGCAGCAATCAGAGGCGGCTGCACCAGGGCTGCCCCTTAGGTGGGGCCATGCGAGATCTGGTTCCGGTGGGGCCTTCCTTGAATCCACAGGGAGACCCTGGGGGCCTGGCGCCCGGGCCGGGGGGTGGCAGAGAAGCCCCTGGAGGGCCCTAGAAGCACTAGGTCCCCCACAGTGGGCAGTGGTCTAGAGCCAGACAGACCCTGCTCTGCTCCTGACTGTGAACCTGAGCCAGTCAGCTCACCTCTTGGAGCCTCAGTTTCCTCATCTGTCAATGGGACCAGCCTCATAGGGTTGTTGGGGGATCAGAGAGGGGATGCCAGGTCTGGTGGCACTCAGTGGGGCAGTGGTGATGACAGGGAGGCCCTGACACCTCACCAGCACTGGGAACAGCACAAGCTTAATCTGGATCAGGGCTGGAAGGGTCTTGACGGATTGCTTCCTCCAACTCCCAACACTGAGGGGAGCCGGAGACCCAGAAAGGCCTAGAAAGCTGCCCTAGGTCTCCAGCTTCCTGGGAGCACCGTGGTCTCCTCCCAGATGGCATGCTCTCCCAGGGGCACGCGGTCTGTCCCCTTGCAGAAGTTCGTGAGCACAACCATCCGGCCCACGCTGATGCCCTACCCTGAGCTCTACAACTGGGACAGCTGTGCCCAGTTTGTCTCAGATTTCCTCTCCATGGAGCCCCTGCCCGACCCCCTCAAGCCGGTAAGTGCCACCCCCTGGCTGCATCCCTAGACCCATGAGGCCTGAGACGGGAAGCCAGGCAGGTCGGGAGAAGGAGACTCAGCAGGGCTCATGCCACAGCCCGTGAGTCTGTCTGGGAAGGGTTGGGGAACAGGCCCAGAAAGAGGCTGCCCCTTGCCTGAGGTCACACAGCAAGCCTGGTCTTGTGGCTCCCGCCTCTTTGCCTCCTTTGCCTCTTTCTGCCTTCAGAGTCTTCTTTCAAGACTTCAGGAGGTGGGGAAAGGAGAGAATGGAGAGGACCCTGGTGCCTGTGGCCCTCGGCCCCATTGTTGGGTTTCTGACCAGCTCAATCTGCTTCCCACTGAGAAGAGAGGGAGGGAGAAAGGGGTTGGTGCATAGTGGAGAACTGAGACAGGGGAGAGAAGGAAAGGAAGGGGAGAGGGTGAGGGAAACCTTGGAATAAAACCATAAAATGACCAGAGAGCATTAGACCAGAAGCTTCTACATTCCAGAGGGTCTTTCCCATCAGCTGGTCCACAACCCCTTAAAAGTACAGGCAAATGTGGATTGCACCTTCTGGACAGGGGGTCAGTGCTTTTCACCCCATCCTTAGCAGGCTCCCTAACCTGGCAAAGGTGAAGAGCTGTGTTTGGCTCCAGCCTGCTCATCGGCCCTAGCGCCCTGCCCCTGATAAGTGGGGAGGACGGGTCGGGGGCAGCAGGGCCCGGCTGTGCTGACCAGCCCTCTGTGGCCAGCCCCCGTCCCTGTACTCCTCGACCACGGTGCTCAGGCAGCAGAAGGGGAACTGCTTCGACTTCAGCACGCTGCTCTGCTCCATGCTCATCGGCGCTGGCTACGACGCCTACTGCGTCAACGGCTACGGCTCGCAGGACCTGTGCCACATGGACCTGACTCGGGAGGTGTGCCCACTCACCGTGAAGGCCAAGGAGGTACGGCTGGCTCGCGCTGCCCCCAGCATCCCGCAAGACACGCCATCCTTAACGCAGTGCGTCCCTGCTGCTCCCCCCTGTCGTGGCCGCATAAACGCAGCTCCATCACCAGGCAGCCCTTCAGCTGCCCTAGCGTTCACATTTCAAACCACTAGTGCTTTCTCTGTCCTCAGCATCTTAACACATACAGCCCAGGTCCCCAAACTGGCTGTCCCTCTCCCCTTGTCATAACTCCGCTTCAGCTACTGTGTTCCCCATGAAGTAAATTTTCTGAATGCTGCATGGCCTATGTCTTAAGTCGAACCCTTCCAAATTTACCCTACACACTTGATAAAAATCCATCCAGCTGTTTTCATATAAGGAAAAAACAGATAAACGGACAGACATTTAGTTCTGTCTTTTCTCCCTCCCAGTAAAAAGGCCCCTTTTGTTGTTGTTTTTGTTTTTATGAGGAAGATTGGCCCTGAGCTAACATCTGTGCCCATCTTCCTCTATTTTTGTATGTGGGATGCCACCACACATGGCTTGATGAGCAGTGAGTGGGTCCGTGCACGGGATTCGAACCTGCAAACCCCTGGGCCGCCGAAGCTGAGCGTGAGAACTTAACCACCGCTCCAGCAGGCCTGCCCCTAAAAGGCCCCTTTGTAACAGCAAAAAAATGTCACCAACCCTCCAGCAGGTGGTGGCTGTGTTCTCATAACTGTTGGCCGAGAGCTCCATAATGATCAGAGGCTGCTGTGAACACAAGAAACACTCTTAAGTGAATTTAATTTTAGGAATCATAAAAGGATCTCTTTGCATTTAGAAAACAGCTACACTCCAGGCAGAAAATGCTTTTCATGAACCGGATTGATTCCGGGACTCTGTGATCAGGGTCAAGCCCCCGTGGGCGCCCACAGCTCAGGGCTTGGGATCCAGGGGCCTGGGGCTTCCAGCAGGATGCGTGTGCACCTGGGGTACACCTGCGAGAGCCACGGGGGGCCCCGAGGGGGGGCGCTCTGGTGGAGGGAGGTGAGAGGAGGGGGAGGCACCAGGTGGCCCCTCGGGCCCTCCTCTCCAAGGAAGACGGAACAAAGGCTCCATTATTGCTTTGGGCTCCAACGGCCGGTGAACTCACATGCTGGCCTCTATCTCAGCCAAAATTTTAATTATGAAAATGATGTCAACAGCTAACAGACGCAGAGAACTTTCTGGGTCATAAACCACTTTCATGTCCATTGACTTCGTTGCTCGTCCCGATAGCCCTGTGAGGTAGGTACCGTCCCTCCTGTTTGACAGACGAGTGTGCTGAGGTGAAACAGGGAGGTGCAATGACGTGGCCAGAGTCATATGGCTGGTAAATGGAGACCCAGGCATTGAGACCCCGGCTGTCTGACTCTAAACCGTGGAGAGTTGCTATTTCTCCCTCATAACTGTCACAGGCCCACTCCTGTAGCCTCTGCGGTGTTCTTTTCTGGACATTTTTCTGCCACCTAGCACACACTCATACACACACACACACACACACAGGCTTTCTTCTCCTTCCTTGCCCAGCAAACTTACTTTAGGTCAACGTAGAAAATCCTCCAACGACAAAACCTGGAAAATCTGACTCCTGACCACGTGCCCCACTTTCTAGATCAGATCCAGGTCATAGCTAGTTGGGAGGGGGGAACACAGAGGAGAAAATCCCATCTCCAGAGCTCCTGCCCCGACGGGCGCCTCCCATGGGCGTTTTCCTGTTTTTACTTCCTTGAACAAGCCCGGGGAGAAGGTTCTTATACTCTTACCCCACTTTACAGAAAAGCCTGAGGTTAGGGATGGGGGGACTTGCCCACAGTCAGAGCTGGAGGTGAGCCTCTTGCTGCATTTAGGGCCAGAGAGCCCACAAGGCTCCAGGAGCAGCTGGGATCTCCTGGTCTGAGGGGCTGGTGATTCCAGGCCACTGATCCTTCTTCTCTCCTTGGCTGACAGAGGGTCCAGGAGAAAGTAAAGCCACCAACTAAGAAGTACGCCATCAAACCCCCCAGGGACCTGAGCAGCAGGTTTGAGCAGGAGCGGGAGATGAAGAAGCAGGAGGAGATCAAAGCTGAGGAGGAGAGGCGGCTGAGGGAGGAGGAGGAACGGCTCATGGTGGGTCCATCGTCCCCAGCCCTCCACCCCTGAGCTCAGCTCTCAAGGAGGGGCTGCTAGGAACAGGGAACCAGACACCGGTCATGGAAGGGATGTGCTTATGGACCCCCAGGTCCAAATCTCCTCTCCACCCCTCAACCATCCCCCACCTCTGCCCAGCCCCGTGGGAATCTCCCCCTGGTGGTCAGCTAGCTTCTGGGGATAGATTTCTAACTTCAGAGAGCTCTGCTGCCTGGGGCAACCCATTTTATGCTGGGCAGTTCTGGTCTTCTCCTCATTCCAGATTTTTGCACTGAAGACATACCTACATACATCCTCCCATCCATCCTCCCATTCATCCTCCCATCCATCCTCCCATCCATCCTCCCATTCATCCTCCCAGCTCTCCTTCCATCCACCCATCCTTTCATCTCTCCTTCCAACATCCATCCTTCCATCTCTCCTTCCAACATCCATCATTCCATCTCTCCTTCCATCCATCCATCCTCCCATCTCTCCTTTCAACATCCATCCTTCCATCTCTCCTTCCATCTGTCCATCCTCTCATCTCTCCTTCCAACATCCATCCTTCCGTCTTTCCTTTCATCCATCCATCCTCCCATCTCTCCTTTCAACATCCATCCCTCCGTCTTTCCTTCCATCTATCTATCCTCCCATCTCTCCTTTCAACATCCATCCTTCTATCTTTCCTTCCTTCTATCTATCCTCCCATCTCTCCTTCTATCCATCCACACTCCCATCTTCCCTCCCACCTTCTTTTCCTTCCTCCCTTCTTTCCTTTCCTTCCATATAGTATTGACCGAGTGTCTCCTCCGGTCCAGGCCCTGGGGATACAATAATGAACATGACACAATCACCTTTCTCCCAGAGGAAGGCAGACAAGGAAGCCATATGGTGTCCCCCTACCTTTGTTTGGATGAAATCTCACTCAGAATCACAACACGGAAAGGCACTAAACCCCAGATGCGCTAGAGCTCCAGAGGTCCCAGTTTGTAAACCACAGATTGAGTCAGACTTTCCCATTTTATTGATAAGGAAATGGGCTCAGAGGTGGGGCAGTGTCCTCCAGGTCACACAGCCAGCCAGTGGTGTAGTCCAGATCAGAACTCAGCTCCCCTGCCAGTACCCCTGCCCTGGGGAGATGTTTGGGCCCCTGACGCCCCCCTTCCCACCCATCTGGCCCATAATCACCCACCTTTCCTACACAGGAGATGGGGAAAGCAAGCACCGACCCCCTGCACGGCCTGCGGGTGCACTCCTGGGTCCTGGTGTTGTCGGGGAAGCGCGAGGTGCCTGAGAGCTTTTTCATTGACCCGCTCACGGCGCGCAGCTACAGCCCACAGGACGACCACTTCCTGGGCATCGAGAGCCTCTGGAACCACAAGAACTACTGGGTCAACATGCAGGACTGTTGGAACTGCTGCAAGGTGCCGGGCCGGGGCCTGGGTGGGGGTGGCGGGCGCAGCAGGGGCTTAGGGGGAGGCGCTGGCCAGACCTGTGGGGAGGGTGGGCCACCAGGCCACCACGGCTTCAGACTTTCCCCACAGCCGAGTCCCCACAGTCCACTCCTTTGCCCATAAATTACCATTCTATTATGATTATCGTCTCTCTTGACTTGTGTATCCTTATAAAATGTGGATTCTTAGTTTGTATGAATGATTTTTTTAAAACATTGTATTGGAGTGTAACATACAAGCAGAAATGTGCACTTATCCTAAGTATACATCTCAATGAATTTCCATACATTTATATATACATATAAATATATATTATAAAACTATTTATAAAAATATTTACAAATCTAAATATATTTTAATTAAATATATATTTTAAAAATATTTATAAATATTATTAAATATATTATAAAAAATATAAAATATTATTATTAAAAATTATATATTATAGGGGCCGCCCGGTGGCGCAGCGGTTTAGTCCGCGCTTGGCAGCCCGGGGTTCGCTGGTTCGGATCCCAGGCGCCTGCCGACGCACTGCTTGTCAGTCATGCTGTGGCGGCGTCCCATATAAAGTAGAGGAAGATGGACACGGATGTTAGCCCAGGGCCAGTCTTCCTCAGCAAAAAGGGGAGGATTGGCAACGGATGTTAGCTCAGGGCTGGTCTTCCCCACAAAAAAAAAAAAAAAAAAAATTGTATATTATATGTATATATAATATATATATAAAACTCAGTACCATTTACATCAGTTAAAAACAAATGCACATATTCAGGGGAAGGTCGTAACTGGACACAAGGTGACTTTCTGGGGTGTGGGCAATGTGCTATCTCTTGATCTGGGTGCAGGGAGCCAGGGTGCGTCCAGTTGGTGGAAACGCGTTACGCAGTACACAGATGGAAAAAGAGACAGGCTCCAGGCTCCAGGTCCTGGGCTTTTTTGTTGTTTCCAAGTTCCTCCATTTCCAGCCAGGTCAGCTTCCCGAAGGTAGATCCTGGGCCCTTTCCCCCGTGACCCTGTCCACAGTGACCCTGTGCAGGGACCGCTGGCACCTGCTGTGGGAGACGGGCAAAGTTAATGCATGTTTGCTCCGGTGCAAGTCACTGTCTGCGGGGAAGCAGATGTTCTGAGGTGGAGAAACTTCTGCCTTCAGTGAAGGAAACACACTCACTCCCCTGGCCTCCCTCAGCCACTGATTCCAAATTGCTCGGCCCTCACCGACCTCAGTTGTAGGAAATAACACTCGGTTGGTGCTTAGAATAGTCCCTGGCTGTTCAATAAATATTAGCTATTGTTACTCTCATTTTACAAAAAGAACTTCTCTGGCACCACACAGGTGGGGCAGAGCCGAAACCACCCTCCCCCAGGGCCCAGGCTCATACCCGCCATGGGTATGAGCCCTTCAGAGGCTGCTCCAGTCCTCCTTTGCCTCTCTTCCAGGCTGAACGTCTTTTAACCTCCCCTCCCAGCACACCCTTCACCAGCGCCAGGTGGAGGAAATTTATGGTACAGATAACAGAAGTTATGAGATGGAGATGGAAGGGTGGCCTGGTGGGAAAGTGAGGCAAGAGGGGCAGGATTGCATCACCAAGTGAGAAAGAGATCGTGACACTGGCTGTCACTTTTACTGCCCAATGAGCACAGGAGCGGTTGCTTTGTTCCTTCAAAGAAGCTTGAAATGGCCTCGGGGGTGGGGAGCGTTGGTGAGGCACGCACACAGTGGTGCACACACACCCAGGCTCACGGGACGTGGGAGTTGTCCACTCATTTATGCTTTTTTAAAAACAGAAATAGAACATTAAGTTAAAGTAACAAAGCATAACATCTAACTACTGCTTACTACCTACAGAAGCGACAGAGGGGAGGACATGATTTAAGGAAATACAAACATCTATACAGTTGGTTCCTCTCCACTAAGCTTTGACTACCGGCAATCACTGTTACATCTACGAGCAGTCTCTCCCTCCCTCTCCTCCACCGTGTCACCCTCTTCTCTACCCCCACCTCCCAGCAGAGCAGAGTAATCCTCAGGAGCCCTCGGGGACTCAGATGCCACAGTGAGGACTAGGATTAGGGCAGCTCCAGGACAGCTCCGTGTTAAAACCCCTTGGGGGCAGCTGTTCTTAAGCTCTTGACCTCCCTCTGGAACACTGATTCAGGGGGCATTGGGGTGGGGCGGTGGAGATAGATTGGGCTGTGGGGTGCTCCCCACCTGCTGGGAGTCATCTGGCAGGTGGGCCCAGGCTCAGGTGGGCTGGGATGAAAAGAGGGTGGAAGACCCACACCATGAGGAGGAATTCCCACCCGCTTCTTCTGGACAGTTCCACAGGTGCCTGCCTGTGCTGCCCAGCTCCCCCTGGCCTGGGTAAAAACTCTGAGGAGGCCTTCTTCCAGCCCTGCCATTCCCCCTCCCATAAGATCTCACTGGCGTGCGTTTGCTGTAAACATGCCTGGGACGCCCCCTAGACAATGCAGAACGACCCCCACCTCCAGGCCTATCCCAGGCCAGAGAGTTTCCAAGTCTCCCACGAGACCAACAATGGGGCTTCTTCATGGGGAGATTGGGCAACGGGAAGGGAATGCCAACCTCCCTCGGCGTCTCAGTTTCGCTGCAGAAATGAGGAGGGTGGGGGGCTCAGAGGCTGCCTGGAGCCAACACTCTGTCCCTCTGCGACCCGGCCCCGGTCCTCTCCCTACTCTGGTGCAGCTGTTTCCTCCACCCCGTGGAGCAGAAGGGGGTGTGGCGGCTGTGGGGTGCGCTCAGCTGAGTCCCACCCCCGTCAGGACCTGGTCTTTGATCTGGGAGACCCTGTGAGGTGGGAGTACCTGCTCTTGGGGACCGACAAGCCTCACCTGTCTACATCTGAGGAAGACGACAGTGGAATGAACGATGACGAGGACGTGGAAAATCTGGTGAGGTTCAGCGGCACGTGGGGCCGGGGCAGGGCGGGGAGGGGCTTCACACACTCTCTCGCTTCAAGCCAACCTGACAGATGTCCCCACTACATGGATGTGTATGGGGGGACAGTCCAGAGAAACCAATTATAGGTTCCTCAAAGCAGAAGGGCCTGGACTCTGGCCTCATTTTACAGACGGGCAAACTGAGGCCCAGACAGGTCCAGTGCCCTGCCCAGTGGGTTGGGGGCGGCTGGGACTTGCATTCAGGTCTCCTGCCCCCCACACAGTTCACCCTGTTCAGGGGTTGCCCTGCTGCTGTAGGGTGATAAGACCCTCTCCACAAGCCCCACAGAGCCCCAGTGCCAGCCATTCCTCACGTCCAGGCCCTCCTGCATAGCCACCACCATCCCCCCAGTACTTCCAGGCCTTTCTTGTCCGTCCTATCAGCCCTTCTTGGCCTGGGGCCTTCCCCAAGTCATCAGCATCCCTTCTCTGATCTCCTAGTCAGGGTCCCTCCAGGCAGGTCTGCATGAGGCCCTGTGCAAGGAGGTCAAGGGCCCAGAGGCCTCAGCTATTGGCTTCCACACCTTGGGCAAACTTTCTAATCATCGGAAGCTTCAGTTTAATCAACCGGATGTAAAATGGGGGAGTGGGGTCAGTTATATTCATAGTGATAATAAGTGTATTAGTTGGCTAGAGTTGCTACAACAAAGTCCCACAGACCAGGGGGCTTAAACAACAGAAATTTATTTTCTCACAGTTCTAGAGGCTGGAAGTTTAAAATCAAGGTGTCAACAGAGTTGGTTTCACTCCTTGGCTTATAGACAGCCATCTTCTCCCTGTGTCCTCACATGGTCTTCCCTCTGTGTGTCTGGGTCCTAAACTCCTCTTTTTATAAGGACAGCAGTCATGTTGGATTAGGGCCCGCCCGCCCAGTGACTTCAATTTAAGTTAATTACCTCTTTACAGATCCTGTCTCCAAATATAGCCACATTCTGGGGAACTGAGGGTTTGGACATACGATTTCTGGGGGAACACGAATCAGCCCCTAACAGTAGGTAACACTCACATGGCCCTTACTGAGTGCCAGGGGTCACTTCACCTAAATTAACTCATCTAAATCTTCACAACCACCCAGTGAGGTCGGAATGAGTGTTAGCATCCATGACTGTTATCGTCCCATTTCACAGATGGGAAGACTTAGACACAGAGAGGTGAAGTAACACCCAAAGTTCCGCAGGCAGTAAGTGGCGGAGCTGGGATTTGAACCTGGGACTTGACAGTCTGGCTCCCAATTCTGGGCTCCCATGGTGACTCTGTTCTACCTCCTGGGACTGCTTGAGGACAAAGTGAGACCACTGCTGTGATGTGCTTGGCGTAGCAGCGTGGACATGCCTGAAAATGGTATTGAGTGTTTTCAGTGTCCTCCTCTCTGGAGACCAGAGTGCCTCCCTGTGCAGTCATCCCTGGGGCGCAGGCGCCCCCTGCTGGCCCCGAGACGTGGACGGATTAGATGAGCAGGCATCAGGTCTGAGCAACGTTTCTGGAAGAAAAGTTTTAAATTGAAAAAAACCTCGTCCAAGTTTCTGTGGTTACCTAGTCTGAGGACTGTTTGTCTAGACAAACCTTATTTTACAGATGGGGAAACTAAGGCTCGAAGAGAAAAAAAAAAAAAAAACAGTAAGGGGAGCCAGGCAGTGTTCTAAGCTCTTTATGTACATTCTGTCAGTTAATCCTCCCAAGGGGTCCAGTTTACGGTTAGGAAACTGAAGCTCAGAGCAGTTAAGGGACTTGCCCAGGACCCCTTAGCTGGTGTTGGATGAAGGGTGGGGCTTGGGTCCACCTGACTCCAGAAGCCTCTCTCCTAACGAAGGGCTGTGCCTGGTGCCTCTGCTGACCGAGGGAAGGTGGGGTATGCGGGACAGGGGTGTTTCATGCGCAGGGGAGGGCTCTTGGCCAGGAGCTGCCTCCTCCTCTTCCTCCCTATCTTGGGTCACACCAGGTCAGAACTGCCCTGACCTCTGGCTCCTCTGGGGGAGCTGACGAACCACACTGGGTTGCCCTGGGGGGCGAGACAGAGGCTCTGCCCGTAACTGCTGCTCCAAGACCCAGCCCTGACCAGAACCAGCCCGCCCCGCCCCCGCCTCTCCCAACAGTGCAAGGATGAGGACAAGAGCTTCGACATGCCGCACTCGTGGGTGGAGCCCATTGAGATCTCCCCAGAAGGTACGTACGTGTTTGTGTTCACCTCCCAGGACCAGCTCCTGGGCCTCTGGGGAGGTCTGCGGCACCAGCCAGGCAGGGGGAGGCCAGCAGAGGCTGCCTTGGCCCCTCGTTTCCACCCCTCCTGGTCTCTGCTGCACCCTCCTCCTTCCCGCCTGCCACGCGCACTCAGCGCTCATCTCCGTGGCCCGGGGCCTGACACCTTTCTGGCGCACAGGAGGGGGCTCGGTTAACACGTGCTGGGTGACGTGGGAGGTGATGGAGGACTGAGGACCAGCCGTTCCCCTCCCTCCCCCCACCCTGCCAGGAGGAGGCCGTGCACAGTACCCAGATGGGACAGGGAGGGGGTGTCGGGACCAGGGAGGGGCAGGCAGAGAAAGCAGGAGGATGGAGACGCTCATGCCCCATGCCAACACCTGCTGGCTGCTGAGGTTCCTGGCTGGGAGTGCCTAGACCCACGGGGAAGGCATAGGCCATTCCAACAGGGTGGGAGGGACTAGAGAGAGTGTCATGGGACCCAGGGGAGGAGCACCCAGCCCAGCCTGCGGTTGGGAGCTGGGGGTGAGTGAGCAGAAAGGGCTTCTAGAAAGAGGGATCGTCTGAGCTAAGTTTTGAGGGATCAGAGGGAGTCAGTCCAGTAAGGGCAGGAGGGGATGGTGTTTCCAGCAGAGACACCTGCACAGGCAGAGGCCTGGCAGCGAGACAGTGCTGTGTGGCGGGACGCAGATCCTCCATCGGGCTCCAACCTGAGAACTTCTCCAGGGCAGAGCCGCCCCTGGTGACTCTTCTCCTCTGCCTCCCTGGAGTGGGCTTGGGGCCTGGAGGAGCCTAGCAGACAGTGCGGTGGACAGCGGCTGGATGAGTGGCTGGGTGGGGTTGGCCCTCCCTTCCCCCGATCCGGGGAGGAGGGACCCCAGCCCGCTCTGTGTCCACAGCGTTCGAGACTCGCTGCCCAAATGGGAAGAAGGTGATACAGTACAAGAGGGCGAAGGTGGAGAAGTGGGCCCCGTACCTCAACAGCAACGGCCTCGTGTGCCGCCTCACCACCTACGAGGACTTGGAGTGTAAGGGGGGCAGTCCCAGCTGAGGGAGCAGGAGAGCTGGGTCCCCCGACTTGCTGTGTGGCCTTGGGCATGTCACTGCCACTCTCCTGGTGTGAGTGTGGGCCCTGCTGGCCTCTGTGTGCTGGGAATGGTGGGACAGAGGCTGGGGCAGCTGGCCTGGCTGCAGCAAGCACCAATCGGGCCCCACAGGTACCAAGACTTTGGAGATAAAGGAGTGGTACCAGAACCGGGAGGACACGCTGGAGCTGAAGCATATAAACAAGAGCACAGGCCTGAACATCGACTACTTCAAGCCAGGCCACCCCCAGGCCCTGCGAGGTACGTGGACCCCATTGTGAGCCGGCTAGGAGCCCGGGGCGGGGCCTTACATTCTTCTGATGGCAGCCTCCTCCATGGCAGGTGGTGGGAGGAACCAGTGTCTGTGTATTGACAGGCTTCTTGGGTGGCACGCAACAGAAAGTGCCCTGCTTCCCTAAGCAAACCAGCTGTATGGGAGGTCAGGGGAAGCACAGAAGACCCAAGGAAATGTGACAAATGTTCCTCCAGGAAAGTCAAAGCTGGGGCCACGTGCCCATTCTGTGGTTGGGATTGGGCCCACAGTGGCGGCCACATTCACAGGGGGTCAGGATGCTGAGCAATAAAACCAAAAAATGCCCCCACATTTGGGACAATGTAGAGGGTGTGGAGGGTGTGGACACGGCCATGAGCCCAGGAGGCTGGGAAGGGAGGGAAGGGCATGTCTCTGGAGGGAAGCAACAACCCTCCCCAAGAATTCACAAAAGAAATGCATAGGGTCAGTGTACATTTTAAAAAATGACCAACCTCATTTGGTGGTTGAAATTTTTAGAAAATGAAACTAAATCACTAAGGGATCATCTTACCCCTCATATTGGTCCTACCAAGTGTGAACAAGTGTGTGAAGCAGCAGACAGTCGCTCCCTGTCACTGCTGGCAGGAAAGCAAATTGGCACAACTTTTCTGGAGCGCAGTTGGGCAAAATACTTCAATAATAGCCTTAAAATGTATACACTTTTTGACCAGCAATTCTACTGCTGAGAATTTATCCTGAGCAAATAACAAGCTAGAAGAAAAAAAAATCTATGATGCAGATGTTCATCACGGTGTTGTTTATAATAACAAAAAAGTTGGAAAAAGCCTAAATATCCAGCAGTAGTGGATTGTTCAATGCCTAATGGTCATCCATGAGCATTTGTGGACGTGCCTTGTCCTTGGGGCCTGGGGTTGGGTTATCAAGCCAGTGGCAAGAGCTCTTGGTGCTCACCCAGTCACCTCCCGGTCCCCGCCTCCCACCGCAGTGCACTCATACAGGTCCATGCAACCCGAGATGGACCGCGTCATGGAGTTTTATGAAACGGCCCGTGTGGACGGCCTGATAAAGCGGGAAGAGACGCCCAAGACGATGACAGAGTATTATCAAGGGCGGTCTGACTTCCTCTCCTACCGCCACATCAATTTCGGGCACAGGGTCAAGAAGCTGGCTCTGAACAGTGCAGAGTCAAACCCCCGGCCCCTGGTGGTAAGAACTTGCTGGGCCTGGAGACAGGGTGCCTGCCCTCTCTGGCAGGCTGAGGTTACCCCGGGGCTGGGAAAGCCCCGACTCTGGAGCGGCATCTTTCCTAAGCAACATTTCCCCAGCCCTACCTATGAGCTATGAGCGTTCACCAAATGCACGATCCCGGGGCCGTCTGACGCCAGACTGTGCCCTCAGCCACTGGCCCAAGGAGGTATTATCCCCTTACCATTACAAAAATACACACTCATGACTAAACGTTTAGAAAATATGGAAAGTATAAAGAGAAAAGTAAAAATATATCAGAATGGTATCTCTCAGAAATTACCACGTATTAATAGCTTTCATTTTGAGAGTCTTTTCTAACTTAATCAAGGGTGTGTGTGTGTGTGTGTGTGTGTGTGTGTGTGTGTGTGTGTAGGTAGGTAGAATCCCTTTATCACACACTTAACATTAAATTGTGCATTTTCCCCCCTCCATATCATTACAAATTATTTGGCAACTGTGTTTAATGGCTGTCTACCAAAGAAGATGTCTAGTGATAGAGCAGGCTGCCTGGAGAGGTGGTGAGCTCCCCATCTCTGGAGGTGGGCAAGCAGGGTCTTGTGGAGGGAGCTAGAGAAGAGGTCCAGCGCCATATGGAGCTACAGTGGCCTGGCACTGAGAACCTGTGGGGCCACAAGAGCCATTGTTTGGCTAGGAAGGGCCACTCCACACGACCCCCCAGTGACCCCAAACCCCAGTGTCCCCGAGTGTCCTTCGCTCCTGCCCTCACTGTGTACAGGGAAATCCCCTTCCCCGCCTCCCATCCTGCGCATGTTCCGGCCTCCCATCCTGCGCATGTTCCGACCTCCCAGAAAATCACAGAGCGGTTCTTCCGCAACCCAGCGAAGCCTGCGGACGAGGACGTGGCGGAGCGTGTGTTTCTGATCCTGGAGGAGCGCGTCCAGCTGCGCTACCATTGCCGCGAGGACCACATCACGGCCTCCAAGCGCGAGTTCCTGCGGCGCACCGAGGTGGACAGCAAGGGCAACAAGATCATCATGACGCCCGACATGTGCATCACCTTCGAGGTGGGCCTGGGGGCCACGGCCGGGCGGGCGGGTGAGGTGGTGTGAGCAGAGGGAGCTGGGGCCCTCTGTCCCATCCCAGCAACCTGGGAGAACTGGAACGGAAAGTCCTGGTTCCCAGCCCGGAAATTCATCTCTGCCCGTCGGAAGAATCAAGAGCCCCCATCTGGGCACCCTTCTCTTTGGGGCTCCTCTGAAAATCTTCCTCTTTTCCACCAAGAAAGACAACCCACCAGGCTAGGACTACTCCTCATTGCCCCCCAAGCCCTGGGCAGAGCAGACCCCAGATCCCCAGACCAACACTGGAGTAGAAGACCCCATCACCTCCACGGGGCTGGCTCTCCTAGTTCAAGTCCTCACTCTCCTGGCACGTTCCTTAGCCTCTCTGAGTCTCCAGTTCCTCTTCTATGATTATTTCTGTTTTTATAGAGGAGGAAATTGAGGCCCAGAGTGGTTAAGCAACTTGCTTGAGGTCACACAGCTAGAAAAATGGCAAGGGAAGATTTGAACCCAAGTGGTCTGGTTCCAGAGTCTGTCCATGACCCCAGCCATTGCTGCCTCTTTGTGTCACTGTGGCTGTTGTTGTCCCAGGTGGAACCCATGGAACACACCAAGAAGCTTCTCTACCAGTACGAGGCCATGATGCAGCTGAAAAATGAGGAGAAGTTGTCCAGACATCAGGCCTGGGAGTCAGAGCTGGAGGTAGGGTCCTATGGGAGAGTGGGCAGGCGGGAGGTGGCAGAGGTGGAGGGTGTCTTAATGCCCTCCCCCACTTCCCGACTCAGGTGCTGGAGATCCTGAAGCTTCGAGAGGAAGAGGAAGAGGCGCACACGCTGACCATCTCCATCTATGACACCAAGCGCAATGAGAAGAGCAAGGAGTATCGGGAAGCCATGGTGAGCCCTGCTGCCTGTCTAGGCCCTGGCTCTTCCTGCACCCACCCCAACCCCGGCCTCCAGGGTGGAGAGGAGGATTCAGGGTTCTGCCCGGAAGCCCTTTTCAGGGGATGAAGTTACTGACACCATTGTGGCCATCCTTGCTGCTGAGCTGACCATTTCTGTGGCTCACCCCCAAAGAGCACTCAGGATCTCCCCCCACCTCCAGGGCTTGTGGTGAAGTAAAGGCCTCCACTGCATGGGAAAGAGTGAAAATCGTTCTCCCCTCAAGGTCACGACCTGGGCTGGGAGCCCCAGCGAGCTGACTCTGGCCACAGGCCTGGGTTCTCCGGCCCCTGCAGCACGGGGCGTTCACGTTACACCCTCAGGTTGCAAGACCCTGGGTTTTCAAGGCCAGCTCCTGAATCCCCTTCACTAACCACGTGGAGATTTCTAAAAAGAGTTTGAGGTTGGGGAGGCAGGACGGAGCATCAGATGACTAGTTCTCAGACTCTCAGAGATGGGCATCAGCCCCCACATCTCCAAACTCACTGGCCCATGTCTGCTGACACAAGACATAAGACCCCAGGGTGAAAGAGAAAAAGGAAGGGAGTTACTGGCAGTTTTTGATTTATCATTCATAACCACCAATTATTACCATCTATTGAGCAAGCATCCACATGCTGAGGCTCAGGTAGAGACCTGAATTCACGGGGGACACGAGAGTTGGCTGTTACCAATAAGCACGGCAACAAGAGACAGCACACGGGCCCCCTCTGAGGCCGCAGTCCCAGAGGTGCCAAACACCGGGACCTGATCTGAGGCCTGGTTTCGTTGGGTCCCACGTTGATGCAGAGCTGGTTGAGAGGTCTCTCAGCCCCTGCTGGTCCAGCTGACACCCCCCACCTCCACAGGAGCGCGTGATGCACGAGGAGCACATGCGGCAGGTGGAGGCCCAGCTGGACTACCTGGCCCCATTCCTGGCACAGCTCCCACCAGGAGAGAAGCTGACACGCTGGCAGGCCATGCGCCTCAAGGACGAGTGCCTCAGTGACTTCAAGCAGCGGCTCATTGACAAGGCCAACCTCATCCAGGCCCGTTTCGAGAAGGTGCGGCCAAGGCCCGGGAAGGGGAGGGGACCGTGGCATCCTCATCCAGAAAACGGGCCCAGGGTTGTCTGCCCACCATCTCACAGACTTGTGAGGGACTAATGAGGAGATGAGTATGTCAGAGCTTGGAGTTTCCAAATGGTCAAGTTGTCCTTCCTCACTCTTGTTCTTTGGTTGAATGAGTGGATGGAGGGATAGGAAGATGGATGGGTGGAAGGATGAGTGGATGGATGGGTGGAAGAATGGATGGATGGGTGGGTAGAGGGATGGATGGATGGGTGGAGGGATGGGAGGACAGATGGATGAGTGGATGGATGGATGGATGGGAGGATGGATGGATGGGTGGATGGATGGATGGATGGGTGGATGGGTGGAGGGATGGGAGGATGGATGGATGGGTGGATGGATGGATGGATGGGTGGAGGGATGGGAGGATGGATGGATGGGTGGATGGATGGATGGATGGATGGACAGATGGGTGGAGGGATGGGAGGATGGATAGATGGGTGGATGGATGGGTGGGTGGATGGATGAATGGATGAGTGGAGGGATGGATGGGTGAGTAGAGGGATGGATAAATGGTGTATTATAACAACTCCTAGTTCTTGAGCCATTTCTGTTGGTCAGGTACACACCATGTAGTTCCCATGCATTGTCTCAATTAATCTTCACAAAGAGCTCTACACTGGTGGTGGGGAGGTATACAATGATCCTCATTTTGCAGAAGAGAAACTGGAAGCTCTGAAAATGTACCTTGTCCAGAGCCACATGGTTGTCTCAGTCTTGAGCCCTGCTCTGACCTCATGGATATGATATCTCTCTAAATGTGATCCCAAGACATTTTGTGGCCCCTGCCTCTACTCCTCTGGCTTCTGTGGGGGGTGGGAAGTAGTAGAGCCAACGTTTGTTGGGCTGTCTGGTGACCAGTGGGATTTCAGCCTACAGCCTAGGTGAGGGTCAGCCCTCATCAACCCTCCTGCTTTCTCCTCCCCATGCCTGAAGGAGACCCAGGAGCTACAGAAGAAGCAGCAGTGGTACCAGGAGAACCAGGTGACCTTGACGACTGAGGATGAAGACTTGTACCTGAGTTACTGCTCTCAGGCCATGTTCCGCATCCGCATCCTGGAGCAGCGGCTCAATCGGTGAGGATGGGGGCGGGAGAAGAGGACCCACTAGGAGGCTGGAGCACCAGCTTTGTAATACCTCCCCACCTCTTGTTCCTCCCTCTTGATTTCAGACACAAGGAGTTGGCCCCACTGAAGTACTTAGCTCTGGAGGAAAAGCTCTACAAGGACCCACGCCTGGTGGAGTTCCTGAAAGTCTTTGTTTGATGTCCCTCCTGCACCTCTGGCCCTTTGATGCCCCTCCTGGGGCCTCGGCCAAAGCCGACAGAGAAAAAAACCTCCCCCACAGCCTGGCCCTGATGCTCCCTACACCCAGCTAATGACTGTCGAGTGAGGCGTTCACCCTCACTGCCACACCACCTGCCTGCAACCCTGTCTGTTCCTGCTTCTCGGGATTTTCCTGTAAATAAACACACTTTTACTTTGCCATTTGTACTTTATGTTTCACAAGCTCCAGCACCAGCCTTTTTCTCCTCTTCTTTTATCTATAGCCTGAGATCACCCCTGCTCCCCCACACCTTGGCCACCTTTCTCGCTTGCTTCCTGTCCTTCTTCCATTGGAATGTGGAGTCTTTGCGACAACTCTGCAGATGGTTTCACAGCTGCCTTCAAACCACTGGTTAAAGCTCAGCGTGGCGAGGGTGGCCCAGCTCACAAAATGGGAATGGCAAGGCCAAGGAGTACACCCCAGAACTCGGAGGCTACATGTTAGACTGCAAGGGACTGCGTTGCAGCTCCTCTGCTTACCAGCCACTATTTAGCCACCTGTGAATTGGGATGGCATCGATGTATGAAATGAGGTAAGACTTGCAAAGCAGAGAGGAGTGGAAGTGGCACGTACAAAGTACTCACTGAATGTTAGCTTAAAGCATGGCCAATAAACACATGTAAATGTCAAATTCAGTAGTCATCAGGGAACTGAAACGCCACCACACCCCACTAGTATGGATAAAATGAGTCAGCGTTGGCGAGGATGAGAAGCAACTGGAACTCACAGATAGCTTCCCTAGTGGAAGTAGAAGTCAGTACAACCACTTTGGAAAACTGGCTGTATCTACTAAAAAACTATGGCCAACAATTCTCCTAGGTTCCCCTCCATCCACCCATTCATCTGCCTACCATTCATCTACATCCATCCAATGAACAAGAATAATGAACAGCTCTACAGATACGCATATATCTCTCTCCATCTAAAGGCACGCACTAGAATGTTCATAGCAGCACTATCAACACTGGCACTAAACTGGAAATGACCAAAATGTCCATCCAGAGTAGAATGGATACACATATCGTGGAGACATTTTTGGTTGGAGTGTGCTATTGGCATCTCCTGTGTAGAGGCCAGGGATGCTAACCATCCTACAATGCACAAGACAGGTACCCACAACAAAGAATTATCTAGGCTAACAAGCAATAATACTGACGTTGAGAAACCCTGCTCAGGCTTGGTGGAAATGAACAAACTACAACCACATGAATGACATGGTTGGATTTCTAGAATATAGTATCAAAAGATTCCAGATACAAAAAAGTACATTTTGTATGATTCCATTTTTACAAAGAAGAAAAACAGAGCCAGCCCTGATGGCCTAGTGGTTAAAGTTTGGTGTGGTCCACTTCGGCGGCCCGGGTTCGGTTCCTGGGCACAGAACCACACCACTCATCTGTCAGTAGCCATGTTGTGGTGGTAGCTCCCATAGAAGAACTAGAAGGACCTACAACTAGAATATACAACTGTGTACTGGGTCTTTGGGGAGGAAAGAAAAAAAAAAAAGAAGAGGAAGATTGGCAAGAGATGTTAGCTCGGGTCAAATCTTTCCTAGAAAAAAAAATAAATAAATAAAATAAGAACAAAAACAGGCAAAATTAATCGATGGTATTAGAAGTCAAGACGGTGGTTCACACTTGCAGCGTGAGGGTTAGTGAATGGAATAGAGCACCAGGGGGGCTTCTAGGGTGCTGGTAATGTTCTTCCTGACCTGAGTATGTTCAGTTTGTGAAATTCATCAATCTGGTCACTTACAGTATATGCCCTTTGGGGTATGTGTATTACACTTCAGTATGAAGTGTTTTAAAATGCTGATCATGAATCCAATCAAGCTTTCACTTCCACTTAACAAGAAATTCAGGGGGAAAATAACAAGGTAAATGATACTAGAAACAGTCAGACAAAATCACAATGTGGGATTGGGGCTAGCCTACAAAGAATAACGTGGGCCAGTCTACAAAGTAAATGGCCTGATCTCTTCAAAATATCAATGTCATAAAAAAAAGTTACTGAAATAGAATGAGCTTAAAAGAGTCAAATGTGCTGAATCTTGATTGTTTCCTAGTTAGCAAAGAAATTATTAAAGACATTTTTGGGGTGATTGGGGAAATCTGGACATGGAGTGGATGTTCCAGAATTATTAGTTTCTTAGGTGTAGTGATTCAGTGGTTATGTAGGATAAGGGCCTTATTTTTATTTTTATTTTTTTTATTTTCTTTTATTTTTATTATTTTTTTTTTTGTGAGGAAGACCGACCCTGAGCTAACATCCGTCACCAAACCTCCTCTTTTTGCTGAGGAAGACTGGCCCTGGGCTAACATCTGTGCCCATCTTCCTCTACTGTATATGGGACGCCGCCACAGCACGGCTGACAAGCGGTGCGTCGGCGGGTGACCGGGATCCGAACCCGCGAACCCCAGGCTGCCAAGCGCGGACTAAACCGCTGCGCCACCGGGCGGCCCCAAGGGCCTTATTTTTAAGAGCTACATGCTCAGTATTTAGTGTTAGAAATCAAATCTCATGAGGTCTACAACTTCCAAATGGTTCAGAAAAAATATACACTTTGGACAAAGCAAATATGGCAAAATGTTAGCAAGTGTTGAAATCCACACAAGTATATGGGTCATTATATTATTAAACTGCATCATTATAGTATTCTTTCAAGTTTTCTCTATGGCGTTTCCCATAATAAAAAGTTGAGGAGAACTACAAGGGGGACAGTTTTGATCGGATTTTACTCTGCTCATCTAGTCCTCTTTTGATAGGGCCCGTATGCCTCCCTGGGTCCGCTTCCCAAAAGTACAGTGTGAGGGGCAGACCCCCAGCCTCTGTCCCGCAGAGGGTGCAGTACAGGGAGTAATCCGCAGGCTTTGCTTTAAAAACAAGGGTTCAGATCCTTGCACCACTACGGTGTGGTCTTTTACAAGCACCTTAACCTGGGCGTCAGTTTCCTCATCCGTAAATGGGAAAAGGTATTCCCACCCCTTAGGGTTGTGATGAGCATTACGTGAGATCGAGCTGCCCCCGGCTGCAGCAAGTGGCTGGAGAGGTTCGAGGTTCTTTGGGCACGGGGCCCCGGGAAGGCCGGGCCACACTCTCGGCTGCCAGGGCCTGGCCCGGAGGAGCGGCTTCTGTGGGGCCCAGTCCCTCCTAAGCGGCCCCGACTCCAGGCCGGCCACGGCCCTTCCCTAAGCTCACCCCCACAGGAGTCACAGCAAGTCGGCCCTTCCCGGATTCCTGGCTGGCGGTCCCCTTGAGGGAGCAGCCCACTCATCCGTTCACCGAGGCCACCGTGGGGCAGCACTCTGCGCTCCACGCCTGACTCGGACCCCCATCAGGCTCCGATCCCCTCCAGCCCTCCCCTGAGGAACTCAAGCCGGAGTCCAAAGAGGAAAACGTCCTCAGACCGCGCCGGCTCCGCTCCGCGCAAGCGGAAGAAGCAGGAACGGCGGCAAAATGCTGACTAAGGGCCGGTCCTCGCTTCGCCCCACTCCAAGATGACTCCACGCTGCTTCACGCTGTTCCCGACGGCCCCTTCCCATTGGCTAGCTGGAAATTGGTTTTCCAATAATGCGGACGCTGATTGGTCAATCTGGGACGGTTGCTAAAGCGATTGGCGCAGCCGCCATTGGAGGGCGTCTCGCAAATTTTTTAAACGCAAACTAGGTTGGGGGAGAGAAGGAAAGGGAAAGCTTGAGGCGGAGGCGGGACCAAGGAAACGGCGGCCCGCATTGGTTCACTAGAGGCGAGGGGCGGCTCTTGAACGCTCCTTCCTCGTAATTAGTCCAATTCAGGAAAAGAGGGCGGGTACTTAGGAAGAGCGGCAGAAGGGCCTGCTTCGATTGGTCAAGCCTGGCAGGAGGCGGAGCGCCCGTGGCGGCTGATTGGTGCTGGAGGTGAGGAGGGCGGGGCTCTGGGCCGGAGGTTTTGTTGTGAGGGTCAGTTGTCAAGCAGCGGCCAATCAGGGCAGGGGATGGAAGCAAGTGGGGGTCGCGCCTGAAGCAGAGCCTCGGCCTCCGGAGCCGCAGCTGCAGGTGGAGTGGGCTAGGGGGCGAGGAGGCGAGGGGACGGTGGGCCCTGGACTGGGCCGAGCCGGGCGGGGCGGGGCCGGGCCGGGCTGCAGGGAGAGGGCTCCGGGCGGGGGCAGGCTGGAGCCCGTGCTCCGCAAGCTGAGAGGAGTGGGAGGATCAGGCGAGGCCGAGGGACCAGCGCCAGCCTCGGGACGGGCGAGGCCGGCGTGGGGTCCGGAGGGGAAAAACAGAGAGGCCGGAAGCAGAGCCGGGGTCTGCAGGAGGATGGGGGATGAATAAAGACTCAGAAGCAGGAGAGTGAATGAATGGGGGCTACCAATAGCAGAGGGGAAAAGGGAGTAAAGGGAGTCTGGCGAGGCAGGGGCCAAGTTAGGAGACAGGATGTGCACGAATGGCGGCCGCAGGAGGCAGGAGAAGCAGGAGTGAACGGAGGACTAGAGAGACAGGACTGGGGAGCCCAAGAGACGGGACGGAGAGGAGAGGGTTCATGGGAAAGAGGCTTGGAGGAAGGGGGCAGGAGGCTCCATGAGGTGGCCTTTGGAGTTGAGGAGTCATACCAACTCACGCCCAGACTGGAGGCCTAGCTCCCAGCACCGTCCTTGGGGATTGCAGGGACCAGGAGTAGATCCCTTGTCATAAACTCCGGGGTGGACTCTCAGGGCCCTCTTCGAGATTCTCCTGAGAGAAGACTTCAATGCCTGTCTCTGGGGTGCCTCTCACGGGCCCCTAAGCTTAGCCTCTGACTCCACCCCTTCCCATACGTCAGACAAAACAGTGACTCCCAGAAATCTATGTGAGCTGCAGACATGCGGTTTTCCCCGCCCCGCTGCGGCTGCTGCGCTTCAGGCAGCAGCCTCCTGGAACAGAGCCTCCTCCCGTCATCCCGGCCTCTAGGAGGACCTTCTTTCTGCCTGTGTCCCAAGCCACCCTGCCTGAGGTGCCCTGTCTCCAGATTCTCAAACGCAACTTGCAGTGCAGCTCCTGGCTCTGGTGGCGTTGGCGGGTGTCTGTCTTTATGAAGTGGCCTTGGTGATCCAGGGAGCTGTCGCTGCAGTTCTGCAAACCCAGGGCCCCCCCGAGCTCCCCCCGAGTGTTTCCTAACAAGCCATCCCCTCTGTTTCTGTTCCAGCCCAGTGTTGAGCTGAGATGGCTCGGCCTGACGTTCTATGAGCCAGCATTCCGACAGGCGCAGACAGGCTGCTGCTGTGGCTGCTGTGGATGATTTAAAACCACGAGGTGGTCCGGGGCCAGGAGACGAAGCATTCCCTCTGCCTGGATGTGTGAGAACTCCCTGCCAACTTGATTGGCGGATCTGGGGGGGATCCACCCCCACCCCACAAGGAAAGCACAGTCTGTTTTGTGGACGGAGCTCCAGGTGCCAGCCAGCTGAAAGATGGCCACACCTGTGGTCACCAAGACAGCCTGGAAGTTGCGTGAGTGTTTTCCTTTTTTTTTTTCTTTCTCCCCCCATTTACCCTGTTAGCTGCTTGTCGCTGGGTGGCCTGAACCCCCAGCTTTGTCTCCTGTTCTTTGCACGGGGGGAGACTCTCAGGCTTTGGAGTAAGATAGACTAAGATGCAAATTGTGACTTTGGCACTTAGCTGGGTGACATTGGGCAGGTGACTTAATCTCTCTGACCTTAGTTTTCTGTCTGTACAATGAGATAATCACACTTACAGTCTAGAGTTGCTGTGAGATGGTGAATATAATGGGGCACTTAGTGCAGGATGTCCAGTTAGGCTGAAACGGAGGGTGGGGTGAGGAATCCTGAAGGATGTTCTTGGCGTTTTCAGACATCTCACAAGTCAAGCTTCCCCCGTTAGACCAGGGCATCTTGGGACGGGGTAGGGGTGAGAGGGAAGGCAGAGGGATGTTGACAGGGCTCTGGAATATCACTGAGCACGAGACCACGCACCGCCATTGCTCTACACTAGCATTTTAAACTCTCTGGTCTCAGGACTCCTTTATATTCTTACAAGTTACTGAGGACCCCAAGAGTTTTTGTTTATGGGAGTTATATCTGTCAGTATTTACCATGGTAGAAATTAATAGTGAGACATTTTAAAGCACAAGAATGTACAGTCAAACATGCCATTAGTGATGATGTCATCACATGTCGTGTATCTTCTGGAAAACTCCACTGTATGCTTGTGAGCAAACGAGAGGGCACAAGGCAAATCCCATCTTAATATTATTCTGGAAATAGTTTTGTTCTGTTGGACCCACTGAAGGGATCTTGAGGATCCCAAGATTGCTTAGATCGTATTCTGAGAACTGCTGCTCTGCACGTTGGAGCCTCTGTGACCCTCCCCGCCTGTAGTCACTGGTTGGCATAGATTTGTTGTGCCTGGACTGGTCACCCTCTGCTGGGAGCTGTCCCTGGGCTGTTTTCAGAAGCTGGGGCAAGGCTCCTCCACTTCTTAATCATGAGAACCTGAACAAAGCTCTCTGCTGGGCCTCAGTGTCTTCATTGGTAAAATAAGAGGTTTGGGCCATTTTCGAATTGTTCCTCAAAGCCCTAGGGTTCTGGGAGAGCCCTGGTAGGGACTCCCCAGGAGGGGTCACTTTGGACAACGTGGCTTTGTGTTTATTGGTGTTAGGTATCTGTCCCTTCAACAGTCGGTCTTTCCTGAGCATAGAACCAGACTCTGGGGAGACAAGCAAAATAGACAAGGTCCCTGTGCAGTGGGGCGCAGAGTCTGGCAAGAGCGACAGGCCAGAATCAGAGAATCACAACCTGCCATCTCTACTTCTCTAATTCTAAGCTGGGACATGTGCTTTGAATCAATTAAGTAGATGATGGGGATGGGGGTAAGGGAGTGCTGTAGGCTGCCTGAACAGCATGTGCAAAGGCCCTGAGGCAGGAAGGTCAGTGCTTCGGAAGGCCTCGAAGGAGGCCGTGGTCTGGGGCCAGGGGGAGAATGTGGTGTCACGTGGGCTGGTGAGGTCTTCAGGGATGCATGTCCACAGAACCACAGCCCTTCTGAGGCTTTGACTTTATCTTTTTTGTGTGTGTGTGAGGAAGATTAGCCCTGAGCTAACATCTGTTGCCAATCCTCCTCTTTTTTCTGAGGAAGACTGGCCCTGGGCTAACATCTATGCTCATCTTCCTCTACTTTATATGGGACGCCGCCACAGCGTGGCTTGATAAGCAGTGTGTCGGCCAGGCGCTCGGAATCCGAACCCACGAACCCTGGGCCGCCAGAAGCAGAGCGCGTGAACCTAGCCGCTACGCCACTGGGCCAGCTCCTTTTACTTTATCCTAAAGGCAAGACCAAGCCTTCCAAGTGTTCAAGCGGGAGAAAACGTGATGAGGCACATTGGGCATCTGCCGACAGTTATGTGCCCCGCAGTCTCCATGGGTACACACTGTTTGAAGAGCCCGAGGGCAAAGGACCTCTGGCTCCTTGTGGCTCCAGAGTCCGGCAAGGATCAGAAGGTGCGTGGCCAACGTGGGGTCACTGAAACCCAGCTCTGTGCATCTTCTGCTTGGGATACGAGTCCTCGGCGCCTCTAGCCAGAACGCAGTGTTCCCAGCTCTGGCTGGGACGGGGGCCTGGGTCATGCCACCTGAGCCTGGCCTGTGCCAAGGGTGGAGCAGCAGCCGCCAGCCTGGCCTGCCAGAAGATGCTGTGAGGGTTTTTATTTGTTTGCATTAAAATTCGGTACCAGGTGGGCCGATGGTGCCTGCTGTCCTTCGGGTCAGAGGAGGAGCTCTTGGGCCAGTGCCCTGTGCCGAGGTCTCCTCTGCCTGGTGCCCATAGTATGTCCCCTCTCCCCTGGGTCCCTCCGGGGTCTCCAGGCTGCTCAGGCTGCTTGGGGGGAGTGGTCTGAGCCCTTCTAGAAGGGCCCAACCTGCAAATCCTTCTTAGCCCTAAGTCTGTGGTTCTTCCAGCTGGATGCCCCATCCCAGGAGCCATCTAATTGGGCTGTGGCATGAAGACAGGAACCTCATCACTCTCGTTCCCCACTGTCTGCCCAGTGCTGGGCCTGGAGCAGGCATCCGGGAAACATTTATATTATGAATTAATGGCTGTCGCCAGGGGCAGTAGTCCTGAGGCCCAGAGAGGGATAGCAGTGTGCCCAAGGAGGCCCAGTAAGGCGGGGCCCAGCCAGAACTTTCCCTGGGAAGGGTGAGAGCCAGGGTGGACACTCAGGCCTCTAGGGAGGTCACGCACGGGGGGCGGTCCATGTGGGGAGTGTCTTCAGAGAAGGGGAGGAGGCCTGAGCTTGGGGACAGAGTGCTCAGGGAGAAGTTTGCCCTCTGAGCTGGGTTGGGCAGTCACTTTGACCCAGTAGATGCTCTTGGACAGACAAGTGTCTGGGGCCTGGTCCCCAGGGCAGTTTTGATAGCCCCTCTGAGCTGGGTTGCCTGGCCAGCAGCCTTCCCAGGCCCAGTTTCCCAACCTCCCTGTGATCTGCAGCTGGCATCACGGAGACCCCCAGGCAGGGTGAGGCCGGAGCTGGAGCGCGGGAAGGGCCCTTTCCCTGGGCGTCACCCAAGCCGGCCTCCCAGTTGCCTCGGCGTTGGGGTTTCCCCTGTGTCTCTGTGGGGAGACCTGTCTTGTTTCTTCCTCGTTCCCAGGAGGAACCCACTCAGGGCCTGGCTCAGAGGCCTGGGCTGCCTCTGGGTCCTCGCCCCAGTTTTGTTCCCTTTGGGGCCCTGACGATGCCCTCTGAGGCCTTGTCTGCTGCCCCCGCTGCTGCCCCAGCAGTCCAGGCCAGGGGCCCTCGGGGCTGCCCACAGTGACTTGACCTCCCACGCTGTGGGGTCAGCCCTCACTCCCACCCCCTCACACCCAGACCTCTCTGCCCCACCTTCTCACGCAGCCCACTCTCTCCATGGCGCTTGGTTCTTTGCTGCGTAACAACCATGGAGCGCTCACTCCCTACGCAGCAGCTCACACATGTTCTCAGTGAATCCTCAGCAACCCAGTGAGCCAGGAACTCTTATTAGCCCCATTTACCAGACAAGGAACCCAGCCCTCAGAGAGGGTGAGCGACTTGGCCAAGGTCACACAGCCTGCAGTAGCAGAGCTCAGACCAGAACCCAGTCCATGATGCTGAAGCTGTGGGCCGAAGCCCTGGGTGAGCTCACTTGGGGACACCTTGTCTGGAGTTGACCTGAATGGTTCCTCAAGTGTGCTCCCCACAGTGGAGTTTGTGTACACAGGAGGCGGCAGCTTGAGAGGTGCTTAGGGGGTACATGGGTGAATACTTTTTATTTTAATGATTGTTTTCATTTTCTTTTTGTATCATAGAAAAAGTAAAATTAACATGTCAAACTTGTAATTTCATGGATATTATTGCTTAAAAGACAGAGCTAAATAAAAATAGCAAGTGTTTTAAAAATTGAGCATAGTAAGTCAATAATATTACAGTGATATGCAGAAAAAGGAAGAGTCATGAGGCCTAAAGGAATGACTGAAGTTGACAAGTAGTCACTTCTGTCTCAGGCCCTAGACCTGCCCTGTCAGCTGCCCCTACGGCTCACGAGGGTCTGGCACCACCGGCGCTGAAGTGGGCAGAGGCTCCGCTGGGCTTTGGGGCCGGAGCCGGTGGCCAAGCAGGGCAAGGCGCACCGTCCTCCGTGTGGCCAGTCCAGTCCCCTGACTGCCTTCCCCCCTTCCCTTTCCTGTGCAGAGGAGATCGTCGCCCATGCCAGCAATGTGTCCTCGCTGGTGCTGGGCAAAGCCTCCGGGCGGCTGCTGGCTACCGGCGGGGACGACTGCCGCGTCAACCTTTGGTCCATCAACAAGCCCAACTGCATCATGGTGAGCGGGCACGGGGACAGGGCAGGCCTGGGGAGGGGCTGTGGGCGGGACGGGGAGGGGTCTGGGGAGGGGCTGTGGGCGGTGTGGGGAGGGGGCTGTGAGCGGGACCCGGAGGGGCTGTGGTTGGGGCGGGCTAGGGGCTGAGGGCAGGCACCTTTGCAGGTTCTGCGGGCCCAGGGTACCCTATCCTCGGGGTACCGAGCCCGAGGGCAGGGGGACAAGCACCTCAGTGCCTCCCCGACCCTCTGCTCAGGAAGGCCCAGGACAACCCCCATGGCTGGGACAGTGGCCAGCCCTCAGGAATGGGGAAGTCACCTGGCCGATGGGACAGAACTCCAGGGAGGCTGTGTGAGAAGGCTAAAATGAGCCAACAGGCCCATCCGCCCACCTGTCGACTGCACGTGGGTTTATTTTGATTCGTTCCCCACCTCATTCCACAAAAAGGATTTGGGGGCAGCTGGTTGGAGCTGTAGAGAGCTGGTTCTTTAATAGCACTTTCCTCCTGGTTACAAGGCAACTGCATTGAATGCCAAAAACTTCTCCAAAACAGGAAAGCATATAGGAGGAAAAAGTACAAAAGTTAATTACATATAGTTCCATTATCCAAAGACGGTACAGTTGCTGTTTTGGTCTGTGTCCCTCTAGGTGCTGATAGAGATACATATGCATGCATGTGTGTGCATGTGTGTACATGTACACATGTGCAAACACACATGCATGTGTGCACCCGTAAATGTATGACAGTATATTTCCAGAACACTCTCTTGGTCTTCTGTAGCCTGGTTTTTTAAAATAACAATATTGTGAGCATTTTCCTACGTCAGCAAATATCCTTTTACAACATGATTTTTACTGGCTGCATGGTATTCCATGGTAGGGATGGGCTGGAATTAGCTTAGCCACGCCCTGTTCCCAGCGTGGAGGTCATTTCTGGTTTTTTACCTTGGCTCAGCCACATGGGGACCATCTTCATCCTTCTGAATCTTTGGGCGGAGCTGTGGTCATGGCACTTAATGCAAGGGCGTGCACTTTTTGAGAAGCTTTCAAAACATATTGCCAAAGTTTACATTCTCACCAGCAGCAGAGGAGCCGCCCTCTCCTCACAACCCGGCAGCTCGCGGTATTGTCATTCTTTGCCTCTTGGCCCAGTGAATATAAAGAAAAAAGGGGTGGGAGGTGACGTTTATTAGTAGAAACTTAATCACCTCAGTGTTTGGTGAGATCCAGAGAACTGAGATCTGACCCGAACCACGGCCAGGGTTAAGAACAGAAATGAAATCGTTCTGTTTCCCTTCGTTTTTGAGGTTCAAATGTGTTTTTCCCCCCTGAAATGCCAAAATAACATACACAAATTGAAAAAGAATCATCGGAGACTGACAAAAAATGGACATGAAGTGACTCCCTGCTCTCATCCCCAGAGAAGCACAGGGGACAGTTTGGGTCTGGCCTCTGGACTTATCTCCTGACACCAGGTCAGCCTGAAGGCCCAGCAGGCCCCATCCTGTGCCCCTCTCTCCCCTTCCTCACCACGGGCCAGGCCGTCAGCTCCTCGGACGCCAGGTTCTCTCTCACCTGAGCATTTATGCGCATGTTCCCTCTGCAGGCAGTCCACTCTGATCTCTTCCTGTGTGGGTTTGTGTATGTACGGACTCATACAGTTCAACATCCAAATGGTACAGGGTAAATAGTGAATAGTCTTCCTCCCTCCCCTGACCCTCACATCCCTCCTGGAGACAACCACAGCTCCTGATTCCTCTGTGTCCTTCCAGAATTATTTTATACATTTTCGACCAAATGTGTATGTCTGTTTCCCTCCCCCTCCTTTTTTTACATAAGTGGTTCATTTTATGGCCGAATAGTATCCATTGCCTGGGTGACCATGGGCAACCACAGCTTATCTAACCAGTTTCCTGTGTTGGGCATTTATATTGTTTCCAGTCTCTGTCAGGAAGATTCACCGCAGTGAATCACCTTGGTCTGCTGTTTCCCAGGTGTGTTAGCGTGTGCAGGGTAGGCTCCCAGAGGTGGGGGTGCTGGTGTGCAGGGATGTGCGTTTCTCACTGTGGGTGGATTCTGCCCACTTGCCTTCGGTGGAGTTTGTACTCCTGCCAGTGATGTTTAGGAGTTGGAGAAGCCACTTGTAACTGGCCTTCAGTTTTCCTCTACCGTCCCCAACCCCCCTGGGGAATGTTGTCTTAGCAGACACTGTGCCTTGGGGTGGCCAGCACTCAGTGGGGTTTACTGCAGATTCTGGCCTCCTCTCCAGAGAGCTGGAAGTGCCAGCACCTTCCTCCACTCGAGGGCCTAGGCCCTGGGCTCCGCCCTGCCCAGCCCCACCTGCTGAGTTGGGTGGGAGTTTTTCCCGTAGAGTCACTCCAGGCTCTCTGGCTTCTGCGAGCCCCTGCCTGGGAGTGTGGCAATGTCCCCCAGGAGTCCCAGAGGGGCAAGATGTGTGCTGCTGTTGGAGCCAGGCCTTGGTTCTGCCACAGTTTCCCCCCCTGAGGGGCCCAGGCCAGGCAGAGTGTAGAGATGGGAGCAAAGCCGAGGCGGGCGGTGGCCTGGACTCAGGGCTAAAGGGTCAGCTGCTCCCCTTCAGGGGGCCCAGGGCCATTTCTGCAGGTGACGTCCACGTCAGGACCACAGTGGGCAGTGGGGGGGTTGGAGCGTGACTGGGGTCTGGGCCACTGTCAGCCCCGGGAGCTGAGGCTGAGAGGGCAGCTGCTCGGCCCGCCTGCAGGAGAG
This sequence comes from Tapirus indicus, assembly GCA_031878705.1. Lineage (NCBI taxonomy): Eukaryota > Metazoa > Chordata > Mammalia > Perissodactyla > Tapiridae > Tapirus > Tapirus indicus. The sequence goes on along the minus strand of CM062927.1, from coordinate 26,699,126 downwards.
CCTGGGGTGACTCCGTGGAGCGCGGCCCCCTGCTTGAGCGACTTCCCACTGATGCCCTTCCCGGGGACCACGAACTTGGGTCAGCAGCTGGGGATCTGTCCACGCCGTTCACTGAAGCTGCCACCCTCTCTCCACAGAGCCTGACTGGTCACACGTCCCCAGTGGAGAGTGTCCGCCTCAACACCCCCGAGGAGCTCATCGTGGCCGGCTCCCAGTCGGGCTCCATTCGCGTCTGGGATCTGGAAGCTGCCAAAAGTAGGTGTCGCGCTTGCATCCCCACATGCGTGCCTGCATCCTTGCTCCCCTCGGGCTCTGCTGTCCAGCCGCTTCCTCCAGGAAGCCTGTCCTGACCACACTGGGTGCTTCTCTCCTGGAGCCCTGACCAGATGGTGTGGGGGCCCCCCGCCGCCGTTAGCCTGGCAGCGGCACCGGGCACGCTGTCTCTGAGTGCTGGCACCGTGGAGGCGCCCGGTAGATGTCTGAATGGACGACTGTGCGGATTCAGAACCCGGAAGGCCATCAAGTGTGCCAGGGGCCATGCAGGACATGTGCATGAGTGAGGTGGCTATGGGGAGAACTGGGGAGCATGTGCCCCCTTTGGGGGCGGCCCCACTCTGCCCCAGCTCAATGTTGCAGGAATGGGGCCTCAGGTGGCCAGACCTTCTGTTTCCTTGGGCTCTGTTTTAATTTCCCTTTCATCTTTATGGAAGTTATACATAGTTTCAAAAGTCAAATACTGGCAGTTCTACAATCACAAGGAAAGAGGAAGCCTTGCCTGACTCCTTCCCGTTCCGCACAGGCTCAGCCTTCTCTCCTTTGCCCCCACTTTTCTAAATGACATGGCTATACAGCAGTTTCTTTCTTTTCTTTTTAAAAACGCTTTCCACGTTAGCTGTTGCTTTCCTCCTACGGAAGATGAGAACCTGTCTTAGAGCCACCCCAACTCTGTCACCCACACTTCCCGTCCATCCTCCCAGTGTCACCTTTTAAACCTTCAGTGTTTATATTATCAGGACCATATGGGTATTATTCAGAGCTAATTATATTTCTCTTCTTTTTGTAACTTTGTTTCCCTGGAGTTAATAATTGGTCCATCTTTTTTTTTGTCTGCATGTTTTCTATGTCATTGTTACTAGTTCATCCCCAAATTCTCTGCCAGAAGAGTCAGCCTCCTCCTTGAGTTTACCCTCAGACCCACAGCATAACTGAGGGGTCTCTTCTCGGACCTTCTGTCCCCCGGGTCCTAGAGGCCTGGAGCTGCCGGCCTGCAGCCCAGCTGTCACCCTGGGGCCGCCTGTGTCCTCTCCCGGGAGCTGTCTCGTCTCTGCGGTGCTGGGTCCCACATTGCCATCTTTCTCGGTTTTCTCCCTCTTTTTGTTGGAGCACGTTCCTCCATAGCTTACTGAGAAAGGTGCGTGACCGGCACAGTTTTTGAGACCATCCATGGCTAAAAATGACTTGATTCTACCCCCATCATTTTTTTAGAGTTCGAGTATAGAATTCTAGGTTGGAAATACTTTTTCCCCAGAATTTTGAAGGTGCGGCTCCATTGCGTTTTAGGTTCCAGGGGTGCTGCTGGGAGGCCGGAGCCGTCTCCCCCGGGATCCCTCTCCCAGAGCGTGGGCCCCGCCTCTCTCCCTCCTCTGCCTCTCTCTGCGGGCCTGAGGCTCTGTCCCAGCTGCTGAAGTCCCACGGTGATGAACGCGGGGGTCAGTGTCCGTCCCTGTGCTAGATCCTCGCTGGGTGCTTGCAGTCTGCAAACTACTGCCCTCGTTTCTGGGCCAAGTGGGGAGTCTCGCCTTTTCTAAGATGGGGGCTTCCTCTCAGCCTCAGCCGGATGCTGCCACACGGCCATGTGGGTGCAGTGTTGCCAGCTCCACAGATTTTCCAAGAGAAGCTGGGAATCTGGAAATTGATGTGGAATCCACCCATTTCTGCATGTTGACAGCTAATTCAGCATATTTTTCAGAACACTATGCAGGGCAACTCTGAGAGGTCCAAGGGAAACGTGTTTGCTCACTGCTCTTTGCCAGCCTCTAGTCTGGACCTTCCAGCATGCCAGGCAGGAGGGCATCTGCTGCCTGAAGGACAAGAGAGGAAATGGCAGCGTGGATTTTATCGTGGCTGCTTTTCCCAGAAGAGAGCCCCCTTGCCCAGCTGAGACTTGCAGATCCTTCTGGGCCTCTCCTGTGGTGTGTGCTCTACCTCTGCTGCAGGACAGCAGCCACCGGCCACGCACACCCAGTGGCTGGCTTCATTCTGCTCAAGAACCGTGGGCCTCTTGTGTAGGTGGTCCTCAGGAAGGATGGCACCCCTGGGCCTCTTGGGTGATGCTTGCCCACCGGTGATGGGCTGCCCAAGAAAGACGGAGCCCCAGGACCCCTGATAACAAACTGCATCTCAGCACGTGGTCCTGCTGCCTCACCACACTTGGGACCCAGGGCATGCTGTGCTCGGGCATCACTGGACTCAAGGGGCCAGGGAGGAGTGAGCCTGGGCTGGCTAGGGGATTCCTTGAGGTGGGCAAAGAATGAAAACTGAAGGCCTCTGGGATTCCTGGGCCCTGGACATCCAGGGCTGGTATTCTCAGGGAGCCCATTACAGACACACGGCCCAGACCCCACGCCCAGAAAACCTGACTCGGTAGTGGAGGGGGCCCAGAATCCGGCTTTCAGTAAGCTTCCAGGTGATTCAGATGCAGAACCAGGTTGGCAGGGCCCCCTTATTTGACAGATGGGCAAACTGGGGCCAGGGAGGGCCTTGAGCTTGTGAAGACCCCATGGCCAGGGGTGGCAGAACCTGGAACTCGAATCCTGGTGTCAAAACTCCCATCCCAGATGTCCACCCTGCCATTTGCTGCTGTGAGTCTGGGGGTGTTCTCGGATGGAAGAGAAACGTGCCCTCAGCAGCCTTGGCAGGAAAAGCTAAGACCTCAGGCCCACCTCCACAGTGTGAGTGAAAGTGACAGGCATATTGGTGCCCCAGGTGCAGAAGGGGTTCTGGAAGGGCTGCCTGGCTGTCACATCAGTTGCCTTGAAGGGCAGCCCATCACTGGAGGGCTCGGGTGGAGGCCGAGCAGCTACTCAGCTGGGAGGGCCTGGGGGTTTCCGCATGAGGCGCACAGACCCCATAGGCCCCTCCACTGTGAGTCTGGCATCAGGAGGCCTTCTGAGGGCCCTCCTGGGACAGAAGAGCAGGGGCAGAAGTCACGCCAGAAGAATGTGGTCCTGCCGGCTTTCACGGCGCAGCCAGGGGCGAGGGCGGGTCAGCCAGGGATCCCACAGGAAGGCGGCCTGTGCTTCACGAAGCTGGCCCACGCAGGGGTGGGACGCGCCACATCCTCTCCGGGCAGGGCAGGATTTTGGAAGACATGCTGCGGGATGCGAAGCGAGTGGACTGAAGCAGGAGCTGGCCTGAGACTGCACCCTCCAGGCCCTGGACTGGGCAGCATGCGCCCGAGGCCCCCTTGGCCAGCAAGCCAATGCTGAGCCCCCAGTGACACGGGACAACTACAGAGAGCAAGGAGGGCGGCTGCTCAGGTTGTGGTGTGGTTGAATTAGATACTCGACAGATGTGGCAGGTCCCTTGTCACTCAGTGAAGGAGGTAAAGGTGGCCCAGTCCCAGCTCAGCTCCGGTGGGGCCTGCGCAGAGGGGCACCTGGTGGGATGAGTGGATGCGGTGGCTGGAGGGATGGACTTTGTGCTCAAGGTGAATGACAACCAGAGACAGCACATTCTTAGGTGTCCTGGCCTGGCCTCAGAGCTTTAGACAAATGTGACCCAGGCACAGGGTCACGTGGGAAAGCATGCTGCTCAGGAGTCAGATGCCTGGTTGGCCTCAGGCAGGCTGCTCCCCCTCTGAGCCTCAGGCCCTCCCACCTCCCAGCATTGTCGGGCAGGTAGAGGGAGACCAATGCTCAGAATCGCTCAGCCTGTTCTGGGAACACCGGAAGTGCTCAGCTGAGGTCCTGGGACAAGGGAGGTGCCCAAATGGCCATGGCACTGAGAGTGGGTCACCACTGAGGCTAGAAGACGGAGAACCAGGGCGTGTGCTCTGAGGCCTGAGAGGAGAGAAGGTCCAGTCTGGGCGACAGACAGGAGGGGATGAAGGCAGGCCTTGTGCAGGAAGAAATGACAAGAGTAATTATAACTGCCATTTAGGGAGCACTTACCATGTGTCAGGCCCATGCTAAGAACTTTATGTCCATTTTATTACAAAATTCTGACCATGACCCAGTGTGAGGCTCAGAGTGGGTAAGGGATTGCCTGGGGTCACACAGCAAGCAAGGAGCAGAGCCAAGACTGCTCCCAGTTCTGTCTGGCTCCCAAGCCCTGCACCCAGACCTGGAGGGATGGAGACAGTCACACAACAGATTTTGTTTAATTCACTCAGTACTTGGAGCTGGACTCTCTTGTCCCTAAAGTTTTACACCTGGAGTCTGCTTGAACACCTTCTCCAACAAAGAGCTCACTACTTCACAAGGTACCCTGTGTCACCATGGCTCAAACCTAAGGGTGGCTGGACTCCCAGACCCTGTGGCCCCAGCACTCATGGGGTGATTGGTTTCATTCAGACAGCAGAATTATAAATCTTTTAAAAAGCCAGACACACGAGGCCAGAGAGAAGAGGCAAATTTGAGTTACCAGAGAATACTCCTGAGACAGAAACACGGGGTTTGCCTGCGGGCCGGGCCGGGCTGGGCCACCGAGCTGCCTGCAAAACATTGAAGGATGGGAGACGTGGTTTCCTAGGGCAGCAGGAGGTGACAGCCCCCTGCCCCTGAGGGTTCTGAGACCCCAGTTGTGTCCTCCCTGTGTTGTCTCGGTCTCATAGCTTCTCTACTTGTCCTCACGACCACCTTCAAGAGCCCTTGGACAGAGGACTGGGGTGAGCGCCACGGCCACCCCAGGCACACCCTCCACTCGCCCTGCTTGGGGCCTTTGCCCACCTCTTCCTTCTGCCTAGCATCATCCCTCATCCTCCTCCCACTGACAGCCTGCTCAAACACCACCTCCTCCAAAAAGCCTTCCTGGATTTCTCTTCTCAACCACACAGTTTCTCCCCTAGCTCGGACCTCTCCTGCATCCCTCTCTTGCTGTCTCGGGTGTGATGGGATACCCGGCAGACCGTAAGCTGCACGTCCATGGGGCGAGCCCAAGGCACAAGCTGGGGGGAGTGTGCAATACATTTTCTGGGGGCTCGGGTGATGACAGAAATGGCTGTCATCTCTTGAGTTAAAAATAAGAACATTAGTTGTTAGGGTGGTAGGACTGGTTGATTTTTTTTCCCCGTATTTGTAAAATCTGTTGTTTCTCTATGCCATATATTGAAGCACACGCACTGCACAGCACAGCCCTCCCCTGTGGCCGTCTGCGCTCACGCCGCTGTCTCTGCCCCCTTCCCTGGCAGTCCTGCGCACGCTCATGGGGCACAAAGCCAACATCTGCAGCCTGGATTTCCACCCGTACGGCGAGTTCGTGGCCTCGGGTTCCCAGGACACAAACATCAAGGTAAAGCGCCACTCGGAGCCCCGAGTCCTTGCTGGCAGCCGTGGGTGAGCGGGGTGTCCTGCCTGAGGGCTGGGCTTTGGGCTCTGTGTGCGGGCATCTTCCGTCTGCAGCCGCGTCCACAGCCTCTTAGGGAGGGGCTGTGAGGTGCTCGCCAGACGGTCCTGCTCAGAACGCCCAGCGTTGGCGAGCAGTTTCCAGACCCCTGTCATTTTGGGGTGAAATGGCCTGAGGTGCCCAGGGCCCCTCTCTGCTCATGGCCACACCATGCCCTCTGGCCCCCACCCCAGTGCTGAGCTTGGCTAGGCCTCCCCAGCCCAAGCCCACCTCGGTTATGACCTGTCCTGACTCTGCCCCTCGGCTCCTCTCCCCACAGCTCTGGGACATCAGGAGGAAGGGCTGCGTCTTCCGATACAGGGTAAGGAAGGCACCTCGGTCGTCACAGGCACCGTGCAGGCATGGAGCGTGGGGTGGTGCCCAGAGCCTGGCAGGGGCTAGAGGGGACTGCTGTCCAACATGGGTGAGAACGTGAGAAACGAGAGTCCAAACAAGAAATGTGAATGTGGAGTGGAGCGGGAGTGCCGTGGGTGGTCCACCTAGACCCCCGTCTCTCCATGAATCCCCCCAGAGCCGTGGTTACCAAACTGTGCTCCGTGCTCTGGTTTTGTAGGCAAATAACAGATATCATTAGGTGAAGGGGGTGTCTATTCGTATGAGTTTGGAAGGGCTGAGTTTAACAAAAAATTATTTTTGGAGGTTTTTAGACCCTTTGACATTGAGAGAGCATTTAACTCTCCAAAAAGAGGCATAAGATATGTTGTTTCCCAAACTATATGACCACACAGTCTTGATTCCCTGGAGCATCCTGCAGGACCAGGAGTCTGTGATGGCATGTGGAGAACTGTCCCTCTGTGGCATCTCCCGCAGGTGGCTGTCCCCTCCTTGCCTGCTCCCCAGGAGGTCCTGGAACTTCCTGCTCCTGCCCTGTCGAGGGCAGGGATGGAGTGGGGTGGTGGGAGGGAAGCCCACTGGGCCCAGACCTCCCGGGTGAGGTCAGTGCTCTGTCCTCTTCTCAGGGCCACAGCCAGGCCGTGCGATGTCTCCGGTTCAGCCCTGACGGGAAGTGGTTGGCATCGGCCGCAGATGACCACACAGTGAAGGTAGCTCCCGGCCTGCCCTGGGCCCAGGGCTGGGGTCTGCTGGTCACACTCAGGTTGGGTCCTCAGCTCCCTCCTGATCGGCTCACATGCCCCAAGACTGTCCAGAGTGGAAGGTGGTTTGTGGATAAAGAGCTTGGGCTGGAAGAGGGAGGGCGGGCAGCCGAGGTGCCACGCCTGGTCCTGACCTCCCCCCGCCCTGCCCAGCTCTGGGATCTGACTGCTGGCAAGATGATGTCCGAGTTCCCTGGCCACACGGGGCCTGTGAACGTGGTGGAGTTTCACCCCAACGAGTACCTCCTGGCTTCTGGCAGCTCTGACCGGTGAGGAGGAGGAGGAGGGCCCATCACCTGTGACAGCCGTCCCTCACATCTCTGCCTTCTGTGTGTGTGTGTACGTCTGTCCCCAGGCAGTCTCTCTGTCTGGGGTGTCATACACCCGATGATCCTGTGTAGACTGAATTGACTGCCAGCCAAGCCAGGATTGGAGCCTGGTCCCATCTCTCCCCTGGGCTCAGTGTCCGGGGTCTTGACGGTCATGTCGGGATCCAAGGCCGAGTCCCCTCCGCCTGCCTGTGCAGGGCCAGCCTGTGGCCCCAGGCCCTACTCATAGTGGCCTTGATGGGGGGAGGAGAGGTGTCTGGAGAGGAGCGGGCTTCCCCAGCCACCGGCCTGTGTGGAGGCCCGCGCGGGGCACCGGCTTCCCAGCACAGCCCGGCTGCCTTTGCAGGACCATCCGTTTCTGGGATCTAGAGAAGTTCCAGGTGGTGAGCTGCATCGAAGGGGAGCCGGGGCCCGTGAGGTACGTAGGCGCGGCCCTCCTCCCGGCCGGTGGGGTGTGGATATGGGTGGGCCTTTCCCGTCTCCGCTTCCACTCCCTCCTGTCCTGGGCTCCCTCGGCCTCCCCGGGTTTCTTGGGACCCACAGCCGCTCTCGCCCCGCCCAGGAGCGTCCTCTTCAACCCTGACGGCTGCTGCCTGTACAGCGGCTGCCAGGACTCACTGCGGGTCTACGGCTGGGAGCCCGAGCGCTGCTTTGATGTGGTCCTAGTCAACTGGGGCAAGGTGGCCGACCTGGCCGTCTGCAACGACCAGCTGGTGAGAGTGCCACCGCCCGCCCTTCTCCACCCCAGGCCCCCACTCCTACCCCATCCTGCTGGGATCCTGCCCCCCAGACTCGCCGCTGCCGCGAAGGGCCCTGCCCCAGCTCTGCCGCTTCCTGCAGATAGGCGTGGCCTTCTCCCAGAGCAACGTCTCCTCTTATGTGGTGGACCTGACGCGGGTCACCAGGACGGGCACGGTGGCCCAGGACCCCGTGCAGGACAGCCGGCCCCTGGCGCAGCAGCAGACCCACCCCAGCGCCCCTCTTCGGCGCATCTACGAGCGGCCCAGCACAGCCTGCAACAAGCCTCAGAGGTGGGGTGCTCGGGCCTCAGAGGGCGCTGGGGGGTCACCGGGAAGATTTCGGGGGCCCAGCCCCGGCCTCACTGGGCCCCCCGCCTCCTTTCGGCTCGGCCCCGCCCCCCAGGGTGAAGCAGAACTCAGAGAGCGAGCGCCGCAGCCCCAGCAGCGAGGACGACCGGGACGAGCGGGAACCTCAGGCGGAGATCCAGAATGCCGAGGACTACAACGAGATCTTCCAGCCCAAGAACAGCATCAGTGAGGCCTGCGCCCGTGACCCTCGGAGTCCCGCTGTCCTCATGTTGAGATGGAGGCAGACCGTCCCTCGGGGACGGTGTCCTTGTTGCTCCACTCCCTTAGCTCAACTCCCACCCCACACTGGCCCCGGGCTCTATTCCCAGGTCCTCTGGGCCCCGGCAGCAGCTTGGTGCCCCTGCCTGCCCCAAGCAAAGAAGGCCCACAGGGGCAAGTGGGTGGGAGGGGGCAGGCCTCAGGGTTTATGGGGCCGGGAACAGGGTCATGGGTCGGCAGCTGTGTGCCTGGGAGCCACCTTCCGTCCCCCCATCCTGACAGGGCCCTGCATCCCAGGCCACCCCGCCCTGAGGGCTCAGACGGGAGCCCTGGTGGGCCACCATGAGTCCTCAGCCCCCTTCGCCTCTGCAGGTCGGACACCACCCCGGAGAAGTGAGCCCTTCCCAGCACCCCCAGAGGATGGTGAGTTGGGAGGCCGAGCCCGGCCTCCCAGGGACCCCAGTCTTCTCTCCCTGTCCTCTCTCCTTATGACCCCCGCCCCTCCCCCAAGCCTCCTCTTCATGGCGCAACCTCCATCCTCTCTCCCACGGGGTCTTTTCCCTCCACTCAACCAAAAGTGCCTACTGTGTGCCCAGCCCGGGCTAGACCCTGGTGATTGGGCATGAACGAGGCAGGCAGGTGCCCCCTAGGAGCCCACACTGTGGTGAGGAGGGCAAACGGTAGACAGACGGGTCTAGAAATGGGACATGCACTGTGGAGGAAGGAGCGGGCGTGGTGAGAGTCACTAGGGCCCACTGTGAAGGGGATCAGGAGGGCCAGGTCCAGGGAGAAGAGGGCAGAGCCTCGGGTGGGAGGGAGCTGAGAGGAGGGCGGGGGCCTAGGGTCTGGGAGAGGAGGCCAGGCCCTGCAGGCCCTATGGGGGGGTTGGGTTTTGCTGCTGGAGGATTTAAGAAGGGAGAGAACATGATCTGCTTTAAGACTGAGAAGAGGCAGGGGTGAGGCACCCTCCCGTTCCCCTGGCTTTCTCCTCCAGGGGCCATCTTCTCATCCCCCTCTTGAGCCTGGGTTCCTGAAGGGCCCCTCCCTCCTGCACTTCCCACTCACCACCAGCCCCCCACCCCAACTCCAACGCACACACACTCCATTGCTAGTGAAGTGACACACTCCACACCCTGGAGACCCCGGGGTCCCATCCACGCACATTGCTAGATGCTTGCTTTCTGCTAGGCCCGAGGTGGGTGGAGAGGGAGGAGACAGGCCCAGCCCCGCCCTCAGGCCTCCCCAGCACCCGCACTGCTGGCTCCTGCTCCATCCCCCCAATTACAGATGCCCAGAGTCCCACCCGAGCCCTGCCTTCTTCCGGCCAGTCCCTTCTCCTGGCTGACCCAGTGATCTTTTCCTTCTGCTTCCAGACGTGGCCACAGCAAAGGAGGCAACAAAGCCCAGCCCAGCCCCAGACGCACAGTTCCCAGTGCCAAACGTATGTTGGGCTGGAGAGGGCGTGGTGTGGAGCTCTGGAGGGACTCGAGTCCTGAACCGGGGGAGGGGGGACGTCCATGCCGGGGGCAGAGGGGAGGCCTCAGGCTGGCCGCCCGCTGAGCTGCAGATCCCTCCAGCTCGAGGTCCTGCCCCGGCCCCCGGTCATCACTTCCACCCCTGCGCCCAAGGCCGAGCCCACCATCATCCCTGCCACCCGGAACGAGCCCATTGGGCTGAAGGCCTCTGACTTCCTGCCCGTGAGTGGGGGCCCAGCCCCAGGGTGGGGAGGCCCGGGCGGCGAGGGCAGAGCTTTGCTGCCAACATCTGGGTGCCCGTCCCACCAGGCCGTGAAGATCCCCCAGCAGGCAGAGCTGGTCGACGAGGATGCCATGTCGCAGATCCGCAAAGGCCATGACACCATGTGCGTGGTGCTCACCAGCCGCCACAAGAACCTGGACACCGTGAGGGCCGCGTGGACCACAAGCGACATCAAGGCAAGCACCACCCCCGCCCGGGGCTCAGGACTGACCGAGAAGAGGGCCGCACAAGGGAGGGCTTGGGGGCTAGGCGGCCCCTGTCACCACACCGTGGCTGACGTCCTCTTTGTTTCCCCCCCTGTCATCATCACAGCCTGTTTATTGAGCACGTACTTATGGGCCTGGCCTTGCACTCATCATTTTAGGTGTACTCTTGTTAACACCCCACAACAGACCCTATCGTCACCCCACACCCAGGAGGGGCCACACTGTCCCCAGTCCCCTCTGACAGGTGCTCTGTTTGCAGACGTCTGTGGACTCGGCCGTGGCCATCAATGACCTGTCGGTGGTGGTGGATCTCCTCAACATCGTCAACCAGAAAGCGTAAGTGGCTGTGGCGGGTGGGGCGGGCGGACGGGCAGGCAGGCGCTGAGGGCACGTGTCCCTGGCCCTCTCCCCAGCTCACTGTGGAAGCTGGACCTGTGCACCACGGTCCTGCCGCAGATCGAGAAGCTTCTGCAGAGCAAGTACGAGAGGTACGTGTGGGGAAGCCGAGCCTGCCTCACGTCAGGGAAGGGGCCAGAGCTCCTGCAGGGACCACGGGAAAGACCCCAGTGCCCATGTGAGGTGGCAGTGCATTGCTGTGCCCCCCAAATTCCAGAGAGGCCAGAGTGATAACAAGCCCGTGCTGCTTCTGGTCCTCTGTCTGTCTGTCTGCCTTGCCCCCTGTCTCTGCGCACCTTGCTCTTTGTTGATCTTTCTGTCTGTGGCTCCAATCGTCTGTCTACCTCTGAAGCTACGTCCAGACGGGCTGCACCTCCCTGAAGCTGATCCTGCAGCGGTTTCTGCCCCTGATCACTGACATCCTGGCGGCCCCGCCCTCCGTGGGCGTGGACATCAGCCGGGAGGAGAGGTGAGGGGCCAGGCGGAGTGTGGGTGTTGGGGGCAGGGTTGCCATGCCAGGCGAGGAGGCACACAGGCCTGGTTGTTGGTGGCCCTGCTGAAAGAGCTTCTGGGGGAGGTCACTGTGCTGGGGCAGTGGCTCGGCGTGGGGTCCTGCGTGGCCTGGCTCTGCCCTGAGCCCTGGCACTGCCTGGATGGGTCCTGCGCTCTGGCCTCAGTCCTCCTCTGCAGGGAGGGCCAGGAGTGGTTAGGACAGGACACCTCAGGGCTGGGTGGGGTCATGGGGTCATGTCCGCCAGCTGCCTCCAGCGCTGTCCCCCTGCCCACAGGCTGCACAAGTGCCGGTTGTGCTACAAGCAGCTCAAGAGCATCAGCGGCTTTGTCAAGAGCAAGTCGGGCCTGAGTGGCCGCCACGGCAGTGCCTTCCGCGAGCTGCACCTGCTCATGGCCAGTTTGGACTGAGCATCCCAGTGGGTGGGGCCTCAGCCCCACTCCTGCTCCCTGTGTGCCCACCGAGCCTCTGCCCGGCCCCCACTGCTGCCCTGTGGCCATCCTGGAGGCGGCGGCACTGGCCCACCGGCCTCCTCCACAGCCCCGAACTCCAGATGACTTCTCTCCAGCAACGGCTGCCCAGCTTTGCCCAACTCTTGCTTCTTGGGGCAGTGAACTGAGCCCTGGGGCTGCTGCTGTAATTTATAAGGCGAATTTTATTAAATTTGTAACTATTCCCTGGTTTCCTTGCGGGGAGAGGCATGCCCTGACCACCCGGCTCTCCTAAGCCCAGGATCGCTGTCCGCTGCTGCAGAGGTGGGACCACACCCCCTCCAAGCCCCAGAAGTGGTGTGCCAGGCAGTGTGGCCAGCAGAGGGCAGCAGAGTGACAGACCAGTGGGAAAGAGCCAGTGTAGACTTCTTTTGGGGGAGGAGTGGGGAGGCTAGGAGAAACAGGTGAGGGGTGGGCCCCACCAGCCTATTCCCCCCCGCAGCCTATTCTCCCCCCTCCAGCCACACTCCCAGCTGTCCCATGGACGCCTCCAGGGCTGGCCAACAGCTGTACACTACAGGGTGCCGGGACCCCAGCCTCACAGGCATGGCCACCACTGGGCTGGCCCAGAGCCCAGCACCCTCTCATCCCCCAGGAGGCCTCCAGGAACAGGATGGGAAGGACAGCTGCCCCATCTTCTGATGAGGGTTATGCTAGTTTTCACTCCCGCCAGGAGCCTCCAGTGCTGGACGCCAGAATAAGCTCCCCAGACCCAGTGATCACCCCTGAGAGGCGGCCCCTCTCCGGAGGCAGCAGCTGTTGTTCAGCCCCAGTCGGAGGGAGGGCCCCACTGAGGCTGGGACCAGGTGCAGGCTGACATGACCCCCATGGCGGGGTCAGGGGTGGTCCTGTAGGCACCGTCTGGCCTTTAAGGATCCTTAGAGTCCCATCTGTAAGACGGAAGTGACAGCACTGTTGTGCAGGGCGTCAGTCATAGGGTGATGAGGGTGGGGTGGGGGGCGCTGGCCCCTCCCAGTCATGGTCGTTCAGGACACATGATCCTGACTTGGAAGGCTGGTTGGGAGGGCTGTGGGTGACAGGCCAGCAGCATGTGCCAATCCCCTGCTTCCTGCCACCCAACCAGGGGCTCATGAAACCAACTCTTTCAGACCACACTTGTGTAAAAAGGCTTTTATTTTAATAAGTAAAAATGGCTAAGCTTCCAAAAGTTCTTAAATAGGATTTCAGAGGGAGAAAACTGTCAAGAAGCCAGTGAGCGAGGAGAGAGCCTGGTGCCAGGCAGATGGGGGGCAGCAGAATCCTGCCCACTGGCCTCCTGCCGGCCATAAATAGCACCCGGCCCCACGGCATGGAGGACCGAGCTCCTATGTACACCTGGGACATTACATACATGCCCAGTGCGGAACCCTGGAGGAGGGGGGAGGGCTGCCCACCAGCCCCCCCTTCCCACGGTTCCTGTGCCTTCTGGGGGCTCCTCAGCCCACCCACCACGGAGGGGGCCCAGCAGGCTAGGGCGAGCTGGGTCAGCCCATGCAAGAGACCCCCTCCCACACGCTCCTGCCCTCCCCGCAAGGGCCCACTTGGACGGCCCGGGCCTGCCAGGTGGAGTGGACATCCCTGCCCTTACAGCCCATGCCATCTGCGCCCAGAGTCACAGCCGAGAGACACCATTTCCTTCTGAACATGTTTCTCATCTCTGAGGGGAGACGGGGCAGAAGAGGAGCCTCCACTCTGGCCTCCGCCTCCCCGGCTCCCGGCTGCGGCAGGAGCAGGCCAGAGAGGCCTCAGAACCCAGGCCCTGGTCCAGCGGCGTGGACACGTCCGTCACACCGGCACCGGCCTTGACTTCCCTGCAAGAGGGGAAGGGGGGTTCGTCAGGAGAGCAGGAGGGACAGTAGGGAGCCAGGCAGAAGCGCACAGACAGCAGGCAGCGGAAAGACGGCCCCAGCCCTGAGCAGCCGAGCTCCCGGCACAGCCCTGCATCCCAAGGCGGCCGGGCGGGCGGGCGGCAGGCAGCCCTGGGCCGCTGGCCCCACACTCACCTGGAGACTCTGCAGCCCCAGCCGTCAGGCTGAAATCAAAGCGACAGGCGTCTCACTGGTGGTCTTGCCTTGGGCCAGGACCCCCCAGGACCCTGCTGCCCCTACCCCCTACCCCCGCTCAAGCACCTGTCAGGCCCTTCCATGAATGGGGCCGGAGCCCTGGATTCCAGTCCTGGGATGTGTGGCGAGCCCTGCCCTTCTTCCCCCCACCCCAGCCCCGGGGGATGCCAGGCTGCTCTGGGGGGTGGGTATTGCATGAGCCCGGCCAGCCCAGCCTGGGAGAATGGTGTCCTGGGCCTCAGGTCAGCAGCCCAGCTAGGAGCCAGAGGGCTGGGCTCCTCCTTACACTACTCCTTCCTCCAAGGGGCCTTCAATTTCCCATCTGTAAAACGGACCCAGCAGTGTCTGCCCTGACTACTTCCTAGGGCCAGGGAAAGTTGTGCAACATGTTTTAGTCAAGTTTTATAAAGTTTAAAGAAAGGAAAGAAAAGAAAAGGCCCATCCAGGTGAGGGCAGCCCAGCGGCTGGGACCGACCTGTGGGGAGGCTCCCCCACCCACACGGGCCACTCCCTAAAGGCTCACCAGAGGGCTGCAGCTTCCTCCGGATGGAGCCCGGGCGGCTAGTGGTCCCAGAGCCGGGGGCTGAGTGGGCTCGTGCCGCAGGCTGTGGCGTCTGGCAAGCTGGCTCCCACTGTGGGTAGGGGCGGGCAGGTGGGCTGCAGCCATGCTGTCCTGGCTTCCCCTGCCCCACACCGTGCTTCCCTCCACTGCCCTCCCCAGCCTCCTGAAACTGTTTTCTCATCTGCAAAATGGGCATGACGATGATACCCTCGCTTCAGGTAGTTCAAGAATTAAATGAGATAGTAAGTGTAAAGAAGTAAACTAGTTATTACAGAGCACCTGTGTGCCAGCCTGCTACCCACCCACCCCCAACCGACTGGACAACCCCACAGGTACCTCTGAGGCCAAGAAGAACTACTTGGACTAAACAGGCTGCTGGGTTTGGGTTCAAGTTCTGGCTCTACCTGCTCTGGCATCTTCCTCTCCCCATTGCTCCAGGCTGTCCCCCTCCCAGATCTCCCCTCCTGCCTATGACCCAGAAGTCTCTGACCCAGTGCCAGGCCGAGACAGGCCTGCGGTCCCTGTACCTCCAGATGCTCCTGGCTGGACCAGGACCCGAGCTCTGCTCTGCGGGGCCCGGGGCCCAGCTCCACAGAGCGGACCCTCTCAGCAAACTTGAGGGAGTAGAGCGTCTCGCTGGTGTTCTTCTCCACGGGGGACACCTAGGAGACATGAGGGCTCACTCCCCACCCCGACAGCCAACCCTCCAGGACTGGAGGGGGCAGCGTGCTCACCAGAGGGAGCTCACATCACAGCCAGGGACTCTGGAAGGCTTCCTGGAGAAAACTGAGGGAGGGGAGCCGAAGTGGCAGAAATGGCATGGTCAGAGGCACCCAGGAAGAACTTGGGAGGCACACAGGGCGTATGTCGCCAGGTCTGTTGGGGAGGCTGGGGGCGTGTCACTGACTTTGGAGCTGCTGAGGACAAGGGTCCCTTCCCTGCACAGCCTGGGGTACCCGGGAGGGGTCTCTCGTCTTGGTGCTGGCCGAGCCCCTGCACACTGACGGCCATCCACCCCGAGGCCCTCACCTGCACCACCATGAGGGTCTTGCTGTCCCCACTGAGCGAGTCCTGCAGCAGGTAGGTGAGCTTGGAGTTGCGGAAGGGCACGTGGCCCTGGCGGGAGCGCAGGGCGGCAATGACGTCCCCCAGGGCCGACAGGGACTTGTTGATGTGCTGGGCCTCCCGCAGGCGGCTGCCCTCCGCCCCCGACTTGCCCACGCGCTCCGAGCCGGCCAGGTCCACCAGGTTCAGCTTCCCTGCGGGGGCGGGTGCCAGGCTGGTCAAGGCCGCCCCGGGGAGGGGGCGTGCAGGGGGTGCTCAGGCCGGGCTGCCCGGCGCCCTCACTCACCTGTGGTGCGTAGGCCCGTGCTGCCGTCCACGCCGCGCACGGTCACGATGAGCAGGGCGTGCGAGCGGGAGCTGTGCTCGTTCAGGTTGGTGAACTCCGTTGTGCGGTTGGTGTGGCCGAACTCAAACACCTGCGGGGGGGGGGGGACGGGGAGGGCAGAGGCACAGGGTTTGGAGTGGGGGTCTTCGGAGTCAACTGTCCCCGAGTACCCGTGAGGGGTGTCACCCGCCGCCCTGTACAGAGGAGGAAACTGAGACTCAGAGAGGCGTAGGAAGGTGGCAGAGCCTGCATCCAAACCCCATGGGTCCTACTCTGCTTGTGGGCGGGGTCTCCCAGCATCGCCCCGCCCCGCCCCCAGCCCCACACCTTGTTGATGTCGTCCACGCTCTGCACCTGGAACTCCGTCAGCCCCGGTACATACAGCTGCCCACTGCCGTCGGGGCACAGCCGGATCTCCAGCTTCTCCTGGGGCTCCTGCCCCAGCAGGTCCCTGGAGGGCGGGCAGACGGGGTCACTCCTCCCAGCCTGCCTCTGCCTGCGCTGCACCTGCCCCCAGCCTGGAATGTCCCCCCAACCCACTACACCTTCAGGAAGCCTTCCTTGAGCATCGGGCTCAGCCCCTCCTCCTCCTCCAGCTCCTCCTTGCACTCAGGCCCCTGAAGGGCAGAGACCAATGTTCCCCAAAAGTCCTGTGGTGGCACCACTCCTGCTTGCACAATGCACTGAGCCCCGGTGGGCAGGGCCCCCAAGTCCCCCACTCTCACTTATCACCACCTGGTGCGCCCTGCAGGGAGGGTGAGGACACTCCCGGGGGACAGGAGCTACTTGGTCTAGGCATCCCAGGTGGGCTCAGAGAGCCCTCCTCCCACTGCCCACTGGTATGGGGGAGGGGCCTGGGATCAGCGGACCCCCTGGGCCAAGTCAGGACATACAGCCTCCGACTCCCTTCTTCAGGGAGACCCCACTTCCCATCCCACATGGCTCCACACGGCCTGAGGACCACAGAGCTGCCTGGGACGCCTGTGCCCACGCCAGGGCCTCCCACCTGAGGGCCTCGTTGTAGATCTCGGCAGCGCTGACGGTGATGGTGTACTCCCAGTCAGATGCCTTCTCCTGCACCTCGGAGAAAAGCAGCTGCAGGGCCCGCTGGTTGATGCCCGGGTTCTCAGGGGTCCCCTGGGGGCGGAAGCAAGGCCCCAGTGAGCAGGCCTCTCCCCGCCACGAGGGGTGGACTGTGCAGATGCTCACAGGGTGTCTGTGGCCCCCCTCTCCCTCCAGCTACTCCTCGCAGACCAGCCTCCCTGACCGTAGCTCCCACCTGCTGGTCTGCCCCCAAAACACCCCCCACCAGCTGTGAGCAACTTCACCTCCTTGGGCCTCAGTTTCCCACCTTTAAAATGGCACCACCCTGCAGGACTGCCCTGAGACTTAAAGCAGAGCACGAGGTGAAGGGGCCCGCACACCAGGGCTGCTGGGTGCCAGATGCACATCTAGCCCTGATGGGCCACGTAGGAGGGGGCACGGGGAATGTATGACTTCCCTGCCGCTGCCCATGGGGCTCAATGTCAGGGAGGCCATGGGCTGGGCTCTGTGGGTGTTGGAGGGGAGGCACAGGCAGAGCCACAAGTGCCCCAGGGCTCGATGGGCTGGCCGGCCTTTCTGAAAGGAAATCTGGGGTCCTCACCGGGGCCTTCGCCTCCCACTTGATGGCACCTCCCACCCTCCTTCCACTTCTGCTGCTCGGCCTCCTTGCCAGGCTCGAGTACCCACCCTGGCAGCCTCCCCAAAGGGTGCCTAACTGCCTGGGCCAACAGGGCCTGTCCCACCCTCTCACACCCCTTGTCTGGACACTGGGACACCTGCCCTCCTCCCCTACCCAGGGAACCCCACAGCACCCCCTCAAGAGCCAGGGAAGTGCTGACAAACCAAAGACACCCCCAGGGGCCAGCTTCCCATTTTTATCTGCAGTCAAGATTCTTCCTCCTATCAACGCCCCAGCCACACCCCATGGAGAGGGGGACAGCCACAGGATGAAGCCCTGCCCTGGCCCTGGGGGCGGCAGATAAGAGCTGGGTGCCCCATGACAGCCTCCACTGGCCAGCCTCTCCCACTGCCCGGGGCTGTCCTTGAGGGCTGAGACCCGCCCTCATTCATCCTGATACCCCAGGGCCCAGGATGGGGCAGCCACACAGCAGGAGCCCAATAAATGCGTATAGGTGAAATGAAATCCCATCCTGAGACACTCAGTGGTCTGTCCCCGACTCTGGACTCAGGCAGAGATCCCTCTGAGGCCAGAGTCTGTCGTCGGCTTGCCCCTCCCCCACACCCACGGGACAACCTGTGCACTGAGCCAGGTGCCCCCCTCTTCAGTGTCTCGGGGCTGATGCAGGTAGCTGTGGCCCCGGGGTGGCTGTGAAGACCAAGTGAGACAAAACATGCACCACCCAAACCCCAAGACCAATGGGGAGCCCCCTCTATGGCAGCAAGGGGGTGGTCTTCACTCTCTGAACCCCTGCCCCATCCAGCGGGCACCCACCTCCATCGTGTATGTCTTGCCAGCGCCCGTCTGGCCGTAGGCAAAGATGCAGACGTTGAAGCCGTCAATGCAGGAAGTGATCAGGGCCTGCACCTCCTGGAACACCTGGGGAGGGAACGCAGATGGAGGTGAGGGGCTGCCGGGGCTGCTGGGGCCAGGGGACCCCCCCACCAGCTCCAGGTCCAGCCCCCTCCCCCCGACTGCTCTCTCCTTCAGCAAAAACACAGCACATGCTATCGTGGGCAACCAGCTCACTGTGCTCAATTCACGACTGATAAGTCACATTCACTAGACATCAGCAGGCAGCCTGGCTGCCCAGAGGCTGAAGGGAACACAGGACAGCGCTCACTGCTGGCAAACACCTAAGAAGGGGCTGCCCAGAGCTGGAGTCAGGAGCCCGCCAAGCCCAGATTCTCCTGAGCTCAAGGAGAGCATGGCGAAATGAAAGCAGAGGCTGGCACATGCCTCCTCTGCCTGCCTGCCTGCCGGCAGACAGAGGATGGGGCAAAGGTGAAGCCAAGTGTGGGGACAAGAAGGCACAGGCAAGACAGGCCTGGCAGGTTGGCCCTGGCAGAGATGAGACGAGAGGGGATGCTGACACCATGTGGCTCTCACAGGCTGAGGGCTCTGCACTGGGGGCAGAGGAGTCACTACAAACACCTACAGAACTGATACAACATAGTGCTCACAGCTGGAGGGACCTGCCTCAATGCCAGCCGAGCTCATGCGGTTGGGAGAGGCCAGGGGGGTGGGTGGGGCTGTGAGGGTGGGAAGGACCAACTGGGTGGGAGGGGCCACGTGGGTGGGTGAGGCCAAATGGATGGGAGGAGCTGTGAGAGTGGGAGGGTGTCACATGTCTGGGTGGGGCCAAATGGGTGGGAGGGGCCACATGGGGTGGGGCCAAATGGTGGGAGGGGCTGTGAGAATGGGAGGGACCACAGTGCAGGGCCACATGGGTGGGTGTAGCCAAATGGTGGGAGGGGCTGAGTGTGAGGGGTCACATGGGTGGGTATAGCCAAATGGTAGGAGGGGCCGTGAGTGCGAGGGGTCACATGGGTGGGAGGGGCCACAGGGATGGGTGGGGCTAAGTGGGTGGGCAGGGCTGTGAGTGGGTAGGGCCATATAAGTGGGTATAGCCAAATGGTGGGAGGAGCTGTGAGAGTGGGATGGGTCACATTGGTAGGTGGGCCACATGGGTGGGAGGGGCCATGAAAGTGGATGGGGCTGTGAGGTTGTGAGGGGCCACGTGGGATCTCTCCTTCCCAGCAGAGGCTTCTCAGGCCCTCAGTCTTAACTTCCCACCCTCTTCTCTCCTCCAAGGGGGAAGGAGAGAGGGACCACGGTGCCCCAGGCTTCTCCATCCTGTCTGCCCCACTCTTAAACTTCTTTCTGTCCACCCCCCCCCCCACCCTCTTCCTCTCTCCATGAGTCTCTCTGGCTCCTCTCTCTCCACTGCTCTCTGTCCCTCCCGCTGAAGGGCCACACTCACGTCCTGCTGAGAGGCCTGCGGGGAGAAGACCTTGTCCAGCTCGAAGGATACAGGCTTTCCTTTGTGCAGCAGGTGGATGATGGAGTCGTCGTCGGGGTCGAAGGTCACCGCATTGGTAGCCTCAGGTCCTTCCCCGTCCTCTTTGGTGACTGGCCGGACACGAGCAATCACCCGGATGTTCCCTGGATTGGGTGGGAGAGGAGAGAAAGGAAGGGGCCCGGTCAAAACCAAACTGCCTCCACGCTGGTGTCCACTGGTGTCCACAGCAGGTTAGTGGCTCAGGAGCCCCCTGCCTTCTCAGCAAGGCCCCCAGGGCAAGGTAGCCCACAAAGCTGTTATTAGTCACTCACACTACAGTATGAATTCACTTATGGGTACACTTCCTTCCTGAGCAAACCAGTTGAGGGTGGGAGCTTTACCTTAGGGATAGGGAGGAAAGGCCAATTGTGGGGCTCAGATGCTGCACCCAGTCTGGGTGGGATACCAAAGTGACACTCTCTTTACATCTTTGGACTTCAGTTTCCTCATTTACCCAACGAGGAGCTTGGGTCCCAGTAAGCCAAGGGACTTGTTCTGTCATTCTAAAAGGGCAGTGTGAATGCCAGAGAATCAGATGGGCAGAGGACCAGACAGCAGGTGGACGACTGGCAGTGCACTGAGTGGGCACAGGCAACAGGGCAGCCCCAGGGGCGTTTGGAGGCCAGGATCTGATCCCATCGACCCCCTTGCATGAAGCTGTTGAGTGGGATCCCAGTGCTCCTGGAATGAGGAGAAAACTCCCCACCACAGCCAGCATGGCCCCACCTTCCCCTTCACTTGTCCACTCCAACTCCCAGTCCAGGTCTCAGCTCTAGCTTCGCCTCTTCCAAGAAGCCCCCCGACACCCCCTACCATCAGACACCCAGGGGTTCTCAGAGCTCCTCCCCCGCCCTGCTAACAGGGGCAGTGTTGGGTTCTCCGGGTGACTAATGATCACTGTCTGCTCTCCCAGCTGCAGTGAGCACCGTAAGGGCAGGGACGGCATCTGTGGGGCCCACGGTCATATCTCAGCACCTGGAACAGCACCTGGCACAGAACAGGCGCTCCCAAGACCTTTATGCAGTGGACAGGTGAAGTCTCAAGCTTGACCAGGCCCTAGATCAGAACAAGTGGCATTCCAGCCACCTACCACCTGGTGCTTCAACACCCAACCCCGTGGCCACGTGGGGTAGCCTGCCATGGGCATTGGGACAAGGACTTCAGCGCTGGACAGATCCAAGTCCAGCTCCAAGGTGGACATTGACCAGCCTGCAGTTTTGAGCAGGTTCCCTGACCTCTGTGCCTCGTTTCCTAATCTACAAAGAGGGAATTACAGTGTCTCCTCAATGACAGGGCCCAGCTCTGAGGTGTGGTGCTGGGGGCCACAGGAAAGGACAGGATCACCTCCGAGCCAGGTTGGGGACCCCATGCGGGGCGCCCCTGAGCCCTCTAGCAGTCACCTTTCAGCCTCACGAGCTCATTGTGGCACTTCTTGCGCAGCTGCAGTTCCCGGCGGTACTTGCGCAGCAGCTCCTGGTTGCTGCTGTTGACCTCCTCGATGGCCTGGCCAATCTGATGGGGACACACGGCACCATCAGGGCCAGCTCCGCCAGCCTCGTCCACCTGACTGCCTGTCACCCACCCCACACAGGCTGCTCCCTGCCTCCCGCCCAGGGCCGAGTACTTGACGTGCGCTGGCACAGGTCGGATGTTCCCAGCGACCCCTCTGGGCAGGCACTGCCCCCAGGCCCATTTTATGGCAGAAGAAACTGAGACCCAGAGAGGCTAAGCCGGTCGCTCGAGGTTGCCCTGCTAATAAGCACAGAGCCAGGACTCAGCCCTCACCCCACAGCACCAGCACTCGACCACAACGTGATTCACTGGACCTCACTTCCAGCTCGACCCCTGAGTAGCCAGGGAACCTGACCCTCTACTTTCTCATCTGCAATATGGGGGTAACACCATCTAACTCGCGGATCTGTAGGAGCTCGTAGGTAAAGGTCTCCGAGTTACATTTCACAGGGGAATGAGGATGCAGGCCACACGTGCACGTGCTCCTCTTTGCTGGGCAACAGGGAAGCATATATACACGCACATCCACATAGATAGGCTTCGTCACGCTCAGATCCACCTGGGGGGAATGCTGGGAGACAGGCCGCCTTTGGGGAGCCGGCTGGGGTGGCAGAGAGAGGCCCTTCCTTTCCATCTGATGCCCTTCTGCAGGGTTGGAACTTTCTACCATGTCCATGTATGAGTGACATAATTTTTTAAAGGAGAAGAACTATTTTCTATTCCCAAAATATGTCAGTCTCTCTATCCGTGGAGCTGTCGTACAGATTCAAGGAGCCGACGGGCATAAAAGGCTCCGCACGTGGGAGGCACTTAGGAGACGCCGCCGTTTTCATACTGCATAAGTGCAGCTTGAAAAGATTAAACCAAACAGATGTGAGAATATATGTAGCATCTTTGAGATAAAAGGGTATATGTTTGGGATATAAAGAGATATGTAACATGTTGGGTCTAGAGTCAGAATAAGACAAATACCCGAATGCCTGCCCCGCCCAGTCTGTTTTTCAAGCAGGGTCTGAGGGTGGCAGTGGGTGTGGGGGGAGCCGTTGTCTGGGGGGCGTCGTCTTCATTTTGGAGGATGCAGCGCTGCCCAGGGGCTCCAGCGCCTCCCCAGCCCCAAATCCCACGGCCCGCACTCACCTCGGCCTTGATGCTCTTAAGGGCATCCTGCAGCAGCAAGGGGAAGCCGCGCACCTGCCGCTTCAGCCCATTGTAGTCGTTGGTGAGGGTCCGCAGCGCCGGCTGCAGCGTCAGCAGGTTGGTCCGGACGCCTATGGGGACACAAAGGGCGTGAGGCAGACAGGGCGGGGGGCCGCGGCCTGGGGCAGGCTGGAGCCAGCCGGCCGGCTCACCTGCCAGGTTCTCGTGCACGGCCTTCATCTCCACCTGGGCTCTGGCAAAGGCCTCCTCGATGGCCCGGTTCTTGTCCTCCTCCAGGGACTGCATCTCCTCCAGCATCTGCCCGTGGGCCCGCTCCAGCTCTGCCTCGTACATGGCGATCTGGCGGCCAGGGCCGGAAGCTCAGTGCCGAGGGGCAAGGGAGGGCAAGAGGCCCTGGCCCTCACCCCCTGCATGCAAGTGAACACACACACACACACACACACACAGAGGCACACAGGAGAGGGGAGGATGGCCATCTCTCTCCTCGAAAGGTCTGTGAGCTCTATGGAGCTATTACTCCCCTGCCTAGCCCAGCACCAACCTGGGGCCCGGCACATAACAGGTGCATGAGCCAGCGGCCCCAGGAGAGCAGGGGGCGGGGGACGTTTGTCATGATACTGACTAGAGCCCCTTTCCAAGAGCATGGGTGCCAGGCTCTGAGCACAGAGCCTCTTGTGATTATGTCCCTGAGCCCTGCTGAGGTGGGTTCTGTGATCAGATCATTTTACAGAGGAGGAAACAGTGACTCAGACAAAACTTGCCCTTGGTCACACGGCCAGCAGGGGGACGAGGGACTGTTAGACCCTGAGTGCTCAACCCCCGCACTGGACCGAAGGCCCGCCCCCAGCTTTCCGGCCCAACGTGCACACGCTCCCCCGACAGACCCGTGCACCGCCACGCGGCCTGCACACCTGCGCCCGGAGCTGTGCAGTCAGCTGGTGCGAGCTCTGCAGCTGCTGCTCCATCTCCTTCAGCACCTGCCTCTGCATGGCCACCTGCTCCTGCAGGTGCTGGTTCCGGGCCTGGGACTCACTGAGGGCCTGCTTGGTCTTGGAAGACTCCACCTCCACCGTCTTGATGACATACTGCAAGGCAAGGGAGGGATGGGCGCGTGGAGGTGTGGGGGTCCCCGGACCTCACCCCAGGACCCTCAGGAACATCCCACTAAGAGCCCCCAGAAAAAGCCAGAGGAGCCTTGAGGTCCCAGCTTTTGGGAATGCTTCAAGGGCCTCCTGGAATACTCCCATCTTAATGAGCCCACTACGAGTCTGGCTGTGGCCCAGGACATGGCACAGAACAGACAAGAAAGGCAAAGACGTTGGGCAGAATCTAGCGAGGCACTGCATCCGTGCCAGGCACCTCGAGTGTCGGTTGCTGGATGCTCACTACGTGCCTGGCCCCGGACGGCAGGAAGGGGAAGGGGCAGGACTGAGTGCAGACCTGGAATGATTCCTTCCACCACTCACACCTCCTGTTCACCAGGACAAGCCCCTCCGACGTCCGGCCCTGCCCTGGGCGCCAGGGGCCAAGCAGAGGTGCAGTCCAGGCACGCACAGGGCACTGCCCGCGGCTGCCAGGCCCAAGGCTCACCTTGACGGGCGGCGACTGGGCCCGCAGGCTAGCGATGGTCTCGTGGCTGTCACGCAGGCGCCGGCTCAGCCGCTCCTCCTCCTGCGCCTTCTCGGCCAGGCAGTCTTTGAGCCGCAGCTCCACCTCGGCCAGCCGGTCGGTCTTCTGCTGCACCTCCAGGTTCAGCTCCGACAGCATGCCTTTGTTCTCCGCCACCTCCAGCTGGAGCTGGGACAGCTTGTCGCGGAGCTGGGCGCTCTCCTGCAGACAGACGGTCGGAGGCAGGCAGGCAGGCAGGGGTCACTGTTAGGAATCGGGGTCACTGTTAGGAACTGAGCCCTCCAGGCCCACCTGGTCTGGTGCTCACCTGGCTGTGCTCACAGCCCGTGCAGGGGGCCCCCGGCTTCGCCCGCAGCTCCTGCAGCTCGGCCTCGCAGCGCCACATCTCCTGCCTCAGTCGCTCATTCTCCACCATCAGCAGGTCCCGGTGCTTCTCCAAGTCGGTGCCTCCCTGCAGAGAGCCAGGGCCAAGGGGGGGCATGGGGCGAGGGCAGGTCAGGGGGGAGAAAGAAGGGGGGAGGCAGAGAGAGGGCAAGGGCAGGGGAGAGAGGAGGAGAGAGGGGGAGAAAGACGGAGAGAGGGAGACAAGAGAAAGAGAGGCAAGTGAGGGAGAGAAGAGAGAAGGAGCTCGAGAGAGAAACGAAGATGAAGATGGAGGAGAGAAAGGGCAAGCCAGGCGGTGAAGCAGGAAGTGCTCCCCGCCGCACCCCACCCCTTCCATTCTATTTTCCTGAGTGTGAAAGTAACAAGAAAAGTCAGATTTATACACAGAGTTCACACTCCCATTTTATGTCAGCAAAGGAGAATCAGCCCCCCTCCCCTTGGGGGTCACACGACCTCTGAGGGCCCAGTGAGTGATGGTAAGTGCTCTCTAGGAGTGTTTCCGAGCAGGGCGGGGGTCTGCTTGGCCAGGATGCAGCCCCACTTGGGTGGACATGAGATTCGGGAGAGATGGGGTCACGCCCCTCATCCAGGTGGGCCAGTCTGCGCAGGGCCCGGTCAGCGCCCCCGCCCCCCATAGGATGCCAATGTCAAGCCTCACCAGCTCTGATCGCAGGCGGCTCACTTCCTGGGCCTGGCTAATGAGCTTCTCCTTCAGGTTCTCCACCTGCCAGCACAAAGCCAGGGTCATGGTGAGCCGTGTGCCTCACCTCCAGGCCACACCCAGGCCTCCCACCCGACCCCGCGGCCCCAGCCCTCCTTGCGTTCGGCATCAGGCCACACCTGGGACTCCAGGCGAGAGACAACTGGCCTGGTCCTGGCAGTGTCCTCTCCCACCGCAGGACGCAGGAGCCTGGGCTCAGGGAAGTCTGGGAGTAAGTGCACAGAGTGCCCCTGGGCCGACACCAGGGGCAGCTCACCGGGAGACTCAGGAGGCTGACACTCAGGATGCCCGCCTGTCACAGGCCCCTGCCAAGGCCAGTACCTACTTTTGTATTTGTAATCTTATATTCTTTTTTCTTAAAAGGGCCCCCAAATTGTAAAAACTCCAGGCTCCCCAAAACCTGGATCCATCCTTGCCCAGCCCCTAGAATTTTCCACTTTGAGTGGTTCCTAGAGAGTCTGCCTGTGGAGACAGGTCTGCCAGGGACCGGGGCCCATCTGGCACCTGCGTCCACCCCAGCTCCCAGTGCGCCTTGTAGAACTGTGGCCGGTGGAGGCTGCTAGAAAGAGAAGGGTGTGTGCACCCCACCAGGAGGCGAGGGACCCGGCTCAGCCAGAGCCTGGGGTGGGGAACCCAGGCCCGAGAGAGATCCCAGGATGGCGACCTTCACCTGGAGCTGTCCTCCAGTGGCCACGCACCCCGCAGGGCCCAGACCCCGGTTCCGCATCAGCCCACCTCCAGGAACCTCTCCTCAGGAATAAGGAGAGGTTATTCTCTCCAGCATTCATCAGAGCACATTTGGGATTTTCTTGCAGGACATTCTGTGATGACCACAGTGCACCCTGGAAAAGGCACAGTGAGAGGCAGACTCCCTCTGTGGATTAGGAGGCATGGTTTACACGGCAGGCCACAGGGCATTGGGGTCTTATTACTAAACAACAGGTGACAAAGGCCACTGCCGACAGGGGCCAGCCAGGTAAGACAGGTGAGTGGCAGTGCAGGACTGGCACCCAAGATCCACCTGCAGGAGGCGGCCGCCATGCACTCCCTGCGGACGCGGCCAGGGGGGCTCAGGCCCAGTGTGGCCAAAGTCCTGACATTTCAAGAGAGGCCAGACACTGGGATTTTGGGTGTGTGTGCGTAAAATCTCCCTACTTTATGTGGCTGAGATGTCATCGTCAGCCTGTGGGCAGTGTGGCTCGGAGCTGTCTCCGGGGCTGGAGAAGGTGGCTGAACCACAGCAGTCCGGCCTCTGCTGCTGTGAGTGGGTTGGGGGAGGAGGTGGGCCAGAGACCACGCAGGGTCGCAAAGCTGGTGCCACCTGTCTGCCCACGCCAATACCCCCTTCTGCTCAGAGTCTAATGCATGGGGTGCCCAGTTCCCCCGGCCCTAGAGGGAGTGACGGATGGTTTCCATGAGGCAGCCTTTCATCCCTTAGACATGAAATTGGAATCACCTGACTACCCAGCCTGAGGAGGACGGTTGGGTAAATTACGGTATACACACGCAGACTGCTGTGTCATCATTACAGTTATGTTTATCGGAGTTTAAATGAAGTGGGGAAAGGCTCCTCAACATATAAAGTCCAAGAAAAATCTGAAAACAAAATTGTGAGGTCTCTGGACTATAGAATTATACTTGACAAGTTCTTGACGCTCTTTAGTAATTTTTAAGTCTCGAAGACTATGTATTCCTCTTGCACTTCCCCAACCCTGAAATAGATGGGTCTATCTCCTTTTGAACAGTTGGGGGCCCCCCACCCCCTTCCCCCCTCAGAAATCACCCTAGGAAGATCCACTTGCACTGAACCGGCGCCCCCAGACAGACTGCTTCGTCACCGGGCTGGGTGTGCTCTGACTTTGCTTGTCCCCAACGCCACCGCCACTCAAACCCTGATGCAGTGAAAGTGGGGTTTTCCAGTGTTCACTTGGGGGCCAGGATGCCTGCCTGCCACCTGCCTGCAGCCCAGGCTCCTGTTCCATTCTTGCATCATAATCAGAATTCTGGGTGCTCCCAGGCTCCATCTAGAATCTCTGAGGGGTGCCCCAAAAGGAGGTGGCTACAAAATGAGGCAGGGTGGGGAGTTGAGGGAGAGGCTGTAAAAGACCCCTTTTGTCAGAGATATCAGACCCTCAGCCATCGCCTGGCTTGTCCTGGGCAGCGGGGGGACAGCTCACCAACACTGCAGGGTGGCTGCTCGGGCACAAACCATTCCATGGGGCGCGGTGACTGTGCCCAGCAGGCCGGCTCCATCTGGGGCTGGGAAATAAGAATGCACACTGCCCGGGGGGCACCCCTGCCCTCCACCTGGGGGTCTGCTTCAGGACGGCCTCGGGGGGAAGGCACCCGTTGTCTCCCGGACTTGAGGGAAAACAGGCGAGTCCCTCAGAGTTAGGGAAAACAGTGGGCAGAAAGACGGAGAGACGGAGGCGCCCAGAAAACCAAAGAGTGGAGATGGGCTCGGAGCAGTGAGAGCAGAGAGCGGGGGCTGAGGGTGAGCCTGGCCAGAGGGCAGGGCCTTCTGCGGGAGGGAGCCCCTGTGACACCCGCTTCACGCACCCACCACAGCTGAGTCAGCAGTGGCACTTGCATCTGTACGCAAAGAGGGGGGGACCTTCTCCATCGCCCATCTGAAGTCTCAGCCCCAGCACGTGACCACCACCCAGTGGATGCTCAATAGACACTTGAAGTGACAGCAAAGGGTCAACTTGCACACTCCTGAGTGCACAGAACCAGGCCAAGGAGAAAGCAGGCTCCTGACAGGCTGCTGTGGTGGTCCCCAGGAAGCACGATGTCAACCCCAGGGCTGAGGAGGGGACCAGGCTGGGTACGTGCAACATCCCTCCCCAGGCCCAGGCTCCTCAGCTAGAGAAACTGAGTCACAGGCCTGGTGCAGAGGGGCCTCAGGGGGAGCAGGAAGCTGGGGCCTGTCTGCCAACCTGACATAAACCCACATTTACATCGCTCGGCAGAAGCGGGCTCAGCAGAGGGTGGGGCTGCCCGGCCACCGCAGGTCTGGGTTTGCTCAGCTGTCTGCTCCCATCAGCACAGACAACCTGCTGATTACCTCCCACCTACCACCTAGCCTGGTGCACCACCGCCAGCTGTCTCCCGGTGGCCAGGCCAAGGCGCTGCCGAGCTGGGAAGGCAGGAGGGCATGGGATCCATAAGGCCTCGAGGACACACAGCCCAAAGGCCAGAGGAGCAGCCCCACGGAGCACCCCACCCCATCCCCAACCCACTCCTCCTCCTGGGAAACCTGACTCCAGGCTATGTGACCTCTGACTAGGTCTGGCCCGTCCCACCCCGCCCCTGCCTCCAATGCCCAGTTTTCATGTTCTGGTGCTTCTGCCATGGAGGGCCAGTTGAGAACACGGATTCTCAGGCCGGATTGCCCAGGTTTCTAGTACAGACATCGGAAAACCTAGGACAGGTCTCATCTTGGCCATGCCTCTCGGTTTCCTCGTCTGTATAATGAGTCTTGGGGATTAAGTGAGATAATATATGTAAAGTGCTTAGGACAGGGCCCAGCACATAATGACTTCTATTATTAGAATGAATGTCTGTGAAGGCAGGGACATTTGTCTGTCGTGCAGGCACTGTGCTCCCAGCACCCGGCACATAGAAGGTACTCAGTAAGTACACGTGGGAAGAATGCAGAATGCACGAGGGCCAGGTAAAGCAGGGCCTGTGCGTGAGGTTGTCCAGCAGGGCACGGGGCAGGAGGGGAGCAGGAGGCCGGGGCATGCCGAAGGATGCTCACTCCACCAAAGGTGGGAGCTGCTGACAGTGGGTGCCACATGGAATGTCAGCCCAGAAGTGCCACATCTTCCAATATTTTATGACAAAAGGAAGTCCAGATTTTTATGTGTATTTAACTAAGACTTAAATGTTGGCAACTAATTCAGTCATTAAAAAATCAGGTCAGTTAGGGGCCAGCCCAATGGCGTAGTGGTTAAGTTCGTGCGCTGCGCTGTCGTGGCCTGGGGTTCACAGGTTCAGATCCTGGGCAGAAACATACACACCGCTTATCAAGCCATGCTGTGGCGGCATCCCACATAAAGTAGAGGAAGATGGGCGCAGATGTTAGCTCAGGGCCAGTCTTCCTCAGCAAAAAGAGGGGGACTGGCAGCGGATGTTAGCTCTGGGCTGGTCTTCCTCACACACACACACACACAAAAACCAAGGCAATTAGAACTAATAAAACCAATTCAACCAAGTTGCAGAATACAAAATCAACACATAAAAATCAGCTGCATTTCTATACACCAACGATGAACAGTCCAAAAAGGAAATTAAGAAAACAATTCCATTTACAATAGCATCAGAAAGAATAAAATACTTAGGAATAAACCTAACCAAGTAAGCAAAAGATCTGTACACTGAAAACTACAAAGAGTTGCTGGAAGAAATTAAAGAAGACACTGATAAATGGAAAGACATCCCAAGTTCACAGACTGGGAGACTTAATATTGCAGCATTATTCACAATAGCTAAAATGTGGAAGCAACCCAAGTGTCCACCGATGGGTGAATGGATAAGCAAAATGTGGTATATCCATACAATGGAATATTACTCTGCCTTAAAGAAGAAAGAAATTCTGCCATCTGCAACAACACGGATGAACCTGGAAGGCATTATGCTAAGTGAAATAAACCAATCACAAAAAAACAAATACTGTGATTCCACTTATATGAGGTTCCTAGAATAGCCACATTCATGGAGACAGAGAGTAGAATGGCGGTTGCCAGGGGCTGGGGGAGGGGGCATGGGGAGTGAGTGCTTAATGGGGACAGAGTTTCAGTTTTACAAGATGAAAAGAGTCCTGGAGACGGATGGTGGTGAAAGTTCCACAACAATGTGAATGGACTTAATACCACTGAACTGGACACTTAAAAATGGTTAAGATGGTAAATTTTATGTTATGCGTATTCTACCACAATTTTTTTAAATGGTTAAAAAAAAGAAAAAAGCAAACAAGATGCATGTGAGGGCTCGAGCTGGTCTGCCAGCCTGTGGCCTCTGAGCACAATCTGTTAAGGTTCCATCTTGAGGTGCGGGGGCAGGAAGGGGTGGGGCGCAGTCGGGGCACGTGTAACACGGCAGGAGCCTTGGGAGCGTGGAGGCCACCGCTTCAGGGACATCTACAAGAGGAGGGGGGGCTCAAGGCCACCAGGACACGGCCTGGGGTAGTTGCCAACATTGGGGAGGGTCACTGGACTAGCCACAACCTCCCTCGGTCGCCAGACCAAAAGCAGTGGCCTCTGTGGCCTGGGTCAGCTGGGTGCCCGAGGCCTGAGTGCTCCCCACAAGGAGCATGGTGCTCCCAGGAAATACAAACCTGTCCACCTGATACGTATCAGTGGGCAGGCCTGGAAGGACTCTGCAGCCCTCACAAGCCCAGGTTCCAACGCTGTTAACAGCAGCCCCGCTGACCGAGTCAGCTTTGCTAGCGGGGCAGGGGGGCTTCATAGAATCACCACTTTGAACCCCCCAATCCTGTGAGGTAGGTACTATTCTTATCCCCATTTTACAGAAAGAAAAACTGAGGTTCCGAGAGATTAAGCATTGGTTAAGCAACTTGCTCGAGGTCACCTGACCACCAAGTGGTGGACCGAGGATTGGAACTTGGGTCTCGGTGACCCCCGCAGAGCCCTCAGTCTTAAGCACTAGGCTACACGGCCTTTCAGGAAGAGCAATGTGGGAAAGCAGCCACGCTCAGGAGAGGAGTTTGGGACAAGGCTGGGAACAAGGCACCACGAGAAGGAGGCGGAGTGTACCCCACAGTGGGCTCTTCTTAGAGAAGCAACGTTTAGAAGACCAGAAAGGTCAGTCCGTGTCAAACCACAGCGAGGCTGCCAGGAGATCAGAGCAGGAGTGA
The DNA here is from genome assembly GCA_031878705.1 of Tapirus indicus. Taxonomy (NCBI): domain Eukaryota; kingdom Metazoa; phylum Chordata; class Mammalia; order Perissodactyla; family Tapiridae; genus Tapirus; species Tapirus indicus. Next base: position 26,668,045 of record CM062927.1, on the reverse strand, counting down.
CACGTCATGAGGCACAGCACTTTACAGCTTACCATCCATTTTTCTGTCCAGTCACAGCTGATCCGCCCAATAACCAGAGGGCAACACCTATTAGCCCCAGTTCACGGGTGGGGGGACGAAGGCTCGAGAGGAAGTGACTCGCTACAGCTGCACCGTGAGCGAGCGGTACGGCCAGGACTAGGATGCTGCTCACGTGATTCTAGACTCAAAACCAGGAACAATGACGCTGGGGCGGCGACACCAATAACACTGGATCATCTCAGCAGGCGGCTATGACGTCCACTTTATAGACGAGGAGACTGAGGTGCAGAGGGGTGACTCACTAGGCCGAGGTCACACAGCTAACGAGCAGTGCCCAAGTCAGGATGTGAACCCGGCTCCAGGCCCAGCTCCACAGGGTCAGACCCCCCAGAGAGCGTCCTGGGGGCTGGAGCGTCAGGAACAGCCTCTGAGAGGTTTTCAGACAAGAGCTGGCAGTCAGAGAGTTCAAGGACAAGATGTGCTCGAAGACCAGGAGGCATTCTGAATTCTCCCGATCATGGGGCGGGGTGCGGGCAGGGATTGTCTGGAGAGGTGAGCCTCCAAGACCCCAGAAAGGCCGGCATGCTTCACCTTCGACTTTCCCTCTAAAAGGTGAGTAGATTTGGCTAATTAAAGGGGAAAAAAATCTTTTTTAAAAACCTTGTTTAAAGTCACAAAAGGCCACATATTATGATGATTTCATTTATATGGAATGTTCAGAAAAGGCAAGTCCATACAGACAGAAAGCAGGTGAGTGTTGCCAGGGGCTGGGGGAGGGGGAAAGGGGGAGCGACTTAATAGATCTTTTTAGGGAATTCCAGAAAATGTTCTGAAAGTAGGTAGGGGTGACCGTTGCATCACCATCTTCATATACTTAAGACCATCAAATTGTATACCTTAAAGGGGTGAATGTTATGGTATGTGGATTATATCTCAATAAAGCCCTTAGAAAAAACAATAAAAACTTGTCTGAAAAGTGGACAGCCTTCACTAGGGAAGGTTGAAGAAGGAAGAGCTGCTGATGAGCTGTCGCCATGGGCCAGATGTGTATCCTGCAGGGTGAGGCCCGGATCAGCCCCACGGCCCCACGGGGCAGTGCCTGGCACCACGCTCCAGCTACATGAGCCTTGGTTCTACCTTTACACTCATCTTGCTCCTGCTGCCACAGTCCCTTTGCACGACTGTTCCCTCAGCTCAGAATGCACCTCCCCTGCTCTGTGCCAGACCTCAGCTCCAGCAATCCTTTCTCAGAGAGGCCGTCCCTGACCTTCCCAACAGGCCCTATCTCCCGACAAAGCCCCCTGGTCCAAGCCCTCATGCCCTGTGTTGTGTGCCCACCTTCCCAGCCCTTGTTCCTCTTCCAGCTTCATGTAGCTGCCCATAACAAATGTCCATCCTCCCCCTGACTGCGGCTTCCACAGGCCAGGGCATGAATGCCCGCCTGGGCACCCATAGGGCTCAGCTCAGTGCCTGGTACATACCAGGCCCCCAGCAAACATTTGAGGAGGAAGGCGGGCAGGCACCACAGGAGGCAACAGTGATGCAAAGCTGGTGTGTCACAGTCTGCCTGGAGGAGCTCCTGTCAGTGGGCAGACAGGTCCAGAGGCAGCCAATAATGGGGTGACAGGGCACTACGGACACCCCAAGGAGGCCCACCCAACTCAGCAAGGGGCAGGTGGCCAGGACAGATAGTTCTTGAGAAGAGGACACAGCTGGAAGCTGGAAAATATGCTGCATTTAAAAAGTGCATAAAATATCTGCTGCCCCCTGGAACGGAGGACAAGTCATGGTATTCAGGGATCTTCCTCGAGCACAAGGTCCACGTGGCTGGGGAATCTCTTTGGATGGGAGAGTGACTGGCTTTTGGGGACAGAGAAGGAACGTGACCCCGCCTGAAGGCAGGGCTTTGCACAGAGCCAGGCCCAGAGCTCAGGGCACAGGGTCCAAAGTGAGGATGATGTGGAGACAGGCTTGGGGACCTTGGGGAAGTGGAAAGGGTCAGACAAAGGAACGAGACACAGACACTGACGATGGGAGTCGGGGGCTGAGCCCCAGGAAAGGAGGAGGTGGGGGAGGAGAAAAGGGTAAAGCAGTCAGGCACGCAGAGAAGGGCCAGCGGTCGGACCCACGGGGTGTGCAGCTCACGGCCGAGGGTCACCAAATGTCCTTTTGCCCAGCCATGGAAGGAGACGACGCTGGCCAGCAAAAACCTTCAGCTCTCCCGCTTCTAGGGGTTTGACAGCCCCCTCCCACCCGGGCACTCACACTAGCCTCTCCTTCCTGCCAGTTTTCCCTGGGGTGACCTCTGCAATGTGTTCTGTTCCCTCAGGCTGCCCAGTCCAGGGCAGCAGGGAAGATGGGGTGGACTCAGCAAGGGCCTCAGGGCAGGAAGCATCCCTGCACTTTCCTGCTCCACTCATGTCTACACCTGCAGCCCGTCACTTCTGGAGAGGCAGGTTCTGGCCCCTGGAAACCTCGAGGAGTGGACACAAGATGACCAAGATGGGAGGCCCAGGCCTCTGATTCTTGCCATCTCACCCTCTCGTGCATTCCCGAACCAGGAGAGGAGACTCCATCTGTCTATTATGCCGGTGGCCTGGTGGGTTCCAGGTGCCCCGGGTGAGATCCTCTGACCTACTCCATGGTGGGCAGTGGCCTCTGCCTGTCCCAGCCTCCCCAGGTACCTGGTTCTGCAGCTGGGTGGCTGTGGCTTGCTGGTCACTGTCGCGGAGGGCCAGCCTCTCCCGTAGGGCCGCCAGCTCCTCCTGTAGCTGGGCTTTCTCCTCCTGCAGCTGGGACATGGCCTCCACCATCCTATGCACCACGGGGGCCGCACCTGGCGGTCCCGACAGGCTCGAGCACCTCCCGCTGCCAAAGAGCCGCCCACCTATGAGCAAAGTGTGGGATCAGCAGGGCAGCAGAGGTCCCGTCCTGGTGGAGGAGAGGGGGCCCAGATGGCAGGGCAGACCATTGGGGACGGGGAGGGAACGCAAGCTGAGAGGACAGGGGAGCTGGGAGAGGGCTGGGGGCAGCACAGCATGGATTATAGCCAGGAGCCTCCGGGGCCTGCCAGGAAAGGGAAGCCACTTCAGTAGGCAGCTTCTGGGGGAAGGAATTGCCTGGATCAGGACTTAGGAAAGCAGCTTTCACTGACTACTACCCTCCGAGCATGGGTTCTAGGTCCGAGTGGCAATACCCTCTCCATGGCCAGCCTGCAAGGAATCGCAGCTGAGAAAGACATGCCTTCTGGCAACTGCAGAGAAGGAGGCCGGGGCTCTCTCCCTGGAAAACACTATTCTTGTGTCCCAAACCCTCTCCAGCATTCAGAAGAGAGCCAGGGGCTCCCCAGCCTGCCCCCTGCCCTCTGTAGGGGGTGATGACCTGCACACAGAGAGGGAGCAAGGGGAGGGTGTGCGTGAGCAAGGGACAGACAGACCAGGACACAGAGGCAGACGCAGCACGTGGGCAGGAGCACAGCCAGTCCCACTCTGGGACAGACAGCTGTGCTCAGGGGGACCGAGCACAGAGACCACAGAGGGCGAGGAAGTGATAAATACCGGGCTGGCTGGGGCCTCAGCCTGAGTGCTCCTCCCACAGCCTTCCACTGTCCTGTCACCAGGAGCAGGAGAGAGACAGACAGACAGACGGAAGGACAAAGACACAGAATCAAGGCCTGGGACCTGCTAACGGGGCCTGGGATCCTTGTCATAGCTTGCTTCCGGGCCACCAAGAACAGCCACGGTCTCTGACGCGGGGAGCTGGCCAGGAGCTCGAGAGGAGGCAGAGTGGGCCGAGGAGAGGGTGGAAGGGCAGATTTGCTTCCTCGCCTCGCACAGCCCAAACCAGGTCCTGGCCAAAGCCCTGAGAGGCAGAATGAGGTGTCCCAGCGTGAAGCACGAAGAACAGCATCTGCTGGCCGTGAGCTTTCCTTGGAGCACCAGGGCTTCTGGGCTCCCCCACACTAGGTCCCCCGGAGCTGCAGCCCTGTGCGGGCGGGAGTGGGGGGCTCCCAGATTCTATGAACAAGCCACCTGTGCCTGACGTCACACACCCTGCTGGCAGCTTTGACCACAGGGAGGCAGCAGGGTGCCCCGGAGGCTGCAGAGAGGCCAAAACGCAGCCTGGCTTTTGGATTGGGCTGGAGCAGGGAGTATGGAGGGAGCAGGGTCCGGGCTGGCCACGACATTCCAGCACTGTCCCCAGGCCAGGTAGACGATGAGAAGCCCCTGCTCCCACCCTAAAGACAGCAGGCAGAGCTCACGTAGGCTAGCTTTCCCCTTCCTTCCAACCCTTTGGGATGGCTCCAACTCAAGACCCTCTAGAGAGCTGGAACAGAAGCAGTCACTGGTTGGCTAGTGGCCCTGGCCATGTGGCCTGCGCGTGACACAGAATGCAGGTCACACACAGTTGGCTAAGCTTCTGCTATCTGTTCTAGAGAGAGTGAGGTCAGATGGATGCTTCCAGGCCTGCACACGGGGCTGCCATGAGCAGCATGTGACCGGCACAGCCTCAGCCCTTTGCAGACTACCGTGGGGTGGCAGGGAATACACTGGACTCCAGGTCCAAGAGCTGGTTCTCCATGTAAGAGCTGTGTGGGAGGAGCCCCTCAGGGTCTTCCTTTGTGAAATGGGGACAACGGTCCTTGCCCTAAGAGGCACCCTTGGGAAAGGAGCCTGGCACCCACGAGGGATGTGCAGGTGTGCCTGAGTGTCACCCACAGGACAAGGAAGAGCCCTTCTCCTCTGGGACACTGCTCAGACCAGAAAAGGTTCTGAGACACCCACAGAGCCCACGCCCGGTGGGGTTCATCCTGACATGGGCACAGTGCCATGGGCCAGGGCCGCTGAAAAGCGGCTGGAGAGCCCTTGCTGGGGGAGAAAAGGCCTTGAAGAAGCAAAGGCAGGTCAGAGAAGGAGGGAGGAGACAGAGGGGAGATCAAAGGGGCACTTGGGGTCAAGGAGACTGCCCACCTCCTGGTAGGGTGGTTTTCAGGGCAAGCTTTCAAAAGACAGCATGCCCCGGAGACCCCACCTGGGCACTGCCCCTGGTGAGCTCTCAGGCCCAGGGAGACGGAGGCCCGGCCCTGGCCCCACCGACAAGGGTCGGTCCTCACTCCTGACTGGAACCGGCCTTTCTCTCCTGGCAAATCAGGAGAGCCCACCTGGTGGGCTGGACCATGCCCCACGTCCCAAGGACTGTCCACCCACACGTGGGCCAGACCCCACGCCTGCCGCTGAGTGCCCGGCCCAGACAGGGAATGCAGCTCTGGCACAGCCTTGGAGAAGGGCTCCTCCACCTGTGCGGGCAGCAAGTTCAGACTCACAACTCCCCTCTGGTGACAGGAGGAGGAAAACCTGAGAAAGGCTGACTCCTTTTCCTCCACACACTCCTGGCCTCCCCTTGGCCTCCCCGAGGAGGCCCTTTCCCAATTCCTGCTGGGCTCAGGCTTCCTGCTGGGGAACCCCACAAAGGGGGCCCACAGAATCTTCCAGAACTAGTCAGCCTTGCCAGAGAAGAGCAGAGCCACCAGCTCCTCTTTCCCGGCCTCAAGTCAGCAGAGTGCAGCCCTGTCCTAGGGCCTCTGGGTCCCCACTGGACCCAGGGATACAAGGGGAAGGGGTCAGGCCTCTCTCCACAGGCACTGGCGTCTTCGAGGCTGCCACCTCGCCCCGCTTTTGACAGGCGCTGAGAAAAGACAAAAAGCGGGGAAATTCAACCCCAGCCCACGCTGGCCAAAGCCTCTTATCAGCGGGTAGGGCCCCTGGCAGCACTGGGAGGAGGGTGTCCCTGGAGCAGGGACAGGCAGGCTGGGGTCTCGGTTCCACGTCAGGCAGCCAGGGTTTGGCTGGACCACCTCCAGTGAGCAGGACAGTGTGCGCGGACAGCTCAGACACCACATGAGCCTCCCCTCCAGCTTCAGCCAGGGCTGTTCCAGGCCGGCGGGCAGACCTCCTTTACCTGTTTTCTCTATATTCATGGTGCCACCAGCTTCCCGGTCCCGCCTGGGGGCGGGCGCCTGCCTCTTCAGGAGCTTCTCCTCCTTCGTCCCCTGACTCTTGCTCTCGCACCCTTTGTCCTGCAGGGCCTGCTGCCAAGACACAACCAGAATCCTCACGTGAAGGGGACTGCAGTGGGGAGGGGACCCCCTCGAGCCTGAGGATGGTGCACTCCTGGAGCTGGCGAGGACCCCGGGCCCCCCGGTCCATCCCTCACTGTGTGGAGGCGTGGGGACGATGAGGCCCGGAGTCTGGAAGAAAATGTGCCCAGATCCCACGGCAAGACAGTGTGTTCTCCCGGTCCCTGTCAGCAGCTGGCTCTGCACCAGCAAGAAGTCGCCAGCGCGGTGGCCCGCTCGCTTTGGGCCCACAGCCCCACCATTCACAGGCCCTTCCATCCTGGTCCCCATGACGTCAGCTGCTCCCGCCTCCAGACGCACCAGCCCGGGACTGCCAAGGAGGGTGCCCCCGGGTCCAGCCGGGCAGGGGAAGCCCATGGCCCACTCCCCGCCCAGCTATCGGGGACCACAGGGCCCATCTCCTGGTCGAGGAGGAACCGAGGCAAAGAAGGCCAAGGCAGGGCAGACCAGTGGACAGGTGGGGAGAGGCGGAGGAGGGGCAAAAAGTGTTTCATCCAGAGAAAATCACCTACAGCTCACACAGAAAGACATCCGAGGCAAACAACGGAACCACGTGGAAACTGCCACCCCATTTGACGATAATAGAAATAAAACAGGCATCGAAAAAATTGAGGGAATATACAGAGTGGGAGGTCGGGTGACGGCCCAGTGGCTACGAGCAGAAAGATGCATCGTTTACACTTCAGGGGGAGTAAAAGGAACCTTAACAGAGAAAGTGGGAAGAAGGGAAAGGAGGCTTTACGTTTCATCTTGAACCCGGCATCTCCATCTTTAACCTTATAAACATCTACGGTGTTCTGTTTTGTTTTTTAGCGTCAACAGAAGTTATCTGGGAAGAGAGATGACGGGCACGATTTTGTGTGTCTTTGCGCACGCCGTTCCCGCCGTATTCGAAACAAAAAGACAAACGTGATGTGGAAAGCAATGCTTGAGTCGAGAGTTGGAAAGGCCTGGGCGTGAGGCCTGCCTCTGTGAGCTGTGTGACTGTGGGCAAGTTACTTACCTTCCCTGAAGCTCCGTTTTCCTATTCTTAAAATAGAAAAGAGAATAACCACCAGGTCACGGAGCTGGTCCGCAGAGGAACTGCGATGACTTAGGCAGCAAGTGCCTGGCACAGAGGAAGAACGGGATGTCAGGCGGCCAGCAGCGTCACCTTATTTCTGTAGTCTTCAAATTTTTTTACTTTTATCATCAAAAAGCCAATAAAGAGAATTGAAAAGACTGGAAAAGCAACATCAGCCGGCTAGTTCGTTCCCAATCCACTCCCTCTCTCGACCCCACGTTCTGCTTGAGAAGGGAGGGCGACGAGCACATCTCTCGGGTTCAGGAAAATTCTGCCGACTTTATTTTGTCCCTGCCCTCTGACCAACTGCCACACCATCAGGAGCAGGCTTCTCGGCGGTGGCGGCAACGGTGGCAGCTGGAAGTTTCCATTTCCGACCAGAGCAAAGGTTACGCTATTTCTGGCCTGTCGGCCAAGCCACAGGAAGGGCAGACAGGCCCCCGGGGGTTGGGAATTTCTGCAGCGACTCCAGGGGAAGCGTCTCGGGTTTTAACTGCTTGAGAGGCTGGTGGGGGGGCGGGTCACCTCACCGTGCCTGAGTCCCTGCTTCGGCCCCATCCCCGACCTCGAAGCATCCATAATTAGAATGGAGCTTCACGGGACCCAGAAGGACGTGAACATGGAAACTGGTTGCTGGCGGGAGCTCCTCAGAGACCCTCAGCAGATCTGCTGACCCCAGGACTCGGCCGCAACCACAACCCTACACCCCATAATCAAGATTCAAGAACAGAGCCACCGCCCACTCAAGGCAGCCAGTTTCTGACCACCTCCCAATTTAACTACCAACGGCTTAAATCAGAGAAAAAATGGGTTTTCCAGTTTCTTTAACCGTTCCCGCACCAGACCCGCTTTTCTCGCAGACCTTACAGACAAGAGGACCGTTTGGTCGTTTTCAGACAAACCACACGAGAAGGGCCGAGAAAAACCTTGAAGCACAATACTGTCCCTGAAGCAACACCAAGCCCTGAGCCCACGTTCAGATTGGGGCTTGGGCCACACGCCGCCTGGGCCCAGGACTTCCGTCTGCATGAGGGGGGACACGCTCAGAGGGCACGTGTCTTTCCCACACCCCTCCTGCCCTCCATTTGCACATGTCCCTTCAAGGCGGGCTCTCTTATGCTCAGTCTTTCCTGGGGAGACTTTGGTAACACCCCCAGATAACTCTGGTCCTTCATCCTCTGCCACTGCGTCGACGGCCCTTGCCCAGTTTGCATTCATACATTTGCAATCATTCAATGACTCTCCGGGACCTCTGCTAGACTGTCAGGTCTATCTCTCCTCTTTGCAGGGTGCCAGCACCCAGCAGAGCACCTGGCACTGAGTAAGCACTTCATAAATACGTGTTAACAAAGGCATTCATTTAAAAAGTGCCAAGCCTGCGCTGTCCTGAAACCACTCAAAGCTATAGCTGTGTGAATGCACAGATATTTGTTTAAGGAGCTCATTGCAATCAGAAATAATACAGAGGGTCAGTGAGAGAATTTATGATAAACCCCAAACTGGAATATTATGCAGCAGTTTAAAAGAATGAAGTAGTTCTATATATATTGACATGCATGAAGAAATCACCAAGATTTACTGTTGAGGGAAGGAGATAGATGCAGAATCGTATGTAAAAATAAAGAATAAAAGTTGTATAAACATAATTAAGTGGTTATATAGGAAAGATAAGTAAATACCCAACTTTTAGTAGTGGATTTCTCAAAGATACAGGAGTACAGCAGACATTCAGTTCTAGATATTATATCTCTGCCCTGTGTGAATTCTTTACACCATATGTTATAAAGCTCGTCATATTTAGTGGGTCAGATCCTAGCTTGCTGTGGGACCAGTAGCAAATCACTTAACCTCTCTGAGCCGTTATCACTTCACCCATAAAACTCAGTAACAGTGTCTTAAGATTGTTATGAGGATTATGAGGACCAATGTGAGATATATAATCCATGGCACAGTGCCTAGTATAAAGTCAGTGTTTAATAAATAGTAGTTATTATTACTGCTATCGTTATGTATTATTTCTACAACCAAATATACAAACCTATGTAAAGTTTGTCTTTTGAAAGTCACTTGATGATAACTGCAAGAGAAAAGGATCCAAGTTTTGGGAAAGCCCTGCATCTAACTTCGAATTCCCACTTTAAATGAGGAAATTCAAGGGTTGCCCCATGGACTCACATGCCCGAGTGGGAATAAACAGCTACCCTAGAAACATGGCTCCCCGGTAGCTTCTCAGTGAAAGCCCCGCATTTCCCACTTTAACACCTCAGCCAGGGAGAGGCTGCAAAGCGTCTGTCATCTGCCATGAGATTTTCCCCGAGATAAACTAATAGAGCAAATTGCTCCATCCACGCAGGCTCAGGGCGGATGCGCTGCGAGGAGCTTGGCACAGAGGCGCAGGCAGGTCCCTGCTCTCCCTGGTGGAGCTTGTCGGGGCTCCAGCGGCTGAAGTTCAGAGGGTCAAAGCACACCTGGCCCAGCTTGTTCCCTCCCGTTCCTCTGTGCAGGGCTTACCTGCACAGTCAGGTAGAGCCTGTGGGGGCTCCCAGGGCCAGCCCAGTCCACGCTGAGGGCTCGGCACTGAGCCAGGGCCGGGCGAGCTGCACTTCGGCCACCGGAGTCCTCGTCACCACTGGCTGGGATGTCTCTTCCACGCCCTGTCCCAGGACAGAGAAGACAGGTGAGACGGTTGGACGCTTGGCCAAAGACTGCTGGCCGTGGACCACTGGCCAGGGCCACGGCTGAGCTTGGCTTTCGCACACTCTGGGCCGGCCGAGGCGTGGCCAGGAGGGACTCACACGCCCACACACGCCTGCCCTACACAGAGGGAAGGCCTGGCACCAGGCAGGGGCTGCGCTCTTTTCTTACCAAAAGTCGCCCCAAGATTCTCTTCCGATGGGCGCCCCAGACCCCGCCAGGGGGCTCCCCTCTGTCCACAGTGGTTTCTGGGGCTGGCACTTGCTCATGAGCACCCTCTACAGAGAGCAGCAGAAGGAAGCCAACCAACCTGGCTGTGCTCATCTTCAGAGGAGGTGCACCTGGGGCCGCAGCCTAATTACCCGGGCTGCCTCTAGGTGGCAATTTCTCCCCTGCCTTCATTACCACCAACCCCACGCTGGGTGGCCTGGCCCCCCGCGGCCTCCAAAAGCATATTCAGGACCAGCTAAAGCGCATCCCCTCATGCCTCTGACACGCTGCCTCCCTCCCCGGGTGGAGGAAAGAGCTGACTACGGCATCGACACCCCACCACAGACCCTGGGGTCAGACGGGTTGGGAGAGGGGGCTCGCCCTAACAGGGGCAAGCTGCAGAGCCCACCACTCTGGGATGTAATAATACCCCGAGTGCCAGCACCAGGCCAAGTGCTTTCCCGGCCTTAATGCCCTTCTCGATCCTCAGTCTCCCTGTCAAGAGAATAGGGCTGAGGAACCAGCCTCGCGGTCCCATGGTGAGGATTAAATGGGATCACAAACATACAGTGCTCACACAGGGCCGGGCACACGAAAGGGGCCCCAAATGCAGGCTGTCAGGACCACATCAGCTGCTCGCAACAACCCCAAGGGGTGGAGAGCATCCTCCCCACCTGACAGGCAAGGAACTGAGGCCTGGAAGGATTAGTAATGTGCCCAGGGTCCCAGAGAGCCAGGACTGCAATCCCACGTGCTAACCCACCCTCTGCTGGCCCACCCCTCTCAAGGCAGTGAGAAGAGTCGGGGTCGGGGCCCAGGGGCCACCAAGTTGCCTGAGACCCTCCTAGTGGCAGGCACTGTGCTTAGCATTTCACACACAGGATTTCATTCGACCTTTGTCTTCAATTTTAAAAGTGGATACACTTGGGCCCGCCCGGTGGCACAGCGGTTTAGTCCGCGCTTGGCAGCCCGGGGTTCGCGGGTTCGGATCCCGGTCGCCCGCCGACGCACTGTCTGTCAGCCACGCTGTGGCGGCGTCCCATATAAAGTAGAGGAAGATGGGCACGGATGTTAGCCCAGGGCCAGTCTTCCTCAGCAAAAAAGGGGAAGATTGGCAACAGATGTTAGCTCAGGGCTGGTCTTCCCCACAAAAAAAAAAAAAAAAAAAAAGTGGATACAAGTCTGCACGGTCATAGAGTCCTCATAACACTCATTTTAGACCTATAGGCGCACACACACAAGACTGGAAAGAACTATATAAGATGTGCAGTGACAAGCTTATAGGTGATTTTTATTTTCTTTTTTATACTTTTCCATGTTTTTGTTTTGTGGGTTTTTTCAGTTTCCCAACATGTTTTTGGTTTTTGCTTCTTGTTTTCTCTTTTTCACCAGGAAAGCAACACTCATTCTATCACATTTGTAGTCCTTAGGACAACCTTGTCACGTAGAGACGTCTTCTGTCCCTTCCAGAGAACTGGGGCTACCTGACCCCAAAGCCCAAGCTTTTCCCAGAGACCCCAAGGTCAGCCCAGCCTCACTGTCCCCTGTGGAGAGACCTTGGAAAGCATCACTCTGGCTGCCACTGATGGCACAAATGTGGTGGGAGAGAGGGCACTGAACAGGAGTTGGCTGTGTGCCCTCTCTGGGCCTCAGTTTCCCCTCCTGTACATCAAGGGACTTGGACCTGATGGCCCAGGGTGACTCTGCTAGCTCAGACAGATGGGTAATCCAAACCCCTTTCCCAGTAGGGCAGGAGCAACACAGCAAACTCCTGAGGGCATTTTGCCTGAAGACCCCTCCCTCCCTCCACACTTCCAGGACAACTGCCCAGGCCGAGCTCGGGAAACAGCCCTGGGACAGCTCCGCAGCCCCGACAATCCAGCCTCCATCCTGAATCAGAGCCACTCACTTCTTGCTGTCGGAGGCATCAGGGGACATGACCCAGAAAGGCGAGCTGGTGTTGACAGCTCATCCAGGGGGACAGCGGGGGCCCAGACTCGGGACTCCTTCACTGCCCACCTGCTGGTGGGGCCCCTACAGAAGCCGTCCTGGAGGGCACCCAAAACCGAGCGCATGGCACCCAGCCCGGCCAGGCCACGCTGCAGGGCAGCCTCAGTCCACTCCTCTCGCCATCCCCGGGCCAGCCGGGCGGGATCAAGTGTCAGCGATCAGCGCTGCGCCGACAGTCACTTCACCTACCTTGTTTACCAGCCGCAGGCAGAAGCGGGGCGAGACCACGAGCTCCCCGCCAAGGATGGCGGACCGCGGGGCTCCCCGGATCTGGCTGAGCCAGGATGGCGTGGCTGACTGCGGCTTCTCCCTCTGCTCGAGGGGCCGCGTTCAAGTTTAACGCGGCGTCCACGGCTTCTCGGGACAGACGGCTTGGGGCAGGAGCGCCCTGCGAGACTGACACCCTGCTCCACGCCCGGCTCGCCGGCCGCCCGGCACCCTGTAATTACCTGACAGCTCGACTGAGCTAGGAACTTGCGAGAAACCCCAGTCTCATCTCTGGTATCTGGAGGAAGGAAAGGAAATAAAGAGGCATTTTAAAAATGCGGACTCACCAGTTCTCAACCTCCCCGGGCCGGTGTGTGGGAAAGGGCGGGCGGCCGGGCTGGCTGGGGCGGGGCGAGCCATCCCCGGCTCTGGCTCCCCGGCCCGGCCCACTCTCCACAGGCCGAGCAGCGAGGGCGTGGCTCCCAGGTTCCAGGTCCTGCGAGAAGGGACCATGGCCCAGGGCTCAGCCGTGTTCTCCGGGCGCCCGGCAGCCTGCAGAGAGAACAAGGGGAGACAAGATTGAAGACCCCTGGGCGGCACTCCCTAGGCAGATCAGAGCTGCCATCTGGAAGGGTCTGCCCCAAATCCAATGTCCCCCAAGGACCCCCAGGGCTCCGGGAAGAAACAGGGCCTGTCACCATTTCGGGGTGCTTGTCCCCAGGTGGGGAGGCTCAGAAGTAGGCAAGGAGCCCTCAGGCTTGTCTGCAGCACACCGTGGAGACCCCACCTGTCACTCCCTCCACTGTGAGCCTGGTAGCGTGAAGACATGCCAGGTCTTCCCCACGTGGAGAAAGCACAAGTCAACATCTCCGTAAATCTGATCCTTTTCTCTACTTCATCTTATTTTCCGACTGCACTCAGCCAAGTAACCAACCCTTGAGCTCAGGCTCCTCTGCCCCAGGCCTGTCAGCCAAGCAGCTGACGCTGTGAATATTAACAAGTCACTGAGGAGGGGTTCAGAAGGGGCCCAGACTGTGGCCAGTGACAAGTTAGGTTTATATATAGCAAATCCTCTTAAAGTCGGCTCATTCATATATTCAACCAGCCTTCACTCTGTGCCTACAATGTGGCAGGCACCATGCTAGCACTGAGATACAAAGATTCATTCATTTTTCATTTAATAATTATTTATTGAGTGCCTGCTGTGTGCCAGGCACCTGCCAGGGGTCCTCTTTGATCAGGAGCGCTGTGGCCTCAAAGCTCTGGGTCAGGAGGGAGATAAACATTTCAACAGACCTTCACAATCAGAACAGGATGCAGGGAGGCACCAGGAGCCCGGGGAGAAAGGAGGTGGGGGTGGGGAGCACGGATCCCGGATGGATGGCCCCTTAGGTCCCTTATGAACTGACCAAATGAAAGAAAAGACCTCAAGCATTCACTGCACAAGTCTTTACTGAGCACCTAATGTGTGCAAAGCAGCCTCGAGGGCATTTAAGGTGACCAAGCTACAGTCCCAGACTTGGACAGAAAGGGACACCATTTACAGAAGTGAAGTCAGCTCAGAGAGGCAACGTTGAGTTTGCTTTGGGTTTTAAAATGGAGTTGGAGGCACCCGAGGGACTTCCTAATGGCTCTCCCTGAACTACAGACCACTTTTCCCCTCCCTCACTGCACTGACCACTTTCCAGCAGGCAGTAAAGATATCTATCTGAACGGTGTCCACCCCCCCGACCCTCTCTGGCTCCTGAGGACGGGGCCCACAGAACGTTCGTCCTTCAGCCTGGAGCTGCAGCTCCATCCACCAAACACCCGGCCACGGCTGGTCGGGTGAGGGCTCTGCGGTGAACGCACACAAAGTCTCGGACTGAAGCTTGGAAGAGCGAGCCGGGCTGGAGACCCGGAGCTGGGAGGCTACAGGGCACTGACGCCACAGGTGAGGACACAGTCGCCAAAGGTTGTGCAAGACGACAGGCAAGCAGGGAGGACAGAGCTCGCTCTGGGTGGGAAGACAAGCCACAGAAGGAAGGTCGGAGAGGGGGCAGGAGCGCCAGGCGGGTGCAAAGTCCTCAGAGGTGACTGGAGAGTGAGTGGGAAGGAGAGGATGGTCAGTTCCCAGTGAACCATGCCACAGAGGTCAAACTGGAAGAAAGCCCCTGGGGGGTCTTTAAGGAAGAAGGTCAATGGAGCAGGGCAGAGGGCAGACCTGGGAAGACCATGGGGTGGACGCGGGCTAGAGGAAGCAGCCAATTCCTTCTCTTTGGGGAAGTCTGGCTAGGATGGGAAGGAGAGAATGAATCAAGAGGATGTGGTGTTTAGAACAGGAGAGACTGGAGCACGCTGGGTCGACAGAGGGACAGGAATGATTGAAGCATCAGAGGTAAAAGAGGAGTGCAGGGACGGGTGGCCCGAAGATCTGGTGACCCATGTTCGCAGAGCTGAGCTCTGGAAGTTATGGTCTCTGCCTTCCTGGACTGAGGAAGACGACTTGGAGGAGGAGGCTCCTGGGGGCAGTCTCACTGGGAGGGGGCAAGACTGTGGCCCAAAGGATGGGGCAGAGAGTAATCCAAATACTGAGGAACTGGAGATGGACCAGCATGGAGTGGAAGGGGGAGCAGCCAGACGCCCTCCTCTCCAGGCTGCTTGGCTCAGAGCCGAGCCCTCAGGCCCTCAATCCCGAGGACCAGCTGCCCAACGGCCAAGGAGGGAGAGAGGCAGGCTCCACCTGCACACCGAGCTGCTGGAGAGGTGAGATGGCGCAGGGCACTGAGGGTCGGTTCCATGGTTGAGGGGAAAGACTTTTAAGGAGATCAGCTGAGTTTGAGGGGCAGGAATCTGTGGCTTTCAGGAAGGGAAGCTGGGGAGGCAGCCAGAAGACATCAGGAAGAAAGAGGAAGGGTGTGTGCAAGACCCTGAGGAGGAAAAGGCAGCTGAATTTAGCAGCTGGAGGGGTGTGAAGGTCACAAGTATCAAGGACTCTCAAATAAGCCCAAGACTGGAGACTCTACCCGCCTAGGTCATGGGGTGGGGTGACGGGGTCATAATAACAGAGTGGCTATGACCAAGAGTTGGTTCAGAACCCGACTGTGCCACTCACTAGATGTGTGACCCTAGGAGAATTACACTGTCTTTCTGTGCCTCATTATCTCCACCTGCAAAATGGGGCGAACTCCACCTTACAGGGTTGGGGTAAAGATTAGACGATGCATATAAAAGTGTTCAGAACAATAATGGCATGTATAAACTCAAAAATTTTATTTTTCAGTGACTTCCCTCCAGTGGTGGGTGAATGCAGAGGGGCTAGGTGTGGGGGAGGAGCATCTGCCTCCTGGGGTTTAGGCCTGGGCATAGAGCTGCAGCCCCCCTTCCCCCAGACCAGGGATACTGCAATGACTGGGGGACAGACCTGACGAATGCCCAGAGACCGACACTGGGGAGGGCTTAGTCTCCCTGGGAGAGCCGGCAGAAGGTCAGGGGGGTGGGACAGGGGTTGGGACCACCCCTGCGAACAGTCACACGTCCTGGGTTTTCCAGGACAACCCAGATTTCAAAGCCTCTGCTCCCTGGTGCCCATAAGGACAGCAGAACTCATCACCCTCTGTCCCTAAAGTCCGGTCACTGCAAACACAGGGCCCCACGCTGAGACCGCATTCCTTGCAAATGACTCCTCCTGGCCAAGGAGGCAGCTACTTTATCAAGGGCATGGGGAATGCGTCGCTGGGGCAAAGATAGGTGCTCACCCGCCTCAGGCAGAGGGCAAGCCAGGGAAGGTGAAAGTCCAGAGGTGGCCACCACCCCCCGCCTTAAGACAGAAGTGCTGGGGGGTGGGGAAGGCTGCAGACGGTACTGGAGAATTTAAATGCAGCTTCCTCTTTAAAATCTCCCAGAACCAGGCCCTTCACTGCGCCAGAGTTCTGCTCTAACTCACAAGAGGGGGCTAAAGGAGGTGGCCTCTGGCTGGCCCTCGCCGCTGGGACCCCCAGGCAGCCGATGTCAATGGCTCAATTCCCCACTGCCCGGGAGGGCCCCGGCCCCGGCCCTCCTTCCTAATCTCTGGGCTGGCCCGCCCCACCCCCGGCCCTGCGAGGGGGAAAGCGAACTGCCCAGGGGACGAACGTGGTGGGAGGGCCCGAAACTGCAGCCTTCCAGGGAGCCCCGCGGTGCAGGGACCTCCGCCCGGGCAGGCGCTGACTGGCACGCGGCTCCCAGGTAGGGTCTGGCTCTCCCGGGCCAATGAAATCAGAAAGGGGGTCCTGAGGCTGCTCCGATCCCAGGGGACGTGCCGCCCCCGCGCCCTGCTCCGGGCAAGGTCCTCGGATCGGGCGCGAATGAGCGGCGGGTGGGGACCGCGCAGGGCTGGGTCCCCGGGCCGGGCCCTCCTCGCGTCCCACAGCGGGTCCGGCAGGGGGGTCCCGCGGGCAGGGCGGGCCCGGACGCGGCGCCCCGAACGCCGGGACAGGCGGACCGCGAGCACCCAGCCCGCCCCCAGCTGGCCCGGGCCCCCGACTCACCGGCCTGGCGGAGGCAGGATCCCGGCGTCGCCGCAGCGCCCGGGGCTCGGCCCGGCCCGGCCCGCCGGCGGGAGGCAGCTCCACGCCGCCGCCTCCTCGGCCCGCCCGGCTCGCGCCCCTCCCGCACACTTTCCACAGGAAATGATTAACTCGGGCCGCGGCGCGTTCCCATGGCAACCGGCTCCGACCCCGGCGGGGGGCGGCGCGCGCGCTCGTGCACTCGCTCCCGCGCGGGGCCGCTCGCTTCGCCGCCCCCTGCTTCTCCAGACCTTCGCCCGGGGCTCCCCGGCGCCCCGCGCCCCGCCCGCGCTAGTGCGCACGTGAGCGCTCACCTGCCGGTGCACACGCGTCGCCACGCGTGCTCATGGCTCACACACTAGTGCACAAATGTTCGCACACAGCACTAGTCAGTACACACGAACGCATTCGCAGTCCTCACACGCATCCCACACTAGCTCATACGTACACGCTTTTGCACTCACACTCTATTTCGCATATCCTCAGACCCTAGTACAAAACTTTCACACTCTCTGGTTAGTTCTCACACACACACACTTCTCACATGTGCTCCCTGGCTGTCTTTGACACACACGTTTTCTTCACATTCTGGCACACACTTTCACACACACACTTACACACTCTAGTGTCACACACACCCATGTACTTTTACACATTATCACACACATGCTCTCACTGGCTCTGGTAGGAATACATAGGCCTGGCTGCCTCCCCAGCCGCAACTCCACCTGCCACCCACACCTCCCCAACCAGGCAAATTAATGTCTTCCAGAGCAGGCGAGCTACTTGGGATTTTTATAAGGTAAAATATTCCTTTGAGCTCCAGTGAAAACAGTCGGAGTGCAGCAGCTCCGGGAGCAGTAGCGGCTCCTGGTGCAGCCCTAGAAGGCCCTCGGAGAAGGAGGCCTTGGAAGAGGCCTGAGGGAGGCTGGGGATCCAGCCAGCCAAGGAGAGGCCGCTGACCGGGAGGAGTCACTCTGTTCTTTGTCTCCCAAACAGAGGTGGCATTTTACTCCGGAGTCTGCAGCAATATTCCCCCTCCAGGGTGCGGAAGGAGGAGAAAGAAAGAAACTCAGAAGCCAGCCCAGTGCAGGCTGATGGTTCTGCAGACAATCCAAAGAGGGTGGGCACGCTGCCCCTTCTTGCTTGTCAGGGGATGGCCCTGGAGGAGCAGGGAGGGGACTGGAGGGGGCGTGCAGCTCTAGGAAGGTTCTGCCCTGCAGCTGCCCAGGCGCTGGGCTGGCGGTCAAGAATCTCAACCGGAGACAAAGCCAAGTTCTGGGCCTCAGTTTGTTGTGGATGCCAGACCGGGACACTCACAATCGCCCTGCTGGACGTGGGCTCATGTGCGTTTTATTTTCTAACTGAGATGCCTGAGTGAAAGCCCAATAAAGGACAGATGTCAGTTTCCTGGGATGCTTCCGTGGAAAGTTACAGATTTCCAGCTAAGAACCCCTGATAACCCTCTCAATGGGACAGAAGGCCATAATTTAAGAGTTAACCTTCCCTGAGTCCCCCTGCCTGCATCTCCAGACAGCAGTGGTCAAGGAACTACAAGGATGGATGAGGGTGAAATTCCTCTAGATGCCTGACCAAGTATTTCCATTTATCAGAGTCCCTAGTCTTTGACTGGAGGTGGGGGTGGCGTCTGTCTTAACCGGAGGCCACGTCTTACTCGCGGGCTGGTACATTGACACTAACTGCAGGTCCCTTCTGCCAAAGCCAAAGCCAGATTTTTAAATTAATAATAACATTTATTGTTCCTTTTCTCTGATGGCAAAAGTAATAGATGTTCATTGTAACCATCGTCCCACCCCCTAGAGATAAATGCTGCCAACATTTTAGTACAGTCTTGTTTTTCTATGCACATAATAGCTACCATTTATTCAAAGCTAACATGGTGCCAGCCACTGCGCTAAGCTCTTTAGAAACAAGATCCCATTTAACCCTGAACACCCTATGAGGGGCACCATCATATGCCCAATTTTTCAGGAGAGGAAACAGCCTCCGAAAGTTCATTCACAAATCCCGTGTGTGATAAAGCTGAGATATGAACCCAATCAATGTGTGTGTGTACATGCATACACAAACATATAGTATTACCATATGTATACAGGTGCAAGAGTTTATTAAGATCAAAGCGCCAGTGAAAGAAAAAGAAAATTGAGGCGTTAGGAGGAGGAATTTTCGGAATCCTAGCAAAACTCTGACGAAATGTGAAAACAGATTGCTTCATGACTGTTTAAGGAATTTAGCTGAAGAATGCACACTGTCACCGGGAACGGCATACCAATGACTTCAAGGTCATGTTTATCCCAGAAACTTCACTGATGGTTTGATGGGGAGGCTGCCAACTCTCCCCTGGCCACAGGGAAGGTGGAGGACTTGCCAGAAACCTGGCCTTCTCCACGGTGAGGTCCTGAACCCGTGAGTGAGGACTCCAGGGTTCGGCCTTTGGCCTTGACCTCTTGCCCACCTTCTGGCAGAGGCATAGCTGTCTCAGGGAGGGCCAGACAAAGGCAGTGACCAGGACACTGCAGATCCATAGCCACATCCACCCCATCCCCCAGGCAGGGGGTGGCAGCGCCATCTTTGTGTTCTAAGAGCCTGAAGCCCCTTAAGGGCAGCCATCTGACAGACAGCCATGGCCTGGCGGGAGAGTTCTGCCCAGAGGGAAACAAAGAGGGGGAATAACAAGCCAGACTGCATCTGATCTGATTCTCATAGTAACCCAAAGGAAAGCACACTTAAGATTTACACGATTTTCCAGTTTTAACGATTTCACTCGAGATTCGATCATCTCCAGGCCTCTGCAATGCTGTTTTTTCTGCCCGGAAGTCCTCTCTCCTTTGCCTTGCTCCCAGCTGCCTCCACCCTCCCTTACCTGGCTGACTCCTGCTTGTCCTTCAAGTCCTTCAAGCTTAGAGGTCACCTTCCTTGACCCTCCCAGGGACCACAGTCCCCTGACTGCTCACCCCCCCCAGCACCTCCCACACTGGATTGTAATGGCCTCTCCTGTCTACACCATCAGCTCCTTGAGGGCCCGGCCCTTTCCTGACATGACCCCAGGGAAAGCCTCTGCAGTGCCTGGCGTCATATAAGTTTTTATTGAATAAATCAATAGATCACGTATAATTCAGACAGGAAGAACAGGGTGCATAGGCATATCCAAGCATTTATTCTTCCCGTATGAATTCATGATCATTCGAATCAAAAGGAAGTAAGAGAAGGATCTTTAAGGAATTATTTCAGTGTGGTCAGTAAGGAGCACTCTGCAGCTGTGACAAGCGTATATCCTTGCTGGAGTCTGGGTAATAAACAGTTTCTTGAAGTTAGAGAACACCATTCCAGAGTTGAGTCACACATTAAGTAATCCTGACTCAATTAGCTGCTGTTTGAATCCACATCTTCCAATACCCCTGAAACAGTCCATCATGGACAGCACAGAGAGAGCCGGGGAGGAGCCCAAGGTGGGCCAGGCAGGGCTCTGCACGCGACCCTGCAAGCAGGAGTGTGACCCCTCACCAGCAGTACTCAACCTCTGGGTGTACCAGGCAGGCTGGCTCTTGGCTCACACCTGCCCCTCTGAGGAAGCCACGCTCCTCCATGGACATGAAGGGGTGGGGGTCTTGGACAACCCTTAGCTGGACCGTAAGTTCTGGTCACCCTTGTTGCTACCGACTTGGCTCCTACAGGCACTAGGTGCTCAACAGATATTTGAACAAATGGTACCTTTCTCTCCCCTCTCCCCTTCCAGCTCCCTCTGTGCCCTCCCCCTCCTGCCTTCTTTCTAAAAGCTGTATTAACAGGGGAACAGTTCTCTCATTTCTAGAAGTCTCTGCAGGGAACCACGGCCACCCTTCCCCCAATAAAACCACCTTGCTTTAAAATCTCTGGACAGTGCCTCCCCTTCTGCATTTGCCAGGAAGACAGGGCTCAGCAGCACTTCCTGGCTCTCAGGTAAGGGGAACCTAAAACCTCCTTCTGACCTGAGGAAGAATTTGGCAGACACCCTCTCCGAGCACTTCAGGGTGGAAAGCAAACAGAGGGGATTTTTTTTCCCCTCATTATCATTTCCTGTAGTCTAAAAAATGAGAGGAATGCAAACACTGAGAAGATATGTACTTAAGCACCAGGTAATAAAAAGATTTAGCAAGAATGGCCCGAGGAGATAAGCCCCGCCCTCACCCCTCCTCTCTCTGAGTCAGCTCTTCCCGCGGACGGTCCCGAGGCCGCCCGGGCCCCTTTGCCCAAAAGCTCCTGGCTTCCCTTCTTGCTCCTAAATCATTCCAGCTCCTTCTTCCAAGCCAAAGCATGCATTATTAACATGGATCCCACTTCTTTTCAACTTCCCCATTCATTATCCCCCTCTGCTGCAAATTCTAGGTGACTGGGTTTTTTTAAATTAACTTCAGGGTTTTTTTCCTGCACAAATGTAGTAGAAACCGAGAAAAGAAAAAGTCCCCAAATCCCACCACCCTTAACTTATTGTCATTGGCTCGGATCTTCTTGTTTGTACATGACCCTGGACAGACATTATTATTATATTAAGGGGAGATGGTATAGAGCAATGGTTAGAACTGGGTTTAAGGCTCAGGTGGTTTCTAGTTTGAACCCTCGTTCAGTCACTTCCTCCATGCCTCAGTTTCCTCCTGTGACAATGACAGCAGCACTAGTACCTAACTCATTGAGTTGTGAGGAGTAAATAAGAGCAAGCATGTCACACCCATAGCCCAGCATCTCGCACAGTCGGCGTTCCCCGAAAACTTGCTGTGGTTATAGTGGGAAGCATGAAAGTGGATGCAGTTTTCTACTCTGCCTTTTCTTAAATCATATACGAAGCATTTTCCAAGTTACTTTTTCCCACTAAGGCCTGTTCTTTTTTGAACTGCAGGGCCCAGACTGCGGATGAGGCCAGGTCCCATTCAGCATTGGGGTCCCAGAGTCTGGGGCACACCCAGCACTCAGTCAAAATGACTGAAAAGAATAATCTTTTTTAATGGCTGCATAATATTCCACTAAATGGCTCTACTCCGACTGAGCTGACGATTCCAGGGGTCAGATATGTGAGTAGCTCCCACTTTTTCACTTTTATAAACAGCATTGCTGTCAACAACTTCCCAGACCCAGCCTGTCCATTTCCTGGACTAGGGGCAGAGCCGCAGAGAGAGGGGTTGTTAATTTCATAGACTCTTTCTGAATAGAGTGGGAGCGCTCCTTTTCCACTTTCTAAACATGTTGCCAGATTGCCATCAGAAGGGCTGTACCAAATTCACACTTTACACCGTCGTTGGCAGCATTTTTGACAAGAACTACTTCTCGCACTAATTTACAGTCTTCCTCTTGGATCTGAAAGTCTCGCCCCGACTGGTTCCCCCGTGAGGCATGAGGGGTATAACAAGAGCCCTGCGTGATGGCTGTCAAGAATGGGGAGTGTCTGGTCTGTCAGTGTTTCTGTCTGCTGGGCTGGGCAGGGCGGGGCTGAGAGCACTGAGTCAGCGTCCCCCCCCCCCCCCCGCCGGCTCTTCAGCCCCCAGACACCTTCCCAGGTGGGTTCAGGAACATTCCACAACCCTGGAAGATTCTGTTCAGGTCTTTAGCATTACTGAGGTTATCCCTGCTCTGACACCAGCCCGGCACTTCATTCTGGCTTCTTGCAATAAGTCACTCAGCCACTCCTGGAAAGAGAATCCCTCAAGAGGCTCTGGGGTCTGCAATCAGCTTTCTGTTCCTGGGGGGACGGGGCGGGGGGGGGTGCGCAGAGGCAGCAGGCGGGTAAGGGAAGCCGTGTATTCCTGGGGAACCGCAGCCATGGCTCTTGACCACCCTGCCACCCCCTCGGCACCACCAGCCTCGCTGCCCCGGGTTCTACGGCAGCCCCTCGGCCTACCCCCCACCCTCTGGTCCTCCTCCTCTGGGGGTGGCTCTTGTTTGCAAACAGCCACGGGAAGTTTTGACGCTGCTGATTAACCAGACTCCCACAGCTATGGGTCCTTAGTCATCACAACAAGTCTCAACCTTCCGCCCGCCCTGCCGACACCACCAGCTTCCAGGTGACGGGGAAGAAATGACTGGGAGCCTGGTAGTTTCGGTGGCTTCTATCCGTCATCTTTGGGAGTAGGACGGGAAGAACTTCCATCCATCCCAAACGACCGAATGTACAGGGCCTGGAATGCCACGGCGGGAATTTAATCTGATTTGATTTAGCCGGCTTCTGCTGAGGGATGGGTATTGCCAAGCACTGGGATAAACTCTTTATATACAGGATTGCCTCCGATTTCATGTAATCCTCACAACACGTGCAGTAGCTATTATAATTCCCGTTTTACAGATAGAGCAGCTGAGGTACTATGTTATAAGAAGGGCTGGGGGAGGCCCATGAATGAGTAAGGGCAGCTGTAGGAAGGCAGCTTGGAGGGCTGGAAAAGGTGGGTATCCAGGCCAAGACCTCTGCTCCCAAGCACTGCATGACCTTGAGCAAATTTCTTCCTCTCACGGGTCTTGTGTCCCTCCCTGGGTAAATGAAGAGGGTGGGCTGGTGACCTTGCCACCACTAAAGCCACGAGGGAGGGAGTGAGCAAGTTGGAAGAGATGACTGTAATTCTGAGATTCTGCTTGCTGCCAGCCTGGTCCAAGGGAGGGGTGAGTCCATCTTTGTACCTGGGGCTCTGGCTTCACTTATGGTTGCTTCACAAATGAATGCCAGTGAAAGAAAGGAGATGGGGGGGTGTGCCCTGGGGTGGGAGTGGGGGGTTTCTTTTTGGAGTGATGAAATGTTCTAAAATTAGATTATGGGATGGTTGCACAATTCTGCAAATATACCAGAAACCATTGAATTGTACACTTTAAATGGGTGAATTTTATTATATGTTAATTATATCTCAATAAAGCTGTTTAAGAGAGAAGGGAAGAAAGGAAGGAGGGAGGGGGGAGAACTGCACAGAGTTTGGGCCAGCTGCCTTTGAGATTTGCCTCCTGGGAGTGGGGCCCTCAGCACCCAGCTCCTCCCCAGTCGTCCCTCCTCCAGGCACCCGTGCTCCAGAGCCTGGGAAAGGTGTGTGTGAAGACACCCAAGTGATGGCTGCAGATCCTGACCAGAAGAAATGGGAGCCCCTGACCTTCTCAGAGGCCTAAGGAGCCACGAATCAAAGAGCAGGTGAGGGCCTGGAGGACTAGGGGGAGGGGCGGGGGATGGCAAGAAAATGGACAGAGGCCAAAGCAGGGGGAGCGTCAAGGAGGAGCCCCTGAGAGTCAAGGCGAGGTGTCGCTCAGATGGGGAGGCCCTGGAAACACCGGCCGGGGCTCTCTCCGTTGCCTGGAAACATCGCAGCGCCCCAGGAAGTGTGCGTCAGAAATACCCTGCTCCTGAGGGGCCCCAGAAACTGGTACAGCCGTGCTCTGCTTGACACCAGTGGGGTCGCAGACAGATGCAGCCATCCCAGAGGCAACGTCAGCCCAGACTTGACCCCAAGCCAGGTGCACAGGGACCCAAAATGAGGGCAAAATTGGCCAATAAATGGAAGGAGGTCATTCCACTCCTGCTGTGAGGGCAACTTCCATTGAAAGAGGAGGATCCCGGAGGGTCTTAGAGACACAGCTTCCCTGTCTACATCTCCAAAGGCAGACAAGCCGGAAGGCACCTCCCCCCAGGCAAACTTCCCCCGTCCACAAAGGCACGTCCTCCTCCCACCCGCCCCTGCAGGCAAATGGCCATGGACGGCCTGGCCATAAGGGAACAAAGGAAGTCACATCTTGGAGACTATAACCGCCTCTGAGAGTCCCAGCCCTGGGTCAAACCCATGTGCCTGGGGGCTGGCCAAGCAGTGTAGCGGTTAAGTTCCCGCACTCTGCTTCGGTGACCTGGGATTTGCGGGTTCAGATCCCAGGTGGGGACCTAAACACCACTTATCAAGCCATGCTGTGGCGGCATCCCATAAATAAAGTAGAGGAAGATGGGCACGGATGTTAGCCCAGGGCCAGTCTTCCTCAGCAAAAAGAGGAGGATTGGCAACGGATGTTAGCTCAGGGCTAATCTTTCTCATAAAAAAAAACCCAAAAAACAAAACCGTGTGCCTGGCAGACAGGCTGGCAGAGGCTGAGGGAATGTACCCCAGCACCGGGCTGAGGGCTCCTCCCTTCTTCCTCCCGCTGTGGGGTGCACGTGCTGCTCTTGGCCCTGCTCCATAGATCTGACCCCAGGCAGGCTGGCTGCAGGGTCCAGGTCTTGACCCACTGTACTACACTGCCTCTCAAGGGTACAGTCGGTGGGGTCCTCGTCACCCTGCGTCAATCCTCAGCGTGCGCATTAGCCATCTGCCTGCAGACGAGCTGCCCAGCCTTCTCTCCCATTGATCCCCCCAAGGTCCCTTCTTTCCGTTCTGTGAATTTACCTTGTGTCCATGCCTCTCCGCCTTTGCACATGTGGTTACCTCCATGACGACAGCCCATTCACCTTGGGAGGCCCAATAGATATATCACTTCCTCTGTGGGGCCTTCCTGACACTGCCCAGTTCGAACTCCACCAGGACCACCCACCCTGCCCTTAGCTCACTCAGTACACTGGATTGGAGCTTGTGGGGGACTTGTCAGTCTCCTCTATTAGACCTGAGCTGCCTGAGTCAGGCTCCCATGCTGTGTGACCTTGGGTAAGGCTATGATTTTAGATAATATTTATTAAGCACCTACTATGTGCCAGGCACCATGTGCTCAGTACGTTATGTGCCAGATCTCATTTAATCCTTACGGCACCCTAGGAGGTGGGCATTATTATTATCCATGTTACAGGTGAAGAAACTATCACTACTGTTAGGACTACCACCATTATGGTTATTGCCATTTCTTCTGCCACAAAGCCTAGCTGGCAGCAGATGCTCAGATCCTGTTTGTTAAATTCAAGCGTGGATGAAAAGGAGAGGGGACTCCAATAAGAAAGGAGTTCCAGAAGCAGAGCCCTGTGCCCACTCCAGAATGCCCGGGCCTAGCCTGTCCTGGCTGGGATGATACCATCTTTGGAGCCTGACGCTGGCAGACAGGAGGCTGGGGACCTGGGGTGGCCTGCTTTCGTCTCTCCCCTGAGCCCTGTCTTTATCCACAGAAACAGACTCTGCCCAAACCAGCCCTGCGATACTCCGAGCCCAAAGCAGGCAGGCCTCCTGGGTAGATGGTGCCCAAGGCTCTGGGAGTCCCGGTTGACTGACCAGGGGCAGAATTTGTGCACATTTGTAACCAGAATAGCTTCAGGGTGGGTTTTGCCAGCTCCGTGCTCCAAGCTCAACTGCCTCAGTGTTTTCTAGGACCCTCCACCGAAGCTTCAGACGTTTCCCAGAAGTCCCAGGGGCTGCCATTGGTGAGCTCTGCCTGGGAGCCCAGTGTCCCTTCCTACGGTGGGCTCAGCGGGGTCGCCCCAGCCCAGCAGAGTGGCTTTTACATCTAGAACTTCAGCTGGGGTGGTCAGGAGGCCTGTTCCTTTTCCCCTTGAGGCCTCCTCAGTCCTGATGTAAATCGGTGGACACGAACAGGAAAGGATGTGGTCAGACCCTCTCACCAGCCATCTGACCTGCCATTCTTAGTCACTCAACAAACGTGCCCCACGCTAGTAGGCAAGGGAGGGAGGGTGCCCTCCACTTTCAATGGCTCCTCAAGTCCTTGAAACGTCCCCACTTACAGGTGAGAAAACTGGGACCCTAGAGAATAGAGTGGGCAGTCCAAGGAAAGTGCCAGAACCAGGTATTCTGAGGCCACTTCTCTCCACTGCCCTCTCTTACCTGAAACCCAAACCATGACACTCCTTGCCCCAAACCCAGAAGCCGTGACAGGCCCCCGAGGAAGGCGGGAAATGAAGTCGGATCTGTCCTCGAGTGTCTGAAGGATCCCAGAGTGTCTGTCCCTCCCTTCCTTCTGCGGTGGCCTCGGAAGACCCGCCTCTGGTCCGTCGCTGACAGATGCTGGACAGGAGACAGGGGATCTGCCTGCCGCAGGGGAGACTCGGGGCTCAGAACTGCCCACGGGAGTTGCAGCCGACATTCCTCGTCCACGAGTTACAAAACCACAGCGGGCTGTGACCTGACAGCCGGCCGCCCTGAGCGTCGGAGGAATGTTGTTGCCAGACGGGTTTAGGAGGCATTTGCCCAGATGGGCTCCAGAAACCAGGCTGGGGCTGTTGCCACAGCCGTGGGCAGCCACCACCCCTCCCCACAACAAGGGCTCATAGAGACCCGCCCCCAAGCCTCGACATAGACCCCCAAGATTCATGGCAGCCAGCCACCGTCCCCAAGGACAGCCACCCCATCCAGGCAAGGGCTCACGAGACGATGGCCCGGAGCAGCCACCCCACCCTCACCGCCAGCAAAGCCGGAGGCGGGAGGTTGCACGGCTGTCCCCCAACCAAGTCCACGGCCATCACAACCTACCTTGAACCATCGCTAAAGACAGTTATGAGAAGGATAATACGCCCAATAACACACTGCTTACTACTGCCAGATACCCCACTGAGTGCGTTTTCTGGATTATCACCCGTATTAGTTTCCTGTGGCTGTTATAACAAATTGCCACAGACTGGGTGGCTTAAACAACAGAGTTCATTCTCTCACCGTTCTGGAGACTAGAGGTCCACATTCAAGGTGTCGGCAGAGCCACACTCCCTCCGAAGGCTCTAGGGAAGAATCTTTCCTTGCCTCTTCCAGCTTTTGGGGGTTACTAGCCATCCTTGGCGTTCCTTGGCTGGTAGACAGATTAATCAATCTCTGTCTCTGTCTCCCCATGGTGTTCTCCTCTCTGTGTCCGCATCTATCTCCAAATTTCCCTCTTCTTATAAGGACATCAGTCGTATTGGATTAGGGAACACTCTAATCTAGTGCGACCTCATCTTCCCTTGATTACATCTACAAATCCCCTACCTCCAAGTAAGATCACATTCACAGGTTCCAAATGGACATGAATTTGTGGGAGACACTAGTCAACCCAGTATATTACATGTATTCCCCCCAACAATCCTGATATTGCTCTTATCCCCATCTTACAGATAACAAAACTGAGTCTCAGAGAGGTTAAGCAACTTGCCTGAAGTCACACAGCTGGGACTGGAACCCAGTCTCTCTGATTCTAGAACCCACACTACATTGTCCCAGACATCATCCTCATCACCGTCTCCTCACAGGGGCCCAGCGGTTCAATATTTGCAAAGCTTCTCCTGGTCATCGTCACATTTTCTTCTCGCCACCACAACCTTGAGGGGCCCAGCTTGTGGTTTATAAAGGAAACAGAGGCTCTGTGAAGGTCGCACAGCTGAGAGGGGCAGGGCTTTTGGCTCAGGTCCAGCACACTCCACTATGCAGACTCCAAAGCGGGGTCTAACAGGAACATTCCACGGCTTTGCCCAGTGAGGCCACTTACCCAGCGTGATCAATGGTCTTGCTTTGTCTACTGACAACACCCACTTCAGCCACGCTGCCAAGCTCATCAAAGGTGTTGTAAATCTGTGGCTTACACTCTCCTCCTCAGGTTTCAGCCCCTCGTCCCTGACTGTTCCCTGCCACCAGCCAGCTGTCTGAGCAGTGACGAAGCCGAGTAAAGCAGGTCAAGAATCCACGAGGCCGTCACAGCCCACAGCTGAGCCGCGGAGCCTAGGTGGCAGCAAATGATGCGGTGGGCACCGCTCCTCTGTGGCTCCCGGCCGAGAAGGGGCGAGAGACAGACTCAGCCCGCCGAGTGGTGCCCCCACTTTTCCAGAGCAGGAAACTGAGGCTCAAAGGAGGGTCACTCTGCTGGCGAGTGTCCAAGCTGGGACTTGGTCCCAAGTCCGCCTCAGTCCAGAGCCCCAGTCTTGGTCTCTGAAGGGAGGGCGGAGGCTGTGAGAGTGGCCACTGTGGCGGGAGCACCGTAGACCATGCTAGGGACGGAGTGGGCCGAATGGGGATCTGAGAGAGGGAGGACAGGACTGAGGACCGGGAGACAGGGGTGAGCCAGTCCCCCCTGGAGCCACAGGGCAAGGGGGAGGACACGACGTGGCCCAGGCAGGACAGGGGGAGCCTGGGAACCTCCTGTCTGATCCACCGCAGCAGCCAGAGACGTCCTAACATGTAAAGGAGACTGCATCGCCTTCCGACTCCAAAAGGCCAGTGGCTTCCCAGGGAGCTTATGACACATCCACACTCCTTACTGTGGTCAACAGGGCCCTGCAGGGCTGGCCCTGACGACCTCCCTCAGTTTAGCTCAGCTCCGGCTACACGAGTTTCCTTCTTGTTCCTGAACATGCCACTGGGCCTTTGCACTTGCTGTTCCCTCTGCCTGGAATGCCGTTCCCCAAACTCTGTGCATGCTGGTTCCTCATCCTTCGCATCTCAGCTCAGCTGTCCCTTTCTCAGAGTGGCCTTCTGTGGCCACCAGTCCAGCGTCGGTGGCCCCCAGTTATTCTCTATGTAATCCCCCTATTTTCTTTCTTCATTGCACTTATAGCAACCTGCCACGGCCCTGTTTATTTATTGTTTGCTCCTAATCGTCTTTCTCCCACGAAGGCAGGACTTTGTCTTGTTCCCTGCTGACCCCAGCCCCTCACACAGTGCCTCGCACACAGTAGGTGATCCGAGGATATTTGTTGAATGACTGAATTCAGTAGAAATACGGAGTCACACATGGATCACCCGGGAAAAGGCTGGTCCAGCAGTTGTAATGTGATGAGAAGAGCAGCCCGAGAGGGCAAGGCCAAGTGGAAGCTGCCGGGAAGTCCTGGGAGAGGAGAGGAGTGTGGGAGCCATGGTGGGGGTGCCACCTGGCAGCAAACAAGGGCAGAAACGGACAGAGAGGAGGCTGTTTTCTCCAGAGCAGTCGGACGAGAACTTGGGGCCGACCAGCAGGTGTAAGAGACTATGGGGAGGCTGGAAATAGCTTGAAGGTTACTTGTCAGGGTGACAGGCGAAAGGTAGGCCCCAAGGCATCCTGCACCCATTCATTCATTCGTGGGTATTGAACACCTACTGCGTGCAGTGAGTGAGGAGAGCTGTTCTGGAGGGGGACAGGGTAAAGGAGGTGGGGGCTGCTTGGGGCTGTTGGGCCTCCAGGAGCCTCCTCTGGAGGAGGATGACCGGACCCCGTGAGAGGACGCTCCACCTCAGGCCGCGGCTCTGGGCAGGGGCAGAGGCAGGAAGGGGAGCCAGGGGGCCCTCGGCTGGAAGGGGAGCCAGGGGGCCCTCGGCTGCTTCAGCTACAGCCACAGCCACAGAGACCAGAGCAGGGAAGATTCCCTGGTCCACATCCTGCTCCAGCCCGTAACAGGGACTCGGGTCAGGAGACAGTGGCTTTTAGACTCAAAGGCGAACTTTCACCCTGCAATCTCCTGCACCCATTTGCTCGGAATCTCTCGGCGGCTCTGAAGGCTGATTGCCCCCTCGTTTCTTGCAGGCCTGGGGAAAGTACAAGACTCAGCCTTCTTATCTTTCTGGGTGCATGGGGCGGGGGGCACAGTTCTGGATAGGGGTTGGCTGGGGACCTTGACAACAATTTGCTGACCTCAGACTCCCAGAAGTTAAAAGAAAGAACACCTGCAAATACAACACTTAGACAATTCCCCCAGGGCACAATGGCCCAGTGGGCTCTGGGGTTAAAATCCAGGCCAGCCTCTTACTGGCTGAACGACCTCAGGCCAGACCCTTGACCTCGCTGAGCCTGTTTCCTCGTGTGCAAAATGGGGATAATCATGTCACTTGTCCTTCAAAGAGTTGTCGAAGAGACGAACAAGATAATATACGGGAAGAGCCTGGTATACAGTGGGTGCTCAATACATGGTAGCACTTATTAGGGGCCAGCTGTATGCCAGGCACTGCTGGAGGGTCCTTCATGCTACTAAATAACTGGCCGGTCCTGTTCAAAAATGTCAATGACAGGAAATCCAAAGAAAAGCTCAGGAACTGTCGCAGATCCGGGGAGACTCAAGACACCTGCCAGCTGAAGGCGACACCTGAGCCTGCACTTCCTTTTGCCATAAAGGGCATTGTTGGGACAATTGACAAAATCCCAGTATGTAGATTAGATAGACAGTACTGTTGCAACACTAATTTGCTGATTGTGATCATCTTACAGAGGTTATAAAAGAGAATTTCTATATTTAGGACTGAAGCAGTTAGGGGTAAAGAAGCATCATGTCTGCAACTTAAAGTTCAGAGAAAGACAGAGAAAAGGATAAAACAAATGTAAAATGTTAATGCTTGGGGCATCTGGGTGGAGTATCTGGGGATTCTTTGTATTATTCTTGCAACTTTTCTGTAAAGTCTGTAATTGTGAAAGGAAAAAGAAAAAGGAATGTGGGGTCCTTGCCCTTGAAAGGATACAGAGTCCCGGAGTGTCCCTCTGCGGGGGGACAGTGTGTCCCTCTGGCGGCAGGCTTCCAGGGAGGGTGATCAGCCGTCCAGGTTTGCCCGGGACTGTCCTGGTTTTACCACTGAAGTCCCACTTCCTGGGAGATCCCTCAGTCCTGAGCGAGCGGGATGGTGGGTCACCCTGCTCCCGGGCGACCTTTGTGGATGATGCTGTGGGTGTGTGACATGCCTCTGGGGTCCAGTGAGCCTCCCTCCCACAGTGGTGGCTGCGTCTTCCGCCGGGGGCAGGGCTGCTGTGAGCGGGCAGAATGCAGGCTGGACGTCTCATCCCACCCAACAGGAGCCGGGCCAGAGACTTATGGGCAAAATAAGGTGCTCAGCTCAGAGAACAAGACTTCAAAGTGGGCAAGTGGCCCTTTGCCCGGATCACTCCTGGGGCCCCAAGAGTGGAATGAAGCAGAATGGTGAGGCCGGCCCCACCCCACTGGCACCTCTTAACCAGGCCCTTGCTCGGCCTTAGGCAAATACTTAACCCGCATCTGCAGCCTGCCCGGCTGTCACTGACACTGGCACCATCCTGTGAAGGAGGGATGGACGTCAGCAGCTGAGGCTCTGGCCCTGTCAACAGGGCACTTCACAGCCAAGGAATGTGGCGACAGCACAACTCACCCCAGCCTGGCCTGTCTGGCAAGTTGACGGTGCCTGGGGCTGGCCCGTGGGCCATCCCAGACTGCTCTGCCACACAGGTGACCTCCTGGGGACTTCCCCCCGAGTGAGGCGGGGCGCAGGCTGCACCGTCAGATCTCACGAGTCACTGTTCACTCCCTCCCTCCTGTCCCTCCTGACAGATGCCAAGCGTCTGTGCTGTAGCCCTCCAGCCTCGAAGGCTCTGAGGAGGGTAAACAGGGTTTGCACACGAGCTTTGAGCCTGGACACCACCGTGAGGAGGGGCAGGAGATGAGCTTGCATGCGGCCAGCTCTTAAACACGGCGCAGGGAGGACGCCACTCCACTCAGCTCCCTCGGCCGCTGTGGGCCAGCTGTGAGTCAGGCTTTGACCCCGGCTACCTTCTTAATTTAGAGGAGAGGCAGCTGCCCGCCCAAATTAGCTGCCACTCGTTCAGCCTCGGCTCCCCGGTCACATGTCTCTCTCTGCTCAGGTTTTTTTGAAATCCAAGGCGGCACGTTGCCCGTGGGGTTGTTTTCTTGTTTGACTGTTTTTAAGCCACACAAGTTCAAACAGTACAAACTCTGGTGAAAAGAAAGTCTCCCCCTCACCCCTGACCTCTGTCCCCCGACCCGCCTCCTCTGACGACCATTTCCCCCAGTGGCTGGCGAATCCTTTCCAGAGATGATCCCATAGACAAGCGCACGCTAAGGAACGTGGCATTCCCCACCAAAGTCGGCACAGCACACAGACGGTTCTGCACTTGTGTCCTCCACGTCACATGCAGAGACCTGTCCCCCTGCGGCTGTGTATCTTCCAAAGGGCGAAGGGAGCCAGCTGATTTCACCACTCTCTGTTGACGAATAATCGAGTTATTTCTCGTCTTTTGCAACCACAAACAATGCTTGCGGGAACGTCCTTGTACCTAGATCTTTGCTGCCGTTTATAAGTAATTATAAGTAAATTTTGGGGTTGGGAACCAATGATCCCTTTGAGAATCTAATAAAAAATAAGAAAAAAACCTATGCAATTATTTCCCATTCAATTTCCAGAGGGAGGCTCGCAGACCCCACGTTGAGAAGTCTTGGTATAGGGGAAAAGAATGTGTGAGAAGGTTGCATCCGAGCGTCACTGCTGTGTGTGTGTGTGTGTGTTTCGATTCAGTCATTATACAGGAAGCACCCAGTTTGTTCCGCCGACAGTCACAGAGACAGCCAGCAGAGTCCAGAAGTCAGTTTCTTTACCACGCTCTGTCCAGCAGGGTACATACCTCTCCCAGGCATCATGCTCCTGGACCCCAGATCCCAGGTCGTGGCTGTGGAGCAGGAGTGCTGGGCCGCGCTGCTCCCCGCAGGGGCGCTGGGCCCCGGGGCCTGCAGCGGACCCCGCCTGCAGCTGCCACCTCCTCGGGACTGTGAAACCAGACCCCGCGCCAGGAAGGCTCCGGAGCTCACGCGCTCAGTTAGGTATTAATATTTTATGCTGCAGCCAACAGGGACTCGGGTAACGAAAGTCTCTTCAGGAAAGCACTGTACAGAGAGCATCGTCCCCACCTCAGACTGAAGGGATTCCACAAGAGGACAGCCAAAGGGAAGCAGAGCTGTGAACAGCTGTGGCTGGTCAGTCTGGTGTCACTGGGCTCTGGTGCCCTTGGGAGCCAGGAGCTTCCCCTGGGCCCTGGCCACAGGCCACATCTCGGTGTCCAGCTGGCTCAAAGTCCAAGGGCACTGCCCACAGTGAGGACATGGCAACAGCTAAAGCCAGAGAGCGAAGGACCCTGGCCGACCGCCTCCCAGGTCATTCCCCTGATGGAGCTGCATGCAAGGCTGTTTCCACGAATCTGGACGGGAGCCCAAGAGGCTCCCGGTGCCTGGCACGGGGGAGCCACTTGACACTGCCATCCCTTCCCTTCCTTCCCCCTTTCCCTCAAGGTTCCTGGAGTTCAAACTCTCTCCAGGGCCCCATGCTGCCTCAATGACACCTCATGGGGATTTTCAGGACTACAGCCTCCCTGGTAACACGGCCATTCTCTAAGGCTGAGGAAAAGTCGTCAGCTTGGTCTCAGCAACCACAAGGCCACGGATGGTCAGCAACTGCCCTGGCTCCCTGAACTACCAACCTTCCAGTGGGGAGAGAATGTGTCTCTCACGCTGGAGAGGAAGGAACTGAGAAATCCCATTTCCAGAACCCCATGTAAGTTCTAGAAGGTTCCATCCTGAAGGCTAGAGCCATTTTTCCATTTGTGGCTTGTGTGCTGAGAAAAAATACCTAACACCTACCGAGCACTCACTAGATACCAGGCAGCAACGTGAGCATTCTAGCTGTGTTAACTTCTTTATTCCTCCTAACAACCCCTCGAGGTAGATTCTAGCATTATCCCACCTGGATTTGTAACCCAGGCAGCCTACTGTTTGGACGCTCGGTGCTTTCCCTGAGAAGCTTCCTGAAGGAGAATGGAGGAGGAGGCAGCTCTGCGTCCCTACTGCTCCTCACCTTCGCCTTCAGGATGAGTGTCTGTCACTAAGCGAGTGCTTCACCTGCGTCATCGTGTCACCTTTGCAACTGCCTCGTGAGGTCAGAAGTGTGGTGATGTCCCTTTCCCAGGTGAGGAAGCCGACGGGAAGCAACCTGCCCAGCAACTCGGTGGTAGAACCAGGCCTCGGCCCAGGGCTGTGCCGCCCTGAAAGGCCAGGCCCTCTCCGGGCACTGCCCACGACAGCCCACCAGCAGATGTGGCCGTGAGGACGTGGGGCCAGTGGGGGAAAGGCCACGGAGGCAGCGTGGCAGCAAGAGGGAGGTTTGTGGCAAAGTCTTGCGATGTCACAATTACAAGAAGATCTGGTTGTAATTGTCTCCCCGAGGGTGGCTCCCCTGAAGAGACAGCCTGGGGTGGGGCCCAGGGGCGCTGGGCTGGGGTCCGAGCCTGGGTTCCCATCCTAGCTCTGCCCTGACAGATCCAGACTCTTCACGGGCCTGGCGGAGGGCACGCTGCACGACTCTTCTGGCCCTGATGCTTTGTGATGCAGGAGCGGGAAGCAGGGCCAACAGCGTAAATCCGCACCCTCAATGGCCCTTCAATACATGTCTGAGAAGCAGCCCACTCCCCAGGGAAGGCACTCAACGCCCCTCTACAGAAAGCCCCTCACTCCCCGGCAGAGAGCAGTGACAGCAGCACCTTCGTTGAGCACCAACGATGCCAGGTGCCATGGGGCTACCTCTGTGCAAGCCACTTGCTATGGATTAAAGCAGACATTGTCGCTGCACCCATTTTACAGATGAGGAAATGGAGGTTCAGGAAAGTCCAACAACTTGCTCAAGGTCACCACAAACTCAGTGAGCACAAGGCCAACTTGTCCAGGAGGGGCAGTAGGCCCTGTGCCCAGGGTCCCCAGGACTTTGAGGGGCCCACGAAAATGTTTTAATTCCACTTAAAGTCAGAAGGAAAAAAATAAATTTTCAGGGTCAAAGAAATGTTTTAATATATAACATGAATATATTCATCTTTGCACCAATGTGATGGTAAAATATGTTTTTAGAGTCTTCTTTTTAATGGAGAAAGGGGCCTACAAAGGCACAAGTGCCTACGGCTCATGAAAGTCATCGTACCGCCCTGAGCAAGCGGAACCTGAACCCGGAACTGTTCTGCTCCAAAGGCCAGGGTTGTCAAAGAAACATCCCAGCGTCTTCCCTAGTGTCACAGGAGCACCGGGGCAATCCCGGGAGCTGAGCGTGCACCTGTTCCCGGGGGAGCCACTTGGCATGGACACTTTCCAGGCAGGCCACAATCTCAGGTGGGCAAACTGCCCGGGCTCAACTCCTGGCCTTCCAAGAAGGCTTTGGAGCAGAGGAGCCACGTTTCCGGGGCCGAGTCACTCAAGGAGAGGTGAGGAACAAGCTGAGGCCCTGGAGGTGGCTGCCCTGAGCTGGGAGAAGCAGGAGAAGAAGGACAAAGATCATCGGGAAGGACATTCCAGCTTTTCTTCCTCACCTGAAAGAAACAACGGACAGCCTCCTCCAACCACGGGAATTCTGTCTTTGAAGGTCTCGGTAGAGCCCCGGTGGACAGAGAGCCCTGGCTTTAGAGCCATTCAGACCTGGGTTCCGGTCCCCACGCTGCCATTTAGTTTGCTATGTGACTTTGAGAAAGTTACTTTACCTCTCTGACTCTGTTTTCCCTTCTGGAAAATGGGAATAATAACAACCCTCTCCCCACCCCCATAGGGTTGTAGTGAGAATTGGTGGAAATAAAATGCTTTCTGTATAGGAAAGCAGTTGCACCTAGTAAAACCCAGAAGAATATTCATTTGTTTGGGAAAGAAAAAAAAAATGATCCCAACATCCCTAGGGCCTTGAGTACTTGTTAGGCTGTGGGCTTGCCTGAGACATTGATAAATATGGAGAAGCCACTAAAGTCACCATAACTGAGGCCACACCGTGAGGTCAGCCTCCTTTTCCTTCCAAGACTTTGAAGGGACACTGTAGACAGGGGGTAGTGACCTTACTAAGGAAAAGGGAGCGTCGCCTCCAATTAAGGAGTCACCAGAGTCGGAAATTCATGAGCCCCGGTGACTTAGGCCACACTGGAGCCTCACAAATCCAGGATTACACAACCTCAGGCAGAAACCGTGAAATTAGAACAGAGGCCTGAGTAACGAGCAGACCTGGGGTTCTTGCAGGTGCGCGGCGCCATCCCCCAGCAGGGGAGCCTGTCTGACACCAAGGCTCAGTGCCGTAGTTAGAGCCACATCTGCTCACACCAGGGAGGCTGAGCTGCGCGAACCCAACGAGGAGTTTCTCGAGGTGTTCCCAAAGCACCTGGCAGTGGGCACCCCCAGACCCCTCCCCAGAGCAATGCTTCTCAGACTGCGCTGTGCACACGAATCACCTGGGATGTTGTCGAAATGCAGCTTAAGATTCAGTGGGGCTTGAGTTTCTGCATCTCTGACAAGCTCATGGGCGGTGCTGATGCTGTGGGCGAGAATGAGGGCCTAGAAGCTCCTCTGGTCCCACTGGCCCCCAGGGCTGCCCTTCACCAGGTAGACAAGGGAGCCCTGAGGAGGCTCCAGATAAAGCCAAGTCCTCTCCCATCACCCCTTCCCCTAACTCCCCGCCTTAGGACTCTCCTGCTTATGCTTATGGGAAAGTATTTTGAAAGAGGGATTCTTGTAGAATCATCTTGGAGTGGTTCTTCTCTCCTTTTATAAAAAGATAAGCCCAGGGGCCCAGGATGAGGGAGGGGACAGTGGTCCCCCCTTCCCTTCTTGTGCACGAAGTGGTGGCCTCAGGAATAGTGGTGGCGTCAAAAGGAAGTTTGGGGGCCCTCAGCCTCCCTGTTAACTCCACCAGGACCCCCTCCCCTAATTCTTGAACATAGACAGTTTAGCCATAGACTCGGGCAATGCGGGTCCAAGCACCTTAGGGGATTCCCTCTGATGGGGACAAGTCTGCACAGGGAGCAGGGTTGTGCACCAGCTGAGACAGCCAGGCAGGGCTGGACCTCAAAGAGGCGCTTCCAGCCACATCCTGGGCTCCTCACCCCACGTGTGCTCTGCCTGGAAGGACCCAAAGGCTGGGACACCCATGGAGTCAGCATCAGAGACCAGGACATCGAAGTGCAGAGCCCCTCTCCCTGCTTCTGGGTGAGTTCCCCAATCTGGTGATACCTGGGAGGAGCAGGGGCCCCAAAATTATTGAAAAAAAATTGATGGCCACCCCTCTCCAAGGAAGCTTGAGGATAGAACCAGAGAGCATCAACAGCAATTTTTAATGTGGTGTCATACCCACTGCATATACTTAGTTTAATGATATTCAATATTTAGGAAAGCATTTACCATTTTACTTTTAAAGTAATACACGTATGGTAGTTTAGGAGCTCGTTATCAAATAAATTGCTTGATAAAAAATTGCTAAAGGTTGCCATCTGTTAAAATCATCTTAGCGCTGTTTCTTAGTGCAGCTCTCCTTGATTCAACTTTTCTAGGCCTAGGAAACACCAGTGTGCCCCTGAGCAAACTGTGCTCCTTGACATTTTTTAAACCTTAAATATATATATATTGCAAAGGCTATACACATTATACACTCATTCGTTATTTGGTAAAATATTCATTTTGATCTTTTTTTTTAAAGTGTTAAAATTCTGAAATCTCTGTATAATAAAAATACATTTAGATGCCATCTAGAATGGGGGTTACCTTCTGGCATCTCTCTACTGCATTCTGCTCTGCAGAAGCAGCAATTAATTAGCAATGCTCAGTGTTCTTCCCCAAGGAAGCAGATCGAGGGAACAGAGGGAGATGCCTACCACCGCTAGTAAAGCTCAGGAGGTTAAAAAAAAGCAACAAAAAAAGCCTCCTTCTTTTGCTCTCTTCTTTGCCAAGACTGACTGGATCCCTGCAGGGCCTCTCCGCCCTGTGAGTAAGAAGAGAGGAAGATTCCCTCTTTTGTTCTAGGCACGCCGTCATGGGAGAAATGCTGTCTCCTCCCCCAAGGCACTTCAACATCAGTGAGAGGTGATTTCATCGTCAGAACGGTTTGGCAACAGAAAAAAAGACTTCTTTTAAAAACAAAACAAAACAGAAAAAAACCAAAATCAGATCAGCTCATTTATCAACAGGGAGGAAAAATGAAGGTTTCTTTATGGCATCCTAGCCTGCTCTGCAAGATGAAGCTGGAAGGCATTCCAAAAAGCAGCGAAGACACGCGTATGGAAAGTTAAAGCACTCGTCTTCCAGCTGTGACAATCTGACCGTACAATTTTCCTTTGTGGATCTCCCGAAGTGATCAACATGATATAATATGAACTATCATCTATCGGGTACTTACTGCATGCCAGCATTTTCTATGGCACTTCATTAGGTTATCAGAACAGCCCGATGGGGGAGCACCTCTCTGTCAGCCCCATTTCATAGACTAACAGAGGGATTAAGGGACTAACTCTGAAACATGGGGGCCGACTCGCTTTAACTCTACTCAGTTAGTTGTCTGTTTGCAAAAGTAGTTAGATAATGCATTACTAAAACCCACCCCGCAGATGACACCTCTGAAGCTTGGATCACCATGGTAACAGGTGGGGTGCTCAGTTTTTCAGGAACTGAGAGTCAACTCCTTGTCCAGTTCCGGTCAGAGACCATCAACTCATCAACTGGGCCCACGAGGATGACTGAGAAGTGACCCCCTGACATCAGGGAGCTAAAACTCCCTCCTCAGACCGTGGTAACACTGCAACTTTGTGAATGTGTGTCCTGTGAAGAGCCATGAAGCTTGACTACGCTTGCGCAGATCATCAATCACCTCACTTCCCCTCACCTCCGATCACCTAGTCCCACACTTCAGACCACCCTGCCCCTTTATCCCATAAAAATCCCTAATCCCCATTTTTCAGGGAGGTGGATTTGAGATTTGTTCTCTCATTTCTTCGCTTGGCTGCCATGGGAACAAACCCTTTCTCTGCTGCAAATTCGTCATCTTGGTGATTGGCATAATCGTGCTGCGGGCAAAACAAACCTGGTTTGGTAACAACTCAAAGTTTCATAGCTAATAACACTCAATTCCAACCCAGGCTCCTGTCTCCAGGCTCTTGCTCTTCACTCAGGCTGCACTGGACTCTAGAATGAAACCCAGCCACAGCCGGTGTGCAGGTCAGTCCCCCCCAGGGAAGGTGAAGACCGCAGGCATTTTCTCATCCGTCTGTATCTGACTCCCCTAGTAGGGCTAAGAGCATTATTTTCTCTTGGTAAAGAGCTTAAACTTCTGGCTCAAGAAGTTGCAGAGCTCATGCAAGGTCAAGAAGGGAATTAGTGGTAGAGTTTTTCTGATCTCAAGCTGAAAATTCCCTATATCTCATTGCATTTGCCCCAAAAGGCACAAAAAGAACACAAAAATGTGCACTCATGCTCCAAGAGCATTCTCCCGGCTTTCATCTCAGCTCTTTAAAGATGCCTCATCGGTTCTGCTAGTCTTTACAAACCAGTATGTATAGTGTGTGTGTGAGTGCTTGTGAGTGTGTGAGTGTGTGTGTGTTTCAAAAGGGTAACAGAGTTGGGGAAGGAGGCAAAAACTGAGGAATTCAATCAACTCAGCAGGAAAATAATGATCATAACACTGAAAATATAGCAGCAAACATGAGATCGCATTGCCATAGCAACCATTTAATTGACATTTTCATTTTCCCAGCATTTGTTCTCGGCGGGTGTGGGCAGACAGGCGTCCTTGGGGATGTGTGAGGATGAGGGTGTGCCCATTTTCTGCTGACAGCATTCATAATTGAGGAGCTGTTACTGCCCCCAGACAAGGCCCTTGGAACTGGGGTCTTTGACAGTCAGCACACAGAGAACCTGTGTCTCCGAGCATCTGTGCCAGGCAGAACACCGTCCTGTGTAAGGAGGTGGGGGCAATGACATTCCTGAACTTCCTCATTGCGTGGATGGGACTTGGAGGCTCATACAGACTGGCTGTGGCAGAGCCTGGCTGGGACCCAGGTCCACTGACCCCTGGTGGCTCTTCCACGCTGGCTTTCTGAGCCAGGGTCAAGTAGGAGAGGTTGGGAAGAAAAAAATGAGGCAAGGAGGCAGCACAGCACAGCTTCAATCCATCGACAGAGCAGGGCCATCTTTTATCTTCTCAAGGAGCAGCCATTTCTGCACCAAACCACGCATTGCCAGCAAATCTGCCTCCAGAGGACAAAGAACAGAGAAATGGGGGGGAAAGCAGCATCCCCAAGCTCAGCAATCGGAGATGGTATTAAACTCAGATTTACCTGCAAGAGCAGCTGATGTTTTAGCTACAAACCTCCTTGCAAGCATGCTCTGAGATTCAGAATTCATGTGCCCTGCGAACTGCACAGCAATCCTCCAGGCAGCCCTGGCTCGGTCCTCGCAGCCTCGACGCACGGGGAATAATAAACACACCCCGGGAGTTCCCGACATGGCCGCCTGGTGACAACCCTGCCCGCCTTGTCTGCAGCAATTTCTCTCAAAGGCGAGGTTTCATGCGTATCTCTTACCAGACGCACGCGGGCAGCATTCAGAAAGCACAGCTCCGTGTGGGAAAACATGAGCCGTCAGCAAATCATTTTCGTGGGGGCAGGAAAATCTTTAGGTGGAAAATATTGCTTTTCTGACTTTCCCGTGAGGAAAGAACGGGCTGAAATTGCTGTGGTGCTGCAGCTTCCGTTTTCCAAAAAGCAAAATGCTTTCAAGAAGCCCATCAAGGTTAGACTGTAACATAGCTTTGCTTAATGCATTTCTTCCCAGGTTTTGCATTGTCATCTTTGCTTCCTGCATCTTAGAGTTACCACAAATGTCAACATGGAAAGATCTGCAGCATCTGTGTGTGAAAACCAAGCAAAAAGGCACGACTATGTGCAGATGCACGAAGCTCTTGGTGGAAAGGTGACTCGGTTGAAATGGCCCCTGGGAAACGTGGGGGAGGTCTGAATAGTCCCCATGTGGAGGCATAACTCAGTGAGCCTCTTCCTAAAAACCAAGAACAGCATTCTGGGAAATAACCCTTATTTGGAGGTGGTAACCTTCCCCTAAAATATTGAAGATTATTTGTAATAGTCTCTGGAACTGAAAGGCCAAAAAAATCCTACAAATTGGAGACCTCCCCCCTTGTCATTCCCTTCATTTTGTTTAAAATTCCATTGAAATTTATTTTAAAGCACTTCTCACGACTTGAAGATGTAGGCATTTTGGCTAACACTATTATTTGATGCTTTGTACTTGAATGTAATCAAAGCGTCGGGTGTATTTAACCCAAACTTACTCAGATCTAGGTTTTGGATTTCTTTTTTTCTGAATCCCAAATTCCATGATATGTGAGCAACTCATATTTGTCAGTTTGACAGCTTCTCTGCTATTTTAAGCACTTTCCTTTTCATCACCGTCTTTCTCCAGGGACAACCCACTCTCAGCCTCCCCAGTCTCAGTAAAAGGTCCCAGTTGCTCAAATCAAAACCATAGAGGGAGTCCTCTCACTCCTCAAACCACCGCGCCAGCCGTTAGCAAAGCCAGTGGGTCCTACACGCAAGACGATGGAAACCTGGACCACCTCCCACCACCCTTGTCCTAGTGAAACCCCCGGCCAACTTGCTGTGACTAGACTTAGTTAGTTGTCTGGGTGCAGACGTAGTTAGATAACGCATTACTAGAACCCACCCCATAGATACCATCTCTGACGTCTGGTTACCATGGTAACGGGTGCTTAAGTTGTTTTTCAGGAACTGAGA
Organism: Tapirus indicus; assembly: GCA_031878705.1. Classification (NCBI taxonomy): domain Eukaryota; kingdom Metazoa; phylum Chordata; class Mammalia; order Perissodactyla; family Tapiridae; genus Tapirus; species Tapirus indicus. The sequence continues at coordinate 26,625,975 of CM062927.1, read as the reverse complement.
GTTGACTCCTTGTCCAATTCGGGCCAGTTAAGACCACTGACTCATCAACTGGGACTGCGTGAATGCCCGATAGGTGACCCTTTGATGCCAGGGGGCCGAAAACTCCACCCTCAGATCATGGTAATGCCGCCATTTTGTGAACATGTGAAGAGCCATGAAGCTTGACTGCACTTGAGTGGATCATCAATGACCTCACTTCTCACCTCCAATCACCTACTCCCACACTTCAGACTACCTTGCCCCTCTACCCTGTAAATATCCCTAATCCCCATTTTCGGGGAGTCGGGTTTGAGTCTTGTTGTCCTGTCTCCTTGCTTGGCTGCCTCCTGAACAAACCCTTTCTCTGGTGCAAACTCATCGTCTCGGTGATTGGCATACTGTGCCACATGCAACACGAGCCTGCTTTGGTAACACTAGAGAGCCATGGAAGCCACCTCACCAGGCTTCCTGTGTCCTCCAATCCCCCCTCCACGAGGCAGCCAGAGACCTTGTAAAAGCGTGACCTACAACATGTCACTTTATTCAGTCTTGTGCTCAACAAATATTTGCACACTTACTCTGGGCCAGCACTGTTCTAGCACTTTCCAGACCTTGCCAGACCTTGCATTCTCCTTGGGGAGAGGACAATCAACAAAATTAAAGGGTGAACTGTAGATGGCATTAGAGGGTAAGAAGACCTGAGGAGAATAATAACTCAGGGAAGGAGGATACAGAAGGTGGTGAGTGACTGAATTCATTCCAGCCCTTTAAACAGGGGGCTGCAATTGTGGGTAGGGTGGTCAGGGAAGGCCTCACTGAAAGGGGCGTTTGAGACCTGAAGGAAGCAGGAGAGCAGTCATACAATACCTAGGGGAAGAGTCACAACCCTCCAATGATTCCCTATTACATTAAAATAAAACCCAAATTCCCTACCACCCATGAGGTCCTATAGGATCTGCCCCATCAGCCTCGCTAATGCACTTTGCCCCAATGTGCTTTGGTCTCCAGCCACATGGGCATCCCTGAGTCTGTCACCACGCCTGGCTCTTCCATTTCAGGGTCTTGCTCTGGGTGCTCCCCTATCTGGGCCACCCCATTCACCCCTCCACACACACACCGCCTGGAAAGGATTTCAATCTAAAATGGAACCAGAGGCTATAAAATGGAGACTCCCACGCATGCACCCTCAGAAGAAGGAAACTTAAAAACTGAGAGACTGAGCTGTAAATGCCTAATTTACATCAGACCCAGACTTATTTCTGACCAATGAACATCTGCCAAGAATCCCTCCCCATCTTCAAGTCAATGAGCTTAGGACTCTGGCTGGACATCCCCCTCTTTGCGCTCTGTGCCCATAAACACAGCCCCCCAAACCCTCAACGGACTCTCCTGCAGCTCACTACAGCATGCGTTTCCCAAATTGCAATTCCTTTGCTGTTCCCGAATCAACTCAATTTCTGGTAATTCGAGCTTGCCTCAGTTTACCTCTTTTTTTAGGTTGACACCCTCGTCCCCCATTCTCTTCTCAAGGCTTCCTCAGAGAGGCCTCCCCTGACCACCCCCAGCCTCCCATCACCGTCTTCTGTCCGTGTTCCCATCATGACTCTCATCACCGTCTGAAATTATCTTGTTTTCTGTCTGCCTCCCCTTCCGAGAATGTGAGCTCCAAGAGAGAATGGTTCACGGCCTGGATGGGGCCTGGTACAGAGCAAACATTCAGTTCATATTTATTGAGTGAGGAAATCAATCAACCAAGCAGAGCCAGATAAAGAACTTGTAAATAATTAACGCAATCCAGGGCAGCAAATCGGGAATCACTCAGAAACTAACCAACCCCCCTCCCAGGCTCCACCATTTTATCAACAATAAGAACAGCAATAGCAATAAAAACAATCCAATAACGATTCAATAATTCCATTTCATAATTCAATTCAATAAAACAGTTCAACAATACTAATAACTTGGGGATTTATTCAATTCCTTGGCATTTACTATCACTTTTCATCCTCGTGACAACCCAGTGAGAATAGTCCATTATTCCCATTCTCATAGGTCCCCAAACTGAGGTTTAGGAGATGTTTGTGACTTGCCCAAGATCAGACAACCAGTGTGGGGCGGGGCCAGGATCCCAAAACCGGGCCACACGGTTGTATTCAAATTCCTCTGAATCAATACCATGGAGCGCCTATTTTGTGCAAGCAACTGTCTAAGAAAGGACTTGAAAGACAAATTATCTTACAGGAGAATTGGGAAGTTTCAGATAAAAGGATTTTTCATTGATTTTGAACTACTTGACAGAGATCGAATCATAGCAGAGTCAGAATGTGAACCTAAACCGCCGTTTATTGAGCTCTTACTGTCAACAAAGCTCTGGGCTGTACACTTTACAGACATCCCCTCACTACCGTGTATTATTATCCCCACTTTACACGTGAGGAAACTGAGGCATGGGAGGGATTAAGTGACTTGCTCCAGGTCCCATGGCCAGGAAGTGATGGAGCTGGGTACCGCACTTAGCCCTGGCTACACAGATCTTCACCACTGGAAAAACCTGGTACTCTGTGGGTTAGAGCAGTTAGCAGGAGTTTCTGAGAGTGTAGAAGATACTAGAATTTTCTAAATCTGGCAGCCTTCAGACATGTTTACAGGACTTGAAGGAAAACACCCATACTCCATCTTAGAGAAGTTTCTTTCCTTTATCTAAAGGCAATTTAAACCCCTTGGCAAGGTCCGGTAGTGGTCCCTCTGCTCCTTACCTGTAAGCCACGGTCCGTCGTCTCTGAGACCAGGATGCTTCCTGGGGACAGGGCTTGGAGTTTGGCAAGAACAGCTCCGTTGCAGGTGCTGGGGCCAGGCCAGGGCCAGCCGTGACACCTAGGGGCCTCCTCCCGGCCTGCATGGGGGTCTCTCTCCCACTCTCCCCTCCGTCCCCTCCACAGGGCCCAGCCGCTCGAGCTCAGTCGCATCAGGGCTGGAACCACAAACATGACAGCCCGTGGCCCAGCTCACTCCGTCAGACTGTGGGGGCAGAATCTTCCAAACTGGAGCCTGCACTGGCCTGTGCCCTGGAATTTTCTGCTTGGTTCACCAATTCCTAGCGGGACCAGCAGTGGCTTTGGTTTTGAACAAGGCCGGCATTCAGTCTTCAGTCCGGCAATTAAAAGGCTTTGAGGACAGCCGGTCCTCCAGCTTCCAGGGGATGACTAAGGTCACAAGCAAGGGTCTTGAAATGTCCTCTGAGTTTTCCAGCCAGCGTGTCTCCTCTGCGGTCCACACGGTCTTGAGAATTAGAATCGTTGTAGCGGGGGGCGGGGGGGGGGGAGAATAAAGTAAATTAGGCTCCCAACATGCAAATGGAAACTCGAGGTGTCCAAAACTGAACCTTGATTTTCAGCCCCCCCAAAGTCTCGTGTCACCTGCAGCCTTCTCATCCCAGCTAAACGGCGCCCTTCCTGTGACTCAAGTGGAAACTTCGCAGGCATCTTGGTCTCTGACTCTCTTGCACACCCCACATCCTATCAGTTACAACTCCTGTCCACTTCACCTTCACATAGTGTCCAGAATGTGACCGCTCCCCACTACCTCCGCGCTCCCGCCAGCTCCGCCTGGACGCCCGTGATAGATGGGCTCCGACCGGCCTCCCAGCTCCAGCCCTGACCCACTGTCATCACGCATCTCAGCAGCCAGAGCCATCCTGTTAAAATCAGAGTCAGACCAGTATGAACTTCCAGTTATAAAATAAGTTAAGTCATGGGGATGTAATGAACAGCATGGTGACTCTAGTTAATAGTACTATATTACATATTTGAAGGTTCTAAGAGAATAGATCTTAAAAGTTCTCATCACAAGAAAAAAGTTTGTCACCACGTGTGGTAATGGATGTTAACTAGACTTATTGTAGCGATCATTTTGCAATAAATACAAATATCGAATCATTATGTTCTACACCTAAACTAGTATGTTCTACGTCAGTTATATCTCAAGAAAAAAGCTCAAAGTCAAATCATGTCGCTTTCCTAGTGAACACCTCCGACGGCTCCCGTCATCACTCCAAGTAAAAGCTCGCGTCTTACAGAGACCTTGAGGCCTCTCTGCTCTGAACCTCCCACTATTCCCCACTCCTTCACTCTGCTCCTGAAATGCACCAGGCACCTCAGGGCCTTTGCACTGGCTGCTTCCTCTATCTGGATGCTCTTCCCCAGATATTCACCCACATGGCTCCCTCCCTCCCCACCTTCACACCTGCTCAGATGCCTTTTCCTCAAGGAGGCTCCCCTGCTGCCTTATTGAAAATCACTCATTTCTTACCCCCTCTCTTCCACCCACGCCCCCCAGCTCTCCTGACGCCCCTCCCCGGGTTTTCTTTTTTTCTTTCATAGTACTTGACGCCTCTGACGTGCTAAATGATGTACTTATTTATTGTGCCTATAGTTCGTTATCTGTTTTCCTCTGTGAGGGGAGAAAGCCCCACGAGGTGAAATTCTTTGTCTGTTTTGTTTGCCAGTGTATCTCAGCAGCTGTGCAGAGCCTGGCACACGGAGGGGTTGTAAAGACTTGTGACGGGAAGGGAGGCCCTGTGAGGCACAGAACTTCTGTCCAACAAAGATGAGAAAGAGAACAGGGGAAATGTTTTGGACTTTCCTGCCCCAAAGGGAGATGAAATGGGGGAGGGAATTGGGGAGAGGCTGGAGATCAAGTAGGCACCCCCCGCCATAGCCACTGTAAGCTTATGCCCACCCCCAACCCCAACAGAGAGGGGAGGTCTTTGACCTCTAGGGGCCAGCGGCCTGGTGGAGGGAGAGCTCCACCCCTGTTCCCGGGTGGGGCTGGACAGTGGAGGACACCCAGACACTGGGTCCTCAGCTGCCCCAAGTGCACTGTGGGGCTCCTGGCTCCAGACCCGAAATCAGGCTGGGAGAAGCAAACAGAGCTGTAGGATGCATCTTTGCCTACCTGTGGCCTCCCAGCCGCCTCCAGGGGCCTTCCAGTCTCTCAGCTTTCTAAATAAAAATATTGATTGCTGAAGAAAGCGAATAGTAGAGAGGGATCCTGCTAGAAGTGGGCTCGTTGCAGATCTGGAATGCAATGACCTCCTGGGAAACCCAGCCACTCAGGCCGGGAGAGGAGGGCACCGATCAGCCCAAACAGGTGCAAATTCTCATCAAACCCATCCCGGCCCCGACTCTTTAATGCGTCTGGTCACAGACAGCCAGCCCGTCCTCTCTTCCCCTCTCCATCTGGGTGTTAACGAGAAAAGCAGATTAGAAATGTCACTCCCGTGGCTGGTTCAAAGCTGCACCTCCAGTCCACATTCGTTCCCTTCTGCCAGGTCCAATTTCCTTCCCAAACAAACACTCGGGTACTGGGTTTTGAGAAACCTTCCACTTATATGCATTCCATGAGCTCGACTATGATCTGGGGTACCTTTTATGAGCAAAACAAAGAAATGACCAGTAAAAAGGAGTTTGTTTTCCTTTGTGATTCCAAATAGACTCTGCGCCTGTCGAACACACACAGCGCTGCCCAATTTTAAAATACTCTGAAAAATTCTTGTTGGAGCATCTTTCTTGTTAATTAAAAAATAAATCGGAAGCTATTATATCATTAATAAATATCATTATTTTATATCTAACGCCTTCAAATTGCCATACATCTTGGGGCGTCTACCAAAGCTATAAGCTCGTTTTGTCCACATGGGTGTTAATTTGTTATTATGATGCCCTTGGGAAGGAAGAGGTGTGTCGGAATCATTGTTATTTAGTCATTGTTTTCTTTAGCATAAAGCTGGAAACAGCAAGGAGTGATTTAACTGCGTTAAGAAGGACCACACAGAGAGCTGACATACAGGACCAGCGTTAAGGTGCCTTATGAAACTCATTTTCACTTCTGGGTGCAGACCAATAACATGTCTCTCTCACTCAACAGAAGCCTTAAAAATGACTACATAGTGTTTTTAGCAAAGTTTGACCATGTCTTAGAACGTCATGCTTGCGTATCTTTAGGCAGCCTTAAAGAAAAGCTGTGGAGGTTTAGCACACTTTTTCAAGGTTGCCCAAATTCTGTTAGAAGAATAAATCTAAAAAATTTAGATTCCCTGGAGGCAGCAACCTTAAACTTTGTTTCCAAGGCAGAAAATGTTCACATAAAATTAAGCTTTATGAGAGAATTTCTATGATGATTTAATTTCGTCTCTTTTTTTCTCCCCTTGATGAAACAGTCCTAGAATCCTAAAAATGGTCTCCCCTTGGATGTCATGATAAGTAACCCACTTATGTGCTTTTTAACAAGCAGAAGACAACAGCACAGAGTGAGCAGATGGTAGAAGGGATTAGCAGAGAGGTTAGCAATAAGCTTTAGCGGTTTATACCTGTAGCTCCATTAGCCTGAAATCGGGTCCTATTATTGGAGACTAAAACCCCATTCAAGGCAACTGCCATGATATTTTGTTGATAATTGGTGATCTGGAGAAGTGTAAGTTGTAAATAAGCGCAGCAATGAAACCCAGGTTCCACACATCCGTTTATTCCCTACAGACCAGTTTAATTGAGATAAATTACCTCATAGAAAAGACAATGCAAACTCACACACACCACGTCAAATGAGATAAACGGCTGTGCGTGCGTATCTGGGAAGGCATTTACTTTGTTGTTACCGATGAAATTATTTGAAAGCACTTACGCAAGTGCTCGGTGGGTGCCTGGTGGCACTTCTCCCAGAATCTGAAAGTCAGTACAGGCTTTTACACTACAGAGTTAGGGCCCTTTGTTTTATACAGGGAGGAACATACGCTCGCAGCTTCCAGAATAGAAGATGTTGAATAGAGGGATTTCATGTTCTTCACAGCGTGATGGTAGGAGTCAAAGGATTTCCAGTGGTTCACTCTTGCTTGTAACGGGAAATTTTTTAAAGGGGGAAACTTTATTAAGGGAGAGATAAATGACCTTTCCTCCCCCTTCGTAGTGGAAGTCTCTGAATAAAACACATCTTGAAAATACCTGGACATACCTGAGATGTTCGAGTCCTTAAAGAATGTCTCCATAAGGTGACGGGCTCTCAACAGGACATTTTCAATCCAGCAAGTCATGTGCTTCAGTCGTGGGAAATTTCCTGTGTTATTTCTTTGATTTTCCTTCTCTCCATTTTCTTGGTTCTCTCTGGAATACCTTTGGGTCCATGTTTAGAATTCCTGACTTGATTCTCCCTTTCTTTTCTATTTTTCCATCTTTCTCTTTTTGTTCCAGCTCCTGAGAAATTTCCTCCACTTTCTTTTTCAACCCACCTACTGATTTTCCTCTTCACATTATATTTTTAATTCCCTAGAGATTTTTCCTGTTTTTTGGAATATTCATTTATTAATTACATTTCAAGAGTGCAGTTGCATGTCATCTCACAGGGAGTGTTAATGATAGGGGTTTTTTTTTCTCTCTCTCTTCTGCTTCTTGGATGGTCTGTTTTCTTGCTCTTTTTCCCTGTTCTGCTTTTCAGTGAGAGACTTCCTGTTAGATTATTCTTGACTTTCTGTTCATATTTAAGGATGGGGCACTATAAAGTCAAGGAAACTGTATGTGTGGGTAGAGCTTGTGATTGGAGGACTTCCTGTGGGCTGACAGAGTGGGGATCAGGACCTTTCATGGGAGCGCCTCCACTGTCACTTCTATTAGGTCCCTTCTCTCGAGCTGGTCCATCTCCACAGAAGTGAATGGTCCCATCTCTTGCCTACGTTGGGTGTAATCCTGGCTGCCAATATTCTGAAACTCCACCAGGGGGCTCCTCCATTCCCACTGAACTGCCATAGACCCCAAGGCTGCGTTCCCCACCCTCCCTCCCCCAAAAGTTTGGTTAGAGCAGTCAGAATGGCATGAATGACTTTAATTAGGAGTAAAAAAGGGTATTACTTAAAGAGAGACTAATTATAGCTGTTTTCACCCGGCTGTCAGAAACCCCACCAGGGGGCTCAGCTCCTACTGAGCTGCCATAGAACCCAAGATTATGTTGTCTACAATAGCCTTAGAAAGTTCCCTCACACAGTTCTGCTCTCACACCCCCTGAAGGAACAGGACAGTTACAACGGGAGAGCGTGCATAGATAACTAAAAGCTCTGAACTATTGGCTTCATTTCAAAACACTTTACCTACAAAAATAAAAACATAAAAACAAGGGTGGCAGATGAAGGTCTCTTAATCCCTACCAAGGAAATTACGTAAGGGCGGAGTAAAGTTTAGGAATCAAAGTGGACATTCGAATGAAATTAACTCAACGTATTTTCATTCATCACCACTATCAACCTTCTGTCTCAACATCCTCCCCTCTAATTCTATCACGTGACACCTTAGATCATCATTGGTCGATCTCATAAATCGAATGAGGTTGACCAGGGCAGATGACTGGCCTGGAAGTTCTCAAGGAAACACTGCAGGTGGCAGGAGGAGCTGTGGACCAAGCAGCTGGCTCTTTCCCAGCAGAGGTTCACAATACAGCGTTGACTGTGGTATTGAGGGGCCGGAGGGCAGAAGGGTGCTGTGTGATCGAAATAACCTTTTCCTACAGGTAAAATATTCTCAAGCTCCTGGAGCAGGAGGACTGGTCAGGGACGTGTTTAGACCCTCAAAGAGGGAGGATGAGCTTCTGGGGGCAAATCCTGGCAGGGTGTGCTTACCCACAGCTGCCCAGGCCGGGGACCCCTTTTGTTCCGTGGATGGTGGGTCCTTCCCATCCTTCAGCTTGAGTGTCACCTTCTCAGAGAGGCCTCCCTGAACTTCCCTATGCAAACCAAGCGCTTCTGTAATGCGTGGATCAACAGAGAAACGGAGCCCATGACCTGCGCTGCAGATCCTCATTTGTAAGGGGAGAGCCAGTGCTCGCCGCAGACCCGCCCTGAGCCCCTGTCACGTGCTGGCAGTGGGGGAGGATGTGTCGGGGAGGATCCTGGATGATTAGAGACAAAAATACTAAAAATGCCTGGTGAGTGGTAACCTCCCAATAAATGGGAGCTTTTATTACCTCTTAAAGAAAACCCCAAACTTGGAAATCTGTGCAAACAAAACAAAGAAATTATTGTGTGCTTAAAACATTTCAAGGGTCCTCATCTTACCCAGGACTTTGCTGCATCTATTCCTTTCATACCCCCCACCGAGACATTTGTAATATGATTTGGTTCACAGAATTTTTAATTTTGGGTGCCAAGTGACATTCATAGTAACAGTAAATGTGTCAGTGCTTGAGTGGGACAAAAGGAAAACAGGATGGTTCTAGACTTGGAAATTCTTAAAAAGACAAGTCCCTCCAGGGGAAAGTGGCAGCTTGGGGCCTACCCAGAGCAGCCCCCCTCCACAGCCCCAAAAGATGCACCCTTCCAGCTGCAAGGAAAGGCCCAGCTCCCCACCCAGCAGGCTGGTCTTGGTGACCGTGGGTCCAGGAGAGAATGTCCTCAGCCATCATCAATGGTGGCAGCCAGAAGAAAGGGCTCTGATGGAAACAGAATTTGGACAATTAAAAGGACAACATCACTGGCACCATCCAGAAGAGAAGGAGGATGGCGAAGAGGCAAAAAGAGGTCTGTTTCTTCCTAATCCTAATCAGTCAGCGCTGGGGGAGGGGAGGGGGGAGGTGGGTTCACGATCTGTTAAGTCTGGTGGGGGGGGTGGTTGCTCTACAGGAGGATTTTCTGTACTTCAATTTGGAATGCCATTAAATTGCATTTAAAAATAATTGCAAAAATGTTATCCAAGTAATATGTGCGTTTAATTAAAACAATTTCTTCAATGCTTTGTAAGTAATTCAAGCACTAGGGTTGTAACAACTCTCTAAGGATACTGATTACAATCTCAAACACTGTTTTTCGAAGAGAAATCTGTGGGTTGCGCTCCTGAAATCTCTCTCCCACAGCCTTCCCTCCCGTCCCCTCCGTGACCTCGCAGGCGCAGGGACACCAGCCTCCAGCCCCGGTGGTTTCCTCGCCTCTGGGCCTCCATGCAACTTCCAGGGCACTTTTGCTGAAAAGCAAATCTGTCCACACCGTTCTCTGAGCTGTCCTCCTTCCTGGGCCGTCCCACAGCTTTAGGATGAAGGGCAGACTCCCGAGGTCTTCACAGCCCGCTCCGTCCTTCCCGGATTGCCAGCTGCCCCTCTGCCCCGTGCCCGTGGGGCATCAGCCACAATTGGCTGCTCTCCAGCAGGCCTCTCCACCTTCGTCTATGCTCTTCTCTGTCTAGAAGGCCCTTCTTCCCATTTCTCAGGACCCTATGGGCCCTTCAGCCTCCAGTGTCATCTCACTGAAATCTTCCCTTTAAAATTCCTCTTGCGAAGGTGGGAGCGAGGAGGGCAAAAGGGGTGATCAGGCACATGTCTGTGGTGATGGATTGTAATTAGTATTTGGGTGGTGAACATGATGTTATCTATGCAGAAATAGAAGTACAATGATGTACACCTGAAATCTACACCATGTTATAAACCAATGTTACTGCAATAAAAAATAAATTTTAAAAAAAGAGACAAATTTTAAAAACAAATAAATAGAACTTCTTGAAAAGAAAAATAAAAAAGAAAACTATGCAGAGGAGCCTTATCTAACTCACGGTCTGCATTTGTAAATAAAATTTATTGGAACACACACACACAAAGAAAATTAAATTCCTCTTGCAGCTGGTTGCAAATCCCTTTAAGTGACCAGACTGTCTTATAATCACCCCTGTTATAGCCTCTTTGATTCAGGGTGTGATTTTTTTTTCATTGCTGTATTTCCCAAGAGAATGTGAGTTCCTAGAACCCTCCTCTCGTTTGTTTCTTTAATTCCCACTGATTAGCACCGTGCAAAGCAAAAAGTAAGTACTCAACAGCTGCTTCTTGGATGAACAAATGAATGAATGAATGAATGGTACCCAGCGAAGCGAATCTGACCGAGTCACTCTGAGCCCTGTTCCTTCCTGGTTCCCTCTCGGTTGATGAGGTTACTTACACTGGGAGCTATTAATAAAAATTAAGAAAAAGAAGGAGCAGCAGCAGAGAGGGAGAGAGTCTATGGGACTCTGATAAATTACTTATTTTGACAGAGTTTTTGTTTCCTCGTTTGTAAAACAAAAGTGCCGCCCGGATGAGCTTTGAAGGGGTCTGCCAGTTCTCAAATTCCGGCCGCTGGGCTCCAGAACTCCTGTCTCCTGGGCCCCTGGCAGCTGTAACCCGGGTCTTAGCACCATCTAGTGGTAGACAGGCGCAGTAGCAGGGGAAAGGCGGGGGAGTGGGGACCGCGGGCGCGAGAAGGAAACCCCAAGCTTAATTCTACTACCCGCCAGCAAGAAATTAGGTCAAACGTGCACTTCCCAACTTCAGTGACTCTGAGTCCTTTATCCTGGAGATGGAATAACTAATGAACCTCCAGAAGGTGTGTGAGGCAGCCGATTAGGATGTCCGAACCACGAAAAAGGCAGCGAAACAATTCCTGTGTATTATGGTCCTCTCGTTCTTCTATCAACTTCCCGCTTGTTCTCCTCCTTAAATCTGTGCCTTGGGAGAAAATGTTCTTTTGAAGAACCTACGGCGTAGAATTCTAACGAGCCAATAAAACCACAAATTAAAAGTGTATATGTATTTTTCGAATGTCTTTTTTTAAACTTTCATCAAAGTGTGACAAGAAATGTTAAAAATCCAAATGGCTGATTAACGGTATAGAAAATATTAAGGACGATTCTCAGAGAAGTTGCAAAACAAGAACAAAACATTAGAGTCTAAATGATGTGCATGAAAGTTCCACTAAAATTTACTGACCTGAAAATTTTATCAACCTGGTATTTGTTTTCTAAATTACTTTGTAGTTGCCAAGAATAAGAATCAACCAACCGACTGAACAAATAGACAAAAAAATTTTTAAAAGTTGAATTACGGAAGGAGAATGACACTGAGGCTTTGCTATATAACCCGTCCCCAGGGTCGTGTTTCTTAGACCACTTTCTGGGCAAAGCAAATATAGAAGGGCAGGTACTTTATAAGGCGCTCAAGTAAATAAGGGCCTTTGAGTGGGGAGCAAGACAAATCAGTCCTACATTTAAATCAGCTCTAAAGGGAGATCCCATTGTAATGCATAATTATTACATTTGCAAATAATAATAACCTACATCTGCAGAGCACATTATTTTATAACCTGTTCTTGTACCTCATACCTCCTTGGGGTCTGATAGAATCTTGGTCACCATTTATTAACTGATACATTACATATGCAGCAATTATTATCGCATGACTCCAGAAAGACACAGAGTATGACGTTGAAACTGGCCCATCCCACTGCAGCGACCATATTTTCCAAACCAAAGATAAGGCCACTTGTGTTGACAAGAATGAACGTGCACATAGACAAAGGGGAGAGCGGGACAGCCAATACACGTCATCTCCAGATTATTCTTTCTTGGGAAATTTATAATCTAACAGTGTTTGAAAAAGGCAGAAACTGCAGGAGGAAACACAAGTCGGCCTTTTTATAACTGGGTTCAGAATCCCATGGGTAGGTTTTGGAGACAAGCGTGAAGGAAGGGGATGACTCGCTGGGCACAAGCGCTTCAGGCATCAACAACATAAAAGAATGTAGCCGGTTACTGGTGATGGGCTTATGGGGCAGGTCTGTGCCTGGTTTTTATATTTCACCTGCTGTCAAGTATATGCCTCGACCTGTAAGCTGACCAGATGTACCTCTTTCATGCCTTGTACAGTTACATAAAAGATGACATGGTTTATTTGGATCAGCTCCATTTTATCTGACAAATTCAGAGTTTCAAACTTACAGAGTTGAAAAACAAACTTTAAAGAAACAAAAATGTTAAAATTCTATCATGCTTAAATCAGTAACCAAAGCATTTCAAGAGATGGTCCATTAGTCCAGTGCAAATTCATCAGCTTCAGAATAAAATCCGAACGAGGAAAACACAGGCAATTAGTTTCACGGTAATTGAAAATATATTAGGTTATTGTCAAAAATTACCTTCTGAACTGGCACCCGTTGAAATGTAAATGTGTTCTTATTTGCCAAACTGCCCCAATTTTTTTTTTGGTCCCGAAATTGCATTTGGAAATTCTGCATATCCATAGATGTCACAGTCATTACCTCTTTGTTGTTGATAAGTGTGCTTTGCCTAGAGGTTTTTATAAGACTTATTTTTCCTGTAATGAATTCTCAGCAATTCGAGCCTGTCTTTTCAGCTCACTGGATGTAAGTGTCCGGTGATTAATGGACCTGTCAACTCGATGGGCTGATATCACACAACAAAGGCTCCACTGAAAAATGTCACTTCTTATCCTGGTTGTCCAAGCACTTCTGCTCTATGAGCTTTGTGCACCTACCAGATGGACCGAGTATTTCATTTTGGGTTTTGTTAGTAATAAGGAAAGTTACATTAAAGTAGATAACTGAATTATTTAATTCAATCGAAAGAATTTCTTTTGTTCAAATAACGTGCTTCTTATGGTGGAAGGGTTTTTTTTCTCTCTCTTTTTCCACTTTTGTCAGCAGAACTGCTACCTAACCATTTAAATCAATGTATAGATCAATATAAACAACACTAATTTTTTTCTAGATTCAGCCTGGAGATAAAGCCTGGCAAGAGTAGATTTGTTTGAGAGGGAAAAAAATAAAGTCCTTAAATGAAAACATTTTGCTTTAGTCACTCACAGACACAGAACCAGTTAAAAGTTAAGGCTGTATGCTTCCATGGTCAATCTTGCATGTGCTTTTACGTCGTCGGATTCCATTTCGGGGGAAGAATTATAACTCGCAGATTATAAATGAGCAGAATTAGGGGCTACTCCAAGCTTCTAGATAGACGATATTCTTGAAAAATTACATAACTGTTTGGGTAGAATAATTTTCAAGAGGATTATGAAGACGAGTGGTCCCAAAGTTAAAAAAGCAGTGAACTACCTCAAATATTGTATTCCACGAAGTGAGTAAGTGGAAGTACCAAACGCCATGCTGGCGCCCAAAGAAGAAAAGCAAAAAACGCTTCTTTCAGTGCCTGGGGGCAAGGTATATACAATTTAGGCCTCCAGAGAAACAAGGAATGGGGTGCTGACATATGCGTACACAGTTTCCATAACCATAAATATCTAAAATGTCATAAAATAGGAAAGTGAATGGAAACCGAGAGCCAAGAAGCTAGACACAACATTGAGAGGAAAGGGAGCACAGGCCAGGGAGTCCAGGGCTGGCAGAGGCTGCATCAGCCAGGCCACGCCGAGGACCACACTGCCAAGATGAAGCAGGGACATCTAGGTCACATAAATACCAAGTCAGAGCAACATCAAGACTTAAGGTCAAAAACCCAGTGAAGACCCAACGACAAGGTAGGGGCATCGGGGATTTCATTCACTAACATCCCACTGGCATTCAGGACAGCAGTTCTCTGCTAAGTGTGAGTAATGAAATACTCAGTTGAATGCAGTACAAGAAAGCTCATGGAAGACACCTCAAATATGCAGCTTACTAATACAGGGGATATAAAGGGATTTAAGCAAGCTCTCAGCAGAAACCAAAGTTCACGATGGAACAAAGCATTGAACAAATGCATCAAGTCTCTGCCGCTGACCCCTTTCTTACTTTGTTATATTGTTCTGAGTGCAGTCACGAGTCGCATAACGACGTTTCGGTCAACGACGGACCGCACATACGACGGTGGTCCCATAACATCGGTACCATAGAGCCTGGGTGTGTGGTCGGCTGTGCCATCTTGGTCTGTGTAAGTGCAACCTGTGATGTTCGCACAACGACAAAATCGCCTACCAACGCGTTTCTCAGAACGTGAGCCCGTCGTTAAGCGACTCGCAACTATAAACGTCTCTTCTGCTAGATATTCTACAAACATCAAAAGAAACTGCTAGTAGAACAACTCCAAATCCCCAAGCATACACAGCTTTGAGTGCTGTTTGTTAATTGCGCCATTCAACATCATTTGCTGACAAATTAAGAGATATATTCTTATTTTTTTTCATATTAGCAATCTCATGCAGATATAGTTAGGGCCCTGTTAGTAAAAGTGGGTGGGTGCCTTTGATCTCTTTCTAAGCAAATCTGAGAAACTGTGATTCAACAAGCATTATTCTTTGTTTCAGTTTCTTGTCTTCAGGAGGCATTACTCATATCTGGAAGAATTACCACAGATTGCAATGAATAATTCAAATCTGAATCATGCAAAGTTTCTAATCTCCTTTTCTAGTCTTCAAAAATTTCTCCATAGTCATCATGTAATGTTCATAAGGGACAAATGAACAGAGGATCTACCTACATCCTCAGTTCCACCCTTGCAAGTAAATTTAGATTCTGACAGAAGGTAAAGCATTATTTTTTGGTACAAACTTTTGTGGCTCATTTTCCTTCCTGGCAGATTTCTTTCCCGGTGGGTGCTGTTCACTACAAATTTGCCAAAAGTCATCGAATATATGACTATCCAAGGAAATGAGGTCAATCTGATTTTAAAATCCTTTACTTACTTTAGGCTTATGGAAGTTTTCAGTATTATCTGAATTACTCTTTGGGATCTGTCTGGAAACACTTCAAGTTCTTTTTTCCCTTTCTTTAAGGAGCAAAACGCTTTCGGTTTCAGAAATCCGGAAATGTGAAAGGTGGAGTCGATCACCACAGTCTATATGCACATTTTCACAGAAACTGACTGTGGAAAGTAAAATTTCCCTGAATTTCTCAGTGCTCCAGGAAAAGCCCAGCCTCCTGAGATTCTTCGCTTACGGTGATAATTAGATCTGCAGCCATTTGTCTAGTTAATTGCTCTCCTCTGAAAGGATAATAAAGTTCCTCTTATCTCGGGGAGAAGGCCAAATGGTTCCAGCTGGGCCTGGGCCCCTAGGTCAAGCCCCAGGGTGCTGGAAGACTCCAGGGCGGTCTCCCCAGGTATGGACATCAAACAGGATGAAGTCCCAGAACTTGGAGACTGTACCAGAAAAGCAGAGACACCGAGGGCTGTCCGGCTCCTAGAGAGAGATTTACATGCCAAAGGGCTGGAGTCAGGTTTCAGGACCATCAGGTTTCCAAGAAGACTCTTTCAGGAAGGGAGGGGAATAGTTACCTCTTTCCTCTTTACAAGCAAAGAAACATAACTTTTCCTAGGTCTTCTCCTGTGGAGTGTCCGGCTACTTCCATCGGACGTTTGATCCCTGACTGAGGGTAAGTCCTGGGGGAAGTGGAGGCAGGGGCGATGTGCTTATCACTTACTTTAACATGATTAATAAGAAATCTGTCTCTGATCCAGAACTCTTTATGTGTGTACTCAGGATAAAATTAACAACAATGAATATTAAAAACCAAACACTGACAAAAGGTGACCAGACTGGGGCGGGTCTTTTCCCTCCTCCTCCGCCAATCATGACCAGCTCTGGAGGAGGGAGTGAGGCGTCCAGTGAAAAGCCTAGTCCGGCCTTTCTAGGCTTCGGGGGACCTCAGGGCCAAGGTCAGCAATGGAGGCTGCGGTCCTTGTTGGACATTGCTGGAGATGTTGGTCCCCAGGGGAATTCACCAGATAAAGTTCAGGACATCCAGCTAAATGTGAATTTCAGACAAATAACAAATAATTTCTTAGCATAAGCATGCCCCAAATATTTGCATGGGACATACCTGTGCTAAAAAAAAGCTTCCTCCATTCATTGTTTATCTGAAATTCAGATGTAACTGGGCATCCTGTATTTTTACTTGCTAAACCTGGCACTCTACTGTGGTGACCAGTGAAGACCCCTCAGAGATCCCAACCCTTCACGCCCATTGAAAGAATAAAATAAAAAGGGCACTCAGACCTTCTTTCTCGTCATCTCTGAAGGCATGTTGGAGGAGCTTGTGCTTAGATTCTGAATCCAGGAAATGTTCACATCCATCACTTATGTGCTATGGGCTGAATGTGTCCCCCCCAAATTCATATGTTGAAGCCCCAACCTCCAGAGTGGCTGTATTTGGAGACAAGGCCTCTAAGAAAATAATTAAGGTTAATTGAGGTCATGAGGGTGGGCCTGATCCAGTAGGATGAGTGACCTTATAAGAAGAGACACCAGAGAGTGCTCGCTCCCTCCACAGACATGGAAGAAAGGCCTGTGAGGACAGAGGAGAAGGCAGCTGCCTGCAAGCCAGGAAGGGAGCCCTACCTAGAAACCCAACCCTTGATCTTGGACTCCCAGCCTCCGGAAGTGTGAGAAAATAAATTCCCGAGGTTGAAGCCGTCTAGTCCGGTATTTTGTTACGGCAGCTCTAGCAGACTAAAGACGATGTGGTTATAGTCAGCTTATCAGCACCCGTTGAATCTTCTTCCAACAACCCTAGAAGGACTGTTTCATTCCTCCCAGTTTAGGGATGGAACTCCTGAGCCCTGGAAAGCAGCCAGAACAGTGCTTGGCACATAGGAAGGATTTTATAAATATTTATTGAGTGATGGAGAGTTCTGCAGCCGAGTCTGCACTGCAGGCCTGTGGCAGAGGCAGGACAGCGGCCGCAGGGGTCTTTTCTCTCCGTCATTTCTGTCTCTAGCCAGAGTGCTGATTCCCCGAGGATAAATCCCTTTACCTGAGGTTTCGGTTTCCTCATCTCTAATCTGGGTCTCATAATTCCCTTCCTGATCACCTCACAGCAGCGTGGTAGACAAGACCACCTGAGCGGGGAAGCTCTCTGAAACCCACAAAGCACAACCACCTGCGTTCTTAGCACTTAATCGTAAAAGACAGCAGTGAGAGAGGGCTCAGTCTGCAGGATCATGGAGGAGGAGGGGTCTGTCCCAGGGGTCCTTGCTGCTGTGTCCCTCTTCAGGACAGGGAGGGAGCTGGGGAAAGCCCACGGGAATCGAGCCCAGGTTCTCCTTGGGGGACACACCACTCTCTCTCGGTCGGTTTCCCTTCCGCAGAGAAGTATTCGAATCTGATTTTGGCCAGAACAGCCCCCGTTCTCCTCTCTTCCCATCTCTGAGCATCTCTTCCCGACGTTTGCTTTGGGAAACCACAAGTGCCAGTTCTAGACACCCAGCATGGGTGGCCTAGATCTTGAATTTTAAATAACCAGGAAACTCCCAGAAGCACTTTTGTGTCAGCAGCAGAAGCCAACTCTGACCGACTTAAGCTGAAGGTGAAAAATACATAAGGTAGCCTGTGTAATTGGGGGAAAGCTGAAGCCCAGGCCAGGAAGGACGGGAACCCCGGTAGTAACAGGATCTGAGCAAGAGGAACGAGTGATCTGTGCGGTCAGGGCCGAAGCTGTGATGCCTCTGCTCCCACTTTCTTTCCCTCCCTCTCCATCTGATTGATCATCTCTCAGGATGTTTCCAGCTGCAGGTGACAGAGATTGGGACTAAGATGGCTTAACTAAGGAAGGCATTTCACTGTCTCATATAACAAGTACTCTGGAGACGAGTGGTTTGGGGGTTCGTTTGGGAACTCAGGCATGTCATTGTTTGAGTCTCTGATTCTTTGGATCTTCGGTCACAAAATGGCTGCTGCAGCTCCAAATATGTTCTCCCACCAGCGTGGCAAGTAGGAAGAAAGAGGGACAGCGGCAAGAGAGGTTTTCCTTTTATTAAGGAGGCCTCCATCATCCTTCTCTTTATAATTCATTGGTTAGAACTGGGTCAATGGCTACCCCTAGCCACGGGAAGGCTGGGAAAGTGAGCGTCTGGCATAAGGGATCAGAAGAGCAGTGACTGTGTTACACCAGGGCTTCATCTCCTGGAGCTGGGCATGTTGCTGCCCAGAACTAAACCAGGGTTCTGTTAGCAAGGATGAGGAGCATAGCCCTCAAGATCCAGATTCCCCAGGACAGAGAGCCAGTGGGCCTGACTCAGGTCCCTGTCTGAGGCACGATGCCCAATTGAAAGGTACTCTTCCAAGAGGGAGCAGGATCCTGCGGCTGCAAGAAGAGAGATGGAAGCTGAGTGCAAAAAAGACACAGCTCCCCCTCCCTCTGCTGTTGGCCTTTTCAGATATCAAGTGGTATTGCAATCCAGCCAGGTCAAGCCATATAATTTGTGGGGCCCAGGGCAAGTAAAAATGCGAGACTCCTTGTTCAAAAATTATTAAGAGTTTGAAGATGGTGACAGCACATTAAACAAGCACAAGGTCATGGGTGACTGCAGAGGTCACACACCCCTGAAGCTGCCCTGGGCCCAGCCCAGACGGGGTGATTGTCCCAGGAGAGTAACCCTTGGTTGGGTGTCTTAGGGTCTGTTTTTGTATGAAATTAGATTAAATATGTTCATGGACAGTGGGGAAAACTGTGATTTATATTGTTATAACTAACGTGTGTCCAGGCCTTTGGACAAACTCTCGGTTAAAGAGCAAGGAAAGAGGTGATCACACCCCTTCCGTGTGTATAACTCTGGGCAGAGGCAGAATTCAGAGAGGACAGAGTTCTCAGGGGGCTTCCACTCTACTCCAGCTGTAGCAGAGTCAGGGGGACAACAAGTTGGCTTTATTCCTCATGCCCATTCAGACTTGGCAATGGCAGTCTATTATTTGACCACCACAGTGGCCCTGTGCGGTGAAGTGTATTATCTCCATCTTATAGATGAGGTCATTGGGGCTGAGAGAGGTCCACAGGCGTCTGTGGTACATGGTCGAGCCGAGACTGGAAGCTAGGCGTCTGAATCCAGAGCCGGTGTATATCACTCTGAACAAGTCTAATGGGGTTGGGGAAATTGGATGCAGTCGGCTTGTGAGACCAGACATAAAGGGGCTGTTTTTGAGGGGCTTAGAATCCTAGGGGCCATGGAAGTTTGATAAAATATGCCACAGGGACATCACTCCAGCAACAGGAACGCAGGATAAGTTACAGCCCCAAGGACATCAAAAGGAGACCAGCTATGGAGCCTGAGCCAGGAAATAAACTCAGTTTTTCTCACAAAAGTGTCTGTCATACTTGGTCAGTTTCTGAAATGAATCCACAAGCCAGGAACATTTCTCTAAATACTTTAATTAAAATGCATTGTAATAGGATGAATGCCAGGCTGTAAATGCGTTGTTCATGTTTACTAAGAAAACATGAAAATATTCCAGGTAGCTGAGTGCATTTTGATAATGAAGTTTTAAACAGCTTCTTGGTTTTCATTTTCTTTAAAATACTTACGTAATTAAAAAAATAACTTGCTATTCATTTTCTACCAAAATGCAGGAAATGTGGAAACATTTTAAATTAGTAGAGATTCAACACATAAATTAAAGATCCTGTTTTGGATGCATAATGACAGTATTCCTGAGCGGTACCATCCCCACCTTGGTGATCAACCAGTCCAATTCTACTTGGAGAATCACACCAGCCGCAAAATCAAGTAATATCCAAATTCTGTGAAAGCGTCAAGTTTTCTGAGATTTCTCAGTGAAATTAAGACACTGCTAATCTCATTTCAAAATCAGTTTTCTTTCCGGGACAATTCTTGGGAACCACAAGAATCTCTCGCTTTATATAATAAGCAGTATTCCTTCCAGGGTCGATATCTAAAAGAATAAGTACATTCATGTAAAAAAAGATTCCTTATAAAATAGGATCTCACAGTGAGTGTCCTTGAACCATTGCGCCATCTACTGAAGGGCAATCTGTTGACTTGACTGAGATATCTGAAATACTTGCTAAAGACGGAAGCATTCTCTATGCTTTGATCTTAGAATATGTAATGCAAATATGGGAATGATAAGTGGGGATTGTAAAGAAAAAAATTAGCCAAACTCCAGACCTTCCCTATTTAAAATCAGTGTTTACCAGTGAAATTATGTCTGTAGGAGAGTTTTTATTACGGCGCTATTTTTACCAGCATAAGATTGGAACACAATGCAAACGCCCATCAATGGGAGAGCGGTTAAATGTTACATTATATCCATACCATGGACTAGACCGCAGTCATGCAAAAATAAGCACACCCTTATCCCCACAATAAATCAAGTGAAACATAACTGGCTCCAGTATGTCCCCAGTTGTATTAAAAAGAAAAAAGGAAGAACACAAGAATGAGTTTACCTTTTTCCTTGTGTAAGCTTAAAAATATCTCTGAAATGATACACAGGAAACTGACAGCGGTTTCTTCCAGGGAGGTTGGGCGCCAGTGGTAAGGGGAATTTTTACTGGGTATCCTTTTGTACACATGTAAATGTGTTACTACCTATTAAAATTAATTAATAAAAAAAATTTTAAAGGATAAAATAATAATGTCACTTATCATTATAGCCAATGCGATGATTACTCAGATCACGTGATACATCATTGACTAGATGAATCCATTTGTTACGGTGGGGTTCGGAAATGCTTAGACCAGCCTGGGAACTCCCATGTTATTTAACTTTTTCACAAGGGAAATGAGGGTTCTGCTTTTAGTTCGATGGATAAAAATACACATTTACAAGCCGGCAAAGGCCCCTTCAGCAGTTCACAAGGTCCCTGTAATTTTATATAAAACGGGCAGTACCTATTGGAAGTCCAGGCTTTTTGTGTTCACTGTTGCTGGTGGAAACAAACGGCCCAATTACTAGTTTTTGTTTTCCATCACCGGCTCCCCCAAGAGCCATTCGGTATGCAAATAAAATCCTCTCAATAAAGACTGAATGATTCTTTTTCCTTTTTTTTAATCATAAAAGCAACATGACTTGATCTGGAGAAATCTCAGGAACTTCAAGGGTGTCAGCTGTGAGATTTCATCTTCTGGGATTAATCAAAGTTGCTACCATCATCTCCGTAGCAAGGGTGTCAAAAGCAAGTAATAGATTGATCCCTGCCGAGGAGAACTGAGTGACCCGCAGAGGGGAGGCTCAGAGACGCTCCCAGCCCCCGGCCAAAAAGTCCATTTCCATTTTATCTGTGCTGACAACAGCATAGCTGGGGAAGATAAGCGCTAACTACCCGAAATGGCATCACGTTGCTAATGCGACCGCCCAGCAAAGAAAAACAGCATCGCACACGGGGTCCGATGCGCCGTAATTTCCACTTAGTCAAACGAACAGCACAATTGCCCTCTTTTCTGCCGAAATGTTTTCCATCCTTGAAATGTGGGAGTCAAACCCCTGAGGGAAAAACCCAAACATTCAACAACCTTTACTTCCCCAACGAAGCTTCCCAAGTGTTGGAGCCCCATTCTAGCCTCTCCCTGTGAACTTTCAAAAGAGAGAAGAGTTTTGTTCTTAAAAACAGTTAACAGTCGGGAGGAGGCAGGGCTCGCAGGTGACAGTGGGAGCTTGGGGACACGAACACTTTATGAAATGTGTTGGCTTCAAGACCAGCCCTGCGAGATGCTGATGTCCCGGCGGGAATGTTGGCGAGGAGGTTAAGGAGAGCGACTGAGGCCACGACTGCGGAGCAGCGTCCTGCCCCGGGAGCTGGGCGCGCGGGGCGCGGGGCGCGGGGCGGGCGCACCTGCCGGGAGTGGCGCGCTGGCGGCCGCCTCACTCCGCCTCCTTCTCGGGCATCTCCACTGACAGGATCTGTTCGCCCGGGTCTGGGCCCGGGCTCGTGCGGATCCGCACCGAGTGCTCCTCGGGCCCGGCCGCCCCCTCCCCGCCTCCTTCGGGTCTCGCAGGGGAGGCACGTGGTGGAGAGAGCGGGTCCTGGGGCTCCGGGGCCGCGGGCTGGTCAGGGGGGGCCTCCGCCGGGGGCGCGGGCTGGTCAGGGGGGGCCTCCGCCGGGGCCGCGGGCTGGTCCGGGGGGGCCTCCGCCGGGGCCGCGGGCTGGTCAGGGGGGGCCTCCGCCGGGGCCACGGGCTGGTCAGGGGCGATCGCGGGCTGGTCCGGGGGAGCCTCCGCCGGGGCCGAGGGCTTGTCAGGGGGGACCGCGGGTTGGTCCGGGGCGGCCTCCGCCGGTGCCGAGGGCTGGTCAGGGGGGACCGCGGGCTGGTCCGGGGGGGCCTCCGCCGGGGCCGCGGGCTGGTCAGGGGCGATCGCGGGCTGGTCCGGGGGGGCCTCCGCCGGGGCCGCGGGCTGGTCAGGGGGGACCGCGGGCTGGTCCGGGGGGGCCTCCGCCGGGGCCGAGGGCTGGTCAGGGGGGACCGCGGGCTGGTCCGGGGGGGCCTCCGCCGGGGCCGCGGGCTGGTCAGGGGCGATCGCGGGCTGGTCCGGGGGGGCCTCCGCCGGTGCCGCGGGTTGCACCTGGGCGGCCGAGGCCGCCTCTCCCGCGGCGTCTTCCGAGCTCTTGGCCTGGAATCCGGAAAGAGTGACTCGTGAGGCAGAGAATGTCCAAGGGGTCTCGGGTCCCTCCCGGTTCCCGCCTTCTCGACCCGCAAGGAGGGGGTGGCGGAGCGCGCAGGGGGTGAAATCTAATGGGTCGGGGCGGAGCCGCATCAGGGTTATTTGGTAGAAACAATGTATTATGGGGACGTTGAAGGATTAAAAATCGCGGTCAGATTTAGTGGAAAGCCTTGGGGATATTTTAGGTCTCTGTGGATTTGCAGGGCTGGAAGCGAGAGCGAAGTTGCCAGTTCAGGGGCAGAGCCCCGCCCCGGAGCTAGTGAGAGAGGAGAGGCTGTGACCAGCAGGGAGCGCCACCACGGCCTCTGCAAAGCTGAGCTGGCCTGCCCTGCCCGCTCCGGGGACCAGGGCTGGGTGCTCCTGGGTGGATGAGAAAAACTCTAAGCAAACACGGTAAAGGCTGATGAGGGCAGGAGCCGCTGCGGCCTAGCCACCTTTCTGGAAGATCTCAAAGATTGAGACCCCCAGGGGGAGAATGGGCTAGGTACCACTGGCGTTAGGCTGAGCTGAGTCCCTCTGGGGACTTGGTGGGTAACTCCGGTCTCCAGCCTCTGGGATTCCCATGGACTCTGGCTTTGGTCTTGAAACTGAGGACGAAGGAGTTAAAATTTCCCTGCATTAGGGTGAAACCGTGCTTTGTACCCACAAGGTTAACGTGGGGAACAAAGTAACCAAAGTTTCTGAGTTTGCCTTGCAGAACAGCTGGAGGACTGCTGATAAGAGTAGCTTGCTGACAGCCCCCACCTGATTAAGCATGCGCAGGAGCATTGAGATGCTGAAATGACCGATGGTAAACTTTAGATGTCACAGACTGAAAATCCACTGCATGTGACACATAGAGCCCCACCCCCACCCCCACCCCGCGAATCTGCACATGCGACCCATGAAGAAATAGGAAGACAGTCGGGGCTGCGCAGAGGACTCTTAAAACTTCAGCCCCCAAGGCTACGTGCTCCCCCCTCCCTTACCTAAAACTCCAAATAAAAACTCTTGCTTGTAGCTTTTTGGGGAGTTCGGCATTACAGCCTCAGCTGCCTGTTCTCCTTGCTCAGCACTTTGCAATAAAATTCCTACTTTCTTCCAACACACCCAGTGTCAGAAACAGGCTTGCTGCCCGACGAGTGAGTGAACCCACTTCAGCGTCAGCAACAGTCTGTGTATCACGCAAGCCTTTGTGGATACCCATGACCCCTCCTGCCCAGTCTGACCCCATCTCTGCATGGAAGGAAACTGGGGAGGAAGCAGTACCCCCCGGAGGAGGAGGGCCGAGTGGTCCTCAGCTATCCAAGACCCACTTGAGGGGGTGGTAGTGAGTTTAAAGTGGGAACAGTCAGCGTGCTTCTGAGGAACAGAGACCCCGTGACATTCGCTCAAGTCACAGGGTGTTGAAGGAAGGAAAGTGGGGGGAGGACCAAGACGTTCCTAGAACTCAAGGCAGCCGCAGGGACCTGCTTCTCCCTCTGTCTCGGTGTTTCTGCATGTTTTGGCGCGCCTGTTCCACTCTCCCCTGTCCACCATGAACTCTGACTGCACTTCCAGGACAAGATGCCCCGGTGGTGTCCACTATGGCACTTCCTGAAGCACCCGCTGTAGATGCAACCAGAGGAATCACAGGAAGCTTGGTCAAGTGCTTCTCCACGCTCAGAGTGCTTTTACAAAAGGCGTCCATGGTGTCCTGCTTTATCTCCACATCCCCGTGCGGCGACCATGGGTATCTGGGTCTCAGAAAGCTTGAGGAGCTCCCCAGGTCACAGAGCTGGCGGTAACAGGGCCGGGATCTGGACCTGGGTCTTTGGACTGCCGTTTAAGAGCTCCCTACACTCTGTTGTTGGGTCCTGATTGTTCTGAATTGCAGGGGAAATGCCTTTTATTAGAACACTCCTGCAAATGTAATTCACATCTCCAAGCTGCCTGGGGAAAGCAACAAGCCCTGTTTCAGAGACAGCCTTTCACTGGACTGAGAATGCTTGGAGTTCGTGGCCGCTCAGCCCCACACAGCAGCCACCACTAGAGACCCCAGCTTGCCAGCTCCGCCCTGCCCCTGGCCGTTTGTGAGCCCGGGAATCACGTCTTTCCTCAATCTGGGGCCATGGGTGGCTGTGTCTGGAGAATGTCTTCGAACTCCAGGTGGCTTTGATGTCACTCCCCAGAGACCTGCTGTCAAACGGCCTCTGGACGGGTCCCCTGGACTCCGACACCAGCCTGAATTGAAAGTGAGTTCCCTGGGCTCCTTTGCATTCTGTCATGGAGACTGCTGCCCCCTCCCTGCTGCCGAGCTCCTGCCGAGGCCCCCCTTCCCAGCGGCCTCCCTAAAGGACAGGCACGAACAGACATAATTAGTGCAATCATTCTAATTGGCATTCTTGGCATTAGTCACAGAAAAAAGTCCCAGAACTAATTTTTAAATTCCCTTTAGATTTATGGGGGTGGGGGCAGTCTGCACTGTGCCTGTCTGCAGGGTTTTTTCTTTTAAATCTTCTGAATCATCACAGACATGATATTAAATATGAGAACATCACTGGCCTCTGGGGAGGGACATTCCCTGCCCACACCCACTGCTCCTACCCCTGAACAGCACCAGGACTTCCCTTTGGGGAACGCCCCCCGCCCCCTCCCCCCCAGTCCAGCGAGGGGCCTGTGAGCCAGGCCTCTCCAGAGCACCACACTGAATGGCTCAGGCGTTGACATATGACCCAATTCTGTCCAATGACAGTGGCCCTGGGATTTTTGCTGGAATTACTGGGAAAGAGGTACTTTCTTTCTGTTGGGGTTGCTAACCAGGAGAATGTGATCCTGGAGCTCTTGAGGGCCTGCCCGGGAATGGCGCCGTCCCTGAGGAAGGCAGAGATGATAGAATGACAAAATTCCTCCTGTGGGCATCATTGGAGCTTTTGGATCCAGACTTGCCTGAACTTTTCTGTTACTTGACCCAAGAATTTCTCTGATTTCTCAAGCCAATTTGAGCCTGCACTGCCGCTTACATTTCTGTCACTTGCAACCAAACGAATCCTGATTGATACGAAGAAGGGAGAAAATTCTGTAAAATTAAACATGGGGTCCATTCTCTGAGGTCCCCAGGCTTCTCCTTGGCACAGAGTTGAAGTGGACGGGTGGCTGGCTTCCCGGCCGCATTACCTGTTCCAGCAGCTGCTGCTGTCTTGCAGCCGCCTCCAGTGCAGCCAGTTCCCTGAGTCGGGCCCGGAGGTGGGCAAGCTTGCCGCCTTTAGCCCCCTTGGCGCCCAGCTTTCCCGCTGCAGCCAGGGCGGCATTGAAGAGCTTGGGGGTGCCCGCCCGGGGAGGAAGGATGAGCACGCTCTTCTGCTCCTTGGGCTTGTTGTTATTTCTCAGCATGCGCCTGAAAGAGAGCAGCGTCCGCTAACATCACACGCACACTCTGGGAGAGAAGACAGACTCGTTTGTGTAGAGCCCTTTAGGTTGGAGTTGTGCGTTGGGGGGTGTTTGGGCTAACCTTTTTTTCAGTTAGGAAGATTGGCCCTGAGCTAACATCTGTGCCCATCTTTCCCTATTTTGTATATGGGACACCACCACAGCATGGCTTGATGAGCATTGTGTGGGTCTGCCCCCGGGATCCGAACCCGAGAACCCCAGGCTGCTGAAGTAGAGCATGCAAACAACCACTGCACCACTGCACTGGCCCCTTGACTGACCATTTTCAAGTGACTTTTCTGAGCCAAGCACAGACTAAGTGCTTCACGCATAGCATCTCACTGAATGATGAGAACAACAGTAATGATGCAGGTCTTATTGTCTGCACTTTTTTTTTTTGGTGAAGATGATTGTCCCTGAGCTAACATTTGTATTGTATGCACCTTATAGATGAGGAAATGGAGGCTCAGAGGGGTTGAGTGACTTTTCTGAGGTCACACAGGAAATAATGAAGGATATTTTAACATGTGGAATCAGAAATAGGATGCCCAGATGAGAAAGGACCCGAAGCTTTTTGCTTCTCTTTCTCCTTGACCTTCGTCATCCTTTCACCATCATGACCATCACCGTTGTCAACACTTACTGAGTGCTGAATGCGTCAGGCCCTGTGCTTGGTCTTCACAGGCAGGCATTCTCTGGTGACCTCTGTGACCCCCATCCTGGTGTTCATGCCTCTGTGTGGTCCCCTCCCCTTGAGGGTGAATGGGACATGTGACTTGCTTTCAACCAGTAGAAGACAGCAAAGGAATAGCACTGTGGTGACTATGTCACATAGGGTTGTGATCTCTGTCTTGCAAGGAGACTCTCCCTTGCTGGCTTTGATGAAGTAAGCAGCCATATTGGGGGAGGTCCCCGTGGAAAGAACCTGGGGGCAGCCACTGGCCAACAGCTAGCTAGGAACTGAGGCCCCCAGTCCTACAACCACAAGGAACCGAATTCGGCCAACAACCACACGACCTTGGAAGCAGATCCTTCCTCAATCGAGACTTGAGATGAGACCCAGCTCTGGATTATAGCCTTGTAGCCACCCCACCTAAGCCATCCTCAGACTTCTGACCCATAGAAACTCTGAGATAATAAATATGTGTGGCTTTATGCTACCGAATGTGTGGTAATATTGTTACGTGGCAACAGATAACTGATACACACTGTCCTTTAAGTCTCACGGTCATCCTCACAGGTAGGTCCTATTATTCTCCCTCATTTCAAATGAGGATATGGAAGTCCAGAGTGGGTGAGCAATTTTCCCTAGGCCACACAGCTAGGAAGCGGTGGGGCTGGAATTCAAACCCACGCCTCTGACCCCAGCGCCCCAGATCTTAATGATCACAAAGCAACATTGTAGTCATTATCTTCTTGGACGCTGACGATACCTCTGTGACATGGAAAGGGCTGGGATTATTGCACCTATGAGAGCTGGGGAAACTGAGGCTCGCAATGGAGGGAGTGACATGCCCAAGGTTGCTAGGAAGTGGCAGAGGCAGAATTACAACCCAGATCTAAATGCAATATACCGCCCTGCTTCTGTAAATAAGGGTAGAATTTTCCATCAAAGAGAGCCCCAGCCTTTTATAAGGAATTTTTCATGCTACAAATACGAGATGAGCGGTTTGGCTCAAGAACAAATGAATTTCGCCTGCAATCTAGTGGACCTAGACTACTAATTGGCACATCCGTTCATCAGACTTCCAGCAAAACTTGTTTGTTTAAAAAGGAGGCCATTCCGGCTGGTTATCTAATCAGAGGCAATGGATTTAGATTGTGCGTATTGATATTAATCGCCCAAGACTCGCATTTTCTAGCTGGGGCTCCCCCGGGAGAACACAAATACGATAGCTCATCAGAGGCCTCTGACACGCCCAACACTGTCACCCTGTTACTTGAGTCCACAATTCACGCACGACCGTCGGTAGGGGGCTCCACGTGGTGCTAAAATGACGCACAAGGACTGTCTCTAAGACCGTGGCTGATTGGTAACCGCTGTCTCTGTTTTGAAACATTGAGCTGGCTTCTGGGACACTTCCAGAATAAGGAAATTTATCCTCATTTTCAGGTGACATGTGTCTCACCACGTGAGTGTCAGCATTCACCCCTGGAGAAAGTGGCACGCCCCATTTCTTGGGGCGGCCAAGCCAAAGAGCTGAGTGCTTCCCTTCTTGGGGGGCCTCAGGTCTCCCCTCTGTAAAGTGGGGGGCTTTGACAGACTCCCACACGTGGCTGTCACCAACTCAGATGTCCCCAGGCCCCGCGGTTCTCAGATCGCGTCTCCCTTGATGGGCTGGGCTCATACATGATCCTCCGCCTTTCTCCTCAAGCTTGTCCTGGAGAACCAGCCTCTCTGAACGAATCACATCCAGGGTGAGGCCCCCCAGTCCCAGGTCCCAGTCCTGCAAGGCCCATCAGCTCCTCCTTCCTCCAGCTGCCACACCACAGGCACAGTCAGTGACCTCTGCAGGATCCTAGCTGATCTGCCAAACCCTCACCTGACCCAGCCAGAGGAAAGGGATGGTGGCTACGAGTGTGGCCTTCCGGGCAGCGCTCCTTTTCAGGGGGAGGAAGGGAGGGTGAGGGACCTGGTGCTGGTCCTCGCATGCAAACGGTCAATTCTCACTATTTGCGATAGTGAAGTTTTATAAAGTCCCCGTGAACACTGAATTAGTGACCACTGAACCATTGCTTCTGGGGGAAATACAGGGTGAAGTTTCTGGGAGCCTGTCTACACAACATTCTCATCAACCGGTCAATACATCACCCTGCCTCGTGTGCTTCTGTTGAAGGACATCCTATTTAGTGTACCTTGTCGATTCATTCACAACTAACTCACAGCCAGCAGCACTGTAACTCATGCCCGAGTGAAGGCACATCCCAGCCTCCTTGTCCTGAGGAACGTGGGATGACACTTCCGCGTGACACCGGGGGTTTTTAAATAGCAAAGTCACCAACAAAAATCAGAAAAACGTGAAAAACGTGGCACGTCATAGACTGTAAAAAGACCCTTGTTTGCAGTATGAGCTGAAACAAGAAGGGAGAGCGTCACCTTCTCCACCGTCAGCCGGGGACGCGCACTTTGGGTGACTCAGATTTTTTTCTTCTCTGAGTATGTCTTCAAATGACTGTGAAAGGTCCTGAGTGTTGATTTTGGGGTCACCGATACATTTTAGTGAGTAGGCGAACTGCAAATATGGAATCCATGAATAATGAGGATTGACTGCACTTTCTGGTCCCTTGGGAGAGTAGGGGAAAGTGGGCAGATTTTGCGGGAAAAGTTCAGGCAGACCAGCCTGGAAGGGCCCGGTGGCTTCTCTGAGAGCAGCTGGGAAGGTGAGGTACAGGGCAGCTTCCTTCCCCAGGGAATCCCGGCACCTTGCATGTATGAAGCACTGACGTCAACACTACATCCACTCACTGGGGTGCTGCCAAAGGGATCCTGTAAAAACCTAAGTCGCGTCAGTCACTCCTCTGTGTAAAGCCCTGCATAGCTCCCATCTTCCTCAGAGTAAAAGCCAAAGCCTTTGTGAGGCTTCACCTACAAGGGCCTCCCCGATCTCATCTCCCCGACTTCTCCCAGCCCATCTCAAGCTACACTCACTTTCTTGCTGGTCTGCACACACACTGAGCCTGTGCCTCCTCTGGGCCTTTGCATATGTTGTTCCCTCTGCCTGGAATGCTTTTCCCTGCGGGCAGTCCCCCAGCTCACTCCTTCACTCTGTGCAGGTCTCAGCTGAAATGCCACCTCCTCAGAACGGCTTTTTCTGACCAGCTTATCTCAGACAGCTCCCTCCATCACCTCCGACTCCCCCCGCAGCTCTCTGCTTCCCTCCTGGCCTTTATCCCCAGCTGACACATCACATCACCACTCACGTCTCCATGGTCAGCCTCCCTGACTAGAATGTAAGCTTTGTTTGGTCCCTGCTGTGTCCCCAAGGCCTAGAACGATGTACTTAATCAATTATTGTGCTGCGCGAATGGTGTCGGTGTGTTTGTTCCTTCATCAGAAACGCTCTCTGGGCAGCTTATTCATGGTGTCGTTTCACAGAATGAAGTGGAAAATAAGAATGGGTGATAAAACACAAAGGAGGAAAACCAGATATGTGGATTCAAAAGGCTTTATCCAATGGAGAAATTATAGAGAGAATTGAATAAAGAGGAACAATTATTATTATTACCATTTCTCGAGTCCTCCCATGCCAGGCACCCCGCTGGAGACATTCACATATGCTAGTTTATTTAATCTTCTCAACAACAAAGTAGGGGCTGACTACCCTTATTTTACAGTGGAGAAAACGGAGACCAGAAAAGTTAAGTAACTTTTCCAAAGTCACACAGCCAGTACCACACATGGATGGGATTTGAGCCCTACCAGCCTCCCAAGCCTGTTGTGGTTTTTCTACCACACCATGCGGCCTCCATCACTCAGTTTAAAACCTGATCTTAAGGGTTTGAAAGCAAAACTCTGCTTTTCTAAAGAATGACCTACTCCCCAACGATACAAAATGCAGATGTGCAAGGTTATTCATTGCAGCCCTGCTCGTAATTGCAAAATATTGTAACTAGCCCAAACACCCATTCATAGGACGGCTCTGCAACTGCCAAAAGGAAGGAGGAAGCTGTCTATGGACTGACTGATGGAGAATGTTTCTCAGGATTTGTCAGGTGAAAAAAGGCAAAGTGCAAAAGAGAACGTACAGTATGCTAGCTTTTGGGTAAGACAGAAAGAGCAGTAAGAAAATATTCACAGATTTGCTTATTTTTGCAAAAGGAAACTCAAGAAGAGAAAAGCAGAGACTAACGAGCTTGGGTTTGGATAGGTGGGTTCCCCCCACCACCAGGTGGGGGGCATTGGGACCCTTCTCTGAGTAAGTTGCTTTGTAGCGTTTTGACTTTTGGCACCTTGTTAACCTTCTGGATATTGAAAACAACAACAAATCAACAAGGATCGGGGCGGGGACCTAAAATGGAACGCAACTGAAACATGTGAACCTCGCTGTATTGCAAATGTACAAAACACCCACAGGAAAGGCATGAGAAAGAGAAGTCGTCCAAACAACTCCAGACGGAGCGCTGACCCGTGTGTGCTCAGGCCGAAGGCAGAAGGAACCACGCTCTGCCTGGAAGCCCATCTCCTCTCCAGGAGCACAGGGTCGTAATTCGGATGCTCCTTTCTCTACAGCGAGGGACCGAACAAATGCGACAAGGACAAAGGGAGCCACATTTGGTATTGGAAGAGGACTTTACAAATAGGGAAAAGGAGAAGATTAGAACGAGCTCTGTGGTGTTGGATTGAAATGTTAGATATAGATATAGACACAGGCGTTAACATACGTGTGTGTGTGTATTTGCATTTATACATACGGGTGTGTATGTGGGTGTATTTCCCAGCTCCGTCCCCTGCGGGCCTAGCGGCACCCCAGGAGCAATGAGTGCACTTAGTCGTCAGATCCTGGCTTCTAAAAACCATTCCCCTCGGAAAGGAATCAAGGCTCCTTGGAGAAATGGCCATTTCCAGGGATGCAGCGGGGGAAGGACAAGATGAGCCCAGGGCATCTGATTGTGCCTGTAAGCATGGAAGTGAAACCGAGGGCAAAGGCCTTCAAGCTTCCCTGGATTAGGGTGAAATCATGCTTTGTACCCACGGGGTTAACATGGGAAACAAAGTAACCAAAGTTTCTGAGCTTGCCTTGCAGAACAGCAGGAGGACCGCCGATAAGACAGTAGCTTGCTGACAGCCCCCCGCCTGACTACGCATCACGCAGGACCATCGAGAAGCTAAAATGACTGATTATAAGTTTCACACGTCATAGACCAAAGATCCACCGCATGCAACACACAGAATCCCCCCCAATTTGCACATGTGGCCCATGAAGAAATACGAAAGACAGTCGCCCCTGCACAGAGGAGTCAGAACTTGAGCCCCCAAGGCCACCTGCTCTACTCCCCGTCTTATTCTCACAATATGCTTTGGAAAAATGCTTAGAACTGCAAACTAATTTGTAACCGTTAGAAAGAATAACTTGTTAGCAGAAAATTTATGTCCTCTGCCCAAACTGTTCCTTCTGTCCCAGGTGAGGAAGTGATCGAGGTTGTCTTAGATTCCTCAGGGACATTGCATTCAGCAGATCGGCTGTGGAGAGGCGCCCAGCGTTCTGCAGTCATCCCCCACCTGCCGCTCCTGAGCCCCTCTCCACCCCGTTTGCCTCATATAAGTCATTTCCAAGTCAGTTCCCTTTAAGATGGGTTTTTTAGGACGAGAGCCCACCATCTTCCTATCTGCTAGCTTATCTCTTACTAAAGTCCTTTCTCTTGGCCTTTTATCTTGCGGCAAGTAGATCGAGCCCTTGCTCGGTATCAGAAGTGCTAAAATATGGTGGAGATGTAACAGAGGGTCACTAGAGCCAGGCTGACGAGGTGCCCACTGGCCAAAGCTGGAACAATCCGGGCATCAGAATAAGGATCGTAACAGGATATTCACGAAATAAAGCAAGTCCACACTGATATAAGTAGATAAATGAATAAGCAAACAAATGAGAGAAGGGAAAGCTCTTCCTTATTGCAGAACGTTTGCTAATACATGTAGAGGGGGTGATGGAGTCAGAAAGTTACCATTTTGCAATCATATTGTGAGGACCCTTCAGCGGATGCAAGCAGCAGTGAGTGAAAGCTTGATGAGGAACGGGAGGTCCATATAGTCTCAGAGTGACTCCCCACTAATCACTTACTGATTACAAAGAGAGAAATAGTAGATTTAGAGCGCAGAAACTTTAACCAAGTCATCAAAGAAAAAAGCATCAATACTGGGAGAAACCGGCACCTCGGGCCTCTCGAATCGCTGCACCGAGAAGGACACAACATCACTTCTGAGTCATTCCTGCCCCAAATTCAGACCCTGAATGTCCCCACGAGAAAACATCAGATAAACCTAAGTTGCGGGACATTCTTCAAAATAAGTGGCTTGTCCTCTTCAAAGAAGTCAACGTTCTTAAAGACAGAAAAAGGCCGAGGAATGTTGATCCTAGATTGAAGGAGACAATGGGTCATCCTGGACTGGATCCAGGGGTGGAAAAGAAGAAAAGCTATAAAAGACACTTTGGGGACAATCAGCAAAAGCTGAATATGGATTAGGGATGAGATCATAGTATTGCTTCAATATTGAATTTCCTAATTTTGATAAAGGTGCTGCAACATTTATGTAAGAGAAAGTCCCGGTCCTCAGGAAACGCACACTGAAGTATATATCAGATTTTTGAAATTAAAAGAAATGTACCTGGCCTTCTTCCGGAGCAACTTCTGGGACTCGGGATAATGCACCAAGATCTCATTCAGATCCTTCTTATCCAGAATGAAGAGGTTGGTAAACCCGTGGGCCACCACGTTGGCCGTGCGCCGATTCCCGCCCCCGACAGCCAGCAAGCTGGGGCAGAGAAGGGAGGGACGTGAGACCCTTCGGAGCCTGAGGTTTCGATCACACTAAAATCTTCATTTTCCCCCCTGCCTGGAGCACAATGACGGCCTCATGCAGGTGAGAGCTGGGGACCACCCTACATATGTCAGCAGGTGCCCGTGCTACCTCCACTGATTCCTCAGTCCCAGCAAAGGACCCTTGAGGACATGGTCCCACCACTGGCCACTCCCTCCTTCCCCAGCCTTTGCCCGGGTCCCCTCGTTCACCCCAGCTCCCCTCTGACCTTATTTCTCCAAACACAGACCCAGCTCTCAGCGTCACCAGCACAGACTTCCCGTCAGGGCCACCCAGGACCTGCACCTGCCCCGCCTGGATGATGTACATCTCGCGGCCTATCTCCCCCTGGAAGAGAGAAGGGGGCGACCAGAGAAGCAGCGGGACTGGTGGCACAGCTCAGAGGAACCCGGGCAGGGGTCTAGCCCTGCCACCAACTTGGTGTGTGGTTTGTAGCCAGTCACGTCCCCTCTCGGGCCTCAGTCTCCCCATCTGTGGATTGGGGATGGTGACCAGTCCCAGCCTGCCTCACTGACAGGATTACGGTGGGGAGTTAGTGGTGAGAGGGAAAGGAAAATGCTAGATAAGCTAGGAGGTGCAGGTGTGACGGTATTCTGCAAATTCCCAGCTATCCGCACAAGGGAGGGCCCAGAGGCACGGAAAATCTAACAGTGGTTCACACAATAAACTGGTATCTCTGCCTAGCGCCCATCACATCAGGAGCTCAGAAAGCGTTTGCTCACTGAAATCCACTGAAATCGGAATAACGACAATAACAATGTGTAGCACTTACGGAACACCTTTCCGTGCCAGGCACAGTTCCAAGTGCGTGTGTGGTTGAGCCCGTTAATCCTCCACAGCCTCTGAGGCAGGAACTCTGCCCCAGGTCGCAAATCCAGGCCGAGGCAGAGCCGGGATTTGAACCCAGGCAGCCTGGTCCCAGAGTTCCTGGTTGTTACGGGTTGAACTGTGTCCCCCCGAACTCACATGTTGGAGGCCTGACCCCCAGTTCCTCAGGAAGTGACCTCATTTGGAAATAGGGTCACTGCAGACGTAATGAGTTAAATTAAGATGGGGTCGTCCTGGAGTTGGTGGGCCCCTAATCCAATGTGACTGGTGTCCTTATAAAAGGGACATTTGGACACAGAGACACATAGAGGGAAGACGATGTGAAGAACTACAGGGAGAAGACGGCCATCTCCACGCCAAGGAGAGACGCCTGGAGCAGGTCCTCCCCTCCCAGTCCTCAGAGGGAACCAGCCCTGCTGACACCTGGATCTCGGGCTTCCAGCCTCCAGAACTGTGAGACCAGACATTTCTGTCGTTTAAGCCGCCCAGTTTGTGGTATTTTGTTACGGCAGTGGTAGCAAACGAATCCAATGGTCTTGATCTCAAATTAAACCAAATGAATGAGTGAATGAATGAACAGTTTGCTTTGGACGGCAAAGTACCCAGTCTCCAGGCATCTGCCACTGCTCACACCCTCACAGGCCCCTGCCTGCCCCGCTACCTGTCGGTCTCACCTGCCATGTTTAAAGGAGAGAGGCCAAGGACAGGTAAGTCATTGACACCTCTGATTCATTTGACAAACGTCTCACACCTGCATGACCTTCTTAACGAGAAGGAAGAAAGTTTCGTTTCCCTGTTTCTGCGTCCAATTTGACACGGGGCGGAAGTGGGAGGGGTCTAAGGGTCACACCCTCCCCTCACTAACCAGCCTGGGGGGTGTCTCAGCAAAATCATCCCAGAGCAAAAGCGGACAGCAGAGGGCGCCATTCACACGCGCTCACCCAGTGCTCACCTCAGCTTCCACCTGCAAACTCCACAACAACCTGCTTCACTCCTTGTCTGGAGCAAATTCTACCTCACCCACAGGGTGGTAGCAGCATCAGTGGCACCCGCTCTGTGCTAGCACAGTGCCAAACTCCATATGCTCATCTTATTCAGTTCTCACAACCACCCCACCAAGGAGGTGCTCTTGCTCTCCTTACTTTACCCATGAGAAGAGCCAGACCCAGAGAGGGCAAGCCACTTGCCCAAGGCTGCACAGCTGGAAGCGGCTCTATGTCAGACAAATCACTCTATTGCTCTCTTGGCCTCTAAGGCTGCAGCTTTAAATTCTCAGCCATCTGCAGCACGCTTTCCCCTTCTTCCCCCGGCTCACTGCTTCTAGAAACTTCTCTGACGCATACCACTTGGAGACAGGGGCCTCTTGAACTGGGGGTTCCTGAGTCTTACAAGGGGTGGTTTGGGCAATATTTTCACCCCTGTACACATACCCAGCCTATTAACAGCTCTGTCACAGGAGGACTGAAATCTGTTCTTCGAGTCCACTACTCACTCACCAAGTGACCTTGGTCTCACCTTGAATCCCAAACAGTGAGAGCAGAAAGGGCCCTAGACACTGTGCAGCCCTGGGATTCCAACCCAAATGTTTTCCAGGATCAGGTGGGTGATGTAAAGGAGTGAAGGGAGCCTGGTGTGGGGCACTGGGGAGTGGTGGGGCCTGTGGCATGGGGAGAGAGCATGATGTCCCCCTTCAGGGGCAGCCCTGTCTCCACTCGAGCTGACTCTTGCTATTTGGGAAAGTGGGGCTCAGTGTCAGTAGATTTTCTGTTTTCAGCCAGAAATCTGGATTTTTATGTGAAACCTTCTAGTTTTTAAAGGTTGGGGACTAATTCAACTTTCTTCCTTTTTTTAAGGTTAGGCAAAAAAAAAAAAAAACTCTACAAAACGTCTGTGGTCTGGCTCCCATGCAAGGACCATCAGTGGGCAACCTCTGACCCACCCCACTCCTTCTCCCACCCACTTTCCTGACAGGAAGACCAAGGGCCTGGAAGCAGTTCCATCGACACAGTCGAGGCCCCGCCTCTCTTTAGGCTCCTCGCTGTCCTTCTCTGTAAAGTGGGTTCCTCGTCCTGGCCCCCATGGTCCCCTGCTGGGGAAGCAAAGCCTGAGGCAGCCCTGAGCTCAGTGCCTGGAGCTGGAGAAAGCCCCCTCGTGCTCAGCAACCCGGGAGCCCTGGGGTCAGCAGAGCACAGAGCTGTGGCCGCTCCTCTCCCTCCCCTTGCAAATCCACCCCCACACACAGACCCCCACCCCAACCCAGGCCGGCCCTGCACAGGCCGGGGCTGTAAATCTCAGACCACGTTGCCACCGCCTTGGGCCCCTCACCTTCTTGCACACGTAGTCGTTGGGCAGGTAGACAACAGAGCGGAGTCTCTTCAGCATGTCAAAGATCATCTGCCGGTCACAGCCCTGTCCCAGAGAGGGGAGAGGAGCCCCATTGAGAGGAAGGTGCCTCCCAGCGCCCCGAGGGGAGGGGGCTGGGCGGGTGTACCTGGAAGAGCGCCACTTTGCTGACAATGTCATAGTTCACGTCGATGGCGAGGTCCAGCCGCATCTTGTCCGGAAGCTGCACCATCAGCTCTGACTCGTCTACAAACGAGACCCTGGCAAGGGTCAGAGGCACGGCCAGGTCCCTCCCTGACACACGTGGGACCGAGTCTACACTGCACTGGCTGGCCTGGGCACACCATTCCTCTGCCACCAGAGCCACTCTGGATTGGGAGAGTACCCTCTTGCCTTTGCGGATGCTTCCCCTCTGCCGAGAACACCCTCATGCACTTCCCTGGCTAACTCCTACTCATTCTTCAGAACCCAGCACTAATGTCACCTCCTCCAGGGAGGCTTCCCTGAAATCCCCCCATCCAGCTACTATGTTAGCAGTCCCCATGCTGTGACACTTATCAAACCCTTTATTGCAATTGTTAGTGATCTGTCTTCTCCACGCACACTGTAAGCACATTAGCAACAACTAAAGTGTACGAATGCTGTTTTTACAGAGTGCTTTACAAAGATGATTTTATTAAATCCTCCCGGCAACCCTGAGGTGCCCACCACTATAATCCCCACTTTACAGACAAGGGAAAGGAGGCTCCAGAGGGCAGTGACTTGCCCACGGCCACGCAGCCCAGGGGGATGGAATCAGGATCCCAGCCAGGCTGTGTGGCTCCAGAGCCCATCCCGAGAGAGCAGGGCCTGAGTCTGTTTTGCCCACCATGGGGTCTGCGGTGTCCAGCAGACAGACAGGAGACAGGTAACTGGAGACAGGAAATGCACCTTCTGACCCCAACCCCGATGCCCCTCCCACCGCACCAGAGTTACTTATGGGCTCAAGCTCTGGGTGAGCCTGGGCAGGTCAGGGCCCTCTCTGGTCTTTA
Source organism: Tapirus indicus (assembly GCA_031878705.1). NCBI lineage: Eukaryota > Metazoa > Chordata > Mammalia > Perissodactyla > Tapiridae > Tapirus > Tapirus indicus. Next base: position 26,587,698 of record CM062927.1, on the reverse strand, counting down.
CTGTGCACCCCCATGGAAGGGGGCAGCGATACAGATGCCACAAAGCTGTCACAGGGATGCAATGAGGCAATGGATGTGAACACGTGTTGTAAACTATAGAGCCACGTGCACTAGCAACGGATAACAACGAAGATTCTACCATCATTGTCCACAGACTTGCCAACACCCCCAGCTCAGGAGAACTTGGGGCTGAAATGTGGCTTCCTTGAGGAAACCCCAGTGTGGCCCCTTTATTTGGCTGAGGGAGTTGGGGGGCTCTAGGCTCAGCGCCAGTGGCCTACAGCTTTTCAGAGACCCCCAAAATGACTCTGAAAACTAAGACTGTAAGCTCTGAAAACAAAATTACTAGCTCCCAAAGATAAAAAAGAAACCGGAAAAAAAATTAAATTAATTAATATGTAATTCACATATTCAGATGTCATTAAGGGTTCCACGTAGAATCCTTGAAAACTTCACCACACGTGGAAACAAGTTACAGGTAAGATTCTCCCACTTTGCAAGAATTACGAGCACACCCCATCAGTGACAAGAAAGGGGAGACAATGGTGAATTAAATGCATGGTTGTAGCCAACTAATTTCGGAAGCAAAGTATAACATCAAAACATTTACCAAAAAAATATATATGTATGTATATACGTGGAAAGAGAGCGACAGAGACAGAGAGAGCCTTCCTTCTCCCCTGACTTCAACGGCACGTCCACCTCCGAGGGGGATGCGCTGCAAGGGGGGTGAAGTGCGATGGGGCAGAGCGTCCAGAAGACAGGCCCCTTGAGTCCTCGGGGATCTCCTAACAGCCCAGCTTGGGGCACCTCACAAGCCTCCCCAGGCCCCCCTCGCTTAAACATTGGGGCCACAGCCAAGAGAGGCCCCTGCACTCGGGCCTCAGGGACACAGGCCGAGGGCAGGAAGGCAGGGCGCGGGCGACAGGAGTGGCTGGGACAGCTGGTGGCAGCGGGGGCCGGTCTTACCCAGCATGCCTTGGGAGTGCCAGGTGTACTCGTACCAGGTCTTGACACGGTTCTGCACAGACCTGGGGATCTTGTAGAAGTTCATGTACTTCACCGTGCTGTCCATGCAGCTGCGGTAGTAGGTCTGCCCCGCGGTGGCGGCCCCCACCACGTCTCTCATCTGCGGGCAGGGGTCAAGGAGGCCGCTGGGTCAGAGCGGGGCCATTAAATGGGCTTTGGGGACGTGTGTCGTGGGCACATCTGCTTTACACAGACCAGGGGTACGTGCTCATGGGGATGGGGGAGATCAGCAGGGAGAGGGAAACCTATGTCCACACACAGAGGTTTTGCTGATGGGGGACGTCCTGCCTCCAGTGTGGACGTGGGACTGGAGGAGTGAGGCTGCTGGCCCCTCGGGCGGCCTCGGGTCCCTGGGGCCACACAGGAGGGAACGCCTGGCTGGGCTGGGCTGATTCTGGTAGAACGTGGCCCCTGGGTGCCAGAGGCCACTTTGACCCCATGCTGGAGGACATGTGAACCCAGTGTACTGCTCCTCGGGGTGGGGTCCCTCAGAGGTCACTCCTAGGACGGCTGACGGTCACCTTGTGCACTGACTGGAATTCGAGATGTGCACCTAGCACATTAGAAACCCCGAGGGGTTTCTCTCCAAGGGAACAGCCCAAATCCTCGACCTTTGCAGAAAGCCATCAGCCCGGCTCTCCCAGATATCCCAAAGGGATTGCCATTTCAAATGGGAAGTGACCTCAGAGAGGGACCTCCACCACCCCTTCACCCAGCGGGCCTCAGAGCTCCAGGCCCCTGACTCTCAGTCCAGTGCTCTTTCCCGGGCCTAGTCCAAAAGGAATGGGCACAGACGGGAGCGTTCCCGGCAGCAGAGGGAGGCAGAGGGCCCCGCAGGCAGGTGGGTGGGAAGCCAGACTAGCGACCCAGCTACCTGTCCGATCATCACGGAGAAAGCAAAGACACCCGTGAAATAGTTCAGCAGCTGGAAGACAATTTCAAAGAGGGTCTGGGGGTCGGGCAGCCCGCCAATCGTGATGAGAGTCTTCACAGCCCAGTAGTAACAGCGAATGTAACTAGGGAGAGAAGAGAAAGGGGACCCCAGTCACCACAGGCCCCACCCTGGCGACCCGGGGTGGCCTGGCTGTGATAGATTTGTGTTGTGCAGAAAAAAAAAACCATTTACAGCCCATAAGTGCAAGAAATAGCCTCTCACACACGCAGAATACTCTGCAATCTGCAGAGGATGTTTGCAGGTGCTGTCTGGTCTGGTCATGGCTCTGCCCCAAGCCTGCAGAGACTTGCTGTCATCCCCATTTACACATGTGGAAACTGAGGCTCCGGGAGATTGCTAGGAAGAGTTGGCAGGAGGACAAACCAGGGTTTTCCAACTCCCAATGCCTGGGTGTCCTCAATTTCCCTCAATCTTCTTTCAATTTCCAGTCTTTCGTTTGCTCTTGGTTCGTGGAAAGCAAGAACAACATGCAAGTTGGAAGATATCTCGAGGACCAGCTTTTCTGACCCTCCCTCTTGCCCACCCATTTTCCAGATAGTGAAACTGAGGCTCCCAAAGGGAAAGTGAGCACCCATGGCCACCAGTTGGCAAGTTCCAGAGCTGGGACTAGAACCCAGTGTGTCATCGGCTTCTCTGAGCTGTCGCCACCCTCGGTAACCCCTTGACTCGGGCTCATGAACCTTCAGGAAGGGAGGTATGGGGGCTGGGGTCCTACTGGGTGGTAAAAAGTGTAGGAAATGCCCCGAGCTAGTCTCATTATCATAAAGCAGCAAGAGCCCCTCCTACGCCTGTCCACACGGTCAAGCTGTTTCCTCCCAGGGGTCAGCAAAGGGCGAGGTCAGCAGGGCCGAAAGATGGGGCAATCCCAGGCGGCTTTCCTGCGCCTTCCTGTCCTCCCACCAGGGGGTTAGTGGACATTCCTGTTCTCCCACCTTGTGGACACAGGAACCACATCGGTGTCCTGACACACCCACGCTTTCAGGGTCCCTGCTCAGCTCTGAAACTGACAACATCATCCTGTGGGCAATGGTCCGGTCTGAGGACCCCAACCCGGTCCTTCCCGGGCTCCATGCACCAGCTGCTTATGCAGCAGCGTCGCTAAGACATGGGCTCTGGTGCCGGCCTGCCCGGGCTCACACCCGGCTCTGCCACTGTCTAGCTGCATCGCCTCAGCCTCCTTCTCCTAAAATGGGTGTGGCGGTAGAACGCCTTCACAGAGTGACCATGGGGACGAGGTGAGGCGCTAGAAGAGCACCTGGCACACGGCGGGCTCTCGGTAAACGTCAGCTGTCAGAGCCTTTGCTGTGGCAGGTGCCTGCCACGGGCCTGCAGGGGGAACAACAGACTCACCTGTGTCCGCAGGAAGCTCACCGTCTAGTGGGGGCAGGCAAGTAAACATGCAATGAGCGCTGGGAGGGGGAAGTAGAGGTTGTTGGGGGGGCTCCGCCTCTGACTCACTGCAAGGCGGTGGGCAGGGCTCTGGGCCCCCCTGCACCTCATTACCACCCTGTGCACAGAAATCTCAGAACACATGCCTGCAGGGTCAATGCCCCGTCATGCTGGTCCCGGCCACCAGAGGGTGCTCGAAGCAGCCTTTAGCAGGACTGAGCTGGGTGCTGTCTGGGAGCTGGTGTGGGGGCTGCTGGGGGGCCACCTACCAAAAGAAGACCTGAGAAATGTCCACAACCCTCTGGCTCTACCCTCAGCCCTTCCTGATTGGAGGACTCTTCCATAGGCATGGCACGTCTTAGGGGCCTCCCTGAAGTCCTTGTGTCTTCCATGCTGCTGGGTCTGGGGGACCCCTGCATGCCCAGGCTGGGCAGAAGCAGAGCAGGATGAAGGACCCAGATGTGTAGGAACTCGAGTTCTCAAGCCCCTGGACCATAGCAGGCACTCAACAAACGGTCACTATTTTGAAAGTTACCTTTGTTCATGATACTGGACTTCTAGAGGAATCCTCCTTCTCTCCTTACGCTTTTTGCATACATTGGGGTTCTCTGTAGGTTTCATTTGGAAAAGAAATGTGCTGCCAAAAAAGTGTGCCCCTCCCCTGCTGAGAAGTGAGAGCTCCCGAGGGCCCTGCAGAAGGAAGTCCCCAATCGCGTACCCTATCCTCTCCCTCCCCAGCTCTCCAATCCTTCCCAGGCCCGCCCGTGATGGGGGTGCCAGGCCCAGCCTGGGATGTGGCCTCTTAGTTTGTTGGGGAACAAACTCCTTTGAGAATCTGAGGAAAGCTAGGAACCTTTTCCTTAGGAATGCCAGCACATTCTCAAAATTTAACTCCAATTCCCAGGGGGGTTTCTGACCCCCTTAACTCTCTGGACCCCAGGTTAGGGAGCCCTTTTCTGGTATGCGGGCTTCCCCGCATAGGGGAAGGAAGGAAGGTCAGCTAGGAAGCGGGTCGCTGACTTCTGTCCAGGCATGGGCTGGATGTATTACACAAGTGAGTTTATTTTTTTGCACAAGAAATCTAAATGTAATACTACCCCCATTGTGCAGATGAGAAATTTGAGTCTCCGAAAGGGTAAAGGCCTTACCCAAGGGCACAGAGCAAGGTTTAACGAACAGCTTCTGCTCTTCCCTTTGCTTAGAAGGGGCTCTGAGTCCTCTCTCTGCCCCCTTGTGAGGGGGTGAAGGACAGAAGGAATGATCTAGTCATGGGCTCAGAAGCAGGGCTGCGGATGGGTTCAGCCGAGGGGAACAGGGAGCAGGGCTGGTGGTGATGTAGGGGAGTTAAGCGCTGACCCCATCCCCAACACGCCCCACCCCACCACGGATGTCAGGACCCCCCTCCGCCCCAGCCCCGGCCTGCCTGGGCTGCCCTGGACTCCGGGACATCTCTCTGTAGGTGTGGCTCCCCCTCAGGCCACAGGCCCATTGCAGGAGGTGACAGCCATGGCCGCTGTGGCCGAGGTTGGGGCATCGTACTGAGAAGGGGACGTTCTGGATGGACAACTACACTACAAAAAGGCCACCTTGGACATGAGTGACCGCCCGTTCCAGCGCCACCTGGAAGCAAGTGCTCGGAGGAGGTCAGTGTTGACAGCTAGACTGAGGACATTTGCGTCACAAGTGGGCACCACCCGGGGCGAGGCAGGGCCCACCTGAGGTGACTACCTGACCCCCTGGACTCTTCCCCCGCCTCTTCATCACCACGGCTGACCGAGCACCCGCTGTGGCCTGGCACCGGACCGGTGACTCAGACCTGGTCCTCACAGCCCCCCTCTTGCAGCTGTGGGCGGGTCCCGTTACCAGTACCACTTTGCAGATCAGGAAATAGGCCCAGAGCAGAGAAGTGACCTGTCCACCGCTAGCAGGTGGCAGCTCCAGGAGTCACACCCTGGTCTCCCGTCGCTAAAGCCTGTGCTCTGAATCTCCAGGCTCATCCCGATCTTGACCCCACAAGCTTCTCCTCTCCTTCCCGCGCCGCCCTCCCTTCTCCTAATCACGAAACCCTTTGTCTTGGCCTTTTTGTTGTTCTAACGGGCAGACCGGCATCCCCCTAACTGGTTCATCCGCTTCCCGCCTGTCCCGGTCCATCCTCCCATCAGCCATCATCGTATGAGAGTCATCTTTTGAGTCCCCCCCAGGTCCTGTCATCCTCCTGCCTAAAAGGCTTTGGCGAGGGGTGAGAGGGTCAGTGGGGTAGCTTCCGGCAACCAGCCATGCCTTACAGGTGAGGCGGTTTCTGGAACTCTGTACTTCCCAATCGACTTTTCTGTAAACCTAAAACTGCTCTTAAAAAGTCTATTAATTAAAATAATGTCAACTTTTTTAAAACTTTAAAAATGTTCATACTTTGGCCTCGCCATCCCCCTTAGGAATTTATTATGGGGACACAATCAGGCCAGAGGACAAAGATTCATATACACAGATGTTCGCTGCAGCATCCTGTGTCATAGCGAAAAACCGGAAACATCTTAAGTGGCCAATGACAAGAAAATGGCTAAATAAATGGTGGGGTATCTATATCATGGTTCTTAAAAATTTAATGATGGGAAAATATGCACAATTTTATGTTATTCTATTTCCTTGTTGGTGACATATTTTTTGACATTTCTAAAATTGGGATTATCTTACAATCTATGTGCACACTTAGTGTAATATTTCTTTTTTTTCCCCAAAAGCTGTATTGACTCAATAATGTGTCATATAATTAACTGCATCTTAGAATCAAAGTAACATAGGAGAGGAGAGTACGTTCCTGATCTTTCTTTTGTAATTAGACAAAGAACAGCAAAAAAGAAACCTTGGCTCGTTCCCCGGGATTGAGAGCAGCGCCATCCAATACAAGTACGAGATCACATGTATAATTTCAAGTTTTCTAGTAGCCACGTTTTTGAGAAATAAAAGGAATAGGTAAAATTAATTTCCATAATGTGTTTTAACTAACCCAAACTATCAAAATTAATACCATTTCAACATGTAACCAATATTTTTTAAATTAGTAATAAGATGGTTGACTTGTTTTCTCATGACTTCTGAATCCCGTGTGTATCTCACGCCTCCTGCACAGCGGCACTTGCATTTCAAGTGCTCGGTAGCCCATATGGCTGGTGGCTGCTTTATTGGACAGCTCGGCTCGAGAAGGTGAGGCTCTAACTCCTCAGATGGGGAGGCTGCATGGCAACCCAGCCCTGCCTGCCTTTCCGGATACTTCCACACACCTGCCCCCTTTGGCCACAAAGGACGGCTCCCAGCTCCTTGACTCCATTATTTTGCAACTCCGCACCTTTCTTCACGCTGCTCCCTCCCCCAGGGAATCTCTGCCCCTTCTCTCCACCTCCCGAGGCCAACTTAACTTTTCAGAATTGACTGTCCCACGCCACCTGCCCCACCCCTCAACAGCCCTGGGCAGATGGTACCACAGTTAGAACCCAGTAGCCACTGTGTGACCTTGGGAGTCACTTCACATCTGTTACCTCATCTGCAAAACAGGCGTGATGATGGTGCTTATCTTGTGGGATCGTTGGGAGGACTGTGTTACTGTGTCAGGTGCTTAGAACAGGGCTGGTCCATAATAAGCGTCCTCCAGTGCTTGCTGCTATTATTATTATCATCAGTGCCGTCATCATCACTTGAGCAGATCCCACAATGAACGGCAGCTCTCTGGGATGGCAAGTAGGTTTCACCTGTGTGCCTTCTCCTCCACGGCTAGTGAAGCCCCGGGAGTTACGCTGAGAAGTATTCTCCGGCCTCACTGCCACTCGGCCGTGCCCAGGGGGTAGAGGAGTAGACGCACATATGAGGCGAATTTGCCAATTCCACTAGACTTTGGGATGCTGAAGGGATCTTTCTAGCAGGTCTTGCTCATGTCTGTGCCCTCCCTCTGTCTGGCACGTGGCGGGTGCTCAGGAGTGTTAGCTTAGTGAGGACATGGAGACTTGGCCCTCAAACTTTACCATGTCAGTGGTTCCTTGGGGGCAAGGTGGCCCAGCAACATGGTGTCAATGGGACTCCTTTCTCGGAGTCTTTGTACCACGAATTGTGTCCCCAGGAGGAGGACTGTGGCTCACCTGTTTCCCACGCCATCGTAAACCCAGTGAGTGGAGCCAATGCCCTGATAGGCCGATGCCCAGTAGTACAGACATGAGTTCAAGTGTAAACTGTAGAGCAGGTAGGCCGTGGTCCTGATAACCCTGCAGAAGAAGAAAAGGCGTGACCACAGCAGCAGAAAGGGCGGCCGTGACATCTAGCCCCAGGGGTCAGGACTGCAGGGAACAAGCCAGTCCTCACCCGCCCCAAAGCCCACCTCAGAGATCCCCCTGTTGGAGCTGCACGGCCCTGCCCCCAGCTGCCTGGCAGGATGGACACCTGGCCCATGGGAACCAGCCAGTGGCTGGACTGGGCCAACCAGATCGGCCTGGAATCAGCACAGAGCTACCTGTGCAGACAGTCCTGGGGGAGTGGAGGGGCCAGAGGGGAAATGTGTCCACCAGAGGGGGCAGAGAAGGGACAGACGCATGCAGAGAAGGGCCTCTCCATGAGAGATGAGAAGAGGACCTAGTTCCCGCGTGTGGCCTGGTTGGTCTTGCGCCCCATCCTTGGACGTCCGGAGACGGTCCATACAACCATTCCCTCTGTGACAGAGCAGTTGAGGGGTCAATGCCCTGAGCTGAGGCCAAAACGAGTCCCGGCTCCCTGGAAATGCGGGGGAGCCGTGCGTATCAACCTGTGTGCGCCCTCCTCACAATCGGGGGAAATGGGACATTCCTGGTTCTCTAAAAAACAAACATCCCTTCAGAGAAGGGCCAGGAAGAGGCCAGGCTTCCGGTGGCGAGGGGGCCTGCAGGGCCAGGGTAGCTGGAAAGGGGAAGCGATGTGGGTAGAGAATGCCTCGCTCCGTTCTTACGTAAACGTGCCGCATCGTGTGTGTGTGTGTGTGTGTGTGTGTGTGCGCGCGCGCGCGTGCGTGCGTGTGCGTGCGTGTGTGTGTGTGTGTGTGTGAGGGGGTCTCACCTGTAAACGTAGGCTTTGCTGAGGATGGCTTCGAGGCGGTTGTTAAACTCGAAGAAGGCCATGTACTGGGAGGAAGAGCACGGCATCAGGGCAGCCCGCTGTCTGGGGGATGACCCGCCGCCCTCACCTGCCCGGCCCACGCCCCACGGGTGCCAGGACTGAGGGCTCTTTCTGCAGCCCCGGGGGGGAGGGGGCTGGAGGACGAGCATTCACAATGAGAGGTCCTCAGGCCTTGGAGGGGTGGGGACCAGAAACCCCATTTGTGAACCTGATGGGAAAACCATGGCCCCTCTTCCCGTAGACATTACATATTATAATCCTGTTCTCATGTTTGCACATCATGTCAAGGGCCTCCTAGACCTTCTGAATCCGTCCAGAGTTTGCACGAGACGCAGAAGGACCGTGGGCTCAGGGCCCTTGCTTTAGGCTTCAAAGCGTTTTGTCCTCTGAGTCATGCTAAATGTCAGGCACCTGAGTTACGCAGGCTCACTACCACCACGTGAACCAAGATGTGGATCCCTCCTCTGCATTTGGATAAAACTTGGCCTGTGGATGCAACCTTCCTCACCCCGAAGTTTGGCTCTAAAGCAACCTCTGCAGCCCCCCGGGAGGCTGGCATGTGTCAAATAAGACTGTGCCACTTCCAGTTTCCCCCTTCCCCTTGGCAGCCAGGAAGCTCAGAAGCAGCTTCTGTGCTCAGTTCTAGCAAGGTGTGCTTTCTTGTCCTCGGGGTACTTGCATTCTTCCTATTTTTCTCTGCCCTGTTTCTCTGGGTTATTAAGGTTATTGCGTTGGCCTCTTTTGTAAATCCCCTCGTTACTGTTTTGGGGAAGAGGTTATCAGGCATCTTGGAAGGAGAGACATAAATTTAATTGGTTGGTTAGAAAAATTCATTTGGGGGATCCCGAGTGCTCCAGCGGGCTGTCCACCCTGGTCACATTAAAGGACAGTTACCAGGTCTCCACTCCACACTGCGTCACCCTTGCTGGGACACCAGCTCTGCCTCAGTGGCAGGAAGAATGGCTATAATGACGCTGAGCAACAACTGATGATGAAATGGGAGTCAGGCTGCACATTCAAATCCGTCCCGGGCCCTTCCTGGCTCCTGTGACCTTGGACAAGTCTCCCAAGCTTTCCAAGCCTCAGTTTCCCCATCTTTTAGATGAAGACCATCATAAGGCAGAAGTCCCTCTCTTGAGAGCCTCTAGAGTTACCGAAAGCATACACAGTGGAGACAGGCTGCCTGGGTTCAAATCTGAACTCCACTCCTTCTTACCTGTGTGACCTTGGGCAAGTTACTTAACCTCTCTGTGCCTCAGACTTCTCATATGTAAAATGCTGGTACTAACAACAGTCATTTCATGGGATTGAGGAGTAAGCACTGTAAAGCCTCCGGAAAAATACCTAACACACAGCACCCCAGGAGCACTAACAATGGTAGTGAACTTCCCGTCTCGCCTGGGGCCACCCCTCCCTGATGCCTCCCTCCCCCCAGTGCTGGTGCGGAGCGTGGAGGAGCTGAAGGCCCCAGATGGGGAAGCCCGCTTGTCTTACCTTCAAGCAGCGGGGAAAGCGCAGGAGGGGATTCACACCGAATTGCAAGTAGAGCAAGTCCAGGGGCAGGAGGCAGAGCACGTCCATCTGAAATCCCAGCGGGACACCAGAGTGCGTAAAACCGGGATCCCAGGGCTGTGGGAGGGGGTGAGGGACGGGGCGGGAGGGGGGTCTCCACCCTCAGTGGAACGCTGAGGTCAGACTGTCCCAGCAGGGCCTAAACTGAGGGCAGAAGGCAGCCCACCAATAAGCCTGTTTGGCTGCCCGGCCCATGCGGTCCTGGCGGGAACCACGTCCCTCCGGCCCCAAGGCCCCCAGGGCCCCCAGAGACACACTTCCCAGACCCACGGAAACTCTCATCCCCCCCCCCCGCACACACCTTAAAGCGGCGGGACTTCAGGTAGTTATCCCGCATCTCCTTTTTGTCCGTCTGGAAGAAAAGGGAATCATGACTGTGAAGTGGCCTGAGGGCTTAATCCCCGACCCCGTGGAACCGGCGATGGAAAATCTCACAGAACCTCCACCTTCCTATCTGAGTACAACAGCCCCACGGACGAGGAGCCTGGATGTGCTTCCGTGAAAGCCTGCAGGTGGGGGGCTACAGGTGGGGAGGACGAGCCCGCAGCGGGGAGGGAGTGGTCCAAGGTCACCAGCTAGAGTCCGATTTCTTGGATGGAAAGCCAGGACACTGAGCTTATTCCCTCAGCACGTTGTTCTTACCTGGACCATTTGTGACCTTATTTACTGAGGAGCTGGCAGCTGCTCTGATGGGGCCAGGAAAGAGCTGCCCCAGGGAATGCTTTTTCCTCTAAATTGTTTTAGAGGCACAACCTCTGCTTGTCTGTACACAGGGGAGCAGGCTCCGCCAGCGTGGAATTTTGGAAAGTGACCTGCACTGGGATACCAGGAGTGTGCCTCCTGCGTCCGCCAAGTCACGGGACTTCAGTGTCCTCCCAGTAAGTGTCGTGGGCTCTTTGCAGGACCCCCAGGATATGTCAATTGCCAGCAGTTACCTGTGCTGAGCACCCTGCGGACACCGCCTCAGTCGATCCTCACAGCAGTGCTATGAGGTGGGAACAATTACTATCCCCATTTTACAGATGAGGAAATTGAGGCTCAGAGAAGTGATACAGCTAGTTGTGGGAGAGCCAGGAATTGAACCAGGTCCAACTGCACTGAAGGTCATTTCCTCGGGACCACTTCTCCATCTCTAATTCCATCAGGTGGCCTAGGAGCCATTTCGCCCAAGAGCAATATTTGATGTGTGTAATTTGAATATATCGAGGTTACCGGGTTGTCGAACAAGCGCGGGCAGACCTTCCCGAGATTTCCTTGTTCATTTACCTTGCTGTCAATTGCAGCATCGGGGGTCAGTCCCCCTGAAGGCTCTGGCTGCAGGGTCTGCCCCGGCCACCCCCTGCCCCTGCCTGTGACTCACGATGATGTCCCCTCCTCTGACAAACTGCAGGCGCAGCTGGAACACAGTGATGTCCAGGAAGTAGATGAGGTCGCATAGGTAATCCATCAGCAGCCAGAGGTGGACGTTGTCCGGGGTCTGGTAGGGGAAGGCCCAGCGCACGGGAATCAGCCAGCAGTTCCAGTTCCAGGCCAGCACCACGAAGGACAGCCACAGGATGTACATCAGGTCTGTGGGGGAGGGAGGGGCGGGAACGTGCTGGAACATCAGCCGGAGAGGGCTCCTCACGCTGGGATCAGAGCGGGGCTTTCTTCTTTCCACACGTCCGTCTGCGCTGTCCTACAAACACTAGGTGTGGCTCCTCTGTAACTTGGGGGGAGGAGTGTAAAACTCTTTGATGAAAAAATAAATCACTGCTAGGCTGTAATAAATCAGAGCACTGAGGAGGGGATATGGAGGCATCATTAGATAATAGACACTAACTAGAAAACACTTTTGCTTTCAATCTTGTTTAAGTTTTTCCAAAAATGTATTTCCTGCTTTACTAAATACATAATACTAAACAATACATAGAAGATGGACAGATGGATGCACAGACAGGATACCGTAGGTCACTTGGTCATTTTAGAGGACCAGTGGACCCCAGGACCGGAGTCCCGCCCCCCAAATGACATCTTGTGTGACCTTGGGAAAGTCCCCTCTGGCACCTGCCCTGCCCTCCTCAGAGAAGTCACAAGGAGAGGTCAGACAAGGAGGGCAGGGAGATCTTTCGTAAACTGTAAAGTGCTGTGCCCATAGGAAGGGTTGTTATTCCTGCAGAATACAATATGGGCTAAAAGGGAAGCGAGAAGAATTCACTTTCATGTTGGAAGAACTTCTTCCCTTTTCTGCTCAGAGCAGCAGCTCCGGGAAGGAGCCAGCAAGAGCAGAGTAGGAAAAGGGTGGGGCCAGGAGTCAGCAGTCCTGGGTCTGCCACACCTAGTTGTGTCTTTAGGGCGGTTAACCTCTCTGTGCCTTAGTTCCCTTGTCTGTAAGATGGGTGTGATCTTAGGTCTTATTCTAGGGATTTTTTAATCTGTTTTGGGTCATGAACCTTGGATGTCCATGGCCTCCCAGCCCACCTCCTGTACTCTCTCCCTCTGTCCCCCTCCCACTCTCCTGCCCTCTCATATTATGTGGTGGCAATGCCCATTGCCCACCCAGGACTCACTGGTCAGCGGGTCGATGCTCTGGGGGAACTGGTACTTCTTCCAGGGGCGGCGTTTGAACTTGCAGCAGAGCATGTCGCAATAGTGCTCCTCCTCCACCTGCCCCACCTCGGCCGGCTTCGTTTCTGGGGCTGGCTCTGGGGCTTTCTTGGCTGGGGCTATGGGATGACACTGGTGACCATCTGACCCAGCCCTGAGGCTCAGGTAGAGGATGCAGTGAGAAGGCTCCCAACTGCAGACCCTGGAACCAGAGCTGAGGGGACCCTGGCACCACCCCACAACCTGCTGCAAGCTCTGTGTGCAGAAACCACGTGCTCTCCTGGACCAAACCCCACAGCTCCCTCCTGAACAGCCACCCGGGCACCTGCTCCAGAAACTCTTACCAGCTACCAATCTGGAACTGCTTCTCAGGAGCTGCCCCAAATGAGGTGTTTCTGGGCCAGTTGGATGTTTCCAACTTGAGTGTCTGTGTTTGGACCCCTTTGGTTCCCTCTGCAGGGCTGTGAGCAGGTCATACCCAGGACTTCCACCACCCAGGGCCAGAAATCAGGGAAACATTGCTCTAGGTTTTTCAGAGCAGAAATCTCAGCTCCTTCCTCTCTAAAACAAGACATTGAATGGGATCACAGCCTTCCTGTGCATGTATGGCGATGTTGTTGGTGACCTAGAGATTGGCTCTTATAGGTTCAGTATGGCTATGCTGCTAGTTTTAGGATTGTGAAGTCAGGCTCTGCCAGGTCCACTGTTGGCACCATGAGTTCTAAGGCATAGCCCTCCTTTGGAAAGACCTAGAAAACCTCCCTGGTAAGAGAGCACGGTTCTTATTTCCTCCTGGCACCTTGAAAGCAGGAACCTTTCAGGTAGCCCCATGAGAATATTGCAACTGGGGCCTCTGAAGAATAAGATTGTCTAGTTCCAGAGTGGGCTGTGGACGCCATCTGAGTGTAAGGCCATGAGACATGAGTGGACCACTTTTCTGCCAGTGGGAAAGGGGCAGAAGGATCAATGAGGGTACTTGCCCTATGGGAGGAGGAGCCAGGTACAACAGGGTCACTGGTCAGAACTTTGACCTTCTTCCCTCCCCTGGCTCCTGTATATACGGGACCCAGAAATCCAGACAGTGGGGATCCGGGCTGCTCTCATGCACCCCACCTGTTTCCTTGAGGCCACTCTCACCATGAGTTGACAGGGGGCTTTTGGGGTCCCACCCCACCCCTGGCTGGGTGGCCCATCCCCGGCTCTGGACTCACACGGCTTGGGGCTCTCCTCATCGGAGGTGACGTCAGGGTCGATGAGCTTCTCCTTCACCTTCTCTGTCCGCTCCTTGAAAAGCTTCACCAGCTCCTGCAGCCGGTCGTTGATGATGGCGCTGTTCGTGCTGGCTGTGGAGGCCGCACGGTCCTGGTCGCTGAGGAAACACCACCGGAAGCTGAGCGGGCTCGTGGGAAGGGACCTTGTGCCCAGCGCAAGAGCTGAACAGGGTCTGCCTCCCACCTGGCCTGAAGCAGGGACGTCCTGCCCGTTTCCTTCTGACGTCAGAAACATCAAACCTAATTTAACATCTCCCAGGAGGAAATGCGGTCTGGGAGTAACGCCCGGGTGCTCTGGCCCAGCTGTTAGAAAATGTCCCAAAGAGGCTCTGATTCAGACAGACAGTTCTGAAACAACTTTGATCCCACTTGTCATTTAGGGGGAAACTCTAGGACCTGAGTTCAGGGCCATTAGTCCCAGTTTGGGGTTCATGTGAGATACGTGTCCAGGACGGATCAGAGAGGAGCCAGGGCTACTTTTTCAGGCTGAGGAAATAGCTGGTGGCAAAAACTGTGCAGATACATTATACAACCTTTTAGCTTATAGGAATTTAAATCTCATGCACTCTCAGCAAGGGAGTGGGACAAAGAGACAGAGAGAAGGAGTGAGTCTCCTGACGTTCCCCTCAGCATGGGGCAAGGGCCCTGGGTGAGTTGACACAGGCCATGAATGACTCTCCCCCGAGTGGCCTCCCTGTGACCACCTCAGTGAGCTGAGTGCAGTACTAGTGCTCATAGATCTATTTTTTTTTTTTCATACATTGAGGCACTAAAACTCAAGCCAGCTTCTCCTCCTGTGCTCAGTTGAGGAAGCTGGGCTGGAGACAACCAGTGTGGGGGGCCTAGTGAGAGATGGCTCTGGGGTGTGGTGGGGGCACACGCTGCTCACCCACACCCACTGTCTCCTGTGGGGAGTCGTCGCTGGGCCATGGACACTGGCCAGGGACCATGTTTCGCAGGTGTGGCCATGTGAGCTCCCACCAGTGGACTATGAACAGATCTGACACGTGTAACTCTGGGCCTCCTTGTCCAAGAGTGGCCTGTAGTTCTCCCTTCCCAGTGGTGACCAGCAGGATCTTGGAAACCACACAAACGTAGCAGAGCTGCCGTCAGCTGGGTCCCTAAATGACTGTGTGGAGCAGAGCCTTCCACTGACTTGAAACATGCGACTAGCAACGTGACTGTGACACATGAGACATCTCCTTGGATCTTTGGGGTCTATTTGTCACAGCAGCTTAGCCTGCCCATACATGGGTCTCCATGTTGACCTCCTTAAGAGTTTTCAAGGCTCCTTTTTATTATTACACCTGATTTCTGCCTTGTTTTCTGATATTAAACCCTAATCCTATCCCTTCCCTACTGCATAAGATGTGACTCCACCACGAGCTAAAATGGACCACTGGACAATTGGTGAGGTTTGGATTCTTCTCCTGCTTCTTTAACTTTTCTGAACTTTCCACAACTCAGTTAAGCATAAACTCCATAAAATTATGGATAGAAAAAAAAAGACCAGAAGAAAAGCCCAGTGTCTCCTGTGACCACTCCAGGACCTGTGGCTGGGGAGCAGGATGGAGTCCCAGAGCTCAGGGCTGGAGGATTCACCATCAATGAGGCTATTCAAACTCTTGAGGAAAACATCTCCCATTGGCCCAGCCCTGGGATAGTTAGATGTCAGAGACACAGGTCCCAATGCCCCTGCAGTGGCCTCCAAACATTGTCCCACAGACCAGCCACATCCCCATCACCTGGGGAGCTTATAAGGATGCAGATTCCCCAGGGCCCACTGTCTGAGGTTCTGTACACAGCTGGGCCCAGAGTCTGAACCCATTCTACAGATTTTGCAGAACTCCTGGGCCAGCCAGAGGCAACCTGGGCAAGAGGCCCACTCCTGTCTTACTGCTTGGAAGCTACTGGCAAAGTCTGCCTTGTGGTGGAGGGTTCTAGAAACATCGCTGCTCTCCCTCAGTCACTTCCCCTCACCTGCCCATCCCCATCCCACCTTCTGACTCTCTGAGACCCCAGAGGTGGCCCCCACTCACTCAGTGCCCTGTGGGGTGGGGGCGCCCAACCAGGCAACCACTGGTGACTCAGCTGGTGACAGCACCTTGAGCTCTTCTGCCTCATCATCTTGGGAGGGCAGCCTCTTCCTGCAAGGACACAGATGTGGAAGGGCCTTCAGCCAGGGCAGGGGCCCCAGGGGGACGTGGACCGGCTTGGAGCCCTGCAGATCACCCAAAGCTGAATCCTGGGTGGGGGATGGTGCTGCCAAACGGTCCTCACTTGCCTGCAGGGAGACAAAAAGGGAGAAGGGAGGGGCATAGCCACTCTCTGGACCTCAGTCTCCACATCTGTTCAATGGCCTAGTGTAAAAGTAACAGCATCGACTTGGTATCAGGAAAACCTGAGCTTGCATCACAGCCCTGCTTCTTCCCAGGGTGTGATCTTGGCAAGTCACTTACTCTGTAAACTCTGCACCACCTCCCTTTCCCCCTCTGTAGAATGGGACTAAATCTACCCAACTAAATGAGACACTTATCACTCCGCTGGGTCACAGCTTACGCATCCTCCTCCCTTCCCCAGCTCATCCCCCCTCCATTCTCTATCATTCCACCCTTCCAGCTACTAGAGAAGGCCTGAGGGCTCATGGTCCATCTGTTAATTCTCCTGGAAGCTCAGACTTCCTCCCTTTGCAGATGTGCCCCCTGACTGGAAAAGATAACACTCATGGGCCATGGAGTCTGGTCTCCAGCTCATGGTGTGACCTGGGGCAAGTTCCATCTCCCCAGGAGCTCCAGGTTCCCTATCTGAAGAGTGAAGACCAAGTTAACCCCGGGGTCCCCTGCCACTGAGTCCAAGTCTGCCATGGGGAGCTGCATATGGAGCAATTAGCATCTGGGCTGACGGTGTCCAGGTCTGAATCCACCTGGCACTCTTCCCATCCTCAACCCCCGTGACTCAGGATTCCACCATTTGGGCTTCTGGAGGGACACAGGAGGGATGTGCAGCATTTGCCTTTATTCCAGAAGGTTCTGAAACTATCCTATCACCTTCTGCCAACTCACCTAGGATGGCAAATCTCATAGATTCACCTCTTTCACACTCCAATTAAAAGGACGGCCACGCACGAGAAGACTGAGGCCAGAATTTCCACAGGTGGGACCCAAACTCAGTCCCACGCCTAGCCCGGTGCCCTCTCCCGAGCCTGGAGGGCATCTGCTGCCCCAGAGAGCCCAGAGTGTGGACTGAGTCAGCAGCTGCCCTCCCCCAGCTCCGCCCGGCCCCGTGCTGAGCACCACGTGCAGCAGCTCCTCGAATCCTCACAGCATCCTGTAGACAGGCGGTGTTCCATCCCATCTTACAGCAGGAAAATGCAGGCCCAGGAAGGGTCAGTGACTTGCCTGAAGCGTCACGTCTGCTAAATGGTGAGCTGGGATTCGATCCAAACCACGGCCTTAAGCTCTGAGGAGGGACTTACCCGCGTGCCCCTCTGTCAGAGCCTGCGGTTTTAGTGGTTTTTCTGCTCCAGTCAGTTGTCCCCAGTGCTCATTCCATCCCTGACCACAGGCAGCACCCCCGGCCCCTCATGCCAGGCATCAGAGTTCTCTCCTCTGGAAGCCAAGCTCAGGGAGAGGCCCCCCAGTTCCTCGCAGTCACCTCCTACTTAGCATTCCCTGGAACAGCCTGCTTGGTCAATTACTTGTTCATTGTCTATCCCAGCCCCACTAGAATGGCAGCTCCGTGAGGGCAGCCCCTGGCAGGCTCCTCCTTGATGCATCCCCAGCACCTAGAGCAGAGCCTGGCTCATAAAGATGTTTACTAAATGTTGGTGAATGAATAAATGAATGAACGAATGATAGGGATAAGAGGAGCCCCACAGGTCCAGCCCATCCATAAGCAGAAAGCAGGAGGCTTGGATTCTAGTCCCAAGTGATCCTAGTCCCCTCCTTGCCCCCAAATATCCACCTGCAACCCAGCCTGTACAGTTTCCCTACCCTTATGAAGGGAGGGAGGTAGACCAGATGTCTGAAACCATGGTGGTGCCATTTCTTCTGCTGTCTGTACCCTGTGCATAATTCAATGAATTAAACACGAGGACGGATGGGGCTGTGAGCTGTGTTGCAAGGCTAGGTGAGATTATGACTCTTTTCTCCACATTAAAATCTGAGAGCCCCCTCTGTTTGCCACATCCAGCCATCTCCATTCTGGCAGGCTCCTGGCCTCAGCTGAGAAATTACTCAAGGGTTCATGGATGAGAGCAAAAATTAATCAAGAAAAAAGAACCATCTCTCAATCTAGCCAGTGCAGGAGAAGCACTGACAGCTCCACTTTAGCTTAGACGTAGTCATTCACAAAGCACTGTACTGTACTTCATAGTTTGCCTACAGCTGTATGCAGGACCTCTCCCAGTTACCTGGCTCAGATTGTCCAAAACCAACTCTAACCATGCAACAACAAACTTATCTCAAGAGGCATAAAAATATGTGCAAATTTGACCAGGAATCCCACTCGTGAGAAAGAAGCCTAAGGACAGAGAGCAGAAGACCAAAGAGATGTTCATAGCACCATTATGGACAGTGCCCAACAAGAGGGGATTTGTTAAGTCCACTCTGGCACATGGAGCTGTAGGAATATCATACAGCCATCATAAATGAGTGTTAAGGAGACAGCCTGGCAAAGTTGAGAAGGATTCACTAAATGAGATGTGGTCTCAAATGAGACGTGATCCAAATCACTCCTTCAATTAAAACCACATTAAAGCATGGGCCCATAAACTAGGTGTGGATGAGAAGGCAGAAAAATAAAAACACGATCTAGTGCTCTGGGATTATGATGATTATTTTTCTAGTGTTCTTTGGTATTTCCATTGTATGATTTAATACTAAAATGAAAGGGTGGAAATTAGCTCTGTGACATTTATTACCCCCTTCTAGCATATAGTTGAGGGTTTTGGGGACAGGGCTTCCTGGAGAGCTCTTTATAGAGCCCTAAGCCAGCAATCAGGAGAACAAGGAAGTGGGGTCATAGTCCCACTTCTGACACCAACTTGCTGAGTGACCTTGGGCCAGCTGCTTCCCCTCTCTGGCCTTAGTCTCCTCTTCTGCCAAGTGGACAGGTGGCACAGTGCTGTGAAAAGCCCAAGAGAAGCATAAAAGGTGACCTGTGGTTGCCTGCGGCCGAGCCTGGGACTGTGAGAGTGTCGGATTTGGCAGGAGAAGGTGGTGGCAGCACAGGTGAGGGTGGATTCTCCTCCACGATGAGGGGGTGGCTGTCAGCATCAGCATCTTCCACCTGCACTTCAGGGTGCTCTTTTGTGGTAGGCACTTGGGGAGAAGGAGAGGAGAGAGTCAGAGACAGAGAAGAGCCAGGTCCCAAGGGCCTTGCTGTGTTATTGAAGGAAGCCACAAAAAGCATGTTTGCAGGCACCCACCTCCCAGCAGGCGCACAGGAGAGCTCCATGCAAAAGGTGCAAGAATGCAGAGCCCAGATCTCTCTGAGGGCCGTGGACACCCCAGCCACTAGCCCAGGAGCCACAAAAGAAGCCATGATGCCGCAGAAGCCACAGGAGCTCCTGGACACAGCCTGGAGTCTGGCTTTCCAAAGCCCAGCCTGGTTTCCCTGGGCCTGGAGAAGCATCGAGGACGCAGGGTTGGGGGAGGGGGATGGTAGCATTCAGAGAGGATGTGGGGAGCTTGGGGGAGACTGAGCCCCAGGGCCTGGCCTAGCACAGCCTGGCTCAGCTGCCTCCCTCTCTGGGCCTCAGTTTCCCCATCCCGAGGTAGGGGGGATGATGCCTTCCCAGGCCTGTGGGAGGCTGGGGCAGGAGGGCACATGGCCTCATGCTCTTGAAGGGCCTCAAATGGGGACATTTGTCACAGCCTATCTTTATAGTGTGTGTTACCCCTATTTGGGTACCCGTTTTGATATTTCCTTGTTTTGTACATGCCAGAAGCCCCCAAAATTCATCAACCCAATCCCTCTCCCACCCTTCCCAGAGGCCTGGTGGCATGTCCCACATCCCGAGAATCGGGTCCTCCCTGGGAAGCCTGGTTGTGGCCCTACTTTAGGCTTTGTTATCCACCCCAGGGACTGTGGGGACAGGTCTGCCCTGGGCCAGAGCTCAGAGGATGCTGAGCGGCTGGGATGCTGCCCCCACTCCCCACCACGCCTGTGTGGGACCACTGCAGCCAGGCGCAGGCCTGGGCACCAAGCTGGGAAGGCACACATTCCCCAAAATGGGGAGGGGGAGCATTTTGAAACACTTGGATGTGTGACTTTTCTTTTAATGGCCATCATGGGAAAAGCCAGCACTTGGTGGAGTTTGGTGGAGGTCGGGTCTCAAGACTTTTTGGCATTAATTTGACTAAACCCTAAGCCCTCAGGGGAAGAGGATGAACAGGAATTGAGACATTTTAAAAGATTTAAGGAAGAAGTTTTACCAGAGTAAGGAGATGCCCCAGGCTGTGGAAAGCCAGCAGAGGGGAACTGACCCTGCTTCCCGGCAGACCTCGGGAGGTGAGTGGAGGTGGGATGGGGCGTGGAGGCCACCAGGATGAGGGCAGCCTCTCAAAAATGCTCAGGGGGGTCGGGCCGGCCCCGCGGCCGAGTGGTTAAAGTTCTGCACACTCGGCTTCGGTAGCCCAGGTTCGTGGGTTCGGATCCCAGGCTTGGACGTACTCCACTCATCAGCCATGCTGTGGAGGCATCCCACATACAAAATAGAGGAAGATTGGCATGGATTTTAGCTCAGGGCCAATCTTCCTCGCCAAAAAAACAAAAAAATGCTCAGGGCCCAGAGTGCCCCCATTGTGGCCCCCGAGCAGCAGAAAGCACCCTGTGAGACCCCAGGGAAAGGCCCCAGCATCTGTGAGGCCCTTAGGGAGGCAGGGAGGGGCAGACGCTCCCCTCACCCTGCCCTGCCCTGGGAAAGACCCTGCAATCCCCTGGGGAGGAGGGAAACCCCTAAGTCTGGTATCTCATTTCCCACCAGCTTGGCGGAGTAGGCACTCAAATAGAAATTATATTGGTTTATATTTTATTGATTTATAGAATAAGAGTAATACTGTTAAAAATATAAAGAGTACAATTGTACGATTGAATTGGTTTAGAGAATAATACTATTTACTGTTAAGCACTTCCTCTGTGCCTGCCGGGCATCTGTTTCACTGAACTCTAAGTGCTTTATATCCATTCGTTCTTCTCCCCTTCCCCGCCGCTCTTTGAGGTCGTGGCTGTGGTTGTCCCCATTTTGTGGATCAGGAAACTGGAGCACAGAGAGGTTAACAAACTTGCTGCAGAGCTTAACTGCTTATCCCATCCTGAGGGTGGTGAGCAGCACACACAGGGGCCTCTGTGCAAATGAAACCTCAGCTCAGAGGTGCCAAGTAGCACCATTCACATGGGCATAACATCCTCCCTATGCGCTGTCATTGCCCTGTCTGCAGCATTTAAAGTCACTGCGTGTCACAGCACGGCCAGTTCAGTCCACTGTCCCAATGTGTCCGTGGGAATATTCTCAAAGTGTGGGGCTCCCAGGGACCAGAGAGGACACAAGATGATTTTAGATGGCACAGCCAAGACAAAGGATAACATGGAATGAGAACATTCCCCCCATTTCACTTCTTTCTGGATCCTGAATACGCAGAGAGGAAGTTTCAGATTAATGCTACTGTGGCCGTAACACCTCTCTGACACAGCTAATCCCCTTTGTGGCTGGGAGAGCAGGCCCCAGCTGTGAGCCTGCAGCAGGCCATTGTATTTCTGCAGAAACTATCAACACTACTTTGTCTTCAGTCTATTTGTGGTCCTTTCTATGTATGCCTTCTGTTTGTGGCATGCAATACTGGTTTTCATTTTAACAGCAATGTAAAGTCTCCGGTTTAAAGACACTTAAATAAAAAACGGAATCCATTGAAAGAAAAATAGTGAGCAAATGAAAGTAGAGTTGGTACAGAATATAGCAAAAATCGAGGAGTGATATATGGGAAGGGAAGTTGGGGGAGCCTTTGGAGTAAGTAGATTTAGGGCTTGCCCAGAAGACTGAGCCTGGAGTGTCATCCATTGTCATGCCACGTGCCACCTCACCCCATCCTGTGCCCAACCAGAGCCAGGAAGCGGGGAGGACAACAGTGGACCTCTCCTCATAGGATGTTTGGTTCTACTTGTCTGTTGATCTCAGAGGCAAGCTTGCCCAGTGCCGTCCAAAAATAAACAAACAAATCAAAAGGGAAAGTGAGCAGGTCTGGCTTGAGTTAAGGCAGAAAGTGACAGGGGCTAGCCCAGAGCCACCAGGATGTCCCTGAGCACTCTGTCTTCAGGCAGCAGGAGCCTGAAGGCCACCGTGGGGACCTTGTCACAATTAAATGGATCCAGACAGGCCCTCTCTCTGTTCTGGCTCCTGAGTGAGCCTCTCTTCCTGCTGCCTGCCGATACCTGGGGCCTCTCCTTTCCTGAAATGGAATTTGCTGGGCAGATATCAACAGAACTCAGGAAGTCCAGCTCCCATCAAACTCTCGATGTCAGTAGATTCTGTCTGCAATGGACCTCCACATTCCTCTTCTGCTCCATTCTCCATTTATTCTCTTCCCCAGCTCAGCTGCCTGCCCCAAGCCTCTTGGCCTAGAGATCTGAGTGACTTGTTTAAACTAGAGTGTGAGTGACTGCCTGTATAAAAAAACGATGATCCGCAGAAAGCAACATTTAACCCAAAGAAATGAATTGCTCATTGTGCAGTTTTAGGCACAGAGAGAAGGGGACTAATACCCCTCGAGTCACCACAAAGCAAGATGAAGGCGTTGATCAGCAGAGGAAGAGGGGGTGGTTTTCCGTGAGCCCAACTAGTTGTCCCACGCCATGACCATGGCAGCCATGCGGGAAGCTGCCTAAGCCATGCAGAAGCACACATCACGGGCACCAGCATGCGGGGTGGGCGAGATCACACTACCTAGGCGACGGATGGAGCCCCTGGTCTCCCTGGCGAAGCTGGAGTTGGACAAGGCCGTCCTCCGGTTGGTGAGGACGGGGATGCGGGTGAGTGGGGGGCGGTAGCTGGGCACATTGGGGAGGTGCTCTGCCAGGTTTGGGGGGACAAGCTTGGGGGCCACCTGGCCAGGTGGCAGGTCCTGGACCAGGCGACTCAGCTCCATATCCCGGCCTGGTTTAGCCATGGTGCTGGGGTCAGGGGCTCTCCAGCAGAGGGGGGACCCTGGGGACTGCAATGAGGAGCACAGAGTCGGGGGAGGCCGGGTAGGTGGGGCTCCTCCCCACCAGCGCAAGCACAGACCAGCCCACTGCCCGCCTGCACTCGCAGAGGCTGCACCCAAAGTCTGGAGCATCACTCTTGTCCCGAGTTCAACATCAAGTGTCACCAAGTTATATGGCTGCTCCGCCCAACAGCTCTGAGGGGCAGCCCCGATTCCCCCAACTTCTTGTTCTCTCTCTGCTAACCAACCACCGGTAGCATTTCCCATCTCAGACTCAAAAGTTAGAATCAAAGAACCCAGAACTCCTCGGACTCTTAGGCTCACAGACTCGGGACTCAAACATTCTTAACCCGGCAGGATTTTCCATCCCAAAGGAACCCTGGAGCTCAATTCATGTCACTTCCAACCAGAAGCAGCCCTGGTTCCCCAACTGCGCTGCACATTGGAATCACCTGGGGAGGTTTGGAAGTGCTGATGCCCGGGCCCATCCCCAGAGATTCTGATTTAATGGTCTGGGGGAGGCCTGGCACCCGAATTGTTTAAATCTCCCCAAGTGATTCTAACATGCTGCCGTGTTTGAGAACCAGGACTCGGGGCCACTGCCTGTCGGATACTCAAGTGTAGACGAGTCACCGGGAGACCTTGTTACGATGCAGACTCCGGTTCAGCAGACCTGGGGTGGGGCCTGGGACCCTGCATTTCTAACCAGCTCCCAGGTGACGCCAAAGCTGCGGGTTCTAGGTTCACCCTTTCGAGTAGCGGCAGACAAATGGCCGTGCATCAGTGTTCCTCAGAGTGTGTTCCCAGAGCACCTGCTTCCAGGTGACCTGGGGAAGGGTGCGAGCCAACCCCTTGGAATCTGAGTCTGCACCTGGGTGACCTGGTCTTATTCATCTGTGTGGGGCGCAGACTGAGGAGGTTTCCTACAGATATGTGTTGAAGTTGATGGAGGACGTTTATCAAAGGCCAGGTGGGGAGCCAGCTCAGGACACATGGGGTCAGGACAGTGGGTCCAGTCCCATCTCAGTCGCTGGCTGGCTGGGAACACGAGCATCGTGGTGCTATGTGGCCTCCTCCCTCAGCGCCAGCCCCAGCGCTGGGTGCCTTCGACACCTTGTTGCCCCTACTCTGCCCAACAGCCTTGTGAGGTAGGTACTATTATTGCTCCATCTTTCTTCATCTGGGAGCCACAGCTAAGAGAGGTTACAGAACTGGTTCCAGGTCATGCAGCAAGGAAGAGGGAGGAGCCAGGAGTGAAACACAGGTCTGTGCCCTTGACTGCTTGGCTAAATGCTGCCCACACGGAGCCTCGGTTTTCTCATCTGTGAAATGGTCTGTCTGCCCCGCAGGGTGGCTGGAGCACCAGTGGCCTGAGGAACATGGAGACTTGTAAAGCCAGGGTTCCATGTCCATCTGACCCGGGCTCCATGACCCAGCCATCCTCGGCTCCCCTAAACTCTGTCCCCCCGTCCCTGGAGTTCTCAGGATTGGGGGTGGGGTGGTAAACAACAGCAAAGTGCATGTGCCGGGTACAACCTGGAGATGTTAGCAGTAAGAAAGAGCTCGTCAAGAGATGGGGAGTCTAGGACATGCCCTTAGCAAGTTCTGGTCCCAGTTTTCTCTGTCACATTTGAGCCAAACCCTCGCTGGGTGGTAGCCCAGAGAACTGTGTTCCCAGTGAGGGGTGGCAGGAGGGGTCGGCTGAGAGTAGGGTTTCCCCAGGCCTCCTGGGGGTCTGGGGGCCTCAGTGCAATTCCCCTGGGGCCTTTGAAATCCATCACCAGGTTCTGATAATGTGGCCCCAGGACACAGAGGATGGGTTTTCCCTGAGGATGGGCAGGTGGAGGGGGGAGGGAAGATGGAGATGGAGGGGGAGGAGGTGGGGTCCCCTCGGCCCAGGCTGCCCCCAGCCTGAAAGTGTCCTGGGGGCAACCCACCCCCCACCGCACACCTACCTCCTGAGCTGGCGGCCACGGCCTCCCCCTGCAGTTCCTGCACAAAATGAAGTGGAAACAGAAGCTGGGGCCACCAGCCCCCCTCCCAGCCCCGGTCCAACCCAGCCCCTGTCGGGAGATCTGCCCTCCGGAGTCCTCATGGGCCCACATTCTACTCCTGGCCCTGCCCGGCCAGCCAGGCCCTGCCAGCCCACCTTCTGGGGCATCCAGGGACGCGGCCTCCACCCTGTAGAGGGCAGTGCACACAGGCCCCAACACCTGGACTTGTCACATATCATGAGGGGGTCTTCTCAGCCAGCACGTGAGGACAAAGCAATGAGAGTCGCCACCACAGCACTCCCCCTGCGGGCACAGCACTTCACAGTGTACAGCTGTGTACGACACCCTGGGGAGGGGTTTTTAGCCCCATTTTACAGAGAAGGCCACTGAGGCCCAGAGTGGGGAACTGACTTGCCCAGGGGCACACAGCCTTGTGAGAACTGGAGGGCACGTCTTCCTTCCGTGTCACCCAAGGCCCTTCCTGACACCATCTGAGGTACGAGCAGGGCCTCACAGGACCCACCACCTGCTCCCCTCTGTCCAGTGGGCATTGCACCAGCTGGAACCCCCTGAAAACACAGTGGACAAGGCCCCAGCCCCTTCCACCGATGCCAGCCCGGGCCTCAGGGGTGGCCGGGGGCCAGGCTGGTGCTGCTTCATACCTGCGCTGAGGCCCTCTGGTGCTTGGTCCCGCCTACTCCGCTCGGGGGCTCGCCATCCTCTGCCACCAGACAGCTATCCAGCAGGACACTGCGACCCGAGGGGGAGGAGGAAAGTGCTGGGGTTAGCGGTGTTAAACGTTCCCTGAACCCTGCTGAGTGCCAGGCTCTGTGTCGGGACCCGGGGCACAAAGATGCCCAAGACAGGTCCTCACCCTCAAGAGGCTCCCAGCTCAGGGGTCAGCAGATTCCGTGTCCTGCTAACAATCTCCCAGTCTGAGACATACACCAAGCAAGGGGCTGTGAAGGGCACAGCCACAATTCTGCCTAGGAAGGAGGGCTTCCCAGAGGAGGTGGCCTGTGAGCTGGGAAGGGTGTCCAAGAAGGGGGAATAGCACGTGCAAAGAAAAGCATGGAGGATGGTTTGGGGAACTGTCCTCTGGGGTGGGACCAAAGGGCACTGAATAGCGTTCAAAATACACGTCCAGTGTTTCCCCTCTGTGAGTCTGCAGGCAACCTTGCTGATGCAGGCAGGGCAGAGAGGAAGAGAAAAATGAGGCCCAGAGAGGTGAACTGACGTGGCCAACATCACACAGAGAATTGTCCCAAACCACACAAACCCCAAATGCGGGCCCCGGTTCTTTCCGTGCCATGAGATCAGAGCCACACTGCAGCTGCTGAAGGTTTCAGGGGTCCCCGGCCCAGGCAGTGGGCTACACAAGTGATAGGGGCCAGGGGGAGGTTATAGGGAGCGGGGGAGACTATGGCAAACCAGAGGCCCGGTGCCCATCTGAGTCTACATCCCCACTCTGCTCAGAATGGGGCCCCAGGGACAGACCTTCCCATTTTCGAAAGGAATGTGAGCTCCATGTTTTATTTATTTATTTTTAAAGATTTCAAATTTAAATTAAATTTTATTTTTTTGTGAGGGAGATTGCCCTGAGCTAACATCCGCTGCCAAGGCTCCTCTTTTTGCTGAGGAAGATTGGCCCTGGGCTAACACCCATGCCCATCTTCCCCTACTTTATATGGGACGCTGCCACAGCATGGCTTGACAAGCGGTGTGTCCTCCCAGCCCGGGATCCGAACCTGTGAACCCCAGGCCACCAAAGCGGAGCGCACAAACTTAACTGCTACGCCACCGGGCCGTCCCTGAACTACATGTTCTGAAGGTAAAATCTCCCAATCTTTAGATGCTGATAATTAATCCAAATTAATATGTCTATATTAATAAGCAGATATCCAAAAGAGTCTGTCTCCAGGCTAAATTCAGCCCTTAGATGCCTGTGTGCAACCTCTGGGTTAAAACGATGACTCAGGACCAGGGGCTAATGTGATTTTTTGTAATAAGAATTAGATCGTGCTTCCTAATGGCCCTGCCCCACCCCACAGACCCCTGTCACCACGGCTCGCAGAGGAGGCTCTGCGGTGTCTGCGGTCCGGAAAACCAGAATTCACCAGCCTCTGCCCAGAGGGCCGCGTCTCAGCCCTCCCGCAGTGGACGAGCAGTGGGGACGGACTGCAGCCCCGGTCAGTCAGAGCCAGCAGCCTGGGACCTGGAATCGACTGGCAACCACATTGTCACAGCAGCTCCCGTGGTTGTGTGCCAGGTGCTGGGCCAAGCACTTTGCCTGCAGTGTCTCCCCGAATCCTCACCCAAACAATCCTGAGAGACCCAGGCTATGACTGATTCCATCCCAGCTTAGAAATCGGAAGCTCAGAGAGGTCAGATGGACTGTCCACGGTCACACAGCCTGTACAAGGCGAGCCTGGATAAAACACGGGTGTCTCTGACCCCAACGCCATGTACTTTACACTCCGCTGCCCGCTCTGAGTGTCTACACAGCCCCACGTGACACGGAGGAGCGAGGAGAGTGTCGGGAGGACCCCAGCACCCACCTCTCTTTATTCCTCTTCGTTGTATCGGGATTTCCACCGTGAGGGGCCTGAATTAGGGTCACGCTCCCTACCCTGCCGGGGAAGAAGCAGATCTCCTTAAAGAGATTTAAGTCACAAAAGCAAGGGCACATTAGGACTTTCCTGGGCCCCTTCCTCCATAAAAACATATTAAAAATTATATTTCGTGACTGCTTTGATATGAAGATTCTTATGTTAATATTATATACCAAAACATTCTCTTCCCTCTAAAAGTTCATTTTTTGGTCTGATTTTAAAAGATATTAAAATATTCTTGGGGGCCCCTAAAAATATTACAGGAACGATGCTCAGTTCTCAGAGCACAAAGGCCAGGAAATGAACTTCCCACAGTGCAGTCAGAGGCTGCTTGGGTCTTGCTCATTCCAGAATCAGGCCAGGAAATCACTGTATGGTCTTGAGCAAGTCACCGGGAAGCCCCTGGGCTGCCTCTGTTTGCTCATCCGTCAAATGGGTAGGACGCGCCCAGCCTGCACAGCCCAACTTATCTGAGTGAGGTCAGAAGGGCCAGTGAGAATCTCATGGAAAAGTCAAGGAAGGCTTCCCATGTCAGGTGTCATTCTCGATCCTCCGTCTCTAAACACAGGCGAGCAGCTTCCCGTGTCTGTGGTGTCAAGTTTTCGCTTTGGGGTCAGCGTGACCTGGGACAGAATCCCAGCTCTGCACGTGCTGGCAGGGCACCCCTGGAGATGGAGGGTACTGTCCCTGAACCTCAGTTCTCCCATCTGTGAAATGGGGTTAATAATAGGTGCCTTAGCACAATGTCTGGTCTGGAAAACAAGTGTTAATCAAATGGAAGCTATTATTATGATTGTTCTTGTCGTTATTATTATTAATCCCAGAGGAGGCGGCGTTCTGCAGGTCTGTGAATCACCCACGTGGATTGGGAAACATTTTGCACAAACATCTCCAGCCACTGAGACATCTAATGAGCCCTACGGTGGCCCTGTCAGCACCACCAGGGGCTGTTTTGGGACCCAAAGTCATGTTGCCCTGGTCAGCAATGTGCCCAGTGCCTGCCAAGGCCCCCTCTTGCCCAGCCCAGAAGCAGCAGCCCATCAATTTCTAGAAAGTTCCCAAATCCCAGGGATTTCCAAGCAGAGGATGAGACAGACTGGCTGAGGGAGGCATGCCGGAGGACCCCCCAGCTCTCCAAGTTAAAGGCGCAGGGAGTAGCAGAGCAGCCAGCTTGCAAGGGTTTGCCAGCCCACTGCTCCTCCCCCAGGTCACCTGGCGGGCTGTGCCCCCAGTGAAGGTCCTCACTGTCGCCTTCAGCAGACTCGACCCTGCACCCCAACCCTGAAAGAAGGAAGGAGGGGAGCCCTCAGGGAGAAGCAGCCACCTACTTGGGTCTCGCCGTCTTTGCTGACAAGGGCACCCGTGGTGCAGGAGCTCAGCTGGGGACGATGACATTCATCGCAAGCCCTGGGGCAGTGCCCACAAGGAGAGAATTTGGAGACCCCGGCCCAGCCACAAGCCTGCAAGGCCAGCTCCGGAGCCAGTGTGGCTCGGGTGGCGGATGAGCCACCGATCCTTCCTGCTTCTAATCAGATTGAGGGGATGTGCAGGGAACTCTGTAGAAACACCCCAGGGAGGCCAGGTGGGGACTAAAAGGCCGCGGTTGCTAGGAAAGGCCAGGCTGTCGCCGGCAGAGACCAGGTCGCTAGGCGACTGTCTGCCCGTTACCAGGGCCTGCGCGTCATCAGTAACCCCTGTGCCTCCGCAAAGCTGGCCAAGAGCATCCTTCCCCCACCGGTGACAGCCCAGCCAGCCTGTCCCAAGCCTGACACCCTCCGGCCCTGCCCCGGGATCACTCACTCTGTCACCAGAGGGCCCTCATCCCTCCCTGGGCCCCTGTGCTCAAAAGTTCCCCGAGTGTGAAACTCTGGGTAAACATTCGTGTGAGCGTGTGTGTGCCTGCAGTATTTGTGGGCAACTGTATGCACCTGCTTGTGTGCAAGAGCACGTGTGCAGGGTGTAGTATGGATGTGCATATATGTGCGTGCGTGTGTGCACACGTGTGAACACATGTGTGAGTGTGTTGTGGTTCTTGTGCATGTCTGCAGGCTGCGTGTGGGTAGAAGTATGTGCATGCCTGCACATGTAAGTGTGTGCATAACCCAGTATGTGTGTGTGTGTGTGTCTACGTGCTGTGTGCATGTGCAGTCCAGACGTGTGTGTGTACTGCACACTGAGAACACGTGTGGTTGACGCATGTGCGTGTGTGCGAGCCCTTGGATGACTGGCCTTCAAGGGGCGCTGCAGCTCAAGAGCAGTGGCATAGAGAGGGGTTTTCAGGCCTGTGTGTTTGGTGCACAGGTTTAGTGGGGGGACAACCCCCCTCTATGCGCTCCACACAGAGGCAGGTGGAAAGCAGAGGGCAAATAAGACTGCACTATCTAAGGTCTTCGCCCGGGGGACGGGCAGTCAGCAGGTAATGAGAGCAGCCTGACTCTGGGGGGGCCCAGAGGGCAGAATTAGGACTGGGTTTCAGAAACCAGAGGGAAGTACCCTTAGTTTTGGTGGAAGAAATAATCTCATAAGTCAGAGGTGCATATGGATGGAATGGACGGCCTTCAAAAGGTTGTGAGCTCCCTGTCATTGGAGGCAAGCAAGTAGCTATGCGGCGTCCTGCCAAGGATGGAAGTTTACATATGAACTGGGCAAGGGTGGCTAAAAGCAGATGACACTGAGCAGCTGTCCAGCCCTGAAATCCTGTGTTGGGCTCATGGTTTAACCCTTTCCTGACTGGGGCTGAAAGTGACCCTCAGTGGGGATGAGAACCATCAGCGACCTTCGATGGGGCACTCGCTCCAGGCCGGGTCCTACCGCATCCATTTTCACAGCTGGCCCCACGACCGCCCTGCAGGGGGTTGACAGACGTGGGGGCAGAAGCTCTGTGCGGGTCTGCCGCTTGCCCACGTCACCCCACTAAGAGGAGCCAAGCCTGTGCTCCCAACACTCACCCTGCCACCCTGCCTTGGGCCATGGCCAGGGGACAGGTCAGGGAGGAAGGGTGTGGGCAGGAGGTACCACGAAGGGCAGAGTGACAGGGACAGGGAACAATGCAAGGGGGTTGGAGCCAGGGGACAGACTAAGTCAGTCTGGCCTGATCCACGATAACAGCCTCACTGCTCTCCCTCCCTCAGTCTCTCCACAAAGCAGCTGCCAGATCATGTCACTCCCCTGCTCACCCACCTTCAATGGCTCCCCATTGCTCTCAGGAAATCAAGTGCAACGCCTTCACAATCCGGCCTCACTGCCTCTGAAGCATCATCCCCCACCACACCCACCAGGTACGCTGTCACTCTTCCCCGGACATGCGGGTTGCTCTTCAGCCCCGGGATCACTTCCTCCTCCTGGAAACACTTTCCAACCAGCCTGCAGGCCCCATTCTTTTCTCAGCTCCCTCTCCCCTCACTGGGCCTCCTCCTCGGTCCTTTCTGGCTCCTCCTCATCTTCTCGGCTCTTCTCAGGCCTTTGGGCCTCTCCTCTATCCACGCTCACTCCCTGGGCATCTCCTCCAGCCCCACGGTTTTCAGTTCCATCTACGGGACCAGACTCCCGCCTTTACACCTCCAGTCCAACCTCTCACTCTCCTAAGTCCAGACTCACACTCCAGCTCCCTGCTCTGCATCTCCACCCATCCGTCCGTCCTTCCGTCTACCCCACATTGCTAAGAATCTTCTCTCTCTTAGTGGTTTCTTTTCTATTATTATTATTGAACTATATCTGACATATAACATTGTTAAATTTAAGGTGTACAACATGTTGATTTGATACAGTTATATATAATAACATGATTTCCGTTGTGGAGATCATGTCACATGATTATCATTTCTTTTTCAGTGGTTGGAATAATTAAGATCTAGTGTCTTAGCAAGTTTGATGATTATAACTTTCAGTGGCTTCTGATCTCCATTTTTTAAACTTTACTTTAAGCGAACTCGTCTCTGTGTGTGAACGTTGAAATCTTATGGATGTGGGAGGAGAATCGACCATTAAGGGGCAGTAGAGCAGAATCCAGGGCAGCCTCAGAAGTCGTCAAAGGCAACCGTGGGACCATTGTGGGGACGTAGAGGGGGACACACCCAGGCCTTGGCTTTGTTAGTTACAGAGAGCTGGGAGCCCACTACGTGTGTCCATTCATTCATCCATCCATGCATTCAACCAACATGTATTTGGTGCCTACTGTTCCAGGCGCTGTCCAGGCTCTGGGGACACGGCAGTGAACACAAGAGGCGAACATCCTCTCCCTTGTGGAGGTGGCGTTCTAGTGTTCGTTTGTGTGGCGGGGGGGAGGGTGTGGAGTGGTGAGTAATATGAGTCCCGGGTCACTATGAGCAGAGTGGAGGACCTCCAGCCTCCCGCAGAGCAAAGGAAGGGGCTCTCCAGAGCAGCAGAGAGCACCCCCACCCCAGCCGCCCCCCACTGTAAACCCTCCCTGGGCCATCCGCCAGCCAGGGGCACAAGCGCCTTACTCAAGCTCCTCCTCCTCCTCGTCCTCCTCCTCCTCTCCATCCTCCTCCTCATCTTCTCTCTCCTCTTGAATCCG
Source organism: Tapirus indicus (assembly GCA_031878705.1). NCBI lineage: Eukaryota > Metazoa > Chordata > Mammalia > Perissodactyla > Tapiridae > Tapirus > Tapirus indicus. The sequence goes on along the minus strand of CM062927.1, from coordinate 26,555,423 downwards.
GGGCAGCTCCCTGAGTTGAGGTCAGAGGCAGGAGGTGAGCCCACTTGCAGTTGCACCCCGAGTCCACCTCCCCCCCCATTTTCGGTAGGGTGTCCTGGGACCCCTGAGACCAGACCTGAACTGGCCAACCAAGGCTCGACCTGGGGAGCCCCACCTGAGCAGCCCCGGGCTCTCTCTCTAGCAACAAGGCTCCTTCACTGCCTGAGGGGCCTGTTCCAGCCCCACCATCCTGGGGGTGACCCTAGGTCAGCCCCTGATCCTCTCTGGCGCTCAGTTTCCCCATCTTTGCAATGTAGGTCATGGGTCTGCGGACCTGAGGCCTCCCAGCATGAGTGGCTGTCACCAAGATCACTAGCAGGAACTAACGTGGTGATGTCCCTGTGAGGGGCAACTCGGCAATCACTACCATGATTACACATCCCCAGGCCCAATGACCTCACAACCCCCCCCCCGGAAATTTATCCTGTGGATGCATTCACACGCATGAGCAAGGACATATGTGCAAGAGCGTTTGTTGCAGAACTCTTTATAATAACAGCATTTTGGAATCAACCTAAATGTCCATCAATAGTGGACAGGTTACATCAATTCTGGCACATCCATATGATGGAATACTATGCAGCTGTAAAAAAGGCAGGTAATCTGCATGCACTGACAGTGGAAAGATGTCAAGTCACGTGGTTGAATGACTACAGCAAGATGCAGACAGGCAGGTTCATGTGACGTGCTACCTTTTGTGCAAAAAAAGAGGGGAATCCAGGCTTGTGTGTGCTCAGACAGCCCCTGGAGCCATTGTGCCCATGGGAGAGGGATGGGTGTCTGGGGTGGGGGAGGGGCAGGGTTGGTTCCCCTCTGTGCCCTTTTATACCTTTGGGATTCAGTACTACGTGCCTGTTATCTTCCCAAATGATCTTTTTCTCAGGGCCTTCCCTGGCACCCACCTGGGCGTCTCCTCCACAGCCTCAGCCTCATCTTCCTCTTCATCAGCTGGAGCCCCCTCCGGGCCCTGCGGGCTGGTGCTGCCGTCCTGATGCTCGTCCTCCTCCCAGCAAGGGTCCACCTCTTCTAGGACGAGATCGGGCTCCTCTCGCCCTCCGGGGAGGATGCTGACTGCAGGGGACACAGGGTGCGGGGGAGAGTGGGCTTGGGCCTCTGAGTCCCAGGGACCGCACAGGGAGCCTCGGCCATGGCCAGCCGTGTGCCAGCTCCCAGCCAAGCAGCGGAAATGGCACTGTTATCAGCGGGACCCGTAACAACCAGACCAGTGCTCAAGTGACGGGACGAAGCCCAGCGTCCTTCGCCCTGTCCCCTTCCGTTAGTTTCCTCCCTTTTTTCCCTCTTGAGACAGAGCTGCCGTTACAGTTAGTCTTTGTATCTCATGGGGCCTCCCTCTCGGAGGTTTGAGCAGAGGCAGAAACAATGCTTCTAACCACAGCACCGCAGGAGATGTCAGATGACCCAGGCTCGGGTCCGCCTGGCCCTATCCGGGTGCGGGGTGGCCTGGAATGTCCTGAGGAATGTAGAGACAGCTTGCTCACTTCCTGTTCTCTAGATGCCACCCCCTGGTGACAGCATACTACACGCCCATAACCTCAGCACCTGCCTCTGGGACCCTTTCTCTGCCTCCTGGGCCTAGAGGCTCCACCCTCCAAGCGAATCAGCTTTCCCATGGAGGTGGCCCACCTTCAGATAGAAGTCTGTAATTTTCAACATTTCTCCACGTACTCAGGTCCCTGACAATGAAAACACTGTGGGGCTGTGAGCGTGGCAGATGCAGGTGCAGGGGAGTCCCACCAGGAACCTAAGGCCACCCCCAGGCAGGAAAAAAGGGAGAAAGGTGGAGATTGCCTGGATACCAGGTGTTCCCCAAAAGCTCCAGGGGTCTTGGTGGACCTCAAGCCAAGCATGAATTACTAATGGTGACTTTATATGGAAGCTGGCCTCAGGTCTTATTCTTTGACTTTGGAAGTTACTGTTCATGGTGTAGAATAATAGTAATAATAATAACAGCAGCGACGTTTATTCACTGTTTACTATGTGCCAGGCCCTGTGCTAAGTGATTTACATGGATTAACTCAACCAGTCCTCACATCAACCTTTTGAAGTGGGGATAACTATTATCCCCATTTTATTTTCCCTCTTTTACATGTTATTGCCCATTTTATAGATGAGCAAACTGAGACACAGGTTAGCGCCTTCTTTTACAGGGTGCTTCCTGTGTGCCGGGCACGGGGCTGAATGCTTTCCAGGACTCGCCTCTCCGTGCTCACCTCCTGGCTTCTGGGTATGGCCGTTATCCTGCCTCTCGGGGGAGGCTCCTGCCTGCCCTCCGGGGATGCCTCCCCCCCACGTCCTGAACTAGCCTTTTCCTCGGCTGATCCTGGCTCCTCCGGCCCCACAAGCAGCCCGGGGTTTGACCAGGGAGGCTCCTCCAAATGTGGCCCCGAATCCAGTGGAGGGACATGTCATTCGTGTCATTCAATGTTGTCATCCAGCAATGATGTGGTGTCTTCACCCCAAGCAGCCTCTTGGGGTGTAAGCTCCTGCCTGATGTAGCAGGGGACTTCCAGGGGATAGAACATCCCCTGGCCTGTGAGCTCGTTAGCTTTCATGGCAACCCAGGAGGGTGAGAACAGTACTCTCCCCATTTTATAGACCAGAGAGGTGAGTGACTTGCCTAAGGCCACACAGGATGTCAGAGGCAGAGCCGAGCCTCCTGACTCCTGTTTCCCTGGTGTGCTATCCCTGGTGATAAACGTGCCCCGGGAGTGCCTCCCCGGCTTTGGGGGCCCCTCTGTAATGAGCACGGGGTGAACCCAGCATTCAGTGTGCTGAAGAGTTGATGCCATCCTTGCTTACGTCCTCGCATTCCTTTTCATTAAACTTTTCTTTTAAGGTACTATTTAGTGAGTAAGCATCTTACAAGCATTTCCTCCTTTCATCTCTGTGCCAGGCCTGCGAGGCAGGCCCTAGACTGTCATGTACAGCCAAAGATTCTACAGCGCTGGGAAGAAGATGGTGCCCGAGGTCTTGGCCGGGAAGGGCAGGCGTGGGTACGGCTCCAGGGCAGGCCCCGAGCACGGCCTGGTGAGGGAGCTGCTGTCCCGCCCCTGCAGCTCTGAGCCCCTCTCTGCAGGCATCTGATTCAGAGCTGGGGGCTCTTCCAGGGCCCCACCGGGTACCCAGATCACAGATGGGGCCTCTGAAGCACCGTGGGTGCTCGAGCTCACGTGGAAACTGCTGCTCTGTCAGGGGCTTACGCTTCACCCGGGAGTCCTTCCTGGGCATGCTGCCTCCTGGCCAGACCCTCTCTGCCAGCCCAGGATGTGCCTTGGGGCCACCGAATGACTCCAGCATCGCAGGTCAGCAGCCTCATCCGGGGAAGGAACTCCTGTTTCCAGGACCAGCAGACAGGGAGACTGGGGACATGGATTCTAGGACAGGATCCCCACACCGAACCTGGGTTGCTGGCAAAGCCCAAGTGCTGGCTCAAAGCCTCCATCATCCCTGACAGGCCTGGGTCATGATACCCCATCCCCGCCTCTCCCTGGTCCAGGCCCATGTCTTCTCCCATGTGGCCCCCAAAGCACCAACTTCTTGCTAACTGGGTATTTCTTTAAATGTGGTCCCTGCCACTACCCCATCATCAGAATCATCTGGGGAGGAGGGTGCTTCTTGAAAATGCAGATTCCCAGGCTCCCACACTCTTCAAATCAGAAGATCTGGGGGTGAAACATTCTTCATAGCTGCCCCTAGATGCTTCAGATGTGACCCAAAGTTCAAGAACCCCTGCTTTCCTTGCTTTCCCTGCCTCCAATGCCTGCTCGGCCTCAGGGTAATATTTGCGAAGTCAGTCCCCTGCTCAACCACCTTCAATGGCTCCCCATTGCCTACAGCCTAGTCCCCTAGTTTTCTCTTCTGCATCAAGGACCCTGGGCTCCAGATTAGCTGAAGTGCCCGCCACTCTCCCTGTACACCCTCCCTCTCCTACCTCCAGGCATGGTTCCCATTATTCCCTCTGCCGGGACTGCCCTCCACTCACTGCCGGGGTCTCAAACTCAAACTCCCTGCAGCCAGGGAGTCGGTGTATGTGGGCGAAGTGGAGGGTGCCACCCGCCTTCGGTGGCAGCTGCTGCTCAGATGTCCTCACAAGCATAGTGTGGGCCCATTACAGCCGGATCGTCCCAGTTTTTGAGAGAAGCCAGGTTTTTCTGTGCAAAGCCACCTGATTTTCAAATGTTGACAACTAATTCTAATTTTTAAAATCACTCCTTGCCCCAAAAACATCTGTGGGCCAGCTGGGGCCCAGAGCAACCAGCTCAGGACCGCTGGCTAACTCCCTCCCCGCTTCCCGCAACCCCAATACCACAGGCCACTTTCAATCCACCCACTTTTCAAACCTAAATATTCATTTAGCCTTATCTGAAGCAATAATATCATGCAATCACAGGTTCGATGTGCTAATTAATGCTTTTTAATGTCAGTGAAAGCGGTTGTTGCTGTCCACTAGTGGCCCCCACCCTCTGAGGAAGAGAATGTGGCCAAGCCTAAGGAGAACCTCTTCTGGGAGAAATTGTGTCCTGTAGGGGCGCTGGCTGAGCCGGGCGCCACACCAAGGGCTGTGTGGGTGTCTCTGCAGAGACAGTCCTCCATGGGCTTTCCACAGCCTTCAGTGGGAAGTCCTCCTGCTGTCCAGCCTGAATCCCACAGACAACCCTTGGCTGCCCTTCCCCTTGTTCTGGTGGAAATGGGCCGGGCTTGGTCCCCAAGAGGCAGCTCTGGGACTGATGGAGGTGACTCTGACTTGCCCTCACCCTCCCTGGGAGCGTGGGCAGGGGCGGGGGGGTCACTGGTCAAGGAGGGTGGGGGTCAACAGCCACCCCTCCCCCTCCCCTGCGGGTCTTCTCTTCAGGGCACCCTTCTTTCCGTCCATCCATCTGTCCGTTTGTCCATCCGCGCTCTCCCAGGCTCCCTTCTCCCTTGTTTCAGAGGCTTCCAGCTGCCGCCACCCCTGAAACAAAGGAGAAGACAGAAGGGCGGGCAGGCAGGTGGACAGGCGGAGGGAATGCATGAGTGAACGGCTGGGGAGGCTGGGGGTCGGAGTGGGGAGAAGGGGAGGGACGCTCATTCCCCAGCCCCTCAGGGTCACCCCGTGTCGTGGGTTGAAGAGTGTCCCCCCAAAACCCACGTCCAAGTCTTAACCCTGTTACCCGTGAATGTGACCTTATTTGGAAATAAGGTCTTTGTAAATGTAATTAAGTGAAGAATCTCAAGATGAGATCATCCTGGATTAAGGGTGGGCCCTAAGTCCAACGACTGGTGTTCTTATAAGAGAATGGAGAGGGAGATCTGACAGAGGAAAAGGCAGAGATTGGAGGGCAGCTAGAAACTAAGAGACCCCCCCAGCAGCCTCCAGAGGCCAGGAGAAAAGCTTCTCCCTTGGAGCCCCAGAAGGAACCAACCCTGCCAATGCTGACTTTGGACTTCTGGCCTCAAAACTGTGAAAGGACCCATTTCTGCTCTTTGAAGGCCCCATTCGGGGTCCTTTGTTACGGCAGCCCCAGGAAACTAACGCCCCTGGTTCCGGGCCTGGTGCTGAGGCTGCCCCAGCGCCCCCCACGGCCCACACGCTCTGGGCACGGCAGGCAGGCCCTGGCTACAGAGGAGCAGAGAGGAGGACAAGAAGGGCCAGGGGCTCTGTCCTCAGAGCTCCCAGTAGTGCCCAGGGGTCTCTGCTCCGGGGAAGGTTTTCTGTCCCATTAACCTTGGCCCAACTGGCTCCTGCTGCCAGGCCAAGAAGATTCTAGTCACCGCCTTGTGAGAACCTGCTCTGACCTCCAGCATATCTCTGCCCCTGTGTCTGCCCCCACAGCCATGGGGGTCGCTGCTCTGTGCCCTCCAGCGTGGCCCTGAGCTCCGTGAGACTGAGAGCCCTGCTCTGAGGCCTCCTCCTCCCGCTGTTGTCACAATTATACAAACCCCGTCCCCTGCCACGGCTGCTCTGTCAGCCCCGAGCTCCACAGTCAGCGGCCTGTCTGTGCTGCTCCAGGCCGTGGTGGCTGTCCCAGGCTCAGAGTGCTCAGATAGACCCATTAGCGAGCGGGGCTGGTGTTGGATGCAGCCTTGCAGACACGGCGAGGAGCAGCCTGGGAGGCCCTGGGGCCCACGGTCCGGGGCCTGTGTCCAGGGTGGAATAGGGCAACCGCCCACAGGACCTGAACTCTGCTTCGCTTGCCTCTAGAACTCACAGGCCTGGCACATAGCAGCCCCCCATGATCATTTGTTGATGAATGAATGAGTGAATGAATGAACGCCCTGTCCACCACACACCTCTTTGGAGGCCACGAAATGAAGGAAGAGCAGATTTTGGACCCCAGCCCTCCCCTCCTGGCTTCAGTCTGTCCCCAGTCCCGGCGCAGGGCTGGGGTGAAAGGCAGCACACACCTCAGCCACAGACAAGGGGATGCCCTCCCAGCTTAAGGGGGCTGGAGTCTGTGGGGTCCAGGTCCCCCAGGGAGACCTCCTCCCTCTCCCCGCGCCCCCCAGCAGGGCTCTGCTTAGTCAAACCCACTGGCCCAGGAGGCAGTGGGGAGCTCTCTCTCGCTGTTCCCAGCAGAAAGGGGGGCCCAGCGACTTGGCCTCAGAACTGCTTTCTCTGGATAGAAGCTGGAAGGCAGGCCGGGTTGCCCCCAACATCTCCCCATGGCCCCAGAGGGAGCCTCCAGCCACCCTCTGGCTCTGGGCCAGGCTCTGGCTACCTGGCCAGGCTGACTGAGGGGACGTCTGCCAAGCATGGGGCTGTCTCAGCTCCAGGTCAGGAGACCCCCACTGTGCCACCCTCAAGAGGGCGAGTCCAGGCCTGGCCATGCATGCTCAGACCAAACAACCCTCCCAGAGATGCACACGAGGACCCACTAAAGTGTCACTTACTGGTCTGCACGTCACACGCCACAGGGGAGTCAGGCTCCTGCATGGGGAGAAGAGGGGAAAATATCGCCATGGCCGCCTGTCCGGACTCCCTGCTTCGACCACCCCTCCCGGCGCACGCAGGAGCAGAAGTGTTGTCCTCAGCCCCAGCAGGACACTTGCAGAAGATCCCATCGCAGCAGGCTCCACCTTCCCCAGCTCCTCTCCCTCCTCAGAGGCCACCCTCTGCTCCACTCGCTCTCCTACCGGGATCACCCAGTTCCTTTGCTCAGGCTGGACCCTCCGCCCGGAGTGCCCTCTCTTCATTGTCTGTGTCTGAAAATCCTCCTCCCACCCTTCCTCGGAGGGTTGTCCAAAGCTGCGTCTGCATGAAGCCCTCTCCCCGCCAGCACCACACCTTCCCCTGTCCCACCCCTGTGTCCTCAAGGGCCCTCATCTCTGAGGGATCTTCTTGCCACCAGCCCCTCCCTTCCCTCTTCTTGGAAAACTCCAGAGCTGCAGTTCCTCTGTCACCCACAGAGGCCCATGAACACAGACCCTGCGGGCCCAGCCTGCAGGAAGGGGCCCTGAAGCTTCCTATCCATCTCCTACAGCAGCCAGGACTGGGACCCAGGCCTCCTGCCTCCCAGTTCCAGGTGCTTCTATGAAGAGGTCCAATTGTCCCCAAGAGAGAAGGGCCAGGAGCCAGGTTTTTGGAGAGAGAGAGGAAAAGGTGACAGAGGCCCCACTCCCTGGACCCACCCATGTTGGAGCCCTAGTTGTTGGAAATGCACACAGGGCCCCTGGCTTCCTGTGAGCCCCACTTCTTCCTAGAACATTCAGGCCTCGACTGTCTCTGGGCCTTTGCACATGCTGATCCTCTGCCTGAAGGGCCCTTCCTACACCACCTGGCTTCACATTCACCATTCCCTTTCCTACTCCTCCTTCAGGTCTCAGCTTGCAGGCTGCCTCCACTGGGAAGCCTTCCTTGATACTCCTGGGAGACTCTTCCTCTGCACCCCACATCCTCTCTGCTCTCCCTCCATGGAAGTACCTCCCACCAACTGTGAGCTCCTGGAGGACAGGGCTGGACCAGCACTTCTCAGCCCTGTGGCCTTGGTGACCAGAGAGTGTGTGTGGAATGAACGTGAGTCAGCAGAGAGGCAGGCTGGGTGGGCTGGGCTCCTGCCGCAAGCTCCTTTCATCCTTCTGTGTCCCCAGCCCAGGGACACAGGCCAACTATCCCACCCTTACCTGAGCTCCCGAGACCCCTCCCACCACTACCCAGGGCCCCACTCCCCGAGCCCAGTACCGACCTGCTCCCCGGCCTTCCCACGGAGCACTGGCTGAGGCAGGGCCATCTCCAGCCTGTGCAGAAGCCACGTCACCAACCTGCAGGCGGGAGAGAAGGGGCCATGTCCAGGTGGGAGGGCTCGTGGGGACACTGGAACTGGAATCTGCTCCCTGTCAAGGCAGATAGCAAGCCCACCAGAGGGCAGACCAGTCCCCGGGTCTCCAGCCCTGAAAACCATTGCCTCCCTCCCTGGCCTCCCCTGTCAAGCCTCTGACTTATCCTTGATCCCAGCAGGCCCTGGAGGTGCATGTCAGGCCCCTCACATCTGCCAGGATATGAGCATTTGGCAACACCCGCTATGGTTGTAAATGCATGCATCTTCACCCCAGCGACTCCATTTCCTCTGATTTATCCTACAGATCTACTTGCGTATGAGTGAAATGATGCCTGCACAAGAGTGGAAACAAACCTAAGTGTCCACCACATGGTTAAATAAAAGCTGGCACATCCATACAATGGAGTACCACACAGCTGTTGAAAACGAAGCAGACCTATAGGGATAAAAATGCCTCTAAGACACATTTTTAGGTGAAACAGCAAGATGCAGAACAGTATATATGGTTTGCTTGTGTCAGGCATGTGTTTAAAGGAGAAACGTACTCACAAGCTTGTCTGTGCGTGAAACTGTGAGGAAGGACCAGAGGTGCTGCTGTGGTTGCCCTGGGACAGGGCCCTGCAAACCCCTTTGAATTTTATCCCAGATGCGTGTCTTATTTTTATAATTTAAAAAACTAGTTTGGTGAAGGTTGGGTGTTGGGCTGGGGCAAGACACTGGGGTCCTTCTCCCCATGGGAGGTGGTGCACTTGGGGGCTCACCTGGCAGAGTCCCCAGGGGACGGCAAGGAGGAGGCCGGGAGGCTGGGCTGGGGCTCTGAAGTCAGCTCCTCCTCCAGCTCTGGGCGGCCGGGAGTGGGCAGGGAGGGGCTCTCCGGGGCCTGCAGCATGGGCTCCACTTCCAACGGTGGTCCTGAGGGCTCTAAGCAACAGGGAGGGCAGGAGGCTAAAGATGACGAGGCAGGGCTCCATGCGACCCGTCAAAGGCACAGGGGGCTGGAATCGAGGTGCCAACATGGCTGAGTGGGGAGCCCCTTGGGATGACCCAACTACCCCAGGGAGGGGAAGGGACTTGTCCAAGACCTCATAAGTCCGTTCCAGGCCACTGGCTTCCCAGCCCAAACTGGGAGCCACAACAGCTCATTCCCAGCCAGCCTTGAACCCCCCGGCAGCCTGGGTGAGGGCTAAGGTCCTCTCCCAGGATCACCCAGGCCCCAGTTGTACCCCAGCCCAGCCTGTGATATCCCAGGCAGCCCCTCCCTGTACCTGGGCCCAAGGTGGCATCTGCAGGCTCATCTCTCCAGCCCTGGATCATAAACAGGGAGGGGGGTCAGGGAGCAAAGCGAGCCTGTGCACTCCTACCCTGGCCAGCCAGGCCCTGGCCCATCCTTCCCCAGAATCTCCCCGCCCCTCTTGCAGTCACTCCTCCCCCATCAAGGACCCTCCAGGGAGGAGAACACCCCCTCCGTGGGTCCTGGGGGGGCAGGGATAGTCAGCTGGTGTAGGCAGGCCCTTCCTGGGGCCTCAGAAATCCTCCCAAGTGGTCAGCTCCCTGCTCCCCCTTTTCTTCAACTTACCTCGGAGGTTTTCGGGGGCTGAGGTAGCACTTTGTCCAGATTCTGCTCGAACCACCTGAGCAGCCAGGGCCTGGGCCTGCAGGGGGTCTGGTGGTCAGCTGAGCGGCCTGAAGGAGCGGGCCAGCTCCCAGCTCCAAGGTCCAGGCCTCCACCGGCCCTTGCTCACCCTTGGCTCCCATTCTGCACAGTGGGGGCCTTGTATTGGGTCCCCTCAAAGGGCCGCAGGTGGTGGGGGAAACTTCCACCAACCTCAAATTCTGACCCAGGGCTGGAGGGGGCTCTGGAACAGCAGGCCCAGTCTTGGGCTCCCAGGCAGCAGGTGAGGAGTGGGGGCTGCTTGGGGATCTGAATGCAGCAGCGGGGGCCCCCTGGAACTGGGACAGATAGGTCTGGCTTCACGAGTATGTGACCTGTGCATGGCCCCACACTGAGAAGGGTCCATTTTTTAATTTAATGCTCTGTTGTCACAGTGTTAAATTCTTAATAATTTCTTTAAAGGAGTCCTGCACTTTCACTTTGCACTGGGCCCCACAAATTATGTAGCGGTCCCTGGGCAAATGCTGGGTCCCAGATCCATGTGGCCTCCAGGCAGCCCCTCCGTCTTCAGGGACGCTCCATGCTCTCTGGGGAAACCATGCTCTCTATGGCCCCAAAGAAAGCTGGCAAGTCCTCTGGGTGCCTTCATCCTAAATTGCTTTACTGGTCCCAAAGTCAGCGGAGTGGCCCTGGGGACCCATGACCTGGGCAGCCTCCAGGGGACAAAAGAAATAGAGAGCGAGCTGAAACAACGAATGAATGAATGAATGGAGTATGTGATTGTGTACATTCATTAATTCATCCTTTTGTTCTTCCGTTCTGTGCCAAGTCCCCTCCCTATGGCAGGCACTGTGCTGGGCGCCAGGGGTCCAGCAGTGACCAAGACAAAGCTCCTGTGCTCAAGGACCAGTCTAATGAATGAATGAAGGAGGGAAGGAAAGAATGGGCAAACGAGGATGAATGGAGGACTCGGGATTTCCAGCAGGGATTGCAAACTAGAGGCTTCAGGCTTCTTTTGGGGGCCCACAGTATTTTTGAAAACTTTTCAGTTAGTTGTCAACATCTAAAACTTAAGGATTTTACATAAAAACCTACATATCTAGCTTCTCTTGGAAAACTGGAGGATCTGGCCACAGGGGGCCGTACTCCGGCGGGGCAGAGGTGATCGGAGCTGAACAGGGTCCCTCCCTGAGAAGGACATGGGCTCCCCTGCTTGTCACAGTCTCCACCCCACCTGCCACCCTCGATGACAAGGCCGCCCCCTTGGTCAGCTCTGAGAAGTCCAAAGCTGTGCCAACTATGAGACAACCTGGGCGCCCCCCAGTACCCCACAGTGGCCCTGGCTCTGCCTGTGGGCTTCACGCGGCGTCCTCAGAAGGCGGCCCCCACCTGGGGATCTCCCAGTAATCAGCACAGGGCCCGTCATCCCCATTTTGTGGATGAGAAAAGTGAGACCCGTAAGAGACAGAGGCAAGTCCAAGGTCACACCCTGAGGTGGTGGTGGACCCTGCTCCTAAACCCAAGACACTGCGCCCCCCTCCACACACACTACAGATGAGGTTCCGGGGCTCCCAAACCAGCGTTCAGGACGGGGACTCACCCAGTGTCCTGGGCCCTGGGGGCTTCGTTGGGTCCATCTGCAGAAGAAATGAAGGTAGTCAGCAGCATGAGGCCAGCCCAGAGCCCCCAGCCAGCCCATCTCAAGCTCAGGTTCAAACCCGGGGCCAGTATGATGAGAAGCTCCAGCCCTGTGGACTCTTCCCGGGGGAGAGCCCATCCCAATAGCTTTTCGGGTCCACAGCTGTGAAGCCATCCCGCTTCCTGGCCTTACCTGAGCCCCCAGCACCACGGTGCCCAAGGATCTGTGCTCCTGCCTGTCGGGACAGACAGACAGATGTGGGCAGAGAGCCCAGCTGCACCAGCCTCCCCCCTGCCCCTTCCCCATCTGACCTGCCTCACCTCCCGGCCCCAGCAGTACCTGAGCCGGGCCCTCCAAGCCAGCAGCGGTGTTCTGGGCTGGCCCGCCGCTGTAGACCGGCTGCGGGACAACCTTCTCCATGCCCTTCCAGAGCCAGGTCAGCATCCGGCCACTGGGACTGCTGAGGGACAGGGACACCAGCCTGCCCTCAACCTCCCCCGCCCCTCCCTGGTCAGAGTGGCAGTCCACCACAACCTAAAGAACTAGGTTTGAATCCTAAACCTCTGTCTCCCCACTGGGAGACTTCAGACACGTCACCTCCCCCTGAGCCTCCCTGGAAAATGGGGGACACCAACCCTTGGTGATGCCCAGTGCTATCCCAAGCCCACCCCCATCAGATGCTCAGTTCAGAGCAGCCGAGTTCTCTCCATCATCCGGCCTCCCCCTTAGCCTGACTCCAGGGGGTCCCTGTCCTGCACTTGGCGCATGTCTTGTGCTCCAGAAGGGTTGATGGTTTCCTGTGGGGTCTCCTTGTAACTGACACTGGTCAGCCTAACTATGAGGGTCACAGACTCACTGCCTGAGGCCAGCCCCCCGCAGACATGCTTGCTTGGACAAGCACCAATGTTTGAGCTAACTGGGAGATTTCATGGAAAAGTCTGGATTTCTGGCTTTGTTGGGAAAATCAGAAGCTCTGGTCACACTGGACCTGCATTTCACCCAAGCACTAAGAAACCACCCTCCATTTCTCTGGGTCACATTGTCCATTTGGCCCAGAAGACCCCCACCCTCTGTCTGAGGCTCGCTTCAGCCAATTCCTAAGATGTTCCAGACCTTGGCCTGGGAATGACCATGGGCCTGAGAGCAGTGCCGGTCCCCCAGTGGCTCCCTAGCTTGGGGAGGCTAGCCCTGAGGAGAGGGGAGGGTGATGTGGTACCTGTTCACTTCGGGAACCACAGCAACCTGGGCCTGGAGGGATGCGGGCAGAGTAGAGGCAGCCTCCTGCGTTTCTGGAAACGAGTCCCTCATGCTTTAGATCTGGAGCCTCAGAGAGGCCCATTTCTACCCTGCTGGGGAGGACAAGTCAGAGGCAGGGGAGAGGGGAGAACCCCAAGGAGGTCAGCAGGCTGGGGTTCCAGCTCAGCTCAGCTAAAAAGTCCCCAAGAGCCCACCCTGAGCTTCTCTGAGCCTCAGTTTCTGCATCTGCAAGGTGGGCCTGCCAGCCCCGCCTGCAAGGCTCTGAGGGGAGAATGCAGCCCCTCCCCACCGCCTGGCCCTGCCAGCCTGGGCGTCCAGCACTCACCCTGAAGGCTGGGGTCAGCCGCAGCCACGCCCTGCCCCTTGAATGGCTCCTCAGGTGACTGGAGGGTTCAAACAGGACCATACAAGCCCTCAGTGAGGTCAGCCTGGTTCAGGCAGGTTCAGCCCCTGACCCACTGATGAGGGAACCCCCCCATTCCCCACAGGACCAAACAACTCTGTTCTCACAATTGTCTCTGTAAATCCTCCCAGGTCCAGGGCCCCTCACCCAGGGCTGGGCCCTCATACCCTTCCCGACATCCCCCAGGAAGTTGCCCCACTTCAGTGGCCTGAGAAGAGGGAGGAACGCTGTTAGAGTTATGAAACCTCGGAGCAAGCTGAGGGGAAGAGGGAGGTGAGAGGAGCCCACCCCACACCCAGCCCCCAGCAGAGCTCGCCCTCTCCTGCTGGGCCAAACTTCCCCTCTAGGCCCTGGGTGGCGTTCAGCCTGCCATCTGCCTCTCATCTGCCTCTGCAGGTGCACCTCTTGCTGCTGTGTGCACATATGTGCATGTAAAAACATGCACACGCATACAGACACACTAACACATGTATACTCACTCTCACGTACATGCACACATACATACATGAGCACATGTGTATACATACAATGACACAGAGATACGTGTGTATACACACCTGCATACATGCACAGACACAAAATAAGTGCATCTACCCACACATACATGTGTACCTGCAAGACACAAAGCACATGTGCATATACATTTGCAAGTATGTATACAGGCACATGCAAACATGTGCATATACACGTGTGCATGCATGCAGATGCACACATATGCAAATACCTGCAAGTGTACAGAGACACAAACATATGCATATCCACACACATACACCTGCAGATATACACAGACACAGATATTATGTATACATGCATATATGTGCTCAGTCACATAATCACAGGCATATACACATGTACATGTGCACACTTGCCTTGATACACAAACACACTCCTGAACACATCATTTCATATGTGATCAACACAAACACACACATAGATGAACATACTGCACAGACACAAATGTGTGCATGTGCACATACATGTGCATGTATTCACACAATATACATTAAGTTCCACATCTGATCACATATACATGAGCATCTGTGGGCAAGTGCACAGAATATGTATACATACAACATACAGGCGTATACAACTATGTCCATACACACATGTGTGCACAGAAACACAAACATGTACATACATGCACAAACACATGAATTCATTCACAGACTCAGAAACGTGCATATACACACTAGAACACCCCACATGCACACGGAACTACAGACACACTAATGTGTGTGCACATGCACATAACATATATTTGTATACATGCACTTGCATACACATACATGTAAATATGCATGTGTGTGTTTGTGTACGAAAATTTGCTAGCACGCATGTATGCACAGATATCCCACTAAGGACACAAGGCACATGCACATGTGTACATACACATGTGCACATGCAAACACACGCACACAAATCCTATACCTGGGGAGCTCACTGTTTCCTCAACACACCCTGCACTACCCAGGAATAGCCTTTGCTCTGCCAGGAAGGCCCCACCTCTTCATCTCCTCCAGTTACAACTCAGCCCAGCCGGCTGTGTCTAGGATGCACACTCCCACCAGCTTCCAATCTCCAAAGTTACCACGATTCTCTCCCTCCTCTGAGAACCCACAGTTCTCAGTCTGATACACTTAAATGGCCCTCCCAAAAGGGTCGAGCTGAGGTCACCGGTGGAGCTCACCACATTTTCTCAACATCTCTGTCTCCTGGTGGAATGACCTGGCAGAGAGTCGTCTGCTGACCCCCAGGGGCAATGCCTCATTCATCATTACGCTCCCAGCACTGCGCATAGGCCTGGCATCACTTAGAAGCTAAATCACACCTGTTGAATCAAGCTCCTGAATTAGTTATCAGCAGGCTCCTGAATGAATGAGATGGAGAACTGGCAAGTTTTGATGGGCTCAAAGGAAAGTTCTAGAGCAGTGCTGTTCGAATGAGCCAGTGTGAGTCTGCAAACTGCTACTGGTCCACAAGGAATAAGCAATTTGCACCAGAATGTATATTGACACACTGCTTCCTTCATCAAGAAAGCCTACTACAAAATAAATACCAACCAAACTAAGCAGTATGCTTAGTTACATTGTAGATTCACATTCTGGCAAGTTCCCAATCTCATCATGGGCTGGTAACAACAGTTCATTGACTGGCTACTTTGAGTAGCTCTGGTCTAGACTCTAGAGGTTGGCGTACAAGGGCTAGTGGGTCAAATCCAGCCTGCTGCTTGTTTTTGTAAATAAAGTTTTATTGGAACACAAGCATGTTCATTTGCTTACGTATTGTCTATGGCTATTTCCGCATAACAATGACAGAGTTGAGTAATTGACAGGATGGCATGACTCACAAAGCCTGAAATATTTACTATCCAGCCTTTTACAGAATGAGGTGACCTCCACATTTCCTTCTGGCTCCAACTTTCTCTGTTGTGGAAGGTCCATGGGGGGCAGCTGACCCAAGCTGGGAATTCCCTGAGCAGCAAGACCAGGGTGGCCTTCCTCACCCTCTGCTTCTTACCAGTGACTCGTCCCCTAGCCGGGCCTCCTCAGGGGCTGTTTCAGGCTCTGGCTCTGGTTCTAGCCCCGTCTCCAGCTCCAGCTCCGGCTCTGGTTCTGCCCCCTCCTCCTGCTCCATCTTGGTCGTCTGAGGGGTCTCTGGGGGCTGAGGCAGCACCTTCTGGACCCAGCCCAACATCCTGGCACCTGTAAGGGGAAGAGTCCTTAGGCCTCCCCGGAGCGCTCCCAGTTGCTCCCACCACGTGGGGCCACTTTTGTGGGCTACATATTTTCCTTTTCTCTCATCATCTTTAAAAATATTTTTGCAATTGTACCTCCAGGTATTCCTTATAGAAATACTCAAGCCCACAAACATATGTGTATAAAGAGGTTGGTCGCACCATGTTATAGCAAAAGATGAAAAACATCTAAATAGCCACCAGTGGGAGACTGGTTATTGGAAAGTACCTAAATGTTCTTCTGTAAGAGGGGCACGTATTAAATAAACTACAATACGCCCAACAGTGGAATATTATGGAGCCATTTTTTAAAAAATAGGTCTATTTGAACTAACATGGAAAGAAGTACATGCTCTGGACTCCAGTCACAAGCAAATCAGTTAAACTCTCCGTGCCTCAGTTTGCTTATCTGTTAAATGGGGACATTAATAGTACCTACATCATGGGCGTGATTGTGAGGATAAAATACACTGACAAGAACAGTGACTGGCACACTCTGAGAGCTTAATAAATGTCGGCTGTGTCTATTCTTTGGTGTCAAGCAAAATGCTTGTTGTGGAATACTATGCCCAGCGCAATCCCATTATTAATTTTTAAAAATACATCATAAGTAACATACGAATGGAAAATCTGTTTTGTTTAATATAAGATAAAATTAACCTATTTTCATGATTTAAAAATATTTAAGATAAAACGACAGCTAAACTCCTTTTACATGGTTTACTATGATATTTCAGCCCCACCGTATACGGGTTCACTTTCTGGCTTCATTCATCTTTGGGGAATGTGGAACCTCTGCCCTTATGACTAGATCCCTGCGGGATGGCCTGGCCCAGCAGGCACCACACAGGTCAGAGTACGCAAACTCCCAGCCCTGAAGGGGCCTGTCTGAGGCAGTGCCCCACACAGTGTGGCCCCCTCTCCCTCCCCAGTCACAGGCAGCCGAGGCATTGGTAGAGTGCTTCTCGGTCCCTCCTCTGCCAGGGACCCTGGCCCCAGGATGAGAAGGGCAGGCACGGGGCCCAGGATCCCTGCCCTTGTGCCCAGCTCCCTGGAGCCCTTGTCTGTGCTGCCTGCCCTCTACTCACAGCTCTGACTTCTGTCCCCGCCTTGGCCTCAGCAGCCCAGCTCCTCCTATGAGAGGCTGTGTGGGGGACAGAGCTCTGGGTGGGGAGTCAGATCCCTGGCTCAGCCTCCAAAAAGGTGAACTTGGGCCAGATATGACCCCTCTGGTCTTCTATTTCCCTGTTGGGTGGGGGGTGTAGACACAGCAAGTACCAAGGTCGGTAGAGCCCAAGGTCACATGTTTAGGATGGCAGATTCCGCCGACCCCAGCCAGCCACAGGCAGCCCCATGAACCCCATCTGAGCTAAGTTCTCTCGACCCCTGATGACGCTCATCCTCGCTCTCACCACCTCCCAACCGACCCCGGCAACATTCTTCATCACCACTTTACAGCTGAGGAAATGGAGGCACAGAGAGGCCAGTAGAATTGCCCAAAGTGGCACAGCCAGTAAGTGGCCAAGCCGAGTTTGCACTCAGGTCTGCCTGACTCCAGAAGTCCCACACGTACCCCTCATAGTGCTGATGTTTGCCCAGGGTTCACTTCTTCTGCAGACCAGTCCTGCAAACCCTCTCCCAGCGGGCAGCAAATCTGGCTTGTGTTTCTGAACCTTCTGGAAATGACTAGGGAAGCCTTCCCCACTCCCAATTTTTCTTCTTCCCCCAGACCCAGCCATTTCCTCCTAGATGGAAACATTTACAGGTCCCTCCCCGCTTTTTGCCGGGTCCCTGCTGACTCCATATTGCAGGAGGCTCAGGCGGGAAGGGGGATCTCAGGGGGGCAGCCCAGGGCAACTATGTGGCTTGAGCCACCAGCCTTTTCAGAATCTTCTGGGAAACTGGTGAACATATAGATTGCTAGGCCCCTCCAAACCCCCAGGGGGATCTGGAATCTGTATTTCACAAGCTGCCCTGAAGATTCTGATGCACACTAAGATTTGAGCCCCACAGGGGGAGTGGGAAGCTCCAGATTTCCCAGCCTGGCCCAGTTCTCCATTTCTAAATGCCTTGCCAGAAGGAAAGCATGGAATCCCATCAGGGGTCCCACCGAGCCCCCACCTCATCCTGAATTACCTGCTCGGATGCTGACCACCAGCCAGGAACTGCCTTCTCCCTGCCACTTGCAGCTGGCCTCTCAGACACGGGGGATTAATTGGCAGCAGACGGGCCGTGTGCAAAGGATTAGCAGGTGCAGAATGGGGGTGGGGAGGTGGCAGTGGAAGAGAGGAGGTTGATGCTCAGGGAGCCAGCAGCAACCCCCAGGGATCAGCAGGCATCTGGGCCCCAGGGAAGGAGCCCCACGTGGCCCGGGTTTGGGGCACCATGGGTCACCCAGGGGCCTGCCCAGGTACCAGGGTCCCGGCTCCCCACAGAGTGGCTGGTGGGAGAATAACAGCTTGGAGTCCCCATGTGGTTCTGGGACACCCCTCGAGGTGGCAGGGCCTCGTGAGCTCTCAGTCAGAGTGGCAGGAGGCACATCTCAGCTCTCCAGCCCCAATGCCAGGACTCAAACAGAATCTCTCTTGCCGAGTCTTCAGCAGCTTGGGCTGGGCCTCAGCAGCCTGTTCTCTGCCAGAACAGCTGTGGTCCCAGCTCTGGGCTCTTAGGAAGGATCCAAGGGCTGACGGATGACTGACTGCATGTGAGCCGGCCCCCTGAACTGAGGTCAGACCCTGGAGAGGTGACGGAGATCTCAGGGAGAGGGCGCAAGGGGCAAAAGGCCCAGCAAAGAGGGGCTCAGTGAGGTGCCTGGACCTGGGTAAGGGGTGGGGTAGTGGACTGTTCAGCAAAGGGGCACTTGGCTTGATCGTCTACATTTCTTGAGCTCTTCCTCTGTGCCTGGCAGTGTGCCAGCCTGGGCACAGTGAGCGAGCCAGGCACAGGACCTGTCCTCATGGAGTTTACATGCCAATGGAGGAGGCAGAAGTAAAAAAGATTAATGATGAATAAATAACTATTGCAAATTACCTTGAGCACCATGAAAGAAACAAACAGGGCAGAGACGAGTGTGCAGTGGTGGGGAGAAGGCAGCAGGCCGGTCTCTGTAAGAGGTAGATATTTGAGCTGAGACTTGGAAAGCGAGGTCTGAGTGACCAGGGTTCCAGGCAGAGGATGCTGCCAGGGTGAAGGTCCTGAGGCTGGAGTGAGTTTGATGCCCCTAAGGAACAGGTGCCAGGCACGGTCTGTGTGGTTGTTGTGTAGCGGGCAGCTGTGGAGGCGGGAAACTGGTCAGGAGGCTGCAAAGGGACAAACTGATTTGTGACTGGATGACCCCTGGGCTCTCCTTCCTGTGCCAGACCTCTAATATGGAATCCCTCAAGGCAACTGGTGTGGGAGAATGTTCTTCCTGCCAGCAAGGCCCAACACCAACGGCAGAGCCCAAGGTGGCCCCTGCCTGCCTCTGTAAATATGCCAGGCTGCAGGGGGTCAGGGCTCCTCCCCTGGCACCTCCAGCTGGGCCCCTGCAGTGAACAGTGAGCTATTCTTCAGTGATGGTCTGTGTCATCAGTCATAGTCCCCCTTGCCTCGCCTTGACAGAGGCCAGTGCAGAGATGACAGGGCTTCGACTAGGTGGGTGGCAGAAGAGATCGAAAGAGGAGGGAAAGGAAAAAGGAGGTGTTGAGGGTGCTCAGCTTGGGCAACTGGGCGGCAGGTGATGCCATTTACTGAAAAGAGGAAGCCTGGGGCCGGGGGTGGGTGGGAGGAAGAGTTTTGGGGGGAAATCATGAACTCTACTTTGTTAAGATGTCTGAGAGACATCCAAGTGGAAATGTGCAGTAGGTGGTGAGGGGTGTATGTATGCATGCATGTGTGTGTGTCTGGAGCCTGGGGAGAGGTGGATTGGAAATAGAAATTTTGGAGGCATCAGCTCAGCTTGTAGATGATGCTTAAAGCCACAAGACTGATTGAGATCACCTGGG
Source organism: Tapirus indicus (assembly GCA_031878705.1). Taxonomy (NCBI): domain Eukaryota; kingdom Metazoa; phylum Chordata; class Mammalia; order Perissodactyla; family Tapiridae; genus Tapirus; species Tapirus indicus. The sequence goes on along the minus strand of CM062927.1, from coordinate 26,535,480 downwards.
AAATCCAACATAACTAAAGAAGAGAAGAGGACCCAAGATGGCGCCTGGAACCCTCTGGCACATCTTGAGGTTGGGAAAAGAAGGAGGAGCTAGTAAAGGAGACTGAAGGACACGCTAGTGAGCGAAGGAGAACCACAAAAGGGGTGCTGCAGACAAGAGGAGTGAGTGGGGGGGGTACCACTGTGTGGGCTGATGCTTGACCTGTGATCCCCTGGGTTGGGAGCCTGGAGGCAGTGGATCCTCTGGGGAGTGGGCAAAGTCAGGTGGGCTGGGGTGAAGAGTAACGGGCTCCGGGGTGAAGAAAATGAACAAACAGCCGCACGCCAGTTTGGATGACTCTCATGTGCACACATGTGGAGGCAAAGAAGCCAGATTCAAAAGATCCCAATGATCCATGTGTACAAAATTCAAAAAGGGCAAAATTAGCCTGCCTTGTCCATGGCTGCAAACAGGTAGGAAAACAATAAAGAAAAGCAGTGGTTATACTGCGGGGCAGGAGGGCGCTTCCCTCTGGCAGGGGTTGGGATTTAGGACTGGGAAGGGGTATGTGGAGGCTTCTAGGGGCTGGTGGGGCCCTATTTCTTGCTTTCTTTAGCTGGCATCAATTTTTTAAAACAACTTTATTGAGGTATAATTTATATGCCATAAAATTCACCTGTTTGAAGTGTACAACCCAATGATTTTTAGTAAATTGACTGAGCTATGCAACCAGCACCATCCAGCTTTAGAACATTTCCATCACCCCAACAAGATCCCTCCTGCTCCATTAGAATCTCTCCCCACTCCCACCCCCAGCCCCAGGCAGCCACTAATCTGCTTTCTGTTTCTAAAGATTTGCCTTTTCTGGACATTTTATAAAAATGGATCATACAACACGTGGAGTGTTTTTGTGTCTGATTTCTTTCATTTATCGCAATGTTGCTGAGGATCATCCACATGGGTCAGTACTTCATTTCTTTTTAATTCCCAAGAGTATTCCATGGCATAGATATACCACAGTCTGTTTATCCACTAGTCAATAGACACTGGGCTTGTTTCTACTTTTCGGCTCTTATAAATAATGCTACTAGTCTTTGTGTGGACATATATTTTCATTTCTCATGGGAAGATTCCTAGCGGTGGAATTGCTGGGTCATATGGTAAATTTATGTTTCATGTTTTAAGAAACTGCTAAACTCTTTGGCTAAGTAGAACCCCATGTCTTGATCTGAGTGGTAGTTACATGGAGTCTCATTGTATACATTGTTAGTTACATTATATATTTATGCACTTTCTGTATTTTGTTATACTTTATAACTTTAAAGACTTTAAAAGAATTTAAAAGTGAATTGGCAGGCCAGCCTGCTGGCCTAGTGGTTAAGTTTGCACACTCTGCTTTGGCGGCCTAGGGTTCACAGATTCGGATCCCGGGCACGGACCAATGCACCGCTTGTCAGCTATGCTGTGGCGGCGTCTATAAAGTAGAGGAAGATGGGCACGGATGTTAGCCCAGAGTCAATCTTCCTCAGCAAAAAGAGGAGGATTGGCGACAGATGTTAGCTCAGGGCTGGTCTTCTTCACACACAAAAAATGAATTGGGGGTGGGGTGGTGAATGGAGTTGACTCTGGGCAAGTTTTCTGAAGGGGTGGGATGTGGGGATGCTGCTCTGGGGGCTGGAGGGAGCACTGGAGGAGAAGCAACCAAAGAACCAAATCCTATGTGAATCTCATTTGGGGTCCCAGGACCCATCAGGCTCAGCACCTGGGCAGGTATATGTAAAGTACATGCTAATATATGCAAATAATTTAAACTCTCCCCAAGGACTCCTTGCCTGGGGGTCCACCTCCAGAGGTTGTGACCAGGGTGGTGAGCAGGCTCCAGGCTTTGGGATGCTGGGCTTAGACACTCATGACCTCACCTTTCTGGGGAGGGAGGGAGGGAGGCTGCAGGGGGCTGGGGATGGAGTATCACCTGTTAATCCCTGCCCTGCTGAGGCCACCACTCTCTCTGATCCCCTTAGGTTGACCCTGGATGCTGGCTGCAGCTAATCTCCACCCCTGGAGATCCAAGGGCTGGCAAGCAGGGCAGTGCCCCCTTCCCTGAGGTTTATAGGGAGGGGAGGGCCCTCCCAGCTCACAGACACCCCTCCTGGCAGGGCCTAGGGTCCATGCCTAACACAGATAGGAGCTTTGAGGCCCAGAGAGAGATGGTAACTAGTCCAGGGTCACACAGCATGCCCTGGCCAGCCCTGGCATGGCTACTCCCACAGAGCCTCAGCTCTTTGTCTGACGTTTCCCAACATGCCCAGCCTATGCCGAGGCCCAGGAGACAGTAACCTTCAGGGAGGCTGAAAGGGGGGCCAGTGCACAGGACCCCTGGAGCAGGCTCTTCTCCTCAGAGCCCACGGTTGCCAGGGTCACCAAGGAGTGGGTGCCCTCACAATCAGGCTGCAACAGGCATTGTCTCTGCAGAATGTTCCTTTATTCTCCCACTGTCTGATAAGGCACTGGGGCCCGGCTCATCTCTCTGCCTCTTCTCCCTGCTGAGCAGTCAGAAAAGCAGAAGCTCCTTATAAGGCTGTGCACCTGGGGCCTGTGCCCTGCAGAGGAGGTGGCCACCGTGGGTGGGTCAGGATCAGGGAGTCCTCTTCCCTCCTCTCACTGCTCCACTTCCCTGTCCCTCCCCATGCAGGCCCATCCCCTGTGGCAGCTTCCCCATGCCTGTCACCGTGTCCTCTCCCTGATCCTCCATGGTCCAAGGTCCTCTCTCCTCCTGCACACCTACCTCCCACCTCCATCTCTCACCTCTGACTCGTGTCAGGAAGAAAGCAAGCTGAGTCAACAAATTCTCCCTAAGGCTCTGGGAATATCTGCTTTTTAAAGGGAGGTCCTGGGTAGCCAGCAATGTTTTTCTAGTTCGTAGCTACCATGTCTCTCCCCTTATCTAAAATTTTTCTATGTCTCCCTGTAGGATTTTGAGTAAATGCCAGCTACCTTAGCTAAGGGCCAAAGTCCATAATTAGTTACCCAGAGGCATTCTGAGCTCAATTCTGAACCCACTTGCCGCTGCTGCTTCCTGCTCATTATTTAAGAATAGACACAAATGCCCCCTCTTTTAGACCGTTCCCTGAATGCACCAACCCGAGCCTCCCCAGACACCCACACCCCGTACTGACCTCCGTCAGAGCCGTTGGCACATCCTCTGTGTGCATGTGTGTGTGTGACTGTCTGAATGTCCCTGGCGCCATGTGTTCCTGGCACACGGCAGGTGTTGGACGAGTAGACAAATCAGCACTGGCTACGGTTGTTTTCCCACACAGAACGGTGTCTAGCTGGCCCGAGCCCACGGTGAGCCCCTTCACAGCCTCTGCTCCCCAGCCATGGCCCGCATCGTCGACCTGGTGCCCTGGGAGGACAGCTCCACCCACGTGTACGCGTCCCCGGCCGTCCTGCTCCCCATTGAGCGGCGGCGAAACCAGCTGGCGGGCGTGAAGCAGCAGCTCTACCACCCGGCCCTGCCCAGCCTGCGCCGCATGGACATGGACTCCGTCAGGGCCTGCCTCCCCGACGAGCACTGCCAGTCCACCACCTACTGCTGCAAAGGTCAGGCCAGCCAGCTGCACGGCGCCGGGCCCCTCTGGGCCTTTGGGGAAGGAGTGGATGGTTTCCCGAGACCTTGGAGGGGAAAGCCATGAGTGGCAGATGAAAGTGTTCAAGGGGTGAGTCCCAGCTCGGCTACTCCCCACCCAGGAAAGCTCACAAGGTCTGAGCCTCTGTTCCCTTCCAGTAAAATGGGATGATAACGGGGCCTGCCTCACAAGGCTACTGTGAGATTAAAATGAGACGGGGCGTGAAAAACACCTATGGTAGTACCTGGCACTTAATACATGCTCAGCAATAGTGTTGTTGTTATTATTAATGGAGAGAGAACTGTGCAGAGGTCAGCAGTTGCAGTGGGGAGTAGTAGAAATAATAACAACTTTTGCCCAATCATCTCTCCATCTGGAAAAGGAAGAAAAAGACCCTCCTGACCCCTCCTATGAATGACAGGAGGACGTGTGAGCCTTTGGGGTGAAAGGGGCACGTGGACCCAGGAATGACCCTTCATTGACTGAGAAGCTTGTGTGTGGAGGTAGGGGTGCCACACAGAAGTACACGCTCTTTTCAGCCCATCTATTAAGCACCTACTTGGTGCCTGATGCTGCCCTGGGTCCGCAGGGAAACGAAGAGTGTTCCAGCTGGAGGGAACAGCACGTGCAGAGGCCTGGAGGGGAAAAGCTATGCCAGGTGTTGGGTGACCTTGAGAGGTTTGGTTGGGCTGTTTGTAGGGGCAGCAGGAGCTGCAGCTGGGGATGAGGGCACAGCTCAGGAAGGGCTCTGTGGCTAAGCTCAGGGGCCTGGACTTTCCGGGGAAGGAAATAGGAACCTCTGAAGACTTGAAGCAGAAAAGAGGCCTGAGCATTCTGGTTGAGGGGGCAGGGAATGGCCCAGAGGGATTGGAGGTGGATGATAGGTGGGGGTTGTTTAGGATGCTGGGAAGGACCACAGCCTTGAGGAAGGAGTGAGGCCACTGGGGAGGGTTTGGGAAGATATTTAGGAGATAAAGCAACAGGATTGGGTACAGGGTGTTGGAGGGGAAGTCTGGGACCATACCCAGGTTCCAGCTCGGGTGACAGGCGGGGCAAGTGTGATGGAGACTGCATGGAGATCTCCAGAGGTCCCACACAGACACCTGCAGGGCCAAGACAGGAAACACAAATGCAGGAAACGGGTGGGGAAGCAGAGGGAGGGAGGGAGGCAAGGTGAAGTGAAGCCCCCACACCGCCCTCTAAAGGGGAGCAGGTTCTGGGGCCCCACGGACTGTGTTGTGTGGGAAGGGTCAGCACAGCTATCTGAGCTTCCAAGAGAAGCCAGGAATCTAGGTTTTTAGGAAAGCTCTTGATTTAGATACATATTTTATTGCAAGTATATGCTTTTAATAAAAGTAATAGAGTCACAGTTTCAAAATTCAAAATGCTGTAACAATGTACACTTTAATGTCTCACTCCCCTCCCCCCACTTACAGGTAACCACTCTTAGTTTCTAAGGTATCCGACCATTGTTTACTAATGCAAAGACTAACATTTATTCTTTTTGTGTGTGTGTGTGAGGAAGAGCGGACCCTGAGCTAACATCTGTCACCAATTTCCTCTTCTTGCTGAGGAAGATTAGCCCTCTGCTAACAGCTGTGCCCATCTTCCTCTATTTTGTATGTGGGACGCCTGCCACAGCATAGCTTGATAAGCAGTGTGTAGGTCCGCGCCTGCAATCTGAACCTGCAAACCCCGGCCCCGCCTACACGGAGTGCGCAAACTTAACCAATACGCCACTGGGCAGACCCCAACATTTATTCTTTTGCTCCCCAACTTTTTATTGTGAACATATTCAAACATAGAGAAAAGTTGAAAGAATAACACTGTGAACACCCATTACCACTTCCACCTGCTTCAGTGAATGTTTTATACCATATTTGCTTCCTCTCTCTCTCTCTCTCTCTCTCTCTCTCACACACACACACACCTTAGCAAGCAGCTCCCAATGATAAGAACAACTGCCTACATGACACAATACCATTTTCACATCCTGGAAAGTTAACAACAATACCATAACATCTAATATTCAGTCCTTATTAAAACGTCCCCAATTAGCCCCAAAGATGCCTTCTATAGCTTTAAAAATTTTTTTGGAACCAAGATTCAATCTAGGATTGTGCATTGCCATTGGTTGTTACTCCTCTTTAGTCTTAGTCTAGAACAGTCCACCCACTTTCATTTTTCTCTCAAATTATCGGCTTTTTAAAGAGTTCAAAACAGTTACGCTGCAGATGGTCCTACGGCGTGAACTTGAGCGATTGTTTCCTTGTGGTGCTGTTTACCTTGATAATCTGTCTCCTGTAAACTAGAAGCTGGGTGTAGAGGCTTGGTTAGCCAGGTAAAGCATTGCTGGCCAGAATCTTCCACAGGTGACCAATGCCGTTTTTGCCATAAAGCTTCAGCTGGAGGTACAGAATGTCATTATCCCACTATCCACGATGCTAAGTTTGATGACCTGGTTAAGGTGGTGACCTGAAAGGATATTCCTCTCTGCCTCCAATTGTCTCAATTTTAGGCTTTAAAGCAAAAGGTAGCATGCAGTACACACTCTCCTGCATCTTGGAGGTCTTATAGGGGGAACTTCCTCTATTTATTTTGAACAGCAGCATAGTGCGGGTGTATCATAGCTTGTTAACCAGCCCTTTAATGACAGACACTTGAATTGTTTCCAATCACTTTCTATTATAAACAACGCTGAAGTGGGTAAACCTTCTACCCACATCATTTCCCAGTTATGCAGCTGTAAAGTGGGATAAATTCCCAGAAGTACAACTGTGGGGTCAAAAGGTCTGTGTATTTATCATTCTGATAGATAATGTCAATTGCTTTCCAGAGGCTTGAATCAATGTTTACCCACTCTGGCAATTTTTGGCAGTGGCCCTGTTTCCAATAACCACACTAACTTTTGGATTGTTTCTAATCTGATAGGTAAAAATTGGTATCTTAATGTAGTTTGATTATGGATTCATCTCATGAATGGGGTTGAGTGGCTTTTCATATGTTTAGAGACTGTATTTCTTGTGTCTGTGTGTGAACTACTTATGCATGTACGTTGTTTATCCATTTTTCTTCATCTCTTTTTTTTTTGGTCTTGATTTCTAGGAGCTGTTTCAGTACTAGGAAAATTGCACCTCATCTGTAAAATAAGTGGAAATGTTTTTTCCCATTTGTCTTTTGATTTCTCGTGTTGTTTTTGACATGCAGAAGTTTATTTTTATGTAGGCAAGGTTATCAATCTTTTCTTTCAGGCTAACTGATTTTGAAATAGAGTTGGTAAGGCCGTCCCCACCCTAAGGTTACAAAGGAATATACCCATATTTTCTTCTAGTACTTCTATGGTTTCACTTTTTTACATTGAAATCTTTGATCTATTTTGAGTTTATTCTGTTGTAAGAGGTGTGTTAAGTAAAAATCTACTTTAGCTCAGATTTTTAAAAGTTGTCAAATATTTTTAAAAACTTTTAAAGCAGTGTGAGCCAAAGCTCTCCTGTGTGGCCCCTGTCAGCTGGCAGAGGCGACACCTCTTCTCCCTTTCTCTTTCTTCTTCAGATGACTTTGACAACGCCTACTTCACGCTCCTCGGTGTTCCCAACAAACCCTTGCAGTGCTTGGTGAGTGTCCTTGGCCCCCGGCCCTGGGTTTGCTCAGGGGAGAGGGGGAAAGGACCTGCCTGTATCCAGCCCCAAGGTCCTCGAGTCCTGGGCTCCACTCCGCGCACTTCCTCAGCTGCGCCTTGGAATCTCGTCCCCTTCCCATCTTCTTCAGTGGCTTCAGGCCCCCCCTGGGTCAAATGGGCCAAGAGTCAGGTCCGGCCTGGTGGGGGGGGGCGGGGTTCTGGGTCGGCCCCTCAGGCTTCTACACCTACCCGCGCGACCCTGACTCCCATCTCCCTGGCAGGACATCACGGCGACCGGCCAGAGGCTCCGCAACAGGTGCCGCGAAGGAAAGCTGGCGCCCATCGCTCCCGGCATCAACCGAGTCGACTGGCCCTGCTTCACTCGCGCCATCGAGGACTGGTCCCACTTTGTATCCTCCGCCGGCGAGTTCAAGCTGCCTTGTCCGAGCAAGAGGGGTCAGTCTACCGCGCGCGGAGGATGGCTCAGAGCGGGACAGACAGACAAGCCGCTGGTCTCTGGAGCCGGGACCCGGGGCACTGAGCGCGGGCGGGGGGCGTCGGGGGTGGGCTCCGGCAAAGACAGGGCGGAGAAGTCGGGGAGCAGCTGGGACACTTAGAGCGGGACTGGGGCTGAGGGACATAGAGGCAGGGCTCGTCTTGGGGAGGGGACGGGGGCCAGGTCCAGACCAGGGGTTGAGGGCAGGCCTGGTTCTGGAGCGGGTTCTGGAGGCGGGGCTTGCTCTGGTGGTGCAGCGGAGGCGGGACTGGTTCTAGGAGCAGGTGTGGGGCGGGGCTTGTCCGGGGCTCGATCTAGGGGCGGGGCTCCGGGGAGGGGGCGGGGCTTCCCCAGGGCTCGATCTGGGGGCGGGGCTTCGGGGCGGGGCTTTGCCCGGGGCTCGACCTGGGGCGGGGCTCCGGGGAGGGTCGGGGCTTGTTCGGGGCAGGCTGGGGTCTCCAGATGGGCGCTCTCTCCTCAGTCGAGAGTTTCAGTGGCTACGCAGTGCGGTATTTGAAGCCGGAGGTGACCCAGAACTGGCGGGTAGGGAGGGCTGCGCGCTGACCCTTTCCTCGGGGTCCCGGGAGTGGGGGGTTTGGGGGGAGGAGCGGCTAACAGGGGTGGGGGCCGGGGAGGGGGCGAGGAGACAGAGAGCAGGGTCTCCCAGTCCCCAGGGCCAAGATCTCCCACAGAGAGGGGTGGGCGGGGGGATCTATGTCCCCTCGGCTTATAGACCACTGATCCCTCTGGCCTGCCCCAGTACTGTCTCAACCAGAATCCCAGCCTGGACCGCTACGGACAGAAGCCCCTGCCTTTCGACTCCCTGTAAGTGACGCCACAGGCCCCGGGACCCCATACCTGGAGGAGGAAGGGTGGGGTCTTGGCCGCTTTCCCCAGCGCACACCGAGTGGCCCTTGAAAATGTGAGACCTGGGAAGAGTTGATCGGCTCCAATACACCACAAGAAAATTGCAATTTCAAAATGAATCAATGTTTAATTCCTACGAAACTGAGCGCCCCTGTCATCCAGCCCCTGGCAACTCCACCCTTTTGGCGTGGAGGCGTTAAGGTGGGGCACAGGTGCAGTGTAATCCTTCTGGTGGGACGGCGCGTCCCGAGGTGGGAGTGAGGTTCCCGGAGAGGGTCGCCCTTCCCCACCTCGGGCTTACCCTCCTTGCTCTGTCGCAGGAACGCTTTTCGACGCTTCGGCTCACACTACAGGTAGGGGGATGACCCCGCCCCCGCCCCACACCTGGCCACGCCCGCGTCGGGCCTCAGGGCTCAGGCAATTCTCAGACCCCGCTCCACTCGCGAGGAGCGGCCCGGGGGATTCGTACCCTCCTGGGTGATGTCAGGGGGGTGCGAGCTGCTTCTCTCGAGAGAGATCCGCGCCAGGCAAAAGCGCAGCCCACTGGGAGGCGGGAGGGGTGGGGGGGAGCGGAGGCCATGTCTCACCTGATTTGGCCCAGAGGAGGACAAAAGGAGAGAGGATTATCTGGGAGGAGAGCAGGGGCCGAAGGAATAAACTGACAAGTAAGAAACATGATGGAAGGAGCCAGGGACCTGCCTTCCAGGATGCGGAGAGGTGGTAAGGGCTGAGGCTAGTGTTCCCAGCCGGAGAATGCAAATATTCAGACATCTTCATAATTTGGCCATCTCCCACCTCTCCAGCCCATTACCTACACCTCAGCAGTACCAGACTCCTGCGTTCGACCCAAATCACCAGCAAAACCCAGCACTCCACATCTTTGCTTGTGCTGTTTCAGCTCCTAGATGATCCTTCTTTGTCTGCCTGGAAAACTCCTTTTCACTCTTTAAAGCCCAGCCCAGATGTCCCATCCTCCCTGAAATCTTCTCTGACCCTCTGCCTCTCCCCTCCAGCTCAAAGCCCCTCCAGTTGGTCACCATGTGTGCATCCCTATCTTACAGCGAGCAGACTACTGCATTATAATCATTGATGGAAAGCTTGCCTTCTCTCACCCACCCTGTGTACACACAGGGGAACGCTTTCTGCTTTTTCTTTTTAAATGCTCTTTCCCTCCTTTTTTTTTGCTCAGAAAGAATCACCCTGAGCTAACATCTGTTGCCAATCTTCCTCTTTTTTTCTTTTTCCCTCCCCAAAGCCCCAGTACATAGTTGTATATTCTAGTTGTAGGTCCTTTTAGTTCTTCTATGTGAGCCACCTCCACAGCATGGCTACTGACAGATGAGTGGTGTGGTTCCGTGCCCAGGAACCAAACCTGGGCCACCTAAGTGGAGTGCGCCGAACTTTAACCACTAGGCCATCAGGGTTGGCTCGCTTTCTGCTTTTTACTACTATATAATGCCTGCCATAGTAGGTTCACTAAATGATTGAAAAAACAGTAAAGCAGTGCATGGTTAGGGGTCAGTGAGAGATAAAGATGAGGCAAACTGGAGGAGGGGCTTGAAAGTCAAGCAGAGCAGCCAAAGATATATAAAAGGAAATAGGGAGCTATTGAAGTCTCTTGAGCCATAGAGAAATGGGATGGAAGCTGTGTTTTCAGAGCCTTGAGGGCAGGAAGGTGGGTTTTGGGGGAAGGCCTAGAGAAGGACAGCCTGATTTTTCTCCACACACCCTGGAAGCCCCACCCCCCCCCCAACTCCTGTTTCTCTCCACAGTCGTGTCAACTACCTGACCCCCTGGCGTTAATCTGTGAAAAGGAGGCCGACCCCCCGGCAGCCAGATCATGCCACCTCAGGTTCCCCAGCAGGACAGAGAGTATATGGTGGCACCACCCATCTCCCTTAGAGTTCAGCCTAACTGGAAATAAACCTAATGCTCCCACAGGGAGGCACCAGGCCCGTCCATGTGTGTGTGTGAGTGCATGTGGGTGTTGCAGGGGCTGGGACAGGGTCAGGACCTTAGGATGATAACTCCTGGAGGACTGGTGGGGGGCAGGAGAAAGATGTCTGGTGACCCCAGGTTGACAGTCAGGGTCTAAGCCCCAAGACCCAGCGGGGGGGGTGAGATGCAGAGACAGCCCTGGGAATTGGGTTCTCCTTGTGCCCCCGCCCCTGCTTGCAGCCCTACAACCAAGCCCCTCTCCCTCAGCCTCTGAACTTCAGCCCTAAAGAGAAAAGATGGGTTTGGAAGTGGGTTTTATTTATTTATTTACTTTTTTCGTGAGGAAGACTGGCCCTGGGCTAACATCGGTGCCCGTCTTCCTCTACTTTGTATGGGACACCGCCACAGCATGGCTGACAAGCAGTGTGTCGGCGGGCGCCCGGGATCCGAACCCGCGAACCCCGGGCTGCCAAGGTGTGAACTAATCCGCTGTGCCACCGGGCGGCCCCAGAAAGTGGTTTTTAGACACCTCTCTCTGAAGCCCTCGCCATACCAGTGTACTCTGGGGCCTTCCCTGGGCCCGGGGTCCCCCTAAAGAGGAGGAGGCAGGCTCTGGAGAGCTGGCCAGGCCTATGGCCTCTATTCCCTATGAAGCAGCAGAGTGTAGAAGTAAGATGAGGTGCCTGAGGCCACTCAGAGAAGAAAGTTTCCTGCTCCTCAAGGCACAGTCAATGAACATAGCATGTAAGCAAAAAGTTGTCTTCTCCATTCACGTGGCTCCAGGACTAGCCCTCCTCTGCCCACTGACCTGCAGAAAGGAAAGCATGATGTCCTGGGAACAGCGATGGGTATTCCTGGGTCGGGCCCAGAATAGCCCCACTCAAAGGGGCTAAGGAAGAGTATCTCTGGCATGGTTAGGGGGTTAGAGCAGCCAGCATCAGCATTTAGCCCCCTGACCTTCAAGATACCCCACCCCCACCCCACTGTGGGCATTCTGCAAGGACAGACCCAGATCAGGGTAAACAGCCACCAAGCTCAAGAAGTGTTTGAACAGGACTTCTGGTGCCAGGATCTGGGGCTTCAGGGATCCATGAACCTTCTGAAATGATGTGCAAAACTGTGTGTCCACTCACGTGCATTTTCCATGGAAAGGCTCCTTGTTTTCATCTGAATCTCAGAAGAGTCAGCCCACAAAGGCTAGGAAACTTACGCCCTCTCCATTCCCTTCCACTAATATTTCCTGAGCATCCAGTGCATGCAAGCCAGGTCTCAGGTGGAAGGAATTTAAAGAATGATAACAGCCCCTCGCTTCTGGACCCTGTGTTGTACTGTTCAGAACCCATTATCATGTGACCCAATGTCTCCTCCAGGCCTTGCACCCCATAAGCACCCTGGAAAGTGAGCAGAACCAATGTTACCCTATTTCACAGATGGGAAAACTGAGGCCCAGATCAGGGAAGTCATTAGCCTCCAGCCAAACCCAGAAACAGGACTCAAAGCAAGTCTCAGCACTTCCACAGTGTTTGCATATAGTTTGTGCTCAATATTAGTAGCATAAGTTATTTCCCAGAATGGGGGTCTTTTGTTCAACCTTGGGTGGTAAACAAAGAGATGAGTTGTGTTGTTTGACATTCAGACGGAGCCTGCCTTACAGACTCGAGGCTGATTTTAATTTCTTGTAGGGGTGGAGGTGAGGGACCTTATACTGAGGTGAGGGACCATGGTGTCCATTTCTCTGTCCTCAGTATGGGGCTCTGCTGACAATAGGTCAGGACACAGCAGCATGGGGAGGAGCAGACAGGAAGTGGAGAGCAGATCCCAGAGCCCCTTCCTCCTTGGGGCCCGTTGAGGAGGTACCAGCCTCCTGCCATTTCATGCAGGGAGAAGCCCTTTTCTCCAAGCTCAGTGGGCAGCTTGAACTTTGGGAAGCCATTGGCAGAGCCCCCTGGAGCGTCAGAGCCACATTCTGCAGCCCTCAGTGCCTCCTCCAACATGACGGCTCAGAGAAGAGATGGATTTGCCCAAGGCTCACGACGGTGATGCTGCAGTCCCGGCCTGTGCGAGACTGGGGACAGCCAGGGAGCGCGCTGAAGCAAGCCAGACAGAATCAAGTGCCTGGCAGTGTTTTCCTGGCCCTGCTTCCTTGACACTGAATAGCTGGGCAAGTCCCTCTGGGAATTTGGCCCAGCAGACATCTGAGGCCTCGCCAGGCCCCATGCTGGGTGCTGGATGCTGGAGAGAGACAGAACAGATGCCATCCCTGCCTTTGAGGTCCTTCCAATCCAGTGGGAGAGAGGCAGGCACAGCTGATTCAAACCTGAAAGCAGAAGGTGGGAATGTGGGCACACCAAGGCCATGTTACTCGAGCCCAAGATGCCACGAGTGGTCACCCACACCAGTGATCTGTTTAGGTCCTTGCCTACCAGTTGTACATCAAATCCTGATTTCCTAGATATAAAAATGCATGCCCAGAAATAAAGGGAATGCAGAGTAGATGAGCATTAATAAGCCTAGTTGAGTATACACTTTCTATTTTTCAGTGCAAGGCAATGTATTTAGCACATTGCAGGCCCCATGAGGTGGGTAATTTTAGACCCACTTTACGGATGATGAAATGGACTCAGGGAGGTTAAGTGACTGGCCCAAGGTCACACCACTGGGGATTGGGGATTGGCAGAGCTGGGAATTGAAGCCAGCCTGCCTGACCCCTGAGCCTGTGGCTACCACAATTTTTTGCCTTCCTGCTATGAGAGAGATGCAAGCCAAGGGTGGGGAGGAAACCAGAGGGACTTCCTGGGGGTGGGGACATTTGACCAGGGCTTAGAGGGAGGAGAAGATGATCCACCAGAAAATTCTCCTGGAGTTGCTGGCGGTGGCAGAGTCCGCAGGTTGCAAATCTCACCCAGAGGCCAAGAGATGGAAAGAAGCCCCACCCCTACCCACCTGGGCTGCTGCCTCCTGGCCTTGAAGTCCCCTCAGCCTTGGAGGGGGGCTCTTTGCTCATCATAAATAGATCACATTAGAAATCCTCCCTGTGGCCCCTGCCTTGTGGACAGCCCATCCTCCACGGCCTCACCTCCAGGCCTTCCTGGCCTGGCCCCAATCCACTACCCTGGACCTGGGCCTCAAGGCTTTACCCCAGCACAAACCCTGCCACCAGCTTCCTTGCTGTTCCAGCCCCCCCAGGCTCTTGTCTGCCTCCTAACTTTTGTTCAAAGCCTTCCTTCCCCCTGAAATGCTTCCCTGTCTCTTCCTACCCAAATCTCACCCTTTCTTCCAGGCAGGCCTCTCAAGGCCTCCCTTCTCTGCCTATTCTTCCCCAGGATGATGAGGACAGGGACTGCAGCTGTTTCTGAGGGCGACTCGTAGCCTCTGGCCCACAGGAGGCTCTCAGGAAATACTGCACTTGCCTCTCCTCTTATCTCTCTAAATGGACCTGGGGCTCAGGAACCGGCCCTGGGGTCTCCCAGAACCAACACACAGATCTGGACTAAATGAAACAACTACTGCAAAAATAGCTGTGTTTATTACAAAGTAACACACAAAACACACGCCCTCAGCCAGGGCCTGGGGCTGGCGACGGGGGAGGATCAGGGACCAGGTAAGGGTCCTGGCTGAGGGAGGGGTGGGATGAGGGTCAGGGAAGACTGTCACATGTAAGATTTTGGACTAAATATCAGCAGCTTTGATATTTTTGACCCTACCTTTTGATACACGATAACCTCAAAACTCTCCTCTGAAGTTCTAGCTTCACGCCCTACAGCACCAGCTCAGCGCCTGGCAGACAGTAGGTGCTCAGTAACGCTTGTGGATGGACAAAGGCAGGCCTGTGGACCCAGGTGGGGGTCACACACAGAGTGAACCCTCTTCACTGGCCCTCTCCCGCCCCTGCCCCTCCCCTCGACCTCCCTCAGGGCCCTGAGGAGGACTGGGAATTCTGGCCAGAATCTTTGTAGATTTGCGAAAATCAGTAGCGGCCAAAGCTTTTCCTGGAGGCATGACCTTCAAGGAACAAAAGAACCATCACTTGAGGATGAGGATGTGGCGCTTATCACAGGCGAGCCTAGCCCAGGCTTCCAGGCCCTGGGCAAATGTCCAAGGCCTGAGCAGCCCAGGGTCCTGTCTGAGGCCCGCTCTGGAGGAGGGGATGAGGTGTGGGCCTGGGAGGGAGGTCAGGATGAAGGCCAGAGAGAAGGCGCTCCACAGTGGTGCCTGGGGAGGCCTAGGCCCTTCACAGAGCTACCTCTGCACACATGGGAAGATGGAGCACTAAGGAATCAATCCCTCAAGGAGTTGAGAGCAGGCCAGAGGGCTGGCCGCCCCCTCTGCCTGCTGGTGAAGAGCTTTCCTGATCCCCTGGCCAGACCCCGTGCCAGCACCAGTCCCGGCCATTGTTCCTGGCTTCCTGGCCAGCAAAGAGTAGATTGGAGCCAAAGCTCCAGGCTCCAGTGGCTGCAGCTGTAGGCCTACGAGGTTCAGAACCCAGGCCTGTCCTGGCCCCACTGTCTGTCCCCCGCCTGGCCCACCTGGCCAGCCCCCAGGCCGCTTTCCTCACTATCTGGCTTGGGCAGCCTCTGGACTTCTCAAGGGTCGGCCTAAGGGAATACTCAGGTCTGCCCTGCCCGTCTCAGAGATGGGAAGAGGCTCAGACCAGCCGTGGATGGGAAGGTCCTGTGAACGGGGTGTCTGGGATGGGGCTGGGAGAGCCCTGACATTCAGATGGCAGAGCTAGGCTGGCTCCCTCCTGCCTCTGACCTCCCACTGCTCTGCTTTCCTGAGTGGTCACGACGTGCCCAACACTCCACACAGGTCATTTCACTGTGCCCTCGCCCTACGCCCAGAAGACAGCATTACTGGCTCTACTTCACGATGAGAATGAGGCTCAGAGAGGTCCCAACCTGCCCAAAGCTTTGCTGCTGCTGAGGAGCAGAGGCAGGACTCCAGCCAGGTCTGACTGTGATGCTCTTAACCAAGACACCACACCTTATCACCACAGTTCATGAGCACAGGCTCCACTCCGGGAGAGCAGGGTCCTCTCCCACTGTCCCCCTGCAGGGTCGAGCACAGAGCCAGCCACCCAGGGGGAGTTTGACAAAGCTGTCGGGATGATGGGCTCCCTAGAAGAATCATCTTTGGTGGCCCAGCCTGCTCTGGCAATGACTTCTAGGACCCGGGAGAATGCCCCCCGCCACCCCACCCCATGCAGTGCCTCTTTCCCCTAAAAAGCACGAAAGAGAGCACTAGTTCGTACCCCTAGTCACGCGGTCTGGAGTTCCCCTATGAAAATGTTATGCTCTAAGAGAAGAAGACTCATCAGATACAGGATATAGCACACTGCAGGGTTCCTGGGCAGGCAGGTGGAAGAGGTACTTGTGTGTGTGGCCAGGTGCAGTGGGCAGCTGCTTAAGCCAGTTTGTGCCATTTCTGTCACTTACAACCAAGAGAGTCCAGACTGAGACAGGAGGGGAGCAGGCTGGAGGCCAGGAGAGGCAGGGAGGGGAAAAGGAGACACGGATTGATGCCGTCCCTTTCCAGAATCAGAGCGTCAGTCTCTAAGGAACTTCAGAGATCAGGGGTCAAGACCTCGGCTTCAGATGGGGAATTGAGGCCCCAAGAAGGGCAGAGACCTGCCTGGGGTCGCTTGTTATCAATGGGCTAGGACTTGAACCTGAACGTCCAGGCTCCCGGGCTGGGGCTCCATTCTCTGCCCTGGTTTTGGCCCAGGCTGAGCCCAGAGGCTGAGGGCCAGGTGGGAGCTGAAGGAGCCCCACTGCTCCATGAGGGGAGGTGGGGGTGGGGACAGAGGAAGAACAAGTTATTTCAGGCTCCACGTGAGCTCGGCCAGGCCCGGCCAGGACTCCTGCTGCCCCTGGCACGCACAGACCATCGTCCACTCAGGAAGGGCAACCTGAAGCTATAAATCAGCAAACACAAATACCAGCGCTTTCCAGGAGTCTCTGCAAAGTGGGCGAGTTTTGCCTAAGGTCACTCAGCTAGAAGGGAAGCCAGGACTCGAGCCTGGTACAAACACAAAGGGCCCTGGGCATCCTCTTGCTGACGCCTGCAGGAAGGGACCACATGGCTTCTCAAGGACAGTGTCCTCCCATGGCCACACAGAGGGAGTAAGAGGAGTGTGGGGTCCAGGTCACATCTGGGGTCCCCCCAGCCTTTCCACAAAGCCTTCTACCCAGTTTTGAGCCCCCTGCAGCGTGGGCAGCTCCTTGCCCTCTTGACTTTTTACCCTCACCCCCCAGCCCCAGGGCAGGGTGTCCCTGCTGACGACCCTCCACTGGCTCTCAGATGCCCAGACCTGGGGAGGTTGTTTCTCCCTCGCCCTCCCCACCTCCACCCTTGCCTTTGAGAAACGGAAAGACCCTGAGTTGCAGTCGGCCCACTAGGGGACAAGGATGGGGGTAGGGAAGAAAAGGTGTGTAGGAAGGCTGAGATGGGAGGTGGATGGGTTGGGCGTGCAGATGGATTGTGTGCCCAGGGTGCATGGAAGCAGGGGAGAGCAGGTGACCCTCTGAGGCAGGGCCTGTCTGGCTGGGTCCACTGCTGCTGCAGCCCTGGTTCTCCACTGGGGCTCTCATGCTTACCGGGCCCAGTCCCTGGCTTCTGACCATCCATGAGCTGCTGTCCCTCATGGCCCAGCTCCCTTTGCCGTGGCTGCGGTTAAACCCCAAGGAGGTCAAGAGGCTGCGGGCCCATTCCCAAGGCCCCCCCCATGTCCTGCAGTTGCTACTCTCAGCATCTTCACAGCTTCCCCACCGGGGCCTCCACATATGACTCCATTTAATTCTTACAACAACTAAGCAAGGCAAAGGTTTACTTCCCCATTTTACAGATGAGGAAACTGAGTCCCAAAGAGGTTGAGTGACTTGCCCAGAGTCACGTGACCAGAACATTCAAAACTCAGGATTTAAAGCCAGCCTTGTGTCCCAATCCCAAGGGAATGGTTGCCACCCTGGCCTACACACCTCTCTCCCTCTCCACGTCCCATCATCCCCATGGAAGAATGACCAGAACAAGCAGGGCCTTGGTCTGTGATGGTCAATGTCTTTACTTCTAAAGCATACATTGGACTCACTATATATTAACATCAAAAGGGGCTATCTAAAATGGAGTCATTCTTTTTAAAAATCCAGATTCTCACATTTTCGTATAAGATCCAAAATGACATGAAATTAAACTATACATTATTATGAATAGTATAACAACTGCTTTTAGAAAGCAAAATGAAAGGAAAAAGTTAGCAGTTGAGACTCTTGTCAGCCTGGGTTCCCCGTCTTTTGAGGCATTGTGACTGGGAGCCAGCACCGAGGGGAGCACCAGCCCCTCTCTGCAGGGACAGGAAGGGGACCCAGGCAGACAGAGGAGGCGATGGGGGCTTTTCAGACTTAAGGTGACAGTGGGACAAGGCGGGTGTCCCTGCTCCTCTGGGCTCTTGGTGCGTGCACTGATTGAAGTCTGCTTTTAAGACCCACGACCAGGGGAGGGGGCTGGAAGAGGGCAGGGGCAGAGCTGGGTTCAAAATAATCTGTTTGATAATAAAGGCCCTCTGGGCTTCCTGGGGAGGGCCCCGGCTGTCCAGTGATACCAGCCGACTCCAGCTACCTGCCGGTTTCCGTAACAACCCTCTTCCCCTGCCGCTCCCTATGCCTGGACATCCTCGGCTCCACAAGCCCTGTGGGCAGCCAGAGACCCAGGGGGACCCAAGGGAGAATGCTCTGGCCCTCGACGCAGCTGGATGCTGCCCAGAGCATTTGGCAGCGCACAACCCCTGGGGTCCAGGCCAGCAGCCAGAATGACGGGGGAGGGTTCCCAAGGGCACTGTGG
This sequence comes from Tapirus indicus, assembly GCA_031878705.1. Taxonomy (NCBI): domain Eukaryota; kingdom Metazoa; phylum Chordata; class Mammalia; order Perissodactyla; family Tapiridae; genus Tapirus; species Tapirus indicus. The sequence continues at coordinate 26,517,116 of CM062927.1, read as the reverse complement.
GGTCAGATGCTGTTCCCAGAGTCCTTTCACCTCCCCCACCCTGGGCACCCAGGCCTGCACTTGGCCCTGAAGCAGGGCTGGGGAAGGCTGACTGGGCCCATGCCCTTGATGCTTTGGTTCACACAATTCAAGCGGGAGGACACTTGTTCGCATCCACTGGGAAGATCATGGGCTTGGCCCTGCTTCCTCCCGGGCACCAGGTGGTCTAACAATCTCCTTCTTCACATCAGCAGTTCTATCTGGCTGACAGCACAGTCCCTAGCAGAGCGTGGAAACGTGCTGTACAGGTGGGAGGGGCACTTCCAAAACAGCAAGATTAGACCTCTGTGCAAGGGCTGCCTTTCCTCCTTCCCCGGTGGAGCGCACTCTCTGGCTGAGTGTGTCACAGGAGAACTTCTCTGCCTCCTTGCCTCTGGCTGGGCTGACTGCTCTCCAGGCAGACCCAACCCACAGATGTGCAGCCCTCCTGTACATCTCACCTGCCAGAAACAGAGGAAGCATCTCCCCTGGCTGGAGCAGAGAGGCCTGTGGCTCATGGTCTGCCCTCCTGGTCCCCAGGACTACTTCACAAAGTTGGCCTTCTCCCTCAAACAGCAACTCGAAGGGGGATGCCCTATATCCAGCCCACCTCTGGGGTCTGGCCCTTCTCCCAGGCCCTACCATGACCATCCTCTTTCCTAACCTATCTGGTTTCTAATTAGGCTGAAAGGTTAGGCAAGGTTGGGCTGGCACCACTCCCTCCTTGGGGTGGAGAGAGGCCACTTGACTTCCAGCCTGGCTCCAGGCCCCCTGAGACAAGGGAGGCTGACGGCTCTCAAGAAAGCGAATCCTGTAACGGAAAAGAGGTTTGTGGAATCAGGACCAGCCACAGCAATCTGGCTCCCCCCACCTCCAGGCCGGTACCGGGAGTGCCAGGCACCCACACCCTGCACCTGCCCAGCGCCCTTCTGTGTTCAGACCCAGGGCCTCAGAACACGGAGCTGGATGGAGGGCTCCGGCGGGGAGGCTGGGCTGGGTCTGGTGGGGGCGCTGGCACGGGCTCAGGGCAGGCAGGCGGCTACCTGGTAAGTGCCCTCCGCAGCTGCAGCGGCTGCGCTGTGCTGCGCACTGTGCTCCTGCAACAGGGCCACGTCCAGGAAGCGCTCGCCACACCACACGCACTTGAACTGCTGCTCCCGGGCGTGCACGCCCTGGTGCTTGTTGAGGTGCTCCCGCTGCTTGAAGGCCTTGTCACAGTTGGGGCACTTGTAGGGCTTCTCGCCCGTGTGCACCCGCCGGTGCCGCTGAAGGTCTGACGCGTACTTGAAGCGCTTCTCGCAGTCCGGGCACTTGAGCGGCTTCTCGCGGGCTGGGTCGCAGCGGTGCTGCACGAACTCCGAGGACGAGAAGAAGCGGCGCTCACACAGGGTGCAGCGCAGGGGCTTCTCGGCCGCCGAGCAGTGGGCCAGCTGGTGCTTCTGCAGAGCCGACGCCCGCTTGTAGGCCTTGTTGCACACCGGGCACTTGAAGGGCCGCTCGGCCGCGCCCGGCAGGCACTTGTGCCGCAGCAGCTCGGCCGACTGGTCGAAGCCCTTCTGGCACACGGGGCACTTGAAGAGGGTCTCGAGGGTGTGCACGTGCTGGTGGTAGAGCAGGTGGCTGGGCTGCCCGAAGCCCTTCTCGCACAGGCCGCACTTGAAGGGCTCCTCGGTCTTGTGCGTGCGCCGGTGCCGCATGAGCGCGTACTGCTGCTTGAAGCCCATGGGACACAGGTCGCACTTGAAGGGCCGCTCCGCGCTGTGCGTGCGCTCGTGCTGCCGCAGGTCCGACGGCCGCTTGAAGGCCTTCTGGCACTCGCCGCAGCGGAAGGGCCGCTCCCCGCTGGGCGTGCACGGGTGCTGCAGCAGCTCCGACGACTCCTTGAAGTGCAGCTCGCACACGTTGCAGCGGAACAGGTGGTGCTCGCCCGAGTGCGCGTACATGTGGCGCACCAGATGAGAGCGGTGTTTGAAGGTCTTCTCGCAGACCGCGCACTTGTAGGGCCGCTCCGAGCTGTGCGTGCGCTTGTGGTGCACCAGGTGGGACGACTGGCTGAAGCTCTTGTCACACAGCGTGCACTTGTAGGGCTTCTCACCTGTGTGGATCCGCTCGTGCCGCGAGAGCTCCGACAGGTGCTTGAAGGGCTTCTGGCAGATGGGGCAGCTGTAAGGCTTGTCCGCCTGTTCAGCAGGAGCAACAGGAGGTGGCGGGGGTGCTTGGGGCAGCGAGGGGGCAGCCGTGGCCGCTGGCTCAGCCGCCTCTGCCGGCTTGTAGGTCTTCTCACAGATGGAACACTTCACGAGGCCACCGGTGCCACTGTGTGCGCTGTGGTGCTGTGCCAGTGAGGTGAGCAGCGAGAAGCCCATCTTGCAGACACCACAGACGAAAGGCTTCTGTTCGGCCTGCACGCACTGGTGCTCCAGCAGGTCAGTAGCCTGGTGGAAGATCTTGAGACACTGTGTGCACTGGAACGAGCGGTCGTGCCCTGCCAGGCACTGGTGCTCGTGCAGGCTGGACAGGTGTGCCAGGTCGTGACCACACACACCGCACTTAGGGCCCGGCTCGCCTGCTGCCTGCAGGGGTGCATGCTGCGGGGGCTGCAGGCCCGGGTCGGGCTGCAGGAGGATGCCATAGACCGCACAGCCCAGTGGGTTCTCAGCTGTGCCCGGGGGCAGCGTGTGCTCGGCCAGAGCCGGGGGTGGTTCTGCGTGGTGCTGAGGCTGCGGTGGCTGTGGCTGCTGCGGCTGCGTCTGTGGTGGCTGCTGCCAGCTTTCCGACATGCTTGGGAAGATGAAACAGGGTTTGGAGAGTAACGGCTTCAGTTTCCCTGCTTAAGGTGACCCAACCCAGAGAGAGAAGTTGCCCAGGACCAGGTATGGATAAGGACCTCAGCCAAGGCACAGAAGAGGGACCGGTCAGACGGCCCAAGTCACTAACCGAGACGGACTACAGGTTCTGCCTACAGGACGGGGGGCTCTTCGAGGCAGGGTGCCAGCAATGCCAGGAGGCTCTGCCTTCCCCGATGACTGGTTCTGCAGAGAAGAGAGAAGTCGTGAGCACAAGGCAGGGACACGCAGCTGTTCCCTGGGCCCTCTCGCTATTCTGCCCGCACGCGCCACATTGACATAAACCACATCAGGGAAGGGAGAGAGACTCAGGGCTGGGAGATCTGCTCTCCTCACATACTAAAGAAGTCTGCTGGCAGCTCAGCTCCTCCAGCAAAGAGGATGGTGGCTGTCTCCACCCCACCCACCCCCTGTTCCCTATCCCTGGGCCAGGGCATCCGAGCCTCCCAGCTCACTCCCAACCCTCTTTAGTCAGCTGTCTCACAGGTGAGAGTCTGGGGTGATCTGCCCACAATACAAAGAAGTCACAAATTCTGCTCGTGCTCCAAGGGAAAAAGGAGAGGAAGACTGGCCAGTTAGGGCCGTGGTGTCCAAAACAATCATTTTAGCTGCATAACTTTTTTGGCAAATAAATTCTTACTTGGAAGCCCAACATATAAGATGGATAAAAGCAGAGCGGCCTCCCTGGAGCCTGCCAGCTCCTCTCCCACCGCTGCCCTGACTCAACCATTGCTCAGGAGAACAGCCTGCTGGGTCTAAGAGGCCAGGCCTCCCAGATCTGAGGGCCCAACAGCAAACAGCCTCAGTCAGTATTTAAAACAACTACATGGAACCGAGGACCATTTCAAAAACCTCCTGGGAGGGGCTGGCCCACATCCCTCTTGACGGCTACCCAGGCCCTCCACCCTGACTATGTGCCTGTTCTCTCTCCACACAACAGGCTGAATGGCCTTGCAGGGGCCTGAGCCAACACGTGATGGGGGTTAGATGATAGGTCCCCAGACCCACCCAGCCTCAACGTCTACAGGGCAGAAATTCCCCACTCCGGTCATCTCCCGGAGCACCAAAAAGAAAGTCCTAAATCTTCTGCATCTGACAGTGTCAAGGCCTGCAGGTGAATGTAAGCAATTATGAGTTTGCCTCTGCAATGTGGGGAGTAGCATGCTAACCACGGAGCCTTTCTCCTCATGCCCTCTCCGGAGACAGCCCTGTTCCCTTGCTCCAAGCCTCTAACATTCTGGGTAATCGATGGAAGGTAAAGACCACCCAGCCCAGGCAAATCTCTAACTCACCACTCTGTGGCAGCATAAGGTAATGACAGGGAGAGGGAGGAACTTTCAGAATCAGATGCAACCCGCTTTCAGGTTTCCGGCTCCTCTGCCTGTAACATTGAAAAGTTTCTAAGTTTTCTCCCGAGGAAAAGAGGAGAAGGTAGGGGATGCCTTCACAGGCCAGCCCGGCCTCTAACTGTTCTGCCAAAGAAACATAAGAGTCAGGCGGACGGCCGTCATCGTCAGCATCTTCCCAGAAGGGAAGGAGCTGCTGCTCTGGGTGGAGGCAGCAGGTTGCATGAGCAAGCAGGTACTGAAGCCTCCCCAGGAAAGAGGGAAGCCCAGCTACTCTGAGCGCGGTCTGGGTCCGGCTGCGGCAACCCAACTGTTTTTTTCCGGCATGAATGGCTGCCAGACCCAAGGTCCCCGGCCCTGGGCCCCCAGTTCCACTGCCCACCGCGGCCCCCCTCCAGGAACGTGCAGCCAGGAGGTCTCTCTGATCGCTCCGCAAAGAGGAGGAGAGACTAGGGTAAGGGAGGCAAGGGGAGGCCCCCACCTGCGCCCCACCCCAGCCATTCCTCCTCCCTGGGAAACCGAATGAAAGCTGATCACCTCCCCGCCGGCACTGCCCGCCGGCCCAGCTGGGCGGCCTCCTGTCAGCCCTCGCCGGGAATGGCCTGGCCGCAGCGGCCCGAGTGCCGGCCCCGAGGGCGATTGGGCCCGGGGAAGGCCCCAGGGCCGCGGGCTGGGCCCGGGAGCGGCCGCGCGTCGAGGCTGGCCTGGGCCGCCCAGGAGCTCAGGAGGCCACCGGGTCGGGCCGGAGGTGGGGGGGCGGCCGGGCCGGCTGGAGAAGGGGTGCGGCGGGCGCGGGAGTGGCCCCCAGACGCGGCCCCGGGCGCCCCGCCGCTCACCTGCTCCAGGCCGCCCGCGGGGTCAGGCGCGGGGCGAGTGGCGACCGGCTGCTCTCTCTGCCGCCCCTTTATTCCGGCTCCATCGGCGGCGGCGCGGCCTACGCGCGCTGCCAATCCCCGGCCTCGCGTAGCGGCGGCGGCCGGCCCGGGGGCGGGGGACGGGCTAGCGGCGGCCGGAACCGAGGAAGCGACGTGCGCGGCCGGGATAGCGGGGCCGGGGCGGAGGAGCGCCGGGAGGGCGGGCGGACAGACCGATGGCCTTGCAGAGACCGGCGGACAGGCGGGCGGCGCGGGGGCCAGGGAGGCGGGGCCGGGGGAGGAGCGGCAGCCGGGGCGGCGGCGGCTGCAGGAGGAGCGGGCGGCGCGGAGCGAGGCCGCCCCCTGCCGGGGACCCCGCGGCCGGGCCGGGTCGGACAGCCGCGCGCGCGGGGCGGCTCTCCGGTCGCCCGGCCGGCACGCCTCCGCTGACCCGGGGAGGGCGCTCCGCTTCCGACCACCCTGCTGGGGCTTGCGGAAGGGGGCTCCCGGGACCTGGTCCGCGGTCTGACCCCTGCACTGCACCCTAGACCCTCTGATCTTCTGGAACTGACCCGCCTCTGACTCCTCAGCTTGCTCTTAGGGAAGGGGCCCCAGAGTCAGACTTTGGACCAGCTTGAGGACGGGGCTCCGGGATCTTCCGATCCCGTCCGGGAGGGCAGGGCTCTCCACTGGGTCTATTACGCTGACCGCTGACCCCGGGACCGTCCGTGGCTGGGAGGTGTGGTCCCGGGTGGCTGCAGACAGAGCAGCGGACAGAGAGGTTAGGGCCCAGAACGATCTGTGAAATGGGCACACGGAGGCTGGGGGTTTCCGGGAGGCTCCAAGCAGCCGTCAAAGCGCAGCGAGGAAGCAGGCAGCATGGTCGGGGTGGGCAGAGCCTATTCTACGGTCCTGCCGGGCCCCGCCCCCAGGCCCCGCCCCGGGGCGGAGCTAGCCCGGGCCCCGCCCCGGGGAGGGCACTTCCGGCTCCGCGGAATTCCGGGTGCGGCGCGGGCGCGGGCTGACCGGTCCTGCGGCCGTGGAGGAGGCCCCATGAGCGCGGCGCCCCTGGTGGGCTACAGCAGCAGCGGCTCGGAGGATGAGGCCGAGGCCGACGCCCGGCTGGGGGCTGGAGGCCGCCAGCGGTGAGGAGCGAGGAGGGCCTTCTGGGGAGGGGACGGGTTCGCGCGCGACCCCGACGGGACCCGAGGGTCGCGGTGGGGTGGGCGGGGGTGCAGGGCGGCTCGCCAGGGAAGGAAAAGGAGCACAGCGGGAAAGGAGGATCAGAGGACAGCCCCGGACAAAGCCCCGGAGTGCCCCCACCTGGCTAGGAAACGTGGGTTCGGGTCCCGCCTCCCCCGCTGGCCCACTGCATCCCCTGGCGCGCACCGCTGTACCGCCCAAGGTCTGTTTCCTCACCATCAGAGAGTACACTTTACAGGCGAGGGAGCCGAGGCCCGGAAGGGGCACTTGACCTGCCCAAGACCACAGAGCTAGGAAGCGCTACTCCATCTCAGGCTTGTCCAGTTAGGGAATTGACCTCTGAACCACACATTGCTGCCTGCCGGGTTGTTTCCCGTGGTGACCACGCTCCCTGCAAAGTCTGACTCCCGACCTGTTGGGAGACCCCAGTGAGACAATACTGGGGAAAGAGCTTGTGGTTTTCTACAAGCGGCTTAGGGCACCTAGTGGGAAGTAGACGCGCAGAATCACCTGTATAAGGGGCTCACAACTCCTTGTATGTACAGAGGTAGAGCACGCTAGGAGGATAAATGTGCTCTTTTTTTTTTTTTCTTGCAGTGGACAGAGCCCCCTTCCCAGCCAGAGGTTGCCAATACCCGACAGTGTGCTGCATATGTTCCCGGGCACCGAGGAGGGGCCTGAGGATGACAGTGCAAAACATGGGGGTCGCGTGCGCACCTTCCCGCACGAGCGGGGCAACTGGGCCACCCATGTCTATGTCCCGTGTGAGTAGTGTGTGAAAGGCAGGTGGCTGAGACTGATAGGTGCCTCTTGATGGGAGGAAATGCCCCAACCAAGAGGAAGAAGGCAGAGACCTCTGACGGTGGTGGGAAAGAGATGGTCTCAGCAGAGGGAGAAAGAGTTTCAAGAATTGGGGAATTTTTCTGTAAACTTGGTTTCAGTTTAAATCCATTGCCTGAAATATTTTTTATTAACCCTGAGTATAATGTTCTCCCTGCTCATGAGGAGGTCACCAAGGGAGGGTCTCGGGCGGAGTGTCAGGGCCATCCCAGAGTGCAGCTGCAGCTGGCACTTCATTTCTAGGAGGGCCCTCAGTGGATTCAAGTCCCACCCCAGCCCTAATGAGTGAGTGGCAGGCAAGAAATGTCCAGGCTTCAGCGTCAGACCTCACTCCACTACCCGCTGCTCTGGGTGCCCTTTAGTAAGTTACTGGACTTCTCAGAGCCTCAGTTTCCTCATCTCTAAAATGGGGATAGTAGTAATACCTATCTCCTAGGACTTTTGTGAAGATTAAATCAGATGATCTATGTCAAGTTCTTAGCACAATATACAGAGTAAGTGGTGGCTCTTATTAGTTTGTGTTAGATCAAGTAAACTCTCGGGACCTCCATATCCCCATCCACAGAATGGCAATGATTCTGTATACTGCCTGCTTACCAGGACTTTTGGACAAATTGAGTAACTCACTGGGTGTGAGCAGACTGCTAACCATGCAGCTCTAGTCACACGTTTGATAAAAAAATAAATAGTATGTGAACATACGATGGTTGGCATTGTAGTGTTCTTTGTCTCTGTGAAAAATTAGGAACATTCTAGATGTCTATCAGGAGATTCTAAATGTTTCATAGGAGACTGATTAAAGAAATGCACTGTTTCTGATTGTGAAATACTGTGGAGCTGTAATCGTGAGCTTGACCTCTGTACTGAGAGGAAGGATGTCTGACATGTAGTGTTATATGAAGACAGCCAGTAGAAGAACAGTTTGAATGGTATCCTCTCATCTTTTTTAACAAATAAAATATATACATTAGTATATGCACTTAGAAAAGGCTTTTTGACAGTCTTTATCTCTAGGGTAGTAGTCTTGAAAATGGGGTGTATGTGCCCTGGGGGAGAGGTCATGATGATCCATTAGGAAGAAAAGTATTAGAACTTTTTTGTGTATTTCTTTTTATCTCCTCTTTTAAAATTTCTGTTCTTAAGAGTGTACGTTTTATAACACACATAATTTTACAGAGTAGCACACATTTGTATTTATAAATAAATACACATGTACTGCAGGTATGTGTGCAAGCTTGTTTTACTAGTGGCCCATGTGAGCACAGTAGTTTGGAGACCACTGCTCTAGGTGACAAGATTTCAGGAACCCCTGCTTTCTCTTTTGCGTTTCCTTTTAACTTGAATTCTTTGCAATGAACATGTGTGTGTTACTTCTGTAACCAGGAATACGTATTAAAATATTATTGCAATATGTAGACATAGACTGCTGTCAAAGTAATTTTCTCCTAAAACCCAGAGTAAAAAAGGCCTTTGCCTTCTCGGCTTCTTCATTCAGCCATTCCACCCTGGCTAAGGGAACAGCCCACCCTCTCCACTCTCCCCCTTAGATGAAGCCAGGGAGGACTTCCTGGAACTCCTTGACTTGCTGCTGCCCCACGCCCAGACGTATGTCCCCCGGCTGGTGAGGATGGAGGCGTTCCACCTCAGCCTGTCCCAGAGCGTGGTTCTGCGTCATCACTGGATCCTCCCCTTCGTGCAGGCTCTGAAGGACCGTGTGGCCTCCTTCCAGAGGTGAGTGCCGAGTGCTTCCCTCTGCCCCTCATCTCCCTCCGCTCCAAGGCTCCTCTTCCTGTCCTGAGCTCCTATAGGGATGTAGGTGTGGGGTGTGTTACCCCAGCGAGCAGGCCAAACCTGAAGGTTAGAACACTGACCTCCTGGGACCGCCTGCTGCGTGTGCTGCATGACCTTGGGCACGCCACATAAGCTCTGGAGGCCCCCGAGCCCTTATCTTGTGTGTAGGTCATGGGAGCCGTGATGTCTGCCTCAGAGGGGACTTGTGAGTGAGATGAGATCACGCGTACCCTCGGTGTGGCCTGTGGCAAAGGATCAGAACTGGGCCCAGCTTCTGGTTTTGTCTGCCAGCCGAGGGTTCTTCTTCTGTAACTATTTTCATTCCTCTTCTTCCTCCCAGAAATACCTTTCCTCCTAGAGTTGGCCAGATCAAAGCCCTGCTCATTCACTGGGGCTCTGCCAGTGGGCGTCTCCCCCAGAATCCCTCAGTCCCAGGGATCATCTGGTCCTGTGGTTGTTTACACCCCTAGAGCTCATTTCACTCTTCCTCATAGCCAGTCATCCCCATGTCCATCTCCCCCTTTGGAGCTCAGGTCCCTGCAGGCCCAGGGATGTGCTTCTCTGAACTACCCGACATGTTTTCTCCAGGTGCTTTGCTCACTGTAGGCATCAAATGCATGTTTGTTGAATGACTGAGCAGGCAAGAGGGAGCCCAGAAATCATCCTCTGGAGCCTCTGAATATTGGTTCTAGAAGAAGCCTAAGAAGCCATTTAGATGGTGATTTTTCTCACCCTGGTTTTATCTGCAGAGCCCTTTCTTCAAATGAGGTATACACAAAAGCCCAGATGTGTAGATGTGTAAGAAAGAGAAAAACAAGAGTCTTCTAGCCAGAGCCCCACCCCCACAGTTTAAGAGGCCTCAGGAGGAATTCCGTGGAACTATTCTGTCCAATGGGAGAACTGCCCATTTAGTTTAACCCCTTCTGAGGGCCAGAGGAGGAAAGGATTTGTCCCAATTCAGCCAGTTAGCCAGAGAATCAGGCCTAAAACTCATCTCTCCACCTACTGCAGCTCCCCCCCCTTTTTTTCAGTTGTCACTACCAAATTTATTGAGCCACGTGTATATTAGTCAGGATTCTCTTGATCACAGGTGCAAGAAATCCAATCCAAAGTCCTTTAAACTGAGGGGGACTTACAGGCTGGCGTAACTACAAAGTTCAGAGGTGGCACTGGCTTCATGCACGAGTAGACTGGGGTGACCAGAAGATGTCGGCTGGCACCTGACTCACCATCTCTCAGCTCTGCCTCTCTCTGTGTTGGCTTCTTTCTCACGAAGGCTAAGGAGGCCACCAGCCTCTCCAGGCTGCTGATCTACCCACCTGGAAAGACAGCCTTCTTTTCTAAGAGCTTCCGCAAGAGTCATGGGAATGACTGATTGGTCTGACTTGGCTAACATGCTCTCCCTTTGTGAGCAGAGTTAACAAAACCCTTTTCCCTCCTACATGAGAATGCTTCAGTTGTCCTGCTTCTAGTCTGTTCCCTGGAGAAAGCTGTGTTTGCAGACCACATCACTTATGGTAAAAAGGACTTAGTGGCACACTGCGTCTGGGCTGGGAAGACTATGAGTGAACTAGCCCCAGGTGGGAAGCTGGGCTCTGGGCTTCCCTGCATGCAGTGGTCTTTCAACTGGGCAAGTGCCTTGCTGGGAACTCTGGAAACTTTGCCCAAGGGCCATGACAAGAGATGCTGGTCTCTGGGGGCATGGATGTAGCTTGTTCTTTGGCTCACTTGGGGACCAGAGAACAGCACCTGGGCCTGGAGCGAGGTTGGCTCCCCCTGATGCTGCCCTGCTGGTGCACAGTGTTTCCTACCTGTGTCCTGACTGAAGCCAGGCCAGGTGGCCTCTTCAAGTCTGTCTGGTTGAGCTGAGATGACCAAGAGTGGGCAGTGCACCTTTGATTCTATTGCTGCGACTGAGGGCATGCTGTGCTCTGATTGGCCAGGCCTGGGTCAGGTGCACCCCTGGAGCAGGGGCGTGGAGACCACTCCACCAGCACAAAGTGGGAGAGCAGGCCTCCAATACAAGATTACCAGGAGAAGGGGTGTTCTCCAGAGAAATAAACCAATAAGATGTATATAAGAGGAGATTTATTGTAGAAGTTGGCTCACACCGTTCTGGAGGCTGAGGAGTCTGCTCTCTGCCGTCTGCAAGCTGGAGAACCAGGAAAGCCGCTGGTGTAATTCAGTCCGATTCCAAAGTCCTGAAAATGGGGGGGCTGCTGGTGTAAGTCCTGATATGAGCCTGGAGGCCTGGGAACCAGGAGCACCAATGTCAGAGGGCAGGAGAAGATGGAGGTCTCGGTTCAGGCAGAGAGAGGGGAATTCACCCTTCCTCTGCCTTTTTATTCTATTCAGGCCCTCAGTGGTTTGGAAGATGCCCACCCACAGTGCGGAGGGCCATTTGCTTTACTCAATTCACCAATTCAAATGCTAGTCTTTCCAGAAACACCTTCACAACACACCTGGAGATAATGTTTTACCAGCTATTTGGTCATCACTTAGCCCAGTCAAGTGGACACATAAAATTACCCATCACAAGTCCAGCCCTTGTCACCTTGACACCTATATGTGTCTCCTTAAACCACTTAATCTCCAAGTTAAGGCAGTCACGTGGCCATAATTCTGCCTGACATGATACAACTGTCCTGCGTACATCTGAAAATGCACTAATCCCTTCCCCAGAAAAGGAGGGAAAGTTCTTGAGTGATGCTTGCTCTTCTCCCAATATCCCATAACTTGAATACTATGATGTAAAATAAATAATACTTAAATACTGATGCAAAGTCAGTACATCTTGTATTACATGGAAAATAAGAGAAGAAAGGAAACAGATATTTGCTTAATATATGTTTATATACACACAAATGTATTCCTAACAAAATAAGGAGGAAATACTCATGACAGTTACAGTCCTCGTTTCTGTAACTAGTCACATGGTCGTAGCTGGTATTTACAAACACCTTTTACTACCTAATCTGTATTCCCTTTGTCCTCAGCGAGCACCTCAGCTGGTCGTGGTTCTTTACCTGCGGGACAGACCCAGACCTTCATTCCTAAACAGTCTGGCTCATTCCTAATCCTGCCTGGATCGAGTGGTTGTAGTTTTCCATTGATCTTAATCACAGGGCATGGTAATACTAAGAGACCCCCTAAGGGATCTCCTATAGTCCAGACATCTCTTCCTACTTCCACTGAGAAGCAGTAGTCCAATTTCTCCTTGGTAGTTAGGATCAGTCACCCCAGCCAACACCATAATTCCTTTGCCTGTTGATTCAAAGGCATGAGGAGCCCAAAGTGGCCAGCTGGCAGTCTTAACTCCCTGTTCAATGGGATCATTATGTCTCCTGGTGGAAGCATTTCTCTCTCTGGAGCTAAGACCTCTAGGCTACCAGAGCATAAAGTTGTGGGAACAGGAAGCAAAAATTTTGCTTATGGGTCACTAGGGTAATAGTGAATGGTGCCACTCCCATTTCCACCCCTTGATTCCTGGACCCATGAATGCTGGCTATGGGGGAAACAGCACCATATGTTGGATGCTGATTCAGAGCATATACAGCCTTCTAGAGAATCTTGCCTCAGCCCTGCAAGATACTGCTACCTAGCTGGCGCTGTAACTGAGTCTTCGGAAGGCTATTTCACTGTTCTGTGAAGCCAGCTGCTTCAGGATGGTGGGGAATGTGGTAAGACCAGAGAATCCCATAAGCATGGGCCCATCACTGCACGTCTTTTGCTGTGAAGTGAGTTCCTCAATCAGAAGCAATGCTGTGTGGAATACCATGACGGTGGATAAGGCATTCTGTAAGTCCCTGGATGGTAGTTTGGGTAGAAGCATTGTGTGCAGGGAAGACAAATGCATATCCAAAGTGGGTGTCTATTCCAGTAAGAATGAAGTGCTGCCCCTTCCATGATGGAAGCAGTTCAGTGTAATCAACCTGCCACCAGGGAGCTGGCTGGCCACCCTGGGGGATGGGGCCATATCAGGGGCTCAGTGTTGCTTCCTACTGCCGGCAGATTGGGCACTCAGTGGTGGCCATAGCCAGGTTGGCCTTGGTGAGTGGAAATCCATGTTGCTGAGCCCAGATACAACCTCCATCCCTGGCACCGTGGTCACTTTGTTCATGAGCCCACTGGGTGATGACAGGGGTGGCTGGGGAAGAAGGCTGACTGGGTCACCCTATCTACTTGATTACTTGATTATTATAATCCTCCTCTGCTGAGGTCACACTTTGATGAGCATTCACATAGGACATGAGTATCCTCATGTTTCTGCCAGTTCAGAGAGCTCTATCCACATATCTCTTCTCCAAATTTCTTTGTCACCAACTTTCCAATCAGATTTCTTCCAAGTCCCTGGCCATCCAGCTAAACTACTGGCCACAGCCCATGAGTCTGTATATAGTCACACATCTGGCCATTTCTCCTTGCAGGCAAAATGAACAGCCAGATGCTCTGTTTGCGGTTCTGCCCACAGGGAGGATTTCCCTTCACCGCTGTCCTTCAAGGATGTCCCCGAGAGGGCCTGCTGTCCACTTTCAGGTGGTGCCTGTACATTGTGCAGAATCATCTGTCAACCACGCCCAAGTCTTTTCTTCCTCATAGGGAACTCCCCATGAGGCCATAGGTCAGGCTGGGAGAGACAAGGCCATGTGGTAGGGGTGGGAACCAAGGGCATATGGGCCACTACTTTGTGTAACTTACTTGTACCTTCAGGGCCTATCCAGGCCTGATTGTATATCCCACTTTCATCTGATGATGGAGTATTGCTCTGCCATGCCCAATTATGACTTGGTGGGTGAGATAACACCCAGTTCATGATGGGCAGCCAAGGTCGCATGGTAACTTGGTGGCCCATGGTCAAGCATTCAGTCTCTACTAAGGCCCAGTAGCAGGCCAAGAGCTGTTTCTCAAAAGGAAGGTAGTTATCTGTGGATGATAGCAGGGCCTTCCTTCAAAACCCTAAGGGTCTGCACTGGGATTCACCCACAGGGGCCTGACAGGCTCCAAACAGCATCACTATCTGCCACTTCAAGCACCATTGGATCTGGTGGGTCACATGGTGGCAGAGCAGCTTGCACAGCAGCCTGGACCTGTTGTAGAGCCTTCTCCTGTTCTGGGCCCCACTCAAAACTGGCAGCTTTTCAGGTCACTTGGTAAAGGGGCCAGAGTAACACACACAAATGAGGAAAATGTTGCCTCCACAATCCAAAGAGGCCCACTAGGTGTTGTGCTTTTTTCTCAGTTGTAGGAAGGGCCAGATGCAATAACTTATCCTTCATCTTAGAAGGGATAGTTTGGCATGCCCTACACCATTGGACTCCTAGAAATTTCACTCAGGTAGAAGATCCTTGAGTTTTTGTTGGATTTATTTCCCACCCTCTGGCACACAAATGTCTTACCAGTAAATCTAGAGTAGTTGCCACTTCCTGTTCACTAGGTCCAATCAGCATAGTATCATCAATGTAATGGACCAGTGTGATAACTTGTGGAAGCGAAAGGTGATCAAACCCTGCAAGATAAATCATGACATGGGGCTGGAGAGGTGATCCACCCCTGAGGTAGGGCAGTGGAGGTGTATTGCTGGCCTTGCTGGCTGAAAGCAAACTGTTTCTGGGCCTTATGGACAGAGAGGGAGAAAAATCTATTTGCCAGATCAGTATCCCCATAGTAGGTACCAGGGGATGCGTTAATTTGCTCCAGCAATGAAAGCACATCTGGAACAGCAGCTGCAGTTGAAGTTACCACCTGGTTAAGTTTACGATGATCCACTGTCCTTCTCCAAGATCCATCTGTCTTCTGCACAGGCCACATAGGAGAGCTGAGTGGAGACGCGGGAATCACCACCCCTGCATCTTTTAAGTCCTTGATGGTGGCACTAATCTCTGCGATCCCTCCCGGGATGCGATACTGCTTTTGGTTTCCTATCCTCCTGGTTAGAGGCAGTTCTAGTGACTTCCACTTGGCCTTTCCCACCACAATAGCCCTCACTTAGCCCACACTAGCCCTGGCTAAACCTGATGGTCCCTGTGTAACTGATCTGAGTGTGGGTGGATGGGTGGGTGTTTCTGCCCCAATTTCACACCAACAGAGACCACTTCCCCTCATTAAAGCATCATAGGTGAGAGCAAGGGCTTTGGAATCAGCAGACTGAGGTTCACATTGGGGCTCACCAAATTCAACCTTGCCAGGCTTCAGTTTCCTTGTCTGTAAAATGGATGTAATGATAGTGCCTGCTCACAGAGTGGTGTGAGGACTCCCCGAGCTGATGTGCACAAAGCCCTCAGCTCAGCCCCCAGCACACGGGAAATGCCCTTGTTATTGCTCAGGCTAGATCGGAATTGTCTTTTTTTAACGTGCAAGGAACAAATTGGCCCTGTAATGATCTAGTATCACCAACCTGATGAATAAGACTTTCTCAGGTCCCATCAGTAAAGTGAGAGAGTCTCAACTGTTTATTGGAATGAACTGCTATTAATAAACTAAAATTTTTGCTAGCATCTGAATGAAGCTATGTGTTACTTGGACTGGGTGATTATTTAAGGTCTGGTCCAGCTCTAACGTTTAGGGTTCAGTTTACCACCTGTATAATAGGGTGACAATACTAAGTGTGAAGTGAGTTAACTATATTTTTAAAGTGCTATTTTTTAATATAAGCTATTTTTTCTGATTTTTTTTTCTTATTATTCTTCCTGAAATGTGGTCTTTTTTCTTCTGAATTTCAGATTCTGCTTTACTGCCAACCGGGTAAAGATTTATACCAATCAAGAGAAAACCAGGTGGGTCTCCTCGCTCTGCCCCCAGCCACTTCCAGAAGATTCTTTGGAATAACGATGGTCTGTCTCAGTTTTTTGTTTGTTTGTGTTTCAACCAACTCTATGACTACAAAGGCAGCTGTTCCCAAATCTGAACCTTTCATTAAGAAAAATAACTAGGGGAGTGTGGGGGTAGGGGCCGAGTAGAGAAAAACATCTTGGTGTAGAGAAAAAAGGCTGAGACGGAAAGACAAGCTGGGTTCCTGCCCAGCTGTGTCCCCAGTTTAAGGTTTAGCTCATATCTTCACCTCCATGACCTTCTGTTTCCACGCCGACCCACCCTTGCCCTTGATACATCCACCACTGGGCAGTTGTGGGGCTCAAGTGAGCCAAGTGAGTTTTGAAAAGTATTAAAGTATTACATGAATATAAGAAGAAATTCAAGGCTGAGTCTCCCTGTCTGATCCAGTGACTGGGCTGCCTTCTTCTCTCAGCACCTCTGAAAGGAGGGCTCACTCATTCATTCATTCATTCATTCATTCTATGCTGCACGGACTTATTAAGCACCTGCTCAAGCCGGGCTCTTGCTGTACACTGGTGATTCAGCAGGAAATGGTCTGCACAGTCCCCGCTCTTGGAGATCTTACATTCTGCAGGGGAGACAGATAATGACGTAAATGAGATCGTTAGTAACTATGGTTGATATGAGAGATAGTCAGGAGCGGACGGCCAAGGAGGGCACCAGGGAGGTGGCATTTGCTGGCGACCTGAGGATGGGAAGGAACCAGGCTGGGGAACAGGTGCCACAAGAGCCTTCGAGTAGAGGACGCAGCAAACCAAGTGACTCTGCGGCAGGAAGGAGCTTGGCGTGTTTGAGGGGGCCAGTGAGGTGGGACCCGGGGGGCACGTGGAGAGTGTTAGGAGATGAGCTGGGCAGGTTAGCTCATGCAGGGCTTTCAAGGTCAAGGGAAGGAGTTTGGATTTTCGGTGTAATGAAAGCCATTGGAGGGATGTGAACAGAGGAGAGACGTCTGATTTATGTTTGTAATGTCAGTCCGGCTAGATTGCGTGTGTGTCTGTGGCTACTGAGTGGAGGCAAGTTGTAAGGGAGCAAAGGTGGATGCGGGGAGAGCAGAGAGGGGATAGGTGTCACCGTCCAGGGGAGGGACCAGTGGTGGCATGAATTAGAGTGATGGCAGTGGAAGATCCAAAAAGTGGACACATTCATAATATACTGGAGGTAGAATCAACTGGAATTACCAATGGGTTGGATCTGTGTGAAGTAAGAGGAAGAATCAAAGTAGATTGCTGGGTTTGGGGTTTGAACAACTGGGTAAATAATGGCCCCATTTTCTGTAATGGGAAACACCAGTGGGATGAAAATCAAAAGTTCTGCTTTGTACCTGTTAGGCTGTGCTGCCTGTTAGACCCCTAGGTGGAAATGTCACGTACGCAATTGGGTATACAGGAGAGGGGCCAGCTGGAGACAGAAATTTGGGAGCCATTGGCCTGTGTGGTATTTAAAGCAGGGCTGGGTGAGATCAGCCTGCTGGAGAGGGCTGAGGATTGAGCCCTGCAGCCCATGGGTATTGAGGTTGGAAAGAAGAGAGGGCAGAGGAGACTGAACGAGGAGGCCAGAGGTGGGATCAAACCAGGACTGTGTAATGTGTAGTGTCTTAGAAGCCAAGAGAGAAAAGGGTTTCCAGGAGGGAGGAGTTGGCGGGGTCAGGTACTGCTAAGCGGCCAAGATGAGGACAGGGAAGCGTTCATCAGATTCGATACCATGGAGGTCGTTGGCAACTTTACAAGAGCAGTTCCCGGCAAAGTGGGTTGAAGATGGAGGTGAGGCATTGGAGACAGTGAAGGTAGACAAATCACCAGAAAAGAAGTTTTACTGAGAATGGGATGGGGGTTGGCTAAAGATGTGGGTTCAAGGGAGGGTTTTAAAGATGAGAGAGCATATTGAGTGCTGAGGGGAGGGTAGCTGGTGCCAGAGAGGGAAGTCCTGGAGAAGGGTCCAGACTTGGGAGCGATGATGGAGAGCGTGGGTGCAGAGGCTTTGGGATCTGTCGACTTGGCAGTGGCAGATGAAGGTGTTCCCGGAAGGGTTGTTAGACCTTGGGAGGGAGGAGAGACATGTGGTTGGACTTGGGGAAGGAAGCTTTACAGACGGAGGAAGGGAGGGGAGGATTGAAAGAGCAGCTCAGAGAGCAGGAAGGTGAACTGACCCAGAGATGGGGATAGAACCCATGGCCCAGACGTCTGGGCTTTCTGTCTGTCGCATCCTCTGCCCCAGCGCGGATGGTTTATGTTCTCAGAGACTGCATCTCATGCCGTGCTGTCTCCACCTCTGCCTCCCTCCAGGACCTTCGTTGGGCTCGAGGTCACCTCCGGGCATGCCCAGTTCCTGGACCTGGTTTCAGAGGTAGACAGAGTCATGGAGGAATTTGACCTCACCACTTTCTACCAGGTAATGGATGGGCTTTCTTCTCCATGGACCCATCTATAACTGGAATAAAACCAGCCTTCAAGAAGCCCTTGTGAGAGGAAACTGAAGAGCGCTCCAGAACCTTCCCATGTGAAGTGTCCCGAATGTCAGCCTTCAGAGGACACACCCCTGGGAGATGAGGGCTCTGGGGTGTGGTCAGATTCAGCCCACCCAAAGTCCAACGTATCTTAGAAATCTTTTGTTAATTATGCACAAGATTTATGCCTTGTACTCCATAACGTGTCCATGTTTATTTTTATATTTTTTAAGAAGTTGTTTTCCCAAATGTTTTTTGGTAAAAACTGAAAAGACTCCGAGAAGAGTTGTAGCTTCACGTACCTTCCTGCGCCGTGCCCCGTGCCCTCTGGGGTACCTGACCTCCAAGCTGAGTATCAAGCCTTTAAAGGGCCGTTGGTTTTGATATATTCTTTCCAAATCATGCTGAGGTATATAAGTATGAATTTGAATAGAGAGAATTATTGTTTCTTCAAAATTTTAGACACTTTGGGTTTTGTTCATTTCATCTTAAAAAGTATGTCATCTACTGAAATGTTTTAGATCAGAAGATAGAATTGGAGCGTGGGTTCTCTTGCACGTCCCAGATTTGATGACTCTGTGAAATGTAAAGAAAAGCCTCTGAGACCAGGACTGTCTTAGCTCAGGCTAAGCTCATGGCTTTAAGCCACAGAATGGGTGGCTTACACAACAGAAACTTATTTTCTCACAGTTCTGGAGCCTAGAAGTCCAAGATCAAGGTGCCATCATGGTCAGTTTCTGGGAGGACTCTCTTCCCGGCTTGTACACAGCGTCTTCTCGCTGTGTCTGCGCCTGGTGGGAACGGGAAGCAAGGTCTCTGCTGTCCCCTGTATGGGCACGAGCCCCATCACGAGGCCCCACCTTCATGACCCCATCTAAACCTAATATCTCCCAAAGGCCCCATCTCCGAATATCGTCACGTTGGGAGTTAAGGCTTCAACATGTGAACTGGGGGGGGGGGCGACACACCATTCAGTCCCTAGCAAGGACCGCCCCAAGGCAGTTTTATCTGTCTGTGGAGGGTGCTTGGGATCAACACTGAAGGTCTAGTCTCTCACGGGGCAGGCCAGGGATCCAGTAGGGATCCCATGACAACTCCATCACAGCCCTGCTGTGAGGTCTGGACCTGCCTTGGCATCCAGGTGACCGCCTGCCTCCCTGCCGTTCCTCCACAGGACCCGTCATTCCACATCAGCCTGGCCTGGGGTGTGGGCGATGCGCGACTCCAGCTGGAAGGACAGTGCCTGCGGGAGCTACAGGTGAATTCCCGTGCGGGAGCACCGAGGGTGCTGACCTCCAGAAGTGATGGGCCGGACGGTGGGGAGTGGGAGGGAGCCGACTGGCCCTGAGGGTGAAGCGTGCACACCCGAATCCCTGGGAAATAATGGACATGGCAGGAGACCCCAGCACCTTACCGTGCTACTCAAAGTGCCGTCCCGGACCAGCAGCATCAGCATCACCGGGAGCTTATCAGCAAAATAGACTCTTTGGCCCCAGCCCACACCTAAGAAATCAGAATTGCATTTTAGCAAGATCTCTAGGGATTTGTGTGCACATTAAAATTGGAGAAGCACTGCCCTAGAACACCGGTCTGGGAGGATGCTGGAGGCCTCCCCTGAAGTCCTAGCTCCTCGCCGAGGTCAAAGGCTTGGGTGCCCACAGGGGCCTGGCAGGTGTTGGAAATGAGTGAAATGTGCCAGGTGTGAGGACCATCCACCTCGTAGCTTTCTCATACATGACAGGTAGGTGAGAGATTTCACTTTCCCCAGTGCCCTCAGAGGAGCTGCTGCTCCACCTCTGGGGGAGGAGATGGTGGGGAGTGTTGCTAGCACTTCTGTTTTTCAAGAGAAGCCAGAAATCCGGATTTTTGTGTGTAATCTCCCTGTTTTCAGAGGTTGGCAGCTAATGTGTAGTTTTTGAAAAAAACATTTTGCAAGCCAAACAAAACACGTGCAGGCAGGACACAGCCCAGGGGCCCTCATCAAATAGCCACCTCAGCTTTGGCCTAATCACCCTGGAGGTGGCAAAGAGCTCTGGTTCTGGGCTCCAGCAGAGCCGGGTCCCAATCCTGGTTGTGTTGGACCCTGTAATCCAGGGCTCTGAGCATCCATTTCCTCATCTGCACAGTGGGCATGACAGGCCGGACCTCGGAAGAGCTGATCAGACCAGAGAACCCAGGGCAGAGCCTGGAGCCCGCCTGCCCTAGGTCTCCCCTCAGCAGAACCTCCCTCTGAAGGATTCCAGGAGGCTGGTCTGTTTGCAGTGCCCTCTGGGTCCCTGATTCCCCTTCATGTGGCTGTCCTCTCCCGGCTCCTGGTTTCAGGCAATTGTGGACGAGTTTGAAGACTCCGAGATGCTGCTGCGCGTGCGCGCCGGGCAGGTCCGCTGCAAGTCTGGGAACAAGTTGTTCTCCGTGCCTTTGAAGTGAGCACCGAGGCCCCTTGTCCCAGGCCCCTCTGCAGGCCAGGCAGAGATGGACGAGCCTGCTCAAATCGATGGGGATGCTCCCAGCCTGGCCAGAGGTGCAGCCACTCCTGGTTGTCCCTGGGGGCTGGCTCTCTCCTGGTCCTTGTAGGTCGCAGGTCGGGTGCCGCTGTGTTGTGGTCATTCCCAGAAATCACCAGTAGAGGGCAGCCTGGGCTTCCTAGTTCTAGGTCTATGGTGGTTATGCAAAAAAAAAAAAAAAAAAAATTGGGGGGTCACCTGGGGAGCCCACACGTACTCAGCCAGAATCCCCACTGTAGTCCCTCCAACAAATGCCCCCCCCTTCAGCTGTGTGCATTTTGATGTCATTGGCCTCAGACCAGGGTTTCTAAAACCATCATGCCCTGGCTCATCCCTGCTCAAGACAGGACATAGGGTGCTTCAGTGTGTCTGTCACTGTCCCTCCTTGAAGCGTGTCGCTTTTATTTATTTATCTTTAGTCTCACCCCCTCCTATGCCAGCAGAGGCCATGTCAGGGCCAAGGTACAGGGTGCTAATTTGTGGTTCAGCCTCAGTTTTCTCCATTCCTTCCTCCCACTCACCCCAGCCAGGTGCCTGGGGAGACGAGCAGATGTTTCATTTTGGCCTGGCTCATGGCTTTAAGCCAGGCCTCCAACGCTCTGTGACCTCTGGCTTCCCATCAGCTTTCCCAGAGAGGCCGAGAGGCACCTTCCCCAGTCAAAGTTCTCTCTCTGCTGCCTGCTGTGGCCTGCGGGCATCCTGAGGGGGACACAGAGGAAGGGGTTGTACAGGATTTTATTTTTCATCAAGCCCTCACCAGAGCAAAGGACTTGCCATATGGACTTCTGGTGATGGATGAAGAGATATTTTTATGTTTTAGTTTTAAATTATGTTCAACAAATAAAAATTGCAGATTTTGGTTTGGACTGTTTCTATTCAACTCAGTGAAGAGATGAGTTTCCTCTGCCCTACCTTCTCCAGCGCACTTCACAGTTTGGGGGGACGCTTGGGAGTCCCTGTTGTGACTTGTAAGGTAGTCATCAGAGGCGTTAATGAGGCCTGAGTGAAATGGGGGTGGGGTCCCTGGCCTGCCAGGCCTGCACACCAGTGAGGTCGCCACCACCTCTACCCCAGGGCGGGGCCTGTGGCAGGGGGTTGCCGCCCCCATTCCTCATCAGTGTAGGCACAGACATTTAGACCTGACGCACCTCTCACATTTTCACAGGCCTGTCGGGACCCTCTCATCTGTCCCTCCCAATAACCCCCTGAAAAGTAAACCGGGTAGGAATGATTATTCCGCTTTTGCAGAAGAACAGGTTAAATGACCTGCCTGGGGTCACATGAGAAGTCAGCGGTAAGGCGCCGAGTCTGCCCTAACCTCCATCCCTCCCTGGCGCAGCCCTGCCACCAGCTCCTGCCCCACCCCAGCCTGTGGCTCTGGCTCCCGTTCTGCCCCCCGCACCTCTGCGCACCCTGAGACAAGCTCCCAATCGCTCCACCGACAGACCCAGGAGGTCACAGTCTGTGCCTTGTTCCCCAGCCCCACTGCATTGATCTGCTGATTCAACTCCAACTGGTCAGTCGGTCCTCCTGGCTTTTGAGGTCACACTAGAGAGAGAGAAGCCAGGCATCCTTCCTGGCATTCAAGGACCACAGCAAATCCGCTGTGCAGCCAGCACTTACTGACACCTGCTCTGTGCCAGGCCCTGAACTGGGGCAGTTGGGTGAATCAGACTCACCCGGCCTTCTGGATGCTCACAATGGCAGGGACCGGGAAGTGCAAGCAAGGCCACCAATTTCTGGTAGGTTCCAATTTCAGGACAGAAGCCAGCCTCCAACAAGGCAGGTTGCGTGGGCACAGACCATCTGATTGTCCTTCTCAGAGACACAAAGCCCCCATCTTGGGCACACTCACTCTTGGGAGGGGGGCCACGTGTGATGGAGCACCACCATTAACAAATCCAGGAGGACTGACGGGCCGGTCCCCTGGGGGAGGATGTGGCATGGATGGAATTAGAGTGCAGCAACTTTGAGGAATGGGTCAAGATCAATAACCGGCTCTTCAGTGGAGGATGGAAGGTGGTGATGGAGGAAGGAAGTAGGAGATCAGTGAGGGGGGAGGGGTCGGCTGGCTGGGCCGAGGAGGCTGGGCGGCAGGGGCTTGGCGGGCTCCCAGACATCCAGTGTGCCGCCGAGAAGAGTTCATGAGTGAGCACTCCGCTGACAGTGCAAAAGCAGCTGGGGCTCTTCCATAAGAGGAGATGTGCTCCGGAGACAGAGGCGAGACCAGAGCAGGCTGGGGTCCAACCCTAGGCAGGCTGGCGCGGAATAAAGAAATGCTCTTGATGGGGATTCTGTCACACCAGGGAGAGTGCAAAATCAACACATCTGGCCTCGCTGTCCTCAGATGTTCCCCGCAGGCCAGGGAAACGATCATCCCTCGGCCCGCTTGGCCCACTTCCACCTGGCACTCTCGCTCTCTCCACACGCCTCCCCAGACCACCCCAGCTTTGTTTCCAAGAAGGAGGGAAATCACCGTGGCTTGTTTGTTTATTCCTTGTCTTGGTACCAGGAGCCTGAGGGGCCCGAGGTGGGTGACCAGGGTGGGGGTGGGGGCCCTGGGCCTGGTGCCAACGCCTTTCCTTTACTAAACGAGGGACCTGGGCCACTACCTGAGCCAGAACCTTCCTTTTACAAATGACGAGACAAACCCAAAGAGGGGAAATAACTTGCTCAAGGTTGCCCAGTAGACGAGTGTTGGGGCAGGAGCCCTGTGGCCCGGCTTGTAATCCAGAGCTGTTTGTACAACCCCTCACACCACATCAGGGTCTCAGAATGAAACTGTGAAATGATGTGTCTGGGCTTTGATTCAAAGAACTCCAAGGAAAAAAAACGGGTGGGGGAAGCTCAGGGTCTAGATGAAATGATACCGGCAAAATGTGGATAATGTTTCAAGCTGGTTGACTGAAGGGCTGGCGTTCACACACGTCTCAGTCCCACTGGCCCCCGGCGGCCTTGGGTTCTGGCCAGGCCCAGGAGAAGCACAGCTCCCTGGGACGGATGGACGTACAAACCCACCGTGGAGCCCCGAGGTACCTACAGGGGCCAGAACCAATCACTGGGGGCTTCAAGTTCTGGTCACAGGGATGCCCTCTCCTTAAGGTAGGATTTCCCCCCAAAGAGGAACCTCCAAGAGAGAAAACAATGGCCAACCTTGTCTGACCACGGGCCTCGAAGAGCATTGCTCACAGTTCCTGGGCTCCTCTCTTTACTAGGTAGCTCCATAAATTTTTTTTTAAATTGGCTGATCGGGAATAAATATCGTGAAAGATGACAATGCATTCAGTTAAACTGACACAACCCTGTTGTCTATTTCCGATGACCACTGTCCATTTCCCACATGGAAATTTCAAAGCAGAATTTTAGAAATCCATTTCCCAAAGGAGGGACCCCGCAGAGAAATTAGTTGGTGGAAATGGATGAAATTCCCCCAACCTTTTCTCCAAACCCAACTTCCTTTCCCTGAGGGAGCTCTGCCAAACAGCAGGTAATGTCCACCCACTGTCGGGGCTGATGAAGATTCTTTGCTTGACCAAACTTGAGTCAGGCTCCCCTGAACCCTCTCCCCAACAAGGCCCCTCCTTGTACTTCCTTCTGGAATCCAGTTTTAGCAAGAATCCTGCTAATTCAGGTTAGCAAGAATTCCCTGCTCTGATAGCTGATCAAACTCCACAACCCCACTGCCCCCAGATGATCTGCCATCACCCGGCCCTGCCTTCAGCCAGAATCCCCCAGACTTGATGTCTCCTCTTAGTATTTTTCCATCCACCAATGCCCTTGCCTCCCCACCCCCAACTTTCTCCTTGGCTCTAAATCCCCATTTGTTCTGGTTGTATTTGGAATCGTGCCCAGTTCTATACTGGAGTCTCTCTTCCCTGTTGCAAGAGTTTTTTGGATAAAATCTATCTTCACCGCTTTAGCTTCTGTCCAACTCTGGTTCTCTCTAGCAGATTTTGGTGCTGTGACTTGGATGTGGATCGGAACCACCATTGGACCCTTGGACTCCACAACCAGGCCTCACAGTGCACACCCAGACCTTTTGTCTCCAGTCTCCTTGCTGGTTTGGATAGCCGGTGGTGAGCCCGACTCCACAATCCAGTGCTCCAGATAAATGTCCGTTGGCGCACAGTGAGGACAGGTTTTGATGCTTAGGATTCTGAGTATACTCTAGAAGCCGGGAGAGAGTCCTCGACAAGCTGAGGCTGGGTTACAGTCCTAGGTTTCTCTGTAACCAGCTGGGTTAGAGTCCCAGGTAAACAGAGGCTGGGTTAGAGTCCTAGGCTTTCTGAATGTGAGAGGTGAGTCCGTGAGGAGCAGAGGCAGGGTTAGAATCCCATGTTTCTCTGTTCTTAAGTGTAAAGGTGCATTCTTCAAGAACATGACAACAGCTCAATTGACTGAAATCTCTCCTTCTTAAACTCCTGCTGCCTATCTGCTTCTACGGCCCTCATACTGTCCCTGTGGCTTCTTGTTGGCAAAATTTTACTAAAACCTCTCTTGAGCTACAGTGGCCCCTCTGGGGCTTTTGGGATATCCCCAAATTAGTCCACCTAAGGGGAGCCCTAGGGCAAAAAAGAACAAAAATCTCTGAGGCACAGTGGCCTGCTTTTTTCACATGGTATGAAGAAGCTGGAAAGCAGCTAAATGATCCAAACCTCATTCAAACTATTGGAGTTCTTAAATGATGTCTTCAGAAAATTTTTTCTGACCCTGTAAATCCTCTAGAACCCTTCACAGCACCCCCATATTCCCCTCCCAGCTCTCCTTTATATCCCTTCTTCTCTCCCAGGATGTCCTTCACCAACAACACCCCAGCCCCTCAACTCCCCGTAACTGTAAGGTTCACCGGATCCCCATCTCTGGTAGATGAGGCCCAGGGTGCGGCCAGTACCCGTTTTCAAGTGAGGCCGACAGAAGACAACATTTAAACGTTGGTTTTGGTCAGAATTACATGCCATCATAAGGGACTCTTCCTGACTCCTGAAAGAAAAGGGAAAGATTTATTGAACAATTCAGGATTGTTCTGGGAGCAGACGCTCCAGATTCCCTGATTTATATCAACTTATCCACCTACTGGTTGGCCCTGGGGATGTCCCCCTTTGGTTTGGAAAGGCCAAATGGAACATCATTTCTGAAGACCCTCCAGGCTCTCAGACTACCCCTGATTCCCATCAGAAAATAAGGGATGTAAGAGAAAAATCCTTGGAACCATCCCTCAGGTCCTTCCCACTAAAAGTGATTGGTCATGTATTTAAAATTGTAAACAACAAGGAGATGATGCTATGGCTAACTACTGCCATCAACTAGGGACCACATGGAAAGAGCATTCAGGGCTGGAACTGACTTCCCAAACAGCCTCTGCACTGGCCACAAGCTTTGTAAATGGTCTCAGAAAGGACCTCCATGACACATTACAGAGAACTAATATTAACTGGCAAAATGCAAACATGTCTGAGCTCCAGACATTAGCCCAGCATGATGAAGATAGTATTTCAAAAAAAATTGGAAAATACACAACACGCTTATGGCGTTGCAATTAAAACAGCGAGAGGGACCTGAAAAATTTAATCTATGGCCAGCTCCAAAACTGTGGTCTCCCATTGATCAACACACTTGCCGAAATTGAAAGAAAAGAAGACACTGGGTCCAGGAGTGCCCAGACCTCGAGAGGAAGGAAAAAGCCTGAGGCCCCTCCTCACCAGAAAATTACTGACCCTCCACTGGAGAAGTAAGTGTCCAGTGAGTGCCCTCAACTGCCACCAAACTCACAAGGGGAAATAACCCTACAAGTTAAAGGGCACCCACCATGCTTCCATCGACACCATGCAACACATTCTACCCTTAGCACCCACCTCGTCTCCCGCCCCCCTTCCTTAGAGTCACCAAACCTTACCAGTGGTGAGTTTTGATACTTTCCCTCATGATTTGCCTCTATCTCAATCTCGTAACATTTCTATGGGACCTCTTAAAGCTCAATGCAACTTCCTTCTCAGTTCTACCGCCCCAGGAAGCCTGTTAGGAAGGCATCTTCTCACGAATTGGGGTATAAAAATGCATCATGTCCCCGAAGGCCTCCTTCCACAGGACCTCGAATCTTCCCTTCACATCTATGTCCTCTAATGGCTTTGTCCCACTTCTCTCAGGTCCTTTGCCCCCTTCAACTAACACCTGTTTCACGGGAGATTTAAATCAACTATTAGAATTCCCTCTTTATGGGCAAAAGCTCCACCAATGTTGGACGCATATGGACGCAGAACCCCTTAAGGCAGAAATAGATCTTTCCATGCTCCTCCCCAGAATTCCCCAATATCGTTTAAAGCCAGAAGGACTTGAGGGGCTCTGCTCAATAGTCCCGGGTTTATTACACAAAAAACTTCTGGTCCATACCATACTCGCATTTTGACCATCAAAAAACCAAATGGGCAAAGATATTGGTTAGTCCAAGATCTGAGATCTATCCACCAAGTCGTCAAACCCAGATTCGTCTTGGAGCCTAATATCCTGTCCGCTATTCCTTCCAGCACCCAATATTTCACAGTCCTCGACGGATGTTCTGCCTCGTTTAGGATTCCCCTTCATAAGGAACCCCAACACTTGTTCGCCTTCACCTGGGATAACCCACAGTACACCTGTTCTGTTATGCCCCACGGATTTCCTGAGACTCCTACTGACTTCTTGCACCCCTAAATGCCAATTTGAGGGACTTAAATTCCCAGGAGACTCCACTCTAATCCGATATGTAGATGACTTCCTGCCATGTCCTGACAGTTACGACAATTCCTCTTGGACACGGAATACTTTCTCAAGGCGTTAGCAAGAAAGGGCTACAAGGTGACTAGAGACAAAACTTCAGCTCTGCTCTCTGCGTGTCTGATATCTGGGTCACGATGTTCGCTGCAGGCAAAACTATCTCCACAGGCTGAGCCTCTGCTCTTCAACATTTTCCTCTCCCTGGAAGAAAACAACAACTCACGGGTTTTGGGGTCTTGTGGGATATTATGAGATGTGGATACCTAATTTCTCTGTGATCGCCTCACCCCTCTACCATGACTAGGGAGGCGTCCCCAGACCCAGCAGTCTGGGACTCCCTATCCAAAGATGCTTTCGAGAACATTCAGGGCTCTCTACTTTCACCTCCCACCCTTGGACTTTCCAATTAATCCCTGCCTTTGCTTGTTTGTGCATGAACGAGAGGCTTATGCCCTCAGAAGTTTATCCCAGAAGCATTATGGAAACCAAAGATCTCTGGGATATTATAGTTTGTCCCTTGACCCGTTAGCTAAAGCATATCCCCCTTGCCTGGGAGCCGTGGCTTACAACTGCCAACCTTGTGCAAGCCACCTCTGGTTTGTGTTAGGTCATCTGCTTCACGTACGTGTTCCTCACGCTGGGCAGACCCTATTGCTTAATGAAAACACACAGCCATTTTCTGCATCTCGACTTACCTCCTATGAAATCTGTCTCCCTCTCACATCACCATCCACTGCTGTCAAAACCTTAACCCTGCGGCCAGCCTGGTGGCGCAGCAGTTTAGGTCGCACTTTGGCAGCCCAGGGTTCACGGGTTCGGATCCCGGGAGCCGGCCAACACACTACTTGTCAGCCATGCTATGGCGGCATCCCATATAAAGTAGAGGAAGATGGGCATGGATGTTAGCCCAGGGCCAGTCTTCCTCAGCAAAAAAGAGGAGGATTGGCAACGGATGTTAGCTCAGGGCTGGTCTTCCTCACAAAACAACAACAACAACAAAAAAAAAAACCCTTAACCCTGCCACCCTGCTTCCTTTCCCACAGATGGGACACCCAACAATTGTGTCATTAGCACTAGATCATTATCCTGTCCTAGGCTACATTTATCAGAAAACGCCATCCCCCAAGTTGACCTAGCTCTTCATGTCGATGG
This sequence comes from Tapirus indicus, assembly GCA_031878705.1. Classification (NCBI taxonomy): domain Eukaryota; kingdom Metazoa; phylum Chordata; class Mammalia; order Perissodactyla; family Tapiridae; genus Tapirus; species Tapirus indicus. Next base: position 26,488,538 of record CM062927.1, on the reverse strand, counting down.
CTCCTGCCTCTGGAAGGAGGATGGAGCCTTCCAGGCTGGCTATGCCATCACCATCAACATAAACCTCTAGAATTCCGAGCCCTGCCCAACATCAGATCAGCCCAGGTAGCCGAGGGAATTCCTGTTAGTCGGGCTTGGATAGGAGCAAGAGGAACATTTATACTGATAGCCACTGTGCCTTTGGGGCACTGCATGATTTGGGTATGTTACAGAAACAGAGAGGATTCATGACAGCAGCTGAAACCCCAGTTGGAAATGGACCCCAAATCGCAGAACTTCTAGAGGCTCTGTCATTGCCCCAGCGGATCACTCTAGTTAGAACTGAGGGACATAGCACAAAAAATTCAGATGAGGCCAAGGAAACAGACTGGCTGATAAATATGCTAAGTTAGCCAGCTCTTCCCCATCCCCCAAGAAATCCAAGCAGGTCCCAAGCCTTGGGACTTATGCCCCTGCATCCCGCTTTGAGGCCCTAGACCCCTAGTGGGATTGTTCACCTTCCCTCGAGGGACAGCTCTAATTTAGGATGACGCCTAAGGAAATCATGAAAGAGATCCACATGACCCAAATAACAGCTTCAGACTCAGAAGAATTGGATGGGAAAAAGCGGAATGTTGAAGCCAGCCAGAAGGACTTTGAAAACACCAAGACGGCTGCCCGGGAGCTCCTACGTCCCTCTCTCGAGTCATCGCATATGGTTTACACAACACAACTCACATGGAAAGGACAAAATGCAGGATATAGTAGACAAACAGTAGTTTGGACACTTCGGCTTTGATCTGGAGGAAGCAGTAACCACATGCCTCAACTGCCAGAAACATCCCTGGAAAAACTGTAAAAGTGGGGCAAGCAAGGGAAGCGGCTCCACCGCAGACCCTTCCTTCACTGGCAAATAGATTTTGTCCAGTCACCAAAAGCTCAAGCCTACCAATATGTACCCACTCTCATCTGCATGTTTTCTAATGGTGAGAGGCTTTCCCCTGCCGAAATGCCTCAGCAACATCCATTGCCAAAGTGTTCCTGGAGCAAATCTTCCCCACCTGGTATCCCCTCTACCATCTCTAGTGACAGGGATCACGTTTCACTGGTAAAATTATCCAGGAAGTTGAAAAGGCAACACATGGGTCAAAGACTCCAATGCCCTTCTGTTCTTAGTCATCAGGTGCCACAGAAGGAGCCAACAGCATCCTCAAGACTGAACTGGCTAATGACCAAGTGGGATTTCTACCAGGGACACAGGGATGGTTCAACATCCGCAAATCAATCAATGTGATACACCACATTAACAAAATGAAGAATAAAAACCACATGATCATCTCAATCGATGCAGAGAAGGCATTCGACAAGATTCAACATCCATTTATGATAAAAACCCTCAACAAAATGGCTATAAAAGGAAAGTACCTCAACATAGTGAGGGCCATATATGACAAACCTACAGCTAACATTCTACTCAACGGGGAAAAACTGAAAGCCATTCCTTTGAGGACAGGAACAAGACAAGGGTGCCCACTCTCACCGCTCTTATTCAACATAGTACTGGAGGTTTTGGCCAGAGCAATTAGGCAAGAAAAAGGAATAAAAGGACTCCAAATAGGCAATGAAGAAGTGAAACTCTCACTATTTGCAGACGACATGATCTTATACATAGAAAACCCAAAAAAATCCATTGGAAAACTACTAGAAATAATCAACAACTACAGCAAAGTGGCAGGGTATAAAATCAACTTACAAAAATCAGTTGCATTTCTATACACTAATGATGAACTAACAGAAAGAGAACTCAGAAAGACAATCCCATTTACAACTGCAACAAAAAGAATAAAATATCTGGGAATAAATTTAACCAAGGAGGTGAAAGACCTATACAATGAAAACTATATGACACTATTGAAAGAAATCGAGGATGATATAAAGAAATGGAAAAACATTCCATGCACATGGATTAGAAGAATAAACATAGTTAAAAGGTCCATACTACCTAAAGCAACCTACAGATTCAATGCAATCCCAATCAGAATCCCAATGTCATTCTTCACGGAAATAGAACAAAAAATACCGAAATTCGTATGGGGCAACAAAAGACCCTGAATAGCTAAAGCAATCCTGAAAAAAAAGAACAAAGCTGGAGGCATCACAATCCCTGATTTCAAACTATACTATAGAGCTATAGTAATCAAAACAGCATGGTACTGGTACAAGAATAGACACACAGATCAATGGAACAGAATTGAAAGCCCAGAAATAAAACCACACACCTATGGACAGTGAATCTTCGACAAAGGAGCGGAGAACATACAATGGAGAAAGGGAAGTCTCTTCAATAAATGGTGCTGGGAAAATTGGACAGCAACATGCAAAAGAATGAAAGTAGACCATCTCCTATCTCCATATACAAAAATCAATTCAAAAGGATTAAGGATCCGAAAGTGAAACCTGAAACTATAAAACTCCTGGAAGAAAATAAAGGCAGTACACTAATTGAGATTGGATTTAAAGGGATCCTTTCAGATTCCATGTCTACTCGGACGAGGGAAACAAAAGAAAAAAATAAATGAGTGGGACTTCATCAGACTACAGAGCTTCTACAAGACAAATGAAGCCAGGATCAAAATGAATAGACAACCCACCAGCTGGGAGAAAATATTCGCAAATCGTTTATCGGACAAGGGATTAATCTCTGTAATATATAAAGAACTCATACAACTGAGCAACAAAAAACAAACAACCCGATCAAAAAATGGGCAGAGGATATGAACAGACATTTTTCCAAGGAAGAGAGACAGATGGCCAATAGACACATGAAAAGATGTTCAACATCACTAATCATCAGGGAAATGCAAATCCAAACTACACTAAGATATCACCTGACACCCTTAGAATGGCTGTAATCACAAAGACAAATAACAACAAATGCTGGAGAGGTTGTGGAGAAACGGGGACCCTCATTCACTGCTGGTGGGAATGCAAACTGGTGCAGCCTCTATGGAAAACAGTATGGAGAGTCCTCAAAAAATTAAAAATAGAAATACCATATGATCCAGCAATCTCACTCTTGGGCATCTACCCAATGGACATGAAATCAACCATCACAAGAGGCGTATGCAGCCCTATGTTCATTGCAGCATTATTCACTATAGCCAAGAAGTGGAAGCAACCCAAGTGTCCCTCAACTGAAGATTGGTTAAAGAAGATGTGGTATATACATACAATGGAATACTACTCAGCCATAAGAAAAGACACAATTGTCCCATTTGCAACAACATGGATGGACCTAGAGGGTATTATGTTAAGTGAAATAAGCCAGAGAGAGAAGGACAGACACCGTATGATTTCACTTGTATGTGGAATATAAATGAACACACGGACAGAGCGAACTGGTTGGTGGTTACCAAGGGGAAGGGGGCTGGGGGGTGGGCACAAGGGGTGAAGGGATGCATCCACATGGTGACGGACAAAAAATAGTGTACAGCTAAAACCCCACAATGTTATAAACTATTAAGACATCAATAAAAATGAAAAAAAAAAAAAGACTGAACTGGCTAAACTGTCTGAAGAATTGGACTTACACAGTCACCAGTGCTGCCCACTGCTCTCATGACTCTCAGATCTTCACCCCTCCTCAGGGTAAGCTATCCCCTTTTGAAAGTATTGCGGAAGGGCCCAGGAGGATGCCTTATTCATCTTGTCTAGTGGAAGATTCTAATTTCATTCAATCCTGTATCCTTAGATACTGTCAAGGATTAACAAAATACACCCAATGCCATAATCAACAGGTCAAGGCTTCCCTTGAGAATTTCCTGATCATCCCTCACATGACTTACCAACAGGCCAGCTGGTATTCTGGAAACAGCACTGTCAGAAAACTAACCTTGAGCCCAAATGGAAGGGACCTTATACCATTTTACTCATTGCTAACACTGCTGTCAAATCACGGGGTGTGCAACCTTGGGTTCATGTTTCACAACTAAAGAAATACAAGAGCTATGCAGACCGGAGAAGTTTTCCAAGTGGAGACCTCAAACCGAGGCTCTATCGAGATCCCCGAGAAGCAGATGACAGCCAGGAGCAGACAGCTGCCCCAAGACCATTGGACCAAGCAGACGACGTGAGGAGGTAGCCAACTTCCACTCAAGACCAGAGAACCAGACCCACCTGGTTCCTCCTTTCTCCTCTGCTTGTGTATCCTGACCATTTGCCTAGAGACCCTCCCTCTCTTCCCACAGTAACTCCCTGCCTTCACTACTTTTCCTCACCCGGGATGAGTCTTCACCTTCATTTTTCTGTCCCTAAACAGGAGTTCCTGCTCCTCTCCCACTCTTCCCTTTTCCCTGCCTCTCAGCAAGACTATTTTGTCCATAGAACCTTTAAACTTGGGCCAAACACGTCACCACTTCCCGTAATGCCACAGACTGCTGGTCCTGTCCTCCCTCTCCTGTGGGCACATCTGGCATTTCCCAGATCCCTTTGATCAATCAGGATACCAATTTTGCTATGACCCTTCCTCTCATTCCCGCCACCATTTTAAACACTGAGAAAACCCCACACTATTCCAGTCTGTCCTCACAGGGTCATTTCTGTGAGCATTCATTGTTACACTTACCTAGCTGTCACTAAAGCAACGTAAACCCCTCAAGCCACTACAGGTTCCCTGGATATACAGCATATGTATGGACATGTCCCACTGCCCCTCCCAGCCTCATTTCTCGGACCCAGCCCAACCACACATGGACCACCTAGGACAAAGCCTTTCCCCACCTTCAAAATTGACATTCTTTGGTTACCCTTGGCCATCAGATAACTATTTCTATGACTTGTGGCTAACTCTTGATTCTCATTTTGTCTGTGGAACCCAATCTTATTGGCTGTTACCTGCCAACTGGATGGCATATTGCTACCTTGCCAATCATACAATCCCTTCATCTTACTCTGTCCCCACTATCTTCTTCCTTTCTTAAACTATCTCTAAAACGATCACTCCCCCAGGTTCACCTGGCTCTCACTATAGGAACAAGACGTCTGTCGGACATCACGGGTCCCCTTTTAGGTGATCTCGGTTCCTGGCGAGGTGATTTAGAAAACACAGCTACAGAACTGGGCCTAAGCTCCAGCCACGACCTCATTACTTTTTCGGGAAAAGTCTGCCACGTTTTGGGTACCATTCTCGGGAATCTATCGCCTGGCTCAAGAAGTTAGACTCAGCAACAGAATCACCTACTCGTTGCTGAAGCAATTCACACTGTCCCTGGATAACATCACCACTGCCTTCAAATCAGTGACTTGCCAACTACGAGAAACCCCGAGAAACCCGGTGTGCTGTCACTCCATAGCTGCCTCACCTTCGATTTGACCCTGGCTGCAGAAGGGGACACTTGCACAGTGGTCAGAAGCAACTGCTCCCCCTTTGTTGCCGGCAATCTACCTGACATCTCTGCCCTACGCAAGAAGGTTCGAGAGGTGAACAAAGAAATTGTGCATCACTGCCATGGCGCTCACACCACCGAGGAAGGACAACAGGTACTGGGACTTCTTTTGGTAGATCCCTGAAGATCTACCAAGTGGGGCACACAGATCAGTTCAACCTCAAATCTTCGTCTTTCCATTTATCTTCAAGGTATCCCTCTCGTTAAATGTCTTGTGGGTTGCACAGGACAGCAATTATCAACCGTCACCAACTCTCAACGGATGGTTCCTCTGGTTCTAAACGAATAAAAGGCGAGCAAATGAGAAATTGACTTACATTGTTCAGAGGAAAGAAGGCCTCTTCTTCCTTTGAGCAAGAGGGGAGACCGACGATTCTTTGCTTGATCAAACTTGAGTCAGGCTCCCCTGAACCCCCTCCCCAACAAGGCCCCTTTGTGTACTTCCTGCAGGATCCAGTTTTAGCAAGAATCCTGACACTCAGTTTAGGAGAATTCCCCACCCTGATATCTGATCAAACTCAGCATCCTCAGCACCCCCAGGTGATCTCCCATCACCCTGCCTGCCTTCAGCCAGAATCCCCCAGACTTGATGTGATCCTCTTAGTAATTTCCATCCACCAATGCCCCCCCCAGCCCCAACTTGCTCCTTATCTATAAATCCCCACTTGTTCTAGCTGCATTCGGAATCAGGCCCAGTCCTATACTGGAGCCTCTCTTCCCCTTTCACAATAGTTTTTTGAATAAAATCTATCTTCCCACTTTAATTTCTGTCTGTTCTCTTTAACAGTGCTCTTTCTCTTCACCTGGCAAGTGGGGGGACGGGCCATTTCTAAAGCTCTGCCATATCTCTGCTAATTTCCGGGAGGTGAGGCCGCTAGGCAGACCCAGGGCCTGCTCTAGAGAGACCTGCCCTCAGGTAAAGAAAGCTCCCAGTTCCAGGGCTGGGAGGTGGCAGAGGAGAGGGAAGGTCTCCGCCCTCAGGCCCTCCGCAGGCGCCTTCACCTCCTGACCCAACAGTCTGTTGGGCTGGAATTGCCTTTGGTCTGGATAGGCAGCCTCTGCGGACCTTACACATAGGCCCCCCACCTCGAGCCTTCTGCATCCACCTCACCTGGATCTCAAGCTGCTCCTGGAATAGAATCAAATCTAGCAGTTTAAGCTCCTCTCCCAGGGAAGTTGCCCACCGGCCCAGCACCTTGTTGGCCACACTGTCACGTTTCACTTGCCCAAAATCGTGCCCTCTGCTTGGATACCTAATGTGTGCTAGTCCAGGAACCGGAAGATACCAACCCTCACCCAGCCCTTTGCCGGGCGTTCCAGATAAGGATGTGGAGGCTGAGAAAAGTTAAATAACTCGCTCACCTCTGTGCCTCGGGCAGGTGGCAACGCAGGACTGCAACCGTGTCCCTCCCAAACCTGTGCTCTGTCCCACGGCACTGCATACCCAAGGTACCCTTCCCTGCACTGTGCAACCGAAGAAAGTCACTGAAGGGCCAAAGACTCCTTGAGGCTTTTGAAAAGAGGCCTCAGGCCAACAGATCTCTAGATTTTTGTTCCTCTCTCTATTTTTTTTTTTTAGCCTAAGAGAAGACACTCGAGTCCCTCCTACCCCGACCCTCCTTCCTGCCCACCGCTGCCTCAGTATCCCCACCCACCCAGCGGGTGGGGGAAAAGGCGTCTTCATTTCTCCATGCTCCCTCCTTCTGTGGGAGGCCTCTTTGGGGGCCCCCCTAAAGCAAGGATGGGAGTGACGGGGGCGGGCTGGGGATTCCCGCCGTCTGGAAAGAGTAAAAGGGCCACCGGTCCGACTCAACCGCTGGCACCTGCTACCAAGAAACCTCTGGCTGACGTACCGTCCCCGGCCCCCGCCCGGGTCCGCGCGCAGCGAGAGCACTGGCCCTTTAAGAACGGCGGCGGCCGCGGCGCGCGGGGCGGAGGGCTGGGAGCGCCCCGAGCTGCGCCGAACTCGCCGGGGACGTCGGGCGCCGGCTCCCTGGCTCGCGCGCTCCCTCCGGCCGGTTCCCTGCGCCTCCTCCCGGGACTGCGCGGGGACCCGGGCCCGGTCGGGCGCGCGGCGAGCGGAGTCCCCGGGCGGGAGGCGCGCGCTCTGGGTAGCGCCCGGCCCTGGGCATGGACAGAGGGAGCTGGGCGCGCAGGGGGCGCCTCGGGACCGGGCGGCCGGAGCGCTGAGCCAGACAAAGGCTCGGGAGTTGCGCTTGCTCTCAGGAGCCGGGGCCCGGGCGCCGAGGCTGCGGGACCCCGCGGCGGGCGGCTCCGGCCGGCCCTCTCCCCCGTGGGCCGGCTCCTCTCACCCGGACCTGCCCTGCCCGCTGCTCCCCGGGCGTGGGAATTTGCCGAGGGGACCTAAGCGGCTCCGCCGGGGACCGGCACCGGGAGGTCTGCCGCGCGCCCGCCGGGCGGGGAGCCAGGGAGCGTCGCAAGTTTCGGAGCCGCGTGCGGGGACCGGCGCCGGCGGGCGGGCGAGCCCCGCGTGGCGCTCCGGGCCGGCCCGGGCGCCGAGAGCATGGGCAGCGACCGGAGCGCGCTCGGACGGCCGGGCTGGGCGGGCAGCCTGCTTGGCGGCCGGGAGGCGGCGGCGCGGCCGCGGCTGCTGCCGCTGCTGGTGCTTCTGGGCTGCCTGGGCCGCGGCGCGGCGGCGGAGGACGCAGAAGTCAACGCGGAGGTAAGGACCCCCACCCTGTCCCCGGGCCGTGGGCTGGGGGACCTGGGGGTGGGGTGGGGAGGGAGCCACACCCGCAGCCTGAGGCCAGGAGGTGGGGGTCGCGGAGGCCAGACCCTGTCCCAGAGATGGGGGCGGGGAAGAAAGGGGACCAGGCAAGCTGCCCCTCTTCAGTTCGCCCTCTGCGGCGCACCCTTTCCCAAACCCTGGAGGGCATGGGGCTCGCGCCCACTCTCCACCCCTACAGCCCTGCCCTGAGCACTGATCCGCCCAGACCGCCTCCCTGGAGCCGCTTCTGCCGCCCCCAGCCCCTTCTTTCCTCCTTCCCTCCCTCCCGGGCGGCTGATTCCTCGAGAGACGTGCGGGCACGCCGTGGCGTTCTTGGCGAGTGGGGAGGGGGCTGCCCTGGGGGGAGCTCAGGCGGAGCAGGCAGCGCTCCCGCCGAGGTAACCTCGGGTCTGGGTGACACTGAGCCGTGCGCCGCGGGCCGGGATGGGGGGAAGGGGTGCGAACCTCCGAGGCAGCATACTCGGGTTGCGGGGGCGCTTTAGCGACTTTCTCGGGCTCTTGCGCGGAAGCCGCGCCACGGCCAGGTGGAGTCCAAGAGAGAGACCCTGTCTCCCCCGGCGTTTCCTCCCACCAGCGCCGCTACGCCGAGGCCCGGGTCGGAGAGGGCGGACTCTGAACATCTTTTCACCAGGAGCCCGCCTGCCATCCCTACGGGGCCCCGTCTCTGGATGGGTCCCGCGGGTGATCAGGCCCGGCCTCCTGGCGCAGAGCTGGGTCCAGCCAGCTCTCCCGCCTCCAGGCGGTCTCCCAGTCCTATCCTCCCGAGCAGGGATAGTGAGGGCACCAGCGCCGTGGCCCCAGAGCAAAAGCGGAGTGTTCTTTCCCTACTTCTAAGACCCTGCTCCCGACTAGAAAAGGAGAGCATTGGGCGGGGAGGTGGGAGGACACTCGCCTCTGCGCCCGCCCGGGTAGGCTCGGGCCTCGGTGCCCTTGGGCCGGCCTGGAGCCTCCTGCCGCCTGGGCTGCGGCCTGAGTGCCGTTTCTATTTGCGGCCGGTCGGTGCTCCCTCCCAGCCCTCGGCGGCTTCCCCACCTCCCCCGGCTGCCTGGGAGATTTTTCCGATGGAAGCTTGCCCTTCTCCGCCCTACTTTAATAAAAGCGTGGAGGAAGGGCAGGGAATTCCTCCCGGCTCAGGTTACACCTCCCAGCCAGCTCCCACCTGCCCTGCCCTCCCTCCCTGGCCTGGCCGGGGAAAGCTGCAGGCAGCCAGGCCCTGGCAGGAGGCCGAGTGGGAGCCCAGCCCATGCCCAGTCCGGCTGCCCCCGCCCCATTCACCCAGGCAGGCAGGGGTGTATAGGGGGGTCCTGCTGGTGGGGATTGCCCCGCAGCCTGCTGTCCAGGTACTGGGCAGAGAAGGCTGTTTGGGCCCACCTGCCACTCTCTGGAGTGGAGTACCAAAGAATTGCAAGTCACAGACCCATCCTCGAGGAGTTTATAATCTATTTAGGAATCGCATCTCCGCACAGGAAGCAATTATGGACCAAACTGGAATTTGACAATCGTGCATTGTGAATTGGCATCTTAGATGGCTGGAGCCGGCCGCTGGGGCCTGTGGCCTGAGGGGCTTCATCCTCTCTTTCCTTTGCTTCTGCTCCTCCGTCAGCCCCTCCTCTCCTAGCTGAGGGAGTCCCCGTAAGACACAGGGCTTGCACTGGGGCCACAGACCATGGCCCTCACTCAGGGTGTGGTGGCACTGGCTGGAGATTCTGTGACTGACCTGCAGTCCCTCTCCTGGAGGAAAACTTGGCTTGAGCTGCTGCTAGAAGGTTTAGGGAACCCTTGAATGTCGGAAGCCAAGGTCAACGGAGGGCTCGAGACGGGTGGGCTGTTCCAGATCCTCGAGTTGGCTTTGGGGTACAGGCCGTTCCTCGGAGTCCCTTCACGTCTTGCTGAATCTGGGCTCAGAGTCGAATGGCTTCAGCAGCCAGCCCATTAGCCAGGAGGCTGTGGGAGAGCTGTCCTCAGGCCCACACTACCAAAGACCAACCTTGCAGACTCCTGGGCCTGGCCTGCACCCTGGCCACAGATCTTCCCTCCCTTCGAGAAGGGCTCTGTCCTCGCCCCAGAATCCCCACAGCTCCAGGCCTCAGGTCAGGTCATGGGACCTCTGAGCAGCTTGGCAGCTGAGCCAAAGCTAGCCCCCTCCCTTCCAGGGCAGAAAGCTCAGGAGTTTCATCAGACTAAGGAATCAGGGAGTCCTGCGTGTGCTAGGAGCCGGCAGACACCTGCAGCCTGCCAGGCCCCAGCCCAGGGAAGGCTGTCTTCCTCGGGTAAGCCACCACTGAGCTACTCTGCCCCATCCCACTCCTTCCCCTGGATGTCAGGTCCCAGTCTCCAGCCATTCTGGACTGGAGCCCCCCTCTCCTGCATAGACCTGGGCCCCGCCTGACAGATGCCAGCTACAGCTCCCGGCTCTCCGGCCTGAGAGCCCAGGCCCCCCTTCAGATCCCCGTCCTGCTCTTTCTGGCTACAGCACCTCGCCCACTTAAGTGCCTTTGATTTTTCACAAGAGAAAATCTCTTCTCACCTCCCCCCACCTTCTCCCCGGAACAACTTCAGGCCCTCAGCCTGCCCCGCCCCGTGGAGGTGACTCAGGCTGCCAGAGTTCACAGGTGTGGCGCCACTGCCACTAAAACACAGACACACCCACCTTCCCCGAGCAGACTCCTGTGTGTCTTCCTTGCCCCTTCCTGGCAGCTGAGCAGGATGAGCTACACGAGGGGGGCGGTCAGCCTGAATTCTGGTTTTGGCCTTCAGGTCTGATTGGTGAGCCACAGCCCCAGGCATCTTGTGCTCCAATCTCCGCTCACACTGTGTGCTCTTTATTAATACTCTTTCTTCAATATGGAGCAGAAACTGCAGAGGCCCCCGTGCCCGCCCTCGAGGAGAAGGGGGTAACGTGAGGGCCTTGTCAGTGGGAACGTACAGAAGGTGGATCTTCTCCTTCTCCCTCTCGTCTCTGCTTTTTAGTCTGTTCTCCACTTACTACTCACAAACCACTCCTCTCCATACTCCGTTTCAAAACCCAGAGAGAGCCAGGCTGATGGCGCTGCCGGGGACCCAGGATCGATTGGGCTGTGCCCTTTGCCAGGGCCCTGTGTTTGGGCTGCCCTGGAGTCCAGTCGGTCACCCGCCTCCTTGCAGAGGACAGCCCAGTGTGTGCTCCTTGTCTGACCAATGTATCCATCCCACCTGCCCATGCTGACCCTGGGTGCAAACGCCTTCCTTTGCCCCACCCCAGGGCGGGTGGAAAGGAAACAACATAGAAACACACCCAGCCCCCTTGAAGAAGACTTCCTCGGAGATCCCTCCAAACACTGCCATGGCCTCTGACCCCAACTCAGAATGGTGACGCCCTCCCTGCCAGGCTTGTGGTTCTGGCCCCCCCCCCGCCCGCACCCCCCCCATGCCCCTTTTGTCACTTGATCAAGATGTTCCCTGCCATCATCACCTCTGCCCAGCCAGAAGTTTGACTTTTGCCTGAGGCCAGCTGTGGTGGCCGCTGCTCCCCAGCTCAGATTAAAGTTGGTTCTATAGACTGAATGTTTGTGTCCCCCCCAAAATTCATATGTTGAAACCTCACTCCCAAGGTGATGATATTTGGAGGTGGGCCCTTTGGGAGGTGATTAGGTCAACAGGTCAGAGCACTCATGAGTGGGATTAGTGCTCTTATAAAAGCTGCCCGAGAAGGCCCCCTTGCCCCTTCCACCATGGGAAGGTGGAGCAAGAAGTTAGCAGTTTGCAACCAGGAAGAGGGTCCTCACAGAACCCCACCACGCTGGCACCCTGGTCGTGGACTTCCAGCCTCCAGAACTGTGAGAAATAAATGTTTGTTGTTATAAGCCACCCAGCTTACGGTATTTTTGTTACAGCAGCCCAGATGGACTAAGACAATTGGCATCTTCAATGTCATCCCAAGATTTATGTGGCTCACACAGTGGGTCACGCTCCAAGCCCCACAGCCAGCTCTGCCTTGGGCGTGGAGATGTGTTCTCTGAGTCACCAGAAGCAGAGAGGGCTTGGGGGCTGTCTGCTTAGATCCTTCTCTATCACAGAGGGTCCTGGGAGGACACCACAGAGGCATGTGAGGACCTGGGACCCTGAAGGTGGCTGGACACTCCAGGCCTGTGATGCACAATATGTGCCTTCTGGCTGGACAAGCCCCCCTGAGTACGGGCTCGCATGAGGCCGCTCCGCAGAAGGACACTGGTTCCGGGAACACCTGGGCCATTTGGGGGAGGTAGCGCAGATTTTGCAGCAAGAACAGCAGAGGTGTGCGAGCTGGGCCTGGATTGGAGAGACGGAGGGGCACATCTTGCCAGATCTCATTCCCTCGTGGGAACAGCAGGAAGCGAGCAAGGAAACCCAACTCAACCTCCAATAAATATCTGTACAGACAGACGAGGATCTGGGTCCCAGCCATTAGCCAGCCCTTGGAGATGCCCCACATCCTACCGCCGTTTGATGGTGGAGCTGCCGGAGCCATGCAACCTGGAGGCCGGGGTCTGGATCTGCTCTCCAGGACCAGCCCTTAGCCCTGGGTACTGCCTTGTTCTTCTCCCAGTAGTGACCGCCACCCTGGAGGGGTGAGAGCTCGGCTTCATGTCCAGCACCTACGAGCATGGCACCTGGTCCATAGGAAATGCTTGCAAAATGGTGGCAGGACACAGTGACGGCCAAAAACAAATGGCATTTGCTTTGGGCACGTCATTGAACCTGAGCCTCGGTTTCCCTATCTGCAAAATAAGAATAGTGGTAGTACCTATGGATGGAGTTGTTGGGGAGATTCAGTGTGTTCATGTGTGAAATGCTGAATGCCACTCACAGTGTCCCTCATGTGGGGCCCAGTGAGGGTCAGGTGTTACTTTCGAGCACCTTCAACGTATTCGGGTCTATCCTGGGCATGGCCTCGGGGTGTTTTGTAAGCATTTTCACATTTAACCCTGGTGTTAACTCTGTAAGTGAGGGTGCTGTCATTACCCCATTGTACAGAAGAGGAAACGGAGACTGTTGGGTAAGAGAAATTACCGTGAATTCCCCAGCCCGGGAGTTTGAACCCAGTCTGTCTGGCTTGGAGCCCAAGCTCCCAGCCCCCATGCTGGGTCAAAGGCTGAAGGTCAGAGGCCAGGGTGCCGTCCTGTGGAAGTGCTGCTAGGCAGGGGCCTGCTGGGCCTCAGCCAGGGGGGAAGGAGGCTGTGGAGGTGGGGCCAGAGCTGCCCGGGGAGCCTGGAACCCTCCCCTCCACTTGTCCAGCCGCCCAGGCTCTGCCCTGTGAACAGCCCCATCCAAGAGACAACACCTGCAGGGGGTTTCCAGGTGAGGCCCCAAGGCCTGGCCCCCAGCCAACCCCGAAACCGTTAGCAAACAGGGCTCTGTTCCCCCCGCCCACTGGCCAAAGGACCCGTCTGTTTTCCCTCCAGGTGGAGGAGTGCGGGGGCAGGCTGGGAGGCCGCAGGGTAAAGAAGTGGCAGGAACTCACGATGTCCCCTTCCTTCCTGCTTCCCGGCTGGATGTCCCCCACCCTGGCTGCTCTCACTACCCAGAGCCCCTTCCCCCACCTGCAACTTTCCATAGCGGGGGGCAGATTTGAGCTCCAAATAAGCAAGTGTGTTCTAGAACTGCTTAAAATGGACCGTGCTGCCTCTAAAGGTAGTAAATGATCCACCAATGATGGGCTGGCCTGGCTTGGGGGCCCCTCTCTTTACTGGCCTTGGGGCTAGTTATGTCACCCATGCTCTCATCCCTGGGGGATGGGGGGTGATCATTTTGACCCCATTTTGTGAGGAGGGAACAGGCTCAGCTAGCCTAGCCCTCTTCCATTACGCGAAGGCCTCTTCCGTGGTCAAGCGGTCAGGACCAAAGGGCGGGTGTCACTGGGAGGCAGATTTCTGCTCAGCCTGAGGAGGAGCTTTCTAACAGGGATGGCTGCCCCAAGACGGGATGGTCTACCTTGGTGGCAGTGGGCACCCCCTCTCTGCAGACTGATGAGTCCTGGGCCCAGCTACGGTCCACGGAGCCTCCAGTGAGGTAGTTGGACTTGATGGCCAGGAGGCCTCTTCTAGCCTGAGACTGGATGAGCCTAGGGCTTGCTCGGGGTCACCTAGCTGGTGAATGGGCTTCTGACTCAGATCCCCTGGACAGAGGTGGGCCCGGTGGGCCTGGAGTGCGTGCCCCGCCTCTGCAGGGTCTGTGGCTGCTCCAGGACTCAGCATCCCATGCGGCACCAGCTCTGTGCCAGGCGTGGCTGGGAGTGCAGAGCCGGGCCAGGCTCGGCCTGCTCCCAGGACCCCTCAGACCAGGGTGCAGGCTATGGGAGATAGGTACGGGGAGGACCTCACCACGCCATGAAAGGTCTGGGGCCATCGCTGGCAGGCCTGACAAGACTCCTTTTGTGCCTGGCTGGGCAGCCCTGCCAGGGTCTGCTGGGACTGCAGAGAACCGTGGGTGACAGAAGCAAAGCAGAGCCCAGCCGAGATGGTCCTTATCGCACAGGGTCTGATAAGGCCGTGTGGGAGGGGGCCCCACCAGTCCGAGCCCGGGGGAGCTGGCTGTGGCGGCAGCACACGCTCGCCCCTCACCTCCACTCCCCTCAGCTGCTTAATGCACAGTATTGATCTAGCGGCTCCTTCCCAGACGCTCCCTCCCTGTGGGCCTGCCGTGGTGTTGTCTCAGCAGTCCTGGGGGGCAGCCCTGCCAACGTGGCCCAGTGCCCAGACCCAGTCAGAGATGTTGGGTGTGGGGAGGAGTAGATGCCCTCCCCCAGTGCTGTGCTGGGCACTGCTCCTGAGAAGGGCCGGAGCCTGGCGTCCCCAGCCTCAGGCCAAGAGGAGCTGGTGCTCCTTCACAAACAGCCCGGTCCAGTAGCACTGCTTATGAGCTCTGATTCTAACCCAGACCAGCTGTGTGACCCCGGGTAGTCACTCACCCTCTCTGAACCTCATTGTCTGTATAATGCAGATGGCAACATATTTACCTTTCAGGGGTGCTTGTGAGCATTGAATGGATGATGAGAGTGGACAGCCTGGCCCACGGCAGTATCTCAGCCCTCGGCTGCTGCGTTTATGGGTCTCGGGCGTCAGGGGGCCAGCAATCTCCCCTCAGGCTCCTGGTGGCCCCACATTTCCTTGCCTGGGGCCAGCCACTGGCCTGAAGCATCTATACATCCTTGTATGATGGGGTCTGGAGGTCAAGAAAGAAATGGCTGAAAGATCCAGGGTGGGCGGGTTCTCCTGCAGCAGCCCCCGACCCTGGGCTGCAGGTAGGAGGGGCTCCTGACCCGGGTCCTCTTCATGATGCTCCCTGTTTCTCCCACTGGACAGTGGCCCTCATGGAGGACGTACCCCCTACTCTACCACTTACTGACCTCCCCGAGCCTCAGTTTCCCCACCTGAGAGACAGGCTTCACCTGCTTGGCTCCCCTCACCTGTGAGACTAGGTGACAGGAGGAAAAGGAGGCATCTTTACAATCACCAGCAGGAGCAGCGGGGGCTTGAACACAGCCCCTCCCCCACTGTCATGACCTTGGGAATTGCTCTCCCTTCTGTCCCATGGCAGCAGAGCACCCCAGCAAGCTGGGGCTTACCCCCCTCACTGGGGGCAGCAGCACCAGCCATGCAGCTGTGCGCCCCTGGCCCATGCTGTCTTCTCCCGCCACGTCCTCACTTCCCAGGCTTGTCACACTTGGCACAGTAGGGTGGCGAGAAACTTCCTCCTGGACACTGGGGAGAGGAGAAGCCCACAGCCCCGCGGGTGGTGTCTGCCGCTGCCCAGCAGATTGACTGGCACCTGGCATTCCGCCCCGAGCACGAGTTTGCCAGAGTCAGGCGGGCTCCGTCAGCTTCTTCACCTTGTCATCCAGGGCTCGGCTGCTATGGGCCAAGGCTACCCATGCCATTGGTCCCCAGCCTCAGCCTCTCACCCTGACAGTGTCCCCGAGGCATTTGTCACCAGGAGGCTGAGAGTTCAAGCCTTGACTGATACCGAGAGGGAAGCTTCTGGCTTCCCTGGGACTTGAAGGGGGCTTGTCTGTGGGATGGAGGGTCCGCAGGCACATTTGGGACCTTCCCTTCAGCCCCTGAGCTGCCCCTGGGATGGAAGGGGCCCACTCTGCCTCATCCGCTCCGCTGGCTCTGGAGCTTTCCACTGCAGACAGGCCCAGCCCCCTCCCCGTCCCTCCCCAGGGCCCCAGCCTGAGCCTCCCCACCCTGCCTTCCTCCTGTCACTCTGCAGACACTGCTAATCAGCCCCTTGGTGGCCTGTGATTGCGCTCCCGAGATATTTTTACCTTATGCAAATAGGTGATATAGAGGTGCCCTCATCTGTCAGCAGGCGGCCCCACGTCTCCCCCACTTCCGGCTGGATTCCTTTCACTTTTAGAGCTGACTGAGCATCACGGCCTCGCCTTCTAGATCTCTCCAAGCTTCTTCAGGAAAACCGTGTGCATTAAGGGTGGTGGGCTTCCCCCTTCCATACACACAGAGCTTCAGGAAAGGTTTCCTGTGCTTGGGAAGAGCAGGGAGGGTGCCGGTGACACTGCCAGTGTCTAGTGGGGCTGAGGAAAGGAGTCCTGGAGCAGAAGGGAGAGGGGTCAGTGGGGGAGGCTCCCCAGCTGCTCTGCCCTCACCTGAGGCTGCCCGGCGCTCAGGCCCCATTGGAGCCTGGACCCTTCAACCCTGTTGGTAGAGGCAAAAGCTGCTGCTCAAGGGACAACCAGACAGGCCCCCTTTGTCACTGATGTACATTCATTGGGCACTTTCCCCACCCAGCACACTGCCGAGCACTGGTGCGGACTCCCCGTCAAATCCTCACAGGAACCGATGAGATGAGGCAGGTGCTAAGACAACCCCTTTTACTGACGGTGGACTGAGGCACAGCGGGGGGCGTGGAGCCACACCTCAGAAGTACCTGGGACAGGATTTGTCCCCACCTCTGGTGATTTCTCAGCTCTGTGTCTCGGCCTCATCCTTCTGTGGCTGTTTCCCGGGACCCTGTGAGGCCTGGGAGCCGTGGCTGGGACATCCAGTCTCTGACTCTGGCAGTTTCTTTGTATCGGCACCCGCTCCCTCCAGCAGCAGCCTGGGCACTGCTGAACCAGGCTGTGTGGCAGCCCGTCCACACCGGGGGCCTGGCAGGCGCCAGGGCTGGGCTGGCAGGTGGCACTGAGGGAGCAAGTACCTGAGGAGTTGGCTGTGACACTGGTGGCAGGCAGATGTGGGTGTGGCCCTGGCCAGCTGACACATGGCTGCCAGGCCAGAGTGGCCACTGCCTCTGGCACCATCCTGCCCTGTGCCCTCACTCGCACGGTCACGTCTGCCCACAGACTTGCAGGTGTGAATTCCTCCCCCTGTGGGTGCCCCGGCTCTCCCCAGGGAGACTGTAAGCCCTTGGAGGTCAGGACCCTGTGCCGTGGTCCTCCACGGCCTCCAGCGGGCATGGCGCTGGGCACAGAGAGGGTGCTCAGAAACATTTGGTAGGGTGTGCAGGTGGGTAGATAGATGGACTGATGGATAGATGGATGAGAAGACCTGCCCAACAAGCTCCAAAAGGGGACGGGCACCCCCATCGTGTGCCGGCTGCTATTTCCAGGGTTGTCGCTCAAATCTCACCCCCCAAGAACCCCATTATTCCCTGTTTTGCAGATGAGGAAACTGAGGCCAAAGAGAACAGAGAGTTTGTGGCAAAGCAGGGACTGGACTCAGGCCTCCCGTCCCACCCTCTCGGGCCTGGGTGGGCTGCCCGACTCCATCTGCTCTCTTTCCAGGAGGCGTAGGGTCTGTTGAGGAGCAAGCAGCGCCAAGGGGCTGGTTTTCCTACTTGGTGAGGCCTCAAAAGATTCTGAACCCCTTAGGGTCCCCAGCAGTCGGCCCGGCGTGACGGGGCCCAGCAAGGAGGGGCCGGTGCAGTAATTAGGGCAACTACTGTGGACTGTCCTCGTGACACAGCTTCTGTCCTAGAGGGGGAAGACAAACGATAAACACCCAGGTGACACGTATAGTGTGTCAGATGGTGACGTGTAGGAAAGGAGGAGACGGAATGCAGGGTACAGTGGGAGGGGGGTCTTTTCTACGTAGCATTGTCAGAGAACACCCCTCCCATAAGGTGAGGTTGAAGCAGAGACCTGAAAGAAATGAAGGTGTGAGCCATACAGATGTCTGGGGGAGAGTGCTCTGGAAAGCAGACAGCAAATGCAAAGGCCCTGAGGCCAGAACTTGCCGGCCTGGGGTGGATGGGAGGAGTGAGGTCTGAGAGCTGAGGCGGCATCAGGGAGTGAGGGCCTGGCAGCTCCTGTAACAGTTGGCTTTTCCTCTGAGATGAGAAGTCTTTGGAGGGTTCCAAGCAGAGGACTGACCAGACCTGACTTGTGAAGGCCTTTCCTTCTTGCTCTTGTGTGAGAATAGACCGTAGAAGGCGGAAGCGGGGAGAGTGGTACAGAGGCTCACACGGTGGCCCCGGCAGGAGGTACGGCTCCGACCGGGTGACGGTGGTGGAGGTGGTGAGCGGTGGTCAGCGCAGGCTGCACGTGTTTGGAGGTCACTGTGCCAGGACCTGCTGACCAGGTCGTGGCCTCTCCTTTGCAGAACTGGCTGCGGCTGTACGGCTACCTGCCCCAGCCCAGCCGCCACATGTCCACCATGCGCTCCGCCCAGATCCTGGCCTCGGCCCTTGCCGAGATGCAGCGCTTCTACGGGATCCCTGTCACAGGCGTGCTCGACGAGGAGACCAAGGCGTGAGTCCCTCCATTGGGCCCTTCCCAGACCTCACTGGCACCTGCCCTCCTTCTGGCTTGCTCTGGCCAGGGCTTGGCATGTGGAGTCTCCAGAAAAGAGATGGCAAATGGTTTGGTCCTCCATGCTAGCTTTGTTGGTTGGGAGTGGCTGCCGAAAGCCTTGTGTTGAGAAAGCTCCTGAAGCCGAATCACGGCTTGGCCACAAGGAGCATGGGATTGATTAGTGATGTCTGCTACGGACATGGGAGTGGGGAGGCACAGCCCACATGCCTGGATGGGACATCCTAGCTAGCCTTGTTCTGAAGCTGACAGAGGGGATGTGACCCAAAGCCACGTCCTTATAAGCATGCACAGTGCATAACGTACCAAGGACAGGAGGCCTCAGGAGTCGCTCTCCCCTTCCTGGGGGACACTGGAGAGAAGGGGCTCAGAGCCATTTCTGCGCACTTGTTCTTCGACAAGATCAGTGTACCTATTTTCCCCATGAGGAAATCGCACCTTAGAGAGTCTCCCCCCCACCACACTTTACAAAGGGCAGAGGCGGGAGGGGCCTGGAAGAAGGTGGACTGCCTGGAGGAGGCAGAGCCAATGTGGGCAGGCGTGTTGAAGGGAGGCTGTGTGCTCACCCCTCCGCCCCATGCCCAGGTGGATGAAGCGGCCCCGCTGTGGGGTGCCAGACCAGTTCGGGGTGCGCGTGAAGGCCAATCTGCGGCGGCGGCGGAGGCGCTATGCCCTCACCGGCAGGAAGTGGAACAACCACCACCTCACCTTCAGGTAGGACCCGGCTGGCCAGGGGGCGTCCCTCCCAGGGCGTCTCCCGGGGGCTGCTCGCCCCTCTCCCTGTCTGGACTGAGGCCTTGGGCCTCCCAGTGGGCTTGTCTGGCAGTCTTCCTTTCCCAGCAGGCCACCCCAGGGTGCCCGGCTCCCACACTGACAAGGTTGGCCCCACACCCCAGGCAGTTTCCCTCCAGAGAAGGTCGGGACCCTTGGAGCTGCTTCCGCTCTGTCCTCCTTCCCTCCCTCCCTCCCTCCCTCCACCCGCCAGCAGCCCAGGGCTGGCCCCGCCAGCCCAGATGGGCTCCTGCACCAGTTCAAACTGGGGGCCTCCACAGTGCAGGGCCTGGGGCTTTGGGCAGGGGAGGGCCGGGGGGCCAGAATCCAGGCATCTGTCAGGGGAGCAGGCAGCAAGTTACCTGCAAAAACCCTGGTTCAGGGAGCCTCCCCCTTTCTGCTGGGTCCTTGGGCAGCAAACCCATCTGAGCCTCGGCCATGTGGCCGTCCCCAAGGGCTCCCCTTCCTGTTCCAGTCCAGCCACAGCCCCACCCGGAGCTCCATCTCTCAAGGAAGAGCAGCTCCTGCAGCCGCTTAGACCCCAGGCCCCCAGAGTAAATTCACAGTCCAACCAGCTGTAATGGAGATCTGTCCAGCACACAGAAGCTTAATCCGATTTATATGCATAGTGATAGGCTTCCCCATGTTTTTATCATGTGCGGGCTCAGTGGCACATGCTCTACATGAATTAATTCACTTAATCCTCATGGAGCCCCCATGATGAAAGCACTACCTTCCTCTTCCCCTTTTACAGATGAAGAAGCTAAAGTTCAGGGAGACTAAATCACTTGCCCAAGTTCACACAGATAATGTTAGAGCACGGCCTTGACCTCAGGTCAGCCTGACCCTGGAGCCCAATATCCAGAACCACTTGGCCTCTGTTTCCTAAACCTCAGCCATTTACATCCCACTTTCTAGGTCTTTCTTTTGGCTACGTATCACCTATACATTCATTTAATGTTCTTCTCACTTAAAATAAGCTTATTTGGCACAATGCAACCTTATTCAGTGATATCCTAATGAACTCCTGGGTTTGACATGTTAGTTCTCTTGTTCAAATTCACGTCAGAGTAAACTAATGGTCGATATTGATGGGCATTGTCCGTGGACCAGCTCAGATCTTATGCATGCTCCTTGGGACCCCATGTCCCCATCCCCTGCCCAGTGGGTGATGGCGGTGGACAGTAGCCCCAGGGCCGGGGTTCACTCACAGGTCTCCCCGCCCACCCGCAGCATCCAGAACTACACGGAGAAGCTGGGCTGGTACCACTCGCTGGAGGCGGTACGCAGGGCCTTCCGCGTGTGGGAGCAGGCCACGCCCCTGGTCTTCCAGGAGGTGCCCTACGAGGACATCCGGCTGCGGCGGCAGAAGGAGGCCGACATCATGGTCCTCTTTGCCTCTGGCTTCCACGGGGACAGCTCACCGTTTGACGGCACGGGCGGCTTTCTGGCCCACGCCTATTTCCCCGGCCCTGGGCTGGGCGGGGATACCCATTTCGATGCCGATGAGCCCTGGACCTTCTCCAGCACTGACCTGCACGGTGAGGACAGCTGGCCAGGGCAGGGGCGGGGGCAGAGCGGGAGCTGCAGTGTTGGGAGGGGAGAGCGTCCCTGTGCGGTTCCCCCGAGCTCGGACACTTGATTTCAGTCTGGTGTCCCGCGATCTCTGAGGGGTGGTAGGGAAGAGAAGGGATCATTGTACCCATTTCTCAGATGGGGTGGTTGGAGACCCAGAAGTCAGAGCAGCTCGGCCTCTTCTATGAGTGAAGCGAGGGCAGGCTCTCTGGCAGCCTCAGCCCCCAGGGTCTGGGCCAGGCCAGAGCTGACCGTGCTGCCGCCCCCACTGCAGGGAACAGCCTTTTCCTGGTAGCAGTGCACGAGTTGGGCCATGCGCTGGGGCTGGAGCACTCGAGCAACCCCAGTGCCATCATGGCTCCCTTCTACCAGTGGATGGACACCGACAACTTCCAGCTGCCCGAGGATGACCTCCGGGGCATCCAGCAGCTGTACGGTGAGCGGTGGCACAGGCGCATCTCTGGGCTCTGCACACCCGCTCTCAACTCCAGCCCCTTGAGGCATGGGTACCACTGCTCACCCCATTTTGTAGATGAGGAAACTGAGGCCCAGAGAGGATTAGTGACTTGTCCACATCACTCAGTGAGTAAATGATGGTGCTAGAAATCTAACCCAGAACCTGGCCCTCGCGCTGGCTCCAGTCTGGGGCTCTCCAGGGGACCCTTGCTGACTCCCCTTTCCTCTTCAGCCTCCATGATATTCCTATTAGACTGAGGGTGCCCCTGGGGCCCCAGGACCCCATTCCTCCCACTGTCGTTCCTAGCCTGAGCCTGTCCCATCTCCCAGCTGAGTGTGGTCCATTTATCACCTCCCAGGGGCTTTGGGGCTGGTGGCACCCCTCCCCCAGGCCCTATCCGAGAGAGCCTCCAGTGCCGAGGTCTCCTGAGGGCCAGTTCAGTGGGTCAGGCCCTGGTGGCATGTGACAGAGGCTCCGTCACTGTATCCCCGGCGACCTGGTAACGAGATGGGCACTGGACAGAGTTCGCAGAGCCATGTTCTTTCCTCTGAGTGTCCACTGCCTCCCGGAGCCTCCGCAGGAGCAGGCTGGATCCTGAGGGGAATGTCCCCGAGGGGAAGGGGACCCAGGGGCAGCGTCAAGGCGCAGTGACCCAAGCCTGGTGTGGGGAGTTCGAGGAGGGGGCTGTGTGGAGGAGGATAGGGGTGCTCCTGAGGGGGATGGCAGGCGTGGGGGAGGGGCCTGCGGTGGACAGACAGGGCTTTTCACCTGGGTGGGCCTGCCACTGGGGCACGTGTCTCCCCAGGCTGGGGGCCCCAGGCTCCCAGGGTCCTGAGTAGGAGGACCTGGCATCCTGGCTGGGTTCCAGGGCTCCCCCCTCACTTCCCACTCCCCCCCACTCTGCAGGCACCCCAGATGGTCAGCCACAGCCCACCCGGCCCCTCCCCACTGTGACTCCCCGGCGGCCAGGCCGGCCAGACCATCGGCCCCCCAGACCCCCCCAGCCACCACCCCCAGGCGGGAAGCCAGAGCGGCCCCCAAAACCAGGCCCACCAGCCCAGCCCCGAGCCACGGAGCGGCCTGACCAGTACGGCCCCAACATCTGCGACGGGGACTTTGACACAGTGGCCATGCTGCGTGGGGAGATGTTCGTGTTCAAGGTCTGGCCCCTGCCCGTGCTGCCCCCAGCTCCTCGGCCCAGGCTCAGAGCAGGAGAGCCCCCCCCCAACCCCCAGAGCCTGGCCCCACCTGGCTGCTCAGGCACCCCCAGCCCTCCCTCATCCGAGCAGCCCCTGGGAGCCATCAGACCCCAGACCAAGAAGAAACCCACCCGAGGGACACGGGATGTGCCTGGGCTCACACAGGGGTCTGTACCCCCCCAGCCTTTCTCCCTGGTGGGGCCCTGCCTGTCTGAGCCGCCCCTTGGGATCTCAGTGGCCTCCGCCTAGACCCTCAGTGACCCCGGGCAGGGGTGGATGGAGGAGGGCCCTCTCCCAGGCCGAGGCTGCAGGCATGCTGTGCCCGCTTACCCCCACGCCCTCCCCAGGGCCGCTGGTTCTGGCGGGTCCGGCACAACCGCGTCCTGGACAACTATCCCATGCCCATCGGGCACTTCTGGCGAGGTCTGCCCAGTGACATCAGTGCTGCCTATGAGCGCCAAGACGGGCGTTTCGTCTTTTTCAAAGGTGAGAGGGGCTGGGCAGCCTTCCTGCCCTGACCTCTGGCCTGGCCTCTGACCCAGCTGGGCCTTAGGGAGGAGGAGAGCAAAGGGCTACATTGCGTGTCTTGTCCTGTCGCCCACTGTGGGCTCACCCTGGGGGAGACAAGTCCTCCAGGCAGTAAGGCAGGGGCAGGGAGGTAGACAGAAACCAGGGGGGGACCCTGGAGGCCAGAGGCCGCTCTGACTGGGGACAAGTGTCCGTCTTCTATAGCACGGGGGCTCCGCCTAATTTCCCTCCCTCCTTGCCTCTTGTGCCTCCTGCAGCCCCTCCTCATAAGAATGGGTCCCCGAGCCCAGGCTGGGGTGGGATTTCTGTGATCTGTCCACAGGGACAGTGGAGCTCTCTGCCACCAGCCCTCGCTCTGGGGCTTGCGTCCCTAGGGAGGGCCTCGAGGGCAGCCCTCTTGGATGGATCAGCTGTGTCCCCAGCCCGCTGTCGGAGAGCAACGAGCAAAGCTCCCTGGGGACAGGGCTGGGCCGACATTAAGAGTGGGGAGCCCTGGGCTGTGCACTGGGGTGCCCCAGGGATGCAGCCCCCAGACACAGAGGTCAGGCAGGGCTCCCCCTCTTTCCTCTCTCTGTTCAAGAACTGTGTGTGTGTGGGGGGGGGGTGTTCACATGGGAATGCAGGCCCGGGTATAGTGTTACTGTGTGATGTGTGCACAGGTGTGAGCAGGTGACATGTGCGGGTCAGAGTGTGTCACAGGTGTCTGGAGTGCAGGGTGTGAGACGCACAGGTGAGTTACGTTATGTGTTGTGGGTGTGTGGGTGTCAGTGCCTGTCCTGTGTACCAGGGTGTGTGGGGGCATGTGTGTGGGTATGGGTGTGGTGAGTGTGGCAGTGGATGTGAATGGATTTGTGGGCCCAGGATCGCATTCCCCATGCCCCCTCCCCGCACGCCCCCCTCAGCCCCAGGCCTGTCCTTACCCACCTCCTGCTCCTCCCGCAGGTGACCGCTACTGGCTCTTCCGAGAAGCGAACCTGGAGCCTGGCTACCCACAGCCGCTGACCAGCTATGGCCTGGGCATCCCCTACGACCACATCGACACGGCCATCTGGTGGGAGCCCACCGGGCACACCTTCTTCTTCCAAGAGGACAGGTGGGCGCCCCTCCCCCTGAAGGCAGAAGGCCCCAACCGGGCCCCCTGCCCCTGGGCCCGCCCAGAGAGGACCCAGTGCCCGCGGGGAACGGGCTTCAGCCCCAGCGGGCCCACAGCCTGGTGCTTTTGGCCACAGGTACTGGCGCTTCAATGAGGAGACGCAGCGTGGAGACCCTGGCTACCCCAAGCCCATCAGTGTCTGGCAGGGGGTCCCCGCCGCCCCCAGAGGGGCCTTCCTGAGCAACGATGCAGGTACGAGGGTCAGCCCCCCAGTCTTCCCAGCACTCACACCCCTGTCCACATGCAGGGCACAGGGCTGCCCCAAGGCCACCCAGCGTTGCTATGCCACGTATAGGGGACACAGCTGTGACAGGCCCTGGGCTGGGAGCTTTCGGAGCATGATCTGGTCCTCCCCCCATCGTCACCATCCCCTTTTTTACAGACAGCCACACTAAACCAGAGAGCTTGAGTCAGGGGCCCCAGATCCCACAGCGAGGAAGCTGTGAAGTCAGGAGTCCAGCCCAGGCCTGCCTGTGTCCAGAGCGGGCGCTCGCAACTGCCCTGCTCCCCGCAGGGTCCAGCTGCCCCTGGGCAGCCCGCAGGGAGCCTCGAGCCTGAGGGGTGAGCTTGGCTCAGAGTGATGGGGGGTGAGAGTCCTCACAGGGTGCCCACTCACCTGCCCAGAAGGGAAGCCCGACTGCTCGTTATAGCCAAGCCACAGGGAGCTGTGGTTTATATTCCTTCAGCAGGGTCTCTGGTGAGTTTAAGAAAAACCCTTAGCCCTGGGTCTCAGGCCCGGGGGAGACCCTGCTGGCTTGGCCAGTGCCCAGTGGCCCACATAGCTTCTGTGATGGCGTCACTGCAGCCGCTCTAACCTCACTGCTCAGTGGAGCACAGGCTCACCCCGTGGTCCAAACCTGGCCCTTCCCGGGGCTGATGGGACATGGACAAGGTGCCCAAGGCCAGAGAGTGGTCCAAGGCGGTGTCAGGCTCCACCCAGATCTGCTGCAGGACGGCTGTGTGGCCTTGAGCAAGACACTGGCCTCTCTGGTGTGGAGTGAAGCCAGTCCTGGGACGGGGTAGCAGGTCCCCTGACCGCAGCCCCCAACCCCGCAGGCCGTAGGAGCCTTCTTTGAGGGTCTCCAGCCGGCAGGTGGGGCACAGCCTGACACCACGGCTCGCCCCGCAGCCTATACCTACTTCTACAAGGGCACCAAATACTGGAAGTTTGACAACGAGCGTCTGCGAATGGAGCCCGGCTACCCCAAGTCCATCCTGCGGGACTTCATGGGCTGCCAGGAGCACGTGGAGCCGGGACCCCGATGGCCCGACGTGGCCCGCCCGCCCTTCAACCCCGACGGGGGTGCAGAGCCCGGGGTGGGCGGTGACAGCGAGGAGGACCACGAGGCGGGCCCGGGCGGCGGAGAGGGGGACTTCGGGGTGGGGACCGACGAGGACGGGGGCAGCCGCGTGGTGGTGCAGATGGAGGAGGTCACCCGGACGGTGAACATGGTGATGGTGCTCGTGCCCCCGCTGCTGCTGCTGCTCTGCGTCCTGGGCCTCACGTACGCCCTGGTGCAGATGCAGCGCAAGGGCGCGCCCCGCATGCTCCTCTACTGCAAGCGCTCTCTGCAGGAGTGGGTCTGACGGCCGGCCCCCTGCTCCTCACCTCCCGGTGCTAAGGGGCCTGGGCTGGCCGTGGCGCCTGTGGCTCTGAGATGGCTCCTGGGGCACCCAGCAAGAGCCTTCAGCGGCTCCCTCAGCCCCTGGGTGGGGGCCCCTCCGGGCCTTCCAACATCCCCACCAGCCCTGCCTCCATTGTTTATTTATGCCCAGGTATCTTTTGTGTTTGCACACTAATTGAGCATTCGTTTCTACTCTCCTGACCAAGGCGGTCCCTCAGGGCGGGGGTTAGAGCTTCTTAAATGTAGTTCTGCTCCAGGCGGGGAACTGGGCCCCCACCCTCCTCTGCTTGCCCATAGCCAGAGGAGCCGAGGAACGGAAGGCCGGCCGAGTTGGAAGAGTGGCTAAAGAGCTGTGGATGTTCTTCCTGCCCTGGCCCTCCACAGCCTGAGCCCCAGGGCCAGACCGTGGGCTCTGCAGGCTCTGGAGACTGGTGGGGCCAGACTGGTCTCCACCCTGCTGCGTCTCTCTGCCTTAGGAAGAGCTTTCACCCAGGGGCAGCCCCAAGCCGAGGGGGACAGCAGGGGGAGGTGGCCCACTGGCCCTGAGTCCGTGTTGAGTTCTGGCTCCTTCTCAACCCACCTCGGACAACCCCAGCAACCTAGCTCCTCGTGCCTAACAACCACACCACACCCCTGCCAGTGAGGGGCCGGCAGCCCCCAGCTCCCACATACCCCTTGAGCCCACACCTCCTTTCCTCTCTGGAGAAGGGGCCCTGGGCCTGCTTTACCAAGGACCAAAGGGGGTCTGCCAAGGCCCCTCCACCCCAGGAGCCTCGTCCCCCGAGCTGGGCTTCCAGCCCCTGTCCACTTTCTCCTCTCTGAGTTATGACCCTGGGCTCCTTCCCTGGGCCCCTCCTACCCTCTCTCATCCACACCACCGTCCTCAGGGGTCTCTGAACCCTGCCAGCCTCAGGCTCCAGCTGCCACTGTCCTGCGGAGAGAGGGGGCTGATGGGTGCCCAGGCCAGGGGGGTGGATATCCACAGACATTTGCCTACCCATGTGGCTGCCCACAGCCCACCACACACCAGGCTTGGGGGCTTCCTCCCCTCCAGCTCCCTGTCCTCCAGGGCACTGGGAGAAGGGACAGTGATGGGGAGGGGCCAGCAGCGCATCCCCCTGTGCAGACTGCGGGACAGGACTGTGGAGCCTCGAGAGGAGCCCTCTGTGGCCTCGAGACTCCCCTCCTCCTGGGCTCAGCCCTGAAGGTGGAGAGGCTTTCTCCTCCCCCTTCCCAAAGTAAGCAGGAGGTGAGGCTGCCGTGGGAAATGGTACTGTACAGCCGGCTCTGTCCCTCTGCTTCCCCGCTCAGCCCTGAGCAAGCGGGTACGCCACCCAGAATCCCCGAGGCCCCCGGAGGGAGGGGTGGCCCGTGGGCTGGCCCCAGCACAGGTCCAGTAGCTTCCTCCCCCTCTGTCCTCAGAACCGGAGAGCCAGCCAAGGGGAAGGGGGGGGTCAGTGCCCACCCCTGTATGTTTCTTTCTGTAAATAATCTGCACTGATTAAATTGTTCTGCCGGTGAGTGTGCCTCCTTTGTGAGAGGCCTGGGGCTGGAGCTCACAGCCGGAGGGGCTGCAGGTGACAGGGTGAGTCCAGGCTGAGATTAGGGGACATGTACCCCATGCCAGAGAGACCTCGTTCCCAGTTCTGTGGGGACTCCTTCCCAATGGCCCTGGGAGGGGCAGAGCTTGGGGGAAGAGTGAGAGGGGGTGCCGTCAACAGACCAGAGGAAGGCGAGGCCTGGGACCGGGTGGCCCTGCTGGCTGGGGCAGAGAAGGAGCGGGGAATTCACTGGCCATTCATTCATGGTGAGAACCGGCAACCCGGCTTCCACACGCCCTGCCCATCTAGGAGAGAACCAGGCCAGCCCCCAGCCCCCACCCATCCAGACTGGGCTCTGGGCAGCCTGAAGACCTGCTCGACAGGAGAGAGAGGGGATGCGGTGCTGCTTTGGACTACGAAAGTGCCCTCGCCACATGCTCTGCTCAGAGGGTGAGGGGCACCCAAGATCTGCCTTGTCATCTTTGAAGAAGCAGGTCTCATCCTGGGCAGGATGCAGATGATGCCCGGGAGAGCAGGAGACGGGCGTCGCCGCCCCTTGGGTCAGGGTGTGGCTGGCATCCATCCTCTGGGCCAAGCCTGTTGGATACCGGCCTGCGCCCCCCAGGAATGCGCCGATCAGCCGTGGTGGGGCCCATCCAGCCACGGAGCAGGCCGGGCTCCACTCCTCGGCAGCATCCTTCAACCTGTTCTGGGCCCCTCCTCCCCCGCAGCGGCGCACTCCCTCTCCAGCCTCCTTGATTCCACCCTTTCCTCTCTTTGTATTGAAAACTGGCTGAGGAGAGTCGGAAACACAGGCCTCGGAAGCCCCAGAGGCCTCTCGGCCCCGCTAGGAAACCGCCCGTGAGCCCCCCCAGTGCAGGGGCCTCGGCGGGTGACACGGGGGTCCCGGGCAGGCGGACACCATCTGGCCAGCTCTCTGGTGGCAGCAGCCAGAGGGCCCCACGCAGCTTTGCCCTCTGCCTGAATCTTGGGGTCACCCAGAAGCGCAGGGGGAGGGCAATGTGGGGGCCCCGGGACGAGGAAGGAGAGGATGAAAGGCTCTCTCCCTGAGCTCTTCCTCAGAGCCCGGCCGGAGGAGAGACTTGGCAGAGGCCTCAGCAACGCAGGAAACTGCTGAGGAGCCCTCCACCCCCAAGCTCTGGCCAAATCTCCAAGAAACCCAGGGCCGAAGGAACAGCCCATCTCAGGAGCCTGGCTGACCCTCCCCTGGGGGCCCAGATGTGGGAAGGGGGTCTCTGAGGACGGATCGGGGAGCACCTCAGCCCTGCCTCCCCATCCCCAGAGAGCCCTGCGGCCCACCTGCACGCCCTCTGCTCCCAGGATTAAACAGAAGCTGCATCTTTAAATCAGTTTTTCATTTAACGTGGCTGTAACCCAAGCTCACCTCGGGCCCCTCACAGTCCCCATTCCTTCAGCATCTTTGTTCCTTTATATTTTGCTAATTCCCGAGTAAGACAATTAAGACATGACAGATAAACAAAAAGAAGAAAAACATGTCCCCTTCACTCCCTCAGCCAGAGCTGACAGCCTGGTGTGTTTCCTTCCAGCCTTTTTTCCTCCGCATTTGCACAGCGTGGAGTTCTAGGGTCTGAAACATCTTGGGCTTCAGTCCTGATACTGCCAGTACTTAAACCCCAGTGGAAGGGACGAGACGGCCGGCCTCGCAGGCTTCTGGGACGATCCACTGGGTGACTGTGTAAAGTGTTGGCAACAGTGCCTGGTCCTTGGCAAGTGCTCAATGTGCAGTGGCGACCCCGGCCGACTTGCACACTCCCCCAGTTACATTTTACTCATGAGAAAAGTGGGGCTCAGAGAGGTGAAGTGACTTGGCCAAGGCCACACAGGTAGGACATGGCCGTGCCAGGATTGGAACCCAGAAGGACCGACTGGTACAGCAGCCCAGCCCCACCCCCTCCTGGTGCTGCCGAAGAATCGAGACAGGGATGAGAGGCCCCTGCCCACCCTGGCCTGCCCTCCCCGCACATTCTAGGCATGGAAGACCCCAGGGCCACCAACAGAGCCTCCTTTCAGGCTGGGGCAGGGGCTGAGCGGGCCGCTTCCTCCCCCTCCGACTTGGCAGAAAAGCCTTTTGTCGCAGCTCACACAGAGGCCATTCTCCTCTGGCTCACGGAAGGAGCGGCCGGCTTCTGCCCAGACTGCAGGGGACTCCTCCGTGTAGGCCCTGCCCCTCCGCGTCCTCCAGTCCTGCCTCAGGGGCCCGAGGCTGCTTGGCTTTGCCCCCCAACCCGTGAAACCACACAGGGGGTAGGGGTCAGCCCCACCTCGGCTAGCCCGGAAAATGCTGGGGATTCCAGGCTTCAAGACACCATCAGGGCACAGCAGTACCTCCCTCAGCCCACTGCTCAAGTGGCCTGGTGACCTATAAAACAGTGGCAAAGGCCCCTGCCAGGCTGCTTGCCCTGTTCCCAGTGTCCCCAATGTCCCCAGCACTTGCTTGTCTCTAAGCCTTTGCTTATGCAGCTCCCTCCTGCTGGAAAACCCTTCCCTGCACATTTCATCTTGCCCCGAGCGAAGGCCCAAATGAAGGCTTGCCTTTTCTAGAGTCCCACCCTTCCTCCTCAAGGTAGTTGCGTTTCCTTCCACCTCTGGCTCACCCAGCACTCGTGTCCTGACCATTCCTTGCCTCTGAGCCCAGCCTGCCCATCCTTACAGGCACCGAGATGCTGACTGTGGTTCCATTGCTCACAGGCTGGGTGTCCTTAGGCAAGTCACTTCACCTCTCTGAGCCCAGATTCCCCCATCTGTAGAATGGGGCTAACAGCCATGCCTGTTTCATACAGCTGTGAGGCTTGACTGAGCGGATCCGTGTAAACGCTTAGAGCAGCTCCCAGCCCACCGCAGGCTCTCAACAGTTTCATACTAATATCCCTATCTTAGGTGCAGGTACCCGGTGGGCACTGAGAGGGCCTCCTTCCTTGCCTTCCTCTCCAGGAATCTTTGTGGGATGAGGTCAAAGGTCGACAAGCCTGGGGACAGGTGCCGGGAGGAGGGACATTCCTGCCCCACCAGCTCCCCTCCCAGCTGCCGAGGCCTCACCCCGCCGACCCTGGGGGCGGGGCTGCCCTGGCCCCGCCCCCCTCACGGCAGCACCGGCCCTTCCTCCCAGACTCTGGACACCCGGCCCCAGCTCTGGTTTCCTCCCCAAGCGCCCGCGACACCTCCCGCCCCCACATTGTTCACCCACCTCGGTCTTTGCCAGAAATAGCCCCAACCCCCTCCACGTCCAGCCAAGCTAACAGGCCCCTCCTGGAAAAACGATCTCGTTCCCCTGCCAGCGTGGGTCACCGCGGTGAACCAGACTCCACGAAGAGACCATTCCGAAAGCGGGAAGGGAGGGCAGCTGTGCCCCAATAATTTCATCCCAAAATACGCAGCCCCCACCCTAAAGCTTCGGCCAGATCAACCCTCCTTTACAGATGGGGATACTGAGGCCCGGACCGGGGGCTGATTTGGCCACAGTCATTCACTGACTCTGACCTGTGTCTTCTGACCCCGAGGCAGGATCCCCCCGCTCCCTCCACCCTCCACGTGGGGCCTCCCTCTTCCGCTCTTAGGAAGAGCTGAGGGCAGCGTGTCTTGACTAATCCGGCTTTCCAGATAAAGGGCATTTCTGTGCTTTATGGAGCACAGCCTTCGGCACAGCTGGTGGCGAGGCGCTCTGCCCTGTGCGAACAGCCCCCCCATTGTCCTGTGAGAGCAACCCCTCCCTCCCTCCCGCTCGGTCCGTGGATTCTGGCAGAGCGGATCCCATCCCCTTGGCCGCAGGATGAGCTCGTGCCCAGGACCAGCCAATCAGCACGATTCAGGGATGGGCAGGAAACCCCAGTCTGGCCAATCAGGGCTTCCCTGGGACTTTTTCTGGAGCCCCTGGGAAAGGGAAGCCCTGTGTCTGCTGGGATTGCTGAGCTGCTGGAGCGTGAGCCTGGAGC
Organism: Tapirus indicus; assembly: GCA_031878705.1. Classification (NCBI taxonomy): domain Eukaryota; kingdom Metazoa; phylum Chordata; class Mammalia; order Perissodactyla; family Tapiridae; genus Tapirus; species Tapirus indicus. The sequence continues at coordinate 26,456,760 of CM062927.1, read as the reverse complement.
CGCTGAGGGGTCGTCTTGCCACCACACGGAGAGAGCCTGGCTCAGAGCAGAGCCAGCGCGGAGGAAAATAGAGCCTTGAAGATTCTGGAAGACGCCATTTGAGCACCTGGATTCAGCCATGCCTGAAGCTCGAGGGCCCTTGGCTTTCAGTTACATGTACCAATAAACTCCCTTGATTTCTTAAGCCAGTGTGAGTTATTATTGGTTTTGGTTGTGATTTCTTAAATTTTTGTCCTGACTGATGCCCAGGGTCCCCTGAGTGCCAAACTTGTGCTTAGCTTAACGCATTCTTCTTGCCAATCTAGGACTCTTCTCAGGATAGCGCCAACCCCCCAGCCTCAGTAATGCCTAAGACAGCGTAGGACACCTGCGTCTTCGCAGAGGCCCTGGGAATCAAGTACCCAGATGGTGGCCAGCGAGGGGAGCGGGGAGGTGAGGGGAGCTGTGACGGGCTTTTCAGAGTGCACAAGGTAAGACAATCAGCAACCGGGGCCAAGGAGGAAACCACAGAAAAGCCAAAGAGGACTATGAAAAATGCCAGCAGTTTCTACTCCCACCAAACAACCTTAACATTTAGATAACCTTTGGTGTACTTTGAGTGGGGAGCAAGGTGGCATGGCCTATGATTTTAATCCTACAGTCTTTCCCTTATGAGTATATAGTAACATTTTATTTTTTAAAAGTGTGTTCATAGTAGGCACGTTGTTTTTTAACCTGCCTTTTCATTTACTAGACATGAAATTTGCACAGGAAAGGCGAGATGTAGGAGACTTTCACTTTATTTGCTGCTGGAATTTTTATGAGCATGCATTATATGCTGATAGTGATGGAATAACTGAGCAAACAGTGTATCTTGAACCCTTTTTTGTGTCCACACATTGTCTTCTACAACATCCTTTTGGTGGATGCATTCTATGGATGCCCCAGAGGAGTTTCCTCAACCCACGACAGGACCATTACAGATAATATTTTGGTAACATCCATAATTATCAAAGATAGTTCTCAAGGGCTCACTCTGTGCCAGACTTTATATGCTTCACTGTAGCTAATCCTGATAAGAACCCCACGGGGTAGCTCATCTGTTTGCACTTCACACCTGAGGAGCCCAAGGCTCAGAGAGGTAAAGGAACTTGCACAATGTCACACAGCTAGTCGGTGGTGGAGCCTGGACTCCAGCCCACACCTGCTCTTAACTATTCATTTATTCAACGAACATCAACTGATGTCAGGGGTCAGGCCAAGGATCCGGCAGTGAATAACCCAGAGACCCTCCCTCGTGCTCACGTTCGAGGGAGATGAGCGTCCCTGAGGCTGGGGCAGGCCTGGCAGGTTTGAGGAACAGAAGGGAGACCAGTAGGGTGACTAAGGGGGTGAGAGGGCGAGAGGGAGGGAGCAGGGCCAGCCTATGGGATCAGGAGACGGATTTATTCTGAGCCTGACGAGAAACCTTTGGAGTATTTTAAAGGGTGGGGAGGAAGGTGGCCGGATCTATGATTTTAGGAATACTTCTCTGGCTATTGTATGTTTTGCTAAACGACCCTGGCCAACATCCATGATTCCTGCCTTCAGAGAAAGTCCTAGAAGTGGAATTACCAGCCCACATTCGAAGGCTTTTATTACATTCTGACAAATGACCCTCCGGAAGGGAAGTAGCCCCTGTCCCTGCTCCTCCCCCTGGTGGCTGAGCGCCCATCCCCCACACTGGGTATGAGGTCATCTTTGTAAGCCGACTGGTGAGCGGATGTTGCTTTGTTGGGTTTACTTGCATCCCTTTGATTGCCCTGAGTTTGGACATTTTTATGTTAGTTCTTAACCCCTGGGGGATTTTCTTAGGGGAGAGGAGGATTGCCTGCCCAGGCCCATTACCGAGTTTTCTTTTGGGGTATTTCTTCTTGTTGATTTGTAGGAACTCTTTATAGTGTGAGGACATTGACCTTGGTTAATCAATGAGTTTTAGAGCTAGAAAGTTCTTAGCCCAAGCCCCTCGTGTATAGATGGGTAAACTGAGGCCTGGACAAGAATGGGTAGTGGCCCCAGTCAGTGTTCTCAGATCTCTGGAGCCATGATGGTTCCAGAAGGATGCCTCTGCCAGCTGTGTTCATTGCCCGGAGAGATCCCCCTGCTCCCTCTAGCCCCTCCTGGTGTCTACAGAATTCTTTCTCTGCCCTCACCCCCAGTTCCCCACCAGAGCCTCTCACTCGGGTCCTGATGGAGAGGAAGACATCCTGCAGACAACTGGCTCTGTGTGCAGATGATGTCACCCATGGACGAATGGGTCTCAGAGGACAGAGCTTAGTTTCCTGGGTGGGGTGGAGGGTGGGGGTGAGGGAATGGCGCCCCTGTCCTCCCCGTGTCCCCAGACACCAGGAGGGGCCACATAATTTGATTGGGAGCCTTGCCACATGCACGCGCTGCACCAGCGATCTGTTCCAGGCAGTGCAGGACCGCAGGACATTCGAACATTAAGGAGGCATCAGAGAAGGGGCAGCGGGATGAATCCGAAAGTCTTAGATCAGGGCTCAGAAATCCTACGTTGAAGCCCAGATCTGTCCGGGCAGCTTACTTGAGCTCCGAGCCTTTGCCGTAAGATGGGGTTTCGGTTCCCAGAGCTGGTGCTAAGAATCAGCAAAATGATGCCCTTTAAATACGTGCAAACATGAGGCTGCGCTTCCTGTGGGGGCATCAGTGTTTCTGCCTGTCCAGCACCCATCCTCCCATCTCTTGGCTACACACCTTGATTCTCCTCTGGGGAGCCACCACTCTCCCAGTCTGAGTTAATGAGTTGCAGAAAGGCTGCCCCTCCCCCAGCTCCAGGGGCAGGTGAGACCAAGATGGACTCATTCCCCTATCCCCTCCTCCATCCCTACTAGGGATGGGCAATGGTCCAAGTCACCTCTGGCCTTTGTCTATGCTTGGGAATAGCCTGCATCAAACTGAGCAACATATAAAGAACGGAGAGACAAGACAGAAAGATGGCATTTTTTGAGCCCCTGGATACAGCCAGACCTGACAGTGGTCCCCTTCTCTCTTTTTTGAAAGCCAATAAATACTCTCTTTGGCCAATCTGGTCTGAGTTGGAATTTCTGTGATTTGCAACTGAAAAAAATACAACCAAACACAATTGTCACTTAATTTAGTCCTTCACCGCCAAAGTCTGGGGCTCAATGAGGAGAACAGACTTGTCCCAGGTCACATACAACTTAGCAGTAGAGTGAAGGCTCTGGAAGCCCAGACACACCCATCCCCAGTCACAATGCCCCGCTCACCGGGGTCTGCTGGTTTACACAGTGTGCAGCCCCAGTCACTCTCCCTCACATCCACGTGAACTTGCAAGTTCACAACAGGCTTTGCAAACACGTGATCTTGTTCGGTTTCATAAACGAATCAGCAGTTTGGGAATCAATACCAAGGAAGTATATTTTCAAAACACAGGGAAACTTTTGTACCCCAAAATGTTCATTCACCTTTATTTGCAATCGGAGTAACTGGAAACAACCAAAGGATCCAATAACAGGACCTCGGTTAATAAGTTGTGGCGTACTCTCTGATGGAATATCATGCCACAATTTAAATGGTGATTCTGGAAATCATTCATGCAGCAACACAGAATATGGCCACCAGGGCAGGGCAGACTCTGGTGGGGACTAACAGAGGACAGAGGGGAGATGAGAAGCAAAATTAGCACCAGGAGGGGATTAAGTGGAAAGCGGCCTTCAAGAGCATCTGGTCTATTTTCTAGTTGGGGAAACTGAGGTCCAAAAAGGTGCCCGCTCTTTGCCCACAGACACAGAGACTGTCTGACTCAGAGTTAGAGTCAGACAGGGTCATCCGGTCCCTGGAGGACGGTCAGGTCCCAGCCCTCACTCTTTTACGTGGGTGCAATACGTGCAGCCATTCTCTGTACAAAGTGAAACCCCGGTAGATGAGGCTAGAACCCAGCTCCCCTCCCTCGGCCCAGGTAACCGCACCTTCAGTGTGGTGGGCTTCCTTCCAGACCACTTCTGCGCATTTATATTCTATATATCCATATCGTGATAATAGAGGTGGGATTTGTTGTGACTGGTTTGTTTGCTCAACATAAATGTTGTCACACTGTGTGCGGTGTTCTGCATCTTGTTTTTCCTCCCAGTGTTATGTCCTGGACATCCTTCCGTGCCAACACCTGAAGGCCGACCTCATTCTCTTTAACTGCTGCCCATTTTGTGTAGTGAAGATTACTAGGGATTAAGATAGCACGCTTCCGCTCCCCGGAGTGTTCGGGAAGGCAGCCCCCCTCCTTTGTACTTAGACGGAGGCCAATGGGCTGTGAGGAGTGGCAAGTGTTACCTCTGGTGAGAGGCAGTGAAAAGAAGGGCTTCAACCCTCTTTGTCTCCCCTGGGAGGGTTGATCCCAGAAGCCTCCGGCTGAGAAGGTGGGGCCCTAAAAGATGGAAGAGACTGCTCAGGCTGAGTCCCTGAGTGACCATTTGGAGCAGAGGACTCGCCCCCCACCCCCACCCCCACCCCCAACCTGCACTGGACACATCAGCTGATGTGTGAGTTACATCGTGGAGATTTCAGAGCTAAGTTACTTCTGCAGCTTCACGCTGTCTGCCCTGACGGACAATGTCGGGGTGTAATTGCTTTTTAAAGCAACTCCCTCCACTGAACGGTTTCTCCTAACGTGTTCACATTACTGACAGCGGTGCAAGGACTCCTCCCCTCCCCGCCCCCGCGCGCATCCTCGGGAGCATTTCGCTCGGCTTTCCTCCATTGTCCCTCTATGCGTCTCTGCTCTGCTCCACCTGCCCTGGGAGCCCGGCCCCTGCGGATGGCTTTTCCCAGCGGGCTCCCTTGTCCTCCGGCTGCCCATTGGGTTCCACCAAAAGGAGGCGCTTGCAGGAGACAGGAGGGAGCAGTCGGGGTACTTTTCCCACCCCATCCCTGCTTCAGTTCAGAGTCTCTGGTCAGAGTCTCTGGTGGTGACCACATGGCCACCCGCAGGCAGACCCTCGCCCAGCCCCCCGCTGGAATTCCCACCGGCCTCAGGTAGTGCTCCCCCTCCCCTTGTCCTCTAGGCCCAGGGTGGCAATGGCACCCCCCCCCCCCCCCGGCTAGTCCAGTACCTCGACTTCCCTCAGAGGGTCCAGTGACCCTGATCACACCTCTGTAAGTCACTAAACTCTACCTTTTGTTTGGCCTGTCTGGAGTGAATTCTTCCTGCCAGGACGCAGACATACAGCCAGAGAGAAGGAGAAATTCCCAGATCCCTGTATATGTGTGTTGTCTACGTTAATACATGCTTCCAAGTTGCCCTTCCAGGTGACATTAGAGCTTGCCTGACCGGGCCATTGGGCAGCCCTGCGGAGAGATGGGGACGTGGGGCTCCCTCCTTGGGGCTGGGTGGCTGGGCCCTGAGCACAACCTCCCTTGCATGTCTTGACTGATCAACAATTGCACACTGGGTCACCCGGGGCCACCTCTGGCTGGACGCATGCCCAGGAGCACGTGAGGGGCACAGCCCACTGCCAGCCACTACCGGCCACTGTCAGCTGAGACCGGCCTGGGTCCCTCTCCTTTGTCCTGCTCAGAGGCAACACAGAAACCTGACAAGCGGGTTTTCACCAACCTGCGAGTTTCGGCCCCTCTTCAGAGACTGTTTGCGTTTCGGGTCACCAGTTGGCTGACCTCACCCCCTCCTTTCCTCTGTCAAAGTGATATTCCCTTGGCTGCCAGGCCTCCAGGAAGCTGTCAGCTCCTGCCCTGAGCTGCCCAGTGGGATTCTTCTTTTCCTATTCCAGGCACTTCCATATCCTCTGTTACATTTCATCCTCTCATCAGAGCCAGCAAATGGGAGATATTGCCTCCGTCTTACAGACAGGGAGCTGAGGCCCAGCAAGGGACAGCATCCTGCCCAAGGTCACACAACAAGTTAGGGGCTGGGGTGAGGTGAAAACTGACCCCCGGCCCAGTATCCACCCCACCCACTCACCCAAACTCAACCACTAGGCAGGGATCAGGCCTGGTAGCAATGCCCCCATTCAGTTCATTCATTCATTCATTCAGCAAACACTGAAACTTAGCAGGCACCAGCTGCAGAGGGTTGGCCCTCCACCAAACCCTGCCCACTGCCTATTTTTGTAAACAAAGTTTTGTTGGAACACAGCCACTTCCACCCATTTGTGCATCCTCCATGGCTGCTCTCTGCTACCAGGGCTGACTCCAGGCACAAGGGAGACCCTCTGGCCCCCAGCCTAAAAGAGATGTGGCCAAGGCTACGTTATGACTTTCTGGGTACTTTTGCACCATCGTGAATTCCTTCCTTGTAAAAAAAAAAAAAAGAAAAAAATATATATACCCACAAAATCCTATTTTATGACTGTTGGTATAAAGATGGATATAATCCAGGCTGGATTATGTTCTCTCTTTTTCTACTATTTTTAAAGACATTTGAACATTTCCACGGGCCCCCAGTATTGTGGACTGACTTGTGGACATGGCACCTGCTGTGGCTCATGGAGAAGTCAGCCCTGAGTTTGCCACACGTGCGGCCCCCATTGCTGAGAGCAGAGCCCTCAGAGGAGGCACCCGAGGTTTAGCCTCTCCTTGCTCACCACCCCAGTAGTAGGGGGGAGGGAGAAGTTTTGGCAGCTTGGAAGGGAAGCATTCAGGGCTCACACAAAATGATTGCATTCGTTTCTTAGGATGAGAGTTTTCATTCCTTTTCAAATTCCTATATTTTGTATTTTTCCAATTTTAATTCATTCTTTTGGAAGAAATGATAGATGCACGTGGGTTGAACGGTATTTTGAATGCCCCAAATGATATGCAAAGGAATGTAACTCTCCCTCCCACCTCTGCACCTCCACCTCTTGCTACCACTGGTGCGATTCCTGCCAAGTACTGAGCTGTGCATATACAAGAAGAGATGAGTGTGCGTGATTTACCACACACTCGGTTCCACTCCTGCTTTGTCCCTCTCGAGTCTATATTCTTGTGCATAAATTCATCTTGTCTCTGCTGAATGGTTCTTTAGTATTCCGTTGAATGAATAGACCACAGTTAGGACATTTGGGTATTCTCAATATTTTTCTATTACAACAGTGGAACAGTGAATACTTCTTTTTTAAATTTATTTATTTTTATTTTTTCAGAGTTCTTTAATGAGTGTGCTTCTTGAAATAAATTATACACACATATACATGCATCCATAGTTTAAAGCAAACGTTTTTCAAATTTTTTTTTGCCATAACATTGGTTTATAACATTACATAAATTTCAGGTGTACATCATTATATTTCCATTTCTGTATAGACTACATTATGTTCACCACCCAAAGACTAATTACAATCTATTACCACACACATGTGCCTAGTCACCCCTTTCACCCTCTTCCCTCCCCCCTTCCCTCTGGTAACCACCAATCCAATCTCGGTCTCTATGTGACTGTTGCTTGTATCTTCTACTTATGAATGAAATCATATGGTATTTGACCTTCTCCCTCTGACTTATTTCACTCAGCATAATACCCTCAAGGTCCATCCATGGTGTCACAAATGGCTGGATTTCATCATTTTTTTATGGCTGAGTAGTATTCCATTGTGTATATATACCACATCTTCTTTATCCATTCCTCCCTTGATGGGCACTTAGGTTGCTTCTAAGTCTTGGCTATTGTGAACAATGCCGCAATGAACATAGGGGTGCATATATCTTTACACATTCATGTTTTCATGTTCTTTGGATAAATACCTAGCAATGGAATAGCTGGATCATGTGGTAGTTCTATTCTTACTTTTTTGAGAAGTCTCCATGTGGTTTTCCATAGTGGCTGCACCAGTCTGCACTCCCACCAGCAGTGTATGCGGGTTCCCTTCTCTCCACATCCTCTTCAACACTTGTTGTTTCCTGTCTTGTTAATTATAGCCATTCTGACGGGAGTGAGGTGATATGTCATTGTCATTTTAATTTGCATTTCCCTGATAGTTAATGATGTTGAACATCTTTTCATGTGCCTGTTTGCCATCTTTATATCTTCTTTGGAGAAATGTCTGTTCTGATCTTTTGCCCCCCTTTTTTTTCCTTTGGTGAGGAAGATTAGCCCTGAGCTAACATCTGTTGCCAATGCTCCTCTTTTTTGCTGAGGAAGATTGGCCCTGGGCTAACATCCATGCCCATCTTCCTCTACTTTATATGTGGGACACCTGTCACAGCATGGCTTGATAAGCAGTGCATAGGTCCATGCCCAGGATCTGAACCTGCAAACCCCAGGCCATCGAAGCAGAGCATGTGGACTTAACCACCACACCACCAGACGGGCCCCTTTTGCCCATTTTTTAAATTGGGTTCTCAGTTTTTTTGTTTCTTTATATATTTTACAGATTAACCTCTTATCAGATATGTGGTTTGTAAATATCTTAATTGTTAGGTTATCTTTTTGTTTTGTTGGTGGTTTCCTTTGCTGTGCAGAAGCTTTTTAGTTTGATGTAGTCCCATTCGTTTATTTTTTCTATTGTTTCTCCTGCCCAGTCAGACACTGTACTTGAAAATATGCTGCTAAGACCAATGTCAAAGAGAGTACTGCCTATATTTTCTTCTAGATGTTTCATGGTTTCAGGTCTTACATTCAAGTCTTTAATCCATTTTGAGTTAATTTTTGTGTGTGGTATAAGATAATGGTCTACTTTCATTCTTTTGCACGTGGCTGTCCAGTTTTCTCAACACTGTTTATTGAAGAGACTTTCCTTTCTCCATTGTATGTTCTTGGCTCCTTTGTTGAAGATTAGCTGTCCATAGATGTATGGGTTTATTTCTAGGCTCTCAATTCTGTTCCATTGATCTGTGTGTCTGTTTTTGTGCCAGTACATGCTGTTTTGATTACTATAGCTTTGTAGTATATTTTGAAATCGAGGAGTATGATACCTCCAGCTTTGTTCTTTTCTCTCAGGATTCCTTTGGCTATTTGGGGTCTTTTGTTGTTCCATATAAATTTTAAGATTCCTTGTTCTATTTCTGTGAAAAATGTTGGAACTTTGACAGGGACTGCATTGAATCTATAGATTCCTTTGGAAGTATGGACTTTTTAACTATGTTAATTCTTCCAATCCAAGAGCACAGAATATCTTTCCATTTCTTTGTGTCTTCTTCAGTTTCTTTCAACAATGTTTTACAGTTTTCAGTGTACAGATCTTTCACCTCTTTAGTTAAGTTTATTCCTAGGTATTTTATTCTTTTTGTTGCAATTGTAAATGGGATTGTATTCTTTTTTTTTTTGGTGAGGAAGACCAGCCCTGAGCTAACATCCGTTGCTAATCCTCCTCTTTTTGCTGAGGAAGACTGGCCCTGGGCTAACGTCCGTGCCCATCTTCCTCCACTTTATATGGGACGCCGCCACGGCATGGCAGACAGGCAGTGCGTCGGTGGGCGCCCGGGATCCGAACCAGCGAATCCCGGGCTGCCAAGCGCGAACTAAACCGCTGCGCCACCGGGCCGGCCCCTGGGATTGTATTCTTAATTTATCTTTCTGCTACTTTGTTGTTAGTGTATAGAAATGTAACTGAGTTTTGTATGTTGATTTTGTATCCTGCAACTTTGCCATATTCATTTATTATATCTAAAAGTTTTTTGGTGGATTCTTTAGGGGTTTCTATATATAAAATCACGTCATCTGCGAATAATGACAGTTTCACTTCTTCCTTTCCAATTTGGATCCCTGTTATTTCTTTTTCTTGCCTGATTGCTCTGGCTAGGACTGCCAAAACTATGTTAAATAGGAGTGGTGAAAGTGGGCATCCTTGTCTGGTTCCTGTTCTTAGAGGGATAGCTTTCAGTTTTTCACCATTGAGGATGATGTTAGCTGTGGGTTTGTCAAAAATGGCCTTTATTATGTTGAGGTTCTTTCCCTCTATACTCATTTTATTCAGTGTTTCTATCATAAATGGATGAACAGTGAATACTTCTGTACAGATCAACTATGCCTGAATTTAGGTGACTTTTTTTTCCCTCTAAGAAAATCTCTCAGAAAAGAGGGAGCCCCTTTGTATATAAGTTCTGATAAGGACTCTTCTACTACCTGATGCTTTCTGATTCCTATATTTTAAACAAGGAAGTCCTATTTGCAGAAGACACAATAGCCTGAAATGACCTCAGTGAATTCTAATTTTGGATGTTTATGGCAGACACCCAACAGAATTGGTGGGGGAAGAAAGGAGGCAAAGATATTTAACACAGATTTAGCAATTTTTCCTGGGGATATGACTTCACAATTGCAAGTGTTAAATAACACTGTAAACAAACCTTTAAAGATTACTTTAGAAAGCAATGCTTTAAAACTAAAAACATCCATTACCAGACTCAATTAAGAAATGAACAGGAAGCCACAGAGTGGCAGAAGATACTTGTAATCTGTATGTACAACCAAAGACTTGTATGCAAATATATAAAGAACTCCTACAAAACAATAAGGAAAAAAAGCAGGTGATCCAAAAGAAAAATGGATAAAAGACTTGGTCAGCACTTCATTAAAAAAGGATATGCCAATGACCAATAAAGATATGAAAACACGCTCCACTTCATTAGCTGTCAAGGAAATGCAAATTAAAACAATGCAATACCACTATCCACAGACAAGAGTGGCTAAAATTAACACCCAAAGACAATATCAAGTGTTGACAAGGATGTGGAACAACCAGAACTCTCGTACCCTGGTGATGGGACTACAAAGTGCACAGCTTTGGAAAACTTTGGCATCGTCTGTGAAAGCTGAACATGTGCACACTCTCTGACCCACCAGCTTCACTCCTAGATACATGTTCAACAAAAATGCATACACACGTTCATGAAAAGGCATGTTCAAAGCAGTACGATGATATTGGGATTTATAATAAGAAATATGTATTTGATCTGTTCCTGGTTCACAGCTCCTAAATTCCTTGGAATTTCCTAAGTGGTGAGAGCTATCAAGGTCTCTTGTTATGTTAACGAGGTGGCTTTTGGAAAGCCCTGGGTAACCTAAGGTTGGGGCTGGTTTTGAGGGAATCAAGCCTGTGATCGGAGGGTTGGAACTTTCAGTCCCACTCTGACCTCTGGGGAGGGGCAAAGGACTAGAGATTGAGTTGAGTCACCAATGGCCAATGATTCAATCAATCAGGCCCACGTAATGAAGCCACGATAATAACCCAAAGGGGCGGGGTTTGCAGAGCTTCTGGGTTAGTGAACACATGCAAATGCGGGGAGAGCGGTGTGCTCCTCACCCTTCCCACATACATTGCCTTGTGCATCTCTTCCATCGGGCTGTTCCTGAGTTATATCCTTTTGTAATAAACTGGTAATCCAGTAAGTAAACTGTATCTCTGAGTTCCGTGAGCTCCTCTAGCAAACTAGTTGAACCCAAGAAGGGGGGCGTGAAAACCTCTGATCTATAGCTGGTGGGTCAGAAGCACAGGTGACAACCTGGACTTTTGATTAGTGTCTGAAGTTGGGGCGGAGGGCAGTCTTGTAGGACTGAGCCCTTACCTGATGCTTTCTGATTCCTTTATTTTAAACAAGGAAGTCCTATTTGCAGAAGACACAGTAGCCTGAAATGACCTCAGTGAATTCTAATTTTGGATGTTTAACAGATCCCATGGGATCTGATGCTCTCTCCAGGTCGATAGTGTCAGAATTGAGTTTACTGCTTGGTGGTGTTGAAAAAAACACACATCGGAATTGGTGTCAGAATCATAAGTACCATTTGTAATAGCCAAAGATTGTAAACAAACCAAGTGTCCATCAAGAGGAGGATGGATAAACTGTGGTCTGTGCATACAAATACTATAAAGCCTTGAAAATGAACAAGCTGTAATTACAGGTCATGCATGGAAGAATCTCAAAAACACGAGCAAAAGAAGCTGGATGTAAACGAGTGTAGTCTGTATGATTCCATTTATATAAAATTCGAAAACAGGTCCAGCTGGCCAAAAGGTAGAAACAACCTTAGTGTCCATCAACAGATGAACAGATAAACAAATGTGGTCTGTCCGTACAAGGAAATATTATTTGGCCATAAAAGGAATGAAGTTCTGATACAGGCTACAACATGGATGGACTTTGAGAACATTGTAGGGGAGCAGAATTTGCCAACCCAAAATATGCCTCTTGGCTTGATTATTTTTAAGAACAAAAGACTCTGAGAGAAACTTTGGCTTTTCCCCAGCTGCCTAGAAAAGTTTAGAATAGAAGGGCCTATTCCAGGAAGGAGCTAATACCATAGGATAACTGTAACGTAATGTAAAACGTGTCTCTCAGGTCACATTGTCTGTAGTTGGCCCATTTGCATTTCCATCTCCATGTAAATTGCCTTCCTCCCCCTTGAAGCCCCAAACCACTACACCCCCAACATCCTCTTCTGTCTTTACCTGAAGATGGTATTTAAGGTGGCAGCTTCAGCCATTCTGGCGAGTTACTCAGTTTTCCTGGGTTTCTCCCATGTATACACGTTATTAAACTTCGATTTTCTCCTGTTATTCTGTCTCATGTCAATTTAATTCTTAGACCAGCCAGAAGGACCTAGAGGGTAAAGGAATTGTCTTCCTCTCCTACAACATGATGCTAAGTGAAAGAAGCCAGACACAAAAGGACAAATATTGTATGATTTCATTTATATGAAATATCTAGAAGAAGCAAGTTCATGGAGCTAGAAAGTAGATTAGAGGTGACCAGGGACCAGCATGATGGGGAAATGATGAGTTACTGCTTTGTGCCTCCAGAGTCTAGTGGGGGAGATGAAAATGCTTTGGAAATAGCAGTGATGGCCACACAACATTGTGAATGTCATTAATGCCACTGAATTTACACCTAAAAAGGATTTAAATGGAAACTTTTAAAATATATATGTTACCGCAATAAATGACATTAAGAAAAAAATCCCCAGATTGCAAATAAGGAAATGATGTCAAGAGGGAAAAGAAACAAGCAAGGTCATACCAACCTCTGGTGTTAGAAGTCAGGACAGTGGTTCCCCTTGGGGTGGGGGATATTGGCCAAAAGGGACACAAAGGGGGTTCTGGTGGGCTGGGCATGTTCTGATTGTTGATCTAGGTGCTGGTTACATGGGCAGGTTCTGTTTGTGAAAATTCACCAAAATATTTGTATGTTTTTCTGTATGCATATGAAGAGATGAAATGTACCTGCAGGACCTAATACTTTGCAAATGGCTAATTGGGACCTGGGTTAAGTTTTGGGACAGCATCTTAGGTGTATGTTGCACATTCTTAGGAAGTAGTAACACTGGAAAGAGGAGAGGGACACTCAGAGTGATCACAGTGACAGTGACAAAGAGGTGACAGAGATGCAGAAATGTAATGCAGAAAGTAGAACACAATTATTTAATGGAACATGACAGAGGGGACAAAGCTATATTTCTAAAGTGGTGTATTGTTTTATCTAACATGTGATTTTAAAATATATGTATGTAGCTAAATCAATACATTAAGTATTTTAAGTATTTGACTATTTAACCTCCATACCTAAAAGTTATAGATCTAAGCTGGCCTACAAATGTATTGTTGGTTTATTTTTGTTTTTTATTCTTTTATTATTTTAAATTGTGGTAAAATACACATAAAATTTACCATCGTAATCATTTTTAAGTGTATAGTTCAGTGGCATTAAGTACATTCACATTGTTGTGCAACCGTCACCACCATCCATCTCCAGAACTCTTTCATCTTGTAAAACTGACTCTCTAACCATTAAACAATAACTCCCCATTCCCTCCTCCCCCAGCCCTGCAACCATCATCCTACTCTCTGTCTCCATTGATTTGACTACTCTAAGTACCTCATATAAGTGGAATCATACAGTATTTTTTGTGATTGGCTTATTTCACTTAGCATAATGTCCTCAAGGTTCAACCACATTGTAGCATGTGTCAAAATTCCCTTCTTTTTAAAGGGTGAATAACATTCCATTGTATGGATATACCACATTTTGTTTATCCATTCATCTCTCAATGGACACTTGAGTTGCTTCCACATTTTGGCTATTATGAATAACGCTGCTATGAGCACTGGTGTACAAGTCTCTCTTTGAGACCCTGCTTTCAATTCTTTGGGTGTATACCCAAAAGTGGGATTGCTGGGTCATATGGTAATTCTATTTTTAACGTTTCGAGCAGCCACCACTATGTTTCCACATTGTGTAAATGGCTACACCATTTACATTCCCACCAACAGTGCACAAGGTTCCAATTTCTCCACATCCACACCAACACTTGCTATTTTCTGGGGTTTGATAGCAGTTATCCTAATATGTGTGATGTGGTTTTCTTTTTGTTTTTGATCTCTTGGGGAAATAGAAGATTGTCTTAAGTTTAGGCAATATGCTATTTCCTAACATCCATGTGCAATAAGAGCAGAGGAGTCGCGACTGGTGCAAGGTAATCTCCGTCCCAGCAGCCCGTCTCACTTCAGCCACAGGCCTTGTGCCTTCCCAGAACCCACCCTGCCTTCTCCTGCCAGCATCTGGATCTTCCTTGGGGGAACCAGCCAGCGCCCCCTTCTCAGTCCCTGTGGTTGGGTGGATTGACCCCACCCCTCAGATATGGGGCTGACCACACGATTCAGGTCTGGCCAATCAGCAGAGCCTATCCTGCTGGCCTTTGTGATTGGTTCAGAGATGATCACATGATCCAAGCAGCGCCCTCAAAGGTCGTCTGTAGACTTGCTGCTGCTCCTGGAAAGGTGAGGCTGTTCTTCCGATGTGCTTGTGTGTCTGGAGCTGCTGGCCATGTCTTGCCATTTCAAGGTGTGTGTGCGTTGGGGCGGGGCTGTCTGAGAGCCACTGCAGGGAAAAGGCAGGAGAGAGGTAGAGACTGATGACTGCAGACACTTTGAGCCCTGGATGCAGTCGTGCCTGAAGTGAGATCTACCTCGGGGCTGTTCAGATGCCGGACCCATAAGTGCTCTTTGTAGCTTAAGCCAGTTTGAGTTGGGCTTCTGTTGCTTGCAACCAGTAGAGTGCTGACCAGTGCACCAAGGTACCTTGACAAACGTGGTCATTGAGATTAATGGTGGGGCTTCCCTTGCCCACACGTTTTTGAGGAAGATCATCGATCTGGGTCTCCTGGTGGGAGAGGGCCAAGCATGGGGTGTTCTCCCCCTCGTGGGGGTCAGGGCAGCAGAGGTGGGGGACACAGGCTACAGAGGCTCCTGCCTCGTGTGCCCCATGCTTTCCCTCTTCTCTCCTTCCTCTCCACACCCTGTCACAGTCACGCTCTGGATCTTGGGCCTGCCTGCAGGGATCCCCACACCTCCCATTCCCCCCGGCACAGCTCTAATATACTCTCTTTGTGAAGCCTGTCTGGATAAGACTCCAGACAGACAGACTTATCCCCTCCTCCTGTGCTCCTACTGTGTATGCCCTTCTAGTCAGAGCAGAGTTGACGCTCAGTGTCATCCTTCTTTCTTTCTTTCTTTGAACAGTTATTTACTGAGGATTCTCCGTGTTCCCAGCACTGTTTTGTGCATTAGGAATACAGCAGAGAGCAACACAGACAAAAATCTATCTTCGTGGAATTTACATTCTAATAGGGGAACAGACAGTAAAAATCAAAATATCAGTAAACTACCCATGGTACACCCGAGGGTAAGTACTAGAGAGAGAAATCAAGAAAGGAAGCAGGATAGGGAGAGCCGGAATGGTGTGTGTGTGTGTGTGCACGCACACTTGTAAATAATGTGTCCAGGGAAAGTCTTTCTAAGAAGGTAACGTTTGAGCAAAGGCCAGAAGGAGATTAGGAAGTGTAGTAGGTTGAATGGTGGCCCCCAAAACATATGTCCATGTCCTAGTCCCAAGAACCTGTGAATGCAACCTTATTTGGGAAAAGAGTTTTTGCAGAACTGTTAGGGAATGAATTTCTGTTGTTAAGTTACCAGATCTGTGGTAATTTGTTATGGCAGCCCCAGGAAACTAATACAGGAAGCAAACTGTGTGGAAATCTGGGGTAGGGAAGAATGTTCCAGGAGGAGAGAATCTCAAGGACAAAGGCCCTGAGGTGGGGTCAAGCTGGGAGGGTTAATGGAACAGCAAGGAACCGGAGCTGCTGAAGCAGACTGACCGGGGAAGAGTGGTAGGAGGTGAGGTCAGAGGCTTGGGGACCAGACCCTGTGACATTGTGTAGAGTCTTGTTGGCTCTTACCCAGAGTGAGGTGGAACCATGGGAGGGTTTTGAGCAGAGGAGTGGCATGGTCGGACTTACGAAGGAGCAAATGAATGCGTAGCAGCCACCATATCACATCCCAGTTCTGTCCAAGTCTGTCTACCCTGCTAAACTCTGAGCAACTTGAGGGCAGGAACTGTCTTAAATTTTTTTGCATCCCTAGGGTCCAACACTAACCGTGAAAACGCTCTTACAAATCAATAAGGAAAAGACCAAACACTAGGCAAAAGAAAAATTCAAACACAAAACGAGACTGGCTCAATTGTATTCCTAGGTATTTATTTGAGAGAAGTGAAAGCACCTGTTCACAAAAAGATTTGCATATGAATGTGCGTAGCAGCTTTATTCATAATAAGTAAAAACTTAAGCAGCCCAGGTATCCATCAACAAGAGAACGTATGTTACCTACAATGGATATCCATTTGTATATCCGTACAGTGGAACACTATTCAACAAGAAAAGGTAATTAGCTATTGCAATGCCATAGATGAATCTTGTAGATGTAATGTTGAATGAAAGAAACCAGCCACAAACAAGTACAAACAGTATGATTCCATTTATAGAAAGTTCCAGAAGAGACAAAACTAATCTACGATGAAAACATAACAATAGAGGTTCCCTCTGGGGGGTCAGCACAGAGATTGACTAGGTAGGGACAAAATGGAGTTTTCTGGGGGTCGTGTTCTATATCATGATAAGAGGTCTGGGTTACAAAAGTATATGTATTTGTCATAACTGATCAAATAATGCACTGAAGATTTTTGCATCACCATATGTAAATTTTGCATAAGGCGAGGGGAAGAACCAGAAATGAATGTTGAACTCTAGTTAATGCTATGCATGCTTGAGTGTTTGGGGATGAAGTGTACTGAGGTCTGTAACTTACTTTGAAAGGTATCCAAGACTAAGGATGGATGGATGGATGGATAGATGGATATGTGCTACGCAAGTCTAGTAAAATGTTAATTGCAAAACCGACATGGTGGGTGAATGGGTGTTCATGGTACAATTCTTTCTACTGTTCTGTATACTGAAAATTTTCATAATAAAATGTTTTTGGGGGAAGGAGTCTCAAGGATCAGGGATGTGCAAGTTTCGAGACTCTTTCTTCCACCATTGGATCAAATTCCAATGAGACTCCATCCTCACACTCATCACAGAAGATGTTCGAGACTAGAGATGCCCCGTGTCCACGAGGGTGTGGGATTCTCATACTGTAGACGGACAGGACAGTGGTGGCGCGCCTGCCAAAACCATCGGGCCTGACACCCCGCATGCTTCCTTCCCGTCCCCTTCCTGCCCTGAGCGTCTTGTCCTTTACATACGATGTATACATGTTGTATCCTGTTTTCCCGGAGTATTAGATTATCAACATTTCCCCATTTCTTTAAAAGCTCTTTGTGAACATTGTACTTAAAAGAAAATAGGTATTGCAGGATTTGCGTGGGTTTTTTTTTTTTTTTTTCTGATTACAAAGTTCATTGTAGAAAAATTAGAATGTACAGAAAAGAACAAAGAAGAAATAAAAATCCCCTGAAACTCTACCACTTTGACAATTTGCTGGCTCTTTCCTGTGTCTTCCGTGCACATGGGTGGGCACTCACACAGATTTTCATGTTTGTGTGTATTTTAACAAAATTGGGATCCTATAGGACATCATGTTTTGTTACTTGCCTTTCTTACTTGATAAAATTCTTCTGGAACATGGTTTTACGGGCTGCCTGGTTCTCAAATGAGGGACCACATTGTTCCCCATCATTGGGGTCCTGGTAGGGTCAGGCTTGTTTTTTTCTGTGCACTTGGGGAGCCCAGGGCAGGGACAGGGCTATGATGCAGACTTTAGAGCTGTGCAGGCTCCTGGGGTTGGAGGGCCTGGCAGAAGTACCCCCTGATCCTGGGGGAGCCCCCTGGCATGGCCTCGGGTCTGGCTGCCCCAGCAGCCACCCCCAACTGCCTGGTGCCAGGCTCAGCTGGGAGCCGAGCCCATAATCGCTCTCCCCTCAGGGTTCCGCTGCCTGTCCTGGCTTGTCCTGGCCTGTCCTGAGCTGCCCTGGCTGGGCCGGGTCGGGTGAGGCTGGGCCCTGAGTCCCCCTGAGGACTGTGGGAAGAGCCGGGTGTCTGGGGCCAGCGGTCCGGGAGTCTTGCTTCAGCAAAGCTTTTGGCCCAAGAAGCATCCTCGGTCCAGCCCTCAGCCCGGAGGAAACCCCTGCTCCCCAGGCCTCATTGTGTTGTCAGGATTTCCCGTTTCCTGACCGCCTAACCTATTTATGGGCCACAATGGCTGCATCCCCAGGAGGCCCCTACTGTACTTGGGCCCATCCTCCGCAGGCCTCTGGACTTGGCCCACGCATTGGCCCAGCCTGGGCTTGCCTGGGGCACGGACAGTAAGTGGGTGTCACCTTATGTGCTGATTCGTAGATTGACTGAGGCTGCCAGGTGCAGTGGGAGGATTCTGAGACTCTGTCCTGGCTCAGCAAGAAAGAGTGTGACAGTCCATCAACCAAGACTGCTGTGTGGTAGTGACGTGTGATTACAGCATGGTGACGGCAACCCTCTGCTCTGGCCTCAACTTCCTTTCTGGTCTCGTCTCCTCCTACCCTTCCATGCCCTCCCCTGCAGCCCCAGGCCCTTTGAAGGTGCTCTGCCTCTTCCTGCCTCAGGGCCTTTGCTCGGGTTCCTCTTCTGGCCTCTTATGTCCGTCCCTTATCCTGAGCAGTTAAATCAGGCAAGATTTCCAAATGCGGCAGACACTGTTCAGCTAACAATTCTTACTCAACCTTCAAGGCCCTGATTCAAATGTCACCTCTTTTGGGAGACTTTTCTGTGCCCCCCAAGCCTGAGCCACACCCTGCACCCAGCCCTGATATCATTCTACAGGAGAGGCCACGGGTCAATTTTGTGGGTGTCTTAGGTCAGGCTCCCGGGAAGCAGAGCCTGAGATGGGCATTCTTGTGCAGGTGGTTTATTGAGAGCCTCCACACGTATGAAAGGGAGGGAAGCAGAACGGGACAGCGGAGGAAGCTGAACAAGACGTGGTTTCAGAGAAATCTTGCCTCAGCCTGATCCCACGGGGAGCTCCGGAGCGTGATGGCACCAGAGTAGTTGTGACTCCCGAGGCAAGGGGACCCAGCTGCTCTGTGCCTATGTCAGTCAGTCATTGCTCATGACCTCCGGGGTATCGCCAGGGAACGTGGCGCCCACAGCCAAGGGCGGCCTCTGGAGGAGGGTTAACTGAGAGTAGCCAACAGCCCAGCAGCTGAGGGAAAGGCCACCAGCCTGGGGATCTGGGCGGACGCAAACAGCATCTGCTGCAGGGAGTATGCAGTGCCCCCACCAAGTGTGAGCTCTCCTGGGCGGATGTGGTGTCCGGGGCACCGCAGAGCTCAGAACTGGGCACCAAAGAGCACTTAGCGTCTGATAGACTAAGCGGAACCCAGGGAGGGCGGCAGCTTCAGGGCTGGTACCCGCTGACTCCACGCCTGAGCCCCGGTTTCTGGAGGTCGACCCTGCTCCAGTGCCTTCCCAGCAGGCCTGGTGTCTATGCCCCTGGGCCTCATCTCCTTCTGTCTGTGTCCCACCCTCCCTCCTCTTGGTCGTATTGGTCAGCCTAGCTGTGTGTCAGGCAGGCTCTGGGAAGGCTGCAGGCCTCTGTGCAAAGCATGTTCTGGACCTCTCCTAGCCCTATCCATCTTCCACTCCTCTCTCTGCCTTGGGCATCATCCCTACACCTCTAGACTGGCAAGCAGCTCCCTAAATCCCTCCTCCTGGAAGCCTTCCCAGACTGGCCCAGCCCAGCCAAGGGGCCTCTCAGCTCTCCTCCCTTCCCTAATGACAGCTTTAGGATTTGCATAATACAAGATGGTTTGTGCAGGAGCTTAAATATTAGAAGCTTTGAGTTAGCCTTTTAAGAGAGTCTTTTCAGATCACCCATTTTTACAATCATATCTCCACAGAAGTAGACAGATCTGCTGTGGGGGTGCAAGGCAGGGACGCTGGCCTGCCCGGGCCGTGGTGGCCGTGCTGGCTCCTGATGGCTGGTGCTAGGTAGTGACGGCAATGTGTCCCAACGGCCCACAAATATCCTCAGTGTGGTGCTGCTCAGTTGTGATGGGCTTCGGTGGATGACCTCTGTTGAGAGGCTGCATGCCACCAGGTGAATGTATACATCGGCCTAAGCTTTGTCTTTTTAGGCTCAGTGTGCTCATTTGAAGTCAGGGTCTCTAAAATTCAGAAATATGGTTTATCGTGGAAGTAGGGACTAAGATAACAAATCTGTACTTCATGAGACCATTTAACCCCCCCAGGACCTGTGCCAGGGCCTGGCACTTAGTACATATCGAAGGATGGACGGATGGATGGATGCATGCATGGATGCATGGATGGATGGGTAGATGGATAGATGGATGCATGGATGGATGGGTGGATGGATGCATGGATGCATGGATGGATGATGGATGGAGGGATGCATAGATGGATGGGTGGATGGATGGATGGATGCATGGATGGATGATGGATGGAGGGATGCATAGATGGATGGGTGGATGGGTGGATATATGTATGGAATAATGGGTGAATGGATGGAGGTGAATGAATGGATAAGTACCTGTTTTACAAATGAAGAAACTGGCTCCAAGAGATAGTGTGCTTGCTCAAGGTCACAAGTAAGTGGCAGAACCAGGATTCAAATTCAGCTGTATTAACTCCAGAACCAAAATGAATAAACACAATGAATTCAAGTCCTTCCTTATTCTTACCTTACAATATAAATCCCAATTTGTGGGGTGTGTTGGTATGGAAGGAGGAGGAGACAAGGGTTAACAGGTCTCCGGAGAAGGGGAGTGGTGAATGGGACTCAGGAAAAAGGTGATATTGGGGAGGGGGGTGGTTCTTGCTGCTTCCTGCCCCCTGCTGGTGGGGGGCGGTCTCCAGGCTGACCAACCAAGGGGCTGGTCTCAGGGGCCTCTGTCATCTGGCCAAAAGGTCATGGTGTTTACAGGGGGTTGGAGGCCAGGGTGTGGAGATGGGGTCTGGGGAAGGGCTGGGTCCCTGTGGGAGGAGGCTGTATGCCCAGGAATGGGAGGGGCTGGAGGCGTGTCCAGAAGCCTCAGCATCCCTAGCTGGCTGAGCCCCCCACTTGGGGAGGGCAGGGAAACTGTGGTTGGGTTTGGGCCAGGAAGAGACGAAGGGGAGCATGCCTGTGTTGATAGCCACTCCAGGAACTGGTTCCAGTGCAGAGGAAGAAAGAGAGAAAACAGCCCACAGCCTGGACCATCAGGCAGGAAGCTGAAATCCAGCTCTGCCCCCACGTGCTTTGCAACTTGAAGTGGTTGCAAAGCATTAGGTTTAAGCACTAGGCCCCTGGGCCTCAGGCTCCTCCAATGAATGACAAGGAGTTGGACCAGGTGGCCTGTGGGGATTCTTTGGGCTGGGACAACCTGCAGAAGGTCCCTAAGTCAGGAAGGGCCTCAGGTCTTACAGGCAGGGGAGAGGCAGCTCCCTAGAGGCTGGGACACAGAGCCTCAGAGCCCTGGAGGGGGCTCTGAGGGAAGAGGTGGCCCGCTCCCTCCCCATCCCCATGGGGCAGTGAGGAGGCGCCCTGGGGCCTTCTCAGTAACCCTGCATCAGTCAGACCTGGGTTCCAGTCCCAGGTCAACCACTTGCCAGCTGTGGGCCAGTCACATCTCTGAGCCCCAGGCTCCTCATTGGAAAATGGGGACAGTACAGCACCTACCTCGAGGGTTGGGCTGAGGGCCACCGGTATCCAGGGGCTCAGGGACATGTTCCCGCCCTTCCCACCTTGGCTTCTGTGACCCTCGCATCAGCCCTATTAGGGAAGCAGGACAAGGGTCATGCTTCAGAGGACAAAACTGAGGCTCCATGTGGTCAGCTCAGGCTCGCTTCTTTCCCTGTGGATGCACCCTGCCTCTCCCACCCCCATGGCCACACGTGATGGTGGTCAGGCAGTTCATGTGAGAGCGCGCGCACGCGCACACGCACACACACCACCCACACACACACACACCACACACACCACACACACACACACCACACACACACCACACACACCACACCACACACACACACCACACACGCCCCCTCTGCAGGGCCGCCCAGGGCTCAGCAGTGCTCAGGCTAGGAGTTGGGAGAGAGCATCGTTTTTCCAGCTGCTGGGCTCCTTCTGCCAGAAAGGGAGGGAGGAAGGAACGGGAGGGGGTGGGATGGGGCGTGGAGGGGTGAAGTGGGGGGAGGCAGTGCTGGCTGCCTGTTTCCATGGAAGGATCAGTTTTTCCCTGGAAACACTCAGCTCCTGCCCTCCACCCCTCTCCCCCAGCTGCCTTTTCCTAGAACAAGTCTGGGGATGGTGAGAAGGTCCCAAAGCCCACCTGGGCGCGGACACGCAGTGACTCCACCAGCCCAGCTTCGGCTCCAGAGCCCCACTCCCACCCTGTCTCTAAACCCAGGCCCCTAACCACAATTCTGCCTCATAGAGGGAAACTGAGGCAGACACAAAACCACCTTCCTCCACATTGGGTCTTCTCAACCCAGGGTAACAGTGCAGTCCACGCCCTTTGAGGAGCCATGCTGGCCAGTCCCCTGCCTGGGGAAAGCCAAGGGTCCACTGAGAGGGCCACTTCCCTAGTGGGCCTGCTCCACTGTTTAATCAAGAAGTTGCTGCTTGTGTCCACCCGGACCATCCCCATGTCCTCCTCTGTGAGCTGGAGAGCAGACTAGCACCCACCTTGCCTCTGCCTCCGTCCCTGGCGAGTAAGGTCTGGGGGGTGCAGGGCGTGGGGTGACGGCCGAGGGAGGTCAAGGCCAGTAGGACTGGGAAGAAGTCCTCTGGCTTCTCACTCGCTCTGCGTTCTCCTCCCAGTGCCTCTGGCCTAGATCTTTCTGGTCTTCTCTTTTTCCCTCTTCCTCATTCTCTCCCTCTCCCTCCTACTTTCTCCCCATCACGTGTGCTCATTCTCCTTCTCTCTCTCTCTTCCTCTGATCATCTCTCCTTCTCTCTGTTCTCTCTCATTGTGTCTCCCTCTCTCTCTCTAGGTCCCTCTCCTTTGTGTGTGCTCTCTCTCTTTTGCTCTAGCTTTCTCCCTCTCCCTCCCCTCTTTAGCCCTGCTCCCTCCCTCCCTATCCCTCTCTCCGCCCTGGCCCCCCAGCACTCCCCCACCATATATCCAGCTGTCCTGTGGGCATCTCCCCAAGCTGTTCCACCAGCTCCTCAGCCTGCCCCTCCTCCCCCAGTGCTCCCAGCCCTATTGGGGCACCCTCAGCTCTTCTGTTGCCTGGGCCAGAACCTGGCTCCTTCCTAACTTAGTCCCACTTAGTCAACCCTTGGGCCCCCTCAGTGGCCAGGCCATCTGCCACCTCCTCATCACCCTAGGTCCTCTTCTCTTCCTTTCCCTGCTCCTTGACCCATCTCCAGGTTTCTTTCTCCCTGTACAGTCCCTGCCTTCTGCAGGCTCACATCAGACCCCCGGTGAGGGCCCATGGCTTTCCTGATGAAGCATCTTCTCTGGTGCAAGGTTTACTGGCCCCTCCCCACCTCACCAAGCGCCTTCACTCACTCCTGCCACATTTCCGCTGCACGCTTATCCCTCCTCTGGGCCTTTCAACTTGCTGCCCCTCCACCTGGACAGCCATGTGCCCCCCAACTTAGCTTCCATGTCACTTCCTGACTGGGAGCCCCCACCTCCCAGGCTCTTGCAGACTCTGGTGGTCCCTTTTGAGCTCCCATTTCCTGCCTGTCTCCCTCCAAAGGCAGCTCTCTGTCCAGCACAGAATGTGGAAGCTGCAGTGTCGGGGAGCTGACATGGGTCAGGTGTAAGACATCCAGGTACAGACTAGCCAGGAGGAATCCCCAATGGACCCAAGAGGAGGTCAGTTGATGTGGAACCCCAGCACAGCAGAGCTGGGGGGGTCCCTGAAATTACAAGTCCAACCCCTTCACTTTATGGCTGGTGAGTCAGGGCTCCCACTGTGGGATGCTACGCAGGCACCCCCAGACCCAGTGGGGCAGGCTTTTTGCTGGGGGGGCTCACTGCACTGAGGCGCTCCTGGCTGGTCAGTGGCACCCCAGCAGGCAGCCCCATGGCCCAGCTGACTAAAAATCGCCACCATTGTCTGGCCTGGCCCAGTCTCGCCCATACTTTAAAAGGGAAGGACAGGAATCTCCCCGCACCCGCCAGTCGAGAGAGCTGGTGGAGCAGAAGAGAAAGGGGGTCTTTATGCCCACAGGCAGGAGGGCACCACGTCCCCTCCCAGTCCCCCTACAATGCCCTCTCGTGAAAGGAGCCTTTATGATGTTCCCGCAGACTGGCCAGAGCAGACACAGAGCCCTCCCCAGTAGGAGGCCATGGCAGGCAGCTGTGGGGGGAGCTCTGCCACGGGTGGGGGTCACAGGTCACATTAAGGGAGGCCTCCAGGCCCCGAGGACCTGAGGAAGAGGCCATGTGATGGCAGGAAAGGAGAAAGGACACAAACTGCAGCATGCAGAAGTGGGGTTAGACTTGCAGTGTCCTGTGTCCACACAGGCTCTGACTGTTCACAGCTGCCATGGGGCAACTTCCCATGGAACTGGTCACAGGGGCGGGGCAGTCCCCCCACCTCGCTGTCTATATCTCACCTGCTCTACCCCCACCCACCCACTCTGCTTCCACTGCTTCTTGAATCACGCGGCACAGCGCATCAGGGACTTCGCAGTGCCGTTCTTTCCACCTAGAATGCTATTCCCTCTGAGCCTGCACTGCTGGTCACCTTCTCAAAGGAGCCCACTCTGATCCTCCCACCCCCGCTCTACTTTCCCCTTATCCCAGCTTCTCAGCCTCCGGCTTCCGTGTCATTAGGTATGTCTGCGGTCTTTTGTCAGTTTCCCCTACTATAATGTAAGTTCCATGAGGGAACATACATTCACGTCCTTCATTTATCTCATGTCCCAGTGCACAATGGCTGTTCTTTCGAATGAACGAATAGATCTTCTCATTTAACTTACCCTGTCTCCTACCCTGAGAAGGAAGCACAACTATTCTCCATCCGGGAACTGAGGGACCTTTCTCAAGCTAAGCAGTGAGAAAGAAGGGGAATTGGAATTCAGATTCAAACCTGTCTGACCCCAAAAGCCATGCCTGTAACCCCTGTGCTCTCTACCTCCTTGGTGACAGCCACCCACACACCATGCCCCCTGCCTGGCGGGACCCCAAGGAGAGAATGCCTCAGCCCTTAGGAATGTTCCCAAGGATGCCCTTCATTTCCAACAGCCGATCCCTTCCTTGCAGGTTGGACGGGGCCCAATGCCCCAACCTCAGGCAGCTCCTTCCCTGTGGGAACAGGGACCAGTCCCCCACGCCCCTACCCCACTCCTCTGCAAGTCTCACTATCACCAGGCGGGCTCCTCCTCCCTCTGGAAACTTAGGCCGCCACCCCTCCCAAAATGGAGCAGTAACACCTGCTGTACAGGTGCCTGTGTGAGGCGCACAGGTGAGAATGTACAGGAAAGGGCTCCGGGACCCGGGCCGCAAAGCCGCAGTCATAAATGCGACCCTCACCCCTCTGCAAAGGCCTGGCACTGGCAGGAAGCTAGGGGTGGGAGGGACTCCAGAGAAAGCCTTGGTCCGCTTGGCCCCCAGCTGGAGGGAAAGGCTGAGCGAGGGGCTGCCAAAGCCATGAGTCAGCCGCCCCTGAGAAGCCAGGCAGCCCAGGGCCCGTCTGTGGGTGGGGAGGGTCTCCCCAGGGAAGAGCAAAGCCACCCAGGTCAGGAGCCATGTGGAATCCATCTCTTCGGAGCCTGCTCCAAGGACCTGACGTGACGCTGGCAGCGCCTGCTGGGCCGCCCTGGTCCCTGGAAAAGGGGCTTCCTCACAAAGGCTGAACTTGGGGCTGCCTGCCGCTCCCCTCAGACTGCCTTCATGCTCCCCCTCCTGCCAGCCCATCCCTCAGCAGCCCACATGACCTCAGGGCCCCTCTCAGCCAAGGACAGGGCCTTAGGGAACAGCAAGCCAGCCGCTTTACTGTGCAGATAGGGAAATGTCCCCAGGAGGGGCAGTGAGCTGCCTGGGGCCACACAGCCAGCCAGCAGCAGAGCTGGGGATGGGGCCCAGCTCTGCCTGGCCCCGAGGCCTGGCACTTGGCTCTGCTAATGAGGACCAGTCGCTCAAGTGCAGCTGTCCCTCGCAGTGCTGGTTCGGACTCTCTGGCACAGGTAGGCTCTGACCCCATCCAGTGCCCCCTCTCGCCCCATCTGGCACCACCCTCCACCCCCACCCCACAGTCCAGCCACGCGGAACTTCTTGCAGTTCCCCGAGCTGGCCAGGCTCTCTCCAGCCTCCAGGGCTTTGCCCAAGCTGTTCCACCTGCCTGGAAATCGTTTCCCCTTTCTTTTCCCTGACCAACCTGTACCCATCCCTCAGCTTGCAGACAGGACACGTGGCTTCCTCTGAGCAGTGCACTCTCTCCTCCTGCTCTGATGAAGCTGGGATATGAGGCCCTCTCTGGACTCCTGCCCACCACAAAGGCCACTCTGAGAGGCTGTGGTTCAGCCCCTGCTCCCAGCACCATGGCTGCTGCACAGCAGAGGCTCAGTGTTTGCTCAGTGAGGGGGCTTGTGAAGGAAGGTGAATGAGCTCCTCACAGCGGAGGGTCTCTAGGATGGGGGGCAGGCCCCTGGAGCACTCCCCTCCTCCCTCTCTCACTTCTCTTCTCTGGCCACTTAAGCTGGGGAGATGGGGGGCGCCTGGGAGAGGGAGGAGGTACCGCTCTCGCCCCCACAGTCGCCTCCCTCTTGGAAGGGCCGACTCCGCCCTTGCTGTCAGGACCAGTTCTCACTTCTGCTTCCCAAACCCTGTCTCTCCGTGTTTCCCTGTTCCAACTCCAGACAGAGGGATCTGATGACCGTGTCCTGGGTCACTGACCAGCCCAGGAATTCCCCCATCCAATCGTCTTCAGCCAGGGGCCCAGGGCAGGTCCACACCACGGGGAGGCAATGACTCACTCAAAATTTCATTCATTCATTCATTCAAAAAATTTGCTCTGAGCACCAAACCTGTCCCGGGCACCATGTTAAGGGCTGGGGATCCCACAGGGGAGAAAGTGACACACAGTCCGGTGGGTTCATCTCTCCGCCCCTCATTTCTAGGAGCCTCCATCTTCCTCCCTGGTGAAGATTTCCTCCTGTCTCCTATACGCGCTGCAAAACCCCTCCTGGTGCCCTCTGTGCGGGCCCCAAGAGGGAGGCCAGCCACGATGATGCCCATGAGGATGATGCAACAGGACGACTGTCACCATGACAACACTCACGGAGTGCTGGGTCCGGTCCATCCCTTCTGTCTGTGAATCCCCACTCAGCCCTCTCAGTGCCTGTCGCTATTGTATCTCCTGTTTCTGTAAACTGGGACGGCTCGGTGAGGCTGACTTTAGCCCGGAGTTCACAGGGCTGGTAAGCAGTGGAGCCGGGATTCAAGCCCACGTTGGCACACCCCGAAGGGAGGGCTTAACCACTGGCCACTTGGCTTTTCCAGGCCCAGAGTGGTCACATCCATTCATTGCCCTACGATGACCCCACGGGCAGGAAGGGCAGATGCCACCAGAGGGTATGGCCTCCACCAAAGTTGCTTTCCACTGGGAGGGAGGTGCTGGGGAAGGCCTGCCTGGAGGAGGGGGGACTGTGGCCACAGGCTGCCCAGCCAGCCCTGTCCCTTACAGGAGACACTCAATGAGGGACTCTCCCCTCCCCTGCAGCCCCCGGTCTCAGTCACAGGGACCTCCTTTTCCTTCCCGCTGTGACCAGTGGCACAGGGGCCAATTTGAGGAGGTTGTGTCCACCTTCCCCACCCCCTCCAGCCAACCCCGACTACACCAGGATACCTGCTGCATTTCACACCCCCCATCTCGGGCCTGTTTCCTCCCTGGCCCATCGCTCTACAGCCTCCATTTAGGTGAGGACCACGTCCTTCTCCCCAGCACCCCCTGTCACAGCCCACACGGCTGCTCTCCCAGGCAGGCCCAGCTGTGGTCCTGCTCGCCCACCCCATTGCCGGGCCCCAACATGGCCATCCATGTCTCTTGGTCAGAAGCCAGTGACCAACTCAAAATAACTATTTCCCTTCCCTCCAACACAACTGTCCTTCCTGGGGAGGGCAACAGCTGCAGGGGATTAGGGGTAGGGAACGGAACCAGAGAACCCCCACCCACAGCCCCACGACAGGCCCAAACCCACAGAGCCGGCCCCACTCCCGCACCCAGGGCTGCCTTCCCCTCTGGAATAAAATCCTCTTCCCTGGGAGAAGGAGGTGAAAGAGGGGAGCCGAAGCACCCCAGCCCAGCACCCCAGCCCAGCCCAGCCCACCTGCGGCCAGAACCGGGCCTACCTCCATGCCTGAGGTTGCTGCTTGGAAGTCAGATGTGAAGGGCCTGCGTGCTCTCACTGTGACAAGAAGCTGGATGTCCCACTGCTGGGCTTTGCTCCTGCTGTTCCCTCCACCTGGATTGCCTTTCCCCTTACAGCCAGGTGCCCACACCTCCTAGCCCCTCAGAGGCCTCCTGCACAGAGCCTTCCTCCGTCTCCCCACCCCCTCTAACAAACGCAGAGTCTGGAAACCACACCTTTTCCCTGACCACACGCCATCTCTAACGGTATTTCTCATGGAACAGACCCCTGGTGAAGATGACAGTGAAATGGCAGAGCCACCCTCAACTGGAGGGGATGGGGGGCTCTCTTGGACCCCAGAGTTACTGAACTGGCCAGGCCTCCCTCTGAGCAGTGACCCCTCACCCAGGGCCAGCTCAGGCCAGGGACAAGGGAGGAATGACCGGGCTGGGGAGGGCCCGAGAGAGCTCTGAGCTGAGTCCCCAAGGCAGGCTCTGTCACGGGAACGCCAGCCTCGGAGCACGTTTTTCGGGGAACAGGGAGCTCACTACCTTAGGGCTGCTGCTTTTCTCTCTGGACAGCTCCTTTGGGCCCGGAGCTGGAGCTGGAATCTGGCCCGAGGCGCCATTCTGCCCTGGGGCCTCTCTGAGTCCATCTCACCCCCAACGCCCACCTGCCTGCTCTTCCTCTCTCTGCAGCCCCCCCTCGTCCCTGTCGCCCTTTTCCGGGGCAGCCTGATCCCTCTTGCTTTCTCCCTCCAGGTCTTGGTGACAAGGGCTCTCGGGGCCACATTTCAGGCCACCCTCAGCTAAGCAGACATGAGAGCTGGCGTGTCGACAGAGCCTCATCTGCAGGCGGCACTTTAGCCCCCACCCTTAGCCTTCCACCTCATCCTTTCAGCTTTTAAGAAAATCTTACATTACATGTATTCTTGGTGAGCCACCTCATATACTTTTTGGAACTGAGATGAGATCCATGTTAATAAAGAAATAAATATGACCCGCTTTCTCCTATGCCTTAATTTATCTTTTCCTGCCCCTGGAGCAGGGGGTGGCACAGGAAAGGGGGAACTACTAAAAGGGAGGGCTGGCTTCTATTATCTGTGTCCTGTGTCACTTAGGTTTCGGTAATCTGTTGCTACCTAGGAAACCACTCCAAAAATTCCTGGCTTAAAACAACCATCATTTTATTTGCTCCCGATTCTTCCATCTTGGCTGAGCTTCCAACGGGTAAAAAGCAGAAAATCCTAGACTTCCTTAAGGCTCCGGTTCAGAACTGGCTCCAGCGTCACCTCCACTACATTCAGTTTACGCAAGTCGCAGGGCCAGCACTACACAACGCATGAATACAAGGGGGCTGCCAAATTAACAGGTGGTAACAATATACATGGGAAACATCGGAAGGGAGAGATGAAAAACTGTAACAATGGTATTTTGGGTGGTGGGAATATGGGTGCTTTGTACTTTTCTATTTTGACACTTGAAAAAAGAGGAGATACAAAGGGGAGGCTGAGAGGAAGCCTCCAGTTCACCACTCTGAGCAGAGCTGTCCCAGGCAGCTGTCACAGCAGGTCCCCTTGATCCCCAGGGAGTTAGGGCCTTCCGGCCTCATGGGGCCCTGATGTAGGAGAGAGAGTGAAGCTGTCCCTGACCCAGGGCCTATCGCTCTGGCAAATGGGCCATTGGGCTGGGCCTCACGTTACAACAGGCCTGAAATTCACCCGAGAGGTCATGTCTGAATGAGGTTACTCAGTGGCCGAGGTATCCGGTCAGCAGCGAAAGCAGATGATGCTCATCACTCATCATGTAATTTTGAACCTGTATCCCATCCCTGAGGCTCCTCACGTAAAATGCACCCTAAGTGTTTTTAATTAATCCTACAATCCCTTGCTGTTGGGAGTGTGGTCCATGGACCAGCAGCATTAGCACGATCTGTGAGCTCATTAGAAATGCAGAATCTAGGGCCTTACCCCAGACCTGCTGATTCAGAGCTTGCATTTTAACAAAATCCCTAGATGATCCCCATGCACGTTAACATTTAAGAAGCCTGCTCAAATCCATTTCTAAGGACATGATTATACTACGCTGAACATTTTTTTGGTAGTGGTGAAAAAGTCTTATTTTGTTTCATGCAAGCACGTAAAACAGCATTGTCCAATCAAAATTTTCTATATCTGCACTGCCTAATATGGTAGCCATTAGCCACATGTAACTATAGAGCACTTTAAATGTGGCTAGTATGAAAGAAGAGCTGAATTTTAATTTAAATTAATTAACATTTTACTTAAATAGCCAGAGGTGGCTAGTGGTTACCATATTAGCACAAATTTTAAATCTATTTTTTTTTTTTTTTTTTTTTGTGGGGAAGACCAGCCCTGAGCTAACATCTGTTGCCAATCCTCCCCTTTTTGCTGAGGAAGACTGGCCCTGGGCTAACATCTGTGCCCATCTTCCTCCACTTTATATGGGACGCCGCCACAGCGTGGCTGACAGGCAGTGCGTCGGCGGGCGCCCAGGATCCGAACTCGCGAACCCCGGGCTGCCAAGCGCGGACTAAACCGCCGTGCCACTGGGCGGCCCCATATTTTGTTTTTTAAAGGCCTACAAACCTAGAAAATTGCAGCCTGGCTCCCTTCTCCATCTCCAAGGATCTGCACAGCCCTGAACTCCTTGCTACGGTGTGATATTGTGATATAAGAAGAAATGTATATTTTCGTCTTTGTCTAAGCTCCTGGCCAGAGCTCCTAAAACCTTTGTAATTTCCTAAGTGTTAAAGGTGCTAGGAAAGTCTCCTGTTCTAGTATTTGGTCTTTGACCCTGGTTCTGACACAGAGCTCCTAAATCCCTTGGAATTTTCTGGGTGATAACAGTATCTTTTGTTCCAATGAAGCGACTCTTGGGGGGCTCCTGGAAGGCTCCTGGATGGGGGCTGGTCACTAGAAGGACAGAGCCATGATCAGAAGCTTGGAACTTTCAGCCCCACGCCCCCTCCTCTGGGGAGGGGAGAGGGGCTGGAGATTGAGTTAATCATCTATGGTGCCTATGTGAGGAAGCCTCCATAAAAATCCCTAAAGTACAGGGTTTGGAGAGCTTCCGGACTGGTGAACGTCCCCAACTCCACAGGGACAGAAGCTCCTGCACTCGGGACCCTTCCAGACCTTGCCTTATGTACTTCTTCATCTGGCTGTTCATCTGTGTCCTTTATCATATCCATGACTGTATAATAAATTGGTAAATGTGTTTCCCTGAATTCTGCGAACCATTATAGCAAATTATTGAACCTGAGGAGGGGGTTGTGGGAATCCCCAATTTGTAGCCCAGTTGAACAGAAGTGTGGGAAACCTGGGACCCACAACTTGTGATTGGTGTCTGAGGTGTGGGGAGGGGCAGTCTTGTGGGAGTGAGCCCTTAACCTGTGGGATCTGATGCTCTCTCCAGGGAGACAGTGTCAGAATTGAACTGAATTGTAGGACACACAACTGGCATTGGAGAATTGGTTGGTGTGAAAAAACCCCACACGTTTGGTGTCAGAAATATTGTGAATGTGAGAGGAGGAAGAAACAAAAGTTTTTCTTTTATACGGTTTCACAGATGAGGCAGGAAAGCTGATGCCTCTGAAGCCCATGGAGCCCCCAGTGGGAGGGGAGGGTGGCAGCCACCATGGGTCCCCCCACACCAGGTGAGCTTCCTGGGGAATGGGTGGTGCCTTGAAGCACCCTTCAGGCCTCAACAGCTTCCTCAGACAAGTGGGGAGCAGTGGGAAAAAACTAATGCCCAGATTCCCCAGGGGAAGGCCAGTGGCCCCTCTGGGGCTCAGCTGCCTAAGGAAGCCCCAGCTTCTCCATCTCCCTTATTTGACATTGCTCGGATTCCGGGGGGCAGGTGGCCGGGACAGGGGTTAGTAAGGAGCTCTGGGTGTAGAGCATCTCTCCTCCTCTGCCCCCCTCTCCCCGCCCCCCTGCTAGCACACCAACCAAAGTGAGCACAATCTCTGGGAATGAACCTCCACTCCCTATAATTAGTACAGGGATATCAGAAATACCTTTTCTTTGGTGAACTGAGTCAAGTCCAAAACATCTGACTGGCCAGAAACATTATATAGGTACCTCTGCCCCCATTAAAACGGGGCATAAGAATTTGGCAAGCCCAGCCACCTAAGACCTTCAGATCATTTTAGTCTGGAAGTCCCATAGGACCTGCAGCTCATCCCTCCCCACTCGCACACGCTTAGCAGAGGATCCCACGTGATCCCGCTTTCTCAGTATGATCCTACTGTCCACACATCCTCACGTTCCCCACGGAAGTGCATCAAAAGAGAGTGAACAGACCCTTCGCCAAGCTTTAGGGAGAGGTGGCGTGAATCTTTTCTGCAGGCTCCCTGGTCAATTTTGCCCTTGTGTTCTGGGATGTGCGTTCACAGCACACCTCCTGGTAGCCAGCTTGTAGGGGGCGAGAACCACAGCCCTCCCCCACCTCTGAGAGTCGGGGGCTCCTGATGGTCACCAAGCATCTGACATATTGGCTTAGGTCAGTTTCCATCCCACGCTTGGAACGCTTCAGGGGTCAAGTGAACAGGAGGGCAGTCTTGGGGCAGGGGAGGCGGCTTTGGAGGGTGACTTGGAACCCGAAGGCTAGTGCGTGTGGACCGATTTGACTGATTTTACCGCATTCCCTCCCAAATACCAGGGTTCACAGCTTAGGACTTTATGGAGGAAAGAGCTGGAGGAAATCCAAGTGACGAGAGGGCTCATGCAAGCCCCTATTAATACTTACGACCCTCATCAGTAAGGCAGCGGAGGCTCTCAGTGACTTCACGCCCCTTTAATAAGGGGTTCTGTCCAGTGCGTTTCCACATCCCACCCTGTGCACAGTGTTTTGCTTTGCTTCAGGCACCATGGATACCAAGAGGCACGATTTTTCCAGGGCTCATGCTCCATGCAGATGTTCAGCGCCTTATGGATTTACCATTTGGAGCGCCTCTGTTGCAGCCCGAAGGCACTCGTGGTTTGCATTACACGACTCCATGGTCTCAGGTTATGGAAAATGCAGAGATGTAAATTACATACTAGTATTTTGTATAAAGGCAACTGGAGGATTCGCAGGGGCAGGGGGGAGGTTGTGCCTGGGGTGGGGTTGCTTTCTGCCTTCTTTCCTCCCCGCGTCTGGCCTCTCTTCACTCAGAGGTATGTATCACATCAACTCTTGCTCGTTCCGACTTGGAGCAGCTTGTCAAGTGACAGAAACATGAAAAATCACCAGGGGAAGGTGTTAGCATGCAGATTTCTGGGCCAGATTTAGATCTCCTGAAAGAGAATCTGCATTTAAATGAGCTGGGCCCCAAGAGCCTGCATTTTAATAGGCCAGGGCTAAATAATCTAAATTCCACTTTTTTTTAAATTGAAAAATATAATCAGAAGAATATATTCAACTGTGTGTGTAATTCAAATAGTAATGAAGCAAACCTCCATGTGTCACACTACCCAGGTTAGGAAATAGAGCACTGGTGGTCCTTGGAAGCCCCCTGAAGTGCCTCTCCTATAACTTGTGTTCCCATCCCCACTCACTCACCTCTAGGTAAAGCACTCTCCTGAGTTTTGAGATACTCAGTCCCTTGCCTGTCACTGTAGATTGTCATTTATAACTGTATCCTAGAATAATATATTGTTTTGCCTATTTAAAAATTGTATAGAGGGCCAGCCCGGTGGCACAGCGGTTTAGTTCGCGCTTGGCAGCCCGGGGTTCCCCGGTTCGGATCCCGGGCGCCTGCCGACACGCTGCTTGTCAGCCGTGCCGTGGCAGCGTCCCATATAAAGTAGAGGAAGATGGGCACGGATGTTAGCCCAGGGCCAGTCTTCCTCAGCAAAAAGAGGAGGATTAGCAATGGACGTTAGCTCACGGCTGGTCTTCTTCACACACACAAAAAAAATAAATAAAAATTGTATAGAAACAGAATAGTCCTTAATACATTGCGCCTTGCTGGTTCCCCTCTGCTGTTAAACCTTGCTGTAATTTGTCCCTCTTCACTGCTGTAGAGTATTCCATCATGTGAAGCTAAGGGTCTAATCTATTGTTCCCAGACATCTCTTGCAGCCCAGCTCTGAGGTAAGCTCCACGTGTTTCACCATCAGGCTAATTATGTTGAGGAGGAAATAGCAGATCAAAGAACTTGAGTGATTTACCAGCCTAGCCTGGGGATTAAACAGCCTGAGTTTGAAACCTGCTTCTGCCACCAGCGGTATCACTGTGTGAGCTCGGGCACATAAATCTCTGTGCCTCGGTTTTCTCATCTGTAAAATGAGATTAATAGTTCCTGTTTCAGCGTTGTGATAATGCCATAAAACAAATAAATGTAAAGTAGATAAAACTTTCCCTGGCCCATCAAATACTGTCAGAAATGGGAACTGGGACTTCTATCTTACTTAATACTCTTTATACAGTTTGAATTTCCCATCAGCGTACATTACTTTTATGATCCATTAGTTAAACACGAACTATGCCCCACAGCTTCCTACCCCCAGCCTCAGGCCCTGGCGTTAAGCTAACGTGCAACTATGCAGCGAGGAACCCGGCAAACCCTCAGTGCAGAGGCAGAGCTGAGTCAGGCCTGGCCCAGCCACCCAGGCAGACATCATCTGACCCGTCAATGCCTGCCATAGAAAGGGCACAGGAGGCAGGGGGACGCCAACACAAGGGAGGACAGGGATGGCATATGACTCCCATCAGGTGATCCTGTTCCCCGTTCCACCCCAGCCATTTTTCGAGGGGCTAGCCCACGTCTTTCTGGGCTCAGTGTCCTCATCAGTAACATGGGGGAAGAGAGGGCTCAGACAAAAAGAGCTCCAAGATCTTTTTCAGCGAATTCCTTGACACTGAGGCTTTTGGCTATAGCTGCTGAGGTGCTAGGGAAATCAGCTTGCAGGTTGTGGTCTGGCATACTTGCCTCCTTGAGAAATGCTCCATGAGGGAGCTGGACTGGCCTGGGCAGTCTTGTCAGCCTGGCCGCAGGGAAAGCAATCAATGGACCAGTGGCAAATACGGGCCGTAGTGGATCTGCTGTCTCTCAAGATGAGCCCTGTTGGGAATGGTTGCACCCCTGTCCCCTCAAGTTCATGCCAATTAACTAACACTCTCTTATTTGGAAGGCAGTTCCTTCTAAAACACACCATGACTTCCAAGGAGCTGGATAATGCAACTCTGCCTGCTCCAGTTTTCACAATGTAAGGTCACTCTGGCCCCAGCTCCATGAAGGAGGCCTCTAGGGCAGCAGCCTGTCCTTTCCTTCCTCCTTCCCTTGGCCTCATAACTAGCTGTCGTCATTGTCCTAGTGAGCTGGAAAGCTGAGGGCAAGGGGCCATGCGGTCATTGGTGCCACAGTTCACCCTGGCCTGGGTCCAGCTTAGATAATACATCCCATCACCCTCAACGCCCCCTCACTTCCTCTCGGATGGATATGTGAAGCATCTGGGAAGTCAACAGCTGCTGCCTTCCACCCCAAAGAGGGTGGTGAGGTAATCCCCATAGTCTGGCAAGTGCCTCGGGGTAAAAGGGGCTCTGTGTAGAGGAAAGTGCATTATTGTATTTCTCTGGACTTCCAGGAGCACTTCACTGATGTCCTGGCACCAAGGAGAGATGAAGTTAACCGGGTTTTCTCGTCTCTACAAAAGCATCTTTCATCCCACAATAGATTGGAGGGAAGATTTCACTCTGCAGCGGCCAGAGACAGAAGCTCTTTTGAAGTCCCTGACCACCCCACCCCCACCCATTTCTGAGGATTCCTACTGTAACCCAGAAAGCCTGGGAGACGGGCGCAGGGAGTCTAACAACGGGAATGCTAATATGTTTAAGGATGGAGAAGTGGACAACATGCAGATTGATGGGGGTTGGCTCTGAAAGGGCAGGCTGTCACCTGGGCTGATGGGCGCTCTGCGATGCAGAACGACTGGTGACTCAAAGGAGAAGGCAGCATCTGTGGGACAAGCTGCTCCAGTCTGGTTGTTGGCAGGAAGGCAAGATGGAAAGTCATCTCGACTGAGCCCACCTAAGTGTCAGGTGCTAACATCTGTGAGGAGAAAAGAAAACTCGGTGACGGGCATATAAGGTAGTAGCGAAGCAGCTTCCGCACCATCCCTCCGCCTCCTGCAGCCCCCGCCCTCCTGAGATGGGGTTAGTCTTACCCAGAGCACACTCTGGAGGATGAGGACATGGGGGAACAGTGCTTCCTGCCATTTAACTTCTCAGAAGGCAGCACGGGTAATGATGAATCCAGCTCTACGTGTTTCTACCTAAGTCAAATGGCCGGTGCCCGCAATTCCAGCCTCATCCCTGTGGAATGAGACCAAATCCAGAGGGAGTGCCTCAGGAGAGCACAGCATCTTGGATGACCTTTTGTTTTCTGACTTTGAAATTATTACATAAATATTACCTTTCAAAAAAAATTCTTTTTACAGCACAAAAGAAGTATACAAATGGTACAATCATCTTTCTCTCCAGATGTAATCACTCTACAGTTCCTGTGTATCCCTCAAGGTTACCTAGGTATATCTACATAAGCTCTTCTCTGCCCCCCAAATTGCCGTCCCCCCAGAAATGTTACATACGGTAGAGCTGCATCATGTAAGTTTTTCACTTTTGTAAATTAAGTATTTGTGCCAGGGTCATCCCATTGACAAGCACGTGCCCCGGAACAAGCATAAGTGGGGAAAGTGATGTAAGACTTCAGTTCCTCTCTGTTATTCTAGTGTTTAAAGAAATAGTTTTCCTATAAGTCCTTAAATTCAAGGCAAGTACTTCATCTGGAGCTCAAACAGGAAAATGGTGATCTAACCCAGTGCTGAGGGACTCTAGCTGTGCTGTTACAAAAGAGCATGTGGGGCTCTAAAATGACACCTTCCTAAGGTGTTTAAGGGCAATCTGGACTATATGCCATTTTGTCTTAAGCTCAACCTGGAATCCAGCCCCTAGTAGGATGATTCCCCTGGTCAGACACTGTTCATGTTTTTTTCCATTGAGTTTATCTTGGAAGTTGTTCCAAATCGGTATATATAGATGTCTTGTTCTTTAAGTGCTCACTGCAAGCTATTTCACAGCATGAATGTACGGGATGTTCTTTGGAAAGAGTTCTGTTTTCACATCACAAAGGAAAGAGAAAAGTCACCATTAAAAAAGACACAAACTAAGAACAAATTTATAAACCAAGAATATAACATTTTATTAATTTCCAGATTACGAGTATTACACAGCATATACATACATTTAGATAATATATAAAACAAAGAACAAACCATAGGAAGAAATATTGGTCTGAAATTGCCTTATTGGACATCTTTAATTCTGAAGTTCGTGGTAAATGTATCTCCCCACACACTGGGGCCGGCAGCAGGATAAACTCCAGCATTCTCGCATAAAGGACGGCTTATCCCTCACTGTATTTACAATGCAGTTATGGCATTACAGCATGATCATGGTGGCCATGACAAGGGACATCAAGTAGCAGATAAAAGAACCATAGCACAGTGAACTAATATAAATATTTGTTTTTGCATTGTCCTCCAGAGAGTTTCCTTTTTAAACTAAGAGTCATGTCCAGGGTCTATCCCTTGAGTTGCATTCCAGTTATTGCTGGAGGAAAAAAAAAAAAAAAACCAACAGAAAAGAGGTATTAGTTTAAGTTATTAGAAAACAGTCAGGGCCACTCACCCCTCCCCCTACCTCTAGTGACAATCAAGGGCATGCTGGGCTGTGAGGAAATGCACACAGGTCAGCAGCAGGCAGGCATGTAGCACCACCACTGTGTCAGAGGGGACCAATCGGCTGACAGTAATTTGGGGCTGGTACAGAGGCTCAGATGGAAGATATTCTTCAAGGAAGGCCCGTGAGGAGGAAGCAGCAGGATGTCCCCCAGGAGGGGCAGGATCACCTTGTGGAGGTGGAGACAGCAGTAACAGAACATTTCAGAGGAGCATTCCTGATTCAGTGCCCATGGTAAAGAAGACCTAAGATCTTATAACGTAAAGGTACTCCATACTCCAGGTCAACACAGAGAGGCTCTCAGCTGAACTCTTAATACAGCACTTTCCAGGGACACAGCTTCCCCAACTCACTGTCTGGCCGTCCTCTGAGGAAGGCGAGCCTACCTTTGCCTTGTTCTGAACTGGGAGATATAGTTTGAACTCTGCTGGCAGTTCATCTTCTGAGTAGAGTCTGTCTGAGAAGTAAACCCGTCGGATGCGACAGTTTGCGTGGATCTGTGGATGCAAGACTTATTTTAAGAGGTAAAATATGACTGTCCTTTCTCTTTTCCTGATTCTCCTAGAGCCCCTTTCCCGCTGCTGTCAAAGCTTCATCTCTTTGGCATCTCCTTGACTTGGCTTACAGGTAGATTCTGGCAAGAGGGAGATTTTTGCTATATTCTCCCACTACATCTGAGCAGACTCCTGAATATGTCCTAGACCTCTTTGAGGTCAAAAACAGTAACTTGGGAACTTGAGCCAGAAACCCACACTGTTCTGTCACATGGGCCACAAGCCAGTAACAGACAAAACACACCCCCTTCTCCCATTTGGGGCTCCATCTGGAAAAGGAGCCAGCACCTGTACTCTTAGGGTCTCAATGTAGTTTGTGCCATACGCCCGCCGAGTGAAGTCTGACAGGTTGAACTGAATCTGGTTCCAGCCGTCATCCAGCCGCATGGGCATGGTACAGATGAAGGGTTTGACCCGGGTCGTGCTCTGGTAGTTACTTGCCCGAAACCGCC
The DNA here is from genome assembly GCA_031878705.1 of Tapirus indicus. Classification (NCBI taxonomy): domain Eukaryota; kingdom Metazoa; phylum Chordata; class Mammalia; order Perissodactyla; family Tapiridae; genus Tapirus; species Tapirus indicus. The sequence continues at coordinate 26,417,470 of CM062927.1, read as the reverse complement.
GACGCACATTCTTGTCATCTAGTACCTACGAAATATAGAGGAGAGTCACATTAACCCCATCTTGGAAGAAACAAACAACCTTGGTGAGATGAGAACCTGAACTCCCACAGCCTGGTTTCCCAAGGCTGAGACCCAAGGGAGAATAAACAGACCAGATACAGGTCACACTGGATGCAGATGGCCCGGAAGTAGCAAGTTTATCTTGTCTGTTGCCAAGACACCACCAGCTGCTTATGACATATGACACATCCGTCAGGCCCTCAGACCATAGAATGATTTCATAAACATTCATCCCTTTGAAAAATCAAAAATACTAGACTAGAGACCAATAGTAACTCCCCATGTGGACACTACTCTACTCCTCAAGTTTTGAAATCGTGTAGCTATTGATTAGATTTTCTAGATGTTTACTGCTTCTTAAAAACTGGGCATTAAAATTTTGATTGCTAATACCAAATTTATGTTATAACAGTAAGGGCTGCATCAAGTATATAGCAGATGCAGAAAAAAATACATACAAAACGATAAAAATACTTTCCTAGGGCTACTTTTTCCTGTAAATTGACAGGATACCTCTTTGGTATAGCCAAGTGTGTATACATTCATGTGCACATACTTACCTGTACTTCAAAGGTAAAATATTTCTTCAGGTTTTTGATAATCATGACGAGAAAGGGAAGTTTAATTCCCAGTGTCTTCTTTGGGTCTGCAGGACATGTGATGTATGTGGTGCTGCAGAGAGAGGAAGTACCAATAAATACACTACTTATCTTTTCCTTTGTGGTATGCAGAGCAATATCACTCAGCCCAGGAGGATCAACTGGAAGGCAGAGCTAAAAGATCCAGATATGTCACCCAAGGACTGCTCAACCCTTAAGTCAGCTGATGCTTTAAAAATGCTGGACTCTGAAACAAAAGCTTAACATAGGACTAGACATCAATAACAACATATCTGGAAAACAAAGTCAGACCCGTAGATCTGAGGTAGTTCTTCCAGTGAGAGAAGATTCAATTCTGGTCCAAGAGAACCAACCAAATGATAGAAAACTAAGATCACTGTGGCACTGGACACCACACTGGCCACCCACTGGATGATTAGTGTAACACCCTTCCAACACTAATATTAGGTTAAACACTAATAACAATAGTTGATACTTGTTCAGCGCTCATCTGCTAAGAAGGTTATAAGTGTTTCATACACATTCACTTATTTAATCTTTACAATAATCCTATAAGGAAGATGTTCTGTTACTATCCCTATTTTACAGATGAAGAAACTAAGGCCTGGGGATTAAGTAACTTGCCCAAGGTAAGCTCTAAGTAGCAGAGCTGGATTCACACCGGTAGTCTGACTCTGCAGTCTGTGCTATTAACCTCTGTACTGCCTCCTTGGCGTACAAGGTCTGGGAGAAGACAGTGACAACCTACCTGACATTTGTTCCTTCAATCTCTAGCACCAGGGACTGGATGTCATTATCAGTGATTCTTTTGATGTGGCCGTTCCGCACCTATAAGGAAGAAAACTAAACTGCTTAGTATTGAAATATTTGGCAACAACTTTATTAAGATTTTGAAGGCCGAATGGGATCATTTAAAGAAAACCACCACAGTAGCCCAAGGAACCTAACACAGACGTTTGTGACATGGTATGTTGAAGCTTGTATGTGAGTAAGCCACACCAGTACCCTGTACAGGATATACCATCAGTCACCACAGGAATCGCAGGTAACCTGGCAATCTGCAAATCAGGATTAATTTCTTCCCGAGGAAATCACCTCAATTCAGATCCAGCCAACATTTACTGAGTGCCTACTATGTACTAGGAACATTCATATACATTCTCTCACTTAATCCTAACAAAAATCACAAGGTAGGCGGTATTGTTTCCACTTTACTAATGTGGACACTGACACCTGGGGAGCACAAATGACAGATCCTAAGTAAGAGTCAGGATTAAGGACCAGGCTTTCCACTGCCCCACACTGACTGATACACTTCATCCAGAAAGGTCAAATGCTGAATGTCATTGAGAAGGAGGGTGGCAACCAAAAAATGAGCGCATACTCCCCCAAGTTTACTCCTACTTCATGCTTCTTTATCTTCTTTTCCCTAAGTTTCTACTTTTTCAAGTATGAATTCAAGTGCCATCTGTGCCACACACAAAAGCCTTCTTTAGCATTTTCAGCCCACACCGACCTCTCTTCCCTCTGATTTGTTTTTCTGACTCATGTAGCCTAGACTACATAATTTAGCACTTCATCCTACGTTGTTTTGTATTGTTTGCTGCATATGTAGGAAGTACATGATGGGGAAGAATCAATATTCAATACAGTTTCCTCCTCTCAAAATATTTAGGAAAGCACAATTACCTTCCAGCATTAAACTGTTAAACACCTAATATGGACAGAGATATGCAAAGGCACTTCTGAGACAGGGCTGGACTGTTGGGGCTGGATGTATTAACACACAAAAAAGATCAACTAGATTTAGGGGCTGGCCCGGTGGCGTGGCACTTAAGTCTACACACTCTGCGACAGCGGCCCGGGGTTTGCCAGTTGGGATCCTGGGTGTGGACCTACGCACCGCTCATCAAGCCATGCTGAGGCAGTGTCCCACACAGAGCAACTAGAAGGATGTGCCACTATGACATACAACTACCTACTGGGGCTTTGGGGAGAAAAAAGAAAAAAAAAGGAAGAAGATTGGCAACAGATGTTAGCTCAGGGCCAATCTTCAAAAAACAAACAAATAAATAAAAATACAGTTGTAAAAATTCAAAAAAAAGGTCAACCAGGTTTAGAACAGGATGCATCGGAAAGACAAGCAGGTGGTCTTTTTCTAGGTAGAGTGAAAATGGCAGCATTGGGCTGTCATATTCCATGACACAATCATTTGGCTTTCCATTAGATTTGCACACAGGGAGAGTCTGCCTGATAGTTGTATTTTTCAATGTAGACGATTGATAATATGGCACTCCATTTTTAGACGTCAATCTCTGTGAGCTCTGTTACTGTGAATTTGATCCACTCGTGGTGCGCTTGGTGTCCCCAGATGACAGCTGATATCACTGTTCATCTTTTTCTGCAAGACGCAACTGAGCCTCGTCTCCTCAAAAAAGTATAAGCTTAAGAGCAGGGATCAAGTATTAAGCATCGTTTGTGTCTTCTACAATGCTTACTACTATGTTAGGTGTAAACCAAGCATTCAAATATTTGCTGACTTCTGGAATTTGTCACCCTGAGAGCTGGCACATATGAACAGATTCAAGGAGGATTTTTAAAAAAATCTCTGGATAACAGATACACCACAGGCTATTACAGGAAGCCAGAGATCCTGGGGTGTATCAAAAAGCCGGGGAGGCTGCCATCATGAAGAACGCTTTCCCACAAATCATCCTTTGGTGCCTGTTCTCAGAGACAAAATGCCGTGTGGACAGGCCCCAGAGCTCTGCCAGTGCAGCGTTTCTTGGGTCCTCGAGACACAAACGTCACATTGAAGTGCTTCTCAAACAAAGCTGGCAACATCCAGCGCCCTCCTGCTTTGAATTCTGGGCCTCGTTCCAAGGGAGATTAAGAGCACAAAGGCTTGGGTCTGTGTAACACATGCCAACACTGCCCACCTCATTCCCCATATAAATGCCCCCAACCAAAGTGGCACTATTCCTCCTCTATTTGCTAGCCCACAGCCACTGTGGAAAATCAGGCAGACCTGCTGGCAAAGGAGGAATTAGTCAAGAAATTATTTCCAAATAATGTGATGTAGTCGCATGGATAAGAGCTGGCAGTTTTCCAACAAGATGTAAACACTAATTTTACAACATACCACTAATTATTCTCTATGATATAATTTCTTTCTTTCTTAAAAAGGTACATAATGCAACAATCAAACAGACGGTTAAGTCGAGAGGAGTAAGTAATCCGGCCCTTGGACTACCACTGCTCTAAGGCAACATGCTGCAATTGATCCCACACTGTGTGAAAGCACGGCCTCAAATCTTCCATCCCCACAGTCCCTCGGGCGAGAGTCAATGTGAAGTCTCCCGCAGCCCCAGAGAGGCCGGCCGGGCTTCGCAGGGAGGAAATGTTAGGAAACTCGCCTTCTGCCCATCTCAAAGTTTATAGCCGATGACTTTGCTCCAGCAAATGTGACTATTCAGGTCTTTACAGGAGAAAACAATGCCTCACACTGCACCCAGAAGCCTACAGACTGGGAGCCAAAACAGAGAGTTTGTGTATTCTTATGCTCCGCCCTGGAGGCAAGCTAACTTTTAGTTGGACTTTCAATAACTTTCTAAAGAGAAATTTCTTTCAGCAACACATCAACAACCACACTCACAAGCTTAACTCTTACAAAATTAATTAACGTAGCCCATAAAACAAGAGGACTCAGAGGAAAAAAAGGCAGCTTTTTCAAAGGAATGCCCATCAGTGTCTTGAGTTTTAACCTGGCTGGTGGTGAGACAAGCTAAACAGAGCTTTGTCCAAGAAGAAAGTTCAGTCCTCAAAGAAGAAAAACACAGGTATTCTCATATCACAAGCTGCCAGAGCTCTGAAATCAAGTTAAGTTGATTTGTTAGTGAATTATGATTTTTCTCTTTTATTAAGTTCAAAAGCTGCAAATACAGGGGTCAGCCCAGTGGCATAGCAATTAAGTTCGTGCGTTCTGCTTTGGCGGCTCAGGGTTTGCTGGTTCAGATCCTGGGCGCAGACCTACTCACTGCTCGTCAAGCCATGCTGAGGTGGCGTCCCATATAGGAGAGCTACAACTCTACAACTATGATACACAACTATGTACTGGGGCTTTGGGAAGAAAAGAAAAAAAAAAAGAAAAGAGGAAGATTGGCAACAGATGTTAGCACAGGGCCAATCTTCCTAAAAAATAAAAGCTGCAAATACAAACTCATTGGAAGAAAAGAATGGGATAGAGGTGCAATTAACCAGATATATGAGCACTCAAAGGGTGGGAAACGTCTCTCTAGGCTCTAATACTAGGATCAACGAGGAAAGGAGGGTGGACAATTTGGGGCAAGGCCGCCCGACCACCGTGGCGATCTGGCTGTCACTGCCTTAAATTGTGAAGGTCTTCCAGGAAGCAACCTCTCCTCAGTCCAGTTTCTGACAAACACATACAACAAGATACACAGCCTCAGAAAGCATCAACTTCCTTTCCTCAGCTCCTTCCAGTTCAGAGGTCACTGGGCAGGCCTGGCTTTGAAATGAAGATAAAATGAACTGGTCAGCATTTATTGCTCATGGTGGAAACAGGTTTTATTTTACTTCCCTCTCTAAATTATAAAATGCCAATTGTTTTTGACTTGTTAATTCTTTTTAACTTCATGACACATTCCCACTATCAAAGTGTGGCCATTGGATTGGTGGTTACCAGAGGGGAAGGGAAAGGGAGGAGGGTGAAAGGGATGATCAGGCACAAGTATGTGGTGATGGACTGTAATTTGTATTTGGGTGGTGAACATGATGTAATCTATGCAGAAACAGAAGTATGATGATGTACACCTGAAATTTATACAATATTATAAACCAATGTTACTGCAATAAAAAAATAAACAAAAAGAAACACTAAAAAAAAAAAACACATTGTTCATCTCTATCCCTACCTCTATTTATATCTATTTCTATACTCATCTATCTCAAAAATATTAATGCTGTTTGAGGTGTGTTATATTCAGAATTCATTGATTTTTGAATACTTGTTTTCATGGAAATTCAGTCATATTTTTCATGTAGGATTATGTATTTATGTATCTATCCTGTAATATATATATTCAAGTTACACATATTTTTAAAATCAACTTTGTATGTATAATTTACATACAATAAAGGCACCCATTTTAAGTAAAAAAAGAAAAAAACAACAAAGTGTGGCCTATCAAAGTTTTATTTCTCCAAAAAATAAATAAAGTCAATCTTATGAGCTGGAGGTACTTCGGCATCCAGGCTGCTGGCAACGGCAAATCAGAACAGTTCTCAGCCTCTGCAGACACCAAGAAGGGACCCTTCTTGCAATCTCCAGGCTTTCCACGGTTGCTGGGGCAACTAATAAAGAGCACTGATTTTTTTTTTTTTTTCCAATGTAAGCCCCAGGGAGGAGGGTCAAGATGAGGGGAAAAAATACTACTGGGATAGGGAGGAAGCTGGCCAATGCTCTATATTTCTTCAAGTGCTTTAAAAATAACACAGGACTTGTATCCATTCTTCCCCCCCCCTTTCATTTCTCTGGCTCCACCCAGTTATCCTGGCAGACAGCTGAGCCCTCAGCCATCTGGCATCCTAGTCTTAATGACACATGTTCCAATTTACATTAAGCCATTAGAGCTGTCCATTTCAGCTGGAAAGTTTCTGCCCCAGGCTAGGGGCTAAGCTCTAAGTCAGAAAACAGGCAGAGGGAGACCTCTGTGGGGACAGCTGGGCATAGCTCTGACTCAAGGCCAGGGCCTTGCTGGTTCCAGTGGGTCCGAGGCTGTTCTCCCTTTGCTGCACGTAACAGGGACTATCCGGACAGCAGACAGGCAATTCTGGGCATATACTAGCAACTCCTTAAAGTAAGGACAACTATGTGCACTGCTAACCAGTCTCTTTCCAACAGTGCCTTGAAAGGGCAAGTGTAACTAAAACCTGTGCGTTCGCCCAATTGTAGTAAAAGCTATTACTCAGAATAATGAAGAACATTGTCAGACTGACCCAGGGAAAGTCTGAAAAAATAGTTTTATTACCTTCATGTCCAAATGCTCTCAATTCTACTACTGGAAATTGCATCAGTTTAACATCTATCAACAAAGTTTGCTAGTTAAAAGCTAGGGTGTGGGAACTTTTTTTCTGGAGAGAGACTTTGTTCATTTTTAAAATTAGGAACAGGGAATGGGAATGTGAATCTAATACTATCCAGCAACAACCACAAAAACTCTGGTTCTAATATTTAGTTTGGGAATAGGGGAGGATCAGCAGCAGCTGGGAGAAAGAGAAAGTGAGAGGAAAGAAAGACCGAGAAGCTTGTATGAATTAACATTCTCATCTAGTAGACTTTCAGGATATTACCAGTAAAGACTGAAAATTATGTTTTACACAGGCATAAGTGGGAATAGAACCTCCTGGTATTTACAAACCAGAAGTAATGTTTACATTAAACAAAAGAGTCCTTTAATAAATGTAATATTTGCTGGTCCCAGAAGTTAAGGGAATATTAAGAAATCTCTAACTTCTCCTAAGCTCTTGGTTTGAAAAATTACAAAGGTCTCTATGAGGAAGCTTGCAGTCTAGCAAGGAATACAGATCTAAGAAGCTAATTTCAAGAGTGATGAGTATAATGAAAAGAAAGTAGAGGTTCTGTAAGTGGATGTAAATTAACTCCACCTGGAGGGGCAAGTGGCTATAAATTAACCTGAGGAAGTGCCTTTGCGCTGTGACCTGAAGACGGATGAAGAGGCGGAGGAGTGGGTCCAGCAGAGGGACCGCTAAGTACAAAAGCCTGAAGGTCAGCGAGGACAGGACCTCCTTCAGTTCAGTAGGTCGCTGCTAAGAGGGGGCCCTGGGGGAGGTGAACCTGGCGAACTAGTAAAGCAGGCACCAGACCATGTGTGGTCTTAGAGCCATGTTAAGGGTGTTGGACTGGAAAAGCCACGGTACAATGACTAAATTATTCTAATTTCAGAAGTCTGGCTTTCTGTACTTCCTATTCCCAGGCATCTGAATCCTGGGCTCATGTATAAAATTCTTATTTACTCTTGAGCAAATTCTTCAGTTCCCTGCCCTATTTAGTACTTTATGCGATAACTCTGTTGCTAAGCATTTTATATACATCCTCATTAATCTCCAAAACCAGGAGAAAGAGGTGGCATTATTACCAGATGAGAAAACTCGTGCCCAAGGTGACACAGCATAGGACATATGACAGAGCCAGGATGCAAATCCAAGGTGTCTGGTCACATTCGAGCACTGGGGTTTCAAGGTAAGATACCATCCTTCCCCTTAAGGAACTTGTAGTCTAGTGGGAGACGCACAAGAAATAGGCAACTGCCATACAGTGCGATACAGAGCGCCAGAGGAGCACACAGGAGCCCTCGTTGAAGCTCCCAGTGAAATAATGTTCCAGAGGTGAGGGACGAGATGAGGGGAGGGGCTGTAAACATCAAAGAGTGTCAGATAAAGGCAGGTGTTACAAATGTAACAACCACACCCACAAAAATGGAGTTTGCTAATTCACTGCTATTGTGAATGTGGCAGTCACTCCTATTCATAAGGAGAGACAGCGCCTAAACAGAAGCCAAACCTAATTTTTCCCAGATTATTCTTCACAGAAAACAAATTACAGAAATTCTCTCCATAAACTCAGGAAGGAAATAAAATTTTGTGAAATCAAAATAACTAAAAATAGGCACCACAGGCAATACCTACCTACTGGCAAAGGTCAGGTTCATTTCTAGATAACTATGGACAGTCCTTCCTCCCTTTATCAAACTTTGCCCTTATTACACTTGGCCTTATTCCCTGGGAGCAGGGAAAATGTCTTCTTCAACTTTGTATCTCCCCAGATCTACACAATGCCTGTCACTTAGCTGTTGCTCAATAAATCTTTGATAAGTATATCAATTCCTAGTTTTTTCCCTGACTGGATTGGATTGCCAACACTTTCTGAGGACTTTATAATACAGCTGAGAAAAGACACACAGACAACAAAGCCTATGGATCTGGCCCCAAACTTTCTCTTTTCCTCCCTTTCCTTTCCTTGCCCCAGGGGAAAAAAAAATTCATTGCTAAACCCTTTTCAATCGAGTCTACACATGAAGAGTAGAAACATATAATTAACTTTAACTATTATGAGAATTTTGCTTAAAATGAAGTGTTCTCCTAAAAGTTTTCTTTGACAAAATGTTTGTTTAACTTACTCCATGTAATCCTGCCGGTTGATCTAAGAATGTTTTCGCACGTGTTTATGTCATTAGGGTACCATCCGACCTCTAGTGGCATTGTTAAGGGACACGGTGCACCATGGTTACTTTGCTTTTATATTCCGTGTGTAAACATGTTGACTAATCAAAAAGCTACATTTGAAATATAAAACACACTACAGAAGATCAAGCCCAGAAAGGTTAAAATGGGCAACTCTGATAAAAATTTCACCTAACGGGAATGCTGAGGCCTCCCTACCACTAGAATTCTTTCAGTGTTAGTAGCTCTCTGACCTGCTCTGAAAACCTCTCCTCTTAGATCAAGTCCTATTCTCTATTTCAACTGCTTATATTGACATTTTTGTTACAATTCCAAGTTCATCTGGCACACAAGGCCACTCTCTCCAGGCCTTCTGACAGCCCATAACCAAGTCAAGCACAACTGGGAAGCCATCCTCCTTACAAATTTCCCAGGTACACTCACTCCAGGTTCTATTTGCAGAGGTGCAATTTCAGAGTTTACAATGTTTTCTTCCAATGTGAACAAAACCATGGAACTGAAAACCTCAGTAATGTAGGGGAAAAAATTAAGGACTGCTTTCCTATGTGATACACTTGGCATTAGCTCTAGCTTGTGGAAAGAATCATTGTGAAAGCAGAGAGTTGATCGGACTTTTCTTTCTTTTTTTTTTTTTGAGAAAGATTGGCCCTGAGCTAACGTCTGTTGCCAATATCCCTTTTTCTTTTTTCTCCCCAAAGCCCCAGTACCTAGTTGTATATCCTAGTTGCAGGTCCTTCTAGTTCTCCTATGTGGGATGCCACCTCAGCATGGCTTGATGAGCAGCGGGTAGGCCTGCGCTCAGGATCTGAACCAGCGACCGAAGCAGAACACGCCAACTTAACCGCTATGCCACCGGGCCGGCCCCCAGACTTTTCACATATGCTTAAGAACTAAACTCATTACAGATGTTCTATTACAGATCTTTCAACTATCTTATAAAAACGACATTATGAACACACCACCCTCAAAGCTGCTTTCAGAATGCAGAATTCCCTAGTGATGACAGGCAGCAGGCTGTGTGTGGTCTCTCTTAAACTCTATGTGGCCCAAAACTCTCATCTGTGGATAAGGGAAGACAGGGAGTTGTTCTGAAAAGAAATCCAAAAATTCTTGGCTTCATTACCAATAACCTACTTATTTAGATTATTCCACATCCACCTCTATAAAAACACCATTCAACATACCAGCTCTCTCCATTCTCCCTGGAAGAGCGCAGTACTAAGGTTATACCCTCAATCACCCGTCTTCCACAGCAGAGTGCCTATCGTCACTGATCTTCCAAAAAGGGGACAGCTGTCTGGAAATTTGCATGAGAAATGAAATACCAAAGGAATAAACTGCACACCAACTCACAGACTGCTAGACACACACGTCCCCTACTCAACAACTCCAAAATGTGGACAGGGTCGTCATCTCCTGGGGTCAGTGAAAGCATTATCTGCTGGACGCACGAATAAAGATAATGAGGCTTGCCCTTGGCTCTGAGCTTATTAATCCAGACAGGACTTTGCCACCATTTTGCAGTTTTCCTGATGGAAAAATCAGGTATTGAAGGCCAAGTACAGATCCCAAGTCACAGTGAGTTTGCAGCAGGTGCCAAAAGCCACGGAACTCTGGCTTGTTTGAGATCAGTGGGAGGAAGGGAGCGAATGAATGAACCCCAAACATAAGGCGTTCCGGCTGCGCCTCCATCAGGCGCCCAGCACAAAGGCTCTGTGTCTAGTACCCAGCACAGCGCCTGGCACAAGACAGGATATCAGTGAATGTCTGTGAAATCAGTGAACAGCAGTTCCTTTCATCTATGCGTTCCCGAAGCAACCTCAAGTAAGTTGATACATCTCACGCTACGACACGGGCACTATCAACCCCACTCTACAGATAGGGAAACCGAGGCTCAAAAGCATTGACTGGCCACGCCAGGTCTGCGGCGAGGGACCACTGTCCCCACCACCTCCCGGCAGGACACTTACACCCAGACACACCCACCCACAGGCACCCCCGCTGCTTGCACGACGCCCCCACCTCGGTCACGCCAGGCCAGGGACAGGGCCTCCCCCGGGCCCACTCGACACGTCTACCCCCCGCCGCGTCCCCCGCCCCCGGGCGAGGAGGGCGCAGCCCCTGCTCCCCGCCCCGCCGCGGCCCCCCGCCCCCGACCTTTTTGTCCCAGATCTGCAGGGGCTTGCTGCCGATGCTGTAGAGGATGGAGAGGAAGCCGCTCTGGAACGTGTTTTTGAACATCTCGCTGGCGGCCTTCTCAGCCGCGCCGGGGCCGACCCAGACGTGGGCACCAAGCGTCGAAGGCAAGGCAGGGGGCCGGCCCTGGTCCGAAGAAGGACGCTGCCCTCCTGACCTCCCGATCGGCAGCCACCGACAGCTGCACTTGGATGTGACGCTGGACGCTCCGCTCGTGAGCTTCAGCTCCAGGAACAACCAGACCACCTCAGCACTGAAACCACAGCAACTACTAGCCGCGCCGCTCTCCCCACCTTAACTGGAGGCGGCGGGCCGCCCGCCGCTTGAGATGGATCCCTCCGCCCACTTGAGCCCGCCCCCTGAAAGCGCGGGGCCCAATCTCCCCACAGGGCTCACTGACTTCCTGTTCCTTCCGCCCTTAAGCCCCGCCCTACTTCCGCCTCCTCGTGAAAAGAACTCCGTTGCCAAGGGACTATTTTCCCATCGTCATCACAGAGCTGCCTTAGGAAGCGGAAGGAGACAGAGGGTTATAGAACGTGTTGCTAGAACCTGCGTGGTGTCATGGGAACCTGGCGGGCGTGGGGTCAGGGGGCGTGAAGACCAGGCCCCGCCCCCCCAGGGGCCGAGGAGGAGCTACAAGGGCGAAGGGAAAATGGAGAGAGGTGCGGAAGGAGGCTTGGATAAGCAAGTGCTTAACTGGTCTCCTGAGAAAGCCAAATAAATGCTTGTTGGCGAGTGCAGGATAAGGCTAAAGCAGCTAACCAGAATTGAGCGCTAACTGTGCTAAGCGCCTTATATGCATCATTGCTTTAATTATTAACGGGGTCGCTATGAATACACCGCCACGTAACTTAACTTTTGGGATGCAGTCAACGCAATACTCTGAGGAAAATCTATCGCCTTAAATGCATTATTAGAAAACAAGAAAGCCTGACCATTAAGATAAAAGCAGAAATTAATAAAATTAAATAAAATAGAGTTGGTTGAGTTGAATCAACAGCTGGGTTTTTTTTTTAAAGTCAATTAATACTTAGAACATTTTTTAAGAGACATAAAATAAGCTATGATATTTCAAGTGTGGAAGAAATCCCAAATGTTGGAGATCAATCACTCACTGAGCATCTATCCAAATATTATACTCTGTGCCCAGGCTTGTGCTGGTATTGTGGCTGACAGAAAAGGAGTTTGCAGCTAACTCCATCATCATAACACCAAGTAATAGCTAACATAAATGGAGCATTTATTGTCAGGCATTATACTATGTGTCAGGCATTATGCTATGTATCTTAGCCTTTGCTAAATCATTTAATCCTCACAGCAACCCTGTGTGTGAACAACCAGCCAGAATTTCCAGATATAGGGGGAAAAATATATGGATCTTATTACAGGAGAAAAACAGAACTTTCTATATGAAACTGTTATTTTTGGATGACTTCTGGGGACTCTGTATACTTTAGGTCAGTGAACAATTTATCTTCTGATTGTTATTAAATTTTTTGAAATATCCTAGGGGGAAACACAATTATCTTACATTAGATTTTCATGTGCACTTGAGTCTATTGCGGGATCTTTTATTCTGTTCCATTGAACACTGACAACACCAAATGCTGGCAAGGATGTGGAGCAACAAGAACTCTCATTCATTGCTGGTGGGGATGCAAATGGGAAAGCCACTTTAGAAGACAGTTTGGAGATTTCTTACAAAAATAAACATACTCTTTTCATGGGATCCAGCAATTCCACTCCTTGGTATTCACCCAAAGGAGATGAAAGCTCATGCCTACACCAAAACCTGCACACAGATGTTTATAGCAGCTTTATTCATAATTGCCAAAATTTGGAAACAACCAAGATGTCCTTCAGTAGGTGAATGGATAAATAAACTGGTACATCCAGACAACGGAATATTATTCAGCACTAAAAATAAATGGGTGATCAAGCCATGAAAAAATGTGGAGGAACCTTAAATACATATTACTAAGTGAAAGAAGCCAATCTAAAAACGTTACATACCGTATGATTCCAAATATTGACATTCTGGAAAAGGAACTATGGAGACAATAAAAAGATCAGGGCTTGCTGGGGATGGGAGGGTGGAAATAAATAGGCAGAGCACAGAGGATTTTTAGGGCAGTGAAAATATTCCGTATGACACCATAATGATGAATACATGTCACTATACATTTGTCCAAATCCATAGAGTGTACAACAACCAAGAGTGGACTATAGTGTAAGCTATGGACTTTGGGTGATTATGATGTGTCAATGTAGGTTCATCAAGTGCGACAAATGTACCACTCTGGTGGGGAATGTTGATAATTGGGGAGGCCATGCATGTGTGGGGCAGGGGATACATGGGAAATCTCTGTACTTTCCTTTCAGTTTTTCTGTGAACCTAAAACTACTCCAAAAAATAAGGTCTTACTTAAAAAAAAAACAAACCCTTAGAAATATCTTCAAGACCTTGAACTAGACAAAGAATTCTTAAATAGGACACAAAATGCACTAACACAAAAAATTTGTCAAATTGGACTTCATTACAATTTTAAAAGTCTGTTAATTAAAAGACAACATGAAGAGAGTGAAAAGGCATACCACATTCTGGGAGAAGGTATTTGTAATACATATGTCAGACAAAAAAATCTTTTACCCAGAATATATAAAGAACTCCCGCAAGTTAATAGGAAAAAGACAGAAAATCCAATTCTGAAAAATTGGCAAAAGGCTTGTAGCAGGCACTGCACAAAAGAAAATATCCAAACGACCAATAAGCATATGGAAAGGTGCTCACCATATCTGGTCATCAGGAAAATGCAAATTAAAATAATGAGACACTACTACAGATCTATCAGAACGACTAAAATTAAAAGGACTGACAATCCTAAGTGATGGGGAGGATGTGGAGCAACTGGAACATTTATGCTTTCTTGATGGGAGTATAAATTAGTACAGCCACTTTGGAAAACTGTTTGACAATGCCTACTAAATCTAGACATATGTATACTCTGTGACTGAGAAATTCTAATCCTGACTACCAAACAGAAATGCTTGCTTATGTCCATAAAAAATATCTACAGGAATGTTCTTAGCAATATCATTTATAATAGCCCTAAACTGTAAACAACTCAGATGTCCATATACGGTAGATGGATAAATTGTGATATATTTATTCAATGCAATACTACATAACAATGAAAATAATGAACTAATTTTCCCCTCAGTCACATGGATGAGTCTGGTAGAAATAATGTTGAACGAAAGAAGCCAGATGCAGAATAAGCCAGATTGTGTGATTTGACTTATTGAATATCAAAAACAGGTTAAACTAAACCGTGGTATTGAAGTTATGCTATGGCCTCCTAACTAGCGTATGAGCTTCCAGTTCCTCTGTCCTCCAGCCTCTCTCCTCCCAGCCTCCATGTCAATCAGCCTGTAGCATTCTCTACTCCTGTTAATCTGCTGCCCTTGGGATAAAGTCCAAATCCTCGCCCTACATTTGAAGCCCTCAGAACTCACCAGGTGGAGATCCAGATTTTGTGGTGCCTACTGTTTGATCACCTCTTTATAAGACACAGTTTTGTAATTTCATCTTCATAAAACGAATAGGATGATTCAGTCTTCCTTTATCACGGCTGATAGAAGGATTCATATAACATGCAACTTTACCCACATATGTGCTGCTCTTTCTAGTACTGCTCCTTGTTTGTGCCCTCCAAACACAGCCATTCTGATTAATTCTACTTTGCATGAGTCTCATTAAAAAAAAGTGTTGTATGTTTATAACTATACACCCTGCATTATTGACTCTATTTCTGATGGGAAGGAAGTTCCATTTTGACACAGCTTTGATGAGACCCAAATCTTCTGCTTACCTTTGCAGATTTTACAAAACCATACGGACTACTTGAATAAGGTGCTAAGGCCCCTCCCAGGGCCTTGGAAGGGGCCCAGCAAGTGAGAGGTTCTGGTGCTTGCCTTTCATCACAGTGCCTATGCCCCTGCTTCCCTCCTATCATTCCCTTACTGGAACTCTGTTCAGTCAGACTGGTCTTTGCCATTTCCCATAAGTGAGCACTTTCTCACCTTATTTCCTCCCATGCCACTCCCTCCTTCACCTTGTCTGCCCATTCCCAGAGGATGTGGCTTCCCCTTCAAGCCTCTACGTGGAGGTGGCTTTTCCTTTGTACTCCTCAACCACTGGGTTTAGAGGTAGGATGTGCAACCTCCTTGATCCTCACTGCTCCTCCTCTCTGTCATTCCTAAAACGTCCAGCTCCTTTGAAACTCACACCATCCGACTCTGCTACTTACTCCCCCTCCTCGTACATCCATCTCAGATCCCTGGATCATTCCTTGAATATTTACTGTCTGGCCCAATGTCTCTCTCCACCACTGCTCTCATTATTAACTATTTCTAATGTGTGTGTAATTGCTTTATTGAGATATAGCTTACTTACTATGAAATTCACTCATTTTAATTGTACGATGATTTTTGGTCTATTTACCAAGTTGTTACCATCATCACTATCTAATTTTAGAACACTTCCATCACTCCAAAAAGAAAACCCCTGCCCATTGTCACTCCTAGCCTGAGGCAACCTCTAATATACTTTCTGTCTCTATAGATTTGCCTTTTCTGAACATTTCCTATAAATGGAATCATACAATACATGGTCTTTTGTGTCTGCCTTCTCTCACTTAGCATTATGTTTTTGAGGTTCATCCACATTGTAGTATGTATCAGTACTCCATTCCTCTTTATTGCTGAAGAGTATTCTATTGTATGGATATATCACATTTTGTTTATTCATCAGTTGATGAACATAAGGGTTGTTTCCACTTTTTTGGCTACTATGAAGAATGCTGCTAGAACATTCAATACAAGTCTTTGTGATGACATATGTTTTCATTTCTCTTGAGGAGGTACCTAAGACTGAATTGTGGGGTCATATAGTAATTGCATATTTAACATTTTGAGAAACTATCAAACTGTTTTCCAAAGTGACTGTGCCATTTTACAGTCCCACTAGCAACGTAGGGGCGTTCCAATTTCCCCACGTCATTGCCAACTTCCGTCATTGTTTTTGATGCCCTCAGGCTTCATTCTACCCAGCTACTTACTCCTGTGGAAGGACCTCTCAAGCATCCACTCCACCACCCCCTCCTATCATTCTGGCTCCCTCCCTCCCATGTTTGGAGTCCTCAAATTATTCAACTGCACTGGCACTTTGAATCTACTACCCTCCTACTTTTTATGCTTCCTCACCCCCATCATGTTCTCACTTCCTTCCCTCTGCCCTGGGCTTAAATTCTATAGTCCATTATTACCTCACTGGCTTGAATACCTCCTCAACAACTCTGTTATCCTCTTCATCCCTGGTACTCACATGGACTCATGTGGCAAAAGTCCAACCCTAGTAAAATATGGCTGCATCTACTCTGTGCTTATCCCCAAGCAGTTGGACGTGGCTGGAGGAAAATTCACAGCCATGCTGACTGGTCTTGCATTGGTCATGACCATGAACCTCAAGTGGACACTTAGTGCAGCTCAGCAATCTTGTTACATATCTCTGGCCATTTGCTCTCCCTTCTCACTTTCTCCTTTCTCCTCAACGTCCAACATTTTCCCTACTGACTTTCAGCTAACCACCTTGCTTCTGCTGCTGCTTTTTTTTTTTTTTCAACATCACCTCTATTTCTGAAACTTTTTCATAGCCCCAAACAGAAACCTTGTACTCACTAACACGATTTTGCTTCTTATTTCACTGAGAAAAATAGAAACAATTGTAAGAGGACCTCCACAAGTTCCTCCCACCAAACACACAACCTTCCATGTGTGTGCCTGGGTATTCTGCTTTCCCTCCCATTACACAGGAGAACCACCTGTGCTTCTATCTAAGGTCAGCCCCTGTACCTGTGTACCAGGTCCCACAGCCCTTGACCCATCACAGAGGTCATTCCTGCAATTATGCCCTCTTTCTCCTGCATCATCAATTTTCCCTCTGTATGGGATCATTTCTATAAGTCTACAAACAGCTGTAATCTCTCCCATCTAAAAAATCCCCTCCATTGGCCCTACCTCTTTCCCCTACAGCCCCATTTCTCTGCTGCCTTTTACAGCAAAGCTTCTCAAAGAATTGTCTTACTGTTTCCACTTCTTTTTCTCCCATTCCTACTTGAATCCATTTCAATCTAATTCTCCCCACACCACTCCTCAAGCTCACAAGTGATCACCACGTTGGCAAATCCAGTGGTCAATTCTCACACCTCATCTTACTTGATTTTTCAGCAGCCAGAGTTGTTGCTTCCTTTTTCTTGAAACACGTTCTTTCCCTGACTTCCAGGCACCACACCTTTCTGGTTTTCCTCCTTTTTAAATCAGTCATTCCTTCCTTGTCTTCTTTGCTGTCCTTTCTCCCCTCCCCCACATCTATGCTTCGCAGGGCTCCAGGTGCCATCTGCAAACCACCACTCCTCAAAGATCTGCTAATCTCATGGCTTTAAATACCTCTGTATCCATAAGCTGATTCCTGCCCCCACCTCCACCCCCGGCTCCCCTCCAAAGTCTGTCTCCAGGCCCCTGGCCCATTGAGCTCCATGTGCATATATCCAACCATCTACTTGACTTCCCCCCCTCCAAGTTCTAATAGGTATCCCAATCTTAATATGTCCAAAACAGAACTTAAAATATCACCCTCTCACATCCCACACATATCCCTTTCCCAAACCTGCTGTGTTCCAAGTCTTGCCCATCTAAGAAAATGCTAACTCGATTCTTTGCTCAGAGGAAACCCAGGAGGCAGCCTTGAGCTCCTCTTTTGTGACTCCTGTAGCTCTACCTTCAAAATACTTCCCCAATCCAATCACATCAGCACCTCATTGCTACCGCCCTGGTTCAAGCCATCAGCCCTGGCTGCAGCAGTCTCCTCCCTGCTTTCTTGCTTCCATTCTTGCCATCCTACAGTCTATTCTCCACATGGTGGCCAGAGGAATCTTCTCAGCCAGTGGCTCTTTCCTCTAATGACCACCCATTTTGCTAAGAATAAAACCCAAATCCTTATTCGGGCCCCCTCCATCTCGTTCCTGGAAATCTGTCTGACCTTCTCACCCACATCCTTCTCCTCACACATGCCCTCAGCCAGTGCAGCCTGGCACCAATCTCTTTCGCCTCACTTGCCTTTTCCTCTGCCTAGGCTGGGCCTACCTCATTCCTTTCCTTATTTGGAGTTCTGCTCAGATGGTACCCATATTAGCTTCCTAGGGCTGCTGTGACAAATTACCACAATCTGAGTGGCTTAAAACAACAGAAATTTATTCTCTCACAGTTCAGGAGGCTAGAAGTCCAAAATCCAGGTGTTGGCAGGGTCATGCTCTGTCTAAGTCTCTGGGGAAGAATCCTTCCTTGCCTCGTCCAGCTTCTGGTGGCCCTAGGCATTCTTCAGCTTGTGGCAGCATCACTCCAATCTCTGCCTCCATCTTCACATGGCCTTCTCCTTGTGTCTGTGTCCTCTCCTCTTCTTGTGGGGATACCAGTCATTGGATTTAGGGCCCACTCTGAATCCAGTATAATATCATTTTGAGATCTTCAACTAATGACACTCACAAAGACCCTCTTTCCAAATAAATTTACATTCCGAGGTTCCGGGTGGACATGAATTTGTGGGTCACTATTCAACCCACTATCTACTTTATCAGAAAGGACTTCTTTGACAACCAATCTGAAATAGCTCCCCCACACCCCAACTACTCGTCCCTCAACCCTACTTTATTTTTTTTCATAGCACTTATCACCACTTACAGTCTATATATTTATTTGTTTATTGTCCGTCTCCCTGTACTTGATTTTGAGCTTCAGGGAGAAAGACTTTGGTCTGTCTTGCTTATAGACGTACTCTCAGTACGCAAACCAAGTGCCTCCCTAAAATGGGTATGCAGTTAGTATGTACTGAATCAGTGAATTAGAGTCCCAGACTTGGGGTTGCCCAGCACAGGCTGTCTTTCCCGGCCTCCACAACTCCAGACCCATCCAGCCAATAGAGATTCTCTTCTGCTCAGAATCAGGGCTCACCTAGCCCATTTGCCGGCTCACATTTCTCTCATTAACCATGCAATCTCCCCAACTGAAAGGGAAACACCTTGAGCGAGTGTGGGCTCAAGTGCCATGAACAGATAGCCAATCAATGAGCAAGCCAATGGAGGAAATGAGAGTGCTTGCTTCTCCTGACTACTGTTCTCAGTGAGTGTCCACATGAACTGTGTTCAGTTCTTCCTTATGCTGCGGCTTATCATGGTCACGGCTTTGGCTACAGTAAAGATAATTTGATCAAAGGTTTGGAGAACATAAATTCATGGGTTTGCTCTGTGGTAGACTTGACTTGGGCATGCTCCTTCCAGGTGCAGACTGTGTCTTCTGTGCATGTGTCCCAGCACCTAGCACAGTGCAACCATCATGGCAGGCACACAGTGAATGACTGGATGGATGGATGAATGAACGGACTAGAGCCAAATGGTCACCTCTGACATTTACCCTCTTTTCAAAGGTAATATTAACCTAAAACTACAGATCTCTCACAAAAATATGCATTGAACACTATACTTCTTCAAGATTGTTTTCCTTTCATCAACATGAAGGTGCCTAAGGACAAAACACGAGAAGAATCTTGCTAATAAGTTGCTTCCTTCAATGATTATACAATTAGAATGGGGTAGATGAGTCAGTTTTAAAATGTCAGTTAAATAAATGAAAAGAGAGCAGAATCTAATGAGGCAATAAAGTGATTACAATCTGGGTAGTGGGTGCAGAAGCACAACTGATGCAAATCAGGCCAAAGAAGTTGCAGAAGAGGTAAAGTAATTAGTGAGGTGCGAGATACGGGGTGGTCTTGAGAATCCCGTTACTACAAGAAGGGCTTTTGTTTGTTAACCTGCAGGTGGGTGGAACCATCACAGAAATAGCAGCCAGTCCTGTGCCCAGTCCAGAATCTCTGACCATGTGCGAAGTGCAGTCCTGCTTTAGTTAGAATATGTCACCTTGGCGGGGTTAAGTGTCAAAACACACACAAATTAGGGCAAGTAAATCAAACCCATGACATCAGTAATCTGTGTCAAACTGAGGAATAAGATGTGATTATTGTGATATTTTGTTATTTAAGATATTTGAAATATTTACAACTTAATGTATTAGAGGGTCTGATACTTTGAATTTAATTTGAAACGCTTAAAGGAATTTGAAGTTGGATCTGTGATTTTAATTTAAAAATGTCTAAGAAAATCTAATTAAGTTTGTAAACAATGAATCTTTAGAAGATTTTGATTTATTAAATCTGTGAGTTTACACTTAGATATGTTAGTGTTTGAATGCTTAGGAAGATTTCAGGTCCTTCATATTAGTTATTGGAAATGTTTGTGCAAATCAAACAGATTAAATATGTGGTTGACTTTGACATGTCTAAGGAAACTAGATTAATTGTGTGAACAACATCTATGGTTTAACCCATTAAGTTTTGAATTAATTGAGCATCGATCAAAGATTAAGCAAAAGTGTTCATGTTTATATACTAGTTTGTAGTTACAAGACATAAACTGATCTTAAAGACATAAGACATTTAGATTTTTAAATGTACAACTTTGATAACTAAGATATTATTTAAAACACCAGCAACTCTAAGCATCTTTTCAGTGCACAAGGCCCTGGTCAGATGCCAAAACCCAGGACAGAGTCTGTTCACGTCAGTACAAGCCCAGAAACCCAGAGCACCTGAGGGATTTGCCACATGCTGTAAGGCAGAGTTTATCCCCACCCCCACCCCTTGCTGATGGCGATGGGGAGGTAGAGCAATCAGGTGAGGAATTGTGCCTGGAGAATCACCCCTTAGATGGGAGCAAAGAAGGAAGAGTGCCCCAAACGACTGGGCGTCCAGCGGCAGATGGAGGACCACTGAATCCCAGCTCCAGTGGTTATATCCGTCAGCCTTGACTACGCCAGTGGTGGGCAGATAAGGCTCCTGCTAATCTGAGAGTAACCTTCAAACGGGACTCTGTTGGGCCCCTGCACATTATTGTTATTTTTAAAAATTTATTTTTAAATTTACATACAGTAAAAGGTACTTTTCTTGGTGTAGAGTTCTGACAAAGGCACCAAGTTAAATAACCGTTGCCACATTTAGGGTCCAGAACAGTTCCATCATCCCCCAAATTCCCTCACACTATCCCTTTGAGGTCAAACCCTCCCCTGCCCTTAAGCCCTGGCAGCCACGGATCTGTTCTCCATCTCCAGTTCTGCCTTTCTCAGAATGTCACATAAATGGAATCATTCAGTGTGTATTGTAGCCTTTTGAGTCTGGGTTCTTCACTTAGCACAATGCATTTGAGATGCACACTTTAACAGCTTGTAGAATATTCCGCAAAGTGTTGCTTATCATTCCACCACCCAGCCTCCTCTGGCCGGTGATATTTTAAAACATTTCCCAGCCCTCTGCACGCTTACTTTTGAAGGCTCCCCTGCAGCATTTCTAACATATTAAAAGGCATTTTTCATATTTAAGATAACTGTTTTCTTGTAATTTCTCGGAAAAGGTCTTTCAAATTTGCTTTTGAAATTATTTAATTATTTTGTGACTCTTCACTAATTATCATGAGAAAAATATTTTTAAAAGCAAATATTGAATTTAACAATGAAGTTCACAGGATTGGAAAAACATTTAATTACATTTATCAATTTTTATTTTGCAACTTCCTTATGTTAGAGCCACAGCCTTTTTTTCAGGTCTCAAACATTTCTGTAGGCCCCTGGAAAGCTCACAGACCCTAGGCATATGCCCCAAGTGCCTGACAGAGTCTCACAAGAATTCCATAACTAAAGGCATCATGGTTCCAACCTACACCACTGAGAGAAGGAAAGACTGCTTTCTCTGAATCACAGCAATGCCCTTTCTGAAAAAAAAAAAAAAATCATATGGCACAGTTCTTTTTAAAGGTTTTATCTCACAAACATACATACTGTGTTAAAATGTATGTGCAAATTTGTTCACTGCAGCAATACTGGTAATAGTACTGCTAAGAGTCTATCAATAAGGGATTGCTCCAACCGTGGTACATCACAGAATGGACTACTACACAGTCATGAAAAGGGATGAGGTAGATCTATACACACTAACACAGTAAGATTTTCACAACTAAGTGAAAATACAAGTAGCAAAAAACGATGTATAGTCTGATTACATTTCCATAAAAAGAATGATTATAATTTAAAAATGTTAGTAAATGCATAGGAAAAAAATTGGAAGATATATGCCAAATTTAACTCTGGTTATGTCCAAGGGAAGAAAGAGTTTTTGTACATGTGTGTATGTGGTTGGTGGGGTAGGCTTTCATTATTTACTTTTGTGTGTGTGTGTGTGAGGAAGACCAGCCCTGAGCTAACATCCGTTGCCAACCCTCCTCTTTTTGCTGAGGAAGACTGGTCCTGGGCTAACATCCGTGCCCATCTTCCTCTATTTTATATGGGACGCCGCCACTGCATGGCTGACAAGCAGGGCATCGGCGGGCGCCCCGGATCCGAACGCACGAACCCCAGGCTGCCAAAGCGCAAACTAAACCACTGCGCCATGGGGCCGGCCCTTTCATTATTTACTTTTATGTAACATGAATTTTTTACTATGAGCATTTATTACTTTGGTAATCAGGAAAATTCAATAAATATTACTTTAAACAACCCAAACAGGACTACTGAGATGTGAATTGATGTTCTGAATTTCCAAGTACACTGTGGATGAGCTTTAGACTGTTCTTGGGTTAGCAGGTTCCCATCCCCTTCTCTCTCTCAAGGCCAAAACAACCTAAGCAAAAACTCCTCCTTCCCCTTCTTTCTACAATCACTCTCTCACCCAACAATAATCATCCACAAAATCCATGATCACCTTGGTTGAGAAGGGAAATTGGAGGACAAAGCTAGCGTTCAAGTTCTGCATGGCGTGTAAAGAACTCTCAAGCCAATGGACAGGAAGACCAAAGAGACTTCCTGTCTGGGAAGGCCCTTGGATGCTGGCCGGTCAAGACGGAGATAATATACTATGTAGATAAACACACACATACAAAGCACCACATCCATAGGATGTGCTCATTGTAACAAGGTATTGAGATGCTGTCCCAGAGATCTGGGAGACCAAAAGAAATTTGCGGAGCCTTGTGTCCCACTGGCCTTACAAAGTCTGCTGGCGGTGGGCCTGCAGGCCCTCACTCGCTGGTGTCCAGGTGCATGCACAGTCTTGAGCGCCCACACCCGAGGAACTACTTGGATACGCCAGAAGCTGGTCCAAGGCACACTGTGATGTCACGGTGGCCCTGAGGGGGCTCTTTGCTTTCCCCCCATAATTGCTTCAAAAACTGTGAGCATCCACACCTGGGTTCCCATAGTCACCTGTTCAGGACAAGCGGCAGAGAAGACAGAAGGAATGTTGTGTGGCTGAAGGGACTTTGTGGAGAACTAGTGGGCACCCCATCCAGCCACCCGGGTGGTGGGGTCTGCCCGTCACTTCTGCTCTCTACAGGCAGTGGGAGGACACAGGCCACAGCCAGAGACAAGGCTGGGCAGCCACTAGGTTGTCGCTGCTTTCACCTCTCTGTGGCACAGCTGTCCTGGGAGGGGAGGACTGAGGTGGCCAGGGAAGGCTCATTTGTAGAACAGGTTTAGTTGTTTTCACTTAATAAACATAACCGGTGCTTCCATTCCACCCTCCCTTTCACATTTGAGTGGGCCCCTTTCCTTCCAGTTCACGGGAGCTTCAGAATGCAATCAGAAGCAGCCTTCAGATCTGGACACGAGACCCCTGACCCTTTCCCTGCCTCAGGACAGCAGACTCAACCACCCTCCAAGGTAAGGCTTTTTCAGAAGGGGGGATGGGGAGGGGGCACAGGACTGGGGGGATGGGATGAAATATGGAGACACGAGCAAAGCGAAAGCAAAGAAGGGGCTAAGGCATCTTCCTGAGCTCACCAGAGGTGACATTTACCTACCACCTAAATCACTGGGTGACTCACCTGCTTTGGAAGGAGGGGTCAAGTGAGGACGAATGTGTTCAAGGCAAAGCCCAGCTTTCCTGGCTCACTGAGTCTCCTCGAACCACCTGCAGTTTTCCCCATCCCCAGGATTAGTTCACCATCTCCCTTCAACTTCTCATCTCTGTACAGTGCGTCCTTAAAACTGAGCCCCCTCACCTCTGGGACTCTCCCTTTCCTCTGGCTAGAACCTAGCACAAATGCTCTTCTATTTCACTCAGTCCTCTGTGGCCATGGGTCTTGGTTAACGGTCCCTTCCATACTGAAAACTCCATACATTTCTTTTAAAACCTTTTATTCAATAATATATACTTTTAAAATTATAATATGTAACTGCCCATCATGCCATATACGCCCCCGTTCCCCCACTGTGGAGTCTGTGGTCGGCCAGTTAACACAATCTGCTGGAAGACCAGGCGGCCACAGGGACGCCAAGGGGCGCGGGGAGCAACAGTAACCAACAACCATTTTGCATACCCTTCACATTTCCCATGCTTTCTGGGTCAGGAGGAAGTCAACAGGAAGCCAAAGGCGTGTGAACCTTTTACATTCGGAAGTGAGGTTTGATATACGATGGTGGACTGCCCTTCGGTTGGTCTAGTTCGTGCTCGCCAAACCTGCCACCATTTTGTGTCTGCTCACGGAACGTGATCTCTCTACACACGTTAAGACGTTTGATTTGGTTCTTGTTCTGCTTATGGAAAAGTGGGAGGAACCGCAACACACCTGGGGAAAGAGACGGGAGGAGGGGAAAGACGGCATTAATGAATCTGACCAGGAGGAAGGACAGGCCTCCACTTGCACGTGGCCGCCTTCTCTTGAAGAGTGCTGGGAACAGTATGCAAGCTTCACTTTCCCATGCCACTTCGTGGAAAACCTAGTAAAGAACTGACTTTATGATTTCAGGTTTCAAATAGTACCTCTTCCGATCACCATTAACAGGGGCAGTCTTTGGCACAGCTTTCGGTGAAGGCAGGGGAAAGTTCCCAGACACAATGTGTCTGACCAAGTCTCCTCCCCTTCTCTCAGGTCCAGGACGCTGATTTAGAAGCACTGAAGCCTGCTGACCATTCTGGGCAAGCCAAGCTGTAAGTGCAGCAGCCCAACTCAAGATCCCCACCAGACCTGACCCAATTTACTGAGGACATCTTGGGGCTAAGAATCAGAGGACCGTTTTTACACAGGGAAAGGGCCAAGTCCACGAATAAAGAGCAAAAAGGGAGCTCAAATATTTTTAACTCTCCCCTGGAAGCAGCTGAGCGGGCATGGCCTGAAAATCTCGTTTCTCCTTCCATGTCCAGCACAGTGAGTGGGTGGTGAGATGCCAGCTGCAGAATTCTAGCAGCAGTGTCTCAGAACACAACTACAGCACTGAGAGAAAGGACTATGCACTTGGGAAGCTGTCACACAGAAACATCACTTCATGAAAACTTTCTCTGGGTACAGAAAGACTTCTACTGCTTAGTATTTGAGAAAGGTCCCGTGGTGCTTAAGATTAAGAAAGAAAGAACTCTATTTGCTTTTAAGCACTTCAGCAACTGATTTTCAAGAGTCCACCACAGAGGGATCAGTCAGTGACAAGAAAGCACGCTAATTAAAGACACCACCATCTGCCAAACAATAGCATGTGTTGCAAAAAATGGGGGTGCGGAGATTTTCATAAATGCAGAGCACTCTGCCACAAAGGTTAAAGTTGTGCAATAGAACAGGTCAATCCCAAGAAGCAGGTGTCTGAGTGGTGCAATTCAGAAGTACCAAGAAACAGAACAAGTCCGACCACACCACCACTCTAGTCCCACCTCTCCTGCTAAAGGAAAGTCTTTACGCCAAGGTGATTAACTGCACCCACCACACACACATCTTTGCAGTTCAAGGTTTATCCCTCCTCTCCCCCAAGAGACAGGAAATACAAGTTTAAGGCCTTCATAGCAGTGGCTTGTCTCCCACTTGGGAAGGCTGGTGATTATAAACATTTTTATTTATGAAAACAGGATTTAACATGGCATTTTTCTTTCCTCTAAGGGCAGCAGCACTTAAATCATACATCAGTCATCAAGTGATACAAAGAGGTGGCCAATCGTGTCTGAAGTAGTCATTTGCAAAGGATCACAACCCAGGCAGTGTTGCTTTTCTGCAAACAGAAGGAAATAGTCGGCTCCATGGTTCTTGAAGATTTATCCAAGCTTTCCACTGGGTGTCAAGATTTCTGTCCCAACCTCTTAAGTCATCATTTACAGCAAGAAAAGCCAGCAAGTGAAAAACTGTTAATTTATTGATTCAATGAAAGTTTTGTTTTTTTTCTTAAACAATCCCCAATACATGCAGTTCAGGATTCAGCATCACATTTGTAGCACATTGTTGAGACTCTACACAAAGGTACACATCACCTGTATATCCCATCACATGACTTTGCCCAGCCTCTACACCACCTCGTTGGGTCGTTTTCATGAACACATTCTTGTAGCTCAAAAACGTGTTATTACCAGTTTTCTTAGCCGGATGTTTCCCTGCCACCTCCCCTCCCCCGTGTTCCCACCCTGGGGTTAGTTTTTAAAGGCAGGACATTATTCAGTCTTAAGATTTATTAAGCTCACTGACAAACTTTGGCTTCTTGTGTGCTCACGTGGACCCTGCCTTTGCTTTTGGAAGGGTTTATATTTCAATGACCATGACTCTGATCAGCTACTATCCACTCCTATTTATTTGCAGGAGGAAAGTTTGCTTTTTCCTGTGGGTCTTCATGCAGTAACACAGGTTACTAAAGGAATCATTTAATCTGAACTGGCATTAAAGGAAACCGTGAACTGGGCTCTCCTACATCCGTTTCAATACAAAAATTTTTCCAATTGTTGCTTGTGTCCCAGAATAATTTTGCTTCCATCCTCATCAATGCAGCACCTGGGAGAACCTAAGTCATTTCCCTGAGTAGGCGCAGCCTGAGACCCACAGCCGCCAGCTCTCTCTGGGCCTCAGCATCTGCCTTGAGCACCACCTTTCAGTCCCGCTGGAACCAATCCAGAGGGCAGTGCCCACCTCAGGGCACATTCCAAGTTTTCATGTCCCCTAGTTTTCTCCCCTCAAGAAGTCATGTTCCCTCCTCAAGATCTACCTTTCATCTTTCTTATTGGTTCCCTTTTGTCTTTTAACAGCCCCCTCTCCCGGCCTCTCTCCCAGCCCCCAAGGATTACAAGCTCTTCTATCTCCTCTAAGCAGTCTGAGAGTACCTTCCTTCTCTGCAAAGAAATATATTTGCTTTGAACCTTGTGAGTACTGACGTGCTAGAAACTGTCAGGAGACCCAGCGGGGTGACTGATGTTTAAGTGCCTCACAGAACTGGCATCAGCACTCCTGACTGGTAAGAAGACCCAGGAATGCTTGGTCTGCATTATACAACGATGGCTTCTCCCACCCAGTCACCTCCACGGGGCTAGGATGGGACAGGACAGGAGCAGGCCAGCTGATACAATCCAGCGGGGAGCGAACTGCAAGCAAACCACAGATGAAACTCTAGCACTTCCTTGGTTCTGCTCTCACCACGCAATTCCTCAGCTGAAGCAAAACCTGGTTAGCTACGCTCACTTGTGGCCAATGAATTATGACGCACTGATCTGTTTGGCACAGGAACTTTTTGTTCTCACCATACCAGGTCTAGGTTCTTGAACACAGGCAGTACCTGAGATGATAGTGTAACACTACCCTGTTCCCCACATTTTTTTGCTTTTCTTTAGGAAATAACAAGTCCTTATCATAGGCACTTTTCACCAGTTATAAGGTACTGAAGCAAACAAAATGTCTAATGAAAATTGCTGAGATGAATTAAAGAATATACTAACTGAAAAGGATATTGGGTGGGTAAATCTACCACAGCTTCGTCTAAAATAAGACTAGACTCCCACTCCCAGATACATACATACTCTCTCTCACACACACACTCTCAGCCCTCTTCTGGAACTCTCCAAGACCATCTCCTAACCCAGGTATATACTCTTAAAATCTCAGGGGAGCTAGGCCCATCTGGTCACAAAATGGTTCTGGAGATAGGTAAATGAGAAAAGGTCTGGACTAGACTCACTTCAGTTTGGGAAAGAACAACCTACAGTCAATTGGCCAGGAGGCTGGGTGTCAAGACCAGACTCAGAAAGGAGAAAGCATTTTAAACTCAGTTATGCTGTATGTCTAAGGCATGAGGAGAGGTAAAAAGTATACATGGTAGAAAAGTAAACTATATGCATAAAAAGGAAGAATTACTCCTGTGTCAAAGCGGCAGTTACAGAACCCACTGACAGACAGGTTAGCTGTGTTTGCACCTACTACATCACGACCAAAGGAGAGAGAGGCAGAAGTAAGGCACCTGACTCTTCTCCTCCAGCTGCTTTTATTGCCTCTGGGGGACCCAAGGGAAAAACAGGGCTATGACTTCACCAAGACCCTCCAATAGGCTCGCCCTGCCTGGTCCAGACAGAAAACTTAAAAGTAAAAAAAGGTGGGTGACCAAGGAAGAACAGAGGTAGGGGACAGGAAAGACACACAGTGGCACTTCTCCCTGACGATATCCAACAGTTCGGTGTTGCCTACAAGGGCACATTAGAAGGCTTCTGATAATCCGAAACACTGAGTTTTGCTGCTTGACACCTCGATCTAGATTCAGCCAAGAGCTCATGTCTTGCCTTTGACTTCCAGGCAGAACAAATGTATACATTAATATACAGAATGTGCAATGCGGGCAGGTGGTACTGGTATGAGAAGTCAACTGAATGCATCTCCTGGCCTTGGGATCTTACTTTTTAATCTGTAAGCTCAACTCTATAATAAGAGTTTTATTTGCATTTTAAGTTCCCACTGACCAAATGACAAAAATAGAATCTACATTTACAGATAGGTCCTGCTACCAATACCAATATGATTTTATTGGAATATGGAATGTAAACAGATGTTTTCAAACAATCTAACCTTATAAAAAAGTATGGCATTATTAAATAGTTAATAAATCCTAAAGTGTGATGTGGTGGTAGGCACCTCTAGCTCTAGCCTGGGTGTGTGAAGTCCCCACAGTTGTCACGGCTGTGAAGCTGCCGCAAGAGCACTGCTTGCAAACCATGTCGATGACAAGTCCCCCAAATGAAATCAGCCCTATTTTTAAATTTTTTCAAACAAAATCCAGCTTCCTTTGTTAATGCGAAGGCTAGCACAATGGATCCCAAGCTTTGATACTTGCCCAGGAGCTCCACTTCCTGCCCCAAGCCCCCCGTACGCTGCTCTCCTAGTTGCTTGGGTTATGGGGTGGCCCTGCCCACACACCTCCAGTCCCTGCACGTGAGACTTATCTCTGCCACCATGTTCACGTATTACCTATCAGAGCTTAAAAATGCAGATTACCCTGCTTACAGCAGAACTGTTTCTCACGGGGATAAAAAGAGGCAAAAAGGCGGGTGGGGTGGGGAGTACATTTTTTTCACCTAGTTAAGTCTTTCCTGAATAAATTCTGACAGGACATTTTTCTCCCTCCCCGACCTGCCTGAAGACTGACTTTCCAGCTTTAGTTATGGTTGTGAACAAAAAGTCTTTGTTTCAGAGAGGTGCATTAACATAGGTGCACACACAGGGATGTGCTGGGAAAGGTGAGGTTTTCCTTACAAGGCTGCAAAAAAAAGCTACACAAAAAAAAATAGCAACAAGATTTATGGTTAGGCAAATCAACAAAGGTTAGAGTGAGCTCCAAGTTATGCACTTAGCAGGAGACTTTTGATGAGACAGACGGACCTGTTCGTGGCATCACAAGGTTTAAAGTGATGCCTCCTGACATCAAAGGGGACTCGGCGAGAGTGACCGCAGTTTGCTCCCAAATGAATACACTTAGGAGAAAACCACAGGGATGAGGTACATTTCCTAGAGAGCTCATGTCATAAAAAATACATAAAACATGAATTTGTATAAGAGCTTAAAAAAAAATACCGTCACTATTTTAATATCTCCTTTTCGTAAATGAGGCTGGTGTGTCAGTACAGACTGCTGACGTTTTGCTCTAACTTGAGCCTGAATCTCACCAAAAGGAACCCAGACCACAGTGGAATAGATGGGAAGTCAGATATTCAGAGCTTGTTGACTGAACGAGTTAATTAACAGTGGTCTCCTGTTAAATAAAGGGAAATATACAACAACTCCGAGCCTCTCATCTCCCATGCATTCCAAAGGGAGTTCCCTCAGATCCTGAACTATGTGCATCGTCACGCTGCCAGAGAGCAGCTCCCTGTAGACTCGTACTGGGGGGTTTCTTTCTTTTCGAAAGACTTTTAGGTCTTTACTCTTCTTTGTGTTTAGAAGGAATGACTAGAATTTCTTTTTATCACACTGTAGTTTTCCTTCAAGATTTGTGTTTGGTTGGTTGGTTTTATTGGCAAGCATCAATGCCGCATTACCCGTCGCTTTCCAGTCTTCATCGGGCTGCCGTGAGACCACTGGAAAGTACAGCATTATCTGTACAAGGCTGGGACTGCTCCTTCACCACAGGGTCTGCGAGAAAACAGGACGCAAGTCAGCGGAATCAGGGCTGGTGAGTGTGGGAGAGAACACCACAACAAACCCAACTCTTCCACAGGGAGATAAAGAGGAGACAGACAGCCGGGAGAGCCAGGGCCAGGAGGGCAACAGAAATGACAGAAAAACCAGACACGGAAAAATGATCAGGGGAATCGCTCTTATGGTCAACTCTTATACTTCCTCAGAGTGCAAGTTCAACTACTGAGACTCACGGAAAAGACAGGCACAGACACACTCATCTCCCACTGTTCAAAATTTCTCCTTATATCTTCTTATGTGTTATTTTCCTTGAATACTAACATCATATCCAACCCCCAATTTCTTCAAAGCCTGTGCAATAATAGGCACTTCAGAGGAAAGGGTGAATAAAAAGAGCTATTAGAAGACCTGTCAATTTTAAGCAACAACAGTTAAAAAATTTTTTTTGGCAGAAGTATGATGTGTATTCAGAAAAGTAGATCATGAATTACACATTATAAACATCAGTTTTCTTAATTCAATCCAACTCAAGGGGTGAAAATAGCTTTCTGTGTGGGAAATTGGAAAGAGGACACTCGAGTTGCGCTAGTCTGAGGTCAGAAGGCTGACGGTGAGACATTTTAACTCTGCTGTCTACTAACGCTGACGCACCAGCAGATGCCAGACCACACAGCAATGCATTCCTCAGGGAAGATTTAGTTCCTCTCCAGAGGAGGAAAAAAGGAGAAGGAAAGATAGCACGCTGGTCAAGCAACAGACAGGTTGGAAGTGTTCATCTCCATTCAGAGAGTGAACTGAGACAGGTCACTTAACCTCCCTTATTCTCAGTCTCCTCTGGGACTGGACTAAATCATCTCACACTGTCGACAAGAAGAGGAAAGTTTGAGATGTCCTTTCTCAGTGGGGAGAACTGTACGCATGCAGAGCAACGAGCAGCCACATCAAGGGAACATATACACACAGTTCCAAGTGAGACCTTAGAAGTCAGGAATTCAGACACTTTAGTGAGGTCTTTCCATACCTGCTTTCCTTTCCTCAAATTCCTTTTATTTAACTTATTTTCTTCCTTAAAAATATACTATGGTTACCTTATTACTTTCAACTAATTACTTGTTTTTGGAGGGAGAAAAATATCTTTGATTAGATTTCCACACACATGTATATGTTTGAAAACAGATCTTAGACACTTGTGGTCTATCAACTCAGGGCCACGGGGAATGGTCAAATAGACCAGACTCCAGGGAGCTGCAGCGGGGAACTAGCAAACACCTCTGGGGATCAAGAAACAGATCTGCAAAGTTGTCTCAAAAGTCTAGAACTAATAAGGCCAAATTCCAAAGAAAATGCAATCCAAATACCCGGAATTCTCTTGACTGGCCTCAAACATAAAGGGTAGAGGAATTTCTCATTAACAAATTGCGCGCCTGCGGACTCACAGAAGTACGGGTGTTCCATGGCCTCTTTGGCGGTCAGTCTCTGTTGATGGTCGTATCGCAGAAGTTTGTCCAGAAGGTCTAGGGCCTCGGGGCTAACGAGGTGTCTGTTCTCACTATGGATAAAGTTTTCCCAGCGTTTCCGTGAATGTCTGAGAAGAAAAGGGAAGCAATAGTATTCTGAGATTAAATTCGACAAGAATCCTTCCTTACGTATTAGGGCTAAACCCAACAAAATTTTAGAATACTGCACTGATTACAAGCTCGTTAAATCTTATTTTTATTGGTACCTGCTCCACCCCCCATAGTTACAATCACAGCATCCTCAAACAAAACAGTGCCCTGTGACTGATAGATGAAATTAATTAAAACTTCTAGATTTAGAATTTGCAGAACACTTCTAGATTATTTTTTATGCCCTAAGCTTTTAGTCAATTCTAGGTGAGGCAAAGAAGTGACTAATTTTTATTGTTCAGCAGATATATTTAGAGAGCTAACCTCAGAAACATGGAGGTTCCATAAAATACTGTTTGAAAATCGTCAACACATTTACGTTTCAACACTATTGCACCGTATCTGAAAATATGCTTTAAAATTTGCTACCTGATAAGAAATCCATTACATAGAACACAAAGAAACTACAAATCTCTTATTAAAAGAAGAATCACAGGGGACCAGCCCGGTGGCGTAGCAGTTGAGTTCTGGTTCAGCGGCCCAGGGTTTGCCAGTTCAGATCCCAGGCGCAGACCTACTCACCGCTCATCAAGGCATGCTGAGGCGGTGTCCCACATAGAAGAGCTACAACTCTACAACCATGATACACAACTATGTGCTGGGGCTTTGGGGAGAAAAAAGGAAAAGAGGAAGATTGGCAACAGATGTTAGCGCAGGGCCAATCTTCTTCTTCTTCCAAAAAGCTATAATTAAAAAAAAAAAAAAAAAAAGAATCACAGCTTTCTAAGATTTTCCATTAAAATAAGCACACGCTGTCCCAGAAAGCTTTTTTCTGTAACATTGTGATTCTGTCTTCCATTTTCTATTGATAAACAGGTTCTCTCTCAGAGAAGTAAAAATGATCAGAAGACATGTAAACAATGCCCAAATATCTCAAAATAAGTTAGAAAAACACACATGGGGAAAAAAGGATCTCCCAGTTTTGACATGGTCAGAAAGGGGAAAGAAGCTTTAGAAAGCACTTTCGGCTAACCTTCCCACTTCTGAAGTGGGGAAAGTTAAACCCTCTTCCTTTCCTTCTCTCTTACTTACTGTCCCAGGATATCGTTGAAGTGTGGATCCAGGTCTATGTGATACTTCTTCAGGTACCCATACAGCTCATCTGTACCCAGAACCTTGGCAATGCGAACAAGCTGAAATGCAAAACAAACTGACCAAATCACTGAGCACAGAACTCGCTGTGAGCCTGTGAGAATGCTGCACAAGGAATTAGAGAACGTCCACATTACTACATCTCCAGGGACCAGATACAGATCCAAGCCTGGGCAGACAGGCAGTAGACCCAAGGACACGAACTTCACGTGAATGCACATTTCCAAATTGCCTTTAAAACCATAACACATGACAATAATCTTCTAGAAGCTGATGATTATAGGGGCACCACAATCTAATGACTACAATCTAGTTTTTTTTTGTTTTTTTTTTGTGAAGAAGACCAGCCCTGAGCTAACATCCGTTGCTAAGCCTCCTCTTTTTGCTGAGGAAGACTGGCCCTGGGCTAACATCCGTGCCCATCTTCCTCCACCTTATATGGGACGCCGCCACAGCATGGCTGACAAGCAGTGTGTTGGCAGGCGCCCGGGATCCGAACCCGCAAGCCCCGGACTGCCAAGCGCGAACTAAACCGCTGCGCCACTGGGCCGGCCCCTACAATCTAGTTTTAATAGACAAGGAGGTGTCTGACTTCTTCAGAGACTCACTCTGGAAGTTGCACATAAGAAAACATTATGTGTCTCTATCTTTTTGGGGACCTGGTAACCACAGACAAAATTCTGTGAGATTCTTTACCCTGAAGAAAAGGTCATATGCAGACACTGAGTGCTATTCAATGGCTCAAGGACAGCATCCCTCTCAAGGGATGCTCTTTGCTTCGCATCTACCCACCAGTGGGTATGAGTCAGATGGGGTTTTGCTCACCTGGTCGTAGTTGTCCTGTCCGTGGAAGAAGGGTTCCTTTCGAAAGATCATGCTCGCTAACATACAGCCCAAACTCCACATGTCCAAGCTATAATCATACATCTGAGGAAATAAGGACAACCAGTCAATCAAGGGTTTACAAATACATCTTTCTGAGTTTCTAGTCTTCAGTTGACCTTTGCAGATATTTTAGAATTCAAAGCCAAAACAAAAAATAGCTGAGAAAAATTAGAAATTATCATTTTGGAGTGAAATAAAAACTGGGTATTTTTTTTTTTTTTTTTTTTTGTGGGGAAGACCAGCCCTGAGCTAACATCTGTTGCCAATCCTCCCCTTTTTGCTGAGGAAGACTGGCCCTGGGCTAACATCTGTGCCCATCTTCCTCTACTTTATATGGGACGCCGCCACAGCATGGCTGACAGGCAGTGCGTCGGCGGGCGCCCGGGATCCGAACTCGCGAACCCCGGGCTGCCAAGCGCGGACTAAACCGCGGCGCCACCGGGCGGCCCCCAAAAAACTGGGTTTTGAATGTATTCAAAGTGACTAAACAAACAGCAAACCAGGAAAAGCCCTAAAGAAATACAAAAAGAAGCCAGAGGTGCTTTGCTGACAAGTTTACCTGATAGTCCACAAGGAGCTCTGGTCCCTTGAAGTACCTTGAGGCTACGCGGACATTGTACTCCTGAGCAGGATGATAGAACTCGGCCAGACCCCAGTCTATCAGCCGCAGCTACAAATACGAGAGAAACGAAAGGTGTGAAAGCACTGTTTCTAGATGCCTTAGAACAAGGCCACATCACATTAGGTAATTATTTGGCCATATAAAAAATGTAAGCAAGTGCACTGGCTAAAAAAATCACCCTTTCAGCAACTGCATAGGAGGTCATTTCTAGAGCAGAGCACTCAGAATCTTATTTGCTTTTTCTTTTTTTACATTTAAATTATCCTGGCTTATCATCCTCTCTAGATCAACAGAGCTTAAGCTTTTTTCTGCCTCCATATGACTTGGATGTGTGACACATGCCCCCATCATTAACAGCTTTCATTATACACTGTAGTCATAACTGAAAGGCTTGGGGACATATGCCCCCTCCTGGAGAGAAGCACCGCTCTAGCTTTTCATTAATCTAATACTAGTGATTCATGTACTCACCCATCAGGGACAACCAGAATTGGATATTGAAAATAGGAGGGTTAGGACCCAAGTGTACTTTTAAGGTAAGGCCAGGCAGATTGGTCTGAGCATCATTACAAAAGAAGTAGAAACTAGGAGCTGTAGTTTCTTCTTTGAGGGCCTCGAGAGAACCATGATCAAAATAATCAAGTGGCTACAGTTAGGGTCAGCTGTCTACTTTCCTTGAGTACTATGCTTGTGCAAAGTAGAAACCAATACTGGAGACTGGAGAAGTAACAGTGTCACAAGTCTGGAGACCCACAAGCATGGGTCTCCAGAAATCACTTAGGTATTGGCCACGTTTTGGTCTGCCCTAAGCCTTCCAGTGAAAGGCTTATTGCTGCCTGGCTGTAATGGTACCTTTTTCTGTTGGTGATCTATCATGACATTGTGAGGTTTCACATCCCTGTGCATGATTCCCTTGCTGTGGCAGTAATCCAGAGCCTATTAGATAAGAAAGCACAGAGAAAAGTAAGCAAACCCTCTACCACCCCCCAATGCAAGCATATTCTTATTTGGTTGTGACAGCTTGACTTGAATACAGGCTCCCAAAGGGCAGCTTACTGTCTGTAACATAAGAGAAAAAACATGCTTCAGAAGGCACCCCTTGCTGTCTGTGCACACTACGCTGGCAGCCGGTAGGAAGGGACATCAAAGTCTATGATGAAGGTTTCTTAAAAAAGGGGAATGATATACTTCTTTAGGCACTCCTCCCCTACTTGAAGCTGGTAGTAATTTATCAAACACCTGGATTCAGAAATCACACCTTACTTTGTTGGTCTAATTTGACGTGTTTACAACCAGATCTGGGAAACACACTAGAGTCACCTCTCTCAGTAGTTCAAATGACATGCAAGAGTCCATGTGGACACAAAGAATGACATCCAAATATATCTTTCAACATCAATTGTCTTTTAGGTAAGTGTCCCATGTGGGTTTTCTACATTAATACGCATTTTAATATTAGTATTTTCCTTAAAAACAATCCCTGAACCGTCGGTCTTTAAGAATTATGATTATATTATTACTCTAAGGGAGGAAATTGCTTTCTATAAGAGAGTTGATAGGCAAATAAGATTTTTAAGTGTACAAATCAGTGATGTTTTTTTTTGGCTGGAAAGATTTGCGCTGAGCTAACATCTGTTGCCAATTTTCCTCTCTTTTTCTTTTTCTCCCCCAAGCACCAGTACATAGTTGTATATTCTAGTTGTAGGTCCTTCTAGTTCTTCTACGTGAGCCACTGCCAGAGCATGGCTGTACAGGTGAGTGGTGTGGTTCCACGCCCGGGAACCGAACCTGGGCCTCTGACGCAGAGCGTGCTGAACTTTAACTACTAGGCCATCAGGGCTGGCTCCAAGTCAATGATTTTTTAGTAAATTTATGGAGTTGTGCAACCATCACCACAATCCAGTTTTAGAAATTTTCTACTATCCCAAGAATTTCCCTTAAGCTTACCTGCAATCAATCCTCTTTCCCATCTTCCCCCTACCTCCTCCTTCCCTCCCCTCTCCTCCCAACCACTCATCTGCTATCTGTTGCCATGGATTTGCCTTTTCTGGACATTTATAAAGTGAAATAATATATAGTACTTTGTCTAGCTTCTTTCATTCAGCATAATGATTCTGAGATTCATCCACGTTGCTTTTTTCTTGCTGAGTGGTATTCCATTGTATGAATGTACTAGTTGATGGACATCTGGGTTGTTTCCACTTTTCTGATATTATGAATAATGCTGCTACATGTACAAGTCTTTGAGAGGACATATGCTTTCATTTCTCTTGGGTAGATTCCTAAAGATGGAAGTGCTGGGTTGTACGTAAGTTCACATTAAACTTTTTAAGAATCTGCCTGTTTTCCACAGTGGCTACGCCATTTTACATTCCCCTCAGAAACGTCTGAGGGTTCCAGTTTCTCTACATTCTTGCCAACACTTGTCATTGTTCATCTTTTTGATTACAGCTGTTCTAGCAGGTTTGAAGCGGAATCTCACTGTGGTTTTGATTTGCATTCTCCTGAAGAGTGATCAAGTTGAACATGTTTTCCTGTGCTTATTGGCCATCCTATACAGGCATACCTCAGAGAGATAACAAGTTCGGTTCTGGACCACTGTAATAAACTGAATATCACAATAAAGCGAGTCACACAAATTTCTTCGTTTCCCAGTGCATATAGAAGTTCTGTTTACACTATACTGTAGTCTAGTAAGTGTGCAACAGCATTACCTCTAAAAAAACAATGTACATGCCTTAATTAAAAAATACTTTATTGCTAAAAAATGCTAACCATCAGCTTAGGCTTTAGTGTGTTGTAATCTTTTTGCCGGTGGACGATTTTGTAAAAAAAGAAAAAATGCAGTATCTGCAAAGCACAATAAAATGAGGTATGCCTGTATCTTCTTTGGCCAAATGTTGATTCAAATCTTTCACCCATTTTTAATTTGGGTTAAGTTTGTTTTTTGTTTTAAATAACACAAAAATTTGCTCCTAAATCTCTCTTTTCTAACACAACAACTATTTTCATAAATTTCAATGTTAGGCCCTCTGGTTTGTCTTAAGAAGCACTTGAAGCCTACATGAATCTCAGGATATACTCCCTGAGTAATAATAATGACAGCAACCCATACTCTCATGGTACCTACTATGTGTTTGGCACTGAGCACTCTTGGTGGAGTTTTCCATGGGATAAGATTAGGGTTTCTCAGTCTCGGCACTGTTGACATTCTGGACCAGATGATTCGCTGTTGTAGGGAGCTGTCCTGTGCATCACAGGATGTTCAGCAGCCTCTACCCACAAGATGCCAGTAGTATCTCCCCAACTGTGACAACCAAATGGTTCCAGACACTGCCAAACGTCCCCTGGGGGAAAAAGCTAACCTAGTTGAGAACCACTGGACTAGGCTAGCAAGGGCAGTGGACTAGGCATCTTTACGTGGGAGGGAATACATAAGCCAGAGAATGATCCCTAGGATCAGCGTTCCAGGAATAAGCAAGTTTTGCTTTCCTCAGACACAAAGGAGTATACAGCATACGATGCTTTTTATATAAAGGTCAAGAAGAGGCAAAACTAAACCACAGTGGTAGAGGTGAAAACACAATCTTCAGAGGAGGGAATACTGAAGAGAAGGGGCACAAGAGAGCCTTCTGGGGTATGGATAATATTCTCTACCAACCCTGTCCAATAGAACTTTCTGCAACAACAGAAAATTCTGTACCTGCACTGTTCAATGCGGTAGCCACTAGCCACATGAGGCCACTAAGTACATGAAATGTGACTAGTGTGACTAAGGAACTGCATTTTTAATTTTACTTAAATAGCTACCTGCAGGCAGTAGCTACTATACTGGACAGCATAGTTCTGTGCAGATCTAGGCGAAGGTTTCAAGTATGTAAAATGCAAGACTGTGCACTTAAGATTTATTCACTTAACTGACGTAGGTTCTACTTCAATTTAATTTTTCTCTTTGTTTTACAACAAGAGTTGTAGCAAGATTCCACACTGGCTTTGTGGCAGTGCCTCATGAAACCAGAGCTCCTGAGGACAGAACCTCCCCTGAATCTGAATCAGATCAGACTGCGCAAAGCCTCAGCGAGCCAGTGAGCAACTGCTCCGCAGCCCTCAGCCTCAGTTTCTTCTACCTTTTCAGTGAAGTTAAATACTTCCTCTTCCCCATCCCCGTTTTTTTACCTGCAAAGAGAACATTTAGGAAGTGTTGATTCTGTTATTTTGCCTAGTCTTTGCCCAAAGAAATAAACTAATTAGGACCACAATACCTGGGATGTGAAAAATACCTGATGAAAGCAAAGGCTTAACAAATACAGTAAAGGAATCATTCTTTTGCCAAGTTCACTAGTCAGACTCCCTGTGGAGTTACTGACATGCTCTTAAATTCCTCGGGGAATTATTTCAGTTTTAAAATCTGGTAGTTTCTGACCATTAAGCATGAAAGACGTTTTTTGAGTTTCATCTGGGGTTCCATGCCTCATTAGCAGAAAGTATGCCCTTAACACCTAGCTGCTACCTCCAGAAAGCAGAGAGGACATCAGATACTGAGGGCCGACTGAAAGCCCAGCCTGTGAAGACCTGCATCATTGGGATGTCTACCTGATCTAAGGATAACTGTGCTAGGTCATCAATCTTACCTTTGGGGTGCTAGCTAACCACAGACTCCTAATACCTCACTCTGAAGAATAACCAATTGTGAGATTTGGATGGCAGCTCTCCTGGGGTGACTGCAGGGGATTCTCTGGGAAGCCCCTCCAGGCAGGGGCTAGCCTGACAGCTCACAGGACATGGCACTGCAAACCTCTTCCCCACGAGGCCTTCAATTCTAGTCTGGAGTGGACACGGAGGAAGGCGGGATAAACCAGGCTCTACTTTCTTCATCTTTCTGATCTTATTGACACAAGACAGACCCATGAGCCCTAAGAGGGAACCCTCAAATCCACCACCTTGGCTCTAATGACAAGTCGTTTGTGCAAGTGCTTATAAGAAAACACATTCACTTCATAAAGCTAGTTCTTCAAACGCCCATTCCCTAAGGCTTAGCCTTAATTTAACTTGGTATTTTGTTCAAGCAACTATTCATAACCCCATCAAAACTCCATCTTGGCAATTTTCTTCAATAATGCCAATACCTTAGTCACCTCTATATTCTTTCAGAGGTTCTTAAATTGAGGTCCACCCCCCCCAAAACTTTATGTAATACTGTATATTTATAAGCACATTTTGGGGGGGAGTTCACAGCTTTCATTAGATTCTTAGTAATCCATGACCCTAAAAAATTTAGGAACCATGGTCTATTGCATTTTACAAACCTTTTTAGAATTCTGTATCGAAGTGTTTACTTAGACAAACTAAAAAAGATCATTCCTCCATCAATCAGTAATACTTGAAAATTTCAGTCTTGGGATTAGTAAGTCTCCTTGAAGGTCCATGCATCACCTCTCCCTCATGTCGAGGTTAGCTAGCCAGGGCCAGAGGGGTAGGCTAGAGAGTAGGCTGTCTCATATGAGAAGGAGATTGTGAGAGATGGCAAGAAAAAGACGGCTGTAAATGCCTGCCATCGCTGTATGCATGTCCCTCCACAATGTGACTTGAACGGTCTGCTCATAAAGAGGTTAAGGTTTACTTCTCCACCCTCTGAATCCAGGCTTGGCCACAGGACCTGCTTTGGCCAACAGGGCATTAGCAAACATGACACAGGTAGAGGCTTGAAAAGTGCTTACACGTCAAGGTTTGCCCTCTCTTGCTGCTAGGAACCCCGAGCCCACCATGGGAGGCAGCCCAGACTAACCTGGAGGACGAGACCTCAGCTATTCCCGTTGCCATCCCAGCTGGGATATGTGAATGAGGCCATCAAAAGGCTACCCCAGCTAACCCAGAGTTATGAGAAATAAGTCATTTTTAAAAAGTCATTAAGTTTGGGGTGATTTGTTATACACTGAAAACTAATACTAAGTATTAATTAAGCAGCAAAAAGAATATCCAAGAGCCAACAAGAGCTATGAAGAGGAAGGTTCTAATCTCTGGTAGAATGCCCCTGGGATCCTTGACCTGCCGTCTTTCTCAGATCCACTGCAAAGTTTCTCTGTAAAGATCCCACGATGGAGGCCTCAATATAATTGTAAAAAACAAAAACCTCACTAAATTCTCTGGGTATCAAGAATATTCTACTTGAATTCTCTTTGTTCTCAGAAAAAAAAAAAAACCTTCTTTAATGAATAAGCCTGAAAAAATTCACCGTTTATGAATGCCACTTACTTTAAGTAGTTCATACATATAAAACCGGATATCAAAGTCTGTCAGGATCTGGTAAAGTTGCTGAAACAGATTTCAGAAAACAGAAAGTTAATTTAGTCTCACTGTGTCTTGTCATCCCAAGTGCTGGTCATTATTCTCTGTAAACTCAGAGTCAGTGAAGAATCCCAGAACTTTTTACTACCCAATCTGGAACAAACGGGGACAAAGACTAAACATGGGGGTCTAGTACTTCACACCTTCAGGAGATAAATAAGAAAGGAATTCCAGGGGAGAAAAACATTTAAGCCATCTTGGATCTTTTAAAAACTTGTTTAATGCTCCATGATTTCAATACCCAGAATTACATTAATATGGAGATGAAGTCAAACTTGTCCAACTGTCCTCATATTCTCACTGCACTTCAAACAAACCCCACAGTACACTTTAGAGCACTGAGTTCTGAGTGGATAGCAGAACTTGAAACTTCATCAGCCCATGTGGTAAAATAGTGGCAGGACAATCACTATGTTTGTGAAAGAAACATGAGGAAAATGAACTGCTATGGCATTTGGAGATGGTAAGAGACTTAAAAAATCTACACCCTCTCCTCCCCCAACACCAATTCTAGGCTGGAGAAAAAGAACACTTCACAGGCAACAAGTGAGGGGAACTAAAGAAGCAAAATGTTTTAGGGGGAAGAAAGGAGTGGTGGAGTGAGATGCAGAAAAAGATACAGGTACTGAAAATGATTCCAGGCCAAACTGACACACAAATGAAAGTTTTCATCATTGCTAATCCAAAGACCTACCCACTGGGAGTTTTTACAAAATTTCAATTTCTAAGAGGCAGAGTGGCGTCGATGCATCCAGGTTCATTAAAAATCATCAGGAACCCTACACTATTATTTTTGATAATCAATTTTAAGTAAATCTCTTTCTTGAATCAGTCCAAGCAGCACTTTCCATAAAATTAATCACCACACCTTTATTAAACATATTCTGTTTCTCCCTTTATTGAAAGACTCAAGCAAGCAATGTAAGACTCTCTCCAAGGAGCACAGAACAGTGTATACGATGTGTTTCTGTAAAAGGCGGGGGGGGGGGGGCGTAAAACTACACATTCAAATTTGTATCTGTAAGAATGATATAAAAGAGATGAATAAACAGTGGTTTCATGCATATATATGTGTGTGGGAGACGGACAGCTGGGGCACAGGGGAATAAAGGAGACTTTTCACTGCATACCATTTTATGTTTTAGATCTGTGTAAATATATTTACCTGTTCAAGAAAATTTTTTTTAAGAAAAACAACAAATTTGCCAAGAATCAAATTTAACATTTTCTAAGAACACCAGGACTTAGCTTCTTTCTCAGATTTCCCCTTTTAAGTAAGAGTAGTTCTCCCTCCAGCTTGGTAAGAATATTTGATTTCATCAACTGCAGGCAGCAGCTAGCCAGGGCACTACAGGGAACGAAATCACACAGCCAAGTGTCCCGGGGGCCTTGGAGCTGCCCCACCGAGGCTGACCCCGGCCAGGACCGACTGCCTTCAGGCACACATGCCACCACTTCCGCTCAGGAGGGACTCATCTGCTCCACAGTCAAACATCCAGGTTTCTGTTCTACCCGGGCTCTGCACAGCAAGGAAGGCTTTGCAGCGGGCACACCGACAACCCATGTGCACAGACACAGGCTGAAGACACCGTCATCTCTCTGGGTGTCAAACCAGCTCCTCCTCTGAGAGCTAAGGAGATCTCTCCCAGGCTGTGCCAAGTTGAACCTCAACACAGCAAAGAGGCCATGAAAGTGAAAAGAGCATTTTCTAACCCTCAAAGGGCTGGAAGTTTTTATTTCCAGAAAACAAATAAGGGCTATTATTTGAACTTTTCTATCTGTGGAAGGCCTTCCTCTCATATCACGTAGTATCTTTACCAAGC
The DNA here is from genome assembly GCA_031878705.1 of Tapirus indicus. Taxonomy (NCBI): domain Eukaryota; kingdom Metazoa; phylum Chordata; class Mammalia; order Perissodactyla; family Tapiridae; genus Tapirus; species Tapirus indicus. The sequence continues at coordinate 26,374,306 of CM062927.1, read as the reverse complement.
ATCTGTGTAAATGGCATAAGACATAAAAATAAACGTTCTTGGACTGCCAACATAGTACTTCTAGCTACTCCAACCAATATCAATTTTATCTAACACAAAACACACTAGCTGAACATAGTGTTTCGGCCTAACACATTACAAAGCCCTGAACGACAGGCTGATGTCCACTCTTATTTCTCAGGAGCTCGGGGGAGGAGACCAAACTACATCTGCAGCATTTTACCACCTGGGCCTAAAATTCAGGACTCGCCACAGTCCACAGTCTGGCTTCCCCCAACTTTTGCAGCTCTGTCTTCACTGCAGCCCCCAGGAGCACCCCACTCTGACCAAACAAACCCGTATCTGCCACCTCCATTCTTCCTTTTCCAGCGTTCCCACCTCCCCCCAAAAATCTGAAATACCCCGCCCCTCCCCCTTAGCCCATTAAGTCAAACCCACCCCCCTGGGGTCCAGAGCTGGCAGTGGTCTCTTCTTTCTCGGAACCCTCATGCTGTTTATCTGGGGTGTTCACAGGACACCGACAGCAGCAGTGTCCACAAATTGTCCAGAATTAACATTCCTCATTCAGGTACTGGCCAAGACCTGAAGTTCCCAAGATAATTTCTCACTCTGTTGTGAACAAGAGGTTGCTTCACTTTGCCCAGACCCCGAGAGTCCCTGCGTATTGTGGCATACGCACGATGGGGAGAAATGGGTGCTGTGGCTGGTGGTAGTCACCAATTTGGTCATTCAAGATCTCTGAATTTTCCCTCCCCCAAATATGTCAAGGGTCCACCATACACCTCAGTCCGTACTCTAAGTCCTCACACAGCAGAACAGCAGAATGGCATATGCTTTCTATACCCCACGCCATGTAAGGTGGTTCTTTGCCTGCATGCAGAAGGCAGTCAATAAATATCTGTCTTTGATGTTGTTCACCAGTCAATGGAACAAAATTTAACCTGTTTTCTGAGGAACAGAAATACTAAGAGTCCATGACAAATTAGAAAGGGACACTTCACAAGAACCACTCTTGCCCTCCATCCTTCTTACGCAGCTATGTGGAGAACATCATTAACCAACCAACAGCAAAATGCTGGCTGGAAGTTAACTTTGCTTACATTTTCATAAAGTAAGTGCCTTAAAAACAAAACGAGCCCATGCCTCCTGGGAGATTACAAAGGTGCTGAGGAAGAAACTATTCCCCAATCCTCGTTTGGTTCCCAAGCCTCAAACACACTGGTGTTTCCCTAGAAACCAGTTCTACTCCAGGACCACTCAAAGAGCCCAAGGTGGAAATGTCCTGGGACTTTTAATCAACCTCAGAAAGCTGACGAAGAGAATGGGAAAAATGCATTTTGATCAACAGACTCAGGGCCTCCTCAGTCTAAAACCAACACCCAGAAAGGAACAGCCAACAGTGGGCCTCACTCCTGCTGTATACACACAGACAGGTCTTCAGACTCCAGGTACGGTTCAGCTGCATTGTGATCAGCTACAAATTCCAAGGCCCCATTCCCAACAATTGTCATTTAGGAGGACTCCACACTTCAAGAAGGTTCCCAGACAGATGTAGGAATCACCAACACAGCAAACTCCCACCCTGCACATACAGCTTGCACATTCCCCAACATACACAGCTCAGTCTCTGTCCAGAAATCCAAGTCGTCCCCATGCAGGGAGAAGAAAAAGCGAGGGGAGTGGGATATAAAGTGAAAGTAAAAGGTGTTTAATGCAGTAGTCACCAGTTTTGGCATTAACATGTAACCCCAAGATCCAGAATAAAATCAAGGTCAACATTTTTAGAAATTTAAGGAAGCAAAACAAATCACCAATCAAGCAAATAAATCAAAGTTACTACAAATCACCTGAAAATGTCTTATAACAAAATGGCAAAATAATGTCAATGACCCATACAGAGTAAATTTTGTTCCCCCAATTAAGCAAACATTATTGGTTGAGCCTGTGAACTCACCCTCTCCACATCAAACCCTAACAGCATTAATAAGGCCTCAAGATACCGGCTGGTCAAGGCCTTTCTCTATGTGAGTGATTTAGAAATTCTCCACAAGGCGGTCTACCATCTTCTCAAGATGGAGCCCATTTGGGAAGTCTTATCAATCTTTAAATGCCCAAATGATATACTTTACTTAAACTGTATATTCATTTTTATTTATATGCTTCCAAAGGCATAGAAAACTGACAAGCATGTCTCAACAGAAACTTTTTCTACCTCAAAATGGTACCTTAGCTTCCTTGAGACAATTTCGAGTTTACGGTTTTCTGTAACTACTGTATTCATTCCAATTTTTAGAGACTGGATTTTCCTATTCATTTGTACGGTAAGTTTTGCCTTTTGTTCTAAGTATCACTACGTATCTTTTACTATTGCTTTGACATATACAAAGCATAACTGATAATTTCAAGAAGAAATTGACCAAACCAGTACCTCTACCATAAAGTGAAATATCAAGGGGAAAAATGAGTAAGGTCATAGAAGATCTGAACAAAATTAACAAGCTTGATATAAAAAAATGACCATGTACTAAAGTCACAAAGCAACCATCAACAAATTTCAAATAATCAACAATATACAGATCACGTTCTCTGTATACAGTGCAATCAAACTAGGAATCGACAATGAAAGAATAATTTTTTAAAAAATCAACAGGATCTTGGACCACATATTCACAAACATACAGCTATGAAGGACATTACCAAGACAATAATTACTGGGAAACTTCTGAATATGGACTCTATACTGTAGGTTAGATGGCATTATTGTATAAAAATTAAGTTTCTTAAGCATACTAATAGGATTGTGGTTACGTATGAAAATGTCTTACCTAGTTCCAGGGCTAGCATATTTAGGAGTGAAGTATCATGACACCTGCAACTTACTTTAAGATGACTTCAGCAAAAAGATAGAGATAGAGATAACAAGGGGAGGGTAGGAAGAGGGAGGGAAATAACGGAAAATATGGCAAAATATTAACACCTGATAAACCTAGATGACTAACATAAGGGTACTGATTGTGCTGTTCTTTCCAATTGTCAGTAGGTTTAAAAATTTTCAAAGTAAAAAGTTTGCAGAGAAAACCCCAAATCCACAAGTTTGGAATTTGTTACTTCTAATTTGAAAACTATATAGAAGTGAGTTCCATAACCATGGAATGTTGGTAAAATGCTGCTTGGGGTTGTACAGACTTTTAAAGCACACTTACGCCAATCAAGAAAGAAAGAAACAAATTAAATGAGTTTACTTCAACTCTAGAAGCTAGGGGGAGAAACAGTGAAAACCCAAGGAAAAAAATTAAGGAAGGAAGAAAATAATTAAGATAGGAGCGGAAATAGAAAAACTAACAAAAAACAACACCTGAGCAATAAAACCAAAAGCTGGTTCTTTGAAATTAATGGGATCTCTAGCAATACTGATTTTTTAAAAAAAAGAGAGAAAAGGAAGTAAAGGCACAAATAATATTAAAAATGTAAAGGAAAGCATAATTATACACACACGAAAGTTTTTAAGTACTAAGAGAATTTTATTAACTTTATGCAGATAAAATTCAAAGTGGACAACTTTAGAAATAGATATTATCCAAATACACTCAACAGGAGATAGAAAACCAGGATAAACCTTTAATCTACAGTATGTCTTTAAAAGGTATGTTTTAAAAAGGAAAGTGTAGTCCAAAGTCTCTCCCTTTCCCCAAAAAGACGCCCACCTAGATAATCCCTATTTTATATAAGCTTTCAGAGAATAGAAAGGAAAAGCTACCCAACTTATTTTATAAAGTTAGTATAACTTTGATACCAAAATTAGAAGGATTCTACAATAAAATGAAAATATAGATCAAAATTTATTATCAATTGCATCAATAAAAAATACTGAAAAGAATGGGCTTGCAGGCTGTATCACTTTGATTCACCCCTTCTCTGGGTGACACCTTAAAACCAGTTACTAATACACTTAACAGTAAAATGAAAAAAAAAAAAAATAAAAACAAACTTTTCTAATAAGATGGACACAGGACAAAATAAAAAGCCTGAAAGACACTAGGACACTAAATCAACTGATAACCCTATTTGTGGCCTGTCATACTATCTGGAAAGAAAAAGATGATTTTCCTGTCATGATTTGCTCTTCCACAATATACATCTGCTACCTGATGTTTAATGATCTTTTAAGTTGACTAAAATGGCATGGCTTGAACATTCAAAGGGAATCTCCAGTTTAACATGGCAGATCAAACACATCCTATCTCTGCTTCTTCCCAAAGCTCCTCTAAAATAACAGTAAAAGGAGCAGGGGCATTAACTCACAAGAACTAAGAGAATGGAAGAGATGACAACATTTTGAAGCTAGAAAATAGATGTCCAGCTGACTTAGCAGACCAAAAAAGCTGAAAACTCTGCCAACAGTGGAGGGGGTCCAGAAGTAAACAACTTCCAACTAAGAACTAAAGAAAGGCTCAGGAATTGGTGACCCCAGGTATTGCTGAAAGAAGGTAAACAGATTGAGCTGAAAACAGGAAAACGAGTTTAAACATCACACTGAAAACGGGGGAATTAAGTGAAAGTCTACACGACACTCGCCATAGCTCTCCTCAGTTTGAGGTTACTAAGATGCCAGCAGCCAGGCTTGTAATCCTTGAGACAGGAGCTGACAGTCAGTAATCAGTAATTTCACTGTTCTAAAATACGAGTAGACCTTCAAAAACCATGACATTTCAGACAACTGTAACAGAGACAAAACCCAAAAACACACAAAAAAAGAATTTGGAAGAAAAACAGAGAAACAGCATGAAGAAGAAAATATAACGGGGAAAAAAAACCATATTCTCAGTGAGAAAATAGAAGATATTACATAAAACATAAAAGAAGAGGATACTATTTTAAAAAGTTCAGAGAACAAAATAGCGCTCTAAGGTATGAAGTCTAACATTCGCATGAGTTCTAGAAAGTGAAAACAAAGAAGAAAGGGAAGAAAATCAAAGAACGTTATATTTTTCCAAAACGCAAGGACATGAGCTTCCAGACTGAAAAAGCCCAGTGAGTATCCAGAACAAAAGATGAAAGCGACCCGTACAAAGGCACGTCACCGTGAAATCTCAGAGACTGAGAATGAAGAGAAATCCTAAAAGCTTTCAGAAGAAAAGACAAAAGCAAAAATCAGATCACATAAGATGAAACCAGAATAGCTACAGTGGTAATAGTGAAACAATCTCTTCAAAATTCTGAGGAAATTATTAATTACAACCTAGAATTCTATACCAGAGCAAACATATTAATCAGGAGGATAAAATAAAAGATGTTTTCAGATACGTAAGCCTCAAAGAAACATTAATTTCCCATGATCCCTTTAAAGGAAGCTCCTAGAGAATGTATGCCATCAAAACAACCCCTTTGTAAGAAGTAAGGTTTCTCTTGGGAATTAAAAACTCATCTTCCACATGTTGTTAAACCAACAGAGCAGCCATCAATTTAAGAAACAAAACACTGGAGTGAAATTTCACAGGTATGGCTAGACAACTGGTAAAAACTCATTAAGGAAGCAGAGGCATTGAAAACTTAAGGATTTCACTATGAAGTCCCACTAAGACCACCTTTTAAACTTCCGCATTAGGAAAACCTGTGGTTTCATTAAAGCCTGTCTGGTTCTCTAAGAAATGCACCCACGTTCCCACTCGTGCACCCTGATACACCTGGGGATTCAGAACAAAGTGCGACCAGCTACAGAGATTAGCACAGTAGTCACCCAGCTGAGCACTGCTACACTAATGGAAACCCTACCCCACTTGTTAGAGTTCACTATTGATTTCACCTTTAAGGAGTCACACAAGGAAAGTCGTTACATATGGGAAAAGCTATACTGTATATAAAACTTGCTTGCTGTTTTATAAGTCATAATACTCTCTTTTGCCTCTTTTTCACTAACCTTATTTTAGAGTAATTACCTAAGAAAAATTAAATGTGAAGATAAGCTTCCTTTATTTTCACCCAAAAGCATCACTCCTGATACCAGCATCTTCCAAATGCTGATTTGGTTTTGCCCCTACCTTCCCTCACAACAAAATCACAAACCTTTTATTCACTGACAGTTATAATCACCTGCAAGTTCCCTAAATGCCCCTAAAAATCAACACCACTATTTTATTTTTATATTGGTTTTCATATCATGCTCTACCATGTCCAGTATGCCTGGCCCCCAAAACCTTATCAGAAGTTAAGGTTGTAGTGTTTGAACAATAAAAATAAATTCACGAAAAAACAGCTTAAAACCATGCTTTTAGAAGAACATTTCAAAGTCTAAATTAATATGCATTATAAATACCAGAAATGTAAATAATCCAGGATAGGGCTTTTCTAAAGCACAGTGACTCTTAACTAGCTTTTCTGTGTCACCTGCTTTGTATACAGTGTGCATGAACACACACTGACAGCGTGAATCCAACGTACTGCTTTTCACAGGAGCCCTGTATCTGTTTATCACTTCCTATGTAAGACTGTAAGGTTCCTACAAAAATCAAAGTTAACATCTGCCTAAAATTATGTTGTCTAAAACAGGAGTGTTATAGATGAGGCATTAGCTTAGACCCAGTCCAGCAGCTATTCCCTGAGTAAGCAAGGCAAAGGGTGATGAGTAATTTCACCAAATGCAAGAACCCTAACCCCTTTCTGCATCCTGTACTCATGCTGTAAGGAATCCCATTTGTTACTTCCTACTCTCACCAATGGCCCTTTCTGGCCCCCTTGTGTTCTACAGTATCAATGGTACTTATCGCCACCCTCCAACCCCACTGACCCCATGCCAGAAAGAAAAAGTATATACGCACCTTAAAATCTGTATTATTGATATATTCAAATACCAAAGCTGGTGTCTTTGACTGCAAGAGAGAATATTAATGCTTTATAAGTATTCAAACAATAAATGTTAATTTACTTGTCTTACTGGTCCATCCCCACATCCCACTTAGATGAAAAAGAGATTCACTCATCAGGGAGAGCCTATTAAGAAAGTATCCTCTTAAAACTTTACGTCCGGAATTTGCGGGGAAGTGGGTGAGGTATAGATGAAACAAAGTTGGCCACGAGCTGATTAACTGCTAAAGTTGGGTGATGTGTGCAGGGAGGTTCATTGTATTATTCACTTTACTTTTGTAATGGTTGAAATTTTTCATAATAAAATTTTTTTTTTCTTTTAAAAAGAGATGTATTCTCTGACCAATCTGTCAGTGGGCCTGGCACATTATGTGAAGATTTACACTCTGCAGTGTTCCAGTTTGCCAACTACAAAAAGAGTGACACGTTTTCATCTTGGTTTTGCAAGCCAGATGCGTTTTACAGAATTATCATGGGTCTTAGGTATCTATCATAGGTCTTTTCAGGATCCCAAAGGAAAATATCTATGCTTACCATTAAGTTATAATGTGAAATTATTCCCTTGACTAGAGAATATCTTCCTTTACAAAGTAGACATGTTCCCAAAAAATTATATAATCAAGTATTTTTAAAGCACTATAATCTTTAATGCAATGAGTATGAAATGTTCAATATTTCCTTGTGTAAATACAGATTTTCAAATGTCAGGTTTACTTAAGTAAGGTACAATAATGTTAATTGGCAGTAATATCTTTTCAAAATTGGGAGAAAGCAGAGGCTTAAAGGATTATACAAAGAAAAATATCCTATTGGACATCTTTTCATTTATTTTTTTCATCTTGGAAATCTTTATGGCTGGGAAGTTTTGCTCAAGGAAGCAGGTGAAAGTTACCTGGGAATTAGGCCACAGTGCATGCACACATGTCTCTGCCAGAACAAGCAGCAGTCCTGGTCAATGGATTCCTCACTAGCCCAAAATTATGAGGGTTTTATCAAGACCAGATATCTCTACAGGCTGGGAGCAAGCCTGTTGCCCTACAAGTCAGAGGATGAGGGGTCCCTGTTGGTTTATGTCCACTTTGATTTACTTGTGTTACATATCACTTAAAACACACACATGCTTTAAGTAAGAACTACAAAAACAGTAAGACGGGTATCACTAAATTCTGTTAAAACAACAAAAAAAAAGGCAAAATGAAGATGCTCTTGGTGTAATACTACATACTGGCTCACACTACAAGTCATTTTCAAAGATTACGTAGTCCAGAGTTACTCACTGTAAAATCAATCTAAGCTGATCGGGCTGGGATATACTTTTAATGCCTATTACATAGAATCTAGCATAAAACCATCTTTCTCAGTCTTTTCAGGATCCAAAAAAGAAAAATTTTCCTTATTCTTCAGTTCAACAATACTGTGTAATCTTGGGCAAACAACTTAACCTCCATAGACTTCAGTTTTCTTATCTGTACAATGTGACAATGTCGACAATAATGGTACCTACCCCACTGGACCGTTAAGGATCAAATGATGCGATACAGTTAAACACTGAGAACTGGGCCCGGCACACGCTAAGCATTCAATGCATGTTAGGTCCTACATTACTATGAGGATGTCTTTAGCAGAGAGAAGCAAAGACCTACTTCTTAAACAAAAAGCTATCATGAGAGAACAGTGAAATTTTTGAGGTAAAACAGGCAAAGAACAGAAACGGGATGGGAAGTGGTACAAAAATGGCACAAAAAAACTTTAGCCTATAAACACTTGAAGTTAGTTACTCTCCAGGGAGAGAAAACTAAACTAAACAGTACATCTAAAATGGCTAAAAATTAAGCATTTTTAACGAAAATATTTTAGCTGTATCGGCACATACAGTGTGACCCTTAATGACAGATGCTGAATTAAAGACCAGTATGAGGAACAGCAAGATCGCCTCCTCAAGGGGTCTGCAAGGCTGTGCTCTGTTCAGCTCTCTATGCTGGGTGTCCACATGCAGATATTCGATATTTCCTTCTGTAAACCCAGATTTTCTAATGTTAGGTTTACTTAAGTGAGGTAAAATAATGCTAATTGGCAGTCATAAGCTTTCAAAATTGGGAGAAAAACAGTGGCTTAAAGGAGATAGCAAACGTTTGTGGGCTGAATCAAAATAAGGAGGTAATAGGGCGAGCCTGGTGGCGTAGTAGTTAAGTTTGTGTGCTCTGCTTTGGCGGCCCAGGGTTCATGGGTTTGGATCCCGGGTGTGGACCTACACATCGCTCATCCAGCCATGCTGTGGCAGGTGTCCCACATATAAAGTAGAGGAAGATGGACACGGATGTTAGCTCAGGGCCAATGTACCTGAGCAAAAAATTAGCTCAGGGCTAATCCTCCTCACCAAAAAAAGAAAAATAAGGAGGTAATAATCCTGGAACAGGGATTTTTCTATATACACTTTTAGGTTCCATAAAAGTGGTGGTGGCTATTTTATCATTGGGCCACCATGATTTTTTTCTGATTTTCAAAACCATTTGGCAGTCAAGACAAACGTCATTCCCAGCCTGTAACGATGTTTCTCATTATTTTCAGGTTCTGTGTGTCACACACACGCACACAGACACTCACTGTCTCTCCCCAACCATCAGGCACCTACCACAGGGTCCTTCACAGTGTCAATCAGCTTAATGATATTTGTTCCACCACGAAGGTTCTCCAGAATCTTAACCTCTCGTTTTATCTTCTTTTTCTTCACTGGCTTAAATACACAAGAGTAATCAGAAGTGAGACTCTTTTTGAAGTTAATAAATAAAACTTTAAAACAATGTTAGCTAATCAAATGGATATTGTGCTATCGTGCACACTGTGTTATGTTAAAGAGCACGTCTCAATTAGAAGAGGAAAAAAATCGAGATAAAATGGGCCTACCCATAAAAACTTTTAAGATTAAGTTAAATAACTCACAGGCTCATATAGCTTGTGTGTCAGATCTTTAAGTAGTTACATTTAAGGCACTTAAAAATTTTGAACACCCATGTCATACTTTAAAAATAAAATGCTTACAAGATAACTGCCAAATAGAGAATGTTACAGCTCTGAACAGCTGTATATCAGGCACTCACAAATGGAAAAACCGAAACAAAATGGTGCGACACCTGCTCTTCCCATGAGTTACATGTCATTTTGTCTTCCAGGAGTGAAGACCAGTTCACTGACATCAAGTTACAAACTTGTTTCCCAGCTGCTGGCTCCCATTTCCTGTCACCACTCCCATTTCCTTAATATCTAGAATCTGAAATCAGCACAGAGTCAGTAAAACTTCCCAACAGATCCCATTCCTAAAGAAAGAGATGATGGGTCAGCAAAGGAGAAAACTGATCTCGGATACAGCAGTGATTGAAAACCTCTGCCACCTGCTAACCTTTCAATCTGCTGGAGAGAAAAATCACAGATCTTAATCAGAAATACTAACATTACATGTGCTATTTCTTGTCTTAAATGGGCTAAAGAGTTTGAAGAAGAATAAAAGTCGTTCTGGAAAAACAAGCATATCCCAATCAGTTCTGTTTCATAAAGTACTTAGAACAGTGACTGGCACATAGTAAGCACTCACTAAATGTTAGCTTTATTATTTTCAAGTTTTTAGTTAGTAATAAATCATATTTCATCCTCACATAATTCCTATGTAGTAGACTCAGCCAAGTTGAGCTATGTGCCCAAGGTCACATAGCAAATAGTCAAGATCGGGGGCAGGATTCAAATCTGGACAGTCTGACTTTGCAGGCCTCTCTCTTAGGCATTGTGCTTTCATTTCCCAGGTGTGGCTATGGGAGAAACAGAACTAAGGAAAAGGAGTATTCCACCACTGAGACACTTTATAATAGCAAAGGCAAAGAGTCCAACGGATTTGCCATGAAACAAGATTAAAAAAGCCTGTGCATATGTGGTGGTGGTGGTGGGAGGAGGGAGATATAACACCTCCATATGCCAGAGAAACTTTCATCTTTTGTTGGTCACTAAGCTACAGCTTTGAGCACACAACAAAACACAAGGGGAGATTATGAAACACAGAGCACCCGCATCACATATAACAGGGTGCACAGTTGAGACTGGACTCGAGCTGCATCCCTCCAAGCCAGCTGCCACAATCACGCCACTCCATTCTGTGATCTGGCTACTGTGTCTCCACTTAGGATCTTACTCCTTGTTCTCCTTTTCATAATTAGGGAGCTCAATACTCCGGGAAAACAAAGTACAACTTGATCAAAAAACAGCCAGAGAAGGATATACCACAAAATAAGTAGCCTGTAAGCTTCAAAAATGTCAATGTCATGAAACACAGACTGAACAACTGTTCCAGATTTAAAAAGATACGATGGCTGAATGTAACCCATGATCTGGGATTTTCTTTTGCTATAAGGAACATTGTAGGGACTGCTGGCTGTAGACAAGCTAACAGCATTGCATCAATGTTAATTTCAGATTTCTGATCATGGCACTGTGGGGTTATGTAGTACTTGTTTTTAGGAAATACACACTAAAGTAGGGATGACTGCACTTTACTCTCAAACACTTCAGAAATGTAAATATAATTATACATGTATATACTGTCATGTGTCACGGAATGACAGGGATACGTTCTGAGAAATGCATCAAGAGATTTCGTTGTTGTGCAAACATCACAGAGTGCACTTACACAAACCTAGACGGTACAGCCTACTACACTCCTAGGCTACATGGTACTAACCTGATGGGATCAATGTTGAGTATGAGGTATGTTGTTGACCAAAATGCTGTTATGTGGTGCGTGACTACACACATATACAGGCGGCCCTCCGTACCTGCAGGTTCTGTACCTGCAGGTTCCGCATTCGAGGAGTCGACCACCCTGGAATAGGCAGTACTACATCTACGTTCCACAGTTGGTTGAATCCACTGATGCGGAATCTGCTGGAGGGCCGACTGAGGGACTTGAGCATCTGAGGATTTTGGTATCTGCAGGAGGTCCTGGAACCACTCCCCTGCCTCCTTGGATACTGAGGGATGACTGTATGTGTGTGTGTGTATATACATGGGAGAAAAGGATAAAGCAAATGTTAACATTTGAGAAACCTGGGTGAAAGATATATAAGGGAATTCTTGTAACTTTTCTGTAAGTCTGAAATTATGTCAAAAAGTTAAAAGAAAAATAAAAGCTGGCTACCACATCTATAAATTCAGCCAATATCACCAGTATATTCAATGTAAGAAAATTCAAGAGTTGTCATCCACTACTGGAAAGTAGTTACAAATCTGTGGGAGTGGGAATAAAACACCACAGCCAGAAGCCTGTATACACCAAAAACCCTCCTCCCCGATAAGAGTGAACGAGCACGGAGGTAACTCATTACTAAATTAGTTGCTTTTATGACAATGCTCCACACAAAGCCTTGCTTTGCTCTCCTGTTATTCAGCACAGGTCAGGCAGGCACACTGTTCCCAGATAACCCAGTTAAGATTAAGATATCTTTCATTATGTCTAAAGGTGACATGGAGCAAGTGAAGCATATTTTACTGCCCAATGGTCACCTGTCCAACAACTTGCCAAACCAGAAACTGGGGACAGCAGGGCAATTCCGAAGTGGCACAATGGAGTCATGCAGCAGCCAGAGTCCTCACATACTGACAAAAAAACAAGAGACTGTAAAAAAGGAAAGTGACTGACAGCCCAGGACACTCTCCTCCAAAGCACCGGCACCTATTCCCTCCAGGACCCAGGCTAGAGGTAACTCCCTCTAGCCTCAAGCTTATCCCTCTGAACCTGGGAGCTGCTCCAGAAGCTAAAAAACCAGTGAGCTCCCAGAGACAGAAAGGGATCATTTTAATTCTATAAATAGAATTAGGATTTATAAGGGAGGACCCTTGGCAACTTAAGGAAATTCACAGATCACGAATTTTACAGAAATAAGGATGCTTTGACCCTCTAGCCCAGTGTTTGCACTGATTCACCACCAGTTATGCAAAGTGGAGAAAATACATACATTTCCATGACAATCTCATCATTTCATCCTGCATGCTAGAAAAAGTCTCTCCCAATAAGGTTCATTTATTCCAATTCAGAGAATATCAGTTTAAAAGATTCTAACTGAATCAGTTTAGCTGTTTTCTAAACCAAAAAAACAAGTTTTTTTAAACTCAAAGTCTACTGGATAAAATGGCAAAAAGCTAAAAAAAGAAATTAAAGTATTAAATCAAGTTTCAATAATAAACGAATTTTGGCACACACCTGGAGAAAATATTTAAAGGGAAAAAACTCATTTAAAATTTCCTGAGGAAGGAAGAATCTTTCCAGAAGGTTTCTGCTCCCATGGTAGAGCCCCAGCTATTCAGAAGAACCTTTTCAACGTAATCCAAGAGTAAGGTACTTTTTCTCCTCCCTATTTACCAACACTAAAAAATTTTAAAACAAAAGACAAATTTAGTGATGGGCTGCTTGGAAAGATAAAAGTTGATAAAAGTCAGTAATCTGTCCTATTTATTTACTTACAGCCGATTTTTAAAAAGCCAGATCTGAGAATGATTCCAACTACTGGCATTTAATTGTGACTGAATTTGCAAACTAACATCTACCAAAGGCACAAGAATTATGACTTCAATAAATCCCAGCAAATATTAACAGGCAAAGTCCTATTTTAATTTCTTTCCAAGCACAACTAAATTGATAAATTCAAGACAGGTAGAAATATATCTCAGAATTTTCAAATCTGGGATTACTTTTATTCCACTACCAAAGCAACGCATGCTCCACGAAGACATGAATTTCATCACCCGCAATGAACAATTTCAATGAACAATAATCGCCAGGAACATAGGATAGAATAAGGAAGAAAGTGCAGCTGGGATGATGGCATTTATTTCGTTACCTTGATAGCATCTCTAAAATCTACTGCAACTGACCTAAATATAAACATTATCTGAGCAATGTTTTTCTTCACAGCAATGTTTCTCCTAATCTTTCAAGTCTCATTTTTCCAATTACAATATTAACTTCTTGAGGTAACTGTTTATTCTCAGAATTTAAAATTTTTTTTATTTAAAAAAAAGCAAGGCATACAGCAGGTGTTTTGAATCTCATCAAGAAAATGGTACAGTCCTTTCTATTACTAGTTTTGCTCTTAAAATCACACTTGGCCCAATCTGAAATATAATTATAGCCAGATTTTATTACTAACTGCCAGGCACTGTTTTAGGCACATTTAATAGTACTCTGAGATGAGTAGTAGTAATGCAATTTTACATGAGGGCACTGAAGCAGAGTTGAAATAACTGCTCAAGGTCACAGAGCTTCTAGGTGTTGGAATTAACATCTGAATCCAGGCAGTCTACCTCCCAGGCCACACTCAGGAAAACAAGCCACTTTGTAGACGACTAAAACACTATCCTCTATCTACCTACCCCTCTATCCATATTTCATTTGATTCTCCCAACAACCCTGTGAGTTAAACAAGAAAGATATACTCATTTTACAGATAAGAAAACAGAGTCAAGCGGGTGTAAATGAAGAAGCTAGTTGTAGAATCCAAGTCTTCTGCCCTCCACTTACAGCACTGTTTACACTATACCAACCTGATTATGAGGGTGGCAGATATAAAACTAGGCTCTAGAAACTATCTGGAGCCATGCTCTACACAAAATAGGTACTCTATATCAAGATATTCTTTTCACAAATGGTTTACTCTCCAATAAATTCTAATATAGGGATAAACTGTTAACCCCCAAATCAGGCAAGTGATCATGAGATTTGGAGAAACTGTATGGGTTAAAAAAGTGTAAAAACACTGGTTATTGTGGCTTCAAACCAAGAGAGGAAAGCAACATTTCACTTACACATGGAACATGCTGCTGTGGATACAAACTAGAGAACCCCTGTCTGGGTCCCTATAGCTCTCTGAGTATCCATCTGTTCCACACTTCAACTAGCAACCCACCAAAGTCAAGTATTTCCTTTCAGAAGAATAACTCCAAAAATCATTAGAAACAAATTAACTTCATTTGACTTCTAGGGAGTGTTTGTCCCTCTTTCCAGTACGGTTCAGGACATCAAGAAGTGAAATATCCAGCAAATGTCTCCTCACATCTACCAAGACTCCATGACAGGGAGAGAGGGTCCTAAACCTAGTGCTCCCACCCCCTAACTATGTGACCCTGAGTAAACTGCATGCTCTCTCTGGGTCTTGGTTTAGCTATAAAAAAGGTTTTGGGTTCCAAAGGTTTCCAGGCCCTCATATTCTGTGATTCTCTTTTACACAGGTTAACCACATGCTCAATCTCTGACCCCACATAGTATTAGAAACAGCACTGACTAGTTCACACACAATTTTTAAAATTTGTGTTATTTTTAATGTTAGTAATACTTTCATAATACTGTTTCAACTACTTTCATAATACTGTTTTAACTACTTTCATACCATGAGACGTTTGTGGAAACTAGAAATCACAAAAAATTTAAATACTAATGTCTTGCTTCAGGAAGATGACATCTTGGTATACTTGCCTAACAAAGTAAATGGAGGGTAAAAAAACCCACCACCTGCGAAAGTAGAAATAAAGGAGAAAACACTGTATCACCATCAGTATCAGGAGAAAACATCATTTTGATATAACCTAAACAGTCACCAGCTCACTGTGACGTAACTAACAAGGATCTGTAATCAACAGTCATCTCCCTCTTCTTTTAATACTATGTCCTGACAGCACAAAATTTAAAAAATATCTACAAATATGCTAAACATTCTTATAAAAATAAACCTGTATTACCATCATTCTTTGTTTTAGGCTTGAGAATTAATTTCTGGGAATAAAATGGATAGCCAAGCTCTTTATAAAATCAGACTATCAACAGGAAGCCTTATATGAGAATTTCCCAGTCACTGTAGCATGGGTTCAAAACACTGTACACTTGTTTTTTAAAAAATGGTATTGCTCTTAACTTCTATTTAGGAAATAGCACTGTAATGTGAAGGATCCCAAAGACCCCAAGGGCTAAAATCCACACACAGGTGGTGCTCACAAAATGCTAAAAGTTGTCCAAAATGACCAAACGCTTTTATTCCTGCATACACCTTCCTAAGATGTACTACAAAGGAACTGAAAAATTGATTTTTCAGAATCAAAAGATGAACCTTTGGGCACTAAGGTGGCTTTCTGCCCTGCTGTATTAATCCTTATCATTCCCTGCTCCTTCTTTTTCTCCTCAAAACAATTTCTGTCAAAAAAGATATAACCCCCCTATTGATTAGAAGTTTTAAGATTTCAGCCCCAGAATTTCACTTCAGGATAGACAGTAAAATTTTGCTCACCAATTTCTAAATTCCTAAACCCTCTTAATAACCCTCGTATGTTTTAATCCAAAAAATATTATAAATCTATTGATGCCAATTAGATGAGATAAAATTCCTCTGTGGTCATTCATCAGCCAACCATTCATATATTGGAACGATTAACTGGAAATGTCACTGACTAAAAGGAAGACAGCTCCTGTCCTTGTGGAATGTACCTCTATCTCAGTCACTATGTGAACATTAATACATAAGTTCCTCCCTGCAGTTGAAATATAGTAGGCCTATATGAGGAGGAAGCTTTTTCTAGATTCTTCCAAATTATGAACAGCTGATATTCTGTTACGGACCTAATTTCCTAGGACTAAACACCACAATAGTAGATATCAGTCATAACTTCAACTTATCTGAATAGGGGAGCACAACTTTGGATAAAGACCCTGTTCTTTAAAAAAGAAAAAAACAAAACACTTTTAATCTACTTTAATTCAGCCTGTCAGAACAACGAGAAAAACCACAATACCGCTAGTAGTTTCTTACTTCATCCTTAGGTTGGAACAAAATCTGGATAGAAATGCCACAGGGCTTTGAAAAAAGTGAGAAAGAAGTGAGCAGACTTTTCACCAGTGGAAACAAGGTGATTCGGGCTGCACCCTGAAAAGAACTTGTGTCAAAAAGAAACAACACTTTGTTAACCAGAGCATCAGAGGGGCCTCCCAAGCCTTATTCCAGAACACTGGAACTTATTCTGTGCTCAATGTTAAGATCTTACTGCTAAAATGAGCAGTAAGAGCCAGGAAGAAATAGGAAACAGGAGTTCTGGCTAAGGTTCAACATAGTGATGTTAGGTAAGTTTCTTCATGCCTAGGTTTCTCCTTTGTGAAAATAACCTTCAGCTTCCATACTGGGTTCCCTAAACATATCCTTGAATCTTTATAAAGCAGAGGAAAAACTATCCAGCAACTGACCTTATGAAGTTCTCTAGAAGGATGACTAAAGAACAATGCGAAGCTTTCCTAAATGAACACACTGTTACTTATATGTACACCTGAATTCTGTTCTTTCAAAAAAGACACCACAGGAAGTTGCACATTTATTGTAAAAATGCTGCCATGGCACAAAAGTTTAGACATTTTTCAGAAGTGCTTTAGAGTCAGCAGTTCATTCTTCTGAATGCACAGCAGTGGAATATGGATATTCGTAACTTCAATTTATGCTTTGCTTACCGCCTAGGAAGATTTTAAGCAGCTTATATTAAAAACATTTATGCTAATGTATAAAGGAAAAAATTGTATAGCTTCCCCAGGTGACGTCTGTGAAGGGAGGATTTCTTCAAATATTTATGCTTGTAAAGAAAAAAAAAAGACCATATGACTTTGTAAGTGCAATTCATAGTTAGGGAAGAGGGGAGTCAAACTCCACAAATACAGTGTCAATCCCTCACTTCTCACCCCACTGTTTGTAGCAGCATAAATAACTGCCTACTTCTCTCTACTTCAAGTCTGCTTCTTCATCACTAGGTCAGGATGGTCCTGAGTAACAGAATTGATCACTTTTCTGAAAAGTGATTTTCAGACAGTATAAGCCTGATCCCCTCATATTAAACAGGGACACAGCTGCCCTAACCCTATCCTTAAGACACAAAAACACCTCAATCCCACATTCTTATTCAGAGCCTCTGCAAAATGGCTTCACCGGAAATCCTGTCTACATAAAAGCGCTTATATTAATTACTCTTTGATCTTCTCGATATTTCCCTAAATGACATGTGCAGACATTAAATGATCCGGTAGTGATGAGGACCCTTCACAGATTCTAAGAATCACTTCTTATAACACCCTATAAAACATTGTTAAAGCTACACAATCAGTTACCTGAAGGAGAATTTAGCCAACTCTTCACGCTCATTAAGATCAGGTCTTCATCCAACAGATGACAAAAGCTGCAACTTATCAAACTCAGGCTGCTAAACCAGACACAAAGACCGCTTTGTTCCAATTACTTCGTTAGGGATTGTAAGTGTCCTCTTCCACTGCTCCCAATTTCACTTTTACTAGCTGATAAGCAACAATGAACCTTCCTGGCACTACTGGCTCACCATATCTACCCCACCTGAAGGTTTTATTGCCAAAGGAGAAGAAACAAGTGATTATCCACCGAGGTGTTTCCCTCCACTCAGGCTTCAAACTCATCTTTGAAGCTGCTCCAATTTTTTCCAGCTTTCTTTCTGGAATAACTTAGAGCACCAAGAGTAACAAACTCAGTGCTCAAGGAGCCCCTGGATTGACAGGATCTTCGTGAAAAGGCTTTTCTTTCTTCTGAATACCTATTTATTTTGGAATAAACAGAGTCCCTTTGGAATTTTCACTTTGGGAGTCCGTAATTACATTTCATAACAAGGACGGTCCTGAACTATCAAGCTTAGATTTGAAACGGGTCGGCATATTTTCTTGAAAGTTCACGGGAAAACGGCGTGGAAGAAGAAATAGCGGAGGGACATCAGACAGAGGATACATAAAGTGAGAGCCTGTACTGCTCATTCTGGAATGTGGCTGGGGTCGTTCATATCCTTCTGACCTGTGAATAAAAAATTTTAATGCCACTCAGGAGACACTCACCTTGAGAATTTTTACAACCACTCTTTCATTGTTGGTGATGTTAATGGCCTCAAATACTTCACTATACTTTCCCCGACCAAGTTTTCGAACCAGTTGGTAATCATCTTGATTACTGTGAAAGGCAAGAACGACACATAAACACCAGGACTTGGGATTAACCCAGCCTATGCCCACTATACACCCCCATCAAGCAGCTTCCATTAATCAAGCACTTGCAAGTGTCTGTCCATCACACCACAACTCATCCCCTAAATGAAAGCCACAACATAAACTTGGCTCCCTTCACTCTGCACGGAGCTCCTAACCTAACTGGTCCCTCCTAACTTGGGGAGATGAGGTAGGAAGGCACGGCTCCCATTCGACCTCCAGGGATGAGCAAAGCATCCATCCTGGAGGCTCCGAGGCCGCCCCTCCGCCCGGGGCTCCACAGCACCTGCCTTATCCTTTACACCCTCAAGGTAGACAGCGCCAGCTTTGAGAATCTGGACGGCTTCGAAAAATTTCCTCCCACCAGTCTCATTTCAGAAAATTATAAAGCTCAAGAGGACAGCTGCTGACTGCCCACCCCAGCAGGAACCCAAAAGTGCGGGGAGGAAGGGCTGCTCCCTCACTTCCACCAGGCTCTGGTCCCCGGACCCCACACTTCTCCCCGGTGAGAAAGCATTCCTGGGGATAATGGGGAGAAGCGGGGCGAGAAAATGAGGATGTGCGGGGGGGCTCTGCCTCCCACCCCAGACCCACGGAAGCACGGGCCCGGCGGGGGCGGCGGCGGCGGCGGCGGCTTTACCCCCAGCTCGGGACGTGAGCCTCGTAGTCCCAGTACTCGCGGCTCCTCAGGCTGTTCACCTCGGCGTAGACCCGGGCCCTGCTGCCCGCGGCCGGGCCGGGCATGGCGGGCGGGACCGGGGGGCGCCGCGGGGCGCAGAGGGCGGCGGCGGCGGCCCGGCCGGGGGCGCGGGGCGGCGGGCGGAGGAGGCGGCGGGCCGCGGGGCGCCGGAGGAGGAGGAGGAGCGCGGCGGCGGGCGGCCGCGCCAGGCCGGGCCCGCGGGGGCGGGCGGGCTGGGGGCGCGGGGGGCGCCGGCCGAGCCGGCCCGGCCCTGGAGCGGCCGGCGGGGCAGCGGGGCGGGCGGCGCTCGCGCTCGCGGCGGCCTCCGCTCGGCTCGCGGCCCCGAGGCGGCGGCGGCGGCGGCACCGGCAGCGGCAGCCGCCGGCCGGGAAAGGGGCAGCGGCAGCGGCGGCGGCGGCGGCGGCGGCGAAGAAGGAGGAGGAGGAGGA
The DNA here is from genome assembly GCA_031878705.1 of Tapirus indicus. Lineage (NCBI taxonomy): Eukaryota > Metazoa > Chordata > Mammalia > Perissodactyla > Tapiridae > Tapirus > Tapirus indicus. Next base: position 26,354,259 of record CM062927.1, on the reverse strand, counting down.
GGAGGAAACCCGGAAAAGGGGCCGCGCTCGCTAGGAGCGGCCGCCGCCCGGCCCGGGGCCGCCCCGGCTCACAGCGCCCCCTGCAGCGCGGGGGGACCCGCCGGGCGCCGGCCCCGCCCCCGGCCCCGCCCCCGGCCTCCCGCCGCTCTGAGCCCCTCCAAATCTCCCCACGCTCGGCCCGGCCGGACACCCTCACCGAGGGGCCTCCGCCGCCCACAGACTGCTGCCCCAAAGTTCTGCCCCCGTGTACCCTTTCAGGACTGTCCTGGAGACCCCCTACCCCAAGTTCTCTACCCTCCAGTCATCCAGAATTTACCCACCCTGACCTCCCATACTGACCCAATTCTGACCCTCCTGTCACCCAAACTGTGCCTGTCAAGTGCCTCCCCAACAACTCGCTCTTATCACTCAGAGTCTCCCCACCTCAAGATTTCTCCATCCCTCCCAGAGACCCCTCCCCTTCCCCCAATGGACCCTGTCCTGTCACCTGTAGACTCCTCAACCCCAAGACTTACCCTCTGTCTTCATCCAGAGCCCTCTTCACAAACCTTTACCCCAGCCAAATTGCTCACTGTAAAGTTCCTATTTTTCCCTTTGTAATTAATAAGCAACTGTGGGAAGATACTTTGAGACTATGTAAATACTCTGGTTTTGCTGGGGAGGATGGAGAGCAGGAGAATTATGAGAGTCCTGCCTGAAGGGACAGGCTAGGGGTTGGGCACGGACCGAGGGTGCGGTGGCCAATCAAACTTTGGCCTATTTTATTATGTTCCCTTCTAGCCCTGAACATTCTTCTCTCTTTGATCTTCTGGGCCTTTCTTTTGTCTTGCTTTCCCAAGCCACAACCTTTATCAACAGAACTTCCTTACTCAGCCCAGGTTGCTCTGATTCCAATCCTTTCTCACATTCTGTTTTCTAGGTGAGACCCTGCTTTCTCCTTCTTAATATAGTTAAGCGCACAGACTGTGGAGTCAGATCCATCCAGATTTGAATCCCAGCTCTACTACTTACAATCTGTGTAACCTTGGGTCAATAACTTAACCTCTCTGTGCTGCAGATTTTACAGCATAAAAATAGTAATGGCACATTCACAATAGCCAAGACGTGGAAGCAACCCAAGTGCCCATCAACTGACGAACGAATGAAGATGTGGTATGTATATACAATGGAATACTACTCAGCCATAAAAAAGACAAAATTGTCCCATTTGCAACAACATGGATGGACCTTGAGGGTATTACGTTAAGCAAAATAAGCCAGAGAGAGAAAGACAAACACCATATGATTTCACTCATATGTGGAAGATAAACACATGGATAAAGAGAACAAATTAGTGGTTACCAGAGGGAAAGGGGGTTGGAGGGTGGGCGAAAGGGGTAAAGGAGCACATATGTATGGTGATGGATAAGAATTAGATTATTGGTGATGAGCACGATGCAGTCTATACAGAAATTGATAAATAATAATGTACACCTGAAATTACACAATGTTATAAACGATTATGACCTCAATAAAATAATTGAAGGAAAAAAATAGTAATGGCATCTACTTCACAGGGCTGTGGGGGAGAATTAGACAAAGTAAACAAGGTAACACTTAGAACAGTGTCTAGCAGATACTAAATGCTCAATATTATTATTACCAGACCCCAAATGCTCAATATTATTATTACCAGACCTGGGGCCTTTCTCCTATCACTTTTCCCTCCCTGAGACCACCATATGCCCATCTTTCAGTTCCTTCCACCCTCCAAGCTTGGCCAAGGCCCCCCCACTCCCTCCAACCCCACTTTCCCATGCCTGACTCCTTTTTCCTCTTCAAGTCTCACCTTTAAGTTCACTTCAAATGTTAGAGTTGATACTTCTCTATCTCAGCACCCTATCCCCATCCTTCAGAAAACTGCGTAGTTTGTAATTATTTGTTTCCTAGGTTATTGTCTGCCTCCTGCACTGTAAAAACAGCATGAGAAGGAGGACAGACTTGGGTGCTCAACGTTGGCTCACCCAGCACTTGCCTCAGTTGGAGGCTTTGAACGAATACAATGTTACCCCACAGATCACCTGTTAATTACAAAGGAGAGCCAGGAGGTCACCACATCAAATTTAACATCATCAATACCTTCTGACTTGATGCACGGAGGAGAGACACAACATCTGCAGAAAATTCTTAACTTGAATCTAATCATGGAAAACACAATCAGACAAATCCAAACTGGGGAACATTCTACAAAACAGCTAGCCTGGACTCTTCTTGTGTCACTGTCACAAGAGAAAACAAAACAAAACTCTGGAGGAGTGTTCTTGCTTAAAGGAGCCTGAGAGAGAGAAACTGAATGAAGTGTCTAATTCTGGATTGGATCCTGGATGAAAAAGGTAGGAAGGAAAGGAGGGATGGAAGGAGGCAGGGAAGGAGAAAGAATACAGCTAAAAGGACACTTGGGACTACTGAGGAAATTTGAATATAGGATGTATGTTACATAATAGTATTATATCAATGTTTAATTTGGTGAGTGTGGTGATTGTGTTGTGGTTATGCAGGAGAATCTCTTGATTTTAGGAGTTGACATGCCAAGTGTTTAGGGATGAAGTATCATAATATCTGCAACTTAGTCTCAAATGGTTCTTCAGGAAAACCTGGGTTCCTCACAGCACAAGTATCCATGGGGAGAGGTGAGCAATGAGGGAGAAATGTCAACAATTGGAGAATGCAATTGAAGACTATGTGAGTTTGCAACTTTTTGGTAGATTTGAATATTTTCAAAATAAAAACTCGAAGAAAATAAATAAAGCGTTTATGGAATAAGTGGACTTTGCAGTTTAATTCCCAAACCCACAAACTTCCCTAAATCTCTTTTACAGGAGAAGAGATATTCTCAAGCTCTTACTTACTGCAGCCTTAGGATTTCTTTCTGACAAGTGTCTGTAAACTAGTCTAGACCAGAAGTTCTTAATCCTGAGCCTTGGAGGAGCTTCCTGGGTTTCAGGAACCCGCGACACTATGCAAAATTTGTGGGTCAGTATGTGTGTGTCTGTGTGTGTGTGTACATTCTTTCCTTAGCATCCATCAGATTCTCAAAGAAGGCCATGACCCAAAAATGGTTCCAGACCACTGGTCAAACTACTAGGACCAACCCTGCATGGGGCCCCATTGCTCACCTCCACCCTGGTCCACCTCTGACCCCACCCACCACGAAACCCACACCCATCTCACGTAACCTGCTCCCACAACCTGCCAGGACACCTGAGGATTCACCCACGCATTACTCTGGTGCAACGTGTTCCTGGACCTGGCCGACACTTTGCTAACTCAGCCCTGAAGCCTTCAGTCAGTCCTCCCACGGCCAAATGGAGTATCTTTTTACGATTTGTTAGTAGGTAGATTGGGTACCCCATGGAACTGGCGGAGGCCCACCGCCTCTCTTCCCTGCCAGCCTGCCATGCAGCGTGCTTGGCGTGAATTAAGATGGTCAACTGGAGGTGGTATCAATGCAACCTTCACTGAAGGATTAAGTCTCCCTGGATATGGACAGGGACAGGCTGGTGGCTCTGCAGGGGTGGTGACAGGGCAGGGAGGTTCAGTGAATTAGAATCAACTTCCCCTAATTACTCTGTGTGTGTGGGTTTGGGGGTGAGTCTAATTCAGGGTTACACAAGGGAGAATGAAAGAGGGCATCTTGAGTCAAATAGCCCAACAATTTCATACCAAATTCTATCCAAACACACACACACACACACACATACAAAACCCCCAAAACAAAAATTTAAAACCTCCAGAAGAACACCTTCTATCTTCACGGCGCTTATTTCTGAAACATTTGAGAAGTTTATAGGCTTTTATCCCGTATTGCTGGTTCTAAGGACCTAGCCTAAGAAAATAATGTGAATTACAATCAAAGAATTATTAATAGTAATGACAATTTGTGTGTTCAGTACGAGGACCCTGAGGCTAAAAACCATTGAATTTATACTTTAAATGGGTAAATTGTATGCTATGTGAATTATATCTCAAGAAAGCTGTTTAAAAAAGTCTTATGAGGGACTGGCCCCATGGCCTAGTGGTTAAGTTCAGCACGCTCCACTTCGGCAGCCCAGGTTCAGTTCCTGGGCATGGACCTACACCACTCATTGGCGGCCAGGCTGTGGCGGTGACCCGCATACAAAATAGAGGAAGATTAGCACGGATGTTAGCTCAAAGTGAATCTTCCTCAGCGAAAAAAAAATCCTGAGATTGGTGCTGTTGTAAGGATCCCCTTTTTGCAGTTGAGGAAACTAAGACTCCAATGACATGGATAATTGAGGCAGAATCTAGATTTGAACTCAAGTCTTTCTGACCACCAAATCCATTTCCTTAATCCTTCTTTGATTTAATATATTCCCCCAAAAGGGCCAAAGATATTCATTATGAAAATCATCATCTTTAATTCATGAAAATGTAAAACAACCTAAATATCCCCAATTGGGGGACCAGTTAAATAAATTGTGGTACATCCCTACAGTGAAATATTAGGCATCATTAAAAATTATGATAATCAGGAATTTTTAGTGATGAGAAACAGTTTATTATACAAGGTTTTTAAAATAAGTGTTTTTTTAAAGAGACACAAGTAATTGTGGTAAGCAGAATAATGGTCCTCCTGCCCCTCAAAGATACCTACTTTCTAATCCCTGGATCCTGTGAATATGCTACCTTACATGGAAAAAGGGACTTTGCAGATGTGATTAAGGATTTTGAGATGGGGAGCTTATCCTGGATTGTCCAGGTGGACTCACTGTAATCATAAGAGTCCTTATAAGTGAAAGAGGGAGGCAGGAAATTCAGAGAAGTAGATGTGATGATGGAAGCAAAGGTCAGAGTGATGCGATTGCTGGCTTTAAAGGTGGAAGGGAGCCACGGGCCAAGGAATGTGGGCAGCCTCTAGAAGCTGGAAAAAGCAAGAACATGCATTCTCACCTTGTGCCTCCAGAAGGAATGCAGCCCCGCCAACAACTTGATTTTAGCCCAATGAGACCCACTTTGAACTTCTGACCTCTTGAACTATAAAATAATAAATCTGTGTTGCTTTAAGGCGCTAAGTTTGTGGTAATGTGTTACAGCAGCAATAGGAAACTCATACATGGTATATAGTTACTAAACATTTTTCAAGAAATTCAGAAGTCAGAGTGGTAAAAAGCGAAAGGTGCCCTTCTTCGCCTTCCACATTTCCACAGTTTGGTGTATACCTTCCTGGCCTTTTTCTATGTGAAAAGAATATATAATACAACCTATGTTCTTTTGTTTTGCTTTGCCTTGTTTCAAAGCAGGATGCCAAAGTGTATGTATGTATTTTAGTAGGTAAGTTCTCGGGTGTGTAACAAATGTATAGAAAAAAACTGGAAGGAAATACATTAAGTGACTTTGGGTCTTGGAATCATTTGATTTTACTTTTTAGTCAGAAAAAATAACCAATTGTTACAGGCTGTTGACTACCCTACAACTCATAGGTTAGTGGGGGCTTTTCTCCAGTTGGGAAGGGGTGGAGGGTAGGGGAATAGGGTCTTAAATTCTCTCTGTAAACCAGGGAGTCCACGGGGAATGCTGGACTCTCACCTCTGGGTGTCTTTGAGGCTCCAGACAGGTGAATTCTCTGTGTTAATTAGGGCTCCGCTGGCTGCCCTCCGCCTGGGAATGTTCACACACAACTTGCTTGGGGATATCACTTTTGATCATTTTTTTCCTAATTATCCTTAAAGTGTGACCCACTCTGCCCTCCACCCAGAGAGTGCCCCCGAGGGGCCAGGAGAGGATGTGGCACAGCCTGCCCCAGGCTAGAAGTGATAGAAACAGAAATTTTCTGCTGGTTCTCCAGTGGGGTCCCCTTTTATTCAGCCTTGTCTGACTGGGAAGTGGGGGCACACTTTTAGTTCCCAGCCCCCAACACCCACCTGTCCCCAAAAGCTCAGTGAACTCAAACTCTCCTAATACTCTCAGGGAAGGATGGAAAAGCTCGTTCTGACTAAAATGTAAATAACAGCTGGCTAAAAGGCAGTTGTATTTCAAGGAGGGTCAGGACCAAGAAGTCTTGCAGAATGAATTCTTAATCCTGGAATTATATGTGATTAAAAGGTGGAGGGGGTATTTTGGATGGTAGGCAGTCTTCCCTGAGGGACATACCCACTCCATGAGGTGGGGGGGCGCATTTAGAGGGGAGTGGGCTGAAAACTACAGCAGCAGGCACCCCGCACCCCCTGGCAGGGCCATTGTACTTCACAAATATTCATCCTCTTCCTGCCAAACTGCTCCTCCAAATTGTCCAGAATCACCATCGACTCCCACGTCCCATCCATCACCAAGTCCAGCTGGCTTTCTCTCCAGCTGGCAGCTCACTTCCACCCTCCTGTCTTGATGCCCATACCCTTTGTCCTGATTTAAGCCTGCATCATCTCCTCCTTGGATTTTCTGCAGGTCCTTTTCTGCAGCGATTTCTGGGCTGTCAGACTCACCACATGCTAACCCAGGGGTCTTTAACCTGGATCGGTGGCTAGTACTTAGTGGGTTCAGAAACTTGCATGAAAAAAATTACATCTTTATTCACTAACCTCTGAATAAAAGTTAGCATTTCCTTCCATTATGGATGTAGTAAAAAACAAAAACAAGAAAACACGACAGTATTAGTGGTACCCCCGAATTTGTCACGAGTAGACCTCCCAGATACTTGCTTGCCACTTCACGGTTGGTGTTATTTTAAAGCAGGAAAGTTTGCTCTTCAGAAAGATCAGCTGCTCTGATTGCTGGAAGCAAAAGAATATGGAGAGCTCCTCCATCAAACCTCCATCCTCCTCCTGACATTGGGCTTTTCCCCCTGTATCCCGGCCCCCATGTAGGGCTTTCCTCACCTGGGGGGCCTCTCTTTCAAAGACCCTGAGCCTGAGATTTGATAGCTTTTTATTTCCCCCAATAGATGAATGGCTATACCCTGAGGATGAAAGAAACACAACGAACAACAACAAAAAAGCCAACTAAACTAAACTAACGAAAAAGCTTGCACGCGCGAGCTCCACTCTTTGTTTCAGGAAGTGCATCATCTCTGGATGCTTGCAGACATCTTCCCATTTGACTGGAAGATGACACGGAAAGCCTGGATGCTAGTGATGGGCCCTATGAATGTGGGGACCTGCCAGCTGTGCTGCCCACAAGAGCACAGAGCACAACAGAAGTTCCTGTGGATGACCTGCCAGCCCCAGGAAGCACAATTCAAGCCCAAGAAGAAAATAAAAATCCCACACCCCTAAGGTGGGGACCAATCCCTTCACTGAGAAAGTGGAGGAGGAGACACAGATGACAGTGAGAAAGATGGGTGGGAGAACAGGGCCCTGGTTGCAAGCACTTTAGACTTCGGTGGCGTTGCTGGAACCATCATGGAGTCAAGCAGAGACTCGCCCTAATTAGCGCAAGAATCATGTCACTCTGCCAACACCGTAATCCTTAGACCCCATTCTAAGTTTGCCGTTTGCCCCAATAATGTCCTTTAGGGCAAAAGGATCCCCTCCAGAACCAGCTGTGTCATTTAGTGGTCATGTTTGTTTTTTGAAATTGAGATATAATTGACATATACCGTTATATGGGTTTAGGTGTACAACATAATGATTCGCTATGTGCATATATTTCAAAATGATCACCATATTAAGTCTAGTTAATATCCGTCACCACACATAGTTACAGTTGTCATGTTTCTTGAATCTCTCTTGGTTTAGAACAGTTCCTCAGTTTCTTTTCAAAGATTATAGGCCACTTCTTCTGTAGCCTGTTTCTCAACTTGGGGATATCTGATGTTCCTTCATGATTTGATTCACATTATGTATCTTTGGCAGAAACATTACAGAAATAATGCTGTGTGCCTCGCATCGCATCCTATCAGGTGACATACAGTTTCTATCTGTCCCATTACTTGAGGTATTAACTTCAATCACTTCACTATCAAGATAGCGTCTGCCAGATTTCTCTACTGTAAAGTTACTCTTTTTACCTTTGTAAGGAATATATATTTTATGGGGAGGTATTTTGGACCAATTATTTGGACCATATTTTATGAGGAGGTATGGGGACCAATTATCCTGGTCCTCGTCAAACTTTCTGTTTATTTATTCGTAGTGGTATAGACTCATGGATTCCTATTTTATTCCATGGGTTATAATCAATTTTTGTCATTAGTTATTTTGATGCTCAAACTGTCCCTTGTTTGGCTAGTGAGTGCCCTCAAGCTGGCTTCTGGTCCCTTTCGATGTGTTCCATCATCCTTCGAGCACTTTCTTATCTTTTGGCACAAAAGATGTTCAAGGCTCATCTTGTTCTTTCCCTCCCCCAGGCCTGGAATCAACCGTCTCTTCAAGGGGGTCCTGACTCCTTTCAGTGGAGGATAGTATTTAGAAGCCAAGATCTGGGCACAAGGTGTGCTCATCATGATTGGACCATTGCTGCTCTCAGGCCTTCTCCAGTGGACTGAGCTAGAAAAAATATATATGTATACACACACACACACACGCCATTTCCATCTGGTTTATTTCTATATATATCTGCATATATTGAAAACCATGAGTTCACTCCATATCTCCAGTTCCAACTTAACACCATAGAATTCATTCTAGTTTTCTCCCTTTCTATATCTGTAACCCTCTTTTCTGCCAGTGAGCAATCTGGCCCCTGCAGAGCTCTTCTAGGTAGTGGAAGGAGTGTTAAGAAAGGTCTCTCTGAGGAGGCGACATTTAAGCTGAGAGTTGAAGGAACTGAGGGCATAAGTCATGCAGAGTCTGGGATCAGAGTGCCAGGGGGTTCTAGGCAGAACATGTAGTCACTGCAACGGCCCTGAGCAGAAGCGCTGGGGTGTCGGAGGAAGAGCAGGAGTCCTGTGGCTGAACCCGCAGGCAGATGATGTCAGCCAAGTAAGAGGGGACGGTTCAAGTGGCGACTTGTAGACCATTTTAAGGACTTTGGTTTTTATAGTGACCAAGATAGGAAGACACTGGAACATTTCAAATGCAGAAGAGACGTTGTTTTATAACGGATTGCTCTAATTGCAAATATGGAAGCAGGGAGACTGGCGGGGACTCCTGCAGTAAACCAGTGAGTGAGGAGCATGGCTGGGAAGGTGGTGAGAAATGGTCAGATTTGGGGATCATTTTTTAGAGGGAGCCAGCAGAATGTGTGATAAATTAGATGTGGCATGTGGAGTGTGAGAGATAGGTGGAGGCACAATGAGACATAAGTGTTCCTTAAATAAATGAATAAAGTAGAAAAACTGTATGCAAAGCACTTAGCATGAAGTGTGGCATATATAAACTCATCGTGATCATTGTTTATCAATTGATGAATGGAGGTGAAAACTTCCCCAGCAGGCTCCTCTCCCCATCCATCCAATTCTGGCCCATCTTGGAATCCTGGAACGTGACCCCTTGAGCAGAGCTTCCACTTTTCAACCGGAGCTCTCTCTGTCCCTCCCCCACCCTTTCCAATGAGTCAAAACTCCCACTTCCTCTGAGCCCTGTCTCTGCAGGGTGTGAGTTGGCATCTGATAAGCTAATTCACAATACGGTATTGACTTCTTTCAAGATGCCTACTCCTCCCAGTATTATTCACATTTTTTAAAAGGTAGCAACTTACTTACTTAGCTGGGAATGTGATGGAATCTCTGACAGTGTGGCAAGCTGGTGAAGGAGGTCATTTTGCTCTGGTTAGCACTCAAATGACAACTTACAGAGGTCTGGGACCTCCTCGAAGGGGTCCAGCTCAAGACGGTGCTACATTCTTCCTCTCCCCTGCCTTACACAGCAACCCCGAGCATTTGCCACCTCTATTTACCACAAGAACATGATCCACGTTTGGCCAGGAGATCACCCATTCTAGATGCTTTCCCTGAGGTGGGCAGGGCTTAGTGTAGCTGCCCTGTCCCTTCGGGAACCCCCACCTGTGGGATGGCTCAGCAGGGCGGTCTTCACTCATCCCTCAGACTCAACCTACTGAAAAGAGACTTGTAATCCTGAGGCCACTGCGCTCAGTGCTTTGATTGTGTGCAAAATTGGTTTCTGTGCAAGATCAGTTTAAGAAGCAAGGTGACAAAAGTACAGTGAGATACCATTTCACACCCACTAGGATGGCTGTAATCAAAAAGACAAATAATAACAAGTGTTGACAAGGTTGCGGAGGAATTGGAACCCTCCTACACCACTGGTGGGAATGTAAAATGGTGCACCCACTTTGGAAAACAGCTTGGCAGCTCCTAAAAAGTTTAGATAGAAAGTTACCGTATGACTCAGAAATTCCACTCCTAGGTATACTCCCAAGAGAAATGAAGACATATGTCCACACAAAAACTTGTAACTAAGGTTTATAGCAGCATTTTCCATAACAGCCAAAAAGGGGAAACGACTCATATGTTCATCAACTGATTAAAATGTGGTACATCTATCCAAGGGGATATTATTGAGCAATGAAAAGGAATGAATTACTGATACAGGCTACGACATGGGTGGGCCTTGAAAATATTATGCTAAATGAAAGAAACCAGACACAAAAGACTCACATGTTGTATGATTCCATTTATAGAAAATGTCCAGAGTAGACAATACATAGAGACAGAATGTAGATTACTGGTTGCCAGGGGCTGGGAGGAAATGGGGAGTGACTGCTAATGGGTATAGGGTTTCTTTTTCGGGTGATGAAAATGTTCTAAAACTGATTGCACAGCTCTGTGACTATAATCAAAAACATGGAATTGTACACTTTAAATGAGTGTATGGTATGTGAGTTGTGTCTCAATAAAGCAGTTACATATTTTTTAAAATGAAAGCAAGAAAGAAAGGAAGAAGAAAAGAAAGAGAGGAAGGAAGGAAGGAGGAGGGTCATATGGACAAGGAAACCTGGTGCAGTGACTAATTGGAAATACCCAGATCCCCAGGGACTGGTCCTACCTTCTTAGAATGTGGGTCAATGGGAGGAAGATGAGAGATGCCAAGGGGACCACAGAAACCATGGCCACTTTCTGTTAGGGAACTACTGTGCAGAATTTGCTTGGGGAACCAGGGGAAAGAATAGGAATGTTAAGAGAAATTATCCCAAACTTGGAAATAAGGCAAAAAGAGGACTGCATGTCCTTTCAGTGTATGCTGGAGCACTCCTAGATTATTTCATTATCTGGGGGATATACCTTTGTTTGACTTGAACTTTCCCATTGACTGGGGCCCAGATTCCATAAAGTTGTGAGCTAAATTGTAGAATTTTGTTTGGTAGAGGGGCAAATGATTATTGTCCGTTAGAAAAGATAACCCCAAAGGTTACAGTCTTATTGCCCTGTAGGATATTAATCAGTTTTGTCTCTAATCTAGCAAACTGATTTTAGTATGCCTTTCCGGACAGACCATATAATCCCTTTTCCTCTCATTCTCCATTGCACCGTCTTTCACCCTCTGGTTCCCTCATTAACAATTACATTTATCTTGGGTGCATGCTCATTTGTACGTGGGTCACGTTTCTAATGTTCTTAAAGTTATACTTTCACAGGGAACTGAGGTCAGTTGCTGTATTTCAAAAATAGTACCGACTAGTGATCACTTTAATCAGTATAGACAGCACTTGAGCAGTAAAGAGGGGCCCCCTAGATGCTGAAATAAGGAACCATTACAGGGGACTCTGGTGCTTAAAGCAAGAAGAGATGTTACAATGTTATCTTATGAAAAAGAGGGATTTTGCTTAAAATTTTATACACACACATCTATATATATACATACGTACATTTTACAATGACGAAGAGAGAGAAAAAAAGACTGGAAGGCTATACGAGTAATCACCACAATTGTGTCATCAGTGATTATCTGGAGGGGGCTGAAAGGGACATTTTTAATTTTCTTCCCTGTATTTTTCTGCTTTTTCCAATTTTCAACAATAAATATGTCTTACATTTGAAAGTTTAAAAGAAAGTCAACAGGGGGCCGGTCCCAATGCCTAGCAGTTAAGTTCAGCATGCTCCACTTTGCTGTGGTGGTGACCCACACACAAAACAGAGGAAGATTGGCAACAGATGTTAGCTCAGGGCCAATCTTCCTCAGCAAAAAAAAAAAAAGCCAGCAAATAAATTTGATGGGAGGAAAAAAATCTGGGAGTAAGTTAAGAGAAATGAACCCCTTGTCTGGGCACACTGGTGAAGGGCATGTTGGGAATATGTGTCCTCTCCCAGAAAACCATTAATAACTAGTTTTAGCAGAAACATAGGAAGCAAAAAGAGCACACTGGGTTACACATTACTAAGAGGACTTCAGATCAGTGTTCAACTGGGGGTGATTTTGCCCCAGGGGACATTAGGCAAAGTCTGGAGACATTTTTCTTTGTCATAACTGGGAGGGAGCAAGGGGTGGAGAAATGCCACTGGCATCTAGTGGATAGAGGCCAAGGGTGCTGCGAAACATCCTACAATGCACAGAACAGCCCTGAAACAAAATGTGGCCCAAAATGTCAATAGTGTCAAAATTGAGAAATCCTGATTTTTAGCAACAAAGCCAAGGGGATAAAAGCAGAATCTGAAGTGTCCAAACTACAATTACGATTATGTACATAGAGTCAAGGATATAGTTAAAACTACATACGCTCCAATCCCACTCACAAAACCATGCTCCTGACCTGGGGCACTCCCCTGGGGAGCCATCTCTCCCAGTCCGGATAAGGAGTGAGGAAAAGGTGCTTTCCCCCCCACCCCTTTTCTCTCCTCTGGAACAGAATTCCTGTCCCTACCATGAAACATTCTACGGCCATCATAAAGAATGAATTAGATCTATATAAACTGACTTTGAAAAATGTCCAGAATATATTGTGAAAAAAGAAAATTGCCCAACAATATGTATAGCATCATCCATTTTTGTAAAAGTGAACCATACAAAGAGGTATTAACACTTGCTTATGTGCACAATGAGGCATTATTGCAGTGATTTATATTAGGGAAAAAATTGGAAGCATGGCACTTTCAGTTAAAATAATAGATTGAAGACATGTATTTTCCTCTGCCTCCTCCCAAGGCACTACCAAAATCAGACTAAATGAGCCAAAAAGGCATAAACCCACAAAAGTACCAAAAATAACAGGAGAGCGGTCAAGAGCAGATGAGAGGTGTTAAAATTTGGGGAGGTGGAGAGCAGGTGAGTTAGTAGAGCTGAAAATGTCTGCAGAAGGGGGTGCCAATAAACAGCCGGGATACTCGCTCGCCCTTCCAGCCTCTTTGCATGAAGAGGAAGTTGTGCTGGATGCTTGACTTCCATCCGGTGGGAAATTGACATAATGTGCTGTTTCCCACCCCACCCTCTTTACTGCCATCTGCTGGAAAATGATCATAATAAATAGACAAAGTGACAATATTTACGAGGCGAATGGCTCCCCTAAGATATGGTTCCACTGTGTACCGTCCAGCTTGCACATCTGTACCTGGAGGACCCCACCAGAAGATGCATGGACTAAAACCCCAAAATGCCAGGAAGTGAGTCAGAACGACATGTCGGAGGTAGAGAGGGACCTCAATAGAAGCACGGCTAGGAACCCTGTATGGGAAGCAGTGGGACCACTGTGGCAGACTGCATTTCCAAAGATGGCCACAGCAGTATCTCCCATTCCACACGTATTCCACAATGTGACCATGACAATCCTCTTGTTGATAGGGTCTGTCTCCCCTCCTGGATTGGGGCAGGCGTGCACAGCAGAACGCAGTGGAAGTGACACTGTTTCTGAGCCTGGAACTCTTGTGGTAGAATTCTAAGCCTTCACGTAAGCAGTGTGTCCTGAGACCACCACGTGGTGAGGAAACAGCCCACATGGAAAAACCCCGTGGAGTGGACCTGAGACTAAGGAGCAAGAGAGAGGAGGAGGTGGATGAATGCCTGGCCCCCTGCTAGTCCAGCTTCAGTCACCTTCTGGCTGCAACTTTGTGAGAGATCCCAAGCCAGAAGCACCCAGGTGAGCCTTTCCCAAATTCTTCGGCCACAGAAACTATGAGAGATAATAAAATGAATGTTGGAGTTTTGGGTGACTTTTTACTTAGCAACTGCAACTGGAATAACCACCTAGGAGCCCCTTTAAGATCTGCTGCAGTCAGGCAACTACCCCTTCCTGAGATTTCTACCCTTGGCAGCAGTTTATTCTACAGAAAAAATGGAAACAGGGAGTCTCCAGACCTAGGGAGACCAGGCACAGCAGAAGGCAGGGAGAGACATTATACTAAAACTAGGGATGGAATGGGAAAGTGTGTATGCCGTGTGGGAAGAACGCTGGTTCCTCCTACCACTTGGCTCTAAGGATGCTGCCGGCCAGGGTCAAAGCCTCATCACAGTGGGAGACTGGAGAAACCCAGGGAAATTAACTTGTAGATATTATGGGCCAAGTTAAGTCTCCCTGGAGCTGCAAAAGTGAAACTTTGTAAACAAACATTGGATCTCACTATACTTAATATCCTCAGAGAGATAATAAGGTGTTGCATCCACAGAACAAGAATAAGATTCTATTTTTTTTAAAAAAGCAGTGTCTTGGTTTGCATGTCCCCAGAAGTAGACTCTGAGACAGTGATTCCAGTGCACGTGATTTTGAACAGGTAATCCCAGAAAATACTGGAAGAAGTTGGGGAGTGAGACAGGGAAGGGGAGGAAGACAATAAAAGATGTGTTATTCTAGCCAGTTACTATTATGGGCATCTGGAGCTTGATCTTTCTGGAGAACCCTGGGAGACGGAACAGAACATGCATTAGAGGTATCACAACCAGTGTGCAAGGACCCAGCAACTACTTCCAAGGAAAGTGACCTTCATTACTTTCAGCGTGTCCTGCACTCAGGATGAGGATGCCACTTGGAAGAAAATGGCCCTTGGGCAGAGCATCATAGATATTTGCAGTAAACAGCCTCGGGCAGCTGGAGGGGTGAGTGCCAAGGGCTAATGCCAATAGCGTCTGCTAGAGGAGGCAATCAGAAAACAAGAGTCTTGTAAATTAAAAATGTGAGAGCAGAAACAAAACATTCAATGGAAAGTTGAGAAGGAAAAAGTTGAAGATAGCCTGACTTAATCGATTTGGGGTGCAGGCTGGGCTTCTGGATTTTTTAAAGCTCCCTGGGTGCAGTTAAAGCTGAGAACCACTGCGTGGCGGGAAAAAGATACTTCCACAGTCACAATAAGGTACACAGAGAACACCGCTTTAACCAGCTAACTGTCATGTAACTATATGGGGAGAAAGAAGAGAAGGGAGGCAAATGGGTGGGCATGGTGGGTATAAAGCATTAGACCAAAATCTACCACAGTAGGGAGGTAGTAGAGCGTGTCTCAGGTTGATAAATCAAGAAATAGCATGTAAGCATCTTATTCTGAAATGTAGAGGCTGGGGCTGGCCCTGTGGCATAGCAGTTAAGGTCGTGTGCTCCACTTCTGGTGGCCCGGGGTTTGCAGGTTCGGATCCTGGGGGCAGACTGATGCACCGCTTGTCAAGCCATGCTGTGGCGACGTCCCATATAAAGTAGAGGAAGATGGGCACAGATGTTAGCCCAGGGCCAGTCTTCTCAGCAAAAAGGAGCATTGGCAACGGATGTTAGCTCAGGGCTAATCTTTCTCACAGGAAAAAAAAAAAAAAAGAAAGAAAGAAATGTAGAGGTAAATGCCAGAAGAAACAGCTGAAATAGTAGTAAATCCTTTCTCAGAGGAGCAGGACTCAGGCAGGATGTGTGTGTGATGCATTACTGATTTTTGCTATAAACCTTACAGTATTATTTGATTTTTTAATATCATGGACATGCATGAATTTGATCAAAAATTTTAAAAATAAATTTTGTGAAAGAACAAAAGAAAAAAGTGGCAGCAACCCAAGTATCCATCAACAGGGAAAGGCTAAATAAATTGTGATATATTCACTTAATAGAATACAGTGCTATGCTTAGAATGAAGTAGCTGTGTATGTCCTAACATGGATGGATCTTCAAGACTCAGCATGACTGTGACTGCAAAAAAATAGGTATGATATACCAGCATTTATATAAAACACATGCACGGAAAACAGAGCTAGATATTTCCCATGGAAACAGAAATATGTACAAATCAAAACGCATAGAGAAAGGTGAGGGCGAACAACTCAGAGGAGTAACAGACATAACTCACAGACTGGCGAGAGCAGACTCAGATGGGGGGTAAAAGTCAAGGCAGATTTTGTTCTGTTCCATTTTTTTCCCCAAAGGAGGTAAGTTTTTTATTACTTGTAAAATTCAATTAAATTTTTAAAATTGAATATACATCAAAAGGATGAGAAGACAAGCCACGGTCTGGGAGAAAATATTTGCAAAAGACACATCTGATAAAGCATTGTTACCTGAAATATGCAAAGAACTCTTACAACTCATAAAACAATGAGAAAACAACCTAATTAAAAAATGGGTCAGAGACCTCAACAGTCACCTCACCAAAGAAGACGGACAGATGGCAAATAAGCACATGAAAAGATGCTCCACATCCGTCATCAGGGAAATGCAAATTAAAACAACAATGAGATACCACGACACACCTATTAGAAATGGCTAAAATCTGGAACAATGGCAACACCAAATGCTGGTGAGGATGTGGAGCGACAGAAAACTCTCCTTCACTGGTGGCGGGAATGCAAAATGGTACGGCCACTTTGGAAGGCAGTGTGGCGGTTTCTTACAAAACAAAGCGTACTCTTACCGTACAATCCAAAAATCACACTCCTTGGTATTTATCCAAAGGAGGTGAAAGCTTATATCCCCACCCAAACCTGCACATGGATGTTTACAGTAGCTTTATTCATAACTGGAAGCAACCAAGATGTCCTTCAGTAGGTGAACGGATAAATAAACTATGATCCTTCCAGACAATAGAATATTATTCAGCGCTAAAAAGAAATGAGGTATGAAGCCATGAAAGGATATGGAAGAACCTTAAATGCATATTTCTAAGTGAAAGAAGCCAATCAGAAGAGGCTATATATGATTCCAACTATACGACATTCTGGAAAAGGCAAAACTATGAAGACAGTAAAAGGATCAGTTGTTGCCAGGGGTTGGGAGTGGAGAGAGGGATGAGTAGGCAGAGCACAGAGGACTTATAGGGCAGTGAAATTACTCTATGTGATACCATAATGATGGATACATGTCATTACACATTTTGTCCAAACCCATAGAATGTGC
Source organism: Tapirus indicus (assembly GCA_031878705.1). NCBI lineage: Eukaryota > Metazoa > Chordata > Mammalia > Perissodactyla > Tapiridae > Tapirus > Tapirus indicus. The sequence goes on along the minus strand of CM062927.1, from coordinate 26,337,078 downwards.
AATACCAAGACTAAACCATAATGTAAACTATGGACTCTGGGTGATTATGACACGTCAGTGTAGGTCCATCAGTTGTAACAAATATACCACTCTGGTTGGAGACGTTTATAATGGGGAGTCTATGCATGTGTGGGGGAGGGAGTATGTGAGAAATCTCTGTACCTTCCCCTCAGTTTTGCTGTGAACCTAAAACTGCTCTAAAAAAATAAAGTCCTAATAAAGAAAATTGAATATGCATTATACAGAATCTGGAATATTCCACACCATGCTGTTAATAATAGTTTCCTTCGGGGCGTGGATTGAGATGGAGGGCAGGGAGGGAGGGGAAACTTGCTCTTTTTACTCCATGTCGTTAAGAAATAATTGTTTTACAAAGACTGTGATAGTCTGAAAGACTTTTGAACATAACGAGGTTCTGGGGTCTGGATAGTTCTGGTTGGCACGTGTCTCCTGCTTTTGACGCAGAAGGAGGGTGAGAGTTTTGGCTTGGCAAGGGCAGGGCCCAGCTCCAGGGGAATCTGGTAGAACCAGCTGTGACATCAGAAGGGAATATTGACAGAGTGACTCACTTTTCAGCTCCCTCCTCTCCTTCCACGTGAGCTGCTGGTGGGGCTGGAGCCTACAGAATGCCCTGTTTCAGCAATCCTAGAGGAGGAGTCCTTTCCAAATCGATAGAAACAAGGGACCATTTCAATCCGGGCCTTTGCACAAAGCTCTCTAGGAGCCAGCCCGGGGTGGGGGTTGGGATCTGCGGATGCTTGGGCCTGGGGGGTGTGGGGATAGTGGAAGGTTTTCATCATCCCCTGAGCTTCATTAATGACCTTTCATTTTCCAAGAGCTTTAAGGTATAGCCTTTTTCTTATTTGACCCTCAAGACCACCTGTGAGGTAGATGGAACTGGTGTAACGATCCTCCTTTTCCGGATGAGCAGACTGAGGCCTGGAAGGATCAGACCATTTATCTGAAGGGCAAGTTGGTAGCTGAGTGCAGTGTCCTCCCAGCCCAGCCCACAGCCTCTCTTTGCTTTTTTATTTGCCACAGGGTCCCTCCTTGAGAAGGAAACAGAAGGACACCTCTGTCCCCAAGACAATGGCCTCCCTCTTGGGATCCAATGTTAGCTGAATAGCTGCACCAGGGTGGTAGGAGCAGAGGGACCCTGAGCCAAGTCCTGGTCTCTGAGTGGGTCACTGCTCATGAATCCACCCAGCGTTGACAGGACACTTGCTCTTGGCCGGACACTGCCTTGAGTGTCTTACATACATGACCTCATGCCAGCCTCACAACAAGCCTGTAATGTAGGTGACGTTATCATCAATTTTTGTAACCTTGTTTTTTTACATTTTTCATTTTGTTTTTTAACATGCAGGAGTAAAACAGCAACAACAGTTGGTCTTTCCTGACCCCTCTTGGGCTCAGACCATTCAACACGTACTTACTGAGCCCTTGGTCTGCGCCGGTCTCTCCTGGACACGGGGCTGCAGCAGCCGACAGAACAGACGCTATCCCTGCCTTCAAGGAGCTTACAGTCTCCGGCGGGTGGCGGTGGCACAGAGAGACACAAACGGGTGTTGTCACTCTTGATCCTCACAGCCTGCTGGCAACAGGGGGACGGGGTATAGCAGGTTACCTCTAAGGTCACGCAGAAAGTGGCTGGCAGAGGACTGGGATCTTCTGTGGCCAAAATGGAAACAAATGGAACCACAAGAGAGAAAGAAGGGGGTACCCCAAAGTCCCGAGGCCCTACAACACACAGTGAGTGGGGAACTCTAGATGTCAGCAATCCCTCCCCACAACCACCATTTTATCTAACTCTGCTAGCAACCCCTTGCGGGAGGCAGGTGATATATCTTCACTTAAGGGAGGCTCAGAGAAGCTGAGTAACTCATTCAGGTCACACAGCTAGTAGGAGATACAAGAGGGAAGGAGGTGGTTGGCTTTGGATTCCAAATCCAGTTCCCTTCCTCACCCCGTCATTCAGTGGAACTCAGAGGAAGGAGGATGAAACCAAGACTAAGAGGGACCCTGACTTACACAGGGACACCCCTAACATGGTCTGATGCTTTGAGGTTGGCAAAGCATTTTGACGCTCGCATCTTTGCCGCACTGTGTGTTCCTTCTTTTGTGGTTGATTAGGACAGATCTCACCTGTGCTCCAGAGGTGAGCATGTGCGTCAGGCGGACACAGGTGGCACACTCAGCTAGGTCACTGAGGAGAGTGTAATAAAGCATCTCTTCACAAAGGTGAAGGCAGGATCGGGAAACCAACAAGATCTGGTGCAGTACCCTGGGGCCTGCAGTGGCAGGGACCCATCACCCCCCTAGACTGATGGGGGAGGGGAGGGAGTGACTACTGCCCAGGAGAAATGGTGCTGCACGGAGATGGCACCCTGGCAGGAGCTGGGACCTTCAGTGGAGACACAGCCAGCCCATGGCAAGCTGGAAGGGACGGAGTAGAAAATACACATCCTGATCATACCATCTTCCTGCCCTCCAGTCGCCTGCCTGTGCCTCCCATTTGCTGCACCCAACCTAAACCCAGAAGGTAGGGGAGCCTGCTTTTATAGTCTACATGGGTCAACCTCCCAAGCAGAGTGGGGTGCAGAGGGTGGAGAGTGGCTATGAAGGGGCAAATAGGAGAGATGTAGCACAGCATGTGGCCTGGGATTGGTTCAGAGATGGCGTGTAATCCAAGCAAACCAGTAGGCATCGGCCCTAGAACCTTTGCTGGAGCTACTGGGAGACCCACTCTCTCTCCTTGCTGAGGTTGCTCAGCTGGTAGGATATGAGTCTGGGGCCATCAACCATCTTGCTGCCACATAAGAAGTGCCTGCCTCAGAGCAAAGCCAACATACAGGAAAACTGAGTCCAGAAAAGGGGGAGGGAGTTGGTATCCTAGTGGCATAATTGTGTCCCTGGATCCTGCCATACCTGAAGGTTGAGGAAGCACCCTTGGAGCCAATGATCTTTGTTTTGTGTAACCTCGTAGAAGCTGGGACTCTGTCGCTTGCACTGGAAAGAGTCTTGTCTGATACAGATGCCTGATGGCACAAGTGCCTGGAGGTGCCAGGGACGAAGATGGGCCAGAGTGGAGATCTTCCAGGCCATGAAAGATAGTTTGTGAGCCCCAATCCTTGAGGGCAGGAGGATTCCAGAGGGCCCAGTTTGAGTGATGAATCCAAGAATGGGAAGATGTCTCCAAAGGCAGCAGCCTCTTGTGAAGTCATGACAACCACCAACATCGTGTATAATACTCTCAGGCGCCAGCTGCTGCTCCCTGTGCTTGACCTCCAAACTCCTCTACTGGCGATACATCCCCATTTTACAGATGAGGAAACTGAGGCATAGAGATGTTAGATCACTTGCCAGAGCCAGGATTTGAAATCAGATAGTCTTCTTCTTAACCACCTTCCCCAGCCCACTGCCCTAAAACTTCCCCAAATAAAACTGCGTGAAATCCCAGTATATAAAACAGATACTAGCAAAGCGGCTCTGTGGGGTGGAGGTCAAGGTCAGGGTTCAGAGAAGACAGAGCTGAGCTCCTTGAGAGTCACCATTGCACTGTGGAATTCCCTCCCCTCCCCATTTCAGCACTACTAGTTCAGGCTATTGTGGAAGGAGCTGGAGAGGCAGAGGGGTAACTTGGACACACATTCAGGAAGAACCTCAAATGTAAACTTTTGGTGTAACTATCTTATGGGGAGCACAATTATATTTGCATCATATTTTTTATTTTAAAACCATTGATTTGTTAAACGTAAACACTTAAAACACATACTACAATATTTATACCCTCCCCCCCCCTTTTGGCATTTTTCCTCATCCTCCTTTTCTTTCTTCCCCCTTCTCCTTTTTAAAAGTTGAGGATAAATTTTCTACTAAAAGGAACCAGGGCAGTTTGGAGAGACAGCTGATTTCAGATTTGGATAAGGGAAATACAGATGAATATCCAGTTGGCCAGAAAGTAAGCAAGCACAAAAAAAATAGTGGAGACACATCAAAAGGACAAAGAGCCAGCTTGAAGGGGCTCCAATTGCCCGAATTTGGGATGATTTGATTATCAAATTAAGTAACAATAGTAAGGGATTACAATTTATAGGATAAAATAAGAATCTGTGAGTCCATGCAGATATAAACAAATAATTTAAAACCCCAACCAATAAATGTAAAAGGAATGACGGAATTAGAAAAATCACCATTTGGCAGCTGTCATAGTAACAATTTATTCAGGCAAGAATCACCAATGAATGCTAAAACTGATGGGTGAAAGTATGATGAGAAACTATTATATTTACACAAAGTATCTCTCCATAAGATACTTATATATGACAAAGAGAAAAACAGTGACTTGACAGCAGAGAAATCTGGCAGGCACCACTTAACTAAGTGATCAAAGTTAAAATCACATGATATCAAATACGTCCTGACATGTTGCTCTGAGAATGACATATTGCTTCTGTGATATTCCTGCCCAAGATGCAGAAACAATCTAATCATGAGGAAACAGCAGACAAGCCCACACTGAGGGGTACCGTTCAAAATAACCAGCCTTTACTCTTCACAAATGTCAAGGTCATGAAAGACAAAGGAAGACTAAGGAACTGTTTTAGATCAAAGGAAACTAAAGACATCACTAAGTGCAATTCTGGACCAGAAAAATGCATGTATTTATTTTACTGTAGAAGATATTAGTGGACAGTTGACAAAATTTAAATAAGATCTATGTATTAGATAACAATATTAAATCAATGTTAATGTCTTGATTTTTATAATCTTATAAGAAAATGTTCTTGCTTTTAGGAAATACACATTGAAATATTCAGGGGTAAAGGGGTCCATCAGGTCCACAACTAGTACTCTCAAATGTTTCAGAAAAAAAGAAACATTTGGGGAAGGGAAATACAGATGAATATCTATTTTGTTATATGCATATATAGAGAGAGACAGACAGAGAAAGAATGAGAAAGCACACGTAGCAAAATGTTAACATTTGAGGAATGTAGAAAATCTGGTTAAAGGGTGTATTGCAATTCTTTATTATATTTTGCAACTGAAATTATTTCAAAATAAAAAGTTAAAAACAGTGCAGTATTAAAAATATATCTCATAGACTGAGATTATTAATGTGATCCCCAAAGGGGTAACTTATGATCTGAGACTAGTGTCTCGGATAACATAGGCTAATTCATCATATATATTATTTTATCAGATAAAATAAGTTAATTGTTGGTTTGTTAAATCTGAAGGTTATAACTTGTTTTCGGGCCATTACTAATGATAAATAAATAAGTACATGATTGAAAAACAAGTGTAGCACACATGCAGTAAAGTACAATTTTGCATTATTATATATGTATGTATATGTGTGTATGTGTATATATATATATACATATATATTTAAATTTTACCAGCTCTACTACATTGATGCTCATCCATTATTTAATCCTCTCAGGAATCCAGCCAAGTGGGTATGATTATCTTCATTTTACAGAGAAGGAAACTGAGGAAGTTCACACACTAGGAAGGGGCAGAATCCAGATTCAAACCATTGTGTTTTGAATTCCAACGCCAGTGTTTTTAAGCACCCTGCTACGCTAGGTATTGAAGCTATCGTCGTCAACAAACATCAGCTGAGTACCAGTCACTTCAGCTCCCTATGCCTCAGTTTCCTCATCTGAAAAATGGGATCATAATAACATATGCTTACTGAGTTAAGACATGTCAAGGGCTCAGAACTGTGCCCGCACATAGTGAGTGCTCACGTGTGAGTTATTATTCTGACCTGCTGTGCATAAGGCACTGGGAACCAAGATGCCCTTCTCCACTCCAGGGGCTACTCCCCACAAGGGTAAACAGCCACTGTAGGCAACTCATGCTGAGGACCAGCGTGCAGACCTGTGGTCCACACAACCAACAGAGGGGTGCCTTGGACGGAGGGGCCTCAGCTGGCAGGATGCTGCGGTGGGCCTCCCAACATTGCTCCTTGGTCTGGGAGAAGCAACTGCCCCTATTTGGCGGCAGTCCTCCTGGTGAATCCCCAGGCAACCTAGAGCATGTCCAACGGCCCCTGCCTTCAACATGTCTCATCTGCCACCATCAGTGCAATAGTCTTGGTGAATGAGACTTGTCGTTTTGCCTGGAGATCTCCCCACTGGCCGTGGAGGTCCCTGCCAGGATCAGTCAGGGTCCAACCAGGAAAAGAGAAACCATTCTAAGCATCAAAAGAGGGCATGATTTCAGGGAATTGGATACACACGTGGTGGAAGAGTGGGGAAGCCAAACAGCCACCAGGAGTGGGCAGCCACTGCTGGAGAGGCTAGGGAGCAGGTGATGTCACTGGAACCCAGGGGCCAGGGTCACCACAACAGGCCTGTCCTGTGGGAGCTGGAGCCATGGAAATGATGCAGCCACAACCAGAGGTGTTGCCCATGGCAGAGAGAGGGGGAATCACACCCCTCCCTCCAAGGTTCTTCCTTTCTCTTTTTCATTGGGCTCCAGCCAGTGCCCTCCAGCTGACCCAGGAGCCTGGGAACACACAGCCGGAAGAGCTTATCATAACCCCAACCCTCCCTCCACCTCCCCACCCCCCCACATGGAAAGGGAAGGGGAAGGAATAGATCTCAGGGCACCAGGACCAGGACTAGCCCATGACCTTTCCACCTTGGCATTCCAACAGCTCATCCAGTGCCTGGCACAGACCCAGGCTTCATAAATGTGTGTGAACAAATGATTGACTATTGGGGAAGGAGGGCGCAATGCCCCATGTCACTGATTGTTTTACGAAGTAAACACCTGGTATAATCACTCTGGAAAACCATTTGGCAGTATTTACTAAAGTTGAACATACTATGACCTAGCAATTGCACTCCTAAGTTTATACTTAACAGAAACGTCTACATATGTTCACCGGAAGACATTACTAGAATGTTCATGGCAGTCCTTATTACAATAGCCTCTTACTGGAAACATCCCCAAAGCTCATCAACAGTGGAATGGATAAACATAACGGAAGACTGCACAGCCACGGTAGAGTGATCTATAATTACCCGCGTCAACGTGGATGACTCTCGTCAACATGACGGCGAGTGAAAGAAGCCAGACACGAAGCAGGACGTGCTGCACGATTCCATCTGTATAAATAGAAAAACAGGCGACACCAATGTCTGCTTCAGAAGCCAGGGTATTGGTTACCCTTGGAGGTGATGGCGCCAGTGAAGGAGTATTTGGGGGGCTTCTGGGGTGCTGGTGATGTTCTGTTTCTTCAACCACGTGCTGGTTACAAAACTGTGTTCGGCTTATGAAATTTTGTCAAGCTGTACATTTATGATTTGTGCACATTTTTTCTACGTTATTCTTTAATAAACTTTACTTTAAAAAAAGTGAATACCCTCAAGGAGGGACTGTTTTCTTTTCCCAGTTCCTGCTTCCCCCACCTCAGCCCAGATAGCTTCCCTGGAAACTGGATGAAGGAGGAGGCTGGGCCTGGGGTCATGGCCAAAGATGAGAAAGAAACAGGCCCCAAGGTCTGGGTCCTTTTTGGATGTCTTGCCCTGGGCTGAGCTCTCAGGGAGTGATCTCGTGGCCCCCTTGGTTGCACATGTGCACACACACCTCTAGGGGGCAGCACTATGGTTATGAGGAAGGAGGTGACTCGCTCCAAGTCACACGACTAGTGAGTGGCTGTGGCAGGATTTGAACCCAGGTTGCTGGCTCCAGAGCTCAGCGTCTTAACCCCTTTGCTCCTCCATGATCCAGAGGGAGCAGGAGACAGAAGTAATGCTGACTATGTTTCCTGGCCCTTAGCTACATGCTTCTGCTTCTGCTTTTCAAAGTGGGGGCTATCTTGTCAGTGAACAGGCCTCAGCTCTGACGCTTCCCCAGGACTTTCTGCCTCTGTCTCACGCTGGCTGGGACAAAGCAACTTCTAGACATTTTATGAGACACCAAAGACATCTGGTCATGCCTGACGTCCCCTCTGCTTCTGGATGAGATCAAAGGCTTTTGTCCTGACCTGGGGATCAGACCTAGACGGAGGTCCCTGAAACTGAGAAGAAGGGGGTCGAGTTGAACATGGATGCCAAGAGAAAGCATCCAAACAAGTCACGTTTGAAAGGGAGGTCAAGGGGAGTCCCCGGAGTAGAGGGAGGAAACCTGGAAGGTAGATGTTAGTAATGACTTCTCTGCTTTTTTCTTTGAAGGGGGTGAAGTAGAGACTGACCTTCCTTCAGTTGCCCAAATGTACTCGCTCTCCCTGCTGGGCCTTTGCACAAGCTCTCTCCTTTCCCAGTATCATTCTTCCCTTGGTCTTTGCATGGGGGCTAAGGTTGTGGTGGAGTCTGGACTAATGAGTCTGACTCACCTGGATTTGAATTCTACTCAGTCTTCTAATCTCAGCTTAGGTCTCATTTGCTCCAGGAAGCCTTCCATGACCCCTTGAAATCTGGGCACCTTGTACTTCCCTATTATAGCACTTACCCACTGGATTATAATTGTTCACATCAGACTGGAAGCTCCATGTGGGCAGGCACACTGGCCTTGCTCACTCACTCCTGCATCTCCAGGGCCAAGCACACAGCAGGTGCTCAACTGGCAGCCATCAGATGATGGTCCACCTCACAGGGCTGGTCCCTTTCCCATAATGTGCAAATAGTCACTTGCCCATGAACCCGAGTTCTGTGATCTGATTTTTGAGCATCTTCTCTTTTGGGGAAGAAGAGGTCAGCCACTTCTTATTTATTGAAGAAGCTTAATACTCTGGGTGGATCTGACCGTATCATCCTTAAGTCAAAATGCATAGCGCTACAAAAATGCCAGGCAGGGGGCAGCATCCACATGGAGTCACAGGAGGCCGTCAGGAGATGGGGTCCTGGAAAAGTAGAGGGAGAGGATGGCCTCTGGACTCTTTAAGACGCTCTGAGACCCTTTCTGTTTGTAGCTGTCTGGACTGGCAGGGGCACATGCTCCTTGCTTTCCAGGGAACAAACACCTCTCTCTAAAGCAGGGTTTCCTAACCTCAGCACTATGATATTTTGATATGCTTCTTTGTTGTGGGGGACTGCCCTATGCACTGAAGGGTGTTTAATGGTGTAGTGGGTTGAATAGTGTCCCCCAAAATTCATGTCCACCTGGAACCTCAGAATTTGATCTTGTTTGAAATAAGGATCTTTGCAGATGTAATTAGTTAAGGATTTTGAGATGAAATCATCTTGGATTTAGGGTTGGCCCTGAACCTAATGGCTGGTGTCCTTATACAAAGAGGAGAGGACACAGAGACACAAGGAAGACGTCCACGTGAAGACGGAGGAGGAGATTAGAGTGACAGAGCTGCAAGCCAAGGAAGGCCAAGGATTGGGGGAGCCATCAAAGCTGGGAAGGAGTCTTCCCTGGAGGCTTCAGAGGGAGTGTGGCCTTGCCAACACATTGATTTTGGACTTCCAGCCTCCAAAATTGTGAGACAATAAATTTCTGTTGTTTTAAACCATTCCATTTGTGGTCATTTGTTATGGTAGCCCTGGGAAACAAATACAAGCATCATCTCTGGCCTCTACCCTCTAGAAGCCAATAGCACCCCCTCAGTTATAACACAAAAATGTCTCCAGACATTGCCAAATGTCCCCTGGGGGGGAGGCAAAATAGCCTCCCCCTCCCACTGAGAACCACGGGGCAGATATGACGAGAGGACAGAGCAGAGTGAGATGAACCTAGGTTTACATTTCAGCCCCACTTAGAATAACTACACGGCCTTGGGAAAGTTGCTAAACTTCTCTGAACCTCAGTCTCCTCATGAGTAAAATGGGAGTTAAGAAGGTACCTGTAGGCCAGCCCAGTGGTGGAGTGGTTAAGTTCGTGCGCTCCTCTTTGGCGGCCCAGGGTTCGCAGGTTTGGATCCTGGCACAGACCCAGGCACCGCTTATCAAGCTATGCTGTGGCAGCGTCTCATATACAAAATAGAGGAAGACGGGCACAGATGTTAGCTCAGGGCTAATCTTCCTCACCAAAAAAAAAAAAAAAATAGGTACCCATATCTCACGGAATCATCGTGCTGATGTGATGAAATAATGTATAGAATGTGCTCAGTACAGCATCTGGCACGGAGCCAGCACTCAATACATTGTAACTGAAACAGTAATTGTTGTGTTTATATTAAGCAACAATAATATTACCTAACTGGTAATAAATATATTAAGAAACAACAATGGCAATGATCATTATTATTATTTAAAGCCTGCAAGCTGAGTCAGTTTTTCACCTAATAATCTACTATGGACTGCTGCCAGACCAGGTTAGTGGCTCCTTCCAGATGGAGGAGGTGCTGGGGTGCCCACCTTGGCGTCATACTTTCCAAACTACTGCTGCCTGTTACTCCATCCCATTTAAGCCTGATAGTAAGCTTGTAAGATGCATAGGGTAGTCACTTAAAATGTGTCATCCTCATTTTACAGAGGTGGAAATTGAGGGACAAAAACATTGAATGACTTATCCAAGTTAAGCAGCCAGTCGCTAAGCCAGGGCTGGAACCCTGGGCCATTAAAACTCTCTGCTCCTAATTTCCTCTCCTCCAAGGCACCCCCTTCCCCAATTCTTTTAAACACCTTTCTTTGAGTCAGGTGACTCAAAGAAAAGGAGCTGATGGTCTACAGTTTGTGACTTTACATTCAAAAGTTCTCTCTCCCAGGGATATCTGCACAGCAAACCTCTCTGTCTTAGTGGGCAGGTCATTTTTGGAGCTGAGATGAACTCCTCAGGTAGATGGATTCCAAACGTGTTTATTAGTCAGGGTTCTACAGGACAGAGACTTCTACTCAGTTCAACTGAAGAGACCTTAGTGAAGGGACTATTTACACTCACATGGGCAGAGCTAAGGGGACCAACAAGGAGGGTGAGACATCCAGGGACCAGCAGCATTCCAGGTATGAAGGGGAAGGGGAAGGATGGTGAAACCAGTGTCCAGTGAGGGCTGGCACTGTGAGTGAGGGGACATCAGAGTTCTGGCATGGTCCTAAAGGGGTAGCGCCAAAGCAGGGAAGAAATACCCTGGACACTCTCTCTTCCAACCCTCCTGTGGGTGCATCTTATTGGCTGAAACCAGCCGGAAGTCAGCCAGCAAGGGAGTCTGGGAAACGGAGTCCACAGGAACCTGCATCCCAGTGTAGAGGAGGGAGGGATAGGGTTGTGAGGGTAGGAGTGCCATTAGCACAAAGATGGAAGGGTGGCTATGTGAAGGGGGCAGAGAGAGAATCAGCAAGTAGCACAGGAGAGGAGTTGATGTGATGATGGACTATATTCGTGTGAACTCTTCTGCCATCAGCAGGAAGCCTGACCATATTGACTCTGCCTTTTGTATTCTCGGTGCTAGTTTCAAAACCAACCAACTTTGCTTGCTAAATTGCCAGGACTGAGTAGGGGACAGGAAGGAGGAGACAGCCTTGAAAGATAATTGTATCTAGTAATTTATGTTTTCTGAAAACGTGCTGTCCAGATAACCGGTGCTGACAAGAGGTGTGATGAAAGCAGAGTTTATGTGATTTAATTGGCCTTTTTAAGGGTGTAGATGTTGGGGGCAGGGGTGGGGGTGTGCAGGGAGAGCTAGTGAACCTGGCAGTCAGATGATCCACGCTGGCAGTACTCTTGTGAGACCACCTACACCTGCCCATCCTGGGGAGAGGAACCTGCTGCCATCCACCAGGCAAAGCTGGATTCTGGATTACAAATGGAAGGAAGTAAAAGGGGCAGTGCATGGAAGGTTGTCTTTGCAACAGTCTCCATCTTTCCTTCCTTCCTAGCCCACCTCAGGGGAGTGTCCAACGTCTGATTTAAGCCCAGAAGAGGGAGGCTTGCCCAGCTGACTTAGCCTTGCTCCCTAGGGTCTGAGAATTCTCAGCTGCCAGCTCGATGGCCTTCCTGCTGGTCCCCAGGCTTACTGTCCCCTCCCAGGTGGGAGTGAGGGAAGACAGTGGCAGTGCAGTGTCAGAACTAGACCAAGAACATCTCCTGTCCCTCTCTTCTGCACCTCCTCTCTGCCTTAGTGAATCTTCCCAGCCACCCACATGATAGGTATTTATCCCATGTATCCATCTTTTTTTGGAGGAAGAAACCTTAGGAGAGAGGTGATGAGGGATTTTCCCGGAGTCAATCATACAACAAAAGAGTGACTGTGCCCAGATTCCAACCTGAGTCTGTTTGATCCCAGAACCTAAGCTCTTAAACCCCTCACAATTCCGCCTTCACATTCTCTCATTTACTCAACAAATATTTATGGAGCATTTACTACAATGCCAGATGCTGTTTTAGGTGCTGGGGATGAATTTGTGTGCAAAATAAATTTCCTGTCCTCATAGAGCTTATATTTTAGTTGGCAGGGGGTGGGGTAGGGCTGGGGAGGAAAGACAGAGAAAGAAATTAATAATTAAAGTGTATGATATTTTATTTATGATAAGCATTATGGGAAAAAAATAAAGCATAGGGAATACCAAGCATGGGGTGGGGAGGAGGTAGGAAGGAGACTCAAATTTATCTAGGGTGATTAAGGAAGGCTATTGCAAAGATACCAATTTAAGCAAAGAACGGAAGGAGACGAAGTACAAAAGGGGGTGAAAATTTGGTGTGTTGGTAGTGTTTTCTCCCCTCCCTCCCCCGTTGTATTGGAGGTATAATTGACATGTAACAAATTACACAGTGAGGAGTCAACTATAATAATTCAGGCAAAAGGTGATGGTAGCTCGGACCAGGGTGATCGTAGTAATGAGAAGAGTTCAAGTTCTGGATTTTTTTCTGAAGGTAGAGCCACTGGGATCTGCTGACAGATCAGATGTGGAGGTGAGAAAAAGAAGAGCCAGGGATTACTCCCAGGTTTTTTGGCCTGAGTCCCTGGGAGGGTGGAGTTGCCAGTTACTGCGATGGGGAAGAACGAGTAAATAGCAGATTTGGAGAAAGGAGAAAAATGATGAGTTTAGTGGGGGTGTGTTAAGTTTGACATGCCCGTTACACATCCAAGTGCAGATGCTGAGTAGGTGCTTTGATCTACAAGGTTGGGGTAAAGAAGAGGGCATGTTTGTTTGCTTGTTTGTTTTACAGCTTCATTAAGGTATAACTGACATACAGCAAACTGCACATATTTAAATATTGAACAGTGTACTCCCTGTACTACTTGTACTAATTGTACAGTGTACTATTTTTATTTGTGTTTAAAATTTAAAGCACTGATGAAAGCAACCCACGTGTGCTTCGACAGATGAATGGATAAGCAAACTGTGGTATATACATACAATGGAATATTGTTCAGCCTTCAAAAGGAAGGGAATTCTGACACATGCTACACGTGGATGAACCTTGGGAACACTATGCTAAGTGAAAAAGCCAGTCACAAAAAGACAAATACTGAATGATTCCATGTATATGAGGAATTTAGAGCAGTCAAATTCATAGAGACAGAAAGTAGGATGGTGGTTGGCAGAGGCTAGGGGGAAGGGGGAATGGAGAATTATTGTTTAATGGGGACAGAGTTTCAGTTTTACAACATAAAAAAGTTCTGGAGATTGGTTGCACAACAATGTGAATGTACTTAAAACTACTGAACCGTACACTTAGAAATGGTTAAGACGGTAAATTTATGTTATGTGGTTTTTTTGCCACAATTTAAAAAAATGTAAAGCAGTGAAGCAGTGCTAACAGCAAAGTATAATATTTTTGTTTTGTAAGTGCAAATTTTAGTTCATACATGTAATATGTTACTAAATTTGAATAATATATTTAAGATTGAAATTTATTATTTGTGTTAGTTCGGGTCCTCCAAGCCAGGATGGAATTAGACATGAAGAGATTTATTAATGGAGAAAATGCCTATGACTGACAAAGGAGATGAAGCAGGAGTAGACAGGAAGAGCCTTCAGACCATGATGCTGGTCTCATAGTTGGGAAAGAAAGGAGGGATGACTGTGGAGGAAATTTATTAGACTACAGCATCATTCTAACAACATTTCAACCAGGCCGATGGGAAATCCTTGAACCAAAGTTGCCCATTCGATGAGTCCCCTGTGGCCACTTTTCACCTGAGATCACTTCTCCTTCCACACAAAATAGATGACCAGGTGCACCACTCACAACTCTGCCCATTGAGAAGACTTTCCCTCTGCACTGTCTTCCAGGGCCTCCTGTAAATGTGGTTGTAATGCAGCCACCGTCCATTTTTGGCTTGTAGCCGCATTCCAAGCCAGCCCATCTCTAAACCAAGCTCAGACTTTTTCCTCCTCTTTCAGCTGGTCGTGACCCTGTCATCTCCCCTAGTATGGTCATAAGCGTGAATTAGAGGAGAGGTACTGGTGCAAGTGTTGTGGATGACATATTGGTCTGTGCTACCTGCTCATGCAGCTTACTCATGCTCTCTGGTCTTGCTGGGACTCAATCCTGGATGAACCAATTCCATTTTACAGGGGACTGAAGCTGGATCTGTCCAACTTTATGATTTGGTGGGTCCAACAGAACCCAGCTCACAACGGCTAGGATTGGATGCATGGGCAAGTGTTCTGTCTCTACCAGGATCTAGTAAACAGGCCAGGAGCTATTTTTCAAAAGGCATGAATTTCCTGCTGTGGATTGCATGGTCTTGTTCCAAAATCCCAGGTCCTGCATTGTGTTTCTCCCACCGGATCTTGCTTTAAGCTTCACACTGCATCTTTTCCCACCACTCATACATCCAACACCATAGGGTCTACTGTATCACATAGCCCAATTGACAGTGCTGTTTGCACCATAGCCTGGACCTGCTGTGGGCCCTCTTGGGGCTGGCAACCATTTGTATCACCTGGTATATGAGCATATTAACTATTTCTAAATGTGGTCTGTGTTGCTTCCAGAGCCCAAGGAGGCCCACAGCAGAGAGAAGAAGGTGGTGGCAGGGCTTGGGTTCTCTGCTACCATCTCGAGCCATTCCACTTTGGCCCCAAATGTGTGCACCCTAAGGAGCAAAACGAAAGTCCTTTGGAGTTTAGTGACTTTGTGTTGATGCTAACAGATGTCCCTTGGCCGGGGGAAGGTGGCTGATCCTCACCCCAAGCAGTTTATCACAGCTTGCTTTCTAACCTCATGCAGCGCCCACTCTTCCTCCAAGAAGTTTCCCCATCCTGCCCTTTGCTGTCTTCCACCCTGATGGGAGCAGACAGACAGCTACCCTGCTGCCTCACGGATCCTTGCCGTGACGCACATTAGTGGAACTTTGGGTTTTGCTAGAACTTGATCCCATTCCTGTGTGGCTACAGGTGACTACGCTAAGCTACTCTATTCCTCAGTTTCCTGATCTGCGAGATGAAGACAGTAATACCAATTTCATAAGACCGTTTTGAGGACTAAATGAGATGATGACTATGAAACAGTGTGAGGCATGATGTTCTGACCATCATCACTTAAGGTTGCAACAGCTGGTTTAGGGGCTGTTTCCCTCATTCCACTGGAAGCTCCTTGAGGGCAGAACGGTCTGCTCCAAAGACCCCCTCAGGATACTCAGGACACAGTGAATGTTCAGCGCCTATTTAGGAATGTCTCTTGAATTTATACCCATTTAATAATCAGCCAGATTTTTCGTTCCAGGAAAGCAGGATATTGGTATCTGAGAGAAACTGCAGTCAGTGTGTATGAAGCAGCAGGTGGTGCACAGAGTAGAGCCCTCACAGTGAGGCAGGGGAGGGAAGACACTCCAACATCAAATTAACTTGCTAGGCCTCAGTTTCCTCATTTGGAGAAGGAGAATAATAGATACTATTACAAGATTATTGCAAGGATTTTCATAAACTATGCTTAACACGCTGCCAGGAGCCTAGTAAGTGCTGAGCAAACAGTAGCTGCTATTATCATTTTAAGAACTATTGTTGAAGAAGTAAAAGCGCACGCGGTTACGTCCTGGACAGGGCCGGCGACCTCGCTCCGGTCCGCGCGGAGAGGGGCGGAGCGGGCGCTGGGCGGGGCCTCCCGAAGCTCCGCCCCCACGCACACGTCGGGTCGCCCCGGCAACGCGCCGCCAGGTCGCAGCCCGAGTGACGCGCGGCTGCCGGTACCCGGCGCCCAGGGCTACACTCGGCGCTGGCAAAGGCCGCTTCGGCAAAGTGATGACGGGGGATACCTCTGAGACTCCTGTCCCCGAGTCGCAGGGCGAGGAGGAGAACGAGCTGCCTGTCATCCAGCTGTGCGGGCTGGTGGAAGAGCTCAGGTAGCGGCCGGCCGGCCTGGGGGCGGCCCCTCCTCAGCGTGTGGGCTCGGACCCTGGTCCGGCATGGAGACCGTCCGCACTGAACGCTGAGGAAACTGAGACCCCCGAAGTGGGGAAGGAACTTGCCTTTGCTCTTTCCCCGCGTGTGTCGCCGCCACTGGGCTAACAAGCCGTTGATGGAGTCAGGACAGGGAGGAGGCGAGGGGGCGGGGCCGGTGATGGGAAGCCCAGAGGATAACTGGTGAAGCCTGAGCTTCAGCCTGGTGGGTCTGTCTGGAGCCAGACTGTGTGCTTAGCCGCTCTATTGTGTGGCAGCAGGTTGGACCAGGTGACCTCTAAGCCCCTTTCCAATGCTAAGGTTCCATGATAAAATTAATGTGGCAGCAGGATAGAAAGCTATTGAGATGCTTTCAGTACGAGGCAACTTATGCCTGAACCAGAGTGTAAGCATGGGGATGGACAGCAAAGAACGACTGGCCCAGTGTTCTGTATTTTTAGTGGTTTGTTTTATATCTACTATAGCAAGTAAATTGGATATCAAGATTCCGTGATGTAGTTGAGGTTAATTGTACAATTTATTGGTCTTGCACAGAATATCCTGGCCCTGGCAGCTGAATAGATATTACTTCTATACATCTATAAATAGTTTAGGTCAGAACTGAGGTGTTATTACTAATAGCTACAAATTTTTGAGTCCTTATTGTGTGCCAAGTATTTTGCATACATGACCTTGTATAATGGCACAGTAACCCTGGGAAGGGGACGAGGAAGCAAAGACACAGAGGTTAAGTCACTTACCTAAGGTCAGTGGTAGTGCTGGGATTCAAACTCAGGTGCCACTCCATATCCTACACTGGAAACATGACATGCTGAAAAAGAAAGACGCTTTGATTTATTGGGCTTTCCGTTGAACCTTTTCCACTAATTTTAAAATTCAACCATACAGCAATTAGCTCAGTAATATATGAAATTATCAAAGCTGTTCTCTCTTTTATATATACATATACATACATATGTGTGTATTGTACACACATATGTAATATGTATGTTATGTATATATGAAGTTAAGACGTTAAAAAGGTCATAATTTTGGCATATACAGGATAAACTAGGTTTGTCATCTCTACTTGTTCAAAGCTTTTTCATCATTTATAATAAACTTCTAGTGGATATCTCATTTAGTGGGTGCTGGAAATAGAGGAACTTGAGAAACATAAACCAAAGGAAACAACTAAAGATTGTGGATGTGTGTAATTTCAAGAATGTAGTAATTCAGAAGGAATTTCACAAATGGGTTAGAAGATACTTGAAGATGAAACTTAAAGCTTCATCTCAGCAACAATTTTCAATATAATCCCAGTACTCTGAAGTTTGTGGTTGATTAGGTGTATTAAAAAATATTAAATACTTAAAGACCTCTTACTGTGTGCTAGGCACTGTCCTAAAGACTTTGCATTTCTTATCGCAACTGTAAAAGATAGGTGCTATTATTATTCCCATTTTACAGATGAGGAAACTAAGGTACCAAGAGGTTAAGTATCTTGCAGAAAGTCATACATAGCTAGTAAGTGTTAAGTACTAGTTATTTGGGGTTTAGACTCCTATTAGTAGAACTTACTCAGGTACCCTCTGTCTTGCAGCTATGGAAACTCTGCTCTCAAAACTGAGACAGAGATGTTTGAGAAATATTACAATAAACTGGAGACCAGGGATCAGCGAACTCCACGATTATCAGAAATTAAAATATCAGGAGCAGAGTTTGCACAGGTACACAATGGAGATCTAAGAATTCTTTTATTCTGTTTGTCCCTTTAGAAAGAAGTGGTATTTGTGTATCTGTCTGTGGTGTGCTGTCTTTGGCCAAGTGGCATATGACTTTCCACTTGTTCTACTTTTGATTCTCTCTTCCCCTCCAAGGTTTCTCTTTCAAATGAGTATGAAGGGAATTTGGTTCAATTAATAATGGAGCGACTCTCAAATTATCTTAGTTTGTTTGAAATGAATTATTTCAATTCATAAATTCTTAAATTGGGAGACTCAAATGTTTACAAGGCCCAGCCAGCCACATAAAGGAGTGAAGTGAGCCTGGTGTGGGCCCTGGAGAGTTCCTCCCTCGTCTAAAAGGACTAGCCAGGAGCCAGCCCTAATGGCCCAGTGGTTCAAGTTCGGCGTGCTCCGCTTTGGCTGCCAGGTTTGGTTCCTGGGCACGGAACCACACTGCTTGTCTGTCAGTAGACATGCTGTGGCGGCGGCTCACATAGAAGAACCAGAAGAACTTACAACTATGCCCAACTATATACTGGGGCTTTAAGGGGTGGAAAAAGGAAGAAAAAAAAAGGAAGATTGGTAACAGATGTTAGCTTAGGGCAAATATTCCCCTGCACAAAATAAAAAAATAAAAGGGCCAGCCAGGTGGTCTGGTGTTGCCAGAGCAGCTGATTTTTCAGGAGAAGCTGGAAATCTGGATTATTTTGGTGGAATCTCCTGATTTTCAAGTGTGGGTAATTAATTTTTTTTAATTTAAAACTGTGTATAGGTCTATCTTTTGAGGGCCAAACAATCCCGTCTTCAGGCCCACATTCCCTGGGCCACCTGCTACCTTTGGCTTGAATGCATGAGAAATCCAAAATTTTTGTCTATTTGTTTGGTTTTCGCTGAACATTGTGCCCCCAGGTGCAGTTTCTCTACTGTGTTCAGTTTGGGAAGCACTGTGCTCTGGGCTTCCCTGACACTGACTTGAATGCTAGTCTCCAGCAGGTTCAAGGTCTTTCCACCCTCAAGACACTTTCCCATATTTATTTTCAGTTCATTGTCAGGCATAGGCCTTTGCAGTATTTAGCAAAGGGGCTTAGGTTGACTTGTGAAATAAACACCCCCTCTGGCCTAAAATCCAGAATCCTTTCATGTTGAGCTTGTTCTCCTGGCTGTCAGAGTAATTTCTAACAGGTCTGAGTGATCATTTTGAGGCCCACCTTGGGCTGCTTTGTTACCGATTCCTACTTGACAATGGCTTTGTTTTTCTTGCGTTACAGTTGCGAGGCAGGCGTAGATCCAAATCCCGCATAGGTATAGACCGTATGGTGGGCCTCAGTGCCGACCAAAAATGCGAGCTTGTACAAAAGGAGCTGGAAGACACAAAGGAGGAAATAAGGCACATGAGAGCAAATGCTGAACGGGATATGCAGCGTCATGAGGTACGCCTTCGTCTCTGTAGGCCGTCCTACCTAGGTCCCCACTTCCGCTTCATCAGAAGTACCTATAGTATGTTTGTGTAATTGTTGGTACTTTGAAAGAAACACAAGTAGGATAAGACAAATTGAGGGCCATCCTTTAAGGAACTTGCCACCTGCTTGAGGAGACAACAAATTTTAAATGGAAAATTTCAAAAATATACAAACGTAGAGAGGCTAACACAATTAACCCTTATACTCAACACCCACATGCAACAGTCATCAACATATAGCCACTTTTGTTTCCTCCGTATCCCTACCAATTCCCCCTCATGCTAGGCCACTGGGCTATTATGAAGTGAATCCTAGACATATCATTTATCTGTAAATATTTCAGTATATGTCTCTAAGATATGGATTCTTTTAAAAAAAGCATAACCATAAAAAGCATAAATGCCCTTAAAATTTTATAATAATTCCTTAATAATACAAAGAGTTTGAGGTTTAAGTCAGTGAGTTGCGTGAAAAATCCCTTAAGTCACCCTCCACATGCAGCGTGCATGACCATGGCCATGTCTTGTTGGAGACCAACACGGTCAGTTTTCTTCCAGAGGAGAAACATCACTGTTAAATCGGTTGCCCGTGGGATGAAGTTGTTGGCTTGTAGTTGAGAGCCATGTTGTATGAAAAATAGATATTTCTGTTCTATTTCTAAATTTTTCTATTTCTAAATGTGGGAACACACAGAATCACACTCATTGCCTCGAGAGGGCCAGTCAGTGGACTCATGTCTCCATTGATGGAACTATCTGTTCTGCATAAACCTATCCTCCTTCCCTCTCTCTCTCCCTCCTGCCCTCCCCCGCTCCTTCCCTCTCTTTCCAAACATGCATTGTTGAATTCTAACCTGGTAAAGGAGCTCAGGATGTGATAGCATTGTCCTGACATGCTAGACCGTGTGATGTAAACATCACAGTGTAGGCTAGAGTGGTCAGAGAAGACTCTGTTAAGGAGGTGGGGCTGGACGTAGGACGTGGCCTGGCCTTGAAGAATGATGGCATTTGTGTAAGGAATAGAAAAAGAAGGGCACTTCAGGTAAGGTGAATGACAGGAGCAAGGAAGTGGAGTGGGAACGAACATGGCAAGTTCACGACATTGAGGGGCCAGTGAGATTAGAGAAGAGGGTGCTTTGGGGGCTATATTAGGAGATCAGGTCGAGTAGGTCTGTGAGACCTTGAAAGCCAGGTGGAGGAGTGTATCTTTGATGCCATAGAAAGCAGGACCCCAAAGAGGATAACTGAGCAGGAGAGTGATGTATTGAGAGTGGCATTTAAGGCAGGTTGATGTTCCAGCATGTGAACACGATGGGGAGGGAAGAGGCCTGCCAGTGAAGGAAAACACTTGTGCTTCTTGGTGCCCAGTGAAAAAGCCTGAACGAGGATGATTTGCTCTGTAGCTACAGATACCTTCTCATTTTATTCTTTAAACCAATGTGTGTGTATGCGTTTTCTTATTTAAAGGCAATCTATGTTTGTTGTAGCAAAATGTAAACATACAGGTAAGTTAAAAGAACATTTGAAAACATCCACAATCTTACCACCCAGAGGTAATTACTGTTGACTCTTGCATTTATCTCCTCCTAGAGTTTAGATTATCTTCTAAGCCTATGTGAATTTCTTTATAAAAATGTATCATGTTATTTTGTAAACTGTATATTTTACTTAACAGTATCTTTCCACGTCAATACATATATTCATTTATAACATCTTTTTTCAAATTACAGAAGTATATAGTAAGAGTGCTTCTCTGTCTCCCCACTAATCCAACTCTCCAGATGTGACTGATTAATGTTTTGGTGAATATACTTCCAGATATTTTTTATATTATGTTATGTAACATGTGTTATAATGTAATTTTAAGTAGATAAACAATATTTCAGATATGGAAATACATATTTATAGAGAAACCTGAGGCCCTGTTTTTGTTTGTCCGTCCCCTTTTAATGGATATTATAACTTTTTTGAGCCCTGCCTTTGTTTTTTTAAAGTATTTTATTGAGGTCATATTGGTTTATAACATAGTGTAATTTCAGGTGTACATTGCTATATATCAGTTTCTGTATAGACTGTGTTGTGCTCACCACCAATAGTCTAGTTTTTGTCTGTCACCATACATATGTGCCCCTTTACCCCTTTTACCCACTCCCCCACCGTCTTCCCCTCTGGTAACCATAATCTGTTCTCTTTATCCCTGTGTTTGTTTGTCTTCCATATATGAGTGAAATCATACAGTGTTTGTCTTTCTCTATCTGGCTTATTTTGCTTTGCATAATACCCTCAAGGTCCATCCATGTTGTTGCAAATGGGACGATTTTGTCTTTTTTTATGGCTGGGTAGTATTCCGTTGTGTATATACCACATCTTCTTTACCTATTCATCAGTTGATGGGCACTTGGGTTGCTTCCATGTCTTGGCTATTGTGAAAAATGCTGCAGTGAACATAGGGGTACATAAATCTCTTTGGATGGTCAATGTCATGTTCTTTGGATAAATACCTAGTAGTGGGATAGATGGATTGTGGGGTATTTCTATTTTTAATTTTTTAAGAAATCTCTGTAGTGGCTGCACTAGTTTGCATTCGCACCAGCAGTGTATGAGGGTTCCCTTTTCTCCACATCCTTTCCGACGTTTGTTATTTTTTTGTCTCGTTAATTATAGCCATTCTGACAGGTATAAGATGATATCTCATTGTAGTTTTGATTTGCGTTTCCCTAATAATTAGTGATGTTGAACATCTTTTCACGTGCCTGTTGGCCATCTGTATATCTTCTTTGGAAAAATGTCTGCTCATATCCTCTGCCCATTTTCCGATCGGGTATGAGTTCTTTATATATTTTGGAAATTCACCCCTTGTCGGATATATGATTTGCAAATATTTTCTCCCAGTTGGTGGGTTGTCTTTTTGTTTTGTTCCTGGTTTCCTTTGCCTTGCAGAAGCTCTTTAGTCTGATGTAGTCCCATATGTATATTTTTTCTATTGTTTCTCTTGCCTGAGTAGACACAGTATTTGAAAAGATGTCAAAGTGTGTACTGCCTGTATTTTCTTCTAGGAGTTTTATGGTTTCACATCTTACATTCAAATTTTTAATCCATTTTGAGTTAATTTTTGTGTATGGTGTAAAATAATGTTCTACTTTCATTCTTTTGCATGTGGCTGTCCAGTTTCCCAGCATCATTTATTGAAGAGACTTTCCTTTCTCCATCGTATGTTCTTGGATCCTTTGTCAAAGATTAGCTGTCCATAGATGTGTGGTTTTATTTCTGGGCTTTCAATTCTGTTCCATCAATCTGTGTGTCTGTTTTTGTGCCAGTACCATGCTGTTTTGATTACTGTAGCTTTGAGTATATTTTGAAGTCAGGGATTGTGGTGCCTCCAGCTTTGTTCTTTTTTCTCAGGATTGCTTTGGCTATTTGGGGTCTTTTGTTGTTCCATATAAATTTTAGAATTCTTTGTTCTATTTCCGTGAAGAATGTCATTGGGATTCTTTTTTTCTCTTTTTTTGTGAGGAAGACTAGTTCTGAGCTAACATCCGCTGCCAATCCTCCTCTTTTTTGCTGAGGAAGACTGGCCCTGGGCTAACATCCATGCCTGTATTCCTCTCCTTTATATGGGACACCACCACAGCATGGCCTGATAAGTGGTGCATCTGTTCGCGCCTGGGATCCGAACCTGTGAACCCTCAGCCACTGAAGCAGAGTGCGCAAACCTAACCACTATGCCACTGGGCTGGCCCCGTCATTGGGATTCTGATTGGGATTGAATTGAATCTGTAGATTGCTTTAGGTAATATGGACATTTTTAACTATGTTTTTTCTTCCAATTGATGAGCATGGAATATCTTTCCATTTCTTTATATCTTTCAATAATTTCTTACAGTTTTCAGTGTATAGGTCTTTCCCCTTCCTTGGTTAAATTTGTTCCTAGATATTTTATTTTTTTTGTTGTGATTGTAAGTGGGATTGTGTTCTTGACTTCTCTTTCTGCTAGTTTGTTATTAGTGTATAGAAATGCAACTGATTTTTTTTTGTGTGTGAAGAAGACTAGCCCTGAGCTAACATCTGTCGCCAATCCTCATCTTTTTGCTGAGGAAGATTGGCCCTGGGCTAACATCCATGCCCATTTTCCTCTGCTTTATAGGTGGGACTCCTGCCTCAGCATGGCTTGATAAGCAGTGCATATGTCCGTGCCCAGGATCCAAACCTATAAACCCCAGGCTGCCGAAGCAGAGCACACGACCTTAATCACTATGCTACTGGGCTGGCCCCAAAATGCAACTGATTTTTGTAAGTTGCTTTTGTACTCTGCAATTTTGCTGTAGTTGTTGATTATTTCTAATAGTTTTCTGGTGGATTCTTTAGGGTTTTCTATATGTAGAATCATGTTGCCCGCAAACAGTGAGAATTTTACTTCTTCCTTTCCAATTTGGATGCCTTCTATTTCTTTTTCTTGCCTAACTGCTCTGGTGAAAACCTCCAGTGCTATGTTGAATAGGAGTGGCACGAGTGGGCACCCTTGCCTTGTTCCTGTTCTCAGAGGGATGGCTTTTCAGTTTTTCCCTGTTGATTATGATGTTGGCTGTGGGTTTGTCATATATGGCCTTTATCATGTCGAGGTATTTCCTTCTATACCCATTTTGTTGAGAGTTTTTATCATGAATGGATATTGGATCTTGTCAAATGCTTTCTCTGTGTCTATTGAGATGATCATCTGATTTTTATTCCTCGTTTTGTTTATGTGGTGTATCACATTGATTGATTTGCAGATGTTGAACCATCCCTGCATCCCTGGTATAAATCCCACTTGATCATGGTGTATCATCCTTTTAACGTATTGCTGTATTCGATTTGCCAGCGTTTGGTTGAGGATTTTTGCATCTATGTTCATCAGTGATATTGGCCTGTAATTTTCCTTCTTTGTGTTGTCCTTGTCTGGTTTTGGTATCAGGGTGATGTTGGCCTCAGAGAATGAGTTAGGAAGCATCTGTCTTCTTCAATTTTTGGAATAGTTTGAGAAGGATAGGTATTAAATCTTGTTTGAATGTTTGGTAGAAATCTCCAGAGAAGCCATCTGGTCCTGGACTTTTGTTTTTTGGGAGGTTTTTGATTACTGTTTCAATCTCTTTACTTGTGATTGGTCTATTCTTTTTTTTTTCTTTTTCTTTTTTTTGTGGGGAAGACCAGCCCTGAGCTAACATCTGTTGCCAATCCTCCCCTTTTTGCTGAGGAAGACAGGCCCTGGGCTAACATCCATGCCCATCTTCCTCTACTTTATATGGGATGCCACCATGGCATGGCTGACAGGCAGTGCGTCAGCTGGTGCCCAGGATCTGAACTCACGAACCCTGGGCTGCCAAGTGCGAACCAAACTGCTGCGCCACCGGGTGGCCCCCAATGATTGGTCTATTCTTGATTCAGTTTTGGGAGGTTGTATGAGTCCAAGAATTTCTCCATTTCTTCTAGATTATCCAATTTGTTGGCGTATAGTTTATCATAGTATTCCCTTATAATCCTTTGTATTTCTGTGGTATCCATTGTAATTTCTCCTCTTTCATTTTTAACTTTATTTATTTGAGCCTTCTCTCTTTTTTCCTAGTGAGTCTGTTAAGGGTTTGTCAGTTTTGTTTATCTTTTCAAAGAACCAGCTCTTAATTTCATTGATCCTTTCTATTGTTTTTTTTAGTCTTATTTCATTTATTTGTGCTCTCATTTTTATTATTTTCCTCCTTCTGCTGACTTAGGGTTTTGTTTGTTTTTCTTTTTCTAGTTCTGTTAGGTGTAGTTTAAGATTACTTATTTGAGGTTTTTCTTGTTTGTTGATGTAGGCCTGTATTGCTATAAATTTCCCCCTTAGTACTGCTTTTGCTGCATCCCATAAGAGTTGATATGTTGTGTTTTCATTTTCATTTCTCTCCAGATTTTTTGATTTCTCCTTTGATTTCTTCATCGATCCAATCGTTGTTCAGTAGCATGTTGTTTAGTCTCCACATATTTGTGACTTTTCCAGCTTTTTTCTTGTGGTTGATTTCTAGTTTCATAGCATTGTGGTCAGAAAAGGTGCTTGATATGATTTCAATCTTCTTAAATTTATTGAGGCTTGCCTTGTTTCCTAACATATGATCTGTCTTTGAGAATGTTCCATGTGCACTTGAGAAGAATGTGTATTTTGCTGGTTTTGGATGGAGTGGTCTATATATATCTATTAAGTCCATCTGGTCTAGTGTTTCATTTAAGGCCACCGTTTCTTTGTTGACTTTCTGTCTGGATGGTCTATCCATTGATGTAAGTGGGGTGTTGAGGTCCCCTACTATTATTTGTTGCTGTCAATTTCTCCCTTTAGGTCTGTTAATAGTTGCTTTATATACTTTGGTGCTCATGTGTTAGGAGCATATATATTCATAAGTGTTATGTCCTCTTGGTGGAATGTTCCTTTTATTGTTATATACTGCCCTTTTTTGTCTTGCATTGTCCTTTTTACCATGAAGTCTGCTTTGTCTGATATAACTATGGCAACGTCTGCTTTCTTCTGCTTGCCATTTGCTTGGAGTATTGTCTTCCATCCCTTCACTCTGAGTCTGTGTTTGTTTTTAGAGCTGAAATGTGTTTCCTGAAGGAAGCATATTGTTGGGTCTTGTTTCTTAGTCCATGCAGCCACTCTGTGTCTTTTGATTGGAGAATTCAATCCAATTACATGTAGAGTGATTATTGATATATGAGGGCTTAACACTGGCATTTTATCTCTTGTTTTCTGGTTGTTCTTTATTTCCTTTCTTTCTTTTCCCTTGTATTTCTAACTGCCATTTCAGTTTGGTGGTTTTCTGTGATGGTTTTCTCAGTCTTCTCCTTATTTATGATTTGTGGCTGTGCTCTGATTTTTTGTTTAGTGGTTACCATGAGGTTTGTATAAAAGATCTCATATAGAGAGAGTCCATTTTCTGATAGCCTCTTATCTTCATTGGCCTAAGCAGGTTCCATCCCTGTCCTCTTCCCCTTCTGAGTTATTGTTGTCACAAATTGTTCTTTTTTGTGTTGTGAGTTTGTGACTAAATTGAATTGTTTATAGTTATTTTTATGCTTTCCTTCCCTTTATCTTTTATCTTATAATTAAGTGTTTACTAACCTATTCTGTTATAGGGCTGCAATTTTCTGATTCTATCTGTCTATTTATCTCCTTGCTCAAGGTTTTGTAAACGTTTGCTTTTTTAGTTTCAGATGGAAGGGCTCTTTTCAATGTTTCTTGTAAGGGAGGCCTAGTAGCAATGAATTCCCTCAGCTTTTGTTTATCTGGGAATGCTTTTATTTCTTTAATGTACCTGAAGAATAATTTCACTGGATAGAGTATTCTTAGCTGAAAGTTTTGTCTTTCAGTATTTTGAATGTATCAATCCATTCTCTCCTAGGCTGTAAGGTTTCTGCTGAGAAATCTGCTGAAAGCCCAATAGGGGTTCTTTTGTAGGTTATTTTCCTTGTCTTGCTGCCCTTAATATTTTTTTCTTTGTCATTGCTTTTGCCAGTTTTACTATTATAAGCCTTGGAGAATGTCTTTTTGCATTGATGTAATTAGGAGTTCTATTGACTTCAAGTACTTGTGATTCCAGTTCCTTCCCCAGGTTTGGGAAGTCCTCTGCTATTATTTTTTTGAAGAAGCTCTCTGTTCCTTTTTCCATCTCTTCTCCCTCTGGAATACCTATAATCCTTATGTTGCTTTTCCTGAGTCAGATATTTCTCGAAGAATTTCTTCATTTTTTAAAAATCTTAGTTCTCTCTCTTCCTCCACCTGAAGCATTTCTATATTTCTATCTTCTAATTCACTAATTCTGTCCTCCATAACATCAGCTGTATTTTTTATGGTTTCTAATTTTATTTTTCACTGAGGAAGACTTGCCCTGAGCTAACCTCTGTGACAATCTTCCTCTATTATTTAGTATGTGGGCCGCCAGCACAGCATGGCTGCTAACAGAGTGGTGTAGGTCCATGCCCAGGAACTGATCCCAGGTTGCTGAAGCAGAGCACGCTGAACTTAACTGCTAGGCCACTGGGGCTGGCCCCTATATTACTTTTTATCTCATTAATTCTGTTCTTCATCTCCAGAATTTCTGTTTGGTTTTTTTTTTAAAGCTTCAATCTCTTCAGTTAAGTATTCCTTCTGCTTATTAATTTTATTCCTGTGCTCATTGAACTTTCTGAGTTTTCTTGTAACTCATTGAGTTTCTTTATGACAATTATTTTGGATTCTCTGTTATTTAGATTGTAAATTTCTGTGACTTCAGGATTGGTTTCTGGTGAATTGTCATTTTCCTTCTGCTCTGAAGTGTTACTGTAGTTCTTCATGATGTCTGATGAATTGATCCTTTGCCAGCACATTTGTGGTGGTATCAGGTCACAGATTCCACCTGCCACTATTGGGAGGGAGCAGGAGCTGTGTTTTCTGGTCCTGCCCCGTCTGCTGGAAGTTGTGCAGGTAGGGCTGCTCTGTGTTTGCATGGGCTGGTTGCAGCCACTTGGTGGTCACTCATGCATGCACAGGTAGGGCCTCTGTGCTCTGCTGGTGGATTGCTCTCGTGTGGGCAGGGCCACTGCACTTGGTGGGGGACCAGCTGAGCTGCTGTGTCTGGTGGGTGGGGCTCCTTCATGGCAGCTGAGCTGCCACCACTCAGTGGGGAGTATTCCCGTGGGTGGGGCCACCACAGCACAGTTGGCACTCCTGTGTGAGGCAAGCTTCTTAAAAATAACATTTATATACTCAAATTTGTATCTTAAGGACAGCTTTCTAAGACTAAGAACAACCATTCTTAGTTGAGAACTAGAGGCCTGAGAACTTAGGTTTCCTTAGAGGGATATATCCTTGAGAATTTTTGGAAACTCTGTTCTCTCTTTGTGCTGACTCCCTCAGGCTATCATTGACGAAGCAGAAATTCGATGGACTGAAGTTCAGCAAGCGGTGCATGAGTTTGAAAAAGATATTCTAAAAACCATATCCAAGAAGAAAGGGAGTATTTTGGCCACTCAGAAAGTGATGAAGTACATTGAGGATATGAACCGCCGGAGGGTGAGTTGGCAGGAGGTCAAAGCTTGGAAAGGGAGAACGGATTCATAGAATGATGACATAAAAATGATCCACGTGAGACAGCCCCACTTTGTTTGGCCCACCGTAACTGTTGTCTACATATACAGATTTTTTGCATCTCCAACAATCTGTGTCTTAAAATGCAGGTTTATCAAGGCTAAAATAAATCAGGTAGGATGAATATTAATAGTATCTCAAATCGACTTCTTTTTTATTGTTGTTATTTGTTTGAAGATCTGATATATTTTCTTGAGAAAGGTATGAGCCTGTCTAGTCAAGTGACTGCGTGGAGTGGCACAGGTAAATCTCAGGCTCTTTGAGTTCCATTATTATAAGAATAAGACAAAATGCTCCTTCATTTTTAAAGATTTTGTAGCATGTAAAACTTTGGATCCTGGAGATAGGATTACTAACCTATCTGTTATAAGTAATAAAAATAAGGTAAACTACCAAGAGAATAAAAAACGAAAGAATCATAAGATCATTTTGTCAGGAAAGGCCCCTATACCCAAATTATCTTGAATCTAAAAGCAATAGAAAATTTGCATGGAGCAGACCCAGTTTCCTCTGCTTCTTGGTCATGAGTGAGATACTATAGCAACACCAGCTTGGGTAGATGTAAAAAGACCTAAAAATAAATGACTGAATGTTAGCACTCAAGGTTTGGTTTGCAGCTCCAGACCTACCAACCTTTCAAACCAACAAGGAAGAAGAGAAGAAATGGATTAAAATTTGCTTTTATTTTTTTTAGGATAACATAAAGGATAAATTACTTTTGAAAAATGTTTCTCTCAAAGTCCAGAGGAAAAAGATGCTTTTACAATTGAGGCAGGTATGTGACTTTTTCTCTTTTTTTTAAGGTTACTGTGGTAGGTAGAACAGTATCCTCCCAAAGATGTCCACATCCTAATTCCTGAATCTGGGAATGTGTTACCTCACATGGCAAAAGGATTTTGCAGTTGTGATTAAGTCAAGTATTTTGAGATGAGGAGATTATCTTGGATTATCTAAGTGGGTCCAGTGTAATAACAAGAGTCCTTATAAGAGGGAGGCAGGAGAGTGACAGTCAGAGAAGCTGTGATAACAGAAGCAGAGATCAGAGTAATGTGCTTTTAATGCAGAGCAAGGGGTGATGAACAAAGGAATGCAGGCAGCCTCTAGAAGGTGGAGATGGCAGGAAACAGATTCTCCTGTAGTGCCTCCAGAAGGAATGCAGCCTTGCCAACACCTTGATTCTAGCCTAAAGAACCATTTTGGACTTCTGACCTCATGAGCTGTAAGGTAGTAGATTTGTGTTGTTTTTAAACCACTGAGTTTATGGTGATTTGTTATATCAGCCATAGGAAACTCATACAGTTACTGTGCTGGCAAATCTGTAGATGGAGCTGGCTTGGATTTAAAAGACCCTCATGACATCCTTATTGACCCTCTTCAGGAATGTGGCCTGGGTGGCACAGTTATAGTGTACTTTGGTGAGTCTTTGAACAGCTGACCCTAAAGGCTCCTGATTAAAGGCAGACATGGCACAGGGCCTCTGGAATGTGATTACATGGCACTATCCTCTCCTAGCTCAATATTTTTATTATTAACGTATATATGGGCACTGATGGCATGTGCATCAGAGGTAGCCACTGACAATGACACAAAGCTGGGCAGGAGAATTAACTATTGCTTGATTGACTTAGGATCCCAAAAGACTCAACAGCTGGGTCAGCTCTAGCAACACGAAGTGACTAAGGTCAAATGTGAGATCCTCCACTTTAATCCCCCAAAGCACAGGTACCAGACAGCTTAGCCATCGACTATCTGATAAAGTCAGCTCAGCCGGAGGCGATGCTGTGGCCCAGGCTGTACTCAGAGAACCACAGTGCCCCACCAAGAAGGGGGTGGTCTTGCTCCACTCTGTTCTGAGTAGGTTGACCTGGAGCACTGTGTCTTAGGGAGAGCTCCATGCTTGAGAGAATTGGTAAACTAGAGGCCACGTAGAAGAGGGAGCTGGAGAGCAAGGGGAGCAGAAAGCACATCAGAGGACCTGGGACTGGTGAGCCCAAGGAGAGAGGGCCCAGAAAGGCCACGCTGCTGTCTACAAGTGTTCTGGCCTCTGTGGGTGGCCATGGGTGGAGCTAGGGCCAAGGGTGGATGTGTCAGCGAAGGAGACTTGAGTTCAGTGTAAGAATGAACGTGGCCCCAGTGGAGCTGCCAGAGATAGAGATGAGCTGCCTCCCAACAGTGAGTTCCTGGTACTCTGGGCATCACACAAGCTCAGGCATCCCAAAGAGGAGGTTGAAGCATGAGATGGGGAGTAGATGGATGACCTTTAACCTAAAAGTCATTGCTGCACAGAGATGACACTGATGTGGGTCCTGCCCTCACAAGCTCACAGACTAGCAGGGAGTGGTGATGGTGAGGAAAAGGCACAGATATGTAACTGCTCTACAGAGGCTACAGCAGCAAGGACCAGAGAGCTACAGCCGCCAGAGGCTCAGTGGGTGAGGGAGTACCCCCTGGAGTGGAAGATGGGTTGGGAGCATTTGAGCTGGAGGATGGGTCATGTTGGGGCTTAAAGAAATTGTTGTGGGAAGAAGATGCCTTCCAGGAGGTAGTACAGTTGAGTAGAGCATGGGAATAAGGAACAGTCTCTGAGTTTGGCTATTGCCTACCACAGTGCAAAATGGCACAGACCTGGTGGGGAAGGTAAGGTGGGGCTGGATTGGGGAGGGAACCCCATATGCTAATACATACACCTGCAGTATAGAAACGGCATGTGATCAAAGGGGAATTTATGGTCTACTTGTCCTGGGTTTTTCAGGTTAAAAACAACTTTTATTTTCATTTTATTGAGATAACATTGGTTTATAACATTATATAAATTTCAGGTGTACATCATTGTATTTTGATTTCTGTGTAGATTATATCATGTTCACCACCCAAAGACTAATTAGCATTTATCACCATGCCTATGTGCCCAGTCACCCCTTTCTCCCTCCTCCCTCCCCCCTTCCCCTCTGGTTACCACCACTCTAATCTCTGTCTCTATGTGTTTGTTTGTTTGTTGTTGTTTTTATCGTCTATTTATGAGTGAGATCATACAGGATTTGACTTTCTCCCTCTGACTTATTTTGCTTAGCATAAAACCTTCAAGGTCCATCTGTGTTGTTGCAAATGGCAAGATTTCATCTTTTTTATGGCTGAGTAGTATTCCATTGTGTATGTATATATACTACGTCTTCTTTATCCATTTGTCCCTTGATGGGCATTTAGGTTGTTTCCAAGTCTTGGCTATTGTGGACAATGCTGCAATGAACATAGGGATGCATATATCTTTACGCATTCGTGTTTTCATGTTCTTTGGATAAATACCCAGCAGTGGAATAGCTAGATCGTGTGGTAGTTGTATTCTTAATTTTTTGAGGAATCTCCATACTGTTTTCCGTAGTGGCTGTATCAGTTTGCATTCCCACCAGCAGTGTATGAGAGTTTCCTTTTCTCCACATCCTCTCCAACACTTGTTATTTCTTGTCTTGTTAATTATAGCCAGTCTGATGGGTGTGAGGTGATATCTCATTGTAGTTTTGATTTGCATTTCCCTAATAATTAGTGTTGTTGAAGTTCTTTTCATGTGCCTGTTGGCCATCTGTATATCTTCTTTGGTAAAATGTCTGTTTGGATCTTTTGCCCATTTTTTAATTGGGTTGTTAGTTTTTTTGTTGGTGAGATGTATAAGTTCTTTATATTTTTTGAATATTAACCCCTTAACAGATATATGGTTTGCAAATATCTTCTCCCAGTTGTTAGGTTGTCTTTTTATCTTGTTGATGATTTTCTTTGCTGTGTGGAAGCTTTTTAGTTTGATGTAGTCCATTTGTTTATTTTTTCTATTGTTTCCCTTGCCCGGTCAGACATGGTATTTGAAAATATGCTGCTAAGACCAATGTCAAAAAGCACATTGCCTGTGTTTTCTTCTAGAAGTTTTTTATGGTTCCAAGTCTTACATTGAAGTCTTTAATCCATTTTGAGTTAATTTTTGTGTGTGGTGTAAGATAATGGTCTACTTTCATTCTTTTACATGTGGCTGTCCAGTTTTCCCAGCACTGTTTATTGAAGAGACTTTCCTTTCTCCATTGTATGTTCTTGGCTCCTTGTCGAAAATTAGCTGTCCATAGATGTGTGGGTTAAAAAACACTTTTAAATGGCCTTTTTCTTACTCTTCTTTCACAGCCCTGTTTAGGCACCACCCGCTGTGGGAAGCCCTCCCTGACCTAGCCTTCCGTTCTCTCCTGACCTGCCTCAGGGACTTCCATGTGCCCTCAGGCCCTGCATGTCCCACTGCAGCACACTGTTGAGTAAATACCTGCGACCTGTCTGTGAACCCGCACTGAGTGTGTGCTCTTTGACGCCAGAGAGTATCGTATTTACTCAGACCTCTATCCCCAGTGCCTAGCAGCAGGCCTGGCACCCAGCAGATACCTAGTTGTGTTTGTTGAATGACTGAATGATGACTGACCTCCAAAATCTCACCGAGAGTTGCAAGGTGTGAGCCATACATTCAGAGGCCACAACCTTACATCATTTCTTTCCTCCTTCTGAACTGTAGAAGGAAGAGGTGGGTGAGGCCCTCCACGAAGTTGATTTTCAGCAGCTGAAGATCGAGAATGCTCAGTTTTTAGAGACGATTGAAGCAAAGAACCAAGAACTGATCCAGCTAAAGCTGGCATCTGGAAACACCCTGCAGGTCCTCAATGCATACAAAGTAAGGTCCGCCCCGATGTCCAGGTCCCCGAGGCTTCCCGCACCCACCGTTCCAGCCACAGTGAGGTTCCCATGCTCTCCTGCTGCTCCTTGCTTCTCTTGACAAAGCCACGTCTCCTAAAATTCTCCCAATGTTCCCACAGTTCTGACTGTGCATTAGAACCACCCAGGAGCTTTTTCTTTTTTAAAAGATGTACAGACACCCTAGTCCCACCCCGACCAATTGAATTAGTGGGTGAGGGTCATGCATGTTTTTTTTTTTAACTCCCCAGATGATTTTTATGCACAATGAGTTTTGAGAACTGACAACATTTAGGGCCCTGTTTAATTTAGGCATATAATAAGCACTTCCCTGCTTAAAACCCTGCAAAGGAAAACCGTCTAGCTATAAGTCAGAAAACCACTAAATAATTCCTCATCCACACAGAACCCTTTCGGGAGAGAAAGAGGCACTATTAATAATTAAGCAGGAACTAGAGGCGTGAACAGGGCCTGTCCCCGGCGACCAGGCTGTCCAGTCACCGTGCTAGCAACTGTCTAATGCGATGGTCAGCAAACTGCAGGCCAGTGCAGCCCGCCCACTGGCGTGTGAGCTAAGAATGGCTTTTACAGAAGAACATTTGCAGCCAATTTGATAGACAACACTACCTTTGAAACCCAGTTAGGCAAAATTGGTTTCTCCCCCAGAAATTTCATTCTTCTCATTAGTACACCTGTATTCCAAAATATTTTGAATTTTATCAATAAAACATTTGCAGAAATTCGTTTTTTCTCTTGTTAATATAAGTAACTACATAATCTCAATTTTGCCTCTTGGCCTGCAAAGCCGAAAATATTTACTGTCTGAGCAAGGTTGGTGACCCATGGCCTAGTGCCCAGGTGGCAGTAGGCTTAGGTAGCTCACAGGTGGGCTTGTTTTGGCCCACATGGTGTCACTTAAAAATATGACTGTGTTTAGACTAGGCTTATGTTTGTCCAACATTTTCCTTTTACAAATGAAAAATCTGAGGCCCAAAGAGGCAGATTAATTGCTAGATTCAAAGCAGCATGTTTGTGGCAGAGCCGGGACTCCGAATCCAGTGTGTGTCCCACCTAACCCAACTGCCTTCGCCGGCATAAAGTGCATAGACATACTGTGCTGGCGTTCTGAAATTCATGTTTCATAACGTCCGACAGATCATCCACTTTGATCTGATCTTATCAGTAGTTGGCTTATCGGATCACTGTTATTTCAAGATGAAGCCAACCCCTGTGACTCCCAGGCTCTTGTTGCTGGAGAGCTGGGCAGTGTGTGGGTACATCACCTTGGACCTTGATCTTATCCTGTGGAATCAACTAAGTAGCATGGGGCCTGTCTGGTCCTGTGGGGAAAAGCCAGGGTTTTGGAGTGGAGCTACTGGTTTATAAAATGAAACTGCCAGGTCCGGGGCTTGAGCTCTTTAGGACAGGTCTAAATGCACAGTGTAGATTGTCTGTGATACCCAAGCAGCAGCGCCACAGGCCACAGTGGGCGGAACGGGAGCCATTCCAGTCAGAATCCCGGGGGCCCTGGTGCTGTAGGCCTGTTTCAAATAATAGTGAGCAGATGGTGGAGCTTGGGAGGAGCCGCCCACAGGAGTCTTAAGGTGGACACGGCGAGGCGTTGAGGGAGGAGCAGGCTCACTTCTTCCTTGTCTCGGTTCTCAGGTCTCCTGGGGGAAATGGAGGCAGTACAACTGTGAGTTGTGGAGTCAGGCCTCACCTGGATTTGAGTTGGGGCTGCACTGGGGACCTTGGGCATGATGCTTCACCTTTCAGAGGCAGGTTTTTGTGACTCGCCCCCAGGATGGAGCTCCGGCTGGTCTGTGCTGTGTCCCCAGCACCCAGGACAGTGCCTGGTCAAAGCAGGTGCTCAGCCACTATTGTCAAATGAACTGCTAGCGATTCAGGTGTGTGTTTTGAGGATGAGGGTGGCAGGAGGGGCCACCTTCATAAAAACATCAAGCACCCAAGTGTGAGACCTTGTTAAAAACGTTCAGAATAACTTCCTCTGTCACCAAACGTACCGAGTAACTACGGCAGGCCGGGCACAGGGTTACGTGCTGAGGGTACAGCCATGAAGGAGACAGACACAGTCTCTTCTCTCCTGTGAGTTTTGTGAGTGAGCCTCAGTCGAGGGGGCATCTTTTTCCTCTGACTTTTTGCCCTCAAGCCCTGCCTGGTGGAGTCTGGTAGAATATAAGCATGTGACTACAGCTGTGATGTGTCACTCTTAAATGACTGTAACCTAGTGATCTGATGCCTTGTGCTAGGTAGAATTCTAAGATGTCCCCCAAGGCTCCTCACCCCCTGGTGTATACACCCTGTACACTTCCCAGGACTGTGGATAGGACAGGTTCTGTTATTAGGTTGTATTCTGTTGTATGTTAGGTTATATTATATGGCACAGTTGATCTTAGGATAGGGAGATTATCCAGGTGGGCCTGACCTAATCCCGTGAGCCCTTTGATGAGACTGGGCACGTTCAGGGTGGTATGGCTATAGATCGCATGAGCCCTTTGAAAGCAGGGAGTTTTTCTGGAAGAAGAAGTTGGGGATCTGAAGCATGAAGGAAATTCTCCAGGTGAGAAGTTCTCCATTGCTGGCTTCAAGATAGAGGGACCACATGGAAGTGGGCTGAGGGTGGCCTCAAGCAGCTGAGGACCACCTCCTGCCGACAGTCAGAAAGAAAATGGGGACCTCAGTCATACAACTTCAAGGAGATGCATTCTGCCAGCAACCCGTGAGCTTGGAAGAGACCCCAGCCCCAGATGAGACCCTCAGTCCTGGCCAACACCTTGATTTCAGCCCCGTGGGACCCTGGGCAGAGAATCCAGCCACACTGTGCTTGGACTTCTGACCTGTAGAAACTGTGAGATAATAAATGTATGTGCTTTAAGCTACAAAGTTTGTAGTAATTTATTACGCAGCAAGAGAAAGCTAATACATGCCTTTTCAGAAGTAACCGCCTCAAGTGACCAGTATCCTGCTCAGAAGCACAAATAGTTCCCATCACACCTTCGCGAAGGCCCCGCCCCACCAGAGCCAGTGACACCTTACGGTTGCCCTAGCAGTTCCCTTCTTTCCTCCCCTGGCTCTTAAGTTGTGGGTGAATGTCTTCCCTCTGCCCTCCTTTTCTCCCACCTGAACTGCTGGTTTGCAGTGAAGTCCTGCCCGCCTCCCCTTCCCCCCAGCTGACTCCTCAGTCTGGTCTCTTATCCACTTTTGCTTTCCTAAGCAGAGCAGTTTCATGCAGGACACAGATCAGGACAGGAGCCTTAAAGAAGGGAGGATTGGAGAGAAAAGGAATGGGGAGGGGACAGCCCCCAGGTGCCCTATGGTCCCTCAGGCAGGTGCCCCCAGGCTTTTCTGCCGGTCTAAGATTTGATACCCTGGGAATCACCCCAGCGTCCTCCTCCCTCCCAACTCCTTTTAGACCTTCCTCTCCTGGGCCTTTCCTTAGTTTGGAATGTTCTTCCCTTCCCGCTCACCTAGATGTACTTGACTTAACCTTTCAGCTCCCTTTCCAGCATCCCTTCCCCCAAGGGAACCGTCTGGACCCCATCCTTGTGTTCTTAGTCCCTAGCACAGACAGTTTTACATTTCTTCTTGCACCTCCCTCCTGGCTGTGAGCCAGCCTCTTGGTGGAAGTGCCTACGTTGTTTCACTGACCAGTGCTGGTTTAGGGCGGGTGGGTTGTCAGCGTTTGTTGAGCAAGCTCCCTGAAGTCACTGACTCCAGTCCCTTGACCCACTCCTCAGCCAAGGAGAGTGTATCCCAACTCCTCTAGGCTGACTCTTCCCTACTGGGAGACAGAGGTCCAAAGGGGCAAATCTAAGAAGCAGGGACCCAGGGAGAGCTGGTGAAGGACAACAGCAAATGATTAACGGGAAGCTGCGGGGCACCTCCTGCAGGATGCCTCCCACACCAGAGGCCCAGCCCTGATGGGCAGTGGAGACAGTGGTGGAGCCTGTGGGTTATGAAATCACACTGCCTGGGTTCAAATCCTGGCTCCTTCTTATCTCTGTGACCTTGGGCAAGTTGCATCACCTCCCTAAGAATCAGCTCCCTTCCCTGTAAAGAGGGGATGGCAGTGGCACCTACCTCATGGGGAGCGGTCCCCCCTCCTCATCTGAGGGAGGTAGTAATGGCAGCTGTTTGCAGAGTTTTCTCCATGTGTCAGGCACTGTGCTCAGCACTTTACCAGGATTATCTCCTTTGAGCCTCTCCATGACCCTACGAGGTGCCGTTGGGACTTGTCCAGAGTTTCTCCTAGTAAGTGGGGGGGCAGGATTTGGGTCCCCGTGTGTCTGGCCACTCTGCAGCTGAAGACAAGCCTCCCAAGGTCCTCTCCACTTAGACACCAGGATTCTGAAAATCTGGGCAGCTGTGAGAAGGGCAAGCCCAAGTTCCTGGCCAGTCCTGCATTTCTCCTGCTTGATAAAGAGCTGTCTATCCTTCCTATAGTTCTGAGCGATCATCTTAGCTCAAGACCTACTGCACTGTTATATTTCAGAGCAAGCTACACCGAGCAATGGAAATGTCCATCAATCTGAACAAGGAGATCTTGCTGAGAAACGAGTTACTTGAAAGAATTGAAAGAGAAACCCTACAAGTGGAGGAGGTAGGAGAGGGTAAAACGTGCTGTTTCTGGTGTTTGTCTCCTTCTGTCTATAAGGGCTTGAGTTCACCAAGATCCAAGTCACCTTGGTTTTTGTCTTGAAAAGCTTAGACCATAAAAATCAAAATAGCTCTGGGCCACCAAAGGAAGAAGTGGCACCTGGAGACTCACAGTCCAGTGGTGTTGCATTTCATCTGGGTGAGGTTCTAGAGTCAGCTCATAAGAGAGAAATCATGTAGAGTCCAAATCACCCTCAAGAATTCCATAAGTGACCCGTAAAGTACAATACTCAAAGTGTTGTATATATAACCTCACAAAAAATGTATAATGCATATAATAACATAACTGATATGAGAAACAGTACACATGCCAAAATATAATTTTCTACGTAAAGGAGAGAGAGAGAGCTCTTCATACTCATAACTCAAACAGCAGGCCTGTGACCTCTGTCCTGGGCTCACTCCAGGGCCTGTGGTCACTGTGTGAAAAGATGTGTGGCATCATCTGAGTTCCCTACATCTACATTGCGATTTAGTGCTCTCATCCTTTTGCTGAACTCTGTTGAATTTCCGCAAGTTAAATGCACCTAGGATGTGATTCAAAGAGGACTTTTTTGGGAAGGTAGGGGAAAAAGCACTGGACTTGTAGTCAGAAGGCCTGGCATCAGGTTTGGTGTTGCCAGTTTCTAGCCTTGAACAAGCCTTTTAACTAGACAGGACTCAGTTTCTACGTCTTTGAACCAGATGTCACAACCCTTGTGCTGATCAGATGGGACCAGGTATAGTGATACTTTGTCAACCTTTAAAGCCATTAGTACAGTTATTAGTGTCATCGTCTTGAATGGGCCTGAAGTGTCCCTGGCAGTGTGTGTGGCCCCAAACCTACCTATGATGGCCAAAAAGCCACAGATTATTACATCTGACTCAGTTTTGTCATGGCTTCTGCATCATATCCTTGATGGAGAACCAATATGCTCTGCAAGCAGCCGGTCTCAGTACAGAGTGGCGGGTCACAAAGTTACAGCAAGTCTGTGCCCTGCAGAATTTCTGTGATCCTCATTTGTTTGTGTTGATATTCACTAGATTAAAAGTAAAATGTGAAATCAATTTTTAAAAGCCTGGCATTCACTGCTTAGTATATTTTAGTTTTCTTGTTAACTTTTTTTTAACAACTCTATTGGGATATAATTCGCATACCATATAATTCACCCCTTTAAAGTGTACATTTCAAGGGTTTATAGTATATTCAAAGAGTTGTATAACCAGCAGCACAAGAATTTGAGAAAATTTTCATCACCCCAGAAAGAAACCCTGTACCATTAGGAATCCTTCTCCATTCCCCACCTCACCTCACCCCTACCCTCTAGCCCTCAGTGACCACTATTCTACTTTCTGTCTCTGAATTTGCCTGTTCTGGACATTTCATATAAAAGGGATCATACAATATGTGGTCTTTCATGACTGGCTTTTTACATTTTAATAATTTCAAGATTCATGTTGTAGCATATATCAGTACTTCGTTTCTTTTTACGGCTGAATAACATTTCCTTCTATGGCTATACCTCATTTTATTTATCCATTCCTCAGTTTGATGGATATTTGTTTGGGTTGTTTCTGCTTTTTTGGCTATTATGAATACTGTTGCTGTGAACATTCATATACAAGTTTTTGGGTGAATGTATGTTGTCTTTTTTCTTGGACATACAGTTAAAAGTGGAATTGTGGGCTACGTATATGGTAACTCTATGTTTAACATTTACAGAAACTGCCAAACTGTTTTGTCAAGTGGCTGAACTATTTTAAATCCCCACCAACAATGTATGTGTGAGGGTTCCAATTTCTGTACATCTTCACCAACACTTGTTATTTTCAGTGTTGTTTTTTTTTTTAATGGCCATCCTACTGGGTGTGAAGTGATATTCGTTGTGGTTTTAATTTGAATTTCTCTAATGACTAATGACATTGAGCATCTTTTCATAGGCTTGTTGGCCACATATCTATCTTTTTTGGAGAAATGTCTATTCAAGTCCTTTAGCCAGTTTTTAACTGAATTATTTATCTTTTTATCATTGAGTTGTAAGAATTCTTTATGTATTCTAGATTCAAATCCCTTATCAGATATATGGCTTGCCAATATTTTCTCCCTTTCTGTGGGTTTTCTTTTCCCTTTCTTGATGGTATTGTTTGAAGCACAAAAGTTTTTCATTTTGATGAAGTTTAATTTATCTGTTTTCTCTTTTGTGCTTGTGTTTTTGGTGTTATAGCTAAGAAACCATTACCTAACCCCAAATCGGGAAGATTTATTCTTATGTCTTCTTTTAGGAGTTTTATAGGTCTTATATTTAGGTTTATGACCAATTTTGAGTTAATTTTGTAAACAGTGTGAGGAAGGGGTCCAAAAGCTGAAAGAAGAAAGTAGATGAAGTGTATTCATAGCGTTTCTTATATTAACCTTCCTATTTACCATTTGTGTGGTTCTCTCCATTTCTTCCTGTGGATTTGAGTTACCATCTGGTGTTATTTCCTTACTTAAATACAGCCTCATTTCAGCCTGCCTCCTTTGTGCTGCTATTGTCAAATATATTACATTTTTATATGTTATGGTCCCAAAATACAGTTATATACATATTGTTTTATGCAATTGCTTTTTAAATTAGTTAAGAGAAGGAGAATATGCAGTTATGCTGTCTTCTATAATTACCTGCATAATTACCTTTACTTGTGCTATTTATTGTGTTCACATGGATTCAAGTTACTGTCTGGTGTCACTCGTTTTCAGCCTGAAGAACTTCCTTTATAATAATAAGGCAGATCTGCTAGGAATGAATTCTCTCAGTTTTTGTTTATTTGGAAATGTGTTTATTTTTCCTTCATTTTTTAAAAATAAACTTTTTATTTTAGAACTGTTTTAGAAAATTGTGAAGACAGTACAGAGCGTTCCCAAATACCTCACACCCAATTTCCCCTATTATTAACATCTTACATTAGTAGAATACTTTTATTGATGTTAATGAGCCAATACTGATACGTTATTATTAATATAACTCATATTTCCTTAGTTTTTACCTGATATCCTTTTTTCTGTTCCAGGATCCCATCCAGGATAACACATTACATTTAGCGTCATGTCTCCTTAGGTTCCTCTTGGCTGTGACAGTTTCTCAGACTTTACTTATTGATGAACTTGACAGTTTTGTGAGTGCCAGTCAGGTATTTTGTAGAATGTTCCTCAGCTGGGGTTTGTCTAATGTTTTTTTCTCATGATTAGACTGGGGTTATGTGGTTTTGGGATGAAGACCACAGAGGTGAAGTGCCCCTTTCATTACATCATATGAAGGGAGCATGCTGTCAGCTCACTGCCGATGTGATAAGCAGCGGTTATCACTTGGCTGAGGTAGCATTCTATATGTTTCTCCACTGTAACGTTGCTCTTTCCCTCACTTTCCACACTGTAGTACTCTTTGGAAGGAAGTCACTATGTGCAGCCCACACTTAAGAAGTGGGAGTTATAAATTATTTGGAATTATTCTGTGTGGGAGATTTCTCAATTCTCTCCCATTTATTTATTTTTAAAATCATTTATTTATAGGAGTATCAACTAATGGATATTTATTTTCTATGTTGAGTTATAATCTAATATTATTTATTTTGTTACATTGTTACAGCTTGGCCATTGGGAGCTCTTTTAGTTAGCTTCTGTGTCCCTTTGACATATCCCCATTTTTGTGGGGTTTTTTCTCTTTTTTTAGCACTTATTTCCTTTCTGGCATTAGAAGATGCTCCAGGCTCATCTTGTATATTTCCTGCCCCAGTCCTAGAATTAGCCATTTCTCCAAGGACTTCTGGTTCCTTTCATTTGAGAGTAGCATTAGAAACCAATATCTGAGTATGCGCATGCTTGCTTTCATTTTTGAAAGATAGTTTTCTTGGATATAAGATTCTTGGTTGACAGTTTTTTTTCTTTTAGCTCTTAGAAGATGTCATCCCACTGCCTTGTGGTCTCCTTTGTTTCTGATGAGAAGTCAGCTATTGACGTTATTTGGCTTTCCTTGTATGTGATGAATTGTTTTCTCTTTCTGCTTTCAATATTTTCTCTTTGCCTCATCATTCAGCATTTTGGTATAATGTGTCTGGGGGTGGATTTCTTTGCACTTATCCTACTTGGAGTTTGTTGAGCTTCTTGGATGTGTAGCTTAATATTTTTCATCACATTTGGGAAGTTTTCAGCCATTATTTCCTTGAATATTTTCT
The DNA here is from genome assembly GCA_031878705.1 of Tapirus indicus. NCBI lineage: Eukaryota > Metazoa > Chordata > Mammalia > Perissodactyla > Tapiridae > Tapirus > Tapirus indicus. Next base: position 26,294,952 of record CM062927.1, on the reverse strand, counting down.
CTGCTCCTTTCTCTTTCTCCTCTCCTTCTGTTACTTCCATTACATGCATGTGGATATACTTAGTGGTGTTCCACATTTCTCTGAAACTTAACTTTTCTTTGTTCTTTTTTCTCTGCGTTTTTCGTATTGCATAATCGCTATCAATCTACCTTCAAGTTTACTGATTCTTTCTTCTGCTGGCTTAAATCTACTGTTGATCCCCTCTAGTGAATTTTTCATTTTGATATTGCATTGAAAAGACTATAGATTTTCCATATGGTTCTTTTTTTAAAAAAATAACTTCTACCTCTTTATTGATGTTCTCTATTTGATGAGACATCATCATCATATATTCCTTTAATTCTTTAAACATGGTTTCCTTTGGTTCTTTGAACATATTTATAATAGCTGCTTTGAAGACTTTGCTAAGTCCACCATCTGGATTCCCGCAAAGGCAGTTTATGTTGCCTGCTTTTTTTTTTTTTTTTTTTGCGAGGAAGACCAGCCCTGAGCTAACATCCACTGCCGAACCTCCTCTTTTTGCTGAGGAAGACTGGCCCTGGGCTAACATCTGTGCCCATCTTCCTCCACTTTATATGGGACACCGCCACGGCATGGCTGACAGGCAGTGACGTCGGCAGGAGCCCGGGATCCGAACCAGCGAACCCCGGGCTGCCAAGCGCGAACTTAACCGCTGCACCACCGGGCGGCCCTATGTTGCCTGCTTTTTTCCCTGTGCAGGTCACACTTTCCTGTTTCTTTACCTGTCTCATAATATTTGTTGAAAACTGGACATTTTAGATAATATATTGTAGCAACTCTGGGCACTAATCCCCCCATCCCTTTCTTTGGCTTGTCATTGTTTTTGATTGTTGCTTGTTTAGTGATTTAGCTGGACTAATTCAGACTATTTCTCCTGCTGTTAGTAGCCTCTGATGTTGCTCCTCAGAGGGAAAGCCTTGATCATGGATACAATCTCCCTGACAACCGAGGGTGATTAGTGTTTCAGCTGAGTGCGCTTCAACTGTTTCATCGTCCAGCTAAGCTTCGGCTGTTCTACCTCTATTGGTATCACATCTACGCATTAGCCTCCATTAATTGCCAGCTGATTGCTCTATTGCTTTCAATAACATCCTGAGACATTAATTGCTCCTTATTCTGATCCAATTAAAGTCAGGCCCCTTTGCAAAGGCAAAGTGTTGCCAGTTTTAGAGGCTTGCTCCAACCCTAGGAAAGCTCTTCTTAATGGTCTTTCTCTGGTTCTGTTAAACATCTAGCTGGTGTACTGTTTTGCTTGTTACTACTAATATCATGGAACTACCAGCTTCCTTTTAATTGCTCACTCCAAAGATCTCCATTGTTTTCCACAAAGTCCTTGGGCACGAACTGCCCACACTTTGTTACAAATGAAGTCAGTCCCTTTAGGCAGCATTCTAGAGCTCTCATTTTACAGCCTCACCCCTTGGGCAAAACTTCTGCACCACTGCACTGGAGCTGGGGGTGGGAACAGTGGCCTGCCTTTCCTGTAGTTTTACACCTGCTCTCCAAGTTGGGTGCTGGGTAGGTATTGCAGTCTTCTCAGCGTGTCACTCACAGCTGTAGTACTTATTTCTTTTTTTTTTCAGGGAGAGTGGCTCTGCACTAACATCTGTTGCCAATCTTCCTCTATTTTCTTTTTTCTCCCCAAAGCCCCAGTACATAGTTGTGTATCGTAGTTGTAGAGTTATAGTTCTTCTATATGGGACGCCGCCTCTGCATTGCTTGAGCAGTGACTAGGTCTGCGCCCACGATTTGAACCGGCAAACCCCAGGCTACCAAAGCGGAACACGTGAACTTAACTGCTACACCACCGGGCCAGCCCCTGTAGTACTTACTTCTTAATGCTTCGGTTCTTGCTACTTCATTATATTTTATCTTAGGTATTCTTTAATCATCATCCTCACAAGAGTGTCCACTGACGGTTCTGGGCACATCGTTAGGTCTCCCCTCAGGTGTATGTCTGTGCTAGACATAGTAGATATTCACTGAACATGTCTTGACAAGTTTTTATTGCATTCTGACAAGTTGATAAAAAAATAACTGTTATATTGCTTCAAAGTGAGTTAAAACAGCACTTCTCAAACTAGAAGGTGCAAACAAGTCACCTGGGGATCTTGTTAAAATGCAGATTCTGATTGGCTAGGCCTGGGGTGGCCTGAGAGCCTGCATTTCTCCCCAGGTCCCGGGGGTTGCCAGTGCCAGAGATTATACTTTGTGAAGCAAGGAATTAAAAGACAATACTAGGTTAGGAAGATTCAACATCATAAAAATGTTAGTTCTTTTTAAATTTATCTGTGAAATAATGATATTCCAATTAAAATAACAGAGATTTATTTTTAAGGATTTAAATAAACCGACTCAAAAGTTTTTTTGGAAAAATAAATAAGAATATCCTCAAAATTCTTAATAAGTAAATGAGGGGATGCACCCTACCAGATACTGAAACATGTTATGAAGTTACAGTATTTAAAATAAGCTCATGAGGGGCTGGCCTGGTGGTGTAGAGGTTAAGCTTGCATGCTCCGCTTTGGCAGCCCAGGGTTTGCGGGTTCAGATCCCGGGTGCAGACCTACTCACCGCTCATCAAGCCGTGCTGTGGTGGCATCCCACACACAAATAGAGGAAGATGGGCACAGATGTTAGCTCAGGGATAATCTTCCTCAGCAAAAAGAGGAAGATTGGCAATGCATGTTAGCTCAGGGCTAGTCTTCCTCACACACACACAAAATAATACATAAATAAAATAAGCTCATGAATAGGCTGGAAGACCAAAGAAAAATATATAGTCCCTGTAATGAGCCCCAATACAGATCATATATGATATATATATGATCAAATATCTGATAAAGTTTGATATTGATACATTTAGTTTATGATAAAGGTGGCATTGCAGTGAGGGACAACCAGATTATTGAATAAATGATTTGGGATGACTGGGTAGCCAGTTAGGAAAGAATAAAGTTGGGACTGTATGTTACAGCAAAATTAATCTAGGTGTATCAGAGATTTAAATTATAAACCATTAAAGTCCTAAGTAGATAGTGGGAACATTTTTATTATAATCTTGGAATGGGGAGGACTTTTAAAATATAAAACCTAGAGACCATGAAATCAATAAAGTCAGTTATATAAAAATGAAAATTTTTTCTGCATAGCAAAAACCATCATAAGCAAAGCCAAAAGATCAATAACTAGAAAAATGTTGTATCTAATATCACAAGGAGCTAATTTTCTTAAAACATAAATAACTTTTATAAATTAATTTTAAAAATCTAGCAGGAAATAGAAAAAAGTGGGCAAAAGGTTTAAACAGTTTACAGAAAAGCTAAAAAGTCTCAAACATGGGAAAAATGTTCTACCTCACTCATAAGGAATGCAAAATAAATCTATAATGAGATAGCATTTTCCTCTCTTAGATTGACAAAGATCAGACAGTTGCTAAGATTGTTGAGAGACTGGGGAGAATCAGGCGGTCTCCAACACTGCTGCGGAGGGATGATTGGCTTAATCACTACAGAAGGCAAGTCAGTGCTATCTGCCGAGCATGCATGTGTGCTTAGGGCAGGTTTCTCCGCCCAGGCACAACTGACATTTTGGGTCAGATAATTTTTGTTGTGGAGCTGTCCTGTACATTGTGGGGTGTTCAGTAGCGTCCCAGCCCAACCAACTAGATGCTAGCAGCACCATCCTCGTTGTGACCAATAAAAATGTCTCCACACATTGCCAAATGTTACCAGGGGCAAAATAACCCCCAGTTGAGAACCACTGCCTCAGAACAAGCAATTTCACTTTCAGTAGCTTATCCTACTGATATGCGTGCATATTCACAACATGATGTATACCCAGAAGACTAGCAATCTCAGCGTTGTTTGTTGTAATAGCAAGAGATTGGAAAGCTAAGTGACTGTTTGTGACGACTTGTCAAATTATGCTACATCCATACAGTGGAAAAGTATGCAGCTGTTAAAAAGAATGAGTAAATTCTTTATGTGCTGATACAGAAGGATCTTCAAGGTTTATTGGGTGGAAAAAAAAAAAAAGCTAGATGCATAAAAGTGAATAGAATGTGCTACTGTTTGGGTCAAAAAAGGAAACATGTTTGTATAGGCGTAGATTTCTAGAAGGATGCACAAAACCTAAAAATAGTATATGCTTCTGGGAAGAGGGCCTGTGTGGCTGGGGGACGGGGATGGGATGGGGGCTGTGTACTTTTATACCATTTGACTTGCCTACTGAAAACAATTGTTAAAATAAAAGTTAAAAGGATAATGCTAATTCAAGAAATCCACTCAATTAAAACAAAATAGCTAGTTAATTTTACTGTATGATAATTTTAAAAAGAAAATTTAAAAAGAGATTCCTCGGGGCCGGCCCGGTGGCGCAGCGGTTTAGTCCGCGCTTGGCAGCCCGGGGTTCGCGGGTTCGGATCCCGGGCGCCCGCTGACGCACTGCCTGTCAGCCATGCCGTGGTGGCGTCCCATATAAAGTGGAGGAAGATGGGCACGGATGTTAGCCCAGGGCCAGTCTTCCTCAGCAAAAAAAAAAAAGAGGAGGATTAGCAACGGATGTTAGCTCAGGGCTGGTCTTCCTCACCAAAAAAATAAATAAATAAATAAAAAGAGATTCCTCAAAAAATTCAATAACCATATGATGCAGCAATTCTACCTCTGGGTATATACCCCAAATAATTGGAAGCATGAACTGAAACAAGTATTTGTACACCCATGTTCATAGCAGCATTATTCACAGTAGACAAAAGGTAGAAGCAACCCAAGTGTCCATTGATCAATGAATGGATACACAGAATGTGATATATGCATACAATGGAATATTATTCATTCTTAAAAAGGAAGGAGATTTTGACACATGCTGCATACAATATGGATGAACCTTGAAGACATTATGCTAAGTGAAATAAGACGGTCACAAGACAAATACTGTGTGATTCCACTTCTACGAGGTTCCTAGAGCAGTCAAATCCATAGAGACAGAAAGTAGAAGGGTGGTTGCCGGGGCTTTCGAGAGGGGGGTATGGGGAGTTAGTGTTTAATAGGTACAGAGATTAGGTTGGGGAAGATGAAAAAGTTCTGGAGAGGGATGGTGGTGAAGGTTACACAACAATGTGAATGTTGTACAATGCCACAGAACTGTAAAAATGGTTAAAATGGGAAATTTTATGTATATTTCATTTAAAAAAAGACAGGAAAATGAATTTAGACTGCTTAAATCAAAGTGTACTTAAATACATAATTTTTCAAAAAAAAAACCCTAAGAAATCAAAATAGATAAAACATATTCCTTAATAAAGGAAGGAAGGAATGTGGGAAAGAAGGAAGGTTGGAAGGAAAGAAGGAAGGAAGGAAGGGGAAAAGACTGTTTTTAGTTTCTGAACTGGATGAAAACATCGTGATCTGTAAAAAAATCAGAATCTTGTGATTCTTCCCACTCCTTTGAAAATTCGAACATTATTTTTAGAACTGCACTGAAACTGGGGAGAGATACCAGGGCCAGTAAGTCCCAGAACTGCCAGGATCCCTGGGTTTAATTGTCCCTCCCAACCCAGGACCGGGCCAAAGCCGAGGCTTTGAACAAGAAACTCCGGAAGCAGCTGGCCGAGTTCCGAGCACCGCAGGTGATGGTGTACGTCCGGGAGAAGATCCTAAATGCGGACCTGGAGAAGACCATCAAGATGTGGGAAAGGAAAGTGGAGATTGCAGAGGTGAGCCACAGGGAATCCCGAGAAGGCAGTCTTTTATGCCCTTCACATTTTTGTCTAGGATTTTGCTTTTTGAGCTAAGAATACACATGTTTGGACATGGAATATCTGTGAGAAATCTCAGCGGTTGTTTCAGCTCTTATACCAAAATGAAGGGTGGCTTTTTTTCATTTTTTTTAAAGCTGCTTTTTCCTTGTTGGGGACAGGGTCTTTTCAGGTTATCAGGAAGAGATTCTGTCATAATAGTGTGTTTTTAGTTGCTTGTTTTCTTAATGAATTCTGGAAGCTTCTGAATCCCTCCCCCAACCATTGATAATTTAGTGATTGCTACTTTATACATGGAAAAGCCAGTTTTTTAAAAAGTGAGATAATCATGGATTTTTAATATCACTCAGAACCCGAGTCCATGCATTTACATAGTTGCCATGGGCCTTTTCACTTTTAACTAACCCTGCAGCCTTTTCATATGATGCAGGGTGCACAGAAGCACCCAGGCCCTTGTGAGCTGTGGAGAAGAAATGGGAAACGCTGGCGTCGGAAGAAAGGAAAGCTCTGGGATGGCCACAGGCCAGGTTGCATCCTGAGGCACTAAGACATCATTACAGTAGCTTCAAATCCCAGTCAGGTCACCTGGGAAGCTTGACGTTTTCATATCTAAACTTGGCTCCACATCCCACAGAACTTTCTCCTGCCTTTCCCGTGGTCACTTAGTGGCAAGGAGTAAATTAGGATCCAAATTTGGGCCCGTCAGATCTGGAGCTGAGAAGTAGCAGAGAATCACAGCAGGAACCTGCAACTTCTCACTTCATAGAACAGAAACAAGCTCTTCAGAAGAATGTTCCAGATGCCCCTTAGGAGTCCCAGCCCCGCAGCACGCATGGTGGACACTGCCCCACACAGGATCACCATCATGGGGTGGATGTGGGTTGCATTCTGAATAGTCACAATCGGTTTTTCCCCAATGACCACCTCCCCCTCCCCTCTTTTCCTTTTCACAGATGTCCTTAAAAGGCTACCGCAAGGCTTGGAATAAAATGAAAACAACCAATGAGGAGTTGCAGGCAACTTGCCCCCCTGGGAAATAGCCAGAGGGAGGCCATGGCTGCAGACCAAAAAGTGATCCATTAAAGTAATCAACTCCAGCTAGTCACGGAGTCCTCTCACTGTTTCCTGTGCTGGCTGGTGTCCCCGACTCTCCAGCCAGGCTGACGGTCACCTCCCAGGCCACAGCTGCCTGTGGGGAGTGTTTCCACAGCTAGGTCCCTGGAACCAGCAACACCGAAAGAACCACAGGGCACTCTAATGGTTTGACACTTGTTAGCCCACATTTAGTTCACAAGCACAAATGAAAGTGACCTTCCCGCATGGGGGAGTGGGACAGAGGAGGGAGAGTCAGCCCAGTGTGTGCCGTGGGCCTGTCCATGGCAGCCCACCTGTGCAACTGTCAAAAACAGACACCACAGCAGCACAGTGCATGCCCAGCACTCAGCATTCTGAGCTCACTCTTCCCTTTAGAGGGTTAGCTCCTAGACTAGATACCATTGCAAAAGAAAACAAGCACAAAGAAAAACAAGATAATTTCTTGGGGCTGATGTAACCTATTCTGACCTGAAATTGACCCATCCTCCCCACCCTCCCCACCATAATAGTCATAGTATGTGGGTTGTTCAGCCACCTCAGGAGAACTGCCTGATTCCTTTAGACCCTCTTCCCTCAAGTCTAGACTCTCTGTAGAGCTGTTTGCTGGCCACGAATGTATGGTGGTCCCTCTTTGTCCTTCGAAGTTTGCTTGGGACCATCCAACCTGGCCCGGCCCAGAATATTTTTTCTGTGTCATGGCGGTGCGTGATGAGTAGCTGGAGAAAGGAATCAAATTCTCCCAGGGGTGGAGGGAAGACAGGGGAAGGCTGGTCCTTCTAGTCTTGGACATAATCCAGTCGCTGTATTCTTCCACTCTGATGTACAGAAATAGGCCAGGGCATAGCTCACCACCTTGGGACAGGATTCCTCTCAGCACCCACAGATTCAGATGCTGGAGCTGGCACATCATCGGGTTTCCTGGGTCTCCCTGTGGCAGAGGACAGAAGGTTTCAGGTCTTAGAAAAACTTGCTTTCTTTTTTAACATATCCTTGTGCAATTTACTGTTTGTTCTAGAAATGTTTTACACTCGTTCTCTCTGAAAATGGGGTAAATCGTAGGATACTATTTCCAGTCCAGGCAGCCACCACCACAAATTCCAACCAGATGACTTTTCCTTTTATTATACAGATTATTTGTAGGTTTCTGCAGTTTGCCTGTAGCTTCCTGGTTCCCATTTTATTTTCTTGCCCCTTCCCAGTACTGTGACTAAATCCTCACTTTTGGTTTTCATTCCTCAAATGTTGATATTTCTTTCCTTTCTGGCCTGGAATGCTCACATTTTTCCTTCTCTCTATTTTGCTTCCATCCTTCATTTAAGCTGCTTCCTCCCACCCACAGTCCTGCTAGGGTCAGAGTCACACTTCCCAGGCGGCACACGGGCTGGGTTCACAGCTTTTCCACCCTGGGACCTGCTTGTCAGGGCACCTGCTCATCAGCCTCTCCCCAGGCTCTCAGCCTTGCCCGCACCCACGGGAGCGGCCCTCTGGGGCTCAGGAATTCTGCCGCACAGACCTTCTCTCACTTCAGGTGAGTGTGTAGAAGCCTGGCACACTTAGCTAGATTTGTGACCCTGGCAGTTTACCTACTTCTCTCTGAGCTGAAGTGGGGACACAGTTAATACCTGTAACACAGGCAGAGCTCCCAGCACTGTGAGTGGCACACAGTATGCACTCAATAAAGAACTAGCTATTATTATTTTGATTAGGCCATCATTTTTATGTGAAAAGTTGAGAGATATGGGAACAGCAACAAGACAACTACCAGGTATAATTTTACCTTACCTGCCCCATCCCCCAGGCCTTTTCTTAAAGGAATACCACCACCCCTCCGACCCCATGGTCCATCTTGGTCCAAGAGGGGAGTTGTCATTCAAAAGCTGGCCAGCCATCTTTGACCTGTGTGGCCTGCCTGGCTAGAAGAGCTGGTTGCTCTTGCTGTTTGGACTGCGGTATGGAGGCGGCGGCGGGGGGGGGGGGGGGGCGGTTGCAGCTGACAACAGAAAACAACCTGAACAGACTCAACAATGAGAAGCAGAGAGGCAAAAGAATGGCTGCCTCGGCCCCTGCCCATTCCCGTCCTCTTTCACTAAACCTCCCTTTCTCTGAGGCGGCCACACTAGAACAGAAATGCAGGCGAATGGGAGAAGACCAGAGTGACTCTGCAAGCAGGACAGCAGGGAGGCCTGCTCTGCAGCTGCCACGATTCCCTGGGAGTCCCATGGCCAGACTCAGGAGGATGACATTCTGGACTTTGCTCTGTGCTTCTCATTAGATGGAAAGGGATCCCTTAGTGTAGAACTCTTGATTTTTCAGTTTTTCACAATCTACCGTTTTCACTCCAATGCTGCCACACAGCAGAGGCTAGCGATTTCATCCTAGAGTTCTGGCTGGTCACCCTAGGCCTGGTGAACAGGCTCTTGTCTGCACCCCATGATGTCTGCCTGGGGCAGAGAGGCTCTCTGGCCAAGAATGGTGTGGTCTCCCCTCCTCTCACCAGTCCCATTCCCAGTTTGTTTTAGCTATGGTTTTAAAGCTTGAGGAAGAAAAAGAATGCAATTCAGGACAAATAGTTTGATGAGCGATTGCGTGGTAGATGTCCCCGGCTATTGCGTGGTTTTGCAAGTTGCCGTTCCACCTGGTGCAGAATACGCTGCTTTCCCTCTTCCCCGTAACCTGTGGGGCTGCGACTTCTGAAGCACAAGCGGCTGAGACAAGAAGTACCATCTGCTCCTCTGGAGCAGCCCTGCCTCATCTCCCAGGGGAGCAGCCTCAGCAGAGAGGGGCTCTTTCCTGGTGTGGTCCTCACATTCAGTCTCAACATTCAGCAAAAGCCCTAACAGTTGTGGGGAGAAAGGTGGGGGATGAGTTCAGAGCGATTCTGCTCTTGTTAGGTTTCTGGGGACCCTTTAGGCAGATACTGAACCTGGGTGGTTTATTCTATGTGTGAAACGTGTGGGGGTTTTGAGGACCTCTGGACACTAGAACACATTTCCGGGAGAGGGAAGGATCCTGGGTAGACAAGTCTCCATTTATTTGTCTGAGATGGTTTGCAAGCACGATTCAAAAACAAAGGACTGTCTACTGTGCACTTGTGTGCTAAAAGGTTAAAAACCAATCTGAACCAGGTGGATTTAAGAGGTGCTCATTTAGAGTATAAGCAGCCAACCATAGTCCACTGAATCTAAGATGCTCTTAAAAATTAACATCTTTGGAATGGAACATGTCTTTTAATTGGTTGATATCAGAGGTTATCTGGCAGCATTTTTTTCATTCTTGGTATTACATAAAATATCGTGCCTTCTACAACTGACAGAATGTTAGATTTGTTGAGGTATGGTACTAGATTGATGGAATGGCTGATGGCAGGATTTTATTAAATAGCGATGTCTTCTACTGTGTTTTAAAACATTGTCTAATTTAAGAAGTTGTTACAGTCCTCTACCTGGCAGAGAGCCCAGTATAAAGTAGGTGCTCAATAAATGCTGAACCAACTTTGGAGGGGCAAACTGATTGCTTAATGAAAGGCAGTCCATTATGCTGTCACAGTAAAATGACTTTTAGAATGAACTGTCTGCATGTATGTATTCATTTTCCCTTTCTTTCTTTTTTCTTTTTTTTCGGTGAGGGAGACCAGCCCTGAGCTAACATGTGTTGCCAATCCTCCTCTTTTTGCTGAGGAAGACTGGCCCTGGGCTAACATCCGTGCCCATCTTCCTCCACTTTATACGGGACGCCACCACAGCATGGCTGACAAGCAGTGCGTCGGCAGGCGCCCCGGATCCGAACCGCAAACTCCAGGCTGCCAAAGCGCAAACTAAACTGCTGTGCCACCGGGCGGCCTCCATTTTCCGTTTCTTGAAAAAACTTTCCCTAGATCCTCTGGAAAAAATATTTCCCCATCAGAGCATTCTGAAGGTTACTTAGAGAAGAGTATGTGATCAGCACGTTGGAAAGACAATTTTAGAGTAGAGGGGAGAAACTCTGCCTGGAAATCTGGTAGACCTGGGTTCTCATCTTTACGTTTATTAACTGTGTGACCCTGGTAAGTAACACTCTCTCCAGGTGTGGATATGAGGGGGCCTGGACAGGTATTTGTGAGTTCCACACATTTTCCTGAGGCAGTAGGACAGCCATATCTGTACAGCCCTTATCCAGGTGGAGGGCAGGGCTTCTTACAGGAAAAAAAAAAAAAAACCCAATAACTGATGAGCAATAACATCAGAGTCCAGGTCCCATAGAAGCTGAAAACAGTGACCCCACACTGCAGACATGCTCAACGTATATCCACATGTGTGGTTTGGACTCATACTTTCAAACTTCCGGCTCGTGAAAAAACATCTGTGACTTAGCCATGCTTAATCCTGTTCCACTGAAAATGGTGCCTGGTTAGTCCATGCAGCAGATTTTTATTGAGCACTTGCTATCTGCCAAGTGCTGTTCACCCTGGAGACAGCCATGAATCCCAAGTGACAGTCCCTGCCCTCACGGAGGTCACAACCCCCTGAAGTGACCATCGCTTACTCCTAGCATTTAGCTTTTACTCCATCACGTTCTTACCAAGCAGACGGCGTCAGTTTCCTGCTCTATGTGATTGCCACATCCTGTTTTCTGGAGTTTGTGTAAGGGACACGGGTAGATGTCTTTCACGGAGATTTTCCTCAGGATACTCATCGTCATGTGATTTCCTGTCTGGACCATGCAACAGAGAGCCCAAGAGTTAATAACAAGAAGACATCCCCTAGGTCAACTCAACTACAACTAACATATCCAGATGGGAGCGAGTAGAAAATGTTCTGATAAACCCCTTTTCCTCATAGAAACCAGAACCTGTATCTGAGGTTTTACTGAAAACTACCTTTGCTTTGAACTTGAATGTGAAAATAGGCAGAGAACAGATTCATTCATTCTTCCTCCACATCTATAGAGAATGCATTTCCTTGTTTCTTTCCCAAGAATAAAAGAAAACAAGGATGGCTTGGACAAGAGGACAATCAGATCTAGTTCAGGGAATGATGTCCCCTGGCCCCTCTGTAACCTTGCGCTGATTTCAGGCTGCCTACTGCCTGTGTACTTCCAATTTTGGTGTAGGACAAGAAGAAAAAGGACCAAATGTAAGAATGGCCATGAAAGGGCAAGCACCGGGAATCTTGGCTGATTAGGTGAGGGTTCTAGCCCAACTCTAGAACCTCCAGCAACCTGAATTATTAAGATAAGCCCTAAAACAGTTCATCCAAGTCACCCCCACCGCTAGCACACACACAGCCTCCTCTAGAAGAAGGAAGGCATTAACTGCAGATGTGGGATTCCATCCTGCCACCCAACAGTTCCACAAGGCTGGAGGCTTATGCAGCTTTCTGCTGAGGAAGCAGATGGACTGGACCAGGCTGTTGAACTGCATCGCCGTGTCTGTCTTCAGGAGGGCTATGTTATTGCTCATTGTTTTGTTATCAAAGTCTTCATGGATGATGATGGTATTGACTGGATACTCTTCGTGAGCAATCACTTTGGCATCCATCTTAGCTATCCCAACTATAGCGACAGCGTCCTTCCTGGAGAGAGAGCAGGAGAAACTTGAGAAGCCAAGGTACCAAGGAAGCTTCACACGTCTCTGTTTTCATATTTACTATTTTCCAGCCTGGAACACTCATGCAACTCATCTTCCCTGGGCTAATTTTTACTCACCTGTTTGGACCCAGTCCCCAGGAAATCAATTCCAAACCCCTGGGCTTGTGCCCTCCTTTGTGAGCCCATAGAATCCTGGGGATTCCTATCTTAATGTCATTTGTCCCCCCATCCAGAGATAATCTGTTATGTTATGGCTGATTATCTTTTTTTAATGCACAGGTTTTTTTTTTTTTATATAGTTGTAGTCATACCAAAGATGTAATCTTTTGTGTGTGTGTGAGGAAGATTGGCCCTGAGCTAACATCTGTGCCAATCTTCCTCTATTTTTTGTATGTGGGATGCTGCCACAGCATGGCTTAACGAGGAGTGTGTAGGTCCATGCCTGGGATCCAAACCTGTGAACCCTGGGCCACTGAACCAGAGTGTGCAAACTTAACCACTACACCACTGGGTCGGCCCCCCAAAGATGTAATCTTGAGTCTTGATTTTAGCACTTAGCTTTTTTTTTTTTTTTTGGTGAGGCAGATTCACCCTGAGCTAACATCTGTTGCCAGTCTTCCTCTATTTTGTATGTGGGTTGCCATCTCAGCGTGGCTCATGAGTGGTGTAGGTCCCTGCCCAGGATCCAAACGCTCAAACCCAAGCTGCCAAAGCAGAGTGCGTGGAATTTAACCACTATGCCACAGGGCCAGCCCCCAGCACTTGACATTTTAATACAAGCATCTTTCCATCTTGTATACTCTTTAAATACATTTCAGAGAAATACTGATTTTAATAATGATGGAGTTCATTCAGTTGGGTATTTTCCCTTTCTGCTCTTGGGAATCATCCAAAAAATCATAGGAATGAGAAACAAATGCAAACACCACAAAACTAAGAGACACTGGAGAAGCCAACCTCAGAATCAGAGGAAGGGAAGACAAAAGCATTGAAGGACAGCAGGAGCGCAGGGAGTTACAGATGACGCCTACTGCAGAAAAAGCTGCTCAAACATACCTCTCAGCAAAGAAGTAGAAAGAAAAGAAAGAGAACCATCACCCAAATGGAGGCAGCATAAAGGAGAATAGAAATCACAGAAAACATAATAAGGGACACAGAAGGCAGGACTGAGAAAAGTGACCACAATGAAATGGACATTAACAAAGATTTTTAAAAGCTGGAGAGGAAAATGACAAATGTGGCAGTCAATGGGGAGTCAGCAGACCGCAAAGAAGATAACCAAAGTAACAAAACAGGAAAAACATTTCAAGATGTAATTTAAGAAAGTTTTCTGGAAATAAGACTTGAATCTACACTTTGGAAGGGTACTCCATATCCTAGAGAAAAAGTAATACAGAATGATCAACACTGAGACATGTCCTTGTCAGCTCCCAGCAGGAAACAGATGGCACACTCAGATAAGGTAAGTTGAGGGAAGTTTAATAAAGGGCCTCTACACAGGACTTGGCAGGACGTGGGGAAATCACAAGGAATGGCACAGTACGCTGGGTACTGGTGGCAGATGCAGCTTCCTGCTGAGGTAACGACCGTGTTGGCACCATGCTAGGCTCTAGGTAAGGAGGGAGTGGTCAGACAGAGCTGTGGGGAGTGGGTCACTTGGCTGGAGGAGGCAAGCAGTCTGCAGTATCCCTCGGGAATAAGGACCCTGACCTCACTCTCCTCCCTTCCTCTGATCTCTTGCCTGTGCTTCCCTTGGCCAAGCCCAGCTGGAACCCAGAAGGCAAGAGCTCGCATTGGTATAACCCATACAGGTCAGCCTCCTGGGACCCAGCAGGGTAGAAAAGAGTAGAGAGCAGATCTGGAGGGGCAAATGGGAGAGATCAAGCATAGCTAGTAAAGTTGCTGGACTTCAGTGACAAAGAAGGTACCCTTGGGCATCCAGACAATAACAGATTAAGTCATCTTAAGTTTGGCCATCTAACATATTGTCTAACCCAGGGAACTTGTGAGATGAAAGGGGATGCTCACAGCAGGATACTAGGATAATAGGTGTGAACCAGGTCTCTCCCAGGCATACTAGATTGTGTGGTCACCCACCCATAGAGGGAAAACCCAGAATGGCTTCAGACTTCTCCACAGCAAGATTTAATACCAGAAGCCAGGGGGTAATGCCTGTTAAGACCTCAAAAGGAAAGAAACTTGATCCATGAATTCTATACGTAAGTGGTCATTCAGGTTTAAGGGCAGCACATTTCTGAATATGCAAAAACCAGGGAAATATGGTTCCACTCGAAGACAAATTTTAGCGAATTCTAGTGTTGGATGGAGAAAATCCAGCAAAAGGACTGTCAGTAAATGTGGAATTCATTATAATGTTCAACTGAAATTAAAAGAAACTTAAAGTTTAGGTTGGAGTAAAAATGTAAACCCTGGCAATAATCAAATGGTGTAACTAAAGCTGAAAAGAAAGTCAGAGGTAGATATATACACCAATTTTCTCATCTTTTACAGGAGCCTAAACATATTATTTATTTACAGCTAATATATGAACTAGTAAGGGTGTGCAAATATGTGTACGAATTGAGGTAAACATTAAAGCACATATATAATCTATTAAAATTGGGTGGTGGAGGATAAAGTGGGGAGAAGTGAAAAGATAGAAATCCCGGCATTGGGCACAGTAGAGAGTCTAGAGAGGATGGACCAGAAAGAAACGGAAGATTTAGGTGTCTTCCATGAAATTATAGCTCTAAGACAAACACCAGAATGAAAATTTAAACTTTCCAAATTTGTCAGAGGAGACATATAAAACAAAACAAAGGCCATATAATGAAAAAAGAAAAAAAAAAAAAAACAAGAAGCAATAAAAAACAGAAAACCTAAAATAAAAACAAGAAGCAGGAGTTTCATTCTGAACGTCAATTTAGAGCAGAAAAGCATGAAGTAAGACAAAGAAAGGCTCTTAATGATGAGAAAGAATTCAGTCTACAGTGAAGACCTCACGCTTGCAAATATCTGCAGCGACACAATGTTCACAAAGTAAAACTCCAGGACACAGAAGGAGAGAAAGCCAGAGGCTGTTCCTGATAGGAGATTCTAATTCACCTCCATCAGCCTTGGACAGCCTAGGACAGACCAAGTAGACTCCCTCCCCCAATTTTATATGTTAAATTGTACACCAAGGACAGGGAAGGAACTTTTAGATTTACCTGTGGAAAATACTCACATGGACCACACATAGTAGACCACAAGGGCAACCTCAACACATTCCTAAATAGAGCACCATGATGTATAACTGAAAATTAAATAATGCCAGAAAACAAACCAAACAAAATACTCTACCACCTGGATATTTTAAAACTCTGTCTTTAATGAAACCCAGAGCCAAAGAGGAAATCAAAACTAAAACAGCAAACTAAATAGAAAACAGTGATAAAGAAAACACAGCACAGAAAGCAGAACCTCTCTAGAGGGCTGGTTGGCAATAGCTACCAAGATTCAGCCCAGTCTTTCCACTCCTAGGTTATTCATGCTACAATGCACTTGCATGTGTGTGAAATACCGTCTGTACAAGTATATCTACTGCAGCATTTTTTGGTACTAGTAAAAGATTGGAAACAACCCAAATTTCCATTAGAGGACTGTGTAATTATGGTACATCTATCATGGGATACTGTGCAGCTGATGAAAAGAATGTGGTAGCTCTTCACATATTGATAAGAAAAGATCTCCCAACATTCACGACAGAGTTAAAAAAGCTATGAGTGGAATACTGTGTATGGTGTGCTACCAGTTGTATTGGGGGTGTTACAGACTGAATTGTGTCCCCCAAAATTCATAGATGAAGCCCTAACCCCCAATGTGACTGTATTTGGAGATAGGCCTTTAAGGAGATAATTAAGATTAAATGAGGTCATAAGGGCAGGCCCTAGTCCAATAGGACTGGTGTCCTTATAAGAGGAGGAAGAGACACCAGGAGTGTGTGCACACAGAGGAAAGGCCATGTGAGGACACAGCGAGAAGGCGGCCATCTCCAAGCCAAGGAGAGCGTCCTCCAGAGAAACCAACCCTGCTAACACCTTGATCTTGGACTTCCAGGCTCCAAAATGGTGAGAAATAAATTTCTGTTGTCTAAGCCACCCTGTTTGTATTTTGTTATGGCAGCCCTAGCAGATTAATACAGGGGGGAAAGAAAATTCTCTGTCAATAGAGGTAAGAATCAATATAGATAGACCTACAGGTATATAGCTATCCATAAACACATTGAGTATTTAAGGAAGAATATCCAAGAAACTGGTGACAGGATATGGCTCAAGGGAGGGATGCTAGTGACTGGAAGTCAGAGGAGGGAAGGAGCTGCTTTTCATTGTATACCCTTCGGTTCCTCATGAACATTACACTATGTACGTGTATTTTCACTTAAATACATGTATTTTCAATTTTAAAACATAAATCATAGGTTACAAAATTCAGCAGCTGCCCAATATTCCATCATTCCATAAAATTTATTTATCCAACTATAGTTATTACACTCTCTCCCCCATACTCTGTGTGTATATATAGATATAATATATAGTGTATAAATAGTATATATAATAGTATTATTTATATTATGTATTATATATAAACTCGTATATATAATACAATACTATATATGAGTTTATATATAATATATAATATAAAACTATTATATATACTATTTATACACTATATATTATATATAGTATGTGGTATAATATGCCATATATATAAAAGAGTAATATACTATAATTTATTCATCTATGATAATTGGATATTATGTTTCCATTGTTTTGTGTATTATTAACCATCCTATGAACAACTTTGCTCGTAAAACTTTTCCAGTAGTTGAGATTGTTTCCAAAAGTGAAATCATTGGGTCAAAAAGTGAGATGTCTTACAAAAGATGTTATTCTTTTTGTGTGTGTATGTGAGGAAGATTAGCCCTGAGCTAACATCTGTTGCCAATCCTCTTTTTTTTTTTTTTTTTTGCTGAGGAAGAGTGGCTCTGGGCTAACATCCGTGCCCACCTTCCTGTACTTTATATGGGACGCCTTCACAGCATGGTTTGACAAGCAGTGTGTCAGTCCGTGGGTAGGATCTGAACCTGTGAACCCCAGGCCGCCAGAAGCAGAGTGTGCGAACTTAACTGCTACACCACTGGGTTGGCCCCAAAAGGTGTTATTCTTTTAAAAACATTTATGAGTTTTTTTTTCTGGTTTGAAAGAATGCACATTTCTTGTAAAGAATTTGGAGAATATAGAGAGGTTCAAAGAAGAAAACAGAAATCCCATGCGTTCTGAGCATCCAAAGTGTGTGCGTGTCTCCCTCATGTCTTTTCTCTGTGTGCATATATTTGTGCAGTCACGTTGTTAAGGCCCCAGGAAAGTGTTTTAAGGTAAGGGCTCCTATCAGTTCACTTCACAAAAGCAGTAGGGACCTCTAGTATCCAGAGCCGTGCTTTGTGATTGCAGTGGGAACGAATGGGAACGAATATCCTTCCTGTAGAGGATGGAGGACCAGTCATTGCACCTGGCAGTTGCGCAGCTGGCAGTCCTCACACCAGAGAAGACACCAGACTGTGCCAACCTTGGGAATTGGGGATTTTAGGACCCCAAGGTTCATGGCAGAGCAAGCCCTGAGCCTGTAAAAAGCCCTGTCGCCAGAATCCACCTTTCTGGCCTTCCCGAGCTGATCAGGAAACAGAGCCCCTTGCCCCACCACCACCCCGGGGGCTGTGTAGGCCCCAAAGGCAGGGGTACTGGCCTGTTCTGAAAGGCGGATGCGATGCTGAGGATCCAGAACTCACTGAGGATGCTGCCGAAAGCCAGGTGGGTGTATCGAGAATCCTGCAGCGACACCACCCACGGGAACTCCTCGTCGTTGACCAAACCCTCCTCGGAAGTTTCCATAACATTGGTATTCTGGATGCCACAACCTACAGATGGGGAGCAGGGGCTTCACCGCTGGGGCAGGGAGTTAGTGGCCTGTGGCCACCACCACCACACCAGACTTCTGGACCCCCTCTCCTGCTGGGTCCCCCCACTCCTCCTGGCTCCCCATCTTGGTCACCACTAACTCTACACCCCCTTTTCTTTTCCTAGTGGGTCTCCTTCTCCACAAAAGACACTTGGTGGCATTTTGAATCTAACCATAACGTCAGGCTACCGATAATCCCTCTCCGCTATTGAGCACTCAGCACGCACACTAGGCGGTATCTGAAACCCTTCACATACATCCGTGGTCAAAGTGTAGTCTGGGACTCTGGGAGTCCTCAAGACCCTTTCCAAGGTCTGCAAGGTTAACACTATTGTCATAAGAATAGTAAGACAGTATTTGCTTTTTTCACCCTCATTCCTAGTGTAAAGTAGAATTTTCCAGAGGCTACATGATGTCATCGCTCTCCTGGCAATAGCACGTATGAACCTGTATATTTCTGTGTTTTAAATTTTTCCCAGCTTTAGTTTCTAATATGGTAAATATGGAAAGATATAGCTCCATAAGCGAAAATTCTTTTGGGGTGCTCAGTAATTTTTAAGAGTATAAAGGGGTCCTGAGACTAAAAAGTTTGAGAACTGCTGATATACACTACTTCCTACGATCAGAACTAGGGGTGGACATCGTCATTCTCAATTTGCAGATGAGAAAGTTGAATTTTAGAGTGGATGAGCACTTGTCCAAGTTACACAGCTGGTAGGACGTAGGGCCAGATGAATCCAAACTCCACGCTGAAGCCCTCACAGTGCATGTTCCAGCCACAGTTCATATCCTCAGATTTGCCCTTGCTCTTCCCCGCTCAGGCTGTGGGCGTGCATGGCTCCCCACGCTGTGTCTGTTTTGCCTGCCGATGTCCCCGGGAGTTAGCTTGGTGCCTGGCACACAGTAGGTGCCCAGTACATTACCTGGTGAATGAACAACAGCGTCCTGCCACCAAGCACTCCCTGACGTTTTGTCATCGAGGGGCTCAGAAGTCCTGACAGGCGGAGGTTGTCCCTGGCCCTGCCCAGTCCTGCTTGGCTTTTGCCTTCCCCCGAGCCCTTGAGTGGACCACCTCCGACTGGACAGTCTCTTGGGCAGTATGGACTTTGTTTCAAATGAAAGTTAAATTTGACTACAATTTTAAATAATATTCTCCCCCTGCCAGCCCTGGGTTGGCCCAAGATGGCTGTATTGCTCTGTATTTTTTTAAAAAACTTCCATATTCATGGAATCATGGAGAGTGTTAGAATGATAGAACAGGAAAGACCCTTGAAACTCAAGGTCCCAGCTTGGGTGAGCGGAGCCTCCTACTTCCCAGGCACCGTTATAGGATGGCATCCACACGGGGTGTTTTGCTCTTCCTGGCTGCTGACTCCCTCTGCCCGTCGAGATGCCCTGTCCTGATGAGTCCCCAGGGTGCCCATCTCATCCTCACCTACGCAGAGTGGACTGCAAGAATTCTCAGCCTGGCTCCACATTTCATCCACCTGCTGCCTGGCCCCTCCCAGACCTGTGGGACGGGGCCTGGGCACTGGCATTTTTCAAAAGCTCCCTGGGTAGATTCTAACGTGTATTCGGGGTTGAGAACCACTAGTGTTTTGGGAAGGCCCTGGATGCAGTGTCCCGACTCCAGTTGGCCCCTGTGCTGTGAGACCTGAGGCGAGCCACTTTACCTCTCTGGGCCTCAGTTTCCTCTTTTGAAATGTGGGGTAACACACCCCTTGGAGTTGTAAAGATCACGTGAGGTGAGGTTATGGGAAGGTACTTTGCAAACTGTATCCCCACGACTGATAATGCTAACCCCAGGGGCAGAATGGATGATTCCATTTTTTAAAAAAATATAAACCACTGCTCTGGTTGCTGTGTGTAAATCCCAAACCCTGAGTCCCCACTGCTTGTTTCTAAGTGGGCGGCCCTGGGTCCTGGGTGTCACGTGATGGGTACCAACAGCCGACTAGGTCAGATCATTGGTGGCTGCTTTCTCAGTCATTCATCCAGCTGCACACACAGCCCTGCCAGGCGCTGGGCTAGGGGCTGGGCTTACAGGGAAGGATTTCAGGATCCTGTCCCTGCCCTAGGGAGGTTCCAGTGCATGGGGGAGACAGACACACTGAAGAGTGATAGCCGTACAGACAGAGCCTTTTGACACAAGGAGTATGCCTAGAGTATACAGAGGAGGGGTCATAGATTCTGCCCAGAGCTTGAAGTCTGGGAGGGCTTCCTCCAGGGGGTGACCTTTGAGGAGAGCACCAAAGACAGAGTGTTTCCAAACCGTGAGGCTAGGTTGATTGAAACATTCAGTATCGTCATTAAAGGACCACACCAGACCTCTCCATGACAGGGCATCTTGTGACCAAACATCTCTATGAATTGACTGAGACTTTGCTGGAACAGTGACAGAGCTGTTGTTAGCAAGATGATGTCCATAAGGCCACCAAGGGCTTTGGAATCACCAAAGACAGGAATTCCGGTTTTCTCATGGGATATCAGTAATCTGTGGTGAACAAGACATTAACCAATCCTTCCTAATCCAACAAGAGCTCACAGGTGTGTGATGACTTTTGCTTTTTCAAAGCTCTAATTGGGTAGTTCATTGGACCTCATAAAACCCTTGGAAGGCCAGGATGTAATGAGGAAATCTGACCCAGAGATGAATGTTTGCCCTTGGTCACTTGCCTGAGGCCTTCTAAGAGGAGGGAGAGGCCCTTTCTGTGTTTTGTGGGCATCCCTTGGTCTCCTTGGGGCTGCAAGGAGGTGGAGTAGGCTGGGAAGGTAGGGGTTTCTCCTCTTGACATGTGTGTGTGTATTGGGGGGAGCTCTCACATCTCCCATCTAACTGAGGAAGACAGGATGGAGCCGGCTGGGGTGCCAGTGAGGTGGGGGCAGAGCCTGCTTTAGTCAGATGCCCCCTTTCCATCTGCCGCTTTCTAGGCTGAACTCTTAGTGGTGGACAACCTGGAGGTCAGGGAGGGAGGGGACTGCAGCTGCTGCTTCTGCCGACTGAGGCCCCGGCAGCCTCTAAGGCACCTCCTTGCTCCCAGGACCAGCCCTGCCGCTGGGGGTCAGTTTAGCGATACACTCTTTTGGTTTAATGGTAAAGGCATCATCGGAACCACAGTGCCGAAACACAGGGAGGGCCTGGTTCCTGAGTGCACCAGACGCATCACAGGTCGCCCCCACCTTCCCTGGGAGGACATCCCCCACCTGACGGTGCCTGGGGGAGGGACGTGCCCCGGGGGGTGGGGGGCTGTGAGTGGAGAGGCAGGCCTCACTTTGACCCACTCTGTCCAGAGGGCCTCTTCGTAACCTAAGGCTTATTTTCCTAACCGCACTCTCACCGGAGGATTAGCCGTGACATTGGGCTGCTGACGCCACAGTTCCCTGCGTCCACGCCTGCACCACCTCCCACTTCTTTGCCTGGTTCCCACCACCACCTTGTGCTGCCCAGGCAAAGCGCTGAGTCCTCTTTCCCCTGAGTCCCTCTCCTGACCATCTACTTTTCCAGGACGCTTCCCCCCACCATGTTACATGACCAGCTAAAGTCATTACAAAAGAAAGAAGGGCACTCACTGGCAGAAGAGTGGGAGACATACAGCAGTACTAAGAGCATCCCTCTCATCTCTGCCATCCCCAGAGAGAACTGCGGCAGACACCATGGGCAGCTGTGAAAACAGAATATCCAAACACACAGACTTTTCCTCTCCTCCCCAAAGTGGTCATTTACCACCAGTGTCAGAGGCCCTGGGAACAGACCTGTCATGTCCCTATTGCTTGGTTCCGTGCAGTAAGGAGGCAGGGACCAGCTGCCCAGCACCGATATTCAGTTAGAATTCGTAAGATGGCCCAAGGAGAGGAGGCAGCCCACGGGTGTCGGTTTTCTCCTCAATCCTGCCAGGGTTCCTGGACTTCTCAGAGTTGCATCTCAGAAAAGGGTTGTTTTTTGATTCATGGAATTCAACCCTTGCGTTAACTCTGTAGCCATAAAATCCTGCTGAAAGAAAAAGCAGGGGTTTAGTGCAAGCCCACCCTGATTTTGTCCCTCCCACCAAACTCCACTGGCTTAAATGCTGGGATCTCTTTGAACTAATGACAGCTTGTACTGTTACATAGTGACAGCCCTGGCATTTAGCTCAGTTAATTTGCACAATAACTCTATGAGGTAGACACTATCATTGTCCCCATTTTACAGATTGAGAAACTGACATTGAGAAGCCTGCCCAAGTTCACACAGCTGCCAAGTGGAGGAGCTGGAATTCAAGCTTCATTCATTTGTCTGAATCGAAAGCTCACGCGTGCTTCACCATCCACCATACCACCAGGCCTACCCTTGCCTCAGACAATGCACAGTAGCCTAAGGAATCTGCGTGTGCCGTTCTCCGTCACCATAATCCGCTCATGACACCGGATGTTTCCTGTCGTCGGGATGGTCCTCAGAGTTCTTCCGTGAACTGCTCCTGCTAACGGAGAAATGAACTCACTCTGACCTTACACAGCAGAGCTCAACAGAGGGATTCCTTCTACCACCTTGGGAAGAATGTTCCATTGTGGCATCGTGGTTACCATGGTGTCACCAAGCAAACGTCTGGACACGGGGACTTAGGAGGAGCCAGGATGAAAAGCTTGCTGTTTCCTAAACTTGGCAGGGCTAATCTAGAAGCCTTGCCCTCTCTGGCCCTGGCTGAGAAGACATCCCTTTCGCTAGATCACAAAGTCCCGTCCAGCTGTGGCCATGGTCTGTTTACCCCCTCAGCACCCGCCCTGTGTTTGCACAAGTTTGTCAGACTGGACGGAGGAAGCCCACAGCTTGGGTGGGTTGGGTTTTTCTAATCCCTGTCAGCATTCTTACACTCCCAGTGTGGTTTCTTGGAGGCTCAGCCCAGTTTTCTTTAGCCCCTCGGCTTGCGGGTCCAAGAGAAGCTACCAGACCAGCTCTGCCAAACCACACGCCAGATGGGGCCTGCACTCCAGCCGCTGCGGGCAGCTTTGGTTTCAGCACAAATGCCAGGACTCGGGAAAAGTGTTGACAACGTTGTGGTAAGACGTTATCTCCATGGAACCAGAGGGCTTGCAGTCTGCGGGCTCAGGCGCATAAAAAATATTTACTGGACAGGAGAATGGCTGTTGGAGGGAAGCACAGCTGGACAGAAAGCGAGGCCTGACTCAGAAAGGAGCCACTACCTCCTTCCCCTCTAGGCATCCTGCGTGCCTCACCATCCTCTGTCACCTTTAACACCGAGCAGGGCTTGGCTTCTGCTGGGAGAACAGAATGGGAAAGGTTTTTGGCAGTGGGAGAAATGGGAATTGATGCTTCAATTTGTTCCATATCACAAGTCTCAAAGAGCTTTCACATGCATTTTCTCATTCACGATTCACAATCACCCTCCCAGGATGGAGGAATTACTGAGATATCCAGATGGAAACATGGTGGCTCAGAGGGGGAAAGTCACTTCCCTGAAGCCACACACCTAGAAAGTGGCAGAGGCAGGACTCCAACCCAGATCCTCCCAGCTCCGGGGTGGTGAACATCTCCAAGTCTGCCTTTCTCGGCCTGGACCTCGTGCTGCCCTGATGAGGGAGGGAAGCAGAAGTGGTGACTGGGGCAGGGTCATGGGGCTGCTCTTTAGGAGTGGGGACGCTGAGGTTAGTGCACAAACCCCTAGCTCTCTCAGACTCCTCTTAAATTCCTGCACAAACAGAAGCCACATGCAGGCACCAGAAACACTGTCTCCTCACAGGAATGATCTAGCATAATCCAGAATAAGAGAAGCTCAGAATCCTGCAGAGGCCCAGCAGATCTCATGAACAGTGGGCCTCAAATTTTCAGCCTCTCTGGGCCACTTAATGCAGACCATCAACTTTAGGTAAATTTTTAAAAGGTTCATCTCAATTTTTTAAATGATTATTTAATTCCTTCAGGTTAATAATAATAATAACAGTAATAATAGTTTTATATCTTTTTTCTTTTTTGGAGGGGAAGATTAGCGCGGAGCTAACATCCGTTGCCAATCCTCCTCTTTTTGCTGAGGAAGACTGGCCCTGGGCTAACATCTGTGCCCATCTTCCTCTACTCTTGTGGGACGCTGCCACAGCATGGCTTGATAAGCGGTGCATAGGTCCACGCCCAGGATCTGAACTTGCAAACCCTGAGCCGCCGAAGCAGAGTGCACGAACTTAACCACTGCACCACTGGGCCAGCCCCTAATTTTATATCTTTGAGAGAAAATTTGTTTACGGTTACACCAAGGGCTCCATATCCAGGATCATGACCGCACAAAATGTATATATGTCCTGTCACTTTCTATTTTTACTTTTTATTTTCATTAAGTTAGAAAATCCTAACTCTCAATTAAAGGATGTCTGAAATCGCAGCAAATTCTGGAGGCTCTGTCAGAGAGTTCTGGATATTCAGATTGAACGCGGTCTCCAAAACCACGGAGAGGTTTTCTTCACTGATGACTGCTGTCGGGTGCTCACGGGCCTGCACATGGTGCTCAAAACCTGGGAAGTCGAGAGTTTCATCCTGGGAGATAGTGAGGGTTGGATTTCTAGTCCACTTGATTGCTTTTCCCTCTGGAAATATTTCTTCATGTTCTGTTGCAATTTTGGAAGATGTTTTTTTTGTGTGTGTGAGGAAGACTGGCCCTGGGCTAACATCCGTGCCCATCTTCCTCTACTTTATATGGGACGCCGCCACAGCCTGGCTGACAAGCAGTGCGTCAGCGGGCGGCCGGGATCCGAACCCGCAAACCCCGGGCTGCCAAGCACGAACTAAACCGCTGCGCCACCAGGCGGCCCCGAAGATGGTTTTTAAACATGCCAATAAGAGCTTTACTACATTTCAAAATCTCTTCTCTTGTGAAATTAACAGAATAAAAAATAATCAAGTTTTTTTTTCCCCCTTTGGTGAGAAAGATCAGCCTTGAGCTAAGATTATTGCCAATCTTTCTCTTTTTGCTTGAGGAACATTGTTGCTGAGCTAACATCTGTGCCCATCTTCCTCTATTTTGTACGTGGGACGCCGCCACAGCATGGCTTGACGAGCGGTGCGTAGGTCCACGCCCGGGATCTGAACCTGTGAATCCCAGGCCGCTGAAGTGAAGCACACGAACTTAATCACTATGCCACCAGGCCGGCCCCCAGGTTATGTACCACACATTTCCAAGCATTGCTTCCAATTCATCCCTGGTTTGTTGAATTGTTAAGCAAAATATCTGCCAGCTCAAATATGGCATAGTCATTGCTCTCCTGCATGGTATGCTTTTGATATGAATGCAACATCCTAGAGTCTTTGGAACAAGAATTTTGTCAACAGCTCATGCTGCCTTCTCAAGTTATTCTTTAACATCGATGCTCATTGAAGGCTTTCCAGCCATGGTATGACTCTACTACAAGGAGTGTAACTTTGAATCCCGTTTTTGCCATTTAGATATTTTCTTCACTTAGCAAAAAAATTCAAGAACTTTTTGAAAAGCATTATAATGCCCTCATTCTGGAAAAAAATCCATAATTTATTTACCAAAGAGCTCGTTGTATTTGTTTGAAAATGACAAAAATGCTTTAATAGTTTCATGCTATTATTTGGAAGTTTTATTTGCAGATATCTGTGTTGGATTTGCAAGTTCTTCATGAAATAGATCTTCCATAGAATGTTTTTATCTTCATCAAAGGGTTTTAAAACAGAATATCATGTTTACTATATTCTTAATCCCTGAAGAAAGAACTTGTGTGCAGGAGTTTTTCAATTTTTATCAAAATGAAATGCATTTCATTTGCCACTGCCCTGTGAAAGTCAAATTACTCAATCAACAATCTTTCAGATTGGCTGATAATGAACATTTGTACCACATGTAGCCGTGTCTATTAATGCAAATTTTCCTAATGAAAACTTTTGATTTTAAATTATTTAATTTAAAGGAACATTTTTAAAATTTATTTCTTTATATCAAACTTATCACACAACACAAGAGCTAGGACATTACGATTATGTTGTGCCCGCCTATGTGTTCCACTCCCTCTTTCTCATTCTCTTGCTCTTTGTTTAATAAATTTATCCATAGGTATGTGTACATAAACGATATATTGAGTACAGTAGCAAGAGTTTCTCTAGGGTGTATATACCTAGGAGTAGGATTGCTAGGTCAGAGGATATATTCAGATATGCCTAACTCTGGAAGATAACGCTAAATTGTTTTCCAAGGTGGTTTTACCAATTTGCACTCATACCGGCAACCTATATGGGTTCCTGCTGATCTGTGTCCTGTCCAGCACTTGCTACTGTCAGCCTTAATTTTTGGCAAATCCAATGGGTATAAAATGATATTTCACCGTTAACTTGCATTTCCCTAATTGCCAATAAGGTGGAGGATATTTTCCCACATGTTTATTGACTGGGCAAGTTAATGCTTGTGTCTTTTGCCCTTCTTTTTCCTGTTGGGTTGCTTGCCTTTTTCCTACTGATGTGTAGGAATTCTTAATACATTCTGAATATCGTTCACTATATGTGTGGTGAATATCTTCTACCAGTCTGTGGCTTATGTTTTCAATTTCGATTTCTTTATGGTGTTTTTGAATAAACAGAGTTCTTAATTTTAGTTTTAATGAAGTCAAATGTATTAGTATTATACAGTTAGGGCTCTGTGTGCCTTGTTTAAGAAACCCTTCCCCAGCAGAGATCTATTCTACTATATCATCTTGCATCTTTAAAGTTTTGTTATTCACACGTAAGTCCTGAATCTGATTGGAATTTTTTTGTGCATGGTATGGATCCACTTTTTCCCTCATGAATACCCAGTTATGCCAGCATCATTTCTCCACAGGTCTCCAATGTGACCTCAGACATACATCAAAGTTCCGTATGTGTCTGAAACTGTTTCTGAGATCTCTCTTCTGTTACCCTGGTCTTTTTGTCTAAATATCTGTGCCAATTCCACATAATCTCAAGTATTATAACTTTGTGCAAGTCTTAATATCTAGTAAGGCAAGTGCTCCCACCTAATTCTTTTTCTTTGGGAATGTCTTGACTATTCTTGGCTCATTGTACTTTCATATATTTTAGAATCAACTTGGCAACTTACACACACACACAAAAACAACCTCCTAAGATTTGGATTAGAATTGCATTGCATCAGTAGGTTAATTTGTGGCTAAATTAACATCTTTACAATATTGAGTCTTCTTATCCATGAGCACAATGTATCTCTCAATTTAATTAGGTCTCCTTGAAGATTTTTCAATAAAATTTTATGATTTTCTGCATAAAGGTCTTGTACATCTTTTGATAGAATTTGTTCCTAGGTATCTTATACTTTTTGGTTGAAATTAAATGATGTCTTCTATTATACTTTTTAATCATTTCTTACAAAACCACTTATTTCTCATAATTTATCTTTAGATTCTTTTGGGTTTTACTTACTAAGCTTACTTACATAGTTTAATTACTATGTACTGATGAGCAGCACGTAGGTCTGCACTCGGGATCTGAACCTGCAAACCTCGGGCCATGGAAGCAGAGCATGAGAACTTAACCACTACCCCACTAGGCCGGCCCCTGTGGGGAGATTTTTAATTGCTGCTTAATTTTTTTTTAGTGCTTCCAGAACTATACAGACTATTTATCTTGACATAGCTTTGATAAGTTATGTTTTTCTAGGAACTTTTTCATTTAGTTTATTTTTAAATGTATTGGCATAAGAACTATAGTACTCAATATCTTTTAAAATCTCTATTGTAAAAGTTAATATCCTTATTTCATTCCTAATATTGTTTATTCATCCCTCTGTCTATCCTTTATCAGATTCTCCAGAGTTCCATTTTATCTGTGTTTCCAGGATAATCTTTGTTGATCTTTGTTTTTCTGTATCTTTGTCTCTAGTTTTGTTTTTTTTCCTGAGGGAGATTTGCCTTGAGCTAACATCTGTGCCAATCTTCCTCTATTTTGTATGTGGGTCACAGCCATAGTAAGGCCACCGACAAGTGGTGTAGGTCTGCACCTGGGATCCAAACCTGCAAACCCCGGACTTCTGAAGCAGAGAGTGCTGACTTAACCACTAGGCCACAGGTCTGGCCCTCTATTTTTTTTTTTCGTTTTGGATGAGGAAGATTCACTCTGAGCTAACATCTGTTGCCAATCTTCCTCTTTTTTTTTTTTTTCGCTTGTGGAAGATTAGCCCTGAGCTAACATCTGTGCCAATCTTCCTCTATTTCGTATGTGGGTCGCCGCCACAGCATGGCTTGATGAGTGGTGTGTGGGTCCGTGCCTGGGATCCAAACACATGAACCCTGGGCCACTGAAGCAGAGAGTGCGAACTTAACCTCTTTGCCACTGGGCCGCCCGCACCCCCCCCCCCCCCAGTTTTTTGTTACTAGTACTAGTTTATTACTTTAAATCTTTATTTTCTAGTTTATTATTCTCTGCCCTTACTATCTGTTTTCTTCTATGTTCTTTGGATTTACTTTGTGTTTTCTTTCTAAAATTTTAAGCTGGGCATTTAGCTCATTAATTTTTTGCCCTTTTCCTACAACAAGCATTTAAGGTTATGTATTTCCCTTTAAGTTCCACCTTCTTGACATCTATTAAGTTTTGATACATTGTGCTTTCCTTACCATTCAGTTCTAAGTATTTTTACATTTCCATTAAGATTCTTATTTGACTCTTGAACTACTTAGAAGTGTGTTTTTGTTTTGTTTTGTGGTGATGAAGATTGGCTATGAGCTAACATCTGTTGCTAATCTTCCTCTATTTTTTGCACGTGGGATTGATGAGTGGTATGCAGGTCTGTGCCCCGGATCTGAACCCGTGAAACCCCAGGCCACCAAAGCGGAGTGTGTGAACTCAACCACTATGCCACCAGCTCGGCCCCTAGAAGTGTGTTTTTAAATTTCCAAATGTATGACTATTTAACTTTTGATACCCACTTCTAACCCAGTTGGTTGAAGAATGTGATCTGTGTAATACAGATTCTTCAAAATCTCTGAGACTTGGTTTGTGGCCAAGTGTATGATGAGAAATTTTTTATGTGTGTGTGAGGAAGACCAGCCCTGAGCTAACATCTGTTGCCAATCCTCCTCCTTTTGCTGAGGAAGACTGACCCTGGGCTAACATCTGTGCCCATCTTCCTCCACCTCACATGGGACGCTGCCACGGCATGGCTGACAGGCAGTGTGTCAGCCGGTGCCCGGGATCCGAACTGGCGAACCCTGGGCTGCCAAGCACAAACTAAACCGCTGCGCCACTGGACTGGCCCTGATGAGAAATTTTTTAACTGTTCCATATTTGCTTGAGGAAAATGTATACTCTCTATACTCATCAATTAGCCTTAAGCTCGCTGATTGTCCTGTTCAAATATTCTGTATCTTTCCTGACTTTTTTTATCTGCTTGACCTACCAATAATTAATAAAGTTACCTCCTGTTGTGATGGTGAATTTATCAGTTTCTCCCTATAGTTATAGCAATTTTTGCTTTATATGTTTTGAGGCTATTTTATTAGATATACAGACTTAGAATTGTCATATCTTCCTGATGAATTGGGCTACAGTTGAGTGCCATTATTCTCTATAGCTATGTTCTATAAAGTTGCAGTGAATACTGAATGGATGGACACTGAACCATTGCTCCTAGGGGAAACAGAGGATTAGGTACCTGTGAGCCTCTGGTTATAACATTTTCATCAACCCACCAATATGGAATCTTGTTTTATGTGTGCCTCTGTCTACAGGGACCTCATGTAATATACACTGTTGATTCATGAACATTGAACTCATGGCTGACAGCACCACAGCTCTTGCTGATGAAGCTTATCTAATTCATGTATTTTCTCCATTCGGCCCATCACAGCATTCTCACACACAGGAACACCAGACACCACTCCAGCACTGTGCTTGGGGCTGTTTTAAACAGCAAAATCACCAACAAAAAGCACAAAAAAATGCAAAAACCATGGCACTAAATAGATAGCAAATAGGACACTTGTTTACAGTGTGAGCTGAAACCAGAAGGCAGAGTGTTGCCTTGTTCCACGGCAGCCGGGAATGTGCCCATCGAGTGACTCAAATTTTTCGCCACTCTGTGCTTATCTGAAAATGACCATGAAGCACTGCAAGTATTGATTTTGGGGTTAAAATAAATTTTAATGAGTAGGCAAATACACAAATACAGAATCCACGAATAATGTGGATCGACTATATTTATGATCTCTATCCTTAATGATACATTTTAACCTTCAAGTTTATTTTATCTGACATGAATATAACTAGGCCTGCTTTTTACCTCTTGATACTTCTTTTCCATGCCTTTACTTTTTCACTTTCAAACTTTCTGTATCCTTTAGCTTCAGATATTTCTCTTATAAACAGTACACAGCTGGATTTTTAAAAAAGAATGCTATCTGACAGTTTCTGTCTTTTTAATTGGCATGTATACTCCTTTCATATTTATTGGGATTATTGATATATTTAAAATTGTTTTACCATCCTCCTGTTTTTAAAAAAATTGTTCTCCTTTTTCTGTGCTTTTCCCCCCTTTCTTTCTTGGCTTTTTGTTTTTGTTTTGTTTTGCCTATTCCACATTTTCTTGCTACTAGTTTGGAATTTTTATACTCTGTGTCTGTTCTTGTAGAGGGTGCCATTGAAATCTTACCATGCACATTTAACTTAATCACCTCTAACTTTAATTTCTCTCTTAACTCCCCAAGGTAATACTACAACCTTATGAAGCTTTAACTCTAATCTCCCCCTTATGATTTACATGCTATTCTCATTCCATATTTTAGCTCTTTTTTCAACTCCCATACATTATATTTTATTATTATTATTTTACTCAGACAGTGATTGTTTGGATTTAAATAATATTTACGATATTATTTGCTCACTATTCCTTTTTGTATCTTAGACCTTGTGTCTACATCTTATATCTCTTCCCTGAAGAACATCCTTAAGAAGTACAGGTTTCTTGATGGTGCATGTTCTCAGTTTTTGCTAGTCTGTAAATGTCTCTTTGCACCCATTTTCTTAAAAAGTAATTTTGGTGGCACACAATTCTAGGTTGAGAGACATTCTCTCTCAATTCTCTGAAGATGTTCTTTCCCTGTCTTCTGGATTCCATTGTTTTGAGAAGTCTCCCCTCAACCTGATTGTTATTTCTTTATAAATAATCTATTCTTTCTCTCTGGCCCTTTTAAAGACCTTTTTGGTTTTGGTGTGCTATGGTTTACTAAGGTTAGTTGAAGTGTGAATTTCTTTTTATTTATTCTGTTTAGGATATGCCTTCTGGCTTTATTTATTTTTTATAGATTCTGGAACTATCTCAGCTATTATCTTTTCAGATATTGCCTCTTCTTCAGGCTCTCTATTCTTCACTTTGGGGACTTCAAATAGACATATGATAGACTTTCTCATTCTATCCTTTGTGTTTCTTGTTATCACTTTCATATTTGTATCTTTTTGTCACTCTGTGCTGCATTCTGGGTGATTACTGTGTAACAACTTCCAGTCTACTAATTCTCTCTTCATCTTTGTCTGACTTTCTGTTCAACCATCCTCTGGAGATTTTTTTTTATTCAACAAAGAAATATTTTTATTTCTAGAAGACCCATTTCTTAAAGTCTCCTTGTTTGCTTCTGATTGTGTCTTGTTGCTCCTCATCTTTGTCACTGCATCCTTTATTTCTTCAACCATTTCCTATATATCTGGTCTACATTTGGTACCTCACTTCCAAGATCTTCTACTTGAAGAGTAGGGGGACTCTAAATATGTTTTTTGTTTTATCCACTAACTCTTACACAATGTGGCTTGCCTTCCCATGTGCCTTTATAATGGTTGCGAGTTAGTTTCTTGTTCTTAATCCTGTGGGTCTAAATTGGATACAACTTTCTTCCTGAGAGTTTGCTTCTGCCTTTGGTCAACAGAGGGCAGCACTATCCGGGACTGTGGCTTGGCTTCCCACCCTCTCCACTAGGTAAGTATTTTAACAGCTGTGCTGCTGACAGCACCTGCCCTGAGGCAACCCTTCCTCTCCCAGCTGTTGACCGCCTGGCCTCAGTTCACTTTTCCTGGAATCTTCTCCTAAAGTTTATGAGAGCAAAGATAACTCAAAGGGTGTATCCTCTGCTCTGTTTTGCCTTGAGAAGGCTTTTCAGACCACCTAGTCTGCAGTGATGTCCCAAGAGCTGAAAGGGACTGAGCTTTACAACAGACCACACATTAGAAATGGTACTAATGGATTCCCAGTGGAGGAAAATGTAATTTCCAGGTAGTTGTTTTTGTACTTCCTATTTCACTTTTGGATTTTTTTTTTGTTGCTGTTGTTTGGTTTTATTCACTTAGATTTTTGGCTGCTTCCTCAAACTCACCACACTCTCAGATTCACTTATCTCAGTAAAAGTGAATCACACTTGAGTCCTAGCCACTCTTTTTCTGAGTTACAGTATTTACGCCTCTATTTTTCATCCCTATTTTTATACTTCACGGATCTTCTTTTAGCCATCCCCTCATTTTTTGTGAATTGGCACTGGAACGCCACACAGGCCTGATATTCCCAAAGGCCCAGGGGTGGACCTGTGACCCTAGCCAGGCCCATCACATCCTCCCATCCCTGGAATTTGAATCTTGAGCCAAAGGTCAGAAAGGCCAAAACAGCTGGAGCCACCGAACCAAGCCAACAGCAGGTCCTGCTGGCTCTGCTGCCACATTGAGGGTCCCTCCCTGTCCCATGCTCTGGCTCTTCTGTGAACTAGCTCAGATCCTGTCAGCAAACTTCTTTTCTGGTTAAGAGTCAGAGGCAGTTTCTGTTCCTTCTGACCAAAGAAAACTTGATGGATCCTCTCGTCTAGTGCTCAGAGTATCTTTTATGTCTAAGAATTTTTATTACATGTCTGATAAATGACTATTGCCTAATAATGTCTCTTCAACATTAACAACAGCAGTCACTGAAAAGCAGTGATATTTTCCCACTTAATTCCATAACTGGATGACACACATTATACAACAGTTATACAAAAGCTTCACTCACACACATTCAAAATCAAACCTTTTTAAAATTTTAATCCTTTTTATTTTCATTAATTCTTCACCACTCATCTTTCACAAATGCTGGTCATGGTTATTACTATGGTTTTTCTGTACTGAAATCTTAAATCTTATTCTTCTTATATAGACACACTTTATTTACATATTAAACAGAAAGGAACATTCTTCACCTCCACAAAGAAATACACCCCACATTTTTCATGAAACATGTAACCTTGTCCATCGATCTTCCATTTCCTAACTTTTGAGAGAGTTTTTGTGTACAAAAGCTATTTCATGTTCCTCTTAACACCACTATGAGTAAACAACAAAACAGCTGTGCTCATAAAACCCCATTGATACTTGTCAGCGTTGTAGTGGAGATAAATCAGCACTGAGAACTGGGGGCTCTGGAGAGCAGGAACCCTATTTAAAGGGAGTACCCATGGCCAGATTCCATCAGCGACCACCAGCTTGCAGTCTGTGTGAGAAAGAAAACCTTGCCCACTACTCAGAAGGACAGAAAAGTCCAAGGCAGGCACGCATCTGCATGCACAAAGGCTGTAAAGATTTGTAGAGCAGACGGAAACCCGGAGGTTTGGACTTCGTCTTCAAACATTGGACCTGGAGACCTCCCAGACCAGGTTAGGGTATCTGATGCAGCTTTGGGTCTCCAAGAGCAGAGCGGTGACCCCACGTGGCAGATGTTTAGTGGCCCAGCAGCCACTGAGAATTGGGAGGATAAAAACCAAATGTTCCAGGATGACCAACTCTTCTCTCATCGCTTAGGACTGGAGGTGGCAGTAAAATACACACACACACGCACATACACGGGTGTGCACATACACATGCAGGTGTACAGAGATGGAGACACATGCACACCCACATGGACACATGCACATGGGCATATACACATGCACGTGCACACATCTGTATACACTTGCAGGTGCACAGAGACACACTACCATGTATACACAGACCCAGAAGAGCTCCCCAGTCCTAATCTTCCCCCCTCCACCACCACCATGTACACGGCCCCTTCATCAGTCAGAGGTGACTGGCTGGCACTCTGCAGATTTGACCCATTTGGAAATTCAATTTGGATCCCATAGTAATAAATAAAATTGGAATCATTTCCAATAATTAAAAAATCCAAAGATTTCCCATGAAAATATGGATTTCTGACTTCTCTCAAAAAATAAAACACAATCAACTCAGAATATCTGGTAATATTGGGCCCACATTCCAGCACAGAAGCTTGGAGCTCAGGGGTGGCTGCCCCTTCCATACCAGCTGTGCTCTCAGACTGCCACAGGCCCCACCATTCCCTATTACCTTATACCAGCTTTCCTCGTTATAGGGGGGCTCTGTGCAGAGATTTGGGGTAAAAGGGAACAGGAAGAGAAGAAGATGGGGCAGAAGGTGGAAGCAGGAAAGGCATAGGAGAAGAGAAGAAAAGAAGGGTGAGGTAGAACGGATGCCTCAATCTTACAGGAGGGTAAGAAGGGACTTAGGAAGACTGCCTTCATCCGCCTCAAGCATCGATGAGATCATAATCAACATCTACCGTGATGGAGCCGTCTGCCGGGGTTTACATAATTCTTGCAATGCTCCTGCTGAGGGCGTTCTGTTATCTCCGTTTTATAAATGAGGAAACAGGAGATAAGTAACTTGAGCCAAGACTTTACTCCAGACCTGTATGACCCTCAAGCCTTCCCGCCACCTTTTTTAAATTTAAAAAATATTTAAAATGAAAACACAAAGGATAATATAACAAGCACTCATGGGCAAAAGTTAATCTTTTTCATATTTGTTTCCTTTTTAAAAAGAAATTAACACACAACAGAGTGAAATGGCAACCTACAGAATGGGAGAAATGTTAGCAGATCATATACCTGATAAGGGGTTAATATCTAGAATATATAAAGAACTCCTACGACTCAACAATAAAAAATCAAGTAACCCAATTTAAAAATGGGCAAAGGACTGCATAGGCATTTCTCCGAAGATCATATGCAAATGGCCAACAAATTATAAAAAGATGTTCAACATCACTAATCATCAGGGAAGTGCAAATCAAAACCACAATGAGATACCATCTTGTACCCATTAGGATGGCCACTATCAAAAAAACAGAAAATAACAAGTGTTGGCAAGGATGTGGAAAAATCGGAAACTTTGTGGACTGTTGGTGGGAATGTAAATTGATGCAGCGGCTATAGATAACAGTATGGATGTGCCTCAAAAAATTAAAAATAGAACTACCACATGATCCAGCAATCCCATTTCTGGCTCTGCAGCGGGGTCACAGACTCCTCGGCATCAGCCTCCTGCCAGCCCCTCTACCTTCATCCCATCCCTCCCCGCCTCGGGCACCCATCTCACCAACTCTCAACACGTCCGTCAACTGTGCCCCAGGCTTGGTCCCATCCCCTCCCCCCCGAAGGTCCCCCTACCTCACTCCCACCCCTTCCCAGACTCTGGTGAATTCTGTATTTTTGTTTCTGTATTAACACAGTCCTTAAGACTCAAATTCCACCTTCACCACTTAAAACATCTACTATTAATAATCAATATGTGAGACATGTTGTATTATTAGCTCATTTAATTCTCACAACAAACCTGAGCATTAGGTCCCATTATTATTACCATTTTACAGAGGAGGAAAGTGAGGCCCAGAAAGCTTAAGACCGGGGCTCTGAGCCCAGGTCTTCTGCTGAAACAGAGGAGCTAGATACGAGCTGGGGGCAAGGCCGCTTCACCAGGTGCAACGTCCTCATCACCAGCAGCGGTTCTTCAGCGTGCAACACTCCCGACCCAAGGCCGTTCCACCAGGTGCGGCGTCCTAATTACCGGGCGACAGCTTTTCGGAGTCCCCCGGACCCTGACCGAGAGCAGCCTCTACCCCCATTATACGCTCATTGGCATCGCGGGGGATCATCGCCGGGACAGTTCCGGAGACACCTATGTAAGGAAAAATCTGCCCCTCCCGCCCTGAAGGTGGAGACAATGCCCCGACTGGTCCGCGTTCCGGGACCCCCACCTTCCACGATGGCCACAACTTCAGTGCAGATGCTCCCCTCGAGCCTGCCCGCCCCCGCCCTTCCCTTGTGGGTGTACCTTCGCTCTACTACCAAATCTTCCTGTTAAAACCTCTGCTGTGTGTCCGCTCTCAAATTCTTGTGTGTCTGTGGACCGAGAACCTGGGACCCCACCGCACCCATCTGACCAGTGACAGTAACACTGTCACTCCAGCTCCTGGGCTCTCATCCGCTGAGCACATGAGAATCATCTGTGGACATGTGTGTCCTCTGCATGGAAACAGACTCCTGACGGGAGACTGCGAGTCTCACTTGCCTTTATGTTCTAAGGTGCAGCACAGGGCCTGGCGCTCAAGCACCAGGAAGGGAGGGGGAGAAGGAGGAGTCTTTGGGGAGGTTAGTTAGGGAGACCTGGGCCCTGGCGTCTCTGAGCATCACTTTTTCTTTCATCCAACGAATGTTTACTGAGCAGCTGCTCTGTGCTGGACACAGCTCTGGATGCACGAACCAAATAAAGTCCCTGCCCACCGAGGGCACCTTCTGGTAGTGAAGACAAAAAAGGAAAACCACGTAGGGATGAACCATAATGTCCACGACACGTGCCAGGAAGAAGACACGAGGCAGGCGTGGGACCGGGTGTGTGTGCTCTTCTGGCTGGGCGGTCAGGGACATTAGCAAACATGACTTTTAAATTTTATATAATGAAAACATTTGGAAAAGCTGCCTAACTCAAAGAACCAATATTTTCCAAATGATCAAAACATGGTGTTACAAAATCATGCTTGGGTGAAACATCCATTCAAAGAGCAATCCATTTATACTAAAATGGATTTTAATATAACAAAATACAAAAAATTCATTGATACAGTTTCAGATTCCACACTGCAACTACGCTTTAAGGAAAAAACTATCAATTGTCAAGTTTTGGTATAGTATCAAAGAAGGATGCCTACAATTTTCTAAAAAGGCCATTAAAATATCCCACTGTTTCCAACCACCTATCTGTCAGAGGCCAAATTGTCTTCATACACTTCAACGAAAATAACATTGCAACAGTTTGAACATAGAAGCAGACATGAGAATTCAGCTCTTCTATCAAGCCAGATACTTAAGGAGAGTTACAAAAATGTACAATAATGCCACTCTTCTCCGAAATGTTTTTGTCCTGGAAAATATATTTTTCACAAAAATGAGTTATATCAACACATAATTGGTTTATTATTTTTTAAAGAATTAACATTTAAATAATAGTTTAAAATTTTCTGTTTTAATTTCTAATAGTAGTTTAATTTTGGTTAGGTAGACTCTACATAAACAAAAGGTCTTCAGGGCCCCCAGTAATTTTTATAGAGTAAAGGGGTTCTGAGACCAAAAAGTTTGAGAACCACTGGTTTACAATGATAACAATTTGTGTTTAGATCTTTTATCCAAATGCCCCACCAGGAGACTGACCTCAGGGCCTATGCACTTGCTCTTTTTGACTACGTCATTCATCATATCCAGTATTGGTGATAAAGGGGTGTTTGGAGGAGCCTTATCCATCACCTTTTCCCCTCTGACATGAGCAATTGTCATTTTCTCTAACCTGAATACTGTCCCAAATCATCTCTATACAGAAAATCTGGAGGGCCATTGTTCAGGTCTTAGTTTAAATGTCTCTTGCTCGGGGATACTTTGCCTGAACCTCCCATCCCCTATTCCACCCCAGAGATCAGAAATAGGCTCTCATAGCGCCCTGCGTCCTTCCCTCCCAGCACCTGACACCAGGGGGATGGTAGAGTTACTTCTGAGAGTATTCGTTTAGTTTCTGCCTTCCCGTTCAAAGTAGCTCCATGAGGCTGTTTCCTTGTCTCCTTTGTTCACTGCTATTTCCTCAATTTCTAGGACATCTGTTCAAGGAATGAATGAATGAAGACGTGTGTCCATCTGTGCGTGGACCAGCTGAAGCTATGGGCTGTGGCTTTGCAGCTGTGCATATGGGCCTGCAGAGTGCAGCATGGCTGATACTTTGCATGATTTGTAAGGATACTTTTTAAAAAAAAAATCAAACCACGGCAAACTTCATTATAGAATTTATTTTCCAGGGCATTTATAAAACAAGATATTGCTGTGTTGAGGGAGAGAAACAGGAAGAAGTGGGGTGTGCCTTGGATCATCACAATCTCCACGCCACCCCACTCCTTTGCTCCTGACGGGTGATCCCACTGAAGGAGAGAGTGGAAAGACTGAGAGAAGGAACTAGGCCGCCTTCTTCCTGGATCTCTTCTCACTCCCTCCTTCCAGGGAGAAGGCAGGATGCAAATCAGGATTTCTGTCCTATGTGGAGTGGGAAAATGTGCAAGTCCAAGAGGCCCAGTGTGGATTCAGTGGCGGATCCAGAAAATCAGTTTTAATCATGAGGAAAGAAGGAAGTGACTGTCAAAATACGAATTCGTTAAGGCATATTCCCTGGGGGCCTATTTTGGCAGTAAAGATAATTCAGCTTAAGTTTTAAAGGTTAGTTTAAACTGGCTCAGGAGACAAATGGCAAGAGTGACATCATCTTGGCCCTCTGTATCTATGGCAACCGAATTTCTGAGCCATGATTAAATGTAAAACTAGAACTACTGCCTTAGTCCCAGCACCAGGCCCAAATAAATAGACGAGAAAGAACTTTACACATCCTCTTGGGATGTTCCGGCCATTTACTGGGAAAACAAGCAACAGAACCTGCTGTTAACACTGCCTGCTAAGGAAGCCAGCTCACCGGGCCCCCGCCTTCCTCTGAGGAAGAGGAAGATCGACCCCCAAATCAATTGCTTTTCAGTCACGTATTGGTCTTCAGTAGGAGAGTAAAGCTAGCATAAGACGGTGATTACTTGGGCTTTGAATTATCCTTTTAAAAAAACAACTGTTTTCTCCTAATCATCAAAATAATAATTAAAAAAGAAACCAATATATATTCATTGTAGAAAAATTTCTAAAATTCAGACAAATATCAAGAAAAGAAAAAGTACCTAGAATCTCAGGTGGGGTATTTCTTTCCCATCTTGTTTCTGTATATGTATTTATTTCATAAAATTAGAATAATATGTTATGATCTTTTTTCCATATCATTATTCATCAAAATATTTTAAATATGTGAGTATTTTAACAATAGCAAAAAATTCTGTTATATAAACCTACCATAAATTATTTTACTACTTCACCTCATCTATTCCTAACTGTACGATTAATTAAAATGTAGTTTCTACACTACATTTTTACAGCCTCTTAGCCTGTCCTGCACAGGCAATCTTGCCCCTCACTTTAG
This sequence comes from Tapirus indicus, assembly GCA_031878705.1. Classification (NCBI taxonomy): domain Eukaryota; kingdom Metazoa; phylum Chordata; class Mammalia; order Perissodactyla; family Tapiridae; genus Tapirus; species Tapirus indicus. Next base: position 26,255,182 of record CM062927.1, on the reverse strand, counting down.
GAGGTGGGATTCTTGGATTATGTTTCTGTGATCTCACCCCACTTTGGGGCCTCTGCTGAAGCTGAAATGAGAGAGTCTCATTTTACCATCCTATTACATATGTAAAGAAAAATTGCAGGAATAGCTAAGAAAAACCAACAGAAATATAACAGTGCTGGTAGATATTCCCTCACTTAGTTCAGTCTGCGTGGGACTAGGTAGAGGAAAAAAAGTAATAATATGTAATAATAGAATATTAAAGATAATAATAATATAATTAATATTATAAATATTTAAGTAATTATAGTATTTTAATATTATATAAAGAATATATATTAATAATATATTTATTAATAAACTAAAAGAATAATATAATTAACAATAATAATATAATTAACAATTAACTCAATATTTTAAACTCTATCCTTTGAAAAGAGTAGACTTCTTTTCAAGCATGAATAGAAAAAGTTATAAAAATGAACTCAAAGGAAAACCCATTATACATAAGTTAGAAACAGTACAAATCACATTCTCTGATCATAACACAATAAACCTAGAAATAAATTAAAAAGTAGAAGCAAAACATCAACCATTTGAGAATGTCAAGCCTTTCTATCAAACTACCATTGGACAAAAAATAAATTTATAAACTATTTGGGAAATGATACTGATGAAAACACTACATGTCAAAACTCATAGATGGAGCTAGAGCTGTATTTAGAGGAAAATGTCTAGTCTTAAAACACTCCTTACTGAATAAGAAAGAAAAACAAAATACAGCAGTCAACGAGTCTGCCCAAGAAGAAGGGATGAGGAACATGGTTTTTCCTTTGGGAGTTTCCTGAGTGAGGTGCCCATTTTATTAAACTCCCACAGTCAACACTCTAGTCAGAAAACACGTAAAATGCAAAATAATAAATGTATCAAACCAACATGTTGTATACTTCAAACACAATGTTATATGTCAATTATATCTCAATACAAATTTTTTAAAATTTTTTCAATAAAAAACAGTAACTATCCCAACTCTGAGACTTATTCGGAGCTCAGTAAGTTAGACATTAAGTTGTTTTGTTGTTTATTTAAAACAATATATTGAGATATAATTCACATACCATACAATTCACCTGCCTAAAGTTTAAAATTCAGTGGCTTTTAGTATATTTATAGATTCGTGCACTCACCACCATAATAAATTTTAGAACATTTTCATTACCATTAAAAAAACCCATATCTGGGGCCAGCCCCAGTGACCTAGTGGTTAAGTTTAGCATACTCCGCTCTGGTGGCCCGGGTTTGGTTCCCGGGCACAGATCTACACCACTGGCCAGTGGCCATGCTGTGGTGGGAACCCACATACAAAATAGAGGAAGACTGGCAACAGCTGTTAGCTCAGGGAGAATCTTCCTCAGGAAAAAAACCAAAACAAACCACACCCATTGGCAGTCACTCCCCGTTTCTCCCTAGCACCCCATCCCCAGCCCCCGGCAACCACTAATCTGCTTTCTGTCTCTCTGGATCTGTCTATTCTGGATATTTCATATAAATGGAAACATACAGTGTGTGGGGAGAGGGGGACGGAGAATGACTGCTTAACGGATTTGGGAGCGATGAAAACGTTCCTGAACTAGATGGTTCCGACTGGATGGAACTAGACGGTTGCAAGACATTGTGAATCTATTGACCACCACTGAACTGTACACTTTAAAACGGTTAAAATGGCCAATTTTATGTTATGTACTTTACCATAGTAATAAAAAAAAATCCAGACTAAGGGAAACCAGTATTCGTGAAGTCATTGGACAGGATCATATCTAATTTAAGAACGAGTCTTGAATATTTAAGTGAATTATTTTTTGTCACATTGTATTAAAAGGAACAAACATTACCAGAAAAACATCACCCCAAACAACAAATATTTAAGCTTATTTAATTAAAACAAGGAGTTTAGGCATTTTGTTTCTTCAACAGCAAGGTGTGACAATCTTAACAAAACAAACATATGGAGTTAAAAAATGTTGTTGCTGTAAATATGAAACGTGCTGGTGTTGTGTTTTAGTCGACTACACTACCTGAGCGAATCTGAAAGGCTTGGAAAGTCAGGTTATGAAGCTGGCTTCACCTTGCTCTTTCTGTTTATTTACAGACTAGGAAAGAAAGATAATCCTCCAGCTGTTTCAAGTCCCTAGAGATTTCTCCCTTCAGCAGCATTAAGCTACATGGACAGAACAAGCTATGCCTCGGTAGCTGCTGCCCAGTCCCTTACCTCACCCCTCGGGACTGCCTGATTCAGCCAGTTGACAGGGGCGCAAATCGTCTCCCCCAGAGGCTCTCTGATCCTGAAGGTGCGAACGCTCGAAGAAATGGAATCAAATTCTAGAGCAAATTCAAGGCGTCTACCGTGGCTGTGCTAAACATCCTTCTGTTTCCATGTGAGGGAATATTGTGGTCAGTTTCTGAAAGGTTTGTGACTTTGGGAAATAAAATTGTTCAAGAATACTGCAACCAAGCATTGGTACAGTGGTTTGTGATATTGTCTGCACATTAGAATCATCCGGGGGCTTTAAAAAACCTCCATGCCCCGGTCCCACCCAAGACCAGTTGAATCAGATGCTGGGGGTGGGACTCGGGCATCAGGTGAGTGCAGTGTGCGGAGGAGGCTGGATGTAACGGCACGAGAAGCTTGACAAGCAAGAAGTTCAAAACATCTTCCAGCCTCCAGCTTTGAAGCTACTCAACTTTGCAGGAATAAACCTGTAGGGGAGACAAAAGTCCCGCTCCCAAAGGAACCCTTCAGAGGTTCTGTTACGAAAGCTCTGGGCAAGCTAAGTGGATGGAAGAAACACAAAGGACAGATTACCAGGCTTCCATTCGCTCACTCCCCCACTCCGATCCATTTGTTCACTCACTCATTCATTCACGCAGCATCTCTAGGCTGCCCTCTGTGCCAGACCCTGTGCTGGGCCCTGCGGAAACTGAGCTAGAAGGAAGGCCTGGTGCCTGCCCCTGGAAAGCTGGAAGTCTGGCAACCAGGTACGGAAAGTGCTCTGGAAGAAGTGTGTCCTGGGTGTCATGGAACATCAGGGGAAGGAACACGTCACCTCGCTGGGCAGAGGCAGGAGGAGGGAGACAACTTTCTGAAGGAGGGGACACCTGATTGAGACCTGGAGAAGGACCAGGTGTGAGCCACGTGCTGCCCGTCTGCGAAATCAGCAGTAAATGCCCTGCAAATGTGGCTCTCAGTCTGGGCTGCAGCCTGGAATCACCTGGAAGCTTCTAAGCACATCCATGTCTGGTCCCACCCCCAGATGCTCAGGTTTAATTAGTCTGCAGTGGGACCTACGCATTTATATATTTTCTTAATATCATTATAATTTTTTTATTGGCGTGAAATCCACATTAAATTCACCATTTAAAAGTAACCATTTTAAAGCAAACAATTCAGTGGCATTTAATACATTCACAATGTCATGCAACCACCACCTCTATTTGGTTCCAAAATATTTTCATCACCCTAAATAAAACCCTAGATGCATTCAACAGTCACTCCCCATCTCCCCCTTATCCCAGCCCCTGGTAACCTCAAATCTGCTTTCTGTCTCTATGGATTTAACTATTCTGGATATTTCATACAAAAGGAATCAGAAAATGGGACCTTTTGTATCTGCCTTCTCTCACACAGCATAATATTGTCAAGGTTCGTCCACGTTGTAGCATGTTTCAGGACTTTATCCCTTTTTAAGGCTGAATAATATTCCATTGTCTGGATAGACCACAACTTGTTTATTCATCCATCAATGGACATGTGGGTTGTGTCCAGCTTTTGGCTATTGTGAATAGGGCTGCTATGAACATTCAGACACATAAGTGTTTTCAGTCCTTTGGGTATCTGCTGGACATCTATATTTTTTAAAATCTCCCCCAGTGATTCTAACATGCAGCCAAGGTTGCAAACCACAGAATTGGGGCGGTGGTGCCCAAACCATGGTTCTGGTCTAAGAGATTCCCAGACCTGGCTCGGACAGTCTGATTCAGTGGCTCAAGGAATCTTTCTCCCGGCCCCTCTCCACACCTTGGTGTCTCCTCCCTCCGTATTGACAGGACAGCCTATCTGTCGGCTCAGGAGAGCCTCTGACAGTGCACCGTCCAGAAATACGCCTTCTCCTCCGAGACAGGCCCCTCACTTCCCCAGCTCAGGGCCCCCAGGGCCCTCTGGCTGGTTCTTCCGGAGCCCACCCCAGGTGAGGCCGAGATGCTCCTCATCCTTCCTGCCTGGGCCAGCCTCTGCTCCCATCTCCTGGGGGCAATTCTTGGGCACCCACGTCCCCCAAGAACAAATCATCCTGTTTAGAGAGAGTGCAGTCTGAACTGATCTTTAAAGGCCCAAAGCCCTCTAACTCTGTAAGGACATATTTGGGCTGCAGATGCCCCACCACCCACACAGCTCCACAGGACATCCTGGTCTGAAGCATTGGTACATTCTAGTTACAAGTGACCACACGGTTGCCACTAAGAGCCTTCTCCACGTGTGTGACTACAAGGCCCATCCTGGTGATTTCCCCAAGCAAGGAAACTGCTCTAAAAGTGACCACTCACCCTCCAGAGACAGAAAACCGCCAACAGCTTTCAAATGGCACTGCCCCACCTTCAAAAAGGTTCAAGTCAAGGGGGCCGTCCGGTGGCGCAGCGGTTTCGTCCGCGCTTGGCAGCCTGGGGTTCGCGGGTTCGGATCCTGGGCGCCCGCAGACGCACTGCCTGTCAGCCATGCTGTGGCGGCGTCCCATATAAAGTGGAGGAAGATGGGCACGGATGTCAGCCCAGGGCCAGTCCTCCTCAGCAAAAAGAGAGGAGGATTGGCGACGGATGTTAGCTCAGGGCTGGTCTTCCTCACACACACAAAAAAAGGTTCAAGTCTATGGGCACTGGTTATTTAGAGAAACCAAAATTGCATAGATTCTGGCACCAAAGTCAAATTCAAGGACATTGTGGGACCTCTGTGAGTGTTCACAAACTTACCTGGTGTGACCTCTCACAGGGACACAGCAGCCACTTCCCTCCCCTGCGAACTGGAAAACTGGGGGGCAAAGACTTTGAAGTGACTCTAAAAATCTTGACCAATAAAAGGCAAAACTTTTGGAAATACTCTTATATCCATAAGTCAGGGAACAAAGCCAGTTTTATACATTTATTTTCTAGATACAGAAACACTACAACACATTTATTTTTACTATGGGCCAAACTCTCTGCTCAATGTGTTAACACATATTATCTCATTTAATCCTCACAACTGCCATGTGAGGCAGAGTTCATTATCCACATTTTAAAAGTGAGAAGACTGAGGCCCAGAGAAGTTAAACAACTTGCCCGAGGTCACACAGCTAATAAGTAGTGGAGCTGGGATGCAAATCCAGATCTGTTTGACTTCAAACCGTGTGCTCTAAATGACAAACATTCTCTTGAAAACTATACGTTGAGAAAGAAATGACCTACTGATCTGCACAGATGCTGCTCCCACTCAGAGTGGTAAGAAGATCTAAAAATGATATTCACTGGGTGTTTAAAGAATAGAACATGGCATAAGCTGAGTGCTATACTGTGCAGTCTTTGAGGTGAAGGACCGGGTGGACATGGTGGCTCATAACACCTAGCCGGGGTCTGGGTGTAAACGGAGCTGGGAGAAACTGGCCACTAATGACGTCCCACTTCCTATAACGAGGGGTCTAGTTATTCCTAGGGCCCCCAAAGCGACCTGTTATGGGTTAGACTGATCTTTACAATTGAGTAACTCATAAATCAATAAAAGTCCATCTTTTGAGAGCTTCTATTTCACAAGATGAGTTTGTAAAACATTATTCATTTTGGACGACAAAGGTTGTCCCAGGGGCTTAGAGGATCCGGGAGAGTTGCAACAGAAATGGGAACATTCTTTCCTCCGGTGGGTAAGCTTGAGCTCTCATTTTCTCCCGAGGTGACCACATACACATTGTCACTCATCCACTGTCCCAGAAAGTCCAGCCAGTGAGCTTGTGTAGTTAATGATTTGCGTCCCCAAGCCGCCCCGCCGACCGAACGCCACCCTGGAGCGTATGTGCGGTGACCATTCCGGCCGGTAGGTGGCAGTCTTGCGACATTCTGCACTCGAGGTTTCTCAAGAGGGCGGCCGGACGCGCCCTCGAGAAAATCAACGTTAAAAAGGTTTTTACTCTGAGGATTCCTCGGCCAAGAAGCTGCTATTTGCAAACAGCTAGAGAAAAGTGCTTAAAAGCAAACGCGCTTTCCCTGGTTTCTGATCACTGTTTTTAGAAGGAACTGTTTCTTTAAAAAGAAAGAAAACTGCTTGCTTTTGTCAACTTATTGAAAATTTATTATTAAATTCAACTTATTAAAACTTTACAATTTTGGTGGGGCTTTTTTCACTGGTGTCAGGTGGCTTTTTAATTTGCCTCTTTTTTTTCTTTTTATTTATTTTATTGCAGTCACATTGGTTTATAACATTATATAAATTTCAGGTGTACATCATTATATTTTGACTTCTGTATAGACTGCATCGTGTTCACCACCAAAAGTCCTCATTTGCCTCATTTTCCAAGACGGCTTAGCCCAGGGACTTTCTTTTAAATGAACTCTCAAAGCAGAGGCTGAGCGGGCTGACTGGCCCTGCAGGACAGTGTCTCTTGCTGTCACCCTCGTTGAGTGGCAGCATTTAGAACATTATTTCTGCATCTTATGTACGGGCCATGAACCCAAGAGACTGAGAAGGGATTACTTTAGCCAGAGCATCTGTTTTTGTATTGGAGATCGAAGGTAAGATTCTATTTGATAGAAATTCTCTGCTGCTGTCAAAACAAACCCACACCCCCAAAACCACTATTTCACAAAGGTCCAGGGGTGTCAAGTGGCACAGAGAGGAAGCTGGGCATAACATTTCAATTCTCTTGACTGGAGAAATAAATGAGGTTGGCAAAGACAAGCCCTTTACAGAAATGGTGTTTAAACCTCCTTGTCATCAATTTGAATAGATTCTCAAAAGTTAGTGTTTCTAAGCTTAAATTGTAAATGACAGTGTGAGAAATCCACGCTTCAAAGTGGAAAACTATAATCAAAATGATTTTTTAAAAGATGACCAACACACAACTCTTTCAGCTTTGCACAAGTTAGAAGTATTCCACACTCTTTTGTTTGGGGAGATGGAAACAGGCATCTCTACTTTGAGCACAGATGAGTTTTTCCAGCACAACTGGAAACGTGACTGTACAACATCCAGGAAGTTAGGGAAAAGTACTGGGCAAGAGGAAACACCTGGATGGAGCGTCTGCTTGTCTCATTCAGACCTTCCCCCTGGGAGAGAATTCTGTCCTCCCCTCGCTGGCAGGGAGGGACAACCCCCCACTGCTGGGGGCTCCTTCTCCCCTTTCTCTGCCTTCCTCCCACTTTGACTGCGCTCCATGTTGTTGCCTCAAGCAAAACCACAGTGGCTGTCTTTTTGTTCTAGCGCGGACAAGTGGTAAAGAACCACCATGGGTAATTTTGGAGTTGGAAAGGACAGAACTCAGAAGGTCCACCTCCCTCGGTTTACAGAAGCGAGTCAGTGACTTGCCTGGGTCACCTTGGGTAACATAGCCGGGCTGGAGGCGGCAGATCTGATGTTGAGTTAGGAGTTTTTTCCATTGCACCCCAAGTGACTAAGACCAGCTCAGTGGGATTGTGCAGGTGGGAAACTGCCTTGGAACTTCTTATGACCAGGTCCCCAGAGAGTTCTCTTTGGGCCACTGACAGAACTTAGTTCCTCTGATGTGAAACCCAAAGGAATGGTGAGTTTTCAGAATATTCTGGGGTTTTTTTTATGGCCATAATCTGTTTAATAAAAGAGCTTTTTTTAAAAAAAAATACCTCTCTGTATGTGTACCCTAGCTCCTTTATTAGATTATAAGTTCTTTGAGGGCAGATAAAGTGTTATATTCATTTTTGTAAATTCTGTAATCCCATCTTTACTCACAGTTGGCGTAATAAGTATTTGTTGTTTGATTGAATACATAGAGATGGCTCTAAATTGAAGACTGAATTCATAAATTCAAAGCAATGTCAAGATTTTTCATACCTCTCATTTTGGAGCCTTTTTTCCCCCTAGCCCAGGCCTCCCTCCTGCAACTTTTTCCCTTCTCTCTTAAACTGATTCTCTGTAACACTCACTGGAATTTAATCTCATCCGGCCTTTTCCTGTTACTCACTTGTTTCATACACAATGTCTTATTTTCCCACCGACACTGTCACTCTTCAAAAGCTAGGCGAATGTTTTATGTACCTACTATATCCAAGTCAGTATCTGGTACAGTGCTAGGCCCACAGAGAAATTCTTAAAATACTATTGAAAAGAACAGTTTCAGAATTGGTAAGAATTAACATGATGCTTTTAAATAGCATTTTTTTGTGTGTGTGTGGGGAAGACCAGCCCTGAGCTAACATCCGTTGCTAATCCTCCTCTTTTTGCTGAGGAAGACTGGCCCTGGGCTAACATCCGTGCCCATCTTCCTCTACTTTATATGGGACGCTGCCACGGCAGGGCTGACAAGCAGTGCATCGGCGGGCGCCCGGGATCCGAACCTGCAAACCCTGGGCTGCCAAGTGCGGACTAAACCGCTGTGCCACCGGGTGGCCCCTTAAATAGCATTTTATTTTTTAAGTTCTCTCTCAAAAATTATTCCTTTTTCAACAATCTAACAATTTTTTAATTTGCAAATTTTGTTCAAATTAATTATTTTAGTTTTTATTTATTTTTGTGATGAAATCTACATAACATAAAATTTGCCATTTTAACCATTTTTAAGTGTACAGTCCAGTGGTATTAAGTACATTCACACTGCTGTGAAACCATCACCACCATCCATCTCTAAAACTTTTCTTATCTTGCAAAACTGAAACTCTACACATTAAACAATAACTCCTTATTCCCCCTTCCCCCAGCACCTGGTAACCACCATTCTACTTTCTGTGTCTCTATAAATTTCACTACTCTAGGTACCTCATGTTAGTGGAATTGTACAGTATTTGTATTTTTGTGACTAGCTTATTTTACTTAACATAATGTCCTTAAGTTTCTATGTTGTATGGAAACTTATTATATGGAAAATTCTGATATGTCAGAATTTCCTTTCTTTTTAAGGCTGAATAATATTCCATTGTGTGTATAGACCACATTTTGTTTATCCATTCATCAGTCAGTGGACACTTGAGTTGCTTCCACCTCTTGGCTATTTTTAATGCTGCTATACACATGGGTGTACAAATATCTTTCCCAGTCCCTGCTTCTAATTCAGTTAGGTATATGTCCAGAAGTGCAATTGCTGGATCATATGGTAATTCCATGCTTAATTTTTTGAGGAATCACCATACTGTTTTCCATAGCAGCTATGCCATTTTACATGCCCATCAGCAGTACACAAGGGTTCCAATTTCTCTACATCCTCGCCAACACTTGCTATTTTCTGTTGTTTTGTTTTTAATGAGCAAGTGTCTTTATGGTGGTATGTGTAATGCCATATTTTTTGCATTTTTGTGCTTTTTGTTGGTGATCTCACTGTTTAAAATGGCCCCAAGCATAGTGCTGAAGTGCTGTCTAGTGTTCCTAAGCACAAGAGGCTGTGACGTGCCTTATGCAGAAAATACACGTTAGACAAGCTTTGTTCAGACATGAAATGACAGTGCTATTGGCTGTGAGTTCAATGTTAATGAATCAACAGAATGTATTAAATTATGTGTCTTTAAACAGAAACACACATAAAACAAGGTTATGTTTTGATCTGTTAATGAAAATGTCATAACCACAGGCTTACAGGAACCTACCCTGTATTTCCCCCAGGAGCAGCCGTTCAGGATTCACTAATTTGGTGTTCACAGCAAGTTTATAGAACATAACTACTGCACATAACAAGAATCTTATATGCTCTTCAGAAGGAGGCTCTATAACAGGTACTACCATTATTAGCTTTTGAAGATGACTATCACATGGAAGAGATCCAATGCGGCAGATGGGAGAATATGCCTACCTCATGCATTTATTCTGAGAAATAAATGAGATCTTTAATGGAGTAAAGCACTTCCATAAATGGAAGCTATTATGATCATCCCAGCACCAAACAGATGAGAAGATTAAAAAGGTGGGTAAAGGCAGTGACATGTTGGGAGAGGTAAAGTGATCACCAACAGCAGAGACAGCTCGTGACTGGCAGTAAGAAGCCTGAGAGAAGAACCACAAAACTTAATGTTTTTTTACTATAGCTTTATTTATAACAGCAAAATACTGAAACCCCCATTAAAGCACTGGTGAAATCAATTCTGACACAGTCATCTGTAAGCACTGACATGGGAAAATGTCCTAGTGGAAAAGTAAGTGGCAAAATGTGTAGCTTGATCCCAAGGGGGCAGAAAGGAGATACTGGCCCTGGGCTAACATCCATGCCCATCTTCCTCTACCTTTTTTTTTAATATGTGGGATGCCTGCCACAGCATGGCTTGATAAGTGGTGCATAGGTCCATGCCTGGGATCCGAACCTGTGAACCCTGGGCCACTGAAGCGGAGCGTGCAAACTTAACCACTCCACCACTGGGCCAGCCCCCAATACCTTATATTTTTATACACACACTTCACTAAATGTGTAAAAAAGTATACATCATTCCTCTTTGTGATTACCTCTTCATGTATGGGATTACGGGGGATTTTCATTTTCTAGGTTATATAGGTCCGTAATATTGAATTTTTCATGACAAGAAAGAAAATATAAATGTAAAACAACTAAAGACAAAATTGAATCATACTTTCTAGCAAACTTATATTGAGATTTCACAAACGTGTATACATTTCAAAAACCTCAAACAATACCACAACTCTAACTAAAGCAGAATCAGCCTCATCAATAAAGTATAAGCAAAACCACAATTCAGCACGACCGCTCCCACCTGCAGAGTACTTGCGTGCACCTTATCTTACGTGATCCTCACTCCAACCCTATGACTGAAGTGAAGGAGAGATTAGGATTTTCATTTTACGGCTAAAGAAACTGAGGCAGAGAGGTCATGTGACTTGCCCAAGGTCACACAGCTAGGGAGTGGCAGAGCCAGGACCAGTGCTGAAGCCATCCCGACCCCAAGGCTTCTAGGGTCCCTCCTAGACTATGAAACGTGGCGATTTCTGTGCCTGCGAGCCTGTGGGTGGAAGGCATTCTTAGCCTGTTTCACACCTGGCTCTTTGTCACAGTCTCTGGAGAGTCTCTCTTCTCAAGGGAGCACGTGGTCCACAAAGTCACATAGCCAGGAGAGGAGCGCCCTGGGAGGACACTGTCACTCCAGGCAAGGGCAGTGGTACTGCTTGGGCATGACAAGGCACATGCACAATCCTGGGACCACAGCTGCACTCACCATTGACAACTCTCTTGCACTGAAGCATCTTGAGGTCGATCAGCTCCTATGGAGGAATCAGAGGACACTCGTCAGTCCTGGACTCGTAGGCCCCGGTCATGGGGGGAGGACTTTCATCGCTCACCTAATAGGGGACACTGGGCCTGTCGTTCTACTACCAAAAACAAATAATGGCTTTTGGGACATGTAGTGCTGTCCTCCCCACTCAAGCATAGCAAGCAGGGACCTGAGTGAGCTACCCTCAATCGGCTGCTCTTCCCAGGGACCTTGGAGATGTTTGGGGTCTAGGAAGGGTGAGCCACTCAGGAAGCCAGAGAGAAGACAACAGCCCAGGATGTGGACACCTGGACACTTTCCTCACCTCCTAGTCTCAGCTCCAGTCCATCCCCTCATCCCACACAAATGACAGGCAGTGAAGGGCTCCCAGGAAATGTCCAAGGACAAAAGTGGGCCCAGTGAATAGAAGCACAGGGAGGAAGATTTGAGATCAACACAGGAAAGAAAAGTCTAAAACCCCTACCCAACGTGGGTCACACCGTGAGGAAACGAAAGGGCTGAGCTCCTCAGCTCTGGAGATATTCAAACAGACTCAGGAAAGAAAGGAAAAGGGGGTTTCTTCAAAATCAGGATCGTAAAAATGAAGGGAAAGTTCATGTCTCCTGAAGGATTGAGATTTTCTACCTTTCAGTAGGAAACAAAACAGTTCTGCTTTGTTCAGTGATCACCTCAACAGGTGTGGAATACGAATCAGAAGAGCCAGGCACCTGTCACACTGCCCAGAAGCTCACGCCCAGGGGTTCTGGGTGTCCAGAAGAAGACAGGAAGAAACTCTCACCCCTGGTACTCATCCCCACACTCACGCAGGAGTCAGTGATCCTTGGACCTCTGTGATCCCAAACTCTGGAACCTCCCTTTCTGACTCCCACCTTTGGACAACACATACTCTCACGCCCACATCACCTTGCCAGCACCCTAGATGCCTCTCCCCTGCCCTACTGTAGATACTGCCATGCCAATCCCCAGCCATGGGCATCCCCCTGCCAGGCTTCTCAGCTCTCCTTCCCTTAGACCTGCAAACCAGTATCACTATCCATACCTGGCTGCCAGGCAAACCTCCCGATGCCCGTTCCCCAGAGGAACAGGACCAAAATGTCTCCACTTTCTTTCCTCAGGTCCTAACCCACCCCTCCACCCTCATTTCCAACAGAAGACTGGCTTCTTACATCTTGTAAATCAAGTCTCTCAGGCAAAACCCCTCGGCTCCCCTGCCTTCCATCATCTTCCCCTCTCCTCCTTGCCCTATCCCAGAGGAAGGCAGGTCCCACCACCGCATCAAGAATCCTGTCCCTTCCAAGACCTGGCCCTACCCAACTCCCTCATTCCCCCAAATCTTCAGGCCTCCCCTTACTGCTAGGTCCTTCCTCCTATGCTACACACATGCAAGCTGCCTAAGAACCACTCCCTTCACCCAGCTTCCTTCACCTCTGGCTACCCACCTGTACTCTTCCTCCCTTCACCCCTCGAATTCCTGAGGGAAGTCAGCAGCCCTGTTTCTCCTTCCTCATTTGCTGCTCACTCCTCAATCCAGCAATCCTACACATGTTCACATCCATGTGCCACAGCTGTCCTCCAATCACCTGATTTTCGAATCAAATACTTTCTTGGTCTTTTTGCAACTGGATTTCTCTATACCATCTGAGATAGTTAACAAACCTGACTTTTGCCTTCCCTGACACTACCCTCTTCTTAACGTGCCTACTTCTCTCACTCTTTTACTTTTCCATCATTAATTGCTGTCCTCGCACCCCAACACCCACACACCCCCAGTACGTAAGGGTATATTCTTCCCAAATTTTGTCTTAGGCTCCCCCCCCATACCAGTGGCTTCCTTTATAATTAAACTTTTTATTTTCAGATAATTGGAGGTCCAGATGCACTTATAAGAATGTGAGATCTAATGTACTCTTTGCCTCATTTCCTCCAAAGGTAACATCTTACAAAACTATAGTACAATATCACGACCAGGATACTGACGCTGATACAGGTAACACACAGAATAGTCCCCTCACCACAAGGATCCCTTGTGTTGCCCTTTGACAGCCACAGTCCCCACCCCACCACCAGTCGCTTGTAACGATGGAATATCAGAAGCACTTGGGTAGCTTCTTAAACTTCTAATACTCACTTGGTGGGCATATCAGGATTGGGGGTTGTGGGGAGCACCCCAGACAATTCTGATACATGCCAAATTGAGAACCACTGCTCACATTCTCTCACTATCCAATATCAGCTACTCCTGTAATTCTATTTCTCCTGGGAGATGATTTCTAAACCTGGATCTGAAGCCCTAATATTCTCCAGAGCACCCAGCAAGTAGCTAGTCCACTAGCTACTGCCACCAGAAAATCCTGTGGCTCCAAAACCAACCACATCCAGCTTCCCTGGCCTGAATCTGGTCCTTTTCCTCCTCCTCCTAACCTTGAGTTCATTCATTCATGTACTGAATGTGTATTAATTCCCACAGGGGCCAGACAGTGACCTGACACCACGCTCATCTATCCACCTGGTCCAGGTATCCCACAACGCCTCCGCACTGCCCAGGCTGCTGGCCCTCAGCAGGGCTCTCAGAACTCATGAGTGGCACGCATGTTTGTCTTCTGCTGCCCTCAGTGAGCGCCTGTGAAGTGCCCATTCTGCCCCCTACAACTCCTGACCACTCCCACCCACAGATGGGGAGGCTGCACTTGAGGAATAGCCCTCCGGGAAAATCAGAAGCCCCTTACCGCACAGTACACAATGTCTGCTCCATAGTCCAGGGCCAGCAGCCGCATTGGGAGGGTCCCTACCCGAACCATAGGGGCTAAGATGAGTTTGTTGTGGTAGCACAGTGAGAGGCTGTTCACAATCATTCCTCCTCTGCTACAGGCCAAGGAAAGGGAAAACAAGAGGCAGAAATTCAAATGAAGAAAATCTCTGTTATCTAGGGCAGGCTTTCCTTCTTCCTTCCAAAACAAAGTACTTTGTTGTCCTCTCCTCTGATCATAAAAATAACAAATGCTCCTCCATTCATCCAACAAATATTTTTTTAACAATTTTTTATTTATGTCTTAATAGTTTATAACACTGTGGGGTTTTAGTTGTACATTTTTGTTTGTCCGTTACCTTGCCAACAAATATTTATTAAGTGCCAGTCACTGTCCTAGTCTTTTGGGAGACATTAGAGAACAAAACAGACCAAAATTCCTGCTCTGGCAGAAATTTCATTCTAGTGGGGGAACTCAGGCAAAAAACAATAAGCATAACAAATAAATAAATAATACAGTATGTTGGAAAATTGGTGGTGCTACAGAGTAAAAAAGAACAGGGAGAAAGGAGATTGAAAACACTGGGGATGGGTTAGATTTTTTTCCAGTTTTACTGAGATATAATTGGCATATAACATTGTATTTGTTTAAGGTGTACAACATAATGATTTGATATATGTATATATTTCAAAATGATTTCAAAATGATATATGTATATATTTCAAAATGTAACATTTAGTTAACATCTATCACCTCACATAAGTATATTTTTTTCTTATGATGAGAACTCTTAAGATCTACTCCTTAGCAACTTTCAAACATACAATATGGTAACGTTAACTATAGTCATCATGCGTCATCATACGTTACATCCCCAGAATGTACTTACCTTATACCTGGAAGTTTGTACCTTTTGATCACCTTCCCCATTTCCCCCACCCCCACAGGTTAAAATTTTAAACAGAGAAGCCAAGATAGGCTTCAATGTGAGGATTACATCTGAGCAAAGATTTGAGTTAGTCAAGTTGGTATCTAGTGGAAGAGTATACAGCAGAGAAAACAGCCAGTACAAAGGTCCTGGGGCAGGAGCTTGCCTGGTGTGTCAAGAGGAACAGCAACTAGGCCAACATGGTTGGAGCACAGAAAGGAGAAGAGAGTAATGGAAGTCAGATACATGATGTGACAGCAGTAAGCAGACAGGACACAGTGGTCAGATCCTGTATGGCCTTGCAGGACACTCTAGACTTCATTAGCTCTTCACGAAATAGGCCCCAGTAAAGGGCTGTAAGTAGAGGAGTGGTGGGACTGATCACATTTTCCCATGATCGCCGTGACTGCTGTATGAAGAGCAGGGTAGATGCAGGGAGACCACTTAGAAGGTTCTTCAGTAACCAACGTGAGAGACGATGGTGGCTGAGGCCAGGGAGCTGGTAGTGGAAGTGGTGAGAAGTGGTCATATTCTAAGAACACTTTGAAAGTAGAATCAATGGGAGCAAAAAGAAGAAAATCAAAACCCCGTGTCCCAGAGATAACTGTTAATATTAATTTATTTATTCTAAGCAAATATAGTCCCCTCTAAAAAGTCATGAAGCTAACCAAGTATGCTGTGCTCGGAGTTACTAATACTGTCTCCACTTTCCTTTTACTCCTCAGCCCACTCTTGCCCGGCCTCCACCTCCGCCTCCACTGCTCCACCACTGCTCTGATCAGACTCACCAACTACCTCAAAGTTGCTCAGTCCACTAGACACTGACCTGTCCTCAATCTTGTTCTGCTAACAGCACGTGACATGGTTGAGCCTCCCTTTTCCTTGCTCTCTCTCCTCCCCGGGCTTCCCCGACCCCACACTCTCCTGCTTTTTCTCCCACCTCTCCACCCCTGCTTTTCAGCCTCCTTGGCTGGTTTCACCTACTCCACTCACATGTTGAGGTTCCTCCTTAGTCTTGGACTCTCTTCCCTTCTAATTCCACACACTCTCCCTTGCAAATTTATTCACTCCCGTGGCTTAAAATATTGGCGATATGCTGGTGATCTCCAAAGGTATCTCAACCTCACACCAACTGCTCAATACACATCCCCACTCGTGTGTCTTAAGGGCATCTTATACTAAGTATGTACAAAACAAAGTCTTGATCTTCCCTTTTCAGCCTCCCCCTGCCTTCATTTATTCATTCAACAGATATTTATTGAGCCCCTATGATATAGCAAGCACCGGCTGGCACTAGAGATAAAATGATGAGTAGGGGGAAAAGGTACAATAGAAGAGAGGGTTATATAAGGGAACTTATTACATATCTGTGTACAGTGCTCTGAAGGAGCAGTTACACGAGGTGATGGTAGTCCATGTCAGCAGGGAAAGGACTGAGGGGGTGGAGGAGGGCTTCCCTTAAGAAATGATCTCTGGGGGCCGCCTGGTGGCACAGCAGTTTAGTCCACGCTTGGCAGCCCGGGGTTCGCGGGTTCGGATCCCGGACGCCCGCCAACGCACTGCTTGTCAGCCATGCCGTAGCGGCGTCCCATATAAAGTAGAGGAAGATGGCACGGATGTTAGCCCAGGGCCAGTCTTCCTCAGCAAAAAGGGGAGGATTGGCAACAGATGTTAGCTCAGGGCTGGTCTTCCCCACAAAAACAAACAAACAAAAAAAGAAATGATCTCTGATTCCAGGTCTAAAGGGAGAGAGGGTGTTAACCAGGCCAATACATAGGGAGAACATTTTTCCCATTTCAGTAAGGAGCACCTCCATTCACCCAATTACTCATCCTTAACCCACATTCCCCATATCCAATCCATCACTAACTCCTGTTGAAATAACCTTCAAAATATAACTCTAATCCACCTGCTTTGCCCCATCTCCACTGCCACCACTGTGCACCAAGCCAGCCTCCTAAAGGGTCTCCCCACATCTACTCTCGCCTCCTCCTATTCATTCTCTTCACAATAGCCAGCACGGCATCTTAAAAAGGCAATTCTGATAATGCCAGTTCCCTCTTTATACCCTTCAACGGCTTCCCACTGAGTTTAAGATAAATCCCAAACTCTTCTAATAGCCCACAAAGTCCTCCATGACCTGTCCCAGCCTCACCTTGAGCCTCTCTCCCCTACACTGTCTCTGTTCTGGCCACCCTGGCCTTCTTTTAAAGTGTCCCACACCAAGCTCTCTGCTACACTGGGGCCTGCACACTTGCAGTTCTCTCTCTCTGGACCCCTCTGCCCGACTCTCTCACGGACACCTACACTAAGGTCTTCTTGACCTTGAATGCCCCCCTTTTGGAGACACTTCCCTACCAATCTACTTCAGGTCCCTGGTCACAGGCTCTCACAACACCTGGTGCTTTCTCATAGCTCAGTTACAATCCATGTGTCCACACTTATTCACGTGGTCTCTGGTTTAACCCCCAGCTCCTCCTCTAGACCACCAGGACAATAAGCTCCACGAGGACAGAAGTGTGGCTGCTTAGTTCACCACCAGGTTTCTAGTGCTGAGCCTAATACCTAGCCCTTAAGAAGCCGCTTCATAAGCTGTGACTGAACACTCACCTCTGTGGTGGCCAAAAGGACACCCTCTTGTAGGGTGGTTGGTCTGGGAACTCCTTCTGGCACACTGCTAGCAGTGCCTGACAGGCCCTGCCTCCAAGAAGGCTCCTTTCAGAGAAGCGAGGCAGGCCCCACCCTTCCCGAGTTACTGTCACAACCATTCACCCGCCCTGAGGTCAGACCCAGATCACCATTTTAGTTGCACACTCTCGGGCAATCTCTTGCACATTCCTTTAAGGGCTGGTCTCCTCTATGGCATTTTGATTACTCCCAATTCCCTTTTCAGACAGTAACCTCGACTTGAGTTGTGTGGACACAATATTAATTATGATGCTTTCAGATTGAACATAACACTATTCAGGGAAAGCAACGAATGGAGAAACTTTACCAATCTCTTCCATGTCAATTTTCCCAAAGACTATGACCTTGCTTAAAAAGTGATTAATTTAAAATACAAATTTAGAGTTAAAATGAAAGTCAATTATGATTACATATTTAGAGAATTATCCTATTTCCCTCTCAAAACGTGTGTAAATGAGAAAAAACTAAAATGATAGAGGCGATACAGCATATCACTGTTAAGATTCTGAACTCTGGGATCAGACAAACCCGCACTGGAACTCCAGCTGTGCCCCCGGGCAGATTAATTAGCCTGGTCGGGGCTCAGCTTCTCCCTCTGGAATGTGAGGTTCCAACAGAATCTGCGTCCACTGGGACACTGGGAAGAGTCAATTCCATGATGCACAACAGTTCTCGGCACACAGGAAGGGCTTAATAAATGTGAACTGCTCTCATTATCAGGCTTTTACACTTTCCGCACACTCTAAGTCTATTGTTATAGCAACAAACATCTACTAGCTCTTTTAGGATCAAGACAGTGTGTAAGGTGCTGAAGGCAAAGAAATGGAAAGAACTAAGCTCTTGACCTTAAGGAACTTCTCGGCTCTGCCACTGCCGTCATCTATCAGTTGAACCACAGGCAAAGCCTCCAAACTAGTCTCTCTGCTTCCAGGCGCATCACGTCCAATCTATGCTCCTTCTAGCAGCCAGAGGGGCCTTCCTAAACACAAATCAGGATGTGATATTCTCATTCTTCGAGGCCTTCCCCATTGCCCTTAGAATTAAGTCCAAACTCTTTAACATAGCAGACAAGGTCTGGTTCCTGCCTTCCATGGAAGCCCCATATTTCATCACTTCCCCCTGCCCTCTTAACTACCCACACCAAGCTTCAGCTGCTCTGAAGTATTGCTCGTTCCCCAAACTGGCCTGCTCTCTATCAGTCTGGAGTATCTGGACGGTTGGCCCTGTCTAGGAGGCACACCCCGATTCCTCCACCTGGCTGGTTTCCACTAACCTTTCAGAAACTCAGTACAGATGTCACCTCCTCCAGGAAGCCTTCCCTGACCCACATCCCCCAAACACAAGGTAAGGGCTCCTCCTCTGAGATCATTCCTGTCCTGGCATGGAACATACTGTCTATCTGCCTCCCTCGTCGTAAGGAGAAGGCAAGCACCGTGCCTTGCTCACCACCAGATCCTCACCACAGAGCACACAACGTGACATAAGGCAGGTGCTGAGCATCTGTCACAAGAAGAAGTTAATGGGCCAAGTGGCAACAAAAGCTACGACGCAGCTCATGCTTCAGCCCCAGAAGAGCTCTATTACGGACAAACTGCGTTTAAAGTGCCTTGCCATATCTCAAGTTTGGTTACGGAGCAGACGAATGACTACCCCACTCCCTTGCTGACCCAGTAAAGGACTACAACCCTTTAGGCAGCTTGCATGGGAGCCACGACTTGAGTGAACAAGATTCAGGTAAGAAAGCAGAACGAGATAAAGTTGGGGCCAGATTCTGGACTGTGATTAGGAGATAATCTGTAGGCAATAAGCATCCACTGCTGGCTTTTGAGTCAAGGGGTGACACAGCCATGGCTGTGCTTTAGTAAGATCACTCAGGCAACAGATGATGGACTGGAGGGTGGAAGACAGGAAAGAGGTAGGGAGTTGGCTTAGAAAGAGGGTGGAGGGGTCTAGGCATATAGTGAAAAGGGCTGAAAAGAGAATGGCTGGCACTTGCACAACAGTCCTGAGGCAGGTAGGAAAACGGAGGAATAGTGAAGGAATACTAAGAGCCACTTTGTATTTTTGCAAGGCCTTGCAAATCCCAATGTGATTCTCAAACCTAGCTGTACGTTAGAATCATCTGGAGAGGTTTTAAAAAAATACCAATGTACAGGCCTTACCCCAAACCAATTAAACCAGAATGTAAACTCCATGAGGGCAGGAATTCTGTCTGTTTGAACAGTGGCTGGCACATACAGGTGCTCAGAAAATATTTATTGAATGAATAAATGAATGACTGTACCATTATCACCTGAGATCCAAGGAACAATTCCTTTTTTTTTTTTTTTTTTGGTGAGGAAGATTGACCCTGAGCTAACATCTGTGCCCATCTTCCTCTGTTTTGTTTGTGGGATGCCACACAGCATGGCTTGATGTGCAGTGCGTAGGTCCACGCCCAGGATCTGATCCTGTGAACCCTGGGCCACAGAAGCTGGGTGTGCAAATTTAACCACTACACCACCAGGCCTGCCCCCAAAGAACAATTCTTTTTAAAACTTAGAGAGTAACCAGGCAACATAAGTTACCATGGCAGCCCTGAGAAAAAATACTATCAAGTTAGGCTTAAATTTTTTTCCACGATAAGTAAACTTTTCTTATTTCTAAAGCATGATACTGTAAAACATGTATCTCAATCAACAACTAGAATTTGCTTACTGTCTGCTGCAAGCAGGAGGAAAAGAGAGGGGCCTTAAGCAATATCTGATGAACTGACAAGAAGAAATGGCCATGGGCAAAAACAGGCTTCAATCCCCACGACATTTTTGAGGTAATCGTATTGTAAGGGCTTGAGCATGAGAAAGCAGCCACTAACCAGCTACCCTGGCCCAAGTATTTGGACAAAACCCAAATGCAAACACATGGCTATGTATTGTTCTTTTCTGATAATTCCTTCAATGTATTTGTTCTGGCTTGATGCAAAGAAATTCTTTGTTTTATATCTGAAAAAATAGTGGCACATGTAAATGGATGAAACCTGTCGAATCAGACTTCAAGAAGCTATTTAGCTAAGGAACAAGGACTCCTGAGTTCTTGGAAAGAATCAACGAAGTAGCACAGAATCACAGAGGCCCAGAGCATCTTTTACATCAACTCTCCTCTGTCACACCACCAATCACTGGTCATCTGGCCTGTATGTGAACTTCTCAAAGACGGAAGACTCAGCACTCTCGAGACAGATCTGGGCAATTCTAGTTGCTACAGCAGTTCTTTATATCAAATTCAGAATCTGACTCCCTGTCACCCATCGGTCCCAGTTCTGCCTTCTGGAATGGTACACCCCACAGCACACCTCATCTCTTTTTCATCTGGCACATTCCCCAAATACATGAGGACAGTTTACTTCTGCCTAAAGTTCTTTTCTCCAGCGTCAGCCTCTTGAATCACTCCTTCCCATGTTTATGCCTTTCAGGGACCCCTCAGGTTCCTGATCCCAAGGGCATGACAAGCAATGGCATCACTGTGCCTGCTACAGATCCTGGGCATGGGGCAGGGCCACTGCAAGAGTTTGGCACACGTGCCTACCTGAAGTAGGAGTCCATGTGGTAACCTCAGCCTCTCTTCAGTCCCCATCCTCTAACCAGGGTTTCTCAACAGTGCACTACTGACATTTTGGGCCAGATAATTCTTTTTTTGTGTACTGTCCTGTGCATTGTATGATGTTTAGCAGCATCCCTGGCCTCTACCCACCAGATGCCAGTAGCACCTTCCCAGATGTGACAACCAAAAATGTCTCCAGCCATTGTCAACTGTCCAGTGGGGAATGGTGAGGGCAAAATCACCCTCACTTGAGAACCACTGCTCTATCCAATGACTCTGTTCACCCGTCACTACTCAAAACTCTCTCCTCTGCTGGTTTAACAGGGAACTGTCCAGAAAGTCGATTTGTATATCAAAATGGTATTTGACATTTTAAAGTATCTATCTTGTTAATGGTATTTGATGAACTAAAACACTTTCTCCAGATGTTAAGAACCTCCCAGGTAGTTAATCCACATCTACCTTATGTTCCATCCCTGGCACCGGGGACTATAGAAAAGATCTGACACCCATTTTTTAGATCTGTTCAGGAAGTACGACTAGCGTAGGGTGTTTTTTTTGCTACCTGAACATCTGAATTCAAGTACAATATTCTGCCTGACCAGGGCTATGTGACACAAGCCACATACCTGATTGCTCGGTAGGGCAGAAGGACCCTCATTAAGCAAGTGAGGTATCTGGGAAGCCAGCGAAGGTGAGCGGGCTGCAAGAGCGGTGGGTTCAGGATGAGCAGTTGGGAGAGGTGACAAGCGGATGGAGAGTGAACCTTGGCTGAAAAGGAAGGAAAAAAGTGCGAAGACATGACTCCGCTCGAAACAAAGCCTGCAGACCTTTAATGCACAGAGGGAAGGCCACGAGCTTGCCCCCGGCGCTCTCAGCTCTGCGGGAGGGGGCGTGTGAGTCTCGATCTAAGACAGCTGGCTCCTGCCTCGGCCCCTACGGCTGACCATTCATTCAGACCCCCAATAAACACTGAGTACCAGACCTCGCGCGGGGACCACATCTGGGAAGACATCACCGCACCCTCCCAGTTTACATGGGGGGACCGGCCATCACACGGGCGGTGAGGGCGACAAAGGAGAGGCGCAGGGATCCGACACACAATCGCCGGAAGCCCCCCCGCCCTCCTGGTCCCTAAAGCCAGGGCACCACAGCCGCGTAACGCCGGACCCCGCTCCTGCCTCCATCGCGCGCCCTTCCCCAAGGCTGGCCGGGTCTGGACGTCGCCATCCCCTGTTCGGAACGACGGCCCTCGCGGCTGCGGAGCTCTACAGGCGCGCCCTCCCTCCTCACGGTTCGCCAACTCCGCAAGCCTTGCTGAGCCGCGCCAGCCACCGTCCGCGAGGCCCGTGACGTCACTGCCGCGCGCCTCTCCCGCCCCAAAGGCGATATGGCTGTAGCGCGGCCGCCGCGGTTGTGGTCGCTCGCAGCCCGGTGGCTTCTGGCGCCGCGACGGGACCTGGCGGTCCGGGGTCCCGACGAGCCCCTGCCCGTGGTGCGCATCCCGCGGGCTCTACTGCGGCGGCAGGAGCAGCGGCAGAGCGGGCGGCGGAGCCCCCCGCGGCCGGCGCTGGTGCGCCCCGGCCCGCTGCTGATCTCGGCGCGGCGGCCGGAGTTGAACCAGCCGGCGCGCCTCACGCTGGGCCGTTGGGAGCGCGCGCCGCTCGCTTCGCGCGGCTGGAAGAGTCGGCGCGCCCGCCAGGACCACTTCTCCATCGAGCGCGCGCAGCACGAGGCCCCAGCGCTGCGGAAGCTGTCGTCTGCGGACAGCTTCGCCGACCTGGGTCTGGAGCCCCGCGTGCTGCGCGCGCTCCGGGAGGCCGCCCCCGAAGTCGCTCGGCCTACGACCGTGCAGGCGAGCGCCATCCCCTCGCTGCTTCGCGGCCGCCACGTCCTTTGCGCGGCGGAAACCGGCAGCGGGAAGACTCTCGGCTACCTGCTGCCTCTGTTTCAGCTGCTCTCCGGACGGCCGCGCCTGGACTCCCACCGTGTCCCTGCTCCCCGAGGCCTGGTCCTTGTGCCTTCGCGAGAATTAGCCGAACAGGTCCGGGCCGTGGCCCAGCCCCTGGGCAGCTCCCTGGGCCTCCAGGTGCGGGAGCTAGGGGGAGGCCACGGCATGAGTAGGATCAAGCTGCAGCTGTCCCAACAACCTCCAGCAGATGTGCTAGTGGCCACTCCGGGGGCTCTGTGGAAGGCCCTGAAAAGACAACTGATCAGCCTGGAGCAGCTCTCCTTCTTGGTGTTGGATGAGGCAGACACACTGCTGGATGAAAGCTTCCTGGAACTAGTGGACTGCATCCTGGGGAAAAGCCATATAGCAGAAGCCCCAGCTGACTTAAAAGACCCCTTCAATCCCAAAGCGCAGTTAGTGCTGGTGGGGGCCACATTTCCCGAAGGTGTAAGCCAGCTGCTGAGTAAAGTTGCCAGCCCAGACTCTCTAACCACTATCACCAGCTCCAAGCTCCACTGTATCATGCCTCATGTCAGACAGACATTTAAGAGGCTGAAGGGAGCAGAAAAGGTGACTGAGTTGGTGCAGATCCTCAAGCAGCCTGACAGAGCGTATAGGACTGGCCCCTCAGGAGCTGTTCTGGTGTTCTGTAATAGCTCCAGCACTGTGAACTGGCTAGGATATATTCTAGATGACCACAAAATCCAACACCTAAGGCTGCAGGGACAAATGCCAGCCTCGATGAGAGCAGGTATCTTCCAGCGCTTCCAAAAGGGCTCCCAAGACATACTTCTCTGCACGGACATAGCTTCTCGGGGCTTGGACAGCACTCGTGTGGAGCTGGTGGTCAATTATGATTTCCCCCTCACCCTGCAAGACTACATCCACAGAGCGGGGAGGGTGGGCCGTGTGGGGAGCGAGGTGCCAGGCACTGTCATCAGCTTTGTGACCCATCCCTGGGACGTGAGCCTGGTTCAGAAGATTGAGCTGGCAGCTCGCCGGAAGAGAAGCCTTCCAGGACTAGGGTCCTCAGTGAGAGAGCCTCTGCCCCAGCAAACCTGATTGCAACTGGCTTAAATGTGATGCCATAACGGGGATCTTTCCCTGTGTTCTGGGTGAGTGAGCACACTTGTCAGTGGGACATGCTAGGCTGCCCAGTGACCTCCCTGAAGGCCTGGTGAGCTGCTGGCCAGCATTGGAGGGTGAGCTACTGAGCATGGCTCTCTCTAGTGTTTCACATGACTGGTGAAAAATAAAGTAGATTTTGGCTTTGTACTATGTCATGATTTCTAACAATAAATGATGTTTTTATGGATCTCCCCTAATTATAATAGTTACCAATGGGACAAAATTCACCGGATTCTGAGAAGATTCACACTCCAAACTACCACACCTAGGATAAAGGCTCTTTCAATTGATGGTTTGGTCTGTAAACATTTACAGACATCCATTAAGCCCCCCGGAAAAGGGAAAGGTGATGTGACTAGCAGTAGAGAGAAATTTTCTTCACCAACAATGCCCATGGCAAGCTTGGGCACTCTTGGTGAAATCTCTCTGAGAAGTACGGGCAGAAGAATAAGAGGCAGAGTGACACAGAAGTATTGCTTGGTGTGCATTTCCAGGCTCTGCCTTCTTTTCTGTCCCTTGGTGGCAGAGGAAGAGGAGAGAGGATTAAATTGTTTTACAAAACTGGCAAAATAAGAGTATAGCATCCTCGCCCTATCTCCTAGGTTCCAGTCTCTGCAACATTATATAAGTTTTGCCTAAAGTCATGAACAGTTGAGAGTCAAAATATAATACTCCACAAAACAACTTAAAAATACTTGTACACTGGGCCAGCCCCGGTGGTCTGGTGGTTAAGTTAGGCGCACTCCACTTCGGCAGCCCGGGTTTGGTTCCTGGGCATAGACCTCCACCACTTATCTATCAGTGGCCATGCTGCGACGGTGGCTCACAAACAAAATAGAGGAAGGTTGGCAACAAATGTTAGCTCAGGGTGACTCTTCCTCAGCAAAAAAGAAAAGAAAAAAATACTTGCACACTGAAAATTATAAGGTTACAGAGAATAGAAATGGCCCCATGGCAACCACTGCCAAAAGAAAATATTGTGCTGAATATACAGTCGTAGCTCCCTTTTCCACATGAAGAAACAGCCTCAGAGGGATAAAAGAACTTGCTCAAAATCACACAAGTAAATAGGACAGAATCTGGTCTTGTCTGCACCAAGGGTTGTGTTCTTAACCACCAGGCTAGCTTTTCTCAAACGTGATTTCATGTGCAGAGTAATATACATCTCTGTTTTCATTGACTATTCCTTGTTTATATCTATGCCTGGTTCAGTTCTTAATACTGCCCACTCAAAAGCGACCCAGTTTAGACAATCATGTGGTCACTCTATCCCTGGACCACTCTGGTGGAACTGCCCGGGAAGCTCATTAAAAGTACAGATTCCTGAACCCCACTCCAGTTCTGGATAAGTTTGCTGAGGGCTGGCCCAAGAATCTGCGTCCAAGTGTTTTTAAGTTGTTTTGTGTACTCCCCAGGTCAGTCTCAAGCCCTCTTAAATTGATAAACCGGTGTGTCTGCTATTCTGCCTTCCCCAGAGACCCAGCCAGGTCCTGATAAAGTTTCCGTACCCCCATCAGATCAGAGCGATGCTCCCAGACAGGTAATCTCTCTGGAACCTTGGAGAATCAGAGTGGTCTTATGCTGGCCCACCTGCCAGGATGAACCTCCTGGGGACCACTCCCCAAAAGCAGTCTGCTCTGATTAGGCCTGACTTCGTCTGTCCTGTCATGCACCACACCAATCAAACAACTTAGGAGTAGAGAGAAGGTGCTGTGGTTCTCAGCCAGGGTTGGCCAACCTCTAAAATAGTAGCCCAGGCAGTCTCTACCCCCTCGGCACATCCCCTCTGCAGCAGCCCCAGTAAACAGATGTCCCATCTTTGCTTTTTCAAGGTCAGCCACAGGGAGCCCCCTCCTAGGGAAGGTCATCTCTCATTTCTAGGAAGTTCTCGGCCACACTGTATCAAACAAAATGGTTCCTTCCTGTGGGCCTGTGCAGGCTAAGAGCAGAGTTGTCTATCTTCTCCTCTGAGGAGGAGGACCAAATCGTCTTTCAGTAACATCTCTTCACAGTGTTGACCCTGTTTTTCACCTCGGCTGCTGCTGAGCCCACACCTCTTCCTTTCATGGTGACAGGATTGTCATTTGCCCTTTTTGGGGAGAGAGGAGTGTAATGATTAGGTTGCCATGTTGTATTATGTCATTTTGTCATGAATTTGTTTTGAATTTCTTATTAAAATGGGCCCATCGCTCCCACTTTGTGAAGTCATTCAAGACCCTCATTTTGCCTTGGAGCACCTTTAACATCTCTCCCAGGATCACTGGAATGTGATGAGCTTGTCCTCATATTCCTGTCAGCTGGAGCCCCAACATGAAGTCCTACTGTTGAGCAGAACACCTCTCCACTACCTGTGTAACCTGGGGTAGGCCCCTTAACCTCTCGGTTTTTTAAGTCTTCGGTCATAAAAATCTGAGGGTTCTATGAATTTACATTTGGGGCGGGACAAGGTCGAGAAGAGCTTGTCTTTGCTTTCATTCCTCCCAACTGGAATGTCTCCCCTCCTCTCCACAGGTCCAAATCTCACTTGTCCTTCGGGCCCACCACCCAGGAGCCTTCTCTGATGTCCAGTCCACACAAATCTCTGCCTCTCCAACTGTTGAATACTTAGGGTCAGTGCCATACAACCTAGCCGTCTCTGAAGTTAATCTTGCCTCTCAAGCCCATCTCAGAATGTGGGTTTCTCCTGCCCTCCTGTGGTCCTGGGGCTGTGCAGCCCACAGGGATGCTCCACAGGGAGTGGCTACTTGAGTGGGGCGTGAGTGGGGAGGGTCAGGTGTGAGGGCCCAGGCAGGATGCCTCTCTGCCTCCACCCTGCCCTCCTCCGCAAAACCCCAAGAGCCTGAAGCCTGCCCCTCAAGCCACAGATTCCTTATGTGACCTCACTGGGTGTTGATGACCTCACAGACCTCAGTTTCCATGGCGGGTAACTACGCAAACGTGGTGCTCTTGGGGAAACTTCCCTACCAGTTCTCTACCAGAGACCAATCTGTTAGGTTGCCTGAGAGAGAATGTGTGACCGGATCGTCTACATTAACTCTAACTTGTCATCTGTCCCGTGGGAGGGCCACACAGCAGGTAGGTGTAGTCTGGGCATCTGTATAAGAGGCGTTGGTGTACACACAACGTCACCTGGCTGCCACATGTTCCTTTTGGGCTTGCCTGCCAAACCTCAGAACTTCCCCAGCTGTAAATAATACTAGTGACCTAGGGCCCCCTCAGGGGCCCAAAGTGTTCCTGCTCACTGCTGAGGACAAGTGAAATGTCACCCCTGGGCAAGTGTTCAGAAAGGTTTATAAATGTAGCCTTCACCTTTGGGCTAAAGGATGCTTCCATTCAGACCCTTTCCTGATTGACCTCTTAGGAAAAGCATATTTTTGTAGGCAAGTGATAAATGGAGCAGCGTGAGGAAGAGCTGTTGAGGGCTGCTCTTGAACCTCACCTTCCAACCCAGGCACCTTCACTGTGCTGTCATGTGGGCATCCACAGGGGGCCCCTCAAGACACGTCCCAGACAGCTGCTGAGTACTGGGGGGAAGGGTGCTGTCCTATCGATGGGAAGAACCGAGGACGCAAGGGGAGTGATAAAGTGACACTGAGCCTGGAGGGCTGAGCAGGAGGCTGGGTTGATCTGAGCCTAGACTTTGTACCCAGACTCTGGCTCTGAACCACCTGGCCACTCGGCCTCAGTATTTGGCCATTTTTCTAATGTAGATGAAAGTATCAGAGGGCTAGAGTTCAGTGTGGTTGAAACAAGCAGAATGAATGGGGCCCGAGAGGAGTTGCCAAGGTGAAAGGGGTTCTTCACGGATTTATATGAGGTTATTTTTCCAAAACTTGAAAGGCATTTCCGTTAAAGACTCAGAAGTGACAGACCTTAAGAAATGTTTTCTCTGTCATGGAAAGGAGAGATGGAGGGGATCCTGATGGCAATTATTTTCGGGTTCTACTGTTTTCTCTGGGAATGGGGAACAGATTTCCTGGTCTCCTGCTGCTGCCATAGGCTCCGTGGAATTGCTTTTGCAGCCAACACTCCTTCTTTAGGGGACTCATAGAGGTGATGGGCCAAGGCTGTGTTTTGGATGCCAAGCAGATTAAAGGGCTTCAACCAGAAACTCAGAGAGACAGGAGAGAGGGGACATCCTGGCAGGACACCAGGTACAGCAGAAGTGACTGATCAGGTCTGATTTTCTTCCAGCAGCAGTGGCCCCCACTACTCCTCCTACTCCTTGTCTCTACCATGTCGTCTACCGAGGGTGTGGAGAAACCCAGATGTGCTGGCATGGAGAGACATACTGCCTGGTTGGCGGCTACCGGGCCTATGGGGATGCTCCCATGGCCACCCCAGCAAAGGCGGAAGCAGAGAAGCCAGTCCCCAGGCGGGCGCCGAAACGTCGAGCTGTGGCAGAGTCGGATAAAGAACTCGGTTGCCCAAGCCCCAAAATTCGGCGATTGCAGCACGGTGGCAGGAGGCCGACCCCACAGAAGCTCGCTGGCCGAGCCACTCTGTGAAGAGGGCAAACGTCTAACTGCCGAAGACAGCTAATGCTGCTTCCTGCCGTGACTCCCACTGCCCACCGTTGGAGATGAGAACCTGAGCCGTTCTGTCGGAGCCTTCCTCCGCCGGGGAGCCTCCTGCCATACTAACTGGCCATGGGCAAGGAGTGTCAAGCAGCATCCCCACTGAGGCTCACGTGCTCCTCTCTTCCCAGCCCTTTCTGGCCCCTTGGGGTCCCTTACTGTTCAATGAAATGATTCTCTGTAACAGTGTTTGACTTGAAATCCAGCTCGTCCAGGGCCAGTCCCCAAACCTCCCTGTCCCCTACAGTACATTCCCACATGGGGTACCTGGTCCCCTAAGACGTTCTGCCTCCAAAAAGGACCCTTGGGTGCAGCTTCTAACTATGTGGCTATGCGTACTGGGGCAAGACACGGGCAGGGTCTTTAAGAAATGCAGAACCTGATGAGTATTTCCCTCTGTGTGTGCAAATACGTGTGTGTGTGTGTGTGTGTGTGTGTGTGTAAGGAGAGGAGAGGCAGGACTGAGAAGATGCTGTTACATCTCTCAATCCACCCATCCATCCGTTTATTCAACAAATATTTATTGAGCACCTGTTACGTACCAGCCACTGTGCTAGTTGCTTGGGCGATTTCAGTGAATGAGATGATCCAAGCCCCCTCCTCAAGGCACCCACAAACTAAATGAAGGAACAAACAAGTAAACCATATAATTTCCAGTAATTATTATCACTATAAAGAAAAGTAAAATAGGATAAGAGGATAGAGTGATGAGGGGGTGCTATGTACACAGGGCAGTCAGGGAAGGCTTCTTTGAGGAGGTGACATTTCAGTGGAGATGGGAGTGAGGGAATCATGTGAGGAGCTGGAGGAAGAGTATTCCTGGAGGAGGAAATAGCAAGTGCAAAGACACTGAGGTAGGAATGAGGCTGGCCTGTTCTAGGACCAGCAGGTAGGACAGTGTGGCCAGTGAGGAAAGACGGAGAAGAATGGAAGATGCAGTTGGAGAAGTAGGCATTGGCTGGACCATAGCAGGCCTTGTCAGCTATGGTCAGGAGTGTGGATCTTGTCTTAAATGTGATGGGAAGTCATGGGATGGATTTGAACAGGGTAGTGAAGTGATCTCATGTAGATGCTAAAGAGATCACTCTGACTGCTGTGTGCCGTGGCAGTGAGGTGCTGGCTGTTACAGTGGAATGTCTCTCTCAGCAGTTAAGGGGACAGTTGGTCCTGGGGAGTGGGGGTGGGGGAATATCAGCAGAGAAGAAAGAGCAGTGTTTGGGCCTGCATCCCAGGCTCACCTGCCTCCTCAGCCCAGAACAGAAGAGGGCACTGTCAGCAGCTCATAGCCCTCAGGCCCAGGTGAAGTCACCCGACCTGTGGACAGCACACTTGTTCTCAGGGGCCGCAGCAGCAAGACTTGCTCCTTCCCCCGACACACATCGTCAAGGCCAGAGAAAGTCCTGATAACTTAAGAAGTTTCCCTGACCTGGGTTAGAGGAGGGAGGCACAGGCCCTGGGGTTCCCAGAAAGTTCCCACTGTGAGTCTCAGTTAACCCACAAAAGACAGCTAATGCCTCCTCTTGCAGTGACCCCCACTGCCCACTACTGGAATGAGAGCCTCAGTATCTCCCTCTGATGCCTGATGTGACAGAGGCAGACTTGTGGTTCCTGGTGGAGTCACATAGGTTGGCAATTCCCAACCACGAGGCAAACATCCTCACCTGGGGCTCTTAGGACAACTAGAGATCCCCAGCACCCACACCAGTCCTACTGAATACGTTTTTAGGATGGGGTCTGGAAATCTGCAGTTTTACAAGTTTCCCACAACTACCAGTTTACAGGAAATACAAGGGACAGAGGAACATGTGAAATGACAGCATGGCATGCAATCAGCAAATTCCAAAACGTAGGAAACTCTAAAGGACAAAGGACTTTTCTTCAACAAATAAATTGCAAGGAAGAAAAAAGGAAGAGGAACCCACAGATTAAGAGAGAGAACAACCAAATGCAATGTGAGGGTCTTATCTACGTTATAATTCAAATAAATTATTTAAAAATTAGGCAATCAGGGAAATTTGAACATGAGAGATAATTTATGATATTACGGAAATGTTGTTGGCTTTCTCAGGTGCCACAACAGCATGGTAGAGAAGTGAAGGGCTGCCTCCATCCCAGCCGTCTACTCCTCCACTTAGTGGTACACAACTCAAGGTCACAGCTGAGGCCCACGGTCAAGAGCACACTCTACTGGACAACCTGACCGAAGTCCAGATTGCAGGGAGCCCCTCCTGCTTCAGCCACCACAGGCTACCACAGAGGGCCTGCTGCCGAGCATCTTCCAGGGCAGGGAGGGGGAACAAGCCAAACTCTGGTGTGGCAGGACCGCCAGCACAGGGGTGAGATTCTTCTATTCCTTAAAACCATGATGAGTACCTTCCCTTCCCACATCTTAAATAGCCTGTCTCCAATTTCCCCAACATGGGTAATGCACAGCACCGTCTACCAAGCATCTACCAAGCACTTGTCACTTCACTGAGCTATACAAGCATGAGGTGCAGCTGTCACCACTACTCCACAGACTGGGAAATGCAGGCTTAGGGAAGCAAAACGACTGCACAGGGACACCTAGTAGAAGCCCACCTGGCTGGGGCAGGCAGAAGAGCAGTGGGTGAAGGATGCCTCTGCCCTCCAGAAGCCCCTCCCACCCCTCGCCCCCTACACTCTTCTAATATCTCCACCTAGGCCTCTGTCTTCAGTGCCTGGGGAGGTGCCATGGCATGCTCAGGACAGAACAGGGAGACCCGTGGGTAAACCCCGGCCTGTGGCAAGATCTTGATTCATCTTTTTGGGACAGAAGGCACCTGGTTGGACCAGAAACAGTCCTGCCTGTGCTTGAAAGCTGCTCCCTTTCTCTGGGACAGCATGCCCTCTTGAGGAGCTGCCAAGGGACGGCCTGAGCAGGAAGGATAACATCACCTTTCACCCAGTGAGCAAGTCAGCACTACTGAACATGTCTTCTCTACCACAGACTCGCCAGCTGGCCAGAAGAGCTAGACAGCTGACCTGGGCTGAGGCAAACCCCCTTGCCTCTGGCCAAACCAGGCCATTGGAGAGCCTGGTACTCACCAACTTGCCCAACAAGACACCTGGAACCAAGAGAAGGAGGGCTGCTACATTGAGCAAGGAAGGTTCTAGGACAGAGACTGCCCAGATCTGGACATAGGCCTCAAGGGCTCCTACCATCCCCAGCTTGCACAGCCCTGGGGACAGCCACATGCCACGGCAGCCACAACTGCCCAGGCACAGCCATGGCTTGAAGAAGGCATAGGCAGTCTGAGGATCTGAGAAGTTCCTGACCCTCCCAGGAGGGTGTGAGCCCCAGGATTGAAGAGGAGGGAGGGAGTCCACCCTGGGTGAGGGCTCTGCTAAGCCCAACTCACTGAAGAATTTGAGGACACTCACTGTCTCTGCCTGTAGACATGCACGGCTGATCACAGAGTCCCACAGAGTTCCAGGGTTATGCCAAAGGCACAGCGCAGGTGAGCTCGCCAAAAAATTCCTTTTTAGGGAAATTCCCCTGGCACTACCATCAAGCTCCCAGCGAGGAGAAAAAGCTACTCCCTAAGGAGGGTTAAAGTTAGGCTATTCCCTAAGTCAGAGGTTAAAGCATTCTGGGAACTGGCAAGAGAAGAGTTTTAGAAATGATTTTGGTGATGACCAGTGAGAAGTCTCTACGGAAATAATCCGTCCTCAACAAAAACAGCTACGACAGCTCCTCCTGGCTGTGGCTATTCCAGCACCAACACATTGCCATGGATGTCTTCAGTGACAGAACCCATTGTCATTGTGCATGTGTGTGTATGGGGGTGGAGTGTGGTATGAAAGAGAAAGAGACCATGTGTTCCAGGCCCCAATAGCATCCTGGATCCAGGAGTCCTTACTATGCCCCCCAACACCTTGGAAGCTGTAGAAGGAGGTGATGGTAGGAGGGAGAGCACCTCTCCCCAGCACCCTCTCTTCCCACTGCAGCTGGAGAGACCCAAGGCTACATTACAAGAACTAAGAAGAAAAGGAGAGGAACAACAACAGCTGCTGGCGGTGGGCTCTCCCAAAGCGCTTTCTGCAGGAATGTGGAAGACAGTGAGAAACGCTTGTTTTGAAAAGTGCAGAGACGTACGTATCGGATGTACTTCTGCATGACCTCCTCCAGGGGCCGTAGACCCTCCTTGAGGAAGATGGACGGGTTCCACATGGCTGCTCGGGCCACCATCACTGAAGACGCTGCCGTGGCTTGTCGAAAGTCCTCTATGTCCATGTACTCTTGGACGTGGTCATGAGATCCTCCACTGAAAGGCAACAGCGGGGGTGAGGAGTGTCCCCACCCCTCATACCTGCAACCCCTAGGTCCACGACTCATTAACTGTGTGGCCTTGGCCAAGTCCTTCAACTGTGAGTGCTTCGGGAGAGAGGGACACCAGGCAGCTGCAGCCAGTCTCGGTTCTAGGCAGGTGGGGGCAACAGAAAACCTGGTTGCAAGAAGCAGTGGAGGAGGCCTTTCTTGCAGAGACAGGCTGAGGAAGGCCCTTCCAGAAGACATCAGACCAAGAAGACAGGCTGACAGGCAGGTAGACAGATCATGAGCAAGACAGGACCTGCTGGCCCAGGCACAACTGCCAGGACTGGCAGGAAGGAACAATCCCCAGGTGCTGCTCCAGAAGGCAGAATGGGTCTGAGGTCCTGGGGTCACTCTGGCAGGCCTTTAAGGGGCACCTGCCCTTTAAGGGGGAGACAGCCAGATCCATTGAGATACACAATAAAAATTCTCACTCTAGTCCTATCCCTCAGGCTGACAGTACTATCTCTGGAAGGTTCCTTTGCAAGTGCTGACAGAATCCTCTGATGTTTGGTGAGTTAAGCAACATCAGCTGGTTTGATCCAATTCTGTTTAGCAGGACTTCCTTTTGGTGTATTTTATCCAAGTAGCTCTAAGCACTTTCTTCAGTACTTCTGTTCATTTCATGAGCGTGTTCAGGACCAAGAAGGAAATTAGTAATCAAAAGCACCAGCCCCTTGCAAGAGTCACACTGAGGGGAAAAGCCAGCCAGAGCCTGTCCTCTGGCCAGGATCTAGCATGAAACTCTCCTGGACCCAACTCTCCCAGATCCAAGTCACACCACATGTCTCTGTGGTGTGAAAGTCTGTGGGGGAAAAAGATCTGAGACAGGCCCATATCTGAGCAGATAACAGCTCATCACCCACAGGCAGGTTCTCTCACCAGATCCACTGGCTGACTCAGGAAAAGTAGACCCTTAGCTCCCCTGGTTCTTGGGGAGGAGGTGGGGAGGAGGATGGGAGAGCATAGCTTTGGGAATCAGTTAGAACTGAGTTCAAGTCCTGGCCCCGCCAATTGTTAGCAGTGGCCCAAGGGCAGTGTGCACAGGGGGATGCCCTGGGCAGCTCGGGGGGCCCAGGGACTCTTGGGCAGGGGTGAGAGACAGGATATTACTGAGTTAGATTGAAGTTTTCAATCCAGGGAGGGTACACCAGAGTTACCTAGGAAGCTTTTTCAAGACTGATAACCCCTCCCTGCCCCATCCACTCCAAGGGTATACAGAATTCTCAACAGTTAGCATCCCTTTTTTTTTTATTGTGGTAAAATATATATAACATAAACTTTTCCATTTTAGCCATTTTTAAGTATATAATTCAGTGGCATTAATTACATTCACAATGTTGTGCAACCATCACCACTATCTATTCGCAAAATTTTTCATCACCCCAAACAAGCATCCTTATTTTGAAAAATTCTGCAGGTGGTCCTGAGATGCCCCCAGAGGTAGAACCATGGGCCTAAAATATCAACCCCAGAAGAAACCACTAAGCTCTCAACCGGGTCACCCAGTTTGTGAGCAATGTTTGAACCCGAATCTAATCCAGCCCACTATTCCTGGATCCCCTCTGGCTTTGTTGTGGAAGCCTGCAACCTCCCCTCTGTAAGGCAAACCTCATCTACTAGTCCGACGTGGCCCATCTGACCCCCCCCCCCCCAAAGAGAGAAGGAGCAGAATGAACTGAGCTTCTGAGGTGGGGTGTACCTCTGCTGCCTCACGTGTGAAATGTGCCCCATCCAAAGAGGGGCAGTGGAGAGGACAGAGCCAACAGCATGGGTGGGAGAAGCCAGGAGGCCAGAGGAGAACAAAAATGTCTGTGTGCATATGTTGTGAAGCAAAACACCCCCTCCCGCGGCCTCCTCCCCTAAGTGTGGTGATGAATTTGACGCCCACAGTTGTCCACATCTACTCCATCCTGCACGGAAGTGTTTGACTGGTGAGGTTCCTAAGTTCAGGTGTCTATTGACCTGTGGCCAGACACTTATAAACTATACCCAGGCACCTTTAACCTGAGACACCATCGAGAGGGGGCCCTGACACTGGGGTGGGCGTCATAAGACCACAGTTCTAGACTCAGCTCTGCCTGCTACCTATTTGCTACATGGTCTTGAGCAAATTATTTTTCTCTCTCTGTGCTTTAGTTTTATTATTCTTGATCAAATGGAGATAACAAATGCCCGCCCTGTCTACTTCAAGGGGTTTGGGGAACAAATGGAATAAATGCTGGAATATAATTTGGAAAGTAAATTAGCCTACAAATGGTAAGGATATATTACAGGCACATTATGGACACATTATCTGTACCTAGCTGCATATGGGAAAAATGAGAAGGCACCTAGCCCATAAACACACTGGTCTTCCTATATCCCAGAGACAGTGGGCTGAAGGAAAATACGGGGTGAGCTGCTGACACAGCAGCCAGCACAAATGATGGCAGCTCTTACTGGTGGCGCCTTATCCCAAGTTGCTCTGCCTGTGGGAAGCACTAGGAGGCTTAAAACCCAGACAGAGAAGTGAAGGTGGAGAATGAATCAAACGAGCTAAGAGGAGCAATAAGGAGCGACCTGGTGGACTGAGAGAGAAAAGTAAAAGGTGTATATGGTGTGGAAGAAAATGTCACCCCCCCCCCATGCCCTGGCAGCTCATAACACTGGGTGGCAAATGCCAGCCTGTCCCCAGGGCCTCATAAACCTGGCCTACAGAATCACCAAGGGAAGGGGACCAGAGGAGATAACTTCAGCTTGCCTCTCAAGACCCTGGCCTGGCCCGCTCTCAAAGGCTGGTGGTGAACCGTATCCATGTGCAGGGGACCCACCGCTGCTCTCATCAAGCCCCCTGGGAGAGGCCAATCACCCCTCTCACCCCACTTACCCCACAGCCACTTAGCTTGTCCACAACCAACAGGTAGCTGGGCCTATGCTCTCATGGTCATCTCAGAATGGAGAGAGGCAATAAAGAGGAGGCTCTAAATGAGTCCTCAGGCCCCCTGGCTCTCATGTCCCTAGCCCTGGGCTTTTAAGGAACTCTAAGGCTGCTGTAGGCTGGCTCAGGGGTTCCCAAACCTGGCTGCCTGTCAGAATCACTGGGCAGCCTTTAAACATTTTCCAGACCCCAAATGGAGTGACTGACTCACTAAATCGGCTGGGGCGGGGGGAGTTCGGGGAGGAGGGGGAGGTGGGTGATTCCAGGCAACTCTAGTCCACATGCATGTTTAAGGACCTCTGCTTTCACTCTGCAGGACTTACCTTCTCAATCTTGTCAGGATCTGATAGCAGAGCAGCTCCCATTCCTCCCTAAGGAAAAGCATACAGAGAGTCTTCTTACAGCTGGAGGAGGGCGGCCCCTCCCAGTGGTATGGCAGCATGGCATGGCAACCTGGCATCACACCAGCACTCGCCGCCAAGGGATCAAATCAGCACTTCTCCTAAGCAAGTAGGAAAGCAGCAGCATCTGTGCCCACAATATCCGGGATCAGAGGTTGATGAATTCTAAAAGTCATCACCCTAATCCCCATGGCAAAACCCATGCATCTGTCTAGAATTGGGTTCTACAAAAATCATTTTTCAGGACTGCCCATTCCCTGCTCAGGGTCTCAGTGTCTTAACAAACTAAACCCCACCATCTGCCAAGCCTGTAAAAAAATAATGAATCATTCTTCCTTTGAAATGAGATCAAATGCACCTTCTTCCTATCCCTACTATCACTTGCTTTGGTGCCACCACTGCTAACAAAGCCACCCAGAGGCACACAATCTGAAACCTTGTCCAGACCCTTCTCCCCTGCCAGCAACAATGGCCCAGTCCTGAGCACCCAGACCAATGTCAGACTCTAACCAAAGCCCCAGGTAATGGAAACCAACAACCTCTGAAGCCACCAAAATCTCAACATTAACAACAGTGATTGTCTCTTGATGGTGGGATCACTGGTGATCTTCCTGCTCTTCTTTGTACTTTCCTATATTATCCAAGTTCTGAACAATGGTATAAATTACTTCAGTAATGCGGGGGGTTGGGGGGGCGGTAAGAATCTGAAAATATTAAGAGTGAAGTGAAGGAGAGAAAAACAAATCCAATAAATATATGCTGTCAGTATCTAGACTGCATAGTAATGAATGCTCACCAGAATGCTCAGAAGATTTAAATTCAGTTATTACAGTTTAATTTCATGTTTAAGGATGACAGATTAGAATCAGGGAGAACACTGAACCACCACAGACTCAGACAGCCTGAGCCTGCGTTTCAGAGGACAGTGGGAACGGCGGAGGAGCTATTAGCCCTGGCCCACCTTGGCCGGAGATACAAACCTTAGAGGCCGTAAGGAAGCCCTGGCCGCTCACCCTGGCTCCGTCTGTCCACCTCACCCGCAATCCAGCCTTTCTTGTTGACTCACAGGATCTAAACTCCAATCTCACTGCCCCTTCCACAACAATGACTTTCTCAATTGGTATTTCCTTCCTTCCTTCCTTTCTGTTTAACTTATT
Source organism: Tapirus indicus (assembly GCA_031878705.1). Taxonomy (NCBI): domain Eukaryota; kingdom Metazoa; phylum Chordata; class Mammalia; order Perissodactyla; family Tapiridae; genus Tapirus; species Tapirus indicus. The sequence goes on along the minus strand of CM062927.1, from coordinate 26,217,325 downwards.
TGCTTTTTGAACAGATAACATATCAAAAATTTTAAAGGTTCAAAAGGATAAAAAATAAGAACTCTCCCTCCCTGAGGCATGGAAAACTTTTCAATTTATACTTCTCATATGGCTTCAATTTTTGTACAGTAAGAAGAGGGGATGTTCAGGTGGTATGTACTGGTATGGCACACCGATAGGTATCTGTTCTGACTGGTCGGTGACAGTGCTATGCCAGTTGTTGATTATTTTGAGTAGCACCCCTGCAATGGGAGTTTATTCCCTCTGAAAAACCAAACAAAACTTAGTTTCCTTCCCCAAGGGAAACCACTGTTACTAGTTTCTTGTGTCTTTCCAAGTATGTTCTATGGAGAGAAAAGTAAATATGCATAAATATTCCTTCCCCATCCTCCATATATAAATGGTGGTGCGCCAGATACAATTCTGCTCCTTGCTTTTTTCTCTCCATGATCTCAGAGAGATTATTCCAATAATTTCAACTCTGCTCCTGACATAACTCAGGAGCACCAAGGAGTAATCGGAAGACTGCAAAACAGAGTCTGAAGTTTTCAACTCCTCATAGACAGTTTGAAACCTCCATAATTCCTCGAAGCAGCTGTGTACAACTCCCTCTGGTTTTCAAACATCTCAAGGGCCTTTCCCTCAGGCAGTCTTCAGTCTCCCAGCCTAAAGCAAAGGTCCCCAAGCTGCATAACTCCTGAGAGCAGAGTGGTTGACTCTGGGCAGTGGGCCCAGGGGGACATCTGCTACGTCTACACTGAAGACCCTGACCACACACCCTGCGATAAGGTTCCCTGGGGCAACCGCGCAGGAATCCCTATGGTGCCTCACACTCAGCCAACCCCAAGATGGACTTGTCATTGGATCCAAACATGCTTTTCCTCTAGCAGTCCTGATGACACTGAAGCCCAGTCATCCTCCTGGTTGCCAGTCTTTCCTCCCTCCAACCCCACCACTCACCACACCTCCCCACACCAGTCTAATCATTTGTCAGTCAAATCCTGTCAAATTCTGCTCCAGTCTGGCTTCTCCTCTCTCCAGCCCTGGTCTCTCATGTGGACCCAGGACACTCATCTCCTATATCTGTGTCCCCACCTCTGGCCTCTTTCCACTCGAATCTACTACACACTTGGCTTCCAGACGAGTATTTCTAAGTATTTCTCTTCATAGACTATATTTGGAAAGGCACATAAGAAACTAGTAACACTGGTTTCCCCTGGGGAGGGAAACTAGCTTTCTGATCACACACCTTCTCTGCTCAAAAAAGGTCAGAAGTATCCCAAGTCCAAGTACAGCTAATCTGGTCCCAACCACGATTTTCAATCCTGTGCTCTTCTGCTTCCTCTTCATCTCCCAATCCCCAACCCTCTGGTCAAATCAAGGTTCTCTGCCTCTACTTCACATTGGCCTCCAAGCCCCTGCTTGTGCCACTCCACCAGCAGGGTCCCAAACCGCCTGATCAAGGACCACACTTCCCTACAGGATCCCAAGTTTAAGGGCTGCCTTTTTGCTACCTTCTCTGAGCTACCACAGCACTCTGGTCTGATCTCTTCTGAGACGACAATGGGGACACAAGTATTGCATCCTCTGTTTTTTCTTTTTTAATGTATGTCTTGGTTTTATTCATAAAAAGACAAATCCCTGTTCATATTATTTTTCTTTTAACATTTACATCATTCATTTTATTACTTGGGCACAAGTGCTCTGTGTGTGTATGTGTATGTGTGTATTTATTCATGTGTGTATGTATATATATATATGTATATGTGTATATGTGTGTGTGTGCATATAAAATATTTCCCAAACCATTTGAGGGCAAGTCATATATATCATAGCCCTTGACCCTTAAATATTTCAGTGTGTTCTTTTTTTTCCAGTGAAATTAAGTAATACCCATTCTGTAATGCATGTAGTGAAGTGTTTAAGGAACTTCTTTGGAAGAGGGTTCTAACAAGCTACTTGTAAGATGTGTTCTCCAGTGTGTATTTTCTAAGGTAGTAATATTCTTACATCACCACAGAAGAGTTATCAACTTCCTAAATTTACATCGATACAGTATTTTTAGCTAATCTACCATGGTCTATATTCCAGTTTTACCAGTTGATCTAATAATATCCTTCTGGGCATTCTCTCCATCTAGTCAAGAGTCAGGGACTGTTCTTCGTTGCCACGTCTCATCAGTCTCCTTTAATCTGCACCCTATATTTGTGAAGAGCATAAAAAATCAGTTTATCTTGGTGGAATACTCTTTTGGACAGCCCATGTTGATATCAAGACCAGCCACATCATTTTCTCTGGAGAAACATGTGGAGAAAAGGTAATAAATATTCAACTTGAGGGTAGAACGTAGAGTTAAAGGCATAGGTCTGTGCTCATGAACCTCTGACCATGTCCCTCGCCCTGTGAAACACATCAACCCTCCGTGACAGAAACTGAAAAATCCTGTCTCTAAATTGTGCCACTGCCTCCCCTGCGCAGAGCTCAAGAGGAAGAACATAATGTGCTCACACAAATGTAGAGGGCTAGCTGTAGGGGACTTTGCTAGTTTGGAGTTGTATTGAATAACTCAAATAGCGGGTGACAGCCACACTGAACTCCATCCCAGAGTTCCAGTTCTGACTGGGGTAGTGAAAGCCATTTGTCATTGCAGAAAAGTGACATGAGCATAAGAGCTCTTTCCCAGAGCACTGGTTCTAATGGAAGTCATAGGACTGCCTTTGTTTGCTGGGCTGCCAGTTGGCTTACTCCAAACAATTCTCAGATATAGAAAGGATGCTTACCTTACCTTACCTTCTGGAATGTACACAGTTAACAGTCTGTGATCAGCAGCATCTACTGCCTGAGTTCCTTCTCACCCTTATTGTAATTAATAACAACAACTAACACTTACTAAGCATTCACTACGTGGCACATACTACAAAGACATCTACACGCATTATTTAGTTTACCCTTCCCAATAACGCCAGAGGGAGGTAGTACTGTCTGTCTCATCTTATAGATGAGGAAACTAAGTTCTCAACGAGGTTAAGTAACTTACCTAAGGTCACACAGTTAGCAAGTAGCAAAGCCAGAATTCCAACCCAGGTCTGTCCAATCCAAAGTCCTTAACCACAGTACTCTCCTGCCGTCATTAATTTAGGAAGCAAAAGTCTTACCTACACATCATGAGATTTACAACCTCAGAGCTCATAGTCAGGAGCGTCCCTGGAAAGGGAGCCTCATGAATAAACACTAAAAAACAGGCTCCCACACAGAGGTTATCTGGGATCTGAGCACAGTGGGTATACATGAGTCCCAGGCCAGCCCTCAGATGCCACAAATAGAGAAGGAAACCAGACACTCTTAACCTGGAAAGAGAAGGTAGTGAACTGGAGGCAGAAGGGTGGTCACCTCCAAGGTCACCAGGCCTCACAGCCCACAGAAGAGGCACAGGCAGTCCCAAAGAGGGAAGAACTTACACAAGCCTGGCCACAGCAAGGGCTCGCTCTGCATCTGAAGTCCCCTGGGAACACAAGAGGCTGCATCAACCACTGCCCTGACACAGATCCACATGCACAGAAAAACACACTTTTACACACTATGCACACACACATGTCAGCAGGTGGAGTTTGGCTGGTGTTCTCTTAAACAGCCAGCCCACTGGACTAGCTCACTGTCAGAGGCAAAAAGTGGACCTGGTGGGCCTAGAAAATGTCATCAATGCTGAGATTACTTTCAAACATACAAAAAAGTGGAAAAAATTTTATAGTGAACATTCATATACCCACCACTCAGATTCTATAATTAATATTTTGCTATATTTGCTCTATCATATGTCTACCCATTGTTATCAATTTTTTAAAAACCTAAACATCATTCAGAAACTATTTCTGAAAAAATACCAAGAAATGACCAAAGTGAGAGAAGAGAGCTACAGAGTCATTACAACCCTAACATGAATCTTAACTACTTTTGAGGAAACCTAATTTCTTTCTATGGGAAATACATACAGACTACACAAAAATAAAGACCATGATCTGAATAACCAATGCTAGGGATTAAAAATGTATGAGTCAGGCCAGCCCTGGTGGCCTAATAGTTAAGTTTGGCACACTCCGCTTCAGCGGCCCAGGTTCAGTCCCCGGACGCAGACCTACACCACTTATGAGTAACCATGCTATGGTGGCAGCTCACATACAAGATACAGGAAGACTGGCAACAGACGTTAGCTCAGGGAGAATCTTCCTCAGCAAAAAAAACCCCCCCCACACACAAAATATATATATATGTATGTATATGTCATGCCAAACAGATGATCCTATAATTACGGAAATTAAATTTGAGCCTGGAGGCATGTAACAGATTGCTGTAGCTTGATTTCCAAAAACCGCTTCCAAGAGTGTGATCACTCATGAGCAGATCTTTGGAAAATATTAAAGCAGAGTCTTCAGGAAGTCACCATTGTGCAGTGGAACCCGGGCCATTTAACACTGGCCTGGCACAGGGCATGAGACTGGAAATCCGAGGAATGGGTGAGCCTTGGGAGGGCACTCAGCCCTGGGATCTCGTACCATCTGGAAGACAACCCTGCTCTCTTCTCTTTCACAGGTGAGGGAGATGACTCGGTCGTCAGGGGCGACAAAGTCCACTGTGCTGAGCACCTCTGCAAGAAAACACAAACACATGGGGCCACCCAATGAAGAAGCAAGTTCAACCTAGCCTAAATGCTGCAAGTAGACACAGCAAAAGTATCACCTTGAAGGGGAAAAAGGGACGCTCGAGGTATACCACTCTTTAAAGGAATCAGTGTGCACAGGGGAGGCCTCTGAGGGGCTGATGATGGTCTGTTTCCTGACCTGGTGATGGTTGGCTACATGGTTGCTTGCTTTACCGTTCTTTGTTAAACTGCATGCTTGTGTCTTACGCACTTTCTCTGCATGGTGTTTACATGGCGCAATTTTTAAAACGTTGGGAAAAAATGTACGTACAAGGACTCTTGTCTATATTTCAGATTTTGCCCAAATTTCCCCAGAAGATGTCACTCTAAAGTTCAGGAAAGCTGCATTTTCCTAATTACTTATCATGTGCCAGGTACTGTGAGCAGAGACTTACTACATTGCAGTCAATCCTTGTCACCTGCGGCTGTGTATTTGCAAATTTGCCTGCTTGCTAAAATTTATTTGTAACCCCAAAGTCACTACTCGTGGCATTTTCGTGGTCATTCACAGACGTGCGTAGAACTGCAAAAACTTTCAGCTACTCGATGCACACGTTCCCGGCTGAGGTCAAACCAAGCAACGCTCTGCCTTCTGGTTGCAGCTCTCGTGCTGTAGATTGTCATCCTAGTGAGTGTGAGGTGGTGTGTCATTGTGGTTTTGATTTGCATTTCCCTAATGGTCAGTGATGTAGAGCATCTTTTCATGTACTAGACAACCATTTTTATATCTTCTTTGGAGAAATGTCTACTCAAGTCCTTTGCCCATTTTTAACTGAGTTGTTTTTGTTCTTGTTGAGTTGTAGAAGTTCTTTAAATAATCTGGATAGTAACCGCTTATCAGATATATGATTTGCAAATATTTTCTCCCATTTCACGGGTTGCCTTTTCACTCTTAATAGTGTCCTCTGACACACAAAAGTTTTAATTTTGGGGGCTGACCCAGTGGCGCAGCGGTTTAGTTCGCGCTTTGGCAGCCCGGGGTTCGCGAGTTGGGATCCCTGGCGCCCGCCGACGCACTGCTTGTCAAGCCATGCTGTGGTGGCGTCCCATATAAAGCAGAGGAAGATGGGCACGGATGTTAGCCCAGGGCCAGTCTTCCTCAGCAAAAAAAGGAGGATTGGCAAGGGATGTTAGCTCAGGGCTGGTCTTCCTCACACACACACAAAAAAAGTTTTAATTTTGATATAGTCCAATTTGTCTATATTTCTTTTGTTGCCTGTGCTTTTGGTGTCATAGGCAAGAACAACCTAAGAATTTGTTAGTCCAATGCAGTCCCCTAAATGGTCTCTAACCCTAAAATATTAGAAATTCTACATCATCTTCAAGCAGGAAATGTCACTATTTCATTTAAAGAATTGCAGGTGAATTGAATTGGTAGGGGTGTTTTTGATTAGGAATTGTGTTGCCATTATTGGAAATGTTTGAACATTATCTTTGTGTTGTACCCTGATGAGCAATAAGATAACCTGAGCTGGCCAGTTACAAGGTTTTCCTGGAAGATGTAAAAGTATATGTCCTAATTCGCCTAATCAGCAGGCTTGAGCTGCAGGATCAATGCAACATGTTTCTTTACTGAGTGAACCTCTGTCCCTCTCAGAATACCTTGAGAGAGGCAGAAGGGTGCAGACATGGTCCTACAGAAACAATTAATGAAGAAAAAATGTCAGGCGAGGCCATCTCAGAAAAGATTGTTACTCTTAATGTTAATACTCCAAATAGTATTATAAATTTTATCTGAAAGGCATATACATGACAACTATGTAGAATAAAATTTATACCTCAGAAAACAAAGGCGAATTAAGTGAACAAGTAACTCTCATACAGGAGAGGGAGGGAGGCTTGAAATATGCCCTGATGGCAACTTGTGCTCATCCTGGTGTCAGAACTATCGAAAGCTTCAAGTACGATTTCTAGAACATTCTGCTTAACACCCAAAGTATTTCTGTCACTTATTTATGATAGCCACAAAGTTACCAACGTCTACTCTGGATGGTTTAAAGAAGTTTCTCTTACATTCTCCCCACATTTGAAAGCAGCACTTTTTTGTGGGCTCAAATGTTGAGCTCACATGAACATGAGAACTTAAAATATAGACACATTCTCAAGTCACCAAAAACATTTGAAGAGTCAAAAATACATTTTTTATTATATGATATATATTGATATATATACGATATATATATGATATATATTATATTTATTACTTTATTATATTTCTGATTGGGGATTTTCAAACTTTTAAAAATCATGAGTCTTTTTATTAAAATCTAAGTTGACCTTTTTTAAGGTCGTCTTTTGTTTTATATAGAAGAGAGATTGTAATACAATTGAAATGAATTGTACCTAGAAATTCATATTAATGGAGAGTTCTGAGAAAATAATAATGTCAATAACATTTTAGAGTTAGTACTTACTAGGTTGGAGACAAAGACTATAATAAATTTTTCCTCTCTTTTTGATGTTGCAACCTATCCAAGAAAAACAGGTGTAATATGTTTTCCACCTATAGGTGGCAATGTTTGTACTATCAGCATCATCTTTAAACAGATAGAAATCATCTTTTTGCAAAACTTTTTAAAACTTTTTTATTTTGGAAAGTTTCAACCATACACAAAGCTAGAGAGGGCAGTACAATGAACCACCGTGTTCTGACCACCCACTTCAGCAGTGACCACGGCCAGTCTTGTACAATTAGCCCTTTATCTCCTTCCCCTCCATCTGGATTATTTTGAAGCAAATCTCAGACAATAGAATTAAAAGAGAAAAATAAAGTTGTGATACCACCTGTCAAACACCTCCAAATAATTCTAGTAGCACCCATGGAATCCTAAAAAATAAATAAACAGACAAATAAGAAACAAAAAGCAACCTTCTTGTTATGAAGATGAAAAGCATTGAATGTCCTATCCTATGAAACATGGTGTGATAAAACTCTCCATCAAATAATATAAGAATGTTTATATCATATTCAGAGTATATTCAGGTGAAATTAAAGGTGATACTTTATGTCTGAAGGAGAGAAGCTTTTAATTTTTTTAAAGCAATGACTAAGTTATAGAAATACAAAATACTAAATGGTAGAATACATGACATGCACATCCTTTGTTGATTAAAAAAGTGATAAGACCAAGGAAGAAGTTTTTGCAGAGTGAGTGATTAGATGTATAAAGGGAAGATGAGGAAGCAAGGGGACTGGAAAAGTACTGACTTGCTAGAACAAAGCAGTGACAGCTGCTAGCTCTAAAATTAGAAGCAGACAAGAAATTTTCAGAGCACCACCAAACAAATCACAAAGGCTCAATCCACCCAGCACCTTTCAGCGAGATTTTAACCCTAAAAGAACACAAGGCAAACAGCCACTGCCAGAGGACCACTTGGTGGCTGTTGACTTCCCAAAACCTTGATGCTCACTGAGTCCAGGGCCCTTTCTTTAAAGAGGGCTGCCCTTGAACGACAGCTCGAATCAAAACCAAGGGCAGAGAGTGGGCACGTCTTTAAAGACTTCTGTGTTTTCTACAACTTACTGAGACTTTCATGATTTCACAGACAACCTGCAAGTCCAGCACATGTTACTTGTATCTTCATCATGCTCTTTGAGCTCTTCCAGTGCAGACTCTGGAAATGGAATGATTCCCTGAAGCACTCTAGTTGCATCGTGAGGACCACGAATACTGTTAGGTATCCGGGTGTAGATTCTTTCACCCACCTAGAGTAGAAACTTAGCCAAGGCTACCAAAAATTTTTTAATTAAAAGAAAGTCCCACATAGTCATCTGTAAACAGAGCACCTCAGGATGACTAGAAAGCAATTTAGAAGCTGAAGACCTGATTTCTAGTCAGGCCACTGCCGCAGAGTGACTGAGGACATCACACAAGCCATGCAGGGCTTTAATTTCCTCCCCTGAAAGAGGGAGGAGCTGTACTTGCCGCCTTAACTAGGTCACAAAAATATCGCTAGGGACGACCAAGTAAACTATTGTGAAAAAGTACTGAAAGTGTTTAAATCTAAAAAGTACTTTGAAAATGTTTAAATCTAAAAAGTTAGCTGGCCCAAGGATTTCTTTTGCTTTGTTTCGTTATTGGTTACATTTTTTTTTTGCACTAGTGGTGTCATTTGCTATTTTGATGGCCCAGCATCAATTCCTCTTCTGCTGGGAACAGTCAGCAAATTTGCCCCTGGGCCGGCCCCTCCCTACACTCAGTCCTGTGCTTGGGTGCATTTGACCCCACCCTCCCCACCAGGGATGGCGTGTGCCCCAGGGAGGGGCCCTGTGGCTTTGGATGGGGTTCTAGGGGGGTGATAAGCATTCTTTCTCCTCTTTTCTTGCTGGACTTGAACCTGGACGGATGGGAGGGTGGTGCTGTGGCCACCTTGCCTCTATGTGAGGCCTGAGGATGAAGCCACCACCCATGGGGGGACAGAGCCAATAGACCAAGATATGGAGGCCTATGCGCATCACTTTAAGGTCCCGAATCCAGCTCCCCCTGGGAATGCTCAGTTATGTCAAAACATTCCCGTTTTGTTTAAGCCAGTCGGGGTTGGGTCTTCTGAAATTTAACAATAACAAGAGTCCTAACTGACAAGGCACTCACTCAGTAACTTGGTATGAGGTACCCAACAGCATCGTACTGGGAGGTTAACTACATCACATCTAACTTAAACTTGGATTCATTTAGTCACTGACTAGACCGTAGATTCTGGAGCTAGTCTTGATTACTTTTAAATTAGAACTCTTCAATCATGTCTAAAATGCCTAGTTTCATTTCCTCTTATGTTCTCAAGAAACCAGGGAAATATCGTTACTTGGAATTTTGAGGATTTCTATCATAGGATGTTGGCTGCCAAGTGGAGAGAATTATCTGGGTCCTATATATTTCAGATTAATTGCTACATGGTAGTACTAATGTGGAAATATTTGCTGCAAGGAAATAAATTTATGGACTACAAATTTGTGTGAAAGCCAGGAATTTGAAAGGGCTTTTGCATAATAACTAAACAGAGTCTTGAGCATCACCTCTCCAAAAAGCTGGAATACTGGTACAATTTATGGTTTCCACTCTAAAATGCCAAAAATGTAAAGTAAGATGTAGGAAGAGGTTATAAAAGCACATGTAAGGTCAAGTTTTGGAATCACGAAACAGGGGAAACTTTTTTTTAACATAATTTACTGTTCAGAAATATTTTTCTTGATAGTAGACTGAAGCTGTTGGAACCTCCCTAGGCCTCCTTTCAGGGAAAGGAGGCACTTTCCCATTATGCTCACTATGATTCCTTGATTGGAAAATCGTCATCAGGGTGGAGCACCAGTGGGATTTCTCAACTCCAATATTATGGACATTTGGGGCCCCCGGTGAAGGACCACTGGTGCACTCAGCCACTGAAGCAGAACTGTCACCAAGTTGAAACTGAGCTGGTTCCACATACACAAGGCGTGGGATTCCATCTGGTATGGTCATTACGAAGCTTAATGGAGAAGCTGTCTACTGTGGCTCATTTGGGAAATTCCAAAAAGTAAAATATGGGCTGATAATCCTGCAGTGGCTAACCAATCAGACTATAATTTATTTAGAGTGTTTATAAACCATAAGCGATTTCAGTTCAGTAAAGTTTCTTTTCTTTAAATCATTATTTTCGTGTAAACAACAACTACAAAACTATACGGTTTGTATGATTCCACTTATATGAGGTACCTAGAGTAGTCAAGTTCATAGAGACAGAAAGTAGAAGGGTGGTTGCCAGGGATTGAGAGAAGGGGTATATGGGGAGTTTTTGTTCAATGGGTACAGAGCTTCCATTTTGCAAGATGAAGAGAATTCTGGAGATTGGTTACACAACAATATGTACTTAACACTACTGAACTATACACTTATGTTATGTGTATTTTACCACCACAAAAAAAATTATAGAGTTCACCTCATTGGTAGTGGAGAGAAAGGGAACATTCTCCACACATTTAAACATCCCTTAGTTTGTCCCAGGTTGATACACCCAGAGAAGGGTTCTGATTGGCCTGGCTTTGGAAATGCCCATGTGTGGACCAATCAAAGTGGACAAGGTGGGCACCGTGATTATTATTAATCCCTGACCCAGTTAACTCTAGCCAGGGGTGTGGAATCTGTCATGGCAGCTTTCATCCAAACCACATGGCTGGAGTGGGCAGAAAAGCAAGTTCCAGAAAATGATGGGGAGGGAGGGTCAGGGCAGACATTATACTAACTGAATAGTCCAGTATCCAACCACCATAATTATGATCTAGTGTTTTCTTTCCTAGTTCTCTCCCTGTTATCACCGTCACCAAGTGGAAACTGAGCTGGTTACATACACACATGACTTGGGACACCACCTGGTACAGTCATTATGAAGATTAATGAAGAGTTGCAGGCTCCTGCAAAGGGAAGCATATGATTTATAAAAATTAAGTCTATGCTGAATAAGTCTTATGTTGTATCACCTGGGAAGAGACAGGAGTTGACACAGCTTTATTCATTGCCTTATCAATTAAGGCATTGGATGTCAGAATGCCCTGGACAGAGCCCTACCACTATGGGCTTTGGAGTTGATGAATCTGAGTTCACAGCCCAGCTCCACCACTTTGGGGGGGCAGGCGCTTCGTCTCTGGGAGCCTCCATGTTCTCGTGAAAATTAATTCAGGCAGCAGTGTAGAGCATCCATGTCAGGCAGGCTTTGGAAGAACAAGAATGCAGGCAAGTAACTGGGGCATATCACAAAGGTACCAGCAGCAGGAAAGATTGGACTCTCACCCAGGCTCTGCCCTGCTGAAGGACCTCCCAGAACAACCACCGGCCAGCCTGAGAGACCGATGTAGATTGTGGTAGGAAGATTGCGGCTGGCTCCGCGGACCAGATTATTTTGCCACCCTCGGCTATGAGTGTTCCTTCATCCCCAGCATCACTTGGTCCTTCCCCTTGGTGTCCCAGCTCAGGTTACTCCACTCTCCCAGCCAACCACCTCGCCCTCCACTCTGCACCTTTCTCTACCTGATTGCTTCTCTTTATTCCTGACCCTCAGTGCCTGATGGTCTCTTGCCATGTATCTCTTCAGCTTCTGCTTTTGCTACTAACTGAGTCTTCCTTTGTATTTTTCAGCTGAAATTCCCAGGAGAGAATCTGATGGATGCAGCTAATTGCCATCACCCTGATCGGGTGGAGCTTTTCCAGTTGGGTGGTTTTTCAGCTGCTGATCCTCTATGGGTGGACTGGTCTGAGCCAGCTCCTCATATCTGGTTTGGGCATCTGTGGCCCAGGAGTGAGGTTGCATTGTGTAGAAAGTGGCCACCTGTGGCTGCTCCTTCTGTGCAGACCTAGGACAGAGCTGTTTTTTAGGAGAGGAGGGCTGAGATTATGACAGGTACCACCTTGACCTAGTTAAAAGCCCACATATGGAGTTGGCACTCAACACGTGTTAGCTGTTATCCTCAGAACATCCAGGTACTGTGTTCCAGCCACTGTGTTGGGCGCTGAGGAGATGCAGGTTGGAAAGATGAAGTCCCTGAGCTTACCACTGAGTGAGGGCGGCACATGTAAGTTAAGTTCCATATGGGTGATATAGAAGGTGGGAGGAGATGCTCTGGGAGCCTGGCAGATGGCAGCATGGTCTAAAGAAAAGTTAAATGGAGAGCGGCAAGATCAAGGAGGTCCTCGAATGTCATGAGTGTTTTCCTGAGGCCACTGGAGGGCTTTAAAGCAGGGAGCAATCTTTTGGTGTAACCGGGATAACAACATTCCCTCTCCGCATTCCTGGGTTGATGCTCCAGATCAGAGTATTAGAGTGGAAGATGGGCACGGATGTTAGCTCACAGCCAATCTTCCTTGGGAAAAAGAGGAGATTTACGACGTGCAGTTTACTTATAAAGACCAAAAGAATAGAAGTAGAAGGAGAAGATGGGGGAAGAGCTCCTACCAGTGGGATGCAGGGGGGACATTTTTGGTGGAGAACAATACAAATGGTCCACAGGGAATTTTTTTAATTGACTTTGTTTTTTTTTTTTTTTTTGGTGAGGAAGACCAGCCCTGAGCTAACATCTGTTGCTAATCCTCCTCTTTTTGCTGAGGAAGACTGGCCCTGGGCTAACATCGTGCCTATCTTCCTCTACTTTATATGGGACGCCGCCACGGCATGGCTGACAGGCAGTGCGTCCGCGGGCGCCCGGGATCCGAACCCGCGAACCCCGGGCTGCCAAGCGCGGACGAAACCGCTGCGCCACCGAGCCGGCCCCGACTTTGTTTTTTTTAAAAACAGTTTTAGGTTCCCAGCAAAATTGAATGGAAGGCACACATATTTGCTATACCATCTGACCCCCATATGCACAGCCTCCCCCACTATCAAAATCCTGCACCAGATGGTACATTTGTTGTAACTGATGAAACTGCATTGACACATCACAATCACCCAAAGTCCATAGTTTACGTTAGGGTTCATTCTTGGTGTTGTACATTTAATGGGTTTGGACAAGTGTATCCACTATTATAGAATCTTACAAAGTAGTTTCACTGCCCTAAAAATCCTCTGTGCTCCACCTATTTATCCTTCCCTCCTTTGGACCCCTGGCAACCACTGATCCTTTTACTGTCTCCATAATTTTGCCTTTTCCAGAATGTCAGTAACTGGAATCCTACAGTATGTAGCCTTTTCAGATTGGCTTCTTTGACTTAGTCACATGCACTTAAGTTTCCTCCATACCTTTTCATAGCTTCACAGCTCATTTCTTTTTAGCACTGAATAATATTCCATTGTCTGGATGTACCACAGTGTATCCACTCACCTACTGAAGGACATCTTGGTTGCTTCCCAGTTCGGGCAATTATGAACAAAGCTGCTATAAATACCGGTGCGCAGGTTTTGGTGTCGACATAAGTATTCAACTCCTTTGGGTAAATACTAAGGAGTGTAATTGCTGGGTCACGTGGTAAGAGTATGTTTAGTTTTGTAAGAAACTGTCAAATCGTTTCCCAAAGTAGGTATATGATTTTGCATTCCCACCAGCAATGAATGAGAGCGCCTCTTGCTCCACGTTCTTGCCAGCGCGTGGTGTTGTCAGCGTTCTGGAACTGGGCCATTCTAATGGGCTTGTAGTGGTGTCTCATTGTTGTGTTAATTTGCATTTCTCGAATCACAAATGATGTTGAGCATCTTTTCACATGCTTATTTGCCATCTGTATGTCTTCTTTGGTGAGACATCAGATCTTTGGCCATTTTTTAATTGGGTTGTTTGTTTTCTTTTTTCTTTTTTTTTTGGTGAGGGAGGTTGGCCCTGAGCTAACATCCGTGCCCATCTTCCTCTATTTTGTATGTGGGATGCCACCACAGCCTGGCTTGAAGAGTGGTGTGTTGGTCTGTGCCCAAGATTCGAACCTGTGAACCCTGGGCTGCCAAAGCGGAGCACACGAACTTAACCACTACACCACCAGGTCGGCCCCATGTTTGTTTTCTTATTGTTGAGTTTTAAGAGTTCTTTATATATTTTCGCTAACTGTCCTTCCTCAGATATATCCTTTGAAAATATTTTCTCCTAGTCTCTGGCATGTCTTCTAATTCTCATGTCTCTCACAGAACAGAAGTTTTTAATTCTAATTAGTCCAGTTTATCAATTCTTTCTTTCACGGATCATGCCTTTGTTGTTGTATCCCAAAAAGTCATCACCATACTCGAGGTCATCTAGGTTTTCTCCTATATTATCTGCTAGGAGTTATGTAGTTTTGCATTTTACATTTAGGTCTGATCTACTTTGGGTTCATTTTTGTGAAAGGTGTAAGGTCTGTGTCTAGATTCTTATTTTTTGCATTTGGATGTCCAGTTGTTCCAGCACCATTTGTTGAAAAGACTATCTTTGCTCCATTGTATTGTCTTTGCTCCTTTGTCAAAGACCAGTTGAATATCTTTATGTGGGTCTATTTCTGGGTTCTCTAGTCTGTTCTACTGAGCTATCTGTCTATTCTTTTGCCAATACCGCACTGTCTTGATTACTGTAACTTTATAGTCAGTCTCGAAATCAGGTAGTGTCAGTCTTCCTACTTTGTTCCTCTCCTTCAATATTGTGTTTGCTATTCTGGGTCTTTTGCCTCTTCATATAAATTTTAGAATCAGTTAGTCACTATCTACAAAATAACTTGCTGGGATTTTGATTGGGATTGCATTGAATCTATACATCATGTTGGGAATAACTGACATCTTGACACTATTGAGCCCTCCTATCGATGAACATGGAATATCTCTCCATTTATTTAGGTCTTCTTTGATTCCTTTCTTCAGAGTGTCGTAGTTTTTCTAATGTAGATTTTACACATATTTTGTTAGATTTATACATAAGTGTTTGATTTTTGGAAGTGCTAATGTAAATGGTATGTATTATGCTTTTAATTTTGGATTCCACTTGTTTATTGCCAGTATATAGGAAAGCGATTTGCTTTTGTATATTAGCCTGTATCCTATGACCTTGTGATAAATTGCTTGTTAGTTCCAGAATTTTTTTTGTGTGTGAAATCTTTTGGATTTTCTACATAGACAATCATGTCATCTACAAACAGAGACAGTCTTATTTCTTCCTTCCTAGTCAGTATACCTTTTACTTACTTGTCTTGTCTTATTGCATTAGCTAGGATTTCCAGTATGATGCTGAAAAGAGGTGGTGAGAGGAGACATCCTTGCCTCTTTCCTTGGGGGAAAGCTTCTAGTCTCTCAGACAATTTTTTTATTTGAAAAATACTGAACAATACAAAAAAGTTAAAATGATTCATAATACCTCTGTGTGTGTGTATGTGTGTGTATGTGTGTGTGTGTGTGAAAGCCTTCCATTCCTCTAAACTTCCTCCCTCCATCCACTATCACCTTGCCCTGAGGTCACCACCTATTAATAGTTTTGCACATTTCATGCTGAACTTTCCAATATATACTTACATATTTTTGAAAAACATGAAAAGAATTGTGGTATACATCTTTGCCTGCAACTTGTGTTTTTTTACCTAAGAGTATACTAATCATTTTAGCTTTCCAGGCCAGTGCATATATATTTCCCTTATTCTTTAAATTACTGCATAATAGGGAAAGAGGATTTGGGGAAACAGTGTCAAAGGATTAAGACTAGGACCTCTTTTGATGTTCTTTAAGATGTAGAAGTGAACATAAGTATTTTTAATTACCTTTGGTCACTGGGATGTGTTTCTTTGAATGTCACACCAAGCTGAGGTGGGCACTGGGGACCCCAAGATTTATTCAGGTTACATTAGAGAGATCCCCAAGGCAGTGGGGTGAAGGATAGACTCATGGAAGATGGTGTTCAGACTGGAAAGGGAAGGGGGAGTAAGGACAGAATATCCCCATGGAAAGAGAGGGAGAAACATGTGCAGCCAGCAAGACAGGCTGAAAATTCGTGCTGAAAGGCAAGAGAAATACCAAGGGAGAACACTACCCTGAAATGCAAGAGGGGAGGAAATGTCAAGAAGAATGGAGAGGCAAATAGTGTGTTGCAGAGAAGCCAAGCCAGATAAGATCTGAAAAGGGTCCATTGGATCTAGGAGATCGTGGGTAAGTTCAGTGACCTGGAGGGAGCAGAAGCCAGAGAGCCAGGCTGCAGGGGGTGGAGAAGTGAAGATGGAGCAAAAGGTGGGCACAGCAAGGGTAGGCTACACTTTTGAGAAATTTCACTCACGATGAAAGGAGAGCAGTTAAGCAATGACTAAAACAGTCACACAAGGCTATAGGGATAATTTTGAACACATATCATTGTTATATAGAGAGATTAAAAAAATCAAAGTTCAGAGAGTTCTCTTCAATTTTATAAAATCAAACTCTGTCAAGTTAATGGAGCTTACATAGTGAGTCAGACCCCATTAGAGCATATGT
Organism: Tapirus indicus; assembly: GCA_031878705.1. Lineage (NCBI taxonomy): Eukaryota > Metazoa > Chordata > Mammalia > Perissodactyla > Tapiridae > Tapirus > Tapirus indicus. The sequence goes on along the minus strand of CM062927.1, from coordinate 26,200,770 downwards.
CACTTGGCTGTTATAGGTACCCGGCCATGACTCAGAAATGCTGACACAGAGCCACGTGGCACCATATATTAATCAGCTTCGCCTGTGCATTGTCAGTGATTTAAAAGCTTGTATAGTGGTATACAGCTGACAGACCAGCCTAGAACTGTGGAAGTTACATTTCCTTTTGTGGAAACTTTAGGAACCTGTATTTGATTAGAAAATGCCTTGCGATTATGAAAGCCAATCCATAGATGCAGAAAAGTTGCAGCTTTCTTCATTTCTAAGCCCTTGTAGGAAAAAAATGACTCAGAAATGTATTGAATACAATTCTGGCTCAAGCAATTAATCCTTCTTAAAAAATAGATGGTAGTGTGGTATACTGTTAAGAACACAGGAAATGGAACCCGACCGACTCGCGTTTGAATCTGAGGTCAACCTCTCCCGAGCTGTGAGATCTTGAGCAAAGTCCTAATTTGTAAAATGCAAAGAATAATAGTACCTAACACAGAAGGCTGTTATGCAGGTCAAATGAGGCCATGCATGTGCAGTGCTTACCACAGCGTATGGCACCTAGTAGATGCTCAGTAAGCACGAGCCGACACTCGGTTCACTGGGACTGGCAGGTAGACACTGGTACGAAGGGAACTGCAGGCACTAAGGACTGAAGGCAATAATGATGGCGACTCAGCCAGGAGAGGAGAGGAGAGGATGGGGGGAGGAAACCAACAGGGACTGCAGTAGGTAGGGTGGGAGTAAGGTATGTGGGTCTTCTATTGAGAAAAACAATAAAGCAGACTCCAAATAATATCAATAATATATATAATGTATATGCATATATATATATATACATATGCAGTACGTTACCATAGGAGTCTTTCCTATGCTTTACTAAACCTATGACAGAGATATCTGAGCTACTCTGTCTCAGTATGAAGCGACAGAAACCCAACTTTAAGTGACTTAAGTCCAAATTGGAATGTACCAGCTCCTGTCACTGAAAACTGAAGGGGGTGGCTTTGGCATAGCTAGATCCAACGCCTTAAAGAGGACGCAGCCTCACTCACCCCACCTCTCAGCTCACTTGTCTCTGCAGGCTCCCAAGTTAGGCAGGTGCTCCCCTCCAGGTGGCCAGCCATTCAGTGCTGCCTTCACAGCACCCCACTGGAAGAGCGCACTCCAGGTTCCAGGATTGGTCTGGGTTGGTCACACACCCATCTCTTTACCCTGATGGCTACTGAGGAGGATGGTGGGGGTGTTGATATTCTGATTGGCCAGCCTGAGTTTGAGGACCACCCAGCTCAACCTCGCAGAAACTACATGGAACGAGAGTGGGGAAGGTGGTTCCCTAAGGACAAATCAACAGTGAATAGATCCTGAACAAGCGAAAATAACTCACGTCCTCCATCGCTTCTGCTTCGGAGGTTGGAAATACTTTTAAATGGTTTCAGTTTAGGAAATTAAGGGTCTGAATATATTCTTGTGCGTATTTTTAAAAGGCTCCAATCCTCGACAGCAGAATTTTTCCAACTCATTGCTATTGACATTTTGAGGCAGACAATTCCTTGCTGTGGTCAACTGTCCTGTGCATTGTAGAATCTTTAGCAGCATCCCTGGGATCTACCCACTAGAAGCCAATGAACCTACCTACCTTCTCCCTCCTGTTCTGACAACCAGAAATGTCTCAAGGTCAGCAAATATCCCTTGGGAAGCAAAATCACCTGCTGTTGACAACCACTGCTCCAGGCAATGTGGTTTCCCCGGGTTTATTTGTACTGTAATTATGCAGATAAAATCCAATTTTATCAAGTGATTCTAACCACAGAAGATTTCTCAGTGACGACAACCGCTTTGGAGAAGTTGAGGGAAGAAATCCCGTCCAAGGAACTCAAGTGAAAGGAGGAGTAGCTCACGAGAAGAGTCTTCACGCAATCCCAAGAAGGCCGAATGGGCGAGCCTCAAGGGAATATCCCTCTCACCCCTTCTCCGCCTCGCTCTCTCTACTTCTCCACTCCAGTGCCCAGTATCCACTGCCCCTGCCCTTCATGTCAATTAGTGCGAATAGTCAAGGGAGGAATCTGATTGGTCTCATCCTTTCAAGCCACGCCCATGAGTCGTGCTCTGCTTGGATCCCCGGTCTGCCCATACAATCAGCTGTATACAGGGCTGGAGGGAGTGTGGGATCCGGTGCTTCAGAACCTGCCCTTATCCAACAACAGGAGCTGAGAAAAGGGAATCCTCCCCGTTCAGGACCTTGGTTTAAGTGAGCGGGCAAATCAAAATACATCTACTATATGATGGAGGGATGGAGGGGGAAAGGCACGAAGGTGTAAGATATGGTTTGCCTGGCACTAACAGTTTTATTTTTAAATTAAAAAAATTTATAGTAGTGAAATATACATAACAAAATTTACCATTTTAACCAGTTTAAGTGTACAGTGGTATTAAGTACATTCTGTATACAGTACTACATTAAATACATAGTGTATACAGTATTACATTAAGTACATACTGTGGCATTAAGTACATTCACATTGTTGTGCAACCATCACCATAGTCCATCTCCAGAACATTTTCATCTTCCCCAACTGAAACTCTGTGCCCATTAAACAACTCCCCAGGCCCCAGCCCCTGGCGATCACCATTCTACTTTCTGTCTCTATAAATCTGACTACTCTAGTTACTGCATATAATTGGATGGTACTGTATTTGTCCTTTTGTAACTGGTTTATTTCACTCAGTATAATGTCCTCAAGGTTCATCCGTGTTGTAGCATGTGTCAGAATTTCATCCCTTTTGAAGGCTGAATAATATTCCATTGTCTGGATATACCACATTTTGTTTATCCATTTATTTGCCAGTGGACACTTGGGTTGCTTCCACCTTTTGGCTTTAGTGAAGAGGACTAACTCAGTCATGTTGTTAATTATAGGCACTATGTCATACAGCAGATCTCTGGAACTTATTCATCTTGTATAATTGTAACTTTATACCCATCAAACAACTCCTTATATCACCCCTTTCCCCATCCCCTGGCTACCACCATTCTATTTTCTGCTTCCACAAGTTTGACTATTTTAGATGCCTCGTATAAGTGGAATCATGCAGTATTTGTCCTTCTGTGACTAACTTATTCGACTTAGCATAATGTCTCCCAGGTCCATCCATGTTGTCACAAATGGTAGGATTTCCTTCTTTTTTAAGGCTGAATAATATTCCATTGTATGCATATACCACATTTTCTTTGTCCCTTCATCTGTCCGTGGACATTTGGGTTGTTCCCATATCTTGGCTATTGTGAATAATGAACATGAGTTTGCAGATTATCTCTTCAAGATCCTGATTTCAATTCTTTTGGATATATACCCAGGAATGAGATTGCTGGATTATATGGTAGTTCTATTTTTAATTTTTTGACGAACCTCAATATTGTTTTCCATAGTGGCTGCACCATTTTGTATTCCCACCAACAGTGTACAAGGATTCCAATTTCTCTACATCCTTGCCAATGCTGATTATCTTTTGTTTTTTTGATAATAGCCATCCAATAGGTGTGAAGTGATATCTCATTGTGGTTTCTTTTACATTTACCCAATGATTAATGATGTTGAGCACCTGTTCATGTACCTGTTGGCCATCTGTATGTCTTCTTTGGAGAAATGTCTATTCAAGTCCTTTGCCCATTTTTTAATCAGGCTATTAGGTCTTTTGCTATTGAGTTGTATGATTTCCTTATATATTTTGGAAATTAATCCCTTATCAGATATATGGTTTGCAAATATGTTCTCTTATTCCAGAGGTTGCCATTTCATTCTGTTGATTGTTTCTTTTGTTGTGCAGAAGGTTTTTAGTTTGATGTAGTCCCACTTGTCTATTCTTTCTTTTGTTGCCTGAGTTTTTGGTGTCATATGCATGAAATCATTGCCAAGACCAATGTCATGAAGCTTTTCTTCTAGGGTTTTACTGTTTCTGGTCTTACATTCAAGTCTTTAATCTGGGACTGACTCAGTTTTAACACTAAAAGTCCTATGTCCCAAGAAACCCCTCAGTCCCCGACAAGGGGACAGTTGATCACCCTAGACGTGAACCCAGCTAACTCACTGGAAGGCAGGACACCAGCACAAGTAGGCAAGGGCATCACCACCAGTGGAGCTCTGCCTGCTCAGAGAATGATTTTGGTGTTCCAGGAAAGGTGGCCCTTCCTGCCCAGCCTCTGAGGACTGAGCAAGCTAAAGAGAGGTGGCTCTCAGAGGTCCCCAGTCGAGTGCCCAATTCTCAGTGACAGAATCCATGCCCAAAGGGGACACTGAAGATAACTGTCTCACACTCATACTCCACAGGATTCGGTTTTGCCTAAGCCTGGCCTTATTTGTAAATACCAAAGCGCATCAAAGATCTAACTCCTACAAAGCCAAGAGGGTTTTCCATTAACAAGAAACTTTATAAATATCATGCATTTTCAGTAAATCTGAGATTTATTTCTTTCTTCGTGTTTTTGTGCATTATTTCTTAAATGTGCCAAAGGTATCACTTTTCTGTATATTTTTTTTCACACTGCATTGCTTGCAAGAAAACTGCTCAGTTTCTGGAATTAAACATGTTTTCTGGTATTATCGTCAATATAACTGACAAGGCTTGTTTTTCACGATCTCTAATGTGGCTTGTTGTGGGGTAACAACAGGAACAGTAGGTTTTGGGGAGGTGTAATATTCCATTTGCACTGGTTTCTCAACTGCTAAGCACTGACAGATCTGAGCATCTTTCAGGTCTGAAATATTCTAGATCTTTGGTTAGCAATGGGGAAAGGGGAAGAGAATTTTTTTTTTTTTAGTAAGTACTTGGTCTGTTAATCTTAGAATCAAACCATACTTTTTGTACTTTAAATAACACATTTAAAATTTCAGCTGTGTGATGCTGTCTTTTGTCTACTGATAGTGTGGGATGCAAGATTTTTTTAAAGTGTATTTTTATAGACGCTTCAGTTAATTTGTCTATTTTTGTTCAATGAAAACCCTTTCTCCTAAAAAAGAAGCTTCATCAACAAATATTAGGTGAACATGATCACCTGTAAGAAAGTTAGAACTCAGTAATGAAGTGATATCGACCACGTTAAACTGAGTAAACAGCCAATTGGGTCCGTTTCTAAAGATCCAACAGTCACAGCAGCTTCATTCCGGGGGTCAGAATCGCCGAGGGTGCTCCTGGATCTGCCGGAAGCATGGGCCTCCTAACCTTGGGCACACCCTCCGGTTCAACACGTTAATACGTAAGAACACCTTCGTGGCTGGGACTGCTGTTTCAGACGATAAAAGCATCCCCTGGGGCTGAGCCTTGTGGCTTGAAGCAGAGTCACGGGGCTGTCTACACAGCCAGCAGAGAATGTTGGCAAATGGTGCCCTTGTCAGTCCGTGGGGCGCTGTGACACCCTTCTCCTCCCAGAAATTATAAGTTAGGAGACGCCAGTGGCCTTCTGAGGGCGTGCATGCTGCTGGCACTTGCCTAGGATCCATCTCCTCCCAGTAAAAGTCCTGATTTCCCCCATTAAAAGGGGCATAGGATCTTAATAGTACAGAAAATGATGGTTTAGAAAGGCTCATCTTTACTTTCACTACAAAAATATATATTCATTTAAATTTCACATTTGCTTTATTTTTAAATTTCTTGGAGTTTTTAAGGTAAAAGTAATACATGCACAGGTTTAAAATATCAAACTGTGCAAAAGATTAGACAGTGAAAAATAATTCCCCCTCCTCCCCTTGACCCTCAGTCTCCTAGTTCTCCTTCCAGAGGAAAACAGTTACCACTTTTATTAATATCTTTCTAGAAATATTCTATGCAAAGACAAGCACATCTATAAATAGAGAGCCCCCATTTTTACAAAAATGGTGGCATGCTACATACATTGTTCTGCCTCTTGCTTTTTTTAAATTAAACTTTTAAAGATAATTTTAGGTTCACATGCAATTATAAGAAATGATACAGAGAGATCCATGTACCCAGTACCCAATTTCCCCCAATGATAACATCTTACAAAACTGTCACACAATATCACAGCCAGGATATTGACATCAATACACTCCATCCACCTTGCTCAGATTTCTCCACTTTTACTCATACTCCTTTATGTGATTTACCGTCATACAATTTTATGCCATGTAGGTTCATGTATTCCAATGCCACAGTCAAGATACAGAACAGCTCCATCACTACAAGGATCTCTCATGTTGCCCTTTTATAATCATACCCAATTCCCTTCTATCTGCTCTCCAGTCCTGAACCCCTGGCAACCACTAATCTATTCTTCATTTCCAAAATTTTGTCTTTTCAAAAATGTTATATAAATGGAAACATACAGTATGTAACCTTTTGGTATTGGCTTTTTTCTCTAAGCATTAATTCCTGGAGATTCATCCAAGTTGTTGTGTGTATCAAATAGTTCATTCCTTTTTTATTGCTGAGTAGTATTCCATGGTATGAATGCACCACAGTTTGTTTAGCCATTAACCTGTTGAAGGACACCTGGGTTGTTTCCAGTTTGGGGCTATTATGAATAAAGCTGCTATGAACATTCATGTACAAGTTTTTGTGTCAACATAAGTTTTCATTTCTCTTGGATAAATGCCCAAGAGTACAATTGCTGGGTCATATGGTAATTGTATGTTTAATTTCATAAGAAACTGCCAAAGATTTTTTTTAATTGCCATTTTACATTTCCATCAGCAATCCAGTTCCTTTGCATCCTCACCAGCACTTGGTGTTGTCATTATTTTTTCAACAAATAGGGACAGTTTTATTTCTTCCTTTCCAAGCTGTATGTGTTTTATATCTTTCTCTTGCCTTACTGCAGTCGATTTTTTTTCACTTAAGAATATAACTCTCTGATCATGAGATTTTTAGTTGAAGATCTTCCTCCTCCTTTTTATTTTTATTTTTTTAATGGTGGAAAAGTTGGTGTCAAAATCAAGAGAGTCTGCAATTTGTTTAGCATCAGTGACAGATGTTTAAGAAACCTAATCACTGGTTTTCTTCAAAGAACTTAATTCCTTTGATGCCGTCAAGAGCACTATGCACACTGAATTTGATTCCTGTATCATTTGGCTTGTATCACTAATTTTACTTAATCGATCACCTAAAATTAGTACTAAATATATAAAATTTAAAGTTGGTATTTTCAGAAGTGTACCTTTGGCTCGCATTCTTTATCAATTATCATTATCTTTATTGATAAAGTCATCAACACTTTTAAAAAAAGGAAAAAATATAACTTGAATGTCATGTCAGATCAGTAATGTGGATCTACCCCATTCATTTTAATGGCTTTGTAGAGTTTCAAAGTAAAAGTGCCTTAATTTATTTTACTGGTGTCCTGTTGATAGGTCTTTAGTTGATTCTAATCTTTTGCTATTAGGAACAATGCTTCAACAAATGTCCTTGTACATATCTTTTCACTCACGTGCAGGATATTGTAGAAAAAAATTCTAGAAATAGAATTACTGCAACAAAAAGTATGTTCACTTTATATTTTGATAATAGCTGAATTGCCCTTCGAAGAGATTGAACCAATTTATAGTGTCTTCTCCAGTTTGTTAAATATTTGTCAATCTAACAGGTGAAAAAAGGATATCTTTTTGTTATAGTTGCTGAATTTTAAGATGAAGAGTTTAAACTTTTCTTAAAATGAAATCAAATTTATAAAACTAAAAGTGACTTTCTAAAAATAGGAGAGTACTACATTATCTTTTCATATATCAAAGTAGATAATTTTACTATTTTTTATTCAATCCGCTTCTCCAGGGTGTATTTTTAAAACAATGCAGGGCTCGTTACACATTTCTTTCATGTATATTGGGGCAGCTTTAGTTGAGGCTTTAGCAAACAGTCACCAAACACCGGTATATGCCAATGAACAAAGCTACTGTCTTCAAGGAGCTTACGGTCTCTGGGGGAGTCCAAATAATTTCATTGTGATACAGTAAGTATTAGTATAACTGTCTCGAGTGGGTGCTATCTCGATAGTACAGATAAAAGAAAGGAACTTAGTTGAGAGCCAGCCCCAGTGGCCTAGTGGTTAAGTTCAGCATGTTCCACTATGGAGGCCCAGGTTTGGTTCCCAGGCACAGACCTATACTGCTCTGTTAGCAGCCATGCTGTGCTGGTGGCCCACATACTAAAAATAGAGGAAAATTGGCATGGATGTTAAATCAGGGCAAAGCTTCCTCAGCAAAAAAAAATGAATTTAGTTGAATCTGGAGGTTAGGGAAGGCTTTGTGGAGGACAGAGAAAACATCTGAGCTGAGAAGTAGAGGCTAGCCAGGTGAAGAGAGGAGGAAAAGACAATCCAAGCAGAGGGAACAGCATGGACAAAGACATTGAGGCATAAACGAACTTGAGGAATGAGAATACCAGAAATTCAGCATTTCCAGAGAGGCAGGCAGAGGATTAGGCCAAAGCTGCAGGCAGGAGCCCAGAAAGAAGCAAAGATTTAGGCTCTCTCCTGCAGGCTATAGGAACCATTGATGGTTTTAAGGAGAAAATGATCAGATTTGCATTTTAATTGCTTCCTCTTTCCATGTTGTGCAGGCCTGGATATATAAGTAATCAGATAATTATGCCTTTTTGGTGTGCCTGAAATAGTTCATAGTAATAAAAACTGAATGTGGTTATATGTTAAAATTTTTTCTAATCATGTCACTGTTATTTGTATTCAGTTCCTATTACAGCTGTAACAAATTACCACAAAATTAGTACCTTACAACTACATAAATTTATCATCTTACAGTTCTGGAGGCCAGAAGGCCAAAATGGGTGTTACTGGGCTAAAATCAAGATGTCAGCAAGGCCTCATTACTTCTGAAGGCTCTAGGGGAGAATCCATTTCCTGGCCTTTTCCAGCTTCTGCATTCTTTGACCCATCGCCCCTTCTTCCATCTTCAAAGCCATCAATGCAGCATCTTCAACTCTCTCTCTGACTCCCTCTCTTGCCTCCCTCTTTCCCTTATAAAGATCCTTGTGATTACATTGGACTAACCCAAATAATCCAGCATAATCTCCCCGTCTCAAGGTCAGCTGATTAGCAACCTTAATTCCATCTGCAACCTTAATTCTCCCTTGCCATGTAACATAACATATTTCCAGGCTCCAGGAATGAGGATTTGGACGTCTTTGGGGGGACATTATTCTGCTTACCACACCATTCATCCAACATTAAAAAATTTTTTTCAAATTGTGGTAAACAATATAAAATATAAAATTTACCATTTACCCTTCCCTCTTTTTTTTTTTTTTGGTGAGGAAGATTGGCCCTGAGCTAGCATCTGTTTCCAATCTTCCTCTTTTTGCTTGGGGAAGATTGTCCCTGAGCTAACATCTAGGCCAATCTTCCTTTATTTTGTATATGGGACACCACCACAGCATGGCTTGATGAGTGGTATGTAGTTCTGCACCCAGGATCCAAACCTGCAATCCCCAGGCCGCCGAAGTGGAGCATGTGAACTTAACCACTATGCCACCAGGCCAGCCCCCCATTTTAACCATTTTTAAGAGTACAGTTTAGTGGCATTAAGTACATTCACATTGTTGTGCAACCGTTACCACCATCCATCTCCAGAACTTTTTCATCTTCCCAAACTGAAACTCTGTACCCATTAAAGAATAATTCCCCATTCTTCCCCTCCCCCTAGCCTTTGGTAACCATCATTTTATTTTCTGTCTCTACGAATTTTACTATTCTAAGTGTTTCAGCCAACATTTATTGAATATTTACTAATTACTCTGTCATGAACTGGGGGATCAAGGATGAAAAAAGGCATGGTTCCTAGTCAAAAAATTCTATCAAGGCTGGAAAAAATAGGTAAACTTAAAAATGTAGTGTCTCTCCTTTGCCCAGCTCCTTGCATACCTGCACGGTCCTGAAGAGTCAGGACTTGAGACCATCTCTGCAGCTGTTGTGGCTTATTGTGAATGTCAAGTACTGTTTTAGGTCTTAAAATAGAAAAGTAAATAACTCATGGTTTTAGCTTCATTATTTGTATCCTGCATCTACCTCTTTCTTGGACTCACTTTAATTATGCTTTTTGAGAAAGTACATCCTTGAGTGATTATTCATAGAGTCAATGGGTAGCAAAATCTGTGAGTCCTGGACTATCTGAATAGTCCTGTGTTTTGGCCTCGAATGCCATTTTGACCAGGTATAGTATTCTAAGTTCAAAATAATTTTCCCTCAGAACTTTGAATATATTGCTCTATCTTCTAATATCCAGTTTCTGGTGAGAAGTCTGACATCAGTCTAATTCTAAAGAGTTCCTTTGTCAGTAACCTGTTTGTCCTCTCTGGAAACGTTTAGGGTTTTCTTTTTATTGTCAGCTCACATACCTCTGTGTTGATAATCTTATCATTATCCTGCTTAGAGCTGAGTGAGACCTTTTAAACTAAGGGTTCATTTCTTCATTCAAGGGAAATTTTATTACTTATTTTTTCACTTCTCCATTCTCTCTGATCTTTTTCTAGAATTCCTATGAGTTGGATATTGATACTTTTAGATCTATCCTGCATGTCTCAGCTTTTCTTTCATAGGCTCCATCTTGCTGTACCTTGATGAGGCACTCTGGGAAAATCTCTTGACTTGCTCTTCCAGTTCATTATCACCTGAGTCTATTCTGCTGTAAGGCCTACTTATTAAGTTTTGTGTGTGTGTAGTAATAATATTTTTAATTTCCAAAAACTGAGTCGTTTTTTCCTTAGCAGCTTCTTCTCTCTGGGAATATTTATTATAATCATTTTAAAGTTTTCTGATTGCTTTATTAAATCTGTTTCTTTGGATATTCATTTTTCTGTTTGTTGAGTTTTGTGCTTTTTTTGTATTGCTTTTTTCTAACTGTTGGTGATTCTTAGCTATCTGTCCATACTTATAATTAGGAGTCAGGATTGAATATCTCTATCTATCTATCTATCTGTCTGTCTATCTATCTATCTAATTTTGTAGCTCAAGAGTAAATCTGGGGCCTCCTAATCACAGGCCATCAACTGAGGAAAGGGTAGGATGATATGCAAATCGCTTGTCTTCCAAGTGAGAGGAGTTGTCAGGGTCATAGCTTACTTGGAACACTTCCCTCCTTCCTCAGTCCCAGTTTCAGAAGTCCTACTTCAGAGAGCCCTAGCCGAGGCTTTATCCTGGGGACAAATGACATAGCTGCTGAGTGTTCAATATTTGTGGGAGAAGAGGCCTGGCTGGCCTGGCTCTTTTTCCTTTCCTTTTCCTTCCTTTCCTTTCCCTTCCCTTCCTTTCCTTTCTCTCTTTCTTTCTTTCTCTCCTTCTTTCTTTCAACTTTTTATTAAAATGGAGCATATATTCAGAGAATCACTCAAATTTAACAATCCTTGTAACCAGCACCCAGATCAAGGAAACTTGTGTCCCCTTCCGGTCACTACGCCTCCAAGGGTATCACTATCCCGGCTTCTATCATTTTAGATTTCTGTTATCGTTATTCAAGTGTTATATCAATGGAGTCGCAATGCATACTTTTTTGTGTCTGCCTTCTTTCACTTAGCATGTTAGCGAGATTCATCCACATATCCTGTGTGGTTGTGGTTTGTTCATTCTTGTTGGTGTATAACATTCCATTTTATGAGTATATATTTATCTATTCATTCTCCTGTTGATCTATATTTGCGTAGTTTTCAGTTTGAGGCGATTATCAATAGTGCATGTACATATCTTTTGGTGAACACATATATGGATTTCTTCTGAATTGCTGAGTCATTGGGATAGATATAGGTTGGCTTTAGTAGCTACTGCCAATGGTTTTCCAAAGTGGTTGTACCATGTCACACTTCCACCAGTGGTCTGTGAGGGAGTTCCACTCGCTTCACAGCCCTGCCAACACTTTTCTGTCCTTTTCATTTTAGCCATTCTGGTGGGTGGTATTGCATTTTGGTTTTAATTTGCATTTCCTTGATGAATAATATAGTTGAGAATGTTTTCATAAACTAAATTTCTCTGATCTTTTTTTCTTAGCTTTTTATTACAAAATTTTCACACATAAAAGTTAAATTCATTGTATAATGAATACCCATATACCTAGTACCTAGATTCAAACAACTGTTAACTTTTTGCTATTTGATTTGTGTGTGTGTATATGATTGTTTTTCTGATCTATTGTATAGTAAGTTGTAATCACAATGACATTTGATCCATAATTACTTTAGAGAGTATCTCCTAGAAATACATTTTTCTATGTAACCACTATACTATGATCATATCCAACAAAATTAATAATCTCCTAAAAATATTATCTACTAGTCTGTGTTCAGCTCTCCCCAGTTGTCCCCAAAGTATTTGGAATCTAGTCTTTTGAACCAGGAACCAATCAAGGCTGACTCATTGCGTTTGGTTGCTATAGCCCTTTAAACAGACCCACCATCTTTTCCCCTCCCCATGACATTCACATTTTGAAGAGCCAAATTCTGTTCTGGTTGTCTATATAAAGACATTTTAAAGTACTCCAAAACCTTAGTGGCTTAAAACAACTATTTTATTATATCTCACAATTTTGCGGATCACAGATTCAGGCAGGGCTCAGTCAAGTGATTCTTCTGTTTCACATGACATTGGCAAAAGTCACTTGGTGGTATTAAGCTGGCAAATGGACTGGTCCAGAGGGTTCAAGATGGCATCACTCTCCTGTCTGGCACCTTGGTTGGAATAGCTGGAGGGCTGGGCTCAGCTGGGACTGCCCACCAGAGCATGTCCATGCAGCCTCTCCAACATGGCGGCCTCCGAGTAGTCAGTTTTCTTATGTAACTGCTCATGGGTCTGAGAATGAGTGTTTTGATGAACAGGACAGAACCTGCATTACCTTTTGTGACCTAGCTTCAGAAGGCACATAGCATCACTTCCACCATGCTCTACTCTTTGACCTACTCAAAGCCCACCAGATTCAAAGAATTTGAAGCTATGTTTTAAAAACTGCCATGGTCTGCCCTCTGGCCACAAATTATTTGCCTTTCTCTCACATGCAAAATACACACACCCTTTGCCAAGACTCCTCCCAAGTCTCATCCCATTACGACATCAAGATCAGGCTCTTTAAGACATGCCTTTCTTTATCCTGGGCTCCCTGTGAAGCTGCTGTTGGATCTTACCCTTAAGAATATTAGAAGCACTACTGTCTAGCTGAGAGGAGCTATGAGGCATGCCCTTACGATTCTTAGAGAGCTTTTGTATACCTGAGAGGGTTATGAAGCACCATCTTAAGTTTTTCTGAGGTCATAAACATATGCCTTACAGTCCTGCACCAGATTCCCTGAGACCATATTTTACCAGCAGTGCCCTTGTAGAATGTTCCACATTCTGATTTTTTTTTTTTTGAGGAAGATTTGCCCTGAGCTAACATCTGTGCCAATCTTCCTCTATTTTTGGATGTGGGTCACGGCCACAGCATGGCTGCTGACGAGTAGTGTAGGTCTGTGCCTGGGATCCAAACCCAGGCCGCCAAAGCGGAGCACACTGAACTTAACCACTAGACCACGGGGCTGGCTGTTCCACATTCTGATTTTGTCTACTTGTTTTCTCTTGATGTCATTTAACTTTTTCTCAAACCTCCCTCCCTCACTCCCATATTTCCTATAAAGTCAAGTCTAGAGCCTTGATTGGATCTAGGTTAAATATTTTGGAGAACACATCATAGGTGATTCAGCACACACATACTGTATGATATCTACAAGCACATAATATCAGGCTGTCTCACCATTAGTGTGTTAGGTTTGATCACTTCCATAGGGTGGTGACCACCAGACCTCTCCATTGCAAGAGTACGTTGTCTTCTTTGTAATTAGCGTGTAATCTGTGGGGTGATACTATGAAAAATATGGAATGCTTCACAAAGTCACATCATCCTTGTGCAGGGGCCATGCTGATCTTTCTGACATCCTCTCAATTTTCTCTGCTATGGAAGTGAGCCCTGACCTGGCTCTCATGTATCTCTTGCATCTCTTCCATCTCTTGCCCCAGTACCTCCTCCTGCTCCAGGTATCTGTTGAGTGAGCTTAGACTATCCCTGAACTGCTCAACTTTCCTTGGTAGTAGTTTTTTCCTATCTGTGTTTAAACTGTGTTTTTCTTTGCTCCAATTTTCCTATCAATCTGATCGCATTTGCTTCCTGTCTTACAGGAATTCCTGTATACTTCTGGTCTTCTGGTGGCACTCTTCATTGTTTTCCTGCATTTTTATGAGTTTGCTGTATACACATGAAATACCCACAAAGAGACAGAATGTGTAGTTTCAGAAGATTTGAGGCAGGAAGTAGGAAGGTTGATGTGTGTGGCTGTGTTCTGTCAGACATCTCTAGTCAATCTTTGCTCCTGGGAAACTATTGTAGGGTAACAATGAGCAAGTGTCAGAGGATGAAGATGGAAACCAGATTATTATGGACTGGATTGTGTCCCCCCCAAAATTCATATGTTGAAGCCCTAACCTCCAATGTGACTGTATTTGGAAATAGGGCCTTTAAAAAGGTAATTAAGGTTAAACAAGTTTTTAAGGGTGGGCCCTAATCCAATAAAACTGGTGTCCTTGTACAAAGAGAGAGAAACACCAGGGATGTGCGTGCACAGAGGGACAGGCTTGTGAGGACACAGCTAGAAGGTGGCCATCTGCAAGCCAAAGAGAGAGACCTCAGGAGAAACCAACACTGCCCACACCTTAATCCTGGACTTTCAGCCTCCAGAGCTGTGAGAAAATTTCTGTTGTTTAAGCCACCCAGTCTGTGGCATTTTGTTATGGTGGCCCTAGCAAACTAATACACAGATTGGAAGACAATATGACTTAACAAGGAGTTTAGAATTTATTCTGGAACCAATGGGGAGCCATTTGGGTTGGAAGCAGGGGAGTAACAGGATCAGATCTTTTGGGTAAGAAGATCATGATGAGAGAAACACAAAGGAAATTCGGAGCAAGGAGAGAGTAGAGGCAGAGAAAACCAGTCTGGAGGCATTTTCAGAGTATGGTGGCAAATGATGAGGGCTTGAACAAAGGCAATTGGACCAACAAAAGAATGGTAAGAAGGTAGAATCAGCAGAATTTATTGACCGGTTGGATATGGGGAGGTGAGAGAGGAAGCAATACTGAATTCTCCCCAGGTTCCTGAATTGGGTAGTGATTGTAGTGGATGTTATGTGTTTTCTACCCAGCCTCCCCCTTCCTAAAAGCACCCAGATTCTTGCTCAGGAATTGACCTCCAATCTTCCCTGTTGTACAGCTCACATGCTTTGGGAAAGCTGACCCCTATCCCAGCTTTAAAGGTGGATCTCCACTGACTTAGACTAATTAACACATTCCATTGCTCTGGCTATTGTTTTCGGTTCAGGGGTGAGCATGTGATCTAAACCTGCCAACAAGGGTGAATGTCAGAACTCTAGATTGGAATGCTGGGACTGAATGCTCTCCCGCACTGGACGAGAACAAGGAAGCTTGTAGACTTGACTTAACTGGCAAACATCTTGTGACCCCAGGGGAATGAGCCACAGACTGGAGCTGACCATGTGCAGAACAAAGCAAAGATAGATCCCCAGTGACATCCTTGGGTTGCTGGGTCAACTGACCATGAAGTCCTGGACTCTCCGGTTATGGAGTCTAGCAATCCTCTTGTCACTTAAGCAGTTTCCATTGGATTTTCCTGTTACTCGACATATAAAGATATGGGTCATCAGGTGGGTGGTGGAGCCATTAGCCAGCACATGCAAAGCAAAAGGAGGGGCTGGTTGGAAAGGAAATAAGTTTCATCCCGAATTCTCACAGTCCCACATCTTTACTTGAAGTTGATCCTTGGGTCTGAAATGACCCCTCCTCACATTTACTTGCTGGAAAAGTCCACCTCACACTCAAAGGCCCCATTCTGACGCCTTTTCCTCTGTAAAGCCTTTGTAAACCCCTCTTCTGCCCAGGTCAGAATTCCCCGCTTCTTCTGAGTTTCCATCACATTTTGGACTTGGCCTTATCATATCTCTTGTTACTATTTCCTCCACTGGGCGCCAACTTCCTGAACAGTCCAGACAAGTCATCTTCTTCCAGTCCACATGTGCAGCCCCAGGCCACCTAATAGACATCTGAACATCTTGATGAGTAAATGACAGCTCTTCCTCCTCCATATTCTCCTCAGACTCAGGAATTTACTTGCCCCTCCACCTGCTTTGGACTGAGAGAAACTCTCGCTATCACATCATGGATTTAATTATACTAAAAGTACCAGAAAAAAACGAAAATATAGAATGAGAGGAAAGGGTATTTTTAGGGACCTGGGAACACAAAAAAAGAAAAGTTGGATTATATATTATCCATTATAATGATGCAATAGCTGCTCCTTTGCCAAGTTCTGAGGGTGACACACACACGTACAAAATCTCTCTGAATATATAAGACAGGTTTACAATTTCTGTTCATACTGCCGAAGACTGTGGGAAGAATCTAAAACTGGCACTGCCCACACAGAAGGTCGCATCATGCCCATCAATTTATTTTGATCTCATTGAAGGCGTTTAGAGCAGTGCTGAAGAAATAGCTCAACCAAAAGAACATTTAAATTATGTAAAAATGAACTCCAGTGATTTCAATCCATTAACCTTATATAATAAGATTTCAAACACAGTACTGTCATTTCAAAATACAAAAAAACCACAACTCTTTAATAATTTGAGCTCAGAGGAGATAAATTCTATCTGAATTTTTACAGGAAAAAGTTGAATCAAAGAATAATAACTTATCACCTTCAAGTACAATTAGGAACTTGAATGGTGGGGGAGGCAAGTAGCCAAGCCTGGACCAATGATGATGGTAATGAATGATGAGAGTTATGTGACAAGTGTTCATTGAGTGCTTGCTATGTGCCAGGTGTTCTCTGAGGTGCTCACACTACAGAGTGAACAAACACACATGACTAATGATGATAAGAAGGACATTTATTGAGCCCTGCTATGGGCCAGGCCCTGATCTAAGTGTTCTACAAATATTGGCTCATTCATTCCACTCTCATCATAACTCTTGAGCTACTATCATATTATCCCCATTTTACAGATACAGAAACTAAGTTTCTGAGTGGTAACTCACCCAAGGTCACAAAGCCAATTAAGCTGGTGGATGTTGGAGTCTACCCAGGCCTTTCGGATTCCAGAAGTAACACAGCAACTGAGTATAAATGGCTGCTGGAAATGTTTCATGGGTAGAGGACTAAGCCATTTCAATCTTGTTGACTCTTTTTGCTTAAGCATTCCATTTTTACAGTTGGTGTAAAGATAAAATTCAGTATAGTTCTACCAAAATTTCAACACATTTAAATTAGTGGAGCACAATCAATGAGTTTTCATCATGGCATTATTAGTGACTTAAGCTCACGGATCTAGAAAATTATATGTGACCTACCTGTGCCTTGGCAAACCATTTTTAACCACTTAAATTCAGTGTTTTCAATGTTTCACTGCTATCTTTCGTGACTGCTGTAATATCTGCACACCACTTGCACTATTATTTATTTAAAATTGACTCATTGTTTTTACTTAATGTTTTAAAGGAAAATAATTTCACTACTATAAATAAAGAGCCACTAATGCATTCAACAAATATTTATGAAGTGCCTAACGAGCACTAGGCAGTGAGGACACAGCAGTGGAAAATACACCAAAAAGAATCCGCGCCTTCATGGAGCTAATGTTCTAGGAGGGGTAACAGACAATAAACAAGTCAGTCAAATATATAGTACACTAGAGAGTGGTCAGTGCCGAGGGAAGAAAGGGGAGGTGGGCATCAAGTGTCAGTGGGAGAGGATTAACATTTTAGATAAGATAGCCAGGGAAGGCCTCATTGAGAAGGTGACTTTCGAGTAAAGACCCGAAAGGACCAGCCATGTGGAAATCCAAGAGAGAAGCAATGGGAACAGACAGTGCCAAGCCCTGTGGAATGAGTGAATGAGTGTGCCTGGGTGTTCAAGGAACAATGAAGAGGTCATGGGCAGAAGCAAGACTATATAGGAAGCCACTGCAAAAATCCAAGCAAGAGATGATGGGAAATGGTCAGATTCTGGAACTACTATAAAGGTAGAGCCAACATTTGCTGATGGACCAGTTATAGGGTGTAAGGGGAGAGAGACCAAGGAAAATCCTAAAACTTTTGGCTAATCAAGCAACTGGAAGGATAGGGTCCAATACATTTCTTTTTTCTTTCTTTTTCCCCCCGTAGGTCCTCCCCCACCCCCTGGATTTGGATTTCTGTCACTTGTGTCACAGCCTCCCCACTCAATGGAAGAAATTTAGAAAGCACTGGTATTCAAAAGAACAGATTTACAGTTGCTTGTGGCTTTCATTATTTAAAGTCTGTGTGTGCTACACAGTTCTGATTCTGGAATCTTGAAATTATCACAGTGGGAAAATTACTCTATTTTTCAGGGATCGAGGAGACATCTTTCAGAATACTGAAATTCTGTACGTTGTAAATATATTGAACATACTCTGAATATCATAAATATAGTGAAATTCTGTTTAGTGTAATTCTGGTACCTAGATTGATTGGCCGGATACAAAGGGACCCAAGCTTTTTCAGAGAAAAGAAGCTTTCCTGGCTCTTATAATTTAGGCTATAAACAGATCTATACTTGATGAACTATGTGCCACTTTTGTCAAATGAATTAATGCAATTGTTTAGCATCCCAAGCTCAAACTTTAACTATACTTTTTCTGTCTTATTCATCTATTAGTCCAAGGAGAGGACACATTAAATAGAGTAAAAATATACAAGCAGTGAATAATACTTTCATGGCAAGCCAAGACATTAAATAAGAAAAACAAGGTAATCTGATTTTATCTTAAAACACTGGCCTGTTACTTTAGTATTAAAATAACCGTGGTATTTGAGTTTAGAGCCAATATCCTGATCTCTGCACAAAGATAATGCCTTTCTTTGGCACTGATAAATCATAAAGCATTCATCGTAACTGTTTCAACATAAAAAATACCTTACGGGGCCAGCCCAGTGGCGCAGCAGTTTAGTTCACGCTTGGCAGCCCGGGGTTCGTGGGTTCGGATCCCGGGCGCCTGCCAACGCACTGCTCGTCAGCCATGCTGTGGCGGCGTCCCATATAAAGTAGAGGAAGATGGGCACGGATGTTAGCCCAGGGCCAGTTTTCCTCAGCAAAAAGAGGAGGATTAGCAACGGATGTTAGCTCAGGGCTGGTCTTCCTCACAAAAAAAACAAAAAAACAAAACAAAAAAAAACCCTTACTATCCTTGTCAGTAGATAAACTGCATTGCCTTCAATTAGACAAATTAACTTATATTTCTGTTGCAAACTATTTCCAGTACCCTACATCCATTTCATCAGAGAAATTATAAATTTTGGCTATGAATTATCTTTACTTTTGTATTGTATAGTATAGCAAACTGAACATTTAAAATATGATAAAGGAGGGGCCAGCCCCGTGGTGTAGTGGTTAAGTTCATGTGCTCTGCTTTGGCGGCCCAGGGATTGCAGGTTTGGATCCCAGGCATGGCCCTACACACCGCTCATCAAGCCAGGCTGTGGCAGCATCCCACATACAAAATAGAGGAGGATTGGCACAGATGTTAGCTCAGGGACAATCTTCCTCAAGCAAAAAGAGGAAGATTGACAACAGATGTTAGCTCAGGGACAATCTTCCTCACCAAAAAAAAAAGATAAAGGAAAAGACTCTCATGTAACTATAGATGCCTAAGTAAAGGTTCAAAGTTGGTGTCTCCACTGGGCTGCAGACCTGCCTGTCCAGCAGCTCCTGGACTCCCTGAACACCAAACCAAACTCATCTTTTGCCTCAAACTGCCCATATTCCTGTGCTCTGTATATCTGCTAGTGACATCTCCATCCTTCTGGTCAACCAGGTTAAAAACCTGCATCATCTCTGACCCCTCTCTATCCTTCACTTCCTATATCCAATTAGTTGCCGGGTACTGCCCACTGTGCAGCTTCCAAACTGGCTTCCCTGCATCTCATCTCTCCCTTCTTCACCCCACTGCCAGAATTCTCTTCTGAAAGCTCAGATTTGTTACTACTTGCTCAAAAATCTTACATTTTTTTCTCTCAATTCCTATGGGATAGCCTAAACTCTTTAAACTAGCACCCAAGGCTTTCCACAATGTGGCCCTGACTCCCCCACTGCCTCTTGTTTTGATTATACCCAGGATTTAATTTATAGAGGTGACTGAGTGGTGACACAGAGTGGTCAGTGCCACTGGAAGAAGTTTTATTCCTCACAGTTCCCAAGAGGGTACATCATGTCATGCAGGGCTACATGGGGAAGTATCAGGGTCAGTCAGGAGGCAGGAGTGAGGGGAGAACACAGCCCAGAGCCTTTACTGTGGTTTCTGTGGGAAGGAATGGGCGAGACAGTGTAGGCAAGTTTGAATAAGCCTAGGATTGGATAGTTTGAATAATGCCGGTAAGCTCTGGGCTATAAGACTGGTCTCTAATTGTCCAATACTTGGCCCTGGGGTGATTTTTGGAAGAACTATTGGCTTGGTGTGTGAGAGTTAGATAAAGGAAGTGGTTGGGAATATGGGCTTTGGATTGGTTGGTTTGTACATGGAAAGCATGTTTGCAGGCAAGTTATTTGTTATCTCTCGGAATTAGCTCACCTGGGAGGGACATTTCCTCCCCAGGGCTCCTAGGCCCCAAGATGTCAAAGTATCATAAAACACAGAAGATAAAAAAATGACTAATATACATCTCCCTTCCCATGAACCCTTTGCTCACAGCTCTAGTAGCCCCAGACAATGCCCTTCTATATGAAAAAAGTTCTGTAGTGCATCTCTCAACACTCTGCCACCACCCATATCCCTGACTGAGTAGCACCCCCAAGTCTGGCACCATGTAACCATGATCTCTCCTCTCTTTTCCCTCCCCACCAGACCACTGATGGCACCTGACACAGGCACCCAATCTATAGGGTGGCTGGCAACCTCTGACCCTTGCAGCCTGCCTCAAAAGATGAACTGGACCAACCAGATTTCCTCTTCTAAGGATTTAAATTAAAAGTCACAAAAGGAGATTGCCAGTTGATGGTCAAGTGAACTGGGAGTTCCTGAATTAGACTCAGGACTTTTGCAAGCCATGTGTAGTCTAGTGCTCCACCCTTTGTCCCATTCCACCCCATGCCTCCTCCGAAATTCTACAAAGAGTCCATAATAACTATCGGGGCGAGTGCTGGAGTAGTTTCGTTTTTGTTTTTATATTTCTTTCAAGTACCAAGATTAACAGAGATGCACAGTGACAAAACTGTAGTAAATGGGTCTGACTTGATCAGGCCTGGGATGGAGGACCCAAACGTGTTGCAAAATTTTAAATTTCATATGAACATTTAAAGGACCACATAAACACAATCTAGTGCAAATGCATCCTGCAGCTTCAATGGGCATTTCCAGCTTCTTTTAAGGTTCCCACAGTGGGCTACCCTCTGCGGGAGGAAAACCTCCTGCGACCACACCTACTGCTCCCCCGCCCCCGGTGGCGCGGGACCTAGTCCGCAGACTTTTATCGATTGCTTCTGCCTGAGCAGAGCCGCCTGGATCGACTGCTCCTGTCTGGCCCCTTCCCCGGCGCGGGAAAAGCGTTTCAATCCCACAACCCTGACCAGCTTCCGCCGCCTCCTCCTTTTCCATCCCTGACTCCTGAGGTCCCCTGAATCACACCAGTGGATGCGGAGAAGCTCAAGCCGCCGCCATGTCCGAGGCTTATTTCCGGGTGGAGTCGGGGGCGCTGGGGCCTGAGGAGAACTTCCTTTCCTTGGACGACATCTTGATGTCCCACGAGAAGCTCCCGGTGCGCACCGAGACCCCCATGCCTCGCCTCGGCAGCTTCTTCCTGGAGCGGAGCGGAAGGGCCGAGACTGACAACGCTATCCCTCAGGTGAGCCTTTTGGCGCGAATTCTCCCCGGAAAGACTACAACTCCCGATGGGCCCCGCGGCCTCGGGCGTCGCGTCACCGAGCGCGCCGTCCTCTGCGATTGGTCGTTTCCAGGGAGGCGGGGCCGTGTGCGCTGGTGAGTTCTACCCGCCGGCCTCAGCGCGCGGAAGTGGTCTTCCCGCCTAGCCTTCGCCTCGTGTCCGGGAGCTAAACTCATCCTGAGTCGTCAGGCTCCCTCCGACACTGTTTTAATGTTTGAAACTGTCCGGATTCAGGAGTATCCTACCCCCTCCCTCATGTGTTGGATGCTTAAGAATTGGCTCCTACAGAATACTTCAGGATCCGGGTTCTGATCGCGTTTGCCTTAAGACAACAGCTTTGTTCTGTAAGAGCGTGTGATAAGTCTGGGAACCGCAAACTGCTAGATTCACTCCTGCATAAGGACGACGGTATCAGCAACCATTGACTGAGGGTTTAGTGCCCGCACGGATGGGGTGGGGGAGTAAACTTTTCCATTGATTACCCCTTTACTCCTTCAACAACCCTATAGTTAGGTGTTGTGACATACAAGGAAACTGAAGCCCAGAAAGGTTGTGTAACTTGACGGGGGTCCCACTGTAAGTGGTGAGCTGGGATCCGAACCTAGAACTGTATGGCTGCGAATCCAAGTTTGTCCCAGGAGCACGGCTTGTAATGGTTATTTTTTATTTCCTATTTAACCTGAATTTTATTTGGAAGGGTGTTTTTGTTTGGTCTAAGTTAATTTTTGTCAAAGTAATACATATACAGTTTTAGAAGTCAGTACCAAAAAGATTTATAACAAAAAATAGCAGGCCCTGCCTTGCTTTCCCGCACGTCCCTTTCCAGCTCCACAGGGGCGGTCTACCTTTTTAGTAGTTTCTTCAAGATTCACCTCTATATTTCTAAATAAATGTCTTAAACTTATCTTCTTGATTTTTTACAAACTTAGTATTTATTGACTTTCCATTATAATGGATAAGGATTTAGTTCTCTTACACACTGGTCCACAGAGACCTGCTGCTCATACTTTATTCATATTTCATTCGTTTTTCCCTAATATTCTTTTTCTGTTCCAGGATCCCATCCTAGATACCACACTGCCTTTAGCTGTCATATCTCCTTAGGCTTCTCTTGACTGTGACAGTTTCTCAGATCTTCCTTGTTTTTAATGACCGTGACCATTTTGTGGAGTGCTGCTCAAGTATTTTGTAGAATGTTCCTCAATGTTTTTTTCATGATTAGACTGCAGTTATGGGTTTTGGGGGAGGAGGACCACAGAGGTAAAGTGCACTTTTCATCACATCATATCAAGAATACATACTATCAACACAACTTACTACTTTGATATGAATCTTGATCACCCGGCTGAGGTAGTATTTGTCAGGATTCTTCATTAAAGTTACTCTTTTTTCCACCCTTCCATACTGGACTCTTTGGAAGAAAGTCGTACACAGCCACACTTAAGGAGCGGGAGTTACACTCCAATTCTTTGAGGGGAGAGCATCTGCCCAAATTATTTGGAATTCTTCTGCATGGGAGATTTGTGTAGGAAGGTTTTTAATTACATATTTAATTTCATTCGTAGATATAGGACTATCCAGGTTTTCTGTTTCTTCTTTGGTTACACTTAGTACATTGTTCTTCCTTCTGTAGGAATTTGACTATTTCATGTAAATTTTCAAATGTAGTGGTATAATGTTCAGAATATCCTTTTACTGTCTTTTTAACATCTGTAGGATTATAGCTGTGTCCTGATTTTTATTCCTTTTTTTTTATTGATGTCTTAATAGTTTATAACACTGTGGGATTTTAGTTGTACATTATTGTTTGTCCGTCACCATGTGGATGTAACCCTTCACCCCTTGTGCCCCCCCCACCCCCCTTCCCCTTGGTAACCACCAATCAGTTCTCTCTGTCCATGTGTTCATTTATATTCCATATATGAGTGAGTTCATGCAGTGTCTGTCCTTCTCTCTCTGGCTTATTTCACTTAACATAATACCCTCTAGGTCCATCCATGTTGTTGCAAATGGGACAATTGTGTCTTTTCTTATGGCTGAGTAGTATTCCATTGTATGTATATACCACATCTTCTTTAGCCAATCTTCAGTCGAGGGACACTTGGGTTGCTTCCACTTCTTGGCTATAGTGAATAATGCTGCAATGAACATAGGGGTGCATACTCCTCTTGTGATGGTTGATTTCATGTCCATTGGGTAGATGCCCGAGTGGGATTGCTGGATCATACGGTATTTCTATTTTTAATTTTTTGAGGACTCTCCATACTGTTTTCCGTAGAGGCTGCACCAGTTTGCATTCCCACCAGCAGTGAATGAGGGTTCCCGTTTCTCCACAACCTCTCCAGCATTTGTTGTTATTTGTCTTTGTGATTATAGCCATTCTAACCGGTGTCAGGTGATATCTTAGTGTAGTTTTGATTTGCATTTCCCTGATGATTAGTGATGTTGAACATCTTTTCATGTGTCTATTGGCCATCTGTATCTCTTTCTTGGAAAAATGTCTGTTCATATCCTCTGCCCATTTTTTGATCGGGTTGTTTGTTTTTTTGTTGCTCAGTTGTATGAGATCTTTATATATTACTGAGATTAATCCCTTGTCGGACAAAGGATTTGTGAATATTTTCTCTCAGCTGGTGGGTTGTCTATTCATTTTGATCCTGGTTTCATTTGCCTTGTAGAAGCTCTTTAGTCTGATGAGGTCCCACTTGTTTATTTTTTCTTTTGTTTCCCTTGTCCAAGTAGACATGGAATCTGAAAGGATCCCTTTATGTCCAATCTCAATTAGTGTACTGCGTATGTTTTCTTCCAGGAGTTTTATAGTTTCAGGTCTCACTTTCAGGTCCTTGATCCATTTTGAGTTGATTTTTGTATATGGCGATAGGAGATGGTCTACTTTCATTCTTTTGCATGTTGCTGTCCAATTTTCCCAGCACCATTTATTGAAGAGAGTAACCATTCTTTATGCACCTGAAAAGATGTGGATTGTGAAGTCATGATGTGCAATCAATAATCTATATCCCTAAATTAGGTCAAACATGTTATTTGTTTTGTTGAGACATTTATTCTTACTGATTTTTTGTTTGCTGCTTCTCATTTATCTAACGAGATATGTTCATGTCTCCCACTATGATTATAGATTTGTCTATTTGTCCTTTTACTTCTGTCAACTTAGATATTTATATTTTTCTGATGGATATAATGACCCTTTGATTATTGTCAAATGTCCCTCTTTATCTCTAGTAATGCTTCTTTCTTTTGATTACTGTTTATATAACATTTTTACATCCTATTTTCAACCTTTTATATGTTTATATTTAAGGTATATCTCTTTTAAGCAGCATAAGGTTGCGTCTTGTTTTTATTCAGTTTGACAATTTAATTGGTGTATTTTAATTCTTTTACATTTAATGTAATTTCTGATATAATTGTGTTTATTTTTACCTTCCTGTATTTTCTTTGTATCCCATCTGTTTTAGCTTCTGTTTTCTTTCTTGACTTCCTTTGGATTAATTGAATTTTTTGTTGTCTATTTACCTTTTTCTTAGCTTATTTAGTCATTTATTCTTCTATTATTTTAGTGGCTACCTTAAATATTATACAATCATTTTTGACTAAAAAGAATGTTATATGAATTACTACTTTCACCACTTCACAGATGGTGCTAGAATCTTAGAACACTTTAACTCGATTTTTCCCTCCTTTCTTTTGTGTTATTGTTATGTATTCTAATTTGACTCATTTAAAACCCTATAAAACGTTGTTATTATTTTATTGTTATTGTTATATTTACCCACTTATGTGCTCTTTCCATTACTCTTTTTTTCTTCCTGCATTTCCATATTTCTTTCTGGGATCATTTTCATTCTCCCTTGAAGATTTCTTTACTCTGGGTCTTCTGGTGATAAGTTTTCCATTTCTGTCTC
Organism: Tapirus indicus; assembly: GCA_031878705.1. NCBI lineage: Eukaryota > Metazoa > Chordata > Mammalia > Perissodactyla > Tapiridae > Tapirus > Tapirus indicus. The sequence continues at coordinate 26,174,913 of CM062927.1, read as the reverse complement.
TATGAGGAGTCCCTAAGACCAATCCCAAGTTTGGTGATTCACTAAGAATACTCAAAGGACTTGGCATTTAGTCATACATAAGATTTATTACAATGAAAGGATACAGAGCAAAATCAGCAAAGGGAAAGAGTGCATGTGATGAAGTTTGGAGGAAACCAGGCAAAGCTTCTGAAAGTCCTGTCCCATTGAAGTCACACAGGACGCACTCAATTTCTCCAATAATGAATTGTGACAACATGTGTGAAATATTGTGTACAGGGAAGCCCACTAGAGTCTCGGTGCCCAAGTTTTTACTGGGGGCTGGTTACATAGGCACTCTCCACCTAGCACATACCAGAATTCCAGACTCCCAGAAGGGAAGCTGGTGTTCAGCATAAACCACGTTGTTGTCCGAACAGTGAGGCACTCTGATCAGTTCTGGGAGAGGCGACGGCCCTCCTGAAATTCAAGTTCCCAGACACCAACCACAGGCCAACCTTGTGAGCAGGTCTTTCTAACGATAGCAGTCTCAGTCCTGCTATGTTAACTCTTTTCTGTACATTTTCTGTCTGGAAATGCCTTTATTTCACCTTTGCTTTTAAATGATATTTTCACTGGGTATAGAACTTTAGATTAGCAGTTATTTTATTTTAGCACTTTTTAAAAGATGTCATTCCATTTCCATTGCTCCATGGTTTCCATAGTTCCTGTTGAGAAGTTGGCTTTAACTCTTACTGTTTCTGCTTGAAAGGCAGTGTGTTCCTCTCCCCCACCAGGAGCTGCTTTTCTCTATGTCTTTGTTTATCAGCAGTTTGAATAAGATGTGCCTAGTAGTGGTTTTATTAATATTTATCCTCCTGGGTGTTCATAATGTTCCTTGAATCTGTGATTTGATACTTCTTTTTAGTTTTGGGAAATTCGTGGTCATTATCTCTTCAGATATTTCTTTTCCTCAATCTATCCCTCCTCCCCTTCTGGGATTCAAATTACATCCATGTTAGACCTTTTTTTTTTTTTTTAAACTGTAGTCTATATATCTCTTAGGTTCTTTTCTCTATTTTCTGTCCATGCTTTAGTCTGGATATTTTCTACTGCCCTTTTTTCCAATTCATGATCCTCTCTTCATCTATGTCAAATCTGGTAAACCTGTTAAATTTGTCTTAATCTATTGAGTTCTTAAGTTCAGTTATTGTATTTTTCAGTTCTGGAATTTCCATTTGATTTTTTATTTATTTTAAAGTTAGTGCCTAATGACTATTGATATTTGGTGCCAAATATTGGACTGACTTCTCTCTCTTCCTTCTCAGATCTTGGCCCCTCATGTCCTGGCTGCTTTGGCAGCTTTGAACTCGACATTCACCTCCCCAGTCCCGTGAGTTTTCCTTAAAGCTCTGCCACACACACCCCAAAGCCATTCCCCACTTCTGCAGCAGTTCTCCCCTGTGAGAGTATGCTTTTGTTCTCTCCTTCAACCCAGTTATGTTTACCTTTTATTTTTTGGATATTTCTCTTAATTTCTGGTCTATCATGGTCATCTCATCTTATTTTTCAATATAGAGAGACATTTCTCTTTTCTGTCATCCCTGAAGCTGTGAAGTGAGATGGGGAGGGGCTGCAGCCTGAGCACAGGCTGATCCTACTTTTCTTTATATCCTCCCAGCACCCAGGGTGGGGCTTAGCACATAATAGGCACTCAGTAAGTGTATATGTGGAATAGATATTGCACATTCAAAGAAAGTAGAAATGTTTATTATACCTCTAAAGTATCAACAATTTTTGCTAATGTTAGTTAGACAACTTTCCCTTTATACTACATTTTGTTGTTGTTATTGTGAGGAAGACCAGCCCTGAGCTAACATCTGTTGCTCATCCTCCTCTTTTTACTGAGGAAGACTAGCCCTGGGCTAACATCCGTGCCCATCTTCCTCTACTTTATATGGGACTCCGCCACAGCATGGCTGACAAGCAGTGCGTCAGCGGGCGCCCGGGATCCAAACCCGCAAACCCCAGGCTGCCAAGCGAGAACTAAGCTGCTGCACCACCAGGAAGCCCCCCTTTATACTACATTTTTGTTCTCTACTACGTTTTTGTTGTACAAATCCATTTTCTCTCTTCATTCCATCATGACATAAAACTTCAGCCCACACTATTCATTTCCTCAAGTCACAACCAGATCTTCTGTATTTGACAGTCAGTCTCCCAAAGAAGACAGGCAGTATTGCTCCGGCGACGTGTATTTCCTTTTTGGCATACACATGTACTATGTTATTTGTTTTTAAAATCTACATTCTTGTCTGATGCAGGGCTCAAAGCTGGAACTCCCCTTGTGGCTGGCAAAAGGACTCTTTGACATCAAGCGGCGGATCCTTTCTGTGGAACTTCCCAAGATCTACCAAGACGGGTGGCGGACCGTGTTCAGTGCAGATGCCAACGTGGTGGACCTCCACAAAATGGGGCCACATTTCTACGGTTTTGGCTCCCAACTCCTGCATTTTGACAGCCCAGAGAATGCAGACATTTCCCAGTCTCTCCTGCAGGTAAGTAATTGATGTGAAAACCTATGGCATTGCACCTGTCTAAGGTTCCAGCTATGGCAGCCACCATACATCACTCTTATCCAGGGAAATGTGTAATATATACAGTTAGTTTATGATTATTCCAGGTTAGTCTACAATTAGACTGTATTTGCCAATTATACGTATACCAAAATATGACTTGTCTGATGCTCTTCATATTTTTTTGCTAAGAGTTGGGACCAGCAGGAAGTCTTGAAAATAAGAAAGGGGGGATTGTTGATTACAGGTGACAGGCACTTAAATACACAGTCCCAGCCCAGCCCCAGGGCTGGCCTGAGGGTTCCTGTTAGAAATATGTGTGTTATTTGTTCCCTTCCCCTGTTCCGGGGTTAAGACCTGGCTCTGCCATGTAGTACCTGTGTGACTTGGTTAAGCTACTTGACCTCACCTAGGCATCAATTCATCACCTGTAAAATGGAGATAATAATAGTGCCAAAATTATAGAGTTGTCATGAGATTATGTAGTGCCATTTAATAAATGGAAACTGTTACTATTATTTTCCGTGGACAAAACAATGTTATGCATTTTTACCATCCTTTACAGTTTAACCTTATTTTAACTTTTTGTAATTTTTTTTCTTTTGGTGAGGAAGATTGGCCCTGAGCTAATATCTGTTGCCAATCCTCCTCCTTTTGCTGAGGAAGATTGGCTCTGAGCTAACGTCTGTTCCCATCTTCCTCTATTTTGTATGTGAGATGCTGACACAGCATGGTTTGATGAGCAATGCGTTGGTCCGTGCCCGGGATTCGAACCTGGGCCGCCGAAGTGGAGTGGGTGAACTTAACCACTACACCACCGGGCTGGCCCCCGTAATTATTTTTTACTCCGTTAATATTAGAAGAAACCATCCTTTCTACCTCTTGTTTTACTTCCTCATTTTAGCTTTTTAAGAACTGTTGGCTCAAGACCCGTTTGCTCCCTGGACCTCGCAGTCAATCTCCATCGGGCTCAGGGGTTATTGGGCATATTCTCCTGCTGTTGTTAATGCAGATAGTAAAGAAAAACTTTGTTGCATCCATTCAGAAAAAGAAGTCAGTATATAGACCATAGGCAGTTTGAGCTTACAAAACTCTTTTGAGCAGAAAGCTAAAAATGAGGAGAATCCATTTGTCTAATAATGTTGCCAGGACATGTTCTTGACTTGGAATACTGCCCTTTTTTATTGAGTAATATGTTTTCTTTTTTCGTTACTGTTTTGAAGTGCTGCAGATTAGGGTTGCTTGAATATAAGGTGATGTTGCCATGAGACAGTTGAAGAACTGAAGCAGGGGCTTGCGGCTCGGGCTCAGACCCCTGTAGTAAAAGGACACCCCTAGATCGTATGTGTCTCCATCCTTCTCTCAGACTGAAAAAATAGAAATCGCATTCAATCCAATCAGGAGTCTTCTGGTTGAAACCTGTCTGCATGTGACCACAGTACATTATTATAGACTTTGTTACTAATAAAAGTAATGGGTAATGCTTTTCGAGGCGCTTACTGTTGCCAGCCGTTTGCTAGGTGATCTACACGTATTACTTCCTCAGATTTTCACAACAGTCCATTTCACAGACAAGGAAATCGAAGCTTAGCAGTGCGACATAACTTATTTGAGTGGTAGACGAGACTCCGATCTCCTTCTGCCTGAGTCCTGAGACCAAATTCTTTCCTCTCATGCCATTTAAATGTTCGGGGATAAAAATGGATCTGATTTCTCTCACTCCCTTCTTCTTCAGACGTTTATTGGACGTTTTCGCCGCATCATGGACTCCTCCCAGAATGCTTACAATGAAGACACTTCGGCACTGGTAGCCAGGCTAGACGAGATGGAGAGGGGCTTGTTTCAAACTGGGCAGAAAGGACTGAATGACTTTCAGTGTTGGGAGAGAGGGCAGGCTTCTCAGATCACAGCTTCCAGCCTCGTTCAGAACTACAAGAAGAGAAAGTTCACTGACATAGAAGACTGAAGGCCAAAAGAACACAGAATTGCTCCCTGTAGACTTATCCCTGTGGGTCCTTAATAAGAGCCTGGTTGACCTTGTAAAGGGCCAGAATCATGTCCCATCTCAAGGCTTCTTTTCTGCAGCAGTCTCAGGAGTGGTACCATCTGGTTGGGAAAGAATGTGCTGGAAGATGTCCTTGGCCCTGTAAGTCTTCTAGGACTCTCCCACCCTGCTGACCCAAAGCCCAGGCCTGCTTAACCCAAGAACCCACAACAGAGGATAAATCAAAGTCCTTCATAGATAAGGATCATTAACACATACATCGCAATAGAGTTGGACTGGGATTCCTTGTGCCTGGGACTTTGGACAGCCTCACATGTCCAGTTTCACTAGCTCCAAAGGACAGGGACAAATTGGGCCATCTTAGCCTGTTCACAGAATGTTCTCTTGAGCTTAATTGCTTCATCTTCCTTGTGGTTGCACAAAGGACAGCACCCCCAGCATGCTGGTCTCACTGGTAATTATCTCCTGCCACCTGCCTGTCAGGAGTTACCCCAGTTTCCAGAAACAATCCAAGAATAAGGAAGGAACAGGGAGAGGAAGGTGAATGGCGTGGCTTTGACTGAAGAGAAGACGTTGCTTTCCTCCTCTCTAATCCTGAGCTTTATGAACTGGAATTCATGTAACTTTACAGTTATCCTAGATGGGAAATGGTTAAACTCAGCTTGTTTTTGTCTCCGAGATCTTTAGCGCTCCTGCACAGTTACCCCATTGCCTCTCTAGAAAAGTTGTCAGGGAGTCATTTGGAATTGCAAAGTAGTTATTAAAGGGTGTGAGCCAGCTCTTATTACGTCTGGAAATCAGGGCTTTTGGGTTCCTGGTAATGAAGAGCCCTGTTGGAGAAGCTTAACATGACAAATGTAAGTGGGCAAGAGTCCTTGATTATGTTTTCTTTCTCTTCGGTAAATTTTGCAGCATTATTACATAGAGGATTCCTGACCATTTACTGAGAATCTCTTGAAGCAAGCACAAAACTCTCCCCCTGGAGATCAGGCGGAAACCTCAGGCTGAGGAGGAAACAGCATTCCCTGGACCCACTGGACTGTGTGAAGGACAGTGGTCTCCACACCCACCGCTCCCTTTCCACCTTCCCACCACTGGGGAGAATTGCCTTTGTCATTGGAAATTATCGAGGGATTTGGGTATCCAGCTTGTGCAGATGTCGTTATGCAAACTTAGAATGTCAGAAATGCTTTTAAAATGCCTGTTTTAAGATAGAATTGATGTTTTTATACTTTGATTTTGGTGCTAAATAAATAATCCACTTTGCACATGAATACATTTTCTACAAATACTATTTCTGTATCTCAAGTACTACAGATGATCAGGCAAAGCTATCAGACAATTTTGTCCTTGATCAAATTTGACAGTAATGCCCAAATAAATCCAGGTTTTAGCAACTTCTCTTTTGTTTACACAATACTCATAAATATGAGGTACATCCTCTGTAGGAATGTGCTGTGTCCCAGAAAGGTGGGACTTCCATTGCTACCACAGCATTTACATACACCCAGGGCCCCCCAGAGACAATTCATAGTCAGAATGAGAAAAGCATATTATTTAATTTTGGATTCATTATTTTCACAGATAGCTTTGTATTTAAAGTCAATCCTAAGGCTACTGCCATTTTTTCTCTTATTAAGAAAAAAAAAAATTTGCTCAGGCGCCACATGCCCGGGATATGTAAGTATGCACGTGCGAAATTTATTCTGTTTTAAATTTTGAACAGATTGTATTACGAGTAGCTTTTGAAACCCATTCCAATTACAAATTTGCCTTCAAACCTGTTAATTACTACCCCTCTCCTCCACAACCCTCCCCCAAATCGGTCTTTTGGATTACTATTTGGTCCCTTCAAAGAGGTGAATTTTTCAAAATGAGTCAGCAAATTGACTCAAATACCAAATTGCTCTTAAAGTCAAGGGGGGAAATGTGTCTTTCCCCTCAAAGGCTCTGTTACCTGGTAGCTCTGCCCTTAATTACATACAAAAGACCTCACTGTGTACAGGTTGTTCTCTTGGACACTCTGGGCTGCCGAAGGAGTGGGGCAAGTCTTGGTCTCCTGGGTTGTTTCCTCCTACTCTCCCTGACCTCTGAACTTTGGAGGGCTCCAGGCTCACTCCTTGGATCTCTTCTAGCCATTCTCACTGCCTGGGGGATCTTGACCAGTCTCAAGCTTTAAATACCACTATATGCTGATGACCCCCCAATTCCATCTCTAGCTCAGACCTCTCTCGCTCCAACTCCAGACTTGAATCCAACCACCTGCTTGACATTTCCACTTCAACCTCTAACCTCACATGGCTAAAATTGATCTCACCCTCACAGTCTGCTCTTCCTATAGTCTTTCTCATCTCAGTTTTTGACGACTCCCTCCTTCCCTATTGCTCAGGACAAAAACTAGGGTCCTCCTTGGCCCTCCTCTTAGTCTCCATATCTTTTGGGTCTACCTTCAAATCATTTGCAGAACCTGACCGCCTCTATCCCACCTCCACTCATTCAAAAATAAATCAGATCTTGTTAATTCTTTGCTCAAAACCCTTCCATCTTAGAAAAAGGCTACTCTGTCATACCAGCACCATTTTTTAAAAAGTCCATCTTTACCCCAGTGATTTGGTATGGAAATTTCTTACTGCTTCTATAGCAGAAGTAATTTGTTTCTTATTTTAAATAAAAATTTCAACTGCCTAAGAGATTTCTGAGCATCTTACAGAGCTTCTCATTAATCTCTCAGCACCACTGGACCTGAGAAGTTTCTGGAATACTGTGTCTGAAGTAGTGACACTGGAATGCAGAAGTATTGAGTGACTCACTCAAGTCGTACAGAAGTCAGTCTCGCTCTGAGTCAGTCTGTTCTCTTGTTTCTCTATCCTTCAAGAAATCCCAGGAGAGCTTTTCTTCTTTATGCTTGGAACAATTGTTTTTAAGTGAAAATATATTGTTTTCCATCGACCTTGGCAAAAGAAAATAACTGCAGAGGCTGTATGTGTATTTCTGGAAGTAGATATCTTTGTGTTCAAGAGAAAAATCTATACTTGAAGTAACTTGTTGAACAAAATGTAGGATAGATGAGAATTACTCCAAGAACATTAATTTCAACAATCTTATCTAGTATAGGTAAACTGAAAATTTTAATATTGAATACACATAGAAACAATTTTCCCCCCAAAGACCCAGTACATAATTGTATATTTCAGTTGTAAGTCGTTCTAGTTCTATGTGAGCTGCCACCATAGCATGGCTACTGACAGATGAGTGGTGTGGTTCTGTGCCCGGGAACCGAACCCGGGTCGCCAAAGCGGTGCACACCGAGCTTTAACCACTAGGCCATCAGGGCTGGCTCCACAGAGAAGCAATTTTTAAAAGACCATTAAATGCCCTGAACCTAAAGAAAAGTGTCAAATTTGGAATTCTGTTGCTAACTCTTGATATTGCCATTTTGAATGAGGAATAAATCCTTAATGAGGAGTGAATAAAATGTTTAGTGAAATCAAGAGCCAGCCTGAGAAAATGTATAGTCACCTTGTTACTGACAGCAGATGAGTAACACAGGTGACAGGCCTGAGCTCATTCTGTTGATTTTCCAGGCTTCTACATTTCTGCCTAGCTAACCAAAGGAGACACGATGCAACCAGACACAGCTCACTTGCCAAGCAACGTCCCCCTAGGACACAAGCGTCCTCTCCTTCCTGGGTACACTTGCGTTGTGGTCTGAAGGAAGGCACAAACGAGGCCGTCCCCAGAAAACAGAGGTCTCCCTTCTGTGTCTGTCTGTCAGAGATCAGAGTCACGTCAACCAAAGGGGTATCATTTCATTAAACTTCTTATTTGGAAATAATTTTAGATTTCTAGAACAGTCGTAAGGATAGTACAGACAGTTCCCATGTATCCATCACCCAGCGTTCCCTGACATCTTCCATCGTCATGGTCCCTTTATCAAACACTGTTTACCAAGCCACAGGCTTTATTCAGATTTCACCAGATTTTCCACTAATGTCCTTTTCCTGTTCCAGAATCCAATCCAAAATCCTACGTTGCATTTAGGGGGCAGTCATTTTTGAGAGCAAAACAGCGTCACACTCTTTCCTACATTAATGTCAGAAGTTAAGCTTATTGGAACGACTTCGTTGCACTGAGGTTGGTAACCGGGGCCAACTAGGGGCCTGTCAGACCTTGCCCAGGAGCAACCTGCTGGAAAGTTCATCAAGGAGGGAGAGTATCTGCTTTTCACCTGAAAATTAAACTTTTTCCCCAGTGCTTGCATCTGATGGAAAAAGGCCTCTGATTTTCCTTAAAACATTCAGCATCTGTGATCGCAGTAACTTGATTTCTCCCCTTGCCCTTCTGGCACATACTAGCTAATTTTCTTTGTGTCTAAATGACTTTTAAATGAGCACAGCTTTATACACCAACATTATTAACAAGTGTCAGCAGAGCTCTGAAAATAGTGCCTGGGAACTGTTCGTGTTTCAGAATCTGTAAGGGGAGCGCACAGAACCAGCTAATCCTTGCAAACATCTCCCACCTACAGCCAATTTTTTAAAAAGGCCAGAGTTTTAAATCTTTACGACATTCTCTGCTCCTGTATCACCCTTGAGAGGGAAGTTTCTTTGATTCCCACATGATTTGCATGGCTTCCTTTGTGCAACTAAAATTCTTCCCCGTGGACAGTGTCTTTTCTTTGGATGCAGAAAAGCAAATGAATAGCTAAGGTGTAGATTCAGGTCAACAAATGAGACGGGGGAGAGAATGGTTTGATTTATTGAAGGAAAAGTGTGATGAGAATGCATTTTGATGCTTGAAAGACTGGAGACAGAAAGCAGTGTTAGAAGCCAGCATTGCCAGAGTCACTGGATGGAGAGAAGATAACAGATGTTCCCGGAGTGTGGCCTTATCTTAATGGGAACAAGAGGCCTTGGCACCCGGCTATCTCTTAGGTTCAGGAGCGAAACATTTAAAAATTTTTTCAAAAGACTGTCATTTTCTAATTTAGCATTTCATGTTCACCTGTTTATCCAAGATTCCAGATAAATATATAGTAATGTGCTTCTTTTCAAGTAATTGAGCAGTCCTGGAAGTATTTTCCTAGGTTTTGAGCCAGCTCAGACCTTGATCAACGTTTCAGAGGGTTCTACTGGCTGAATTTCCAGATTATTTCAAAGATTTTTAGGGGAAGCTCTCCATATAACATGATATATCATATTCATGTATGGCAGTGAAAATCAAGGTCTCCAATTTTTAAGGCATTTTTAAAAGAAATCAATAAGAATTGAAAACCTCACTCCATTTTGAAAGACTGTTATTTCAATAGACCATTGTGATTTTATAAGGCTTTTCTGACACTGCAAATAAAACAAAGAACCTGTAGGAAAAAAAATGTCTCAGGTTACTGTATATGGATCTGTGGTGAGAACAGTGTTTGCTGAGTTAAATGGAGATGAATGTGTTGCCTTGCTAATTACAGCTCAAGCATACCCGCCTCCTTTGGTGTCATCCACGCGATGTGGCAAAGTCCTTCAGGGACCCATGTTGTAGACAAATCTCTTAGGAAAGAGGTTTTGTCTTGAGGGCCCCAGGATGGTCATTAACTCTGGGAAGGCAAAGCAAGAGAACTAATATGGGGGTGACTTCTTGATAGTCTTGTCTGCGGGACTCATTTGTTTGGTGATACCACCTCTGTTCCCTTCTAGAAATGTAATGAATGGTAGATGTCTGCCTGACCACTCATTCCCTCCCTGACTTGGGCCAAAGTGCAGGAAGGGACAGGCCACACAGTTTTCCCAGTCCTGGGAGCTGGGTCAGCCACAGTTCACCCATCTGAGTTCTCTCTTCTGTCCGCAGGATCTCTTCTTGTGCCTCCTCTCACCAGTCTCCAGCCTCCACTCTGGGTTTTGTGCCCAGAATTTGTTTTGGAGGTCTCAAAGGCAGTGACACGCCTCCTTCTTCCAAATTCTTCCCCAAATAAGCAGACTGTGGAGTAATGAAGAGTTTCTTCTCAAGTCTCCCTAAACTGGTAGCTGCTACCTAATAGCTTAGAGCTGAAGGAGCCCATAAGAATTAACTAGTACAATCTGTTAAAAAAACATTTTATCATGTTACATTTAATACATGTAAAAGAATACATGTAGGGGCCGGCCCCATGGCCTACTGGTTAAGTTCGGCACACTCCACTTCCATGGCCTGGATTCAATTCCTGGGCGTGGACCTACACCACTTGTCAGCAGCCATGCTATGGCAGCAACCCACATATGAAATAGAGGAAGATGGGCACAGATGTTAGCTCAGGGCAAATCTTCCTCAAACCAAAAAAAAAAAAGGAAGATTGGCAACAGATGTTAGCTCAGGGCGAATCTTCCTCAGCAAAAAAAAAAAAAAAATAGTGTAACATATATTTAGATTATAAAGCGTTATAATAACATGAACACTCGTGAACTTGTTTAAGTTCTAGAACATAATCAATGCTTCTGTGTTCCTTCTGCATAGTTCCCCTGCTGCCCCTACACCCAGAGTAACCACTATCCTGGATTTTATATTTATTATCCCCTTGTTTTATATATCTAATGAGTATATTATTTTGATTTGGTTTTGAACTTTGTAAAAATAATACCATGCTGCATGCAGTGTGCTGCACCAGGCTTCTTTCACTCAATTTTATGTTCTAACTTTTAACCATGTTACTGCAATTCATTTACCGCTGAGTGATATTCTATTTTGGGCACATGTCACAATTTCTATCAGTATTCTCTTCTCACTGGACGTTTGGTTTGTTTCTAGTCTTTTTTTCTATTACAAACACTGTCACTGTGCACATTCGTACACACATCTGAATCATTTATTGAAGAGTTTCTCTGGGGTGAATTTCACCCAAGAGTGAAATTGCTGGCTTATCGGGTCTATAGTGCTCAACTTCATGAGAAAGTGCCAACATCTACCAATTTACTCTCCCATCAGCTATGTCTAAGAGTCCTCATTATTAGATTTCTTAATTTTTGCCCACTTAATAGGTATAAAAGGATACTTCATGGAGATGCTGATTTGCATTTTCCTGAGCACTAATGAGGTTTTGTTTTTTTTATATGCTCATTGGCCATTCATGCTTCTTGTTCTGTGAAATGCCTGTTTATGTGTCTTGCCCATTTTTCTACTAGGTCGTTTGTCTTTTTCTTACTGATCTCTAGGAGTATTTTGGATACTAATCCTCTGTCGGTTATCTGTGTTGCAAAAAATCTCCCAGGGGCTGGCCTGGTGGCGTAGTGGTTAAGTTCAGGGTGCTGTGCTTCAGCAGCCTGGGTTCATGGGTTCAGATCCCAGGCACAGACCTACACCACCCATCCAGCCATGCTGTGGTGGCATCCCACGTATAAAATAGAGGAAGATGGGCACAGATGTTAGCTCAGGGCCAGTCTTCCTCAAGCAAAAAGAGGAAGATTGGCAACAGATGTTAGCTCAGGGCCAATCTTCCTCACCAAAAAACTCCAAAAAAAACCTCCCAGTTTGTGGCTTGTCTCTTAATTATCTTTGTAGTATCTTTTGATGAATAGAAAAGTTCTTAACTTACTTTTTTCAAAAAAAAGAAGAGAAAATAGGCACAAAGAGGTAATAGAAATTCCTCAATTTAAAAGTGTTACTACAGAAGAACGAACTTGGACCCTTACCTAACACCACATACAAAAGTTAACTCAAAATGGAATACAAACCTGAATGTAAGACCTAACACTATCAAACTCCTAGAAAAAACGTAAGGGAAAAGGTTCATGATGTCGGATTTGGTAATGATTTCTTGGATATGACACCAAAAGCACAGGCAACAAAAGCAAAAATAGACAAATGGGACTATATCAAATGTAAAAACTTCTGCATATCAAAGGAAATAATCAACAGAGTAAAAAGGCAAACTACGGAATGGGAGAAAATATTTGCAAATCGTATATCTGATATTAGGTTAATATTCAGAATATATAAAGAACTCCTACAACTCAACAACAAAAAACAACCCAATTAAAAAATGGGCAAAAGACTCCACATAGATATTTCTCCAAAGATGACATACAAATGGCCAAAAAACATATGAAAAGATGCTCAACATAACTAATCATTAGGGGAAATGCAAATCAAAACCACAATGAGATATTACCTCACAGCCATTAGGATGGCCACTATCAAAAAAACAAAATAACAAATGTTGACCAGGATGTGGAGAAATTGGAACCCTTGTGCACTGTTGATGGGAAGGTAAAATGGTACAGCTGCTATAGAAAACAGTATGAAGGTTCCTGAAAAAATTAAAAATAGAATTATCATATGGATCCAGCAATTTTGCTTCTGGGTATATATCCAAAAGAATTGAAAGCAGGATTTCAAAGAGATATTTACATACCCATGTTCATTGCAGCATTATTCACAATAGCCAAGAGCTGGAAGCAACCTAAGTGTCTATCAGTGGATGAATGGATAATGGATGAATGATGAGTGGTATATATATATAAAATAGAATATTATTCAACCTTAAAAAGGAAGGAAATTCTGACACATGCTACAACGTGGATGAACCTTGAGAACATTATGGTCAGCGAAATAAGCTAGTCACAAAAAGACAAATATTGTGTGATTCCTCTTATATGAGGTATATAAAGTAGTCAAACTCAGAAACAGAAAGTAGAATGGTGGTTGCCAGGGGCTGAGGAGAGGAGGAATGGAGTGTGTTGTTCAAAGTTGTTGTTCAATAGTTTCAGTTTTGCAAGATGAAAAAGTTCTAGAGATCTGTTGCACAACTGAACTGCACGCTTAAAAGTGACTAAGATGGTAAATTTTATGTTCCAGGTTTTTTACCACAATTAAAATTTTTTTGTTTAATTTGTAAGTGTTCTAGCTAATAATAGCTATTGTTTAATGAGTGCTTATTCTGTTCCAGGCACTGTGATACCGGCTTTATATGCATTATCCCATTTATTCTTCCCAGCAACTCTAGGAGATAAATTACCGTTTCCCCTCATTTTCCTGAGAAAGAGATAGGCTCAGTGAAGTTAAGTAACTGCTCAAGGTCACCCAGCAACAAGTGCTGAGCCCAGGGCTGGAACCCAGGTCCAGCTGATTCTGAAGGTCAAGCTATTAACTGCTGTGCTGTCCTGTCAGTGAGCGGCAGAGCCAGGCCAGGACCCCCGGGCAGCCCTCTTCCCCCCACACTACCGGGCGTCTCTCTCTCCAGCTTTGGTCCTTCTGACTTGGCTTCCACAGGCATCACCACACCATCACTCCTGAGCGAATCCTTTGGGAAAACTGGCCCAAGCTACACCTGTGTCACATAACCACTGTCTGCAGTATAAATAGGACCCCTCTTTCTGTTTCAAAACACTGCTCATGTCATTGACGATTCATGCTCATTCCTGAGATTGCAAGTTGCTATTTTGGAAAAGTTACTTTGCATGGCCTCTTGCCCTGGGGGCCCTTGGCCTGCTTCTTCTGGGTATCTCAATTGACAGAACACAGTGCAGCCCCCTGGAGTTGATTATATGTGCCTGATCTGCAACTGTGGCTGTTCCAAAAACTCCCCTGCCTCCCTCCATCCCCACCCCACCCCCTTGCTCAAAACAAAGTGCCAGATGCTGGACCGCTGACTGTTGGCCTGATGGAAGGGAGGTTTGCTGACAGAAGAGCCTGGCTGGTTTCTGCCTTCCTCCACTGTGGATGTCACTGAGAGCAGAAACGAATCCCCTTCATCCACTCCTCTGATGAGGGTCTACTCTCTGCCAGTGCTGGGCGTGGGGTCTACAGTGGGGAGCAGAATGGTCACCCCTCCCTGCCCTTTTGGAGTTTACCTTCTAAAGGGGGATTATATCTGATTCTGACAAGATCCGTGACTTGAATTAAAGGGTGTGTGAAGGGTAACAGCTGGGGGCACCTTCTTTAAGGCATGTTCAGGGAAGGCCTCTCTGAGTTAGGATGTGGAACTGGCTGAGTGAAGAGCCTAGGGAAGAACATTCCAGCAAGTGAGGGTAGCAAGTGCCAAGGCCCTGAGGCAGGAAAAGGCGAGGTCTGTGGCTTGGCCTGTTCTGAGGAAGGAAAGCAGGCCTGGGTGGCAGGAGAGTGGAGGGCAGGGATGAGAGTGACAGAAGTTGGGGGGGGGGGAAGGAAGCAGGGGCCAGATCCTTTGACAATAGACCTCAGCCCTGTGCTTGGAACTGATGGTGGAGGGACATTATTAAATCACCACAAGCAAGACTCCAGGAGGAGCCATACAGGTCACCTGAGGGCCTATGGCTGGAGCACCTTCCCAAGCCAGGCGGTGTGTGTGTATGTCCGGGAAGGCCTCCAGGGGGAGCAACATTTAAGCAAAATCCTACAGCAGTGGTTGTCAGAATGTGGGACCAGCAGCATTATACCACCTGTGAATTTGTTAGAAATGCAAATCCTCAGGCTCCACCCCAGACCTACTGAATCCTCAGAGCACAAAGCACTGAGCCTTGTACCCACGAGATGCTTTGCTATTGAATGCTTGAACGGCAAGCTGTCCAGTTCCAGAATGTGCCCCAGCATTAAGATGCAGAGTCTTGTGGTGGGGGTACACCACAGCCAGCGGATTGTGCCCACCCTGGGGTGGAATGAGGGAGGACAGGGCCCGGCTCACATGGCTTTGGCTGATTTCAAGGTGCCAAGGTAGAGACAGAAATGCATCTCTACAGCTCAGCCAAGTGAAACTTCACACTTGGCCTCCGTGTGCCCTGGGGCGGTGCTTAAACTTTTACAAGGCGTGAAAGGAAATTAACATCTGCCCCAGCAGGTGGGAAGCCTTTAAACTGGTTTCAAGTTACAAAAATCAGGCAAAAAAAAAAAAGTAGAAGGGAAATTATGTTATCTTCAACCTCAGTTTGCTGCAGAGGATGTTGAGAAAACCCACCTTGGGGCTGGGAACGAGCCTGAAACTTCAACACCCCAGGGTCCTTTTGAAAAGAAAATTCACTGCCAGTGAACAGCCGCCCACTTTAAAAAGAAAACCTCCTCCACAGCTCTCCGGAGCATCAGGGCTCCACACTTTAATTGTTCTGATAGAAACAAGTTTATGAGGTTTTAATAAAAATAGAACCCAAATAGGCGTTCAGTCCCCGATTTTTGCAACCAGAGGCGCTGCCAGAGGTGGAATTTGGAATTTGGAGGCTTTTTTATTTTAAATAATCTGTGCTCCAACCGTATCTTGAAAAAGATAAAATATGAAAACCTCCAAAAAAGTGAATCTTCACCACTTTCACTCTCTATTCTTCCTCTGCTGATGCTCACTATTAACATATTAGTGTTTACTTTCCAGATAAGACATTTTACTGTGTACTTTTAAATTGATCACACAAAAAATACTGTGTTCATGCATATACAGACTGGTAAAAGATTCAGATAATCCAGAACAAAATATAAAGTTCCTCCCTATCACCGCCTGCGCTGCCTGCCTGGCTTCCAGTGCCTTCCCTGGAGATAAGCACCATCAACCCCCGTGGTCTCCCTCCAGTCCTCTTCCAATGCCTGTATGCTCTGACATGAGGCCTTTCTGTGCGGTGGACTTTATTATACATTCTGTTCTGTAACTTTCCTTTTTTATCTAACAATATATCTTCTCAGAGACCTATCTACCTTGGTGTTTTTCTTTTTAACAGCTGCATCGCTTTTATAAAATGGAGATATATTTTATTTAACCACTCACCGTCTCTGAAGGGTTTGGGCTGTTGACAAATTTTCGCCTTGCTGGATAAATGTCACTGGATTTACACTCTGGCTCACATGCAAGGATTTCTGTAGAACACATCCCTGGAAATGGAATTGCTGGATCAAACGGATGTGTTCACTTAAAATTTTGATAGCTACTACCGAATTACCTTCCCAAAGCTACCTTTTTCATTAAAAAAAAAAAAAGTGTCTTTAATTACAGAAGTAATTCATGTTCTTGCAAAAAATGTAAAGAATACCAAGACCGGAAAAGAAATTTTAAAACACTCATAATTCCATTACTCAGAAATGACAACTGTTAACATAATCTGAGTCCTTTTACCACGCATATACGTACATATGAATTTTTATGAAAATGTGGTCATAATGTATATATTTTTTGGAAATCTGCTTTTTGCAGTTAACGGTATGTCACAAAGATCTTGCCAAGTCGTTAAAGATTCTTCCATGGTGACATTCTAGATTGTTAACGTGGTTGGGGGGCAAGAAGAGGAAAGCTCATGTGGAAGGTGGGAAGCTAAAACAAATTTTTGTAAAAGTCTGTGCTGAAAACATTGACAACCCACGTGTAGGATATATTCACATGAATTTATTTGTGTAGAAGAATTATTCTACCCTGGTTCCTGAATATCTGAGCATCTGATAAAACTGTCTTCTTCCCATCATTGTTATGAACACACAATTTGTACATAATTTCAGGGGTCTCTATCCCCCATCTCCCCACCAAAAAAATCCGTCGTCTACACCATCATTTTAAATGGCTGCACTGAATCCCTCGATATGGTTGGAGCACAGATTATTTAACCCATAGAGTAGTTAAGAATATGGGCTCTTGAGTCAGACACACCACGTCACATCCTGGCTCTAGTACATACTCTTCAGTCCCTCTGCCTGTTTCCTTGATTGTAAAATCCAGATGATAACAGGGGGTTTGGGGGTTATAGAGTTGTGAGGTTTAAAGAGTTCATATGCGTAAAATGTTCAGAACAGGGTCTGGCACGTGGGAAGTGCTAATTAAATGTCAGCTCTTATTATTTCCAGTGTTTTGCTTTTGTAACATTTCTAACTATCTTTGCACACATCTGTGATTACTTCCCAGGGACAAATTCCTAGATGTGGAATAGCTGGGTGGAATCATTAGCATATTTATAAGATTTTGGATGCAGAATACAAAACTCCTCTATAAAGATTCAGACTCAATAATTATTCTAGGACTGGGTTTACAATTGTAAACAAATAGACAAACATCCCTGCCTTCTGGGGTTTACGTTAAGAAAGGTGTAGACAGTAAACAAAATAAACAAATGATCTATTTGAAAATGACACGTGCAATGGAGAAAAATAAAGCGGGGATGGGGGTTGGGAGGGCTGGGACAGGGTACAGGTTGCAATTCTAATTGAACCTGAGAAGGTGACATTGGAGCAGAGACTTGAAGGAGGGAGGGAAACATGAGGACACCGTGGGGAGGGGCGTTCCAGGCAGAGGGAGTAGCAAGTACAATGGGTCTGGGGCAGGAACATGCCAGAGTGTGTGTGAGGGGGAACTGGGAGGAGAGGAGGACAGAATGGTAAGGGGCAGGGACAGATCACAGAGGGCACGGTAGACTGATTAAACTACGATTTGGGAGCAGTTTTAACTTCGTCCAACTGTAGGTCTCGGAAGGATGAAGTAGGTATTCAAGGAGACAATTAGAACAAACTGAAATTATGTTTTCCTAGTTTCAATCTATGCTTGAGAGTGACAGCTTTCACTGTTCCCCAAGAAAATCAGAGGTTACTTGTTTCCTGAGTAAAACATGTGAATGTTTCAGATATTCCACTCCAGTCTTTTTTTTCCTAGAACAGTAAGAACCGAGAGTAAAATGAAAAGATACAAGCTTGTTTTGTTTGTTCCTGGGCAGTGTTCCCGGACAGCCTGTTTGCCAGGTGTGCGATTTTGAGACAGTATTTATCAGGGGAACTTAGGTCTACAGTCTCAGATGATATTGCGTGGGCTCAAGGGTCCCTGGGCCCCAGCCTTCACCCCCTCCTATTTTCCCTGCATCCCATGGCCCCAAAACAGCCCCAGAGACACACGCAGAGGGCAGAGAGGCCAGCTGGGAGGTTACAATTCAGGGCAAAGAAGTAGGGAACCACAAGTTCATCTTGGGGACCACCATGGCTGAAATAAGTGACCTGGAATTTCCACCCACTTCTTCAAACTGCAGAACCTGTGCTTCAGATAAACGGAAGTTCCATGGGCTTGGGAAGGACCAGACTGTGAGCTGCAATGGCGATGGTTAAAATGAGGGGAGACGAATCTTGGTGTAGAACTGAGGCTGGTGGGTGTGCCTGTTGCCATAAGAGATCAAAGATGACCCCAGCCTGCTGCTCCTCCTTAGGTGTCACCTACACCTTTCCTGGTGCTCCCATCTGTGACTTGGCTTATCGACAGTATGTCAGTGATCACCTCCCATGCACAGGCACGGGGCCGGGGGCCATAGGAGAGGATATAAAGAATTGTATCTGGAGGAGCTGCCAGTTCCCGCCGGGGGAGGGAGGGACACGTTGCTCCATGAGAGGCTTGGCTAAGGGCCCCGTGAGCCTCTGAGCCTCGCCTCCTCCTCTGAGTTAACACAAATCAGCTGTTCTTTCCTTTTCTCCCCCTTTCCTGCCCTCCTTTTTCCCCCATTCTCTCTCCTTCCTTCCCTCCCTCTTTTCTTCCTTCCTTCTTTCTGTTTTGCAAATGGTATGGTTTTATCATTATGAAATGGGATTAGACATAACAGATCATTTGTCCTAATAACTGTAACTAGTTCATTTTAATTTTTTAGCAGCAAGAACGCTTTTTGAAAAAGATAAAACAGTATGAAAACATCCAAAGAAGAGTGACTCTTCACCGGTTTCACTCTGCTCTTCCTCTCCTGATGCTTACTGTTAACACGTTAGTGTTGACTTTCCAGATAAGACATTTTTTTCATGCACACATATTTCTGTATATAGTTTTTACACAGAAAGGGAATATAACTCCTCCTGTTTAATCCATTGCCGTGTTCCCAGCTCCTGGCACATGGTAGACACTGAAAATATTTGTGGAACAAATGAATTATGAATTTCTGAAATTTGTCTCTCTTTCAAAAATACACCGTGGACATCCTTCCGTGTCATCTAGTTCATTCTTTTTATGACTGAGTGGTTGCTCCGCCACACGCCCAGCTGGGTGAGCAGCATGGGATAGGTCGCCCAGAGACCGAAGAAAAGACCCGGAGACAGCAAAGGAGATGTATGGGTTTATTGGGAGTTACTGACAGGGAAGGTCCAGTGGCGGCCGGCTGGACCGGAAATGTGCAGCCGCCCCTGAGAGAAGCTTGCTTAAGTAGGCAAAGGAACAAAGGCTGCATGCTTGCCAAGGGGGACTGTCCCTGTATGACCTGCGTTGCTAGGACCAGAGCCCCGTTGGAGGGCCTTCATGTTCCCTCAGACTGTAAGGGTCTCTCTGCTAACACTCCCATGAGAAAACAGCTGGTTTAGTCGAGCCCAGGACTGTTATCGTCATGAGTGTTGGCATGTAGCCCAGACAAGGAGCCTCAGGGACACATGGTTCTTAAAGGGCACACAGGCTAGTGCCGCTACAGTGGTATTCTCTAGAATGTCTACATTGTTGTTTAACCATAACCCTATTGTCAGGCGTTAGGCTGTCTCCTTGTTTTCAATATTTGAAGTCCTTGCACACACACCCTTGCACATTCATGTGAGTATTTCTGTAGGCACCTGGGGTAGACAGAATAATGGCCTCCCAAAGATGCTCACGTCCTAATCCTCAGAACCTGTGAATTTGTTTCCTTACATAGCAAAAGGACTTGCAGGTGTGATTAAATTAAGGGTCTTGAGATGGAGAACGTCTGGATTATCAGGTGGGCGTAATATAGTCACAAGGCTCCTTATAAGAAGGAGGCGGGAGGATTGCAGTCAGAACAGGCCATGTAGAGAGGAAGTGGAATCTGGAGCGTGCTGTTGCTTGAAGGGGGCCACGAGCCTCTGAAGCTGGAAAAAGCAAGGAAATGGATTCTCCCGTAGAGCTTCCAGAAGAAATGCAGCCTTGGTGGCCCGTTTTGCACTTCTGACCTCCAGAACTGTAAGATAATCAATTGTGGGGTTTTTTCAATTTTTTTCTTGTGGTAAAATACATATAACAAAATTTACTATCTTAACCACTTTTAAGTATACTGTTCGGTAGCATTAAATGCATTCATAATGTGTGCAACCATCAACACCATCCACCTCCGTAACTCTTCATCTTGTAAAACTGAAACGCTATGCCTATTAAACAATAACTCCCTGTTCCCCCCTCCTCCCTGCCTCTGGCAACCAGCATTCTACTTTGTCTCTATGGTTTTGTGTGTGTGTGTGAGGAAGACTAGCCCTGAGCTAACATCCGTCGCCAATCCTCCTCTTTTTGCTGAGGAAGACTGGCCCTGGGCTAACATCCCTACCCATCTTCCTCCACTTTGTGTGGAATGCCGCCACAGCATGGCTGACAAGCAGTGCATTGGTACGCTCCTGGGATCCGAACCTGCAAATCCCGGGCCGCTGAAGCAGAGCACGAGAACTTAACCATGACATCACTGGGCCGGCCCTGTCTCTATGGTTTTGACTGCATCTCATATAGTGGAATCATACAATATTTGTCTCTGTGTGGTTGGCTTATTTCATTTAGTATAATGTCCTCAAGCTTCATCCATGTTGTAGCGTATGTCAGAATATCCTTCCTTTTTAAGGCTGAATAGTATTCCACTGTGTGATGGTGGATTTCCAGGTGAACTGAGACAGGCATTCTTAGCTGAGATACCAAGAGGTGGTTAAAGCAGTACTGGAACATCAAGGGGGCTGATTCTAAGCAGAAAAGCCAGCTGACAATGTATCCATGTATTTGAATCAGCTGACAATGTAATAAAGAGATTATCCATGGGGGAAAACAAGACTCAGTGACAATTTTTTATAACTTGTGATGTTTACATTTAACAAAAGGGTTTACATAACATTTCAGAAGGAAATCAAGTCTGTTTTTAGTTTGTTTTTTCTATTTTTTTGAAAATACAAATGGGCTAAATAAAAGCTGATTTGATTAGATGTAGAACACTAAAGTGTGTCAAGACATGTCAGGCTATACTAGCCATTGGAGATGAAACATGCATGAGAAATTCTGTGCTCTTGGTGATCAAAAACTAGTGTGTAAAATCCTATAGAAGCTGTAATTAAGAATCCTTTCCACAGAAGTTTTGCAGACTTTGGTAGTTGTAGATTCTTTCAATCACTGTGCTGTAAAAAAATAATAATAACAATTTTAATACTGAAAATTTTGCTATCCATTCATCTGCCTATGGATGCTTGTGTTGCTACTATGTTTTAGCTATTGTGAGTAATGCTGCTGTGAATATTGGTGTACAAATATTTCTTTGAGATCCTACTTTCAATTCTTTTGAGTATATATCCAGAAGTGAAATTGATGGATCATACGGTAATTCTATTTTTTTGTAGGTGAGGAAGACTGGCTCTGAGCTAACATTGATTGCCAATCCTCCTCTTTTTGCTGAGGAAGACTGGCCCTGAGCTAACATCTGTGCCCATCTTCCTCTATTTTGTATGTGAGATGCCTCCACAGCATGGCTTGATGAGCAGTGCATAGGGTCTGCACCTGGGATCCAAACCTGCAAACCCCAAGCCGCCAAAGTGGAGCATGCGAACTCAACTACTGTGCCACCAGGCCAGCCCCTGATAATTCTATTTTAAACTTTTTTTCCCCCTGAGGAAGATGCACCCAGAGCTAACATCTGTGCCAGTCTTCCTCTATTTTGTATTTGGGTCGCTGCCACAGTTTGGCCACTGACGAGTGGTGTAGGTCCATGCCTGGGAACCAAACCTGGGCTGCCAAAGCGGAGTGGGCCAAACTTAACAGCCCCTATTTTATGAGGAACCTTCATACTGTTTTCAATAGCGACTAGACCATTTTACATTCCCACCAACAGTGCATGGGGTTCCAGTTATGCCACATCCTCGCCAACACTTGTTTTCTATTTTTTTGATAGTAGCCATCCTAATGGGTGTGAGGTAGTAGCTCATTGTGGTTTTGATTAGCATTTCCATAATCATTACTGATGTTGAGCATCTTTGCATGTGCTTATTGGCTATGTGTATATCATCTTTGGAGAAATGTCTATTCAAGTCCTTCACCCATTTTTTTAATCAGGTTGTTTTTTTCTTGAGTTTTAGAAGTTTTCTCTATGTTCTGGATATTATGACATCGATATGATTTGCAAATATTTTCTCCCATTCTGTGGGTTGCCTTTTTACTCTGTTGATATTGTCTTTTGCACAAAATTTTTAAATTTTCGTGAAGTCCAATGTATTTTTTTTTCTTTTGTTGCCTGTACCTTTGGTGCCATGTCCAAGAAACCATTGCAAAATCCAGTGTCATGAAGCTTTTGTCCTGTGCTCTAAGAGTTCTATAGTTTTAGGTCTTAGATTTAGGTCCTTGATCCATTTTGAGTTAATTTTTGTGTACAGTGTTAGTAAGGATCCAATTTCATTCTTTTGCATGTGGATATCCAGTTTGCCCAGCACCATTTGTTGAAAAAGACTGTCCTCTCCCCATTGAATGGTCTTGGCACCCTTGTCAAAAATCATTTCACCATATATACGAGGGTTTATTTCTGGGCTGTCTATTCTGTTCCATTGGTCTATATTGTCTTTATGCCAATACCACACTGTTTTAATTACTGTAGCTTTGTAGTAAGTTTTGAAATCAGAAAGTGTGAGCCCTCTAGCTTTGTTCTTCTTTTTCAAGATTGTTTTGGCTATTGAGAGTCCATATGAATTTTAGGATGGGATTTTCTATTTCTGTAAAAGCAAAAAAAAAATCCTTGGGATTTTTGATAGATTGCAGTGAATCTGTAGATCATGTTGGGTAGTATTGACATGTTAACAATATTAAGTCTTCTAATCCATGAACATGGGGTGTCTTTCCATTTATTTGTGTCTCCTTTATTTCAGCAATGTTTTGTAGTTTTAATTGTGCAAGTCTCTCACTTCCTTGGGTAATTCCTAAGTATTATATTCTTTTTGATGCTATGGTAAATGGAATTTTCAAAATTTCCTTTTTGGAAATTTTGGAAATCAGATTGTTCATTGTTAGTGTATAAAAATGCAACTGAGTTTTGTGTGTTGACTCTGTATCCTGCTGCTGTGCTGAATTCGTTTATTAGCTGTACTGGTTTTTTAAATGTGTGTATGTGTGGAATCTTGAGGGTTTTCTGCATACAAGATCATATCATCTGTGGACAGAGATCATTTTACTTCTTTCCAATTTGGATGCCCTTTATTTCTTTTTCTTGCCTAATACCTCTGGCTAAAACTTCAGTACTACGTTGAATAGAAGTAGTGAAAGTGGGCATCCTTGTCTTGTTCCTGATCTTAGAGGAAAAGCTTTCAGTCTTCTACCACTGAGTATGATATTTGCTGTGGATTTTGCATGTATGGCTTTTACTATGTTGAGGTAGTTTCCTTCTATTCCTAGTTTGTCAAGTGTTTTTATCATGAAAAAAATGTCATGTTTTGTCAAATGCTGCTTCAGCAGCAATTGTAGATGATCAAGTGTTTGGGTTTTTTTCCCTTTATTCTGTTAATGTGGTTTATTACATTGATTAGTGTTCATATGTTGAACCATCCTTGCATTCCAGGAATAAATCCCACCTGTTCATGGTATACAATCCTCTTAATATGCTGCTGAATACAGTTTGCTAGTATTTTGTAAAGGATTTTTCCACCAATGTTCATAAGAGAAATTGGTCTGTAGTTTGGGTTTTTGGGGGGTTTTTTTTTTTTTTGGTCGGCGGGGGGTTGCTTGTAGTATCTTTGGCTTTGGTATCAGGGTAATGCTGGCCTCCCAGAATGACTTAGGAAGTGTCCCCTCCTCAATTTTTTGGAAAAGTTTGAGGAGAGGAAGACTGATATTCTTCTTTAGATGTTTGGTAGAATTCAACAGTGAAGCCATCAGATCTGGGTGATGGCTTTTTTTTTTGTTGAGAGATTTTTTATTACTGATTCAGTCTCCTTATTAGTTATAGGTCAATTCAGATTTTCTATTTCTTTGATTTAGTCCTGGTAGGTTTTGTGTTTCTAGGAATTTGTTCATTTCATCTATTTTATCCAATTTGTTGGTGTACAATTGTTCATATATTCTCTTAATCCTTTTTTTCTGTAGAATTGGAGTATTGTCCCTATTTTCATTTCTGATTTTAGTAATTTGAGTCTTCTCTCTTTTTTTCTTAGTCCACCTAGCTAAAAGTTTGTCAATTTTGTTAATCTTTTCAAAAAAAACCAACTTTTGGTTTCATTGATTTTGTTGTTGTTGTGCTATTCTCTATTTCATTTCTCTCTGTTCTAATCTGTATTCTTTCCTTCCTTCTGCTAGTTTTGGATTTAGTTTGTTCTTTTTCTCGTTCCTCAAGTTGTAAAGTTAAGTTCTTGATTTGAACTCTTTTTTTTTTTTTTTTGGTGGGGAAGAGCAGCCCTGAGCTAACATCTGTTGCCAATCTTCCCCGTTTTGCTGAGGAAGACTGGCCCTGAGCTAACATCCGTGCCCATCTTCCTCCACTTTATATGGGACGCCGCCACAGCATGGCTGACAGGCAGTGCGCGTCCGCGGGCGCCTGGGATCCGAACTCGCGAACCCCGGGCTGCCAAGCGCGGACTAAACCGCTGCGCCACCGGGCGGCCCCTTGATTTGAACTCTTGTTTGTTTTTTATAGTATTTATAGCTATAAATTTCCCTTTTAGGACTGCTTCCACTGCATTATAGTTTTCGTATGTTGTGTTTTTATTTTCATTTATATTTAAGTATTTTCTAATTTCCCTTGTGATTTCTTCTTTGATTGTTGTTTAAGTGCACTGTTTTTTATATATCTGAATTTTCCAGTTTTCCTTCTGTTATTAGTTTCTAACTTCATCCCATTGTGGTTAGAGAAAAATACTTTGATATCTTTTTAAATCTAATGAGACTTAATTTGTGGTCTAACATATGGTCTACCCTGGAAAATGTACATGAGCACTTGAGAAGGATGTGTATGCTGTTGGTGGTGGGTAGAGTTTTCTGTCTGTTAGAATGAGTTGGTTTATTGTATCTATTTCCTTACTTATCTTCTGTTTGGTTGCCCTATCCATATTGAGATTGGGCTATTGAAGTTGCCAACTATTATTGTAGAACTATTTTGTTTTCAATTCTGTCAACTTTTTCTTCATATATTTTGGTTGTCATTAGATACATAAATGTTTACAATTTTTATCTTATTGCTGTATTGAACTTTTTATTAATATATAATGTCCTTCTTTGCCTCTTGTAACCTTTTTTTATTTAAAGTCTACTTTGTCTGATATTAGTTTTGCCAACCCTACTCTCTTTTGGTTACTATTTGCACAGAGTATTTTTTTCCATCCTTTCACTTCCTATCTATTTGTGTCTTTAGATATAAAGTGAGTCTCTTGTAGACAGCATACAATTGAATCGTGTTTTTATCCATTTTCCAATCTCTGTCTTTTGATTAAAGAGTTTAATCCATTTACATTTAAAAGTAATTACTGGTAAGGAGGGATTTACTATTGTCATTTTGCTATTTTCTATACACCTTATAGATTTTGTGTCCCTCATTTCCTGTATTACTGTCTTCTTGTATTTTTTTTTTTTTTTTGGTAGTGCAATGTTTAAATTGCTTTCTCATCTCTTTTTGTGTATATTCTATAGCTATACTCTTTGTGGTTACCATGGGGATTACATTTAACATCCTAATGTTGTAACACTCTAATTTGAATCTATACCAGTTTAACTTCGATAACATACAAAAACTCTGCTCCTTTACAGCTCCATCCCCACCCCTTTTGGTTGTTGATGTCACAGAATTACATCTTGATACATTGTGTGCTCAAAAATGTAAACTATAACTCTTTTTAATGCATTAGTTTATTAAATCGTGTAGAAAACAAAGAGTTATAAGCCATTGTTTCGATAATTTAGCTTTTATAATTGCCCATGTATTTAACTTTGAGATCTTTGTTTCTTCATATGGCTTCCTTACTGTCTAGTGTCATTTCATTTTACCCTGTAGGACTGCTTTGAGCATTTCTTGCAGGGCAGGTCTAGTGGTCATAAACTCCCTCTACTTTTGTTTATTTGGAAATGTCTTACTTTCTCTATTACTTTTGAAGGATGGTTTTGCTGGATATAGTCTTCTTGGTTGACAGATTTTTTTTTCTTTTAGCACTTTGAATATATAGGTCCACTGCCTTATGGCCTCCAAAGTTTCTGATGAGAAATCTGCTGGTAATCTTAATGAGGATCCTTGTATGTGACAAGTAGCTTCTCGCTTGCTGCTTTCAAGATTCTCTTTGTCTTTGACTTTTGATATTTTGATGATGTGTCTTGGTGTGGGTTTCTTTGAGTTCATTTTACTTGGAGTTCATTGAGCTTCTTAGGTGTTTATATTTATGTCTTATCAAATTTGGGAATTTTTCATTATTCAAAAATTCTCTGACCTCTCCCATCCTTCATTTCTCTCTCTTCCTTCCTTTCTCTCTTCCACAATGCATATGTTGGTCCACTTGATGGTATCCCACAGATCCCTTAGGCTCTGTTTGCTTTTCTTTAATCTTTTTTCTTTTCCTCAGATTTGATCATTTCCATTGTCCTATCTTCAAGTTCACTGATTCTTCTGCCTGTTAAAATCTGCCTTTGAATTCTGCTAGTGAAATTTCCATTTCAATTATTATACTTTTCAACTCCAGATTTTTCTTTTGGTTTCCTCTTAGATTTTCTTTCTCTTTATTGATGTCTCAATTTTGTTCACACATCATTTTCCTGACTTTCTCCACATCTTTCTTTAGTTCTTTGAGTATATTTAAGATAATTCTTTTAAAGTGTTTTAAGGCAGTTGTTTTATCTAATATATCTGCTATCAGGTCTTTTTCAGGGACAGTTTCTGTGTATTTTTCCTTTGAATGGTCCATACTTTTCTGTTTCATTGTATGCCTTGTAATTTTTAAAATTTGGACATTTGAATTTAATGTGGTAACTGTAGAGGTCAGATTCTTCCCCAGGGTTTGCTGGAGTTTTTTTGGTTACTGTTTTATTTATAGTTTTTAAAAAAATGTTGTAGGCTGTCTGTGTGCCAAGGATCCGTCTGAGGTATAAATTTAAGGTCCTGAATCTTTTCTAAGCCTTTCTCTGGGCATGTGTGGTCGCTTTCTAACTTTTCCCATATATGCAGTTGTTTTTGAATGTCTGTGATAACCAATTTTACGTGTCAACTTGACTAAGGGATGCCCAGATAGCTGGTAAAATATTATTTCTGAGTGTATTTGAGACGCTGTTTCTAGAAGAGATTGGCAAAGAGATTAGAAGAGAATCATTAGGCTGAGTAAAGAAGATCTGCCTTCAGCCACGCGAGTGGGTATCATGCAGTCCGTTGATGGTCTGAATAGAACAAAAAGGCAGAGGAAGGGCAAATTCCCTCTTGCTGAGCTTGGACATCCATCTTCTCCTGCCCTCAGATATCAGAGCTCCTGGCTTTTGGGCCTTCAGACTCCAGAGCTTCCACCAGTAGCCCTTGGCCTCCTGGTTCTCAGATCTTCAACCTCAGACTAAGTTATACCAGTGGCTTTCCTGATTTTCCAACTTACAGATGGCAGATCATGAGACTTCTTGGTCTCCATAACATTAGCCAATTCCTATACTAAATCTCAGAGCACATGCCTGTGAGATCATTATTGGTTCTTTCTCTGGAGAACCCTGACTAATATAATGTCTTAGTCTTTAATGTCTGGCTCCCAAAAGAGGGAAAAAGAAGAAAAATGAGGAGGGGAAGAAAGGGTGTGGGCCCTTTAAATCCCCTGGAAATCACTTCAGCTGGAGGGGGAGGGGCTTGCAACAACAGGGGAGGTACAGCAACAATGGCTGCCCACCTCTTGGTCAGTACCTGTGTGATCCAAAGCAATAGTGAGCGATAAGAGCACAGATCTCTGATATTTGGAGGACAGGGTCCTTTTTTGCCCACCCTGGCACCCACAAGCTGTGTGCAAGCTGTTCTAGAAACACACGCACAACTGCCCACTGTGGGAATGGGGGATGGGTAACTGCTATGCTCAGAGCTGAAACTGACCAAAATTAACCCAATTTACCATCCAAGCCTTCCCTTGGAAGTTACAAGCCTTCAACAGACTCCAGAGTTCCGAAGTAGTTACATGAGACAGATTCTGCCAGTGTGATTGTTGTGTAGAGGGGAGACAGATTCCTTGTGCCCCTGCTCTTCCGTTTTCCCAGGATCCTCTCAATTTGTGTTGTTTTAAGCCACCCAGTTTGTAGTAAATTTGTTATAGCAGCAATAGGAATTGGTAGTCAACGGGAGGCCTAGCAATGAAATTGCTGATTCAAATGTAAATTAACTTCCTCAATTCATTTACCATCTCCCATATGCACGTGGTTTCTATCCCGGTCACTGCTTTCAAGATCACTTCTAAGATACCTGTGTCCCTCTCAAATGTCAATCCCGGAATGACCCACCTCTCCAGACCTTGCTGACTCATGTGGACTAAGCACTTTTGTTAGATGTGATCAGCATGTTTGGGAATCGTCTTTAAGCTATGCTCATTAAGCTAAAAAAGAACAGAACACGTACATCTTCTTCAGGCTCATCTCTTCTGTCCTGTTCTTGTGTCACTGGTGTGCTTTTGACCTTGGGGAAGAACTTTACTTTTATCTCTCCTAAACCTCATGTTGTCTAAACAAACAGTGACATGGTAGAATCTCCAGCATCAAGCTACTGACTTCGCTGCCATTTCAATTCCACGTGCTTTCAGAGAATGGAAAGAGCAGGTAGATTTGGCCTCTTAAATCTCAGGGAGAGAAAGGAAGCTAATAGAGGCAATATTATAAATAGTAGAGGAGGTGAAAACTTCATATCAAAATGTCTCAACTTCAGGGCTTTTAATGTCCAAGGTGTGATTCATATGGGAAAACTTCACAGGAGAGTCCAGCTCAGAGCAGGGACTGGATTTATGTTGGGAATTTATTTTGTCATTAGTGCCAGAGTGGCCAGGCCATCCAAACGTCAGCCTGGGATGCTGCAGGCCTCGTCCAATGCCAGCAGAGAAGAGGTGCCCCTGGGAGCCCACAGGCCGCACACCATGGGATGAACACCTCCGGTCAGTCCCCATGGGACCCTGGCCAGTATGCAGCCAAGGGAGCTCCCAAGGATTGACAATTCCTTGGCTTTTTATTGTCTGATTGGGGGTGGGGATGTCTTTACAAATCTAAGGCAAGTTAGAGTTTGAAGAGAGCCAATTTCATCCTGGCCCCTCTTTTAAACAGATAGAGAACCAAGACTAGTTTGTGTAGACTTCAGAGTTCTTTTAAGTTGTGCTTTGTGGAATTTCTTCACGGAAAGGCTCTGTGGGCATTTTTTACTCCATCCAATGGCAGATGCCCTGGGCCAGACCAAGAAAAATGCTTCCAGACAAGGTTCGCACATACGCGTATCAGCAGCACTAAATTAGTTTCCCAGGGCTGCCATAACCAAGTACCACAAACTGGGGGGCTTAAACAATAGAAATGTATTGCCTCCCAGTTCTGGAGGCTAGGGTCTGACATCAAGGTGTTGGTGGGGCCACGTTCTTTCTACAGGCCCTAGGGAAGATCCTTTCTTGCCCCTTCCAGCATCTGGTGGCTCCTGGCAATCCTTGGCATTCCTTGGCTTGGAGATACATCACTCCGATCTCTGCCTCCATCACATGGAGTTCTCTCTCTGTGTCTCTGCGTCGTCTTCCCTCTGCATGTGTCTGTCTGTGTCCAAATTTCCCCTCTTAAAAGGACACCAGAGGGGCCGCCCGGTGGCGTAGCGGTTTCGTCCGCGCTTGGCGGCCCGGGGTTCGCGGGTTCGGATCCCAGGCGCCCGCCGACGCACTGCTTGTCAGCCACGCTGTGGCGGCGTCCCATATAAAGTGGAGGAAGATGGGCACGGATGTTAGCCCAGGGCCAGTCTTCCTCAGCAAAAAGAGGAGGATTAGCAACGGATGTTAGCTCAGGGCTGGTCTTCCTCACAAAAAAAAAAAAAAAAAAAAAGGACACCAGTCCTATTGGATTAGGACCCACCCTAATGACCTCTTCTTAACTTGATTACCTCTGCAAAGACCCTGTTTCCAGATAGTCACATTCACAGGTACCAAGGGTGAGGACTTAACATCTTTTAGGGACACAGTTCAGCCATAACAGGAACCTTCCACTACGAGACAGAAGGAAGCTGGTGACAAAGGCCCAGGGACACTGGTTTCTCCAGCCAGGTCCTGATTGAGATGTGAGGACCCCTGGACAGGCAGCCGTCAAACCTAGTATCCCTGGCTGACCCTGAGTGGGGGATTGCGGAAGGAAGACCTGGGGCAGGACCCAGTCTTACTCTGCTGTCCTGAGAGCCCTGCTCAAAACCAAACTTGCCTCCCCCACTTGGTAGAACAGAGCCCTGGAGTTCCTCAGTCCCTCGCCCCGGGAGCTGGTTAGCAATTGTTATTACTTGTATTACTTATTCCACCCTTGCCCCAAGAGGCTTCCCCAGCACTCCTTCCTACCCCACACGTGGCTTTCCCCGAGGAGAGCTCTGGTTAATTAATATGATTTTTCTCCCTCTCGCTGCGTTTCCAGTGTGTCGTGGTGCCCTGTACAAACTGGCATCTGGGCAGCTCCCTGGCACTCCAGTCATCGCGGCTCTCGGCCTTGGAGAGGGGGCTACACCATGTCCAGAGCCTCACTCCCCGGGGGGGCCTACACACCTGGGTGTTTTCTGGTTTCCAAACATCGCCACTGACCTGCTCTTCTGACCCGTGATACGACTTCTCAGTTCAGCAAAGGTTTGTAGACACATCCAAACTCATCACCTGGAAAGGACCAAGAGCCCCCCGTCCTCTTTGTGTGGGGCCACTCAGGCTAACAGATTCCACAGGGGCAGTGAGGGGCCAGACTACTTCTTTCCAGGGTCTTTCATCCTTGACTAGAAGAATTTTCCAGGCCTACTGTTAGTTTGAATGGAACGGAATGGAAAATTGCCACAGAGCTTTTCTATTAGGCAATTCTAGAGATGCCACCTTACAGCACCAGGGACTCACCTGTGCTGAGTGTGTTACCTGTGTGACAGGACCACGTGATAGGTATTAAAGTGGGATTGTGCCCAGCTGTCCCAGGCCTGCTAGCCAGGGCCCTGCATTACCTACTGTCTCCTTCTGTACCCTCCCTGGAGGGCGCTGCCACTGCTGGACAAGTTCTGGGAGATAGAAACGAGGAGTCATCTGAGGGAACCAAGGTCAATGGCAGCACATCTGTAGCAGGTGGCACCAGGGCTGCTGTGCCAATTCATTCCTTAAATACGCTGTGAGCAGTGCCTCTGGCATTGGGCTCTGGCCACAGCACAGAGGCCTGGCAGGGGTAGGGCAGACATGTGTGGATGAAGGAGAGGTTTTCTAGAAAGGAGAGTGAGCATCTCCTGGGAGCCGTATGGTGCTGCAGAGGATGGTGACTTGACCAAAAGTGCCTGTGGCACATGTCCCTGGATGTCCTTTGTGTTCCTCGAGACATGAGCACTCGCTGGAATTTCAGTGGGCTGTGTTTCTTGGAGACCTTGCCCCAAGACTGGACCACATGGGTCTCAGCTTCAGTGAGGTTCTATGTGCTTTGCCCTCTATCATCCTCACAATAACCTTGAGGTGTTGGTTGTTATCGTTATCCCCATTTTACAGATGAGAAAACCAAGGACCAAGCAGGTCAAGCGACTGGATGAGGATTTCCCATGGCTGGTATGTGCAGAGCTGGGATTTAGAACTCCAGCCTGGACGCCTTACCGCTTCCTGCTTCCTTCGTGTTGTGTGGGCCGGAATCAGAATGGCCTGGCTCGGACTTGGGCACCAAATGTTCCAGGGCCTGGAATTGGCCAGAGCTCTGAGCCATCAATAGCCTCCACCCCAGTGGGATGTGCTGTGTGTAGACCATCGAGTCTCTGCAGTCCAAGAAAAGCATCAGCAGTGCCTGCAGGGCGAGTCTGCAAGGGCTGCCCCCAGGAGAGCATGGAGTGGGCTCAAGTCCTACATGGGAAGGAAAGCCAGCCTGCCGTGCTCCTGTGCCTTTCTCCAGTTGGCCTAAGAACAGAGGACACCCCCATCCCCCACCTCAGGACTTCCCGACCATGAGGGCCACAATGGCCAGGAGGAGGCAAGTCTGAGTGGGACTTTCCCAGTAGGCTGTCAGTGTGAGATTACATATAAGTGACTGTGTCCATAATTACTGTGCTGCCCAGAGGAGCCTGGCCTTGTCGATTCTGAAGCAAGGGTGGATGAGGGTCAGGGCTCTAGAATCAGCCCCAGGTTCAAGTCCTGGTTCTTCTGTGGTATTGGCCTCATGACCCCAGGTGAGTGAGCCAGGCTGACAAGACTCCGGCCTTGGACTCGGCTCACCCTCACTGCTGCTTTTACTCTAGAGCAGCACCTGGCCCCAACCAGCACCCGTCACCCCAACAGCACACACGTGGTGTGACCTAGACTCCGTAGCACCTCCATGAAGACATGGCTAGAGTGTGGGCTCAAGCAGCCTACAGGGAGGGAGAAATCCTCCAGATCAAGGGAACTCGGAGCCCAGGCTCCTGGGCCTTTACCAGAGTGGCTGGAGAAAGGACTACACCAACCCACGAGGCTCCCTGTTCGCCATTCTGGTGATTTCTTGCTGTGCCAAAGGTACACACTTCCACATCCATTGAATATTCATCCATCACATGCTAATAAGGAACCAGCCGCCTCTGTTCTGGGCCACGGCAGCAGACAGGATGGGCACCCCTTCATGGGGCTGCTTCTCCTCTGACTGCTGTCCACACCGTTGAGCCTGCAGCCAACTATCCAGGATGAGCAAGCAAGTCCCTTGTCCTCAGGCTCAGTTCCCCATCTGTCAGTAAGGGTCACCACAGTCCCCTGGAGTCCCCATCTCCTATGTGGTTGTGAAGGTCCAGAGGAGACGGGGAGGGAGGATTAGTACCTGGAACTAGACAAGAGTCAAGTAAATGGTAACTGTATTGGTATTGCTCTTGTATAATAATTACATTCTACTAGAACATGGTCGTCTTCAGGGCAGGCCTGACATCAGGCTTTTTCATTCATTTCCCTTCTAGAATGGAAGAAGGTGGAAGGACGCTGAATTAGGAGTCAGAAGACCCAGGTTCAAGTTCTGACTTTGCCATTTATTTACTCAGTCATCCAGTGACGATGGATTGAGTTCCTACTCTGAGGTCTGTGTTAGGTGCTGGAGACACAGTGATAAACACAGCAGACAAGGTCCCTGACCTCTGGGAACTCACAGTCCAGGGGGAGAGACAGATATTCAAAAAGTAAACTCCTAAGTTAATTTCAGACAGGAATCAGTGTTAGGAAGAGAATAAGATGTCAGCACAGGCAATGACCCGGAGGGGCCGTACTTTGCATGGAGTTTCAGTTGGGTGTACTCAGAGATGGCACACTCCAAGGGGTGAATGAAGGGAATTTATTTCTGAAGGGACTGCAGCAGTGTGGGCACAAGGGAAACACTGGGATACAGTGATGCACCCAGGCCTAGGCCAGTGGGAAGCCAGTACCTCTCGTGGCTGAAAAGTCAAGAAGAGAGAGTCACAACCAGAACCAGCAAGACCTGTAGGAGAGGCCCACCGGGGGAGCTGTGGCTCTCAGGAGGGGAACCAGCACTGCCAAACCAAGGTCGGGAAGGGAGGCATCAGGGAGCACTCCCACCTCACTCTCCTTCCTCCCTCCAATCTCCTGCCAGTCTTCCCATTAGCTGAAACCCACTATAACCACAGGCAAGGGAGCCTGGGTGGTGGAGGACCCACAGGTCACCATCCAGGGCACCAAGCAGGCTAAAGAAGGGAGGATGGTGGCAAATGGAGAATAGTCAAGTCTGGGGACAGAGTTGGGCAGCAGCATTAGAAATGTAAAACCCAGATGGAGTGACCCACCAGGAGGCTGACAAGTGACCAGACACAGCCATTTACTTCTCCAGGCCTCAGTTTCCTCATCTGTAAAATGAGTATTGGAACCCAAAGTGCACAAGCTCCCGTCTTGTGCTTACATCCAGCTAGTCCTGGGGCTCTGCTCTCTGCGCCCCGCTGCACCCTGCAGAGAAGCCGATCAGCATGAGCTTTCGGAATGGGAGGATGACGCATTGCATGTGACTGTGTACAAAATGTACTGAATTAAAAAACGGTCGCTGCTGTTGGGCCGCCCGGTGGCGCAGCGGTTTCGTCCGCGCTTGTCAGCCCGGGGTTCGCGGGTTCGGATCCCGGGCGCCCGCCGACGCACTGCCTGTCAGCCATGCCGTGGCGGCGTCCCATATAAAGTGGAGGAAGATGGGCACAGATGTTAGCCCAGGGCCAGTCTTCCTCAGCAAAAAGGGGAGGATTGGCAACGGATGTTAGCTCAGGGCTGGTCTTCCCCACAAAAAAAAAAAAAAAAAAAAAAAGACGGTCGCTGCAGATGACAACTTTATCTTCAAGCATGAAGTGTTATAGTATGATGATACCTCTGTTAAAATTATGAAGGATAAGAATAAATCTAAGCATAAAAAAAGACTGGAAGGAAAAACAACCACAAATTTTAGCAGCCCTGATCTGTGGGTGTGTTTTGCTTTTTATAGCTTTCTGTGTTTGCAGTTTTTCTAAGTTGAGTGGGTGGGGGGAATGTAAGGAAAAATGTGAAACAAGACTCTTTGGACCTTAAGCATGAATTAGAGTTGAAGAAAATTTGGCTCTGGCCAAGGAGCATTAAAGGATTTGTAACCAAATATGGTCCAAGTGGCAGGTCCTCCTGTCCCCCTTCCCTCCCGCCGCCTCCCCATGTCCACCAAGCTCTGAGCATGTGCTGCACCTGAGAGAGACAGGAGAAATGCAATGACAGAGGGCAGGAGAGAACTACGCCACGTCTTCTGTCTCAAACAGACCAGCTGACCTAACTTCACCTGGTAATATGCTGGGGGTGGTTTTCCCTACCCTGTTGCCTCCCTGCCAGGGCTCTGGCTCTCAGAATTCTCCCATCTGTGCAGATTTCTGGCCCTTGGAGGATTGCAGAGACCAATGATTCACTGTGTGGGCTTTAGAGCCAGGCGAACCTGGGTTCAAATCCTGGCTCTGCCAGCATAAGCTCCGAGACCTGGGCCAGTCCCTCTGTCCTTCAGGCTTTAGTGTCCTCATCTGTAAAATGGCAGAGGGTACTGGGTAGATGGGACCCGACCATAGACCAAAGGGACTTAGCATATACCATGGACTGAAAGTGTCCCCCAGATTCACATGTTGGAGCCCTAACCCCCAGTGTGATGGTATTTGGAGGTGGGGTCTTAGGAGGTAATTCGGTTTCAAGGAGGTCATGAGGATGGGCCCCCATGACGGAATAAGTGCCCTAATAAGAGACATCAGAGAGCTCGCCCCCTCTCTCTGCCTCCCCCCACCCCTCCCCGCTCCGTGTGCACCCAGAGAGGTCATGTGAGCTCCCAGCAAGATGGCAGCCACCTATAAGCCAAGAGAAGCAGCCTCAGAATGAAACCAACATGGCCAACACCTTGATCTTGGACTTCCCAGCCTCCACAACTATGAGAACATAAATTTCTGTTTAAGCCACTGAGTCTATGGTATTTTGTAATGGCAGCCTGAGCTGACTAAGCATAGCTCTGGGCATGGTGACGGAGTGTGCTTCCGAAGCCTCTGGTCCATTTCCATCAGTAGGTTCAGGGCCGGGGAGCTGCATCCCCACTGTCAGCGTTTCCCCAGGGCTGGTGACTGACACGGCACTGCCTGTCTGCTCCCTCAGAACCGAGCGCTCAGCGCATCCACCACTTGGTACCAGACTCCCGGTGCACAGCCCTGAGCTGGCAGGGATCTGTGCCAGGTCACCATTCCCACATGCCCTGCTCCAGGGGGCGCCCACTGCATGGCTCCCGGGCCCCAGGGATCTGACACTTACAGACTCCAGCTCCTCCCCTGCTCAAGTCGAAGGGATGTGTCAGGAACCCACAGGCTGTGTGTGTGTGTGTGCCCTTACCACAGTAGGCTGGATTCTTTCCTGATGTTTCACTTCCAGATCTGCTCCAAAAGTAGAGGGGAGTCTGGGAGGGGCTCACTCACGAGGATAGGACCCAATTTCTGGAGGGTGAGAGGCCAGGCAATGGGTGGCTGTCCAGAGAAACAGGGTCTCCCACCAGGCAGGTGAGCAGAGCACAGCAACAGGAAATTTACTCAATGCAGTTATTAAGTGCCTGCAGTTTGCCAAGCACTGCTGGGGGCTCTGGGATACAGAGAGGTCACAGACCACGGAGGCTTAGAGGTCAAGCTCTCGGATCAAGAGCCCCTGGTCCAAACCTAGCTCTTCCACTTAGCATCTGTGTGAAGCCAAGAACATCTGTTGTTTTTAACTGCCAACATCCATTCTCTATCCCCCTAATAACTGTACCCCTACTGTCCTCTGGGAAACCCCCCTTTAGTTCACATGATCCCAGAGAAGCTGACTTCAAGCCCAGTTCCAGGGCAAGAGCACGGGATCCCCCTTGCCCTGAGCCAGTCGATGCTTCCTACTCCGCTGGCCATGATGGGGAGCAGGCATGTGACTGAGTCAGAGCCCTGGGCACACCCCTAGGCCTGCATGAATTCCTGCTGGACTCGAAACCAGAGAGGAGGTAGGGACCAGAACTCCTGTTTCCATCTGGCCACTAAACAAAGCCCGAAACTGAGCAAACACAGCAGAAGCAAGAGCCAGATTTGGGGAGCAACTGAGGCCTGAGGCCATTTGAGTCTCTGGGTTAGCCATGCCTGAAATAGCTGCATCCCCAGACCTCGCAGTTCAAGCAGTAAATTAATGACCTCTTTTAAACTCTTGTAAGCCAGTGTGGGTTAGGTTTCTGTCACATACAACTGTTCTAATACACTTAACATGCCCAACCCAATTGCAGCTTTCTAAAAATGAGACACGAGCCAGAGACAACCGTATCTCCACATTGTACTTGGCTCCTCCTGGTTGGTGAGGGACTAGTGATAAGGGGCAGATTTGTAATTAGCATTGGAGAATATCTGATGTAGGCGGAAGACCTTCTCATCTAAGGGGCTTTGTGGATACCACATAAAGCCTGACATTTTCCCCTTCATTTCTGGGGGTGCCACACAAGCAGACTGGTTACTCTGTGGGTACCCCAAAGGGCGAGGCCCTCTCCCACCACTCTAGGACCCCTGAGGTTAGAGGCCTTCAACTTCCCACCCCGATAGCCTGGGAGGCCATAGCTCCAGGCAAGCCCACTGACTCCAGAATTAACACATTCAGCTCATCCAGGAGTGGGATTCTTAGATCAAGAGAGGGGCAAGGAAAGGCCCATTTCTGGAGAGAAGGCCAGCAGAGGAGCATAAGGAATTCCATGTCTAGATGGGGAGTGGCCGGAAGCTACTGGATCTCAGTCAACTAACAGTCTGGCACCGTAGGTGCTCGATAAACTAGTTCTTCCATAGATAGGAATGAATGAATGAGCAGACCTTGTGGAAGAGCAGAGTATAGAGATGGTTGTTATACAGGGAATTTCCCCAGACCTCAAAAGACCTCAGGACATCACGACATAGTTTGCCTCAAATTTGTCATTCAGATTTTTGCCACATTTGCATGCCACCTGACTTATTTACTTAATAGTTTTATTTAAAGTAAGCCACTTTAAAAAACTTAAATAAATATACTATGGCAAGTACATACACAATGCAGATGCAGTGATTCTGAGGCTTGTCTCTTTGTTAAAAAGCGTTAGCAAGACCTAGAGAGGTTGGAGACACTTAGCACCAAACAGCTACTTTCTCTTTGTATAATCGCTGAAAGGAATAACTTATCATGAGATTTACTGCCATTTGTCATCTTATATCTCTTCTATACACAAGAGGCACATGTCCTGGGCTGCTAGGACACAGAAATACAGAAATGCAGGACACAGCAAGTCAGTGGCCTGCGGTCTCAAGGCTGTGACCTCCTGGCTGGTCTAGTGAGCCATCCGGCCACCCCTCTGGGCCACCCTCCTGGGATCACCGCCTCTCGCCTTCTTTAGGTTGAGGTCCTGGGTTTCTCTCCTTGATTCACAGGACGCCAGCTGGTGCTTGGAGTCCAGACTGGGTTGCCCAAGCCCCCCTGTGCATCTCCCCATCTTGCTAGAGGTCTATTAACTATGATAATCTCAAAGTTGTGATGAACAAAACCAATTTCAAATTGTCTGCAACAACCGTAGTGTGATGTGAAAATATCTGACGGCTGGTGGAGCAGAGGCAGTACAGCTGAGACTACTGCCTATGGTGGTAACTGAGGGAAACACGAAGTTGCAGTTAGAGGTTAGTGAAAAGGAAGATGTAATCTTTTTTGTCATTGTTTTCAAATGTAGATTTTATTATTATCCAGGTATGGTAAGGCCAGCAGATCAAGAGACATTGCCGCTGAAAAGATCGTTTGCTACTCACAAATCCAAAAGGGGGGCAGGTCACACCATGCCAGGCCACGCAGGGCCACATGGGGAAGCACCAGGGCCAGTCGGGAGGCAGAGGGAGCAGGGTCGAAACGTGGGCAAGAGCCTTTATTGTGGTTTTTTGGGGAAGGAACAAGTAAAGCAGGATAAGCAGGCTTAGGATTGGCTGGTTTGGGTCATTTCAGCGGGCTCTGGAGTGTAGCGGCTGTCTCTAGTTGCTGGCACCCAGCCCTGGGGAGACAAAGGCAGAGGACAGTGGCCCAGAGTGTAAGAGCCCATCAAGGAGGTGGCTGGGGTGTGGGCTTCGGGTTGGTTAGTTTGCATATGGAAGATGCGCTCACAGGCTAGACGTTTACCATCTCTAGGAATTGGCTAGCCCCGGGAGGGGCAGTCTCTCCAGGGTCAGCAAGGCCCCAGATGTTAAAACATCAGAAGCACACGGTTAATACACCCTCCCAAATTCACAGGCCCCTTGAATTTTACCCATGGCTGCCAGATAAAGAAGCCCGTCTGAGGAAGGCCTGAACTGAGAGTCAGAGGTCCCAAACCCAGTGCCCTCAGGGTCAGGCAGGCGACATCAGCCACTGAAATCAGCCAGGTGTGGAGGACAGCAAGGGTGGGGACTGTGGGGCTGGGGTGCTCATGCCCCACAAAGGCCAGCTGCTTTCAGTTCCCACCAGCAGCTGCCCAGTGCTGCCAGATCTTCTGAGCCTTCGGGAGAAGCACGATTCTGAGAGAGAGAGAGAGAGTGAGTGAGTGTGCATGAAAATTCCTAATTTTTAAATGTTGCAATTATTTTTTAAAAAATAAACATTACAGAAATAAATAAGCACATCTCTGATTTGCAACAGGTCTGGGGCCACCAGCCTTGATCTGCCCCT
The DNA here is from genome assembly GCA_031878705.1 of Tapirus indicus. Taxonomy (NCBI): domain Eukaryota; kingdom Metazoa; phylum Chordata; class Mammalia; order Perissodactyla; family Tapiridae; genus Tapirus; species Tapirus indicus. Next base: position 26,135,223 of record CM062927.1, on the reverse strand, counting down.
GTCCCAGCCTGTCCACTCCCCCAGGGCCCTTCTCCTCTTGCTGTAGGGGACAATGTCTCCTCTGATTCTGGGCTTGGTTTCTTTATTCTGTGGAATTGAACCTCAAATATTCTTCCAGGCTTAATTTTCCCAGGACTGTGGTATTCTAAGGAGCACGGAGAGGACATGGGATGATACAGCACAGCTTTTTCAAGGATTTTTCCCCCAAATTTTCCGAACTTTGAAGTTCAGTCCCAGCTTGGCCACTTTTTAACCTCAGGACTTCATGTAAGTCCCTCAAATTCTCCACCATGGGTTCCCGCCTTGTACAATGGGGCTGACGACAGTACCCACCCAGGCTGTGGTACCTGCTCAAGGAGAGGCTGCAGGCGGTAAACCAGCCAACAACTGTTGAGTGCTGTGAGCCAGGGCTACACAGCCTTATCTCACTTGGCCTCACAGCCACCTCCCAAGTTGGCAGTATTGTTAACCCCACTTCGCTGATGGGGAAACTGAAGAGGGAAAGATGGAGGCACTTGCCCGAGACCATCCTGAGACAGAGTCACCTGTGCAGCTCCAAGGCTCGAGGATGGGGGACAGAAGCCACCGAAATGCCCCGCCCAGAAAGCCCCTCTGCCTCTGGATCTGGCTGGAACCAGGAGAGACGTAGAAAGTGGATTCGATGGATCACAGCCTTAATCATAAAACAAAAAGGATCGTTATTCAGCCCCAGACCTGTTCAAGGGGGGAATCTTGATTTTGTCGACGAGGCCAAGGCAGTGCGAGTGGTGACTGCCAGGATGGATGATGGTGACGGAGGGAGCTCGCTGCCCTCCAGCGAGGCTGTATTAGTCCGCTCGGGCTGGTGGCTTAAACAACACACATTTATTTTCTCACAATTTAGAGGCTGGAAGTCCAAGATCAGGGTGTCAGAAGGTTTTGTTTCTTCTGAGGCCTCTCTCCTTGGCTTGTAGATGGCTGTCTTCTCCCTGTGTCCTCCCATCATCTTCCCTCTGTCTGTGTCCAAATTTCCTCTCCTTATAAAGACCAGTCATACTGGATTAGGGCCCATCCTAATGACCTCATTTTAACTTAATCACCTCTTTAAAGACTCTATCTCTAAAGAGAGTCACATTCTGAGGTACTGGGGGTTAGGACTTTAACACAGGAATTTTGGGGAGAACACAATAAATTTGGGGGAGGACGCAATGAAGGGCACAGGAGACAGCTTGCTGCTGTGTGTGTGTGGGGGGGGTGCTATGGGAAAGGGGATCATAGGTGGAGCAGAATAAGCCTCCCCCAGCCCAGCATGCACTGGGCTTCAACAGGATGCTGTGGTGCCCTCAACTACTTACCAGCTCAGCTCCAGCCCTCAACCTGGTCCCTGGCCAGCTCACCACGGCCCCTTTCTTCAGGCAGGCCAGGAATGGTGCCACAACCCAATGACAGAAAAACAGACCATCCAATAAGAAATAGGCAAAAGATTTGAACAGAGCCTTCACAAAGGAAGTTATACAAATGGCCAATATGTGCAAGTGCTCAACATTATTATTCATCAGGGAAATGCACAGTTAAACCACAATGAAAAGTTAACCTTCACCAGAAAGGCTAAAATTGAAAAGACTGACAAGACCAAATGTTGGCACGGATGTGGAGCTCCTGGGAGTCTCACAACTTGTTTGCAGGAATGTAAAATGGTTCAGTCACTTAGGAAGAGGGACGAGTGGTATCTTATAAACCTAATTACACACCTACCCTATGACCCAGCAATTCCTCTTAGCTATTTAGCCAACAGAAATTAAAATATACGCTCACCAAAAAATTGTACCAGAATGTTCATAGCAGCTTTATTCATGATAACCCCACACTGGAAATGGCCCAAGAGTCCATCAACAGGAGAATGGATAAACAGACTGTGGTAAAGCCATACAGTGGAATGTTACTTAGCAGTAAAAAAAGGAACAGATGATAATACACAAAACAACATGAGATGAATCTCATAAACATTATGTTATGTGGAAGAAGCCAAACAAAAAAAGAGTATATTCCATTTATATGATGTTCTGGGACAGGCTAAATAATGCACAGGACAGTCCCCAACAACAAGGAATTATTTGGATGACAATGTCAATAGTGCTGAGGTCGAGAAACCTCGGCTAAACTAATTTATGGTGGAAAAAAATCAGAAAATCTCTGGGGGATGGAGGCAGGGATTCCCTGAGGATGGGCATGAGAGAGTTTTCTAGGCTGATGGTAGTCTCATATTTTACTAGCAATTTGGGTTACACAAGTGTATGCATCTGTCAAAATTCAGCAAATGTATGCTTAGGATTTTTGCATTTCATTGTATGTAAAGTTTACATTAAAAGAAAAACTGAAAAAAATTGAACTTTAATGAATGACATGCATATTGAAGGATTTAGAGGATTACACGATGCCTGTAATTTACATTGAAATGCATTAAAAATAAGATGAATTGATGGATGGATAGAGGGATAGATCTACCTAGTTAATTCTTTAAATTCTTTCTGTTCAAATAACTGACGTGGTTTCTGTCTCCCACATGCACCTTCCAGATATATCCATCGAGCAGCCATTCTAAAAAGCAAATATGGTGGTGCCACTTCCCTGCTTAAAAGCATTTAATAGCTCCCCGTCTCCAACCAGATAAACATCTCCATCATTCACAGCTCTTCACCATCCAGCCAGTGCATACAAACACACACTATAGACCCTAAATTGTTGTCACAGCCAGCAACTCGCTACTCCGTGAACACAATTCTAGCTTTTCCTATCACCCCACCACCAGGTGACTTTCCACATCCTCTTCCCTTTGCCTGGAATGTCTTTCCCACCTTCTCCTCCTGGTAAACTCCTATTCTATGTGTTAGTCACCTCCTCTGTGAAGCCTTCCCTGATTTTCTCAGGCAGAGGAAAGGACGGCCTCTTCTGGGCTTCCCCAGTGTCCCCCTAAAGAGCTTATCCAACCATGTGACAGTTGGCACAACTGTCTCCCACCAGACTAGGAGCTGCTCAAGGCTGGGGATCCATCCCCACTCCTTCCTGAGCCCCATAAGCTGGAGCACTACCTGGCACTGGGCAAAACTCAATCCACATTTGTTCAATGAAAAAACACACAGAAACAGATCCACTCTACAGTCAATTCGCAAGTTTAAGTCCAGTCATGCCCAAGGGTAAAGAAAAGTGGTATCTAAGATTTAACCAGTAATAAAGTTAACATTTTAAAAACTCAAGTTCTGTTCCATTTTTTAAAGGATACAAAAATCATTTTATGAACATAATTGTTACCCTTGTTTTGTCTTTTTGCACAGAGTTCTCATTTTCAGAGGGATCTGCTTCTCTGACTGGCTTTAACAAGTTTATTAAAGTTCATTGAAGAAGTTTATAAAAGTTCATTTAACAAATTCATAAAAGCTAGACTTGCCTTGATGCTTCGCCTGAAGGATCAGTTTTCTCTTATTGAATGCATATTGTTTTAACGACAATAACTATTCCTATTATTAAAATTATACATGCTTTTGTAAATTAAAAACAATGGGAAGTAAAACAAATAAGAGGCACGTAAAGAAGAAACTAAAAACTCTCTTAAAATCCACCACCCAGAAATAACCGTCCTCAGCACTTGGTGACCCGAATGCACCCTGTTTAAAAATGATCTGGTACTTCAGGTTTTTCATGCCTTCAGCCTGTCCTTCTGCCTGATTGCTGAGCCTGGGCACACAGACAGGGCCTTCCCCTTGGGGAGCAGACACCCCAATCACACAACACAGGCCCCCGCTCTGAAGTCCCCAGGGCTTGTGTGAGCGTGGGCTCCAAGAAAGAAACGACAATGGGAAAATATTTGGAAGGTAATGAAATGACAAACAGTCCAGTGAACAAGTTTAAAAAGCACACTCATTTTTGAAAAACAGAATGATTAAATTAGCAAAAGGGAACACATTAGACCCAGCAGAACTGAGTTTCCAAATGTCTTTTTGAAATAATTAACTCCAGGCAGCAGGACTCAGTCCATTCACTGTGAGTGGAAAGTGGCTGCAGGACCGGAACCTGGAAGGCAGCCCTGGAGAAGGGGTGTGTGGAAGGAGGCTTGGGGACGGGGCTGTCCTAGGAAAGCAGGCCTTCCCACCAATACAAGGAGGCTCTTGGGAAGAGTGTTGAGAGCACGGGCTTGGAGATCCAGGCTAGAGTCTTTGCTCCATCACTTACCAGTGGTAAGATCGCCAGCAAGTTTCTTAACTTCCCCAAGCCTTGGGCTTCTCATCTATAAAGTGGGAATAATTTAAATTCCTACTTCATAGAATTGTGGTGACAAATATACAGAACATTTCAGATGGATTAGCAGTCCAAGGTCAGCCTCCAAGGCTGGCAGGTGATCATTGTGGTTGCTCCTATGATGAATGAGATGGAAGAAGGGCGGGCGTGTGTTCAAGAGGCTCACAGCTGATTCTGGAGTTGGAGGGGACTGAGCACTGCCAAGGTCACCAAAATGACTTGGACCCTTAGAACCAGACTCTTGCTGATTCACTCTAGGCAAGGAATCACACAGTGAGATTTAAAGCAGCCAAAACTAGCCTCAAGAGCTGAAAAAACAGATTGATCCTGGTGAACTAGTCAGCTCTTGCTGCAATAATGCTGAGTAACAATCATCCCCCAAAGCCAGGGGCTTACGACCACAAGCGTTTGTTTTTCTTGCTTGGGGATCTGCAGGCTGGCTGGGGCCACTCTGCTCCAGTCCACAGGGCCTCATCAGGCCTGCTCCCTGCATCTCATTTCATGGCCCAGGTTCTGTAGGCAGCGGCTACCCAGTGTGTGTCCTTCTCAAGTCAACTGGCAGGAAAGCAAGAACCAATCCAACCTCAAAAGCACATGTGAGGCCCCTGCTGACATTGCAGTGGCCAAAGCAAGGCACAAGGCCAAGCCTGAACCAGCTGAGACAGGAAGGAACACTCCCCTGGAGTGGGGGGAGGGCAGTGAATATTTAGTGAACAATACTCCAGGCTCTCATGCCTGGAATAAGCAGAGCTGTGGGACCAGGAAGTTTCTAGATGCGTTTACCCACCCCTATCCCCACCCCAGCATTTACCAAGCGCCCAGTGGCTGGACCAGGTGCTAGATGTAATGACGAGGATGCTAGCACTTGGGGATCACCGGACACTGATCACACAGACACCTCTGTTGCCTGATTGCCAGCAGGACAGGGTCTTCAAGTTGTGCTCCCAGGTCTGGGGAAGACTTTGCTGTAGATCCGGCTTTACTCACCCCCCTGTGCCTCCAAGAAGGGGCATCTGCAGAACAAATGTCAATTGTCCTGAGTCTGAAAACAGTTATGGTGATTGGAAATTGATCAGAATACAGAAACCAGTGATGCTAACTCGGAGGAAGTGGGAGGTGGTGAGGTTTGGAGAAGCCCATTCTTTCTGTTTTCAGGATCTTAGGATGGAGGAGGAGGAGCCTGGGAGCCAGGACTCTGGAAGGCTAGGCCTCATTCCAGGAGCATCTGGAACATTCTCCGGCAGAGTGCTTGGTTTCTAATTTCTCACAGTCGGCCACCTGCTTTGGAATCGCTGGAGAAGCTTTTCAAAGACACAGACTCTCTGGTGCCCCCAGCCTCTTCTAACCAGGATCCCAAGGTCAGGGGTCGGTGTGGGTCACAGTGTCTCCAGATGGTTCTGAGAAGCTTCAACCAGTCACTCAGGACCTGGGAGTTTTGAGCCTAAAAGCGGAGAGGTGAAACAGAGATGCCTGCCCTCTGGTTTTACAGGCCAACGTGCGCCAAATGCCTTAAATTCTGAGGAAAAGGGGGAGAGTTCAGTCCAAGTGGCAATTTCTGTAATTACCTGCAGTTTCACTTTCGTTTTCCAGAATTCCATGGCGCTAGCCATGATGTTACAGACACGGAGACTGAGACGAAGGTGACCCAGCTGCTGCCCAGATACCAACCAGTTCGGCCTGTCGAGCCCTTGGCTTCTCCCTTCCAGGTACCCTTCCTCCCAAGAGTCTGTGATCCAAACTCATACTTCCTCGCCTAGAGGGAGGCAGACAACGGTGCATCTGTGCATCGTCAAAAGATGTTTATCAGTGTGTACTGTCCCTCAGGCCCTGTGCTGACTGCTTCACATGCATTGTGTCATTGAGTCCTGGTAAGGACTCGGTGATATAAACAGGAGGAAAATGATGCACAGAGAGGTTAAGCAACTTGTTCACTGTCACACAGCTCCAAAGCTGTGGGCTCCAGGGGCCCTGGGGAGTCCTGCTCCTGGCTTTAACTCTAGACCTAAGTGCCTCTTCCCAGTCCTCACAGTGAGAAGGAAGAAGAAAATGATCTTACTTGTACACTTTCAGCCACGAGACCCAAGAAGAGGCAACTCAAATGTGTTCGACTCTGAGTGCTCAAATTCCCCTCCCCATGTACAACATACACACACGCCCTCCTCTCGTGACACGCACACCCACATGCACGTGCACCACCCACCCATGCACACACGCTGGATACTCCAGCCAGGGCTGTGCTGAGGGGACGGTGAGTTTGGGCTCTGCTGCGGCCGCTGCTCTGCCCGGGAAGCCGGGAGCTTGCTGACAGTGCCGGCTGGCTTGGCAGAGAGGAAACTGCTCACAAGGTGCTTCTCGTGGGTGGGAAGAGGGGACCGGCTGTGCCACACACCAGGAGCCTGAGAGGCTGCACGGGGGCGGGGAGAGAGACAGCGAGGAAGAGAGGGAAGGAGCTGCCCTTGGTCGTCCCCAGGGGACACAGCGAGGTCACAGCTCCGGCAGGCAGCATCTGGGCGCCTGCAGGAGGTGAGTAATGGGCCATAAATAATGCATCGGGGTAAGGCAGGGGGCAGCTGGTGGAAGAGAGAGGCTCTGGTCTTGGAGCCAGGGGACCTAGGAAGGACCCCATCTTTGCCTGGAATGTCTGGGTGCCTCCTTCTCATGAACTCTGTTTCCCAAAATGTAAGGAAGGGCACTCCTCATCATGACCAGCCACTGTGAGGATGACAAGAGGGGACAGGATGAGAATGTGCGTGAACAGAAATGTCTCGTCCGAATGTGAAGTGGTGGTACCGCTGTTATAATCATTGTCCCATCTGGAGAGGCAGCAGAGCGTGGTGGGTAAGAACAGGGACCCCGGAGCCCTGATGCGTTTGTTCAGTCCCAATTACCGCTGTGTGAGTGGGCAAGTGACTTCACCTTTCTAGGCCTCAGTTTCTGAATCTGTAAAATGGGCACACCATCGCACCTGTTGCATGGAGCTGCTATGAGGGCTGAATGGGTTAAGGATGCTCAGCATTTAGAACAGTGCCCGGCATGCTGGAGAAATACACAAGAGCTGGCTCTTCCCTCCTCTGGCAGATTGGCATCATCCGGTACTTACTTACACGATGGGGATTTATGGTCTGAATGTTTGTGTCCCCCCAAAGTTCCTGTGTTGAAATCCTAACCCCCAATGTGATGGGACTAGGAGGTGGGGCCTTTGGGGTGATTAGGTCATGAGGGTGGACCCCTCATAAATGGATTAGTGCCCTTATAAAAGGGAGCTGAGAGAGCACTCTCTGTTTGCCACATGTGAGGATACAATGAGAAAACAGCTGCCTGCCACCCGGAAGAGGGCCTCTCCAGGCCCTGACCAGGCCGGCACCCTGATCTCAGACTCCCAGCCTCCAGAAGTGTGGATAAGCCACCCAGTTTATGGTATTTTGTTACAGCAGCTCGAGCTGACTATGACAGGGCTGTAGGGCTGATCTGGGGGGACTCAGGACCCTGCCCAGCAGAGGCGGAGACTCAGTGCATGGCATCCCTAATGATTGTGGAGGTGGCAGGTATGGCACCCCGAGAGGGCACCCTCGGACCTGAGGCCGTGGGTGGTCCAGGATGCCAATCCACCTGCCCACCGTCACTGCTCACTCACCACCCTGTGGCTCCCTTCCCCTGGAAGGCCCGTCTGCGGCCCCTCCCAGCCCAGCCTGCTGAGCCGATGGTCTGGCCTCCAGACGGCACCCTAACCCATCTTGAGGCTCAAAACCTCCCCATCAGCACTCTGATGTAATAAACCCAAAATATACAAAAAGCACTTTTTTCTTATGTGTCTTTTCTGATAGAAAGTGGGGTGTTTACAGTAATGTTGAAATTCCACAATCATTTAATAAGTGCCCACTAAGTATGATCCTTGGCATCGGAGACGAGGCACTGCATTAGCTTCTCATTGCTGCTGTGAAAAGTTACTGTGTCACTGGCTTAAAGCCACACAAATTAATTTTCTTACAGACCTAGAGGTCCTGAGCCTGAAATGGGTCTCCCTGGACTAAAATCAAGGTGTCGGCAGAGGTGCTTTCCTCTGGAGGCTCCAGGGCAGAAGCTATTTCCTTGCCTTTTCCGGCTTCCAGAGACTGTCTGCTTTCCTTGGCTCGTGGCCCTTTCCTCCATCTCCAAAGCCAGCAACGCCGTCAAGCCAAGTCCTTTTCATGCTGCCATCTCCCTGGTTCTCTGCTGCCTCGTTCTTCCACTTTTAGGGACACTGTGATTACATTGAGCCCACTCGGATAATCCAGGATAATCTCCCTATTTTAAAGTCAGCTGATTAACAACCTTCATTCCCCTCTGCCAGGTAACGTACCATATTCACAGGTTCCTGGGATTAGGGCGTGGACATATTTGGAGGGGGGCATTATTGTCCACAGTGGGCCAAGCACTGCATTGGTACTTTACAAGCATGCACTCATTCACTCGCTCACTCATTCATTTCTTCAACAAATATTGCTGGAAGGCTCCCATCCACTGAGCCCATCCTAAGTACCAGGCCCAGTGCTGGATGCTGAGGCCTCGCAGCCAACCAGACACAACCCCTGCCCTCAGGAAGCTCCTAATCCAGGGCAGAGATGGAGCAGCACACAGAGAACCACTGCACAGGGTTAAGGGAGGGGAGTTAAGCCATTTGCTTCACTTCTCTGAACCTGTTTTGTCATCTCTGAACCTGTAAAATCAGAAAAATAAAGCTACAGGTGGCTCTCCAAATGTTGGGAGAATCAAATGAGATAAGATATGTAGGTAATGTCCTTAGCACTATGCCTGGCACATGGTAAGGGCTTAATAAACAGTAGGCTATTGTTACTGGTATTATTGTTATTAAGCATGTGGTATGATGAGAGCACAGAGGAGGGGAGTCAGAATCAGGGAGTCAGGTGAGGTCAAAATTGACACCCAAGGGATGAGCAGGATTAGAAAGGGGAAGTTTAGGAAGTGGAAGGAAGGGGTCCCCAGGCAGACAGAATTCACGTGCAAAGGCCCTGTGGTGAACAGGCCTCTCAATCCTAATGATATCTCAATACCCCACCGGTCTCTTCCTGCTATATACATGAGTTCCTGCTTTATGCATGGACCTCCCTCGAGGTCCAGAAGCCAGAAGGGTCCCCTGGCTTCTCAGCACCCAGCTCCAAGGCAGCTGGATGTGTCACTGCACCCATGGCACTCATCACAAGGATCCTCCCTACCCCCACACTTTGTGCCTGGGACCACAGAATTCCTCATCCTAACAGCCACTAATCAGTGGGTCCTGACTGGGTGTCGGGCCCTGGGCTGAGGGCTCTTTAGGTATCAACTCACCGACTCCTCACAGCTTTATCATTAGACCCGTTTGAGAGGAGGAAACTCTTCAAGGTTAGGAAACTTGCCAAAGTCATCCAGGTAGTAGATGGTAGAACCCAGGCTGTCCGATTCCAGGTCACGAGGTCCACACAGGCCAGCAGCCCAGGCCTTTGATGGCTCAGCTCCATGTATGGAGGCTGGACAGTGAGGAAAACAGGATGAGGGGGCACCTGAGGAGAATAGTTGGTCTAGCCCAGAGTTGACATGGCGGGGCCAGGAGCCTGGTGTAAGGGCCAGGACATTTGTTTAGAAGAACAGACTCCTCTCTCTCCCAGGATAGGTTGCAACAGAAGCAAGTCTCAAGAATAGAAAGGACCAATTGGCCTGGATACTTAAGGGAAGGTCCCAGACTGAGTGCTCCCACCCTTAGCAGGGCCTGGTGCTTCCCAAGAGCAGGGACATCTGACCCAGAGCTAATGCAGGAGCCAGAGGGAGCCTCTCAGCTCCTCTGTTCCTTGACTGGGGTCACAGCTGTGCGACAAACAAGAAAAACCCACACGTCAGGCTCCTGGTGTACACTGGTGGCTCCTGGCCCCTCTGCCCATCTTGAAAGGTAGCAATGTTGGGCCAACTGTTTTCTGTCGGGGAGCACTCACCTGTATCACATCATCATGTCCAGCCTTCCTTCTTGGAGTCAAACCTCCTTTCTTTTATGAAATCACGGTGATCATCGATGACAGTTTGTGTGTGAATATGGCAAAATAAACGATTGGCATCTGTGCAGTAAGGGGTTAACTCAGCAGGCGTGGGTGCTCATATCCTGCACAATCCAAAGAAAGGACCGGCCCTCGACGCTCCTGGGTGATAACCTCCGAGCTTTGGACTATCCTGCCCGACAAGAGTGCTTGTGTGTGTCTGAGGCCTTGGGCCACACTGTCAGTTTGGCCTCTGGGGGCCTGGAGCTTGAGTGGCTTAGGTCACTCACGTGGGTGCTGGGTGCCTATGTAGCCAATTCCCAATAAACATCCTGGACCCCGAGGCTCTGGGGAGCATCCCTGGTTGGTACTTTGCACGTGTGGTGGCACATCAGCGCTGGAAGAATTAACTGTGTCCCTGTGCGACTCCACTGGGAGGGGGGGCCTGGAAGCTTGTGCCTGGTGTCTCCTGGGCTCTGCTTGTGCACCTTTTCTCTTTACTGCATCGATCGGTGTCCTTTCACTGCAATAAACAGTAACTGTGAGGGTAACGGCTTTTCTGAGTTCTGGGAGTCCTTCTAGCAAATCACTGTGCTTGAGGGTGGTCTTGGGGACCCTCGACACAGCATCCTAAGTCAGTTCCTCAGTTTCTATTATCTGGAAACTTGGTTGGAACCTCTGATTCAACCCAACCCTGTCGTTCTGGTGCTGGGGACTCTGTGGGGACCCAGCTCTGTGGGCAGCTTTAGCTCAGGCCCAGGTGGGGCTGGAACAATGACTCTGCAGAAAGGGGGCCGGTTCTCCCGAGAACTTTAGGACAGAGGCTCCTCTAGACACGTGTGTTCTCTTTGGGAAGGAGAATGGCTTAGCTCTCCTCCAGAGAGGGAATCTCAGGTTTTCATCCACTTTCTGCCAGATTCCTGCCTACCTAGGAGCTCCCTGGAGCCCACAGGGGAGGGCTCCTTCCGCCCCCCGGGTCTCTCTTCCCCACTAGAGGGGGGTTGTCAGCCCCTCAAGCACACATTCAGGCCAGCAGAAGCGTTAGGAAGGAAGAAAGCCTGCAGGGCCACCCACCACCCACCAGGAAGGCTGCCTTTTTCTAAAACAAGTCTCTCTCTTCAGGGGAAACTGAGGCAAGATCTAAGCTCTGGTCCTTGTGACAAAGAGTAGACCTGAAAACATTAGTTCCTGAGACTAGGGTCAAATAGCTCACCCCCAGGCCTGCCACAGGTTTGTTTGTTTGTTTTAACTTTTTTATTTGAAATGATTATAGACTTACAGGAAGTGGCAAAGAAATGATTATAGATTTACAGGAAGTGGCAAAAAAGTACAGAGATGTCTTGTATACCCTTCACTCAGTTTCCCCCCAATGGTAACACCTTACAAGGACAAGATCAAAACCTCAGGCTTTACAAGAAGATGGCTGCCATGGGGAAGGTGGGGCTGGTAGCCACTCGCTCCTTCCCCGGGATTCCCCCGAGAACCTGTGCAGGTGTGGAGACAATCGGGGCTTTCAGTGTGCACTGGTATCCTTCCAAGGATGGGTGGGCCGGCCTTGGCGGAGGTCAGAGACCATGAAGCAGGCACAGGGAGGCTGCAGAGGGGCCTTGGGAGGACATCCACGAGATGTGGGCAAAGCAGCATCTTTGGGTGGGTCGCGTGCAACATTGTTTCCAATAATGAAAAATTGGAAACATCCTAAATGCCTAGCAATATGGGATTGGCTAAGAAAATAATGAAGCACCCACGCAAAAAAGACAGTGCAGCACAATAATTACACTGTAGAAGCATAATTTTTATCAGGGTAAATGTTCCTGATATACTAGCAAGTGAAAAAAGACGAGCAGGGAAAGATACATGCAGTATGATTCCTTTGGGGGAAACACACACACAAGTGCTAAAGAATGTTAACATGTTGATGTTGGTTATCTTTGGCAATGGAATTACCAGTGGTTTTTATTTTTCCTTCTGTGTCTTATAAATTTTCTGCATTGAGTATATATGACTATCAGAATTTTTTAAAAATATTATCAGATCCACCCCTTGCCTTGACTCAGCACAAACTGGAGCTTCATGTGTCTGGTGAAGCTTCCAGGGGAGGTGGAGGGGCATTTTCAATGGGAACTGCTGTCCTCTGGGATGGGGGAGCAGACAATGGGTGTCTGGAGTAACCTGGAGACCAAAGGGCTGGCCCTGCAGGAGGAGGGTCTTTACATATCATGGGAGCAAGAGGGTGGCAGCATAGTCAGTGAGTGGTCCAGGGTGGGCCAGGAGCAGGGAGCAGATAATCTGGTGGCTGGTAGAATTCCAGAGCCAGGCTGAGGCCAGGAACTCAACCCCGCCCCCTTGCTGGTTCCAGCTTCCTCACCATCTGCTCATGCATGCCCAGCATTCTCCACCTCAATCCAGGAGCTCCTGTTGGGGGCAGGGCTGCAGCGTGCTCAGCACCGTGCCTCCCTGAGCTTAGCTGAGGGCCTGACAGACCCAATGTATGACGGATGGATGGATGGTACTCTCCCCCAATCACCCCCTTTCCCATCTCTATCTGCTGACCTTCCACCTCTCTGCAGGCTCAGATGCCTCTTCCTTCAGGAAGCCCTTGCGGACTCTTCCAGGCCCCCCCACCCCCCGTATGCATGGTAACCTCAACTGCACATCTTAGCAGAGTCTGCCCAACACCTAGATTATGGGACTCTGACCTGGTTTCCTCCATCAGTGCATAAACCTTAAAGGTCACTGGTCAGCTCTGGTTCTCCAATGCACCCCACAGCACAGGGCTGGGCACCAAAGAGACACTCAACCACTCCCATAAAAGAGAAAAGAGCCTCTCTTCTCTTCCTGAGGTCCTTTGACTCAAGATTAGTGATAGGGGGTGTTAGTGGGGAGGGGGGGGACAGTTCCTGCTCACCCTCCCCCTGCTATGAAAGGAAGCTTTCATGGCCCCAGGCTCCTCTGCACACCCTACCCCACCTGCTAGTTCTTTTTACTTGCTCCCAGTCATGGTCACGAGGGGACTGGGGCGGGATGGTGACTCAGCCCAATTCATCACCACAATGGAAAAACCCAGTCACCTGTCCTCCTGGCAAAGGGACCGGAGCTGCCTCTGCATCTGGAAGGGCAGCAAGCCACACTGTTTTCAAGGTCCTTTCGCCTTTCACCTGCTGAAAAATCAAAGACTAAAGCACGTGGGCGCATCATCGGTTGACACTGTGGATGTGCAGGGTGGTGTGAATCTCAGCGACCAGGGATCGTGTGTTCCCTCCACGCCAGGCTCCGAGTTAAGAGCCCACGTGCATCCTCTCACAGCAGTTTCACAACAATCCATTGTATCTGAAGTGGGCACTCGTCACTCTTTTGGCCACCAGCATCTGACACGCCCTTCATAAGAGGCAGAGCCCACCTCCCGCTAGAGGAACTGAAAACCCCTTTCCCTGCCTCCCTTGCAGCGTTGGCAGAGGACCTGAAGTGGCTGCCTCCAATCAGACACGCCCGTTTTTGACTTGCCCAGGGGCGCCGGCTGCAGCATCTGAGCCCCGGGATGGCAGTAGTGATTTTGACACCAGGCCAACGCTGCAGTGTTGGGGCTGCCTCCTGAGACCCCGAGAGCAGCCCACCCTCCCTTTAACAAAGGCCTTTTCTGCTTACACTGGCCAGAGCAGGTGTCTACTTCCTGCAACTACCAGACTGATAGAGAGAGAGAGAGAGAGAGAGAGAGAGAGAGAGAGAGAGTGTGTGTGTGTGAGGAAGACTGGCCCTGGGCTAACACCCGTGCCCATCCTCCTCTACTTTATATGGGACGCCGCCACAGCATGGCTGACAAGCAGTGCGTCGGCTGATGCCCGGGATCTGAACCCGCGAACTCCAGCTGCCAAGCGCAAACTAAACTGCTGCTGCGCCATCGGGCCTGCCCCCAGACTGATATATTAACCCGAGTTTCCAGATGGGGAAATGAAGGCTCAGAGAGATCTTCAGAAAGCCTGTGTCCCATCTGCAGCCAAGGTGCAGGCCAGTCTTCTCCTGCCCATTGAACAAATGGGAAAAGGGAAGCCCAGAGAAGGGACTGACTTTTGCAACATCTTTCAGGTAATTAGGAACAGGGCTGGGGGGACACATCTTAGAGGCCCCTCGTCCCAGCCAACAGCTTGGCCCTCCTCCGTGTTCTGCTTTCCTCTGTTAAAAACCCCGCCATCCAACCTCCCTCGCAGGGATAAAGAGAGCCTGGGAGCAGAAGGGACTGAGAACTCGACCTTCTGCCGACTCAGCAGGGACTTTTCTTTGCCCGCACGACTGGCTCCTCCAGGAGGGCCAGGGCCCCTCTACCTACCTGTTCCCCAAGCACTTTTGCTTGATGTAACAGCCCCCCTGCCTGGGACAGGGGCTATTCTTAAAATCACATTTCTTCATCATCTATCAAGTCTCCGTTTTTAGGGGTTCAAATCCTCAACCGGACCCACCTGAACTCTCACTTGGGGTTTATAAATTATCTGAGCCAAGTGGATCATCCACATTAATTCAAGACCATGGCAGACGCCATTCCACAGAGACAGACGTGTCGGTGTCAAAGCTCTTGTTCGGCAAGCTTTTACAGCCTCCCAGGGCCTGTAGTCCTCCAAGGAATTCGGAACAGGCTAGGGCCCGTGAATTAGGTTACTAGAACATCAACAATTCGTTTTGTTCAATAACTGGGTCTGAAATTATTGGAAAGGGTAGAACTCAGGAAAGCCTGAAAGAATTTCTAATGCAATAATAATATCATCACCAATAATCATAGCGACTATTTAGCATTTCATCCATGTGTCTGGCACTAAACTAAGCATTTTCTTTACATTCCATCATTTATTCTTATAGAAACCCTCTGAGGTCAACATCACCCCAATTTCACACAGTATGGCATGGAGGCTCAGAGAGGGTGAGTAACTTGCTGGACATCACACAGTCAAGAAATTGTAGAACCAGTCTGTGCTCTTCAGGACTGGCTCCAGACTTGTATCTATAGAACCACAGTTTCCTGGATGTTTTGAGCATAGAGGCTTACTGACCTCCCCCAATCCCCTTTACAAAGGAGGAAACAGAGGCAGGGATTTCCCCAAGGGGAGCCTCAGAGCTGTAAAGAGAACCCAAGCTCCCTGACTCCTATGCAGTTTATATACTGCACCCCAAGCAGGAACGTGCACACCAAATCTTACCAGCTTCCTCATCCCCTAAGTCAGTTAATTCAATGCCATAGCAGCTTCCCCGGAAGCCTGGAGCTGAGGGAAAGCTGGGACCTCACCACAAACCAGCCCAGATAAAGGGACCATGGGTGGGGGGGGGGGGAGGCGCTGCAGGATCCTCTTGACCTCCCACCCCACTGCCATCCTGGACCTCCCAGAAGACCTAGGGCAACACATTCACTCTGCACCGAGAAGGCTGGAACCAGGGAGGGGCAGAGCCCCGCGCAAGGTCCCTGGCAGAGGCTGAATAGAAGCCGGGTCTCCAGTCCTCCTCCTCTTGAGCCCTCCCGCCCAGGTAAATGTTCAGGTCATCAGATTTCCATTCTCCCTACAGTAGGACTCCAGCCGGGGCCCCGGTGCTCCCTCTTTTGGGGTGACAGGTGAGAGCAACACCACTGGGCCAGACCGGAGTGAGCCCGAGGAAGACAGGGGTCTCCCAGGTCCCTTTCCTGCTTAGATAACGGAGATGGAATCGAGGGGAGCAGCGGCCTCGGCAAATCTTGGGGTGGGGCGACCCTGAGGGCCCAGAGCACCTTTGCCTGGAGACGCTCACTCCCGCTTGAGCTCCCCAAGGAACCCTCGGGCTCTGAAAACGGGGGGCGAGGTCCAAGGGCCTCTGAGCGCCCGGTTCTTCCGGACGCCCCAGGGCTCTTCCCTGGCGGTTCCCAGGCGGCGGCAGGGGCTGGGGAGGGGCGCTGTCTCCACCGGGCTGGGGCTCCCCTCGGAATCGAAACAAAGCCGGAGGCAGAGGCCGCCCCCTCCCCGGGACCCCGACGCCGCGAGGCTACGAGGGGACCGGAGGGGCGGGCGGCGGGGACCCTTCCTCCGGGCCTGCGGGAGGCGAGAAGCGTGCGGGCGGACCGGGGCCTCCGCTGGGCTCGGGGGTCTCATCCCCAGGCAGGAGGCCGAGGGGCGCGCGGGCCCGCCTCCCGGGTCCAGGCCGCGCCCAGCCCCGCGGGCCCGCCCCCGCGCCGCCCCCCGCCCCCGCCGCCGGCTGCGTTGGCACCGCCAGGGCCCCCAGCTCCGCACCTGCACCCGCGTTGGCGGCGCGGCGCCGAGGCCCGGCTCCCCGCCTGCGCGTCCGTCTCGCTCGCGTCACCCTCGGTGAGTCGGCGGCCCCGCGGCCCCTCTCCCCGTCCCCGTGCCGTGGCGGCCGCGGCCAGCCCCCCGCCCGGCGCAGCCTCCGCGCGCGACCCCAGACCCGCGAGCCGGGCGCCTCGCCGCCGGGGCCAGTTCTCGCCTACGCGAGGGTGGCAACCCTGTCCCCCACCGCGCCCGGGGCTCCCCCTCCTCACCTCCCCCGCCGGGCGCGGGGACCCCCGGGGCCACGGCCCCGCTGCCGCCCGCGCCTCCCCCACCGCGCCGCCCGGGGGCGCCGGGGCCTCTTTGTTCCCGCGCCGGGCGCAGGGCCCCCTCCCGCCGCCTCCCCAAGTGTCGCCCGCGCCCACCCCGCGCGCTCCCTCCGCCTCCCGGAGTTCACCCCGACCAGGTGGCGGCGGCGGGCGCCTTTTAGGGGTGCGCGGTCGTGCAATTGGTGGATTTTTTTAAACCGTTTTGGAAGGGGGGCGGCGAGAGCGCGGCTGCCTCCCGGCTACTCCTGCTGCTGCGCTCCTCGCCTCCCGCGCTCCTCTCCCCGGCTCGGCCGAGCGCGCTCCCCCGACGCCGCAGCCCCGAGCCGGGCAGCGCCGGGTGCCGAGATGAAGGTGCTGGGACACAGGATCGAACTGCTGACAGGTACCTCCCGCCCTTCGCCCTGCCGCCCCTCGGCGCGGCCCTCGCCGCGCTCCCCTTTCGGAGTTGGAGCGGGAGCCAGGCGCGGTGGCCGGGGTTTGGGGCGGCTCGGGTTCGAGCAGGAGGAGGGGTGCGGATGCTAGCTAACACCTAGCTTGTGCGCTGCCTGTTCTTCTGCGGATCCCGCCCCGAGAGAGGACTTGGGGCCGCGCCCCGCCCGGCTCTGCTCTCTGAGTCCCGGGTGCCCGGCGTCCCGGCGGGTAGAGCGCGTGGGGCCGGAGCGCGGGTCAGGGGAGCGGCCTCTTGGAGCCGCCGACTAGGTGGGTTCCCGAGGGGGAAAGGGAGCTCAGAGCCCCTGCCCTCCAATCAGGGTCGCTCGGTGCCCCAAGAAAGAGCGCCCTGGGCTCCCGATAGGACCCCTTCCACGGGCCTCTTACTTCCCGCGCACTGTGACAATCTGAGCGCCTCTCCGGAGAAGTTTCTTGTTGGGAGTAGAGGCCAAGTGTCCTGGGAGGTGGGAAGCCAGATTGGACCCTGATGACTGGGGACCCGCAGCCTTGGGGCTGCTTTGGAGAAGTGGCCGGACACCCCGCTGGAAACCACATCCAGGGTGCTGTGACTGGACATCAACAGAGGACCCTGAGCTTTGCCCAGAAGAGGAGGCAGAGACGGAGCAAGGACAGGGGGTGAGGGGTGGGAAGGTTGGGAGATGCTCTCCCAGGCCTGAAGGGCAAATTGCACAGGTGGCTTTTGTGATCTCCCCAGGGCAGAGGTTGTGGAGAGACCCAGACAGGAGGAAGGGGGCTAGGAAAGGGAAACAGTCTGGATCCCACCAGGGCCTGGGCCGTGGAGGTCCTCAATCACTGTATACTGGATGGACACGTGGATTCTGGTAAATGTCCTCTGGCACCTGGGAGGGTTGGGTCCCTGACCTCGAGTACCATCTAGTGCAAGAGAACAGAACACAGGAGCCCTGTTACAAGACAGGGAAGGGGGCAGCAGTGTGGGGGTGCACTCAGGAAACAGGCTGGAGTCTGAGGGGATGTGAGGGAGCAGAGAAGTTTGAGCACGTGGCAGCGTTTGAACTAGACCCTAAAAGACAGAATGTCTGTTACTGGAGAGGGAGGTGGCGTTACAGATTGAGGGATGGAGGGATCTGCATGTGTAGGCCCTGGGGTGTGCGAGAGGCTTGAACTGGGAGTGAGGTGGAGGCTGGCGGGCCTGGGGGATGGGGGGTGGGCAGGGAATGAGGTCTGGTGAGGTTTGAGGCTGTGAGTTCACATTAAATCAACAGTGGCTGCTGCTCCTGGGCTGGTGGCAGGCTCAGAGAGAAGGGAAGGTGGGGGCTGTTCCTGGAGCCCTGGAATCTCTGGCCAGGTGCTCGGAAGTGCCAGTTCTGAGTCCAGTTAGCCAGGAGCTGGCACCCCCAATCCCTTGCCAACTTTTCTTTGTAGAGCTCACTGAGGCAGGCCGGCCCCCTGACTGCAAACGGAACTGCACAGGCCGCTGAACTTGTCAATTAATCCCCTGAGGGAAAGTTTTTACAGCCCCGTGGGTTTGTAGAGCCCTGCATGCAGGACAGAAGTCCTGGATCCTTCCCCTTCTCCTCTTCCAGCCCCAGAAGACCCTCAAGGAGGAATGCTCCCAGGGGGCATGCGTGGGGGGCTCAGGCAGGGAGGGGTCCAGGCTTTGGGGTTCTGAAACAGTGTGCCCTCATCTTCTAGTTACAAGGGTCAGGTCCCTCCTCCCTCATCAGACAGGCTCAACCGGTTCTGGCAGACTCTCCAAGCCCCTGGCCAGGCTGAAACAGGACTCTCAGTCATTGTCATCAGTCACAGGGTCCCACTGCACCTCTCACCAAGCCCTGGGAGACGGTGCATCCCTCCGTCTCTCTCCAACTCCCTCCCATCCTCTTCCTTGTCCCACGGATCTGCTGGCCAGCTGTGTGATCTCAGACAGGTTGCCTAATCTCTCTGACTTCAGGTTTCTTGTCTTAGAGTGGAACTGTTGACCCCTCCCTCTGAGAGTTGGCGTGAGGCTGGGTGCTGGGGCCTGGCCCTGTGGGCATCTCGAGGGCTTTGTCTCCCCTCTGGTTCCTGGACCTTGACTGTCCCTGTAATGGAGAACTCCACCTACCTTGGCTGGTTGGCCACTCGGAAGTTTGGATCTGTCCCCACCCCACTTTATCCCTGCTCACATGCAGCTGTGAGATTTTGACCCACCTTCCCCGTTGGATGATGAGCAGGTCACAGGGTGGTGGCCGGCTCATCGTGGTGACATACAGCAAGTGCCCAACAATTGTTGACTGAGTCCAGGCTCCCAGAGCTCACCGATCGGCTGTGTCTCCAGGATAATTTCTTCAAGGTCTCCACCTCTCCGCCCCCACGCCAGAGTTAGGAAAGTGTTTCACTGAACCTTTCTGTTAAACTCATATTTATTTAGCTGTTTGTAATTTCCACGTTCTCGCATTTTATTGTCACGCCCACTTTACCAGTGAGGTCGGTCACTTGCTCACATCATACAGCTGAGAAGAGGTGGAACGGGGTTTCAGATCTGGGTCGTGAGTCCTGAGCCGTCCCCCAGCGTTCCAACTGCCTGGCTCGGGCCGGTCTCCTAGCTGCTCCGCACTCCACTTGCTCATCTGTGAAATGGGGTTGTCGTGGTACCACCTGGTTGGGTTCTTCCGCACTGAGATGTGAGAGTGTGTAAATGTTGATGCAGCGTCTGGCAGGCGGTCAGCAAATGGCAGTTGTAGGGCCGTTGTCCCCCAGCTGCCTCGTCAGTGTCCTGGGGTTTTCCCCTCCCCTTTGCTTCAGTCGCCTGATGCCCTTCCTCCAGGATGTTCTAGTTCCTTCTCTGGGTTCTTTGCATAGTCCCTGCCTCCCTGAGATGGGAAACCCTGCTTCAGGTTCCTGTCATGTGGGACAAGGTGGGCATGACATCTGGGGTTGGGCCCTGCTGGCCGGACATCCGCAGCTCTGCCACCAGGTGGGGAAAGCCAGGTGCTCCTCACATATGGGGCTGGAAGGATGCCCATGAGTTGTCATGCCCAGACGGGGCCTGTCTTTTTGTTCTGGAGAAGGGAGTGGTAGGGGCCATTCCAGGAGTCCTCATGGGTGACTGATGTTTATGCCGGCCGGCATTTTCCAGACTCTCTCCGTGTCTTGCAGGTGCAGGGAGGGAGAGATTTGGGAATCAGAGGATGTGAATTCCATGGTCTCCTCTATTCTTCTCAGCTCCTGAACAAATTCTTTTTTTTTAATTGATGTCTTAATAGTTTATAACATTGTGGGGTTTTAGCTGTACATTATTATTTGTCCATCACCATGTAGATGCATCCCATCACCCCTTGTGCCTACCCCCAACCCCCCTTCCCCTTGGTAACCACCAACCACTTCTGTCTGTCCGTGTGTTCATTTATATTCCACATATGAGTGAAATCACGTGGTGCCTGTTCTTCTCTCTCTGGGTTATTTCACTTAACAACATATCCTCTAAGTCCATCCATGTTGTTGCAAATGGGACAATTGTGTCTTTTCTTATGGCTGAGTAGTATTCCATTGTATGTATATACCACATCTTCTTTAGCCAATCATCAGTCGAGGGACACTTGGGTTGCTTCCACTTCTTGGCTATAGTGAATAATGCCGCAATGAACATAGGGGTGCATACGCCTCTTGTGATGGTTGATTTCATGTCCGTTGGGTAGATGCCCAAGAGTGGGATTGCTGGGTCAGAAGGTATTTCTATTTTTAACTTTTTGAGGGCTCTCCGTACTGTTTTCCATAGAGGCTGCACCACTGAACAAATTCTTAACTTCTCTGAGCCTGTCTCCTCGTCAGTAAAATGGGAATAACGGCCCCACCTCATTAGCACTGTGGGAGGAGCCCGGTCCACTGTCACACAAGCTCGCTACCATCCTCAGAGGACAGACTCTTGGTGCCTTTTGTAGCTGGATGCTTTTTTATTTGCTAGTGTGATGTGGGAAAGTGGGACATTAGTCTCTTTGCAAATAGGAAGGTGACGGGTTTTGTGCATTTATACTCAAACGATATGTTTCCGAGATGGTTCAGAGTCCGAGAGCTCTAAAATGGCAGAGTTGGGGCTCGGAAAGGGTCCCTTGGGAGCTTCAGTATTGGATGTTGGAAATTTTTAAAAATATACTTGATCTGGATTAAAAAGCAACATTTTTGCCAGTTCTGTCTGGAATTTTGGTGTCATTTTAATGCATGGGATATGTAGCTGCACACAATTTCATACTACGTTTAAATAGTGTTTGATTGTTGGCAGGTGTGTTGACCCACATTTTATATGTGGGGGAAACTGAGGCATGGATTTACCCCAGGAAACCAAAAAATAGGACCCTGAATCCTCATTTCCAGTTCATTTATTTCAGTCCACTTCACTGCCTCACTGGGGTGCTGGGGTGTAGGGGTGAGGAACACATCGATGGGTAAAGAGGGGTGTCTGCTGGCCGAGGGGAGAGACGTGCAAATCATTTAGTGTGCCCAGGGCCACAGGCGAGGGCGGGGCGTGGGGAGACGGGCGTGCGGTTCCACTGCGACAGGAGGGTCAGCTGGTGCAACTTTTATGAAGGGCAACTCGGCAATGATGTATCGAAAGCTTAAAAATACGTATGATCCGTGACTCAGCAGTTGAATCTTTAGGAACAAATAAAGATGAGCACAGAGGTGTTAGTTCAAGGATGTTTATCCCATAGTGGTTTATGGAAGGAGAAAACTTCGGAAACAACAAAATGCCTAACAGCAGAGGAGGGTAAGGAGTACATTCATCCCAGGGAACCCCAGGCAGCTGCGAATTACGCCACCAAAGGCTGTTTATCTGCCTGAACAGACATCCCTTATGTATGTAATAATAATGGTGATGACAGCTCACTCTTATATGGCATTTGCCATGTGCCAAGCAGTCCTCAGTGCTTTCTATACATTAACTCATCATCATAGCAGCCCTATCGGGTGTGTGCTATTATTTCCTCCTTTTTACAGATAAGGAAACTGAGGCACAGAGAGGTTAAGTGACTTGCCAAAGGTCACACAGATGATAAGTGGCTGGCTGGAATTTGAACCAGGATATCTGGCTCGAGAGTCCAAAACATGTTTCAAAACCGCGTTTTTTTTAAAAGAATTCTTTTTTCAGCATATAGATGAGCATTGAAAAAAGAACGAAAGGCTATAAGGAAAAATATTAACAGTGCTTTCCTCTGGTTAATAGGATTCTATGTGATTTTGATTTCTTTTGCTCTTTTGTTTTTCTGATTTTTCTCAGTGGATGTGTATGACATGAAATTCAGGTTCTATTTTTAAAAACTAAAAATTAACAAATGCCTGGGGGAGGTGCTGAGTGCCGGGTTCTGATGAAGCCAGTTCCGTGGGCGTCCTAAAGAAGAGCTGAAGTCCAGGCTGTGGAGAGAGTGTGTTCTTGGAAGACTCGAGGGAGGAGTCATTCAAGGTGGATGTTGAAGTCGGTTTTCCATACGTAGAGGGAGGAGGAAGTCGCTGTGGGCAAAGTGAACAATTCTGGCAAAGTTAGAGGCGGCAGAACATCGGTGCGTGTGTGCGCATGCGCGTGCGCTAGGCTGAATAATGGCCCCAAAAGATATTCAGTTCCCAATCCCTAGAACCTGTGAATGTTAGCTTACACGACAAAAGAGACTTTGCAGATGTGATTCAGGATCTTGAGATGGGGGGGTGATCCTGGAGTATCAGGTGGGCCCCAGATGCAGCCACGTGTGTCCTTACAAGAGGGAGGCTGAGGGAGATCCGCACAGACCGCAGGAGGAGGGGATGTGATGGCTGCAGCACGAGGCCTCACGCTGCTGGCCTTGAAGATGGAGGGAGGGGCCTCGGGTCAAGAAATGCAAGGAACACGGCTCTGGAAGCTGGAAAAGGCCGGAGAACAGATTCTCCCCCCGAACCTCCAGAGGAGGGTGGTCCTGCCAACACCTTGATTTCTAGCCGGTGCAACTGATTTTGGACTTCTGACCTCGAGAACTGTCGGACAGTAAATGTGTCTTGTTTTCAGCCACCGAGGTTGTGGTGACTTGTTACAGCAGCCCCAGGAAACCAGTGCGGGGTGTGTGCAGGTCAGACTCGGTGCCTCTGCCTCGGTGGCACCCCGGGGTAGTGGACAGGACACCGGGTTGGGGTCTGGAAACCTGGCTCTGATCTGCCCTGGCTGTGTGACCTCGGGCTGAGCCTGGCTGAGCCCACAAGGTGGTCCTGAGTGAAGATCACCTGGGGGAGCGCCTCACTCATTGACAGGATGTGAGCCTCACCCGCCTCACCCATACCTGGTCTCTGCGTCAGGACAGGAAAGCTCTCGTTTTGCGCCCCTCCCCCTCTCAATCCTCAAGTGCTTTAAACTCAAACCACACGTGAAATGTATGTTCCAGGCAGAATGACCACGCATCTTTAGCCCCATAAAAAATACCTCTGAGGGCCTGGATGCTTTGTCAGTTCACCCGTTGGGTGGGGGTGGCCGGGCAGGTGTACCCCATCCTAGGCAGGTGAGATGGCGAGGGGACCCCAGCCTCCTTGGAGGGGACAGAGCGAATATTTCTGGGATGTCTTCTCCCCAGACTGGAGGGTTCCAGAGCCAAGTCTGGGGTTTGCAGCCCCCGGGAACATAGTCTGTGCACCCAACACTTCCCTGACAGCCTGCTCCAAACGCCGGGCTTGTGGGTGCCAGAAGTGGCTTTAACCATGTTTCCCACGTTGGTGTTTGGGAGTAGAGATGTTCTGTTGGGGCCTGGGGTCGGGCAGGGAACTGGGTTGGCGCTCCTTCAAGTTGCCTAGAGAGCCCTGTCCTGTCCCACCCCGAGCCCCTGCGCCCACCTTGTCCTCAACCATACGGCGAGAGCTCTGAGCCCACTGCTCCCGAAGCCCTGACAGCTCCAGACTATTTGCTGCGCCCTCGGTATACTGGGATGGGGCGGAGCGGGGTAGTGGTCAGGGGTGGCCTGGAGGTCCCTTGTAATCCAAGGCGGTCCTCTGGGAGGACTGTAGCCCCAAGATGTTCTGACGGAAGTGCCTGGGTTGGAAGAGACCTGGACTGCTAGAGTGGACTCTGGTGTTGCCCTCGAGTGTGGTGGGGAGGTCCTGCCTCCGAGCCCGTGAGCCCCCAACCCCACACCTGGGCCTGGCTGCCCGTGTGTGATGGCCAGACAGATGGTGGGATGCTGGGCTTCGCTCAGCTCCTCTGGGCCATGCAGGAGAAAAGACCTTAGACACTATGCTAGGTCTCTTGGTTGCAAGTGACAGAAACTGAACTTAGGCACGAAGAGGGAAATGTGGGATGTCTATGCAGCCCGGTGGACCTAGGGCCACATGGGGCTGTTGGGCTCTGTGTCCCCACTCCTATCAGTTCTGTTCTTTGCGTTGGTTTGGTTCTAAATCAGGCCCTTCCTCGTGGTGGCAAGATGGCTGCTGGCTCCCAGACCATCCTCCTGATAACCCCACAAGAGCTTCTCTTCCCCAAGGATTCCAGCAAAGCCCTGCTCCTGACTGGAGCCCGTGTTCCTCCCTGAACCGTCTCTGAGGCCGGGCCATGTGCTGTGTCCCCTTGGTTTCGCACTTCCTCTGCTACCTCACTGGCTGTTCCTTCTTGCTCCATGTTGCTGCTCTCTCCTCCCCTCATTCCCCTAGGACTCAGTCCCGAGACATCTTCTCTGTCCTTGCTCACTCCCTAGCTGGCCTCACCTCATCTCATGAGCTCAGACTCCATCTCTGGTGAGTCTCCAGCCCCAGCCTCTCCCCTGAAGCGCAGACTCTTCCATCCACCTGCCATTTGCAGCTCCACCTGGCTCAGGTCTCAGATCAACCCCCCAGGCTTCCCCCCAGCCTCTTCTTCCCGAGGTCTTCCCAGCTCGTCAAGGGCAACTCTGCCTCCAGTGACTCAGAACAAACCCCGAGTCACCCTTGACTCCCCTCTCTCTCTCATCCCCCGCATCTGATCTGCCCCATCACCTTCAGGACATGCCCGGGATCCGAGGATCACCACCTCTGCCACAGCCGCTGTGTGGCCAGCCGTCAACATCCCTCTTCTGAAATTACTGCAATCACTGGTCTCCCTGTCTCCACCATCGCCCCCAGGTCTAGTCTACACAGGGCAGGAGGAGGGAGCCTTTAAAATGGAAATCCTATCACATTCCCCCTCTGCGCAAACTGCCGAAGCCACTTCACTCAGAGAAAATCCAGAGTTTTTCTACCCACATTGAAGGCGAAATGTGACCTGATCCCCTGCTCTTACCTCTTAGTCCTTGTCCCCCTTCTTCCCTGACTCACTCTGCTCCAGCCACGCCTGCTCCCTTGCACCTGCCTCACAGCCTTTGCACGGCTGTTCCCTCTGCCCTGAGTGTGTTCCAGTCACCCACCAGCCCTCCTGCTCACCTCCTTCCTGTCTTTGCTGTCGGCGCGGGCTCAGTGAGGCTTGCTCTTACACCCTGGGTCGGGTCGCAGCCCCCAGCCCACTCCGTCCCCGTCTTGTACATTGTTTCCCCTGCACGTAGCGCGTCTGACACACCACGTATTTACTTAGATCTGTTGATTGTTTGCCTCCCCCTAGAAAGCTCTACAGAGATCGGACTGTCTATAATGGTCAGTATTTTATCTCCAGTGCCTGGCTCAATTCAGTGAATGAATGGAGTGAGCGAATGACTTATGCCTGGGCCACTTGGCCACCTCCGGGGGTGTGGTCATTCCTGCCTGAATCACCTGGACTGAGAATGGGGCAGGGGTGACATTAAAGGGAAACCAGGTGCTGTTATGAGAAGAAGGGGCCTGGGTGTTGAGCGGGCCCCACGCAGGGCCCCTTCTGCAGATGTGTTCGAGCGGGAAGACTTGGGGAGTTGCTTAGAGTGGGTGCTTCTCTGCCGGGTGAATGTTATTCCTCAGAGCACTAGCACAGCAGGCAATTCAGAGGAGTAGGGGGCTTCCCACGAGAAGAGTACCCAGTAAGACAGCTGCCCCCGGGCTCCCTGCTGCAGACCACCGTGCAGAGCCTGAGCCGGGGAGGGGGGGGAGGCTGGCTGCCTGGTTTACCTCTTTGAATCCTGCACAAAGATTGGGGACAAGTGCATCTTTGTTTCTGGGAGGTTTGTCAAATTAGGCAAAGATACACAGCTGAACTGAAGCACCTGTGTTAAAGAAACTTGAGAATTTGTGGCAAAAGGTGTCAAAGTGAGCTTGTTAATTTTTTAATGTAGGCCATGGTGCCCCGTGTTGATGCAGTTACTGTGAGCTGGTGAGGGGTGGGAAGGGGCTTTTCCTTGAGTTCCTTTAGCATGTTAGGGTGGATTGCCAAGAAAAATGTCCCAAGGTTAGATTAGCTTCAACTGTATGGGACAGAAAACCCAGGATATTAATAGATTAAACAAAATAGAAGTATATTCCCTCTTTCATAAACAGAGTCTGGGGATAGGTCATCCAGAATCATGGCTTAATGTTTCTCGGGTACCTCGACTCCTTCTCTGTTGCCACTTTACCACTTTTAGTGTCCTGCCTCAGGGTCCAAAATAGCTGTTTAAGTTCCCACCATCACATCTGAATTCCAGCCAGCAGGAAGGAGGAAGGGTTGAAGAATGGCTTATCTCCTCCCTTTAAGAACACTGTCCCAAGGTCACATGCTTCCATTTATATCTTACTGGCAGAATGTTGTCACATTGTCATAAGTAGGCTTTATTCCCATTGTCCACCTGCCCATCTAAAATTTGGGGATCTATTATTAAGGAAGAAGAGGAGAACAGATATCGGGGGACAGTTAACAGTCTCTGCCACAGTAGGACTCTTTCACTGGCTGCATACAGAAGCTGCCCACATGGAATGTGTTATTGGGATTCCAGTTCCGCCTGCCCTT
This sequence comes from Tapirus indicus, assembly GCA_031878705.1. Taxonomy (NCBI): domain Eukaryota; kingdom Metazoa; phylum Chordata; class Mammalia; order Perissodactyla; family Tapiridae; genus Tapirus; species Tapirus indicus. The sequence goes on along the minus strand of CM062927.1, from coordinate 26,108,132 downwards.
GCCCTTGGTCTGGGGATTGGAGGTGTGTTATGCCTGTGTTCATACCTGGAGCTGTGCTGTGTACGGAAACAGAGTTCATGCACTGGCGCTGTGCCTCCAGAGAAGAAAATTGTACAGTAAAGCTATGTTACATCAACTCTCAGATGCAGCCTCTGTGAGTGAGGTGGGCGTCAGGACTGCTCTCACTGCCGTCACGTATGCATCAGAATTTGCAGCGTGGAGGGCAGTACTGGAGACGGTGGAGGAGCACCCTTGGGAAATGCTGCCCCACCCACGTTCTTGAAGTTGGAGGACCAGGGCTGCGTGGAAGGCGTGGGCGGCAACAATAACGACTTCAAGACAGAGTGCTTTGGAGGCACGGGACCCTGAATGTGAAGAAGTTTTAGAAAGACCTTAAACAATTTATTTCACTTATATTTACCTTTTTAAGAATTCACGAGTGATATAGATGCTTTTAAACATCTGGGTCTAAGTCTAAAAGTGTTAAAGTGCTCAAAAAAAAGTCAAGTAAGTACAAAAACGTTCTGAATGAGAACTCCTGTGACTAACAGTTCAGAAGTTACTTTGTGTGTAATGAACGAATAAGCAAAAATATTAAGGATAATGATAATCAGGTTTCTCATCGTGGAGAAAAAATTACAGATAAAGGGGGAAAGTTAGACTAAACTGTGTGGTGTTGAATTGGAATTAAAGGTATCGGTATAAAAACCAGATTTTTGATATATATACAGATGGATAGATACAGAAGTAAGTGTGTGTGTGTGTGTGTGTGTGTGTGTTAGTAAACTTACATACCTTTCCTAGCTCTGCCTGCTGAGATGGCTTAGAACAATGACACCCCAGAAGGAATGAGCACACCCGGCGCGCAGATCTTGGTTTCTGAACAGCATTCTCCAATAAAGGAACCAGGGCTCCTTGAAGAAGTGGTTGATTCCAGGGCCGAGGCAGAGAAATACAAGATGCGTTTGGAACGTTGTATGGGACTAGAAGATAAGAAACTACCCCCAAAATGATGGACGCCTGGTGAAAGGACCCAAGAGCCAACTTGAAGGAACCCTCAGTGACCAAATCTGGCACAATTTGAACAATAAAATAAATAATGATAGCAGTGGATTATAAGCCATAAAATAGATATATCTGTGAGTCCATACTGATGTAAATAAATAATTGAATAAATAAGTAAATGGAGGAGAAAGGACAGCTCTAAGAGAATTCCAATTAATAAATGTCAAAGGAATGATGGAAATAGAAAAGTATCATTAATCAAACACCACAGTAATAACTGTAGGCAAGAATCATCAATGGTTGCTAAAATTAGTGGGCGAAAGTATGATGAGAAACAGGATGTCTGCATAGTCTCCAAGTATCCTCCCACAAGATACTTATTGATTACAAAAGGAAAAATAGTAACTTTTCATTGGGGAAACCTGCAGACACCACCTTAGTCAGGCGATCAAGGTTAACATCCAAGTCAGCATCCAGATTGGATGCTGGTACCCCCGGTATGTTGCGGTGAGAAGAGCAGATCACTTCTGTTTATTCTCGCCCAAAATGCATAACATTGGTCTGATCATAAGAAAACAGCAGAAATACCCCAATTGAGGGACATCCTACAGATTTAAGTGACCAATATTCTTCAAAAGTGTCAACGTCATGAAAGACAAAGGCAGCCTGAGGAGCTGTCCCCCGCTGGAGGACACGACATAACTAAATGCAATGTGGCATCCTGGATTGGGGTGTTACTGGGAAAACTGGTGAAATTCACTTAGGGTCTGTAGATTACCTAACAGTATTGTGTCGGTGTTTTATTTCCTGGTCTCTCTAACCGTGTTTTGGTTCTGTAGCCTGACCACATTAGGGGAAGCTGGGTGAAGGGCACGTAGGAAATTTCCATGCTTTATTTTTTCTTCAATTTTTTATGTCTAAAATTATTTCAAAATAAAAAGTTAAAAGGTGGAGGGAAGTACTATGTCTTAATTTAATTGGCAGTGTTTTTTTTCTCTTCTATTGGTACATAAAAAGTGTGAGTTATAATCAATGGTATCTTAGATTTGATAAATTCTGCTATGTAGAGTAAAAATCTCCTTTTATACCCTTCCAAACTCATCTCCTTTTTAGAGATAAACATTGTTACAAGTTACCCTGAATCATTAAGTCCCTTTTTTTTTTCAATTTGCAAACATATGTGCCTGTTCAGTGCGTATGTATTTTACATAAATGGGCTTATTTATACTTATTATTCTATGGCATGCCTTTTCCTCTTAACTGCATGTTTTAGAAGGCTTTCCCTGTCTGAGTGGAGCTACCTCATTTTTTAAATAGCTGCGTGATGCTCCAGGGCGTAGATGTTCCATGGTTTATTTAACCATTCTCCTGATGTTCGTGTGGGTTGTTTCCACTTTTTTTTTTTTTTTTTTTTTTGCTATTCCAAGGAGTGCTGCAGCGAGCGCCTTGCCCACTGCATCTCAGTGTACACGTGGGCGTTTTTCTTTAGGAGAAATGTCTCAAGATGGAGTTGCAGAGTTGACAGATACTTGCGTTTTTACAAACTACCAAGTTCCCCCCAAATAACGTTGAACCCACTGCAATCCACTTAACAGTCTCTGAGTGTGTGCTGTTTCCCCACAACCTCACCAACACTGAAGGTTTTTATCAGTCGTCTAATAGTTTGCAGTCTGAGTGAAGAATCAGTCATTCAGGTATTCCTTCATTTCATCTCATTCAACACAAACATACCAAGTGCCAGCAGAAAATATTAATGACTGGTTATTATTATTATTATTGTAGGGATATGATGGAGAAAGGCATTCCAGGCAGAGGGAACAGCATGAACAAAGGCACAGGCTTCCTGTGGGTAGAAGGTGCTCCTTAGTCAAGGGGGTCTTTAGCTATGCGTGTTAGAGTCCAAATATGTCTGCCCTTGGGTGGTAATTAGTCTTTGGGCGGGGTGAACTGATGTAGTCTGCACAGAAATTGAGGCTAATACTCCCATTTTGCAGATAAGCAATCCTTTTGGTGATTTGCCCCAAATAACACTAGGCAGTGAATGTTACAGAAGAAATGTTGGCCAGGGTTCCAGTGACTCCAGCCCAACCACTGAGAAGCAGAGGGCTGGAATTCATCCCAGCCCCATTGGGTTCTAACGACGTATGTTGGGATGGAGGGAAGTAAAAAGGGCGGACTGAAAAGGGCCTTCATTCACTGTTGCTTCCCAGAGCCCTGGGGTCCCCCCCCTCCCCCCCGCTCTGTGCCCCTTGCTCCTCACTCCTCTCACCCAGGCTGCCTTGTGGTAGGTTGATAGGAATCTCATTTTCTTTCTTTTATTTTTTTCCTGCTTTATTGAGATATAATTGACATATAACATTGGGCAAGTTTAAGGTGTCCAATGTGTTGATTTGATAAGGAATCTCATTTTCTTATAACTTATCATCTAGCTGCTTTTTTTTTTTTTTTTTGAAGTCATAACTTTCTTAGGAGGAAACTTCCCTGCCACCGCTCTGTGGGAATGTCCGCTCTGGCCTCTGTCCTGGAGCCCCACGTCACCACCTGCTGGGCCCCGTCTCTGTTTTCTATGGTCTGAGACATTCCCAGTTCCCTGGATTATAAGGTTTCTCTCCAGCCCCCTTCCCCGCCACCCCCGCCCTCACGGGCCATCTGTCCCTGCACTGCCCACTCTTAGCCCTTTTAATAGCACCGTCCTTGGGGAGGCTGGTCTCCAGGCTGGTTTCATAACAGGCCTGGTGAGGGCGGGGACACCCCAGTGCTGCAGAGGCGTTTAATCGAGTTGGGTGTTCAGGGGGGCTGGAGGCTAAAAAAGTCCTAAAAGGAAAGAGTTTTCCAAGGTGGGGGCCCTTCTTTCAGCTCCCACCCGGATGGACGGCTGACTGTGCACACATCAGAAAGGATGGAAGAGAAAGCGGGGCGGGGGGGAGAATACACCTTTCTAAAAATACAGCCCATCTGCATTGTGTTAGCTGTTTCCCCGGAAACCCCTGGGAGCAGAGAGCTCTGCGTGGCACAGAGGTGCAGGGCCTTGGGGACCTGGGTGGGCGGGGGCCCCTGCCTGGCCTCTTCCCGCTGGGATGAGGCTCTCCCCGGGACTCTGCAGCTCTGGATCAGCCCTCCATGAGGCCTGCATGGCCAGCAGCTCCCAGCCCAGCCTCAGCACATCTGAACCCCAAACTAGACTTGGGTGGGGACCCCCATGCGATCATGAGGCACCATCTCTGCAAGTCCCTGGAGGCCTGATGCTTCCTGCTCCCGATGGGAAGGAAGGAAGCCCAGGGAAGGTCTGGTCTCATGACAGCCGGCCACAGAAGTGCGTTCCATCCGAGGCCCCGTGTCCTTGGGTCCCAGACAACCACTGCGCCAGCTCCCCAGTCACTGGGGCTTCCGTAGGGAGAAGCCAAAGGCACGGGTAGGATGGGGCGAGGGGCATCTTCTGACTGGCCAGCTTATGGGATTGTCAGCCTTTCAGGGCAGAAGGGAAAGTCTGAGGGCTTCACCCTTAAGAAAGACTAAAAATAGAAATGGGAAGGAAGGGGGGAGTGGAGAAGGGGGGAGGGAGGGAAGGAGGGAGGATGAGAGGAAGGATAGGAATCTGTCCTTCCATCCTTCCAGGTCAGGAGGTGTTATAGAACTACTCCTAGTTCTCGTAATTTAGATAATAGTGTATGTTTTATAACTGCTTTTTCCATTTATTATGACACAAGCATTTTCCCATGTTATTAAATAATCTTTCACAAGTTATTGACCCATTGTTTGTCTAGTGCCCTATTCATGGACATTTAGTGTTTTCTAGGTTTTTGTTTTCTATTTTAAGTGGCACTGTGGTGAGCATTTTTACAGATAAATCATTAGGTGCTCTCTTTGGTTTCCTCTGGAAATTTCTTCCAGGGAGAGAATTGCTGAGTCCAAGAGTATGAACCTTTTCAATTATTTTAATTCATTCTGCAAAACTGCCCTCCAGAAAGATGTATGAGTTTATACACCCACAAGCAGTATAAGAAAAGTGCCAGTCTTGGTGCATCTCTGCCAGCACTGCAATCTTAGCCAGTTCCACTGGCCAAAAAAAAAAAAAATCTTGTTTTAATTTGAATTTCTTTGACTTCTAGCGAGCTTTCATATTTTCCCATGTATTTATTGAGCAACTTTAATTCTATGAATTTCCAGTTCATGTCCTTGGCTAGTTTTTCTCTTGGTGCATTCTGATCTGCACTATGCAGAGATCCAAGTGAGGGATGGCGGTGCCAGGTGGGCAGGATTGTGGGGTCCTGGGACCCTGTCTGTCTGCCTCACCACTGGCTCCTCCAAACACACAGGCATGCATGTCCACACACGACCCTTTTCTCTCCTGAGGGTCAGAGGCCCAGGGTCTCCCAGGAACGCCCAGCCATTAGGGCCTGGGACCTACCGTCTGGTGGCCTGGGGGTTGAGTGGTTCCCAGGTATCAGCCTCCTCGCTGGTGGTGCGTCATGACGGGCACCCCCTCCTTCAGTGTCACTCTGCCTGCCTCGCTGCCAGGGCCCCCTTCTCCCCTCTCAGGGCCATCCTCACCCAGGCTTGTCCTTCCAGGCCCTCAGGACAGCCCTCAGCTCTTCCTCTGTGTGTCCTGCCGGACCCCGCTGCCCACTTCCCACCACCAGGGGCTTCTGTCTGCTTCTGACCCTGCGTGTGGCCTCCCCACACTCACCCCTGTATAAATGCAGATGTTTACTTGAAATTATTTTAGGGATCATCCTGTGCTTTTCTTTTGTGGGGGAACGTGTTTTAATTTTTAAGAGCAAATAATAAAACGACATCCCTGAGCCAGGCAGGCGAATCTCGCAGACGGAGCCTCGCTGCCTCGGTGGAGCCTCGCTGCCCCGGTGGAGCCTCGGGGGTGGAGCGTCGGCGTGGAGGGTCGGAGCAGGGCCCGGGCTCCCCGCCGCAGCAGACCCCAACCCTCGTCCTCGCCCTCCCGCCCCAGGGCTCCTGCTCCACGACGTGACCATGGCCGGGCTGCAGGAGCTGCGGTTCCCGGAGGAGAAGCCGCTGCTCCGGGGCCAGGACGCCGCCGAGCTGGTGAGTCTCCCCTGCGCGGTCCTGCGGCGGAGGGCGTCCCCTCGTGGCCAAGAAGGGAACCGCGTGCCTTCCCTCCAGGCTTGACGATTGCGAGGAGCTGACCCTCCACTGGCGAGCCCTCTGAGAAGTTTTGTCCCCGCCTTGGGGGCGTTCCCGGGCTGAGTGCCCACGCGAGTAAGACCCAGCCCATCTCGCTCTTTGGGAGGGCCATTCCCATTTTAGTGCTGAGAACACGTAGGCACAGAGAGGTTAACTCACTCGGCCAAGGTCACACAGGGAATGAGACGGAACTCAACCCCTGGTTCTGGGAGGCCCTTGAGCCCCAAGAGGGTACCCGCTGGGCAGTGTTGCCTCCAGCAGGGGCATGGTGCTTCCCCATCTGCCGGGGCCCTTCCTGGTCTGCAGCTTCTCTGTCTTTTGCTCAGAAGCTCTGAGGACGAGGGCAAGCATTACCAACAGTGCCGCCAGGAGCAGTGGACCGAGGCACTCAGGGTTGTTATTTAGTCCCAAATGGCCCTCACTGGGGCACCTGGCATTAGATTCCAGTTATTTCTACCCCGTGCTTTCTTGTGGTGGTGAAGCAGACACACCTTCCCTTTCTCTCTCTACAAGGAAAAGCTGTGGGTCCACTGCTCTAGAATTCTGGGGTGTCAGGGCTGGGGTGTCTCTGTTGGTTATGCTGTCCCGGCTCACTTTACAGATGGAGGAGCCAGGAGCCCAGTCCCTGAATCTTCAGTGCCCCGGCCTCCCGCAGTCTCCCACCTCCCAGCAGGAGGTGTGCCCCAGAGCCACTGAGCACCACGTGTTGGGACAGCGTGACCGGCCAGGGCTCCAGGGGCCCAACCCCACGAGGCCGGCAGTCCTGCCCCCGAGAAGGGTACAGTCTTATCTTGAAGACAGAGCCTGGAGTTAGCTTATCAGTCCTGATTATCTGAGGGCAGGCCCCCAGGGATGGTCAGGGGACAGCTGGGGAGCCGCACACTTCACACTTCACTGTCTCCTTGGTCAAGCTCCCATCGACTCTTGCCCAGAGGCCTGTAGCAGCCTCCCCACTGGTCTCCTGACTTGTCCAACCCTCTTGAAATACATCACATCCCTCTTCTGCTTGAAGCTGGTCAGAGTTCCAGCCGCAGTCCTTCCTGGGCCCCCACGCTCTCCCCCTGCTCACTCTCTCCTGCCCCCCAGTGCTCGCTGCTCGTCCTTGAACAAGCCATTCATGTTCCCAGCTGTCCTCTCGGCTTGGGATACGCTAGCCCCAGACATTGTCTTTATTTTATTCAGGCTCCACTGTAATGCTCCTCCTCAGAGAAGCCTCCTCTGACTGACACCCCAGCAGACATCCTGCTTTGTTCCCCTGGTCCCGCAGCACCTGGCGGGGTGCCCTGCACGTGGTAGGCCCTCAGCACAGATGTGGGCTGGGTGGAAGTTGTTGACTGTGGTGTAGCTCAGAAGCAAGAAGTTTCTCAGAACTCTCTGAAAAGTTCCTCCTCCCACAACCAGCCCGTCTTTCAAGGCATGCAAGCAGAGACCAGCCTTCTTTGAGGGCTTGGTGGGGCAGGTGGTGGCCCTCGGGGATCCCTGCACCCCATCACAAGAACTGAGATGAGGGGTTACAGGGCAGCCACACAGAGGTGCTGCCTGCTGGGATGGGGTGTGCGTCTGTGGGCGGCACAGAGAGCTGAGGGCCCCCTGACCTCACTGTCCTGTTCTGTCTCTTCCACTCCTCACCTCGGCAGGGCACCCCGAGAGATGCCCCCCACACCCCTTCCCTGCCCAGCCCAGCCCCTTGCTGCCTCTCCCTCCCTGACCCTGTGAGCATGGCCCCCCTTTGACCAGCAGCCTGGCTCTGCCTTCTTCCTGCTGCATTTGGTGTCTCACCTCATCCCACCTGGACCTGGACCAGAGTTTGCCTCTGTGACATCCCCACCCGGCACGAGGGTCTGCCTTCCGTCCTCCCGGGAGGCCTCGAATCCCCAGCTCAGTTTCTCTCCTCTCTCAGGTCAGCACAAGCCCCGTGCCCTGTGTGGACCTGGTCACATCTGCTTTTTCCAAAGGTACATGGACGGCTCCCTCCCCAACCCCCAAAAAACCTCCTGGGTGCTCCCCGTGTGGCCTTTGCAGATTTCTGTGACAACTGTGCCGCCCGTCCTGCCTTGCTCTTGGTGTCTCTGAGCCGTTCTGTGCTCTTTCCCAGGCGGTTACACTCACAGACACATTCCCCTTTTCCAGCCACACTGTGTCTGTCCTTTTCACTTTTTAAACTCCTGCAACCTGCTAGGTGCAAACTCTTCGAGTCCAGTGAAGAGTGAAGATTTCCACACGGCTCCCCTCCATCCCCCTACCGGCCATTTCAGACTTCCTGCCTTTGAAGACTGGGGGTGTGTCCAGGGCTCCCTGGTAGAATTGTTGCTCCCTCTCCCCGCCCTGTGTCCCCCACATCGGTCTCCCCCAGGCGGCTCCTGGGCCCCTCCGCCTCCTCTCGGCTGGGCCCTCTCTCCCACTTGTCTTACTCGGAATGTTCGTGCAGCTCCTCCTGGACCTCTGTGGTCTGTGGATTGGCTTGTATTATTCCTGCTGTTTCTTGGTTTTGGGGTCCTGCCCTCCACAGCTTCCCATCCTGGCCCCCCACCCCAGCACCCTGAGAGCGCATGGCGCACCCTGCCATGATCTGCCTCATCCTTTGTGTCAATTTTGTTTTTAACAAAACTGCCCCCTCCCTTCCTCTCTTAGGGTCTCGAGTATGAAAACCTCCTGCGTCTCTTTCCCTGGCCCCCTTGTGCACGGTCTTCTGGAGAGGATTCATGAGTAACCAACCCCGTCTCCCAGACCCCTGTCCCCTTCCTTGGAGGTCCCAGAAGTGGCCTGGCCACCTCCATGATCTCCCCCTCCCCATGCAGAGCCCCCAGCCCTGGGTTGAACTTCTCCTTATTTTGGAGTAAGACATCAGAATCTCTGGTTTTCATTCTTTTCCTTCCCACTCCCGTGACTTGGGGTCATTTTCCTTCTTGTTGCACGTTAGTGGCCCACCCCTTCTCTTGCTGGCCCCCCATAACATCCACTTCTAATCCGATGGTCTCATTTATCCACGTATTTACTCAGGAGAGGCTCATGGAGCATCTGTAGCACACGAAGGCCAGTGCAGGGGGACCAAGCACGGGACAGCAGCTGACACCCTGCTTCTCTTTCAATCCCCGAGACAGTGAGGCTCCCAGGCTGAGTGGCCTGCCCAGTTGCTCAGAGCCCAGCAGGGGGGAGCAGAGAGGTTTCTAGACAGACACAGTAGAAGGGGAGGCAGGGGCCCAGGATCTCTGCTTTTCCTGGACATGTGCTGGGCCCCCTGTGAAATTTCCTTCCCCCGACAGAGACCCAGAGAGGGCGCAGAGTGTCTGAGGGCCCCCGGGAGGCGTTGGGGAGAACCTGGCAACTTCAGACACACAGGGTTCGAGCCCCCACTCCTCCGTGCTCCATCTCTGCCGCGTGTAAACAGTGGGTGCGTCTGAGCCGCGTTCCCCTCATCCGTGAAGTCAGACTTGTTCATCCAGATCTGCTTGTGTTTGGGGAGCCCGCTCCACGCCAGGCTTTATGCTGAGAGCAGAGCCAGACGTGGTCCCGCCCCTTGTGGTGGCTGCAGCCCAGTAGGAGGGCCGGACATCAGAGACGCACACCTTCAGTGTCAGTGAGCCTGGAAGCAGGGCCCTCCGTGCATGAGGCAGGCAGGTGTGAGGGGGGAGCAGCCGGGGCTGCAGCCCCAGACGGCGCCTCTGTGCAGGTCAGGAAAGCCCCCTGTCCCTCCCTCCAGGCGTGGGCCGGGCCACGCCATCCCAAACGTGGGCGTGATAGCCATGCCCGCCTCTGCCCTCTTTCCCCGCCTCTGTCCTCGTGCCCCGATGGTCAGACCTCGAGAACCATCTATGGGGGCAGCAGGGCAGAGTGAGGAACAGCAAGGATTTGGGGTCAGAGTTTCCACCACTTTCTGGCCTGTGATTCAGCCTTCTCACCGGTGAAGTGGGAATCTTCATGTTGTAAATTAATCGGTAAAATCGATGCGTGCAGCTGCTCATAGGCTCATCTGTCAAGGACTTAATAGCCCGATGCCTGGTGCTTGGGAAGCCCTGGGTCACTTTTGTTAACCTTAAGACAAACTGGGGAACAGCAAGCGAGTCTGCTCAAGGCGGAGCTGCTGTGAGAGTCCCCTCCCCGCCCCGGGCAGCCCGGGGCCTAACGAGCCACCCCCTCTGTTTGCCTTCCCTTAGGAGAACTCTGACACCTTCCTCTTGGCTGTGGACACAGACTGGAAGGTAGGTCTGGCTCAGCCTCCTGAGATGGGGGATCGACAGCTGGCGGGCCCTTCGCCCCAGCCAGCCTGTTCCCAGAGGAGGGTCGCAGCCCTTCTGTGTGCCCCCAGCCTATAGCCGCAGGGGCTGTGTGGGCACATCGCAGCCTCAGGACCGTCTCCGCTGCTCACAGCAGCCCTGCCTGCCCCCCTGTCCCATGGAGAGGTGACCCCTCTCTCCCTCCCTGAACAGGACTGTGGAGGGAGGGGAGGCCTGGGGGAGTGAGGATGCTGTCAACTGAATCAGCATCTTCCTCGGATGAAAGCCAGGTTGACGCTCTGAAATAGCTCCTGTTTCCATGGCAGCTGTTGCCGGGACAACCACGTCCTCTTTAATTTGATGCCAGATTCCCTGTGAAAATTGAAATCGTTCTTTGTTTTTATTCCTCCGCACGATGATTTCGATTTTGCTCCCTTAGCCAGCCATTTCTCCCCTCTGAGTCCCATAGTGGCCATTTATTTCTGGACCTCAGAAGACATCTGACAGCAGACACAGTGGGAGCTGTATTCTGGGGCCCCGCTGGCCCTCAGAACCTGCTGAATAAAGTCAGACCCTTCTGAGACCCTCCTCCTGGCTAGATTGAGCTAGCTCCCAGGCCACTGCCCTGGTCTGGGCCTGACTTCGATTTGGGTCAGTCTCCAAGCCCCATGACAGCCCCAGCCTCATGGTCTGGATGCAGGGGTGACGTGGGAGGTGGGGTAGCCCGTCAGCTCCTCCCCCAGGTGCCAGCTCTGCAGCAAGGCTGGAGGATCTGGATCCGGGCCTGTGTCGGCCCTGGGTCACGAGCCCCTTCAAGGACGCAAACGGAGGCCTCAGAGCAGCCAGTGTGTCGCACATGCTCTGGTCCCCTGGGAGCACCAGCTCCAAACACAAAGGGCCCTGGAGCTGGGGAGGACAGGCTGGGGTCTGTGGGGGTCAGGCTGGGGTCTGTGAGGGACAGGCTGGGGGACAGGCTGGGGTCTGCGGGGGGACAGGCTGGGTCTGTGGGAGATCAGGCTGGGGGACAGGCTGGGTCTGTGGGGGACAGGCTGGGGTCTGTGGGGACAGGCTGGGGTCTGTGGGGGACAGGCTGGGTCTGTGGGAGTGGGAAACAAACGAGCCCAGGAGGAGAGAAGAGAGGGATGTGTCCACGTGAGGTGGCCCAGGCCCAGCCCGGGTCAGCGCAGGAATGCCAAGGGGTCCTCTCTGCTCCAAATGAGGGCAGGAATGTCTGGACAGATGGCCCCTCCTCCCCACGAGGGGGCCGGTGAAATAAAATCCAGAGCAGCCAGCTGCGTGACATCGAGTGGGACCCCCGAGGCCAGTGGGGCTGACTGTCAGCCCTCAAAAGTATGAAAGGGGAGAAGAGAGTCCTGGGGTCCTTTGCACCTGTAGGCCAAGCCCAGGATGGGGTGGCCGCCCCCGTGTGTGGGACCCTGGTTCTGAAGACACTTTGCTTGGTAAAGGGCAGCACATGTGAAAAGGCCCCTCACCCTCTGCTCTGGCTGCACCGCACAGAAGCTGCCTTTGTTTTTTCCGTAGAGCAGCTGCGAGGTTGGCCCTTATCTGGGCCAAGGCCTGGCAGAGATTTTATCCCGTTTCGTCCTTTGCCCCACAGGCCGAGCCACTGGGGGAGGCAGAAGGACAAACTAGAGGCAGACAGACCTGGGTCCAGGTCCTGGCCCTGCCACTTAGGGGCCACGCGACCCCCACGTCACTACCTCATTTGTACTGTGAGACACGCAGCGCGGACCCCCGGGTGTTTGTAGGGTCAGGGATGGTGCCCTTGGGCCGGGCACTCAGACCCTGGGCTGACGGTGACGAGTGGCCACCAGAGCGTGAAGTCAGAGCCGGACTGCCTGGGTGTGATTCCTGGCTCTGTGCTCACTGGCTGTGTGATGTGGGCAGGTTACAGAACCCCTCTGTGCTTCATTTTCCTCATCTGTAAAGTGGATAAGAGGATAAAAGGAGGTAACGTGTGTAGAGCCTTTGGAAAGAGCCGGCCCGTGGGAGACATGCTAATAAGCATTTACTACTCTTAATAATGTGACCTCAGGCCGAGAGTGCTAAGGTGCTGGTGAGCTGAGTGGGGGAATTAACTTCTCTGTGCTTCTGTTTCCTCATCCTTTCTCATAGGTTTGTGAGGATTATGTGTTATCCCTGCAGCTTCCTGTGCAGTAGGCACTGCTGTTCTCCCATTTATGAATGTGAAGGCTCAGAGAGGTTGACTGACTTGCCCAAGGTCACCCAGCTAGTGGGCGGGGGAGCCAGGACTTAACCTCAGGTCTGTGGATGCAAAGCCAGTGAGCTGAGCAGAAACGGGGGCCATGGCTTGGGGTCGGCAGAGTCCAAGGTCAGCTTGTCACCTGGGTCCAAGGGTAGCAGAGGCCACTGAGAGGTCAGAGGTTGGGGGGGCATAAGGTTGGATGGGACCATGGTGGAGGAGGGGTTTGATGGCAGAAAGGGAGGGAGGCCATCCCCCGCCCCCCCACTTTGAGAAGCCTCTGGGAGGATTGAGGTCGAAGGGCAGGGCTGCGCCTTGGCAGGCTGCCTCAGTTGCCGGAGCCTCTTCCCGTGCCAAAGTGGCTGCAGGGAACAGGGAGCATGGCCAAGAAGTGAGGGGCCGGGGGACATCCCGGTCCACACCCTGGCTGCCCTGTGAGAGCACGGGGCCCGGCACTCTGCACTAGGCTCCCAGAGTGGGAGGTTGGAGACCGGGCAGGGAAGGCTGCGGACGGCCCCAGGCAGAGGACATGGCCCGTAACAGCTGACATGGCAGATGTTGACCAGGTCACTAGGCACCCAGAGACGGGGAGGTGACCGCCTTCCCGGTCTGTCTGTCGCGCAGGCTGGGGCGAGTGGCGCGTTCCTTCACCAAAGAGACAGAATGGGGGCACGGGCGCCCCGCACCCCTCCCTTCTCTCTGTGGTTCCTGCCTCTCAGTCCCGGGCTCCTCCTCCGCTCCCCTCTCTGGCCTACTTCCTCTCCTCCTCCTCCTGTTTACTCTGCCCACCTGTCCCTAGCCAGCTCCCCACCCAAACCTTTGCTGCTCTGGAGGATGGGGCCTAGAGCCTGAGGTGGCTCGTGCGTCCTGCTCCCCAGAGACCCGGGAGCCAAGCCCCACGCTGGCTGGTCCGAGACAGAGGGCGGGTGGGTCTGCAGGAGGGGGGCATGTCCACTTCATCAGGCTGCCTCGGGTCCCTCCTCCTCTCCCTGGGGACCTCCAGCCCCTTGCTGCAGGCGGGGGTTGGGGAGGGCAGAGCTGGTTTGTGCCCACCACACGCCTGGTCCTGCAATCTACCCAGGCCCCCTGGTCCCAGAACCCCCTTTCAGCAGTGTGGGCCGGCACTGGGCATGCTCGTGGGCAGAGTGGGGGCTGCCCTAGGGGACACCCTGGGGGATGAAGAAGGAGCAGCCCTTTGGAGCAGGGTCATGACCCAGGTTGCCCCAGACAGCGGTGACTCCCCACGACCCCTCAAGGTTAGGTGATCCAGACCTTGCTGATGTGGAGGCTGGGCCTGGGGCTCCTCTAGGCCCTCCCTGCTCCCCAGGGCATGGCTCAGGGGCTGTGCAGTCTGGGGCATGCCTGTGTGTCCCGCCCTGCCCTGCCTTGGTGTGGGTGTCTGTGAGAGGCCCCTGTGTACACAGGGCGCACCTGGACGTGTGGCCTCGCCTCCGGTCTTCCCAGGACTCTGTGTGCAGCTGCAGCTGTGGGGGTGTGTCTGCGTGCTGGGGGCGGCGGGATGCAGGAGCTGGGCACCATCCAGGATGATGTGTTGCTGGGGGCGGGAGGAGCAGGAGCAGGAGCAGGGGCTGGGTGAGTGAAGACGTGGGAAGCCAATTGGAGCCAGGTTTGTGTCCCGACAGCCAATCTGGCAGCGGGGGTTCCGAGCTGGGAGGAGGGGCCGGCCTAGGGTCCGCAGGCTCCGCATATAAATGGCTCCGGGAGGAGCGGCTCCCCATCAGAGAACCGCTGGTCTCCTGCTGGAGCTGCGTCGTTCCTCCGGGCCCAGTGACTCAGGCCTTTGTTTGCCCTTCCTGGTCGAGGCGGGTCGCCTCCCTCGGCAACATGCCGGAGTGCTGGGATGGGGTGAGTGAGGGCTCGCGGGCGGCGAGGCGGTCGGGGAGGAAGGGCATCCCTCTGCCCAAGTCTGGTGGCGGATCTGCCTTCAGTCGCCTCGCCTTGGGGATCACCAGGGCCAGACCGGTAGGTCCTAGTCTCCCTGGTGACCCCGGTCTGCAGTGATTGGGAGCAGCTGCTAGTTAGGGCCTGCGGGGGAGGGCGGGGAGGGCTGACATCTACAGAAAATGCCGTGGGCCGTGACTTGTCTGCAAGCCTGTGTGGACCGGCGCGCCAGCGTGTGTACATCCCACGGACTGTGTCCCTCCGCCTGCACGTGCCCGGCTGGTGTCTGCTTCGCGCCTGTGACCATGTCAGCCCTGGGGGAGGCTGTGCGCCCTGCATGTGTCTGGGGTGCCTGTGCGTGCAGGGGTCTGCCCTCCTGACCTTGCGGGGGTTGTCTTGGTTGCTTGGGTGGCTGCATTGGAGTGCCAACAGGACAGATAGCCTCTTTCTTCCTTAGGAGTTGCTTGCATCTCCTCCTGGTCCCCAGGGCACGGCGGTGCCAGTCGGGCAGAGGCTGGGAGGTCTGGGGCAGGGTGCTAACTAGGCCTTCAGGCCGGGGTCCCTGTGGGGGAGGGGACGAGGGGGGTCGCGGTGCCTTATTTTGTGGTTGGGGAAGGCAACCCTGGAGCCGTGAGCCTGCAGGCTAGGGGTCCCGGGTGGATGCCAGCGCGCCGCCTCCCGCCCAGGAAAGCAGTGACCAGGGGTGCTGTTCTTCCTCAAGGAGGGAGAAGCAGGCGCGCACCTACTCCTGCACCCCCGACCCTGGCCTGGCCTGCCCGGTCTGCAGACCACGGGGTCGCCTCGCACCCAGGCAGCGATGTCAGCGCCTGCCCGCGGGCGCAGCCCGGGTCCCTGCAGGATGGAAGCGGTGGACGGAAGAATCGCACTAGCCTCCCCTCCCCAGGCGCGCGCTGCAGCCGGGCTCAGAGGGCCCGCAGCCCTCAAGGTCACAGGCGAGGGGAGACGGACAGGCCGAGAGGGGACGCCAGAGCCCCCTCCCTTGCTGCCGCAGTGCCTCCCGCCGGCGTCCACCTGGAGGCGGGGGCCGGGCTCTGACGTCACCGGGAGCCAATGGGAGCGCTCAGTCCTGGGAGTGGGGGGCTCCGAGTGCGTCGCGCTGCGGCCCTTGGGGCGCCCCCCTTGTGCAACACCCAGAGGGACAGGGACGCTCAGCCTTATTAGGGGGCGCTGGGTCTGAGCCCCGGCTTTGGAGGAGGCGCGGGGAGGTCGGCGGGAGGGTTCAGCCAAGGTCAGTGGGCCGCTCGGGTCGGACCACCGGGCCAAAGCCCCCGGGGCCTGTCCAGGTCCCCCCTTCCCGTCCCCGAGATGAGCTCAGAGGGGCAGCACTGCGGCTGAGTCCCGTCGCCCGGGGGATGGGGACCTGGGTGGCCGTACAGGGCGGGTAGGGGACAGACCCCCCTCACACACCCACGGGCGGTGGAGGTCTGTGTGTGGAAGACTGTCACCCTGGCCCTGACTTGTGCCCGGCGGGGCTTGAGATGATCCCCGTGTCGAGGACTGCACTTTATGCCGCAGGAAGCGCATTGCAGCGCTTGTGCGATGGGCGCCCCTCCTGCCCCCAACCCCGCCCTCCATGGCACTGTGCACCCCTCCTGCCTCAGCCCTCCCCTCCATAGCACTGTGCACCTCTCCTGCCCCCGACCCCACCCTCCATAGCACTGTGCACCCCTCCTGCCCCCGACCCCGCCCTCCATGGCACTGTGCACCCCTCCTGCCCCCGACCCCGCCCTCCATGGCACTGTGCACCCCTCCTGCCCCGACCCCGCCCTCCATGGCACTGTGCACCCCTCCTGCCCCGACCCCGCCCTCCATGGCACTGTGCACCCCTCCTGCCCTGACCCCGCCCTCCATGGCACTGTGCACCCCTCCTGCTCCAGCCCTCCCCTCCATGGCACTGTGCACCCCTCCTGCCCCCGACCCCACCCTCCATGGCACTGTGCACTCCTCCTGCCTCAGCCCTCCCCTCCATAGCACTGTGCACCCCTCCTGCCCCAACCCCGCCCTCCTGAGCCAAGAGAGCATGCAGGGTGGGGATGCAGCATGGCCTCCCCAGCAGGTGCAGGTCGCTGTGGAGAGGGTGCCTGTTCGGAAGTCTCTTGGGTGGAGCTTGATCTCCTCCTCAGAAAATGCAGCCTTCAGCACATATTCCTAAGGCTGCCACCTGACAAGGCCCGCCCTGCCCTCTCTGGGCTTGACCTTGGGCAAGTCGTTTCTCCTTTCCCAGCCTCGGATTCCTCCTCCGTGGCTTGAGTCTCTGTGAGGACTAAATGAGAAGACGTAAAAAATGTCCGATCAGGGGCTGCCCAGTGGTGCAGCGGTTTAGTTCACGCTTGGCAGCCCGGGGTTCGCGGGTTCAGATCCCGGGCGCCCGCCGAGGCACTACTTGTCAGCCATGCCGTGGCGGCATCCCATATAAAGTAGAGGAAGATGGGTACGGATGTTAGCCCAGGGCCAGTCTTCCTCAGCAAAAAGGGGAGGATTGGCAACAGATGTTAGCTCAGGGCTGGTCTTCCCCACAAAAAAAAAAAAATGTCCGATCAGTGGTCAGTGAGCAGGAAGTGTTCCTTGTTCTGATGGCCTTGAGGGAGGACAGGCCTGGGACGTGGGAAGGCTGGGGTGGACCTGGGCCCACCCTGGGGACAGCGGGGTTTATTTAACAGGGCTTCACAGCTGAAGTGTGGCTCCTAGGGTGTGCTCTTTGGCCATGAGGTTGGCACCACTTTCTCATTCCCTGCTGGAGACACAGGCCTGGACAGTGGTCCTCTGAGCCCAGACCCAAGAAGGCCAGTCCCCAAGAAGCTCTCTCTGAACTTCTGTGCCCCATCTGGAAAATGGGGGGAAGAGCTCCTTTTCTCTTGCATAACTCGCAGGACACTTGGCACACGGGGGTGCCCAGTCATCTGCTGCTTCCTTCCTGTCTTGCCCCTAGCTCCACCTGTGGCTCACTGGGCCACCCCCTGTGGTTCTCAGGGCTCCCCGTGGTGCAGGCCAGGGCTGTTTATTCAGCTCTGACAGGCCCTCTCAGAGTTTCCTGATTGAGTGGCCAAGAGTGACCAATTTGCAGAAGGCCAGCCAGCAGGGCACCTCCCCAGGGCTCAGGGATGCACAAGTGCAGCCCCTCCAAGTGCTGGATGCTCTGCAGATCTCAGCTGGTTTAGTTCTCACGGAGTCCCCATGAACAGGCTCGGGAAGAGGTGGCTGAGGCCCAGAGAAGTGGTGGGCCCTGCTCAGAGTCACACAGTGGGGGCAGAGCGGGTCCTAAACCTGCAGCATCCAGCTCCTGCTTCCTGAAGGACTAACAGCAGCCCAGAGCGGCCACTGCAGGTGGCCTTTGGGGAGGGGGCGCCATCTAACCGGGCCCTGCCTGAGGGGAGGGGCATTCACGGTGGAAGGAACGGGGGCAGGCGTGGGGGCTGGAGGCTGGGCTTGGCCGGGCTGTTGAGGCCGGTCCCCTTCAGGAGCAGCAGCTCTTCGAGGATTCTGAGTGGGGAGGAACATGGTGCGGGCGGGATTCGGGCTGGGGGGCAGAGCTGTCCTGGAGGGGCTGCCGTAAGACGGAGAAAATGGCCTCACTGGACCCGGGCGGGCCGCGTGCAGGGCAGCTCACCCCACTGGCTGGTTTGCAGAGGGGACCAGAACTTTCCTGTGTAGACCAGTTCTTGTTCGTGTCCCTGTGCCAAAGGCCTCTGGGAAGGGGGGCTCCTTGTGGTCTGTCCTCCCTGGGGGCTGCTTGGGGTGATGAGAATGGGGCTGCAGGTAGAGGCCCCACCGCAGGCCCAACAGCCCCTGCAGCCTCGTTCCCCAGAAGAGCCAGGAGTGGGGGCTGCCCAGCGTGTCCAGCTCGGCCTCTCCCCTCCAGGAGCACGACATCGAGACGCCTTATGGCCTTCTGCACGTGGTGATCCGGGGCTCCCCCAAGGGGAACCGCCCGGCCGTCCTCACCTACCATGATGTGGGCCTCAACCGTAAGTGCACCCTGGCCTCATCCGGCCTTCCTCTGCCTGGAATCTGCCAGAGCAGTGAGGCCCCCCTCCCTCCCCATAGGACCCCATAGATTCCCGCTCACACTTAGCTCTTTGTCCTTAGCCATTTGGGCCTCAGCTTCCCCGCTGGACCATGAGGCTGATCACCTCTGCCTCGCCCTCCCTCCCAGGCCCACAGGCCTCCCTGCCCGCTCTGCTCAGCCAGAGCTGAGAGGTGTGTCTTTGCAGACAAGCTGTGCTTCAACACCTTCTTCAACTTCGAGGACATGCAGGAGATCACCAAGCACTTTGTGGTGTGCCACGTGGATGCGCCCGGTCAGCAGGTGGGGGCGTCGCAGTTTCCTCAGGGGTAGGTGCCCCGGAACCCCCTCCAGCTCTCCCCAGCTCTGCGCCCCAGACTGCACCTGGGCCTGACCCCCTGCTCTGCCTGCAGGTACCAGTTCCCCTCCATGGAGCAGCTGGCCGCCATGCTCCCCAGCGTGGTGCAGCACTTTGGGTGAGTCCCCGCCCAGCCCTGTGGTGGGGACCAGAGGGCGCCCACCACCACCGCAGAGCCTCCAGCCTCCAGCTGAGGGCTGAGGGCTGTGGGTGGGGCCTGCTCCGGGTAACAGTCATGGGAAATGGCACCCACAGCCCTAGGGTGAGCATGCGCGCTCTCCACCAGGTTCAAGTACGTGATTGGCATCGGAGTGGGAGCCGGAGCCTATGTGCTGGCCAAGTTTGCAGTGAGTCTCCCCCCAACCCCCCGCCATCCCGAGGCAAGTTTCTCCCGGGGGACAGCCTTTCAGCCACAGGGAATGTTTTTTTTTAATTTCTTTTTTATTGCAGTAACATTGATTTATAACATTGTATAGATTTCAGGTGTACATCGTTATACTTCTATTTCTGCATAGATTACATCATGTTCACCACCCAAATACTAATTACAATCCATCACCACACACATGTGCCTAATCATCCCTTTTGCTCTCCTCCCTCCCCCCTTGCCCTCTGGTCACCACCAATCCAATCTCTGTCTCTGTGTGTTTGTTTGTTGTTGTTTTTATCTTCTACTTACGAGCGACATCATACAGTTTTTGACTTTCTCCCTCTGACTTATTTTGTTCAGCATAATACCCTCAATGTCCATCCATGTTGTCACAAATGGCTGGATTTCATTGTTTCTTATGGCTGAGTAGTATTCCATTGTG
The DNA here is from genome assembly GCA_031878705.1 of Tapirus indicus. Taxonomy (NCBI): domain Eukaryota; kingdom Metazoa; phylum Chordata; class Mammalia; order Perissodactyla; family Tapiridae; genus Tapirus; species Tapirus indicus. The sequence goes on along the minus strand of CM062927.1, from coordinate 26,088,436 downwards.
TATATATACCACATCTTCTTTATCCATCAGCCACAGGGAACTTTCTCTGCTCTTTCCTCCTTCTCCTCCCCTCACTTCCTCTTCACTTGGAAAAGCCCTTTTTTTCTCCAAGGAAATTAACTTAAAAAAAAAAAATAGGTTACTTTGTCCATACATTTCCTCAAGACTATAAACTGTAACTTGCTTGACTGTTATCCAAAGCCAAAACCTCCATTAACAACAACCGTACCACTAATTGCTCACTAAATAAGGATTATCCTAATCACTCACTCACTAATTGGGGTAATATTGAAACACGAATCATTTTTTAACCCAAAAGTACACTTATGTTAAGTTTGGGAGGTTTAAAGAAAGTCACATTTCAGAAACATCATGTCAGGGAGAAGCCTCCAAATTTCTCATCTCTAAAAACAAAACTTAATTTTTGGGATTCGAAATATTTCTTTCTTCAAAACAAATGACCCAGGTTTTTCAACTCCAGTTTTGATTTCAGCACTTAACCACTCTGTTCACTGTAAACCATTCCCTGCGCCCCCAGACAAACCACACACAACAGTAGTGTTGCATGTACGTTACCCTCTTCCCCTAAACGTGGGCAGTTGAACAGAACTTGCCAATCTCTTTTACAATATCTAACACAAACAGGTCAATTTGTTACTTAATTTCAATTTGGAAAGGTCAGTTTCTTAACATCACTAAGGCTTCTTTTTCTATCAAAGGAACAAAATGTTTTATTGAAGATGTTTAATCCTCAGTTTTACAATAGCAGAATCTTCAAAGATATATTACAAGAGGTGGAAAACTCATATAGATCGAAAACATCGATTTGAAATAAATCAAAGAATTTCGAGAGCTGCCAGGTGGGGAGGAGGCCGAGCAGGGGCAGCTGACAGTGAAGCCCAGGCTGGTTCCCAGCTGTGGCCAGTTGGGTCATCAGTGGCATCCTGAAGCCCTTACAAAGCGTGTCCTTCTTCTCGGACCCTCTCAACCACCTGTGAGATAGGCAGCACCAGAATTTTACAGCCCTTTTTCTAGGTTGGAAAGATTGGGGCCCCCTGCACCTCCCCCAGCCCCTCAAGCCCTGTCTTCCTCTCACGGCAGCTCATCTTCCCCGACCTGGTGGAGGGGCTGGTGCTGATGAACATCGACCCCAATGGCAAAGGCTGGATCGACTGGGCCGCCACCAAGGTGAGCGGGGTCCGCCTGGACGGGGGTCGGGGTGGTGAGGGGCGGCACTCACCCGGCCTCCGCCTCGGCCCGCAGCTCTCCGGCCTGACCAGCACTTTACCTGACACGGTGCTATCCCACCTCTTCAGCCAGGTAAGGGGATGGGGGCCATCCTCACACAGGAACAGGGGTGGCCAGGCTGGGGGTCTCGAGGAGCCTCGGGCAGCTTCTGAAGGGCCTGGTTCTGCCCCCTCCCCGCCGGGCATCTGACCTGTCTCACCCTGTACTCTGCTGTTGGCCACTACACTGGGGCATCTGGAGGACAGATGGGGGCAGGCCTCCTCCCCCAGCTCTGTGGAGCCTCCCCCCACCCTGCTGGGAGCTGGCAAGGGCTGCTCTGGCGGTGACACCTGCACGTCCCCTCTGAGCCCACATCCATCTGTCCGCTCCCCTCCGTGCGTCCCTGTCCACCTCCCTGGGCCCAGGAGGAGCTGGTGAACAGCACAGAGTTGGTGCAGAGCTACCGGCAGCAGATCGGGAACGTGGTGAACCAGGCCAACCTGCAGCTCTTCTGGAACATATACAACAGGTGTGGGCGGTGCGGGGCTCAGCAGCACCGGGACACAGGGCCCCCAGTCTACTGGGGGACCCCCCGCTACCACCACCCATGGGAGGAGGCAGGCAGGCAGGCAACACGCTGTCCCCAGTTTGTAGGTGAGCAGATTATTGAGCTTGCCCAGGGTCACACCCCTTGAGGGGCACAGGGGGAGCAGGGCTTCAGACTCGGGTCCTTGGGCTCTTCCACTCCTTCTCCCTTGGGGCACTGCCGGCTGGGAGCAGTGGGGGATGTGGGCGACATCCCTGACCCCAGCGACCCTGAGCCTCAGTGCTGACATCTGTAAAATGGGGAGGAGGCTGGATGAAGTCAGTGGTTTTCAAGTTCTGCTCCCTGGAGCCCCTTGGGGGTTGCCCTGCAGGGGACTAGCCAGGCCCCCCACTCACCTGCCCTCCCTTCTCTTTCTCCTGCAAATATTTACTAAGCACCTGCTGTGTACATGATGCGGGAGAAACAGTGGAGAACAAGAGAGGCCCAGCTTGTGCCTCCCACTGTGGACCAGGAATCACAGCAGAGGGGCTGGTGCACGTTCATGAATGCCTTGAGGGGGAGGCAGAGCCAAATTCGAGGGCCCGCCTGGCATGATTTGGGGGTCCAGGAAGAAGTCATGCATGAGGGGACCCCTGAACCCCTATTTATGTTGAGCAGGCCTGTCTCCCCGTTTCACCAGTTGGGATCTGCGAGGCCATGTTCCATTGTTGGAACTGGGTGACTGGATGGGACTGAGCCCCAACTCAGGGACCAGCCAGGGGCCTCCAGGGATGCTGGACCATAATTGCCATCCAGGGGGGATGGGGGATGGCTGAAATAGAGCAGTGTCAGGCTTAGGGACACTGCTCCCCTGGGATCCAGTCCTGGGATGCCCATCTTGGCCTCTCCCTGCAGCCGCAGAGACCTGGAGATTAACCGGCCTGGAACGGTGCCCAATGCCAAGACGCTCCGGTGAGTGCCCGCTCACCCTCCAGCCTGCCCCGCGTTTGTCCCATGCCCGGGCCAGACAGTCCTTTTCCTCTGTGTCTGCAGCTGCCCTGTGATGCTGGTGGTCGGGGATAATGCTCCTGCTGAGGATGGGGTGGTGAGTGAGGGATTGAGCCCTGACAGGTGGGAGGCAGGAGTAAGGGGCCACTGGCCCCTGGGTAGCAGGGCCAATTCTTGACCCAGCCCAGGGAAGCCTCAGGGACAGGCTGGATGGTGGGCTTCTCATCCCACTTTCCCACCATATTGCCATGCATCACCACCGGGTGCAGCCCCCATCCTTCAGGTGAGGGATGCCTGGAGATGGGAGGGAGCTGGGGCCAGGGTACCTGATAGCTCCCTCCCCCCACCCCCCACAGCAGCAGCCCCACCTCAGTCTCTACCCACTTCAGGCCCAGAAACTGATCTTTTCTCTAAGATTTGATCCACTCATTATGAATAGGTAATCCCTGAGCACAGCAGTGGTTCCCCTTTGACCTCGTCACATTTGAGGATCGCGTGTCGTCTCACCTGTTGGAAGTCGGGGAACAGGCAGCCTGGGGGCTCCATGTCTCCCTCAGCACAGAGGGTCAGGGGTCCAGGAGTGCTCAGGGCAGCCCCCAGGGTGCACAGAAACCACCACACCCTCCCTGTGCCTGAGGGCTTGGGGGAGCAGGGGGGTGGGCTGTGCTGGCCATCTTGGCCCAGGCAGAGGTCTGAGTCTCCTGCTGACCCTCGGCTGCCCCTCACCTCACTGCCCGACTCCTGTGGTCCCTGGTGCTTCCCCAGCCATTCCCGCCAAGGTGGCCCTGGCTCTCGGTAAGGACGTTGCCCAGACCCTGCCCCATTCCCACCCAACCAGCAGTTGCGAGTAGAGTCCTGATCTCCGGGGGTTTGGCCTTTCAGAAGGTGGCCTGGGGAGGGGCAGCCTCAGCCAGGGCCTGTGTCTGTCCCCTGTACTCCCTCCCTCACCAGGAGAGCCTTCCAGCTCTAGGGATAGAACCTACCTTAGCAACTGGGGCAGGGGGCTCCCCAATGCCCTCCTGGGGGCTGGGGCCCCTTGCTCTGCTGAAGGGGCTCCTTGATCCCCAGGTCGAGTGCAACTCCAAACTGGATCCAACCACCACGACCTTCCTGAAGGTGAGGCCTTCCTCCCCAGCCCTGGCCTGTGCCCCACCGTGGGCCCAGCCTCCGAGAGGGGCCTGCCTGGGCTCCCAGCCGGGACGAGGGCAGGACCGTGTCTGGTCCGCAGAGCCTGTCCAGGTGTGCAAGGCCCAGACAAGGTGTGGGGTGGCCCCTGCTCAGCTCACCCTCCTCTCTCCCCTGCAGATGGCAGATTCCGGGGGGCTCCCCCAGGTCACACAGGTGAGACTCTTGGCCGTCCCTCCCTTGCCTAGCCTGGGGTGGGGGAAGCCTCCCCCAACCCCCAATCCCTGGCAGCCAATCAAAGCCTGCACCTGTCCCACTCTCCTGCAGCCTGGGAAGCTGACTGAAGCCTTCAAATACTTCCTGCAAGGCATGGGCTACAGTAAGTATACCTCCCCCACCCACCTGGAGACAGGTGGGCAGGCAGCAAGGTGGGGCTGAGCAGCCTGTGGGCCTGTGAGCTGTGTGTTACTGGGGCTCTGGATGCTGGGCCACTCTGGCCACATGTTCCCCACCATAGCTGGGGCCCCACTAGGGCATCTCCACCTAAATTGTAAGTTAGTCATCCGGGGCTGTGCCCAGCTCTCCTGTGCCCTTGGGGGGGGGGGCTTTAGGGCATTGCTCTCATGGCTGGGCCTGTCGGGGTCGGGGGGCTCTTGTCCCAGCCTTGGGGGACCGGGGTCCAGAGCTGGGTCCTACCAGAGAAGCCTGCCTGAAGGTGAGTCAGACACACCACCCACCCCTACCAGGCCTAGAGCACCTGAGGACTTTTGTCACAGGTGGTGGATGGTACCAGGGGCATCAGAGGAGTGGGCTTAGAGTCTGGGGACTGGGGAAGGCACTCGGGGCCATCTGGGTGTTAGGAGAGCTGAAGGCAGCGAGCGTGAGGGTGGCATATCTGAAGACCCTGAGGTAAAAAATCCCCTTGTGCATAGATGAGACTCCCAGGCTGTGCTCATGAGCCCCCAAGACAGACAGACAGACACACACACACCCCGCGTCTCCTCTCCCCCATACACCTGACACACACACACACACACACACACACACACGCACACACACACACACCCACGTCTCCTCTCCCCCATACACCTGGCTCTCCTCTGGGAAGCAAACACACACACACACACACACACGCGTCTCCTCTCCCACACACACACACACACACACACGCGCGCGCGCCTCCTCTCCCCCATACACCTGGCTCTCCTCTAGGAAGCAAACATCCTCTCCCTGATTGGTTTTTGCCCCCAAACTCCAGCGTCTGGTGCTAGTGCCTCCTTGGGGGTACAGGAGGGGACACCATCCAGGAATAGAACTCCCCTGAGCCCCCAGGGTCCTGCCAGCCTCTCTGTGGAGAAGTAGGGCAAAGAAAGGCCAAGGCCAACAGTGAGACACAGCAGGAGCTCTGAGGCTGGGCCCTGAGCACAGGAGGCGCCCAGTGAACGTTTGTGGGACCAGTGGATGAGCAACACTTGTCAGGGGCTGGGACACGTTCTCGGGGCCCCAGGAGAAACACCAGCAGAGCTGGGAGGGGTTTGGAGGTGGTGCAGGCCTCCCATTTCTGTACATGGGGAGACTGAGGCGAAGGCACTGGGACTAGGATACGGCCGTAAAGGCCCTGTTGACATGAGCCCCTCCGTGCTGCAGCCCAGGCTGGAGAAGCGGGGGCAAGGTGAGTGCCCCAACCCTGCCGTCAGGGCTCCTAGGGCCAGACTGAAACCAGCCCGTGCGGTTCCTTCTGGGGCCGCTGCTGTGGTGGATGGGCAGTGGGGGGACTTCCAGAGGCTCTGGCCCTGCCCCAGCCGTCTCTGTGCCTGGACTTTCATCTCACTTCTGGCCCATCTCAACACCCTTGCCTCACCGGACCACTCTTCACCCGTGTTGTGTCTCTCCACCCCGCCCTCTCCGGCTCTGTCTTCTCTCTTAGTTGCATACTTGAAGGACCGAAGGCTGAGTGGAGGAGCAGGTACCCCGTGGCCCCTCCCCTGATGCATGGACCCCCCAACCCCGTCTCCCCCGCTCCTTCTTCTGTGCAGTGCTGTAGCCAGGCCGCATCTTGCTGTGGTTTGGAACCTTCTTGTGTCCTGCTCACCTCCAAAACCTAGAGGAGTCCTGCTGTTCTATAGGTCCTGGGCCGCGTGGGCTCTGTCCCACTGGAGGGCTCTAGGTTGGCTGGGGTTCAGAGCAGTCTTGCTTCTAGGTTGCCATGGGCCACGTGACTGCGAGAGGTCAGGAACCAGACGCTCTCAGAGGGAGAGCGCAGGCCCAGCCTTGGGGACAGGGGTGGCTAGTTGAGTTCAGGAGGGTAGAGTTTGCCCCTGCGAGTCTGTGAAACTCTGAATCAGGGCAGAAACTGGATTTAGGGCAATTTGAGTCCACCACACCTTGTCCTCTACAGAAGTCCTATTTCCCCTGCCCCATCATGCTCTTGAAGGAGGGAGAGTTGGAAATATGTCCCATCCCTGCACTAGCTCAAGGATACTTGGTCAACTCCCACCCCTGTCTGGCCATCACTCTGGCCAGCTGCCGTGAAAAGGGTCCTGCTGGCCTCTGTGGGGCCCCCGGCCCCCTGCCCTTTGGCTCATCCACTGTTGCTGGCACTGCATGCCTCCGGCTTGTCAGAGCAGACGCAGAGCCCTGGCTTGAGATGGGCCTCTGTGCCATTGGAAGAACGGGTGTCGCTGGCCGCTTTGCTTGCGTCAATCCTTTCCCTGCCTGCTGGCACCCGGCCCTGCCTGCTGGTCCTTATGCGGGTTCCCGTCTCTGTCCACAGTGCCCTCGGCCAGCATGACCCGTCTCGCCCGCTCTCGCACCGCATCCCTCACCAGCACCAGCTCGGTGGACGGCAGCCGCCCGCAGGCCTGCACCCACTCGGAGAGCAGTGAGGGGCTGGGCCAGGTCAACCACACCATGGAGGTGTCCTGTTAAAGCCTTTGGTCCTGCGAAGATGCCCACCTGCCCCCGCCAACATCAACGTCCACTGCCATCTTCGCGCCAGCTCGTTTTCCCTTTAGTTTATTTTTGTGAGGGCAAAGGAGAGGAAATAGGGTTACCTCTCTTTTGTTTGAAAAGATGAAGGGATCCATCTTAGATGCTGCAGCAGAACAGTCTCCAGATGGTTTGGGGCTCATTCCTCCCACCCCCACTCACCTTGTTAACTTGCTTGGCTGACTTAGACTTCTCTCTTCCAACTCCCCACAGCCTGGGTACAGTCAGGACGGGGGTCCTGGGAGGAAGGGGATTAGCTAAGGAAAGAGTTTGAGTCCTTCTCTGGCCAGGCTCCAGGATAATATCCGGGATTAAGTAAGGAGCATGGGATGACCCCCTAGGGCAGGCAGATTTGAAGATGGGCTGGGGTTTTGGGTGGTGGGTGCTGAGATAGCAGGAGCACGAGGACCAGCTCAGGCACTGGCATAAGAGCCAGGAGACAGCAGCGGGGAGCACTGAAAGGTGGGGAGCCCTGGAGCTCTGCAGGTCCCTTTCCCCAACCCCTCCACCAAAATACCTGTTTCTGTCTTGTAGCACATGTGACAATCATCTGAACAGTGGCCACAAGAGGGCGCTCTACAGGGCTGGTGCTGTAGGGCCAGGCAGGCAGAAGCTGAAGAGGGTTTTCCTGCCCAAGGAAGATAGAACAGGGAGGACCTTGAGGACAGGAACCCCACAGACTGTCCCTTCCAGCCCACACTCCATCACCTTCTGGGCTTGTCTCACTTCTGAGTAGGACCCTGAGGCAGAAAGTGGCCTCGTTCTCTGTCATAGGGACCAGACTTGGGAGCTGAGGTTCAAGGCTGGGATAGCCCGTGAGTGTTGGGTGCACCCGAGAACTTCATGGTGACTGCCTTTGGAAGCCAGTGGGAGTGGTGGCACAGAGTTCCTGTAGACCCCTTTTTTGCCCCCCAGGTTCCATGGAGGACAACCCAAACAGCAGCAGCATAGCCAAGGCCCCAAGAAAGGTGGTATTTCTAGGGAGAGTTCTGGTCAAGCTATGCCAGTGTATCACATAAGCATCACTAAGAAAGAAGAGAAAGTTTACTTGGAGAGAATTGGTCCAAGGTAGGCCTCACAATCCCACATCACCATCTCAGCCTACTGGAGCAGGCTGGGCCTGGGGCTTGCTGGGTCCTGGGGTGGGAGATGAAGGTTCCTGAAGAGAACAAGGGCCAGGCAGAGGAGAAAGGATCCCCACACACCCCAGCCCCCTCCTGCCACCCGAAGCCCAGGACTCTACATATACTCCCATCCACACACCTTATCAGGTAGAATCTCCTGGCCCAGAAGCCAGAAGCCATTTGTCTCGGAGCCTAAATCAGTTGCCACAAGCCCCCAAACGAGTAAAGACAGAGGGGAGAGGGCAATGTAAAATGCAGGGCTGTGCAGGGGGTGGGTGCTCTGAGGCTGGGAGGACACCTGCATCCCCATTTCCTCTGCACACAACACCCCCTTCTATAATCTTAAGCCATTACTAGACTGCTCTAGAGCCCAGGGGCGTGTTAGTCTGCCCCCAGTTCTAGTCACTCACGTGCTTCCTTTGGTTATCGAATGTGACTGTCTGAAGAGCTGGCAGGATTAGTTCCTCTTACTGTAGACAGCGCTGCGAATCTTGGATTTTTTTCTTCTTTGCTGTGTTCTTTCAGATGAGATGTCTATAAATATCTATACCTTGTATATGTATATCGGGTCCTCCTGCCTGTGGTTTTCCCTCGGAGGTTGTCTCTCTGGTCAAAGTGAACTTTTAATGGGGTTTATTATTTTCCTCTCTGTACAAAGTGAAGAGCCTAATTTTGTGTATTCTGGTGGCTGATGTCACGAGACTTCGAGATGACAAAATGTAAAACAAAAACCCTTGTCAACGTAGAAGGAGTTAACTGTGCTGAAAAACTAATAAAGAAACTAAGAATTCGAGTATGGTCATGCCGTGTCCATCGTGGGAAGCTTCTGAAGAGATGTTTAGGCTAGTGAGGCTGGTGCTTCTTGGGTTTAGGTCGGATTGAGGGTGTGGGGTGAGGATAGGCGTTTTCATCCATCTGTTTCCAGTTCTTGTCACATACGTTGTCTTACCAATCCTTACCTTAGTTCTACCTGGTAGATATTAATCATCTTAGTTTCACAGCTGAGGAAACTGAGCCTCAGGATAAGGGATTTGCCCGAGAGGTCAAGCGGGGAGCTGGTGCTGGCATCGTTTCACTTCAAAACCCCTGCTTCTAACCTCTATATTCGCAGCCTCGTTTTCTTTTTTTTTTCAAATGAGGAAGACCAGCCCTGAGCTAACATCCGTCGCCAATCCTCTTCTTTTTGCTGAGGAAGACTGGCCCTGGGCTAACATCCGTGCCCATCTTCCTCTACTTTTTTACATGGGACCCCGCCACGGCATCGCAGCCTCGTTTTCTTAAATTTAGCAGCATGCTACTTCCCCACGTTTAACCACCGTTTCTGATTCATTCACTCAGCCACTTACCCAATAAATAGATATTGAGTTCCTGCTGTGTGTCAGCTAATAAGCAAGTAAAAATAAAACCCATTATGTGCTATGTAGATGAAAAACAGGGATATACTAGCAAGTGCGGGGCAGAGGGGTCTATTCTAGTGCTGGGAGCACACGCACACACAGCTCTGATTGAGCAAAGAAAAACGGTTAGATGACCGCAGCTGACAAGGGGTCGACATCAGGCAGGCAGGCCGGCCGGCCGCCCACCTGGGTACGCTCACCGCCGGCCAGCCGCGAGGCCCTCGGCTTCGCATCCAGAAACCGGATTTTGTTCTTCACCCGGGCTTCTGTCGGAGACCAAAGGGGTGGGTTGTCCCTGGCTCAGAACCAGGCTCGAGGCGGCACGGGGACACGTCTTCCTGCACCCACCGCACGTTTTCTAAACCCAACCGAGGACACCCGGACTCAGGACGGAAAGTCCCAGGACGGAGGACTTCACCAGGTGCAAAGCCCCATTCCTCTTCCGCGCGGACGCGGCAACCAGTGTCACGTGGCCCTGGCGCCGGGAGGCGGGGACATAGGCCCCGCCCCGAGGTGTGGCCGGGGACGCCGGAAGCGTCCGCACCGGTGTAGTGGCCGGCGGGGTCGGACGCCCTCGGAGCATGGCGACCCAGGCGAAGCGCCGGCGGGTAAGTGGCGGGCGGCCGGCGCGGCCCCGCCCCCGTGCACCGCGCCGCGCCCTCCCCCGCGCGCAGTGCAGCCCCGCGCGCCCCCCCGCGGGTCCCCCGCCGCTGCCCGCCTCCCCTCCCCCACCCAGAGCCCACGCTCCGCGCACCGCGGCCTCTGCCCGCCCCCGCGAGCTCTCCGGGGCGGGGCCTCGCCACTGCGCTCGCTTGTTTCAGGTGGCGGGGCCTGCGGGCGGCGGCGACCCGGACCCGGTGGCCGGCTTCCTGAGCTGGTGCCAGCGGGTGGGGCTGGAGCTGAGTCCCAAGGTGAGTGCGGGGGCGGGCGGCGGGGCGCGGCGGGGGCGCAGGCCTGCTCTGACCGGCCGCTCCCCGTGCTCAGGTGGCGGTGAGCCGGCAGGGCACGGTGGCCGGCTACGGCATGGTGGCCCAGGAGAGCGTGCAGCCGGGGGAGCTGCTGTTCGCGGTGCCGCGGGCCGCGCTCCTGTCGCAGCACACATGCTCCATCAGCGGCCTGCTGGAGCGAGGTGGGCACGCCGGCGGGGGTCGGGGGTGGGGTGACACTGAGGCGGGCCCACGGCGCCACGCCGGGGCTCTCACCTCCGTGTCTCCCGCAGAGCGAGGCGTGCTGCAGAGCCAGTCGGGCTGGGTGCCGCTGCTGCTGGCGCTGCTCCACGAGCTGCAGGCCCCGGCCTCACCCTGGAGCCCCTACTTTGCGCTCTGGCCGGAGCTGGGCCGCTTGGAGCACCCTATGTTCTGGTGAGACCCGTAGGAGGGGCTGGGGAGCGTCAGCACCATAGCCAGGCTTGAACCACCTTGCCCCGGGGACAGCGCTTCCGAGCACTGGTCCTGGTCGAGCGTGTGAAGGGAACCTGGCTGGGGGTGTCACTGCAGGCCAGAGGAGCAGCGCCGGCAATTGCTGCAGGGCACAGGCGTACCCGAGGCCGTGGAGAAGGATTTGGCCAACATCCGCAGCGAGTACTATTCCATCGTGCTGCCCTTCATGGAAGCCCACCCTGATCTTTTCAGCCCCAGGGTTCGTTCCCTGGAACTCTACCACCAGCTCGTAGCTCTTGTGATGGCCTACAGGTCAGTGAGCAGAGCCTTAAGGACCCTTTTCTTTTAGAATTCTATTGAGGGACAAGAGGGGAAAGAACAGTGAAGCCCCCCCCCTCATCCTATACTGGGCTTTAGCCAAGTTTTCTCTGTGGCAGCTTTCAGGAACCACTGGAGGAAGAGGAGGATGAAAAGGAACCAGACTCTCCTTTGATGGTGCCTGCTGCAGACATACTAAACCACTTAGCCAATCATAATGCCAATCTAGAATACTCTCCAGTGAGTGGATCCCTTCCAGTTTTTGTTCTTACGTGCACTGATGATTGGGCATTTGATTCAAACGTGTCTGTCATTTATGCTGGCCTGCTAGTTGGGCTAAATGGGCTCCATACTCCTCATGCTGAAAATGAAGTTAGCTCCCTCTTGCATGTATTTGTTTGCATGTTCCAGTGAAACAGTTCGAACACAAAACAGCTCAAAGCCCTCAAAGAAAGCTGCAGTTAATCCTCTGGTAAACTATACTACCATCGTTTATTTGGTGCTAGAGGTTAGCTGCTCTGTGCAGTGCCATAAGCCAAGATTGTGTCGGGGCCCTGTGCACAGCAGCCTGGAACAGCTATAGTGTCAATACTTTTGGGGAGGAAGGGGAAGGAGATGGGATGTTCACAGGCCAGAGATCTAAGATGATACTGGGGCTGTGTTTATATCAATTGTTTGTTATACGAAAAGTTGCAAGATCAGATCCAAATTTATAGAATTAAAAGTTAGAAAATGGCTGTTATTTTTTTAGTCCTTACCTCTATTTGCCATTCCTATTTTGGGCTTAACTGTTCATATTTAGAAGGTAGCAATTTTTTAAATGCTGAAGATAACTGAGCAGAAAGAGTCACCTAATAAAACATTGAGGCTGACTTTGACCTTTGTTAAGCCTCGCCCCTTTCATTCTACATACAGGATCTTAGCAGGAGCTGAAGGTAGAATGTTGGTAGGTATAGCATCAGTCCCATCGCTGAACTATACCTGCTGGAGGGAAGTAATCTTCATGGGCTTGGCCATGTAAGAGCCTGGCCCCAGCTTCTCCCTTCCACCCCAGAATTGTCTTCGGATGGTGGCCACTCAGCCCATTCCTAAAGGCCATGAGATTTTCAACACTTATGGGCAAATGGCTAATTGGCAACTAATTCATATGTACGGTTTTGTTGAACCATACCCTGACAACACGAATGACACAGCTGACATTCAGATGGTGACAGTTCGTGAAGCAGCATTACAGGGTGAGTGTCTGATTAACTCAACCTTGGACACTGGTGGATGTGTCTCTATCCCCACCCCAGGTACTCTCCCTTTTTTGTGGACAAGGTGGTGGACTAAGGAAGGAGGAGCTCTTGGGTATACTGAGACTTCCACGCTATTACTTTTCTATCTACAGGAACAAAAGTTGAAGCTGAAAGGCTCCTACTGTATGAACGCTGGGATTTCTTATGTAAACTGGAGATGGTAGGGGAAGAGGGAGCCTTTGTGATTGGGCGGGAGGAGGTGCTGACTGAAGAGGAACTGACCACCACACTCAAGGTAAAAAGCTGAAAAGGGCTTAAGCATTTAGAGCTAGATAAAGACAGATAAGAGAGGGAAGGTGGGATGGAGGGAGAGGACACTTAAATGCAGCCAAAATAGGTTGGCTCCTCTAAATCAATTTCAGAATTCCATAAGTAGTACATCCTAATTAAAGGGCCCCATGGTTGCTTCTAGGTACTGTGCATGCCTGCTGAGGAGTTCAGGGAGTTTAAAGACCAGGATGGATGGGCAGATGATAAAAAGGAAGAGAACAGCCTGTCAATCACAAATATCCCCAAGCTCAAAGCATCCTGGAGACAGCTTCTTCGAGACAGTGTTTTGTTGACCCTGCAAACCTATTCCACAGATTTAAAAACTGAGCAAGATTTACTCAGTAATAAGGAGGTCTATGCCAAACTCAGCTGGAGGGAACAGCAGGCCTTACAGGTTCGTTATGGTCAGAAGATGATCTTACACCAACTGTTGGAATTAACGAGTTAGCAGGTTACCTGAAGGAACATCCATGAGAAGAATTTTATTCTAAGCTGATATTCATTGATGCTTGAAAAGCAAGAAAATTTGGATCTTTTACTTTGTTTTTCTTATAAATAACAAAAGGAAAAGTAGCAAAGGTGTGGTGCTAGGATTAACTCTGAAGTAAGGGTGACATGTTTAAGGATTGGGAATCACTGCTAATTGTTTCTAAGACCAATAAATTTTATAGCTGTTTTCTCAGTTTGACACAAAGTTCAAAAATTTGATGGTAATAGGTCTTGCTGTAGTCTAGTGTTTAATGACATGGACTTTGAAAGTAGACCTGGTTCAAATGTGGGCGTTTTGATCAAGTTACTGAAAAGACTATTAGAGGATTTGATAAGCTATGTCACTGGCACTCACAGCAACTGTTTTAATTCCTCAGCAGTCTGAAGTTTGTTCTAGATGGCACAACTCACCCTTCAGGGAAGAAACCCTAAGACACCAATGACATTCAAGCCCCACTCATGTAAGATTTCTACTATTTAACCTTGAACCTTTTTGTCCACTCTGGCCATAAAACTTGACAGTCATTAAAGGAAGGTATAAGTGGGATGAGTTTTAAATATATACTTATTTTCTTTAAAAAATTATATCAAAACAAACACCATGAGGGTAAAGGATATTAAAAAACGGGTGTTTTATAATTCGGTTTAACCATAGAAGCCTGCTCCAGCAATATTCCGCTGTTGAAAAGAACAGGTAGAAACACTGTCATGCCAGATTAATACCAGTGGGAAAGATCTACCCTTCAGCAAGAAGTTGGTATTTCCCAGTGGCCCCAGGCTCTGCAAGGCTGGGCTGTCCACTTTCCTCCTCACCACCAGCACTGGTTGCTGCTACTGAGAAAGGCACAGTGGACTCACGTGTGTGTCAGGACTTTAATGTTGAACTACAGTATGCATACACATACAGGAAGTAGGGGAGCTAGAGCCCAGGAACTAGAAAGGCTACAAAATACAACACAGGGACCAATACATTTACAAAACATTCAGAATCCTTACAAAAGGGGCTGTATTGGTCCTTTTGACTTTTTTGTTGTTTTCCTTAGCCTGTATGGCCATTCACTGGAATAATGGGGGGGGGGGGGGGGGGGGGGATTCATACTATTTGGTTCCCTTTCCTTTTTCCACAATTAACAATTTTCAGGACAGAGATGAGGGAGCTTTAGGCCTGGTGTGGTTTCCCTTTATGAAGAAGAGCTGAATACATCTCACAGGGCCCAAGGGGGTAGGTCCTCCAGCAGAAATGAGGAAATGAGGATTCCCAGCAGTCAGCTTTAAACTGGGGGAAGAGACAAAACAAAAACCCATCGAATCTCAGCTGTGCACACTTCCCATGTTCCCTGGCATACCAAATTTTAGCACATCCACATTTTTAACAACTTAGTGATTTTCAAGGTCCCCGTCCCCATTAAAAAAATAAGTTATGTAATATTTAAACTGACTTTTTGCTATTCTTTGGGACACCAGGACTGTCAGAAGACATGGCGCTGTGCTCCCAGACAAGTGCATGGCATCAGTAGCCTCTTCAATTAACAAGCTGGGCAGGTACCAGTTTCTCTACTTGCATTGGACACATTTTGCACAAACCCAAGAAGTTCCAGACAAAGGTTTTCTCTTTCATATATTTACACAAGTTCAAAATGATATTCACAGCATCATCTAAATTTTGGCCAAGAGTCAAAAAATGCATTTAAACTTTGGAACGTGCCCACATAGACAGGAAGCTGACCCAAACAGTAATTGGGGCAGATACCCGAGAACCAAAGGGCTGGGAAAGTCAGGAAGAGCTGAAAGGATTCTTCAGCCAGTTTATGAACCTGGCACAGTAGGACCTCCAGGCTGACAAATTTACAACAGAGGTGCAGTTCCATCTAACTGGCACCTGTCCCTTCCATTACTTGCTGAGCCTGCTTCTGTCCCATGCAGCACTGTGCGACTGATTGGAATAACCTAAAGAAGGGAGACAGTTACAAGTTTATTTGTGAGAAAAGTTCAGGCCTGATAACACCTTGCATCTCATTAGCTTTGGCTACTATTGTCTTCTTATATCACCCACCCAAGGTGGAACCAACAAATGATTCTCATTCTCCTGTCTCAGACAATTAAAAAGTACTTTTAACTCACTTTTCAATTTCTGGGGCACAATGTACAAACTCGTGGTTCCAGAACTTAAACGCTGGATTTTTAATCAGCTCAATGAAGGTAATAAGAAGACCCCAAGGATGTGGCCTATTTACAATCAACCGTTCCAAGAGAACCCTGGAGAAGGGGAGAATAAGTTAGTCAATACACAGAGAAACATACAAAATTCATGACTACTTCTCCATTTCTTTTTTTTTCTAACTCGTCTCCCTGATTATTAAACTACACACAAAAGTTGTTAGCTTTACGAAAAACAAGTAGATTAATCTCTACATAGCACAGTTAATGCAAATGGATTCTGGAATTAGAAAACCTGGGTTTGAATCCTGCCTCTTCCCATTACTGAGCCTAGAATACTAAAAGTAAGGATGATAATATCAGATTACATGGAGCACAGAAATTAATCACCTAAAGAATGCACTCTCAATGACTAGTAGCACATGTGTAAATTGGTGTGGTTTTTCTGAATGGCAGTATTGGCATAAATATTCACATCCTTTAGCCTAACCAATTGTACTTCTAAATTTACCCTAAGCAAGTAAGCACAAGAACAAAGATTTAAGTACAAGGAAGTTCACTACAGCTTTATAGAAAATCACAAAATAGGACATTATCATCTGAACATCCAATAAAATACTAGTTAATTTTTGGTATATAAATCCAAGGAATACTCTATCTAATACCCAGAAACTACTAGTAGGTGAAGGGGCAAGTTTAAAAAGTCTGGTCCAGTTTTTAATTTTAAAGTGTGTGTATATATATATTTGTGTATGTATATATGTGTGTGTATGTGTATATATCATATATATGTGTATATATATGTCTGTATATATCTGTAATTAGAATCTACCCATTTCCTGATCTCTAATAACTGTACATAGTCTAAGCAATCTGCAACAGATTCCTAACTATTGTTAGGAAAACACAAGTATGATCCTGTTATTTCTCCTGCTTAAAAAAACCTTTCAACCCAGAGGTAATGAAGAAAGGTTTTTAATAGCTCTGTATGATTCAGGACTGATTAAAACTGCCACCACCACCTGAGAGGAACTCCTGACTTTTAATCAAAATGCTGGTGCCTTTTGTTGAAAACTTATTTCAGCAGTGATTATGATTTGTGATTCTTGTGATTTTGTGTGTCCATCAGACTAATTTTTAGGAGGGCAGGAACCATGTCCATTTTGTTCACAACTATATCCCACATTTAACACATGTAAAAGATGCTCAATGAACATTGAATGTATAGAAAAAACACTCAGAATTCATCATACAGGGAAAGAGGCATTATTTAGAAGCGCCTGAAAAACAAAATTCTTACCTTGTGATCTGTTCTTGGATAGCTTCAGTGTTGGCCTCTGCAAAAAGGTACAGCATGGTGCAGCTGAAGTAGTGAGTGTGGCTATTTGGGTACCGCAGCTGATTTGCAATTGCATTCAAGAAGAGATACCGACCTAGAAATTAAGACGACTCAGCTTAGTGAGGACTTGGCTCTGAATGGACACCATGAGAAGACCAATCATTCTGACTGGCTAGGGTCTGGATTTCTGATCTAGGCTTTCAAATTTCAACCTATGGTTCTTCAACCTATTTCAAGTTTCAACCAGTGGTCCTCAGGTCCCCAGAGTTTTCATTTCTGTGGGTTTTATTTCAGTATTTTAAAAAAGATTTTAAAATATTAATTTAAAAATAACAGATCCACTGCATATTGATGTAACATTATTAAGTATTTTCCAAAAAGACTTAGTGGAGTTTGTCACTGTTTTACATTTCACGGATCTCTTTAGTGTTGCTTAACAGAAGACAGCTGGATTCTCATTTCTGCCCCTGTGTTCAATCTGTTCCAGTATTATATTTCATGTAGCCTCTGGAAAACTCCACTGTACACTTGTGACAAATGAGCATGAAAAAAAAGCAAATGTCTTATTATGAAAATAGTTTTGACCTCACACAGTCCTTCCAAAAGGGTCTTAGGGACACCCCCAAGTGTTCCCAGACCACATTTTGAGAAATGCTAGTTTAAACTATATTGGAATAAATATCTATTATCTTAACTGGGTTTGGTTGTCTGCCTTTGCTTGATATTACTCATGTTTGTAAGGCTATCACAGTGAGCTTTAACACTTCCTTAAAGGCTACCCTCATTTTTTGGCTGGGCTCTGAATATAATGGTATTACACACACACATACACTCACTCATGATTAAATAGTCTCTCAAGAATCGAGAATCCATAACAAAGTTCAAAGTAGTCAACCTCCTAAAGTGTATGTGTGCTAAAATGAGCAGGACTGTCTAGTTGGTTAGCACCTACTAGACTATTATATAAGAAATGAATATAGACCACCAAAAGAAATGTAGTTCAGCTGGGAAAGATGCAACTTACAATAGGAATTATACTATAAACTTTTCACAGAGCAGATAGGCAAAATCCTATTCATTTATCTTTATAAACCTAATGCTTAACAAATGTTGCCTCACAAATAGGCACCAAAAAATGCTGGGGAAAAAGGCAGTCTAACAAAACAATGTAACATGAGCCTATTTTTAGAGAGAGATTAGCAAAAGAACATGTTTATTGTTAGACTAAAAAATACTGCAGTCATACACACTGAAACATTAACTGATGAGGTAAGGATTCTGGATGATTCTTTCCTTTATGCTTTTCTGTGTTTTCTGCACTAAGCAGATAACTATCCAATTAAAGATAAAATAACCAGCTAGACCATAATGACAGAACATTCTTCCTTTACTGTGGCTTAAAGTATTTTTACGACCAGACTAGCAAAAGGCGCAGAGAACTTGACTGTGAGAACTGGCTGGCTTCACTCACCTTCAGTGTCCAGGTCCACAGCCAGGTTCTGGAATATGTCCATGTGAGCTGAATGGGTGATCGTGCTCATTGAAGGTGTGCTGCCCTTGTTGTGGATGTGTGCAATGGCCTGAGTCCCTACATAGAGCACCAGTGCATTGATGAGCTGGAGGTTGTAGCGATTACCAGGCTCATTGGATACCTAAATGAGCAGAACAGAAAGCTCCTGACTTAAGTCTCACAAACGACTGATTTGGCACCACTATTTCTAAACCCTTTTTATGCCTTCATAGAAAAGCTGAACTGCTCTCAACATTACTTGCAATGAAAATTTTAGAAATTTGCTGTGAGACTGTGATGTTATTTAACAGGTACACAGCTGCCCAAGGGTGGTTGTATCAACAAGAGAAACATGGTCTCCCTGGGGAAGCCAAGCTTTAACAGGTACCAGCACAACAGTCAAGTTTATAAAATCAAAATATGCACTAGATCAATTATAAAAAAGATCTGAAGAGGGGAAAAGTTGTGGTTAGAAAGATGATAAAACTTCAAGTCATTTTCTATACAGCACATCAAACCAGAATTCATTTATTTAGAAAAATCTTGGAGTACTGACAGGGAATCATTATCAGGAGTCTGTTCTCATAGAAAATCAGTCCATTCCCTGGGAACCTCTTCCAAGACTTTGTGTAGATGAACTAGTAAAGTGTATAATCCAGTTAATCTCATCTAACCATTAGAAATGACAATATGTTTTAAAATCTTTAAATCAGCTTGAAGAGACTAACTCCCAGACAGGCGATGCACAGAACTGTGCATCAAAAGTGCTTTCTATGCGAGACACAGCTGAGAGTTCAAGTCAAACCCGTTAACCTGTAGGTTGCTGCGCAGATCAGAGAGAAAAGTGACAGGTGATCGAGTTTTAAGATAGGAATCCAAATCCTTTTTGAACTGAGGTGGCATCACTCCAGTAAAATTGGTGAGAATCCGGGGTGCAATGTTAATTTCACTCAACATATCCACCTGCCAAAGATAAGTACAAGAATCACAACCAGAAGCATTTGTAGCAGTTAATAGCAAATGATACCTATGCTAGAAAGTGGTAGAACTGTTTTTCTAAAATTACACACATTATAAATGTCTTGAAGAGTAGAGCTGCCACTTTTTATTAATCTTTAATTAGAAGAATTTATATACAAAAGGATAGGAATCTCTCATTCTATAATACATTATCTTTCTAAAATAAGGCAGGATAAGTACATTTCGTGGAGAAGTCTAGTTTGCACCACTCATTGTTTTTTTTCCTGGACTTAGATGTCAAAGTAAGAGTACAGAAATGAGATTCCTCACTCACCCAGAGCCCTAGCCTTTGAAAATAAGCCCCAGTAGAACAAGACGACAACATACTCACTACTTAAAAATAAATCCAAGTGAAAGAAGAAAAAGAGTAGAAAATACATAAAAATCACAGTAACCATGTCAAGGTAGTGTGATTTTAAGTGGTACCATCTCTTCTTCGACAATTTAAACAAACACAAGGACACACACATATGAAACATCTGTGAAATATGGGCATCACAAAGGTGTTTGTTCTACAATTGTGTGCCATATGGGAGCTAACCAGCAAACGATTGCCCAACACCTAGGTTGAGGTTCTGTAAATAAACATAGTCAAATTTAATATTAAAATTAATTAAAAACAGCAATTAGACAAATACTGTGAACCAATATTCAGCAGTTATATCACAACCTATCAGGCTTAATAACATGATTGCTTCCCCCAAAGAGCACCCTTACCTAACAAATAACTTTTATGTGTGTATGCTGGGGAGAGGGTGGTTCACCAGCCCACTTATCTGAGAAAGGACTGAAATATTAAGACATAACTTTCTTCTTCTTGAACTGTTTGGAATTTTACCTTCAGATTAGGAGTGAATGGGTCTGGGAGCCTCATGTTTCTTGGGAAGGCACTCAGGATCAGATTTCTTAGCTGGATACAATTAGGTGGGATCACATCACAGAATCCATAATGGTAATCACAAAGGAACTCAGGGAAATCATGCAAAAGAACCAGCAGCACTCTTAAAGTGCCCTATTTTTTAAAAACAAGAAAAACACTGGCTGTTTCCACACAAAGTAAGAAAACGGGAGTAACATTTTTAACTATTATGACTTTAACTCCAGTAAAAAAAAGGCAAAAGTATACTTTAATAACATAAAGCTACAGACTTTAATCAACACTAACAATAATATCACAAGTGATTTATCAAAATATTTACACCTGGAAATCATGAAAATCTAGGTATCAGGAGTTTATAGCCTTAAACACATATGCTAGAATAGGCTGAACAAAAACAAAAAGTAAAAAGAACCTAAGCTTATATCTTCTGAAGTTGGAAAAAGAACAGCTAATGAAAACCAAGAAAGTAGAAGAAAGAGCTGAAATCAAATTTTTTTAAAAGTACTGAAGGGGGGAGGGGGATCAAAACTAGAGGTTGGTTCTTTCAAAAGATTAATAAAATTGATAAACTCTACACCAAGACTGATGGCAAAAACAAATTACCAATATCAGGAATGAAAAAGCATCATCATCATTAAGAGAATATTAAACAAGTTTATGCTAATAAATTTGACAATTCAGATAAAATACACAAATTACTTGAAAAATACAACTTACCAAAACCCAAACAAACAAAAAAACCCCTCAATAGTCTTTTATAATAAAGTTGTTAGATATGTTGTTAAAACCCTTCCCAAAAAGAAACTCCAGGCCTAGATGGCTTTACTGGCAAATTCTTACAAATATTTAAGGAAAAATTAACACTATTTTCACAATCTTAAGAAAACAGAAAAAAAGTACATTTTCCAACTCTTTCACAGCATAAAATTAGCATAACCTTGATACCAAAACCTGACATGAAAATTATAAAAATCTCTCATGAACACAAATGCAAAAATCCTAAATATTACAAACAGAAATAGTCATTATCATGATCAAACAGTCCAGGAATGCAATGGCAATTTAACCATTTGAAAATTAATGGAATTACAACATTAACTGAGAAAAAAAAATTACCTGATCTTGAATGCAAAAAAAAGCATTTGATAAAATTCAATACCCATTTAATGATTTTAAAACTCAGCAAATTATGACTAGGAGGGCATTTCCTTAATCAGATAATGGTATCCTCAAAACAAAACTATAGATTTACAAAAACATTATACTTAATGGTGAATTATTAAAAGCATTCTCTAAATTATTAGTAAGATGAGCATGCCATTATCACTATCTTCTATTCAACGTTGTCCTGGAGTTACTGGTCAATGCAATAAGACAAGAAAAAGAAAAACAAAACAAAAAACCTATTGTTATACGTAGATGATTGTGTATAAAGAATATACTCCTCCCTGCAAATATACAGATAAACTCTCAGAGAAGTAAATTTAGCAAGGTGGTTGGATACAAGGCCAATATACAAAATCGATTTTATTTCTATATACCACCAACAAATAAGAAATGAGAATTTTAAAAATATCTTTTACAATTTCACAAAAAAACATCAACTATCTAGGAATAAGTCTAAGGAAAGATGTTTAAAATCTCTATGCTGAAAACTACAAAGCACTGCAGAGTAAAATTAAAGACCTAACTAAACAGAAATATGCATGTTCATGGATTGAAAGGCTCATTATTAAGATGTTTATTCTTTCCAAACTGACCTATGAGTGCAATCTCAATTTAAATCCCAGCAAGCTTTTAGAAGTGAAGGTGATTCCAAAGTTTTCATGCAAGTGCAAATGTTAAGAATAGCCAAAATAATATTGAAAGAAAGCAAAGTTGAAGAGGACCTACTCTGCCTGATTACTCTTGCTTTAGAGCAAAGTCTTACAATCAAGACAGTGTGGTACCAGCCTAAGAAGAGATGAACAGATCAACTAGAGAAGTATCCACACATATATGGTCAATTATTTTGACATAGGTACCAAATCAATTCAATAGGGAATGAAGGACTTAACAAATGGGGCTGAAAAGCGTTATATATTGTGGGGGTGGGGGTTGGGGGGTTTGAGGAAGGAGAAGGAAATGAACCTCATCATACACAAAAATTAGAGATAGATCAGACCTAAATGTGAAAGCCAGAATTATATGGATTCTTGGCAGGTACATGTAGAACAGAAAATAACTTGAGACTGGCAAAGGTTTCTTACACAAGACACAAAAAACATTTAATGAAAGTAAATAATGGATAATTTTGACATTAAATTTAATTTTAAAACTTCCATTCCTCAAAAAAAATCTTACTTTAAGAGAGTGAAAAGGCAAGCCACAAGAGGGAGAGATGTTTAAATATATATCAACAAAGGGCTTACATCCAGAATATATGAAGAATTCCTATAAAAAAATAAGAAAAATGTAGATAATCCAATAGAAATATGACCACAAGACTGGAAGGGGAACATCACAAAAGGAGATATCCAAATGGCTAACCTACACATAAAAACCTCATTAAGAAATCAAGAAATGCAAATTAAACCCACAATGAGATCCTACTGCACAACTGCCAAAAATGGCTAAAATGAAGATCAGTATCAGGAATGGGTGCTGAGAAATAGTTAACTCTAATGTGCTGCTGGAAGAGTTAACTGGTACACATATTTTGTAAAACTTTACTATCTACTCAAGTTGAATATATAAACAAATACCCTATGTTCAGGGGCTGGTTATGCAAGTACATTTAATTTTTGCATTTTTCTGAATATATGTTATACTTCAAAAGCTTAGTAATAATAACAAATATTAGGCCTCACTTTCCTAGCTGAAAGTGTTTGAGTGTTGTTTTAATTAATTTATAACTCCAAATTAATTACCTTGTAGAGGATTTGCATAGGTTTGGTGAGTTCCACATTTCTAAGGAAAGGCGCTAAATATTTGAATAAATCAATCAGTAGCTGCGCATACATAGGCCATCCCTGAAAGAAAGAAATGTACATGAGTCATAATTATACTCAGCTGCTGTTCTGCCACCAAAAAAGTTACTCAAGCAGCTACATTGTGACTTGATTACTACCTTCGTCATATTAATGTAACTAGAGAATACTGATTCTCTTAAAAGACTGACTAGCATTAAAAAGGAATAAGTATAATTATGGAGATAGTGGGGAAATGATATTTGAAATAAGCAGGCTCCAGAAATTCTAGGATGTACAAGTCCTTATGCTTGTAGCAAAATTTAAAGAGGAGGAGGACAGAACCTTGAGGAAATTTCAGACAGAATGCAAAACACTTAGCCAACTGAGAAACTGACAACTAGAGGTCTATTTTCTTAATTCCCTCTTTTAATTAAGTCCTGGGTTTCAACCAACTCTTGTCCCACTCCCAACTCAACTTCTGGCAAGTAACCTCATCCAGTTTACAACATGAATCTTTTATTTTTAGCCCAACTTGGCCTGCTCAGCATTTCCCAATGATATCAATTATGTTCATTCTTGGGTAATTTTATTCAATATATTGTGTTCCCTCCTCCTAGAATGCACTTCTCCACCAAACAAAACTAACTCCATTTAAGGATTATTTCAATTTCTTTTTTGCCAAACACATAGTAGTCACATTTTCTTCTGAGCTTAAGAGCCAATCAAGGGTATTTCCTATAGTATTCATTTGTCATTTAATTGCAAGATGGAAGAGAAACTTGTCGTGTTAACTACCTTTTTTACAATTCTTTACTAGAATTTGATCCTAATTTCTTCAAAAACAGTAGACCAATTGGTCCTCAACCTTGAGTGTGACAGCCTTTAATGTAGAGTGAGAACCTGTGAAACTGGCAGGTTCCAGAGCTCCATTACCCAGAGTTTTATACAGATGTCTACAGAGGTGCTCCAAGGTTTCAACTTAAAAAAAAAAAAAAAAAAAAAAAATCCCTGAAGAGATTGATGTAGGTGGCCCGCAACAGCCTTGGAGAAGCAATACCCTCATCACTGAGGAATGGCTTTCAGGCAGAGGCAGTCAAGTACTTGTTAAACCTCTTTCCATGACATGACTCTACATTAAACAGAAGAATTCCCAACTAAGCTTGAAAGAAGCACAATTACTACTAAATGACTAAGAGTGCTAATAAGCCCCAGGTAGTTACAGTCTTCATCTGTAGGAGATAAACTGCAGCCACACCTTCTGCTGTGGCGTATGTGCCAGCATTCTTGCAATAAATATCCGATGGGAGATCAGTTCAAGCCAGGCATACACAAAGCCAGGAGCTTTGGTAGGCCTCAAGATGTGGAATGTATTGCTGAAAAAAGAAAACCTTAGTCAGAAGCACACTCCAACTTAAATATAGTGAACGACACATGAATATAAGTAAGTAGACAACATGCAAGCTGTATTAAATCAACATGCCTCAAATCCACACGAGTTCTACGACTCAAATTTTACTACACTAAAACAATAATCCTAAACAGGAAATCTCCATTAAATTCAACAATACTCACCAGAAAGCTGTAAGTGTCTGGAAATTAATGGTTTCCAATACATGTTCAGGTGCATTGAGTTCCAAGAGCAGCATAATAAAAATTCGATGGTAGGGAAGCTGCTGAAACTCACTCTGCCGAACATCGTGATCCTGTAGGAGAACTCCCACTACTATACCAAGGACCTATAAAGCACACAGATTAGAACTTGTAAATCATGAAGAAAATTCACTTACCACTCTCTAGTCATGCTTTCTTTACCTTGCATTCTTAAACCCCACATTAATGAAAAGGATATAAGCCATTTGAATACAAAATTGTATGTTGGCAACCAAAGGGGTCATACATTGGTTTGATTTGGCCTACAGGGTTCTATGTGTTTTCTTTGAACTTCAATACCCTTGGATCAGACATGTATACTCTCCACAAATGCCCAGTGGTTTTTCCAAAGCTCTAGAAATCAACATGGCACATCATACTTTATCATGTTAACACAATCTAACCATCTAATTTATGGGGTCTGACATGAAGTTGACAAGAGGCAAATGGTTTATACTTCTCTTGGAATTTAGCAGATGGGGGCAAGAGAAGCTGTTAAGCTGCACAAATGTCTCATACAAAGAACTGTCCTGCACTCCACTTGATTTTTCCACTGAACACTGAGGGATGTGATAACCCATCTGTAATTACCCAAGACCAAACTCTTAAGTTCATTTCTGCACTATTTTAATAGTCAAATTTCCAGGAATTCCACTGTATAAATGAAAAGAAAACTGTACTTTGTTCCTTTTCAGAAAATCGTGACAACTGCAATGTGAATCATGGTATTTGAGTTGCCAATCTGTAATCAGTGGACATATCTAGTCATCCCATTCACAGTAACTCTGTATAGGGGCAAATCTCATACTACCTAAATATCTTCTGGTGTAGCCATTACCAAACATTCACATACTGAAATACATTATCATTTTCTTTTTTTTTTTGGTCTGTCAGTTAAGGCACCATACTCTTCTTCTAAACTTCGGTGATTATGTTTACATATTATCTATGAATTTAATTTCAGGACAGAAAAGGGGATGTTATAAAATGTTTTGCAGAAGGGGTTGGGCCCTGTAGGGTTGAGAATCACGGATGCAGACTTCAAGTGTACCAATACTAAGGCAAGAAAGGAGTTCAGACCTTGTTCAGCAGATTAATCTTTGTGACAGTGTTGGTAGCCTCCCCTGAGTGCTTCACTAGCAGTGCAATGAGTCGGACAAAGGCATCCAGGTTGTGATAGCACTTGGCTCGAATCATGGTGGGATTAGCAGCAGGATTGTGCTGCTGCTCTGCCTGAGCACGGTAACTGATTTCAACACACATTTCAGTACACAGACGAAAGAACCTTGTTATGAGGTCATCAGTCTTCAGGATTCCTTGCTGGTGCATCTACCAAGGGAACAAAAATATAAAAAGACACAATGAGATGATACACATGAATATACTGTCAATTTTCATGTTTAAGAGGTATTCTCTCATTTATTCCTATTGTTGCATTTCTAATTCTTACTTTGTGGAAAAAAAAAAGTGTGTCATGAAAATGCCTTCTCCATTAAGTACCCATGACAGAATTTCTCCATTTTATGGAGAACAGAGAAGATGGAAACTGAGAAAGAGATAGTAACATGGCAATTTTGAACAGCAATCCACAGCCAAGTAATTTGGAAAATTATGCAAATTAAAACAACTTTTAGTAACCCACTAAGTCATATTAAGACATTCTGGCCAATGGATATTTTCCCCAAAGAGAAGAATGAATTACATATATTTTACTTTCTCATAGAATTTAAGATGATTTCTTCCAACTGACTTTACCAATAACAAAGTTTTTGAAACTCCAACTAGCTGCACCAGAAAAATCAAATAATAATTTGTACAATAAGTTGGTACCAAAAGAAAATACCCACAGATCACACCCAGCTATTTTAATGTAAATTAAGCTATCTTAAAGTAAATTAAAGTGGAAAGGGCAAGTTTACTTAAAAGAAAGGATAAAGTACAAATTTATGACGTATGATCTGGAAGTAAAGCAGAGCAGAAAAGTTACTTGGCTAGTACAAAAGACGACGACAGTATACAGTATAACAAGTGTTAAGGCTGCAGAGGGAGAAGGAGGTCAGTGCTTACTAAAGGAAGAAACCAAGCTCAGAATGAAACCTTGACTGTTATGTTGGAAATTTTGAAACAATTTAACTGTTCCTTGATAAGCAATACAACAGCTAACTTGACAATAATATACCCTAGCCAAGACAGGAGGCCAGCAAAGGGACTTTTGTACAATGAAATCTGCAAAACTACAGGGGAGAGGAAGCAAGTACAGACTGCTATGATCAAGAGGGAACACAAGGAGGAAAAAGGAATTCTCAAAAGGATACTAAGGGGAATAGATAAGTATAATTCATTATCTTTTTCAAGTGGAGAGAAGAAAAGGAGAGCAAATCAGCCAGCGGGAAGAGCTGAGACAGGTGCCACATCCATACCCATGAAATATCGATGATCACAGAAACCAATTGATTCAAAATTCTTCCATCCAAATCAGAAATCAAACTATAAACAGGCAGTAACAGCTTTTCTATAGGGTATTTTTATAATTCTCTGGATTCTTTTAGGGGAGAACTTAGTATGATTTACTAAGTAACATGCATCTTGAAAAGTGGATCCAATTTCTAACAACTTCTAAAATTCAAATCAGCTCATCTACATTCAATTGTGATTTATCTGCTAACAGATCTAGTTTGTAATCTTTCTTTGGCAGCACACCTAAGCTTTGCTCTCAGTTTGAAGAAACATAATGGTCAATCTGCAGAGATAAGCAGATACCTCTCCCTGAACAAACATTACAACAGTTCTACTAAAGGAATTCTAAGGCCACTTCAGGAGAAGTACCGCTCTTGTCAGCCAAGGAATATGATTAGGACACACTGATTACTGGGTCTTCATCCCTCACAGTGGCTGAAAGCGGCCAGTGATGATCAAAAACAGAATGCTCAATGGTACTATGGCTCTCTTCCTACATTTTCTTCTGTTCATCCTGTTCACAAATATTCCTGCCAAACCTAGTTTTTAGCTACAGACTTGTTTCCTAACACTTTAACTCAAAATCCAATTTAAATCAAATTGAATGAAAATAAATACTGGAAACTATTTCCCAAAAGAACATGTTTATCAGTTTTAGGCAGATAAGCTACTTAATTTAGAAAATACAATAAAAAGGTCTACCATTTAAATAATTAAGTTTTTTGTTTTGTTGTGTTTTCTTATTTTATTTAAACATAGGCCATTAGAAGAATTTTACTTATTTATTACAGCCCATAATCCCATCACTGTTGATTATCAAGCTCGTAAAATTACTATATACATCTGGCAACTTCATTATTCATTATCTGACCCACTGTACTTTGTAGCTGTAACAACTGAAATAGGATAAATAGAACTAAAGGGGACAGGGAATGGTGACTTTACTGCTTAGTGACCAATGATCAGGAAATAAGGAGACTTTATCAATTTAACAGAGTAATGATGATGACATTTTTGATTTACATGAGTATGGAGGTAACTGTCTGACCACAGGTACATAATACTGAGCTTTAATATTGGAGCCATCACACCCTACTTATGTTGAATAAAAAGCACCTTTCTTTCCAAAAGCTCTACCTGTCCAACAAACGCAGAGAAAGCTTTGGTACTGTCACGGCCAGCTGCTGCTGAATGGTAGAGATTCACCCATTCCCTCAGAAGATACTCTGCCTTCTCCCTCAGGCCTGGAGGATCATCATACTCTGAGGCTTGAGAGATCCCAGAATGCATCATAAAGTTAGGGCCTCCATGAGCACGATCAATCATTGCTTCATAGTTGGATCGCACTACTTCCATCAGCTGAGGCAATCTAGTACGATAAATCCAGAATGAAAATCAGTCTACTCACGCTTGTGATTTCACAGACATACAGTTGGACAATTTGCTTATTTAACAGAAACCACAAGAGTGATTCACGTAGCCATTTCCATATTTAAACAAAACTATCCTTGGTCTTTCATATGTTTCCTTATGAGGACCAAAATATGCAAATGACTGACCTCAGTTAAGCCACTTCTTGACCCCAAAAATGGTGCCCATTGAAATGGAGCTGATGTTCACAGTCAACAGATATCTACTACGTGCCTTGCTTTGTTATTTACCTTAATTCTTAATAGTTATTTGAGATATTATTTCCATTTTACAAGAAACAGGCTTAGGGAGGGTAAATCAACTTGCCTAAAACCAGAGATTTTAAGTGGCAGAGCCAGGGTTAACATAGAACCCTGACACTAAGTCTAGTACTGTATGTACTGCTCTACATCAAGCAGGCTTGGCAGTTAGTTAAGCTTTCATACTTCAAGGGACAATATTAGGCCTCACTAAAGCTTCCCATATGTTGTAGGTAAAGCAGTTATAACAAGTAATGTTAGTAAGTCTGCACATTCATTTCTAAAGCTTTCTTAGACTGCTGAATACAAAGGGATCCCAAAGCATTTCATCCTCACCCTTCTGGAGCATTGCCTCTGGAGTGGGCATTAATCCTCATGAGGGTTTCAATGGTGTGGAACAGATCTGCCTCAGTAACGTGGGCAACACTCCTTTCATCCACCAGCAGGATTTTTACCAATTGCATAGCAAATGCCACGGCCATGTAGTTTAAACCGTTCTCCATCGACTGGCAACACAGAAAGCATGTGTAAGAAAAACACTTACAGCAAACACACTTCCCACTTAACCAGAGTCCCTTTTTCCTGTTCCATTTCTTCCATACCTGAGCTAGGTGAAGATCATACTGCTGCATATTAACCAAATGATTGCGAATTAGCAACTCCACTGCCTCCACATTATATTTATATTCATCCCGACATTCAATTAGACACCTAGAAAAAAATCAGTATTTCTTTATTCATATAGGCTTAACCATACTGTATCAAGTAAAATAAAGATCCCCTTTTATTCAATGATAATTTGTTCCAAATTAAAGATGCCTTGAATGGGAAAGCAACCCAAGTGCCCATCAACTGATGAATGAATAAAGATGTGGTATATGTATACAAAGGAATACTACTCAGCCATAAAAAAGACAAAATCGGCCCATTTGCACAACATGGATGGATATTGAAGGTATTATGTTAAACAAAATAAGCCAGACAGACAAATACCACATGATTTCATGCATATGCGAAAGATAAACAAACACATGGATAAAGAGAACAGATTAGTGGTTTACCAGAGGGGAAGGGGGTGAGGGAAGGGCGAAAGGGGTAAAGGGACACTTATGTAAGGTGATGGATAAAAACTAGACTATTGGTGGTGAGCACGATGCAATCTATATAGAAACTGTATATAATAATGTTTAAGTTACACAATGTTATAAACCAATATGACCACAATAAAATAAAATTAAAATTAAAAAAGGATGCCTTGAGAACCAACTGCAAATCAGTATCCAAGATTCAAAATAGCCATTAATAAAGTAGAACAGACAGCTCAGTGTGAAAACTCAAGCTTTGCTATCAAAGCCTAGAAAACAAAGCATGCCATTTAAGACATTAAAATATTTATAGATGAATACCACTGCTATAAAATCACTGAAACCTTTTAAAACCAACGACCTACAATTTATTCCCCAAAGCAAACTATTGGTTTTCTGTATCCATCATGGGCACCAGATGGAAAAAGGACAACCATTCAACAATTCTGACTACTTAGAATTAGGAATTCCAAATGTCCCATTTACCTTCCAAAGGGAAACCTCTGGACATAAATAGGGCCATGCATGTCAGAAGGCAGTCCAGTAAATATTACTCTTCTAAGATGGCTACTGACCTTGTGATCTGTTTGTTACACCATGGAGACCCATAGGCCCGGCCATCTTGAAGAGCTTTTAGGACCAAGAGATGGCACTCCCTATAGCGCAGCAGTAGGTCAGCATCAGCACCACTTGTGGCATCAAGTAAGCCCTCTACTGCCTATGGAAGAAAAAAGTGTTCAGAACCATGGAAAATCTAGTACTCAGCCCAACTATCAAAGCCAGAAAACAATCCTTAATGCAAACTACAACATACCTTCTAAAGTTAACCTTGAGTTAATCTCTCCACTCACCAAAATCTTTTTCACTTCTTCCATCTAGTTTATGCTCACTCTGTGTTCTTCACTATCATAAAAGGCTCCACTGTCCACTCACCAAAATCTTTTTCACTTCTTCCATCTAGTTTATGCTCACTCTGTGTTCTTCACTATCATAAAAGGCTCCACTGTCCCTACACAGCCAAATCCAAGGCTCCCCACCCAGCCGACCCCATTACTCAAGTACTTGGATCAACCTGTCCCTCAAAGTCTAAAGGACTATCTTTTAGTTTTTTAAATAATCATATTTCTAGAAAGTCTTATCTTAATGGGGGAAAAAAAAAAGATTTCCCACTTTATCATTTGTAACTGCCATGACTACATTCTACTCCAGAGAAAGTCACCTGCTTATTACAGAACTTGCTTTATATTAATTTTTAAAATCTTAGGCATAACTTGGTAGATGATGGTGCAAGTCACTAGATATTTACAAACCTAGTTTCTTCTAAAAGTAACAATTTAAGAACTAACCTTTTGGAGCAATCCAAGAGCAGCTATAGCATCCCGAGAGTTTCGAGATAATACAACCACCTCCAAAAGACTTCTAAGAGCCTGAGCTTGAGGGTTCATGGCCAAAGTTGGTGGGATGGCATGTAGGTGCTGCTCCAGTTCTGTAATGCACTTATCATAAATCTGAGCTACATCATCTGTTGCCCAAGCTTGCTATTTTAGAGAAGGAAACAACCAAAACAGAGATAAGCAAAATTTTTAAAGATTTTTTCCCTTAATACGTGTAGCAACTGAAAAGTCTATTAGTATGTTTACTCCCTTTGTTTTTTTCTTCTTCTTTCATCAAAACATGAAGGAGCTCTTCCATTCCCCTTCCTTAACTATTCAGTCTTAATGCCATTAGGTGGGGTGGTGCAGGGCAGGCATGGGGGGAGGGGTATTTCACTTGACAGTGGAAAGCCTGGCTGACACCAAAACAATCAAGTCATCAAAGAGAGCATGATAAATAATGGGATAGGCTGAGGGCAGCACACTGTGGTATCTAATAATCTCTCTACAGCCTATGAAAGTAAGTAATCCAAACCATGGAAATACTGTCAAAGCCTGATTTGGAGAGAATAAAGAACACAACATCATTTCTGTGATATTCCTATTGAAGATGCACTACCTGAATCTACTCATGAGTACATACTGGACAAACATAAATCAGGCAATTCTAGAAAAGAACTAGTTTATAATTTGCAAAAGTGTCAAGGTCATAAAAAATGAACCAAGGAGCTGCACCAGAATGACCTGAAGGAAATTTAAAAAATATGACAACTAAATGAAATGTGTGGTTCTGAAATAGGTCTTTTTACTATAAAAAGACTAATACTGGGACACTTGTAAAACTTGAATGAAGTCTAAGAATTAGAAGGTATTAACAAAGTGTAAACTTTCTGATTTCAATGGTTGTGCTATGGTCATATGGGAGAATGTCTTTGTAGGAAACACAGACCAAAGGTTCCAGAAGTGATGGGGACACATCAAGGTCAGCACTGTACATTCAAATGCTTCAGGGGGGAAATGTTTCCCCCTACATTGTCAACTTTTCTGTAAATAATTGTTTCGAATTTTTAGAAAGTCTTTTTACAAAAAAACAGGGGAAGCCAAGAGGTCACCAGGAAATTCCTCTAATTAGGCCAAACAGGAAAGTTTAATCAACTTCATGGATTAAAAAAAAATTCCCCTGTATGCCATGCTGATCTGATACAAGGAATACAACCTATACTCAACAACTGTGCACATTTTTCCCCCTGTAACTTAAGCTCCCACCCAGGAAGCAAGTGATAGATTAATTGATGAAAACTTTCAAATTAAACTGTAAAACATTCAATTTAATCCACGGCAAGTATTTACCTTCATGGGCTGAGCTAAAAATCCTGTGGGCTGACTTAAATCATTTGTAGGCAAGAAGCCAGGCACATTGCGTGCAAACTCTTCATAAACAGCCAGCTGCTTTGGGTCCACACCACCAACCTTGGAAGAAGAAAACTTATTTTGACGGGATCCTCTTCACAATCAAAGGGAACTTTTCCAAGTGGAAAGTTTGCATGGGAGTAAGCACAGGGGTTCTGAGAAGGGACACGGGAGTCATTACGACATATAACAGCATGATTGAGTATGCATGCATGGTGTGCACACACACACAGTTCCGAGGGTTCCCCATTTCTCTGAATCCTGTAGGAGTTACTCTCATTTATAAATTCATTATGAGTTTTTCCACTGAAAAAATGCGTCAAGTAGGACTGTGCCAATGCAATTCTCCAATGGAACTGATAAAAATTATCAGATTTCTCATCACCGTCTTTTCACCAATAAGTAACTAGCAATAAAACACAAGTACCAGATGGGAAAACCAAGTTGGGAAACAGAAAAACTAAGAGACACATGAACTCTTTACAACAGCACTTCAACAACTAGGGTGAGGGGAGAGGGCAGAGGGAACCCCACATCTAAGCCATTTCTATGCCTTCTCCGCAAGTAGGCTTTAAGTGAAATGCTGCTGAGGTGAGATGCTTTCTCAGAAACAAAATTTAACTTCACTGTCCTAGTCCTGGTGAGGAGCTTAAGCAACAAGGACAGAAAGAAAACAAAGATGGGGCAGGGAGAGAAAGAGCCCCTAATTCTCACTTTCAGCCTGATTTGCTCTGGCATCCGCTCGGCTTGGTATGTTAACACTACAGGATCACAGTATCTGCGTCCTTCTTGCCTCGCATGTTTTCTCAGCTCAAATTCCTGCAAATAAAAAAAGTCACTGAGGTTCTTGTTATGAGGCACTTTCTTAAACAGAAAAAAAAACTACTTAAAAGGCAAATGTCAAACACTTACAGTTGCTAATCTCTTGTCCATTTCAGGGCCTGCTTTTTCTACTGCTGTCTTCTGAATAAAACAACAAGCTAATTCACAATTGTCCTGAGCTAACTGAGCAGCTGCCTGATCCATCATTTCCCTTTGTTGTGGAGATGCAGTCTATTGGGAGGGGGAGAGAGAAAGAAAAAGATTTAAAGTTTTCTGTGGACAGACAAGACAAATAGATATGAGAATAGGAAATGCAGTGCTTAGACAAATGAATATTAAAAGTTCTGACTCTATGGACTCATTAGCCATCTATGAAATAGTCTAACAATCATCATCTATAAAATGAAAATACCACTCACTCATAACATCTTACCATGTTGTGAAGATGGTGTGAACAGTATGAAAATAGTAAAGCAATAAACAAAGGCATTATTAACCATGACATCTGAGACCAAAAATGAATAACTGAGTTACCTAAAGCAAGAGTGTGTGCTTGTATGTCCCTTTAAATCGTTTTGCACTGTCCTACTCCAAGTGCTTTAATCTAAATTCTTCATGGTAAACAGAATCAAGATTGTTAACTTACAGCATTTTTCAAAAAAATCCTTCATTTATTTAAACCAATAAATATTTGGGTATCTACTATCTGCCAAACCGTGTGTTGAGGATACAATAGTAAGCAAAAACAGACATGATGCTTCACATCACAAAATTTACAATCCAAGCAGAAAGATATCAAATAAATATGGTGGCTACTAGAATAAGTGGAAATGCAAAAATAAACTCTTTTAGACAAGCAGTAATGAGTTTTATACTACACCAAGGAAATAATCAACTCACACGAAGGGCTGAGGCAAAACTGTTTTTCAAGTTGGTAGATATGCTCATGAGCAAAGGTTCCCTGCAAGTAATCATAGCCATTCCAGCTGTCAAGTTACGCATCATGTGGTGAGCTGCTATTCGCATTCGAGACTCCTCAGAATCCAGGGCAAAATCCTTCCTGACTATCTGCTCACAAGTAGTCATGGCAATCTTAATTGATCGATCCACCACAGGATGGACCAATTCCTGGACAGCCCGTTCAATTGCTTGGCGCACACACTGCTTCAACTGTGGATGGGCCTGAAACAAGGGAATCTAGGTGGGGAAAAACAAGTTAGATCAACAGCTTGTTTAAATAAAACAACTCAACTTCTATCTGTAATCACACCCATGATTTTGGAATCACTTCAAGGGTAACCACTTACCACCAATTTCTACTTTAACCAACGAAATGCTCAGGAAAAGCAGCTGAGCTACAAAGAGGGAGTAGTATTTAGTATACCTTGTGATACATGATAATAGATGCGTCTCTGATTTTTAAAAACTTCTAAGTTTAATGGGCAAATTGTTCATTACAAGATGCATTATGTGCTTAAAGACACTACCTGCTTAATGAAAA
The DNA here is from genome assembly GCA_031878705.1 of Tapirus indicus. NCBI lineage: Eukaryota > Metazoa > Chordata > Mammalia > Perissodactyla > Tapiridae > Tapirus > Tapirus indicus. The sequence continues at coordinate 26,053,462 of CM062927.1, read as the reverse complement.
TTTGTGGCTAAAGTACTCTTAAAGAAAGTAACTTCTTTAGTAGCTTGGGGAAATGCAAGAAGATTCAAGTTTACAGAGAAAAAGCTTTCTACAAAAACTATTATTGCTACAAAGGATCCCGCAGAATAGCAAGCATTTTACATTACTGTACACTGAAGCATTTTGCTTCACTTGAAAGACTGCTTCTAGTCTTTTATCTCTGGTATAAACAACGCCCTAACACTTACTTGGTCTCTTTAACTTGCTGAATTTGTATGAAATTTTTTAAATATTCATGATGAACATATGAAAGTATTCAGATTACTAGGAGTATTATAAAGAACTAAAGTGTTAAGCAGAATGAAAGGCTGAAGATAAACAATTATCACCTAGAATATACAGAGTAAAATTCTACCTTTAAATAAATACAGGAAAAAAGATGGATGGGAAGTTATTTTATATGACCTTAGACCAGACTGCTTCCCAGAACCAGGTCATAGAAACATAACTGAAAGTACTAAGTATCACTTTAAGACCTTGGCCCCAGGAGTCCCCCCCCCCCTTATTTGTGGCTTCCCTTTCCACAGTTTAAGTTACCCTCCATCAACCGCTGTCCAATAGCAGATGATCCTCCTTTGGACACATTGTCAGAAGGTCTACAATAATCTAATGCTACATCACAATGCCTACATCATTCACTGACTTCATCTCATCACATAGGCATTTTATAATCTCACATCATCACAAGGAGAAGAGGGAGTACAGTAAAATAAGATATTTTGAGAGACCACATTCACATAATTTAATTCACACTTTAATTACTATATCTTATAACTGTCCTATTTTATTATTAGTTGTTAATCTCCTACTGTGCCTAGCTTATAAATTAAACTTTATCATCGGTATATGTGTATAGGAAAACACACAGTATATATAGGGTTTGGTACTATCTGCAGTTTCAGACATCCACTGAAGGGCTTGGAATGTATACCCTGCAGATAAGTAGGGACTACTGCACACACATTAATCAGCTCAGTTCCAGCTATCTGCCAAAAGAAATGGCTTGATGCAAGGCTAAGGTGACATGTCAAGGTTATGGTATACACTAAGGATCTTGTAACCTGTAAGGAATTCTTAGAGACTGTGATTATATTGCCAGCTCACTTAATTTTAATATCATGAATTTGGATATGAGAAACCAATATAAATGATGTCTAGTCACAATGACTATTTTTAGAGTAGGAAAAAAAAAAATCCCAGCTGTACTATATAGCAGTTCCCAATCCCTGCTCTCTGCAACAAAAGCCTAAAACCTAGGAATCCAGAAGGAAGGAGAAAAGGGAAGAGAAGGTGACCAGTTTACCTTGTCACAAGTAGGAATTGGGGGATGGGGTGGTGTTTACTTACTGTGGGGTTTAGAGTAATGTGTGGTGCCAGGCCTGCAAGGGAATAGACATTGATGTCGTGGTAGCTATATTGCGGCTGTGGTGGAACCGTGGCTGTACAGGTAGTACTGGTAGCTGGTGTTGTAGAAGTTGCTAAACGTAAAGAGACAAAATAAGAGCTAATAAAAAGAGCACATTCCTTGACTTTACTATAAAATTAGCAGGGTATCAAGCGGTCTTATCTAACTAGACTAATTGGATTGGGGGCAGGCAACACAGCAGTCTGACACAGATCACACTGTTCCCACCCTGAATTATCACAAGAGCAATTCTGTTATCTTAACAGAGATTTGAAAAAAGCACGTAAAACTATGTCAGTGGCAGTACCCCAGAGCACAGAAATCAAGTGAGGAGTCATGTCACACTAGCAGACCCAAGTCTTGTTGGATTATTCTACACTATAGATGTCTACTTTCAACCTAGGCTGTTCCCTGGTTTCACCTGGGGATTCTTAGCTACTGAGGGCTGAGAAAGAAAAGCTGGTTTATTCATACCGTACCTCCCAATTGTTCAACACCCCAAAGCCCCACCCCGCTTCCAATCCTCTTGGTTCCAGTAAAATAATATACCTCTCTGGCTGGTCTTGCTAATCTGGCCACCCCCAGATTTAAGGAATAATACAGGCCATCATGCTATGCAAACCTCAAACAAAGTAAAAGATAACTTGGCTTTGTTGGGATAGGAGAAACAACTGACTAATGGTATTTAGTTAAGAATACCATATGAATCACCTGGGTGGATTCTAATGGGTAAGACAATGCCTAGACATTATGAACTTTTCCTTAATCATCAGGAAGGCTGACCAAAAAGTATATAAAGTTTCAGCACCGTTTTATATGGAACAATTATAACAATATATGCATGGAGATATATCATTTAAGAAAACATTCTGGTAAGCAGAGGGCTAATTATCACACTTACTTGTGGTTGTGATGGGAGGGAGTTCTTCCGGCTGCTTGACATCTTTCTTTGGAGCAGAGAGTTGCTCATCTAAGTTCTTCAGGCGATCTTTATCCTTTAGGAGGTTTCCAGGTTTTAGCTCATTGATGTCTAATGCAAGGTTCTTGCAGAGGACCTCAATCTCAAACTTCAAGTTTAACTGCATAATTCCAATATTTGATTACAATTTTTAAAATAAAAATTTAGCTTTATTCATAACATACACTATTTTTACCCAACTGGTATATAGTGCTTTCCCCCCAAATACTCTACCTTTCCTGTAAATTTTAATAATGTGAAGGCAGAGAATATTGCAAAAAATAAAGAAGCAACAAATTTACCTTTAAGTCATGTTCCTGATGTAGCTCAGCTAATACATTCATAATTGCCATTGTCCAGGGGTTTGGTGGCCTAAAAACCTAAAGAAAAGCTATTATGTTAAGCTGGCCCCCAAATCACTCTTATTTTGTATTCTTTATAACAGTTAAGCACTTATACCAATGTGGCCTTAACAAAACCCCTAGCCTTTCCATCTATTATCTTATTTCAGAAAAACACCAAAACCCAAAGCCACCCGTTAAAATCGGTCCTATAATTCTACTTAACCTCTCAAAGGAGAAATTTGAGTTACCCTGAGGAAATCCGACTGAACTAGCTCTATGCTCACAAGAACTACGGGTGTAATCTCTTGACCTTTTGCTGAAACAAACTAACTCGTACAAATTAGCCGTCAAGAAAATATTAAAATCTACTCACCACACTACGAATGCTAGACTCTAACACTTTGGCAACAAAGGGCACCACATAGAGCAACTCTTGCTGTCCTTTAACATAAGCCTCCAGCAGCAAAGATTTTACATCCAAGTCCTAGAATAAGAAAAATATTTTTAAAAGCTGGGAATATACTTCAAAATCTCTCACAAAGTACCCAAAGAAAGGCCATCTTGCCAAATTCATCTCCAAAACAGGAATCAGCATAAATATCTGACCCTTGCCGTGTGGAAAGGAAGGGGTCAATCATACCTTACTGACTTTTGTTTATTCCTCTAAACGATGTGGAACCATGAGTATGCAATTCGAGATTCAAAACATGAGCCAAACTCTTACAAACACCCAATAATCATTAAAATAGCCCCAAATAAAGTCAAGACTTTTAGACATAATATGCTGTATGAACATTCTCAAGTTTTACATAAACCTTTAGCTGGAACTCACAGTATGTAAGATGGGTTTATTTTTAGCTAGTGTAATCATTCCTAGCCAATGTCCCAAGTTCTTCAGCAAAGAACGATCTGAGAAATTGGCTGCAGCTTTGTCGGAGGTCAGGAGCACCTGAAACAGTGTTGGATTAAGAAAGGTATGAAAATGAGCTTATGAAAAAAATTCTCAACTAAATACTTGAGAATTCCATTATCGTACTTTAAAAACAAGCTGTCAATTCTGAGAACATGTCCCCAAAGTAGATCTACTCCATATATCAGAGTATTATTTTCCTGTGTTCAGTGACATTTTTACCCTTAAATGTCCTTACATTTAATTTTTTTATATAGGTAATACAAAATACATCATATAAAATACGAAGTACACAAGGTTAAAAGTATCACAAATGGTCCCACAGAAAAGTATTTTAAAACTCTGAAAATTTTAACTAGGTTTAAAGCAGAGACCCAACTACCAAACCTATTTTGAAGAGCTAAATTCAATTCAAATAAAGACTACAGCTATGCTTCTAAGTCCTTCAAGACAGCGGGCATATGGAGGAATGTAATCAAGATCTCGTTATCTATTGCAATCTTTAGTATTATCCACGTCACTAGACATCTCTGGAGACAGCTAAGATAACTTTCTGAAATACGGTATAATATTGCTTATATGCTTCTTTTCAAATCTCTAGAAAACCTAATCCATTTCATTAATTCTCTGGTTTTTAATTTCCTAAGAGGGACAGAGCCATCACATCAGAGTGTTTTGGCCCCACACACACACACACACACACACACACACACACACACACACATCTATCTACTCTATGGCACCTCTTAATTTATGGCTATAAATTTAAATTTTTGTTTAAAACAAAGGATCTTGAAATTTTGCTCCAGAGTATGTGAAAATTTTCATTATATCCCAATCATCCTTGGTATCAGATAATAACGGTTAAATATAGCTATGTTCCTTAACTCCATACAGCAACAGCAGAATGACACCAAGTCAGCTGTGCAACAGAAAGAGCCAGGAATTCTTTTGCACTACAGCGTAACCAAGAATGGGGAAAATTCCCATCCACAGGTTTAAACATAGTGCTGGTTCCTAAGTCAATGCCCCAAGTTACCCAGCAAAAAACAATCACAGCTGTATGCTGGTTCACACTGTTTTCTCAAAAAGTTATTTTTCCTAAGAAATAAAATACCCAAATTTCATAGAACAAGCATTAGCTCATTAGGAAGAGAATGACCTTAAAATAAACTGCTGAGGATCCTAAACAGCTATTCCACAAATAGGTCGAGAGGTACCTGGCACTTATGAAGACATAAACAAAAACATTCACTGCAGCATTGTTTTTGTAACAGTGTAAGTTATTAACCTAAATACCCATTAGCAAATATACATCCATACAATGGATTTCTCTAAGACTATTTAAAAGAAAGGGAAACTAAAGCTAAGAGCATATTGCAAATTAATACGTGGAGGGGGAAAAAGCAAGTTCAAAACATGCACAGAGGGTGAAGATTTAAAACCATGTATGGAATGATGAAAACAAATTCAAGAGCGTGCTTACTTTCAATGGAAACAGCACGTAGAGTAGATGTCTATAAGACTAAATTCTTCATGAAATTTAGTTCTATATTTGAAACAAACCCTAGAGCAACTTTCATAGCAACCTAATACAGACAACATATAGGGAAAAATAGCAATACCCCCCCAAATTCTGCCTGTACAATCAAGTATTTCCAAACTCAAAACAGTAAAGAAAAGAAATACAAGAACTAACTCTTACTTTGATGTTTCTGTAAGTCTCATTCAGAACCATCTTATTAAATTCAGGATTCTTCAGCGTGTCAAGGAAGTTTGAATACAGGCTGTGAAAGTTTGGCTCAATACTGACTCTCTTCATAACCAGGTATTGTGAAACCCAAGGCATAAATTCTTCCTTCACAGTTTCCTTTAGTTCTTCAACCTAGCCAACCAATATAACACAGGAAGTATACAATTAAAAGATGGTAAAACACAGTTTTGTGTTTTGTTTCTGTGAACAGTACTATAGCACGTGGTTCCCTGCAAAACTAGATGCTAAAACACTACATCTCTCCCCGACATCAGACAGATACTATGAAGTATACAGTATATTCAATTCCACGTTAGAATAGAGTCAATCATCTCTCAAACTGTGGGTGATTAGAACTGAAACACCTATGGGTCACTTTCAGCTTTAAAATTATAAAACATATAGTCCCTCACACTCCCATCTTATACAACTCTCTATCTGACCAAAAGAGGATACATAATCTACAACCTTCCATTAACAGACCTAACACCAGAACTATGTTCTCCTAAATTTCCATCTCTGGGATGTGAAGTCTGAAATTTCTTTTCCAGAAAAGATGCCAAAGCCTCAAGTTTTTCTCCCAATTAATTATGGTGGGATTTTGAAAAACAGTACTTGCATTCTATCTCAAAACCCACTTTATTTAGGCTAATCTTATTGGCTAAAATAGGCATATCCAAGTATTGTTTTAGCATATAATCTTGTAAAGGCAAGCATCATTCCTTCCACTTTTCACAAGGTCTACCCTCTTCAATAATTAGGCACCTAATAAATGCTCTGGTCTCTGGGAGGACATGAGTGGTGACTACAAGCACAACTGAAAGCTTCCATCATCATGAGATCATGAAGTTTATTTCAAAGAGCCTGTAACTCACTGCAAAACCATACATTTAAAACTAGTGCTATTTAACATCTACAAACACCACAACCACTAGTTGTATATCCACATTCCCTTCGTCTTGACTCTATGACCTTTAAAGTAAAGTGAGTATTAAAAAAGGGTGCAGAACACATAAATCTCCGAACCCATTAGGGAAAAGAATACAGAGCACTTGTAGTGATACGTAAACTTTTACATCATGCTCACCTTTTGTGTCATATTTGACTGTGAGAGATTGTTGAAGATAAAAGCAATTTTCTCTTGGATATTTTCTGGGGGCTCTACAATTCTCTCAGTTTGATCTGTGGCCACAAGCAACGTATCTATATTTGTAGTATTAATAGAAGGCTGAAGAAATAAAGCACATAAAATAAACAAATTGAAAGCTTGCTTGACAAATCCCAGGAAAAAAACCATACAGAGTCCTTTAGTATAAAAAGTACACATGGTGTGCATGATTGTGCACTGGAAGTGTTGGCAAGAACATGTGTTGAACTATTAATAGTGGCTGCCTGTGGGAAATTTGGGGGGGGGGGTACAAAGAAAGAGATGCTGTCTTTGTAACTTTTTTTAGTAGGTATGTGTTATTTATAATAAAATTCTTATACATGCTCACTACTGGATATATTACAACATAAAAACAAATCCTGGAAAAAGAAAGATAGACCTACTTACTGGCACATCTTTCTTAAAGCTGACTCCGGTTGGCCTGGTGACTGTAACCGTTTTAGCAACAGTGGTGGTTGTTGAGGTGGTTACCATAGTGCTAACCTGACCAGCAAGGGGAGCTTTTGCTGGAACCTGGGCCTGGGCCTGGGCCTGAGCCAGTGCAATACTTCCAGGGGTTGTGATAGAGCCCTGCATTTTCACAGGAGGATCTCTAGATTGCTGTCCATACTCGATATACTATAGGGGTAGGGAGAGGGAAACACATTAAAAGAATTCTTAACAGAAATAGAAAATTCTGAATTACATTCCCTTCACTTCTGAGAGGGTAGAAATTATTTCAGAGTACTCTTTTGTTCCATCTATCTCCCTTATTCCTTGCCCCATCCTGATCCATATTCCCATATATATAATACATAAGTGGATACCACCGACTCCTTAACAAGTAAAATATTAGTATGTTTTAAACGTATTTATGAGAGAACTAGTCTAGCTAAACAAATTCCAAAAGAGCAGCCACAAATACCTGCATATACATTTCCTTAAATCCCTTAACACACACAAACTTTAAAACTTTAGGATTTATATGTAAACTGATCTCTTTCTTACTGGATGCTGATGAGAAACCTAAGGCCTAAATAACACACTGCAATGTGAGTCCTCTCTGAGTAAAGATATTACTACAGAACAAAAACAAATGTACACTGTATACAGCCAAGCCAACAATGAAACTGGATGTTCTACAGCAAGTTTTTTTTTCATTTCACAGATCAATAAACCTCCTCCCCACACACAAATTAAAGAACTGACACCAAGTTCCTGATACTATTTCCAACAGTCTGTCCCTGGCAAAACAAAAACTATCATCTACATATACGATAACTTCATTCAGAAAAGGACATTTTCAAGTAGGAAGGACAACCTCTGAAGTATAGCCCTTTAAACTGACTAAGTATAGAAATATAAACAATGATCTCTCTCTCCTTTTCTGGCTGTCTTGTTACGGTGGGTGCTGGGGACCACTGTTTTCTATGATCACTTCCATGCCATCTCTCTTGCTCTCCAGTCTTCTAAGGTCCCTATTCCCAGCTCTGAATTCCAAACACATTTGATTGTGGTAAGCCTCTGCTTTCCTGTGCGGTTTTCAGTACTGTAGTTGTGGCATATTCCCCCAACCCCCTCACGTGAATGAATATACTCCTGCCTCCCACTCGGTGGTCTCCTAGGTTAAGCCATCACAATAACCCTACCCTACCCTCCCACAAGCAAACCCAGCAGGATGACGTAAGAAAGTACTGGACCTAAAGTATAATACAGAATTAAAAGTAGGCTCAAATTCTGGTCTGATTCCTTAAAATATAATCTTTGCCTTAAAATATGATAAAGCCATTTATCTGCTTTGTATTTAAAAAAGCAAAATAAAGACTAATCAACTTTCTCATTCTCTACAAGCTTTGGTCAAAAGCAAGACAAAGGTATGACTAACGTTTACCAATCAACCTAAAAATCAATCATCAAAATAGTGGTTTACAAATTTTAATAATAATCACTAAAGATGGCTCAAAATGTATATTCTCTAGGTCCATTCCCTCAGGGACTGTCTCCTTTGTAACAAATACCTCAAAGAAATGCAAGCAGGTGGTAAGAGGGCTGTATTTTTAAGAAATACTGGTCTAAGTCTTATTTACATGAAACAGTTCTGAATCACATTAACCTTAAAATCAGAGGAACAACTTAATTTTATCCAAGATTCCAACTCCAAATCCCTTTTTTTAGAATCTGACAGGAATTCTCAGTAATAATAAAAGATGCCTGTTCTTCGACAGCTTTATCAAGCTAAAAGAACTGATAAAAGCCTTTTATTAAATCAAGAAAATCTCTTAGAAAACATAATCCAAGAATGATATTTTTTCACAATCTATTATTAAATTGCAAAATTAGCAACAAATTATATATATACCTATATCATGCCAATCATTAAGAAATCTTAATGCCATTCCCAGCAAATCCAAAATCAAATTAAAGTAGATAAAGCCTCCAACCGCTAGACAGATTTTTGGGTACTGAAGACACTTACCTCCTGTAAATGATGTGGAAATTGTATAAAGTGACTGATAGAAGCCAAGTGCTGACAATACTGGGGGTAGTCCTTCAATCTGCCAACAAAAACATTCATTCATTCATCATTCATGTAAAAACAGAGGAAGTACAATTAACAAAAATTTTCTTCCAAATGCTAGTCTAGGCCGTTCCCTCCATTGTACTTGTTTAGTACCTTATCTGAAGAGAATGCCAAGGGGAAGAACACAGAAGTAGAGAGGGGAAATATTTATGAACTTCACTCCTTTTACATCAGAAAACAGTATCTTTGTTTTTTAAAAATCATATTTTACTTAAAATTAGATTACAATGAGCCACTAAAACTACTATCTGGAAACAACTCCAAATGTTAATTAACAGGCGAACAGAAAAACAGTTTGTTGTTAATCCATACAATGGAATACTACTCAGCAATAAAAAGAAACTACTGAAGCATGCAATAACATGGATGAATCTCAAAAGCATCATGCTAAGTGCAAGGAGTCAGACTCATACACATTATGTATGACTCCATTTAAATAGCACTCTGGAAACACTAGAGATAAATCAGCTCAGTGGTTACCAGGGGTTAGAAGTGGGAGAAGGGGAACTACCAAGGGGGAACATGACATCTTGGGTGTGATGAAAATATTCAGTATCTTCATTATGGTTACATGACTATATAAATTTGTCAAAATTTAAAGAACTGCATACCTAAAACGGTGACTTTCACTGTATATAAAGAATATCTCAATAAACAAACAAAACCTCTCCTGCTATTTCATTTTATACTTTTTCGACCATTTATTTGATAATTGTAATGAATTAAGTTGTTTTTACTTCTTCCTCTTCTACTTCACAGTCATTAAGATTGGTTAACATGCATTTAAATGATGGAGCATGGCATGAATTAGTTGATAAATGATAGTTATTATTTATAAGTAAATGATAGTTATTATTATATAAAAAAGAGAAGCTTCATAGGAAACCTACCCACTTACCTATTTTTAAATCTATCTAGTGCAGCAATTCCGAAATAATACATTTTGGATCCAAAAGGCTTGCGTAAGGCTTCAAGAACATATCGCAGGGCCAGACCTAGTGCCATGTAAGTGACTAGTCCTTTTTCAATTATCCCACCAAACAGGCAGGCTGTTATATGTAACTCTTTATCTGGGTACTGGGGAAAAAACCGATATTCTTCAAACAAGTTCCTTAGCATACAGTTAAATACTTCTCGTTCCCTCTTTATGGTAGAGTCTTTAAACCTCTGTAGCATTTCTAATACCTGCAAAAAGGACAAAAAAAAAATACACACATAAAGGAAACTATTATTAAGAGCCTTCCTCAAATATTCTTAATAGAATATTGCTAAGCAGAATATTTAACAACAAACAGTTTGAGACAGATGTTAAGTTTTCAAGATGCATAGACATATCAAAACACTTTGAGCTGGATTTCTAAAAACTTTGAAAGGGGAATTCTTTTAAGATTTCCTAAACCTAAACCATAAAGAATTAGATCATCCTAGACACTCACCTCATCAACAGACATGGTTGGATGTGGTGGATGATTATATATTCTCTGGAAATAGCTGTTTGCTTCATCATCTATCTCTTTACTAAAGTGCTGATTTGCCTCTGGCCACACCTGAGACAAGTCCGCTGTCAGAAACAAAAAAGCAACCAGTAGGCATTTAAGCTCCTTCTCCATTCCCCCATAAAACACAGAGCGAGCCAGAGAGAACAACAGAGCTTTAATTTTAAGGAGAAAAGCAAAGGAACTGAAGAAAGTATTAAGTGATCAAGTTTCAATATTCAAGTGTTCTAGGTACACATAAAAGATTTTAACAAAACTGCCTTACAACTAAAATTCTACTTTAATATTTTCTTCATCAGGACTTATTACACCATGAAAGTTCACTATGCTTAAATTCATAACACACTTACCCTTAATACAACCTCCTCGAAGTTAACAAGTCGTTACTATTTTATAATAAAAATCATATTTAACATACAGGAATTATCAATGAATGTGCATGACACACTGAGAGAAACACAAAGCATGCTACGAAACATAACATTCAGACAAGCCTTTCACACTAACATCTTCAAGTCAGTTTAGTAAACTTTCAAGTCTAGTATAATGAATATTTAGCCCCGACGACAAGGATATTTTATGTCAATGATACCTATGTGTTTACAAAGAGAACTTCTTTAAGATAACTTATTAAGGAGGTCAAACTTTAAAAACTGGTTTTTCAGTTACATCATATATAGTATATGGCAATATTTATTATAAGGCTACACATATCAAAGCTAAAACCTTAGAATAAATTAAAATATAGTTATTTACTTTATAAATTGTCAAGCTAAAACAGAAAACTGAAATTCTCCTGGCTGCTCCTGATTTGTTAAAAAATACCAACCAATTTTTAGGATAAGTTTAAGATTTATATGCAGACGTTTAAACTGCTGAAAGTCTTTTCTCTTTACTATACTTCTCACTTTTAGGATAACACACCCCTAAGGATGCTACCTCTTATCAACCATCACTCTGTTCTGGCAATCCAGATCAAAAGTAGAGTGATACCTCAAATTTTTATTTTTATAATTCAAATTCGTGAATTTGGGGCCGCCCGGTGGCGCAGCGGTTTAGTCCGCGCTTGGCAGCCCGGAGTTTGCGAGTTCGGATCCCGGGCGCCCGCTGATACACTGCCTGTCAGCCACGCCGTGGTGGTGTCCCATATAAAGTGGAGGAAGATGGGCACAGATGTTAGCCCAGGGCCAGTCTTCCTCAGCAAAAAGAGGAGGATTGGCAACAGATGTTAGCTCAGGGCTGGTCTTCCCCACAAAAAAAAAAAAAAAAACAAATTCATGAATTTACTCCCACTGACCTAAGGCACATCAATATACGGCCCTACTAACAATATATTAACGTAAGTCAATGTTTTGTCCATATAATTCTAGGGAAAACAAGTCGGAAATATAATCAAAAAAGCTTTATATGTATCAGTCACACTTCACAATCACAGACAACACTACCACTTACAAGGTTTCATCTTACTCTGCTGGAATGTAGGCTGGTTCAGTCCAGAGGTGCCCAATTTCCTCTGTACAAAAGGATCGTTATTCACTGCAGGGAGTCCAAGAGCCCCAGTTCCTATACCAGTCAGGCTGCCTGTGCCAAGACCACCTACTAGAAAGAACGAAGGCAGCCAGAAGTCTTATCATTACTCATATTCTTGACTTTATTCATATTAAAGATATAAATTCTTATTTAAAAAGTCACTACCTTGATTATGGTTGTGGTGGTTACACGACTGTATAAATTTGTGTCAAAATTCAAAGAATTGTATGCCTAAAATGGTGACTTTGTTAACTCCCTTACAATGTCTATTTAATTTTATAGAGAATCTAGTAAGAAGAGTAGATGAAAATGGACAGTACCAAAATTTCTTCAGCATTTAGAATTATTAGTTTATTTATATTCTTGGTAAGATATTAATATGCAAATTTTAAACTGTACATTCTCATATCTGATATGAGATATAAGGTAGTCAAAATAAGAGGAACTGGTTTGCTTTTCTAAATGATTAAAATTGAAGAACTTCATGCTACTATCTTCTAGTTAGCATGAGCCAGGACGTCTTCATTTCTCTCAACTCTAGCATACAGAATCTTACAATAGTTAGGACTTTGCTAAGACGGCCTTACTGAGTACAGTAACTTTAGATGAATGAACAATCAAGGCTAGAGCCATATAGCAGCAGTGTTAACTAGGTTACAGAATAATTACATTTTAATCCTTAGGTTTCAGTACTCTAATACTATACTATGAAAATAAAAGGTGCTTAGGGCTGGCCTGGTGGCATAGGTGTAGTGCTTGGTTTTAAGTTCACGCATTCCACTTCAGCGGCCTGGGGTTCACCGGTTCGGATCCTGGGCATGGACCTACTCACTGCTCATCAAGCCATGCTGAGGCAGCGTCCCACATAGGAGAGCTACAAGTCTACAACTATGATACATAACTATGTACTGGGGCTTTGGGGAGAAAAAAAAGAGGAAGATTGGCAACAGATGTTAGCGCAGGGCCAATCTTCCTAAAAAAAAAAAAGAAAAGAAAAGAAAAGGTGCAGATAGTTTAGGAGAAATAAGTGGGTACAAGGGCAAAAAAAGTAACATTTACTTCAGTATAAAGTTAAAAGCCAAAATATTTGAAAAAATTTTAGGAATTTACTATTTTCAAGGTAGGTGAAGTGCTGAAGCAGAACATATGCTTAAATATGATGTGTGAAATACTTCTACCTTTATTATACCAAGCTTAAGTAATTCATAAAGCTGTGAGTTCTTGATCTAAGCCTAAGTGCTTTGGAATATGTGATTAACACACTTGTTACTGTTTATGCTGTCATTTGGCAATACGGAATCCTTGCTGAATAATTCAACTAACTTTACAATGACAAATAGCTGAATTGCAACTTGACTAATAATAGTATGTTTTTCTCTTTCCAACTTTGGATGTTGAAGCAACTTTCACAATTTAGTTTTAAGCAGCTTTCTTTATCACACTGACTTCAAACATTAAGGCACAATGAAACTTACAAATCTGTGCCCCCGCCCCGCTTACCTGGAAGCTGTGATGAAAGTCCTCCAATACCACTGAATGCAGTTGTCTGATTTGGGGTTGAAAGGGGTGGAAATGCTTTTGCTGGTGACTGAGGGGTACTGAATGCAGAACCCAAATTTGGAGGAAAACCCTGCATACTTTGAGTGTGAGGGGCAGCTGAACCACCTATACTAAGAGATGCCATTCCAGCAAGAGGGTCAATCTAAAGAAAAACATTATAAAAATGTATTAAATATACTTCAAGCAAAGGCATACATATGACACAGGTAAAGTAATCTTTAGCAACAGCTCTTCATATGCTTAACAAGTAAATTGCAAAACCCCACACAATCATGATGACACAAATTCCAAAATCAAGTCAGTGTGCTAGTCATTTTTTTACTATATTATAGATGGAGAAGGTTTAAAGAGTTAGCCCCTGCCAAAGTACCAGAGCCATAATATAAGCACTATAAAACTTCAAGAATAATATTTAAGATGAATTGCCCCACAGCTGTACTACTAAACATTTAGTAGTGACACAGGACAGTTATTACATTAGGTCCTTACAATTTCCAATAAGCCCCTTTAAAACAAAAGAAATCTCCCTTTGTTAATAACAAAAGTTTTTTAACTTTCAACACAATAAAAGCATTAAGAAATTACAGAGAAATCTTCCAGTCAAAACAAATCTCGTCAAAATTTTTGAATCTTGGGGGTTGGAGATCAGCTCTAGTTTAAAACAAGGAAAAACAAGGTATGCTATTTACCAAAGATTCTTAAAAATATCTAACTGTATTTCCAAGCTTCTTAGGTTGTGGCATTATTTCAGATCTTCATGACTACAGGAAATGATACGCAAAATGCCTTTTGTAAAGCAGCTACTGAAGAATCATTAAATGCTCACTTTTTTTAAACCCCAATCTGCCATTCAGTGCAGCTGAAACTAGAAACAGAGTATGTTGCTTCCAGAAAGAAGGGTGTGGTTGGTGTCAGGGAGTTAACTTAAATGTACCTTGTTTTTAAAAGAGCAGTTCAGTTGAGAGCTGAGGAGCCCCAGTTATAACAAGTCCTTTGCTCTAGCACTGTTGCTTGACCCGTGAAGCTACAAACAAGACACATCAGGTTCAAAGGCAGTGCCTTCTCAAGTCTAAGGTGTTTAAAAAGAAGCCCTTACCATTTACCTCAATAAGCTGTTTTCTATCTTTCCTCTCAGAGTCATGTTCTATTTAATGATTAAAATCTATTGTCAACTACAATGCCTATTTATGGATCTCCTCTAAAATGTAGTAGTGGATGCTAGACATGCAGTTATCTAAAATATAATAAATTCAGACAAATTTTCCTTTGAGTAATTATTAATGATGATGTAGAAGTTTCTTCTACTCCAAGTCTATGAACAAATGCAGACATACCAACTGTAGTGTTCATTTACCTGAACAGGAGAAATGGCATCTAAGCTGCTAGCACTAGGAGGGCGTCCTTTTGGCATAACTCCAGGTGGTGGTTGTCTGGCCTTGTTCATAACATTACTACAGTTGGCTACCATGGTGAGGATGGTTTCTGATACCTCCTGAGAAACACTCCTAAAGACAAAAGTAAAAAATATCACTTCTTAGAACGCCTAAATAAAGAAACCTGATTCTCTAATTGAGAAAACTTGCTGGAATATATAGCTAAATGTCCACCATATCCCATATGTCTTTTCATCTGTCATTAATCACTAGAACTTTCTGAACATTGGCTTTCTCTTAAAAGATATCTAATTTACACCTCTGAAACTAAACCTTGTGTGTAGTACAACCAATATATTTTTAAATACTCCAAGAAACATTCCATATCCTCAACCACTTTGTCAAAAATTAAGCCCAAACCTGGACATATCAAAGCAAACAGATAAGCATTTTTTATACTAGCTTCTCATAGTCAAAGAAAAGACACTTATTTACATATAGATAAAGATATCATGCATAGTCAGTAACTACATTTGGCAAGCACATAAAGAATCAACTGACTTCTAAAATGTCAGATAGGATAAATGTTTGACAGAAAAACCCACCTTCCTATCTTAGGCTGTTACTGCCTCATAAAACTGTGGAACCCCTTGTACTCACAAACTCTACACAAACTTGATACTGTCTTAGATCTTCCCTCCTAAATTCAGAAATCATACTACTGTCATCAAGAACTGAAAGTAGTCACTCGGATAAGAAAGTTTTCCACATTTGGAAAAAAACAGACTAGGGTGTTGAAAGTACCATATAAAACTCTACATTATATCTCTACAACAAAATGTACAAAATTTTTACTTGTGCCAATATGAAAAAAACAATGGTTCAAACAGGGACTACTAACGTAAATGAACAATGAGTTGTTGCTTCACCTACTGAAGCAAGGAGGAAAAATATTAACAGACCACAGAAAAGAAAAGGGAGATGTCAACTCCTGAAGTGTGGATCCACTTATTTACCTTAGTAGTAAGTATTAAAACCATTTATATCTAAAAGATGCTCAAAAACATTAAAGGTATTGTAAATATAAGGACACAAGTAGCTCTCTCTCTAGCCTCTATGTATGTAGGTTCAAAATACCGGCTCCCCTGTGATTAAAATTACACAGAGATATCATATTTCATCTTTCAGATTATCACATCCTCCTTTAGCAAAGCTACGGGGAAATAGACACACTGCTGGTGGTTATGCAAAAAGGAAAACTTCCTATAGAGGGAAATTTTGCAATATCTAACAAAATTACACATACATTTCCCTTTAATCTAACAATTCAACATCTAGTGATCCCAAATACACGCTGGCAAAGATGATGGATGCAAAACACTATTCACTGCAGTACTATTTGTGATATAGAGCAAAAACAATCAGAATGTCCAGTAGGTGATTGGTTTACTAATCCACAAAGTATCTGTTGATTGCAGTACTACAAAGCAATTTCTCTAATTATGTGAAGTGAACTCCAGGATATATGAACAAATGAAAGAAGCATGGTGCAACAGAGTAGATACTACATTTTCTACAGGGAAGGGGGGAAGATACAAATATCTATGTATTTTTTAAATGCAAAGATAACCCCAAAATATAAATGAAAATGGTTACCTACATAAGAACAAGGAGGAGGTAACAGTTCCAAGGAAGACTTCTCTGAATATACCTTGTTATAGTTTTTGACTTTGAAACTATGTCTACATTTTACCAATCATAAAAAAATACCCTTTAAATTAAAAAGAACAAACGAAAGAAAAAAACCACCTCTCCAAAGACACCTATGCCATGGGTTAATGGCTACCAGTAGTAGATAGCAATTGTTATCATGTTGCAGTGAATACAAAATGCCTTCAGTCATAAGCCACACCATTATTTTCTGCACTACACAAACAAGTACCTGGTCTAATTGTAACTGTGAGAGGTCACCAGTGAGATGTATCATTTCAGAGATGTTAAAATATTAAAAAAGTGGGTATCTTAAAACTGATAAAAATATGGTTAATTAAAATACTATTCCTCACTATTTCAGAAGAATTTCTTATATTTGACACAATTTCAAACTAAAAGAGGCTAGGATATTACAAGGAACTCCCATAAATGCTTCACTCACCAATTAGTTACATTTTGCCCTATTTGTTTAATTAATCTTTCTGTACTTCCCCCTACCCAAGCATACGGTTAGATACATCATGTACCTTTTATCTCTAAATACTTCACTATGTGTTTCCTAAGCACGAGATCATTTTCCTACATAACCATGTAAAATAATAAAGATCATATTTAACATGGATAAAATAAGATAGGCCATATTCAAATTACATCAATTATTCCCATGTCGTCCTGAACTGCTATTTTGCCCTTGGATCAGGATCCAATCCACTGCACTGAGTTGTCACATCTCTTTAACTTCTTTAAAATGGAGGAATTCATCAGTTTTTGTCCTTCCTGAACTTGATTTTTTTTCCCAGTACAAGTCAGTTATTTTATAGAATGTCCCCTGATTTGAGTTTGTCTGATATTTTAGATTTTATATGTATTTATGGCAGGACTGCCAAGTAAGTTACACTGTATTCTTCTTAGCATATTTTATCATGGGGCACATGATGCAGAACTGAGTTGGTGATCACTTTGATCAATAAATTAATGTGGCATATGCCAGGTTTCTCCATTGAAAATTACTACTCTTCCCCTTTGTGATTATTACGTGATTTGTAGGGAGATGTTTTGAAACTAACTAATCATTCTGTTCTTCAAATATTCACTACTTCTAGCGTCCAGTGAAGTTTATAACGCCATCATAGTTACTTAGTTAGAATAACTTTCCTTCTTTGGCATTTATTTACTTTTATCAGTTTAGATTAAATACTTTACATGCATTATTTCACTAAATTCTTCAAGAAGACAGGTACTTCTAATACATGAAGAAAAGAAACTAAAACCCAGAGTTAGGTAAACCACCTCCTTACACATATCCAAAAAATTTAATCCAATTTTAATATGCACTTAAATTTCCAAGAGAATATTCAATTTCTGATGGGTTAAAAAGTATAAATATGAACTGTTGCACCTTTACTACTTCGGACTGGATAATTCTTTGCTGTGGGAGGCTCTCCTGTGCACCGTAAGACGTTTAACGGCATCGCTGGCCTTTACCCACTAGTTACTAGCAGCACATTTCTCTCCAATTATGACAACTAAAAACAATGTCAAAAAGACAGAGAAACACCGAATGATTTCACTCAAATGTGGAAGATAAACAAGCACATAGATAAAGAGAACAGATTAGTGATAATCAGACAGGAAGGGAGTGGGGGGTTTGGCGAAAGGGATGAAGGAGTACATATGTATGGTGACGGATAAAAACTAGACTGACTATTCATGCTGAACACAATACAGTCTATAAAGAAACTGATATATAATAATAATGTACACCTGAAATTACACAATGTTATAAACCAATATGAACTCAATAAAATTAAAAAATATATATATATAAATAAAAATCTGAAAAAAAAAAAATAAATAAAAACAATGTCAAATGACTTCAAGGGAGCAAAATCATCCCTGGTTGAGAACCACTGGTTTAGAGATATATGCGGGTATATTTTTTTTAAAGCAAGGAAAGGCAAAATAAAATTCAAGATCTATGTGGGAGAAGTAAGAAAACAGGATTGGAGAGAAAGACAAAGGTAGCTTCAAAATAACTGGTCATGATGCACAGCAGAAGCACAGGTGTTCATTTTATTATGCTTCAGAACTTATAAAAAGTACATAGGACATAAGCAAAAATGGTGGAGTAAAGACCTTCAAATACTCTGTCCTCAATAAAAACCAGTAGAAAACTGACAAAAATTGTCAGAATCAACTTTTTCAGAACTCTGGAAATTGACCAAAGCCTTACAACAATCCAGGGAATTTTTATCCCAGCAAGGTGACTAGATCTTGGTAACAACAGCTAGCTTTCTAGGATACTAATTTGCCCTATTCCCATGCCCCCTTGCCTTGAAAACTAATAGCCCACAGTCACAGTGAAAAGCAGCAGCCTGATAGCCACTGGAGAGGGCTCAGAACTTGGTTAAAACATCTTCAAAGCCTCATTCCCACATAATTGTCATTACTTCAGCTATCTAAGGATTCCATTCCATGTGAGACCACAATGGCAAAGTTATCTTTATTTGACCTACAAACTGGCCCAGCACAAACAGACTTTTCCATTAGGTATTCGTAGAAAACATTTAAAGGTAATTGTTTTAACTTTCTGGCTGCCTCAGGTGGAAAATAACTGTTTGAGCAAATAGGCTAACCAAAAAGCTTAAAAGGAAAACTTGAAGAATGAGATTCCCATGGTAGGGTTTTTAAAAACTCCCCATTTTCCTGGGGATAGGGCCGTCCATTACCTAAAGCTGTGCCATTCCCATGAAGGGCCTGAGAAGGCTCAAGCCCTCATCCCTGCCTAAGAAGGAAGTGAAAGCTACAGTGGAGTTGTCAAGTGACTGGCTTAGTGTTAAAGATGTGCCTCAACATGCACACAGAACTACAGGGTGATTGATTCTGGGGAAAAAAATCTCCAATCTTAGCTGACCATCCAAGGCTACCCAAACAGAGACTTCAGTGGCCAAACATGACAAATACAGATACTATAAAATTAGTTCAGAAAAGTCTCTAAACACAAAAAAAGCAACAACAACAAAACAAAAACCCTGATGAGGGGGTAGAATCTGATTTCAGGAATTGCCCCATCATTTAAACTTTGCAGTTTTCAACCACAAACTACAAAACATGAAAAAAACACAGGAAAGCATGGCCCATACACAGGAATAAAATGCTATCAACAAAACTTGTCCCTCAGGAGGAACAGACGTTGGCCTTACTAGACAAAGACTTTAAATCAGCTATTTTAGAGGACATCAGCATCATGGCGGAGTGAGATTCCCTCTTTGAATCTCTGCCCCCTACGACACAATGAAAACATCATTCACATTCCAACAGAGCTCAATCAAACACTATGAAGGACTGCTAAGAAACCCCAGCTGCCATACATCGGACAGTGGAGGCGCAGGAAGCCCAAAAGGACGGGAGGAGAGGTAAGAAGTTGTACTCCCCCTCCCCAGTCGATCGGCAAAGAGCGCGGTTCGCAGACAGAGGGGGGAGGGGCGGCCCACAGCAGGGAAAACTATCGCCATCCAGGTGCTCTCACAGACTGTCGCAAGATCCCCACTGGGAAGCGACGACAGACTGTTTAGGGGGTGTAGCTAACACCCTAAGAGAGCCAGAAAGGAAACCCCCGGGGTCAAGCAGGAGAAAGAGAGGACCCCTCCCCCCACACAGCCAGTGTTTCAGCATAATCCCTCCAGGGGCTGCAGCTGCCTCAGAGCAAACCGCTCGTGATCTCCATCTAGTGGCAGCAGG
The DNA here is from genome assembly GCA_031878705.1 of Tapirus indicus. Taxonomy (NCBI): domain Eukaryota; kingdom Metazoa; phylum Chordata; class Mammalia; order Perissodactyla; family Tapiridae; genus Tapirus; species Tapirus indicus. The sequence goes on along the minus strand of CM062927.1, from coordinate 26,032,912 downwards.
GGGAAACTGCAGGACCAAATTATCATGAGGGGAAAAAATAAGGATGTCCCCGTGGGATCCTTGCGACAATTTGTTATGGCTACAGACCAAAAGGAAAATGACAAACACCCAGAAACCAACCCTGAAGGCACAGAATTTGATAACCTGAATGACAGAGAATTCAAAATAGCTATCATAAACAAACTCAACGAAATACAAGAGAACACACAGAAACAAATCAACGAATTCAGGGATTTTGTCACAAAAGAGATTGAAACCATAAAGAAAAACCAATCAGAATTATTGGAGGTGAAAAACAAAATCAACGAGATAGTGGAAAAAATGGAGTCTTTAAAGAGCAGAACTGACAATATGGAGGAACGAATTAGCACTATTGAGGATAGCCATGCAGAAACGCTCCAGATAGAGGAGGAGAGAGAGCTAAGACTAAAAAGAAATGAAGAAATTCTTAAATCAGCTATTTAAAATATGTTCAAAAAACTAAAGGAACACATGTCAAAAGAACTACAGCAAACTTTGAGAAAGATGTTCCACAAAATATAGCATGTCAATAGAAATTACTTTTTAAAAAGTTAAAAAGTATAACTAAAATGAAAACTTCACTACAAGTCCCCAAAAGCAGATTCAAGCAGGCAAAAGAAAGAATCCATGAATTTGAAGATGATTCAAGTAAGATTATCCAGCCTGCAAAACTGAAAAAAATAAGCACAGACTTGAAGACATGTGGAACACCACTAAATGTACCAACATACACATAGTGGGAGTCCCACAAGGAGAGACGAGATAGAAAAGGGTAGAAAGAGTATTTGTTGAAATAACAGCTGAAAAATCCTTGAATTTGATGAAAACCATTAATCTGCACATTCAAGAAGCTCAACAAATTCCAATATTAACTCAAAGAAATCCACACCTAGAAGCAACATAATCAAGGTCTTGAAAAAAAAAAAAAAGACTATGAGGATATCTTAGACTATGAGGTGTCTTAACAGCAGCAAGAAAGGCAATTCATCACATACAAGGAAGCCTCAAAAAAATTAACAGCTGAGTAGGGACCAGCCCAGTAGCATAGTGGTTAAGTTTGCGCACTCCACTTCGGTCGCCTGGAGTTCACAGGTGTGAATCCTGGGCACGGACCTATGCACTGCTTATCAAGCCATACTGTAGTGGCATCCCATATAAAGTAGAGGAAGATGGGCATGATATTAGCCCAGGGCCAGTCTTCCTCAGCAAAAGAGGAGGATTGGCAACAGATGTTAGTTCAGTGCTAGTCTTCCTCTCACACACACACACAAAAATAAATAAATTAATTTAAAAAAAAAAGACACATAAAACTTGAAAGTAAAAAAATGGAAAAAGATATTCTATGTAAACATTACCCAAAAGAGAACTACAATAGCTATACTAATATCAGACAAAATAGCCTTTAAGAAAAAAAAATCAACAAAGATTTTATAATAAAAAGACCAATCCAACAGGAAGACATAACAATTATAAATATACATACACTTAACAACAGAGCTCCAAACACATGAAGGGAAAAATAGACAATTCAAAACAATAGCTGGAGGCTTCTATACATTTTCAATAATGGATAGTCAACAATCCAGTAATATAAATGTCAACATTGCTAAGAGACTAAATCTTAATTGTTCTAAACACAAAAAAGAAATGATAATTATGTGATGTGATAGAGGTGTTAGCTGATGCTATGATAATCATGTTGCAATAAAAAATGTATCAATACGTTGTATGCCTTAAACTTACACAATGTTATATGTCAATTATATCTCAATTAAAGAAACAATGGATTGGTGGTTACCAAGGGGAAGGGGGGTGGGGGGGCACAAGGGGTGAAGGGTTACATCCACAAGGTGACGGACAAACAAAAATGTACAACTAAAACCCCACAGTGTTATAAACTAAGACATCAAAAAAAAAAAAAAAAAAAGAAACAATGGATAGAACTCCACAGAAGACAAACAAGGAATAGAAGACTCGAACAACACTAGAAACCAACTAGAACTAACAGACATACAGGAATGCTCTACCTAAGAGGAGACTACACGTCCTTCTCAAGTACACGTGAAAAACTCTCCGGGATAAACCATGTTAGGCCACAAGACAAGTCTCAATAAATTTAAAGACTAAAATCACATAAAGTATATTCTCTGACTACAATGTAATAAAACTAAAAATTAGTCATGTGGGGGATCAGAATTGTCTTCCACCCCAAAGTGTGTCTCTTTGGCTTGATGATTATTATTAGTTTTTGTGTGTGAGGAAGATTAGCCCTTAGCTAACATCTGTTGTCAATCTCTTTTTGCTGAGGAAGACTGGCCGTGAGCTAACATCTATGCCCATCTTCCTCTACTTTATGTGGGATGACTGCCACAGCATGGCTACCTGGTAAGTGGTGCATAGGTCTGTGCCCAAGATCTGAACCTGTGAAACCCAGGCCACTGCAGAGGAGTGCAAACTTACCATTACACCTCTAGGCAGGCCCCTTGCATGATTATTTTTGAGGACGAAAGACTGAGAGAAACCTTGAACTCTCCCTAACTGCCTAAAAGAATTTAAGATAGAAGGCCTGTCCCAGGAAGGAGATAATACCATAAGAAAACTATAGTATAATGTAAAATAGGTGTGATAGAGAGGCACCAGCAAGCCCATATTTATCAAAGTTCTGTCTCTTGGGTGACACTGTCTATAGATGGCCCAGTAAACAGTTTGTTTAACATTTGCATATCTATCTCCATGTAATTTGCCTTCCTTCCCTTTGAAGCCCCAAACCACTACACCCCCAACATCTTCCTTTGTCTTTAGCTGAAGATGATATTTAAGGTGGTTGCTTCAGCCATTGTGGTGAGTTACTCAGTTTTCCTGGGTTTCTCCCAAATACACTTGTTATTAAACCTTGTTTTATTTTCTCCTATTATTCTGTCTCACATCAATTTAATTCTTAGACCAGCCAGAAGGACCTAGAGAGTAGAGGAATTGTCTTCCTGCCCTACAGTAATAAAAGGAAGACTAGAAAATTCACATATAATGTGGAAATAAAAGAACATATCTGATAACCAAAGGAGATTATGAAATACTTTCAGATGAAAACAAAAATATGTAATATAGGTGAAAATTCAAAGCCATAAACAACTCAAATAAGAAGAAAATCTCAAAAATCCTAACTTTTCATCTTAATAAAAAGTTCAAACTAAACCCAAAAGAAGAAAAAAGGAAAATAATAAAGTTTAGAGCGGAAATAAATGAAATGGAGAACAGAAAACCAAAACCAAAACCAGAAGTTGGTTCTTTGAAAAGGTCAATATTTAACTACACTGACCAAAAAAAAAAAAGAGAGAGAAAAGACTCAAATTACTAAAACCAGGAATTGAAAGAGAGGATATTACTACGAACTTAACAAAAATGAGAAAGATTATAAGGGTATAGTGTAAAACAATTGTATACCAACAAATTAGATAACCTAGATGAAATGGACAAATTTCTAGAGACACAAACTACTAAATTGGACTCAAGAAGAAATAGAAAATCTGATAGACCTGTAACAAGTAGAGATATTAAATTAGTAATCAAAAACTACCACAAGAAAAAGCCCAGGACCAGATGGCTTCACTCCTGAATTCTACGGAATATTTGAAGAACTAACACCTGTCTTTATCACAAAAATTGGAAGAGAACACTTTTCAACTCATTGTATGAGGCCAATATTACAATGATACCAGAACCAGACAAAGACAACACAAGGGAACTATAGAACAATATCCCTTAGCAATACAGACACAAAACTGCTCACCAAATACTAGCAAACTGAATTCAGCAGCACATAAAAAGAAATAGATGAGATTTATCCCAGAAATGCAAGGTTTTTTAACATCCAAAAATCAATTAATATACAACATCAAAAGAACAAAAACCACATGATCATCTCAATAGACGCAGATAGAAGCATATGACAAAATGCTTTCATGATAAAACATCCAACTAACTAGAACTAGAAGGTAAGGAAACCTCCTCAACCTGGAGGGCATCTATGAAAAACCCACAGCTAACATCATGCTTAATGGTGACACACTGGATACTTTCCTCCTAAAGTCAGAACAAGAAGTCTGCTCTCACCACTGCTCTTCAACATTAGACTAGAGGGTCACGATAGAGAAATTAAGCAAGAAAAAGAAAAGGCATCCAGATGGGAAAGGAAGAAATAAAACTCTCTCATTCGCAGACTTGACTTGTACAAAATACTTAATAAATGTAACAAAAGAAGTGTAAGATTTACACACTGAAAATAACAAAACATCATTCAAAAAAAGACCTAAACACAGGGAAAAACATCCTCGATTCATTAATTCAAGACTTAATATTGTTAAGATGGCATATTCCCTACTATGAAAAACTTGATGCCAACAAATTGGACAACCTGAAGGAAATGGACAAAGTCTTGGACACATACAACCTCCCAAAACTGAATCAAGAAGAAATAGAGAATCTGAATAGACCAATCACAAGTAAAGAGATTGACACAGTAATCAAAAACCTCCCAAAAAATAAAAGTCCAGGACCAGATGGCTGCCCTGGAGACTTTTACCAAACATTCAAAGAAGATTTTGCACCTATCCTTCTCAAACTATTCCAAAAAATAGAGGAAGATGGAATACTTCCCAACACATTCTATGAGGCTGACATCATCCTGATACCAAAGCCAGACAAGGACAATACAAAGAAGGAAAACTACAGGCCAATATCACTGATGAACATAGACGCAAAAATCCTCAACAAAATATTGGCAAACCGAATACAGCAATACATCAAAAAGATCATACACCACGATCAAGTGGGATTTATACCAGGGACACAGGGATGGTTCAACATCCGTAAATCAATCAACGAAATACACCACATTAACAAAATGAAGAATAAAAACCACATGATCATCTCAATCGAGGCAGAGAAGGCATTCGACAGAAATCCAGCATCCATTTATGATACAAACTCTCAACAAAATGGGTATAGAAGGAAAGTACCTCAACATAATAAGGGCCATATATGACAAACCTACAGCAAACATCCTACTCAATGGGGAAAAACTGAAAGCCATTCCTTTGAGGACAGGAACAAGACAAGGGGGTCCACTCTCACCGCTCTTGTTCGACATAGTACTGGAAGTTCTGGCCAGAGCAATTAGGCAAGAAAAAGGAATAAAAGGACTCCAAATAGGCAATGAAGAAGTGAAACTCTCACTATTTGCAGACGACATTATCTTATACATAGAAAACCCAAAAAATTCCATCGGAAAACTACTAGAAATAATCAACAACTACAGTAAAGTGGCAGGGTATAAAATCAACTTACAAAAATCAATTGCATTTCTATACACTAACGATGAACCAACAGAAAGAGAACTCAAAAAGACAATCCCATTTACAATTGCAACAAAAAGAATAAAATATCAGGGAATAAATTTAACCAAGGAGGTGAAAGACCTATACAATGAAAACTATAAGACGCTACTGAAAGAAATCGAGGAAGACATAAAGAAATGGAAAAATATTCCATGCACATGGATTGGAAGAATAAATATAGTTAAAATGTCCATTCTAGGGGGCCGCCCAGTGGCGCAGCGGTTTAGTCCGCGCTTGGCAGCCCGGGGTTTGCGAGTTCGGATCCCGGGCGCCCGCCGACGCACTGCCTGTCAGCCATGCCATGGTGGCGTCCCATATAAAGTGGAGGAAGATGGGCACAGATGTTAGCCCAGGGCCAGTCTTCCTCAGCAAAAAGGGGAGGATTGGCAACAGATGTTAGCTCAGGGCTGGTCCTCCCCACAAAAAAAAAAAAAAAAAAATGTCCATTCTACCTAAAGCAATCTACAGATTCAATGCAATCCCAATCAGAATCCCAATGTCATTCTTCACGGTAATAGAACAAAAACTACTGAAATTCGTATGGGGCAACAAAAGAGCCCGAATAGCTAAAGCAATTCTGAAAAAAAAGAACAAAGCTGGAGGCATCACAATCCCTGATTTCAAAATATACTATAAAGCTATAGTAATCAAAACAGCATGGTACTGGTACAAGAATAGACACACAGATCAATGGAACAGAATTGAAAGCCCAGAAATAAAACCACATGCCTATGGACAGCTAATCTTTGACAAAGGAGCAAAGAACATACAATGGAGAGAGGGAAGTCTCTTCAATAAATAGTGTTGGGAAAATGAGACAGCAACATGCAAAAGAATGGAAGTAGACCATCTCCTATCGCCATATACAAAAATCAACTCAAAATGGATCAAGGACCTGAAAGTGAGACCTGAAACTATAAAACTCCTGGAAGAAAACATAGGCAGTACACTAATTGAGATTGGACATAAAGGGATCCTTTCAGATTCCATGTTTACTTGGACAAGGGAAACAAAAGAAAACATAAACAAGTGGGACCTCATCAGACTAAAGAGCTTCTACAAGGCAAATGAAACCAGGATCAAAATGAATAAACAACCCACCAGCTGGGAGAAAATATTTGCAAATCCTTTGTCCAACAAGGGATTAATCTCAGTAATATATAAAGATCTCATACAACTGAGCAACAAAAAAACAAACAACCCGATCAAAAAATGGGCAGAGGAGATGAACAGACATTTCTCCAAGGAAGAGATACAGATGGCCAATAGACACATGAAAAGATGTTCAACATCACTAATCATCAGGGAAATGCAAATCCAAACTACACTAAGATATCACCTGACACCCTTAGAATGGCTGTAATCACAAAGACAAATAACAACAAATGCTGGAGAGGTTGTGGAGAAACGGCGACCCTCATTCACTGCTGGTGGGAATGCAAACTGGTGCAGCCTCTATGGAAAACAGTATGGAGAGTCCTCAAAAAATTAAAAATAGAAATACCGTATGATCCAGCAATCCCACTCTTGGGCATCTACCCAATGGACATGAAATCAACCATCACAAGAGGCGTATGCACCCCTATGTTCATTGCAGCATTGCTCACGATAGCCAAGAAGTGGAAGCAACCCAAGTGTCCCTCGACTGATGATTGGTTAAAGAAGATGTGGTATATACATACAATGGAATACTACTCAGCCATAAGAAAAGACACAATTGTCCCATTTGCAACAACATGGATGGACCTAGAGGGTATTATGTTAAGTGAAATAAGCCAGAGACAGAAGGACAGACACTGCATGAACTCACTCATATATGGAATATAAATGAACACACGGACAGAGAGAACTGATTGGTGGTTACCAAGGGGAAGGGGGTGGGGGGTGGGCACAAGGGGGTGAAAGGTTACATCCACAAGGTGACAGACAAACAAAAATGTACAACTAAAACCCCACAGTGTTATAAACTATTAAGACATCAATAAAAAATATATATATATTTAAAAAAAAAATCCCAGCAGGCTTCTTTGCAAAAACTGACAAGCTGATCCTAAAAATTCCTATGGAAATTCAAGGGACCCAGAGTAACCAAAATAATCCTGAAAAAGAAGAACAAGGGCTAGCCCTGGTGGCCTAGTGGTTAAGTCTGGCACACTCTGCTTTGGCAGCCCTGGTTCGGTTCCCAGGTGAGGACCTACACCACTTGTCTGTCAGGGGCCATGCTGTGGCGGTGGCTCACATACAAAATAGAGAAACACTGGCAATAGATGTTAGCTCAGGGCAAATCTTCCTCAGTCAAAAAAAAAAAAGAACAACAACAACAAAGTTGGAGGACTCACACTTCCTAATTCCAAAACTTACTAAAAAGCTGTAGTGCAGGCATACCTCAGTTTACTGCACTTCACTTTACCACACTTCGCAGACATTGCATTTTTTACAAGACCCTCCACCAGCAAAGAAGACTACCACTCAGTGAAGGCTCAGATGATGATTAACATTCTTCAGCAACAAAATGTTTTTAAATTAAGGTATGTACATTGTTTTTTTAGACATAATGGACTTAACAGACTATAGTACAGTGTAAACATAACTTTTATATCCCCTGAAAAAATTTAAAAATTCCTGACTCGCTTTACTGTGGTGGTCTGGAATCAAACCTACAATATCTCCAAGGCACGCCTGTAATCAAGACAGTGTGGTACCGGCCTAAGGATAGCCATATAGAACAATGGAATAGAACTAACAGCCCAGAAATAAACCCATACATTATAGGCAACTGATTTTTAGAAAACAATTCAAAAGGAAAAGACCAGTCTTTTCAACAAATGGTGTCAGGACAACTGAATATCCATGTGCAAAACTATAAATTTGGAACCCTATCTCACACTATACACAAAAAATTAACTCAAATGGATCTAATATGTATTTTAAGTAGTTCAATACTTTGGACTTAAAAACTGTTGGATGATCTAAACTGCTGTCGCCTTTAATCACTGAACCCCTCTTCTCCAAATCAACAATTATCCAAATAACCTAATTCTAATATCCAATAGTAAGTTTCAAGCGTGCTCTTCTTACCCTGCACAAGCTTGTAAACAGGCCAACATTGTCGCCAGAGTTTCTGGAGGAAGTTGAGCACTTTTGGGCTGATCTTTCTCTGGGGCAAGTCCACCCAAAATAGAAGGGCACCGTCTCTTTAAAAAAGTCATACATGCCTGGATAAAAGGCTCCTGAAAAAGAGAAAAATCTCTCAGTATATTTGAAATTGATCTTAATTGCTTTCAGATTAAAGGCTAAGCACTATGACTAAAATCCAGAATATTATAACATCTTTACTGCCATTTAAAAAGGTCATTTCTTTAGCTATTTCAGCCATCAAAATTTAAAAGCAGTAATAAATGGACAAATCCTGCTTACTCCATGCTCTCGAATTTTATCTGTGAGCCACTTGTCAAGTTTGAGGTATTCGCGACGTGAAGCAAGTGCAGCAAGGTCAATAACAAAGGCAAATGGAGTACCATTTAGCAGCATTGACAAGGCCTAAAGAAAAAGAATATTAGAAACTACAAGTCAAGCAATTAAGTAACTTTCTCTGTCCTCTTTTCCATTTCTTGCTTTTATTTTCACAGACAAGTCTAAATAAAACATACTGCTAGTATTTTCTTGGTCATAATTTTTTAAACAGCTTAGGACAATAGTAACATTAGTCCTTACTTAAAATAAGACCACATTCCAAAGGTGAACATATGACTTCACCTTCAAAATAAACTTTACCCTGTGCTTTTTCAAATAACTAAACCTAAAGCAGAGCAAGACACAAAGCGTGAAAGATTATCCTTATCCATTTTTTAAAATCTAATCAGGCTTATTCTAACATTAGCACAACTACAACACCAGTACTGTGCACCTAGTGATCAAAGACATCATGAGTCAGACTATTTGTCAAAAGATCCCGTGAACACTAACGAAATCTGCAAAAGGGCTGAAATTCAACTAGTTTTTCCAAAAATTATAGCTCACAGATTACATCTGAGAAGAGGTCAATTATCACTTGCTTTAAAATAGTCTTACAAATATCACAGAGGACCAAACAAAATTCAATCAAATGTAAATGACAACATTTTTACATCTAAAACCACTCACCTTCCAATCCCCTTCTACTTACAAGGCAAAAATCTAAATTTCAACTCTTTGTAGCTAAGAGCTAGTTACATGTGATTATTCCTAAGGCATCTGTATTACATAAAAAAAAATTTTTTATCATTAATAAATAAAAGCGTTGATCTGTCCCTCCAAGCTCACCTTCAAGTCTTGGGCCACATCAAGTATTCGAGACAATTTGGCCTGGTCATACTGCTCCCCTCGCATGTACCATTCTGCCATTGCATGCATGATAAGTTGGCGGATTGAGGGAGACTGACCCTAAGAAAAGAAAAAGAGAGTTAAACAGCAATGCTAAGCGTTTTGATAGGTAGTACTGCAAATGCCCAGCTAATTTTACTTGTTATTTTTACGTAAAATTGAGACCCATCAGTGCAGACAAGCCTCAAGCAGTGATTACAGTAACACTCTTGTGGGAAAGCCTTCCACATCTTCCAAATGAAGCCTGTGCCTAAACCTTAGGTCATATAAAAGTCTGCCTATACATTTTCAAACACGAAATTAGACTAGAATATGATGTGAACATGAGGGTTTATATCAAGTTCATATAATTCCTTAAAATTAAATTACAAATTACTGGTATATAAATAAAACCAAAATAGTGTAAGATAATCATCTCTCATGTTGTACAGTGTAGTGTTGTATCATTAATTTTGCGAGTGGTGTTTGTGCTATTTTCACAAATGAGAATGCTTACCTTTTGTAATTGTTCAATTTCTTTTTGCCAGAAAACAGCCTGGCTTTGAGGACTCATCTAAAGGCTTGCAGTTGAATGATATAGACAAATAATTGGAATTTAGTGAATATTTCTCATAGAAGTAATGGCAAGGCAATTACTATTGCTGTATCTAAATCACTTTCCTGTAACTATCCTAGAGTGACAGAAGGTCCAAGTAAAACAAGTATTCAACCAGAAGTGAGATGCAGCTTCCTTTCAGCCTGCCCCTTTCTACCTCACAGCTATGGTAAGAAAGGCATAAGAATGTCTGAGCTGCAAACTTCTGGTTAAACGTTTGTTAAATATTCTGTAAACTGTAAGTCTACTGTGTGATTTGAGTCTCTAGAAATGGAGAAGGGCTGACTGAATGACATGAAACTAAGGCTAAAATTTTTCATTTATAAATAGTCTTATCTGATTTTTCTAAGCACTATTATATAACACAAACTACTGTAAAAATGATTAAAGAAAAAAAAGTAGTCAAAAAAGGCACTTGATGTAAAGGGGACGATGACTGATTTTTCTTTTTTTTGCTGTGAAAGATTCGCCCTGAGTTAACATGTTCCTCTCTTTTTGTTCCCTCACCAAAGCCCCAGTACACAGTTGTATATTCTGGTTGTAAGTCCTTCTAGTTCTATGTGAGCTTCTGCCACAGCATGGCTACTGACAGATGAGTGGTGTGGTTCCGCACTCAGTTCCCAGGCTGCTGAGGCAGAGAGTGCCGACATTTAACCACTAGGCCATCAGGGCTGACTCAACTGATTTTTCTTAAACCTTCCACATTTATTATTATTAAAAATGCAGGCTATATGGGGGGGCAATCTATGGATGAAAGAATATTTACTTGTCAAACACAATTTACAAAATTGGAGTGAGGCACAAGGGCTTGAAACACATTTCAGCAGAAACAAAAATAAAGTTTAAATGCTGGATTGGGATAAAACAGGAAACAATGCTAATTAAATTGATTTATGATTTTTTTCTGATTTACTGTTAAAAAGTGACATGAGTACCTTCTGGTCCCATGATAAATGACTAAGCTCCTTACTGCTTTCAAAAGGATACTGGTGCCCTAGCAATACAGAGCTTTCATAATACTGAATTGTTTTTAAATTGTCTTGCCTCCTTTCTCTTTTGAAGTTTTACATTTTAATACCCACATGATGCTAAAAGATAAAATAAGCTTTATGGATGTATGACTTTTCCAGAGTGTCATAATTCCAAGATTGACAATTTCTCTAGTTGAGCATCCTCCAAAGAATGTCAATTATTAAGACGAAGAAATGGTCGTGTCTTACCTGCCCATGCCATGCATAGTGCAAAATAATAGCAGAATTAGGATGGTTTCCGAGGAAAATTGGCATCAAAGTGGAGATGAGTTCATGGCGCAAGGTGTGCCAGGAGGTGTTGATTTGTAGTAAGGCCAATACCAGCATGTCTGGACAGTGTTTGATAGGGAAGCTGAAGAGCTGTTTGACTTGCTCATATTGCCCCACCTCTGCAAGCCTCAGCAGAGATTCAATCAAATCCAAGCTCTTCCTAACAAGAATGGAAGTAAGATGCTTTATGAACGAAAATCTAAGTATACCAAATTCATTTTCCAAATAAGTAATACCAGCTATCAGAACAAAACCAAGTTGTTGTCATCTTTTAACATGAGAGAAATATTTAAATTGGTGCTGTTTATCTCAAAAATGTACGCTGTTAAGCTTTCAGACAATTTTCAAAGGCAGTCCAAATTAACAGAGAATAAGTGATGAAAGATAGGGAACTCTACTAACCATTTGCATAATCATGGATCCTCCTTACCAAAAAGATATCATCAAAGATGTTTGATCAGTGTGAAAATAGAAACAAATAACATCATAGTTTAGGAATAGTCAAAAATCCAAAATATAAACACAGACATAATTTACACAAGAAAAATACTGCACAAAAATACATCCTGAACACTTACTTTAGAAATGCCAAGTTTTAACTTAGGTGCTTCCTGATGTCATCCAAGTTCAAAAGACATAGCACCCCCTATGAATTATTCTTGCCCGAGGAGCTGAATCTGGTTGACTTTAAGCAAGCCTCAAGATCTTACTTTACCCTTACAACATAAAAACTATGGGGATAAAGATCAAATTAAACTCCATGAGGAAAGAGACACCCCATACCATAGGGTAGACTAGAGGAAAAATTACCCTTTTTCTCTGTCAAATCAATGGCAAAAAAATTTAAAAAAAAACAAAAAAGAGGGAGAAGGAAGACTTACAGAATAAAAACCCACATGAGCCTTGTCCAGACTCTCAATCATACAAAATGTTAAAAAACATTTTTGAGACAATTAGGGAAACTTGAAAGTATAGCTATATTAAGGAATTGTTAAATGTGATATATTTAAGTTTTATAAAATGGAAAGAGTCCTTTATCTGTTAAAATAAAATAAAAAGAAGAAATACTATACCACATTAGAATTAAAACAAAAAAAAAAAAAAAAAATTTTAACCAAGCCTGCAGATCCAATGTTGGCTAGCACCTAGGAAAAGGACACGGGTTACAACAAACCACCTCTTGGGTCCATCTTTAAGAACAGGGATCAGCAAACTACACCCACAGGCCAAATACCACCCACTGCCTGTTTTTGTAAATAATGTTAATTGGAACGGAGCCACACCCATATTTATATTGTGCTACAATAAGAGAGGTAAATAATTGCTAGAGAGCTGCAAAGCCAGATATTAACTAACACTTTACAGGAAAAGTTTACCATCCCTTGTTTTAGAAACTCAAGGGCAATACCTAAAGGGCTTTAAACTGCTCTACAACTACCACCCACAGCCAAAAAAATAAAGACAATAATCTGTTGCATGTAAGTAAGTGTCCCAGGAGAGTGTGATTGTGAAAAATATGGAGGAAACATTATAAAGTAGATGCCTTTGGGGACGGAACCAACCCATGTCCCCCAACACAATATACACTGATGTGTGTATTTCAACAGTGATGGAAGTGTTTTCACCATCTGCACCTCACACCCCCAGAAAGGACTGACTTGAGTTCCAGGGAAAACCTACTGGATCAGAGTCAGATTCTCCCTCAGCAATTTGGAATTGGAATTCACAGAAACTAGATAATTTAGCTGAAAGTATTAGATTTGATGGGTTGGCTATCTTGAGCAACTTGCAAAGGAAAGAAAGAAAGGAAATCTACAGGGAGAAGTAGGAACCTCCTTCCAATATGTGATAGTTTCAGAAAATAACTAAGGGCAGAACATAGGAAATAACTATCTAGTGATAAGAGGACAAAAACTAGATTTTTATCCACAACACCCCTCTACAAAAATTTAAGCTAAGTAGGCTCCCTAAAAATACTGTTTCATTTCAACCTTTTAACTATGCAGTTACTCACTATTAATTTTATATTTCAAAAAAGTAGAAGTGATCCTTTGACGAAAAGCTACATGAGAGTGCTTACCATGTGGCAATTTCTCGATTGTCATCCTCTGGTGGTGCTTTCAGAATGTCAGTGGCAACGGTATGACAGGGATAGTCAGCAAAACAGAAGATTTCTGGATTTATAAGGGAATGCTGAATGAAGGAGAGCTGAAATAAGAGAAAAAAGTCTTTACCACCATAAATGACTGAATGCTATAAAATATTTAAAACATTTTCATTAAGCTAATCTCAATCTTAAGGTTATTAGAATGACAATTTCCCTTTAAAATCTTAATTATTTGCTCTTAGAAGATCACAGACAGGGCCAGCCTGGTGGTATAAGTCATTAAGTTTGGCAGACTCTGATTCAGTGGCCCGAGGTGCGAGGGTTCATATCCTGGGCCAGACCTACACCACTCATCAAGCCATGCTGTGGCTGCAACCTACAAAGAAAATAGAGGAAGACTGCCACAGATGTTAGCTCAGGCACAACCTTCTCAAGCAAAAAGAGGAGGATTGGCAACAGATGTTAGCTCAGGGCCAATCTTCCTCGCCAAAAAAAAAAAAGAAAAAGAAAAAACCCCACAGACAATTCAGACAGATGACAGGTGCATGATGAGCATGATGAGATGGCCCTGGGGACAAATGTCATTCAATTGCTGGGAAAAGCGTTTGACTGCTACACTTCAACTCAGTCTGGCTGTTATTAAACTATGATAATGTTCATTCAAAATTTATGACAGTATCTGCTTTTCTGAGCCATGCAGACATACTCTACTTTAAAAAAAATATTTCAGGAAAGACGTCAGCATCATGGCAGAGTGAGTTTACCCCACTGAACTCGTCCCCACTAAGATATAGCAAAAAGGACAATTTTCTACCAACAGAGGACATCCACAAAACACAAAAGACATCTGAGAGACCCACGTAGCCGTACGTCTAAAGGTGAAGGTGCTACAACCCGCAGAGTAAGTAGAAGGAGGTAAGAACTCCCCTCCTTCCAAAATGACAGGGAGCCTGGGATCCAGACCACGCAACTCTCAGAGAGAGAGGGAGAAGGTCGGCCCTCCACGGGAAAACTGTCACTCTCCAAGTTCCCTCACAGCCTACGGGGAATTCCCTCACGGAGGAAATGGAACTGAAGGGATGCCTTCATCAAGCTAGCACCCCAGGAAAGCAGACAGCGAGAGGGGAGCGAGAAGCCCCTGGGATAGGAGAGGCCAAGAGTAAGCGCCCCTCCTCATCTGACCAGTGCTTCAGCTCAGTGGCACTTTAGCTCAGCTGCAATCCAGCCCCAATGGCTTCGGCCCGGCAGAACCCTGGCCCCAGTGGCTTCAGCTAGGCCGCGCTCCAGCTCCAACTGCTTTGGCCCAGCTGCACTTCAGCCCAGCCGGTTGGCCAGAGCGCGCCTTCGGAGCGTGGTGGGCTCAGAATACACAGCTCTTGACCCCCACCTAGTGGCGCCAGGTGGAAACCAAGACTAGATATTTTCAGTATGAAGAAATATTAGGCAACACCATCAGGCACTATGCAAAAATATATTAAATCTCCAGACCAGAAAGAAAATGACAAGCACCCAGAAAACAATCCTGAAGGCACAGAAATCTATAACCTAAATGACAGAGAATTTAAAATAGCAATTATAAAAAAGCTCAGCAGGGGCCAGCTTGGTGGTGTAGCGGTTAAGTCTGCGTTTCACTTTGGCGGCCCACGGTTTGCCAGTTCAGATTCTGGGCGGAAACCTGCTCACCACTTATCAAGCCATGCTGAGGCAGCATCCTACACAGAGGAACTAGAAGGACCTACACCTAGGATATACAACTATCTACTGGGACTTTGAAGAGAAAAAAGAAGAAGACTGGCAACAGATGTTAGCTCAGGGCCAATCTTCCTCAAAACAAAAACAAAAAGATCAATCAATTACAAGAAAATACAGACATACAATTCAATGAAATCAGGAATTTTTTAACCAAAGAGTCTGAAACTATAAAGAAAAACCAATCAGAAATGCTGGAGATGAAAAACACAATGGAGGAAACTATTTTCTTTCATCATATGCAAAAATCAACTCAAAATGGATCAAAAGCAATTAGAAATAATCAACAACTACAGTAAAGTTGCAGGGTATAAAATCTAATTATAAAACAAACAAAGCCCAAAGACAGTAGAAGGAGGGAAAAAATAAAAATCAAAACAGAAATGAATGAAATAGAAACCAAAAACAGAGCAGAAAGGATCAATGAAACAAAAGCCAGACTCACTAAGAAAAATAAAGAAGGCTCAATTCAATAAAATTAGAAATGAAAGAGGAGAAATTACAACAGATAACAAATACAAAAGATTATAAGAGAATACTAGGAAAAACTATACGCCAAAAAATTCGACAACCTAGAGGAAACAGATAAATTCTTAGACTCATACAACCTCTCAAATCTGAACCAAGAAGAAATAGAGAATCTGAAAGACCAATCACAAAGAGATTGAAACAGTAATCAAAAACATCCCCCAAAATAAAAGTCCAGGACCAGATGGCTTCTCTGGAGAATTTTACCAAACATTCAAAGAAGATTTAACACTGACTCTTCTCAAACTTTTCAAAAACATAGAGGAAGATGGAAACTTCCTAACACATTCTACGAGGCCAACATCATGCTGATACCAAAGCCAGACAAGGACAATACATTAAAAACATCATACACCACGATCAAGTGGGATTTATACCAGGGACACAGGGATGGTTCAACATCTGCAAATGAATCAATGTGATACACCACATTAACAAAACAAGGAATAAAAACCAAATGATCATCTCATTTGATGCAGAGAAGGTATCTGACAAGATCCAACATCCATTTATGATAAAAACTCTCAACAAAATGGGTATAGAAGGAAAGTACCTCAACATAATAGAGGCCATATATAACAAACCCACAGCCCACATCATACTCAATGAGGAAAAACTGAAAGCCATTCCTCTGAGAACAGAACAAGACAAGGGTGCCCACTCTTGCCACTCTTACTCAACTACTACTACTGAAAGAAATCGAGGAAGACATAAAGAAATGGAAAAATATTCCATGCACATGGATTGGAAGAATAAATATAGTTAAAATGTCCATTCTACCTAAAGCAATCTACAGATTCAATGCAATCCCAATCAGAATCCCAATGTCATTCTTCACGGTAATAGAACAAAAACTACTGAAATTCGTATGGGGCAACAAAAGAGCCCGAATAGCTAAAGCAATTCTGAAAAAAAAGAACAAAGCTGGAGGCATCACAATCCCTGATTTCAAAATATACTATAAAGCTATAGTAATCAAAACAGCATGGTACTGGTACAAGAATAGACACACAGATCAATGGAACAGAATTGAAAGCCCAGAAATAAAACCACATGCCTATGGACAGCTAATCTTCGACAAAGGAAGAAAGAACATAAAATGGAGAGAGGGAAGTCTCTTCAATAAATGGTGCTGGGAAAATGAGATAGCGACATGCAAAAGAATGGAAGTAGACCATGTCCTATCGCCATATACAAAAATCAATTCAAAATGGATCAAAGACCTGAAAGTGAGACCTGAAATTATAAAACTCCTGGAAGAAAACATAGGCAGTACACTAATTGAGATTGGACATAAAGGGATCCTTTCAGATTCCATGTCTACTTGGACAAGGGAAACAAAAGAAAACATAAACAAGTGGGACCTCATCAGACTAAAGAGCTTCTACAAGGCAAATGAAACCAGGATCAAAATGAATAAACAACCCACCAGCTGGGAGAAAATATTTGCAAATCCTTTGTCCAACAAGGGATTAATCTCAGTAATATATAAAGATCTCATACAACTGAGCAACAAAAAAACAAACAACCCGATCAAAAAATGGGCAGAGGAGATGAACAGACATTTCTCCAAGGAAGAGATACAGATGGCCAATAGACACATGAAAAGATGTTCAACATCACTAATCATCAGGGAAATGCAAATCCAAACTACACTAAGATATCACCTGACACCCTTAGAATGGCTGTAATCACAAAGACAAATAACAACAAATGCTGGAGAGGTTGTGGAGAAACGGCGACCCTCATTCACTGCTGGTGGGAATGCAAACTGGTGCAGCCTCTATGGAAAACAGTATGGAGAGTCCTCAAAAAATTAAAAATAGAAATACCGTATGATCCAGCAATCCCACTCTTGGGCATCTACCCAATGGACATGAAATCAACCATCACAAGAGGCGTATGCACCCCTATGTTCATTGCAGCATTGCTCACGATAGCCAAGAAGTGGAAGCAACCCAAGTGTCCCTCGACTGATGATTGGTTAAAGAAGATGTGGTATATACATACAATGGAATACTACTCAGCCATAAGAAAAGACACAATTGTCCCATTTGCAACAACATGGATGGACCTAGAGGGTATTATGTTAAGTGAAATAAGCCAGAGACAGAAGGACAGACACTGCATGAACTCACTCATATATGGAATATAAATGAACACACGGACAGAGAGAACTGATTGGTGGTTACCAAGGGGAAGGGGGTGGGGAGTGGGCACAAGGGGGTGAAAGGTTACATCCACAAGGTGACGGACAAACAAAAATGTACAACTAAAACCCCACAGTGTTATAAACTATTAAGACATCAATAAAAAAAATGGTTAAAAAAAAATAGTGCACAGCTAAAACCCCACAATGTTATAAACTATTAAGACATCAATAAAAATGGAGAGAGGAAAAAAAGACATTATTGAAAGAAACTGATGATGACATAAAGAAATGGAAAAATATCCTATGCACAAGGATTGGAAGAATAAACATAGTTAAAATGTCCATACTACCTAAAGCAATCTAGATTCAATGCAATCCCAATCAGAATCCCAATGCCAGTCTTCACTGAAATACAACAAAGAATACTAAGATTCACATGGGGGAACAAAAGACCCCAAATAGCTAAAGCAATCCTGAGGATAAAGAACCAAGCTGGAGGGATCAGAATCCCTGATTTCAAAATATACTACAAAGCTATAGTAATCAAAACAGCATGGTACTGGTACAAAAACAGACACACAGATCAATGGAACAGAATTGAAATCCCAGAAATAAAAGCACCCATCTATGGACAGCTAATCTTCGACAAAGGAGTGAAGAACATACAGTGGAGAAAGTCAAGTCTCCTCAATAAAGGGTGCTGTGAAAACTGGACAGCCACATGCAAAAGAATGAAAGTAGACCAGTTTCTTTCACCATACACAAGAATTAACTCAAAATAGATCAAAGACCTGAAGGTGAGACCTGAAACTATAAAATTCCTGAAATAAAATATAGGCAGTACGTTATTTGACATCAAATTTGGTCAAGAAGGGATCTTTTCGAATTCCATGTCTACTCAGACAAGGGAAACAAAAGAAAAAATAAACAAGTGGGATTTCATCAGATTAAAGAGTTTCTACAAGGCAAATGAAACCACATTAAAATGAAAAGACAACCCACCAGCTGGGAAAAATATTGGCAAATCATATTTCCAACAAAGGATTAACCTCCATAATATATAAAGAACTCACACAACTGAACAACGAGAAAACAACTCAATCAAAAAACGGGCAGAGGATATGAACAAACACTTTTCCAAGAAGATATACAGATGGCCAACAGGCACACTACTCATCAGGGAAATGCAAATCAAAACTACACTAAGACATCACCTTATACCCGTCAGAATGGCTATAATCACCAAGACAAAAACAACAAATGTTGGAGAAGACACAGAGAAAAGAGAACCCTCATTCACTGCTGATGGGAATATAAATTGGTGCAGCCTCTATAGAAAACAGTATGGAGATTCCTCAAAAAATGAAAAATAGAAATACTGTATGATCCAGCTATCCCACTAGTGGGTGTCTATCCAACTTACCTGAAATCAACGATCCAAAGAGGCTTATACACCCCTATGTTCATTGTAGCATTATTTACTATAGCCAAGAAGTGGCAACAACTGAAGTGTCCCTCGACTGATGACTGGATAAAGATGTCATATATATCTACAATGGAATACTACTTAGTCATAAAAAAAGACAAAGTTATCCCACCTGCACCAACATGGAGGCACCTGGGCAGTATTATGTTAAGCAAAATAAGCCAGAGAGAGAAAGACAAACACCGCATGATTTCACTCATAAGTAGAAGATAAACTAACACACAGAGAGAACTGTTTGGTGGTTACCAGGGCCAAGGGGGTTGAGTGTGAGCACAAAGTGGAAATAGATGCATTTATATGCTGACTGACAAACAATTATGTACAACTAAAATTTCACAATGTAATAAACTATTATGACATCAATTTAAAAAAATTTTTTTAATAAAAAATATATATGTTAAGCAACAGATAGATGGCACTATATAAGGAATAAGTCATCCTTTGTTTCCTTCTATAACTAAACACCATTCATTTACCTGGCCTTCTGCATGTTTCCAAGGTCTATATATGAGGTCTACTGGGAACACTTCCATACCCAGACCCCTCTGAATGCCATAAACCACATTATGAAGTCCTTTACTGTCACGAATTTGAAATCCAGGATGGTCCAGTTCATAAGTTACTTCCTTGAAATTCAAACTCGGGTTCTAAAAAAGGAAAGCATATCAAACTTTAATGAATAAAAGTGTACATATTTTGATGCTTTATCCAAAGAGCCAAATTAAATCTGAAGTTCAATCATGATGTTCTAACTTTTAAACTCAAAATCATCTGAACCTTTCTAGCATTTCCAGAAAGACTTAGAAAGGTAAATTCTTAATATTAAACTGGTTCTACTAGCAAGGTACTCCACTCCTTCATTTCATGACATATTTGTGAACATGTGAGCATGCCTCTTTCTGTCTTTAGTTAAATGAAGCACTCCCATCTCAATATGGCAATTAAATAACTCCTCACTCAGTGCCTCTTGTCTTTACACCAAGATTCTACTAGCTAGGAAAAAGGTGGCAAAAATAAATCAATTATCCCAAATATCATTCTTAATTAACTAAAGATCTCCCCCCTAAAAGCATCCCAATGTATGCATCAGAAAAAGTTGTCTAGATTCTTTATATCAAAACCACTAAGAATTCCATTCAAAAAAATTTCTATGAAAAGGTATTCAAAAAAGCAGTATGAGACTCCTTAAAGAAACATAAGCAAAGGAAACAAGCTTACAGAAGCAAACACTGCATAAAGTATTAAGTATAGTATATGCTTGAAAGGAAAATAGCTGTGCACACTTTGTATTTAAATCTCCAACCAAAGCATCATGGCCAGTTTAGTTTAGCTCCAAGGTGACTCTTTTGAAGCCATGAAGACTTTAATGCTTGCTTTGTATATGGTACAAAGAACAAACTTAAATGGGGTTTTCACTCTAAGGTAACAACAGCATTCAGAAAATAAGATTTTTTCTTTCTAAAATTTGTTTCAAGAACTGACTGTGACAGAACAGAACCATAACCATACTATTAAATAGCATTATCCTAGAAAGAGACAAGTTTGGTAAATCCAAAGGCATGCCTCTGTGGTTTCCTCTTCTCTTTCTTGGTGAGCAATGGAAAAAACAAACTACTGATCCAAAGTGAATCTGAAATTGCCCTTTGCTCCCTGCCTGCAAAAAATGTACAGAAAACTCTTAATATATAAGGGGAAAAAAAGAAAAAGGAAGAAAAGAGGTTACTGATTGAATTGTTCAATCCCACAGTGCAGGCACTCAATTTATAGCCTTTCATACTCTCTGAGATCAGAACAAAGCAGGTTCAGATAACATGGAATACCATCCTTGTGTGCAATTTTTAAAAAAGAGTATTTTCAACAGGGCAATAAAATACAAACATGAAACTACCGAGTGAAAAGGGCATGTTTTCACTTTTGCAAGATAACCACAGGATAAATACAAAACATTAACTGGCTATCTATAAGTGATGAAACTGTGGTTTTATTTTGCTTTTCTTTCTTTTCAAGTTTTCCGCCGTGATCAGGTATTATTTTTTCCCCTCCATTACTAAAGGAGAAAGGGAGGTGGTGCAAAAGGGGTAAGTAAAGGGGCACATGTGTACAGCGATGGATGATAAGTAAGTCTTTGGGTGGTGAACATGATATAGTCTACACAGAAATTGAAATGACGTACATCTGAAATTTGTTATAAACCAATGCGACCTCAATTTTAAAAAATGAATAAATCAGATATTTTTTTAAAAAGGAAAATATATTTGAACACCATAAATCCATCTACTACTAAGAAAAATAAAGAAATACCATTGATGCTGTTAGTAGCAAGGTTATACAGAGAAGAGCATGATTCTCTGTAACTCAAATTTACCTATAAGTTACAAATGTGGAAAACTAAAAATGAGAACTAGACTACATATATGACCTTACAACCTTATGAAGAACATTGTAAGTGTGTGTGTGTGTGTGTGTGTGTGTGTGTGTATATATATATGTAGTCTTTAATGTTGTATTTTGTTCCTTGAATCTTTATGAACAAGACTGAAAATATTACATCTTGACTCCACAATTCTCCCACTGACTAAATTTCATCACTCCCTTTTAATATCTAAAAATTTCATTCTTTTATATTTTATGTAAGCATTTCAATATTTTAGGAGAGGTACTTTGTTTACCTGGGGGCCAATTATTTACTTCGTGGATATTCAAGAAGTAGAAATAGTAACTAAGGATTCTTATCCTTATCCACCCATAAACAAGGTTGGCAGGACTTTTGCTGCACCTTCCACAAACATGCAAAAAGCCGCCTTCCTCCTCAATAATTCCTCAGTCATGACTCTGCAACAAATCTGTCCCTCCAAAAAACCCACACACCAACAACTGAACAAATCGCCTCAGCAGTCCCACTCAGAACTGCAGAGCAACAACTCCTAATGAATAAAACTGGAATTTTATTAGGTACTATTTCTAGTATATAATTATCTTGGACACTTCATTACCTTTGAGCCAATAAAGTTGAGAATTACAAACATTTCTGCTCTCATTCAGCTGGGCATTTTACTCATTAAAATTTACTTTCTTTAAGCTATATCATACCAACATGGTGAATGTAAAAACGTGATTAAACGTACTCACCAGTTCTTTAAGAACATCAATCAAGACTTCTACATTCCATGTGTGTGCCTGTGCTCCATCACTTTTATCTTTTCCATCACTCCAGATACCACTGCCAGGAGCAGAGATACTCTGTAGAAGTAAAACTTGAATTAAACCCAACTGCTTAATATGTTCAGCTATGGTTGGTAGAGCAGGACATTAATTGACATCCTCAAGTAGCTGATTTCTACACTGACCTGTAATGGAATTCCATCTGTTAATCCTGAATGAGTTCGTGCCATCATTCCCAAAACCCTTGCAACCTGGGCAGCTGTGACCTCCCGAACACCAAACTGCATGATTATATTGCGACATTCTTCAACACTGAAACAGAAATTAAACTTCAGAAAAATATGACCGCCCTCAATACCAAGGTTAAGAAATATTAATAGGGGCCGCCCGGTGGCGCAGCGGTTTAGTCCGCGCTTGGCAGCCCGGGGTTCGCGAGTTCGGATCCCTGGCGCCCACCGACGCACTGCCTGTCAGCCATGCTGTGGCGGCATCCCATATAAAGTAGAGGCAGATGGGCACGGATGTTAGCCCAGGGCCAGTCTTCCTCAGCAAAAAGGGGAGGATTGGCAACAGATGTTAGCTCAGGGCTGGTCTTGCCCACAAAAAAAAAAAAAAGAAAGAAAAAGAAAAGGGAAAAAAAAAGAAAGATTAATATAAAATGAGCCCTTGAGTGAAAGCCCTAGAGTTTTACTAATATAGGCAGAGTAATAAGCTTCATTTCTTGCTACTTTTATATAACTAGGAATATAAAAACCACCTACTTAACTAAGAATATAGAAAGAGTTTAAAAAATCAATGGAAGAAAATATGAGCCGAGAGTAATGCCATCTCTCACAAAGATATAAAATTATCCTCCTCAATCTTCAGTATGAATCAAATTACTCATTAAAATACTGACATTCAAGGTGAGTTTGACTATTCTGATACGCACAAGGACTTGAAAATGCATCCTTTTTTCACTTTGCATCCTGAATTTTAATTAAACAAAAGTTTAATTACACACACACATAAATACACTTTCAAATGTAAGTGGAAGGAAATGTGGCTTTTACGAGTTTTAAAAACATTAAAAGTTACACTTAAATTCAAAACAAAGCTACACTAATGCCCTTAATAACTTACTCTCAGAAAAATATTAACAATCCACTTTATCACAGTCATAAGTGCTACTAACACAGGGTGAAACAATTTCCTTTGGTGCCCCTGGAATGTGAGAAAAATATGCAAGAGGCAGGGTATAAACAAGGCAGAAAAGGAAGGTTGTAGAAGATGAAGATAAAGTGAGGAAACTGAGATTGGGGACAGAGAGGAGAAAAACCAGATACATCAAGTGGGAAATGATACAAGTTCCATAAACATTTGAGTCAATGCTCTCTCTCCTCGAAAAGCTAAACACACCTATCCTGGCAACTGTGCCAAGAACCCGATTCCTAAATCTGAGAAACTAGGGTGGGCAAAGATAGAAATTTAGCCACCAGGATATTTACAGCTGCCACCAAAACTAGTGTGGAAGACTAAATTTAGAAGCAAAATTCTTGAGAGGCAAAGATGATAACACATTAAGGAATCTTAGGAACTTGCTTTAAAGAATCACACTGTGGAGTGATGTCAGCATCATGGCGGAGTGAGATTCCCTCTTTGAATCTCTGCCCCCTACAACACAACGAAAACATCATTCACATTCCAACACAGCTCAATCAAACACTACGAAGGACTTCTGAGAAACCCCTGCTGCCATACATCGGACGGTGGAGGCGCGGGAAGCCCAGGAGGACGGGAGGAGAGGTAGGAGGTTGTACTCCCCCTCCCCAATCGATCGGCAAAAACAGCGCGGTTCCTAGACAGAGGGGGGAGGGGCGGCCCACAGCGGGGAAAACTATCGCCATCCAGGTGCTCTCACAGACTGTCGCGAGATCCCCACTGGGAAGCGACGACGGACTGCTTAGGGGGTGTAGCAAACACCCTAAGAGAGCCAGAAAGGAAACCCCGGGGTCAAGCAGGACAAAGAGAGGACCCCTCCCCCCACACACCCGGCGTTTCAGCATAATCCCTCCTGGGGCTGCAGCCGCCTCAGAGCAAACCGCTCGCGATCTCCATCTAGTGGCAGCAGGGGGAAACTGCAGGACTAACTTTAATCATGAGGGGTAAAAATAAAGCCGTCCCCGTCGGATCCTTGCGAAAATATGTCAGGGCTACAGACCAAAAGGAAAATGACAAACACCCAGAAACCAACCCTGAAGGCACAGAATTTGATAACCTGAATGAGAGAGAATTCAAAATAGCTATCATAAACAAGCTCAACGAAATACAAGAGAACACACAGAAACAAATCAACGAATTCAGGGATTATGTCACAAAAGAGATTGAAACCCTAAAGAAAAACCAATCAGAATTATTGGAGATGAAAAACAAAATCAACGAGATAGTGGAAAAAATGCAGTCTTTAAAGAGCAGAACTGACAATATGGAGGAACGAATTAGCACTATTGAGGATAGCCACGCAGAAATGCTCCTGGTAGAGGAGGAGAGAGAGCTAAGACTAAAAAGAAATGAAGAAATTCTTCGAGAAATATCAGACTCAATGAGAAAAAGCAACATAAGGATAATAGGTATTCCAGAAGGAGAAGAAAGAGAAAAAGGAGCAGAGAGTGTGTTCAAAGAAATAATAGCTGAGAAATTCCCCAACCTAGGGAACGAGAGGGAAATAACAGTGAATGAAATCAATAGATCACCTAAATATATAAACAGGAATAAAAAATCATCTCGCCACATAGTAGCAAACTTGAAGAATACCCGTGACAAGGAAATAATATTGAAGGCAGCTAAACAAAAAACGAAAATAACATACAAAGGAAACCCCATCAAGCTCTCAGCTGATTTCTCGACAGAAACTCTACAGGCTAGTAGAGACTGGAATGATATATTCAAAATCATGAAAGACAAAAACCTTCAGCCGAGAATACTCTATCCAGCAAAAATATCCTTCGAACAACCAATGGGTCGTTGATGAAATTAAAGGAGAAATCAAAAGCTATCTGGAGACAAATGAAAAGGAAAATACACCATACCAACTCATATGGGATGCAGCAAAAGCAGTCCTGAGAGGGAAATTCATAGCAATACAAGCTCACCTTAACAAACAAGAAAAATCCCAAATAAATAACCTTAAATTGCACCTAACAGAGTTGGAAAAAGAAGAACAGACAAAGCCCCGAATCAGCAGAAGGAGGGAAATAATAAAAATCAGAGCAGAAATAAATGAAATTGAAACCAAAAAAACAGTAGAAAGGATCAACGAAACAAAGAGCTGGTTCTTTGAGAAGATAAATAAAATTGACAAACCCTTAGCCAGACTCACTAAGAAAAAAAGGGAGAAGACTCAAATAAATAAAATTAGAAATGAAAGAGGAGAAATTACAACAGACACCACAGAAATACAAGGGATTATTAGGGAATACTATGAAAAACTTTACGCCAACAAATTGGACAACCTAGAGGAAATGGACAAATTCTTGGACGCGTACAACCTCCCAAAACTGAATCAAGAAGAAATAGAGAATCTGAACAGACCAATCACAAGTAAAGAGATTGAAACACTAATCAAAAACCTCCCAAACAATAAAAGCCCAGGACCAGATGGCTTCCCTGGAGAATTTTATCAAACGTTCAAAGAAGATTTAGCACCTATCCTTCTCAAACTATTCCAAACAATAGAGGAAGATGGAATACTTCCCAACACATTCTATGAGGCCGACATCATGCTGATACCAAAGCCAGACAAGGACAATACAAAGAAGGAAAACTACAGGCCAATATCGCTGATGAACATAGACACAAAAATCCTCAACAAAATATTGGCAAACCGAATACAGCAATACATCAAAAAGATCATACACCACGATCAAGTGGGATTTATACCAGGGACACAGGGATGGTTCAACATCCGCAAATCAATCAACGTGATACACCACATTAACAAAATGAAGAATAAAAACCACATGATCATCTCAATCGATGCAGAGAAGGCATTCGACAAGATCCAGCATCCATTTATGATAAAAACTCTCAACAAAATGGGTATAGAAGGAAAGGACCTCAACATAATAAGGGCCATATATGACAAACCTACAGCAAACATCCTACTCAACGGGGAAAAACTGAAAGCCATTCCTTTGAGGACAGGAACAAGACAAGGGTGCCCACTCTCGCCGCTCTTATTCAACATAGTACTGGAAGTTCTGGCCAGAGCAATTAGGCAAGAAAAAGGAATAAAAGGACTCCAAATAGGCAATGAAGAAGTGAAACTCTCACTATTTGCAGACGACATGATCCTATACATAGAAAACCCCAAAAATTCCATTGGAAAGCTACTAGAAACAATCAACAACTACAGTAAAGTGGCAGGGTATAAAATCAACTTACAAAAATCAATTGCATTTCTATACACTAACGATGAAAAAACAGAAAGAGAACTCAAAAAGACAATCCCATTTACAATTGCAACAAAGAGAATAAAATATCTGGGAATAAATTTAACCAAGGAGGTCAAAGACCTATACAATGAAAACTATAAGACACTATTGAAAGAAATCGAGGAGGACATAAAGAAATGGAAAAATGTTCCATGCACATGGATTGGAA
This sequence comes from Tapirus indicus, assembly GCA_031878705.1. Taxonomy (NCBI): domain Eukaryota; kingdom Metazoa; phylum Chordata; class Mammalia; order Perissodactyla; family Tapiridae; genus Tapirus; species Tapirus indicus. Next base: position 26,005,415 of record CM062927.1, on the reverse strand, counting down.
GAATAAATATAGTTAAAATGTCCATTCTACCTAAAGCAATCTACAGATTCAATGCAATCCCAATCAGAATCCCAATGTCATTCTTCACGGTACTAGAACAAAAACTACTGAAATTCGTATGGGGCAACAAAAGAGCCCGAATAGCTAAAGCAATCCTGAAAAAAAAGAACAAAGCTGGAGGCATCACAATCCCTGATTTCAAAATATACTATAAAGCTATAGTAATCAAAACAGCATGGTACTGGTATAAGAATAGACACACAGATCAATGGAACAGAATTGAAAGCCCAGAAATAAAACCACACACCTATGGACAGCTAATCTTCGACAAAGGAGCAAAGAACATACAATGGAGAGAGGGAAGTCTCTTCAATAAATGGTGCTGGGAAAATTGGACAGCAACATGCAAAAGAATGAAAGTAGACCATCTCCTATCGCCATATACAAAAATCAATTCAAAATGGATCAAAGACCTGAAAGTGAGACCTGAAACTATAAAACTCCTGGAAGAAAATATAGGCAGTACACTAATTGCGATTGGACATAAAGGGATCCTTTCAGATTCCATGTCTACCCAGACAAGGGAAACAAAAGAAAAAATAAACAAGTGGGACCTCATCAGACTAAAGAGCTTCTACAAGGCAAATGAAACTAGGATCAAAATGAATAAACAACCCACCAGCTGGGAGAAAATATTTGCAAATCGTTTGTCTGACAAGGGATTAATCTCAGTAATATACAAAGATCTCATACAACTGAGCAACAAAAAAACAAACAACCCGATCAAAAAATGGGCAGAGGAGATGAACAGACATTTTTCCAAGGAAGAGATACAGATGGCCAATAGACACATGAAAAGATGTTCAACATCACTAATCATCAGGGAAATGCAAATCAAAACTACACTGAGATATCACCTTACACCGGTTAGAATGGCTATAATCACCAAGACAAATAACAACAAATGCTGGAGAGGTTGTGGAGAAACGGGGACCCTCATTCACTGCTGGTGGGAATGCAAACTGGTGCAGCCTCTATGGAAAACAGTATGGAGAGTCCTCAAAAAATTAAAAATAGAAATACCGTATGATCCAGCAATCCCACTCTTGGGCATCTACCCAATGGACGTGAAATCAACCATCACAAGAGGCGTATGCACCCCTATGTTCATTGCAGCATTATTCACTATAGCCAAGAAGTGGAAGCAACCCAAGTGTCCCTCAACTGAAGATTGGTTAAAGAAGATGTGGTATATACATACAATGGAATACTACTCAGCCATAAGAAAAGACACAATTGTCCCATTTGCAACAACATGGAAGGACCTAGAGGGTATTATGTTAAGTGAAATAAGCCAGAGAGAGAAGGACAGACACTGCATGAACTCACTCATATATGGAATATAAGTGAACACACGGACAGAGAGAACTGATTGGTGGTTACCAAGGGGAAGGGGGGTGGAGGGGCACAAGGGGTGAAGGGTTACATCCACAAGGTGACGGACAAACAAAAATGTACAACTAAAACCCCACAGTGTTATAAACTAAGACATCAATAAAAAAATAAATAAATAATAAATAAATAAATAAAACCCCACAGTGTTATAAACTAAGACATCAATTAAAAATAAATAAATAAATAAATAAAACTCCACAGTGTTATAAACTAAGACATCAATTAAAAAAAAAAAAAATCACACTGTGCTTGGTACAAGAGTAACCAGAAATTTAATGTCTTGCTACCAACCTTGCACAAAAGCCATAGCCTACTTCTTGCATGAAATCAGCCAAAGAGCTCTCCATCATGGTTTTAGCTACCCCTCCAGAATCAGGCAGGATCCTGTCCATTAGAATGTCCCGTTTTTCAGGGTATAAAAGTGGTGCAAGCACCACAGGACAGCGTTCCTGAGGAAAATCTGAAGGAGGAAAAAAGAAGATTCCAACTGATTAAAAACAAACTATTCTCTTTTACTCTCTTTAAAAGCCCCTCAAACCCAAGTCTTCTACATTCATGTTCAGAGCAAAGTTTACAGTTTTTTCCAATCCAGCTAGCCCAAGTTAAGACCTCAACACCAATTCCAAAATGTGAACATTTTTCTATCATCAAAATCGCTCATGAATATATTTTTAACTTTTTATATTAGAATCCCAGTATCTATTGACCAATACACACCCTAAATATTACTTTAAATTTTCACAATAGGGCTAACTATCAACTCCCATACGAGGAAGGCATGAAAAACAATTAGAATACCAGTCTACTTATTTCACTGACAAGTGAATAACTTCCTATCAGTGAGAAAATTAATGCAGTTTAAAATTTAACTATATAAACATTAGGATGTAAACAAAAATAACAGTGAAAATGAATAGTGGTTAGTCTGCTATCAAAGATTTGTTTTAAAAAAGACTAATATCTGTAAAAGAAGGATCAGAAGGAGGAAGAATGGGAACAATGGGACCAGAAGTTATTTAGGAATGCCAACAGCCAAGGAGGTAAAGTGGGTATATCAACAGTGATCAACTTCTTTAACTAAAACGAGAATGTCACAATAATGTAGTCTCCATTTCCCTAAGGGGGAACAAAAAAAAGACTACATGGAAAATCTTAACTGAGATTATATTTATATTACAAGATTATTGGTGAAGTTATGTTCATTTTATGCCTTTTCTATAACGAGGCTTTTATCACTTTCATATTTTAAATTATAAACTACTCTCTTTCTTAAAAGATTACCAAATTAAGAACAGAAAGGTAAAATCACTGTCTTCACTTGTCTTCTAAAATCCTTCTGTTATGTGTTTTGTGTTTATCCAAAGAAATCAACTTTTGTAGACTCCTTTACCTCTGCGCAGCGTCTTAAGAAAAGCGTCTATCTGTTCCTGTCCAACTCCAAAAGCTCCCTTCTGCCCAAAAAGGAGATGGGAGAGGAGGAGGTGTAGGACCTCTATTGCTATATCTTGGAAGCCACCTTCTTGATTTCCACTGACGTCTGCGTCAATGTAAGAACGCAGAAGATCTGGAAGCTTCTGTTTGATAAACTGAGCAGCTACAAGTCAGGTAAACAAAAATCACAAGTTATTTTTGCACTACAATGGGTAAAAAGTCACATACCATCAAAATACAGATGACCACCATTCTCATTCACCAACTCACCCTTCACCCTCTAATGTTTTCATAGCTTTAGTTGGTAGGTATAAAATAAGAGACCAATTGCCAGGGGCTGGGGAGAGGGGGAAATGGAGAGTTGATCAATGGGTATAGTGCCTCAGTTTTGCAAAATGAAGTAGTTCCAAACATCTTTTATACAACAATGTGAATACAGTTAACACTACTGAACTATACCCTCAACAAAGGTTATAAAGGTAAAGTTTATGTGTTTTTATCACACATACATAAGAGAGACCAAAAGAAAGTAATCTGAGATTATCTTACTCTCTAAATCTAGACTATGGAGCCTTAAGATTAAAAAACCCATGGATTTAAAAGAATCTAACTTCACTCTAGGATCTTTAGGGGAAAAGGAACTTACCGAAACCTCTGAGATCTGAACTGGAAGAATTCAAGAGGGCAAGGCCAAAAATTACCTGAAACAAGGATCAGATTTACCAAAGAGTCAAACAGCTGGTTTTAATTCTAAGTTTGCCTACATCTCTTTTCTTAATTACTTACCTCTTGTACTTTGCTTAACTTGAGAACTTTACTCAGCTGGGCAAATAAGTGGGGTGCAGGCTTTAAACTCTGAAACAGAACAAATTTTATTTTAAAACAAGAAGAACTTACAATTTACACAAAGTTTATAAAAGGATCTGATCCTCCAATTGTGGTGCCACATAGGAGTGACAATTCTGTAGTGCTGCTAGACACAATACGCAATTGTCCTAGAACTGCCAACTGACAAGCTTAAGCTTCACACAACCTGGTTTGAGTAAGATTCTATTTATTATCAAACTGTCTTGATTTTATTAGAAACTACAAAAATCCCAAAGTAACTACTTGAAATTTTAAAATTAAAACATGATTATCATGAGATCAAGGTTTAAAACCTTTTTAGAAAGCCTAGTGAGAGATCATGTTCTTAGGACTACTGAAGATAAACGCAATACCAACCTTCTGATAGTGCAATGGATTATCAATGGCATAGGACAGCGTTGAGATAAAGTTTGGCTTTGTAATCAGTGACGCACACTCCTGAATCAGAAACTGAGTCTTTAAAAATAAAAAACGAATTTTCATTAGCATTAACAGTCATCTTCTTGCATAAACAGAAGCAGAGATGCTCACAGCATTAAAGTGCAATCCAATTTTGTATACTGTTTCTACATGATCAAAATTAGCTCTTTAAAAATCCCACTTAAACTACTTCAAGTCTATTTGCAACAAGTGTTAAACCAAAACCTCTACAGAACAGAGCCCACTGACAAGATAACTATAAGGAATAATGTCACGACAAACTGTTACGAGATGGAGAATAAAGCCAAAGAAACTCAATCAAGAACAAGAGATTCCCTTCTCTGCCTTACTTGTCAAGCAGGACTTCCCCACATTCCTGCTTCCTTCAGGCAGGTCTGATTCCCAGCTCTCTAAGCCTAAACTAGGTAGCTTTAACGGTCTGCAGCCAGGCAGGAGAAGGGAAGGACAAAAAAAGGAAAAGTCCCAATACCTTTCAGTCATTCAGCTAAGATTATTTCTGGATGCTCTTTGTATGTGTTGTTTGCTACACACTATGACCAAAATGCAATTCACTGAACAATTAGATCTATGTGAACATAAACTCCGTAAGCTCCAAATACCTGATGAAAATCTTTGCCACTGCTTTTACCATCGCCACTGAAATCCACATGCGAAAATAGGCAGCGTAATAAATGCCTGTCTGCCTCAGGACCGTGCCGATTCACAATCTAAAAAGACCAAAAACATGAGTTTGTAGTCAATATTGAGGGGGATTAAAAAAAAAATCAATCTCTAGGGCAAAATCCCAAGTTACATTAATTGTTCATTCTGGATTAAGAGTTATAGGAATTACTGAGATGGAGGTACCAATATTTTCTAGTTAAATATTTTTTAAATGTTTCCTTCAGTAACTGGCAGGAAGGACCTAAGAAGAAAAACTACCAGTAATCAGCCCATATATGTGCTTTGGTCAACATCTATACAAAAACAGTAAGTAGCATAAACGACATGTAGTAAGAATACAAAGTGGTTTTCTTCTTTTAAGTCGTTAAGGCAACAATTTTATAACAAACCGGACTCATGAGAGCATCACCTTTTTGTAAGCATTATTTTTACTTTAAAAATGTAACCTGAGGGGCCGCCCGGTGGCGCAGCGGTTTAGTCCGCACTTGGCAGCCCGGGGTTCGCGGGTTCAGATCCCGGGCGCCCGCAGAGGCACTGCTTGTCAGCCATGCTGTGGCAGTGTCCCATATAAAGTAGAGGAAGATGGGCACGGATGTTAGCCCAGGGCCAGTCTTCCTCAGCAAAAAGAGGAGGATTGGCGACGGATGTTAGCTCAGGGCTGGTCTTCCTCACAAAAAAAAAAAAAAAAAAATGTAATCTGAAATCTAACAATAGCCTACAAGGCACGGCCCTAAAGTAACCAGTCTGATGTCAGTACTGTACATGTGACCCCTGAGCTCCATTAGTTTCTTGGTGTTTCTCAAAATTACCAATGTTTGTACTTGCTATTCCCTGAACTAGAAAGCTCCAAATACCTACACATGGTCTGTTCTCACTTCCTTTAGGTTTCTGCTCTAAAGTCACCTCATCAGTGAGGCCTTTCATAGAACAGCAACATGACCTGCCCCACCATCACCCACTACCCTGCTTTACTTTTCTCCATAGCACTTAAAAAGAAAACCACTCAGGGGGCCGCGCGGTGGCGCAGCCGTTTAGTTCGTGCTTCGCAGCCCGGGGTTCGCGAGTTCAGATCCCAGGCGCCCGCGGATGCACTGCTTGTCAGCCACGCCATGATGGTGTCCCATATAAAGTAGAGGAAGATGGGCACGGATGTTAGCCCAGGGCCAGTTTTCCTCAGCAAAAAGGGGAGGATTGGCAACAGATGTTAGCTCAGGGCTGGTCTTCCCCCACAAAAAAAAAAAAAAAAAGGAAAAAAAAGAATTGAGCTTTTCCATTAGAAAGCAGAGCAGGGGCCGGCCCGGTGGCGCAGCGGTTTAGTCCGCGCTTGGCAGCCCGGGGTTCGCAGGTTCGGATCCCGGGCGCCCGCCGACGCACTGCCTGTCAGCCATGCCGTGGCGGCGTCCCATATAAAGTAGAGGAAGATGGGCACGGATGTTAGCCCAGGGCCAGTCTTCCTCAGCAAAAAGAGGAGGATGAGCAACAGATGTTAGCTCAGGGCTGGTCTTCCTCACCAAAAAAAAAAGAAAGCAGAGCAGAAGAGTTGCCCAAGCTTGAATTTCTAAGAATCTATCCTACAAACATACCAACACATACATGCAGGAAATGACCTATAACAGCACGGTCAATAGAGCACACACACACACAGTTTCTTGTATCACCTAAATGTCCATCAAAAGGTAAAGTAAATTATGATTCATCCATATAATGGTTTACTACGCAGCCTTAAAAGAATGACAAAGCTTTTCATGTATGGATAAGGAATGATTTCCAAGGGGCCAGCCCAGTGGTGTAGTGGTTAAGTTCGATGTGCCCCGCTTCGCTGGCCCAGGTTCGCAGGTTTGGATCCCAGGAACGGACCTATACCACTCATCAAGCCATGCTGTGGTTGTGACACACATACGAAATAGAGGAAGACTTGCAAAGATGTTAGCTCACAGTGAATCTTCCTCAAGCAAAAAGAGGAAGATAGGCAGCAGATGTTACCTCACAGCAAATCTCCCTCACCAAAAAAAGGAAAAAAAGGAATGACTTCCAAGACAGACTGGTAAATTAAAAAAAAAGGAAGATGTAGAACAGTATATATTATATGCCACCATATGAAAAGGGATGGGAAATATTTTCCCATTTTTCTACATGCAAATATCTTTGGAAGGACAATGAAGAAACAGATAACATTGGTTGCCTATCAATAGGAGAAATGAGTAGCTAGGGTAATCAGGTTTATTTGAAGTTTCATTTAAAAATAAAACTAGGGGCTGGCCCCTTGGCATAGTAGTTAAGTTCCACATGCTCTGCTTCGGGTTCGGACCCCTGATGTGGACCTACATCACTCATCAGCCATGCTGAGGTGGCGACCCATATACAAAAGAGAGGAATATTAGCACAGATGTTAGCTCAGAACTAATCTTCCTCAAGCAAAAAAACGAAGAGGAAGATCGGCAACAGATGTTACCTCAGGATGAACCTTTCTCACCAAAAAAAAAAAAAAAATTAAACCATAACCACAACTCCTACATGCACATACTACATACATACCAAAAAGAAGAAGAAAAAGTGCCCATACAAACCCTCTCAAGTCTTAGATCTAGCTCAAATAATTAGGCACCTATTTCATTTACAAATTTGCACTTGTGTACCAACCACCTTATATAGTAACTATAATTTATACTGTAAAGGGAGGAGAATGAGGTTTTTTTTAATGCTGTGACAGGAACTGTGTTAGGTGCTCTATTTAATTTCATTTAATCCTAAGAAGGATGTCAGGCAAATTTTGTTGTTTTTCTCCTTATTTTGCAGATGAAGAAAATAAGGTTAGGAGAGGTTACCAGGGACATACAGCTAATAAGTTATAATTTAACAATACGTGCAACCCTAACTATGATACTCCATTTGATTTATAAATGGGAAGGGGTTACAATCACTAAAACTAAAGTACAGTATACTACTTAACTTTCATAAAAATTGAATGAAATGCTCTACAAGTCAAATGTACACTTGAGAACAGTAATTTTAAAAGATTGGGGGGCAAAGGATTTGAACTGACACTTCTCAAAAGATATACAAATAAGCACATGAAAACATTCTCACCATCATTACCTGTAAATCAAAGCTACACTGAGATACTAGTTCACCCCAGTAGCATGGCTAAAAGCAAAAGGACATGTAACAATGTGTTAGCGAGGATGAGGAAAAATTGGAACCCTCATACACTGGTTTGGAAATGAAAAGTGATGCAGTGCTCTGAAAAACAGTCTGGCAGTTCTTCAAAAAGGTAAAAATAGAGTAACCATATGATCCAGCAATTCCACTTTTTGGTGTATGTCCCCAAAATTGAAAACAAACATCCACCCAAAAACTTGTCAACAAATGTTCAGAGCCACACTATTCATAATAGCCAAAAAGTGGTAACAAACCTAAATATCCAACTGATGGATAAACAAAATGTGGAATATATCCATGCAATGGACTATTATTCAGCCATTAAAAAGGAATGAAGTACTGATACATGCTCCAACATGGATGAACCTTGAAAACATCACGCTAAGTGAAAGAAAGCTGACACAAAAGGCCCTAGGTGCTATGATCTCATTTATATGAAATATCCAGAAAGGCAAATCCATATAGGCAGAAAAGAGATTAGCAGTTGCCGGGGCCTGGAGGGAGAAATGCAGAGTAACTGCTAATGGATTCTGGTGTTTCTTTTCGGGGTGATGAAAATATTCTGGAGTTTGATGGTAATGATTGAACAACTTTTTGAATCTAGTAGAAATTACATAATTTTACATTTTTCAAGGGTGAGTTTTATAGTTTGTGAAGTTTTACCTCAATTTTTTTTTAAATTAGGAAAGAAAAAATGGGACTAGAGCCAAACAAATCAGATATTTCATAATTTTTAGGCAAAAATAAAAATTTGTGAACCCTAAAAAAAAAAAAAAGGTTGGGATAGATCTCTATGTATTAAGTTAAAGAGAAAACACTTCAAGTAAGGGGCAAAACTTAAGATACTTTTCATGCAACATACCCACATAAATTTCCAACTTTCTTTCCACTGTATACTCATTTCTCTAACGATACTTAGATTTTCTGACTAGTTTACTTACATGCTGTATTTCCTGCTGGCTGGCTCGGTAGTTTTTCTTGGTTAAATTGTCCACCAGGTAGCTGATTTGAGACAAGGCCAGCGAGAGCGAGTCAAGATTCATTGCTGGTTGGGGCGGAAGCAGGCGGCCGAGCCCGGCGCAAAATCACCATTATTCCCCTTTAGTCACCTCAGAGGCAGGTTAATGCTTTCTTTGTAATTAGCCTATATCTGGTGTCTGTACAGTGTCTTCAGTTCTTCTTTACCAGGGGTCTTAGTCTGTTCTGAAACATGGCACCTGTTTAAAAAATCAGATTTTTAGATTAGTTAACTTTTTATTAGGGAAAAAAGGGTTAAACAACCTTCATCTCTCCATCTTAGTATGTGAAATACCACCAAGGACTTAAAAAAAAAATTCAGATATCTCAACTACTATTGATAAAAGATGCCAAGTTTAAAAGTTAGGTAGGACCAGTATTAAAAAAAAAATAGCAGCCCTCAAAAAGTTCTATTTTAGCAAGACAACTTATAATATTTAAGATTTCTATTTTATCAATTTCAAAATGATAATTTAGACTATAACCTTTAGAATAAAGGTTATAGCAATAAAATAATTAAAATTAGAGTTTGTGGAAAGAAACACTCACCTGACATTTTCAGTCGCTCTTCCCACTCTATCTACAACCTATTTACAAGCTCCCATTTACTCACGTCACTCCTTAAGTACTGCTTCAGAATCAGAGAGCTGAGTCTTCAAGTTGTACCTTAAAACGTATGTTTCAGGTACTTGAATGGTTGATTTAAAACCCAAATTCCTTCCTGCACTGTTGAAACTTTTTATTAGCAGCATTTAGAAAGGAAAACTCAAAGCAGCAATGTAACTAAAATGACAGGATGCTTATCAGTTTAAATCCAACCACCTGCTGAGTCAGAGGACCTATTCTGCATTACATAAACACAACCCCCCAACAAGTTTTTCCCCTAAGAATTCACCAAGTACTGCTGCTGAAACACAAAAATCTTTGAATGCAAGGAACAGAGCTTATCCATAGCTTCCTGTTCTGAAATCTGCTCATAATTTCATTGCAATGAGAACTCACCATGTAAGGTATAGAAAATTCATGAAGATTAAAAGCCCCTTGGTAAGGGCATTTAAACCTTTAACAATTTTTAACAATGTAGAAGGACTACATTGTTTTGTTCTGTTTTCTTTATACAAAGCAAAGGTTCTACCTAGGCTATCCCTCCACATTCTCCTAGAAGAAAGAGGAGAGGCTTAGGAATGTGCCAAAGTATTTTTTGAGAAGTTAAACTGTGCTTATACCTATCCATTATATGTAACTAAACTTGCCTGCTATAAATTCTTAGAGCAAGTTACTTCCTTCATGTTATAATGCTATCTTATTTTCTGTTATCAGACAAGCAAAAATCAAACTTCGAGAACATAGTGTAATGAAGATATAAGCGAACAAGACTTACCAGACTGTTAAGAGTATTAACTGGTACAAAGTTTTCTGAAACTCAAATTGGCAGTACTGTAACAAGTCTTTATTGCACTACCCTTGAACCTATAATTCCACTAGTATCCCTCCAGATATACTGCTTCAAGAACTCAAAGGAAACAGAGATTTAAACTTAAATATTGCTTATCATAGCAAAATGAAAACAAGTAAAACAGTAAATAGTAACTGTTTAAATAAATTATGGTATATCCAAACAAGGTAGTTGTTAAAAAGAATCAAGTAGAATTGTTCAGTAAAGATGGTCATTAAGAAAAAAAGACAGAATTCTTGCATTCGATAAATAAAAACTTAACAGATAGCTCTGAGTAGGAGAGTGAAGTGTGGAACCTTTCCCTTTTCACCTTCTCTAACTATTAAAGTTGTTTTCCCATATGTATACGTATACATTTCTTTTATGTTCCACCTTTATCTTTTAAGCAAAAATTTACAAAGAAAGAAGAAACAAAATCCCACAGGAATGGCAGGTAGGATTAGAGTAATAAGACAGATTTGAGATTTTAGTAAAAACAGCCAAAGAACCAAGAGAAAAAGTGAATGTAGCTACATGTATATAACATTGGTTGTTTCAAGAATTTCTACATCCAAGCAAAACCAGGCGGCTTATATACAAGTTGTTTCCAGAAAAAAATGCCCAAGAAACCACTCAACACCCTTCCAAGTTCCAACCAAGAACTCAAATCCAGAAAGTCCTTCAGACAATGGTATCATTAAAACTGTGTGGCTAACAGTGTCTGGCCTTCTCTCTCTGGCTTATTTGACTTAACATAATACCCTCTAGGTCCTTCCATGTTGTTGCAAATGAGACAATTGTGTCTTTTCTTATGGCTGAATAGTATTCCATCGTACGTATATACCACATGAATTCACTCATATATGGAATATAAATGAACACACGGACAGAGAGAACTGACTGGTGGTTACCAAGGGGAAGGAGGGTGGGGGGGGGTGCAAGGGGTGAAGGGTTACATCCACAAGGTGACAGACAAACAAAAATGTACAACTAAAACCCCACAGTGTAATTAACTATTAAGACATCAATAAAAAAAATGATTAAAAAAAAAAAAAACAAAACTGTGTGGCTAACAAAATAAAAATAGAACTCCTTGGGACCGGCCCAGTGGCAAAGATCGTATGCCCACTTCAGCAGCCCAGGGTTCGCCAGTTTGAATCCCAGGTGCGGACCTGCACACTGCTTATCAAGCCATGCTGTGGCAGGCATCCTGCATATAAAGTAGAGGAAGATGGGCTCAGATGTTAGCCCAGGGCCAATCTTCCTCAGCAAAAAGACAAGGATTGGCAACAGACTTTAGCTCAGGGCTAATCTTCGCAACCAAAAAAAGAAAAAAGAAAAACCTTTATTTAAATATAAAATGCTCATTTTTAGTGTCAAGTACTAATTCACAGTATTGTGACTTTTTGCAAATTGTGTGCAGCTAAAACTATATTATTCAAACCATGTTATTTACATAAAAAGTAGATATTTTTCAGGCTATTACACACATCTAATGATTATCACCCACATATCAAAAGGCAATAGATTTCACGGTAGGTAATAAGAGTTTGCAAGAGACAAAGTTTCTCCTTTCTCAGAATTTATATCAAAAATGCTGACACAAAAGAAAAACAGAATAAATTCACCATGAAACAGATGCTGTGATAGCCTAATTTAAGTACAATTTTACTTATGGTATAGCACGAATTCTCAAAACAAATGTTGAATGACCTAAGAAACTGAATTCCTCAAATACAACTAAGATTTTGGTACTTCAACTTATATCATCTCTTCTGATAAGAGCCCAATGGGCAAGGGCTACATCTTTTCCACATAAACGTATAAAGACTGCTACCAATAAAAATACTAGCGCAGAGAGGGAGTGACATCAGTATCATGGCAGAGTGAGCTTTTCCCCCTAAACTCTACCCAGCTAAGATACAAGAAAAAGTTCATTCATACATCAACAGAGGTCTTTCACATCACACATAAGACGTCTGGAAGACCCATGCAGCCTTACATATGACAGCAGTGGTGCTGGAAACCCCAAAGGAAGTGGAAGGACGAAAGGAAAGCTCCCTTCCTTCCCCAACGACAGTGACCCTAGACCAAGACCACACAGCGCTCAGAAAGGCATGGGAGAGGTGGCCCTCCATGGGAAAACCATCCTCTCCAAAGTTCCCACACAGTCTGTGGGGAACTCCCACATGGAGAGAACGGAACAGCTGAAGGGGTGTCATCATCAAACTAACACCCCAGGGGATGGCCAAGTGGCATAGTGATCATGTTCACACACTCCGCTTCTGTGGGCTGGGGGTTCAGTTTTGGATCCTGGGCACAGACTGACACACTGCTTGTCAAGCCATGCTGTGGCAGCATCCCATATAAAGTAGAGGAAGATGGGCACAGATGTTAGCCCAGGGCCAATCTTCCTCAGCAAAAAGAGGAGGATTGGCAGCAGATGTTAGCTCAAGGCTAATCTTCCTCACAAAAAAACAGAAACAAAAACAAAGACAACCTGACACCCCAGGAGAGCAGATAGCAAGGGAAGAATGAGAAGACCCTGGGACCAGGGAGGCGAAAGTAACTGCCCCTCCCCAGTGCCTTGGTGTCCCACCTCAGCCACCCAGCTCAGTGCCCCAGCACAACAGCACTTAGCAACCCGGCTCGGCAGTGTCCCAGCTCAGTGGCACACAGTGCCCCAGCTCAGCCGCGCTCGTTCCCCTACCTCAGCACCCCAGCTCAGCCACGCTTCAGCCCAGCTGCACTTCAGTCTGGCCAACACCTGCAGACCTCACAGGGCTGGAAATAGACAACTGTTGACCCCCCACTAGTGGCGGCAAGTGGAAGCTGCAACCAAACACTTTTAGAATGTGGAAAAATAAAACCACACCCTCAAGCACAATGAAAAGATGTATTAAATCTCCAGATCAGAACGGAAATGACAAGAAATCAATCCTGAAGGCACAGAAATTTATAACCTAAATGACAGAGAATTCAAAACAGCAATCATATAAAAGCTGAACGAATTACAAGGAAATACGGATAGACAATTCAATGAAATTAGAAGTTTCTTCCCAAAAAAGATGGAAAATATAAAGAAAAACCAATCAGAAATGTTGGACATGAAAAAACACAATGGAGGAGATACAGAAAAATCTGGAATCTTTAAAAAACAGAGCTGACAATATGGAGAAAAGAATTAGTATTATTAAGGATAGGAATCTAAAACGGCTTCAGATGGAGGAGGAGAGACAGCTAAGGCCAATAAGAAATGAAGAAATTCACTGAGAAATATCTGACTTAATTAAGAAATGTAACATAATGATTACAGGTATCCCAGAGGGAGAACAGAGAGAAAAAGGAGCAGAGAGCTTATTCAAAGAAACAACAGCTAAGAACTTCCCAAACGTGTGGAAAGAGCTGGAAATAACAGTGAATGAAGTCAACAGACCTCCGAAATGTATCAACCCAAAAAAAGGCCATCTCAAAGGCATATAGTACCGAAGCTGACAAAAGTCAATGACAAAGAAAAAATACTAAGGGCAGCAAAGGAAAAAAAAAAGATAACATACGAAGGAATTCCAATCAGGCTCTCAGCAGATTTCCCTTCAGAAACTACAGCCTAGGAGAGAGTGGAATGATATATTCAAAATTCTGAAAGATAAAAACATTCAGCCTAGAATACTCTATCCAGTGAAAGTATCCTTCAGATATGATGGAGAAATAATAACAATCCAATAAACAAAAGCTAAGGGAGTTCATTGCCACAAGACCCCCACTGCAAGAAATGCTCAAGAAGGCCCTCATGCTTGGGGTAAAAAAAAGGAAAGGGGATACATAGCTTTGAGCAAAGGGAAAATAGGCAGACAAAACCAGACAAATTGCAGCTCTCTATCAGAACAGGTAAGCAAACAACTCTAAGACCAAAGATCAAAGGAAGGAAAACACCAAAAATAAATATAACCTCATCACTTTAAACACAAACTCACAACCCAAGATGAAATAAGTTGTGACAGTAATAACTTAGAAGGGGAAGAGAAAATTGATGGAATCGACAGTGTCAAAGGAAATAAACGGCCACCAAAAAATGGACTATCTATGAGATTTTTTATACAAACCTCATGGTAACTGCTAAACTAATATTCAGAACAGAGACACATATAATAAATAAAGAGAAAACAAAGAAAACCATCATACAGAACTACCAAACTGAATTGGTAGTCCAAAACACACAGGACAAGAAACAAGCAAATGCAAAAGACCTGGAAAATGAGCAATGAAGTAGCAACATTAAGCCCTCATATATCAATAATCACTCTAAATGTAAATGGATTGAATTCTCCAATCAGAAGATACAGAGTGGCAGGATGGATTAAAAAACAAGACCCAACAATATGCTGCCTCCAGGAAAAACATCTCAGCTCTAAACACAAATACAGGCTCAGAGTAAAAGAATGGAAGACAATACTCCAAGCTAATGGCAAGCCAAAAAAAAAGCAGCTGTTGCCATACTTATATCAGACAAAACAGACTTCAAGATAAAAAGGGTAATGAGAGAAACAGAGGAGCAATATGTAATGATAAAAGGTACACTCCACCAAGAATACATATCACTTATAAATATATATGTACCCAACACAGGAGCACCAAAGTACATAAAGCCACTATTAATAAACCTATAAGGAGTTATGAGCAACAACACAATAACATTAAGGGATGTTAACACCCCACTTACATCAACAGATAGATCATCCAGACAAAAAGTCAATAAACAAAATAATGGATTTAAATGAAAAGCTAAACGAGAAGAACTTAATAGATATATAAAGAGGACTCCATCCAAAACGAGATTACACGTTCTTCTCAAGCGCACATGGGACACTCTCAAAGACAGACCACATGTTATGAAACAAGGCAAACCTCTATAGATATAAGAAGACTGAAATCACAACAAGCGTCTTTTCTGACCATAATGCTATGAAACTAGAAATCAACTGCAAGGAAAAAACTGGGCAAGTGACAAAGATCTGGAGACAAAACAAGCTACTGAACAACAAATGGATCACTGATGACATTAAAGGAGAAATCAAAAAAAAACTATCTGGAGACAAACAAAAATGAAAATACACCATACCGACTCAGATGGGATGCAGCAAGAGCAGTACTGGGAGGAAAACTCATAGCAATACAGGCCCACATTGACAAAAAAAATCCCAAACAAGCAACCTTAAACTACACCTAACAGCATTAGAAAAAGAAAAACAAAGCCCAAAGTGAGCAGAAGGAGAGAAATAATAAAAATCAAAGCAGAAATGAATGAAGTAGAAACCAAAAAAAGACAGTAGAAAGGATCAATGAAACAAAGAGCTGGTTTGTTGAGAAGATAAAATTGACACTTAGCCAAGACTCACTAAGAAAAATAGAGAGAAGGCTCAATTCAATAAAATTAGAAATGAAAGAGGAGAAATCACAACAGATAACACAAAAATACAAAAGATTATAAGAGAATACTATGAAAAACTATATGCCAACAAATTCAACAATCCAGAGGAAATAGATAAATTCTTAGATTCGTACAACCTCCCAAATCTGAACTAAGAATAAATAGAAAATCTGAATATACCAATCACAAGTGAAGAGATTGAAGCAGTAATCTGTTTCGATGAAAAAATAAAAGTCCAGGACCAGATGGCTTCTCTGGAGAATTTTACCAAACATTAAAAGATTTAATACTGATCCTTCTAAGACCATTCCAAAAAATAGAAGATGGAACACTACCTAACACATCCAACGAGGCCAACATCACCCTGATACCAAAGCCAGACAAGGATAATACAAAGAAAAACTACAGGCCAATATCGCTGACAAGCACAGACGGTAAACTCCTCAAGAAAACAGACGGAAAACTCAACAAAATACTGGCATACCGAATAGAGTAATACATCAAAAAGATCATACACCATGACCAAGTGGGATTTATACCAGGGACACAGGGATGGTTCAACATTGCAAATCAATCAGTGTGATACACCACATTAACAAAATGAAGAATAAAAACCACACGATCATCTCAATCGAGGCAGAGAAGGCATTCGACAAGATCCAGCATCCATTTATGATACAAACTCTCAACAAAATGGGTATAGAAGGAAAGTACCTCAACATAATAAGGGCAATACATGACAACCCACAGCCAAAATCATACCCAATACGGAAAAACTGAAAGCCATTCCTTGAGAACAGAAACAAGACAAGGGTGCCCACTCTCACCATTCTTATTCAACATAGTACAGGAGGTTTTTGCCAGAGCAATTAGGCAAGAAAAAGGAAGAAAAGGACTCCCAATAGGCAATGAAGAAGTGAAACTCTCACTGTTCGCAGATGACATGATCTTATACATAGAAAACCCCAGAAACTCCATTGGAAAACTACTAGAAATAATCAACAACTACAGCAAAGTGGCAGGGTATAAAATCAACTTACAAAAATCAGTTGCATTTCTATATACCAATGATGAACTAACAGAGAACTCAAAAGACAATCGCCTTTACAATGACAACAAAAAGAATAAAGTATCTGGGAATAAATTTAACCAAGGAGATAAAAGACCTATACAATGAAAACTGTAAGACACTATTGAAACAAATCAATGAAGACATAAAAAAATAGAAAAATATTCCACGCACATGGGTT
Source organism: Tapirus indicus (assembly GCA_031878705.1). Lineage (NCBI taxonomy): Eukaryota > Metazoa > Chordata > Mammalia > Perissodactyla > Tapiridae > Tapirus > Tapirus indicus. The sequence goes on along the minus strand of CM062927.1, from coordinate 25,988,269 downwards.
GGAAGAATAAACATAGTTAAAATGTCCATAGAACCTAAAGCAATCTACAGACTCAATGCAATCCCAATCAGAATCCCAATGACATTCTTTACGGAAATAAAACAAAAACTACTGAAATTCATATGGGGCAACAAAAGAGCCCGAATAGCTAAAGCAATCCTGAAAAAAAAAAAAAAAGAACAAAGCTAGAGGCATCACAGCCCCTGATTTCAAAATATACTATAGAGCTACAGTAATCAAAACAGCATGGTACTGGTACAAAAACAGACACACAGATCAGTGCAACAGAATTGAAAGCCCAGAAATAAAACCACACACCTGTGGACAGCTAATCTTTGACAAAGGAGGAAAGAACATACAATGGAGAAAGGGAAGTCTCTTCAATAAATGGCACTGGGAAAATTGGACAGCCACATGCAAAAGAATGAAAGTAGACCATCTTCTATCGCCATACACAAAAATCAACTCAAAATAGATTAAGGACCTGAAAGTGAGACCTAAACTATGAAACAACTGGAAGAAAATATAGGCAGTACACTGACATTGGTCATAAAGGGATCCTTTCAGATTCTATGTCTACTCGGACAAGGGAAACAAAAGAAAAAATAAACAAGAGGGACTTCATCAGACTACAGAGCTTCTACAAGGCAAATGAAACCAGGATCAAAATGAATAGACAACCCACCAGCTGGGAGAAAAATATTTGCACGTTGTTTATCCGACAAAGGATCAACCAACCTCCATAATATATAAAGAATTCACACAACTGAGCAACAAAAAAGCAAACAACCCGATCAGAAAATGGGCAGAGGATATGAACAGATGTTTTTCGAAGGAAGATATACAGATGGCCAAGAGACACATGAAAAGATGTTCAACATCACTAATCATCAGGGAAATGCAAACCAAAACTACGCTAACACATCACCTTACAGCCGTTAGAATGGCTATAATCACCGAGACAAAAAACAACAAATGCTGGAGAGGTTGTAGAGAAATGAGAACCCTCATTCACTGCTGGTGGGAATGCAAACTGGTGCAGCCTCTATGGAAAACAGTATGGAGAGTCCTCAAAAAATTAAAAATAGAAATACTTTATGATCCAGCAATCCTACTCTTGGGCATCTACCCAACGGATATGAAATCAACCATCCCAAGAGGCCTATGCCCCACTATGTTCATTGCAGCATTATTCACTATAACCAAGAACTGGAAGCAACCCAAGTGTCCCTCGACAGATAATTGGATAAAAACGACGTAGTATATATATACAATGGAATACTACTCAGCCATTAAAAAAGACAGAATTGTCCCATTTGCACCAACATGGAAGGACCTAGAGGGTATTATGTTAAGTGAAATAAGCCAGAGAGAGAAGGACAGACACTGCATGAACTCACTCATATATGGAATATAAGTGAACACACGGACAGAGAGAACTGATTGGTGGTTACCAAGGGGAAGGGGGGTGGAGGGGCACAAGGGGTGAAGGGTTACATCCACAAGGTGACGGACAAACAAAAATGTACAACTAAAACCCCACAGTGTTATAAACTAAGACATCAATTAAAAAAAAAAAAGAAGCGTGGTTTACTCGCACAAAAAAAAAAAAAAAAAAAGAAAGAAAGAAAGAAATGCCCTAGAAACAATGATACCCCAAAAGCAATGAGGCCATCTAACTCCTGAATCTTCGTTTCCAAATACTAAAAAGAACAAAGGCTCTTTGGAGAAATGACTAATTCCAGGAGTTTGGAACAAGGAGAATACAAGGGTGAGTTTGGGTCATCCTGTGACAAAAAGAAAGGAAACACTCAAAAATCTCAGGGGGATACGCCAGAAAGACACAAAAGGCAATTAAAGGGATTCTCACTAATTTTGTGTCAATTTGAGCATCAAAAGGGACTGATGACCAATGATTCTATAATTTGCCCCAAATGCAACATCATTTGGAAACGCTTGAGGAGGGTGCAAAATGTGGAAATAATCTGCTTATTTTATATCTGTTATATTTTACATTGATATTTTCAATCGGTATATGTACTCTAAATTCTTAATTCATCACATTTTTTAATGCATGCAGGTGATCAAGTTTACTACTGTAGTCACAAATGTCTTTCTATACATTCTAAGTTCTTCATATATGTGCAGATGAAAAAATAATTCCAAACACAGTTAAACACTCTGACATAAATAGAAGATTAAATGATATGTATTGTTTAATGTGCAATTTCAGTAAAATACTTTTACTATGGGTAAAAGTCCTAATAAACCACAGCATAAAAAAAAATTGACTATGACTATAATATAGTGATTAAAAGTCCCTGAATACACAGTTACACTTAGATACACCTTTTACAGAAAAGTGTCGGCTAATAAACTTAGAAAGTATAAAAGAAAAATAAAATTACCATTTTGTAACATTCCTAACCTGTATAAAAACTGATTCAGGCAAGAACCTCCAATGCCTAAAAAACGTCAGGTGAAAGGCTGCTTTATTTACCCAGTATTACCCAAAAGATTACCTACTAATCACAAAGGGAAAAAAATATCCCTTTACAATAGAGATATGGCAGTCACTACCTTAACCAAAAGATCAAACTTATTACTAATGATGAAACTGCCCAACATATGGGCCTACTTACGTGTTGCAACGTCAAGTATCAGTGTGGAGTATATTCTTGCCAAAAATGGTTAACATAAACCTAACCAATACCTCTACACCTATCAATTCATAGGAAAGAAAAGGTTTAAAGGAACAAGTTTAACTACACATGAGAACTTATCAGACATATCCAAGTGTTGGATCATTCTACCAGACCACTGGTCTGGGCTCGTGAAAACATCAGCAGGAGGATAAAAAAAGGTGGTGTCTGTTCTAGATTACAAAACTAAAATGAAAAAGTACACTGTGAACCTTAATCATATCTTGATTCAAAAAAGTTATAAAAGATATTCTTCAGGGAACTGGGTAAGTTTTAAAATTGACTGGATATTATATAAGTATTTAATATTCCTAGTTGTAGTGTGGCTATGCAAGAAAGTCTTAAGGAGATGCATGCTGAAGCATTTGGGATCAAATAGTTCAGTAAAAATATGAGTAATAGAGGAAAAGAATATGGCATAGTGTTAATTGTTGAATCTAGGAAGAAGTTACCTGGCTGTTCACTGTACTGTTCTTTTAATTTTTCTGTACATGTGACATTTTTCTTAACAAAACTGGGGATGGGGGGTAGGTATTCCTATATAATTTAAAGCAGGGATTACAAGCATGTGATAGGATTTCCAAAAACTGACTTTGTGCTCAACTGTAATTTTTATGAGTATACAGTAATTTTTACAAAATGGAAGTTTAAGCACTAGCAATTTAATAATCCAAAATTTAAAGCTATAGGACCAACAACGATCCATAACAAGGCTAAATGACCTTGAACAAGTGACTGAACCTCTATCCTTTCCCCTGCCCATATGTAAAACTGGGCCTCAGCTAAATCAGCTTTCCCAAAAGGTTACCTCTTTAATAGGCAGGAGGTATAGCAGAGATAATGATCTCCTAAACCCTCGAGGCAGTCTCTCCAGAGAGGTGCTCCAGAGAGCAGCTCAAACCAGTCTACGCTATGATAACATCAGGAGAACAACAGGAGGGATCCACTACAAGCACAGTGGTGACATGCTCAACATCTGCATTAACAGCTGGCTGAAAGGTAAGCAGCTGCCAACCTGCTGGAGAAGTTTACATACTACATTCCAAAGAGCAGAGCCAGGCAGACCAAGATGTGACTGACTGGTCCAGAGTGATGATGCAGTAAAGCTGAGGGTTGGGCTCAACAGGAGCAACTAAAACCCTTAAGACTCTTGGCTCCTCTGCTTTAGTGGCATCCAAAATAGCTGCAATTCACTACAGTGCTGCAATGTATGCATACAAATTCACAAAAGCTTCATCATCACTTTTACATAATTATTTTACTGTTGGGGTCAAAACACATTCACATATTTTCAAAAGTCAGTATTACATTTTGTCGATAAAATAAGAAAAATCCTTTACCTTTAAACATTTTAATTTTAAATTTCTGAATGGCCCTAAAAATGTTTTAAATGTACCATATTTATGTAAATGAGATCTCTCTTTGATAACTGTCAACAATTTGAATATGAAAATGTATGTAGCCTTTTCAAGCATAAAATTGACATAAACCTGATTACAGAAACAAGCTCAAGTTCATTAAACACTGAAAATATTTTAATTAGACAATCCTACTATTATCATCCCTTATCAGGATTATATAAAGTGCCCCAGATGATTCCCTTCCAGTTTACTCCAGTGTACCATATAAATATCACCATCTGCTAAAGGTGGCCCTCCTATTAATTCAAACATTTGAGCCTAACTATACATTATACAACATACATACTTCAGTGATATAGAAAGCACAAAAGTAAACACTGATCTCAAGGGGCTTATTGGAATATGTACAGAATTTACTATAATGCTATGGAACTAAGGCAACTGTGTGTTAAGAATCGGGAAAAGGGGAGAATTTTATTTAAATTTATTTTATTTAAAATGTTGATTTGTAAGCATCACCCTGCACCAAAAGAGTGAAAATCCTTGGGGAAAGAATACAGGACAGTGAATGTTCAATACACTCCATAGGTGATTCTTATGCATTTTAAAGTTTAAGAACCAATGACCTTACTAACAGCTCTGGGAAATGCTTAAGAGAAGTATACTGAACCTTGATGCAATCTCTTCCTACTAAAAAAACAAGGAAAGCCCCTCACACCTATTCCTTTTTCTCCCTTAACTCCCTCCACCTAGTCCAACTCCTAGAGCTGGACAGCTCTCTAAAGGCAATTTGGTTTCCCATAGCACTGATGCCAGCAACCTTCACAGTGTCACCTATCTAACTTACTGTAGGTTTAAACATCAACAGGTACTTTAAAAAGCCAAATAGGCCAGACCCAAGGCGATCAATTTATCGAATCCCCAATTTCCAATATTAAAAATATATAGAATATGGGGCCGCCCGGTGGCGCAGCGGTTTAGTCCGCGCTTGGCAGCCAGGGGTTCGCGGGTTCGGATCCCGGGCGCCCACGGATGCACTGCTTGTCAGCCATGCTGTGGCGGTGTCCCATATAAAGTGGAGGAAGATGGGCACGGATGTTAGCCCAGGGCCAGTCTTCCTCAGCAAAAAGAGGAGGACTAGCAACAGATGTTAGCTCAGGGCTGGTCTTCCTCACACACACACACACACTATATATATATATATATATATATATATATATATATATATATATATAGAATACTTAAATCTACTGATACCAAAGTCTGACTTTGCCCTTGAACTCTTCTCTTCCCAAGTTTTTTTGATGTTGTTGAGGAAGATTCACCCTGAGCTAACATCTATGCCAATCTTCCTCTATTTTGTATGTGGAATGCTGCCATAGCATGGCAGCCGCCAAGTGGTGTAGGTCCACATCCAGGAAGCAAACCCAGGCCACAGAAGGGGAGTGTGCCGAACTTATTAACCACTAGGTCACAGAGCCAGCCCCTCTTCCCAAGTTTTAAAAGTAATAACTTTCCAATCTAGAAGAGGTCAAGCTGAGCCTTCTCTTTTCTCATTCATTTTCTCCAATTATGGAAATGTTCTACATCTGCTCTGTCCAATGTGGCAGCTACTTACCATATGTGGCTACTTGAAATGTAGCTAGGGTGACTGAGGGCCTGAATTCTTTTCATTTTACTTAATTTTAACTAAGTATAAATTTAAATAACCACATGTGGGTATTGGCTACCACACTGAACAAAGTTGTAAACTTCTAACAGCTCATATAAATCAGAGAAAGTATCTTACTCTGGCATTCAGAAACAACCAATATCAATTTTCCCAGATGCCCCACTTTTCCCCTTGGTTACCTTAAAAGAGAGAGCTCACTATTTTCTATGGGATTTTATGACAACTAAGTACCAACTTAAAATACTCATCTTAATATTTAATATTCCTCCAAGAGGCAAGGATTCTAGATTTATGGTACATAGTTCCAAACCATTCATCCAAAATGTTGGTTCACTTATTAAAGTCTTAGTTATAATTAGTGTGTACATAATAGGATAACTTATGCAAGTATAATCACACCAAATACTTAGAGATAATTGTTCTAAGCATTTTACATATATTAGCTTATTTAAACCTGATAACTCAGGATAATCTTATAGATGAGGAAACGTTTAACTTGCAGTTATTAAGTAGTAGAATTCTGAAGACATGACAGTAATTGGGCAGTAGAAGCAAGATAATTTTAAAAAAACCAAACCTTGAATTATAGCTTTAAAATACAATTTTTAAAAATAATTACACCAGATACTTCAATATAATTGTTCTAAGCATTTTACATATATTAGTTTATTTAAACCTGATAACTCAGGAGGACGTCAGCATCATGGCAGAATGAGATTCCCTCATTGAATCTCGGCCCCCTAAGACACAACGAAAACATCATTCGCATACCAAAAGAGGTCAATCAAACACTACAAAGGACTTCTAAGAAACCCTTGCTGCCATACATGGACCATGGAGGCACGGGAAGTCCCAAAGGACATGACGAGAGGTAAGGAGTTTTACTCCTCCTCCCCAATCCATCAGCAAAGACAGACAGCGCGGCTCGCAGACAGAGGGGGGAGGGGTGGTCCTCTGCAGGGAAAACTATCGCCCTCCAGGTGCTCTCACAGACTGTTGAGAGATCCCCACCAGGAAGCGATGACTGACTGTTTCGGGGGTGTGGCAAATGCCCCAAGAGAGCCAGAAAGGAAACCCCTGGGAGCAGCAGGAGAAAGACAGAACCCCTCCCCCCACATGCCCTATGCTTCAGCACAATCCCTCCAGGGACTGCAGTGGGCTCAGAGCACACCACTCATGACCTCCACCCAGTGGCAGCAGGTGGAAACTGCAGGACCATCTTCGGGATGACGAACGGTAGAGGTAAATCCGTGGGATCTAAGAAACATCATATTATGTCTACAGACCAAAAGGAAAATGACAAATACCCAGAAACCCACTCTGAAGGCACAGAAATCTATAACCTGAACAACAGAGAATTCAAAATAGCTATCATAAACTCAACGAAATACAAGAGAACACACAGAAACAAATCAACGAATTCAGGGATTTCTTCACAAAAGAGATTGAAACCATAAAGAAAAACCAATCAGGATTATTGGAGATGAAAAACAAAATGGACGAGACAATGGAAAATATGGAGTCTTTAAAGAGGAGAACTGACAATATGGAAGAAAGAATTAGCATTATTGAGGATAGCCACGCAGAAACGCTCCGGATAGAGGAGAGAGAGCTAAGACTAAAAAGAAATGAAGAAATTCTTCAAGGAATATCAGACTCAATGAGGAAAAGCAACATAAGGATAATAGGTATTCCAGAAGGAGAAGAAAGAGAAAAAGGAGCAGAGAGTTTGTTCAAAGAAATAATAGCTGAGAACTTCCCAAACCTAGGGAATGAGATGGAAATAAAAGTGAATGAAATCAATAGATCACCTAAATATATAAACAGAAATAAACAAACGTCACGCCACATAATAACTAAGTTGACAGGACTCAGTGACAAGGAAACAATATTAAGGGCAGCTAAACAAAAAAATCAAAATAACATACAAAGGAAACCCCATCAGGCTCTCAGCTGATTTCTCAACAGAAACTCTACAGGCTAGGAGAGACTGGAATGATATATTCAAAATCATGAAAGACAAAAACCTTCAGCCAAGAATACTTTATCCAGGAAAAATATCCTTCAAGTATGATGGAGAAATAATAACTCTCCCTGATAAACAAAAGCTAAGAGAGTTCGTCACCACAAGACCCCCACTACAAGAAATGCTCTAGAAGGCCCTTAGGCCTGAAAAAAAACAAATGAGAAAGGGGATACAAAGATTTCAGCAAGGAGACTAAACCACAACAAACTACAGTTGGAAAACATCAAAAATTAATTCAAGCTCATCACTGTAAACATACACTCATGACACAAGATGGAATAAGTAGTGACAACAACAAATGAGGGGAAGAGGAAAGGGATTGAATCGACTCAGCGTAAGGAAACAGGAGGCATCTGAAAATGCATTGTCTTATCCAGGAGATCTTTTACATAAACCTCACGGTAACCACTAAACAAATAACCAGAAGAGAACCACATATGACAAATAAAGAGAAAACTAAGAGAATCACCATGCAGAAATACCAAACTGAATTTGCAGTCTGAAACACATGCCAACAAGAAACGAAGGAAATGCAAAAGAAGCAGAAAATGAACAATAAAATAGCAACATTAAACCCTCATATATCAATAATCACTCTAAATGTAAATGGATTGAATTCTCCAATCAAAAGACACAGAGTGGTGGGATGGATTAAAAACCAAGATCCAACAATTTGCTGCCTCCAGGAAACACATCTCAGCTCTAAAGACAAACACAGACTCAAAATAAAAGGATGGAAAACGATACTCCAAGCTAATGGCAAACAAAAGAAAGCAGGAGTAGCCATACTTATATCAGACAAAGTAGACTTCAAGATGAAAAAGGTAATGAGAGACAAAGAAGGGCAATATATAATAATAAAAGGGACACTTCACCAAGAAGACATAACAATTATAAATATCTATGCACCCAACACAGGAGCACCAAAGTACATAAAACAACTGCTAAACCTGATAACTCAGAATAACCTTATAGATGAGAAAAAGTTTAACTTGCAGTTATTAAGTAGTAGAATTTTGAAGACATGATAGTAATTGGGTAGTAGAAGCAAGACAATTTAAAAAAAACAAACCTTGAATTATAGCTTTAAAATACAATTTTTAAGAGTCTAAATAATTGTTCTAATAACAATTCCATACAGAAAATGATGAATAGTAAGAATTCTAGGCCCCTAAACCGTCTGCACTGAATACTCAGAAGTCATCTTTAATTCATTCCTTTCTCATCCAGGCAATGAACAACTCCTTAAAAAAGTATCAACTGAAAATGGCCTAAATATCCATCAAAAGGGCACTGGTTGAGTAAATCACAAAATGGATTATTATATAATCATTAAAAAAGAGTTCAAAAGATTGGAAATTATCTATTGGGGGGGAAAGCAAGTTACAGAACAGCATTCTGTGTATATGTGTCCTTATATGCAGAGTATTGAGAAGGATATAAACAGTAACTGTATCTGAAAAGTTAGATGAAAGCAGCTGAGAAGGGAATTGAACTTTTTTTCCTACTGAAATAAAAGTAACATCCAAAAATAAAATATTAGGTCAATAAAGTTTTGCATATTCCAAGATTCTCTATACAAAATCCCAACCTATGGAAGCTATTGACCTCACTCACTGTGCAGAAGAGTTAACACAGAAGGCCTAAGATTGCTATCCTCAGAAAGGCTTGCCACATGGGCCCTTCACTGATGTCACAACTTGGATTTTGAGAGAACTAATAAGAGTGGCTCACTGTGCCTAAACTTTACCAAAAAATGTGGTTTACACTCAACATCTGCTTTCCCTCTGGGAACCTGGAATTTTGGTCTGTGGTAGGCAGAGGGTGCCTACATAACCAGTCTCCAATAACAACCCTAGGCACTGAGTCTCTAATGAGCTTCCCTGCTAGGCAACATTTCATACACGTGTTGTCACAATTCCTTACAGGAGGAATTTAAGTGTGTGACTCCACTGGGAGAGGCTCATGTTTGGGAGCTTGAGCCTAGTTTCCTCCAGACCTTACCCCACATGCCTTTTCCCTTTGCCGATTGTGCTTTGTATTCTTTGGCTGTAATAAATCATAGCCCCGAGTACAACTATATGCTGGGTCCTGTGACAACTCCTAGTGAATTACTAAACCTGGAGGTGGTAGTCTTGGGGACCCCCAAAACACTAACCCTGCTAGTGGCCGAGTTGAAATGTCTTCTGGAGGTAAATGGGATCCAATTTGTGGATTTCTTCTCTAGTATGTGCAGAATCCATTTCAGAATTTTGGATTTCATTATAAAGACAATTCTGGAAGCTATTTGTATTGTTTTGGGGAATAAGGGAGTGGTAGAAATTGGCTAAATGAAGAAAATCTATTGCCTCTTCCCAGCTAAACAGCTAGACTACATTTCTCAGCCTCATTTGCACAGGTGTGGCCAAGAGACTAAGTTCTTGCCAATGAAATGTAGGCCAAAAATGATACCAGCCCCTTCCAGACCTGCTCCATAAAACCTCCTACTCATGACTCTGGTTCTTTCACCATCTGCCAGCTGAATAAAGAGGACTCCCAAGACCTAGAGGAGGGCGGTGCCACAAGATGGAAGGAGCCTGGGTTCCTGAATTACTGCACAGAAGGCAACCTAATGAACACTCTCAATGAAAGTTATCTGAGGAGAGTTATCTGAGTGCAAATGTCTACCCTGTTAAACCACTGATATCTTAGGGTTGTTTGTTACAACACTAGCCTGTTGCGTACTAATAGAGGACAACCATGATCAGGTGAAAAATTTTTAGAAGCTACTCTTGACAATGTGAAAAACCGAGAAGGAAAAGAGTAGGTCACAGGGAAATTAAGAATATCAGAGGGAAAGAGAAGCAAATGCACTCGAGAGGGAACTGCAAGGACTCAAACTGTAAAGAACAAGGAAGTGAAGGAAAAGGAGGAGTCAGATACTCACATTTCCATACTAAGCACTGGGTTACAGTTACACATGACATGAAACAACTGAGGAAGAGAAAGGTTAAAGGGGAAGAAAGGAAATGAGGAATTCAATTTGGGACATGCCTGGAGTGAGGCATACAGATGAAATCCACCGGGCAGTTGGATTTAACAGTGTGGAGCATAGCAAGTGTGGGCTACAAATAACAGATCTGAGAGTCATCAACATACAGGTGAGATAGCGTGAGAGAACTGCAGAATGAGAAGAGAGGGCCTAGAGAGAATCCTAAGGAAGCTTAGCATTTAAGGGTGGGTAGAAAAAGAGGAAGTCAAAATAGGAAATGGAGAACGGCCAGAGAGGCGAAGAAACTTAAGGTACCTAACATCAGAAACCAAGGAGAGTTCTCCACTTAGTGGTAATAAGTAAACACCTAGGAACGGATAGCATCCCTAAGAGAGCTCCAAGGATGAATCTTTGGGAAATGTCCATTGTGGGAGGCAGCCTGTAAAATAACTCCAATGATCCCCACCTAATGTTTACACCTTTATGTAATCCCTTCCCCTTACGTGTGGGTAGACTTAAGTGTGGCTTCCAAAGAGAATAGAAAGTCATTTCCAAGATTAAGTTACAAAAAGACTGAACTCTGTCTTATTTCTCTCCCTCTGAGCCTGTGCTCTGAGAGAAGCAAGCTGCCAGGTTGTGAGTAACCCTATGGAGATGGCACATGGCAAAGAACTAATGTCTCCCAACCAATGGCCCACAAGGATTTGAAGCCCACCAACTGCCACATGAGTGAGCTTCTAAGATCTCCCCACCCTTCAGTCTTGAGACTGACTATAGCCTGTGGATACCTGCTTGCAACTTTGTGAGAGGCACTGAGTCAGAAGCACCTAGCCAAGCTGTGCCTGTGAGATAAAAAAGAGCAAGAAAGTTTTAAACAGCTAAATCTGGGGGTAATCTGTTATGTGGCAATTGATAACTAATACATCCATAGTCTATACAAACCATGGAAGAGAAATTTTAAAAGATATAGTTGGTAGTGTAAAAAAAAAAAAAAAAAAAAGACAAAGAAATCATTGTAAATTATCAGAATTAGCAACTAGGAGATCAGTGATGACCTTCAAGAGAGTGAAGTTAGTGGTCTCCAAGAGGCCACTATCACCAGGCCAAGACGCCTCCATAAAGGGGACAAAAGCATCAGGTAATAAGACCAGGGCCTAGTTCAAGCCCCAACCCCTCTAAAACCTCCCAAACAACTTCAGGTTATCTACAGGCTGATCTGTTGATCTACCTCCTCTCCCCCCGACAGTATGCATGGTGCACTATAAAATTTAATCACAGTGTTTGTTCACTATTGTTTCAGGAGTATTAGCCTTTTCATCAGTTTCCAGAGGAATACCTCGGGTTTATTCCATATCTCTTCCTCACCACCACTCCCAACCAAACAACCTGCTTTGAGGCACCAAAAACTTTCCAGAACCTTGGTAAATCCAATACCAATATTCAATTTCTAGATCTCTAAAATACGATTTGACTCTACTTAACAGAAAACAAGATGTACTCAAAGCCTGGGAAATTTCTTCCACCTTCATCACCCATCAGAGATGGAGATAATTTTCCATAATCTCATTTCAGGTTGGTTTGTCTTTAATTTTAACAGCATCACCATTTCATGCATCACTAAAAAAGTTTACTTGCAGTTTTCTATGACACAATACATCCTAATTTCAGACATGTTAAAATGTTGAAAATCTGTTTTAGAATTGGTGAAATACAATATTCCTTTTCCTTAGTCTTTTAAATAAAATATCTTGAGAACTTGTGATTTACACCAACAATAACTGGATACAAAGTAAATAAAATAACCCTGACAACAAACCTGAACCTCAAGAGGTTATTTACTGGAATAAACTGGAGGGCAATATAATCTCCAAAAGCATTTGTAGGAATGGGAGAGCCATTGGATTTCAATGAGAACTAGAGGTGCAATAAACATCTTGCAAGGAAAGAGAACAGCACCAACAAAGAATTATCCTGCCCAAACACCAATAGTGCCCTTGTTGAGAAAATGGCTTTTGCATCCACTTTCTGCAGGGTAGGCCCTAGATGTGAACACCTCAAGTTTGGCTTTCCATAAAGTTAACACAAAGCCAAGCACAATTTAAAACCCCCAGACGGTAAGAAATCATATATGGCTTATGTGAAGTGGCTACTACAACTTATCAGAGAAAGTTTATGCATTACTATTATGTGTATTACCCAGTCAAATATTTGTTAAGTACTTACTACATGTCAGGTATTTGAGATACATCAGTGAAGAGACACATATACATCCCTGCATTCCCACTGGGGGAGAGAAACAGTAATCACAAGAAATCATAAAGCATGCTAGGAAACGCTAAGTACTATAGGAAAAGAAAAACAGCAAGGTAAAGGTGAACCAAATGGTATGGGGTGGGGAATACAATCTAAGCAGGGTGGTCAGGGTGAGCCTCACTGAGAAAGTAGTATTAGAGCAGACTTGAAGGAGCTGAGAATGTTCAGGCAGAGGGATTGGTCAGTCAGTGCAAAGACTTCAGAGAGTGCAGGGCATGTGTAAGGAAAAGCAAGGAGGCCAAGTGTAGCTGAAGCAAACTTAGTGAGGGGGGAGAGTAAAGAGAGTAAGTTGGGGGGAAGGGAGAATATGTGAGGAAGTACAAGGCAGGGCTAAATCCTGTAGGTGTTGAAAGGATTTTCTTTGGCTTTTTACTAAAGACAAACGGAGAATCAATGGATGGTTTTGAACAGGATGACATGATATGACTTCTAGATGATGAACTGGAAATAAACTGTAAAGGAGCAAGGGTAGAGAAGCAGGGTAGATAATAGCACATTAAGAGAGAATTCATCACTGAAACCCAAACAGAAAAAGAACTCTATAAAGCTATGCACAAATATTTCAAAACTAGTAGGTTTGTGTACTAAAGTTATCATTCTAAGTCACTGAGGGCTTACTGATTGGAGGTAACTAAAAATTCAAAATGAAATACTTTTAAGTAACTTTTACATTTTACCTTTGGACAGACAACATCAACTTCTGTAATCTGTGGTATACTTGTCTGTTCGAAAAGGGAAGGGGAATATTCTTAAAATATCCATGCCATAACAGTGAGTATATAAGTGGTACACTTACCTCTCCATTACCCAAACTAAAGAGCAAAAACACAAGTACACAAGTGTGAATTATCCAAATCATGGGTATCCCAAAATCATGTATTACTGGGCTTAGAAAGGCCTAGTGTAAAATGTATTTTTTTTAGAACCCAGCTGGCAAAGGATAAGGAAATATTCAAGGGCATAATGGTAGACAGGCAGTATATCTGTTTGAAATGAAAACTTTGCCAAGAGCAAAAACAAATGGAGCAGGAGTTGATTTGCTTCATAACTATGTCACTTTAAACAAGCAATTTTAGTCAACGCAATAGAACCTTAATACAAACTTTTAAAGAACACGTACTAGCCTTGGGTGGAAACCTTAAGAATTTTATAAGAATTAATCCAATCCATATATCAGCATAGTTGAAAATAGTGTTATTAGTGTTAGCAAATAGATCCCTTATTTTTAAAAACTGAAAAAGTGAAGAGAGCCAGAAAAGCAAGCTTATTACTCCAAAATCAGAAAGGAACCAAGCTCTTGATCTGGAATCAAGTGAATATTCAGAAGCCTCTTCCCAGTAGCATCTGCAAAATTATAAAGCTATGCAGTATATAATATACTTAAGACTACTAAAAATCAATAACAGGGAGTATCCTTGGAGCTACTTTATTTTAAAAATAAAACTACACCAAGAAAAACTGACTCACACATCTGTTAGAATTCAATTTACAGTGCTGAGAAACATTTTAAAACTTAAGTCCCTCCACCCTTTGAGGTCTCAACAGAAGTGCAACTTTATTACACTGAGGTTAAGTAATGACCACTCACAATAACTGTCACAAAAGACCATCTTCTGGTCAGACTAGAGTTTTGTATTTTCACACTTTAAAAGTGAAAAACTCAAATCTTGTGTCTTGTCCTCCAAAAAACTGCTGAGAAAAAACCTCTATTTGCTTTGGTCACAACTAAGAAAAACTTAACCAAATAAAACATTGGAAGTATTTCACAATATATGCATGTCAAGTCATGATGCTATACATCCTAAACTTATACAGTGCTGTAGTATGTCAATTATATCTCAATAAAACTGGGGGGAAAACACCTTGGAAGCAAAGAAAAAAATCTCCCTAAGTAATTCAAGGAATTGCCAACGTGAAACAGTTTAATTCTGTAGAATTATTAATAGAGATAGTCATGATGTTCTAAATTCCAATCCATTCAATGAAAGTGAAATCCTGAACTACAAAATCAACCTCCAGAGAACTGCATAATGACAAACGTTGTCTTTCAAAAAACACAGACCACATTGATCACATAGATTATTCTCACTTTTTTGGTGAGCAACCAAATTCCTAGATCTTTCTTTTCCTTGTATTGAACTTGAGCAGTATGAAAAGACAGAATGAACATTAGAATAGAGTAGAAGACCTGGTCTAATCTTAAATTAAGGAAGTCACCTCACTTTCCCGGGCTTCAATTTCCTAAAGGATGATACCATAATTCTGTATGAATAGCTTTCAAAGTTTAACCATCTAAAGGATGTCAACAGAATTAAAGTATATAGCTCCAAGAAAACAATCTGTGCCCTCAAAGAACAAAAACCAGGGTGTACCGTTTTTCAAGAATGCCACGGTCTATAAATCTACTCACGTGTAACAAACAAATGAAGCATTTTGGGGGGCAGCCCAGTGGCACAGGGGTTAAGTTCAGTTCGCGTGCTCCGCTTCAGTGGCCCTGGGATCACAGGTTCGGACCCCCGGGGGATCCCGGGAGCGGAACAACACACTGCTTGTCAAGCCATGCTGTGGCGGTGTCCCATATAAAGTAGAAGCAGATGGGCACGGATGTTAGCCCAGGGCCAGTCTTCCTTAGCAAAAAGAGGCGGCCTGGCAACAGATGTTGGCTCAGGGCTAATCTTCCTCACGAAAACAAAACAAAAACAAATGAAGCATTTTTCAACTACAATTCAGGGCAACTGTTTATGTGTTTGGGAGGAAGGGGAGACTTCTTAACGCACTATAAAATGAGAAAGAGAACTTACAAGGCAACATATGGTACAGGTAAGTGAAACCGGCCAAGAGGAACTTAAGAAATCAGTTTTGCTTAGCTAAATCAGCAAAAAGACTTATAGACAGTACATTCGAGTTTAAACTGGAATGATGGGTAATGTTTTGGTAGACACAAACGACGACACTCCAGATTAAAGGGGCAAAGATGTATTTGGGAACCACTGTGTAACAGTCTTGTGATTATGGCATAAGATATGCTGCCACAGGTAGGGAGGGATCAACACTTATACAGCTCCAGACCAAGGTATCTGAAGGACTTTTGAGCAGAGGATGGCTCTTTTCAAACCAACGATTTAAGAGATAATTTGGCAGTAATATAAAGAATTAACTGTACTCCTGGAATCATTTACAATTAGAATTTATTCACATATTACTTATGCAATAAACCCAAAAAACAAATGATGGGGAAAAGATAATGGAGATTAATTAGCTATTGCAAAAAAGACAGAGTCTGAAACAAAGGAGTAACTATTCTTATGATAGGTCTACATAAAATTTAAAAACATTCCATTTCAAAACTACTAGCTATAAATCCAAGGTGACAAACTTTCAAACTAATTATCTGAAAGGGAAAATGGTGAGCTCTTAATATGTAAGCTTAAAAATAGTAAGATGGTGTCTTTCAAAATATGCTTTCATTCCATTTTAAATTTCATATAATTAGTCCAACATCATTAAAAAAAAAAAAAAACAAACTTCTCCTGCAGACAGTTTAACATCTCTTTCAACATTTTAGGAATTTCCTTCTAACACTGTAACAAAATTAACTAAGACATTTTATTCTGGTTTATGCTGAGTTTTCCAGCATTCAAGACAGAAATGCACTTCTTAATCTACACTCCACACTCCCAAAGGCTGCATTTCCTTCAAATCTCAACACAAGGTTTCAAATTAAGTCTACACCTCTAATTACTGACTTCTCAAACAATGCTTTTCAATGAACAATTTGCTTTATTGCTTTGCTACAGTCTTACACATATCAGTGAAAAGTACATTAAAATAGACTACTGTGTATATATAGGGTGCAAAAGGTTTTGAGTCCATTTTATCTCTGAAACATTCTTCTTAAAAATCATAAGCGAACAGAAAAGGAACTGCAGGATTTTTCTATATATGAGATCTTAAAATAAGACTCAGTGGGATGCCATTTTGAAACTTCCCAGCAGGAAGTTCACTTTGGTCAGAGGGGCGTTTAACAAGTGCTTCAACTAATATTTTTAAATGACTTGAAAGTTAGTTTTGTACTTTTATAAAAGTATACCAAGTTCATAAAATAAAGCGTTTCAAAATGGCAGCTACTATTTCTGTTAATTCAAGAAGCACAAACATCTTACAAAAAAATTCATGTCTTAAAATATCTGAGCATTCAATTAGAATTATTGTGGACAAATTCCCTTCCAGGGCATTGAGTGCCAAAGATCTGTTACCTCATAGAATGAAATAAGGATTCAAGTTCATAAATTTAAGCTGGTTAAAAAAATTTTTTTTCATAAAAAGATGAGACTATAACCAAAAACATATTTGGAAAAAGCAACATGCAACGGTAATCTGAGATTAGTCTTTAAGCATGTTTTGAAGAGATGGTAAGCATTTCCTCTTCTGTCCTCCCAGTTTTGTTTTTTTTTTAATGACAATACAAAATTAGGAGGATGTCACAGTACTTCGCCTGACAAGATCCATATTAAAGAGACCCGGATTTAAACCCCCAGTAGAAATTTACAGACTAGAAAGAAAGAAACTAAGCCATGGATCCATTGAGTGAGTCAGGAATCAAGAGCAGTTCTGTTCCACCACAATGCCACAAAACCCTGCCATAAAACTACTAAAATTGCAATCTTGGGCAAGAAAGTGAAATACTTTCAGTTATCAATAGTCAAGTCTTTGTGCCTTGATTCTAGACTTAAGTTTCCACTGAAGGACTTGGGACCCACACTTGTTGAAAAGGGACCAACTTTCCAAACAAGTTTTATCAACATGCTACCATTTCAGTCAAACAACAAGTTTTACATAGCTAAAACTTTATGTATCATCAGCTCATTTTCTCCTTAGACAAGGTAACAATATAATGTCCTAAATAAAACATGATTTCAAGTGTTACCATATATCTTATTAATAGCTAAAATATTATCCTTTCTATCTTTCGAAGAGTAGGCATGTCAACCCGGGCCACAGAACACTAACATATTAAACACAAATACCTCTACAAAAAACAAGTTTATTCTTAATCTGTTTGACCTACTTCCTAATTTTTTACTTGTCCTCCCATTTTTTCATCCATGTATCCCTATTCCTTAGCAAACGGTCTGTCATGAGAAATGCTCAGAATTTTTTTTGCAAAAAATAATTATATTCACTCAATTACTGACTTAAAATAAATCCCCCAAGGCCATCGAATTGTAAAGAAATGAGGGAGATGAAGTATTATTACTCAGATTTCAGGAATAAACAGACTTTTTATTAAGAGAGGTAAGAAATGTGATTTTGATTGAGTGACGGGAGGGGAAAAGTTTACTTCTCAAAGTTTATCTTAAACACATTTTCAAACCCACAGATGTCAAGTATCTTCTCTTTTTAACCTACAAGCTTACTCCTAGTGGGCGTAATTACTGGTGTGAGCAGGGATGGGGGAATTCTGTAGAAAAGGAGGCATTGCAAAAGAATATTTGCGTGTTCGGCCTTAAGGAGCCCCTACAAGCCCGGTAGTCAATTTCTCAGCAGCAGTGGGGCCTACAAGTGCTCAGCTCACCAGGGGGACACTTCGCGGGAGCAGAGCCGCCACTGGAGCACAGACACTGGGCCAAGTGGGTGGGGGCCGACTTCGGAGAAAGTGCGAGCGCTTGGGCGCGCGAGT
Organism: Tapirus indicus; assembly: GCA_031878705.1. Lineage (NCBI taxonomy): Eukaryota > Metazoa > Chordata > Mammalia > Perissodactyla > Tapiridae > Tapirus > Tapirus indicus. Next base: position 25,969,544 of record CM062927.1, on the reverse strand, counting down.
GGAACAAAACCTGTGGCAGAAAGCAATCAGGAAGTGCTGGCGCCCGCCCGCCCCTCCCACCCGCGGACACCTGAACACCGGGGTTTGACAACGTGCTGGGGGGCGGGGGAGGGGAACTGGCAGCTCCAGGTACCCGGACAAGACCTGGGAGCCTGCAACTACTCCGAACACGATCCCCCGGCCCCAGGAGCGGGGCCTAGAAAGCCGATGCCCCCTGCACCCACCGGGGAGCCCGGAAGTAAAAGGGCAGTTGAGGCGCTCGTGAGGTCCGAGGGTGCAGCCCGCGCCAAGCGAGGCCCGGCCGCCCGCACTGCCGCCCCCGTCGCCCGCGGACCCCCCAGGCCCGGGCCGGGAGCACCCCGGGGCTCACCCCGCGCTCTGCCCTCCGCTTCGTGGAGCCCTGGCCCGGCCGCCTCTCTTCAGTGCTCGAAGACCCCGCGAGCGCAGGGGAGAGCCCGCCCTCTCCCGCCTCGCCGCTCCCCTGTCCCGACTGCCCCTCACTCCGCGGGGCTCCGGCAAACGCTCCCCGTGGTCCCGGGACCACCCCGTTCCTTCCCCCCCGGCACCCGCGCTCCGTGACTAACTCCGCCAGCCGGCCGCGGGCCCCCTCACCTCAGGCGGCTCCGGCGGCGTTGGACACAGGAAACTCCTGGGTCCCCGACTCCGGCTCTCCTCGACCCCCTCTTCGGTTAACTCCGCTTGTTTCTCTACAAAATGGCGCCGGAGGTCGCGCGCTCACGTCGCGGCCTTTCCCCTCCCCGTTCCCATTTCATCATTCGCTGCCCGCCCGAGGAGGGACGGCCCCGGCGCCAGCCAATGACCGTACCCCGCCCGTGGCGCCCGCCCAATCACCGACAGGTGCCCGCGGATTTAAACCAATCACACACTATCACTTGCAGAAGTCTAGGAAGAAACCAGGCTCCTGCTAGCAACTACCAATCCGGACTCTACTTCGCGGGCTTTGGCCAATTGCCGCTCGCCAGTCCCCAGGGACTGGAGTTGGAGCCTTTGCGCCTGCGCTCGAGGCGAGGGCCAATGGGGAGACGCAGATAACTTCGATTTGGGGCTCCACGGACTTCCCACCTGCCCTCGAGGTCTTCGGCCAGTGGGGGCGTGGCATTGCCCCTGAGAAACAATGAGAGAGGGGGCCCATAAACCCTCCCCACCCTGTGCGGGAACTACTTTGAGTTGAAGTGAAACAGCCGTCCCCTACTCTTCTTCCTCTTTCGAAATGTCAAGTCCGGTAGACCGCGGGGCTTCCCAATCTTAAACACTCCCCTCCCCTCGTATCCCTTTGGCGGGGAACAGCAGCTACCAGAAAGCAAGCCAGGCTGTAACTAGAGTGGTGGCGCTTTGCACCCTGGGATATGTAGTTCCCATTCCTGTCGCAAAAGTAATGCGTCTTCTCTGTCACTGACTGCGCCCTAGGAAGAGCAGGGTATGCTGGGAAATGTAGTCTCCTAGGCGTCCGCTTGATCGTGGCTTGTCTTACCTTCGTCAAGAGAACTTTCTCTTCTAGTCCTGCCTTTTGAAGAAGAGACGCCTTACAGAGAGGTAGGAAGCTAAGGTTCCCTTTTTGGCTTCCGCCCTGTAAGCGATATCAAAAGGGATATCTATGCCCTTTGCTCTCAGGAGAAAAAGCATAGAAACATATCTTTTGCTATGATTTATTATCCATAGTAGATCGTAAGATTTTTTTGTTCCCAGACGAGGGTAGGAGAACTGAAAAGGAAGTGTTGACCGGTTGGCTCTTTACCTTTTGAAAGAACCTGTCTTTCTCATCACCCTGGTCCTGAGGCTAGGCTAGGTAGCTTGTCTCCCAGCCATCTGTCTCATACTACATTTTGTGCCCAAAATACTTTTTTTTATTGTAGAACAAACACATAACATAAAATGTACTGTCTTAACCATTTTTAAGTGTACTGTACAGTACTGTTAACTATATGTATATTGTTGTGTAACTGATTTCTAGAACTTTTTCGTCTTGCAAAACTTAAACTCGATACCTGTTAAACAACTCCCCATTTCCTCCCTCCAGTACCTGACGACCACCATTCTACTTTCTAAGAGTGACTCCTTTAGATACCTCATACAGATGAAATCATGCAGTATTTGTCTTTTAGTGACTGACTTATTTCACTTAGCATCATGGCCCCAAAATACTTTTTGACACCTGCTTTCCTTGGTTGGAAGCCAATTCTTTCAGCAAACATTTACTGAGTGTCTTGTGTTTTCAAGCAACTGTACAAGACCCGGGGACCCCAGATACAGCAAGAGCAAGGGTTGTTTCAGTCTTGTTCATAGCGTATTCCCACCATCTAGCACAGTGCCTGGCACATGGTTAGACGTGAGCAAATAAATGTAGAAAAATTAGGAAACAGAGAAATGGACTTACAACATTATAATGTTAGTGGTCAAAGCCCCTTAAGCAGACCAAGGATGAGGAATAAGGCCCTTCTTGTTGCTGTTGCTGTATAAAGTTGCTTTATAAAATTGTTGCTGTCACATGCTCCGCTTCAGGGGCCCGGGGTTCGCAGGTTCGGATCCTAGGCGTGGACCAACATATGGTTTGTCAAGCCGTGCTGTGGCGGCGACCCCTATAAAGTAGAGGAAGATGGGCATAGATGTTAGCCCAGGGCCAATCTTCTTCAGCAAAAAGAGGAGGATTGGCAACAGGTGTTAGCTCAAGGCTAATCTTCCCCCCGCCACGCACACAAATTGTTGCTGTATAAAATTGCTAAAACCTCTATGGATAGCAGCATTTTAGCCATTTGTCAAAACTGAAAATGCACAAACCCGCTGACCCAATAATTCCATGTCTAGGAATTTATTCCACAGGTGAATATTGCAAATATGTACAGAGATGAATGTATAAAGATATTCACTGACATGTTGTTATGGGGCCCCCAAAAGACTGGAAACAGTAGGGAATGGGTTAAATAAATGTATGGTACTGCCATACAATGGAATACTATGAAGTTTTTAAAAAGATTGAGGTAAATCTATATGTACTGATATGGAATGATCCCAAGATTTACTGTTAAATAAAAAAGTTAGGTGCAGAATAGAAAAAAAATATATAGCATAATCAGTATGTTACCATTTATGTAGGAGAAAATAACTGTATCTATATTTACGTATAACTGCATGAAAAGGTTTGGAAAGATACACCTCCTGCCAACTGACACCAGTTGTTATCCCTGGGAGGGGAGTGAAATGAGGAAGGGTAAAGGGAACTTTTGCTTTTTATTCTATGTGTTACTGCACTACTTGAACTTTTTACAAAGAGGATGTATTCATCTTTTATTTGTGTAATTTAAAATAATTTTTTTTGAGCCAGTCGTGATGGCCTAGTAGTTAAAGCTCTGTGCACTCTGCTTTGGTGGCTTGGGTTCGGTTCCCAGGCACAGAACCACACCACTTGTCTGTCAGTAGCCATGCTGTGGCAGCAGCTCACATAGAAGAACCAGAAGAACTTATGACTATACACAACGATGTATGGGGGCGTTGGGGGGGAAAAAGGAAGAAAAAAGGAGGAAGATTGGCAACAGATATTAGCTTAGGGCTGATCTTCCCCTGCAAAAGAATGAATATAAATCAAAAAATAAAAATAAGGGGCTGCCTTGGTGGCATAGTGGTTAAGTTCACACACTCTACTTTGGCGGCCTGTGGTTCATGGGTTTGGATCCTGGGTATGGACCTACACACTGCTCACCAAGCCATGCTGTGGCAGCATCCCACATACAAAATAGAGGAAGATGGGCACAGATGTTAGCTTAGGGACAATCTTCCTCAAGCAAAAAGAGGAAGATTGGTAACAGATGTTAGCTCAGGGCCATCTTTCTCACCAAAAAAATAAGAAAAGAAAATAACTTTTTTTAAAAAGAGACAGAAAGTGATACCCATAGAGGTCAGTTATCTAAGGTCAACTCTGCAATTCTATGTAGTTCAGATCTCATACATAGATCTCCTAAAATAAGACAAGTGGAAACAAATCTGAGTTGCCTTTCCCCACTTTGGCCTATCTTTGCCAGGAAAATGGTTTGCTACTTTATACTGAGGATGCTCTGGGAGACCCTTGAGCCCACCATCAGCCCTTCCCTTGGAGCTGCACCAATATGACTACTAGGATTTGACCTGCCATGGGGAATTAGCCAAGTACCTGCAGGATTCCCACAGTACCCTGGAGATCAAAGTCCTTCCACTGTATGTTGTCAAGAATTCTGGGTGGCTTCTATCCTTACTAGAAAGCAGAGACTCATAGAATGTGTACAAACTGGAAGGGGTAGTGGGGATCACCTAGTGAACCTTTTTCATTTTCCTCAAAGGCATAGCTGGAAATTATGCCCAGATAAACTATTTTACAAGAGACCTTCACAAAGGATTCACTGAATCACCTTGTAACTCAGCAATTATGTGTCCTGGGGTTCAAACGTATTTAGAAACAGGATACTGCAGCCAACTGTTAATTACTCACCTGGCCTCATTCCTCAGGCTTCTTTTTCCAGTCCTTTACCCCCCAATTAATTGTGCATCTCAGCCTCTGGAAGAACTTTACCAACTCTTTTCATTGTTTCCCAAAATAGCCTGGAGAGGGAAGTGTAAGTGCTAGGAAACAAAAGCCTTATTGAATTGGGTTGGGTGGAGGCAAAAATACCTAGAAGACAAAGGACTTTGAGACTTTGAGATCTGTGCAAACTATGTTATAAAATGTTTGGAGGTGCCTGGAAGAAGGGCGAGCGGAAATACAAGGCCTTCTTGTTCCATGTTCCTGTTTTTCAGTCCCATTTATCAGATGAGTCAGAAACTTCAATTTACAGTGTTTCTGACTACCTTAGAATTCTCTGTCCTATCCAAAGGGACTCATTGACAGCCTAACTAAATTCTGATCTCCTTCCAGCCCATCATCATTGCCTAGCTCCAAACCTCCTGACTCCCTGGGCACCCAGGCCTTGATATGACTTTGGTAGCTCTGACCTGAGGGGAGGATGTCCAGGGAGGCACGTTGCAAAAAGCCCACTGAGAAATTCAGAAACCCGAGTCCTAAACCAGCCTGTGCCCCTAACTTTCTGTGTAACCTTGGGAAAGTCACTTCCCCTCTCTGGACCTCCTTTTCCCGCTTCACTATTCTGAGGCTACTGGACAGGCATTATGTGGTTGTGGACTTCTAGGAAGCCAAGAACTTACTGTGGGGTCGTGGAGTTCTTAGGTGCACATAGGTTTTTTAATCAACCAATATATTCTAAAAATACAACTTTACATGCTTTGTCTCATCCACACCTCATGACCCCATGAGGGAGAGGCTGAGTTATTTATACCATTTTACAGATCATAAAACTGAGGCTTAGAGAGGTTGAATCACTTGCCCAAGGTCACATACCTAGTCAATGGCAGAGCAAGCATTGAAACCCAAGCTGTCTGACTTCAGAGCTCACATTCTCAGCCACCACCCTCTAAGCCATGGTTTGGAGACCCCCTGCCCAGGTGACCTCCCAGCTGTGCTGTCTGACAGGGTGTTATAAGTTAGTGAGGCAGGTTCTGAAAATACTATGTTTGAGGTTTTCCAGTTGAGTTTAAATCTGAATTCTTAGATTCTCTCCTTAACAAGAAATTTTTGTTCCAAGACTGTGTAGAAAGCTTCTGACATTTTTTTAAGGTTTTTTTTTTTTTTTTTTATCCCTCTGCCTCTTTTCATGAGAGAACAAGGAAGAAGCTGAGAGGGAAAAGGAAAGGCCACATAGCATCTCCTCTGATTCTTCTGATTAGTTTAGAATTATCTGACTAGATGCTTGCAAACAAGTTAGAGCAGGTCTGAGAAATCTGCCTGGGCTCCAGACAGATGAGTGGACCTTTGGACTGTTGATGGGATTCTGCATTGGACAGAGTCTGTGACTCTGCTCTAATTTTCTGTGTCCTGCCTGATTACAGACATGATATCTGAAGTGATTGCCCAAAGCCTGAACCATTAGCCCAAACTCGTCATCCTCCGCCCATCTGGGCCCCTGCCTTGGCAGATACTTCTCATTTACTATTAGACTTCTCTGGGTGATATCTCAGCCCCCAACTTGCACTTAACATCTTTTACCTAACACCTATCTCTCCCATCATCTTAGGGACCTTAGAGAGGTAAACGGACACCATATCCTGAACTGGAGGTGGAAGAGGGGCAATAAGTTGGATTGTCCTCCAAGCTCCTCTTTACCACTCCACTCTTACCTCTCTAGGCTATGAATCTATCAGACATTTAATCTCTTCCAAATACAGTAGAGGGTCTTAGGAGTCTGAGAAAAAGGGGTCTCTGCCTTTAAGATGTTTACAGTCACTCTTTGGAGGAGCAAAAGACAGATCAGATAATAATTAGTGGACAATTCAATCTTTTATGTTACCTACAGAACGAATGGGTCAGAAATCTCAGTGCTGAAGATAATCCAGAAGTACTTCTGCCAGAACTCTTCCAGGATATGTAGCTTAAAACAATGCCCTGTCCCTGCACCCAAAAAGGTGGTGGACTTCAGGACTTCATGACCAGGAATCCCTGAACTCAAATACACTATTTGAGGGGCCTGTGGACAGTTTTCAGTATTTCAAAAAGCATAACAAAATCAAACATTTATCCTTCCCCACTCCACCCTCACAAAAGCTACAGCAACTGTCATTTAATAAGTTCATTATATTTGGTAGGCAAAAACCTTCCAAAATTCAGAACTCATAGGGAAAATAATAATCAAAGATCTTTGCAATAAAATATTGTGGAATCTCCATATTGAGGCCCATTCCAGTTCCAAAACCTGGACCTAATTCATCTCATTCACTGACCTGAGTGTAAGGATATGCCCATATTTGTCTTTGTAACCCTGTGGTACTTGTTGTGTTTTGGAGTAGTGAAAGGACAAACTCCAGGTTCAAATAAAAAAGAAAGCATGTTGGGGCCGCCTGGTGGCGCAGCGGTTTAGTTCGCACTTGGCAGCCTGGGGTTAGCGGGTTCGGATCCTGGGAGCCCTCCGACACACCGCTTGTCAGTCACGCCGTGGCGGCATCACATATAAAGTAGAGGAAGATGGGCAGGGATGTTAGCCCAGGGCCAGTCTTCCTCAGCAAAAAGAAAAAGAAAGAAAGAAAGCATGTTGACAAGTGTTGTTCGAGCTGCTATAACAAAGTACTGTAGACTGAGTGGCTTATAAACAACAGAAATTTATTTCTCACAGTTCTGGAGGCTGGGAAGTCCAAGATCAAGGCACCAGCAGATTCAGTGTCTGGTGAGAGTCGGCTTCCTGGTTCATGTATGTCCATCTTGCTGTAACTGATACCGGCTCATCACAAGGTTGACGTAAGGGAAGCCATATTGTAGAAAAGAAACCATATTATAACTTTGAACGACCTCTGATTAACTAACCCAGACATGATCTGTGGGTTTTGTGGCCCCTCCCAGCTGCTATAGGTTGATAACTTTGTTCTCTTGAGTTCCTTAGGGATGTGATGACCCCCAGGCGGAAAGTCTATGCTGATAGCCATCATCAAAGACAACTGAAAGATCAGGGTGTAGGGCGTTGCTCCAGTCTCTGATGCATATCCAGTAAAACAGAAAACTATCAGGAACTAAGAACAGAAGGATGACCCCACCCTGAGACTAGATGTCTGCCTCCACCAGGAGGTCAGATGGATGCCCCCACTCTGAGACCAGATGCCTCCCGCACTCGGAGACCAGCCCCCTATATAACTGGCCTGTAATCTTTGTTCTGTAAGATGGCTCTTTTAGACATTAGTCAGCCATCTTTCCCTTTGCTAGCAAGCTGTAATAAACTGCCTTTTCTCTGCCACCATTTTGCCTCCTGATGATTGGCTTTTGTCTCAGATCATGAGCAGATCATGCACTTTGTGCAGTAACATAACCTCACATGGTGGAAGGGGAAGGGGAGCTCTCTGGGGTCTCTTTTATAGGGACACTAATCTTATTCACTAGAGCTCCATTTTCGTAAGCACCTCCCAAAGGCCCAACCTCCTAATACCATCATACTGGGGGTTAGGATTTAACACATGAATTTTCGGGGGACACAAACATTTAGTCTATAGCAACAAGTTTACTTGTATTTCAGAGTGTTTAATTCTTAGTCATCTGCTCCAGCATGGTAATTGGCTCATTGTAGGTATTCTGTAAATACTGAATAAATTAATAAATGAGTGACTCTTGAAGAGAATCAACTGTAGGGAATCATTTCTTTTTAATAGGCTGTTGATCATATAGAATATCCAATCCTGCTGTCTTGATGCAGGCAACAGGCAAATAGAAACATCTGTTCAAAAAAGGGGGGATGGGTGGAGATGTGGGGAAGTGGTTTTAAAAGTTACCTTTATGTGAGAAAGACTCTCCAAGTGCAGCTTGTATTAAGGTTTATTCTTTCCAAATCACTGTCAAGAATTTGATCCTCCCATCAGATCTGGGAGGCAGGATAGAAGTAGGAAAAGATTGTCCTATCATTTTGCAAATAGGAAAATAAAGGCTCAGGAGAACTTAGTGACTCCATCAAGGTCACAAAGCAAGTTAGGGGCAGAACCTCACTGGAACCCAGCAGCTTCTGGAGACTTCCAGAAATATGCTACTGTACATCCTCCTTACATGGACTTTTTTTCCCTTCCCCTTTTCCTCCTCCCAGATTCCACTGTATTGGCGACAGCAGTGTAGAGCTTTTGGAGAAGGAAAGTGGGACTCCTTGGAAGGGGATGCACCCGAAGAGAAGGTTGGGGTGGGAGACGGGAGACTCCAACCTTTGGGGAACCCCACCCACAGCTTAGGAAGATCAGAAGAAGGTGTTCTTCAGGAAGCTCTTGTGCATCTTCAGAGCCTAAGCAGGTCAATGCTGGGGCACCATGTCCCCTGAACCCTATGCAGAAGAGAGGCCAAATAGTACCAGTTATCTGGAAAGTACATGTTTCTGTAAAGCAGTGGTCCTAAAGGGCAGTACCCGGATCAGCAGCAGCACCATGTGGGAACTTTTTAGAAATGCACGTTCTTCTAGACCCCACTGAAGGCCTACAGAATCCAAAACCCTGGGGGTGGGGCCCAGCAGTCCACCCTCCTCGTGATTGTGATGTGTTTTAAACTTTGAAAACCATTGCTCTAGAGTTAACACTTTCTAAGGTTTTTTTTTTAGCAGAAAAAGCAGCAACATTTTTTTTTTAATCTGCAGAGCCCTGGGTAGAGAGGTAGGAAGGTGATGTTTGAGAGGGGCCTGAAAATCCAGGCAGAGCCCTGTATGACCCTAGCCTCAGTTTCTCTCTCTGTATTCTCCAAGCCGTTGGACCTCTAACTACATCTACTTTCCTCAGTCCCCCCAAACGACAGCTTCCTTCAGGCCCAGAATAAGTCCTGGAATCTCAAGCCAGGACTCTTATTATTTCAGCCTGGGTCCACTTCAGCACCTTCACTCACTGAAGGGTGAAGAGCTTTGCTCCCTACCCCCGGGAGGACCAGGCCCAGACCGAATCCTGAGTCACCCCCCTGCGCACATTCTGGTGAAGCAGTGGTTAAGAGATGGGTGGAACCCCAGCCTAACTTGACTGTGACAAATGAGATCTCCCATTCTTTAAAGAAGCCAGCAGCCTGTTTGTTCCAGTACCAGGGCTGGGAGTGGCTCACCATCAAGGGATCCAAAGAAATGGGTCACTTGGCAACTGTGCTCTCCACAGCCTTGGACCAACTGACCCTTATTTGGGTTTCCTCTCACAGCTACTGGCTCTAAAGGGACTTAGACCTGGAACACCATGTGCTCATGAGCCAGGACCACCCCCCAGCTCTGCAGCCACCACCCCTCCACCTCCAGGACAGAACTCTCATTTCTTTGACAAACAATCATTATGAAACATCCACTATGTCCTGGAACACGGCTCAGAACAGAATAGGCACTTCAGGAGCCTGTGCTGCTTCATGTTGCCCACAGACGAGCAGAGAAGCCAACTGTCAAACGAAGAATTACCAGTGTGATAAATGTTAACAAATGGGGAAGCACGGGGAGCTTTGGGGAGCCTACAACCCAGTCTAGGGGTTCAAGGACTCTCCAAGGATGTGAAAGGAATAGGAATTCTCGAGATAGAGTGGTAGAGAGGTGCATTCCAGCAAAGAGCGAAGCCTTATAGAGATGATACCGGCATATCTGGGCATGTTTGAAGAATTGAAAGACCAAGAAGGCTGGAGCCCAGAGGTAGCCAGAGGCCGGCTAGAGCCACCGTGGTCAGCCCTTTCTCCTAAGAGCTCTGGGAAGCCTTTGAAGGGTTGGGTGGAACAGCTGACAAACTAATATTTACATTGTTTTAAGGTCACACTGACTGTACTGTGGAGAAAGGATTGGTGACCAGCCAGGGAAGTTGCTGGAAGAATAACCAGGAAGCTACTGTGGGAGTCCAGGAGAGGCGGTGGCAGTGGGAAAGGAGGGGAGTGGGGCCACCAGAGATGTGGGAGGTGAAAGTGTTAGGGTTTGGCAACTGAGGAAGCATGAAAGGGGAGGGAGATAAAGTGAAGGACTGTCTGCCCCTGGGTACCTGCCTCCATGAAGCAGGGAGGCTGGAGGAGTGGGTTTGGGGGACAGAGATGGTGAGTTCAGTTTGGGGTTGGAGGTGCCTGTGATTCACCCAAGTAGAGATGTCCAGGGGCCCCCATGGGCTAAAACTCTGGGAGACTCCAAGCTGGAGCCGCTGCTGAAGACGAGTCCCTGACAGGTGGGTTGCCTTGGGAGAGCCTTCAGAGAGCAGAGGCCCAGGAGCCCTGAGAAGAGCTGTGCTCACTCTCATGGTTTAAGAGAAGAGTCTCCAGCACACTGGGGAGCAGCCAGCCCAGGGGGCGAGGACTACTGGAGGCTGAGTGAGGTCACAGAAGCTGAGAGGACTGAGGGACCCGGTGTATTTGAGCAGTCAAGCAAGGAGGGGATTAACAAGGCCTTAGGCTGTGACAGGGCTGTGCGACCTAGGAGAGAGCCACGTCTGTGGAGCGAGGGGGCAGAAGCCAGATGGGAGAGGGCAGCTGAGTCTCCTCTCTGGAGAGCTGTAGCTGGAGGGGAGGGAAGGGTTTTGGTTTGTGTTTCTTTTAGATGGAGAGATTGGCACACATTTAAATGCTAATGAAGTTCTTTTGGAAAGACATTATCTCCCCTCCCTGTGATCAGGGTGGAGCTCAGTTTTAGATAGCTGGAGGGACAAGGTCTCCTTCCTTGTTTTCCGAAATACTTGGACTTTGGTCTTTTTTCCAGCCCCCTCCTCCTCCCGGTGGTTCTTCTCCAAGGCAGAATGTGTTCAGCCACAGCCCACTTTTGGAGCTGCACTAGAACCAACTTCTCCCCAGGTTGCGGACTTCTCCCCACCCAGGCGTCCCCAGAGTCCACCCTTCCCCTGGGGTACCATATCCTCAGGGCCTGCTTCAGGGCCTCCACAAACCTCTCCCTGCCTAGGAAGTTGCAAGCCAAGTCATTGTCCCCATTGTAGACAGGGGCACGGAGGTCCTGCTGCAGCGGGTCCCAGTAGAAAGGGGCCACGTCCATATACTGCCTCTGGTGTGGACAGCTAACCTGGGAGCTGCAGGGAGAAACAGCTGAGGATGTCCAGACAGCCTGTGTCTGCTCTGGGACTCAGGGGAACTAGGAACTGGTATTCCCCAAGTCCCTTTTCAGCCCTGCCTCTCCATCAGCAAAAAGTTGTTCCTAGATATGGGCCTACACGCTTTCCCAGGATCACAACTCTTTCCCACACCCTCTTCCTGCACTCTGGGACCCCCAGCTCCACCCCTGCTGCTTCCAATTGCAACAGGCGCCTCTCCCTCATCCATTGCTTCTTTCAACAAGTGTCTGAGTGTTTACCGTGTTCCAGGCACTGTTACAGGGGCTAGGATCACAATAGTGAGCAAACATCCTGCATTAGCCTTCATTTAGTGACTGCTGTCTCTGCCCTACCTCTCCTCAAGAAGGCCCCTAAATCCTGTGGGGTTACAGCCTAGCTGTCATGCCTCTACCAGTGGCTGCCAGATCGCAGGCTCACCTACAGTTCCCAGGCAGGGAGGGAGTCGGGGACGTGGAGGGCCTGTCTCACGTCGTCCTGGTTCAGCCGCATGTACATGGCAGTGGCATTGATGCATTCAGACACCCCAGGGATGGGACCATTAGGATGCTGGAGGCAAAGAGGGTAGGAAGGGGTTATGGGGTTGAAAGTCTCAGATATTCCCCACCTCTGTTACCAAGCAAGAAGCAATGGGCTCGCTCTGCTCTCCTCGATCTGAGCCAATTAATCACAACGAGTTAGAGATCAAGAAAGGAAGCTATGGGGCCAGCCCAGTGGCATAGTGGTTAAGTTCATGCACCCCACTTCAGCGGGCCCAGGTTCTCAGGTTCAGATCCCAGGCGCAGACCTACACACGGCTTAGCAAGCCACGCAGTGGCAGGTGTCCCATATAAGGTAGAGGAAGATGGGCACGGATGCTAGCTTAGGGCCAGTCTTCCTCAGCAAAAAGAGAATTGGCAACAGATGTTAGCTCAGGGCTAATGTTGCTCACAAAAAAAAAAAAAAAAGAAAGGAAGCTTTTATTCAATTAGCTAGCATAAGCGGAAGATGATAGACTAATGTCTCAAAAAAACCATCTTAAAGAATTACAGAAATTTGAAGCAGTTATATAGGGAAAATGGGCAGTAAGGAGGGGGTTTAGAAATGCCCTTCAGGCATGATGGACTCCAGGGTCCCTCACTGTTCTTTTCTTCTCTCAGTGATGATGAATATCCTACAGGTGTTCCTTCTTCTTGGAGGCCTTCTTGTTCCTTGGGAAAATTTGTTAAGATCGTCAAGAACAAAGTTATCAGAGTACCTCAGCAGGGGTATGTGAAAATCACGAAAGCGTGTAGTAATTTATAATGATTACATGTAAGAAGGATTTTAGCTAGGAAAGGATCATTTAGTGTGACAAGATGGCCTCACTTATGTTCACTTACACCTCCAGCCCATTATTCCATGCCAGGCCCCCCCAAACTTAGTGAATCCCATAGAGCCACTCTTTTGGGATCATACTCTTTCCATGTCTTATACCCCTGATCCGTTTCTATAATCTACTTATCTGCTTTCCATGCAGACTAAGTCTTTCCCACTCTCTAGACCTCAGAATCTCCTTCTTTATTTTTATTTCTTTATTTTTTTGTAAGGAAGATTGGCCCTGAGCTAACATCTGTTGCCAATTTTCCTCTTTTATTTTTTGCTGAGGAAGATTGGCCCTGAACTAACATCTGTGTCCATTTCCTCTATTTTGTATGTGGGACGCCGCCACAGCATGACTTGATGAGCGGTGAGTAGGTTTGTGCCCGGGATCCGAACCTACGAAGGCTGCCAAAGCAGAGCATGCAAACTTAACTACTATGCTAAGAGGCCAGCGCCGAATCTCCTTCTTTAAAACGAGAGTTAGCCTAGATGATCTCGAAGTCCTTCCCGTCTGGAACTGTTCCAACTGCCACAGCAGCCCCCGGTCCACCCTGTACTCCAAATGGGAGTTCTTGGGGAGAGTCACCTGGAGAAGGCGGGAGGGAGACAGGTGGGGCAGCCAGGCCATTCTATTTGCCTTCCTCTCCCGCTCACCATCACCATATGACAATCTCAAGAAGTAAGGACTCCAGGACAGCCCTGTCCTGGGCAGAGGACCCTGGGGAAGTGCTACCTGTCCCCCATTCCCACCATCCTGAGCACCCCACCACCTTGATCCCTTTCAAGCTCAGATCATGGTGCCCCCAGTCCAAGGCTGCCCTGGCACAGAGAACACCCAGCAGACTCCTTCAGTTCATATTCCAGCCCTGCCCGAGGTGACCTTGCACTGGGATCCCACCTCCCTGAGCTTCAGTGCCCTCATCTGAGCCTGGCATAGAGCAAGTTCATTTGTCCCCTTGTTTATTTAAACAGTTATTACATGCCTGCTATGTGCCAGGTATTAGGAATATAGCAGTAAAAAAGCAAACTTCCTGCATTCATTGATCTTACGTTTAAACGGGGGGGGGGGGGGATAGTAAATAAATAAATAAATATTTAATAAGTAAATAAATGATGCCAGGCAGTTAGTGCTGTGAAAAGGAATAAAGTAGAGCAAGGTGTGGAGTGACAAAGAGGTGGGAGGGTTGGGGAGGCGGGCGGCTGTTTTTGTTTGGGGAGACCTCTCTGACAGAGAATCTGAGCAGAGACCTGAATGAAGTGTGGGAGGAAACCACATGGACATCTGGTGGCAGAGGGTTCCGGGCAGGGGACCAGAAAGTGCAAAGGCCCTGAGGCTGAAGTTTGGTGAGTCTGCAGGTGAGGCTGAAGCAGAGCAGTGGTAGAGGAGGAGGAGAGTGGTAGAAAATGAGGTCAGAGAGGAGCCGGAACGTGGGGAGAACTTTGGCTTTCATCCTAGTAAGAAGAGCAGCCTTAGAGGATTTTGAGCTGAGGATGATATGAACTGACCTTAGTTTTAAAAGGCTGATGCAAGAAGAAGAGGCTGTAGGAAGACAAGGGTGGCAGTAGGAATCTCTAAAGTAGAAGGATGTTGTAATAGTCCAGGCAAGAGACGATGGTGGATTGGACTAGTCGCAAAAGTGGAGACAAGTGTTACCTATAATAGTTATTTCCAGACTACAGGGCACAACCCTCACCATCTCACACCCCACTTGACCAACCACTTGCCGGGGTGCCCACGTTGAACTGATATCTTCAGAAGAGGCTGCATGTGCCAGCAGCATAATGCCCCTAGTAGCCATGTGCCTCCCTCCGGAGTAAGTAGAGGCTGGAGATGTTGAGGCCAATGCTCTGAATCATGCCATAAGCTTCCAGGACCTGCAGAAAGGAATCAGTCCAAAGTCTTTCCAGAGTTGAGGGTAAAAACACAATTTGTTACACTTCTGGCCCCAGGGTCCAATTATTTTAACACTAACGTGATGAAAACTGCCAGCAAAATATGTGGGTCCTGAGCTTGTGCCCCCTGGACTCTTGGATGGGAGGGCAATCATGGAGCTGACCCTGGGGACATATCCATGCCACCATAGGGAGCTGACGGCATTGCTGGAACCCTCCCCCAGGAGAGAACTAACAAGTACAAGCCAGCGCCGCCCAGCCAGTGGGCTCGATGATGCTCTAGGGGCCGGGGTTTGCAACATTTTTAAAAATTTGGCCAATTTAGATAGGGCCAAAGGGTCTATGGTCCTCTCATCTCACCCATTGCCGCTCCTAGCCGCATTCCGCCTGTTTCCACACAGGCACGCACAGCAGGAACTTTGCAATGCTGCATGGCAGCCAAGCTTCTTGGCAGAAATCTGAGTTAGAGTGCCCAGTAAACACTCCTAAAATGCTAATTCTTGCTTGAAACCCAAAATTTGGTGGCCCACAATAGCTCTCTGACAATAACCGTTTGTCTAGGGTCAAATGAAAGTGCGAGACATTTGCAATGTTTGGATTCTGGCAACGGCTAATCAGAACCTCAAGGGCCCAGCACCGGCACCGGGAGCAGAGTCAGAAACACTGCTTTGAGACAGCCGTCCCCTCTGAGTCATCACCGGTCCTGGTGAGACCTCCTGCTGTTCATCTTGTTAAAAAAGTCATAGAGTGCTGACGTTTGCGTGATCACTTTTGTAATGAAATCAGAGCCAATTCAGAGTTACCCTTAGACTAACTCTCAGTCATTTGCATTCAGATATGCACCCCCTCTGGGGTGGGAGAGAGGCGTGGAGGGAGAGCAAACACTGCAGGAGGAGTTGGGGACAGGTCCTGTCTCATGCAGAGAGCATGTTTTCTCTTATGTGGATCATTGCCAAGGACTTTGTAGGTTTCTTCTTGATCAGGGAAGGGTTGGGGGCCCTATGGGAAGCCGCACATCCTGGGGACAAACCACACCCTTGGACACACACACACAAAACTGAATTCTAGTCCACACTCTGCCTCTTACTGGCTGGAAGGCCTTGTCTGCAAGATGGAGATAATAATGCCTATTTTGAACAACAGTAAAATTAAGTGTGGAGCACACTAAACTTTCACATTGCTTGAATTTTTAATGAGGACAATATATTGCATTTGCATTTAAAAAGCAAAAAAATAAAAAAATTTAAATTTATTTTTATAATTTAAAATTTTTTCCAGTTTTATTGAGATATAATTGACATATAACATTGTATTAGTTTAAGGTATACAACAAAATGATTACATATATATACATATATATATATACTGTGAAATGGTCACCATACTAAGTTTAGTTAACACTCCTCAACTCACATAGTTACAAATTAGTTTTTCTTGTGATGAGAACTTTTAAGATTTATGCTCTTGGGCTGGCCCAGTGGCGCAGCAGTTTAGTTGGCGCTTTGGCAGCCCGGGGTTCACGGGTTAGGATCCCAGGCGCCACAGACGCACTGCTTGTCAGCCATGCTGTGGCGGCGTCCCATATAAAGTAGAGGAAGATGGGCACGGGTGTTAGCCCAGGGCCAGTCTTCCTCAGCAAAAAAGGGGAGGATTGGCAATGGATGTTAGCTCAGGGCTGGTCTTCCTCACACACACACACACACACACACACACACACACACAAAATAAATAAATAAATATTAAAAAAAAAAGATTTACACTCTTAGCAACTTTCAAATATACAATATAGTATTGATGACTATAGTCACTATACTGTACATGACATCTCTAGAACTTATTCATCTTATAACTGGAAGTTTGTACCTTTGACCCCTCACCCATTTTCCCCACCCCTCAGAAATAAGAGTCTTTAGAGCCAGCCCTGATGGCCTAGTGGTTAAAGTTCAACATGCTCCACTTCGGCGGCCTGGGGTTCGGTTCCCAGGCACGGAACCACACCACTCATCTGTCAGTAGCCATGCTGTGGCAGTGGCTCACATAGAAGAACTAGAAAGACTTACAACTAGAATATACAACTATGCACTGGGGCTTTGGGGAGGAAAAAGAGAGAGAGGAAGTTTGGCAACAGATGTTAGCTCGGGGTGAATCTTTCCCAGCAAAAAAGGAAAAAAAGAAGAGTTTTTTTTTTTGGGGGGGGTGGGGGGAAGACCAGCCCTGAGCTAACATCCGTTGCCAATCCTCCCCTTTTTGCTGAGGAAGACTGGCCCTGGGCTAACATCTGTGCCCATCTTCCTCTACTTTATATGGGACGCTGCCATGGCATGGCTGACAGGCAGTGCGTTGGTGGGCGCCCGGGATCCGAACTCACGAACCCCCGGCTGCCAAGCGCGGACTAAGCCGCTGTGCCACTGGGTGGCCCCCAAAGGAAGAGTTTTTAAAACACCAAACGCCTGCCTCACAGGGTTGCTGTAAACTGAGTTGGGAGTGTGCATGCCTGTGTGTGTGTGTGTGTGTGGACAGCACTGAGCACTGGGGTTCTGAGCTCCTCTTTTCCTTTGCTCTCCTGCCAGCTGAGGAGGAGAGAGGTGACCTCCCCGAGGACAGGGGTGACTCCCGCACCGAAGCGGTTGTCCTCCACATTGTTGAGGTTGTGGTTGCTCTCAGAGCAGCATGGGTGTTGAGGGAAGCCCAGAGGCTGTGGGCAGAGAGCTGTCAAGTCAAACAGCGAGGGCAGGGGCCACTTGGGCCCTCCTCCGTTCCCCTGGGAGTCACCCCACATCCTGCCGTATCAATTACCCCTGATCAATCTAAACTGCCTGCCCGGTGGCACCCCCTGTCTCTGGCTAAGCACTGCAGAGAGCCACCTGCCTCAATGGTAAACGTGCCAAGGCCTGGAAGGACACAGGACTCGCCTGTTGCCAACGAGGCCATGGTAGTAACCGAGCTACCAGAGTGTCAGCCTTCAGCTGGAAGTTGCTCATTCCATTTCCCGCTCCCAAGCCTGGAAACCAGAAGAGACGAGTGCTGAGAAGCCCTCCTGACGGTAGCGGTGGGAATGGCTAACCTTGACTGAGAGCTCACGTGTGTCCTGCTCTGAGTCCATGTTCATCGTCTCCTTTCTTCACCGTAATCCCGCGGAGCAGGTGCTATCGTGTACGTTCTCATTTTACAGATGAGGGAACTGAGGCACAGAGAGGTTAATGAGCTTGCTCAAGACCACACAGCCAATCAGTGGCAGAGCCAGGATCCAAACCCAGGTTGGTGCGATGTCCAGGTCTACACCCTCAGCCACTTGGCTATACAGTTGTGAGTCACTTAACGACGGGGATACGTTCTGAGCAAGGTGTCATTAGGTGATTTCATTGTTGTGGGAACATCACAGAGTGTATTTACACAAACCGAGATGATATAGCCTACTACACACCTGGGCTTATGGGGCCGCCTTCCTATATGAGGTCCATCATTGACAGGAATGTCGTTATGCGGCGCACGACTGTACTGCCCCCTGCAGGATTGACACAGAAACATACTCAGAATCTCAGAGCAGCTGACACCTCTCAGATTGGCCTTCTTTACAGATGGGGAAACAGGGTAGGGGGGATAAGGATCAAGGTCAGAGATTAATCTCTATCCTCCAAATACATCCCAAATCTTTCCATTGATCTCTGTCTCCAGTGCTCTCATTCTAGTCCACATGTCACCATCATCTCTGCCTGGACCACCACAACAGGCCCTCCTGGTCTCCCTCCTTTTACTCTCCCCCTATCCCCCACAATCCACCCTCCTGCGGCTTCCTATCAAATCCTTACCATGGCTTACAAGGCCCGCATGATTCTGCCCATCTCTGCAGTTGCTCTCTACCACGTCCCCCTGCTCACTCTGCCCACAGTGGCCTTCTTTCCACCTGAGTTATTCTACCTCAGGCTCGCACTTGTTTTTCTCTCTGCTTGGACCACTCTTCTTAAGGCTCTTCTCACGGCTCCTTCTCCTCATCCAGGTCATCTGTCTCCTTCACAGGAGGGCTTCCCAACCATGATGTCTAAAGTGGTCCTTTACAGCCTTTAGCATTCTCTGAAATGACCTTGTTCATACACACATGTGTACGTTTATTGTCTATTTCCCCCTCCCCAGAAGGCAGAGACTGTGTCTTGGTCACCGCCATATTCCAGCCTGTGCCAGGCTGGGTGCTCAAAAAATATTTGAAGAATGGAGGAAGGCTTGAAGCAAAGGATAAGGATTTCCAGGCACTGCCGGTGTTTGGCTCCTGCTCAGCCAGCCCGGGCCTGAGACTTCCCTTGAGGCTGATGGAGAATGGACCCTTGACAATTGTGCCCTCAGGAAGGACACACAGACACCCCTGTAGCTTTCTCTGGAGACACAGACGTCACGGCTGACAAAAGTGGGAGATTTTTAAAAGGAGCTCAGCAGTGCTTGGTTGTCGCCAGCAGCCACCTGAACGGAGAGGAAGTGGGCCCAAGCGACTGGTCGCGGTGGGAGAGAATCAAAGACAGCCTCCCCATGGGGCCGCCCGGTGGTGCAGCGGTTTAGTCCGCGCTTGGCAGCCCGGGGTTCGCAAGTTCAGATCCCAGGCACCCGCCGACGCACTGCTTGTCAGCCATGCTGTGGCGGCGTCCCATATAAAGTGGAGGAAGATGGGCACGGATGTTAGCCCAGGGCCAGTCTTCCTCAGCAAAAAGGGGAGGATTGGCAACGGATGTTAGCTCAGGGCTGGTCTTCCTCACAAAAAAAAAAAAAAACAAACAAAGACAGCCTCCCCGCCCCAGCCAAGGGGTGAGAAGAGATCATTTACTCATCTGCACATTTTGCTGGTCTCCTTCAGTTCGTCTCTTCCCCTCTCTGGTCCTTTCTGCCCACTGCAGCCAGAGGGAGATCTTTTGACAAGGCAGAGCTGGTTGAGGCAGTCCTGGGCATCATCCCCTTCAGAGCTTCCTATCACCCTTAACCCTGACGGGGCTTCTGAGACCTTCTGTAGTTGGGCCCTGCACGGCTCACCAGCCCCAGCTCCTGCCACTCTCCCTCTTAAGCATGATGCTTCAGCCTCTCATGCATCAGCCTTCACTGTCTCCAGACCTTGCCCCCTGCTCACACTCTGTGAGTGTGCCCTTTCCTCCACACTCACTGGGCTTCCCTCCCTGGCGCCCTGGGTGAGGTGTGTCTCCCCGCTCTGTGCTCCCACATCCCCTGTAGCTGCCCTTTTGCCACACTCCTCACAGTGGAATGACTTGTTTGATGTCTGCCTCTGCACTAGACCGTATGCTCCGTGAGGACAGGGACTGGACCGTCTCATTCACCACTGTGTCCCCCCTGGGTAGCACTGTACCTGGCCACAGTAAAGTACTAAAAAAAGATTGGTGCATTCAATTTCAGATTAGAAAATGAAGCGCCAAAGGAAAAAAAAAAAAAAAAAAGAAAGTCCAGAGACATTTTGTCTGGATCCTTAATTTCACAGATGGGGAAATTCAGGTTCAGGAAAGGTGAGTGACTTGCCCAAGGTCACACAGGGAGTAGCTGCGGAGCCAGCCGCCTGGTCATCACTCACTTCACAGTTAGCTCAGGCTTCCTCTGGCCCCACTGATAAGCGTAACAACCCCTTATCTCTGCTCAGTTCCTAAAGGCTCACGGAGTGTCTCCTCCTACACAGTCTGATCTCTGTGAGAGTCTCAGAAATGATGATGACAGCTGACACTGAGTGCTTTCCATGTTCTAGTCATTTGTGTGTATTTACTTCTTTAATCCTTTGCAACAACCTTATAGAGTAGGTACGATTATCAGCACCCTGTGTGACAGAGGAGGAGACTGGGGCACAGGAAAGTTAAAGGAGGCTGACCAAGGTCATATAGCTGGGAAATGGCAGAACTGGGATTTGAACCTGACAGCCTGACTCTTAATTACTACTCTACAGAGCTTGCCCAGTATACAAGAGGGAGGCACTATTATCCTTTCTCTATCACCCCCAAGGTGAAGTTTGGGGTTCTCTGAGTCTAAAGCAGGGGCTAGAAATCAAATGCCTGCAGGAACCAGGCAGGGAACATGAATGGGTGAAGCAGATGTTGTAAGACAACAGGGTATGGTGGGGACACACAACCTTCTACAGCCACCTGCCATCACTGGTCCCCAGCTCCAGAAGGGTGTTGCTAGTAGGAAATGCAGGCTCAGAGCTGACTTTTCAACAGAAGCCACAAATCTGAAATTCTTTTTCTTTCTTTTTTTTTTTTTTTTTGCTGAGGAAGATTGGCCCTGGGCTAACATCTGTGCCCATTTTCCTCTATTTTGTATGTGAGTTGCCACCACAGCATGGCTTGATGAGTGGTGTAGGTCTGCACCCGGGATCCGAACCTGTGAACCCCGGGCCGCTGAAGCAGAGCGTGCGAATTTAACCACTACGCCACCAGGCTGGCCCCCACAAATCTGAATATTTAAGTGAATTCTCTCAATTGTGGAAATGGTGCCAACTAAAATTGAAGTTTTCTTCCCCCTAAACAATAGGCAGGCCAAAGAAAAGATGTCCATGGGCTGAATGGCTGCAGCACACAGGCCACGAGTTTGCAGCCTCTGGTCTGAGACATGAGGCATTTCCTTTCTTCTTTTAGTGTCTGCTCTCTAGGCCCCCCTCTGCCTCCATCTCACCTTCTTGCTCTTCCTTTCCTTCCCTTCCCTCTCCTCCTCCCTGTCCCCACCTTGAGTAGCCCAGCCACCCACCTGCTGGTCATCGGTCTGGTAGTTCTTGCTGAGAGAGTAGGAATAACCCACACAGCAGTGGACTCCAGGTACAGGACATTGGCCACCACGTTCCAGCTGTGCAGGTTCACGTAGAGGGATCTGTCAGCATTCGTCTGCAGGGAGGAGGGGGATGTGTGGGTGTCCTCCGGGCTGCAGGGGCCAAGGTCACCCATGGTGCTGAAGGTTGTGGGGGCTCTTGCCAGTGCCTTCTAACAGGATGGCAGTCAGGGAGCAGGTGACCCAGGGCATCCCCCAGGCTGGCACACCACAAGGGAGGCTAGGCAAGCCCTCTTTCTTCCAGCCTCTCCAGACCTCCTCTAGAGAGAATCCTTCCACCATCTGAGCAACAGAGGTATTCCCATTTAAAGCCAAACTTTGCAAAGGAGTTTCTTCCTGAACCCTATCCTGAAACTGCTCCTGACCGGCCCTGTTCTTTCCTAAGCCCTCGGGAGAGAGAACTTTTCTGCCAGGTACTGTGCTAAGTACTCTATGGGAATTACCTCCCTGCTCTTCACAGCAACTTTTGAAGTAGGTTTTATTATTCCCATTTCTCAGATGAGAAAACTGAGGCCTGGACAGGTTTATTTGCCTAATGTCACATACCTAGTATATGGCAGAGCCCAATTTTGAACTAATCAGTCTGTTTCCAGTGCACATATTATGCTAAATTTCTTCCCCTAAATGATTTAAATCCTCACAACACTAATATTGTTATTGCCCATTTCACAGATGAAGAAACTAAGGCCTGCAGAGGTTAAGTAACTTGCCCAAGCTCCCGCAGCTGGGAGGTGTTGGAGACGGAGCTTGAAACACCTCCGTCTTACCTGAGCATGTGAACTGACTCCGCAGCTTTTAGTCATGCTCAGGATGGTTTGCTTTCCATGGAATTTTACTCACCTGATCCTAAAAGGTCCACAAGGCAATTGAGAGGTGAAACTACTGGGACCCAGAGAGGAGGACAACTGGCCCAAGGTGACATCAACTACAATCCAGGTCTCCTGAATCTAAGTCCAGTGCTCTTTCCACCACATCAAGCTGCTGGCTCTTCTGTGGCCTTCCCAGAGTGTCTGGCTCTAAAGGTCTGAGTCTAATTGCCCCAGCCCTCACCACCTGGCACTAGGTCGAGCAGAGCCCCTCAGGGATCCGCACCGTAGCTCCGGCTTGGATCATCAAGGAAAAAGTAGACCAGATGGCCTTCATCCCTCCCGCACCCCCCCCCCCAGCCCCCAATGCTGCTCCCAGGAGGCCCCTGCCTCACCCAGTAGGGCCCATTCTCAGCCAGAATTCCCTCCATGGAGCTAGTGGGGACCGCCATCCAGCTAGAACACCAGATGGTCCGATGGGGGGTTCCCCTGGGACTCCATAAGAGAAAGTGATCTCTGGCACCATGTGCTAGAGTGTCCAGGCAGGCCAGCTTCATGGGCATGTGACCTGTGCAGTCCTACAGGGCCTGTGTTTGGAAGTCCCCACTCCTGGTTTACTGCTCTGCTGTCTTGAAATTCTTCAAATCTTTTGAACAAGGGCCCCACAAAGTATGTAGCAGATTCTGTGTCCAGGAAATGGCCCAGCTGCTTGGGAGCGGGCCTCCCTTCCCCCTCCCCCTAGAAGCCCTGTGTTGGCAAGAGAAGGTTGGCTTCCCTTTGTTTTCTGGGGTCCTCACTGAGGACTCACGCTGCCCCAGTTCTTGCAGCTGGTTCCTGGCCTGGCTTCAGCCGTCAGCCATATGTGATGGGTTGGGGGTTGGGGGTGGGTCTACAGGGCAGTTTTTGGTGAATTCCAGCTGGAACCCCAAGATTCGCGAGTCAGAAGTACCTCAGCTGCCATCTGCTGCAACCCTCCCACTGTAGAGGAAGAGGACCTAAGGCCCAGAGAGGGAATGAGATCTGTGTGAGCTTGCACAGCAAGTAGGTGTTTGGACTAACACAGTGATTCTTTCCTTACTGCCTGTCCTGCTCTGGGAGCAGGGAAGAGTGGTCATTCAGCAGCGGGCTGGGCCTTGGAAGATTCTGTCATCCTTTTTTTTTGGTGAGGAAGACCAGCCCCGAGCTAACATCCATTGCCAATCCTCCTCTTTTTGCTGAGGAAGATTGGCCCCAGGCTAACATCCGTGCCCATCTTCCTCTACTTTAAGCGGTGCATATGTCCGCGCCCAGGATCCAAACCTGCAAACCGCTGGCCACCAAAGAGGACCGCCCGAACTTAACTCCTACGCCACGGGGCTGGCCCCAGACTCTATCATCTTTATTAAACTGTGTGACATTAGGTTTAGCTCCTGGCAGGCAGGATCCCTGCAGGCTGGGAGCAGCCCTGCCTGGGATTCAAGAAAATCAGCAAGGCCCAGCCAGACTAGAGCATAATGTCCCTTTTTTTTTGATTGTTGAGCGGATTTTATTTTTGCAGGCAAGAATGCAGCAAAGACAGCATAAGGTTAATCTTTAAACTGTGACTTGACCAAAGGGCTGAAGCATCCTAAATTTCAAGAGGTCCAGGTTTAGGTCTGAGAGAGTGGGCGTGGTGTAGTCACGATGCTGGAGATTCTTGTAGGTGGTGGTGTCAAATGGCTCCGCAGGTGTGGCGGCTCGTTCAGGCCTGTTTGGTGGACTTTTCTCCTCGGGATTCGATGGCAGTCCCCTCTCACTCTTTCCTGATTCTGCAGAGAGAGGAACTGTAGGAGCAAGTCCTTGAAACACTCATGCTGCTCGTAGCATTGTTTTCAGCACCCAGCTTGACCTTGCCACAGCAAAAGCAGCACTGCCGTGGGTGTGACATGGAGGTGGCCCAGGTGAAGGGTTGGGTCTGGGTGGAGGTTGCACAGGGCATAAGATCCCTTTAAGAGGAAAAAAAAAAGGGGGGTGGTGCCAAGATTAAAAAAAGAAAGGAAAACCAAACCAAAACCTGACTACCCAGCAGAGCACCCCGGCAGGACCCATCTGGTAGAGTGGCGTGTCCTGGCCACCACACCTGCTGTGCACACACCCTGGGCCGGCCCGGTGCGGAGGGTTTCCAACGCTGAGCTCACTTAATCCACCCGACAAACCTGTCAGATGCTACTTTTGTTTCCACTTTGCAGTTGTAGAAATTCCGGCTCAGGGAGGTAAAGTGCCTTTCCTGGGATTTCTTAGGCGATGCTCTTAGAGCTCGCTGATCAGATGAGATAACGCATGAGAGGAGTTGAACATGCTGCCAAGTGCATAGTAAATGCTCCATAAAGGTTAGGGATGGAAGATCCCACCTGCCGGAAATGATAAAAACCAGGATTCAAACGCAGGCCTATCCAATTCCAACCCCGTGCTCCACTTCCAGTATCTGGGCTCTCCTGCTGCCTGAGCCCTGCTCACTTAAACCTCAGTTGATTTGAACTCAGCTACCTGGAGTTCACAATTAAGTTAAATTTTTTTTTTTTTTGTCTGAGCTTTTGACAAATCCACAGGAAACAAACTAGAATTTAGCATTTAGTCTATGAAGGCAATTTCTCAGGACTATTCTGTAGTTAGTACCCACTCTGGTCAACTGTGGCACCTCTCTGTTCTCAACCCTAGACAGGGGTGACACCTCCTAGGTGCCTAAAAACAACTTGTGGAGGAAAGGAAGGAAGGAAAGAAGCCCTCTGCCAGATCTTAAGTCAGCAAAGAAAGATTCAGTTATATTTATGAAATATTCTTTGCTAAAGAAGAAAGGATTCCTAACACATTTTAGAGTTTTTTTATTTTTAATTTTTATTGATGTCTTAATACTTTATAACATTGTGGGGTTTTAGTTGTACATTATTATTTGTCCATCACCATATGAATGCATCCCTTCACTCCTTGTGCCCACCCCCTCCCCCCTCCCCCCTGGGAACCACCAACTGGTTCTCTCTGTCCATGTGCCTAACACATTTTAGAATTTTAAATTTTAAACATCAAGGGATATACAGGTTAGGGAATTAACTCATGTTAATCAGGAATTCAGTTAAGCAGAATGGTTGGTTGCTGGTTCTGGTTACTTGAGGTCCAGCTGCAATTGCACAGCACCCAGAAGCCTCCCTTATGCTAGTATGCATGGTGCCCCAGGGCCTGGCTCAAGAGAAGGCAAACTCAGCTTCTCCCTGGGCCTTGTTTACCACGAACAGCCAGACAAGCAGGGAGGATGTTGGGGTCCGTGAACTGCCAGACCCAGGTTTCATGGTGAAACCTGGGGGCTGCATCTTCCTCACTAGTGCATAGCCCTTGCTAGTGTTCCTGGCCAGTCCCATCCCCTTTGTCGACCTGAGCTTCTGGGCAGAGGCTGGGAGGACAGCTGGCTCTGGTGCTCACACCTGTTCACCTATTGGCATTTCAGAGCCCCAGGGTGGATGCTCGGTTGCAGAGGAGCACAGGAGTGGGCTGGGATTGGCTGCTTTGGTTCAAGGTTAATTGCAGGGCTCCAAAACCCAGATGTCCTCAGGGGCCAGGTAGGGAACATACGTGAGGGAAGCTGTCAGGTTGGTACTGTAGTGAGCTGGAAAGTAGGGGTCCATCCAGCTCTAGCTGGTGGTTTCCAAGCAGGAGTGAGGACAGCGTTATCAGGTATTGCAATTTCTCAGAGATGCTGGACATCCAGATTTCTATGTAACAGCTGTTAATTAAAAAATTTTTCTCCCTCTTTCTTTTCTTTCCCTTTTCTTCCTTCCTTCCTCCCTTCCTTCTTTCCTTCCTTTCATCCTTCTTTCTTCTCCTTCTTTTTAAAACAGCACACAAGGGCTGGCCCAGTGGCTTAGCAGTTAAGTAAGTTCATGCACTCTGCTTCATTGGCCTGGGGTTGGTGGGTTTGGATCCTGGGTGCAGACCAATGCACCACTTGTCAAGCCATGCTGTGGCGGCGTCCCATATAAAGTAGAGGAAGATGGGCACAGATGTTAGCCCAGGGCCGGTCTTCCTCAGCAAAAAGAGGAGGGTTGGCAATGGATGTTAGCTCAGGGCTAATCTTCCACACACACACACACACAAATAAAATAAAACAAGCACACAGGAGCTTCTATGTATAACCCCCAGGATAAGGAACTGGGGAGGAAGGCCAAAGACAATATAATTTGCCAGAGCTGGGAGGGACCATAGAATCAATCTCCCCGAGAATAAACTAACAAAAGGCTAATGGACACACCTCCTCATTTCCCCATTCTCATTTTTTATGAATATTAAGAAACAAACCCAGGGGATGTCATCCAGCCTTAGCTGGCACCTGGGAATCAGGTCCCTGGTTCAGTCATTGCCCCTCCAGGAGACGGAGCTGGTCACATTTCCAGCCAGAGCCTCTTTCTCCAAGTTGGGCCTTTGGCAGAGACCTCAGAGAGTGTGAGGGCTGCGGTTCTGGCTAGTGTGAGGTCAGTGAGATGACACGGGACCTAGGGCCTCTTTTCCAGGAAGAGCTTGCTATTTAGAGGGACTTGAGGTGAACCTTTTAAGTGAAGAATTCCATCCTGATTTGTTTAGATGCCAAATGTGACCTTTTAAAAGAATAACAACAATAAAACACTTATTATTTATCCTTTACTATACACAAGGCACTTTCTACAAATCCGATATAATTCTTGCAATGACCCTTCGAGCCAAGTATTGATGTATATTTTCCAGATTATGTGGTAGATAAAGATGGCCACCAATTCTTTTACACTCCTCTCTTGGCGGGGTGGGGTCTAGCTTCCATCCACTTGAGTCTGGTGACCAGTTATAAATCAGGATTCCCAGGACCTCCACCTCAGGGGTCAATAATTTGCTAGAAAGGTTCACAGAACTCAAGGAAACACTTATGTTTACTGGTTTAATTATAAAGGATATGATAAAGGATACAGATGAACAGCCAGATGAACAAGTACATACAGTGAGGTCCAGAAGAGTCCCAAGTGCAGGAGCTCCTGTCCCTGTGGAGTTGGGGTGCCCCACCCTCCTGGCACGTGGATGTCACCAACCAAGAAGCTCTCCGAACACGCACTTTTAGGATTTTTATGGAGGCTTCATCACGTGGGCATGATTGAGCATTAATTCAATCTCCAGCTCCTTCCCACTTGGAGGATGAGGGGCCAGGGCTGAAAACTCCAAGCTTCTAACATGTCTTGGTCTTTCTGGTCACCAGACCCCATCCTGGAGCCCACCAAGAGTCACTTCATTAGAACAAAAGACACTCATCACCCAGGAAATTCCAAGGGATTTTCCAAGGGAGCTCTGTGTCAGGAAGTGGGGTCAAAGACCAAATATTAGAACAAAAGATGCTCCTAGTGCCCTTATTACTTAGGAAATTACAAAGGTTTTAGGAGCTCTGTGCCAGGAACCGGGGGCAGAGACCAACATACATATTTTCTAATATTTCACAAGTTCTCTTGTTATCAAAGAACGGGGGAAGGGGCCGGGCAGTCTCTGCTACAACAAATATAATATATGAATGAGGGAATCAAGACCCAGATAGTTTAAGAAACTGCCTAAGGACTCATAATAAGCAGCAAAGATAGAATTGGAACATGGCCTGTAGTAGACATTCAATTTTTACCTCTCTTATTTAAAAATAATTTTAAGTTAAAAAAATCAAACTAGTCATGCATCTAGTTTTAAAAATCCAGTGGTACCAAAAAGCTTCTGTCAAATGCCAGCGGTCCTTTGTCCCAACTCTACCCACCTCTGTCTAGTCCCGTTCCCCACATTCATCTCTTTTGAACTGTTTCTTTGACATTTATCTCAGCATTTTAAATTAATGTGTTTATACTGCTATTTCTTGATTTAAAAACTAAAAGCAGTAATTATTGACTAATGATTTAGTTTTCTTACACCTGTATCCTGAAGTCCCTTCCTCCCTTTTTAAAATGAGGTGATGTCACAGTACAACCCTTAGGGTTAAATTATCATTTTGCACATTATTATGAGTATGTAAATATCGTTTGCTGCTGTGCTAAATAGTTTACGATGATTACATTTCTTTTTTGGTAAAAATTTTTGTTTTTCCTGTAGTTAATAATTGCCATATTTTCTCATTTGCTGTGTTATAGATGTACTTATCCAAATGCTCCAACAGATCTGTCAATAAGTTCCAAACGCTTAGACAAATCGGGTGACCTCTTCGTTTTGTTTCTCCCCTGGAGAACTTCCTTCTATAGCTCTTCATATTCCTGCTCCAACTGAACTGGCCACCTTTTGGTCAGCTGCCCAGCTGCCATTCTGGAACCACCTTGGTCATTCTTGGTTGATTCTTTGTTTCCTGGATGCTTTGCCTTCCTCTTTCTTGCTTTACAACTCTGTTTTGCTGAAGCACATTCTCCAGTGACTTTCTAAGAAAGGCTGCATAGGATGCAAATTTCTTTAGCTCTTGCTTATCTGAAAATATTTTAATTTTAGCCTCACACTTGATTGGGAGTTTGGTTGTATACTGAAATCTAGGTTGAAAATTTTCACTCAAAATTATGAAGGCATTGCCCGGTGGCGCAGCAGTTTAGTTCGCGCTTGGCAGCCCAGGGTTCGCGGGTTCAGATCCCGGGCGCCCGCCGACGCACTGCCTGTCAGCCATGCCGTGGTGGCGTCCCATATAAAGTGGAGGAAGATGGGCACGGATGTTAGCCCAGGGCCAGTCTTCCTCAGCAAAAAGGGGAGGATTGGCGACGGATGTTAGCTCAGGGCTGGTCTTCCCCACAAAAAAAAAAAAAAAAAAAAAAAAATTATGAAGGCATTGATATGTTATCTTCTAGCTTGCACTGATGCTAAGGAGCATGGCTTCCCCCCACCCCCCTCACCATCTCAGAAAATCTTTAAGATTTTCTGTTTATTACTAGTGTGCAACTCTTAAAATTCAATTTAACAGCCCAAATATGGAGACTCATGTCTTTCAGTTCTGGGAACTTTTCTTGAGTTATTTCTTTGATAATATCTCCCTTCTCTGCTACCCTCCCTTCCCCCTACCCATTTTCTCTGTTCTCTATTTCTGGAACTCCTGTTAAGTCAGATGTGAACCTCACTTCAAACTCTAATATTCTTATCTCTTTTCCATCTCTGTCTTTTTGTTCTGCTTTCTGGGAGATTTTCTTAGCTATCTTCAACTCTTCTTTTGATTTATTTTTATTTATTTTTTTTATTTTTTTTTGTGGGGAAGACCAGCCCTGAGCTAACATCTGTTGCTAATCTTCCCCTTTTTGCTGAGGAAGACTGGCCCTGGGCTAACATCCGTGCCCATCTTCCTCCACTTTATATGGGACGCCGCCACGGCATGGCTGACAGGCAGTGCGTCGGTGGGCGCCCGGGATCCGAACTCGCGAACCCCGGGCTGCCAAGCGCGGACTAAACCGCTGCGCCACCAGGCGGCCCCTTGATTTATTTTTTAATTTGGCTATCGTAGTTAATTTTTAGGTCCTAGTTTTTATTTTGTTCACTTTTCAAAACATTCTTTTCTTGTTTTATAATAGCCATATCTTCTTTATTTCATTTTTCTTCACTCTAAAGAACTTTTAACACTTCTTTCAAGGCAAGTCTACTGGTAACAAATTCCCTCAACTGTTTGTCTGAGAAAGTCTTTATTTCCCTTTTACTTTGGAAGGATAATTTCACAGGGCATAGAATTCTAGGTTGGTGGGTTTTTTCTCTCAACATTTAAAATATTTCACTCCACTCTCTTCTTGCTTGCATGGTTTCTGAGGAGAAGTCAGATGTAATTCTTAGCTTTGTTTTTTCCCCTCTGACTTCTTTCAAGATTTTTTCTTTATCTTTGATTTTTTTTTTTATTTTTAAAATGATGAGTAGGTGTCATATTTTTTTGGTATTTATCCTGCTTGGTGTTTCCTGAGCTTCCTGGATCTGTGGTTTGGTGTTTGACATTAATTTGGGGGAAATTCTCAGTCTTTATTGTTTCAAATATTTTTTCTGTTCCTTTCTGTCTTCTCCTTCTGGTTGTCCCATTTTGTGTACATTACTCCAATTTTAGTAGTTCCCCAGTTGTTGGATTTTCTGTTCTGTTTTTTTTTTTTTCAGTCTTTTTTCTATCTGCTTCTCAATTCTGGAGGTTTCTATTGAGATATCCTGAAGCTCAGAGATTCTTTCCTCAGCTGTATCCAGTCTACTCATAAACCCATCAAAGGCATTATTTATCTCTCTTAGAGTGTTTTTTTTAATCTCTAGCATTTCTTTTTGGTTCTTTCTTAGAATTTCCATCTCTCTGCTTATATTGCCCATCTGTTCTTACATGCTGCCTACTTTATCCATTAAAGCCCTTGGCATAGTTGTTTTAAATTCTTGGTCTGATAATTCCAACATCCCTGCCATATCCGAGTCTAGCTCTGATGCTTGCTCTGTCTCTTCAGACTGTGTTTTTTGCCTTTTAGTATGTCTTGTAATTTTTTCTTGATAGCTGGACATAAGGTGCTGGGTAAAAGGAACTGCTATAAATAGGTCTTTAGTTGTTGGGAGGTGTGGGGGAAGGGAAGCCGTCTATAGTCCTATGATTAGATCACAGTCTATTAGTGAACCTGCGTGCTTCTGGACTGCAAACTTCACACATGCTTCTTAGCCCCTTTATGTGGCTAGAGTGGGTTGGAGTTGCGTATTTCCCTTCCTCCACATTGAAGACTAGAGCTGGCTGGATTTGGGTATTTCTCTTCCCCTAGGTCAGCTAGGCTCTGATAAAACCCCAGCAGGTTAGGCTCTGGCTAAATTTTAAGTTCCTCCTGAGGGAAGATCTTGTTAAGAAGAACAGAACGCTCTAGCACATTTCAAAGTGGTTCCTTTTACCCTCCCCTGCCAGAGGCATGAGGGGATTGTTCTCTGATGTTTACTGAGAGAAACTAGTAGAGCTCCAGGAGGTAAAATGCACAAAAGTGTGGCCCCCAACCCGCATAACTAGTGTTTTTACCTGTCAGATTTACCCACATTGAGCCTCCAGCAATTCAATTACAGTTCAGGTTTCCCTACCCTGGCACTGGCTCCCACAGAGGTTATTGCTTGTGGGTTTCTGCTCTGTATTTGCCTGTCACTCCCTCCAATTTTGGGGGCAGTGGTGTGATCTGCAACCTGACTTATCTTACAGGTGTAGGAAGAGTTATTGACTTTTTGGTTTGTTCAGCTTTTTACTTGTTATTAGGATGGAGTAACCACTTCCAAGCTTCTTATGTGCTAGACTGGAAATATATCAAAAAAATTTTTCTTTTTGGTGAGGAAGATTAGCCCTGAGCTAACATCTGTTGCCAATCCTCCTCTTTTTGCTGAGGAAGATTGGCCCGGGGCTAACATCCGTGCCCATCTTCCTCTACTTTATATGTAGGATGCCTGCCACAGCATGGCTTGATAAGTGGTGCGTAGGTCCACGCCCAGGATCTGAACCTGTGAACCCCGGGCCTCTGAAGTGGAGCACGTGAACTTAACCACTATGCCACCGGGCCGGCCCCCCAATTTCATTTTTAATGGAAGAATGACCAAATGGATGAATCTTGCGCCTATTTTCTCCCAAGAAACACAAAGTATTTGGAGGACAGGGTGTCTGCCTTCTTCCCGGCTACAATGTCTCTGGCTTTCCTCCACACCTACTGAAAATTTTTTCATTGTATCATAGCAATGAATTATTACCAAGTCTGGATTTGTAATATCTCACCTACATCTAGCACACGTACCTACACGATTAGTTTCTGTGCTTGATTGGTCTGATTACCCTACCAGACGGGAGGCCATGATCTAGAGGTGGCTTTGCTCCTGTATAGGGGCATCACTCAGAAGTACTAAGTAGCAGCCGAATCACCAGGAACCCTAGTGACTCAGGGGCCTGGAGTCTCCTCTGAAGGCGCAGGCTCCTGACTTTCATAAACAGAAATTAAGCAAAGGTGACCTCTATTGACCCAAGGAAGAAACTGCAGTTGCACATTCCCTCTCCATCCTTCCAGTACACGGAAATGACCAACACAGTCCTTGCTATCTGCCAGGCACTTCACATATATTATTATGCCATTGGTCCTTAGACTGACAACACCTACATCTACAAGGTGGGCACCATCGCTCCCACTTTATAGTTGAGGAAAGTGGTGTTCGGAGAAGTGAACTGGTTCCTTAGGGTCCCAGCGTAAGAAGCATTGCTCAGATCCAACCCAGGTCTGCCTGAGGCCAAAGCCTTTGCTCTGTCCACCAGTCCCCTGCTACTCAAAGTGTAGTCTAAGGACCACGGCATGGGCAACACTGGGAGCGTTAACAAAGCAGACCTCAGCCCCACCCCAGACCTATTGAATCAGCATCTATATCCTAAGGAGATAAAATTTTGTATGCACATTGAAGTTGGAAAAGCACCTTGACTCCCAGGAAGTGGTAGGGGAACCCCAACCTGTGTCCTCCTGAGGAGAAAATGAGTTTTCACATTTCTTCTGCAACTGTGGATTTCTGGCTATCAAGCACTTCTGCCATTTTTCATGTATTTTCTTTACATTGGCTCCCCTTTACCCTGGTAGGTAAATAAGGTCAGTAATTATCGTCCCCATTTTAGAGATTGATACCGGCTCAAGACAAGGTTGACATAAGGGAAGCCATATTGTAGAAAAGACAGCATATTATAACTTTGAACGACCTCTGACTAATTGGCCCAGACATGCTCTGTGGGTTTTGTGGCCCCTTCCATCTGCTATAAGTTGATAACTTTGTTCTCTTGAGTTCCTTAGGGACGTGATGACCCCTGGACAGAGAATCGATGCTGACAGCCATCATCAATGACAACTGAAAGATCAGGCTGTAGGGCGTTGCTCCGGTCTCTGATGCATGTCAAGTAAAACAAAAGACTGCCGGGAACTAAGACTAGATGGATGCCCCACCCTGAGACCAGATGCCTCCGGGACCCGGAGACCAGCCCCCTATCTAACTGGCCTGTAGTCTTTGTTCTGGAAGATGGTTCTTTGAGACATCAGTCAGCTGTCTTCCCTCTTGCTAGCAAGCTGTAACAAGCTACCCTTTCTTTTCCACCATCTTGCCTCTTGACAATTGGCTTTTGTCACATGGCGAGCAGATCATGCCCTTTGTGCGGTAACAAGATCAGGAAACAGAAGCGCAGAGAGGTGAAGCGACTTGCCCAGAGCCACCAGCCAGCAAGCATCCCACCAATTGACATGGAATGGCTGGGAGAATGATCCAAGGGTTCTAAGATCTGGTGTTGGTGCCAGCACGAGGGTCACAGGTTCCTGAGCTTGCCTTCTGGGGTCAGAACTCACCAGGCTGGCTGTGGGAGAGCCCTCTGCTCACTTGCTTATTCATACACGGTAAGAGGGCTGTCTGGCTCCAGTTTTACTACCTGTGTGTCCCTGGACCAACTATTTAACGTCTCTTAGCTTTCCCTTCTTCACAGTTGTTGTGAAGACCACAGGAGAATGATACAAGCACAGCGCTGGCAGAAGGTAAGAAAACACACGTTAGCTGATATCCATTCATTCATTCAACAACTATTGAACACTTGCTTATGTGCCAGGCTAAGACACCTAAGGGACAAGGGGACATGCCACTGCTCCCATGGAGTCTAACTGGGGAGAGAGTCGTTGATTAAGTGCTTACAAGTGTGCTGAGCAAAAGGCAGGGATGTCTTGAGTAAAATGGATGAATGGATGAATGTGCCTGTGCATTTGCCTCTGGCACAAATGTAACCTTTCCTTCCCTCTGTTCACTCAGAGAAAGTGAAATCAAACCTCAAGCTCTTGGCCCCCTAGTCAGCTGTACACCATGGCCCAAAGCTGTCCCATCCCTAAGTGTTTCCTCCTTGGAGTCCCCACCCCCACCTGGAGGGAGGGATCTTTCTTTGCATATGAGTGGAGCAGTGAGGGGGAGTGTGGTGGAAGATGAGCTGGTTAGACTTTACCTTAAGGGCAAGGGGGAGCCATTGAAGACCACATCAGAATGTTCTGTTCTCACCCCTGCTGCTCTCCCACATCCAGGCAATGCTGCACCTACAATGGCCACTTTTCAGTTCCTCAAACAACCATGTTCCTCCCACCACAGGGCCTTTGCACATGCAGTTTCCATGGCCTGGAATGGTCTCCCCACCTCTCTTCACTTAGTTAATTCCCACTCATCATTTAGGGGCCAGCTCAAGTATCACTTCCTCCAGGAAGCCTTCCTTGACTCCCCAGATGAGCTCCAGGCCCCCAAATATAACATTCTATATTTTCCTTTCTTGGCACTTATCACAATTTGCAAGTATATATCTGTGACCACTTGCTTAGCATCGGTCTTCCCAGTAGACTGAGAGCAGAGTTGGTGTCTGTTTTGCTGACTGTCTTCTCGCCAGCACGCAGCGTGGTGACTCTCCACAACCAGGATGGCCAGGGCCTGCTCAACACACGCCTCGGAAAAGACAAGGGGCGGATGCTCAGGAGTTTGAAGCTCATTCCAAAATCTGAGGTCAGGGAGGGACATACAGCACAGAGGCCAGCCTGAGGCCACAGTGGTGCAGGAGGACACAGTGAGGCATTGAGCCAAGGCAGAGGCAGCAGGACAGGAGACCAAGGCAAACTCCCAAGTCAGCAGGAAAGGGCTGATGGGATGGGGAACAGGGAGGCATCAAGAACCACCTGCAGGTTTCTGGCTTGGCAGAGGGAGCATGGTGGCGCCCATTCCCAAGCCAGGGGTCACAGGTGATAAAGCCAAAAGGCCTGAGCCAGCCCTGATGGCCTCGTGGTTCAAGTTTGGCACATTCCACTTTAGCAGCCCGGGTTCGGTTCCCAGGCGTGGAACACGACTCATCTGTCAGTAGCCATGCTGTGGCAGTGGCTCACGTAGAACCAGGACTTACAACTAGAACATACAACCATGTTCTGGGGCTTTGGGGAGGGAAAAAAACCAAAAAACAAAACCCCCCAAAAAAAAGGCTTCGCTCCTCCCCCACTTCCACCGCAGAGTATCTTCCTCCTGTCAATGGCCTGGATTCTGTCCCCAGCACCAGACACAGGCCACGCAGATCAGCAGCACAAGTCCCTGTTTATTAACCATCCTCTCCGGTCTAAATGCACACAAATAGAAAAGAAACAGTAAAATGCCCTGGCAGGGAGGGGGCTCCTGAGGTTAGGCCAAGAGGCTGGATTCCTGCTCCTTTTCCTGACTGGTCCGGTTCTGTGTGATGACTCCCCTTACATCCCCCACCCCTGAAATACGGCAGGAGGAGGCTGTGCAGCCCTGCTGACTGGGCCGTCCTCCTAACCTTGCCAGGGGTGGGCACTGGCAGGGCCTGGTGCTGTGCAGCAGGCTGAGAGAAAACAGCAGAGTGGGTCTGGCCCCAGGGACCAGGAAGGGGATGTGAGGAAAAGCAGGTCACCCAGTCTGGGGACTGAGCAGAAGCCTCTTTGGTCTCCAGCCGGCCTCTGCTTTTTAGATCTGACTGCTGAGTGGTGGGCTGCTGGGTGGGGGTCCCTCTCACCCAGGGTAGAGAGGTTTTGGGTAGAAGGGGCCAGGGAAATACCGGTGTTTTGGGTGGAGGAAGCCTGATTCCGTACCTGGGGTTGACCAAAGTGAGCGGCCAAGGTGTGCAAAATGGGAATACGAAGGAGAAGAATAGTGTCCCTCCTTACCCTGCCTGGGGCACAATCTAAGTGTGACCTCAGTGTGACTGACAGGTCACCAAGGCCAGGCCTGTGGACGTGTGGAGCTGAGGAAGTTGACAAGAGAGGGTTTGGCGACTCCAACCCCCATACTTATGTGAACAGGAGAGGTTCAGCTACATAGGAAAATGGGGTAGGGTGTGAAGAAGTGATGGGGAAGGAGCAGATAAGATCCAGATTGGAAGGGAAACTTCCAGGCTGGCGTTAACTACACTCCGATGTTGCCCAGTCAATGACCACTCAGGTGCCTTTTTTCTCTCCGGGCTACCCTGCGAGGGTGAGGAGGGGAGGGGGACATGGAGGGCAGGGGGACGTGGAGGGCAGGGAGAAGCAGTCTGTGAAAGTGCAGATGTCAGACAGGTTCACATTGATCCTGACCAGCCCGGCCTGCGCGGGTTTGAAAGGTTCCCAGCCTTTTCCATTACCTACCCTTGTGCCTCGGAAAAGAGGGGCCCACCTGGAATCTGAAGAGAGAAGCAGACGCTCCCCCCATGGAAAAGCTAATGGAGGTGTACTCACAGCACCGTGGCGGCACGGGACGGCCCCTGGCCCCTGGTTCAAGGCTGGGCTGCACCGTTTGTAAACATTAGACTTGGTGATGTCTGGGGATGGAGGAAAGGGATGCCTGGAGCCTCAGGTTTGGGGAAAGAGGGTGAAGCCCCAAAGGCTTGGGGATGTCAATCAGCCGTGGGAAAGGGGGCTGTCAGGCTCATGGGCCAGGAGGGAGAGGACGAGGCATGAATCTATCTGCCTCTGTGCATCTGTCTGACTTCAGCGCTACCTTTGGAACTTGCCAGATCCCAGAGGAAGCCACTGCTGGCGGGGCTGCCAACAGACTAGAGCAGGCACTGTGTCCTGGGGTAATGAGCACAGTCCCTACTCAGGACAGCTTGCTCTGTGGAGGATGACCGTTTTGCCCACACTTTCTCGAGAGGGAAGTCAGGCTGGGTTCTTTCTTCTGAGACCTACCGGCCGTCTTCACCCATGGGTTCCAGGCATGGAGAAGTCGACAGTTGGAGGAAGGGGGAAGGTTCCTCTGTGACACGAGACCTCCTCCCACCATTCACGGCACTGTCAGGATGGGGGAGGCAGGATGGGAGCTGGGTTTGAGCTGTCCAGAGGTGTGGGGCCTGATTTCACCCCAGAACTGTCCCTGGAAAAGGATGTCCAGATGTCATCCCACCAGTGGGGGGGAAGGATGCCGGACTCAGGGTGGCCCTGCAGCTCTAAGAGATGGCATCCTGGGTCCAATGGCAAAGGCCGTGTGTTCCCCTTGCCAGTGGAGGCAGTGGTTATGCCAAGAGATCCACAAAGATGGCGTTGGCTGTGGTCTGGCCAAAGATGAAGGCTCCCAGGGTGACCAAGAGGACTCCGTAACTGACCAGCGCCCACCAGCTGTAGGGCAGAGGGTGAGAGAGGTCTGGTCAGTCAGCCCATCCCTGACTCTGCAGACTTCAATACCTGTATCAGTTATTACGTAAATTACCTATACCACTTCTCCTGTAGGTAGAGCACTTCCTTCTAAAGGACTTTTCATACAAAGGTATTTGGGGCCAGAGGTCTGATCCCTAGTCCACAGGCAAGGAGTCCAACACCTAATGGGATTAACTGACTGGTCACAGCACACCAAGTGCGGCACCAGGATTAGAACGCATGTCTCCTGATGGAAAGATGTTCAGGAAAAAAGCAGGTCACATGGAGTGTGATCCATTTCCTTTAAAAAAAAGCAGACATCTGCAAATATATGTATCAAAAATAACAAGGGGGGGCTGGCCAAATGGTGTAGTGGTTAAGTTCTCGTGCTCTGCTTTGGCGGACCAGGGTTTGCAGGTTTGAATTCCGGGAGTGGACCAATGCACCGCTCATCAAGCCATGCTGTGGTGGCATCCCATATACAGGGTAGAGGAGGATGGGCACAGATGTTAGCTCAGAGCCAGTCTTCCTCATCAAAAAAAAAAAAAAAAACCCAAAATAAACACAGGGTTATAACTGGGTATTGGGATTATGGGTGATTTTTATTTTCTTCCTTAGACTTGTCTGTATTTTGTACATTTTCTATAATAGATGAGTATTGCTTGCACAATAATTTTTTTAAAAGCATGCAACCTGTTCTCAATCTCTCTACGATTCAGGGATATCTTATTAAAACAATGTAGTGTTTTGCATCCATCACACTAACAAAATTTTAAAAGGCTGTTATAGACAGTGCTGGCAGGGGGGCAGGGCACAGTCATTCACTGCTGCTGGGACTCTAACTGGTACTGTCTTTCTGGAGGGTAATTTAAACCCCTGTGCCAAAGTAAAAATGGGCATGCCCTGTGACCTAACAATTTCCCTCTAAGAATCGATCCTACCGAGATCCTCAAAAGGGGTGCCAAGATGCACACGTCTAAGAGTGTTCACATTCAGGACACATTCATATAACAGACTATTCTGCAGCCATTTAAAAAAGGAAGAAGGGGATCCTCTTGTGCTGACAGAGAGGGATCTCCAAGATACAGGGTTAAGTGAAAAAAGCGAGTGGCAGAAAAGCGTGTCTGGCATGGAACCATTTTTGAAAAAACCAAACTAGACACAAACCCCCGGGCGTTTGCGTATACATACGCATAGCTATGTATAGCTATTGACAGAAATAGTCTAGTAGGGCACAGACCATGCCAATGACATGGAGTTCTCTCAAGAGAAGGGATGTGGTGGGGGTGGGCTATGGGAGAAGGAGGGCTTCCACTTTTTTCTCCAAAGTCCTTCAGTAGTGTCCAAACTGTTACAATGAGCACGTTATCCATTTAAAAAAAGTATTTTGAAACTCATGTTTTTCAAAGTATAACAAGTCTCCTGGAAGCTGTGTAACCTAGCAACCCTCAAGCCGAGAGGCGGGCAGAGCTGATCACCCCCAGAGCAAGGCCAGTACCGGGCGTGGAGGCCTCCCCTGCTGCACCCAGGCAGGGGGATTAATTCATAGCCCTACCGGAGGCTGGGGGTAGCTCCCAGCCTCTACCTATTTTAAGACTCCCCCATCCAGCACCTTCCCGAGAAGACCGTGGGCTGGGCCCTGCTTTACCTGGCTGGCTTGACTTCCTCCATCTCAGAGAGTTTGGCTTGAATGAGGCACAGCCCTGGAAGGGAAGAGGTGGCCCTGAGACCTTGGGTGGACTCCCTCCTCAGCCCAGCCTCCCCCTGACTAAGAGGCAGTGGTGGTGGACGGAGGAAGGCCTAGGTTTACTCTTCCAGATATCCCATCTCTGCCCCCACTCCACACCCAGCTGGAGGCCTGGCACCTGCTCTCCCGGGAGAGGCCAGCATCTAACAGGCACCCCCTGGGTTGTGGGCAAGGCTCAGAGTGAAAGGGGCAGCACTGGAACTAGGGCCCTTCCCAGTGCACTTCTGAGCAGATGTGGCCCCCTTGCTCCAAGCAAAGTGACAAGGGCTTGCAAGGTGGCCTCCTGGATAGAAATAAGCTGGGTATGGGTGGAACTCATAGCTGGGACAGATGGGACGATTTCCCAGGGATCTGGTGCACACCATGTCTGAAACTAAGGTCTCCTGGCTTCTGCCACCGGGCCCCATTGCCCTCTGAGGACTGAACCAGCCAGATCTCTGACAGTCAGGAAGTGACAGACACTTGAGTGAAGGGTTAAGAGTATGGGCTGTGGACCTAGACAGACTCAGATTGAAAAGGTTGTTACTCATTAGCCGAGTTTGTTAATCTCTAGGCAAGTCTGTTACCCTCTCTGAACCTTGCATCTCCTCATCAGTAAAATGGAGATCATAACCACACCTTCTTTTCAGGAGGTGATGCTTGGACAGGGGTTGGCACAGAGCCTGAGGTGGGTGATCACTAAATTCTGGTGGTCACTCTCCCCGGCAGGTGAGCAAGTGAGGAGCCGAGCCTGGGAGGCCTTGGGAGTCGTGGCTGCGGGGCGCCAGGGGGCCGCACCTGGGAAGACGAAGATGAAGCAGGCGGCCAGGCCTCCGACGACGGAGATGACCTTGCCGATGTCAGGGATGAAGAGCGCCAGCAGCAGTGTGAGCAGGAACCAGACCAGCGTCTGCAGCAGTCGCCGCCGCCGCTCTCGCCCCACGTCCTCCTCTACCGGCATCCCCTGGTAGCGCAGCCACAGGCCTTCAACCACCGCCCTGCCCACGTGGAGAGGGGGTCAGAGGCGCCCCTGCTAATGGCCTCCCACCTGCAGCTCACGGAGCCAGACCCCTAACTGGGCGGACTGTGGGTAAGGCCCCAGTCCCTGAGCCTGTGTCCTCTTCTGTAAAATGGGCCCAGCAGCACTCTACGAGGGTTGCCATGGGGACTGGAGGAGATGGAGGAATGTGAAGGGCTCAGCACCTTGCCTGGCCCAGGAGGTGCTCACCCCATGGGAACTGACACTACTCTTCTCCTGAAAAGGAAGGGCCTGGGGTACCCAGGAGGCTGGGTGTTTGGGAAAGGATCTGGGCTAGAGGTTCTTAGAGGACTCACAGAATGGTCTGGGGACCTGGGACAAGGGAGGGGGCCCCAAGACCCAGCTGGGGGTACTTGCAGGGCCATCCTAGGCACTGACTCTTTCCTATGGGCTTTAGTTTTTCCTTCTACAAAATGGGTTCCACACAAAGCCAAAGGACTATGTTCAAAGGGCTTTCCGGGGCCCTGAGGGGCCCTGGGGAGAGGGAGAGCGGGATGGGGGGGCTCACCGCCCACAGAAGTGCAGGATGGGGTAGGAGGTGAGCACACTCAGGATGATGAAGGCGCGGGCAACGGCCACAGCCATGTCCTCCGACGGGTAGGACAGGAGCACGTCGGGGTCCACAGTGGCTCCAAAGGTCAGGAAGCCACAGATGCCTGAGGGTGGGGACAAGAGGGCTGGGTCAGGGGGATGGACCGTCCACTCCTGGGTGCACCATCAGATGCAGCTCTGGAGGCTTAGAGGGTGTGGGGGCTGGGATCAGACGCCTCCCTCCCTGACTTCTCGCATCCCCACCCGCTCACTGCTGCCTTTCTGGTTGTGAACTCGCCCAGAACGGTCCTGTCTGAGCTTCTGCATGACTGTTCCATCTGCCCAGCTCTTCACGCTGCCGTCTCATCATCCGGCTCAGACGTCCTCTCCTCAGAGAATGCTTCTCCGCCCTGCCCTCCACTCCCCAGCCCCCTCTCACATCACCCAGCCCTATTTCCTTCACAGTGCTCCTCTCTGATTTTTCTTTTCTAACTTGTTTGTTGTTTGTCTCCCCAACCAGAACACAAGCCCCAGGAGAACAGGGATTCTGCCTATCTGCCCCTCTTGTTCCTGGCTGTGTCTTCAGAGGTAGAACAGTGCTGGCCCTGAGCACCATCTGTGGACGGAACCACAGGGCCGTTCTTCCTGGTCTCCTGGGCCTGCTCCCTCATCCCAACCATTCTCCACACAGTACCCACAGCCATCTTCCGAGCCACGCCCTGCTTGAAACGCTTCCCCTCTGGCTCCCAACAGTCCTCAAGGCCAGACAGGATCTGGCCCATTTCCCTGTCTGGCCTCACTGCCTGTCACCTGCCCCGACTCGCTCCACTCCAGCTACACAGATCTTTCTGTCCCTGCCTCAGGGACTTGGCATTTTCTGGTTCCTCTGTCTGGAACGCTCTTCCCCCAGCTCTTCAGATTCTAGCTCCTCCCCAAATGCCACCACCTCAGAGAGGAGCCTTCTGTGAACCACCCCCCAAGGCACCCCCTCCCAGTCCCATGCACATCTCCCCATTTCACTGTCACCCTGGCACTCTCCACGGTCTGGAATTCCTTACTGACTCCTGATTTACTCTCGTAAGACTCTCTCTGACTAGACCATCAATTCCATGAGGGCAGGACCAGGTCTGTCTATCTGCACAGCATCCCACGTGCTGAGAACAGCTCCTGGCACTTACTAGGCACCAACCGAGAGCGGCCGAATGAATGGATGAGTACATCTCTCTCATGTGGGCCCAAGTTCAAGCCAATGCCTACAGAGTGTTTGACGTGCTAGGAGTGCAGGGCTGTCCCCAGGAAAGCTGGGCCAGAGGACTTGGGGACAAAGAGGGAAAGTGGGAGCACTCCAAGCCCAGCCCTCGGAGGGGAGCACTCACCCGTGCCCATGTAGACAGCGAGGGCTATGACCATGGCAGCGGTCACCACTCCGCCCCAGGTCTTCACCTCGGGCCGCCGCATGCTGTTGAAGACGGGCACACTGCTCACGTGGCACTGTCAGGGTGAAGGGCAGGGTTACGGTGGGGAAGTGACCTCGCCCTAGTTTCCAGGCACAAGGGGCAAGTCCTGGGGCCCCCACTCCGTCCTTCCTTCCAGGATCCCCCCATCCTGCCTCTAATGTGGGTTCCATCCCGGGATGGGGCGTGAGCTAAGGGATTGCAACCGGCACCTGAAATCCGAAGCAGATGGTGGGCATGGCATTGAACACGGCTATCCAGGAAGCTGGCCTGTGGACAAACACACAAGCATCTGCTGCCTGGGAATCCCTCAGAGCCACCAACCACTGCCGTGCCCCTTCTCTTAATTCACCGTGGCCTCTCCCAACCAGCATTCTACACGCTCAACCCACATAAGTCTGGGAGTGGGGAGAGGATACATCTCCATTACACAGGTCAGTACACTGAGGCTCTGAAAGGCCCCCCCTGGGACCAAAATCCAGAATTCCTGGCTCCTGTACTGGAGCTTTTGCTTTTCTGGTTTGTTTCTTTCAAAAAAAGGAAGCTTTTTTTAAAATTGCAAAACAAATTCATCCTCATATAGAAGATACAGAAATTACAGGTAAGTACAAGTTGGAGAAATGTGCAATTCCACCCTGGCGGTCTCCACAACCTGAGGCCAATCTCACATTGGCTCATCTGTTGGATGTTAGTGGCAAAGTCTCCCTGTGTTCGGCTCACTCTTCCCTCCGGTGAAAGGAGATCAGGATCTCTTGCCTCCTTCCCACAATGACCAGTGAGTCAAGCCCGATGAGCCAAAGAGCCTTGGCAAGAGCACCTGAGTGGCCTT
Organism: Tapirus indicus; assembly: GCA_031878705.1. NCBI lineage: Eukaryota > Metazoa > Chordata > Mammalia > Perissodactyla > Tapiridae > Tapirus > Tapirus indicus. Next base: position 25,926,443 of record CM062927.1, on the reverse strand, counting down.
TTGATGCCTGACCCAGCACCTCCTCGGCCCAAGTGGCTGCTTCTACTCCACGTGTCTCCTGGGGACCCTCACCCACCTGGTCAGGATGTCCCCTGGGGTCATCTCTTTATCTGGCCAGATGTATTTGATGATGATGATGGCGGTGACGTACCAGGTGCCCACGACGCTCAGGAAGCTGCAGGGAAAGAGGGATGAGCTTCCTCCTCTCCAGCCTCAGCTACCTTTTCTCTGATTCCATCCCCAGGGGCATCTACCCTCAGCTCTAGTGACACCACAAGTGTCTACTGAATGAATTGGGAGACTATTCCAAACAAAAAGTCAAGAAATACATGAGAAATAAGTTTCGGAGGAACTGGCCACAGCTAGGAGGGAGCTGGATGCCAATAGGGGAACACAGTGACATTTGTAGCCATTGGGAAATGCACTGGTTCAGCTCCATGGCTCAGAGACCATGGTGGGGGGGCTGGGCTTCAAAGCACAGCTGCTACGTCAACCAGAGCAGGCCAGACTGGGTGCGGGCTGCAGGCAGGGCCTTTGAGAACTAGGAGATCCTGGAGGTAAGGGGATGGAAGGTAAAAACACTGGAATGTCAACATCAAAGGGAGCCTTGGAGACAGCTGAGCATGACCCCTTCAATTATAGATCACAGGAAACAGCTTAGAATCCCACAGCTGTTCAGACTCTGAGCCAGGAAGCCAGTCCTCTCCCTTCATACCAAGCTGCATGGAAGATGCTGCCCAGCTTACAATCCCAAATGATCAAAAGTCCCGTCCTCCCGGGGTAAGCCAAGGCCCAGGCCAGGCAGCTGCCTTCTCACTTCTTTGACAAGGACGTTTGGAACTGAATATCTCACTGATGCAAAGGGCCACTGCCTCCCTTGTTGCTGACCCAAAAGGAAGTCTTATGCCGGAAGCCCTGCAAGCTGGGGTCTGCCCTGCTTTGCCCATTCTTGCTGCCTCAGAGTGGGGGTGGCATGCAGGAGAGGGGTTCCCCAGCTGCCCTCGGGCCTTGAGCTGCCTGTGATCAGAATTTCTGTCCAGCCCAGGCTGGGGTGGGTGGGGCCTCCAAACCTGGCATATTTCTGGAAGCCGATCTCCCTGGGGATGGAAAGGGGCAGGATGAAGAGGAAGGCAGTGAGGCTGATGGTAAACTTGCGGTCTGTGTACCAGGGGCTGCCGCCGGCCCCCTCAGGCTCCTTTGCCATCACGGCTATAACTGCACAGGGAGGAAGGAGGGAACGTCATGCCGGGCCACTGGAGGGGGTGGCTATCCTGCTCTGCTGGGTCTCAGGCCCTGCATCTGTCTAATGGGCCCAGCAGCCAGGAGGGAGGATCCCCAGATGAATTCTGGGCCCAGGCTAGGCCCTGGGCAGGTGTTCTGTGCCCTTTCCCTCCCCCTAGGGTCCCCAGGGCCGAGGGGCAGGGATGAGGTAGGTACTGAGGGGGAACCTCACTCTTGTCCTGCTGGTCCCCGATGATGATGAGGAAGGCGATGCAGGTGCCGAAGGTGTAGGTGGCGATAGCCACCTCACACAGCACGCCTGTCAGCTTGCCACACACAGCCCACACCACCTCCTGGTAGGTCCTCTCATTGCTCGCCTGCGAGCAGTAGGCCAGGATGACGAGGCCGCTGATGATGAAAACCAGCATGGCCTGCAGGCAGAGGCAGAGCAAGAGGGTGTGGGAAAAGCTTGGCAGCAAAGCGCAGCCTGGTCTCGCTCAGCATTTCCTGGGCCAATGCCCAAAGCCAGTCCGGGAAATGAGTCTCATCTTGCAGGGCAATTTTAATAGATTACTGGAGGCTGCCGGGTAGAGACTTTCTTTAAAAGCAAAAGAAGTTTTGTGGAAAATTTCAGATACAAAAATAGACAGAATAGTATAACGGAGCCCTGTGTACCGAACACTCAGCTTCAAGAATGATCAGTTCATGGCCAATCTTGTTTCATCTATTCCCTCTTCCACTCTGGATTATTTTAAGAAAATATAAGCTGTCATATCATGTCATCAGTATATATTTTGGCATACAGTTCTAAAAGATAAGGGCCTACTTTTTAAATATGACCACAAAATGATTAAATATGCATTGATGTCCAAACTTCTCTGATTGTTGGGAAGGCTTTTGAAGCCTCATCTGGGCTCAGAGGAAAGAATGCTGGAATAGATTAGTAACGTCTGCCATGTGTGAGGGAGGGGAGAGTGGTAGCATGTGTCACCTACTGACCATCCCTGATCCACAGCCTCCCTTTTGGCGCAAAGAGCCGAGACCCACCACCGGAACGGCATCTCTGCCCTCCCAGCCAGCACACTCACCATCTGCAGTGTGATGCCGGCTGCCACGCCTCCGGCAGTGCTGAAGGCAGCTGGGAAGTTGAGCAGCCCTGCACCCAGGCAGGCATTGACGACGATGAAGACGGCCCCAAGCGTGGAAGTGGTGCCTCTGCCCAGATCCCCAGCAGCGGCCTCCCCCTCACTCTTGGGGCTGGTGTCCACACAGGGACTCTGCAGCAGGCGGGCCCGCTCCCCGGCGTCTGTGCTCAAGCCCCACTCAGTGTTGATGCTGAGCTGGGCCATGGCCCTGGGAGTCCTCTTCCTGCAGGGTCTGTGGCTTATGTCTCACCACATCCCCGGGGCAGCTGAGGGAACACCTGCAGCTGGGGGCAGCACCAGCCCGTTCAGGGCTGTTATCCTGGGAGGCCTGTGCACGCCGGCTCTTCTTAACCTAGACGGGACAGGCGGGCACTGCTGTTATCCCGAGGTGGGCACAGAAAGGTAGGGCACAGAAGGTGAAACTACTTTCCCAAGATCACATGCCTAGGATTCAAACCCAGGTGTGGCTCTGTGCAGACACTGCACTGGGTGCCACAGTGTGGGGAGGCAGAGAGAGAAATATGTCAGATGCAAATTTTGCTGGCTTCGGGCTTACAGACCTGTAGGGTCAATAAGATATAAACATAAAAGAGAGGGGTACTAACACGTCAGCACGAGACAGAGGCCATGCATTGGGCAGGAATGTCATAGATGTATCTTATCTCGTTCAGTCGTTGTGACGGCCTCATGGTCATAAGGTGCAGAGAGATCAAATCACTACCCAGTGTCACGTTATTAGCAAGTTGCAGAGCAGGATTTAGATCCAGATCTGTCTGGCTTCCCAGCCTGTTTCCACACCACGGGGTCCCAAGAACAGCCCTCACCCAGAACCGTGGGCATTTCAATGTACTGCAGCCCAGCACACCTGCCTCGAGCTGAGTCTCAATTCTGCACAGCTTTCAAAGCCCTTCAAAATCCAGGCCAATTCTCACTCTTCTCCCACATGACAAGCCCCCTCCCCCCCATGCTTGTCACGTTTGGGTCCTCAGGAAAGCCACCATCAATCCTGCGGTTGGAATGTTCCCAGCCTCTCTGCCAGTCTCCCTTTCAGGTCCCACTTCTTCCCCATCTGCTCGGACACTCACTGAGCTCTTCTGGAGCCACCCTGGGGCCCAGCACCGTCAGGCTGGTTTCTCCTCAGCATTCTCCCATGTGCTAGCATTTCACGGGCACTAGGCTTGCTCTCCTAGGGTAGACTGCAGGCTCTGAAGCCACACATGTGGTGTTTATTGTTACTATCAATTGCCATTGCTGCAGCTACGGAATGGTTTATCTCAAATCCTCAACGTAGCCCTAAAAGGTAGGCATGGCCACTACCCCTTTACCAGGGAAGAAAATGAATCCTAGAGGGATTAAGCGCTCTACCCTAGATCACATAGTGGTCAGTGGTGGAGCTGGGATTCTACTCAAGCCTGTCTCACTTTGCCCCCCTCCTGGGCCCAAGATGGTACCTTGGGCAGGGCTGAACTCAGACAACAAGCTTGTCCCCTGATTGAATCTCTTCACTCTCTGGGTAAACACAGAGCAGTTACAGCTTCTTCTTTGGCTTTGGTCCTCTTCCATAAAAACGGGGAAGAAGCTTCCTCTTCCCAGAATCTTCAGATGCTCTGAGGAGCCCAGTCCTGAACAATGACCTTCCGTGTTCTCAAGGTTCAGCTCACAGCCTGAGACCCTCAAGAGAAATGATGGCTTTAAAGAGTCAAGTCCACCCGCAGATCAAGAGCAGCCTGGAGCAGGGAGGGGCTGTGATCTGGGACTCTGATTAGACTCTGAAGTCAGAATGCTGACTCCTCCACCTCCTAGCTGTGTGACCTTACGCAAGTCATTTCACCTCTCTAAGACTACATCCTAAGTTACCAAGAAGAGTGTGTTAATATTAGTTAGGCTTTAGCGCTCAGTAATGGTCATTGCTGTTGTCATTTTTGCAAATGCCCTTTCCCACGATGCCATCCACTCTGCCTAAGAATCCTCAGCCCTAAGCAGGCAGAGAGCAGAATACTGATCAAAACTGGGGCCGGGTGCTACCAGCCAGGTGTGAAAGCACTGGGATAGCTAATGGGAAGAAAAGCAACAGGAAGGCCAGATTAAAAGGGCAGGGCCTGAGTGGGCAGTGAGGAGGCCGGTTCGGCCCTCCCCAGAGGCTGCTGATGGCTGGTTGCCACCCATGCAGGTGAATGTGTCGAAGCTTCCTTCCCCCAGCGTCTCCTCCTTCCTAAGGCCTGAGCTCAGGGTATCCACACAAAATTCTGCATTTGACTCTCCACTCGTCCCTCCCTGCTTTACTCTTTATAACTCAAGGGAGGAGAAGGCGACTGACCAGATTCAGTCATAATGACTGACCTAACCAGAGACCACCACAGAGGCATCCCCTCTGACGCCCTCAGCACACTGGGGGGTGTAGAATGGCTCATGAAGCGCCCTGGGTAGTCAGATGCTTCCCGTCGCTCCTCCTGGTGATGGTCGAACAAAGTCGAGAACCGTACACTCACGAGAGGGAAAAGGGAGAGGTCGGGTGCTCTCAAACATCTGTCACCAAGCATGCAACCAAGGGACGCAGCTCCAGAGGAAAAAACCTCTCTGCCGGCTCCAAATCCAGAAAGATCAGTCAGACACCACAGTGCTTCCTCTTATGCAACCTGCCACCCAGACAGCAACTCAGCAAAAACACCAAAGCAGTGAGTAGTGGAGGCAGAGTCTTGGGCAGCCAGGCTTCCAGCACGGCTCCCAAGAGCCCTGCGAAGTTAGCACTGTCAGAGTTGTGAGACCTCCTCCTCCACCCTGCTGGCAGCGCAGACACAGAGGCCTCTGCCTCCACCCAGGATCACTCAGCCTCCCCTCCCCCCAATCACTCAGTTCCATTGCCCCAGCTTACCTGCTCTTTCCACCTGATCGGCTATAGTGGAGGGGGGTGCTGCTCCTCACAGCTCCTTCTCCCCTAAGATCTGAGATCTGATTCTCCTCACTTTCCTCTCCGGCCCCAATTACTTCTTTTTCAAGACGTTACCTAAAACCTGTTGTCAGCAGAGAGAAGAGTTTGCGCTGTTTCTGTGCTGGTCAGCAGAGTGAAGGGAACTGAGCAGCTCTGACTCAACTCGGGGAACGGAGCACCAGATCAGACAGGGAAACAAGCTGAGGAAGAGGGGGTTAGCCGGATGTCACAGTGGGTCGTTGGCAGCGCCAGAACTAGAAGCCTGATGATACCCATAAACTCAGGCCAGAGCTGGAAGCATTAAGGTAGGCCCCTCAGATCGGAGGGGGTTCCCAGTCCAGCCTGGGGCTGGATCCCAGAAATACGGGGGGTGAGCCGCATCGGGAGGCGGGCCAGGGCGCGCCCGCGGCGGGGGCGACGATGCCCAGGCCCGAAGCGAGGCGAGTGAGCCGCTGCCGGGCAAGCTGGGGAGGGGCTCCGGGGCCCGGCCCCGGCCTAGGACTAGGGGAAGGCAGTCCGGGCTGAGGCGCCGCAGAGCCGGCTTAACAGGGGCGGGCGCGGAGCCCCGGACGCCGGGCGCCCGAGCCCTGCAGGGAGCGGGCACGGCTCTGCCGCCGTGGTGGCTCCGGAGACCCGGGCACCTGACGCTTCCACCCTCCACCGCCTCCACCTCGGGCCACCTACCTACGGGGCTTCATTCCCGAGCCGGCTGCGGGGACACGTGAGCAGCGATCACGTGACCGCCAGGGGCGGGCCGCGGGCCACGCTGGGAGTTGTAGTTTTCCTCAGGCGTCAATCTTGGACGACACCGGCTTCCTAAATCCTCGGCCCGACAGCTGGCTCTGACCCAGCCTGGCGGCCAGCCCGCTAGTGTTTATTCCGTTACTATAGTCCTGGCCTTTTGGCCAAGCCAAACACTCCTCCTTCCTCCTAGGAAGAGCATTGGGAGGTTGGGCGTCATTGCCAGGCCTGCTGCAGTGAGCCAAAAAAAAGCTATTTGGCCTCTTTATCCTCCCCCGTCTCCCTCCCCGCCTTCATGCCCACAGGCCCACAGCCAGTGACACTGGAGTTTCTTTTACTGAGGACCTTGAGGGACATTCCTGCCTCCTTGAGCTGTGGTCTTTCCTACAGGAGAGAAGACTGGTCTTATTGTTCATGGCTATAACCTCAGGGCCTAGATTCTAGAGCAGTTTCTGAGGCATTGTAGTCACTCACATAGGCATTTGTTGAATGAAGGAATGAGTGTCCAGGCCCTGGCTTCTGTTCCTGGCTGTCTGCCATTTGCAAGTTGTCACAGAACCTTTGGCATTCCAATGTCCTCATCTGTGTTATGAAAACATGCTCTCTACCTACCTCTCTCCACAGGTCAAAGGTCCTCACTGATGAGGAAACACAGGGGATGCCATAGAAACCCAAGTCATCTTCTTTTTAACTGAAAAAAAAATTTTTTTTTACCTTTTTTTTTATTGATGTCTTAATAGTTTATAACACTGTGGGGTTTTAGTTGTACATTTTTGTTTGTCCGTCACCATGTGGATGTAACCCTTGACCCCTTGTGCCCACCCCCCACCCCCCTTCCCCTTGGTAACCACCAATCAGTTCTCTATGTCCGTGTGTTCACTTATATTCCATATATGAGTGAGTTCATGCAGTGTCTGTCCTTCTGTCTCTGGCTTATTTCACTTAACATAATACCCTCTAGGTGCATCCATGTTGTTGCAAATGGGACAATTGTGTCTTTTCTTATGGCTGAGTAGTATTCCATTGTATGTATATACCACATCTTCTTTAGCCAATCATCAGTCAAGGGACACTTGGGTTGCTTCCACTTCTTGGCTATAGTGAATAAAGCTGCAATGAACATAGGGGTGCATATGCCTCTTGTGATGGTTGATTGCATGTCCTTTGGGTAGATGCCCAAGAGTGGGATTGCTGGATCATATGGTATTTCTATTTTTAATTTTTTGAGGAATTTCCATACTGTTTTCCATAGAGGTTGCACCAGTTTGCATTCCCACCAGCAGTGAATGAGTGTCCCCGTTTCTCCACAACCTCTCCAGCATTTGTTGTTATTTGTCTTTGTGATTATAGCCATTCTAAGGGTGTCAGGTGATATCTTAGTGTAGTTTTGATTTGCATTTCCCTGATGATTAGTGATGTTGAACATCTTTTCATGTGTCTATTGGCCATCTGTATCTCTTCCTTGGAAAAATGTCTGTTCATATCCTCTGCCCATTTTTTGATCGGGTTGTTTGTTTTTTTGTTGCTCAGTTGTATGAGATCTTTATATATTACTGAGATTAATCCCTTGTCGGACAAAGGATTTGCGAATATTTTCTCCCAGCTGGTGGGTTGTTTATTCATTTTGATCCTGGTTTCATTTGCCTTGTAGAAGCTCTTTAGTCTGATGAGGTCCCACTTGTTTATTTTTTCTTTTGTTTCCCTTGTCTGAGTAGACATGGAATCTGAAAGGATCCCTTTATGTCCAATCGCAATTAGTGTACTGCCTATGTTTTCTTCCTGGAGTTTTATAGTTTCAGATCTCACTTTCAGGTCCTTGATCCATTTTGAATTGATTTTTGTATATGGCGATAGGAGATGGTCTACTTTCATTCTTTTGCATGTTGCTGTCCAATTTTCCCAGCACCATTTATTGAAGAGACTTCCCTCTCTCCATTGTATGGTCTTTGCTCCTTTGTCAAAGATTAGCTGTCCATAGGCGTGTGGCTTTATTTCTGGGCTTTCAATTCTGTTCCATTGATCTGTGTGTCTATTCTTGTACCAGTACCATGCTGTTTTGATTACTATAGCTTTATAGTATATTTTGAAATCAGGGATTGTGATGCCTCCAGCTTTGTTCTTTTTTTGCAGAATTGCTTTAGCTATTCGGGTCTTTTGTTGCCCCATACGAATTTCAGTAGTTTTTGTTCTATTACCGTGAAGAATGACATTGGGATTCTGATTGGGATTACATTGAATCTGTAGATTGCTTTAGGTAGAATGGACATTTTAACTATATTTATTCTTCCAATCCATGTGCATGGAATATTTTTCCATTTCTTTATGTCTTCCTCGATTTCTTTCAATAGTGTCTTATAGTTTTCATTGTATAGGTCTTTCACCTCCTTGGTTAAATTTATTCCCAGATATTTTATTCTTTTTGTTGCAATTGTAAATGCGATTGTCTTTTTGAGTTCTCTTTCTGTTGGTTCATCGTTAGTGTATAGAAATGCAATTGATTTTTGTAAGTTGATTTTATACCCTGCCACTTTACTGTAGTTGTTGATTATTTCTAGTAGTTTTCCGATGGAATTTTTTGGGTTTTCTATGTATAAGATCATGTTGTCTGCAAATAGTGAGAGTTTCACTTCTTCAGTGCCTATTTGGAGTCCTTTTATTTCTTTTTCTTGCCTAATTGCTCTGGCCAGAACTTCCAGTACTATGTTGAATAGGAGTGGTGAGAGTGGGCCCCCTTGTCGTGTTCCTGTCCTCAAAGGAATGGCTTTCAGTTTTTCCCCATTGAGTAGGATGTTTGCTGGAGGTTTGTCATATATGGCCCTTATTATGTTGAGGTACTTTCCTTCTATACCCATTTTGTTGAGAGTTTTTATCATAAATGGATGCTGGATCTTGTCGAATGCCTTCTCTGCATCGATTGAGATGATCATGTGGTTTTTATTCTTCATTTTGCTAATGTGGTGTATCACGTTGATTGATTTGCGGATGTTGAACCATCCCTGTGTCCCTGGTATAAATCCCAGTTGATCGTGGTGTATGATCTTTTTGATGTATTGCTGTATTCGGTTTGCCAATATTTTGTTGAGGATTTTTGCGTCTGTGTTCATCAGTGATATTGGCCTGTAGTTTTCCTTCTTTGTATTGTCCTTGTCTGGCTTTGGTATCATGATGATGTTGGCCTCATAGAATCTGTTGGGAAGTATTCCATCTTCCTCTACTTTTTGGACTAGTTTGAGAAGGACAGGTGCTAAATCTTCTTTGAACGTTTGATAAAATTCTCCAGGGAAGCCATCTGTCCTGGACTTTTATTTTTTGGGAAGTTTTTGATTAATGTTTCAATCTCTTTACTTGTAATTGGTCTGGTCAGATTCTCTGTTTCTTTTTGATTCAGTTTCGGGAGGTTGTACGCATCCAAGAATTTGTCCATTTCCTTTAGGTTTTCCAACTTGTTGGCATAAAGTTTTTCATAGTATTCCCTAGTAATCCCTTGTATTTCTGTGGTGTCTGTTGTAATTTCTCCTCTTTCATTTCTAATTTTATTTATTTGAGTCTTCTCCCTTTTTTTCTTAGTGAGTCTGGCTAAGGGTTTGTCAATTTTCTTTATCTTCTCAAAGAACCAGCTCTTTGTTTCATCAATCCTTTCTACTGTTTTTTTGGTTTCAATTTCATTTATTTCTGCTCTGATTTTTATTATTTCCCTCCTTCTGCTGATTCAGGGCTTTGTCTGTTCTTCTTTTTCTAATTCTGTTAGGTGCGGTTTAAGGTTATGTATTTGGGATTTTTCTTGTTTGTTAAGGTGAGCTTGTATTGCTATGAATTTCCCTCTCAGGACTGCTTTTGCTGCATCCCATATGAGTTGGTATGGTGTATTTTCCTTTTCATTTGTCTCCAGATAGCTTTTGATTTCTCTTTTAATTTCATCAACGACCCATTGGTTGTTCAGTAGCATGTTGTTTAGTCTCCACATCTTTGTCGCTTTCCTAGTTTTTTTCCTTGCAGTTGATTTCTAGTTTCACAGCGTTATGATAGGAAAAGATGCTTGTAATGATTTCAATCTTCTTAAATTTATAGAGGTTTGCCTTGTTTCCTAATATATGGTCTATCCTTGAGAATGTTCCGTGTGCACTTGAGAAGAATGTGTACTCTGCTTTTTTTTGGGTGGAGTACTCTGTATATATCTATTAAGTCCATTGCGTCTAGTCTGTCATTTAAGTCCATTATTTCGTTATTGACTTTTTGTCTGGATGAACTATCCATTGATGTAAGGACAGGTGTTAAGATGCCCTACTATTATTGTGTTATTGTTAATATCTCCTTTTAGGTTTTTTAGCAGTTGTTTTATGTACTTTGGTGCTCTTGTGTTGGGTGCAGATATTTATGATTGTTATGTTTTCTTGGTGAAGTGTCCCTTTTATCATTATATTTTGCCCTTCTTTGTCTCTCATTACCTTTTTCATCTTGAAGTCTACTTTGTCTGATATAAGTATGGCTACTCCTGCTTTCTTTTGTTTGCCATTAGCTTGGAGTATCGTTTTCCATCCTTTTATTTTGAGTCTGTGTTTGTCTTTAGAGCTGAGATGTGTTTCCTGGAGGCAGCAGATTGTTGGATCTTGGTTTTTAATCCATCCCGCCACTCTGTGTCTTTTGATTGGAGAATTCAATCCATTTACATTTAGAGTGATTATTGATATATGAGGGTTTAATGTTGCTACTTTATTGTTCATCTTCTGCTTCTTTTGCATTTCCTTCGTTTCTTGTCACTTGTGTTTTGGACTGAAAATTCAATTCGGTATTTCTGCATGCTCATTCTCTTAGTTTTCTCTTTGTCACATGTGGTTCTCTTCTGGTTATTTGTTTAGTGGTTACTGTGAGGTTTATATAAGCGATCTCCTGGATAAGATAGTACATTTTCAGATGCCTCCTTTTTCCTGAGGCTGGGTCAGTTCAATCCCTTACCTCTTCCCCTCTTTATTTGTTATCTCTTTATTCCAGATTGTGTCATGAATGTGTGTTTCCAATGATGAGCTTGAATTAATTTTTGATGTTTTCCAACTGTATTTTGTTCTGGTTTAGTCTCCTTGCTTTTCTCCTTGTTGAAATCTTTGTATCCCCTTTCTCATTTGTTTTTTTTCAGGCCTAAGGGCCTTCTAGAGCATTTCTTGTAGTGGGGGTCTTGTGGTGACGAACTCTCTTAGCTTTTGTTTATCAGGGAGAGTTATTATTTCTCCATCGTATTTGAAGGATCTTTTTGCTGCATAAAGTATTCTTGGCTGAAGGTTTTTGTCTTTCATGATTTTGAATATATCATTCCAGTCTCTCCTAGCCTGTAGAGTTTCTGTTGAGAAATCAGCTGAGAGCCTGATGGGGTTTCCTTTGTATGTTATTTTGTTTTTTTGTTTAGCTGCCCTTAATATTATTTCCTTGTCACGGGTATTTTTCAAGTTTGCTACTATGTGGCGAGATGATTTTTTATTCCTGTTTATATATTTAGGTGATCTATTGATTTCATTCACTATTTCCCTCTCGTTCCCTAGGTTGGGGAAGTTCTCAGCTATTATTTCTTTGAACAAACTCTCTGCTCCTTTTTCTCTTTCTTCTCCTTCTGGAATAGCTATCATCCTTATGTTGCTTTTCCTCCTTGAGTCTGATATTTCTCGAAGAATTTCTTCATTTCTTTTTAGTCTTAGCTCTCTCTCCTCCTCTATCTGGAGCATTTCTGCGTGGCTATCCTCAATAGTGCTAATTCGTTCCTCCATATTGTCAGTTCTGCTCTTCAAAGACTCCATTTTTTCCACTATCTCGTTCATTTTGTTTTTCAACTCCAATAATTCTGATTGGTTTTTCTTTATGGTTTCAATCTCTTTTGTGAAGAAATCCCTGAATTCGTTGATTTGTTTCTGTGTGTTCTCTTGTATTTCGTTGAGTTTGTTTATGATAGCTATTTTGAATTCTCTGTCATTCAGGTTATCAAATTCTGTGCCTTCAGGGTTGGTTTCTGGGTGTTTGTCCTTTTCCTTTTGGTCTGTCACCATAACAAATTGTCACAAGGATCCGACGGGGATGGCCTTATTTTTTCCCCTCATGATAAAGTTGGTCCTGCAGTTTCCCCCTGCTGCCACTGGATGGAGATGGCGAGCGGTATGCTCTGAGACCGCTGCAGCCCCTGGAGGGATTATGCTGAAACGCGGGGTGTGTGGGGGGGAGGGGTCCTCTCTTTCTCCTGCTTGACCCGGGGGTTTCCTTTCTGGCTCTCTTAGGGTGTTTGCTACACCCCCTAAACAGTCCATCGTCGCTTCCCAGTGGGGATCTCTCGACAGTCTGTGAGAGCACCTGGATGGCGATAGTTTTCCCCGCTGTGGGCCGCCCCTCCCCCCTCTGTCTGCGAGCTGCGCTCTCTTTGCCGATCGATTGGGGAGGGGAAGTACAACTTCTTACCTCTCCTCACGTCCTTTTGGGCTTCCCACGCCTCAACTGTCTGATGTATGGCAGCAGGGGTTTCTTAGAAGTCCTTTGTAGTGTTTGATTGAGCTCTGTTGGAATGCAAATGATGTTTTCGTTGTGTCTTAGGGGGCAGAGATTCAAAGAGGTAATTGCACTCTGCCATGATGCTGTTAACTGAAATTTTTATTGAGATCACCGTAGATTCATGTGCAGTTACAAGAAATAACATGAAGAGATCCTGTGTACTATTTACCCAGTTTCCCTCAATGGTGACATTTTGCAAAACTTTAGTACAATATCACAACCTGGATATTGACATTGACACAATCCACTGATCTTATTCAGCTTTCCTCAGTTACACTTATAGTCATTTTTGGTGTGTATTTCATTCTATACAATTTAATCATATGTGTAGGGTTTATACATCCACGCTGTATTAAAGATAACTAAACATTTCCATCATCACAAGGATCCCTTCCTTTGCCCTTTTATAAGCACACTCACCTCCCTCCAGCAAGGCCACCCTTCCATATCCCCCGGCAACCACTAATCTGTTCTCCATTTCTAAAAGTTTGTTGTTTCAAAAATGTTATATAATAGAATCATACAGTCTGTAACTTTTTAGGATTGGCGTTTTTTACTCAGCATGATTCCCCAGAGACACATCCAAGTTGTGTATTATCATATGTATATGTTTTATTACTGAATAGAATTCCATCGTGTATATGTACCAGTTTGTGTAACTAGTCACTTGTTAAAGGACATTGGAGCTGTTCACACGTTTTTAAAATATAATAGCTTTATGAATTTGATCATAAAATGCATCCTTTTAAAGTGTCTAATACAGTGGTTTTGAGTATATTCACAGAGTTTTGCAACCATGACCACTGATTTTAGAATATTGTCATCACTCTCCCAAAAAAACCCTGTAACCATCAGCAGTCACTTCCCATTCCTCCCTCCCCCAAACTCCTGGCAACCACTAATCTACTTTGTGCTTCCATGGATTTGCCCATTCTTGACATTCCACAAAAATAGAATCATATACTATGTGACCTTCTGTGTCTGCCTTCTTTCACTTAGCATACTGTTTTCAAGGTTCATCCATGTTTGAGCATATATTAGTATTTCATTTCTTTTTATTTCTGAATAATATTCCATTGTATGGCTATACTACATTTTGTTCATTCATTCAGTCGTTGGACATTTGTGTTGTTTCCACTTTTTGGCTATTGTAAACGCTGCTGCTCTGAACATCATGTACGAATTTTTGTGTGGATGTATGTTTTCACTTATCTTGGGTATATACATAGCAGTAGAATTGCTGGGTCAAATGATAACTGTGTTTAAACTTTTGAGGAATTGCCAGACTTTTTCAAAGCACTGCACCATATTACATTCCTTTTTGTTTTTGTGAAGATTAGCCCTGAGCTAACATCCACTGCCAATCCCCCTCTTTTTCCGGAGGAAGATTGGCCCTGGGCTAAGATCTGTGCTCATCTTCCTCTACTTTTATGTGGAGGCTTGATAAGCAGTGTATAGGTCTGTGTCCGGGATCCGAACCTGTGGACCCTGGGCCGCTGCAGCAGAGCACGGTAATTTAACCGCTACACCACTGGGCTGGCCCCTTACATTCCTGCTAACAGTGTATGAGGGTCCCAGTGTATCCACACCCATGATAACCCTTGTTATTGTCCGTCCTTTTTTGCTGAGGAAGATTTGCCCTGAGCTAACATCTGTTGCTGATCTTCCTCTCCCAGACGAGTGGTGTAGGTCTACGCCTGGGAACTGAAACCTGGCTGCTGAAGCAGAGCGCCCCAAACTTAACCACTAGGCCACCGGGGCTGGCCTGTCTTTTAGATTATAGCCATCCTAGTGGGTGTGAAGATTTTCCTTGTGGTTTTACATTTCCCTGATGACTAATGATGTGAACATCTTGTTAACCAAATGCTCCTTGGTCATTAGTATGTCTTCTCTGGAGAAAAGTCTACTCAGACCCTTTTCCCAGTTATCAGTTGGGTTGTCTTTTTAAAACAAAATTTTCCACTTAATTTTATTAGAAGGTTGTGAGCAATTTATGAATGGGTCTGGGAATTTGGGTATGCATGTTCTCCTGTGAATCTATGTGTATAACTAGGGGCTTATCTTCTCTGACCTGTTTCCTCACTTGCAAAAATAAGGAAATTGGACTACGGGATCTAGGATATCTACATCTTAATGATTTTGTATACTACATAGTTGGTGGTTAATTTTATGTGTCTTGCCTAGGCTATGGTACCCAGTTGTTTGGTCAAACACTTGGGTCTAGATGCTGTTGTTGGGTTGTCTTTTTATTAGTGAGTTGTAAGAGTTCTCTGTATATTCCGGATACAAATCCCTTATCAGATACGTGATTTTCAACTTTCTCAACATTTTTATAAGATTATCATTTTAAAAAAGAAAAAGTTAGTCTTTTAGTTATTAGATATAAATAAACCAATATTTCCTATGAAAAAAATTCCATATCCCAGAAGCAAGGAAAAAGGTTTAAAACACAATTCTCCAGCTGGTTGAGGAGCTGGACTTTGGCTGTTTAGATGTAAGCTTGAGGCAGTTTGGTCTAATAGTACCCAGTGGCCAGTCCGTATGTCACCTGTATCTGAAACACCCAGCAAGTTTTTTTTCTCATTTTAAACAATAGATTCCCAAGCCTCATCTCAGATAGTGAGTCAGAATGCCCAGAGGTAAGGCCAGAGAAACATTTTAAACAAATAATTCATATCTGGGAACTATTTCACCTTAAATTATAATGAAACAAGGGCATGACTTTTCTTTCTGAGCAGGCTCCATTATCAGGCAGGAGAATGTTAACGTCTTAGACCCAGACTAGGAAACTACAAAAGGATTGAAGGCGAATGGGCTGAACTGCTGAGAAAAACATCAGGTTCACCCTCCACGTGAGTTTTTGGTGAGGAACGGGACTTCGGAGGATGAGCTGGCAATATGCGTTTAAAAATAACAAGGTCAGCAAGGTGGTCAAGTTCCTTTTCTGGTTGAGGTCTTGGCAGCCAACTTCCAACCATTTTAGCTCCAGACAAGGAGACTTAAAGCAGTTTCTCCTAACCTAGGCACTCGGTCCCTTTACAGAACAGCTGACTAATATGTTTATTGTTTTCCCACTTCAGATACTTTCCCAAAGATATCCAGTGAACCAGTCCACTCACTTATCCGTTCACCACCTTGGTATAACCACGAGCGACAGGAACACGAGAGAGCCCAGGGTCAGGAACGAGCCTGCTGTGCAGTGTCCCTCAGAGAGTGAGGAGAAGCAGGGGAAAGAATGAACTGAATCTGCTTTTCCTTCTAAACAACTGCCCAAATGCTGTGGCCGGGCTCTGGGCTGACTCTGGCTCGGCCACCTGTCTGGCCAGTAGCTGTCCCATCTTGAATGGCTCCTAGCACTAAGCAGAAGGGGACAAAATAACCTTGGGCAGGACTGAGGCCAAGCAGGTGCCACTGGTGGATGTCTGCTGATGGAGCACATGACTTCATGCTAGAGGTTGCACATTGGCAATGTTTGCATCTTGCTTGCAAATCATTTTTGAAAAATTGAGTTAGTTTTCAACTTCTAAGCATCAATAGACCTCCCATAAAAGTCAGGATTTCCATTTGATTTGAAAGATTTAAGATGAGCAACCATAGGCTTTCATTCTCACAGTGCCTGTAACTTCTCTACTACTCATCACTGAGGAAGAGGGTCGGTCACCAGTGGTCATCTTACATCCAGTTCACGTTATTTTTTTTACACTTTACATTCACTATTTATATTACCTACTTGGCTCCTGTAGACATTTTAAGTTGCCACCTCCTCATCCCCGCCGACGTCTACAGGATCCTTTAAGGTACTCCACTTGTCCCCCAAGATCCAAAGGATTATACCCACATTTTCAACATCTTCAGACTGGACAAGCTGAGTAGCAAGACAAAGAAGACAAAGCTATGTCTTCAGTCTACATTTGGAGCAGCGAACGTATCTATTGGCTATGGTCAGAGGACACGACTCCAGACTCCTGGGATCTACACCCCTTCCTCCCATTAAAGAAACAAGATACCACAGCAGACAGTCGTTGGGTCTACAGTAACTTTATTGTAACAGAGAAACCAGGCTGCAGTAAGTCTACATGATTAGAGCAGATGGTGGTTATCTTTCCAAAGGGTGAAGCCCGAGCCCAGCTGGCAGCACACAAAGGTTAAAACCAAAGCCCAGAAAATCCTCTTTCCTGGTTCTGCCCTGCGACACCCGACTAGTGATGTGAGATGAGTGACTGCAAAACCACACTGAACGAAGGTACGATGTCCAACTGGGCAGAGGCAACATCCTGACAGGAGACAATTAAACACTCATCGAAGAGGATGCTGAAATAAAGTGCAGTTACCTACTCTCCGCTACTCTCTGCCGAGAAAGGTGAGGGTACGGGATGAGCAGTAAATTATGTTCTTCGTTCTTCAAACAAGTATATCCTGTAGGATGGGGTTGATGGGCAATCAAGCAGTAGAACAGGATGAAAATCTAGGCTAGTCATAGACCTTTGTGTCTAAGTAAATGAACAGCAATGATAAGGGAGAAGAGAGGAACATTAAAATGCCTGCAGATATTAAAAAGGAGCACCTTCTTTTTTTCTTAAATATGACAAGAAACAGTATCTTTTATATTCCTTGCTGTAGTGGCAGCAGACTCGCTGGTTTTCCTAAAACACGATTTCTGTGATAGTCTACTGACAAGCTTGCTCACTCAGGACTAACATGAGGCGGCCTGTGGAGGTGACAACTAGGTCTTCTCACGCGGCCTCTAACGTGCTATTTTCATGCCAGATCTACAGAGGAACTGTCAACACCATAAGGTGCTCAGTTAAAGCTTCTGAAATATTGCAATGGTGTGATTGATAGGTTTTTTGGGCTATGCCTTTCTTGTACATGTAAACTCTTTCGGAAAAGCTGGAGATAAAGGGATGAGGGAGTTTGGTTTAGAGCCACAAAGTTCCAGACACCAGCCACAGGTGCCTCTGCCCTATTCCACTATGCATTCTTTTCTGAGAAACACATTCAGTTGCTGAGTGTTAAGTACTGCGGTTGAAAGAAATGATCTGCTCACCACCATCCACCCTCCCTCTTCCTCCGTGTGGATCCCACAAGAGCAGGGGCCGAAGACAGGAAGGTTGTCTCTGTTCCCTCTCACCAGGGAAATTACTTGGTGACCTGGTGAATGGCATGAGCAAGGTAGCCCACGTTGCCCGAAGTGACCCCTGCCACAGAGATGCGGCCGTCCTTTGTCATGTAGATGGAGAACTCCTTGATCAGCCGCTCCACCTGCAGAGAGAAGAGGGCTTGGGCACTTCCTGGTCCGGGGGATTTCCCCAGTCCTGGCATGGCACAATTAGCCACTGTTAAAACAGAAAAATAACAGCTCTGTTTTTTCACTTAAACCCTATTCCCAGAATTTGCTGTGCTAGCTTAGAGTGAAAAACAAAAAGACTTAGTTTCGGCATTTGTAGAAAAACAGATTCAGAATCCAGCTGTGGAACAGCTCTCTCTCCTGTCAGTATTCATGCTTCTGCTTGTTGTGGTATCTCTTCAGAGAAGCAGCAGCGGTCATAAAAATGAGCGAAACAAGCTCTGCTCTTCAGAAGTTTGCAACCTCAGGGAGGACACAGACAGGTCAATGACTAATAAAAAATGAAACAAAATGAATGCTATGTACCTCCTTTACCTAAAAGGACTCCGAAATAACTGTTTTTAGGGTAATCCTGAATAGGCAGGTGAGCTATTAGGAATTCTTCTGGTTTGCACAGACTGATCCATCAGTCAGCTGTGGAGAGATCAGGGTCTACTCACCTGCTCAGGCTTTAGTCCTGTGAAACAAAACATGCCAATCTGGTCAGTAATGTGCTGCCAATTGTGGGAGGAGCCCTCCTTCTTGAGGTTGGAGACCAGCTGAGTCCGCATTCCAATGATGCGGTCGGCCATGCCTTTTACTTCTTGCAACCTGTACAGGAAAACAAAAAGAAAAAAATACAGCTCAATTCTGGACAAGCACTGACAAATAAGCCACATCTCACAGCATTTTTACCTCCCTTGAGTATTCTCCTAATGTGCCTTAATTCTTTGTCCTTGACGGAGTCATGTGCTGTCACTGGTTCAGGAAGAAAGCTATTTTATAGCATTCTCTTTTATATAGGAACACTATTTTGATCAGGCAACTAAAATAGTTAACATAATTGAGTTAGTAAGAAAAATGAATGAATGAATCACTCTAAAACTCAGGAAGGCTAAGGTGCTCCATCCTGTATGCAGGGGGCAAAAGCTATGGATTAAACAGTAAAATATGACCTTATTTTTCACATGGGTGGAGTAAACATTCCTGCCAGCACAATTAAGACAATGCACTGCGAGCCTACAATGTGCCAGGCCATGTGCTAAGTGCTGAGGAGAAAGGGAGGCCTTTAAAAGCTTACAATTGATGCCGGGAGCAAATCTGTAAACGACCAACGATGGAACAAGGCGGGACAAGGTAAAAATCCAACAGGATAGTGCTGTTCCAAGACAGTCCCAAGAAGAGAGGGTTATTCTATTCAGGGGACTGGAGAGGGCAGTCCACTGCCTTCACACAGCTCACTTGATTCTGGACACAATCTTTCCCTTCCTCAGAATCTACCTTTCCCATTCTACTCCTGCAGCTCTATGGGAAATTCCTGTCGGCTTTCACCAACCAGATGGCTGTAAAAACATTTACAGTTTATTTCCCTGTTCTTACGTGTTCACTTTCCTAAACCATCGCTCTATGATGATGCCATGCAGTTAGAACACAGGTTACAAACTGCCAATTAAAGGTCTTAGTCATGTTTTATTTGACTCAGTTAAACATTTTAAAACTGGCACTTGCACATAAAAGTGTGGACTTTTCCTCTCTTGAAAAATGAGAAGCAGGCAACACTGCACCAGCAAGGTGACTACAGGAGCCGGAATCCCTGTCCCTCTTGGGATGGCACTGATTTTAAATTTTCTATTGTCCCACCCATCCAGCTTCATGTACTTTGAGGCCTGGGTCCTAAAGGCATTGAGTGTATGACCATGGCTAGATCCAGGGTGACCTTGGCAGAACCCCTCCATGCTCCCTGCTGCCCACAGAAGGAAGTTTGACTTCTCACAATATCAAGGTGCTTCATGATCTGCTCCCACCTTCCCAGCTTTGCTGCCTTCTCCATCCTCCTCACACTCGTGTTTCTGCCATAAAAACCACTTGGGACTTCTTTTTTCTGGTGGAGAAGATTTGCTCTGAGCTAACATCTGCGCCAATCTTCCTCTATTTTGTTATGTGGGTTGCTGCCACAGTGTGGCTTGAGGAGTGGTGTAGGTCTGCGACCAGGATCTGAACAGCAAACCCAGGCTGCTGAAGCGGAGCATGCCGGACTTAACCACTACGCCACGGGGCCGGCCCACTTGGGACTTCTGAAGCACACTCTACACGACGTGCATCGTGCACCGGTGCCTTTCCTCACGCATGTCTCTCTGTCCAGTTTTTCTTTCCCCTTGATTTCCTCTTGGGGAAAAAAGACTTCTCTCTTCAAAACACAGCTCAAATGCTGTTGTCTTCATTCCATCCCCCCTACCTCCCCACTGGAATCAGCTCCTCCTTTAGTCAGCATCTATTCTGTCTTGTATCAACGCCACGTGTACATTTCTCATGAGATTACAAACTCCTTAAGGACAGAGACCACATCTTAGTCATCTAGCATAGTAGCGCTGTCATCTTTGTACATTACAGACTTGCAGTGTATTGAAATGCACACATTAAAAAAAAAATCTTGATAACCAATACAGAATATGGAAATATAAAAAGACACTTAAAAATAGTAAGTAAAAATGCTTAGTATAATTCTAAGTGACAAAAAAACACCAACCGATCCCTACATATATAACAGTATGGTATATAGTATGTTACAACTACGGATAATAGTAGGCAAAGAAAAAAAGGTGGGTTACAATGACTGGAGTTATGGTTTTTTCTCCTCTCTCAAACTTTCTGAAAGGTACTTACACATTAATTGTATGACGGAAAAAAATAAAATTATAATTTAAAAAGTAGTCAATTTTTTGGTAAGCCTAGCATGGATCTATTGTACCAAAAAGAACTGTCCTGAATCAGACTCTTACTATTTACTTCGATGTTAATTTAAGGTAGAAAAATCAGTTGTCACATGATGACTAGGTGAGCTGCAGATAAAGTTTCTTGCAGAGAGCCAGCCCTGATGGTCTACTGGTTAAAGTTCAGCATGCTCTGCTTCAGGGGCCTGGGGTTTGGTTCCCGGGCACAGAACCATACCACTCATCTGTCAGTAGCCATGCTGTGGCGTCAGCTCACATATAAGAACCAGAAGAACTTACAACTAGAATATACAACTATGTACTGGGGCTTTGGGGAGGAAAAAAAAAAGGGAGGAAGATTGGTAACAGATGTTAGCTCAGGGCAAACCTTTCCCAGAGAGGGTAAAAAAAGTTTCTTGTAGACGGCAGACTTAGCTTTTCTACCCAAGAAGCTTCTCAGAGATCTGTCCCCTCAGTCAACCAGCTACACAGGATAAACTCTTATATTACAAATCACATCTTTTATGGGCTTCTTGGCTTTTCATTAACTCTGAATTATATAGAGCAGGGGTTGACAAACTTTCTATAAAGGGCCAAATTGTAAATACGTTAGCTCTTGTAGGTCATATGCTCTGTCACAATTACTGAACTCTGCTGTTATGGCCCAGAAGCAGTCATACACAATTCATCAAGAAATGGGTGTGGCTGTGTTCCAATAAAACTTTATTTACAAGAATAGGAGGTAAACTAGATTTGACCTGCAGAATATAGTTTGCCAACTCCTGACCTAGAGCAATGTTTTCTAAATTGTGTGTCATGACCCATTAGTAGGTCATAAATTCCATGTAGTTGGAGGTAACTGGCATTTAGAAAATACTGGAGTGTAGCACATGCTTCAGTGCTGAGTGTGGTAACTTTCAGTTATACAAACACACATAGGTAATGTGTGTTCAGGGTCATGATGTAAACTGTATGTCTTCTGTGGACTGTGGTAAAAAAGATTGAGTAACACTAATTTAGAGCACAGGTCCAAGAGATTCAGATGGTATAGATAATAAAAACCAAAAATATGCAGAAATACTGACTCAATGGCAAGTATTATTAGGGTAAGAACAAAAAAATAAGATAAGAACAAAAACTTAAGAAAGTTTTCCTATGTAAGGTACTTTAATCTGAACTGAAATTTAGGAGAAGGCAGGTTTTACTTAACATGGAGATGATGGAATAAAAGACACTGCCATTTCTGAATTATGTTCATCTCCAACATATTTATTTGAAAGTGCTAACAAAATGCACACTCCTCTGTCCCTTCCTCTCCTTCCACATATGGGAGCTGTAAGGTACTGTATGTCACTACTTGCCAATTATAAATGAGCTCTGAAGGATCAATGGTGGGGAGGGCAGATGGCTGGGGGTGGCAATGGGCCTTTACCATTGTTTTCGCAGATCTGGGGTGGTCAGAATGGTCGAGGCAATCCGGGCCCCATTGAGAGGAGGGTTGGAATACATGGGCCGGATCAAGATCTTCAATTGTGACTCCACCCTTTTTGCTTCTTCAGCATCTTTGCAGACCACAGTGAAGGCTCCCACACGCTCACCTGAGAAGACAAAATGGATCTTATTTTCTAATTCTCCTACCTAAAATGCTACAGCAAATCATGATTAAATTTACTACACATTATCTGTTTTCATCAGAAGCAAAAATAACTCTCTGTTATAAATAAAAAGTTTTCAATAACTTTGGTGAATCTAGGTACAACAGAAAGTTTGAACACTCAAGAGTATTCAAAGGTCTCCTTTTATTGTTTTATGGAGCAGTCACTTTTTGTTTAGAGAGGCAGTAATCAGTGTTCTTTGCTGGAGAAATTCAGGGACACTAGAGAAGATATGGCTAAGATCAGTAAAATCCACTTTACCTGTCATTCTTCTCTGGGTGAGGAGGGACAGGGAACATGCACACACACACCAAACTCTACACCTTTGTGGCATCCTCTCCTAGCACTTCTTCCATCTCACACATCACTCTGGGTCCTTTAGCTTACCATATAAGCCCATGTTCTTGGCATAGGATTGGCAGAGACAAACATTAATGCCCTGTTCAATGAAGTGGCGTACAGCCCAGGCATCCTTGTTACCATCACCACTGGCAAAGCCTTGGTAGGCCATGTCAAAGAATGCAAAGAGATTGTTTTTCTGGAAGGGAAAAGAGAAGACCAAACCTTTAGGCAGTCCCTCTTAAGATGCCCCAGATGGTACCTGTGCTTATGGAGGCCATGCTGCCTCACACAGAGAGTCAACATTTTTCTCCCCAGATGGCAGTTTGGAGATATTTAATTTTCCTGGAGTCAAGATAACAACATACATTTTTTACTTTGGTGGATATGGTCCCTCAAGAAGACATTAGAGAATCTTTATTTCAATCTGCCCTGAAGCCTGCTTGGTCAAAGAGGAAGCTCTTTTCAGCCCGCAGTGGTCAGGGTAATGATTCTGGTTCAGTCAACTCAGGACCAGCACCAGCCCTTTCTAGGGTAACGTAACTGGCCAACACATCTTATACCCAGGGCTCACGGAATGGCCTCTTAGAACCGTCTCATCTTGAAAGTGCCCTCTGAGTGCTCTTTCTTTGTCTCATTCTGTTTACAGTTTAGGATTGACAGACTGTAAAGAAAGGGAAACCAAAAGGAGCGAAAATGGGGACACATGGCAACAGGAATATTTTCTTCCCTAGGAATTTTGACTAGAGCCTTCTCTGATAGCTGACCTTATGCACAATATCAGCAATGCCAAGGAAAGTAGCAAGGACAGGTGGGGACGTGAAAAAGTGGATAAAGGATGAACACGTAGCCACTGACCAGGGCAAAGGTAGGCACCAGCAGCAGACATCCTGGGCCAGTGGATGCCTGCTGATCAGGCTAGCCAATGACAAGTTTTATCAGAATTCCCTACATCCAGGCTGAGGAGCAAAAATTATTTTCGAACTGCTCATGTATCATCAATTACAGAACTGCTAATTATGCAAACGAACGCTTTCCTGGCAACTTAACATTGCATGGAAATTTCGCACAGGCTCAAGGTTAATTAATTCTCACTGTTAAGATGTTGCCAAGTTAAGCATCTAAAGCTAGTTACTAAAAACAGAACTGTCCCCAGTCAGTTCACCCTCCTCACCTTCACCACTGCTGCTATTTCCTTCCACTGCTCAGGGCGAGGGTCCACTCCTGTGGGATTGTGGGCACAGGCATGCAGGAGAATAACACTTTGCTGTGGTATTTTCTAAAGAGAAAAACAACCAACAGATTGCTTTGCAGCTTTAAAGGAGATAGTTTACCTGAAATGCCACAGGGTCACTATTATTTGATAAGTAACAATGATGACCTAAGGTCTGGGAATTAGCTCATCCCCCGTATTTTAAGTCAGGTGTTGAGACCCAGCTGGGAGACATCAAGTCCCTACAAAGAGGCTTACCCTTTGCTTCTTTACCCTCCTGCCCTGAAAGCCACTTACTGAAATGTCCTCAAGAGCGCCTGTGACATCAAAGCCGCACGTCTTGGGGTCATAGTACCGATAACCCTGTAGCTGCAGGCCAGCGTCCCTGAAGATGGGTGTGTGATTTCCCCAGGATGGTTTGGGCAGAAAGACATCTCGGCTGAACTTAAAAAATCTTTGCTATAAGACGAGATGAAAGGGAATGGAAAAATAAAGAAAGGAGAGCGAAAAACAGTTGATGTTTTACCGAGAAGACACTTTTCTCTATTGAAACTCAGCTTCTCTCTCTGATTGAAAGTACTGACTCAGCAGCAAGACTGCCTAGGTTGGAATCCAGGCTCTGACAATTATATCGGCTGTTGTCGCCGAGGACCTGTCTGGACCTCACGTTCTCTTTTTGTAAAACGGTGTTAACTGAACCTCCTTCAGGAAGATTAACCAAGTTAAAACACAAATCTCCTAGTAATAGTATGTGTTCACTAAATTATATTTATTATGATATTATAATATTATTATTATAATATCTTGTAATTTATTCTAAGCACTTTCTTTCCCCCTTCCTCCCCAAGTCCATTTATCAGAGAACAGGAAATCTTCCAGCTTTGTGGCAAGAGGAAATCTACTTCTGGGTCAGCAAACACGCATGCAATAGGAAACCCCATCATCCTCAACTTACAGACTGTCTTACAGCTCTTTCCTGAAGGGGTTTCCAGACTCACCAGAAAATTGGCTCCGATCCTTAAGGCCCCAGTTCCAGAAATGGTCTGTACAGTGACGTACTGAAGAAAAGAGCCACAGTCAGTGAGGCGCAACACTCTCTGCAGGCCCGCAAAGTAATCAGACTGAGGTCAAGCCCACAGAGGGACACTGTGCAGTCAGCACCCTGCCTTCTTCAGAAGCTGAAGACAACGTTCCAAAAGAATATTTGGAAACGAGAGAACAGTACTGTTGTGTCATTTCTGTTTTCTAAGAGACAGACTGACTCTCCCCACGGGTTCTCAAAAGAGCTGTCTCTTCAGTTTTCAATGCCTTTGCTGATGTAGAAGCTAATTCGTTATGGCCTGTTATTAGTGTCATCCTGTGTTATGTGAGAAACTTTCAGGACATAAAAAATCCTACCCCCCTTATGAAAAAGTAGTGATTTATACAGAGAAAAAAAGACACTAAGAACAGTCACTATATTACAATATTATTCTAGAATTATACAAAATTAAATGACTCTCTGAACATCAAAGAACGAGTCTTCTTGAAAAGCAAGTTAACAAGTACATTAGGATAACATTTCTACATTTTAAAGTTGTCTAAGAGGTCCCCTTCTACGATAATAAATAATCTGAAAATATTATCTCTTGGGTAATAGGGAGATGCCTGAGGTAAATCTGTTTTTCAAATTGGGTCAACTTTAGGAGATGAGTAAGAAACCACAGGTGTTTTTTTATTTTCCCTTTTTAAAGGCACTATAAAAGTAAAAGGCTCTACAAAACATAAACCTATTTTCTGGACTGGGGGGCAGTGGATTAAATGGGGGGAATCCAACTACCAAACTCTTTACTAAACAAAGTTTGTCTCTGCAAACTTTGGCATGATAGAAATAAAAACCTAACTGTAGATCTGAAAATAGTAATGATTCATAAAGGCACAGCAATTTATAAAAGTCTTATACTTAGGTTACAATTTGCTAGATGGACACAAACTAAGCAAAAATTCCAGACAAATACAAAAGTTCTCAAGAGAGGTTAACAGGTGGTTGATTGTATGGCTATCAATCAAACCATATTCTGCCCATGACTTATGGTCATGACTACATCACCCTGGGGTCGAGGCTGTATGCTTTTCTGTGAGGTAATGAATTAACGTGTGGACTTAGACCAGTCTTGTGAATAAATTGTACTTATTCTGGCTTTGGGGGCTGGGAGGGGAGAAATGTTGGCTTAGTTTTGCTACTTTGTGTGTTTTTCCCCAGAAAAATAAATATTTAAACATACAAATGTATCCATTAAAGAAGACATTTATTTCAAAAGAAAGTAAACTATAATGCACATGAGCCCACATGTCAGGGGGCTGTTCAATGGCCTGGCTGCATCCCACTTGCACGATGCTATTCTACTACAATTGCTGGGCCTGCGTATACACTGTGGGTGCATATGGGAATCTGTCTGTAAAAAGCTTATGTCTAGTAACCTTTAGGGACATCTTTCTTCCATAAGAGGGCCCCCCAGGGAATAGGAAAGGGGAGACACCTGGAGGCCACTTGTACTTCCTGTCATAGCTGCATTGGTGCTCTCTGGACCTCTGAGAGAGGAGGGAGACAGCAGGAAGGGAGCACAGTCTGCTCTCTTTCAGTGTCCAAACTGGCTGTGAAGGGGCAGCAGAGGAGGCCAGACTAGTCCTGGCGCCAACAGTCCACCTGTGGCTTGTTTCCCGCCTGCTCCCTCCATCTAAGCTGGAAGCTTAGGGTATGAGGGTGGGGGCTAATTATAGGCCTTAAACCCGGCATAGTTTGGCATTCCTAAAGCATAGTCAATGTAAAATGAACATAAGCACACAGTGACTAACAGCAAAAGCAGTGTCAGATCTATCAGTCAAATTACTACTGCATTTTTAGAATTGGTGTTATATGAAATCTTTTATTTAATTAGTGCCAATTTACTATCTAAAGAAGAGATATTAGCAACAGTGTGGCCACCTCAAAACAATCATCACACACAAAGTGATGTATCTTTTCTTATTTAAATTATTTCAAATTTGTTTAAACTGTTAAATTTAAAGACAGATCCCGTATGATGCCAGAGTTGGCTCCGCTTACCCGGCCACTTTTCACCACTTCGCTATTCTCCCCCAGGGCTAGCTCGGCTGATGCCTTACAAAACTCAGCCAGTCCCCCAATGGGCAGGTATTCTTTGTCCAAATTTTTTGCAGCAATCTGGGCCTCCGCCTAGTCAAGAGAAAATGCATCCATTTAGTTTCTTCTCCTTACCTGGAATTACACCATGATTCATGGGCAATGTTTTATAAGTTAAATTTTGGAAGTAAAGCCTTGTTTTTTATTTGGAGATATTGTCCAAGAAGAAGGCTAAGTAGAATACTTATATTTTATATTGCAAAACAAAAATATTTTGAATTTTTTACTCTATTTTATTATTACTGTTTTTAAAGTTAGGTTTTATGTAGATGGGTATACAGTGTCTCTTGGTTACCATATAACATAAAGTAGCATTCTTGGAATGCACAAGAATAAGGTTTAAGAGAAACGCTTAGGTATAAGAAGATACAATCAAACTAAATACATAAAAAGAACCATTTCAAGATATATGCCAGTCTAAGCCCTTCAAAGGTTAACAGTAATAGCCACATATCTTCATGCTTTCGAGTCAGAGGCCTGGCTGTCCTATACCGGCTGTGTGACCCTGGGCAAATTATTAACCTTCCTGAGGCTCAGTTGCCTCATCTGTTGAATGAGGGAACAACTGTTTCTACACCTCACGTGACCCAGGTGAAGAGTTGATGAGGTAATGTACAGAAGAGTGTGGGGGTGTTCCAGTTTGCAACAGTAGCTAACACTTGCTGAATACTTTCAACTGACTTACTGAGACTGAAGGAAATCCCTGCACCACCTGAGACCCAGCAGCGGACCATTTTCAGTGAGTCTTTTCATCACAATTCTTTCTTTTCTTTTTTTTTTTTTTATTGATGTCTTAGTTTATAACACTGTGGGGTTTTAGTTGTACATTTTTGTTTGTCCGTCACCTTGTGGATGTAACCCTTCACCCCTTGTGCCCATCCCCACCCCCCTTCCCCTTGGTAACCACCAATCAGTTCTCTCTGTCCGTGTGTTCACTTATATTCCATACATGAGTGAGTTCATGCAGTGTCTGTCCTTCTCTCTCTGGCTTATTTCACTTAACATAATACCCTCTAGGTCCTTCCATGTTGTTGCAAATGGGACAATTGTGTCTTTTCTTATGGCTGAGTAGTATTCCATTGTATGTATATACCACATCTTCTTTACCCAATCATCAGTTGAGGGACACTTGGGTTGCTTCCACTTCTTGGCTATAGTGAATAATGCTGCAATGAACATAGGGGTGCATACGCCTCTTGTGATGGTTGATTTCACGTCCATTGGGTAGATGCCCAAGAGTGGGATTGCTGGATCATACGGTATTTCTATTTTTAATTTTTTGAGGACTCTCCATACTGTTTTCCATAGAGGCTGCACCAGTTTGCACTCCCACCAGCAGTGAATGAGGGTCCCCGTTTCTCCACAACCTCTCCAGCATTTGTTGTTATTTGTCTTTGTGATTATAGCCATTCTAACCGGTGTAAGGTATCACAATTCTTTCTTGAGTCCTTTTTTCTACTCAAAGAATTATAGAGAGAACACCTAATCCACACTCCATACGCTCTGAAATTACTTCCTTCAGTGGTTCACTTAGCCCATGCTCTATTACTGCACCGGCACATGAGGGCCTGCGCCCGCCTGCTGCACGGTGTCCAGCTCAGATGATGAGAGTTCTTGACTCTCACCCAGAAGCATTCATCTCTAACTTCTCACGGTGCCTAGTTCTGCTGTATGGAGGAACACCACCCCCCCACCCCACTTTTGGAAGTGACAAAGCAGCACATTCATATTTTATCAGAGGATGTACAGATGGAAAGAAAAGACATACTTTCTTTTAAATAACTATTCTAAGTGTATTAGTTATATTATCTATAATTATAATGATAACCAACAGAAAGACTACTAGTAAAAATACAACAAAAATAAAGAAAATTACTCTAGAGTTCAATAGGAAAAAAGAACCAAGCATGCCTGTGTAGGAGGGCTTTATTAAGGCGATCAAAATGAGAAAAATGGAAATAACAACAGAAAGTCTCATCCACAAAGAGACGAGAGACGATATCTATCACCAAGGGAGAACGTTTAAATTCTTGGTCCTTTTCTGCATCCTTGGGATTAAACATGACACTATGCCCGTTTTATAGATAATCATGGAAGTCCAACCTACGTGATTCAAGCAGTTAGTATCAGAACTCGAACCCAGGTCTCCTGACTCCCGGTCCAGCAGTCTCTCTGCCACTCTCCAGGAGCTCCTTTCAGTTTATTCATCCTGATCAAGCAGGAGACGGATGGCAAGCTTACCTTCTGGACACTAGGGAGCACGTAAGGCTTTCCATTATCATCCCGATAGGCACCAACTCCCAGATTCATCTTTTTGCTGTTGGTATCTCTCTTATAGGCTTCTGTAACTCCCAGGATGGGATCTGGTGGACCCATCTCCACATGGGCCCACCAGGAGCTGAAATGGGAAATACAAGACATCAGTTCCAGGAGCTAGATTTCCATAGCCAGAGATGTCTCGGATCTGCCAAAAACCCATTTCAACAAATGTTTGCATGTTTACTATGCACAGGGTATAGTAATAGGCACCAATAATCGACAATGCATAAAACTTCAAAGTACCCTGCAGAAGAGTGGAGAAGATAAACAATTCCACTACAAATGCTATAAGAAGCAGAAGGGGGGCACTGGAATCATCCTGGGGAGGACAGGGCGTGTGTGTAGGCTCTCAAAGCAGTCCAAACCTGACCTGAATTCCTAGGCAAGGAATACTTCAAGTAATTTGGCAGTGAGAAGCTGAGAGTGGTAAAAGATGAGACTAGAGGAGTGAGCAAGGGCCAACGCAAGAGTATTATGTGACACCCCCTGCCACGGGCTTGGGTTTTATTCTCTTCCCAAACTTGTTAACGGCATCATTTGGAGAGCTTGTCAAAAATACACGTTCCTGGGCTCCATGTTGGATGTAGTGAAAAAATGTAGAATCATTAGTTCTTTTTGAGGGGGTAGTGGTGAGCATGTAAAGGGAGTGATGTGAATGGAATTGCATTTTTAGAGTCCATCTGGTTGCAGAGTGGGGTATTGAACGCAGAGTGGTAAGGGTAGATGCAGAAGGATCATTGAGGAATCTGGTTTCCTATGCAGCAAGAGTGATAAAGAGATGAGGGCCTGAACCAGGGTGGGGGCAGCAGGAGTGGAGAGGATGGCAGAGAATTGCTAGGTACTTAGGAATTAAAAATCAGCTGGAAGAACTGGTTGTAACATTTTACTGATTTCATTACTTATTGAGTTAAAATGTTTGACAAAGTTCATTATTTTATATTTGTATGAGAGTCATGATTTTACCTTAAAAATTATCCTTTAACAGTCCTAAGGGTCATCCATCAATGCCCAGTGGAGTCACCTGACTGGGCCAGGTGAACTGTGTTGCCGGGGAAGTGCACTCCCTGAGGGAAATCCCAAGAGGCAATATAACTTCATAGAACTCTGCTTCTCTAGCTTGTTCCCCCCCGACTCCTGATTTGGGGGTTCTGGTTCACTTATAGCCAATAAGCTAGTCCCCATTGGCAGCACTGTGAATTTGATTTCATGCTCTGACGATTCAGTGATCTCTGTAAATAGTACAGACTTAGTCTCTGGTGGGTGAGAGACGACAGATAACCTGGTTTGGTTTTTTGCACCTTTCTTTTTAAATCAGATCTGTGAGGTTTTTTTTCGTGTGTTTACTCTTTATCTGTGGCTGAAGATGTAGATCTGAAGAGCTTATAAGCTCTCTATGTGTCAGCAGTTTAGAAAGCCTTTTTTTGGTTTTACCTCTGAGTGTCTGAATGTGAAATGTTTTCCACCTCTGGAGAGATAAATTAGACTGTAGAAACCTCAAATTAAAAGCGCTCTTTCTGGTTGTGTTATTGAGACTGAATTTCTGGTACTTCAAATGTGCTAGACTCAATTTTATTTCTTAATGAAACTAACTCATGGGGGCCGGCCCGGTGGCGCAGCGGTTTAGTTTGCGCTTGGCAGCCTGGGGTTCGCGGGTTCGGATCCCGGGCACCTGCCGACTCACTGCTTGTCAGCCGTGCTGTGGAGGTGTCCCATATAAAGTAGAGGAGGATGGGCACGGATGTTAGCCCAGGGCCAGTCTTCCTCAGCAAAAAAGAGGAGGATTGGCAACGGATGTTAGCTCAGGGCTGGTCTTCCTCACAAAAAAAAAAAAAAAAAAAAGAAACAATGCAGGCTGGGGAAGGGTGTGGAAGAGTAATGTTCAGTGATACAAAGACAGCCTCAGGGCACAGAATATTACTTATAGGGGCCCTGAGGAAAAGACCTAATAGCCTGGGAAGGGGAGGTAGTATAGGCTCAGAATACTTCCAGGAGGAGGTGACCTATGAGTGTTAAGGTGAAAGGAGGAAAAAGGCATTCCAAGCAGAGGCATAAGAATAAAGGCTAAGGGTGAGAAAGAGCCGGGGTGGGGGCCTGGGGGTGCTGGGGTAGGGGGTGGGGCGTGGGTGTTGCAGCAGAAAAATGGAAGCAGGAAGCAAGGTTCCAAATTACTTAGGTGAATTACTTAGTAATCATTTATCCAGTCTCAACCGATCGGATGTTTCAGCATGGCACAGTGAAAGTTCTCTGAGCTCACTATGCTGACAAGGTCGGTGGATGATTTCATTAGAATTTCTTTCTCAACAATCGATCTCTCGCTGAACTTGTGGCCAGTCAGCACTCACACCTCACTCCCCCATGAGACACACTGGATGGCTGGATGGATGTGGCAGTTCAGAGTTAAATTTATGCTCTCCTAGCAAGTTGAAAGTTGCCTCAGTCTCCATAGCTGTAATTGGTATGTTCAGTGAATTCTCTGTTATTGAAGGGTGGATTATTCCATTTTTGGATTTCCCAGGCTTTTACTTTTTTTAATAGGTTGCCTCGGGCAATGTCAGTTCTGGGCAAACTGCATGGATTCATATAACAGCTCAGCCACCTACCAGCTGTGTGAGCACAGGCAAGTCAGTTAACTGCTCTAAGTCTCAAATTCTCTTACCTGTAAAACGGGGGTTCAACAGTACCTACCTTGCAGGGTTATTATGAGGATGAAAGGGGTTATGAAGTACAAAACCCTCGGAACAGCCCCTGTCACAGAGCGAGCGCCTGATGCTTGCTGGTATCAGTCATTAAACTAAACTACTACACTTTTATTTATAACCACCGTGCCACTAGTATGGAGCCTGGCGAGGTAAGTATGTAGAGAATTCAAGGAGCCTATGGTCATAAGACTTTATGACCAAATGGAAGTCTTCCCTGCTTTTCAATTATTACTACTTAGTTTTTTCTAGAGTCTCGACAGACATTATCATTCTTCCTCCTCACTAGCTCTATTGCCAGGACTCAAAATCCCTCTCATTCTTTTTCAATGTTCTAGGCTGCTTGGTTGTTCTAGTATCTAAGCAATAGTGAGAAACAGACACCTTGAAGCAACTTCTGCACTGGGCCTGAAGAAAGCTTTCCTGATTTCCTACCCAGAATTCAGACCCTGAAAACATGTAGCCACCTGCCTATCTACATCGCTGTCATTAACTGAGTGAAAGGAATACTTTGAATGTCAAGGACATATCATAGAGAACTTCTAGTAAGCAATTTTCATTTTTAAAAAGATGGTTCTGTCTACCAGGCCTTCAGTCAACGATGACAGAGCCGCTGCCCCTAGCCACCAGGACAGAAGGCATTATTCTTGTTAACCGGTGTGAAAAGCACTTAGCTGTCACGTTCTTTTAAAAGTTTTCTAGCATAGAAATTATCTCAGAAACAACAGCTTGGAGCCTTCGGGCAGAGATCTGATCAAGAGTGGTATCTTTTAAGAAGAATTCTAAAAGCAATTTGAAAATTCTGAATCTCAAACACTCTAAATATAGGAGCAGAGACATCCAGTTTGATGAGTCCTACATCAGAAATTGGGTTCAGGTCCTCTAAACCCTTCATTATTGCATTCTTTAAAGGGTAAAGACTCTATGCCCACATTGTAAGGACCCTGATTTTTTAAAGGGATAGTAGTAGATGAAAACAAGAGTGCTCTAGGGACAAAATTGATGCTGATAACCTGTGGTCTATAAAGTGATTCCTATCAATGCACTTTGGACATAAGTGCAAAGCCTCAGGCATTGAGCAATACTGACCGGCAAACCGAAAGATGTTAGGTACAAAGTATTCAGATAAGCATTTCCAATTCAAATACCTTGCAATTTCCCTGGCAGCCTACCCAGTGCTTTATAGTTTTTAAGATGCTTTCCCTCAGCACCTTTGTTTAAAATAAGAAGTTAATTAACTTGCTCACGATCACAGAGGTAAAAGCGGCAAAAACAATACTACAAGTTTGATCTTCTAACTACTCGTTATTGTACCACTATTGCACACTGCCTGTCTAAAGGGTCTTAGGATACTCCTTCAGTTGTTTCACTAAAAACTAACTAATCAGAATTAAGTAATTAAGAACAAATCATTAGGGGCCGGCCTGGTGGCATAGTATTAAGTTTGCATGCTCCGCTTCAGCAGCCCAGGGTTTGCAGGTTTGGATCCTGGGTGTGGACCTATGCACAGCTCATCAAGCCATGCTGTGGTGGAATCCCACATACAAAATAGAGGAAGGTGGGCACAGATGTCAGCTCAGGGCCAATCTTCCTCAGCAAAAAGAGGAAGACTGTCAATGGATGCCAGCTCATGGCCAATCTTCCTCACCAAAAAAACCGAAATCATTATAAATCAAATACATTAGCATATTTTTGTTTCTTCATTGACCTGTGACTATGTCTGATTTCACATCACTATGCTTTTTATAGCACAGGTCAACAAGAAAAGGTTAAATATTTAGCGCTTTCTGTTTTTAAAAATGTGGCTAAATAAACACTTCAACTTAGAGAGTTCCATTTAAATGACCCAAATATGCCCATCAATGGATGAACGGATAAAGATGTGGTATATATACACAATAGAATACTACTCAGCCATAAAAAAAAGATGGAATCTTGCCATTTGTGACATGGATGGACCTTGAGAGTATTTTGCTAAGTGAAATAAGTCAAACAGTGAAAGTCAAATACCATATGATTTCACTCATAAACAGAAGATAAAAACCACCACCACCACCAAACAAACACATGGACATGGAGATTAGATTGGTGATTACCAGAGGTGAAGTATTCGGGCATATGTGTATCATGACAGATGGTAGTCTTTGGGTGGTGAACAAGACGTAGTCCACAGAGAAATCAAAATATAATGATGTATACCTGAAACTTGTACAATTAGTTATAAATCATGTTATAACAATTGTTATAAACCAATGTTACCTCAATAAAAATAAGTAAATAAAATGACCCAAGTATGAAAATTAAGTATTTCATAGGAAAAATCCTCAGTTCTTCAGAATACCAACGCCAATGTTTCACTGTATTAGAATGAGCAGTTTTTAAAAAAAGAAATTTCAATTACCTGAGTTTATTTTAAATGTTTTCCACTTTTACCATTTGGTTTTGGGTAAGAATCACTTCTGCAGCAGCGAGAGTGAAAGTTCTCCCTTCCTTGGTGTCTGAACAGTTAACACTCATGGCCAGATATGGCATCTGGTTCTATCACCCAATCACATATCAGTGTTTAAACCTGAACAGTCCCTCCTCAACTGCAGGAGCTCAAATATTTTAAGACTATTTTTTTTGTACACATTTTGCACAACTGTGGTTTCCCTATATGTTTAGACTTTGATCTAAGATACAATATTAAAATGTCACATTTGTTGCTATTGCATTAATTTAAAAATCAACGTTTAAAATAAAAATAGTCCATTTGAAAGACATGCCAGGCACTGTTTAAATGCTGAGATATAACAGTGAACAAAGTACTAGGTATAGTTCTCATGGAACTTACATTCTAATGGGGAAAAGACAGGAAAGAAAAATGAGTCAGGCTCTCAAACTGCAAGAATGACTAAAAGGTCACACCCATAGGGATTTTCACCCAACACTTTAAGTAGAGCTGTAGGCCACTTGGCCAAATCCATAAAACAAGAGATTATTTTAAGATGACTACAACAGTGAAACAGACTTTCTCTTCCCATAACTTTAGGCACCCCTTTCTGTTCTCCAAATTTGCTGCATAAATAACCCCTCCCTAACCCTGGTCGACTAGGTAGACTGGCTGAAAGAGCACACCTTGACTCTGGGCCAAGAAGGAACCAAATCAGGGAGAGAAGAAAGTATGAAAGCCTGGGCAAAACTGTACTGCCACGAGTGCGGGGCTTTGGAAAGGACAAACTGTTCTGCTGGCTCAGAGACAACGTGCATACATCCAAACGAAAGGCCAAGGCACCACGTCGGGGAGGTCACGGCTTT
Source organism: Tapirus indicus (assembly GCA_031878705.1). Classification (NCBI taxonomy): domain Eukaryota; kingdom Metazoa; phylum Chordata; class Mammalia; order Perissodactyla; family Tapiridae; genus Tapirus; species Tapirus indicus. The sequence continues at coordinate 25,891,148 of CM062927.1, read as the reverse complement.
GCTCCTTGGAGTTAATATCTGGTAGGAGTGGTTTGGAGACTCGGTTCCTGACTAGGTGGTGCTCAAGGATTCTGTCCCAAATAGGCTTCTTGAGTGAATTAATCGCCTGGCTTAGGTTTCCGCTAGGAAGGAATTACCAACTCGTTTAATGCTCTGTCCTTTTTCTCCGCAACACTTAAACAGTTTGAAATTACGTCTTTGTAATTTTCTGAGTGACACCTGCCCCTTTCTCAGGCCTACTCGCTGCTATCAGGCCTGTTCCCGCTGTGTCTATCACCAGCATCCGGTCCAGTGTCTGGTCCTGTGGAACCGGGGTGACAATATTTACGAACTGAAAGAGTAGAGCGAGAGGGAGTGGAAGTACGGCGACCTCACTACAGCCAGAGCTCCGAAGGGCTTAACAGAAAAAAGGAGGTGCACCACACCCCGACCCTTTTCCAGCCAAAGGCCAAACGGCCCGGTGTGGGGGGTCACCGGTGACTCAGGCGGGAACAAGGGTGGGAGGATGCCGCGCGCCAAGGTCACGCAATGCAGAGAGAAAAGCCGGCCCCGAAAGCCAGAGCCCCGAGAACCTTCCTCCCCCCAGGCACACAAACGGCAGCCAGCCCCCGCCCGACCAACCCCGCTCGGTCCCCAGGGAGGCCACGACAGGTGAGCCCCGCTGTCCCCTAGGGCAGCACGTCAAGGGCACCAGCGCCCCCCCGGCGCCGCAGCCAATCGGCGCGAGGGAGCCCCGGTGCCGCAGCCAATCAGCGCGAGGCCGGCCAGGCGCCGCAGACCGCGTGCCGTCCCCTCGCCCCCCCACCCCCACCCCGAATCTGCGTCCCGTAACCCCCCACCCTTGAACGGGAGTCCGGGTACCGTAGAGGGCCACACTTCCTAACCCAGGGGAGCGCGTTAGCACGCTCTCCTGCGGGCCTGGGGGCAGGGGAGGGGTGGGCTGTAGGACCCCGAGGGTCATTGTGAGGGGCCGATGCTCGATCCTCAGCGCCCAGGGAAGCCGACGGGGGGCAGCGAAAGTGTGTGTTTGCGTGTGCGCGCGCGTGTGCTTGGGGGGGGGGCTATGTCTTGGGGCGCCCGCAGCTCGGCTGGGCAGGCCCATCATCCCGGCTCCGTCCCGGTCTTCCCTGCTCACCTGGCTCTGGCGGAAGCCGCGGCAGCGAGGCCTGGGTGGAAGGCGGCGGCAACCCCGGACAGGACGCGGCCGGAGTGCAGCAGGGCCATGGTGGGCGGCGAGAGGGCAGTGGGTAGCTGCAGGACGGAGCGGAAGGCTGGGCGCACACACGGAGGCGCGGGCTCCTGCTGAAGGTAAGGACAGCGACTTCCCTGGGCGAGGCTAGAGCGGCCGCTCGCCACACCGAGCCGCGTCACAGCGCACCCTGGCGGCCGGAGCCGAGTGGCGGAGCCTCGGGTCCGTCCCGCCCCGCCCCGGCGTCTGCACCGCCCGGGCCACGTGGTCCCGGAAAACGGTGGCGACTCCGTTTACCGCGGTTCGCCGCGCTTGAAACGTTTCATTCATTTAATCACTACGGACTGGAGCGAAGAGGTGGCTGCTATCATGCCGACTGGAAAAATGGGGAAATAGAGGCTGATGTAGGTGAAGTAATTTGCCTAATACCGTACAGCCAGGAACCAAGGGGGCTGACTCTAGATCTTCAGCCGGATTTCTCCCCAAGTGCAAATCACCTCACCTTCTTGAATGTTTCCTTATCTCTGTAACAGAGAAGATAACATGCCTATCTCTTGGAGGCATTGTGAGGATTAAGTGAGATTAGCCGATTATGTCTAAAAACAGGGCCTGGTTAAGTAAGCAGAAAATAACCTGTGGTTATTAATGACAAACGTGTTTTTCAAATCCTTGCAGTTGTGTGTGGAAGAGAATTAATCACTTTTAGAGGAAAAAGCGAATGAATTTGAGATCCCAGAAGTTGAATGATTCAAACAAGGCCACTGTAAACACAGGCTATTTCTCTGACAGTCTTCTCTAAAACCCAAATAGAATGTCCCTTGCTGATTTAATTTATCTTCTGTGGCATCACATTGCCTGAATGAATAAGTTCAGATGCCCACCTAGGGTCGCATTCTAGGCCCTTCCCAGACCAGCCCCAATTTACTGTCTCAGACTCATCTCCTCTCTCTCTGACCCCATCCTATGCTCTTACAGGCTTCAACTTTCCATTCCACTACTATATTAGTTTCCTAGAGCTACTATAACAAATTACCACAAACTGGATGATTTAAAACAACAGAAGTGTATTCCTTCACAGGTCTGGAGGCTAAAAGTCCAAAATCAAGGTGTGGGCAGGGTTTGTTCCTTCTTGAGTCTGAGACGAAATCTGTTCCAGCCCTCTCTCCTACCTTCTGGCAGTTGCTGGCAACCCTTGGCAGCTCCTTGGTTTGGAGACACATCACTCCATCTCTGCCTTATTTTCACACGTGTTCTCTCCCCGTGTGTGTCTCCTCTCTTTTTATAAGGACACCAGTCATATTGGATTAGGGCCTACCGTAATGGCCTCGTCTTAACTTGATTACATCTGCAAAGACCCTATTTGCAAATAAGTCACACTGGCAGGTACCTGGGGTTAGAACTCCAACATATCTTTTTGGAGGATGCATTCAACCTGTAATAATCACTGTCCTCAAGATTCAGCAGTTATACTTCCAGGTATAGACTCTGGTGACCTCACACATGCATAAGGATGTCAGTGAAGCATTGTTTACAAAAACAAAACACAGGGAACAACCTAGTTGCCCATCATTAGGGAAATAGATGTGCTGTTACAGTCACATGATGAAGCACTATAGAGCTACTGGCTGAACGAACTCTATAGGTATCGGCATGGATAGAGCTCAAAAACACAAAAAAGGAAGTTGCAGAACTCTAGGTAGAATATGGTACCATTTAGATAAAATTTTAAAATACACAAAACCATACCATACATTCATTCATAAATGTATGTAGAAGTTTGAAAAAGTACACCAAGGAATACAGTTCAGTATAAGATCAGGAGGGCATGCGAGGGTGTTTGCCCTTGTGGAGGGAATGACACAACTTTGTCATATTTGCATCATAAAAAATTATGGATAATATTAACAATTGTCACCATTCTGGGTGCGGGTATTTGTTATATTGGTCTCTGTAATATATATATTTAGCTTTCTCATAAGAAAGCTCATTTGAGTTACTGGTATGAAAGATGGATTGGAAAGAACACGCCAGGAGGTGGGGAGACTAGGTAGAAAAAAGGCTAACAGAGTAATCCAGGCAAGAAATTCTGATTGTCTGAGCTCAGGTAGAAGTAGCAAAGGTTACAGATCTGGGACATATCAAAGAGGTAGAATAAAAAGGGTTTGGTGATTAGATGCAGGGAGAGGTGGAAAAAGAATCAGAAATAATTCCCAGTGTATCGGTTAAAACTGGGATTGTCTGCAAGTAACAGAGACCCAAAATAATTGGCGTAAACAAAATAAAACTTATTTCTCTCGCATGAAATTCTGGAGATAGGCAGTCCAGGGCTGGCGTGGCGTTTCTGCCCTATAGAGACCTCAGGGACCCAGGTCCTTCCAGCTTGTGACTTTGCCCTCCATAAGGTGTGGCTCTCACCTAGCCACAACTTCAGCCCCACATCTCCATTCCAGGCAGGAGTCTAAAGGAAGGAGCAAAAAAATAAAGTGCAAAGGGTACACACTAGCTGTCTTTTAAGGGGGCTATAATAGGAGGAGGCAGAATGTGGTGAAGATCAGATGGAGGAGAGAGAGCCAGGGGAGGGCACAGGAGGGAGGACTCAGTGCCAGCTGTGGAAATCAGGGAGGCCTTCATGGGTGAGATGGCATTTGATCTGCACTTTGCAGGACATATGAAATTTCATATGTGGAGGAGGAACGAAGGAAAAAGCATGGCCCGTGCCGCTCCTCACTGTCCAGCTTGTTCCTGCTGCCCCCGCTTTCTCTTATCCTTCTTTCTCATCACAGTCAGGGCTGCTCTCCACCTCCTGAATCTCGCTCTAGGAGAAGGCAGTGGCTGGTCTGCTTCCCTCTGCTAGCCATTTTCCCTGGGTTTTTTCACTCTCCCACCTTACACCACCTTCAACCCTGCTATTAATTACTTGGATTCCTGAATCCTGCATTTCAGGTTTTGGTCCTGATCTGCCACCAAGCAGCTGCAGATCCTTTCAGCCATCAACCTGCCATTGCAGAGAGCCTCTGGCAGCCACCCCTGCACTGTCAACCATGACATCTCTGCTTCTCTGTATTTTACAAGAATTTCTGAGTAAGTCCTCATATGTATATTTTTTAGGTCCATCAGTTTTTTCTTTTTCCCCGATTCATTTTTTTTTTGTTGTTGTTGTACTTCATTTATTTGGCTAAATGGTAAAACAGTCTAAATCCAAAACTTTCAAAAGGGAGTTTGCTGTTTTTTTTTTTTTCTCTGATATGTAATTTTATTTTATTATTTTTAAATTTTTTATTTATTATTATTATTATTTTTTTTGTTGATGTCTTAGTTTATAACACTGTGGGGTTTTAGTTGTACATTTTTGTCCGTCACCTTGTGGATGTAACCCTTCACCCCTTGTGCCCCCCCCACCCCGCTTCCCCTTGGTAACCACCAATCAGTTCTCTCTGTCCGTGTGATCACTTATATTCCATATATGAGTGAGTTCATGCAGTGTCTGTCCTTCTCTCTCTGGCTTATTTCACTTAACATAATACCCTCTAGGTCCTTCCATGTTGTTGCAAATGGGACAATTGTGTCTTTTCTTATGGCTGAGTAGTATTCCATTGTATGTATATACCACATCTTCTTTAACCAATCTTCAGTTGAGGGACACTTGGGTTGCTTCCACTTCTTGGCTATAGTGAATAATGCTGCAATGAACATAGGGGTGCATACGCCTCTTGTGATGGTTGATTTCACGTCCATTGGGTAGATGCCCAAGAGTGGGATTGCTGGATCATACGGTATTTCTATTTTTAATTTTTTGAGGACTCTCCATACTGTTTTCCATAGAGGCTGCACCAGTTTGCATTCCCACCAGCAGTGAATGAGGGTCCCCGTTTCTCCACAACCTCTCCAGCATTTGTTGTTATTTGTCTTTGTGATTATAGCCATTCTAACCGGTGTAAGGTGATATCTCAGTGTAGTTTTGATTTGCATTTCCCTGATGATTAGTGATGTTGAACATCTTTTCATGTGTCTATTAGCCATCTGTATCTCTTCCTTGGAAAAATGTCTGTTCATATCCTCTGCCCATTTTTTGATCGGGTTGTTTGTTTTTTTGTTGCTCAGTTGTATGAGATCTTTGTATATTACTGAGATTAATCCCTTGTCGGACAAACGATTTGCGAATATTTTCTCCCAGCTGGTGGGTTGTTTATTCATTTTGATCCTGGTTTCATTTGCCTTGTAGAAGCTCTTTAGTCTGATGAGGTCCCATTTGTTTATTTTTTCTTTTGTTTCCCTTGTCTGGGTAGACATGGAGTCTGAAAGGATCCCTTTATGTCCAATCGCAATTAGTGTACTGCCTATATTTTCTTCCAGGAGTTTTATAGTTTCAGGTCTCACTTTCAGGTCTTTGATCCATTTTGAATTGATTTTTGTATATGGCGATAGGAGATGGTCTACTTTCATTCTTTTGCATGTTGGGGTCCAATTTTCCCAGCACCATTTATTGAAGAGACTTCCCTCTCTCCATTGTATGTTCTTTGCTCCTTTGTCGAAGATTAGCTGTCCATAGGTGTGTGGTTTTATTTCTGGGCTTTCAATTCTGTTCCATTGATCTGTGTGTCTATTCTTGTACCATGTCTATTCCAGTACCATGCTGTTTTGATTACTGTAGCTTTATAGTATATTTTGAAATCAGGGATTGTGATGCCTCCAGCTTTGTTCTTTTTTTTCAGAATTGCTTTAGCTATTCGGGTCTTTTGTTGCCCCATACGAATTTCAGTAGTTTTTGTTCTATTACCGTGAAGAATGACATTGGGATTCTGATTGGGATTGCATTGAATCTGTAGATTGCTTTAGGTAGGATGGACATTTTAACTATATTTATTCTTCCAATCCATGTGCATGGAATATTTTTCCATTTCTTTATGTCCTCCTCGATTTCTTTCAATAGTGTCTTATAGTTTTCATTGTATAGGTCTTTGACCTCCTTGGTTAAATTTATTCCCAGATATTTTATTCTCTTTGTTGCAATTGTAAATGGGATTGTCTTTTTGAGTTCTCTTTCTGTTTTTTCATCGTTAGTGTATAGAAATGCAATTGATTTTTGTAAGTTGATTTTATACCCTGCCACTTTACTGTAGTTGTTGATTATTTCTAGTAGCTTTCCGATGGAATTTTTGGGGTTTTCTATGTATAGGATCATGTCGTCTGCAAATAGTGAGAGTTTCACTTCTTCATTGCCTATTTGGAGTCCTTTTATTCCTTTTTCTTGCCTAATTGCTCTGGCCAGAACTTCCAGTACTATGTTGAATAAGAGCGGTGAGAGTGGGCACCCTTGTCTTGTTCCTGTCCTCAAAGGAATGGCTTTCAGTTTTTCCCCGTTGAGTAGGATGTTTGCTGTAGGTTTGTCATATATGGCCCTTATTATGTTGAGGTACTTTCCTTCTATACCCATTTTGTTGAGAGTTTTTGTCATAAATGGATGCTGGATCTTGTCGAATGCCTTCTCTACATCGATTGAGATGATCATGTGATTTTTATTCTTCATTTTGTTAATGTGGTGTATCACGTTGATTGATTTGCGGATGTTGAACCATCCCTGTGTGCCTGGTATAAATCCCACTTGATCGTGGTGTATGATCTTTTTGATGTATTGCTGTATTCGGTTTGCCAATATTTTGTTGAGGATTTTTGCGTCTATGTTCATCAGCGATATTGGCCTGTAGTTTTCCTTCTTTGTATTGTCCTTGTCTGGCTTTGGTATCAGCATGATGTCGGCCTCATAGAATGTGTTGGGAAGTATTCCATCTTCCTCTATTTTTTGGAATAGTTTGAGTAGGATAGGTGCTAAATCTTCTTTGAACGTTTGATAAAATTCTCCAGGGAAGCCATCTGGTCCTGGGCTTTTATTTTTTGGGAGGTTTTTGATGACTGTTTCAATCTCTTTACTTGTGATTGGTCTGTTCAGATTCTCTATTTCTTCATGATTCAGTTTTGGGAGGTTGTACGCGTCCAAGAATTTGTCCATTTCCTCTAGGTTGTCCAATTTGTTGGCGTAAAGTTTTTCATAGTATTCCCTAATAATCCCTTGTATTTCTGTGGTGTCTGTTGTAATTTCTCCTCTTTCATTTCTAATTTTATTTATTTGAGTCTTCTCCCTTTTTTTCTTAGTGAGTCTGGCTAAGGGTTTGTCAATTTTATTTATCTTCTCAAAGAACCAGCTCTTTGTTTCATTGATCCTTTCTACTGTTTTTTTGGTTTCAATTTCATTTATTTCTGCTCTGATTTTTATTATTTCCCTCCTTCTGCTGATTCGGGGCTTTGTCTGTTCTTCTTTTTCCAACTCTGTTAGGTGCAATTTAAGGTTATTTATTTGGGATTTTTCTTGTTTGTTAAGGTGAGCTTGTATTGCTATGAATTTCCCTCTCAGGACTGCTTTTGCTGCATCCCATATGAGTTGGTATGGTGTATTTTCCTTTTCATTTGTCTCCAGATAGCTTTTGATTTCTCTTTTAATTTCATCAACGACCCATTGGTTGTTCAGTAGCATGTTGTTTAGTCTCCACATCTTTGTCCCTTTCCTAGTTTTTTCCTTGCAGTTGATTTCTAGTTTCACAGCATTATGGTCAGAAAAGATGCTTGTAATGATTTCAATCTTCTTAAATTTATAGAGGTTTGCCTTGTTTCCTAATATATGGTCTATCCTTGAGAATGTTCCATGAGCATTTGAGAAGAATGTGTACTCTGCTTTTTTTGGGTGGAGTGCTCTGTATATATCTATTAAATCCATTGCGTCTAGTTTTTCATTTAAGTCCAGTATTTCCTTATTGACTTTTTGTCTGGATGATCTATCTATTGATGTAAGGGGGGTATTAAGATCCCCTACTATTATTGTGTTATTGTTAATATCTCCTTTAAGGTTTTTTAGCAGTTGTTTTATGTACTTTGGTGCTCCTGTGTTGGGTGCATAGATATTTATAAGTGTTATGTCTTCTTGGTGAAGTATCCCTTTTATCATTATATATTGCCCTTCTTTGTCTCTCATTACCTTTTTTATCTTGAAGTCTACTTTGTCTGATATAAGTATGGCTACTCCTGCTTTCTTTTGTTTGCCATTAGCTTGGAGTATTGTTTTCCATCCTTTTATTTTGAGTCTGTGTTTGTCTTTAGAGCTGAGATGTGTTTCCTGGAGGCAGCAGATTGTTGGATCTTGGTTTTTAATCCATCCTGCCACTCTGTGTCTTTTGATTGGAGAATTCAATCCATTTACGTTTAGAGTGATTTTTGATATATGAGGGTTTAATGTTGCTATTTTATTGTTCATCTTCTGGTTCTTTTGCATTTCCTTCGTTTCTTGTCCCTTGTGTTTCGGACTGCTAATTCAATTTGGTATTTCTGCATGCTCATTCTCTTGCTTTTCTCTTTATTTGTCATGTGTGGTTCTCTTCTGGTTGTTTGTTTAGTGGTTACTGTGCGGTTTATATAAGCGATCTCCTGGATAAGAAAGTACATTTTCAGATGCCTCCTTTTTCCTGAGGCTGGGTCAGTTCAATCCCTTACCTCTTCCCCTCCTTATTTGTTATCTCTTTATTCCAGATTGTGTCATGAATGTGTGTTTCCAGTGATGAGCTTGAATTAATTTTTGATGTTTTCCAACTGTATTTTGTTCTGGTTTAGTCTCCTTGCTTTTCTCCTTGCTGAAATCTTTGTATCCCCTTTCTCATTTGTTTTTTTTCAGGCCTAAGGGCCTTCTTGAGCATTTCTTGTAGTGGGGGTCTTGTGGTGACGAACTCTCTTAGCTTTTGTTTATCAGGGAGAGTTATTATTTCTCCATCGTATTTGAAGGATATTTTTGCTGGATAAAGTATTCTCGGCTGAAGGTTTTTGTCTTTCATGATTTTGAATATATCATTCCAGTCTCTCCTAGCCTGTAGAGTTTCTGTCGAGAAATCAGCTGAGAGCCTGATGGGGTTTCCTTTGTATGTTATTTTGTTTTTTTGTTTAGCTGCCTTCAATATTATTTCCTTGTCACGGGTATTCTTCAAGTTTGCTACTATGTGGCGAGATGATTTTTTATTCCTGTTTATATATTTAGGTGATCTATTGATTTCATTCACTGTTATTTCCCTCTCGTTCCCTAGTTTGGGGAAGTTCTCAGCTATTATTTCTTTGAACAAACTCTCTGCTCCTTTTTCTCTTTCTTCTCCTTCTGGAATACCTATTATCCTTATGTTGCTTTTCCTCATTGAGTCTGATATTTCTCGAAGAATTTCTTCATTTCTTTTTAGTCTTAGCTCTCTCTCCTCCTCTACCAGGAGCATTTCTGCATGGCTATCCTCAATAGTGCTAATTCGTTCCTCCATATTGTCAGTTCTGCTCTTTAAAGACTGCATTTTTTCCACTATCTCGTTGATTTTGTTTTTCATCTCCAATAATTCTGATTGGTTTTTCTTTAGGGTTTCAATCTCTTTTGTGACATAATCCCTGAATTCGTTGATTTGTTTCTGTGTGTTCTCTTGTATTTCGTTGAGCTTGTTTATGATAGCTATTTTGAATTCTCTCTCGTTCAGGTTATCAAATTCTGTACCTTCAGGGTTGGTTTCTGGGTGTTTGTCATTTTCCTTTTGGTCTGTAGCCCTGACATATTTTCGCAAGGATCCGACGGGGACGGCTTTATTTTTACCCGTCATGATTAAAGTTAGTCCTGCAGTTTCCCCCTGCTGCCACTAGATGGAGATCGTGAGCGGTTTGCTCTGAGGCGGCTGCAGCCCCCGGAGGGATTATGCTGAAAGGCTGGGTGTGTGGGGGGAGGGGTCCTCTCTTTCTCCTGCTTGACCCGGGGGTTTCCTTTCTGGCTCTCTTAGGGTGTTTGCTACACCCCCTAAGCAGTCCGTTGTCACTTCCCCGTGGGGATCTCGCGACAGTCTGTGAGAGCACCTGGATGGCGCTAGTTTTCCCCGCTGTGGGCGGCCCCTCCCCCCTCTGACCGCGAACCGCGCTGTTTTTGCCGATCGATTGGGGAGGGGGAGTACAACCTCCTACCTCTCCTCCCGTCCTCCTGGGCTTCCCGCGCCTCCACCGTCCGATGTATGGCAGCAGGGGTTTCTCAGAAGTCCTTCGTAATGTTTGATTGAGCTCTGTTGGAATGTGAATGATGTTTTCGTTGTGTCGTAGGGGGCAGAGATTCAAAGAGGGAATCTCACTCCGCCATGATGCTGATGTCACTCGGTCCCCGATTCATTTTTAATAAAACAATGTGCAAGCCCCTAGACTAGCAGACTGAGTGACCTTTGGGCTTGGGCATTCCCGGGCACTGGGTTCCCACAGTTAGAAATTACTAGACAACGTGCTCTGTTCTGTGTCATGAGCTTCTTGGGCCTTTCTCCCATTTCCTGGCCACCCCTAGGCAAGCCCAGAGAAAGTGTTTCCAGGCTGAGTTCAGACAGGGCTGCCCTCAGGGCTCCAGGTAGACCCAGATGTTTATTGGATTTTCCTGGGTGAAAGGGGGTAGAGAATGTCTAATATGAGGAGATCTTGAGTCAGAGAAATCCTTTCTTCACCATACTCAACCCTCATCCTCATTTGTGTTGTTATTTTAAAAATGACTCTTCTCACAGCTGGGAATTCTGCTGGAGGTAGGAGAGCTGCCTGGAACTGAGCTACCTGGTCACCAGGGATCAACAAAGACAAAGCTTTGCTGGCAAATCAATATCTCCTCTCAGCCAAAAGCCCCAGACTTGCCCCCACCCACCCCAATCGTGTTGAAGGTGTAGTTGTAGAACTCTAGAAACTGAAAGGGCTTCAGAGCTCTTTCAGGACAGTGCTTCTCACGCTGTAACGTGCATCAAAAACCCCCAGGGATCTTGTTACAATGCAGATTCTGATTCAGCAGGTCTTGGGTGGGGCCTGCGATTCTGCCTTCCTAACAAGCTCCCAGGTGAGGCCCCTGCTCTGGTCAGTGGACCACATTTTGAGTAGCATAGATCTAAACTGTGCCTTGCTAGTCCTTTATAGATGTCACAGGAAGCCTGTGTCCCAAACTCCAGAGTTCCCACTCTGTGGAAAATCTGAGGCCAAAAGAGGAAAGTATTGCCTAAGGTCACAGAGCCAACAAAGCACAGATGAAGGGTAGATTCCTTTTACCAATTTCAGCACCAAATGCTGATATCTGGGAGGATCCCCTGGTCTATTCTCTGCCCTGAGTCAGTCCTTTGGTGGCCTGTCCAGGAGTCATCTCTGGGCCTCCACTCCAGGCCCGGGCTATTGGATCAGTGCTGCAGGTCTGTGTCCAGGCTGCAGGAAGAAATGATCCAGTCTCCCCAAGCCAGAAGACTGAAGCCAACTTTAAAAAAGGGAGAATTCCACACAGACTCACACTCTGTTGGGGAGTGCTCTGGCGATCAGTCTTACCGAACCAGGTTCATTTTTGCCCATCACCCAGAAAGCCGATCATCGAGAGGACAAGGTTGCAGCAGAGAGAGGGTTTTAATCACAAGGCAGCCAAGCAAGGAGGTGGTATAATCAACCTCAGATCCACCTCCCTTGAAAATGGGGACTCAGGGATATTTATGGGGTAGGGAGCAAGGTAGTCTGAAGTGTGGGAATAGATGATTGGAGGTGAGGAGAGGTGAGGTAAGTGATGATCTGCGCAAGTGTAGTGAAGCTTTGTGGCTCTTCATAGGACGCATATTCACAAAATGGCGGCGTTACCATGATGTGAGGGTAGAGTTCTTAGCTCCTTGACGTCAAAAAGTTCACTTATGGAGCATTTGCACGGGCCCAGCTGATGGGTTGGTGGTCCCAACTGGCGTGAACTGGACAAGGGGGTCTCAGTTCCTGAAAAACCACTCTTAACTACTCTGTTGATAACATGGGGTCAGTTGAACTGGTCCTGGAGGGCCCGAGGTTACATCAGCGCCTGTGAGGAATGAAGGAAGCAGGACTGGGGATGGGGAGAAGCTGTGCTGCAGTAATAACAGAGGCTCTGAGCTGTAATGGTCCTGAAGAGCTGTCCTGAATTGGGGCCTGGCTTTTATCCCTCTGTATTGACTCCTAAACTCCCTCTTACCTCCTTCCTGCTGAGCGGCCTTGCCTGGGCAAGTGAAAGCTTCAGTGGAAAGGAGGGCAGGGATCTGAGCAGCAGCCCACAGCATTTGCTCCATAAATGTTTCTGTAAAATATGTAAGGAGAGTACTTGTGAGGTGCCCATGTGTACATGGTGTGGGGGGGGCTGTGTGTGTATGAGTCGCTGTGTGTGAACATGCCTGTCTTGGGAGTCTGTGGAGGGCATGCATGTGCACTTGGGGTGATGGAGCGTGACCTTGTTGTGTTTTGCATTTGTGAACATATGTGGAAGTCAGTGAGTGGTGTGTGTCTCCGTGCACATGTCTGTGTGTGTGCCCGTTTGTCTGCGGGGATTCTGTGTGTGGGTGTGGCAGGGAGTGGATGTGTACCTGCTTCCAAACCCCTTAGACGAGAAGCCCTGTGGCCTGTTCCTGAAGAGGACAGAGGAGGCCGGCTGAGCCAGGATAGAGGATGCTGGGCTGCGTCGGGGGCCTTGGGTGGGGAGGGGATTGTGCTGGTTGAGAGGGTGAATCGCATCTGAAGAAGTAGCCCTTTGGGGCTGGGGCCTTTTGTGTCGCTACAACCTTTTTCCTCCATGGCCAGCCTGCCCCCGGGAAATGCAAAGCCTCAGAAGAAGAGCCTGGGGGCAGGCACTGCCCCACCACAGTCAGCATTCTCCTAGAAGAAGGCATGAGGGGGAGTTTCTGGTGACTCTGCCCTCCTCAGGGTGGGAGAGCGTCTCCCAAGCCCCTGCAGAGCATCCTGGTCTGGCTAATGGACTCTCTGGAATTCTCTCCCACTGGCTCACAGGGTGTCTCCAAACACTTTTCTGTGTATGTGAAATTACTCTGGAAAAGTACACCCACCTACTTCTACTTGATAATTGTAAGGATTTTAATAAATGATTTAAAAATACTTTATTTATTTTTTTTTTTTGGTGAGGAAGACCAGCCCTGAGCTAACATCCGTTGCTGATCCTCCTCTTTTTGCTGAGGAAGACTGGCCCTGGGCTAACATCGTGCCCATCTTCCTCTACGTTATATGGGACGCCACCACAGCATGGCTGACAGGCAGTGCGTCGGCGGGCGCTCGGGATCCGAACCCGCGAACCCCGGGCTGCCAAGCGCGGACGAAACCGCTGCGCCACCGAGCCAGCCCCTAAAAATACTTTATTAATGGTGTCCATCCTTGGCTCCCTGTGTGCAGTCCCTGAGTGTGTCTTGAGTCCCCTTTGTTCTGCTTCACACTCAGGCTTTTCACCAGAAGGACCCCAGTTCCCCTGTCAGCCGGGATCATGACAGCAGGAGGCACAGGTTCTGGACAAGCCCTGGGCTCATGCGGGCTGCTGGCAGGGAGGAGGAGCAGAGCAGCGCAGGTGGCAGTGAGTGTGTGTGCCAGCGCTGAGCCAGGGGCTGTGGGGTGGGCAGAGGCCAGACACAGCCCTGTAAGTGCTCAGAGTGTGGGGTTCTAGGAGCCCAGAGTGGAGAGGAGTTGCTTCTGACTAGGGGACCAGAGAAGGTGACATGGAGGAGGTGGCGCACAAGTGGGACCTTGAAGGAAGAGGTGTTTCAACATCATCATCTGTCCTTCCTGGCTCTCAGTGTCTGAGAGACCAGGGCTGGGCACAGTTGTCTCCCCCATTCACATGTGTGTGAGCTCAGGCCCCAGACAGTGAAGTGACTTACCAGGGCCACACAGAGCACCTCTGATAGGGCCTAACCTTCAGATAGTTGGTTTGTAATTTTTTTCCAATCAGTTCTGCCCTTTCTGGCTCCCTGTGCTGGAATCACCCTGCCCTGCCCATGGGGGTGAGGACCAGGCATCAGAGCCACAGGACTGAGATGTGAGACCCCAAACATATTCCACCCACAGATCCCAAATACATCCTCTTCCCACCTATCCCAAGACCTAACACACTCATGGTTGAGCCATTTCTGATTTACCTACCCATTTCCTTAAGCCAGGAATTCAAGAGTCATCCTTGATCCAGCTCTCCCTCACCTCCCATACTCCCCAGCTGCCTCCAGAACATGTCTGGAATACTACTACTACTAAAACACTTTATTTATTCCTCACAATGGTGCTGTGAAGTTGGTGTCCAAAGTCCCTTGCCAGGGAGGGGCAGAGCTGGGATGTCTCTCCTTATTACAGGAAGTGGAAGCCACCTGCCTCTTGCCATCCACATGGCCACCACCATCAGCCCTCTCTTGGGTCACACCAAAAGCCCCTCACTGGACAGACTCTAGTCTTGCCCCTTCAGGACCTTCCCCATAGAGCAGCCAGCAGGATCCTTCTAAAACATATGGCTAAATGCCTCTCCCTTGCTTAAAACCCTTCAGAGGCTCCTCAAGATATAGTCCAATCCCCTCCACATACTCCTTGAGGAGGCCTTGCAGGATCTGTCCACCAGCAGAGAGGGGCAGGCGCTGGCCTCCTCCCATGTCGCAGACAATGCCAGTGCTGCACCCACATCTCTTGGGTCCTTTTACTGCCTTGGTTCTCCGTGCACCCTGTGTGCCTTCACTCTCGACAGTCAGCCATTATGTGCCTAGAGTAGTGTTAGCCGCCCTAGGGGGACATGGCCACAAAGGGCAAATTATGAAAGAATACGCTGCCTCTGCCACAAGCCTGTGAACATCTTGAAGATTTCAGATTCTCCAAGTGCACTGACAAATGTAAATACAGATGCCGCTGCCAGAGGAGTGCAGAGCAGAGACACCCAGCCGGGGGAGTCAGGAGAAACCACTGGGAGGAGAAAACGTGTGACCTGACTCTAGAAGAATGAGTAGAAGTTTATTGAGCAAAAACAGGAAGGAAGGATGTTTGGAGGATGAAGGAGAAGCACCTGTCAGGGCTGGAAGACAGAGAACGAGATGCAGACAGTCGGATGACGTCAAGATGCTCCTGAAGTTACAGCACGAGTCAGGGAGGGGCGAGAGCTGTCCCACCAGCAGTCTGATGAGGATTCATGGCAGGGTTATCAGCCCCGTTTTACAGAAGAAGCAAGTGTCTGAGGCCCAGAGAGGTCCCATGACTGGCTCAAGGTCACCGGTTGATAAAGTCAGATCCGACCAGGTCTTCAGTGTTCCTCTCCCTGCAAGTGTGCAGCCCTGCGGGGCTGACTGAGGGAATTCAGACAAGCCCCAGGCTCACTCAGCTGACGGTGTGGAGGGCAGGGGGAGGGGGCAGTCAGCGACCTCAAAGCCAAGGCCGGAGGCTCAATGGGGAGAGATTCCCCGTGCTCAGTAGTTAAGAGGATTTGAGCTCCTCCTAAGCACAGTAGAAGCCAAAGTACACAGTCTTGGCATTTAATTCCTCCAAGTAAGTTATGCTTGAATCAGGCTAAGGACGTTACAGAGCCACAGAAAAAGTAAGAACAAACCTTAACTTTGAACTTGAAGCTCTTATCCTGTCTTTTTTTTTTTTTTTTGCTGAGGAAGATTGGCCCTGAGCTAACATCTGTGCCCATCTTTCCTCCATTTTGTATATGGGACGCTGCCACAGCATGGCTTGATAAACGGTGCGTAGGTCTGCACCCAGGATTCAAACCTGAAAACTGCAGGCCGCTGAAGTGGAGCGTGCGAACTTAACCACTACGCCACCAGGCCAAGCCCTCTTCTCCTGCCTTAATCTAGCCATTGTGTCTGGCCCCACTTCCAGGCCCAAGTCTAGCTCTTATTGCTTTTATGGGTTGGAGTAAACCCCTTCACATAACTTACATGAGCGTTCCTGTCGATTTTTTAAATTATTAAAAAAGAAAGAAAATATCAGGATCACAACAGTCCCAGCCATTGATTTAGTGGACACAGGCTGTCCCCAAAATTGGAGAGACCATTTCCCAAAGAGTAAGGTTGACATCAGTGAGGGCATTGACCATGAGGGGTGTGATGCGGCCTCTTTGAAAAGACCTGGATGGGCTTGAGCCGTTCCCATCTGCAGCTGTTGCTTCTTGGCGGCTAGAGAGGCTACCGTAGGCCCCATGGGATCAGACGGCCCCTGCGGAAGGCTGTACCCGCAAACCATGGAGTTGCTGGATCAGAAACTGCCTTCAGATGCCGTTTGTTCAGAATGAAACAACAATCTCAGACGGGGTAAGAACACGGAAACCACCAGTTCAATTCCCTCACTTTCCAGATGGAAAAAATGCTGGATTTGATAAGGAAGATGACATGCTTTAAATCAAGAGTAAGTCCACGGTACAGGCAGAATTAGAATCCAAATCTTTCAGACTCTGGACCATCACTTTTACTGGGTTTAGCTGCTTAGATGGCAGAAAAAGTCGTCTGGTCCCAAGTTTTTCTTTCCATCTGATCACTAAAGAAAAGGCTTCCCGGGAAGAGTGAAAAAGCAAAGGGTGTTGGTGGCAGTAAGAATGTTGAGAAGCTCATTTACAGACTTCCAATGACCTGCCTTCTTTGTGCCCTCGCTGATGGGTGTGTTGACTGGCTTGGCTCTGTGTAAATACAGACCTGTTGGTTGCCTATGCCATGTGACTTAGGAGTGACAAGTTCGGCCCCTGTCTACAGGAAGACCATCCGCATTCATACCTGAGCCTGAAACTACAGAAAGAAACATTGGCCATAGGTAACGGTGGTACAGAGAAAAAAGACTGTTAATGTTGAGAAGACTCTTGTATCACCTGCTTCAGCATTTCCTACTGTACAATCCAGGAAATGATAATTTGCTATCCCGAGGAAAAAAGGTGCTTAAATGACTGTTGGAAACTTTGGCTTAATTCAAATCAAACAAGTTTCTTTTCTGCAGGGCTTCTCAGAGTTTTTATTGTATGCATTATAGATTTCTGGGGGAGATATCCAAGATGCAAAGTTTCCCAGACTTTTGTGTCCATGGAACCCATTTTTCTCTAAGAATAATCTCATGAGTCTATTATTCTTTGGAACAAATCTTTTAAATGTGACCTCTTCCAATAGTCTAATTTTACAGATGAGAATACAAAGGCTCTGAGAGAGAAGGGACTTGTTCGAGGTCACAAAACTGGTTTATAGTGGAACCAGGACTCAAACTCAGATTTTCAGACAGAAATCCAAGAACCAAATCCCTTTCTTGTTTCCCACTGTGTCCCTAATACTTAACTTTGAGTCTCCAGTGGAGTAATTGGTAAATCTAGTAAGGCACAGAGACTGATAAATAATAGCTAAATGCTTTTCATGCATTATTTCATATGGTCTTGATTAAAACCCTAAGGGATGGCACTGTTATTATCCATTTTACAAAATGTTAAGTCAGAAATTGTGAAAAGTCTGAGATTTTATGTTCCTTGCAAGTTTGCAAGTTAGCCTGTCACAGTTTTATATACATATACGGACAGAAGACATGAGACACCTGGGTTGGCAACACAGGCGATGCATTACTTGCAGCAAAAACAGCAGCCAGGGCAGCGTTCCCCAGGCCCCAGTTTCCACAGGGAAATGTGATGAGGGCCGGATGTTACCTGCACATGCAGTGGGGTGCCCCACAGGAGAGGAGCCCCGAGATTAGGAAATTGGTGACCTATCCAACCTCCCCTCTGGAGACAGCTTACTCACTACCCTGGAATGTAGGTTAAATCTCCAAGGGAGAGGGAAGGAAAAGGCTTATCTTCACTACCTTGGGATATCTCCAAGGAGGTAATCTCCGAATCTCTCAGGAGAGAACATATTTCTAGATTTTAATGCTGTTTGCTATTCAAATGTGTCTTTTGCTCAGAAGGCCCAAACCATACAGAAAAGGAGAAATCCAGGGAGATTTGTCTCCCAACAATGAAATGGAAATTGAAGCTTAATGTACAAATTATTTGACCTTGGGCAAGTGAAAGTACTAGGAAAAATAAATTAATTAATGGATGAATGACCTAGGAGAAGGCACTTTCTGTTACAGACGTAAATGACCACCTTTATGTATTTTCCTGAAAACAGGTTGTGATAGGCAAAAAGGGAAGGATAAAGGCATATGAGTGCCCTATGATCATGCCAGAAAACCCTCTGTCAGACTGAGTTGAAGATGGTCTTGGCTATTCACAACCAGCTGCAATAGCTCTGTGACTCAGTCACATGACCAACACAGTTTTTGCACAACTATTTTGCACAAAATAGACCTCACTGGTCTTGCAGTATAGCTTCCTTGTAAGCCTGGTCAAAGCCTGAGAAGTCCCATTCTAGCCACAAGGAAGCCTTTCCACATTGACCTTATGTTTTCTTTTAGGAGTTTTATGATTTTGGCTCTTATATTTAAGCCTTTGATCCATTTTGAGTTAACTTCTGTATATGATGTGCAGTAGGGGTCCAACTTCATTCTTTTGCATGTGGCTATTCACATGTCCCAGCATCATTTGTTAAAAAGACTATTCTTTCCCCACTGAACAGTCTTGGCATCCTTGTTGAAAAACAATTGACCATAGATGTATAGGTTTATTTCTGGACTCTTGATTCTGTTCCATTGATCTATATGTTTTTTTTTTTTTTATTATTTATTTTTTTTTATTGATGTCTTAGTTTATAACACTGTGGGGTTTTAGTTGTACATTTTTGTCCGTCACCTTGTGGATGTAACCCTTCACCCCTTGTGCCCCCCCCACCCCGCTTCCCCTTGGTAACCACCAATCAGTTCTCTCTGTCCGTGTGTTCACTTATATTCCATATATGAGTGAGTTCATGCAGTGTCTGTCCTTCTCTCTCTGGCTTATTTCACTTAACATAATACCCTCTAGGTCCTTCCATGTTGTTGCAAATGGGACACTTGTGTCTTTTCTTATGGCTGAGTAGTATTCCATTGTATGTATATACCACATCTTCTTTAACCAATCTTCAGTTGAGGGACACTTGGGTTGCTTCCACTTCTTGGCTATAGTGAATAATGCTGCAATGAACATAGGGGTGCATACGCCTCTTGTGATGGTTGATTTCACGTCCATTGGGTAGATGCCCAAGAGTGGTATTGCTGGATCATACGGTATTTCTATTTTTAATTTTTTGAGGACTCTCCATACTGTTTTCCATAGAGGCTGCACCAGTTTGCATTCCCACCAGCAGTGAATGAGGGTCCCCGTTTCTCCACAACCTCTCCAGCATTTGTTGTTATTTGTCTTTGTGATTATAGCCATTCTAACCGGTGTAAGGTGATATCTCAGTGTAGTTTTGATTTGCATTTCCCTGATGATTAGTGATGTTGAACATCTTTTCATGTGTCTATTGGCCATCTGTATCTCTTCCTTGGAAAAATGTCTGTTCATATCCTCTGCCCATTTTTTGATCGGGTTGTTTGTTTTTTTGTTGCTCAGTTGTATGAGATCTTTGTATATTACTGAGATTAATCCCTTGTCGGACAAACGATTTGCAAATATTTTCTCCCAGCTGGTGGGTTGTTTATTCATTTTGATCCTGGTTTCATTTGCCTTGTAGAAGCTCTTTAGTCTGATGAGGTCCCACTTGTTTATTTTTTCTTTTGTTTCCCTTGTCTGGGTAGACATGGAATCTGAAAGGATCCCTTTATGTCCAATCGCAATTAGTGTACTGCCTATATTTTCTTCCAGGAGTTTTATAGTTTCAGGTCTCACTTTCAGGTCTTTGATCCATTTTGAATTGATTTTTGTATATGGCGATAGGAGATGGTCTACTTTCATTCTTTTGCATGTTGCTGTCCAATTTTCCCAGCACCATTTATTGAAGAGACTTCCCTCTCTCCATTGTATGTTCTTTGCTCCTTTGTCGAAGATTAGCTGTCCATAGGTGTGTGGTTTTATTTCTGGGCTTTCAATTCTGTTCCATTGATCTGTGTGTCTATTCTTGTACCAGTACCATGCTGTTTTGATTACTGTAGCTTTATAGTATATTTTGAAATCAGGGATTGTGATGCCTCCAGCTTTGTTCTTTTTTTTCAGGATTGCTTTAGCTATTCGGGCTCTTTTGTTGCCCCATACGAATTTCAGTAGTTTTTGTTCTAGTACCGTGAAGAATGACATTGGGATTCTGATTGGGATTGCATTGAATCTGTAGATTGCTTTAGGTAGAATGGACATTTTAACTATATTTATTCTTCCAATCCATGTGCATGGAATATTTTTCCATTTCTTTATGTCCTCCTCGATTTCTTTCAATAGTGTCTTATAGTTTTCATTGTATAGGTCTTTGACCTCCTTGGTTAAATTTATTCCCAGATATTTTATTCTCTTTGTTGCAATTGTAAATGGGATTGTCTTTTTGAGTTCTCTTTCTGTTTTTTCATCGTTAGTGTATAGAAATGCAATTCATTTTTGTAAGTTGATTTTATACCCTGCCACTTTACTGTAGTTGTTGATTGTTTCTAGTAGCTTTCCAATGGAATTTTTGGGGTTTTCTATGTATAGGATCATGTCATCTGCAAATAGTGAGAGTTTCACTTCTTCATTGCCTATTTGGAGTCCTTTTATTCCTTTTTCTTGCCTAATTGCTCTGGCCAGAACTTCCAGTACTATGTTGAATAAGAGCGGTGAGAGTGGGCACCCTTGTCTTGTTCCTGTCCTCAAAGGAATGGCTTTCAGTTTTTCCCCGTTGAGTAGGATGTTTGCTGTAGGTTTGTCATATATGGCCCTTATTATGTTGAGGTACTTTCCTTCTATACCCATTTTGTTGAGAGTTTTTATCATAAATGGATGCTGGATCTTGTCGAATGCCTTCTCTGCATCGATTGAGATGATCATGTGGTTTTTATTCTTCATTTTGTTAATGTGGTGTATCACGTTGATTGATTTGCGGATGTTGAACCATCCCTGTGTCCCTGGTATAAATCCCAGTTGATCGTGGTGTATGATCTTTTTGATGTATTGCTGTATTCGGTTTGCCAATATTTTGTTGAGGATTTTTGCGTCTATGTTCATCAGCGATATTGGCCTGTAGTTTTCCTTCTTTGTATTGTCCTTGTCTGGCTTTGGTATCAGCATGATGTCGGCCTC
The DNA here is from genome assembly GCA_031878705.1 of Tapirus indicus. Taxonomy (NCBI): domain Eukaryota; kingdom Metazoa; phylum Chordata; class Mammalia; order Perissodactyla; family Tapiridae; genus Tapirus; species Tapirus indicus. Next base: position 25,869,990 of record CM062927.1, on the reverse strand, counting down.
ATAGAATGTGTTGGGAAGTATTCCATCTTCCTCTATTTTTTGGAATAGTTTGAGTAGGATAGGTGCTAAATCTTCTTTGAACGTTTGATAAAATTCTCCAGGGAAGCCATCTGGTCCTGGGCTTTTATTTTTTGGGAGGTTTTTGATGACTGTTTCAATCTCTTTACTTGTGATTGGTCTGTTCAGATTCTCTATTTCTTCTTGATTCAGTTTTGGGAGGTTGTACGCGTCCAAGAATTTGTCCATTTCCTCTAGGTTGTCCAATTTGTTGGCGTAAAGTTTTTCATAGTATTCCCTAATAATCCCTTGTATTTCTGTGGTGTCTGTTGTAATTTCTCCTCTTTCATTTCTAATTTTATTTATTTGAGTCTTCTCCCTTTTTTTCTTAGTGAGTCTGGCTAAGGGTTTGTCAATTTTATTTATCTTCTCAAAGAACCAGCTCTTTGTTTCATTGATCCTTTCTACTGTTTTTTTGGTTTCAATTTCATTTATTTCTGCTCTGATTTTTATTATTTCCCTCCTTCTGCTGATTCGGGGCTTTGTCTGTTCTTCTTTTTCCAACTCTGTTAGGTGCAATTTAAGGTTATTTATTTGGGATTTTTCTTGTTTGTTAAGGTGAGCTTGTATTGCTATGAATTTCCCTCTCAGGACTGCTTTTGCTGCATCCCATATGAGTTGGTATGGTGTATTTTCCTTTTCATTTGTCTCCAGATAGCTTTTGATTTCTCCTTTAATTTCATCAACGACCCATTGGTTGTTCAGTAGCATGTTGTTTAGTCTCCACATCTTTGTCCCTTTCCTAGTTTTTTCCTTGCAGTTGATTTCTAGTTTCACAGCATTATGGTCAGAAAAGATGCTTGTAATGATTTCAATCTTCTTAAATTTATAGAGGTTTGCCTTGTTTCCTAATATATGGTCTATCCTTGAGAATGTTCCATGAGCATTTGAGAAGAATGTGTACTCTGCTTTTTTTGGGTGGAGTGCTCTGTATATATCTATTAAATCCATTGCGTCTAGTTTTTCATTTAAGTCCAGTATTTCCTTATTGACTTTTTGTCTGGATGATCTATCTATTGATGTAAGGGGGGTATTAAGATCCCCTACTATTATTGTGTTATTGTTAATATCTCCTTTAAGGTTTTTTAGCAGTTGTTTTATGTACTTTGGTGCTCCTGTGTTGGGTGCATAGATATTTATAAGTGTTATGTCTTCTTGGTGAAGTATCCCTTTTATCATTATATATTGCCCTTCTTTGTCTCTCATTACCTTTTTTATCTTGAAGTCTACTTTGTCTGATATAAGTATGGCTACTCCTGCTTTCTTTTGTTTGCCATTAGCTTGGAGTATTGTTTTCCATCCTTTTATTTTGAGTCTGTGTTTGTCTTTAGAGCTGAGATGTGTTTCCTGGAGGCAGCAGATTGTTGGATCTTGGTTTTTAATCCATCCTGCCACTCTGTGTCTTTTGATTGGAGAATTCAATCCATTTACGTTTAGAGTGATTTTTGATATATGAGGGTTTAATGTTGCTATTTTATTGTTCATCTTCTGGTTCTTTTGCATTTCCTTCGTTTCTTGTCCCTTGTGTTTCGGACTGCTAATTCAATTTGGTATTTCTGCATGCTCATTCTCTTGCTTTTCTCTTTATTTGTCATGTGTGGTTCTCTTCTGGTTGTTTGTTTAGTGGTTACCGTGCGGTTTATATAAGCGATCTCCTGGATAAGAAAGTACATTTTCAGATGCCTCCTTTTTCCTGAGGCTGGGTCAGTTCAATCCCTTACCTCTTCCCCTCCTTATTTGTTATCTCTTTATTCCAGATTGTGTCATGAATGTGTGTTTCCAGTGATGAGCTTGAATTAATTTTTGATGTTTTCCAACTGTATTTTGTTCTGGTTTAGTCTCCTTGCTTTTCTCCTTGCTGAAATCTTTGTATCCCCTTTCTCATTTGTTTTTTTTCAGGCCTAAGGGCCTTCTTGAGCATTTCTTGTAGTGGGGGTCTTGTGGTGACGAACTCTCTTAGCTTTTGTTTATCAGGGAGAGTTATTATTTCTCCATCGTATTTGAAGGATATTTTTGCTGGATAAAGTATTCTCGGCTGAAGGTTTTTGTCTTTCATGATTTTGAATATATCATTCCAGTCTCTCCTAGCCTGTAGAGTTTCTGTCGAGAAATCAGCTGAGAGCCTGATGGGGTTTCCTTTGTATGTTATTTTGTTTTTTTGTTTAGCTGCCTTCAATATTATTTCCTTGTCACGGGTATTCTTCAAGTTTGCTACTATGTGGCGAGATGATTTTTTATTCCTGTTTATATATTTAGGTGATCTATTGATTTCATTCACTGTTATTTCCCTCTCGTTCCCTAGTTTGGGGAAGTTCTCAGCTATTATTTCTTTGAACAAACTCTCTGCTCCTTTTTCTCTTTCTTCTCCTTCTGGAATACCTATTATCCTTATGTTGCTTTTCCTCATTGAGTCTGATATTTCTCGAAGAATTTCTTCATTTCTTTTTAGTCTTAGCTCTCTCTCCTCCTCTACCAGGAGCATTTCTGCATGGCTATCCTCAATAGTGCTAATTCGTTCCTCCATATTGTCAGTTCTGCTCTTTAAAGACTGCATTTTTTCCACTATCTCGTTGATTTTGTTTTTCATCTCCAATAATTCTGATTGGTTTTTCTTTAGGGTTTCAATCTCTTTTGTGACATAATCCCTGAATTCGTTGATTTGTTTCTGTGTGTTCTCTTGTATTTCGTTGAGCTTGTTTATGATAGCTATTTTGAATTCTCTCTCGTTCAGGTTATCAAATTCTGTACCTTCAGGGTTGGTTTCTGGGTGTTTGTCATTTTCCTTTTGGTCTGTAGCCCTGACATATTTTCGCAAGGATCCGACGGGGACGGCTTTATTTTTACCCGTCATGATTAAAGTTAGTCCTGCAGTTTCCCCCTGCTGCCACTAGATGGAGATCGCGAGCGGTTTGCTCTGAGGCGGCTGCAGCCCCCGGAGGGATTATGCTGAAAGGCCGGGTGTGTGGGGGGAGGGGTCCTCTCTTTCTCCTGCTTGACCCGGGGGTTTCCTTTCTGGCTCTCTTAGGGTGTTTGCTACACCCCCTAAGCAGTCCGTTGTCGCTTCCCCGTGGGGATCTCGCGACAGTCTGTGAGAGCACCTGGATGGCGCTAGTTTTCCCCGCTGTGGGCGGCCCCTCCCCCCTCTGACCGCGAACCGCGCTGTTTTTGCCGATCGATTGGGGAGGGGGAGTACAACCTCCTACCTCTCCTCCCGTCCTCCTGGGCTTCCCGCGCCTCCACCGTCCGATGTATGGCAGCAGGGGTTTCTCAGAAGTCCTTCGTAATGTTTGATTGAGCTCTGTTGGAATGTGAATGATGTTTTCGTTGTGTCGTAGGGGGCAGAGATTCAAAGAGGGAATCTCACTCCGCCATGATGCTGACGTCACTCGGTCCCCGATTCATTTTTAATAAAACAATGTGCAAGCCCCTAGACTAGCAGACTGAGTGACCTTTGGGCTTGGGCATTCCCGGGCACTGGGTTCCCGCAGTTAGAAATTACTAGACAACGTGCTCTGTTCTGTGTCATGAGCTTCTTGGGCCTTTCTCCCATTTCCTGGCCACCCCTAGGCAAGCCCAGAGAAAGTGTTTCCAGGCTGAGTTCAGACAGGGCTGCCCTCAGGGCTCCAGGTAGACCCAGATGTTTACTGGATTTTCCTGGGTGAAAGGGGGTAGAGAATGTCTAATATGAGGAGATCTTGAGTCAGAGAAATCCTTTCTTCACCATACTCAACCCTCATCCTCATTTGTGTTGTTATTTTAAAAATGACTCTTCTCACAGCTGGGAATTCTGCTGGAGGTAGGAGAGCTGCCTGGAACTGAGCTACCTGGTCACCAGGGATCAACAAAGACAAAGCTTTGCTGGCAAATCAATATCTCCTCTCAGCCAAAAGCCCCAGACTTGCCCCCACCCACCCCAATCGTGTTGAAGGTGTAGTTGTAGAACTCTAGAAACTGAAAGGGCTTCAGAGCTCTTTCAGGACAGTGCTTCTCACGCTGTAACGTGCATCAAAAACCCCCAGGGATCTTGTTACAATGCAGATTCTGATTCAGCAGGTCTTGGGTGGGGCCTGCGATTCTGCCTTCCTAACAAGCTCCCAGGTGAGGCCCCTGCTCTGGTCAGTGGACCACATTTTGAGTAGCATAGATCTAAACTGTGCCTTGCTAGTCCTTTATAGATGTCACAGGAAGCCTGTGTCCCAAACTCCAGAGTTCCCACTCTGTGGAAAATCTGAGGCCAAAAGAGGAAAGTATTGCCTAAGGTCACAGAGCCAACAAAGCACAGATGAAGGGTAGATTCCTTTTACCAATTTCAGCACCAAATGCTGATATCTGGGAGGATCCCCTGGTCTATTCTCTGCCCTGAGTCAGTCCTTTGGTGGCCTGTCCAGGAGTCATCTCTGGGCCTCCACTCCAGGCCCGGGCTATTGGATCAGTGCTGCAGGTCTGTGTCCAGGCTGCAGGAAGAAATGATCCAGTCTCCCCAAGCCAGAAGACTGAAGCCAACTTTAAAAAAGGGAGAATTCCACACAGACTCACACTCTGTTGGGGAGTGCTCTGGCGATCAGTCTTACCGAACCAGGTTCATTTTTGCCCATCACCCAGAAAGCCGATCATCGAGAGGACAAGGTTGCAGCAGAGAGAGGGTTTTAATCACAAGGCAGCCAAGCAAGGAGGTGGTATAATCAACCTCAGATCCACCTCCCTTGAAAATGGGGACTCAGGGATATTTATGGGGTAGGGAGCAAGGTAGTCTGAAGTGTGGGAATAGATGATTGGAGGTGAGGAGAGGTGAGGTAAGTGATGATCTGCGCAAGTGTAGTGAAGCTTTGTGGCTCTTCATAGGACGCATATTCACAAAATGGCGGCGTTACCATGATGTGAGGGTAGAGTTCTTAGCTCCTTGACGTCAAAAAGTTCACTTATGGAGCATTTGCACGGGCCCAGCTGATGGGTTGGTGGTCCCAACTGGCGTGAACTGGACAAGGGGGTCTCAGTTCCTGAAAAACCACTCTTAACTACTCTGTTGATAACATGGGGTCAGTTGAACTGGTCCTGGAGGGCCCGAGGTTACATCAGCGCCTGTGAGGAATGAAGGAAGCAGGACTGGGGATGGGGAGAAGCTGTGCTGCAGTAATAACAGAGGCTCTGAGCTGTAATGGTCCTGAAGAGCTGTCCTGAATTGGGGCCTGGCTTTTATCCCTCTGTATTGACTCCTAAACTCCCTCTTACCTCCTTCCTGCTGAGCGGCCTTGCCTGGGCAAGTGAAAGCTTCAGTGGAAAGGAGGGCAGGGATCTGAGCAGCAGCCCACAGCATTTGCTCCATAAATGTTTCTGTAAAATATGTAAGGAGAGTACTTGTGAGGTGCCCATGTGTACATGGTGTGGGGGGGGCTGTGTGTGTATGAGTCGCTGTGTGTGAACATGCCTGTCTTGGGAGTCTGTGGAGGGCATGCATGTGCACTTGGGGTGATGGAGCGTGACCTTGTTGTGTTTTGCATTTGTGAACATATGTGGAAGTCAGTGAGTGGTGTGTGTCTCCGTGCACATGTCTGTGTGTGTGCCCGTTTGTCTGCGGGGATTCTGTGTGTGGGTGTGGCAGGGAGTGGATGTGTACCTGCTTCCAAACCCCTTAGACGAGAAGCCCTGTGGCCTGTTCCTGAAGAGGACAGAGGAGGCCGGCTGAGCCAGGATAGAGGATGCTGGGCTGCGTCGGGGGCCTTGGGTGGGGAGGGGATTGTGCTGGTTGAGAGGGTGAATCGCATCTGAAGAAGTAGCCCTTTGGGGCTGGGGCCTTTTGTGTCGCTACAACCTTTTTCCTCCATGGCCAGCCTGCCCCCGGGAAATGCAAAGCCTCAGAAGAAGAGCCTGGGGGCAGGCACTGCCCCACCACAGTCAGCATTCTCCTAGAAGAAGGCATGAGGGGGAGTTTCTGGTGACTCTGCCCTCCTCAGGGTGGGAGAGCGTCTCCCAAGCCCCTGCAGAGCATCCTGGTCTGGCTAATGGACTCTCTGGAATTCTCTCCCACTGGCTCACAGGGTGTCTCCAAACACTTTTCTGTGTATGTGAAATTACTCTGGAAAAGTACACCCACCTACTTCTACTTGATAATTGTAAGGATTTTAATAAATGATTTAAAAATACTTTATTTATTTTTTTTTTTTGGTGAGGAAGACCAGCCCTGAGCTAACATCCGTTGCTGATCCTCCTCTTTTTGCTGAGGAAGACTGGCCCTGGGCTAACATCGTGCCCATCTTCCTCTACGTTATATGGGACGCCACCACAGCATGGCTGACAGGCAGTGCGTCGGCGGGCGCTCGGGATCCGAACCCGCGAACCCCGGGCTGCCAAGCGCGGACGAAACCGCTGCGCCACCGAGCCAGCCCCTAAAAATACTTTATTAATGGTGTCCATCCTTGGCTCCCTGTGTGCAGTCCCTGAGTGTGTCTTGAGTCCCCTTTGTTCTGCTTCACACTCAGGCTTTTCACCAGAAGGACCCCAGTTCCCCTGTCAGCCGGGATCATGACAGCAGGAGGCACAGGTTCTGGACAAGCCCTGGGCTCATGCGGGCTGCTGGCAGGGAGGAGGAGCAGAGCAGCGCAGGTGGCAGTGAGTGTGTGTGCCAGCGCTGAGCCAGGGGCTGTGGGGTGGGCAGAGGCCAGACACAGCCCTGTAAGTGCTCAGAGTGTGGGGTTCTAGGAGCCCAGAGTGGAGAGGAGTTGCTTCTGACTAGGGGACCAGAGAAGGTGACATGGAGGAGGTGGCGCACAAGTGGGACCTTGAAGGAAGAGGTGTTTCAACATCATCATCTGTCCTTCCTGGCTCTCAGTGTCTGAGAGACCAGGGCTGGGCACAGTTGTCTCCCCCATTCACATGTGTGTGAGCTCAGGCCCCAGACAGTGAAGTGACTTACCAGGGCCACACAGAGCACCTCTGATAGGGCCTAACCTTCAGATAGTTGGTTTGTAATTTTTTTCCAATCAGTTCTGCCCTTTCTGGCTCCCTGTGCTGGAATCACCCTGCCCTGCCCATGGGGGTGAGGACCAGGCATCAGAGCCACAGGACTGAGATGTGAGACCCCAAACATATTCCACCCACAGATCCCAAATACATCCTCTTCCCACCTATCCCAAGACCTAACACACTCATGGTTGAGCCATTTCTGATTTACCTACCCATTTCCTTAAGCCAGGAATTCAAGAGTCATCCTTGATCCAGCTCTCCCTCACCTCCCATACTCCCCAGCTGCCTCCAGAACATGTCTGGAATACTACTACTACTAAAACACTTTATTTATTCCTCACAATGGTGCTGTGAAGTTGGTGTCCAAAGTCCCTTGCCAGGGAGGGGCAGAGCTGGGATGTCTCTCCTTATTACAGGAAGTGGAAGCCACCTGCCTCTTGCCATCCACATGGCCACCACCATCAGCCCTCTCTTGGGTCACACCAAAAGCCCCTCACTGGACAGACTCTAGTCTTGCCCCTTCAGGACCTTCCCCATAGAGCAGCCAGCAGGATCCTTCTAAAACATATGGCTAAATGCCTCTCCCTTGCTTAAAACCCTTCAGAGGCTCCTCAAGATATAGTCCAATCCCCTCCACATACTCCTTGAGGAGGCCTTGCAGGATCTGTCCACCAGCAGAGAGGGGCAGGCGCTGGCCTCCTCCCATGTCGCAGACAATGCCAGTGCTGCACCCACATCTCTTGGGTCCTTTTACTGCCTTGGTTCTCCGTGCACCCTGTGTGCCTTCACTCTCGACAGTCAGCCATTATGTGCCTAGAGTAGTGTTAGCCGCCCTAGGGGGACATGGCCACAAAGGGCAAATTATGAAAGAATACGCTGCCTCTGCCACAAGCCTGTGAACATCTTGAAGATTTCAGATTCTCCAAGTGCACTGACAAATGTAAATACAGATGCCGCTGCCAGAGGAGTGCAGAGCAGAGACACCCAGCCGGGGGAGTCAGGAGAAACCACTGGGAGGAGAAAACGTGTGACCTGACTCTAGAAGAATGAGTAGAAGTTTATTGAGCAAAAACAGGAAGGAAGGATGTTTGGAGGATGAAGGAGAAGCACCTGTCAGGGCTGGAAGACAGAGAACGAGATGCAGACAGTCGGATGACGTCAAGATGCTCCTGAAGTTACAGCACGAGTCAGGGAGGGGCGAGAGCTGTCCCACCAGCAGTCTGATGAGGATTCATGGCAGGGTTATCAGCCCCGTTTTACAGAAGAAGCAAGTGTCTGAGGCCCAGAGAGGTCCCATGACTGGCTCAAGGTCACCGGTTGATAAAGTCAGATCCGACCAGGTCTTCAGTGTTCCTCTCCCTGCAAGTGTGCAGCCCTGCGGGGCTGACTGAGGGAATTCAGACAAGCCCCAGGCTCACTCAGCTGACGGTGTGGAGGGCAGGGGGAGGGGGCAGTCAGCGACCTCAAAGCCAAGGCCGGAGGCTCAATGGGGAGAGATTCCCCGTGCTCAGTAGTTAAGAGGATTTGAGCTCCTCCTAAGCACAGTAGAAGCCAAAGTACACAGTCTTGGCATTTAATTCCTCCAAGTAAGTTATGCTTGAATCAGGCTAAGGACGTTACAGAGCCACAGAAAAAGTAAGAACAAACCTTAACTTTGAACTTGAAGCTCTTATCCTGTCTTTTTTTTTTTTTTTGCTGAGGAAGATTGGCCCTGAGCTAACATCTGTGCCCATCTTTCCTCCATTTTGTATATGGGACGCTGCCACAGCATGGCTTGATAAACGGTGCGTAGGTCTGCACCCAGGATTCAAACCTGAAAACTGCAGGCCGCTGAAGTGGAGCGTGCGAACTTAACCACTACGCCACCAGGCCAAGCCCTCTTCTCCTGCCTTAATCTAGCCATTGTGTCTGGCCCCACTTCCAGGCCCAAGTCTAGCTCTTATTGCTTTTATGGGTTGGAGTAAACCCCTTCACATAACTTACATGAGCGTTCCTGTCGATTTTTTAAATTATTAAAAAAGAAAGAAAATATCAGGATCACAACAGTCCCAGCCATTGATTTAGTGGACACAGGCTGTCCCCAAAATTGGAGAGACCATTTCCCAAAGAGTAAGGTTGACATCAGTGAGGGCATTGACCATGAGGGGTGTGATGCGGCCTCTTTGAAAAGACCTGGATGGGCTTGAGCCGTTCCCATCTGCAGCTGTTGCTTCTTGGCGGCTAGAGAGGCTACCGTAGGCCCCATGGGATCAGACGGCCCCTGCGGAAGGCTGTACCCGCAAACCATGGAGTTGCTGGATCAGAAACTGCCTTCAGATGCCGTTTGTTCAGAATGAAACAACAATCTCAGACGGGGTAAGAACACGGAAACCACCAGTTCAATTCCCTCACTTTCCAGATGGAAAAAATGCTGGATTTGATAAGGAAGATGACATGCTTTAAATCAAGAGTAAGTCCACGGTACAGGCAGAATTAGAATCCAAATCTTTCAGACTCTGGACCATCACTTTTACTGGGTTTAGCTGCTTAGATGGCAGAAAAAGTCGTCTGGTCCCAAGTTTTTCTTTCCATCTGATCACTAAAGAAAAGGCTTCCCGGGAAGAGTGAAAAAGCAAAGGGTGTTGGTGGCAGTAAGAATGTTGAGAAGCTCATTTACAGACTTCCAATGACCTGCCTTCTTTGTGCCCTCGCTGATGGGTGTGTTGACTGGCTTGGCTCTGTGTAAATACAGACCTGTTGGTTGCCTATGCCATGTGACTTAGGAGTGACAAGTTCGGCCCCTGTCTACAGGAAGACCATCCGCATTCATACCTGAGCCTGAAACTACAGAAAGAAACATTGGCCATAGGTAACGGTGGTACAGAGAAAAAAGACTGTTAATGTTGAGAAGACTCTTGTATCACCTGCTTCAGCATTTCCTACTGTACAATCCAGGAAATGATAATTTGCTATCCCGAGGAAAAAAGGTGCTTAAATGACTGTTGGAAACTTTGGCTTAATTCAAATCAAACAAGTTTCTTTTCTGCAGGGCTTCTCAGAGTTTTTATTGTATGCATTATAGATTTCTGGGGGAGATATCCAAGATGCAAAGTTTCCCAGACTTTTGTGTCCATGGAACCCATTTTTCTCTAAGAATAATCTCATGAGTCTATTATTCTTTGGAACAAATCTTTTAAATGTGACCTCTTCCAATAGTCTAATTTTACAGATGAGAATACAAAGGCTCTGAGAGAGAAGGGACTTGTTCGAGGTCACAAAACTGGTTTATAGTGGAACCAGGACTCAAACTCAGATTTTCAGACAGAAATCCAAGAACCAAATCCCTTTCTTGTTTCCCACTGTGTCCCTAATACTTAACTTTGAGTCTCCAGTGGAGTAATTGGTAAATCTAGTAAGGCACAGAGACTGATAAATAATAGCTAAATGCTTTTCATGCATTATTTCATATGGTCTTGATTAAAACCCTAAGGGATGGCACTGTTATTATCCATTTTACAAAATGTTAAGTCAGAAATTGTGAAAAGTCTGAGATTTTATGTTCCTTGCAAGTTTGCAAGTTAGCCTGTCACAGTTTTATATACATATACGGACAGAAGACATGAGACACCTGGGTTGGCAACACAGGCGATGCATTACTTGCAGCAAAAACAGCAGCCAGGGCAGCGTTCCCCAGGCCCCAGTTTCCACAGGGAAATGTGATGAGGGCCGGATGTTACCTGCACATGCAGTGGGGTGCCCCACAGGAGAGGAGCCCCGAGATTAGGAAATTGGTGACCTATCCAACCTCCCCTCTGGAGACAGCTTACTCACTACCCTGGAATGTAGGTTAAATCTCCAAAGGAGAGGGAAGGAAAAGGCTTATCTTCACTACCTTGGGATATCTCCAAGGAGGTAATCTCCGAATCTCTCAGGAGAGAACATATTTCTAGATTTTAATGCTGTTTGCTATTCAAATGTGTCTTTTGCTCAGAAGGCCCAAACCATACAGAAAAGGAGAAATCCAGGGAGATTTGTCTCCCAACAATGAAATGGAAATTGAAGCTTAATGTACAAATTATTTGACCTTGGGCAAGTGAAAGTACTAGGAAAAATAAATTAATTAATGGATGAATGACCTAGGAGAAGGCACTTTCTGTTACAGACGTAAATGACCACCTTTATGTATTTTCCTGAAAACAGGTTGTGATAGGCAAAAAGGGAAGGATAAAGGCATATGAGTGCCCTATGATCATGCCAGAAAACCCTCTGTCAGACTGAGTTGAAGATGGTCTTGGCTATTCACAACCAGCTGCAATAGCTCTGTGACTCAGTCACATGACCAACACAGTTTTTGCACAACTATTTTGCACAAAATAGACCTCACTGGTCTTGCAGTATAGCTTCCTTGTAAGCCTGGTCAAAGCCTGAGAAGTCCCATTCTAGCCACAAGGAAGCCTTTCCACATTGACCTTATGTTTTCTTTTAGGAGTTTTATGATTTTGGCTCTTATATTTAAGCCTTTGATCCATTTTGAGTTAACTTCTGTATATGATGTGCAGTAGGGGTCCAACTTCATTCTTTTGCATGTGGCTATTCACATGTCCCAGCATCATTTGTTAAAAAGACTATTCTTTCCCCACTGAACAGTCTTGGCATCCTTGTTGAAAAACAATTGACCATAGATGTATAGGTTTATTTCTGGACTCTTGATTCTGTTCCATTGATCTATATGTTTTTTTTTTTTTTATTATTTATTTTTTTTTATTGATGTCTTAGTTTATAACACTGTGGGGTTTTAGTTGTACATTTTTGTCCGTCACCTTGTGGATGTAACCCTTCACCCCTTGTGCCCCCCCCACCCCGCTTCCCCTTGGTAACCACCAATCAGTTCTCTCTGTCCGTGTGTTCACTTATATTCCATATATGAGTGAGTTCATGCAGTGTCTGTCCTTCTCTCTCTGGCTTATTTCACTTAACATAATACCCTCTAGGTCCTTCCATGTTGTTGCAAATGGGACACTTGTGTCTTTTCTTATGGCTGAGTAGTATTCCATTGTATGTATATACCACATCTTCTTTAACCAATCTTCAGTTGAGGGACACTTGGGTTGCTTCCACTTCTTGGCTATAGTGAATAATGCTGCAATGAACATAGGGGTGCATACGCCTCTTGTGATGGTTGATTTCACGTCCATTGGGTAGATGCCCAAGAGTGGGATTGCTGGATCATACGGTATTTCTATTTTTAATTTTTTGAGGACTCTCCATACTGTTTTCCATAGAGGCTGCACCAGTTTGCATTCCCACCAGCAGTGAATGAGGGTCCCCGTTTCTCCACAACCTCTCCAGCATTTGTTGTTATTTGTCTTTGTGATTATAGCCATTCTAACCGGTGTAAGGTGATATCTCAGTGTAGTTTTGATTTGCATTTCCCTGATGATTAGTGATGTTGAACATCTTTTCATGTGTCTATTGGCCATCTGTATCTCTTCCTTGGAAAAATGTCTGTTCATATCCTCTGCCCATTTTTTGATCGGGTTGTTTGTTTTTTTGTTGCTCAGTTGTATGAGATCTTTGTATATTACTGAGATTAATCCCTTGTCGGACAAACGATTTGCAAATATTTTCTCCCAGCTGGTGGGTTGTTTATTCATTTTGATCCTGGTTTCATTTGCCTTGTAGAAGCTCTTTAGTCTGATGAGGTCCCACTTGTTTATTTTTTCTTTTGTTTCCCTTGTCTGGGTAGACATGGAATCTGAAAGGATCCCTTTATGTCCAATCGCAATTAGTGTACTGCCTATATTTTCTTCCAGGAGTTTTATAGTTTCAGGTCTCACTTTCAGGTCTTTGATCCATTTTGAATTGATTTTTGTATATGGCGATAGGAGATGGTCTACTTTCATTCTTTTGCATGTTGCTGTCCAATTTTCCCAGCACCATTTATTGAAGAGACTTCCCTCTCTCCATTGTATGTTCTTTGCTCCTTTGTCGAAGATTAGCTGTCCATAGGTGTGTGGTTTTATTTCTGGGCTTTCAATTCTGTTCCATTGATCTGTGTGTCTATTCTTGTACCAGTACCATGCTGTTTTGATTACTGTAGCTTTATAGTATATTTTGAAATCAGGGATTGTGATGCCTCCAGCTTTGTTCTTTTTTTTCAGGATTGCTTTAGCTATTCGGGCTCTTTTGTTGCCCCATACGAATTTCAGTAGTTTTTGTTCTAGTACCGTGAAGAATGACATTGGGATTCTGATTGGGATTGCATTGAATCTGTAGATTGCTTTAGGTAGAATGGACATTTTAACTATATTTATTCTTCCAATCCATGTGCATGGAATATTTTTCCATTTCTTTATGTCCTCCTCGATTTCTTTCAATAGTGTCTTATAGTTTTCATTGTATAGGTCTTTGACCTCCTTGGTTAAATTTATTCCCAGATATTTTATTCTCTTTGTTGCAATTGTAAATGGGATTGTCTTTTTGAGTTCTCTTTCTGTTTTTTCATCGTTAGTGTATAGAAATGCAATTCATTTTTGTAAGTTGATTTTATACCCTGCCACTTTACTGTAGTTGTTGATTGTTTCTAGTAGCTTTCCAATGGAATTTTTGGGGTTTTCTATGTATAGGATCATGTCATCTGCAAATAGTGAGAGTTTCACTTCTTCATTGCCTATTTGGAGTCCTTTTATTCCTTTTTCTTGCCTAATTGCTCTGGCCAGAACTTCCAGTACTATGTTGAATAAGAGCGGTGAGAGTGGGCACCCTTGTCTTGTTCCTGTCCTCAAAGGAATGGCTTTCAGTTTTTCCCCGTTGAGTAGGATGTTTGCTGTAGGTTTGTCATATATGGCCCTTATTATGTTGAGGTACTTTCCTTCTATACCCATTTTGTTGAGAGTTTTTATCATAAATGGATGCTGGATCTTGTCGAATGCCTTCTCTGCATCGATTGAGATGATCATGTGGTTTTTATTCTTCATTTTGTTAATGTGGTGTATCACGTTGATTGATTTGCGGATGTTGAACCATCCCTGTGTCCCTGGTATAAATCCCAGTTGATCGTGGTGTATGATCTTTTTGATGTATTGCTGTATTCGGTTTGCCAATATTTTGTTGAGGATTTTTGCGTCTATGTTCATCAGCGATATTGGCCTGTAGTTTTCCTTCTTTGTATTGTCCTTGTCTGGCTTTGGTATCAGCATGATGTCGGCCTCATAGAATGTGTTGGGAAGTATTCCATCTTCCTCTATTTTTTGGAATAGTTTGAGTAGGATAGGTGCTAAATCTTCTTTGAACGTTTGATAAAATTCTCCAGGGAAGCCATCTGGTCCTGGGCTTTTATTTTTTGGGAGGTTTTTGATGACTGTTTCAATCTCTTTACTTGTGATTGGTCTGTTCAGATTCTCTATTTCTTCTTGATTCAGTTTTGGGAGGTTGTACGCGTCCAAGAATTTGTCCATTTCCTCTAGGTTGTCCAATTTGTTGGCGTAAAGTTTTTCATAGTATTCCCTAATAATCCCTTGTATTTCTGTGGTGTCTGTTGTAATTTCTCCTCTTTCATTTCTAATTTTATTTATTTGAGTCTTCTCCCTTTTTTTCTTAGTGAGTCTGGCTAAGGGTTTGTCAATTTTATTTATCTTCTCAAAGAACCAGCTCTTTGTTTCATTGATCCTTTCTACTGTTTTTTTGGTTTCAATTTCATTTATTTCTGCTCTGATTTTTATTATTTCCCTCCTTCTGCTGATTCGGGGCTTTGTCTGTTCTTCTTTTTCCAACTCTGTTAGGTGCAATTTAAGGTTATTTATTTGGGATTTTTCTTGTTTGTTAAGGTGAGCTTGTATTGCTATGAATTTCCCTCTCAGGACTGCTTTTGCTGCATCCCATATGAGTTGGTATGGTGTATTTTCCTTTTCATTTGTCTCCAGATAGCTTTTGATTTCTCCTTTAATTTCATCAACGACCCATTGGTTGTTCAGTAGCATGTTGTTTAGTCTCCACATCTTTGTCCCTTTCCTAGTTTTTTCCTTGCAGTTGATTTCTAGTTTCACAGCATTATGGTCAGAAAAGATGCTTGTAATGATTTCAATCTTCTTAAATTTATAGAGGTTTGCCTTGTTTCCTAATATATGGTCTATCCTTGAGAATGTTCCATGAGCATTTGAGAAGAATGTGTACTCTGCTTTTTTTGGGTGGAGTGCTCTGTATATATCTATTAAATCCATTGCGTCTAGTTTTTCATTTAAGTCCAGTATTTCCTTATTGACTTTTTGTCTGGATGATCTATCTATTGATGTAAGGGGGGTATTAAGATCCCCTACTATTATTGTGTTATTGTTAATATCTCCTTTAAGGTTTTTTAGCAGTTGTTTTATGTACTTTGGTGCTCCTGTGTTGGGTGCATAGATATTTATAAGTGTTATGTCTTCTTGGTGAAGTATCCCTTTTATCATTATATATTGCCCTTCTTTGTCTCTCATTACCTTTTTTATCTTGAAGTCTACTTTGTCTGATATAAGTATGGCTACTCCTGCTTTCTTTTGTTTGCCATTAGCTTGGAGTATTGTTTTCCATCCTTTTATTTTGAGTCTGTGTTTGTCTTTAGAGCTGAGATGTGTTTCCTGGAGGCAGCAGATTGTTGGATCTTGGTTTTTAATCCATCCTGCCACTCTGTGTCTTTTGATTGGAGAATTCAATCCATTTACGTTTAGAGTGATTTTTGATATATGAGGGTTTAATGTTGCTATTTTATTGTTCATCTTCTGGTTCTTTTGCATTTCCTTCGTTTCTTGTCCCTTGTGTTTCGGACTGCTAATTCAATTTGGTATTTCTGCATGCTCATTCTCTTGCTTTTCTCTTTATTTGTCATGTGTGGTTCTCTTCTGGTTGTTTGTTTAGTGGTTACCGTGCGGTTTATATAAGCGATCTCCTGGATAAGAAAGTACATTTTCA
This sequence comes from Tapirus indicus, assembly GCA_031878705.1. NCBI lineage: Eukaryota > Metazoa > Chordata > Mammalia > Perissodactyla > Tapiridae > Tapirus > Tapirus indicus. The sequence continues at coordinate 25,854,048 of CM062927.1, read as the reverse complement.
GATGCCTCCTTTTTCCTGAGGCTGGGTCAGTTCAATCCCTTACCTCTTCCCCTCCTTATTTGTTATCTCTTTATTCCAGATTGTGTCATGAATGTGTGTTTCCAGTGATGAGCTTGAATTAATTTTTGATGTTTTCCAACTGTATTTTGTTCTGGTTTAGTCTCCTTGCTTTTCTCCTTGCTGAAATCTTTGTATCCCCTTTCTCATTTGTTTTTTTTCAGGCCTAAGGGCCTTCTTGAGCATTTCTTGTAGTGGGGGTCTTGTGGTGACGAACTCTCTTAGCTTTTGTTTATCAGGGAGAGTTATTATTTCTCCATCGTATTTGAAGGATATTTTTGCTGGATAAAGTATTCTCGGCTGAAGGTTTTTGTCTTTCATGATTTTGAATATATCATTCCAGTCTCTCCTAGCCTGTAGAGTTTCTGTCGAGAAATCAGCTGAGAGCCTGATGGGGTTTCCTTTGTATGTTATTTTGTTTTTTTGTTTAGCTGCCTTCAATATTATTTCCTTGTCACGGGTATTCTTCAAGTTTGCTACTATGTGGCGAGATGATTTTTTATTCCTGTTTATATATTTAGGTGATCTATTGATTTCATTCACTGTTATTTCCCTCTCGTTCCCTAGTTTGGGGAAGTTCTCAGCTATTATTTCTTTGAACAAACTCTCTGCTCCTTTTTCTCTTTCTTCTCCTTCTGGAATACCTATTATCCTTATGTTGCTTTTCCTCATTGAGTCTGATATTTCTCGAAGAATTTCTTCATTTCTTTTTAGTCTTAGCTCTCTCTCCTCCTCTACCAGGAGCATTTCTGCATGGCTATCCTCAATAGTGCTAATTCGTTCCTCCATATTGTCAGTTCTGCTCTTTAAAGACTGCATTTTTTCCACTATCTCGTTGATTTTGTTTTTCATCTCCAATAATTCTGATTGGTTTTTCTTTAGGGTTTCAATCTCTTTTGTGACATAATCCCTGAATTCGTTGATTTGTTTCTGTGTGTTCTCTTGTATTTCGTTGAGCTTGTTTATGATAGCTATTTTGAATTCTCTCTCGTTCAGGTTATCAAATTCTGTACCTTCAGGGTTGGTTTCTGGGTGTTTGTCATTTTCCTTTTGGTCTGTAGCCCTGACATATTTTCGCAAGGATCCGACGGGGACGGCTTTATTTTTACCCGTCATGATTAAAGTTAGTCCTGCAGTTTCCCCCTGCTGCCACTAGATGGAGATCGCGAGCGGTTTGCTCTGAGGCGGCTGCAGCCCCCGGAGGGATTATGCTGAAAGGCCGGGTGTGTGGGGGGAGGGGTCCTCTCTTTCTCCTGCTTGACCCGGGGGTTTCCTTTCTGGCTCTCTTAGGGTGTTTGCTACACCCCCTAAGCAGTCCGTTGTCGCTTCCCCGTGGGGATCTCGCGACAGTCTGTGAGAGCACCTGGATGGCGCTAGTTTTCCCCGCTGTGGGCGGCCCCTCCCCCCTCTGACCGCGAACCGCGCTGTTTTTGCCGATCGATTGGGGAGGGGGAGTACAACCTCCTACCTCTCCTCCCGTCCTCCTGGGCTTCCCGCGCCTCCACCGTCCGATGTATGGCAGCAGGGGTTTCTCAGAAGTCCTTCGTAATGTTTGATTGAGCTCTGTTGGAATGTGAATGATGTTTTCGTTGTGTCGTAGGGGGCAGAGATTCAAAGAGGGAATCTCACTCCGCCATGATGCTGACGTCACTCGGTCCCCGATTCATTTTTAATAAAACAATGTGCAAGCCCCTAGACTAGCAGACTGAGTGACCTTTGGGCTTGGGCATTCCCGGGCACTGGGTTCCCGCAGTTAGAAATTACTAGACAACGTGCTCTGTTCTGTGTCATGAGCTTCTTGGGCCTTTCTCCCATTTCCTGGCCACCCCTAGGCAAGCCCAGAGAAAGTGTTTCCAGGCTGAGTTCAGACAGGGCTGCCCTCAGGGCTCCAGGTAGACCCAGATGTTTATTGGATTTTCCTGGGTGAAAGGGGGTAGAGAATGTCTAATATGAGGAGATCTTGAGTCAGAGAAATCCTTTCTTCACCATACTCAACCCTCATCCTCATTTGTGTTGTTATTTTAAAAATGACTCTTCTCACAGCTGGGAATTCTGCTGGAGGTAGGAGAGCTGCCTGGAACTGAGCTACCTGGTCACCAGGGATCAACAAAGACAAAGCTTTGCTGGCAAATCAATATCTCCTCTCAGCCAAAAGCCCCAGACTTGCCCCCACCCACCCCAATCGTGTTGAAGGTGTAGTTGTAGAACTCTAGAAACTGAAAGGGCTTCAGAGCTCTTTCAGGACAGTGCTTCTCACGCTGTAACGTGCATCAAAAACCCCCAGGGATCTTGTTACAATGCAGATTCTGATTCAGCAGGTCTTGGGTGGGGCCTGCGATTCTGCCTTCCTAACAAGCTCCCAGGTGAGGCCCCTGCTCTGGTCAGTGGACCACATTTTGAGTAGCATAGATCTAAACTGTGCCTTGCTAGTCCTTTATAGATGTCACAGGAAGCCTGTGTCCCAAACTCCAGAGTTCCCACTCTGTGGAAAATCTGAGGCCAAAAGAGGAAAGTATTGCCTAAGGTCACAGAGCCAACAAAGCACAGATGAAGGGTAGATTCCTTTTACCAATTTCAGCACCAAATGCTGATATCTGGGAGGATCCCCTGGTCTATTCTCTGCCCTGAGTCAGTCCTTTGGTGGCCTGTCCAGGAGTCATCTCTGGGCCTCCACTCCAGGCCCGGGCTATTGGATCAGTGCTGCAGGTCTGTGTCCAGGCTGCAGGAAGAAATGATCCAGTCTCCCCAAGCCAGAAGACTGAAGCCAACTTTAAAAAAGGGAGAATTCCACACAGACTCACACTCTGTTGGGGAGTGCTCTGGCGATCAGTCTTACCGAACCAGGTTCATTTTTGCCCATCACCCAGAAAGCCGATCATCGAGAGGACAAGGTTGCAGCAGAGAGAGGGTTTTAATCACAAGGCAGCCAAGCAAGGAGGTGGTATAATCAACCTCAGATCCACCTCCCTTGAAAATGGGGACTCAGGGATATTTATGGGGTAGGGAGCAAGGTAGTCTGAAGTGTGGGAATAGATGATTGGAGGTGAGGAGAGGTGAGGTAAGTGATGATCTGCGCAAGTGTAGTGAAGCTTTGTGGCTCTTCATAGGACGCATATTCACAAAATGGCGGCGTTACCATGATGTGAGGGTAGAGTTCTTAGCTCCTTGACGTCAAAAAGTTCACTTATGGAGCATTTGCACGGGCCCAGCTGATGGGTTGGTGGTCCCAACTGGCGTGAACTGGACAAGGGGGTCTCAGTTCCTGAAAAACCACTCTTAACTACTCTGTTGATAACATGGGGTCAGTTGAACTGGTCCTGGAGGGCCCGAGGTTACATCAGCGCCTGTGAGGAATGAAGGAAGCAGGACTGGGGATGGGGAGAAGCTGTGCTGCAGTAATAACAGAGGCTCTGAGCTGTAATGGTCCTGAAGAGCTGTCCTGAATTGGGGCCTGGCTTTTATCCCTCTGTATTGACTCCTAAACTGCCTCTTACCTCCTTCCTGCTGAGCGGCCTTGCCTGGGCAAGTGAAAGCTTCAGTGGAAAGGAGGGCAGGGATCTGAGCAGCAGCCCACAGCATTTGCTCCATAAATGTTTCTGTAAAATATGTAAGGAGAGTACTTGTGAGGTGCCCATGTGTACATGGTGTGGGGGGGGCTGTGTGTGTATGAGTCGCTGTGTGTGAACATGCCTGTCTTGGGAGTCTGTGGAGGGCATGCATGTGCACTTGGGGTGATGGAGCGTGACCTTGTTGTGTTTTGCATTTGTGAACATATGTGGAAGTCAGTGAGTGGTGTGTGTCTCCGTGCACATGTCTGTGTGTGTGCCCGTTTGTCTGCGGGGATTCTGTGTGTGGGTGTGGCAGGGAGTGGATGTGTACCTGCTTCCAAACCCCTTAGACGAGAAGCCCTGTGGCCTGTTCCTGAAGAGGACAGAGGAGGCCGGCTGAGCCAGGATAGAGGATGCTGGGCTGCGTCGGGGGCCTTGGGTGGGGAGGGGATTGTGCTGGTTGAGAGGGTGAATCGCATCTGAAGAAGTAGCCCTTTGGGGCTGGGGCCTTTTGTGTCGCTACAACCTTTTTCCTCCATGGCCAGCCTGCCCCCGGGAAATGCAAAGCCTCAGAAGAAGAGCCTGGGGGCAGGCACTGCCCCACCACAGTCAGCATTCTCCTAGAAGAAGGCATGAGGGGGAGTTTCTGGTGACTCTGCCCTCCTCAGGGTGGGAGAGCGTCTCCCAAGCCCCTGCAGAGCATCCTGGTCTGGCTAATGGACTCTCTGGAATTCTCTCCCACTGGCTCACAGGGTGTCTCCAAACACTTTTCTGTGTATGTGAAATTACTCTGGAAAAGTACACCCACCTACTTCTACTTGATAATTGTAAGGATTTTAATAAATGATTTAAAAATACTTTATTTATTTTTTTTTTTTGGTGAGGAAGACCAGCCCTGAGCTAACATCCGTTGCTGATCCTCCTCTTTTTGCTGAGGAAGACTGGCCCTGGGCTAACATCGTGCCCATCTTCCTCTACGTTATATGGGACGCCACCACAGCATGGCTGACAGGCAGTGCGTCGGCGGGCGCTCGGGATCCGAACCCGCGAACCCCGGGCTGCCAAGCGCGGACGAAACCGCTGCGCCACCGAGCCAGCCCCTAAAAATACTTTATTAATGGTGTCCATCCTTGGCTCCCTGTGTGCAGTCCCTGAGTGTGTCTTGAGTCCCCTTTGTTCTGCTTCACACTCAGGCTTTTCACCAGAAGGACCCCAGTTCCCCTGTCAGCCGGGATCATGACAGCAGGAGGCACAGGTTCTGGACAAGCCCTGGGCTCATGCGGGCTGCTGGCAGGGAGGAGGAGCAGAGCAGCGCAGGTGGCAGTGAGTGTGTGTGCCAGCGCTGAGCCAGGGGCTGTGGGGTGGGCAGAGGCCAGACACAGCCCTGTAAGTGCTCAGAGTGTGGGGTTCTAGGAGCCCAGAGTGGAGAGGAGTTGCTTCTGACTAGGGGACCAGAGAAGGTGACATGGAGGAGGTGGCGCACAAGTGGGACCTTGAAGGAAGAGGTGTTTCAACATCATCATCTGTCCTTCCTGGCTCTCAGTGTCTGAGAGACCAGGGCTGGGCACAGTTGTCTCCCCCATTCACATGTGTGTGAGCTCAGGCCCCAGACAGTGAAGTGACTTACCAGGGCCACACAGAGCACCTCTGATAGGGCCTAACCTTCAGATAGTTGGTTTGTAATTTTTTTCCAATCAGTTCTGCCCTTTCTGGCTCCCTGTGCTGGAATCACCCTGCCCTGCCCATGGGGGTGAGGACCAGGCATCAGAGCCACAGGACTGAGATGTGAGACCCCAAACATATTCCACCCACAGATCCCAAATACATCCTCTTCCCACCTATCCCAAGACCTAACACACTCATGGTTGAGCCATTTCTGATTTACCTACCCATTTCCTTAAGCCAGGAATTCAAGAGTCATCCTTGATCCAGCTCTCCCTCACCTCCCATACTCCCCAGCTGCCTCCAGAACATGTCTGGAATACTACTACTACTAAAACACTTTATTTATTCCTCACAATGGTGCTGTGAAGTTGGTGTCCAAAGTCCCTTGCCAGGGAGGGGCAGAGCTGGGATGTCTCTCCTTATTACAGGAAGTGGAAGCCACCTGCCTCTTGCCATCCACATGGCCACCACCATCAGCCCTCTCTTGGGTCACACCAAAAGCCCCTCACTGGACAGACTCTAGTCTTGCCCCTTCAGGACCTTCCCCATAGAGCAGCCAGCAGGATCCTTCTAAAACATATGGCTAAATGCCTCTCCCTTGCTTAAAACCCTTCAGAGGCTCCTCAAGATATAGTCCAATCCCCTCCACATACTCCTTGAGGAGGCCTTGCAGGATCTGTCCACCAGCAGAGAGGGGCAGGCGCTGGCCTCCTCCCATGTCGCAGACAATGCCAGTGCTGCACCCACATCTCTTGGGTCCTTTTACTGCCTTGGTTCTCCGTGCACCCTGTGTGCCTTCACTCTCGACAGTCAGCCATTATGTGCCTAGAGTAGTGTTAGCCGCCCTAGGGGGACATGGCCACAAAGGGCAAATTATGAAAGAATACGCTGCCTCTGCCACAAGCCTGTGAACATCTTGAAGATTTCAGATTCTCCAAGTGCACTGACAAATGTAAATACAGATGCCGCTGCCAGAGGAGTGCAGAGCAGAGACACCCAGCCGGGGGAGTCAGGAGAAACCACTGGGAGGAGAAAACGTGTGACCTGACTCTAGAAGAATGAGTAGAAGTTTATTGAGCAAAAACAGGAAGGAAGGATGTTTGGAGGATGAAGGAGAAGCACCTGTCAGGGCTGGAAGACAGAGAACGAGATGCAGACAGTCGGATGACGTCAAGATGCTCCTGAAGTTACAGCACGAGTCAGGGAGGGGCGAGAGCTGTCCCACCAGCAGTCTGATGAGGATTCATGGCAGGGTTATCAGCCCCGTTTTACAGAAGAAGCAAGTGTCTGAGGCCCAGAGAGGTCCCATGACTGGCTCAAGGTCACCGGTTGATAAAGTCAGATCCGACCAGGTCTTCAGTGTTCCTCTCCCTGCAAGTGTGCAGCCCTGCGGGGCTGACTGAGGGAATTCAGACAAGCCCCAGGCTCACTCAGCTGACGGTGTGGAGGGCAGGGGGAGGGGGCAGTCAGCGACCTCAAAGCCAAGGCCGGAGGCTCAATGGGGAGAGATTCCCCGTGCTCAGTAGTTAAGAGGATTTGAGCTCCTCCTAAGCACAGTAGAAGCCAAAGTACACAGTCTTGGCATTTAATTCCTCCAAGTAAGTTATGCTTGAATCAGGCTAAGGACGTTACAGAGCCACAGAAAAAGTAAGAACAAACCTTAACTTTGAACTTGAAGCTCTTATCCTGTCTTTTTTTTTTTTTTTTGCTGAGGAAGATTGGCCCTGAGCTAACATCTGTGCCCATCTTTCCTCCATTTTGTATATGGGACGCTGCCACAGCATGGCTTGATAAACGGTGCGTAGGTCTGCACCCAGGATTCAAACCTGAAAACTGCAGGCCGCTGAAGTGGAGCGTGCGAACTTAACCACTACGCCACCAGGCCAAGCCCTCTTCTCCTGCCTTAATCTAGCCATTGTGTCTGGCCCCACTTCCAGGCCCAAGTCTAGCTCTTATTGCTTTTATGGGTTGGAGTAAACCCCTTCACATAACTTACATGAGCGTTCCTGTCGATTTTTTAAATTATTAAAAAAGAAAGAAAATATCAGGATCACAACAGTCCCAGCCATTGATTTAGTGGACACAGGCTGTCCCCAAAATTGGAGAGACCATTTCCCAAAGAGTAAGGTTGACATCAGTGAGGGCATTGACCATGAGGGGTGTGATGCGGCCTCTTTGAAAAGACCTGGATGGGCTTGAGCCGTTCCCATCTGCAGCTGTTGCTTCTTGGCGGCTAGAGAGGCTACCGTAGGCCCCATGGGATCAGACGGCCCCTGCGGAAGGCTGTACCCGCAAACCATGGAGTTGCTGGATCAGAAACTGCCTTCAGATGCCGTTTGTTCAGAATGAAACAACAATCTCAGACGGGGTAAGAACACGGAAACCACCAGTTCAATTCCCTCACTTTCCAGATGGAAAAAATGCTGGATTTGATAAGGAAGATGACATGCTTTAAATCAAGAGTAAGTCCACGGTACAGGCAGAATTAGAATCCAAATCTTTCAGACTCTGGACCATCACTTTTACTGGGTTTAGCTGCTTAGATGGCAGAAAAAGTCGTCTGGTCCCAAGTTTTTCTTTCCATCTGATCACTAAAGAAAAGGCTTCCCGGGAAGAGTGAAAAAGCAAAGGGTGTTGGTGGCAGTAAGAATGTTGAGAAGCTCATTTACAGACTTCCAATGACCTGCCTTCTTTGTGCCCTCGCTGATGGGTGTGTTGACTGGCTTGGCTCTGTGTAAATACAGACCTGTTGGTTGCCTATGCCATGTGACTTAGGAGTGACAAGTTCGGCCCCTGTCTACAGGAAGACCATCCGCATTCATACCTGAGCCTGAAACTACAGAAAGAAACATTGGCCATAGGTAACGGTGGTACAGAGAAAAAAGACTGTTAATGTTGAGAAGACTCTTGTATCACCTGCTTCAGCATTTCCTACTGTACAATCCAGGAAATGATAATTTGCTATCCCGAGGAAAAAAGGTGCTTAAATGACTGTTGGAAACTTTGGCTTAATTCAAATCAAACAAGTTTCTTTTCTGCAGGGCTTCTCAGAGTTTTTATTGTATGCATTATAGATTTCTGGGGGAGATATCCAAGATGCAAAGTTTCCCAGACTTTTGTGTCCATGGAACCCATTTTTCTCTAAGAATAATCTCATGAGTCTATTATTCTTTGGAACAAATCTTTTAAATGTGACCTCTTCCAATAGTCTAATTTTACAGATGAGAATACAAAGGCTCTGAGAGAGAAGGGACTTGTTCGAGGTCACAAAACTGGTTTATAGTGGAACCAGGACTCAAACTCAGATTTTCAGACAGAAATCCAAGAACCAAATCCCTTTCTTGTTTCCCACTGTGTCCCTAATACTTAACTTTGAGTCTCCAGTGGAGTAATTGGTAAATCTAGTAAGGCACAGAGACTGATAAATAATAGCTAAATGCTTTTCATGCATTATTTCATATGGTCTTGATTAAAACCCTAAGGGATGGCACTGTTATTATCCATTTTACAAAATGTTAAGTCAGAAATTGTGAAAAGTCTGAGATTTTATGTTCCTTGCAAGTTTGCAAGTTAGCCTGTCACAGTTTTATATACATATACGGACAGAAGACATGAGACACCTGGGTTGGCAACACAGGCGATGCATTACTTGCAGCAAAAACAGCAGCCAGGGCAGCGTTCCCCAGGCCCCAGTTTCCACAGGGAAATGTGATGAGGGCCGGATGTTACCTGCACATGCAGTGGGGTGCCCCACAGGAGAGGAGCCCCGAGATTAGGAAATTGGTGACCTATCCAACCTCCCCTCTGGAGACAGCTTACTCACTACCCTGGAATGTAGGTTAAATCTCCAAGGGAGAGGGAAGGAAAAGGCTTATCTTCACTACCTTGGGATATCTCCAAGGAGGTAATCTCCGAATCTCTCAGGAGAGAACATATTTCTAGATTTTAATGCTGTTTGCTATTCAAATGTGTCTTTTGCTCAGAAGGCCCAAACCATACAGAAAAGGAGAAATCCAGGGAGATTTGTCTCCCAACAATGAAATGGAAATTGAAGCTTAATGTACAAATTATTTGACCTTGGGCAAGTGAAAGTACTAGGAAAAATAAATTAATTAATGGATGAATGACCTAGGAGAAGGCACTTTCTGTTACAGACGTAAATGACCACCTTTATGTATTTTCCTGAAAACAGGTTGTGATAGGCAAAAAGGGAAGGATAAAGGCATATGAGTGCCCTATGATCATGCCAGAAAACCCTCTGTCAGACTGAGTTGAAGATGGTCTTGGCTATTCACAACCAGCTGCAATAGCTCTGTGACTCAGTCACATGACCAACACAGTTTTTGCACAACTATTTTGCACAAAATAGACCTCACTGGTCTTGCAGTATAGCTTCCTTGTAAGCCTGGTCAAAGCCTGAGAAGTCCCATTCTAGCCACAAGGAAGCCTTTCCACATTGACCTTATGTTTTCTTTTAGGAGTTTTATGATTTTGGCTCTTATATTTAAGCCTTTGATCCATTTTGAGTTAACTTCTGTATATGATGTGCAGTAGGGGTCCAACTTCATTCTTTTGCATGTGGCTATTCACATGTCCCAGCATCATTTGTTAAAAAGACTATTCTTTCCCCACTGAACAGTCTTGGCATCCTTGTTGAAAAACAATTGACCATAGATGTATAGGTTTATTTCTGGACTCTTGATTCTGTTCCATTGATCTATATGTTTTTTTTTTTTTTTATTATTTATTTTTTTTTATTGATGTCTTAGTTTATAACACTGTGGGGTTTTAGTTGTACATTTTTGTCCGTCACCTTGTGGATGTAACCCTTCACCCCTTGTGCCCCCCCCACCCCGCTTCCCCTTGGTAACCACCAATCAGTTCTCTCTGTCCGTGTGTTCACTTATATTCCATATATGAGTGAGTTCATGCAGTGTCTGTCCTTCTCTCTCTGGCTTATTTCACTTAACATAATACCCTCTAGGTCCTTCCATGTTGTTGCAAATGGGACACTTGTGTCTTTTCTTATGGCTGAGTAGTATTCCATTGTATGTATATACCACATCTTCTTTAACCAATCTTCAGTTGAGGGACACTTGGGTTGCTTCCACTTCTTGGCTATAGTGAATAATGCTGCAATGAACATAGGGGTGCATACGCCTCTTGTGATGGTTGATTTCACGTCCATTGGGTAGATGCCCAAGAGTGGGATTGCTGGATCATACGGTATTTCTATTTTTAATTTTTTGAGGACTCTCCATACTGTTTTCCATAGAGGCTGCACCAGTTTGCATTCCCACCAGCAGTGAATGAGGGTCCCCGTTTCTCCACAACCTCTCCAGCATTTGTTGTTATTTGTCTTTGTGATTATAGCCATTCTAACCGGTGTAAGGTGATATCTCAGTGTAGTTTTGATTTGCATTTCCCTGATGATTAGTGATGTTGAACATCTTTTCATGTGTCTATTGGCCATCTGTATCTCTTCCTTGGAAAAATGTCTGTTCATATCCTCTGCCCATTTTTTGATCGGGTTGTTTGTTTTTTTGTTGCTCAGTTGTATGAGATCTTTGTATATTACTGAGATTAATCCCTTGTCGGACAAACGATTTGCAAATATTTTCTCCCAGCTGGTGGGTTGTTTATTCATTTTGATCCTGGTTTCATTTGCCTTGTAGAAGCTCTTTAGTCTGATGAGGTCCCACTTGTTTATTTTTTCTTTTGTTTCCCTTGTCTGGGTAGACATGGAATCTGAAAGGATCCCTTTATGTCCAATCGCAATTAGTGTACTGCCTATATTTTCTTCCAGGAGTTTTATAGTTTCAGGTCTCACTTTCAGGTCTTTGATCCATTTTGAATTGATTTTTGTATATGGCGATAGGAGATGGTCTACTTTCATTCTTTTGCATGTTGCTGTCCAATTTTCCCAGCACCATTTATTGAAGAGACTTCCCTCTCTCCATTGTATGTTCTTTGCTCCTTTGTCGAAGATTAGCTGTCCATAGGTGTGTGGTTTTATTTCTGGGCTTTCAATTCTGTTCCATTGATCTGTGTGTCTATTCTTGTACCAGTACCATGCTGTTTTGATTACTGTAGCTTTATAGTATATTTTGAAATCAGGGATTGTGATGCCTCCAGCTTTGTTCTTTTTTTTCAGGATTGCTTTAGCTATTCGGGCTCTTTTGTTGCCCCATACGAATTTCAGTAGTTTTTGTTCTAGTACCGTGAAGAATGACATTGGGATTCTGATTGGGATTGCATTGAATCTGTAGATTGCTTTAGGTAGAATGGACATTTTAACTATATTTATTCTTCCAATCCATGTGCATGGAATATTTTTCCATTTCTTTATGTCCTCCTCGATTTCTTTCAATAGTGTCTTATAGTTTTCATTGTATAGGTCTTTGACCTCCTTGGTTAAATTTATTCCCAGATATTTTATTCTCTTTGTTGCAATTGTAAATGGGATTGTCTTTTTGAGTTCTCTTTCTGTTTTTTCATCGTTAGTGTATAGAAATGCAATTCATTTTTGTAAGTTGATTTTATACCCTGCCACTTTACTGTAGTTGTTGATTGTTTCTAGTAGCTTTCCAATGGAATTTTTGGGGTTTTCTATGTATAGGATCATGTCATCTGCAAATAGTGAGAGTTTCACTTCTTCATTGCCTATTTGGAGTCCTTTTATTCCTTTTTCTTGCCTAATTGCTCTGGCCAGAACTTCCAGTACTATGTTGAATAAGAGCGGTGAGAGTGGGCACCCTTGTCTTGTTCCTGTCCTCAAAGGAATGGCTTTCAGTTTTTCCCCGTTGAGTAGGATGTTTGCTGTAGGTTTGTCATATATGGCCCTTATTATGTTGAGGTACTTTCCTTCTATACCCATTTTGTTGAGAGTTTTTATCATAAATGGATGCTGGATCTTGTCGAATGCCTTCTCTGCATCGATTGAGATGATCATGTGGTTTTTATTCTTCATTTTGTTAATGTGGTGTATCACGTTGATTGATTTGCGGATGTTGAACCATCCCTGTGTCCCTGGTATAAATCCCAGTTGATCGTGGTGTATGATCTTTTTGATGTATTGCTGTATTCGGTTTGCCAATATTTTGTTGAGGATTTTTGCGTCTATGTTCATCAGCGATATTGGCCTGTAGTTTTCCTTCTTTGTATTGTCCTTGTCTGGCTTTGGTATCAGCATGATGTCGGCCTCATAGAATGTGTTGGGAAGTATTCCATCTTCCTCTATTTTTTGGAATAGTTTGAGTAGGATAGGTGCTAAATCTTCTTTGAACGTTTGATAAAATTCTCCAGGGAAGCCATCTGGTCCTGGGCTTTTATTTTTTGGGAGGTTTTTGATGACTGTTTCAATCTCTTTACTTGTGATTGGTCTGTTCAGATTCTCTATTTCTTCTTGATTCAGTTTTGGGAGGTTGTACGCGTCCAAGAATTTGTCCATTTCCTCTAGGTTGTCCAATTTGTTGGCGTAAAGTTTTTCATAGTATTCCCTAATAATCCCTTGTATTTCTGTGGTGTCTGTTGTAATTTCTCCTCTTTCATTTCTAATTTTATTTATTTGAGTCTTCTCCCTTTTTTTCTTAGTGAGTCTGGCTAAGGGTTTGTCAATTTTATTTATCTTCTCAAAGAACCAGCTCTTTGTTTCATTGATCCTTTCTACTGTTTTTTTGGTTTCAATTTCATTTATTTCTGCTCTGATTTTTATTATTTCCCTCCTTCTGCTGATTCGGGGCTTTGTCTGTTCTTCTTTTTCCAACTCTGTTAGGTGCAATTTAAGGTTATTTATTTGGGATTTTTCTTGTTTGTTAAGGTGAGCTTGTATTGCTATGAATTTCCCTCTCAGGACTGCTTTTGCTGCATCCCATATGAGTTGGTATGGTGTATTTTCCTTTTCATTTGTCTCCAGATAGCTTTTGATTTCTCCTTTAATTTCATCAACGACCCATTGGTTGTTCAGTAGCATGTTGTTTAGTCTCCACATCTTTGTCCCTTTCCTAGTTTTTTCCTTGCAGTTGATTTCTAGTTTCACAGCATTATGGTCAGAAAAGATGCTTGTAATGATTTCAATCTTCTTAAATTTATAGAGGTTTGCCTTGTTTCCTAATATATGGTCTATCCTTGAGAATGTTCCATGAGCATTTGAGAAGAATGTGTACTCTGCTTTTTTTGGGTGGAGTGCTCTGTATATATCTATTAAATCCATTGCGTCTAGTTTTTCATTTAAGTCCAGTATTTCCTTATTGACTTTTTGTCTGGATGATCTATCTATTGATGTAAGGGGGGTATTAAGATCCCCTACTATTATTGTGTTATTGTTAATATCTCCTTTAAGGTTTTTTAGCAGTTGTTTTATGTACTTTGGTGCTCCTGTGTTGGGTGCATAGATATTTATAAGTGTTATGTCTTCTTGGTGAAGTATCCCTTTTATCATTATATATTGCCCTTCTTTGTCTCTCATTACCTTTTTTATCTTGAAGTCTACTTTGTCTGATATAAGTATGGCTACTCCTGCTTTCTTTTGTTTGCCATTAGCTTGGAGTATTGTTTTCCATCCTTTTATTTTGAGTCTGTGTTTGTCTTTAGAGCTGAGATGTGTTTCCTGGAGGCAGCAGATTGTTGGATCTTGGTTTTTAATCCATCCTGCCACTCTGTGTCTTTTGATTGGAGAATTCAATCCATTTACGTTTAGAGTGATTTTTGATATATGAGGGTTTAATGTTGCTATTTTATTGTTCATCTTCTGGTTCTTTTGCATTTCCTTCGTTTCTTGTCCCTTGTGTTTCGGACTGCTAATTCAATTTGGTATTTCTGCATGCTCATTCTCTTGCTTTTCTCTTTATTTGTCATGTGTGGTTCTCTTCTGGTTGTTTGTTTAGTGGTTACCGTGCGGTTTATATAAGCGATCTCCTGGATAAGAAAGTACATTTTCAGATGCCTCCTTTTTCCTGAGGCTGGGTCAGTTCAATCCCTTACCTCTTCCCCTCCTTATTTGTTATCTCTTTATTCCAGATTGTGTCATGAATGTGTGTTTCCAGTGATGAGCTTGAATTAATTTTTGATGTTTTCCAACTGTATTTTGTTCTGGTTTAGTCTCCTTGCTTTTCTCCTTGCTGAAATCTTTGTATCCCCTTTCTCATTTGTTTTTTTTCAGGCCTAAGGGCCTTCTTGAGCATTTCTTGTAGTGGGGGTCTTGTGGTGACGAACTCTCTTAGCTTTTGTTTATCAGGGAGAGTTATTATTTCTCCATCGTATTTGAAGGATATTTTTGCTGGATAAAGTATTCTCGGCTGAAGGTTTTTGTCTTTCATGATTTTGAATATATCATTCCAGTCTCTCCTAGCCTGTAGAGTTTCTGTCGAGAAATCAGCTGAGAGCCTGATGGGGTTTCCTTTGTATGTTATTTTGTTTTTTTGTTTAGCTGCCTTCAATATTATTTCCTTGTCACGGGTATTCTTCAAGTTTGCTACTATGTGGCGAGATGATTTTTTATTCCTGTTTATATATTTAGGTGATCTATTGATTTCATTCACTGTTATTTCCCTCTCGTTCCCTAGTTTGGGGAAGTTCTCAGCTATTATTTCTTTGAACAAACTCTCTGCTCCTTTTTCTCTTTCTTCTCCTTCTGGAATACCTATTATCCTTATGTTGCTTTTCCTCATTGAGTCTGATATTTCTCGAAGAATTTCTTCATTTCTTTTTAGTCTTAGCTCTCTCTCCTCCTCTACCAGGAGCATTTCTGCATGGCTATCCTCAATAGTGCTAATTCGTTCCTCCATATTGTCAGTTCTGCTCTTTAAAGACTGCATTTTTTCCACTATCTCGTTGATTTTGTTTTTCATCTCCAATAATTCTGATTGGTTTTTCTTTAGGGTTTCAATCTCTTTTGTGACATAATCCCTGAATTCGTTGATTTGTTTCTGTGTGTTCTCTTGTATTTCGTTGAGCTTGTTTATGATAGCTATTTTGAATTCTCTCTCGTTCAGGTTATCAAATTCTGTACCTTCAGGGTTGGTTTCTGGGTGTTTGTCATTTTCCTTTTGGTCTGTAGCCCTGACATATTTTCGCAAGGATCCGACGGGGACGGCTTTATTTTTACCCGTCATGATTAAAGTTAGTCCTGCAGTTTCCCCCTGCTGCCACTAGATGGAGATCGCGAGCGGTTTGCTCTGAGGCGGCTGCAGCCCCCGGAGGGATTATGCTGAAAGGCCGGGTGTGTGGGGGGAGGGGTCCTCTCTTTCTCCTGCTTGACCCGGGGGTTTCCTTTCTGGCTCTCTTAGGGTGTTTGCTACACCCCCTAAGCAGTCCGTTGTCGCTTCCCCGTGGGGATCTCGCGACAGTCTGTGAGAGCACCTGGATGGCGCTAGTTTTCCCCGCTGTGGGCGGCCCCTCCCCCCTCTGACCGCGAACCGCGCTGTTTTTGCCGATCGATTGGGGAGGGGGAGTACAACCTCCTACCTCTCCTCCCGTCCTCCTGGGCTTCCCGCGCCTCCACCGTCCGATGTATGGCAGCAGGGGTTTCTCAGAAGTCCTTCGTAATGTTTGATTGAGCTCTGTTGGAATGTGAATGATGTTTTCGTTGTGTCGTAGGGGGCAGAGATTCAAAGAGGGAATCTCACTCCGCCATGATGCTGACGTCACTCGGTCCCCGATTCATTTTTAATAAAACAATGTGCAAGCCCCTAGACTAGCAGACTGAGTGACCTTTGGGCTTGGGCATTCCCGGGCACTGGGTTCCCGCAGTTAGAAATTACTAGACAACGTGCTCTGTTCTGTGTCATGAGCTTCTTGGGCCTTTCTCCCATTTCCTGGCCACCCCTAGGCAAGCCCAGAGAAAGTGTTTCCAGGCTGAGTTCAGACAGGGCTGCCCTCAGGGCTCCAGGTAGACCCAGATGTTTATTGGATTTTCCTGGGTGAAAGGGGGTAGAGAATGTCTAATATGAGGAGATCTTGAGTCAGAGAAATCCTTTCTTCACCATACTCAACCCTCATCCTCATTTGTGTTGTTATTTTAAAAATGACTCTTCTCACAGCTGGGAATTCTGCTGGAGGTAGGAGAGCTGCCTGGAACTGAGCTACCTGGTCACCAGGGATCAACAAAGACAAAGCTTTGCTGGCAAATCAATATCTCCTCTCAGCCAAAAGCCCCAGACTTGCCCCCACCCACCCCAATCGTGTTGAAGGTGTAGTTGTAGAACTCTAGAAACTGAAAGGGCTTCAGAGCTCTTTCAGGACAGTGCTTCTCACGCTGTAACGTGCATCAAAAACCCCCAGGGATCTTGTTACAATGCAGATTCTGATTCAGCAGGTCTTGGGTGGGGCCTGCGATTCTGCCTTCCTAACAAGCTCCCAGGTGAGGCCCCTGCTCTGGTCAGTGGACCACATTTTGAGTAGCATAGATCTAAACTGTGCCTTGCTAGTCCTTTATAGATGTCACAGGAAGCCTGTGTCCCAAACTCCAGAGTTCCCACTCTGTGGAAAATCTGAGGCCAAAAGAGGAAAGTATTGCCTAAGGTCACAGAGCCAACAAAGCACAGATGAAGGGTAGATTCCTTTTACCAATTTCAGCACCAAATGCTGATATCTGGGAGGATCCCCTGGTCTATTCTCTGCCCTGAGTCAGTCCTTTGGTGGCCTGTCCAGGAGTCATCTCTGGGCCTCCACTCCAGGCCCGGGCTATTGGATCAGTGCTGCAGGTCTGTGTCCAGGCTGCAGGAAGAAATGATCCAGTCTCCCCAAGCCAGAAGACTGAAGCCAACTTTAAAAAAGGGAGAATTCCACACAGACTCACACTCTGTTGGGGAGTGCTCTGGCGATCAGTCTTACCGAACCAGGTTCATTTTTGCCCATCACCCAGAAAGCCGATCATCGAGAGGACAAGGTTGCAGCAGAGAGAGGGTTTTAATCACAAGGCAGCCAAGCAAGGAGGTGGTATAATCAACCTCAGATCCACCTCCCTTGAAAATGGGGACTCAGGGATATTTATGGGGTAGGGAGCAAGGTAGTCTGAAGTGTGGGAATAGATGATTGGAGGTGAGGAGAGGTGAGGTAAGTGATGATCTGCGCAAGTGTAGTGAAGCTTTGTGGCTCTTCATAGGACGCATATTCACAAAATGGCGGCGTTACCATGATGTGAGGGTAGAGTTCTTAGCTCCTTGACGTCAAAAAGTTCACTTATGGAGCATTTGCACGGGCCCAGCTGATGGGTTGGTGGTCCCAACTGGCGTGAACTGGACAAGGGGGTCTCAGTTCCTGAAAAACCACTCTTAACTACTCTGTTGATAACATGGGGTCAGTTGAACTGGTCCTGGAGGGCCCGAGGTTACATCAGCGCCTGTGAGGAATGAAGGAAGCAGGACTGGGGATGGGGAGAAGCTGTGCTGCAGTAATAACAGAGGCTCTGAGCTGTAATGGTCCTGAAGAGCTGTCCTGAATTGGGGCCTGGCTTTTATCCCTCTGTATTGACTCCTAAACTCCCTCTTACCTCCTTCCTGCTGAGCGGCCTTGCCTGGGCAAGTGAAAGCTTCAGTGGAAAGGAGGGCAGGGATCTGAGCAGCAGCCCACAGCATTTGCTCCATAAATGTTTCTGTAAAATATGTAAGGAGAGTACTTGTGAGGTGCCCATGTGTACATGGTGTGGGGGGGGCTGTGTGTGTATGAGTCGCTGTGTGTGAACATGCCTGTCTTGGGAGTCTGTGGAGGGCATGCATGTGCACTTGGGGTGATGGAGCGTGACCTTGTTGTGTTTTGCATTTGTGAACATATGTGGAAGTCAGTGAGTGGTGTGTGTCTCCGTGCACATGTCTGTGTGTGTGCCCGTTTGTCTGCGGGGATTCTGTGTGTGGGTGTGGCAGGGAGTGGATGTGTACCTGCTTCCAAACCCCTTAGACGAGAAGCCCTGTGGCCTGTTCCTGAAGAGGACAGAGGAGGCCGGCTGAGCCAGGATAGAGGATGCTGGGCTGCGTCGGGGGCCTTGGGTGGGGAGGGGATTGTGCTGGTTGAGAGGGTGAATCGCATCTGAAGAAGTAGCCCTTTGGGGCTGGGGCCTTTTGTGTCGCTACAACCTTTTTCCTCCATGGCCAGCCTGCCCCCGGGAAATGCAAAGCCTCAGAAGAAGAGCCTGGGGGCAGGCACTGCCCCACCACAGTCAGCATTCTCCTAGAAGAAGGCATGAGGGGGAGTTTCTGGTGACTCTGCCCTCCTCAGGGTGGGAGAGCGTCTCCCAAGCCCCTGCAGAGCATCCTGGTCTGGCTAATGGACTCTCTGGAATTCTCTCCCACTGGCTCACAGGGTGTCTCCAAACACTTTTCTGTGTATGTGAAATTACTCTGGAAAAGTACACCCACCTACTTCTACTTGATAATTGTAAGGATTTTAATAAATGATTTAAAAATACTTTATTTATTTATTTTTTTTGGTGAGGAAGACCAGCCCTGAGCTAACATCCGTTGCTGATCCTCCTCTTTTTGCTGAGGAAGACTGGCCCTGGGCTAACATCGTGCCCATCTTCCTCTACGTTATATGGGACGCCACCACAGCATGGCTGACAGGCAGTGCGTCGGCGGGCGCTCGGGATCCGAACCCGCGAACCCCGGGCTGCCAAGCGCGGACGAAACCGCTGCGCCACCGAGCCAGCCCCTAAAAATACTTTATTAATGGTGTCCATCCTTGGCTCCCTGTGTGCAGTCCCTGAGTGTGTCTTGAGTCCCCTTTGTTCTGCTTCACACTCAGGCTTTTCACCAGAAGGACCCCAGTTCCCCTGTCAGCCGGGATCATGACAGCAGGAGGCACAGGTTCTGGACAAGCCCTGGGCTCATGCGGGCTGCTGGCAGGGAGGAGGAGCAGAGCAGCGCAGGTGGCAGTGAGTGTGTGTGCCAGCGCTGAGCCAGGGGCTGTGGGGTGGGCAGAGGCCAGACACAGCCCTGTAAGTGCTCAGAGTGTGGGGTTCTAGGAGCCCAGAGTGGAGAGGAGTTGCTTCTGACTAGGGGACCAGAGAAGGTGACATGGAGGAGGTGGCGCACAAGTGGGACCTTGAAGGAAGAGGTGTTTCAACATCATCATCTGTCCTTCCTGGCTCTCAGTGTCTGAGAGACCAGGGCTGGGCACAGTTGTCTCCCCCATTCACATGTGTGTGAGCTCAGGCCCCAGACAGTGAAGTGACTTACCAGGGCCACACAGAGCACCTCTGATAGGGCCTAACCTTCAGATAGTTGGTTTGTAATTTTTTTCCAATCAGTTCTGCCCTTTCTGGCTCCCTGTGCTGGAATCACCCTGCCCTGCCCATGGGGGTGAGGACCAGGCATCAGAGCCACAGGACTGAGATGTGAGACCCCAAACATATTCCACCCACAGATCCCAAATACATCCTCTTCCCACCTATCCCAAGACCTAACACACTCATGGTTGAGCCATTTCTGATTTACCTACCCATTTCCTTAAGCCAGGAATTCAAGAGTCATCCTTGATCCAGCTCTCCCTCACCTCCCATACTCCCCAGCTGCCTCCAGAACATGTCTGGAATACTACTACTACTAAAACACTTTATTTATTCCTCACAATGGTGCTGTGAAGTTGGTGTCCAAAGTCCCTTGCCAGGGAGGGGCAGAGCTGGGATGTCTCTCCTTATTACAGGAAGTGGAAGCCACCTGCCTCTTGCCATCCACATGGCCACCACCATCAGCCCTCTCTTGGGTCACACCAAAAGCCCCTCACTGGACAGACTCTAGTCTTGCCCCTTCAGGACCTTCCCCATAGAGCAGCCAGCAGGATCCTTCTAAAACATATGGCTAAATGCCTCTCCCTTGCTTAAAACCCTTCAGAGGCTCCTCAAGATATAGTCCAATCCCCTCCACATACTCCTTGAGGAGGCCTTGCAGGATCTGTCCACCAGCAGAGAGGGGCAGGCGCTGGCCTCCTCCCATGTCGCAGACAATGCCAGTGCTGCACCCACATCTCTTGGGTCCTTTTACTGCCTTGGTTCTCCGTGCACCCTGTGTGCCTTCACTCTCGACAGTCAGCCATTATGTGCCTAGAGTAGTGTTAGCCGCCCTAGGGGGACATGGCCACAAAGGGCAAATTATGAAAGAATACGCTGCCTCTGCCACAAGCCTGTGAACATCTTGAAGATTTCAGATTCTCCAAGTGCACTGACAAATGTAAATACAGATGCCGCTGCCAGAGGAGTGCAGAGCAGAGACACCCAGCCGGGGGAGTCAGGAGAAACCACTGGGAGGAGAAAACGTGTGACCTGACTCTAGAAGAATGAGTAGAAGTTTATTGAGCAAAAACAGGAAGGAAGGATGTTTGGAGGATGAAGGAGAAGCACCTGTCAGGGCTGGAAGACAGAGAACGAGATGCAGACAGTCGGATGACGTCAAGATGCTCCTGAAGTTACAGCACGAGTCAGGGAGGGGCGAGAGCTGTCCCACCAGCAGTCTGATGAGGATTCATGGCAGGGTTATCAGCCCCGTTTTACAGAAGAAGCAAGTGTCTGAGGCCCAGAGAGGTCCCATGACTGGCTCAAGGTCACCGGTTGATAAAGTCAGATCCGACCAGGTCTTCAGTGTTCCTCTCCCTGCAAGTGTGCAGCCCTGCGGGGCTGACTGAGGGAATTCAGACAAGCCCCAGGCTCACTCAGCTGACGGTGTGGAGGGCAGGGGGAGGGGGCAGTCAGCGACCTCAAAGCCAAGGCCGGAGGCTCAATGGGGAGAGATTCCCCGTGCTCAGTAGTTAAGAGGATTTGAGCTCCTCCTAAGCACAGTAGAAGCCAAAGTACACAGTCTTGGCATTTAATTCCTCCAAGTAAGTTATGCTTGAATCAGGCTAAGGACGTTACAGAGCCACAGAAAAAGTAAGAACAAACCTTAACTTTGAACTTGAAGCTCTTATCCTGTCTTTTTTTTTTTTTTTTGCTGAGGAAGATTGGCCCTGAGCTAACATCTGTGCCCATCTTTCCTCCATTTTGTATATGGGACGCTGCCACAGCATGGCTTGATAAACGGTGCGTAGGTCTGCACCCAGGATTCAAACCTGAAAACTGCAGGCCGCTGAAGTGGAGCGTGCGAACTTAACCACTACGCCACCAGGCCAAGCCCTCTTCTCCTGCCTTAATCTAGCCATTGTGTCTGGCCCCACTTCCAGGCCCAAGTCTAGCTCTTATTGCTTTTATGGGTTGGAGTAAACCCCTTCACATAACTTACATGAGCGTTCCTGTCGATTTTTTAAATTATTAAAAAAGAAAGAAAATATCAGGATCACAACAGTCCCAGCCATTGATTTAGTGGACACAGGCTGTCCCCAAAATTGGAGAGACCATTTCCCAAAGAGTAAGGTTGACATCAGTGAGGGCATTGACCATGAGGGGTGTGATGCGGCCTCTTTGAAAAGACCTGGATGGGCTTGAGCCGTTCCCATCTGCAGCTGTTGCTTCTTGGCGGCTAGAGAGGCTACCGTAGGCCCCATGGGATCAGACGGCCCCTGCGGAAGGCTGTACCCGCAAACCATGGAGTTGCTGGATCAGAAACTGCCTTCAGATGCCGTTTGTTCAGAATGAAACAACAATCTCAGACGGGGTAAGAACACGGAAACCACCAGTTCAATTCCCTCACTTTCCAGATGGAAAAAATGCTGGATTTGATAAGGAAGATGACATGCTTTAAATCAAGAGTAAGTCCACGGTACAGGCAGAATTAGAATCCAAATCTTTCAGACTCTGGACCATCACTTTTACTGGGTTTAGCTGCTTAGATGGCAGAAAAAGTCGTCTGGTCCCAAGTTTTTCTTTCCATCTGATCACTAAAGAAAAGGCTTCCCGGGAAGAGTGAAAAAGCAAAGGGTGTTGGTGGCAGTAAGAATGTTGAGAAGCTCATTTACAGACTTCCAATGACCTGCCTTCTTTGTGCCCTCGCTGATGGGTGTGTTGACTGGCTTGGCTCTGTGTAAATACAGACCTGTTGGTTGCCTATGCCATGTGACTTAGGAGTGACAAGTTCGGCCCCTGTCTACAGGAAGACCATCCGCATTCATACCTGAGCCTGAAACTACAGAAAGAAACATTGGCCATAGGTAACGGTGGTACAGAGAAAAAAGACTGTTAATGTTGAGAAGACTCTTGTATCACCTGCTTCAGCATTTCCTACTGTACAATCCAGGAAATGATAATTTGCTATCCCGAGGAAAAAAGGTGCTTAAATGACTGTTGGAAACTTTGGCTTAATTCAAATCAAACAAGTTTCTTTTCTGCAGGGCTTCTCAGAGTTTTTATTGTATGCATTATAGATTTCTGGGGGAGATATCCAAGATGCAAAGTTTCCCAGACTTTTGTGTCCATGGAACCCATTTTTCTCTAAGAATAATCTCATGAGTCTATTATTCTTTGGAACAAATCTTTTAAATGTGACCTCTTCCAATAGTCTAATTTTACAGATGAGAATACAAAGGCTCTGAGAGAGAAGGGACTTGTTCGAGGTCACAAAACTGGTTTATAGTGGAACCAGGACTCAAACTCAGATTTTCAGACAGAAATCCAAGAACCAAATCCCTTTCTTGTTTCCCACTGTGTCCCTAATACTTAACTTTGAGTCTCCAGTGGAGTAATTGGTAAATCTAGTAAGGCACAGAGACTGATAAATAATAGCTAAATGCTTTTCATGCATTATTTCATATGGTCTTGATTAAAACCCTAAGGGATGGCACTGTTATTATCCATTTTACAAAATGTTAAGTCAGAAATTGTGAAAAGTCTGAGATTTTATGTTCCTTGCAAGTTTGCAAGTTAGCCTGTCACAGTTTTATATACATATACGGACAGAAGACATGAGACACCTGGGTTGGCAACACAGGCGATGCATTACTTGCAGCAAAAACAGCAGCCAGGGCAGCGTTCCCCAGGCCCCAGTTTCCACAGGGAAATGTGATGAGGGCCGGATGTTACCTGCACATGCAGTGGGGTGCCCCACAGGAGAGGAGCCCCGAGATTAGGAAATTGGTGACCTATCCAACCTCCCCTCTGGAGACAGCTTACTCACTACCCTGGAATGTAGGTTAAATCTCCAAGGGAGAGGGAAGGAAAAGGCTTATCTTCACTACCTTGGGATATCTCCAAGGAGGTAATCTCCGAATCTCTCAGGAGAGAACATATTTCTAGATTTTAATGCTGTTTGCTATTCAAATGTGTCTTTTGCTCAGAAGGCCCAAACCATACAGAAAAGGAGAAATCCAGGGAGATTTGTCTCCCAACAATGAAATGGAAATTGAAGCTTAATGTACAAATTATTTGACCTTGGGCAAGTGAAAGTACTAGGAAAAATAAATTAATTAATGGATGAATGACCTAGGAGAAGGCACTTTCTGTTACAGACGTAAATGACCACCTTTATGTATTTTCCTGAAAACAGGTTGTGATAGGCAAAAAGGGAAGGATAAAGGCATATGAGTGCCCTATGATCATGCCAGAAAACCCTCTGTCAGACTGAGTTGAAGATGGTCTTGGCTATTCACAACCAGCTGCAATAGCTCTGTGACTCAGTCACATGACCAACACAGTTTTTGCACAACTATTTTGCACAAAATAGACCTCACTGGTCTTGCAGTATAGCTTCCTTGTAAGCCTGGTCAAAGCCTGAGAAGTCCCATTCTAGCCACAAGGAAGCCTTTCCACATTGACCTTATGTTTTCTTTTAGGAGTTTTATGATTTTGGCTCTTATATTTAAGCCTTTGATCCATTTTGAGTTAACTTCTGTATATGATGTGCAGTAGGGGTCCAACTTCATTCTTTTGCATGTGGCTATTCACATGTCCCAGCATCATTTGTTAAAAAGACTATTCTTTCCCCACTGAACAGTCTTGGCATCCTTGTTGAAAAACAATTGACCATAGATGTATAGGTTTATTTCTGGACTCTTGATTCTGTTCCATTGATCTATATGTTTTTTTTTTTTTTATTATTTATTTTTTTTTATTGATGTCTTAGTTTATAACACTGTGGGGTTTTAGTTGTACATTTTTGTCCGTCACCTTGTGGATGTAACCCTTCACCCCTTGTGCCCCCCCCACCCCGCTTCCCCTTGGTAACCACCAATCAGTTCTCTCTGTCCGTGTGTTCACTTATATTCCATATATGAGTGAGTTCATGCAGTGTCTGTCCTTCTCTCTCTGGCTTATTTCACTTAACATAATACCCTCTAGGTCCTTCCATGTTGTTGCAAATGGGACACTTGTGTCTTTTCTTATGGCTGAGTAGTATTCCATTGTATGTATATACCACATCTTCTTTAACCAATCTTCAGTTGAGGGACACTTGGGTTGCTTCCACTTCTTGGCTATAGTGAATAATGCTGCAATGAACATAGGGGTGCATACGCCTCTTGTGATGGTTGATTTCACGTCCATTGGGTAGATGCCCAAGAGTGGTATTGCTGGATCATACGGTATTTCTATTTTTAATTTTTTGAGGACTCTCCATACTGTTTTCCATAGAGGCTGCACCAGTTTGCATTCCCACCAGCAGTGAATGAGGGTCCCCGTTTCTCCACAACCTCTCCAGCATTTGTTGTTATTTGTCTTTGTGATTATAGCCATTCTAACCGGTGTAAGGTGATATCTCAGTGTAGTTTTGATTTGCATTTCCCTGATGATTAGTGATGTTGAACATCTTTTCATGTGTCTATTGGCCATCTGTATCTCTTCCTTGGAAAAATGTCTGTTCATATCCTCTGCCCATTTTTTGATCGGGTTGTTTGTTTTTTTGTTGCTCAGTTGTATGAGATCTTTGTATATTACTGAGATTAATCCCTTGTCGGACAAACGATTTGCAAATATTTTCTCCCAGCTGGTGGGTTGTTTATTCATTTTGATCCTGGTTTCATTTGCCTTGTAGAAGCTCTTTAGTCTGATGAGGTCCCACTTGTTTATTTTTTCTTTTGTTTCCCTTGTCTGGGTAGACATGGAATCTGAAAGGATCCCTTTATGTCCAATCGCAATTAGTGTACTGCCTATATTTTCTTCCAGGAGTTTTATAGTTTCAGGTCTCACTTTCAGGTCTTTGATCCATTTTGAATTGATTTTTGTATATGGCGATAGGAGATGGTCTACTTTCATTCTTTTGCATGTTGCTGTCCAATTTTCCCAGCACCATTTATTGAAGAGACTTCCCTCTCTCCATTGTATGTTCTTTGCTCCTTTGTCGAAGATTAGCTGTCCATAGGTGTGTGGTTTTATTTCTGGGCTTTCAATTCTGTTCCATTGATCTGTGTGTCTATTCTTGTACCAGTACCATGCTGTTTTGATTACTGTAGCTTTATAGTATATTTTGAAATCAGGGATTGTGATGCCTCCAGCTTTGTTCTTTTTTTTCAGGATTGCTTTAGCTATTCGGGCTCTTTTGTTGCCCCATACGAATTTCAGTAGTTTTTGTTCTAGTACCGTGAAGAATGACATTGGGATTCTGATTGGGATTGCATTGAATCTGTAGATTGCTTTAGGTAGAATGGACATTTTAACTATATTTATTCTTCCAATCCATGTGCATGGAATATTTTTCCATTTCTTTATGTCCTCCTCGATTTCTTTCAATAGTGTCTTATAGTTTTCATTGTATAGGTCTTTGACCTCCTTGGTTAAATTTATTCCCAGATATTTTATTCTCTTTGTTGCAATTGTAAATGGGATTGTCTTTTTGAGTTCTCTTTCTGTTTTTTCATCGTTAGTGTATAGAAATGCAATTCATTTTTGTAAGTTGATTTTATACCCTGCCACTTTACTGTAGTTGTTGATTGTTTCTAGTAGCTTTCCAATGGAATTTTTGGGGTTTTCTATGTATAGGATCATGTCATCTGCAAATAGTGAGAGTTTCACTTCTTCATTGCCTATTTGGAGTCCTTTTATTCCTTTTTCTTGCCTAATTGCTCTGGCCAGAACTTCCAGTACTATGTTGAATAAGAGCGGTGAGAGTGGGCACCCTTGTCTTGTTCCTGTCCTCAAAGGAATGGCTTTCAGTTTTTCCCCGTTGAGTAGGATGTTTGCTGTAGGTTTGTCATATATGGCCCTTATTATGTTGAGGTACTTTCCTTCTATACCCATTTTGTTGAGAGTTTTTATCATAAATGGATGCTGGATCTTGTCGAATGCCTTCTCTGCATCGATTGAGATGATCATGTGGTTTTTATTCTTCATTTTGTTAATGTGGTGTATCACGTTGATTGATTTGCGGATGTTGAACCATCCCTGTGTCCCTGGTATAAATCCCAGTTGATCGTGGTGTATGATCTTTTTGATGTATTGCTGTATTCGGTTTGCCAATATTTTGTTGAGGATTTTTGCGTCTATGTTCATCAGCGATATTGGCCTGTAGTTTTCCTTCTTTGTATTGTCCTTGTCTGGCTTTGGTATCAGCATGATGTCGGCCTCATAGAATGTGTTGGGAAGTATTCCATCTTCCTCTATTTTTTGGAATAGTTTGAGTAGGATAGGTGCTAAATCTTCTTTGAACGTTTGATAAAATTCTCCAGGGAAGCCATCTGGTCCTGGGCTTTTATTTTTTGGGAGGTTTTTGATGACTGTTTCAATCTCTTTACTTGTGATTGGTCTGTTCAGATTCTCTATTTCTTCTTGATTCAGTTTTGGGAGGTTGTACGCGTCCAAGAATTTGTCCATTTCCTCTAGGTTGTCCAATTTGTTGGCGTAAAGTTTTTCATAGTATTCCCTAATAATCCCTTGTATTTCTGTGGTGTCTGTTGTAATTTCTCCTCTTTCATTTCTAATTTTATTTATTTGAGTCTTCTCCCTTTTTTTCTTAGTGAGTCTGGCTAAGGGTTTGTCAATTTTATTTATCTTCTCAAAGAACCAGCTCTTTGTTTCATTGATCCTTTCTACTGTTTTTTTGGTTTCAATTTCATTTATTTCTGCTCTGATTTTTATTATTTCCCTCCTTCTGCTGATTCGGGGCTTTGTCTGTTCTTCTTTTTCCAACTCTGTTAGGTGCAATTTAAGGTTATTTATTTGGGATTTTTCTTGTTTGTTAAGGTGAGCTTGTATTGCTATGAATTTCCCTCTCAGGACTGCTTTTGCTGCATCCCATATGAGTTGGTATGGTGTATTTTCCTTTTCATTTGTCTCCAGATAGCTTTTGATTTCTCCTTTAATTTCATCAACGACCCATTGGTTGTTCAGTAGCATGTTGTTTAGTCTCCACATCTTTGTCCCTTTCCTAGTTTTTTCCTTGCAGTTGATTTCTAGTTTCACAGCATTATGGTCAGAAAAGATGCTTGTAATGATTTCAATCTTCTTAAATTTATAGAGGTTTGCCTTGTTTCCTAATATATGGTCTATCCTTGAGAATGTTCCATGAGCATTTGAGAAGAATGTGTACTCTGCTTTTTTTGGGTGGAGTGCTCTGTATATATCTATTAAATCCATTGCGTCTAGTTTTTCATTTAAGTCCAGTATTTCCTTATTGACTTTTTGTCTGGATGATCTATCTATTGATGTAAGGGGGGTATTAAGATCCCCTACTATTATTGTGTTATTGTTAATATCTCCTTTAAGGTTTTTTAGCAGTTGTTTTATGTACTTTGGTGCTCCTGTGTTGGGTGCATAGATATTTATAAGTGTTATGTCTTCTTGGTGAAGTATCCCTTTTATCATTATATATTGCCCTTCTTTGTCTCTCATTACCTTTTTTATCTTGAAGTCTACTTTGTCTGATATAAGTATGGCTACTCCTGCTTTCTTTTGTTTGCCATTAGCTTGGAGTATTGTTTTCCATCCTTTTATTTTGAGTCTGTGTTTGTCTTTAGAGCTGAGATGTGTTTCCTGGAGGCAGCAGATTGTTGGATCTTGGTTTTTAATCCATCCTGCCACTCTGTGTCTTTTGATTGGAGAATTCAATCCATTTACGTTTAGAGTGATTTTTGATATATGAGGGTTTAATGTTGCTATTTTATTGTTCATCTTCTGGTTCTTTTGCATTTCCTTCGTTTCTTGTCCCTTGTGTTTCGGACTGCTAATTCAATTTGGTATTTCTGCATGCTCATTCTCTTGCTTTTCTCTTTATTTGTCATGTGTGGTTCTCTTCTGGTTGTTTGTTTAGTGGTTACCGTGCGGTTTATATAAGCGATCTCCTGGATAAGAAAGTACATTTTCAGATGCCTCCTTTTTCCTGAGGCTGGGTCAGTTCAATCCCTTACCTCTTCCCCTCCTTATTTGTTATCTCTTTATTCCAGATTGTGTCATGAATGTGTGTTTCCAGTGATGAGCTTGAATTAATTTTTGATGTTTTCCAACTGTATTTTGTTCTGGTTTAGTCTCCTTGCTTTTCTCCTTGCTGAAATCTTTGTATCCCCTTTCTCATTTGTTTTTTTTCAGGCCTAAGGGCCTTCTTGAGCATTTCTTGTAGTGGGGGTCTTGTGGTGACGAACTCTCTTAGCTTTTGTTTATCAGGGAGAGTTATTATTTCTCCATCGTATTTGAAGGATATTTTTGCTGGATAAAGTATTCTCGGCTGAAGGTTTTTGTCTTTCATGATTTTGAATATATCATTCCAGTCTCTCCTAGCCTGTAGAGTTTCTGTCGAGAAATCAGCTGAGAGCCTGATGGGGTTTCCTTTGTATGTTATTTTGTTTTTTTGTTTAGCTGCCTTCAATATTATTTCCTTGTCACGGGTATTCTTCAAGTTTGCTACTATGTGGCGAGATGATTTTTTATTCCTGTTTATATATTTAGGTGATCTATTGATTTCATTCACTGTTATTTCCCTCTCGTTCCCTAGTTTGGGGAAGTTCTCAGCTATTATTTCTTTGAACAAACTCTCTGCTCCTTTTTCTCTTTCTTCTCCTTCTGGAATACCTATTATCCTTATGTTGCTTTTCCTCATTGAGTCTGATATTTCTCGAAGAATTTCTTCATTTCTTTTTAGTCTTAGCTCTCTCTCCTCCTCTACCAGGAGCATTTCTGCATGGCTATCCTCAATAGTGCTAATTCGTTCCTCCATATTGTCAGTTCTGCTCTTTAAAGACTGCATTTTTTCCACTATCTCGTTGATTTTGTTTTTCATCTCCAATAATTCTGATTGGTTTTTCTTTAGGGTTTCAATCTCTTTTGTGACATAATCCCTGAATTCGTTGATTTGTTTCTGTGTGTTCTCTTGTATTTCGTTGAGCTTGTTTATGATAGCTATTTTGAATTCTCTCTCGTTCAGGTTATCAAATTCTGTACCTTCAGGGTTGGTTTCTGGGTGTTTGTCATTTTCCTTTTGGTCTGTAGCCCTGACATATTTTCGCAAGGATCCGACGGGGACGGCTTTATTTTTACCCGTCATGATTAAAGTTAGTCCTGCAGTTTCCCCCTGCTGCCACTAGATGGAGATCGCGAGCGGTTTGCTCTGAGGCGGCTGCAGCCCCCGGAGGGATTATGCTGAAAGGCCGGGTGTGTGGGGGGAGGGGTCCTCTCTTTCTCCTGCTTGACCCGGGGGTTTCCTTTCTGGCTCTCTTAGGGTGTTTGCTACACCCCCTAAGCAGTCCGTTGTCGCTTCCCCGTGGGGATCTCGCGACAGTCTGTGAGAGCACCTGGATGGCGCTAGTTTTCCCCGCTGTGGGCGGCCCCTCCCCCCTCTGACCGCGAACCGCGCTGTTTTTGCCGATCGATTGGGGAGGGGGAGTACAACCTCCTACCTCTCCTCCCGTCCTCCTGGGCTTCCCGCGCCTCCACCGTCCGATGTATGGCAGCAGGGGTTTCTCAGAAGTCCTTTGTAATGTTTGATTGAGCTCTGTTGGAATGTGAATGATGTTTTCGTTGTGTCGTAGGGGGCAGAGATTCAAAGAGGGAATCTCACTCCGCCATGATGCTGACGTCACTCGGTCCCCGATTCATTTTTAATAAAACAATGTGCAAGCCCCTAGACTAGCAGACTGAGTGACCTTTGGGCTTGGGCATTCCCGGGCACTGGGTTCCCGCAGTTAGAAATTACTAGACAACGTGCTCTGTTCTGTGTCATGAGCTTCTTGGGCCTTTCTCCCATTTCCTGGCCACCCCTAGGCAAGCCCAGAGAAAGTGTTTCCAGGCTGAGTTCAGACAGGGCTGCCCTCAGGGCTCCAGGTAGACCCAGATGTTTATTGGATTTTCCTGGGTGAAAGGGGGTAGAGAATGTCTAATATGAGGAGATCTTGAGTCAGAGAAATCCTTTCTTCACCATACTCAACCCTCATCCTCATTTGTGTTGTTATTTTAAAAATGACTCTTCTCACAGCTGGGAATTCTGCTGGAGGTAGGAGAGCTGCCTGGAACTGAGCTACCTGGTCACCAGGGATCAACAAAGACAAAGCTTTGCTGGCAAATCAATATCTCCTCTCAGCCAAAAGCCCCAGACTTGCCCCCACCCACCCCAATCGTGTTGAAGGTGTAGTTGTAGAACTCTAGAAACTGAAAGGGCTTCAGAGCTCTTTCAGGACAGTGCTTCTCACGCTGTAACGTGCATCAAAAACCCCCAGGGATCTTGTTACAATGCAGATTCTGATTCAGCAGGTCTTGGGTGGGGCCTGCGATTCTGCCTTCCTAACAAGCTCCCAGGTGAGGCCCCTGCTCTGGTCAGTGGACCACATTTTGAGTAGCATAGATCTAAACTGTGCCTTGCTAGTCCTTTATAGATGTCACAGGAAGCCTGTGTCCCAAACTCCAGAGTTCCCACTCTGTGGAAAATCTGAGGCCAAAAGAGGAAAGTATTGCCTAAGGTCACAGAGCCAACAAAGCACAGATGAAGGGTAGATTCCTTTTACCAATTTCAGCACCAAATGCTGATATCTGGGAGGATCCCCTGGTCTATTCTCTGCCCTGAGTCAGTCCTTTGGTGGCCTGTCCAGGAGTCATCTCTGGGCCTCCACTCCAGGCCCGGGCTATTGGATCAGTGCTGCAGGTCTGTGTCCAGGCTGCAGGAAGAAATGATCCAGTCTCCCCAAGCCAGAAGACTGAAGCCAACTTTAAAAAAGGGAGAATTCCACACAGACTCACACTCTGTTGGGGAGTGCTCTGGCGATCAGTCTTACCGAACCAGGTTCATTTTTGCCCATCACCCAGAAAGCCGATCATCGAGAGGACAAGGTTGCAGCAGAGAGAGGGTTTTAATCACAAGGCAGCCAAGCAAGGAGGTGGTATAATCAACCTCAGATCCACCTCCCTTGAAAATGGGGACTCAGGGATATTTATGGGGTAGGGAGCAAGGTAGTCTGAAGTGTGGGAATAGATGATTGGAGGTGAGGAGAGGTGAGGTAAGTGATGATCTGCGCAAGTGTAGTGAAGCTTTGTGGCTCTTCATAGGACGCATATTCACAAAATGGCGGCGTTACCATGATGTGAGGGTAGAGTTCTTAGCTCCTTGACGTCAAAAAGTTCACTTATGGAGCATTTGCACGGGCCCAGCTGATGGGTTGGTGGTCCCAACTGGCGTGAACTGGACAAGGGGGTCTCAGTTCCTGAAAAACCACTCTTAACTACTCTGTTGATAACATGGGGTCAGTTGAACTGGTCCTGGAGGGCCCGAGGTTACATCAGCGCCTGTGAGGAATGAAGGAAGCAGGACTGGGGATGGGGAGAAGCTGTGCTGCAGTAATAACAGAGGCTCTGAGCTGTAATGGTCCTGAAGAGCTGTCCTGAATTGGGGCCTGGCTTTTATCCCTCTGTATTGACTCCTAAACTGCCTCTTACCTCCTTCCTGCTGAGCGGCCTTGCCTGGGCAAGTGAAAGCTTCAGTGGAAAGGAGGGCAGGGATCTGAGCAGCAGCCCACAGCATTTGCTCCATAAATGTTTCTGTAAAATATGTAAGGAGAGTACTTGTGAGGTGCCCATGTGTACATGGTGTGGGGGGGGCTGTGTGTGTATGAGTCGCTGTGTGTGAACATGCCTGTCTTGGGAGTCTGTGGAGGGCATGCATGTGCACTTGGGGTGATGGAGCGTGACCTTGTTGTGTTTTGCATTTGTGAACATATGTGGAAGTCAGTGAGTGGTGTGTGTCTCCGTGCACATGTCTGTGTGTGTGCCCGTTTGTCTGCGGGGATTCTGTGTGTGGGTGTGGCAGGGAGTGGATGTGTACCTGCTTCCAAACCCCTTAGACGAGAAGCCCTGTGGCCTGTTCCTGAAGAGGACAGAGGAGGCCGGCTGAGCCAGGATAGAGGATGCTGGGCTGCGTCGGGGGCCTTGGGTGGGGAGGGGATTGTGCTGGTTGAGAGGGTGAATCGCATCTGAAGAAGTAGCCCTTTGGGGCTGGGGCCTTTTGTGTCGCTACAACCTTTTTCCTCCATGGCCAGCCTGCCCCCGGGAAATGCAAAGCCTCAGAAGAAGAGCCTGGGGGCAGGCACTGCCCCACCACAGTCAGCATTCTCCTAGAAGAAGGCATGAGGGGGAGTTTCTGGTGACTCTGCCCTCCTCAGGGTGGGAGAGCGTCTCCCAAGCCCCTGCAGAGCATCCTGGTCTGGCTAATGGACTCTCTGGAATTCTCTCCCACTGGCTCACAGGGTGTCTCCAAACACTTTTCTGTGTATGTGAAATTACTCTGGAAAAGTACACCCACCTACTTCTACTTGATAATTGTAAGGATTTTAATAAATGATTTAAAAATACTTTATTTATTTTTTTTTTTTTGGTGAGGAAGACCAGCCCTGAGCTAACATCCGTTGCTGATCCTCCTCTTTTTGCTGAGGAAGACTGGCCCTGGGCTAACATCGTGCCCATCTTCCTCTACGTTATATGGGACGCCACCACAGCATGGCTGACAGGCAGTGCGTCGGCGGGCGCTCGGGATCCGAACCCGCGAACCCCGGGCTGCCAAGCGCGGACGAAACCGCTGCGCCACCGAGCCAGCCCCTAAAAATACTTTATTAATGGTGTCCATCCTTGGCTCCCTGTGTGCAGTCCCTGAGTGTGTCTTGAGTCCCCTTTGTTCTGCTTCACACTCAGGCTTTTCACCAGAAGGACCCCAGTTCCCCTGTCAGCCGGGATCATGACAGCAGGAGGCACAGGTTCTGGACAAGCCCTGGGCTCATGCGGGCTGCTGGCAGGGAGGAGGAGCAGAGCAGCGCAGGTGGCAGTGAGTGTGTGTGCCAGCGCTGAGCCAGGGGCTGTGGGGTGGGCAGAGGCCAGACACAG
Source organism: Tapirus indicus (assembly GCA_031878705.1). Taxonomy (NCBI): domain Eukaryota; kingdom Metazoa; phylum Chordata; class Mammalia; order Perissodactyla; family Tapiridae; genus Tapirus; species Tapirus indicus. The sequence continues at coordinate 25,820,643 of CM062927.1, read as the reverse complement.
CCCTGTAAGTGCTCAGAGTGTGGGGTTCTAGGAGCCCAGAGTGGAGAGGAGTTGCTTCTGACTAGGGGACCAGAGAAGGTGACATGGAGGAGGTGGCGCACAAGTGGGACCTTGAAGGAAGAGGTGTTTCAACATCATCATCTGTCCTTCCTGGCTCTCAGTGTCTGAGAGACCAGGGCTGGGCACAGTTGTCTCCCCCATTCACATGTGTGTGAGCTCAGGCCCCAGACAGTGAAGTGACTTACCAGGGCCACACAGAGCACCTCTGATAGGGCCTAACCTTCAGATAGTTGGTTTGTAATTTTTTTCCAATCAGTTCTGCCCTTTCTGGCTCCCTGTGCTGGAATCACCCTGCCCTGCCCATGGGGGTGAGGACCAGGCATCAGAGCCACAGGACTGAGATGTGAGACCCCAAACATATTCCACCCACAGATCCCAAATACATCCTCTTCCCACCTATCCCAAGACCTAACACACTCATGGTTGAGCCATTTCTGATTTACCTACCCATTTCCTTAAGCCAGGAATTCAAGAGTCATCCTTGATCCAGCTCTCCCTCACCTCCCATACTCCCCAGCTGCCTCCAGAACATGTCTGGAATACTACTACTACTAAAACACTTTATTTATTCCTCACAATGGTGCTATGAAGTTGGTGTCCAAAGTCCCTTGCCAGGGAGGGGCAGAGCTGGGATGTCTCTCCTTATTACAGGAAGTGGAAGCCACCTGCCTCTTGCCATCCACATGGCCACCACCATCAGCCCTCTCTTGGGTCACACCAAAAGCCCCTCACTGGACAGACTCTAGTCTTGCCCCTTCAGGACCTTCCCCATAGAGCAGCCAGCAGGATCCTTCTAAAACATATGGCTAAATGCCTCTCCCTTGCTTAAAACCCTTCAGAGGCTCCTCAAGATATAGTCCAATCCCCTCCACATACTCCTTGAGGAGGCCTTGCAGGATCTGTCCACCAGCAGAGAGGGGCAGGCGCTGGCCTCCTCCCATGTCGCAGACAATGCCAGTGCTGCACCCACATCTCTTGGGTCCTTTTACTGCCTTGGTTCTCCGTGCACCCTGTGTGCCTTCACTCTCGACAGTCAGCCATTATGTGCCTAGAGTAGTGTTAGCCGCCCTAGGGGGACATGGCCACAAAGGGCAAATTATGAAAGAATACGCTGCCTCTGCCACAAGCCTGTGAACATCTTGAAGATTTCAGATTCTCCAAGTGCACTGACAAATGTAAATACAGATGCCGCTGCCAGAGGAGTGCAGAGCAGAGACACCCAGCCGGGGGAGTCAGGAGAAACCACTGGGAGGAGAAAACGTGTGACCTGACTCTAGAAGAATGAGTAGAAGTTTATTGAGCAAAAACAGGAAGGAAGGATGTTTGGAGGATGAAGGAGAAGCACCTGTCAGGGCTGGAAGACAGAGAACGAGATGCAGACAGTCGGATGACGTCAAGATGCTCCTGAAGTTACAGCACGAGTCAGGGAGGGGCGAGAGCTGTCCCACCAGCAGTCTGATGAGGATTCATGGCAGGGTTATCAGCCCCGTTTTACAGAAGAAGCAAGTGTCTGAGGCCCAGAGAGGTCCCATGACTGGCTCAAGGTCACCGGTTGATAAAGTCAGATCCGACCAGGTCTTCAGTGTTCCTCTCCCTGCAAGTGTGCAGCCCTGCGGGGCTGACTGAGGGAATTCAGACAAGCCCCAGGCTCACTCAGCTGACGGTGTGGAGGGCAGGGGGAGGGGGCAGTCAGCGACCTCAAAGCCAAGGCCGGAGGCTCAATGGGGAGAGATTCCCCGTGCTCAGTAGTTAAGAGGATTTGAGCTCCTCCTAAGCACAGTAGAAGCCAAAGTACACAGTCTTGGCATTTAATTCCTCCAAGTAAGTTATGCTTGAATCAGGCTAAGGACGTTACAGAGCCACAGAAAAAGTAAGAACAAACCTTAACTTTGAACTTGAAGCTCTTATCCTGTCTTTTTTTTTTTTTTTTGCTGAGGAAGATTGGCCCTGAGCTAACATCTGTGCCCATCTTTCCTCCATTTTGTATATGGGACGCTGCCACAGCATGGCTTGATAAACGGTGCGTAGGTCTGCACCCAGGATTCAAACCTGAAAACTGCAGGCCGCTGAAGTGGAGCGTGCGAACTTAACCACTACGCCACCAGGCCAAGCCCTCTTCTCCTGCCTTAATCTAGCCATTGTGTCTGGCCCCACTTCCAGGCCCAAGTCTAGCTCTTATTGCTTTTATGGGTTGGAGTAAACCCCTTCACATAACTTACATGAGCGTTCCTGTCGATTTTTTAAATTATTAAAAAAGAAAGAAAATATCAGGATCACAACAGTCCCAGCCATTGATTTAGTGGACACAGGCTGTCCCCAAAATTGGAGAGACCATTTCCCAAAGAGTAAGGTTGACATCAGTGAGGGCATTGACCATGAGGGGTGTGATGCGGCCTCTTTGAAAAGACCTGGATGGGCTTGAGCCGTTCCCATCTGCAGCTGTTGCTTCTTGGCGGCTAGAGAGGCTACCGTAGGCCCCATGGGATCAGACGGCCCCTGCGGAAGGCTGTACCCGCAAACCATGGAGTTGCTGGATCAGAAACTGCCTTCAGATGCCGTTTGTTCAGAATGAAACAACAATCTCAGACGGGGTAAGAACACGGAAACCACCAGTTCAATTCCCTCACTTTCCAGATGGAAAAAATGCTGGATTTGATAAGGAAGATGACATGCTTTAAATCAAGAGTAAGTCCACGGTACAGGCAGAATTAGAATCCAAATCTTTCAGACTCTGGACCATCACTTTTACTGGGTTTAGCTGCTTAGATGGCAGAAAAAGTCGTCTGGTCCCAAGTTTTTCTTTCCATCTGATCACTAAAGAAAAGGCTTCCCGGGAAGAGTGAAAAAGCAAAGGGTGTTGGTGGCAGTAAGAATGTTGAGAAGCTCATTTACAGACTTCCAATGACCTGCCTTCTTTGTGCCCTCGCTGATGGGTGTGTTGACTGGCTTGGCTCTGTGTAAATACAGACCTGTTGGTTGCCTATGCCATGTGACTTAGGAGTGACAAGTTCGGCCCCTGTCTACAGGAAGACCATCCGCATTCATACCTGAGCCTGAAACTACAGAAAGAAACATTGGCCATAGGTAACGGTGGTACAGAGAAAAAAGACTGTTAATGTTGAGAAGACTCTTGTATCACCTGCTTCAGCATTTCCTACTGTACAATCCAGGAAATGATAATTTGCTATCCCGAGGAAAAAAGGTGCTTAAATGACTGTTGGAAACTTTGGCTTAATTCAAATCAAACAAGTTTCTTTTCTGCAGGGCTTCTCAGAGTTTTTATTGTATGCATTATAGATTTCTGGGGGAGATATCCAAGATGCAAAGTTTCCCAGACTTTTGTGTCCATGGAACCCATTTTTCTCTAAGAATAATCTCATGAGTCTATTATTCTTTGGAACAAATCTTTTAAATGTGACCTCTTCCAATAGTCTAATTTTACAGATGAGAATACAAAGGCTCTGAGAGAGAAGGGACTTGTTCGAGGTCACAAAACTGGTTTATAGTGGAACCAGGACTCAAACTCAGATTTTCAGACAGAAATCCAAGAACCAAATCCCTTTCTTGTTTCCCACTGTGTCCCTAATACTTAACTTTGAGTCTCCAGTGGAGTAATTGGTAAATCTAGTAAGGCACAGAGACTGATAAATAATAGCTAAATGCTTTTCATGCATTATTTCATATGGTCTTGATTAAAACCCTAAGGGATGGCACTGTTATTATCCATTTTACAAAATGTTAAGTCAGAAATTGTGAAAAGTCTGAGATTTTATGTTCCTTGCAAGTTTGCAAGTTAGCCTGTCACAGTTTTATATACATATACGGACAGAAGACATGAGACACCTGGGTTGGCAACACAGGCGATGCATTACTTGCAGCAAAAACAGCAGCCAGGGCAGCGTTCCCCAGGCCCCAGTTTCCACAGGGAAATGTGATGAGGGCCGGATGTTACCTGCACATGCAGTGGGGTGCCCCACAGGAGAGGAGCCCCGAGATTAGGAAATTGGTGACCTATCCAACCTCCCCTCTGGAGACAGCTTACTCACTACCCTGGAATGTAGGTTAAATCTCCAAGGGAGAGGGAAGGAAAAGGCTTATCTTCACTACCTTGGGATATCTCCAAGGAGGTAATCTCCGAATCTCTCAGGAGAGAACATATTTCTAGATTTTAATGCTGTTTGCTATTCAAATGTGTCTTTTGCTCAGAAGGCCCAAACCATACAGAAAAGGAGAAATCCAGGGAGATTTGTCTCCCAACAATGAAATGGAAATTGAAGCTTAATGTACAAATTATTTGACCTTGGGCAAGTGAAAGTACTAGGAAAAATAAATTAATTAATGGATGAATGACCTAGGAGAAGGCACTTTCTGTTACAGACGTAAATGACCACCTTTATGTATTTTCCTGAAAACAGGTTGTGATAGGCAAAAAGGGAAGGATAAAGGCATATGAGTGCCCTATGATCATGCCAGAAAACCCTCTGTCAGACTGAGTTGAAGATGGTCTTGGCTATTCACAACCAGCTGCAATAGCTCTGTGACTCAGTCACATGACCAACACAGTTTTTGCACAACTATTTTGCACAAAATAGACCTCACTGGTCTTGCAGTATAGCTTCCTTGTAAGCCTGGTCAAAGCCTGAGAAGTCCCATTCTAGCCACAAGGAAGCCTTTCCACATTGACCTTATGTTTTCTTTTAGGAGTTTTATGATTTTGGCTCTTATATTTAAGCCTTTGATCCATTTTGAGTTAACTTCTGTATATGATGTGCAGTAGGGGTCCAACTTCATTCTTTTGCATGTGGCTATTCACATGTCCCAGCATCATTTGTTAAAAAGACTATTCTTTCCCCACTGAACAGTCTTGGCATCCTTGTTGAAAAACAATTGACCATAGATGTATAGGTTTATTTCTGGACTCTTGATTCTGTTCCATTGATCTATATGTTTTTTTTTTTTTTATTATTTATTTTTTTTTATTGATGTCTTAGTTTATAACACTGTGGGGTTTTAGTTGTACATTTTTGTCCGTCACCTTGTGGATGTAACCCTTCACCCCTTGTGCCCCCCCCACCCCGCTTCCCCTTGGTAACCACCAATCAGTTCTCTCTGTCCGTGTGTTCACTTATATTCCATATATGAGTGAGTTCATGCAGTGTCTGTCCTTCTCTCTCTGGCTTATTTCACTTAACATAATACCCTCTAGGTCCTTCCATGTTGTTGCAAATGGGACACTTGTGTCTTTTCTTATGGCTGAGTAGTATTCCATTGTATGTATATACCACATCTTCTTTAACCAATCTTCAGTTGAGGGACACTTGGGTTGCTTCCACTTCTTGGCTATAGTGAATAATGCTGCAATGAACATAGGGGTGCATACGCCTCTTGTGATGGTTGATTTCACGTCCATTGGGTAGATGCCCAAGAGTGGTATTGCTGGATCATACGGTATTTCTATTTTTAATTTTTTGAGGACTCTCCATACTGTTTTCCATAGAGGCTGCACCAGTTTGCATTCCCACCAGCAGTGAATGAGGGTCCCCGTTTCTCCACAACCTCTCCAGCATTTGTTGTTATTTGTCTTTGTGATTATAGCCATTCTAACCGGTGTAAGGTGATATCTCAGTGTAGTTTTGATTTGCATTTCCCTGATGATTAGTGATGTTGAACATCTTTTCATGTGTCTATTGGCCATCTGTATCTCTTCCTTGGAAAAATGTCTGTTCATATCCTCTGCCCATTTTTTGATCGGGTTGTTTGTTTTTTTGTTGCTCAGTTGTATGAGATCTTTGTATATTACTGAGATTAATCCCTTGTCGGACAAACGATTTGCAAATATTTTCTCCCAGCTGGTGGGTTGTTTATTCATTTTGATCCTGGTTTCATTTGCCTTGTAGAAGCTCTTTAGTCTGATGAGGTCCCACTTGTTTATTTTTTCTTTTGTTTCCCTTGTCTGGGTAGACATGGAATCTGAAAGGATCCCTTTATGTCCAATCGCAATTAGTGTACTGCCTATATTTTCTTCCAGGAGTTTTATAGTTTCAGGTCTCACTTTCAGGTCTTTGATCCATTTTGAATTGATTTTTGTATATGGCGATAGGAGATGGTCTACTTTCATTCTTTTGCATGTTGCTGTCCAATTTTCCCAGCACCATTTATTGAAGAGACTTCCCTCTCTCCATTGTATGTTCTTTGCTCCTTTGTCGAAGATTAGCTGTCCATAGGTGTGTGGTTTTATTTCTGGGCTTTCAATTCTGTTCCATTGATCTGTGTGTCTATTCTTGTACCAGTACCATGCTGTTTTGATTACTGTAGCTTTATAGTATATTTTGAAATCAGGGATTGTGATGCCTCCAGCTTTGTTCTTTTTTTTCAGGATTGCTTTAGCTATTCGGGCTCTTTTGTTGCCCCATACGAATTTCAGTAGTTTTTGTTCTAGTACCGTGAAGAATGACATTGGGATTCTGATTGGGATTGCATTGAATCTGTAGATTGCTTTAGGTAGAATGGACATTTTAACTATATTTATTCTTCCAATCCATGTGCATGGAATATTTTTCCATTTCTTTATGTCCTCCTCGATTTCTTTCAATAGTGTCTTATAGTTTTCATTGTATAGGTCTTTGACCTCCTTGGTTAAATTTATTCCCAGATAGTTTATTCTCTTTGTTGCAATTGTAAATGGGATTGTCTTTTTGAGTTCTCTTTCTGTTTTTTCATCGTTAGTGTATAGAAATGCAATTCATTTTTGTAAGTTGATTTTATACCCTGCCACTTTACTGTAGTTGTTGATTGTTTCTAGTAGCTTTCCAATGGAATTTTTGGGGTTTTCTATGTATAGGATCATGTCATCTGCAAATAGTGAGAGTTTCACTTCTTCATTGCCTATTTGGAGTCCTTTTATTCCTTTTTCTTGCCTAATTGCTCTGGCCAGAACTTCCAGTACTATGTTGAATAAGAGCGGTGAGAGTGGGCACCCTTGTCTTGTTCCTGTCCTCAAAGGAATGGCTTTCAGTTTTTCCCCGTTGAGTAGGATGTTTGCTGTAGGTTTGTCATATATGGCCCTTATTATGTTGAGGTACTTTCCTTCTATACCCATTTTGTTGAGAGTTTTTATCATAAATGGATGCTGGATCTTGTCGAATGCCTTCTCTGCATCGATTGAGATGATCATGTGGTTTTTATTCTTCATTTTGTTAATGTGGTGTATCACGTTGATTGATTTGCGGATGTTGAACCATCCCTGTGTCCCTGGTATAAATCCCAGTTGATCGTGGTGTATGATCTTTTTGATGTATTGCTGTATTCGGTTTGCCAATATTTTGTTGAGGATTTTTGCGTCTATGTTCATCAGCGATATTGGCCTGTAGTTTTCCTTCTTTGTATTGTCCTTGTCTGGCTTTGGTATCAGCATGATGTCGGCCTCATAGAATGTGTTGGGAAGTATTCCATCTTCCTCTATTTTTTGGAATAGTTTGAGTAGGATAGGTGCTAAATCTTCTTTGAACGTTTGATAAAATTCTCCAGGGAAGCCATCTGGTCCTGGGCTTTTATTTTTTGGGAGGTTTTTGATGACTGTTTCAATCTCTTTACTTGTGATTGGTCTGTTCAGATTCTCTATTTCTTCTTGATTCAGTTTTGGGAGGTTGTACGCGTCCAAGAATTTGTCCATTTCCTCTAGGTTGTCCAATTTGTTGGCGTAAAGTTTTTCATAGTATTCCCTAATAATCCCTTGTATTTCTGTGGTGTCTGTTGTAATTTCTCCTCTTTCATTTCTAATTTTATTTATTTGAGTCTTCTCCCTTTTTTTCTTAGTGAGTCTGGCTAAGGGTTTGTCAATTTTATTTATCTTCTCAAAGAACCAGCTCTTTGTTTCATTGATCCTTTCTACTGTTTTTTTGGTTTCAATTTCATTTATTTCTGCTCTGATTTTTATTATTTCCCTCCTTCTGCTGATTCGGGGCTTTGTCTGTTCTTCTTTTTCCAACTCTGTTAGGTGCAATTTAAGGTTATTTATTTGGGATTTTTCTTGTTTGTTAAGGTGAGCTTGTATTGCTATGAATTTCCCTCTCAGGACTGCTTTTGCTGCATCCCATATGAGTTGGTATGGTGTATTTTCCTTTTCATTTGTCTCCAGATAGCTTTTGATTTCTCCTTTAATTTCATCAACGACCCATTGGTTGTTCAGTAGCATGTTGTTTAGTCTCCACATCTTTGTCCCTTTCCTAGTTTTTTCCTTGCAGTTGATTTCTAGTTTCACAGCATTATGGTCAGAAAAGATGCTTGTAATGATTTCAATCTTCTTAAATTTATAGAGGTTTGCCTTGTTTCCTAATATATGGTCTATCCTTGAGAATGTTCCATGAGCATTTGAGAAGAATGTGTACTCTGCTTTTTTTGGGTGGAGTGCTCTGTATATATCTATTAAATCCATTGCGTCTAGTTTTTCATTTAAGTCCAGTATTTCCTTATTGACTTTTTGTCTGGATGATCTATCTATTGATGTAAGGGGGGTATTAAGATCCCCTACTATTATTGTGTTATTGTTAATATCTCCTTTAAGGTTTTTTAGCAGTTGTTTTATGTACTTTGGTGCTCCTGTGTTGGGTGCATAGATATTTATAAGTGTTATGTCTTCTTGGTGAAGTATCCCTTTTATCATTATATATTGCCCTTCTTTGTCTCTCATTACCTTTTTTATCTTGAAGTCTACTTTGTCTGATATAAGTATGGCTACTCCTGCTTTCTTTTGTTTGCCATTAGCTTGGAGTATTGTTTTCCATCCTTTTATTTTGAGTCTGTGTTTGTCTTTAGAGCTGAGATGTGTTTCCTGGAGGCAGCAGATTGTTGGATCTTGGTTTTTAATCCATCCTGCCACTCTGTGTCTTTTGATTGGAGAATTCAATCCATTTACGTTTAGAGTGATTTTTGATATATGAGGGTTTAATGTTGCTATTTTATTGTTCATCTTCTGGTTCTTTTGCATTTCCTTCGTTTCTTGTCCCTTGTGTTTCGGACTGCTAATTCAATTTGGTATTTCTGCATGCTCATTCTCTTGCTTTTCTCTTTATTTGTCATGTGTGGTTCTCTTCTGGTTGTTTGTTTAGTGGTTACCGTGCGGTTTATATAAGCGATCTCCTGGATAAGAAAGTACATTTTCAGATGCCTCCTTTTTCCTGAGGCTGGGTCAGTTCAATCCCTTACCTCTTCCCCTCCTTATTTGTTATCTCTTTATTCCAGATTGTGTCATGAATGTGTGTTTCCAGTGATGAGCTTGAATTAATTTTTGATGTTTTCCAACTGTATTTTGTTCTGGTTTAGTCTCCTTGCTTTTCTCCTTGCTGAAATCTTTGTATCCCCTTTCTCATTTGTTTTTTTTCAGGCCTAAGGGCCTTCTTGAGCATTTCTTGTAGTGGGGGTCTTGTGGTGACGAACTCTCTTAGCTTTTGTTTATCAGGGAGAGTTATTATTTCTCCATCGTATTTGAAGGATATTTTTGCTGGATAAAGTATTCTCGGCTGAAGGTTTTTGTCTTTCATGATTTTGAATATATCATTCCAGTCTCTCCTAGCCTGTAGAGTTTCTGTCGAGAAATCAGCTGAGAGCCTGATGGGGTTTCCTTTGTATGTTATTTTGTTTTTTTGTTTAGCTGCCTTCAATATTATTTCCTTGTCACGGGTATTCTTCAAGTTTGCTACTATGTGGCGAGATGATTTTTTATTCCTGTTTATATATTTAGGTGATCTATTGATTTCATTCACTGTTATTTCCCTCTCGTTCCCTAGTTTGGGGAAGTTCTCAGCTATTATTTCTTTGAACAAACTCTCTGCTCCTTTTTCTCTTTCTTCTCCTTCTGGAATACCTATTATCCTTATGTTGCTTTTCCTCATTGAGTCTGATATTTCTCGAAGAATTTCTTCATTTCTTTTTAGTCTTAGCTCTCTCTCCTCCTCTACCAGGAGCATTTCTGCATGGCTATCCTCAATAGTGCTAATTCGTTCCTCCATATTGTCAGTTCTGCTCTTTAAAGACTGCATTTTTTCCACTATCTCGTTGATTTTGTTTTTCATCTCCAATAATTCTGATTGGTTTTTCTTTAGGGTTTCAATCTCTTTTGTGACATAATCCCTGAATTCGTTGATTTGTTTCTGTGTGTTCTCTTGTATTTCGTTGAGCTTGTTTATGATAGCTATTTTGAATTCTCTCTCGTTCAGGTTATCAAATTCTGTACCTTCAGGGTTGGTTTCTGGGTGTTTGTCATTTTCCTTTTGGTCTGTAGCCCTGACATATTTTCGCAAGGATCCGACGGGGACGGCTTTATTTTTACCCGTCATGATTAAAGTTAGTCCTGCAGTTTCCCCCTGCTGCCACTAGATGGAGATCGTGAGCGGTTTGCTCTGAGGCGGCTGCAGCCCCCGGAGGGATTATGCTGAAAGGCTGGGTGTGTGGGGGGAGGGGTCCTCTCTTTCTCCTGCTTGACCCGGGGGTTTCCTTTCTGGCTCTCTTAGGGTGTTTGCTACACCCCCTAAGCAGTCCGTTGTCGCTTCCCCGTGGGGATCTCGCGACAGTCTGTGAGAGCACCTGGATGGCGCTAGTTTTCCCCGCTGTGGGCGGCCCCTCCCCCCTCTGACCGCGAACCGCGCTGTTTTTGCCGATCGATTGGGGAGGGGGAGTACAACCTCCTACCTCTCCTCCCGTCCTCCTGGGCTTCCCGCGCCTCCACCGTCCGATGTATGGCAGCAGGGGTTTCTCAGAAGTCCTTCGTAATGTTTGATTGAGCTCTGTTGGAATGTGAATGATGTTTTCGTTGTGTCGTAGGGGGCAGAGATTCAAAGAGGGAATCTCACTCCGCCATGATGCTGATGTCACTCGGTCCCCGATTCATTTTTAATAAAACAATGTGCAAGCCCCTAGACTAGCAGACTGAGTGACCTTTGGGCTTGGGCATTCCCGGGCACTGGGTTCCCACAGTTAGAAATTACTAGACAACGTGCTCTGTTCTGTGTCATGAGCTTCTTGGGCCTTTCTCCCATTTCCTGGCCACCCCTAGGCAAGCCCAGAGAAAGTGTTTCCAGGCTGAGTTCAGACAGGGCTGCCCTCAGGGCTCCAGGTAGACCCAGATGTTTATTGGATTTTCCTGGGTGAAAGGGGGTAGAGAATGTCTAATATGAGGAGATCTTGAGTCAGAGAAATCCTTTCTTCACCATACTCAACCCTCATCCTCATTTGTGTTGTTATTTTAAAAATGACTCTTCTCACAGCTGGGAATTCTGCTGGAGGTAGGAGAGCTGCCTGGAACTGAGCTACCTGGTCACCAGGGATCAACAAAGACAAAGCTTTGCTGGCAAATCAATATCTCCTCTCAGCCAAAAGCCCCAGACTTGCCCCCACCCACCCCAATCGTGTTGAAGGTGTAGTTGTAGAACTCTAGAAACTGAAAGGGCTTCAGAGCTCTTTCAGGACAGTGCTTCTCACGCTGTAACGTGCATCAAAAACCCCCAGGGATCTTGTTACAATGCAGATTCTGATTCAGCAGGTCTTGGGTGGGGCCTGCGATTCTGCCTTCCTAACAAGCTCCCAGGTGAGGCCCCTGCTCTGGTCAGTGGACCACATTTTGAGTAGCATAGATCTAAACTGTGCCTTGCTAGTCCTTTATAGATGTCACAGGAAGCCTGTGTCCCAAACTCCAGAGTTCCCACTCTGTGGAAAATCTGAGGCCAAAAGAGGAAAGTATTGCCTAAGGTCACAGAGCCAACAAAGCACAGATGAAGGGTAGATTCCTTTTACCAATTTCAGCACCAAATGCTGATATCTGGGAGGATCCCCTGGTCTATTCTCTGCCCTGAGTCAGTCCTTTGGTGGCCTGTCCAGGAGTCATCTCTGGGCCTCCACTCCAGGCCCGGGCTATTGGATCAGTGCTGCAGGTCTGTGTCCAGGCTGCAGGAAGAAATGATCCAGTCTCCCCAAGCCAGAAGACTGAAGCCAACTTTAAAAAAGGGAGAATTCCACACAGACTCACACTCTGTTGGGGAGTGCTCTGGCGATCAGTCTTACCGAACCAGGTTCATTTTTGCCCATCACCCAGAAAGCCGATCATCGAGAGGACAAGGTTGCAGCAGAGAGAGGGTTTTAATCACAAGGCAGCCAAGCAAGGAGGTGGTATAATCAACCTCAGATCCACCTCCCTTGAAAATGGGGACTCAGGGATATTTATGGGGTAGGGAGCAAGGTAGTCTGAAGTGTGGGAATAGATGATTGGAGGTGAGGAGAGGTGAGGTAAGTGATGATCTGCGCAAGTGTAGTGAAGCTTTGTGGCTCTTCATAGGACGCATATTCACAAAATGGCGGCGTTACCATGATGTGAGGGTAGAGTTCTTAGCTCCTTGACGTCAAAAAGTTCACTTATGGAGCATTTGCACGGGCCCAGCTGATGGGTTGGTGGTCCCAACTGGCGTGAACTGGACAAGGGGGTCTCAGTTCCTGAAAAACCACTCTTAACTACTCTGTTGATAACATGGGGTCAGTTGAACTGGTCCTGGAGGGCCCGAGGTTACATCAGCGCCTGTGAGGAATGAAGGAAGCAGGACTGGGGATGGGGAGAAGCTGTGCTGCAGTAATAACAGAGGCTCTGAGCTGTAATGGTCCTGAAGAGCTGTCCTGAATTGGGGCCTGGCTTTTATCCCTCTGTATTGACTCCTAAACTCCCTCTTACCTCCTTCCTGCTGAGCGGCCTTGCCTGGGCAAGTGAAAGCTTCAGTGGAAAGGAGGGCAGGGATCTGAGCAGCAGCCCACAGCATTTGCTCCATAAATGTTTCTGTAAAATATGTAAGGAGAGTACTTGTGAGGTGCCCATGTGTACATGGTGTGGGGGGGGCTGTGTGTGTATGAGTCGCTGTGTGTGAACATGCCTGTCTTGGGAGTCTGTGGAGGGCATGCATGTGCACTTGGGGTGATGGAGCGTGACCTTGTTGTGTTTTGCATTTGTGAACATATGTGGAAGTCAGTGAGTGGTGTGTGTCTCCGTGCACATGTCTGTGTGTGTGCCCGTTTGTCTGCGGGGATTCTGTGTGTGGGTGTGGCAGGGAGTGGATGTGTACCTGCTTCCAAACCCCTTAGACGAGAAGCCCTGTGGCCTGTTCCTGAAGAGGACAGAGGAGGCCGGCTGAGCCAGGATAGAGGATGCTGGGCTGCGTCGGGGGCCTTGGGTGGGGAGGGGATTGTGCTGGTTGAGAGGGTGAATCGCATCTGAAGAAGTAGCCCTTTGGGGCTGGGGCCTTTTGTGTCGCTACAACCTTTTTCCTCCATGGCCAGCCTGCCCCCGGGAAATGCAAAGCCTCAGAAGAAGAGCCTGGGGGCAGGCACTGCCCCACCACAGTCAGCATTCTCCTAGAAGAAGGCATGAGGGGGAGTTTCTGGTGACTCTGCCCTCCTCAGGGTGGGAGAGCGTCTCCCAAGCCCCTGCAGAGCATCCTGGTCTGGCTAATGGACTCTCTGGAATTCTCTCCCACTGGCTCACAGGGTGTCTCCAAACACTTTTCTGTGTATGTGAAATTACTCTGGAAAAGTACACCCACCTACTTCTACTTGATAATTGTAAGGATTTTAATAAATGATTTAAAAATACTTTATTTATTTTTTTTTTTTGGTGAGGAAGACCAGCCCTGAGCTAACATCCGTTGCTGATCCTCCTCTTTTTGCTGAGGAAGACTGGCCCTGGGCTAACATCGTGCCCATCTTCCTCTACGTTATATGGGACGCCACCACAGCATGGCTGACAGGCAGTGCGTCGGCGGGCGCTCGGGATCCGAACCCGCGAACCCCGGGCTGCCAAGCGCGGACGAAACCGCTGCGCCACCGAGCCAGCCCCTAAAAATACTTTATTAATGGTGTCCATCCTTGGCTCCCTGTGTGCAGTCCCTGAGTGTGTCTTGAGTCCCCTTTGTTCTGCTTCACACTCAGGCTTTTCACCAGAAGGACCCCAGTTCCCCTGTCAGCCGGGATCATGACAGCAGGAGGCACAGGTTCTGGACAAGCCCTGGGCTCATGCGGGCTGCTGGCAGGGAGGAGGAGCAGAGCAGCGCAGGTGGCAGTGAGTGTGTGTGCCAGCGCTGAGCCAGGGGCTGTGGGGTGGGCAGAGGCCAGACACAGCCCTGTAAGTGCTCAGAGTGTGGGGTTCTAGGAGCCCAGAGTGGAGAGGAGTTGCTTCTGACTAGGGGACCAGAGAAGGTGACATGGAGGAGGTGGCGCACAAGTGGGACCTTGAAGGAAGAGGTGTTTCAACATCATCATCTGTCCTTCCTGGCTCTCAGTGTCTGAGAGACCAGGGCTGGGCACAGTTGTCTCCCCCATTCACATGTGTGTGAGCTCAGGCCCCAGACAGTGAAGTGACTTACCAGGGCCACACAGAGCACCTCTGATAGGGCCTAACCTTCAGATAGTTGGTTTGTAATTTTTTTCCAATCAGTTCTGCCCTTTCTGGCTCCCTGTGCTGGAATCACCCTGCCCTGCCCATGGGGGTGAGGACCAGGCATCAGAGCCACAGGACTGAGATGTGAGACCCCAAACATATTCCACCCACAGATCCCAAATACATCCTCTTCCCACCTATCCCAAGACCTAACACACTCATGGTTGAGCCATTTCTGATTTACCTACCCATTTCCTTAAGCCAGGAATTCAAGAGTCATCCTTGATCCAGCTCTCCCTCACCTCCCATACTCCCCAGCTGCCTCCAGAACATGTCTGGAATACTACTACTACTAAAACACTTTATTTATTCCTCACAATGGTGCTGTGAAGTTGGTGTCCAAAGTCCCTTGCCAGGGAGGGGCAGAGCTGGGATGTCTCTCCTTATTACAGGAAGTGGAAGCCACCTGCCTCTTGCCATCCACATGGCCACCACCATCAGCCCTCTCTTGGGTCACACCAAAAGCCCCTCACTGGACAGACTCTAGTCTTGCCCCTTCAGGACCTTCCCCATAGAGCAGCCAGCAGGATCCTTCTAAAACATATGGCTAAATGCCTCTCCCTTGCTTAAAACCCTTCAGAGGCTCCTCAAGATATAGTCCAATCCCCTCCACATACTCCTTGAGGAGGCCTTGCAGGATCTGTCCACCAGCAGAGAGGGGCAGGCGCTGGCCTCCTCCCATGTCGCAGACAATGCCAGTGCTGCACCCACATCTCTTGGGTCCTTTTACTGCCTTGGTTCTCCGTGCACCCTGTGTGCCTTCACTCTCGACAGTCAGCCATTATGTGCCTAGAGTAGTGTTAGCCGCCCTAGGGGGACATGGCCACAAAGGGCAAATTATGAAAGAATACGCTGCCTCTGCCACAAGCCTGTGAACATCTTGAAGATTTCAGATTCTCCAAGTGCACTGACAAATGTAAATACAGATGCCGCTGCCAGAGGAGTGCAGAGCAGAGACACCCAGCCGGGGGAGTCAGGAGAAACCACTGGGAGGAGAAAACGTGTGACCTGACTCTAGAAGAATGAGTAGAAGTTTATTGAGCAAAAACAGGAAGGAAGGATGTTTGGAGGATGAAGGAGAAGCACCTGTCAGGGCTGGAAGACAGAGAACGAGATGCAGACAGTCGGATGACGTCAAGATGCTCCTGAAGTTACAGCACGAGTCAGGGAGGGGCGAGAGCTGTCCCACCAGCAGTCTGATGAGGATTCATGGCAGGGTTATCAGCCCCGTTTTACAGAAGAAGCAAGTGTCTGAGGCCCAGAGAGGTCCCATGACTGGCTCAAGGTCACCGGTTGATAAAGTCAGATCCGACCAGGTCTTCAGTGTTCCTCTCCCTGCAAGTGTGCAGCCCTGCGGGGCTGACTGAGGGAATTCAGACAAGCCCCAGGCTCACTCAGCTGACGGTGTGGAGGGCAGGGGGAGGGGGCAGTCAGCGACCTCAAAGCCAAGGCCGGAGGCTCAATGGGGAGAGATTCCCCGTGCTCAGTAGTTAAGAGGATTTGAGCTCCTCCTAAGCACAGTAGAAGCCAAAGTACACAGTCTTGGCATTTAATTCCTCCAAGTAAGTTATGCTTGAATCAGGCTAAGGACGTTACAGAGCCACAGAAAAAGTAAGAACAAACCTTAACTTTGAACTTGAAGCTCTTATCCTGTCTTTTTTTTTTTTTTTTTGCTGAGGAAGATTGGCCCTGAGCTAACATCTGTGCCCATCTTTCCTCCATTTTGTATATGGGACGCTGCCACAGCATGGCTTGATAAACGGTGCGTAGGTCTGCACCCAGGATTCAAACCTGAAAACTGCAGGCCGCTGAAGTGGAGCATGCGAACTTAACCACTACGCCACCAGGCCAAGCCCTCTTCTCCTGCCTTAATCTAGCCATTGTGTCTGGCCCCACTTCCAGGCCCAAGTCTAGCTCTTATTGCTTTTATGGGTTGGAGTAAACCCCTTCACATAACTTACATGAGCGTTCCTGTCGATTTTTTAAATTATTAAAAAAGAAAGAAAATATCAGGATCACAACAGTCCCAGCCATTGATTTAGTGGACACAGGCTGTCCCCAAAATTGGAGAGACCATTTCCCAAAGAGTAAGGTTGACATCAGTGAGGGCATTGACCATGAGGGGTGTGATGCGGCCTCTTTGAAAAGACCTGGATGGGCTTGAGCCGTTCCCATCTGCAGCTGTTGCTTCTTGGCGGCTAGAGAGGCTACCGTAGGCCCCATGGGATCAGACGGCCCCTGCGGAAGGCTGTACCCGCAAACCATGGAGTTGCTGGATCAGAAACTGCCTTCAGATGCCGTTTGTTCAGAATGAAACAACAATCTCAGACGGGGTAAGAACACGGAAACCACCAGTTCAATTCCCTCACTTTCCAGATGGAAAAAATGCTGGATTTGATAAGGAAGATGACATGCTTTAAATCAAGAGTAAGTCCACGGTACAGGCAGAATTAGAATCCAAATCTTTCAGACTCTGGACCATCACTTTTACTGGGTTTAGCTGCTTAGATGGCAGAAAAAGTCGTCTGGTCCCAAGTTTTTCTTTCCATCTGATCACTAAAGAAAAGGCTTCCCGGGAAGAGTGAAAAAGCAAAGGGTGTTGGTGGCAGTAAGAATGTTGAGAAGCTCATTTACAGACTTCCAATGACCTGCCTTCTTTGTGCCCTCGCTGATGGGTGTGTTGACTGGCTTGGCTCTGTGTAAATACAGACCTGTTGGTTGCCTATGCCATGTGACTTAGGAGTGACAAGTTCGGCCCCTGTCTACAGGAAGACCATCCGCATTCATACCTGAGCCTGAAACTACAGAAAGAAACATTGGCCATAGGTAACGGTGGTACAGAGAAAAAAGACTGTTAATGTTGAGAAGACTCTTGTATCACCTGCTTCAGCATTTCCTACTGTACAATCCAGGAAATGATAATTTGCTATCCCGAGGAAAAAAGGTGCTTAAATGACTGTTGGAAACTTTGGCTTAATTCAAATCAAACAAGTTTCTTTTCTGCAGGGCTTCTCAGAGTTTTTATTGTATGCATTATAGATTTCTGGGGGAGATATCCAAGATGCAAAGTTTCCCAGACTTTTGTGTCCATGGAACCCATTTTTCTCTAAGAATAATCTCATGAGTCTATTATTCTTTGGAACAAATCTTTTAAATGTGACCTCTTCCAATAGTCTAATTTTACAGATGAGAATACAAAGGCTCTGAGAGAGAAGGGACTTGTTCGAGGTCACAAAACTGGTTTATAGTGGAACCAGGACTCAAACTCAGATTTTCAGACAGAAATCCAAGAACCAAATCCCTTTCTTGTTTCCCACTGTGTCCCTAATACTTAACTTTGAGTCTCCAGTGGAGTAATTGGTAAATCTAGTAAGGCACAGAGACTGATAAATAATAGCTAAATGCTTTTCATGCATTATTTCATATGGTCTTGATTAAAACCCTAAGGGATGGCACTGTTATTATCCATTTTACAAAATGTTAAGTCAGAAATTGTGAAAAGTCTGAGATTTTATGTTCCTTGCAAGTTTGCAAGTTAGCCTGTCACAGTTTTATATACATATACGGACAGAAGACATGAGACACCTGGGTTGGCAACACAGGCGATGCATTACTTGCAGCAAAAACAGCAGCCAGGGCAGCGTTCCCCAGGCCCCAGTTTCCACAGGGAAATGTGATGAGGGCCGGATGTTACCTGCACATGCAGTGGGGTGCCCCACAGGAGAGGAGCCCCGAGATTAGGAAATTGGTGACCTATCCAACCTCCCCTCTGGAGACAGCTTACTCACTACCCTGGAATGTAGGTTAAATCTCCAAGGGAGAGGGAAGGAAAAGGCTTATCTTCACTACCTTGGGATATCTCCAAGGAGGTAATCTCCGAATCTCTCAGGAGAGAACATATTTCTAGATTTTAATGCTGTTTGCTATTCAAATGTGTCTTTTGCTCAGAAGGCCCAAACCATACAGAAAAGGAGAAATCCAGGGAGATTTGTCTCCCAACAATGAAATGGAAATTGAAGCTTAATGTACAAATTATTTGACCTTGGGCAAGTGAAAGTACTAGGAAAAATAAATTAATTAATGGATGAATGACCTAGGAGAAGGCACTTTCTGTTACAGACGTAAATGACCACCTTTATGTATTTTCCTGAAAACAGGTTGTGATAGGCAAAAAGGGAAGGATAAAGGCATATGAGTGCCCTATGATCATGCCAGAAAACCCTCTGTCAGACTGAGTTGAAGATGGTCTTGGCTATTCACAACCAGCTGCAATAGCTCTGTGACTCAGTCACATGACCAACACAGTTTTTGCACAACTATTTTGCACAAAATAGACCTCACTGGTCTTGCAGTATAGCTTCCTTGTAAGCCTGGTCAAAGCCTGAGAAGTCCCATTCTAGCCACAAGGAAGCCTTTCCACATTGACCTTATGTTTTCTTTTAGGAGTTTTATGATTTTGGCTCTTATATTTAAGCCTTTGATCCATTTTGAGTTAACTTCTGTATATGATGTGCAGTAGGGGTCCAACTTCATTCTTTTGCATGTGGCTATTCACATGTCCCAGCATCATTTGTTAAAAAGACTATTCTTTCCCCACTGAACAGTCTTGGCATCCTTGTTGAAAAACAATTGACCATAGATGTATAGGTTTATTTCTGGACTCTTGATTCTGTTCCATTGATCTATATGTTTTTTTTTTTTTTATTATTTATTTTTTTTTATTGATGTCTTAGTTTATAACACTGTGGGGTTTTAGTTGTACATTTTTGTCCGTCACCTTGTGGATGTAACCCTTCACCCCTTGTGCCCCCCCCACCCCGCTTCCCCTTGGTAACCACCAATCAGTTCTCTCTGTCCGTGTGTTCACTTATATTCCATATATGAGTGAGTTCATGCAGTGTCTGTCCTTCTCTCTCTGGCTTATTTCACTTAACATAATACCCTCTAGGTCCTTCCATGTTGTTGCAAATGGGACACTTGTGTCTTTTCTTATGGCTGAGTAGTATTCCATTGTATGTATATACCACATCTTCTTTAACCAATCTTCAGTTGAGGGACACTTGGGTTGCTTCCACTTCTTGGCTATAGTGAATAATGCTGCAATGAACATAGGGGTGCATACGCCTCTTGTGATGGTTGATTTCACGTCCATTGGGTAGATGCCCAAGAGTGGTATTGCTGGATCATACGGTATTTCTATTTTTAATTTTTTGAGGACTCTCCATACTGTTTTCCATAGAGGCTGCACCAGTTTGCATTCCCACCAGCAGTGAATGAGGGTCCCCGTTTCTCCACAACCTCTCCAGCATTTGTTGTTATTTGTCTTTGTGATTATAGCCATTCTAACCGGTGTAAGGTGATATCTCAGTGTAGTTTTGATTTGCATTTCCCTGATGATTAGTGATGTTGAACATCTTTTCATGTGTCTATTGGCCATCTGTATCTCTTCCTTGGAAAAATGTCTGTTCATATCCTCTGCCCATTTTTTGATCGGGTTGTTTGTTTTTTTGTTGCTCAGTTGTATGAGATCTTTGTATATTACTGAGATTAATCCCTTGTCAGACAAACGATTTGCAAATATTTTCTCCCAGCTGGTGGGTTGTTTATTCATTTTGATCCTGGTTTCATTTGCCTTGTAGAAGCTCTTTAGTCTGATGAGGTCCCACTTGTTTATTTTTTCTTTTGTTTCCCTTGTCTGGGTAGACATGGAATCTGAAAGGATCCCTTTATGTCCAATCGCAATTAGTGTACTGCCTATATTTTCTTCCAGGAGTTTTATAGTTTCAGGTCTCACTTTCAGGTCTTTGATCCATTTTGAATTGATTTTTGTATATGGCGATAGGAGATGGTCTACTTTCATTCTTTTGCATGTTGCTGTCCAATTTTCCCAGCACCATTTATTGAAGAGACTTCCCTCTCTCCATTGTATGTTCTTTGCTCCTTTGTCGAAGATTAGCTGTCCATAGGTGTGTGGTTTTATTTCTGGGCTTTCAATTCTGTTCCATTGATCTGTGTGTCTATTCTTGTACCAGTACCATGCTGTTTTGATTACTGTAGCTTTATAGTATATTTTGAAATCAGGGATTGTGATGCCTCCAGCTTTGTTCTTTTTTTTCAGGATTGCTTTAGCTATTCGGGCTCTTTTGTTGCCCCATACGAATTTCAGTAGTTTTTGTTCTAGTACCGTGAAGAATGACATTGGGATTCTGATTGGGATTGCATTGAATCTGTAGATTGCTTTAGGTAGAATGGACATTTTAACTATATTTATTCTTCCAATCCATGTGCATGGAATATTTTTCCATTTCTTTATGTCCTCCTCGATTTCTTTCAATAGTGTCTTATAGTTTTCATTGTATAGGTCTTTGACCTCCTTGGTTAAATTTATTCCCAGATATTTTATTCTCTTTGTTGCAATTGTAAATGGGATTGTCTTTTTGAGTTCTCTTTCTGTTTTTTCATCGTTAGTGTATAGAAATGCAATTCATTTTTGTAAGTTGATTTTATACCCTGCCACTTTACTGTAGTTGTTGATTGTTTCTAGTAGCTTTCCAATGGAATTTTTGGGGTTTTCTATGTATAGGATCATGTCATCTGCAAATAGTGAGAGTTTCACTTCTTCATTGCCTATTTGGAGTCCTTTTATTCCTTTTTCTTGCCTAATTGCTCTGGCCAGAACTTCCAGTACTATGTTGAATAAGAGCGGTGAGAGTGGGCACCCTTGTCTTGTTCCTGTCCTCAAAGGAATGGCTTTCAGTTTTTCCCCGTTGAGTAGGATGTTTGCTGTAGGTTTGTCATATATGGCCCTTATTATGTTGAGGTACTTTCCTTCTATACCCATTTTGTTGAGAGTTTTTATCATAAATGGATGCTGGATCTTGTCGAATGCCTTCTCTGCATCGATTGAGATGATCATGTGGTTTTTATTCTTCATTTTGTTAATGTGGTGTATCACGTTGATTGATTTGCGGATGTTGAACCATCCCTGTGTCCCTGGTATAAATCCCAGTTGATCGTGGTGTATGATCTTTTTGATGTATTGCTGTATTCGGTTTGCCAATATTTTGTTGAGGATTTTTGCGTCTATGTTCATCAGCGATATTGGCCTGTAGTTTTCCTTCTTTGTATTGTCCTTGTCTGGCTTTGGTATCAGCATGATGTCGGCCTCATAGAATGTGTTGGGAAGTATTCCATCTTCCTCTATTTTTTGGAATAGTTTGAGTAGGATAGGTGCTAAATCTTCTTTGAACGTTTGATAAAATTCTCCAGGGAAGCCATCTGGTCCTGGGCTTTTATTTTTTGGGAGGTTTTTGATGACTGTTTCAATCTCTTTACTTGTGATTGGTCTGTTCAGATTCTCTATTTCTTCTTGATTCAGTTTTGGGAGGTTGTACGCGTCCAAGAATTTGTCCATTTCCTCTAGGTTGTCCAATTTGTTGGCGTAAAGTTTTTCATAGTATTCCCTAATAATCCCTTGTATTTCTGTGGTGTCTGTTGTAATTTCTCCTCTTTCATTTCTAATTTTATTTATTTGAGTCTTCTCCCTTTTTTTCTTAGTGAGTCTGGCTAAGGGTTTGTCAATTTTATTTATCTTCTCAAAGAACCAGCTCTTTGTTTCATTGATCCTTTCTACTGTTTTTTTGGTTTCAATTTCATTTATTTCTGCTCTGATTTTTATTATTTCCCTCCTTCTGCTGATTCGGGGCTTTGTCTGTTCTTCTTTTTCCAACTCTGTTAGGTGCAATTTAAGGTTATTTATTTGGGATTTTTCTTGTTTGTTAAGGTGAGCTTGTATTGCTATGAATTTCCCTCTCAGGACTGCTTTTGCTGCATCCCATATGAGTTGGTATGGTGTATTTTCCTTTTCATTTGTCTCCAGATAGCTTTTGATTTCTCCTTTAATTTCATCAACGACCCATTGGTTGTTCAGTAGCATGTTGTTTAGTCTCCACATCTTTGTCCCTTTCCTAGTTTTTTCCTTGCAGTTGATTTCTAGTTTCACAGCATTATGGTCAGAAAAGATGCTTGTAATGATTTCAATCTTCTTAAATTTATAGAGGTTTGCCTTGTTTCCTAATATATGGTCTATCCTTGAGAATGTTCCATGAGCATTTGAGAAGAATGTGTACTCTGCTTTTTTTGGGTGGAGTGCTCTGTATATATCTATTAAATCCATTGCGTCTAGTTTTTCATTTAAGTCCAGTATTTCCTTATTGACTTTTTGTCTGGATGATCTATCTATTGATGTAAGGGGGGTATTAAGATCCCCTACTATTATTGTGTTATTGTTAATATCTCCTTTAAGGTTTTTTAGCAGTTGTTTTATGTACTTTGGTGCTCCTGTGTTGGGTGCATAGATATTTATAAGTGTTATGTCTTCTTGGTGAAGTATCCCTTTTATCATTATATATTGCCCTTCTTTGTCTCTCATTACCTTTTTTATCTTGAAGTCTACTTTGTCTGATATAAGTATGGCTACTCCTGCTTTCTTTTGTTTGCCATTAGCTTGGAGTATTGTTTTCCATCCTTTTATTTTGAGTCTGTGTTTGTCTTTAGAGCTGAGATGTGTTTCCTGGAGGCAGCAGATTGTTGGATCTTGGTTTTTAATCCATCCTGCCACTCTGTGTCTTTTGATTGGAGAATTCAATCCATTTACGTTTAGAGTGATTATTGATATATGAGGGTT
Source organism: Tapirus indicus (assembly GCA_031878705.1). NCBI lineage: Eukaryota > Metazoa > Chordata > Mammalia > Perissodactyla > Tapiridae > Tapirus > Tapirus indicus. The sequence goes on along the minus strand of CM062927.1, from coordinate 25,797,430 downwards.
TAATGTTGCTATTTTATTGTTCATCTTCTGGTTCTTTTGCATTTCCTTCGTTTCTTGTCCCTTGTGTTTCGGACTGCTAATTCAATTTGGTATTTCTGCATGCTCATTCTCTTGCTTTTCTCTTTATTTGTCATGTGTGGTTCTCTTCTGGTTGTTTGTTTAGTGGTTACCGTGCGGTTTATATAAGCGATCTCCTGGATAAGAAAGTACATTTTCAGATGCCTCCTTTTTCCTGAGGCTGGGTCAGTTCAATCCCTTACCTCTTCCCCTCCTTATTTGTTATCTCTTTATTCCAGATTGTGTCATGAATGTGTGTTTCCAGTGATGAGCTTGAATTAATTTTTGATGTTTTCCAACTGTATTTTGTTCTGGTTTAGTCTCCTTGCTTTTCTCCTTGCTGAAATCTTTGTATCCCCTTTCTCATTTGTTTTTTTTCAGGCCTAAGGGCCTTCTTGAGCATTTCTTGTAGTGGGGGTCTTGTGGTGACGAACTCTCTTAGCTTTTGTTTATCAGGGAGAGTTATTATTTCTCCATCGTATTTGAAGGATATTTTTGCTGGATAAAGTATTCTCGGCTGAAGGTTTTTGTCTTTCATGATTTTGAATATATCATTCCAGTCTCTCCTAGCCTGTAGAGTTTCTGTCGAGAAATCAGCTGAGAGCCTGATGGGGTTTCCTTTGTATGTTATTTTGTTTTTTTGTTTAGCTGCCTTCAATATTATTTCCTTGTCACGGGTATTCTTCAAGTTTGCTACTATGTGGCGAGATGATTTTTTATTCCTGTTTATATATTTAGGTGATCTATTGATTTCATTCACTGTTATTTCCCTCTCGTTCCCTAGTTTGGGGAAGTTCTCAGCTATTATTTCTTTGAACAAACTCTCTGCTCCTTTTTCTCTTTCTTCTCCTTCTGGAATACCTATTATCCTTATGTTGCTTTTCCTCATTGAGTCTGATATTTCTCGAAGAATTTCTTCATTTCTTTTTAGTCTTAGGTCTCTCTCCTCCTCTACCGGGAGCATTTCTGCATGGCTATCCTCAATAGTGCTAATTCGTTCCTCCATATTGTCAGTTCTGCTCTTTAAAGACTGCATTTTTTCCACTATCTCGTTGATTTTGTTTTTCATCTCCAATAATTCTGATTGGTTTTTCTTTAGGGTTTCAATCTCTTTTGTGACATAATCCCTGAATTCGTTGATTTGTTTCTGTGTGTTCTCTTGTATTTCGTTGAGCTTGTTTATGATAGCTATTTTGAATTCTCTCTCATTCAGGTTATCAAATTCTGTACCTTCAGGGTTGGTTTCTGGGTGTTTGTCATTTTCCTTTTGGTCTGTAGCCCTGACATATTTTCGCAAGGATCCGACGGGGACGGCTTTATTTTTACCCGTCATGATTAAAGTTAGTCCTGCAGTTTCCCCCTGCTGCCACTAGATGGAGATCGCGAGCGGTTTGCTCTGAGGCGGCTGCAGCCCCCGGAGGGATTATGCTGAAAGGCCGGGTGTGTGGGGGGAGGGGTCCTCTCTTTCTCCTGCTTGACCCGGGGGTTTCCTTTCTGGCTCTCTTAGGGTGTTTGCTACACCCCCTAAACAGTCCGTCGTCACTTCCCCGTGGGGATCTCACGACAGTCTGTGAGAGCACCTGGATGGTGCTAGTTTTCCCCGCTGTGGGCCGCCCCTCCCCCCTCTGTCCGCGAACCGCGCTGTTTTTGCCGATCGATTGGGGAGGGGGAGTACAACCTCCTACCTCTCCTCCCGTTCTCCTGGGCTTCCCGCGCCTCCACCGTCCGATGTATGGCAGCAGGGATTTCTCAGAAGTCCTTCGTAGTGTTTGATTGAGCTCTGTTGGAATGTGAATGATGTTTTCGTTGTGTCGTAGGGGGCAGAGATTCAAAGAGGGAATCTCACTCCGCCATGATGCTGACGTCACTCTCTGATCTATATGTTTATCTTTATGCTGGTACCACACTGTCTTAATTACTGTAGTTTAGTAGTGAGCTTTGAAATTCAGAAGTGTGAGTCCTCCACCTTTGTTCTTTTTCAAGATTGTCTTGGGTATTCTGGGTCCCTTGAATTTCCATATGAATTTTAGGATTAACTTGTCAATTGCTGCAAAGGAGCCAGCTGAGATTGTGGTAGGGATTGTGTTGAACCTGTAGATCAGTTTGGGGAATATTGCCATCTGAATAACATTAAGTCTTCTGGTCTATGAACATGGGATTTCTTTCCGTTTATTTAGATCTTCTGTAACTTCCACAATGTTTTGTAGTTTTCAGTGTACAAGTGTTGCACTTATTTGGAATCTATTTCTAAGTATTTTATTCTTTTGTATGCTATTACAAGTGAAATTGTTTTCTTAATTTCATTTCTGGATTGTTCATTGCTAGTGTATAGACATATAGCCGCTTGTTATATATTGATCTTGAATCCTGCAACTTGCTGAACTTTTTATTAGCTTATAGTTTCTTAGTAGATTCTCTGGGGTTTTGTATATATAAGATCATGTCATCTGCAAATAGAGATAATTTTACTTCTTCCTTTCCGATCTGGATGTCTTTATTTCTTTTCCTTTCCTAATGGCCCTGGTGCAATGTTGTACCTCCATTGTACAATGTTGAATAGAAGTGGCAAGAGTGGACATTCTTGTCTTGTTCCTTATCTTAGGGGGAAAGCTTTCAGTCTTTCACCACGAAGTACGATAGTATTTGTTGAGTGTTTTTTTATCATGAAAGGGTGTTGGATTTTGTCAAATGCTTTTTCTGAATCTATTGAGATGGTCATGTGGTTTTTATTTTTATTCTATTGATGTGGTGTATTATATTGATTTTTTTTTGTATCCTGAACTGATCTTATATTCCTGGGACCAATCTCACTTGATCATAGAAAATAATTGTTTTTATATGGTGTTGGATTTATTTTGCTAGTATTTTGTTGAGGATTTTGTGTCTCTATTCATCAAAAAGATTGGTCTGTAGTTTTCTTTTTCTGTCATGTCTTTATCTAGTTTTGGAATCAGGGCAACAATATTGGTCTCATCCAATGAGTTAGGAAGTGTTCCCTTCTATTGTTTCTTGAATGTTGCTGAAGTATTTTCTGCCACCCAAGACCTCTTGGGATCTGAAAATATTTCATACCTTCACTCTTGACTTTGTCGTCTTGTCTAATAATGGAAAAACATCAGTATTTAAAGTCAGAAGACCTAGAAGTGGAATTTGCTTCCACCTTACCTGTTATGTGACCCTGAACAAATCATTTGAGAGTTAAGATCATCATTACCTTTGTTATCATTATCCTCTTTATCTCTATCATTTATTGACTATTTATTATGGACTTTATATTATTTATGGCCTTTGTCATCTTAAAATTTCACAACAAACCTACGGGGCATCTGCTATTATTGTCTCCATTTTATAGATAAGGAAATGTGGTGCAGAGAAGCGAAACTTCTTAAATTTGTGAGCTTTGGCAGATGGCAGGCTTGGAATTTTAACCCAAGTGGTCTGACTCCAGAGGCCACAGATTAATAACCACTTGCTAAACTCTTTTGAAGTGCCAGGCATTCAGTCTGTGTGTATGTGTGCGTGTGCATGTGTGTATGTGTGTGAATAAATTCTCCCCTAGTTCTCACAAGCCTATGAGAGAGGCGTTATCATTGTCACTATAAAAATGGGGAGACTGAAACTCAAAAAGGCTTAAAAACTTTCCAGAAGTCACAGGGCTAATAAGTTGTGTTGATGGGATTTGAACTAAAAGCTCTGTCTGCAAAAGCTAAGCCCTGTCCACTGTATGATTCTGACGTTTCTGAGCCTCAGGTTCCTTTCTTTTTTTTTTTGTGAGGAAGACCAGCCCTCAGCTAACATCCATCGCCAATCCTCCTCTTTTTTTTTGCAGAGGAAGACTGGCCCTCGGCTAACATCCGTGCCCATCTTCCTCTACTTTATATGGGATGCCGCCACAGCATGGCTGACAAGCAGTGTGTTGGCGGGCGCCCGGGATCCGAACCCGCGAACCCCAGGCTGCCAAAGCTCGAACTAAACCGCTGCACCACCGGGCCAGCCCCCTGAGCCTCAGTTTCTTCATGTGCAAATAAATGTAATTAAAACCATTCCCTAACAATGACTGAGGGGAGTATCACGTAAGACCATGGTATGTGAAAGCCCTCATAAGCCATATGCCCGATCATGGTTGCATATGCTCACCTTTGGGCAAACCAACCAAGAGGAATTTCCTCTGGCAGATGCCATCTTGCTGGCTCAGGTATTGGCTGGACATTAGGTTCACTCATTTAATTTTTGAAGGCCTTGTGCAACATAGGAGGTAATTTGTGTTTGTTAGAAAGACAGTTTAGTGATGAATCCACCCTGCAGCATAAGTAGCCCCAGACTTGAGTGTTCCTGAGGGATTCTTTCCTATCTTAGCAAAACATAGTCAGCCTGTGGACCAGGGACATGTCATCACAGTCTTGCTAATTTAACAAAAAATGCATTGAATCAATAGGTCTTTATTCCTCCCACCTCCAAGAGACCTCACTTCTCTTCACAAAACAAAACAAGTGTGTAGTTTTTGCCAGAATTGAGGTTAATTGGATGATGTAAATTCTAGTTGATAATTATCAAAAGTTATTGGACTCTTGACCTGCATTTTTGTAGATGCTCCCTTTGGGTTAAACAAACAAAGGGCACAATTAGGAAGCAGAAGACATATATATATAATACTTGTTTTTGTGTTGAGAACATGCCTCCCTTTGATTTTGAGAAGACTTTCTGAGCACAAAGGTTAAATTAGAGGATGGTTGCCAGCCAGCCTCCAAATGGCAAGATTTGCAGGAAAAGAGAGTTTACACTTTAACTTAATTTTTTGGAACAGCTTTGTTGAGATATCATTCATATACCACATAATTCATCCATTTAAAGTGTACAATTCAGTAGTTTTTAATATACTCACAGAGTTGTATAACCATCACTACAATCAATTTTTGAACATTTTCATCATCCCCAAAAGAAATCCTTCAACAGCTACCTCCATTTCTCCCCTCACCCACCTCTCCCCTTGCTGCATACTAGGCAACGACTAATCTACTTTCTGTCTCTATAGATTTGTCTATTCTGGACCTTTCATATAAATGGAACCATGCAATAATAATATGTGGTCTTCTGTGACTACATTTTCATCATGAGTCATGTTAGTTCCCGCTCACAGAGCAACCACAAATATGAGGAAATCTGGTCTTAGTGTCTTAAATTGTTTGGTTCATGTAGCCCTGGGCAATCTCAGTCACCTCTATTCTGAATTTGCTAAAGTTGATTAATTCCAGAATTGCTGTCTCAGTTCTTTCTCCCTCCAGCCTTTTAGCAATAAAATGTCTTCTTCCTACTGATTGAGGACAAATAGAAAAAAATCCTGTATAAATCCAACTGGAGGGAGATCACGTGCTTTGGCTTAGAGTTAGCCATTTGCCTTCATATCTGCTCTCATAATGGGCCTCTGGCTTCAGTGTCCGTTATCATGTCAGATGGGGTCTTTGCAACTTGCTGAGGGTAGTCCATCTCTCCTCTAATCTGAGTGAATTGATGTGATCAAAACAAGGGCTCAGAATTCACACAGATGGTCAAGTCAGGGGGCACAGATAGTACAGATAATTAAAGTCTTGACCAGATCCATAGGAACAAAATAGTTTGGATGCTACTTTGTGCAGCGTCTGTAAAATGACATTTCAGATATACAAGGAAAAGTCTCATTGCCTGACTCCCCTGACTAAGATTTTTCTCTAGGCGAACTCTTACCTTTATCATACAGGCCTTCATGATCTTGGCCTTGACTGGCTACAGTCAGTATTTATTAATCATCTCATCAGCAGCCAAATGCATGTGGGACAATGCTAGGTGTGATGATGTTCTTCTCCTGCTGCATCTTTCCCCACAATTTTGTCCCCTGAGCCTGGTGCTAGTCCCCGTGTTCTTCTTCAAATAGGTCGCCTGTGCTCTCTGACACCTCCATGCCATTGTAATGCTGTGCGCTCCTCCTGCTCTCCTCAACAACATCTTACTCATCCTTTAAGACTGAGCTGAAGTCCATCTCTTCTCTGGAGTCTTCTCTGATTTCATCCACTGTGGGTTTTCTCAAAATACTTGTGATAGATTGAAAAACACAGCCATAATATTTTGCAGCTCCTCCCATCAAAAGGAAGAGTGTTTCCCTATTCCTTGAATCCAGACTGGCCTTGTGATTTGCTTTGACCAATAGAATGTGGCAGAAATGATGCTATTCGAATTCCGGAGCCTGAGGCCCCAGATACCTTAAGACGTCCTCCTTCACCTGCTTGGAATGCAGCCCTGAGACCACTGCGTAAAGAAGCTCTGTCTAGCCTTCTGGCCGGTGGGAGGCTGGTGGAGGAGAACCGAGGTGCCCTGGCTGGTGCCATCTTGCCAGTTCATCTCCGTTGAGCTATCAGATGACTAGCCACGTGAGTGAGCCCAGGCGAGGCAGGAAAAGTTCCCATGTGAGCCCAGCCAAGATGCAAAATTACAAGCATATAAATGGTTGTGATTTTGAGCCACAAAATATTGGGGTGACTTGTTATGCAGCAGTAGATAACTGATGACAACGGGCTATTTTTCTTGCTGTTTATAAAGGTTGCATATGTGAAGGAGGTCACAGAAAACTGTGTTTGAGAAGGAGCACTGTTATCAGTGGAAAAACCTCTCTTTCTCCTGTCTTTATTCATTTGACTCTCATTCACTACTTAGGTCTCAAATTAGGTAACCATTTCTCTGGGAGTCCTTCTCTGACTACCCAAGGGACAGGTGCTCCCTTTGCACACTGTTCTTATTATAAAACATTTCATGCTTTATAATTATAATCTCCTGTTTTTTTCTGATCTGTTTTCCCTGTAAAGGCCCTCTGAGGGCAGAGACAGAGCCCACCTCAAACACCATTGTGCACCTAGAATTTGGCATAGCACATCACAGGTGTGGAAGAATTTTCTGCTTATGGATCTCATTGGTTCATCAAATGTTTATTGATACCCTCACCAGGCCACCTAGGCCATTTGTGGGACAGCACTTGGTGTGACGATGCTCTTCCTTATAATGAGATAAACTCTGTGTACCTTCTATTCACAGGTGTGCATCTGGTCACGAGAGCCAGGGAAAAAAATGCTGTGCGTATTTGAGTACAGGTGCTGTGTTCCCCTTTTTAATCATCTTTTCTTCAGCCCATGGCAGGAGACACAGCTGAGGAACCTAGGAATGTCTGGCCTGGAGCCCCTGGCCATCCTGGTCTCTCTTCTCTGATTAACAAAACTCATCTTAAAGTGTCATAATAAGAACTTGGCATCAAAACCCATTCTTCAGGTTAACAAGACCCATCATTAAATTTTGTAACAAGAACTTAGCATCATCAAAAGAGGTCTGACTAAGGGAAAGTAGAGTGTGATGATCACTTCCATTTTTTAGGACTTCATTTTTTTATTAATGCAACCTAAGCCCATATTGATTTGCTGACTATAATGGCTCTGTGGCCAGTAGGAGCATATAAAAAAAAAAACTTCTGGGACAGAGTTATATAATATCTAACTCAAACTAAGAATATACAGCTTATTTTATTTTATGTATTAACATTTTTGAGAACAAGTGTGGCAATTTTTATATAACTTGAAAAATGTTTACGTGGTGATGAGGCATTTTAGGTGCCATTGTGATTGCAGAAAACTGCATTTTATGCAATACGTGTGAAAATTCATGTTGACTAGAATTCCACATTCCTTTCCATTTAACTATGGTTTGTCTTTGGTAGGAGAATTTCTACTCAGCATTTGGCAAAACTTTGTTTATTTGTAAAAAGAAAAAAATTGCAAGTGACGCTAAATTCTTTTCAGAGAACTGGATATTCTTTTTTTTTTTTTTTTTTTTTTCCCAGTATTATAGGAAAAGCTATGATGGTAGAAAGAATGGGCTTTGGAACCAGACAAATCTGGTTGGCATGTCTTTTCTATTACTAGGTAGTGTGTGACATTGGAGAAGAGACTAAACTGCACTGGCAATCAGTTACCTGAAGTGAAAAAAGGGGATAGATTACTTCACAGTGCCTGGCACAGGGACGTGCTCTATAAACATCAGTGATTGATCTGTTTGTGGTTTCCTGCAGTTCCTGGGTGTGCAGAGTACAACCCCTACCGTGGTGACCTGTTGACACTGGAGGCTAATAAATCCTGATGCTGAAACTGTTATTTAATTGCTCCATCTCCAGTGACCTCTATGTTTAAAATGGGAAGTAAGGAACAGAGGCAAGCTCCCTCTGAACCTTGGGATTTGATGGTTCAGGGGCCTTTGCTCAGCTTGGACGTCTTGCGTGGTGTGTGTGTGTTTAAAATAACCACACCTGTATAGAAGGTAACAGGACCTTCTGAGTGCAGGAGGGCTGGGAGTGTGTATGTACCTGTGGAGGCGTGGAGAGAACTGCCCCCTACCAGGAGAGGTTTTTTTGAACCAGCCCCCTCCTCCCGCAACAGGAGGCAAGGGTTCAGGACCCTCTAGTGTTCCTTAAACATACTCCCAAGTGTTGCAGAGATGGGCTTGGCTGGTTGTGGCATCTGTGGGTAGATGCTGCCATCTCGTGGTAGAAGGCTCAGAATGTTCCACGCGGGACACAACCTCGGGCACGCTGCGGCAGCAACACAGGACTCTTTCTTCTGCTCCTTCTCCAACTCTAGCCTCGCAGCCCGCCTCCTTTCCCTTTTTCCTCTGCTCCCAGCCCAGAGGAAGCTCTTTCTAGTCTTTATTTATATATAAAGTCTTTATATATATATAATCTTTATTTATATAACGTCTTTAATATGTATAAAAGATTTATTATGAGGCATTGAATTATGTGATTATGGAGGCTAAGTTCCCTAATCTACCATAAGCAAGCTCGAGGCCCAGGAAAGCTGGTGATGTAGTTCCAATCCAGGCCCAAAGTCCTGAGAACCAGGGGAGGCAATGGTGTAAGTCCCAGTCTGAATCTGAGGGTCCAAGGACTGGGGGAGCTGATGGTGTAAGTCCTGATCCGAGTCTGAAGGCCCAGGAACCAGGAGTGCCAGTGTCTGAGGGCAGGAGAGGATGAAGGTTTCAGCTCAAGCAAAAAGCAAATTTGCCCTTCACCTTTTTGTTCTATTCAGGCCCTCAGTGGATTGGATGATGCCCACCCACATTGGGGATTACAATTTGCTTTACTCAGTCTACTGATTCAAATGCTAATCTCTTCTGGAAACACCCTCACAGACACACCTAGAAATAATGTTTTACCAGCTCTCTGGTCATCCCTTTGCCCAGTCAAGTTGACATGTAATATTACCCATCACATATCCCCAATATATCCATCCCTCTGAATTCTCTTCTTCCTGTGGCTTAAAATTTAGATTAAAATATCAAGAGGATTTGCAACATCTCTGATTTCTACTTTGGGTTGTTTTTCTCCTGGGGCAATGGTGATATGACCAATTACTTGCTTGTCTTCTAGGAAATGAAATTGGGAAAGCATACCATAGAGATTAAATATCTCAAAATATTATTCTGCTATGTTTCTCCTTCTGGTGAATCTTTGTGGCAAAGTTGGTGGCCTGAATGTATGTCTGCCTTGACTTCTGATCAAAATTCCAAAATAACTACTATTATTTTTCCAGAGTAGAGTCGCTGATGCGTCAGAAAAACAGGTGAGCACTGGAAGGGGTGTGTGTGTGTGTGTGTGTGTGTGTGTGTGTGTGTGTGTCCATTGGGTAGGGCACAGAGTTTGGCTCTGTCACTGTTGGATGGAGAGTGCAGGCCCATGATTTGGTTCCTCTCAGCTTTATAAAAGACTAGGGACTAGTGGCAGAGAACCCCGGAAGTGAGGAGACTGGGCTCTTTTTACCTTGGCTGGCTGCTGCAGAGAGACTATGGAAGGAAATCCTCGTCACCTACCTCCATCCACCTGCCTTCCAAAAAGACTGTAAAGTAACAGTCAATACTTACTTACCTGTGTGTTCAGTTCTCATCTGCATGCTGGCATCACCCCTTACTCTCCTAGGAAGAGGTTCAGTTCCTGTAGAAATGCTGGGCATGAGACCGGGGCTGTAGAGAACTTTGGAAGCCGCCTCCCCCTCTAGGTATTTTCCAGGAATTTTAGAGAATTGAATCTTCTCTATCATATTCTAATCAGGCTTCATATGCTCTCTCTTCCTTCTTTTTGCTGGCAACCTCAATGCGGCCCAAAGGTTTTAAACCACTGGATACAAATGCAACTGATTTTTGAATATGATTTGTATCCTGCAACTTTGCTGAAGTTGTTTATTAGTTCTAATAGCATTTTTGGCAGAGTCTTTAGGATTTTCTGTATACAATATCATGTCATCTGCGAACAGAGACAGTTTTACTTCTTCCTTTCTGATTTGGATGCCTTTTCTTTCTTTTTCTTGCCTTATCGCTCTGGTTAGGACTTCTAGTACTATTCTGAATAAAAGTGGTAAGAGTGGGCACCCTTGTCTTATTCCTGATCTTAGAGGAAAAGCTTTCAGTTTTTCACTGTTGAGTATGATGTTGGCTGTGGGTTTGTCATATATGGCCTTTATTACGTTGAGGTATGTTCCCTCTGTACTCAGTTTGTTGCGAGTTTTTATCATGAATGGATGTTGAATTTTGTCAAATGCTTTTTCTGCTTCTATTGAGGTGATCATATGATTTTTACCCTTCATTTTGTTAATGTAGTATATCACACTTACTGATTTGCATATATTGAACCATGTTTGTATCCAGGGATAAATCCCACTTGGACGTGGTGTTTGATCCTTTTAATGTGCTGCTGAGGATTTCTGCATCTGTGCTTATCGGGGGTATTGGCTTATAATTTTCTTTTCTCGTAGAGTCTTTTCCTGGCTTTGGTATCAGGGTAATGCTGGCCTTGTAAAATGAGTTTGGGAGTGTTCCTTTCTCTTCAGTTTCTTGGAAGAGTTTGAGAAGGATTGGCATTAATTTTTCTTTAAGTGTTTGCTAGAATTCACCAGTGAAGCCATCAAGTCCTGGGCTTTTCTTTGTTGGGAGATTTTTTGATTACTGATTCAATCTCTTTACTCATTATCGGTCTGTTTAGATTTTCTATTTCTTCATGATTCAGCCTTGGTAGGTTGTACGTTTCTAGGAATTTATCCATTTCTTCTAAGTTGTCCAATTAATTGTTGTACAAATGTTCATAGTAGTTTCTTGTGATCCTTTGCATTTCTATAATATCAGCTCTAATGTCTCCTCTTTCATTTATAATTTTATCTGAGTCTTTCTTTTTTTTCTTGGTCTAGCTAAAGGTTTCTCAATTTTGTTTATTTTTTCAAAAAACTAGACCTTAGTTTCATTAATCTTTTCCATTGATTTTCTAGTCTCTATTTCATTTATTTCTGCTCTGATTTTTATTATTTCCTTCCTTCTCATAACTTTAGTTTTGTTTGTTCTTTTTCCAGTTCTTTGAGGTATAAAGTTAGCTTGTTTATTTGAGATCTTTTTTTTTCTTAATGTAGGCATTTGTCACTATAAATGTCCCTCTTAAAGCTGCTTTGCTGCATTCCATAAGTTTTGGTATGTTTTGTTTCCATTTTCATTTTTGTCAAGATATTTTTTGACTTCCCTTTTGATTTCTTCTTTGACTCATTGATTGTTCGGGAGTGAGTTGTTTAATTTCCACATATTTATGAATTTTCCTTCTGTTACTGATTTGTAGTTTTGTACCATTGTGGTCAGAGTAGATACTTGATATGATTTCATTCTTCTTAAATTTGTTAAAACTTGTTTTGTGACCTAACATATGACCTATCCTGGAGAATGTTCCATGTGCCCTTGAAAAGAATGTGTATATATTCTCTTGCTGTTGGATAGAAAATTCTGTATATGTCTGTTAGGTCCATTTTATCTATCGTTTTGTTTTATTTTGCTGTTTCCTTACTGATTTTCTGTCTGGATGATCTATCCATTGCTGAAAGTGGGGTATTGGTGTCTCCTACTGTTATTGTATTGCTGTCTACTTCTCCCTTCAGTTCTGTTAATATTAACTTCATATATTTAGATGCCCCAATGTTGGGTGCATATATATATACAATTGTTATATCCTCTTGAGGAATTGACTCCTTTAGCATTATATGATGACCTTCTTTGCCTCTTGTGACAGTTTTTGATTTAAAGTCTATTTTGTCTGATATACGTATAGCTACCCCTGCTCTCTTTTGGTTAACATTTGCATGGAATATCTTTTTCCATCCTTCACTTTCAGCCTGTGTGTGCCCTTAAAACTAAAGTGAGTCTCTTGCAGGTAGCATTTTGTGGAATCTTGTTTGTTTTAATCCATTTCAGCAACTCTGTGTCTTTTGATTGGAGAATTTAATCCATTTACTTTTTTTTTTTTTTGTGGGGAAGACCAGCCCTGAGCTAACATCCGTTGCCAATCCTCCCCTTTTTGCTGAGGAAGACTGGCCCTGGGCTAACATCCGTGCTCATCTTCCTCCACTTTATATGGGACGCCACCACGGCATGGCTGACAGGCAGTTCGTCGGCGGGCGCCCGGGATCCGAACCCGCGAACCCTGGGCTGCCAAGCACGAACTAAACCGCTGCGCCACCGGGCGGCCCCCTAATCCATTTACTTTTAAATTATTGATATGTAAGGACTCACTATTGCCATTTTGTTAATTATTTTCTGACTGTTTTGTAAATTATTTTCTTCCTTTCTTGTTGTCTTCCTTTGTGATTTGATGATTTTTTATAGTGATATGCTTTGATTCCTTTCTTTTCATCTTTTGTGTATCTATTACAGATTTTTTATTTGTGGTTACCATGAGGCTTACATAAAACCTATTATATATCTAACAGTTTATTTTAAGCTAATGTCAACTTAACTTTGATAACACAAAAACTCTACACTTTAACTTCTCCTCCTCCCATATTTATGTTACTGATCTCACAATGTACATATTTTGTGTATTGTGTATTCATTAACAAATTAGTAGCTGTAGTTATTTTAATACTTTTGTCTTTTAGCTTTTATACTAGAATTAAAAGTGATTTGCCTGTTTAAAAAATTGAACTGTTTTCTTTTTGTTGAGTTTCACAAATTAAAGAAAACATTCTAGATACAATCTGTATCAGTGATATGCTTTGCAAAAATGTTTCTCCCTTTTTGTCTTGTCTTTTCATTCTCTTAACAGAGTCTTTTGATAAGTAGAAGGTTTAAATTTTGATGAAGTCCACTTTATTCATTTGTTATTATATGGATTGTGCTTTTAGTGCCGTATCTAAAATCTTTGCTAACCCAAGGTTACAAAGATTTTATGTTTTCTTCTAGAAGGTTTTTAGTTTTATGTATTACATTTAGATTTATGATCTATGATCTATTTTGAGTTAATTTTTGTATATCATATGAGGTACATATCCAAATTATTTTTCTTTTTTTGCATATTGATATCCAATTGTTGTAGCACTATTTGTTGATAAGTCTATCCTTTCTGCATTGTCTATGTGCCTTTGTAAAAAAATCACATGTTTGGGCCAGCCTCGGTGGCCTAGTGACTAAGTTTGGGGTGCTGCGCTTTGGTGGCTGGGTTTAGTTCCCAGGTGTGCCCCTACACCACTCATCTGTCAGTGGCCTTGCTGTGGCGGTGGCTCACATACAAAAAGAGTAAGATTGGCAACAGATGTTAGTTCAGGGTGAATATTCCTCAGGAAAAAAAAATCACATGTTCATATATGTGTAGATTTTTTTTCTGGATTCTGTACTCTATTTGTTTATTTTCATGGCAATGCCATGCTGTTTTGATTACTTTAGTTTTTAAAAAATTCTTGAAATCAGGTAAGTTAGTCATCCAATTTTGTCCTTTTTGTCGGTTGTTTCAGTTATTCTAGGTTTTTTACATTTCCATGTGAATTCTAGAATCATCTTATCAATTTCTACAAAAAAGTCTGCTAGGATTTTAATTGGGGTTACTTTGAATTTATAGATCAGTTTGGGGGAGAATTGATATCTTAACATCATTGAGTCTTCTGACCCATGACTAAGGTATAGCTCTCCATTTATTTAATTCTTCTTTAATTTCTCTCAGCAATATTTCATTGCTTTCAGTTTATGGGTCTTTTCCCTTCGTTTTCTGGTTTATCCCTAAGTATTTAATATTTTAAAATGTTGTATTAAGTGGTATTTTAAAAAATTTCAATTTTCAATTGTAGCTAGTATATAAAAATATAATTGATTTTTGTATATTGATTTTGCATCCTACAACCTTCCTATACTCACCTGTTAGTTCTGGTAGTTTTTTGGTTGATTTCTTCTGTTTTTCCACAGATTATCATGTCATCTGTGCATCAAGGCTGTTTTCCTTCTTCCTTTACAATGAGATACCTTTTGTTTCTTTTTCTTGCTTGAATGCACTATCTAGAACTTCCAGTTTAATGTTGAATAGAAGTGATGAGAGTGGACATCCTTGATTTGTTCTTGATCTTCAAGAGAAAACATTTAAGTCCTTCACCATTAAGTATGATGTTAGCTGTGGGTTTTTTTGTGGATGGCCTTTTTTCAGGTTGAGAAAATTCTCTTCTATTCCTTGTTTAATGAGAGTTTTTATCAGAAATAGATGTTGGATTTTGGCAAATGCTTTTTCTGCATCTGTTAAGATTATCATGTGTTTTTTTCCCTTTAGTTAGTAATATGGTAAATTACTTTGGTTGAATTTTGAATGTTAAACTAACCCTGCATTCCTTGGACAAATCCCATTTAGTCCTGATATATTTTCAGGTTTGATTTGCTAAAATTTTGTTTAGAATTTTTGCATCTATGTTCAGGAGAAATACTGGTCTATTTCTTTTCTTGTAATGTCTTTTTCTGATTTTGGTGTCAGGGTGCTGCTGGCCTCAGAATAAGTTGGGAGATATTTCCTTCTCTTTAATTTTGGAGGAGTTTGTATTGAATTGACATTATTTTTTCCTTAAGTATTTGGTAGAATGCACCAGTGAAGCCATTTTTTTTGTGGGCTGTTTTTAATTACAGTTTCAATTCCTTTTATAGATGGGGCTTTTCAGATTATGTGATTTTTTTTAAAATGAGCTTTGGTAATTTGTGTCTTATAAGGAATTTGTCTATTTTATCTAAGTTTTTGAATTTATTGTCATAAAGTTGTTCATTATATTTGTTTTTTATCCTTTAATGTACATGGAAATTTAGATGATGTAACTCTGTGATTCCTGATATTGATAATTTCTGTCTTTTCTCTTTTTCTCTTAAACATTCTGGCTAGAGTTTTATTAATTTTATTGATCTTCTCAAAGAAGCAGCTTTTGGTTTCATTGTTTTCTCTATTGCCTTTTTGTTTTCTGTTTCATTTATTTCCACTTTGATCTTTATTATTTCCTTTCTTCTGCTTAATTTGTGTTTAATTTTCTCTCTTCTTCTAGTTTTTAAGATGGAAGCTGAAGTTATTGATCTGAGACCTCTCTTCTTTTCTAATATAGGCATTTAGTCTTACAATTTTTTCTGTTAGTACTGCTTTAGTGGCATTCCATAAATTCTGATATGTTGTGTTTTCATTTTCATCCTGTTAAAAATACTTTCTAATTTTCCTTTTGATTTTGTTTTTGACTTATGGGTTATTTAGATGTGTGTTATTTAGTTACCAAATATTTTGGGATTTTCCAGAGATCTTCCTGTTATTGATTTCTAATATGTTTCTTTGTGGTTAGAGAACATACTTTGTATGAGCTGAGCCCTTTTGAAATAATTGAGACTTGATTTATGGCCCAACATATGATTTTTCATGGTAATTGTTCTGTATGCATTTGAGAAGAATGTGTATTATAATGTCGTTGGGTTGAGTGTTTTATAAATGTTACTCTGGTCAAATTGGTTGACAGTTGTTTAAGTCTACTACATCCTTGCTGATTTCCTGTCCACTTGTATCAGTTATTGAGAGAGATACTGAAATCTCTAACTGTAATTGTGGATTTATCTATTTTCATGGACCACACTTTCAGTGCAAGTATCTCGGTATCACCTGCTTCTTACTTCCCTGGGAAGCTTTTTCTGACCTCCCAGCTCATCCCTCAGAATGAGGTCCTTGCAGAGCACACTCTACTTTTCCTGTAGGAGCACTTACCACAGTGTTTAGTTGCCTATTAAATTTTTTTGTCACCCCACTAGATCTTTATGTCCTAGACAATAGTAACTGGGTTTTGTTACATTCACATATGAAAGCCTAAAGAAATATTTGATATTGTAAGAAAGATATTTGAGGCTCACTAGTTGAACATGTGGCATAATTAAAATCAGGAATAAGAATTCAGTGGATTCAGGGACTTGCAGGAAGGAGTGGCAGTGGGAATATAAGAACCTTGGGAATTAACAAAAATTGTTGGGGAAGGGCATGATGGAAAATGAAGACTGAAAGCTGATGAGAACATCTGACATTGGGTTTCATTAGCATCTACTCAAATTAGAAGGGTCATATCCTTGATTTTTTTTTTTTTTTGTTTCCCTTCCTACCCCATTTCCAAAGGGTCCATGTAAAATGTTGACCAACAGATGAGATGGGGGCTCATTTGAGAGCTCATGTGTATGCCCAGGGATTACTGAGATTACAAGGGTTTGTACTGGATGTTGTGGCCACGCCATAGGAATGAGAGTCTTGACTTTGTCTACAATAACCAGAAGTAGGAAAATTCATGAGAAAATTAGTCAGCATGGTTGGTGAAGAGAGCTTGGGATCAGAATCACTGGTGCACAGTAAGAGTCTGAGGAAACATGCAAGATTCTAAACAGAAAAGAGATGCAGAAACAAAGCAAGAGGGTGATGGTTTAGAACAAAGCTTGAGAAAGAGAAACAGCTGCCAGAGATGACTTCTTTTTAGATCGTCTGATGTAAGGATGGGCCGTCAGGCTTAAAGGGACAGAGATAGGTTCTGCTAGACAAGGTATAATCTTAAGAGGTGGTACATTTGGTATCTTTCTGCAGTAGTGACAGAAGGAGGCACTTTCAATGCTTAAAGACCCAACTTTCCAGAGCCAAGACAGATGGTGAGCAGCACTGACTGAATGGGTAGAAAAATGTAAACTTCATGGAACATTTTATCTCCCATCTGCTTCTCTCTGCAGTTTCAGCTTGGTGCAATAAATCCGTTTCCCACTTCCCTTCCTCAGGCTCCCTAGGTTGCCTCTGTCTTAGAAGTTGATAGGCAGCCAGGCTGTTTTGGAAGAGACCTGTTTAACCAAAATGTTGAACATAGAGTTTTCAAAATGGAGTCCTCTTGCTTATATTGTCAGATTGTATTAATGTTTTCCTACCCTGGCTTTGATTCTGCATGTACAGTATCCTCATAAAGAGATTGGAAAGAATTCATTCAATAGCTTTCTGTTCAAATACTCTGACTTAGCCACTCACATACTCACTCCACAGGTGTATTGATATATGAGTTTGTTCCAATCTCTGTCTGTCTAGGAACTGGCAATACATGTTTAACTTGATATGGTCCTTGCCCTTAAGGAACTCATGGTTTAGTAGAAAGGAAAATGAATGGATGTTGTTTTAGTTACCTATGTAATAATTTATGATTTCCCATAAAATCATGGATTGGCTCTAGGTTTCCCAGGGCTTGGTTGGGTGGTTCTTCTACTTGTCTTGCTTGGGGGGGGTGGTGTCTCTCATGCGGATGCATTCAGATGGCTGATGGGCTTGGCTGGAAGATCCAGTATGGCTTCATTCATATGTCTGGTGCCTCAGTGCTCCTTCATGTGGTCTTTCTCTTTCCTTGTGGGTGTCTCATTCAATAGTCTAGTCCAAGTTTCTTTACGGCAAGGTGACTGGCTTCACCAGGGAGAAAGTGGAGACTACCAGACTTTTTAAAGAAGAGAACCAGAAATGGCATCACTTCTGCTGCATTTTATTTATCAAGAAAAGTCACAATGCCAGCCCTGGCTTAAGAGGAGGAGTAATAGTAGTAGTAATGGGTGAAGTAGCACACACTTAGAGAGAGGGAAGGAATTGATGGCAACTCTTTTTGGGGAGCATCTTCTAGAGATACAAATAAATAAGAACCATAGCTAAAATTTAGTGACCCCCTCTATGTTAGGTAGCAGGCTAAGTACCTGACATGTGTTATCTCATGAAATCCTCATACTAACCCAGTGAGGTAGGAATAATTCTTTTTCTCATTTTATAAGCAAGCAAATGGAGGCTGGTGGAGGTTGAATAAGTAACCCCTGGTCAAAGATCTAATAAATGGCCAGGATTCAGACTCCTCGGAGACTGATTTGTTGTTGCGTTATGAGAGAAAGTTGAGTGAAATGGTGCAGAACTCAGTCTATGGAGTCATCACACTGCAATAAATGCTGTGAGAGAGGGCAGTGGGGTTCGGAGAAGAGAAAGATCCCTTCTGTCTGGGAGTTCAGGAAAGGTGTCATTTGAATTGGACCTATATGTTTAAGGATGATTTAGACATGAACAGATTGGTGGCTTAAGGATTTCTTGTAGGTGGGAAACATCATAAACATATGTTTGAGGAGTGGAAGCAGGAGCATACACTGGGGCCAACAGTCAGTTTAGCTTGAGTGGACTCTAGAATTCAAGGATGGAGACAGCAAGAGCTGAAGGAAGTAGAAAGTTTGGGGTCAGATTGTGAAAATACTTGAACACCAGGCTGAGATATATGGGTCTTTATTTTGAGGAGACTGGGGAGACGTTTAGTGTTTTGGAACAAGAGATTTGTTTTAGAAAGGTTAAAATCACAAGGGTAGACTTGATACACTGAAATGCGGATAACAAAGGCAAGGTGAACAAAGAGAATGCTTTCTCAATGGGCTTGTTGAGAGGGAACATAGGTCTAGAGCTTTTTACTGACCACTGGGATGGAGAAGGGATATGGAGTAGTAGAGATATTGAAGGGCTTGGTAGTTGAGGAAGCAGTTAAAGATGGGTGTAGAATATCTAGCCAAAATAATTAAAAGAATAGAGATGAAGTAGAGTTGGGGAATATACAACTGTTTAAATTCTGGGCTACTGAATCAACTTCAAACAACGCTATCGACATGATGAGGGGCTAAGGTGGACTTGTGGGAGTCGGTCCAAAGGGGAGAGTCATTGTTTATAATGGGGAAACATGACACTTTTCCTTTTAATTAATTTTGCAAGATATTATGGACCAGTAATATGATCTCTTCTCTTCTTTTTGTTACTCTCAATCAAACCCAAATGGAGCTCAGTTACTTTTACAGCCTGCTCCGTTAGCTGTATATGTGTCCTATCCATATCCCTCCCCTTTACATCCTCACATTAAGCTCATAAGAGGTGCTGACCTGTATCAGGGCATTAAGTGCTTGATGGGGCATGATGCCTTGACCAATTGCTTCACATGTAAGAAAAATGAGGTAGAGAAAAGTTAAATGACCAGCACAACATAGAGTCAGGATATGTGTGCTGGCCTGAGTCAGAGCAGGAGGGAGGATATTTATGATCTTTATTCACAGGGCATGGGAAGGTGAAAGGTCAAGTCATAGTCAGATAAACCAAATACATAGGGAAGAGATGGTTACGGCTTTGTGGCCTGCCAGCATCAGGAATAAGCCTGGGATAGACAGAGTTGTGAGCTCCGTTCCTTTAGCAGAGGCCGGCAAACGTAGGGTATTTACTTTTATAAGACTCTCAACAGGTTCAGGGTAGAAGATTCTGTAACGTTGCTATGATTAAGGACTTTCATTCTGATTAGAATTATATACTGGCAAATGAGCAAGAACCATCAGAACTTAAGTAGCTGCTCAGCAGAATATGTGCATTCATTTCTGAAGTGGGTTGTTAACTTATTACTTGCTGTCTTGTTTTTCATTTCCTTTAGATCTGTGTATGTGGATTCTGGGGCCTTGAGAATGGCAGCTGGGATTTGAATATTTAATGTGGATCACTTCCTGCCCCTCTGCCTCATTACCCCCACTCACTCTCATCATTCATCAAAAGATTGGTAGCTCCTCAAGGAGGAGTGGGAGATTCCTCTGCGTCTCTTCACATGTGCTTGGTCAGACCCCTGATTATTTGTCTAAGTTGTCTGTACACAGTCCCATGGCGAAGCGAAAGGACCCATGTAGGAGCTGGTTTCCAAGAACCATACAATTCGTTAAGGATTTCCCAGTTCAATCTGTCATTCTCTGCGTTCATTTGCCAAAACAATACTACTACTATATGCAACTAATATTCATAATAGTAACAGTTTTCAATCTATCTTACAATGGGTTGGGCAAGTTATGTTTATTATTTTGAATCCTCGTACCAACCCCTTTTACAGATAAGAAAACAGAGATCTCAGTTTCACAGCTTTAAATCCTGGTTCAGTTGCCAAAGTTTATGCTTTGTCTTCTGTGATGGGAATTGAAATTGCTGTTTTCTGTCTTACATGGTGGGGAATAGGAATGTTAGGATAGGCCTTTGAATATAATCTCCCATTATTTCTATACCCTCTTTTGGTTATTTCAGCGAATGTGGGCAACATGTATATACAGTTCCCAATGTTGTGTTTCTTCCCTACCATCATGGCATAGCCAGGTTAGGATGCTCATGGGAGTAATTCAGGCTTGGGCATCAGGAAACTGGGCCAGGCACAAATAGACCAAAACACAGAGCATATGGGTTTATTTTGGATCATCTTCCTTTCTGCAGCTAGGCTGGCTTCTGCCAATGGGAGGTGAACATTTTGAAGCTACACATGAATCAGTACTTACCAAACATAGCTTAAGGTAATAGGTAGTATTGATCAGAAGAGAAATCTATTGCATGTGTAGGGGAATACAGCAGGCTAAGCAGGCAGCTTGGTGTAATGAAAAGAACGCAGACTCTGTAGTGTAACAGGCACTGATTTGAATTTCATCTCAACAACTAACCTTGTGACTCTGAGCGGTTCTCTTGATCATTCTGAGCCTCAGTTTCCTTGTCTGTAGAAGGCACCTACCTCATAGGCTTGTTCTGAGGAAGCGGTAACTACTATTTGCCAAGGCTTCCTACTCCTCAGGCACTGTGATAACTGCTTTAAGTACACTCTGTGTGTGTTTATGCCTTTTTTTGTGTGTGTGTGAGGAAGACCAGCCCTGAGCTAACATCCATTGCTCATCCTCCTCCTTTTGCTGAGGAAGACTGGCCCTGGGCTAACATCCGTGCCCATCTTCCTCTACTTTATATGGGATGCCGCCACGGCATGGATGACAGGCAGTGCGTCGGCAGGTGCCCGGGATCTGAACCGGCGAACCCTGGGCTGCCAAGCGCGGACTAAACCGCTGCGCCACTGGGCCGGCCCCGTGTTTATGCTTTTTTTGATGTTTGGACACTCACAAATATTTACTTTGGATGTTTGACCATCAATTTCTGCTATTACGTTTTGCTTTACTTTTTTCCCATTTTGGTGCTTATTGAAGTTATTTTTTGAACATACCAGCTGATTCCTGCTCTACTCAAGACAAAGACAACATATTTGGTGGCTGTTGTGGAATGCTAAGAAGTTGCGCTTGATGCTCCTGGATGCTATTGTGGAATAAAAGGAAAGAATCCAGGCAGAAGGCAAAACACAGAGCACTGTTTATCCAGCTGCCCTTCTCTCTGGGAGAACCCCCTTGGAGCTCTAAACCTCAAGGGTCCAACCTCACGGTCTTGGTTTTAACAAGACCATGAATTTAACAAACCTCTGTTTTAATAAGACCTCTGAATTTACAAACAATATTATCCCTTTGCTAATTCACTAACCCTTTATTTATATCTTGTCTTTGGACTTTATCAAATGTTACCTCATACTATAATTACTTTCTAGGAATCTTATCACTGTTTTTATATTGTGAGGTCATTAACAATTCCGTCGTTCCTGGTTCAGAGTTGGCACATGGCAGGTGCTTAAGTTTTTTTTTTTTTTTTCCTATTGCTTTTGATTTAAGGAGGAAATCAAAAGGATGAAATTGCCATTTCAATTAATCCCCACAATACCTTATGAGGTTGTTATACAGATATGTTCAGTTAAACAAATACTTGTGTCTGCTTTGTGCAAAGCTAGAATCTGGGTTTATAAAGAGAAATAAACACAATCCCTGCCCTTGAGGTTCCCATAGTTTGGTGTGCAAAATAATCACGCAATCAGAATATTTCATAGTAGAGCAATGGAAATTGTATAAAAAAAGAAGGGGAATAATATTATCTGGGGTTTCAGGGGAAGCTTCTGGACATGGCACCTATGTTGAACCTGAATGAATGGATAAAAGCCATCCAAGGGAGAAAAGAAAGGTGGTACATTCCAGGCAAAGAAAACATCATAAGCAAAGCCAGAGGGTATGTGGGAAATTTGGTGTTTCACCAGAGTTTGTAGAAAGTGGTTTGGAGTTATCACACCATAAAATGTAAAGTAAAATATTTTGGAGGTGAAGAAAGGAGATTGCATAGGGGCCAGATCAGAACTGGTAACTCTATATATCACACTAAGATAAAGATGTTCTCTATAAATAACGTGACAGACGGGAAGGGGGTTGGGAGGTGGGCGAAAGAGGTAAAGGGGCACATACACATAGTGACAGATAAAGAGTAGACCACTGGTGGTGGGCATGATGCAGTCTATGCAACTGATATATAATAATGTACACCTGAAATTTCATAATGTTATAAATCATTATGACCTCAATAAAATAATTAAAAAAAATAACGTGACATGGTTAGAGTTCTCTTTAGCTAGATTAATCTAGCTACTGATTGGAGGATAAATTCGCGATGTGTAGTACTAGAAGCCGGGGGGAGTAATTAGAAGGTTGTTTGAATAGTTCAAGTGAGAAAAATTAAGGGCTTCGATTAGGACGGAGAGGAGGAGGAGGAGGATGATGATGAAGACACTTGAGCTACTATTACTACTAATAGCAGCAACATTTAAATAATCCTTGCTATGTTACAGGTTCTGTTTAAAGGATTTTACGTGTATTATTTCATTTAATTGTCACCTTGACCCTATGCAGTTGGTATTCATATTATCCCCGTTTTACAGATGAGGAAACTAAGAGTCAGAGGTTAGGTCGTTCACCTAATATTCCACGACGAGAAGTGGCTGATCTGGCTCTGAGTCTGTGTCCTGACCACTGCTCCATGCTGCTTCTTTTGGTCTTGAAACAACAGTAGGATTTGTTGTTCTGTTATTTTCATCAAAGGAATCTATTCCTTACCTAATTCCCATAGTTAAAAACATAACTTTCTCCTTTGATTAATAGTCATTATAGAAAATTTATACAGTACGGATAAGCAAAAAGAGAAAAATAAAAACAACTCATCCTCAATATCCTTTAGGTAACTGCTGAAAACAATTTGTAGTTTTTTTTTAATCTTCCTTCCTCCCTTCCTCTCTCCCACCTTATCCTCCCCCTGTGTGTGCATGTGTGTGTGTGTGTGTGTGTGTATGTATACACATGCTATTGGGGCATCTAAGGCATTAGATATTTTTCAATCTTATATATAATAACTGCATAAGACTCCTTTTAAATGACAGGACTTGGTGACTGGATCAATGTGGGTGGGTAAGGAAGAAGAAAAGTAATATATTTAGTATGACTCAGATTTATGGCTATGTGTGTGGTGATGCAATGAGGAACAGAGAACTTTGGAAGATTGTTGTATGTTCTCAGAGGGGAGAGAATGATTTAGACATGCTAAGTGTGAGGGACTTATGTATCATTTAAGTAAAAAAGCCCTCAACTAGCTTAATGTATGAATCTGAAGATCAGCAGAAATTTATTATTGTCCCCATTTTACCCATGGTGAACTTGAGACTCAGAAGGTAAGTCACTTTGCCCAAATTCAAAGACTTTGTCTGTCCAGCCGAAGCTCATACTTTTTTTTTTTTTTTTGCTGAGGAAGATTCGCCCTGAGCTAACATCTGTCACCAATCTTCCTCTTTTTGCTTGAGGAAGATTTGCCCTGAGCTAACCTCTGTGCCATCTTCCTCTATTTTGTATGTGGGTTGCTGCCACAGCATGGCCACCAATAAGTGGTGTAGGTCCGTGCCCGGGAACAGAACTTGGGCTACTGAAGTGGAGCACACCAATTGTAACCACTAGGTCACAGGGCCGGCTCCTCATACATTCTTCACACATTATTTTTTTACCATTACATGGGTAAATAAATTAATGAAAAAACTCACCAATGAGATAAAAGTGTCTTTTTGCTCATACTCAGTGTTCAGCCCACCTCTTATTCTGTTCACTCTCACCTCTCATATTATTCCTCAAGAAGATACAAGGGTGATCTTGCCCTGAGGAAGTTTAGCAGGTGTATTCATTTATCATTACATTAAATAAGACCCAGCACCCTTTGGCTGTTGAAGATGATTTAGGTGCTTTGCTGCTATTTGAATAGACAGGATGCTTTGAAATGAAGGCAAAACAAACAAGGAAACAGACAAAGCATAAAAACAACAAAAACCCAATGAGACTGATAGGATAATGAAATGGAAAGATTCGGACAGGCCACGTCACCCTTCGAACTTTGCCTAGCTCTGTTTGGGAATTCTGCTTCTTGGCTAGTGTGGGGTCTGATGTTTTTACTTTGCCCCTCTGTCCAGTAATCCTCATTGCTGATATAAAGCTATACTCTTGCAAAGCCAAGTGTAACTCATTTATTTCATGGGGAGAACTGTAGGGGATTAGGCAGCGTCTTCCAAATGAAAGGAGGTAAGGGAAGGAATGGTTTAACAAGGTGTCCTGTGCTTAAGGAGCAACCACAGTGTGTAGAACTCTGGCCTGGGCCCTCAGAGGAAAAGAGCTTGGAGTGCATCTAGCTCTTTCTCTGACATAGCTGACTGTGTTGGCATGTTATTACCCAATTCACTGCACACATGCACACATACACACACCACTCCATCGTGGATAGTTGGACCACAGGCATTTGCCCTTTTGGACTTCCTCCCATGGGACCTCGTTTTTCCTTCTAGAGCCGCACAGAACATGTTCCCCACCTCTTCCCTATGATGTTACTTTAAAGAAATTCAGGTATCACAAGAAAACTTCCATATCCCTCATTAGTCTCCTTCTTAAGTCCTTGCAATTACTTCTCGTTGGATAGTTTTCCACTTTGGTACTTTTTCTTTCAAGGTGTGGCATCCAGAATATTGGTGCACTTAGAATAAAAAGTTTATTATGGAATCTTGTAAGTGAAGAATGGAAATTTGGTAAAATGTATTGACAGTTAGGAGGCCTTAGATCCTGAATTGGCCATGTCAATTACTGTGTGGAGATTTGGGGAGACTGGTTGTCTACTTTGAGCATCAGTTTTTTCATCTGTACAATGAAGGTCTTGGATTAAGAGATCTCTATGATCCCTTCTGGCTCTGAATGGACCCAGTGATGATGAAGGATGAACATTATTAAAAATTACATTTATTAAAAGGTATAATACATAGGATTATAAAAATGAATACAAAAGGATCTTGAACTCAACACCCAGATATTACCTGCTGACTTAAAAGAGTTATATGTGTAAAGACTTAGAAAATTTAAAAAGTGCTGGTCTGGTGGTGTGGTGGTTAAGTTCGTACACTCTGCTTCGGAGGCACTGCGGTTCATGGGTTCAGATCTGGATGTGGACCTACGCACTGCTTGTCAAGCAGTGCTTGCTCGGACAGCGTCCCACATATAAAATAGAATAAGATTGGCAGAGATGTTAGCTCAGGGCCAGTCTTCCTCACACACACTCAAAATAAATAAAATAAAATAAAAAAATAAAGAAAAGGGAATTAAAAAAAAATACTGAAAGCTATAAAAAAAGCCCCTCTTCTGGCCTTCACTTCTGGCCCCTTTTCCCAAAGGATTTCAATATAACCAGTTACTTATGTTTTTCCTCCACCTCTCCCCGTACTCTCCCCAAAAAGAGAATATCAACTTTTAAAACAAGAATGTAGGATTTCTAAATGTCTGTTTCTTTCTATGGTCTTGGGGTGGGGTTGCATGGATCAATGCCCACTCTCCCGCAGTTTCTTTTGTGGCACGTACAATTAAATAGTTGAACATAGAGAGTACTTCAGTCATAGAAATCTTTCGTAATTATTGTAGTTTGGTTTACAACCTGAGTGCTAAAAATAGAGTCTTGACGTGCTCAAAGATGAGTGAAATTGATTACAGGAGGTTTCAATGGGATGGTAGCTTTTGAGTAGACCCCAACACCTTCTGAAATGATTTGTGGGAATCTTTATGATTGTGGGAATCTTTATGATGGACCTTCACTTGGTAATTGAAAAGAAGCACTAGCTTGGAGCATTATCTACTGAAATAAGTTCTTTTTTTTTTCTCTCCCGGTATGCGGGTGGGTGTTGAAGGAGTTTTGTGTTATGTTTTATAGTGTCAAGAGAAGCATCCTTATATGGATGGTTGAAATAGACCTCTTGAAATTCTGTAGATTTTCATTTTAGACTTTACTCCTCTTAGTACAAATAAGCAATTGTCATCAGCTGTGGTCTGACCCTTCAAGTATTTTAGCTCTGGTGGACTTTTAGATTGATATCTTATAGGAACTGAAGATTCCACTTCCCCTAAAATATTCCCCCTAATATAGCAACTGAAATTCCTAATACTTTAGATATTTCTTTGGATTTATTAAGATATGTTTTAATGCCTTATGATTATAAAATATTATGTGCCTATTTTTATTGAGGCATAATTTATATGCAATAAATGGCACACATTTAAAATATGTAATTTAATAAATTTTGACATATATACACGTGTGAACCGTATACCACAATCAAGGTGGTGCCCATCAGTCATAACCCATATTTTTCATGTTTCCCTTTATAATTCTTCTCTCTTGTCCCTTTTTGTCCTACTCTCCCAGCAAAATGAATGCTCTGCTTTCTGTCACTATATTAGTTTGCATTTTCTAGAATTTATATGAATAGAATTGCACAGTATGATTTAAAAATTTTTTTTATTAAAGAATTTTTTTAGACTGACTTTTACTCGGCATGATTAATTTGAGATTCATTCATGTTGTGTATATCAATAGTTCATTCCTTTTTATTGCGAAGTACAGTCATGTACCACATAATGACGTTTCAGTCAATGATGGACTGCACATATGTTGGTGGTCCCATAAGATTAGAACCATATACCCTAGGTGTGTGGTAGGCTATACCATCTAGGTTTGTGTAAGAACACAATGATGAAATCACCTAACAACACATTTCTCAGAATGTATCCCTGTCGTTAAGTGATGTGTGACTGTAGTATTCTTTTGTATGGATACACGGTAATTGTTGTATCCATTTAGCTGTTGGTGGACATTTGGATTATTCCCAGTGTTGGCTATCACAAATAAAATTGCTATAAACATTCCCGGACAAGTCTTTGTAGGGACATATCCCTTTTTTCTCTCTTGAGTAAATACCTCAGAGTGGAATGGCTGGATCATATGGTAGGTGTATGTTTAATTTTTTAAGAAAGTGCCAAACTGTTTTCCAAAGCGATTGTACCATTTTACATTCCCACTAACAGTGTATGAGAATTCCAGTTCCACCACATCCTTGCCAACACTTGGTATGGTCAGTGTTTTTAATTTAAGCTATTAAATTAAAGTGTATAGCATTCTATCATTGTGGTTTTTTATTTTTATTTTTTTTGTGATAAAGACTAGCCCTGAGCTAACATCCGTTGCCAATTCTCCTCTTTTTTTGCTGAGGAAGACTGGCCCTAGGCCAACATCCATGCCCATCTTCCTCCATTTTATATGGGACGCCGCCACAGCATGGCTTGACAAGCGGGGCGTCTGTCCGTGCCCGGGATCAAACCTGCAAACCCCGGCCTCCAAAGTGAGTGCTCGAACTTAACCACCGGGCCAGCCCCCCATTGTGGTTTTATTTTGCATTTCCTCAATGACTAATGATATTGAACATCTTTTCATGTGCTTATTTGCCATTCATATATCTTCTTTGCTGAAGAGTTTGTTTAAATCTTTTGCCCATTTAAAAAATTGGGTTGTTTGTTTTCTTATTTTTGAGGTTTGAAAGTTTAAAAAAATATATATATTCTGGGAACAAGTCCTTTATCAGATATATGCTTTGCAAATTTTTTTCCCCCAGTTTGTGACTTGTCTTTTAATTCTCTTAATAGTGACTTTTTTTTTTTTTTTTTTTTGTGAGGAAGACCAGCCCTGAGCCAACCTCCGTAGCTAATCCGCCTCTTTTTGCTGAGGAAGACTGGCCCTGGGCTAACATCCGTGCCCATCCTCCTCTACTTTATATGGGACGCCGCCACGGCGTGGCTGCCAAGCGGTGCGTTGGCGGGCGCCCGGGATCCGAACCAGCGAACCTCGGGCTGCCAAGCGCGGACTAAACCGCTGCGCCACTGGGCCGGCCCCCTTAATAGTGACTTTTGAAAAACAGAAGTTTTCAATTTTCATGAAGTTCAATTTATCAATTTGTTCTTTTATGGATTGTGCTTTGTCTAATTCAAGGTCACAAAGATTTTCTCCTATGTATTCTTCTAGAAGTTTAAATTTTATATTTAGGTCCAAATGAATTAATTTTTGTATGTGGTATGAGATATGGATCAAAATTATTTTGTTTTGTTTCGTATGGATATACAATAGTTCTATCTTCACTTGTTGAAAGATTATTTTCTTCACTGAATTGCCTTAGTATATTTGTAAAAAGTCAGCTCATTTGTCCATACTTCCATGGGTCTGTTTCTGGACCCTCTATTCTGTTCCATTGATCTATTTGTCTATCTCTAGTTGGCAGTCTCTGCCTTGAATTGGAGTATTTGGAGCATTTCCACTTAATGTGATTACTGATTTGGTTAGGTTTAAGCCCATCACCTTGCTATTTTCTATTGTCTCATCTGTTCTTTGTTTTCTTTTTCTTTTTCTTTCAGTTTATAGTTTATGATTCTATTTTATTTATTCTATTTTTATCTCCGTTTTGGTTTATTAGCTCTAACCCTTTGTTATTTTAGTGATTGCTTTATGGTTTATAGTATGCATCTTAAATGAACACAGTCTACTGTCAAATGATGTTATATCACTTCAGGTATAGTACAGGAACCTTACAATATTAGACTTTCATTCTCCCCTCCCAGCATTTACATTGTTATCATCATATATTTTGTACACACACACACACACACACACACACACACCCTCACCCACCCGATGGTCCCCGACTTATGATTGTTCAACTTATGATTTTTGACTTTACCATGCTGTGAAAGTGATATGCATTCTGTAGAAATTGTACTTTGAATTTCGATCTTTTCCCAGGCTAGCAATATGTGGTATGATCCTACATTGTGATGCTGGGCAGCGGCAACAAGCTGCAGCTCTGGGTCAGCCGCTCGATGTTGAGGGTAAACAACCTATACACTGATAGCCATTCTGTACCTATACAACCATTCTCTTGTTCACTTTCAGTACAATAGTCAATAAATTACATGAGATATTCAGCACTGTATTAGAAAATAGGGTTTGTGTTAGATTTTTTTGCCCAACTATGGGCTAATGTAAGTGTTCTGAGCATGTTTAAAGTGGGCTAGGCTAAGCTATGAGGTTCAGTAGGTTAGGTGCATTAAATGCATTTTCGACTTATGATATTTTCAATTTATGATGGATTTATTGGGATGTAACCCCATTGTAAATCAAGGAAGATTTGTATTTCTTTTTTGCAGGGAAGGATTCACTCTGAGCTAACATCTGTTGCCAATCTTCCTCTTTTTTTCTCTCTCCAAAGGCCCAGTGGATGGTTGTACATCCTAGTTGTAAGTCGTTCTAGTTCTTCTATGTGAGCCATTGCCACAGCATGGCTAGTGACAGGCGGGTGGTGTGGTTCTGCGACCTGGAAATGAACCTGGGCCATCGAAGTGGTGAGAGCGCCAAACTTTAACCACTAGCCCATCAGGGCTGGCTCATGCCACTTATTTTTTGTGTTATCTTTTATAAGTTACTAAAGCTGTCTAGCCTTAGTTTTGTCATCTGTAACATAGAGGTAATGACACTTATCTCATGGGTTGCTGCTGCAAGGACTGAATAAAACTATATTTGTAAAACACCTAGTACAGTGCCAGGTATATATGAGTGTCTGAGAATGGATAGTAATGCTTATGGTCAGGAGTTAGGGAGAAAGTAAGGCAGAGAGGAGCAGATTTGAGCATGAAGATAGCAATTTGTGAGTCCCTGGGAAAAAGCCACAAAGTGCTGTGGTGCATCCTTGCTTTGGCAGTTTTGGGCATTAGACCCTTGATGCTTGGATTTGGTGGCAATTCAGAAAGTTTCATAGTCGGCTTGCATGGGAAATGTAGCTAGGGTGGAGGAACACAGGAACTCATATTGAAGATGTGGATGAATAGGTATCAGCGTGGCATAATGATAACCATCATAGAAGAGAGAAATCAGAGCAATAGAGCTGGGGGAAGTGATGTGCAGCTCTAGGCAGATATATAATAAACCCATTAGGACAGTCCAAGCTGCAGTGGACCAGTTCTTTGGTCCTGGAATTGCTTGTTCTCTGGACAGGAGGGGAAAGTGGAATGGTTGATTTTTAGCATGAAAGGTCTTAGATGAAGGCAAATTTAGGCTCTTTTTAAGCTCTAAGAGCTCTATGAATAATATGATCTAGCCATTTATTCTCCCTTGATGGATTTCTTTATATCATCAAATTACACCATTTGCTGTTAACTCCCTATCTTGTTTGGGCCAGATGTGATGTGAAAGGTGATTCAAGGTTAGTAATTTGGTCTCTGGCTCCTAAGTTTTCACTCTGTTGTCTTTCTTCAGTAGATAAAAGGGGCCCATGAGCACTATGGTCTATTGAGTGACTTTCATTTATAACTTTAAAAGGGGCTGTCTGAAGGCTTAAAAATTTTCCCAAGGTGGGAGTTTTAATATTCAGAGGTGCAGCCTGCTTTTGGAAGCTGAATTCTTTTGTTGCTGACAAAAATCAGAAAAGCTCTGGAGTTTGGGGGAAAGATTCTTGTTTTTTAAATTGCTTCTGAAATCACTGTGTTATTGTTAGGAAAATGCTCACTGTGTGGATAATGGGGTCATAATTCCTGTCTGTGTGCCCACCCTACCCCAGGGGCTCAGTGCTTCGTGCCGCCTGAGACATCACTTATGGGCTCTGTGTCTTGCCCTCCTGAACTAGGGTCAGACATTCCAAAATCTCTTTCAATTCAACGCAGTCATCCTTTGGTGTATTTTTAAAAGTCGCTTCTGTATTACCCCAATCTCCTCTTTCCCAAAGGGCAGAAATCAGACATGTGGTGACCCCAGGCTTATGTCTTTAATATTGGGAAAGGCATGCCACCAGGACCAAGACTATAGACCACGGAAAGTGGATCCACTGAAACAAAATCGTGTCTCAACCTGAAACTTTTCTTCCATACCTCCTGTGGCATTATGCAGGGTTACTTAAGCTTGGCAATATTGACATTTTGTGCTGGATAATTCTCTGTTGTGGCTGTCCTGCTCCTTGTGGGATGTTTAGCAGCGTCTGTGACCTCCACCCACCAGATGTCAGTAGCATCCCTTTGCCCCCAGCTGTGACAACCAAAAATGTCTTCAGACATTGCTACATGTCCTCTGGGTGGGGGGTGGGGGCGAAATCATCCTCAGTTGAGAACTACTGGCATATTAGTTAAAAGCCTGGTCTTTAGAGTCAGGCAGACCTTGGTAAAATGTAACTATTGTTTATCAGCTGTGTGTGGCTTTGGGATAGGCAACTGATCTTTTTAGGCCTCGGTAGCTCCATCTGTAAAATAGCGATGTGATTATCCACTTCATATGCTTGTTCTAAGGTTTAAGAGAAACAATGTGTGTAACAGCACAGTGCCTGCCAAGCCTCTTTCTTTCTTGCTTCTCCTTCCTCCCTCGATCCCTAGTATCTTACTTCCCTGTCAGCTTCTCCTGGTCTTAGTCTCAGATTGCTCAGAGTGCTCTAATTTTCTTGCTGAGATCCGATGTTGTCTTGATTGGCCTGATTGCTGGCATGTGACCCAATGGCAATTCTTTTATTCCACATTGATAGGCTTTGGTGATGAGAAGGCTTGGATAGCTTTTGTGGGCTCACGCTTTAGTTATCTGAACTATTTCAATCTCTTTTAGCCTACTAAATTTAAAGGAACAGGCACACACGTGAGAAACATCACGAAGAATTTCAGGCTACCCTAGGAAAGAAGTTTGGAATATCGTGATTAGAACGCCCTGGAGGGGATTATTGAGAGAAGATAGGACTTTTCTTGGAAATGGATTACAGTTGAGTACGTGGCTCCTGCTTGAAGTTGTTTAGATACAGTCCATTTTTGGAAGAATAAGGCGAATTAACATTCTCTTCTAATATTACTAAGAAAATGTGTCTAGAGTAAATTCTAAAAAGTAGAAATATGTTTTACCACAAAATCATACACATAGAGCCTGGCATACAGACTTACACAAAGAACGGTGAAATCAGAATTGGAAGGTAAATTTGAGGTCAGCTGGCTCAATGTCCTCTGAAACATGGACATGTAACTTCTCCACGGCACGCTTGATCCGTGGCCATTCAGCCTGTTGCTGAACACTTAAAAAGTACAGCTATCACCGCGATCTCAGACAGTTCATTCCATACTGAGTTCTTGTGAGAAAATTATGCAATTGCAACACTAGGGGAACATCTGCTTCCTTGAAACCACCACCCGTTTTTCCTTGTTATAGTTTCTGAAACTACATAAGTAAGACTAAGTGAGCCTCAGAAAGACTTTCATCTGTGGTACACTTCTTTTCAACAGGGTAACGCTTTCCTATTCCTTCAACCCTTTTCTGTAGTACTTATCATTCTTCGGATATACTCCCCCTTCCCAGATGTGGACATCATGTTCCAGATGCCTGAACAGTGCAGACCTCCTTCATTTATCCAGCCTATTATCCAATTTATTGTCTGAGCAGAAACAGCACGCAGTTGGCTCAGAATGAGCGTGTAGCGTACTAAAATGTGTGGGTCTCAACTGCGGTTAATCTGAGCCGATCTTTTGAAAGTGAAAGAGGCACATTTTTTGGGTGCAACATATTATTTTGATTTTAAGCCAAGAAAACTTGGATTTGAATTTTGCTCCATAACTTACTAGGAGCTTCTATCTGTTTGAAGATCAGTTTCGTAATCTTGGGGGAGTGGTAACCGTGCATATTTGAAGTGTTCCTGTAAGGATTAGAAAATTGTGTAGAGCATTTGTCAGCTAGTAAGTATTCTATGTATTGTAAAAATATTTTATTTATAATTTCAAGAGTTTAAAAATTTCTGTGGTTAGTTTAATCATTTGTTACTATGTGCCAATAGCATTTTGCATTAAAAATGTTATCATTTACATACAGTAAAATCCGCCTTTCATAGTGTACAGTTCTGCGAGTGTTGACAAATATATACAGTTGTGTAACCACTCCTGCAATCAAGATATAAAACAGTTTTGTCACCCTCCAAAATTCCCTTGTGCCCCTTTTTAGTCAACCCCTCCCTCTAACTCTTGGCAGCCACTCATCTGTTTTCTGTCCCTCTAACGTTACGTTTACAAGAATATTAAGGAAATGTAATTCTACAGAGTGTAACATTCTGATTCCGGCTTCTTTCACTTAGCATAATGCATTTGAGATTCATCCATGTTATTGTATGTATTGGTTCTTTTTTTCAAATTGCTGAGCAGTATATCATCATGTGGAATACCAGAGTTTGTTTATCCATTCCCCAGTTGAGGAACATTTGGGTTGTTTCCAGGTTTTGGCAAAGACGATGAAAACTGCTGTAAATATTTATGTACAGGTTTTTGTGTGAACATAGGTTTTCATTTTTCCTGGGTAAATACCTATAAATGAGATTGCTGTGTCATCTGAAAGGATATATTTAACTTTATGTAGGAAACCGCGAAACTGTTTTCCAAAGTGGCAGTACCATTTTGCATTTCCACCAGCAATGCATGGGAGTTCTAGTTGCTCTGCATTCTCACCAACTCTTGGTATTGTTAGTTTTTTTTCCTGCCATTCCAACAGGTATATAGTAGTATCTCATTGTGGTTTTGATTTGCATTTACCTACTGATCACTAATGTTAAGAACCTTTTCACATGATTTTTATTTGGGCTGTATGTTTTCTTTGGTGAAGTGTCTGCTCAAATCTTTTGCCCATTTTTTTAAATTGTGTTGTTTTCTTATTACATTTTGAGAGTTCTTTATGTATTCTGAATACAAGTTCTCTGCCAGATATGTGATTTGAAATGTTTGTATCAGTCTATGGCTTGTCTTTTCATTCTCTTAACATTGTTGAAGAGCAGAAGTTCTTAACTTTGATGAAGTACAATTTATTGATTTGTTCTTTTATGGATAGTGCATTTGGTATTATGTCTAAGAAATCTTTGCCTAACCCTAGATCATAAAGATTTTCTCATATGTGTTCTAGGCATTTTAAAGCTTTGCATTTTATGTTTAGATCTATGATCCAATTTGGGTTAATTTTTGTATAGGGAGCGATGTGTGGATCTAGGTTCTTTTTTTGTGTGTGTGTGTGAATATCCACTTTTTTTAGCACTAGTTATTGGAAAGACTGTGATTTTCTCCATTGACTTGCCTTTGCATCTTTGTCTAAAATCAATTGCCTACATATGTAAGGTCTATTTCTGGATTCTTTATTCTTTTCCATTGATCTATAGATCTATTCTCTCTCTTCAATATAATATTGTCTTGACTATTGTAGCTTTATAGTAGATCTTGAAATCAGGTAGTGTGAGTCCTACTTTGTTCTTATTTTTCAAAATTGTTTTGGCTATTCTGATGCCTTTGCATTTGCATATAATTTCAAAATCAGCTTATCAGATTCTATACAAATTTCTGATGGGATTTCTATTGGAATTATGTTGAATCTATATGTCAGTTTGTGGAAGACCTGACATCTTAACAATATTGACTCTTCCAATCTTTTCTCATGGTTTTTACATCCATTTATTCAGGTACTTTTTGATTTCTTTCAACAATATTTTGTACTTTTTAGCATATAGATTTGTATATGTAATTTTCAGCATATATAAATTGTAGAGTTTCTCCTTTTCTCTTCTAGTTTGGTCACTTTTTACTTCATGCATTTTGAAGCTCTGTTGTTAAGTGCATACACATTTAGCATTGTGAGGTCTTCATGGAGAATTGATCCCTATGTGATTATGTAGTGACCTCTTAATATCTGAGACTTCCCTTGTTTTGCAGTCTGTTTTATCTGATATTTATATAGCAACTCAAGCTTTCTTTTCATTATTGTTTTCATGATATATGAAATTAATATAAATATAAAATATAAAATACATTTCATCCCTCCTTTTACATTTAATCTACCTAAGTCTTTATATGTGTAGTTGGTTTCTTTGTTTTTCTTTTTTTGCTGAGGAGGATTTGCCCTGAGCTAACATCTGTGCCAATCTTCCTCTATTTTGTATGTGGCTCGCCACCACAACATGGCCACTGACAAGTGGTATAGGTCCGCGCCCGGGAACTGAACCCGGGCCACCAAAGTGGAGTGTGCCAAACTTAACCACTAGGTCACTGGACTGGCCCCTGTAGTTGGTTTCTTATGGATAGCATATCATTGGTTTCTGCTTTTTAATCCCATATTATGATCTCTGTTTTATAATTGGTATATTTAGACTGTTTGTTTTAATGTAATTATTCGTATGGTTGGATTCAAATCTACCATATTGCTTACTTTTCTATTCATTCTATTTGTTCTTTGTTTCTTTTTCTGGCTTCTTTTGGATTAATTGAACATTTCTTATTTCTAATTTTCTACACTATTGGTCTATTATTTATACCTTTTAAAAATAATTTTTTGGTAAGGAAGATTGGCCCTAACATCTGTTGCCAATCTTCCTTTTTTTGCTTGAGGAATGTTGTCCCTGAGCTAATATTTGTGCCAATATTCCACTATTTTTTGTTGTGGGGTGCTGCCACAGTGTGGCTTGATGAGCAGTGTGTAGGTCCACGCCCAGGATCTGAACCTGCAAATCCTGGGCTGCCAAAGTGGAGCATGTGAATTTAAGCACTATACCAGTGGGCTGGTCTCTTAAAAATAATTTTTAAGTGATTGCTCTAGAGTCTACAATACATCTGTTATGGATTGAATGTTTGCGTTCCCCTGGCCACCTCCCCATTCATATGTTGAAGCCCTAGCCCCCAGTGTGATGGTATTTAGAGATGGACCCTTTGGGAGTTAATTAGGGGCCCTGGTTTGATAGGATTAGTGTCCTTATAATAACAGTCACCAGAGAGCTTGCTTTCCTCTGCTATGTGAGGATACAGCAAGAAGTCAGCTATCTCCAAGTCAGAAAAGAGCCCTTCCCAGAAATTGAATCGGTTAGCGCCTTGATCTTGGACTTCCCAGCCTCTAGAACTGTGAGAAATAAATTTCTGTTGTTTAAGCCACTCAGTCTGTGGTATTTTGTTATGGCAGCCCAAGAAGACTAATACAATATCTTTAATTAATCAGAATCTACTTTCAAGTAATATTATACTGCTTCATGTGTAGTATAAAGATCTTACAACATTATGCTCCCGACTCCTTCTTCCCATCCTTTGTATTATTGTTGTCAAACATTTTTCTTTGACATATGCTATTTTATATTGCTATTATTTTTGCTTTACACAGTCAGTTTTCATTTAGAGCAATTAAAATAAAAAATTAATGTATATTTATCTTTATTCATTCTATTTCCAGGACTCTTCATTTCTTTGTGTAGATCTAAGTCTCTGTCTGGTGTCATATTTCTTTTGTCTGAACAACTTTCTTTAAAATTTCTTATTGTGCAGGTCTACTGGTAATAAACTCTCTCAGTTTTTTTTTTTTTTTTTCCCTGAGAAAGCATTTTTTTCTCCTTCAGTCTTGAAAGATATTTTCACTGGATACAGAATTCTGGGTTAACTGTTTCCTTGCCTAGTACCTTAAAAAATATTACTCCATTGTCTTCTGGCTTGCACAGTTTCTGACAGGAAGTTTGCTATAATTTTCATTTTTGTTTCTATGTAATGTCTTTTCCCTCTAGTTGCCTTCTAATATTTTCTCTGTATCTTTCCTTTTCAGCAGTTTGAATATGATATGCATAGGTATGCTTTGTTTGGTATTTATCCTGCCAAGCCAGGATGTCTGTCATTAATTTTGGAATATGCTTCACCATTATTTCTTTGAATATTTTTCTGCCTTATTCTCTCTCTCTTCTCCTGGAAAAAAAGTGGAATCTTTTTTGGGGATATCTACTACATGTATATTAGACCATCTGATCTTGTCCCACAACTCTTGGGTGCTCTAGTTTTATTTTTGGCTTTGTGTTTCAGTTTCAGTAATTTCTACTGACCTATATTCAAATTCACTGACTTTTTTCTTCAGTTATATCAAGTTTAGTGATTAGTCTGTTGAAGGCATTTTTCATCTCTGTTACTGTGATCTTCATTTCTAGCATTTTCATTTAATTCTTTGTTATAATTTCCATCTTTCTGCTGAAATTCTGACCTTGCATACTGTCTACCTTTCCCACTATAGCCTTTAACATATTAATCATAATTATTTAGAATTCCCTGTTCGTTTCAACATCTGTGTCATATATGAGTCTGATTCTGTTGATTACTTTGTCTCTTGACAGCATTTTTTTTTTCCTTGTCCTTTTTGTATGCCTAGTAGTTTTTGGTTGAAAGCCAGACATTTTTTTAGAACTGTAGAAACTTAAGTAAATAGTTTTTGTATTTGGAAATTGGCATGCCTTTCCTTCTGCTAGACCTTTAGTATAGTGGTTGGTTCAATCTAGTCAGGAGTTAAGTTGGGTTTGGGATTTACTTTTTCTGTGGTTACCCTCTGTTTTAGTTTGCTAGGGCTGCCATAACAAAGTACCACAAACTGAATGGCTTAAACAACAGAAATGTGTTGTCTCATAGTTCTAGAGGCTAGAAGTCCTAAATCAAGGTGTCAGCAGCATTGGTTTCTTCTGAGAGCTGTGAGGAAAGGGTTCTGTTCCAGGCATTTCTCCTTGGCTTGTAGATGGTTATCTTCTGTATGTGTCTTTTCACATCATCTTCTTTCTGTGTATGTCTGTCTCTATGTCCAAATTTCCCCTTTTACACAGACATCAGTCACACTGGAGTAAGACTAACTCTAAGGACTTCATTTTAACTTGACTACCTCTGTAAACACGGTATCTTCAAATAAGGTCATATTCTGAGCTACTGGGGCTTAGGATTCCAACATATCTTTTTTGGGGGGAAATAATTCAACCTATAATAGCCTCAGTGTACCACAGGCTTCAAATTCTTCTAACTTTTCTTTGTGTTTAAGGTTGGGACTGATTTGCCAGAGGGTTTTCTCAATATGTGCTCCACCGTCAGCTTTAGGTCTTTCCAATTGTCCCTCTCCAGCAATAGACTGCTGTTTTTTTTATTACTTAATGCTTGTTAGCCTGGTGGTGGAACATAGGAGGGGTCATATTTTCTGTTGTTCTGTCTAAGCCTCAGTATTAGATAGGCATTGTGTCTTGGGTCTTGGGGATGGAGTCTTCTAGGGATTCTACTTCCATCCTCCTCAGCTAGAGGAGATCTCTAATGGTCTATGTCCAGCATGTGTTCCTGCCCCTTCCCCAGGGTTAGATAATTTTTCTATTCCCTTCCCTCATCTACAGTGGATTTGCACCTGTGCCCTAGGCTTGATAAGACCTAATACTTCCTCTATGAAGTAAGAGATATGATAGTAACAATAGCAACTCTACAGGGATTTTTTTATGATAAAATGGTATGATTTAACTATAAGGTGCAAGTTAATGATAGTTAATACATAGTTGCTTATGGCACTTCACTCAATAGTTTTTTTCTCCATGTTTTCATGTTATTTGCAAGGCTGAGTTCCTACCTTTTACATCTTCATCTAAGTCATTACAAGTGCTGATTGTTACAAGTCCTAAACACAATGACACTCATAAACAATTTTCAGGAAAATAAAAATTATCTTATTGAATGTCCTATTTGGTTTAAATTCTATTCAGTGTTCCATAATTTGAGGTGAACTTTCCAGAGAGCTCTTCATGTTGGCAGTTGGAATATGGTAGATTGTCCCAAGAACAATGTTTTTTCTGTTGGGATATTTGCACAGGGAAATGAAAATAAGGAAAATTCAAATTAGAGTAGAGGTCATAAATGGGAAGGTGAATTGCAAGACTGGAGGCTATTAAAGTTAAGGCCTCAACCATAGGCAAAGTAGATAGGTAACACCTAGTGGTATTTAAAAAAAGATTGTAGACAGTTTGAAGATTCCATGGCAAATTTAGGTGAAATGCACGTGCAGGGAGTAACAGGGGGGCATATAGAGAGAAGGGGACATTCTGATGGTGAAGTGAAGGGCATGATCAATGACACATCTGCCCTGGGTTAGAAAGTTTGTGCCCCACCATTTCTACCTCCAGGATTTGAGCAAAACCAAGACTAATGTGACTTTCATCTTTTCTCGGTGTTCTGTATGGGTGTACAGAATGGGAGCAGAAAGAAAAATGGTGAGTATACAAGGAAGGATGCTTATTTCTGATATCTGTGATACAGAGAAGGCTTAGGTGATCTACTTCTTGATTCCCCAATTTCAAACCAGAAAAGGAGATTAATCATTTTTTAGGTAATTAATAGGAGCACTGAACCTTTTGTTCATGCATATACAAATCATTAACCGAGCAAAGTACCAGCTGGAGGCAGGTGATTTTCCAATTCCTCCAGAGAATTCTTTGGTGAGGAATATTTTTCAGATTTTCAAGCTGCATTTTTACTAAAAAAAAGGTTTACAGGAAGTGAGTTTTAACACCCATGTTTAGATGCCCCTGGTGTTATACCAGTGTTTTTGTTTTTATTTTTTTTATTTATTATTTTTTTTTTTGTGGGGATGACCAGCCCTGAGCTAACATCCGTTGCCAATCCTCCCCTTTTTGCTGAGGAAGACTGGCCCTGGGCTAACATCTGTGCCCATCTTCCTCTACTTTATATGGGACGCCGCCACGGCATGGCTGACAGGCAGTGCGTCGGCGGGTGCCTGGGATCCGAACTCGCGAACCCTGGGCTGCCAAGTGCTGACTAAACCGCTGCACCACCAGGCGGCCCCTAATTTTTAATTAAATTAATTAATTAATTTTTTGGTGAGGAAGATTGGCCCTGAGCTAACATCTGTGTCCATCTTCCTCTACTCTATATGGGATGCTGCCACAGCATGGCTTGATGAGTGGTGCATAGGTCCGCACCCAGGATCTGAACCTGTGAACCCCAGGCCACCAAAGCTGAACGTGCAAACTTAACCACTACACCACCAGGCTGGCCCTATACCAGTGTCTTAGTAGAGTGTCCCAAGTAATCTATTCCATGGATTATATGAATCTACTCATTCTTCAGGCTCATTTCAAATCCTTATCTGCCTATTTCTGCATTCAGATTTCCCTCTTTACTATGTCTCTTTTCTATTTCCCTAGCCAGTCCAGGTCCTTTACATTTTCTCATGTCAGATTCAATCTCCCAGTGACTGGGTCACTCTTTGGAAACAGATGTGTCACCAACCCAAAATTTGGTCCCTCTTTACTTCTTCAAATGTTGCCGCTGGTTTTCGATTTGAAACCAAGCAAACTTCTCTATGGAATACTTGAGTGCTTTGGAAAAAGTTGGCTTTCAGTGGTCTTAAAAAGTCCCATAAAGGAAAGCCAGTCATTGTAAAGGATCTTTCTTTCTGTCCTTGCTTCCTTCCATTCTTTTTTTTGTTTTGAGTATCCACTGTGTGCTAAATTTAATAACTGTTTAGTTTCAAGGAGTAAATATTCTTCAAGCTTGGTTAAACTAAAGCAGAGAAGGGTGGAAGAGTATCAAAAGAATATAAAATCAGGCCTCATAAATGTCTGGAACCCATAAGTCAAAAAGCCAGTGGGAGCTATGGCAATTTTTCTCCTTTCCCCCACTTCTTCTCCCTCTTCAAAATATGTGCAATCTCTGGTCTAAGACTCCATGTGGGAAAGAAAGTGGACAGGTGATGTGTGCAGGAGGAAACAACTGGCTGTATTCTAGGGATGTCACCTACTTTCTTGAGATTGAAAAGATAATTTCTCTAGCTTCTCCTTCCTCTTTCCCCATCCCAAGGAGGTATGTTTACAGGCTTGGATTCCTTTCCAGTAGTCCTATAGACTCTTGAGAATAGGGCAGAGATTTATTCTAACATTAATTAACTAGTTAATTCAACACATATTTCCTGAATGCCTTCTTTGGGCCAGGTACAATTCTAGGTTCTAACGATACAGAGATGAATAAGACAGAGTGCCTACCCTCGTAGAGCTAAGAGTTGGTAGTAAAACTTTCAGTGAATTAACTTTTTGCTTAGATTTATGGAAGAAAACAACTCTTTTTTGAAAATCCAAACTTTGTTCTCACAAGTGTTATAAAGGTCCCACTTAAATCTAAAATAGCACAGCTGTCGGCAGGGCATGTTTTTGACCAATTGTACTAAATTTTATAGTCTCTCTTGGATGTTCCACTTACTCTTCAATTCAAGAAAACTGAACTCCTCATCTGCCACTTCCTCGCACCTCTCAACGCACACGGGCATGCAAACACATGCAGAAAAAGGTATCGCAATTCACCCACTTGTCCAAGTTAGAAATTTAGGAGATATTCTCAACTTATGCCTTATTTCCACATCTAATTGATCTTGTTCATATAGTCCTTTTAAAAATTTTACTAATACATAATCTCTCAAACCTTCTTCCTCTTCTTCGCTCCTTCAGGTATCATCTTCAGACATTCATTATCTCTCACCTAAATCACTGCCATAGTCACCTAGCTGATCTCCCAGCTTCTAATCCATACTTTTTCCATCCATTCTCTAAGAGCAGTGTCAGACAAACAGTGGTTATTGTTAAAGCTGAAAAAAAAAAAAATAACTTTGGTGCGTTAGTTCTATTGTCCCAAGTTACCTTGATCTTCATGTCTGGGATAACTGTGTTTTCCATTTGGCCATCTCTAGATCTCTTTTTAGTGCTAAGATGGTGATAGTATTTATATTCTCCACAGGTTGAGAAAAAATTATCTAACACTTTTAAATGAATTGTTTTGTTTATTAAAACCTCATATATAGATTTAAAAAATATGTGCAAACTTTATTCATTCCGTCCATAGACTAGATTTGGTGAATAGAGATTCAATAGCTCTCTTCATGAACTTGTGGCCTAAATTATAGAAATTACTGTTCTAGACAAAGTCCTCTCTATGATAAAGCAAAATACAGCCTTTCTCTGGTAATAGTGAAGTAGAAATCTTCCTTCACCAGTGCCCTGGTAATTGTACTTGATGATAAGCAAATCCCCATCCATAAGATTTAATTTAAGTGGTCTAAAGCTTTCTTTCTAGCTTATTCTTCTGTAACCTGATAAATACCCTAAATTCTCATACTGCATAGTCTTATCCTAGGATGTGCATCAGTATTTCCTGAGTCCGTGTCTTTGCTTGTGCTGTTCCTGTCACTAGTAATGCATTCTTTCTTTCACACTATGGTCTATTGAAATCCTACCCACCTTTCAATTCATCTTCATCCATAAAACTCTTCTAAGATCCTTTTGTAGAGGCTTTTAATATTATCTTCTCTGTTAGACCATAGTGATCTGGAGACCATAAATTGTTTTTTAATTACCTTTGGGTCCTTCCTCAGCTCTTAATACATCAATTAGCTTATAGTAGGTGCTTAGAGTATTTGATAAATGGATGAATAAAGTAGCTAATACTTACTGTGTACTTACTAAGTGAAGATTACTAGGTTAGGTATGGGGTGGGGGTAGCAAAAGAAGAATAAGATGTGGTCTTTAGTCTTATATACTCCTCTGTTTGAGTTGCATATGCCTATAAATAAAAGTTATTTTTTGTCTTCAAATACATTAAAAATAATATGCCAACTCTGTGTTGTTCCCTAAACGGATGCATGGGATGGAGGAGGGAGAGGGGTGGATTGTGAAACTTTGCAAGGTGACTACTTTAAGAGAAACAATGCTAATTTAGATGTAGGTTCTGGTCTATTTGTTGCATTTCCAGCGTGGCATGGCAAGACTTTAAAATATTTGCATGGTGTGGGATAGGGGTTAGCTGGGGGCAGTGTTTGTGCAAACAATGAATTTCCAGTACTTCAGATAAGAATGCTGACTATGGTCTGAGAAGCAAAGCAGAATTATAGAGAAAGGTATGAACAATGTCTGAAGCACAGTTAGGGCTCAATAAATATTTGTCAGGAAGGAAGAAGGAAGAATGAAAACAAGCCAAGGCAACTAACATGTGTCTGAATAAACAGAAGCTACTGAATAAGAGCAAGACCTAAATGGAGTCAACAAATGTGAACCAAAATTGGAGACCAGTGAGGCAAATGAGATATTACTCATAATTATTATTTTATTAACAATACTGTAACAACTTAATGTATTTTCTCCTTGCACTAGGCACCTTACATGTATTAGCACATTTATTATTTAGAAGAGCACTTAATTACAGTTACCATTATAACTACTTTATGGATGAAGAAGTTAAGGTTCAGAGGGAAAAGAAGTTTGCCAAAGTGCACAGAGCTAGCAAATGGCAAACGTGGTCCCCTGTCCTCCACTGAACAAGGCTTCCCTGTTACTCAGGAGGAGACTCTTCCTACGTGACACAGATGCCTGTCATGCCTGGGCCACATCCCCTCAACTCATCTTTTCCAGCCCAGCTGAGGTGGACAGTTCCTGTTCC
Organism: Tapirus indicus; assembly: GCA_031878705.1. Classification (NCBI taxonomy): domain Eukaryota; kingdom Metazoa; phylum Chordata; class Mammalia; order Perissodactyla; family Tapiridae; genus Tapirus; species Tapirus indicus. The sequence goes on along the minus strand of CM062927.1, from coordinate 25,753,675 downwards.
TGTTCTTATCCCTCCTTAAGCTTGTGTGCCCCAGTCTCTTTCTGCTTTTCTGCCTTAGGACTATTTCTAGAGCCATGGAAGGACAGTCAACCTTTTACAGGCTCAGCCCAGAGATGCAAGGGAGCGGTCCTTCACCAGTGGGGAAAGAGAGTTGGTTGAAAAATGCACCAGTCCTCTGCTCTTCAGGTGGACAATGCTCAGGTGCTTTCTGCATGGGTTCTCAGAAGTTCCCTGGCAGCACTGAGCTCTAACTGAGCCAGAAGCAAACAGCTCAATCACCCATCCCTCGTTTTTCCTCCTTCCCTGTTTCACTCCCACCCTTCCACACTCCCGCTTCTGATGCCATCTGCACCCAACTCCTTATCTCAGGCTCTGCTTTCAGAGGAGCCCAAATCTAGACACTAGTTAATCAGCCCCATGTGTCACATCAAGTTCGTACTCCTTCGGGTATCTTAAAGGACCACCAGGTATCTGAATCCGTTAAGCCACCAATATCGTTGTTGGAGAATTATACCTTGTATGATAGGGAAAGACGTATTTTTAAAAAGCCGATCTTTTGATATTTTGGTGGTTAAAGTCATTCAGAGCTTTCTCATTTTCTCATCTATGTTCCTGCAATGGGGACGTTTGGGATTGATTTCTAGGAAGTGGTGCTTATTTAAGAAAAAAAGTTAAAGAGGAAATAAAGGCAGCTACGCGTGCTGCAAGTTGAAGAAACTGATTTTGGATTGCTGAGTGGGTCATAAACGTTAGTGGACACGAGGGGGCAGCCTCACACGGGCTCTCGGGGAAGACTGCCTCTATTGCTGCGGCTGCTTTTTCCCTTCCTGTGTGCACAGTAAGTAAAACGCAACAGTTTTGTGGAAGCGGATTGATTTTTTTCTTTTTCTTTATGAAGGACTTGAGTGAGGGACCAGGGTTCACTCTGCAGCACATCACAGAAAGTGTGCGTCTTCCCATCTCACCTCGGAGGGCCTTTTGATTACAGTGAAGAGGCACTGACTCCAAACAAGCTGCGTCCAAGGACGCTGAGAGTCACCTCCCTTCCTTTGTTGTTTTCAAGTACTGTCAAAGTACTGCTGTGTGTGAGAGAAGAAAGCACAGAGCTCCTCCTGGAAAGGAGCGGAGTGGACTGCTCCTTTGGAAAAATTCTCCCTTTTGCCTGGGTGACCTCATCCAGTCCTGTGACTTTAAGTGGTATCTCTAAGGGAGATAACTAACAATTTGATGCCTCAATCCCAAACATCTTCCTAGAATCCCATATTGGTATATTTCTATATCCAGTTATCTAGCTGATATCTCACTTGAGTATCTACTAGGCATCTCAAATCTGGCCAAAAAGAACTATTTCTAATCCCCACATTTGCTTCTTTCTCATGACTTATTTTTCTCATCCCAGTAACAGCCATCACCACTCATCCGATTGCCAAGCCCCAAACCCACCTGTGATGCTTCTCTCCTCTTTTTTCTCACCTCCTCCCACATTTAATCAATTCATATGCAAGTTCTGTTGACCCTACCTCCATCTCCACTGACACCTCCACTCACATCTCTTACCTGGTCGTCCGCTGCAACCTTCTTACTGTACTCTGCACTCCCTTCTACCCCTTTAATCCAGTTTTCACATGTATGCCAGGATGGTCTTTTTAAGGGAATTCAGATCCCTCCTCTGTTTAAAACCCTCCAGTGGATGCTATTGCACTTGTAATAAAATTCAGACACCTTATCATGGACATGCCAAGTCCTAGATTATCTACCCATGGCCTGCTGCTCCTATCTCCTCTCATACCACTCTCCTCCTCACTCTCCTGGTTCTAGACACCGTGACCTTCCCACTGTTCTTAAGCAGCCTTAAGTCTTTGCACTATTTTTTCCTGCTTTGGTCTTTACATGGATAGCCCTTCGTGTCATTCATGTCTTAGCTGAAATGTTACCTCTCAGGGAGAACTTCTCTGGTCATTCCAACCATAACAGTCACCCAGTCTCTGTCATGTTCCTCTATTTTAATTCTCTGTAAGCTCTGATACTGGATGCATTTTTCTTGCTTATTTATTTGTTGGTTTATTGTCTGTCATCCTCCATTAGAATACAAGCTCCATGAGGGGTAGGATCACGTCTACTTTGGAAACTCAACTATGTCCCAGTGACTAAACAAGGCCCAACACTTGAAAGATGCTCAATAAATATTTGAGTCATTTCTTCTCTTTGAACGTCAGTTTCCTCTTTCAGAGTAATAATATTCTATGATATGTTTTTTCTAATTCATTAGTGTGCTTCTGACTTAGGAACTCCTGAAAAAATTCCCAAAGAATCTTTTGAGACACTCTGAGTGGAAAACCCTCCTGCTGTCTGAAAGTTCTGAACACCCTTGAAACTAGTGAGAAGCACTAAGACTTAATGGTTCCTATCCATTCACTTTCATGTGCAAACTTGAAGTTGCTAGAGTTTCAATCTCCCGTGAAACTGATCCGTGTCATGAGACAGAGACCAAACGTATCCTCTCAAGATTGCGGTTTCCTGAGTGGATGATCTGGAGGTCAGGCTGCCTTTTCTCTAAGCCTTTGATTAGTGGTACCTGGTTTGAAATTCTGGACCTGCTGTTCCAGAAACAATTTAAGCACAGCATATCCATTCTATCTGATTGTACTTTAGGTTTTGTCTAAATGAGGCAACAATTACAGACCCAGACTCTTTAGGATACTAAAGTGCTATTCATAACTAGCCAGGAAAGGTCACCAAATAAATACTTTGACGTCTGCTAAGAAGGGGGATTAGTGAGAGCCTTGACTCTGTGTTCGCCCAGATCCCAGGATGTGGGAGCGTTTTTATTCTCTTTCAATTCCTTTGTTGCTCTGGGACTCTGATGTGCTACTAAGCTTTAATTTCTTGAAAAGCCGTTTCATCAGCCCTGTTGACTGTATGCTGATTCCCTCTAACCCCTCCCCTACATTTGGGTCAGCCTGTACCAAAGGGGAAGGTTATCTGGGCTGTTAAACCTTTGACTCGGTGTCTTTTGAAGACCACATTTTGCATTTTGTTATGTCAGGATTGTAATTAGATCCGTTAATTAAGGGAAGAATGAACTTTTCCCAAACTCTGTACCTCTTTGAATTTTTGATGTTTGCTTAGGTTGCTGCTGACCTTTGCTAAGGGGTATGCCGCTGCTCATTAATTGGCAAATTTTAATGAGGAGAGTTGATGAATGTGCTGGCCTTGACAATAAATAAAGCTGGCTACCCCTCCAGGCCTTACCACCTTCCGCTGCTTCAGTGTGTGGCGTTTCTTGACTGGTAACCATTAAACTTGGGACACTCAGCTGACATTCCACCCTGTGACTGAGCTAGAGTCTCTGTGCCCAGGTTGCTGTCCTGAGTGACTCCTCAAACACTGTCCCATTTCATTCTGACAATGATCTCATTACACCTGTTTGAGAGAGAGGAAAACTGAGGCATAGGGACAGTAGTAACTTGCACAGGGACACGTAACTAGTTAGTAATAATGATGATAATAATAGCTAATATTTAATTGAGTTCTAATTATGTGCTAGGCACTCTCCCAAGCTCTTTACATGTATCACTTGATAGTCAGAACAGCCCTATGAGACAGGCACTATTTTTGCTCCTGTTTTACAATGGGGTACTGGAGACAGAGAGAGGTAGAGTCATTTGCCCAAAGTCACACAGCTTACAAATAGCAGAATCAAGCTTTAAACCTAGGCGGCAAGATGTTAGACACAGACTGTCACCCACACGAAGTGGGTGGCAGGCCAGAACGCCGTCTAAGGTCTGCTCCACTTTAAAGCCTATCCCCCCTCCTCTTTGTCCCTTTGCCTGATTGACTTAGATATACTAAGGGTGTGTGTGCGCTTCTGTGTTTGAACTTGGATTGTTTTAACTCTCTAGGCATAATTAATTCTTCTGGAGTTATAACAACATACTAGAATATTCTCAGGTGATTCCAGGCATTTAGAATACAAAGAATAATATTCAGATTCACACACATACACACACACATGCACTCACAAAGATTTCTCTCCTTTTCTATTTTTCAAATCAAGAGTCTCCACTGCCCCTCCAAAAACCTAGTGAGCTGTGATACTTCAGAATATAATTAGAGGTACAATATTTAACAGGTAGAATTGAGTGATGAAAGATTTACTTAGTGATCAAAGTCTGAGATGTAAATTTTGTCTTTATAGCTGTACTCACTATGACTCCTTGGGTTCTAGTGAGTGAGAGAGTGTCCTCTGTTTGGGGAGCATTGGTAGGAAAATAGAGTAAGCCTGGAGGTAGTCATAAGTAACTCTTCAGTTCTCCTTTTAAAGGTCCTCCAAAATACTATAACTTTTAGCAATTGTAAAATATAGTGCCGACATCACTTTGCCCCATGTTTATACACTTACACTCTTTCTAGTAATTTACAAGCACAAACCCTAACAAATAATTAGTAAATACCCAGTAGTTTAAAATACCCACCAGTATTCACAGTTGCCACCAGCATTCCGTGTTTTTTGCTAAAGACATTCCCTCTTGCAAAATGTTGCTATTTTAAGGATTTCTGTCTCTGAACATTGCCCTAAGTGACTTAGAAATTTCTTCAAACTGTTGAAGGTAATTGACATTGTGGGTAGCTGGTTCACTTGGGGAAATGCTGTTCACATTTCATCCTCATGATGTTCTATTGTACCTGCTTTATAGAGGAGAGACACTGAGGCAGACAGAATGTTGGTATCTTGCTCAGGCTACTGTGTTGCAAAGACTTTGTTAAAGTATACTGATTATGAACATCAAAATAAACCTGTGTGCTTGAATATATGCCCTATGATCTGCTAGTATGGTGAAAGCCTGTTTTACCCTTAGAACCATGGTCATGGACTATAACATCTGGAAGGGGATTCATTTGACATGTCTAGAGGAGGAGAAGTCACACTTTAAGATAATGTCACAGACAGATCTGGAACTCAGGTGTCTGAGTCTCGGAAAATAGGATTTCTGATTAAAAATATCTCCTGAGCTCATGGAAAATGTTATTCTACACTAGGATTGGAGGAAGCAGTGAAATCAAAACTCTCTTCTACTAGGCATGGCCTTCCTCTTTTTTTGGGAGAGCGAAAGAGTTAGTTATAAAAGTGAGAAAAGAGTGCTGAGATTGTCAAGGGGAGGTCTAACGAGGTTGCAGTGAGGGAGGGATCTGCGTGGAGCCTTGGAAAATGGATTAGATTTCTGTTTCTAGATCTGTGTTTCCTACCCCATCAGAGAGACCTTTTTCCCTTCTTACTAAAATGTGAATGAAAAGAAGACAGTGCATTCTCAGGAATCCACAGTGTTAAGACCCTCATGGTGTTCTTTTCTGAGCTCCTGCTATGGAGTGAAGAAAGAAGGGCATTTTATTGTCTACAAATCCTGAAAAGAGCAAAGCCAGAAATGTGTTAGAAATAAAATAAAATTTTAAAAAATCCAGAAAATCTGTAAATGTCTCATTCCAATTCTGGATACTGAATGAATCAGCAAGTTGGCAATGTCAGGCTCCACAGTGTTTGCAAGGAGGTGGACTGTTTTCCCAGGGAGCTCTCAAGTTTAAACGCAGGGGGTCATAAAGCCGTATTGTTATTACAATTGGAACACAGCAGCCCCGTCTTCCAGGACAGAAACTAAAACTTTTTATGAGAGCTGAATCAAGAGGTAAGGGCCAACTTTTCAGGTACTGAAATGGTGCCTATTAAAGTTTATTAAAAACAGAAATTAAAAAGTCTTAGTCCTCCCTTCAAATTCCTCTCCAAAACCATCATATAGACCTATGAACCCCTTTTTGTCCTAGTTAGCATTTCAACTGAATTAATATGGGTGACACGTATGACATTGTTTCTTGAAAATACATATTGTTGCTTGGAACTGAGCCTGGCATTTGGTGGGGGCCGTGTCTTAGTTTGAATTATCCCAGCAGAGGCTCAGACATCAAGTTGGGTGGGTGGTTTATTTAGGAAGTGATGTCAGGAAACGGGAATGAGGGAGTGGGGAGAAAGAGATTGGGAACAAGGAAAATCCAGTGCAAGTGTTATCAGGGTCACTGCTGTGGAGGAGGGAGGTTCAGTTCTGCCGGGAACCCCTGAGAAGATTGTAGAATGCCTCTCAGCATTTTTCATCTGAAAGGAGGGATGCTGGCGTATTGGTCTACAGATTTCATCCCCATTGGTTGAAAGCTGCTCCCGTGATCTATCATAGGTCCTGGAAAAAGTAGGAACTCAATATTAAAAATTAATTAATTGATGGCCATTAGATTGTTTCTAAATCTTTGGCTATTAAAAATAGAGTGGCTATAAACATTCATGTGCAAGTCTTCATGTGGACATACGATTTCATTTCTCTTGGCTAAATACCTAGGAGAGGAATGGCTGGGTCGTATGATGGGTGAATGTTTAACATTTTAAGATACGGTCAAAGTGTTTTGCAAAGTAGGTGTACCATTTTACATGCCCACCAGCGGTGTATGCAAGTTCCAGTTACGCCACATCTCACTAACACTTGGCATTGTCAGTCTAGTATGCAAATAGGTGTGTAGTATATTTCCCTGTGGTTTTATTTGCAGTTCCCTAAAACCTAAAAAGGTTGAGCATCTTTTCATATGCTTTTCTGTCACCTGTGTATTTTCTTTGATGATGCATTCAGTCAAATATTTTGACCATTGTTTTTTCTTTTTTCCTCAATGTGTTGTTTATCTTCTTCTTATTGAGTTCTTTATATCTCTTGGCTACAAACCCTTTGTCTAATACATGTATTGTGAATATTTTATCATAGTCTGTGGCTTGCCTTTCCATTTTCTTAACAGTGTCTCTGGAAAAGTGAAAGCTTTTAATTTTGATGAAGTCCAATTTATTGATTTTTTAAAATAGTTCATTCTTTTGTTGTCATATATTAGATATCTTAAGATCACTTATGTTGAATTGCATAAACCAGACAAAAAAGTAGTATGTATTATATGATCTCAGTTCTAGATGCTTCTAGAAAATGCAAACAGATCTATAGTAATAAAAAGCAGCTTTTGGCTTTCGTCTCAGAGGAGGCCAAGTTACAACTTTCTTTGGTCTTCTTGCATCCGGGCTCATCTGACACCAGCTGTCTTCAACATATCGCTTAAGTTCAACCCAACAAGATCAAAGTTGTGTATCTGAGGTGCCTCAGTGGGGAAATCGGTGCCACGTCTGCCCTGGTCACCAAGATCTGTCCCCTGAGTCTGTCTCCAAAGAAATTTGGTGGTGACATCACCAAGGCAATTGGTGACTGGAAGGGTGTGAGGATTACAGTGGACCTGACCATTCAGAACAGACAGGCTCAGACTGAGGTGGTACCTTCTGCCTCTGCCATGATTCTCAAAGCCCTCAAGGAACCACTCAGAGACAGAAAGAATCAGAAAAACATTAAGCACAGCGAAAATGTCATTGTTGATGAGGTTGTCAACATTGTCCAACATTTGTGGCACTGATCTTTAGCCAGAGAACTCTCTGGAACCATTAAAGAAGTCCTGGGGACTGACCAATCTGATGACATCATAGATGGCATCAACAGTGGTGCAGTCAAATGCCCAGCTAGTTAAGAACTACAAAGGAAGATATTTCAATAAAGGATCATTTGAAAACCAGTAAAAAGTACCCCCCAAATCAATCTCCCCCCAAAACAAAAGCAAACAAACCAAAAAAACAGATTAGTGGCTGGCTAGGGACAGAGTTGGAGAGTGGATTACAAATAGGCCTAGGAAACTTTTGGGCATTATGGAAATGTTTATTATGTTGACTGTGACTATGGTTTCACGAGTGTATGCATATGTCAACACTGGTCAAGTTGAACCCCTTAAATATGTGCAGTTTGTTGTATCAATTATACCTGAATAATGCTATAAAAATTAGTTCATTAATTGAATAGAAATAGCTCTTCCTCTGAGGAGTCTTACAATTTAGCTACCCCAAACAACTTCTAAATCAGAACCAAGTTTAATTTTCCTAAATTACATTTAAGTTAGAAAGAACCTCTTTTTAAAAAAAAATCATTAAATTTTATTTATCTGTTTTTATTGGTTTGGTCAATTGTCCTATTTAGATAGGAAAGGAGCACTTAGATGGGGAAGAAGCACAATGAACACATTTTATGCTCTCATTACAATGTGCTGTTCTTTTTGAAATTGGTGTCTTATCTTTTACATCTGCAATTAGCTGAAGCTGGCAACTTCGAGAATAAATCCTGCACTCAGACACATTGGCACTTAACCCTACACCACTCACAGGTAACTGCTAAAATCCAGCTCCTTCCCTCAGAGCAGAAACTCCGTTTGGAATGGTCAGAAACACGTGCGTCCTGAGCTAAGGTGCAATCGACACCTGTTCAAAAAGAGGGCCAATCTCTGAAAACTAGGACTGGCCATCCTAAAAGAAAAAAGTCCCATTTTCTGCTTCTCAAGATGAGCCTAATATCCAGCTAAAAGGAGTGCCACATCAAAATGTAGCTGGATGACCTTGAGCATGCCACCCGATCCCTTGGGCCTCAGTTTTCTAGCCTAAAATATTGGGTTTATTGGGTTCGATAATTTTTAATAGTGTTTACTATAATGCACTTCTTTTAGAATTGCTTGTTAGAAGCCATTTTGTGGCTCACCCTTAACCTACCAAATGCGGCTGTATTTTTCTTCCAAACGTTAAATATTTAATCAACTCTAAGGTGAAACGCAAATGTAATTCATTAAGCAGCTTGGTGTTGAGTCAAATGTAACGGACATGAAAAATGCCTTTTCATTAGTGTCCATTGGCTTTTCTGGGTTCAAGAATTCTGGCTGTTGGATTGAATAGCAAAACTATTCTCTGTTTGAACAAACTGAATGTGTGTGAGTAAAAATAAAATAAAGTAAAGGCCAAGAGGTTTTCCAATTGCCTTTTACTAATTGTGATGTATTGATTTTCTATGCTACATTAATGTCTACAAGGCTCTCCTTTGGCTAATCCAAAAGATGAATGAATTTAATGAAAATTTTTATTTCAAAGTATGCATAAATGTAAAGGTTGGAGAAAGGCACACGTGCCTGTGAGTGTGTGCTTGTGCACACAGAGGCGTACACAGAATGTGGAGAAAAAGACGCACACGATGTAATTTTTATATAGGGGGGTGGTGGAGACCACCTTCAAAGAATCTTTTGTATATGGTTTTATTTTATTTTTGTCCCTTGTCTACAGGTCTTGAACAATTCAATCTCTCAAAAAATAACAATACTAAGTTTAATAATAATTGTGTTTTAAATAATAAGAATTTGGCTGTCCTATTTTTCTATTAGTTAGAATTAGAAAAAAAGTCAACAGGTTAGACAGGAATTTAACATATGTCCACACTGACGCACGAAGCTAAAATCAGCAAAAAGAAAGAAGGAGGGAAGGAATCAAGTATTGTCAAAGCGTGTTCTGTGTACCACAAGTGATTTATATCTACAATAACCAATTCCCAGCAGTTTAGAGGACAGTGTTGCCCTTACATTGACATCCTAAAACTCAGTGACTGTTGGCTCAGTTAAGTGGGAGGAAGTTCAGCATTCCATGGAATGTGACTGTCTTCTGATGGTGACCATTGCACTAGTTTCCAGCCTTGAGTCCTCAGAGAAGGGCACACTTCTTTCCCTTTTACTGCCTTACTCCCAGGAGGATGGGCCCTCCTCTTTAATTTCCTAGAGCAGGGGGCAAACTCGAACCCATGGTTCAAATCTGGCCTGCCGCCCATTTTTGTATGGACTGTGAGCCAAGAATGGATTTTACATTTTTAAATGGTTGAAAAAAAAATCAAAAGAAGAATAATATTTCGTTACATGTGAAAATTATATTAAATTAGAATTTTGGTTTACATAAATAAAGTTTTATTGGAACATAGCCACGCTCATTCGTTTATGTATTTATGGCTGCTTTAGTGCTATAATGTCAGGGTTAATTGGTTGCGACAGAGACAGCATGGCCCACGAAGCCTAAAATATTTAATCTCTGACTCTTTACAGAAAATGCTTTCAGAACTTTGTTCTAGACTGTAGCAGAGATTTTACTGAAGGCTGATAATAAGGAAAGAGAAGTACAACATGCGGTAATTTACAACTATGGCACAACCTCAGGTCTTTCCATCAGACTGGCTTCCTGCTTTTTTCTGGAACTGTGTCAATGTGGCCAAACTTACCGGATGACCTGACCTGGGTCCTTAGACTGAAGGAAATAGATATAATTTTCAATATTATTTCAGGTTTAATTTTTTTTAAAGCTCAGATCTGCACTGTTGAACTCCCCTTGAATTTTGCTGCCTGTTTCCCAAAGCCTTCAAATGCATTTGATGGTTGCACTGGGTTGCACTTGGGGGACGTCATTGTGACAACCGCTGGTGCTTTTTGACAAGGTATTGAGAGTTGATGATGTTCAGGGAAAGGTGGCTTCAAAACGCTCTTCATGATCCATTAGGCACGGATCATTAACATGGCTCAGAAGTACACTGGAACATTTGCAGGCGTCTGTACTATCAGCAGCCCACAATGAGCCCATTCTTGACACCACAGACTTAACATCTCAGTTCTAAGAACTGCAGTGATGGTTGACACTTTTCATTTCAAAGAACAGACTGAACACGCTGCTCTCTATGAAGACATTAGCAGATGTGCTTTTAGAGTTTTTAGATCTTTCCACGTGGGACAGTTATGTCAAAAAAACCCTGTGTGCATTAATGTGCTGTGTAAGAATATTAAAAAGTGAGATACATTTTTTTCATTTCATAATGGGCATATTTTCACAAAGCTGCCCAAATATCTACACGTATATACACATACATAAGTATCTAATTATCAGTAAGGTTTATTTATACCACACCACATTGGACCAACAACACATGGAAATTACGTAAATGTATCCTTGTACTATTTTTCAACCATTTCTCTTTGATGCTCATTTTCATATGATTCCCTCCTTGTTGAAGAATTTCCTGTGATGAACTCTAGATGGGGCTATCATCCTATCTCAGGATATATAAGAAGGGAAAAATGTAAAGGAATTTAACTCACTTTTCTTTCTCAAACTTTCATACATAGAATAAAATGAGGTCACAAATATTGAACAATCCATGTAAGTGTTCATGTATTTATCTGAATCTTTTTCTCCATTTAGTGGAGACAAATATCTTTGATGATAGAGTCTGTTTGCATTTTGTGAGCAAATCTGCTATACTTTTTTTCAAATCTCAGTGTTTAAATGGTTCCAGTTCTACAAGTCATCACTTAACCCAAACTCTTTTTCATTCTGTCCTGTATAAGTAACATTTCCTTTTCGTTGTATTTGGACTATGAAGTAAAACCTTTCTGAATACAGAACACTTTAGTCCTACAAGCAAGGGCTTACAACTCCAGTCCTTTTATTTCCAGATTCACACTGATGGTGATGCAGGGAGCTGGGACTAGATGTGAAGGTAAATGTGACATAGGTATTTCAAATTCAACAGGGCCAACGTTAGATTGCCTCTTTCCCCGGACCCATTCTAATCTGACTTGCTCTTCCCCAAATTGCCCTTTTTTGGAAATGGCATATCCATCCCCCCATCTCATACTGTTAACAATTCCCCCCCCACCCCATCTCACACTGTTAACAAGTCACCTTTGACATTGCTCTTCTTTACACTCCTTACTTATATCCAGTGGCAAATCCTGTCATTTCTAGTTCCAAAATATTTCTCTATCTCACTCTCACCACACTAGCTAAAGACACTGTCATTTTGTGCCTCCTCTCCTTCAATGGCCCATTCTCCCCAACTGTACTGTTTCTCCCTTCTGTGTCATTTTCCGCACAACAGCTTGAGAGAGCATTTTAATAGGCAGTTTTGATCATGTCACACACTGCTGAAAAGCCTCCAAGGGCTTCTTCATGCTGTTGAAACAAAATCCCAAATCCTTAACATGATTCAGAAGACCCCACTTGGGCTGGCCCCCATCTATTTCTACAGAAACAGAAATAGAGTTTCTCTTGCCCTTGTCACCTTGCGCACCATGTTCTACCCACACTGGCCTTCTCCAGTCCCTTTAACTTGCCAAGTTCTCGTACTCTCAGTGCTGGCCCATGCCTATTCAAACTCTAGGTCTCAGAACTAGAGAGTCCTTCTCTGGCTTCTTCACACCCAACTACACTCTTGGGTAAAGTAGGTTCCCCTTGTTTACTCCCTCATGACACCTGTTATTTTCTTCACGGTGCCTCTTGTCCATTGTTGTGCACTTGTGAGAATATTATCGGCTGCCTTTTTCCTACTAGCTCAGGCTCCATGAGGAAAACACCACTCTGTTTTGTTCACTGCCATTTCCCCAGTGCTTCATAAGAGTTTGGCAAAATGTAGGACCTCAATTAATAATGAATGCGTGAATTTTCAGACAATTAAACACCCAATAGATTAATGTTTCATTTTGAGTTAATTCAAGTAAATGATACCAGGTTACAAACCAGAAGAGCTAGCTATTTTGGACCCCTAACAAACCTTTTATAAAAATCAGATATTATCACCATCATCATCACCATGATTGCAGTGTACTTCCTGGATCCTATCAAATGGCTAAGGTGGGAGACGAGGCAGTTTTCAGATAAAAGACAGGATCTCAGTTACATTTGAATTTCAGATAAACAACAAGTAATTTTTTAGTATAAGTGTGTTCCGTGCAATATTTAGGGCATACTTATACTAAAAATTTATTTGTTGTTTATCTGAAATTCAATTTTAAAAAAGTATCCTGCATTTTTATTTGTTAAATCTGGCAGCCCTACTATAAGGAAAGTGTCATTTGTATTTTCAGACAGTCCAATTCAGTGAAGTTTTTAGACATAGCAAAAGGAGAGGCACAGCAGATAATGAAACCTTGGAAGTCTTTGTGATGGGAATATTAACCAAGTTTTAAATTCATTGCTCTTGTATGAGACAGTTAGGACAATGGCTTAAATGAAATGGCAGTGCTTTGCTGATTGCTACAAGAGCAGTCGAAGGGGCTTGGAAATTTGGTTAGTCAAGAGATGTTGACCAAGATCTTTATTATTATAAAAATCACAGGATTTTTGGGAGTCCATTCTCAGTGATAGAATCAGCCATGGTGATACTTATCACTGGGCTTACTGGAGCCAAATCATTTCAAATAACTAAAAATGCGTGACTATACATATGGTTGCCATTTAAAAAATTGAAGTATTCATGTTCTTTTTTTTTAACCTGTGAACTTGTCACTGAAGGATAAATTAATAATTTCCCATAAAATTAACTAATGGTAAAAATAATATCTCCTCATTATCAGTCTTTGCCAAGTCGTACTTAACACTGATTTTTAAAGGTTATATATTTATATTAAGAATTTTGCCCGCACATATATTTGAGTATTCCCCCAAGACCCTATAATGTTTATTTAGAATATAATATCTTGATATAATTTGCTATTTATGACAATACAAATGATATGCTCAGTTAAAAGTTTAATTTATTAGAATATTTAACATTTACCTTAAAGATTAAGTGTAGTCAGGCAGATACTATGTCACTGTTTAAAGAAAGAGGGGGTCTGGCCCTAAATATAAACACTTCAAAGCCACACTTGGTGTAGGCAAGAGGCAGCTGTGTATAAGTGGAGTAATTCATATGCCCACAGAATTTCAGAGCTGGAAAGAACCAGGTTGTTAAGTCTCAGTACTTCATTTTACAGATTGGAAATGTCTGCACAGAGAGGCTAAGTGCTGTCTGCAGCACAGCACATCAGTGGTTCACCCAGGAGTCGATCCGGCTTCTCTGCAGTGTTTTCTCCACCACAGTCTACTTGTTGTTTTTCTGGTTGTGGAACATTTTGAGTCACTCTCAATCCAAGACTAGTTGTTGTAGGTGTGCCCTCGAGCCCTTGTCATGCCATCTATCCTTGTGTGTGTGCGTTCTTATTAAATATAAACTCAGGTGATAATTGGTTTCAGAAAATCATTTAGGAAGATCCATGGCGATTACTTTTATAGGAAAGAAACTCAAGCCAAATAAAAACCACTCTGAGGTGCTGGCTTAACCCCATGATGAAAGTGCCATTATCCTTGTCTTATGGATGAAGAAGCTGCGGATTGGAGAGGTTAATTTAATTGTTTAAGACATGTAACTTGGAGTAGCAGGGTTTGGATAGAAAACCAGGTTATCCAAGTGATTAAATCTGTGCCTTTTTCTCCTCAAGTTTTCAACACCCTTCCTTTCTCCTTTCTTAGCTTATGACCTCCCTGTTTATTTCACTGAGGCAAACTGAAGCAATAAGAAAATTGTTCCAGCTTCCCCATGACAAATCTGCCAAATGCCGGCGCCTTCTGCTGATCTCCCTTCCACAGAGGAGGAGATGTCGAGCTCTTCTTGTCTAATTTCCCTCCCACACACCATGTATACTAGACCTCATGCCTGTAACCTGCTCAAGAACTTCAGGCCTGCATTCACCTCTTTCTCTTCTCAATCATCAAATTTTCTCTTTTTGCTAGATTATTCTCATCAGCGTAAACATTTGGCCTAATAGATCTCATCTTTAAAAAGTCCTGCTCCAGATGCTAGCAACTTTGTGCATTTTTCTTTATAGCAAACTCCTCAAAAGTGTTATCTGTATTCTCTGTTTACTCATCTTCACTATCCATCGTCTCCCCAATCCATTTGTGCCCTCCTTCCTCCCTGGAACCGCACTTGTCACAGTTACCAGTGCCTTTAGCTTGCGGATTGCCTTGGTCGCTTCTCAAACCTCATCTCATTTGGCCTTCCAGGAGCTTTGGAATGGTTAATTATTCCTACCTTGTTGAAACATTTCCCCCCCACATAATTTGAAGATGCCCGGCACTCCTATTTTTCCTCCTACATCATAGGTTGTTTCTTCCAAGATTCCCTTCTTTCCTACCTCTATATTGGATCAGACTAGGGCTCAGATCTCAGACGTCTTTTCTTCTCTTCTTTAGCCTGGATGATGATATTCAGTTCTATGGCTTTTATTCCCATCTGTATTCTGAGGGAATACCCTTGGACCTCCTGAGTTCCAGAATGTCTGTATGAATGAGGGAAAGATATCGTGTCTCCCTTTGAAAGACACAGAGAGCCCAAATAAGAGTGCCTGAAGGATTCTTACCTTTAGTTCTGATCATCTCATGCCACTGTCATCACTTTTTTTCTTTGTGGTTAGAAAGATGTCCTTTTTGGGTGCAGAGGTGGAGTCCGAGGTAGAAATAGAGGCCAAGGCGGAAGAGGAGACAGATGAGCCTCCAGAATAAAGGACCCTGGGCTTGCTTCGGATCTCACTCCTTCCCAGCCTTTAGACCTGCGCTAGATGCAGCGGGCTTCCCCTCACCCCACCCTGTTTCCCCTCCAGCTCCAACTCTGTTCCCACCCTCCCTGGCCTGCCCACATCATCTGTGACCTATCCCATGACCTCTGCCCATTAAAAAAAAAGGTGTCCTTTTTTAGCACTCAAAGTCCCCTGACTCTTTTGGTTGATATGCAGAGTGTATTTTACATATAAATGTCCCTCCCCAAAGAGCCTCTTATGGGTTACATCGGAATGTTACTACTTGTGCCAAGACTTCAAACAATTTTATGAAGATTTGAATTAAGAGTAGGAAATGAAAGTTGCTCATTGCAAATTGGCTTCTCTGCCTTCCCAGGAGTCAATTACTACTTTCAAACAGTTGGGAAAATCACGAGTATTACTTTTTTGGTTGTTAAATGTATAAGTGACACTGGAATTTCAGGTTGTATTTTACCGAGGTTTGTGATTTAAAGCCTCAGACACTTGTGATTTGCATGGTTGTTTAAAATGGATAAAATATCTGAAGAATTATTTATCTCCTGGGCAAAGTAGATCAAATCAATTAGTAAATATCAAAACACAATATGGCCAGGTTTTTGTGGATCATCTACAAGATTGATAGAGGTGCCTCTTCTCCTTTTATTACATGGAACAGTTTTACGGGGTGTGTGGATTTGTCCTTTTCAAAGTTTAGTAGCAATATCTGCAGTGGTTTAATATATTAGTAGTTTACGGGGTGCTAAAATTCAAGTGATAAACGGGGCACATTGTCCTGAGTGTCTATTTGAACTGACAATTGTGAAGGGAAATCTTTTTTATATGAAAACAGGCATGATCCTATTATCAAGCATACCTTTTTTGACACACAATATTTCAAGGACATTTTGCATTTGGGATGAACTACTTAAGACTTTCCTAAGAGTCCCCACCCCCAGGGTTGTTATGAGTTTATACTTTCCTGGAGTTAGAACTGCATTGGTGAGAGATCTGAACAGCACATACACGTCTGGGGGTCACGTACTTTCCTGTAGACCCCAGGCTCCCCCAAATTAGGGACTATATCTTACTTTATTATGTGGCCTGGTAAACAGCACCATGCTTGTCACATAGATGGAACTCCAGTAAAACTTGTTGACTGAAACTGAACCAGATAGAATTAGAACTGGGGCCAATTAGTAGTGTTTTCAAAAATAATTTCTAAGGCAGTAACAGAATATCTACAAATATAGAAAGATTATATTCTTAGGAAAAATGAGTTTCCTGATTCTCACGTGGGGCAGTGGTTTGTGGAACTTACACAATGGAGATGGAATTTGGAAATTACTGGCTTGGACAAGAGGTGACAAGGTGGCTCTGTGGTTACTGCCAGAGGGTCATGAGAGCATTGCTAGAAATTTGAGGTACAATGCTTTGAGATGTGCATTCACAGACCCAGTATGATGGGCTAATTGCAAATAGACGGGGAGCTTCATCAACAGTAAAACAGACAGATAAGTTGTGATATGTTTGCCTCACACGGCAATAGAGTGAACAGACTACAGCTACGTAGAGCAATGTAGATGAACGCACGAATTTACAGGTCACTCTTTTTGATTCCTTTATATAAAGTTCCAAAAAAAAAAAAAGAGAGGCAAAACTAATGTATGATGTTAGAAGTCGGCATGTTTGGTATAATCATTACCCTTGGCAAGGTACTTGAATGGAACACATGGGGGTATCGGGAGCTGTGGCAGTGCTGTGTTTCTTTGAATGGATGCTGGTTGTGCAGAAAATGTTCACTTTGTGAAAATGCACCAATTTGTACAATGATGATTTGTGTACTTGTCTGTGTATGTATGTTATACATCAATAAAAACTTAAAACAACTATCTAAATAAATTGTGATCAAGAGTTAGAGAACACCTAGGATTGCTAGAATCCATCCGGAGGTACAGAGACAGCATCATAGGGGACACTGACTTGGAGAAGCACAGGATCTGGGGGTAAATGATTGGTGTTATTTCAACTCGCGTATACCCAAGACTCCTGAGTTTTATCCTTTTTTCATCAAGCTCTAAGGATTCTGGATATCAGGCCAATAATGAGGGTTAGGCTGTTAGAGGGACATATTAATGAGGAGGCTTTAAAAGTAATTTGGAATTTCTAACCCAAGAAAGCAGCAGTGCAGACATAATTTTTACTGATTCTTCCAGTGCGTTTGGCAGGAAGGGACACAAGTCTGGAGGTGACTCCTTCCTTCGCTGTACTCAGTTTTCAGGGATAGCAGGAATCCTGCTAGCTCTTGTTGAGAAATCGTCTTAATAATCACACAAAAGCCTGATAATAATTGGAAGGAACTCAAAATAATTCATACTGGGACTTTGTCCCAGGTTCTGCCCAACTTACTTCAGGTGGAAGATGGATGCTGGTCCTTTTATTCCTTTTATTTCTAGCCAAATAAGTTATAAGCAATTCCTCTTCTTACATGTTAAGTGGTGTTCCAAGGGGTGAAAAATGTACTTTTTCTCATTCTTCAAAATAGAATCAAAATAATACAGGATTTGTGATATTGGTTTGGGGCCAATTAGTAAAATCATGGGTTATTAGACAAAGATCACCCTTCCTACTCTTGTGTGTGTGTGTGTGTGTGTGCGCCCCCGTGCCCACGAGCTCACTTGTGTGTGTTATGTGGCCTGCTAGGGAGATGCCAGAAGAAGTTGCCTTTAAGGAATAATAAATATCATCTCATAAAACCTTTTTAAAATTAAAACATTTTAATTGTGGTAAAATACACGTTACGTAAACTTTACCATCTTAACCATTTTTAAGTGTACAGTTCAGTAGTGTTAAGTATATCCACATTGTTGTGCGACCAAGCTCCAGAACTTTTTTATCTTGCAAAATTGCAATTCTATACCTGTTAATCAACAACTTGCCCCAGCCTCTGGCAACCACCATTCTACTTTCTGTTTTTATGAGTTTGACTACTCTAGATACCTCATATAAGTGAAATCATACATTAAAACTTTGTTTTAACTTTTCAGTCTGAGCCTGCTTTGGACCAAGACTATGACCCGAAATAATTTTACTGATCACCTAATGTTGAGTTTGAAAGGCTGACTGCACCATCTTGTAAGTTACGATTATCAGATGGCCCATAATAACCATGCCTTATTGTGCTATTAACATCTTCTTGAATCCTTGGCTGACTACTTTTGCAATAGGAAAAGGAGGAACAGGATAATCAGAGGCCCCAGCCCAATCAGAGGGCTTGATGGCATTACCTGAACTCCATGCCCCTACCCCAACGAGAGAGGTGTGTAGAGGAAGTGGTCCCAGAGTGTGCAGGATTAAGCATTTATTGAGTGCCTATGATACACTGGGTGCTTCTTCATATAAGTCATCTGATTTTAGTCCTCACATTAATATTAGGAAGTTGGTTATTATTGTACCTGTTTTACAAATGAGGAAACTGGAACTAAGAGAGTTGACTGATTTACCCAGGATCCCAAAGTTAATCAGTGGCAGAGATGGTATTTGATCTTGGTTCCTTTCTACCCTTGACTTTCTGTTATGCAGAGGCAGCTGTAGTAATATATTCACGATATACATTATCCTTATATTAGGGATGATCAAACTGAGTTAAGTTAGACTAAGTAATTTTTTCAAAATTATGTATTTAGCAAGTGGGGAAATAGGAGTTGAAATCAGGAGATTATTAGAAATAAGCTGCAAGCTCTTCCCAGATTTCAGGCTATCTTTACACAAAGGGTTGCAAAATACCAGCAGTTAAAAAAGACACCAGTAAGTGGGAAGTCTGCATGTGCAGAAATAATACAAGTGATGTGACATCTGGCAATGCCTTCTTCACAGGAAATGAAGGTCGGGGTGGTCGTATTATGGATGACCTTGAATGACCCACCTAAAGATTTATTCTTAGTTTGGTAAGCAAGTGGGGGCTTTTGAAGAACCTTGATTGAAGGTGATCAGAGCTTTCCTTTTGGAAAAATCAATGCATACATTAGAAGGTGAAGCAACTGAATGCAAGCACTCTTTCTCAACACTACTAAAATTGGAATGACTTGATTGCCTTTCTGCATTCTCTTGACCTTTTTGCCAATATCAGTTGGGAAACCTACTGTTATTTAACATTTACTACAAGGCATTATTTCTTTTTCCTCAAAGGTATTTGAATGGTGAGGCTAAGATCGCAAACTTTTGCATATATACAAATGAAGACATTTTAATACTAAGTAAGTCAGAACAGTCAGTATTTTAGTGACGAAGGTTGAAATGTAAAATCCTACATGTTGTTTCTTAGGTAACTTTTAAACCGATGGAAATAACTATGTTGCAATGAAGTAATATATGACTTATGTGTATATATATACGTATGTGTATAGATGTATATGTGTGTGTATATATATCTATACACATACATATATAGATATATATATTTAGGAGTCTGCACTGTGGGCTATTTTCTATTTCTCACATTTACCTCATATTCTTCTCAGTAACACTAGAGGTCACTCAGACCCTGTCTTTAATTTAGTTTTGCTACTGCTCACCTTCATTTAAGTTGTATCTGAATTCCTGTTGTAGACTTGGCATTTCTCTTTATGAATTGTACAGCTGGCCTCTCTTAACCTGCTAATGTTAGTTTGTAACATTCCCTATTATACTGATAGTTTAATTGACAAATTAACTTATGTTAGTTTGCCAGATATTGGCACAAATGCGATGTTTCTTCATTTCCTCAATGGTTGATGTCAGCAATAGAGAGGCAGATTGATTGGAGGCAGAATGGTTCTAATTTCAGAAAAATCAGTTATAACCATAGTGTTCAGACTGCATTTCTTCAAATATTATATGTTTGAATGTGTGAAATAGGCTCTAATTTTTGTTTTCAACTTCTAACATTTTTTGTCTTCTGCAGACATACACTCAAAACATTAGTTTATTCTTTGCATTCATTAGGTTGTTCATTTATTTAACAGTCTTTTATTAAGCACACACCATATGCAAGAAACTAAGTCAGGCATTGAGAATATGGAGGTGAATAATACTGAAAATGGCTCAATAAATTTTTTACTCATGTTCCCCTAAACTCTAAAATGTTGTGATACTGGGAATGGGCTTACTTAAGTTCTTTACGTACAAATTTAGTAAACTCTAGGAAAAAGAGGGTGGTTCATCCCTTCACTTTCTTATACTTTTCTTTTCTCCTTCTAACTCCTCCCAGAAGGTACACTGGTGGGCACCTGCTCTTAGGTATCCATGTCACTGACACCTAAATACCATCTGGGGGTAAATGATTTTTCCAGCTACCTGAACCCATTATGGCCTCTAGGATACTGGCCATCAAAGGACTTGCCAAAACAGAACATTTTCATGCAGCTTCCGCAAAGTGCTTGAGATAAAGTTTTGTTATGAACACGAGGCTGTTTTCTGAATGCGACCAAAAAGAAGCAGTCTTTGCTTTTCCTTTAGTTACCTCCGTGAAAATCTCCTTGGGAATGTGAAGACCACAACATGGTCAAGAGTAGGGATTCTCAAATTTTACTTTGAACCACGTGGAGGGTTTTTAACGACACAGACTTCTGCATTTCTGATTCAGTAGGTCCAGATGACACTTGAGAATGTACATTTCTAACAATTTCCCAGATAAAGCTTCAGCTGTTGGTCCTGGGGCCCCTCTTTCTGAACGACTGGTCTAGAGGATAGAGCGCCGTATTGGGAGTTGGGAGACTCAGCTTCTAATTTGGCCACAGACTGGTTGTGTGAAAATGGACAAGTGATCTAACCTCATGTGACATTAATATTTTATACAGGTTTGCTTATACCTCCGTTGTGGTCATTTCCAAATAATCACAGCCTACAATTTATGAGAATTGTTTTCCTACATCTCTCTTCCTCACTTTCCCCATCTCTCCTGGGTCCGATCTAATCTAACTACTTGGAGTTCCCCGAAGACACTATGCTCTTCCATAATTCATTGCTTTTGTGTGTGCTGTGTCCTAGAGCTGTCGTCTTCCACTGATTAACTTGTTAACTCCTATTCATCCTTCATATACCAGTTTAATAGTCATAACTGTGGAGCTTTATCTAACCTGCCCCCACCTCCAACTTTCCTTAATAGAGCTGATTATTCCTTTTAAGCTCTTCTCATAGTACCTTGAACATAATAGGCATCATATCAATATAAGGCTCTTATTGGTTCATTGGACAGCCACTTCCCTCACAGAAGATAAAGTCTTGTTTATCTTTGTGTCTCAGTTACCCTAGGTAGTTCTAGTACAAAGCTGGCATTCAATAAATGTTTAGTGCATGATTAAATCTATATATGTATCCGCTTTCCTTTCTATATTGTGAGAACCTAGATGGATATCTTGATCATTTTTGCGTTTTTGAGACATTAATCTCTTTATACATTATATTTCTATATTAATGAAGGTTAAATTGCGTAAAGAATGAAAAGACCTTATATGTCTTTTAGTTAAAGTGTCTCCAGATTCTAAGTGCAATACTGACTTTGTATTTTTTCATTGTGCAGTTATTATAATTGGATTTGATTTTAATAACAATATTTAGCATTTAGAATAGTGCTTTTGTGCCAGGGACTGCACTAAACACATTTCAGAAATTTTTGCAATTTTCACAGCAACCTACAATGTGAGTTTCACTGTTAACCTATATTTCACAGAACAAAATACTGAGGTTTGACTGAGCAAGGTCATGTATTTAATGATGAATCTGGGATTCATACTCATTAAATTATTATATTAAAACAATTTTGAGAGGGAAAACATTTAACCAATGAATTTGAATTGCCAAACACGTGTCAACATTTAATATAATACTTAGAGAAGTTGGTGAAAGCAGAATACAGTGAATGTCCTTGTCCCAGAAATAAAATGGAAACAAGTTCTCCAGAGTTGTACTAAGAATGACTTTGTGAAGCTTTGATAATGTGTCACAGCTTTGTGGCAGGAAAAGCAAGCATACATATAATATGTCATTGGTCCTGTGGCAGAGCTCATGCTAAGCAGTAAAGCCACATAATTCCTGTTTCCTTGTTAGGCTGTCAAAAACTCAGGCCAAAAAGAGGCAGTTACTATTGAATGAGTTGAGTCTTACATGCTCATTATGTTCCCGAATCTTGGTTCTTCAAGGCCAAGAGTTAGAAAAGAGTAGGTTTTGCCCATGGCTGGTTAAAGCATTTGCTTACTTTGTCTCGGTGCCTGGCACAGTTCTTTGTACCAACAGCACATCCAAGTAGACAGGAATTTTGTTCCAGTCCCATTCTATCTGGAGGTTGCTTACATGGTCAGTTTACTTTGGGCACTACATTCTGATAAATAAAATCTAGTCTGCAGTTGTTATGAGTGACATTATTGTCATTAGTGACTTGAAGACTCTTTTTAATCTAGGAATTATAATGTCTTACTTTGGGTCCAACCACACTTTTTCCTGCCACTTAAGGCTGACCCTGAGATAAGGAGTTGATACAGGGAATTTATTTTGGAGGTGATCACAGAAAACAGAAGTGTGGGAGTATGGAGAGAGAGACAAGAAAGGAAGAAAAACAATAAAGTTATGTGTGAATGAGCTGATTATTGCTTAGAATTGTCCCACTGGAAGACAAGGAAGTTGGGACATTTATCCATAGGTTTTCATTCCCCATAGGATGAAGATTGCATTGGGGGCACAGACTTCCCACATTTCTGAGTTGCACCTGCGTGTGACTAAGCTACATTTCCCAGCTTTAGAGAGAGCAATAGAGAGAGGCACCATGGGACACTGGCAAAGATGCATGGAGCTGTCTACCACACCAGTGCTAAAATTAGGTGGCCTGAGGGGGAAATAGCACAGTCCATCACAAGTGTCTGCTACAGATGACAAAAAGGGTTACCTAAGAATAATAGCCAAAATGCTGAAACTAATTGTTTGTGCTCTGCTAATTCTTTTACATGTTTATGTGCTTTTTTTGGTATGTTCTGGGAGATTACAACCATGTCAAGGGGTATTCAACTTAAGGTTGGTATTAGTGCCAACCTCTCTTCATTAAAAACTGGCAAAATGCCAATTTGTGGCACATTTTGAGAGAACCAAAAAAACAGAACTAAAACTTTCATTTTAAAGCTCATTAATGAGTGAATTTTACTAGACAGTAAGGTCATTGGATGGCAATAGTTGAGTATAAGACTAGAATGACATGCATTTAATATAATAGCATTGAGAATTTTTGACTTAAAAACATCTTGTTTCTCATTGCAGGAAATTTAAAAAACCTAAATAAAAAAATAAAGAAGGAAACTGTATTAACCATAACCTCTCATCCAGAGATAATCATTGTTGCTATATTGATATAATTCTTTCCAGTCAAAAATTCTTATTGTAGATGTGAGTAGGTGATTATTTTTCTTTTTGCTAATAAACGCCAGTTCCCTATTGAGTGGCAGGCAAGGAAACTAATATTTATTGAATGCCTTTTATTTGCAGGACATTGAGTTGAACATTCTACACACCTTCCCTTGTCCATTAGCTCCTGCACTGTTTGTTTTTAGGAAGCCACCATCCCAGCCCCAGAGGTCAGTCTACATGTGTTGGGTACTGCCCAGAATCTGTCTCCAGTCATTGAGAGAATGCTTTGTCTTCTACAGGCCCCGAGTGAGCAAGTCAGAAAGGTTAAGGGCGGCCTGGGAAATGCTGAGAAGGGTTTTTTGTAATGGAAATGAAAATGGAATAGAGAGAGGCAGGAGGAAAGAGGGAAATGTATTACAGCAAAGCAATGGAAAAGAAATTTCCTTAAACTTATTTCCTTCCAGCACTATGTTATGTCTGATTTAAGTCTGCCTGTTCAAATGACTAGGCAGATTTTCCCAATTAAACCATCATTTACAACCCTGCTTATCCCAAACGTGTAAATAAGCTTCTTTGGGTTTGTCTGACAGGCGTTTGCTTTGCATCATCATTCGTGTTTTGACAACATTACTGGAGATGAAAACAATTCTGCCATACTCCCAACTCCTTCAAAATGTCTTTTTCCTCATTTTATCTTTGATTCATTGGTGTAAATAAATAAAACCTGCCCTGCCATGTCTTGCTTCTCCACCCCCTTTCCTCTTCAATTCAGGATTTTAATTTGAAAATGGTTATTTTTAGCTTTGTTCTCAACTTGTGCCTATCCTCTGTCCTCACCATGCTGCTGATTGCTGATAACACAGCTGGCTTCTGGGGTGGCCGGCGCAATCTGCAAACATTACAGATAAGATTGATTGAAAAGTGGGCTGCGGCTGATAGAGACCCCTCTGAGATCTAGGAAGCAGGAGCTTCCTAAATGGTTTGCTTTTAAGGGTGAAATTTCTCAACCACACCTCCATAGGGTAGGGGAAAAGGCAGCTATTACAAACTGCCCCTTCTTTTCTAGTCGTTGGAACTCAGAGGTGGGCTGAGCAGTCGTAATTTTAGAAAATTGGGGACTTTGGGGTAAGAGAATGGACTATCTTTTAAACTATGTAGGAGAAAAGAGTCAAGAGGTATGCCACATCCAGAGGTGGTTCGAAATGAGACTTTCAGTGAAAGTATAAACAGGGGTCCCAATCTGATAACCTATGTGCCACAAGTGCCCTGTAGATGTGTTTTGCTTGGCTTGTAGTGTTTTTCTTTAAAAATGTATTATTATTGTTGTTATTCAACTATATATTCAATATTTAGTTGTATATTCCATATTCAATGATATTTTCAGTATGAAATTGAATATTATATATTCAATCATTTATTACATATTCAAATATATATAAATGCACATATATATGAAAACACTTACTATGCCAAAAACTGCTCTAAGCTCTTCACAAATACCAAATAATTTACGTTTTATAGCAAACCTATGAGTTAGGTTCCAATACTGTCCCTAGTTTACAGATGAGGAAACTGAGGCACTGAGAGGTTAAACAACTTGTGTAATGTCATGTACCTTGTACATAATATTAAAATAGTGAGAGACTTTTACATATAAAACTAAAAGTCAATATTTCTAACTTCTTTGGAATATTTGGAACTTCTGGTGAATATTGGGCTCTCAATCCTTAGGGCAACAAATGCCCCCTTAGATAGGACACGTATGCTATAGTTTATCAGAGTCTTCACATGTCCCTATTCTCTGTAATTGGTAATTGACTTTTAAAATTTCTATTTTCATTACTCCTGTAGGTAGTTGAGGAAATAATGTCTGAGATAGATCCATAGTTTCCAAATCAGGGAGATAGGTTTAGCAAAAGGAGGGGTTGGAAAATGGCAATGGGGGATGGAGAAGTCCTGGGAAACTGCTTGGAGTCCACTGGTCCCAAACACCCTGTCACGCACCTGGGTAGTGATTACAGTCACTCCTCTATTCAGCAGTATGTAGTAGATGATTAAAACTGAGCTCAAAGCTAAGGACACACCTCTGGGAGGAAACCAAACAGAACACTAAGTCTAGTGGAGGACAGTGCTGGTAATCAGTGACCAGAACCTCATACATTATGAAGAGGAGAGAGCATTGGAAGTGGTCATGTCTGAGGAGTCAGCTCTGAGGAGGTGACTGTTCAAAGTGCATGAGTGGAAGGTAACCAGGCAGGAATAGGTCATCACTTATGGTTGTGAAGAGTATGCCCTGAAAACATAGCTTTCCTGAGAGAGCATTAGGAATAGAGAGCAGCAGCTGCAAATGCTGGAGAGAGCACAGCAGGCAGAGGAAATGAATGGAGGACAAGTGTTGGGTGTGAGGGGTTTAAGGTGTGTCGGGGGAGGACACTCAGCGGCTTCATCTATTAGTTAAGATATTGGTTTCTGAGTCTCAATTTTCTTCATTTTTAGTATGGAGATGAAAAAATGTGCTGACCTCATAGTTTTGCTAGAAGACTTAATTGTGTTATGCAAGTAAAGCATATGCTTAGCAGAGAATATGACACATCGTAATTGCTCCTCAATATGACTATGATGTCATATTAAGTTTTTGTTCTATAGTTATTGTTGTTAATAATAATGATGAGGTCAATAGTATTTTTATTATTGTTATTAGAAACTCCACTTGGTGCATGGGAAGAGAAAACTTATCGTTTCCATAAGTGCACCTCATGAAGATCCAAATAGCAGAGCCATGGATGAATTAATGTGCAATTAATTGACCCTGAGATGGTGGGGTATCAGGAAGAAGCAAATAAAAAGAAAAAGCAAAGCAAACAGAACAACAAAAAATCTACTCTAAAATGCTTTGACAAAATTTCTTCCTGCTGTTAAAATATAGCAAAATATTTCTCCATACTCGTGACATTTGTAATTGATTGGAGAGGTAAAGAGATAGAATTCAGGCCCAAATGGGTGATTGATAGTTTCTTTCTCATACCCAACATAAAGCTAGAATCTGAACTTCAAATCCTAATTATAATCCTTTTTATAGCACTTATGACTCAGAAACAACTTACTTCTTTGTGCAAATAATCCAGCTTGGCATCAGTGTGATGTCCTACAGGAAAGCAAAGTAAGAGCCTCCTGCTAGAACAGCCCCACAGTCCTGTCAATTATTGTAGTCTGGATCTGTCACATTTTGCCTCTATTAACGTCTGATTTCATTGCTCTAACAAGAGATTGAGAACGAATGTCCTTCTCCCTGTTATCTGTTCTCTCGCCCTCACTGTTTATCAGTTCTTCCCTCTGGGAGACATAAGAGGGCTATGAGCTAAAAGGAAACAAGCCAAGCCGTATACACCCAAAATTTGGTTCAGAGGCCTTTCTTTTTTGCTCTCCCTCTGAAACAGTTGAAAGCTGTTCAAATGTGGGAATTAAGGGGAAATTTCTGCCTTTTTCTTTTTCCCTTCTCAGCATTCATTAGTTCTTCTACCAATAAAAGCTTCTGGAGATTCCTTTGGGCAGTACACCTTCTCCTCTCTCAGACCATTATGTGACCCACCCTTAGCTCCAGGGGTGGGTGAGTGACCAGCTTGGCCAATCAGTTCATCCGATTCCTGGAGCCACAGTGTTTTCTTCAGGGATGGGCACATGCCCTAGTTAATCCAATCAGAGCTAATATTTGGGTGCTTACTGGGGAGGTTGGAAGGAAGTTGTTCTCCTTTGTGCTGATCTTATAAAGATGAAAGACCAGAGATTCCAGAGGCCACATGAAGAGATCCTGTTAGAGCACAAGGAAAGGACACAGAGGAAAGCAGAGCCAAGGCATGGGGGAAGGAAAGAGAGATAGAGGATAGAGGGATAGAGATACAGAGATAGAGGGGAGGGAGGAAGGACATGTGGGTGAGGGAGATAGAGACAGAGAGAGAGAGATGCCTAAAATCAAGTCTACTACTAGCCTTTGTAGTTATATGATTTAACAATTTCCCTGTTTTGCTTAAGCAGTTTGAGTTGAATCTTCATTAATTGCAACTTTAAGAGTGATGATGAATAAATGTATGTTCACAGCCATCCAGGTCCCAAGCAAAGCAAAACCTTTGAAGTCGGTTTGTTAGTTCAGCAGAAGGAGGAAGACAAAGAAAAGAAGAGAGCTGTGAAATCAAGTGGTCTAGAAATATATATATATATACACACACAAACATCCAAGTAGATGGACCATGCTAACTTGGAGTAGATTCTGAGCCATTGGGTGTGACAAATGGCATGTGTGAATTTCAAAGGTTGAAGTAAAAGGTTGCAAATCTTGACAATGACACTTTGTGGCTGGAAAGCTCTGGTATGACAACTGAAGTCACACTTCCTGAGGGTGTGTGAAAGATTATCAACTTCAAATTCTGATCCCATCAAGTTGTGCATCCTACTTTTCATTTCTCATGTCCTTATATGTTATCAGTAAAGGCAGTGGTAATTTGTAGGGTGAGGTTTTAATATTTATTTATGGTCAGGAAACACAAGCACATGGATCCGTCTTTGGCTTGGAGAAGGAGCAGGATGACTGGTAGAAGATGAACTCAAGCACTTACACGTTATTGCCTCTTAAGAGTACTGTGATTTTAGGTGGTTTCCTGTCCCACCCTATGAAATTCCCACTTACAAGGATGTTACAAGTGGTCAGGCAGGTGCTAGATAGCGCAGTTTTGTAGACAATTGTAAGGAGCTTGGAGGAAGCCACTTCTACATCCTATCATATATTTTAAGACAAGTTTCATGCCACCTTTGCCTCTTTCCCTTCCCAAACTAGATAATAGCAATTACTCCAAATAATCATCATATGAAGTTATTTCCCAGATGTGCACAGGAATCAGTTGTTTTCAAAGGTCCCCTCCCAGATCCTAACACAGTCCCTGGCACATAGTAGGTGCTCGGTACATTTTTGGGGTTGGAATTAATTCCCTTATCGTATCATCTTTGCTTATATGTATTTTTGCTCACTGTGATTCTCCTTCTGTAGAATGCTATTTTTTATTTCAAACTCCACTCAATTTTTCCTAGTCTCTCTCCATTTCTCATATAAATGAAGAGAGAGAGTGAGAGAGTTAGTTCTGGTTTCTTATGAAAAGAGGAGCTCAGTCATGGTGGCCAGAGCCAATTGATTCCTAATTAAATGAAGCATAGAATTGAGCTGGGATGTATTTGTTCTGATTCAAAAGCCATCTTTCCTTCCTGCCTGATGATTGTGTCTCTTTCAGTGTCAGCACAATGTGGGCAGGGAGGAACTCTCTCCGCTCTGTTCCACTCCACACAGGGATAAAGGGAGATGTAAGCACAGAATGCTTTGTGATAAAGCAGGAGCCACTTGTTAGAGCAAGGGGAGAATCGACAGTAATAGGAGACTGCCCAAATGGAAAGGATGGGATCACAGGCCGTCATTCTTTTAGCAGCAGAAACTTTTCACTCCCCAAGAAGCAGGAAAGAAGCCAGCAGAGGTGATTAAGCCAGTGATCAGGATGAAGAGCAGTCTGACATACAGTCGATGTGCAGAAACGACTCAGCAGGCTCGCCGAGCTGGGGTTGAACCTGTGGCTCTGTGAACCAGCCGGAACAGTTCGTCACCTGGAATCTGCCAAGAACCAGCACTGTAATTCACCTGTGGCTGTAGACACTGATCATCAGGCATCCTGTTTACACCCACTGCCTCATTCATGCATTCAGCAAACACGTATGGAGCTCCCTCTACATGCCAGACCGCTTTCTAAACAGCGAGGATTCATAGGTGATTAAGATAGTCTCTTTGTCTAGAGGAGCTCATAATTTAATGGGGGAAATGATATATGATCCCAGAGTAAACCCTCCATAACTGGTAGCTCTTATTTTCATGTTCTGGGGACCCAGGTAAGCAAGCGCTTATTAGTGATTATTTCATGTAACAACTCTAGGAGGTAAATTCTATTTTTCTCTCTGCTTTTTAGATAGAAAGCAGTATGATCAACATCATCCAAAAATCAGTGGCAAAGCTGAGGTTTGAGCCCATGTGGTTAAGAAGCAAGCACAAAGTGCTGTGGGAACAAAGGAGTGATTGATTCACCTTTTCTGGGAGCATTCAGCAAAATGTTACTTTTTGATTTGGATCTTGAAGTATAACTAGGAGTTTGCCTGGCAGACAAAGATTGAGGAGATCATTTCATGATTTGTAATATATGAGTGGGAATGGCCGTAAGAAGTATTTCTGAGTGCTTTTATGAAGCCCAGTTAAATAATAGTTTTCAGTGAACAGGCTATTTTGAAAATCTGATTTAGATTTATGGCTTTAAACAATATAGTTTTGGCTTCAGTGTGATGTTCTCATTTTATTGACTTTTGTAGCAAGAGGCAAAGCGTTAAGAGAAGCTTAGAAGGGAGGATGAATCTGTGAAGGGATATGGGATCAACTCTCAGGATCCAGTGTAGGATTTAGAGCAAGAGCAGAAAAGCCATAATGGAAGTTGAGCCCAGAGTGACTGTCATAAGCAAGATTTGGGTGTGAGCACCTGGGCTTTATCCATTTGATATGGGGCACAAGGATGTTTCTGTTAGATTTAAAAGGGCTGGGTCTCAGAAGACAGAAATGGTGTATGAGCCTTTAATTTCACCAGTCCCTATGTTCCTGGTGTTGCCTTAGTGTTGAGTGTCTGATTTCCAGCTAAATAGTCTCCCAGGCTCATTCCTGCCCTCCTCCAGTCAACAGTTTCACCAATAACCAGAATTAACATTCTAAAAAGCAAATTTTTTTCATGTCACTCCTTTGCTTGAAAATCCCGTAGTCTTCAGGATAAAATCCCAAACCATGAGCAAATCATGTAAGGCTCCTGCCTGACTCTTCGGTTTTAATTGTTTTGTAACCTAGAGCCTCCCCTGCTCTCCACAACCAATGCTATCCCCAGTGCACAGCATCTCTTGAAATATTATTACTCCCCCACACCTCCCTCGTCTAGCCAACTCTCCTTTTCTCATGAGTGTAATATTAAATATCCTCTTTTTAGGAAAGCTTCTCTGACCCTTTTGAAGACTGGGTGAGGGTTGCCCTTCTCTATGCTCCCATAGCTCTCTTATCACTTGTCACATGTTTTGGACATGACTCTGTGTGTGTGTGTCTCCTCCCCAGACTTATGAGCATCAGCGTCTTTGATCATTTCATACGAAGGCACTCAATAAATATTCAGTGAATGAATAAATGGATGAATGACAAGATGGGAACTTCATTAGAAATGTTATGGAAAATTTTGACCAAATTTCTCAAATGCAGTTTTGGTTGTGTGGTTTCTGTGACAATATGTTTGGTCTGAGTTGGGTCAGGGTCTAGTTCTTTACTTTTCAGTCATCCTCCTAATGGAACTGTTGGAGGAAGAGAATCTTCACTATGATGGCAAGTTAAGATGATAAATTTATTTTAATATAGAATAGCTCCCATTTAAATTTTTTATTTTGAAATAATTTAAAAATTACAGAAAAGTTTTAAGAAGAATACAAAGGATTCCTGATATCTTTCACCCAGGTATCCCAAATGTTAGCATTTTGTCACATTTGCTTTATTATTCTCTCTATCTATATATGTTATTTTTTCTTCTGTAACATTTGAATATAATTACAACTATGATATCTCTTTAACCCTAAATACTTCAGTGTGTATTTTTGAAAATAAAGACATTCTCTTACATCAATACAGTACAGTGATCAAAATCAGGAAATTAATATTGATACAATACTATTATCTAGTCTGGAGATCATATTCAAGTCCAAGTTAATTTAGAAGAAGCATTCAGTATTAAAAAAAAGCACTTGGTTTGTCCTGTGTCCTCATGCTTATCTAAGTGGAACATCTTTGAATCAGAAACTTGCCAGAGTGGGCTCAGGAGGCAATGAAGGAGGAATCAGGATTTTCCTGTTAGGACACAAGGGTCTGAAGCAGGATGAAATCAGAACCCTTTCTGAAAACAGATGTAAAAAGAGAGATGGAGCAAGAGAGAGAGAAAGAGAGAGAGAGGAGAATGAAAAGAGACTTTAGATGTCCGTATGAGACAGGTACTTATCCCTATAGCCCTCTGTCCAGGTTCTGAAGTCCCCATTCCCTGGACTGCAAGAAAAATATGCTACGTGCTAGACTGGGCTCTTTTTGTTGGATGCGTCAGTGTGCCTTTCTAGCAATTGTGCTTTAGGACACATACACACACACATACACACTCTTCTAGCTGACCTTTAAAAGGCTAGTCTCCTTTAGAAACTAGGCAAGACTTTGCTTTCTCCTGTTATACCAGTTTGCCTCTGCAAATAATTTCCCCTGCCATATTTTCTATTTTACCCCTCATGCCATGCAAGATGACAGCTAAATGTAAATAAATATATCAGTGATTCTAAACAGAAACTGACACTCCATTCACACTATACAAACATAAGAAGAAAAGTAGATTGAAAACACCTAATGAATTGAATCTGTTTCTTTCCACCAATGTTTAGGAATGGCTGAAATTTAGCTATCCAGGGCCACCATGTCAGGGGCTGCTGGGACCTAGTTGTTCTTCAATTCTCATTTTCCATCACAGTGATCATGCCATCTGCCTTTGTCACTTGCTCTTATCAGACACACCCCCACAGACCACACTGGATATGGGAAACAGGCAGCACTGTCTGGTTAGACTCAGACATCCCTTGGAGTTGCACCCACTCGTCCCTTGCCATATAAATTAGAGCTTCTTTTCTTGGCATGATTAGCCCTAGACCTGGAATATGAGAACAGTACATTGAGAAATATGGGGAAAGAGGGCCAAATTTGTGTCTCTGTCCAGAGAGGAATCATTTGTCTATGCATTCTGCAGTTATTCACAATTCTCAGCTATGTGGTCTTGATCTGTTTAGAAACAGAACACACTTAGCTATAGTCTATATCTAAATGTAAATCTAGCTTCTCAACAACCATGAGGATTTGGCAGCCAATGTAGTAACTGAGTCAGAGTCAGCATTTTGGTGTTTGATAAAAATATTCTGTAGTTCAACGATTACATCTCTTGTCCAGTGGATGATATTAGTGCTCGGCACTAATTAAATGAGATAACTTTTTAGCTTGAAAAGAATCTTAAAAATGACCTACTCTAATCTCTTCTTGATTTCCCATGAATATGCCTCAGTTTACTCACTTGTGCCCCACTTCCCCTCAGGAGTTGCTAAGTTTCACATGGCGGAGAGAATGTGGCTCTTGGTCCTGAACCTGTGGAGGAATTTGGTATTCAATGGAAGGTGTCCACTTTGTCCTGCATATAGAGATGATTGTTTTCCATGACCTTCAAAACAGATTCTAAATACAAGATGTCCTCCTGTGAGTTAGGGCTGGAGAGTGTGGGCAAAGACAGACAGTGGAAATGGATTGGTAAGTGGACCCAGAGCTCTGATCTTGAGTAGTTCTCTACTTAGTTTGACTGTGGGGTCATTGCTCGAATGACCTAGAGAGGCTGAAATTCTTTTCTGTTCTGGGACTAAGACCACAAGGAGAGTTTTTATTGTAACTCTTCTCTTCTGGTAATAATGAAAATGAAATATCAAGAGCTCTTCATTACAGGCCTTAGGGAAATACGCAAATATGTTACAACTTTCTAAAATATGTCCTGATTAAATATCTCATTTCTCCACTTTCATAATCGGGAGATAATAGACCAACTGATTGTGCTAAATGGATTCCAGCAAGCCTCACTGTCTTCTTCCATCAGGAGGGAATACTTATTTCTCCATTGTGTCATCTTCCTCTACAAAGGATAACTCATTTCCACTATTTAAAGTAAGTTTCTTAAAAAAGAAAAGAAAAAACCTATAATCAAAGCTCCATTTCTGATTTATATATTCATATTTATTTGTGTATATATAGATATGGACGTATATATGCATTGGCCCGTAATGTTGAAAGCATTTTTTTTCTGGCTGGGGAGATTAAAGAATTTTTTTGCATCCTTCATAATGCTTTTTTTCCTTTTATTTGTATTTTTTTGGCAAAATTTTATAATAATCATGTGCACTTCTACAAACAGAAATAAGCAAACATTATGAAAATTTAGTACTAATTCCTGAATTACTAACATAATGTTGTGGTTTGTTTTAAACTTGCAAATTCCTCCTATACCAAATACCTGGGTAGAAGAGTTCAGGTAAATTAGACAAGGAAGGAGCACTTACTGTATGCCACACGTTGTGCTGAGATCTGGGCATATAAGGATAAACAAGTTATGGATGCTTAGTGTCAAATAGGCAAGACTATTATTTTTGTTTGCTTCTATGTCCTGTTCCATGTAATAAGAGTAAAGATATAGATGAGACTTTGGAGATGGAGAAATTACCTTTATTTGGAACAAGCAGGGAAGGTCTTTCCAAATAGCCTGAATGGGGTTTTGAAGGATTTACCATCAGCAATAGTGAAAGTGGTCATTCCAGATAGTGGGAACAGCATGTGCATAGGAAGGAAAGCTTTTTTTAAATTGCATCATGTGAAGGGGCAAATAGGAGTACTTTTGGATTGCTGGAGTATAAAGGAATGGGACAGCATGAGGGTGAAAGATCAATATGGCTCAGATTGTGAAAATCCGTGAATCCAATCAAGGAACTTGACCTGTGTCTTATAGGAAAGGAGGAACCAATGAAGCGGAGCAAGAAGAAAAAAGGCAACTAGTCACTCCCAAGACCTTAGTCTCACTCCTGTCCAGAGCTTTGCTACTTAGCCACGGGAACACAGGTGATCATACCTCAGAGGGTGTCTGCCAGCATTCATTAAGACCAATGCTTAATCTCAACTGACAACATCAATGTCAAAATCAGAGCTCGGAGCTGGCAGTACTTCAGCAGAGGAGTCTTTGGAACTTCCATGAATTGGTTCAATAAACAATCTTGCTGTGAAACACAGAGCTTGGTATTTAGAAGGCTTTTAGCTGGCACATCCACAGAGTCGCAGTGTCCTGTCCACTGACGAATTCCACTGTGAAATGTTGAAATACAGCTCTCAGCTCCAAGAAAGCATGTAGGCTTCTATTTGCATGCAAATCGCTGCCACTACTCATGTGTGAACTACAGCAGGCAATGGCTCTGCCAGATGGAATGATTTGGGGTAGGGCCATCCTCCTCGCTAAAGGCCACAGGTATCCACAGGTGCTGCGATGCAACTCATTCCTCTTTTCACATCACCCCCTGGGGAATAATCACTGCAATAATGGGCATCGAGGAAAGGAAACTCCATTCCACCCTGCCATCATCTAGTCAACAAAATGGTACTAATTAGTTTAATACTGAGCTAATGTAATATTTGATGCAATTAGTAAATTGAGTCATAGATGTGGAGAGGAATAACAGGGGACATGGTAGATTGACAGATCAAGGAAACTCCATTGGACTTTGAAAGGGTACAGAGTATGTAGTTTTCAAAGGAAAACCATTGTGGTCTCAACCCCTGTAGTGATTGGGTGTGTGTGCCTGGAATCAGAATGCTTGGGTTTTAATCACAACTCCACCTCTTACGAGCCAGGAGACTGAGTCAGTGCCTTTGACTTCCCAAGCGTCAACTTTCTCATCTGTAAAGTGAAGGTAATACTAGATGATTGAATTTAATCCTCCCATGATCATATGAGGCAGGTCTGATTTAAGTAGTTTGACAAATTGCCTGATATGTAGTAAAGCTTAACATTAGTAGCTATAACAATTATCATTATTATTTTAATGAAATAGCCATAGAAGCTGGTTGAATTAAATTTATTTACCCATGTAGCAGCTAATGCTGCACTGTGAACACTGATTTCTCCAATAAACAGGAAGCTCCTAAGGACAGAAACCATGTCTTCTCTCCTTAGAGTCAACTGTTTGCTCAGCTAAGTGAACATACTTAGCAGGTGTTCAACAAATAGCTGTTAAATACACAGTTTTTTAAACCTTCAATAGTATTTGTTGTGTTGTGTTATTTATTTCTCTTTCTCCTCTTCCTTCTTCATATCTCCTTCTCCACTATCATCACATCACCATTGTCATCATCACCACCACCTTTTTTCTCTTTATTTCCAAGACATAAAATGTGTCCCAGCAGGATTCGTGAAGATGGCATGGAAAGCAACATTGCAGATACTCAAGTGTCCTCTAGGAATACCCACCAGCTTGTGGATCTTTGATATTTTTCTTTTGAATCTCCAGACCTATTTTTCACCCTTTCCCAGCCCTACTCTATGGTGTAATTTTCTGGATGTCACACTTAATTTGCTTATCTTCAGGCCTCCTGTTGGATTAAGCCAGTGAGAACCCAGGAGGGTGAGGGCTCTCCTGGGTTTAACTGCTGCTTTTGTGCTCTCTGTGGCCACAGCTTCTGCTGGGCAACTTTCTCTTATAGCTTTGGTTTTTCTCTCTGGATTCCGGTATCTGATTCCTTTCCTTACCCTTCCAGGCCTTATTGGTTTCCCGGATTCCTGCCCACTTTTGTGCACATAGTTCTTTCATTAGTTTCTCTCCTTGAGTATGCCATCTGTTGCCTGCCTGGTCTCTGATTGACAGGGGCTCTGGTGAATAGCAAATGTAACAGGTTACCACCAAGTCTGCATGATCTGTGGCTCCCACTTACCAAGTGGCAGGACCTTAGCTGTCCCCCCACTATTTCCTGCCTTTATAGGGGTCACTAAAAGCAGAGAAGAAGGGAAAGGGTCTCACATGTAATCCAGCCAGTTACAGAGCTGCTTTTTCTCAGGTCCAGCTGTTTTTGCCCCCTTTTATGCCATCTGACTCTGCATCTCTGATATGGTAGTTGCCCGTACACTGCTTAGGCCACCCATGAGGTGGTGACACCCCTTCTTCTCCCCCCGCTTTGCTCCTGACCCTGATGTTGCTAGGACATTTATACTCTCTCACCTGTTACCCTGGAAATCCTCTACCTCTTGTTATCTAATCTCCAGTGCCCACCTCTCTCTTTGGTGGGTTAGAAATCACTATCCCATTTTTGTGTGCAGCAGTTTCTTGAATGAAAAAAACGAGGACCACTTTGGACACAGTTGTTTCCTTTCCTCCTTCCCAGAGTGTATCCTGCAGGTGAGTCAGAGTGAGTTCAGGTACAGTGGCACGTAACCTGGCACCACTCTTTCCTCTGGTAACTGCTCTGGGGATCAAGCCAGAGCCTTTCCTTTTTATTTTTGGTAATTTTCTCTCTTGCTCCCCTCACTGCCTTCTGGCTACTCGGGCTGGGTCTTCTTCCAGTCCAGCAAATGTCTTATATTCCTGAGTACTGACCAACACGGAAAGACTTCAGTTTCTTTCCCAGGGGGGCTCCTGGGCACAGGCCTAAGGAGAAACTGTGGCTAGCCATCTCTCTTTTTTTTTTTTTGAGGAGGAGGATTGGCCCTGCCCTGACATCTGTTGCCAATCTTCCTCTTTTTTTTTCTTTTTTCTTCTCAAAGTCCCAGTACATAGTTGTGTATCATAGTTGTAGAGGTGTAGCTCTTTTATATGGGATGCCGCCTTGGCTTGATGAGCGGTGAGTAGGTCTGCACCCAGGATCTGAACTGGTGAACCCTGGCCACAGAAGTGGAATGCGCAGACTCAACTGCTAAGCCACTGGGCCAGCCCTAGCTAGCTGTTTCTTTAGGTGTCCCCAAATGTATGGAATCACTAAGTGGCAGTGAAGGCAGATTTTTATGGTTAAGGCAGCTCTTCCTTATTTCCTAAGGATTGTTTCCAAGTAAGATATCCTGTTATTTATGTAAGTCTTTGAAATTCATGATAACATCTCATATTTGTTGCTTTGAGATGCTTTTACCTTTATCTCATTTGATCCTTGGTGGGCAAAGACTCTGAAGCTTGGAGTGTTTAAGTGACAAGGTCCCTGGTGGTGGATAATTAGACTTCAGGGTCAGAAAACCTGGACTCAAAGCCTTTCCTCGACCCTAACCTGCCTATCATTTAGGATCCAAAAGGGATTCTAGGACTCATTTAAAAAATTCAACTTTTTTTTTTGCCATGACGACAAGGAGGACTTGCTTAACTAATGTATTACCAACTACAAACAGCTCTTTCACCATCTATTGGATAAGAGAGATACTTAATCAAACACCTAAAACAAGATATGCCTGTTATTTATAAAGAAATACATAAAAAGGAAATCTCAAACTTCCGTGCAAACTAACACAGCTTGAGAACTGCAAAAATAGGCCCAGAGGTTCCCATAACTTCAGTTGGAAAAAATACTTACTTAAGAAAACTAGAATTTTATCCTAGGAAAATGTATTTGGAGACTCATTCCTGCAAGAGAATGTTTCCACTTTAAAACGAGTACATTTTATTTTTAGATTATCAGCAAAATGAAAACACAAAATTGAAACAGGAGTCCCGGAGACAGTATGGGTTCCTGAATATACGTTCTTATGTCACAGTTTGAGAAATGTCATCATAAATAAACTATAATGATACAAGAACAATTGACCCCATTTGAGGAGTCAGAAAGAAGATGATGTTTAATGTGAGTCTCTTAAGGATGAGGGAAGAGAGTGAAAGGGATAAATATGGCAGGTCGAGGGAGCTATAGTCACTCATAATAGCAACTGTTTCTTGAGAGCATATGATGTATTGTGGCAAGAGCTTATCTGCAAGCCCATATTTGAGGGCATGACATGGTCTAGGAAGTGTGGGCAGTGCAGTATGGCTGGGCTGCAGTGTGTATTATTGGGGAAGTAACTGAAGAGGAGGTTGAAATAGATTAGCGCTGATGGAGCTTGAATGTATATTAGGAGTTAGGGCTAGTCTAGGTCAGTGTTTTTCAATCTCTCTCTCTCAGCAAAACTCTTTATTGCAAAATTCTTATTCAGAAGACAAATATATAACAAGGAAAATGAGGTTTACCTCCAGTGGAAGCCAGGGAGATGGCCAGGAGCCCTGCCTGCTCTTCCTGTTCCACCAGATGCCTCTTATTCAAAGGTCCTGGAGAACACTTCTGCAAACTCCCTGGGATTTCAAAAAGCACAGTCTGAAAACCTGCTCCAGGTAATGGGAAATCACCAGATCTATGTTTAAAAAGATCATCACCTGCTCTATGGAGAGAGAAGGAAGTCCAAATAGTCTATTGCGGTAATGGAAAGGAGAGGTGATGAAGGCTTGCATTAAACCTATGATGATGAAAGTAAAGAAGAGGGACAGATACATCGTCAGGCCCAAGTTAGAGTCAGTATGATGTTGTGATTTCTGAAATATGGGTGTGAGGGAAGTGGGAGTACCAAGATGGTCTGGGGTTTTCTAGTCAGCTCAGATTGATTAGAAAATTCTGGGCAACGCTAGGAAGCAAACATGAGAGAACTATGTTCCCTTCCTTCCAGAGCATGGGGCCATCATGCTGAAAATATAGAGGGCAGCCCTCAAGAAAGGAGATAGGCATTTGGAAAGAGAAAGGGAATGACGAATGAGCATCTAGAGTAGAACGCAGTCCTCCTACCCCATTAACCACACATAAACCCCCCAAATAAGGACTTGAGATGGAGCGCTCTGAAATCCTGATGGTTTGGAAAGGGTGTGGAGGACCCTCCATAATACTGTGGACTTGGATGGAGTGTAAGGTGATTGTGGGGAGGAACGGGCGCGGTTCAAAATGCGAAAGAGATCAATTAAGTATGAATGACAAAATTGATACGAGTTCCCCAAACTGATATACAGATTCTGGAATTTACCAAAGCCCATATACATCAACTGAAAAGGATTCTGGAAGTTAATGGATGCTAGATACATAAAGGGACTTACTAAAGAACAAAAAATACCTCACGTCAACATGATCCACTCTCCTGAGCACACCACGCACACTCATGTTGCTCGTGCGTGACAGCATGGGCAGCTCACTTACACACCACTCCTTCAGAATGTTCTAGGAGCCCATTCCTCTCATCGAATATGTCAGCAAAATCTATTGGCTCTACCTTCAAAATGGCTTCTGAGTCTATAGGCTTGTTTCTATCCCTCCTGTCATCCTTGCCATATTTTCCTGGTTCAATAAAATGGCGTCTGTGTTTCCACTCTTGTGTTTTTACTTCCACCCTGCACCCAACAAAATCTATTTTTCAAAGAGCAGCCAGAGTGAACTTTAAAATGTAAATCGGATCCTATTACTCTCCTCAAAACCTTCATTGCTACCCCATACGTTGTCCCAGCCTTCAAGGCTTTGTACGATTTGGCCCCTGCCTGGTTGTTAACCTCAACTCCTACCACTTTGCCACCTCCACCCAAGACTACCTACGAGTCCCTGGTTGCTCCATTCTCGCTACACAGCCTTTCTTGGTGCTCCTGAAACATACAGGAGCAGGGCCTTTGTGTTTACTTTTTCCTCTGTCTGGAATGTGATTTTCCTAAATTGAGTTAATTTCTTCCCTCGCTTTTTTCAGCTCTTTTCCCAAATGTCATATACGAAGGGGCTTTCTTTGACCACCTTAACTAAAATAGCCCTATCTCCTATTCCCATCCCAAAGCCACACCTTGACCCTTCATGTGTCTTCATAGTACTCATGTATCTTAGAAATTGTATTTTTTTGGCACTCATGTATCTCTTTAATGAGTGCCTTCCTCATTAGGATGTGTCTTTGAGGGTGGGAACTTTAATTTTTATTGGCCATTGTTAAATCACCAAGACCTTATACAGTGCCTGGCACGTAGTGGACAATATATGTTTTTGGATGGTATCTTGATGCATGAATCAGATGTCTGCCTTCTCCCTTACATGTTTCTTCTCCTGGCTTTTGCTTGAATATCTGCTGGTTGTCTAGTCTACAACCAGACCAGGAACCTCTTGCCCTAGACTCAAGTAATATGATTTTTTCCAGTGCAGAGAACTTCACACTTGTCCAGGAGTTGGAGCATCTGAAAAGAATGATTTATTTTGCAGAATATCGTGAAATCTGGATAAATCAGTTGTGAAATAATGGCATATATAATTGTGTGGAAAATCAGATATCATCATGTATTTAGCAGTATACCAAAGTGTTTAAGAATAATTTCTAGAAGGAAAGGAGACTTAAATCTGTAGAAATCTATTTAATGACTTATTAGGGGTTTTTGCTGAGAATTTGAGGAAAAGGGTCATTTATGCTATAAAAGTTTTAGAACTTCTTGGACAATTTTGAATCATGGTGGTGTTAGAATTATTATCAAAGGCATTAGAGTTTAAAAGAAGTCAGGAGGGCTTTTTTCCTAGTGATAAGCTTTTTGAACCATTATCCAGTTAATTTAAAATATTTTAAGAATAATTCACTTACTATTCTCCTTGTATGAATAATCTGCTAATATCTGATAGAAGTGTCAAGGAAAAATTTTTTCCTGATCTAAAGCTTAAGCTTTCCTTGTCTTAATTTCACCCATTACTCTTACTTACATCTCCTTGTTCTTGTTAAATATTCACTTTCCATTTTCAGCCTCGCGCACCGCAGCTGTGTTTCTGGAACCAGTGAACTGGATTAAATTCTTCTGTCTCTCTCTGGGCCTTGCCCCTTCCTTTCCTCTTATTCCTCTTGGAGCTTTCCATAGTTTAACTCCACATTTTGGGAGTTAAAGTGTTCAGTCCTGAGTCCAGCAACTCATCTCAAGGCAGGGATGAATCAAAGCCTGCTTCACGTCACGTGTAGCCAAGGTTTGCTGGACCGTCTGGTCATGCCAGGCACTGCGCCTTTTGCTTTTTGTGTAAGCTCTTATTTCATCCATACAGCAGTCCTGTGAGGTGGTTATCATTATTCTTATTTTACAGATGAAAAAATTGGATCAGATGGAAGACCTAGGTTTGAATCTCAGATCTGTCTTACTGACTCCAAGTCCAAGGTTCTTTCTGCTCTATCATATAGCAGTAAGCCAGAGTTCTTTTTGGCAGCCATTTCACATTATAAACTAAGATCTAATTGACTTTTCACTTTGTTCCCCACCAGCTTGACTGTGTAAATTTAAGGTGTACAATGTGTTGACTTGATACATTTACATATTGCAAAATGATTACTACCACAGTGTTAGCTAAAACCTCTGTCATGCCACATAATTACCATTTCTGTTTTTTGTGTGTGATGAGAACATTTAAAATTTACTCTCTTAGCAGCTTTCAAGTATAATATGCAGTATTATTATTATTGTTATTATTATTATTTTGCTGAGGAAGATTTGCCCTGAGATAACATCTGCTGCCAATCTTCCCCTTATTTTGTTTGAGGAAGATTAGCTCTGAGCTAACATCTGTTCCACTCTTCCTCTATTTTGTATGTGTGTCACTGCCACAGCACGGCTGATAAGTGTTGTAGGTCTGTGCCTGGGATCTGAACCCGTGAACTTGGGCCACTGAAGTGGAGCATACTGAACCTAACCATTGGGCCATGGGGCCAAACCCTATAATGCAGTATTATTAACTATAATCATTATGCTGTACATTAGATTCCCAGAATTTATTCATTTTATAGCTGGAAATTTGTACTCTGACCAATGTCTCCCCTTCCCCCGCACCATCAGTCCCTGGTAACCACCATTCTAGTCTCTGTTTCTAGGAGTTTAGCTTTTTCAGATTCCACATATAAGTGATATCATACAGTATTTGTCTTTCTCTGTCTGACTTATTTCACTTAGCATCCTGTCCTCAAGATCCATCCATGTTGTCACAAATGGCTTTCTCATGGCTGAATAATGTTCCATTGTGTATATATATACCACATCTTCTTTATCCACTCATACAACTCAATAGCAAAAAAATAATCAGGCCAATTAAAAAGTGGGCAGAGGAACTGAATAGACATTTTTTCAAAGAAGACATACAAACAGCCAGCAGGTACATGGAAAGGTACTCATCATCACTAATCATCAGGGAAATGCAAATCAAAATCACAATGAGATATCACCTCACACCTGTTAGGATGGCTATCATCAAGGAGACAGGAGATAACAAGTGTTGGTGAGGATGTGGAGAAAAGAGAATCCTTTTGCACTGTTGGTGAGAATGTAAATTGGCGCGGCTACTATGGAAAACAGTACTGAGTTTCCTCCAAAAATTAAAAATAGAACTACCATATGATCCAGCAATCCCACTTCTGGGTATGTATCCAGAGGAAATGAAAACAGGATCTCAAAGAGATATCTTCACTCCCATGTTCATTGCAGGATTATTCACAATAGCCAAGACATGGAAACAACTAAGTGCCCATCAATGGATGACTTTTCCCATCAACTCCTGGGTTTCTTTTAGAAATAATGCTTTGGAAGCCTCTTAGTTGAAGACATCATAAAAATTAATAACATTTCCTTCATCAACTTCCTCCCCCCTGCCCATCCCTGCTCTCAACTCTCAAATTTCCACATTGCATTTTAGATTGTTCATTTGTGTCTACATATCTAACCTCTTTGGGTTTCTTTTGATAATTTAGCAGTCTTTATCGGTGTTTGCAATGCCTCCTCATATATTACCATTTGTGAATTTCATTAACAAGCTATTTGCTCCCTCCTTCAGGTCATTAATGAAGATGCTAAATGAAACTCAATCCATCAATTCCTGTGGCACCCCAGTAGCAAACTAGGTACTCAGAGGTTTATGATTATTTCTTGTTCGTGACTCTTGAGCTAGTTCCCAAATCAACTGAGAGTACTCATAGCCAAGCCAATTTCAATTAATTCTGCAAGGAGAATTTCATGAGCAAAAGCAGCACCTGCTTCTCTAAAACTAAGATGGATCACTCGCATTCACTTAACCTACTAAAATTAAAGTTGTGTCCAAGTAGCAATTATAGGACATTTCTCTGGTGATATTCAATCTTTTTTTGAATTTCTATTTACCTCATATTTTTCGTGACCAGGAACTGTTTCTTAAATATGTCTATTTTTCAGTTCCATGTTTGAAAATCAGTATGAATATAGATGTTTTCGTCTTCATAATTTAGAAGATTGCCATTTTAATTCTATTTGTTTCCTTCTCTATAGCAACTAAGAATTTTCCTGCACACAGTTTATGCTGAATAAAGATCTTATGATCAGCATTGTGTAATAAAAAATGTGCAGGTTGGGGCTGGCCCAGTGGCGTGGTGGTTAAGTTTGCATGTTAAACTTCAGTGGCCCGGGGTTTGCCGGTTTGGATCCTGGGCACGGATATACTCACACAGAAGAGCTACAACTCTACAACTATGATACACAGCTATGTATTGGGACTTTGGGGAGAAAAAAAGAGAAAAAGAGGAAGATTGGCAACAGATGTTAGGGCCAATCTTCCTCAAAAGAAAAAAATTCTTCTCTAAAAAAAAATGTGCAGGCTTTGGAGTCAGCAGACTTAAGTTCAAATCTCTGCTCCTCTACCTCCTAGTTGTATAACTTTGGAAAATAGTAACTTCTCTGTGTCTATACAAACCTCAGAATAATGTCATCGTGTGATAAAAATAACAAAAATTTAGGAGTAGTAATTCCTATGTTACTATCTTTCAGAATTTTTGTGAGTATTAGAATTGATGAAATGTAATAAGTACTCAACAAAAAAGTAGCCATTATTGGGGCCACCCTGGTGGTGTAGTGGTTAAGTTCACACGTTCCCCTTTGGCAGCCCGGGGTTCACTGCTTCCTGGGGATCCTGGGTGTGGACCTACTCACTGCTCATCAAGCCATGCTGAGGTGGCATCCCACATAGAAGAGCTACAACTCTACAACTAGGATATACAACTATGTACTGGGGCTGTGGGGAGAAAAAAGAAAAAGGAAGATTGGCAACAGATGTTAGCTCAGGGTCAATCTTCCACACACACACAAAAAAGTAGCCATTATTGAATTGAATTTTTTCTTCATTTGCAAAGACTTCTAGACCTACTCATGTATTCATATAATTATGTTCCATAAATTAATTTAAAAAATAGTCAACAGCCCAATAAGAAAAAAATAAGAAAGTCCAATATGAAAAAAATCAGCCTCACTAGGAATTAATGAATTGCAAATAATAAAATGAGATTCTATTTCATGC
Organism: Tapirus indicus; assembly: GCA_031878705.1. Lineage (NCBI taxonomy): Eukaryota > Metazoa > Chordata > Mammalia > Perissodactyla > Tapiridae > Tapirus > Tapirus indicus. Next base: position 25,709,019 of record CM062927.1, on the reverse strand, counting down.
CCACTAGATTTAAGAAAATTTCATTGGCTAGGACTTAACATTATCAAATTGGCATAAATGTATGAAATAAAAAACTCATGTACTGTTTGTGGGAATGTAAAGAACCATCACTTTTCTAGGTGTTTTTAACTGTTTTCCAAAGTTGAACATCAGTGTGATCTTATGAACTTTCAGTGCTCCTAGGGAATCTCAGATGTATGTAAAGAGAAGTTCATTGTACAAGGATGTTCATTGCAGTACTGTGCATTACAGTTATAGCTATAAAGAAGTAGAAGTAAATAACTTGTTGGAGTGGATAAATGGATGTGTAAACTATACCATATTCATTAGTGGAATTCTATTATGAGTTAGAAGTTAGTAAGGCTGTATATAGTAACCAACTACTGTACCTTAACCAAAAAGAGATTCTGCTTTTCTTACTTAATATGAAGTCCAGAGGCAGGACTACTTGTCATGGCAGTTTCACAAGGCCATCCAGAATCCAAGCTTCTATTCATCCTATTCTGCCATATCTAACATGTAGCTCTTTTCCTTATCACTACAAAATGGCTGCATTACCACTATGAATCACATCCTCATTCTAGGTAGGAAAAAAGTGAAGAAGAATGAAACAAGGAGGAGGAGGAGGAGGCAGCTGAAGCATCAGGAATTTTCCTGAGCAATCCCAAGGAGACTTTGCTTACATCTCATTTGCCAGAGCTGTGTCATAGAGCTAAACCTAGTGTAAGAGGTTGGAAAATACTGTCCAATTTTGCAGAGCAAATGACTGCATTGAAAGAATATTATATTTCTTTTAGTAAGAAAAAAAGTGAGGCATGGTATTGAGTAGGCAACCTGCAGTGTCTGCCCCCTCTATTTAGAAGTTGAAAAAAAAAGAACCTTATCCAGATTTATCAATCTGGGTAAAGCTGAAAAGCACAATATGAGTGAAAATCTAAGGAACAGAACAATACCTATGATATGGTATAGTTTATATGATTAAAAAAGCCACACAAAATAATTCTGTTGTTTATGGATACCTACACGTGTATTAAAAATGCAAAAACATGTCTGGGAAAGCTATACCACTTGGGAGAATAAGAGGGGAATAAATCAGGGCTGACTACAGAGTTTCAGTTCTTTCTTTAATGTGTGGTTTCTAAGCAAAAGTTCTGAAATAAAAGAAACGATTAAGAGCATATTTTATGAAATTCTATATTTTAGAGTTTGCTTCTCAGTTATTTGAATCGAGTTACATCTTCCAGGTGCCTAGTTGCAGTGGTTTTCTGTCTTTGGAGTCTTTTCTGTTTCAAACTTCTTAAATATAAAAAAATTGACCCCCAGGTCACAATCTAATTAAACGGATATAACCATTTTCTGAGAATGAAATCTGTTATTTAAAATCTGTAATAAATATTTTGAAGAGGAAAATAATAAGAAAACATAAATAGGGATTTGCTTTTGGCAATGTATTAAAATATTTAATTTTGAGTAAGAATGAAATAGTTCCTTATGTTATCCAGTGCCCTCTGAACTCTGAAATTCTTGTGGAGGAAATTACAGAGATGAAAACTAAATGGCATTTGATACAAGAATACAATTGAATACTTTTTGAATAATATATGTTGTGATATAAAACTGTTATGAAAATACATTGTTACACAGAGTGATAAAGTCTGTAAAATTCTTTTCCAATTCCTAAATCAAGTTTAAAGCTTGCAGTATTTACTGGCAGCAATAATGAGATGATAAAAGCCAGTGTAACTGATAAAAGCACTTATTTATGCTGAGAATTACCTTTATAATTTCTACCATTTGTTTATACATTTATTCAATAAACTTTTATTAAACACCTTTTATATATGAGGCCTTTGCCAGGTGCTGGGAATTCAGATATTACACAATTATTGCTCTGGCATTTAAGAAGCTAATGGAAACATAGAAATGTAAAAAAACCCAAAACAATTACAGTATGAAAACAGTGTTATTAACAGAGTCAGGGCTATGACTACCTTTGGGTTGGAAGGATGGAAAGACTTAATTTAGTTAATGACTGAATCAGTCCAGATACCAGCAGGAAATGGATGGCACACCCAGAACAGGATAATTTGACGTCGGTTGAATAAAGGACGATGCGTAAAGTGTGCCCAGGGAATAAAGAAACTACAAGACACGTGGGTGTACCACCTCTAAGCTCAAAGCGGGGACGGGGAAGAAATGGTCACCCTCCTCCCCTCTCAGGTCTCTTTGCCAAGGTTCCTCACTGGCCGAATACAACCAGTCAGTCATATGGCCTGGCCACTGATATGTGTCATTGCATGTAGGTGACTCTTTTGGGAAAGATGGAGATGGGGGCAAACACAATACCTGGCAGGATGGTTTTAGCTGGACTTAGACAAATAAAAAGCAGCTCAGTGAGAAAACTGCAGTGGGGGAGAAAGGGCGGGTGGGACAGTCTGGATCAGGAAACTGTGTGCAGAGGAAGAGAAGAATGGAAGCAGAATTTTGTTTCTGGATTTAACATGGCTAGAATTTAGGGAGTGTATTAGTGTATTGGAGTGTGTGAGTGACAATAGGGAAGACAATCCCTCTTTGCTGTTTTGGGTGAAATGAAATGTCCAAATGAAATGGTCAAATTCTCTGAGTAATTATAAAATTTGCTTTCACTTATGCCATGGCACTGTAGAATATTGTACTGTATATTGAGGTTCTCTCTCTCTCCCTCTCTTTCTTTCTCCCCTCTTCTCTCTCTTTCTCTGTCTCTCTCAATCTCTCATTGGGGGAAAATGTGCCTTGAACTCAACTCAATTTAACATTATGTGTGTGTGTGTGTGTGCATGAGTGTGCGCACCATGGACTTCTTTAGCAGCCTGAGGAAGACTATAGACTCTTTCTCAAAATAATCTTTTCAAATATCTAAAGTATAATATAGAGGATTACAAAGGAAACAATTATGTTGGAATACTATTATGATAGTATATAAAAATTGTGATGTAGTAAAGTATGAGCTGCTTTATTAGTGCATTAAATAGTATGTTCTTGTGGTGGGTCTATTAACTATGATAATTTCAGTGTAATGATAACTATAGAAACGATGTTGAGATAACAATTGTAAGTTAAATGACAGTATCTTTATTTATTTATTTATTTTTTATTTATTTTATTTTATTTTTTTTATTGATGTCTTAGTTTATAACACTGTGGGGTTTTAGTTGTACATTTTTGTTTGTCCATCACCTTGTGGATGTAACCCTTCACCCCTTGTGCCCCCCCATCCCCCTTCCCCTTGGTAACCACCAATCAGTTCTCTCTGTCCGTGTGTTCACTTATATTCCATATATGAGTGAGTTCATGCAGTGTCTGTCCTTCTCTCTCTGGCTTATTTCACTTAACATAATACCCTCTAGGTCCCTCCATGTTGTTGCAAATGGGACAATTGTGTCTTTTCTTATGGCTGAGTAGTATTCCATTGTATGTATATACCACATCTTCTTTAACCAATCTTCAGTTGAGGGACACTTGGGTTGCTTCCACTTCTTGGCTATAGTGAATAATGCTGCAATGAACATAGGGGTGCATACGCCTCTTGTGATGGTTGATTTCATGTCCATTGGGTAGATGCCCAAGAGTGGTATTGCTGGATCATACGGTATTTCTATTTTTAATTTTTTGAGGACTCTCCATACTGTTTTCCATAGAGGCTGCACCAGTTTGCATTCCCACCAGCAGTGAATGAGGGTCCCCGTTTCTCCACAACCTCTCCAGCATTTGTTGTTTTTTGTGTTGGTGATTATAGCCATTCTAACTGGTGTAAGGTGATATCTCAGTGTAGTTTTGATTTGCATTTCCCTGATGATTAGTGATGTTGAACATCTTTTCATGTGTCTATTGGCCATCTGTATCTCTTCCTTGGAAAAATGTCTGTTCATCTCCTCTGCCCATTTTTTGATCGGGTTGTTTGTTTTTTTGTTGCTCAGTTGTATGAGATCTTTGTATATTACTGAGATTAATCCCTTGTCAGACAAACGATTTGCAAATATTTTCTCCCAGCTGGTGGGTTGTTTATTCATTTTGTAGAAGCTCTTTAAAATGACAGTATCTTTGATTTCTACTAGTAACAAAGTGACAATCGAAGGAAATGTTAAAATTCACTTAGAGGTTAATGCAAATTGAGATGTCATCTTTCCTGTCCAAGTTTGGAACTACTGGTGGTCTGTAGACCTCACATTAGGTCTGTTTTAAAGCTCATTTACAATATCTTTGAGCAAATCAAGTGATTTTTTCAATCATGCAATTCACCAAACATAGGATGAATGCGTATCTTATGCCAAACATTGTGCTAAGGAGATACATTGTGAGGGGAAAATTTTTTTAACACTTTAAAATTCTGTAGAAAAATGCAATTAGCCCCACATGACTAGTCGCAAAATATTAGAAGGCAATAACTAAAGATTTCTTCTACTACTTCATGGAGATAATTCATAACACACAGGGATACTCATGGAATAATATACTGAATTTAATGTAATAAAAAATACACGACTGCTAAATTGCTACAACGAAAAATGTAACCTCTTCTCATGACAGAGCTTTAGCCAATTATAGTCATTGTTAATTCTTACAATTGGATGCAAGTCATGCCTTGTTTCAGGGAATAGGCTGTAAAGATATTATCTTCTATTAAATGTTGCTACAGATGTACTACTTTTAAACACTTTTTGTTGAGTAAAATTTAAACAAAGACAAGTGCACAGGACATAAATGTCCAGATGAATGAATTTTCACAAACCTACTACACCCATGTAACCAGCACCTTCATTAAGAAATGGAATATGAAAGTACCCCATGAGCCCACCTCGTTACTCTGTCTCAGACAGTATGCCCTATCCCGTGTCCTTGATGTCTAACAGGGTATATTCATTTTTACCTGTTTTTGTATTTTATGTCAACTGAGTCACATGACATGTATTCTTTTGTACTTGGTTTCTTTTACGCAACATCGTGCTTGTGTGATCAGATCATATTATTATGTATATTGCACATTATTTATACTCATAGCTGCTGAGATTTCATTGAGTGAATATACCACAATTTATTTGTTCATCCTACCTTTGATAGGCATTTGGATGAGATAAATAGCAATGAACATTCTAATGCATATCTTTTGGTGAATATATGTGAACATTTCTATTGAGTATATACCCTGGAGTGGAGTTATTGAGATATGTAAAGCGGATGCGTTCAGGTTTAAAAGATACTTTCAAATATTTTTCCAAAGTGATGGCAGCCATTTACACTTCTACCAGAAGTGAGAGTTCTAATTCCTCCAAATTCTAGTTACTACTTGGTGTTTTCAATCACTTTTATCTCAGCCATTCTAGTGTATGTATGTAGTATGTTATTTTGTGGTTTTTAACTTGATTTCCCATTATGGTTGATGAAGTTTATGATCTTTTCATGTGCTCGTTGCACATTTGGATATCTTCTTTTTCGAAGTTCTTTTCAAGAATGTCTGTTTTTCTATTGGGTTTTCCTCATTGTCAAGAGTCCTCTATTGGATGTATGTATTGCAAATATCTTCTCTCATTTTGTGGGTTAACTTTCACTCTGCTAATGCTATCTTTTGGTGGACAGATATTCTTGATTTTATTATAATCCAATTTATCATTTAAAAAATTTATGGTTAGTACTTTTTGTGTCTTGTTAAAAAAAATCTTTGCCTACATTAAGATCACTAAGATGTTCTATACTTTCCTCTAAAATCTTTATTATCTTAACCTTTTATATTTAGGTCTGCAGTTCATCTAGATTTTATTTTCATGTTTATTTTGAAGTAGATGATGAAATATATGTTTTCCATATGGATATCTAATTGACCTAGAACCAAATAAAAAATAATTCCCCATTGTATCTCATGTAATCATAGAAGTTTGTTTTGGAGTCTATTCTGTTCCCTTGGTTGTTTTGTCTATCCTTGTGCTAATACCACACGGTCTTACTTATTATAGCATTACACTAAGCCTTCATAGATGGTAGTATAAATCCTCCAGCTTTGTTCTTTTTCTTCAAGATTTCTCAGAGGTACTACTCTTTAAATCAGACAAAATTAAAAATTAAAAATTCTATTTCAGAGGCTGGAGCAATCCAGACTAGACGTAACTATTTGGATGAAGAATTATGTCAGTAGGCAGATAATCATAGAGATCCTTTGTATACGTCTAAGAGAGAACCATTCCTGATGAAATCTTTAACTAAATTGAGATAAAGTGCAGTATAACAGGAAGCTCACAGGCTTTGAGTTCAAAGCTGGTGGAAAATGCAGTACTAACCAGGTTTCCTCGATTCGGATCCAGCAAATATTTCCTCAGCACCTACTGTTTGCTAGGTGTTATTCTATGCCCTTCTGCCATAGCAGATGATTAGCTTCATTAACTAATGATCCTCATTCTCCTTTTTTGTAGGATATATTAATATAGAGAAATATTCTAATATTCCACCAAATTATATCCTTGCTCATAAACTGGTTAAGATTCCTTGGCTTTAAGCAACAGAAACTGATTTAACCAAAATGGAATTTATTAGAGAGACACTGGATGACTCATAAAATCAATGAATGGTTGAACGAAAGGACATTAAGAAGGATGAGGATCAAGATAGCTCAAGAGAAGGAACTCGTGGAAAACCTGAGTTCCCTAAAAACAGAGCCTGAGGCAAGATTTAAGTGGCAATGATTTATTGGAAGTTCATATCCCAGGGCAGAGAGTGGGAGAAAAAGGAAGTGAGGCAGGAAAGGATGGGGACCAAAGGCTAGGTGATGCATCACTGTATGGCCACTGATTCATGATGCATCATAAAGAGTCACGGTTGGTTGCTCAGTAGGTACATCCACCAAGCTATGTGGAATGAATGGCTGGACACACCGCACAAAGCAACTGGGCTTCAGTCTAATGCAGTAAAGAAACAGGGGACTACATGCCAGCTCCATCCCATCTCTGATCTCCCATTGATCAAAGTTTATCCCAGAGGGAGACAGCTCTTCTACCCTTCTAGATTAGATCACCCAGTCCCTTCAGCAGTCCTCCATGCCCCGGGACATATGCGTCCTCTGAGCTCATACAGGTCAGGAGGAGCCAGACCTCAGCTCAGTTGAACTGAGGTGGAACAAAGTAGTCAAGGGCCTAGGAGACAGACAAGGTGGAAAGAATCTAATGAAGTACATGTCATATGTCCCCAAAACATGAATTTGGGAGGCAGCAGTTCCTCAAAGTAGGGGTTGTTGGGTCCATAAAAATCAAAGCAAGCTAAACAAACAAACAAACAAATATATTCTTTGGTTTTTTAACTCATCAAAATACTGCTTTTAATAACTAAAACAAAAAGACTGGCAAAACTGAGTGATGGCGACGATTTGGAGTAACTGGAACTTTCATATATTGTTGATGTGAGTGTAAACTGGTACAATCACTTTGGAAAAAAGTTTGGCAGTTTCTTATCCAGTTCAATACATACCTACCATGTGACCCAGCAATTCTGTTCCTAGGTGTTTACCCAAGAAAAATGAAAACATGCTCACAAGAGACTTGCACACAAATGATCACAGAAGTGTTATTCATAATAACCTAAATCTGGAAATAACTCAAATATCCATCAACAGGTGAATAAATAAATAATAAAGGTATATCATGCAATGGAATACTGCTCAGCAATAAAGAAGAATGAACCACTGATACATTTAACAACATGAATGAATCTTAAAATAATTATACTGAGTGAAAGAAGCTAGAGACAAAAGAATACATATTTTAAGATTTAGAACAGGCAAGACCAATCTGTGGTAAGAGAAGTCCCAATCAGTGATTCTGTGGAATGGAGGAGAGGATTGACTACTGGGGCAGGTGGGAAATTTTGGGGTGATGAAAATGTTTTATGACTTGATTGGACTGGTAGATACATGGGAGTGTACATTTATCAAAACACATTAAGTGTGGTTATGTTTTATTTAATGCAAATTATACCTCGGTAAAGTTGATTTAAAAATACTGCTTTTAAGCATGAGTTAGGCCACTCTACATCGTAGGACCATCGACTCGTCAAGCCGGCCTCTAATGCCAGCTGAAAAGTCTGCCTGCCTGGTTTTCCCCTTTGTCTTCAGCACAGATTGAGGGCAGGAGGGAAGGCTAATGTGCACAGCTCTTGGCTGATTTCCATTGCCCCAAAGCCATTCATCTACTGCAGCTTCGTTGAATTCAGACAAACTACTACTTATATTGTCCCCTATCTGAATGTTTGGACTCGTGAAAAATTCCAAAGGAATACAGCCTCCTGTACCCGTTTGTTCTAGGGTTCTTTCTGAGTTAGCCCTTACTTATTAACATTTCTACTTGTGTCTTCTATACCATCTTAAATGTGTTGTGTCACCACCACTCCTTCCTCTTTTTAGCCCTGTTGCTTTTCTTAGCTTTATAGCCCTCTAATATATTTTGAATGAGAGACCCTTGAAGTGACTAAGGCATAAACAGAAGAAAGTGAGTCTCCCAGGATAGGGGCAGCTGCCTTATTTTATAACTGAGCATGGTTCCTGCATCACTGACTTAGAGATAAATAATAAAAGGGGATCCAAACCCCTTCCCAATTATCTTCTGGGTGGTATGTTTGCTATGAGATCGTTTGTAGGGTGTCTCATTTTAGCTCCCTTGGCTTGTTATTGTTGAGGTTTCCTACAGATTCTGGTAATGGCTTGGTTGTCTGTCTCAGTTTCCAGGCTTCCTTTGAATTCTTATGTCTTTCTGAGTCTTTGTAGGTATTGCAATGGCATATTGATATGTGGACTGCTAACCAGATGTCATTTTATACTGGCAATCCACTCTTATTTACTTTTTAGGATTCTCTTTATAAAGAAGGTTGCATTCTTCAGCAAGATTTATTCTAACCTAAATGTATGCTGTTTAGTTCTGATTTTGTCAGTTCGGAAATCTCTACTTGTGCTTGCCAGCTCTCTCACTGTCATTTCTAATAAACCCAGCACTTCCTTCCACGCCTGTATCTGGGTAATTACATTAATAGGATGGTGTCCTAGGGGATTTATCTATATTCTATCTTGAAAGTGAAAAGTCAGAATCTTGTTAAGTTCCTATTTCTCATGAAATCACCTTCAAAGGATTGATCATATGCATATTTTCTTAGACTTTATCAACTTATAAAACACTGCTATGATGAAACTGATACTACCTTCACTTTGCAGAGCAATAATTGTCTTTCTTTAAAAAACCTAACCCAATTCTTTCCAACTTACTTTAGATAAAAGGAAAGTGTATTTAAAGAAATGTATTTACAGGTGAAATGTAGAAAGATGTAGGTAAGTTTGGGTTTGAACATATGGCGTTGCAACTTATTAAAAGTGAGCTGAAAAGTGAGTTCACCAAATTCTTTAACCCCTAGAGAAATGTTCTCAAATTTGAAGATTTTAGATTCGACCCCAGACCTATAGGATTAGAATGTCTATGGGTGGGAACTGGGAATCTGAATTGTTAATGAACTACTTAGCCCACGAGTTTCAATGCACATGTGTCTAGTCCACAATTTGAACTTTATCCAATAGTTAGAGGATCCAATTGGAGTGAGTTTTATCATACACAAAATTGAAATGGAGTATTTTTACTCTTGATCCAGTCGACACTGCTAAAACTTTACCTTTTTATGTAATCAACTAACAACCTTTTTTCCCAGTAAGCAGACTCACTGAAGAGTTCCAGGAATTAGGAATAGTAAGAGAGGACTCTATTCCATTAGGGAAATATCTGTCACAAGGTCCGTGCATTTTAAACTGGGAGAGAAGTGCAGCCACTGGCATTTTTGTTTTTACTCAGTTAAACTTTTGTATTTAGCAGGAGTATTTATCTGTTTTCCTTTAGAAAGTTTTCCTAGCTGAAAGCAGAATGTAATATGGGACAGTGTGTGCTGGCAAAAGATAAGGGAGGGAGTGAAACTGGATCTAGTAACCAGAGAACTGAGAAGTGACCCATTCTGAAGCATCATAAACAATAGAAACACTACATTGAAGACATTTGGAGCTAGATTGTTTAGGGCAAATAGCACTAAGTTCCTGAAAAAATAACTCCATAATATCAAAGCAAAAATTGGTTTGCAAAGGATGATAGAGAATAATAAGAAAAAGTTGAAATTATGTTCAGGGCCATCTGGTAAAGATGATTTCATTTGCTTTATTACATTTCTGGAAAAAAAATCCTTCCTAAATAGCTTCTGTTAAGGCCTGGATCTAAAGAAAGAGAAGAAAAAATGCTAAATAGAAGAGAATAAAAAAACATATTTATGCAGAAGCAATGGAAATTTGTTGCTTTTCTTTACAGAGGAGTAAAAGGTGTCATGTGCTAGTGACCTTCTTTGGGAAATCAAGTGAAACAAACCCAGATGTAGATGTGTTTTGCAGGCCTGTGGAGGGACACTCAGCTGAATTTCTGTCAGTTTTTGATATCAAATTTTAGAATAATTCCTGCAGGAACTGCAGGAAGAAATGCCCCAGTCATTGTGAATGATGCTTTTGGATAGTTAAAAAATATGACTGAGATTTTGCTGACAGGATTCTTAATTTCCACCTATGATACACAGAATTAATAGAGATATCATAGTGATAGTAACCATTAGATAGGAACTTGGTGCCAGCCACTGGAATAAGTGCATAGTACACATTCTCATATTTAATCATTACATCAGTCCTATTATGTACGTATTATTATTATTCCAACTTTACAGGTGAGGAACTGAGATTTAAAGAGATCAATAAACTTACCCAAGATAACATGGCTGGTTAAGTGATAGCACCAGGACTAGAACATGTGCTTTTGAACTTCATATCTTAACTTTTAATTTCTCCATTAGACTCTTACTGTCTGTGTGTATATTTCTATCAACATTGATATTTATTTTCATATCTATATTTATGTGATTGCATTTATAGTTATAAATAAGCATATGTATCTTTCTATGACCTTGAACTATCTGTGCTAGCCAAGTGGCAGAAAGCATAGCTTTTTTTCAGAAAAGTAGATATTCATAGTTAAGTTGGGAGGGACTATGGAAAACTAAACGGAAACTCTTGAAAAATTTAGCATCGAGTCTTCATACTATTTGACTGAAGTTACTTCAATGTCAGCCTCAGTATGGAATGTAAACTTTGTAAGGCCAGTGACTTGGTTCTTCTCTTTTTTCTCTCTCTGTTCCCTCACTGCTGCAGTATATAGAACAGTGCCTGATACAAAACAGGGACTTTTTGTATTTTTTTGAGTTAATAAGAAAATGAAAGAATCAAATAACTCAATTTATGTCTCTCAGAGACCAGTCTCTTTAAGAGTGGTGAATGGAAGTGATATTGACTTTGATGCTTTTAAAGCCATGGGTTTTTCTGAGGTCAAAGGATGAATGATTTGGACCTGAGTGTTCATTCCCTTTCTCTCTTACTTCTTTAAGACTAAGACTTTGGTCAGGAGTTATTAGTCTTCCAAGTAAGAGATGCAAATGCAGTGTGACATGATATTTACACAGGTGCTGGTGAGGGGTAGGATGGGTCAAGGAATTCTTGGGAATTGAGTATTTGAGTTGGAGTATTGGAGATACTATCATTTTTTCTAATTGCTTTACTACATTTTGAGTTGAAACTAAATTTGTAAAACACCTTATTATTTTTAGTAAACTAAGTCAGTGTCGCAGTGCTGTCTGCTTTTTAAAAGTTTTTGAATAGAAACCTCTATATCTCCATAGGAAGAGAGACAAACAGGTGCATTGTAGGTTACTTAAAATCAGTTCTCATCATTCAGAATAACTTGTGGCTGCTCACATCATACATACTATGGGCATAGGCTAAAGAGAAAAAAAGAATAGTGGAGAGATGATTAATTTAGGTACACACCTTTTGATAATTCCTCATGAAGGATGGATGCGTTTCCCGTCAGTGTTCTATGAACCTCTCCATAAATGGGAAGTTTGCTGCTAATGAAAACCAAACTTTCAGATTTCCTGAATCTCATTCAGACAGTCTGGAGACATCAGGCTCTTTCCAAAAATATTCTCTACTATATGGCTGTGGATTTACCTATGTTTGATTGTGAAAATAGAATATAAGGATTTGCTTATTTGATAAATATTAAAAAAATACATAACTTGCTATTAATGTTAACAAGGACTGAAACATGTAGATTAATATTAAGACCTGGCATGATTTTGCTTACATAAAAATTTTTCTGAAAATGTCCTCATTTTATGTGTGTTCATTAAAAAATTTATTATGATCATCAACACTCCAGTTTATCAGTCTCTAAAGAGGAATGAAAAGGACTAAAAACAGATCTCATTGCATCATTGTTTTGCAAAATGTGGTCCTCTCTCAGAATCACCTGGGGGATTCGCTCCAAATTCTAGACTCCTTGCTCTCACATCCCACAAATCTCAGAGAATACTTTGGGCTCTACCTTCAAAATCTATTTATAACTTTGCCATGTATTGCCATCTCCACCCCCACTACCCTGACCCAAGCCACCATCTAATTGCACACTTGCTTTCCTACAGACTGTTCCGAATGCTGTTCTTAAGACATGAGTCAAGTTATGTCCTTTCTTTGTCCAAAACACTCAAGTCTCCCATCTCAGAGTGAAAGCCAAATCCTGGACGCTAGTTTACAACTCCTCTTGACAATCAGAGTAGTATTGGAGCTCCTTGTACCACATTGGTGGGTTTCCCTCAGTGACAGCAACATATCCACAGAAAAGGAAATCCCAATAATTTTGGCTACAATGAATGTTTTATGGTTAGCTATTTTCAAACTTTGTCTTATGTGTAAAAAACAACATATTCAATCACATAATGCGATCTCTAAAATTTCCTGTTAAGAAAAATTTCCTCTGCCCGTATTTCTCCATCACTCCAGCCAAATATATACAATTGCCACCCTCCTATAATTACCTCCAGCAGTAATTACCATCACCATCTCCCACAACTACCACCATCATCATCACCACCACCACCTCCACTCACAACTACTTCCCCAACTAACATCACCACCATTACTGCCCACAGCTACTACCACCCATAGTTATCACCACTATCTTCCCCAACTGCTACCTCCATTACCACCACCACTCATAACCTCCACCTCCATCACCCCTATACCCACAACTATCCCCCCAACTACCACCCCCCCACAGCTACTGCCACCACAGACGTCACCATTATCTTCCCCAACTGCCACCTTCACTACCACCACCACCTATAACTGCTACCTCCCCTACCGTCACTGCTACCCACAGCTACCACCTCTATCATCACTACCACCCATAACTAACACCACTGCCCCCACTCTCCCCACAGCTACCGCCACCACCACTATTACTTTTCTTAGGAAAAAGTAAGTTATGGTAGAAAATCTTGTGAAAACTAATTGGAAAAAATATTCCAGAAAAGTAATTATTTCTATTAATTCTAAATATCATTGATCTACTTATAATCTTAAATAATTGACATTTTCTATTGCTGAAGAATTGATTAGTTATAAAGTACATCTTATAAAAGGGATACTGTACTTCTATTACATAAATTTTGGCCTCCTCAAGTTCAAAATGATAACTCTGTTGCTTCTATTAGAAGTTCCTGACTCTTCTACCAGTCTTTGTTATACATGCTTGTCATTTGTATACTATAAACACACTCCTACTGTATGCTGATTTCATTCAGGCTTACACAGGGAAAAGTAAAGAGTTACATCCCAATGTATTTTAATAATATAATATAAGATGCATTCTCTTGAAAAAGATTAAATGTTTATTTGAAACTTTTGGCCCATCTGCAAATATTATCTCCTTTTAAAGAACATGGGGACGTATTTCTTGACTCTGAAGGAACTGAATACAAAGTAGTTACACTTTTCAGTTCTTAAATTATTGGTCAATCCATAGAAAAGAAAAGTATTGGGAAATATTGCATTTAACGTCACCAAAATACAGCCGTGGAGTCTGAAGTGTTCTAGGGCTCCTCAAACTTTTGTTTGTTTGAGCCTGGAATTCTTGATTCTGACGAGTCTTATGTAGATTTAAGCAGAGATGATCTGGTTGAAGCAGGGATGGGGAGTGGGGATGGGACCCACCCCCGTGGACTCCTCCTTAGCAATTCTGATGTTTCCTTTTCCACCTCTGCCTGAACCCCAGGGCTCCGAGGAAACCAATTTCTAACCTATCGACATCACCCACATGGTGTCCGGCAGGAGACTAAACAGTCACCGCTGTACTGTGACATCCAATAGCATCATTAAAACTGAACGCTTGCTTTGTGTCAGGCACTATCAGCAAGTTAGGCATGACCGAGCCCTCATGAAATGAATAGTCTAGTGGAGAATGCAGAAGGGAAAGAGGGAATGTTTGAAAGTGTTACACAGAAAGTTTAACTGCTTACAAACGGGATAAGTTTTCAACACCCCTGCGAGCCTCAAGAAAGAGAAAGAGAAAGAAGTCTTTCTCATATGATATGCCACTGTTATAATTTAGCACAATTTGATAACATAAAATTGAATCATCTGGTAATTTGGTTAAAAGAATCGCTTTTATTATCTTCCAATAATTAACTCAGCTAAGTCATTAGCCAAAGTAGTAAATTAAAATCCACAAACCTACACACACAACTCACATGATTTGCAGTTAGGAAATAGGGGGATTTGGTAAGGTGCTCATATTTAGATGGACCTTCACTCTCTTCACCCCCAACGCGTATTACATATGGATGTAATGTTAGCCAGGTCTCTATCAGGATAAAATTTTTTTTCCAGTTTTGTTTAAAGAACCCTTTTGTGGAAGGGGAAGTGCTGATTGCCATGTTAATTTAGCACTTTAAAACAAAGTTCTTTTTAATGGTATATGTGACTCTATTAGCAAATTTTTTGACCTGCAGAAAATTGGACAGCAGACTTTCTTGATCTAGAATTCAAGGGGATACATAGATAATGAAAGGGAGTCCATATCACTTTGAAATTATATTCAGCATTTTGTGTATATGTACATATTTACTCTGACTGAGTATCCATTTTTAAAAGCAGATTTTCTAAAAATATTCTGAGACCTTCCCAGGAAAGGTGAAGAATAGAGGAAAGGTGTTGCATAGAGGGGGCTTTGTTTCCAGTTGGTGCCTATTCTGACTCAATTTTTGGACCTAGATTGTAAGTTTTCATTAAATTTATCAAGTATGTTTTTCCTTAAAAGCAGGTATTAATTACAATCAGCTTTTACTTAATTATGAAGTTGAAAGCTTTGGCATTTAATATAAATTTAACTAAAGAAAGCCTGCCATGGAATAGTTTTACTGAGAGATACTCTGGATTATGAACTCCCCCCACAGCTTTGTTGAGGTGGAATTGACAAATAAAAACTGTATATATTTAACGTATACAACGTGGTGATTTGATATTAGCTTTGACAGAACTCCTGAGCTGGAGAGAAGGGTAAAAGAGGTGGCCTCTATGGTGGGGACAGGTTAGTGTGGTGACATTCTAATAAGGGAGAAAGGCCAGGGAAAATCAGGCAAAGGGCCTTGTTAAGTGTGCGTGGTTTCCGTGGTACCTCTTGTGCATGTGGGGGAGTCAGCTACCCGTTACCTTTTTATGTATTCCTGCTCTGTTGTAAGTGTTCAAGGAAAAACCTTGCTCAATTTTCCACCCACTAAATAATTTTTTATTGCAAAATTGAATTAGGAAAAAGAAACTTTATATCTGTTTTTGTTGCCTTAAAGCATAGTTTATGCACATAAATTACTTTGGAGATTGCATGCCCCTCTTACGACAGAGAGCATTTATTTTGGAGATGTATATAAAGCATACACAAAGGACATAATGCATGCAGATCTTCAGAAGTTTTTGCAAACATCAAAGAACAGGACAGCTACTCCTCATAGTCTTTCAGCTATGATTATGCTGGGCGGCCTCCCCAACGCCCATTTTTACATGTACAAGTCAAATGATTTGCCCAAGCTAAGCTGTCTGCTTGTTCTTCCAGGGATTGATGAACTTATTTAAAAATCTATAATGAGCAGTAGCGACCTATAACTTCAGAGAATTACTTGAAACTGCTTGAGTATAGTTTCTTTAAAAATGCCTGCCAGAGTCCAGTTTGAACAACTAGTCTATCGCAAACAAACCATGGCCCATTAAGTATAAAAGGAAGACCCCTCGCCTAACCGAGAATCCAGGAAGGGTACCAAGGAGTGGATTTTTTACAGGACAGAGAGCTATTGATGTCTCTGATTTGGCTGTGTCTTGGGTAAGTCACTTCACCTCCCCACCTTCTGTTTCCCGATCTCCCAAGGAGGGGGGTGACATCCTCTCCAAAGGGTTTTCTGCTTCTAACCTTTTGTTAGTTAAGTCAGTCTGATTTGAAGGGCACTGAGAGTGGATCAGGTAGAAGGTAATTGCTTATTGCTGCAGGGGACAAGCAGTAACCAGACGGCACTGCTGCCAAGTCACACCCCCGGCCCGCCTCTGGTTTCAGCCACAGCTGCAGTGGGCATTTCTGATCGTCCTCACACCTCTGCGCCCTCATTTTGTCTTTTACACTCAACCCGCGGCCTCTCCTGTGCAGCAGGAACGTGCTTAGCCTGAACACAAACGTGGCCCTGAAGTACGAGGCCCTGAGCTTCCGGGAGGCAATGGCAAAAAAGTATTGTAGGGTATTGTGTGTTCTACACATGAAACTGAGATGCTCTAGAGAGGTGGATAAAGAGTATTTCCTACAGATTATGATAGATTTACCTGCCAGCGTATGCACTGGGTTGATAGCTCATGACCTGTGATTCCAGCATACTCACACATATTTATGTATATGTACACACATGCCATATAGAATGCTGCTGTCTATCAACTATTGATTGATTGATGTATTCCTTTGTTCAATAAAAATTTATTGAGCACCTCCCACGCCTCACATGCTCTTCCAGCTGCTGCGAATACAGCAGTGAACAAAAGAGACACAATATTTCTTTTTATGGATATTATGTTATAATGGGTGGGTGGTGGGAGGAGAAAGAAAAACAAGCATTAAATTAACTAAGATAATAAAAAGTCAAAGTTTGATATCTAGTATGAAGGAAAATAAAGTGGGAGATCAGGAAAAGACAGTGGAGGGCGGAGTGGGAGGTTGCAATTTTAAATGGGGTAGTCAAGGAAGGCTTCTTGAGATGGTGACTTTTGAGGTGAGATAGGACTAGTATACAAGAGCAGTCCTTGTTATCTGGGAAAGAGAATGATAGCTATAGAAAAGCTATAGAAAGACAAAATGGTCAGATCACACATTTAATTTGAGGATCTTGTTCTGATGCCTGGAGTGCAAAATAAACGCTACCAACGTAGTCAGGCAGATAAAGAAAAAGAATGTAGCAGGCTGGGTGTGAGAAAGACTAGATGTGACTTTGCTGAACCACAGAATGAATGCCCATGAGGACTAACTATTGGCAGATCTTTTTTTTTTTTTTGAATTAAAACAATTAAAGAAAAATTTTGGAAAAATACACATACATAAAATTTACCATTTTAAATATTTTTAAGTGTAGAGTTTAGTAGGCTAAATAGAGTCATATTATTGTGCAACCAAGCTCCAGAACTTTTTTCATCTTGCAAAACTGAAACTCTGTACCCATTAGACAACTCCCATTGCTCCCTCCCTCAAGTCCTGGCAATCACCCTTTTACTTTCTGTCTCTATGAATTTGACTTCTCTTGGTAGTTCATGTAGGTGGAATCATATACTATTTGTCTTTTTGTGACCAGCTTATTTCAATCAGCATAATGTCCTCAAGGTTCATCTATGTTGTAGCACGTGTCAGAATTTCCTTCCTTTTTAAGGCTGACTAATGTTCCATTGTTTGTATATAATATATTTTGTTTATTCATTTGTTAGTTGATGGACATTTGGGTTGCTTTCACCTTTTGGCTGTTATGAATAATGCTGCTGTGAATATGGATGTACACCTATCTTTTTGAGAGTCTGCTTTCAACTCTTTTGGGTATATACCCAGAAGTGGAATTGCTGGATCCATATGGTAATTCTATTTTTAATTTTTTGAGGAAACTTCATATTGTTCTCCACAGTGGCCGCAGCATTTTACATAGTGCACAAGTGTTCCAATTTCCCCACATCCTTGCCAACACTTGTTATTTTCTTTCTTTTTAATTTTTTTTTACGGTAGCCATCCTAGTGGGTGTGAGGTGATATCTCGTTGTGATTTACATCTCCCTAATGATTAATGATGTTGAGCATCTTTTCATGTGCTTGTTGGCCATTTATATATCTTCTTTGGAAAAATGTCCATTCAAGTCATTTGCCCATTTTTAATTGGGTTATTTGTTGTTGAGTTGTAAGAGTTCTTTATATATTCTGGATGTTAATTCCTTATCAGATATATGACTTTCAAATACCTTCTCCCATTTCATTGGTTGCATTTTCACTCCATTGTTTGTGCCCTTTGATGCACAGAAGTTTTTAATTTTGAGATAGTCCAATTTATCTATTTTTACTTAGTTTCCTTTGCTTTTGGCATCAGGTCCAAGAAATCCTTGCCAAACTCAACGTCAAGAAACTTTCCACCTATGTTTTCTTCTAAGGGTTTTATAGTTTTTAACTCTTATATTTAGGTCTTTGATCCATTTTGAGTTAATTTTTGTATGTGGTGTAAGATAAGGGTCCATCTTCATTTTTTTTTTGTATGTGGATATCTAGTTTCTCCAACACCATTTGTTGAAAAGACTGTTCTTTCCCCACTGAATGATCTTGGCATCCTTGTCGAAAATTATTTGGCCATATATGCAAGGGTTTATTCTGGGCTTGCCAGATCTTCTGATGTTTCAGAATAAAGCAGAAATTCAGAATTTCTTGTGTAATAATATTTTTAAATATAAGACTGTAGATGGAAAAAAAATTAAAATTAAAGTACTACAGAGCAAAGGAAGTTCATAGGTGGGCCATTTTTCAGCCCGTTGAGTACTAGCTTGTTGCTTTTGTTCTGAAGAGAATAGAAGTGGATGGACACGTGCATACACACACACAAAGCAAGTCTGTGCTCTGGAAAAGAGTGTTCTTTCCTACTGGGTTTATAATTTAGAAAATTTTTGTGGAGAAGTATTAGTAGGGAAAGATGGGGCATTTGGGTTTTTTTTGAGAGGGGCAAAGCCGGAAGTAAAGAGGGATTCTGAGGTCATTTTTCCTTTCAAGGATGGACAACTTTACTCATGAAACATTTCCATGTTCTCTGCATGGGTTCCATTTCTCTGAGGCCATGAAGATGGGAAAAGGAGAAGGAGAAGGAAGCTAGCATTTGTCTGGTGACAAGTGCATGTCAGGTGCTTTACAAAGTTGTTTTACAAAAGTTGCCCTACAGTTTGGCTTTTCTTTTTTTTGTTTTTAAGGTTGGCTTATATTATTTCCATTAAAAAAACCCCTAAAAGTTAAGAGAAAGTGGGAAGCTTATTTTAGGTCACAAAGTAAGTGATCGACAGAATCAGAATTTAGACACAGGTCAGCCATCCTCCAAAATTGCATGATTATGTGAGGATATGTTATCTCTAAATAAAAGTCTCCCTGTGGCTGAGATGGACAGGTGGAGGCTGAGTGAAGGAGAAAAGATCATCTTTCTTCATTAGCCCATTAAAAAATTAGCTATATTAAAAGTAAATAAAAAATACATGCAAATCAAGAGAAACCTAACCTTCTTGGCTTTATAATGCATTACTACCTTAATATATTCCTGAAATCCATCAATTTATGCAAATATCACCACCCTGTAATTAGACTTTTTTTTTCTTTTAACTAAGTTCCTAAAGTGTGGGCACTTAGTAAGTGATGACAATTATTATTCTGTATAATAATAATGAAAAATCTGAATAACCATAATTAGTGAAAGCAGCAGCTTTTCGTCTGCTACCTTTTGAGAATCCCAAGTGAGTTTCTGAACGCTTGTATGTGAAGCTCTTAAGCCTACAAATCCCTCCTTATGTCAGTAAGTCACCTGTGCTTCTTTGAGGATTCCAAAAGCAGTGGGTAGCCCCCAGAATCACATAACCCAAGCAGGAGGGGACCCAGGAGAGCCCCAATTCTCTGATTGTACTAGTGATGAAACTCAGGTTAAATGTGTTCTTAAGTCCACAGCCAAGTCTAGAAATGAGATCTCTTCAGTCTTAGTGCCAATCTCGCTCTGATACATCTTTCTTTTTATTAGCCTTAGAGCTAATAATAGCACCGAATAGTGTCTGCAGAATAAATATTCTACGTGTCTATGTTTCCTCTTCCCCAAAATGTATGTAGATGTTACTGTGATTTTAATGTTCATTGACCCATTTGTCAACTTACTGAGCCCTCATATGAACAAAGAACTGCTAATTGCTCCGGATACAGCAGTGAACTTGACGACAAAGCCCAGGCCTTCGTGAAGTTTACATTCTGTTGGAATGAGAGTGACAATAAATGGATAAACAAGTAAAGCTGTAACATGATAGATGGTGAAACATTCTGCGGAGAAAAATAAGACAAGATGAGGATAGGAAGTGTTGGCAAGTGGGGTTTGCTCTTTTATATTGAAAGGTACAGGAAAGGGTTCACTTATCTAGGGGGTATATTTTGAGCTGAAACCTGCAGGAAGGAAGGGAGCCAGCCATGGGTCTATTGGGGAAAGAGAATTAAAGGGAGAGGAAAGACCTCACAAGGATGTCAGTGTGACCAGAATGAAGTGAAAAGGGGGGAGAGTTACAGAAGATGACATCAAAAAGGTAAATTGGAGAAGATCTTGCAGAATTGTGTAGATCACTTTAATGTCTGACTTTTACTGAGTGGGGTGGTAAACCATTGCAGGATTTTGAACAGAGGAGCAGCATGAACTGACTTGTATTCTGATTGGATTACTCTGGCTTATGGGTGGAGTGTGGAAGTTGGGAGAACAGGTTGGGGGCTATTGCAGTAATCCCCGAAGACAGCAAGGTAGTTGTGATGGAGGAGCCGGGGTGATGTGGTCAGTTTCTGGTTTTGAAGATAGAAATGTGGAATGTGAGTGTAAAAGAGGATTAAGAATTACTTCAACTACTGAACACCTGGGAATATGGAGGTCCCATTTTCTTAGGAGGGGGAGAATGTTTGGGGAGGGAAGAGGGTCAGTAAAAGGAAGAACTTGGTTTTGAGCATGTTTAGTTGGAGATTCCAGTGAGATTTTCAAACTGACTATTGGGTGGGCAATTGAAAACATGAGTCTGGATAGGGAAGCAGTCTGGAGATATAAACTGATACTGGTTAAAAGTGTTACTAAGCTCATTGCAAATAAATTGCAGACTTAATGCCCCTTACCTTAAATATGTCAGTGTGTATTTCCTGAGCATAGGACATTTTCTTATATAACCACAGTACAATGATCAGTACTATTTTCTAATTTATACTATTAACTAATTTCCAAATCTTAATTCAAACTTCACCAGTAGTTGCAGTAATGTCCTTCATAGTGCATACACACAAACACACACACACACACACACACACACATGCAAAGTCACAAAGTCCAGGATTATCTTATCAGTTTCAAGCATTGCACACACACACACATACATATATAATGCATTGCATTGTATATCAAAATGTATAGCTTTTACCTACATAATGTAAAATTTCCCAATTCCAGTTGGGGACTATATGTTAGCCACTGGGGAATCTTGGTGAAACGTACATAGTTCATTTTACTATACTTATCTTTTCTGTAAATTTGAAATTATTTCTAAATAAATAGTTATAAAAATATGTTCCTAGATACATCTTTGTTTAAAAGAAATTTAATTCTGCATTTCCTTGACTGCTTTAGTCGGCTTGAGCTGCTATAACGAAATACCATAGGCTGGATGGCTTGTTTACAACAGACTTTTATTTCTCATGATTCTGGAGGCTGGAAAGTCCAAGATCAAGATGCCAGCAGATGCAGTTCCTAGTGAGGGCTCTCTTCCTGGCTTGCAGATGGCCACCTTCTTGCTGTGTCCTCACATGGTAGAGAGAGAGGAAGAGAGAGAGAGCTTGGTCTCTGTTCCTCTTCTTATGAGGACACTAATCCTATTATGGGGGCCCCATCCTCATGACCTCCTCTAAACCTAATTATCTCCCAAAGGCCCCATCTCCAAATACCATCACATTGGGAATTAGGGCTTTAACAAATGAATTTTTTTAGGGGGGGACACAAACATTCATTCCATAACATTGACAAAAAATCAACTTTAAAAAAGTCAACAAAGAGTTAACAAAAGTTATTAAAGCTCTATAATACATATGGAAATATAAATATATATAATGCATACACATACATAGAGAGAACTATATACATATATTATAGACTATATTTAAATGGTCTATATTATATACTGAGGTTATATTCCAGGATATTATAATTTATGTGGAAATATTAATTCTTTGGAAAAAACTCTCTTGATCAATGTTGAAAATCTTGGCCTATTTTCAGCCTCCACTCCTAATCCTATCACCAACGAAAGCATCTTATCTTCCTTCTGTTATATAAGCTTCATAATAGCAGGGATCTTGTCTGTTCTGTTCGTTGTTTTATCTCGTCTGCCTAGAACAGTGTTCAGTATCTAATAAGATCTCAAAAATATCTGTTGAATGACTGAATAACATAAAATGCAGACCCCTCATGCATTTATTGCCATATGCTTTTTGTCCCCAAATAATGTATCCATATAGTTTAAAGTACTGAAAGTATTGATGGAGTCCTAAGACTGAGGGAAATTGTAACAAGTATATCCTAGGATTTTTGTGAGATGTAGATGTGGTAATAACATAAGTTGAACACCTAGAGGAGGTTTGGTAGATGGAAGGTGGCCAGTACTGGTTCCCAGTGCCAAATTTCTCCTGCCCACCACCTCTTTCTCCTTATAGAGTCTGCTTTTGGAATGTGCCTATAAGATACACAAGTAAATGTTGAGCAGATAAACTTGGGAAATTGTTCAGTCTTCTAAAATCCCAACCATTTTCATGATCTACTGAAGGCAGAATTGGATAAAATTGTGTACAGCCACCTTATTCTAGGGCCCTGGCCTGGACTTAGGCCCTGTCCTTCCCTCTGTCAAAATATGTCAAAAATCCTGTGGAGAATTTCTCTCCACAGGTTTTTCAATAACCGAGAGTTAAAAGATGAGTCAAATAATTAAGACAGCTCTATTTGACATAACCAAGAAACATTGCTCTGGGAGCTGGGGAAAAGATAGTATAGCTGTTCTCTTATATAGCAAATCTATTGAATTATAAATGAATGAATGAATGGCAGAGGGAGAATTCAGAACGTAATGCTAAGTGTCGACTCCATACGAGACACTGTATGTCTAGATGCTCGATGCTGTGAGAAATGCAGTAGTGAAATGGGATGTTACAATCAAGCGGACAGCAAAGAAAATTACTAAAAATGAAAGAAGTATGTGTAGGGGTGGGATGAGTGATGGGGAGATGGAGAATGGATTGGGAATGAGGAGGCTTCAGCAAGGAGCTGGCATATTGTGCCATATAAGTGCATCTCAAGGAATGAGGAGAATTTTGCAAGGGAAATTCTAGAATAGTATAGCAGAAGTCTGTGGGTTAAGAGTTAAGGCTGCAGGGTCAGAAAAACCTTAGTTCTAAATGGATTCAATGACGTTCTTAACTATCGGAACTGCAAGTCTCAGCTTCCTCATCTTTATAATGGAGGAAGGGGTGGTTGAGACCAGGCTTGCAAAGATTAAGTGAGATGGTACACATAAGGGACTTATCACAGGCTTCAGATCCAGTAAGTGCTCAATAAATATAAACCATTATTGTTATTATGATTATTTTTCCATTTTAACTAGATGTAAATTTTTGTGCAAGGGCACAAATCCAGAGAAGCCAGGCGGAACTTGCCATGGAATGACAAGGAGCCCAGTGTGGATTTGAGTGTGAGGAGGTTAAATTCCAGCCAGTAGGGAAGTGATGGAGAAGGGAATGCCCTCTTCCAAAATGCTGGGAGGTTTGGAGGGCGCAGATGCAGTCCTACCTTCCAGGCCCTTAGCTTGGTGAGGGTCAGGCCAGAACCCACATCATTCTGAATGCAAGAAAGACTGTGATTAGGTTCTGTAAAAGGGGCGCAAATATGTCATGAGAGAACAGAAGTAGGAGTGATCAGTTTCACCTTGAAATACTTAAAAGAGGTGACAATAACATGCATCTTTAAAAGAGTGATTTAAAAAAGTGAATCAAAAGCTGTTTCTGATTCTAAAAGCACCACTACTTTCCTAGCTCTGACATCTGGGTGAATTGCTTTACCTCTGTAAGCCTCAGCTTGCTTATCTATTAAATTGGGACGATATGGTTCCTATCGCTTAGAGCTGTTGTAGAGTTTATGGAAGATAACCCATGTAAAGGAGTTTACCTGGCACAATGCCAGGAAACTGATTCAATAAATCACTTGTGTTTATTATTATTATTTCAAGGCTATTTTATAGAATACAGAGGCCTTTGTTATAGATTACTTCATTTGATCCTTATAACATCCTTGTAACATCGGCAAGATAAACAACTACCATCCCCCTTTAACTGATGAGGAAACAGAAGATTGAAGAGATGGATTTACCACATCACAAACAGCGGTACAGGTCAGAGTCAGGACTCAATCCCAAATCTGATGCCCAAAGTACACTTCCTTTCGTCTCTGTCTGGTGATACCAAATCACCCTCAAGAAGATGTGATTATTATATTGGCTTTAAAATAGTGGTTTCTTTATAACTTCAGAGCTTCTTTTATTCAAATGAAATCTCATAAGAACCCCTAACTTACACAACAGTAAATAGAGCTGCTCTGTTTAAAAACTCAGGACTAAAAGATTCTCTCCTTTCCTCTTCTCCCAGTGGCTCCATGGAGCCCAACCTGTGATATAAAATACACAGGCCTGAAAGAAAGATCTGGATTTGGAGTCACAGAGAACAGCATAAACAAGGGCTTGGTGGTCTGGGAGTTCATAGCCTTTTCACAAGCTTTCGAGAAGTTCGATGCTCCACCCTTGGCTGGAGCAGCTTGCACAAGGCAGTGTGGTTAAGTGTGGAGACCCGTGTCACAAGGAATCAGTGCCCATGAGGTTTGCTAACTGTGGGACCCTGGGCACGTTTCTTAAATTCCCTTTGCCTCAGTTCCCTTGTCCACAACATGCAGATGGTAATAACATCTGCCTCATGGGTTGTTGTGAGAGGTAAGTTTGACAACAGGCAAAACATTTAAAAATGTGCTTGACAGAGAGTAAGTGCTCGATAATCATTTATTGCAAATAATATCATCTTTCTGGGCCTCACTTTCTCTTCCACAGAAAAAGAATAATTTGCCAAGAGAGTTCTTGTCAGACTTACATGGGGTAATGCATATAAAATGGACAGTGCCTGGCACATAACATTAACTAAATAGAAGTAATAATAAAATTCGCCTTGAGATTTCACTCTCTTCTCTGAATCCTAACTTTCTTTATAAAACCAAGTCCTCTTTTGTGTTTCTAGTTTCTTCTTCTTCCCTCTGCCCCTGCTCACACATGAAGGACCTTTCCTGTTTCTGATGTCAGTCCCTGGATCCTTTTCACAGGAAAGACTCACGTTCTCCAATTAGACCAATACCAATTGACCTGGGCCCTTCGGCAATCCTGGTGCCTTCCACATTAATTTGACATCTGCACTTCACCTTGAAAATATGCTAATTGCAACAGGGATCTGAAGACTGCACGAAACATGGGTTTGCAAGAGTCTGTGGTATGCTAGGAATAATTGCAAATTTAATTCCCTTTGAGAAGATGTACAAAAACCTGACCACTCCCATTAGCCCAGAAGAAATTAGAATCTCTGAAATCTAGTGAAATGAACCAAATGAAAGGACAAATATTTCATTTCGAAGGGAAAAAAGCTCTAAACTTTATTATTTAAAATCTTCCAGAAAAAACTTTGGTTCAGAAACAGTGTTTTCAGCCCATTCATTTTCATTAGGCAATTCATTGTTCAGAATTAATATTCTGAAAAAAACTGGCCCAATTTTATTTTTCAGAGACAAATTTAATTTAAAAAAAAGTAAATAAAAAGAGTTGTACGCAAAAATTCATTGTGTTTTATTATCATCAAAGGAGCACTAATTTCAGTTAAGTATGCAGTGTGGTTGCATAAGGAAAAATATAATCTTAAATTTAAAAAATAACTTTATTGAGGTGTATTTTATGTATTATAAAATTTATCCATTTCAAGAGTACCATTCAACGATTTTTAGTAACTTCAGTGAGTAATGTAGCCATCACTGTAAATCAGTTTTAGAACATTTTCACTCCCCAAACAAGATTCCTCATGTCCATTTACAATTAATCCCCATTCCTTCCCCCAGCCCCTGGCAACCACTAATTTACTTTCTGTCTCTGTAAATTTGCCTTTTCTGGACATTTCATATAAATGGCATTACACAATGTGTAGTCTCTTTTTTTTTTGTGAGGAAGACCAGCCCTGAGCTAACATCCGTCGCCAATCCTCCTCTTTTTGCTGAGGAAGACTGGCCGTGGGCTAACATCGTGCCCATCTTCCTCCGCTTTATATGGGACGCCGCCACGGCATGGCTGACAGGCAGTGCGTCGGCGGGCGCCCGGGATCCGAACCTGCGAACCCTGGGCTGCCAAGCGCGGACTAAACCGCTGCGCCACCGGGCGGCCCCCCAATGTGTAGTCTCTTGTGTATGGCTTCTTTCACTTAGCATAATGTTTGTGAGGTTCATCCATGAAGTAGCATGTGCTAGTAGTTCATCCCTTTTTATTGCTGAATAGTATTCCATTGTATTGACAGACCACATTTTGTCTATCCATATGCTAGGTGATGGACATTTAGGTTGCTTTCAGTTTTTGCCTATTGTGATGTAATCTTATTTTTACAAGACAAAATGTGTTAACAATCTGGTCCTCTGTTGATTCTTCTCTCCTGAACTCAAACCACATGGGAAATTTTGGAATGGATCAGAAATCCATCAACCATTACTACCAATGCCTTCTGAGACATCTATCTTCCTCAGCTTTCTTTGTTCACAGCTGTTTAAGATTCTGCTTCAGAAGATGAGCAATATTTTCTGCATTTTTGGAACCTAATTTAGTTTCATAACTCAAGAACCACAGATTATTTTGATGGGCAGTGAGGAAGGGGGACTGCTAAATGTTCCCTGGCGTACATTGGAGAATTAAGTTTTCAGGTCAAATTCCCCACTCGTATTTTGCAAAATTTCTTCTCTGTCAAGATTTCCTTCTTAGTCCAGTTGAAGCAATATATCAAAAGTAAGCAGATCAGTGACTCCCAGCTTTAAATTATACGTTCTGTCCATTCTCACCCGTGTTTTTAATATAAATGTGAAGCTCTCGTGGAAAGTATTAAAAACTCAGCTGGTTGTACTTTCATGGTTTATGCTTTGCTGGAACAACATTATCCATCTCACCCAGGATGGCTTCGGAGTAGCATTTTGAACCGCAAATGGATGGGGCCGGCCCGGTGGCGTACTGGTTAAGTTTGTGCGCTCCACTTCGGCAGCCTGGGTTTCATGACTTCGGATCCTGGGCGAGGACCTACGCACCACTCATCAAGCCATGCTGTGGCAGCATCCCATATACAAAATAGAGGAAAATGGGCACAGATCTTAGCTTAGGGCTGATCTTCCTCACCAAAATAAATTAAAAAAAAAAAGAACCTTAAATGGTTCCAAAGAATCTCAGGTAACAAAATGAGAGAGAGAGAGAGAGGGAGAGAGAAAGAGAGAGAGACACTAGTGTCAAAGGAAATAGAAATGGATTCATCTCCAGGTGTTTTCAATTCACAGCCTGCGTTTGATAGAATCCATTTATTTCTGAGCAGCCAACATACATCAACTGCCTATTACATGCAGAATCTTGAACTATTATTTATTCCTGAGCAGCCAACATTTACCAAGTGCCTGTTGCATGCAGAATCCTGAACTTAGTTGGAGATGCAAAGATAACAATGTTCATCCATTTGATCACTAATAATATTTATTGAGTAATGATGTTTTTCAATGTACTGTATGTTCCTGGCATTGAAAAGTGAAAAGCAACTTGGTGCCTGCTATTGTGGAGCCAGCAGCCAAATGGGATAAAGATAAAGAAAGCAAGTAAAGAAATATATAAGATACTTGCACATAGTAATAAATGCTGTGAAGGAATAAAGAAACCAGGGTATTAAGAAGGACTATAATTAGAAGGTATCTTAGACCTCTGAGGAGGTCGCATTTAAGCTGAGTCCTAAAGGAAAGGAGATAGATGAAAAGAGTGAGGGAAAAAGTGTTCCAGACAGAGGCAATAGCAGGGGCTTAGGGAGGGAAGGGAAAGTGCTTGGTTCTTGCCCACGCAGAAGACAGACAGGGCACCGAGTTTACATTACCTGTTTTTGGAAGTACTGTGAATAAAGTATACACAGGTACTGTGTGGACAAGTAGAAGTGGCTTGGAATGTCCTTTGCATGTAGAAATAGAAACATGAGAGTTTAATGACCAAACAGATGAATGAATAAATTACAGAATGAAAAGATAGACAGATGACTGACTGATGGACTGACAGAATGCATAAATGGGAAGAAGCCCTTTTTGATAGGTGGAAAGAGAAAAATTTATCATAGGAATTTTGTAACCCAAGGATTGTGTGAGAGAGGGCATATAAAGCAAATGGGAAGGAAGGGAGACGGAGGGCTGAGAATATTTTCCAACCTCACCATTTTTTTCCCTTCGGGGCTAGCTCTGAGTGGCTTCTTGCGTTCTTATTCAAAGAACCCTTCCCTACACGTTTCAGGCATAAAATGAGAGCATCCTCCAGTTCCGTGACAGCTGCCTGGCAAGCAAGGGAAAATTAATTAACTGGCACGATGGCCTGCAGGTCAGATTTTCCACATAAATGGCGCATAAAATAGTTGTATCTTTTAAGATGGGATTCATCTTGAGAAAGTAGGGGAGGCAGGATGTGTGAACCTAGAGTAATTCAGTGAAAATGATCTTCATCAGCTAAGCCATCTGTACCTGAATACACACACCCCCGCCCACACAGACACACATATGTATTTGTTGACTTTTTTTTTTAGATTTAGAACAAAACTTTGTGTTAGAAGATTAACAAGACAGACAGTAGACGTTTATCTCCAGTGTTGTTGGACTGTATAGCTCTGGACTGTGACATCCTTCTGTGTTACTCTACATGGCAGTCCTGATAACTGTATGCATTATGTGACAGCCATCATGGGCCAAGACCATGTAGACTATCAGTATTAAAAAATCACCTGTACCACTCACAGCTGGCCAATTTCCAACCTGATGGATTCTCTGTACATAGGGGGAATAAACAAGGGTGGTCCTGGAAGCCTGAACTTTTTGGTTTCCCTTTAGAATTATTTACTTTTGTCCCGGGAGGAAATGAATACATTCCATCCACGCAGGAAGCCCAGAGTGCAAACGCAATTTCCCACAGCACAAGCAGCAACTCCAGAAAAGACACTCAAAGCCGGTAAAATCCTTTTCTTCTGATAGCATTAATAAAAGTGACACATAGAACATTTGCTCAAGTGGCAAAGTGGGACATTCCTGGCTCGAACCTTTGTTTAAATCATTCTCCTATTGTATTTCATCCTTTCAGATCAAAATGAAATTAACATACCTAGAGGCCACAGGGAGGCAGTTGCTATAACAGTCCACAGGCCCAAATGGCTTTAATAAGTTCTCTGTAAGCAGAGAGCAATTGCTCACCACCAGGCAGAGTCTTCCTGATTGCAAAGAAGGAATAGAGGTGGGAAGCAGGACCAAAGCGTGGAAATCAAGCTTCTATTTTGCATTTGCCTTGCCTTCTAAACTTGAGTTCCTTTCTTTCTCTCCAGTTTCACTCTCTCACCTTGATGACTTTTTTTGGGTTTTCAAAACACAGTTAGCATCTCTTCCTGTGCAAAGTATTCCTGGGCCCTCTCTCTGTCCTCAGAGCTGGGGTCCCTCTTCCTTCCACTAGGGGCATCTTGCACTTATAACTATCATGTCACATATCAAAAACTTCTATCAGTTGAAATTATTTTGTTAGTCTCCCATCTAGGATCTGTGATGCACAAAAATGGGGTCTGATTTTGCTGAGTATTTTTTCCCTTTATATCTATCCACATTATGGGGACTCAGTGAATTAATAACAGTATAGGGACACCCAGAAATTCCTCCCCATTCTAGGAACTTTTGCTGAATCTAAACCTTTTTTCTCCATCTGCATTACCACTTAGTCTGCATTGATTTTGCCATGTATTTGACATGGGAACTTTCAATGCTGTGAAGAATAAATGAGATAATATAGTTGGGACACTCAGCCCAGGGTTATTGCATGGTAGTGCTCATTCAATGGAATCCCTCCTGCTCTTCTTCTTGTACAACATACTACAATGACAGCCATGGCAGGGGATTAATTTAATTTAATTTAAATTTTTTTGTGAGGAAGACCAGCCCTGAGCTAACATCCGTTGCCAATCCCCCTCTTTTTGCTGAGGAAGACTGGCCCTGGGCTAACATCTGTGCCCGTCTTCCTCTACTTTATATGGGATGCCGCCACAGCATGGCTGACAAGCGGTGTGTCGGCAGGTGCCCGGGATCCGAATCAACGAACCCCGGGCTGCCAAGCGCGAACTAAACTGCTGCGCCACCAGGCGGCCCCCAGGGGATTAATTTTAAATTGTTATGGTCTTTGTTATGGCGTATTGCTTCTGTCACTGTTGGGGCAAGAATTGAATACTTTCACCTCTCATCAGGCCTTACCTCATTTTAGGCATTTGAGCCCAGTAGACTCTGCTCAGAGGCTGTAGATTCCTGGAAAAGGCATAAAGATAGAGCCAAGGGAAGACTCAGAATAGCTTTCTCACTGTTAGTGTCCACCAGCTCCACATTCAGTGGACCTGCCTTATGAAGAGCTCTATGGAGGCTGCTTCATCAGACTCTTTCCACCTTCATCCCTGGAGTAGAGTGAATTCAATGTGGTGAACATGTCTCGGGACACCTTTAGCCTGGTTGTGCAAAAACTGTTGAATTTTGATGGCCCAGGCCTTCTTGATGATTTTTAAATTGAAACTATTTCCTATTTCTGTTCCTATTTCTCTCTTCATTAAAAATCATGCTGTGAGAGCTGGCCCAGTGGCATAGTGGTTAAGTTTGTGCACTCTGCTTCTGGTGGCCCGGGGTGCACAGGTTTGGATCCTGGGCACAGACCTACACACCACTTATCAAGCCATCCTGTGACAGCATCCCATATAAAGTAGAGGAAGATGGGCATGGATGTTAGCCCAGGGCCAATCTTCCTCAGCAAAAAGAGGAAGATTGGCAACAGATGTTAGCTCAGGGCTAATCTTCCTCACCAAAAAAAAAAAAAGACACTGTGTATAGGTGAGAGGGCACCCTACCCACTCAGAAGGCACCCTGCCCATGGAGCACAGCAACCCATGGGACCTACCCAGTGGTGGCTCAGCCCCTGCTTAGGTGCCCCTCCTGCCTAGCATGCAGCAGCTCAGCTGGTCCCCTGCCAAGCACAAAGGCCCTGCCCATGTGAGTGCAACCTGCAGAGTGGCTGCAGACAGCTTGTGCAAATGCAGAGTAGCCTTACCTGCAAAACTTCCAGCAGATGGGGTGGGATCAGAAAACACAGCTCCTGCTCCCCCACAGTGGTGGCAGATGGAATCTGTGACCAGATACTACCACAAATGCACTGGCAAAGGATCACTTCATCAAACACCATGAAGAACTACATTAACACTCCAGAGCAGAAGGAAAATGACAAGTTGCCAGAAACCAATCCTGAACTCATAGAAATTTACAATCTAAATGACAGAGAATTCAAAATAGTTATCATAAAAAAACTCAATGAGTTACAAGAAAACTCAGAAAGACAGTTCAATGAACTCAGAAATAAAATTAATGAACAGAATGAATACTTAACCAAAGTGATTGAAATTCTAAAAAAAAAAAAAAAAAAAACCAAACAGAATTTCTATATATGAAGAACACCATTAATGAGATAAAAAATAATCTAGAATCCATAAAAAAATAGAGCTGACATTATGGAGGACAGAATTAGTGATTTAGATGTTAGAAATGCTTCAGGTGGAGGAGAGAATTATGATTTAAAAAAAAAATGAAGCAATTCTTCAAGAAATATCTGACTCAATTAAGAAAAGCAACGTAAGGATTATAGGTATTCCAGAGGGAGAATAGAGGGAGAAAGGAGCAGAGAGCTTGTTCAAAGAAATAATAGCTGAGAACTTCCCAAACCAGGGGAAGGAACTGGACTTACAAGTACATGAAACCAATAGAACTCCCAATTACATCAATGCAAAAAGACCTTCTACAAGGCATATGCTATTAATACTGGCAAAAATCAATGACAAACAAAAAACATTAAGGGCAGCAAGGCAGAAGAAAATAACCTACAAAGGAACTCCTATCAGGCTTTCAGCAGATTTCTCAGCAGAAACCTTGCAGGCTAGGAGAGAATCGAATGATATATTTAAAATACTGAGAGACAAAAATTTTCAGCCAAGAATACTCTATCCAGTAAAACTATACTATCCTTCAGATGTGATGGAGAAATAAAAGCTTTCCCAGATTAACAAAAGCTGAGGGAGTTCATTGCCACTTGACGTCCCTTACAAGAAATGATGAAGGAAGCCCTCCTAGCTGTAACAAAAAGGCAAAGTTTCACAAAAACATGAGCAAGGAGATAAATAGACAGAATCCGAAAATTGCAGCTCTATCAGAATAGGTCAGTAAACAATTACATAAAAGACAAAGGGAAGGAAAGCATCAAGAATGACTACAAACACTTCAATTTAGTCAAAAACTCACAACACCGAAAAGAACAATTTGTGACAATAACTCAGAAGGGGAAGAGGACAGGGATGAAATCTGCTTAGGCTAATGGAGATAAGAGGCTATCAGAAAATGGACTATCTCATCTATACAAACCTCATGGTAACCACTCAACAAAAAATCAGAGCAGAGCTACAAATCATAAATAAGGAGAAGACTGAGAAAACCATAATAGAAAACCACCAAATTGAAATGGCAGTTAGAAATACAAGGGAAAAGAAAAAATGGAAATATAGAACAATGGGAAAACAAGAGATAAAATGGCAGTATTAAGCCCTGTATGTCAATAATCACTCTAAATGTGAATGAATTGAATTCTCCAATCAAAAGACACAGAGTGACTGGATAGATTAAAAATCAAGACCCAACAATATGCTGCCTCCAGGAAACACATCTCATCTCTAAAGACAAACATAGGCTCAGAATGATGGGATGGAAGATGATACTCCAAGCAAATGGAAAGCAAAATAAAACCGGTGTTGCCATACTTATATCAGGTAAAGCAGACTTCAAGATAAAAAGGACAATGAGAGACAAAGAGGGGCAATAGATAATGATAAAAGGAACATTTCACCAAGACAAAATAAGACTTATGAATATATATGCACCTAACACAGGAGCATCAAAATATATAAAGCAACTATTAACAAACCTAAGGGGAGAAATTGACAGCAACTCAATAATAGTAGGGGACCTCAACACCCTGCTTACATCAGTGGTTAGATCATCCAGACAGAAAGTCAACAAGGAAATAGTGGAATTAAATGAAAAAGTTGGCCAGATGGACTGAATAGATATATATATAAACATAAACACTCCATCCCCAAACAGCAGAATACACATTCTTCTCAAGCGCACATGGAACATTCTCAAAGACAGACCATATGTTGGGAAACAAGGCAAGCCTCAATAAATTTAAGAAGACTGAAATCATATCAAGCATCTTTTCTGACCACAATGCTATGAAACTAGAAATCAGCTATAAGAAAAAGCCTGGGAAAGGCACAAATATATGGAGAGTAAACAACATGCTACTGAATAACCATTGGATCAATGAATAAATCAAAGGAGAGAAATAAAAAAAATACCTGGAGACAAATGAAAATGAAAACACAACATACCAACTCTTAAGGGATGCAGCAAAAGTGGTGCCAAGAGGGGAATTTATAGCAATACAGACCTACCTCAATGAAGAAGAAATATCTCAAATAAGTAATCTTAAACTACACCTAACAGAACTAGAAAAAGAACAAACAAAGCCCAAAGTCAGCAGAAGGATGGAAATAATAAAAAATGAGAGCAGAAATAAATGAAATAGAGACCAAAAAAAAAAAAAAAAAAAAAAAAAACAAACCACAATACAAAGGATCAATGAAACTAAGAGCTGGTTCTTTGAGAAGATAAACAAAATTGACAAGCCCTTAGCCAGACTCACTAAGAAAAAAAGAGAGAAGGCTCAAATAAATAAAATTTAAAACAAAAGAAGAGAAATTCCAACAGATAACACAGAAATGTGAAGAATTATAAGAGAATACTATGAAAACTATATGCCAACATATTGGACAACCTAGAAGAAATGGATAAATTCTTGGACTCACACAACCTCCCAAAACGGAATCAAAAAGAAATAGAGACTCTCAATAGACCAATCACAAGTAAAGAGATTGAAACAGTAATCAAAAACCTCCCCCCAAACAAGTCCAGGACCAGATGGCTTCTCTGGAGAATTCTACTGAACATTCAAAGAAGATTTAATACCTATCCTTCTCAAACTGTTTCAAACAGTTGAAGAAAATGGAATGCTTCCTAATTCATTCTATGAGGCCAACATTACCCTGATACAGAACCAGACAAGGACAACACAAAGAAGGAAAATTACAGGCCAATATCACTGATCAACATAGATGCAAAAATCCTCAAGAAAATATTGGCAAGTTGAATACAGCAATACATTAAAAGGATACACCATGATCAAGAGGGATTTATACCAAGGACGCAGGGATGGCTCAACATCTGGAAATCAATCAAGGTGATACACCACATTAACAAAATGAGGAATACGAACCACATGATCATCTCAATAGATGCAGAGAAAGCATCTGACAAGATCCAACATCCATTTATGTTACAAACTCTCAATAAAATGGGTATAGAAGGAAAGTACCTCAACATAATAGAGGCCATATATGACAAACCCACAGCCAACATCATACTTAGTGAAAAAGTGAAAGCCATCCCTCTGAGAGCAGGAACAAGACAAGGGTGACCACTCTTGCCACTCCTGTTCAACATAGTACTGGAGCTTTTGGCTAGAGCACTTAGGCAAGAAAAAGAAATAAAAGGTATCCAAATTGGAAAGGAAGAAGTAAAAATCTCCCTGTTTGCAGACAACATGATTCTATATATAGAAAACCCTAAAGAATCCACCAGAAAACTATTAGAAATAATCTACAACTACAGCAAAGTTGCAGGGTACAAAATCAACTTACAAAAATCAGTTGCATTTCTATACACTAATAACAAACTAGCAGAAAGAGAACTCAAGAATACAATACGATTTACAGTCACAACAAAAAGAATAAAATATCTAGAAATAACTTTAACCAAGGAGGTGAAAGATCTATACACTGAAAACTATAAGACATTTTTGAAAGAAATCCAAGAAGACATAAGGAAATGGAAAGATATTCCATGCTCATGGATTGGAAGAATAAAGATAGTTAAAATGTCCCTATTGCCTAAACCAATCTACAGATTCAATGCAATCCCAATCAGAATCCCAATGACATTCTTCATGCAAGTAGAACAAGAAGCCTAAAATTTATATGGAACAATGGAAGACCCCAAATAGTGAAAGCAATCCTGAGAAAAAAGAACAAAGCAGGAGGCGTCACAATCCCAGACTTAAAAATATACTACAAAGCTATAGTAATCAAAACACCATGGTACTGGCACCAAAACAGACACACAGATCAATGGAACTGAATTGAAAGCCTAGAAATAAAACCATGCATCTATGAACAGCTAATCTTTGACAAAGGAGCCAAGAACTTGCAATGGAGAAAGGAAAGTCTCTTCAATAAATGGTGTTGGGAATACTGGACAGCCACATGCAAAAGAATGAAAGTAGACCATTATCTTACACCATACCCAAAAATTAACTCAAAATGAATAAAGACTTGAATATAAGACCTGAAACCATAAAACTCCTAGAAGAAAATATAGGCAGTACACTCTTTGACATCAGTCTTAGCAGCATCTTTTTCAATACCAAGTCTACTCAGGCAAGGGAAACAATAGAAAAAATAAACAAATGGGACTACATCAGACTAAAAAGCTTCTGCAATGCAGAGGAAACCATGAACAAAATGAAGACAACCCACCAACTGGGAGAGAATATTTGTAAATCATACATCTGACAAGGGATTAATTTCCAAAATATATAAAGAACTCATACAACTCAACAACAAAAAACCAAACAACCTGATCAAAAAATGGGCAGAGGATATGAACAGACATTTTTCCAAAAAGATATACAGATGGCCATCAGGCACATGAAAAGATGTTCAACATCACTAATTATCAGGAAAATGCAAATCAAAACTACAATGAGATATCACCTTATACCTGTCAGAATGGCTATAATTACCAAGAAAAAACTAACAAATGTTGGAGAGGATGTGGAGAAAAGGGAACCCTCATACACCTCTGGTGGGAATGCAAACTGGTGCAGCCACTCCAGTGCAGTATGGAGATTTATCAAAAAGTTAAAAATAGAAATACCATGGAATCCAGCTATTCCACTACTGGTTATTTATCCAAAGAACTTGAAACCAACAATTCAAAGAGATTTATGCACCCCTATGTTCATTGCAGCATTATTTATAATAGCCAAGACATGGAAGCAACCCCAGTACCCATCAACTGATGAATGGATAAAGAAGATGTGGTATATGTATAAAATGGAATACTATGCAGATATTAAAAAGACAAAACCATCCCATTTGCTACAATATGGAGGGACCTTGAGGGTATTATATTAATTGATATAAGCCAGACAGAGAAAGCAAACACTGTATGATTTCACTCATATGTGGAAGATAAGCAAACATTGGGATAAAGAGAACAGATTAGTCATTACCAGAGGGAAAGGGGATGTGGGGGGTGGGTGAAAGGTGTAAATGGGCACGTATGTATGGTGATGGACAAAAATTAGACTATTGGTGGTGAGGGCAATGCAGTCTACACAGATACTGATATATAATAATGTACATCTGAAATTACAGAATGTTATATACCATTATGACCTCAATAAAATAATTGAAAAAAATAATGCTGTACATGTCTTAAAAGAAAAAAAATGAAGTCTGATAAGTTTGGAGTGTAGTTTAGTGTGTGTGTGTGTGTGTGTGTGTGCATGTGTGCACGTGTGTGTATACGAAGATACATACATTGGATGACTATCTGGGATGTGGGGCTGATATGTACATTTGGTGTGACTTAGCTGGTATGGCACATATGGTGGCCGTGTCTTGAGTGTGTGGGTGTGGGAGACATGTGGACGCAAGTGGCATATGTGTTTGGTATGAAGTTATGGAGGGCGTACGTGTATGAATGTAATATTGTGAGTGTTGGTATTCCTGTGGTGTACACTGTGCATGTTTGTCTAACATATTTACATAGTTGTGATAGACATGTGGGGCGATGAGTGTGAATACATATATGTGTGTGTCCGTGGCCATCTTTTCATCTGTTAGTTTCATATCTTCCAGTTGCAGTGCTCGAAAGCTGTAGAGTTATAACTCAGAATAGTTCTCATAAACAAAAGCATTTGGCCCCCGTGGTTCAGCTGTATAGAAATTGCAACACACTCCCTATCAGAGTGTCTGTGGCTAGAGGTGAGGCTTTGGGGAGATTCCCCACAACTATCTGTAGGTGTGTTAGATGACTCACCTTTGTGGATCAAAACACCCTGGAGATCTTATTGTTTCATGTTCATCACAACCCTAACTCTGCCTTTTGACTTGATTTTTTTACACCCTAAGAACAGAACCACCAGGATCCCACTTTAGCCTTTTTTTTTTTTAATTGATGTCTTAGTTTATAACACTGTGGGGTTTTAGTTGTACATTTTTGTTTGTCCGTCACCTTGTGGATGTAACCCTTCACCCCTTGTGCCCCCCCACCCCCCTTCCCCTTGGTAACCACCAATCAGTTCTCTCTGTCCGTGTGTTCACTTATATTCCATATATGAGTGAGTTCATGCAGTGTCTGTCCTTCTCTCTCTGGCTTATTTCACTTAACATAATACCCTCTAGGTCCTTCCATGTTGTTGCAAATGGGACAATTGTGTCTTTTCTTATGGCTGAGTAGTATTCCATTGTATGTATATACCACATCTTCTTTAACCAATCTTCAGTTGAGGGACACTTGGGTTGCTTCCACTTCTTGGCTATAGTGAATAATGCTGCAATGAACATAGGGGTGCATAAGCCTCTTGTGATGGTTGATTTCATGTCCATTGGGTAGATGCCCAAGAGTGGGATTGCTGGATCATACGGTATTTCTATTTTTAATTTTTTGAGGACTCTCCATACTGTTTTCCATAGAGGCTGCACCAGTTTGCATTCCCACCAGCAGTGAATGAGGGTCCCCGTTTCTCCACAACCTCTCCAGCATTTGTTGTTATTTGTCTTTGTGATTATAGCCATTCTAACCGGTGTAAGGTGATATCTCAGTGTAGTTTTGATTTGCATTTCTCTGATGATTAGTGATGTTGAACATCTTTTCATGTGTCTATTGGCCATCTGTATCTCTTCCTTGGAAAAATGTCTGTTCATCTCCTCTGCCCATTTTTTGATCGGGTTGTTTGTTTTTTTGTTGCTCAGTTGTATGAGATCTTTGCTGAGATTAATCCCTTGTCAGACAAACAATTTGCAAATATTTTCTCCCAGCTGGTGGGTTGTTTGTTCATTTTGATCCTGGTTTCATTTGCCTTGTAGAAGCTCTTTAGTCTGATGAGGTCCCACTTGTTTATTTTTTCTTTTGTTTCCCTTGTCTGGGTAGACATGGAATCTGAAAGGATCCCTTTGTGTCCAATCACAATTAGTGTACTGCCTATGTTTTCTTCCAGGAGTTTTATAGTTTCAGGTCTCACTTTCAGGTCTTTGATCCATTTTGAATTGATTTTTGTATATGGTGATAGGAGATGGTCTACTTTCATTCTTTTGCATGTTGCTGTCCAATTTTCCCAGCACCATTTATTGAAGAGACTTCCTTCTCTCCATTGTATGTTCTTTGCTCCTTTGTCAAAGATTAGCTGTCCATAGGTGTGTGGTTTTCTTTCTGGGGTTTCAATTCTGTTCCATTGATCTGTGTGTCTATTCTTGTACCAGTACCATGCTGTTTTGATTACTGTAGCTTTATAGTATATTTTGAAATCAGGGATTGTGATGCCTCCAGCTTTGTTCTTTTTTTTCAGAATTGCTTTAGCTATTCGGGCTCTTTTGTTGCCCCATACGAATTTCAGTAGTTTTTGTTCTATTACCGTGAAGAATGACATTGGGATTCTGATTGGGATTGCATTGAATCTGTAGATTGCTTTAGGTAGAATGGACATTTTAACTATATTTATTCTTCCAATCCATGTGCATGGAATATTTTTCCATTTCTTTATGTCCTCCTCGATTTCTTTCAATAATGTCTTATAGTTTTCATTGTATAGGTCTTTGACCTCCTTGGTTACATTTATTCCC
Organism: Tapirus indicus; assembly: GCA_031878705.1. Classification (NCBI taxonomy): domain Eukaryota; kingdom Metazoa; phylum Chordata; class Mammalia; order Perissodactyla; family Tapiridae; genus Tapirus; species Tapirus indicus. The sequence goes on along the minus strand of CM062927.1, from coordinate 25,669,331 downwards.
AGATATTTTATTCTCTTTGTTGCAATTGTGAATGGGATTGTCTTTTTGAGTTCTCTTTCTGTTTTTTCATCGTTAGTGTATAGAAATGCAATTGATTTTTGTAAGTTGATTTTATACCCTGCCACTTTACTGTAGTTGTTGATTGTTTCTAGTAGCTTTCCGATGGAATTTTTGGGGTTTTCTATGTATAGGATCATGTCGTCTGCAAATAGTGAGAGTTTCACTTCTTCATTGCCTATTTGGAGTCCTTTTATTCCTTTTTCTTGCCTAATTGCTCTGGCCAGAACTTCCAGTACTATGTTGAATAAGAGCGGTGAGAGTGGGCACCCTTGTCTTGTTCCTGTCCTCAAAGGAATGGCTTTCAGTTTTTCCCCGTTGAGTAGGATGTTTGCTGTAGGTTTGTCATATATGGCCCTTATTATGTTGAGGTACTTTCCTTCTATACCCATTTTGTTGAGAGTTTTTATCATAAATGGATGCTGGATCTTGTCGAATGCCTTCTCTGCATCGATTGAGATGATCATGTGGTTTTTATTCTTCATTTTGTTAATGTGGTGTATCACGTTGATTGATTTGTGGATGTTGAACCATTCCTGTGTCCCTGGTATAAATCCCACTTGATCGTGGTGTATGATCTTTTTGATGTATTGCTGTATTCGGTTTGCCAATATTTTGTTGAGGATTTTTGCGTCTATGTTCATCAGCGATATTGGCCTGTAGTTTTCCTTCTTTGTATTGTCCTTGTCTGGCTTTGGTATCATCATGATGTCGGCCTCATAGAATGTGTTGGGAAGTATTCCATCTTCCTCTATTTTTTGGAATAGTTTGAGAAGGATAGGTGCTAAATCTTTGAACGTTTGATAAAATTCTCCAGGGAAGCCATCTGGTCCTGGGCTTTTATTTTTTGGGAGGTTTTTGATTACTGTTTCAATCTCTTTACTTGTGATTGGTCTGTTCAGATTCTCTATTTCTTCTTGATTCAGTTTTGGGAGGTTGTACGCATCCAAGAATTTGTCCATTTCCTCTAGGTTGTCCAATTTGTTGGCGTAAAGTTTTTCATAGTATTCCCTAATAATCCCTTGTATTTCTGTGGTGTCTGTTGTAATTTCTCCTCTTTCATTTCTAATTTTATTTATTTGAGTCTTCTCCCTTTTTTCTTAGTGAGTCTGGCTAAGGGTTTGTCAATTTTATTTATCTTCTCAAAGAACCAGCTCTTTGTTTCATTGATCCTTTCTACTGTTTTTTTGGTTTCAATTTCATTTATTTCTGCTCTGATTTTTATTATTTCCCTCCTTCTGCTGATTCGGGGCTTCGTCTGTTCTTCTTTTTCCAACTCTGTTAGGTGCAATTTAAGGTTATTTATTTGGGATTTTTCTTGTTTGTTAAGGTGAGCTTGTATTGCTATGAATTTCCCTCTCAGGACTGCTTTTGCTGCATCCCATATGAGTTGGTATGGTGTATTTTCCTTTTCATTTGTCTCCAGATAGCTTTTGATTTCTCCTTTAATTTCATCAATGACCCATTGGTTGTTCAGTAGCATGTTGTCCACTTTAGCCTTTTTATTGACTCACAAGCCCCAACTTTCATAATTCTCAAGGAGAATTAGCGAGTTAGCAGCAATTAGAGATCTTTTTTTAAAGCTGAACCCAGCTTAAATGTATTTTCTCAGGAATAATACATCACATTAATCTGAGCATCTGGTTTGCTCACACTACCTCCACAGATTTGCACTTGGCCCACACTGAGATGCTTCATGCCTTAGTAGGGAGGGAATTGATGCGGGACGTTCCTGTAAATCTCCTTAAGGAGGCCTTTTCCCAAAATGTCACCTCCATGCCCTGCAGTGACTGCAGTGTATGCCCCCAGTGATCCCTTTCCAAAAACTGTCCTCGACCACCCCGCTGATGGGGGAGGAATGCCTTCTGGGTTCTTAGTTCTTCTATCCTAATCATTGCACATGTGGCACATACACCAACTCTAATGGGCATAAGGTCTTCTCCACCAGACTGATGTGTATCCACCTCTGGTTCCAAAGCACTGTGTAGTCTTCTATTTCCTGACTTAGAAGAGGAAATATTGGACTTGGAAAAGGAGGGATGAAGGAAAGTAGGAAGGCAGGCAGGCAGGAAGGTTGGTTTTAAAAATAATAATAGCCATCACAAATGTTTTCTCAGTGCCAGTCACTCTTCAAAGTGCTTCGTGTTATTACCTCACTTAATTCATTTATCAACCCCATTAAGTAGGTTCTATCACTCACCCCAAGTTATAGAAGAGGAAACAGAGACATAGACGGGTCAAATGCCTTGCCCAGCATCACCCAACTTACTAATGAGCCAGGCTCTAAACCCAGGCAGTCTGACCCTAGATGCCAACCTTTAATCAGCCCACACGTTGCCTATCTTGGCTTTGCATTCTGCCCCAACAGGTGTGCATCACTGCTTCTGTGACACAGGGAGGGGCAGCTTCAAACTCAATCCTTGTTGTTTGCCTGAATAGATTTTTTTTCCTTTTTATCTCCCTATATTAGTAAACATTTTTTTTGATGTCAAATGTCATGCATCAAATTCTATCTTGCTTAAGCGCAAAGGGAGATTATTGGCTCATAAACAGTGAAGTCCAATTCTAGGACGGCCTTCATGCATGACTAAAGTGGGCAGGACTTCATAATGTCATCAGGAATTTATCTTTTCATCTTGCAGCTCTGCTTTCTTCTGTGGGTAATTCATTGTCAGGTGGCTCTGGGCACAGTGGAGCAAAGATGGTCACCAGGAGCTCTAGGGATATGATTGGAGCTTAGAAATCCCAATGTAAAGGAGGAAGACTGTTTTTTTTCCTGATGATTTCTATGAAAGTCTTAGGTGTGGTTCTCTTGGTTTGGTTTGGTGCATGCCCACCTTGAACCTAACACTGGGTGGTTGATGCTGTGCCCTCATTGGCAGGGCCAACTTCATCTGTCCCCCACTGGAATGGAGGTGGGGGAGCTCCTCCTAGGCCATAGAGACTGAGGATGGGGAAAGAGTGGTCCCCACGGACACACTGGGCAAGCATGAGTAGTGATATAGATCCATCACTGTGTCTCTTCTAACCTCTTTCCCTCCCTTATCTCTTTTCCTCTCTTATCTCCTTCCCTTAATTGACAGAAGTGGGTATGACTCTGCAGTTATTCTGAAATAAGTGGGTCTCCACTATTTCTAACACTCTGGGGTCCAGGATACCACAGAGAAGAAAACTTGCTCATCAAACTCAGTCCTTGTCTAACACTGGTCAACGGCTCTCTCATAGAGTAGACCATGCTTGTCCAGAGACCAACAGATTCAGTGACATCTTTGCACTAGAAACAAAGGCCTGTTTGAATTTGATAAGAGCATTGGCATTGTAACCCTGGATGCAGTCAGAGGGACAAAGAAATCTTTAGGGTCAGGGGACAGGAGACTGGATTCATACTACGAGAGGAGATGGTTGAGATTGTTTAAATAAGGAATGTTTTTTATAACAGAAGGGGGAAGGAACGTTTATACACCATCCTATATTTCCAAGAAACTGTGGATCCAACAAAACTACACAAAATTATCAGTACTCCAGAAGCACCATTCTTCTCACTCTGCCATCCATACGTGTACCTGAGGGAGGGCTCTATAATTCAGATGTAACCATGTCATTCTCTGGCTCAATGATTCCCCATTCCCTACCAGATAAAGTTCTAAGACTTAGACATAACAAAGAGCTAGGCTAAAACCCTCCGGGACTGTAAGCACTGAAAATATTATAGTATATACTTCTTATGTAATAAAAGATGAAAACAATACTAAACTAAGTAATGATTTTTCCCATGATGACTACTTGGGGATTGTGTTTGTGTTTGTAATATCAAATTTTGTTTTTCTCTCTCCTCTCATGAGTGCTGTCGCATTTTGCGAAGTCTCTCTATAAATTCTGTTACTTCCGTGCCTCTCAATCTTGCATGCTAATCACATGGGAATCTTGTTAAAATGCATATGCTGACTCAGTAAGTTTGGGGTGGGGCCTGAGACTTTTTATTTCTAATATTTGCTGGGTGACGCTGATACTGCTGTTGCAGCAAAGAAATAGACCCTCTTATCTTTCCGACCTTTCTCATCGTCCTTTACTGCATGTCCTAACTCAGTTTCTGGTTGATCTTGAACATCTCAAACTCTTTCATAAGCTGCTCAGTTTCCTCCTCTTGACACCCACCTCCCTCCTCACTTGTCAAACTCCTACTTTTACTAGAAGACCAAATCTGAATGTTTCCTACAGACCATTTTTAAAAAGTTTCCCTTGGCAAACAGAGTGGCTCCCTGTTTTTGTTTCTCTGTAATCTTAACACTGTTAGGCTTCTAGAATAGAAAAATCAGGGGCAGTAAAACACAATAGCTGTCCTACTGGACTAAAGGATGGGTATTAGATTTGTTTTTTTGTGGGCAAAAGGAACAAGCATAAAGCCTGGAAATAACAGATTTAGATGCTAGCTCCTTATGAAAAAGAGCTCCTAAATATTCAGAGGTATTCAGAAATGGAAAGGGCTGCCTTTCTTGAGTGGTAATAAGCTTCCCATCTCTGGAGGTGTTCAAGGGGAGCCTGGTTAACTGCTAACTGGGGGCACCTCCAAAGGGAAGAGTCCACTGGAATATGGATACAGTTCTCAAGTGTAGCACTGGAGCACACGACACCACCAGGCATGTCTCCCTGAAGCATCCATCTTACTTCACAGTTTTGGGGGAGTGAGAATGGGAAGGGAGTCAGAAAATCTAACTGGTAAATAATTTAAAACACTTTTATAATATCAAAGCAAATAGATTTATTATGAAACAAAACATAGGATTTTAATACATTTTTAAGACGAAAGAAAACTTCAACCGAATTTCAAATTTGAAATAGGTTTATTCCAATTGTGCCCCACATATCTTAGATAATGCTTTCCTTCTGCAAAGCTGTAAGTATGCTTTAGTAAAAACAACTGGGGAGAAATGGGATGAACCATTATCAGTGGTTCCAAAATCTGGCTTATCACAAGACTTCCCAACCCAAAAGTCTTGGACCTTACACTTGAAAATTCTTAATCTCCATGGGCTCAGGAATTTGTATTTTATAAAATATTCTAGCTGGGGTTGGTGATTCACCAAATGTGGGAAACAATGAATGAGAGAATTTATTTGTCTTTCCAATGTGTATTTAGTCAGAGTAGTCAGTACCATCTGCTGCAACGCATAGCCCCACAATCAAGGAGCTTAACACGTTAAGGGTTTCATTCTTCCTGTCAATCCAGTGTGAATCGTGATCAGGAGAGATGGGAAGCTCTGCTCCATGCAGTCAATCAGGGACCCAAGCTCCCTCTAATGGTTCTGTGGACCCTCAAGCTTTAACTGAATTCTAGGCATTTGGCTAGGGAACTAGGAAAGAATAAGAGTATGGAGTATCTCATAGACTTTAGCAGTGGTATGCTGGAGCTGGTTCATACTGGCTTGTGAGAGCCAATTGCTAAATTTTTAGCAATTTTGTGAGTTGATTTTTAAATATGACCACTATGAAAAATTAAATTATATAAACTTACTGTTAAATAAATTATATTAAAAATAAAACTAGTCATCGACTAATTATATTACTCCATTTTACTGTTATCTATGCTCTTGAGGTTATTTACATCTATTTATCTGTACGGTAGAAATAGCACATAATACATCTTTCCCAACTCCATGTTTGGTGATGTTCTGTTGGTACATTGAAATTAGCCATGGTGGGAGTATTTATACCACGGAAATTGGCAAATGCTATGAACCAGGACTACCACCCACTCTCCCCAATAGCTGGCTGTTAAATATTTACCAGCACAATACTGGTTTTAGGGGTCTAGGCCTGTAAGTGGCTCATATCACTTCAACAAGTGTTCCATTATCCAGAACTCTGTCATGTGGTTTCACCTAGATGTGTGGGTCTGAGGAATCTAGTTGTGTTACAGGGACCATGGATGCTGGTAGGCACTTAACAGCCTTGTCATGAAAGATAATTTAGCCATTGAAATGACTACTCTCTGGGACATTTCTGTGAATAAGTTATTTATATATATGTGTTTATGTATATAGTCATTTATGAAAATTCATGAATCCCCTGTACAAAACTAGGATTGGGGTACACTGTGAAGAAAGGCGCATGGCAATGCTGGGTTTTTAAAATTTTTTTGGTGAGGAAGATTAGCCCTGAGCTAACATCTGTCGCCAATCTTCCTCTTTTTGCTGAGGAAGACCGGCCCTGGGCTAACATCTGTGTCCATCTTCCTCTACTTATACGTGAGACGCCTGCCACAGCATGGCTTGATAAGCGGTGCGTAGGTCCATGCCTGGGATCTGAACCTGTGAACCTGCTGAAGTGGAGTGCATGAACTTAACCACATTACCAGGCCAACCCCGTAACGCTAGGTTTTAATATGTGAATACTGGATTTCAATTTATCATGTACATTGCCACTTTAAAATTTTCTCTTTCCTCAAGACCTGCAATTTTATATTGACCTTATATTTGTGAATCAGGGTATAATATTTCAATGAGAACACCTGCCTCAGAGGATAAATATATTTAAGCACCAGCCTTTTACTCTGATTGATTTTGAAAGTTCTACTGATTAGACAGATATTTAAAAACATAATTTCTAAAAAAGAAGACATCAAAAATGAGTTATATAATTAATTCTCAAATAACTGGTTCGACAAAATGCTAGGAATCCCCACATTGTAGTAAAACTTGTGATCATACTGACCTGGGTCTCAGATGAGTTGAGGATGTAATAACATTTAGATATTTAATATGGATTGGGATGCTTGTATTAATAATTTCCATTTTGTGTTTGTATATTATCATTTTTCTTAAGAAAGCTATACATTTATTGAAAATTTTGTGTGCAGATTATTTTCTTGAACACATTGCCTTTTACAGGTACCAGTTAAGGCACTATGGGGTTCTTATCCTCTATAGTTTCTTTATTTTATTTAGTTAATTTCTCCTTTTATTTAGTTAATTTCTCCTCTTATTTCTTTCCACTGTTACTTCTCCTCTTTTTTTTTTTTTGTGGGGAAGACCAGCCCTGAGCTAACATCTGTTGCCAATCCTCCCCTTTTTGCTGAGGAAGACTGGCCCTGGGCTAACATCCGTGGCCATCTTCCTCCACTTTATATGGGACGCCGCCACGGCATGGCTGACAGGCTGTGCGTCCGCGGGCGCCCGGGATCCGAACTCGCGAACCCCGGGCTGCCAAGCGCGAACTAAACCACTGCGCCACCAGGTGGCCCCTCCTCTTATTTCTTAAACATTTTGCCTATGTTTATTCAGCTGTTTTTTAAACTCATATCTTAATTCAAATGCTTATCTTATTAATTTTTAATCTTTCTATACCCATTTAAGGCTTTAATCTCCTGATAATTATTTGCTTTAGAAATAGCTCTTCAGTTTTATTAATTAGTTATTTTTTAATAAAAATTATATATATTTAAAGTGTTTAATGTGATGTTTTGATATACATAGACATTGTGAAATGATTACTACAGTCAAGCTAATTAGCATCCACCACGTCATATAGTTACCATTTTTTTGTTGAGGTGAGAGCACTTAAAATCTACTCTCTTAGCAAATTTCAAGTATACCATACAGTATTATTAACTATGACCATCATGCTCTACATTAATCTCTAGACTTACTCATCCTATATAATTGAAACTTTGCACCCTTTGACCAACATCTCCACATTTCCCCCACTCCTCTGCCCCTGGCAACCACCATTCTACTCTCTGCTTTCTATGAACTTGATTTTTTTAGATTCCACGTATAAGTGAGATCATACAGTATTTTTCTTTCTGTGTCTGATTTATTTCGCTTAGCATAATATCCTCCAGGTTCAGCCACATTGTTGCAAATGGCAGGATCTCCTTCTTTTTAAAGGCTGAATAATATTCCATTATGTATATATATAGCACAATTTCTTTATTCATCTGTCAGTGGACACTTAGGTTGTTTCCATGTCTTGGTTATTGTGAATAATGCTGCAATGAACAGGAGAATGCAGATATCTCTTTGGGATCCTGATTTCATTTCTTTGCATATATACCCAGAAGTGGGATTTCTGGATCATATGGTAGTTATAGTTTTACTTTTTTGAGGAACCTCCATACTGTTTTCCATAGTGGGTGCACTAATTTACATTCCCACCAACAGTGCACAAGCATTCCCTTTTCTCCATATCCTCTCCAACACTTGTCATTGCTGGTCTTTTTGATAATAGCCATCCTAACAGGTGCGAGATGATATTTCATTGTGGTTTCGATTTGCATTTCACTTATGATTAGTGATGTTGAGCACCTTTTCATTGTGCTTGTTGGTCATTTATATGTCTTCTTTGGAAAAATGTCTATTTGGGTACTTTGCCCAATTTAAATTAAATTATTATTATTATTTTTGCTATTGAGTTGTATGAGTTCCTTATAAATTTTGGATATTAACCCCTTATCATATATATAGTTTGCAAATATTTGAAGTATTGAAGTCTCCTACTATTATTGTATTGCTGTCAATTTCTCCCTTCAGATCTGTAAATATTTGCTTTATATATTTAGGGGCTCTAATGTTGGTAAATATATATATATTTTTTTTGCAGGGAAAGATTTGCCCTGAGCTAATGTCTGTTGCCAGTCTTCCTCTTTTTTTTTCCTCTCCCCAAAGCCCCAGTGCATTGTTGTATATTGTAGTTGTAAGTCCTTCTATGTGAGCCACCATCACAGCATGGCTACCGACAGACAGGTGGTGTGGTTCCATGACCAGGAAATGAAGCTGGGCTGCTGAAGTGGTGAGAGTGCTGAACTTTAACCACTAGGCCATCAGGGCTGGCTCAGTAGATATATTTTTATAATTGTTATTTCTTCTAGTAGATATATTGACCCTTTTATTATTATATAATGACCTTCTTTATCTCTAAAGACAGTTTTTGAGTTAGAGTCTCTTTTTCTGATGTAGGTAGAGGCACCCTTACTTTCTTTTGGTTACCATTTGCATGGAATATCTTCTTCCATCCCTTCACTCTCAGCCTATGTGTGTCCTTAAATCTAAAGTGAATCTCTTATAGAGAGCAAATTGCTGGATCTTGTTTTTTTTAGTCTTTTCAGCAAGTCTTAGTCTTTTGATTGGGGAGTTTAATCCATTTACAAATAAAGAAATTATTGATAGGTGAGGACATATTATTGCCATTTTGTTAATAGTTGTCTGTTTCCTGTTTTGTTCTCCTCTTCCTCTCTTTCTGTTTTCCTTGATTATTTGATGATTTCTTGTAATGATTTGCTTTGATTTATTCCTTTTTATCTTTTGAGCATGCATTATAGGTTTTTTCTTTATGGTTACTACAAGGCTTGCATAAAATATCTTGCAGTTATGATCATCTATTTTAAGTTGATAACAAATTGACTTTAACTGCATGTGAAACTCTACACCTTTACTTCTACACCCTTCACACATTGTTTTCTTCAGTCCAAGTTTGTGTCTTCTTATACCGTGTGTCCATTAATAAACTTTTGTGATTATAATTATTCTTAATATTTTTGTCTTTTAACTTTTATATTAGAGTTAAAAGTAATTTACACAATTTACTGTAATACCATTACAGTATTACATTATCTTTATTTGACTATATATTTAACTTTACCAGTGAGATGTGTGTTTTCATATGCTTCGCACTGCTGTTTAGCATGTTGTCATTTCAATGTGAAGAACTCCCTTAAGCCTTTTTTGGTAAGGCAGGTCCAGTGGTGATGAATTCCCTCAGTTTTTGTTTGTCTAGGAAAGACTTTATCTCTCCTTCATTTTTTTTTTTTTTTTGGTGAGGGAGATTGGCCCTGAGCTAGCATCCGTTGCCAATCTTCCTCTTTTTGCTTCTGTGCCAGTCTTACTCTATTTTGTATGTGGGATGCTGCCACAACATGGCTGGATGAGCAGTGTAGGTCCATGTCCGGGATCCGAACCCGTGAACCCCAGGCTGCTGAAGTGGAGTGTGTGAACTTTAACCTCTGCACCACTGGGCTGGCTCTATCTTTCCTTCATTTTTAAAGGAAAATTTTGCCAAGTATAGAATTCTTGTTTGCCAGTTTTTTCTTTCCAAACTTTGCATTTATCATCCCACTCTCTCCTGGCCTGCCAGGTTTCTGCTGAGATATCTACTGATAGTATAATGGGGGTTCCCTTATATGTGATGAATAACCTCTCTCTTGCTGCTTTCAAAATCTCCCCTTGTCTGTGACTTTTGACAGTTTGATTATAATGTGTCTCGGTGTAGTCCTCTTTGGGTTGATCTTGTTTGGGTCTTTTGAGCTTCCTGAATCGATATTGATTTCTCTCTAAGATTTGGGAAGTTTTCCGCCATTATTTCTTTAAATAATCTTTCTGCCCCTTTCTCTCTTCTCCTCCTGGACCTGCTATAATGCATATCTCACAAATCCCATAGACTTTGTTCAGTTATATTCATTCTTTTTTTATTTTTCTCTTCTGTCTGCATAGTTTCAAATGACCTATCTTTGAGATCTCTTCTTCTTTCTTTGCTTGATTGAGTCTACTGTTGAAGCTCTGTATTGTATTTTTCATTTCAGATATTGTGTTCTTTAGCTCTACAATTTCTGTTTAATACTTTTTTTATGATTTCTCTTTGTTGAATGTCTTGTTTTGTTCAGGTATTGTTTTCCTGATTTTGTAGAGTTGTTTGTGTTCTCTTGTAGCTCACTGATCTTTAAAAAAATTATTTTGAGTTCTTTGTCTGGCAGTTTGTAGATCTCTGTTTCTTTCAAGTTGGTTATGGAGAGTTATTGTGTTCCTTTGGTGGTGTCATGTTTCCCTGGATTTTCATGTTTCTTGTAGCCTTGCATTATTGTCTTCACATTTGAAGAAGCAGTCATCCTTTCTAAATATTATGGACTGGCCTAGGTAGAAAAAGACCTCCTCCCATGGGTGGATGCAAGGACATCAGCTGGGTGAGGTCCAGTGGTGACTCCATGTCTGGATCCATATTGGGGGATGCATGGGGATGCCAGTTCTGGGAGTATGCAGTGATGCAGTCTCAAGGGGGCATGCAGATTGGGTCTGGTGGGTGTGTGGATGCACATGTGGCTGCAGCAGGTGCCTGGTCCCATGGGTTCACCTGTGAAGCTGCAACAGGCACCTGGTCCAGTGGCCATGTGGGGTGCGCTAGTGGGTGCGGACAGTGTGTGGGCACATGCTTCATTGTGGGTGTCAGTTCTCGGGCATGGGGGCCATGGCCTTACGAAGACTGGATGGAGACCAGAATCTCTAACTCCAAGGGGGAGGAGTGGCTCTTGGTGGGTGCAGTGCCTCTGGCTCCAGGCAGATGCAGCAGCTGGGGTCTGTGTGAAAACTGTGGGAGTTCTCTGCAGTGGTAGCTCAGGCTGCTGTGATCCTCAGTGGCAAAGGCTGCTGAGGTCCTCTGCTCTATCTCTCCCCCATGGGAGGAACTGGTGGCCAACAAGATTCCTTACTATGACACGCCAGACTGGGAGATGAAGCAACGTAGGCAGAATGCTTCTTACCCCTTTATATGTTGCCATTCCTAGTTTCTGTGTTCATTTGGGTCACTGCAGCCCCCCAACTGCACCCAGGGTTCTCCCAGAGCTATCTTCATCCATGGATAGTTGACTTTATTATTGTTTTTTGTGAGAGTGAGGGCTGGAATCTCCTAGTCTGCTATCTTGCTGATGAAACTCTTAGTATATTATTTATAAATGAAGCTTTGGGTAGTATTAAGTTATAATTTGGTTAGTACTAAAATTGAATTACATGCCAAGACCCAAGAATCTCCTTCTATTTGAGGTTCCTGCAGAAGTGAACACAATGAGTAATATGAAATGGAAACAAAGTACACTGTTAGTTGGACCAGGGTTCAGTGCTCCTCAGAGCAGCATTTTAGGAAAGCAGGTTTGGAGCATAGGTTTTAGGCTTAAGGCTTAAATGAGACTGCCAGTTTCCCCAAATCCCAAATCTAGACTACAGGACCTTATCACCCTGTGGATTACTATAATATATAGTGGAATGAAGGAGCATAGGTTTTAGGCTTAAGGCTTAAATGAGACTGCCAGTTTCCCCAAATCCCAAATCTAGACTACAGGACCTTATCACCCTGTGGATTACTACAATATATAGTGGAATGAAACAATGATGAAAGAGCTCTGAGGTTTCAGACTCTTAGTCAATTTACCAACCCAGCCACACTGAGCAAGGAAGTGAAATCCATATGAGTTAGTGTTTAATGCAATAGTTTCCTTCCCATTAATAAACACAGACCAATTTGTGTTCCATTCACAAAATATTTTAACAGCTTTCTCCTCGTGAAGCTGGGAGCGAGATGGAGAGAGTATGTTTCACTCAATCACCAAACCATTATTTCAAAGGTCTCATCAAATATAGTAGCTGAAAATATGGAGCAAATGAACATACCCCCCCGTGTATTTATTAACTACTGTGTAATTTTTTCCACATTAATCATCATATCAATAAAGTAAGTAAAAAGGATATATATGTATATGTTAATATATATATGCAATAATTATAAAATATTTGTTTAATTGGACACATTTATATTACCCGTTGTGGCAACCATGAGATTGTGCCTTGCAAACTCTAAGTGTAATTGACCAAAGGCACCAGCTGCTGTGCTCTGAAATCCATAGCAGCTTGTGTGTCCAGAGGATGTTTCCCACCAGCTGCTCCCTGACAATGAATGAGTGTGGCAGGGATAGTAAGGTGGGCCCATTCCACGGAGACGTGAGACTCTTCTAATGGTGACTTTGGCTTGGGAACTCCTCGATAGTTTTGCCAAAACTTCCTATGACTGCATGACAGTCTAGGATGCCTCAACCCAACCTCCCCTCCGCCTCTCCTTCATTTGGGATCAGATTGCTTCTTGGTCTGATGGTTTTCCCAGCCTTTTCAGCTGTCTCTTCATTTTCTCTCACATAGGTGCTTTCCCTAATAACATCCTTGTATGTTTAATCTTGGATTAACACACCCTTTTAAAGTGATGATCTTTATGTAGAGTACCTTTAACCTGAGAGTTTAAGAAGGACTTGCAAAAAAGTGATTTTAATACTTTCATTTAAAAATACATAATTTATGATGCCTTTAAGAAAGACTAATGAAAAATATCTAAATTTTCATCACGGTTTTGCCTTATTGTTTAGTTACAATTTTCCACATTAAGGAAGTTGTTTCACCCTAAATGTGTTAAGTTTAATGAGTTGCCTTCAAGGACTGTTCTGTTTAAGCTTTATTGGTTGAAAGTACATTTTCTCAGAGGCCATGTTTTTAAGAAATCATTCATTTGGAGCACACTGAAGAATGAAATTTTCAACAGCTTACCTTACATAGAATTAAGCAGCTAAAACTCTATCAGGTATGATTGCTTTATTGATTGATTGATCCATAGCTATCTATCACCAATGATTAGTTTATTATTTTAAAGTTTTGGTTGGTACAGTCCAGCAACTGTGATATCTTTATTTGATTGTCTTAATTTGGGATAAGACTCAAGACAAATGGAAAAGAAAATCTGACTTCCTCCAAGCAAGAAGTCCATAGGATAATGGGGTGTGTGTTGCTGTGGTAAACACACAGAGTGTGGTTAATGGTGAATGAGTGCTTGGCTAGGTGTATCCTTTTCTCAGGTGGTCTCCATAGTCATCTTTGCCCAAGTTCTAATGAAGCTTGAAATTAACATGGCTCTGTTGGTTTAATTCCTGGTTTCTGCTGGAGTCCTAGCTACACTGTCTTGTCCATCTTAAACGAGGGGCCAGTGCATTTCTGGCAACATCTCTTGTTGCTGGAAATTTTGTCAGAAGAAAAATTAATAGCCATATAGTTGCACTTGTATTTTTCTTCAGCTTGGTATATTTATAGCAGTGAAGTAAAATTACTGTGTGTGTGTGCGTGCGCATGTGTGCATATGCTTATGATGGTTCTTAGAGCAGATATATCTCAATAAATATTAGGTTGATTGTAATGATGATAAATAGTCTCTGCATAGTATGTAAGAGTTTGTAAACCATGTTCACATACCTTGTGTATTTCAATACCAATTGTAAGTCTGAGAGTAGATGTAATTATCCCTATTTTACAAATGAAGGTACTGAGGATCAAAGAGATTAAGTGAGTTGAACAGATCCTACAGTTAGTAAGAGAACATTAACCAAGAAGGGATGACTATATTTCTATATTCTTACCAATACACGTTGCTTCTCTTTTATGATATATCTTGGATTGTGCTTACAACGTATATTCAGCTAGACACTCTATGATTTTGGATGGCTGAAAATTGTCATAAAGTTTGAAATTGGATCATTCTTTTTCTCTTATTAAGAGGACAGAAGAAAAATTATTTTGAGTGGTTATAATATGCTAGGCAATGGTTAGTTATATTTACATATATGATCTCACTTAATCTTCACAATAACAGCTTAAAAATAAATCATTTCCATTTTTACAAAAACTGGGAGATTATCCTGGAATGGACTTCTCCATGTTTTCAGAGACTGTTAAGAGGAAAGAACAGACTGTTGTGGAAGACTAAGTATTTGTCAATTCTAATATAGGTCATTTTATTTCTATGAGGTCATTTACCCTCTCAATCCCATGAGGTAGGAGTGCAGGTCACAATACCCCCAGTTTTAGAGATGGGGAAATGGAGTCTTAAAGACATAATGTTCTTGATTGCAGGTGATTGGAAACAACTCTGGTTAACTTATGAAAAAATGATAACTTATTGGCAAGATATTGGGAAGCCTGGCACCCCACTGAGACTCACAAAAGGAGGGGCTTCTCCAAAACACGAAGGGGGTTCAGTTCTCAAATTAGGAGATATTTACAAAAGTGATAACTTCCCGGATATCATAGATAAAATTGTAATTGATACTCAACTCTAACTTTTACTTAATTTTTTTTAAACTCCAAAAGTCATGTTTATCTATTTTCAAAGTGGAAAGTTTTATATTGTCCTTTCTCTTTTTAGGAGAACTCAAAATGTTAAGGTACCCATCATTAAGTGTTTATGAATATTTAGAATTTGTGAAAGTAGCTTTAAGTTTTGTGGTGAGTACAAAGACATAAAACATACCTAAGCCTCCCTCAAACTTCCCTGTAGGACTGCTGTGATGCACTGGGTGGGGCAGCACTTGGACTGGCCTAAGCCACTAGGTTGGTGGGAGCAGGTCTTGAGCAACCATATTGTTTTGGCAGCCAGGCATGCCCTAGACTGGGGAGGTGATTCAACACAGAGCTGGGGTTACACTATTACATTCCACATGATATTAATGGCCAAGAGGCCAAATGAACGACACAGAAAAAACACCCTATATTCTGTATTTAGGAAACAAATCAGAGAGACCTTGAGTGGTAGCCAAAGGATGAATAGATTTATATTGTAAATTGTGCTTATTTTGTTAAAAAAATTCTGCAGTGATTTGCTCTCCTATACTGCAAAATCCTTCTTCACTAATAATAGACTTCATTATTTAAATTTTCTATTGTAAATTTCAAATATCAAATATCAGACCACTGGTGAATTATTAGCCAGTCTTTAAATAATAAGAACTAACATTTATTAATGAGGATTTAAAATATGTGAACTGTGTAATTTCTTAATCTAATCCCAGTGCAATGAAATAAGTACTACAGATGAGTCCACACCACTTTGATCATATTCTCAACACATTCCGCTTCCTCGGTTTCCTCTTTATTACCAAGAAATAATTGATCAGTTTGTCATATGGCATACAATAAAATTGATAGTGACGCTGCTTGCCAGTGAAAAACATATTTCACTTATTCTACCTGTTCTCCCCTTCCCCTATATCTTCCAACATTGATTAATGAAATGCCATGTAGACTGGCGTTAAAAATTTGCCATTTGGCTAAATATTTTATAAGGTAATAAGTACAACACTGTTGCTCTTTCTTTTTTCTTTACCCTTTAGTCAACTATGGTTTCAACTGTAAAATGGGCTTATTGCACATGGAGCCTAAAGTTGGGATATAAAAATTTCTGATGGAATTATGATTCATTTTTTTAATATGTGGGAATATTTTAAATGTGTAAAAATAAACACATCTTTGATTTCAACATTGAATTTTATCTGCCAATAGCAGATTTGTGTGTACTGGAATGCTGCTTTTGGCTTGTGTAATTTAATGAAAGAATTTTGCTTCTGTGTAACAGGGATATCTATCCACATAATGGGAGAATTATAAACTACTTTATTCAAAGGAAACACCCTTGGATGGAGGGGGATTGGGCTGTAATCACTTTTGCTCACATTCCTGCCAATGATATAAATGTCCTCTTTTTTGATGGAAGCTGGCAAAATTTGTTTCACATGACAACATTACATACCATATTCAGATTTGCAGCCATAATCTTGTCAGAGTCGATTATCACATGATTGGAGCAGTAAAAAAAAAAAATGAATTGAGGTTTAAACTTTTATGAAAAAGCACTTATATTATGGAATAAGACTTTTTAATGGAGTGCAGGCATTAAACAGACCTTGTATTAGGCTCTGAAATTAATGGGTCACTGTATAATTTTCTAGTTTTCATAGCCTGATAAGATTAATGCTTGCTTATATAGCAAATTCAATGGCTCATTTAATTTCATATGAATGTTTAAAGTTAAATTGCCTTTGGATTAAGTCTAAACTCATTATTCATTTTAATGTCTGAGAGAACTTTCATTTTTCTTTCATTTTATTTAATCAAGTGCATCATCATTAAGTAAAGGCTAAGGACTTAGATAGCTAAAAATAATGTGAAAAGGAAATTTATTAATTTACATTGAAAGGAGACTTATTTGTTATAAAATTTATTTAATACTA
This sequence comes from Tapirus indicus, assembly GCA_031878705.1. Taxonomy (NCBI): domain Eukaryota; kingdom Metazoa; phylum Chordata; class Mammalia; order Perissodactyla; family Tapiridae; genus Tapirus; species Tapirus indicus. The sequence goes on along the minus strand of CM062927.1, from coordinate 25,652,419 downwards.
TACCATGCTTATGTATGGTGCTATTTCAGAGAAGATGAGATATTTATGGGTTTCTTGTCATGTTTTAAAATACCAAATTGAAAAGCTGCGTACTTGGCTGCCTAATGTTCAATATGCATTCCTTGAACAAAGATTACCATTGACCTTTATTTATACATTTTCATTCATTTTCTTAGTCAACAAACATTTGTTCTGAATCTACACTCTGTAAGGCACTCACTGAGCACTGTGGAGTATTCACCAATGAAAAACACTCCATGCCTGACCTGAAAGAACCAGGTCTAATAGAAGGGAACTTCACTTCAGAGGGCTTTGGAGGTCTCATCTATATCCCGAGGGAGTTTTATTCAATGATCTCTAAGATCCTCTTCAGTTCTCATGTTCTGTGATCCCATGGCTATATCATCCTTTGGGTGATGGGCAGAAAATGGAAAAAAAAAGAATCTTCAAATTTGTAATAGTGGTCATATTAATATAATATCAATTATAACCACCACAACAACTATAATTATTAATTTGAATATTCCTTTGAAATATATAAAGCATGTTGCCTTTCATTCTATCATTTCATGTTGAGCAGGTAATCATGATGATCTCCGGTTTGGATAACAGTTGTGATAAGCATTTATTGAACATGTACTATATTTCCAGGACTTTGCTAAGTCCTCTGAGGGCAAAGATGTATTGGCCCGTCTTGGTCACTGCTCTGTCCACGTGGCCTATAACAGTGCTTGGCATGTGGTGGTTGATCAATATATGTTAAATGAATGAGTAATGAAAGAGTAAGGAGTGAATGAATGAATGGATGCTCTTATTTCATTTACTCTTCACAAGTAACAGAATGAGATATTTTATCCTCATTTTATAGATGATGAAACTGAAATTTAGAAAGATTAAGTTACTTGCTCAGTGGAATGCATGTGGTATGATATGACTGAGTTGGAACCATAGTCATTTTCTGCTCTTTTCCTGTTAACACAAAGCAAAGATGCTGATTCTTAGAACAGTAGATCATAGTGGTTCTCAACTTTGGCTAGATATTTCAATCATCTAGAGTTCTTTCTAAAGCTACCAATGCCTGGATCCCACCCCAGCCCAATTAAATCAGAAGTACCCTAAGGTTGGGCCTTGGCTTATGTATTTTTAAAAGTTCCCTGAAATGAATTTAATGTTCAGCAGGGTTTGGGTTCACAATGACTACAATCTCAACAGTTGCAGGAATAGAGACTGTGACATTTGGAAATTCCTTAGCCTTCAAATACCACTATTTAAAGAATGTGATTTGTTTCTCAAGATAATGCATTTGAGTTGGGATAACATAACATTGGGTTGGAAAGGAAGACAGTCAATGAAATCTATTCACTATGGTTGACTGGTCCCTCCTGTGGTACAAGAGTTTATTTGAGTAGCTACGAAATTATTAATTACTATATGTCTTAGCCTGCTTTTCTTCCTCTCTCCCTGCTTCCTTTTTTTCCTTCCTTTTGTTAAAGAAAAATTATTCTGACACTTGTTAAAATGGTAAGGAAAACTTTACTCAAGACTATTACAGTAGGGGAGAGAGATTGAGCTCAACTCTGAATACAACAAAGACGGGGGGTATTTATAGCCAATGAGCAGAATGAGGGGGTCAATGGATGGAAAATTATGGAGAGGAGACATCAAGGATAGATGATTCTTGCTAAAGACAGGCCAAGGTCAAGGCCTAGTCAAGAAATGGGCTTAGAGGAGCCTAAATAAAGTTTGGTCAGGGAGGGAGTCTTTGTCCCTTCCTCCCTCCCACTCTTTCTTCCTTCCACTAGTCTTCACTGTGCAAATCTGGGAGGAGAGACACAAAACCTTGCCCTCAGAGAACTTATAGTTTAGTGCAATTGCTACTGAATAGTCAAATCTATAAATGATAAATCTGAGAATACCAGTGATCTATTGTAGTTGATATTCTCCACTTGCATCAACCATCTCCCCCAAATCATAATTATGCTAAACTTGTCAGTTCAGAACTATTTTTTGCTGTTGACAACTCAAAAACTTCAACATGCCTGCGTGGGGGATCAGAATTGGCCACCCCAAAGTGTGTCTCTTTGGCTTGACTATTTTTAAGATCAGAGGACTTTGAAAGAAACTTTGACCTTCCCCCTAACTGCCTAAAAGAATTTAAGATAGAAGGGCTGTTTCAGGAAGGAGCTAATACCATAACTATATTATAACGTAAAATATGTGTGATAGACAGAAAGGTACCAGCAAGCCTGTTTTTTATCAAAGTTCTGTCTCTCCAGTCACATTGTCTATAGGTGGCCTAGCAAACACTTGTTTATCAAACATTTGCATTTCCATCTCCCTGTAAATTGCCATCCTCCTGTTTGAAGCCCCAAACCACTATCCCCAACATCCTCCTTTGTCTTTAGCTAAAGATGGTATTTAAGGGGGTGACTTTGGCCATTCTGGCGAGTTACTCGTTTTCTTGGGTTTCTCCCATGTATACATGTTATTAATCCTTGTTTGATTTTCTCCTGTTATTCTGTCTCATGTCGATTTAATTCATAGACCAGCCAGAGGGACCTAGAGGGTAGAGGAATTATCTTCCTCCTCATATCTGTTTTATAATAAACACCTGGAGATCTTTGAAAACTAGAGATTTACTGAATGGGAATCTACAGGGAAAGGAGCCTGAAATTGCATTTTTTGCCCCCAGGCACTCCCAGGTGATTTTTAAGAACAGGCCAGCGTGGGAAATATTAATATAACTTGGAGGTTCTTAAAAATGTGATCCCCAGTAACATCAGCGTCAGCTGGGAACTTGTTAGAAATGTGTATTTTCTGATTGCCTCCAGAACTACTGAATCTGCAACTCTGGGATGGGGTCCCAAATCTGTATTTTAACAAGCTCTCCAGGTGTGCACTAATGTTTGTGAATCACTGATAAAAGGAGACAGTTTAGTGTTGGGTCCTAGGAGATAGGAGCACATCCCCTGTCCACGCTGGTCTGAGATATGAAGGGTTGAAGCAACAGCAAACCAGCTCCCAGTCATGACAGTGGGAAGTGGGGGTGTGGGGGGGAACAAAGAGGCTGAACCAGAAGGAGAGCTGTGAAGCTGCCTAGATGCTCCTCCCACGTGGGCAGGGAAAGGATCTGAGGCGCCATCCACAGGAGCTGCCAAGTAAGTGTGTGAAAACAGGCTGTCGCTTTAGAAATGGGTTTAAACCAATGGAGAGGATTATCTTAGAAGCAGGATAGAGCCAAGATATGGATGTGGAGATCAGCTAGGAAGTTGGTGATGGAGCAGCAAGGCCTACATTTCCCTAACAGTGATTTTTTTTTAACAGATAAAAAGGGTTTTCCGTTGTTTCTTATGAGAATTTGAGAATTCTAAAGTCCTTACTTCTTTCCACATAAAGAGTGCTACAATATGATTTTTTTTTCCTCAGGTATGTTGGCTTAGGGAAACATAGTAGATAATGAATTATTCAGGGTGATTTCCTAGGTTGGGGGAGAGATGCACCTGTCTGAGATGCTTATAGACTTGATTAGATAACATTTGTCAGCTGCATCAGCCACAGGTAACTCCTGACGAGAACTGTATTTCCCTGTAGGTAGTGGAACCAAGCGATTTTCCGAATTTCATGGGGTTGTTGAAGAGGTTTGCAGGAGTGTCATACCTAAGGGGCTGTACGGCAGTTGTCAAGGTAATCAGACTATTTGCAATCAGTTTTCTGCTCTCCTTTTTTTCCCAGGTTCCTAAATGGGAATGTAAAATAGCCAAGAAGAGATGACACATTTGTGTGCTATAAATAGATCATTTCCAGTCAAAGTGTAATAGATCCATACTTTTGATAAATTCCTATGAGTGCTTTGTCTTTTTTTTTTAAAACTCTTGCCTGTCTTTGGGTACAACTCTTGAATTGGGGATACATAATAAGCCAAGAGTTTCCTGCCAAAATCTTGTTTTCATATACCAAACTACTTATAATATACATAGGAGATTTTCCATTTTGCTGAAAATGGCTTTTATTTTAGAAAAGTTTGCATTTTCTGTAAAGCTCTCTTTTGGGCTTGTTTTAAAAATATATCCCCCAGAAAAGCACAACATTATTTATTATGTTGGAGGAGAAACATCTGTGGTTTTGCTCTTCGCATAGTCAATGGGAGGGTTGAGCTTAAATCACAGTGTGTGAGAAAGCGTTTGAGAGACAATGTTTGCATTCAAATCCAGCTCCCTCACCAGCCGGTTTTTGCTCACTGTTAATAAGTTCTATGGACATGTTAGTTTAAAATTCTGGTAAAAGGTAGCAAAGTCAAGTGAAAAGAGCTCTAAGTGGGGATTTGGGAAAACTGGTTCTAAAATCCATGTAATCTTTTGCTAGTCCACATTTTTTTTTTTGCTGAGGAAGATTTGCCATGAGCTAATATCTGTTGCCAATCTTCCTCTTTTTTTGCTTGAAGAATGTTAGCCCCGACCTAACATCTGTGCCAATCTTCCTCTGTTTTGTATGTGGGTTGCTGCCACAGCATGGCTGATGAGTGGTGTAGGTCTGTGCCTGGGATCTGAACCCACAAACCAGGCCACCAAAGTGGAGTGCCCCGAACTTCACCACTACACCATGGGGCCAGCCCCCACAGTTTTTTTTTTCTACATTAGGAAGGGTTTAAACTCGATGGTTCCTAAGAGCTGCCGCAATGATGGAACCTCATCATGCTATTAAAAGGACCCCAGACCTATTTTGAGGAGAGAGAAGTGAAACTAGCTATTTCCTCCCTCTCTCTCCCTTACCTTCATTTTTTCACTCCCATTCCCTCTCACTACCCTCATGTTACATGTCTTTCCTTCTCTCCTTAACATATCACCTCAACATTTGTGGTGTTAGAGAGAAGGCTCAACAGAGAAAATCGACTTTCTTCCTAAGAAAACTTACTTAGCTACCCCTGTTACCAAACCACATATCTCCACGTTGTGCCTGGAACCCCTTCACTGACAGGCCTTATGAAGGTGGCAACCTCTTGTTTCCTCGGAATCAAGCATTGTCAGGACATCTGGGTTTGCGTGAGGGCTGAATGATAAGGGAATGGTTGATTCAGTTTGGAACTTCAAGTGGGGCTCCAAGTTCTAGGGTCAATTTTGGTTAACAAAGGATAAACATTAGATCTCCACCATCATGAGAACAAGGAAAAAATTCCCATCAGTTATTCAATGGCATCTCAATACCAAGCTACAAGGGTACTGATTGGAGTATCACGTCTAAGTGCATGATTTGTAAACAAAATACATGAACAACCACAGATGGTTGGCTAAATAAACGACCAGATTTGTGGAGCCATTAAAATACAGGCAGTAGAATGAAAATGGAGTGGCTTTGAAAGATGATTATGTTATATCACTTGAAAGTAGCAGGTTAAACAGTAGGTGCCACTTTATGTCAATTAAGACTGTGTCCTATATGAGACTGCAAGCAATGAAAAGTTATTAGGGGTTATCTCTAAATGCTGAGAGCTTGAACAAATTAGTTGCTATATTTTCAGTAGAAAAACTTCTAATTTTAAAAAGATGGCTAGAAATGTTAGCATTGATAACTAAGACAAAATCAGAGCACTGAACCCGTACTAGTCAAAGAAATAATTCTGCAGAGAAATCTGAGCCAGATAAAAGCGTGGAGAAGTAGTTCTGTTTCTCAGCCTGAAATTGCCCTGTGATTGAGCTGACTCACTTTCCCAGGTCCCTTACCCTGAGCACCTTGCTCAGCCCCCTGACCCTTCTTTTATCCCCCCCGGTTGGAACTGAGCTACCAAATGGTCGACTCTGCCTTCAACTTTGAAAGTGAGTCAAGGAGAGAATTAAGTAGCAATTCTAAGAAATAAAAACATTAAGAAATATGGCCTCAGACTGAAAAATTGTCCCCAGATTTTTCTCAAGTGCGGTGGAAATGAAAGCAGAAAATTGCTCTGTGCCATTTCTGGGGTCCACTGCTGTTAGAGGCAGATGATAAACCTCAGCAAATTGGCCCACCACGCAACGGGCTGGAGCAGAGAGACACAGCTTGCCCTTTTTAAACAGAGCTAACATGGCAACAAGCTGATTGCAGCTAAATCAAACCCTGCCACTGAGCTCTCTTTCTGGAGCCACCAGTTAAAAGGAGTAAATATAAATACAAATGTGAATGTCTCATGTTCCTTTACTTAGATCCCTCCGAAAAGGGGCAAACAGGATCTAAGCAGCTTCAGTAAGCTTCTTTCTGCTTCATCGACTGGGATGTGGTCTCAAATTACTCTGATTTTTAGTCAGGTTAAGAGTTTCGGAATCTCCCAGTGAGGTCCAGTATGTCTGTGGAATCAAACCTGAGTTTTAATCTTAGCTCCAATGTCTGTGAGCTGAGTAATCTAAGCAGGTACCTTCCTTCCCTGGTCCTTAGTTTGAAGGATAAGATTTATTATATTTTCAGTGCCACTTTCCCCCCATTCCTGCAAACTGAATGAGTTTTTTGCTTGTTTTATTTTGTTTTGGTAGTTGGATCTCTGTTGGTAAATGTGAGGAATGAATTGAGAGAGGGAAAGTCAGAGAGACTGGAGAGAGAAAATGGGAGAGCACAATAAAAAGCCTAAATAAAGTGGAATAATAAAGAGGTGAAAGAAAAGAAGGAGAAAGAGAAGAATTACAGGGACTGGGAAGTTTGGGAAAGTCCCATGAGTGGGTCTGGAATGGCCACGGAATTCCTGAGAATAGGAAGTGGTGGTGGGAAGTTTGAGAGGTGACTGTGAATTAGGAGTTTGATCCCTTTAAATATTTTTTAAAGAGATGCATGTAAAGAACGGATTCCCTTTGTAATTCTCAAGTTTAATTTTATGGCTGGACAGCACAGAGCCTGGACTGCAGGGGCCATAGTTTATATTCAGATTATAATACATGCATTTATTTTGACTACATGGTGTTAAAACACAGGTATTGGTATGCCCACTTTATATGTGATAACTCTGAGAGTTATGTATAAATTATTAGATGAGGGAATCAGGTTTCGAATCCGGGTCTGTCTAAATACCAATCCTTACTCTTCTCCATATCAAGCTTCCCAGCCACTTGGATTCCAAACGAAGGTATATGACAAAAATAAATGACTGTTTTAAGCAACAGGAATTGTTTCATGGGGAAGCTTTTTGCCTTGTTAAATAGTGGAAGGCAAAGGTTGGCTATAACCGGGTAATTGCCAGATATTCATCAGTGCACACATTCGTTCATTCAGCAAATATTCGTTGTGTGTGACATGCACTGTAAGGAGCTGGGGAAACAAATATAAATAAAAAAGAGATGTGCTCTCTGTTTTCATGGAGCTTATAGACCTAGTGGGGAGGTGGGCACTTATCTACTAATAAATTCACAAGAATATATACACCAGGTTATTTGAAAGAAAGGAATATGGTTTTTTGAGAGCCTGTAGCGAAGTAACCTGAGACTAGGGGTTAGAGAAAGACATGGGGATGCGCATTCAAACTTTTTCAATCTGGAATGCTGCCACCTCTCTTTTGTTCAAAATGCCCATTGACTGTCCATCTTGTTCACTGTATTCAGTGCCTGGAATAATGCCCGGTACATCACAGGTAGAGTACCTGTCTTGTATAACTTACATCCCGGTAGAGGAGACCGACAATAAACAGATAAACCAATATAGGACATCTTTTCAGGTGGTGATAAGGGAGATGAAGGAAAATAAGGCAGCGTCAGGAGGAAGAGTAACCAATGGTGTTATTTTTGCTAGGATGTTCAGGTAACACATCTGAGAAGGTGACATTGAAGGAAAGACCTGAATGAAGGCTAGGATTGAACCATGCAATACAGGGGAGAACAACATTTCACACCAAAGGGACAGTGAGAGCAAAGCCTCTGAGATAGGTGTATTCTTAGTGTGCCCGAGGAACAAGGACAAGAGTGTTTGGGCAGTGTGAGTTATGGGGAAAGCTAAAAGCATATACACATATATGTATGTGTGTCTCTATATATCTATACACACATGTCTTATCTATGCACACACGTCTTATATATGTCTCCTACGAATAAAGGTGATTATTTTCCTCATTGGGCACACTCTACCTATTGCATAAATCAAAATGTCTTAGATCACGTTTGTACCTCTGTGGCATAATGTAAATGATGAAGGGAAGGGATCTCGTTTTATCATTTTCTCCTCAAACATCAAGCTGTATTAAGGAAAACATTTTTCTCAATCACAGGTGCAGGTGGGAAGAATGAGTGACATCTTGATGTCCTCTCTTTGATGAGTCTTCTCCCTTGGCAGCTTCCAGTGTACTTTTAGGAACAAGCTTCCATTTATCTTGTACAGGGTGGATCTATGTCGTGGAGCCAGCAGAGCTGCATTTAAAAGTATGCTTCCAGCTTGAGATTCTCAGAGGGGCAGCAAAGCAAAGAACAGAACACTGCCCTGACTGTTTGGAGATCTCAGATGAGGGCTGAGCCATCAAATGTCACTGTCACTATCATGATCCCTCACATTTAAGTTTCCAAAACACTTCTTACATTCGCTCATTCATTTGATCTTCATAACAATCCAGTGTGATAATTGGAGTAAGAATATTTGCTCCAATTTTACTGGTGAGTAAAGTGAGGCTTAAAGACATGAATTAAATGACTAGAAATAAGGGCACATACATACATTTGCCGACTTAAAATTATACATGTAAAATTCTGTGATAGGCACAGAGTAGAGTCTCAATAATTTTAATCTCCTTACTCTATTGGCAACTATATATATTTATATATGAATTATTGGGCTATCATTAGCCAGTCTTTAGTGACTTACTTTCTCTTTGGTTTATGTGCTTTAGTCTCCATGATAATTTCAGCAGCCCACCGACAGAAAATTCATTTATGTTAAGGATGTTTCAATAGAACCTGCTTTCCTAAGACCTTGGTGTTTTCTAGCTTTCCTATGCATGTATTTCATGTGGCAGTTCTTGAAGTGAGGAAGCTCTTGGAAAAGGGAGAACTGCTATCATGGAGGAACTCAGAATTCCCAGCATTGCCGTTGCTTCTCCCTAGGAATCATGCTGCTGGTTCTCGAAGCAGTAAAGAAATCCCGAAATCCTCATAGAATCTCTGTATAGAGTATACCCAACACTAACGTCTAACTTAAGATAATTTAAACTTCATGTGTATTCTTTAAAAAAAGTATCATTTAACCATACACGAAGGGCACAGTTTCTTGGCAAACTAAATGGAGTGAACACTTGTTAGAGTCTTGAGGTCTTTTGGAGCTTTCTTTGAAGTGGAGATGGAGTTTAAACGTTGAGACTACCCAGAATTCAAACTTTCTATCTAGAATAAGTTCCTATTGTACGTAGTGTAGAAGTGGCTCATGTTTCAGAAACTGAAGGTCGTTGGGTAAGGTGTGGGGGGATCTTTCTTTCCCATTTTATGGGAATTGAAGAGTTTAGAAATTCGTAGTTATGGTAGCAGAGTCAAGAGTCGTTGGCAGTGGCATCAGCTGTCTGGTGACTGTTCTGGTGCCTGATGGTGGTGGAGTCTTCAGACTAATTCTACCAAGGACCTTGGCGTTGTTTTACTGATATGTGGCCTCTCATGGTTCCTGCCCATTTTCCTAGCTCTGTTTCTGTTGATTCTATGAGGTATAGTATATCTTTCCAGTAGGTTCTTTTTTGTAAATTAGAATTGGTTCCTATTGCATGTAATAAGAAAACCTGACTGGTAGACTGAATAATAGTAATTTCTGTACTTCCCTATCTGCCTGTCCTTATTTGACTTCTTCTATAAGAACTGATTGAAATTCTAGCTCTTGAATGAAGCCCTCTAAGATTACTTCATTTCTGTGTTGATTTTGTACTTTTTGGGTGAGTGTGTGGTCCTGTACTACTTAACATTTTATCACATTATGCCTGGTAATTTTTTCTAACTGAATTAAGTTAATTTATTTCAAATTCCTAATTCTATTAAAAGTCCCTCAAGGGCAGTTTCTCTCTTCTTCCCTCCCACTCCCATTTTTCTCCTTTCCTCTCCCTCATAGAACCATGTATGAGACTGAGCACACCAAGGGTTTGAAGGTCAGAAAACACTTTTTAAAAAATTGATGCATGTCATGGTGCCTTGGTGATTAACAAAAAAATCAAACCAAGCCTGTTTGACCCTATGTTGGAAACTCCTGTGTTTGGGTTTGTAACTCATCTCGATGAGGACAGTGTAAGAAACCGGTGGGCCTGAGCATGAACTCTGAGCAGACAGACCTGGATTTGACCTTTAACTTTTTTCAGCTATATGACCTTAGACTGGCTTTGATTTGCTCACCCATAAATGGTTGAACAACACTTCCTTTCCAGTGTAGAAAAGAGGATTAAGTAAAATAATAATGAAGTAAAGCACCTAAAGCACATATGAAGAGCTCAATAAATTCTGGCCCTCTTCATTGATGAATGTATTGATGAATGTGTTATCATCAATCTGATATGGCTTATCAGAAAATTAATGAGTGCATAGAATGAGTTATTAGAAGTAAAATATTAAAGGTGGGGGAAATGAAAATTCTACTGTCCCTCAGCCCTTCTTATCTACTTAAAGTAAGCGTTTCTGGGCTCCTTTAGGGTTCTCTAGAAAGGCTCATGGAGTGTCAGAGGGATGGGGGCAGGGACAAGCCTGACTTTTGCTCCATTTGGACTCCTCATCATCGCTTTAAGTTACTGCTTGAATCATGGCATCCAAGCCATGCGGTGGGAATTATGGCCAATGGGCTCATGGGTCAAAGTTAATTTCTCTTCTTCCTCATTGGTACAAAACCAGGGCTTCTGCTTCTCTGTGTACTCATATCTGCTGTGTGTACCCTGAAAGGGACTGTGATCAGTATAGCCACTGGTGCCCCTCAGACTGAGGCTCAGGCACGTGTGGATTTACCGTAGCCCCACTGGCACCCTCTCCTTAGCTCTCTTTTTAGGAATCACTTTTGTTAGGAGGCTATTAACTTTATTATCTTTTCAAAGAAACAATTTTCACACTTGTAGACTTATTCTTTGATATGTGTGTCTTCCATATTAATTTCTGCTCTTATTTTTGTTACCTCTTTTCCCATTTTCCTGGGTTTGATTTTCTGTTCTTTATTTTTAGATATTTTCTTTTTGAAGTGGATACTTAGCTGTTCCTCTTTTCTAATATATGCATTTAAGAATAGCTTTAGGTGCGTTCAAATGTTGATGTGTACATTGCTCTGTTGTTGAATGTGTGTGAGTATGTGCACATGTGTGCATAATATCTAGTCCATTTACATTTACTGTTATACTAACTGGCACACTGTTTGTTCTCTCTTTATCCTACTGATAATACTTTTTTTCTCTCATGTTTCTTGCCTTGTTTTGATCAATCATTTAAAAATTGTTATTCCATTTCTATCACTTATTAATTGTTGATTTTTCTATTCTTTTTATGGTTCCTCTAAAAATTAAAACATGCATCCTATCTGATTCCAGTGTAATATAATTTAGTACTTTTACTACTTCCATAAAAATTCTAGGGCTGTAGAACACTTTATTTCTATTTGTTTGCCTCCTGCCTGTGCCATTGTTATCTTACACTTTTCTACATATATTAAATACCACAATGTATTACTATTATTGTTTTGTACAATAAATATTTATTTAGATTCACCCACTTTTCTTTAAACCTCTTTCTTTGCTCTTCATTTGATCTTCTGTTCCCATGTTTCCATCTGGGATCATTTTCTTTCTGGCCAACCAACACACTTTAGAAGGATGCTTACAATCTTTTCTTTTTTTGCAGTATTTCTACTTGTTTATAGGAGATTGTTCAGGATAGTCAGCTGTATTTCCAGAAATGGAAATCAATTGATTCTTTTCAGTGGACTCACTTTCTCTACTGTAAAATTCTCAGATTGAACTGGGTGAGCCCTCTGATCTTTTTTTTAATCCTGATATTATTTTCAATGAAAATTCAGTAACTTAGTAAAATCAACTATTTTGAACTAATAAGCCCAGTTAGACTTCAATTATTTTCTTTAGCTAGATCGGCATGGAGTGTTAATGCTTAAAAATGCAGGGAATTAATTTCTTTTAAAATTGTTGAAAGCACGTAAGTAATTGAGGCTTGCTAAAACAGGAATATTCTGTATATATCTGTAACAGTGTTTTCATTTTTCTATCAAATATCACATCTACATTTTTCTATAGTTATGTTAGTCTTTTCCTTCTTTTATGCTTATATTTGCTTTGCATTTTTGTTTAAGATACTGTTTTCCTTTTGTTATGTTTATTTTTGTGTTTGATAATTTTGTCCCCTGAAACATCACGTGCTTTTCTATCTGGTAGCTTGATAGTGATAGCAGTGATTGTTATTATTATTTTTCTCTATTTGTTCTGTTAAGAAACAAGAGGGAAAGGGGAGCCCAGGGGCTGTTACCTGATAAAGCCCTATTTTGAGTCTATGATAACATCTAACTTGTTTTTTCCTGAGATGATACACACAGGGTCATGGTCTCAGAAACATCCTTTATGTTAAAAATTTCTATTAGCAAAAATCTCTTCTGCAACCATAATATATTCACTTGGAAAATTGTTATAGCATTTCTCTCCCTCAGGCTTCATTTGGGATGTGAAATTTATAAACATTACTGTCGTCTCAGACCTGAAGGTTAGAAAACTACATGTCTTTGAAGAATCTGACAGACTCACCAAAGCCAAATTTTATTTCTATTACAAAACAAGCATTGTCTGTTTGGATTTATTATATATAATTAGGAGCTTCCTGGAGTCTAATGAAGGCTATCTGTCTATCACCGCTGTTGCAAAAATGTATCTTCGACGATCAATATTTTGCGTGTAGAATCGCATTTAATTTTGTGTGTTAGAGATATTTTGGTATTCAGGGATTGTCAGACCTTTGGTTTAAGGAAGTTTGACGGGGTTACTGTGGACTTCATTGTTCAAATGAAAAGTTCAGAATAGAGAGTATAATGGAATTTGGAATCTATTCTATCGGCTTTTGAATACAGGCCAGCTATTATATTAATACCAAGATGGATAGAACAGAGCTGGCCCTATGTGCAATTTTTCTTACTTTGAAGCAGGCTACACGAAGAATTTTTATGTTTTGTTTTTGAAAAGTAGGTAGATTATATTCTTGGTTCATCTTTGTTTTGCAGGAGGTAAAATTAGAGGCCGCAGCCTCCTGCTGGCAGAACAGGCTCTCGATGTCTCGCTGTCGAAATCCAATCTGATTTCTATCTTTTTCACTAAAAAGCTGTCAACAGCAAATAAGCATTCCCCATCAAAGAGCCACATTCATTTCTGAGGTCTACAAATTCCTCTCATGGGAGAGAATTCAAGTAATTTAAATTGTTTCTGACTTTTAATTTCTTTCCTAGGAAATGGGAAATGATATTAACATGGACTCTAGCTGCAGTCCAGAATGAAAGAAGGAAAGACGTGCATGGATACTCTTGAATGTGACATCCCCAGGACCTTTAAGCCTCAGAGTACAGCATGTTTATGGTACATAAAACGGTGTTCCCATCTGCCTTCTTCTTGTGGCTCGTGATCCACTCTGAGCTATAGCTTCATGCTCTTAAGATGCATCCGTATGAACTCGTTTTTTTAGAAGCAGACTTGCTATAGGAGTGTATATTGCCAGCATAAAAGTAGGAAATGCCTCTGAAATAAAGAGATATTTTTCTTTCTTAGAATTTAGTTTGAGAAATGGCCTTTTCTTTGGAAAAAATATGAAATTCTAGGTATTATCTCGACTCTTTATTTTTCCTTTATTGGGTTAATTTTATTTATTTCAGATAAAGGTTTAATAGAGTGCGTTGGTTTGTAGCTGCACATTTATGAGGAGCATATGCATTACTTTGTTTGCAGAACATCTTTAAATAGAGTTGTAAAAAGGTGAGCTTTTGGTTTTAAACTGTAAATTTCATTATCTTTCATTTTCTGCTGTCAGTTCATGCAAACATTCACAATCTCAGAATCTTATGATTGGGATAAGAAGTGGAGGCATGGTGTACACATACAAATAAGTAAGCAACCTGTTACAGTTAAAAGAAAAACTCCCCTTCTGTGCAAATGCATTTGACAGTATTTAGAAAAGAAGCAGCATTTAAGAAGTAGATTTGGAGTGTGCTAAAAATCTACCACAAAGGTTATCAGATGACTTCTAGGACTTTTAAAGTCCTCCTATTTTTCTTAGGAGTATTCTGATTAGTCACGTTCCCCTTAAAACGAAGATAACTAGAACTGAATTCAGAATTGCAAGTGGTATCTCGTCGGCACAGAATAAAATGCAATCTAACTATATTTTTTGATCCAGCATACATGTGTGTGTGTATCTATATCTATGTCATCTATCTTATCTATCTATGTATCATCTATCTATCTTCTATCTAAATCCTGGATTCATTCCTTTCTTTATTCAATATAGGTTTGAAGATCTACCTAGGAGGTTTCCCACAGTGAGCTAAGCACTATACAGCATAGAAGAAAATTGAACAAGGCTGCATCTTACAGTATCGGGCTTGGGAAGATGCATGCTAATTACATCATTACATGTGTGACATGTTTTAACAATTGAGAGTGAGCACAGCAACACAAAACAAGGATAGCTAATCCCCAACTGAGTTTAGAAGTTTGAGTAACATTAATGCAGAGCATTCTAGATGGATGATTGTGAGAGCGTTTTTTCGACAGGTACTTGCAGGAGCGTTGAGTAGAGAGCAGCGGTGGCAGGGCCGAGACTTGCCTTTCCTATCCTGAGTGATGCCACACTGGCCCTGAACTGCACACCCCATTCGGCATAATAGAAGTCCTGCAGTTAACCAAACCCAGCCTCTTACAAGGAAGTTTAGCAATTGCCTGGTGTTAGCGGCTCGTTCCCCTTGGGTTTCACGCTCACCACCAGTACCACAGTACGTATTCGAGAGGACTTTGGTAAATTCAATTTGTCCTCATTTCATTTCATTTTGAGTGATGTTTCAGGACCCTTTATCGATTAGGACTCTGAAATGTTGAGGTCTCCCAAAGTCTTCCCGAGAAATGGTGTTTCAGTGGGGCCTCCAAGGAGGAGGAGAAGCTACGCACGTGAAAGGGGACTGGAAGAGGGAATCAAAGAAAGAAGGAGCAGCATGTGCAAATGCTCTGAGGAGGAGAGAGCAGCTGCTAAGAAGACCAGTAGGTCAGGGGAGGGACACCAAGAGAGAGGGGAGGTGGGCTTGAGATGGGGCTAGGAGGTTGGGTAAACTTGACCCCTTTTTATTCATTTGTACCCCTAGTTCTATTCTTTTCCCTTGTCTGCCCTATCCTGGGCTCGCCAAGTTGACCCTTTGTAAACTGCCTCACCCAGACTCCCTTGCTGGCAGGCTAGTTGTTGGATTTGACCAGTGAGAGGCAACAGCAATGTACTGAAGTGTGGAGGGAGAGACAGGTTGAGGTAAGTCTCTTCCACTGCCTCCCTGCCTTGGTGCCCTTTCAAGCAAGAACTGCATCCTGCCTGTTCCTCTGGGGACCTCTCTTCCATGGTTCCAGCTCTCACTGGGTTCCTGGAGCATGATAGCTTCGGTTTTAGGGATATTAATTAATATCTTCATATTATTATTTTTTATTGCCCCATTATCTTTAGTTTGTTACGTGAACTATGCCTATACTCCTGAAGGCAGTGCCTAAACTAAAATATGTTCATCTGAATGATCTGGGATGAATTCTGTTTCCTGCAGGGAATCTGACTTATTCGGGTGAGTTCTAAGGCTATGCAACTGAGGAAACATCCTGTAATTTCAGTAAAAGCACCACTTTTCTTACCTCAGCCAGGATGTTTGATCCCACACAATAAAAAGATGGAGCCTTGCAGCAACTCAGTAACTGCTTTCATGCTCTTTTCTGGAATGAATCACATATAAGCCTGGCTGAAAGTGTATCTGCCAGGCTGGAGGAAGGTTTTCCACGCCTCCTGATTCTCTCTCCTCCCTTCCTATTTGGGAGGCCACTTCTGACCTCTCACATTGCTATTGTGTGCTAAATGGAGGAAATTAAAAAATTTATCCCGACAGCTATGCATTTCCAGACTGGCAGCCAACACATATGATATATAGATCTAGGATAAAATATATATGGTTTATGGTGATTTAGAAAATTACTTCTTTCTCCAGGGCAGGAATCTTACAAGATCCCTGGTGACGGTAACTTGGCCCAGAATATAGTATCTCACTATCTACCTCACTTGTGAGGTGGGTCACAAGTAATTTGTTACGATTCGTAGTTTGGAAATAATTACCTATGGATTCATAGTTATCCTATGATAACAGAATACTTTCTTGCATTCTGTTGTGTTCCCTTGAGAAAGAGAAAAAGCAATTAAGATACAGCTGACATGCAGGCAATTGTACAGAACCCCAGCCTACTTTGTCTATGTCACATAGTGAATGGGAGTGGAGACTCAGGTATTTAACTAGCATTTTGGAAGAAAAAGACCAAGAACCACTGCCTTCACGTTTAGCTATGACTAGCGGCATAATTTCTCATTTTATGACATGTGTATAATGAGATCTCATTTTCTTTTTGTGGGGAGAGTAGATGGCAGGGAGTAATAATCACTCATAAACCATTAATGTTTGCATTTAGAGTGTCGGCTTCAAGAGGTAGAGACTTTGTATTGTTTACTGCTGTGGCCCCAGTGAGCGGACTAATATCCAGCATATAACAGATGCTCGATACATGTTTGTGGAAAGAAGGGAGAATTGGACAGTGTCCTTTCTGCCCAAGACACACAGGTACTTCTTTCTCAACCTCTCGGCCTGGGAAGCATGATACGAGGGTAGGAGAACAGATTTTAGAGGCCGATAAAGCTGCTTGCATTCAGATCTGTCCTTTATTGAGTGTCCCGTCTCATCCGCTTTAACTAATTTTGTGCTCTTCAATTTCTTCACCTATTCTTCTGTAAAATAAACCAGCAATATTCACTGTGTTGTAAGAGTTAAATAACACGAGGTGTGTGGAAATTCAGGGTAAGAAACCTTAAATAAATGATTTATCATTATTATTTTTTTAGCATATGAGATTAGTTATAAGCAAACTATTTGTAACTTCTGCATCAGGAGACACTGATGGGTGTTTCTCAGTATTGAGCGAGTCTTGGGATGGAAGAACTAACTGTTCAAGTTGGTCCTATGGGAAAGTGCAGATCTGAGAAATAGAGATTTACGCCAAGACCAGGGCCTTTCTCCACCTAAATTTTACTAGATACGGGTCCAAGTGGGCTCTGATTAAAGCAAACAATCATTTTGATCAGTTTGGCTCAAATAGGTCTTCATTTCAGGGGGAAAAATGTGAAATGGTTTTTATGAGAAGAACACAATAGACTGGATAGAGCCCCAAGAACTAGGAACTCTAGCCTTCACTCCTTAAATCCTTTGTGGAATTAATTTTCTCATCTGTAAAATGGGTATGAAAATCCCTGCCTTCTCTCTTACATAGGGCTGTTGGGAGGGCTGTATCAGAGAGGGGACCAGAACGTCCTGTGTTAACCTTTGGCACTCTTTACCTATCTTAGAAGTTACCACTTTTTTCTGAATTTGGTCTGGTCAGTTAGTGAATTTGAATGGCCGATCCCGGTAAAGACTAAGGCGTGATGGCAGGTGAGAATGTGAGAACTTGGTAAACACATGACACACTGCTTTTCTGCGGTGTGGCCAAACCATGGGAACAAACATGCTCAGTCCAAGAGAAAGAGGGATGCCTTCCTCTCTTCCAGGAAAAATGCCTGAAGCTTCCAAGGCTCCTCATGTTGAAAGCACAAGAGTTAAACACTGTTGCTCATGGAGAAATCAATACCAGCCTTTGTTCTGTTCTGAAAAATGGGACAGCCCTGTTCCAATTGGAGAAGGATGTGCGAAGCATAGGATAGCCTGTTCTGGGCCTAGCCTGGCCTGCAGTTGTGAAGGAAGCAACTTGATAACCTCAGGTGATGGTGACAATGAAACCCACTGGGGACTTGAAAATGAGAATGTCACTACAATGCTTCTGTTTATTTCTTAAAGACAGAAGGGGAAAAGGTTTAAGGCAAATACTGTCTTGAAATGATGGAATGTTTTCAAAATCTTTTGCTGTTAAGCTAGCCCGAGATCTGAGTCTGCCTTACACAGAATGTCTTCAAACACTTTTTGACTATGGGATCCTGTGTTGGTCAGAGATACAGGTAAAAGTGCACCTGTTCCAGCTGAAGGGGAATCGAGGCCACTGGGTGGGTCCCTGACTATGTTATTTGCCCAGTGACTGTCATCTCTAAGAGTTCTTAGAGTTCTCTTAGCTCTGGCCACTCTGCTCAGGCTGTCCAGCCCACCTGTCAGGTTGTTACCGGACACACACCCAGGTTCTTTACCTGCCACACAAGAGGGGCCAAAATAAAAACTGGCACGCCAGGCTTATGGCAAGGAAAGAGTTTTTATTTCGGGTGACGTCAACCAGGAGACGAGAGTGAGCCCTCAAATTTGTCCCATCTCCCCGAAAGATGGGAGGCAAGGGGTTTTAAAGGTTGGGAGGAATGCTGCTGCTTGTAGGGAGGGGGAGCCTGTGGCCTTGCTGGTCGGCGCTTTCCCACCAGCCTTGTGAGGCTGCTGGCAGGGAGGAGGGTGGGGAGATAAGGAAATCGTAGGTGGGTGTCCTTGATTGTCTGGCTCTGTGGTGGACAGTGGATTCTGGTGCCAGGAGGCCAAGGAGTTGAGGTCTGGGAAGCTTTAGTTTCTTGACATTATCTGGGTATCAGTTTCCCTGTAACAAACCTCAAGAGCTGGTAATTAGCTAAAACTTCAGTATGAGCCCAGCTTGAGGCCACCTGGGCTTGTAACAATCTGTAACTTCTATCTGCCTTGTGAAGTTCAGGGATACAGAGTTTAAAAAACCCAATACTTACATATGAATGTAACTTAGAGAAGCAGGGAAAGAGAATGAGTGCTTTTGGTTTTATCCCCGTATGTGCTGGGTTTAAGGTAGGGGAACTGACATCAGGGCCGGCATTAAGGTCACTCAAATGATGCCACTTCCTGCTGGGACTCTCAGGTAGAGTCATCAGGGACCACTCGGATGCTTGAAAGAAGGACCGTCTCATCTCTTATCTCTTCAGTGTACAGCACAGTGCCTGGCACCTGGGGAGCTCAGTGTGTGCTTGCTAAATTTACCTGGCTTTTCCATTCTGTCCACCTTTTTATTACCACCTATACCTGAGTTCTTCCCCACTCTCTGTCCATCTCTGGAATGTGTCTGTTCTCTAAATTCCTGGCTCCTTAGGTCTGGGCTCTCCCACTGAGACTTCTGTTAAAACACTAAGGTGTAATATTTGGATGGAGACTTTGAACTCATTGGAGATAGGTGGGGGCCTTGAATGCCAAGGGGAACATGCCTGGGATTAAACAAGACCTCTCTCCACAACTCATCATTTATGCATGTCTGTATCCACTCAGTGAACACTTATTGAGCACCTACTATGTGTCTGACACGTTCCAGATGAGAGGAATACAGCAGAGAATAACAAACAGGATCCCTGCTCTTAAGGAGCTTACCTTCCAGTGGAGGGAAACAAATATAAATGACATGAAAAAATAAACAAAAAATAATCGATACCACAGTGATAACTGTGATATAACAGGGTGGCTAGGTGCCTCTGAGTGTGTGGTCAGGAAAACCTCCCTGAGAAGGTAGCTGGCTGGGAACTGAGAGAAGAAGGAACTAGTCCTGCAGTGATCAGAGGAAGAGCATTTCAACGAGAGGAGACAATTAGTGCCAAGGCCCTCTGGACACTTTCAGAAGCAGGGTGGGAGCATGAGAATAGATGAGAACAGAGAGATCAGAAGGGCCCAGGTCAGGCAGGGCTGTAAGCCAGGACAAGTAAGGCAATGTTATTCTTTTTTTTAATTAAATTTTTTTTTTAAATTTAAGAGCTTTATTAACAGGTGCTTGCAGTTTGTTGACTTTTTTGAAAAAAATCAAGTAGTAAACTTTTATTAAAAATTAAAAATGACGTTCTTAAAATTCTCGGCTTGACCAGATATGAAACAATTTAAAAAACCTTTAAAAGTGTATTGAGAAAAAGCAGGCTTGAAAAAAGAAAATAAACACATTTATCATTACCAAAAAGACATCTTGAGGTAAAAAATAATAAAACCCCATGCTGCATGGGTAATGCAGATAGTTCTAGTTTTCTGGTCCACAGGCAGAAAGCAAGCACTTAAGGTCTTCAGCTCCAATCTTTTGTTCATTTGTTATTGGTGGGATTTCGTGTTCATTTCTTCCTGTTGGATGACTAAACCGGATGGTGGTAGAGACCACCAATCCCGCTAGCGACCTGCAGTGTTATTCTTAATGCGATGGGAAGACATTGGGTGATTTATAAAAAAATCAACCCTTTTATTTTGACATAGTTGTAAATTCACATGCAGTTGTAAGAAATAATGTGACAGATCCTGTGTACCCTGTACTGAGTTTCTCCCAATGTTGACATCTTGCAACATTGTAATGCAATATCACGATCAGCATATTGACTGTGATGTAATCCACTGATTTTATTCAGATTTCCCGTTTTACTCATTTGTGTGTGTGTGTGTGTGTGTGTGTGTGTGTGTGTGTGCACGTGCGGGCCTGCATATTGAGTTCTGTGCAACTTTATCACCTGTGTAGAGTCATGTAGCCATCACCACAGTCAAGATGCAGAACAGTTCCATCACTACAAGGAGCCCTTCTGTTGCCCTTTCATGGTCACATCCAGGTCCCTCTCACCGCCATCCCCAGCCCTAACTCCTGGCAATGACTAATCTGTTTTCCGTTTCTATAATTTCATCATTTCAAAAATGTTACATATATGAAATTTGCAATATATAACCTTTTGGGATTGGCTTTTTTTCAACATCAATATATATCAGTATGCATTTACCAATAGTTTGTTTCTTCTCATTGCTGAGTAATATTACATGGTGTGGATGTACCACAGTTTATTTAACCATCACTTACTGAGTTGTGTCTGGTTTTTGCCTATTCTGAATAAAGCTGCTATAAATACTTGAATACAGGTATACATATGAACGTCAGTTTTCGTTTCTCTTGGATAAATGCCTGGTGCAATTGCTAGGTTGTATGGTAGTTGCATGTTTAGTTTTTAAGAAGCTGCCAACATATTTTCCAGAGCTATTGGGTCATTTTAAGTGGGGGATGATCTGATTTATTATTATTTGCTTTTGTTAATACCCTTCTAGATGCTTTTTTTGGGGACATAGATTGTCAGGTTGACAAATAGACACCAGCTCCGAGGTCAAGAGGACAAGGATGATGGCTTGGGCTAGGGAGGCGCTAATGGAGGCGGACAGCAGAGGACTTGACCTCAGGCGAAATGTGTAACTTTTCTGAGCCTTCTCAGTCTCTTCCCAGCCTCATCTGTAAAAGGATGAAACAGAACATCCACCTCATAGGATGCTGAGGGCTGCAGATTATACTCAGAGGACTTGCCACATATTGGAAGCACAGAAATGAGGAGCCATCATCTTTGAGTCCGGTTTCTATTTTAATATGTGCAACTTCCTTATTGTTTCTCTTTTTAATGCTCTGTGTCTCCTGAATTGCTCAGGGTTTCCTTATTTGTTTGTTTTCTGACTAAAGTATATTAAAAAAGACCAAATCTGTGCCTTCATTAACAGATGCCTGCCTTTACAAAGCTTTCCAGAGAGTGAGACTCGGCACAGAATTTCTTTTTTCCATCTTGCTGTGCTTCCGACTGCCTGAGATATTCTCTCTGCTGCAGGAACCCACCCCCACGCTGTTTTTAAAAATACTTAAGCCGATGAAAGGATTCTGGGCTTCATGGAGAATGAAACAATAACCGCAGCTGGTTGGAGGTGGTCATCTGGTTAGTCGTACTGCGATGGAATTCAACTGAATGGAAACCGAACCTGGAACTCCGTATGCGAGCTGACAGCCTCAGGGGCACAATCATGAGAACTTGTCCAAGCCCCTCTCATCTCCAGGTTTCCAAGAGGGAATCGGGAATGGAGGAAATAGTGTATGGAGCCCATATAATGCACCACACTCTTAACATATTTCATTTTATTTAATCCTCTATGTAATCCCACATGGTAGGTAGCTGTCTCTCCATTTTACGTATGCAAAGGTAAGGCTCAGAGAGATTAAGTCATTTGCTCAACACTAGTTACAACACTAGTAGTTAGTAGAGTCAAGATTTAAATGAGTTCTGTGTGCAACTTTTGTTCTTTCTTTTCCCATGCACAGGCTGAAAGATGTGCAATTGCAGGTCTGAGGTATTTGAACCTCTTTCCTACCTTCTATCATCATGTTATTCAAGACTCTTCCAGTATCAGTGATAGAAACCCAACTCTAAACTGACTTGAAATAAAAGGGGAATTTATAGGCTGACAATTTAAAATATTAGCTTCAGGTATAGCTAGATCTAGGTGCTCAAACAATATCATCAGGAGTGAGTTCTCCACATTCCTAGATTCTGCAATTCTGTTTTGGGTTCATTTTCAGGCAGGCTATCAACTCAGGATGGTTCCAAGACATTGCCGACTCACTTTTTCACTTTCTAAGTCTGTGGAGAAAGCCCCTGTCCAATTGCTTTGGAAAAGTTCTGAGATTGACTTTGGATTGATGCAGCTTTGTGATAATCCTAAAATAACCCTGTGGCCAAAAAATGGAACTAAATTGATTGGTGAGACTTGTGACATGGGCCCACCCCTAGATTTAGGGGACGTATCAAACCACATAAACAAAGTGGAAAAGAGGTGGCTTCTTGAGAAAAATATTGAATTGCTATTACCATAAAAATGGCAGATGGGCATTGGGTAGGAAAAAAATATGAAAGACCACTATGATATTCTATTAACACCATCTTACCAAAGCTTTTCCTTACATTTCTCCTCCTTCCCTCTCGCCCTCCCTTCTCCTTTCTTTTCTCCTTCCTTTTTTTTTTTTACAACTTTTACTAAGTACATTCATATAAATTATTTTCTTAGATACTTCTTTGTACATTACGTGAGTAATAAGGATTTATTATTATTATTCTCATAGAGTAGGACAGTGAGACACAGAGGATGAAATGACCCTCTTTTCTCTACAAAAACTTGTCCACGAATTAAAAATAGTCAGAACTGGCAAGGTTCAGTGATATTTATATGTCTAAACAAGAGAGGGATAATCATTTGTGCCCAAGAGAAGTCAAACCTGGGACCTTGACCTCATTAGCACTGAGCTACTAGCTCTTTGGACTACAAGGCAGTGAATGGTATGAGAGAATTAATGCACATCCCAAATGTCTAATGTGTTACTAGACTGAGAAGGCCCAGGGGCAAATGTGGCTCATTCTATGACTACAATATGAGCTACTTGTCATTAGGAGCCCTCGGAGACGATTTATAAAGAAACACACTCTATGTGGTTAGAAGCAAACCCTCTTCTTTATTCATTGTCAACTGTTTTTAACGTTGAGGGAATTGATGCTTAGTCAGAAGAAGCAATAAATGTATTTTAGGCGTAGTAGAATGGGAACTGTGGTTCTTCTGGAAGGGTGATGAATCACAGGCACCATTAGCCTGCCTCTCCTTGACCAAAAGGTGTGTCAATTGAGCTTAGGAAATGAACTACCATTACCTAGTGTGATTATGAATTTGGGGTTTAACGGGCTTTACTGAATCATCTACAGCTTTAAGAGATGTCTGTCTGAGGCTTGTGCTATCAAAAAATATCAAAAAATGAATTGCATAAAAATATCAGAAATATTAACTAATTTTTCTCCACTTTCTATTATGGTTAATCTATCAAAAGGAGGCAGTATACTGCTTGTGAAAAGTTATTCATTTAAGACATATTTCTTAAATATTTATTGTGTGTTTTGTGTCTGTCAAGTACTTGGGTTAAAGTGGACACATGTGGTCCTTGTCCTTGAAAACCTTACAATCTAGATTGGAGTGCGGAAAATAATAGTACAAGAAGACAGGCAGACTTTAGATTGAATCTTGATTCTCTCATCCACAAATGTTACTCAAGTCTCTGGCCTTGGTTTCCTTATGAGTGGTTAAGCGTTACCTCCTATAGAAATAAAGCTAAAGAGACAATTTCTCTAGAGTGCCTATCGTGTGGCAAAAATTCAGATGTCAGATATCCCAGCACTTTTCCTGTTTTCCACCACTCTGTCTTGACAATTTAACTTTCTCTCCTTCCCTGCTTCCACTGATCAAGAACTGAAAGCAAAACTTACTCTATCAGTTGGGAGGAGCCACTCTGCCCCAATTCTCCTATATTCTCCCCGTACCAGGACTCATCACCCGACGAGGATGCTGAGATAGAGCATAGACATGCCCATCTTAGAGGAAATAAATATTTTCCCTCAAAGGAAAAGAAATAGCTGAAATCTAGGGAGCATTAAGGCATATACTTTTTTAATCCAGGAGAAATTTTACAATCATCTAACCCAGATGTGCATCAGAATCACCTTGAGGGCCTGATTAAAATACACGCAAAAACTTGGGTGCAGTAAATCTCAGTTTGGATTTACTGCTTAGAAAAAATGTTCACCGCCACTGTGGTACATTCATACAGTGGATTCTGCACTAATGGAGGAAGCTTAAGTGCATATTACTACATGA
Organism: Tapirus indicus; assembly: GCA_031878705.1. Taxonomy (NCBI): domain Eukaryota; kingdom Metazoa; phylum Chordata; class Mammalia; order Perissodactyla; family Tapiridae; genus Tapirus; species Tapirus indicus. Next base: position 25,627,780 of record CM062927.1, on the reverse strand, counting down.
AAGAAGCCAATCTGAAAAGGCTACATACTATTTGGTTCCAACTATATGACATTCTGGAAAAGGCAAAACAATGGAGACTGTAAAAAGATCAGTGGTTGACAGGGGTTGTGGGGAGGAGAGGGATTAACAGGCAGAGCGCAGAGGATTTTTAGGGCAGTGAAACTATTCTATATGATACTGTAATGGTGGCTACATGTCATTATACATTGTCCAAACCCATAGAATGCGCAATACAGGAATGAACTCTGATGTAAACTATGGACTTTGGTTGATGAAAATGAGTCAGTGTTGGTTCATCAGCAGTAACAAGTGTACCTCTCTGGTGCTGGATGTTGATGGTGGGGGAGGCTGAGTGTGTGTTTCTGGAGGGGACATGTGGGAACCTCTCTACACTTTCCCTCAGTATCGCTGTGAACCTAAAACTACTCTAAAAAATAAAGTCTATTAATTTAAAAAAAGGTCACCAGATGATTATGATGCAGAGCATATTTGAGATCAACTAAACTGAACCCATGCCATCATTTTACAGATCTGAACTAGAGAAACAGAGGAAGAGAGAGGAGATGGAATGCGTGGTGAGTTAATGGCAGAGGCAGCAACAGAGCTTAAGCTTCCTCACTCCTTCTTCAGTGCTTTCCCCTGTTCCCCACCTTATGTTGACGGATGCCTGCAGCGTCTCCAGTGGTCCTGTTGAGACAGGCATGTTGGTGGGCTAGGTGGGGCCCGAGCTTGAAACAAGTCTGCACGTACAGGAAGCCACATCTGCCTGAAGTCGGCCACATATCCTGTAACATAGAGCAAGTCAGCAGCCCGTCCATGCCTGCTGCAAACCACTCAGTTTGCAGAGGGACCACAAACTGAACACGCAGCTCCAGAACCAATCAGCCAACTGATCACGCATCCCGAGGTCCAATCCCCAGCTGCTGTGACCACTACCCTTTGAGGTCCTATAAAGAATCCCCCTCGACCCAGCTCGAGGCTGCTCTCTCTGCTTTCCGAGACAGCCCAGGCTCTTTGTAGCTTGTCCCTTTCCCTTACCCAAGTCTTGCTTAATTGCTTAATGAAACTGTCTTTGTCTTACCCTGTGAATTTGTTGCTGCGGGTAGCCAAGGACCCACTTTCTCGGGCTTTGGACCCCATCAGGGCCCTTCGCTCTCTGAGCCCTGTACAACACTGTGTTCTGGATAAGCAAAGAATATAGTTCAGCTTTATAGTTTTCTAACTCCCTTGGGAGCTAGGGAAGGAGTGAAGCTGATTTCTACCCTATGAATGGCTTCTGAAGCCAGATTAGTGGGAAAACATCCTGAGGTTGGTGAGACTATTCAGGTGATCTGGCGAGACTAGAATTTTTGCCTCAGTTTTCTGAAGGGCAGTTGGCATGTTATTTTACCTCCCCATATCTCGATTTCATCAACATTTGCAACATGTGTTGCAACATCATGCAGCACATGCTGCATCCTTTTTCTATTCCATAAAGTTGCTAGGAAGATGAAGGTGACACCTCTCTTCAAAGAGGGGAGGGGCTCAGCAGTTCTTGTACATGCACTATACGCCCAGTGCCATGAAGATACCTTTAGACATTAACTCATTGAATTACCGCAACGTTCCTCCCTGTAAGTAATTGCTCACTTACTTTATATAGGAAGATCCTGAGGGTCAGCAAAATTAGTGCACATCGTATAATGTTGCAGACAGAGTAGGTAGCAGAGCTCAGGCTTGAACCCAAATCTTCCTGATTCCAAGCCCATGATCTTTCCTCTGAACCTGGTTGCAAAAGGAGTTGTAAACATGAGAGGTTTCACTACTGCCCTTTGTTCTTGGGCTTTCCGAGACACATCCTCCAGAAGAGGAAAACTGACCTTTTCTCAGCTACACTGTGGTCCACGGGAAGTTCTTTATACTTCTCAAAATTCATAACGAGAACGAGAAGTTTGCCTGGAGTCCATTTGGTAATTTATTTCAGGATGTCTGGCAGCAGGCAGCTCACGGGATGCATATCAAGCGGGAAGTGAGGCCCTTGGCCTGAATAAACAGCTGAAGACAGAAGTGGTGGCTCAGCTTCAGACAGGGCAGAGGTGACTTGGCATCAAACCAGCCAGCGCAGCTCCTTTCATTTGGATGATTATTAAATGTATTGCTTTTTCATTTTGCTTTTTTTCCTTTTGGCACAGAAGAGGGGTATTCATCTCGTGATAGGATTTTAAAGGTGAGTGTCAGGTTCTCGATCTCTAAATGCCACTCCAGTATTAATATCACAAAATATATTATATTTCAATGTACGTGCGAGACAGGCAAAGCATACCAGAGACCCAGAGTTGAGAATAAAGGGCTTGGGAGCTATTTGTTCTCTAATGTGATTCCCTCGTTCACTTTGTGGGCCAGAAAGTAGGGGACACAAGAATTGACACGAGGGAAGAAATAGATAATGGAGGGCTGGCAGCTCATTGTGGAGAAATGATTAATATTGCACCATCAAAGTGCAATCCATAAATTAGGATCTGTCAAAAATGGAGGTTTGAGTCCAGAATGGCCAATGTCTAAATTCCAACTCTTCCAACCACCAGCTTTGTCACTTTAGGGAGTTTCTGTTCCCCAATTGTAAAACTGGAACATCATGAGGATTCAGTGGGATAAAGCATGTAGAGTATTTAAATGCTAGGCACTTAGATGGTGCTCAGAAAATGCTAGTTTCCTCTCTCCTCAATTCCATCATTCAGGGCTGATTTATATGGTTAACAAGGATGATGATGAGGAGTTTGCTGCTTCTGTCCTTACATTTCCTTTTAGACCTCTTAAACGGCAGAGAGATATATGGGATATATAACTGAGGAGAGGATAGATGAAATTTGTAGTCAGGTAGAACAATCAACAGCAGAGAAAGGAGAAACTAAATTGTTTAGGTATGTGCTGTGGGGGGTGGGAAGTGGAAAATAAGTGGAGAGCTGAGAGAGCTAAGTGGAGAGTTGAGGAGATGAGAGGGTAAAGTGAAGTGTGAGGCAGGTAAGGATAAAGTGCAGGACACCTATTGGGACAATCTTTTATAGGCTCTAGTATAATTTTCTTGGAAGGGAATCAAAGAGCCACACTCAGGATGAGAAGAAAAGGAACTGTCCTTATCTACTGTAGTTTGAGTTGTGTTAATTTCAGATATTTGACCATCATCCCTTAAGAGGGTACTTAAATACCCCTGCCCCATGTTCACAGTTTAAGACCTGAACCCTCTCCATATATCCTTATATGTACCTGATTTCAGAGTATTAATTCCTCCCCCCCCCCCCATCCTATGCCTTTCCCTTGAATAAGGCAACTGCTTTCTCTTCTCTAGTTTGGCTGTTGTCCGCCTTCCTGGATGTGGCCTGATATCTACCCTTCGATCCCATCTACTCCATCTGCCCTATGTAACCCCTCAAACGAAGGAGCCCTGTCTTCTGGAACCAACCAAAGCCTTGGCTCACTTGAACCAGATCCCTTGCTGAAATTAACTCAGCTCCCTGTAAGGGGAAATCTGAAAGACTGTCTTTGCCAGCCAAAGAATTTTGATATGGTCATTGAACTTTACAATCAAAACAGACTTCAAGGGCCTCAGCTTGTTTCCAGTGGTAATACGTTTAAAAAGGCGTGTTACATTACAAATTTGTTTTTGTCTCTTTATTTAAGTATCAGAAAGAGAAACAACCTAATGTAGGGAAATAAAATGAAATAATTAACAAGTTGTGGAATGTGAAACAACTAAGATAAAACCAAGCGGTGGGGGGTGGGGGGGTGAGGGTGGGGCGCATTGGAGATAATGGTTATCTGCTCACAGTAAACATGAAGCGAGAACAATTCATGACTTGTGATAACATTCAACTGAAAGGAAGTAAATTAGATGTGGACAAGGTCAGGGGAGGATTACAAACACATGCGGGGCCAGACAGTACCAGGGGAGGGTGGGGCCAGGATTTTATCTTTATCAGGTAATTGAAATAATGCTTTATATTAACACTATGAGTTTGAAGTGGAAACTGTAGACAGGAGGTACTGGGAGAAAAAAGAGAGCGCGCAAAGATTACTAGAAACTATTTGGTTTGGGAGACAAAAGAATCACTGAAGGCCTACTATGTGCCAAATGCTTTTATGTATATAATCTCATTTAAGCTCTATGACAACTCTGTAAAGTGTGATTAGCAGTGCCCCCCCCCCTTTTTTTTTGTGAGGAAGACTGGCCCTGGGCTAACATCCGTGCATCTTCCTCTACTTTGTATGGGACGCCACCACAGCATGGCTTGACAAGCGGTGCATTGGTCCGCGCCCGGGATCTGAACCTGCGAACCCTGGGTTGCCAGAAGCAGAGCATGCGAACTTAACCGCCAAGCCACCCAGCTGCCCCCGCAGTCCCACTTTTGACGGGGTGAGTGAGGCTCAGATTTGTAACTAGCCCAAGTCTTTTTAGCAAGTAAGTAGTGGAGTTGAGATGAAAGCTCAGGTGAGCCTGACTTCAAAGCTTTGTTCTCTCTAAATACACCACCCTATCGCGTAACTGCTGAATAATATTGTACCACGGAGATCCAAAAGACGGTTACAAATACTAAATATGGCTGGGCCAGTAAGGGAGGTGAGCTACTCTGTGTTTCTCTATTACTCACATATGCACACACACACACAAACATGCAGACACACAGTCCCACATTGAGCTGCTAACTATATATCCATTTGAGTGTCCCACAAATGGGTCAGATTCAACTTATCTAGAAATCACTAAAGTGTCCTGCCCTGATTGTCATATTTTTGCCTTCTCTGCCCATTTACTCAATCAGAAATTTGAGATTTCCCTTGATCCCTTCCTTTCCCAAGTTCACTGAACCTCCAAGTCTTATCAATTCTACCTCCAAAATGTCTCCATTTTTCTTTTCTCTTCGTTCATTCTATCCCAACTTTGGTTCAGCTAACATCCCCTCCTTCCAAGAACACTGCAGCAGCCTCTTCTCTGGTCTTCCTGTCTTCCATCCCCCTCTCCCCAAATCCACTTTCCACATTGTAGGCATAGAAATATTTATAAAAGAGAAAGGTGCACAGCCCTTCCGTGCCTCTCCTTTTCTTTAGCATAAAGTTCAATGTCTTCACATAAGTTTTGAAAATAAATGTCTTCACGAGGAATATTGTCTCTCTCCTACCTTCTACTCCACAAGAAGTGAAAAACTGCATTCTCTACAGTGTTATCATGCTTTCGTAATCATCTTATCTCTTCGAACACACTGTTCCTTCTACATTGTTCTATATGGCATACCTTTCTGCCTTTCTTTTTTTTTTTTTCCTGGACTAGTTAGTTCCTTGTCCTGTACAAGTCAGTGTAGATATCTCTTCCCCCACAAATCCCTTCTTAACTGTACAAAGATTCAGTTAGGAATACCTCATAAGGCCCTCATTATGTTTACCCATCATCGATCTTATGACACTGCATTTGAATGGATACATTTCTGCCCCCTAAATTGTAAGCTTCCAGTCAATAAAGACCTTATCTTATTTACCAGTGCTGATTCTGGTACCTGAAACATGATAGATGCCTAATAAACATGTCTGAGCAGGTGTTGTCACAGATGGAAATTAATGTGCAGGAGATTGATCAGGGAGCCCTCTTGGGATGGGGATACTGGGGAGAAGGAGAGGTTGATCCTTGGCACAGCCTCATGGAAGCATCAGCTGTACTGTGGGGAGCTCTGAAGCTGGGATAATTCTTCAGAGTGCTCTCGAGTTGGGGTGAGGGGACCGGATCTTTACACACCTGTGTTGTTGGTAATTGGGTGAAGGAGCTCTCTTCCACCAAGGCAATCAATCTCCAAAGGGCGCTGAGAGCTGCCTTCCAGCAGCATGCCAGCAGCTCGGGAATTTATCCTTCCTTTCTGAAGGGGGATTTGAGTGGCACATCTCAGTATATCACTCAATAAACACACACTTCATCCCACTAGCTTCAGGACTGACTAAGATAAAGAATGTTGTTGTGGAAGCTTCAGTAATATCCCTTCAGGGTGCTCATGTGGGGTCATGCTTGTGTGTTTCCTGGTGAAGAAATATTGAGGAAATGGTCTCAACTCTTTTAAAATTGGCTGTCCTCTTCATACTCTCTGCAACTCCTAGTAGCTAATGTTCTTAACTAGACGTTCAGACTCATAAGACCTGAGCAGTTTAATCAGCACCAGTTTAATCAGAGAGATATTGGTCCAAAAATAGAGAAAGCATCCCAGTTGGGCTATGTCAGGCAGGCATTTCTTTTCAGAGGAAAAAACCCTCATAGCAATCCACATAGTAATCCACTCTTTGACTGTCCCCTGTGCCCCACACCTCCCTGTCTCCCTCCCCCACGAGAGTTTATATGTGAGGAATAAGACTCACATTAGACACGTGCAAGAGCTGCCTGGCATAGAAGCCTTATGCTTCATAGGGAGCAATGTCTCTTGTGATAGGCTTAGGCATAGCTTTCAGGTCCCCGTGAAGGATATGCCCAGTTATGAGTCTCTGAATTCAAGGAATCATAAAGCTATGGCTTCCTACCAGGTATTTATGCTTTATTCACACTTTTCCAGGCCAGAAGCAATTTATCCATCATGGGCCATTTCTGGTAATACAAATGAGATTCCACCTTTATCAAGTTTTCAGGAGAAAGAGCAAGAAAGTTAACCTAAGATCAGATTTGTCTTTAGAGAAGGAGAAAAGGGTTTGTTCATCCTTTTCCACAACCCCATCAGATCTTCATCACACCACAGGATATAGTCATAACACCAGTTGATATGCCTGTCAGGGTAGATAATCCTTCTAGCAAATTGTTTTCTACTTAGTTCATCTCTTCTTTTCATGGCTCTGAATATGAGAGAGATTTGTTAATCTTTCTGATCCTGGGGGATAGTACAGTGCCTTGAACATGGTAGATACTTGCTATGATCTGAATGTTTGTGTCTCCCCAAAATTCGTATGATGACATCCTAATGCCTGATGTGATGGCATTATAAGGTAGGACCTTGTGAAGTGCTTTGGTCATGAGGGTGGAGCCCTCATGAATGGGATTAGCGTTTTTATAAAAGAGACCCCACAGAGTTCCCTTGCCCCTTCCACTACTTAAGGAAAGAGCAAGAAGGCACGGGCTATGTACCAGGAAGAGGGCCCTCATCAAAATCCAACCATGCTGTTGCCTCGGTCCTGGACTTCCCAGCCTCTGGATCTAACGAGAAATAAGTGTTTGTTGTTTATAAACTCCCCAGTCTGTGGTGTCTTGTTATAGCAGCCTGAAAGGAGTAAGACAATACTCAACAGAAAAATTCATTTAGTTAACAACAGCAACAAAACATTAAATTGAGAAAAATCAGAAGAAATACTCCTATATTTCCACCTACTGAACATAACAATTGTAAATATTTTAGTGTATTTCCTCCAGTCTTTCTTATATGCACAAGCTTAACAATTGGTATGTAATAATACTCTACTGCAAGTTTCTTACCTTTTTTATAGGCAGACATTTTAAAAAATAAGATTATTCTGTTACTAGGAGGTTGATTCTGCTTCAACACATCAACCTAAACATAAATACTCTTTTTGGAGAAGCTCAGGTGATGGGATGTTCAACATTTATTTTATGTATACCACCTGCCAGACCATGTGTTAGGCACATGAGGAGGGAAAGAAAAACAAAGTTTAGTTCTGCATTCAAAGCACTTATGTGCCCTCCATGGGGAAGGAAGGTTCACATTCATATTTATTTCTCATGAGGTGACTGTCTAACATTAGCTTAATCTTATTTCTGTTTAGTTGAGATTATGCTTTTAAAGGACCAGAAAAGAAAGACCCATTTAAGGACCATTCTGCCAAGGAGCCAGTTTCTCAAAAATAAACAAGCAAATAATCCCTGCAGATTAGCCAGTTTCTGTAAAATAATTTTAACACAATATCCAGCTGATCATTTGGGAGGCAAGCACGTCAGCTGGTGGGGAGTGAACGTTAGCGACTTGGTTGTCATGGAAACTTTTCTTCCAGACCAGGAAAAAGGCAGTCATGGGGAAACATGCCATGTGGAAAAATAGCCCATTTCTCCATGATCTATTCTCCCTGTTGATTACAAGTTGACATCCTACTGGGGCTGGGAGTGGAGAGAAATGCAGTCATCCTAGTCACACGGAGGAGAGGAACATTTCTCTTTGTGCAGAGAGAGACCCAGGGGACGTGGTTTGAACAAGAAGTGTGCAGATAAAAGTTGGAAAGCCAAGGTCATAAATTTATTTTATTTTTTATTATTTTTTTCTTTTATTATTTTTAAAAAAAGATTCCTTGCAAGTTGTTGAAAGGCTTATTCTCAGTCACCCACAGATGCTGGGTGAGGAGGGCTATTGATATGAAACCTTGAGTAACATTTGCAGTGCTGACTCAAGACACATCACAGCACGTCTTGCCAAGAAATGAAGTCTGTGTAACCTGTTTAGCCCCATTAGAAAAAGCCAGAGTTAAGCTATGATGGATAAGACGATCAGTTTTATGATAAGGAGTCTTTAAACTGTACACAGGTATAAAAATTACTTTTAAAACTTGGCCTAACTTGGTTATTATATTGTTTATAAACGTTTATGACTTTTTGCCAATATCTCTCCACATTTGCCCCGAATTAATCTGGATTTACATAGTCTTAATAAATAAAATAATTTAAAAAAAGGTGGGGTTATACATCTCACCTACATATCCCTCTTCAAAATGCATTATAGCTACTTGTTTACATTTCCAACTCTCTCTTCTAAATTGTGAGCTCTTCACCATTGACTGGAGCCTTGTTCATCTTTGTAAACTTAGCATTAACACAAGGCTCAGTTCATAAGTGTTTGAGTCATTGAGCAACTCCTGTGTACTAGACTCTGGGATATATTGGTAAATAATGTTTGTTCAAAGAATAATTGGGTGGATGGATGGATGGATGGATGGATAGATGGATGGATGCTTAGCTATATTCTGGATTTTCTTGGTTTTCTGTGTTTTGGAGAGCTAAACAATTATTTCACAGGAACAAAATCCATCACAAAATTATTTTCCTGATGTCAGCTTTCTAAACTTCAGAAAATAATTAAGATTGAACCTCAGTAGGGATAACTTGATAAATCATCATAGGATGGTAAAGTCTTACTTCTGCTTCCTACTATTTTTTTCCTTTGAAGTCTTTACAGATTAAATGAGATCTACTGCCCTATTCATTATATATCAAGAGTTGGTGATAGTTTTTTCAGTATACATTTCTATTTGTATACAAAGACTAATTTACTCACTACGCAAAAGATTCATTTCTCTTGCTGACAGTCATGTGACAATAATTCAAAATATCTTCATTGTCAGAGATTGCTTTCTCTGACCCCAATATTCCCCAGTTTTTTTCCCACTCTCTTCCTCGTACACTGAACATCCTCATAATCTTCTCAGACCATCAATCTTCCTTGTGTTTACATCATTTATCTGCCTTTTCACACAACCTAATTCATTTCATCTCAACACTTCCTCATTCCTTTGTTTATTCATGATTCCTGCTTCACCAAACCTTATTCCTGTATGATTTATTCTGTTCTTTTCCCAAGTTAAAAAACATTTCTTTATTAATTCTCTCAATAATGCTTTTGAATAGATCCCATGTACCAGGCATTGTGTATTGGAGATAAGAGTTTAACATGATTTGAGCCCTTCTCTCAAGATGCTCAGAGTCAAATACAGAGATCCTTAGTCCAACGTAAATGGATTTCCTGAAAGTATATGCAAAATATTGGATATTTGTGCATCTATTTTTTCCTGGGCAGAAGGTCCCTATGTTTTTGTAGAGTTTTCTAATGAATGATATAGGCAGGGAAATAAACAAATTTTAGTGTGATAGTGCTGTTTACAATAGGGATAAGAATAGGAAGCCAGCAACAGATGCTTTGGTAGGATCAGAGAAGGCACATTCTTAGAACTTTGCTGATTGAATTCACCTGCAAGCTGGTGTCAGCTGGGGCCTCAGTGACTCTCAGCATACTTTCTATTTTCCTGCTGACTCTTGGTCAAGCTCCTATGTGCCTGCTATCTTCTCAGATCATTGTTTCTTTTTCACTTCTTGCATTACTCATCTTCTTGAAAGAGTTACTACCATGTCCAGATACTTTGTTGAAAAACTAAAGCCAGTTGCAGAATCTGAAGTGTTCTTAAAATAGTAACTACTTGGAACTAACATTGTCTGCAAGGCGTATTACGAGAGGGTATCTAATTCTAAAGGTGAAAAAGCCTCCAAACACATAAACTTCTGGGAAACAAGAGGAAACACCATTTACAGAAAAATATTTTATATGCTTCAATTTCTATTTTATTGAATTTCTACTTTATTATCTCTAGGAAGTCTACAACCTGCTGAAAATGGCTGTTTGTGAGTCGAGGAGGGGAGTCTTGGAGTCTGGAAGCTAACAACAATATTACCTTTATTTATTCTTCACACTTCTTGAAAGGCGCCTAGATTATGCACCTTGTCTAAAGTCATGCAGAAAACCATTGTAAACTAAGTTCGGAACCCAGGGCTCCAGGATGGTGTGGCCTATGTTCTTCTCTCTACATCTAGCTGCCTTCTTTTTTTTTTTTTCAGCTTTATTGTGGTATAATTGACAATTAAAAGTTGTATATATTTACGGCATAGAACTTGATAATTTGATATATGTATATGTGAAATAATCCTCACAATCAAGATAATTAGCATATCCACCACCTCACATAGTTACCATCTTCTTCTTTGTGTGTGTGATGAGAACACTGAAGGACAGCCATTATATCTTTAAATGAGCTTTCTGTGCCTCCTCCTCTTTTCTGCCTCTGGGACTCCCATAATGTGTATATTGCTTTTCTTGATGTGTTTCATAAGTCCTTTAGGCTTTCTTCATCTTTTTTATTCTTTTTTCTTTTTTTCTCCTACAACTGGATAATTTAAAATGACTTGTCTTCAAGTTCACAGATCTTTTTTTGCTTGATTGACTTTGCTATTGATGCTCTCTATTGCATTTTTCATTTTATTTATTGTATTTTTCAGCTCCAGAATTTCTGTGTTTTTTTTTTATGATTTCTATCTCTTTCTTGATCTCTCATATTGTTCCTGTATTGTTTTCCTGATTTTGTTGAGTTGCTTGTGTTATCTCATAGCTCACTGAGCTTTTTAAACAATTATTTTGAAATATTTGTCAGGCAATCCATAGATCTCCATATCTTTGGGATTGGTTACTAGAAAATTATGTTCCTTTGGTGGTATCATGTTTCATTGATTTTTTGTGTTCCTTGTAGTTCCTTGTCTGCATATTTGAAGGAGCAATTGCCTTTTCCTGACTTAGTGGACTGGCTTTGGTAGGGAAAGATCTTTACTTATGGGTGGGTACAAGGGCACCAGCTAGGTGGAGTGTGGCTCTGGGGGGATGTAATGGTGGTTTTGGTTCTGGCAGTGGTGGGAACATGCAGCAAAGTTGACTCTAGCCAACTCTGTCAGCTGATGTCAGCATTTGCAGAGATAGGGATCCTTAGTGGCCAAGGCTGCAGGTGTCCATGGTGGTGGCAAGGGCTGCCTGGGTCCTTGTGGTGAAGGCTGCTGAGGTCACTTGCTCTCTTTTTCCTCCATGAGAGGAAGAGTTATGTTGGACTAGGGGATGGGGTTACATAGGTAAAATGCTTCCCATACTTTTTCATATACCATCCTTCGTTTTTGTGTTCCACTTGTTCATTGTACTCAAGAGCTTTCCCAGAGCTATTTTCATTGGTAGGAGTTGTTTAATCATTGTTTTTGTGGGGGGACAAGTGTTGAGACCTCCTAGTCTTCCATATTGCTGACGTTACTTCTTAAGCTGCCTTCTAAGGCAACAGAGAAGCTATCCTTCTCCCAAATCAGCGCTGAAATCAAAGGCTTATTTTCAGATTGTTAACTTGGCAATGTGATCCTAGGGAGCAAGTGTGAAGGATAGTTAGTGGAAGAGAGAAAGAAGGACCATCAGTAGAAGGATGTGTAACCAACTTGGCCAAGGAGATAGGATGGCTAGTCCTTTGGGATTTTTTGAAAATCTGAATGAGTGTCTCAAAACTCAGAACTGCCTGAGGTAGCAGGCGGTGAAAAGGGTACATTTCAGGTGTTTCCTACGTAAGTGTCAAGCACAGCTTCAGAGATACCTGAAGAAGGATAAGAATGTGCTGACAGGTTGGATCTGCATGAATCTACTCACAGTGTTGGTGGTTGGAAAAAGAGGTGAGGCTGATATTATTTGAAGCAGTGCATAAGAGATGTTCAGTACAGAGGCAAAATGAATAATAATAATAACAACAAGCTTCTGTATATCATAAGAGAAGTAAGTAGAATTCACGGAATCCTTTTCTGTAGGTCAAAGTGGGTCATCTTTATGAATGCACTAAGTGCTTGGGCTCTGTGCTAAGGTGTGTTAGAGTCACTGATTCCCTTCTATCCAAAAGTTCTTAGGGTATGTGCAGGCATAGGGCTATATCCCCCAAGAGGATCTGCCATTCAGAAAGCAGTGATACTCTGCGAACTTTGTGACATCTGATTCTTTGGAGGTCCGTTATTAAATCTTTGTCATTGGAGTCTTTGCTTTTCCCCTATACAGGTCTTGTGCCTTTTCCCTCTTATGGAACCTAATTACCAAATGAAATATTATACAGAATTTCAGTACATTGAGCCCAAAATAAAGTTTCCCTGCTTGATAAAGGGAAATTTCTTAGAGAACTAAATGCTGGAGAATTGAGAGGAAAGGGTATGGGGACCCTCATCTTGTCTCTTTTGGATGCCCCAAGGTATTTTAAAAATCCACTAAGAATTAAATGAGCAATTAGAACATTCTTGCCTAGGGGCATGAGTTAATGATTCTGACAATTAGAGCTTTTACAACATTTAAAGCCAATTCTAAAATATAAGAGGCATGTCCATGAAGGCAGTGACATGGTTGTATGCACTTGTATATTTCTAGAACTTCCAAGAGTGCCTGGTATGGGCTAGGTCTCAGTATTTGTTGAATGAATGAATGACTTCTGTGTTCAAGGTGCTATGCTACTATTTGTTCTTCAGTAAGTTGGGGAAACTAGTTTTGTTTCAATACTGTTTTTCTTAGTCCCTTTGTCACTATCACCATTTGTGAAATGGATGGTCATGATTAGAACACCTGTCTAATAGCTTCAAAATAAAGCAGTACTAATTGACTTTGGAGAATCAAACCCAGGACATCAGTCTACCGAAATATCCTCTGACTGAGGGTTAATCAAACACAGACATCAAAATGGCCTGGGGAGGAATTGGATCCATGAAACATGGAGTCTGGAAAAGAATAGATGTGGGTGGAGGACAAATCTGTGAGGGTCTATGGAGAAAAATTAGATGTATTTAGTACAGACACAATGCTGGAATTTTTTGACTCCTATATAAAGAAAAAGAAATAAATGAAACCTTATATTAAAACCATGGTAAGGGACTGGAAGTTCTAGAAAGTATACCTATTAGAAAGCCTTGATTGGTCATATGACATGGAAAGTACTCCTGTAACCATCCAAAACAAGTATTTTTCTTGCTTATTAAATGAACACTTTCATATTACATATTGCCATATAGAAAATATATTCTCCATTGATGATGATAGCAACAATATAATTAGATATATTGACAGTATTTGAATTACCACCAAACTTCTGGCAAAAGAAGAGAATGATTTATTCAATGAGGGTGGCAAATGGCAATTCCTGGCAGCAATGCTAGTGATAGTGGATTTACTATAACATAGCTTGGAATTTGTTTTTCATATCCAAAGAGGAAAGCTACCATTGTGTATTACAAAGGCCATAAAGATCAATTTGAAATTGAAAATCCTTGCCACTGAACAAGCTTATACAGTCATATGTCGCTTAATGATGGGGATATGTTCTGAGAAACGCAATTGTTAGGCTATTTCATCATAGTGCGAACATCATAGAGTGTATTTACACAAACCAAGGTGGTATAGCCTACTACACACCTAGGCTATATAGTACTAATCCTGTGGGACCACCATCATATATACAGTCTATCATTGACTGAAACGTCGCTTTGTGGCTCATGACTGTATTGTACTATAGTTTATGGGAAAATTGTTTCTACAGTGGTGTGTTTTAACAACAGAATGGTTCATGCAAGATCTATCAATAGAATATCATAATCCTAATAAAGTCTCTTGTGGAATCAAACTTATTCCTTCATTTTACCTATGCTGTTTTTTAAAATACAATTTATTTTCAGTTATAAAAGTAATACTTGCTCATTATAGAGAAGTAAGGGAAAAGCACAATCCTGACACCTAGGAGCAATCACTGCTTTTATATTTCTAAACTTTAATTTGTTTTGATTATACAAGTTAAACATGTTTAGAGAAGAAATTTAGAAAATTCAGGAATGCAAAAAATAAGGAAATGAAATCACTCACAATTTCACTACTAAGAGATGACTTTTAACACGTTGGCCTCAGTACTTACCTAGATTACATATTTGTACACAGGTATTCAAGATATGCACCTTATTTTTAACAAAAGGAACCATACATATTGGTTCCATAATTTTTTATTGTCCTTTGTTACTTAATTCTCATATTTCTAGGCCAATAAAATTCCTTTATAATACCACTTTTACTGACTATAGAATCCTATCACACTACAATTTATTTTACCAGTCTCTTATTAATGGCATTGTATATACAAACCTCTGAAAAATTTCTTCACTAAGTCTATTCCTATCCTTAGTTATAATTTTTGGATAAATTCTTACAAGTGAAATTTCTGTGCAGGAAAGTAGAACAAGTTTCATTCCCACTGAGAGTATATGAATTGTCACATATATTGTGTATCATCATGCTTGGGCATTGTATGTAATTACATAAATGTTTGTTAATGTCTTGGTCAAAAACGGAAATCTCATTGTGTTAAAGTCATTTGGTTGGAAGGAACAGATGTTCACTTATATTACTTCATGTAATGAGGATTTTGTGAGAAAGCTTGTGTTAACTGGGCCATACAGGCTAATAGAAAAGCCAAGCACCAAGGAACCTGATGCTGAATTGGATAGAGGAAGGTTATTCAAGATGAAATACGACTCTACTATCAGATCCTGTTATCTTTTGCCCTCAGTAAGAGATTTTTAAAAAATATTTTAACTTTTTATCTTATTATTAAATTTTAAAAACTTGAATTTTATATGTAGTAATGACATAGATAGTAGAAAAGACTAAGAGATTGGAGCTCAAACAACTTGATAGCAGAAAAATAAATAACCCAATTACAAAATGGGCTAAGGACCTGAATAGACGTTTCCCAAAAGAAGACATGCAAATGGCCAACAGGTATATGAAAAGATGCTCAGCATCACTAATCATCAGGGAAATGCAAATCAGATATGCATGCAAATGAGCTATCACCTCGCACTTGTTAGGATAGCTATTATCAAAAAGACAAAAGATAATGAGTGTTGGTGAGATGTGGAGAAAAGGGAAACTTGTACACTGTTGGTGGGAATGTAAATTGATACAGCTATTATGGAAAACATTATGGAGGTTCCTCAAAAATTTAAAAATAGAACTACCATATGATCCAGCAATCCTACTTCTGGATATTTATCTAAAGGAAATAAAATCACTATCTTAAAGAGATATCTGCACCCTGATGTTCATTGCAGCATTATTTACAGTAGTCAAGATCTGCAAACAACCCGTGTCCTTCAACAGAAGAATGGATGAAGAAAATGTGGTGTATATATACACAATGAAATATTATTAAGCCATAAAGAAGGAAGAAATCCTGCCATTTGTGAGAACGTGGGTGAACGTGGAGGACATTATGCTAAGTGAAATAAGTCAGATACAGAAAGAAAAATACTACGTAATCTCAATTATGTGGAATCTAAAAACATTAAACTCTTAGAAGCAGAGAATAGAATGGTGGTTACCAGGAGCTGATGGGTGGGGGAAATGGGGACATGTTGGTCAAAGGGTACAAACCTTCAGTTATAAGATAAATAAGTTCTGGAGATCTAATGTAGAGTGTGATGACTATGGTTAATAGTGCTGTATTGTATACCTGAAATTCACTAAGAGAGTTGATCTTAAGTAAGAGAATTTTTACTAATACCTTCGCACTCTTCCATTTTGGTGTCTCACATAATATTTCTTACTGATTTTTGCTCTTATTACCAACTGTGAACTCCCTATTTCTCATATTTAAACAACTTCTGATAAATAATATTATTGGTTCAGAGCATCATGAATGTTCCCCTTGGGTCATGCTTTTGCTCCACACTGCTGCTTAGGTCAACTGGGTCTCCAAACCCAATCAGCTTGTCATTCTTGTTTTGTAAGTTTAGTGTTAATATATTGTATTCCAAGATTAAAATAAATAGAAATGCAAACTTATTACTTAACAGGAAAATATTTAATTAATGTGATGTTTTTATTTCCTGTTTGTTGGAATTAAACAACTTTGAAGTTGAGAGAGTATATTGGAGATCCTTAAATCACTTAAAATAATTTAGACCTGCTATTAATTTTATATCACAAGGGAGTAGTTAATGCAGAGTTAGCAAGTTCGTCACTGCTTTTTAATTAAACATAAGTTGATTGTAAAGAGAGAATTATTGAGCATTTGAGAGACATATCTAATGGCTGTATAATTAGATGAAAATTACATAAGCAAGGAATGCCCAATTTAATTCTTGCTATATATTAGCTGTATAAGAAATATGCAGATGCTTTATTCACATTTATCAGAATAGCCTACAGCAAGATAATTAGGGATCACTTTTGAAAATGGTGGTATTTAATAGACATATTAATTGATATCAATCTTCCTTCAAATAGCTCATTAAGTGAAAAACTATTACATAGAAAATAGTTTATCAATAAAAATCAAAATGCATATCTTTTATTTGCAAAGTTAATTGACGCCGCTTAAATATTTTCATTTATTAAAGTTAAATAATAATTTTCTTTGCTTTGTTGGTAATTAAATAGCCATAACAGTCAATGAATCTCAATTAAATGTTGATGGTAGCTAATAATCAATTATAAAAATAATAACAATGATATACCACATGCTCAGGAACAATAAAATCTAAATTTATTATATTGAAATAATAAACTATATATGACTAAGTTTCATTTGAGCGTGCTTAATATTAGATAAACTTCTAATAATAATTTTTAAAATAATCTCTTTTTGAGGAGGTCTCAATGAGTTGGTAGAATATCATATCAGAACTTTTGTCTTATGAAAGTAGTGGCTGGTTGAAGGCTATTCTTAGGAAAAGTGAACATTTCCAGTCAGTTCACATCATCTATCAGATAGCAATTTGTGATAAAATTCCCAAAGCTGAAAAAATAACAATAAAAGCAAACACTACTAATAATAAGTCAAAATATCAAAGCTTGGGATAAATATGACCAACTTATAATGAGCCCTTGGATCTACTTGATGACTGTAAAATTTCAATCAAATCAAATAAAAAACAAAAGCTGGGACAAAGATTGCAATCTCGGAGGTCTTAGATAAATGGATTCAATTAACATCATATCCTTTTGTTTTTCTAATTGAAAGTTAAACCTATTAACTAATCATAAAATTAATTTAAGGAGTCATATAAACATTAATAATAAAATAGAAAAAATAAGAGATCAGGACTTTTAATAACAGTAAATATTTTGCCATGAAATTTTGGTTTTAGTTTAGTTATATACTTAAGGATGAGTGTGTGTGCATGTGCACGTGTGTTGTGCTGGATGGTGATATAAACTATATTTCTATTGTAGGTCACAGCCTATATTAGTCAGGGATCTGCAAAGAAATAGAACCAATAGGATATATAATATATATATATATATATATAATATAGGAATTGGCTTATGTGGTTCTGGAGGCTGAGAAGTCCCAGGGTCTGCCATCTGCAAGCTCGAGAACCAGGAAAGCTGGTGGTGTACTTCAGTCTGAGTCCAAAGGCCTGATAATCAGGGGGCAGGGGGCTGGTGGTATAAGTTCTGATCTGAGTCTGAAAGCCCAAGAACCAGGAGGTTCTGAGCCAGAAGATAGACATTTCAGCTCAAGCAGAGAAACAGTTTCACCTTTCCTCCACCTTTTGTTTTTTCTGGCTCAACAGATTGGATGATACTTACTCACATTGGGGAGGTCCATCTGCTTTACTCAGTTCACCAATTCAAACCCTAATTTCTTCCAGAAACACTTTCACAGGCATGCCCAGAAATAATGTCTTTCGAGTTGTCTGGGCATCCCTTAGCCCAGTCAAGTTGACACATAAAGTTAATCATCACATAGCTAAAGTTTGAAAAATAGATTTATAAATCTCTTGTGTAATGATTAAAAATTTTATAGTTTGTGGCTAGTCTTATAATGTATTGTGGTATACAGGTGTGGATATCAACTGGAATCAAACTGTCCAGGTTTGAAATATGGCTTCAGAATTTAATAGCTGGATGATAAAGAAAAATTCCCTTGAACTACTTCTGTTTCCTCCTTTATAAAACACATATAAAAAGAGTATTTATCTGACTGGGTTGTTGAAAATTTAAATAGAATAAATGGAAAGGAATGTGTCAAAAATTTAGCACATAGTGAACTCAAAATAGTAGTAATATGTAGGCTCTCACAAATGATTCAAATAAGGTCATTCAGACTTCCATTTCTGTCAAAGATGGAGAACAGATGATGGATTTACCATCCTGCTTGAAAAAAAAAACAGAAAAAACTAGACAAAATATATGAAACAATGAATGGTTTTCAAGACACTGGGCTTGAGGCAGTGGAGAACAGTGATCCCTGAGACATGCGAAACAAATGAGATGAACCCTATGATAGCCCCGGTTTACTGAGCGTCTCCTGGCTGCAGTGCAGGAGGGGAAAACCCAGGTGGAGCCCAGAAGACTCCCTGCATTGAGAAGGTGGAGCTGAGAGTCTGAAGAGAAAAAGGCAAATAGAGTTTTCAGGAAAAAGTACTGAAGATTGAGAGCTTCACACACAGAGAGAAATCTAGAGCTCCTCAGAGTATTTCTTGAGTATTTACCTAAGTATTGATCAACACATGTGCGTGTGAGAGATCTACCTGAGGCTGGGGAAAAAGCCACCCCAAAAGACTAAAGAGAACAGTACTCAGATCTCACACAGGGTCAGGAATAGTGCCTATTCCCACAAACTGAAGTGGAGAAATTCATAATTCATGGGGCACTGGGTAGAGAACTAAGAAGGTTCTTGCCTTAGTGTTGGGAAATAATTAGCACTAGACTAAACATGGCATTGGTCCTGTCTAAGAAATGTTAAAAGCAGAACCTGAAAGGATCAAACTGTTTCCAACTAACTTAACTGCACCCGAGAATGAAGCTTAAGAATATTTGTGGGAATACAAAAATATCCAGCACCTAAAAAGGTAAAATTCACAATGTCTGACATCCAATAAAATACTGAGGCTGATAAAAAGCAGGAAAATACAACCCATACTGAGGAGAAAAGTCAACCAATTGAAAGCAATCCAGCACTAACAAATACTGGCATTAGCAGAAAATAACATTAAAAAGTTCTAATAACTGTATTCCATATACTTGAAAAGTTAAGAAAAACATGGAAGATACAAACAAGACCCAAATGAAACTTCTAGAGATGAAAACTACAATGTTTGAAATGAAAAACACACTGAATGGGATTAATGATAGACTAGACATTGCAGAAGAAATGATTAGTGAACTTGAAGACATTACAACAGGAAGTATCCAAAATGAAAGACAATGAGGAAAAAAAATCATTGAACTGTGGGACAACTTCAAGTGGCCTAATATACACGTAATTGGAGGCCACAAGGGGGGACACTGAAAATGTAGATGAAAAAGTAATGGTTAAAATTTTCCAGATTTGATGAAAACTATAAACCTACAAATGCAGGAAGCTCAAATAATCCCAAACAAGGACAATGAGGAAAATTAGAGCAAGCTACATCATGATCAAATTGCTCAAAGCCACTAATAAAGAGAAAAATCTTAAAGGACCCAGAAAAAAAAGCCACATTACATACAAAGGAATGAAGATAAGGATGACAGCAGATTTTTCACTGGAGAATGTAATTGAGAAGACAGAGAAATAACGTCTTTAAAGCACTGAAAAACAAACAAACAAACAAACCCTGTCAACCTATAATTTTATAATTAGCAAAAATATCTTTCAAAAATGAAGGTGAAATAAAGACTTTTCAGAAGTACAAAAGTTGAAATAATTAATTACCAGCAGACCCGCATTATAGGAAATGCCAAAGGAAGTCCTTTGAGAGAAAGAAAGTCAGATCAGATGGAAATATGAATCTATACAAAGGAATGAAGAGCACTGGAAATGGTAACTATGTTGGTAAATATATAAGATTATTTTCTTATTTTTAAAATCTCTTTACTAGATTATTGACTTTAAACAAAAATAAAACAATGCGTTGCGAGATTTGTAACATATGTAAAAGTGAAATGTCTGACAAAGGCTGAGTGGAGAGAAATGAAAGTATACTATTGTGAAGTTTTAATATTTTACATGAAGTGGTTAAATATATCCTGAAGGTAAACTGTGATATGTTAAAGACAAATACAGTGAACCCTTAGGCAACCACTAAAATAAAAAAAGACCCCAAACCAAAAGGCAGAGATGTCAGATTGAACAAAAAAGCATGATTTAACTATATGCTGCCCATAAGAGACACAATTTAACTGTAAAGATACAAATAGATTTAAAACAAAATAGAAAAAAAAATACCATGCTAACACTAACCAAAAGAAAGTTCGACTATCTATATTAATATCAGACAAAATAGGATTCAGAGCAAAGAATTTTACCTAGGTAAATGCAGGCCATTTTGTGCCGATAAGGGGGTCAATTCATCAGGAGGACATAATAATTCTAAATGTTTAAGCATCTAATAACTGAGCTTCAAAGTATATGAAGCAAAAACTGGCAGAACTGCAAGGAGAGCTAGACAAATTCACAATTATTCTTGGATATTTTAACATCTCCCCTCAATAACTCACTGAAAGAGTAGACTGAAAATCAATAAGGATTTGGAAGACTTAAACAGCGCAGTCAACCATCTTGATCTCACTGACATTTATACAATACTCCACCCAACAATGGCAGAATTCTTTTTTGGGAGTCATGGAACATTTATCAGGTTAAACCATATTCTGGACCATAAAACTAATCCCAATAAACTTAAAAGGATTCAAAAAACACATTGTATGTTCTCTGACCACATGGAATTAAATTATCAACCAATGACAAAAAGATATCTGGAAAGTCCTCAAATATTTAGAAACTAAATAAAACACTTCTAAGTTACCCATAGGTCACAGGAGAAATCAAAAGGGCTATTAGAAAGTATTTTGAACTGAATGAAAAAGAAAATACAATATACAGAATTTATGGCATGCTAGTTAAGCTGTAGTTATGGGGAGATATATAGCACTAAACATCTAGGCTATGATGTGTGTGTGTATGTGTGTGTGTTGGTGGCAGCAAGACTTATAAAGCTACAATAATCAAGACAGTGAGTTATTGGCATAAAGATAGACAAATAGATCACTGGAATAGAATAGAGAGTCTAGAAATAGACCTATACATGTATGGGTATACATGATCGTAAAACAATAATTGAAAATGACTAGATTTTATGATATATGTGTGTTTTTGAAGATAACCTAGAAATGTAGGCAGGGGTCTTGCATATCTTTTTGGAAAGTTCAAATATGTTATCCTGAACACAATATATGGTCATTGAAGAATTACATGGATAGAGTAACAGGGTAAGATTTATTTTAGAAATGTCAGAGAGAAGTGGTATGGAAGGTGGATTATAGAAGGGTGAGATTTGATTTAGGCAGTATAATTAGGAGGCAGTGAGGCTGAAGAAAGGAATGGGTAGATTTGAGATGTATTTAAGAGGACAGAACCTATGGTCCTGTCTGGCTGATTTAATCGATGAAGGGTAATGGAGTGAGAGGTATTAAGGACAGCTTATAGATTTCTGTCTTGGAGTTCTGAGCAGAGACCAATGCCATTCACCAAGATAGGGAACAAGAGAAGGAGTAAGTTTTGGAGGGCTCTTGATGATTCAGATTCCTAAAGGGAACTGCCCAGTACTCAGACGGATACTTGGGGCTGGAGGTCAGGAAAGAGGACTGGTATTGTGGCAAGAATGTGGAAGTGTTCAGCGTTTGTATGGAAATTCAAGCCATAGACTTGAAGTTTCACAGAAAGAATGTATAAAATAAAAATAGAAAAGCATGGAGAATGGAAAATGTAAGTCTGGAAAGTAACAATACTTAAGAGATGAGCAGAGGAAGAGAAACCACTGAGTGAATCCAGAATTTATTTTTTGGAGGTGCCCAGGGCCATAAAACGAATTTGGAGTGAGTGTGTGAGTGTGTGTGCGTGTGTGTGTGTTGGTGGAAATAAGGGCACTGCATAAGGAACTTGTCTTGAAGCTGTGTTTCCATCAAAGCACATTATTTTTACTCAGACTGCATGTTTATGGGGGAGGGCTGTTGAAGATTAATGTTGTCACTCTTTCTTGACCACACTAAGACAGAGGACATAAGGAGATTAAGCGGGTAGAGTCAGAGATAAGAAGAGACTGGACATTGGCCTCAAATGTTGGAGAGCAGGCAAGTAAGATAAGGACTGTAGTTTGTTAGGTTGCCAGCAGGAAAGAGATTGCACTCTCAAATTGGGTAATTTGAGGAGAGCTTAATGAAGAGACCGTTTGCCAAGCTGTGGGCAAGGTGTAGGGAAACTCCGTGTGATAACGCCTTTCATCAGGGCTAGTAAGAGGTTGATGCCATGACCACTCCTCAGCCTAAAGGGGGCGAACAGAGGGACCGGTTACCAGAACCTGGCATGAGAGAGTTTTGTGGGAGCCTGTGCTGAAAGAGCTCTGACCTTTGATTGAGGGGCTTTGCAGGGAGGGGCTAGAGGGTAAATACTCTGACCTTCTCTTGACTCCTCCCCTTGCTTCTCTTGCCTCTGGTCTCCATTGGCCAAACCCAAACAGAAGCAAGGGAGTCAGTTAATGTAGTCAATATAGATCAGCCTCCGGGGCAGAGCAGGTTGGAAGAGAGATGGGAGTGGATCTGAAAGGGACAAATGAAATACAGCACAGACTGAAAAGTATCTACTGGAATTCATCACAAGAGGTCATTGACCCCTCATTGGGGTCAGGGCAGAAGGTAGATTGTGGAGAGTAAATTGAAGATGAAACAGGAGTGAAGAAGAGGAACTACTGTTAAGGGGAGAGCTTGGGGAGTACTGGAAATAAATTTTGGGTAATGGGTGGCAGATATGAGTTAAGATGTCAGACCCTTGTTCCTATACAAAGTCACTGACTCAAAACAGTGCCTTAATTTCCCAAGATCTCCTTGTAATTTTCCAGAATTGTGAGGACAATGAAGGTCAGATCAACATAAAGAGGCATACATTAAGACCAGTCTGTAAGGGGACATATGTCCTCCTTACTTCATGTTCACTGAGCCTTGTATATGCACGTAAGCTCTGCACACGCTGTCTCCCCACCATGGAGAGTAGTGATTCTACCTTAAATGTCTTATAACCTCGGTGCCTAGTTCAGTGTTTGAAACATAGAAGATGCTCAGTGCAAATTATTGAATACAAAAATGTTTGAATGTTCAAAACCATGAAAACGTTCCAAAGGCATAATCTGATGCATGAACACAATTTGGTTATTTTTAGGAGAGCTAAAAAAAGCTATTTAGCTCTTCAGTATAGCCACATCCCTCTTTGTTATATACTGTACATCTCACTTTAATCCCCCCTTTTGTTCCTCAAATAAGTAGTTTTCATTAAATGAGTTTTAATCCTTCTTATCAAGAGAGAGTTTGATTTTTGTTTGACAAGTTATACCAGTTTTGCACAAATGCTGGAACATTTCTCATGTGAATTTAAGTTTATTGCTAAGCTGTTTCTCTCCATGAAGTTTCTTTGAAAGGCTTTTCTAGTAGTTTTCCTCCTGTATTAACTGGTTCGATTTCCAAGCTGATATTACAATGTCTGAATTCTAGACTGACTGAGAAATATTTCCTGTCTAACTGGCTATAAGGGGGTAGGTACTTTATGACTTATGGTTCTCTTAAAATACTAAAGTATTTTGACACATTTAGAAGTTCTCAGTAATGTTTTTGGAAAGAAAAGTGTAAAAGGAACCTTGCTTCTTCCAACCCTTTGATTTTTTGACAATTCCCATTTCTCTCTTCTAAGTTACATTATTGGAAACCAAATTCTACTTCTTATTTCATTCACAAAATATAATATCATGACATACGATAAAAGTAAACTAGGCTGAACAACAAAATGTTAAAACATAGTGAAACTGGGAAATTCTAAGTTCTAGAACAAAAAGTGAAATAAAAATCTCTATTATGAAACAATCTGGCAAATTTCAGTCTGATTGCTGGGGTCCTTTACAAAATAGGCAGAATTATAATATATAAAAGATGGTAAATCAAGTCGAGATTGGTATTTCTCTGATTTTAATGGTTTGTGTTTAACACTCAAGACCAACTCTTGAAATGATTGTTTAAATTACTGTAGTAGGATTAGTAGGCATAGTTGTGCACCAAAAGCAAAATTTTCTGCTTCTGAAAATTTTTCATATTTCACAAACTAAGTATTATCATATGCCAAGATACATCAAAATTTTACTTGTTTAGGAACAGCTTCACTTTCAAGCTTCCAGAGTAGATCAGCTGAAATGATATAAATTTTCACATAAATATTGGAAGTGTTTGAAGTAGCCAACGTGATCCTTGCATTAAGGAGACTAGACACGATGGATTTCCACATTGTCCATAGTCTTAAGACTTTGTGGCTCCAAAACACACCCAATTTATAGGATGTGTTATAAACATGTTGCTCCCCAGAATGCTCATTTAACATTTTATATTTATTAAAATACTGAAAAATATCTATTTGACTATTTGGATTTTTCATTTTGAACCTATTTTTTTGGTGTGTTTAAAATGCTATTTAAGTAATTGAGTGGTTTTTTTCCAAATAATTTGAATGCTAAAAATTCAAGTGTAATTAAAAATAAATCTACAAACTGAACACAGCAGTTATTTTCCCATAAGCTTTATTGAAAGTGAAAAAAATGGATAAAATTTAACCATGAATTGTGCCTATTTCCTATGAAATATCAAGCTTCTATTTCATTAAATTTGAGGAGTTTTTCTTTTTTAGAAAATAATATAATGATATTGAAAGAAAGGAAATAAAATTCTTAGAAAGATCTCAAAAGATTATTAATAGATGAGATTTGAATAAGACTGATCAAATGCTGGAATGGATGATTTCTCTTCTTTTCTTTTCTTTTTTGATTGCCCACATTGTCTGGAAACTGCTCAGCAGAACAAAGGGTTTTATGGATGAAAGACTGGTATGAAGAAACATGAATGTCAACTCAGGCTCTGAAAGACAGTCTGCTAATGAAATATTCTAAAAGTCATTTTCAAGGTGGTTGAAAGTTCTCACTGATGTGCACCAATGCTTTTGATAAAAAAAATTATATATATCAAATAATTACACAGGTGTTGGCTCTGGGGACAGAGAAAATAAGGTTAGTTCATATGCACCCAAATATTATAGAAAGGTTTGTGTATCATACTTTCTTTCCATGGGTAAAAATGATCTTATACCTGATAACGTTAGTAAATTTCTTACTTCTTACATGTGAAAAATGCCTTTTTCTGCTGTCTAGGTTATGCTAACTGTGATCTATGTTTTAATATCTTTATGGTTAACTCTTTATGTGCAAAGTGTAGAAAGG
The DNA here is from genome assembly GCA_031878705.1 of Tapirus indicus. Lineage (NCBI taxonomy): Eukaryota > Metazoa > Chordata > Mammalia > Perissodactyla > Tapiridae > Tapirus > Tapirus indicus. Next base: position 25,601,907 of record CM062927.1, on the reverse strand, counting down.
AGATGATTATCTTTAAAAATTGAACTTCCCCAAAACATCCTTGAGTGAACTTTCCTGATAAATGCAAGAAGTAATGACTTTTCCCCAAAGGTCTACTGATCCACTCTATTAATATACATACCTGCCAATGACACCTACTTATCCTCTGTTCTACAGTATGCATTGTTTCATTAGGATATCTATCTGTCTATCTATCCTATATATATCCTACTTTTTGAAAAAAAAATATATACCCACATATATTTATATAAATATAAGTACACATGTTACATATGTATGACATATACATTCATATGGGTTTATAATTTGATGGTAATTTGCTTTCAGATGTCCTTGGAATCTGTCTGCATCAGTTTTCTGTGACTTTGATTTTAATCATGCAGGGATGATGAGGACTCTCTTTCAGGAGTGTCTATCATAGTGCCCCATACAGAGAGGCCCTTAATTAGGGTAACAATGGTTGTGTGACGTGACCAAATTAATGGAATCATGGTTCATTAGATTTTTTTAAACACTCCGTATCAGATTGACCATAGGACGTCTACCTTCTGCCCCTGTCCCAATCCCAGATGACTGACTGAATCACAGTGGTCTGACAACAATGTTAGGCTTTGTATGCCTGGGTCTGGGTTGGGCTTGGTTTACAGAAGGCAACTGACCTCTGGTGGGTAGACTCTGTCTCCATTCCATTTTATATTTTCATGAATGAAATCTTAATTATATGCATTGTTGATACAAACATAAACAAGGCTTTTGCATGATATTTAATACTCTTTGGGACCATCCTGGTCCCATTCTCTCAAACCCATCTGCCTTCGTATATAATATGTTATTGCCCGATTGTAATGCACTTTCCCTTTACACTTTCTTTTCAACTTGAAACTCCTCAGCAGTCTAGATCCACACACAATGCTATCTTTTCTGTGAAACGTCAACTCACATTCTTCCAGCATAGGTAATCATTTTGTACATGTTCTTATAGTGTTTTTTACATATGTATATGATGACAATTTCATGTCACATTGTAATTTACAAGTGTCTTTATGTTTCTCATACTAGTCAGAGAGATCTTAGAGGTTAGGGCCTAGCACTCACTCATTAAAAAAAATCTGCAGGATCAAACATAGGCACTCAGTGAATTTTTTAAAAATTGTTCAAAGGTAAATAAAGGTATGTACATAGGATCTTTACAGTTAAGGAAGTTTAGAAGAAAATGGAGTCCAAGATGTGGCAACATTCAGAGAGCTTAAAAGATAGAGTCACCCTGTGGAGAAATTGAAACCCTTGTGCACTGTTGATGGGAATGTAAAATCTCACAGCCACTAAGGAAAACAGTATAGCCATTTCTCAAAAAGTTAAAAATAGAATTACCATATGATTCAGCAATGCTGCTTCTGTGTGTATACCCAACAGAATTTATACCCATGTTTGTAACTGCATTATTCACAATGGCCAAAAGTTGGAAGCAACCCAAGTGTCCATTGACAGATGAATGGATAAACAAAATGTGGTATATAAAACAATAGAATATTATTCAGCCTTAAAAAAGAAGGAAATTCTGAGGCATGCTACAACATGGATGAACCTTGAGGACATTATGCTAAGTGAAATAAGCCAGACACAAAAAGACAAATACTGTGTGATTCCACTTATATGAGGTACCTAGTGGAGTCAAATTCATAGAGACAGAAAGTAGAAGGAGGGTTGCCAGGGACTCAAGGGAAGGGAAATTGAGTTGTTTAATAGGTATAGAATCTCAGTTTTGCAGGATGAAAAGAATTTTGGAGATTGGTTGTACAAAAATGTGAATGTACTCAACACTATTGAACTGTGCACTTAAAAATGGTTAAGATGGTAAATTTTATGTTATATATATTTTACCAGAATTAAAAAAAAACTGAAAAAAATAAAGTCATGTTCATTTTACACATCACAATTATGTCAGACTAATCCATCACAAAGGGATTTTAATGTCTGTGACCTTAGTTAAAGATTTTTGGGCAGCTAGCCTAACTAGAGATCATCTGATTGTTTCAGAGATATCCACATGTGAAAAAGAATTTCCTGTTTTACAATTTTAATATCAATCCATCAAGATGTATTTACTGCATATTCACAATGTTTCATAACCTTTGGTGGTTGGGAGAGGGGATAAAAATGAATATCAAGAAGGTGACCACCTACTATATTCCGAGGGTTTTTATGTAGTGAAGTCATTGCTGATAACATGTTAAGGAAATTGACACAGCTGCTTTGTAGAGTCAGATGTTCTGAAATTGTTCTAGAATGAATACTAGTTCAAAATTAACTCAAGAAATTCAGAGCACTGATACCAGTGAAAAAGGAGAATGAGCTTCCCAGCAACAGGTGTGCTTGGTCAGCTGGATCTACTATAATTGGCCTTAAATGCCCACCTAGGAATTGCTTTTACAATATATTTCTCCAGAGGAAAAAAGACTAAACTGGAAAATCTGAGCCCTCTCAGCCATTTCTCAGCAGTAATGTTAAGTCTTTTTAATCAGATCTGTCCAATTTCACTTTCCTATCTCTGATGCTCTTGGAGACGGTCCAGGTTGGTCCATTCCAGAGACGGACAAATTGAAAGGCAACTGCCAAATGTGGATTCAAAAGGAGATTGGTAAACTTGGTCTAGAAATTTCCGAGATTGGTTGGGGATTGAGACAAATATCAAGAGGAAAGTTCTGGACCTAAATAGAAAACCAAGATTGGCGAAATGAAGGGGAAGTAGGTCAGAGGTGACAAATAATACTAGATAATAACTAATAAACCTGGGTAATAATACTAATAGCTAATATTTAGGGACCACAGACTATATCCCAGCCACTCCTCTAAGCACTTTACTTGCATTAACTCAATGAATCCTTTCAGCAGCTTTATGTGATACATACTTACATTCTTCCCTAATATCTTAGCTTGCATTATCCCCAAAGGAGACCCAGAGACAAGGATTTGGGCTCACTCTCAGAGAAACGATGCTAGGTTCCTTATTTTCTATGAGAGAGTGGAGAAGTGAGACAAGGAAGGGAGGAAAACCAAATCAAGTTCTGTTAATTAATGGTGTCTGCCGTGGGCAACCAGGGCTCAGATACCCCTGGACATCTTGCATAGAACATGCCTCAGAATTGTTCCACTGAAGGACGAGGAAGCTGGGGATTTTATCCACCACCTCCTATCCCTCATTGGTTGAGGGTTGCTTCTGGGGCATCAATTCCTAGGCACTGTCATGTTACCATATTCCAAAAACATCCTCATGGAAAGAGACAGAGGAAGCAGTCCTTGGTATATAAGGAGCTGCAGGTGATGTCAGAGCAGTGACAGTATCTGCTTCACTGAGTTTGCCTATGAGGAATATGGGACACAAACTTAACATCATGTAATTTGGATGTATTCTAGAAATATAGACCATTGACTGGAGCTTGGTTTCTACATTCTGCTTGCATTTACACAGGTAACCTTAGTACAGCTAAAGTGGATGAAACAGACAAAAATAGAAAAACATCTTACACATGGAATCCATAGGCAACACTGAGACACAGTTCATTTGTTCATTCATTCATTCAATCATTTGTTCTTTCATTCACAAATTTATTAAGTACCAGCTTTGAGTCCAGTGGTGTTTTATGCAGTGGGGATGGGATAGGGTGGGGGATATAAGGATATAATATATGACAAGATTTTTGCTCTCATGGAGCTGACATGGTATTGGAAAGAGAGACAAAATAAATAAATAGTATAATTTCAAATGACAATGAATATGTTGAATAAAATAAAATTACAATTGTGACTAATATCTATGTGACTAATTACAATAACAGTAGTTAGTCAAAGCACCAGAGACTTGGCCATAATTGCCAAAAGAAAAGGGAACTTTTACTTTTTACGAGAGCTAGACTCCTAAATCTGATGTTGCGGACTAGTGTAGTCAACAAGTGGATGGAGCACCCCAAAGAAGAGGCAGATAAATAAACTGTAGACATGTTGCTAGCAGGGCTTGGTGCATAGCTGCACTGATTAATGTGATGAATTGTGATGTTTTCAAAAGAAGAGGTTTCGTGTACTATCCTACATTATGCTTTGCATAAAAGATTAAAAGTGTATTGTCACATATTCTGTATCAGTCACTTCAGTGCATCGAATATCTGCTCAAATATGTGGTAACTCTAGATCAGGCATTAAGAACTTATTTAGGGCATGTTCCTTTCTATGAAATGTTCGAGTTATATACTGTAGGTCGTATTTGGAAACTAGTCTGTTGTGGGATGTCTATAATCAAACTCTCCTCATGCATCTCATATTTAGTGGTGTTTTTATTCTCATATTTACTGAGTGCCTATTACGGGGCAGGCACTGTGCTGGGCAGTGAAGTGAGCAGGAGAGACATGGTAACTGGAGCCCACATTCCAGGGGGACAGCCTGGCAACAACTAAGCAAGAAACTGATCAACAAAATCATCACAGCTAGTTGTAAGAGTTATGAAGGAGATGAAGTAGGTTCTGTGAAGGTGAAATAATTGTGTGTTGGGGAGGGGTGACACATTATGTAGAGTGGTCAGGGAATGCGTCTCTGATAAAGGGACTTTCATGGTGGGGCCTTAAGAACCAAGGACCAGTCATGTTGAAAAGCCAGGAGCAGATTGTTTAGAGCATGAACATAGAAGAGAGCCAATACCAAGGTCCCAATTCCGGAAAGGGCTTGGCATATCTTAGAGTTTTAATAGATCAGTGAATGAAGGGTGGGGAGTGTCAGAGGAAATGGAGAAGGTTGGCAGGAGCTGGACCAGGCAGGGCCTTCAGGCACTGCTTTTACTCAGTTGGCCAGTTTGGTGTCCATGTGAGACAGGAAATCTAACTCGCCTCTTTTATCCCCTATCCTAAATGCAAAACAAACAACAATGAAACTGCATCTTTCTAAAACTCAAGGAGGAAGTATCTCATTCCTGGAACTATGTGTTCATGTCTGTCTCCTCCCATGCACACGAACCATGTCAATACACCATCTCTAGCTTCTAATTCAAGGCCCGGCCTAGACTAGGCATTCAATGCATATATACACAAATGATTTGTAATTGCTGGAAGGTATTTTATGTTTCCTATGTTATAAGGCATGCTTAGAACTGTGGGATTAGCCATAGGATTAAAATGATTTTAAAGATAAGAGACTTTTAAGACAATAGTGTACAATCTTTGAGTGACTGCTAGCAACTAGAAATCACAAAGAGACACTCCTGAGGCTCAAGATTGTTGGTCCATTTTGACAACTTATTAAACATTTAAAATTAATTAATTATTATTGTTTGACAATTAGCTGGTCCCTACCTCAATTATAATATCAGGGAAGATGTTTTCATTTATTCGTTCATCCAAGGTATATATAAGAAAGTCTACTGCATGGTAGGCATACATGCTGGATGCTGAGGAGACAAAGACGAACACCATGTGCTCACCGTTCTTACCAGTTAAGGAGTAAATTTACTATAAAAAAGGAAATGTTATACAACATCAGTCATGCAGTTACAGAATCTCTAGAGTGTGCACTGCTGTCATACAGTGGTGCAGTCGGGGTCTCATCCCCTCTGAGCTCATAGTCTGGTAGGGAACATATGCAAAATAACTGTCACCAAATCATGGCATGCTGACATTTATCACCAACAACTGTTGAATGATGTCAAATGATAGGCCTGGTTGTACATGTCAATGACAGAAATATACATAGCAGGTTCTTGAGAGTGCCTTAATTCTCAGAGATTCTCAATACTTCACTAAGCAATGAGCTACAATATTGAGGGTTTCTTTTTTTTTTTTAACAATTTCAATAAAAAAATTTCATTTCACAAAATATTGAGAGAATTCTGATGAAGAAACTGTGAGCATATCTTTGATCTCATAAATATACTCTTGGGAATGTTTTCCAAAGATATATATATAAAGATTCAGACACAAAGTTTTATGTATTTATTTTCTTACACTTTTCTCCTTTTTATATACTAACATGCCGAGCATAGTCCCTTTTCTGCCTTTTATACTAACGTGCCGAGCAAAGTCCCTTTTCTGCCTTTTATTTTACTGAACCTGGAAGACTTGTTGCCCAGATTTCCAAATGGCTAACGCCATACCCTCATTCAGAACTCTGTTCAAAGATCATTTTACCACAGAGACCCTCTATTAGTTCCTGTCACTCTCTGTCTTCTCCTGCTTTACTATGATTATTACAGTCTTATTGTAGGACTTAATCACCAGCTGCCATATTTATTTGTGTGTATTATTTTTCCTGTCTGTCTTTATCCCTCAATCCCCGAAATGTAAGCTCTATGAGAGCAGAAGATTTCTATTCCCAATCTGGGACAAGGTAGATGTTGAGCAATGAACAAATATTCCATAAGTATTTGTTGAATGAATAAATAACAAAAACAAAACAAGCTAAATGTCCATCAGTAGGTTATCGACCAAGTGCTTTAGGTAACCTTATAATGAAATTTTATGCAGCCTTTAAAATGGCATTTTTAGAAAAAACTGTATACAGCTTTTAAAAAATGTGGTTAGATGTTCATAACAGATTATAAAAACAGGTGTAGTTTGCAAAGCAGGCTTTTCACTGTTCAGTATTATTCTCTCTCCATATATATATACGCATATTTGTGTGTGTATGAAAAAGAAACAAAAATGTTAATGGTAATTATTTCTGAGTGACGAGAATTCAGTTTAATTTGTTTTTCTTTGAATTTTCTATAAATATTTTAAATTTGTTCTTTGTGTTTCTATTTTTTACAATTTTTTTTTGGAGTAAAGTAATCTGAAGTAATAAAGGCATTTTTAATCCTCAGGTTGAGCAATTGTGTTTAGCATTAAGGATTTTGAGGGTTTTGCTGGTTTGTTTCTCCAGAGTGACCCACATTGACTAAATTTCAAACTTGTCATTGGATTATTACCTGTTGCCTCTAATATCTTTACATAGGCAGCCAGTTGTTTAATGCTTAATTCAAGAATTTGATAGAGTTTCTATGTGCAAAAGTACTCGCAGAGTATATATTATTATAATATACAATATTTTAGCTTCCTACATACACACCGTTTTAACACCTAATATATGTTTTCAAGCAAATAACAGTTTAATTTAAATATCAGATTTTGTCTTCTGATTTTAATGTGGCTTTTGAGTTTTGGTTGTTTACTTTCCTCTCCTCTTTGCCAGATTTAACATTAGTGCCCTTACAAAGAGAACCTATTTTATTCCTTTAGTCCTTTGATAAGGCTGAGATCCTTAGATATACTTACAAGTTATGGTGCCAATGCTTTGAGAATCTAAAAGGGTAATTTTATGAAAATAACACTCCATATAAGTGACAATCCTTAGGCAATCGCTCAGTATTTCCTCCAATATGCATCAGCCCATGAATTCCCGAGAAAGATTAAAAATACATTTTAAACTTCTTTAAACTTTTAAAATCTTAAATTAAATGCTTAACTCTCTTTAAATGTGTGACACCATCCATCACAATTTTATATTTAGACACATAATAATGTATAATCTCAGCTTGCTGTCCACTTGTAAAAATGGGAATAGACTTGGAGAAATAAGCAATTTCCCAACAGAAAATTGGAAATTCTGCCAACCAATTCCAGGTGACCTGCCATCAATCAGTGTTAAATTCTCTGGGGCTATCGTTGAAAGGTATTGCTATTAGTGAAGGGCTTCACCTGGTGACTAATGGTATATAACAAATACATTGAAGAACTATAGAAACCCCTGAATCTGTAATTGTCTGGTAACTTTCAGCAGAGACTTGTCTTGGCAATTGAGAAAGTGAGATTTTTATAGACTCCTTGCAGTTCTCTTATTAAAATATCTGTTTTTAGAGAAATAGGTGAAATGATTATGCCATGTAATTAAATTAAATTGGCTGACAAAATATTTCTTTATGACTAAACTGTTTAATGTAGGCATTTGGAAATACGTGGTATCATTTAGAACATGTGCAATTGTGACAATTATTCTGATTCTGAAGTTAAATAAGAAGTTTCACTTTGCAATAAAATCTCCTTGTTTGGTATTATTAAGTAATTATGATTAATGTCTGAAATGTGATGTTCCATGGTTATAATTTCCATGTTTGCTTGAGTGAGTACATTAGGAATTCATTAACAATGCAAGCTCTTTAGATACCTGCAAACTACAAATGTAGCGAAGACTGTGCTGGAGGTTAGGAAGCAATTTTCAACAAGAAACCATGACCGGGGTGAACCAACAGCTGGCAGATAACTATAATGCATTTCTAGTACTGAAATGCAGCGACAGACAAATGGGTTTGTTCACTGATGTCAAAAATCAAATCTATTCTGATGTAAAGATCTAATTGCAAGGCATACCTGCTGTTCTTCTAGCTCTTAACCATAAAGGCTGAAGCAGGTAAAGCCTAAAACTTACAAAAGTGGCTAATGCTGATGGGCAAGCCATGGCTATATGAAGGCAGCTAAGAATCTGATGTTCTCAAAACGCAGTTTGTCTTAAAGTAGAGAAAATAAGAGAAATCAGTTGATTGCTTGATCAATCAATCCAGCATTTCTGAAGCACCTGCCTCAGCAGATGGTTGTAAAGAGTAGGTGAAATGAAGTAGATAAAACACCCAATCTTGTATTTGTTCTACCTGAAAAGTGTATTTAAAGTGTTGGCCTAGAGTTAGTTGGGTGGTGGTCAACCAGTTGGCCTTTGTCCACTTAGGATGAAGTGATGCAGTGAAGAACCCCACCATCCCCTGGGGAGGTTTTCTCCCACCAAAGAAGGCTGAGCTCTGGTGTTACCTCCTCTTCTTATAAGGACACTAGTCCCATGATGAGGGCTCCACCCTCATGACTCATCTAAATCTAATTATCTCCGAAAGGCCCCACCTCCTAGTAACCTCCAGTACTGTCATGTTGGGAGTTAGGGCTTCAACCTATGAATTTTGAGGACACAAAAACATTCAGTCCATAACAAGGGGGATGAGGGCATATCCTTAAAGGCTATAAATCATGACAGGTATACAAAGGGGAAATTCCAGAATAATATGACCAGATGTCCCTTACTACCATTTCATAGCTTGAGAGAGTTACTAGCCAATAAAAGGAAGTATTGGTATAAGAATTGATGAAGATGCAACCTGTTATCTCAGACAGTGTGCATAGTGAAGAGATGACTGGACAAGGAATCAGATTTGCTTTACAGCCCTAACTCGTTGTCTGCCCTTAGACATATCCATTTAACTTTCTAATGCTCAGTTTCCTTATCTGAAGAATGGAAAACATAAAAGTTTTACTAACTCAGAGGAGATTTACAAGAGCAAAATTGTACAATATATATGAAAGTGATGCCAACAAGTGGACAAATGGAAGGGATTATTATTATCTGTATTCGTTTCCTATTGCTGCTGTAACAAATTACTACAAATTTACTAGCTTAAGACAACACAAATTTACTATTTTATATTCTGGAGGTCAGAAGTCCAAAATGAGTCTTGTGGGGCTAAAATTTAGGTGTAGGCAGGGCTATGCTCCTTTTGGAGGCTCTAGGAGAGAATACATTCCTTGCTGTTTCCAGCTTAGAGGAGCTGTCCACATTCCTTGGCTTGTAGCCCTACGTCACTCCAACCTCTGTTTCTGTTGTCACATTGCCTTCTCTGACTCTAACTCTCCTGCACCCCCCTTTATTGTGGTAAAAAACACACAGCATAAAATTTACCATCTTAACCATTTTTAAGTGTACAGTACAGTAGTGTTCACTATATACACATTTGTTTTGCAACTGAGCTCTAGAACTTCTTCATCTTGGAACACTGAAACTCTATACCCATTGAATGACAACTCCTCTTTTCTCCCTCCCATAAGGACTCTTGTGATTATATTGGGCCCGCCTGATAATCTAGGGTAATCTTCTCACCTCAAGATCTCTAGTTATATCTGCAAAGTTCTTTTATCTTCACAGGTTTCAGAGATTAGGATGTGGACATCTTTGGGGAGCCATTATTCTATCTACTACATTATCTGATGAGATAGTTCAGGTAGTTAATATCAGCAACGTAGAAAAAGAATCAGAAATAATCAGAAATGTTCAGGGGAGTGAGACATCAATTATTTTGTATAACTGTATTTTCTTTTCTACAATTAATCTGCATTCTGGGAAAATGGAATTAGATACATTAATGGATGGAAGATTCATATGGATTAATTAAGAATATGATTTAGAGTTTCTCTCTACTGTCATTAGAAACAAGATGGCTTGTCTTGTTTTTTCAAAAGTCTCCTAAATGTACTGACTGAAGATGAACTATTGTGTCTATGTTCTATAGGCTAGGGCATATCATGTTGATGTGAGACTGGGGTATAAATCAAGAAATAATAAGGCTAGTCTTTCCAATGCTAGTTACAACTTTTTTTTCTCTCTTTAATATTAACAAGCCTTATGCTCAGGCTTATGACTAAGAGGCCAGCCTTATACAAGTCTTCAGGAGGGAAGGCATCTATGAGTTTGTTTGTAGAGATTAGAGAAATGAGGTCCATCTTGAGTCCTTGAATTTTAAAGCTAGAAAGGGCAACTGTGCAATGTGAGATGCTTCTAGTATTGTCTTCCAGACTTGCCGAGGCATAAGACAGCCTACCAGAGACACAGTTTAATCTGAAAATCTAAGAGGAGTGTTGCAGGATTTCCCCTAGGGAGAACAGAGGCTAAAAGTACAGAACAGCAGTTGCCTCTTTTGGGGTGTAGTCATAGGCAAATTGAGTATATGTTCCTTGAGGACATAGACATCTTGGCCGACCTTGATACACCCCGGGACTTTATCAGGAGGCACAGTGTCATGGGTTATGCTTGAGAAGAGAGGGTGAGTGATCCACCCTGAGCCTTCAAAACGTCCTCTAAAGATTAAACCCACTGGGAACCTAGCATGAAAAAGAGAAATAAGGCCAGAGAATGGGGCTTCCCAGTGTTTTTGCCTCTGCTTCATATTTGGACTAAATGGAAAAGAGACAGCTTTCAAATTCTGGAGCCTCCAAAATAAAAAAGGAGAGAATTAAGCATGGTGGGATCTGGGATGTCTCCCCATAGCTGGATTCTCCAGAAGTTTTCTGATTGATTGGTCTTCACATGGGCTTTTCAGTTGCTGGACCCAAATCTGAGTTCAGAAAGACCATTATCTCCGTGGGAAGTCTGATCTCTCCATTTTAAACCTACACCTCCCATGCTCCCTCTGAGTCCTATACTCAGGGCTAGTCTGCTGAGTACAACCCTATGACCAGTGGTTCTTTGATCACCACTCTTTCACTAACTAGGACTCCAACCAGGGCCACTGAGAATGCACTTTCTCCTTTCATTATCTTGCAAGTTCCGAATTACCCTTTGAAAGTTGGTCCCTGTGTGATTTCCTCCAGGAAGGCTTTCCCAAGGCCCAGTGTGATGTAAGTCATGACTTCCATCTTCACTTCTAAAATGCTTCTGACATTTTGTGCTTTTTTTTGGTGTCATAACCAATTGAATGGAAGTGTTTATTTACTGTCTGTCAGACTGTGAGCCTCTTAAGGATAAGGAGTGGGACTTACCCCTTTTTGTATTATACCTAGTACATAACATAAAGTCTTGCACATAATAGGTGCTTAATGAATATGTAAATGAAGGAATGAATAAATGAATGCACAAGAGCTCTACCAGCCCAAGGTTGTGCTGCTGAAACATTACTGCACATCTCTCTTTAGAATCACGTCTCTCACTGTAAGATGAGACTTTATGAAAACAGAGAAACTCATCATTTCTTAAATATGATTATCTCATCATTTTACCTAATTTAGAGAAGGCACAGGTAAACGTGTTGGCAGCTACAAACTTATATTAAAAATAAAGACTATTCTATACCTTCTGGTTTTGGAGAGCAATAATCAAGTGAGATGTTTATTTTGAAGTGTGATACTGCATGCATCTTGATAATATCACTGACTGTCTTGCATCGGGCCCTTACATGTTACGTGCTGTGCTAAGTCCACTGTGGCAGAATTTCATTCTTAGAACCATCTGCTTCCATTCACAGAAGAGGAGATAGGATTAGAGAAGTGAAGGGGCTGGCTCTGTGTCCAGAACCAGCGCATGCCACAGTTGGGGATCTAAACTTGGCTGCTCCTACTCCAGAAGCTGTGCTTTTAACCAGATTTGGTCATCTGAAAAGTCTAAAATGCTTTGGTCATACTTTTTATTTGTGATAGGCACTTAAGTTGGAATCTCTATAGCAACAATAGGAAAAAAAAAAAGACCACTGTAACAAATAACCAACAGGGACAAGATCATCCAGAAATAAAGCAAGATTCATATCATGTAGTGCTGTAAAAAGTAAAGCCATGTTGATCTAAGAAAATGACCAGAGAAGGGACTGTATTAGATTTCCCATAGCCTGGCATTTGCCTGGTTTCAATGCCATTTCATCCCACTTCCTAGGTTCACCACATTGCACCTGTGTTAACTTCTTTCCTGATTTTTGAATTTATCAGCTATTTCTGTTTCTGAGCACTCACACCATCTGGAACTCTCTTCTTATAGTTCTTTACATGTCTGGATTACTGTGATCCTTTGTGCCTGGAGCATAGTAGACAACCAACAAATACTTTCTAAATAAAGGAAAGAAACAGAGGCAGATGAATTGCTGGCCTATTTAGCATCATTTTTATACTGATTTGCCTCTAGTCTTTCTCTCTTTCCTACTTTACTTTGAGATATTATTGACGTTAAACATGTGGTTTTTTTTTTTTTTTTAAATTTCAGCCAGAAGAAGGAGAGGGGAAGTGAACAAATGTTAATTATTTGAGCATTTGTACCAGATTCTTATATATATAATTGCCCCTTAAATCTTCAAAACATCTCTTTGTAGCAGTTTACAGACATGAAATTTGAGGCTCAGAGAAGTTAATGGTGTAGTCAAAACTGTTAAAACACAACCAGCATTGTAACCCAGGTCTATCTGATTCCAGAGGCCATCTTCTTTCTATGATACCAGAGTGACCTGTATTGATGAAATAATCAGAAACATTTATTGCGGAAGAGAAGCGGTGAAGCAATAGGGACTAACTTTAGGAATGGTTAAGAAAGATGTCTGCATCAGGTGAACCTCACTCTTGGGTTTCCTCCATTTAGTGCATCCCCTTCCTTGTCCTGGGATAATTAGATGAGCTGTCTGGTTATTGTGGACAAAATCTATCTTGATAGACTGTTGAGAGAACAAGAGCTTGAGTGGTATTTTAATAGTAAATAAGTTATCCCAGGCAAAGCAGAAGTACAACTTTTCTCTGCTAGTAAAGTTAGAGGAACAGGAATTAGGATATTGAAGTGGGAACATTGGTCAACCAGACATTCCACAGTAGGCCTCAGGTCCCAAGGGTTGATGTATGGAAAAGGAAAACGGGAAGCTGAGGGTAGGGTACACTGAATGCAAAGCTGTTCTACCCTCAAATGCCATTTTGGGTTAGAACATATGAAGAAACAACTCTGTCATCTTTTTGAGCACTGAACCCTGTTATATCAAGTATGCTATCTTTGAACTTCACAGCTGGTGGTAGTGTAGGAGAGATTAGAAGCATGGGTTTTGGAGTCAGACTGACACGAATTTAATTCCTAGGCGGGTCTTCTAGTTACTAGCTGATTGACACTTTGGTCTTTAAACTCTGTTAGCCTCAGTTTCTTCAAAAAGAAATGACGAGTTTCTAATTCTAAGGTTGTGTGGACTATCTTCAGTAATGCTGCACAATGCTTTGCACGGAAAAAGTGCTTTATAAAATGAGCTTTAGTTATAGTTAATAATATTATTAATATTAACAATAATAAGCCATCATAATGATAAAGATATTAGAAATAGTAATTGTGCATTATTTTGCAATGTACAAAATGCACATGTAATCATTGAATAGAATTACTTGTAATTTGTTTTTCATGAAGTAGTAAAGTGCATAAAAAAGATGCTTTACTTGAATTGTATACCATTTATGTACTTTATCTTAAAATGAGACATTATTCCTTTAATAGATATTTACCACAGTTATGGATTATGCTGTCTTCCTTCATTTGTTTGAATAATTACTTTATGACTGAGACTTATAGAAACCTGATTAAAAATCACCAGTAATACTGTTTCTTTTCCGCTCTTCATGTTATTTAGTAAGGTGTGAAAAACAATTATGTCTATTAATAAAAAGCTGACTATTTAAGCAGCTGAGCAGTCAGTATCGTTACCTTTTTTTTCTCCCTGGATTTTCAAGATAATCAATGGCTATTTTTGTAACAGTGAATAATTGAGCTTTGGGAACCCAAAAATGGAAAAATAGAAAAAAAAAAAAAAAGGAAAAAAGACTAAAAATTCAGAGTTGTGAATACAGATTCTGCATACTAATCTCAAATTCTGCCTGAGGTGTGGCAATCCTCTCCCAACCTGGATTCCGGTCCCCATCGCATGGCTCTCAGGAGAGCAGGAGTTCAGAATCAAACAAGCATCCATGCTAATAGTACTTTTAAGGCATTTAAGGAAGCTGTTTATCAGAATCAGGATGTTTCCAAAGTGGTGTTTTCAGCTGAGACATTTAGATTTGTTCTAATGACAAAGAAGAATGAGGTTAGATTAATCAAGTAATCGCCAAACTTTTGCATTGGTAAAGAAATTAAACACGCAGTCTGGAAGTCAGATGAAGCCTCCATGTAAAGCTGGGTCTAGATGGCCAATGAAAAAGAGTTTCAGAAAACAATAATAACATGCAGCTCCATAAAATGCCGAATCCACTTGTAGGTTTCCTTCTTTTGCAGTAAAAGCATAAAAGTAAGAGCAAGAGTAATGAGTAAAGAGTAATGAGTTTTTCTCAAAATAATTTTCACTTCATTTGAAAGGCACACATTCTGAGATTGTATCATCCCTATCTACCTACCTAATTACCTACCTATCTTTGTCATCATCATGATCATCTATCTATCTATCTATCTATCTATCTATCTATCTATCTATGTATCTCAAAATGTGAGGCAAATCTCCATCATTCTCATTTAACTGGTCCTTGAAATCCCAGTTGTGGGTGCTGGTGATATAGAGTCAAGACTTCAAGGATTACCTTGTAGCTGCAGCTCTACTGTTTATTGGCTAGATAACCTTCTTAGTCTACTTTCTCTAGCTAAATCTCAGTTTCTCACCAGAGATTTATAACAGTGATGTAGATAATCTGGCCCAGTGTTACACACAAAGTGTAGTCTGAGGACCAGTGGCATCAACATCACCTGGGAGCTTGTTAAAATGCACCATCTCAGGCTCTATCCCAGACCTACTGAGTTAGAAATTCTGGTGGTGGGACTCAGAAATATGTATTTTAACAAGTTCTCCAGGTGAGTTTGATATACTCTAAAGATTGTGACACTCTCTCAATTATAGATGATTTATAGGCAGGATTATTAACTGTAAGTTTCACTCTTGTTAGAAGGGTTGGGTGTCCTACTAATCTACCAACACTCTCTCACTTGCTGACCATAATAGCTGGGGTAGTAAATGACTTTGTGGGTCAGGTTTCTTGGTGCCTTCCAGTTTGGAGGCTCTAAGTGATGAAACATTCCCTTTTAGTTGAGAGGGCACTCATTGTTTTGCCCCAAAGACTCAGTAGTTCTTGTTAAGAAGAACTTTGTGGAAGAAAGGAGGTAATATCATAAAATGGGTAAGAATGCAGGTTCTGAAGTTATTTTCTCTCAGGTCCTAACTCTTACACAAGATCAACAGCAGCTTTCCTTATTAACCTCCTAGGGCCTTTGTCAATGGTGATAATTATAGGGTTTTGTTCAGATTAAATGAGATAATGCATGAAGAAAGCTTATCCTTGGTCCTGGCACACAGTGAGCTCTAAATATATATTGCTTATTTTTGGAGATCAACATGAACTTTCCTATAATGGGATGGAGGCCAGAATAAGGAAAAATGTTTTGTCAGCATCACTCCCAGGAATAGAAGAACAAAAATGCATTGGAACATACATCCACCTTATGACTCAGCAATTTTACTTCTGGTTATTCACCCATGACAAATACACAATATGTCTACAATGCACAAGAGTTTTCATCACAGCTGTACTCAAAAAAGTTTAAAACTGGAAACGAATGTCCTTCAACAGGTGAATGGACATACAAATTATGGTATTTTTATTAAATAGAATACTAGTCAGCAATAAAAAGGAACGAACTCTTGATGTACACGACAACATAGATAAATCTTAAAACATTATGTTGAGCAAAAGATATGAAAGTTGCCTATTATATATCCTGTATATGAACTCACAGAACAGACAAAACTAAGCTACTGTGATAGGATTGGGCAGTAGTTGTCTTAGAGAGAGGGCTGCCTGGAGAGGTGCACTGGGAACTTTGACATGATGGGAAATATTGTGTATCCTGATTGGGATGGTATTATGAACATGTATATGTTGTCAAAGCATATCAAAATGTACACTTAAAATGAGCATTTGATTCTATGTAAATTAAACTCAGTAAAAAATAACTGCCAAGAAAATGCACCAGGTCTCCTAGTTACCGTCTCAGAAGTTAATGTGAGATCATAACCTACAAGAACTTTATAAGATTTCATAATCTTTAGGAATTCTCCATTGTTTCCTCATATGTGTAATTCTCCATGATGCATAGCAGTCCAACTCCGAAGTGAGAAATCTATCAATGACATCAATTGGGAGAAAAAAGAAGATGGAGCTACTGGGCTGTATTCAAACCCACTTTATAAGAAAATTGCACATTAACCACAATTTACTATCTTCTAACTCCCAAGGGGAAATTTTGTTTAGTTTTCAAATTCTCTTAGAAATATTTGTTTAAAATTAAGAATGATTTGCCTTGGACCTATTCCCATTACTTCCCAGTGTCTATTGCCACTAAGCCTATCATATTGAGTACGTTCATTCAGCAACGGTCAGCAAGCATTAATTGAATGCCTACTGCCTGCTCAGTAGAGTCTTTAAAGAGGTAAAAAAATAGGTGTTAACATGACATTTTAGAGCCGCGCAATCCATGTGGTTAAATAACCTCTTATACCTGCAGAAATTGCAACACAGAGAGGGCAATTGGCTTAATCAAGGTCACTTTTGCACTCCTGGGCCTAAATCTCCTGAATGCCAATCAAAGAATCTTTTCATGGAATCCCATCGGTATACTTCTTGCTTTTGGAGGATTTATAATCTATTTGCGATACTCCTGCAAGCATAAGCCAGAGATCAATTAGAACATAAACAAGGAGACAGGAGAACAGGGAAGAGAGATTTAATGTTTGAGCATCTACTAGTGCCAGAAAATTTTCGGTGTTTTAATTCTCTTAACTATCCAAGAAATGCATGTACTTATTTCCCATATCATAGTTGAGAAATCTGAGGTTCAGAATGTTTCTGTGACTTACCCAACGTCATAATGGTGAAAGGTGGCAGAACCCAGGTACATCAGGTTCAAAGTCTTCACAATATATGAAGCTGGGAGCATTGTAAAGCAATCTTTTAAGAAAATGATTTCAGTGAGAAAATACTCAACAGACCAAATGAATCAATTACCCTTCCTTGTTTTCAGTAAGGAAAACAGAATTTTAAAGCCAGTTTGGGGTGTCTGATGTAGAAGGGGAATTTGCAGGTTCCACAATGACAGAGAAGAGAAAGGCAGGCTGGGAAGACAGGATTGAGAGAGGAGCATTCACCTGGCTTTTTTTTTTTTTTGCTCTCACTATTAGTGACATAGAACTTCTAATCAAGCATTTAATGCTTTCTTTTCGCCACTTAGTAAAAGGCTTTTTATTTCAATTCGTCTCCTAGGTGTTCTATGTCAGGCAATTACTCTACCAGAAGGTTTTCAAAGTCTAAGAAATTAAATGGGCGTTTCTTAAAGCAACACTCTCTTGAAAGCATAATTGCAGTTAAGTAATAAACCTGAGCGCACAAATCAGGTTTTCTTCTTTTCTCAGCACTCCTTCCATTACTGTTGGTGAGCTCCTGGTATATCAGAAAAAAAAACTGGAACCCCATGCCCAGAGCAATTGCCCTTGTGACCCAGAAATGAGAGCATGCTGCCTAACTATATCATATTAAGTTTGCAGAAAATTATCTCCTCTCCCCCTTTTTTTGTTTGGTTGTTTTCTTAGTTCACTGCATTTTTGTTTTTTTGTGTGTGTGTGAGGAAGACTAGCTCTGAGCTAACATCCGTTGCCAATCCTCCTCTTTTTTGATGAGGAAGACTGGCCCTGGGCTAACATCCGTGCCTGTCTTCCTCCACTTTATATGGGACGCCGCCACAGCATGGCTTGACAAGCGGTGTCTCTGTCTGCACCCGGGATTGGAACCCCCAAACCCCAGGCCGCTGAAGTGGAGCACATGAACTTAACTGCTATGCCATTGGGCCAGCCCTTTTATTTTTTTTCTGATGAAGATTTGCCCTGAGCTAACATCTGTGCCAATCTTCCTCTATTTTGACTGTGGGTCACCACCACAGCATGGCCCCTGATAGACAAGAGATGTAGGTCCACGCCCAGGATCTGAACCCATGAACCCAGACCACCGAAGTGGAGCATGCCGAACTTAACCACCATGCCACGGGGCCGGCCCCCATTCATGGCGTTTACTAGTAGTTAGATTACTGGAAGCTCCATTGTGACAAAAGGACAGACATAGGGCCCTGGAAGTGCTTAGCAGGGAACTCTGGGGCTGACTAAATGTGATTGGCATTAATGCTGCTGGAATCCAGGATTTCTAAGGATTTTCAGATCCACCAGCCTGACCAACCACGAGATAAACAGCACAGCTTTTGTCATGCTAGGAATCTGCTTTTAGTGGTGTTGATGGAAGCTCCCCAAGAGAATCAATTTATAACATTGTGGTAGGCAGAATTTTAAAGAGGTCTCCCAAGGTTTCTGTCCTCTGGTTAGTCAGTCAAACACTAATCTAGGTATTGCTGTGAAGGGATTTTGCAGGTGCAATTAGGTTACTAATCAGCTGATCTTAAAATAGGGAGATTATCCTGGAGTATCAGAGTAGGCCCAATGTAAACACATGAGCCCTAAAATGTAAGTGGAAGAAAAGGCAGAGGAGCCAGTCAGAGAGAAGCTGTGGAAGAAGAGGAGGCAGAAGAGATGGGCAGTATGAGAAGGACTGTCTTACTGTTGCTGGTTCTGACATGCAGGGGGGCTATGTGCAAGGACTGGAGAAAGGCCTCTAGGAAGGGTGGTCCCCAGTTGACAGCCACCAAGAAAACAGGACCTCAGTCCTACAGCCGTATAGAACTAAATTCAGCTAACAACTGAATGAACCTGGAAACAAATTCTCCTCTAGAGCTTCCGGAAGGGAACACAGCCCAGCTGACATCTTGATTTCCATCTTCTGAGACTTTAAGCAGAGAAACTAGCTGAGTCCATCAGATTTCTAATCTACAGAACCAAGAAATAATAAATAGGTGTTGTTTTAAGCCACTCGGTTTGTGGCAATCTATTATGGCAGCAATAGAAAATTAATGCAAAGCTCTTGTGATGAGGACTGAGGAATCTCCCTGTGGTATTTTCAACTTCACTCCTCCAGGTGTTAGGATGAGGCACTCTTTTTGAACAATTGATCACTTTTCAGAGATTTCAATTAAGAGCATCAATTTTTTTTTGTTCAACGGTGGAAGAAGTAGCAACATTTTGAGCCAAAATTTCATTTGGATGGACTTACTGTGGTTAGGGTTCTCCCCTCCACTATATTTTCCACTCAACTGATTCTGAAGGGTTAGTTCTCAAAGTTAGGACAGTGGGTACTCAGGAAGTCTCTAGAAGATTGTTCTTCAACTGTTCCAATACAATAATAAAAAGACATTGTATTTAGTTTCCTAGGGCTTCTGTAACAAATTACCACAAACTAAGTGGCTTAAAACAACAGAAATTTATGGTCTCAGAAATTTATATGTCTTTTTGTAGTTCTGGAGGCTAGAAGTCTGAAATCAAAGTGTTGGTAGGGCCATTCCTCTCTCTGAAGGCTTTAGGGGAGCTTCCTTCATTGTCTCTCCCTAGTTTCTGGTGGTTACCAGCAACCTTGGGTTTCCTTGGTTTATAGACATGTCACGTCAATCTCTGCCCCCATTGTCACATGGCATTCTGTGTCTTCACATGGCATTCTCCTCTCCATGTGTTTGTGTTCAAATTTCCTTCTTATAAGAACATCAATCATTGGATTAGGGGTCGCCCTAATACAGTATGACCTCACCTTAACTAGACAAATTACCTCTGCAAAGACCCTATTTCCATGTAAGGTCACATTCTGAGGTTTTGGGTGAACATAAACTTTTGGGGGACACTCTTCAACCCGTTACAGACGTGATGTTTGCCTCATACTGTAGCTCTGGAAAGAAAAATAAAGCACCTAAGGAAACATTTAAAATATTACCCAAATTCAAGGTGGTTTCCTCATTTAAACACTTCAAAAAGATTAATCTATTGTTTTTGTATGGTGCTAAACCAAAGTGGATGAGGTTTAACTTTTAAACCTTAATGAAGTATTTCACAATATTTTAAGACAATTTAAGACAATAGAATAAAAACTGTGTTTTCATTATGTCACCAAGGAGATGACGACTAGTTTAGAGTTATAGAAGTTGGATTTGGGAGTTATCTGCCTCCCAACAATCACAAGAACCCTTCCAAGACAGTTGTTCTCTGCTCCAAGAAAGCAAAACACACAACATACACACACAACATATGTTGGTCTGATTAATCTGCATGGAAGGGTGTGAATGGAGAGAATTCATAATACCAAAGGACTAATTAATGAGAGAAGTCTTTTATGCTAATAAGATGTATTTGTCATTTAGTAATTCAAAATTCAGTTCACAATTTTTATTGTGGCAAATCAAGCACATCTCAACAAATTATATATGTCCACATGTTTAATTTGTGTGGACTTTATTATTTTCCATTCTCACATTAAGGTGCAAGCTTCAAATATTTGGATAACTGGCACCAAACTTCCATCAGCCCTGGGTATTCAATATTTTGCATTTGCCTGGGTGTTCCATGACAGGCTAACCCATAATAGATTAACATATTTTCATCAACTTTGATTCTACACCCAAAATGCCATGTGTTTGTGTGTGTGTATACTTTACTAAATACTTCTAATACTATATAATGACATGTGGCATTAAAAAAAATTAAATGGGAGGTCCGGCCTCGTGGTGTAGTGTTTAAGTTCACGTGCTCCGCTTCAGCGGCCCGGGGTTTACAGGTTCCAATCCTGGGCATGGACCGATGCACTGCTCATCAGGCCATGCTGTGGCAGTGTCCCACATACAAAAAATAGAGGAAGATAGGTACAGATGTTAGCTCAGAGCCAATCTTCCTCAGCAAAAAAAAAAAAAGGAGGAAGATTGAAAAAAAATTAAATGGGCGCCCTCTTCATCCCCGTTTGTCCTGTTTAAAGGTGTGCTGCAGCCTGGAAAAGTACGTAGTGCCTTGAAAGAACAGCCAGTTCCTGTTCAGTAGTAATGATCTTGCATCCTGAATTGCCTTGTTTCACCAACTTCTTCCTTTTCTTCACCATTCTCATTGTTACTCTTGCTTCCCTTAGGTTCTGACATTGCCTAATACTTTCAGGGGATGCACTAATAAGATCCTACTGGGATTCCAAATCTCTGCCTCCTTTCCTTATTACTGATCTCGTCTCTTGAGCCTTATGTGGCAGCTCTGCAGACAGACGTCAGGGGACCCCTCCCCCCTCTGAACCTGTATACCTC
This sequence comes from Tapirus indicus, assembly GCA_031878705.1. Classification (NCBI taxonomy): domain Eukaryota; kingdom Metazoa; phylum Chordata; class Mammalia; order Perissodactyla; family Tapiridae; genus Tapirus; species Tapirus indicus. The sequence continues at coordinate 25,580,121 of CM062927.1, read as the reverse complement.
TTATCTCGTCTCCCTACCTCTAGTCTTGCCCTACTCCAATCTATTCCTCAAACTGCAACCAATGAAACCTAAGAATCTCCAACTCCTGTTGCATTCAGTGTCCAAACTCATTGACATGGTGTGTGAGGTTCTTCATGATGTGTCCCCTGCTTACCCCTCCAATTTCATCCCTTGTGTGCCTTCTCTGTGACCCCAGTTGTTTTATGTTCCCTCTTCCCTCTAGGCTTTTGTACATTCTGTTTTTTCCCCCATCTGGTACATTCTTTCCTTTCCTCTCTATGTTTATTAAATAGTTGCTATTTGTCTACGTTGACCTAAATGTCATGTTCTCTAGGTAACGTGCTTTGATCTCTGAGGATTTTATTAAGGCATCTTTCCTGTACTTACATCACCCTAAACTTTCCGTAGTTAGTGCATACAACTGAGTATCATGATGGTCTATTAATTTATCCTATCTCTCCAGGGTTAGTTGTAAGTCCGGATATGTCTTGTTACCAACATGGCAGATAGAAACTGTTCAAGAAATATTTACCATTCAAATAAAGCTGGAAAGAAAAAAGGAAAAGGAAAAAAGAGAAGGAAAAGATAGAAAGAAAAGAAACATTTACCATACAAGAAATGAATGTAGGAATGTATGAGTAACAACTTTTCTATTCTATAAGCATTGGAATTTTTTCCAGCGTGCATTTCTCTTATAGACACCTACAACATATGCATGGTTGAAGCTCATGGGCAAATCCTGGACATGCCCTGTATAATATAAGATAGATGTTTTGAGAAGTGAAATGGCACAAGCTTGAAAAATAGGCCTGTTATTGTAAGGTCAGTTCAGAATTCAGAATATGGGTGTTAACATACCGTTAAACCATGATCATCACGAATGTATAGCCTCTCATTTGCAGGTCCCTCCACTTCGGGGGCACCTGCAAGTGACTAATAGTTATGGTGTCCACCAGCCGGGTGTAAATTCATGGATTGTGCTCTTACTGATGAGCAGAGTCGTTCTGGATGCATTTGAATCAGAATGCTTGCTGGGCTTGTCTAATGCCTGCACGATTAACAAATAATCATTTTGCAGTTTGGGCTGCCAATGCCAATGTTTGGACACAATGGAGGAACAGGCAGAAGACTATTGTATTTCTCTTGATGATGGAAATATCTAAAATAGTGCTATTCAGTCTCTACCATGCCTGGGATTACCTGGGGATCTTGTTAAAATACAGATTCTGATTTACTACATCTGGAGTGGAGCCTAAGAATCTGTATTTCTTTTTTTAAATTGAGATATAATTGATGTATAACATTATATTAGTTTTAGGTGTACAACATAATGATTTGATATTTGTGTATATTATGAAATAATCACCACAATAAGCCAAGTTAACATCCATCACCATACATCGTTTCAAAAATTTTTTTTTCTTGTGATGAGGACTTTTAACATTTACTATCTTAGCAACTTTCAAATATCCAATGGAATATTATATTAAGTATAGTCACCATGTTGTACATTACATCTCCATGACTTATTTCTTTTATAAATGGAAGTTTGTGTCTTTTGAGCCCCTTCACCCATTTGGCCCATCCCCTACCCCCTGCTTCGTGACCACCAGTCTGTTCTCCGTATCCACAAGCTTGGTTTATTTTTGTTTTTTTGTATTTTTTCAGATTCCACATGTAAGTGAGATTATTTGATATCTTTCTCTGACTTATTTCACTTAGCATAATGCCCTCATAGTCCATCCATGTTATTGCAAATGGCAAGATTTCACTTTCTTATGGTTGAATAATATTCCATTGTGTGTGTGTATATATATATATATATATATATATATATATATATATATATATATATGTATATATACCACATTTTCTTTATCCATTCATTCATTGATGGACACTTAGGTTGTTTCCATATCTTGGCTATTGTAAATAATGCTGCAGTGAACATGAGGGTGTGGATGTCGTTTTGAATTAGTGTTTTTATTTTCCTTGGATAAATATCCAGAAGTGGAATTGCTGAATCATATGGCAGTTCTATTTTTAGTTTTTTGAGGAACTTCCATACTGCTTTCCAATTTGGCCGCACCAATTTGCATTCCCACCAACAGTGCACAAGGGTTCCCTTTTCTCCACATCCTTGCCAACACTTGTTATTTCTTGTCTTTTTGATAATAGCCATTCTAACACATGTGAAGTGATGTCTCATTGTGGTTTTGATTTGCATTTCCCTGTTGATTGGTGATGTTGAGCACCTTTTCATGTAACTGTTGGCCATCTATATGTCTTCTTTGGAAAAATATTTATTCAGATATTCTGCACATGTTTTAATGGGATTTTTTTTTTTTTTGCTATTGAGTTGTATGAATTCTTTATATATTTTGGATATTAACCCCTTATCAAATATATGATTTGAAAATATTTTCTCCCCTGAGAATCTATATTTCTAACAAGCTGCCAAATAATTCCAAGAACCTCACTTTAAATAGCAAGTTCGTAGAGAATAAGAGTTGAGGCCTTTTGTTTTTGTTCGTTTTTATTCTATCACTAGACTTACAAAATGGATTTTAAGAGAGGTTAAGCTAGGGGAACACAGATGGGAGGTTTAGAGAATGAATCCTTTGCCTTGATGGCTGGGACAAAGAGTTGAGTGGATTCAGAAGCCATTCTGTAATGTCATTCAAAATAGAGCTGTTGACAGATTTGTTGCCTGCTGTGTCAGTTTTCACCTTGACTTCTGAAAATGCTGAATATTAAGAAAACTATTAAAGGCTGTACACATCTTTTTCCTCTCTTACCTATCATCACCAAATAATAAAAAGAGAAAATTCCATGTCTATAGACAGCAATTTCTCTAAACCTCTCCCCAGTATACAGACTATTGTAGTTTAGCTCTGCCCATCATAATTCTATGGCTTAGTTTTGGAGAATACATTGATGTAGCTCTTTGAGGCTCGTCCTCCAAATGAGAAACAGGAATATAACTCGAAAAATGGAAGCATTTTGCCTCCACTTTTTGTTCTTCCAAGTTTGTACTGAAAGAAGAAAATCATTGACAACAACAGCAAAAACTTATGCTTCATGGACCTGGATTCTGATATTAGGGCTAGATTGGCTAAGATGCAATGGTCAGACTTAATAACCACTTCCTCCAAGAGGGTGTTGATTGACAGAGGTTCTTTTTACTTGAACTTTTAACTCCTATTGTCTTATTTGATCTTAAAGACAAGTAGTTTAGGTATGAAGGCTCAGAAGGAGGTTGGAAGTTTTCTGCATGGTCATCAGCAAGCATGACTAAGATCTCTACCAACAGGTAGACCTGGATGGGTCATGTTCTGCTCCAGCACTTTCCTGCATGGTTCCTTAGGGGTTTTCTCAAACCTTTGCTTTTATATACTTAAAAGAAAACATGAAACCAAATCTTCACCTAACATCAAACATCTGATTCAGTCAGCTTCAACATCTCATCTTTGTATGAAAATGAATATATTTGTGATATCGTTTATGACTGGTCAATGAATATAATCAGATTTTACCTTCTTGTATAGTTAAGATTTTTGGTGTTTATCTCAGACTAAGTGGATCTGTCAGATCCGACAGTCTGATTAGGAAGATATATCCAAGACTCTGACCTTCATAATAAGATCTACCTTTTATGAAATATTCCCTATGTGCCAGGGACTATGCTAAGTATCTTATGTCTATTATATAATTTAATATTATAACAACAAAAACTGATACAACTTACTAATACACAAATATTTTAGAAATGATAAGAAAACAAAAACCAAAGCAGCATTCAGAAAAGGTGAGCAAACCACTCAAGGCCACACAACTAGCAATGATTAAAAAAAAATCTGATCTAGGTTGGTTTGTTGCTGATGTTAATGCTTTAACTGGTAGGCTTTACTTCCTACTGCTTCTGTGCCTATCTTATATTTTTTTCTGCAGGTGCATTTCTAAGGTATGGTCTTCATGATTGTAGTATCACTTTGAAAATGTAACATGGAAATAGCATAGGAGTGAAAAACGCGTGGTTCTACCTCTGGTTCTGTCAGAAGATTGATAAACACTTTGGAAAGCAGTGAGTCATTTTACTTCTTGGGACTTACTTTTTTTTTTTTTTTCCATCTGTCATATAGAAATTGAACTAGATATTTAAAAAACTTATTTATTTCTAGTAATTTATAGATGACATGGTGGTTGAGGGACTGGGATTTTTGGCTGTACAGTTCTTTCTCTTGCTAAAGTGCCTCTTTTTCATCCCCTACTCGTTCATGCCACCCTTCCTTGGAAGGTCAAGAATTTTTTCTCTAATCCCATTCCACCTTTTCCATCTTTCTCTGCTCCTAAGTTTCCTGTTTGTGAGTCCGTTGCAATCATTTATATGCCAGGATGTGCACCATAGATTCATTGCAATTTGAAAACATTTTTTGAAAATTGACTCAATATGTGCACAATATCCCTGGTTAACTGCCAAGTCTTGCTATATCTTTGGTATGCTGTCAAGCTAACAGAGCTGTAAATTAAGTAAAAAGTGACTGTCTTAACTCCAGGAAGCTGAACTTAGAAGTCATTTTATCAAAATAAATGATCTGAATTAAATAATTTTGGCTGCTATTTAACTCAGTTGTAGGTAACAGGTTTAGAGGAAACCCAGCTGGTTCAGAGAAACCCAGATTCTCCTGTTGGGCTGTTGGTTTATTCTAATGTACCCTTGGACAACACCATTGCTCATTTTACCCTACAACATTGCAACATATAGAGATCTGTTTACAACAAAGACTTTTTTGGTTTTTCTCCTCAGAAAGCATAATGAAAACTTCATCACAGCTCCAAATTCTAACTGGGGATGTTCCTTCTTATTTGGATGCCATCATTGATTTCACTTTTTGCTTGAATTTTGTGAAAATCTCAAGCCTGTGTAATCATGATGGCTAAATAGATCAGGCCAAGCTTTGACAGCCAGTAGACTCGTAATTAATGAACAGACGCACACACCAGAACTTTAAAGAACTCATCACCATAGCTATACTTAAAATGTACACTTATAAGATTCCAAGAACTGTGCTAAACACATCGAATATATTTTCTCATTTAAGCCTCAGAACAATTCTCAATTGAGAAGCGAGAAAGTTGAAATAAAGAGAAGTCATGCCATTTTCCACAAGATAACATAGGGAAAGCAAAGCTGGAATTTGACCTCATGCCCGTATAATTGCAAAGTTCATGTTCTTTGTTTCTGTATCACGAACGCATGACAGTTCTGTGGGTTCAGTTTGACTAAAAGAAGCATTAAATGTCTTCTAGCAAATGCTCTCTTATTGAGAGCTTGAGTTAAATACTACAAAAGAGTTAGATACTACAGCATGATTGTTTTTCCTCATCCAGGTTTTTATTTCTACAAGTGAGTTTGCACTTACATTGAAATTTTAAGAAATTCAGTTTTTTTTTTTTCTGAGCATTTTGAACTCCTATCACATATTCTGTATTCATTAATGTATCAAAATTCTTAAAATTTATCTTTGCAATTTTGTGAAAGGGCTTGAGATGAAAAATACTACCATATTATGGTCTCCATGAACATGTTTCCTCTTTTTTTGAGCCCTCTACTGTTCCTTTAAGACCCATGCCTGGCATAAAGCAGTGTGGAGGGTAACACTTGCTCAGTGTTCACTTTGCTATTTCTGACCCACTTGCTTTGTCCCATTCCCTTTACTGCTTTTTGATTTTTTCTCAAAGTTTCCTGGTCTTGTTAGTTCTGACATTTCTTATCTCTTCAAACCCTCAGACTTGACACTGTCTCCTTGGATATTGACTTCCTTCCCTCTAAAGCATGATTTGTGTTCGCTCTCAAGGACACTTTCTCATACTTTCTTCGAGAAATAATCTTAGTGGCACATCAGTTGGTAACATTCCTACTAAGCTTTTGTCCTCGCCCCTCAAAGAAAAGCCAGGCACCACTCATTCTGAAAAAACAAAAAAAACCCAACTTTTAAGCTTTAAGCAGGTATCTTCTTTTATAATCGCCTATAGTAGAAGAAAAGAAGACAAACATCAAATTTGGAAGTCAATTGGAGTGTCACATAGTAGAGCTTTTTTTTACACCAATATCTCGACTTGCCTTCTTAACATATCCATCAAATGATTTTAAGTATATACCTAAATACCCGTCGTGGAGAACTTTCTACTTCCTGAGGCACCCCAATCCGTGTTTTATTCCACTCCTTTGGAATGCTCTTCCTTATATTAAACAAAATTATATTTCATTGGTGTAAATTCTAAGCCATGCAACCAAACAGAACAAATCTATTTTCTCTTAGACATAACAATATTTCAACATTTTTGGATAACTCTCACTATGCTAAGCTAATTATTTCCATTTATTTTTACCGTTCCTTGTAGGAACTGGGTTGGAAACTTCCACGTCCTTGTCTCCTGTCTTTTGTGGGTGGAGGGACCTTACATCTTCAATATCCATTTTAAATGAACTAACTACCTTTAATCCCAATGTGATCTGCTCAGAATAGAGTGGGCCTGTTATCATCTTTGTTATAGACACTAAATATGTTTGTTCGTTACTAAATACGTATTAGGCTTCTTCTGGTTGCAAGTTGGAAAACAATCTAAATTAAAAAAATGTTATCAAAAAACAAGAATTTGTATTAGGAGTTTACTAAAATGTGCACAAATTTGATTAGGCTTCAGGAAGATCTGGAACCCAGCACACAAATGCAGAAATGTTTCAAGCCTAACACTTTTAAATTTCATCTGGAATAATAGAGCAAAGAAGAGAGCAGAGCACTGTATTTCCTGCCGCCTCTCAAATATCTCTCCAAACTTTCCCTGCTCCCTCATCCCCTGCTAGCACACTTTTTTGCTGATCTTTAGATTTCAGTTAGGTTACAGCAATAACTTTGAAAGGGAGGCTGTGGCCACAGCAGTTCACACTATTACTACTGTAGATGCATTCCAGTTTCATGGAAAGTAAGATTCCAAGCAAATTAAATGTCCCCCCAAATACCAGAGAGGTTAGACTAATTATGGTGCATCCAAATGATGAAACATAATGGGCCCTTCAAAATCGTGGATGAAGAATTTATAATGACATAGAAAAATGTTGATGATATAATTTCAGTGAAAATTGAAGGGCAAGAAACTGCATAACCTGTGTGATTCCAATTACAGTAAAAACTAAGACTTACACATGGAAAATGAATAGAAGCTTAATAGTAATTATATCTAGACTGTAGATTATGGGTGATTTGTAATTTCCTCTGAATATCTTTCCACAATTTCTATGAGGAGCATTATTAATTTTATAAAAAACAAAATATAAAAGAAAAATATAAATATAAGTATTAAATTAAATAGGTGTAAATTTTGATAATTCTGAGGATTATGAGTTAATACATATAAAAGGCTTAAGAAAGAGTGTAGATGCTCAGTAAGTTCTCTTTTCTTTTTTATTTTTTCTGTTCAGTGCTGAGCGCTCATGTGAAATAATCTGTGAGGATATTGCATACAAAGGCCAAATTGACGTGAATAAAATTTAAGTCAACAGAATCAAAATAAAGTGTGTTGGAGACAGAAAATAAATAAGCTCTGTGGGTTGAAGTAGCCTCTGACGTGACTTTTAAGCTCTAGGTTTTGTCTGATTCTATGATCTACTCCAGTATGCTCCAATTAAATGTAGCATAATTAAGGGAATAAAATTCACATTTACATTCACAGTAGTGTATGTGTTTACATGTTTTCAAGGCTAATTGCCATTTCTGAATATCATTTAATGTGCCAACACTCTTTAAGGAGGACTTGTAACTTCACATGCAAATTTTTCCTATCAGAGTGAGATCAAATTTTTAGAGAGTCTCCCTGATCTAAACTTATAGGTACAAATTTGAGATTAAGGAAATATTCTTCAATATAAAGTAGAACTGAAACCAAGTTGCACTGGAAATGTGTCCTCTTCAGTTTTCCTTTTTCTTTGTTTTATGTTGAAACTTTTTGCTAGTTCATTGTTCTGTCAGAATCTAAAAAAAAAATTATCGTTGGCTTTTGTTTAACAACTCTTATGTTTGTACTGAATCTTCCCCCACTTCTCCTCCGCACGCCATTTTGCTTTCTTATCTGTGAGTTTGATGCGGTTCAAGCCTGCCTCAAGGTACAATTACAAGCATTCAAGATGAAACCAAGCCACAGATTATTCAAATGAAAGGAACAAAAATAACAGCATTTTGTATAAACAAGGGCAGAGAGACAATTTGTTCTAGCCAGATAAATAAAGTTAAACTCTACCCAAATTACCACGTGTCAAGCTAATCAGAGGAAACGTTGTTTCTCCAATGCTATTGTGCAAAAATAATTGAAATGACATTTTACAAAATCTAGCAGAGGTAAATTTTTTTTTTTTAAAACAGGCCTGCAAACTTCCAGATACTTCAGTTCACCCTAAGAGCTATTTGTATTGTGTGCTTGACTGAAATAATTGAAGAGCATAGTTTCAAAATGTGTTCTTTCTGCTTGAGAGAATCAGGGCCATCTCTTGGGGTTCAAAGTAAACCCGGGTATGTTAAAGGGACCTCCCAAATTCCCTGGGCTGTCCTCTTGAGAATCACCCCATGACACATTTTTTGTTTCTTTATTTCTATACCTTCATATTATCTGTCAATGTGCTCATTATAAAATCCATTTACCTGTCATCTTTTCTTGTGTATTGTATATGAAAAGTCTTGGCAATGAATCAACTTTCTCAAAAGAAAATTAGTGTAAATTTAATTCAGAATTTAATTTAGACCTTCACTGGGGCAGTTATCAAGTGGGAAGACTAGAACAAAGATGAATAATGTATTCATTCTTTTTGTCCCTCATTCTATCTATTCTTCTCTGAGGTCAATATTGCTTAAGGTTATAAAATGAAAGCTCTACAAATTGCAATCACATAACTGTCAGGTGCCTTATTAAATTTCATTCAGTTCTATACTAATTCTTAAGGGACCACTGCTGTCTTCCAATTTACACAAAGATTGAATAAAAACTGATCAAAAAATTATGGGATTGAAGTCATCCTAAATTTGATCTGCTATTACCTGAGAGAAAACTAGGTCAAGAAGTTTAGCCTATTTGGCAGTGGTGAGCCATCGAAGGCTTGTGAACAGAGGAGTGAGATGATTACATCTGGCAGTGACACACACAATTGATTCCTTGATCATTGCTTACATGTGTTTTTCTTTTTTGTGTGTGAGGAAGAATAGCTCTGAGCTAACATCTGTTGCCAATCCTCCTCTTTTTTGCTGAGGAAGATTGGCCCTGGGCTAACATCTGTGCCCAGCCTCCTATACTTTATATGGGACACCACCACTGCATGGCTTGACAAGTGGTATGTTGGTCCGTGCCCGGGATCCGAACCTGCAAACCCTGGGCCGCCAAAGTGGAGCATGCCAACTTAACCTCTATGCCACCGAGCTGGCCCATGTGTTTTTTTTCTTTACTATGAAGGCATAGAAAGTATTGTAACAAGTCAAAGCATACAGACTCGTTGGAAAGTTAAATCACCGTGGCAGACAGTACTCACAAAATATTCACGTAGTCCTCTACATTTCATAGGCTTCCTTGGAGTGAGGTAACTTGTTCTGGCTGATGGTCTCTGAGTGACATATGTCATGTCTGGGCCAAGGCCAGAACCAACTGATTTGCCTCCTCCATCCTCAGTCCCCCTCAGTGGCAGCATTGGAAGCCATCAACTGAGGGAGTGAGTCTTGAGATGGAAGCTGCCTGTAATATCCACAAGAAGGAGAGTTGCCCTGGAGCATTGCCCAACATAAATAATAAAATTTTGTTGAATTATGCCATTGATATTTCAGCATGGCCTAGCTTATCCTGACTGTTACAATGGCAAACGAGTACAAGAAAAGATACTCGTTTACTATAGCAGGAAAAAAGTAAATTAAAACAATGAGCTACAACTTCACCCTTTATGTTGCAAAAAGAATGGAAAACCAGAAAGAACCAAATTTCGATGAAGATGCGGAGAAACACAAACCTTCTTGCACTGCTGGCAGAGATATTAAAAAATGATATAGCCATTTTGGAGAGCAATTTGGCAGTCAGTAATGAAATTAAGAATGACATGATCTATGGACTAACAATCCCCATTTCTTGGTTATCTACCCCATGAAAAATGTCACATGGGTCTATAAAGGGGATAGGCTCAAGATTATCATACTCTCTCTCTTCAAGCCCTGCTAACATGGTTTTTGTGTTGATATTTAGATTTCAATTGGGTTACAGAATATTTGTGGTAGTGAAAAATTTGAGGTAACCTATGTGTCTATTTCTGGTAAAATATCACAATCAGTGAACTGGTTACCTGTAGTCAAACTTAGATTTTAAATGCTTAGTTTTGAATTATAAATTAAGGAAATGAAGCATCATTTACATAAGCTGAAAACACAGACACAGAAATAAAAAAAACCATTTTATGTTTTACAAAGTTATAGCCAAGACTGTGGGGAGGGAGGCGAAAGGAAATGGGCACTGAAGACAAAGGAGAAAATAAAAATAAAAATAAAGTAAAACAGGAGAGGGGCATTGCATAGAACAATTGAGGAGCATGTTTAATTCAGCTTTGTAAGCCTGAGGTAATAAAAAACATTAGAAGGAAAAAATATAATTACCCGTCCACTTCAAATTTCGCTTTGTGACATATCCATTTTAATATACTTGTATCTCCCATGCCATGCTGACAAAAACACCTTTAAGGTTAGATTCATCTTGCATAAGCCTATGTAACCCCCACTGTAGAGATGCATCTCTTATTATCAACATGACCTCCATTAGGGATTCATAAAACATCAACTGAAAAGTTCCTTCGACAGCACTTAGTCTAAATAATAACCCCATTTTACCTAACCCTGACTCAAAATGCTGAACTCACTTTTTCAAACTAAAAGAAAAATTCAAGGGTCAGGGTCAGCACTGAAAGTTAGATTGCCCGTCATCAGTAATCAGCTCTTCTTCCGTATCTGTGTGTCAACCTCCAAAAACAGAAACCAGTTTAAGAGACCAAGAGTTTATTTGGGATCAAAGAATTGCAATTTGAGGAGCACAGATTCAGGTAGAAACCCAAATAGTGTCCCGCTAGGGAGTAAAAGTCAGGGAAGGAAGGTTGTCTTACAAGGAATTTTAATTGGCGTTGGAGGCAGAGAGCTAGTCTGGGCTAAACATTGGTTCTATCTTCAGAAAGTTTACAGTCATAAGTCTTTGCAATCAGGATGTCCATTCTGCTGACGTCTCAAACAATTGCTTCTAAAACAATTGCTGTTTTGGCCCAGTCCAAAGGTTTGGCCCAGCCCAAGGTTCAAGACAGCAAGGCAGTTTCTCTGGAAAGGCAGCTGTGAGTCCATTTTAAAATGGCTCCACTGTAGTCAATTTTGACACGTGTTACGCACTAAGAGCACGGTGAGTCTCTGAATAAGATCAAAATAAACATCATCAGTCTGAATATTAGTCGGATTAATTCATGTTACAGCAATTACGCTTGCCACTTGAAAAATATATTTTAAGATGATTTTTCAAGTACCCAGGCAACATTTACAGAGAAAACTGTGACGGTATTAGAGGCTGAGCTGTTGATTACAAACAGGGTGAATTTTTGGCGTTCTGTGATTTGTCTAGAGGCAGCAAAATGACTTGAAGAGGAAACGCAGGGTACTACGCCCTCCATCCTCGTGGAATTTGATCCTTATGCTCAAATAAAAGGGACCTCTCTAGCTTTCATTCAGCTTTATTGTTACATTGGACCAAACATAGGAAATGTAAATAATTAAGAAACTTTAAAAATGTCCAACTGTAAGTGCACTCAAAAAATTTTCTCCCTAAAAGGCACATCTACTGAGATTTTAATCAGAGAAGACAGTCATTTTAATTCTAAACATTTTTTCATAGCATTCAATTTCTGGAATATCTGCAAGGAGATTGACGTGCTACATAGAAATGAGATAGATTCAAAGTGGGGAGGATCACCACCTGAAACTGTGACTCCCCGAAATCTTCCACTGAAGGTCAATTCAATGATGGTTAGTGTACTTGTAGGATAAACTGTAATGTGCATTGACTTAGCAGGTCAACTGAACATGCACACCCTCTTTAAAGATTTTATGTAAGTGTAGTCTCCATGTTCCCTATTTAAAGTTGCAAATATAGATTATTTTGGGTAACAATATAGCCCTTACCAACTCGTGTCAAAGAATGAAAGCAAATGATGATAAATAATAACACACGTGCCAGCAGAACATTTTGACTTTATATTGTCATCTACATTCTGTTTCCCAGCATATCCTTTGATCTAGACTTTTACAGTCATATAGTACCAGAGATGTTAACACTTGTGTATGAAATAAATCTTTTTTGCTAGGAAATCCAGAAATAGAACACAATCATTTAAAATCTTGTTTAATAAAATAAAGTTTTTAAACAACTATTTTTAATATTAGTGCGAGAGTGTGACATTGGCATTTTTTGTGGGGGTACAAGTTGGTATAGTTCTTATGCTAAATAATCTATGTGGACTGAAAAGGTAATTTTTTTTTTTTTTTTGTGGGGAAGACCAGCCCTGAGCTAACATCTGTTGCCAATCTTCCCCTTTTTGCTGAGGAAGACTGGCCCTGGGCTAACATCCGTGCCCATCTTCCTCCACTTTTTTTTTTTTTTATATGGGACGCCGCCACGGCATGACAGACAGGCGGTGCATCGGCGGGCGCCCGGGATCCGAACCTGCGAACCCCGGGCTGCCAAGCGCGGACCAAACCGCTGCGCCACCGGGCGGCCCTTTAGGGGGTTTTTTTAAAACAATTTTATGTCTACCAGCTGTGTGACCTAGAGCATATATCACTTAATCTTTCTAAGTCAACTTAGTTTTACAATACCACTACCCTTAAGAGCTGACATTTTTTCTAATTGTGGGGCTAGTGTTATTCTGAGACATCTACACATCACACTATAACTGTGTGAGGTAGGTATGATTAACCTCTGAGCTTCAGTTTCTTCATCTATAAAACAGCGATAATTAACTTGTCTAAAATTTCAGAACCAATAAGTGGCCAAGCCAGGAATTGAACCCAAGTGTGTTGTACTCTGCAGTCTAAGGCACTTTTAACCACATACAGGACTGTCTAGTGTTGATTTTCTCCCTCATCCCTCCATGGCGAGAGCATCCCAATCTTATATGTTCTGTGGGCTGATACTTGGTGTGTTCTTTCTTCTCCCGTCCCATATTTGTCTGAGACACCTTCCAACATACTAATCTAGGTCAAGGACAACTAGATTTTCCATCCTGCTTCTTCCCTTTCCTTTTGATTTTCTAGAAGTTACCCAAAACCAGTCTTGTCAAAACACACATCTGATTGTGTTCTTTTCTGCTAAAAATCATTTAGTGGTTTCTGATTGCTCTTGAAATAAAATCTAAAATACTCCCCAAGGTTTTCAAACTTTGCATAATCAGACCCCTGCCATCTTCCTGGCACCATCCTGCCTCACACTTGCTCTAGGTTCCAATGCTCTGCATTTCTTTCTGTTATAGGTTCTTTATTGGAACACTTCCTTTTCTTGGAGAGGTTTTCCTCTACTCATCCTCCATTTCATTCTCAAGAAAATGTTTCCTTCTCATATAGTCAATCAGTTTCCTTGGTTAAATGTTCTAAGTGAAAAGCATTGCATCACTTCATTGTATTTAGCTCGGTTCATAATGTTTTCTGTGCATTTGTTGAGCACCACACAAAAGATCCACATTACCACTTAAGAGAGAAGGAGGGGGTGATGTCAGCAGGATGATGGGATTGGAAGCCCTGGACTCTCCTTCCTGCCATGAACACACTGATTCAACAACAATGTATGGACAAATTCTCCTTATGGGAAATCCAGAAACTAGTTGAGAGGCTCCTGCACTCTGGGTGAATGCAAAACCAGCCACATTGAAGCTGGTAGGAAAATCTGAGACACCCTCTGACCATAATCCCTGCCCCTGATACAGCACCATGCAATCAGAAGGAAACCTCCAGCTCCCAGCTTCTCCCTGGGGAGAGAAAGAGTTGGACTGTGAGTCTAACATTCCAACTTTTTTGGGGGCTGCCCAAGATACTGGCTTCTATCTCACCTATCTCTGAATGCTGATGAGGCCTGGCATATTCTAGGTGCCTGGGGGCCAGTGGGCACAAAGATGGTGGTTTGAACTAGCATGTAAGCAGTCACCATAGCCCCTCCCCTGGCTCAGCACAGAGTAAGTAGGTGAAAATTCCCAGATCTCAGCTTCTCCCTGGGGAAGGATAAAGTTGGACCATGGATCCAATGTTTCAACTTTTCTGGAGTCTTCCCAAGGGACTGGTTTCTGTCTTGCCTGTGTTGGAGCACTGATGGGTCCTGGCATACTCTAGACATGTGGGGGCCAGTGAGAACAAAAGACACTGGTTTGAAGTAATATGCAAGCTGTCACCATAGCCCCTCCCTCAGGCTCCATGCAGAGCAAGCAGGTGAAAAATCCCAAATCCCAGTTTCTCCTTGGGGAGGGAAAGAGTTGGACTTCTTGTCCAAATTTTCCAAATTTACCATAGGCTGTCTGAGGGACTAGGTTCTCTCTTGCCTATCTTGGAGCACTGATGGGACCCACCATACTCTACATTTGGTAGAGTACATAGAAGGGTCTCACTTCACGGGCGGGGAATAATTATCCCTGGACTAAGCATTACTTCAGTGCCACCTAATGAATATCAATAGGAAGATCCAAAAAGAACAAACCATTTGCAGTAACTTAACTGCATCCCAGAAGAAAGTTCAAGAATATTTATGGGAATAAAAAAAATCCTCTACCTAAAAAGGTAAATTCTCAATGCCTGGCATTCAATGAAACTTATGAGGCAGGCACAGAAGCAGGAAAATATGATCCATAATGAGGAAAAAAGATCAATCAATCAAAACCAACTCAGAACTGACAAATGTTAGAATTATCAGACAAGGACACGAAAATGTTTATTGTAATTCTATTCTATATGGTCTAAAAGTTAATTAGACACATTAAAGATATAAAAGCAGACCCAAATTGAAATTCTGGTAGTGAAAACCACAATGTATGAGATGGAAAATACACTGGATGGGGTTAACAGCAGATTAGACGTTGCGGAAGAAAAGGTTAGTAAATATGAAAAGACATGACAGTAGAAACCAAACAAAATAGAGCAAAGACACAAAAGAGAATAGAAAATGAGTGAGCTGTAGGAAAACTTTGAAGAGCACTGGAAATTTAACTGTATGGGCAAATATAGAATTAAAAAAAATTTTAAATATCTTTATAAGATCATTGAATGTTCAAACAAAAATAACAACATAGTATGGGTTTATAACATATGTAAAAGTAAAAAATATAATGACAATAGCATAAAAGGGGAAGCAGAGCATAGAAATTATACTATCATGAGGATATTATACTACAGTCATGCGCCTCATAATGTTTTGGTCAACAACGAATTGCATATATGACAGTGATCCTATAAGATTAGTATCATATAGCCTAGATGTGTAGTAGGCTATTATCTTGGTTTGTGTAAGTACACTCTGTGGTGTTCACACAACAACAAAATTGCTTCATGATGCATTTCTCAGAACATATCTCTGTCATTAAGTGACACATGACAGGATATAGGAAGTGATATAATATCACTTGAAGGGTGACTGTGATAAATTACAAATGAATACCATAAACCCTAAAGCAATAAGAAACCCCACTAAAATAACGAGATAAAGAATTATGGCTAATAAACCAACAAAGAAGATAAAGTAGTTTCTTGAAAATATTTGATTTATACAAAAAAAGGCAGAAAAAAGGGAAAAAAGGAATATGAAAGATTGGAGTAATAGAAAACAAATATTAAGACTGAAACCTAATCATATGAATAATTGCATTAGATGTAAATACTCTAAATATCTCAAGTAAAAAGCAGAGATTTTTGAATTGGATAAAAAAGCAAGACATTATGTATGCTGCTGACAAGAAAAGTACTTTAAATATAAAGTAGCAAATAAGTTAAAAGTGAAAGAATGGAAACATATATCATGCTAACACTGATCAAAAGAAATCTGGAAAGACTATTTTAAAAGGTGATTTCATAATGATAAAAGGGTTAGTTTATCAAGAGTATGTAATAGTTGTAAATGTTTATGTACCTAATAACAGATCTTCAAAATACATGACACTAGAAACTGGTAGAACTGCAACTAATAAATAGACAAATCCACAATTTTAGTCATAGATTTTAATACATCTCTCTCAATACTTGATAGGAAGATTAGACAAAAATTTGGTAAAGAAGACTCAAAATTGTTAAGATGTAAATTATCCCCTAATTGCTCTATAGATCAATGCAATCCCAATCAAAAACCCCAGCAGTCTTTATTTGTTGTGGAAATAGGTAAACTGATTCTAAAATTTGTATGGAAATGCAAAGGACTTAGAATAGCCAAGATTTCTTTGAAAAAGAAGAATGAAGTTGTAGGACTTATCCTGCCTGATTTCAAGACTTAAAATAAAGCTGCACAATCAAGACAGTGTGGTAATGGTTTCCCGTGTGTATACTCACATCAAAACTAATCAAATTGTACATTTTAAATAGTTTATTGTATATCAATTGTACCTCAATAAAGCTGTTAAAAATGATGACTGCAAAGAAATGAATTTCAAGTTTTATCAATAATGCAAGAAAAAAATCAAACATTAGAAAATAATTGAGCCACACTTTGTCTACTCCCAGTACAAGCCTGTTGGAACGCACAGCGAGGTTACAAATAAGCTATTCAAGTCAAACAAGAAGTAGACTGAAAAAAAAATTTTCTAGGAAACTACTTGGTAAATGGATTGCAGACATAATTATTAATATACCACATTCTGTTTATTTTGCCTTGAGATATTGACTAAAGCTTGTATGAAATCATCACCCTTAGCAAGATATTTAAAAATGATACATCCAAAACTTGAAGTGAACCCTGTCCAATTGGTAAACGAGCATCATGACTTCTTTAGCTAGCTGATGATGCTCTTTCTTCCCCTTTTTAAAGATTTCTGTGTTGTGGGAGATAGCTTGTTAAGCTCTGCTGGCTACTAAAACACAGTGCTGAAATGAGTTGAACTAAGAGCCAGACCTTTGAATCATAGTGATATATTTTTAGTGACAATAAACAAGGTTACCTATTCCAACAATGCATAAAACAATTATTTTAAAAATGTGGCTTATTTCATATTTAAAAGATATCTTTTTTTTCCAGTATTTGTCATGTATATTATATGAGTAGGCTTGCATATAAATAAAATTTATAAATAAGTATACATATATGGGGGGAAAATCCAAAGCAGAAACAAGCTTCTTGGGAATATTCAAGAAGCATGCAGACCTTTGAAGTGAATGCTACTGAATTCACAGAGAATTTATGAGTGTGTTTCTTGCATTTCACCCTAAAGGCTAGTTCAAGTTTGAGCTTAATAACATTGGAACTTAATAGTCCTGAAAAATATAGCATTTGGACATATTCTATTTTGTGTTTTATAGAAAAGTTGTTGAGATGTCGACCTACAACTATTTATGCTAAACCCAAAAAGACTTCAAATTGCAGAGAAAATACTGGAAACTTTCTCTAGTCCTGCTGAATGGTGAGGGGCATACAGAATGTGAAATTAAGATCATGCCTCTATCTTTCCTATTTGTATTATTTATTAAGAGTAGTCAAAGCTTTAAAGACGACAAAGAGAATAGCTGCACACCTAGGGTTTACTAAAACCACCCCAAATCAAACAGTTAAATAGCAAATTTATTGCAGAGTTTCTATTGTGATTGGGGAAACATTTTGATTCAATATTAAGAAAAAAATCACGATACAAAACTGTATAGATGTCGGTGTCGGCATTGTGGTGGAGTGAGTTGTTCCCTTTGTCTCTCTCTAAGTTACAACCAGTGGGACATCCGTTGACCGACAAAGGACTCCCTGCACAGCACACCAGAATGCCTGAGAGATCCATATGTCTACATATCTGAAGGTGGGTGGACTGGACCTGCGGGAGGCAGTGGAACTAGGGAAGCAGCTTCCTCCCCTTCCCCCAGCAGTGGTAAATTGGACACCAGTCCTTCTAGCAGCAGGGGATGAATCCAAAATGGGGATACTCTGGGCAGTGGTGGTTATGCCTTGACCTGAGGTTTTAAAAAGCGCACTGGACCCAGAGACCAGAGCCTGCAGGAGCCGCAGCGGCACTCACAGCTCAGCCCCACCACCTCCCCCAGCAGTCATGAGTGGCACCTGCAACTTGAGGCTTCAGGAGCCACAGCAGTACCCATGACCCAGCCCCAGTGGTGGGACCCCCAACACTGGCCCTACCAGCAGTGTGGGCTACATATAAGGACCCTGGACCCCTGGCAGCAACACCTCTGAACCCAGTGCTCCCAGCAGTGGCACTGCCAGCAGCACCAGGTAACCCAGGAGCAGCAACAGAGGTGATACATGTGGCAGCAGCACCCAAACCCACAGACAGTGAGGAAACACAAGACCTGGGTGACGGTCTTGTGTTAGCAGTGGTGCTAGCAGCCTGGTGACATTGGTGGTGACACATGAGGCTGCAGCAACATTGTAAGCAGCAAGGCACCAGCAGTCCTCAGAGGCACAAGCAGCACAAGGAGGGCATTGATGACGCCTCTGGCAGAGGTAGTGGAGGGTGGAAAGTGCAGGCTCTCAAAAACAGCCAGAAGCAGCTCAAGATCAAAGTAACCAAAGCCGTACCCATACAAGTGTGCCAGCAGAGGAACAGCTCATTAAGCACCACGAAGAACTACAGTAACATGGTAACACAGAAAGAAAATGACAACTCTCCAGAAACCAAACTTGAGGTCACAGAAGACTGAAATCTAACTGACAGAGAACTCAAAATGACTGTCATGAAGAAACTCAATGAATTACAAGAAAACTCAGGAAGACAGTTCAATGAGCTCAGGAATAAAATCAATGAACAGAAGGCATACTTCACTAAAGAGATCAAAACTCTAAAAACACTGAGAAATTCTGGAGATGAAGAACACAATGAGATGAAAAATAAAGCAGAAAGCATTGGAAATAGAGCAGACCATATGGAAGAGAGAATTAGCAAGCTCAAAGATAAAGATCTAGAAATGATTCAGGTGGAAGAGTAGAGAGAACTAAGATTTTTAAAAAATGAAGAAATTCTATGAGAAATATCTGACTCAATTAGGAAAATCAACATAAGGATAATGGGTATCCAAGAAGGAGAAGAGAAGGAGAAAGGAGCAGAGAGCTTATATAAAGAAATAATAGCTGAGAACTTCCCAAATCTGGGGAAGGAACTGGATATACGAGTACATGAAGCTAATAGAACTCCTAATTATCTCAATGCAAAAAGACCTTCTCCAAGGCACATTATATTAAAACTGTCAAAAGTAAATGACAAAGAAAGAATATTAAGGGCAGCTGTAGAGAAGAAAATAACTTACAAAGAAATCCCCCATCAGGCTCTCAGCAGATTCTCTGTAGGCTAGGAGAGAGTGGAATGATATATTCAAAATATTGAAAGACAAAAACTGTCAGCCAAGAATACTGTATCCAGCAAAGTTATCCTTCCAATATGAAGGAGAAATAAAAACTTTCCCAGACAAATAAAAGGTGAGGGAGTTCATTGACACTAGACCTGCCTTACAAGAGATGTTGAAAGGAGTCTTCCTACATGCAACAAAAAGGCAAAGGTACAAAAATCTCTGAGCAAGGTGATAAATAGAATCAGAAAATTGCAACTCTATGTCAGAATAGGTTAGTAAACAATTATAACACAAAGGCAAAGGATAAGAAAGCATAGAAAATAATTATAACCATTTCAATTTGGTAACAAACTCACAATACAAAAAAAGGATAACTTGACAACAGAAACATAGAAGGGGAAGAGGAAAAAGATGGAAATTTCATAGCCTAATAGAGATAAGATGCTATCAGCAGAAAAATGACTACCTCATCTATGAGATCTTTTATACAAACCTCATGGTAACCACAAAACACAAAACCAGAGTGGAGCCATGAAACATTAAAAAAGCAGAAACTGAGAAGCACCTCACAGAAAACCACTAAACTGAAATGACAGGCAGAAATACAAAGAAAAAGAAACAATGGAAATATAGAACAACCAGAAAACAAAAGATAAAATGGCAGTCTTAGGCCCTCGTATATCATAATCACTCTAAATGTAAATGGATTGAATTCTCCAATCAAAAGATACAGAGAAGCTGGATGGATGAAAAAAAAACAAGACCCAGCAATATGCTGCCTCCAGGAGACCCATCTCAGCTCCAAAGACACACATAGGCTCAGGTGAAGGGTTGAAAGATGATACTCCAAGCAAATGATAACCAAAAAAAAGCAGGTGTAGCCATACTTATATGAGACAAAATAGACTTCAAGCCAAAACTGTATAGTGATTATGATTTCAATTATCTGTTTAAATACATTTTGATATCTGTCTTTCTAGTTTTGTTTTTGAACAAAGAGCAGTTGCCTTTGGGATATGGATTTATATATTATTATACTTATGCTTTTTAAATTTGTATACTTTACACAAATTCTACACTTTTATGTTTCCTTAACTATCTGCAAAAAGTTCACTGATAAACATATTGGAGTAGCTTCATATATTATTTTATATTTTTTATAAAATCAATTAAATATATATTCAACATGATTTTAATTTTATAACCTTAAATATTTTTTATTTAAAGAATTCAGAAATTAGAAACTCTCTTTTGCTGACCTATGAACTGGGTCTTTAATTTAAAAGGCAGAAATACATATCATAGGGCAGTGATGATATTTTGTATAAGATGCTCATTGTATCTCTATTAAATATGCAATGGCATTATGTCTAAAAAACGATGTACATACCTTAATTAAAAAATAATTTATGCTAAAAAGTGCAAATTACCATCATCTGAGCCTTCAGTGAATCATAATCTTTTTGCTGGTGGATGGTCTTGCCTCGATGTTGATGGCTGCTGACAGATCAGCGTCGTGGTTGTTGAAGGATGAGGTGGCTGTGGCAATTTCTTAAAATAGGACAACAGTGAAGTTTGCTGCATCAATTGACTCTTCCTTTCACAAACCGTTTCTCTGTAGTGTGTGATGCTTTTGATAGCATTTTACCCACAGTAAAACTTCTTTCAAAATTGGAGTCAATCCTCTCAACCCCTGCCACTGCTTCGTCAACCAAGTTTATATAATAGTCTAAATCCTTTGTTGTCATTTCAACAGTCTTCACAGCATCTTTATCAGGAGTAGATTCCATCTGAAGAAGCCACTTTCTTTGCTCATCCATAAGAAGCAACTCCTAATCTGACAAAGTTTTCTCATGAGATTGCAGCAATTCAGTAACATCCTCAGGCTTCACTTCTAATTCTAGTTCTCTTGCTATTTCCACCACATCTGCAGTTACTTCCTCCACTGAGGTCCTGAATCCATCAAAGTCAGCCATGAGGGTTGGAATCAACTTCTTCCAAACTCCTGTTCGTGTTGATGTTTTGACCCCTTCCCATGAATCATGAATTTTCTTAATGGCATCTAGAATGGTGAATCCTTTCCAGAAGGTTTTCAGTTTACTTTGCCCAGATCCATCTGAGGAATCACTATCTATGGCAGCAATAGCCTTACAAAATGTATTTCTTAAATAATAAGACTTGAAAGTTGAAATTATTCCTTGTCTATGGGCTACAGAATGGGTTTTGTGTTAGCAGGCACAAAAACAACATCTCCATGAGAGCTCTTGGGTGACTAGGTGCATTGTCAATGAGCAGTAATATTTTGAAAGGAATCTTTTTTTCTGAGCAGTAGGTCTCCACAGTGGGCTTAAAATATTCAGTAAACTGTGCTGTAAACAGATGTGCTGTCATCCAGGCTTTGTTTTTCCATTTATAGAGCACAGGCAGAGTAGACTTAGCATAATTCTTAAGGGCCCTAGGATTTGGGGGATGGTAAATGAGTGTTGGCTTCAACTTCAAGTCACCAGCTGCATTAGCCCCCTAACAAGAGAGTCAGCCTGTCCTTTGAAGTTTAGAAGCCAGGCGCTGACTTCTCCTCTTTAGCTATAAAAGTCCTAGATGGCGTCTTCTTCCAATATAAGGCTGTTTCATCTACACTGAAAATCTGTTGTAGCCACCTTCATTAGTTACCTTCACTAGATCCTCTGGATAACTTGCTGCAGCTTCTACATCAACACTTGCTGCTTCACCTTGCACTTTTATGTTATGGAGATGGCTTCGTTCCTTAAACCTCATGAACCAACCTCTGCTAGCTTCAAACTTTTCTTCTGCAGCTTCCTCACCTCTGTCAGCCTTCATAGGACTGAATTGAGTTAGGGCCTTGCTCCGGATTAGGCTTTGGCTTAAGGGAATGTTGTGGCTGGTTTGGTCTTCTACCCAGCCCACTAAACTTTCCCCATATCAGCAATAAGGCTGTTTTGCTTTCTGACCATTTGTGTGTTCACTGGAGGAGCACTTTTAAGTTCCTTCAAGAACTTTTCTTTCACATTCACAACTTGGCTAACTGTTTAGCACAAGAGGCCTAGCTTTCAGTCTAACTTGGCTTTTGACATGCCTTTCTCACTAAGCTTAATCATCTCTAGCTTTTGATTTAAAGTGAGAGATGTGTGGCTCTTCCTTTTGCTTGAACACTTAGAGGCCGTTGCAGGGTTATTAATTGGCCAAATTTCAATATTCTTGTGTATCAGGGAATAGGGAGGCTGAGGAGAAGGAGACAGGGAACAACTGGTCAGTGGAGCAGTCAGAACACACACAACGTTTATTGATTAAGTTCACTATCTTTTACAGGCGTGGTTTGTGACGCCTCAAAACAATTACAATAGTGACATCAAAGATCACTGACCACAGATCACCACAACAGACATAATAATAATGAAAAAATTTGAAATTTTGTGAGAATTACCAAAATGTGACACAGAGACATGAAGTGAGCAAATGCAGTTGGAAAAATGGTGCCAATAGACTTGCTTGATGTGGGGTTGTTGCAAACCTTCAATTTGTAAAAAAAATGCAATATCTTTGAAGCACAATAAAATAAGTTATGCCTGTAAAATATTTTTATATATAACATGGGGGGACTAACCTGTACTCTCTTTCCTGTCCTCATCTACTCTCTTTTTAAAATTGTCATATTAGAGATATATGCCTTTTTTTGGTAATAGCTTTATTGAGGTATAAATAACATACAATACACTATACAGATCTAAGGTATACAATAAGGTTTGATGTATGCTACACCCATGAAATTGTCACCACAATCAAGCTAGTGAACACATCCAATCACCCCCAAAAGTTTCATCGTGCACCTTGGTAATCCCTGTCTCCCAAGCTGCACAAACCTCCGCATCACTCCTACCATGTTCTCGGGCAACCACTGATCTGCTTCCTGTCACTATAGGTTAGTTTACATTTTCTATAATTTTGCATAAATGATACTATACAGTAAGTACTATTTTTGGTCTGGCTTCTTTCATTCAGCTAAATTCTTTTGAGCTTTCTCCATGTTTGTAGTGTATATTAATAATTCATTTCTTTCGGGGACGGCCCGGTGGCGCAGCGGTTTAGTTCGCGCTTGGCAGCCCGGGGTTCACAGGTTCGGATCCCGGGCGCCTGCCGACACACTGCTTGTCAGCCATGCCGTGGCGGCGTCCCATATAAAGTGGAGGAAGATGGGCACGGATGTTAGCCCAGGGCCAGTCTTCCTCAGCAAAAAGAGGAGGATTAGCAATGGATATTAGCTCAGGGCTGGTCTTCCTCACACACACACACAAAAATTCATTTCTTTCTATTGCTAAGTAGTATTCCATTGTATGGTATACCAACTTTTTCATCCATTTACCCATTGATGGGCTTTTGGGTTGTGTCCAGTTTTTGGCTACTACAAATATGTCTGTAATGAACATTTGTGCACAAGTCTTTGTAGGGACTTATGCTTTCTTTCTCTTAGGTAAATAAGTAGGAGAGGAATGGTTGGGTCATATGTTAGTTGCATATTTAACTTTTAAAGAAAATGACCAACCATTTCCAAAGTGATCCTATCCTTTTTCTTTCCCATTAGCAGTGTATGAAAGTTCCAGT
This sequence comes from Tapirus indicus, assembly GCA_031878705.1. Taxonomy (NCBI): domain Eukaryota; kingdom Metazoa; phylum Chordata; class Mammalia; order Perissodactyla; family Tapiridae; genus Tapirus; species Tapirus indicus. The sequence continues at coordinate 25,555,930 of CM062927.1, read as the reverse complement.
TCCTCCACATCCTTGCTAGCACTTGGTATGGTCATTTAAAAAATTTTTAACCATTTAAATAGATGTGTAGTGATACCTAGTTGTGGTTTTAATTTGCATTTTTCTAATGACTAACAATGTTGAACATTGTTTTATAAGCTTATTTGCCATTCATATATCTTCTTTGTTGAAACATCTGTTTAAATCTTTTGCTCATTTTTAAAAACTAGGTTGCTTGGTTTCTTATTGTTGAATTTTGACAATTCTTAATATATTCTGAATACAAGTCCTTTATCAGGTGTATGCTTTGCAAATGTTTTCTCCCAGGCTTTTGCTTGTCTTTTCATTGTCTTAAGAGTGTCTTTCAAAGAGGAGTAATTTTAAATTTTGATGAAGATTGTGACGGTTAATTTTATGTGTCATCTTGACTGGGCCATGGGGTACCCAAATATTTGGACAGACGTTATTATGGATGTGTCCATGAGGATGTTTTTGGATGAGATCAACGTTTGAATCAGTAGACTGAGTAAAACAGATTATGTTGTTATCCCTAATATAGATGGCCCTCATCCAATCAGTTGAAAGTCTGAATAGAACAAAAAGTCTGACCTCCTGCAAGTGAGACTTCTTGAGCTAGGACATCGGTCTTTTCTGGCTTTGGACTCAAACGAAAACATTGGCTCTTCTTTAGTCTTAAGCCGATCAGACTGGAACTTACTCCATCAGCTCTCCTGGTTCTCAGGCTTTGGACTCAGATTAGAACTACACATCGGCTCTTCTGGGCCTCCAGCTTGCTGACTGCAGATCTTGAGACTTCTTAGCCTTCATAATTGTGTGAACCAATTCCTTACAATAGATTTCTTTCTCTGTCTCTCTCCATATCCTGTTGGTTCTGTTTCTCTGGAGAACGCTATTACAAAGTCAAATTTATGAATTTGTCTTTTTATGGATCATTATTTTGGTCATATCTAAGAAAATTTTCCCTAATCCAAGTCACAAAGGTTTTCTGCTATGTTTTCTTGCATAAGTTTATAATTTTCAGTGTTTACATTAAGTCTATGACCCATTTTGTGTTAATTTTTGTATGTGATATGAGGTATGTATCAAAATTCTTTTTTTTTTTTTGCATGTGGATATCCAATTGTTGCATCACTATTTGTTTAAAAGGTTATTCTTTCTCCATTGGATTGTCTTTGTGCCTTTGTTGAAAATCAGTTGATTATATATATTTGGTCTAATTTCTGGACTCCTTATTCTGTTATGTTGATCTGTTTGTCTATCTTTATGGCAATAACTCACTCTTTTGATTATTGTAGCTTTATAATAATAGTGTTAGTCCTCCAGCTTTGTTCTTCTTTTCCAAAGTTGTTTTGGATATTCTAGGTCCTTTGTATTTCCATTTGAGTGTTAGAATCAGTTTGTCAATTTCTACAAAATATTTCAGTTGGATTTTGATTGCGTTTTATTGAACTTACAAATCAGTTCGGGGAGTACTGATATTTTAACTATATTGAGTCTTCTGACTCATAAACATGGTTTGTCTCTTTATTTATCTAGGTCTTTTTCAGTCTTTCAACAATGTTTTGTAGTTTTCTGTGTTCTGGCCCTGCACATATTTTGTCAGATTTGTTCTTAATAATTTCATATTTTTGATGTTATTGTAAATGATATGTTTAAAAATGTCCACTTCCAATTGTTTGTTGCTGGTAAATAGAAATATAATTGATTTTGTATGTTGATCTTGTATCCTACAACCTTTCTAAATTCAATTACTAGTTCTAGTTGCTTTATTGCACATTCTGTCAGGTTTTTACATAGACAATCATGTCATCTGTGAATAAACACAGTTTTATTTCTTTCTCCCCAAACTGGATTTCCTTTATTTGTTTTTCTTGCCTTATTGTCCTGGTCAGAGTCTCCAGTACAATGCTGTATAGAATTGGTGAGAATGGGCATCCTTGTTTTGTTCCTGTTTTTAGGGGAAAACATTCAGTCTTTTACTGTTATGTTTGATGGTAGCTGTAAGTTTTATGTAGATGCCTTTACTGGGTTGAGGAAGTTCCCTTCTGTCTGTAGTTTGCTAAGAGTTTTTTTTTTAAATCAGGAATTAATGTTGGGTTTTTGTCAAATGTATTTTCTGTATCTACTGAGATGATTATATAATTTTTTAGAGTGTTATTATGGTGAATTATATTGATTTTTGAATGTTGAACAGATTCTGCATTTTTGAGATTAAACTCAAGTTGGTCATGATATATTATCCTTATTGTATAGTGTTGGAATTATTTTGCTAAAATTTGCTTAGAATTTTTATATTCAAGATCATGAGAGTTATTGGTCTATAGTTTTCTTTTCTTATAATATCTTTGTCTGATTTTTGTATTAGGTTAATGCTAGTCTCATCTAGTGGGTTGGAAAGTATTCCCTCATTTTCAAATTTCTGTAAGAGTTTATAGAAAATTGGTATTATTTCTTTGTTAAATATTTGGCAGATTTTGCCAGTGAAGATATATGGGCCTGGAATTTTGTCTTAGGAAAACTTTTAACTCCTAATATAATTTAATAGATATGGGTTACTCAGCTTATTTATTTCTTCTTGAGTGAGCTGTGGTACTTTGTGTCTTTCAAGGAATTTGTCCATTTCATCTAAGTTGTTAATTTATTGACATAAGATTATTCACAATATTTCCTTATTTTTAGAATCTGCAGTGATTTTACTTCTCTCATTCCTGATATTGGTAATTTGTTCTTTCTCTCTTTTTGAGAAAAATCTTGGTAGAGGTTTATCAATATTTTTGGTTCTCCTAAATAACTTGATTTTGGTTTTGTTGATTTTCTCTCTTGTTTTTCATTTCATTGACTTCCACTTTAATCTTAATTATTTTCTTTCTTTTGCTAACTTTGGGTTTAATTTGATCTTCTTATTTCTCAAGATAGATGTCGAGATCATTGATTTGAGACTTTTTTTTCTCCTCCTCCTCCTGGTCCTCTTCCTTCTCCTACTTCTTAAATAGTGTGATAAGTTTTGTCCAAACTCCTGTTTTAGAAGCAATCTTCAAATTTTGATGTTGTGTTTTCATTTTCATTCGACTGAATAACTTTCTAATTTTTCTGTTAATTTCTTCTTTGAATTATGGATTAGATATAAGGGTGTTATTTCATTTCCAAATATTTTGGGATTTTCCAGAGATATTTCTGTTATTGATTTCTATTTTAATTTCCTTGTGTTCAGAGAGTGTAATTTGTATGACCTGAATTTTTAAATATTTATTGAGACACTTAATGGCCCAGAATATGCTGTCTTTGTAACTATTCCATGTGCACTTGAAAAGACTATGTATTCTACTGTTGCTGGGAGGAGTGTTCTATCAATTAAGTCAAGTTTGTTTGTGCCTTTCTAGTCTTATTGAAATAAGACTTTCCTTATTGGAAAGTCCTTATTGATATTCTGTCTATTTTTTTCTATCAGTTATTTCTGACTGTACTTTTGCGTTTATCTGCTTTTACTTGAAGTCCTATCTTTTTTTTTTTTTCCTCATGTTTTGTGAAGCTCTATTAGTAGGTGTATAGTGTTTCTAATTTTAAAATCTTTTGGTTGGCAGGTTTTGCGTGTATCCCAGTAACAAAATGTAACACAGTCTTCTTGAATAAATATTTATTTCATAGGTCCCATAGAGTACTTATTTTTGTTTTAAAGGAACATATGAATCATTCCTCTTGCTACAATTATTTGTTAAACTGATATCAAACATATACTCTGTTTCTGGTGCTCTGTTTCCATGACTTTCTGTATGTTCAATCTTTCAATCCAATGCTGAATCATAACATAATATTTTCAAAGATACTTTACAAGGCAATTAAACTCTACACATGTAGTTTCAACAGTATACAAACTCCAATGAAGAGGTGACAATATGAACAGCTGTGACCACATTTGAGCATGTGCAGTCAATGCTAATTATATCTCAGTTGCAGTCTAAATGACACTAAGTGTAACACACACCTTGATGCTTAAATGTGAAAAATATGTGTCTTAAAGTCTAAGAAATATGTTAGATAGGAATATAGGATTCTATACAGTGATGGATGAAACAGCCAAGATTACTCTCCTCATGGAACTTATATTCTGCTGTGTAGAGGCTGATATGAAACAAATACAAACTAAGTGAGACAATTCTCATCCATGGTTTGTACTATGAAGAAAAGAGAGTGAGGTGATAGAAGGTTCACAGGGTGGACTGAAAGTACCTCTAATTGGGCTATCAGTGAAGGCCTTTCTGAGGATGTCGTGAGTGAGATGGATGGCTTTGACACTTAAATAGTGAGAATAAACCATTGGAAGATGACCTGGGGGAAGAGCATTTGAACGGGAGAGAGCCAGTAGAAAGCCTTTTGGTCAGAAGTGAGCTTGACACTAGAGAAACATAAAGAAAACCAATGTGGCTGGTGTTTCGTGGGTAAGGTAATCACCTTAGCCACATGGTGAAGGTAGAGAGTGGTTGGTGGGGGCTGTTTTTACATCAATTTCTCCTAAAGTTGAGCCCGAAGATTAAGTATTCCTTTAGTACAATACATTAAACACATTTCAACTCATGGGTCTGTTTCATTTCTACCCTGATTGGGGACTAAAAGCAGAAGGAAATAAGTTGAGCCTCCCAGGGTGCTTAGCATCTGTACTACATGCAATGTAGCACTTGGATATATGTTTCCTTGTGTTGCAAATTGTATCATCTGTTTTAGCCTTTTCACTCTGAGGGGGAAAGGGCCATGTTATATTGGTTCGATTAATATTACATGGCTTCTCAAAAGGATGGTTATGGTTGGGGGAAGCTGGGGGTAGAAGAGCGTTGATGCAAAATCAGCACATTTCCTGACAATTACATGAATCTGTTAGCACTTAAAAGAAGTATAATTGGAGCATCTTTCTGGAGGGCAATCTGGAAATATTTATCAACAAATCTAAAGATATTTTTACTCTTTTATCCAAGAAAGCATATGAAAGAAGTGATCAGCGCAAAGATGCTTCAATGAGGGTATTCTGTGAACTTTTTTTATAATAACAAAAAATTTGTCAATAAGTTAATGTTGGGAAACAGAGTTACCATGAAATATTACATAGTGTTAAAGTTATGATATAGATTTATGCTTCTTGACCTGAAAGAAATGTCTAAAATATTTTAAGTGAAAAATATGGGCAGAGCAGAGTATAATCCCAGTGTTGAAAAACAACAAATTTGTGTATGTGTGAATAGAAAAAGCAAAAAATATCTGGCCACATACAAAATTGGAAACAGTGGTTATTTCTTTGTGTGGGATTATGGGTAGGTTTCCTTATACATTCTTGTATTATCCAAGTATTTTATAATGAACATATATTATGTATATAAAATAATTAGGAAAAAAACCTATTTCTGTTTTGAAAAAAAGACCCATAAGAGTAAGTAAGCAGCTAAAGGAGCTGACTTAAAGAGTAAAAAGCTTTTGAAGTAAAGCTAAGGACACACTTGGGGCAAGTCCAGAAGAAAGTGGTTTCTGGCATTTTGCCTGACACATAGTAGATAACAAATAGTAAGTGGTTGTTATGGGCTGAATTTTGTCCCCTCCAAAATTCATATGTTGAAGTCCCTACCCCCAGTACCTCAGAATGTAACTGTATTCAGAGATAAGGTGTTTACAGAGGTGATTAAGTTAAAATGAGGTCATTTAGATGCGGTCCTAATCCAATATGACTGGTGTCCTTATAAGAAGAGGAAGTGACACCAGGGATGCATGCACAGAAAGGAAAGACCATGTGAGGACACAGTGAGAAGGTGGCCATCTACAAGCCAAAGAGAGAGACCTCAGGAGAAACCAAAGCTACCAACACCTTGATCTTAGACTTCTAACCTCCAGAACTGTAAGAAAATACATTTCTGTTGTTTAAGCCACTCAATCTGTGGTGCTTTGTTATACTGGCCCTAACAAACAAATACAGTGTTCAAAAAATGATGGCTGCTTACATTGATAAGAGTTATCAAATGCCAGGTTCTGCACTAACTACTTTACATGCATTATCTTATTTATTCATCACAAAATCTAATGAATTTGAAGCTACGATTTATGCCCACTTTGCAAATAATGTAACTGAGGCTTAGGGATCTTAAGTAATTCATCACATAGCTAGTCAAGTGGCAAAGCTAGGTTTTGAATGAAGGTTGTGTGATGTTACAACCCTTGCCATCAAGTGCTGTACTAATATTAGCACAACTGTATAGCAGTGCACCAATGTTAGGGTCCAAGGAAGTGGACGTGGCAACACCAATGATTTGGCACCTTATTCCAACTATAGGTAATACAACACAATATAAATATTTTCATATAATGTATACAATTTTTATATCCTTTTTTTGTTGAATTAAAAAATACCTCCTAGGGCCGGCACAGTGGTGCAGCAGTTTAGTTGGCGCTTTGGCAGCCCAGGATTCGCAGGATTGGATCCCGGGTGCCCACCAATGTGCTGCTTGTCAGCCATGCTGTGGCGGCGTCCCATATAAAGTAGAGGAAGATGGGCACAGATGTTAGCCCAGGGCCAGTCTTCCTCAGCAAAAAGAGGAGGATTGGCAACAGATGTTAGCTCAGGGCCGGTCTTCCTCACAAAAAAACAAAAAACACAAAACCCCTAGGGGCCAGCCCAGTGGCACATGGGTTAGGTTCACCCACTCTGCTTTGGTGGCCCACGGTTCGTGGGTTCAGATCCTGGACGCGGACCTACACACCACTCATCAAGCTGTGCTGTGGCAGCGTCCCATGTACAAAGTAGAGGAAGATTGGCACAGATGTTAACTCAGGGCCAATCTTCCTCACACACACACACACACACACACACCCCAAACCTCCTCCTCTTTGTAATAAGGTAAAGAGGTTTCATGATATTTTGTTTGATTTTGAATCACGGGGGGTATAAATGCACACAACTCAGTGGGAAGAACATTTAAGTACTAGAACTGGGACCAGGTCTCTGAAAACTAAATAGAGACCAAGAATAAAAAGTAAGTTATTTGGAATTCAAACCCTTAAATTGCCAGTGCCCCCTGACAGTTCTCTTGGCCTTTTGCTTGTGGGTACTCTTTCATGTACTCTTTTTCAAAGTGACTTTCAAAGAAGGTCCTGCTATCAGTGAAGAAACTTAGGTTCTGAGAGATCAAGCAACTTTTCTAAACTCACAGGTCCCCTATGTTTTTTTATCCCCAAAGTCAGATTGGTGTTGTGGAAAGATATGTCTTCTCACTCCCATGACATGTTTGAAGAGGAGAATCAAGTTCATCAGGGGAATTAACCCTTTCTCTATGACCATTAATTTATATTTATTTCCTGTCCACTCTGTAGAAGACATTTGGGGTTTGACTGTATAGAAGAAAATTGGGTCCTTGACCCCAAAGAACTTTGAATTTCAGATAATTGAGACTTGCAAAGTTTACTTCCCCAAAATAACTTATTGGGGACTAACTGGGAAAGAAATGGGGATAATCATTCTTGCAATCTCAGGGCTTCCTAAATAATACTAACATTTAATTATTTATTGAATGTCTACTATGTGCTATGCGCCATGCAATATATTATCTTATTTAACCCTCAGGAATTACTGTGAGACAAGCACTACTGTTATATTCAATTTCCATAGTAGGAAACGAATGCCTAGAGAGACTGGAAAAAGTATTCAAATAGTATGTGATGCTTTGCAAACAATTTGTATTGCCCTGGGCCCTAAACTAGAAGAATTGGGATTTTGATTTCTTATGCCCCTTCCTATCATCAGCTTGAGCCAATCATTTGTTATCTCCTTTATACATTGGGATGTAGTGGAAGTTGCAGTGCACAACACAGACCCACCTCCCCCTTAAGAATGAGGCATTTATTTCTCCAGATGCTGGGAGGGTTGGCTGCTAACAGTTCAGAGCTGAGTCCCTCTCTGGAAATTTCCCTCAGCCAAGTGAGTGGTCCTCATCCAATAACGAGTTGATGTAGGCTACAGAAGGAACAGGATAACTCTGAGGAGCCATGCAGAGCTCTTCCTAGGGCTGACTGAGGCTTCTTTGTGCTTTATCTGCTCCCTCTGCCCAGTCCTGCTCCTCTCACCCCCTTACAAGTATTGTTCCTGAGACTGCTCCCTGACACACCTCCTGCACTCCAACCTCTGCCTCAAAGTCTAGTTCCTAGGGAGCCTGATCTAAATTAAATAAGTTTCATCCATTCATTCATTCTTCAGATAGTATTAAACACCTGCTATTTGCCAGGCAGTGTTCAAGGTCTCAAGAATATATTGAGATTCTTGGGATCTCTGAAAGCAAGATCCCTGTGGAGCTTCTTACCACTTTTACTTAAATAAAAAAAGTGCTTTAGGCCAGGAGAAAGGCTTAGCATTCTATCATTATTACATGTTCTTTAGTTGTTGTTTTTTGACTAAATTATGAAAATCACCTCAGTCAGTAAAATTCTGATTTGGGTTACAGCATCTTCCACCTCAAATTATTGAAATAACTTCTTCCCAGTCTCTCTAACTAAAATCCCTTTGTCTCGCCTTGACTGTATTTGTCTTTTCTTCTTGAAATGCAAATCCGATTATTTAAAGCATCTGATCTGATGCAACTTTCTTACTGTGGCCAGCAGACCTCTACAAACTGGCTCCACACAATATTTTCAGCTTAAACTCCCATCACTACTTCCCGATAACTTCACTTCTTTCCATCAGGCCTCACTGGTACTTCTTTTCCTTCTCTATACAGAAATAATTGCTATTGTCAGATCAGTTCATGTTCTTCAGACTTTGTGCATTATTCCCTCTTCCTGAAAGGCCACTCCATCTCCCAGATCATCCGCAGCCCCCATCAACATTTCCATTTATTAACCTTCTGGCTTGAACGTAACCTCTCAAGTTTTCATGGTTAATCATCTTCTCTCCCCCATGCAATATCAACCAAATACAGTAGGATGATTCCTTTCTCTTCTATCCTCCCATGACATTTTGTGTATCCTTCCTTTGTGCACTTTACCAATTTGCATTGCAATTACTTAGTTGTGTCTATTAAAGAATAGTTACATCCTTGAGAGCAATGACTATGTCTTGTTTATCTTTATATCTCCAGAATTTTACCGTGTGTGGACAGCAAAAACAGGATGTATTGCAGCTGAATGCATCTCTTGTTTGACTTCTAGAGATGTAGAATTAGCATTCCATTCTATTGGATTCAAACAATGAAAGTAATATTTTCATATTAGTTCATATTAGTTCCTCTGAGGAAAAATGGATACACAGTGGTATGAGGGCCTTTCCTTTGTGTAAATGATCTATTTCTTTGTTTTTGCTGCTATTTACCATTGTCTTTTTGCACTGACTGAGTTCATAATGCAAATCTCTTCAGTCAATAGATACGCTTGGAATAGTTGGCTTGTGGAATGCTGTTTGAATAATTCTTCATCCTTTAGCCTTCTGCATAACAAGTACTGCATAAGGGACTTGGGGGCTTCTGTTGGGCGACAGGAACGGCAGGAGAAGGATGAGTTATAATGGAGAGCAGGAGAAGGAAAAAGTGGCACTCTGTCAGTTTGAAAGAGGCCAACCATCTTTACTGTCAGTTTAATTTTCAAGGATGGCATGTTTACCTGAAGAAGTGCATATATGCTGTAGGTACCAATCTGTAGGGTTAGGAATGGCATTTGCTCTCTCTCTCCACTCCTGCCCTCCTTTTCACTTATAATTGGGCAACTTGTGGATCATTAAATTCACTCAGATTCTCCAGCCTCCCCACTTTACATCTGCCTCTTCCTGTTCTCCCCTACACATGTACCTAAAATACTCCTATTTAGTCCTCAAATGTCACCTCTCCTATTAAGCTTTCCTGACTCTCCCAAATTAGAGCCATTTATTTTTTCTTCTGTGATGTCATGTTAGTTTGTTTGCACTCAAACTATTATTCAGGCAACAGCATTTAATTATTTGTCTGCATGTCTCCAAAAGAGAGGACAAGTCTTACACATCTTGGCATTCTCAGAAGTTGTGTGGTGAATGGGACAAAGCAGTCATTAGAAAAATATGTACTGAATAAATGATTAAATGATTCAGAAGAAATATTTATTGCCGGTGTTTTTTTGCATATTACCTAACATAACTCTTCCAAAATGTTTACCCTTTCAACAATAACGGTCTAACTCAAGATATGATGAAAAGATTAGTACGTGGCAAAGACAGATTAGAATTAGAAATACCACCGACCTGTTTTTTTGATTGTTTCTCTTTCTCTCAGATATTGAAAGGTTTTTGTTGTTTAAACCAGAAACCTTCACTCTTGGGTCTAAGTGACTATTATTAGATGTGACATAAGCTTTTAATATGTTGAGTATTTAGAAAACCAGAGCTAGTGTGTAATTAAAAATGTCAGTAACAGAAACCTGACAGAATCTTATTCTTCATGGAAATAAATGGTCCAAGTGCGCACAACAGTCAGGATGTTAAGATTGGCTCAGGTGGATATATACTATATTTTGTGTATATTTAATGAGTTTTGTGATTGATCATCATTGTGCCACCATGTCCATTACTTTTTAAAAAATATTCGCTAATAGCTAGTCTAATTGAGTGTTTACCTGCTCTTTCTAAAATTTTTCTCAGTATACTTTTCAGTATTACAGATTTGTTATTTTGAGGAGGAAAGCTTATATTGGTTAAACCTTAAATAATCCCCTCCCCTATTTACTGAATGCAAAATTTACCATTTACTAAATGCAAAAATGGATACCAGTGGCCTGTGTCAGCTATAAATGTTGTGGGCAAATTATGTGGGCAATGATGTGGGCAAATTAGCCCTTCTCCAAACAAAAGTTCTGTACTCACTAATTATTCTAATTATCTAGCTTCTATACTAGCTTCTTCTTAAATGAAAAGTTTCCATTTAATCTCTTCCACTGAGTTAAAAAAACAAACAAATAGAACTTCTTGAATATTTGAAATGGTGGTTTTTAAGTAGAGTTTGGTACTTGAAACCTGAATCCCCTGGAACTAACCAGAATATAAGGCAGTGAAGCTAGGAAAAGTATAATTCTGATGTATGGTCCTACTCAAGGCAAGCTGAACTCAAGAGGTATTTAGGGAATTGTAAACCAAAATGTTCCATCTCTAGTACTCAGTCAGGGTTAATGGAAGGAAAGTGTCATAGTAGTGGCTCCGGTAGCTGGTCCCTAAGGTCTGCTCTAGGTTACAATGTCATCCACTTTAGTCTCCTGGGAAGTTTGCAATTGACAAGGCAATAAGAGGGAAGAAACAAGCTGTAGACTAAGAAACAAAAGGCACCAAAGAGCTGATTTAGCTCCAAGTAGGGATTTTCTATCTTGAAAATATCACTATCATGACACTTATAACTGCTTTTTTTTGGTGATCATTTATTTACAAGTTTGTTTCCCCAGTAATAGACAGTGAAGTCCTAGAGGATCAACTTTGTATTTTCAGTGGCAAGGACACCATTTGGAACACACACACACACACACACACACACACACACACACACACGGATATATAGGAAAATAATTTGTATTCTTCTAATCCTGCATTGATTTGACAGATACTCAATTTTTTAATTTTAATTTTAATTTTTTTTGCTGAGGAAGATTGGCTCTGAGCTAACGTCTGTGCCCATCTTCCTCTATTTTGTATGTGGGACACCACTACAACATGGCTTGATGAGCAGTGTGTCGGTGCACACCCGGGATTCGAACCTGTGAACCCCAGACTGCCGAAGTGGAGCATCTGAACTTAATCACTATGCCACTGAGCTGGCCCCATCAGTTTTTGCAGAGGGGAGGCAAGGAAGGAGGAAAGAAAGAAACTTTGTCCTTAATCTTAACTTTCTCCTTAATCTTGACTTTTCCTTGGGAAAGTCATTTCCTGTATCTCAGATTCTTCATCTGCAAAATGGTTAGATAAGACTAGATATATTTTCTAAACATCTTCTGGAATTAATACTTTACAGTTCTTTTGAAATGTTTGTTGGTATCAAAAGAGAGAATATTATAGAATGGACTTGCCAGGGAAGAACTTCATGCAATCAAATGTCGAGGAAGTAAACCTTACCAGTATCCTCTGTCATTTCCAGACTTACTTGTTGCCAGCCTTCAGTGTCAACACAAGGGTTGCCTTCCTGCTCATGTCACTGGGCTGTCAGAGCAGAATGGAACAGAGGAGGGCAATTAAGAGAAAGTCCCTCCTTCAGTTTGTAAGAAAATTCTCAAGCAATGTTCATCCAAGGTATCTGCTTCTTCCACATTGCTAGCACTTTTTAGGGGATAAGGAATCATTTCATGGAGGGGCTTCAGAATCACAGAGAAATCTGGCCCCATTATTTCATCATGTGACACTGGGCAAGTCACTTAACATTTCTAAATCAAAAATGTGTAAAGTATTTGTAAACTTTAAGGAACTGTGAAAAAGTTGAAAGTATTGATTATTTTTATGGATGTTAGTTATTATTATAATTGCTTCATCTATTAAGGGAGATGCTCAGTCCATTATCTTTATTCTCTGGGCAGGAGGTTGTAATGGATTTTATTAATGTGTTATCAATAATTTTTTTAATCTTGTAATTAACCTCATGCAGAGAGAATGCTAAAGTAGATAGCACAGGAACTTTGGAGTTATATACATCTGAAATAAATATCAACTCAGTTTTTTAGTGTATATGAGATGTTACCAAATCAATAAACATCTCTGAACCTCAGTTTTCTCCCCGTAAAATGGTGTTTATATTTCACTATCAGAGTTAGGAGGATTGACTAAGAAAACACATGGTTGACTCCTTCTAATAGAGTGTTGGGAACAAAGCAGATTTCATTCATGCAACCAAAATTTATTGAATTATATATTATTTCCTGACAATAAAATAATTAACAAAAATATAATCTCTATTCTCACACATGTTAGTGTTTGTCAGTTACTTTAAACTTCCGTGTTTCCTAATTAACAAAGAACACATACTCAAGGGGATGCATATTGCCAAGAGTGGCATGGATTTGCCAGTCAAGAACAATGGTCTCTGTTTTAGGCTATGGGTTGAGGCAAAAAAAGAACCCGATGTCAAAATGAGCAGAGAGAGTTGAAGAGCAGCTTAATTCAATCTTCACATTGTGTTCCCAAAATATTATTTGAAGATAATCAAAAAAATTTGAATTTAATACCTTACTAAAAACAGCTATTTAAAAGTAGTGACGGGGCCGCCCAGTGGGGCAGCGGTTTAGTTCGCGCTTGGCAGCCTGGGGTTCGCGAGTTCGGATCCCGGGCGCCCGCTGACGCACTGCCTGTCAGCCACGCTGTGGTGGCGTCCCATATAAAGTGGAGGAAGATGGGCACGATATTAGCCCAGAGCCAGTCTTCCTCAGCAAAAAAGGGGAGGATTGGCGACGGATGTTAGCTCAGGGCTGGTCTTCCCCACAAAAAAAAAAAAAAAAAAAAAGTAGTGAGCATCCCCTAAATATCTTTGTAGATTTTTCATGCCTTGCACAATGCCCTAAGTGCAGGAGCGACCCAGCACTGTTGAGCATCTTTAGTGGGTATTGGATCATTTAATTTTCTCAAAAAACTTATTTATAAGTAGTATTTGTAAGCATCCCCATTGCATAGATGAGGAAATTTGAGAAATTAAGCAATTTGCTCAGGGTCAAACATTTATTTATTTATTTTTTCTATTTCTTTTTTTTATTGAGGTAACATTGGTTTATAATCTTATATAAATTTCAACATCATTATATTTCAATTTCTGTGTAGATTACATCATGTTCACCACCCAAAGACTAATTATCATCCATCACCATACACATGTGACTAGTCAGGGTCAAACATTTAATAAGTAGCTCATGTGGAGTTGAACTCTGGTCTCTTTGGCTTAAAAAAACGCTATCCCACTGTAATTTGTCAAAAAATAACAAGAAGAAAGGAAAAATAAAGTGACTAAAGAAAGTATTAATTGCTTTTATTAGAGTGAAAAACAGAGAAATTCCTGTGCCTTTAAAATGATGATATGCACAGTTTATTTTTCTAATGTTGTATACAGCTGTTTGTCAAGGAATAATGAACCCCTCACAAATCCAGAATTTTCCACCAGCCACTGAGTAAAATTATCAATTGGTCACTGCTTATTTAAGTTGTTATTTGTTTGTTTACTTGAATCAATTTTCTGTCTAACTCATTTTCATGAGTTGGCATTCTGTTATTTGTCCAGATTATTTCAGTAGAGCATCTTTGGCATTTTCCTTAGTAATACCAAAACTTTGCATAAAACCTGTGAAATTATGATTGGGTGTCTCTGAATGCTTCAAAAACGGATTTGTGTGGCTAATTTAGCCACATGAACAAAGGATGAGGAAGGCTTTGAGCTTTGTATAATTGTGAATTTGTTCTCAATTGTTTAAATACTGTCATGAACAGAATAACGGCGACCTTGCTTAAAGTCCCTTATATCATCTATCAAAATATGAGATAAATAAAATGGGGCTGGCCCAGTGGCGTAGTGGTTAAGTTTGCGTGCTCCGCTTTGGTGGTCCTGGGTTTGAGGGTTCAGATCCCAGGCTCAGACCTACACACCGCTCATCAAGCCATGCTGTGGTGGTGCCCCACATACAAGATGGAGGAAGATGAGCACAGATGTTAGCTCAGGGACAATCTTCCTCATCAAAAAAAAAAAAAAAAAAAAGAAAAGAGATGAGTAAAATGTAAAGAAGATAAAGAATGTAACTCAAGCATGCCTTCTTCATTCAGAAAAGGAATTATAGGAAAATACCCTAGGAATTCTGTCTTCATGGAGATACGAAATCATCTGGACATATATTCACAGTGGTAGAAACTTTTAGAAATGTAGCTTTTAGAAATTCTTCCTTCCTTGTGAATTTCTGGTACAGGTAAGCTGTAGAAATACATTATTACCAGTTGGAAGTTTGTCTCAAACCACAGATTTGAACTCTTCTTGGAGGACTTTTACCTAGACAAGTTATTCCTCTACATCCTACTACAGCTAAAACATATACCTTCGCTCTTGTCATTTCAAGTATGAACTTGCCTGCCTTAGGAAAGGAGAAAAACAGTTCAAAATTTTGTGGTTTAAACCTGAAGCTAGCATGGTGATGGCCTTGGCTGCATGCCTCAGGTGGCTCCCAATATTCCTTGGCTTATTTCCATTAACCACACGGATGAAGAGAGAGTATTCAATGGATATGCTTGATCTTTTCACTCTTTTAAAATTTCCAGTCTCTCAGCCTGTGACATGTTGCATTATCCTGGAGTTTGGCCAATCCAGATCATCCTTCTTCAAAATGTGGGAAAGAGGAATGGAACCAAGAGGAGCCTAGAGCTTCTTTTAGAAGCTTACATATCTCACAGGGATTTTGTTAGGAGAAAATGTAATAGGTGAACGAATGCATATTAAACAGCCCACTGTGTGGCGTTTTGTGAAAGTACCTTGTAAAATCACCTATTATAGAAAATCATAGCCTGCCACTAGTCTAATTATAATTATTCTTTAAATTTGAATTGTATAATATGGGTCTGTCAGAATAAATAAGCCATCCAGAATTTGGATTAGTTTTTTGATCTAGCTACATTTGTAGAGGAAAAAATATTGGTATAATATTATAAACAGGATATTAAAATATGGAAATGAGAATATACAGAATTAATGTTCTTTTTCACCTTGAGAATGCCATTGTTATCGATTAGATTCATCTGTTCATTTAAAAGCCCATGGGAACCAACCCTCTCACAGCATCTCCTGAATTAGGACATCAGCTGCCTCACTTCTGTTCCTCATCACAGGTAGATCCTGGTTAAATGCAATGTTTCAGTCACTGGCTCTTATTTGCAAATCTATGCCAATCTTCCTTTCTGTATATGCCATCTCCCAGGAAACTGTGTTAGAATAAAGTCAATTATCAAAATCACTTTTTCATAAAATTTCTTCAATTATTCAGAGATTTTCAGCAACCGTTGAATTTTTTTCAATCATCCAAAACATGTTTACACACTACCCAAACTGTCTTTTTTATAAATTTTTTAAGTGGGTGCACATAAGTCTAGCAGTGAAGGCCTAATCATTTCATTTTCTGGTTATAATCATTTTAGGACTATTTATTCTACGAGTCTAAGCTGTTAACTGCTATGCTATACTCCTTCCTGGGCTCGTAGGCAGAAGAAATGTGGGGAGAGACATGTTGAATTAAAAAAAAACCCAAATCTATATGTTATTGAGAACCACTTCCTCTAGTACCAATTATAGGTAGAGAACTATGCTAAATATTTTTGCAAACATTATTCAATTTAACCTTAGAAATGATGCTGGAAATTAGATACCATTATGTCATTTTATAGATAAGAAAATTGAGCTGGGTTGGAATCTCAGTGTGGCATTTTAAACACTATGATGTCACATATGTTTCAATTGTCTGGCTCCGGCTGATTCCAAACTCCTTGTTCATTTGATTATGCTGTGCTAAGGAAAAAAAAATATATAGACTAATTCCATTGCTAGCTTTAAGAGCAGTAGTCAACTCGAGGCATGACCAATAAAAATTTATTTGATTGCACAGTATTTACCTAACTCTGCAGAGGGAGCCAGATTTCCTCTAGTGCAGTAACAAAGAATATCTCCTACATGTCCCCAGCATTTCTCAGGAAAAGGTAAGTGTTATATTCTCATAAATAGAGAGGCATATGTCCTATTACTGACAGCTTCTAAATTTAATAACACAAATGCTCACCTACAAGTAAGAGGAATAAAAGCTTAACTTGCCACAGGGGACAAAATGCTACAATGTAACAGATCCAGGAATAAGTGATATTCCTGGGAAGGTCACTGCCTGAGGCTGCTTGATAAACTCTAGTCCTTGCCCATACCCACTGTTTGCTGTTTAAGCTTCGGATGCTGACTGGTTATAATAAACTGTCCAACATTTTCTCACTTAGACTTCTCAAGAAGCTGACAAAATAAAATCAATGAAAAACTGTCAAAAGAAAGGCTCATCATTAAATTATATTTTGCTCAAGTAACCCATCTGAAACCAAATGTGTCCTTTGCTCAACTCTTTTGAGAATTCAGCCAGTAAAACACCAAGGGGCTCCAATGACCATTTCCTGCCTGAGTCCCTTTTAACAAAAATGAAGGCAAATTCCTGAGTTGACCTTGTTCTGATAAGTCTCCTTGAAGCAAAGTCATCTTAATTCTCACCCACATTTTTCTGCTGTCTTGTCAGATGAATCCGTGAAATTCACAGATTAACCCAAGTCCCTCACTTAAACATTCTAAACGCGCCAAATGTTCAAGTGTAACAAAAAAATTACACATCTGGTAATTCTGCATGTTATTTATAGCCTTTCTGATAGAGGCATAATTGATTCGGAAATGTAATTTACAGCTTGGCATCTCCATTTCAAAGCCTCAATTCTATGACATCCACCAAGAGAGTAATCTCACTTTTGTGGGGAAGCAGAGATAATAATTGCAAAGAATTTTTGTATGATAGCCTCGTGCTTCTGCTTAAAATTTTTCTTGCTCTTTGTCTTTCATTTGCAAAGCGGGCGATATTCACGTCAGCCACACACTTTTAATTCCATGGTATGATTTATGGAGACATAAATGGAGCATAAAGTTGATCAACAAACCCTGGGGTGATGGCAAATGGCTAAAGCAAGTTTCTCTTGCCCTCTATTTTTAATTGCAACCCTCATAAGAAAACACTTTTTAATTTAACTAGGTAATTGTTATTCTTAAAAAGAACACTTATTATTTAGTTCCATTTTGGAAACTTCTAAAGAATTCTGGAGCATTTTCTTTATCCAAGAATAGTCATAAAATTGTCTTTCCCCTTCTGACTCTGGCTTCTCATCCTTCTGAAACATAAAATTGATGCATTCACTTAACTGTGCTAGCCCCTGTCTAGGTCTTGTGCACGTTTTGAGGAAGATAAGCTTATGTGGGGAATTAATTTCCACTAGCTAGTGGGGTCCAATATGAGTGTTATTGAAATAAGTCTAAATATCTTACACTAACCACTGCCCCCAAATTATGATTACCCCAATTCTGACCATGCATATCTAATCTACATAATGTAAGTCTATTTCACTTCCTAATTAGCAGCTCTGATTTCTCTGCGGTCCCAGAAATTGATCTGTTTAGTCCCATCCCTTTAGCATTGCTGGCCCACCCAGATCCATTGACTAGATTGTTATTGGTGCAATTTATGACACTAAGAACTATTCTAGGAAATTTCAACAGGCCCTTGGCCATTCATTGGCCCTACTTTCTGGCTTTGCTGTTGGCTCCCTGGTTTCCATTCCTGCCTTTGATACTGGTGTCTGACCCCAATCTTGCCACCCATGTACCTTTCAGCATTAGCTCTGTCCCGAGAACCCAGCTGTGATATTTTACATCTGCAGACGTGACTTCTTTGGTTATAGATACTAGCCAAGATGAAGTCAGAATTTACTGTTATGCACTTTTATTATTTTTTTTTACTTGACTTGTCACAGGAAATCAGAAACATACTTCAAAGCATAATCAACAAATAAAAATTATGTATAAGCCAAATATAAAAGGTGTTATAATATTTGTGTGTATGTATATATATTTCTCTATTATCTATCTAGTTATCTATCAGATTGACAATGTAGATTTTGTCTGTGATTTTTACTCAATATTCCATCATTTCTATGCTCCCATCTACGAAAAAGTTTCAAAAGCATTTTTATATTTTGAAAAGGAAACGCTGTTTTCTACCTTATGGATGTGCCAAAATTTATTTACCCACTTCTATATTTAAGCATTTTGCTTACTTATCAATTTTTTGTTTTTGTAGTCAAATCTTGATGAATATCTTGATATTCATTAAAAATTCTTTATTGAGGACTTGTTATGTCTGAGGCCCTGTTTTATGCATTGGAAATTCAACAAACACAACTGCTGAATTTAAAAATCTTAGAAAAGAAGAAGTCTAGACAGGAATAGAAAAAAAGGCAATTCCCTTATTGTGTGAAATGTGCTGAGGACATACGATAAGTACTGGATACAACTGGAAGTCAGAGAAAACTTTAAGGAAGAGATAGTCTTTAGATGCAAACCTGAAGGGTGAATAAGAGTTAACCAGATAAATGAAAATATTAGGAAAGGGGATCACTTTTCTAAGTGTAGTGAACAGCAAGTACAAAGACATATGGGCAAACAAAATCATGACAGGTTGCAAAAACTAAAAGTAATTTAGTATATCTGGAACATTGAGTGTGAGGGAGAATAGGATTTTTTGAGAAGATAGGTTGAGGCCAGATCATGAAAAGACTTTTACAAAATTTTAAGGAGTTTGTTCTTTATCCTGAAGGCAATGAAAGTCTTTAAAATGTTTTAGCCAGGGGAGGAACATCATTAGAAAGGGATGATGAAAGATTCCTGGTGGCTTTGTGGAGATTGCATTGGCGGAGAGCAAAGTAGACAAGAAGGCTAGTTAAGAAGTTACTCCCATGATGCAAAACATAGATGGTGTTAGCTGGACCTAAGGTAGTAGGGGAGTGGGAATTAGGATGGAGAAAAAGAATGTTTTTTTCTTTTTAATTAATACTGATAAGGCATGATGATTTTACTTAGCAAGTAAGGGAGAAGAAGCAGTCAAGGATGGTGTTCATTGGGGAAATTGTGGTGCCATGTGCTTAGAGAGGCAACATAGGAGAAGCCAGCCTATGGAGGAGTATTGGTTTAAAAGATGTGAGATATTCCTGAAGAATAGGCAGTTTGTTATGTGAAGTTTAAAAGAGAGATTTGAGTGGGGGTAGAATAGGGATATGAGAGTAAGAGATATGTCAACTCTGATCATTTTATTAGAAGAGAATTCTAGAAGTGAAATTATTCACGAAAGGTTATTGATGCATTTGACACAGTGATATCTAGAAAGTCACAGATGTTGGCCTGTTGGCACAAAAATTTGGACTTTGGACCAGCCTGTCATTGTATTTTTAGAGATCTTTTGTATTCTGGGTTTATTGCTTGAGACCAAAATGTGTCTTTCCTTTCATTCCACTGTTGCAGCACCAGAATGTCTGCAGGAGAACCATTTTACATCATGACTCATTTCTCTGGTCCTCATGGGACAGGGGGCGATTAAATGCATGACATCTTTGAAGTGTTGTTTTAGCATTCTGAGCGGCAGCTGGAATGTTTCTACCAATAATAAATAACATAATGGAGGAGAGACCTTTTTCAATATCTGGCTTCTACTCAGCTTGTAGACTCAGCTGTGATCCCTAAATATTTTAATTAATGTCTCTCAAAGGGAGGTTTTACTAAAGCAAATGAGAGACACCTTGATACATATCCATTTATGTACTGAGGCTTATGAGCAGGGGGCTCTGACATTCCCTAGAGATCTTACCTCTTATCTTGGAATAGTTGATGCTTTCCAGTCTGATGATACATCTGCATTCTTTCTGCTATGTCACTCCATTCCAGAAGAAAAGGAAAGGAATTAATCCATTAATCAGATAGTAAGCCACTGAGTGCTGGAGAATTGGCTTTGCATTAAGATATTTGTGATTTTAGAAATTTATTCATATAGTTGGGTAGTTATTAATTTCCTGCAAGGATAAAGTGACTGGGGAAAAATATTATATATGAATCTACTCTAAATCTATTATAAGAAGATTTGATGCCATCTGTCTAGGAGAGTACACTCTGTTTTGCTTTTAGCAATAACTAGTATTATATATTGGGTATTTATTAGGTACCCAGGATTTATGTTAAACACTTCACATGTATGGTCTCTTTTAAGTCTAACCACATGTCTGTGGTATGCATACTATCAATATCATAATGTTGCAGAAGAGGAAACCAACCTAAAAGATGAAATGTCTTGTTTAAGACCAGACTAGGAGTAAGTAGTGGAACCATATTCAAACCTAGGTAATCTGATTCCAGAAGATGAACTGGAGATTATCCAAGATTCAGGGTGAAATAGTTCAAGAATGTCTAAGACAGAAATCATTCTTTGTTCTTATTTCAGGATTCACAATAGTAATCTCAGGTGGGTCAAAGTGTGGTAACGGTGTTAGTGTGTATGGAAGACAAGCAGGAATTTCTAAATGTTTTGTAAAAAATACTTTAGGAGATATAAGCCTCCTTGTATGATTTCTAGCAAGGAAAAGCAGATTGACCTTCTAGTTCTATCTATTCTTACCCTTAATTAGCAAATATTTGTCTTCTGTGAGCAGAAACTGAGTTTAAACTGGGGTTTAAACAAGTCATAATCCGCATGAAAAGAAAACAGTAATTTCTTTTTTGGGAAGCAATGAGATTTCATTATTTGATTGGGTTCTTAAGGTCTCAGCCTGGTCAGCGGATATCCACTGAATCCACAGTGGATCTCAGCGAAAGCAAAAAGCCAAACTCCCTTTCTTTGATTAGTAAAGAGGTACTTCAGGTAGAGTCAATATGAATTCCGTGGGTGTGACGGGACTGTTGAGAACAGGACAATCGCTTTGAACCCTTCATACTCAGCTTTCCATTTGCTTTCTATCCTTGATTGACCTTTGAAAAGTTAGTCATTTTCACATTCATGTACATATATATGTAAACATTCTCATCAGCATTTTTAATAGCTTTTTTGTAGTGGTTGGTTCTGTCCTCATAGAATAAGCCAGCATTAATCTTTTGATGTTTAATAATACTGATTAATTTTCCAGTAATATTTCAATATTCGTCAGTAATGAATTTTTATAAGGACTGATCTTTTGAGTCTCTCTTCTGCCATCTAGGGTAAACTCAAGTTGACCTGGTGTGGCTGTATATGGAGGATGATATTTGGCATTTAAGGACTTCTAAGGTCAAGCAAACTAGGTTACCAACTGTGTTATATATGGATGTTCTGTCAATAGTCAGCTCAGCACACTAAGATGGGTCAACTACCCTTAGGACTAAAAATTAGAAATGCTAGCAAACTAGCTAACAAGAGGCAATCCTCATATTAGAGTTAGGTGCTCATTTGTTAGTATTTATTGGGGAGTCACATGTTTCTTTCACTTCCACTTTAACAGTGGCTCTAGGTTAAGTGGCAGAATTACAAGAATAGTCTGGGGTTCTTAAATTTAAGCCAAGGTTGGGCTTCTGTGAAGGCCGATGCTACCTTTGATCTTTTTCCAGTCTGGCGTATCAAAGGCTAGGAAGCCTACCAGAGAATGAAATTGGTTAGACTGATATGCCTATTTTTTATAGCTAGATTCTTCACTTGTAATGTTAATATTTTAAGCAGCACTCGTGAAAATTGTATGACATTCATAGGTATACTTACATTGGAATTTTAAAACTGTGTGTGTGGTTGGAGGAATGTTATGTAATAATAAGAAAAGAAAAAAAGAAAAGGATCTTTTGCAATCAGAAAAAACTCAGGACGGAATTACATTACCACCATTTGCTGGCTGGGTAATTTAGACAAGTCATTTATTTCTATGTTAATTCTACTTGCCTACCCAATATCCAGTCCCATTTCTTCATTCTTTCATTACTTCTTTTATTTATTAAATACATAGCACTTACTATGTGTCATATCTTATTCTAAGCACTTTACAAATATTAACTCATTACTAACTCTGATTTTATTCAGGGCTGCACTCAAATTTAGAATACTCAATTCACTAACTTCCCTTGCGGATATAGGTGGTTATCTGATCTAGTTCTGAACAAGAAGATTAAGCTTTGGGTGGGGTTTCCAGAAAATCTTTTGTCCTTTTGATAGAAAAGGGACAGATTTGGCCCTTTTGTCTTCACGCTTTGCTCTTCAATATTCCTTTATCTTCCTCCCTGGAATGAGTTTACAATGTCCAGAGGCTCAGCAGCCATGTTGAAAGAATAAGGATAAAAGCCGCATTCTGGGCATGGTGGACCGGGGAGGCAGAGGGAGGCTGAGTCCCTGATGGCAATGTTGACCCGTTGTTCTAGTTTCTATTGCCCAGACTTCCTATTACATGAGAAACAACGCTTTACTTGTCCAAGCCAGTCAGTCAGATTTTCTGTAGCTTGTAACTGAACAATTCTAATTGTTAAACTCTCTTTGGGCTTCAATTTATTCATCTGTAAAATGAGAACTGTATTTTCTGAATTGAGAGGATTGTTAGGATTAAAAAAGATAGAGCATCTAAAACACAAAGTACATAGTATTGTTCAATAACCTCTAGTTCTCCTTGCCATGTGGACGCAAACTTTCCTCTATTTCAGCACACATTGGGGTAGGGATAAGAGTAGGACCTGAGATAATTTTGATTGCCACTAACCTTTCATACTCATTTGGTTAGCTTTTAAACTATAAATATTCCTTTTTTTGTTCTTTATTGCCCCTATAGACATTGTTATGAGGCACAGCAAGTGCCCACTCAGTGTGAAATCATGCCACATTTGCCTTTTTAAATTTCTTGTTTTATTTAATGGCAAGGGAGGAAGAAGAGTAATGTTGAGGTTGGACCAGAGAATGGACACTGCTTCGTTTTTGAAAAAAATGTGCTTTGATGCTAGAATGATCTGCTTTCAAGTCCCATCTCTTCAGTATGTGAACTGTGTGACCATATTGGCAAGTTGCTTAATCTTTCTGAGCCTCAATTTCCCTCCTGGAAACAACAGGGATAAAGCCCATCTCTCAGGCTTCTTGAAAATGTTAAATAAGTTAATGCCATTGGATGCCCAGTGTCTGGCCTTCAGAGGGATTCCATAAGTGTGCCTTTTCTTTGCCTACTTCTTGGTTTTTTCTCAGCCAATAGTTAGGTTCATTTTGCTCCTGTCAATGTTTGTGGCACAATTCCAAGGATTTTCTTACAGCACACTCTCTCAAGTGGCCGGAGAGAAGGATGTCTCTGCGTCGGACATCTACATATGGCGCACCATTATGATAGAGCTGAAATATTACTTTAATATCTCCACCAGAGGGATTCACTCTAAGTGGTGTTTTGCACTGTGGGAAGATGGATTTCATTTGTACAACAGAAGAGAAAAAGCTTTGAACATCGAAACTTCTTTTGGATGTAGAATCCTAATAAACGCTGCATTCTGGAGAGACTGAGGTTTAGAAAACAAAATGGAAATGCAGGCAGAAAGAAATGATAAATCGGAACTTCTCTCCTTCTATGTCATCCCTCATTGGCCTAAGTAAAATGGAGATTTGCTCTGTCCGAAATAACCGTTGACATTGAGACACTTGCAAGTAAATAACCCAAACAGATATTGGAGAATAACACAAGTCTTTAAACTATTTTCCTCATCTGCAGTGGTGAGTGAGGCATGGAGTAAATGGCAGAAAAAAGTGGTTAAAATCACATCAAATGATGAAATTTCCAGAAGCTCAAAAGATTACAGATTTCTGGTCACTTATTGAAATTCTGAGAGGCAGCAGATATCATCTGTGTTACCTTAAGAGGCAGTAGCCTCATGCAGTTCCAAAAATACCCAGGGACAGAGAGAAATATTTAGAACTATCTCCAGATGGAAAAGCTGCTTCTGAAGAGAGTGGACTCTTTTGCATCAGAGGAATTGTAGAGGGTATATTTGTCATATCAATTTAGACTATTGCTTTTGATTTTCTTAGCAGATGGGGTCTGTTCAGTGGGAGCCTTCTCTTAGGGTTGAAACTGACAGTCATTTTGTGCTAGATAACCCTTCCTCATTGGGAATTTTCCCAATATTCCTCATTGGGAATAACACAGGACTTGAGTTAGACACCCAGTCCAAGTTGGATCAATCACATTCTTTGTCTGATAATTTATACTATGAAAAATAGAGGCTAGAAGGTGGGCACTGAGACAGGGCAATGGCAGACTCTAGATGGAAGGTTTATTGACCTTTAAACTGAGGTCTTTAGAGTTTCTCACCCTTTCTGAGACTCATAATGGGAGGTCTGCGCGGAACATACTCATGGTTGCCAAGGTCCACCCTTGTGCCACACAGATCTACTATTCTACACAGGTTCAGGAAACAACTCTTCCAAGGTCTCTGGGGACTTTCTTCTTGAGGGGAATTTCATAAAGAAGGTAACTACTGAGAGGAACTATAGCTCTTGTCACTGCAGTTGATCTTGGGACTGCCACTGGTACTCACCCTCTCCTTCTCCATTGTCCATTCTAAATTCTCCTCACTGTCACATTGGCAGGTCTGGGTGGCTTAGCTGGTAGTGTGGGCAAACCTTCATAGCTGAAAGATCTGAACACTTGATAATCATACCCTTCTCAGTTAACGGTTGTTACATGCGTATGCTCACAGTTGTTCTGAGGCACAAGAGGACCAGGAGACACCCAGTAGATTACCTAGGTTCAACATATATTTCTCCCAGCCCCTATTGTGTAAAAGCAGCCCCACCTCCTCCTGCTGATCAGGGGAAATTACCCCTGCCAATATGATGACTCTTCTTTTCATCTGCTGGCCTCTGGATGCAAGGAGTCCAAAGGACCTTGGAGGCAGCTACATCTTATAGTTTAATAGAATGAACCCTGGTGCTATCTGCTCATAAGAGTATGCCTCCTTTTGGGACGAATACCTCCAACCTTGCATAGCCTAGAATTACAGGGTCAGGAAGCACAAAGTCCCCCTGTGGATCATTGGGAGACAAAGTAAGTGGGGCCACTTCTGCTTCCACCTTTTCATTCCCAAACCTATGTATTCTTCCTTTTGGGGAGACAGTGTCATACAGTGATCTTTAATTTGTTAAGTATATTATGTCCTGAAAGATGACACCCCATCCTTTTAGAGTGCTTCTTCCAAGCTGGCACTTTATTTGTGCCTTTAGAAGCTTTTCTAGTGTTCTATAAAGCTAGCTGGCTGCTTTTGGATGGTATAGTATATGATATGACTATTAAATTCCATAGTCATGGGCCCACACCTACACCTCTCTTGCTGTCAAGTGGTCCTCTGGCTGGATGCTATGCTGTATGAAATTTCATGCTTGTGGACCAGCAATTCCATTGGTCCCCAGAGAGTGATGCTGGATTAGGCTCTCAGTGAATAAAAGGTGAATTCATCCCTGGAATAGTTGTCTATTCTTGCAGGTCTGTGAGGCACATCCTTATGGTTGCCACAACTTCTTAACCTGGACTTTGAAACCCCCAGTCATTTAGTCCCAAACTTATTTTTTGAAGTTTAATTTTTCCACTACTGTATTTCCTATAGCCTATATTCTACTTAGGCCATGGAATCTCCTGCTTCGTGCTGCAACATCAGTTTGATGAGAGAAAGGGAAGAAATGTAACTTATGTTTATAGTATGCCTCATGAGTGAGCGTTTAGCCTTACTATCCTTTTTGTTTATTTGCTTTCTTATTTGTATGTTTGTTTTACAAATAAGGAAACTGAACTTAGAAAGAAATTCTGCTATGCTACAGACCTGCATGTTAGGAAGCTATGTAGAGTTATTTAGGATGATACAAGTAGTAAATGCATCCAGTAACTCTCATAATCTTGGCTTCCTGTTTTATAATCTTATTGCCAAAGGAAGCATGAAGAGTTCTCTTGTTTCTTCTCCTAGAGAGAACAGATCTTTTCCTAGATCAGAACTGTGAAGATTTTTGATTTGCTGTTTGCAGAGTTTTGGAAAACTGGTCAACCAAGGTGAGACTGCAAAATCCCTGCAAATCATAGAAAGTATTAACATAGGCTGTATGGAAATAAATGCGTATTTTCTCCAGAGTTCAAAGGATTTGCCATCTGGTTCAATCTGCTGAACTAAATTTGAAGAAGATCTTCTCTTCCTCCACCCCCTTTTTCCCTCAACAATTTTGCTATATGAAATCAAGCCCTGAGTTTTGTTTTGATTTAGCTCTAATTGGAGCCATGCTTTTACTGAATCTAATTTCAGTTGGAACTAATTACAGGGGAAAAGGTCATAGCTGCACGAGAGTATTACTCTGCTCAAAATATATTGGCACCATATAATATGAACTCTACTGCTGCAGAGATATAAATGGAGGCAAGAATAAATGACCAAAACATTCTATATCTTCCTTTCGTTTAAATCAATAGAGAAAAATGCATACATAGTTATTGACAAGAAAACCTTTCTTGGATCTGAATAAACACAAGCTTTTCTGTTGATTTGTGTCTATTTCCTGACAACAATCTGGGAATTGCCAAGTAAGAGACATATTTTGTACCTATTGAGCTTGAATTGATGACACAATTGTGTTTCAACTGGTGTACCATACTCACCTATATAAAAGCTCTTTTATAATAATCTGGCAGTCTGTGGCGGGAAAGAAAAAGACAAATACCATTCATTTTTTGGGCGAAAAAAAGACATTTAAATGCATATGTGAGAGAAATATTTGTCCAAACTGAGAGTAAGTCTTTGACTTCTAAATAGTTGCGTGACATCTGGGGTAATGCTCTTACCTTTCAGCCCAGGGAAGATTCATTTTCCTCACCAGGCTCACACTGGATTTTTATTAATGTGGATCTGTTAGAGCATTCCCTATCTCTATCTGCTAACCAGTGGCTATTGCTCATCTCTGGTGTCTTATGCAAGTCAGTGTCTATTAGTGATATAATGTTGATGTCAAGGTAAGAATGCCATGCAATACAAGGTAGCATGAGAGAATACTATAGTCTCTGCAGAAATTTGTTTTCCTCTGTTACCCAGCTCTAAATGGTCAAACAGATAATTTTCCTGTGACAATTTGAAGTATGGAAGTCTAATAATCTGCCTCAATTTCTCCAAAGTAATGGGGAATTGACCTCCTCTGAGAAAACACAGGTCAGATTAAGCACAGGGTGTCTTAACCTCTCTTCTCTGTATGAGTCTCCGTGCGAATCTTCTATCTTGATCTCTTTTGGCGGTGGTGGTGGTGGCAGGGTGTTGAGAACACTATGTACTTATCAAAAAGAATTGAGAGGTTGGTATCCTCAACTCTCAAGTACCAAAATGCAAATAAACTAAAGAAAAATATCAGTGACTTCCAGGGACCTGCCAGGGTTGGGGACCATTTCTCTTGGAACGTCAATAATGTAATATATACTTTTAAGGAAGTATATTAATACTAGATGCTGCACATTGGCCCTGGGATATCCACTAAAAAAATCATTTCTTTGATTCAAATATAAGCAATAAAATATTTTCCTTTAAACTAAGACTTCACTGCTTTGAAAGTATGTATACAGTCCAGATGCTGGGTCTATTCAGCCTTCCAAGTACCCGGATAGCAAAGACTACAATACATGCAGTGGTGGAGGGAACAGAAGACCCATCAGAGTCAAATATTGTTATGCATCCTTATGGAATTATTGGCTGAAAGGCCTCCTCGCCTTTGTATATTTATTTATATATTTGTTTGTTTAAATCTATCTGCCCACTGCTCAACACTCAGGTCTAAGGAAGAGAAAGTTACATATGAATGATTAATGGACCTTGAGTCGCCAGCCAGGCTCACTATTTGAACATAAGCAATCTGTTAGTTAGTGGAAAAACTCTTTGGGGGATCCGATGTTGCCTTGGCTCTGTACAGAGCACGTTTATCTCCAAGCAGTCAGATATGGACACCAAGGAGCAATCATGCCCCACTGTAATTCAATGATTTACAGATTATCCTGTGAGATCCCGCCCTGAGTTTTCTGGTCCATATAAAACTGTGAGTTATAGTTGTATGTATCATTTCAAATGAGCTAATTGCTATCTCCCGGTAATAATGAAGTCATTAATCAGGGTAACTAAACATAGTTCTAGTAATTTCACCAGAGAGGGGAAACTTATAAAAGCGTCATACTCCACCAGGGTCCTATAACCTCATCTTCTCCCACTCAACACACTGACATTTTGTAATGCTAACATGAGTAAAGAATAATCATAATACTTAGCATTTATATAGCTCTTAACAAACATTAGCTAATTAATCCTCATGCCACCTTTGAAAGGCAAGCACTGTGTCTATTGTTATCTACACTTTTCAAAGCCTGGAACTGGAGAAATGTTAAGAGATTCTCAGAAAGGTTAAGAGACTTGCCAAAGGTCACAAAACAAGATAGTAATAGAAGTTAAATTCCAGCTGAGACTTCATGCCATGCAGACATGTGGCCTCTTGGAGATATGAAGGCCCATTCGTAATATGAGGCCAGCCTGGACTATGTGAAACATCCAGTCGTGTGGTGGAGAAAATACAGTTCAGTAGTCAGAAACAGGTAACGTGCCTCAATCAATTTACGATCGGAAGAAAGAAGCAATGCGATTTTGATTTCTCAATCTACCCTTTGCAGGAGAGTGTGTGTCCTGCAAAGTAGCCTCTTTCTCTTTTCTGCTCTTCTGAAATCACAGAATGAAATGTGCAAGTGCTTAAAAACTGCCAAAAAGTTGAGAGGCTTTCAAAATTACACTGCTCTTCTCCGGGCTACTAGAATCCCCCACTAAGGTATAATGTGAGAGGGGAGCAAGTTTCACGTTTGATATTTGAGACCCAAGAAGACTCAAAAGGAGTGATAATTACCTGGCTCATATATCCTACTTGCAAAAACACACACATGCACAAAAAACAAAAACAGCAATGAAAAAACCCAAAGCAATTAAACAAAGAAATCCCCTAAAGTTTACCTATTCAAATGTGGGAAATTGTCTTGATTTACATAAAGAATATTCTTTTTAACGGTCATCAATTCACATGAGCTAGTCATATATATGACAATTACATTCTAAACTATAAAACTACCCTTCAGAGGTAAAAGGTTGAGATCAAGGGCTGGGTTCATAGGAGGAATGAGAAAATGTTTGTCAAATTAACATGAAGTCAGAGTTGCGAGTAACATCTATGGGTCTTGCGAATATTTGAGATGTTCTGCCAAACCAAATATGAAAACCCCAGACTTTATTTTCTCAAAAATCATTTTTTTTCTGCAGCTCCCTACCATTACAAATTAGCAATCCTAGAATAAAAAATTTCAACTTGATGTTCTGAAAAGGAAAACTTGCCTTTTGTAACAATACTATTACTGGAGCATAAGTAGAAAAAAATACCTTCAGATGGGGAAGGTCAGATGGAAAAGGTGGCTCTAACTGTCCCTCCTGAGCTGTGATGTTGTCACCACACTAGTTTCTGGGGGATACTGCTTGCCACCCTGGCCCACCCCCTTAAAACACTTACTGCTGATGTGACAAAATCCCTCAGTTTGTAGAGCAAAAATGAGACAATCTGAGACTACCTAAAAACACTTTATAAAAGAGAAAGAGAATGCAGAGACAACTTAAACCATGAAGATATAGGAAGCAAGAAAATCCACCCACTACTCAAACTCCAGTAATATAAAGAAAAATCAGCTGGTTTACAAAGTCCAACTTATCTATTTTGTGGCTGTAAATAGCTAGCACACCTTTCCAGGCATTTTGCCTGCATTGCATATTCAAGATTCCATACTTTAGATGAGGTAGGTCTGGAACTACTTTTTAAAGCTATCTTAGTTGGTCAATAGTCCATACTATCGTCTATTCATCAATATAGAGATATTTATTCTTAGCAGAATCTAATATAATGCAAGTATTCAAATGTTTGTTTCAATCTATTGGTCATTCCTATATAGAAGATATATTTAGAATGATAATATTTGATGAATTTCTCTTTAAAATGCCACTTTTTTTTTGGCTAGAGGTTGATAAGAAGTCTCAGAAAAAGGACTGTATTTGGCAACAACAGTCCATTGAGCGTGGTAAGTGGTATTAGAAACCAGGAATATCATGGCCTAAACCGCCACCTCCACTTTGTAGTCTGAGAATGTACAGTCACATGTCGCCTAACGACAGGGACACATTATGAGAAATGCATCATTAGGTGATTTCGTCATTGTGCAAACATCATAGAGTGTACTTACCCAAACCCGGATGGTAGCCTACTACACACCTAGGCTGTATGGTGCTAATCTTATGGGACCACCATCGCATGTGTGGTCCGTCATTGACCAAAACGTGGTTATGTGGTGCATGACTGTACTGCCTAAGGACAAGCACACTAGCCATCATAGAGAAATACACAGGAAGAAACTCGCTGTGAATCCAAACTTTGATGGCAATTTTGAATTGTTTGTGGTAAACTTTTAAATTATTTTTCTGTACTCAAAGATGGGCTGCAACTTAGAATGACTTTAGAGAAGACAATTGTGATTTTGTGTGAAGTTGTCATAAATCAAAACAGTTCCTCTTAGACATCAACCCCTCATCTTCATCATCTTGTAATAAATCACTCAGAATTGAAAGGTAAAGGGGCTCTTCGTAATCAAATAATAAAAGATTGCTTCGTCTACCCACATGTTTTT
The DNA here is from genome assembly GCA_031878705.1 of Tapirus indicus. Lineage (NCBI taxonomy): Eukaryota > Metazoa > Chordata > Mammalia > Perissodactyla > Tapiridae > Tapirus > Tapirus indicus. Next base: position 25,524,654 of record CM062927.1, on the reverse strand, counting down.
GTATTAACCAACATCTAACTTCCTGGCATATTAGTGCTTTGTGGCGCTTTCGTCTGACAGGACAGAAATGTATTTGAACCATTAGTATTCTTGGGCTGAAGGCAACAGGGTACTCACTTCAGTTCTGAAAAGGCTCCCTCTCGAAGGTGACTTATACATTCATTATATTCTGTTGCCTTGCCTATGTAAATTAGTAATCAAATATTCTAAATGGGTGATGGAAAATTATTTTATCTACTGCTAGCATCCTAAATCATACTCATAAGATTTAAAAAGTCTGATTGGGGAGTTCTGTTAAAATATCTTCCTAAGTGTTATTTTGGTACATTTTTGAAGTTACTAAATCTTCTATAAGCATATAAAAAAGAGTCTATATACGGACATGTAAAATTTATTTAGAAGGCAAATCAAATGGGATGAGAAAATCTTTTACTATGCTTGACTTAGTCAACTTCTTCCTCATGAGATGAGCTAGTAGAATGAATGAACTTTATTTAACTTATTGGTTCCTTGGTCACATGATTGCTGTGTTAGTGAACCATTTTAATAGGTTGTCTTCTATGGGTATTTTTATAAATGTTTGAGAGAATGAACCAACAAATTATTTTCTAATTCTCTATTTGCACAATACTTCAAATGGTGTCCATCATTCTTGGATGTTTAATTCTAGTTCTATGAAAGTACAAGTAGAGGATGCCAATGCTTCTTTGATTTTAAAGAATTTGAGAAAGTAATTTAACTAATGCTAGATAGAGAAGATTTAAGAGTAAAATTATTTTTTACACTTAAAATTCTGAGTTTTGACAAAATGCATAGTCACATAACTACCATCACAATTAAGATATGTAACAGCTTCATCATCCCCCAAATTTCCCTCATGACCATTGTATCTTTCACTTAGCCAAAGGCATTTAAGATTTATGCATGATGTTATGTGTATCAGTAGGTCAATCCGTTTTATTGCTAGGTAGCATTGCATTGTATGGATGTACCACAGATGGTTTATCCCTTCATCAGTGGATATTTCAGTTGTTTCCAGGGTAGGTGGTTATGAATAAATACACTAAACATGCATGTCCAATTTTTCGTGTGAACCTAAATTTTCATTTCTTATGTGTAAGCACATAGGAGTGGGAGTACATGGTCATATTGTATGTATATGTTTAATTTATTAGAGTGCCAAACTTCTGCACAGTGGCTGTAACATTTTGCATTTCCATTAGCAGTGAATGTATGAGAGTTCCGAGAGCATATTTGCCAGCACTGGGTATTATATATCATTATGTTTTTTTGTTTGGTTTTATTGAGATATAATTGACATATAACACTGTATTAGTTTCAGGTGTACTATATAATGATTCAATATACGTATACATTGTGAAATGATCACCACAATAAATCTACTTAAATCCATCCCACACATAATTGCAAATTTAATTTTTCTTGTGATGAGAACTTTTAAGATCTCTCTTAGCAACTTTCAAATATACAATGCAGTATTATTAACTATAGTCACCATGCTGTACATTACATCCCCAGGACTTATTTATTTTGTAACTGGAAATTTATGCCTTTTGACCACCTTCATTCATGTCTTTCACCTCTGGCAACCACCAATTTGTTCTCTTTATCTATGAGTTTGGTTTTTAAATTTTTTTAGATTCCACATATAAGTGAGATCATACAGTATTTGTCTCTCTGACTTATTTCACTTAGCATAATGCTCTCAAGGTCCATCCTTATTGTCACAAATGGCAAGATTTCCTTCTTTTTATAGCTGAATAATATTTCATTGTATATATATATATGCTGTATTTTCTTTATCTATTCATCCATCAGTGGACACTTAGGTTGTATCTGTCTTGGCTATTGTAAATAATGCTGCTATGAACATGAGGGTGCAGATGTCTTTTCAAGTTACTGTTTTCATTTCCTTCAGGTAAACACCCAGAAGTGGGATTGCTGGATCATACAGCAGTTCTGTTTTTAATTTTTTGAGGAACCTCCATACTGTTTTCCATAGAGGCTATACCAGTTTACATTCCCACCAGCAGTGCATCAGGATTCCCTTGTATCCACATCCTTGCCAACACTGGTTTTTTCTTGTCTTTTTCATAATAGCGATTCTAACAGGTGTGTGGTGACTCATCATGTTTTTAATTTGCATTTTCATAATGACTGGCAATGTTAGGCGTCATTCACATACTTATTTCCCATCCTTCTATCTTTGGTGAAGTGTGTGTTCAAATGTTCTTCATTTTATTTTTTGTGAGGAATATTAGCCCTGAGTCAACATCTGTTGCCAATCCCCTTTTTGCTGAGGAAGATTGGCCCCGGGCTAACATCCATGCCCATCTTCCTCTACTTTAAATGTGGGACGCCTGCAACAGCATGGCTTGATAAGAGGTGCGCAGGTCTCCGCCTGGGATTTGAACACACGAACCCTGGGCTGCCAAAGCAGAGTGTGCGAACTTAACCACTATGCCATGGGCTGGCCCCCTTTGTTCATTTTTTTATTGTGTTGTTTGCTTTCTTGAGTTTTGAGAATTCTTTATATATTCTGGATGCAAATCCTTTGTCAGATGTGTTTTCTGCAAATATTTTCTCTTAGTCTGTGGCTTGCCTTTTCATTCTCTTAACTGTGTCTTTCTCAGGGAAGTTTATAATTTTGATTTATACAATTTAACAATTTATTAATTTCTTAAATGGATCATGATTTTGGTATTGTAGCTAAGATATCTTTGCCTAACCCAAGGTCACAAATATTTTCTCCTATTTTCATTCTAGAAATTTTAGAGTGTTAGGGTTTACATTTAGGTCTCTGATAAATTTTGTGTTTACTACAGTTTGTTTATTCATTAACCTATTAAAAGACATCTTAGTTGCTTCCAACTTGTTAGAATTTTGCGTAAAGCTACGATAAACATAAGCATCCAGGTTTTCATGTGGATGTAAGTTTTCAACTCCTTTGGGTAAATACCAAGGAGCATAATTGCTGAATCATGTGGTAAGACTATGGTTAGCTTTGTAAGAAACTGTCAAACTACCTTCCAAAGTGGCTGTCCTATTTTGCATTCACAAGAGCAATGAATCAGAGTTGCTGTTGCTCCACATCCTTGCCAGCATTTGGTGTTGTCAGTGTTTTGGATTTGAGTCATTTTAATATGAGTCTAGTGGTATCTCATTGTTTTATTTTCCTTCATTTTTAAAGGATATTTTCCCCTAGCACAGAATTTTGAGTTGAGGATTCTCTTTTTCTTTCAGTACCTTAAAAGTGTCGCTTTGTTGCCTTCTAGTTTATATAGCTTCTGATGAGAAGTTCTTCTGTAATTAGTATCTTCGTTCCTTTTATGTAACGTGTCTTTTTTCCTCTGGTTGCCTTCAAGATTTTCTGCTTACATTTGGTTTCCAGCAGTTTGAATGTGATGTTTTATTTATTTATTTTTAAAATCCTGTTTGGTGTTCTCTGAGCTTCTTGGATCTTTGATCTGACATCTTCCATTATTTTTGGAAAAATTTTGCCTCTTTCTTTTTAAATGTTTCTTCTGCCTTGCTTTTTCTCTCTTTTCCACTGAGGAGTCCAGTTACACGTATGCTGTACCTTTAGTTATTGTCTTAAAGCTCTTGCATACTCTATTCCTTTTCTTTCTTTTTTTGACTCTTTTTACTTTGCATTCAGTTTGGACAATTTCTATGACCTAACTTCAAGTTCACTGGTTCTTTCCTCAGTTGTGTAGAGTACTGATGAACCACCGAAGGCATTGTTCATTTCTGTTCCTTTTTTTCCCCCTAACATCCCATTCGATTCTTTCTCATAGTTTCCATTTATCTGTTGAAATTCTTAATCTGTTCATGCATATTTTTCACCTTTACCACTGGAGTTATAACTGAAGTTACTTTTCATTCCTTGTCTTAAGGAATTTCTTAAGAAATTTTAAATTCCTTGTCTGATAGTTCCAACTATCATATGAGTCTAATTCTGTTGATTGTTTTGTCTCTTGACAGCGGGTTATTTTCTCTTGCTTTTCACATCTCATAGCTCTTGGTTGAATGGTGGACTGAGGTTTATGCATGGAAATAGACATCCCTTTTGTTCTGCTAGGCTGTTAGTGTGTAGAGTTCAATTAATTGACTCAAGAGGTGAGCTGGGTTCATATTGTTGTTGCTATGGTTCCTCTCAGTTGATCACTGGTTTCAAATTCCTTTGTATTACCTTTTGCTTGGTGTGGGGTTGGATGTTGGAGGGTTTCTCTCAGTGCTTCTGTTCTCCCCTGAGATGTAGACCTTTCTTATCAGTATTAGGAGTGAGGTCTTTTCTCACTCTTATAATTTTCCCCCGGAATTAAACTGCTGTAATGTGTTACTTGTTAATTGCTACCTGGTGATGTGTGTCAGGGGGCATTCTGTTTTGTCTTGTTGCAGCCTCAGTCTTAGGTGCATGCTGCATTTCTTGGTCTTGAGGATGGGGATTTTTCAGTGCTCCTGCCAGTACCCGGTGGATAGCATTAGGGTATCTCTAATGGTCTAGGTCCAGAATGGATTCTTGCTCCTCTCCTAAAGGCAGAGGATTATTTTTTGTTTCCTTACATCTACCTCAGTGAGTCTTCAGCTGTGCCCTGAGGACCACAGGATTTGCCACTTATGACTTTTGCCCTATAGGGGAGATAGGAGAGAAGGATCCAGTTGGGGCTTTGTGCCTATCCTGCAGTGAATGCTACTCCCTTCCCTCAGGCCAACATCACTGAGGGAAGCTGTCTCTGGTTTCGCACTCCACCCCCATTTTTCTCATTAGTTTGCTAGGCTTGCCATAACAAAGGACCTCAAATTGGGTGACTTAAACTACAGAAATCTATTGTCTCACAGGCTAGAAGGCTAGAAATCCAAAATCAAGGTGTTAGCAGTGTGGTTTCCTTTTGAGCACTGTGAGGGGAGGATCTGTTCCAGACCTCTATCTGACTTGTAGATGGCCATATTCTCCCTATGTCTCTACACATCATCTTCCCTCTGTGTGTGTCTGTGTCCAAATTTCCCTTTTTCATAAGGACACCAGTCATATTGGATTAGGGCCTACCCTAATGAGCCCATTTTAACTTGATTACGTCTATAAAGACCCTATCTCCAAATAAGGTCACATGCTGAGGTCCTGGGGATTTAGTTCAACATGTACATTTTCAACTCATAACAAGCACCCAGTGAGTTCTATGGAGAAGAGCCTGGAAATGGATGTAAACCATCCTTGTGTCTGTAACTCCTAGGTGTTCTATTTTCTCACACTAGCCATAGCTGACCTATAGCAATTTGTTAAAAATTTTAACTGAAATATTTTTAATCTGCTTCTACAGTGGTTTTGTTTTCCTTCAGTGCTCTGCCTTAGGTAAAGCAATGCTGTGTGTGCACATCTCCTTGGAGATGTGTGTCTTTCCTTAGATTTCAGGCTACTTGGTTGCTATGACCTCAGCTCTCTGATGGGTTTGAGAAAAGTCATAGTTTGGTTGATTATCCGCCTTTTCTTTACAGTTAGGTGGGAGTGATACTCTTTCCAGTTTTTTACATACTAAGGGAGAAAAGATGGCACTATTTTTAAATTTCAATTTCTAATTATTCATTGCTATATGTAGAAATACAGTGATTTTTATATTGAGCTTGCATCTTGCAACTTTGCTAAACTCACTTATTTGTTCTAGTGGCTTTTTGGGAGACTTCCTGTGATTTTCTATGTAGACACTCATAATTTGAAAATGGAGATAGTTTTATTTCTTCTTTTTCAATATATACATGCATTTTATTTATTTATTTATTTTTTTCTTGACTAATTGCACTGGGCAGGACCTTCAGCATAATGTGGAATAGAAGTGGCAAGACTGGACATCCTTGTCTTGTCCACTCTGGAGGAGAGCATTCAGCCTTTCACCATGATTTATGATGTTAGCTGAAGGTTTTTTCCTAAATGCCCTTTATCACGTTGAAGGAAGTTTTCTTCTATTCCTAGTTTTCTGAGAGTTATTTAGCATAAACAGATGTTGGCTTTTGTCAAATGCTTTTTGACAAAGCATTTCAACCTGGTTGATTCTTCTTACTTCTTGAGAAGAAATACTTCTTATACAAAGGTTATCAAGTGACTTGAGTAATAAAATTCAGGAATGGCTATAATCCCAGATTACCAGGAGTATAAAATGAATACAATGTTACCTCAATCTGACCTTCTGATTTACAACCTATTATTCAGTATAGGTCAGGTTAGTAGAGGTTTCTAGTCAAGTGAGAGCTTTAGCTACAGAATTATCAAAGGGTCTCATTATAAATCACTGTCAGCTCCAAAGTGGTCCCATATGGGTTACTTCAAAAAAGCATTTATAGCTATTTTTTATTCCCTTACTAGTAACTCTGTTTTTATTCTCTACTGTGTTTTGGACATTGTGCTAGGTGTCTGGCATCCATTATCTCATTTAGCCCTAACAAGAACTATGAAAAATTGGTATCATTATCTTCAGGATATCACAGTGTTTAAGAGTATGGACACTGAAGACCAACTGCCGGGGTTCATATTTCAGCTCCACCACTTACTTGCTGAGTGACAATGAGCAAGTCACTTAGCCTCATTTAATCCATTGCTTCACATGTAAAACAGGGAAAATAGTAACAACATGATTTAGTTGTTATGAGATTTAAATAAAGCCATTCAATATTATACTGTAGCATATTTCCTGGTGCATTGTAAACATTAAATCAAACTTAGATATACTTCCTGTTATCTTACACATGAGGAAATGGAGAGGTATGGAAACCAATGCATGCAACTAGTACACGTCAGAGCTTAGATTCAAATCTAAGCCCAGCTGCTTCCAAAGCACACCCCACCCCCCATCATGCTGCCATTATTTTATGCTCAGACTAGGGAGAGGGTATTTTACTAATATATAGTGTCATCATATATCCTAGTTTATGCCTGTTGTCTCAGTTACAATTATTAATAGTGCCCCCTTTAACTCTCATGATTGTCCATTTTAAATGATAAATTATATAATCACCCTACTAATAATCCGCATTTTTATTTATGTTTTGGTCGCAAATTATTATTTCTAGTTCTAAATTTTGCTGTGGCCCAAACTCTCCGACACACTCCAGTTTATGGTGGATTTTATAAGGATGTTACAGACACTATGTGATAAAAGAATTTAATGCATTTTGCATCCAAGACATTAATCACAATTTAGCAACTTGATAGCTTATGCAAAGTGAACATACACCATTTCAGAAATCTTGTCTTATACTGACACAATTGCAAATCTATTCCTGTTGTTGGGAATTTCATACCAATTCTGCGTGAATGGGTACACATTGAAGTTGACTACTGTTGAAATCAATTTGGGCTATTAATAAAATACTATTGGTTATCCATACCAAAAAAATATGGCCTAATAGACATTTATGGTCTATGAATTGTTTCTAGGTGTGATTCTTTTGGGGACTTAATCCAGGGAGAGAGGAAGATAAAGGCTGTGCCATATTTCTAACATAAGATTTTTCCACCAAAGGAGAATTTAGCTCATATCTGACTTTTACTATTTTCTTAGCAGTTCTATATAAATTAACATATATTAGTCTTTTCTTTCTTTCTTTCTCTCTCTCTCCTTCCCTCCTTCCTTTTCATCCTTTCCTTTATTTATAGCCTTATTGTGAGAAAAAACTGTCTTCCTCTGTTACTTTCACCTTTAAACATACAGTACATATATATTTACATAAGTGAAGTGTCTGTGCATATATCATAATTGAAATATTTGTATTGGTGGGACTCAAAGTGAAAGACAAGAATTTTTTTTCTGTTCTTTCTGCACTAAACCTTTATAGACACTCAAATTCAAACACTTTTATTTTTATTCCTTTGAAGCTTGGTGATATTCACACCTTTATATTTCCTTACAGCCAGTATTTTATTGACAATGTATATTTCAGTTTCAAGGTTGGTAAATTAATTCCTTTTGTACTACATTTTATGTATACTTTTTTTCCAGTTGTCATTGGAGGCTACACCATAAGCAATGTGTTTAGCCTTCTGCTCACCCAACCATATTCAGCAAAAAAAGAGACTTTCATCTGAAGAAATTCCCTGTGGAGTAGGAAACACAGCTGTTTCATCCTTCTAGGCAGCCTGCAGAGAGATACTATTTTCCTTGGGGGAAAGGACACTCAAGTTTTGAGAATCTAGGTACTGCACCCTTGGGGAAAGAGCTGAAAAGAAAATAGACCATCTTTTTCAATTGTATTGTGCAGAATATAAAGAAACTCTTTGTTCGGATTTCATGTCCTCCTCCTCCTGGCTCAATCTTTAGTCTTTTAAAATTCTACCCTTAACTAAGTGGGTAAGCTGCAAAAAAGATTAAACTTAAAAATACACCACGAATGCAGAATGAAGAGAAGTGATTGATCTATGAGTAGGTATCCTGCAGCGCAATGAAATTCTCAAGCAGGTTTCTTTTTATTTCAAAATGGGTTTGATTCAGAAGGATTTTATAGCTGCTAAATCATGCAGTTGGCAGAGATTGTGCGTGCTTCTCACAGTTACTTTGAAAGATGTCAAATTTGGCAAAGGCAGTAAAAATACTGGGATTTACTGAGTTTGCTTTTTTTTTTCCTCCTAGAGAATGCTCTGAAATCCAGCGTGTTCGGAAGTAATACAGTACAACAGAAGCGTGCAGAATCACAGATTTCACAGAAAGAGTGTGGCTTTCTGAGCCAGTGTGTTGTGAATATGTCTTTGGCAAAAGGCTGGCAGCCTATGCTCGGCTGTTACAAAATGCTCCTCTTTACCACCAGTGGACTTGGTTTCAGTGTCATTGCCATTGGCATCTGAAAGCTGCTCATTTCCAGCATAATAGTTGCTGAACAGCCTCAGTTTGCTCATCCCGAGAGAAGGATGTCTGACGCAGTACCTCTGGACAGGTAGGCGCGCCTACACAAGTCCACCACCTTGTATTGGTACAGTACACTCATCATGATCATAGCTCTGGATTTAGATTGGTTTGGTTTGAATATCATCTCCACCAGGGACTTGCATCACTTTTCCAAGCCCCAGCTTTACTTTGTGGAAACGGAGATAACAGACTTATTTCATTAGGCTGCTAAGAGATTAAGTGAGATGCAAAGTGCTTAGGACAGACACACAACGTGTCAATAAATGCCATTATAACTATTATTATGTTCAATAAATGGGATTTATTATTGTTATTACCAATCTAGAATAAGAGAGTGTTATTCATAAAGTTTGCTTTTGTTTTCACAATACAAATGATGTAATTGTTACAACAATATTTGTAATACAGTACCTCGCTTCTATCTTGTCTAGAAGGAAGCGGTGCCCACTATCTATGGTCCCTACATGCTGCTCTGCTAGAGATCAGATTCAGATTGATATCTCTTCCTGTATATTAAAAAAAATTAGCTTTTTAAAGCTGATTTTGTTTTTAGAGCCAAGCGCATGGCTCCTTTGATAGATAAAAATGTGTTAATATATAAGAACATATACAATATAACTGAAGGATGCACCCAACTGATCTAGGTAATCTGCTAAGACATTGTTCATCCATAGCAGAACATATATAAATCCATTGACATCCACAGCTCAAACAAGCCTTGATTATAGGACAGGAAATCACAGTAGTGCTATAATTCTAAGCACTACCATTTCTGTTATCAAGAGCCCTGTAAATATGACTTTTTAATGTATCTAGCTATATTCTAGTTACTGGGGCAAACAATTTTAAAAATTTGATCCTTGCATGTTCTTATTTTAGAGGAAAATTTTGTTAATTAATATGACCTTTGACTTTAACTTTGAGATTCAGTCATTTATTCTCATTTAAGTAGAAATAGCCCATCTTATCAATTACCATAACACTAATGGCCAGCATAGTGCCTGACTACACATCCAATAAATATTTTAATCAAGTGTATGCATAAATGTTAATATAGAGATTCTGAAGAATTATAATGTCTTCATTGTCTATATCCCTTTTAAAACCTATCCCTAACTGTAATAAAGTATACAAGACCCTGGTTCCTTAAAAGAATGGTGAGGATGGGTGAAGGTGGAAGCCAAGATGGTTCAAGCTTCAGGAATTATCCAAAACTGTGACTAAGTCTCTATTCTATGACTAAAGGGATTCAGGCAGAAATTGAAACATCAAGACAAGTAAGATGATAGAAACATTTAACTAAATCTCCCCACTCTGCCAACTGGACTAACTATAAATGAGCAGGCCCAATCTTGTAGTCTGTTGATAGATAATGTAGGGGCAGATATGTACGCCACCTTCTCATCGTATTTTCCGCATAGAAGCCCAAGGAATATATTTAAAAATATAAATTGGTTTGTCCCACATCCTCCCTTTAAATGCATCCACGTTTTCTTGTGGCATTTTTAATACAATACAAGCACTTCCATGACCTAGTAGACCCTATATGATCTAGGACCCCTACCTCCACGCTTGTCCTCTCACATTGTATGCTCCAATCACACTGCTCCTTACATCTCGAGATCCTTTTTCCTGCTGTTCCCTTGCCTGGAGGTTCTCCCAGCTCTTTTCATGCCCTGCTCCTTCTGATCCTTGAAGCTCAGCTCAGATGTCACCCTCAGAAAGACCTTCCAAGACTATAGCATCTAAACTGCCTTCTATCTTCAAACTCTCTCTATCTCAGTGCCTTGTTGATTTCAGCTTGTGATAATTGCGATGAAAGGAATCATATTCATTTCTGTCTAGGTTTCCTCCAAATGTATGAAGCAAACAAGTTTTGTGTAAGCAGAGGACTCTTTTTTTTTTTTTTTTTGCTATTTTTAAGACTGGTAAAAGCCTAGAATTTGGTAAGTCCTCAACAAATATTTGTGATACCAATTACTACCTGAAGAATAAAATGCTGGGTATTATGGGATGGCCTAAAATATAGAAGATTTATGATTTTGTTAATCTGATAGTTCTTGAAATGACTATGGACATTATGCTGTTTGACAGTTAGGGACTGGTGTCACAGCTATGTCTCCCAAAACCTGGACAAAGAGGACCAGCTGCAAATGAAGACCTGTGTTGGGGTTGACAGAATTCAGATCATATAACCTGCCTGGACAATTGTCCTGAGAGGACTGTGATGGTTAATTTTATGTGTCAACTTGTCTGGGCCATGGTGTCCAGATATTGGTCAAACATCATTCTGAGTTTTTCTATGAGGGTGTTTTTAGATGAGATCAACACTTACATTAGTGGACTTTGAGTAAAGCAGATTGCCCTCCATAATGTGGATGGGCCTCATCCAACCCGTTGAAGGCCTGAATAGAACAAAAGACCAACCAAGAGGGAATTCTGCCAGCAGACAGCCTTCAGACTTGAACTGAAACATTGGCTTTTCCCTGAGTGTCCAGTCTGTTGGTTTGCCCTGCAGATTTTGCACTTGCCAGCCTCCATAATCATGTGAGCCAATTCCTTAAAATAAATCTCTTTCTCAATATATACACAACTTGTTGGTTCTGTTTCTCTGGAGAACCCTGACAACTACAAGGATATTGTGGTGAAGGATCCAAAAGGCTCTGAAAAGATCAGAGATACTTGCAATAATCATAGCAGAAGCTTTATCACAGTTGGTGAGACATTGGCTGGGATGGTTCTATTTTGAAGTCCAATAGGATAGTGGTCATATCTAGGAACGTCCAAGTGAAGTAGTCTTTCCCTCAGTGGTCTGGGAGTGTGCAAAAAGAGGTTCAGTTTAGAGAATGAGCAAAGACATTAAGCAGCAAGCCATCAGATGGAATTGAGATGGAGCCACAGACGTACTGTGCAACTTTTCTAAGAAAAGATGAAATGGGAGTCTATGGTAGCAAAGATAAGGCTATCATCAGGGGCTAGCTCACATTCTTTATGTGCATTATCTTATTTAATATCTACAAACAAGCCTTCGAGGTAGATGAGAATATTCCTATATTACAAATGAGAAGACTGAGACTCAGAAGAGTCAATTTCACACAGCTAGTGGTTGCTAGTGGCAGGACTCACACCCAAGCATGCTGTTTCCAGCATCTGTCTTGGCCTTCCACGGTGTTTCCTTTATCCCTTTGGCTCTGAAAGATACTGGAGGGTAAGGGTTGTTAGAACTTCAGTACTTCGGTGTTCATACTGAGCCACTGGATCTCTGGACTAAAACAAAACTATGTTCTGTATTTTTGGTGCCTTCATTATTGAAATAATTACTATTATCATGTGGACATAACATCTAGAATTATTTTTCACAATTAATGTCTCTGACTGCGTGAAATTTCATGCACCATATTTCAGGCAGTATATCCATTCCTTTCCACTGCCCTCTAGAAGATCTGGACTTTATTTTGGACTTGGGGGTCATTGCTAAATGGTAGGAAGGATGGACACGTGAAGGGAAAAATGATACACACTATGCCTCTCCAGGTATTAAATATACTTGAGAATGAGAAATGTCTTCTTTTACGGGGCTATGCATTCTTATGAATCGCCTCTCCCCGTCTGCTCTAATTAGACATTCCACTCACATTTCTTCAATGTGAACAAGTTCAGGAAAAATATGGACTGATATGTGCCGACTCTCAAATTTATTTTAATAGGAAAAGCTGTCTCTAAATTTCTAGTACTTTTTCTCCATTCTATGTGGCCCATGCCTTTGTGGCCTTGTCACCAGCATGATTAGTAAGAAGCACAAGGAACATTCTTCAACTTGGTATTTGTCTCAGCTAAGTTATAAGCAGAAGCTCAAAATAATGTAGGTAGAAAAGTGTTTTAAGACCTTGCGTTTCCCAAATAGTCCTCATCACAAAAATAGCAATCGGAATGCACCCCTACTGTGAACTGGGTATTGTCCTGGCAGTATTAAATATGTGGTTAACCTAATTCTCGTAACAATTGTGTTTCCTCATTTACTTATTCATAAATGGAGATTTGGAGAAGTTAAGATGTTGCCAAGGTCACATACTAGGATAGGGATCTAGCCAGGATTCAAACACAAGCTTGTCTGTTCCTCAAGCTCGTGTTTTTTCACTGTGAATATACGTCTAATTTCCTGAAATGTCTACAAGGACTTGTGATGCCCAGTGAGCCATGAGACAAGGGGAAAACCCCATGCTATCTCTTAGAATAGAATAGAATCCTTAAGTAACGTGCAGTGAGAGAATTTGGGTATCAGGAATTCCAGCTGGGAGTGTGGCCAACCAGATGAGCTGAAACCTCAGGGAGGCTGCATGAGAATTTGGACACTTTCTCATATTTTAACAAGAAGTAGCAAATTTTCACACAAAAAGAAATACCATTTGACACATGCAAGAAGCCTGTTGTTGGGTCAAAAATTCTTCCCTGGGATATTCAGGCATCTGTTTCCCAGCATCCCCTGGGGGTCAAGGACCGTTTTCCCTTCTGGTTGCTAAATCTACAAGACCGCCTCAGAGCAGCATGTAGCAGGCACTTCTTTCTAAATGGACCATTAAACATATTTTCTCTCTTGTTGTCTCTTCACGCAGTCAGTTTCCTTCTGCTGCTAGCTTGAGGGGTTACCTCTTTTTAGTCACAGCACGAGGGAGATATCTTTGCAGCCTTATCATGGAGTCATGTTCCATGTTTTTCTTTTATCCAACAAGTCTGTTTAATAGAATTGTAATGCACAAACCCGTCTTCCCAACCCGATGCTGTATTTCATGGCACATGGGGCTGTGTGACAACTAGAATATCCTCCCAACCCTAAGACGTGATGGTTCTGTGACTAGGCTTAATTTGTGTATGATAAATAAAATGGCAAGCAATAGGATATATTGGAGTCTATGAGGTAGCTATTTGGTGTAAAATTAATTAGGCCTGACCTTGCTTTTCCACAAGGGCCTGACTGGCCTTTGAACATGCATTGTATATCTGCTTGAAACATTTACTATGTCCCAGAGACAAGAACAAATGCCCTTAAGATAAGGATGCAACTTCCCCCACATTGGCATTTCCTTAAGGATACACAGTTCTCCCTAGGTGAGGATTTGATTGCTGTGCTCATCCTGTGACCACCCAGCTCGAGACAGCAGACTTGCTACCTGTGGTGTCCATCAAAGGCTGTGCTGACAGGGCAATCTTGTGACTATTGTAAAAAGGACATTGCATTCACATGTGATATATGCTCTTTGATGGTATATAACCACTCTGTACACCCCACTTCTTTGGTGCCCTTCCTTCCTTGGGGAAGGAAGGCCCCAGGCTATATGGTCCTCAAAATTGGGCTCATAATAAACTCACCCCAATTTTGATTTATAGATTGTCTATGGATTATTTGCATCAACATGTAGAAAAAGCACTGGAATGATTACTTGATTCCTCTTCTCTCTATCTTTCTCTTTCTCAAGGTTTCTTAATGTTGGCACTATTGACATTTTGGGCTGGAAAATTTCTTCTTGTGAGGGCTGTCCTGTGCACTGTAGGATGTTTAGGCTAGTAGCAGCCCCCTCCTCCTTGTGACAACTAAAAATATCTCCAGACATTGTTAAATGTTTCCTGGAAGGTAAAACAGCCCTTGTGTAGGAAAAAGTACTGTTCTCTCTCCTTTCTCCTTCATCACACACACACACACACACACACACACACGCACACACACAGCACAATAGCACTTTGAAGGGACAAGTTTCTTACTAAAATTACCAGTCATATGCATGGTATTTACATGGTTCTGTGCATTTGACTATGGAAGAAATACTTCTACATCTAAAAATACACCACTAGCTGTTTCTTTAAAGACAAAACTTGGAATTGTGTAAATTCTGAGGCCTGTGCAAGAGCTTGAAACCATCTGGAGTTGAACTAGCCCCATAGCCTGGCTTATCTGCCCTGTAACTTGCAAATGGAAAGCCGGAAGGGAGTGGGGAGAGGACGTGGGAATCATCTCAACTTTATAAAAATGAAAGCTTAGGAATAAATTGCTTTTAGCTCCGGAACAATTTTGGCTTCTGGATTTCAATTCAAGGCAGTAATAAATGCTTCTTTCAATTGCTCTTCACTCCGCATAATGGCTTAGGGTCAGAACAATAGCAGGGAGGTCCTGTGCGCAGAGGCAGTTTACAGATTAGTTGTACTGATGCCAAACAGGGAGAAGGCTCTGGCTTCCCTTGGGGACTGCTGTGAATGGCAGTCCCCTTCCTTCTCTGGCAGGGATTTTTTTTTTTTACACATTAATGCAAATTATCTATTTTGGCCTGTGTGACTTTCCCAGAAGTTGCAGAAATTCAGGCCCATCATGCATACTAACCTACTGAACTCCAAGTAGTGGTCCTCAGGGCCTGAGTATGAAAAAAGTTCTGATTCTTGAATTCAAGTGGCTTATACACCATTTTAGAGGACAAAAACCTGATATATTACATCCCCTGAAGACTTCCTTTATTCTCACCGAGGAGTCAATTTCTCCCTCCTTGGGGTAACTCTATACTGAATAACGGTTCTGTTTTGCAATTTTCCCACTCTACTGTCACATTGTTTACCTGTCTCTGTGAAGGCCAGAGTGATGATGTATTCAAATTTTTATTCTCAGTGTCTTGCAAAGGTTTTGGCCTGGAGTTAGTGGACCTCTCTGCTGCATTTAATGATAGAGAACAATAGATGCTTTCTGCAAGTCTTTACTCCTTGGAGCCAATGTCACTCCTTTCCTCTCTGAACTTACTTTCCTTTTTTCTTTATTTCCTCAATCATTCCTACTCTATAAAACTCTTAAACGCTGGTGTTCCATAGGGATTTACCTTTGATTTTCCATTTTACTTATTTTGCATCATTTTCCCAAATGATCTAATCTATTTTCATTGGTTTCACTGCAGAGACTGTTAATTCTCAAATCTACTACCCTCTGTCCTAACTTCTTTCCCAAGCCTTAGGCTTGTGAGCAATTTGCTGGATATATCCACCTAGAGATCCAAAGAAATTTCAGTGCAGCACATTCAAAACCTGGTGGATATTATCTTTCCCTCAACCACAATTAACTTCTGTATTATTCTAAATCTCGATTCATAGCCCTATCATCTTCCTAGCCATTCAGTCCTACATGAGGGTCATCCTTAACGCTTCCTTCTCTCTCCTGTTCTTTATTGGATTTTTCACCAGATTCTGCAGCTTTTACCTCCTAATTTTTCTAAGGCTCTTCTCTCTTCTCTATTTCTATCATTTCTGTCCAAGTAAATGTCCTCAACATCTTTCAGTAGTCTCTTACCATTCCCCCTGACTCCAGTCTTGCTTGTCTTAAATTTAGCCTTCTCATTGCAGCCAGAAGGAGTTATCTGAAGAGTAAATCCTGCTATGATGCATCCCTCCCCACTCTGAAAACTGGTTTTCAATGGAATAAAGCTCAACACGCTTAACATGGCATAACCTGGCCCCCATCTACTTCTCCAGCCTCACTTGTCATGGCTTATTCTAGTTACTATTGCTGGGTAACAAGTTATCCTGTAACTTCGCAGATCAGAATAGCCCTTTTATTATGCTTACAGATTCTGTGGGTCAGGAATTCAGATAGGACCAGGCAGGGATGGCTTTTCTCCGATCTACGTCATCTGGGGATTCAGCTGGGAAGACTTAATGGCTGAGGGTGGCTAGAGGGTGGATGGCTAGAATCATCTAAAGGCTCATCTCATGTCTATGCTAGAATGACTCGAAAGCTAGGACTATCAACCGGAGTGCCTAAGTGTGATTGGTTGGTTTGTAGCATGGAGGCCCCCTGGAGTTGGACTTCTAACAGTGTGGTTCAGGGCTCTGAGCATGAGTGTCCCGTTGAACAAGATGGAAGCTGCGTGGCCTTTTATGATCCAGACTTGTGAATCACAAAGAATCACTTGAGTAGTTCTCTTTTGTTGAAGCTGTCACAAGCTGTGGTATAATAAACAATATATCTGGTCTTTGTCCCTGGTTTCTGGGACAGAGGTTCAAAAATCCTTGGAATTTTCTGAGTGATCAGAGTGTCTTTTGTTATTCATAATGATCCTTTTTCAACCATATCTGAATTTATGCAATGAGGTGACTCATAGAGGGGCCCCTAGATAGCTTCAGTGTGGGGGCTGATTGACAGGAAACCCAACCATGTGATTAGAGGTACCACCACCTGACCTCCAGGGAGGGGAGAGAGGCTGGAGATTGAGTTTAGTCACTAGGCTAATGATTTAATCAATCATGTCCCTATAATGAAATCTTGATAAAAACTCTGAATAATGAGGTTCGGAGAGATTCCTGGTTGGTGAAGATAATGATGTACTGGGAGGGTGACGTGCTTTGACTTCATAGGGAAAGAAGCTCCTGTGCTTGGGACCCTTGCTCCATTTTCCCTTTCAACTGGATGTTCAATTGTATCCTTTATAATAAAATGGTAATTTTAAATACTGCACTTTTCTGAGTTCTGTGAATTGCTTTAGTGAATTATTGAACCTGCACTGGGTCATGGGAACCCCTGAATTTGTAGCCAAAGACTATTGGTCAGAAGTGTGGTAGTCCCCAAGACTTGTGCTAGAGTCTAAAGTGGGGACAGTGACACTGAGGCACTGAGCCCCTTAACCTCTGGGGTCTATGCTAAATCTGGGTAGTTAGTATTAGAATTTAACTGAATTGTAGGACACCCAGTTGGTTTTAGAGATTTGCTGTTGGAAAGCACAACCCCACCTGGATTCAAAGTAGGGGACAAAGACTCCCACCTCTTGATAATAGACTCCCACCTCTTGATAAGAGGAGTATTCAGGTTATCCAAATACTAATAATGTTTTTTCCAGCTTTATTGAGGTATAATTGACAAATTATATTACCATTTATAAAGTGTACAACATGATGATTTGATATACGTATACATTGTGAAAGGATTCCTACCATCAAGTTATTCATACCCATCACCTCATATATTTATTTACCTTTTTTTTCAGTGAGAACACTTAAATTCTACTCTCTTAGCAAATTTCAATTATACAATACAGTGTTATCAACTATAGTCACCATGTTGTACATTAGATCTTCAGACCTTATTCATTTTATAACTGAAAGTTTGTTCCCTTTTACCAACCTCTCCTATTTCTCACATCTCCTATCCTCTGGCAACCACCATTCTACTCTCTGTTTCTATGATTTTTTTTTTTTTTAGATTTCACATGTTAGTGATACCACACAGTATTTGTCTTTCTCTGTCTGGCTTATTTCACTTAGCATAATATCCTGCAGGTTCATCCTTGTTGTTGCAAATGGCAGGATTTCATTCTTTTGTAAGGTTGAATAATATTCCATTGTATGTATATGTACCTCATTTTTTTCTTTTTTTTTTTTGTGAGGAAGACCAGCCCTGAGCTAACATCCGTGCCCATCTTCCTCTACTTTGTATGGGATGCCACCACAGCATGGATGACAAGCAGTGCGTCAGCGGGCGCCGGGGATCTGAACTCGCGAACCCCAGGCTGCCAAGCGCGAACTAACCCGCTGCGCCACCGGGTGGCCCCCTGTACTTCATTTTCTTTATCCCTTCATCCCTCAATGGACACTTAGGTTGTTTCCATACCTTGGCTATTGTGAATAGTGCTGCAGTGACCATTGGAGTACTGATATCTCTTTGAGATAGTGATTTCATTTCCTTTGGATGTATACCCAGAAGTGGGATTGCTGGATTGTTCTGGTAGTTCTGTTCTTAATATCTTGAGGAAACTCCATAATGTCCATAGTGGCTGTACCAGTTTACATTTCCATCAACAGTGTACAAGGCTTCCCTTTTCTCTACATTCTCATCAGCATTTATTGTCCCTTGTGATTTTGTTGATAGCCATCCTAGCAGGTGTCAGGTGATATCTCTTTGTGGTTTTGATTTGCATGTCCCTGATATTAGTGATGTTGAGCACCTTTTCATACCTGTTGGCCATTTTTATATCTTCTTTGGAAAAATGTCTATTCATGTCCTGTGCCCATTTTTTAATGAGTTATTTTTTTTTCTTGCTGTCGAGTTATGTGAGTTCCAGGTATATTTCGTATATTAACTCTTTGCTGGATATGTGGTTTGTGAATATTTTCTCCCATTCCATAGGTTGCCTTTTCATTTGGTTGATGATTTCCTTTGCTGTGCAGAAGCTTTTTAATTTGATGTAGTCCCTCTTATTTATTTCTGCTTTTGCTGCCTTTGCTTTTAGTGTCAAATTAAAAATCATTGCTAAGACTGATGTCAAGGAGCTTAACCCTACGGTTTCTTCTAGGAGTTTTATGGTTTCAGGCCTTATGTTCAAGTCTTTAATCCATTTTGAGTTTATTTTTGTGTATGGTATAAGATGGGGTCCAGTTTCATTCTTTTGCATGTGGCTGTCCAGTTTTCCCAACACTGTTTCTTGAAGAAACTATCCTTTCCCCATTGTATATTCTTGGTTCCTTTGTTATAAATTAATTGACCATATATGTATGGGTTTATTTCTGGACTCTCTATTCTGTTCCATTAATCTATGTGCATCTATTTTTATGCGAATAACATACTGTTTTGATTACTATGGCTTTGTAATATAGTTTGAAATCAGGAAGTATGATGCCTCCAGCTTTGTTCTTTTTTTTTCAACATTGCTTTTGCTATTTGGGGTCTTTTGTGGTTCCATACAAATTTTAGAACTGTTTGTTCTATTTCTGGCATGTGAAAAATGCCATTGGAATTTTGATAAGGATTGCATTGAATCTGTAAATTGCTTTGGGTAGTATGGGCATTTTAACAATATTAATTCTTCCAATCCTTGAGCACGGAGTATCTTTCCATTTGTTCATGTCCTCTTCAATTTCTTTCATCAATGTCTTCTAGTTTTCCGTGTACAGGGCTTTCACCTCCTTGGTTAAATTTACTGCTAGGTATTTTATTCTTTTTGATGCAATTTCAAATGGGATTGTTTTCTTAATTTCTCTTTCTGATAGTTTGTTTTTAGTGTATAGATATGCAACTGACTCTTATATATTGATTTTGTATCCTGCAACTTTACTGAATTGGTTGGTTAGTTCTAACAGTTTTTTTGGTGGAGTCTTTATGGTTTTCTAGATGCAATATCATGTCATCTGCAAACACAGGTGTGGTTTGGATGCCTCTTATTTCTTTTTCTTGCCTAATTTCTCTGGCTAGGACTTCTAGTATTATGTTGAATAAAAGCGGCGAGAGTGGGCATCCTTGTCTTGTTCCTAATCTTAGAGTAAAGCTTTCAGCTTTTCACCCTTGAGTATGATGTTAGCTTTGGGATTCTCATAAATAATCTTTATTATGTTGGGGTAGGTTCCCTCTATACCCAGTTTGTTGAGAGTTTTCATCATGAAAGGATGCTGAATTTTGTCATATGCTTTTACTACATCTATTGAGATGATCATATGACTTTTATCCTTCATTTTGTTAATTTAGTGTAACATATTTATTGATTTGTGAATGTTGAATCATCCCTGTATCCCAGGATAAATCCCACTTGATCATGTTGTATGATCCTTTTAATGTACTGTTGAATTTGGTTTGCTAGTATTTTGTTGAGTATTTTTGCATCTATATTCATCAGGGATATTGGCCTGTAATTTTCTTTTCTTATAGTGTCCTTGTCTGGCTTTGGTATCAGTGTAATGCTGTCTTCATAAAATGAGTTTAGAAGTGTTCCCTCCTCTTCTATTTTTTGGAAGAGTTTGAGAAGGATTGGTATTAATTCTTCTTTAAATTTTTTTTCCTTCTTTAATTGTTTGAATGTAGAATTTATCAGTGAATCCATCTGGTCCTGGACTTTTGTTTATTGGGAGATTTTTAATTACTGATTCAGTCTCCTTACTAGTAATTGATCTGGTCAGATTTTCTGTTTCTTCATGATTCATTCTGGGTAGGTTGTATGTTTCTAGGAATTCCTTCCTTCCTTCCAGGGTATCTAATTAGTTGACATATAATTGTTATAGTAGTTTCTTATGGTGCTTACTTAGTATTTCCGTCTTATCGCTTGTAATGTCTCCTCTTTCATTTATGATTTTATTTATTTGACTCTTCTTTTTTTTCTTAGTCTAGCTAAAGGTTTGTCAATTTTGTTTATCTTTTCAAAAAATCAGCCCTTAGTTTCATTGTTCTTTCCTATTGTCTTTTTAGTTTCTATTTTATCTATTTCTGCTCTGATCTTTGTTATTTTCTTCTTTTTACTTACTTTGTGCTTAGTTTGTCCTTCTTCTTTCTAGTTCCTTGAGTTATAAAGTTAGGTTGTTTATTTGAGCCCTTTCTTTTTTCTTAATGTGGGCATTTACTATTATAAACTTCCCTTTTAGAACTGCTTTTGCTGTATCCCATAAGTTTTGATATGTTGTACTTCCATTTTCATTTGTCTCAAGATATTTTTTGATTTTCCTTTTGATTTCTTCTTTGATCCATTGGTCATTCAGGAGTGTGTTGTTTAATTTCCACATATTTGTGAATTTTTAAGTTTTCTTCTTGTAATTGATTTATAGTTTCATACTGTTGTAGCAGGAAAAGATGCTTGATATGATTTCAATTTCTTTTCTTTTTTTTTTTTTTTTGCGAGGAAGACCAGCCCTGAGCTAACATCTGTCACCAATCCTCCTCTTTTTGCTGAGGAAGACTGGCCCTGGGCTAACATCATGCCCATCTTCCTCTACTTTATATGGGACGCCGCCACAGCGTGGCTGACATGCAGCGTGTCGGTGGGCGCCCGGGATCCGAACCGGCGAACCCCAGGCTGCCTGCCAAGCGCGGACGAAACCGCTGCACCGGGCGGCCCCTCAATTTCTTAAATTTATTAAGTATTGTTTTGTGGTCTAACATGTGATATAACCTGGAGAGCGTTCTATGTGTGCTTGAGAAGAATGTGTATTCTGCTGCTGTTGAAGAGAATGTTCTGTATATGTCTTTTAGGTCCATCTGCTCTAATGTGTAGTTTAAGTCCAATGGTTTCTTATTGGTTTTCTGTCTGGATGATCTATCCATTGTTGAAAGTAGGGTATTGAAGTCCCCTACTATTATTGTGTTGCTGTCTGTTTCTCCCTTCAGATCTGTTAATATTTGCTTCATGTATTTAGGTGCTCTGATGTTGGGTGCATAAATATTTACAATGGTTACTTCCTCTTGATGAACAATCCTTTTGTCATTGTATAATGACCTTCCTTGTCTCTTGTTACAGTTTTTGGCTTAAAGTCAAGTTTGTCTGATGTAAGTGTAGCTATCCTTACTTTCTTTTGGTTTACCTTTGCATGGGATATCTTTTGCCATTTCTTCACTTTCAGTCTATTTGTGTCCTTAAATCTGAAGTGTGTTTCTTGTAGGCAACATATAGTTGGGTTGTGTTTTTTAAATCTATTAAAGACACTCTGTGTCTTTTGAGTGAAGAATTTAGTCCATTTACATTTAAAGTAATTATTGATAGGTATGAACTTACTATTGCCACTGTGTTAATTGTTTTCTGGCTGTTTTGTAGTTCCTTTATTCCTTTGTGACTTGATGCTTTTCTGTAGTGGTATACTTTGATTCCTTTCTCTTTATCTTTTGTGTATCTACTATAGATTTTTACTTTGTGTTTACCATGAGTCTTACGTAAAACATCTTATAGCTATAACAGTCTATTTTGAGCTGATAACTTCAAATGCATCTGAAAGCTCTACATTTTTACACTCCCTCTCCCCCATTTTATATTTTCGTGTCATTTACATCTTCTTATATTGTGTATCCATTAACAAATTATTATAGTTATAGCTATTTTTAATGCTTTTGTCTTTTAACCTTTATGCTAGAGTTATAAGTGATTTACCTCCCATCATCACATTAGAGTATTCTGAATTTAACTGTATAATTATCTTTTCCTTGTGAGTTTTATACTTTCATATGTTTTCATGTTACTAATTGGTGTTCTGTTTCAGCTTGAAGAACTCTCTTTAACATTTCTTGTAAGGCCATTCTAGTGGTGATGAATTCTTTCAGCTTTTGTTTGTCTGGAAAACTCTTTATCTCTCCTTCAATTCTGAAGGACAACTTTGCTGGTTAGAGTATTCTTAGTTGGCAGTTTTTTTTTTCTTTCAGCACTTTGAATATATCGTCTCACTCCCTTTTGGCTTGCAAGGTTTCTGATGAAAAATCTGCTGATAGTCTTATGGGGATTCTCTTTTACGTAACAAGTTGCTTTCTCTTACCATATTTTAAAACCACCACATATCTAACCCTTTAAGCTATATACTTTATGAAATGGAACAACTATAATTCCTTACACATATTTATTAATCCATATGGTCTTTTACAAACCCACACCTTTACTTATAATATTTTTTCTTTGCTAGAATATCTTTTCTATCCATAATCACCTGGTTAATGGAGGACAAGATCATGTCTTATTCCTCTTCATGCTTCCAGTAAAATTTAGTAAAAGGCAAAGCCAGTCATGATTTTAAGTTTTTTTGTAGTTGAATATTCAGGCCTTTGTGGTTCAAATCTGATGTATTATGCCAAAAATATGTCTAAAATATGCTAGATCAGAGATTGTAACTACATGGTATACAAGTGGTTACTGTCCCTTCTCCTGTCTGTATAGATATTGTTAACCAATCAGAACATTCTGCCCACATAAGTCCTAATTTGACCTCAGAATAATTTTCTTTCTTTCTTTTTTTTATTAACCATTTGTTTTTATTGATGTCTTAATAGTTTATAACACTGTGGGGTTTTAGTTGTACATTTTTGTTTGCTCAGAATAATTTTCAACAGAAACTTTAAAAAGATATTTTCAGCTTTTTGGAGTACACTCTTCCCTATTTTTAATCAGAGAATAATTTAACCTTCCTTGAGGTATCAATTAATGTACTGCTCTGAAATGTAGAATCGGAGGAGATAGAGTTGGTAGGCAACACAAAGAAGGAAACCGCAATTGACTGGATATTTATTACAGGCTACACCATTTGCCAACATACATCTTCTTTAATTCTATCAACAGTTATCTATCATAAGTGTTGTCCCTATTGTACAAATGAGCCAACTAGAATTCAAAGGGCTAAAATCATTTGCCTGAGGTCACACAGCTGATAAATATGATACAGCCCGGATTTAAACACAAGCAATTCCGTTTCAAGAGTTCCTTCATTTGTCTTTTTTTATACAGTGGCACTCAATCACTGTTCCTCTGTATAAAACGATCATCTTCCCTGCCTCTCACATGACTGCTGGACACTAGTGCCTCTGTCAGGGTGTGTTAGTGACAGCGAGGTTATTAAGAGGCACGTGGTTCTTTGTCTATCTATTTATTTTCTTCTCTGGGTTAGTCTGAATAAGAATTAGTTTTCTAATTTTCTCAGAGGCAAAAGTAGAGGTAAGCTTTAATGCCACCTCCTATCCTTTTCCTTTCCAGATCCTGATAAGATAAAAGGAGAAGGGATTTAATGGTTACTTTCTCATCCCTTCAGATAGTGACTGGGAAGGAACTATCCTAGCAGCAACAGCATGGACTAAGTTCAGGCTCTGTTGCTTTAGGATTCTTCAGAGAGAGAGAGGGTCATTGGGCTTTCCCTTCATGAATCTCACAGAATGTTATCCTGACTCTTGTTGGAAGGGCCAGGAAGCAACGGCTAGACTGCCTAACTATGTTAAATGTAATTAGAGATTCAAGAGCTGCGCCATTCAGGCACAAATCCTTTTTAAAAAATATATATGTATGCAAATAAATATTAATTTATATATTTAAATTAGGCTAAGCTAACCTGCCCATTTAAAAACAGATTGTCACCTCAACTCAAATTGCTCTATTATAATCAATGGCACAGAGCAGCTTTATTTCTAAGGCTCACAGGTTTCAATTACTTCAGGAGACAATCTGGTAACTGAAGATAGAAATTCTCACTTCAAAGTGGCATTCACTAAGAATTTCAGGCCCCATGGGGGATGGTCCACAGGATTTCTACCATCTACTCTCTCCAAAGTATGGGGCACACATATAGTCAGTGTGTGTGTGTGTGTGTGTGTGTGTGTGTGTGTGTGTGTGTTCAGTGACCAAATATTAAAATGTAGGCATTGTACATTTAGGCATTCCCTGCTGTGATCATAGAGCATCTTACACAGAAATGTATCAAAGTACTTAGCTCATTGAATTGTTACTCTCTATTATCTACTCATTTTCTAGATCTTAAGTGTTTAGAGCATTTTCATAGCAGTGGTACTAATACTAATAATGAGAAAAACTAACTTATTGAGAATGGATGATGTGCCAGGTACTGCTCCGTCTATAACTTTTACTTAATTTGTCCTTACAACCAACTCTTTGAGGTAGGTACTATATTATCCCATCAGCTGAGGAAATTATAATGATAGTGATAATTCTAATGGACAGAAACTGGGGTGGGCTTAAGGGAGTTATGTCTGTAGGAAATTGATCATGCTCTGGTTAAAAACACTCAGACCTAATTAGCAGTACACATAAACCAAGAACTCAGGTCACCAAGACTAGAGAAGTGTGTAGGAGAGGAAAAATAATTTTCCCTCAACCCTTCTAGATTCGTGGTTGAGACCTCCCTGTAATACACGACAGATTAATGGGAGAAAAACAAACAGAAGTTTAATAACGTGTATACCTCCTGCATACATGGGAGATACCCAGGAAAACTGAGTAACTCTCTGAAATGGCCCAAGCCACCACTTTAAATAATGTCTTCAACTAAAGACAAAAGATGTTGGGGGGAGGGGGCAGAAGGCCAGTTATGGCAGGTCACCAGGAAAAGCAGAGTAAACAAGGGTATGGTTGCTCTGCAGATTTAAGTCTTTGCCTTCTCTGTTGATAAGAATTTACAGAGATTTAGGGTCATCCTTCTCTTCCTGGTACAGAGAGGGAGATACCCTTACAAATGGAGATTTCCTATAAATGTAAATGTCTCTTACAAAAGGATAACTTCTACTCAGTTTGCAGATCTTCTGTGTCTGCTGTGTCTTGAAAATAACCAGCTCAAAATAATGAATAGGCCAAAGAGGTATATTTTAGGGTGGGATATTTTGCTCCCCTTCAGGTATAAATAAAGAAGCAGTGTAAAAAAGTATAGCTGAAAGAGTATGACCATTAGAGTCAGACAAATCTGGTTTTAAGTTTTCTTTTAAAGGCGAGGAATAAAAGCAATGTATAAAAGAGTCAAATATTAGAACTAACTTGTAGAATTGGTACAAGAAGAGGGTGCCTGTCATTCTAGCTGGTACCAAGTATTAATGGGATAAGAATTTTTTAAAGTCGTTCCTAGGAATGGAGATGTAAGGGAACATAGAGCTAACGGCTTCATCATGTTACAGGCCTCTCCATGCATAGAACAGTAGGCAGAAGAGGAGAAGAAGATGGGGACAAAAGAGTGATTGAGGCAGAAAGAAAAGCTGAACAGGAATTTGCTATGGAAGCCTAATTCTTTGGTCATGGGTATCAAGGTTGAGGAAGATGTAGGCCAAGTGGATTATTAAGAATGGAATCAGTTCTGAGAGGGAGGACCATTCTGATATGATTGGGACCGTAAACACAAACTCGGAAAAATTATTCTATGATTTTTCCCTCAGACCCAATAAGATAAAAGACCAGGATCCCTAGGAACCAGGGCTCAGCAGTTAACTGAAGTATGACGTTACTTGGGGAGGAAATGGAAAGATAAAATTTGGGCCCAGGTTTGTCTGGATCCAGGTACACAGGAGTTTCTACTTCCAAAGCAAGAGGCCAATAGTAAGAGATGTGAAGATGATGATTTTTTCCCTTTTCTTCAGAAGTCATGAATAGCAATAGCAGTCAGCAGCTATTATGTAATTAACAGTTTGGTAAACCCCTAGTTAAATTCTTATGCATCTTTAAAAAGGCATCGATTAAATGGGGAAGCGATGCTACAGATCAATAAATCGACATGCCTTATAATTCCTGGGTCCCACTCTGCTGCAGTTTTCAGTGCAAGCTCAGTAAATATGCGTTCACGGATCACATTTACATAACTATAGCCTGACCATGGAAGGAGTGAGAAAGCATCATGTTTTCTGTACCTTTTAGAATAAATGGAAGTGAACGAGCTTTTTCTTTTTTCCTCAACAGTGGTTATGTAAAATAAATATTTATGATAATTTTTAAAAGCTTGTTTCAGTGCAAAAATAAAGCAATTTCTGAGACAAAGGATACAAATGGCTAAATCAAGACAATTGAATGATTAAGATGTATACACACAGAAAGCACCGATCAAAAAGCATAGTTAAATTGCACAATGAAATTGCAATAAAAGAGAATTCTATTGCCAAACAATTAAATCTCTCTTTAAGTGTACTTTTTCCTATACAAGCAAATTTAAAATCTTGTTGGATTTTTTTTCTCAGAAAAATATGTTATAAATTAAGTATTTATTATCAGCATGCAGAGTTCTCACAATTGTTTGGCTATTTTTGTTTATAAAAATGTCCAGTAGAGGCCATGCCTGAGTTTGCAGATCTACTATTATTTATATGGGGTGGGCAGGCAGGTGAAAGAGTGAGGACATAAACTTCTGTAGCTCACTGAATAATAGCCGTAGTTAACATTTACTGAGCATTTACTAAGTGTCAGGGACTATGTTAATGCATTAAATGGATTGTCTACTTCAATTAACTCTATGAATTAAATATGAGAAAACGGAAAGGTAGAGAGATTAATTTGATTTCCCAGAATCAAATAATTAGTAAATGGGTAGGCTAAGATTCAAAGCAGCTAGAGTCTGAACTCCTAATCAAGGGTACATTCTTATTCTTATCAAATTGAAGACAAATTGTCCAGGCCTTCACACCTTCTGGTTGCTAGACCAATGCAAACTTAACATTGGAAAAAATTTGGTATCTTTTAAATTTGCATATATGACCTTCTCCTCGATAGATTTGAATTTTCTAACAGTGGGAGATATTTTTTAATGAGCTTATGTTATCAGCAATTGACAGCTTTTAACAAGATTTTTGTTATTATTAACAATAATAGCAACAACAACATTACATATACTGAGCATTTATGTATGCCAGGAGTGATATTTGAAGGATATCTGTGGTTTTTGCTTTTTCTCTGGGCATTTGCTACTCCAGCCAGGCCAAGTATTTAGTAAAATTCCTGTCTTCTCTCCCTATCACACCACCTTGGCCAAAGGGAAGAATACATGACCTGAGCTCAACTCAAGATTTCTCTTCTAGGAATTTGAATCTTGAACATGAAGACAGATAGCAATTGGAGTCTTGTCATTCAAAGTAACCCTAGAGATGGCCCATGAATTCCCATGTCTGAGACACCTAGAACTATTCTATTTCTGATTTTACTGTGACCTGATTATTGAACTATTTCTTAGAGTCTGTGCATTTCTCCAAATCCTTCCAGTAAGTTTATGGCTATTTTATTTTGTATTGTTTTGTTGTTAGCACAATGTTATAGTTACCCCTCCCCTCGCCAAGTCTAGGGGGTTCATTACAGGACAGAAACTCTGGATTATGGGATTTACCACTTTCATGGTAAGTGGAAGCAAGTCTGCTTTTTGTTGAGGGGGGAGGAGGAAGAGACATTACCTCATCTCTCAGGGTTGCTTTCTGCTAGCACAGCCCTGAGAAATGGTCCAAGAGATAAAGGTCAAGGTCTTGCCTTCTTGGCATACCCAGCAAGAACATGCAGGGATGCTCAAGGTCCGTGGCAGATTACCTCTCCCGACACTTACTATGCTCTATTGTTTTTCAAACGTTGGGGTGGACATATTAGCATTCCAGTAAATTATAAAATAAATCTCCCACTCCTCCTTCTTCCTGCACCTCACTGCTATTTGTCAGAAGCAAACTGAATTAGAGAGAAAGGGGACTGTCTCAATTAGTAGAGGCACCAGCCCTGCTTAGACATATTTCAGGGCCTTTTCAGGCCAGTTAATAGGCATAGACTTGGTGGATAGTGCAGGAGCACAACAGGAGAAAGACAATGGAATCATATTCAGTTTGATATGCTGCTCACATCTTGTGTTTTGATGCCCAAACAACACAGAATCCTAAATCAAAGTGATGTATGTGCACACGTAGTTGTACATACATTGAAAAATAAAAGCATAATCCATATCAATAGGTATTTTATTAACAGATTTATTAACCTCTATGTTCTAGGTACCGTGCTATGTACTGAGTATACAAGGGGGATTGTTATTTGGGCCTCTTATGTCTCAGAATGTCTTGAGATACTTTTCCATGTTGTTCAGTCCATATGGAATGTTTTTCTTTTCTTCACCTGGTGAAGAAAATCTTCTATCTTCCAGATTCAAGTTTATAATCCTCAACACAGCCTTCCGTATCCTCAAATGGCCCCCACGAACTTCTGCTTTGCGGTATGTATCACCATTATAATCGTATATTTGTTTGTATATTTCCTAAATATATAGATTTCTGATTACATTGGATGTTCCCTGAGGGGAGGGACTGCCTACTTTTTTTGACTATGTTTTATTCCACATGTAGCAGAGTTTCTGGCACATACTGTGCATGCAACAAATTATTTGAATGACTCATGAATGACTTGTAAAAGTACCCTAAATACCATTTGTAAAGTAGTTATTTAATTTGCAGATTGTGATAGGTATTATTAAATCTGTTTTTCAGAAATGGAAAACTAGATTCAGAGAGTTTAACAGGGTTCCCTGAGGTGGCAAAGCTCAGAGCTGACAGAGCTGGCTTTGGAACCCAGGTCAACATGGCATTCAAGCCAGCGCTCTTAACAACCACAAAGAAGATTGTATTCATGTCCTCAAGGAAATAATTTTCTTCAAGAGACCTTTTCCCCCTCTCTGCTTTGTATCGCGTGAGCAGCTAGCATGGACCTAAAGATTGTCTTTCTCACAGATTCATAGCTTCATCTCCAGATTTATTTTCCTTTCTTCCTATTTCCAGCTAAATGTCCAAGCAGCACACAGCAGGAGGTGATCAGGAAGGAAAGGCTGGCAGGGGAAGAATCTGTAATTAAGCAAACAAGCAATAGCGGACAGTATTCACAGGCAGCACCACCTGGACCGTCCTTCTAGCCAATGCAAATGTGACCTTCCAGAGGCTCGGGCATGGGAGTGTTAAAGGCTTTAGCTGCTGCAGCGGAAATCACTTGGGGGAAAAGCAAGAGGACTGGAGAGAGATGACTTTGTTACATGGACCATTGTTCCCTGGGCAGACTGCAGCCCTGGTCTTCAAAGGCCTGCTGCTGTTTTTGTGTTCAGAAGCAATTTGGAAAATGCCGTCATGTCAACTTGATTTCCTTGCTCTCTAGGGATACTCAGTGGTTGCCCATAAATAATCCCCTCTGAGGCTGGAAGTTACTATAAGGTGTTCACTCACTGGGCTTAACTTCAAACATATAGGAACTAGAATTCTTAATGGACTTTATTTATAAAGCTTATTGATTTTTTTCTAATTATAAAAGAAATGCACACACGTTGTAGAAAAACTTGAAATTGCAGGCAAGGATCAAGCAAATGAAAAAATATCTGTAATCCAGGTTTTATCTTATGTTTGTTACATAATTTACTCCAAGTTTCTCGAGAAATATGCTCAAATTTGTCTCTTATATGTTTACTAAAATGAAGAGTTTCTTTAGGAGACTGGGAACTTGATACATTAGGTATCTTATGAGGCATTAGTGCTGTAAAATTCATCGTTGCATTATGTCTTCTTTTAACTCCAATACACAAAGTAAAATCTTGGTGAGCGTAAGTGCTGTGACTACTTTTTCCAGAGTTCATGAGTTCATAAGTCAGGATTCAGATTTATTCAATTTTGACTCTCTCCTGGACTTACCAACGAAGTCCTTTCTAGGACTTAGTGCATAATTACACCCTTCAAATAACTCTAAAATCAACTCTCCATGAGACTGTTACTATGAGAGGGCAAGAACCTCCAGAAGGTCAGGAAAGAATGACTCAATGAAAGAGAGTTGAATGAATGAATGGATATATGAATGGATGTAATGAATTCTGTTGGAGTCTTTAGTAGGTGTACCTTAACTTTCTTTCCATGATTTACTAAGCAGGTGTGGAGTGCTTTCACAGTGGTTCTAAACCTGGGGATGATTTTGCCTCCCAGGAGACATTTTGAAATATGACATTTGGTATTTTTGTTGTCACAACTGGTGGTGGTGGGGGGTGGGGTGGGTGTGCTACTGGCATCTAGTGGGTAAAAGCCAGGGATGCTGCTAAACATCCTACAATGCACAGGATATCCCTCCACAACAAAGAATGATCAAATTGCCCGTTACCCAAATGTCAATAGTGCCTGCTAAGGCTAAGAAACCCTGGTTTAGCACAAAGGTGGGTATGTTTCATTGGTCTCATAGGGAAGAGTAGGAGAGTAGAGAAGTCTATCATAGTGAGCAGAATGAATACCTATATGTCAAACTTGGAGGATTCTTGTGTGCAGATAAGCAAGATTATAAAAGTGACAATGAAACAATGCCATCTCTTCTATTAAGAAAAAAAATCATCGTCTTTTCTTGGCACAGATGGTCTTAGGCCTGTAAATCTGCCATTCTTTCAGTAATCACATAAAGAAAATGGATGATTTAAAGCAGTTATAAGGTTTACCTTGCAGAAGGAAAGTGTGGGTGTCTGAAGAAGAATAGTAAACATAAATTCTGTTTTACATCTGAGAAGCAAAGCCGTTTAGAGTATAACACAGCTTCCATCTGAACTATGGCTGAAAGGGAGGTGTAAGATATGGTCAATGATTTTAAATGATTTATGAGGATTTCTGTAAAAGAAATACAAAGGCCTGGGTAGAGCCAGGCCTTTCTGATATGCCATAATAGAATTTTATACTGTTTTTCTCACAGTCAAGTAAGTTCAGTAGTATAGATAGATTGTTATCTTGTATTAGTACTTTCTGGGCTGCCTGTCAGAATGCTTTATTCAAAGAGACAGATTTATATTTCACAAGGAAATGATTTCTAAAGTTCTTGCATTAATAATTTTTCATTGAGAGGAAAGCCAGATTCAGTCATTCCACCCATAGATTGGGAGATTAGCCTGGAATGAGCTCTATACATGAAATCCTCTTTTGATATTTAAATAGGGAATAGTATTTTAATGCTGTGAAAGAGAACACAGAAAAATGACTGGTCTCTTTACATAAAATTCTGCTTGAATTTTCCTTTGGTTTCCATTGCCATGAAATCAACCGATGGAGAATATCCCTAACAATTCATGTTGCACAAGCACATAGCTGCTGATGCAATGTACTTTACCAACATACACATGCAAGGTACCCAAACAAAGTACCTAAGGGGAAAAACTCATGAATAGGAAGAGATAATGTACTGTTTGCCTGGAACACCTTTTCCCTTCCTCTTTTTATCCTCATTAATCAGTTCTTTCACTTCTTCAACAAACTGGAGGGATCCTCTACAGTCTTCCCAGTACTGTTCTAGGATGAGAGAACACAGCTGTGAAAACAAAGCAAATAAACAAAAATAATTCTATTTCCATGTGCCAAGCACTGTTCGCGGTGCTGAAAGGATGGAGCTGTCAAGGAAGAAGAAGTTGTGTGTAGAGAAGAATGGCATATCAGAAAAGGATACGATCAGAAATTGGGACCCTCGCCCTCATCCAGTATTGTGGCTCATCAGCTCTGTGGCCTTGACTAAATCCTTTAACATTTCCTTTAAAATTACTTTCCAGATGTAAAGTCAAAGTCCTATGTAAGTGAGATTTCTTATTTAATGAAAGGGTGGCCTCCCACAGTCATTTAACTCAATTAAATACACTAAGCATTCATGGAGTAATTACACTGGACTAAGTACATATTGAATGGCAATGAGGACTGAGATACAAAAAGGAATAAGTCCTTGCTATCAAGGAATTAACAATAAGAGAAACAAATAGATAAACTTATATTTGACTGTTAAGCTAAAGGAAATGTGTTATCACAACATTTGATATAAAAGAAGAAAACTTTATACCTAATTCACTAGTGAACATAATTATGTTTATGTGTTTCTGTGTATATATATATAGAGGCTAACCTATTTAAACAGACTCTCAGTGGAATATTTTCTGCTTTTTTTCCCACCCTGTCTTGTGCCATGAGAGTTTGACCTGTATAGTCTATATCCATGGAATGGAGGGTAGAGAGTGAGTTTGGGGTATTTAATCCCCTGGATCCTCACTGTGACTTGCTGAAGGCTTGCTCTGTCTTTCAACTGAGGTTCTCAGCTGCCACAGGATGGCTGTGTGCACACTGGCAAAATCTCCATCCAGTTTGAGCAAACCCTTCCCTCTTCTTCCCCAACTAGTCCTGGGGGTCAAAATAGAGTTCCAGTATACAGTAATGTCTTCCATGGGTTCTATATCCTCTTTCTCACATTTTAAAATAGCTCTTTTATTAAACTCTCCTCCAATTATCCTACTTTCAAAGTGCCACATGTTTTCAACTGGGACCCCACTTGATATAGACTCCATATTACCTTATAGTACTATGTGAACTGAAGCAACCATTTACTGAATGTCTACTGTGTATCAACCGATACAAGTACTGTGCAAATTTTCCTTTTAAATATTCTGACAAGAAGTAATAATTTCCTCATTAGAATCTATATAATTTTACCAAGGTCTGCAAAGTCCATAATATTTACACCAATTTCTGCTTACAATAAATGATGTCACATTATAAGACCATGAAAAATTCTGGGGCAATGAAGAGTGAGATTTGGGAGATGGGCAGGGGCCTAATTATGGCAAAGGTGATGGTGATGATGATGATGATGATAACAATGCTGATGATGATAATGATAGAGGTAAAAACTTTAAAATTTGTAGAGCATATGCTGGGCTAAGTGTTATGTAGCTCATCTTGTTGAATGGACTTTGAAGTCTAAGCCAGAATCCTAATTTAATTATGTCTATCATCCCAACTGTTTGACTTTGGTAAGTTACTGAATGTCTCTGAGCCTCAGACTTCATCCCCTAGCTAAATCCTACCTCCTAAGACTGCTGAGAAGATTCGCACATAACAAGAGCTCAAAAATAGTACTGAAAGTTTGTATTTCCGGTACTAATTTATAATGTTAACAATCATGCAGTGGTCAAAACCAAAATAGCCTTGGAAATGAACTCAGACAGAAAACACCCTAGCTTTCCCCCAGTCTCTGAGTCAACTTCTCATAACTGGATTGCTTTCACTGGCACAGACACATGCATAATATGAGGCTGTGTAGGGCAGTGGTTAAGGCACCATTTCAGAATGGGACTTCTTGGGTAATCTTGGGTTCTGCTTAACTCCTCTGTGCCTCTTTTCTAATATATAAAATAAATATTATAATAGAGCTATGGCATCGAGTTGCAGTGAAAATTAAATTAGTAAATGCATGTAAATAGCTTAGATTAGAACATTACTTAGGTCTAGTAAATGTTTAATTAGTGTTATTCACATTCATGTTATTGTTATTTTTTGCCCCTTTATTTCTCAGCTAATAGAACCTGAAAAGCTGGGTTAAATAAAACAAAAGTGCCTGCCTACAGATACTGGGGAAAAAAACCACACATGCCTATCAATAAGACTGTAGATGGAAAAGGTGGAGAATGTGTGTTTAAGATTTTAAAGTATTTTTCTTGAGTCAGTGAGGAAACTGGTCATTGGCTTTTCCCAACTTAATAATAAAATGCTTGCTTCATCACCTGTTGAGCTTGTGGCCATGAGAAAATCATTTTAAACTTTCAGAATGTGCGTTATTTCATCAGTAAATTGAAATAATATATACCTGAGTATTAAATGAGATAATGTGTAGGTCTGAAGTATTTTTCTGTCTTTCTCTATCTTACAACCACTTCACTTAATCAATTCCCTTTATTATTTAGTTCTTGCCTTAGCTATTATTTTCTCCCAATGCCTTTTCATAGCAGAGGATACGTGCAGGACATTGTTGGGCAGACATGGAATTGTGGAAAAGTAGTAAATGCCCATAGACAACCCTCAAGAAAAGGGGAACAAGAGTCAATGGACATCTTTTACTTTCATGCCTCTAGGGAATAATTCTACACACTCTCCAAAGGGTCAAGTGGGATCATCGTGGCCAACTTGATAATGCAGTTTTTCCTTGGCTTTCCTTCCTCCTTTATTTCATCCTTCCTAGTCCTGACACCTGCTTCTGGTGATCACTTCCCAAATAAGCCACTTGTATGCAAGCTCCTTTCCCAGACTCTACTGTTGAAGCTAAGAAAGAAGTCCTTAAAGTCAATCAAAATGCTAGATAGAGTGGACTTTCTTGACCTGCCTCATGCTCAGTATCCTCTGACATTTTGGGAAAAAGTAAATCTAGGCCATATATCATGTACAGTAGTCTCCCCTTATCTGTGGTTTTTCTTTCCATGGTTTGTTACCTGTGGTCTGAAAATATTAAATGGAAAATTCCAGAAGTAAACAATTCATAAGTTTTTAATTGTGTGCCTTCTGAGTAGCATGATGAAATCTCATGCTGTCCTGCTCCATATTGCCTGGGATGTGAACTGTCTCTTTGTCCAGGGTATCCGTGCTGTATCACTACCCATTAGTCACTTAGTAGCCATCTTGGTTATCAGATCTACTGTCACAGTATCGCAGTGCTTGTGTTCAAGTAACCCTTATTTTACTTAATAATGGCCCCATAGCACAAAAGTAGTGATGCTGGCAATTCGGATATGCCAAAGAGAAGCTGTGAAGTGCTTCTTTTCTGTGAAAAAGTGACAGCTCTCAACTTAATAAGGAAAGAAAAAAAAATCGTATGCTGATGTGCACAGATCCACAGTAACTTTTATTACAGTATATTGTTATAATTGTTCTATCTTATTATTAGTTATTGTTGTTAACCTCTTACTATGCCTAATTCATAAATTAAACTTTATCATAGGTGTGTATGTATAGGAAAAAACAGTATATTTAGGGTTTGGTACTATCCACAGTTTCAGGCATCCTCTGGGGGTTTTGAAACATATCCCCCATGGATATGGGGGGACTACTGCAATGGTTTTTGTTTGCAAGATGCAAAAGCAACTCTGGCTATCTGACTCCCAAAGGGAATTTATAGAAAAGAGACAGGGTGCCACAGTGCTAAAGTTTGCGTTTCAGGAAGGAGAGCAGCCTGGAGAAGTCTTAGAAAATCAGGAGCAGAAATTTATGGGACATCTCTTTAAAGTATCATTGTGAGGTGCCTCAGGGGCAACTATTTCTGTCTCTGAGTCCCCAGTAAAGAGTTGTATTCCAGGAAGGGAGATTGATCTAGCTGCAGATCCATGTTTCTAGTAATAAGACCCCTTATTTTAGCCCCAAAGAATCCTAAAGATGGGGAGAGGCAGAACCCCAAGGTCAGGGTTATGTTCGGAGGTAATCCCTAACTCAGCTGTAAATCCAGCATTCCTCTTTTATTGTTTCATGACCTTTAGTAAGTCACTCTCCCTCTCCAGTGACCTCTGGAAGAGGGATGAATGCAACCAGATTAACTTTATGTTATCTCCCAGGTCTGACTTATTTTGAAAAATGACCTGTAATTGTGCTCTTGCTGGATCACAAGTATTTGAGTCTTAACATATCTCTTTCTGCTTCAATAGCAATTTATGCTTGAAATCTTCTGATATCATTTTATCTGACTACTGAAAACACAACCGAAATGGGTACAATGGCTGTAGCTTAAATAAAAATTGAGCAATATCATATACACAAGTGGTAAGGTGATAACTAGATAAAAATGACTAAACATATATACAGAGTGGAGAAATAATTTCCATGAACTAATAAGTGAATGAATGAGCCCTGGTATGTGGCACTATTGTCTTAAGGAAAGAAAAAATTCTGTTGTTTATAAGGGAGTTGATTTTGAAAAAGTCAATGTTGTTATCTTTTTAATCAATTTCTCCAGCTTTTACCTAATTCTATCCTACAAGTTAGACCATCAGAATACAGATTATAGTGTTCCTTTCACCCTCAACATTTACTGAGCGTTAATGTGATAGTGAATTGAATAAGGTGAAAGTGTATTCTTCAAAATTGTGGTTAAGTATATTATTGCTTGGTTAACTCGGTGTCTTTGAAAGGGAGTCCAAGTCAGTTTTTGTGTTAATTAAAGGAGATAACATGGAAATACCCACTTTCATTTGCTTTCAACGTTTGTTACCTCCCAAAAAGAGGGGTTGTCTGCCCGCCACAAGACATGCCAATAGTCAAGAGGCAAGGAGGTAGGAAAGAAAGGACTTTTTATTACAGCTTGCCAGCAAGAGGGAAGATGGCTGACTCATATCTGAAAGAACCATCTTAAGGGGGCACAAAATCTTACAGCAGTTATATAGGCTGGTGGGTTACAGGGGAGGGGTTAGGAATGTTGACCCTCTGGTGTTATAGACTGGGAGTCGCCACACCAGATCTTTCAGTTTTTATTGATGATGGCTATCAGCATAGACTCTGCCCAGGGGGTCATCATATTCCTAAGGAACTCAAAAGAACAAAGTTACCAACTTATAGCAGCTGGGAGAGTCTGTAAAATTTATAGAGCATGTCTGGTTTAGTTAATCAGAGGTCATTCAAGTTACAATAGGGTTTTTTCTCTACAGTATGGCTTCCCTCATGTCAACCTTGTCTTGAGCTCTATCACATTTATTAAACAATTACTCTTTGCCAAAACTTGTCCCATGATAACGACTTCATTTTATTCATTGTTGCCTTCCTTAAACCAACCACAGTGAGTGTCATAACCTGTGAAAGGCATGCTCCCTTCCTTTTAGAGCCTTCCCTTGTAATATCTTTCTCCTTTTCTTTTCCTCCCTTCTTAGCTCCTGTGATGCCCCACACCTCATCACGTACATTTCTTCCTGAGATGGATTTATGTGATGCTTCCTATTTAAAAAAGGGTGGGTGGGTGGAGATTTATAGGATGATTCAAAATATTTGGTGTTTTCCCTCTTTTGTAAATTAGCAATTAGAAAATATAGAGGACCTCATTTTTTACCCAAAGCAGTACCTGCATTAATTCTGGCTCTGAATGTGCTCATTCCTTCTGCTCTTTTTGATTAAACTTACGATGGGTTTATGTCTTATTTTACC
Organism: Tapirus indicus; assembly: GCA_031878705.1. NCBI lineage: Eukaryota > Metazoa > Chordata > Mammalia > Perissodactyla > Tapiridae > Tapirus > Tapirus indicus. The sequence continues at coordinate 25,486,626 of CM062927.1, read as the reverse complement.
TATGCATTCATCTGCAGACATTCTCATGCTCCTTTGAAGCCAGATGGGGCATAAATCTTCAATAAATAAATAAGTAAAAAATATGATAAAAGATCACTACCCTGGTTAGCTTATGCCATAAAAATGAATCCAGTAAGCATATAAATATATGTGAATTCTGAAATAAAATACCAGCTGTTTTTGCAGGAGAAAAATGCATTAATTTTCTATCACAACATGTTTTCCTGTGGAAATTCAATTCAGTGATATAAGTAAAGAAAGTATCTAAATATGTGGAATGCTCAAATTATCGTCCTGCTCCTGCCAAGTTTAAAAAAAGTTTTTTTTTTTTTTGCAATAATGTGCACTTAACTGAGTTAGATTTTAACGTCTGAAACTGGCAGATTTCCCCAGAGTTGCATCAGATATCAGAATCAAGGGTTATTAACATTACAAAGGGCACCACTGTCCTACAGTGTCCCCTTTATCATTTTAAGCAGCTGCCTCAAGGCAACACATTTAACCTTGGGAAATGTGATAGAAATTCTGGGAAGTCAAAACCTGCCAGTAGATTCGCTCAACTGGGATCTACTGTAAAGCTTTATTTAGCTGCAACACAGGGGAAAGACGAAACTCATTATCATTTGATGTTTATCATTTCCATTCATCCCTTCTAAAGCTCCTGAACACTGTTACTTATACTTATAAGCACAAATATTCCATTTGCTGGCAGGACATTGTTTTCCCACTGAGAATGTCATTAGAAATAAAGGCCTCTCAGAAAGGGGAGCTAAATATTTCAAAATAGATGCTCAGGTTATTTCCTTCCAGGTGTTTTAGAGCAAGATGATAACTCTGACTTTTTTTTGGTAGAATTTTAGTTTATTTTCTATTTTGGCTGGAAAAGGCTGCTGTTTGCATGATTGCTTGCTTAATATTAGAAATCAATTAGAAACAGTGCTGGTGACTGAGAAGTGAGTGGGCATGCTCGAGAATGACAGGCAGTGTAACCATTGACATAAATCTTTAAAAAAAGCAAACTTGGCAAGATTTCTCAAGAGGCTTAAAACCTTTTATAGCTTTGATCCAGTAACTTCAGTTCTGGATTCTATCTTATGGAGAGACTATTATTTATGAAGAGAATGAGCTGCTATTTTATGCTTGGTGCTATCATTGATACCAGCTCAAGACAAGGTTGACATAAGGGAAGTCATGTTGTAGAAAAGAAACCGTATTGTAACTTTAAATGACCTCTGATTAACTCTGGATTTTATGGCCCCTCCCAGCTGGTATAAGTTGATAACTTTGTTTTTTTGAGTTCCTTAGGCATGTGATGACCCTGGGGCAGAGAGTCTATGCTGATAGCCATCATCAATGACAACTGAAAGATCAGGGTATAGGGCGGTGCTCTGGTATCTGATGCATATCCAGTAAAACAAAAGAGTTTCAGGAACTAAGAAAAATGGATGCCCCCACTCTGAGACCAGATGCCTCCTGCACCAGGAGACCAGCCCCCTATATAAGTGGCCTGTAGTCTTTGTTCTGTAAGATGGTTCTTTGAGACATGAGTCAGCCATCTTCCCCCTTGCTAGCAAGCTGTAATAAATTGCCCTTCTTTTCCACCATCTTGCCTCTTGACGATTAGCTTTTGTCTTGCGATGAGCAGATCGTGTGGTAACATCATCTCTTTTAATTCTTAAAGAAATGCTGTGAATTGAACGTTACAAATGAGGAAACTGAGGCACAGAGAGTTTTAGCAGTGTTGGGGAAGAGGGAGAATTCCCCCTCCGCTCTTTCCCTTAAGGTTCTTATGGCTGGCCAAAGAATTAAAAGGCAGGCTAGCAGGAAAAAAATAATAGCAAGTATACATGGGAGAGACCTGGGGACAATGTGTATCTCAACAAAATAGTGGAGGTTCCCTTCTTAAACAGAAAGAAAATGGAGGCTGTTGGGGGGTATGGGAGTCCACTATGGGAGATTCCTAGAAAAGCACAGTAACATTATTATGCAGATTTAAGACCTCACCTTCCACATTGACAAGTTTCTAGAGTTGAGGTCATTCCCCCCTCAGTAGAGAAAGGGTGATACCTTTACAAATGGAGATTTCCCTTACAAATGCTCTGTTTGGTAAACAGAACTTTGATAGGAATGGGTGTGGCAAAGATCCATCCCCGTCTATCGATACCCAGAGTCATCCAAGGTCATGGACTGTCCCAGGGACAGGTCTTCCATCCCACATCCCTTTAGACAGTTGGTCAGGGGGAGGTCAAATGTCCTTCAAGATTCTTCTGAGCCTTTATTGTCTTCAGCTTGAAAAAATCTGCATACCAGAGTGGTGCACCTTGAAGTGGCCTGCCCTGAACTCCATCAGCAGAGAAGGGGAGCAGATTTTGCCACCCCAAAATATGTTTCTTTGTCATAAGGATTCTTTTGAGGTAAAGGTAGTCAAAACCCAGCAGATTCAAGAAAAGCTCTTTACCTCCCCCTCAGCTGCCTAAATTTACATTGGAGAAGAGGCCTGCACCAGGAAGAGAGCTATTACCATAGATGCCTTTTTATCTAGGAAATATCTGCATAACAGGGCAACCTTTGTTTTCCAAACTTTTCCTTTGCCTTCCTGTGAATGGCCTCCTTCCCTTTGCATTCCCCAGATCCCTACCCCTTTCCTTAGCTCAGGATGGTATACAAACTTCAATTGCCTGACTGCCCTTTGAGTCTTCATATCTCTGTAGGGGAGCAGAATTTACCACCTCAAAACGTGTCTGCTTGACCTGATTACTTTTAAGAACAAAAGACTTAGGAAGAAATTTGACTTTCCCCCTAACTGCCTAAGAGAATTTAAGATAGAAGGCCTGTTCAAGGAAGGAGCTATCACCATAGATAACTATAGTATAATATGAACTATGTGGGGTAGACAGGGAGGAACCTAGCAAGGCCCATTTGATCAAAGTCCTCTCCATGTCCCATTGTCTCTACAAAATACAGCAAACATTTGTTTACCAAACATTTGCTTTTCCAACTCCATGTGAATTGCCTTCCTCCCCTTTGAAGTCCCAAACCACTAGCCTCAACATCCTCCTTTGTCTTTAGCTAAAGATGATATTTAAGGTGGTGGCTTTAGTCATTTTGGTGAGTTACTTGGTTTTTCTGGGTTTCTTCCATATGTACATGTTATTACATGTGTTTGATTTTCTCCTGTTATTCTGTCTCATGTCATTTTAATTCTTAGACCAGCCAGAAGAACCTAGAAGAGTAGAGGAATATTTCTTCCTCCCCTACATCTCTATGGAGCTCCCATATGTAATTTTATTTGTTTTTCTCCTGTTAATCTGTCTTATGCCAATTTAATTATTAGATCAGCCAAAGAACTTAGAAGGAAAGGAGGGAAAAATCTTCCACTCCTCCAGCAGCTTTCCAAGATCCCACAGATAGGAGATAGTATAGTCAGAACTTCAATCCAGGGAATATAACATGAGTGTTTGAACACAAAATCACTAAATCTCAAAACTTTGGGCAACTTTTTATCCCTTAAAATATTTGTTGCCATTGTATTTATGATGATTCAAAAGTTTAAAACATATAAAGAGAATGGTGAGGTAAATTATACTACATAAAATGATATAAACAAAATTTTTGTATTGACAGCATTTAAAAATAATCCTAAATGTAAATATAGGATAAAAAAATTGATTTCAGCTACAAATAAAAAAATAAAAAAAATTGAACTGTCAATAGAGATTGTATTTAATATGTGCAAATATGTTTCTGTATTTTCTATTTGTAATGAGTATATTAGTGTAGAAATAATAAATACATTTATTTTAAACATTGACATTTAAAAAATATCTGTCAAGGACATTGGAAATATATTTTTATCTTTAAGTTAAAAATCCTCTACCTTCTTTTACAGGTCACTTTATCATTGCAAAAAAAGAGGAAATATTGACTTTCATCCTCTTTTTTTAGTTGGTATATCAAGAATCACAGGATTTTCTCATACCAGGGTCAATGTACTTATCTATCTGGAAGGTTAGAGGGAGAACAAATTTTGCCTCAGATACAAAGAGGTTTAGATTTACAAAATTTTCAGGTTATGTACACTTAGTGACATCTGGTGTCATACTTCATGCTAAATCTAGGGTTTAAAAAATATTTTATCATTTCCATTTTAAGATCATGGTTGTTTATATCTGTGAACTCTTTGCCTGCTCAAATATCTCCATATGGGTATGATTGCTCACCTAGGAAAATTAAGAGAAAATACATTATTTGGCATTTAATTTATATTAAAATTTGTAAGCTCTAGCCTTGCAAATACCTTAAGAAATAAAGCTGATAAAGCAACCTGATCAATTAGTCAATTTACAGTACATTTTATTCCAGTTCCGTGGAAAAAAAGAAAAACCAACTGCATTTTTTAGGCAGATGAAAATCGCTGACCTTGAGTGGCATATCTCTAAGCCCCAAGTTTGAGATTAAACTTTGACTCTTTATGTCACCTGGGTCCCATGTTACAGATCCCATTTTCTCACTTCCCAGCTCTAATCTTATCTCTTACTTCTTTCTAGTATAGAAAGATTTATCTATTAAAGGCAGATCTATTTCCTGTCTACTGATTTTCTGACTATTTTAGTTCCTGTTGATGCAGTACCCTCCCCACGCAACATCAGCAAGTTTATTTTCTTCTTTTGTTTTTCAATTCTGAATTCCATGTTTCTTCCTATATGGATAGTGTTTCTTACTATATTGCTCACCAAATTAAGGCTTAAAAAAGCTCAAGTTGGTTTCTCTTTTTTATAAATCAGTGCTATCCAATAGAACTTTCTGCAATGGTGGAAATGTTCTATATTCATGTTCTCCAATATGGTAGCCACTAGCCATATTTGGTTATTGAGCACTTAAAATGTGTCTCATGCAACTGAGGAACTGAATTTTTAATTTTATTTAATTTTAATTAGTTGAAATTGAAGTAAGCAACTGTGGCTAGTCGCTACCATATTAGACAGCACAGATTTAGCATATTCTAGTAGATTAATAAAATCCTAATCAATTATTATGTTTAGAGAGAAAATGGAGCACACTGGAACATTCATTTTCTCATTCCATTGATAGTCTCCTCCTTCTTCTATAACCTTTCCATCATTTCTCTTTTTTTCTCTTCCATTGTTCCTCCTTCTTTCTCTTTCAACAAGGATCTTTGATACTTGGTTAGCAGTGTGGAGATAGAAATCTTGAGGACATGTGGAAGAAATGGTGATTGTTTGCTTACAAGAACCAAATGGAGAGAATTAACTATGGAGAAAGCTCAAGACTTTCCTTCTCTTTTAATCAACTCTACCTTCTATGAGGAGGAATTCTGTCCAAGGACAAAATAATGTAAGTTTGACAGGAGTGTCCTCTAAGGTATCTAATATTCATGAATCTAGACCGGCTAATAAATTCTCTTTATTGTGTAAGCTAGTTTAAAATTGGTTCTATCAACTAATAAGTTCCCTCTAATTCAAAAGGTTAGCATGAAGATCATTTGAATAATATATGTGAAATTGCCCAGCACTGTGATTACTTAAAAAGTATTATTTTCTTTTTTCCCTGAATTTCATCTGATACCATGCATAGTGATATGCTTTTTTTACTGGATCCATTCACCTAGCACATTCATGGAAATCCTATGATTCTCATGTTTTGGAGAAAAGAAATATACCGTACAGCCCATGGTTCTTCCAAATGCTCTGCCCTCTGTTTCCCTTAAATACTCTGATATGTGCGAGTTGTTTTTGGACCGTATTAAGTGGATCACTGATCTATTCCTTTGGCTTGATGCCATATGACAGGCTACAAAGTTTGCTGCTGTTTGGCAGTTTCCATGCTGGGCACAGCTGTCAGCATCTCTTTGCCTTCATTTCAGAGAATCTAATGCTACTGGCAAGACATCAGAAGGCGAGCCAGAGAATAACTGGGGTGTCTCTTTAGCAAAGGAGAAATGCAAAGATCATCTCCCAGACCTTTCCTCTACCCCAGCTGTTTTTTGGGCAGTTTCTCCATTTCACTGATGAAAAATTAGATTTTTTTCTTTATCTTTCCTATTCACATGCCCCAGTACACAGAGGGGAAGCTGAATTGTCCCATTTTTATCACATTACTTGCTGTTTTAGCACAATACTGTGCTTGAAGTTATAGCACAAAGAGACAGCTGTTACACAGAAGGCATATGCCCTGCCTGCTGGGAACAGACTCTCCAGATTCATCCCTGAACCATGGACTGTGAATCAACTTATTAGTCTTTTCTAAAAGGCAAATGGAAGTGGAAGTGGAAGAACTGTCCTCTTCACTTATTCAGTTGACTACTGTTTGGCTCATTAATATGATGTGGAATTGTGGTGAGACACCCAAGAGAAGGTGAAATCAGTCTACTGAAAGGCAAAGGGAAGGGTATTGGAAAGTCACAAAAAAGGGAGAAGGAGTGATACTATACAAGATGGAGAGAGTATAATGTAAAAGTTCTTCAAGTAAGTAAAAAAAATTAGGATGGGGAGATAAAATTTATAAGTGGCTAAAAGAGCCATTGGAATGCTTGTTGAATGTTCAGTAAGATAAACAGTAATATAAAAGCCAAACAATCTAATATGTCTTTGGACCATATTCACAGATAAATAAGGTCCTTAATGTTGATGATGGTGAAGTAATGTTTACCTTCTTTTGGTAATACTCAAAGTTTAGTATGTACTCTGCACCGTGCTACATGATTTGGTAACATGATATTATTTACTCATCATGATAATTTCATGAAATAGATATTATTAATCCCGTTTTACATATGAGTTAACCAAGACTAAGAGTAGATAAAAACTTGACCATACTCATAAAGAGTTGGCTTTGAACCCAGGTGTGTCTGACACCAAGTCTATCACCTTTAACCGCATATTGGTGCCACTGTGGAATGGCAGCCTGTGTACATGAGCTATCAACTCTAACAATCCTACACAACTGGTCCTTTTCAGCCAACAAATTCTAAGGTCTTAGCACATTTCCTAGCCCTCATTTCTTCTCTCTTTTTTCTGTGAGCTTCACCCTTTCTTTTTTTCTTTAGTGCCAATAACTCCATTGTCATAGGTGGAGATGGGGAGGGAGCACTTGGATACTTGGAGTAGGGGGAGGACATTGCCAAGTACTTTACCTATGGATGGAGGGATGTAGGTGGAGTTAGAAATATTGTCAAGAGCTTGATTTATTTAGTGGTAGTGAGAAGACCAAACTATTTGAAGTGTATAAATAATGATAAGTTTTTTAAAAAGTATTTTAAGTAACCGATTCCTTTCCATGGTTTATTTGCTGTAAATAAATATTGGTTATTTTCTGGGTTTTAATAATTACTCAAAAATTTGAAATAGTATTTTGCCATCTAAGATTTTCATAAAGTATTTTTCAAAATTTTATTATGAAAATGAAGATATACCTTGTGCTAGGGCAGTTCTGCTGGAAGCGATTTGGGAAAAAGTGGTCCAGAATGTCTTCCTTTATTTTGATTATTTTTTTAAGAAGAGATTAACTTCCTTTTTTTTAGAAGCAAGCCATTCAGTCTTCTCTGCTTCCATTCTTGATCTTTATAAGAGTAAATGTTGGCAACTTTCAGAGTGTGTTTGATTTCAGATGAGTATTCTGGGGGTTTGGAATTGAAGTGAAAAAGGAATTCTGTGGGTGAAAGATCCCATTAGTATTTTTATGTGCATTTAAAAAGAAATCAAGGTAAGAGTCTCATAACATAAAATTCACCATTTTAACCATTTTAAAGCATAAAATCCATTAGCTTTTAGTACACTTACAGTGTTGTGCAACTATCACCACCTAATTCCAGAACATTTTCATCACCCCCAAAAGAAACCCCATGCCCATCAAGCAGCCATTCCCTATTTCCCCCTCTTTACAAAGCAAACCGCCAGTTTGCTTTCTGCATCTATGAATTTTCTTATTCTGGGTTATTCGTATAAATGGAATCATATAATACGTGGCCTTTTGTGTTTGGCTTTTCCACTTAGCATAATGTTCTCAAGGTTCAAGCATGTACTTTTATGTTTCAGTAGGGCTGAAGGAGCCAAGCTTCTCAATGTAGATCAAGAGAGAATAGCATTAATTTTCATGGAATCTTTGATATACTTAAGGAATTTTAAAATTTGTTTCATAGCACTTGTGCCCATCCAACAGTATTTATTATCTTTTTAATAAAATAGAGGGAGATGCTAACCTTATGCAAACTACAAATACATTTTCCCCGTAAGGTAATAGGGAATGAAGAAATGAATAGCTAAAATGGACACTGGAGAAAAAAAGATAATTATAATAGAAATTCAAGTTAGACATATTTATTGCAGCTGAGGCTAAGACTAGCTGTTGGTGGAGCTTCCTGGAAGACAGTGTGAAAATGGAGTTAGTGGATGCATAGCTCTGCCATCTGATGATATCAAAGATTACATGTTGCCTGGCCCTAAACTCTAACAGGAGTGCAATATCTGGATGCTCATATAAGGAATGCTGAATCACTGCATGGAAAATGTCCTCAAAAGTCACATTTTCTTACCTCAGCTGCCATAGGTATAATTTGCCTTGGCCCATCTATCTGGTTTTCCAATGCCCACATAAGCTTTTCCATAGGTTGAGGAATTTTCATGATTGGTTTCCTTTGCCAGGGCGCTATCTCAACCCCAAACCACATCCCACACCTGCTTGGGTTGATCGTTTCCACTTTTTAGAGTTCACTGAACTTGTAATAAGCAAGTTTTGTTTCATTCAGTTGTGTTTTTATGTTTACTATGTAAACTGTGCTACTGAGGAAGCTGAGAAGGTGATACTAAAAATAGTAAAGACATGGTCCTTGCCCACAAAGAGGTGGTATTTAGTGAGAGATAGGAACATTTAAACAAACTGTAACAATGTATCATAGTAAGAGACCACCATATATGCAGGGTTAGGAGTCATGAATTGACAGAGGGTGCTCTGTATAGAGGGCGATCGAGCATCATTGTGGATTAGTGTCTTCCCTTCATATAAACCGAATCAGAGAGAAAAGGAAAAAGCCAAAGACAAGCCATGGGCTTCACTCAGGACCACGTTTTTGTTCATTCACTTAACTTGTGACTGACTGCTTTCTTCCTTTTTCTCCAGTCACTGGCTTTATAGTCCAGCTTTTGTGGAAATATCTCAACATTTATCATTCTGTTTAGTGTGGACATTGCTTTATGTTAATTACTATGATGCTCACCTTTAATTTTCCTGTTGCAATGCTGCCATTTTTTTCCTTGGAACTGTTCCTCCACCACATTTCATTTGCAGGGTACTCAAAATAGAGCCTGACATGTTTTAGACTCTCAACTCATTGTTTATTAAATGAATATATTTGCATATAGTGAAGTGGTTGAAAACTTGTTTTCTGGAGTCTCAAATCCTTGCGGTCTATACCTGGCTCTACCACTGGTTAGCTGTGTGACTTTGGGCAAGTTATTTAGTTTTTCTGAGCTTCAAGATCCTCATCTGTAAAATCAGGATAAAAATCAACTTGCTCCATAAGGCTATGCTAGCATGCAATAAGATTATGCATGTCAATTACCTAGTTCATAGTAAGTAATAAATATTTGCTACAACTACAAATATTACTGCAACTCATTTTGAAATTGCCTGGGCTATATGTTTACTCTGTTGGGCCATTAGAGACACTTTAGTGGTAAGATTCATTAAGTCTGAGTCTACGTATTTGGTTAGCAGCAGAATTTAATATTTTCTCTTTAGTTAAATTTTTATTTATATTTTTCTGGAATAATAGAATTCTAGCAGATCTCCCTTATTATTATGAAAATAAAATAAGCAAATGAAATTCTATACTTATTCAATGATATGTATTGAACATCTCCTATGTGGTAGACACGATTTAGTTACTGAAGATACAGCGGTGAACAATATGGACCAAAATTCCTGTCCTCTTGGATCTTCTATTCCAATACTTATGGTAGCTAACATGTGTGAGGGAGTTAGTCTGTGCGAGGAATTTCCCAAAGCACTTTATAAATATTACCCCATTTAGTCATTTAAATGACCTTATTAGTGACAAGAGATTCTCGCATATTGAGGTATATGGGGTAACTATTTGGGTTTGAAACTGATTTGGCTTGAACTAGAAGGCCTGACTTATGGCCTGTCAAACATACACTGCACATCTGCTTAACCATTACAGTAAAGAATACACTCTCTTAAGAGAAGAATGCATACTTCCCCTCCTACACCCTGTTGGTAACGCCCTATTGGTAAGGCCTGAATTAGTCCCTTCCTGGACATCACGTCCACGTGGACCTGCTAATTTGCAACTGAATACCTCTTTGAGATTTTGAGGAAAATGTATCCTGGATGTGTTTAATGTACGTTCTTTGTTCTAAAAAGCTATAAGACTGTACTGAAAACCATGCTTCTCCAGAACACTGTCTAAGGCCTTCGTGGGTTATAATCCTCGCTTTGGCTCAAGTAAACTCACCTTATTTCTCTTATCTATAGGATGGTCATTGGTTATTTTGCATTGACATTAGGGAGATAGTATTATTATCTCCATTTTTACAAATAGGGAAACTGAGGCACAGAGAGACCAGGCACTGTGTCCATAGTCCTACTGTGATGCAATAAGTGACAGAGCTGAGAATGTAACTCAGGCAGTTTGGTTCCAGAGTCGTGCTTTTATGCTATTATTCTGTATAAATGACTTTCAGGTAGTGAAATTTGCTGAAAAGGCAAATGGGGGAAAATAGGACAGATTTTTTTCTTAACTAATGTTAACCATCATCAATTTGATACCAAAGGGTAAACTAGAGTAGAGAATTGAAGGAAAAAAAAACCCCTCATTATCAACACAGTTAGAGAGTACTTGGCTTAAAAAAAAGAAGTTAAAGCCATGAACATCTAGGCTTTCTTCAATATCTCTGAGAGACAATAAACATAAAGTTCCAGTAATGTTATTTTTAAAAGGATAGAAAACCTCTCCAGAAAGCACTAAGTACTGCCTGAGAGTGGAGGAGGCCATTAAGGTAACTGCCCCAGACATCAATTTGCATCTGAGAAAAGGTCTTCAATACACAAATGTCTTTTCAAGACTTCACCTCTGTGGGGTTTACGTCATCTATCTTGTGATGGGAAAAAGCCTCCACACTACAAAGATAGGATTTACCTTGCCCTGAAATTTAGCCCACAATGGAGTCTCCATCTCTTAGCTGGCATTTCTATGCAAACCCTATTATTCATCAACATGAATCACATACCAGTACACAGCAAAGTGCCTGGGGCAGAATAGGTGCCTGATGTAAGTTTATCTTTTGTTTTAAATTTTAGGTAAAAACATTTTACTGAAAGACAAAGCAATTACATTTTGTGATAGTTGTACCTTCAACTCAGTCCTGAAATTATATTCTTCCCATCTTTCCTGCTGATCTAAGTCATTCCATCATTTCAAAAAATTGCCAGAAATAAATTTTATCATAATATGTTATACAACTTAACTTTATTTTCCCACCAGTCCACACCTATGTACTTTCCCTTAGACCAGCCACTCTCTGTTGTGTATTTATCACTCCGCCATTTTTCTTTTTTTGTGAGGAAGACCGGTGGTGAGCTAACATCCGTTGCTAATCCTCCTCTTTTTGCTGAGGAAGACTGGCCCTGGGCTAATATCTGTGCTCATCTTCCTCTACTTTATATGGGGCGCCGCCACAGCATGGCTGACAAGCAGTGCATCAGTGGGCGGCCGGGATCCGAATCAGTGAACCCCGGGCTGCCAAGCGTGAACTAAGCCACTACGCCACCAGGCCGGCCCTCACTCAGACATTTTTAATGTCATGCTCAAGCCCTGCTTAATCAAGGAAAACATCCCTGATGAGTTCAGGTCCAGATACAGTTTTCTCTTTGAACTCTTTTAATGATTGTGTAGGTTTCTTAATCAGATGAGCAAGTCTGACATGGAGAAACAGTTGTAAAGCTTACATGAATGTGATGTTGATGCAAATAATCCATAATCAATCCATAAATAAAAATTGGAGTGAGTTTATTATGAGCCAGATTTCAGGACCATATAGCCCAGGGCCTTCCTTCCCCAAGGAAGGAATGGCACCAAAGAAGTGGGGTGTACAGAGTGGTTATATACCATCAAAGAGCATGTATCAGGTATGATTGGATTGTCCCTTTTACAACAGTCACAAGATTTCCTAGCCTGCCTAGCAGGCACAATGATTGTTGGGCACAGCAGTTAGCAGGTCTGTTGTCTCGAGTTGGGTGGTCACAGGATGAGCACAGCCATCAAATCCTAGCCTGGGGAGAAATGCTTTTCCTTAAGGAAATGCCAATGTGGGGGAAGTTGCATCCTTATCTTAAGGGCATTTGTTCTTGTCTTTGGGACATAGTAAATGCTTAAAGCAGATACACAATGCATGTTAAAAGGCCACGTCAGGCCCTTGTGGAAAAACAAGGTCAGGCCGAATTAGTTTTATACCAAATGGCTTCCTCATACACTCCAATATATCCTGTTGCTTGCCATTTATTTATCAGTGAATATGAAGTAGATTGCTCAGGCTTAGCTCTCATCAAGGAATTAAGACAAACGCACAGAAGAGTTTTTTTAAAGTGCACTTGATTTGGTTACACATACGTGGCTTGGAGGCAAGTTAGAGGACAAAATGGTGGCATGTATAAAGATGCTCTCAGGAATTAGGAGGGAAAGTGGAGGGAATCCCAGCTTCAATCCAACTCAAAGGCAAGAAAAAAACTAAAGGGTGCAGAAAATCAAGTGAGTCCTGGAACAGGGAGGCCAATGAACACAGATGCACTTCTGTTTTTTCATTAGTTTGTGTGGTATTAATTCTTTTTAATTCTGCATTTTGAGAGCTGTCCTGAGCTTGGTGTTTAGTTTCTACTGTACCTCTTTGTCTGTCCTCACCTTCATTGCACAAAGAGTAGAAAGTGATTCTAAGTTGACAGCCTCCAAAAATAAAACCGACTCTGTTGGGTAACTTTGAGCAAATCACCTAACTTTTCTACTCCTGTCCTTATTTGCAAATGAGAAAAATATGAATTATCTTACAGTTTTGCTGTAAAAACTGTCTGCTTTGGACCCTCAAATGTTAGATTACTTTTCTTATATCAGAATTCTTCTCTCCTTGTTTTCATGATGCGCTCAGGTCCTTTGTGGAAATACATATGTTTAAGCAAAAAGTAAGTAAATTGTGCCATCACGTCTCATATGCTTGTCTTATCCCTGGAAAGCTTGCCAAAGCTCTCTGGGGATAGAAATTATGTTCTGCTCCTTTTTTTTTTTTCCTATCTTGGGATTCTTTGTACACCACAGATATTCAATATATCTTGTTTGATGATGATTGACAAGAACAAATTCAATTGCTCTGCTTCACCTTTATGAAAGATGCTTGCCTCCACTAGAATTTTGCATCCATTAACTGTCCCCTCCCTTCTGTGCATTGTGTTGATAAAATCTAAATAGCTATCTATTTTTCAATTACTTTCCATATTTGATTTCTGAGAGATATAATAGAGAATATTTTGGGGGAGTGGGGATAAGGTAGAGATCTTTATTCTGGTACATTTTTGTCTCCTAGCTAATCACTAACACAAGAACTGAGTTAGATTCCAGTGCCTTAAAGACCCCTTTTATACTTTTGATTTAGCTTAATGGTTTAATGAATGTATGTCTCAACATCTGCCTCATACTTTCTTTGACCTTTGTTGCATCTTAGTCTTGATTGGACCTATCTATCTCACCACTTAATTTACTAAAGGAAAGGTGATTTGAAAACTAGAGGTTCTCTCCACTGAAATCCCACATCCTGAATGTGAAAAATAGTGGGAATTATATAACCCTAAGAATATACAATTGGGAAAAATAATACCCCTGCATCAGACACACATAGCTCTGAATCCTAGCTTGATGACTTGCTAGCTGCATGTCTCAGTTATTTTTGCCCTAAACCTTAGTGGCTTAAAACAATGATTTTATTTTGCTCATGATTTTTTGGATCAGAATTCTAAGTAGAGCCTAGCCAAGAAGTTCTCACTTGGGCTCTCTCATGCAGTTGCAGTTAGATGTTGGCTGGGGCTGCAGTCATCTGAAGGCTCAACTGGGCTGGATGTCCAAGATGGCGCACTCACATGACTGGCAGTTGGTATTGGCTGTTGGCTGGAAGCTCAGCGGGGGCTATCTAAGGAACACCTACATATGACCTCTCCAACATAGTGGTCTCAGGGTAATTGGAATTCTTATATGGTGCCTGGGTTCCCTCAGAGTGAGCATCCCAAGAAAACGAGGCAGAAGCTACATGGCCTTTTGCAGCCTAGCCTTGGAAGTCAAATAGCATCACTTCTGCCATGCTTTGCTGGTTAGAGCAGTTAGAAGATTTCCTGGAAAAAAGAGGACACAGACTTCACCTCAAAGTTGATTGTAGAAGAGCATGTGGAGGTATCGTTGTGACTATCTTTGGAAAATGCAATCTGCTCTAGCATGTGACTTTTGTTAAGTTACTGACACACTTTGAGCCTCAGTTTAGTCATCTCTAAGATGGTGATAGCTTGTAAGAAATTTCACGATAATCAGATGGATAGGTACAAGTTTGCTAAACATTTTTCTCTTAAAAAAGTTTGACCTTATACAATTATTTGGCATCACAAAATGCAGTTTATTTTCAGACATTTTAGACCTGTAGGCCTGTTTATGAATGCATGGCTCTGCAAAGATAATTCTGAGATTGTATCTGCATTTTCACACAGAAAGGGCCTTCAAGTCCATTGTGACTGTAATATATCCAAATGTTTCAGTTCTCTAATGGAACATTCCCTAACAGACTGTCATATCTAGTGTAGTTAACCATCCAAATTTAATTATTATTCAAGCAGTGAGATATAATATTCATTTCCTTGCAAAGAACTTGGCTTTGGTACCTCTCGGTGCGTGCCAGGCAATAGGTTATTAGTGAAATAGGAAAGGAGTCCCGACTCCCTTCCTGGTTCCAGGATGGGGCATTTATAGTTTAGAATCATAATTGCTGGATTCATTTTCAGTGTTGAAGTTCAGGCTGACCAAGCCCAGAAATTGTGCTTCCAGAAAATGAGCTCCCCACTCCCATTTCCACCCTAATTAGCAACCCACAGGGCCAACTCTCTTCTTCAGTTATAATTAAGAGGAAAGCAAACAGTACAAATTTGCAATAATCATTTATGTCATATTTATTTTCTTATGAATTATTAAATGGTTTACCATCCAAATTTAGTTAACATACCTGGTAATTTGAAGGTGGGGGGGACTCTCACCTTCACATTCATTTATTTATGGGGCATGCATAAATGAAAATAGAAGATTCTTCATATAAGGGTTCTCTCCCATTATCAACAGGGGGTTGATCACAGGGGGAAAGGATCACTATTGTAAAAGTCATAATTGTCAAGTTATAATAAGATGGTAAAGGGAGGAGGTCTGAATAAGAGAAACTGTACTTTGAAAAATAACAGTGTGGGTCAATTTTTAAACAAGCCATGCACATACGGATATTCAAGAAAATCTTGTACAATTTTTGCTTTTCCCACAGAGGTATCCCATTCAACATACTGAAACGTTTTCGTAGCTTATCAAGAAACTGAATTCTAGAAGCTCCCTTTATAAAACTGTGCAGGATTTATCCAAATAAAGAGGGAAGGAGGAAGCTAATGTTTTTACCCTGAGTTCTGATTGAATTGGTTCGCTTTGTAACCGGTATATGTTTACAAAATTAAAGAGAGTTTGGAGATGCCATCACACTGTGCCAATTTTCTTTTAAGTTTTACAAGTGGTGAAAGAGCGTGTCTGAAAGAATCAAAATAAAGATGAATATGTTTATTCTGAAAAGAAAGAAAGAAAAAAGAAAAGGTTCTCTGCACACAGTACTAATTTTCCAATCAGTTGCTTGGTAGAAAGCTTGAAAATTAAAATGAAATGAAAGGCATATTAAATAAAGGTGCCAGTTGCAGTCTTGTGCGTGTGTGTTTGTGTGTGTATGTGTGTGCACATTGTGTTATTGTGGTATAGATATAAAATGTCATGATCTGTTGGACATTTAATAGGATAAAAGAGATCTCTTATCTTAGTTGGATTACATGCCTCCTTGGAATACAAATCCCAAATGGAAAGCTTAGAATGCTTTCTAGACATAAATTGTTTTTGGTGAACTTGGATCATTTTTACAAATGGGGCTGTGTGCAGTGGGATGCATCTTATCCTAAGAACCTGAATCCAAAGGAGGAAACAAGCCCTAAGATTGGTGTATTTTATTCTCCCTAAAAACAAAAACCTTAAATTTAAATAACTGAGAATGAATGGTGTGCAATATTTCCCGAATGTTTAGTTTCAAGACAGAAAGGAAATACAGTTTGTGGGCAAAAAAGTGAAGAAGGCATTTAAAATTCTGCTTCATTATGAATGATGTCTCTGAGTCTTAAATGTGTGAGGATATGTTACATATTTAGTATCTCTGACGTATAACATTAGGATAAAGTAGTATATGTCAATCCAAATTATCTTGTACCATGATATAACAAGAATGGTAATGCAATTTCATATTTTCCTTTTGCTAAGAAGTTGTAATACTTGTTTGAATGCCTTTTGTGCTAACCACTGTGCTACATGGTTTAATTATGTCAGCTCATTTAATCTTTCCAATCCTATAATAGTTATTTGTTACAGCTGGCAGTTTAGTAGGCTGAATCCTAAAATGTAAACTCCAAAAGAATAATTTCAAATTTACTCTTCTTCCTAGATTAGTGACACACTACACTTAATTAAATTGTTAGGCTTATCTTAAAATTGTATTTCCCTTCCATGGAAACCACTTTACTTAGAGAAACAGGCATCTCCAATTCTACCTCGTGAGCTGCCCATGCGAAGTTTTATTTGTGACTTGATTGAAACTGTAAACATATGAAAGCCTTGGCTAAAACTGGTCCTGTGTGAGTTGAGAGAAACATGGAATGTAAAGCTTTCCAAAGAAACATAATCAATTTCAGAGGCAATTAATACAATTGGAGTAGAAATTAGCCTGGAAAGATTGAGCAGTACCAAAACGAAAATTACAGCTCTGAGCACTTGCAGGATGGTAGCAACGTTAAATATATTATTGCTAATTTTTGTAAAGCCCTTGAAAATTAGGTATCATTATTCCCTTTGTATAGGTAAAAAAATAGCCTAGAGGGATCAAGAACTTTATTCAAGGTCACACAAACTGGTAATAAATTTAATTAGAGATATGTACCTTCAAGAATCCTTCATTATCTCTTGTGTTTGCCCCGTCCCCTTTCATTGGTTATTAATGGGAACATACACTTTAAACATAGAGATAATCTAATCTTAACATTTGACATAATATATTTCAAAACCCCGAGATTAACTGAGAAAATCAATCCAATTGATCAAAACTCTGTTGAATGCAAAAATGGTAAAATGAAAATCCAGCAATATTACAACTGGTTCCCTTAATGGAGGTAAAGATTCAGGAGAGATTAAAGTGGTGATTTGGCAGTGGTATCATCAACACAGATGAAATCAAGTCCCCATGTAACTTTATGCCTGGTGTTATTTGATTTACCATCTATTTTGATTAAATTATACCAAATAATTGCCAAATGTCCTCTTCAGTCTGTGTTGCATAGACAGCCCAAGGGATAAGATTGGACTAGAAAAGCACTGAAAATAAATGACTGGATCTGGATTTTTTTTTCCTGTCCATGAAGCAATCTGATTAACTGTGTTGAACATTTTTGCTTTTGTGATCACTGCTTTAGTCCCAGAGCAGGTGTTGTAAGCACAAATCTATGTAGGAGATTTACAATTAACATACATGCTTGAAACATGTCGGTGTAATGAAGAGGTGTTGAGCTGCCAGTACTGGGACTGAGCATTATGGCTGCCTATTTGCATTGCCTTTTAAAACACAGTGTGGCACAGGATGCCAGGTACCATCTTTTTTTTTTTTTAGCATCCCGAGGAATGTTGCCAAACAATGTGTCTTAGCTTGGGTTTCCCTAGAAGCAGACCTATGACAAGATGAAGCACCTGGAAGATGATCCTAGGAGGCACTAGTAGGGGAGCACAAAAATGAGACGGGGAAGGAAAGGAAGAAAGCATAAGGTGTATGAATCAGATGACCACTGTTGTGAGCCCTGAGGTCAATCCCACTAAGGAGCTCTGCGTGGCATTGCTGAGTATCCCTCAGAGTTGTCTCACCCAAGATCTGAGGATACTGAGTTATTTCTCCACCAACTCCTGCTGTCATTCACTGAGGGCTGTTTCTAGAAATATTAAATACCTAGCACTTATTGCTTCCCCTGTGTGGGCTAAGAATGCTTGGGTGATAGAAAAAGTCTTCAGGCAGAGAGTTCCAAGTGTTTACCTTAAAATGCCTTTGGTGAATACAGAGCTCAAAAGTGAGAGCCAAGGGCTTAGGAATGGGGCACCAACTTTATCTGCCACACAAAGACAATGTCAGGCAAGTCTTTTATTTGTTACACTTCAAAATTTACTAAGCATCTACCTACCTCCTCTGCCTGGTGAACTGAATTAGGTGCTAGGAGATGTAAAAACAAAGAAACATTCCCTAGGCACGAAGAATCACCGTCTTTGATAGTCCAAAGCTCACCTAGAATTGTTGCTCACGTTTTCTTCAGTCTTCTATCACATGTTCCGAATTAATCGGAACCAAATAAATGGTAGGGTGCAGTTTTAGGTGCTGTCAACATGACATCACCAGCATGCCTTTTTGAATCATGGGTAAAGAGCTACACCATTCCCTGTGTTCACCGCCACCTTCCCACTGAACACTACATTACATTCTATCTTTCTCTGCTTTTTATTTTTTTTTAAACTACATTCAGGAAAACATTTTTTTCCCTGACTCTAAACTCCTGTGCAATTATTGCCCCCTTGTTGACATTTTACTGTTACATCCATATACCCAAAAGAATAATTACGAAAATATAATGCGGAAAAAGAGAAACATCATCATTTTAATTGGTGAGGATTAATCAAATCATAAAACCACTACATATTAACCTCAATGAACTGTCTCAGACTCTCACCTCCAAAGTTGACATAAAGGTAACCCAAGCTCTCCTGTGAGGGCTATTCATACCCATTAATTGTTACAATACGAGATATACTAGGTCTCAGCTGGTTGCTGTTTCTTCTGTATTTGAAATGTGCTTCTCAGCAGAGATCGGAGGACACCATTGGGACTCATTTGAGTCTGACTTTCACATTAATTTTGCTGTGCTGTGAAGAGCAAAGACAAAATCAATGTCCATCAGTGATTATTCAAGGTAAGATATCTAGTGATATTGAATACCAATGGCAGCACCAGGCATAAAATTTACTTAAGGTTTGTTGAGTTGACAGCCATTTATTCCAGTCCTGCTTCATTTTCCCTGTTGCACGTATTTTTTTAGGAAGATAAAACAATTACAAGGAAAAAAATAAATTCTACTTACTGACTCAATTTGCCAGAAACCAGATCTCTTTCAGAATGGTAGAGAAGAATTAAAGTTGTAGGATTTTATAAACCTAACTGAGAATAATATCTTTCCAACTGGCAGAAGCAAAATATTTCACAGTGCATATTGACACAAAACCACGTGGCTCAATTAAATTTTCGTAATGAAGGCTCTTTGTAACTCGTGACGGAACTTGAAAAAAAAGAAGAGCCTAGAGCTATTTCTTGGGTTCTGAATAAATATTCTTCAGCTGAACACATGCTCATGGCAAAAGAGTAATAATACATCTGGGTTTAAAAGTTTATTTATTTCAACAGTTATGCTGAAATCTAAATATGCTCTCAATGATATGTTATGCTTTTAAAGAAATTACAAACAAAAACCAAACAATAGTGAAAAATATTAAAACCTTCTTTATTATGTCATGCCTGAGGCTCCAATGTAGGTTGTCTTCACAGCATCTAACTTTTTGGTTAAATAATGGTAGAAGAGGGGTTGTGGGATGGGAGGAGGGTCTCCAATCAGTCTGTGCTTGAGCCACAAGCAACTCGGCAGATATTCTCCCCCATTAAATTGAGCTGGTGGTGCTGGGTAGACACGTACACCGTTTCTATCCTTTCTGTCTATACTGTTGTTTACGTACTCAGCATCATTGAACAGAAAAGAAAAGGAAAAAAAATTCAGATATCAGGCTTTTCTTTATTTTTCTGGCAGCAAACAGTCAGTTTGAGTTGTCTAGTTTTTCATTGGCTATTTTGTCATAGTGTACTCAATACTTGGCATCTTATATGAGAATTATCTTCCAAGATATATCTTCCAAGAATTATCTTCCATTTCCTCTCTGTTTAATTTTGTAATTTCACGTGAGAACTTTAGAATTTAGCCCTGAGGGATATGCGCTTCCTTGTTTGCTCAGGTGGCTGGTTCCCGGAGGTCAAGGGCAATGTGCTGAATCAGATAAAGGTTTATCCTTTCCACATTACCTCCCTCTTTTAAGAACCTGATGTTTGACCTGATCTTTAGGTTAAATGAGGTAGGGCTGATGATGAACTAGAATGGGTGATTCTGAGGTCATGGGAGACTATCTGAAGTTTGGGGACTCTGGTTTAATTCAAGATCAACACACACATGTCCCATATTAGATATAAACCTTCACTAGGGCCATTGTCCCTCCAGAGCATATACATAGGGATATAAAACCTATACATTAAATAGGAGTAAGAATATAGCAGTGGCTGATGGAAAGGGTCCATACTGCCAGGCGGAGTGTAGTGTTCAGGCAATAGACACATGTGGGTGTATTCACAGTGGATATTGAGATGAATGAAATAATACTCTGACTTCAAGGAGTTCACGATATTGTGAGGGAAACAAATAGATGCTAAAAAAACTACAGTTTGGAATAACAAGCTAATAACAACTACAGCTTTAATAAAGAGAGAAGAAATAAATTCTTAGATTTCCCAAAATAGGGGTGACTTTCCTTTGTGGAATAGAGGTGGGATTTGGAAATGTGGCAGAAAACGGTGGTCTCCTTTCACGTGGCTGTATTTAAGGACAGACTTCCAGCCTCTGAATCCTCCTTAGAGAACAGCAGGATCCAGGAACTGAGTTGTTGCCTAGTAAATTCATTTTTTCTTGGGTAGGGTAAAGGTGAGGGCTTAAAGGTGTGAGATGAATAACTTATGCCCTGTTAAGGAGTTTTATTCTACACACTATGAATCCAAAACATTTGGTTTGCAATGAATGTATTCTTACCCCTCCTGCTTTACTGGCAGTTAGGCACAGGCCAAGTTGATTTTTATCATTTGATTTCCATGCCTACCACAGCACCTGGAACAAAGGATAGGCTCCATAAACATGTGTTAACTGAATATTATGAGCCAAGGGGAGGCAGCCTATGTCTGGGAATTCACATCTCAGTTTTGTTGCTAATTATTCTCATAACCCTGCCAATCTGCTGCAGCAGCTCCAGTGTTCATTTTGTGTAGAATGAGGGGTACAACTATTTGTGCCCCAAGTAGGGTCACTGTTCAAAAATTTTTTACCCATTCTTGGAGCTCAATATTAATGGAATCATACAGTATGTACTCCTTTGTTTCGGACTTTTTTCTCAAAATAAAATTTTTGAGATTCATCTGTGTTGCTGATATATCAATAGCTTGCTACATTTTTTATTGTGGAATAGTGTTCCATTGTATTAATAAACCACAATATATCAAACTGTATGAATATACCATTCATACAATGTATGAGTCAATCAATAATTCATACAGTGTATATTTGTGTATAAATATGCCATTCCCCTGTTGATGAACGTTTGGGTTTCTTCCACTTCTTAGCTGTAATAAGTAAAGCTGTTCTGAATATTTTTGTATAAGTCTTTAAATGCCTCCTCAACTTACTTTTGTCTGGCTCCTAAAAATTCAGTCTGTTTGATATTGGACATATTTACTCTCCCATAGCCATACAAACACACAGACAATGTCTATTCCTTTTTCTAGGTTTGTCCAGATAAAATTTGAATACATGGACTCCCCATCAATTAAACAAGTGGACATGATTACTTTTCACTCAAAAGATATATTTTACAAGAGAAACACTGCATCTGTTCAGCAAAGATAAAGTCTTTCCTGTGACAGCTTCCATTGAGTTCTCATCAGATAGCTCTATCTTCTTGTCATTGTTGCCAGTTATTGATGGTTCAGTATCCGAGTTTCTTGGAACAGCCAAATGTAGGTTCAGTGGTTGGTATCTGATGGTCACATGCAAATTGATATCAAAGTTTCTGACACCGGACACTCCAACAGTTTCTTTGTTAGTCTTACTACAGAATAGAAAAACTGTGTCACAAAAAATGGCCCCTGGCCATGTACTCATAGATCAGTCCAGGCATGAAATACAATTGTTCCTCCAATAGCTATCAAGAAAAGAGGAAGTGGAAAAGTAGACTATGGGCTAGAATTCAAACAGCTGGTAAGTTTTGAGGTAGCCTGCTGTCTGAACTATTGATTGGTATAACAAGAGGGCAGATAAATTGAGATTTAAGACTAAGGCATCATCTGCAGACAAGAATGACCATTGTAGATTAACAATATTCCCTTGTCTTGATGTTTTTCTTGAGGTAATTCTCTAATATCCTCCACATTAGGAACTCATTCCTACCCTTGGTTGCAAAGTTTATTGAGTAGGGTGGATGTGCCATCCTAAATTCTTTACACATATAAGTGTTTAGCACGTATATTCATACATCTCCCACACCACACACAGATCAACACAAATAAGCTTAAAATTTGCCAAGTGTCTGTAACATGTCTATGATTTATCACAATGAAGTTGGCAATGGGATTGCTGAAGTCTGTTCCAAGTCTAAAATTCCTCAACAGAAAAGTTCAGTTTATTTTTGGTCCTTTATTTCCCTCTTTGTTTATTCAGATGTCTATTCCTTATGCTGTGCAAAGTCAAAGAAAATCACTAGGAAAATGCATGTTGTTGACTGTGTTCAGAGAGGAGTCTGTCTTCTTACTGAAATATGGGCTCCTGTAAAGTAGAAACTTGGGCATAGGAGGGCATGAAGAAATAGTATGGTCATGGTGTTTATCTCTATATTATAATTCTCATTCTCTCCATCACCTTCCATCACCTCTCCCGACATTTTTCCAAAGCTGTGGAATTGGAGCAGTCACCATCTGTGAAAAGTATAAGCTCCAAGTAGAGGCCAGTAATGCCAAGACAAATTTCCCAGTCTCCACTTAGAAAAACAGAAAATGACATTGTTAATTGGGGAGCACATATCTGGAAAGTTGTGCCAATATTCCCTTATCTAACTGGCCTTTCAAAATTGAGTGCACTCGCTGGAACCGCTGGATCAGATACTGTCACCCTTCACATTCTGGGGGAGATAATTTCAGGACTTTTCAGTCAGTCTCTGTTCAGCTCAGATTACATCAAATTAAAAGAAGGTGAAACCAACCATGTTAGTTTCATTCCATCTCATGGGAAAATATGTGAACCCCATTATGACAATCTACTTTATTTTTCATCTAGAAATTTTCATGAGACTCATTGCAGAGTTAATCAGCTCATGGACAAAGCAGTTAGTTACTGCAAGTCTCTACGATGAAAGGTGCTATAAAAATGTATAATGATAATAATTAGAATCATAATATTAATGATAGTGGAATTAATACTTTGACTTTCATCTTCTTCTACAGGTAAAAACATCAAAATCTGAGCATCATCCCTGAAAGTATAGATAAGAAAGGCTTTCTACACCTTGTCCTTCTCAAAAGCAATTAATTTCCATGTAAGAAAGTATTATTAGAATTCACAGTAGTTTTAAAATATAATATTAGTTTGTAAGGATATTCTGGTCAATGATTCAAAATAACTCTTGAAACTTACTAATGACATCATCCTACTTACTATTCCATAGAGATAGGTGGCAATGGTAGGAACTTCATTTGAGTTTTCTTGATGAATAAATGAACAAACAATGATATAAGTATTCAGTATTTACTGCATAGTGGCATTTAAGTGCCTAAAATGTTTGCTCGTAGCATACTCATTGTAGCAAATTTGGAAGATAAATATTAAAATATATTACAAAAGAAAAATAATCATAACTAACCCCACTCTTCAGAAGAAACCATTTGTGACATGATATGGTGGATCATTTCCTTCTAATCTTTTACTTCCAAGTGTATTAAAAGTAATAGTAATAATAATAATAGTAATAATAATAACTGTGGTTATACTCAGTTTTGTAAACTACTTATTCTAGTTAACCAGTTTTCAGTTGTTAAGTTAGCTCTTTGGAGTGCAAGGATCAGAAACTAAGTTAGTTCACTTAAAGGAAACAAACCAACCAACAAAAAACAAACAACAAAGAAGGCTGTGCATTCTTGATTGGCAGCTCCGGCCTAGATTTGGAAGTGAGAGTTGTTAGAGGTTGAGGCAGATCTGGTAAACTTTTCTCTCTCCCTCTTGATTTTGTTCTATGGTCTCTCTCTTTCCTTCCATGAATCTTCTCTCTTCCCTTCATCACCTGGCTCATCCTTGCCATAGTCTCTAGAAAACGCTCCAGAAGAAGCTAGTATGTTTGGCGTTATTATTTACCATTGCCCTCACTGAGTAAGAGAGAGGGATCACTTGTGCACTGTCCCCTAGCTGGTTCACGGGCCCTCCTTGGATCAAGCTCCTCTAGTTCAATCAGTGGCAGTGCATGTACAACAGCCTGATATGGTTTCACTAACTGAGTACTTTTGGTCAAGGCACTTTCTAATAAAAGGACAAGTTGAATGAATATGTCCAGTATATACCATTTATTATGCCATTGCAAACTTTTTATTAACATTCGTTCATTCAGCAGATATTTATTAAATATCTACCATGTGCCAACACTGCTGTAGGTGCTGAGGGTGCATCAATTAACAAAGTAGTCAAGAATCCTTCTCTTTATGGGCCTGAGATTCTATTGGGCCAACGATAAACAGAATGAATGAATGAATGAATAAATACATAAATAAGTGACATAGTGTATTAGATGGTGGTGAGTACTAAGGAGAAAAATAAAATAGGGAAAGACATTATGGAGAAAAAAAGAGAGAGAGGGAGAGAGAGTGTCTGTGTTGGCGGGCATGGGGGTGGGGTTGTTTGCAATTTTAGGTTGGCCAGAGAAGTGCTCTATGAGATGAAATTTGACTCAAGATTTGAAGAAGATAAAGGAGTAAGCTATATAATTTAAATTATATTTTTGTTAAATAATCTTTGTAACAATTACTAAAATTCATTAAACACTTATGTTCCAGGGACCATTCTAATCACATTGTACCTATTTCTCAATCCTCAGACCACCTGTTTGAGTTAGTTAGGCTATTACTCTTCCCATTTCACAGATGAGGAATTGAAGCATAAACAGGACTGGCTATGTGCCTGTGGTCTCTAAGTTAGTAAATGAAATGCTTGAATTTAAGTAGATTCTGGAGCCCTGCTCTTAAATGCTTCTGAAGCTCTTCCAATGACATACTAATTTAAAAAAATCAAATGAATCCACAACTGCACAAAGAAGAAAGAAAAATGCAACACAAATTCCCCATTCAGGGTATGCAAAATTGACTCATTTTGATTAATATCCTACTCAGATACCTTTCTATGTCTCTATGCACATCAATGATTGTGCACATTTCACCTAAGTGAAACAGTACTATATATGCCGTGCTGTGAACGGCCTTTCCACTCAAAAATATGTCATAAGAATATTTCCAAATTAATAAATGTAGATCTGTGCCATTCCTTTTATTGAACTTTGAATATTTCATCATATGGATACATTGCAATTTAGTTAGGCAGTTTTTCAATTGTTGAACATTTAAGTTACAGAAATCAGTCTGTGGTCATACCTACCCTCACTCTCTCTCTAGCCATTCCTAGAATTTCTAGAAGATTAATATGGCCCTTCAGCAATTAGTACCCATTGTGAAGATGGCAAGAACGAAAAGACACAACTATTGTAGGCTCCTATAGGAATAGAAGCTAATTCTGACTTCCATAACCAGTGTTTTAGGAATTTTTTCCTTCAGGACATAGAAGTTGACATTTCCTTAATCTTCCATTTATAGCATATATTATTTCCAGTGACAGGGTTTGGGCAAGTCAATTTATGGTACCATCTTAAAATGGAATCGAGCATCACCTCCTCTAGAAAGGACCCCAGGCTATCCCTGTTAAGGTAGGTGCCCCATCTCTGTGCTCCTGTGACTCTCTGTCCTTACCACTCCCTATTCTCACACTCACCATATTTTATTTTAGTTATTGCTTCATTTGTCTGTTCTCTCCACTAGATGATAAGATCATTAAACGAAAAGAATATTTCCTTAATTTCTGCATCTTCAGCACAAAACTCACTGTTTCTGGCATCTACTATGCACTTTAAAAGTGTTTTAGAAGAAGAGAAAGGAAGACATCAAGGGGAGGTGAAGACCAGCTTAGCTTAGTTACCAGAGTTGGGCAATGGGTTGAAATTGAAGGATAGCAGAAAGAACAAAACTCAGGGAGAGGAGAGAAGAAAAGCTGGAAGACAATATATGTGACCCAAAATGTTGATATTGTTGAATGAATAATGTTGTTCCAGTTAAGCACATTAAAGTAATTTGAGAACAATAAAATATTTATGCCAGGGACAATATATCTGCTGAATTACAAACAGTATTTAAAAAAAATCTACTCTGTGTATTTTACTGGAATCTACAGGATGGCTGTTGTCTCTGGCTTGAAAAGCTGTATATTCAACTTCATGCTACTATGTTTATATTTGAACCATTTAAAATATTTGTCGAGTGTCTACTCTGTGTGTGGCGATATGTTAGATAATGGACATTCAGATGTGCATAACAGACTGCCCAGTCCAACTCCTGTATGAGACTCCTCTACAGAACAGGTGAGGGAGTGGCCTCCTCTTACACAGGCAGCTCAGCTGCTCCTAAGAATGTGCATTTCAATATAAGATCTTATTATAATTTAGAAAGTTCTACAAGTTGAGCCAAAGTCCTGTTCAATCTAATGTCATACTCACTGGTGCTAGTTCTTTCCTCCTGAACCCCACAGATCATAACATGTTTTGTTTTCCAGGATAAATATCATTAGGTTCTTCAGTCATCATGATGTTCCATGGTTTTACATCCTCCTTCTACCTTTGTTTCTATGATCTTACCTATGACCTTCCTCTGATTGTGTCCTATTTTGGTCATGTGCTTTTTAAACTGTGGGATCCAGAATTGGAGTTCAAGATGAAAATTCTCATCACTGTTGGCGTGAAAGTGAGACATCTACAACCCTCAGGAGTTAAGAGCAAAAATGAGACACTACCACATTTGCATGTTGGATATAGATCTAAGCAGAGAGGAACTTTTCAGAGGCAATTTTCTGTGCAATATTAGCATTTATTCAATTCTGACCTTTGAGCTGTGGGCAATGAGAAGCAGCTTTTATAAATTTCTCCTCCCTAGTGCTGATTTTCCAGACATGAAGATGCCAGCAGGGGCTGGTAAATAACACAGCCAAGCTTTTCTCCTTTTCCCTTCACTCTCCTTGACATCTCATGAAGCACTCTCTTGTTTGATCAATATTTTCCCACCTAGTAAGGAAGAAGCCCACAGAGCCTGCCTCGGCAAGACTTCTCAGATGCTCCAAATGACTATCGAGTGGCTCCCTACAAACTCACTAGTCTGGTAAAATGTAACCTGAGTCAAAAAGTTCTGAGATGCTTGATGGCCAAAGAAAGGGAATGATCTTATCAAGAGCTTGGGGCAGCTTTCCACTGAGGCCACATTTTTAAGTTGGACTCTGGTAGGAAAAACTCACCAACCTTCTAGGACATGTCTCAGAAGGCATTATTTGCACTTATTTATTTGTTGTTTTTTAAAAAAATTCATTGAGTTTTTGTTTTTAGGTTCTTCTCCATTCATTAAATATGTTTATTTCCTTAGCAACTACTATGTGCCAGAAACTATGCCAGATGCTTGGAATATAAATGTAAACAGAAAAATAACAGTTCCTTCTCTGATAAAATTTACATTACACACACACACATAGTGAATGAGGGAGAGAGCAAATGAGAGAGGTTGAGTAGGTATCAACTGTGCTTAGTACTTTGAAGGAAAGAAAAAGGTGCAGACATATGAATATTCAGAGTTACGTTAGATGGGATAGTCAAAGAATGTCAAGGTGAGGCTGAAGGGTGAAAAGACAGCTCTACAAAGATCAGTATATTCGTTGGCTAGGGCTGCTGTAACAAAGTACCAAAACCAGGTGGCTTAGAATCACAGAAATTTATTGTCTCACAGTTCTGAAGGCCAGAAGTCTAAAATCAAGGTGTTGGCTGGGCCATACCCCCTCTGAACGTAATAGGGAAGGGTTTGTTTCAGGCGTCCTAGCTTCTGGTAGCCTCAGGCATTCCTTGGCTAGTAGATGGCCGATTTTTTTCTGTGTCTCTTCACGTTGTCCTCTCTCTGTGTGTGCCTGTCTTTGTGTCTAAATTTCCTTTTTTTTTTAATAAGGACATTAGTCATATTGGATTAGGGCCCACCTAATGACCTGATTTTTAACTTGATTATCTCTGTAAAGATCCTATTTCCAAATAAGGTCACAGTCTGAGATACTGGAGATAGGACTTTTACATATAGTTTTTCTGGGAAACACAATTCAACTCATAACAGGCAGGATGGATAGTGCTCCAGGCAGAAGAAACACATGTTCAAGTCCCTGAACTGGAATGGACCTTGGAGAGTTGGAAACACAGAAGACTGGTGGTTTGAACAGAGTGGATGGAGGAGAAGAGTGGCAGGAGCAGACCAAGAGAGGGAACTCTTTGGCAACTACAAAAACATCAATATGGATGATTCATCCATTTTTGCTACTAACACCTGCTGCAATAGCTTTTGGGGGCTATGCAGAAAGAGATTGCAAACACGGTTTTGTCTTTTCCTCTCTGTAGTTCATGGAGTGCAGCTAGGGACAGGAGGTCCCCGACTGGTCACGGTAGTTGCCAACTTAGATAGAAAAATTAATTTTTCTTGCAAGTCAAATTGCCACTCTTGTGTCCCTTGGCTGGACCAGGAACCACAGGAGCCATCCTGTGAATCATCTCCAAATAAAACTGTGAAAGACAGCAGGATGTGGACTTTGCACCGTGTCAGAGTCAGATGCCAAGTGGCTTCCTCGAGGGATCACACCATTCTTCTGGCTGCTAGGTTTGCGTCGGAAAGGCTGGGTATTTAGTGCAGTGGGAGAGGACACAGAAGAGGTGAAAATGAACACTGTGGAATTATGATCTCACTTCAACCAAATTGCTTTGGGCTTAGTATATTTAAAAAATTGGACTTTAGGTCATCTACATCTTCAGTTTGGCCACTCTTATCCCTAGGGCCTTTCGTATGAAAACTACATTTGCATGAATCTGTATTTATCTTCCTGATGATGTTATTTCTATTTCCTTTACCTCTCTTAATCTACTGTCAACTATGGAAGTTTATATTTCTTATTTTATCTCACACACTTAAGCCCTGGGCGACTCCCTCTCATTGTAATGATTACCTGGAACTGATTTTTTATTTTTTTGAATTTCATGTATACTTGTCCCTTTAATCCTTAAACAGCCTTACAGGTAGGTAGCTTAACTGCATTTTAAAGATAAGGAACCTGAAGAGTAGAGAATTTATGTGGTAATAAGACAGTGGCAATATGCCTAGTGTTAACGGCGTGAACTGGGAGCCACCTCCCTACGTGCAGATCTCAGCTCTGCCATTGACTGGCTGTGTGACCATAAGCTAGTTATTAAACCTCCTCGAGTCTCAGTTTCTTATCTATAAAATGAGGGTGGTACTAATACCTCACAGAGCTGAGGTAAATATTAAATAAGTAAATATGCATAAAGGACTCAGTCCAGTGTCTGGCACTTAGTCTGCACGAAATGTTAGTCATCGTTAAAAACTGGGTAAGAATTTCAGTTGCAGAACTTACTAGCTATGTGCATTTGGGCAAGTTCTTTAACTTTATTAAATCCTCATCTTGAGTATTCTCTCTACCAACCACTCTACCAAAGCATTATTGCGATGATTCAAGGAGATATTCCTTGTTGGGTCTTTAGCACTGTGTCCGGCCTAATGAACATTGTATAAGATAAAGTGAGAAAGGGAAATATTGGGCATGGTTTTGTAAATAAGGGTACAGGGTTTGGATTTTATTTCAAATGCACTAGGAGAGCCTTGGAGGGTTTTAACTAGAGAAGTGATGTGACACGTTTTAAGCTTTAGAAAGATCACTTTGGCAGTAGTGATTTAATGGAAAGGTTGGATTTGAGAGGTGAAATGGAATGGCCAGGAGGCTATTTCAGACATCCAGGCAATAAATGTGGTAGCCAGGACTATGGTAGGAATGGAGGCTGAGAGAAGTGACCCGATTTAGGATCTATTTTTGAGGTAATATCGACACATTTGCTGATGGATTGGATGTGGGAAGGGAAGAAAAGGTGAGAAGCTGGTGCTAACGCCTGGAGGATGATGGTGCTATTTATTGGGAAAAACAAGGAGGGAGGGAGTTTGAGAGGGTGACATCATGAGTTCTGTTGGGGCATTTTAAGTCTGAAGTATTACGCTTGATACAAGATTCTGCTTGATTAATAAATGAGCAAGTGTTTAAAGGGCTCTATGGGATTTATTTATACCCAAATCCTCACCCCCCCAAAAATTGAGGAAGTTTACATTGATATTAACAC
Source organism: Tapirus indicus (assembly GCA_031878705.1). Lineage (NCBI taxonomy): Eukaryota > Metazoa > Chordata > Mammalia > Perissodactyla > Tapiridae > Tapirus > Tapirus indicus. The sequence goes on along the minus strand of CM062927.1, from coordinate 25,455,839 downwards.
TGACAATACATCTAATGAAGTAGTAATAAAAGATCAACGTTCATAGAAGGAGGAAGAAAGTAAGCACCCTAACAATAAAGAGCTGTGATGGAATATGTGGTTTATATTTCAGCTCCTTGTAAAGAAATTCGTGATCATTCACAACATTTGAGCAGCTGAAAGCCAGAAGCCCACAAACCATTTGCATCAGGAACAATGTGATTTTTGAAATGAGTGGCATAATTAATAATATCTGTGCCAAGAATTTTAAAGCAAATTAGAAGCAAATGTTGCATGGCCATCAATTTTAACCATGTTATCTTAAATCAGGAGTGATAACATTAAAGCACAGCCTCTCAATGTACATGAGAGGGGTTACGGTGGTGTCTTGTCCATCTTTGAGTCATTGCTAGTTAGCACAGATGCTGGCAAAGAGTTTGTGCTTAAAAAATTAGGTAGGGGCCGGCCCGGTGGCACATCAGTTAAGTTTGCGTGTTCCGCTTTGGTGGCCCAGACCTGGGTGCGGACCTACTCACCCCTCATCAAGCCATGCTGAGGTAGCGTCCCATATAGAAGAACTAGAAGGACCTGCAACTAGGATATACAACTAGGTACTGGGGCTTTGGGGAGAAAAAAGAAAAAGAGGAAGATTGGCAACAGATGTTAACTCAGGGCCAATCTTAAAAAAAAAAATTGGGTCAAGAATGGAAGAAGGAGAGAGGAGAAGAAAGAGTAAGGGGCAGATGCTAAGCCATAAGCAACACTCCTCTCCCCATGACATCCACCTCGAGGACACAGTAAAATCTACCAAAGCTCACCAAAATCTTGGCATTATTAGAGTTCACATGGGAACCAAAAACAGATTATCATCATATCCAGGGTGATGCAAAGATGAGTGTGGTAGCAAAAGCCACAGTGTTAGCCCAATGCTCAATATTTGTAAAATCATACTACTTAAACTTAGGAAATTCCCCAGTGTTATGGGTTGAATTGCATCCCTGGCCCCCAATTCATATGTTGAAGTCCTATAACCCCCAGTACTTCAGAATGTGACCTTATTTGGAGATAGGGTCTTTACAGAGGTAATCAAGTAAAAATGGGGTCATTAGGGTGGGTGGGCTCCAATCCAATATGAAGAGCGTCCTTGTGGAAAGGGGAAATTTGGATAGTGATCCACACAGAGGGAAGATGTTTTGAAGAGACACAGGGAGAAGACAGTCATCTCCAAGCCAAGGAGACAAGCCTGGAACAGATCCTTCCCTCACAGTCCTAGAAGGAATCAACCCTGCTGACACCTTGATCTTGGACTTCCAGCCTCCAGAACTGTGAGACAACACATTTCTGTTGTAGAAGCCCCCCAGTCTGAGGTGCTTTATTATGGCAGTCCTAGCAAACTAATACACCCAGGCCATGGAATCCAGGTTTCAACAATTATATTTAGATCTCAGGGACCAGATAGCCTTCCCACTGATATTTGAGCTATATATAACCCACCACAGTGCTGCTCAAGCCCTGTATGAATCACCTGTAGAGCCTATTAAAACAGAGACTCCTGGGCCCCTGGCACCAGATTCAAATTCAGTAGGTCTGGGGTGGTGCCCAAGAATCTGCATTTATAGCAAGTCTCAGGGGCTGCTGATACTGCCAGTCTGCAGACCACACCTCGTAGAGCCCTTGTCTAGCGCCAATGCCTAGGACACGGTAGATGCTCAATAAAAATAAAATGAATGAATTTTAGGAATTCTCCTTTAGACTGAGAATCAAATAGACAAGTGGTCACTCATCTCATTCAATGATTCTTAGTGGGGGATATGCATGGGATCTACAGAATTCAAATTTCTGGGGAGTGTGTTTAGAATATGAATATTTTGACATAGACTTTGGGTCAAAGAGAGCTGCTCCAGGCAAAGCACTATTTGAAACAGAGTGCTTTAACAAACTTATTCTGATGTTGTTGAGGAGGAAAAGGTTTTGAAGGATAGAAGTAATTGCTGCAGCCAGAAGTCTACAGTTAGAAGTGATTGAAAATGGTGGCTGGGTCAGAGAATGCTAATCATCCATGAAGCGGGCTCGCCACGACTCTGACACCGTGTCTCCTGGTGCACTCTGTGGTAGGTGCATCTTTGCTGAATAAATACAAAGTGAACTTGACGGGAAAGGAGACCTCAGCAGTCCTACAAAGGCAATTTTGCAAGCTGTCTGGCTGTGGAATTAGTGGGATGTTTGCTCAGGAAGAAACAGCTGACGTCAACTTTGCTCTCTTTGTCTCTCAAGGGCAGAGTTAGCCATGCCTCTGGCCTGCACCGACACCCGCAGAGGGAAGAATGGCTTCCAGAGGGAAAGGTTAAAGTACAGGTCGGCTGGGCATCCACACTCCCAGTCCCTCCCTCCCCCTGTTTGTCATCTTTCTGGCAAGGTGAATTCAATGCCCAGTAATTCCTTCTGGCTTTCTGAGAGCTATGGACACCCAAATGTGAGAAAAGTCATCACGGCACTAACAAGATTAGCTCAGCTTCATAACCTAATCACTCTGGCCGGAGAGAATAATGAGGAAGGCAATGGACAGGGGCAAGAAACTTAAGGATAAATGGGATGTTTCCTTTAAATACCAAGAAGTGTGTGTGTGTGTGTATGTGTATGTTTTGTCTAACTCACAAAGGCTGACCTCTTTTCCATTCAAGGGGGCTGGTTAAATATGAAATGGGAACATGTCTTGTCTCTGTATCCCCTAGAAGCAATTCCAAAGCCTGGCACATAAGGTGCTATAAATGCTTTGTTGAACTATTAAATCAAGACCATTCTGATATTAACTTAATAAGAGAAGCAGCAATTAATTAAGAGAGGCAGACTAGTGTGGCAGAATGAAGGCTGGACTTGTGGGCAGACACGCAGTTCTACTTTTATTTCTAGCATCACTTACTGGAGAGGCTTTAGGAAATCACTTGATCTCTCAGGAACCTTATTTCTGTCTGGGTAAAACAAAGAGATTGCACTAATTTTTCTCCAATGTTCTGTTGGCTACTCACTAATGAGTGGGGTGTAATGAGTTTACTTTTGACTGTGTGTGTCTTGTCTATCCATCAATAAGGTATACTCCTAAGGCTAGGGTCCATTTGTGTTTTGGTATGCAATTTTAGGCAATATAAATGTCTTTGCATGAGTAGTTCAGATAATAAATGGACAAAGCAAAATGGTTACAGCATGTATTATGGAATTTAGATAGAACTGATGTTTGAATCTTGTCTTTGTCCTTCACTAGCTGTGACACTAGACGAGTTGCCTAAATTCTCTGGTCTTCAGCTTTCTTGTCTAAAAAATGGAGAAATTGATAATATACGACCAAAGGTTTAGACATCATAATTCTTCATTTTCCTTGAAGGGTGATGGGAGGGTAAAGATTTTAGGTGGGACAGTTTGGGGAAGTCCTGTGCTAGGCACATTTTCTCATTTGTTTGACAGTCATGAATAGATTAACTGATATGATTTGATACAAAGATGAATAAGACATAGACCCTGCACTCAAGGAGCTTATGGTCTAATAGAGGCAGATAAGTTTTCATATTTATTTTCTGTGAACCAAAGGACAGAACTTTGAGACTGTCATGTGGAGAAAAATTACCTACTCTCTCCATATTTTAATATTACTGTATGTAAAGGTAGAGGTGATATAATACCTCACACACTGGACACATGGTGCCAGCCACAAGGAATTTCATGTCACTTGACCGTTTTGCTTTTTTCTTTGCTGCTTCTTCTTCTTCTGGTTCACAGACCTTGTCTCCTCATCTCAACACAGGCTTGAGGAGCAGTGTGAAGAAAGGCTGAACTTACCGAGCAAAATGAAGACAGGTGGATTGCTTGTTCAGGAAGGAAATGACATCAGAAACTGTTTTTGACCAGATGGTGAGCAAAAGATGTGGGGGAAATTGATGCTACCTAACAAAGATGGGTAAAGTCTAGCTTTTCTGGAGGAGTACGTTGTGTGACAAGGAAATGTGGAAAATGCTTCCTATTAATACTACTGAACTTACCTAGGTTGTATATTAATAGAGAAATGGAAAAATAGAAAACATAGGTTTTGAGCACGAGGAGAAATTGAGGTTTGCATGTGAAATGAAAGAGATTGACCAGTAATTGATTGGCGGAAATGACTGAGGTTCACTTCCTGATAATTTTCTATTGGATTCTTGTGATGGCATTTATTCATTTAGTCATCAAAGTTTCATTTGGTGACCTTTCTGCGTTAGGTACTAGTTTGAGTCATAGATAAGAAGTAGAAATATGTCAAAGTTTATTCAGGGGCACATGACAATAAGCAATATGGTTCAATATTGACTACTATAATAGAGGCATATATGGGTATTGCAGGACATAACGGATGAATTGAGATAGTAAGGGCTGATTTCTCAAAGAGAAATTTGAATATTTGAACATAGATGTAGTTCTCTAAATGAGTTATTAGTTATCCTGGTATCCTTATCATAAAAGGTAAGATAATGGTTGGTGTGGTTTCCTCTAATCAAATACAACTTATTAAAGAATCCGCATGTTCAAAAACTTGATCATGTATAGGTGGTTATGAGTATAAATTAAGAATGAAGCTTCATTCATAGGAGTCTAGCTTTTATGTGTGTGTGTCTGTGTGTGTGTGTATCTATTCCTTCCTCCCTTCTTCCCTTCCTCCTTCCTTCTCTCTTTCTTTCTTCATCTGAGATCTGAGAGTCTTTTTTCCAGGAATGCTTTTGCAGAATTCACATCACATACATTTCATCAAAAGAGCATCTTTAGGATAATATCCTCCAAGTCTATTTTTGCAGAGGATGAGAGGAAGATAATGTGCAGCTTTCAGAATGACGATGAATGAGTCATGGATTCTGACTTTTGCCTAGTTTGTTTTGTTATGAACATTTTGTGGCTATTAAAAAAACAACAATAAAAGAAACATTGTACTGTTGGCATAATGAAAGAATATATAATTTAAGCAAAGCTCAAAGTAAAACATTGCAGGCTTATATCTAAGTTTTTCATTACTAAGAAATGTAAACTCTTTTTAATTTTTCTTTCCACATGGAAGATACCAGATGTTCATCTGTTACCATGAAAGTCTATTTTAATTGGCAGTTGTGGTCTCAGAGTAATTTTAAATTGCTACCAGGCTGTCATTTTTGCTTTTGCTGACTTGCAAGGAGGTTTAATGCCTCCCCTACTGGGCTAGACTTTATCCTTCTGGTTGGAACTGTTGGATCACCTCAATTTATGACAAACTTAGAAGAGATTTAAATAGTCCACAGAAATGCAATGAAAATGCTTCAGAATAGAAGTGTGATGTTTTAAAAGTGCTCTGAGATCCGGAGATATAACTCGTTATGAGGAAACGTGGGACAGATAGAGGCATCTTGGGGAAGGAAGAATAAGGCCCTTTGGTCAGATTGAATTATTGTAATGTACTCATAACAACTACTGGTTAACAAGCAGTCAGTCACTTCCACATGTAATCTATCAAATCTGACTATCAGAGTGGCTGATGGAATTAGAACACTGGTTTTCTGTCAGTTTGCTTTGTCCATCTTGACAAATATATAGAGAAACTTCTATGACAATTCTGTATAACTAGGTGTTTAATCAAGGTATGGATGTTGGGAGGAACTGGGACTGGAAGATTATATGGGGAAAAAGCAAATATATAGAGCTGGGAATCAGAGAATATGGAATTTAACCTAGCTCTTCTGCTGGTTGGCCATGTGATTGAAGACTTGTTTGTTTTGTGAAAGGGGAGGGGGGATATGGGGCAATAGGATTCTAGAGATTTTCTCCAGTAAAAGGAATTTATAATTTTTATTCTCACTTCACACAGTGTGCATTTTCCTGGCTTTATCTCTTCTTATTCTGGAGTTTTTTGCTTTCTCCAGACCTGTAGTCCCAAATATCTCATGTGTTCTCTGAAAAATAATCTTAATGCATAGTACAGGGATGTTAGAGTAAGATAGATCTGGGCATGAATCCTAGACCTTGAGAAAATTGCTTTACTTTCTCTCAACTCCCCTTATCATCATCTGTAAAATGGATATACATGCCTCAGGGATTACTGTGAGGATAGCCTGAGAATTGATGTAAATACTTAGTAGAGTGGAATTGCTGAGTGATTGGGTATGTGCATGCTTAAGAATGGTAAATACAACCCAATAGTTTCCCAAAGTAGTTGTACCCATTTATGCTCCCACCACAAGCACTTTATGAGAATTTCAGTTCCTCCACGTCCTTGCCAACACTCCATATTGCCTATCTTTTTTTTATTTGGACCTATTTCCAAATAAGGTCATATTCACAGGTATCAAAGGTTAGGACTTGGACATATATTTTGGGGAGACACTATTTAACCCATTACACATGTATTACAAATTTTTTTTTCAGTCTGTGGCTTGCCTTTTCACATTCTTTTTAGTATCTTTTGATGAACTGAACTTCTTAATTTTAATGGGGTACAGTTTATCATTTTTATCCCTTTATTGTTAGAAAGTATGGAGTCTTGTTTAAGAAATACATGCTTATCCCAAAGTGATGATGTTTTTCTCATATGTTTTTTACTAAAAGTTTATTAAATTTTTTTCTTGTATATTTAGACCTACAATCCATCTGGAAGCAACTTTTGTATATGGTGTGAGGTAGGGGTTAAAATTAATTTTTTCCCCCTTATGGATATCTAAGTGACTCAGGATTAATTACTGAAAAGACTATTCTTTCCCCACTGTCCTGCATAAACATGCTCAGAAAACAAATGATTATGTGTGATTCTGTTTTTTGGTATTCTATTCCATTGGTTAGTTTTCCAATTTTGCACCAATATTGCACTGTATTAATTGCTGTATCATAAGTTTTGATATCTGGCAATGTAAATCCTTCAGTTCTGTCCTTCTTCAAGATTGTTTCAACTAATTTGGTCTTTTCACATTTCTATATGAATTTTAGTATTAGCTTGTGAATTTACACACACACACACACACACACACACACACACACACACACTCCTGTAGGGATTTTGATTGGGATTGGATTCAATTTAGAGATTTAATTAGAGAGAATTGACATCTTAATAACATTGAATTTTCTATTAACATTAACTATGTGCAATTTCTCTTTTATCTGCAATTTTTAAAATATTTTCTTTAATTTCTCTCAACGAAGTTTATTATTTTCAATGTAGCAGTCTTGAACATCTTTCATTGGATTTATCTTTAGCTATTTAATGTTTTTCAAGCAACTGTAAATGACATTATTGTACAAATTAACCTTTCTGTTTTTGTTGCTGTATAATTTTTATATATTTGACTTATATCCAACTATTTTGCCACATTCACATTTTTTTACATTCACTTATTTTAATAGTTTGTCTATAAATTTTAGTCATGTCATCTGTGAAAAATGACAGTTTTATTTCATCATTTCTAATCCTTATGCCTTTTTTCTTGCCTTATTTCATTTACTGTAACCCCCCATATGGTTGAACACAAGTGTTGATACTCAAATGATTTTTTAAAAAAGGAATAATTATCTTTTATTCAGTATTTTCATTTCACTACATGATACCCTTCTAAGATTTCCACTTCAAATAAATTTATTCTCTTTAATCCTGCCTATTTCCCCAATTTTTTGGGTGGGGGGAGGGAGGCAGCAGTTCCATCTCCTTCCCTTTGCCCCAACTCAAAACTTCAGGGCTCTCTGAGATTCTCCTCTGTCTCTTACACCTCAGGTCAGCTGCAGTGGTTCTGCTGTCTCTCTCCTTTCTGCTTTCACTTCATCACTGCCTTCAATCAGTGCCTTCTCTTGCCTTTCAATAACCTCCTAAGAGATTCTAATATCTGTAGTCTCTCTGCTCTTCAATGCTTCTTCCATTTTGGCATAGTTAACCATTTCAATTCCCTCAAAAATCACAAATAGCTTTTCACTGAAGAAAGAATGAAATTGATATTCCTTATCTTGGCATTCCTGGCCATTCAAGATCTGGAGAGACAGTAGGGCCTGGTGACCAAAACATGAATTCAGTAGCATATTGCCTTCGTTTGTATTCTGACTCCCACTTACCAATTGGGGAGTCTTGGACATGCTATTTCACCTCTCTCTACCTTGGTTTCTTTATCTGACATAGTAGTAGTATCTACCTTATAGAGTTGTATGTGGATTAAGTAGGTTAATATATGTAAAGCACTCTGCATAGTCACCTAATAGGTTTTATAAAACATTAATTTTGTTAGTATGTTGTCAAAGCTTTTCTTTTCATTAATGATATTGGCAACAAATTATAATCAACATTTTTTAAGTACTTAGTATGAACCAAGAACACTGTGAAATACTTTACTTACAGCATCTAATTTAATCAATGATAACCCTGTGTTGTAAGTATCATTATGCTCTAGGAGTAAACAATGGTCAGTGACATATTTTCTGACTCTTCCCACATATACCCTTCCCAAACATGCTTTTGACTTTCCTGTGTCCACAACTTTGCTCACAATTTCCTTATTCCTCTAAGCCCTTTCTGCTTTATTATGCTGGGATAATCCTACCCCTCCTTTGGTACTCTGTGCAAACTTCTCCCATTCCAAGGTGGAATGAAATGGAATAGGCAAAAAAATTAGATTTGGAGTTACTAAGCACATTTATTGTAAAATAAAAGTGTTAATTCCTTTCCCCGGCAGGATCAAAAGACAACCCTACACTTGTGAGTTGGACTTCCCTGGCCCCTTCATTAGCCAGGTTGATTCTTTACAAACTGACTACACTGACCTTCTGGTTCTTTTTGCAGTTTCAAGACAGCCTCAACTTGGTTCTTCCAAGTGGCTCTTCAGACTGAGCTGAGTTAGTGCAGAGCTTCCAGCCAAGTAAGGCCTCTCAGCACGAGATGTCAAACATAAGACAGCTAATGCTGGGAGCCAGAGGAAGAAGGCTGTTCTTGACCCTGCTCTGAGACTAGTGCATTCACAGAGAAGTGGCTGGCAGGCTCCTTTTGATGCAGGGAACAATGAGCAGCAGGAATTAAGTCTCACCATATCCACCTCCTACTTCTCTGTGTGTGTGCATGTGTGTGTGTGTCTTGTGCATGCACTCCACCCTTAGCAAAAGACAGTGTGGAGAGTCTATGCCTATTATTTGAAAATAACCCACCCAAGACCACAACTAGAGAGAGAGATCCCACAAGCTGGGCAATGGCAATGGAAGAGCTAGGCGTCCCTAGAGTCCATTTTACCTACAAGAAAATTGAGGGTAAATGAAGAGTAATAAGTTTCCCATATGTTTGTGTTTGATCTGTGTTCTCAGCTTCCCCCACTGTGGACATTTGGGCACAAGGTTCACAAACCATAGTTGCATTCTAAGTCTTCATTGGGTTCTTCTTGAATGAAATAACAATGTTGCCCATTCAAACCTAGATGGTCAATGTGGACGTAATCCTTCCCTTCGCAGTTTCTGTAACTAGAGTTCTTGTTGGACAGAGTTTCTCATTCTAGTGATTTCTAGACTGGGAGTCACATGTTTAGAGATACAGATTTGTTTGTCATCACTGTATTAAAGACCAAAAAAAAAAAAATCTAAAGTTTAAATTTTGTTAAGTAGAGCATACATTCTCAGGTTGTCACACAATAGTATCACCTGTATAGTTTCAAACCGGGTTTGTTTTTTATACAAGTTTATTGGTCCTGCCTGGCCCCTGATGGAATATGTGTTTGTGATTGCTGCTCCAGACACATTTTGCTACTTATATAGGCCTTAGAATCATCAAATCTGAAGAGGGCTTAGACTCTAGAACTTAGAGTTAAGTGGCTATCAAACTTGATTTTTTAAATTGATTGTTAGAAGTTGGAATATTCTTTAAAGATAATCTGAGCAGAAATCCAATATATCAAACTGATGAAAGTGCAGCTGTTCTGTTTGAAGGTGTGTTGTGGGGTGGATGGGTCAGAGTGGGAGGGCTCCGAGTACTGTATCATTTGGTTTCTTCCTGAGTCCCTTAGGCACCTCTATAGAAAGTAGGGCTCTGAGGTGCCCAGTTTGCAAACCACTGACAGAGCCTGCGTCTTCCTTCTACTGATCAGAAGACTGGGGCCTGGAGGTTGCTTGGATATAATTTTCAGGCAACATTCTCTTTCTCATCAGTGCATCTAAAATCTTGCCCAGTCGAACCTTTAAAAGTAGCTTTATAAACCCCCCAAGCCATGGGGTTTAATAACCAGGATTGATTAAGCAATTTTTGTCATATTAATAATTTATAAATGTACAATTTCTTTATAAATTAAAACTGATTTATTGTTTTAATTATTTAATTTATTTTCTCATGTATTTTACACATTTAATTGATTTCATAAATTTGATTTACAGTTTTTTAATATTTTTACTGTGGTATGTAATCAATGGTACTCACACTGGAGGCAGTAGACCTGTGGTGTCTATCTACCTTTTTGGAGCTCTCAAGTTTGAATAATCAGTACAGTAGAGAGAGCCTGAGGATTGTGGGCATGAAGACCAGTCTGAAACCAGAGGATACAGTCTTCTATCCCTGTGACCTTTGGAAAGCTATTTAATCTCACCAAGTCTCTCTGATCTCTTTTTAAGAATAAGAATCTTAATGCCTAATTTATGGGGGTGTTTTGAATATTAAATTATATGATGCCAGGGGTCCACTTAGTGTTTGGAATGTAAGGCAGGCAGTAAAAGTCATTTCCACTGTACATATACCATAATTTTAAGGGTCGATTCTTCTTTGTAGCCTCTTATGTAGCCCCTCTGCCCATGTTAGGCACTCAGGAAATGTTGGTGAGTAATGAATAAATATTACTGAAACATAAAGAATGTGGCTTGTCTTCAGACTCAAGCAGTATGTATAGCTAACAATTTTCCTATGTTCAGAATAAAGGGTGGTGGTGGGGAATGAATTTCTGAATTTCTGCCTGCCATACGATAGGTGTATTACAGACCAAAGGAGGCTATCTCAGAGGAAGGAAACTTTCCTAAATAGAAAAAGAAAGAAAAAAAAAAAAAGAGATGAAAGATCTTTCTTTCAACAAAGAATTGCTAGTGCTTAACTTGTCAGGACAGGATTTTGAAAAACAGCATTCCCAAGTATACCTTTGTAAAAAGCCTTAAAAAGAAGCAATGCAAACCTGGTCCCCACTAGCCTTTTATTATTTCTCATCGATAATGGCTTGGAAGAGCCTCATTTTAGAAAACTCCACACACTACTGTTAACATGAAAAGCAAGTCTGCTTTTATAAAGCTGATGTTCCACTGGGTAAGTGAGCGCTCAGCGATAGCATGGCCAATTATAGATTCTGGCTGTGTTTGCACCATGCCCAAACAAGGGAAGGAAATACAAAAAATTCACCCCAAATATGAACATTTTTTTGAAAAAGTAGGAACAAACTCTTGCTTATATTGAATGCAATCACAAAGCACACATAGCGGAACCTCTTCCTCCCATCGACACTATCGGCCACTTTTATGAGAAAGAGAAACACACTTGATCAGAGTTCTACGATCTTCGAATTGTATAGTGATCACTGACATTCCCAAGATGAACTGATACGATTCTTAAGTAACTTGTAGATCATCAAAAGATATTTACACAGCCTGAAAAGTGATGGTTCATTAACTTATTCTTCAAATATTCATTAAATCTTCAGATGCCAGGCACTGCTCAATTTGCTGGTGATACAGAGTGAGCAGAGCAAAATCTGTCCTCTCATGGAGGTTATATTATAGTAAGAGCAATTGAAAACTAGTTCGTAGGTATTTTGGAAAGAGTAGTGAATTAGGTAATGAAATACCTTCATTATAATCCCAGTCCTTGTTACATAGTAGGTACTTGATTAATACTTGTTTATAAATTTAGTTCTGCCATGATCTGGTTCTGTGATCCTGTGCAAATCAGTTATGTTTAAGTGCTCCACCATCACAAAGTATGAAAATTGTACTTAGTAGTCTATAAGGAAGTTCTCAATTTTAAAATCCTATGATAATATACATATGATGACTTCATTTTCTAGAATCTTTAATTTTGTTTTTAAAAACATGCATTACGCAAATAAAACATGACAGAGCTCTAAGTTCTGTGAGCAATACACAAAGAAGTCGTGATGCTTACCCTAAAACAATAATCTCTTGACAATTAATCTATAGTAGTTGTTAGGATGATTGGAGGAGAAGAAAAGAGGCTGGGATAACAATGGGAGAGCCTTAGAATGCAATGAAATATCCTTTCCCCCAAGTAAACCGTGTAAGTGCATGTGTAATTTATTTATATTATTTATTTATTATATCCATAGTTTATTAAGTCTCAAGGTCAACTAGTGAATAGCATACTATATATATATTTATTTAGTTTTCAAGCAGAAAACTTTCCCCTCCCCATTCCTGATCTGTTTTGTTTGTTTGTCTTCTGCTGCTGTAAACTTTTCTCCTCCCAGTGGACGTGCTGATTCTCATCCACTTCTTTCTGAGGCAGAGGTAGGGCCTGCATATTGAGACTGGACTGTGAAAGATGGGCACAGGGCTATATTATAAGGAGACACCAGAAAACAAACACCCATGAATTTAGACGTCCTTTCACCGGGCAGAATTCTCAAGAACAACTATGCGGTCACCATCTTGTCTGTGTGACTGGGAGTCCAGGGATGGGTGACCCTGTAGTCCCACGAATGCAGGGCTCTTTTCTGTTGGTATCAGGCTCAGTGCCTGAGCTGATGCTTACTAGTGAGGTGGGGACTCAGTCTTAGGGGTTCTTCTTCTTCTGCAATCCTACTCTTATGAAGTACTCCTGGGGGCAAACTCTCTACTTGCTACTGTAGAGCCTTCTCCATGTATCATACTGTATTTTAACTATTCTTGCATGATTAACTAGAATGATGTACAGGAAAAATTTGTTTTGAAGGCAGATAGAGTTTTCCTACCAACTTAATATTCTGTGTATATTTAGATGGGTTGCTTATTTTCTTTGAACATCAACATCTTTATCTTCAAATGAGTGGTATGATAATTGCCTCTTAGGATTTGTTTTATGGATTCAATGAGATAAGAGATACCAAATGCCTAGCACAGGTTCTGGCACATAATCAGTGCTTGCTTCATCATCAGCCTGGAATGTTAGAAACTTTCCCTTCCCACTGAAATCTTTTCCAAAAAGCTTAAATTAATTTACTATGAGCATTGATTCAATTATTTTTATAGAATTCTCTTTGCAAATAACCAAAATCAAATGTGTATGTCTTTAAAAATTTTTCTATAATTTGATTGCCATTAACAGCTACTCTATTTTATCTCATTTAAACTTCATTGATTATAAGACACAGCTGGTCATAATGGAAACCCCAATATGGCTATTGGTCATGAACTGAAGCATGGATACAATCCTAGGGGCTCTAGGTTGCTGGCTGGGTAGCTCATTTGTGCCCTCTGGTTTAGTTTGTACTCAGTCCTGAATGTATCATTTCCATATCACAATGTTTGTTGCTTAGCCTGTTTTATCTTAATGCTTTATGGGTCTGACAGAACCTGCTTATGATAGACAGTTCTGGCAGTATGGACAGTGGTACACCATGATCAGGCACTCTTTCTCTCTATTTACAGGATGTTTATGGGAATACAAAAAATACTCAGCACCAACAAGGTAAAATTTGCAATGTTTGGAATCCAATTAAAAATTACCCAGCATGAAAAAAAGCCCCAGGAAAATTCCACACATAATTAGTGGTAGACAAGACATAATTAGTAGACAAGGACATTAAAACAGTACAACTACATTCCAAATGTTCAAGAAACGAGACTAAAGATTGAATATATTAAGTAAAGACATGGAAGATATAAAAATTGAAATAAAACATCTAGAGATAAAAATTACAATGTCTGACATAAATAGATGGGAGTAATGGCAGATTAGAAATTGTGAAAGAAAATATTACTGCACTCCAAGATACAGCAATATAAACTATGCAAAATAAAACATAGATAGAAAAAAAGACTGAAAAAAAACCAGAGTCTCAATGACCTGTGGGAAAATTTCAATATATATATTTATATATATTACATATATATAACAATTCTATATTTAGAATTAAATTCTACATTTAGAATTTTTATCAAATTAGAAAAAAATTGTGGCCATTATTTCTTCAATATATGTATACAGTTGATAAAAATTCTAAAGCTATAGTACCAAGAAGCTCAATGAACCCCAAATACAAGAAACATGAAGAATACTACACCAAGGCACATGATAATCAAGTTGCTCTAAAAAAAAGTGATAAAAAGAAAAATCTTAAAAAAGTCAGATGAGAAAGAAACATTATATACAGATAAATGAAAATAAGGACAGAAGTGGCTTTCTCATTGAGAACAAGGCAAGCTAAAAGACAGTAAAGCAAGGCCTTTAGAATACTGAAAGAAAGAAAAAACCTTGTCAACCTAGAATTCTTATCTAGCTAAAATGTCCTTCAAAGACAAAGGTAAAATGAAACCTTTCAGACATACAAAAACTGAAAGATTTCATCACCAACACATCTGCCCTACAAGAAATAGTACAGGAAGTCCTTCAAGTAGAAACTATGTGAGTATATATAAAGAGTTATTATTATCATCTAAATCTATTTAAAAGATAATCTAACCAACTTATCTTTAAAGTAAAAATAGTAACAATGTGCTATAAAGTTATAACCTATGCAGAAGCAGGATGTATGACAACAAAAGCCTGGAGAGGGAGAAGTGGAAGTATATTGTTAGGTTTTTCTATTATACATGAAGTGATGTAATAGCCATTGAAGGCAGACTGTGATAAGTTAAAGATAGATACTGTAAACCCTAAAGTAACCACAAAAATAACAAAACAAAAAGTTATAGCTAACAAATCAACAAAGGAAATAAAATAGAATCATAAAAATGCTCAACACAGTATAATGCAGAAAAGGAGAAAAAGGGAACAAAAACCGAATGGGACAAATAGAAAACAAATAGCAAGATGGTAAATTCGAACCAAACTATACTAATAATCACAATAAATATAAATGATATGAATAGCCCCCTTTCCCCAGATGAAATGCAGTGATTGTCAGAATGGTGAAAAGAAATATAGTAACAACCATATGCCTGTAAGGAACCCACATTAAATATAAAAGGACAAATAGGTTCAAAGTAAAAGTATAGTCACATGCTACATAACGACATTTTGGCCAAGGACGGACTCCATATGTGACGGTGGTTCCATAAGATTAGTACCATATAGCCTAGGTGTGTAGTAGGCTATGCCATCTAGGTTTGTGTAAGTACATTCTATGATGTTTGCACAATGATGAAATCACCTAAATTGCATTTCTCACAACATATCCCTTTTGTTAAGCAATGCATGACCGTGTGAAAAAACATACCATGCTAATAGTAATCTAAAGAGAGGTGGAGTGGTGATATTAATGTCAGAAAAAGTATCTTTCAGAGTGAAGAGAATTATCAGGGATAAACAGGGTGATGTCATAATGATGAAGGGGTCAATTTATCATGAAGAAATAGCATGTTTATGCACCTAATAAGAGAATGTTTTGCTTCAAAGTACCTAAAGCAAAAACTGATAAGACTGCAAGGAGAAATAGACATGTCCACAAATATGGTTGCAGTCAATATCCCTTCTTCAATAATTGATAAAATAAGTAGACCGAAAATCAATAAAAATATAAAAGTCCTGAACAACACTATCTACCAACTTAACCTAATCGACAATTATAAACCACTCCACCTAATAACAGCAGAATACACATTCTTTTTAAGGGTACATGGAACATTGACCAAGATAGAGCGTATTTTAGTCTATTAAACAAGGCTCAAAAAGTTTAAATGCAAAAAATATTTTAAATGCGTTCAATCATAAAAAGTATATTCTCTGATCACAATGGAGAAATTTGAAGTCAATAAAGGAAAGTTATCTAAAAAATCTCCAGATATCTGGAAACTCAAAAATAGTTTTGTGAACAGAAAGATTAAAGAATAAAAAATGAAATTGAGAAGTATTTTGAACTGAAGTTATAGGAAAACATAATATCAGTAATTTGTGAGATGAAACTAAAGTAGTATCTTCAGAGAAATTTTAGAGGACTAAATGCATATGTAGGAAAAAAAAAAACAACCAGATCTCAAATCAATGACCTCCCCTTACACTTCAAGAAACCAGAAAAAGAAGAGCAAATGAAAGCCAAGTAAGCCATTATGAGGAATTAATAAAAATCAGGCTGAAAGTCAATAAAGTATAAAGCAGAAAAACAATTGTGAAAATCAGGAATATGAGAAGCTGGTACTTTAAGAAGATCAATAAAATTGATAAACTTCTAGGCAATTAATCAGCAAAAAAAGAGAGAATGCACAAATTACGAATGCCAAGAATAAGAGAATAGTATCTCTAGAGATATTATTACAGATATTGAATGGATAAGGAAATAATATGAACACCTTTATGACTACAAATTTGACAAATTAGATGAAATGGGCAAATTTTTTGAAAGACACAAACTACCAAAGTTCATTCAAGAAGAAATAAATAACCTGAATAAGCTTATATCCATAAAAGAAATTGAATTTGTTGGAAAAACTTTTTCACAAAGAATGCTCAAGGTCCAGATGGCTTCACTGGAGAATTCTATCAAATACTTAAGAAAGAAATAACACCAACTCTTCACAAGCTCTTCTAGAAATTTGAAGAAGGAAAATATTCCCACACAATCTATGAGGGCAGCATTACACTCATACCAAACCCAGAAAAACCCAAAACAAGAAGAGAAAGCTATAAGGCAATAGCCCTCATGAATGTAGAATTAAAGATTCTTAAAATTTTAGCAAACTGAATCCAGCAATACATGAAAAGTATAATATATTATGAGCTAGTGGAGTTTATTCCAGGAGTACAAGGTTGAATTAACATTTAAAAATCAATCATGTAGTAGGTTGCCTTTTCGTTTTGTTGATGGTTTCCTTCAGTGTACAAAAGCTTTTTAGTTTGACGTTGTTCCATTTGTTAATTTTTGCTTTTGTTGCCCTTGCCTGAGGAGACAGAGCCAAAAAAATATTGCTAAGATTAGTGTCAAAAAGTTTACTACCTATGTTTTCTTTTAGGAGTTTTATGGTTTCAGGTCTTAAACATTTAAGTCTTTAATCCATTTTGAGTTTATTTTTGTATACAGTGTTAGAAAGTGGTCCAGTTACATTCTTTTGCCTGTATCTATCTAGTTTTCCCAACACCATTTATTGAAAAGACTGTCTTTTCCCCATTGCAAATTCTTGCCTCTTTTGCTGTAAATTAATTGACCATTTAGGCGTGGCTCTCTATTCTGTTCCACTGATCTATGTGTCTGTTTTTGTGCCAGTACCATACTGTTCTGATTACTATAGCTTTGTAGTATAGTTTGAGAGCAGGGAGCACAAAGGCAACCTACTGAATGGGAGAATATATTTGCAAACAATATATCCGATAAGGGGTTAATATCCAAAATATATAAAGAACTCATATAATTTAATATCAAAAAAACCAAACAACCCAATTAAAAAATAAGCATAGGACGTGAATAGACATTTTCCAAAGAAGATTTACCACATGGATGAATCTCAAAATAATTATGTTGTGAAAGAAACCAAAGACTACATACTGTACGATTTCATTTATTTCAAAGTCTAGAAATACAAACCCATCTATAGTGATAGAAAGTAGATTTGTAGTTGACTGAGAATGGGGTCGGGTGGCATGGGGTGCTGAAGCTGTGATTACAAAAGGGATAAGCAAACTTTTGTTGGTGATTGATATATTTATTACCTTAATTGTGGTAGTGGTTTCAGAGGTGTATACTTATGCAAGTGGACATTTTAAATATGAGCAGCTAATAGTATGTCAATCATACCTCAATAATGCTGTTAAAAAACTCAAGTTGTACACCATAATTGGAGAATCTTATATGTAAGTTTTACCCTAATAAAGCTGATTTAAAAAATTTAAAAATCACATACATAGTAAAAAAAGAAAGAACTCCTTTTTTCCTCTGGTAATTTAGAATTTTTACATTCTTAGGGGAAAATCACTCACATTGCCATGATATGGCTAATGACATATGAGGAGGCAAGGTTAGTCATCATTTGTAGACGTTCTCCCATTTTATTGAGAAAAGTAAACTTGCAAAATCTTTCGTGCACACAAGTTTCACCATACCATATCTAACACCTCATCACCATCTATCTGTAATAAAAACATGATTTATTAAAAATTAGAGTATTCTTAGCTAATTTGTCCTAGTTTTTATTTCATATTCCATATTAGAATGTGAAATATATAACTAATGGGTTCTTGTATTTTGAGAAACAATGATTTTTGGAATTTCTTGTATCTGCTGTGCTAGCCACAGGTGCCGCTATGAGGAGCACATTAAGACAAAGTCCTAATTGGGCTATTTTAATTTGCTTCTGCTCTGCAATATAATAATAAATGCAGATGTCTTTCCAGCATTAACTTCTATCTACATGGCAGAATTTCATTAAGTACAGTCAGCGCCATTTTAATTAAGCACACTTACTTTGGTTGTGCACTGTCTGTGCTTTTGGTCCATCAGAACAAGCACTTAGTCAATTAACTATTTTATTAACCAATTGATTTTTGCTGTAGGTCCCTACCTTCTCTGGCCAGGTGGAAATGATCGTGAAAGGTAAATAAATTGGTTCCTTTCATCTCTGAAAGTCAATGATAAATAATGAAACATTTCAAACAAGGTTTCTGGGGAACCGAAACACAAATAAAAAATACCTGCCATTTATTCTGGAATGTAAAAACTCACTGCTTGCAGTAGCATTGTATTTGAATAAATCATATTGTCATACTGACCTTTATTGATATACTGTTTCGCAACTTAAAGCATCAATCCTGCTGCTTAAAAGATCTTTTGTTGTACAAGACCTGCAGATCCATCAGGTAACAAAATAATGATTTGCTATCCATGGACTTCGTAAATCAATAATTTAACAAGAGCCTCAGTAGCTTCCTTCCAACCCCTCACTCCGCTCTATTGCCTATGTTTGCAATTTCAGGTGTGCAATTTACTGATATCATTAGAGCACAAATAAACGTTATTTAACTGAAGGAAAAATACAATGCATGGCACTTGGCTTCTCAAAATAGTGCATATTTCTAGGATATACTATATGGCTTCATTTGACACAACACTCTTGTGGCTAGCAAGAAGTTTAGTAATTAGATATAGATAACTTTTCCTAGACAAAGAAAATTTCTCCCAGATGAATCAAGGGCTTAAACTCAATGCACTTCTTTTGTTTTGTATCAGAGTGATTTACACAGATATAGAAAACTTATTTTTCAAAGGTCATCTTTGGGATAAATGGTGTCCTAATACATGGAAATTGGATCTGTTTTTGGACTATGTAGTACGCTTGTTTACCCTAATTACATACAACATATATATTCTAAAAGTGAAAAGTGCTGAAAGACTTTCTATGTCCTCATTCTCTTGTAACAACTGTTCTTGTTGACGATATTCTCCCAATGGGAAAAGGCATTTCAGATAGTGGTTTTCTAAAGACTCAGGACTAGGACATGAAAGTCCTATGTTGGAATTCTGATATTTTTATTAACAAGCCATGTTATCTTAGGCAAGTACTGTTACCTTATTGAGATCAGTTTTCTCACATTTATTTTTGAATATTTTATGTATGTTCTTTCTAACTGGAGACAACTTTGAAGATCTGACAATACTAGCAATAAAAATGGTCATTCTTTACTGAGCACCTAACATGTTACAGGTACCCTATGGACTTTATCTACAACCTTCACAACAACGCTTTACAATCAGTATCATCATCATCCTCATTTTCCAGCCAAAGAGCCTAGGGACATTAGGCAATTTGTTTAGGGTTACCTATACCTACACAGCAGAGGCTGTGAAATCAAAGCCTGCCACACACTGCCTCATGCTTCTTCTACTTCATCATGCTGCTTCTCCATGATGTAATGTCTGTGAAAGTGCAGCGTAGAAGCCAAAGCACTAGACAGATGCACAGTGGTATTACAGCCATTATAGTGATTAATAGTCATCATGAAATGTAGGACCTGACACTCAGAGGTGATGTTGCCCTTTCCTTGAATGGGACTTACACTATGCCATTAGACAGATAATTACAGTGAGATTTTTCAAAGGCAAATTTTTGCCACTGTCTTCATGCATGGCCTTGCTAACTCTCCAGGAGAAGCGAAAAATAACAATGCTGATTGATTTCCCTTTGCCACTTGCTTCAAGTGGTTCCCATTTTTAATGCCCTTCCCAATTGTGACTTCATTGTCATTCGGAGCTGCTGATATTTCAGCCTCCATGCAGGCTAAACAGCTGGACTCCTCAGCAAGTTCAAATGTCTGCACAGCAGGGGAAAAATATACTATCTTTTCTAAAAGCTGTTTTGGTGGTTCTGTTAGAAGGCATAGCTCTTCCCTCTTTATACTCCAATAGGCAATAATCTGCCCATTCCCTCCACCCATCCACTAAATCAAAAAAACAAAGACTTTTAACTGATGGAGATTATCAGAACTTTCTATGAGCAAACTCCAATATCGCAATAACACAGAGGTCAGCTGACTTGAATCATTATATTCTTTATTATAGTCTAGTGATGAATTCGAAATCCTACATGAAAAAAAATCCATCTTGTAAAATACATACATGCTATTTCATGACAAAATACGTTGCATAGAAATTCCACAAAATGGCTCCTATAGTACAATGCTGTTATCTAAGGCTGGGAAATTATCCTACCCTGGTTTGCATTCCCCAAATCTCCACAAAATTTCCTGTATACTTTTAATGCATGCAGCCTTGGATCCAAAGGATGGTGGGAATATTTGTTTCTCTAAAAAGTGGGTTGCCTCTCTGGAAGATTCTTAAGATGACTGTGGATACTTTAGCCATTTTCTCTTTCTACTTTACTTCTTCCTCTAGTGAAGTCAATAAAGCATACTGAACCTTTATTAAGTATGTCCTATGACCCAGGCATCAGAAGAAGATCATTAAGTTGAGTGTAGATGTGGGCAGCTTCTTCTTTGTATCCACATTATTTACCCTGTGATGTACTCAATTAATATTTATTAAACTGAGTTGGTAGGCTGCATCTCACTACCCAGGCCAAAAGAAGGACCACGCACTATACAAAGCTAAAAGGTGCATTTAGGTTAAAACAAGAAACCAGACGGGGGTAGTGGACAGGAGGATTGTGTAGTTCCCATCCGTTGTCCTCTAACAAGTAAAACTACAGGCAGTCCAATTTATAAATGGATTGGGTATTTTTTTTCTTTTATTTGTGAGGAAGATTAGCCCTGAGCTAACATCCGTTGCCAATTCTCCTCTTTTTGCTAAGAAAGATTGGCCCTGGGCTAACATCCGTGCCCATCCTTCTCTGCTTTATATGGGACGCCACCACAACATGGCTTGACAAGTGGTGCATCAGTCTGCACCCGGGATCCGAACCTGCGAACCCCCTCCACTGAAGCGGAGCATGCGAACTTAACTGCTACGCCACCGGGCTGGCCGTCGATTGGGTTTTAAAAACTATCTTTGTAATAGGAAGAACAAAGAGTTCACACTTTATTAGCTACTAACAAGTAAAGCAAAAAGACAAAAAGAAAAAAAAAAAAGATCCAAGTTGAGAAGGAGGAAAAAGTAAGTGGTCTGTTTCTTCGTAGATCAAATCTGTAATATTTTGTAATAGATGAAGATTAAATTATCCATCAGAGCTCTCAAAGGTCAGTCCCGTTGCTCAATTTCTTGTCATCTGCTATGCCAATGTTCAGAAATATGGATTCATTATTGACCATTGGACCATCACTAAAATACTCCACTGTGCTCTACCTAGACTTTGAAGTGCTTAATGGCACAAAATAATTAATTCCTAACTCCAAATGAATTTCTTAGTCTATCACTATACCAGATATTGGTTAATATTTAATGGAGAGATTTTTATTAAATTAATTCATACCAATATATGAATGATTAATCTCCCCTTAATGTTCCAGTGGCAGTTTCAGTTTTGAAGATGAATATCCATTATCACAGATTTCCCAGAGATGTCCAATTAATAAGACCCAAGTCAAAATTGCAGAAGGTTTTATATGACAGGAGGACAGTGTCAACTGAGGTCATTGCAACCTAGGAATCTGATCAAAACATTTTTCAATAACTCATTTATTTATTCAGTCAGAATTTGCTGCATGAGACAGTGAGTTAGAAACAGGCTACCCAAAACAAATATCACCTATTTGTAACTTCAACTTAAAGAATATCACCTACCAGTAGAGGAAATAGATCTTAAAATAATGAGAGATAAGTTTAATTATAGAGCCATCAGAAGACATTAGGCATGTATTTCAAAAAGATTTTTCCCTCCAGTAACATTTTCTGGCTTCTCAGGTTAAGGTGAGTGTCAAAGGATGCACATGAGCTAGCCATATAAAGAGACTGGGGAAGAGGAGGTGGGAAACACGTTTTAGTCAAGGGCTCTGTATAGGTCAGGGTCTCAGCAGGTAGCACACTCACTAGGGATGACCAGAGATTTTAATGAAGGGACTATTTATGAATCTAAATACAGGATTAAGGAAAATCAATGAGGAATGATGAAGCATCCTCAGGTCAAGAAAAGCCAGAAGCTGTTACTATCCTTAGGTTTGAAGGGACAAGAAGAAGGAGCAATTACCTAAACCAAGCAAGACCCATAGCCCTGGCTCCAAGAGGAATATGGCCTTCATTAGAGAAACACAGCCATTGCCAAACCACGGCGTGGTAGGGAAGAAGCCACGGAAATAAGTACCCTGACCTCTCTCTCCTCCATCTTTCTGATGTGCAAGAGTTTCACATAGGCTGAACCCAACACAAAGCCAAAGGATATGGAAACCTTGTTCTTCTGAGCAAGAGAAGGATGGAGAGGGAAATTGGAAGGGCAAAAATAGAATAACCAGCACAGACGTGAAGATGAAAAACATCACCGTGCATTTTCTGTTGCTAGAGTGTGAAGTGGGAAGAATAGAGTGGCAAGAATAAAAGACAGCTGTGATCATATGACTCTCATGCTTGAAATTTTCCATAGGTTTCATCATCCTCTGAAAAAACCTTGTAACATGTTGTGGAAACCCAGTAGCTTCTAGCCCTCTCTTTGCTTGCCAGACTTATGGATGATTCTAGAAGTCCTGATGAGGAGGAAGAGGAGCTTGCCTGAAGATGAACAGAATAATTTGTGGTCTAGAAGAAAAATGATGACTACTTGGATTAAAGCAATGGAAATGAAGATGGTAAGGAAGATACAGCTTTGAGAATATAATGAAATAAAATCATCAGGACTTATTGATTGAAGTATGGGAAAGTAATAGCCAGGCACCAAGGGGACTACCAGATTTCTGGTTTTATTCACTAGAGGAATGGACCTGAAAAAATTAAATGAAAATGTAGGAAAAAAAGGGAGGTTTTACAAATGTCCATTTGCATATGTGTGGCACATAACTGATACTCAAGTAGAGTCAGGATGGTATGTTGGTAGAGATTTGGGTTGGGATATAGATTTCAGAGGCTTTCACTAGAGGCTTTGTGCAATGTGCACATTCCTAGCTCTTCCAGTAATTTGGAGAAGCTGGAGTAGAAGAGGCCATGAAAAGCAGAAAGTAAAATAGTCTCCCAGTATGAGAAGGATGAGGAGAGTGAGAATGATAAAAATTCTGTTGGGTGTATCAGTTAGAAAGCCATTGGTGACCTTTGGAAAAAGTGACCTCATTGGAATGGTGAACTATATGATCGTGGAAGTTTGAGGGATGAAAGAGGGCTTAGCACATGGAGACAGTGGGTGCCGACAATGCTTGTGGGAAGTTTGGACAAGTGGGAGAGGAAAGAGAATATGGGATGGTAAAGGAAGAATCAGAATCAAGGAAGAGAATTGACAGCTGAGGGAATGAGATCTGCTTAATCACTGGTGAGAAGGAACAACATTGGAAAGCAGACAAAGTTACAGGAAAGAGAATGCTGAATGGATGAAGAATTGAATTAAGACTTGACTTATCAAACTTCTGAGCAATTTAAAATTGCAATGGAATGTGAGATGTCTCTGTTAGGTATATGAGGTTGTTTTTTGTAAATTGAATTTTGGGGTTGCAATACAAATCACTCCTGAATGATGAAATTGTTTCCATATTATTCTTTCTCTAGGAGTATAAATCCAAAAACGGTGTGGAAAGCAATTAGAGACATATTTCTAGAACAAGTAATTTACTATTATTATTGTTATTGTTATGACTAGTAGTCAGCCAGAGTGTGGAAGTGACTTGTTCAGGATACTACAGATAGAGGCAGGCAAGGTCTAGAACTGAGGACCACCATCCCTAAACGTGCTCACCATAATTCACACACATCCTCAATCTTTATTTCAAAATCGGTTTAGGCTTTACTGATCAAAACACCCCTTTCCCTCTTTCTGGTGTTAGTGTGTGTTTACTTTTCTTATAAATAACCTTTTTAATTTCTTTTACTTTTCACAAGTTCACTCATTAGAAATATGAAGCCGTTCTACCCATTCCACTCTGGCCACTAAATTCATGAACGATGTCTAACTGCTTATTGGGATCAAGTTGTAGTTAAGACTATGGATTCTAAAGTTATGCTGCATGGGTTCAAATCCCATCTCAGATGCATAATGGCTGTGTAACTTCGGACAGTGCTTAACTGCTCTGTGCTCAGTTTCACCATCTGAATATCAGGATTAACATATTAAATCATCATAACCATGGGAGGATTAAAGAGTAAATGTATATAATGAACAATTTACGATGCACCTAACCACCCCCCCCCCAAAATAAATCAATTGATATTCATTATTCCTTTCTGTAGTAGTAATATTGATGATGGTGCTGGTAGTAATTACTGACTCAAGTAATAATCTACTCAAGCAAATAATTCACTCATTAAATAAAGAACCCCCTGCCATGCTACATATTCATTCATATTCCAAGCAGACAACCCCCTCCAAACTAGGTGAACATCCAGCCAGCCATAGTTGTAAGATGCAGTAACAAAGACAGACAGATCTGGGCAAACAAAACTGAGTTTTTATTATTATCATATGAGAAGAGTTTTTCTCTGGATTGAGTCATGATAGTTATCACCTTCTGCACCCTGCCTCAACTAGGGTGGAGGAATCCATAGGCCTAGGTGAATGACTCAGGGCTCTCCACAAACTACATACCTCTCTAAATATGAAGCTCGGTATTCACAGGGTGTAAGATTTGCTGACCTGATGTGGTTCTTGTTCGTGCCGGCTAACACTAACTGCCTGGGCAGCTAAAATGTGGTTATCCTATTAGCACCTTTTTCAAATAGAAATGTCTGTGTTGAGGTATAAATTCTATGTTCATGCCTTCATAAGCCCTTGTCATTCATATCAGTGAAGATGGAATGTAAGTGGCAATGGGTATTAAATCATCTGAATGTGTTTAAAAAAATTAATCTCCATATCTTTTCACAAGGCGGTATGTATTTGATAGCTTATCTGCTCTGACCAAAGATGAGTTTTGACTGATACTGTATCTCTCTACATCTTGTGGGTATGTGGGGGTAGGGTTTCTGCTGGAGAAACTGTCAACTAAAAATGGGAAAGATGACAGTAAGCTTTTCTGCTTGGTATAGGAGTTTGAACATTATGTACCCTGTTTGTCTGAAAAGGATAAACTATGCTTTATATCTGATTTTTCAAAGGTTCCAGAGATTATGGCTAGGCCAAAAGTGACTTATGTTCCATTATTTAAAATATTTGATAAAACAGAATAAGTGCAGAAAATTGCCATAAAAATAGCTGGAAAAATTAGGGTCAGGGAGCTCTAGAGGACTTCATGCAGAACAAAACATAAACTCTTTAGAAGAGAAAATACAACGCAGTCTTTTCCAAAATGTATTCTTCAAAGCATAATTCCTTCAGAGTATGGGAGGGGGAATCCATAGTCAAATAAGTTTGGGACTCATAGTACAGTAAATATTCCTCTTAAATGTGCATGCAACACAAAAAGATGAACTGTGTTTACTATTGCTGTTTTCAATCATTACCCCAAAATACTTACCTAAGGTTTTTTTTAAAGGAACACTGATTGATATACCATGGATCAATCTAGAGTTCTATTGAACACACTTTGTCAGTTGCTTAGATTGAGAAAGTCTTCAGTTTATGGGAAGTAAAAGATAGGGAGTCACTGTTTCAGATTTTCAAAACATCCGTCAACGGTTTTCTGGGAAACCTTTCAGTGGTAAAGTTCCTACACTGATCTCCATTTGGTTTAGTACCATATATGAGTCCCTAATCAGCAAGAACTCTAGGAAAGGAGATTAAAATGGCACACACACCCTCCCCGAACTGAAGATTATTAGAATTTAGTTTAGAGTTTATTTACACTTTCACATAATTTACATATATATATGAAACATGTTATTATAGTCCTAGTTATTTGCTCTAACATCTTAAGTATGAGATATCCTTTTGACTAAGAGAGAAGGGTGTAGAATTGCAGCAAAATTTACTAGTGATTATGGGAATATCTCTTGCCAAGTACTTCTTGGCAGGAAAAAAGAGTTTAGAATCAATGAAATGGTGGGCAGCTGTCATGAGATGGTGGGCAAACCCTTCAGGTAGCAGAGACTAGAAAGAGTAGAGGATTTAGAGTCAGACTCAGTCGTCTCTGCTAGTTTTGAATGGTGAGCCCATAGGCATATTATTGCATTGCTCGGAATATCAGTTTTTTTCATCTGTAAAGCAGAGACAGTACTACTTATCTTAGAATGTTGTTGGGAAGAACAGAATTAGAAAATGTAGATAAAGTGCTGGGCACATACGGGTGCTCATCAGACATTGGTCCTCTATTTTTTTTTTGCTGATGAAGATTTGCCCTGAGCTAACATCTGTCACCAATCTTCCTCTATTTTGTATGTGGGTTGCGGCCACAGCATGGCTGATGAGTGGTGTAAGTCCACGCCCAGGATCTGAACCTGTGAACCTGGGCTGCCGAAGTGGAGCACGCAGAACTTAACTGCTATGCCACTGGGCTGGCCCCAATTCCCTAATTTTCTCCCTCTATAGCACTGATTCTCAACTGGGAGCGATTTTGCTCCCCGAGAAGACACTTGGGTAATATCTGGAGACATTTTTGGTTGTCACAACTGGGGGGGTGCTATTGGTGTTTAGTGGGTAGAGGTTAAGGATACTGCTAAATATCCCATATGCACATGACAGTCCCCACAACACATAATTATCCTGTCCAAAATGTCAGCAGTGCTGAGATTGAGAAACCCTGTTCTACAGCGTAGTCACGAAGCACCGTGTTTCCCTTACTACTATGTTTAGCTGCTTCTGGACCAGATCACAGCAAGTAGAGTCATGTCTAAAGGAAAAAAATAACACTTTGGAAATGAGAACACTCAGAATCATGCAAGTTTAAATTATGAATTCTGTGTTCACTGTAATCATATAAAGTTAGCAGTAATGAATATATGATGTTTACTTATAAGCCAAAGTTGGTGACAAAGAAAACCCCAAGAAAAGAAGAAAGACTCTAGGAAATGTTCTGGCAGGCCCAGAAGGGTAAAAATGTTGAACCACCTTTTCCTTTTTCTGAGCATTATTTTTATTTTGTTAATTTTTTTTGTGAGGAAGACCAGCCCTGAGCTAACATCCGTTGCTAATCCTCCTCTTTTTTGCTGAGGAAGACTGGCCCTGGGCTAACATCCGTGCCCATCTTCCTCCACTTTATATGGGACGCCGCCACAGCATGGCTGACAGGCAGTGCGTCAGCAGGCACCCGGGATCCGAACCCACGAACCCCGGGCTGCGAGGCGCGAACCAAACCGCTGCGCCACTGGGCCGGCCCCATCTGACTATTAAATAGGTCTATTTCCCTGTGGAACTGGGGAATCCAAAACTTGGTTTCAAGAAAAAGATATGCATCATTATATATCTAAGTTGTGCTTTTTTCTGCAAGAAAATCAGGTGCTAGAATCCAGATCATGGAGCTTTGAGGACATTTCAATATCCAACACAGATATGTTCATGACACTAGACACCTTCAGAAACCATGACCCTTACCAGCAAACTGATCAGGGTCTTAAGAAAGAGGAAGACTGTGTGTGTATATGGTGTGCGTGTGTGTGAGTTCCTCTGTGTGCACACACTCGGGTCTTTGCGTGGAGACGGTGTATATAGTATCATTCAAGTGGGCTGCAGTTCACTTCACCAATAATGTGGAAAAACTGGAGGAAGGACAGGGATTTATTTTTTAAAATATAGTCAATTACAAGCAAGACTAGAAAAGCTACCTGTAAGCACAGTTCGAATTACCTGTAATACAGTGCCAATGAGGCTGTGAGATGGAACACTGGTTTCTCCTTAGAGTTTTGAACTTCACAAAGAGGTTGAAAGAAACTAAAGCAAGAATCAAGGTGAAAGAAGGAAGAGTACATTTTTTAATAGGTAAGCATTACTTGCAAAGACATGTTTCTTTTGAAAATTGATAGATACATAGAGAAGCCCTAAGGTACTCACAGATGAAATGGCAGACAAACGTAGCTGTTTCCAAGGAGGATGAGAAGACAGCAGGATCCAGCAAACCCTCCCTTCACTTAGTTCGTGATTATATGAAGGCAAGTAGAGAGCAATCTGCTGAGGCCCCCAAACCTGGAATTCAGTTAGTTTTGATATGGGCGTTGGTGGCATTCTCCACCTCTGGTGAGGAAGACTTGTGTGTTTGGATTTCAGTGTCTTTTTAGACTGGGTTTCTTTTTGATCTTTCTTTTGCTTGTTAGAGCTGAGATTCCAATAAATGAAAATTTATTCCTTTGAGGCCTAGATGTGATGACTTTTCAGGTTACAGTCAGTCCTCCGTATCCCATGGGTTCCGCATCCTCGGATTCCACCAATTGCGGATCCAAAAGCCTACAATGGTTGCGTCTGGACTGAACAAGCACAGACTTTTTTTTCTTGTCATTATTCGCTAAACAATGCAGCATAACAACTATTTACATGGCATTTTCATTGTATTAGGTATTATAAGTAATCTGGAGATGATTTAAAGTATAAGGCGGGATGTGTGTAGTATATGCAAATACTATGCTTTTTTATATAAGAGGCTTGAGAGATTTGGGTATCTACGGGGGTCCTAGAGCCAATCCCTGTGGATTCCAATGGATGACTATGCTCTAATATTAGGTCTTCATTATTTTAGCTGCGTGAGCTTGGAAAAATCACTTACGCTTTTAATGCCTCATTTTCTTCATCTGTAAAATGGGATAATAATAGTGGCAATTCCATGGAATGGTTTATGGGGATTAAATGTGAAGCTCTGAGCACACTGTCTGGCATACATCAGCTGTTGTAGTTGTTATTGTCAATATTTTTAGTATCATTCTAATTTATGACATCTAACTACTCCCACATATGGGACAGTCAGTCAGTGTCATTCATTTGCCAAACACTTGTTATTATATGGTGACATTCCATGAAATTTCCTAGGCATTGAGATCAGAGCACTGATGAAACAATCTCTGTCCTCAAGGACCTTGCAGCTAGGGCTGGAGGCAGGCAGGCGTGATGACATTATCGTGCACACACCATATGGCTAACAGGCTAGTAGCAAAAAGGGGTATCAGGGAAGGCTTCCTGCAGGAGGTCCACTTGAACTTGGTCATGCCACACAAATAGAAATCAGTCAGGAGAAGTGAGTTAGGTAAGGTGTAATATGGTGGTGGAGGCGACAGCATGAAGAAAAGCTGAGGTCGTCTACAGGAGTCCTAAAGTGCCATCAGTTGATGTACGTCAGCTTCAATTAATTGTGAACAAGCACAGGAGGCGTCCTTCCCTTTTATGTGCCAGGTAACATGCAACTTGACATGCATGACAACCTCATTTAATCTTCATTACCCCCCAAATTTGTTATTTTTGTTATTATCATAATTTTACAGATATAGAAACTGAGGCACAGAAAAAAATAAACTTCTTGCCTAAGGGCTTAGAGCTACTGAGAGGCAGAGTCAGGGTTTGATCCCACCCCGTCTCTCTCCAGAGTCTCTGTTGGTAACCTACTTAGACAATATAAGATACTGTGATCAACTAACTGGTCCGTAGTTTTTAACGACGTCTGCAGAGATCAAACCCAGTTCTTTCTGACATCAATGATGATGGGCCGTTTGGAGCAGTGGGCAGGCCATCTGTTGTGGGACTAGCAGACCAGGCTTTTTCGCTTCCTCGCAGGCAGGACAAAGAGCCTAGGGAGTTGCTGAAGCTCTTCACTGTACCAGCTGGACCTTCTCGAAGACTGAAAAATGTCAGAGGACCTGCTGGTCTTCATCGGCAATGACTTTACTATTACACCTTGTGGTGCCCTTATATCCTCAATAGATAACCTGCATGGAGGATCAACACCCCACACAGGGAAGCAGAGACATCACAAATAGCCAAGGATGCATTCTTTCTGCATTTCCCAGATTTAGCAAATAAAAATATAAGAGGCCCAGTTAAACTTGAATTTCAGGGAAACAACAAATCATTTTTTGGTATAAGTCGGTCCCATGCAATATTTGCAACATGCTAAAAAATTATTTGATTATTCATTGTTTATCTGAAATTCAAATTTAACTGGGCCTCCTGTATTGGGCAACCTTATCCTAAGCATTCGAAAGGGGAAACAGAACAAATAGTGCCTGGAAAGAATTCAAAGATGCCTCAACAAATTGAGCCAAATCTGTGCTCATTCAGGAAACACCTACTCTGGAAGTTTTTCTGTTCAGGGCTCAGTGTGTAGAGCCCCAGCCCCAAAGCAGCTTATAGTCTAGTGGAGCATCAGAGAATGACAGACAGTTATGGAGAACGTGGTCAGGGCTTGTGTGGTTCTGTTCCTGATTGCCTCAGATCTATCCCTTGCCCTAACCCTGCCCTGATCTGCCAGCTTTAGTGACAGAATGTTGCAAGGTACTTTTGCAGGTCTGGGGTCAATTGGCTTCTGGCTGGCCTCGTTCATTGGGACAGTGGTCAGAGATGGGGCTGTGGGAGGAATGGTGAAGCCAGCACTGTGCTCCCTCTCCCCCACTGCTGGGGCCACATCTTCTCTGTGCCTCCAGCTCCTTGCAGAGGCTTATTATGCTCCAATGTCCACAGGCCCCTACCTGTGGGGCAGGTGTCCCTTCTACCCAGGAGTGGAGCATAGTCCCCTTCTTGTACCATCACGCCCTGGTTGGTCTCCTACCTCTTCCATCACCCATATAGCTCTCTGTATTAAATTCCCTCTGCTTTAAACATTCTGCTTTAGAGTGGTCTTTATTGTCCTAGTTGGGCTCTGAATATTAGAGCATTATATGGATAGGAGAACTGGGGGATATAACTTCTTTAACCAGGAAGGAATGGAGGAAGTCTTCCTGAAAGACATGACATCTGAATTCAAGATCCTAATAATATTCTTATTTATTCATCTTACGAAGTTCCAGGTACTATGCTAAATATTTGTGATGGTTAATTTTATGTGTACTTGACTGGGCCATGGGGTGCCCAGACATTTGGTCAAATGTTATTCTGGATGTATCTGTGAGGGTGTTTCTGGATGAGATTAACATGTGAATTGATAGACTGAGTAAAGCAGATTGCTCTCCCTAATGTGGGTGGGCCTCATCTAATCAGATGTAGATCTGAATAGAGCAAAAAGACTAAGTAAGATAAAACTCCTGCCTGACTGCCTTTGCCTTTTTTTACTGCTTTCAGACTTGAACTACACCATTAGCTCTCCTGTGTCTCCAGCTTGCTGGCTGCAGATCTTAGGACTTGTTGGCTTCCATAATCACATCAGCCAATTCCTTGTAATAAATCTCTTGTTATTATATATATATATATACACACATATATATACATACACACATCCTATTGGTTCTGTTTATCTGGAGAACCCTGACTAATACAGAGTTCTTTCCACCTTATCTTATTTAATCCTTGCTAATCATCCTCCAAAGTGGTATATTTATCCCAGTTTGTAGATGAAAAAAATGAGGCTCAAGAAAGGCAAGACACTTATCGAAGGTCAAGTTGTAACAATGTGAACACAGATTTCCCTGGGTCTAAATAATATGTTCTTAACACCTATTATATGGGGGTGAACCATGTGCTGAGAAAGACATATCAGGATCTGCTCCCACATCAGTAAGTGCCCTACACCCCTTTCCCTCTCTCTCTCGTTCTCTCTCTCCCATGGCTGGGCTTAGGGTGTGACTGAGGTACTTGTAGAAAAGGATGCGAAGGAGAGCAAAGCAGGATCACCCAGGATGTCTACAATTCATTTTATTTTAATTGCTGCACACTTGGAAATACAAGCGTGAATACAGCATCCCTGAGACACTGAAGTCCCCAAGTGTTGGTTGAGGAAAGAGAATGAACCAATGATGTCACTTAAGGGGGCCCAGAATCAAAACTATTGTTTGTTTTTTAACCATTAGTATTCACTTTTTGACACTCAGTTTGGAGTGGCCTTTGGAAGCAAGATTTTATATTCTTTTATGAAACTAATCATTCATTTGTTTCACATTTATTGAACACCTACTATTTTGAAAGCAATGCATGCATTGTATTAATTCCGTCAAGTTAGGAGGTTTGAGACACAAGGATTCTGTAATCCAGAGCTCACTATGGTACATTCAAGCCGATAGCTTTGACATTCCCCAATTCCCTTTGGCCACCCAATTAAATAGGTCAGCTACTAAAGTTTGATCAGACATTAAAAGATTCTGTCCCTTTTCAAGGCCTTATCAAAGATTTAGTATGTCTTTCTAAATGAACTAGGGAGCCATCCTTTGAAGCATCTGCTCAAAGCCGTTGTGTCACCTGTGGAACAGTGGAAAGAAATGGTAATGCAAAGATTAAAAAAAATGGAGGGTCCGAGGGAAATAAAAATGTAGCAAGAGCAGAAAGACTTTGGATGGTTAAGAAATATAGACAATATAGGTCGATTTTGCCTGTAGACTAAATAAAAATAAGAATAATAAGTACAGCACAGCTAGTAATCACTATGTACCCAGCACTGTGCTGTTTTATTCTGTAACTATTTTCTTCATATTTGCTTACATTTTACTGTCTGTCTAAATAAAATGACCTTCCCAGTTTCTTCTAAGTAATAGTTTGGGAAGAAAGGAAAGGCTTGAATTGTCTGTATGTTCTATCTCCTCTTTGTAAACATATATTATATTACCTACATGAGTTTAATTTTTAACTTATTCACTCAGTTAAAAAAACATTTACAGAGTCCTTATTATGAGTTGGAGACAAAAGATATAGAAGGACATTGACATTAGGCCAGCTTGTTAGAAATGCGTTAGAAGTCTTAGGTCCCATTCCACATCTATTGAATCAGAATCTGAATTGTAACACAATCCTCCAGTGAATCATATGCACATTAAAGTTTGAGAAGCGCTAAAAAAACTACTTCAATTAACTCAGGTGTTTTAAAGTATTATTGTTTGCAGCTTGTTGGCAATCAAAAACAAATAAAAAACTCATCTCCGAACTATATAACTCCCTAGAAGAATCAGATCAATTGGAAAACAGTTAAAAGTGCTAAAAGCCCTCCAAAAAGTTGACTATGAAATATGGGTAATGCAGGTAGAGCAAACTGCATGGTTCTGTAATTATTGGTCTCATTGAGAAAAGAGCAACTATTTATTTTTAATTTTTCTTTTCAGATTGGCCAGCTTTATTTATTTCTTGATGTAAACATCAGCAGCAATCACTTGCAAGAATAGAAAGGTTATTTTTCTCCATAAGAGTGTTTTCTTTCATCACCATGATTTCTTAAGAGCCAAATTAGCATGGTAACCCTAGAGCCTGGTGGTCTCGTGTTATGACTTCTAAATGGAAAGCCGTCACAATCAAATTCCTGCCCTCCTAAAAGCTTTACTGTTAGGCGTAAGTGTTTTATTTGGCAATATATGGATAGTGTGCCTGCTGCTGCTTAGTTCTTTAATTGTGAGCAATTTCCCCTTGTGGGAATAACTAATTGGACCAATGCTTAAATTAATCTGAAGGTAGACGGTGTGGAATTGATACAAGGATGAAAAAATAGAAGAGTAGAAAAAATTAGAGAGTCTAGAAACAGACTTATTTGTATATGATCAACTGATTTAAGAAAAAGGTTCTACTTCATGCAATAAATGGAGGTGAATCAGTTAGATACATAGATCTATTAGACCAATTAGATCTCGGATAGCAATCAATTAAATCAATTAATTAGAGAACAAATACATGGAATGAGAAGGAGAGTAGCCCCTGGTTCCAAGGAAGAAGTTTTAGAGCATCTGGAAGAATTGGTGCCTTTAATAATGTTTTGTGTACCTTAAAGAAAAAACGCGCAAGTGGGCCAAGATCCTGAAAACTTAAAGGCATGTTGGAGTTCAGTCCTGAGCTTGCTATTCTTCCTGTTTCACCTTGCATTTTTCATTGACTGTTCCCTCATTGCAAATCAAATCATGCAGGTCTACCTCTATGCCCTGCCTCAGTCCATCTTCTAAATTTCACTGTCTAATTATCCAATCTGAGTCTTCCCCATTTTGCTTGTAAATAACTTCCAAAGCGCCTCGTTTCCCCTCATGTTTTAATGCTGCTACACATCACCCTATCCAGTCTGGAAGGCATGCCCAACATTCTGACTAATGTTTCACATAGATGATCTTAATGTTAAGTCTCTTGGGATAAAGAGATACTTTGCATTGAAAATTCAGTTGCAGCCTGAGACTATGAAAGTAGATGATTGTTGTGGAAATCGGTTGTAATCCTATTGGACATCTCCTTCGGCAATGAACCTTTGCCTACTCTTTAACCATGTATGTGGTAGATTGTATTGTAGTTTCTTTCTGTGGGAGAAGTGTATTTCCCAGCTCCATTCTTAGGCTTTGTTATGTGACTTGCTTTGGCCAATAAAGTGTGAGTGGAAGTAACATATGCCAGTGCCAAGCAGGAACTTAAAGAGTCATTTACAAGAAAGAAAATTTCTTGCTCTTTATCTTCCACCCGAGGGATGGCATGTCCTACATAGTAGGTGCTCCTTCAGCCTACATTCTGGAATGGAGAAGATACATGGGCGGAAATAGCCACAGTCTACCCATAGTACCCATACCAAAAGTGAATAAGAAATAAATTTTTGTTGTTGCAAGCCATGATTTTAGAGTCTTTATTATTGCAAGATAATCAAGCAAAATCTGACTAACACAGCAGGTTTTGAGTGAGGCTCATTGCAACGCCAGGTCTAGGAGTGCACGTATACCCCACTCTAGGTCAGTCAATCTTACATCTCTGGGCACAAGTAATTGATTGAGGCTTGGAAATTGGAACCTAAATCAAGTCAGTGGGATTTACTATTGGAACTCCTGTTGGTACTATTTAAAGCAGGCACTTGTTTTTATTCAGGGGTTACTGTAATATTTTGCAAACCTAGAGATTCCAGAAGCCACCATGAAGGGGCAACCTGTCTGATCGTGAGGCTAACACAATAGAATGTGGAGTCAAAAGATGGTGAGTGAGAAAGACAAATTCCTGATGAGACTATGATTCAAAAGTCTGGCCTAAAATCTCCCAGAGCTTTTCACAACAGTTAAGAATATTGACCAATAATAGAAGTGTGTGTGTAATAGAATTTGGTTACATGAGATACAAACTGGCAAATCGTAATTACTGAGTATGTGGATAATATATCTTCATTTTTCCTTAAACTAAGTTCAGCTTTAATTAAACCATAATTTGGGGGACTAGTATAAAGAAAGTAAACAGGATAAAGAGCTTCTGTAGATTATTTCAAATTCTGATGATCATAATCAATCTGATTATTGAAGTTGATTTTTCTCTGATACTTAAAAATAGTATAATGCAGAAGATATAAAAGAAAGGCAGGGAAATAAAGTACATACATTTTATTCATTGGATTAGATTTATGCTTAAGCTTCTCCAGTTGCATGAAGGTGAATAATTTAGAGTTGGTACATGACATAGAAACATTTTGTGTCCAAAGTTGAACAAAGGATTCAGCCTACATTTATACGAAGATGCTGGGAATGAGGTATGATCAAAATTGAAGAGTTTTTTTTTTTTACTAGTATATATTTGACACTAATGGTTACACTAAATATATAGTAAGCTCCTAAAAATTTTCAAAACCTTTTTTTTTTAACATTTCAAAACAAATACTGTAAACTGTATTGGTGGATGGCCTTAAGCTAATTCTATGGATGATTAGGCAAAAGTATTTTTCTTTCAGTAAGATATGTGTACATATACATAATTTATTAAAGTACAGTATATGAGAAGGGATGAGAAAATATTAAAAATTTAAGCAACTTTCTAAGTTGCCTTAATTTCCTCTTCTGATTCAATTAATTCTGGCCTAAATACTGCACTTTTATTCTCCAGGCATGCACATTCCCACAACTAGGAACAGTTTGGTCTCAATTAATGTAACAATCACAACCCACTTTGATGGGAATATCAAGATATTGGGGGTGGGGGAGTTTTCTAAACTTTAATAATCTAGATAATTGCATCAACTCTCCACTTTGCTGGTGAATCTAGTCATAATTAACCAATTAAATCACATCAGCTGTTAACATTTTCCCTAAGCATAGAATTTAGAGGGATAAAAGAGAAAGAGGGAGAGAGACTAGAGAATCTATCTAAACATAAATGTCATTCCATTATAGAGCCTTATGAAATACACTTAAATGTTTTAATTTTTAGCACTCTGTTGTTCATAATGAACTCTGCAGGGATTGAAAATGAATTTTTTATTTTGAGATTTTTGTCCATTTTGAATTGCAAAGAGCATTCCTCTTGAACTGCCACTAGATATAATGAAACATATTTTAATATCACATCAAGCTAGCCCCCTGGGGAGACAACTGTCAGAAATCCATGGTATCTTTAAATCACTTTAATTACATTTTGCTCAAAGCGAAGTAATATGTAAGAAGCTGTTTGTTTAACTTTATGGATACCATAGTATTTTCCATACAGTTAGGTTATCCACTATCCAAGTAAGATGGAGTAGTTCAGTGAGGCTGGGGTTCAGGGTGAAGGGAGATATATAGTAAGAGACGCATTTGAAAAGAAAAGTTCAGGCCAGAATGTAAAGATCCTTGAAGGCCATGTATAAAGTTTTAACATTCAGGGACTAATATGGTACCTAATAAAGTAACTAAAATTAATTTAACTGTTACTAGTGTCACATAACATGTGACTCTTACATGTTATGCATTCGCATACATTATTCCAATTACTCTTCCCAATAGATCTTTCAGGTAGGTACTGTTATTGTGATCATCATCTTATAGATATGGAGACAGGCTTAGAGAGTTTAAGGTCACACAACAGGTAATAAGTCAAATTCATAGAGTTAGACATCAGTACTTTAAATACTTTGTAAAGGAAACTTGAATTTGTACTACGACATTCTACAGTCTATGCTTACTAGAGAAAGGGAGTCAGAAGAGCCTGTTTGTCTGCAGTCTAAAATTATTGGTGGCAGTTACAAAAAAAAAGTAACTATGTGAGGTGATGAATGTGTTAATTAACTTGATTGTGGTAATCATTTCACAGTGTATACATACAGTAAGTCATCACACTATACATCCTAAATATATACAATTTTTATTTGTCAGTTAGACCTCAATAAAGCTTGAAAAAATAAAATAAAATCAGGGATGGCAGTTACAGAGGTGGATATGGGGAAGAAAGAATAATTACTTGAGTGTCTGGGATTCTGAAGGACTAGATGGCTTAGCCTCACTTGAGACCAGTTCTGGGATGGATTTGTGTCTAGGGAGGTGTGAAGGCTTATGAAATGAGGAAAGACTTCCATGACCAGGCTTAGCAGAACCCCCCTGTCCCATCACTGTGTCATCCAGGAATGGGAGCAACTCAGCCAGGTGTCTTTTGATCTGAGGTAGATGTTACCCCTGTGCCTTTCAAAAGTCCACATTGTCACCATATGTAAGGACATTTGCCACTTCTACTCTTTTAGATCTGACTTATCACTCTGCCAGTCACCTTGATATCCTCCATCTCCAATGTCATCTCCGAAACTCACAGGTAACACTCCCCAGAAACCTTGTCAAATGTTTTCCCTGCATCTATTCAAATGATCATGTGATTTTTGTCATTGTTCCCTTAACATGGTATATTACATTAATTGAAATTTGGATGTCAAATCAACCTTATGTTTCTGGGATAAGTCCCACTTAGTCATAGTATATCATTTTTATATGCTGCTGAATCCAGTTGTTAAGGATTTTTGTATTTAGGTCATAAGTCATATTGATTTTCTTTTGATATCTTTATTTGGCTTTAGTGAAAGCTAATACTAGTTCCACAGAATCAGTTGGAAGTGTTCTCTTCTCATTTTCTAAAAGAATTTTTGAAGGATTATTTTCTTTAAATATTTGATAGAATTCACCAGTGAAGCTTTTCTTTGTGGGAAGATTTTAAATGGCTAATTCAATTTATTTACATGTTATTGTCCTATTCACGTTCTCTATTTCTTCTTGAAACAGTTTCGGTAATTTGAGTCATTCCAGGAATTTGTTCATTTCGTCTGAGTTGTCTAAGTTATTGACATGAAGTTGTTCATAATATTCTCTTCTAATCTTCTAATTTCTGTGGGGTCAGTAATGATAGTCCTTCTTTCATTCCTAATTTGATAGTTTGAATCTTCTCTGTTATTTTCCTAGTCAGTTTGGGTGAGAGTATGTCAATTGATCTTTTAAAAAGTAATTTTTGGTTTCATTTATTTTCTCTATTGTTTTTCTGTATTTTATTTCATTGATTTCCCTATGATCTTTATTATTTCCTTTCTTCTGCTTGATTTGGGTTTAATTTGCTTTTGTTTTTCTAGTTTTTTTAAGGGATTTGAGACTTTTTTTTCTTACATGTATATTTAAAGCTATAAATTTTGCTCTGTGATGAGTCATTTTCTTTTGATGCTTTTAAGATTTCCTGTTTGATTATGATGTGTCTAGGTATGGATTTTTTTTTAATATTTATCCTACTTGGGTTCATTGAACTTCTTGGATCTGTAGATTAATGTTATTGAGATTTTTCAACTCCAGAATTTTCATTTGTTTTTATTTAATGATTTTAACTCTTTATTGAGATTCTTTATTCACTGTTATTGTCATTATATTTTTCTTTAACTATTTAAATGTAGTTTCAACATATTTAACAGCTTCTTTGAAGTGTTTGCTAAATCCAACATCTGAGAACACTTAGAGACAGTTTCTGTTGACAGCTGTTTTTGTTTTTTAAATATAGGTCACACTCTCTTGTTTCTTTGCACGTATCATAATATTTTGTTGAATACTGAACATTTTAGATAATACCTTGTAACAACTATAGATTCTTTTACCCCTTTGAGAATTGTTGCTGTTTGTTTAGTAACTTGCCTGAACTAAATCTGTGAAGTCTGTCTTTCCTGTAATGTGTGGCCACTGATGCCTCTGCTTGTTTTTTTTCTCTTGCTTTTGTCTTAAAGTTTGTATTCCTGCCCCTATGGTTGCCCCCTGTTTGCATAGCTTAGTTATTAGTCAAAGATTGGCCAGAGGTTTCGGTCAAACAATTTGAACCAGCAAGGCTTCCACTCTCTGATAATGGATTTGTGCGTGGGCTCAGGAATACATTCAAACATTAGCCTGTATTTAAGTGGGTCTGACGTTTACTTTCTACTGGGCTTTATTGCATCTCCTTTGTGCGTGCATCGGGTTCCATTAGCCGGGGCTGTGTGTGTGGGTTGGACCCTCTACCATCTCTGCCGTACATGCACATAGTCTCCGATCAACCTGAGATGTGTGAGGAGCTTCTCAGGCCCCTTATGGCTGCTTCACCTTTTAATTCCCTGGCTATGTCCGTCACTTGCCCCAACAGGACCACAGTGTCAGGCTAGTGGGAGCACTTGCCTTCTCTATTTGCTTGCCACCAAGGTTGTCCCTTTAAGTAACAATGCTCCAAAACAAGTGAACCCTCTCTAGCAGCAGAGGCAAAGCTATGGTTTTCATGGCCTGCCTTGCCTGGTTGAACTAGTGCTTTGACAGTGCTAGGGAGGTGTGTATGGAGGGTGGGGTGGGGCTGATGTGAACAGTCCAGGGCATAAGAGCTTATTATTTGCCTTGGTCAAATTCCAGCATGCTGAAATGGTTATTTTGACTGCTCTGTCCAGCTTCACAGTTCTTTTATGGGGAGAAAATTTGTCAACCTCCCCACTCTCTCATGCTGCAAGTCCTATCCCTTGGATGAACCACAGAGTTGTCTTACCTTAAGGAAAGATATTTGTACCTTCATATCAGTCATTCTTTATCACCCAGCCCAGGAAGAAGGGTGTGGCCTCTTAGACATTTCTACACATGATGGCTCCCATCAGCAGAAGGCACTTCTCAGAAGAGAGTGATTTTGAGTTAGTAGGAGTCAACACTTAAAACAGCTGAGGCATAGGTGCAACAGCCAGAGAAAAGGATCTGGGTGGGCAGGTATCGATGATGTCTACTATACCACTTGAATACTATTCCTTTACCCCAGTTCTCACAATTGAAAAATGGATAAAATATCACCTTATTTGGTTTTCTTCTAAACATATTGAGAGCAAGTATTGAGTGCCCAGAATCATTCATATGAAAAGAGTAATTGTTACCCTTTTTTTGTTATTGTTACATTTATTTTAGAGATTTCAGGTGCAAGAGGTAAGAGCATTGAGTGGACAAATCTGTCCTAGTGTCAGGAAGTAGCACAAGAATTGTTACAGAAGGACAGCTCACAAGGCCAGAGATGTAGGGTAGGATGGTGTCTTTTCTTCTTCCTTCCTTCGTTCCTTCCTGTCTTCCTTTTCTTTCTTTTATAAAATAAAATCTCCAAATCAAGATCCTCTTCTCTCCGAAGGTAAATGTTGAGTAAGTATTTGTGAATTTTATGATGTAAGTGGATATTCTGTGATGAGCACCTGGCTTCAAATGGGCAAGATCAGGGTGTAGTCTTGTTTGGATCACTTGCTTGTTATGAGACCTTGGCCAGGTCACTCAACATCTGAGGAAATGCAAGTAAATTTTTATGGTGGGAAAAAGAAAAATTATAAATAAAGGTGAGCATGGCTGCCACACACACACACACACACACACACACACACACACACACACACACACACACACATATATATATGTATATGTATCTAGGGCTCTACAATGGTTCCTATTCATTGTCAGGTCCATGTTAGAGCCAGGACTTAAACCCTGGTGTTTCATATCAGTCCAGTCATCCTCTCATTATATTAATTTTCAGTACAAATGTGGACCCTTTGCACAGTAAATTTTTTGTGGCTGATATGATTCAGGAAGTTTAGATATGCCTGATATTTGCACAGATTCCCTCTGAGGAAGGAGGAGGTGAAGGATTGGATCTAGTCAGCATCAACCAGATCCATGTCTTTGTATGTTTTATGTATTTAATTTACATTTAAAATCACATTTAATTAAATATTGGTACATCTAATAAATGTGGACACCACTGTCTTAGTTCAAAGCTGGCTTTGCAGGACCTCTGATAGCCCAGGGACACTACCCTGTGCCTTGAAGAGATTGGGAGTCAGCTGCTTTCGATCCATGATTGGGCATAAAACATAATACATCTAAAATTCTAAGGCAGGGAGTAGTGGACACCTTCGTTTCCAAGGAACAACCTGTAAACAAGCAGATTGCTGATTCGCTGACCTGATGCCACCTGTCTCATTGGCTTTAACTTCAACTTATCCTTCTGCTCAGTGTAGTTAGAAAATCTCAAGTGACTATATTTCAGTGTAAGCAAGTCCTGCCTGGGAAGCCTAAATGGTACCAGGTACAAATACCTACCATGACAACTCCTACAACATTGGGCATTTCTATCTTTTGATGCTGTCTGGCACACGTCATTTTATTCTACCTTTATAATAGCTTTTATTGCTACATGTTTGGTTTAAAAACAGGTCTGCCTAAACAAAGGGGGAAAAAGCCATTCTTCTGTGTAATTTATTCAGCAAACATCATTGCTCCATTAGCTGAGCACTTACCCACCAGGAGGAGAGAAATAAGAATGGAAATGTCATGTAGGCTGGGCATACGTATCCATAGACGGTGCAGCATTATAGAACTAGGAGCTGCAGGCTGTCCTCCAGCGTGTGTTCATTCTTCATGTACTGTTCAAAGTTAACACCTTTTCTGTCTGTTTCTTGTTGGTATCAGGCAAAGAGGACAGTAACATATTTATCCAACTCATGTCAGTTCAAATAAAGAATTTTAGTCATCTGGGAAATATACATACACTAGTAATTTGCTTGAAAGCTCTCACTCTCCTCCCACTAAAATGCCTTTCCCAAATATCCATTCAATTTATTCTTCAGTTTCCATAGCTCTCTCTCCCGTTTGATACTAAGGCCACTGGTACTGAGAGAACACTAAAATCAAGCAAATAACAGCCATCCACCTTTTTCTCCATCACTTAGCTAGTTAAATAGCTATGTATTTCCATCTCACACATCCTAGCATGTAATTAAATAAACATTTTAAACTGGCAGTTTTAAATTTTATAGGACAAAAGCCTGAAGCAGGTTCAGCTTTGTAGAGGGGAAAAAAAAAAATCAAACGCTCAAGAGTAATGTTTACAAATTTCTGAAACAA
Source organism: Tapirus indicus (assembly GCA_031878705.1). NCBI lineage: Eukaryota > Metazoa > Chordata > Mammalia > Perissodactyla > Tapiridae > Tapirus > Tapirus indicus. Next base: position 25,413,093 of record CM062927.1, on the reverse strand, counting down.
GACTTGTCAGCAGGATGAAGTTGCTAATACGAGCCATTTTGGACTGGCTGGTTTATATCTGTTTATAATAACTTGGATTTGTCTCCTGTTAAAATGTCACATGGATAAAGGAATAAATTCAAACAGCTGTGACAGGATTATCATTGCTAAGAAACTCCGATACGGTGGATTCACGTGTCAGAGACATCTACTTCACTGTCTTTCATCTGGAATAATCCAAATATTCTCCTCCACACTTAGGAAGACTAACAACGAGATAGATAAAAGCCCATGATTCTGACATCTTATCCCCTAAGTTTGTTGTTAAATGAGACAGCTGGCACCAAGCATCTCTAATATTTTTTTGAGGAAGTTAGTGGAGGGACTCAGTTCTTTTCTCAATGCAGTTATTCCACAAGTTGGTTGGAATTAATGACAAACTGCAGCAGGGATATACCAGGATTCATGATATTTTAAAAGGTAACATAGAAAAGTAGAAAAGTGGGAGTGTAAAGGGGTCAACAGAAATCAACATGTGGGGAATAAATGAAAAAAATGACCCCAAGGCATCCTAAGAAATTAATATGAGATGACATTTAGCTGGGAAGCTATTTATTGCTGATAAATGTCATAGGGAATTGTATCCAGCTGAGCCTTATAACTTCATTCATTTGTCCATTCATTTGTTCATTTAATAAATATATGCTAGGCACTGGAATTGAGACTGGCAATAAAAGATAAATAATCCATGGGCTCTACCTTCAAGCAGATCATCTTTTGATGTACACTAGATGTACAACTAACACCATATGGGCAGTGCCATAGTGGAGACAGGTTTAAGAAACAGCAGTGGTCAAAAAAGGAAGAGATCAACAGTGTGTGGGTGGGTCTGAAACTAAATCACAGCGGGAGAAATTAGAGCCACTTTTGAAAAATCAGCAGGAATTTACCAGGTGGATGAAGCGGAGATGGTCTTCCAGGCAGATGAAATAGCCAGAGCAAAGGCTGGGAGGCTTCTGAATTCCACAGCAATCCCAGGGATGAAATCTGATTGGTCCGGCTTAGTTCATGTGCCCTTCCCTGAGCCAATCACTGTCTCTGCTTGAAGGATTTCTCTGATTAGAGTAGCCTATAACATTTAAGATTAAATTAGAGTGATGGTCCTTACATTTCTTCATAGAGATGCAGCTGTGAAGATTAAATGAGCTAGTTTATGGAGAGCAGTTGGTACAGGGACTGGCAAATAGTAGGTACTCCAAACTAATTTATTGTTGTTATTATTATGATTATTATTAATGTTAATGACTATATTTTAATAAAAAAGCCAGACACGTAAACGTCTAGCAGCAGGGCAGACTCTTGTTGAGTTTCTCTTGGGGAACTTAACAGGAAAGTAGTAGAAGGAAAGCAACAGTTGCACACTGGGCAGCACATCCTTTGAGAAGTCTTCCCTTGCTATTCCCAGTCTGGATGGGTTGGCTTCTTTGTACTCTATACATAGCTCCATCTGATCCTATCACATTGTAATAGAAAAACCTGTCCCATTAAACTGTGAGTTCCTCAAAGGAAGGAGTGTATCTTATTCATCATTTTTTCTCAAACACTTGAGACATTGGAAGTACTAAATATGCCCGTTCAAAAAACTTATGAATCTTTATGGTGGAGATTATATCTGAGCTGGGCGCCCAAGGATAGGGAAGACTTTTGAAATGCAGAAATGGGAAAAATCACATCAAGGAGAAGGAAATGCTCTAAATAAGCTTGGAAATGGAGAAGTGTCCAGCATGCTTGAAAATATCAGTTAATTAGATGCAACTGAAGTGAACAGCGGCTGAAGATGGTGTAGGGATGAGAAGGTAGACGTTAGGACAGGTCACAAAGGACCTTGAATGCTGTGCTAATGAGATTAGACTTTGTAATCTGTGAAATACAAAGACGGAGAGGTTTTCATCTGGGATTCTTCACACACACACACACAGACACTCACACTCACACTCACACACACAATACAAGGCATTTATTTAGGCCCTACTTAGTAAATAAGAGATGGGTTACACAGGTTAAAGAAGCAAAGTTCTCTGATCTTAAAGAGTTCATGATTTAGTAAGAGGTGGATTTACCAAGAACCTAATGAAGGGTAACTTTCAGGTTATTTACATGGGCCCCTTCTAAATAAATATTCACGTTGGTATCTAATTTTGTATTTTAAAAACAGGATCTTTCTTTTGATTTGGTGGAACAAGAGCTCTAAAAACACCACCAGAGTTGAGAAACAGAGGCAAATTGTCCTGATGTATGTCCTAATTATGAACAAAAAGATGTGCTTCTGAATTTCAAAATTCACAGTATTTTGGGTCAGAGGTTCTAGTCTTTCTCAAGGACAATTCTACTCTTACCTCTCTGCACTTTGGTTATATGAACAAATGAATGTTCCTTTTGCTTAAACTAGTTTGAGCTAATTATCCTGTCAATTGAGGGTACCTGGAAGTTACTTTATTTAAATTATCACTTTACAGATGTGAAAATCGAGGCACTTAATAAGGAATTTGCCCAGAGTCCTATAGCTAGTAAAAAAGTTAGACCAAGATCGAAACTGAGATCTGTCTAATTTCAGAGCACAAGCCTTTTTCTGGTGTGCAAATGCACACTCAATATTTCCATTCTAAAGGAAAATCATTGAGGTAATGACTAAGCCTTAATCACGCTTTTATTTCACATAGTCACTACTACATCGCATAATAGGTACTTGTTTAATGCATGTGCAATACTTGAGTGAAATCTAAATCTATAAAAATTCCAGATGTACTGTCTTTTTGTTGCTATGGAATAAATAAGTAAAAATATGTCCATCACTTGTGTTGCAAATATTTATTCCTATTTATTCTTAAACCAAAATGTTGTTTGTGTCTAGATGTATGCTATAATAGATTAGTGCAGAGAAAAGCATTTTGTTGTCTATTCTCACTGTACTTTTCTGCCTTTTTGTCCCTTCACCATTTTTCTTTTATCGGCAAAATCTTCTCCACATGGAGGAAACAATGAACATTTTATAAACCTGCCTAGGGCTATAAAATATACATGTACCTTTAATAGTGACAGAGGTATGTTTGGAACTTCCTCCAGAGTGAAATTTACTTCAGAAATTTGCATTTAACAGGCAAACATAATATTGTTGAAGAACACGGAATTATAAATTCATGGACACTTGGGTACTGGGGATACTTTATAATCCACACATCCATACTTCTCACTGTAATTTTTATGGCTACATAGTTCAAATTACCCAAGATGGATAAAGCCAGCACTTTCATTATTAACTGTATTTGAGGGGTTTGTAACAACTGTTTCGTGAAAGCTCTTTACAACTTGAAACTCACCCAGGAAGTTGCAGGCCAAATAATATGCTTTCCACTTTAGAGTACAAATTTGTCACCTCTTGATGTACATCTCCCAAATTTGATTGGTCTTGGAAGTATTCATTTTGCAGAACATTCAAAAAGTCTCCTACTTTAAAAATGAAAAATTGCAAGTGATTACTTTATAGCCCATTTAATTGCATTTGAAGATTTTCTGCCCCTTAAAGTCTCCTGGATAACCATATTAATGCTCTCCCCAAACACACTTTTGAACAGAGTTTTATTATGGGTAGCACCTGACCTTTCAGCATAATTGCATGTGGTCCAAATTAATTGTTCTGTTCTATTGTGCATTGAATAATAGGCATTCTAAAATGAAACTAATTATGCAGATACCTGATAGAGAGGAGAATCTTAGACTGAGCTCTTTTGGGTACCTGGAATTTAGAATATAAGGTATAAAATGACACTTAATTAACTAATAAACCAACTGACAAGACTGACTCCACAGGAGACTTCTAGTCAACACAATTCAGAAAATGAGGAGACTCTTCCTTAACTGAATGGTAATAAGGTGAAACTTACGCACCAAACTAAATATTGCCATAACTCAACATGCTAGTGAGAGACGCATTTAATATGGATTTGTTTAGAAAAATATTAAAAAAAATTTGACTATTTCCATTGTTTATTTAACACATACTCCGTTTATGTTTAACTCTATTGATGCCTTTTTGGAATATTTTTATGGATGTAATTGTGGTATTGTATAACAAGTACCAAAGTGCATGTTTTAAACCTAAATTTGATGCCAGTTTGTTGTGTAATTAACTGATTTAAGGACCTCAGAAACTGTGTAGCTAAATCAAGCTCTTCAGATTGTTTATTTTCTCCTCATCTGAAATGACTTGTTAGATTCTCTCTCTACTTGTTTTCTGTAATTGAAACAAGAGTAGAAAAGATGGCATATATAGCACGTGGTGCCCTGAAGGTACAGGATATGGGGAGAAGGTGGAGCTTCTGTCCATCACCCATCCCAGCTTCATTGGTGTTACCCTGACCAAGATGGCCTGAAAGTTCCCCTCAGTCTGACTAAACTTTAGACAGGCTTCTTCCTAACTCTAGGCCCCAACCTCCCTTTTCTTAGAGCATTTACTTTGGAAAACTAGTAATTGGGAATTCTTTCTCTGCCTCTTTGAGATATATGTAAGTCTTTTTAAAAAGCCTCTTGCCAGTTTTACAACCCAGAAATGTCTCTCTCGAGGACCTGGGAGCCATTTCTTTGAAATGGAAGCATCAGGGGGTGCAGCATCCCTATCTCCCAGGCTCTGTGGTAAGGTAGGATCCTGCCTTCAGTGGATGCCTTGCTCCAAGTTGTAAAACTACTTTCTGTCACAAAGATGAGAAATTTTACTTTTCTTCTGGGCAAAACCAATTAGCAATCATGGATGGCCTGTGTTCTCCCTCTCACCCTAGCACTTGAAAATCCTCCCCTCTTTGTTTCAGTGGAGTTCAATTCAGACTGGGCTCTGGCCTCCCTCCCTAATTGTGGTAGCCTTAAAGTCTTCCTTGCCTGTTAAACTTTGGTGCAGTTTTTGCTTTGACAGTTCCTACTGTCAACGTGATGCTCTGTGACATACAGCCATTTCCAGTCACTTCAGCCCTCTCATAGTTGCCCAGTAGCTGTGTTGAACATATAACCTAGTGTGCCAAAGGTGGTGTTGATTTCAAATATTTGGTTGTGTTTTCACCACGTGTAGCACACGTACTTGTTATGCCACATCTCCCTGTTATTTTGCTAACTGTAGTCATGGTACTAATAGCCTAAGTCTTTGTGTAAGGGAATTAACATGTATGAAGCTCCAAGGATGGGCCACATGAACTGATTTGTGATCCACACACTGTATGGCATTTCATCCTGTCAGTACCCCTATAAAGTAACATTATCTCTACTGTGCAGATGTGAAAACTGGCAGATTACTTTCCCAAAGTCAATCAGTTGAAAGTGTTAATGACCAAGGTAGGTTGACTTCAAGCTTGGGAACAGGACCTACAGGTCTGGATTTGAATCTTGTCTCTCTCACTTAGTACTACTTAATCAGCTTACTTACTAATTAGCTCCCATTTTACATATGAGAAAATGAAAGTTTACAAATTTTAATTAGCTTTCCCAAGGAGGCACACTACTAATAATTATCTTGTGTGGATTTTGTGAGCCTGGATGAGATAATGTGTGTGAACTGCTTAGGAGGGTTTCCAAATTTGATAAGAACCCAATCAATGTTAAATATGTTTAGAGTTAGCAAAAGTATACACTTTCCTGACTCTTCCTCTGGGAGTGAGGACCACACCTGTAGCATAATTGTCAATGACTCAGAATCCATGGGAGTGTCAGTATGATTTGTTGATTGTTTGAAAGATGGTGGATCAAAACCATCCCTTATGCAGGGATGTCCCATGACAAGGAGCAAATACTTGCACTGAGAGGTTAGAAAAACTTTGTAAGAGCCATTGATGGCTAAATAGTGTTTTGAGAGAAGCAAGAAGCCTTCTAGAAACAAAGGAAATCAGTGATCTTGGCTTGTTGAATTGGGATTTTCAAGTCTGGTTTTGAATCCAGTTCTCTTGAGCTAAAGTCTAGGGCTATGCCATTTTCAATAAGATTTTAAACACTTTGAAATGCAATAACAGTATTATTTTTCACTTTTGGGGGGAGCAGAAATAACATTTGTTTTAATTTATAGTTAATAAAAATGATTCCCATGTTAATTTAATTCATTCCAATATGTAAATAACTTTTAATGATTACCTTTTTGGATATATTTTGAGATTAACAGCCTAAAATTAGCTTAATTTCAACATTTGCCTAATGACAACATGGCAATTTAAAAGGCATTCAAAGAATCCATAATATGTCCGTGTATGGTATATTGTTTCCCTCTATACTTCGTCAGGAAGTAGTTAATTAATTCTTCTCACCTAATAAACAAATTATGTATATGTTATGGCACTTTAAGAAATTGACTCAGCTCACTTAATTGTTCATGATTATCTCAGTTTTCTTTGGTTTTGGAACTATGTGGTTTCTTCTCGTTAGGGTAAAGAACAAAATATTAGAAAAGAAAAATATCAATTGTCTATCTGAGAATTTGGCTATGATAGTGTTATATATTTTTGCAGTTGATTAAATTTGCTTAGTAATCGCCTCTTGTAAGATAATCATGCAACACGTAAGAGAACAAAAGAGTGGGAATTGCTCCTTTCTTGCAGCCCAGAATACCTTTTGTAGTTCACAAAGACAGAAACGTCCACCATTAACTCTCATTGTATTGGAAAACACTAATGTCATGAGAGATTGAACATGGAGATTGAACTTTTTGGCTTTTGGAGAGTTACTAAAATGTACATTTTGAAACTTTGATTCTGGTGTTTAAATTGTGTGAATATGTCTGCCTAGGAAATTTGATTGAGTGGAATTGCTATGAAATGCATGCATTTATGCAAAGGTCAATTATGATATAGGCAATCTATTTTAGGGTAAGCTTCCTTGCACCCTTGGAAATGATTCCCTTTTTAGCTAAGTGAGAATCTCTCAAGGAATACAAAAATTAAAGAAAAAAGTCAAGCAGTACAGTCTTTATATTTTTTCTTCTAAGTCTCCCCAGTAGAGGCCCTCGTATGCATTTATTCAGCAAAGGCAGCAGATTGCTGAGCCTAGAGTGCATTTAGCAATCTCAGAGGGGCATGTCCTTCTGTAAAGAGAGATTGGGAGGAATCTAAAGCTGAAATACAATGATGAGGGGATGTGGATATAGCATTAATAAAAAACAATAAAAGTGGGATAGAAAACAGGATAATTCCAATTTTATTTTTAAAGATGTTTACACACCTTGCATAAAAAAAACACTGAGAAGAAATGCATCAAGTTTTTAAAGATCTTTATCTCATCATAGGAAGACTGGTGATTTGTATTTTATATTTCTTGAATTTTTCCATATTTTGCCAATGATAATACATATCTTTATTATTTAAAAAAAGCAACAGTGTTATACATTTTAAAGGAAGAATAGAAAACTAATCTCCCTGAAAAAAGCCTCTAACAACCATTTCAAGGACCATGATTAAATAGATTACCTGGGAAAGTGATGTAAGTTTCTCTTCTCTCCTTTATTTTAATCATACTTCTTAGCTCCTCTTATATATCAAACAAATAGGATACAAAATGAACACTGACCCTATAGATTTCATTCGTGTGGAAGATATATATATTATATGTAATATATTGTATATAATAATGTGTGTATATACATATGTACACACATATATATATATATATATACATATATGTATATACACATAGTAGTCCCCCCTTATCCAAGAGGGATATGTTCCAAGACCTCCAGTGGATGCCTGAAATCTCGGATAGTACCAAACCCTATATATACAGTCATGTGTCACTTAACAAGGGGGATGCTTTCTGAGAAATGCGTCATTGGTGACTTCGTCATCGTGCAAATATCATAGAGTGTACATAGGGGGGAACAAAATTTGCCACCCCAAAATGTGTCTCTTTAACATGAGGTTTATTTTAGGCTGATTATTTTTAAGGAACAAAAGACTCAAAAGTTTTTCTTTTTTACCTTCCTCTTAACTGCCTAAAAGAATTCAGATTAAAAAAACCTGGCTCAAGAAGCGTTATCACCTTAGCATAACATGAACTAGGGGGTAGACAGGGAGGAACCTAGAAAAGCCTCTTTGTTGGGATCCTCTCTCTATTCGTCTGTTTCTGTGTGGCCAAACACTTGTTTTCCAAACATTTGCTCCTTTTCACCTGCCTGTGAATTGTCTTCCTTTCCTTTGAAGTCCCTGATTCTCCCCACCCCCAACATCTTCTTTTGTCTGTAGCTGAGGATGGTATTTAAGGTGTGGGCCTCAGCCATTTTGGAGAGTTACTTGGTTCTCCTGAGTTTCTCCCATGTATACATGTTATTAAACTTTTGTTTGTTTTTTTTCTGTTAATCTTCTCATGTCCATTTAATTCTTAAGCCAACTAGGAGAACTTGGAAAGATAGAGGAAAATTTCTTCCTCCTCTAGAGTATTTACACAAACCCCAAATGGTATAGCCTACTACACACCTAGGCTATATGTACTAATCTTATGAGACCACCATCATATATGCAGTCTATTGTTGACCAGAATGTCCTTATGTGGCGCATGACTGTACTCAGTTTTTTCTTGTGCGTACATACCTGTGATAAAGTTTAACTTATAAATTAGGCACAGAAAGAGATTAACTACAATAATTTCTGTCTAGCATATATCCAAATTGCCAGCATCACTACTCTTGTGCTTTGGAACCATTGTTGAATTAAATGAGTTACTTGCACACAAGCACTGTGATACTGTAACAGCCTATCTGATATCTGAGATGGCTACTAAGTGACTAATGGGTAGGTAGCGTATACAGTGTGGATGAATGGTATGAAACTAGTAATTGATAACAGGAGGAAAAGGAATGATTCATGTCCCAGGTAGGACGGAGTGGGACGGTGGGATATTCTATCACTCTACTCAGAACAGCGTGCAATTTAAAACTTATGAATTGTCTATTTCTAGAATATTCCATTTAACATTTTTGGACTGTGGTTGACTGGGCATAACTGAAACCGTGGAAAGTGAAACTGTGGATAAGGGGGGACTACTGTATACAGTCAATTCTCATTATTCATGAATTTCATATTTGCGAATTCACCTACTCCCTAAAATATATTTGTAACCCCAAAACCAATACTGGAAGCACTTTCATGGTCCTTTGTGGACATAGGCATGCTCTAAGCAGCAAAAAAACTTGAGCCACCCAGTGTGTACATTCCCAGCTAAGGCTGAACAAGGTGACACAATGTCTTCTTATTTCAGCTCATACTGTAAATAAGTCCTTTCCATGGTCTATTTAGTGCCACATTTTTCACATTTTTATGCCTTTTGTTGGTGATTTCACTGTTTAAGATGGTACCAAGCATAGTGCTGTCTAGTGTTCCTAAGGGCAAGAAGGCAGGGATGTGCCCTACAGAGAAAATATGTGTTAGATAAGCTTCATTCAGGCATGAGTTACAGAGCTGTTGTTTGTGTGTTCAGTGTTACTAATTCAACTATATATTAAATAAGGTGTCTTTAAACAGAACCACACATCAAAGGTTATGCATTAATCAGTTGATGAAAATGTTGTGACAAGAGGCTCGCAGGGACCCAACCTTGTATTTACCCTAGGAGCAATAGTCCAGTATTTGCTAATTTAGTCTTTATGGAAATTTTATAAAACAGAACTACTGCAAATAGCAAGAATCAACCATAGGTATATGTATCCATAACTGTACATATATGTTTATACAGATATATCTGTATATGCAATTTTTGTCCAGTTTTTACATTAATACAATTCACATATATGATTTAGAAATACACACACACATGCAAGTACACATACACTATCATGTGTTATTTTCATGCATTCATTTCTTCTCCCTTACTCCATCTCCCTCTCCAGTTTTCCTGGTTCAAATATAATACAATGACTTATATTTGGTTCCTCAATAACTAAATGTTGAAATGTGAGTACATAGGAGAGTCCTTACCCTGGCTTTTTCTAATCTGCAGAAACTACAGAAGAATGTCCTATCCAAAGAGTAGAACCCACTTAAGAAACAACAAAAATGATGATGACAATAATAGCAATACTAATTTCAAAGCTTCTGACATTTTTTGTGTGTTTTATCTAGAGAGTGGCCATCAAGGGATAGATGACTCTGTAGTGGAAATTCCACTGAGAGGCCTCGGGGTTTAACTGGAAGGCATAATATTGACAAAAAGGAAATTGATAACACTCTACACAATAATGTAAAATACTCTCTCAATTGATAACCAGGAAAGTGGTACAGATTATGTTGTAGCTAGGACAATATTTCTATTCCTGCATATGAATTTTTTGACTCCTCTTTTTCAGAGGAGTCAGTGCTTGTTCTTAGTAAGGATGTCTGGGCCTTTGTGTATGTATGTGTGTTTCACCCAACTGATATATATCCAAAGGGTGGCTATGAAAAAAGAGGAGGTATGCTGCAAGCCACACATCAGGGCAAATGTCAGTGTGCAGTATCCCATTCTGAACCTAAGTACTTAAACAAGTTTTTAAAGACAAGGATGAGTATTCCAGGCAGGAGAATGGTATGTGCAAAGCAGTGGATTAATGGGAGAGAGTGGGAAGTTCTTGGAATTGCAAATCTTCCACTCAGTGCATCTGTCATAATGATTCTGAGTCCGTGGAGAATCTGTGAAAAAAAAAGACTAGAGACTTGCGCAGCCTGACAAGGAAAGCCCATCCTGATGTTCCTGCTACAAGGCTTGCTTTTTATTCAGAAAGCCTTGTGGAGCCATTCCAGAGCCCAGAGCAGGCAAATTTCGTGTGATTTCTATTTCAGAAAGACCACTCCAGGTATCATGTGGAGGAAGCGGACAGAGACCACTTAAGAGTCTATTTCAGGATCAGGCAGGAGCCAATAGGGGCTCTAATTATCCCAATGCCTGTGGACTTTTGTTTGATTTCCCCTATGTGTCCCTATGACCTCCCCCACCACAGGGGCCTCCTCTGTCCATCCTCTTAGTCCTGCCCATCCCATTCCTCCGGGTTCCTGAGCTCCCAGCAACCAAAGAAGCTCACACGGGCTAAGCAGAAATGTCCAAAGCTTGTCTTTTATGGTTTCAGGGCCAAGTTATTGGATCTTTCTTCAGATAAAGCACCAAATGCGAGTGGAATATAAAGATACTATGCCCTTTGTTAATTTAGTCAACAAATATTTGTTAAGTGCCAGTATGTACCAAATACTGGATTAAGCAAGTCATGAATGAGCAGTGACACAATGTAGAGAAATCCCATTCTTTTTTTTTTTTGTGGGGAAGACCAGCCCTGAGCTAACATCTGTTGCCAATCCTCCCCTTTTTGCTGAGAAAGACTGGCCCTGGGCTAACATCCGTGCCCATCTTCCTCCACTTTATATGGGACGCCACCACAGCCTGGCTGACAGTGTGTCGGCGGGCGCCCGGGATGCGAACTCGCAAACCCTGGGCTGCCAAGCACGAACTAAACCGCTGCGCCACCAGGCGGCCCCGAGAAATCCCATTCTTAATTCAGTTCTTGTTCTAGTAGGAGAGATGAGGAAAAAAACAAACAAAATAATTCCTATTGTTTCTTGTGTCATGGGGAAAATAAACAGGATGGAGGTTTGATTGTGAATAAAAAAGGGAGGCTTTTTCTAAACAGGGGTTCAGGAATATTCTCTCTGAGAGGGTGATATTCAAGAAAGACTTGAAGGATAAAAAAAAAACAGACATGAAGAATTGGGAGAAAAAGAGTTATGAGAGGGGGACATAAAACACAAATATTTCTTTTGGCTTTTCAGGTTAGAATGTACTTGCAAATTTCATTTTTTTTTTCTTTATATGTCATTTGCACCTTTTAGGATTTTTTTCTCTATCATTATAACCTGCATGAAAAAGAGTTAGTGTATTCTTTTAAATTCTAATTTGAAAAATATAAAGTAGCCTGACTTTTAAATTATGTGAATTATTCACAGTAGAAAAGTAGTTTCTGATTTTATATGTATATGTATGTGTATTATGTATTGGTATCAGAAATGATTCCTCTTTATCTTTGAATTTACAATGATTTTGCACTGTATGAAGACTCCTCTGGAAATAGTAATAATAGCAATATATGGCATTAATTGGGTCTTTATTAATTCCAGGCACTATTGTAAATGTATTAACATACTAACTCAATTAATCTTCTCCAGATTAGTAGTATAATTATGCCCATTTTACAGCTGAAGCCCAGAGAGTTTATGTCACTTGTCAAAGTCACACAGCTATTAAATGTCAGTGCTATGATTAGATTTCAGGCAGTTTCCTTCTAGAATTCAATCTTTCAATCAAACAGCATATATTTCCTATGCTGGTAACCACATATGAAAATACAGCAGCAATACCATTCTGCCATGAAATAAAAGAAAACTTTTCCAAAATTTCAGGAGGACTTTAAATTGGAATGGAATTTCCTCACTTGTGTTTTTTTCTCCTTTTTTTTTTTTTAATATTGGCACGTGCAATGTCTTGTCTATGTTAGTAAAGAGTCAATAGATGTCAGTAGCCAGCCACTGTGCTAAACACGTTCTATGACATTAAATCTTACAAACACTTTTTGACAGAGTTACTATTAATATTGCCTGGGCTTGAATTTTGGCTTTGCCATTTCATAACTGGATGACCTTGGCCAAGGAGCTTATTTTATCTGTGTCTCAGTTTCCCCATTTGTAAAAGGCAGTCTGATTTCAGAACTTGTGACCGTAACGACTTGTATATTACCTCTGCTAATATAAGATGGTCTCTGATTAAATAGGAATAATGTATTTAATTATTTTTAAGTTTAACATTTTACAATTTATGGTGTTCTGCAGAGCATCGTAATTTCCAATTGTTCTATCAACAGAAAGATTTGAGAATCATTGACCTAGTATCTTTCGTGGAAATGGCTTCCTCAAATCTAGTACCTGGGTCACTGAGAAGCAATGAACCTTTAACCTAAGTTATTCCTACTTTTAAAAGCCTTGTAATTATTATCCTGAATGTACTGTGCCTGCAAAATAACTGGACCACACAAAATAACATATTTTTGTTTTTCAGCATTTTAAATTGAATAGCAGATACGTTTCATTTGTCGGTAATACCAATCTCAAACCTATAGCAGAGCAATCAAAATGTAAAATGTCAAATCCAATTATATAATCCAGAAGCAATTTTATTTCTTATTTTTTTAGTTGAACTATATCTATGCAATTTAAATAACCAGACCATGTATTTTAATGGGTGATTTGGCTTACCCAATGGCCAAGTCAATGAACTGCAAAAATTGACTCTATTATGGCTCATGAAACCAAGTCGACCCTGAATATAAATAGACAATTTCTCTTTTGGAGCTAGAGTAAGGAGGAGATAGTCTTCAAATATGGGGAAACGGATTCAACAAATGAGATTGAATCTAATTTTTAAAATTATGTCTATAAACGTATATAAAATGATCAGATAAAAGTTTTTGTTGTTCTGCCCAGTATATATGTCTTACTAATTCATTTGGCATCTGGATAAACTAATGAAAAGAATGGTAACTAACACTTAGTGAACTTCTATTATGTACCAGGTATTATGTGAAGTGATTCCAACTCTGCCAACTGCAACAAAACTTAATCTTCACAAGCATTCTCGGAGTTGAGGGTTATTTTTCTCTTTTACAGAGAAGGAAATTGAGCCTCAGGAAGGCTATTTAACGTCTACAAGTTGTCACATGCATTAAATCCAGGATGTCAAATTAGAGCCTAGCATTCTGCGTTATTTTTAAACCCCTAGCCCGCAAAAAGACATTTTTCAAGAGTAAGCATTACTAATTAGACCAATGCACAGACTGAACTAAAATATTTGTTTTTAGATTTGATCTCTAGGGAATCTATTCTGTAAGGAATAACATTTTTTTTTAACAAGTGATTTTTCCAAATAACTGAAGCTGGCTGCCTCATGCATTGTTCCTCAAGGATCTGCCCTTAGCCATCTTCTCATCCCAATCTGCAGACTCTCTCTGGTTGCTCTTGACCACTGGCTTTGCTTTTATTACTATCTATAGGCTGGTCATTTCTGAATCATCATTTCCTGCCCAGATGTCTGTAATGAGTTCCACATGTGTACCTCTAGCTGCCCACTGGATATGTAGCTATCTCGATGCACAAAGGACCTCAAACAAAATGTGTAATTACTGAGCACATCTATTGTCCCAGAAAGTAGCTCTTCCTTCAGCCATGTTTATCTCAGTGGATGGTCCAGTCATCTTCCATTTTCACAGTCAAAAAACTTGGACTTCATCTTTAACACCTTACCACATACCTCACTGAGTTCTGTTCATTCTATTTCCTATATATTTTCAAATCCTTTTTGCACATCCAAAGTGACAAGATTCTTCTAGACCACCATCAATCTCTTGTCTATATGTCTTTATCAGACTTCAAACTCATCTTTGTGTCTTTCAAGACTTGCCTTTCACCTCTAGTCCCCTCCAATCTACTCTTCATGCTCCAACAAGAAAATTCTTTGGAAAATCAAATATGTTAATGTCTTGCTCTATTCTAACCTTTGAATGGCTCACCATTACTTTCAGAATAATGTTGAAGCTACTGAACATGGTTTGCTGGTCCCTTCAGAACCTAATGCTTTTTTTCTTCTCTGATGTCTTGCCTGTCTTGCCTGTGCTCTCTGATTCATCCATAATACCATGCTTTTCAAAGATGCCTTAGTCCTGGTTCCTCCCAGACTTTTGCAAGTGTGTGAAACACTCTTCTCTCCTTTTTCCCTTTCTGGTTACTTCCAACTCATCCTTCAAGTTTTAGCTTAGATATCAGCTCCTTTTAAGATTTATCTGTGGTCATCCTGTCTGATAAGACATCAGTCCATGTGCTTTTGTATCACATTAAATTTCCCCATCAGAGCACTTAGGGCACTGCATTAAATCCATATATTCTTGTTTTATCTCCCAATAGATTGCAAATTTCTTCAAAGGTAGGGACTCATTGCCTGGTACATAGAAGATTCTCTCTGTCTCTGTCTCTCTAGGTTGCTCTGTCTCTTTCCATATATCTGTTGAATCATGAATGCATATTAAATGTGCACTACTAATTTACCTTCCTTATTCAACTGTTTTTGCCTGTGATAACACTCCATCTACATTAACAGAATAGCATGGAATTCTAGAGTTGGGAAAGACATTCAAACAAAATGTTCTTTATCTGAGTGCCAGGCCAATTTTATCACTCATTTTCTACATAGACTTAGACACATTATTTGTTCTCTGGGATTTAGGGGCCATCTGTTTAAATCCCTCTAGATTAGGTTCCCTCACTGTCTTTGATTTTAGGTCACTTTAGAAATGGCCTCAAATTAGTCACATGTTTTAGCATATGTCAAGCCAAAAAAGAAAAATAAAACTTACGACTCTGTGTGCCCTCAGTAGTCACTCTACCATTATTTTAGTCAGCCTAGTTTCTGATAATTTCGTTAATTATTTTTAATAAAGCCTGAAATAAAATCTCACTGAATTTTATTTCAAGCACTAAAGCATGTTCTAATTTTGTTATATATTTGAATGTAGCCACTTGAATGCACAAAGGACTTCAGACAAAACATGTCGATTACTGAGCACACCAACTGTCCTCAGATAGTGGCAGACAGCAGATAAGACATGGTGTGATTAATAAGTAGAGTCAACTGAAAACATGGTCAACATTGTTAAGTGTACTTGGAGAGCTGTTTTAAGGTATTAATATTTTTAAAAATTAGCCTTTTTAGGAAAAGCATCTGTTCTCTCTTTGTGGAATGGGCAACAGTATTTCTATCCAATATTAACCTTAAATATATTGAGAGTAATGACAGAGATGCCTTTTCCAATTCACAGTGGTAAGTGATGAATGAGAATTACTATTTGGCCAGCACTTTGTACTAAATAGAGTTGATGGAAAATTGACCATTGAAATTTTCTCCTAAATCAAACAAACAAATCCTTCAAATATAAAATTAATCATTTTATCGATATCAGCCTTCAATCCTTACTCCATTAAATCCTTAAGTTCATGCTAGGGATGGCATAGGAAGCAAATTAAAATGAGATTCTTATAAAATGAGAAAGATAAAATCATGCCTTCCGAAGAAGCAATTTAACCTTAATAAATTATTTTTAATATTCGTTCTTCAATGAGGCATCACGTTGACCATAAAATGAAGTGTAAAAGGGCACTGGTTGAGGAAACTGAGTTACAAAGAGACCACTGCACCCTTGAACGGTTATACCTATAATAATTTGCTTCATAAATTTTTATGTTGCACTTTCCATTTTTTAAGAAAGCGAGTATTCCCAACAGTGTCATAATTAGAATTGTGACAGTGTGAGAGCAACTAAAGGAAATTATATTTGATCTCTGGAGTATTTAGCTAAATAGTTTTAAATAGGAATTTGTTGCTTTGTTGAAGATAGATTAGAGTGGGCACAGAAGACATTCCTCGAACGGAAGGCTTGTGCTCTCAGATGGTCTAGACTCGCAAATACAGCTTCACAGAAAAGCTAAGTGTCAGTTAAGACCCAGGAAATGGAGATGATTTGCCTAGGAGATTTATGGAGTATTTACTGAAATAAAGGGTCTCAATCTTTAAATGTCAAATGTTAATTTGTATCATATGTTAACCCCTTCTTCTAGAAATTTTATTTTGCAGTGGTTTATCTCTGTAGTTTGAGAATCCAAAGCTCTCACTGAGAAATATCCTCTGGAGACACATTCTGTATTTAACACACCCATATTCTCCTTTTTTTTTTTTTTTTTTTTGCAGAATTGCTCCCTCTACTGTCTATACCTCGAGGATGTTTTCCTGAAAGATAGAATGGTTGTCAAGATTCAGGTAGTTTTCAGAAAGGATGTGCCCCCTTCTTAATCTAGCCAGCTTGTACCACTTCACCACAAACATGCCTCTTGCAAGCCTTTATCCACAGCTCTGGATTGCTGAGGACAGTGCCTGGAACATTAGAGTTGCTCATTAAGTGATAGTCCTTGTTCCTCTAGCTGTTCAATATGTGTGTTGTATAATGGGGCCTAGGCCACAAGGGAACAGCAGGGGTGAGTGTTATGTTCAGGCCTATTCATAGTAGTCCACAGTCCTCCATAGCTAGCAAGTCCATTGGCGGAAATAACAGGTGAATAAACAAACAGCCAGGAGCAAGTTATTGAATAGGACTCTCCTCTGTCCAATCTATTATTAAAGGAAAAACATCTTGAAGCAGCATCTGATCTATGTCAATTGTAGAAGCTTGTACTATTTTCCTGTTAGGTATCAGTCTACTCTCTCTTAGCGATAAAAATAATAATATAAAGAGCCCTTGTCATGGAATTACAGTTGGATCTGGAGCTTTTCTGACTTGATCGTGGATGTTACCCGCTGTGACCCCAGGTAGGCAGAGCTGTGAAACAGTCCTACTGACTCCCAGGAAGTAAAAGATTGAAAGCCTATCCTCTTCTTTCTGTGCTTCACAGTGAGCTATTGCTTCTCTGTTAACCAGGACAGCCCCAACCAAGATTACTGTCAGAGAAAGAGAGAATTCATCAGGAGAACGTGGATCTCCATACACAGACTGGATCACCTGGAATAACTCAAGGCCCTGGAGGCCCTGGAGGAGGGCATTTTTGACCCCGTAGGAAGCTAATGTGATAATTTCCCTGGGAATGAGCCACCCCGGCACAACTGGGCTTGGAGAGAAATAAGTTGAGAATATTAGAAGGCACTGAATATCTTTATTTGGAAGTCCCAGTATATATCGGCCTTTGACAAGCTTAGCTTTGGGAAGAGGAATCATCTTTCCTCGCAGTCTTATTGTGAGACCTTTTTCTGGCAGTGGAAAGACATCGTCTCTCAGGCCAAGAGGGACCAGGGATATCAAGCAGCCATGAGAAACAGAGTGTAGTGAACTAACCACACCCTTTGTGTAGCTTGTGGAACTGTGGCTGATTTCCTCTGGGTTAAGGTCCCAAGTTCCTTAGAGGATTCAAAAGATAAATTCAAAAGGTAGGATGTGGGTCTCCTGCTAATAAGGCTCATATGAGTTAGAATAATTAATTAGAAAAAATATTAAAGAATGGATTTTTAGAGCAAGTCATAACTCATTATACCCAAATATTCACAGATATTATGTTACACTCAAATATCTGCAGAATACCTCCTTTTGGATACCCTCAGGCACATCAAAACTCAAGTCCAACATGGAGTTCAACATCCTTCCCAATAACCAACAATTTACTATTTCTCCTCTCTTCCCTATGTCTGTTTTTTTTTTTACATCATCTTCCCGGGTACCTGAAACAGAAAGCTTATAGTCATTCTAAATGTTTCTTTCTATTATATATTTCACATCAAACAACCATGAATTCTAGCTGCTTTTAACCTCAAACGTGTCTCAAGTCCATTGTGTCCACTGCGTCCCTGTGGCTACTGCTGCAGTGTGATCCTTGTGAAGTTTTGGTCAGACCATTGCAACAATCTCCCAAGGGGATTCCATATGTCTAGCCTGACACACTCCATTCCATTTTCCATTTTGCTACCAGATAATTACATGCTTTTCTTGAAAAAAAAAAAAGGCCTTTCAGTGGCATAACTAACATTTCTTTTAGTCTCAAATCCTTAGCAGAGTACACGAGTCCTTCAGTGAGCTGAACTTTGCCTACTTCTACCACTAGACTAAGATTATTTTCAGGAAGACTAAATTTATTCCTTTCTTTTAAAGTGCCCAGGACTTAGTATGATGTTTTATATATAATAAACCCTCAAATATTTATCAAAATTAAATTGAATTAATTTGTTTCTATGGAAAATAATACTTGGAAAGCTGAATTTTTATAGTGTTCAAGTTCATTGTGTAATACTGTCTTTGGTGCCATTTCTGGCCTGTGAGGTGGTTTTGCTTACCCTGGAGAAATTCTCCTCATGCCTCCTCTCTCCCTGTTGGTGAAGATTATACCTGCTGCTACTTTATTCCAGAAACTGGATAACCTTCTGCCTTGTTTTTGTGTTGAGTGACTCTTTTGACAGACCCTGTGGCTCTGACCCTTTAAAGAGTAGAAGTATCCTGGTGTTGTTACTCGGCAGTGGATCGTGATATTTAGAAATCCCTTCGTCGAGCACCTTTGATTCTCCAGGGATGCCCATAATAAATATTTGCATTATTAAAAGAGTTATAAACACAGTATAAAAATGAGTGCGCAAGGAAGTCACCACTTGGCTTTTGAGTATGTCTGCCCAAATGAAAAATGAATGAATGTGCAATTAATAATAAATGACTTGTGTTCCTGTTTTAATTTTAACTCATCAGAGAACGTTAAAATTAAAGTGGAGCCAACATTTGCTTTATTGTTTTATTAAAGGCAGACTGTGGCCCTCATGTAGCCAATTCATGCAGCTTCATAAAACATAGAATTCTAATATCTGTATTGTCACTTATTAGCTGTTAACTTTATGCATGTTACTTAT
This sequence comes from Tapirus indicus, assembly GCA_031878705.1. NCBI lineage: Eukaryota > Metazoa > Chordata > Mammalia > Perissodactyla > Tapiridae > Tapirus > Tapirus indicus. The sequence goes on along the minus strand of CM062927.1, from coordinate 25,393,608 downwards.
TCTCTATTAGCTTCAGTTTCCTCATATATACATGGGGATAATAATAATGTATATATCATAGATCTCTTGATGGTATTAAAAGAAATAGTTCACTTGATGTATAGTAACCACCAAATATATTAGGATGACAATTTCATTTGAGCCTCACCCATTGTGAAGTAAGCAGTCTAGAATTTTTTTTTCTTGTTTTAGAGGTAAAGCAATATTTTCACTGAAAATAATCTGTCAAAGAGCACTTAACTCTTCTAAATCCCACTATAATTTTTTTTTCAGTTGAGAAGAATGTGTCAAGGAAAATCTCTTTCTATACTCTTTAGCCTTCAGAGAAAGAAGAAGTGAGTATTATATTTATGGCTAATGATTGATATAGGAGAGGAATTTCAGAATTCCTGCCTCTCTGGTTTTTCTTCAGCCCTTGACTGGCATGACTACAACTTTATTTTTCATCAGGAACATTTTTTCTAAACCTGTTTGGACTTCCATGTATCAACAAATTGGTGATTGGCTCTAGCTAGTCCAATACTAGAGGTTACTGTCCTTCAATCCACAACCACCCTTGGAAATGGGATCTTTTCTGACAGGTCGTGCCCAAATCAGCATCCCTTCAGGATCCAGTACTCTGTCTTTTTGGCTGTCAAGACCTTATGGGGGTATAAATATTTTCACATGGAACCGAACCACGTGAGAGAAAAATCATCACATGGCTAATATTGCTGTGGCAATTAATATTTCTAAAAGGAAAAATGTCCTATGCTGTGAGGGATTTTTTTTTTTTTTTTTACTTTATTTAAATGGGACCTAGTAAAAGGCTTCATTTGTTGAAAAAGTTCTGGATTTTTCCTCCCCTATTCTCATGGCCCTTCAGGATCAGGAGACGTGAGCACAGCGAGTTCTACATAGTGAATTGGTAAAGTTATTGTTTTTTTTTTTAAAATAGATAAATCCCTAAGCCAGTTCTCTAACAGCTCTCTGCTAGAGAATGGTGCTGATGTCACAGCGGGTCGTCGAGGAGGGGCCATCAAGTCTCTCATCAGAGCAATGCCTTTTCCTACTCAAGTGCAAGGGAGGCATATGACCCAGGGAAGAAAAGCTACTTCCAGTTGCGTTTGTAACAACACAGTTTCAGGAGGAATGCATTCAAGTCTTTCTCTGCATATGAAATCTCTTATCTTCTTCTTAGAAGCTATTTAGCCATTTCTTAGATGAAAATGGAAATATTACAGACATTCTCTCAAAAGGGCCACAGGGCCACAGTCTTCCAGCAAGTAAATCCCAGCATTAGGGTTAGGTGGCCAGGGTCTGAAAGGGAATAATGAATTCAATGCTTTGGATCCCAACACAGAAGAACTGGTACCTCTAAAGTTAGGAAGGACTGAAAGAAGGAAGGAAGGAAGAAAGTGGAGAGAAAAAGACAGAGGAGGAGGAGAAAGAGAGAAAAGGAAGGAAGGGGAGAAAGAAGGAAAGGAGGAGGCAAAACGAATGGAGTTTTTGTGGAGAAAAACACCAGGAAAAATAATGCTAGCTTGCCTCTAATTAGTGTGAAAAGAAGTTGACAAAGTGAACATTTTTCCCTTTTGAAAAAAAGAAGGCGCTCCCTTTGAGATTGGAACTGTTTCCAAGACAAACTAAGTTACATGTGAACAAGCCATCAGTGTTCCAACACCCAGTCTTGCACCGTATTGTGTATCCACTTAAGAAAAACTGGCTCCAATTAGGGATCTCCTGTAGAGCATCTTATTTATCAGCTTCCAGAACAGCTGTGAACCATTCAGGATGCCACCAGTTTTTCCTCATTACACTCTCCTTAGAATTACAGATGTGCCTGGCTCATCCCCAGGGAGCCACCTTCTAGTAAACACATCCTTCTATGTTTCAGGGGCTTCTCTGAAATCAGCTTGTGAACACAGGCTGACATGGTCAGTTGAAGTTGGCTTAAGAGACTTAGGGCTGTAAATACCCCCTGGAATTTCTTGGGAAAGGAAAGCTGGATAATGAAAGGGATTTAGGATGTGTGGAGAAAAGGAGGGAGCCAGTTAAAATAACACACTTTTATTTTTAATCAGCTTTACCCAAAAAGTTGTACAGGGAATTTGTGACTGAGAGGCCACCGCTGGAAGTGCACACTTTACTGTCACAAGTTTATTTAATCAGAGGTTAAGGAAAGAGGCTGAGGCAAGTAAAAGGGAATGAGTGAATCAACATATTTCAAGTAACGTACATATTTTTGCTCTGATAGTACAAACAACTGTATTTTAAAATCTTGTACAGTGACTTCTTTCTGCTCCTGGAGAATGGCTTAGTAGAAAATGCATAATATATTTAGCAAGCAGCCTCAAAATCTTATTTCCTCTTCTCTTCCCCACCACTACTTGCTCTCAGGAGTAAATCATTGTAAGTATTAATGAGCACAGTCATAGTTGTATTTATTATTGATAAAGAAAAGAAGGTTCTTGTGTTGGCAGACATGGAGGTATCTGGAGAAAAGAAGACATAACAATCAGGGGATTTACTGAGAAACAAAAGTGTAGGGAGGCTGCAGTGTTGGCCCCTAATTTGGTCCCATCTCATTGTTGCCATAGTTTTGGGTGGTCCTTCTTGCACAGGTTTGTTCTGGTCATAGGAGCCTCTGCGGCCAGTGATTCATCTCTGATGCAAACAGATGCTTGGTAAGTACCCGTGCATTGGCGTCTTCCTTCCTCTGCTGCTCTTGGGAACCCTACAGCTACCTTGTGAAGAATCTCAGGCTAACCTGCAGACCATTAGGGATTCCAGCAGGGATTAGTGGAGCCCAGTCCAGACTAGAATGATCACCGAGCAGATCCACAGAAACCTGAGCTAAGTGAATAATTGTTGTCTTAAACCACTAGGTCTTGGGGGTGTTATTCCAAAGAGCAAAATCTAACACCGAAAGCCAGTTAATGAAGTAGATTAGGAATGTATTGGAATCATCTATATATCTATATTCAAAATCTATCACTTTGCCAGACACTATGCAAAATATTGGAAAGCAAGACAAACAATTTTCCTTCCTTCAGGTTGTTTTGGAAAACAAAGTTACCAGCAATTACACTAGAGGGTTAATGAATATGATAAAAGAAGATACTGGAATACGGAGATAGGACACCCAACCCAGGCCTGGGGGTTGAGTTGCAGAATGTGTAAGAAAGCCTCAAAAGCAGAACTTTGATGAAGAGCTGATGTTGTTTAGTTAGGTAAGGGGTGCAGAGGTGGGGGTTGGGTAGGGTTCCAGACAGAGTGAATAACACACATGAAAGCCTGGAGGTGACAGCGAGGACTGTCTACTGGAGGAAATAAAAGAAGTTCCGAGCCCCGTCTAGAACTAGCTTTCCATTGTCACATCTTTTATGACATACCACTGAGCCTCACTCCAGGAACATTCTGCTTCATTTGCCAAGGTCTGGAAAGCTTGCTTCAATTTTCCTCTTAGTCTGTGAAGGTGATGCCAGAGAGATGGTTAGTGACATGTAGCCAAGCGGATGCAGCTCCCTGTGTTGGGAGGTTTTTAGCACCACTTAGATAAGTAGTAAGCCCTGGGGTATTACATCCCCATGTTTGAGTGCCCTTGCCCAGCCAATGGCAACTGAAGAGGAAACGTAGTGCAGAAGGACATAAATGTCAGATGTATGCTCCTGTGACATGTGTCCCTTATGAATAAGCACCAAAATGCTGGCAACCAAATTGCGCAAGCACTTCACAGTATTGTTTAAATAAATACTGTAAGGGCACAAAGCACTGATTTAAAGTCTTCAAACTTTATAACTATTATAACTATATTATTATATTATAACTATTATAACAACTTCCTTCCTCTGGCGTCTTCCTTCCTCTGCTGCTCTTGGGAACCCTACAACTACCTTGTGAAGAATCTCAGGCTAACCTGCAGACCATTAGGGATTCCAGCAGGGATTAGTGGAGCCCAGTCCAGACTAGAATGATCACTGAGCAGATCCACAGAAACCTGAGCTAAGTGAATAATTGTTGTCTTAAACCACTAGGTCTTGGGGGTGATATTATAACTATAATCTAATTGGATCTGATGGTTACTCATCATAATGCTAGCTTGATTGGCCAAACGTGCTATGTTCATACATATCTAAAGCAGAAACGAGGTAATAATGAGAGTGTCTCATAATGGTGTCTATTTTAGAAACCTCAGCCTCCCACCACCACTACACTACCATTTGTTAACTAGTATAATTTGTGTGCCTTTCAATTTCCGGGTTCCTACATTTTTTCCACATTTTCATTTATTTGCCAAAGGTACCACTAGAGAAAAGTTTGTTTATTTTGGAGATTTGACACTAAATTCCTTTAAACAAAGCATGTGGATTTATCCAGAACAATGAGTGGCACGCATTAAAAACTGTTTTCTTATCCAACTTCATAATTCTGTATATGCAATCAAATTGAAGTTCTACGTATTTTCCCAGCTTTAGAGATAGAAATGCCTCTACCCCAGAATAAAAATAATAACAGTAGTCATAATATTTCCCGAAATTTCTTCAGTGTTTTGAAGTTTGCCAGGAGGGGTCCCATGCACATGCTTGTGTACAACTCATACCACCCCATGTGATGGGCAGCACACCATTTAATATACATGTTTCTCATATGAGGAGATTAAAATTGGGAAGATAGTCTAATATGGTTAGATAGTCTGGTAAGTCAGCATCTGAATTCAAATTTGCTATGGAAACTTGGACAAGTGACCTTATTTCCCTGTGACACAGGAGCTGCATTTTATAAGTAATTAAACAAATACCAAGGAGGACAGCCTGGTTGTCCAGGCACTTGTGTCCTCCAGCCCCACATCCTCGTGCCCCACTGCCCTAGGGGAGAGTCTTTGGTGGACAAAAGACCTCATAACAGCATGCAGTCTGGAGTACAGTGGTGAACTGATATGGGGAAGAAAACTGAAGTCACGAAGGCTAGTTTTTGCCTGTTGAGGACTGTCTCCTTCTCAAAATCATCAAGGAGACTGAATTTAACAAACTGATATAACCCTTCACTCCCTACCTTACCTCCTGCCTTTATTTTATACCAAACTAGAACAACAGAAATATACAATCATTAGTAATCGTTCTTTATTGTAGATTCAACCTTTAAGGACTTTGGAATTTTATTCATATATGGGTATTTTAAGATAACGATTTCTCAACATGGGGTGACTTTACCCCCCTCTCCCAGTGGACAGTTGGCAATGTTTGGTGAATTTGCTGGATGTCACAACGGTGTGTGTGTTGGTGGCAGTGTTCTGTTGACCTGTAGTGAGTAGAGGCCAGAGATGCTGTTCAACAGCCTACAGGGCACAGACTGTCCCTCAAAACAAAGAATTATCCAGCCCCCAATGTCAATAGTGCTGAGGTTTAGAAACCTTTCTTTAGGGATATTATTTTTAAAGTAGCACTTATTATACTATCTAATTACAAACATATACATATTCATTGTAGAACATTTGATGAGAAACGAAATAAGGGCACAAAGCAGGAAATGAAAATGACTCATCATCCCACACCCAGAGATAACCTCTGTTAATACTTTTTCTGTCTTACTAACTCCTTTCCTGTCTAATTATACTTTTTAAAAAGGGGATTGTTGCATGCATATTTGGTAACATATTTTGTAGCTTGCTGTTTTATTATACCTTAAATGCCATTCGGTATCACTAAATCATTTCTGCAAAAATTGTTTGGAGTATGGTGTTCTGATTTATGAATTTATGCAGATAATTCAGCCCATCCACCATGGTGGGACTTTTGGTTATTTCCAAATAAATGATATTGCATTGAGGACTCATAAGGTTACATCCTTCACAAGACCGAAGATTATTTGCTTAGGATAAAATCCGATGGTCAAAGTGTATGCAGCTTTTTTCTTCATTTATGATTTGAATTTTAACATTTTATGCTAAGAAAGTATTTATCAAGGTTTCCTTCGACCAGCTGCATATAAGAACTCCTGTTTCCCACCTCCTTGCCAACCTGAATAAGGCAGTGTGTTTTAAAGTGAAAATATTCTTCTTGAAATTTAATTCTTGCCTGTTAAATAGCAACACATAACCACAGAATATGCTTAGAAGCCCTTCCTGCACTGGCGGAGATTATTTGATATTTCAAAGGTAGCATCCCTTGGTCCCTAGAGGATTTCCCTTAAAGAAATTATTGATTTATATCATCAAAAACCAAGTATTTAAGAAGCAGTCTGAGACCCTGGCTAAAAGCAAAGCATATGGGTTTCCCAGGAGTCCCATCTATAAAAGGATCATTGATTTCTGACCTTTTGGGATGTTTCATCTCTCTCTCTCTCCTTAAAAATTCTCCTAATGTTTTATTATGTGCATAGATAACATGAGGAGGGAAAGAGTAAAACTGAGGGACAAATGACACAATTTTCCTGGTTTTTGATTGGCACATGCCAAGGACCTTTCAGGCATATTAAGTTGCATAGTTTAAAATTTTTAAACAAACAAAAATCAGTGTGTCCAGATAGATATCCTTCTCTAGTAATCAGTACAGGTACTTCACCTGTTTCTTCTTGATTTTATTAAAACATTCCAAATAAGCAAGGAAAAGCTTCCTAGAGGCAATTAATTAATACAGCACTCACGTTCACATAAAGATCTTCATCTCCAAAGTGTTAGACATGGTTTCCAAATTGGAATGAAATTTATTTGTAAGATTTTAATGATCCAGGTCTAGATTTTCAAAGTTTCTTTAAAATCTTCTGTCCTAGGGGCTGACCCGGTGGCATAGTGGTTGGATTCACTTGCTCTGCTTTGGCGGCCCGGGGTTCACAGGTTTGGATCCCGGGCACGGACCTATGCACCGCTTGTCAAGCCATGCTGTGGCAGGCGTCCCACGTATGAAGTGGAGGAGGATGGGCACAGATGTTAGCCCAGGGCCAATTCCTCAGCAAGGAGAGGAGGATTGACAGCAGATGTTAGCTCAGGGCTAATCTTCCTCACCCAAAAAAATAAATAAATAAAAATAAAAAAATCTTTTCTCCTAAATTTGCTTTGACAATTTTAGGGGTGCTAGATAGCTACCTACTGTGCACATGCTGAATTTCATATTTTAGGCATCTCAGACAGCATAAGTAAGATCTCACACTGATATTAACTAAAGGCTGTAAAAATGTCACTTTCTAAACATGTAAGCATCAGAAAGCTAATGGAGAAAAAAAGAGAGTTGATCCCCTTTACGCATTTGAAAACACTTTTTTTCTTATACTTATGCATAATGTATTTATCACCCTTTGATGTGTATCAACCAGCCTCAAGATCTCAGTGGTTTATAGCATAAGCATATATTTTATTGTTCAAAAAAATCTACATATCTCCTGATGCTCTGCTGAACTTGGCTGTAGGCTGAATGTTGGGTTCAGATCTGTCCTACCTGTTTGTTCATTCACCCTGGATCTGCAGCCACCTGACACGTGTTCTCCTCAGGACAGAAGGTGAAAGTACAAGAGGCCAAGCCAAACACACAGCTCATTTAAAGCCTCTGCTCGTGTTGTGTCTCCTAACAGTTCTTTACCCAAAGCAGGTCGGGTGACCAAGACTAACATCAATGGAAAATACTCTTTGCCTACTCTGTGGAGGGTACTTCAGAGGCACAACAAGTTTTAATTACTTGCCCAAGGTCACATAGAAATAAATGCCAGACCCAAGATTAATACCTAGCACTACACAATGCTGTCTTGATTTAGCTTAAAGTGGTTTCTATTAAAAAAATCATAATGATGCGTTCATGTGCCTGTTCTTGTGTCATGATTAAATAGTGAAATCCTCAAGGCGGAAACTTAATTTTATTCTTAGAGCCACCTCAAGCATAGAATTTACAGAGGAAATCTATGAACTAGGTATGAATGAAATAATAGTTTAATAAATAAAGAAATTTAATAAATTAATTCTAGCAACACATGGAAAACCCAGTCAAATGGTTGAGCAGAGACATATTTGATGTCTTACCCTAAAAATGTAATACAAATATTCTCTAAAAATGAAGTATTTCAAATGCCTATGCTTATGATACTATACTTATAGTCATTTCAATGAGTCCATATTAATCTGTTGTCAGTATGTAATGAAAACACACAAAAGTGATTTTATAACCACAGCCCCCTAAATTATTTTAATCTACTTTATCCTGAGTCTCACCTCTGTGGTGTTTGTATACAATCACTTTACAAGAGAAACTGCTGCTAAAAAGAAGAGGAGGCTACTGAGTAAAGTGAATACTTGACAACTCCAAGAGCCCTCACTGTGGCCCTTTCCTTGGGACATGAGCTGCAGTTGTGTGATGTTTAATTCCTCACGATTTTCAGGTTCTCGGTCACAAGAATGATGCATTTGTTATTAGAACCACCTGTCTAACACACAGCTCCTAATGCAAGAGGAAAATGGGAAATGGTTCTGTTTTTCTCTATTTCTTTAAAGGTTTCATGAACAATATTTGGAACAGAAAGATAGATGTTTTATTATTACACTTTAAGACTTAAATATGCACATGAACACCACAGAAACAATATAGAAACACATACAATTACCTGTGCTTATCTAATAGTGCTAACACAAATAGTAGTTTTCTGAGAAGAAATACCAACATGGGAAATGGAAAATAAGTCTTTCACTGCCTCCCAAGATATATTTGTCCTCAGGCATGTCAAAATTTGGGGGGTGGGGGAGTGTGGGTAATAGTCTCTGCTATATCAGACTTAAATCACCAAATACCACCAAAACCGTTCAGCCTTGTGAATATCAGAGATAGTTGCCAGGATCCAGGACAGTCTGTACTTACAGATCATAAAAATTACGGCTTCCGGATGCAGACCTGGGTTCGAATCCTAGCACCACCACTCTTTGTACATTTTCAGAGATCACAAAGTTGGATTCTCTGAGCTTTAGTTTCTTCATCTTTAAAATCATCACAAATGGCTATTGTAAGGATTTACAAAGATACCTAAAGGACCTGGTGTGATGTGTGGCAGCTGGCCATATGCCAAATTGTGTTTCCCAAAATGGCCACAGAGAATTAAAAGGAAATTTAAAGATCAATCAAATTGCATTTGTAGTTTTAGCATTAAATTAGGACACAGAACCATCTCTGTCTGGGCATATTTACTGCTAATAAACAAATGTATTAGTAATCCAGGACTCATCATTTAACATGCTCTTGTAAAGCGATCATGCAAACCAGAATAAGTATTTTAGTCCATGTTGTGTAGTAGAAAATCCTGGGGCTTCAGATTCAGAAATTCATCATTTCCTGGGTGTGTACCTCAGACAAATCACTTAACCTTTCCAAGCCTTGATTTCCTAACTGGTAATTATAGTATCTGTATTGAAAAATACTGTGTTCCAGGCACTGTATTAAAGCTGTCAATATCCTAATTCATTAATTCATTTATCAAGCATCTACAAAATGCTAGCCACTGTGGGAAGCCCTGGGTATGGGGGAATGAATGAATGATATTGGCACCATCTCAACTTTCATCCAAGTAGAGAAGACATGATTTTACCATTTGTTGTTCTTTCTCATTTTAAAATTATTTTGATAATAAGTAGGGGAAAAGGATGCTGGGAGAGACAAAAATAAAGTGAGACAGGCACTTAAATAGGGTTAAAAGAGTAATGCTCTCAGGAAGGCTTTCTTTGAGACTTGATGAATGAGATGCAGCTAAGCAAAGAACACTTGGACATAGAGGACAGCGTGTTTAAAGGCTATGAGAAAGCTCTAATACTCCTTAAAGTGAACCTTTAGATGTAGGTGAGATTTAAACACTGAAAAAACATTCTAATGCTTGTGATTCCATGTAAAGCTGTTGGATTCCTAAAGGCATTGGTAGAATCCAACCTCCATTTCTTAATAGCCTTGGATGTTTCATTAACCTTTCAGAAACTTTGTTTCCTCATTTTGATTCTCGGTAAACATTAGTTTTATTTTAGCCTCTGTTTTTCACTGTCCAATCTGTCCAAGTTGAAATAGATAGAAGGTGATCATTTGTAAGGAAGAGAAGTGATAAAAACTAAGTCACTGAAATCATTCATTCTATTTAGTGCACACAATCACCCAGAAATATTAGATATTTTGTATAACTTTAAATTTTGCTCATGTATACCATAATAAAAGAAAAGTAGTCTAATAGTCTGCTTGCAGATGAGATTAACTAATGTACATCAATATTATTTATTTTTCTTGACATACAGGATGACTGTATTCCCAAGCCTCCCTTACGGTTAGATTGGGGTCATATGATTAGGTCCTGACCAATGAAGTGGAGGCAGAGGAACTGTATTACACTTATAGACTCTGCAGTAAATTCACCCATATGATCCTCCATGTTATTTCTTTCCATTCCATGGTGACTGTGAAGGCCATGTCTAATGGATAGTGCACAGGAAGATCCTGGGTCCCTGAGTCACTGTTGGAGAAGAGCCACCATGACAGCTACTCCCTCTCATATGGGTAAGAAAAAAACTTGAACCATTGAGATTCAGGGATTGTTATTGTAACAGCTGATACCCCATATCCTGATTAATACACTAATCCTATGCATGTCAGAGGCTATTATGGCCCAAAATACTTTGACTAAATATTTGATTTTTCAAGAAGTCATCAACTCCTTTTTAAATCCGTTTTAAAAATGATACATTACACTCTATCCTCTTTCCCTAATTAAAAATCCATTTTTGAGATCATCTTAAAATGAATCATATGGGATGGGGTTTGAGAAACTAAAGCACTCATCATCCATTAGGTTGGGATTTAACCGCAAAACGGTGATTAAAACCCAAAGACATTTCTTTCTTTATTCTTCATAAATAAAGGGGAATGGCTAATGCCCCCATAAAATCAGAACAAAAGAAGCCCCTATTGAAGGCCAAGCAAGCCTCACTGCATTAGATGTATTTTGCACAAAAGAATTAAAACACACACACACACACACACACACACAGAGTCACACACACACAAACCTTCCAAAGTACATGACATTTTCTTTGTCCTTAGAGCCAGCCCTTTTCTGGGAACATAATTATTGAAAGCCCTGGCTCAAGGTAAATATTTATCTTCCATGCAAGCTGAGCACTCATTGAAAACCATTGGTGCAGGCTAACATGGTGGATGACCGCCCGTGCAGGGAGTGTGGACACAGCAAATGATGTGAGATCACATCTCGACTTTGCCTATTGCTCTTTGCATCACTTAGGTGAGGCATCAATTTCCCCATGTGCAAAGAGGAAGTAATAATGCTTTCCTTCAGGATAGTTCTGAGCACTACATAACCAGTCTGACATTGCTCTGCCTTTTCAATTTTTACACACTGACTGCTGTGCTTTGAGAGGGAATTACACAATTTTGCAGATGTACCTTCTTTATCCTCAGATGTACCCTAAGGGCTATTCAACAATCCTTCATATATCTCTGGCCAGCTGCCTCCCATATGTCCCAAGGCATCCAGTCTAAACTTTAAGCCCTCCCTTCTGACTTGCTATTCTAGGATTCTCAGCCAATGTCCTTGCCTCTTCTTTCTCAGAAAGGGAACCTGGACAGCATGATCTTGCCTGCTGCCTTGTCATAGACATTTCCATTTCTGCAGCCTCACACTCCACATTCAGAGAAAAAGCCCTCTGTCTCTGTACAGAGGATAATCAGCCTTCCTGTGCTCTTAAACTCACTCCTTGTATCTCATATGTGAGCTTGTTTGGTTGACGATTCATCCTCTTCTGCCCTTTTAATTTTCTCCCTCATCTGTCTCTCCTCCACAGTCTGAAGTCCATTTCTCCTCTTGTGAGGGTGGAAATAATATCAGAGAGGATGTCTTTTTCTCTCTCTTTTTTAAAAATTCCAGTCTCTCTTCTTTCTGTCATTAGCAAGCTTCTGCTATGAACAGTATTCTCAATTTCATTGTCTCTTTTTCTTTTAAATCTACTGTAATGTGCTTTCTCCCTCCCCTGTTCCACTAGAACGTCTCTGGCAAATGATCTTCTGTTTGCCAGCTTCAAGTGACTCAGTTCAGTTCTCTTTTATTTGACTTCTCTGTAGCACTGGATGCTGTTGAAGTCCCTTCTTGAAACTGTCGCTTCCTTCGGCGTCGCCGATATTAGGTTCTCTTGTTTTCCTTCCTCCCTCTCTGATTTTTTTTCTTCTTTAAAGTAGTTTATATGATACTCTCCTGCCAGCATTTTGAATGTTGGCATCTGCCAGTATTGTCATGGGTCTTCTCTTAATCTCTGCATTCTCCTTTTTAACCATTCTCCATTTCAATCATTTCCCTTACAACTACATGCAAATATTTCCTAAGTCTGTGCTTCCAACTTAATTTCCTAAATTCCAGGCCCAATCATCTACTCAATATCTACACCCGGATGTCCAAAAGCCATCTCCCACTTCACATAATCAAACCTCAATCTCTACTTCTCTTCCTTTTAAAGCTACTTCCCTTTTCAGCCTAGGTTCATATTGTGACTTTGACACTTCTCAGTTTTGTGCCTTATTTAATGTTACCTGAGATTCCTAAATTTCAGTTTCTTCATCTATAAAATGAGAATAATGTTATATAATCAATAGAATTATCATGAGAATGATATAATAATGACAAGAAAAGCTACTATTTATTGCACATTGGTTATGTTCTGTGTGCCAAGCACAGTGCTGATATTTTACATGACTTGTTATTTATGGAAAGAAAGTAGAGTATGTAAGTGGTTATCGCTATTACAACCAGAAACCTGTAATTTGAAGCTCACTTCCTTTTTAGTTTCATTCTCACTGAAGCTTAGAGCATGTTTATGCCAGACATTGCTTCCCTGGGAAATAGAAAAGGTATCCTTTCAAGTCTATATTCTTGGAATATTGGGCAATTTTATTCTCCCTCTACCTCAAATCCTCAAACCTATGTAGAATCCTGCATGCCAAACCTCCAACCCATAGTTGAGACACTGGATTCTTAATTTTCATGATTAACATTTAAATAATTATCCAAAATTCAAAGATGTGTATAGAAACTGCTATTCAAGTCTTCAACCATAGCCAGTTACTCGATGGAATCAAAGAAGGGAAATATGTAATTCTGTTTTGGAATTATGATGTTCAACACTTCCAACTCACCCTTGGGACATCTGGGAGGTAGCTGACCAGAGATATATGAAGGATTGTTGAATAGCCCTTAGGGTACATCTGAGGATAATAGGGAACTTTTATGAACATAGGAACAACTTATTTATAGATAGAAATCAATACCAGTAGTATTTTTGCCTTTCAATTCAAATTCTGCTACTAGTGATTTGCCAGTTAATCTCATATTATTTATGAAATAACTTGGATTTCTTAATATTTTGCAGGACCTCATCACTTATATCTGGTGAGCTCAGTAGCACTGGGCTCAATGGGCTCATAATTCTCTGGTACTTAGCTCCTTTACTTATTTTTATGCTCATTTGTTTGTTTAATTTTGCAAAATGTGCCAACTTGCTGACAGAATATTCCCAGAAAAATTCATAAATGCAACCACACAAACACATATAAAATATCAAATATTATTGGAAGGAAAAATAGACTATCTGAAGCCCATCTATCAACCCTCTATGGATCTACAGACCCAAGTTAAAGTTCCTCTATATTAGAGCATCTTTGAGGGTTGAGGGATCCAAGCTTCCCCCAGTACAGGAAGTAACCAGAATCATTAACTGCATATCCATTTGTATAATTAAAAAAGTCATTTACTCCAATTTCTTTTCTCAGTATAACTTGCTTCCTCAAGCATTCTTATAGTCTAACAATTATTTAGAAGCATTTCTACTTGGAATTAAAGGACTCTTCTAGGAGTCAATGGATGAAGCACTTATCTGATATGTCTGTTGGGAGAGATTGTATTTGTATCCTTTTTAGAGAAAGTCTTTGGATCTGAAGAATTAATGCCAACCAGAAAGAAGGAACAAGATAATAAAGGAACAGACACATGCAGTACTATAATAATCTATACAATGTAGAAAAATAAAAAATGTTTTATTTATTTCATAATCTGGTGGTTTCCAGAGCATATTTTTGTCTTGTCTAAATAGACAACAGCATGCATGACATGTTTCACATGTTTGGTCTTCCAGTCATAATTTAGCTTCGAAGTCATTATCAGATTCATTTATTAAAGTATCTGTCATTTATGGAGGAACAACTTAAGTTTTCACAAACTGCTGTCGGTGGTATTAAACAAATCTAACGAGGAATTGAGAAAAAGAATTTGAGGGGCCGGCCCTGTGGCATAGTCGTTAAGTTCATGTGCTCCTCTTCAGTCGCAGGGTTTGCAGGTTCAGATCCCGGGCGTGGACTGATGCACTGCTCATCAAGCCATGCTGTGGCAGCGACCCACATACCAAACAGAGGAACATGGGCACAGATGTTAGCTCAGAGCCAATCTTCCTCAGCAAAAAGAGGAAGATTGGCAACAGATGTTAGCTCACCAAAAAAAAAAAAAAAAAAAGAATTTGAAAATGATACTTACAATACATATTCTTTTTATATGAATATTGTTCTCATTATTTTCTGCTTTGCATTTTCTTTAACAATTTCTAATTTGATCCCTAATGATATTGGGCCGGGTTCAGAGAGAAGATGTTTGTCGGCCTTGGTCTCATACAGAAGATCACAAAGTAAAAAGAAGACATTCCAGGCAGAAGTGGAGAGGGCAAGCAAAGTCACAGGGATATGAGATATCATAATATTTTATAACACATTCTCAATCTGAACATAATTACTTCATTAAAACAATTAAGATTGCATCTCTATCAAGATTCCAATGGTGTTTTTACAGAAGTAGAAAAAATACTTTTAAAATTTACGTGGAGGGGCCGGCCTGGTGGCACAGCGGTTTAGTTTGCGCTTGGCAGCCCGGGATTGGCGGGTTCGGATCCTGGGCGCCTGCCGATGCACTGCCTGTCAGCCACGCCGTGGCGGCGTCCCATATAAAGTAGAGGAAGATGGGCATGGATGTTAGCCCAGGGCCAGTCTTCCTCAGCAAAAAAGAGGAAGATTAGCAATGGATGTTAGCTCAGGGCTGGTCTTCCTCACCAAAAAAATAAAATAAAATAAAATTTACGTGGAACCACAAAAGACCCTGAATAGCCAAAGAAATCCTGGGTTAGAAGAACAAAGCAGGAGTCATCACACTTCCTGATTTCAAGGTTTACTATAAAGCTATAGTCATCAAAACTGTACGGTACTGGCATAGAAACAGACAAATAGACCAGTGGAACAGAATCGAGAGCCCAGAAATAAACCCAAGCATATATGGTCAACTAATGTTTGACAAGGGAGCCAAGAACACTCAATAGAGAAAAGATAGTCTTTTCAATAAATGGTGCTGGGATAATTGGATATTCACATGTAAAAGAATGAAACTGGACCCATCCATACCTTACACCACTCACAAAATTTAACCCAAAATGGATTAAAGACTTAAATGTAACACCTGAAACCATGAAACTCCTCGAAGAAAACATGGGAATAAAGCTCCTTGATGTGGACCTTGGTAATGATTTTTTGGTTGTGACACCTAAAACAGAAGCAACAAAATAAAAAATAAATAATAGGGACTACATCAAACTAAAAAGCTTCTGCACAGCAAAAGAAACTATCAACAAAGTGAAAAGACAACCTATGGAATGGGAAAAAATATTTGCAAACAATGTATCTGATAAGGGGCTAACATCCAAAATATATAAAGAACTCATACAACTCAATAGCAAAAACCAAACAATCCAATTAAAAAATGGGCAAGGGTCCTGAATAGACACTTCTCTGAAGAAGATATACCAAAAGTCAACAGGTACGTGAAAAGATAATCAACAGCAGTAGTCATTAGTGAAATGCAAATTAAAACCACAATGAGATATCACTTCACACCTGTTAGAATGGCCATCATCAAAAAGACAAGCAATGACAAATGCTGGCGTGGATGCGGAGAAAAGGGATTGTGCACTCTTGGTGGGATTGTAAATTGGTACAGTCACTACAGAAAACAGTATGGAGGATCCTTAAAAAATTAAAAATAGAACTACCATATGATCCAGCAATTCCACTTCTGGGAATATATTCAAAGGAAATGAAAACATTAACTCAAAAGGGTATCTTCACCCCCATGTTCATAGCAGCATTATTTACAATAGCCAAGACATGGAAACAATCTAAGTATCCATTGATGGATGAAGGGCTAAAGAAGTTGTGGTGTGTGTGTGTGTGTGTATATTCAGCCATATATTTTTCAGCCATAAAAAACAAAGAAATCCTACCATTTGTAACAACATGGATGGACCCTGAAGGCATCATGCTAAGTGAAATAAGTCAGACAGAGACAGACAAATACTGTGTGATCTCACTTGTGAGTGGAATCTAAAAAAAAGCAAAAACAAAACAAAATGAAACTCATAGAAAAAGAGATCAGACTTGTGGTGACCAGAGATGGAGTGTGGGGGGAGGGGAATTTGGAGGAAGGTGGTTAAAAGGTACAAACTTCCAGTTATAGGATACATAAGTACTGGGGATGTAATGTACAACATGATGACTATAGTTAACACTGCTGTATGATATATAGGAAAGTTGTTAAGAGAGTAAATCCTATGAGTTCTCATCACAAGGAGAAAATTTTTTTCCCTTTTTCCTTCTTTTCTTTTCATTGCATCTGTATGAGAAGGTGGATGTTAGCTGAACCTATTGTGGTAATCATTTCACAATATATGTGAATCAAACTATCATGCTGTATGCCTTAAACTTATACTGTGATGTATGTCAATTATTTCCCAATAAAACTGGAAAAAAATGATTGCAACATCATTTTAAAAAGTTGGGATTGCAACATTGTGGGTATATTTCTTGGTATGCTTTATGTGTTGAGTTTACTATTGGTTTTGGCCATGGAATTATCATATCCAAATGATAAGAAAGCCCAAACATTGCATCGATGATCTTTTCCTCTTTACTTGCAATACACAACCACTAACAAACCCATCCCACCTTATAGTATAATGCTGCTATCCAACATTTAATAAGTCCCTAGTATGTTCATGCATGATGTTTGATTACATCTATTTCACTAAACTTCCCCAATTACTCTATGGAGTAGATACTTTGTTTTATTCAAGAGAGGAAGTTAAAGCTCAGAAAAGTGATATGAAAAGCCCAAGACCAAACAGCTAGTAGCAGAGCCAGGATTTGAACCCAGCCATTATGGCTTCAGAGCAAATATTCTTATTTACTGTACCATTGTTTGTGATGTGGTAACAACTTTGAACACAAAATATGGAAAATCTATAGCCTTTCCTTCCCATTTGGACTTGAGTTTTTTTTTTTCTGTCATCTTATTATACCTTTATTCTCCAAGCCCTCTATCCTCACCCCCCATACTATTAGAAACCCGTTTTTGGGAGGGGATTAGAGGCAGATGTTCCAAAATACATTGGGATAAATGTTTGTTTCTTTGTTTTTTCTCATGGGATTACTGACCTATATTTTCCTTTTCCATTGAACTCTTTCTGGAATTGTGATGCTTATACAAAGGGGGAAAATTCTCCTCTTTTGGTTGTGAATACTTGTTCCTCTCTTTAGGTTTTTTGAGTGGTCTAATATATAGAAGCCCTCTTCCTCATTGCAGTTTGGTACCCACTGAAGGTATGCCAACAAGAAGGAATAAGATAGATAGGGACAAAAATATCATCTTTACTATGATTGCAAGCTGATATTAAAGAATATAACTAATATCTCTAGGAAGAATGCCCTTCAAATAGTGAAACTTAACATTAAAGAAGTTTATCATCCAGTCCCACACAACACTGATCTGAGACAAACCCTAACCTGATAAGGGCAGAATACAATATACGATTTCTGTGGGGAGCTTGAGCCCAGAAGGAAGAGAGGAAAGAGCAAGCGGATAAATTATGCACACACAGTTTGTCTTTCCAAACTCCCAAATCAAGTGTGCCCCTCTTATTCACAAGAGAAGGGCCCAGTCAAGGATAGGAGGAGAGAAGCCAGAGGAGCTCCCAACACATGGAACAAAACTTCTGGAGTGGGGAAGAACCACCTTTCCACCCAACAATCACATATTGTTAAAATAGGGTAAAGATTAAATTGTGAGATGAGTCAAATAAAACACATGAATATCACCAATGAAATGACAAGGTAAAATTAAAGTGAGGCGAGTGCCATGTAAAATAGTTATTATTTTTTTGCTGAGGAAGATTCACCCTGATCTAACATCTGTGCTCATCTTCCTCTCCTTTGTGTGTGGGTTGCCGCCACAGCATGGCTGCCACCAAGTGGCGTAGGTCCATGCCCGGGAACCGAACCCAGGCCACCGAAGCAGAGCACACCGAACTTAACCACTAGGCCATGGGGCCAGCCTTGAAATAGTTATTTTTAAGTGGAAAATGAAGGACTTTTCTTTAATCCAGAGTCCTTTCCCTCGAGATAGATAAAAGTGGTCAGTAAATTTACTATTTTTTACTCTCTGGTCAGAGTTTTTATAAACTGGAAATTGTATAATCTGGCCAAAACATCTCAGGTCAGGAAAGCATTGGAAATAATTCCTTGGATGCTTCGGTTAAATATTTGAAAGACAATAGTATTATGATTTGTCCTCAACTGCTCAACAGAGCACACATTTTAGGCGGAAAGCACATGATACAAAAATGTGTCTGTTTCTTTTGTCAATTGCTTACAATCCCCAAAAAAGAGCTGTTGAAAATTGAAGAATACGAGAACAGACCTCTTCCTCTGTTGTAGGAGAAAGTTTAAAAAAAAAGTTAAGAGGAGAATAAAAGCTGAAAGTTGAGATTTGGCAGACAGTATGATATGATCTGATTTTCAATCAATCTCGAAACCGAGAATTTAAACACCTCCATCTGACATCAAATAGAAATGACCTGTTGGTCATGCGGTCAGTGTTTCTGAGCTCAAGATGCCTTGCAATAAAAGTTATCCTTTCCCTTTGTTTAAGAAGTTTCAGGCAGATCAAATGCTGTTTAGGGAATGTAGGCCTTTACCTCACTCACCAAACACTTTCACTTTTTGTCCCAACAGATATGTAATAATAATAACCCCTTCCATTTATGAATTTATTTTAATAAAAGAAATAATTTTTCCACCCAAAAACCTTGTTGCATAGAGAGCTCAGTTTTTTCTTTTATTCAGTAAGTCACGGAAGTATACTATGGTAAATAAAAGCTCAGATTTTGAAGTTCTTGGAGCTGAAATTTAAATCTAAGTAGTCTGACCTCCTGTGTGACCTTGGAGAAATTACTTAACCTCTCTGAGCCTCATTATCCCCATTTTATACCTCAGGAAACAAATCATATCTACCCCATATCATTGTTGTGAAGATAAGATGAGACAACACATGCAAACACTCCTTGCAGTGGTAAATAGAAACAGTCAATTTTGGCTTTTATTTTCATAAGTGAACGCCTGTTCTGTCCCAGGCTTTATACTAGGCAGATAATATTACCTGTTATCATAATTGGGGACTGAAAGTAAGAAAAAATGACTTGTTTTAGGTCACAAGACTAGTTAGCATACAACGATTCACATTCCAGGTTTTTTGGGTCCAATTTCCACTAGTGCAATTTTCAAGACGGATACAATGCAAGTGCTTTACCCAATACTACAGCAGTTTGGTACCATAATTATGGATTATGCTAATAGTGATCAATGGAAGTTAGGACTCTCTTCTTACCTGCCCCTCCACGTTTAAACTTGGAAGAGTTTACTATTGTGTGTCTTGTTGCAGAGTTAATGATGACACTGGCTGTGTGGAAACAGGTCAGGTGGGAGCACGTCACAGGGCCTCCCTTCCTTATGGGGTCCACAGCACATCAAATCTGTAAGGTAGAAATTAACAACTTCATGTTACAGATGAATAAACTAAGGCATAGTGTGTGTGACTAACTTGCTTAAGACCACAACTTGCTTAAGACCACAAAGATAGTAAGCACTAGAGGTGTTGTCAAAGCTGGACCATTATCAACGTAATTGTTCTTAAATAGTATATTTCTAATCTACTTTTGCATAAATATACTTCTATGTAGGTACATATAATTACAAGGTTAGTTAAGCTGGGATGTGGTTGTGTCAGCACAATGCTACCTGTTAATTCTCAAATGTTCCCAAAGATATCTAGCAAATCGTTGAATGTTTTTGGGTGCTAGGCCTCTCAGCTGTGAAATGGCATGGTAGAGTAGACATTTTAAGACTGGGTATGTTCCAAATGAGATTCTAGTGCAATATTTCTATAATTAGTGAAGTATTAGAACACCTTGACTTAAATGAATGATTAATTACCAATCGTCAACCTGCAGCTATGATATTATAGCAATAGTGTACCTGTGTAGTTTTCAGGCCTCAACTACATTAACTAGTACATTTCTGGTGCCTGGTAATAGCCATTGTACTGCTTCTTTTTTTGGATTTTTTTTTTTTTTTGGATCATGACTGCAGTATTTTTACTGAATTAGTTTTTGAAGTGATCTTTTATTTAATATCCAGGATATCAATTATTAACAAAACTCTATGTGTTACATGGTCTGATCCTGTCTCCAATAACCTCACAATATACTTGAACACTAATAACCAAAAAAGAAGACACCCACACATCTGGAAGTAACCAGAAAGCTTGAGTTTTATCCCACCAGTGGGCAAGCTGGAAACCAACCTTGATACAGCCTTCTTACTTTCATGTACTTTGTTTTCTCAATTGTATAAATGGAGAGAATGTCAGATCTGTGTCAGAGGGTTTCCCTCTTAAATGCCTCTGAATATCTGTTATAAGGGCTCCTTATATTTCAGTTCAATCCTTTCTCTAGATCACACAGGAAAAAAAAGTAAAGATGAGAATAGCAAATCAACGGGAAAAGTGCTCAGAAACCATGAGGCCAAGTCTACCTTAAAAACCCTTTGGTCTTTTAGGCAGGACACGGTTTTGAAGTTCAAGGGCAGAGTCCTTGTGTTAAAAGGTGAATATTTTCAGAGTTAAAAGCAGTACTCTTTCATGGTTTTTTTTTTTTTTTAATGGATCTGCAAAGCTCCAAAGGCCCTGAAAAGAAAATAAAGGGCTACCGTTCTCTTCCTCATTTGTCGTTTTGTTTTTCCTTGTTAATAAGGAGGTGGGGCTACGGCTGAGGTTAGAATTGTGAAGTCTTTGCAGGGCCCCATTAGAGGACAGGCGCCATTTTCAGGGAGCGGCTGTGCTGAAATGTGCACGGATTTCAAGGTGTAGCCGGAACTGGCCAGCTCAGGACTGAGGACGTCCGTGTGGCTCACGTGCTTAGAACAGGGAAGATGGAAACATGGCCAGGGCAAAGGTGCGGAGTCAGAAGGGGACACAGATTTGTCCTTCTGACAAATTCTCCAGCTCTGAAAGTCATCATGAGGACTTGTGAGAGATGACATTATGATTTCTTGCCCCAAGAGTACAATTGAAGCAAAAACTCTAGGAACAGAAGTTGTACTTCAGACCATTTTTAAAAGAAAAACCTAAGGACATAGCAACGAAGACTGTTTGATATTTTCTTTCTTGCTGGCAAAATTACCCCTAAGGTAATGATTACTTGATTCTTTGGCTAAAGGGGAAATAGAAGACTAATACAGAGGAAAAACTATTACAGGGAAAAGTGTCAGATTGAGTGGGAAGAGAGGTTGGGGGATGGGGAGGAGAATTAAAATCTAGCTCAAAATGTTGCTGTACAATTAAATCAAGTAAACGTATACTAATACAAAAGGACGGTTCTAATATATTCTTGAGTGCGAAAAGTATGTGGATCCATCTTTTTTGCACACGTATGTACACACATTCATGGACACACACATATCAAATTCCTTCAATGACTACAGCTGAGGAGTGAGGATAGGAGTTGAGTCAAAGAGAAAACTTTCCTCTTTTTACTTATGTTGTTTAAATTTTTTTAAAGTTTAAATGCCAAATTTTCAGTAGAACAAAGTTTTTAAATACAACATGTGGGCAGGCACTGGGACATATTTAAAAAGATATAAAGTTTGTTCTCTTTTGTTCAAAGTGGAGAATAACACGTTCATCATCTTCTCTAAAGTGTGAACTCAGAGGGGGCAAGAACTTTCTTTAAAAATTCTGAATTCCCAGTATACCACTTAGCCTGGCATGTATAGAGTCTCGAAAATTTTTTGTTGAATGAATAGAATGAGGAATGAACAAATGAGAAGGAAATAACTGAATGGATGAATGTGCTAAGTGTAGTCTTACCACCCAGATCCCTCCATTCATTTCTCTTTGGAGACCCTGATTCAGCAGGGAGTAAAGAGGAGAGCAGTCCTGGAGCAGGAGCGGGGTTCTCTCTCTGCCCACTTGATATCCTTTTGGTTGAATGCCCAGCAGTTGGAGGTAGAGAGAAAAACTGGGAGGTTTTTGTGAGCAGCCAGTATTGGGCTCTGGGGAGCATAATAGATCCCATTAGCTTACATCAATTTCATTAATAAAATGGATAACTCACAGATATTATCAAAGTAGAGCCCTTACCTAGAATTGAGAAGGAGGAGGCATAGAATATGATAACTTTAATACTATGAAAATTATTATTACTTTATGGAAATATCTGAGCATTAAGTGATGAAATGAGAGTAATTCCTCCAGGAAAAAGGGGAGCTGATCTGTATTAAGTGCATACTAGATGCCAGCCTAGTTTTTGGTACTTTACATGAGCTGGGCATTGGTGGTTTTTATTGTTGTTGTTATTGTTTGTTTTTTAATACAGACAAGAAATCTGAGAGCAAAGTAATTAAACATCACAGGACAATAATTCAAAGTGAAATATTTTTATCCACATCTCTAGCTGTGATGAGAACAAGAAAAGTATCTCTTGTGTGGAGGGGAGGAGAGCAGAGAAGGAAGAACAGAATTTCCACTGTTTCTTGGAGACTAGGGTGAGGTTGTTATAAAGACTCTCAAAAGCATTTGTGCTGTGAGAACCTGGATTTCTACCTTGTTATTCCTGTCTACTGGTCTAGTGTGTGTGTGTGTGTGTGTGTGTGTGTGTGTGTGTCTAATATGTACAGGTTGAGTTCTCTGGGAAACAAGACAAGACAGAATAAGGAGTACAAAAAGCATTTGGGGGAGTAACACCTGGAGCTCCAGAACAGAGAAGAGAAATGGCTAGGCCATTGTACCAAAGCTTTGCTCAGGCATTGGCGAGGGGTTGTTCCCAGAAGAGTAGAACTTTGACCTAAAGCTGCTATGACCTTGATGAAGCTAAGAGCTGGAGGCCGCCGGCTAATCACAGTGCTTGCACCCGGGCAATAAGTTCTTTCCTGAAGTGGGATTTGAGCAGCATATCTCCAGTTCTCATTTCTGACTCGTATATTTGGATCTCTTGGTGTATTTGTTGATCAATTCTTGAAAACATGAAAATATATGAATGCTTTTTTCATCTTTACACAGCAAGCTTAAATGATAAATGGATATACCCAGATTTTGAAGGAAATCTTAAAATAAAGCCAATATTTCATCTGGAAGAGAGATTTTAATCATTTCACCCATTTTTGGTTATTCTGTGGATTTTTACATTTCTGAATCATCAGACTGCAAATACCAATTCTTGAAACACATTTTTCAGCTGTAAACTCCTCATAAAATTTTAATTTAAGTAATACAGCTGGAGTATCTATTAGCATTTTTATTATGTTAATCAATATACAAATTTAATTTCTATACCAATATATATTTATTCAGATGTCCTAGATATGATGCCAACCATGATTTAACTCATGCTTTTGAGAAGTGGAAGAGGGAATAATTTGGTTAATTAGTTAATTTACTTAGTTAGTTATCTTTTGTAAAGAACTCCTGGCTCTGAGATAAATAAAATCTGAACTGAATATTGGAGAAGGATAAGAGAGGATCACCAGATGAATGAAGAAGGAGCAAGGGAACTCCAGAAAGAGAATTTTACCTCGGAGTAGCAAGGAATAGAAGGTGTGACCTCCTTGAGAGGAGAGAAATTGGCATCAGGTGATGGTGAAAAGCTAAGTGGATCCAGACTGTATAGGGTCCCATACCCAGGGCTGTATTAAGCAGTGGTTAAGGAAAGCCCTCTTACCTGGACTCACATCCACTTTCCATCATTTTCCAACTAACAAAGATGACTTTGGACAATTCCTCTACCTTCAGTTTCCTCATCTGTATAATGGGAGTGGTAGTATCTACTTTAAATATTAAATGATATACTGAGTGCAAAGTACTTATCCAAGGGCTTGGCACGTGGAAAATACTCATCATTAGATAATTTAAAAAAAATCAAGATATGCATATCATTAATATTATAATTATTTTATACTTCAGTATTTTTTTTAATCACTTAGTATGCATTCAGCACTCATATATATTACATTCCTTAAATACTAAAGCCATCTCCCCTTTACCCAAGACTCTGTCCTATGTGGAGTTTCATGTCAGTCTACAATCTGAACAGGGGAGAGAGCTTCAGAAATGTGCCTTTAGTACTGGAAGCTGATTGTGTGGTACTAATTAGATATGCAGACGGGTGCACATCGAATGTCTCCACAACACTCATTGCTTTAGATTGCTTTCACAATACTCCCTAGAGGAGTAGTCTTCACCTGTCTATTTATTGTATTTCCTTTCCTATAAGTTAGTTAAAAGCCCGTGGCTATAATCTTTAGGTAGTTAAAGGACATAAACAATTCAAATTGAGGTCTTTGGTTTATGTTTGTTTTCCCCTCTCTCTGATAATTAGGGGTGAATCATGCCTTAGATTTATTCTCAAATGGGAAATGCCCATAAAACTAGCAAGACATGAATAGCCAGTTAGTAGGGCAATAGATGGCAAGTTCTTGCCAATCACACTTTAATCTTCCCTCACCCTCCCCTCCCCACCCACTCCCATTCAAATTTAATCTGAAATATGTGGTTATTTATCAGTTATTTCATGAGTGTTGATTACTCAGAAATTGCAAGATGTTGGTGAATAAGGCCATTATAGAATCGTGGGGCTGCCTAGTTTGTGGTTCCCTGCCTGCCGTCAATCTGCTGGTCCTCTAATCCGTTGCCAGTGCCACTGACAGGGTGACTCTTCGGGAATGCAAATTGGAAGCAACCTAAGTGCCATCAGTGGATGAACGGATAAAGAAGGTGTGGTATATACATGCAGTAGAATATTACTCAGGCATTAAAGAAGATGAAATTGTGCCATCTGTGACAACGTGGATGGACCTTGGGGGTATTATGCTAAGTGAAATATGTCAAACAGAGAAAGACAAATATCATATGATTTCACTCATATGTGGAAGATAAACAAACAAACACATAGGTACGGAGAACAGATTGGTGGTTACCAAAGGGAAAGGAGGTGGGGGGAGGGCAAAAGGGATAAAGGGGCATATATGTACGGTGCTGGATGGAAACTAGACTTTCGGTGGCGGACATGGTGCAGTCTATACAGAAGCCGAAATATAATGATGTACACCTGAAATTTATAGTGTTATACATCAACATGACCTCAATTTAAAAAAAAAGAATGCAAATCTGATCATGCAGGACCCCTGCTTCAAACCCTTTAGGGGCTCGCTCCACTCTTGCTTTCTAGATAAATTTCAATTACTTTAGCGTAAAGATCTTTCAAATTTAGTCCCAACTACTGCCAGTCCCACCCTTCATATTGCATTCCTCACTGCAGATGGCATGAGCTATCAGAGGCAGCATGAGCTTTCCTGTCCCGGGGCCTTTGCATAACGCTGAAGCCTCTCTTTGTTTCCTCTCTAGTGCTCACTCATATTTCAAAATGAACTTAAGGGTTGTCACTTTTTTCTAAAAGCCTTCCTTGACACCCCACCTGACTTGACTAAATTTGGCTCTTTCTTCTGTTTCCGTAGATACCTGAATAAACCTCCTTAACAGTAATGATGACTATTTGTTGGAATATAGTGGCATTCATAATTTGAGACAAAGAGAGGGAAGAGAAGATTAAACTGGGATTGATACCTGGAATTAGACATAGCGGCCTTGATAAGAAAGAAATAAAGGAAAAATTAAAGATAACATCATAATTGTTCATGAATATTTTAAAGATCCAGTGAGAATGACTACAGAACTTTCTCTTGAACACGCTTGCCCAGTCTGCCTCATACAAATATTATGGAACAAGTGAAAACAAGCAGGGAGTCTATGCTCTGCATGCATATATAATATAATACTACAATGAATAATCGGTCACAGTTATTGAGTGACCTCTTTTCAGATATTGCTTTTGCACCTGTGATGAGGAATAAAATATACTCCCCTTAGCAGATGATAAAAGTGATGCCTGAGTGCAAACTGTGTCATATCTCAAAGATAGTAAGTGGCGGAGCTGGGAATAAAACCCTTTCTATTTGACTCTAATGTCTGTGGTGGTTACAGGGATAATAATGAAAGCACCTAGTGAATCAACAAAGGTGATGTCAGCTGAGATGAAAACCTCCAGTGTGGGTTGATAGACCCGTATTGTTTAGCATAACCTGCTCCACTGTCTAGGCCAAACCTAAAGGGCGACTAGGCTGACCTGATATATTTTTTAATGTCCTGATTATGATACAATTCTAATGACCATTAGGAGACTATATCTCATTGAAGGGACTTGGGGAGGAATCTCTGTACTAACATAACACATTTCAGTTGTCTTTTCCTTTGTGGTTTTCCTATCCAACTGTGAGCAACTTAATACAGAGATCCTTTCTCTTTAATTCTTGATTCCCTGATGTCAAATGTAGGTACCACCTGGAAGACAATCAATGCTTCTTAAATGGTATTGAATGAATGTCACTTATCAGTCTTTTAGATAGAGCCCAGTGCTGAAAGAAAAGTTTAGAACTCTTTTGACAGTAGATTTCTAGATTTGTAGAGTGAGAAGGAAAGGTAGGAGTTGGTAATCTAGCACCTTCATAAGTTAGTGACTGATTCATGTTTAGAAGCCACACCTCCAGTTTGCTCACCCTCATATCTTTTTCCTTCATTGGAGTTCAGTTTTCTCAGAACTGAACTGCTCTAAGATTCATAACATTAATGATTGACAAGGGAGCTTGTTGTTCAAATAGTCCACCCTCTCACTTAATAAAGAAACGTTTTTTACGGATCTCTGCTCATTTTGCGGGCTGGACACTGAGCAATGTGACTGGGGAAATGTCTTCTTCTCATGCCCAGGATGGTGGCAGCAAGACAGCACGTACAGCCTGTTGTTCAGAAGTCCAGCTGAGGGCCAGAACAATGGGTCTTTTCTGAAAACGTTTCCTGAGCTTTCTGGCTACTGTGTTTCAAACTGAAATATTGAAATGTGGCATATGGCCAATATTTGTAGCCCATGTTGCCAAGAAACCTTCACAGAGCTTATGACCAGGAGGATTTTCATGATTACTACCATCACAATATAAAAAGGAATTCATTTGAGAAATAAACCCTTGGGCTCAGTAAACAAAAACACAAGCACATTCGGAAGCCTGGGTTACCTTTGCCAAATTCTCTCCCATCATCAGGCAGTTGCCCAAAGAAACCCTGACTTCCAGCCAACTCAGGTTTCATAGAGGAATACTCAGACCTCTTCTATTTTAACTTCATTCTTCCTTTCATGACTGCCTTTAAAAAATTCTTTATAGAAAGAGCTCTATAGATATAGTATTCCTAAATCCATAGTATTATAGAGCTCCTAGATTTGGAAGATGGGGATGCATGATCAAATTTCTAATGAAATACCCTGATTAAGTCAAGTTGCCAACACTTTTTCACATTGCCAAGCCCTAGAACTCCTCAGAGACAGGATAATTTTCCTGGGTGTAATCATGACTCTTTCGACTGGGGTCAGCTGAAAGTTCTTCAAAGCCTACCCAGTTCTCTCCCCTAAACTACTTTTTCTTCATTGCAACAACACATCCTTCTGTATGGGGACAGTTGGACCTTTTCAATTTCATATACAGCATTTAAATTCATAAGAGGGGTTGCTGAAGTTGAAATTTATCAAGCAGGGTTGTGCTGGAGCTGGCTCATGAGAACTGATCGTTAACTTTTCAGGAATTTTGAGAGCTGTTTGCTGGCCATGGTAGGGATATTTACAACATGGAAATTGTCAAATGCAATGATTCGGGGCTTTTAATTTATTGTTTGTTTAAGAGCATACCACTGAAAGGTGTTCACATATTCATTCATTCCTTCAAGCCTTTGCTCAAATGCCACCTCCTCTTTGAAACTTTCTGTGATCCACTGAGCCAGTCTAAATCCCTCTCCCAATAGTACTTTATTTTGAAGGTCTTTTATGAGATAAATTATTTTTAGCCACGAAGCATGGACATTTATCCACATCCACATGTTTTATTTTCTTTCTGGAATCTTAGTTTATCGAGTGTTGGATTACTCTTTGATTTTTTAAAAAAATCATTTAAAGTGTCTAGTGTGATGCCTTGCAGGTTTAGCACTCAGAAAATATTTTGCAAATTGTCAATGAAATATTAGCTCACCATTGATCTAAGATTCTACTTATGCTCAATTACACCATTGCTGCCTTTAAAACCTCGGTTGAGATTCTACCAGTGGGAAGCATAGCGGTATCAGGGTATCGACATGACATGTCATTCAAGAAAGGTAAGAGTGGGCGAGGAGTAGAGGGTGACAGCCCCTGTATTTAGCTTTGGCTGAAATAACACTCATCTTTTTAAGGCTGGTCATTTGCTCCATTTCTTTGGTTATAAAGATGCTCTCACTAAGGAGGAAGGTAGGAAGGGATATGCCATCTTGTGTTTTCAAACTGGTGAATTATTTCAGAGGGTACAGAATGCAAAAACATTAAACTTTTTTTTTTTTTTTTGCAAGATAGGACAGCTATGAGCATGCTTAAAGAAGGGAGGAGGACTCAAAGAAGAGAAATGATTAAAATTCCATTCAGTTATTTCTTCACTTATTCACTCAACAAATATGTATTGGGTGAATAATATATTCTAGACTTTGTTTTAGGCACCGAGGATATAAAGATAAATAAGAACTTACACATCCCTGTGGAAATTGCAATCTATTAGAAGCTGAAGGTGGGGGAAATGTATTTAGAAAGAGATTTGTTCCAGATTATGGGAAGTTTAAGAGCCCAAATAGAATGGCAGATTGAAGGACCAACAGAAAACAATTTTAGAAAGTGAAATGTATTATGTGTAATGGAGAAGGGTACAAAAGACTCTTTTTTTGGTATAATTGGAGTTGAGTTCAGAGGGAGAAAGAGAGATAAGAATGTGGGTTTGAATAGATTCCTCCTGCCCAGGTTTAGACTTCCAAAGATGTATAGAGATGCTATTTATACCCAGTGGAGCCATTAGTGCTGAAGAGCTCAGCTACATGGCTAGTAATTAGGAAGAGGCAATGAGGAAACCTATCTCCCCGAGGTCTTTGCTCTGCTTCACTCCCACATCAGTCTGTCCACTTGTGCAACAGAGAAAGCTATAGCAATTCTTTCCTGACAGTGGCACAAAATAAATCACTGGAAGCCGTTTTGCACTTGTCCAGGGACTTTCAAGAGAGGATCTCAAAGTGAATCTGGGCTGCTGTGTGCCACAAAGAGGACCAACATTTCTCTTTGGCTTTAAAGGACGTCCCATTGTGAGAATGAACTTTGGGTTTTATCTCTCCCTTTGAAAGAGAATACATCAAAGTGAGACATCAGAAGGAAAAGGCGCAATGATCCCCAATCCAAAGCCAAGTTCAAAAACACAGAGATGAGTTGTGTTATTATGAAATTGTATTTGCTGACTGAGATGGAGGACAAAGAAAGATTAACTTGCAAACATAAAACAGCCCTTGAAATTCCTACTAGTCTTGGGCCCCAGGGCACGTACTTTTTCAGCAGGACACTTATTCTGTAGAAGTAGTGGGAGCAATGGCACATGAGGCCTCCTTTGTTTCCCCTCAGTCTGAACTGTACAATTATTAATGTGAAATTTATTAATGATTAGATGATGGATGAGGAAAACCAGTTTTAGAAAGTTGTTATGGAAAGTGTTTCCCTTGGAGGGCCTAGGTTCATGCTTTTGGGGGCTGCATCCTGTGTTAGGCATTGTAAGTACAGCAGTGGCTTTCTGCATGCCAACTTTCTAGAGCATAATTCCAAGTAAGGTACACCTACCTAATTGTAACTGTGCTTGAAACCTTAAATTATAATTAAATTATATATGTATCAATCATCTTAAAGGATAAATGCTTTCTAGCCCAGCTGGATTTCACTATAGAGAAAAGCATTTCAAATCTATCCATTTTTTAAATTCCTTGTCATTTATTACTCTGTCTACTTTTTGCTCTAGTAATACTGGAATAGTTTGCTCATTCATTCCACATTCAACACATGGGGCAGGTACTTTTTTGATTCCTAGATCATACCATCTTCTGTTGTCTTAATTTGGGTTCCCCAGAACCAGACCCTGACACAAAGATTTTCATGAAATCAGTTGACTTGGGAAGTTCAGGGACTATGGGAAGGGAAGTGGATGATGATGTCGGGAAAGGAAGGCAGCCAATAAAATGTACCCATCACCCTGGCTAACTGGAGTTACCATTACCGTTTGCACTGGCCAGGCTCATCTTCCTCATTGGTAACTGAATTCACGTCTTGCAGAACTATTTAGAAAAAATTAAAGTATGAAAAGCCAATTACTGAGGACCTGGCACATCATGACCATCTATCATTATTATTACTACAGCTAAATAATGAGAGAATAAATAACACGTTCATGGACCTTCTGGTGATAGACATTATCTTGAAGGCAGAATTATTGTGTCATATCAGGGAAATGGAAAGAAAATCCATGTTTTATATCTTTTCCCTGAATCTGTAGCCCAAAGATCTGAGGATCTTCAATTTTGTACTTACTAATTGTTTTCATTTGAATGCATTAATCATTTCACTGAAGCTGGTTGAGATTTTACAACTCCTTCTCATCTCAACTGAGAGTGAAAAGACACGCTTTGAGAGATGAATTGAGTCTACCTCAGCGTGAATGAGAGGAGCAGAGGAAGTTCCCTTCTGGCATCACCTCAGAGATTAGTAATTTGTGAAACTCGGATGATGCAAGGAAAAGCATAGAGAGTCCTTTCTTTCCCCTTTGTCCAGTCTAAATGCAAATTTGAACTTTCATGGCAGTTTGTTTGCATGTTAATGCCTATGCTCTGTCACCCTGGAGAGTGCTTTAGATCTCCTAATTTAGGTTGGGTGGCTGATTTAAGGAAGGGGTCATTGCATCACATAGGCTCCATTTCAGAGGCACAATGCACAGAACAGGAAATCCACAGAAGCTTCGTATTATCCCAGGCACGGTGGCCCGGCTGAGGGCAAGGGAGAAGGGCCAGCAGCTGGTCAGAAGTAGCCTCCAGCATGTCTCCCAAAAGATGAAAAAATGCAGCAAAGGAAGAAAGGGTAAGAGTACACCATGGTCTAATTAGCATTTGCTTCTTGTAGCCCTGGAAATGTCAGTCACCAGTTGGTAGCAAAATAAAGATGTAATGTTAGTGATAATGAATTAAATTGTGGCCATTTGCATTGGAATACCATGATAATGATCTGAAATTACCATTGTATATATTCCCCTTGACAGCTCAAAATTGGACTCCAAGCTAATAGTATTTTGGATGAACTTTAAACCAATGAAATTGCTTTGAGTACACTCCTTTTGGCAAGCCATGTGGATTTGAGAAAGTTAATTTACCTCTGCTTTGTTCAAGCTGTTTGGTAATTGATGAACATATCATAAAGTTTTAACGAATAACCACAGGGACCATTTAACTTATTTACTAGGTAAAAGTGAAATACTTGATTACCCTCCCTAATCTAGCTCTCCAAATGAAGTCAACCCAGAATAAATACTGTCTTTTGTGTGTGTCTGCAGTCTCTGTTGCACTAAACATCGCAGGCAAATGTTTTCAGAAAGTCTGAATGGAGGAGTTGCATTTTCTCCCATTAGCTTCGATTTATAGTTCTGCTGCAAGCATTAGGCATTGCTTAGGGAGGACTTATGTCTATGTGTGTGAGGACTGGAGGCTCCGTTGCAGTGGGGTTATGTAGCAACCCACAGAATCAGCGCATATCTTCACAGCATCTGTTGTGTGAATAACTCTTCAGCTCTCCAGCAACCCTCCATTATTGTGAAGCAGTTAAAATAAGAGCCACTTCTTTTTTTTTCTGGCTTCCTGGAGTCTAATTACACTATAGCATCCTTTCATAAGTAGAATCTTATTATGAGATAAGTGCCCACATGTATCTTAGTTTCCCATTAAATCGTATTCCTTGGTCCACCTTTGTGGAGTGTTTTTAGCAGTGCAGCCACATGCAAACAAAGATCGCGTTGAAAATGTGGCAGAGTCAAAAGCTGTGCTCAATCCCATTCACACCACCTCAGCAGGAGCCTCTCACTGATGCTGGTTAGATTTCCAGCCTTATCACTTCCTAGCCATGCCTTTTGGGGAAAATTAATTCAGATCCCCATGCCTCAGTTTCCTCATCTGGAGTTATGAACTGACATTGAACGTCTGTTGTGAGGATTAAATGAGATAACTGCTATGAAACACACGATGTGGCACCTAGAGCAGTGGTTCTCACCTGAAGGCCTCGTTCAGCACAGATTCTGGACCCCACTTCTGATTCAGCAGATCTGGGGTGGGGCTCGAGAATTTGCATTTCTAATAAGATCTCAGGTGACGCTAGTCCAGGGACCACACTTCGACAACCACTATTCTAGAAGATAAAAGATACTTCAGAATTTTGTTTAATTCTTCCATGGCTGGAGTAAATCGCTACATCTGTATAAGTGCCTGGAGGGCCCCAATCATGTTTTATTCACCCATAATATCTACCTACCTCAGAAACTAACATGATCAGTGTTGAGGACTGAATTAAATTAAGCTGTGATTTTTACAAGCTCTAGAAACTACGTGATACAACATTGTTATATAAACAGTCAGAAAGCAGAAACTGAAGTCAGATTGCCTGTGATATGATTCTAGCTCTGCCACTTATTGTTTGTATGTCCTTGGGCATGTTTTAGTCTCCTTAAGCCTCTGTTTTCTAGTCTATAAAATGGGTATGGTAATCGTACATACATCATAGTGTTGTTTAGAATATTTATATTCTTTAATCCTACAAAGTGCTTAGTACAGTACCAGGCACAGAAAGCACCCAAATATTTCCAGCTGCCATCACTATTAGTATTTACTTCTCCCCTCGACTATGTCCCCTCTCCCTCTATCAGAGAGAAATAAGATCCTCACCGTGGTCCTGTTTCTGAAAGCCATCATACCAGGTTTGAAGCATTTCTGTGTTTTGATATTTGTCTCAAAATGCAACTGTACCTGGGAGTGATGACAGATTAGGCATCATCCTAATTTGCATTAAGAAATAATTATACCAGATAACCCAGCCGCATTACATATGGAAGCAGGTATCCTGAAGAAATTGATTTTATGGATGTAAGTGGATCTGCTGGGTCAAACAAAGTTATCAGTAATCAGACTTACTTGGAGCGGGAGTAGCCAACATAAATAATGGAGGCTGACCCGTAGGTGTGAAAAAGAGCGTTAAAGATCAACTGCTCCCTTTCCACTGTTGTAGATTGGTCTGACTCTATTCACAAGCTGTGAGGATTCTGAAATCAAGATGGATCTGGAATGGGATTGGGATATAGTTGCTCCCAACTGTGGGAAAAAAATTTACATATGGAGAAACTGCAATTATTAAAATATTAATAATGTGAGTTGAGGGAAATAAAGAAAAGGTATAGGAAGAGAGTGAAAGCCATCCTTATTTTATCTTTCATAGATAACCACGTTAATGTTTATACTTTCCAAATTTTTCTATGTAAACACTATTTGTTTATTGAATCAAAATGATTATTTTATCCGTACTGTTTTTAATGTGCTCTTTCTCTATCAATGATATATTTTGGACAGTCTTTCTATATTAAAAAATGGCCGACAACATTATTTTAATGTCTGCATAGAATCACATTGTATGGATATTTCATAATTGACTTATGAAATCTATGAACTGCAATGTGATGAATATCTTGTATATATATCTTTGTAACTTTTTCATAAATTCTTTATAATAACTTATGAAAAGTTGAATGACTCATGAAATATTATGCAAATTTTAGGATTTTTGAACAGTGAGTTAATTACACAGAATAAAGGGAAAGCTTATTTTATGGTTAATATTTTTGCTAGCTAGTGACCATTCATTCATTTATTCATTAATTATAAATGAATTCCTGATATGTGCCAGACATTTCATTACAGCCATGAATAAGTGCAGATTAAATTTGTCCAAGATAGTGAAAAGGCCAAAGTATATTTCACTCATTGGGGGTGCAATGTGTGTTTCACACTTGGGCAGGAAGATGATCTTGTCCAGATCTGCTTATATCACCTTGGCTGCATGTTAGAATCACCCAGGAAACTTTTTAAAAATACAAATGCCGGGCCTCTTCTGCAGCTCTTGTGCAGTCTACTTGCTTGGTTCTGAGCATCAGATCATTTAAAAAATTTCCCTGTTGATTCTAGTGAGCAGCAAGTTTGAGAACTGCTGTGTAGGACACTCAGCCCTCCCCCATCTGCTACTTTAACAAGACTCTTCCCTCAAAATCCCAGCCCAACTAAGCTTCAGTCTGTCTTTGTGTCCAGGCCTCAGCCCACCTGAGGAATGTCAGGAATATTTTGTAACTTTGGGAGGAGAATGAATAACCTTACTTTCATGTTTGCCAAGTTGGAGAGAGTCCCTTTTGCATTTGAGATGAATTGAAGATCATCAGTATTTCCTTTCCTGCTGAAATCTCCTCAAATTTGAGCTATATGGGTTGGGTCAGACCTTACTCCAGTTTCTGACTGTGATTAGACACACACACACACACACACACACACACACACACACACACACACCCCTTTGACTTTTATGTGGTTGGGTTGTGTCAGTCTGTCATGGGAGATTGAGTGTCAAACTCACGCGCTCAGGTGGCCACACAGTTCTGAGTGGTTGAGAGTTTTTTTTTTTTTTACAGTGTGACTTAACTACTTGCTTTGTTAAAACAAAAAATATGCTTCAAAAGTACATTCTGGAAGAGCAAATTGCTGGGATGAGAAAGAGGGTTTCTGTGAATCCCAGTAACAACGAACCACTCAAACCTCCCTCTCGAGTTCTGCTATGGCCGAGCAGCAGGATCCGATTCGTGCCATTTACTGCAGTGTACTCAGAATCCCCGATGTGTGCATGAGCCCGATGCCCACATGTGCTCTAGAGTAATTCAATTTGTTTTCCCTGGATGGAGACATTAGGTTTTGAAAAATAGTAAAATGTGCTTGCCTTGAGCAATGTTGGAGAAAAATACACATTTCCTTGTTACTGTCAATCAAGCTTCTCAAGAAGCTTTAAAAAGGGTTCTGATTAAAGGGGTTTGCCCAAGTTTGCTCTGTTATAAAACACATGATATTCAGAAAAATAATCAGCAACAACAATAAAAATTGCATCTCAAGGTTGTTGCTCCTATCTGAATAAACCTCATTGCCACTTGTTGGTAATATTTATTAAGAAAAGAAATTGTTTTTCTAGTTTTCAAATATATAAGGATAGTCTTCCCTTCTTTGTAATATTGTTGAAGTGAATTTGAATTCAATGCTCTTTCTGTGTTGGGCACTGTGCCCAGTGCTTGATGTGTTGTATCTCATTTAAGCTCACAAATGGACATTTTTACACAGGCAAGGTGTTTGTGAACAGCAGCCAGTTAAGCTCATAACTTTTTGGCTAGTCTTATGCACTTGGGTAGAAGAAAAAAGAAAGTATGTCCTTAGCCTTAGGGCCATATGGTGGAAGAAACTGATGGTTTACAATAACTAAGCCTACTTATGCAAGAGGGGAAGAATCGTTTTCTTCCAAAATGTGGAACTATTCAGTGATCCAGTGAAAATCCCAGGGCTTGCCCTATCCCATATCCTTTGAGTGTAAATGGCTCAAACACTCATGTGTCCACTCATGACACGTAAGATCCCAGGTCCTTGTTTCAGGTTTGTATTGTTGGGTTGTAATGTGTTCAGACTGCTTTGTACTGCCCATTCAAGTGTTTCTCACTCTCAACATCTTTGGTTCTCTGGTTCCATACTTGATTAAGATCCAGGGCTCTTTGCCTCCAGGGCTCTATGTGTGACAACTTATGTTAGACCCTCCTGAGACTTGGTCTCCATGTCCTTTCAACTCAGTGATTTAATATATATTTAACACCTGCCACACACCAGCACCTTTAAGCCCCATGTGTACAATAGTGGAAAACGAGTACCTTTGAACACAGTGGTGATGTGGTACGGGAATTGCCATTCTTGCTGCCCATCCCAGTGGGCGATGCCAGCCAGATTTGCTTCTCTTCGAGGTCTCTGTCCATGTGAGGATTAAACTATGAAGGATTTTTCTTTCCATATCACTCGCTTGTTTCAACTAGAAAACATTTATTAAGTGCCTCCTATGTGTCAAGTATAGTTTTGGAAACCCTATATTAACTTTTCTCTGATTGCACTCAGGTTTACTGTTCATATAGCCTACCAACTAGAGAAAGAAGTTCTCACAAAAATTTGCACACAGGTGTTTAGAGAAGCTTTATTCATAATAGCCAAAACTCAGAAGTAACCAAGATGTCCTTCAGCAGCTAAATGGATAAACTGTGGTACATTCAGACAATGGAATTATTATTCAGTGCTAAAAAGAAAAGAGCTATCAAGCCATGAAAAGACATGGGGGAATCTTAAATGCATATTATTAAGTGAAAGAAGCCAATCTGAAAAGGATACATACTGTATGATTTCAACTATATGACATTCTGGAAAAGGCAAAACTATGGGGACAATAAAAAGATCAGTGGTTGACAGGGGTGGTGGGAGGGAGAGATGAATAGGCAGAGCACAGCAGGTTTTTAGGCAGTGAAAATATTCTCTATAATATTATAACACATGCCATTATACATTTGTCCAAACCCACAGAATATACAACACGAAGAGTGAACCCTAAGGTAAACTATGGACGTTGGGTGATTATGATGTGTCATTGTAGGTTCATTCTTGGTAAGAAATGTACCATTCCAGTGAGTGATGTGGATAATGGTGGGGGGGAAGGGCTATGCATGTGTCCCCAGGAGTTATATGGGAAATCTCTGTACCTCCCTCTCAATTCTGTTGTAAACCTAAAACTGCTCTAAAAAGTCTTTAAAAAATAAAAAATAATAATAATAAAGAAAAGTGGCAATTCCAACCATCAAAGCAATAGGGTAATTCATTTAGGATGTGATAGAGGGACTGGTAGGAGGTAGCATTTAGAGACAAGGACAATTTGTGTTTGGATTTTCTCACTCTCCAGTGTGTACCCAGAACCTCCTCCAGTCATTCCTTGCCACATACTGCATGATGTTTTCCCCTTTGCCCCACTCTCTAAGCCTTCACTTACTCATGTTAGGTAAAATACACTAATCTTAGAATTCAGAGCTCTGTATTACTCTGAAAACACTTCTTGTTTCTGGATGCCTGCATTTACCTTCAAATAATAACCTCTACTAATCTATTGTTTAGGAAATATCACAGGAGTGAGCATGATGTAGTGTGTAAAGGCCAGTAGGCTGAAATGGAATGACTTATTCTGCCACCATGTCACTTATACAGAGTCTGAGACAGAATATTCTGGTAGCATCCTTCAGCTCCTACATGGTCTCCAGGTTTTTTCTTACAAGGCAGAAGAAGGACAAGATACACAGAAGTGGAGCCTAGGATTAAAGATGATTGCCATTGGTAGAAAGCTATGTCAGTTAAGTGAGTGGTATTTAGGTGACTTCAGGCTGTGGGTTAGAGAGAATCCCAGCAATGTTCTGAACTCCAGAGGAAACTCCTTGTTTGAATGAGAGGGATAGAATAGATAGAATGGGGATCAAAGATGGTTGTGTCCTTAAATTTGATCCTGACTCTACCCTTTGACTGAGGGTTTGAAGAAACACCATTGATACTGAAAATTCTAGAAAATACATGACTCTGCATTTTACTATTTAGCAAATATTGGAAACAGGAAAAGGGGAAGCAAGTGGACCCCGATGTGGGTAATCACCTTCTCAGGGAGAGTCTAGCTTGTGGAAGTGTGTGGCACACAATAGATTCTATAAAAGAAAAATTGCACCAGATACTTGTTAAAAATGGAAGACCTTATTCAAGACTATTGCAATAAGGGAGAGAGATTGAACTCAACTTTGCTGAAACAAAAGGCAAGAGAATTTTTAAGTACTGAGGTGAGCTAATGGAAAGGTACTGGAGGGCGCTAAAGGTGAGGTTGGTCAATGTGATGAGGCCATCTGTGTTTGCTGAGTGTCTTTTATTGAAGATAGGCTCCTACCCACCCACAGAGACCGGGAGACAGGGGCCCTATGTTTCTTAATGATTACATTTCAAAGGGATGGCTCCCAGGTCTTTGAGAAAGACTTTCCTGGGTTGTAAAACTGGCAGGAGGCTGGGAGAAGATTTATATCTCAAAAGGATAGAGAAAGAACTTGTAATTGCAAGTTTTCTAATGCAAATGCTCTAAGAAAAGGGAAGTCAAGGGCCTATAGTCAAGAAGAAACTTGTCTAAATTTTAGTCAAGCTGAGGGGACCGTGAAGGCCTTCTTGGTCAATACTCCAGAAGGAAGTGTTATTCCTTTTCCTTCCTTTTTTCTCGGAAAATGAAAACTATTGTGTAGGGAAAATGAATGGTTTAAGGCTCCTCCCACCTGTTTCCTGATTCCAGCAGTTCACTTAGTAGTAGTGTAAATTTGACTTGTTATTTGATTTACCTAACATTGATTTCCTTACCTGTACAATGGAGATCATAAGGTAAAGTCTACCACATAGGTTTATTATAGAAGTACAGAAATTCAACAGGGAGTGAAAAATAATAATTTAAGCATTTAACATTGGGAAATAAAGAAAAGAAACTGTGCAATATTCATGTGATGGAATATCATAAAGCAACAAAAGTCAGTGCGATAACTTGTCATGTATTCACATGATTGCACCTGTAAAAACAAAAATATTTAAGAAAAATTTAAGATCTAAGTAGAGGTATACGGTATGATACTATTAACAAAGAGTGGAAAAATAACTTACCCAATAATATTTCCTATTGGTTATGGACACATCCGTATTAATAAAGGTGTATGAACCCGGATGGAAAGGATCACATCAACTTCCTAATGATGTTGCCTGAGAGCAAAGGAGGGGAATGCATTTGGGCAGGGACCAAGAGTTTCCGCCTTATCTATAACATTTGATTTCTTGCAAAAAAGCTTTTTTTTGCATTTTTAGATGTATATGTGTCATTTTTCTCATTCTCTTTGAAGTTTAAATACTTGTTAAACATAAAATGAAAAAAGAGAGGAAAAGAGAGATGATGGAGAGAGTAAAAGAAAGAGAAAGAGTGAGATCCTACCTCCTTCCTTCTGGGTACGTCTCTCTTAGAGAGAAGCGAGGGGGAGAGAAATGGAAGGTAGATTTAACAAATAGCCCCACACTACATGATGCCCGAGGCACCCCATAACACACAGAAGCATTCAAATAGGCTGCTGGTGAGGCACTGATTGTTTTGGCTGCTTCTGCTCTCAAGTGATTGAAGCAGCAAAGGTTTTAAGAGCATCAAACCCCAGCTCTGATCTGAAAATGAAGTTAGGTGTTTGAGAAACAGCTGCTGGAAACAGCTCGGCTCCCTCCGGAGCCCCTGGTGGGCTTCAAAGCAGCTGCCAGAAGGGAGGGAGGCAAGCAAACTGTCTTGGGCATGTATGTGTGTTAATAAAAACAAAATGACTCTCCCTAAATAAAACATGGATGGTTTCCCTAGGATGAAGAGTTCAACTCGAATTCCACATTTCTGTCTCTTTTGAGGTTTTGAGCAAAGAATTTTAGAGCATCATCTATTCTTACTCTTGGGGCCTTAGATTCAAACAGCCCTGGATGACTCCTATCCCAGTCTCAGCTCAGCCATTTCTAACTGTGGGAACTGTAGCAAAGTAATTTAGCTCTCTGAGCTTCAGTTTCCTCTTCGGTCAGTTAGCCTAGACCGCTATAGGGATATATACATAAAGAACTTGCAAAATGGTAGAACTTAGTGTAAGTGAGTACCTTCTAGTAACCTCATTCATTTTATTAGACTCTCTTTTGATTGCCTGATTCACTAACAGGGTGGTCAGCTTGTCCTGACTTGCCTAGAACTTTCCCAGTTTTACCACTGAAAGTTCCATGTCCTGGGAAACCTCTCAGTTATGGGCAAACCAAGATGGTTGGTCACCCTACAGTGTGTTCTGGCATATGACAAGGAGAGTTCATTGTCCTCAGGAAGTTTATAATTTAATATTAATTCTTAATTCTCTCATCATTCTTGCCATATAAATTATTATTGTTTACTTTATTAGTTTCTTTGTCTATAGCATCCCATACTACACTATAAATTCATAGAAAGCAGGGAACACATTATTTTTTTTCCTTATGTCTATTATCAAACTCTTATATTTACTAGAGATTCAATAAATATGTACCATACATGTTAATTAATAAGAGATCAATGGAGTCCTTTTCTTCCCACTTTTTATGGTCTTAATCATAACACTGAACTATTTTAGTCTTTAAATGTTGTGTGAATTATTCATATATCTATACAGAAACATTGAACTTGATTGTCTCAAACACAGGTGCATAAACTTCAGTATGTCTAGGAATCACTTGGCGATATTGTTAAAATACAGATCTTGGGGCTCTGTGCCTGAGATTCTGATACAGTAACTAAGGGTAGGGCCCAAGAATCTGCAAATGCTCAAAGTGATTTTCATCTCCCAGTAACATTGTGAACAACACAGATCTATCCTCTTGCCCTCTGAACAGGTTACATTCCGGTTTGCTCAGGTGGCCCTGGTTTACATCTATTGATTCAGGGAAATTATCACTAGTGCCCCATTTTACCTTTGAGTATCCCTGATCTGGTGGACGGATATACAGTCATCTCACTTATGAGTCTATGCATTCCAACACTTAACACACTCTACAGATAGAGAGCTCTTTTATTAGCTACCTCTCTAGGGATTTTTTTTTTCACAACTTACAGCCTTCCTTTCTCACCCATCTAGTAAAGTAGGCTTTCTTTCTTATTTTTAAAAATTGTGCATCATCTTAAAACTTAAAAGCCCAAGAGACTGTTTTAACTTATGTTTCATTCTCAGTGGAATAGGAAAACCAGCTCACTTCCATTCTCTCAATACAACGCTTAGATTTCCATAATGGAGATAGTCTAGCCTGGAGCTTTCACGGAAATGTGATTATTACAAAAGATCTTCATATCCCTGTAGATGGGAATATCTTTCCTGTACGAATAACCCCAAGAGGCCAGTTGAAAAGTCCTGGTGGATAATTTTATTAGAAGTCCTCCTCGGAAGCAGCATACTCAGTCCTCAATTGGGTATAGTCACACCTTCAACTAAATCCTCTAAATTTCTGAAGTCACCTGCTTCTTAAAGATGAGTTAGGGAAGACTATTTAGCCATGAGTTTTATACTTGGAAAAGGTTCCTTTGTATTTCTTAGCACAATAAAAATAAGTCTCTTGAACAAGAGATTGTGAAGATTAGATTACTGGAGACAGACAACGTGGTGATTAAGGACTTTAGATTCTAGGATCGAACTGCTTGGGTTTGAAGTCCTGTTCCACCATTTACTATCTGTGTGAAGTTGAGCAAATTATATTAGTTCTCTCAGCCTTAGTATCCTCAGCAGTAAATGGGGATGATAATGGTATAATAGGGCATTGTGAGGATTACATGAAATAAGCCATGTCACAGACCCTCTTGCTGCCTTTGCAACATCTCCGTGGTACACCTCTGATTTCAGCGAAAGCTTTGATGGATGACTGACTCATACTGATCACGTCTCACTTCAAACATTGCTTATCTCCTTTTTTGCATCAGGGCCTTCTCCACACCTTGGGAGTCCCCTTAGCTCATGTGCAAGTGCAGCCCAGAAGTGCAGAGGAGGCAACCTTGGGAGTTGGAAGCCAGTGGATAAGTGACTCAGCCCCCTGTTGTTCAGAAGAACAATTCTGGAAGTTATTTTGCATGCTTCTCAGAAGTCTTGACAAGGTCAAGACCTTGTTGTCAATATCATCGACCTGTGTAAAAGATACTTATTAGCTTTTGCTATTTCCCATCTCCTTCCCCTCATTTCCTTACTCCTGTTTCCAAGAATTATCTCCCCACAAAAAATCCTCTCCCCGCCAAGTCTAGTTTCAAGCTTTAGGAAAATCAAACTAAGCTACATAAAGCACTAAGCACGGTTTTTGGCACATAATAAGCTCCCAATGAAAGTTAGCTACTACTGATAATCATAATAAAAATGATAATATTTTTCTTTTGCACTGCAGGGTGAGCTAGAGATCTGTATAATTTAGAGTAAACGAACCTTTCTGATTCTTTTTTGAGACAGACCTGAGATAAAGTTTTTTTTTCATCCAAACAGCTCATATGCCCTCTACAGTCTTCATTTTACCAAGATAGATATCTATTGTTTTCTACTTTCTACCTCACAGAAATGTTCTAAGAATCATAAGTGAGTGCTTTTACTTAGTTTTTTGAACCCTCAGGCAGAGGAAAGGAAACCACGCAAATTCAGGGGAGTAGTTTGTATCGAACACCTGTTAATCTTTTTTATATTTTACTGCTGCTTCCACAGCATGAAAGAGACTGGTTTCATTACCACCACTGGCAAATGTTATTTTTGTTCAACATCCACTTGTTGTACTTAGAGATGTAGGCCATCATTGACTTTTTGTTTGTCTAATCACTTCACAGAAATTCCTGTGGGTATTCTGAAGCTGAGACCATCTTCTCAGCTCATCCTAAACATACAAATTTCATCCTCAATAACAAGATATTTCAAGAGTATAGGCATGCTTCCTGACCAGTTCTTTAGGAAAAAAGGCTCTGGAAATTTATGGGCTAAAAGAGGTGCATTATCATTGTGGATATACTATTTCTAACACTCTTTCCTCTCCAAATGTTCAATCTACTAAACTTTTTCCTAGTTGAAGATAACAAGTTCTGATTGGTCCTTCAGGGAGTTAAAGACAGACTGTCTCAACTTTGTTTACGAAACCATTTCTTTTTGAAAATGGTCCTTTTCTTCAAAACAATAAGGAAAGTGTGTTTGTTTTCTTTGTCGGCTTTTATTATTAACAGGTTGTTTGTATGAATCCTAATTGATCAAGACCACTCACAGTAGGTTAAGTGTCTCTCTGTCTGGTAACATCATACCTTGTATTTATCCAATCACAGTCAAGTAAATTGCCACCTTCGTTTTTCCTCCTGAACTGCAAGTTCCTTGAAGAAAAATCTTTTCTTAGTAACTAGTTCCTGACACATAAAGGAACTTCATGAACCCTCCGTCTCATTTCCATATTATATTTACTTCAATTCCACAAATCCCATTATACAGTTTCTCATTGTGACAAAAGTGCAAGAATTAATTAGAAAATCCAATAATCTGGTCACTTATGCCTATTGAGGGAATCATTTCATTTGGGGAAGACATAGCTTCCATTTAGTGTAAGTGATGGAAATGCATATTGTGAAAAAGAAAATGATCAAAATTATAATGAGCTGGTAATAACTATTGTTTGTGTAATACTTTTAACCTCACAAATAATTTAAAAGATAATAGATAACATTTAGTAGCAGCTCTGTTCCAGGCATTGTGCTAAGCACTTTGCTTACATTCTCTTGTTTGTAATTCACAATGATTCTACGAACTAAGTGCTGTGTTAAGGTTAAATATTGACTCGCCAGAGTTAACGTGGCCTGGAAAAGACAGATCTGGGATTCCAACCAAGGTTTGCCCGACTCTATAATCTATATATTAACTAAAACATAATCTGTCTTACTTCCTATCCATTATTTCATTTCATTCTTACTGCCCAGAGGCTATTAATTTCCCTCTTTTAGGGTCAGGGAAAATGAGATTCAGGAAGGTTCGGTGCTTAGCCTTAAGCCTCCATACTGGAAGGGGCAGAATTAGTAGTCAATTTGTCTTGTTTTTCTCCCTTGCCCCATCACCTCCCCACCCCCTCCAATTTATATATTGTTTAAAACCTTAAGGATTCATGTGCTACACATTTGAACAAAGCGTGCTTTTTCTACCTTAATAAAACTGCTGGGGATTGTCTTAGAACAGTTTCCTTAGAAGGCAGGGCCTGGGCCACAAACTATGTACTAATATTTTATTGGGGAGAACAATTTTTGGGAAGCAGAAATGAGGCAAAAAGAAATTAAGTGGGAAAAGAGGGAGAGCAAATCCAAGGGGATCCATTACCTAGCTGGTCACAGTTTTGTGAAAGTGAAGGTGGTTGCTCAGTCTCATGGGTGTCTTCCAAATATCTGTATGGATGTTTTTCTTTTTAGTCAGTCTTGGGGGAGGAAGGGAAAAGAATGTATCCACAGATTCTCATCTCCCGTTGTCTAAAGTTCTTGCTATTGTATGTCAACTGCCCTGCATTTCTGGATTATTCTCAGCCCTTCTGCAGCAGCTCTTCTGGGAAGTTACCAGGAAAGGCTCAATCCCAAGACAATGGAAGCATCCATGTAGCAAGTGAGAACATATGAGGTAGTCCATGGGCAATCTTCACTTGGTCACCTGCAGTGTAGAGGTCCATGGACTCCAAGGGACCAGCCAGGGCACCTGCATAGGCACTGAACT
Source organism: Tapirus indicus (assembly GCA_031878705.1). NCBI lineage: Eukaryota > Metazoa > Chordata > Mammalia > Perissodactyla > Tapiridae > Tapirus > Tapirus indicus. The sequence continues at coordinate 25,348,795 of CM062927.1, read as the reverse complement.
AGTTCTCATGAGCAACAGGGAAACCTACAGGACATGTATTAAGATGTACAAGTCATGATGCTGTCACATCATGCTTGCACAGAACATTATCACAATTCCAGAAAGCTCCGCAATGTGTGACAGGAAAAGATGCAAGCAAACTGAATAAAATTGGGAATTCTTGAAAAATTGAAGATCTCCTCAAGAAGACGATTTATCTTACTTTCCCAGGAGTAAGTTATTGCTTTCCTGAATATCTAAAATGGCAGTTTGAAAGCCCCTGAAAGCCCTGGCTGGGTTTGATCAAATAACGTTGCTTGTGCACATTTACAAATTATGTCAAGTTGTTTTGAACTTTTATCAAACAACAGTTCACTCTAAGCACGTGCTCATCATCATCATCATATAATATTATATCTGCACACCTGTGTTCTCAAATGTGCAATAGGACCCAGGCTTCTCCAGCCCTAGAGGACCTTGCCATATCTCACTACACATGCCCGTGAGCTCATGAAGACATAGCACCTGCCAGAAGGATAGCTGCTGTATTTAACAACCCTCCCTGCAAAGAAGAACAAACCATCCCCACTACAGCCTATATGCAATACAGCCTAGAATGCAATTGTTGCCAGGCAATCCTCCTAGAAGTTCATCAAAAGCATCAAGCAGAAAACCATGTCTGGGAGAATCCAGGGAGATGTTTAAACCCTATGGTCTAAAGCACAGGTTCTAACTTACCATATTCCCATGCTAGGAAGTAGCTAAGCCTGGATAAGTCTGGAGGGCCTTTGCATCTGAAGGTGGGAGGACCTCCTGACATTTACTTATGTGTACTTTATGGGAGTGAATTCATACTGAGGAAGAGAGAATGAGATGGAAATTTGGTCCCATGACAAAGCATCATTTAGTTGAAGGAGGAGAGATTTACCCCTTCCCCATACTCCTGGACTATATGAGTCCTATATGAGCAGGCTGTTTAAAAAACAAGTAAAAACTAAAACAGCTACCCACCTATAGTTTCCACTGGGTGCTGTCATAACTTGCACTGGTCACAAGGGCCAGGAAGTGGTGCATGTAGCATCCCAATGGCAATATTCATTGTGTGATGAGCAAACAATGGCAGTATTCATTGTGTGCTGAGCAAGGACAGCGATTCTGGCAGCAATAGCAGAAGCATTGTCAGTGGAGTTATCTACCATGTTCCCAATAACTGACATTGGCACCACTGACATAGACATTAGTGCCTTGGCCTCCAGTATCAGCAAACTTGGCCCAGGCATCAGTAGCCTTCATAGCATCAGCAGCTATGGTGAAGCCTCCAGCAGGCATAAACAGCAGGGGGTGTACCTTTGTTAAGGGAAATAAGGGCTCTAGAGGCAGACAGCCATGGTACAAGCTTAGAAATGTGCTTTTCTGTGTTCTTAAGAGACCATTCAGTCTCTTAAGGAAACTTGCTCTACACCCTCTAGGAGGCAGGGGATGGACTAGTTCAGAGGTTTGCAAACTTTTCTGTAATGGGCCAGATAGTAAATATTTTAGGCTTTGAGGGCTTCACCATCTCTGTTACAACTACTCAATTCTGTCATTGTAGCACAAAAGCAGTCATAGAAAATACATAGAAGAATGAGTGTGGCTGTGCTCCAATAAAACTTTATTTACAAAAACAAGTCATGGGCCAAGTTTGGGCTCTGCGCTGTAGTTTGCCAACCCCTAGACTAGTTAAAGCATCAGCACAGTTAGACTAAAGTGGAAGCTTCTTTTTATCTCTTATTCATAACAGACCAGAAAACAAGCTCTCCTTCTGCTTCTAATACTGTGCCATTTCTTTCCCTGACATTAACATTTTATTTTGACTTTATTACTCTTTAACTGCATGAAACATTTACATTAGACAGTAAAGTATAGTGATGTATTCATTATTTTTTATTACCTGGAGGATGAGTGAAAATGAAATGTACTCACCAGCTGCCATAGTCAACTGATAAAATTATATGCTCTCCATTCATCGATCAGTATATAAAATGATGTAAGAAATATATATTCCATTATTTTATAAGCATAATGTGTGAAACTCATAATTGCTTATAACTGTAAATCTCAACTCATTCTGCGAGAGATGTGAGGCAAGTGAATAACTGAAAAATCATGTCCTAAGCATAATATAATCTTCAGGATTATGCTCAATATGCACATTAAGTAAAGTGAAAACAAGCCATGAAATTTAGCATCAAGGGAATACTCTTGCACAAGTCAACTTGAATATTTAAATATTTCCCTTTCCAATGTAATAGGTAGGGTGGATATTCATCTATAGAGGGATGTTGGATGCTTCAAGTATCAGTAGAATGGGGTTTCACAGATATCTGGTTGTAAATGTATCTGGTTTCACAGATACATACATATTCATACACACTTATATACACTACAGATGCTCACTATATGCATATGTATGTGTACATACACACACAGATACACACACACATATTTTTCAGGTTCTGTTGATTTAATCTTCTTTTTTTTAGGCTCAGGTAGTATTAACAGCAAAAAAAGAAGACAGCTTAGACATTGGCACCCACCTTATTTTCACTGGATTGCTTTGCCAGTCCAAGGGAGGCTGCAACTAAGTATGGTCTGTTCAAGACACTATAATGCCAAATGAGTCAGGATTCAAAACATCCTCTTCTCCATTCCTGCTACCACATCCTGCCTCCGACTCTCCTAGTCTCTACCTTTAGTCAATAACTTTTCCCTGCTGGAAGTCCCTTTTTAGTTTACCACTCTTTTCATTATATTGAGATTTTCTTCATTATTTTTGTTATGTCAAGCTTGTGCGGGCTTCATATCTTATTTGTTATTAGGAATGCAATAAAGCAATCAATTGTAAAAGATTTATAATTTTTCAACACTGAAACACATTTTCTACTATTCTGCTATCATGCCTTTGTAGATATTTATAAGCATTCTGAGATAACAAATGAGCTCTTAATAAATATTACCATTTGCAACTACTTATTTAGGTGATTCAAGGTCTGCTGAATATTGCAAACCCTCCCCAAAACTGTGGAAATAAATTAGCTGAGGCTAATAGAAGACTAGTTCTCATGCTTAATTCCTGACTTCAAATGATTTTATTCATTGAAACGATCTCATTATTTTCATGGATTGACTTTTTAATATTACACTTTTGAACTTGTAAAACAAATGTGCACTATAAAATATCTTATTAGTTTTATCAGTTTTCTCATATGTGTTTATAATAAACACATATGGGAAAACTGTTTTATAGTAAAACACATAGTGTATGTTTTAAAAAGTAAAACACTAGGTGATTTACTGTAAAATATTGTATTTTAAAAAGTTTCCTGCTACTCAAAAACGAAACCAAAATCAGTGAAACAAAAAATACATATAATGGTAAAGGGGAGTGTTGATAAGTGAATGTACCACAGGCTGAGAGATTTAACCAAACCAGTTTCAACAATGAAAACTTAAGAAATAAATGTTTCCAAGACTGGTTTTCTGAAATAGTTAAAGAAAGGTCCTAAATACTCCCACAGAAACTCATTCATGGGTCCTTGGTGTATAAAAAAGCAAAAATCAGACCTGCTCTGTCAGAGCTGGAGATGGAGCAGTTGGGTATCCCTATGTCACTCTGAGTTGCTTCCCAATTTTATTGTCATCCAACGTATTTCTAATGTGCACCAGGCACTTTTCTAGGCACTGGGTTAAAAAACACCAGACAAGATTCTTGCCTTCAAGGAGCTTACATTCTAGTTGGAGAAAACAGACAGGAAACATAATATATACATGATGATGATGATGATTGTATTAATAAATTTTTACAAGATGGAAGAAGCAGAGCAGGTTCACTTCCTCAAGAGGCTGAGAAGGTGTGTTTTAAACAGGTTATTTGGGGTAAGTCTCATCGAGAAGGTGCCATTTCATCATAGGCCTGAATTTGGTGAGGGAATGAGCCATGAGAACTTCCGGGGAAACATGGCTACAGGCAGAGGAGCGGACAGGGCACAGGTGCTGAGGGAGCAGGAGCGGTGAGGAGGCCAATGTGCTGTCATGGAAAGATCAAGAGTGAAATAATGGGCCATGATCACTCACTTCTCCCCACTGTCAGAGACTCTTCAGTCACTTCCAGACCCCTGGTTTTCAAACCACTGTTGTCGTCTTCCCTATCATTTGACAGACGGAGACTGAGTCACAGAAGTGAAGCGACCAGCTCAAGGTCACAGAAATGTTATCTTGTGGGTGTCTTTAGTCTTTATTGTACTGCCTTGCTCTTTGAATCTTAAAATCCCAGTTTTGCCCATAAGAAAACTGCAGAGAGTTTAAGCAACTCCCTCACGATTGCACAACTAATAAATGTTAGAGATGGGATTAAAATCCACTTCTCTCTGTTTTTAAGGTTGATGCTCCTCTCCCTTCTATGTCTCAGGGCACCTGTCCATGAGGAGAGGGAATCTTGTAAAATTGTCTAATAACACCTAACGAATGCAATACAAACGTGTAATGTGAAGTTTGTTAAATTTCCTAGAGAGGAGAAGAGTCTTATGAAGGCACAGTTTGTCATGCTGAAGAATCTGAGTCCTTTCATGGTTTGTAACTGGAAGAAAAGATCTCTTTAGAATTTGTGGGATGCCTTCAATTAAAGCGAAGAGGGTACAAACTCTTGTCTGAAGTTTCAAGTGCTGGTTGGATTTCTTAGGCCGGTAGTTCTCAACTGGAAGTAATTTTTTCCTCCAGGGAACATTGGCAACGCCTGGAGACATTTTTGAATGTCATGACTTGGGGTTGGTGGTGTTACTGGCATCTAGTGGGTAGAAGCCAGAGATGCTGCTAAACATCCTACAATGCACAGGACAGCGCACCCTCCAACCTCCCAAAGGAATTATCTAGTCCAAAATACTACTAGTGCCAAGGTTGAGAAACCCTGTCTTAGTAGACAGAGGAGATAAGATGTAATTTGGGAACCAAAGTGTCTGAATTCAGACAAGCTACTTTTAGTGTTATACTTCTAATCAGGGAGACTGATCTAGTTGATTTGCAAAAACAGAGAAAATGCGACATTTCTTGGCAGAGAGTATATGATAGACTGAGGAAGAAAGCAAATTTCAAAGCATATAGACGTGAGATAAAATTCTGGAACCGCGACTTGTTTTAGCTGCTTTGTGATTACTTCTGGAATTCTTACTTTCTTCATGTATAAAATGGGAAATGTAAAAAGATGTACTTCGCATTGTTTTGGCATGTTTAAAAAACACTCATTTTCACCCAAGTTGGGAACCACTAAACAAATGTTAGGTAGCTTTACTGAACACCTGTTCAAATTGAGCAGATAAAACTATTAAAATATGGGAAATCAGTCTCAGTTTCCATGAGAACCTCTGAGAAGTGTTCTGAGTTAGATGTCGGTTTTATCTAGGTGAAACCAGACTCAATTTTGATTTAGAGTTGTCATCTGTTTGATGTAGGGTCTACCAAATTTCCCACTCTCCCAAATCTGGTGAGGGATAAAGAGTATCTTACAGCAAGAAGGCAGGCAATATCACAAGGATAAAAATCATTTAAAATATTTTTCAGGGCTGGCTGCTAAAAGCCCAAACTTTGTTGTCTTTTCTTTTCTAATTATAAAATAATGAATTTTAGAAAGTGAATTGTAAATTGTAGGGAATTTGCTAAATAAGATAAAACACAAAAAATTAAAATCACCTTCAAGATCAACCAGTAGCAAAAATCAATGTTAATATTTTGGGTTCTAGCTGACTTAGCAAGTGGCTATTTGAAAGTTTCTTTGCAAATTGTTCTCCCCGTTTTAGGCAGGCTAATTTCTCTCTGTTTTTCATTGCTGAAAGCAGAAGTAACAATTCCGACTCCCTGTCACTTAAAGAGGAGGAGATTTATTACATTTAGCTGAAAGGGCACTGTTGAAGCAAGAACAACGTGGGTTAACTATAATCACGGTGCTCCAGACTTGCTGTTCTGGCCTCCCAGGTCATTGCTTATCTGCTCCTTATGCTCGGTCATCAGCGGTTGGGACTGTTTGTCCACAGAAATGCTGCTGGAGAAAAGACTCAGAAGTGATCAGCTTTTCACTGGTTGTGTGTCATATTCTGAGTGACTACTGATTTTCTTTCTTTTTTTTTTCCTAAGGAAGATTTGCCCTGAGCTAACATCTGTGCCAGTCTTCCTCTATTTTGTATGTGGGTCGCTGCCACAATGTAGCCACTGACGAGTGGTGTAGGTCCGCACTTGGGAACTGAACCCGGGTTGCTGAAACAGAGTGTGCCAAACTTAACCGCTAGGCCCTGGGGCTGACCACCTGATTTTCTTTCTTTTTGTCCTATTTTATACATCCAGCAGAATTGTCAGCTGTACTTCTCCACTGACAGATTAAAGCATGTCAAGTAATTGTTCCTCCAACAGTTTGTAAGAAAGAACTACAGTGAAGTTAGCTTTTGGTTGGAATTCAAACATAGCCAAGAGATGTTAGAAGACAAAATTTCATCTTAGCCAAGGAATAGGGTGTTAGGGTCAACATAAGGCCCTGTTCCTTATTTTTGGCTCCAGAGAGATATCTAGTTTTCATTATGGGAAGCAGTGCCACATCCTGTTTTACAGGGTTCCAGTTCCATATGCAAAGAGCTCTATGTAGATGTCATGGGCATACTCTGTCACAGGGTCTGTCTTTTTTCTAACACTGCAACGATTATGTGATTTAAGAGGGCTTTTTTGTTTTTTGTTTGTTTTGTTTTGTTTTCAGGATTGTCTCATGGATAGGTGCCACAGATGTAATATCTATTTATTTTAAACCTAACTAGGGTCATACGATTTGGTAGTAATTATCATTACAGTTTTAGACTACAGCATATTTTATATTTATGCAAGAAATTCTCTAACATTCTTAACCAAGAACTAAGTTCAAAGAATAATAATGGAAAACTTTCTATTTAATTAAAATACATACTTTCTGGCTAAAGAATAAATTTCCTTATATTTCTTTTTCATTTTTTATAGGTTCTAAGATAATATAGATATTGTATAATTTCCCCTGTATTCAGTCCATTGTAACTTAACAAAGAGAAACTATGCCTTTGAATTTGAGAAATATATTTTCTCCAAAGATAAACTTGCATAATATTTGCTTCAGAACCTAGGAATTTAATTTATAATTCTCCATTATGTTCAGCAGTTGTCAGTGGAAGGTAATAACAGATAGAAGGGTAAGGGGAGGAGTGTGAAAAACTGACATTATTGGTATTAGACTTTTAAAACTTTTTAGAGGTATATTTGCATGATTTACATTGGAAATGCATTGGTGGCATTTCAGGTTTCCTTGGAGGTGCTACCTTTGGGGCAGTGTGTGGTGTCATGGCGGAATTAGTTTAAACTCTGTCTTGACACAAATGAGTATGAAGCCTGCACATCCTATTTGTTGGAGCACTGGTATAGGAGCTGGTTTTAACATGAGAAGAGCTTCTACTCCATCGTTTGTTTTTCTGTGTGAATAAAGTTATTGAATAAATACAAAAGGGACATAAATCATAATTTTATAGCTTGAAGAAAATTAACTCCACCTAGATCATGAAAGAGAATATTACCAGTACTCCAGAAACACACTTCCTGTCACCATAGTCACTAACCCCTCCTCCTCAATGGGAACTGCCACCATGATTTCTAAAGCCAGAGATTAGTTTTGTCTGTTTTTGAATTTTATATAAATGAAATCGTGAAGTATATACTCAATGTGTTTGCTTTTTTTTGTCTCAACACTTTGTGAGATTCGTCTATCTTGCTGGATGTAGCAAAAGTTCATTTATTTTAATTGATGTATGCTGTATGTAAGAAAATGCCATAATTTACTTATTTTTTTGATGGATATTCAAATTTCTTGTATATTTTGGCTTATGAACAGTTCTATTTTCTTTCCACACTCTAAAAACACCAACATTTCTGTGGATAAATCAAGCCATTAGTCTTGTATTTTACTGTCTTCAAGGAGAGGTTTTTCTTTCTTATTGCTTTTAAGAATTTCTCTTTATTTTTTGTTTCTATAAATATTACCAAGATGTAGTAACTGTGTATTTCTGTGTATTTGTCCTGCTTGAATTTTATAGTGCTTGATACCTATTGCTTGGTATCATTCATCACTTTAGGAACATTTTTTATCATTATTTAAAATCTTCACATTTTCTCTTTTCCCCATTTGGGTCTTTAATCTTTTTCCCTTTTGGGTCTTTAATTACATATGTATTACTTCTTTTTATGCTCCTTTACTCTATTTTATGCATATTTTGTCCCTTTTCCACTTTGTGATTCAAACTGCATAGTCAACTGACATCTTCCAAACCACTAATCCTCTCTTCATCTGTGTCTAATCTGCTATTAAATCCATTCTATTGAGTTCTCAAGTTCAATAACTGTGTTCACATCAAATGGAAATTAGATTCTTTTATAGATTCCAGTTATCTGTTGATGTTCTTCATTTTGTTATCTCTTTTTGAAGATATCAATTAGTTCTTTTAAGTCTTTAGTAACTCTGATATCTGAATCATCTGTCAGTCTCTTGCTATGGTCATTTTTCTGCTTTTTGTTCTATTTTTTGGGATTTCTATTAACTTTTCATTGAATGCTGGTTATTGACTGTGAAAAATTGAAGAAGGCATCAATGAGCCTTTAGCTACTGGTGAGAGTAGAGGCAGATCACCATAGTTCAACATAGGTTGAACTTTTTCCAGGCTGGATTTCAGTCTTTATTGGGCCTGTTCTTTTTAGAATTCACCCTTACTTTTAAGATGTAGTCTTTTACAGTTCCAGTGGAAAGCCTGAGGTATGTGTTAGAGCCTTTCTCCCTTTTTGGGACCTATACACCAGTTTTATATATCCAAACCACTATGACACTGCTCTGTCAACTCTTCCACTTTTGGCTTCTGATTTCTGCTAAGCTTTTCTTGACCTGTGCCCATACAAATTAGTAGAAACCTCAAGGGTGAAAAGTGAGTAGGATTTTGTGCTCATCTCAGTGACTTTTTCTTCTCTACAGTATCTTGGCCTCTCAAGTCTTGGTGCCTTGATAGTTCTTGTGCTTTCAAGAAGATATTCAGAGAGCTTTATCTGCTACAATCTGGTACACCATTATTGGAAATGGAAATTCCAGATATTCTTTTTATTTCATTTCACCATTAACTTCTCTCTTTTAGTATTAATCAGAATTGCAATTTTACATTTATTTTTAGGATACTTTGAAGGATGTGTATCTCTCCCATTAGACTGTAGGCTCCAAGAAGGAAGTGTCCATATGTGCTTTTGTGCATCATTAAATCCCAAGTAACTAGCCTAGTGTCTGATGCAGACTATGGAATCAAATATTATATGAATAAATGAATGATTTGGGAGCTTTTGAGTGCATAAAATGAATAGAAAAAAACACTAAGTTCAATTAACAAGGCAAGAGTCAAATCCTGATTCAGAACAAAAGAACTGAAAAGGTCATCAGGAAATATATTAAGTTGTCTCATGAGATGGAACTTAGAAAGATAGCTGCAGACAGTGGTGCAAAGTGAGAACAATATTTTATTCAAGTCTTTAGGGGAACTCGTAGGCAGAGGGTGTTATTAAAGGCTCTGAAAATTTAAATATCTGGACCCTAGAATATTTATGGGGATTAAAGAAGATATTGCTTTGAAAATTCCCATCACAATGCTCAGAGAATATAATAGTTATTCAGCCCCAATGGTTGGCATAGTCCCATACCCAAATAGAGAAAACTAACTTTTGAAATTCTGTGTATTTAGAATTCCCATAGTCTATATTTTCAAAGGAGAAGGTTATTTCTGTTGATTATAGAATCTCTTGGAATCTTATGTTTGAAAGGAACTTTGGATATCACTGATGAAAGATAAAATAACCAGAAGCATGTTGACTCCTTGAGGGTTCTAACTAAAAATAGTTGGAAAGGCCTATCTTATAGCTCTGGTATTAGGATTGCTTTGGGGATAGAGAAAAAGTATATTTGATAACTTTGTTTAAATGAATCAGGAGTGAGCAGAATGTTTCATACAAGATAGTTCAATTTAAAAATAAACTATTTTTCAAATTGAGTTAATTCTAATTGAGTTAATCTAATCTAATTTTTCAAATTCTAATCCATTCATGCCTTGTAACTTAAATCAGAGGTTGAAAAATCATATCAGTATGCCAAAAAAAAATACTATATTGTTAGGTTTGGGCTTCAGAATAGTCTTTTTTTAATCTGAGAAGATTTATTTATTCATTCAATACATGTGCACTGAGTGAATACTATGTGCCTGGCTGTGTCCTAGGCACATGGGATACAGCCAGGTTGGTGGAGTACTGTGTTTCACCTGAAGCATTACTAGGCACTCAGATATGACAAGTTTGATACTGAACCTCTTAATGTCAAGTTCATGTGCCCGATGCACAGCAAGCCAAACAGTGAGACATCAGCACTTGGGGATGGAGAAAGATTTTTTGAATTAGCCAAAATGAGAAGGTGGGAGCATGGGTCACTCAAATCTGCCTCCCCAAGAACAGAAAGCAGGGGGGTTTTATAGAGCTAAGGGGCTTGGCAGGAAGAGATCTGGGGAAACAAAGGGGTCACTCCTGATAAGCGCCTGGGCAATCTGACTTCTGTGCTTCAACGGCTGCTGAAGGCCGGCCATTTGGTGATGCAACCTCTCTGAAGGCATTCTCTTTCTTCTGCAAAACAAGCTCACAAATCCCCTGGAAAACAAGCTCACAAATCCTTGAGACCCCTGAGTCACCGCTCAAGTTAAACAGGAAAACAGGAAATTGATTTAATATCTACAGTACCCCTCAGGCACCCAGCTTCAAGTTGAGTGTGTATAGCTGCATGTTGAGTGGGATTAGACAACCAAAGGAAAGTCTGAATGCATTATCTGAATGGAGAGTCCAACAGGACACATTCAATGCCAGGAGAAGCAAGTGTGAAAGAAGTAGATTCTGGCCCAGATTGCTATAGGGCTTGGGAATATCATTGCTTTCCAACAGTGCAATTTTTAATGCATAGCTCTGTAGAATGGTGCAAGGCTGGATTTAAGGGTGTTGACACAAATAATCTACAGCCAATCTATAAACCAAAATTGGGGTGAGTTTATCATGAGCCAAATTTGAGGGCTATATAGCCCGGGGCCTTCCTTCCCCAAGGAAGGAAGGGCACCAAAGAAGTGGGGTGTACAGAGTGGTTGTATACCATCAAAGAGCATATATCACATATGATTGCAATGTCCTTTTTACAATAGTCACGAGATTGCCCTGTTGGCACAGTGATTGATGGGCACAGCAGGTAGCAGATCTGTTGTCTTGAGTTGGGTGCTCACAGGATGAGCACAGCAATCAAATCCTAGCCTAGGGAGAAATGCGTATCCTTAAGGAAATGCCAATTTGGGGGAAGTTGCATCCTTATCTTAAGGGCATTTGTTCTTGTCTTTGGGACATGGTAAATGCTTAAAGCAGATACACAATGCACGTTCAAATGCCAAGTCAGTCCCTTTTGTAAAAACAAGGCCAGGTTGAATTAGTTTTACACCAAATGGCTTCCTCATATACTCCAATATATCCCATCATTTGCCATTTATTTATCAAAGAGCAAGATCAAATGTTACAGTTAGCATATGACATATATGCCTCTTCCATGAGGCAGTATAGCTTCATGGTGAAGAGTAGGTAGGCAACTTGATGTCAAATCCTGATTCCACCACTTGTTAACTGGATGACCCCTGACAACTTAATTTCTGCATCTTTATCTGTAAAATGACAGTAAGATAATTATTGCACCTATTTCATATGGTTGTTGTTAAGGCTTGACTGAGATAATGCATGTTAATACTTTAATAAATAGAAGCTGCTAGTTCCTCTTAGATGTGACTTCAGATCTGATTTATTGAGAAAGGGGAAACAAAAATAAAAGAGAATGCACTGGATGACAACCTCACTCTTCCCCACCCTACAGAAAAGCACATTGACAAAACAACACCATTTCCAATTCCTAGAACTGCCACTTTTTTTCTGCACTTCAATTGACAAGAAGAGTTATTGTTAGAACATCCTTGCCAAAATGTTAGTCACCCTTGACAATCACCATTAGTTGAAACCCCAGCAAGCACAGTGTGCTCAGCAGGGGTCCACAGTAACTCATCAGCTTGCATTGCTTTCAACAGATGCTCCAGAGCCAAACAAATCTGTGCAGTGGGTTAGTCCTACCCACACACCATTCACAGAAGTAACCTGAGATATTTACAATAATTACCAGGGAAAAATATGGACACCTAACAGATTACAGATTGCTGTTGTTTACAGTTATAGATTCCTTGTAAGATGGCTAGAGAGGACTTATAGCAAGTGAATACTAAGAAAATCCAATAATTTTTTTCTCTTGTGCCTGAAATATTCTCTTTTTATCACCAACTGTCATATCAATTCCTCTGTGACCAAAGGGAAGAATGTATCTGCTATTTTACAAAGACAGAAATGATTAATGGTGAGCTTAATTTTCCTGTGAGTATAACCTATTACACAGAAATAATTAATTTCACCTTGTTAAGAAGCTATTATAAGATGTCTGCTTACCTGATCTATTTATTCTATTTATATAATCAGAGAATATTCCAGCCCACTTCATTATGTGGGCCCTACCATGTGCCCTACCATGTGCTGGAAGAGCTAATAGGTTTTGGGATACAGAAATGAATAAGGCAAAGTTCTCTTCCTTGAGGAGCTAAAAGTGTAGTTCCAGATATATGATACATGCACAGACAGATAAGTGTGAAACACTAGGGTAAGTGCAAGTAATGTAGGAGCAAGCCCATAAGGAGAAGGAAGAGGGGTTATCTGAATATTAAGACCAGATTTGGAATAGATCATACTCGTGGATGTTGAAATCCCCTAGGAATCTAAGAACAGGTAGTTGGTAGGGGTTGATTGGGATCCTATTTACACAGCCTTAGACAATTGTCGGGAATGAGGAGCAGTTGCTAGGAGATGATAGGATGAGCTTTTGTCAAAGATGAGAATTATGGTCCAGTAGTTGGAAGACAGTACTGTATCCCCATTCCAACTAATGGAACTGTGGGAACATGGTTGGTTTACATGGGAGAAGACTTGAGTGAGAGTCTCATTTCTGTTAAGATAGGAGAGAGAAAGCAATTTGTGAAATTTGAAGATGAGAAGGAATTTAGAACTTAAGAATGAGAGTTCCAGAAGAAGCAGTTCAGAGATCTCTGTAACTAAGTTTGCGTCAGGCTCATGAGTTTCCTGTTCTTGGTGGTTCTTCCATCTTTTATCCTAAAAAGCAACATCAATTGCCCTGGTTAGGAAGTTCTGGAAAGTGACCTATTCTGAACAAGTCTTATGCCATTTACAGTAGTTTCCTAGAATCTGCCCAGCCCTCAGAGTTTTTTGAAATAATGCAATGGCTTTTTGACATAGGACGGCATAAGGATGCAAGAAAAAAAAGATGGATGAGAATCACCAACATTATCTTACTCTTGGGATATATAAACACACCTTTTGTACTGAGAAATAGAAAATTCACATAGTTAAGATATTATCAAATAGATTCGTCAATATTTTACGATCAGGTGAATATAGATGAGAGAACACAAATGAAGTGTCGTAGGTCAGCTGCTTCATTGCTCTCAGATTCACTGCCTACCCTTCTCTTGCTCTGTTTTTGTCACAGTCTAGTGTATTTACTTTGCCTTCGGGTTTTGGGTTGGGTTTGGGCAATGGTAGGCGCTGGCAGAATACTGGAGAGCAGGAGGAGGGGACAACTGGGATGTTTTCCCTTCCTTTCTCCCTGTTTCTGCTGCCATCTCCAGCAGTGACTGTGTCTCCTCTTTGGTTCCCGCTCCCACAGGAAAGCCCTTCCCTCCACACTATGGCTACCTTTGCTATAGTTCTCATTCCCAGGATACACCTGGCTTCTAGGCTCTAACTTATCAATTCCTCCTGTTGTTGGCACAGCCCAGATGTGATAGCAGCTTCCTTCTCTTGCTAAACTTTAGGTCACCTTCTCATCATCCTTGGCTCTTTATTTCTTCCAACACTGAAATAACCAATTTCCTTGAGTGTAGTCCCTCTGTTTGAAAGACCTAGAAATGTTCCTTAATTACTTTCTTTTTACCCTGCCTTATAAAGATTGGCGCAAAGATTCAGTAAAAATGACTTGATTTCAATTGTCTATGATGAGGTATATGGCCAAGTGAGTGGGGGATGTAGGTTAAGGCCCTTTTTGGAAATGACCTTCATGACCTGTGCATTTTCAGATGCGTAAGACTCTTAGAATAATCTTCTCTTCTTTTAATCAAAAGGAAATTAGACCTTTAAGGCCTCACATAATGGTAGTCAGTTTAGTTTAGGTACCCAAAGTCTTTTACCATGCCTTTGCCAATTTGTTTGGGCCATAAAGCTTTTTTTTTTTTTTGGGGGTGGGAGTGAAGACTGCCTGGAAGCTGGAGGCAACCCTAGTGCTAGAGGCAACACTGTCTGTGCCTGGAAGTCTTTCATTATTTCAGGATTCTTAATCTCAGCATCTGCTCATCACCTTTAAAAGTGAGGCTTTCTGATAAGTGCTCTAGGAAAACAAAGACAATTCACAATGCAGTTGATAATAATGACTCGGTGTCACAGAACACAAGGACAATGACAATTGCCTAGGACACTCAGAACAGCTTTTTACTGCTCACTAATGTATGTCTTCTGAGTTTCCTGGGCAGTTGTCTTCCATTCTGTGCCATTAGCTTTCTGCCTTAAGTGGTGGCAGTGGATATTTTACAGGAAGAGAGACACCCTGATGGGAATAAGCAAACACTGGATTATCACACTGAGCTGAAATACCGATGCCACGATACTCTACAACACCATTAAATATCATCTCTGGCTACAACTCAGACTGGATCAACAGTCTCTGTATCTAATATCAGTAGCTGACACACATGCCCTGGAATGTATGGACCCTGAACAGAGACAGCAGAAGTGATTCAGCAAACATTTAATTAGTACCTCATATTCTAGGCCACGTGTTTCAGCATCAAAGTCACTGAAATTCTGGCAGCCTCTGAAGACCTAATGACCACATGTATTTTTATTCACAATTAATAACATTGAGAAAAAAATTCAGAGAGGTGACTAACCAATCTAATCCCCTTTTAGTCAGAATTAATAAGCTTTTACTATATTATGAACTTCTGACACAAAATCATTTTATAAGCTACTAAAATTCGAATCTACTTGAAAATAGAATCTCTTCCTCTCCTGTGCTCTAGCGTCCCTCTTCTCATTCTATTCTGCCTCTACAAATTCCCAGCCTGTGGCTTTGTCATCCCATTCCAGTTTAGCTGGCACCCTCCTGTCACAGTCATTTTAATTTCCATCTAAGAGTTTCCTAAATTTCTTATTATGCCTCAGCTAGATTCTTTACTAGTGCTTTTTCTGTATTTTTCATCCAAAGTAAATGCTGTGAGTCTTCATTTTCTTTTCCACAATCCACAAAAGTTTAGTTATCAGGTCATTTATTTGTACATACCTCACATATGACCTATTTGGATATTTTAAATGGGTGTTTGCATGTCTGCAAACTCTGCCTCCTCTCTCTTCTCCCAGTCTTGGGATAAATATCCATGCTAAATAAAGTCTTAAAATTGGCTCATATCAGTTCAACTGCATTTTGTCCCCAGATGAGTTTGCCTCAAATTTATGGAAAAACTTCAGTTTTTAGAGCTTTTTGGATTTTGGAGTTGTGGATAAATGATGGTGGATCTCACTGCACATCAGACCATATGAGGAGTTTCCCATTGCTCATTGCAGAGGTTGCAAACTGTTGGCCTGGGGGAAGATGGAATCTTGTGTGCAGACATGATTTTCTCTGCTTTTTACAGGGTGGGGACATACAGTGCTTAAGTAAATAAATGAGAGCTAAAGCTTAAAAACAAGATTACAGGAATTGGTGTCAAGATGGTGGCATAGGTGGACTCTGACTCACCTCCTCCCATGGACACAACAGACTTACAACTACTCTTGGAACAATTGCCCCTGAGAGAGCACCAAAAACTGGATGAGAGGAACCCCTGCAACATGCAAAAGTCCTGACTGAGGTGGAAGAGACAGAAATTCCCTTCTGGAGAGAAAAAAAGCCACCTTTGCAAGCCTCAGTGATTCACAGCCACCTAGGGGCAATCCAAAGGTACCCAGCCTTCCCTGGAGGAAAGGGGGACCTGAGCAGGGGAGCATTGCTGCTATAAGCATTTTTTGGACCTAGCACAAGTGAAATGAGTGTCATAATATCTGGCCTTGCTGGCTAGTAACAACAATGGGGAATACCACCAGGAAAGCTATCAGACAAAATGAAAAAAAAAAAAAAAAGTCAGCTCTTAAACGGCCCAAGCACAAATTCACCTGCTTTGGAAAGCAACCTAAAATCACCAGAAAGAAAGGTACACAGTCCTTAGGTGAAAAGACACTCACCTGATAGGCACTGGGTGCATCTTGGTGAGAGGTGAGACCACTCAAGGGACTGGGACATTGGTGGCAGCCGTTGTTGTGACCTGGTGCAGGCATGCTGACTCAGTCACTGGCAGACACCATTGGAGTTCTTCTGCTGGCCTCTCAGCCCAGGGTCTGCCCCACTCACTAGAGCACCAATTTAATCCAGCTCAGCTAGGGCAAGAAGCCCACCCTAGGGGTTGGCCTCACACAACAACAAGCCCTCAGGCAACTTGTGGGCCTGCATAGGTGGGGTGCCTGGATTCTCTGCAGCTGGGCAAGTGGGCCCACCTCTGCAGGGCAGGGCATGCGTGAGGAGCAGGTGGAGTGTGTGGGGTGTTGGTGGAGTGTGTGGAGCCTCTGCTGTGGGGTGACTGGGTCTGCTTCAGGGGGCTGAGGCACATGCACAGGGCAGGATTGTGTTGATGGTGTGTGGGCCCTGTGGGCAGTGGGCTTGTCAGCTGCAGAAGACTTGTGCTTCTCAAATAGCCATATAGGGGATCAGCCCCACTTTCCAAAGCCTGAAGCAACTGGGTGCTCACCTGCCTGGGGCCAGCTCCACCCAGCTGCAATCCTCAGATAGCTAATAAAAGCCTTATAGGCCTAAGGCCTACAGCTATTGTAAGCCCCTGAGCCTAACAACCAGCCATGCTAGAGGCCTACCCACTTAACAGAAAAACTGCAACAGGAATGTGCTACTAGACCTTGCAGCCAACTGTGCTGGAGCTCCCCACACCCAAAAGAGAGAATGAAGAGTCCATAGCAGCCACACGCAGCTGAGCATTACAAAAAGCCAGCTAGGGGGACACCTTAGCCTCCCCTGGCACCTACAGCAAGAGCAACCCTGCCACAACAGAAGGACACAAGTAGCCCACACAGGGGTCACTCTTGGAACATTTGGAACCAGTGATGAGAGGGAAGCACACTCTTGGGCCTCATAAGGCATCTCTTACTTGAGGTCACCTCTCCAAGATCAGATGTAGCTGACCTACCTAATACATACTTACGAGCACAAAGAGGCAAAGTGAGGAGGCAAAGGAATATGTTCCAAGTAAGGAAACAGGACAATACTCCAGAGAAACAACTAAATGAAACAGAAATGAGCAATCTACCTGACAAAGAGTTCAAACAAAGAGTCATAAGGATGCTCACTGATCTTGGGAGAAGAATGGATGAACTCAGTGAGAACGTCAACAAAGAAATGGAAAATATAAAAAAGAACCAACTGGGAGTGAAGAATGCAATATTGGAAATGAAAAATTCACTAGAGGGACTCAAAAGCAGAGTAGATGATACAGAAGGATGGATCAGTGAGCTGGATGAAAGACTAGAGGAAATCACCCAAGCTGAACAGATAAAAGAAAAAAGAATTAAAAAGAGTGAGGACAGTCTAAGGGGCCTCTGGGACAACATCAAGTGCACTGACATCATGTTAAGGTGTCCCAGAAGGAGAAGAGAGAGAGACAAAGGGGCAGAGAATCTATTTAAAGAAATAATAGCTGAAAACTTTCCTAACCTAAGGAAGGAAACAGACATCCAGGTACAGGAAACACAGAGAGCACCAAAAAAGATAAATCCAAGGAGGCCCACACCAAGACACATCATAATTAAAATGTCCAGAATTAAAGATAAAGAGAAAATCCTAAAAGCTGCAAGATAAAGGTAACAAGTTACATACAAAGGAAACCCCATAAAGATATCAGCTGACTTGTCAGCAGAAATGTTACAAGCTAGAAGAGTGTGGCACAATATATTTAAAGTGCTAAAAGGAAAAAACCTACAGCCAAGAATACTCTATGTAGCAAGCTTATCATTCAGAATGGAAGGAGAGATAAAGAGTTTCCCAGACAAGCAAAAATTAAAGGAGTTTATTACCAAGAAACCAATCCTATAAGAAATGCTAAAAGGACTTATTTAAGGGGGAAAGAGAAGACCAGAAATAGGAAAAATTTATCTATTTCCATGATAAGAGGGTAATGGATACACACACACACACACACACACACACAAGAGGTTAGATATGATATCAAAAACATAAAATGTGGGAGGAGGGGAGTAAAAGAGTAGAGCTTTTAGAAAAAGGTCAAACTAAAGAGACCATCAACTTAATATAGATTGCTATATACATAGGTTATTATGCATGAACCTCATGGTAATCACAAACCAGAAACCTGTAACAAATACACAAGAAACTAAGAGAAAGGAACCCAAACATAATACTAAAGAAAGCCATTAAGCCACAGGGGAAGAGACCAAGAGAACAAAGGAACAGAGAAGAACTACTGAAACACCAAGAAAAAAAGTAACAAAATGGCAATAAGTACGTATTTATCAATAGCTACCTTAAATGTCAATGGACTAAATGCTCCAATCAAAAGGCATAGGGCGGCTGATTGGATAAAAAAACAAGACCCATATGTATACTGCATACAAGAGACACACTTCAGACCTAAAGACACTCATAAACTGAAAGTGAAGGGATAGAAAAAGATACTCCATGCAAATGGCAATGAAAAGAAAGGTGGGGTAGCAATACTCATATGAGACAAAATAGACTTTAAAACAAAAAGTGTAACAAGAGACAAAGAAGGGCACTACATAATGATCAAGGGAACAATCCAACAAGAGGATGTAACACTCGTAAATATCTATGCACCCACCATAGGGGTGCCTAAATATATAAAGCAATTATTAACAGACATAAAAGGAGAAATAGACAGTAACACAATAATAGCAGGGGACTTTAACATTCCACTCACAACAATGGATAGATCATCCAAACAGAAGATCAACAAGGAAACATTGGCCTTAAATGACACACTAGAACAGTTGGACTTAGTAGATATATACAGAACATTCCATCCAAAACCCAAAGGATACATATTCTTTTCAAAAGCACATGGAACATTCTCCCAGACTGATCACATTTTAGGCCACAAAATAAATCTCTATAAATTTAAGAAGATTGAAATAATGCCAAGCGTCTTTTCTGACCACAACAGTATGAAACTAGAAATCAACTACAGGAAGAAAATCAGAAAAGCCACAAATATGTGATTAAACAAAATGCTACTGAAATCGATTGGGTCCATGAAGAAATCAAAGGAGAAATCAAAAAATATCTGCAGACAAATGAAAATGAAAATACAACATGCCAGAATTTATGGGATACAGCAAAAGCAGTTCTAAGATGGAAGTTTACAGCAATACAGGCCTACCTCAACAAACAAAAAAATCATAAATAAACAATCTATCAGTGCACCTAAAGGAACTGGAAAAAAAAAACAAAGAAAGCCTAAAATCAGTAGAAGGAGGGAAATGACAAAAATCAGAGCAGAAATAAATGAAATAGAGACTAAAAAAAAAAAAAAATAGAAAAAATCAATGAAACCAAGAGCTGGTTCTATGAAAAGCTAAACAAAATTGACAAACCTTTAGCTAGACTCACCAAGAAAAAAGAGAGAGACAGCTCAAATAAGTAAAATCAGAAATGAAAGAGGAGACATTACAAAGGACAACTCAGAAATACAAAAGATTATAAGAGGATACTATGAAAAGCTACATGCCAACAAATTGGATAATCTAGAAGAAATGGATAAATTCTTAGAATTGTACAACCTTCCAAAGCCGAATCAAGAAGAAATAGAGAATTTGAATAGACCAATCACCAGTAAAGAGATCGAAACAGTATTCAAAAACCTCCCCCAAAATAAAAGTCCAGGACCAGATGGCTTCCCTGGGGAATTCTACCAAACATTCAAGGAACACTTAATACCTGTCCTTCTCAAATTCTTCCAAAAAATTGAAGAGGAGGGGAAACTTCCTAACTCATTCTATGAAGCCAACATTACGCTGATACGAAACCAGACAAGGACAACACAGAAAAAGAAAATTACAGGCCAATATCACTG
The DNA here is from genome assembly GCA_031878705.1 of Tapirus indicus. Lineage (NCBI taxonomy): Eukaryota > Metazoa > Chordata > Mammalia > Perissodactyla > Tapiridae > Tapirus > Tapirus indicus. The sequence continues at coordinate 25,328,375 of CM062927.1, read as the reverse complement.
ATGAACATTGATGCACATATCCTCAACAAAACACTAGCAAATCGAATACAACAATACATTGAAAAATCATACACCACGATCAAGTGGGATTCATCCCAGGGATGCAGGGGTGGTTCAACATCTGCAAATCAATCAATGTGATATACCATATTAACAAAATGAAGGATAAAAATCACATGATCTCAATAGATGCAGAAAAAGCATTTGACAAGATACAGCATCCATTTATGACAAAAAATCTGAATAAAATGGGTATAGAAGGAAAGTACCTCAACATAATAAAGGCCATATATGACAACCCACAGCCAATATCATTCTCAATGGTGAAAAACTGAAAGCTATCCCTCTAAGCACAGGAACTAGACAACGATGCCCACTTTCACTACTCCTATTTAATATAGTATTGGAAGTCCTGGCTAGAGCAATCAGGAAAGGAAAAGAAATAAAAGGAATCCAAATTGGAAAAGAAGAAGTGAGACTGTCACTATTTGCAGATGGCATAATTTATATATATAGACAACCCTAAAGAATCCACCAAAAAACTTTTAGAAATAATAAATGAATATGGTAAAGTAGCAGGATACAAAATCAGCATACAAAAATCAGTTGCATTTCTATATGCTAACAACGAAGTAGCAGAAAGAGAAATTAAGAATACAATCCCATTTACAATTGCAACAAAAAGAATAAACTACCTAGGAATAAACTTAACCAAAGAGGTGAAAGATCTCTACACTGAAAACTAGAAAACATTGTTGAAAGAAATTGAAGAAGACACAAAGAAATGGAAAGATATCTGTGCTCTTGGATTGGAAGAATTAACATAGTTAAAATGCCCATACTTCCTAAAGCAATCTATAGATTCAACACAGTCCCTATCAAAGTTCCAACTACATTTTTCACAGAAATAGAACAAAGAATCCTAAAATTTATGTGGAACAACAGAAGACCCCAAACAGCAAGAGGAATCCTGAGAAAAAAGAACAAAACTGGAGGTATCACACTCCGTGATTTTAAAATATACTACAAAGCTATAGTAACCAAAACAGCATGGTACTGGCAGAAAAACAGACACAGAGATCAATGGAACAGAATTGAGAGCCCAGAAATAAACCCACACATCTATGGACAGCTAATTTTTGACAAGGGAGCCAAGAACATACAATGGAGAAAGGAAAATCTCTTCAATAAATGGTGTTGAGAATACTGGACAGTCACCTGCAAAAAAATGAAAATAGACCATTATCTTACACCATACACAAAAATCAACTCAAAATGGATTAAAGACTTGAATGTAAGACCTGAAACCATGAAACGTCTAGAAGAAAACATAGGCAGTACATTCTTTGACATTGGTCTTAGCAACATATTTTCAAATACCGTGTCTGACTGGGCAAGGGAAACAATAGAAAAAATAAACAAATGGGACTACATCAAACTAGAAAGTTTCTGCACAGCAAATGAAGCCATCAACAAAGCGAAAAGACAACCTAACAAGATCTTTGTAAACCATATATCTGATAAGGAGTTAATCTCCAAAATATATAAAGAACTCATACATCTTAACAACAAAACAACTAACAACCCAATTAAAAAAATGGGTAGAAGATCTGAACAGACATTTCTCCAGAGAAGGTATACTGATGGCCAATAGGCACATGAAAAGATGTTCAACATCATTAACTATCAGGGAAATGTAAATCAAAACTACAGTAAGATATCACCTCACTCCTGTCAGAATGGCTATAATTAACAATACAGGAAACAACAAGTGTTGGAGAGGATGTGGAGAGAAGGGAGCTCTCATACACTGCTGGTGGGAGTATAAATTGGTGCATCTACTGTGGAAAAAAGTATGGAGGTTCCTTAAAAAATTAAGAATAGAACTACCACAGAATCCAGTTATTCTGCTGCTGAGTATTTATCCAAAGAACAAGAAAACGTGAACACGTAAAGATATATGCACCCCTATGTTCATAGCAGCATTATTCACAATAGCCAAGGCTTGGAAGCAACCTAGGTGCCCATCAAGGGAAGAATGGATAAAGAAGATGTGGTATATATACACAATGGAACACTACTCAGTCATAAGAAATGATGAAATCCAGCCATTTGTGACAACATGGATGGACCTTGAGGGCATTATGCTAAGCTAAATATGTCAGAGGGAGAAAGTCAAATACTGTATGATTTCACTCATAAGTAGAAGATAAGAACAACAAGCAATCACATAGAGACAGAGACTGGATTGCTGGTTACCAGAGGGGAAGGGGGGAGGGTGGGGAGTAAAAGGGATGATTAGGCACGTGATTATAATTAGTCTTTGGATGGTGAACATGATGTAATCTATACAGAAATTGAAATATAATTATGTACACCTGAAATTCATATAATGTTATAAACTAATGCTATCACAATTAAAAAAAAACCAGATTACACATTGAAAAATGTTTTCCTTTGAAAAATCCAAGAATCTGTTACCATTGGATCTTGATTCAATTCCTGGGCAATTTAATTAAATTTCTCAATTTGTTTCCTCATCAAAACAATAATGATGATAATAGCAGTCATGTGAGTTTCTTTTTTTTTTTTGGTTTTTATTTTTTGGCAAGGGAGATTGGCCCTGAGCTAACATCTGTGCCAATCTTTCCTTTATTTTGTATGTGGGTCACTGCCACAGCATGTCTTGATGAGTGGTGTGGGTCCGCACCCGGGATTTGAACCCATTAACCTGGGCTGCCAAAGCAGAGTGCACCGAACTTAACCACTATGCCACTGGGCCAGCCCCTCATGTGAGTTTCTTCTGAAGGTTAAATGAGAAAATGCACAGTAAAATTTTAGCAGAGTGTCTGGTTATTCAAAAAATATTTACTGTTGTTTTATTGTGTTGTTATTGTTAAAGTATGAATATTTTAATTCAGTTTTCCATCTTGTTCTATGTCATGGAATTCATACAAATTGTAATATTTGTATGGCACTTTGGGGTAAACTGTAAAAGTGCTATGGGCTTCTGAAAAACCTACATTTTCTTAAAATGAAGTAATTCTGATGAGAAAAAATTAAAAATTAAAGTTTTAAAATATTGAACATAAATATTTTCAAAATTTTAAATAAGAAATTGGGCTCACTTTCATGAACATAACTTTTTAATTTATTTATAACACTACTTTTTATTTGAAGACAATTGTAAATCCACATGCAATGTAAGAAATAATATAGAGAGATTCTGTGTACCCTTTTACCCAGTTTCCTCCAATAGTAACATCTTGCAAAACTATAGTACAATAGCTCAACCAGCATATTGATAATCAATACAGTCAAGATACAGAATATTTCCATCATCACAAAAAGTCATCATGTTTCCCTTTTACAGCCAAATCCACTTCCCTCCCACCCCAACCCCTCTTTAATCACTTGCAACTACTAAATTGCTCATCAATTCCATAATTTTGTAATTTCAAAAATGTTATATAAATGGAATCAAACAGTATGTAACCTTTTGGGAATGGCTTTTTTTACTGGGCATAATTCTCTGGAGACTCACTCAGGTTGTTATATGGATCAATAGTTCATTCCTTTTTATTGCTGCATAGTATTCCATGGTATGGATGTACTGTAGTTAGTTTAGCCATTCACCCATTGAAGGATGTTGCATTGTTTTCGGTTTTTGGCTATTATGAAGAAAGCTTCTACAAATATCTCTCAACAAGTTTTTATGTGAACTTAAGTCTTCATTTCACTGGGATAAATGCCAAAGATCACAAATGATGGGTTATATTGTAATTGCATGGCTAGTTTTTAAAGAAACTGTCCAACTGTTCTTTCAGAGTGGCTGTACATTCCCAGCAGCAATGTATGATGATCCAGTGTCTTCACCTCCTTGTCAGCACTTGGTGTTGTCACTATGTCTTATTTTAGTCATTCTGATGGTGGTGTAGTGATGCTTTATTCTTGTTTTAGTTTGCATTTCCTTAGTGACTTATGACGTTGAACATCTTCTCACATGCATATTTGCCATCTGTATATTCTCCTCAGTGAAATGTCTCTTCATCTCTTTTGCCCATTTTCTTACTGGATTGCTTCTTTTTCAACTGTTGCATTTTGAAAGTTCATTATATATTCTAGATATTAGTCCTTTGTGGGATTATGTGGTTTGCAAATATTTCTCCCACTGTGTAGCTTGTCTATTCATCCTCTTAATATGGTCTTTTGTAGATGCAAAGTTTCTAATTTTGATAAAGTCTATTTTATTTTTTATTTGAAGACAATTGTAAATCCACATGCAATGTAAGATTGTGGATTGCACTTTTGGTGTCAAGCCTAAGAACTCTTTGCCTATTCCTAGATTCTGAAGATTTTTCTCCTAGTTTTTTGGCTCAAACAGTTTTATAGTTTTAAGTTTATGATTTAATTTTTTTATGAGATATGAGACTTAGGGCAAGATTCCCTTTTTTTTTGGCCATAGATATCCAATTGCTATAGCATCCATTTGTTGAAAAGGCTATCTTTCCTCCATTAAATCACTTTTGCACCTTTGTAAAAGGTTCTTTCTTTTATCAGATTCCTTTCTGTTTTGAGAACATTCTTTAGCCATTTTTTGTGTGTGTGTGAGGAAGATTGGCCCTGAGCTAACGTCTGAGCCAATCTTCCTCCATTTTGTATGTGGGTCACTGCCACAGCATGGCTTGATGAGTGGTATTGGTCTGTGCCCAAGATCCAAACCCACGAGCCCTGGGTCATCAAAGCGGATAACACCAAAGTCAACCACTCCACGACTGGGCCAGCCCCAGTCTTTAGCCATTTTTTCATGATAGGTCTGGTGGTGACAATTTCTCTTAATTTTCCCTCATTGCATGTTGTTTTATTTTTCCTTCATTCCTGAAGAATATTTTGTGCTGGGTATAGGATTCTTGGTGACAGTTCTTTTCTTTCAGTACTTGAAAAATATTTTGCCATTTCTGTCTGGTTTCTGACAAGAAATCCATTATCATTTTAATTGTTGTGTCACCCTTCTTTGGCTGATTTCAATATTTTTTATTCATCAATTTTCATAAGTTAATTATGATGTTTCTTGGAGTGGATTGGTTTGGGTTTATCTTGTTTGGAGTTTGCTCAGCTTTTTGAGTCTGTTCATCTATGTTTCTTGCCAAACTTGGGAAGTTTTCAGCCATTATTTCTTTATGTACATTTTTAGCTCCACCCTCTTTTCCCTCTCCCTCTGGGACTCTGATGACACAAATGTTTGATATTTTGTTATAGTCTCACAGGCCCCCGAGGCTCTGTTTATTTTTTTCCGTCTATTTTCCCTCTGCTCAGATTGGGTAATTTCTATTGTTCTATCTCCCAATTCATTGATTCTTTCCCCTTTCCCCTCCATTCTGCTGAGCTTTTTACTTTGGTTATTATATATTTTTTAGTTTTAAAATTTCCATTTGGTTCTTCTTTATATCTTCTATTTCTTTGCTGACACTTTCAATTTCCTTGCTGAGACTTTCTATTTTTCAAAACTGTTTTAGTTGGCTTTCTGTGATACCACTCCAGCACTAGAAGGGAAAAGTGTGGCCTTATAATATGGCCAGGTGAAGGTCGAAATTTAAGTTCCATGTTTGTCCTTTACTGAAACCCAAGGTGGAAGTAGGGCTCTTGTTACCACTGGGTGGGGGCGGGAGTTCCAGCTCCTTTGTGGCCTCCACTGGGACCACAGTGGTGGTGGCCTCATTACCACTGGGTGATTGTGAAAGTCTTACCTTTTCTCTAAGCCTCCTCTGACATCACCGAGTGGGGAGGGGGAGGAGGACCTTGTTACTGACCAGTGGGAATGAAAGCCTTTGTTCCTTGCTCAACCTTTTTTGACACCACCTGTGTGGGGGTGTTGGGGCACCTTTTTACAGCCTTGCAAGAGTGGAAATCTCAGCTTCCCACTTGGCCTTTGCTTGTATAAGTGAGAGTGTGGCCAGATCACAATTTCTTCTGTGGTGTGACCAAGACAGCGTTCATGTTTCTCTCAGCTTGACCAAACTGTGGACAGGCTTCTTTCTGCCTTTAGGTCTGTGACTTTCCTTTCCTTATAGCATTTACTTTACAAAACTTGGAATTTCTTTCTCTGCCTCTTTGAGATGTAAATCCTTTAAAAAGTTTCTCGCCAGTTTTAGAATCCAGAAATGTCTTTCTCAAGGACCTTGGAACCATCTCTTTGAAATGTAAGTATGGAAGGAGATAGTATACCCATCTCCCAGTCTCTGTGGAAGAGTAGAAACCTAACTTCAGTGGTCACCAATTAGCAAACACCGATGACCTAATCACAGAGAAGAGCATTTGCAGACTCAGGAATAACGATGTGTTGGACACATCACTTTGATCAACCGCCCTCCAACATCTTCCAGTGCTTTTCCACCAGCTCATCTCTAGCACTTAAAAACCTCCTGCTTTTTGTTTAATTGCAGTTGAGTTTAGTTTCTCTCCTCTATTGCAATGGTCTTGAGTAACTATTTAACTTTGTCCCATGCAAGTTTTGCTTTGGCAAGTGTTTGGTTGGAGTGGAGTGATTATTGTCTAAGAGTTTCTGTCTTGCTAGGCCTCCCCTTTCTTAGTCCTTTGGCTGGAACAAGTAGGATTTTGTTCAGATTTTTTCATGTGTACACTCCTTGGCGTTTCTGGATTGCTGACATTTTCCAATCCAAACCTGGGATATATAAACCAAAAAGAAAACCCAGGGAACTCACTACTATGTCATTTCACAAGTCTCATGGTCTCTAGTCAGTCTGACTTCTCCCTACCTTTTAGAGTCGTTTTTGGTTTGTTTTATATATTGTCCAGGGTTTTTAGTTATGCTTAGTGGAGGGAATAGAAGGAAAAAACCTCTACCCCCATCTTTCCAGAAGTGAAAGTCCTAACTTTTTATTTTTTAACATCACATTTGTCCTTCAAATGGCTGCTTGACCTCCTCATACTCTTAGCAGTTGTCATTATGAAAGGAACTTTGTTCGCATAAGTGATAACACAGTAAAATTTTTTTACGATCATTCAAAATTTACAGCATTTGACATTATATTTAAGGAATTGAACAGCTTTTCCTTATCTTTCATAGCTAAATGTAATGTTGAAACAAGTTATGATAATGGAAATAGTGGGAATGGGTTTAGAATTTAATCAAACTCTTCCATGTCAAACATTTCAAAACAATGACAAGGGTATAATTTGTGGAGTGTCTCTGTTGTGGAAACAGTCTTCTGGAAGTTAGCTCGTGTACTGAAACAACAACAACAACAAAACACATGGGCTGCAAATGGACAGAAGTAGCAGAAATACAAGAAGATAGTTTTTGGCCTGCTGCCTGGAGCTACTCCTTATAAAGACCCCTGACTGGCTTTCTCACCTTTTCCTCCTCATCAACAAATCACACCCTGGGCTCCCTACCATGTTGTTTGGGTTACCTTGGACAATATCCCTTCAGCAGCTCTTCACACACAGATTCCAGATGCCCAATAACCCATTTGTATCTGACTGTTGACATAGTTGTCCAGGTCATAGAGGAACTCCTTGGCCACATTTAACATGCCATGTTTGGCAGTGCCATTGATGCATACTGGATCTTCAACTTAGCAGGCTAGAGGGGAAGGAACAGTTAGACACCACTGAACTAAGGCCAGCCTCCCAAGATGCCTAGAAAAACCTACTTATGGAGGAAGGTGACCTGCTAGGAAGCCTAGCAACTTCTGTTCATTCCTGCTTCTGCAAAGGCTGATATAATCAATAATTTATGGTGCCTGTAACCTATTTGCTGCACATCAGTTGGGAAGCTCTGCCTTAAGTGAAGTGATCATGGCTTCTTTATCTAACTCTTTTCTCCAGCTCCTACCGCAATGCCAGGAGTCTGGTAGATCCTAGTCCTCAATAAATGGTCACTGAATAAATTTACAAAAAAATGGATGTAATCATCTCTGGATTTTCCATGCCCTAGATGGACAGGTAGTTTAACCTTCTATTATTTATAACAGTCTCCCAAATTAAAAAAGTGGTTGTGATAAAAGTAGATTTTTTAAAGGCAAATAACCATCTTCCTGTTTGTTGGTTTTGGCAAAATCCATATCCAGGACAGAATGGAAACAATACCACAACTAAATCGCCAGACCAATATATTTTAGCTTTATTAATATAAAGAGTATAGATTCCATCTTAATACCTAAAGTGAGAGGTACTTTGAAATTTCTCAACTGTGCGCAGATGTATTCTGCAGTTGGAAACATCAAACACTAGGCTGACAGCTAACATTACAGATGTTTCAACACAAACAAAAGGCAAATGTGATTTGATTATTCGTTTATTTCTCAAAGTTCTAAGAGCAATGCAGGAACATTTCATTTGGCTAACAGAAAATAAAAGGCCCTGCACATACACATTTCCCATCTCAAATGGGCCCATTTTCTACTGTACTTGTTTTCTTTTATGACTGCTCTACATTTCCTTGAAATATATCCCCAGTCTGTTCTTCTAAAACTGGTATTTCTTAAAAAGCTCAGCTTCAAAAATGTCAAACATAATGAAAAATGAAAATCACAAAAGAGAAAGTTGTTCACAGCCACTCCCCTGGGGTTCCCTCATGTTTCTGGGTCACCGTTGCCGACTCTCCGTGTGTTAGAAATAACATCCATAGTATACTTAGCAGGAAACCCCTTGTGATCAGGGTCAGAGTGGTCTCCAAATAAACAGAGCTGACCCTTTTCTTGAAGACAATGCAGTATCTGTTCAGAAATACTCCACACCGTCCACCAAAGCAGTTCCAAAAGAAGTTCTCCTTTCAAAGCATAAGAAAAAGAAAGCTCCTTTGGAAAAATGATAAAAGGGCACTTTGTTTTCATCATTTGGGGGTAGAATAGATGAAAGCTTTGGGAGCAGAGGCCTGCCAATAGGTGAAGGGGGTTTGGGTGAATTTGATGAAGACCATCTGAGGGCAGCAGTGAATAAGCACTTAAATTCTGATAAATTGAGGACCTATAAGCTCCAATCAATATAGAGGAGAAACAAATGGCAAAAAATCTCAGAAGATTAAAGCCAGAAATGAGCTTTACGGATTATAAAATCCATTCCTATCTTTTAAAGATGTGGCACCTGGAGTCGGGAGAGAAGTAACCTACACAAGTTTTATTCCATATGTGCTTCCATGCTTGCACTGTTAATATGAATATCACTGATTGTCTTAGCTACAGTTTGTTGAGCATGTGCTCTTGTGCCAAACCCTGTGAGGAAGTGCTTAAAATCTTAGATTCTCGAATTGAAGTGGACTGAATTTGAATACCAACTATGCTACTTGCTAGCTATGTGACCTTGGCCACATTATATAGTTGACATCTTTCAGATGCAGTTTCTTTATTTGCAAACTGTTTGAAATAATAGTAGAGAATGTAGGTAAAAAGCTTAGCAAAGTACCAGGCATATGGTAAATGATCTATAAATGTTATTATTATTTATATCAACTATAGTGAATTATTATTATATGTATTTATTATTTGATATTATGTATATCATCTATTATTATTATTTTATGTTGACATATACTTATGTTTTTATATATTTATATCAATATTATATTTATTTATGTATCTTTATATTGATATAAATATTCCTTTCATTTGCTACATACTCCACAAACTAAAAAGGAAGTCAATCATAAACCTAACTTCTTAAAATTCTCAATAAGCAACAGCAACTCTTGTGTGGGGCAATAGGTATAGATAATAATATGGACATTGAATCCAACAGATATAATGCTTTAAATATTAAATATAGTGAATGTTAATATAGCATAATGTATGTTCTATATATTCATTCACTGAAACTTTTCCTAGTTTTAGTGAGTATTGTGGTTTCTACTGAAGACTCCCTTATCTTGCTATTTGTTAACAGACCCTAGAGTATCTGCGTTTCCTCTAATTCTCAAAATCACACTGTGCAGTGATTTTATAAAGGGAACTCACACAGAGAAGAAACACCAGGCAATCCAGTTAAACCCAAACTCTTACTGCTTCCAATAAGTAGCCTAAATGGCCAAATGCCGTTCACAGCTTTTGAGAGGGCCATTCTCTCTGCCAGCTTTGTTCCAAATTATTTCACTTGGAAACATCCATGGACATCAGTGAGCTATTGGAACACCTGAATGTGTATCTGACTGTCAAAGGCCTAGGTCCTTCCTCAGATTTATCTCGGCTGCCATCTTGGTCTGGAGTGTTCTAGGGAACAATGAGCACCAATTTCTAACTGGATGATATGGTGAAATCCAGAACTTCATCATTAGGTGATGCTGGTTGATGAGTACTATTTTAGTGTGACCTATATGAACAGAAGGTGGGGTGGGCCAGAACTGTGAAGGGTCAGAGCTTTTGCCCTCTATGTAAGCTAATAAGTTAGTTTGCCACAATTTCATAGATGCTGGCAGAAGACACAAGACTCCTAGGTCAGAGACAAAGCACTATATTACTCACAGTACAGCAGACATGACTTTCATTTTCACATTGGTTTCCCTTGTCCCCAAACACCATGGGACAATGTAGAGGTGGATTCTACATACGCAATGGGTCTTTGTCTCAGCTGAGGAATCTGAGTTTAGGAAAATATCCAATCTTATAAGGGGAGGTGCTAGCAAACTTGCCCAACCTTTGCCCCAGAGGCTGTCTGCTCAGGAAACAAATGCACCTTCTGCCCTAGAGAGAGAGACATTGTCTTTATCTTCCCACACTGGTCGCTATACAAAGATCTTTGCAAAGATAGTCCAGAATAAAAGCTGCCAATGCCTTTGATCAGAAGATGGGAGAAACACAAGAAACTCATGGAGAATTGTCTCTCAACAGGGTGTAATAGACTTCTCTGATAGTATCTCAGTTGTGCCACCATGGGCTGGCTGGGATGGAGATCCAAGAGGGGTGACTTTCATTTCGTGTTTTAAATAGTGGGTTTCTGTGTAGCTTTCATTTAAAGAAAGATTTCCATGGTTAACACTAAACTAGAGTAGGAAATTAGAAAACCTCAAAACAAAGCAAAACAAACATGTAATATAACATTACTATGGAGAGAGGCAATGAGCTATGTGTTTAAAAGATGATGTAGTAGACTCTCATATTAACTAAGGTGTGGCAGTGAATAAATTGCTTAAACAATAAGAGCCTCAAATTTATTTGTAAAATGGTGATAATAATGTCTATCATAGAAGGTAATTGGGACGTTTGAACAAGACAATGTATTGGATTTTGACACATAGCCCTCAAAAACAGTGCTTCTCCTCTGTAGCAGATACTGTTGGGCACTGCTCAGATATTCTGAGATTGATGCCTCCATCCACCAGCTGCTATAGATGCTGCTTCAACTGCTCATCCCCACAACTTCCTATGGAGGACTGCTCTTGGGTGAGTGGACAGCCTTTCCTAGAGGTTATATTGGTTCCTTGGAGTCACATTCCCTCCCCACTCCCATGGCCAGTGGTTGATTGCTGCAGACATTCAAAACCCCACCTCCCTTGCATCAAGCTGTGACAGAATCTGCAGTACAAGTGACACTCCAGAGCTCTCAGAGGAATCAGGCCGAAGTTAGACTTCGCCTCAAATGGCGTCTTTATTTAGCTTCTTCCCCATCCCCTTTCTGCTTCCTTCCCTTCCTTATATGTCTCTCCTTGAGAGGACTCCCTTAATAAATCACATGAACATGAATCCGCATTTCATATTATACTTAGAAACTTTCCCTAAGACACCATTCAAACTCTGGCCCCACGTTTGACAAATTGAACAGAATTCAGCTTTAGCAGAGATATTGATATTCTGATTTCTCTTAGTATAGGAAATTGGAGATGAGAGGCATATCCCTTATTCCGTCCCATTTAAAACAAGAAACATTTCCCTAACCTAAATCAACTGAAAGAGGCCAGAATATTTTAGCAGAGAAATCAGGTGGCACATTGATTTCTTTATTTTGTTGACCCAGATCTGTAATTAGCACTCTAATCAGTAATTAGCACTTTATTTTATATTGTACACACACTCACACACACATACAGTCAATTCTGCTGTAACGCCTGTTTTGAAAATTTGAATTTGTTCCAACATGATTGACGTGTTTGGCAACAATTTGAGCATGACGTGAATTTCACATTTACTTATGTGAAATTTCATTTAACAGAAACACTAGATGAACGCAGAAAATGACACCAAGCTGATCTGTGCCATGCAGGAATACAAAAAACGTACACACACACGCTCATGCACACACACACACTCATGCACCTCAAACAGCTACTAGCTACCTTGTTTTGCTGCATATGTTATCCTCCAATGTTGTGGTTTGCTCTTTCATATTTGTGAACTTTTTTACCTTAAAATCAAAACACTCGTTCAACATCCCAAACATGTTTTAGTGTCCTGGGTCAAAATCACCAAGCGATGCATGTAAAAGGAAAGCTTTAAGTATTGAAAGGAATGAGAGAACATACGAGATCTCCTGAGCAACAGGCATAAAGGAATCCACACTGGGGACCATCAGAGATAATGCCATGAAAATAAAAGAAAGGTCTATGACTTCAAGCCCTGTGAAGTCAATAAGGACATGGCCTAAAGAGATAAAAGAATTAGAAAGACTATTAAGCATATGGATTGAAGACCAAAGAGAGAAGAAAAAATCAAGAACAACTTTTCTCACAATCAAAGAGAAAGCACTATCTCTATATGAAGACCTTAAATGAAATCATCTAATCCTGCAGAAATGGCTCCTTTTGGTGCTAGTAGTGACTGGTTTGATGGTTTTAGACGTTGCTGCAATTTCCAAAGCCTTCGGCTGTTGGGTGAAGCCGTGAGTGCGAATGAGGAAGCCTCAAAAGGAATTTCCGGCAGTGATACAGACGTTAATTGAAGAAGGTATTCATTGGATTGAATTATCAATTTTGATGAAACATATCTATTACAAATGCATGCCTCAAAGGACATCTATCTTAAAGGCAGAAACACATGCTCCAGGATTGAAGTCGGCAAAAAATCTCAAATTTTGATAATCTCCTTCCACTGCTTCCAGTAAGTCACAAGCTGCAATCTTTCTCACAGCCACTTTCACAAATGCTTTATGTATTTTTAACCATTTAGTATGTATAAAACTCTGCTACCGCTTTTACTAGGTTCCTATCATTTTTGTGTGCCATTCATGAAGTTTTAGAGTGTTTTGTCCTTAACTCTATTTTTCCCGTAAGCCCTGCAATTTTGCCTAACATGGTGAGTTTTAGGAACACATATGTCATGTTACAGAAGTGTGTGTGTGTGTGTGTGTGTGTGTGTCCTTCCATGCTGTTCCTTCTACCCGGAACTTCCTTCCCCATTCTACCACTTAACTCCTACTCTTTCTTCAGATTGATCTTTATTTCTTTAGAAAAGTTTACTGTCTTTGGCTCATCGTCCACAGAGTAGACTCGAGACAAGGATTTGGAATGCAAATAGTTTGGGAGGTGATTCTAGAAAGAGAATGTAGTAGAACATTCAATGTAGTAGAACAAGAGGGTACAAGGCATACCATGAAAGGAAGGAGCATTAATGAGCAGGTTACCTCATTGGGCACCTGAGGCTCAAGTCTGCTGGGCCTTCTGGGAGACTGCATGGAACACGGTTCAGAGTTGTCCCACCTGAGGATAATGAAACTGGGATGTTTATCCTCCTGCTCTCATCTGTCATTGTCTGAAGGCTGCTTTCAAGAGCATTAACTCCCTGGCACTTCTTTTCTGCCCCACGTGTGGACAGAGAGAAATCCCTCAGGTGGAAAGTCGTAGGTGTTTGCAGTTGAATGCAATTAGCATATAATGAAATGGTGAATGCCCATGGGATGTGGTATTTGTCTGGAGGGTGGGAAAGAACAACAGCATCTTCTGCTCCTCCATTGACTTCCCTGTCAAGGGAAAATATTCCCATTATATACTTCCTTGAGCAAATATTCTAACAGTCTTTTATTCATAAGACTTACCACATTGGTCATTTTTCATTTATTTATGGAATTATTTGATATATATTCAGCTCACACTGGCCCGCAAGAGCTGATTGTTCTGTAGACCCATTGATATCATGTTGGTAGTTGAAATAGGCTGGTAGAAGTATTTCCAGCATGGAAATTGGCAAACACGCAAAATCTTCCCTTCCTCCCAACCTCCTCTCCCATACCCCGGCCCCCACTTCCTTTTGGAGAGCTGGTTGTGAAACATTGACATGTACAGCCACTCTGTGTGTCTGGTTTGTGTCACTAGTGTGTGAACACCTTCCTTTCCTCTAAGTCACCAAGTAGATTAGGTCCCTCCTATGACTGAACTGATTCGCTGGCTGGGCGAGGTGATTGAGAATGCCTGCTTACATTGTGAAGAATGTCTGCCAAAAACTACAATATCAATCTTGGCAGAGTGGATATTGACCTCTTCTTGGCAGTAATTAGGACAGAGGAACTGTTGCAACTTGAGGCGACCATGTTGTCAGTGAAGAGGAGGGTATTTGTCATCCTAATTGCTCTGCTGAGAGGACATTCACTGAGTGCATCTTAATGCCGAATATTATTTAACTTGAGAGAAGAAGGGGGAGTGTTATGAATTCTTGAGACAGTACTTCAACCTCTAAAGAACATGCTTACTCTTGTTTTTAAATTGTGATTATATAGATTTTGCAAAACCAAATAAAGGCACAGAGAGGTTGAACTTCATAAGCAATAAAACTCCTTATGATTCTAAATGTCTGTGATATCATGCCAATAACGTCCATTGTTTTTAAAAATTGTAATGTTAAGATACCTCACTCGGGATAAAACATCAACAGTAATAACAAGAACCACCCAAAACACGTGCTACGTTTATGTCAGTGAATGAAAGGAAAGAATTTGGGGGCGAAAATAGAACAGCCTCTGGGGGAAAATGACCTGAAGTGTATAGATTCAACGTGATTTGCTATAATTTGATATACTTGTACGCTTCCAGAAACAGGTTTTATTGGGTCAAATTAACTTTCTAAGTGTTTGATGCTCACAGTCATAGTTGAGCGATAAATGCACCTTTCTGTAAAACAGGCAAGTTTCTAACTCCCAGTGACCTTCCAAAAAACAATTATTTTTGACCTGGAATATATTGTTCTCAGCGTACAGTCTTTGTAATCTTAGAGAGATCTGGAATTATCAGTGTCATAGAAGAGAATATGGATTTAAAAATTTCAAGGTATAGGGAGTGTGCCTATGTGTGTGGATACAAGGGCAAGACTGTATGCAAAGCTTTAAAATTTTTTTTATCATTTTAAAGTAAAATCTTGCTTTGTCTCCAAACATAAGCAGTAACTTTATCTCAATCCTTGAAATCACCGAATAACATCTCTACCAGCAGTGTTGCAGACATGAGGATGTAGGTATTTGGTTACAATCATGAAAATCCACATCCGGGTATTACAGAATGTTATCTGGTTCAAATAACTGCTCGTGGTCCTCATGTCTGCAATTCCGGGAACCGAGAACTCCCAACTGCTGCATGAAATTATCAAGGTTCCACCAGTATGGCCAGCATTAGGTTGAACAGAATAAGGCATTTCTATTTCTACCTCTGAATCAAGATCATAATAGAAAACAATCCGTGCATGTTTACTTTTAATTTATTTTTAATCAGCTTCATTTTAATCAGAAAATTGTATCTAGAAAAAACTCATTGAATGATATCTAGAAGAAATGACATGAACACTTAATATGGTGTTGACATACTTTTTAATGTAACATTTCAGCATGGATTTATGCTAGATCAATGAGATATTTTTAAGGAGAAGATTAAATATTTAAAGTGCAAAGAAATAAGGAAATTTTCTTACCTGCGTGATGCAAAGAATTAGTCTTAGGACTTTCTTCTGACACTTTGTGATCTCATTTTTCTATACAAATGATGCACAGCAGCTACAAAAACAAAGAATTTTGAAAATTTGATAATATAACACTTATTTTTCAGGCATGATTTTAAATGACTTTTTACTATTCTTTTTCAATTTATACAGTTTTTGTGGGTTTCATTTATTTATCCATGAATCCATTCACCTAACAATGATTGGCCAACTCGTATGTATAAGCCCATGCTAACTAAACACTCAAACTTCTCAGATTTCCTACACAAGTCAACTTTTATTTGCATCGAGTTCATTATCTGTACTGTGCACACTAAATTTCATAGTTTCAAACTGCACATGATGCGATACACTGAAAAGTACGCATTGAGATACTATATTGTAGCGGCAAAATCATGGACAGTGGGACCAGATCTTTTGGGCTTAAATCCCACCTCTGCCGCTTCCTAACTGTAACCTGTGTGTCAAATTTTAGCTAATTACCAGCTCTTGAGGTTTGTTACAGGGAAACTGATACCCAGATAATGTCAAGAAACTAAAGCTTCCCAGACCTCAACTCCTTGGCCTCCTGGCACCAGAATCCACTGTCCACCACAGAGCCAGACAATCAAGGACACCCACCTACGATTTCCTTATCTCCCCACCCTCCTCCCTGCCAGCAGCCTCACAAGGCCCAACACAGGCTGGTGGGAAAGCGCCGACCCAGGCTCCCCCTCCCTACAAGCAGCTGCATTCCTCCCAACCTTTTAAACTCCTTGCCTCCCATCTTTCGGGGAGACGGGACAAATTTGAGGGTTCACTCTTGTCTCCCGGCTGACGTCGCCTGAAATAAAAACTCTTTCCTTGCTGTAAGCCTGGCATTCCAGTTTTATTTTGGCCCCTCTTGTGTGGCGGGTAAAGAACTGGGGTGTGTGTCCGGTAACAACATCTGTGCCAATCTTCCTCCATTTCATAAGTGGGACCCGCCGCAGTATGGCTTGATGAGCAGCATGTATGTCTGCGCCTGCGATCCGAACCCGCAAACCCCGGGCTTCCAAAGTGGAGTGTGCGAACTCAACCACTAGGCCACGGGGCCAGGCCCCTGTGCATCAAGTTTTTTTGCCTATAAAATGGGGATGTTGATAACAGTAGCTATAGGGAAGATTAACTGCAATTACTGTGTGTATTTATATTATTTAGAAGAGTTCCTAGCATATAGTAATCGTTGTCATATAATTATTAGTAGCTAACAAATGTACACAGCTTACTGTATTCCACACACTGGTTTGTGTTATTAGCCGGAGGGAGAAATCTCTACAGCAAATGAATCCTCACATTCTAGTAGGGAGACATACCCGTCCATACATCGCTGTTACACAAAACAGTAAACAAAACAGTGTTAAACAAAACAGTGGCGGAAGTCAGAGGAAGGAGCACAATTTGAGCTGAGATCCAAAATAAGACCCATAGTTCTCTAAGGAGAGAAGAGTGAAGTGTGTTTTATGCACAGGGAACATGTTCTGATTCAAAGAGGCATCAGGGTACATGCTAGAACTCTGTTTTACAAAAATTAAAACACAGTCACAATGTATGTTTTTTGTGTAGGAAGTATCTTTATATTTAATTTAAGATGATTGCTTCAGTGACAGGATAAAAGATTTTGTAATGTTATGGAAAGCACACTGGCTTTAGGATGTAAAGACCAGATTTTCTTTGCATCAGCTAACTGTGAGAATTTCCCAAAGGGCTAGATGACATCTAATGTCCTACTCCCTCTCTGGTTCTGCTTTTTTTTTTTTTTTTTAACACTTTTGAGTTAAGTTTGCAATTCAATGCAAACACTCAACAACTTCTCTGCAGAATGAGTTTTCAGATCTATAAATACAATCTGGGGTGGATGCTAGGGAGAAAGATAAAAATGGATTTTGATGCTTGCTTTGGTAATTCACTAGGCTTTTTTCATGACAGGGCAATGATGAAGAAGAAAATCTCTATCTAGTTTGAATATTTATTGATTAATTGATAGCAATTCATATCCACTAAAGGGTAGTTTTTCCCCCAGAGTACAGCCTTATTTTAATTCTCATGGTTACTGAATTGGATTATTAAATTAATAAGATATTCTTTCTTCTGTGACTAAGATTTCTCTTGTTAGACACATGCCATAGGAGCGTAGTAAACCTCTTGAGGCAAGACAGTGTAGAAGTTCCAAACTTTCCTATAAATTTAGCAAGCTCTGGAGGAGGAATATCTTCTCTTTCCTAAATGTTCTAGCAGAGGTCCCAGAATTGAGTGTCGTTGGCTCTGAGTGGCCCGCCACGTGTCAAGTGTCTATCCTGAATTATCTGTGGCCAGAGGATGTGAGGCTCTGATTGTGTTGGCTTTTATCCTAAGGCTGGGGGTGAGTCAGCCTTGTGGAACCCCGTGCACCAAGATTAAGGAGGGGTGGTTTCCAAGTGAAATCTGAGTAGATTTACCTGAAGAAGTGGAAGATGCTGTTCCACAAAAAGCAACAAATACTCCTTGCAAACAAGAGCAAACTAGACACTTTGTTCCACAAAGGGACCAACTTCCATCTCTGTGTCATAAAATAGCAATGGAATCCATAAATAACTTGACATTTTCTTTTCATTCCGTTGTCTCATTTTAGAGCTCCCTTTCAGGAGGAAGCTGAAGAATTATTATGCCCATTAGTATCTGAAATGATGTAATGGCACTCTATCTGTCAAATTGCTTAAAATTATTTGTATTAAGGGCACAGAATGTGTCCCTAGCCTTTGCTCAAATAACATTTGCCTTCTTATTTAAAGATAATATATCCTCTAAACAGAGGATAAATGGAGAGTAAAATAAAATCTGGAGGCACATTCTATGCAGGCCAGAGGAATTAGAAACTGTAAAAATTAGGTTGGGAAATTAATCTTTGTAGACAGCTATTTTAGATTAATTCAGCTAAAATATTTAATATTAGGATGTATGGCTTTTAGTCATTGTTGTTGCTCAAATGCTATGTTTAATGAAAGAAATAATTGTCTCCAGGACCCAAATACATCCTTCTAAAATATAGATAGGTTTTGGGTTTGAACAGATGCTATTCTTATTGGAAAGGATGAAATATATTCAGTTTACTTCCTATTCATATTTCAAATATATTTTTTTAAAGTATTGCAGAGCAGATAAGTTTTCACTCTGGAATCCAAAAGACCTTGATATGTATTCTTCTGCAGCTTATGAGCTGTGTGACTTTGGGCAATTCATTTTAATCTCTTTAAGCCTCTATCTTCCAATGAATAAAATAGGGTGGAAGAGAGCGCCCACCTAAATGAGCCATTGTAAGGACTGAGATGGATTATTGAAGGCAGGAGCATACTCCCCTATTCAACTATTATTACTTTTATTTTTGTCGTAGCTATTATATAGGCATACTATTGTTTATGTAATCATTCCGTTGTGGCTAAAAATGTCTGAGTGTGTGTATACACATAGACATTTCTAAATGACCCTGAAATTAACATTTTTATGTATAAATCTTTTTCTTGGTAATTTGGCTTATTTCCTTGGAATGTAATCCAAAAGAGGTGCTCCCAGGTGAAACATTTCTAAAATTACAACAATATTTTGAAATTCCATTCTGGTGTCCCTAACCAAGAGTAGCTGGGTTGACTCCTGGACCGGAGTATCTTATTGCAATACAAATAGCCTCAGGAGCATGGCTTGTTTTCTGTGGAGTAACCCACACCCAGTGGTCTACTTTCCTGGTTGCTGGCCTTTAGAAAGGCTAACAAGCTGTTAGACCGCTGCCCTTTGAAAGGGCAAATCCCAGGCTGCATTTCCAGACCAGAATTGCTTATTTGTTCTAGTCTGATATTTTTTTCTGCACATGCTAGAAAGTTTTCAGGTTGGTCCTGGTGTTTGTCCCTGAAAACTACGAGGGCAGCAGCTGACAGGAAATAATAAAACACGGCATATGTGCCTACATCGTAATATTGCTCTCCCCCAGTTAGCTCATGGGTTTGGTCTCTGGATTTGTGCCCATGTTTGTTTTCCTTAAGGAAATAATGTTAAAGAGAGAAAGAGAGAAAGATATACAAACATATAAATAGATAATAGAAAGGCGAGTTTGAATTAATTTTGTAAGGAAACAGGATTTAAAATAATTAAAAGCAATGTTTTTCATATACTGAATCAGAACAGGGCAGTAGACAAAACTGAGTTAGTGTGACCAACTTCCCGTTTGCCTGTGGCTAAGGGATTTTCTGGGATGTGGGGCTTTCAGTGCTGAAACGGGAGTCCCAGGTGAACTGGGGTGGTTGATTACCTTAGGGGAGATTTTAAATCAGACTAAAACCATGTCACTGGTCAATATCCTTTTAACAAAAGCCCCTTTTTGCTTAGTGTGTTTTACACTGGATTTTTGCCACTTGGTACAAGAATCATGATTAATATACCTTGCTGCCATGTGCACCCCCCTCAACAATGCCTGGGACACCTCTGCCTGCAAATTCTCTGTATGCTGCAACTTCTTGAAACTTCTACTTCCGTCCAGATCAGCTCCTCTTCTTGGTCATAGTTGCCTGGGCTCGCTTTACTCCCCGTTTTCCCAGGAGCCACTTGTCTAGAGAGTTTTTTGAGCTTTCCTTCTGACTCACAAAAATGAAAGAGAGGAGATTTTGTAGGAAGAGTCTGGTTAGAATGGTCATGGTAGGGACGTGCTATGTTTTCCTTTTTAATTTTTCTTATTCCTTACCTTTACCTTCAATACTTTTCCCAGGTTCACTTCCTGTGACAGTTGTGTCTCCTCATCGCCTCTAAGACACAAAGCTCTTTTACTACTGCTACTGCTCTACTGCTTAGTATTATTATTATCACCTTTCTTTTTATCATTATCAATGGCTGCCATTTACCGAGCAAGTGTTGGATGAGGCACTTAATATATTATCACATGAGTTTCACCACGAATTCTCTGAGTTAGTATGATTATCCTTGTCTCACAGATGGGAGAGCAAGGCTCAAGGGTTTAGATACTCAACTAGCAGATGACAGTATTTCACAATGAGAAGGATGGAGATTTGGGAGTTGGGCAAACTTAGGTCCAAATCCTGACCTCTCTCCCCTGCCAAAGATCATGCAGCTGTCAAGGGTGAAACATTGCTCTCTAAAGAAACTCCTTCTGAGAAGCTCCTGTAAATGTCACATGAAACTGTGTTTCTCAAGCTTCAATGTACATTAAGTCACGTGGGGATCTTGTGAAAAAAGACATGCTGATTTAGAAGGTTTTGTAGGGGACGTGAAATTCTGCTTTTTCTAACAAGCTTCCAGGAGATGCTGATGCTGCATTTCTGCAGATGACACCTACACAGCAAGGGAGGGAGCAACAACGCCTAAAGCCACGTAGCCCGTGAATCAGTGTTGGAGGTGGTCAGAGCAGTTAGAATGTTCCTCTTTGTTCACAGGTTCACACAGTTCTCTTGACCATTGGCAATGTTGCTGAATCTAATCAAGCTCTTTGGAACCTGCATCCTGACAACTGCCAATCTTTCCATTAGAATGCAGGACGTTTCTGCTTGCCTCAGAAGTTAGATTTCCCTTCAACGATACTCACCCTCCTGGAAAAAGAGAAAATCGCCTTACACACAGGTAAGAGGTGGAGGACAGGGCAGCTGGGTTCTCCCTGAGCACCACTACTTGGGGTAGAAGAATTCAGCTTTGGCCCATCGGATGCCAAAGAGTGTTACTGAACTTTATCTGCTCCTGCCCTTATCGTTGACTAGTCTAATAATTGATGAACAATCCTCTGTCACACAGCACTTTGCCTGGGACATCATGAGCATGTAGTATTTGAAGGCTTGTTAAATTCGTTATATCCACATATCCCTACATGATCCATAAAACTCCCTACTTCTCACGATGTGTCATGAAACAAAAGGAGTCTGTTTCAAATAAGTTTTGGAAACGGCATAGCATATCCCACTCTTGGAGATTTACAGTATGTTGTGTGTAAAATTCTCTGAGATACCCTGCAGTAATAAACCCCTTGCACAGATTGCCTTTTTCAATAATCTGGACAAGCTTTAGGGACCTCATGAGTCTAGAGTTGGAGTTGTACGGAGGAGGTGTGCTGTAGTCACACCAGCCTTTCTCCCGTCAACTGACTTACCACATCCATGCACATTTTCAGGCAGAACCTGAAATGACAACTGGGGCCGTCAATCTTCAGCTTCCTCCTTCTTGCAGCCTGCCTCTCCTCATGTACTCAACTTTATAAACTCTATGCTTTGTTGCTAAGGAAGTCAAATCTTACGCTGACCAGGATTAAGAGCACGGTCTGTGGACATGAACTAGGTATCCCAGTTTGCATTGAGCCTGTCTCTGATCGTATGCCTGGTTTTCTGTTTTTGAATGTGTAGGAATCAGCATGCATCTGACTTTTATTGCTGGGAAGAATATCTGTTCTCTCAATGAGTGAGGTATAGCTGTTTTTCTTTAAAATACCATTAAATGAAATAATACACGTATAGGATTTAGGACTCTGTTCTACTATTATTGTTTGTATTATTATTCTTAGGTAGAGGCTAGCATTCAATTTTTCAAACATTTATTATTTACAGCATATTAACAATATTAGCAGCTAATAAGATGAGTATTTCTCAGTATTAACCATTCAGTGATCCCTTCAGTCTTTTGTTTACCTTAATTAATATTTTTTTCCTGTTTGCGTCAACGTTTGTGACCATTCTTTGACAATTATTATAATACTTCAAGAAAAGTTGACATCCTCAGACATGAATCCCATGAAATTCCTTCAATATAAGTTAATAAACTTCATGTTGAAGAGATCATATTGCAAAACAAACATTAAAAAGATGATCTTTTTGTTTAGTGGAAAGAGGACTCGAATGGGTACAAGAGGAGTTGGATCACTTTTCTAGCCGTGTTCCCTTAAACACGTGTGCCTTTGGACAAGTCACTGTAGCTCTCTGAGTTCCCCCCTTTGTCTGTAAAATGAGGAGATGCTGAGAGCTTCCTTTGAGAAGTGGCAGGAATAGCACTGGATTCAATAGTTACCCTGTTGGTGTGTAAATTTAATCAGGCTCCTTCTCATCTCAGAATTTCAGTTTGTTTATGTGTAAAAAGATTGCATTAAAATTAGCTAGATAATTTTATCGTTTTTCCAGGTATGTTAGAAACAGAATCCTCAGCCTTCAGATGATACAACCTTAGCACTTGGTCCCCTTTTTCACTTTGGAGGCACAGGCAGATCTAATTTGGGCTGAGTGCCTCGACCCTGGAAAATAATTTTGTTTTTAAGAAAAAGAGAAGTGGCCAATAATTTTCAGGAAGTGAATTTAATTTAGTGTGGTGTATTTATGTGGAAATAGAATTCCTAACAAACTGTTAAGTAAACTCCGTGAAGATGGGGTCTTTGTTTTGTTCAGTGTCAACTTCCAGCACCTACAAGAGCACCCCAAAATGGTTGTTAAATGAGTGAATGATCTTACACTGGAAACACCTGAAAAAGCGGGAGAAACTAGTTTCTTGTGTGGCCTTGACCTTGTATGCTAGCAGCTTGTGGTCATTATAATTACAGTGATAAAGGCTGCTCAAAGGAGTTAGTGCTGATGTCTGGAGGCGTGATAAAAACCAACACCATAGATTCCCAGAGGGGATAAGATCTGCATGATGATTCTAAATTGGGGATTGTTTTCCCCTGCCTAACACTGTCAGTGTTGAGAGCACAAGAAATCACGGGGGATGACAATGTCTTTTTCACTTTGGCAAGGGTGGTTAAATCACCATGGTGATTACTAAAATTACGACACAGCCTCATGAGGCGTGTGAACAGAGATTTCAACATTGTCAATCACAAGTGTTCAATAATACGGAGTCCACAGTAAAACCAAGGGTTATTCTAAGTACTGTTTCATCCGTTAGACTTACTAGAAAGATTAATGATAAAAAAAAAAGCAGACCACTATGTTTAAATGAACTCTTCATTGTTTTGATCGATTCGTTATGTTTCACAACTGTACCTCTTGAAGGGGCTTAAATGCTCTTCAGTGGTTTCCTACTGCTCTGAGAACGATATTCAAATTTCTCAGAATTGTATTTGAATTACTTTCCATGTCCTATAGGCTCTGTTTATTTATCCCATCGTCTGCCATTCTTTCCCTTGCTCTCTCTGCTCAGGCCACATGACTTTCTGACACTTTCTTGAGCACGGAAAATTCTGCCTCTGAATTGCTCTTGCTATTTCTTATTTTGGAACAATTTCCCTATGTGGTTTTCCTACCTGGCTCCTTCTTAATCCTCAGGGCCCCATCTGAACACCAGCTCCTGGAAGAAGCCTTCAGCAACCACTCTATCCAAAGGAGGCCTGTCTCTGTGATCATCTAGCACTGCACCTTGTTTATTTCCTTTTGATCAAAATTTATCCTAATTTCGGGGAGGTTATTTACTCTCTTATTACTTGCCTTTCAAACTTCCATAAGGGAAGCAACCAAAGAAATGCTTATTTACATTTTAGCATGTGCCAGACACTATGCAAGTCCCTAGTTATAGAGTGCCAAATTAAATATTTGTTGAATAAACAATAAACCTAAATAGAATAAAAGAAAGGAAACCCAGTCCAGCAACTCTTCTTGATTTCTTTAGGCATAGGAAATAAACCATGCAGGATATGCTACATAAAGTTCTAAAAGCTTTGCTCTGGAGACTTGATCCCAGTCTCTCCACTTGAAACATTTCCTCCACTCAAATTTTTGGAACGCCTTAGGGCTTAGGGGCTGTGACGAGGCACACAAATCAGGTGATTCTTCCTGAAGGAATCAGCTTACTTTCAGGTATTTAACTATTTGATTAATAATAAATTTATGGTTTTCTTAAAATAAAGCTTTCATCATGAGAAGAAAAGAAACAGGAAAAGCTCATCTGTTTTTGTTTTATTTAAACCGGCGATTCTCAAACTGAATTTTTTTTTAAGGCACTAGTGTTGTCGTATTTTCAGTAGTGTTTGTAGGCATTCATGAAATTGAAATGCTTCAAATCATGTTTTTTTCTTATTAATGTAAAGTTTAGAATGATTTGTAACCAAGATTTGAAACACACACATATAGGTATATGTGTGAGTGTGTGTAAGTGGTGTGCCTTCCCTAAGACAAAAAATAGGACACATTAATGATTCTCTAGCACAGGGGTTGGCAAACTACTGTCTGTGGGTCAAATTCAGCCCACTGCCTGTTTTTATATGGCCCACAAGTTAAGACTGGTGCTTACATTTTTAAACGTAAAATATAAAAGGGACTATTAGGGGCCGACATAATAGTGGTGGCATAAGGGTTAAGTTTGTGCACTCCACTTTGGTGGCCCAGGGTTCACGGGTTCAGATCCCGGGAGCAGACCTATGCACCGCTCATCAAGTGATACTGCAGTGGTGGCCCACATACAAAATAGAGGAAGATGGGCACAGATGTTAGCTCAGGGTCAATCTTCCTCTCTCTCTCTCTCTCTCTGTCTCTCTGTCTCTCTCTCTCTCTCTCTCACACACACACACACACACACACACACACACACACACACACACACAGACTATTAGTCTTTCAGAAAGAACAGTTGCTCAAAGAGTTAAGGACATTGTCTCTTAGCAATATTTATTCTCTGGTCCTTTACAGCGGAAGTTTGCCCGTCCCTAATCTAACACACGAACTTACAGCACCGTGTGCCTGTTGGATGTCCTGTTGCAAACCCTGGAATAGTAATGGTCTATTATTATCAAGTGTTCTTGACAATATAATTTGGGGAAATAGTAATATATACTGTTCTATAAAGTTGGGTCTCTGAAACGTACCTTTAATTCTCTGCCTGCCAAGTAATAAAAACATCAGTAATAATAATAATAATAAACAATAATTATAATAGAAACAATATTTATTGGACACATTATATTCTAGGTACTATTCTATGATCTTTAAAAAAATCAACTGTTTCACTGATGTTTTCTTGAATAACTGTCTTAAAAAGTGAATGTCACTATTAAGGCTACCTAAATCACTCCCTTGATCAACTTTTAAGTAAGGGCTCTGCCTAACACAAGTAGACCTAATTTGCTGAATAATCTCTATAGATGATGAGGAGACAGTCCCAAAGATCCAAATTCTGGGGGTTGTAAAGCAGCAAGAGAAACATGTACACTGAGAGACACGCCTATGCCGTCTCCCATCATGCTTATTTAGTTTCTTCATCAAAGTCTCTAAGAACAAGTATTCCACGAACTTCCTCATTAGCCTCCCCTACAAGTGTGAGCCTATGTGAAATGGAACTCACACTGGAGCTATGTGCTACTGAGGGGAAGGTGAAGACTTTCATTGCTCTGGTACCTTCTGGAGTCCCAGATCATGTGTAAGAATGTTCATTCTATGATCACATATAATGTCGAGTGCTGTAGCATCTCCTTCAACTGGTCCTTTTGGGTCCCAAAGATATCTAGTTACTAGTTGCTTCATACAAGTCAACAAACTAGCACAAACACTATGTATATTTAGTATGTAGTCCTTAAAGTTCTGAGTGGAACACATGGCTTGTGTTTTTGTAAACCCACATAGATGAAATCAGAATAGACTCCTGTTGATAAGCTCGGCAAATCTCAATTCTTTGAGCTTTCACTAATAGCATTTTGAGATTGTTTTTGCCATCCTGTTAGTCATCTGCCAAGACAAATGGAAATTAATTGCTTTTTCATAAATGAGGAAAGAGATAGTGCATGCTATTCTTTTTATTTATGTATTTGCTTAAGGAGTGATGAATCAAGTATCGGGATAGTAATTGAACTTGAATCTTCTTGAACCATTCTCTGCCTTGTCCTGAAAAGCCTCACAAAACTGGAAACATTTTAATATCACCAATATACATCCTAGAATTAGAAAAGAAAGCTCTTTTAGTCTCTAGCATGTTTGATAATGTCTCCATATTAAAATTATGGAATCATTTTCCATAATATATATTTTATTTCACTACTGATGCTTATATGCTGGTGAACATACAATGTAGAGAAGAAATAACATTTTGAGGTTCTTGGCAAGCAGCAGAGGGCACAGAGAGGTCCACTAGATGAACTGGATGTGGGCTTCTGACATGCACAGCACAGAGATATGAAAGGGCCTGATATCCTTAAGACTACTGGTCTTCGATACCATTGTTTGGCATTAGGAAGTAGATTAATATGAAGTAGACTTCACAATTGTATACTCCTGCTCCAATTTTGCTGCACAGAACTTCATTCATTCTGCCTTTACATGTTTCATTTTACTCTTCCAAAAGAGAGTTAGTAATTTCTCAGCTTGGAATTATTTACACTTTAATGTTTGGGGATGTTTAGAATCCTATGGCAGAGGATCCCCACATTGCTCCCCACCCTCACCTTCCTGGCTCCATTGGACTGGTGAGAGCTGAATCTTCCTTTAAAGCCCAGATCATATGTTCCGTTGGAGTATAGCCTGACCTGAGATGGGGCTTGTTGTCCCTTCCTCTGCACTGTGTAGATTTTGATGTCTTCTCCTACTACAAGCACAAACACAGGGAACAGTGGTTATTTATCTGCATCTTTTGTTCTATCATATTGTGAGCTGAGCCTTCTTCACCATTGTATTTTTAAGGAGTAACTCAGTACTTGCAAGCGGAGGTACTACATGAATATTTTGTTAAATGAATAATGAGAAATGAGTAAGTAAAAAAAGATTTCCTGGGCCGGCCCGTGGCCGAGTGGTTCAAGTTTCATGTGATCCGCTTCAGTGGCCTGAAGTTTGTGGTTTCGGATCCCAGGCGTGGACCTACTCTGCTCTTCAGCCATGCTGTGGAGGCACCCCACATACAAAATAGAGGAAGACTGGCATGGATGTTAGCTCAGGGCTAATCTTCCTCAACAGAAAAAGAGAAAGATTGCTAACGGATGTTAGCTCAGGGTGTATCTTCCCCACCAAAAAAAAAAAAAAAAGATGTATAAAAAAAAAGATTTCCTTTCCTTTCTATATTTACCTCCTGCTACTATTTTCTTTATACACTGGACTCTGCCAGCCCCAACCGAATAGACATTTCTCAAGTAGGTCAAGTCCTTTCAAACCTTCTTGCTATTCCTCCTACGTGGTTGAATCTTACTGTCTTGTTTTCCTAGAAACTTTCTATTCTAAGCAACTTGCTTGCACGTCATGACCTTTTCTGTGATGTTTTGCTCAACATCCAAAGACTGAAGTGATCATTCTCTCACGTCCTTGCCTAACGCTTTGTTCCGTTCTCTGTTCTAGCAGGAACTACTTTTAGTGGGAGTTGTTAGCTTATTCCTCCACCTCGTCATGAGGAAATGGAAACTCTTTGATGATAGGAACCACGCTTGTTTCAGGAACACAGAACTGGGATTACATAGTAGTCTGTTTCATGTGGGTTCAAGGAAACACTAACTTTTATCAGAACACCATACCCAAAGATACAACTTATTATTTCACATTTCATTTTTAATCTTTCTTTATGAGTCACCATATCCTTACAGGATTTGGAAAAGAAAGAGAAAGAATGATAAGGCTAGAGAATTCTAAGGATTTCACAAATGTCTTCCCTCATCACCTCCTTTTTAGTTAAGTCTTTCCCCACAAGACACTTGACCTTTACAAAGTGGTTTAAGTGTTTGGCTCACTTGACCTGCTGCTTTCATTTGTACTTAGTCACTTGGATTACACATTTTGGACAACTGTTTACAATTCATATGATATTATTTATTAAGACTATGATTTCCTATGAATGAAACATGGTGTTCAACTAAAGAAAGTATATTTTCCATCAGGTGCAAAAGATTTGCAAAAGAGAAAGTTGTAATTCTTAGACATGGAGTCAACTATTATTGTGGTTAATCATGTATGAAATAGAGCATTTCAAATAAATCTGTAGTAAAAATGAATTTTTAAAAATTTCTTTAATCTTGTTCTGGAAACTATCCTTCTCCCTTATCTCCAAATACTTACCATGAGTGCTAAAATATTAGTAAAATTTTTCTTTCATAGGAATTCATTTTGAGGAAAGTATATTATAACATGAAATAGGAATTAGGGAGGTGTTTTCTGTGTTATGCTAGTTAATTTGAAAAAAAATTCAAGGAAGAATGAAGCAAGCGCAGGAGAGAGGTGGAAATAACATATAAAAAGATAGCACTTCCTAGTTTCTTCAAAGTCATTGTGTCCATCAATAAAGCTCCTTTTTAGTCCAAGCAATTTAAATTTTAGCTTGTGTTATTGCAAATAAGCGTCCCAACTGAGAAGAAAATGTCAAAGTCACATTCTGGCATTTGAAGAAAATGAAGAATCTGTATGAATATGTAAGGACATAATTTGACTAGAACATTATCTCTCTTCTTTCCATTCTGCCTCCTTTCAGGTAGCTGTGATAAGAAAGCTGGTCTTATATTTAAATGGAGACTTTGCTCTGGCCAAAAAATGAATTAGTTCATTATTTTTGGATGAATAAGTAAGCTCCTACCAATGAATACTTCAAGTCACTGACACCCACCTCCAGGGCTGTACCTTCAAATTAATAAATCTGTAGAATAAGATATAGCTACAGTACATGGTCCCTCCGTCCCCGCCATGATGGGGAATAATTTTAAGGGATGGAATTGCATTATCAGAATTTGAATATTGATAGTCCACTGAAGTTACTGATAGTTTTTGTAGGAAAAATGGCATGATAATGGTATATATATACATATATATATGCAAAATATGTGTATTTTGTTTCATGCGTTTCTCTAAAACTCCTCTGTGAAGTTTTCTGACCCTAACTAGACACATATTCATAGTCTCAGTCTTTCCTTTCCACCAACTCTGGTGCACATCACCATTTTTCCAAAATGAAATATTTTGAGGATACTTGTGTACTGTGAAGGTATTTTTCTATTTTGTTAGATTCTCTGTTATTTCTGAACTCTTGGTTTTTGGATGGTGCAATAATCTACTTAAGTGTCCACTTAGTCATATTTGTGTAATTGCAATGTTAGTTAGTAATAATATCTAACATTTATTGAGGGATCATGACATTCCAGGTAGTTCTCCAAGCACTGCTGATGTATTAATCTACTTAATCCACACAAATCAGGATGAGGCAGGTGCTTCTAATATCACCTCCATTTTACAAATTAGAAAAATGAGGCAAAGGGAGTTAATCAACTTGCCTGAGGCCACATAGCTAGTCAGTGTCAGTCAGGATGTAAACTCAGAGTCTGTATCCAGGACTCTACACTCTACGGTTCTAGGCATTTTCGCTGTAAGTATATTTGCAGCAAGCAGTTTTGCTGCAAATATTTTCACTGCATGACTAATTGGCCATAAAGGCAATTTTGCCCCAAAAGATAAAATAATTGGTTGATTGGCAGTTTTAGTTTCATTAGGTTACAAATGGTTTTCGTTTGGTTACAAATATGCAATAAATACGCATCCTAGTATTTGGACGAAACTGATTCCTCTCTTAATGAAGGAGGACATTTAGCAGAAAAAAAAGTGCGAGGCCGAAATGAGGAGGTGAATCAACAAGCAGACAAATAAAATGTACAAACTATGAACAAAAGACTTGGAAGACAAAGTACTTGGGTAACAATTCACAAAACAAAGTCAGTTCTTTGTACAGCATTGCCGTGAATCCACACACATTTAAATATTCAAATATTTGTGTTCAAATATTTTGTATTTTCACTTTTTGCAGTCAAGTCTTTTTAGTTTTGTTCTGCGTTCTTCAGATTTCATTATGAAAACCGTTTGTAAACAAATGAAGCCAAAACTGACCATCAACCGGTTGTTTTATCTTTTACGGCAAAATTGCCTTACGGCAAATTAATTGTGCAGTGAAGATCTGTTCGCGGCAAAACTGGTCGTGGCAAAAATACTGAACCCGACACTTCCTAAAGCTCTCGTGGTCAAAAGGTCAGTGGATTCTAAGGTCAGAGACTAAGTCCTGACTGTACCCCTGTCTGTCATGGCACTTAGCCCAGTCTCCTGTCTGATGGGTGCGATAAGATCTACCTCATTGGGGTGCAGAGATTTAATAGGCAGCATTGGTAACTAGCTGTATGAACAGTACACAAGAATTGATCAATATAGTTTTATTGGTTCTGACATCTGCATCAAGGGTTCTCAACTTGAGGTTGCTGGTAAACTAGACCCAAATGTTATATGTATGTATATCTATGCATTTTTTTAGTGGACAGGTGGTCTGAGTTTGTATGATATTATCCAAGGGATCCGCAAAACCAAAAGAGATACAGATTAGATGAACATTTAATTTATCTTCTAAACCAGGAGATCTTTGTAAATGAAAGGAAGTGCTGTTATTAATTATACTGAGACGAGTCCAAACCAGGATGTATGGTCACTCTATAAATGCTGGATGAAAATCTACATGTCTGAGTTTTAGTTTGCTCTTATATACAAATGAAAAGGTCACATTAATTTATTCCTAAGGGCCCTTCTACTTTTAGGATTATATGACTTTTTTTCAGTTAAATTTAAATCTAGCTGGCTCACTATGCCAGTGAGATCACTTAAGACTGCCTCTTGCTGTCATCTGTCATTTGAGAGGATAAACCACATTTACCATTGCATTTAGTTAGAATATGATTAGGAAAGCAAATGTGCAATGACAACAAAGAAAAAAATATACATGCAAATCCAAATATAAATAGATTTTGCATTATTCTGTTATGTATCATTCAGGATGCCACATTCATCCATTTGCATAGAGAATTATGAGATGACTGTGTTTTCTTCAAAATCTTGAATAGCAGAATCCTCAAACAGTAGAAATGTTCAGATGTTCAGTAAGGTTCAGATTGGCAAGGCCTTTCTTTGGGCTCTGAGTGTAGTATGATATGACAATTCTACACCTGCTGGAAAACACCATTACAATATTATCACCACACTGGTGGTCTTGCAGTGGTCAAGTATCTTTAACGACAAAATGGACCAAGGGTCCCAACTTTTGTGTGCGTTATAAAATGGTATCATTACCATGTTGGCGATTGATGAGGTTCTATTGTTATCCATCTTGACTTGGGACCTATGTCTTCTTTAAATATACCTTGGGATTCTTCCAGGGCTTTGAGTTTATGGTAAGGATAAACACAGAGACCAGTGCCTGGAACCAAAATGTCGTTCAGAAAATACTTGTTAGATTGAAGAAAGAAAAAAATATGAAATTCCCAAAGAAAAATAAACAAAGAGTATTTATGCTATTTTCTTTGCTTGAGGTTTTGTGCTAATATTCTATCGTTTAATAAAATCTTATAGACTCAAAGTTTGATTCAGTACATGACCCCAGAAAGTTATTTTTCTATTTAAATTGTGGTAAAATAAATGTAATATAAAATTTATTATTTTAACCATTTTAAAGTATGCAATTCAGTGGTATTAAGTACAGTCACAGTGTTGTGCAACCATTACCACTATCTAGTTCCAGAACTTTTTCATCACTCCCAGTGGAAAACCTGTATCCATTAAGCAATCACTCTCCATCCTCTTTTCTTCCAACTCCTGGCAATCACAAATCTGCTCTCCATCTCTGTGGATATGCCTATTATGAATATTTATTATAAATGGAATCAAAAAATATATGGCCTTTTATGTCTGGCTTCTCTCATTTAAAATAATGTTTTCAGGGTTCATCCATGTTGTAGCATAGATCAGGACTTTATTCCTTTTTGCAACTAAATAATATTCCATCACATGGATATATCACATTTTGTTTATCCATTCCTCCTTTGATGGATATTTGGGTTGTTTCCACATTTTGGCTATTGTCAATAGTGCTGCTATGAACATTTGTATATGAGTTTTTGTTTGAACACTTGTTCTCAAATCTTTTGAGTATATCCTTAGTAGTGGAATTGCTGGGTCACATGGTAATTCTGTTCAGCTTGTTAGAAACTGTCACATATTGCCTTCCTAACTACTTAAAATAGGAACTATGGGACAGATATTGCTACTATCCATCCACATTAATGTTCCTTCTCTCATAGTTGAGAGTCACTGCTGGGAATCAGCTGCCCGGCCAGGGATTATATTTCCCAGCACACTGGCGTCTAGGTGAGGCCACATGACTGACCCTTGCCAGTAGACTCTGAGTAGAAATGATGTGTGTAGGGCCAAGATTGTGAGAAAGTAGGTGTGCCTTCTCAAGTCTCTGTCTCTCTTTTTCTAGCTTGATGGAGATGAGCATAGCAGCCTTGAAAGTCACATGTGGACGATAGTGGAAGGGCCAGATGGGGGGCTGTGGTCCCAGAATCATTCATAGAACACTCTGCCCATGATTAAAAATACCATTTTAAAATTTTACTGGGTAATAAATAAACTTTTATCATCTATGAGCCATGACATATACTGGGGTTTGTTTAATTCAATGGCTAGCTTCATCTTAAATAACACAAACTGTAAGTTGAAGAAGGTAAGGAATACAAAGATGATAAAAGAGTCCTCTACAAGTCCTATCTGTCCTCAGCTTATCCTTTCTGCCTTTAATTGTTAAACTTTGTTGAGAAACAGGGAGAAAAAGGTTAGGAAGTACATCTAAACAGGGTCTTAAGGGTGCACAGTCTATTGTCAGACACAACTTGTGGGGAAGTGAATTCCAAGCATGATGTTATAGCACGTACATCAATACAAAACCTCTTGATCTTTTTTCAGAAACTAAAAGTAGTAGAATATTGCTGGAGCTTGGAAGGATGTTGTTAGATATTGGGTTGGGGGAGGCAGAGGAGGCCACAGAGTGCACAGGGGTCAGAATATGGAGGGTTCTGGATACCACAATGCAAAGTGGGTACTTTTCCCCATCAGTGATGGGGAAACTGAGTGTTCTAACTTGATCCAGTTTATAGTTTTGATTACATTTCAGAAGTGTTGCTCAGTTTGGTGTCCAAGAAGGATCTCTCCTGTGACGAGCACTTTTGCAATTTGGTCCTGAAGTATCATGAAGAAATGCGGAGAGACCACAGGTTAGCAGAGCCACACAACCGGTTATTGGCACATGACAGCAACCTGGTCCCAGCTCAGTTTTGCTAGAGAAGTTTTCACGAAGGCTGTGTGGACAGGGTACATATCACCAGTTCTTCTCCAGTAAACACTGAAACCACGTATGGGAGAGGGTGGAGAGCACATTGTTGGGGAGACTGGAGAAATTAATCTGGAACCTTTCTTTTGTCCTGGGATGTTTGTTTCTATCAATGTGTCAGACTGGAGAGATTTTGGATATTCTATTGCATGTTACTCAGGCCTTGGTGAGACTTGGTGGCACCACAGGCAAAACATCAAATGTCAAAAATTACCTACTTGTGTCCCTGACTCTATGCCAACATGTCTCTTGTCCTGAACTAGGTCAGTCTGACTTGCCAAGCAGAAGATGCTGGTGTGAAGCTCCTTGTTCATCCAAAGCTACCCTGATTCAAAGTCATCTCTTAGGAGAGGAATCAGGTTTGCCTGAGATCTTGATCCCCTTCATAATTGATAGCAGTTCATATATTTAATGAAAATATTTTTAAAATTTTATTTTATCATTATTATTTTTTTGTGAGGAAGATCAGCCCTGAGCTAACATCCGTTGCCAATCCTCCTCTTTTTGCTGAGGAAGATTGGCCCTGGGCTAACATCTGTGCTCATCCTCCTCTACTTTATATGGCAAGCCACCACAGCATGGCTTGACAAGTGGTGTGTTGGTCCGCACCTGGGATCCGAACCTGTGAACCCCGGACCACAGAAGCAGAACACGCTAACCCAACCGCCATCCCCCCGGGCTGGCCCCTTAACGAAAATATTTTAGTGTGATAAACATACATACTGTGTTCCTTATTGGTTTAGGAGCAGGATATGATGTTCTTTCTTTAATGAATCTATTAAACTTTTTTCTAACAGTAACATTTATCAACACATCATAATGGTTTAACTTCTTCTCAATTATTAAACTTCCAGTTGGACTTTACTAAGGCATTACTTACTTTCTTTAATGAGATAACATGCAATTTGCCTTTTTTTCCCTTTTTAAATGCATCCTTAAAAACACTATTTATTTTGCCTTAGAAACTATTTGTCCTTTATTTTTCCAACAGAAATATTTGGGGTTTAATTAAAACCATCAAAAATGCCATTAAAAGATCATTAGTAAAAACACCTGCTGCCATTATCACAAAGCACCGTTTTCCCTAGAGCCTAAAGGAAGTTTCAGTCTGTGGAAATGTGTGTATCATGTGTTTTATGGAATTGTGGTGCGGGATTTTTGCCAAGTCTTAGAAATTTTCGTCCACGCATCTCAGAAACTCCTACTTTGGACAATCTGAGTAGTGCCACACCCAAGTGAACCGAGCACCTTTAGAATTTATGAATAAACTTGAGATTTGGATTCAGGCTCCATTTGAATTTCACCTTCAATTTTAAATCAGGAGCAAGAGGACCTGGGTGAAGGACAGGGGTCATCTTTGTTCACCATAGCACTCTGCCACATCAAAACGATTCCAGATCTCTGCTGTCTGCAGCACATTTGTGATTTACCACTGGAAGGAGCTCCAGTAAAGATATTGAAAGAACACACCGTAGCAGTGTGGTTGAAAATGGCATGGATAATGAGGGGGAGAAAAAAAGAAAAAGAAAGACTGGCCTTACCTTCTGAAAGGCAGAGACTCAGGTTTGAAATTCTATGGCACTGAGATACATAAGATCATTTAAAAAATTTGAAATGTGGAACTTGTGTGAAAGTTGTAAGACAATAGCTTGAAAGCCTGTCATTTCCTTTTATTTTGTTTGCATCAAAGATTCCAAAGGGGAACAATAAGGGAGATACAGAAGGAATCAGAGACCATTACTCTATCTCAGAAAGCCATTAAATCTGTACAAAGAAGAGATCTCAGAAAAAGATCTGCTACAAATATTTAACTCTTTATTGGCCAAACTTCATAATCTTCCTATCTCAAATAGAAATAAATTTATGTGGCTTAACTGCAAAACTTTTTCTGAGTCAAGACAGTTGAGATCACTAATAATTTAGTAAGTGTGAGAATACAGGTAGGAGTTAAAACTGGAGTCGGACTGATTCTACAAATAATTATCATCCACTCTTTTTCTTTTCCTGAAAAAACAAACAAACAAAAGGGAGGTACTCAGTAAGTACACTAATAATAAATCCTACAGTCTACCTTTATAGTCAGAAATTTCTTCCCACTTTCTAAGTTAACAACTATTTTGATCTGTCCTCATTGATAAGAGGTAAATTAATTAGTTCAAGTGCAGAAGAATTACTCGTGACAGCCCATGCTTATTTTCTTGAGACAAAGGTCTCATTCACCAAACGTTAAGAGAAGTAGAAAATTGGTAATTTTTGAGTTACTTTGACAAGGTATATAAATCAAATCACCAATAATATCCAAAACATTCAGATGAGCATTCTTTGTTCCTGGTTACTGGCATGGCAGAAAATTAACCAGGAGAATTCTAGACTCCTCAGATATTGCTCTGAGGCCCAAGGGTGTCTCTATGATGAAGCTGACAGAAAGAATAGTAGTCAAAGGTGTTCTGTCTTTCAGACATCATTCTATCTAGGCACATCATTAATTTCAATAATAATTTTAGAAATCAAGTTATTTCTTATATATCCAAATCATATAGCCATTATGTCTGGCAAATGGTTGACTTTTGGTGGAACCAGCATTTCCAAAATTAATTTTTATCTACAAGTGTGATGGTTAATTTTATGTGTCAATTTGACTGGGCTAAGGGTTGCCCAGATAGCTGGTGAATATTATTTCTGGGTGTGTCTGTGAAGATGTTTCTGGAAGAGATTAGCATTTGAATTGATGAACTGAGTAAAGCAGATGGCCCTCCCCAATGTGGGTGGGCATCATCCAATCTGTTGAGGGTCTGAATAGAACAAAAAGGCAGAGGAAGGGCAAATTCACTCGCTGACTGCTTGAGCTAAGGCATCGATCTCTCCTGTCCTCGGACATCAGTGCCTCTGGTTCTTGGATTCAGATCTGGAGTTAACTATCAGACCCCCATTCTCAGGCCTTTGGTCTCTGACTGAATTACATTACTGGCTTTCCTCATTCTCCAGCTTGCAGACGGCAGATCGTGGATCCTTGGCCTTCATAAGCATGTAAGCCAATTCCTATAACAAATCTTCTCTTGTATGTATCTATGTGTATCCTGTTAGTTCTGTTTCTCTGGAGAACCGTGACAAACAAAAGGAGGGAGGAAAAGAGACAGAAAGGACAGAAAGAGATTGATTTAGTTCGAGGGAATTGATTCAGATTAGCCTTCTCTTTGAGAGTCATGATTTTTCTTTAGTATATGCACACTTCTGGAATTTCTGCAGTTAGTTTTGTTTAATTCATCTGTTTCCAAAATTATTTACTCTCAGAAACATTTTTTTTTCATTTTCTATATAGCATACTTTGAGAAATGTTTTATTACGAAAGTAATTCCTAGGATTTACCTTCTATGGGCTAATGAAGGATGGCTATTTAAAAAAATGTATATACATATACACACATTGGTTGTGTTATATAATTTGGCTGGTACTTGTATGCTCTATTGTTGCTCAAAAATAGCATCTTGTTTGAGAGGGTGAGGGTTGTTCATTTCATTTTCTAATGCTTGCTCTTTAATGTAGATTCCATTATGTCTACATAGCACTATTTTGAGTAGAAGGAATGATACAAATAAAAAATAAATGACTACTTATGCTGCCACATTTCTGAAAGAGTTGATAAAGATATTGACAGGTAAAGCAAGGGGGAGGGGACTTTAGTTTTGTGTTTTCTCGCATAATTATTTTGAGCATAGTTATCTTTGAAACCACATCATTATAATTTTCTCATCTCTCAATTGGAATAGAGCCCCTCCCACCTCTTTTTCACAGTCATTTTTGGAATTTTTTTAGTCCTGATTTTTATGCTTGAAATAAATAAAGTCACAGTAAGCAAAAATTTATTCTTAGTTTAATTATTAGTGTTATTAGTACTAAGAATTATTTTAGTAGTATTCTTTCATTTCATCTTTATTAAATTAACATAAATGATTTATTACCTTATAAAAGCCCCAAATTCTGATATCCCATTTGAATTTATTAATCCACCCATAGACCATTTGTATAAAATACTGACCACCTTGCATGTGTCATCAACACTGATCTTTACAATTTATTTACCTAATCTTCTGGCTTTTTGAATGATCATTCCCCATCAAGATCCTTGAGCATTTTTCCCCCAAACTACATAATGGTTTAAAAATAAAGACTTTCCCAGATGAAGGATACCTATTCCTCAGTGAAGAGTTTGTGGGCAGTGCCATTCCCATACTGGAACCCTAGTATATAACTGGATATATGACAGAAAATAGGAAAACGTCTATCTTGAAAACTAAAGTGAATTGTGAAAAAAAGGACAAAGACCTCTTCATTCTGTGGCAGTGAACTAAGGTAGCTTCTCTAAGGCCATGTGTCAAAACTGAGTTTTGACTTTTGCTTCAGGAGAAAGATCTTTTTGGCCATTACTTTTTCACTATGCTATTTGTAGTGGTAATGGTTCCATGCAATACTTATGGTCATGAAACCTTTTCCTGTTTCAAAGCACCTGGAAATAATTTCTAGTGCTGCTTTTCCAAAAGAATTACCCCTTTGCGAATGCTTAAATGTTTGCGTTGTTTTCTCATTTAACTCCAAAATGAATGCGGTATGATTTGCCAATCCAATATCAAAAGGATCCCTCAGAAATGGCAGATTGTAACAAAACTTTGAGACTCATTCAGAGGAAAGAATGTTTCCATGTAATCAAGACCTGTTATCATCAAATTCAGCCCAGTGGAAATGCACCTTCTAAGGGAGTCATCGTTCTAGTAAGTATATTATCTTTTGATGTTTGGTGTTTTGGAGGTCAGATTCCGGGGTTTACCAAAGACAGAAAGATACAAATAAACCTATATATTGACACACAGAGTCCCTGGAAATATAAATGCCCATGTATTCAATGGAAATAATTCTGGAATGGGATTAAGATCACTGGATTCTGCTCCCAGCTCTCCTTCACTAAGTAGCCGTGGGAGCTTTTATAAATCCCTTGACAGTTCTGTGTTTTAGGGTTCAAACAGCAAAAGAAGGGGTCATATGGTCTATAAGTAGAAAGTTCCTTACAAATCTGCTACAACATGTAATATATTTAGTTCGTGGGCCTTTATTTGTGGTCGTAGTAGAGGGACACAGGAGAAGAATGACATTTTCTGTGACATGTAATCAAGCCCCAAATCTCTTGGAATTTCTTATTTATGCTCCACACTTCAGGAACCTGGAAGACCACTGTTTATTTAGAAAATAATCTAAAATTAACCTGTCTAGATTCTGAATCATCTCCAGTATGTCAATAGCCATACATTTGTCAATGTATCTCTCCAAATGTCCTTAATTCTTTCTTAAAATCTAGTTTCAGAACCAAGGCATTTACATAAAGTGCCTCCACAGGAGTCAGTCAACAGGCAGCTCATAAGTCATATATATTGAACCTTCTTCAGGAATAGCATATTTTCTACATACTGGAAGTGACACTGAAGAAATAAAGGATTTAGAGCGTTTGCTCTCGGGCTTTTCTAGGAGTAGCTTTGAAAGGATGAACAAGCGAGCAGTGGATGCAGTTGACTGTATATTTTGACTGATCAGTGTGGCCAAATTTACTTCTAAAGAATGCTTAACAAGTAAGTGGCTGTGACTTGTTAAATTTAAGACAATTTTTTCAGAGCAGTTTTAGGTTCATAGCAAAATTGAGAGGAAGGCATGGAGATCTCCCATATATCCCCTGCCCACACGCATGCGTAGCCTCTCTCATTGTCAGCATCCGCACCAGAGTGGCACATTTGTTACAATTGATGAACCCACACTGACACATCAATATCACCCAAATTTCATGGTTTACATTAGGATTTATTCTTGGTATTGTATATTCTGTGGGTTTGAACACACATATAATGACATGTATCCACCATTATGGAATCTTACAGAGTAGTTTCACTGCCCTAAAAATACCCTATGCTCCACCTATTTATCTTTCTCCTTACCTCCAGCTCCTCTCCTGACAACTACTGATCTCTTTACTGTCTCCATAGCTTTGCCTTTTCCAGAATATCATATAGCTGGAATCATACGGTATGTAGCCTTTTCAGATTGGCTTCTTTCACTTAGTAATATGCATTTAAGTTTCCTCCATATTTTTTCATGGCTTGACAGCCCATTTGTTTTCAGTGCTGAATAATATTCCATTGTCTGGATGTACCACAGTTTACTTATCCATTCACCTACTGAAGGACATTTTGGTTGCCAAGTTTTGGCAATTATAAATAAAGCTGCTAGGAACATCCATGTGTAGGTTTTTGCATGGACATAAGTTTTCAACTCCTTTGGGTAAATAGCAAGGAGCATGGTTGCTGGACTGTGCAGTAAGAGTATGTTTAGTTTTGTCAGAAATGGCCAAACTATATTCCAAAGTGACTGTACCATTTTGCATTCCCATCAGCCGTGATTGAGAGTTCCTGTTGCTTCACATCCTCATCAACATTTGGTGTTGTCAGTGTTCCATATTCTGACCATTCCAGTAGCTGTGTAGTGGTATCTCGTTTTGATTTGCATTTCCCTGATAACCTGATGTGGAGAATCTTTTTATGTGCTAATTTGTCATCTGTATATCTTCTTTGGTGAGGTGTCTGATAAGGTCTTTGGTATATTTTTTAATCTGGTGGTTTGTTTTCTTATTGTTGAGTTTTAGGAGTTCTTTATATATTTTGGATAACACTCCTTTATCAGATATATCTTTTGCTGACAGTGACTTTTTAACCAGAATGGTGTGGCAATATATTTCCTTATTGTGCACTTCTCTTCTCTCTATCCCAACTGCCCTATCCTAGTTCAGACAATAGTGCCTGCCCTAGAACTCTGAAATTTCTCCCTAACTGGGCTTTCTCCTGAATTCTTCCATCAAAGCACTGTTT
The DNA here is from genome assembly GCA_031878705.1 of Tapirus indicus. Taxonomy (NCBI): domain Eukaryota; kingdom Metazoa; phylum Chordata; class Mammalia; order Perissodactyla; family Tapiridae; genus Tapirus; species Tapirus indicus. The sequence continues at coordinate 25,287,499 of CM062927.1, read as the reverse complement.
TGAGCACCTTGCTTCCTGGTTTTAAAACATTCAAAGTCTCCACGTGGTTCCTAAATAATGGCTAAAATCCATACTTTGGAATTTCTCCTTTCTCTGTCCCTATCCACACTTACAGCTTTATCTTCTACTCTAACCCCTACCACTGTGTACTCCTCTTCACATAGGTCAAGTAGATCCCTCTGCAGTACTCACTGTCATGTGGTTGCTTACTTGGTTTTTTTTTTTGCCTCAATGCATTTCCCTTTCTCTCTAATAATATTCCATTTATCTTTTGAAACCCAGTATAAATGCCAGCTTCCCTCACGAAGGTCATTCTGTGGTCCTTATCTCTGCCTTTTAATATAAGGAATTATGTTCATTATTGTATAATCGCATCATGTTTTATTTCTGCAGCTTGTGTGCATGTTGTCCTCAAAAGATTATGTTTTTCCTTGAGGGCACATTCTGTTCCACACCTGTTCATCTTTTGATTCTCAAGAACACTCACCAGAGTTCCTTGCATAACATTTTTAGAATTTCAGTAAATTGATTGAATCAATTGCTACATCATTTTGACTGCTCAAAACCATTTTAAATGAGTTTTTTTGCTTTGTACTTATCCATTAAATTTCTAATTTATTCTACATTTACTTTTCCACTTAAGTACAATCTGAGGGCATTTGTTTGAAAATTATGACACTAAGTAATGAGTTGAATCCTAAATGAATAAGAATAACTATACTTGGGAGTGATGTTTGCTTTAGAATTTCTCCAGATTTGTCTTGTGTTACTATATATATATATATATATGTTATATATACACATATATATGTGTGTATAGATATATATATATAGAGAGGGAGGCAGAGAGAGTTGAAAGTAAAATAAGGCACCAAATTAAAGTTTTGGCATGGGTCACATTATTTCATTATTATTATTATTGTGAGGAAGACTAGCCCTGAGCTAACATTCGTTGCCAATCCTCCTCTTTTTTGCTGAGGAAGACTGGCCCTGGGCTAACATCCATGCCCATCTTCCTCTACTTTATATGGGACGCCGCCACAGCATGGCTGACAAGCAGTGCGTTGGCAGGTGCCTGGGATCCGAACCCGTGAACCCCGGGCTGCCAAAGCGTGAACTTAACCGCTGCGCCACCAGGCTGGCCCCTCATTGTTATTATTACTAGAGATTTCAAAAATGCTAAATGCTAGTTTATCCTGTTAAATATAGCATACTGTTTACTTTTAAAAATTCTTGATTGAGTACTCTCAAGTGTTACACAATTAGATCTTAGACGCTATGTTTAACATAAGAGAAGCAATCTGTAAGTGGAAGGATGTGCATGCATGTGTGAGAGAGAGCCAAAGGCACAGTATTCAAACAGCTGAAATGGGGAAGAAAATGGTTAAAGGGAAACATGTCATCTCTCAGGTAGGCAGAAGGTAGTGTGTAAATGACTGACAATCCAATTAAAGAGTTCTTTTTAAGCAAAAAAGTGTGGCAGAGTAGAAAGTTATGAACTACATAACACACCATGACACAAATTCCCAGGGCAACCAGTACCATTCCATTTTCAAATATATGTCTGAGAAAAGCCATGAATAATGGATTTCATATAACATCTTTGCTATGAATTATTTAAAGTATTTATGCTGACAAAGTGATCATATATATTTTTTTCATTACAGTTTTGTGATGTGGTTAATATTCTCTGCTTGTGATATTAGTGCAGGGACATGATACTAGACATGTTTTAAAGACTACAGTAGATTGTCAGAATTTAGATGGCATTGTAAGCATTTGGAAAAAATCCACTGCAAAATCCAACATAATTTTTTCAAAACTATTCAGAAAGAATTTGTATGTTTTTTTTTTCCAGAAAAAATGATGTAAAAATAAAAAGGACAGGTACATGCTAAATTGTGGTTTGGTTAATTTTCTGATTTACTGTTATGGATTCTTCTGTGTTTCACATCTCAGCAAAATCTTGAGAAAAGGTTGTTTTTTTTTCCTCTTCACCGATCTCCAACATGGTGGAAGTTAGCCAGGCAAAATAGAGTTAGAATGCAAATGACTTAATTATCTGAAAATATCAGACTCTCCAGCCAAAACTCATATATTTAAGCGTACATCTCAGTAGGAAAACATCTTAAAGCCAGAATGTCAATTTTGGAAGCTATCTCAGAAGTTGTCAAGACGGAATTCATTTTCTGACAAAGGAGGATGCTGAAGCATATTGAAAATTAAGCTAAGGTACCATCGTGTTGTATTTTCAGCACAAATTTGTTACATCTGCTTAACAACATTTACCAAATGCCCACCATGTTCTATATGCTGTGCTATGATGTGTATATAGTGGTAATATGAGATAGAAATTATCAGTGTCAGGGACCATTTCTTTGTAGGCTTACTGGAACTAAATTTATTAACAACCAAATTTATATACATACAATATATATTATATAACATATATTATACATGCTATATAGCATGTTTATGTATGTTATGTAAATGATATTTATTTATGATATATATTGTATAACATAATGTAATATATATATTTTATTTAACTCTGGATTAATATTAATTCTGTTAGTCCTACTATTATATACTATATATCATATATGTACAAACAAGTAAATATATCGTGTGTGTGTGTGTGTGTGTGTGTGTGTGTATGATTACTATTTTCCCTATTTTAAAACATGGCTGAAACTCACGTTCTAAAACAGGGATTAGAATAATATATAACCGGGGCTGGCCCGGTGGCGCAGCGGTTTAGTCCGCGCTTGGCAGCCCGGGGTTCGCGGGTTCGGATCCCGGGCGCCCGCCGACGCACTGCCTGTCAGCCACGCTGTGGCGGCGTCCCATATAAAGTGGAGGAAGATGGGCACGGATGTTAGCCCAGGGCCAGTCTTCCTCAGCAAAAAGGGGAGGATTGGCGATGGATGTTAGCTCAGGGCTGGTCTTCCTCACAAAAAAAAAAAAAAAAAAAAGAAAAGAATAATACATAATAATGTTAATGGAGTACACATTATATATACATAATAATTGTAATAACCAAACTATCTACCATTTTTGAGCTCTTAAGTAAAAGCCAGGCCCTGGGCTAAGTCTTTTCCATAATTTATCTCATTTAATTCTTGCATGCCATGTGGATAGATAATTATTCTCATTTTAGAGATGGGGATATTGAAGCTCAGAGAGGTTGAGTAATTTTGTGCAATCTCTTAATGTGAGCCAGAGGCAGAGCTGGAATTCAAAACAAGTTTTCTCTGATGCCAAAAGTCCCATTTTTTAGTGTTTGTGACATTTCTAGTAGTTCATATGCCAGCATGCCATGCCCAGTGGACCTAATTGAGTATAATAAAAAAAAACCACATACTGCAAATTTTGTTAGAAACTAAATTATTATTAATATTAGCATTAGTAGAACCCTGAAAGCCTGCCTAAAATTATTCAAAATGAGGGAAGGAGTGTTTGGCTAAGCATCCTCCCTTGGTTGCAAAGTTCTTTAGTGTAAGGGCTTTGTTTTTGCCTTTATGCAGTAGAAATATATATCTAGCCAAATATCTAAGCTAGTATTTGGATGCTTTATGTAAACTAAGTCAAGAAAGAGTTATTTTTTAACTTTTAAAATTTAAGTATAATATACGTGCAAAAATGCACATATCACAAATATACAGTTCACTGAAGTTGTCCAAACTGAACACACCTCTGTATTTAGCCCCAAGAAAAAAAAAAAACAATGTTGTCAGCACCCCATGAACACTCCTCCCCATCCGTGGTCTCTTACAGTCACTAATCCTTTCTCCTCCCCAAGCGTAACCACTGTTTTAACTATCCTGACTTCTCACAGTATAGATTAGATTAGTCTGTTTTTATACTTTATATAAATGGTGTCATCATCCTTAATTTCTTTTGCATGTGGTTGTTGATGTTTTATTTTCATTGCTGCGTGTTATTTCATTGTGCAAATATACTGCAATCTATTTATTAGTCCTTCTGTTAATGGACATTTGGGTTTTTCCACTTTTTGCATAGTGTTTCTATGAACACATTCTAGAGAATTTTGGTGAACATATTTGCACATTTTTTTTTGAGTTTATACTTAGGAGTGGAATTTCTGGGTCGTAAGATATGTACATATTCAACATAGTAGTTACTGCTACGTATTTTCCCAAATTTATGTTGCCATTAACAGTATATGAAAGTACTGAGTGCTCTCCATCCTTGCCAATACTTTGTATTTTTTTTCTTTTTCAATTTAGCCATCGTGGTGAGTGTAAAGTCATATTTTACTGTGATTTTTAAGTTGCATTTCCTCGTGACAAAATGATTCTTAGTACCTTTCCATATGTTCTTTGGTATATCTTTTATGAAATATATATTCAAGGTTTTTCCTTTGGGTTGTCTGTCTTTTTGGTATTGATTAATAAAGGTTTATTATATATTTTGGTTATAAGTCTTTTGTTGAATATATATGTTACAAAGAACTAACTGTGGAATGAAAGATTTTATATAGAAAGAGAGAGCTTAAATTTATATAGATCGTCTAAGATTTTATATATGTGTGTGTGTGTGTATGTATATATATATGAGAGAGAGACGTCAAATTTTCCCAACATTACATGACAAATGCTTGAATCCTTATGACTATTACTCCTTTTTAATCCTCCTCCCCACAGATTCCTAACACAGTGCTCTTCAAGAGATCCAGGGAAAAAAATTTGCTGACCTCCTGGTGATTTTCAAGATAAGATAGAGGATCTTTGAGACTGAGAGACTCACATTTCTTCTTCTAGACCAATAATGAAAAAAGACCACCTGGAAATTATTTTCCAGGTGAACTCTTAGCAATCTAGTTGGAAAATTCAGATAGCGATAAACTTTTGGACCTAAACAGGGCTGGGTTAAATTTATTCTAAACACTTTCTACTCTTAAGCAAAACCAAGAATTAAATGAGAGCAACTTCTACAAGTCTGGGTTGAGTTTCAATGCTCACACATCAAACAGTATTAAATCTCAATTTCTAAGGGTTAGAAACAGCAAGATGCCACTTATTCTTTTCATGGCAAAACTCTCAACATTCTTTATAGAGCTTGTCATGGTGTGTGTTCCAATTGCTGTCAAACAGGCTGCGATATATCTTGCTAAATGTAGGTTTGAATTAAAAATCTTCAGGCATTTATAGGAAAGTAGTTTAGATATAGCTGAAGGGAATCTGGGAAAAGGTAAATGATTTCACGTTCTTCCTATTAAGAACTGACCAGAAACAATTGCAGTGACTGTTCTGCTTAGAGTAACAAAAGAAGACTGAGAGTTTAATTAGCTTAAAATAAGGTTATAAGTGACAAGTCCTGTGCTCCAGCTAGCTAGTAAGATGTCATTATATATTTTAAAACAAATAAACTCCTCCCGCCTCCAAGGAAGGAAAAGTATTTTTATTCACAGATATAAAAGTCCTTTTTAGATCCTGTTTGACAGCAGTTTCTTTAATCATTGTCACAAACATTCCATTTTTTTAGTAACCTTGGTGACTTCTTGAATTGTGCTAATGCAAGAAGGCTAAATTTCCATTTCCATTAACTGACTCATTTATGCATCCCTAGCAAAGAGGGGAATATTTGTGAAACAGAAAGACTAGAAATGTTCTATTTTTTCTTCTCAGTGAAATGGGGAGCACAAGGTTTGGGAGGCACATAGGACAGAACATGCTGTTAAGTCTGAAAGTCCATCCTCTCCCTCTATACCATGCTACCTTTATTTGGATAGTCTTGTTCCCTTTTCATCTTTGTAAAAAAAAAAAAAAATCAGATCCTGTCTATATTCACGTTGGATGATATTCAGAATCCTGTCTAAATCGCCGGTTGTGTAAGCAGTTTCATGGTTCACCTTCATTTGGAAGAGTAGTTCTCAAGTACTAAACATATTGACAACACAGAACACAGGATTTTCAGAACACTTGCACGTGGTTCACAGATGTTTTGAAGCACATTTGTATATCCCAAAAGAAAAAAACTTTGAAATAAAGTCAGATCACTTGAACATTAGAACTTATTTCAAAGCCAATTGGTCAAGGCGTGTGTTAAAGCCATAATTTTCTATATAACATATTTGCCATGCCCATTCTAGTACATCAGATATTGGAAGTTAATCAATCAATATCGATCAAAGCAGCTCTTCTGCACATCAAAGATTTTAATATAAATTGCTTTTGGGGCGGGAACTAGAGAGACTGAATGTATTAGGTCAAGCCAGGAGAAATGATAGAAAAATGTAGAATGTAGTTCAGGAAGCAGAACCCAATTTACAGATGAGTAACTGAGATTCAAAGAGAGTAATAATCTTGTGTGAAATTACACAGTTTAAGAAAGTGTATGAAGGTTAAAAGTAGCTCTGTATGATTACAAATTCTTATTCTGAGCCTCTTTCCACCACTCCCTAATTGTACCACACAGATATTCAGCTGCAGTTGGCTCCCCTCTTCTGGAAAACACCAGAGATTAAATTAAAATGGAATAGATTTGACAATTTCAAAAGGGCAATGAATGACACTTTAACCAAAATTAAAATATCTTAATTTGGATAGGGCTGTATAGTATACACTAGCTTCGAGATATACTCTCTCGTTAAACTCTTTGCACATCCTTTTCTTGTGAGAAGGGATGATGTTACATCACTGTGCTCAGGTAGATCAAAAGTTTGTTAGCTCTTGAGTGCCATTTTGGAGTCTGAGAATACAGGGGTGGATGTTTGGAAGGGAAAGTTTAGAAGGAAACGCCTTCTATCTTTTGCATTATTCTAAGAGAAGAAAACAAAATTCCCTAAATACTCAATGATTTTTTTTCCTTTCTTAAGAGCAATCATGTATGTTGGGATTTTTTTCAGTGTAGAAAATAAAGGCAAAGAAAGACAATCTTTCCATCCAGATAGTTATTTTACCTTTGAATTTTTAACTCTACGTATCTACCTAGCAAAGTAACAAAATAAAAAACAAAAATTATCCCCAAATTCCCCAAATTATTTCTAGAAATAATAATAAAAAAAAGTTTATTCCAGCACATATGCAGTTTTTAAGGATTTGCTCACCTAAAGGGGCCAAATTTGCATATTGTTTTACATCTTGCATTTGTTTAGGCTAATGAAGGGAGCTGTCCAGGACATGTTGAGTGGAACTATCTACCTCCTTCTTTTTAAAGTTTTCACGCTCTTTGACGACATTGCATTGTTTTGCAGCCAGTATTCGGCATTGAGCTTCCAATAATTTCTACGATGGAATGATACCTCTGACACCAAGGTGCATCTGTCCCTAAGTCAGGGACAAAGATAGGTGGCTTGGTACGATTTGCTTGCGATTCCAGGACAGCAAATGTTACCATACGTTCTATTAGTTTGTTAATTAGTAGGGTGACTATATAATTTATATTCCAAACAGAGGCACTTTTGAGAGAGAAAGGAGTGCTCATAATAATTATACCTGACAAGAGGCATAAACTGGACTGACCAGGGCCAAATGGGGTATATGGTCACTCTTAATTAAGAATATGAGATACCTCCTTTATTTTCTGTATTACTGGTCTCTCCCAGTCATCCCCCACAATTTTGTCAAAGTGATGTTCCATAGAGACACATCTGATGGCCCTCTCCTCAAGCCAATTTTTTGAAATAATAGTCTTATAGGAATTCCTTGAAAAATATTGATCTTTTAAGATTTTATATCTTACAGCCTTGCTCACATGTGTTTTCTCTGACTAGAATATTTTCTTTTTCCCTTTCTAACTTTTTAATTCCTATTCATTTTCCAGTTCAGCTATCACCACTCTATGTGGAAATTCCCAGCCTCCTGTTGCTCCTTACTAGCTGTGGGGACTCTGGGAAAAAAATTAACCTAGAATTCTTTATCTTCGTGAGTAAAACAGGAGTAATTCCAAGAAATTGTTTAGTGGATGAAATGACAAAGTATTATGTCACAGTGCCTACCAAATCATAGAAAACCAAAATAAACAAACAACACTCAAAAACTTTGAATTGTATTTGGGTTTCAAGAAACTGTCAAAAATATCTTATTCATAAACTGCTTCAGCTAGAAGATGAGACAATTTCCCATCTTAAATACCAAGAGTTACACACAGAATTTTATAAATGGGAAAGCAATAGATTCAAAGTGAGAAACTTAAAAAGCTTATGATTGATTGATTGCATTAACTAACACATTTTGCTAACAGTCATTAATTTTCACACTAGCCATTGATTTATCACTTGATGCAGTTATCAAAACAAATCTTAAAACCAGTTCAAATATAAGGATTCCTAATAGGTATTTCAAAACTTGAACTCTAGAAAAGGATGGTATTTATATTCTTTGTCCTGGGACTCAGGAATAAGAAAAGACTGCTTCTAGTAAACATTCAAATTTTTGAGAATTTTAGCTGGCAGATAAAATTTACTGATTGAAAGCTAGTTTCCATTGCAAGAAAGTGTTTCATATTTCTGTGTTCATATTTTTGTTTTTAAAAAGGTGGTTATTGGGGCCAGCCCCATGGCCTAGTGGTTAAGTTTGGTGTGCTCTGCTTTGGCGGCCTGGGTTCATGGGTTCGGATCCCGAACGTGGACCTACACCACTTGTCAGTCATGCTGTGGTGATGAACCACATACGGAAGAGAGGAAGACTGGCATGGATGTTAGCTCAGGGTGAATCTTCCTCAGAAAAAAAAGGTGGTTATTGCTACCCCACCTCCACAGCATGTTAAATGTTCGCCTAAAAGTTGATTGGTTCCAAAGCAGTCCACCTTCACAAAGAATTCAGCTACTGAACTTAAGGAATAGAAATACTCTTTTTCTTCATTCTTTTCAACCCATACAAGACATATTCACAATGCTTCGGTTTCCTGTCTATCTCCTCCATTTTTGTAAACATCTTTCAGGAGAGGAACTGTGCTTTCTTTTTTCTATTCTTAGCTCCAAGTATCCACATACTCACTAAATGTTTGAATGAATGCATAAGTGGTTTTCTCTTGAACCTTTCCTGTGGATGCCAGTCACATTGGAGATACCTCAGTTTATTCATCCCTTATTTACTTTTTCGTGAGATTTAGAATGATGAGAATAAACCCATAGTGATATGTAAGTTTTATCTAATTACAGATAAGTATGTTCTAAAAGTGCTGTTCCTTTAGATCCTCTTTTTATTCATAGCTGTCCTTTGGATACTTAAAGATAGATAATGGAAACACTTAATAAATTTAATGGGAGGAAATTTTCATTAACATCCACAATATGCTCACAAGATGCATTTGACTCATTCTCTTTGTAATGGTCAAGAACTCTTTGCGATTTCTCTTTAAATCCTTGTTGGAAAATTCTGAGTGTTATCATAATATCATGTCATTTGACAGAAACTCCTATAGAATACGGTTAAAAAAAGCCACTTAGATTATTTTTGAGAAGTGAGAGTTGTTTTAAAATATCTAAGTTCCTTAGTCTTTTAGAAAAATCCAGGCTGCCGGGAGAGCTGACTTCTGTGAGGTCATTTTTAGACAAGCCCCTGGGGTTGAAGATGCCACATAATAGCTGTCTGCAGCAATAGTTATCTATATCCTGGTATGGGAAACATGTGTTTGTATGCTGAGCTTTTATACAAATTCAAGAGAAGCTGTCCATTGTGAGCAGTGAAGTAAAATGATGGGAAAGACTGCCACTGTCATCCTGGGTGGGTGTGCTATCCACAGGTAACAGAACAGCTTTTGACAAAAGAACATATTCTCTGTCCTTGTTGCCTCAGGAGAGTTAGTAATCCTATGGCTTGAAGGCAAGTCTCCAGGGGATTTTTAAAAAAAATTGTTACCCTGCCATTCTGAAAAGGCTTTTTAGATGGCTGGGTTTTAAGTTCTGCTATCCTAGCAAGGCAGCGAAATGGAATGGAAAACATACGTATTTTGTTGCCATATACCTAATACTTATAGTCAAATACTTAAACTCTCAAACATTCAGTTTCCTAGTCTGTAAAATAGGGATAATAACAGCATCTACTTCAAAAGTGTCAGTGATGATTCAATGAAATGGTTCTGCGCCTACACACGGGGTAATCAATATATGTCAGCAATTATCATCATTTGTTATTAGTATCATTTAGTCATTTAGCCTTTAGGCAGGGACTAATGATTGACACTTCCTACTTTCAAGGCTCTGACAGTGTTTAAGGAGATAAGGCACACACACACAAAGCTATTCTATTAACCAGTGAATCCATAATTGCCCTGAAAGGGGACTCTGGGAGTTCTGATTTAGATGAGATTCTTTTCAGCTTGGGGTGGAAAGTGTGTGGGGCGGGATGGAATTGCTGGTTTGGGAAACATTCTCTTAAAGCTGGTGGATATGGGAAATGGTAAAGAATTGAGTTTGGATGGAAAGCTTAGAAATGTAATTTGGTTCCCGACTGGTGTCAGCTTTGAATGATAGCCTGTGAAATTTGTTTGTGGACACCTGGAAGACACTGTTTTTGACAGAAAGGATCAATGCAGTACTTTACGAAGATTAATCGTCTTTAATATATAAGTTGGATAAGAATACAGAGAAACAAAAGGCTGAGATTCCAGACAGAAGGCTCTTCTGGCTAAACTAGACTACTTTAGACCGGATAGGAAGTATAGAGGGCTCAAGGGAAAAGATCGTGGGAAAAGATCATGAAGGTAAAAGTGATAGGATTTGAAGACAAATTGACTCCTATGTGCAAAGGGAACATTACAATTTTGAACTTGAATCACTGGGAATTTTCCATTGTTGAAGAAGGAAGTCAGGGAGAATTTCTAAATTATTTTAAAAAAGATAATCTTTTTAGTTTTGTACAATGGGACATCTTGCGGGTGCTGTTCAGCAATCCTCATGTGGGTATGACTTTAGAAGTTGGATTTGGAGATACATACTGGAAACTGGATGTAATTAGCCAGTGGACTCAAGCATAACTCAGATCTGAATTTTAATCCTTAACAGGACATAGAAGTTCCCTTGAATATGATTAGCCTCTTGGAAACAGCTGACAAATGGTGTAATTTGATTAGAATTCAACCTCTTGGGGTTTTTTTTTTTTTTTTGAGGAAGATTGGCCCTGCGCTAGCATCTGTTGCCAATCTTCCTCTTTTTTTTTTCTTTTTTCTCCCCAAAGCCCCAGTACACTGTTGTGTATCATAGTTGTAGAGTTGTAGGTCTTCTATATGGGATGCTGCCTCATAGCATGGCTTGATGAACAGTGAGTAGGTCTGTGCCCAGAATCCAAACCGGCGAACCCTGGGCTGCTGAAGTGGAATGCGTGAACTTAACTGCTACACCACAGGGCTGGCCTCAAACCTCTTGGTTTTAAAGAAAATGTTTGTGGGAGACTTAAACCTCATATAAAGGGAAACTTTCTGCTTTAGAATAATGGTCAGATAAGGAGACATTATGGGGCGCTAATATTGGTATTCTGTTTATACATCCACTTGTCATGGTTGGGTAAATTCTCAAAAGACTGGAAATTCAATCTTTTGATGCAGTCATTTTAAAAGAAGATTTAAATGCTTTAAGAAAATTTGCTACTCTTTCCTAGTTAATGGTGACCAAGCAGAGGAAGTAAATGGCACAGACAGCCCCCACCAACTCCCTCATAAACACACAATTTCAGATGGACAGTATGGTAAATGTATTTCTTGTACTTTCCATGCATTTAATAAGTATCAAAAATTGGAATCAGGAGATCTAAAATCTTGTCCTAATTCTGGCCCAGTCCACTGTGGGAGCTTAAGCAGATCATTTAAAATCTTTGTCCTTGGTTTCCTTTTAATGTAAAACATGGTGGGATGGGGGATATTTTCAGTTCGCTGACCTCATTAGTGTAGAATGCACCCTGTTGTAATGAGGCGTATTTCTGAAGACATTCAGGCAGTCCCAGGATGCAACAAGAATGTTTGCATTTGAGTGAGGTGACCTTAGGAGGAAGTGAGAAAGTAATGCCTAGCACAGTAACTGAAACATGAGAAACACTTTACAAATATGTGCCATCTGGGTGAGTGCAGTTCAACAGACGTAGGGAGAGAAGCAGGCTGAGGGAACAGTCAAGGCATGGTGGTGTAAGTGTGCAACTTTCACAAGCAGCTGAAGCCTTGGAAGTCTAATTGGGTTTCCTAAGTGCCTAGATTTCTAGAAACTGGGAAATTGAAGTTTAAAGAGGGAATCCATCATCCCAATTTAAAAAAATTTAATTTCACTCAAATGTATCCCAGACTGAGCTAATACTTTCTTACGTATTAATAATAAGCTTTCACAGCAACCATATTCACATTACCCCCTTTTTCCAGAGGTGACATCGAAGTGTGAGAGAGGCTAATTAACTTGCAAAGAATTGTCCATAGAAGCACTGAGTTCTAACTGTGATCTGCCCAAGCTGAATCTTTGAAGGTGACCGCTTTGTCCTTTTTTCCCCCTAGTGCTTACCAATAGCAACAGAGTAATGGAGATTCCTTAGCTACATAGACATATAGTTCTCATACAGACTTGCTCACTTATTTGCAGTAGTAGTTTAGCAAAGCCAGGAGTTCTTTCCGATTCCAACTGACTTCCTTCCAAGCTCTGAGTCCATGGGCAGTCGCCAATGCACAGGGCTGAGAAATGTGATATAATGGTGCCTGCAGGCTAGGAATCTGGTCGGTGGGACATATTGTTATTTACAGAGTTGCCATGAAACTTGGCTGGAGACCCAGCCCTCTATATGGGAGCCAGACTCTGAGTGTCTTTGGCTAATCAGCGTGCTTCCAAGGAGAAAAAAATAATTTCTGGTAAGCACTGTTAGTCATTAACTGTGTAGCATCTGCTTCCGCAATTACATTTCTAAAAGATCTGGATAATCACATTCTTTTGAAAATGGTCTAATTAATGTGTTTTGCTATTATTATATTTTGAGCATTGGTAATACCAAGTTAATCACTAAAGGCCTTCAGTTTGGCAGTGTGCAGAGATATCTTATTGATTGATGGCAATATCCAGAGAAAGTGACATGATGATGTCTAGCTGTGATGACTCTAGCTCTGGCCAAACGCAAGGAAGTAAACTGAATGTTTTGTGCACCTTCTTCTCTCACACCTTACTCTGGGTGTGATCAGGAACATCTCCCAAACCAGATATATCTTCCTATATACACATGCAGAAAGAATAAAAAATGGGGCCACCATGTAAAATTGGGTTTGAATCTCAGCCCTGACACTGACCATCTGTGTGACAGTAAATATAAACATTCTCAACATCAGTTGCCTCTTCTTTACAATATGGGCTATAATTTGTGCCTTTAAATATTCTTATGAAGATTAAATGAGATGACGTGTAAAATGTACTGGCACAACAAATTATACTCAATAATTCATTTAGTACTCAATAAATTATAATTTCCTTTCTCCATATTACTAGGCTATTTGTATGATGTCCCTATTTTTATGTTTTATGAGCTGGCAAGTCAGAGTCTACTCATATGGACAGTAGAACAAAATATTGCAATTTGGCCTGTCTGGGATGTGTGGTTCCGAAAGATATTAGATATTTGGTGAGAAAACTAAAAGCTCCTGGAGCAATTTTAAGTAGCAGAGCATTATGGCATCAATAATAACTGCTGAAGCTCTCTGGATGCAGACGTAGCACTTACCCTCACCAAGACTCTGGCCTCTCCCAGTGGGGACACATGATACGAGCCACTGATTATCTGCTACATTCCCTTCATCTATGAATGAGGCAGAAATATTGAGTTGACAAACTAAATGAAACCATTTTACGAGTCCTAATCCAGATTTGAAAGAAATGTGAAAGTTATATATATCTATGACTTAGGTAATTTTCCCTATAGAAAAGAATTTCTAAAATTTATACTAATACTAAGAACTGCTAACTTTTATTGTCGGTTTATCCTATGGCAGTAACTATGACAGTTTTATGCTTTTCTTCTCACCACAAACTTGTCAAATAGTCGCTATATTTCTGGTTTTTATAGATAAACCAAGATCTAAAAATGTTAAGTAATTCATCATATAACAATGTTCGAAAGTAATAGAGATGGAATTTGAATCCAGAACCTGTGCCTGTTTAGAACTGAAAAGAAAAAAAGAGATAATGTTTTAAGTCTAAAGAAGCTTTAGACAGAGTATTTCCAAGAGTTTTTGATCTTAGGAAATCTCCAGTTCTAGCTAATTTTTTTTTTTTTTTTTTTTTTGGTTTTAATACTTACCTGGGCTTTGAAGAAACACAAGGTGTTCTGGCTCTCTTCTATTACAGACAACTCACAGTAGGTCAGACGCGGAGAGTATGTCACTTGAGCAGAGTTAGAGGCCATCAGAAATATTCTCTGTAACCCCGTTCCCCTTAGATAGGAATCAGACGTGCTCTGGAAGCATATAAGGGAACATCACAATTGCTCAGTATCGTGATGCTTTCTAAAAAAAAAACCAAGATTTCCAATTTTGTCAGCATTTCAAACCTCATTTCCCAGATGACAAGCATTGTTTCAGCTTTCTGTACTTACGGCCTGAGCCAGTCAGGATTCATCCACCCTCCTACCTCTCCCAGCTTCTGGGCTTAAACAAATTCATGCAGTCAGGGCTTATTGAGCAGGAAATAGAGCACTTGGTGCCCCTTTTTATATAAGAAACTTCCTAGTTTTAAATTATTTTGTTAGGAAAATAACACATGCACATGGTAATAAATAAACAGGCAGAACAAAAGGACTACAAAATGAAAAGCTGATTTTTCCTACACTCTGAACACAGTCCCTCTCCTCAGTCAATAACTGTACAGGTTTTATGATATGTTTCCAGAAAAAAATTATATATATAATATATATTATATATATATACACACATACTTTATAAACTGTATTCTGTACAAACATACACTTATAAACATAATATTTTTATTTTTACATAGTTGTGTGAGCATTTTAGATATTCTAGCACTTTGTTTTTTCATGAAATGTATTACATATTCACATGAAGAGTGAAACCAAATGTCTCAGTCTCTCCCTCAAACCTAATCAAACAACAATTTGAAAACAGAGAGAAAGAAGAATCACCACTGCTAAACACTAAGGAATTGGAGTAAAATATATTTTCGTGTTCTTTGAAATATGGAAGCAAAGGGCAGAAATAAAAGATTCACATGTGGTACCCCAACAGTTTGACCCATTTATCAGAAACTATAATAGGGACAGGATACAGGCAGTCAAATTCTGAGATTTCCCGTTACTTGGAAGAAGAATGTGCAATGGTAATCAAATCATCTTGGCAGAAAGAAATTATGGCCAAAATTTTTGCAAACTTGGAGACAGATATAAATTTACAGATTCAAGAAGCTCAGTGTACGTCAAGTGAGCAAATGGTGAAGAAAACCATATTTAGACAAATCATAGTCAAATTGCTAAAAACCAAAGATAAACTGAAAATGAGACATTTCATAATGTTTGAATAACAATTTGAATAAGCCATCAGAAACTATGGAGGCCAGAAGACTGTGGAACTACATTTTGAAGTGCTTCAAGAATATGTGAAATAAAGACATTTTTAGATAAAACAAAATTAAGAGAATTTGTTGCCAGCAGACTAGCACTCAAAGAAATGCATAAGGGAGATTCTCCGACTAAAGGGAAATTATATCAGATGAAATTCAGATCTTTAGGAAGCAATGAGGAACACCAGAAATGGTAATACCCAAGAGAATAAATAGGCTTTTTCTTAGTTTAAAAAAAAATTATGTATGACCGCTTAAAAATTATAGCACTTTCTTCTGGGCTTTATAAGCATGTAGATATAATAATACATTTGTGAACTAGAGCATAGAGAAGAGGGATAAATGAACTCATATGGTTATAGATTTTCTACATTTTACATGAAATGGTGCAATATTAATTCTAAAAAGACTGTAAAAGGAAAAAAATATACATGCCAGTCACTAGAGCAACCATTAAAAAATGTAACTGGGGGCCAGCCCGATGGCATAATGGTTAAGATTGCATGCTCTGCTTTGGCAGCCCAGGGTTCCCAGGTTTGGATCCCGGGCATGGACCTGCGCACCGCTTATCAGGCCATGCTGTGTCAGCATCAGATATAAATTAGAGGAAGATGGGCATGGATGTTAGCCCAGGGTCAGTCTTCCTCAGTGAAAAGAAGAGGACTGGCAACAGACGCTAGCTCAGGGCTAATCTTCCTCACTCCAAAAAAAAAAAAAAAAAAAAAGAAACATAACTGGACATATCATTAGACAAACTACAATGGAATTCTAAAATTAATCAAATAATGTCAAAGAAGTTAGGAAGGGGAAAAGAGGATTTAAAAAAAAATACAAGGGACAAACCAAGGAACAAACAAACAAAATAAAAATATAGACCAAAATCCAACCATAAGAATAATTACAATATGTGTTAATGGACAAAATATTCCATTAACAGTAGACATTTTAAGAATGGATAGAAATGCGACACTCAACTTCTTTATACTATCTATAAGATAAAAATCGTTAGATATAAAGATAGATATAGTAAAAGGAAGATATAAATGCAAGTAGCTTGCTTAAGAAGACTGGAGTGACTATAATGATATCAGATAAAATCGAATTCAAGATAAACAGCATCACTAATAATAAATAAGGACATTTCATAAAGTTAGAAAGATCAATTCTCAATTCATCAGAAAGACACATCAATAATAAATGCATATGCATCTAATAACAGAACTTTGTAATATGGGAAGCAAGAAGACAGAATTAAGGGATAAATAGATCCAACTCTGTACTGTATACAAGGTAAACAATTTAAATATAAAGAGTTAGCATGAGATTCTAGAACAGGCAGAACAGACTAAAGGTAGAAAAAAAATCAGTACAGCAGTTGCTTCTGGGAGACAGGGACAGGGATTGACTTGGAAGGTGCATGAAGGAACATTCTGAGGTGATGGTAATGCTCTGTACCTTGATAGGGGTTTGGGTTTTGCCTATGTATGTATCAGTCTATACTATTAAATTTGTAAATTTAATTGTATGCATATTTTTCATCAAAAAATAACTATCAACAAATATTAAACTCTAGTTATTGATAAATGTGCTGAACTATGTAGGGGGAAGTGTATTGACATTTATAATTTATTTTAAAAGGTATTGAAAATAAGGTGGATTAATGTATACAGGGGTGGATACATAAGTGATTAAGCAAGTACACTAAGATGTTAATATTTGAATACAGTTGTTGACTATGCATGTTGTACTGGGTTGAATAGTATTTCCCCCAAATTCATGTCCACGTGGAATCTCTGAATATGACCTTATTTGGAAATAGGGCCTTTGCAGATATAATCAAGTTAAAATGAGGTTATACTAGATTAGGGTGGGCTCTAATCTAATGACTGGTGTTCTTGTAAGAAGAGGAAAATTCGGACACAGACACAGGGGAGAACACCATGTGAAGATGGAGGCAGAGATTGAAGTAACCTGTCTATAAACCAAGAAATGCCAAGAATTGCCAGCAACTACCAAGAGCTAGGAGAGACACCTGGAACAGATTCTCCTTCCATACCTCCAGAAGGAACCCAATGTGGCTCCTAAATGGAGGAGGGTGTATGGAAGTCTGTTAATAAATGGAGTATTGTTCTCAGTCTATGTCACAGTGAATCTACTGGATCTATTTGTTACCTCCATAGATGTATAATTTAAAAGAATGTAGTTAGCAATTGGTCAAACTCTTATACTGGTTCCTTGATCTGTAGAATAAAAGTTATTACTAAAGGCCATAAAAGAAACCCTGAAACTTCTTTCCTCTACCCTCACTAAGATGATGTCAACAAAGTATTGCATCTCAGGAGAATGGCAGGTATTAGTACCACCCTCAAAGACTTAAAGGATGAAGAGATGATAGCATATTCCCATTTAATTGACCAATCTAGCCTCTACGAAAACAGATTATGGAAAATGACAATGGATCACTGCCAATTTAATCAAGTATAACCCTAACTGCATCACTCTTGGGTGTGGTATCTTTACAAGAGCAGATTAACACAGCTTCATGTACCTGTAAGTGGCTATTGATCTAGCTAATGTGATCTTTCAATACCCAACAGGAAGGTGAATCAGAAGCATTTCACATTCACCTGGGATCCACAACAGTACACATTCACTTTTGCCCCAGAACCATATTAATTCACACTGTCATAATATAGTCTAAATAGACGTTGGCTGTGTGGACAACCTGTGGAACATCACATTATTTCACTATATTGTTGACATCAAGTTAATCAGACCAGGTGGACACAGCATGACGAGCACTCTGGATGCCTAGGTAAGACACATGGGCTCCAGAGGTTAGGAAATAAACCATATAATGTTTCGGGGGCCTGCCACATTGTTGAAGTATTTAGAGGTGTAGTAGTCTAGGGTGTGCCAGAACATGGTCTCTAACGTTATGAACAAATTATTATATTTTGCACCTGAGGCGTAGAAATGTTAAGTAATTTGTTGTTAAATCATACTGCTAGTAAATAGCAGAGCTGCTATTTGGATTCAAGCAACTGACTCCAGAGCAATGTTCTTTAACAACGGAGCCGTACTATCAAAATATCATGACAGCGGGACAGGCTGGAGAAATGGTCTAACTCAAATAAAAATAGATGCTGAGGTCAGCAAGACGGCGGAAAAGAGGTCCTCAGCAACAATAATTTGGCAGCCATCCATTGACAAAAGATCCTTTGTGGGAGCTTTGGGATCAGGTCGGAGATTGTGAAACCCCAGTGGAGCCCAAGAACAAGACTGGCCATTTTGAGAAGGTGGGCCCATGCCCAGATGATAGACACATGGAATGTGGTCCCTACTACAGACTCAGAAACAGTCCCGTTTGCCTGTGAACTCAGTCACAGCCCCATTTGGCTCTGGTCTTGCCACTGGCAACATCTGCCAAGGGACCCAGCAGGAGTTATGCCTGCCCATACCCTGAAGCAGGCCCTCTGACCTTGGTCCAACTACAGATCCTGAAATGGTCTTGTAACTTGCCTTCAGCCTCTCTCACCTGTGGACTGAGAATACTCCTGCCCACCCAGGGACCTGTTGGGAGATGTGCAGGTCTGTGCTCCTGGAGGAAAGCCTGCTGAGTTCATTCCAACTGTGGATCTTGAAGCAGCACTGTATTGCAGCTTTGGCTCCTCCCAGCCATTGTCTGGGAGCCATCCTGCCTGCCCAGGGACCTGGAAGGAGAGACACCCATCTGTACCCCTGCAGGCAGGCCTGCCAACCTTGGTCCAACTGTGGATCCTGAAACATCCCTGCAACTTGGCCCCTTCTCAGTCATGGTTCAGGGGCAGTGCTGCTCGCCCAGGAACCCAGCAGGAGACACACCCATTCAAGCCCCTAGAGGCAGGCCTGTAGACCACAGTCCTGGTTGTGGACCCTGAAGTAGCTCTGTGACTTGGTTCCAGCCCCTCTCAGCACTGGTCTTGGGCTATCCTGCCCATCCAGTGACCTGCTAGGAGCCTTCCCAGGGAACACAAGGAGCCACACACATCCATGCCATCTGTGGATCCTGAAACTGACCCTTGTTCCAGCACCAGCCCTATGGAATGAGGTCCTGGAGACAGTCTTGTCCACACAGGTACCAGAGAGGATCCAAGCCCACCCAAGTCACTGGTAACAGACTCACCAAATGTGGACCCCACTGTGGATCCAGCAAAGCCACATGACACAGCTCCAATCTAGCTAGACTGAAATTCTGCAGGTAATGCCACTAGCTGGGGTCACCAGCCAGAGAAGATCCTTACCTAACCAGTCTACAAAGACTGGAAGAGATGTTTTCTCCTTCAAATGCACAGTCAACAACACAAGGCTACACAGATTGTGAAGAATCAGGCAAACAAGACACCACCAAAGGAAACTAATAAAGCTCTAATAACTGGCTCCAAAGAAATGGATATCTACAAATTACCTGATGAAGAATTCAAAATAATCATCTTAAAGAAACTAAATGAAATGCAAAAGAACACAGATAACAACAAAACAAAATCTAGCAAACAATGCATGAACAAAATGAGAAGTTTAATATTGAAATAGAAACCATAAGAAAGAACCAAACAGAAATCCTGGAGCTAAAGAATATGACAGAACTGAAAAATTCAACAGAGGAAAATTAATGGATAGAATTCCACAGAGAGCTTCAAGAGCAGACCTGAACACGCAGAAGAAAGAATCAGCAAACTGAAAGACAAATCATTTGAAATTAACCAGTCAGAGGAACAAAAAGAAAAAAGAATGAAAAAGCCTATGTGAATTATGGGATACCCTAAAGCAGTTGGGTATAAACATCATGAAAGTACTAGAGGAGAAGAGAAAGGTGCAGAAAGCTTATTTAAAGAAGTAAGAGCTGAAAGCTTCCCAAATCTTGGGAGAGATGTGAACATTCAGGTACGTGAAGCCTGAAGTGCTCCAAGTAAGATCAACCCAAAGAAGATTATCCTGAGACATGTTATAAGCAAATTGTTAAAAATCAAAGACAGAGAATTTTGAAAGCAGTAAGAGAAAAATGACTCATCACATGCAAGGGCACTCTCACAGGCCCTTGCATGGGAGTGGATTTCTCAGCAGAAACCTTGCAGACCAGGAGAGAGTGGGATGATATATTCAAAATGCTGAAAGAAAAACACTGCCAACCAAGCATACCCAACAAAACTGTCCTTCAGAAATAAAGGAAAGGTAAAGATATTCCCAGACAAGCAAAAGCTGAAGGAATTCATCACCACTAGACCTGCCTTACAAGAAATGCTGAAGGGAATTGTTCAAGTTGGAACAAAAAAACACTGAGTAACAACATGAAAACATATGAAAGTATAAAACTCACTGTTAAAGGTAAATATATAGTCAAATTTAGAATACTTTAATCATGTAATGGTGGTGTATAAGTCACTTTTATCTCTAGTATAAAAATTAAAAGACAGTACTGTTAAAAATAACTATAGGTACAGTAGTTTCTTAATGGATGCACAATATAAAAAGATGTAAAATGTGACATCAATAGCATAAAATGTGGGGGAAGAGGTAAGAGTGTAGAGTTTTTGTATGCAATTGAACTTAAGTTATCAGCTTAAAATAGACTGTTATCACTATAATATATTTTATGTAAACTTCATGATAAGCTCAAAGAGAAAAGCCTGCAGCAAATAAACAAAAGATAAAGATAAATGAATCAAAGAATACTACCACAAAACATCACCAAATCACATAGAAAGATAGCAAGAGAGGAAGAAAGGAACAAAGGAACTACAAAACAGTCAGAAGACAATTAACAAAATGGCAATAGTAAGTCCTTACCTATTAATAATTACTTTAAATATAAATGGGTTAAATTCTCCAATCAAGAGACATGAAGTGGCTGGATGGATAAAAAACAAGATCCAAAAATATGCTGCCTGTAAGAGACTCACTTCAGCTTTAAGGATACACATAGGATGAAAGTAAAGGGATGGAAAAAGATATTACATGCAAAGGGCCACCAAAAGAGAGCAGGAGTGGCTATATTTATATCAGATAAAATAGGCTTTTAGTTTAAATCATTCATGAGAGACAGAGAAAGTCACTATATAGTGATAATGGGTTCAATTCATCAAGAGGAAATAATTGCAAATATATACGCACGTAAATATTTAAAGCAAATATTAACAGAAGGGAAACTTAGACAATATTTGTAGCAATACAATAATAGTAGGGGACTTCATATCCCACTTTCAATGATGGATAGATCATCCAGACAGAAAATCAATGAGGAAATAGAGGACTTGAATAATACTATAGACCAAATGGACCTATGAGATATATAGAGAACATTCCATTCAATAGCACCAGGATACAAAGTCTTTTAAAGTGCACATGAAACATTCTCTAGGCTAGATCATATGTTGGGCCACAATTTAAGAAGACAAATTATATCAAGTATTTTTTCCAACCACAATGGTATGAAACTAGAAATTGACAAGAGGAGGAAAATTGGAAAGTTAAAAAATATGTGGAAATAAACACACTCCTAACACCAACACCTCAAGGAAGAAATCAAAAGAAATATTTAAAAAATTATCTTGAGACAAATGAAAATGGAAACAAAACATACCAAAACTTATGAGTTGCAGCAAAATCAGTTCTAAGAGGGAAATTTATAGCAATAATTGCCTACATTTAGAAAAACAAAAGGTCCCAAATAAACAACCTAATGTTACACCCTAAGGAACTAGAAAAAGAAGAAGAAACTAAGCCCAAAGTTAGAAGAAGGAAGGTAATAATGAAGATTAGGACAGAAATAAATGAAATGGAGATCAGAAAAACAATAGAAAAGATCAATGAAACTAGGGTTAGTTTTTGGAAAAGGTAAACAAAATTGACAAACCTTTAGCTAGATTCACCAAGAAAAAAAGATAGAGGACTTAAATAAATAAAAATATAAATGAAAGAGGAGACATTACAACTGATACCACAGAAAATACAAAGATCATAAGAGACTACTATGAAAAATTATGCACCAACAAATTGGATAACCTAAAAGAAATGGATAAATTTCTAGAAACATACAACCTACCAAGACTGAATCATGAAGAAATAGAAAATCTGAACAGACCATTTACTAGTAAGGAGATGAAATCAATAATAAAAAACTTCCCAACAGAGAAAATCCCAGAATCAGATCATTTTATGGATGAATTCTACCAAATGTTTAAAGAAGAATTAATGCCAATCCTTCTGAAACTTATCCAGAAATTTGAAGAGGTGGAAAAACTTCCACACTCATTTTACAAGAGCAGCACTCCTATACCAAAGCCAGACAAGGACACCACAAGAAAAGAAAATTACAGGCAAATATCCCTGATGAACATAGATGCAGAAATTCTCAACAAAATACTAGCAAACCAAATTCAATAGCACATAAAAGGGTCATAAACCATGTTCAAGTGAGATTTACCCCTGGAATGCAAGGAAGGTTCAACATATGCAAGTCAATAAATGTGATCCACCACATTAACAGAATGAAGAAAAAACCATATGATCATCTCGATATATGTTGAAAAAGCATTTGACAAAATTCAACATCCTTTCATGAAAAAAACTCTCAGCAAATTAGGTATAGAAGGAATATACCTCGACATGATAAAGACCCTAGATGACAAACCCACAGGTAAAATCATACTCAATGGTGAAAAGCTGAAAGCTTTTCCTCTCAAGTCAAGAACAAGGCAAGGGTGCTTACTCTCATCACTTCTATTCAACATAGTCCTGGAAGTCCTAGGCAAAGGAATTAGGCAAGAAAAAAAAAATGGCATTGAAATGAGAAATTGAAATCTCTGTTTATAGATGATATGATCTTATATATAGAAAACTCAAAAACTACCAAAAAACTGTTAGAACTAATTTAGTAAGGTTGCAGGATACAAAAATCAATATATAGAATCAGTCGTGTTCCTATACACTAACAATGAACTATTGGAAAGATAAATTATGAAAGCAATCTGATTTACCACAGCACCAAAAAGAATAAAATACCAAGGAATAAATTTAGCCAGGGAGGTGAAAGACCTTTGCACTAAAACTAAAAGACATTGATGAAAGAGATTGAAGAAGATGTTTGTGCTCATGGATTGGAAGAATTGATATTGTTATAATGTCCACACTATCCAAAATGATCTATAGATTTAATGCAATCCCTATCAAAATTTCAATTGCATTTTTCACAGCTTTAGAAAAAATAATGCTAAAATTTGTTTGGAATGACAAATGACATCCATTTGCACCAACATGTATGAACCTAGAGGACATTATGCTAAGTGAAATAAGCCAGACACAGAAAGACAAATATTGTATGATATCACTTATATGTGGAATCTAAAAAGTTGAGTTTATGGAACCAGAGAGCAGAACAGTGGTTGCCAGGGGCTGAGGGGTGGGATTAAATGGGGAGATGTTGGTCAAATGTACAACTTCCAGTTAGAATATGAATAAGTTCTGGAGATCTAAAGTACAATATGGTAATTATAGTTAATAATTCTGTGTTGTATACTTCATATTTGCTAAGAGAATAGATCTTAACTGTTCTTACCACAAGCAAAATGGTAACTATATGAACTTTGGATCTGTTAATTAACTTGATGATAATTATTTCACAATGTGCATGTATATTAAATCATCATGTTGTACACCTTTAAAAAAATCACATCATACAACCTAAAACAAATAAATACAAAACCAAATCAAATAAAAATACCTTTGATGAAAAATAATCACTAACCTCCACATAACTCAACATATCGTTTTCCAGATGCACTTGTAGCTTATATTCTCTCACTTGCTCAGAACCGTGAGAGGCATGGGTGAGGCTCAGAAAAGAAATTGACTTACCTAATGACACACAGCTGGTACATGAGAACATCAAGATTTGGATTCTGGCCAGGTTATTTTTATCTCCAGTGTATGTAGGTGGAAACTGAGACCAAGAGGGTTAACTTACTTCGATTGTCCTACCTTCCAGAGGGCTTGGCATGGTGATTTGCAGGGGTCTGTGTGAAATGTGTATTAAGTCTAAGGCAGCAACTGTGTCTGGACTGAATAGTTCGATGTTACTCAACTTCTCAGACTCCTCTGGGGACACAGGAATCCCAGCTGCAGCTTGTGCTGATGCAGGAGTTTGGCCCCGTGAACAAGGAATGAGGAAGGAATAAAGGATATTAGTGAAGCAGAGGGTAAGCAGGTCAATGGCTTTCTGTGAATGGTAGGCTCCAGGCTCCTGTGTGCAGAGGATGACCTGTGAGTCATTGATCTGTAGAGACAGCCTGTGACAGCCCCAGTGGTGGAAGCAAATGACTTAGTCCTGTCATCCTGCATTTGAATCCTAGCTCTACCTTTGTGGGAGTATAGTCTCTCTTTTAAAGACACAATAATTCCATTCTGGATGGTCTACACACCAAATCAACACAGAGTGGACAGTTGTGTAATTTTGCTTTTATTTTTAAAAGCTTGCTTTTATTTTCATTTTGAATTAATTTTGTTTTACAATATTTTAACCATTTATATGGTTTTCAAAGTCAAATCCCCAAAGCAAACGTCATTCAGAAGAATTTAGATTTTCCTTATATGTGTTTTATTCTTTCAGTGAACTCTTCACTCCTGTCGTCTAGAGTTTTCTAATGTATTCTTTTACATTTTTTCTTGATTTTTGTTACTTATTCATGTTTTGTGGAAATTACAATTAGAACTGTTATATGTATTAGAAGGAATTTTTTTATTTCTAATTTATTCATTTGTCTATTTACTTATTTTATATTTTTTAAAGATAGTCAAATTATCAATCTTTTCTTTATGACCTTTATGGCCTTTTATTCATGGCTTTGTGTCTTGTTTAAAAAGCCTTTCCTGCCAGGAATTATTTTCAATGACATGTTTTCTTCTAGTAATAGTATTTTATTTAACTTGATCTAATATTTATTTTGGGATGCAAGAGGTAGAAATACAGAACATTAGCCCTATATTGTTATCCAGTTGTCTCCACATCATTTACTGAAAGATTTATTTACACCTATTGCCTGAAGTGCCACCTTTATCCTGTGATGCATCCCCATGGATGTTCAACTCTATTTGTAGAATCTCTTCTATTGTTTGGTTCTTTTTTTGTGTGCCAAAGTCAACGTGTGTTAATGCCCATATCTTTCTAGTACACTTTGACATCTGGTAAGGCAAGTCCTCCTCCATTGCTCATTTTTTTCAGAATCTTGCTGGCCAATTTTGGATGTCTAATTTTCCACATCTATTGTAGATTTGGCTAATTAAATTTCCTCCTCAATTTTCCTGACATTTTTTGGTAGGATTTTATTGAGTTGATAGTTTGTATTAGGATGAGTTTCTACCTGTAGTTTTTAAAATGCATTTCCAATTATTTGTTAACATTAACATTTTCCCCACCAAAACATTCATGAAGTATGAATGGGAGTAAGGCTCACCAGTATAATTTGGAGATTGTGTCTTAAGTTTGTTTATTCTATTATACTGATGAGAAAATCAAGGTACAGAAATGGTTAAGACCTGGTCAGAATCACACAGAAGTTTGCATTCAAGAAGATCAGTGGCCAGGGTTCTTAATTTATAAGCCATAATGGGAATGTATGTCCCCACACACATGCACACGTTTTCAACCTCAGATGTGTTCCCTAGTTAGAATTCAATTCCCTCATAAATCTGTTGGAATGTCATTTATAACCTACCAAGTAATAATAAAAGAGTTTAAATGGTAGCAAAATTCTAGAATTTTAGGTAGAAACCGAGTGTAACATAAGATCCCAGCATTTCTTTCAAATTGCAGCTTTCCAAAACTTATAGGAAGAAACAATGATGACTGGAAGTTTCTTTTTTCCTTTGCTTCCTTTATTTGCAAGTCATGCTTTAAGGAAAAATAAGTGTAATGTCCATAATTTTTTTTCAAAGATGATAACATTCAAAACAATGACAATAAAAAGACTAAGGAAGAGTTTTATATAAGTTTCATACTTCTTTTCTGAGTTACAGACCACATACCTTTGTAATTATTGTAAGAGGTGTATTTCTTTGGTATAAATATTGGAAATGTGATGGTATTTATAAGAATAAATGATTACTATATAATTATTCCCTGACATAATTGACTTTTGCCAGGTACACAAAACTGATTCATAATGGCTTTAGAACTGATACTGGTAAAATATTTACCTAATAAAGTCTTGAAAAATGGTGAAATTGTTCCACAGTTTTTGGATATTAACTGTTTTGAGGATAGTGTCAGATACTCAAAATGGCATGGAACATGAGCCAAACAGACAAAATATGGGCAATTTCCACCCAGCAAAATTGAAAATAAAAGAGACAAGCATTTTCAGATGACCTGTCATCAATCTGTGTTAACTCCCCATCAAATTCAGGGGGGGACAAAAATGCCCTTTTGGTACTCTCCTTGACAAAGAAGCATCACTCTCTGACTTATGGGAAAGAGTAAGTGCTTCTTAGAGCCGCTCCAGCCAGAGCTGGCTCTGAAGAGTTATAAGTCCATAAAAAAATATTTTCTTTAAGTGGCCTTCACAAACCCAGACTTCACAACATCTCATTAGCTCTTGGTTTCAAGTGTCTTTAATTGATAGAATAAGTTTTCTTTAGAAACTATATTCCAATCTCTTTTTTAAATGCTTTTGTAAGTGATTATATCAATAATTAGGGAATGCCAATGATTTAAGGAGATGCTTGTTAATTATTTTCCATAATTATTTTATTTTCTATTCAATTATCCTATACAGACTCACTTTACAAGCTGAATGGGGCTGAGTTAGAATGCCAAAAATGTGACAAAATTCATTAATTAAATCCTATTTATTGGACAAATTCTTTTATCCATAGTGCTAACTTAGAATTAAAATAGATGAACACAGCATATAAAATTCTTGCTCTCAAGGTCTCTTCAAGTGGGAGGAGGGGGACAATTAACAAATATACAAGTTTATGTCAAATAGTTATAAGTATTTCCCTATAATGTTCTTTCCAGGAAGGCAGTGGTTTTGTCTGTTTTATTCAACAACGTATCCCATAGTGCCCAAACAATGCCTCGCATGTGGTGGACACTGGATAAATATTTGTCATATGGATGAGGATTGTGATGTGATGAAAAATGACAAGAATGGGGAGGATTCTGCTGATTCGGTGGTCAGGGAAGTTTTCTTTGAGAAGGTCACGCTTTGGCTGGGATCAGCAGGAACAGAAAGGGCCAGTCTTGAGCCAATCTAGACAGAGAGAAGAGTATTGGAGAGCAAACAGCTAGTGCAAAGATCCTAAAACAGGCATGAGCTTGGCAAGTTCAAGGAGCAGAAAGGCCACTGTGCCGGTCAGTATGCTATGAGGGCAGAGAGGTAAGCAGAGTCAGAGGGTGAGGTGTACTATTGCATGTCAAATGCTTGGTTTTATTTTTTTAAAAGTTACTGGAGGATTTTATGCAGCGTAGTGAAAGAATCTGATGTGCCCTTTAATGACAGGCCTCCGTAGGGAGTAAGATTGGAAGCAGGGACTATTTTCTTGTGAAAGAAGGTAAATTGGAGTGGAGAGGAGATGGAGAGAATTCTATTCAGAATAACAGGAGAGATAATAGGACTTGCTAATGGTATGAAAGAAAGGCCAACTCCAAGATGACTTCTTTGGGGTTTATACTGATAGGATTTTCATTTCTTTTCTGAATTTATTTAGGTACTAGGTGACACACTTTTAAAAAATTCTCTCCAATAAACCAAGTTATAAGTTTTGAAAAATGTGGATGAAAAATTTATTGCAAAAGAAATGTTATTGGTTCTACATGTCCAATATATAATCAGGACCAAATTTTCTAGGAGATGGGGATGGTGGCTAATGGATGTAGGTATTGAGAAACTTCCAAACCTGTGCAGGGGGCTTGATTAGGAGGGTGGTTGGAAGCAGAGAACTGTGTACCCCAAATAGTACACTCTAAATTCTAATGTGCATGTGAACTGTAAAATATCATTTATCTAAGTTCCTAAAGGAATGAGCCTTTCTAGATGGGCAAATTGTCTAGAGAGCGGAGGGTTTGCTTTTCAAAGCACCTACTTTTTAATTTTAATCATTTTACTTGGAAATTCTTCTATAATATTTAGTATACCCTAGTCTTCTAATATGAATCTAATTTGAATTTATCCTTCTTATTCGTGGTCACTTTAATATAATAACTATCATTTATTGAGTGCTTATTATGTGCCAGGCACTGTATGAAACACTTCACTTGGTTTCTTTTATAGCCCTCTAAAGTAATTACAGTTATTATCCCCATTTTTTAAGATGAGGAAATTGTGGCTCAAAGACACAAGTAACCTAAGCGATGTTATATAGCTAATAAGTGATAACACACAGAACAAACAAAAAGTCTTAGTACTTTTAGGAAAGGTATAGAAACCATTGAGTAAAGCGTAAAATAGTTAATCATTTCTCTCTCTAGCAGAGAGAACTCAATGACATTATCAATGGCATTCTATACAATGGGCACTTTTTTTCTTCCATTCCCAAACAAGAGACCCTAGAGACCACATGGAATTACAGGGCCACTTCACAGCCCAGAAGAATCTGATTATGCCTGTGAGGACACAGACAAGGAGCTCTCAATTTGGAAAGAAAGAGCTCTCTAGAGTCACTCAGCTCAATTAGCCTTTTGCAAAACATTTTCTTGTGGAGCAAAATTTGCTATAGGGAGCAATAATAAGGATTCAGATTATAAAGTAACAACATAATTGTAACAGTAAAAATTAAAATGAGAACAAAAAGAAGAAGAAAGAAAAAAGGGGTGGAGGAAAAGGCGAAAGAAAGAACAAAAAGGAGGAGGAGGAGAAAAAGAGAAGGAGGAGGAGCAGCAAGAGAAAGGGAGGAAGGGGAGGGGGATGAAGGGATGGAGACGGGCAGGAGAGAGAGGAGGAGATTATCAATCATTAGATGAAATCTATCAGGAAGGAAGTGTGCCAAGTACATTACACACATCATCTCCATTCATTCTCACCATCTCCCCATTTTTCACATGAAGTAACTGTACATAGAAGGGTTAGTAACTGGAAGAATGTCACATAGTAAATAACCATGTCTTGCGTCCAGGTCCTTCTGATTCAAGACACTGATGCTCTTAACTGTAACACATAAGATCTGCATGTGGAGTAAGTGAGAAAGTAAAGAAGAATGATAATACTGAATAAAAAGTGACTTTATCCTTAGCTGAATTGGAAAATTTTGAGACTCCATTGTCTTCATTTTAGAGTTTATTGTATATAAATATGTATAATGCACTTTATCAGAGTCCATTTTTGAGGGGAGCATCACTCAGATAGTTTCCACTGTAGGGGAGGAAGAACTATTCCTCTACCTTCTAGGTCCTTCTGGTCAGTCTAAGAGTTAAATTGACATGAGACAGAATAACAGGAGAAAATCAAACATGTGTAATAACACATATACATGGGAGAAACCCAGGAAAACTGAGTAACTCGCCAAAATGGCTGAAGCCACCACCTTAAATGCCATTTTCAGCTAAAGACAAAGGAGGATATTGGGGGTAGTGATTTGGGACTTCAAAGGAAAGGAAGGCAATTCACGTGGAGATGGAAAAGCAAATGTTTGGTAAACAAATGTTTGCTGGGCCATCTATAGACAATGTGACTGGAGAGAAAACTTTGATAAAAATGGGCTTAGCATCTCAGTCTACCATATCCAGAGTTATCTATGGTGATAGCTCCTTCCTGGGACAGGCCTGCTATCTTAAATTCTTTTACGCAGTTAGAGGGAAGGTCGAATTTCTTTTTAAGTCTTTTTTTTAATAAGCCAAAGAGACACATTTCGGGGTGGCAAATTCTGATCCCCACACCAGTTAAAGACCTTCAGGAGTAAATACATGCACACATATACACACACACACTTACACAACACCCTTGAGATAGTTATTTAGTTCCTACCAGCCATATGTCAAGATTCTGATTCCCACAGTGGACTAAGCCAAGGGAAAACTGCCATAGAGAATGTAGTTTCCTTCTAAATGGGCTTCACATCCCTCTTAGAGCTTATGAAATTTATTTTTTTGATTAATTTATAATTTCCACTGTATGATTTTTTACACAGGAACTCCACTTGGGTGTCAGAGATGTGTTTTTATGTAGAAATATGGAAATGAAGAGTGTCTTAGTTGAGTTGCTCCAGAATTAGATCCTGAGATAAGGGAGTGAGTGCAAAGAATTTGTCTTGGAGGTGATCCAGACAAGCAGGTGAGGGGAGAAGAGTTGTGAGGTGTGGAAGAAAGGAGTCAGTAAGGAATGTATTATTGGATTGTATTATTCACCGCTCAGAATAACCAGGGCTCAATTCCACAGGGAAATTTTGGGAGACAGTATAAAACACATTTCAGAATTATCCTGACTGAGGTACCAGGGCAATTTGTCCAGCATCTTCTCTCTGTTGTTGCTTGAAGGCTACTCCCTAGGGGCATTAACCTTCAGGGCTTCCGGCCTGCTCTTTTGATCCTGGGACTGGAAACTCCCATGACTAGAGAAAGCCCCCAAGAAAAAGAGTCAAAGATACACAGGTGAGTGTGCAAGGGATAGAAAGTGCTGAGGAGATACAGGTGGGGCACCAGTGGTGCCAGCTGCGCACATGTTCTCATCCAAAACAGAGGTAGCCCAATGTGACATCAGGTTTTCAGGAAATGATCCATCTTTCTTCTGTGTAATCATATCCTCCCCTTCCTTCACAGCATCACAATTTGCATTAACGTTCTCCTGCTTCACTTTGTCTCCCATGAAGCAGCCATGAAATATAAGGGATTAACTGAGTCAATGCTCATTGCTATTTTACTGTGGTTTTATCAACAAATCAAATACTATTAACAACAAATCAAATACATATTATTATGATTAAGACACTATGTAAGACAATGCAATTGATACAAAGATAAATAAGATGGTCTCTGTACTCTGAATATCTCCCAATCTTGGTCGAGAGAAGATGGATATACAATGCACTAAAATAGAAGACAAGAAATAGTCTATCTATCTCCAATATGAATATTTTCTTGATCAATCTAGCTGAAAATCATCACCACTCTCTCTAAATTCCCATTACATGATTCTACCCAACTTGCCTGGCATTAAGTCTTGAAGGAAGAGTTGTATAACTGTCGGTGAAAATGGTGTTAAGAGAGGGCATTACAGGTAGGGTCTATGCAATGAGGGAAGGCACAGAAATAGAAATGGCTCATCCTGACTTTGTTTCCATTCAAACTGGAACACTATCTCCAAATTGTGTCAATTTAAATTCATTTTGTTCTGTAGAAGATATTGAAGGATTGAAGCTTACACTGTTGGGTAGCGGAGTAGGGGGTATCTTGAATGTGTCTGGTGTATAGTGGTGTTTGGGTGGGAGTGTTTGATGATCTTATTAAAATACTATTTAATTTTGAATACAGAAAAATTAATGCGAGTTACAGAAGACTTAGACTGCTCTCTCTTCTTTCTGGTGAAAGAAAGAGCAGTTTGGACTTCATTTGATTGGAGGAATGTAGACGTTTATTTCAGTGTAAAGGGAAGGTGGAACTTTAAGCCTGAGTTGACTTTATGAAGCGCTAGTTTGGGTTTTTCATCTATGAAGATAATTCTGTTTTTAAAATCTCCTTTAAATTAATGTGGTGAATTACATAAATCTACCTTCTAATGCTAAACCAAACATATTTCTAGAACAAATTCAGTGTGGTCTGGATGTATAATTATTATAAATAAATTTTACTTTGCTATGTTCAATTTGCTAATATTTAAGATTTTTGTTTTATTTTAATGAGTGAGATTGGCTTGTAATTTTCATTTCTCATACTGTCAGATTTTGGTGTCTTGGTTAAAAGAGCTTCCATAAATAAGTAGGTAAGCTTTTTTTTTTTTTTCTATTTTCTGAGAGCTTTTATGTATGATTGCAATTATCTATTTCTTAAATGTTGGTAGAACTTAGCTGTAAAAATGTCTGGGTCTGTTGTTTTCTTCATGGACATATTTGTATTACTGACTCTATTTTTGAAATGTTTACAGGACGATTTTCTGCTTTCCTGTTTGTTTTGAGCCATATATATTTTTATATATTTAAATATAAGTTTTCAAATTTGTTGGCATACAGTTGTTCGTGATGTTCTTTTAAGTCTCTGTTGTATTAAGAGACCTGTTTATTATTCTTTTTGATATTCTTAATGCTCTTTATGTGTGCTTTCTCACATTTTTCCTGATTGGCCATGAGAGATTTGTTTCTTCAAAGAAACTAATTTTATTTCATATCTTTATTACATATTTTAATATATATTTCATTAATGTCCACTCATATTGTTTTAAATTATTTTTTCTTAGGTTTAATATGTGTTCTTTTTTTCTAAGTTCTCAGGTTGGAGGCTTAATTTTCAGTTTCTTATTGTCTAACCAGTACTTTAGCCTATATAAGTGTTCTTTTTTATTCCCATTTTAGTTGTAGCCCACCCACAGCTTCTAGATATTAAAAGTGTACACATATCCACAGAGAAAAAATATGTATGTTTATATGTATCTTTATATGCACATGTATTAATTATCTTCTTGCTATTGGCTTCTAATTTAATACTTTAATGGCCTAAAGAGAAGGTCTATATGATACCATGTTTTTGAAATTTGTTGAGACTTTTGACAGTGAATATTCTAAAACAAATATTCCATTTCTGTTTGAATTGAATATATATTCTGCAATTATTGTCTACAATATTCCAAGTGCATCCACTGTGTCTACTCCATTAGCTTTTTTATTGTTTAATCTCGGGAGGCTTATTTGATTTTCTTGTCCAGTTAAGCTATCACTTATTAATAGATGTGGATATTGTTTTCATCATAATGTTTATTTTTCCAATTTTCTTGTTTTCCTGATTTAAAAAATATTTGATTGAAGTATTTTATTAGGTATGCACAATGAAAAGAAATATTAATTATAATATAATAGTGTTCCTTTTTAAATAAAAAGTGTATATATTTCAGGTGTACAATGTGATGATTTGATATACATAGTGAAATGATTACAGTCAAACTAATTAACATATCATCTCCTCACATAGCTACCATTTATTTTGGATGAGAGCACCTGGAATCTACTCTGTTAGTGTATTTCCAGTATTCAACAGTATTATTAACTATCGTCATAATGCCGTACATTAGATCTCTAGACTTATTTATCTTACCTAACTGCAACTTGGTACCCTGTGACCAATATCTCTCCATTTCCCCTACCTCCCCACCCTTGGTAATACACCTGCTTCTATGTATTCAACTTTTTTAGATTCCACATACAAGTGAAATCATGCAGTTTTTTTTCTTTTTGTGTTTGGCTTATTTTACTTAGCACAATGTCCTTCAGGTTCATCAGTGTTGTTGCAAGTGGCAGAATCTCCTTTTGTAAGGCTTAATAATATTCCACTGTACATATATAGATATATACCACAATTTCTTTATCATTTATCCATATGACAATGTTCTTTATTTTTAGCATTGATTTTTGTCTTAATTTTATTTTCTCTATTTATATAGCATGCCAAGCATTTTTAATTAATGTTTTCCTGTTATGTTATTTTGCTATTTATTTTGTTTTGTTTTTCCCTCTCCCATGCTTTTTCTTTCAATCTTTCTCATCATACTTTCTTAGGATGATGATTTGGGTGTGATTGTCATTAAAAGATTTAGGCTTTTGTTCTGTTTTGCTTTTATGTTGTCTGTCAGTCTTTGTTTTAATACAAGAAATTTTAGTCAATTTACATTTATTGTGATTTCTGGTGTGTGTATGTATATATATATATATGTATATATATATATATATATATACACATATTTCTTCAATCCTGTTTTATGATTTCTAAGTTTTTAAAAAATGTTTCTTTTATATGGTCTTCCTTTAAATTAATTGTTTGATTTTCTTTTTTCTTAATCCATTTCTCTCTACCCCCTCCCCACAACATTCATTTGGACTTACATTGTATGTCTCTTGCATTAGTAGAAAATTTAATTTGCAAATTTTAGGTATTGATTCTACATTTAATTAATGACTTTGCTCTTTTTTAAATCGAAGACTTAGAATGTGGTAACTCTGATCATTTGTTGGTTGATTTAGATGTTGTTGCTTAGTATTTTAGTTGTATTTGCTCTCTTTTTTAACACCATAAATAAGCTTATTATCGTTTGATACTGTCATTACTTATTTAAATTTACTGTTGTGTTTGCCAATTTATTTTCTCACCATTCATCTTGAATCTCAGGCCTTCCTTTTGGCATAATGTTTCTTTTTCCTGAAGTGCATTTAAAAAAATTTCTTGGTGAGGATCTGCCAGAGGTAAACTCTGAGTTTCTGTGTGTGTGTGTATATGTGCACATCTCTGTGTGTTTGTGTGTGTGTGAACATCTTGAGATCACTCTGATTCTTGAATAATAGTTTGAGAATTTATATGATGCTGCTGCAAGCAACTTTTAATCAAATGTCTGTCTCTTTTTTAAATTTTATTTTATTATTATTATTTTTTTGCCAAGTAAGATTAGCCCTGAGCTAACATCTGTGCCAGTCTTCCTCTATTTTCTGTGTGGGTCGCTGCCACAGTGTGGCTGACGGGTGATGTAAGTCAGCGCCCAGGATCTGAACCCGCGAACCCTGGCTGCCAAAGTGGAACACACCAAACTTAACTGCTATGCAATGGGGCTGGCCTCCCCCCCCCCCTTTTTTTAATCAACTGTCTTTTTCTTCTCTAGCTAGGAGTGGATTTTCCTTTTGTTTACCCTAAGATAAATATTCTTCTAAAATCTGATGTTTTTTGTCTTTTGTCAGTTTGGGGGAATTCTCAACCACTATCTCTTTAAATACTGTTTCTCATATTATCTTTAATCTCCAGTTCTAGACTTTGGAATAGGCATTTATGTTAGAACTTCTCATTCTGTCTTACCTGTCTCAGATTTTCTTTTATATGTTCCATCTCTTTGTCTCTCTATGCTTTATTCTGGATATTTTCTGTGAGTCTGTCTTCCAGTTAATGGATTTTCCCTATATGTATCTTTTCTGCCATTTTTCACTCTAAATGTATCTCTCTTCATATGTATTGTGCATATGTATGTATATATTATATATAATACCTGTTTATTCTTTTTTTCAACTCAAATAAGCATCTTGATTATATCTTTTTCTTATCTCACATTTCCAGTTTCCCATTTTGGTTCCTTAAATGTGTTGTGCATATAACTTATTTCTGGACCCTTGTATCTACGTTGTTTTATTACTTTAGTTATGAGCTTCTATTCATTGGAACTTTGTCTGTAGGTACTTCCAGAGTCCTGGATTATTGGTATACACTTCCAGAGATTATTTGAATTTCCTTCTTCCAGATGCCTGGGAGCATTGTCAATCTAAATAATTTAAATTAAATTCCTCGCTTGAATTTGGGTCTGAAGGCAAATGACGGCCAGTGAGTGAGTATGCATTCTCATAGCAGACTTTGTTTTTCTCCTCTACTTAAAGTTAGGTTTAAGATTATTTTCCTACCAGTTCTCCTTGTGGGGATGATATTTTTTCCCTAGTTTACAGTTTCAGCGAAGATTTGGCAGCATGGAGACTCAGCTCTATGTGGGAGATTTATGATCTTTTCTCTCTGTTACGTGGATTTGGGGCCTTGCCCTTTGTGCTCTTGGTATGGTTGTTAAAACCTTGCCTTACCCCTCTGGATTCCAACTCCTGTTTTATTCTTGGATTCTGAAGATTTCCCTTTATTTCAGTGAAAATAATTTTAGAAATATATTATTTTGCACCTTTAGCTATCATATAATAGGGTAGTTTCTCTGCATATCTAATATGCTATCTTGCTTGAAATAAAAGTCACAGATTAGTTTCTAGTGTTTACTTTCTACATCTAAATTCTTTGCAAAGTGGATCAGCTTAATTATTATCTTTTGACAATTACCAAAGTGTCTGGGAGGTCCAAAAGGAAGAACTTTCCTCCTGCTGAATAGTCCCTTCCTTGTCTACGTGACGTGTCTTTTATTTCTAACTTCCCTCCTGATCTGAATTTATAAATGAACACTGACAAATAAATATTGATTAACTCTAAATCTCCACGGGGGCAAGACAGTGGAGAGGAAGGTGAATGCCTGTAATTCAGCAAGTTTTCCAACGCACATGGAGAACTTAGACTGCGTTTGATGTTTCCTATGCTAGCTCACATCCTAGTCATCTTCACTGACTAGTGCTTTTAAGATAATTCATAGTACAACCAGGAAGACGTGCAACCAGAAATGTGTCATAAAGAAATTCAAATTAATAAAGCAAATGTGGTATTAGGTTTTGTTTCCTTGATTGCCCACACTGACTCTCTGTTTTCTGTTTTCTTATTTTACAGTGCTAGCTTTGATATTCTCTTTTCTGACTCTGTTATATAGATCATTCCCCTCTCAGAAATTTCTCTCTTGAGAAGGAAGGTGACCCTGGATGTTGCCCTCGGGTTAACCTCACCACTCAATCAAGATTTGATAATGTGTGGCTTTCAGCTCTAAACTAATAATTTTAATTATACTCCCACTAGTCCTCCTTTATGCAACATCCTCCACTCTAGCTTTAACAATTGCCACAGAGTAAACTTCTAACTTAAAAATATTGGGGATGCTAACATTTGTGATTTTCAGTGTTGACTAGGTCTGTTGCTTTGCTTTGCATTAGTTTTCAGAGCAACTGTTGAAAAGAAGACATCAATAATGGCTTTCAAATTGAGTCAGTGTGTGTATACTGCTGATGTTCTGGAAATCCTTTCACCTATCTTATTAATTTATACTTAGAGCGTAGGCAATTTTCAGATTTTATTTTGAGATGATAAACCGTAATGGATCTAAACATATTTAATTCACTTTACATATTTAATTCACTTTAATGCCTTTAGTATCACTGTTAAAATGTATAGCCCTAAATAATTCTGCATAGGAATGCTTACACTATTCACTGGTATGTTCCCTGTAGAGCTATGAATGTGTTCTAGTGGGGGCTCTACCACTCTAACTTGTTGACATATTTCTATCTCTGCAACTTTTGCTTGGTACTAGAATTCCATTGGTCAATGAGTTTAATGTGCTACTGTGTAATGTGCACCCAAAGATGGAGACAAGGCTTGATTTTCCTTTCCACAGAGAATTTAAAGCTAGTATTTTATGGCCCATGACCTGGGAAACTCTGATGTAATTATTATTGTGATATTGCATGTCTATTCTTGTTATTATTCATGTTGAGTTTCATCTCTCACCATGGAAATCAACTTTTAATATTACAAAATCTATGCCCTAGGTACTGCTATTCACATTTGATATTTGAAAAATATACTAAATAGATAAACCATTTGAATAATAATTGGCTAGTATTTATTGAGAAATTATCAGTGAAAAGCCTTATTCTAGTACTTTTATTGCCTTATCTCTTTTAATACAACAGTGCTTTAATGTAGGTCTTTTATTAACTCTTCTTTATACATGAGGAAACTGAGTCTTAGAGATCTCTTCCCAAAGTTATACTCAGTGAATGTGGGAACTTATATTGCAACTTTGATCTTTCTCAACTAGAAATGAGTGTTAGCTTTGGGGTGCTGGTTTAGGAGGAAAAGAAGAACAAGTAGAATATGAGCTAGTCATCTAGAAGCTTGGGTTCCAGTTGAGCTTTTCATGCTGACAATGACTGTAACCTTTAGCAAATATTCAGGGAAGATTTGTGTCCCTGTTATTCTATTAATTTTATAGATTACTGTCCTAGAATCACAGAATTAAGAATATCAAATTTAAAAGGTCCTCTTAAAAGCCAGACAGCTGAAGCTGCACATTTTACCAATGGTAAAACAGTTTAGAGAAGAGAGATGATTTATTTCAAATGCAGGTTTGTTTTCTTACTTTTATTTCATGTTGATTGGTCATTTTATCCACAACAGAAGATAAATTGTTTAAAGGTAGATGTTGTGCCTATCTTGCCAAAGCACAGAGTGGAGTCTTAACTATGTCTTTCTGTAACATGATAAGTGAATGGAGATTACTTTTATAACATTTGACCCATCTCATACATACTATTTAAATAACTTACCAATATAAGTGATGTGTAACAGCAATAAATAATTTATATGTAAATGCTTTAGATATATAAAGTCTGCATTTTCTTTGCAGCATAAGCCTCCAGATTATATTCTGGATGATCAAAATGGTCATTCTGACTTTTATCTCTGTGTTGAAAATAGTAATGATAAATGTTAGCTAACATAATCATTATTATTATTAATGGGTTCTTACAAAGTCCTTGGTGCTTTTATAATTATTATCTCAATTAATCCACAAACCAACCCTATGCAGTAGGTGATATTATTCTACCAGTGTTATAGATGAAGAAAGGAAAGCTTGGAGAAATTAGGAAACTTACCTAAGCAAGTGATAGAGAACTGGAATTTTGAACCTCCTTCCCCTTGAATCACTCTTCCTTCTTTATCTTAGTGCCTTGATTATTTACTTAACAGCATTTGTCGCAATGTGCAATGATCTACATTTTCTTTCCTTTCTCCTCCTCCAAAATGTAAGCTTCATGGTGGAAGAGTCTATCTCTGTTTTCTCTGTTGTATTCCCAGCATGTAGCATAGTGTCTGTCACAGTTCTTGTGTCAACAGTATTTGCTGAAAGAATGATTCCAAAGTCACATCTGGGGCCACTATACATATGAGAGAAACTTTCTACTAAACGTTTTAAGAGGGAAATCCAGGCTTTAATGTAGGTAATGATTTAGTTTGCTAAAATTAGAAATGAGGTAATTTCATAAGAATTTTATGTTACAATTCAGTATGCTAAATTATTGAGTCTCGAGAACGCAGTGTTGAAATGTGACTTAATTACTGCCATCATATATTTGAGGGAAATTGTAATGAGAGGGGTGACCAGCTGTTCCCCATCTGCACTGAGTACAGAACATGAGGAAAAGGACTTGTATCAAAAGCACAAAAATTAGACCAGTCTGAGAATGAGCTGGAAGATATTGGGGAAAGTTTTTGAGATGTTATCAAGAATCAGTTTTCCACATATTTTTTATTGACTTCTTTTCTTTGTGCTGTCAGATGGTGTGCCCAATAATCCGACTGTCACCTTTCTGATTCCCAATAGCCCTGGTCTCACTAGAAACATCAAAGGCCAAATTACCAAGAACAAGCTTCCCAAGCCATAGCCGTCACTGCAAATGGTGCCACTCATATAATTAAATCTGTATTATCTATACCAGCCAGTGAGATGAGAGATAATTGGTTCTATGAGCAAGGCAATTTGCCGTTTGTGACAAAGTAGGGGACTTGCTTGAATATCATTTAGACTGGATAACTTTGCTGGATTTAATTTTCTTAATGCATTTGTACTTCTCGTGTTTAATAATATCACTAAGAAATGGATGTAATCTTCCAAAATGATGATCAACTCTGAAATGGACAATTAGTTGAATCAAATATACAAATCTGTAATTGATTGCATAGGAAGAAGTTTAATCTTATCTGGCATTCTCACAGATATTAAAATGAAAGAACATCCAGTGGGTTTGCTTTTCAGTCTTTGTAGGGCTGCATTCTTTGTATTTGGTTTTGAGTAGAGCCAGTCAACCGAGGCATGGCATAAACTTCTTGTTGGCCTTAACTTTACCCAGTGTTGTTTCTCATGCACTGTGAATTTTTAATTCAATAAATATTTTTAGGTGCCCACTCTACTTCAGGCTGCTTCAGTGTTGGCCAATAATGAAAGCAAAGGACAGGCAAAGTTTAAAGGGGAAGTTAAGTCCCAGCTCTGGTTACTCACAGATGTCAAGCACAAGAAAACATCACCTGACTGTAAAATATTTCCAATACATTTCACTGGTGAAAGAAATATTGTGCAGTCTGCACATTCCAGGGAGGACAGGTTCTAGCAGCGTGTTTAAGAACATAGCTTTGAAGCCAGTTCAAATACTGTCTCTCCCATTTATTTGCTATATGACTGAACAAATTACTTAACCTCTTTGTAACACAATTTCCTCATCTTCCGAGTGGGGATAATAATAGTACTACTTTATAGGGTTGTGAGGATTAAATGTCGTGTGTGTGTGTGTACACTTGCACTTATAAAAGAGATGGACAAACTAGTTTGTGGGTCATATTCAGACTGCTGCATGTTTCTGTATGGCCCAGGAGCTAAAAATAGTTTTTATATTTTTTAAAGATTGAAAAAAATTTAAAAGGAATATATTTTTTGATATGTGAAAATTATATGAAATTCTGTGTCCATTTATTCAGTGTCATGTATTGTCTATAACTGCTTTCACTCTACAAAGGCAGAGTTCAGTAGTTGTGACAGAGACTATATGGCTTGCAAAGCTTGAAATATTTATTTTCTGGCCACTTACAGAAAAAATTTGTCAAACTTACATTGGCTGACATAAAGTAAATGCTATAAATTGTTACCTATACATATGACAGATGTATAGGTATTATTATTATTAAGCCATTTTCTAAGTTAGAATAATAATTTTGCTTGAACTTTAGCATGGACACTTCTTCATTTTAGAAGCTCAATGTAATGAATCAAAGAATATTCATGTGGTTGTAAAGTACAAGCATATATCTGATTCAGATGTCTGTCTCCTTGTCATATCTTAGAATTTCATTAAGAATAAATATCTGAAAACTTTTGTCTATGCAGGTGGAACTTTAAAGCTTCATGGATCAAAATAAGCTTGGTAACTGGTCCAACAGGTGTGATTGTCTTATCATAGAGTACAGTTGTAAAATGTTAACTAAAGTGACAGCTCGTGGATTTTATCCACTATACTCCTCCTTCCCCAGCTCCACCCATGGGAAATTAATTACCTTTGAGAATACCTGAAGAGTTAGAATTATAATCTTGACGCAGACCCGATTATTACTTCTATGGGCGTCTAACTCAAACCAGCTGGTGGATGCTAGGCCGGCATTCACTTTATCTGTGGTGCAAAACCCCCTCTCCAAGGCCTTTCTAGTTGGAGACTCATTTTGGTTCAGTGATCATTCAACACTTTTGAGGAAGTGTCTTCCGTATACCATTATTTCAAACCCTGCTATGAAGTATTTCTTTATTGAGGTGACTCATTCATTCTGCTATTATTTATTCATGTGGAGACTTATATAAATTGCTTCACTTACTGCTTTTGGGCCTCCAATTCTGAAGCTCTCTTTTGAAAATCAATAACACCTATCTTCTGAGGGAAACTCTCGGTAAAGCAAGCTGTGATGGCTTTTGTTATACTTCTTGGCATTAATTATTCATGGTTATTAGTTGAATAATTCAACACGTGATATG
Organism: Tapirus indicus; assembly: GCA_031878705.1. Taxonomy (NCBI): domain Eukaryota; kingdom Metazoa; phylum Chordata; class Mammalia; order Perissodactyla; family Tapiridae; genus Tapirus; species Tapirus indicus. The sequence goes on along the minus strand of CM062927.1, from coordinate 25,245,589 downwards.
ATAATTTTAAAATTCTCTACCTTGTTACTGAAAAGTGAAGACTTTTTGGGCCATCAATTGATTCATGCCAAATGAAGCTATTATCGGTGAGAGCATACAGTATGTAAAAAGGTGACATTCAGTTTTCCAGTCTTCATTAAATAAAATAAAGACGACTTGGGTATATTATGTGGCCCTCAAACAGAGCAGGGAGCTCATTCCTACTCAAGCTGTGCTGTAACTGAAGGGGAATTACCAGTATAATGTTCAAGCAAGACTTAGAGAAAAAAGGAACACTTTCTTGTGTGATAAACTGCCAATGAAATAATGAAATAAAACATCTTCTTCCCTCTATAGTTAAATAACAAAACTTTTCCCACAGAATGGTCTCTTCTTTCTCCCTTGTTTTCCTCTCAATTTGCTTTTTTCATTTTAATTGGCAAAAAGCAAGAGATTTCTTAAGTATTTGTTTTTGTTATTTAAAATTATTTCTGTGTTTTTATCACTGTTTCATTCCATTATTTACTCCTTTGTTCTGACACCTAATTCTATATTAACTGTCTTTCTGATGCTTATGGATCTTTTGTAAATGCATAACCCCCCCATCTAAACAATATCTAAACCAAAAATAATCCACAATGTCACTTAAGCTGTTTGATGTAAAAAGCACCAAAGTCAGAATTTCTGACTTTCCATCAAATCTTTCTCTCAGGCTTTCCAGTATTCCTACACAAAATAATTCTCCTGCTAGTCTGGTTTTTAAGCAGTTTTTAAATCTACACTGAAGTTTCTGTACATGCTATATAATTTCAAAATCCTATGACTATATTTGAACCAATGACCTATTTTAATATTCTCTCATCAGATGGCATATCAGTTCACACTAGGATGGGGCTGGATGAGAAAAGCTGAATATGGACTAAAATATTTTATAAGCATAGTGTCACATGGATGAAAGTTCCTGAATAGGTGACTAAAATGTCCTAATTTATTGAAATTTTTCATTTAAACGGGTCTAAAATTCTATAACATACATGTACTTTGTCAACTAGAGCCAATTTTCTAGTTGCTCTGATCTACGTTAATGGTAGAGCAAAAAGCTATACGTGGTTCAACTTAATTTAACATGAAATTAGGCAAAAGAAGTTTTAACTGGTTGTGTTCTTTGGCCCAGCAATTCTGCTCGTAAAGAGAGAGTTAAGTGATAGGATGTTTATTGTGGTATTATTAGTAAGAGATAAACTATGGCATATAAACATCTAAATACCTAACAAGAAGGAATTGGTTAAATAAATGACAGTGCATCTGTAAGCCAGTATTCAAAACTAGTAGAAACAATGTTATAGGTGAATGACTAGTGACTGGGAAATGCTGCCAGTTATTAGGTTAAAAAATAACAAGTTATATATTAGTATGGGCAACACAATTTAGGTGCATATAAAGGTATATGTGTGCATATATCTAAGTTTATTAATATATATATACATTTATATAAGTATATATCCTAAGAATATACAGATGTGTATATGCATATATGTATACACTATGTATGTCACATATTTGTGTATATTCTTTCAAATTACTTTTACCAGTTTTGTCTGACTTGATGGAACCAGATTTCTTTTTCTAATTTTATTCTCTTGATTTTCCAAATTCTTCTTGAAGAACATGTATTGGTTTTGTAAGTACAAAAAAACACTTTTAGTTAAAGTGTTTCTAATCTGGGGAAAGCAGAGATTTCATATTATCAGAAATTATAAATATGAAACCTTTATTTCATATTGATTACTAACTATATTTTAAAATTATCTCCATCCCTCTTTCCTGCCCTCCACAGTCCAGACTTTCTACTTACCAGGGACTGCCTCAGTGAGCAATCAGATGGGAGACTTATTTGATTCCACATCGTGGGAACACAGGGAGGCACTTGTGGGAACGAGTCAGGGACCCAATCTGACTGCCAGTTCCTGCTCAGAGAAGCTGTAACACAAATATATAATCAGGTGCAAAACTTAGATGTTTTCACAGGGGAACATACCTTTTCCAAAACCTGGAATTCTAAAATAGTTGCACCTCTCTACAGAGATATCTTTAGAGTTCCTGCAAGGCAAATTTTGAAATCAGGAAGTTTCCTCGTGCTATGGAGTCAGATCAAAATCAGAGAAATTAATAAAGTATTTATTTATTAATTGATCTATGTCTCATCTTCTGAGAACTTAAAGCCAGTTAAAAATAATGAGAAAATAAATGCTAATGAAAAATGGGGTTCCGATCATGTGGAGTTAGATGACAAAGGCAGTGTCCTGGCCTCTGCATCAGGAGGTGAACTTGCTCACTATGAGCAAAAGTTGTTTTTAAGTTAATATTTATGGTAAAGTATGAAATTTCAGACTGCACTATTTTTTCCATAATTACCATGCATATTATCATAAATATGCTATGTTTTTAACTTGTTCAATTTATTACTTTTGTAAAAAAAATCTTTGAGTAAATTTGGTGACCCGGAAATATGTGCAGCAATGGCAAAGACTCCATATAGCAAAGGTCTCTTAGCTCCATCCACATAGCGTGGACGATGTAGCATATTCTGTTACATTCTTTCAACAGATACACAAATACACCAGTAAGGTTAGGCCATCACTTCCGAGGTTGTGTTCAGAGACATATCAATTTCCAGCAGTAATGATAGTAGTCTGAGAACCAAATTTCCATTAAGTTGAGGAACACTATATCAGGAATCTTCTTTTTTCTAAGACCCACAGTATACAAAAGCATATTGCGTGTTTTAAATTGCTAACTAAAAGAGAGTTTAATGTTGAGACATCTGCCTAGAAAGACACTCTGTACCTCTAATAATTTTCATTAATGCCAATTTCAATAAAAATGTAAACTATGACAGGACACTTTCCAATCTTTTTTTCTTCAGTCAAGTTTTGGTCAGCTTTCTAAGTCTTCGTGTTTCTGCTTTTTTGCTGTCTTTTAAGGTAACATCTAGAAACAGCTAAGTTATTACTTATATATTGAATGCAATCCTAAGAGGCCGATCAAATTCTCAAAGACTTGTTATATAGAAATTCTAGAATCAGGTGTCCTCAATTCTTCATGGTTGGTGATAGCAAATGTTACATGGAAAATATTTTCTTTGAAAACACAAATAGCATTTGTTTTTTGAAATATACCATTAGAATGGAAAACATTAGTCTATCCTGTTCTACATCATGAACAAATACGGCATTAATTTCCAATTTAAAGATATATATATATGTCAAGGCAATATTTAGTAATCTATTAAAAATTACTGTCTTTTATCACATAATGAATAAACTGATTCTTGTTTGAAGGCCACGACAAAAGAATTTTATATTCCCGGAGAAGAGTGAAACTACACAATCTCCTAATAAATATGTATATCAACTATTAACAACTATAAAATTATAGAGATAATTGTACTCTAAATTGCTAAATAATTCCCACCATTAGGAGAGAGAAGACGTTTTCTACTGCCAACGTGTGGCACAAATTTTGTATTCATTTTAGTGCTTTACATTTTGTGATTTCAGGTTGGTTTTATGCTTTATATAGCTAATGATTCTAATACTCATAGGCATAACCATGAAGAATCTGGTTATTTGCCTTATTACAAACCTCATAATAGGTGTCACATGATAGTCCATTGAAATTTGAATTGAGTTTTGGTTTTTTAGATGCTGTAAGATAGTTAAAACAATGAGAAGTAATTTTCCTTTCTCCTATTTTAGAGAATGAAGACTTTGATTTCTAGAGATGTGAGGCTATTCTTGTCCCTAGTGAGAATTAACTGGCCTTCAAAAATATTAACACCCTGCAACTGAATGGATAATGATGTTGGATAATCCTAGAAGGGAAGGTCCAATGGTACGAGAGACAGAAGTGTCCCATCCTGGAGAGAGAGAAGCTTGCAAAGAGTGGAGAAAGGATCAACAGCCGCTTTGACAAGGAGTTGTGGTAAAGGTAGTTCAGGAATGGTGTAGATCCATGCCCTGTTTATTCACATGCTCTCATTGAAAACTGGTTATAGATTACTTCTGGAAGTAATCTAGGTGACATTTCCTAAGAGGTTTGATGAGGAATTGTGGGATTGAACTTATTGGTAGTAGAGAAGGCCTCTTTAAGTGGCATCTGTGGCAGCTCCAGGAAGCATTAGAGAGGATGCTTAGAATCAGCCTTGAATGGCATCTATATTGGCTCTGGTACCTCTGCCCCTTCTACCACATAAGGACATGGTGATCATATGAGTCCCATGTGGATCATAATGATAACTTATTTGGGGAATCTTGTTTGCCCTTTCAAGAGTTAACTTGGTGCCAACAAACACTAATGTTTCTTAAATATTGTGGAACAAATTTATGTTTGTTAGACAAGTAAACCCTCAAAATATTTTATTTGAAGTAAATAATACATTATGGATTAGACAATTACAAATTTTCTGGAGAAAAAGGTTTTGTTGTAGCTTAAATTTGTACAACTTGTCCAGGATAAAGACTTCCTTAAGGTCTTTGTAATGGGATGGATGTTTTCTGTTCACTTGTGTTGACATGTATCTCTTAATCTCCATTTATTTATGCATTCTTTCACTCAATAGCATTTATTGCTTAATATGTTAAACAAACAAGACTGGACATTCTGTCTGACCTTGATTCAGTTACAGTGTAAAGAGTGGTTGAAGAATGAATAATATGATTAATATAAAATTTAATATTAAAATTTTATGTTGTATTGAGAAAAATGCTTTCCAATTCCCTTTTGGAGATAGGAAATCTGAAAGATGACCCTAGAGTATTGATATTTCCATAGCAGAGAATCAATGTGAAATATATGGTCATCAGAAAAGTCAAAGCCGTTTCCTATGCAGATATTTTTAGGTGAACACAAAAGTTAGTAGATCTCTTTGCCTTTTATTAGTTTTACATTTTACTTCCCTTAAGGACAGGTCTGACCAAAAAAAAAAAAAAAAAAAAAACAAAACCAAACACCCTGTTTGGCTGTCTAAAAAGTCATTAAAGCATCTTTTCAAAGCAGTGTCTTAATAAATAAATTAGTTGAGTTTGGTCATTCTATATGTTCATCCAACCAACTTTTCTTTGAGAGTTGGCTAGGTTCCATGTGCTGTGTATTCATTATGGTTATAGCCTTACACTAAAGGAGCTTATATTTAACCAAAGGAGAAGTAATTATTTGTTAAATGTAAAAAGCATGTTGAGTATTATAAAGACTTGTTAGATGAGATTTCAGTCTAGATTGTTTTCTCATCTGGGGGCAATTTTGCCCCCCAGTGGACATTTTGGACATTTGGTGATGTCTGGAGATGTTTTTGATTGTCGTGACTGGGGTAATGGGTAGAGGCCAGGGATGCTGCTAAATATTTTACAGTGCACCTGACAGCCCTCATGGCAAAGATTTCTCTGCTCCAAAAAGTTAATAGTGACATTGTTGAGAAACTCTGGTTTAGAATGATCAGAGAGGATGACAGAGTATAGAGGTTTGGAAGTCACTGTGGCAGCCATATAGCTGGGCAACTGCCTTCTGGGTAGTGATACCTTTTAAATATTCCACCCATTAGATGTATAATTTAATGATCCTATTGTGTTTTATATCTAGATAAAGCTTCGTAAAGGTTGGTTGAATAAATAAATCATAAAATGGCAAGTGTTAATATGAGACAGATGGTACCCAACCCTCAATCTACTTTCCTGCCCCTTTATTCATTCACAGAATAATCGATGCTCCCCAGGTTTGATCTTGGCTCTGGCTCCCGGCTGCATGACCTACAATTGTTACTGAAACTGTAAAGTGAAGATAATGGTAGCTTCCCTTACAATTGTTGTGAGAATTAAATGAGAATGTTCAATAAATATAAAGTGTCCTGCACAGTCTCTGAGTAAATGGCAGCTATTAATCAGAGAAGATCACATTATGCTCCAAATGATATGTCATAGAGCTTCTGTGGCCCCATAAATTACAGAATTATTATATCTTACGTGAAGACAGAAATGGAAATGATTATCTCTTTTGATGGAGAGCTATGTTGTGAATTACTTTTTTAAACCTTTGGATAGATGAGTTATATGCGAAAAGCCCTGGAACACTAAGTGTTTTTACAAGATTTGTTACTGGCAAGAAATGGGCAAGCATAAATGAGATCAGTCCAAAAAGATTACCCTGCAAACTTGCTGATGTGCTGTCTGCTAAAGTAGTGACAGATCGTAAAACTACTGAGAAAGACAGAGGTATAGGGCACTGGAAATATAAAAGGCACTGTCCCTGGATCTTTACAGATGCACCTTTTTTCAGGATTTATACTGCTACACTGCTACGCATAGCATCGTAGTCCCTTTTATATGTGGTCCAGGAAATTGACCTGAGTTCGGATGAAGGTAAGAATCACCAGCAGTGACTACGGCACTGTTACTGTGCCAGTACATGTAATTGTTACAAGTCAAGAGTCGGAATTAAGCTGTAATGTCCCAGCTCTGCCTGCTGCGTTACAGCAGTGGGACCTTAAGCAGGTTCAGTAGCTCAGATGAATTTTCTCTTCTGTACAATGGGGATATTGATGACACCTGCTTCTTCAGTTGTGTTGATTAAATTGGGTAACTCATGAGAAGCACTTGGTACAGTGCCTGGGACTATGATTGTCATCATCATCACCATTTATCATTTTTACTATCATCTCTTAAAAGCTTTCTGTTATTAAAATAATTTGTACCACTTAACTTTTTAGCTTTATTTAAGGGAAGAACTCTTAAAGCGGTTCTTCTGTATGTTTTTAACTTAAATATGATTGAGTTTCTGGATTAATATATTTTATTTTTATGTGAGTTTTCTCATTGTGTAGGAAGAACAGAGAATTTGTCTGTGTGTCTGTGGGATTTTCTATTTGATAATTCTTGAATCCAATAATTAATATCTATAGAGTTTCTTCACAGTAAATAATCTGTTTGTTTTTCATTTTCCTATCTGCCATTATCCACTTTTCTTTCCTCAGTTATGTGGTCAATTAGTCAAACAATATTCATGTTTGCTTTTGGCTTTGGAAGAACTTCTTAAATGCTTAAAACTTGGACATGTGTGGACTGAGGTGGTTCCTGGTTGTGTCTGACTTTTTAACAAGTCAGAGAGAGGATAGATGATAGCAGAAAGCAGCCCACAAAATGCATAAGCTGACCATGTATAGATGGTATCCAGGGACACCTTCATGCATTATATATCTGATATCTCAGCTTTTTAGGTAACAATGGCCTGCAGGCAGCCATTCCCTTCTCTCCTAACCATGGCAGGCATCTCTAGTTGATTATAACATTCATTTTCACTTGCCTCAGACTATTTTTCAGTTCACAGTCAAAGCAGCCATTATCCATTGATTAATGTCAGCAAGCTTAGTGAAATCTCTTCCTCATCTCTACTTGCATGGAGATCCAAAAATCCTAGTATGGACCCTATGATATGCAGCAGGAGTAATTTAAAATATTTAAGTCGGATCCAAACATTACCTGCAAAAATTAAAGATGGAGGAGATAACACAACAGGAACTTTTATAAGGAAGGCATTGGTCTACTGTAAGTGTTTTATAAATCAACAAGTACAAACACTGGTGTGATGGGATGCTAGAGAATCTGTTGGCTGGTGATCAGATGAGCGAATCTGAGAACACATGGTTTTGAAGAACATGCCACAAATATGAAAAAAATCCACTTTTATGATATCTGAATTTGGTAGGTTTGATAGCTAATATTAATAATCAAGGAAGTCTAATGACCTCTATTTTATTACATAGATATCTCACTGACTCATTTTCCCCATGCAACAGTTATCTAAAGGGAGAGCTGGATCATAGAAACCAAGCCACAATTATTTTCATTTGTATGAAAAGGAAAGAAATTTCAGAGTTTTTTTAAGTATACAAAATTGTTTAAACTAAAGAGAGAAAGTGGTGGAGAGGACTGTGTGATGACTGAGCGTTTTTTTGTAGTTGCTGTTCATGTTTCTGTTGTTTTGTTTTGTTGGTTTGGTGGTCCTTATTTTCCAGAGCTGATAAACAAGGAGTGGATTCAGTTTTTCCTGGTTAAGCCTGCCAGAAAAGCAATATCCAGGCCTGATTCTGCTCCTTTGATCCGGAATGTATAGGGAGCACATAAAGATCCCATGTGTAGCTATTTTACCACTGAGTCCACAGTTCTACAGCTCATTAATTTCTCCTCATTGAATAATCATAAAGACACTTATTGACTGTCTGCTGATGTCAAGCAATTGCATCGATTATTTTTTACCATATACTTTCTCATTTAATCCTCAAAACAATCCTCTGAAAAGTTAATACTTTTGATCCCCAGTTTCCTAATTTATGAAATAGAGATTAAAATGAAAGCATTTCTTAAGGAGTCACATCTAAAAATTGGGACAAAAAATTTGATGATATGAAACTCTTATTCTAGTCATATTTCTAGCATGTGAGAAGAAATACTAGAGAATATATTTTTAAAAATTTCTACTACCAACTATCTTTATGACTAAGAGCACATTAGAACCTACTCTGTTCCTTTTTCCTCAATTTTGAAATAAAAAATGAGGAATTGAAGAGAATTGCACATTGTTCTAAAGCATTTTTTTCAGATAGAGCTGAAGGATACTTGAGAATTCAGGCAACTTCTATAGCCTCAGGTTTATTCTAAATTAAGAGTAAAGACATAGAGAAAAACAATTATTTAAAAAAAGAAGCAAAAGTGTCAAAAGTGTTTATAAATCAATATTCAAAGATATACAAATGTGAATTTACTCTTAAGGCTCAATTTGGGAGATAGTTATATTCTTCTCACCAAATAACATGAGATATATTTTGGTAAGCTACATATTAGTATATGTAACACATACACTCAGACACATACATGCACACTAGACATTTTCATCTAACTCAATGTTAAATTAGTTCCATGAGCTTGACAATGAGGGGGTAGTTGGCTCCATTTGATGGGTGAGGAAACACGTTCAGAGAGGTTATATGACCTTGGGTAAGCCTCTCAGTCATTCACCTTTTTATTTATTCATGCATTATTCCTTCGACAACATTAATTACCTAATATGATAATGAGGCAGTGGAGGAGAAGGAACAAGAGGAAGTGATCCTAACACGTGAAAAACACTTATCTCTTTAAATGGTCACATCGATCCCAAAAAACACTTATATAACACTTGGCTCTCAATCTTGGCTTGCTTTTTACTAGCTGTGTGATTTTTTTTGTGCACCTAGTTAGTCTGCTTAAAGCCCCAGTTTCTTTATCTGTAAAATGGAGTTAACAATGGATCTTCAACCACCCCACAACACTTGCTTTCATATACCCTGTGTCATCAACAGTCATCTTTATATTCTTCAGGCCTAGCACAAAGACACCATACTGGGCTTCAAAAGCTCAGCATGAAGACAAATAAATACTGTAAATATATAATTGCAACACAGCATGATGAGCTTCACAAGATTTAAGCCTAACTCCAAGTCAGCAGAGAGGAGACAGTTCTTTCTGCATGAGAGAATTGTCACATCAGACTCAAATCCAGGTTTTCTGAGTATAGGAGAAGCCTGGTGTGTTTTTCTACTACAGACAGTAACTTGTTTGTATTACCATTATATCTAGGTCAATCAATTGATTGATCTGTTTATCTATCTGTCTATCATCTATCTATCTTATATCGTCTTCTCTCTCTCTATATGATCCCTATATTATACTGCTTATCTAGATCCTGATCATAGCACTCTCAAACTATTGTGGAAGATTCCCCAAAAACCTATTAATTCTACAAATGTTCATTAGTTTTAGTGCTAGCTTATTTTAATAATAGTCTTCAATTTATATTTAAGCAATTAACCACACTGTAGATAAAACAGTGGTGTTTGTGCATACTTGAATATGTAACTTTCTTGTAACATCATTTTCTACCAAATCCTGTTTTGTGAAAGGAAGCTACATACATGAAGAGGGACTTATAAAAAGTGAGATGCAGGACCAGAGACATGTCCAGTGACAACTGAGGGGCTTCGTGTTTTTTGTGAATAAGTGAGAATACATGAAAAAAAATCCACATATGATGCCTCATGTAGAGAAGGGATACAGCAAATCTGAGTTCTCCATGGGATGTGGGTGGTGGTATTTTGTTTTCATTAATGTCTCTTGAATAGACAGGCAAAATGTATACACAAAAAGGAAGTAATGACAAATGGCACTGAACACTAATGCATCATTAAGGATAAATGCAGAATTTCAAGGGAAAATTTCTAGCAAAAAATATATATCATGGAAACACCTTCCAGGAATGGTGGCAGACCCTGACCACTCTAAGCCATTTAAAACTGAACCTGCAAAACCTCAGCAAGATAATTACAAGATGGGAAACAATCCTTATTAAGAAGCTGCCTTATTAGCTTACAAGTGGCCCTCCTCTCCCTCATTTCTAGCATTTCATGGTACTTCTCAGCTGAAGAAACTTTTAAATACCGTTGACAAATTGATGGAAGAACTTTATGCAAAGGCTGAGTCTCCCTTCAGTAAGCATTTGTAATACTGATTAAAAGCAAATGCTATTTCAATGTTTGTCCCTTAGAAATAGTCAACAATCATGTCAAGTCCTTTACTAAGCTGTATTGCATAAAAAATACAAGTACAAATAACAAAAGAGTGAAAACAACACTCTTCGGAAAAGGGGTTTGCAATTTGTTCTATAAAATTAAATCACTATTCATCCAAAAAGTATATGGCTATATTCACATACAGCATTGTTATGTATTTAAGATGAGAAGTACAGGAAGGATAAATATTCTTCAGGGTTTTTTTGTATATGTATTTAAAGTTTGTAGAAAGAAACACTACTTTTAGTGTTTAGGTTTTCGGCAGAAAATAGGATTCTTCCCAGTTGGTTCAAATGTAGAGATATTAAGGGAACAAAGAATGTTGAGGAATCCAGAAACTAGTGACACCAGGAAGCTCAAAGGGCTAGAAGGAGATGGAGGAGGAAATGATGACACTAGAGCTCAGGGACAGCTGGAACTGTGGTGGCCGCAGGGATGCTCAGCAGAGGGACAGTTGTGGAGCATCTCAGCCACTGCCACGGATGCAGTAGTGATACGGAAAGGGAAAGAGGAACAAATGCATTATTCTCTATCTTCTCTTATTTTTGACTCTCCTGGAGGGCACCTTCTGTCGGCTGACGCAATATAGAAGCCAGGCGGTGAGGAATCTAGAGTGGTACAGTCCTCACTGGATCAGTGGGAATCTCAAAGAGTGGGAAATAGTAGCCTGTTAACACATTGCTCCCCTTAAAGACTTCTCAGAGCCTTTACATTTTGGAAATGTTGAGTTTAACAAAGTTAATATGAGAGACAGATTTCCATTTCTATGCCACAGAAACAATGCCCATACTAAATATGTTGAAGAAAGCTGAAGTTATTGGACTGAATCAGAAGTCTGAGACATCTTTAGATGGTTTGGAAAGAAGATGTGTTCCACTTACAGCATTGTTCATCTTTTTTTTTTCTTTATGAAACTTAAACTACACTGCACTTAGAGTCAGAAAAAATGGAAAGTTAAAGGGAAAGTTGTCTTCTCTTTCTCTTCTGCTTCAACTGCGGGCATTCTTGCAAGTTCATGCTGCAATACTCTCATCTTTCTTTATACTCTTTCTTGATGAATACCCTCTTCCCCCTGGTTTCAGTCATTACCTCCGTTCTCATTATACCCCAATCAAAAACTGCCTTCCTAAGTTCTAGTTCAGAATCTCTAAATTCAGATTTTTCAAATGGATATTTGCATTAGGCAGTCATCTCAGATCTATCATCAGGTTATCTAGTTATTTGGTCCTGGCTAAGTTGCTTAACCTCTCTTCAACTGAATTTCCTTATCCGTGATAGGATGGAGTGGGCTAAATATAATTTGCATGAAAATGTTGCTTAAACATATGGTTATAACCTCTTAATTCTCCCAGATTTCTGTAGATCTCTTAAAATCTCCTGGAGGGAATTTTACATCCCTCTAAATCCATAAGTTCTGAAGAGCAGATATGGGAGGTTGTTATTTGTAGTACAGAAATAGGGTAGGGGTTGAGAAGCATTCAGAGTTGCTTCTTTGGTTCAAAGTTGCCTCTTTGGAAGAGACTGTATTCAAGTCCACCAATTCTGAGGCTTCTTGAAGGAGCCACCCGACAGACTATAGATAAGCACATCAACATATGGAGGGGGATGACTTTGCCTCCACTTGCATAGAATGCCTGGAGAGAGGGTCTGTCCAGTACTGCTGACACTGGTGGTCCTGAAGGACTTCCCTGGTGGTCTGAATTGCTGCGATTCCATACCTCTACAAGAGGATATTACTCCCCAGCTAGCTAGCCCCTAAAGACTGATGAGATTGGAAAAAACTGAAAACTGGAAAAAAAAAAAACTAACCTGAAAAACTATTGAAAAGTTTGTCCCAGTTGAAAAACTGGGACCTATCAAAACAACAAACTACAGCATTTGCACTCCCTTAAATTTTCCATTTCTCAAGACATCTAAACGCAACTGACTATGGAGGTGCTTGAATAACTCAAACCAACGGATAGGCAAAGAAAATCTTGCTTCACTTCAGGATTCTCAGTAGCTTGAGAGGGAAATCAAGGTCCCAGCACCCTTATGAATGAAGATTATTAAGACAGAGCTAATGAAAAAGACTCAAATGCATTTGTCAGTTTTGATCAATGTGTTTATTTAGATATTCCCATGGTTAATTAAATCTATCATAAAAATTAACGTAAGAAATCCTGTATCTAGCCATCCATTTACATACCTTCCCACAATAGGTAGTCACTGTTTTAAGTTTCCTTTGACTTCTTCCAAAGCACTTCTGTGCATAAACACTAAATATGAATATTTACTCTTGCCCAATCTTTATTCAAAAATGGTAGCATATTACATAACTATTCTGTACTTTAGTTTTTTTCACTTAAGAAAATCTATTATAGATCTTTCTAATTCAATGCAGAAAGTATTCTCAGTTTTTTTAAAAATAGCTGTGTAGGGGGCCGCCCGGTGGCGCAGCAGTTTAGTCCACGCTTGGCAGCCCGGGGTTCGCGAGTTCGGATCCCGGGCGCCCGCCGACGCACCGCTTGTCAGCCACGCCGTGGCGGTGTCCCATATAAAGCAGAGGAAGATGGGCACGGATGTTAGCCCAGGGCCAGTCTTCCTCAGCAAAAAGAGGAGGATTGGTGACGGATGTAAGCTCAGGGTCGGTCTTCCTCACACACACACAAAAAAATAGCTGTGTAGTATTCCACTACCTCAGTGGGTCTCAATGAGAAGGAACAATTTGATCGCTCTTGGTACATTGGGCAATGTCTGGAGGCATTTTTGGTTGTCATAACTGGGGTGGGTGCTACTGGCATCTAGTCGGTAGGATCCAGGGATGCTGCTAAACATCTTACAATGTATAGGACAGTTCCTTTCTTTCCAAAGAAACAGGACAGCCACTCCCCTTCCAAAGAATTATTTGGTCCAAAACGTCAATAGTGCTGAAATTGAAAAACCATGATTATGTAGATTGTAGAGGAAGAAGACATTTTCCTCTACTCTTCTGGGTTCTTCTGGCTGGTCTAATAATTAAATTGCCATGAGACAGAATAACAGGAGAAAATCAAGCAAAGTTTAATAATATGTATACATGGGAGAAACCCAGGAAAACTGAGTTACTCACCAAAATGGCTGAAGCCACCACCTTCAGCTAAAGATGTCTTCAGCTAAAGACAAAGGAGGATGTTGGGGGTGGTGGTTTGGGACTTCAAAGGGGAGGAAGGCAATTCACATGGAGATGGAAAAAGCACATGTTTGATTAAAAAGTGTTTGCCATGCCTTGCAAAGACAATAGGACATGGAGAGGACTTTGATCAAATGGGCTTTGCTAGGCTCCTCCCTGTCTACCCCACCTAGTTCATATTATATTGTAGTCATCTATGGGGATAGCTCCTTCCTGGAACAGGCCTTCTACCTTAAATTCTTTTAGGCAGTTAGGGGGAAGGTCAAAGTTTCTTCCTGATTCTTTTGTTCTTAAAAATAATCAAGCCAAAGAGATATGTTTTGGGGTGGCAAATTCTGCTCCCTACGGGATGTACCCCAATTTGTCTGTCTCCTATTGATGAACATTTGAGTTATTTCCAAAATTTTGTTATTACAACAATGCCACAATGAATGTCTCGACATGCTTTATTTTGCATGTGAGAGAATATTTGTAAGAAGTAGAACTGATTGTTAAAGTTAAGGGATTTTTCATTTTGATACTGCCGAACTTCATGCATTGGGAGTTTTGTCAAGTTACAATCCTTTCCAAAATTTGTGAAGTTTTATTTCCAGTAGCATTGCCAACATTGTGTTATCAAACGTTAAGAAATTTACCAATCTGAAAACATGGTATCTAAGTCTGTTTTTAAATTTTCTTTCTTTTATTATGAGTTAGGTTGAGCATCCGTTCATAATTAAAAACCCATTAATGTTCTTTTTTTGTGTGTGATTTATAGTCTTTGCCTAATTTTTAAAAATCAGTTTGTTTTTCTTTTTATTGGTTTCTAGGGTTTTTTTTTTTTTTTTTTGTATAGTGATTTGCAAGTAATACTCCTGGTGTGTCACTTGCATTCTGATGCTGTATTTTTTAATTCTCCCCAGCTAGTTAAGTAGCTGTCTCAAACATATTTTTTGTATAGTCTATATTTCCTACTGTTTTGATATCCCTCTTATAACATTTATATCATCCTCCTTGGGGTTTGAGTTGGCTCTGTATATTGTCTTCCATTTATCTGTCTTTTGTTCATGGGTGCTGTTATAATCTCATAATTTTTCCTTATTGAACTGAGTCCATCTTTATTGGTTTTGTTTTTTAGAGTTTTCCCCCAGCCATTTTTGCTTATTCATTTTTATAAGCCTTTTAAACAGCTTTATTGACTTATAATTCACATATTGTACTATTCATCCACTTAAAATGTATGATACAATGGTTTTCAGTAGAATCACCAGTATGTGTGACCATCATCACAGTTAATTTTAGAATACCTTCATCATCTTAAAAAAAAAACACTATTCCTGTTAGCTCATCACTTCTCAGTCCATCCATCCCTCCCCAGCCCTAAGTAACCACCAACTTACTTTCTGTTTCTATGGATTTCCCTATTCTGGACATTTCATACGAATGGAATCATATCATATGTAGTCTTGTGTGACTGACTTCTTTCACTTAGCAAACTTTTTTAAGGTTCATCCATATTGTAACATGTATCAGTACTTCATTCCTTTTTATGGCTGAATAATATCTGATTGTATGGATATATCATTGTTTATTTATCCATTTATCACTTGATGGACATTTAGGTTGTTTCCTCCTTTTGGCTACTATGATTATTGCTGTTATAAACATTCATGTGCAAGTATTGTTTTGTGGAGATATGTTTTCATTTCTCTTGAGTATATAGCTAGGAGCAGAATTGCTGGGTCATATAGTAATTCTGTGTTTAATCATTTAAGGAACTACTAGATAGTTTTCCAAGATGATGCAACATTTTATTTTCTACCAGGAGTGTGTGAGGATTCTGATTTCTTCACATTCTCACCAATATTATTATTATCTGACTTTTTGATTCTCACAAACCTATTGGGTATGAAGTGGTATCTCACTGTGGTTTTGATCCATAAGAATTTCAACTCATCTTGTTAACTTGAAAATAAAAGAATTATTACCATTTTATTGCACTCATAATTTAGAGAGAATTGAAATAGTTATATATTTTAAATAAGCATAATTATCATATTGCTAAGTTTTCCACCATATAGTTCTTATAGATATTTCTTATTAAATTCATTCTCATACGTTTTATATTTATTTTGTCAGTTCAGATATTTATTCTGTTAAATCGTTTAGCTGGTTGTGTTTGCTTGTAGAAAAGCTATTATTTGAAATATTAAATTTGTACATTGCTAAGTTACTGAGTTTTGCTGTTTATAGTATTGTTTAATGGATTCTTTTAAGTTTTCCATGTAAAAAATGATGAGAACTTTACTCTCTCCTTTCCAATTTTATACTTTATATGTCTCATTCTTTTTTTCTTTTGTCTTATTCTTTTACTCTTCATATGTCTTCTTTTTTTCTTCATTAAGTATAATGTTTTGTCTTTTGGGTTAATATATATTTTATCACAATAATATTAATTTTTGAAAGTTTTTTAAAAGAAAAGATAAATCTTTAACTGTAGTAATTACCTTTTCATTGTTAAAGAAGATAAACAACACTTGGTCATGATATATTATTCTTTTGATGTGCTACTGCATTCTAATTGCTAATATTTTATTTAAGATGTTAGCTTTGATGATCAGAAATGAGATTCATTTCTAATTATCTTTTGGGGGCTAACATTGCCACATTAAGTATCAATGTTATTATGATTGATTAAAAGAAAGAATTAAGTTTTAGGTCTTTTTATGCTCTGAAGCAGTTCAAAAAGCTTGGAATTATCTGCTCTTTAAAATTTTGGTAGAGGGGCTGGCCCATGGGTGTAGCGGTTAAATTCGCATGGTCCACTTTCGTGGCCCGGGGTTTACGGGTTTGGATCCTGGGTGCGGACCTATGCACTGCTCATCAAGCCATGCTGAGGTGGCATCCCACATAAAGCAACTAGAAGGTTGCACAACTATGACATACCACTATCTACTAAGGCTTTGGGGAGAAAAAAGGAAAAAAAAAAAAGAAAGAAAGCACCACATATTGTAAAACTTCATTTAAAAAAAATTTGGCAGAATTCTCTTACAAAAGAGTTTGGGTTTTGTGGTAGGCAGAATAATGGCCCCCCACAATGTCCATTTTCTAATCCCTGAAACCTGTGAATATATTAGGTTACATAGTAGCAAGGGAGAATTAAGTTTGCAGATCAAATTAAGGTTGTTAATCAATTAACATTAAAATAAGAAATTTATCCTGCTGGGCTCAATATAAGCACAGCGTCCTTAAAGTAGAAGATGGAGGCAGAAGAGGTTGGAGTCAGAGAGAGAGGTGAAGAAGTTATGCTGCTGGTTTTGAAGATGGAGGAAGGAGACATACGCCAAGGAAAGCAGGTAGCTTCTAAAGGTGGGAAAAGCAAGGAAACTGATTCTCCCCTAGGGCCTCCAGAAGGAATGCATCCCTGCTGACACCTTGAGTTTAGCCCAGTAGATCCATTTCGGACTTCTGAATTCCAGAGCTGTAAGAATAAATTTGTGATGTTTTAAGTTACTAAGTTTGTGGTAATTTGTTACAGCAGCAATAGGAAACTAAATATATATATATATATAAATATATATATATATGAGTTGGCAATATCAGTAAGAATTCGTGTATATATATATATATATATGAATATTTATCAGTATATCAGTATTCAATTCATGAATCTAATCCTAGTATAAGCATAAAGTAGATTCAGAATTATTAATCCATACCCCTGGAAGAAACAAATTTAAATTAGAATGCAATGTTTACATACAGTTGTGTGTTTCTTCTTTAGCCTTACAGTATCCAGTCAAAACACCATTTTGTAATGACAAACTTAATTTAGCTCCCTTTTCCCACTCAATTCATGTAAAAAAAAATGTTCTTCCTAATATTGGCATATAAATTTAAGGCTACAAATTTTCCTCTGAGAATATCTTTAGCTATATCTCATGGCTTGATATTAGCTACTGTAATTAACATTATAATCTATTTTGCTGTTTTTGGTTTATATTGTTATTAACTTAAGAGTTTCTTAATATACTTTTATTTTCCAGGTAGTGAGGATGATTTGTCTTCTGGTTTTGTTATTATTTTAGTTTTATTGTATCTAATTAGAGAATACTGTTTTATTTCCACATTTTTGAAATTTATTGATGACTTCTTTGTGGCATAATATACATGATCAATTTTGTGAATATTCTATGGGCAAATGAAAGGAAAGTGTATTCTTTATTTTCAGGGGAGAAATTTAATACATATTAGTTAAATCTTTTTATGTTTTTTAAGTGTCCTTTTATTAAATTGGTTTTTATGCACTTGATATCTCATAGTCTGAGAGCTGTGAATTAAAGCTTTCTGATTGCTGTGTATTTCTGTATATTTCCTTCTGGTATCTTTTACAGTTTTTGCTTTATCACCACTGATGTAGCACCATTTGGCTCATGCATATTCATAACTACTATATGTTTATTCAGATTGTACCCTCACCAGTATAAACTGTCTTTCTTAGTCTAGTTTATTCACTTGTTTTTGGCCTGAATTTTACCTTGTCAAGCGCCCTACTTTCTTTCTGTTTGTTTTTTTTCCCCCTAAATTTTTCTGGTTTTGATTTTCCATTGCATCCAACTTGAAATTTTTCATGGTTATTCTCATCCTTTTTATTTTAATTGATGTGACAGATATATCTGGTTTATTTATATCCTCTTTTTTGTTTTTAATTAATTTATTTTTTACTGTGTTGTTTTCTTTGCTTTTTCTGTGTTTTCTTTGCTCTTTTTGTCTAATAGCTTACCTTTATGATTATTTTTTTAATATATGTAGCCCTCGATTTGTTTAAATAATGTAAATGGCTTCTTCTTACAAAGTTGTGTGATAAAATACCTTCCCAAGTTCATTAGATAAGAGTGGTGGAGCTATAATTTAAATTGTGTAATTTGTTCTGTGCAGTTTTTTGTTTTGGTTTTGATTTGAGTCAGCATAGACTCCAAGGACCATCAGTCTGGAGAAGTATTTCAATGATTAACTTTCTCCAATTCCCAACCCCCTTTCTGCACCCCAGGTTAAATAAATGCACAAACCAAACGAATCAATGGATGACTTGAATAAATGATTAAGATGGAAAATTTTTAGGTAATTGGCTTAACATTATAAGATAAGGAAATGTGATTTTTTGATTGAAAATTTCTTTTTGTTGTTATTGTATTGTATTTATTCAACTTTCTTCTCTTCAAAAACATTTATGTCAGGAATATATTAAATATCATTATGCCTCTGATGAGTTTGCTTTTGAAAGACTTTATGCCACTCTGGATGGAGAAAACTAGGATGTTGTTTTGTTTCATCCACTTGCCTTCTCTCAGATCCTCTGCCTGAATTTGTAGAATGCTGAAAATTAGCAACAAATCATCCATTTAAAATGAATGCTTTTCTAGAGATATAACAGTTGCAAATGATAGACCAGAGGGATGCTTGTATCAGGTATTGTGTGGAGGAAGAAAAAAGATACATAGCTTACCTGACAGCCACTTTTTTTGTGTGTGTGTGAGGAAGACCAGGCCTGAGCTAACATCCGTTGTCAATCCTCCTCTTTTTGCTGAGGAAGACTGGCCCTGGGCTAACATCTGTGCCCATCTTCCTCTACTTTATGTGGCACGCTGCCACAGCATGGCTGACAAGCTGTGCATCGGCGGGTGCCCGGGATCCGAACCCATGAACCCTGGGCTGCCAAAGTGTGAACTAAACTGCTGCGCCACTGGGCCAGCCCCGTGACAGCCACTTTTAAAAATGCCTTTGAATGAATTGGTGTAAAATAAAATCTGTGCTAGATTTAACCACAAGAGGAGAGTTTTCTGGGCTTAACAATTTCTTTCATAAAATGACCAATTCATCCCCTTCTGAATCTTAACACATTTGTCATTTTGCTCAAATGCAATTTATAGGAAAAAAAAGGCTATAGGTTTCTCAAGCTAGAAAGAGCATTCATGTTGGAATGAGACCCAGTTGTTTTAGAATTGGAGCTCCATCCATTGATGGAAGTCGTCTTAACTTTCCTGACACTTAGTTTTCTCATCTATGGAATGGGGATAACAATACCTGTCTTTCAGAGGGAAAAGCCTTAAATAAGACAGTATATTAAAATTGCTGGTGTAAGTGGAAAGTAACAACAATTCCCTTTCTATAATCCTTGTCAAACCGAGGCCTGGTGAGGACTTCACAACCAATCCAGAGGCTTCCACAGAGAAGGCAATTCATTTAACACCAATCAGGAAACTTTACTCAACAAGCTGACCTTTGTGCGGCTGTCATGAATGCTCTGTATCAAAGAAAAAAATGGATCCTATAGAATTATAACACTTGAGCTGTGGGCCTTGGTTTGTTTTCTGAGGAACTACATTTTATTCTCCTCCTGCCAGGCCAATAAGGATTTAGGATTATCAGAGCTTTCTTAACCAAGTTGCCTTATATAAATGTTCATATTGGTAAATTTGCTTGCTAATATATGTAATGCTAATAATAGACTCAGCAATGAAATTGTTTGCTTTATTAATTTTTCAATATTAAATTTCACTAACAGATGCATTAAAAATTAATTGTCGTCTTTATTATGCCAACTCTAATGAAAAGGCATACATCATTAGTGATATGCTTACAATATAAAGTTTTTAAGAACATTTATGAGGAAAAAATCAATAACCTCATTAAACATGTTTATATTTGTTCCTACAGTGTCAATTATCCTCACAGTTATTAACATATCACATTATGACATAAAATTAATGAATAGTATTTTTTCCATATAATAACCTGATCTTGTCTCTTTTAATTCACTTATGTTTCATAATATTTTATGTCTTATATGCAAAATCATAATATTAAAAAAAGGTTTGTGATTGAGATCCAACTGGATTTACCTTACGTTTGAATTAAATATTTCTAAAAAGTCAAAATAAGCCTGAAGCTACTACCATTTATATTGAAATTATATATATATAAATGACTTAAAATTTTAAATTCTGCCTATAGACAAAATAAACCTAAATTCTATAAAATGGCCATACCTAGAAAGTCTCATTTAAATTTGGATCTGGAAACTAATATATTTTTATGTTCCTCAAAATTTGAAAATGTAAAAGATTACCATCCCTCCTGCTGTATACTACTTTTAAAATATTTTTCAGTGAAATGTAATATTCAGACCATTAGTTGTACAACAGAAGAAACAGATCCTTGGTATTAAGTTCTATTAAAATTTTCAAAACTTGTTATTTATAGGATTATTTTAAGTAAATATTTTGTGTATGTATATGTATGTGTGTACTTGTGTATAAATGTGTGTTTTATTTAATGGTTTACAATCCTGTGTTGAAATGTATTGCCTTTTATAGAAAATGTGTCACAATATTATGATTGTTTTTAGTAGATGATAAATGGCTGTACTCAATCTAAATGTTTGAAAGACAAGTCACTGTAACAATAACGGAGAAGATAGAAAACTCTTATCCAGGTGAATAATAAGTAAATATGCTTACATATTTAGCAAATGCTATATGAATGTGTCAACCTCTGAGATGATAGGACACTGGATAACCAATGGTTAAAAGAGGGCAAGAAATTAAAGGAAACATTAGAATAAAAAGAAAATATTGTCCAAAAAAATTGACTGATGACTCCACTAAACCGACCAGTCAAGGAATTCTAAAGACCTAACATTTATTATAACGATTGCAAAGCAATTTAAAGTTAGGCTAAGGCCCTCCAAACCTTGTGATTCAATTCTGTGGTTATAAATAATCCAACAGGAAACTCACCCACAGAAATGGCCCTTGGAAGTTGTAATGGAATGGAATTATGACCCAGTACTTGGCCTCTTGAGCCACAATAAATGTGCTATAAGAATGTCAAATACACGCCATACCTTTTGTGAGAAATCATTTTAGTGGCACAGACTGAAACTTAAAAGGACCTATGTGGAGGTATAGTTCTATAATTCTAATAGGAAGACAAGGGGTGGAAAATAGTTATGATTTCACAACCTCTCTGCATTTCCTCCAAGTATATTACCATAGCAAGGATATGGACTCTGTATTTTGGACTCTAAATACTTGCATTAAATATTTTACCTTACTTATACTTTTCTAAGTATACTTCTTTTTCTTCCCTCCCCCCCCCCCCAAGAATACCAGAATAGAATGCTAGGTTTACTAAGGAAAAAACACAAAATTTTAAGTAGTTTAAATTTCCCCTGAGATATTAAAAAAAATGTTTAAGGTAGATTAAACCTAGACCAAAAATTAAATCAAATTATATTCTGTGTGCTCGATTTTCTGTAGGGAACCAAAAGCCACTGGAGTGTAAAATTCTAATTAATTATGTGGAATGCTAATGGATTTTAAATTAAAAATACGTGCTGTTTAACACCACCTCACTCCACACAGTTTTGAAAGTAGATATTACAATGAAACTGTCCTATAACATCTGGAATACATGAAAAATTTAATCTAAGGAAAAGAGCTGTACTCTTCATCAGTGGAGACATCCTGTAGATCTGCTCCTTTGACAGTTCAACGTGAAGGTTTGTTATTCTACTCCACATAAAGTAATGGCTTAACTGATGACGTTGTTTTAACAACCACAAAGTATTGTTACAGATTTTCTAATTTTACAGTGGTTTTTAAGACTTCCTTCTTTTACAGATATGGAAACTGAGGTTCAGAATATTTAAATGTTTCAGATGACAACTAATTATCAGAGCTGACACTCAAAAACAAGGTTTCCCAGTCCACGTTGGGTATTCAGTTTGTCACAGCAAGACCAAATGGAAAGAACACAACAATTAATCTATGTCATTTTAAAACACCAACTGAATACTTTTTACTTTGTATCAGGTCATCACCAGTGTCCTCCCTGTTACTGACCCTTTGTTACTGTGATGCTCTGAGAAAAAGCATGAGACTCTCTAGCATGGGTATAGTTTCCCTCATTCGTTTGCTTGTTTGTTTGTTCATTCAATGAGCATCTACTTTGTGCAGAGAATTGTTCTATGTATTGAAGACTCAGCAGTGAGCAAAACAGATAAAGTCTTTTCCTTGTGGAGTGTGGATCTTAGTGTAGGAAGTTAATTAAAAAAAAGCAAGGGAAAAAAGTATCAGATTGTAACAAGAATTAAAAGGAAAAAGCTAATGTAGAGTAAGGGCAATGAGGTAAATTGTGGTTGCTCTTCTATCCTGAGTGGTCAGGAAACATTTACTGACAAAATGACATTTTAGCAGACCCCTGCAGGGCATGAGAGGGCGAACTATATGAATATCAGGTGGAAGAGAGTTCCAGGCAGAGGAAACTATAAAAGCAAAGGCCCTGAGGTGGGCGTACCCGGAAGTGTATGAGACGTGCAAGTAGTGCAGGGATTGGGGCAAAAGGAGGGTTGGGGGCTGGTGACCATATGGGCAGACGTAAACAGGGACCTAACAAAATGGCCATCGAACAGGATAAGGCAGAATCTTGTCTGTTTCTATGATGCCATCATGGCTAAAGATAATAAGGTGTGGGCCACTGAAAGATGAGGCTGACTAGTCTAATGTCTTAGAAGTGAGGATGACTAGGGGGAGGAGGAAAGAAGCAGAACCTGAGAAAACAATGAAAGATCCTTTGCCAACTCGTATCCCTGGGGCATTCTTTTTTGAAGACCAGCCCCTTTTTTGAAGAATCTATCCAAGAGTATTTCATGAGCACAGTCATGTGCTAGGACTGTGGAAACAGGAACAAAGCCCTTGTCCATGGTACTTATCATTGAGGTGTCAAGTAAAACTAAGTCACGATACAGACGCTCTCTCATCTTCCAATCTTTGCAAAGGCTATCCCTTGATCTTCCTTTTTTCCTATTCTCTTTCTCTACCTAACTCTTCTTTGTTTTCAAAACCAAGTTTATGTCTTCTGGGAATTTCTCCTTTTGCCTCCTCCCTGCCTCATCCTATCACATGAGTCAGATTAGGTGTTTCTCCTCATTATTTTCTGCCTGCTGCCCCTAATGAAGCTAAAATGAAAGTTCCATGAGAACAGAAACTTTGTGTGTTTCTTTCAGTGTCATATCCCCAGTACCTAGAAGAGACCTGGAGAATAGTATGCGCTCAACAAATGGTTGAATGAATGAAGGAATGAACGAGAAACACTTAAACAACTAAATAGACAATAGGCATATAATATCTTTCCCCACTGTGCAATGCCTCTTTTTCACCTCGGTTCTGGCACAGATCTTAAAACACAGTAGGTTCTTAATAACTGGATTGTTGGATGAGTGCACTACCAGAAATTTAGCGTTATTCTGTGTGGTTTGCATCCATGAAGAACTGTTTTCCTTGTTCCCAGACAAATTATACTTTGATATGATTACCTAGGGGCCTATATAGTTAGATAAAATTTAATTTTATAAAACTGTATCATTCCAACTACTGTGGTTTAAAAAAAGTCTGGTTATGTTTACAAGTTAACTATATTTTTTAAGTTAACACTAATTCTGCAGACTCTTAATCTGTGTGATTTGATTTATGAAAACTATATTCATCATCTATCATCTATCTCTCTATCTATCTATCTATCATCTCTATCTATCTATCTATCTTTGTCATCAACATCTATTTCATCTATCCCATTGTTTTCAAAACACATATAAACACAATTTCTTGAGCATATTAAAGATTCTGTAGCAGCAGAAATCTTTATTGTGAATCTCAAAGTAGAGGGTTAATATACAACTCTTCTCTTTCTCTTTGAATCCCTTGAAACAATTCCCAGGACTAGTTTTGCATGAAAAACAAACTTTGGCAAATACCTCCTTAACATTGTGATAGAGCGAGAATGTTTTGTTTAGTTAAATATAAAGTTTACGGTAGAAAATAAGGTTGATAGTTGTTGAAATCTGGTGATGGGTATGTGGAGATTCATAAAATATTATTTATACTCTTGTATGTCTGAGACTTTTTTTTTTTGGTAATGAAGACTGGCTCTGAGCTAACATCCATTGCCAATCCTCCTCTTTTTGCTGAGGAAGATTAGCCCTGAGCTAACATCTGTGCCCATCTTCCTCCATTTTGTATGTGGGATGCCGCCACAGCATGGCTTGATAAGCGGTGTGCAGGTCCATACCCAGGATCTGAATCTTCAAACCCCAGGCCGCCAAAGCAGAGCGCACGAACTTAACCACTCTGCCATCAGGCTGGCCCCCTGTCTGAGTATTTTTGTATAATAAAAAGCCAAAGATAAAAAAAACCCCACAAGGTTATCATTTCATTTGTTCTTTCATTGAGAATCAGTAATTTGGTCTTTTTAGATTTCTTAGCACCAAACTCAATTTAAATATTTTCATAGTAGTCAAGTGACCCTGTCCTATATCCTCTAAACCAGGGCCCTGCTGAGAATGAATCTGGAAATGATCTTGATGTGTCAGGACTGCAGTCATGAAACAGGGCTGCTCAAAACAAACTGAGATAGATGGTCTGCGACTTGGTAGGAATTCTAGTGAATATCCTTAAAAAAATACATTTCCCGCAAGTCAACACATAAATGAGTAAATATATCGAGCAAATAAACCTCAGGAGCAATGCAAGCTTTTGCAGTTTCAATATTTACTGATGTGCCTAAATCTGTGACCGAGGCAGTTATTCATGGAGGGAGGGCTCTGCATCCTTCTTGGGAGAATGCTTTTCCAAACGTAGGCTCCCTGGCGGTGAGCCCTCCTGGCTTGGACACCGCGTGCTGGCTAACCCTCTGAGAGTTAAGGAGCTCCCGGGTGCCAGTTGGCTATTGAAGATTATGCAGCCCCCTGCCAACTCACTGCTCCTATGGCAGTCATGAAAACCTTTTCCTTATGCATCCCTGTGTCCAGCCAGCTGGCAGGGGACTGATCACTAGGCGGTGAGTGGGTTGTTGGTGATGAATGTCACGTGCACCTCTGGAGTCTCAGGTGAACACTTGATATGGTGGGAACATTTTCTCAAACATGATTACTTAGGTGTGATACCAGTGTAAACATGGTTGGTATATTTAGATAAAATAGGAAACTTGACTGATTTATTTTTGTGATAACAAACTGTTCCACATTTTCAAACTGAATTTTACATGCTAAAATTATTGTTTCAGTTTTTTTTGGCCAAACAATATTAATCTCAACTCTGAGTCAGCCTAAGTAACAACACAATAATGAAAAGTACAACTTAAAAAGTACAAAAGAAAGTACTGCTCAAAAAGTACAAAATTTGAGTGCTTTGTTGGACGTACTGTGTCTTAAGAAAACCTTTACTCACAATTAATTTTTAATCTTGTATTATGATAAATTTTAAGCAAAATATTTGTCTCTCAAGAAACATCTCTCAAATAATTTAAATCCATATCAACTGCTATTAAAATTATATTCCTACTTCATCAAGAGCTTTAAAAATGTCAGTACACTTTGATATAGGAATCCAACTTTGAGGAATTCAACCCTGGGCAATAATGACAGAAATGGTCAAATATATGCCACAGCTTTATTTATAATTGTGGTTAACAATAATTTAAATGAATAATTGTGAAAATGATTAAACACTTTGATAAATTCACATTTGAAATATTAGGTAGTCTTTAAACAATATTTAAGGCTATTTAGTAACTTAAAGTAGTCATATAACTGATCGATTTTGAATGCCTCCTTTTCATCTAGCTATAGACATTCAATACAGTAAATATATATGTATAGAACAATATTGGAAGAAAGTACTCCAGAATATTAATTGTTATGTCTGAGCTTGGAGTTAATGGACAACAATGATTTCTATAGATTGTCTTTGTTTTATGATTTTTCTGAAATGGTCATGAATTAATGTTATTAATTTAACTATTTTAAATAAAATCTACAGAAATTATGTATGTATATGTGTGTATATATATATATGTGTGTGTGTGTATAAGTATGTGTATGTATATATGTGTGTTTATACATGTGCATATATGGCAAGATTTATGCCCACTAACCCCAAAGCAGATCACGCAAGTTTACCTTATTTCCAAATTCTGTCACTTGGAGGTTGTTGTGTTGAGGGAGATGCATCCTCCATCAGTAATGTCATTTTTATACCTGTAGTAGTTACCACTAACTTATTTAATGCTGTTGGTTTTAGAAAATTTATAACATGTGTTTACAGTAAAGAAATTTCTTCATATTTCTGTTACTTATAAAAATAGTTTATAAAACATGTCTTAGCTAACTAGCTGAGACAGAGTCAAATGTTTCTATGTATCTGGAAAAAATATGTCTCTGGGTCATTAATATTGTCCATTAATGGTTCATCATTTTCATATACTTTCTGTTTTCCTGAACTCTGTGTGTAATCCCCCAAATTAGGATAGATACATTTATGTCATTTATAGAAGACACTAAATTTATTTTATTTATTTTTATTTTATTGAGGTCACATTGGTTTATAACATTATGTAAATTTCAGGTGTACATCGTTATATTTCGGCTTCTGTATAGACTGCACTGTGTTCGCCACCAAAAGTCTAGTTTCCATCCGTCACCATACATGTGTGCACGTTTACCCATTTCACCTTCCCCCCACCTCCTTTGCATCTAGCAACCACCAGTCTGTTCTTCATATCTATGTGTTTGGTTTTTTTCTTCCATATGATTGGAATCACATGATTATTTGTCTTTCTCTGTCTGACTTATTTTGCTTAGCATAATATCTTCAAGGTCCATCCATGTTGTCACAAATGGCATGAGTTCATCTTATTTTAGTAGTATTTCATTGTGTGTGTGTGTGTGTGTATATATATATATACCACATCTTCTTTATCCATTCATCTATTGTTGGGCACTTAGGTTTCTTTCAAGTCTTGGCTATTATGAATAATGCTGCAATGAACATAGGGGTGTTTGTATCTTTTCACTAGTGTTTTCATGTTCTTTGGATAAATACCCAGAAGTAGAATAGCTGGATCATATGGTATTTCTAGTTTCAATTTTTTGAGAAATTTCCTTACTGTTTTCCATAGTGGCTGCACTAGTTTGCATTCCCATCAGCAGTGTATGAAGGTTCCCTTTTCTCCACTTCTTCTCCAACACTTGTTATTTCTTGAGAAGACGCTAAATTTAAGCTTAATCTTTGACTATGAGTTTCAGATGTTTGAACATCAAAATAATAGTATAAATACCCTTTATATATTATAAATTTGTGCATATTGTATATAAATATATAAAATAATATAGGGCGAGGTGAAGAAATATACATGTAAAATATTGTCTATCCAAGTTTATGCTGTCCAACTTTTTTTTGCCAAGGAAGATTTGCCCTGAGCTAACATCTGTTGCCAATCTTCCTCTTTTTGCTTGAGGAACATTTGCCCTGAGCTAACATCTATGCTAGTCTTCCTCTATTTTGTATGTGAGTTGCCACCACAGCATGACCATGGACGAGTGGTGTAGGTCTGTGCCCAGGAACCAAACCCAGGCTACTGAAGTGGAGCACGCCAAACTTAACCACTCAGCCATGGGGCTGGCCCCTGTCCAACGTTTTCTTTTTTGGTGAGGAAGATTAGCCCTGAGTTAACGTCTGTTGCCAATCCTCCTCTTTTTGCTGAGGAAGATTGGCCCTGGGCTAATATTCATGCCCATCTTCCTCTACTTTATATGTGGGATGCCTGCCATGGCATGGCTTGCTAAGTGGTGTGTAGGTCCATGCCTGGGATCTGAACCTGCGAACCCTGGGCCGCCAGAAGCAGAGTGCATGAACTTAACCACTATGCCACTGGGCTGGCCCCTGTCCAGCTTTTTAATAGTCTCAAATTAAATATTTTAGTTTATTTAATTTAGAGGAAAAGCAATGTTAGCTTTTTAGAATGTTAAATCAGAATTGCACATTGATTTGTATTTATTATTTTGTATATCTGTATAACAGATGTCTTAAAGAAACAGCCCGTTTGGTACAGGAGTCTAA
This sequence comes from Tapirus indicus, assembly GCA_031878705.1. Lineage (NCBI taxonomy): Eukaryota > Metazoa > Chordata > Mammalia > Perissodactyla > Tapiridae > Tapirus > Tapirus indicus. The sequence goes on along the minus strand of CM062927.1, from coordinate 25,216,869 downwards.
GAGTAATATTTCAGAATGGTATTGAAGAGAGAGGAAGATGCCAACAGCATCCTAAATGCTGTTTAGTTGGCAACTTAGTTAACAACTTGAGTAGTCTAGGTCATTTTTTCATTCATTATGCTTTTTTTCTGTGTCTGTTTTTCTTTTTTTCCTTTGTCCACCATGTCTTCTACTTCCTGGGCTAGTGAAATCCTACTGATGCATCAAAGCTCATTCCAAAGCCATCTTCTCCCTCAAGCCTCTTCTAATCCCTCACCAGCAAAAAATGTTTTCCCATGTTGATACAATCTCTTCATACCACTTCTGGGACATACCACTATATACTACATTTTGTGAGTGTGTGTGTGCATGCAAGTTTTCACATACACTCAATTTCAGTCTGGGGAAAAGTCTGAGTCTTGGACTCAAATGGATATTGACTCATAGGTACATGTCCTTGGCTCCAGGACATCAGTTTTCGCTGTCTATATCAAGACTAAAATAGTCAGTTCTACAGTTAGTGTGAGATGAAGCAAATAGGTGTCAAAAATGGTTTAACTTTACTGAAACATAGCAGCAATTCAACTGTGGCCAATTTATTATTGTTATTATTATTATATCAATATATTACCATTTAATTTTTGTATCACCCAATGTTCCATCACAGTGTTTATATTAGGAGTTTGAAAACATTTGCAATTTTAATTGACATACATTTTAATACGTAAAATTGACTATTTTTTTATGTTGGGAGCTGATTTAGCAAGACTCCTTGTTTTAAATGTGTCAAACAATTTAGCAAATGATAAATGCATTATTTCTTAATATGTTTAGCTTTCTCAGCTTATTAACTTTAACCTTTTAATTTGTATACACATTACATTAGGTAAATAACTACTTACAACTACTCCAGTATGCTTTGTGCTAACTGCTTTTTAATAATCTAATATATGCTGGCATAAAACTAAGCAGCATTTAGGGACTTCAGTATTAAATATTTGATATTTTATTAATAATATAATTTTGTAGGTTAGGAATAAAGGCTAATCATAATTATTCTTTTCTTATAGTTTGCAACTACAAATTCTTACAGAAATATTTAAGATTTTTAACATCAAACGCTGAGTTTTGAATTTTCTGTATTAGGATCCATCCAATGAAATATAAATTTTGATTTTTTTCATGGTGTGTATTTCTAAAGCGGTGCTCTTCATTGAATCTTCTTCATTTGATTGTGATGCGATTTCAAAATTGGAGTGCCTAAGGCAGCAAGACGTTTTCCATGATTTTCATGATATAACAGGTATTGTTTAAAAAATAAAAAGCAGAGGGGGGTACATTTTAGAAAATCTAGCTTTTAGATTTATTTCCATCTACCATCACATTTCCATTCATCAGTTCTTTTATTTATCCACCCAACACCTGCTCTGTGTCAGAGACTGGATTGAAAAAACATTGGAGACATAGCAGTGAATAGATTATAATGGAATTTGTCCTATGTTCTGCTTTTAATCACTAAGACTATATTTTTCAAATACAAGAATGGTATACTCCATTAAAAAATTATGCATATATTTGACTTCAAAATAACACAGCCCATAATTGTTGGGCTCTTTCCTTATAGTAATCAGAAGACCCTACAACTAACTGATAAGATAACCAAGAGATTTAGAATTAAGCCTCTATCAAACTCTTTGAAATTTATAATTCGTGAAAATTAATTGTTTTAGGAAGTGCAAGACATCTTACAAGCTTTGAATTTTCTGAAGTACCATGCTGTATATCCTTTATTATATATAGGAACCTTGAAAAGTAAAATATATTCGCTTTCATCCCCAGCCTTTTATCTTTTACTCAGGACTAAAGCCCACCATAAAATAAACCCCACCATAAGTGCTGTGTCTACTGCCATTTGCATTCGACTCTGCAATATGGTAAGCATCAAAATGTTGAAAAATAAACAAAGCTGACTTTTATTTTTATTGTCCTTCAATATGGGTAAAATAAACATGTTTTCTTTGGAAAGAAAAATAAAGCATTCTTTGTCAAAGTCAACTGGGACAGTCCTTAACTAGAAATATTGTGAATTTTTCTTTGAGCTTCAAAACAGTCTCTTAATACCCTAAGTAGTCAATAAGATTAAGTTCATGAACTGTTCAAGCATAATGAGAAACCAATATATTTGAAACCAGTTATTAACTGGTAGTAAAGTTAAGCCACATTTAGCCTAATTAATTAACCAGGTCAACTACCCACTTTTTCCCACATAATTGTCTTCTATTAAATATTTGTAGTGCATTGCATCTTAAAAACATATGCAGCTATGCACAGTGAATTATAAATTAAATACTTTGCCTATGTTCTGTTCAACTTGACAGGCTTTATTCTCATTTTAGCCTTGTAAAATATGTAATATTTTATGTACTGATTATACCTTTCTATAACTAACTGATTACTCAACAAATATATTCTAATGTCAGACACTATTTGCAGAATCTTACAGTGAAAACCACGTAATTTAAATGAATATTAACCTGATGTCTATATTTGAAAAAACTAATTTTCCACCGTTACTGATTACATATCAGTTCAGCCTTAAAATTCTCTTACTTTAATGATCTTCCTACTTAAAAGGCAGATTTAGTGTCATTTCAGCTTTTCCCACTCCAGTGATGTGTTAGGCAATTTCCTCGTTGCATTTGCTACAAGGAACGAAGGATGCGAGTCTGCATTGCCCTGTACTTGAAATGAGGGAAAACCACGCTGAGTCCCTTCCAGCACCACACACTCAGTTTAGATTTACAGTAATGGACTCATACTCCAAGAAGGCTTGCTGTGTTTGTTTGCAAACTAGTATGCAGTACTTACAAGGCTGTGGTTTTATTGACGTATTCCTTTCCGTCCCCGTGGTTTTTAATTGAAACCCCCACTGCTTTGCCCAGCTTCAGGAATGCAGAATATAGGAGTTTTACATTACCTTCCAACTCAGACAAGAGGAACTCAGAGGCTCCAGTTTGTGTAACAAAATCTATAGACTTGAGCTTCTTTTGGTAAAACGGTAAGTCATAGCCTATATGTTGGGAATTAATGGTTCAATTAAATCTGAATTTTTGAGAAGTTTCTGTTTCAACTTTTCAACATAGACAGTTGTCATTACCTGTGGAGTTAGGATGGGATTTGTGTCCTCAACAGTCTTTTATAAAGACTGTTTCATTTTCCTTTTTGTAACACTCTATAGTAAATGCTGAGACTCAAATATGAAGGAAACATTTTTTTCTCTTAACATAGTCGAGTTGGTAGCACTGTGGTAATTACTCGGCACCAAGGAGCCCGTGTTATGTGGCTTTATTATTAGATCGCAATGGAATAGGTGCTTATATTCATTTATCTCTTTCCCCCTCTGTCTCCCGTGACATATTTTAGTAACACAGAGCTGAATATTCAGTTGACAGTGAATCTTATAGCAAATGACTGAATGGTTTGTAAGAATTAATTTTGATCAGTCTTTCCTCTCCTTCTTCCTCTCCTCTACTCCTCTCTTGATCCTAGTTTGACTAGTTTTCAAACTATGTTAGAAGTGGAATCTTGGGGGGGTTTTCCAAACACTTTTACATGAACTTTAAAAATATGTATATATAAAACTATTTTTTCACTAACTGAAGAGAAGAAGGGAAACCAGAAGTATCATCCTCCTACTGTACTTCCTCTGCCCAGGTCCCAAAGTCAGCTTAACATGGCCTACAGAAGAGACAGAGTCTAGGGCTGTTATATTTATATTGCAATCCCACCAAGGATAGAAAGGGGAACATTAGACTATTCCAAGGAACTCCAGCATTTTTCCCAGTTTTCCTGGCCAGAAGTTCAGCTGGATATAAGAAAAATATTATATATGTATCTCCCTACAGAAAATTATATTGAGCATTATGTTAAGTGAAATAAGCCAGAGAGAGAAGGACAAACACCACATTATTTCATTCATATGTGGAATATAAACTAACACACGGGCAGAGAGAACTGGTTGGTGGTTACCAGGAGGAAGGGGGGGTGGGGGTGGGTACAAGGGGGGCAGGGATGCATCCATATGATGATGGGCAAATAATAATCTACGACTAAAACCCCACAATATTATAAACTATTAAGACATCAATAAAAATTAAAAATAAAAAAAGAAAATTATATTGTTTTCCAATTTGTTACAAATCACAACTTAAGTTCTTAGATGATGTACACTGTATGTGGATTTTCTTGGGATATGTTGAAAAGTCACTTGTTTTCACAGATGAAAGTAACAAAATAGAGTTTGTAATTATAAGTACTAAAATTTTTCTAATTTTATGAGAGAAATGGAAGTGAAGAATTTTATCCCTTAATTACGGTGATCGATTACTAACTATAGTTTGAGATTCATGGTGTAACATATATAAACCCTACCCATCCAATTAGTAAAATGAACTATGTCCTTTTGACAAGGTATTAGTGATTTTAGGAGGTTTCTTTAAAATACTTTGATGGTATCATTCATTCAGCATAACATTATATTCATTATTAGTAAGACACAAATGCTTAACAGAACTGTCCTCTCATTAGATATTAGTGAAAATACATTGTAAGAAAGAGTCTCTCACTAAATCCTCTATTAACACAGGACTTGAATATTGAGAATTGTGACACTTAAGGTGAATAAATTGAATCTTTGGTTCTATTTCTACCCCTGCTCCCTTCTTTTTAAAGAGAATTGAGCAATACATATTTTTCTGCTGAGATATTGGCAAAACAAAACATGTCTAACGCCAGTGAATCAATAGTAATAATATAAAATGTTATGTAAATAATGAAAAACAAATGCCTGAAGCAAAACATTACTGAGTCTAACAGGTATTTAAGATTTTCCCCATTTCAATAACTTTTAGTTAGACAGTTTACAAAGCTATAGAGGTGGAAGATCTCAGATTGGTCAGTCACCTCTCTGCTCTTCTGAAGAACATCGTTTGTGAGATAACAGGCTTGAAATTCACATGGACTGGTGTTCATAATCTGACCCCGTGACTTGGGCAATTGATTTAATCATTCTGAGATCAGTTACCACAAAAGAATATAAACTTTGCAGAATTGTTGTAAGGATTACAAACAATTGAGGTCTTAAGCCAGTCTTTTAAAAGATATTCTTCCAAAGTATATATCCTATTGTTGTATGCTACTTTTCTTAGTGAGTGCAGTATCATTGACCGCTGATCATTGAGAATACAGATCTGATGTTAAATTGATTTGGTATAAATCCTTAAATTTTAAATTAAACTCTTATATACTAATAAGGTTATATTTACAAACCTTAATTTATTAGAATTATGGTTATATTTTCTCATCAAATCAAACAAAAATACTACTTAATAGCAATTTAATATGTTGCAGCATGATATCACATTCCATAAACATTACTATCTTTTTACTATTGTTATTAACTGTGATGGTCTGCGTTATGGTCTCTGTATTATTCTGTAGGAGAGAGATTATGATAAAGACCAATATCACTATCATCTCTGGAAAGACTGATTGAAAAAAAGAAAAAAAAAGGAGAAAAGACTCCAATTACCAAGATTGTAAAGGGGACATAACAACATAATAAGAGGATATTACAGATAATTTGATACCAGCAAAGTTTTAAATTTCGGTGAAATGAATGAGTTCCTTGAAAACCATCACTTGATGCCAAAATTGACACAAAATTAAATTGAAACTGTTTCAAAAATTGAATCTGAAATTAAAAGCTTTCCCACAAGATAATTAGAAGTCTAGATGGCAGTATGTCCACACAGGAACAGAAAAATGTTATAATACAAAACCAGAGAGGACCTAAATTAAATGGAAGGCTATACCATATTCATGGATCTGAAGACTTAAGTATTTTAAGATGTCAGTTTTCCTCAAATTGCTCTACAAATCAGTGCAATCTCAGTCAGATTTTTTTGGTTGAAAGTATATTTTCATATAAAATTTGGAATCAGATTGTCAAAAGACTAAAATAGTCAAAACAAATCATAGAAGAAGCCTGAAGATTTACACTACCACATATCAAGACTTACTTAAGTTATTAAGACAGTCTGGGGAACAGATTCACATATGATCATCTCATTTGTAATAAAGTTGCCTCTGCAGTGTAGAATTATCTATAAATGGTTATAGATACAGATTATCTATAAATGGTTCTTGGTTAGTTAGATAGCCATATAATATAATACATTTTACCCCTCTGTATTAGTTTTCAAATTCCTACAAATCTTGTGGCTTAAATAAACAACATAAATTAGCTAAATAAGCAACAAACTTTTTATTTTATAGTTCTGGATGTCAGAAATCTGAAATGAGTCATAGTTGGCTAGAATCAAGTTGTCATCAGGGCTACATTTATTCTGGAGACTACAAGGGGAGAGTCTTTTCCAGCTGCTAGAGGTCGCCTGCATTCCTTGGCTCATGAGCCCATGCCTCCAACTTGGAAGCCAGCAACATTGGGTTGGGTCTTTGTGCTACTGTCTTTCTAGTTCTTTTCTGCCTCCTTCTTTCACTTTTAAGAACTCATTTTAAGGTCAGCTGATTAACAACCTTAATTCTATATACAATTTTAATTGCCCTTTGACATGTAATACAACATATTCAGGGGTCTGGAGATTAAGATATGGACATTTTTTGTGAAGGAGGCTATTATTCCGCCTACCATATCAACAGAAATGCATACATATATACACCAATGTAAATGGAAAATAATAGTTTTGGAAGTATTAAACATAATAGCACAAAATTTGAAACAATACAAATGTCCTGCCAGGGGAACAGATAAATATATTATATCATATTCTCAAAATGGAACAGCCTGAGATTACACAGAGAAAATCTCAGAGACATAATGTTGAAAAAAAAAGAAGCTAGACACGGAAGAGTACATGTACATGCTTCCATTCATAGAAAGTAAAAGCATGGACGCAACGAATTTATAGTGACAGTAGTCAAAATACTAATTAACTGTTTGGGGGTTATTGACTGGGAGAGTCAAGAGGCTCCTGTGGTTCTGATAATGTTCTGTAACTCAATTTATGTACCTATTGCACAGGTGTGTTCCATTTTCCAAAAAATCTTTCAGTTGCACACAGAAGAATCGTGTGCTTCATTGTATCTTTCTCTCTGTCCATAGATATATGATAAATCTTCAAAAATAAAATCTATTAAAATATGAAATCTTCAAAAAGTGTTTACCTATAACACTGAAGTTCAATTTATTTCCCCCAAACGCTTTCCAACGTTTAAGAAAGATTCTGCTTTAAATATAAAGTACAATTGTAGTTATATAACATGGAGAGTCAATATGTATTTCCAGTGTACTTCAGTATACATACGAAGATCTACTACTTTTTTTTTCTTGTATGTACCTTATTTTGTTATTTTCTTTTCAATCTCTTCATTTCTTTGAGTGATCTAGCAATCCTTACTTTACATAATTGGTCTCAATGGAATGATTTTATTTAATCATCAATGATTAAATATATATGATATTTTTCTAATAATCAATACCTGCCCTGGTATCATGTGCACGTGAATGCGTGTTTTCACTGCTGCTCTCTGAACCAGGAGAGTACATTGTTTATCTTAGTGATTTGAACCCAAATTGTAAAGTCAATTATAACTGTTTTAGATGCCTTTTATTGGCTAACTTATTCACAATATAAATGGAATGGGAAAGTATCCTTTTATTTTTGCAATTCAATGCCAATATCAAATTCTTACGCTAGTGAGAACCATAAGCTTATTGATGAAATAGGGCTTGCTTTTGTTTGACCTACAATTAGCTTCTCTGGATAATAAGCTTTTCAAAGTTACACAGAGATAAAATGCATGTGAAATAACTGGTACTATAAAACTTTTATTGATTTGTTTGTGAAATACATGCATATGCTCACACACACGCAAGCACACTTTTAAGAGAACTGATGATTGGGCCGTACCTATTCCAAAGAGAAAATTAAAATGTTTGTTACCCTCAATCCTTTGAAATGTCGTTTTTTCATTTCAATAAGAAGTCTGGATTCCATCTCATTTATTTAGAGTCGGTGAGAGAACAATTTTATAGACTTTTAAAAAATTCTTCAAGTGGTTGCTTAGCAAACTCATCCAGCATATTCAGGGTGGGCATTCAACTAGATTGATCTTTCTTGTCTGATATCTTCTAAAATATTCCAAAGACTGTCCTGGTGTTAGGAAATGAAACATTTTAACATGGTTCAGTGTCGTTTGGTACCCATTTTCACCCCGGCCCCGTCATTTCTACCGCTACTGTCCTTCAAGGCTCTGTGCTCCAACCTCCCTATCTGCTTTCATTTTCTCAAACTCTCCATGCTGCCCTCCTCCAAAGACAACCCTGCAGGTTTCCCAGAGGCTTTCATATTTAGAAACCTCTCCAAAACCCTCTTTTGGCTCCTACCCACCTTACCTACTGAGTAAGTGTTAAATGTAATTTAGCATTTTCCTTTAGGGTATCTTTCCTAACCACTGCACCTAAGTTAAGTCCCTTTGCTATAAGGTTTCATATATGCATGTTCCTTGTTTTTATAACATATCATGTTTTTTGTTTGCTTGTCTTTCTAGACCGCGAGCTTCATGAAAGTGGCCCATTGCCTTTTTTATCCACAGTGTTATCCCCAGTGCCTAAGATGGGGTCTGGCACATAGTAGAGACAAATCAAATATAAGTTGAAACAAACAGAGCGATCTTTTATTCATCTGGAAGGAGGTATTTATTTTCCACTAGTACAGCTTCCAGGCTGCCACCAAAGAAGCACTTCACATTGAAGTTGAAGCAAAGAGTTGTAAATTAAATTATTTTTTTCTAAGAGAACAGAGAAATAAATGTAGAAAATAAGTACATGAGAAAACTCAAAATCTCATTAAATCTTTTTTTTTCCTTTTTACTTTCCTTCCTCCACCATTTATCTAACTTTAAGTGCACTGGGCCTTGTTAATTGCCCCATTCAGAAACACCCATGATCCCCGGAAAATGTGCTGGTGAGGGATGTTGCTGTTTACTTCTGTTGGGTTCAGTGTTCCTGTGTGGGCATGTTTAGTCCTGTAAGAAATAAATGAGTACAAACATGAAGCTCACTCTCTTTGTTAGGGTGACAGCAGGAAACGGATTGCCACTGGCAAATAAACACTTAAAGAAAGCCAATGGGGGAACTATTTGTAAAGTCAGGGACAGAGTGAAAGGAAAATTACAAGACTTGGTGAAGCACCCCAGGGCTAGCAACAGTGGGGAGCCATTACTGCTTATGCCTGAGGGGTCCAGGGAAGGGAACCATTACTAGATCCCCGAGAGAATTGCACTAGGGGACCACTTGACAGGACCTGTAGTATTCAGTAGTGTAACACAGCCACTGCCAATCTCTGGCCAGGTAAAAATCTGGACCCCACTCTCTTTTTACCCTCCCAGTCTCTTGCCAGTTTTCCCATTGGCTGAACCCAACTGGAAGTCAGAGGGCTAGGGAAATAGTCAATATAGTCCATAAAATTCAAAATTTGTAGCACAGAACAGGATGGAAAAGGGTAAAGAGAGCATATTAAGGGGCAAATGGAAATATAAAGCAACCATTCTTTGAAGAGTCTGCATATTCTTCTTCATTTGCATTTGGATACCAAAGTTTACTTTTAAAATCAGAAACCATAATTTCAAATTTTATAGATTTGGGGGATTTTTTTTAATGTGGTAAATTACAGAAAAATATACTAATAATAACTCTATCACCTACCAAATCTACTTCTTAGTCCAATTATATAAACAAATATGTACACATTTTTATAAAGTGGAGAATATAACATATTGATGATTTTACCTACATTTTTCTTAGTAAAGAGTATCAGCATTGCCTGTGTTGTTAAAAGCATACTCGATGTATATGTCATTTTAATAGCTACATAATATTCCAACACATGACTGTACCACAGTTGTGTGTGTGCATACGTGTGTGTATATTTGTGTGTGTGTTGCTGTTTTCTTCTTTTCCTTCTCCTTCTCTTTCCTCCTGAACTTAAGTTAGGCAATTTTCAAACTTGGACATTACTTATTCCTGGTCATGGAATTCAGTTTTTCTTTTGGAAATAATAGTGATGCTTTAAACTATCAAAGGGAGTCACAGGAGGAAATGCAAGAGAACTCAAATCCAGGGAGAGATTCTCACCAAGAAAATCAGATCTTTGAAATTAGAAATTGGTATTCCTAAAAATGATAAAAATCTATGTTTTGCCTGATTTTTCTTTGGTTCCTGCTTCTGGAGTGAGGGCAGAGAGGATGCTTACCTTCTCAGTATTTCCAGCTTTGCTTAGAAAAGGAATATGTAGGAATTTCTTATGCATAAGTTTAGTTTCATCCAGATGAAGGTTAAATAGAAGATGTTTCCATGGAGTTGAAAGTTTCAGATCCCTTCAGCACAGAGATTCAAGTATGAAATGATATTTGTATGATAGAGAAAATATCAGAACCAGAGAGAGTTGTAATCTTCTGTTTTGTTAACTAGAATAGTTAACCGTCAAGAACCATCACCAAGTTGCATGACATAAATACTTGTTGTATGTGTCAGGATGTAATAAATGACTCTAAAGATTTTAGAATATTTTGTGAATGATCCATGAAATACAAATTAGAGAACAGTACCTTTTTTGTGCTTTAAATTAGTCTTTATATAGACTATATCTCCTGGAAACTATAGGAAAATGACTGAGAATATTTAATATATTAATTACCATGCATATATATTAATTATGTCATGAAAGCTCATTAAATAGCAACAGTAGTTAATAAAATAATAATAAGTCAAAGCCATCATATTTAAAATGTGAATAAGCTACTTTTATTCCCCCAATAGTGAAAACCTTGCCATTAATACTGCATGTTTAAAAGTATAAACCTAGAACTCTGGAAACCTGCGTTCCTGGAACTTTCTGAGTTGTGAGTGATAATAAAGAATCCAAGGAAATGCACGAAAAGATTTATTGATCTCACTGTCTGGCATGTATTTCTTTTTTACAGACAAGAGAAATGTCCCTCCAGGTAGAAATGGAAACCTGAGGAGTATGGCCATAATACAGCAGAGGCCTTGAGACAGGCAGAAATGTGATGTCTGTGTACTTCTAGCTGCTGAAGATGTCTGATGATGAAGGCAGGCAGGCTCTAGGGAAAGATGGCTTCTTTGGTGGGTTACCTCAGCTGGTAATAAAATTGTTTCCATCTGTGAACGTACAACAGCAAATGGGGGTCATACGATCCATTAAATTTAGACTTACCCTTTACAACAGCCTACTGAACATACTTAAATATGTATATTATATTGATCAGCCCTTGCATAAAAGACTTGAAAGAGGCAACTGCATGTTGATCAGAGTATCTGAAATCTGAAATCTACAGTTGCCTGATGAAGGGCAGACATTTCCTGTTATCTGAGACAAAGTCTTGGTGTGAGTGCAAGGAAGGATGTTATCTGAAAATTAGAGTTATATTTTGCATTTTCCACTTATTCTGCTTCATGTTTGGAGTTAATACTAAAAAAAAAAAAAGTGATACTGCAATTTGGCATTTACAAGTGCTGGGCACTTCTCTCTATACTAGTTATTAATCTTACCTAGTAGCGGAAATATGATGTTACATATGGTTCAAGTTATAAGAATTCTCTGAGTTGGAGTGTACCTACAAAGCCCCAGATATTAATAAAAATAATAATTTGCTTCCCCCTTTCTTATTCTTTGTTATATAGGAGGAAACAAAGCATAGTGTTTAAGAGTGCAGACTTTGGAAGTAGCCTTTCTGGATTGAAATCCTGGCTCTACTATTCCTTAGGAAAGCTCTGAACTTATTGTGGAAGATTAAAAATGGTTGCAAATTCTCTGTGCCTCTCCTTGAACCTGGAAAGTAACTCTTTTGAGCCATAGAGTATAGCAGCAGTAATTCAGTGTTAGTTTCTAGGACCAAACCTCAAGAGACTAGCAGCTTATGCTTCCTTGTCTTGGAACCCTCTCTCTGGGAGCCCTGAGCTACAATTATGACACCACCATGGTGGAGAGGCCATGTGTAGGTGCTCCTGTTGGCAATCCCAAATGAGCCCCGTCTTCCAGCTCTTCTTACCAATGTGCCAGATGAATGAGTGAAACCACTTTGGGCCCTCTAGATCAGCCCATCTTTCAACTGAATTCAACCAAGTGACCTCCATCAATGTCACGAGGAACAGAAGAATCATTCAGCCCAGGCTTGCCTGAATTCTTGACTCTCAAACTCATGAGATTTAATAAAATAGCTGTTGTTATAAGCCATTAAGTTTGGAGGAATAATAATCATATCTCTGTTGTGTAGCTCTTTGAAAATTGAATAAGATAATACATGTAAAGCACTTAAAAGTGTCTGATATATAATTAACCCTCAAATATTAGCTATCTTAATAGTTATTACTATTTTTCTATATATCTCATTCAGAGACTTAGTGAGGGAAGAATGGTTGTGATCTAATAAATCTAGAAATTCCTGGATCTTGCACTCATCCTAATGCCCCTTTATAGCGTCCTGATCTCAATTCCATTTCTAACTGCATTGATTCTCCCACTAGCAAACAGACTTAATATCTTAGTTTGGATTCCCCCAGAAACAGAGGCTGAGTAAAGATGTAAATGCAAGGAATTTATTTCTGAAGTGAAATAAACACTGGTAAGAGAGTTGGGAAGTGAGATAGAGAAGGAGAGGCAATAAAGGGTGCATTATCAAGCCACTTTCCATGGGTTACTAGAACTTAATTCCAATAGGAAACTCTAGGAGTCAGTGCAAAACATGTGCTTCAAAATGATTTCAATCAAGGGGAAAGCAAGGTAGCCAGGTCATTAATGTACCAATTCTACTCATTGATTGAGGGCTGCTGAGATGGGGAATGTTCAATCCCAGACCTTTGTAACTTGATCTGCCAGGTAGGCAGCAAAGTGGTCTCCGGGGACAAAAAAACATCCTCAGGAAATGAAATGTTGGTGCTGTCAGTTGGCAGTTGTGCTAGTATGCTCTGAAGTGATAAGAACAAGGGGGTGTGTGGGGGGCACCTACAACATCTAATAGCTGATGAAATGAGAAATGCCTGATTATTCATCTGCCTCGCATCCCCCATGTGAGATCTTCTATTCATTGTAGGACACCTCATTTCTATTCATTTATGTACTGGAATGTCTATTCATTGAAACTGTTCAAGACAAAGATCTTACTCTGGAAAATTAAATCTCTGTCTCCCATAGTATAAGTGATTTCTAATAAGACATAATTAATCCTGGGCTTCGATTCCTTGAGAGGGCTACAAGTCCAAAGGCTCTGTTAACACATCCAAAGTGCTGACACTCCAGAAAATCCCCAATGCTTGGAGAAATCACTCCGAGTGCCGATGTCCCTGTCATCCTCTGACATCCAAAGTGATTTACTTTTAGAAGTGGCCTTGTGTGAAATCATTGATTTAACTGTCCACTGCAAAGAGACTTGCCTTTTTTCTTCTGAAGTGTTTCTTTTAAAAGGATCTGGCTTTCTCTATGATGAGCAAAGAAACCTTTCACACTTCAGAACCTGAGTTATTGAATGACGTTTGAACATATTTAGTCTCCTCTTTGTAAAAAATGTGGGGGGAGGGGAAAAAGTATTATATATAGTCACATTTGAAATTGTATAATCATGTTATTATCTGAAACTAATACCATGTTGTTAAAATTTAGATAAAGTGTCCTGTAATGCATACAAAATGTTCATTTGTTGAAGGCCATTAAGTTAATTTCCTGGCAACAAGATTAAATGCAAGGCATTTACATAGTCATTAGTCTTGAGGTGTAGAAAAGATAATTAAATATTCCACCACATTAATTTATATTTAATTAACTGTGCTTTAGTAATCCTTCTGTCTGAATATTAATATTCTGTAAGTAAACAATTAGAATGCATACAGATTTTATTAAAGGTTTATTCTTAAAATTAAGTAAAAGATGCAATTATTAATTTAATCATATCTAATTTTGAATCCTAATCATATTAATAAAGTTTAAAAAGGTTTATCATTGGCCTCAGTGATGACAGCTTCAGATTTTATATTTCCAACTGCAATGCACCTTATAGATTTAAAAATATATTTATTTAGTTTATGCCAATAGTTACTAGCATTTATGATGCTCCACTCTGGGATTCTTTTAAATCAGGATTGACACTGTACTTTAGAAATGAAAGTTAGTCGGCTGGCCCCATGGCATAGTGGTTAAGTTCAGTGCGCTCGACTTCGGTGGCCTGGGTTCATGGGTTTGGATCCTGGACATGGACCTACACCACTCGTCAGCCATACTGTGGCAACGACTCACATACAAAGTAGAGGAAGATTGGCATGGATGTTAGCTCAGGGCTAATCTTCCTCAAGCAAAAAAAGAGGAAGATTGGCAACAGATGTTAGCTCAGGGCGAAACTTTCTTGGCAAAAAAAAAAAAAAGAAGGAAAGCTTGTTATTTTTGTGTAGTAAACCTCATTTAGCCATGGCCATACTCACCTGGGACGTGTAGTATTTTGGGGAAATGATTGTATTATACAGAAGGGAGCAACATTTAAGCATCCCCAAATAAGATCAAATTGGTGGAAGCTGTAGTTAAGGTTAATAGCCAATGAAAGGTCTACTAGGAGATAAAATTTCTGAGGTTTTAAGTTTTTTTTTCATGCAATATTAGGGAAATTCTTGCAAAGATAATCAGACAGTAGGAGCAAGAACCTAAGTGTTTTCTAGTCTTAGTTGCCAGATATTTGAGGAGGGCATAGATTGTAGTAAAATGAAATCCTGCTGATACATATGCTGTATCCTTAAGTATTTTGCCTTTTTTTGCCTGGACAATTTGGAAGCCAGTAAGTGAAAATGTCTAGGTCTTCATTAAGCATCTTCAGTAAGAGAAGAAACAAAATATGATGTAGAAAAAATAAAAAAGAGATTGGTCTTTCTGAAGTATGAGAATGTATTATTAACTGAAGTATAAAGTTTCATTAAAATATCACTAAGCAGCAGTCATATTTTTCCATCAGAAGTTATTTCATATTAAATTGTAACATCCAGAGCAAAAATGTTTGTGTTTTCAATATGAAATGTTTATTTGGGCAAACAATTCAATACCCATTTTAACTGTCTAAATGGAATTTTCAGGGAAAAGGATGTGTTTCACTGGCACATATTTCCTAATGGAAACATTTGTTTCTAGAATTATAGAAGGGGGAATAATAAGGTTGCTTTTGTTTCTTTCCAAAGCTTTTGGGACTTTTATATTTACAATACGATACGGTTAGTGTTCCCCTGGGCTGGCCAAAATACATTCTCTCCTGGCTTGTGAAAATGATTGTTCTAAGGGTTGGAAATCACTCTGCTGTGTGGTAACTTCATGCTTCCATCCTTCTCAACCCAAAGTATGCAAATGCCGTGTACAAGGGACACTGCAGCGCTCACTTTCACAGGCTCAGTTCTGACACACTTGATACAACCCACCCCTCATAAATCCAAATAGTGATTTTCCAGCTACTATTTTTTAATTTTGTCTCTCCCCTCTCCTGTAGCCTGTTCATGTTAGAATCACACTGTTGGCCTCCTGTATGCAGCTTTAGTATCACTCGAGATGTTTGGATTGATTGCTCAACCAGTTAACCATGACATTTGCTCATTCATTCAACAAATAT
Organism: Tapirus indicus; assembly: GCA_031878705.1. NCBI lineage: Eukaryota > Metazoa > Chordata > Mammalia > Perissodactyla > Tapiridae > Tapirus > Tapirus indicus. The sequence goes on along the minus strand of CM062927.1, from coordinate 25,201,155 downwards.
TTTTGAGCACCTGCTTTTCTAGTTTCTGACACTACCAATATGAATAAGACAAGCTTCATAACTTTAGAAACCATATATAAATTCTGGTGGAGGAGACATACAATAAATGGGTATACAAGTAAATAAATATTTATGGACTTTCCTTTGCAGTTACTAAGAAGACTCCCCGAGCTTGAGGGTTGGATACATATGTTTAGGCTGATTTGTTGAGGAGCAATTTCAATACATTCCGTTTACAAGAGGAAGTTTGCTTTGTCTAAGCCCCACTTCATTGAAGGATGAAACCTATATTACCAAAGCAAAACGGTGAACCAGAAATTACAGGAAACGTGTCATTTGATTCTGAGGCATGGTATGTCTCGTTGTAATTGATGAATCACTGCCCACAGGTCTTGGGACAGGTGTTCCCATATTCTCTCAGCAATGCTCTGAAACCCCCCATGCGGTGCACAGATCATGAAATATAAATAATTCAAAAACAAGTCTCAGTAAACATTTTCCCTTTCTTCTGTTTGAAATGTTAATTTCCTTTTTGAAGTTTTTCCTGTTTGATAGCAGTCCGCAGTTTGCTTGTTTCATTGCCAAAGACAGACTGGTAGAACTGGGTGAATGCCTTACATGCTACAAAGAATGGGATTTCCAAATTAAAACAACAACAACAAAAAAATTATATGCAGTGTAGCCAAGTTCTTCAACCTTCTTTTTAATCTTTTTAACATTATATCTTTTTGATAAGATCTAAATTCAGCTTCTCTGCAAATAAAATTATATTTTTTCTAGGAAAATCATGACTCAAAACTCAGATATTTACTGTAAGTGTATTATTATCTCTTTTATTTTATTATATAGTGTCATACATTTACATTATATATCTACATATACTTACATATGTTTATTATATCTTTATTTTATTATTTTCATAAAAGCCTTTAGATTAAAAAGAGGAGAATTCTCTAAATATTAAAAGCCAAAGATAAAATAAAAAATCTCAAACACTGCAGATTTTTATGGAGCTGATGGTAGAAAACTTCCTAGCGAAAGGTAGATCTTAGAATAATTCTGCAGTTCTGATAAGCATAATAAATACGTTTTTATTTAATCACTAATTTTGGTAATTTACGCAAGAGCTGCCAATGGTTGTGTTATACTCTAAAGCTTCTAGAAACCTGATAATCTAATCTTTTCCTTAGAGATCTTTATCCTCTTACATTTGCACAAGCGTATGATTGGGGTTGAGATCAAATGAGACAACAGTGTCAAAATATCTTATATAACTTTGCAACTTGCTAAACCTGCTTTGTGGCAATATTTTGGTTACTTTTATTATCCTGACTCTGACAATGAACTGCAACACCTTGAGTAAGTAATTTCACGTTTGTGCCTCAGTTTCCATAGTGATAAAATGAGTAAGCTGAGCTAGTTTAACAATTTTATATCTGGTAAGCTCAGTCATCCGATTTTCCCCTTTTAGTTTGATTATCACATTAAGATATTGATACTGTGATCTTGTAGAAGTGCATATTTATGTGTGTGCATCTGTTACTAACATAATGGTCGAACAATTTTTGAATACTTTTCAGCGTAATAGATAACTGAGTTCACTTTTTCGTCAAAAAAAAGTGCTACTGAAATTTTGCTAACACATAATGCTGCTGAGGTTATAATTTTCCTTCACATAATTAGGGAGAAGATGAAGGCAGAGGCCAATTTTCCAAATGACTTCAATTTGAATAGGGAATAGAAATCTGAAGAAATGGCAGCCCCTTTAACATGGAGCTTCCTAATTTAAACGAAAATCTGGTGTTAATATCAGTGTGCTGTCTATTCAATTTATTTGTTCCTCAAATGGTCAAATAAGTAACAAATTAAGGAAATAGAAAACATAATTTATTTTGAATGGGACGGGGGATGCATGGAAGATTTCACAAAGGATTTATCATCCAAGAGTAGGCTTGGAAAATGAGTAAGCATTCCAGTCTTTGGCAATTCCATGAGCCTTGAGTGAAATACAATCTCCTTAGCTTGGTGTTCTTCTTAGCCTCTTAAAAAGCTCTCTATTTCAGAACTGGTTGGTGGTTACCAGGGGGAAGGGAGGTAGGGGGTGGGCACAAGGAGTGAAGGGATGCAACCATATGGTGGTGGACAAGTAATAATGTACAACTGAAACCCCACAATGTTATAAACTATTAAGACATCAATAAAAATTAAAAACAAAAATAGCTCTCTATTTCAAAGAAGGTGAGAGAAAAGTCTGGAGGAAGCATTCTGGTAATGATTTTTTTCCTCAGTTTTTCATAGTTTAGCATGAGTATTTCCAGAAAAGAAAACTCAGATAAGACCATATCTTAATGTAACTCTACAACTACTTTTTGATACTGCAGTGAAACTATCCGCTAAAAAGATTATTCTCTGCTCCAGGTTTTCTGTGCCAAATTATCTATGGAGATAATGGCTATAATTAGCCAAGGATATGGAAAGACAAACAAATAAATATCAACAACAATAAAAACCTACCTGCTTTGGTGCCTATTGAGCCACAAAAGAGAAGAAAAGGGATTTTCCAAGTGGTTACTTCTTGATTGAGTCTTGAAATTTGCTGTTTTTAAAAATTCACATAGATTCCATATCCCAGCTTGGCTATTAATGAGGATAAGATAAATTTTATAAAATGTCCTTTGCCTCGCCTGGGGTGTCAATGCAGCAGCCTGTATTCTGAGGCTGAATTCTTTCTATTAGCAAGGCACTAATTTGGATGAAGTTAAACTACTTAAATGTCCACAGAGATTTGATGAAACTAATTGAACTCAAAACACATTGAAAATATTGAGTGCTTATATTTTCAAAGTAACATATTCACGCAAGTGTAAGTACAATAAAAATAAAATGAAATAAATGGCAGAATGGAGGATAGTGCCTAGGTCTCCTGGCTTCCGCTATAATGTTCTTTAAAAATTTCATGGACTGTTTTCTTTTTTTGGTAAATAGTCAGAAAACTTAGCATTAACATTTCCCAACACTACATAAATCTCTACTTTGTGACTTGGCTTAATGGAAGATGTTTCTGATATATTTTATTTCTGATTTTAATCTTGGTTTAAGTTTCGCGTTCATTTACTATGGTAAGGAGATGACAGTGGAGTGGGATGTGGTGGCATGCTGCTATAATTAATCTTCTTTGTCCCTTGAAAGCAGAGGTTACTTGAAAATTGATGTATGCATAATTTTTAATTGATGGAGGTGGTAATGGAAATAGATCTAAAATAATTGCTTTAAAAAAAATGATGGTCACAATTGTGTAAATTTATTATTCTGCTACACTACTCTCTTCTAATTAGTCTCCCTTTGAACATATTTTAACTACATATTTTCTACAGCTAGTAAATTTGGAAATACTTCTCATTTAGCTCAGAGTAATTCAGAAAAGGAAGTTGTTTAGCGTGGATAATGGAGAGGCATTTAGGGTGGTGAAAGGCCTTGACTTGGATTCAAGTAGAGTCAATCTTCCCCTGTAGCCTATACAAATGCTAAGATTTGAGTTAGTTGGTTCACATCTTTTCCCTCCCCCTTGCTCCTTTCTCTTTCTTCTCCCCACTTTCTCGCTCTTTTTCTTTCCTCTCTTCCTTTCTTCAGCCCTCACTCTCTCGCCCTTACTCCTTCCTCCCTTACTTTCTTTCTCTATGAATCTTTCTCTTTTTCCTCCCTTTAAAAACTTACCTTAATTTGGTCTGTGACACTCCATTCCGTCCTATACCCAATTGGGTGTTTATGTTGGGTTTGTTTATATGTAGATCTGTGTATGGTGGGGGGAGGGGCAGTGGTGATTAGACTCTCTTGTCCTTTTCACTCTCTGTGACCTATTTTTTTCAGGGATGGTTCAGATATCCTACTTGTATTGAATGATGCAGTCATTTCTCATATATTTATTAATTTAAGCCAGCATTCATCCAAAGATTGATGCTACTAAAAAGTATGAGTATGTGTTTATTTACTTATTCATTCATTCAGGAATTCATATTAGGCAGGGTGCTCAGCACTGGGGGATATAATTGAGAAGCATTATTTAAGTCTACAGGGAACTTAGACGCTATTGGAAGAGAGCATCAGAAAAGCAGGTGTTGGGGAGGAAAAATTATTTTTTTCCACCTCTATAGGTTCTTGGCTGAGATCCACCTCCTGTAATAAAAAGACAGATTAACAGGAGAAAACGAAGAGAAATTTAATAACATGTATACCTCCTGTATACATGGGAGAAACGCAGGAAAACCAAGTAACTCCCCTAAGTGGCTGAAGCCACCACCTTAAATACCATCTGCAGCTAAAGACAAAAGAAAGATTTGGGGGCAGAGGCCAGTTATGGGAGGTTACCAGGAAAAGCACAGTAAACAAGGGTAAGGTTGTTATGCAGATTTAAGTAGTTGCTTTCTCCATTGATAAATTTCTAGAGATTTGGTCTTCCTCCTCTTCCTGGTATGGAGAGGGAGATACTCTTACAAACGGAGATTTCCCTTATAAATATAAAGGTGAAACTGGCGAACAGTTAGCCATTGATGATTAAGTAGCTAGTAAGTAACATTTTTTTTCCTTTTTGCAATTACCGATTATAGCTCTTAGTTGTTCCCCGCCGGTTGTTAACTGTGCTGCTTAGGCAATATGTTATCTGACTCCCACTAAGTTCCTATAGATAACATCTCCCTGGAGCCTTGGTCAGCATGGGAATGGGTGTTTAGGCTGTTTTTCAGGAATTAGAACCTGTTGTCCATTTCAGGCCAGTTGAGACCACCAAGCCATCAAATGGCCCAAGAAGATGTCTGATCAGTAAACTTTTGACCTCAAGAGGCTAAAAATTCCACCCTCAGGGCATGTTAATGCCACCAGTTTGTGAGCATGTGTGTCCTATGAAGAGGCATGAAGTCTGACTACGCTTACGCAGGTCATCAATTACCTCACCTCTCCTCACCTCCAATCATCTATCTCCACATTTCAGACCACCTTGCCGCTCTACACAATAAATATCCCTGAGTTCCTCTTTTCGGGGAGTTGGATTTGAGACTCATTCTCCCATTTCCTGACTTGGTTGCCCCGTGATTAAAAACCCTCTCTCTGCTGCAATCTCATCGTCTCGGTGTTTGGCTTTCTGGGCGGTGGGCAAAAATGAACGTGGTTAAATAACAAAGGGTAATTTCTACTCAGTTTTCAGAGCTTCTCCTGTGTCTGCTGTTCCTTAAAAATAATCAGCCTAAAATAGCCCTTATGCAAAAGAGGCATATTTGGGAATGGCGAATTCTGCTCCCCTTTTACAGGCAATCATAATATAGCATGATTCATATTATAAGTGTGATGGGCACATAGAAGGATCATAGGGACATGTAGAAGACACACTTACACATTTGGGGCAGAGGCACACATGGTGGAGGGAAACACTATTTCCAATGCACATTTCAGAATTCAGTGTGACTTCTTTCTGAAGGTGCTGAATTGGTGTCTTAGTCTACATTCTCTAGAAAAAATGGAGCTTGAGGAAAACCAAAAACTTTATCCCAGGGAAATATGAATGAGGGGAAAAGGGACATGAGAAGGGAAGTTGGGAAGAAAATGCAAAATAGTGCATAGCTTCACAAGAAAACTAGTAGTTTCTTAGTCAGGTTGGACGTGGGTAGAAGCCACATGGGACTTCTATGTCTCTCTCTCCCATTTCTGCTCTCTCATTGATCAAAGTTTGTTTCGTGGGTTGTTTTGATATTGTGATTTATAATAAGAAATACATGTTTTGTCTTTGTCCAGTTTCTGGCACAGAACTCCTAAAATCCTTGGAATTTCTTCTGTGATGAAAGCCATAAAGATGTCTTTTGTTATGTTAAGACGACGACTTTTGGACCCCACCTAAGGATGGGGGCTGGTATCCAGGGAACCAACCTTGTGATTAGAGGGTTGGAGCTTTCAGTCCCACCCCTCTGACCTCTGAGGAGGGGAGAGGGGCTGGAGGTTGAATCAATTGCCGAAGGTCAATGATTTTATCAATCATGACTATGCAATGTAGCCTCCGTAAAAACCCAAAAGGCCTGGAGTTGGAGATCTTCTGGATTGGCAAACATGTGGAGATGTGGGTAGGGTGGCACATTTAGAGAGGGCATGGCAACTCCTTGTCCCTTCACACATACCTTGCCCTATGCATTTCTTCTGTCTGGCTGTTCCTAAGTTATATTCTTTTATAATAAACTGGTGACCTAGTAAGTAAAATGGTTTCTCTAAGTTTTGTGAGCTGCTCTATCCAATTAATTGAACCAAAGAAGGGAGTTGTGGGAACCTCTGATTTATAGCCAGTCAGTCAGATGGACAGGTAACAACCTGGACTTTTGATTGGCAACCTGAGTTGGAGGGAGTCTTGGAACCTCTGTTCTAGAGCTGGTCGGTTAGAAGTACAGGTGATGACCTGGGCTTTCGATTGGTATCTAAAGTGGGGGGAGTGGAGGGCAGTCTTGTAGGATTGAACCCTTAACCTACGGAATCAGATGCTATCACTGGGTAGATAGTGTCAGAATTGAGTTAAATCTACTGGTGTCTGAGAATTGATTGTTGGTGTGGGGATCCCCCATATGTTGGAAACAGGTCCAGGAACCCAAAATAGTCGTTAACTCCAACACACTTCTGGGTTATGTTACCTAGTCTCTATGGGCAGCCATTGGGAAAATTCAAGTGACTGACCTGGGCACTGCAGGGCATTGAAAGCCTTGCCAAATCCAGCCTCACTCCTCCTTCAAGGAAGGCTGAAGAAACTGCAAGTGTCAAGACAAAGCAAGGGCAATAGTAAGCCGTGCTTTTGACTTTGAGACCAGTGGAAGGGTGTGAGCTATTGCTGAGTATCTCTGGTGCAAAAGTAGCTCATCTGGTCAAGGCCAGCTTGCGGGCAGGGCTGAATGGCTCTTGGGAAGGAGTCACAGTAATTTCTGTACAGAAAATCCAGGCAGATGCAGGAAGAGAGACGTTACACTCCATTTTCACTGTTTCCTTGTAGTTCCACAAAGGTCTACATCTATGAAGTATGGTGATATATATAGGAGAGTAGGCAGAGCCAGAGCCTGAAGGGAACTGTATGCCAGTGCATGCTTTTTCTTGAAGAAGTTGTGAAACCATGGTAGGTATTTGCATTTTAAATATTTATAAAATAATCTGTATAACTCCAAAAATTTAGTTCTAATTCAACCCTGATACCATGTCATCATGTGTGCTGGACTCCAGATGCCATTGAAAAGCTGGTGCATGAATCATTACCACGACCACCACAATAATAAATAGTACCAATATTAATTTTTACCCCACTACCTTTTATAGATGTATCCTCGTGTCCATAATGAGGATATTAACCATATTGTCCATAGAGTGATGGCGTGAGGGATTTGCCCATCATCTCACAGATGGTAACTGTCAGAGGTAGGGTCTAGATCTAAGGCTGCCTTTATCCAGATATTCAGCCTTTAACTGTGTTGCTTCAGTCTCTTTCTCTAGCAAATAGTAAAATATAACTGTCCTGCACCATTATTCAGTCACATAAATTTATGTTTTTCCCATCATCTCACTTTCATATTTTTTAACACATGTAAATTCTGGAGCCAATTAGCTGATAGTCAACCACAGCATGCTAACACTGGTCTGAGTTGATCAGAGCAATTGGGCTGCAATTTGTTTGGTTGAAAAAATACATAAACACAGAGTTTTTCCTTGATTTTCTTTGGAAAATCAATGATTTTGTACTAGGCAGTTAAGTTATTCAACTGAATCTCACACTATCTGATGCCTCAGAACAGCTTTCCTCCCTCCAAGGTACATTCTGAATAGATCGACTATTTGGCTTCAGGGGTAAAAAAAGTAAACTGCTTCCTTGTTCCTTCAATAGTTATCACCTTCTTTCATCTCTCTGTTTGCATTTCTCTGTGTTTCCTGAAGCAAGCAAGCAAGCAAGCAAACAAAAAAAATTTACTCGTGTATAGTAATTGCAGATTGTGATTGGTAAAAATAAATGCTGCCTTTAGGTTGAGCCTGTTCTCTTCTTGCAGGTAAAATTAGGTAGAAGCTTTAAGATTAAAGTGCAAAAACCTTTGCGCATTAATTTAAAAGAATGCATTTACTATATTCGAATATTTCAGTTAGATTTCTCACTAGCAGCTTCTAACAGTAAGAAAGGCATTCTTATTTCCAATTCAGTCCTCAAACTTTTTGTTACATTTAGCAAAAAGTATTTTACAAATGTAGCTTCAACTCTATAAGAATTTTCAGTTAAAGTGTAATCAAGCCTAGCTTTCTCTCTCTACTTTCCTTCCATCTACCTAAAAGGTGTCTACAGTCACTGTCTGCCTTTCTTTACCCAGTTGTGCCTCAACTTGCTGTAATCTGGTTTGCTAAGAAGTGTTCGTTCTTACCATGGTTTCAGGGCAGTTTTGACCTCACTAATGGCATTGACTACCTCCTCTTGGTATAGTTTAGTGAATAATTTTCAGTTTTTGTCTTAGCTGATCTCCCTGTGGTCTTTGACTTTGGTTTCTCTCAATTGCTTAAAACTTTCTTACCTATGCTTCTTTAACAAAGCCTTCTGTTCTCTTTCTACCTTCTGACTATGCATTTTGAGATTCCTTTCCCACCTACTTGCCTAGTAGGAAATCCCCATCATTTTCCCCATGTCCAGCTTGTCTTCTCCCTCTTCATACTCTTTCCAGGAGGCAATTCCGTCCAGTCAAATTACATGTCAACAGTGAAACCCAACAATGCTCAACTACCTATTTCCAAAGCAGACTTCTCTCCTGCAGTCCAGCTCTATGTTATTTGTGTCTGCCTACTTGAGATCTTAACCAGAACCTCCATGGGTACCTCTACCTCAAACTTATATATGGATGTGTGTGTACACATGCATGCATGTACACACATGTGCATGTGTGTTTGTATCTCCTACAAAACTGGATCTTTCCAGATGAGTTTATGACAACTTTCAAGTAACAAACACAAGAAGGATAATAGAAATTCTTTCCTTATCCTTAATATCATGTGCACTGAGTAGTCAGTATATCCTTCTATTTTTTCTTATATTCAACAATATATCTTTAGACTTGAGTATTTTTAAAAGGTTTAGTGATTTCTTTTCTGGACCATGAACTGTTGTATCTAACTCATCTCTCATGTTTGGCCATGTCACCTTCATATTCACCTCCACTTAACCATAAAAATTAAAACAAATTTTAACATTTTATATTGTTACACAAATTTAAGTCTTTCAGTAGTAATCCAGTCCTGGTGAGATAGACTCCTAGTTTCATTGCATGTTACACAAGCCCCTTCATGATCTGGCACATGAATAATTCTCATCACACTGCTACCCAAACTCTAGACTCGAGAAAAGTGAATGATTTGCAGGTCTTTGAATGTGCTATTTTTCCTCCTCACTTGTCTGTGTCTATTCTCATAATTGTGTGCCCAATGGATGGAAAGAAGTAGCATTTATCCATTGGCTCCTAGCCTCCAGTGGTCAAGTATGGCCCCATGGGGGTTAGTCACTATCCTTCTGGGTTGCTCATGTGTGAGCGCCATGCAGATTTGTGCCAGTATCACACCTGTGTGTCAGAGAAGGTGCTGGGGTTACTGATAGAAAAGGGGCAGGAATAAAAATTTTGTAGCGTAGGCCTGAGAAAGTGCTGTCTGATTTCACCTGTGTCAGATGGCCCACCCAGCAGGGCCTGGAATAAGAGGTAGGGCTGAGAGCGTTTGAAGTGCTATACGAGAGGTTGTCAATACACCCACATTCACCTTTCTAGACTCAACTCACTCACTGTATCTCTATAATATCTTTCTTGCAGCTTTCCCTTGCACTACCATAGCACATCCCTGGCATACTTGTGTCACCAATGCCACACTGTGTCATAGCCAAACACTTAATTTTCTGTCTCCTATACTGTGAGCTGCTTGAGTGAAAGGAGGTCTCTTCACCTTTATTGATATCTCTTGTGCATGTTGATATTTGATGATAGGTATAGATCTATTTGATTTAACTGCTGCCTAGTATTCTGTCATATGGATATGTTACATTATATTTATTCAGTTTTAGTTGATATGAATTTCATTTATTTCCATATTTCATTGTTTCAGACAATGCTGCATTGAATACACTACAATGATTTTCTTAGTTTTAGTTGTCTCTTTCCAGGTATAAACATATGGAAAATAAGAATACTTGTTAATTACTGGAAGCTTGTATTTTTAAAAATGGTGAAACAGATGTATTTTCTAGCTATTAACAGAATGTAAATACTCGTGTTTAGAGAAGCCTTCTCAGTACTTGTGGTTAGCCAGACATTTTCCAGATCTTATATAGGGTCTTTTTATATACATGTTAACTTGCCACCCTTCCTCTTAGCATATGTAACGTTTAAGTTAGTGATCACATTGCTCTATTTATAATTTTAATTATAAAATTAAATATTTTATAATTTTAAATTTTAAATATTTCAATATTTAAATTTTAAATATTTCTTCATCCTTTTGCCCATTTTGAAAGGGCTGTACTGAAACCATCATAATGAAACATATCCTACTTTGTTCAAAGACTAGGCTTATGTCTCTGCATTAATTTTCTTTCTTCTCTTTCACAGATAATTAATAGAAGATACTGGGAAGTACTTAACTTTACTTCAACCCATTTGAAGTTTATTACCCTTGTGACTCATATATCACAACCACCAAAAATGGGATAAATTGTCAAATCTACCAGAGTGAATCTTCCCTTCAAGGACTACGACTCCCAAATCTCCTAACGGTACATTTTCAGACTGCCCTCTCTAATAACTCTGTTTCCCACAGAGCAAAAAGCTTTTAGTACATTACAAATGCTACGCTGTTGTTCTTAGTGGCTTGATTTGTGAACTTTCAATCCTGATCTGCTTCAGCTCACTGCACACTGATAGATTCATTCAGTGCTCTCACTTCATGCCATTCATATGAAGCATTCTGTTTCGGCATTTAGTCATTTCAGAAAATGGGCATTTGATTCGTGGGACTCTAGAAATCTGTATCTCTAGAGAGCTGCATTAAAAAAAAAATAAAGTCAGGATGTACTAGAACACTTCTTATTTAGCCAAGTTCCTAATTTCAGTGAATTTTTAAATAGATTTTTCTACTGGTAAGACTATGCATCATTCTCATTTTTCTTATGCTCCATCCCAGGTTCAGTGTCTTCCCATCTCCCACATATTTTTTGAATAATATCTTGCTTCTGATCAATCTCTTTACATTTGTTTTTCTTTCCTGCACCCAAGGCTAACTCTTGGCATCTTCATGCCTTGCTGGTCTTGATACCGAACCTCTTAATCTCAAATTCATGTGCCTGATGCACAGTAAGCCAAACACTGAGACACTGGTGCTTGGAGATGGAGAAAGTTTTATTTGAATTGACTAAGATGAGAAGGCAGGAGCATGGATTCTTTCTAACCTGCCTTAATAAGAGAAGAAAGCAGGGAGTTTTATAGAGCTAAGTGGTGTGGCAGGAGGAGAAACAAAAGGGTAGTCCCTGTTTCTTTCACTCCTGGTAAGCCTTTGGGCAATCTGACTTCAGGGCATCAGTGGCAGCTGGGGCTGGTTATCTGGTGATCCTTGAAGGCATTCTCCTCCTTCTGTAAAACAAACTCATAAATCCTTGTGACCCTTGAGTTACCTCTCAGGTTAAATGAGAAAACAGCAAATTGACAAGATTAACTTCTTTTCATAACAAGGTCAAAAATTAATCTTACTGAGTATTTACAGCAACCTTCAGGTACCCAGCTTCAGTCTCAGCAAACTTTCCATTTGCTCCCCTACTTTTACTAGCCCTTTGCATTTAGGCAGGTCCACATGACTAGTTCTGGCCAATGGGCTACCAGTGAAAGTGATGTAGGGTACTTCAGTGGAAGCCTGGAAGAGCCAGTTCACTTCCCTCCATTTGTCCCTTTTCTAAATAATACATATACAAGATGGGGAGCCCGGGTCCCAGACTAAGCTTACCCAGTACATGACAACATGTGACAAAGTAGAAATAAATAAAGAAAGAAACATCTGTTTTGTTAAGCACCTCAGACATGGGGGATAATTTGTTCCTCATGCATGCACTAGCCTACCTTGGCTAATAAACAAGTCATAGCTCTCTCAAGTCTTTTGGTAACAGATTGAAACATTGTTTAATTTGTCTCCCAAAGTCTTTCAGAATAAAATTCCACTTTACTCATTTCATGGAACTCCAAATAATGTAATCTCTACTCTGAATAATTTAATCAATTCATATTCTTCTGTGCTTGACTGTGTCTATTATCATTATTTTATTTTATTTTTACTATGTTACTCTTTTGCTCTCAGTCTTTCAATTGTTCACTATTGTTCTTAGGCTAAACTCCTTATAGAGGCTTATAAAGTCCTTTATGTTCTGACTCTTTCCTAATTTTCAGCCTCATCTTTTGCCAGTCTTTTCCTTTTGCTTTTTCCAGTCTGGAACAACCTCTTTTCCCTCACCACTACCCCCATTCTCAACATACACAACTTACTACATTTATTTTGCTAACTCTTGCTTATCTACAGGTCTCCACTAAAGAGTTAGTTACTCAAGGAAGCCTGTTCTTATCTCCAGGTTGAGACTTTTCCTATATACTCCCAGGGGACGCTGTACATCCTCCACAGTAGCGCTCATTACACTGTTTTTCTATGACCTAGTTGCTTCTTTATATACTCCACTACACTGTAAGCTGTGACACAGTCTGTCTCATTCATGTGTGTTCTTAACGGTGAGCACAAGGCCTGACACATAAAGGGAACACAGCAGGGCCTTGAATCAAAATGTATTCTCCATGCTGGGGAAGCCTGTTGCCTTTTCTCTAAATACTTTCTCATCCCAGGACATACCCCATCTCTTCCATGAAGCCTTCTGTATGATTTCTTCCCCACACAATTCTTTCATTTTGAGGTCTTATAGACTTACCACTGCCCAATTTAGCACAGTTTTCTTTCTGAGTTGTTTTATTCCCTGAGTATTTTTTTCCATGTATAATCTTTGAAAACAGGGACTATTTTGAGTAAATTATTTATGGTATTCAGCAGAGGCTTAGTTTGAGCCAGGTGCTATGTTTGGATAACTATGAATAAGGAAAAGGTCAGACCTCAGGGTGTTCAGAACCTGATACATAGGACAAAATACAAACAGATAAATAGATGGCAATAGTTTTATTTTCATAATAGATGCATGAGCAGCATCCTATATGCCAGGAGAATATAACTGCTAAAAATGGTTTAATATATGAAAAGGCATAGAAAATGTCTTCCCAGCAATAACGTGAAATTGTGGGAAATATAATTATCCACATTGATTGCCAATCCTGATCAAAGGAAGTAAAACTGCAAAGAATAATTATATTCAGAATTCCTCAATTCTATTTCCATAATTTATAAGGAAGAAAGGAAGGAAGGAAGGAAGAAGTCCCATTGCTTCTTACTCATCTCCTTTTCTTTGATTATTTCTCCTCTACTGTACTATTCTTACTTTTCTTCCTTCCTAATCTGCCATTATAAGCCCCACCTACTCTATTCTTTGAAGATACTGTAGGGGAGCAGAATTTGCCACCCCGAAATGTGTTTCTTTGGCTTGATTATTTGGGCTTGATTATTTTTAAGAACAAAAGACTCAGGAAGAGACTTTGACCTTCCCACTAACTGCCTAAAAGGATTTAAGATAGAGGCCTGTTCCAGGAAGGAGCTATCACCATAGACCACTATAGTTTGACATGAACTAGGTGGGGTAGACAGGGAGGAGCCTAGCAAGGTCCATTTGACCCAAGTCCTTTCCCCTCCATGTCCCATTGTCTCTGCATGGCATGGCAAACATTTTTTTTACTAACCATCTGCTTTTCTCTCTCCATGTGAATTGCCTTCCTCCTCTTTGAAGTCCCAAGCTACTACTCACAACAACCTCTTTTGTCTTTAGCTGAAGATGGTATTTAAGGTGGTGGCTTCAGCCATTTTGGCAAGTTACTCATTTTCCTGGGTTTCTCCCATGTATACATATTATTAAATTTGGTTTGATTTTCTCCTGTTATTCTGTCTCATGTCAATTTAATGCTTAGATCAGCCAGAAGAATCTACAAGGGTGGAGGAAAATTTCTTTCTCCCCTGCTATATTCTTTTTCATTTCAAGCCTGTGTAGGTATTACTCCCCCACACCCTGACACACACACACACACATGCACACGCACACACATACATAGTTAGATTAGCTAGCTACACCATTTACTCAGCTTAAATTCTTCTCTATTTTTTTCCCACATCCTTCTCATCTTGGCCCAATCAAAAATATATGAACATCAAAAATAGTGACATTCTTCATATTTCACTTGTTATCCATGATTGTGCTGAATCTCTCAGTAGATGAATTTGTGATGTTTTAGATCATTTAATTTTCAGGAATATGTTGATTCTAAGTAGACAGAGATAAAATATCTACTATTTAATCAGCTCTGGGATAGTTATAGAAGAGAAAGATGTAAAATAAGGTCCTTACTGAGCTAATAAGGAAAGAAGAGGTGGCATCTAAGCCAACAGAAAGGTAAAAAGCCCAATTTATTTGACATAGACTCTATTTAAAGAAAATCTAATTTTATGTTATGAATATTCACCCTCCCATCTTATTCTGCACATGTGAAATTACTCATAGTTTTATTTATTTATTCTTCACTTTGTTCTAAAAAGGATTTAAGATAGCTTATGTGAGGATATTTAAAATACTTCAAAGCAGCATAATTAGAAATAGGTGAGAAAGTAGAAAAATAACAAGACTAGGAACCTAAAGTCAAACCAAAAATAAGACAAAATACAAGTACACTTTCATGAAAGTTTTATATGCTTACTATTGTTTCTAAGATTTTCGGCCACCATGTTGAAGGAATTTGATAGATTATGGCATTGACAATATTCAGAAAATCAAAACAAATGAACAGTTCAGGAAGAGATGGTTAAAAGAGGTAGAATATTCTTTTGAGAGGTCTCAGGAAAGACACTATATAATATAATGAACAGTATTCTCAACAATGTTCCCAACAACCTTGAAGTAACCATGCTGAGTTCCATAAAGCAGTTCCCTGTAATGTCCTTCTGTATAGGCTGACAACATCATATTAAATAAATTTCAGTGTAAGACGGAAGGAGTAGGGATGGAGAAGCAGTAAGATACAGTCCAATATGTAACTATACACTGGCTGAACATGGTTTGGCTGAATTATTTGTACAGATTATAGACTATTGAGTGCAATAACTTGGTGCCATGTTCTTCAACTAATCCTCAGTAAAATTATTTCAAAGTTTCTGTCACCCATTGTCCACGTAAAATTTGACTGAGATTTATTTGCCAAAGAAATCAAGACCCACCTAATCTGACAGATATTCCAATTAATAATTCCAGAAAGAAGAAGTAATTGCTCACACTTACCCTGGTTGTAGAAATATATAGAAAGTGTGCAAACATTCAGTAATAACTTCTAACAATCCAACAAATAGAAACAGGTGAACAAACTTTTGAGAATAATAGAGGAAATATATGCAGAACTACAAAAAAAGGTGATTTATACTTAGGAGCACAAATGTAAAGTAACACATTTTTTTTTCAATAATTGCACAGGTAAGAAAAATGCCCTTTCAGGTTTATTTCTGGGTATTGCCATATTTTTATTTATATTAATGTCTAGATGTTGTCCTCTGAAAGTTGGAGGTTTGGGCAGGGAATCACCAAATTTAGAAAAGTGGGAACTGAGTTTTACTTCTAGCCCTGAAATTAATTCACTTAATTATGTTGTATCTCAATTTCACCATGTAATGATCATTCCAGTGTTTCCCTGCTCTGAAAATTTTATGACTGTATTGATCAACAAGTTGATCAAGTTATTGGCATTACAAAAGGTCTCCACCTGGTTAGTGTGCTCCATTAGAGAATTAAAATTTAGCATAAAGGATACTTTTAAAAAATATCAATCTTGTTATTGAGTTGCCTATCAATATTCCACAGTTAATAAGCATGAAGGGGCAGAGACTTTCCTTTTTATGTGACAATCAATCAGCCTTCCCTGCTGGAAACAAGGCTTGCCATTCTTTGTGTATTCTCTACCCAGAAAGTTTTCCCTTCTCTAGTGGCTGTCAGTACTGAAGGATGATCTGAAGGGCATAGCTTATTGAGTCACTGGGAGCCCTAAAACAGTGATTGTAGTGTCTGGTTTCTAATGCTCATTTGGCCACTCACTAGGGTCATGACATTAAACAGTTTCCTTTCCCCTGTGTGAAATTCCAGTATCCTCTGTGGAAAATCACAGATTGAATTGAATATTTTATGATGTGATAAATTGCCTGGTATTCATCACAAACCTTATTACAGGAAAACTGCTTGGAGAAGACACTCATTTAATTAGATATTTATTTTGTATCAGGCATGTTAATAATTTTCTTATCTAAACTTACAATAATCACTGAATAAAGTAGAGATGCAGCCATTTTATAATTTAGAGAATGAGAAACTTATTTAGTATCTCTCAGCTTCAGAGTTATGCAACTGGTGAGTGGCGAGCCAGCATTTCAATTCTGATATCCTGTTCAAAGTGCCCCACTTACCTTAGGACATGCTGCCATTCACTTACTATTTTATATCCTAACCCAAAGCTCTTTACATCTAAAGCACCAAAGTATCCTCAAATTTTATCACATTCCTAATTGTAAGTATTTGTTTGCTTAGAAAAGGACGTTGACTATTAAAATTCTAATGATAAAGAAATGATAGTTATTAGATTAGGAAATATTATAATGTCACTCTAAATTGTGCTTGGTACGTTCTGATAATAGATAATGAATTACAGCGTGCTTGTAAAGAATTCAATGCACTCCTCATTTAATGAAATGGCTATTTCTCTGTGTGACACTTCATTACAATACCAGAATCAAGGACTTGAGAATTTATTTTTCCTCCTATTATTCAAGAAATATTACAGAATGCAGTTTCATTGTCGTTAGGATGTACTTAAACTACCAGGTGTTATAAGATCTAATCTCTGGGATAATGTTTGTATTAAAGAATCTATGTCAGCTCAACCCTTCTTCTTCTTCGAGAATAATAACAGAAAGCATAACAAATGATCTTTAAGGTGGCAATAAAAGCTTTTCTTTCTTAACAGTTTCTCATTGCTGCTTTCTTTTTTGATGAGCTCTCAAAATTCTAAAGGTAAAACTTTGCTTCTGAGAAATGAGAGAAAATTTTCCTTTTAAACTCATTCCAACTGTGTCTATTTTCTTCCCAATAATTGTATAGAAGATAGTAGACTTAAAAGAGGTGTGCATTTGAATCTCTGTATTTCTAGTCAAAATAGGGGGGAAGTCTCTATTCACAAATAACCTTAATTAAAGGAGTATGAGATGTGAAAGCCTTGGCAGAAACTATTTTACTGAAAGCGCTGCTTGGGAAGCTTATGACAGTCTTTCTTGGGTAGAAGTTTAATGGTGGAAGAGCTCATTGGAAGGTTAAAGTCCTTGTTGGGCTAACTTATTTTTTATATCCTTGAAGTAGATCAATTCACTGGGGGGCAGAATGAGAAGAGGGCTCACAAATACAGAATCTTGATAATTACTGGCATATATAAACATCTGTGTTCAGTTGCAAAAAAAATTTCTGAAAGATTCATATAATGTGACACCATTCACTTCTGATGACGATTCTGCTTGAGAGCCAAGATGGGCAAGTCAGCTGTAATGTTCCAATTTGCACTAAGCCCCTTTTCTATCATATTTCACTTACCGTTGAGCTTGTCAAGTATTTATTACAACATGGGAGTATTACAACAGGTCTGCATTTCACTCTCCATACTGAGAAATCCCTAAGGGAAATCTCTATTGTCTTTTATGGCTAGAGAGCAACGCATCTTTCATTTTTTATAAAGTATCATGAGTCCTAAATGCACTAAAATAAAAAAATGGGAATAGAAATATGGTCCAAGATACTAAATATAAAACATATATATAAAAAAAGAAACCTCAAAAGGCCTGAATGTTTTATTCAGGATGGCTGTATCAATTTACTATATACTGTCTACACACACATCCTCACTAGAACTTGGTTAATATGGTTTATTGCTGCAGGGACTCAGACAGACCAGAGTAAGATCACATCTCTAGAAAAATAACAACCTGCATTTCTTCAACAGATGTTTATTGAGATCCTTCTGTGGGCCAGGTACTCTGCAATAGTCGGCGAGGATTACCAGAGATGTTTTTTAACTGGATCCTGCTTTTATATAACTTATAACCAAGAAGGACAGATATACCATTTTAAGGCAGAAAGTGATGCATGACCCAAGTGAGGCACTAGAGAGAAAAGTACTGTGGTTATTCAGGAGAGGGCTTGGGAAAAAGTTAATGAAGGAGACAATACAAGACTTCTTTTTCTAAAGATCCAATGAGTAGGAAACTTACATAATTCACTTATCAAGTAATATAATTTAAAAATGAACTGGCAGGAAAATATACGTGCATTTAAGCAAGACGTGCACTTGACTTCTAGGTCGCTCTAAGACAACATGGTTCCAAGCCATTGTGTGTAATTTGATTGTGGGATTTTGATCTTAATTTTGTTGCTTACAATGATAATAATAATAACCTACCATGAGGAGTGCAGTTAGCTGATAGCCTTGGGGATCCACTGCAGCACTGCAGCCCAGGCCACACCCTTCCTGGACAGCTCCCAGCCAGCAATGGAACTTAGTACGGTACTAGAGCCTGCTCATTTCTGCCCAATGCAGACTCTTCTCAGGCCATCCATGTGCCAGGGTTCCCCATGGGGTTGACCAAAACATTCTGAGTTGCACCACTGTCTAAAGCTCTCTTTTCTCCCACCCTTTGTCCTTTCATGTTGTAGTCTGAAGGCTCCCCTGGCCCATTCCAGCTCTGTCTCTCTTTTATCTTTTAGGGGCATCAGCCCCAATAAATCTCTTGGTGTCTGCTTTCTGGAATACCCAAACTGACGCTATAGCTGTTACATATTTGGTCCTCAAAAAACATGGATTAAATAGTGGGGATTATTTATTCTAAATCACATTTTATTGATAAACAAAAAAAAAGGAAGATTAGTTAGTTTGCCCATTTTCACAAAGCTGGCAAATGGTAAAAATGGGATTCAATCTCCTTTCTGAATAGAGTATCCACGTCCTTAAATATAATTGAGTATTTAAAAGGAGCCCATTGTGATACTTTTTGGTATAGTGAAATATGTTGAATTGCAACAATACTTTGGGCATACTCCTTTTATTTACTTATTTTTTTGTAAACTTAGATTTGCACATGTTGAGTTAAAAAGGAGTCCTTATAGAAATATATTTTTCAGCTTGATTTGGATTTTTTTTGGTAACAGAAGGGTCAGCATGTATCTTTCTGGTAGGACTGCCGTTATCTTCACTCTGCACTCTAGTTTCAGCTGCATCCTGATCCCCCGATTAAAAGAAAAGCACAAGAGCAAGATATTGCCAAGGGTCTTGCTGCTCTGATGATTGCTGTTGTTAAATATAACTGTTGCTTTTCCTTCAAAGGCTTCAGTCGGAGTGATGCACTGGTTACTTAGCCTGACATTCAAGGCCTTGTCTCCCACTTATGCCCAACCCCACTCATAACCTATGTGACTACAACAATAGATTTTTGGTCATTCTTCAAAAAATTTTCTACCCCCAAGCATCTTCACAGTCTTTTGGCCTAAATATACTAGTTCTCTCTCAAAACTTTCTTTAAGTTAACTCTCTCTTCCTAGACATTTTAAGCTAGGTGAATGGAGGATGGAGGGTAGTGGAAATTTCTTTTGCACATGGTGGCTGCTCAATAAATTCAATTCCATTAGGAAAAGTAATATGTATTGCTAAATGTTATTACCACTTATTGTAGACAGTGAAGTATAATGGGAAGAAAATATACAGTGAATTTTCAATGTTATCTGTATCCCTGAATTCAAAGAGCTGCAAAACTATTGAGCATTATTGCCATTTAGTGTTAAAGAATTTCACTTTGTTAAAGATTCCTATCATTCAGTGGCAAAAAGTACTATAAACTAAAAGTTGTCATGAATTGCCATTCTTTTTCAGTCATTAGATGTTAATAGTTACCCAAAGGTTTTTGTGGCCATACCATTAATTGGAATTGAGCGGGAGAAATCTCCCAGAATAGCGTTAACCTCTTGGACCTCTTTTAGTATCTCTACCCTTAGGGGCAAATGAATTCCCTGCAGTAGTCATTTGGAACTAATGAAGTTCTCCAAGAATTGTAAATGCTCTGGGTGGCATTGCTAGTGTAAACTTTTCTCTAAACAATAAATTTGTAGCCCAGCAACAAGCTAGACATATTTGTGTGACATTTCCACCTTCGTGTATACATAGTATGCCCAGCCTTTGGAAAAGTGTTTGGTAAAATACAAATTTGTTGGAAAAAAATTAAAATATCATCCATCACTAGTTTTAAAAGAGAAATATTTATCATAGCTGGAGGTAATACTTAAGATTGTAAGATTTTGGGGTAGAGCCTGTTGGTAGACAGATGTGAAGTCGATGTACAATGGGTCAAGGCAAAGAACATTTTTCCTCTAGGCATTTCTTAAAAAGAGAAATAAAACCACTATATAGCCTCAATGTCTCCAAAGACCTAAATTCTCCAGGCAGTTAATATAAGATGAAAATTTAAAAAGAACATGAGAGAAAACAGCGTTTCATGATTCAGTGATGTTTCTTAGGGGAGTCAGGCTTGCAGGAACAGAATATGAACTTCATTTGAAGCTTCCTATGTCCAACCACTGCTTCTCTTTTGCCTCTGCACATTACCTCAGAGCAGGTTGCACCATAAATGCAGTGACTTACAAAAAGCAAAGTGACACATTCTTTTTATAAAAGAAAGAAACTCTGTAGAGTTACAACTGGGAATATAAAACCAAAGCACTCAGCAGATAAATTACAAGTCATTTATCACTACTCTAGGACTTTGTACAAGGAGAGGCTCCAGAGCTCATAAAGTTGGCTAGACAATTCCAGTGATCTATGGGGACTGACCAACACCTTTCTGAACTCTGAGGATCATAAAGTTAGAAGAACAACCAGGGTGGAAGCTCTGGGTCTGACATTAGGAAAAAAGCAGACGTAAAACAAAATTAAAACGGCAATGGTCATGGTGGTGAAATTGTTCATCAGAAGTTTGTAGAATTAAATGAGACTCTCATTGGAGTGGAAGGATTCAAGTTTAAATGCTTTTCATATTTGGAGAGGCATGACGTTGACAGCATGTCCTTGAGTCCCTTATAATTCTCTTTGATTTTATTTAGTGACATTCTAGGCTTCCATAATGTTCCTTCTGTGTAGTCATTAGGATTGGCAAGGATTGAGGGCCAGGAAAACCTCATACCCAGCAAATGTAGAAAGTAAATATGATAGTAGGTAGAAATAAGTGATTCCAAACCGACCAGTTCTGTAAGTGGAGGATGGACTTTGATTCATTTTTTAAGGCCATAGGTCGTGACAAAGAATATTTATCTCCTAGGCATTTCTAAGAATACATGAGTTGTAGTTTATTTTCCTTGCCCTACAACTCCATACATCTTGAAAGAAAGGGCCAGCAGGTTTATAAATCATCTGCTTAAAAAAAGCTCTTTACTGATGGGGATATTGAGGCTCAGAGAGCATAAGTGAGTTATACGCTGAAACTTGGAGAAGGCGTAAGCCAGAAATACCTTCCAGGTGTCCATGTGTCACTATCAGAAATAACTGTACAAGGTTATTTGTTAGTTTTACTCTTCTTATTTTCCCAAAAAGAAGTTGATATGAATTCTAGGATTCCTGGCTGTTCCCCAGAATATCATCATTTTTTTCATTTATCTTTTTTGAATGAATGAAGAAATCCCTTAGCTTTTTAAACAAATGTTTACTGATGCCATATAGGAAATGTGCTAGTGCTAGGCACTGGGTATATAGAGATGTATATGTCAAGGATATTAACCAAAGAATGGACTTTATTTCAATGCCATGTATTAATGGGTTTAATTTTTTCCACTTCTAGTGGCTCATTAGCTGCTGGATGGATTCATCTATGCTAAATGGGATGTCTTGAGATGGCCAGCTTCCTGCTGATTGCCAAAATGGTCTCAGGACTTTTTAGGAGCATGTCTATATGCTATACGAATGAGTATATGACGGTTGATGTGTGTGTATACACAAAAGCTGACAAATCTTTGGAAAAAAGGGGAAATGGATTTTTATATTTACCTGCTTTTAGAAGCTATGTGATTTGGTGCAAGTCACATTTTCTTCCTGAACCTTAGTTTTGTCAAGCAATGTTCTCCAGGTACTTTCATATCTAAAGAACAGTTTGTGACTCCCTGAATTTATCAGTAAGAGTTGACTGAAAGATAAGAATTATAACTAAATATGTTGAGCAGATGACATTTGTAATTTTAATTATTTTCATTATGAATATAATTATAGTTGCAGGTCCTTGAGATACAAGAACATTTCACTGAGTAATTGCTCATTATATCGTTGTGTTAATGGGCATCAAGGCCAGGGGCTTTTCCCTTTATTGGTCTCACAGGTGATGTTTCTCTACTATTCCCTAGCATCGCTGTATTGAAGGACATGGTCACAATGCTGTTACTTCAAGAAAGGCAAACTGTGTAAACTGTAAAGAGGTCCCTAGACTGAAAATACAGACAGCTGAATTCTAGTGTCAGTTCCGCTGTTTATGAGAACTTGGGTAAATTACTTAAAATCACTGGGCCCCAGTTCCCACAATTGTAAAATGAGGTGCTTGTGCTAGATTTATTTCAAGACTATCTTTTCATAGCTGGAGGACTTTAATTTACCCCTTTCACTATGGTATTCCTTACTCTGCCCGGTGGAGTGGGAATAAAACTTGGATTTCGTTTTCTTACACCTAGTAGTTTGTCAACCCCCTCTGGAATACTGTGTTGGGGGGTATTGTGAGATTTCACCCCAGTACAGGACACTAACATCTATCTGTGATGGCTCTTAGGGATACTGGAATTGTATGCCATGTTTTACCGTTCTTGAAGATCATGCTACCTGCTAGAATTTTGCTAGGTGTCCAGTGTCTTGGCATAATGATGAGAGTGGTTGCTCCTCTTTAAAATGTTTGGGGGAGGGTTAGGATGTGGGGTCCTAGGGTGAATGCCTGGGTTTTTTCTTGAGAATCACCATATGTATTATTTTTCAGGCATCTACTCTTTTCCAAACATTACATTATACTATTATCTCTGAAAATAAGATGCCTGTTAAACAGTAATGAGACATTAGTTCAATTATTTCAATAAGAAAACAGAAGGTAAGAGAAAATAAGTAACTTATGTTCAAAGAAGTTTTATAATTTGTATAAGATAGTTTATTACTAATTAACAATTCCAGAATTTGAACTTGCAGCTGACTGTTTTAAAACTGGTCTTGGAATATACAGAAAGTAATATGCTGTAATAATATTAAAATCAGGAAAATCTATTTCAGATAGTGTCTTGTCAAACACCTTAATTTTACTGATGAAGTCTCTGAGATCCAAAGAGATTGGAAGATTTGTCTTCCCAAGGCCGGCAAGCGTCAGCACTAGAAATGGATAATCAGGATTCCTAGCCACCAACCCAATTCTCTTCTCACTAGAGAGGTTTTTTCCTCAGAAATACCTTACAGATTTCCATTCCCCGCCCCCCCATATGGAAAATGCTTATTACATATGAGTTTGTAGATGATGACAAGAAGAGAAGAAGGGAGGAGGGTTTGTATTGATTGAGCACCTAGCTTGTGCAAGTCTCTGGAATAGTCAGTTCTGCCCTCTAATCCTCAGAAAGTCATGACATAGCAGGGGCAGACAAAGATGCTGCGGTCAGAGGTTACTTGACTTCACAAGAGTGAGAGCAGAGCAAGAATTCAAATTCCCTATTGGTTTGACTCAAAATCGCCTTAGATAAAACACTTTGGAAAGTGTAAGTTTAAATTTTTAGTTAAATTTTAAATGTTAAACAGTTTGAATTAAAGGATATGTTATATCACCTCATTATTTGTTGAATTTTATAATGCCCCTTCAGTTCTTAACTTCTCGTTTTTCTCCCAGAAGGCAAGAATAGTTTCTTCAAACTCTTACTGCTGCACTTTTATCCTGAGTCATTTTTGGTGTGTAAATTGTGCATATCTGAATAGTTTGTAAGCTTCTGTAATTTGTATTGATTCTGTCTTGTCACAACTCTAAAACCAAGAGAATTGCAAGGAAATGCATTTCCGTTAATTTCTCTAATACCTAAATAAGAGCTGATCATTCACAGAATTGTGAAAATTTATCAAATATTTAACTTTTAATATTAATATTTGGACATTAATGATATGAACTTTTGATCTCACCATAAGGATAAATTTATAGGATCTTTATTGTTTTAATTTTAAGATAAGGCAATACATATTTGGAAATGAGTTTAATGGATCCATGGCAGAAAAGCTTTAATTTTTCTCTTGTTCAGGCTAAAGACAAACAAAGGAGGGAGAGGGATTTGATTAAAAAGATGATTAACTGTTAGGAAGAGTTCTACTAACTCTTAGCAAAGGTTCAGGCAGTTAGGCATTACCTACCAGGCAGAGAGAGAGAGAGAGCAGTTGCTTCTCTAATGTAAAGAAGGGAATAGATGGATGTAGTTCAGTATCTTGGAGAGTTCTTGGAAGGGAAAAACAACAAAAAACACAGCTGGAAAGAGAAGTCCCACAGAAGGTTTTTACATTCAGATCCCATTCTGAATGCTCAATCTATTGATTCTTTTAGGACCATATCTTCTTGAGAGCAAGCTACAGGTATTTGGCTCTCTGGGGACTGGGCCACGTTTTTCCCGTGTGAATAGATACTCTTTTTTTTTTTTGTGAGGAAGACCAGCCCTGAGCTAACATCTGTTGCCAATCCTCCTCTTTTTTTTGCTGAGGAAGACAGGCCCTGGGCTAACATCCGTGCCCATCTTCCTCTACTTTATATGGGACGCCGCCACAGCATAGCTGACAAGCAGTGCATCGGCCGGCACTCGGGATCCAAACCTGCGAACCCCGGGTTGCCAAAGTGTGAACTAAACCTCTCCGCCACCGGGCCGGCCCCAAGATATTCTTGATTAAGAAAAACATCCTCTAAATTCAGCTGCTATTTTTCCTCTGGTTATAGAAAAACTACATATCATAAAGATTCTGTGTGTAAATATTTTAGAATAAAACATTATAGAATACAACTGTGTTTTGCTTAATGTTTTAAAAACTCAGAATAATATGGTTTAATAAAAAAACATGTAGAAAAGAGGTAATCTACAGCAGAGGTCAGCAAACTAATTCCCCAGGCCAAATTGCACAGCCTGAATGTTAAGAATAGTTTTTACCTTTTTATAGGGCTGGAAAAAAAAGAATGTATGTATATGACCCAAAAACCCGAAAATATTTTACTATATAGCCTTTTACAGAAAAAAGCTTGTTAACTCCTGATTTAGGGTAATGCTTTAAAAAATATGTAAACTTTACAACTTATTTCTATTCTCATTAAAATCTTGTATCTGTGAATTATTTTACTAGAGATCACTTTTTGGTGTAGGTAAATTATTACTAGCCCATTTTACAGATGAAGAAATTGAAGTTAAGTGACAAGTCCATGATTACTTAGAGTTTAAAATTTGCAGATAATATGAACCTCTAAATTGCATCTACTACTTTAGATTAAGGTATCAGGGCACTTATAATCAATGATAATATATGGTAATATTTAGCCTCTACATGACTAAGATGACATCAAGATGAATAAAGCTTCCATTTATATTCATATAATACAATTTACCCAAATAAAACATAGATAAAACTTGATGTGACAGAATCTGTGTAAAAACCGACACAGAGTTTTTGTTTTAGACATGAGTAAATTATAAACTAAGCATGTACTATTATTGTTAAAAACAGTTTCTAGACTAAAGATATTCATAGTCCCTTGGAAATCTGTGGAGGGGTGATTTGGTCCTACCATCTCTCCAAAACAACGAGAATCGCAGGAAATACAAGAGTCATTCAAGAACACACTTGTGTAGTGAATGTGTTGGAATTCATTCATGTATGGGAAAGTTAATATTAAATATATGTATTTAGTATGGAAACAAGAACATATTCATGGGATATGAAATTTAGTAAAAGAAAGACTAGATTCACTGTGTTTTCTGGACCAGTAATTGCAATCATTCAAAAATATGTGATGAATTCTGAAAATTGATGAATACTGAAAAACTTCCTAAATGACACACCCAATGAGTAACAGACACTTTGTCTTCATTATAATATAATCAATAATGTGAATGATGATTTAGGGAGCCTCATTACAAATATGTAAATTACACAAAGCTGGGAGAGGAGTGTTTCATTCAGTGGTAGTAGGTTGCATCAGTCTGTTCTAATATATTTTGATCTTTTGTACATTTTGCCTGAAAATATTGTAATATGTGTTTCAGTCATCTAGGTACCATGAAGTTTCAAAATAACAGTTGCAACAACAGCTGTTTTAGACATTTTGCTTGACATATGGCATAGTCATCATCTCAGGTGACACTTTTAAACGTCCAGATTAGTGAAAGCACAGTCCCGGTTTACGTAGCACAAGTTGTTAAATTTATAATTAAATAAATTTTAAAAAATAAAATGATAATTTATGTAAAGCATGTAAACAAATACTCACACTATGCCAGTAAGTGGCTGAGGCGAACAGGGTCACTAAGAAATGAACACAATATTACAGATGATGAATTGTAGTCAGTGTTGGGAGTTGGGTAGCACTTAGCAGACGGGGGCAGATCAAAAAGGCAGAGACTAATATGGTTATAAATCTGAACATTGATCACTTGATCCTTGTATTTTAAGTTCTAGATGAAAACAACCTAAAATGCTACTCTTGAGCTACTTCCTGTAGACCCAGGACTTTGTCACGTAGCTCTTAACATTCTAATAGTGAAAACAGGAAGAGAACAACCACGTGGTAAAAGAATTTATTTTCATCAACTACAATAAAGCTTGTTTAAGTCACATACTACTAACATCCTTTTTATCCTGATGCTCTTTAATCCTTTTTATAAGGGTCATTGTGGGTCTAAGAAGTTCTCGAATAGGAGATGTCTCTGACCTAGACTTATTACATATGAGCCCTATGGGAGATGTGGCAATTGTCCACTCTGTTTCTCGGAATCCAGGAACATTAGAAAAAAAAGAGGGATTCAGTAAAAGTGGTTTTGAGAATAAAAATATGTAGCCTCAAACATTCAGCTCACTAATTTGCAAACTTTCTTCTTTTCTAACATATGCAACTCAAGAAATTATAAAAGGAGCTACAAAGTAAATTAAAGGAAATGTTAAAGTTAAGAGCATTACCATATAGTGAAAAAGCATAAAAACAATGGAGAGCATCATCAGAAAAAGATGCTTCTTTGAAAAGACTAAATATATTGTTCATTGGCAAGACTGTTGAAGAAACATAAAGGATATTTTAAAATATTAGGTATAACAAGAACATCACTACAGCTGTTATTTATATGTACATATAAAATCTATATACATATATAATCTGTAACATTAGATTTAAAATTTTTTTAAAATATAAATATTATAAATACTTGATGCCAAATCTGGTAAGAATAGGATAAGAAAGGCAAATTAAAGAAGATTTTGAATTATAAACATATATAAAAAATAAAGACCTCAGCAACATAGACAATGCTTCAGATTCATATGGTCACAACACTAGAGAGGACAAAATTTAATCACATTTATTATGAAAAACAGTTGGATTCTATTGCTAGTTTCTGTGTATGTGTGTGTGTGTACACTCTTAAATGTTGTTGAAAGAGACGGCTAATACCACATGGAATTATGTAATGCTGGAAGCATTCCCTAATGCTTATTAAAGCCCAAACCAAGAGAATTTAACTATAAAACTTCTATTCAACAGTTTATTGGAGTCTTATGAGAAGAATAACACACAGCATGGACATGAAATATAAAGATTGGCAAGGAAGTTAGAAAGTCATCATTATTCATATACAATATGTTTGTCCACATAATTTATCTTTAAATATCCTAAGTTTTTCTATTAGTACTGCTAAGAAAGAAAGCTATATTGCTAGTTTTAAGCTTGGTATACAAATATCAAGAATATTCTTACACACCAGCAATAAACAATTAGAAAAATAAATTATTTTTAAATACTTCATTCTAATCACAAATATCATAAAGTTACCTAGAAAGAAATGACAAGAGATGTGTGACAACCTTATGAAAAATATAAAATTTATTGGAGAAAATATATAAGTTTTTAATAAGTAGAAAAATATTGCTTATTTATAGAAGGGAACACTATTAAAAGATATACATTTTCAAAAATTAATCTATAAATTCATTCCAATTCAAATCAAAATTTCAACCAGGTTTTCTATGAAACTTGACAATATGATACCAAAAATAAAATAGAAGAACTAAATTAATTTTGTAAAAAAAAAAAGGAGGGAAAATACTTTTTTACAGATATCAAGTCTTATTTTAAAGATAAAGTAATTAAATAGTGTTTATTTGTGGAAGGAGGAGTAAATAGACTGATACAATGTAGAAGCAGACCTACACATATTAATGTAAAGTACTGACTATCCAAAAAATGGTGCTGGGAGAATTTCTATATATGTGGAAGGTGGGTAGAAATTTTGATCTCAGCTTTACTCCATGAACAAAAAATAAATTTTAGACATATTAAAGATCATAGAGTGAAAAAACACTTCAATTAAAAATAGAATATGCTTATTATTTCAGAGTACTACAATGACTTTTTAAAAAGAAAAGTACAAAACACGAGGCAATATTGTTTGCAGTCATATTTTCATGAAGGCAATATTAATTTTAATGTAGTCAAATTTGTCAATCAAACAAATCTTAGATTTACACATCTAAGTTTGTTGCATAGAAGGCAAGGGCACTTCCTAGGACTTGACTCTGCATGTAGCTCTCCCTTTACATCCTCATTAAAAGTGTTGCTTCCATGTGTTTTGGATAGAAGATTGAACTATATGGTCTCTAAGTGCTTTCCAAAAGTGGTACACCATAGTGGAGAACATTCCACACTTAACATCCTATAGTCTGTAACTGTAGTTATCAAATTGGGAACTGAAAAAAAATATGCTCTAATACTCACTCAGACTACTCCCTGACATGTACATACATATGTATATATGTATGTGTGTGTATGTATGCATGCATGCATGTCTGTATGTATATACAGGAAGGGAGAGAGTCATCTGTAACAGCTCCACTATAAGACCTCAAATCACTGCCCACCAGTGTCAGCAGTCCTGCTTCAAGCGAGTGGAGCTTTAGATATGACCAACTGTTGATCAGATAAATGGCTAGAGGGTAGCTGAGGTTTCCTAATGTTAGGACAGATAGAAGTGGTGCTTGAGACCAAATCACTAGGAAATAACCCTATAAAATATGAAACCAAATTGCTGGGGACAGAGACTTATTAGAAAAGTGAAGGGCAAGTTGATAGCATTTAAAGTGAATGCTTTGAAAACGTTAAACTTTCCCGAAAGCTTCATTCTTTTCGTACAATACCCCTTTCTATTTCCAAACCCCTATTGTTTTCTCCCTGAGGACTACCCCAGCAAATATGAATTCAGTCACTTCTGTTTGTGACAAGCAGTAGTCATAAATTTAAAGGAGATTCGTAATGTAGAAAACCACTGTTCTTGCTTCAGAAGTGCTACAGGCAAACTTGAAAGGAGAAAAAATAAGGCCTTCTGTGGTGGAGGGCATACTCTGCAGAAGAGCAGAGTTATTTAAACATATTACCATAATGTTGTGTGGCCGCTATGTTGCCTGCATTCTCCATTGCATATCAGTGACCTAGCACAGAGCTGGATACGTATTAGGTACTCAAAACAATTATGAAATAAGTACATGAATAAGCTAGCAGTTCTAGGAGGCGTTTCCTGTTTTCTTTTCTTTCCAGTAGGATTATAGTTCTGCAGTCTGGAAAATATTAATCATAAATTAAGGTCATAAATCATAAATTATTAGGAGGCACAAGATTCATTATGTAATTGGATTTCTATTTCATTATGGAGAGCTGTTCCAAATTTTTTTACAGATACTTGAGTTTGTGACCAAATTTCATTGATTCAGGCAGTCATGTTCATACAACTCTGTTTTTAAAAAATTATATTGTGGCAAAAACACTTAATATGAGATCTATCCTCATAGCAAAATTTTAAGTGTACCATACTTTATTGTTAACTATAGGTACCATGTTGTACAGCAGATCTCTGGAGCTTATTCATCTTGCTTTACTGAAACTTTATGCCCTTTGATTAGTACTCCCCATTTCCCATTCCCCCAGCCCCTGGGAACCACCATCCAATTCTTTGATTCTATGAATTTGACTTTAGATACCTCACATAAGTGGAATCATGCAGTATTTGTCTTTTTGTGACTGGCTTAATTCACTTAGAAGTGAACTGTTTTAAAAATTGAGAATTGGAAGAAGGTGATCAAAAAGCACAAACTTTCAGTTATAAGTAAGTACTAGGGATGTAATACACAACATGATGACTGTAGTTAACACTGCTGTATGATATCTAGGAAATTGTTAAGACAGTAAATCCTGTGAGTTCTCATCACAGGGAGAAATCTTTTTTTCTTTTCCTTTTATTATATCTATATGAAATGATGGGTATTAACTAAACCTATTGTGGTAATCGTGTCACAATATATGTAAATCAAGCCATCATGCTGGACACCTTAAACTAATACAGTGATATGTCAATTGTTTCTCAATAAAACTGGGGGAAAAAAGTCGATGCTCAATAAATATTTGATAAATAAATGAAAAAATTGAAATATCAGAAGCTATTCTGTTAGGCACTCTTGATTAAACAATTGTTTGTAGGCTTATAATTTGACGAAGCATTGATTTGCAAAAATATTTTCCTAAAGAAATCAACATATCTTTTTTTCCTAATGAATGGAGTACATCTTTTGGTGATGGGTTATTTCCCTCTAGGAATTATCCGAAGGAAACTTTTCCTAGTAAGCTTACTTTCCTCCATTTTCCCTTTATCCTAATGCTGCAAATGGTAGACTTTTTATGACTTTTGTCTACAATAGATTAGTTTGATGTTACTATTTAATGCATTTTATTTATGAGCTGTATGGAATGGTCCATCCTATTTCAACACTCACTGGCACAAATGCTCAATAATAATATAAAGAAATAGTACTAATTTACTTAGCAATGACTATAATATAGGCATACCAATTCTGTATATGTATTACCTATCTAATACACACAGCGACCTCTTGGTATACATGATTCCCCATTTCACAGATGTTCTGCATGTGGTATATCTGAATAAGACTCAGATTTTTTTTGATATTCAGTTGACCAAGGATGAATGAATTTGAGGTGAAGGTAGAATAAAATTGCTCCACCAACAAACTGAGAGAGAGTGTATTATCCTCTATCAAGAAGTGAGAAGGAAATTTCCATGCCTTAGGAAAAGTCCTTTTGCTTTGCATATGTACTCATCATGAAATCTCGGTGCAGTTAGTTGGTATCAGCGTGCTAGCTACCGGCTAAGAGAGTTTAGGGGAACCTGTGCTTTGGGGAATCAGTCAGCAGCATTCAGATCCAGTGGTTTCAGCCTACCAACTACTATCATCCTATTTTCAATCAAGTTAAGGACAAAGTGTTAGGGAAACTGAGTCAAATGAGTAGCCATGTAAGTAGCTCAAAAGAAACAAGATGTTGACCTCTCTGAGTTTCGAGTCTTTGTGCGATCCTGCTTTCCTCCATATTGACTCTGCTCTCCATATCTGGCATGTACTCTGGCTAGAAGAAGAAAATACAATAAACTAACTTAAAGTAGCGATGTCCCTACCAGTAAAACTCTGGTACTACCTCATCTTTCCATGT
The DNA here is from genome assembly GCA_031878705.1 of Tapirus indicus. Taxonomy (NCBI): domain Eukaryota; kingdom Metazoa; phylum Chordata; class Mammalia; order Perissodactyla; family Tapiridae; genus Tapirus; species Tapirus indicus. The sequence continues at coordinate 25,169,109 of CM062927.1, read as the reverse complement.
GTGCCTACGAAAGGGTCACAGTACTAGCGAACTGAAATAGCTAAGCTAACAGCAACACAAAAGCTTTCGATTTCTCAGATCAAAATCTATAGTCAAGAATACTTGCAGCATAAATTCACAAATTTGTACCCAGATTAGGGAAGGTTAAGTCATCCCAGATACCGACACTGTGTATCCCTCATAGCTAAAATCTCTATTTTTATTACTTCCAGTCATTAACAAAAGGCATTAATTAGTTTTTTATCAGCATACATACAGTTTCATTTCAAAGTAAAATTTTAAAAAAAGAAAGCTATGGTGCAATAGTCTTTGGAAATTACCACCATAATTTTTGTGCTTGACTGAGGTGTTCATGGAGGCAATTACACTGAATTCATCTTCCAATGTAATAAAAATAGATGATGTTCACTGAGCACTTATTATGGGTTAGGCACTGTGCCAAGCACTTATAATACAATAACTCATTCGATGCTCTTACTACCCTATGTGGAAGGCAGTCTTATTATTTTTGCTGTACAGAAGAACGAATAGAAGCTTAGAGAAATTAAATGATTTGCCCAACTTCACATATTTAATGGGTGGAAAAAAATCAGAATTCTAATTCAGGCAGTTGATATTACATCCCATGTTCTTAACAACTATGTTATAATGCCCATAAAATTTTATAATAGTAAAATATTAAAACAAAACTAAAAGGTACACTCTCAGTTCTCCACCCTGTTTATTGATTTCGGTTATTCATATTCTTTTTTGCCATTTTCCCTTATACAGGAAAAATTTATACATATTTAAAAATACTATCATATATGTCATTTTATAGTTTCTTTTCACATAAGCAAATAACAGTGTTTATGATATAATATTATTTTGGAAATCATGATTTTAATGTTTGCTTAAAATTTTATCATATGGAAGAATAATTTAATTAACATTCTCCTATCCTTGACCTTTCAGGTTGTTGGCAGCTGATGTTATACCTCAAGCTTTACTTTGTGCTGTTTCCTTAGAATAAGCTATCAGGACAGTGACTCTTGAGTGGTGTTCTATTTTTTGTGTGTAGGTATTCAAATTGTGTATTTACATATGAGTTATAGATGGCCTTTCTGAAATTTTTTGCATTGTTGTGGAATTCTGATGACTGCTGTAAGAGCATCTGTTTGTGGCATCTGACTGACATTTATTGAAGGATTTATCTGGTCATTGGTCAGCGGGAAGGTTCTGTTTTCTTCCTCACTGCTGTATTTAAGTTGTCCTTGACCATGGTGACCTATTGAATCTGTCTAATAGAGGCTATTTGCCAAGATATAGAAGTAACTATGTTTAACTGCAAGAAGATCTTTAATAATTATCATCTGTCACCATGAAGAAGATGTGAATTAACAACATAAGGAAACACTTGTAAAGAAATAAACACTAATAAAAGTTTACCTTCACAACAACCTACACATATAAGGTAAATAAAATAACCTCCTGATATTAGTTTTTAAATCTCAAAGACAGATATAATTGAATAGGCATAAATTCACACTGTTAGTAATAGCAATAAAGCAGAATGATCCTTGGAAATGATCTTATACTCCACCTTGCATCATCTCGGCCCAGCTTTTTTACTCTAGATGTTGCTGTAGCAAACAGCTATGCATAATAATTCTGTTGCGTGTGCACACCTGGAAATATGTGGGAGTTCACACTGCATGGGACATCTCCTAACTAGGTGCTGTATATAAATACTCTCTTCAATCACTGGGGGGAATTCTGAGGTCCTTTCTACAAAGCTCCTCAGAAGCTCCCAAAAGAAGTCTCTTTTTTTCCTTTGTGTGTCCCAGTTGCTCACATTGGTGGCCAGATCCATAGCACACCTTTGATTTGTTTTCCCTCCTTCCTATTTCCCTCTGTCAATTCCCCGAATCCTATTCCTTGGGATAATTTCCAGAATTAAACTACCTGCATGAAAACTCTTGTCTCTGGCTTTGCTTTTTGGAGGAACCTAGGCAAAAACATGGAGATTTTGGACATTTAATTCAAATGGATAGAAAGTTTCAAAAGAAGATCTTAGGATAAAAATTCTGAAGCTCAGGAAAAATGACAGAAGTTTCCAAACTAGGGATGCTTATGGTTCTTTCACCTTTCACCACTGCTGTGAGAAATAAATTTGTGAGGGAAACCCCAGCATCGCTGCAGATCTCTGTGGTCACTCTTCTCTGGTCAGAAATTATAGTGGGAACTGCTATCACTGAACTAGGATCCTGAAATGCAATAGAGACGATTGGATTCAGCACGGCAGGGGCTAAAAGGCAGCACTCAGTCACCAAAGGCAAAGTGGGTGTGGTTACTATAATGGACACAGTAATCAGAATAGTCTGTCTCACAGAGACCTGTGACTTTAACTAGTTTATCATTGTGTCTCTAGAAGGGAAATACATGGGCAGTCTACTAACTTCTTGATCTGTATAAGAGGAAGAATTCTAGGTCAAGTGAACTAAAGTCTAACACAAGTCATGAAAACAGTGTTACAGCCCCTCAATCAATTCTCAGATTTGAACCAGTTTATAGACCCCAAATCCCTTGAATGAAGGAGAGCCTGGATCCCCTTGAGGAAGGACCTGCTACCCTGTCAAAAATTTATACTGTTACTATTACTCCAGCCTTCCCCAATGGGGCCTGTAGCTTTTTATCAGGCCTTGGGGAAAAGGAAACAATCAGATTCTTCAGGGAAATAATGGACACTGGCTCTAAACAGACACTGATTCCAGGAGACCTAAAACATCACTGTGGCCCACCAGTTGGAGCTGGTGCTTATGGAGGGCAAGTGATCAATGGAGTTTCAGCCTAGGTTCTTCTCACAGTGGGTTCAGTGGTTATTTGCCCAGTTCTGGAATCTGTAATTGGAATAGACATACTCAGCAGCTGGCAGAATTCTCACATCATAATGCTTCTGCTTAACATATTATGACTATCTCATGTAAAACGGAAAATGCATGCCTCTTCCCCAAACCTCCATGACTCAAAGCCATGCTCAATTATTGAATCCATCACGAAGCCCTCAATCTCTGGATAGTGCCCATTGCTCCTCTTTCTTGTATGCTTTAGTATAATATCAACAGCTCTCTGATTTTGTGAAGAGATTATTGAATAAAATAGTGTACACACAACTTTTTGTATAGTGCCCGTGATAGTGACTACTTGCTAGTATCTTCTACTGCCATTGTCACCATCATTCAAGAGCCACAGGGAGTTATACATAGGAAGAGATATGATGAACTCTATTCATGGTTAACATTGTTTGGGTTTGGGCTTATTTTTTACATTCTTGAAGACTAATGTTTATTATTTGCCATAATAACAGCAGTTGCTGTACATTCTAACTCACATTGAGAAAATAGTAAAATGTAATCTCCCTAAAGCTTGGCATTCAAGTTACTCTTCAACAACAAAAAAAATTCAAGTGCTTCAGTTACATTTCCACACACCCCATTTGGTACTGATTTTACTGAAAACCACACTTCTAAGATGTTTAAATTGTATTTTCACCCACTGAAGTGAAAAGCTACCCTTTCACAAATGGACTGTGCAATAGTTTAGTCCATCAACCAGTACGTTTCAACCTTATGCAGTTAGCATTGCTAGAAGCATCTTAAGCATATGATGGAAGAAATCTCTAGAAAATGAATATGAAAATAATGATCTCCTTGCCAGGTGCTCCTAAAGCATTTCTCAAAGGCATTTTTTCAGGCAAGAAACGGCCCAAGATTTCAACTGCATTATGAAAGCTAATGAGGATGAGGAAGATGGTGTCATTAACAATGAGGAAATGAAATATGCAAAGCAAGGCCAACCTCTTCCACAGAGCAGTGCCTCAGATTGGTGTTGTGATAGATCGACAATTCAGAACATGCATTCTCTATGATTCAGCAGAAAAGAGAGGAAGTAAAGTTAGAAAACTACAGAATAACTTCCCCAGGACTACATTTTGACTGCTCTGAAGTACATGCAGTGGCAGTCTTTCTTGTTTTATGTAAAAGTGTACGTGGGTGGAAAAACAAGAATTATGGCCTATAGAAGACTTTAGCTATCAGGGGAGACTCCTACTGCAAAGGCAGAGGAACTGAGTTGGGAAACTGCACAATTTATTGGCCCCTAACTCATACTTTTCTCTTTGCAAAGCAACTTCAGTAGATAGAAGCTGCTTCAGAGGAAAAAAAGAAAACAACAATGTTATATGTCTTTGTTTTAGGACTTTGGTTTTGTCTTTCCTCATATTTCTTTTCATTTTTTATTTTCAGAAAAGAAAACCAGAATGATACATCTTAATTTAAAAAATTCTGTGGCTTATGAATTTTTCTATTAAGAAAGAAAGATATTCAGTAATCAGTTTGTTGGGGTCAACCCATAGGAGGTAAGGACGCTGGCGGTCGTGGTCACAAATGCCCCAAGAACCGCGTAACCTTGCTTCCCGAAAACACTAATGGATTCTGAGCCCCACTGGCTTTGGCCTCAGTGCTGCACAATACAAATAAGCATTTATTTTTGTTTCTGAATTGGCAGCATCTCTGCTAAAAGGTTCTCGACTCTGTGTGCTCACAAACATGGCTTCCATGGTATTAAAATTAGGTAACAATGACAGTAGCCAACATAGTCCAACGTACATTTAATGGCATATTTTTGTTTTGTAGATTTAGTTTTATGAAAAGTCTTACAAATAAAAGAAATGTCAATCACCTTAGAGTTATTAATTTAGTGGATAATATTGCATAAAATAAAACTGTACAGAACTTAAGCTGGGCAAAAATCCAGAACTTATTGTTGCTGTCGTTAACTTGTATTGCATTAAGACAGAAGAGACAGAAAAGAGATGTAAATAAAATGGTGCTTTGCTGGAATAGTGAAAAGAAGAATCCCAAGTATCTCCCCTGGTGAGAATTGTCATGACATACAAGGAAAGTAATCAGTATTGACTCAGTCTAGACTTCGGTATTGAAAGTAAGTGTGCTCTTCTGTAACTTAGCTCCTCTCTGTGCACACTATACTGGGCTTCACAAATAAGTTAGAGATGTTATTCTCTTGTAACAAGACCATGGTGAAGGTGTGTGAAACATGCTGAAAGCAAATATAGTCACTGAACATCTATACTTGGGATTATGGATTTAGTAATGGCTTAGGCCAGCCTGCTTAAAGTAATAGATTAATGTGGTTTCCATATGAAAACATCCTAATAATAGATAATGCTTACCATGGGACAGAAAGAAAATGGAAAAATTGCAGTTTACCATAGTACCCTTATATCCACTCAAATGTCTGTGCATGTCCATTTTTTCATATATAGAACGTACTGGAACTTTGGCTTTCACTATCCATTGGGACCCACCCTGACCAGTTATTTCCCTAAACTAAGAGAAAAATTTTCTTCAACTTGGGGTTTTAGACAATCAACAAAAGGTCTGCTGAAGAATGAATGAATGCACACTTTGAACTGAGAGATATGTGCATTTGTTTAACAATCACTTAAACTTGAGCTCTGCATTGAGAAATAGGGTCGCAGCATCCTCTCTGTTCTGCTTTGGAGCAGTCTCTCCAGTCCTCTGAAAAGCTTTTTCTATTTGTCTATGATTTTTGCGGGGACACCCAGAATCGAGACTGGAAAATCCTCTCTTTGCAAAATTATAAAATGTAATTTTTCTGATTTTTTTCATACAATTTGTGAGCTATACTTTTCCTTTGTATCTACAAATAAATTTGTCTTGGGGCTTGGGAGTAATACCTCTTTATCATCATCACCTCTTCACTTGCCCCCCCACCCCCCACATAGCAATTAACTCCCTTCTCTTAGCAGATTAGTGGTTGGTAGTTGTCCAACTACACATTAGAGCAATACAAAACGAGTCTCATACTCTTCTAAAGATAAGAGAATAAACTTTAGTAACTATTCTTTAAAAGTGAAACAATACAATTTCTTGAAGGTGCCTCTCTTTTTGTTTTATCAAGGTATATGCAATTGATTGGTCCATCTAATTACTAAGGATATTATTTAAACATCTATTTTATGCCAAAATATGTTTCAGGCATTGGGGAGAGGAAGGGATACCTTTACTCAAGCATCTCATAGTCTTGTGGGAAAGAAAAGTGTGGCTATGTTTACTGTGATATTCAAATCAGAGATAGCTTTATTCCAGAGATATATTTCGGAAGGGTCTTTTCAGAGGGTCTGCAAACATCTTTCCAAATGATGGAGTCAGATCAGGTGGAGGAGGAGGGGACTTCAAGGTGGAAGAAGAGTGAAAGACCTACAAACGCCCAGGCAAACTGACCAGAAGAGTGAGGCACAAATAGAAAAAAGTGGAAAATGAGGCTGGAAAGGAAAGTTGGCATCTTTTCATGGAGGCCTTTAATACCAACTTAATTAAATTGAAGTTTTGGGGAATCATCAATGGTTTTTGAGCTAATCAAGTGAGGAAAAAGGATTGGGTAATGTGTGCAGGAATGGAGCTGGAAGACAACGGAGGCAGGGCAGTTATTGCAGCAGACCAGGCAAGAGGTGACGAAGTCTGAATCAATACGTGTCAGTGTGAAAAACCCTGCAATAATCGTGCGAGCCTTTAAAAACCATTTCCTGTGATTAGATTACACTCAGAATATTCAGAATTTAAATGACCTATCAAATTTTATGTAATCATCCTTATGTAATGCTATCCATATTATCCTATATCTGCTGGGTCAGTTACTTATTTTTTATGAACTCGAGGCACTGGAGTCTGACAAATTCAACACTATTTTTGACAAACTTCCATAGTGCTGATAGAGAGCAGGATTCACTATCTATAACTGCAGCAAATAGGAAATAGTTTATATTCTTGCCAGAAATCCAATGTCAACAGATATCAACTCCCAGAAATATACTTGTTATTAAAGTAGTAACAGTATATAAAACTCATAAATGACTAAAGGACACAACTGACTTTGATAGAAAACTAAAAACACAAACAAAGGACACAACTATTATTGATGTCATTTGTTTAAATTTCCTACTCTAAAAAAGCGCTTTAATTACCATATGCTTATCATGTTGGTTGAATTCATTTATAAAGAGAATACAATCATTAATTATCATAATTAAGACACCTGAATTCAAAATGAGTGGCATTCATTCTAACCTCAGTTGTAGCTATGTTTTATCTTTGATAGTTGGGTTTCCAATCAAATGTTATCTGATTTTTTTCCCCTTAATCATTAAGAAATGCTTTACTAATTAGCACATGAAATTCATGCCACATCAGACTGAATTGAATCAAGGCCTATTATCTTGAGAAGTGAGACACTTTGAAATTCTCAGTAATAGGGCATGAATATGTTATACAGTTCATACACATTTCATGAACCTCCGCATTAGCACTACTTTTTTTTTCCCGAGACAGTGCCATTAGTTATGCCATTTTCAGGACCTTTAATTCGATCATGCTGTTTAACAGCCTGTTAGATTGTGGTGCTATAAAGTCATACATTAATTTATCTTTGGTTACACTTTGGCAAAATGATTGTATTTGATTATAAATATCCTGGATGGAATGAAAAAGAGCAGGCTACCTGAAAGGTACAAAGGGCTGGTGAGATAAACTCTGGCTTTAATATTTTATGCAATTTAAGATTTATGCCAGATAGCTTCTCCTGGCTCCCCAGACTCTCTCTATGCCCTTACTCACCCTGCTCTCTGCCCAGGGGTCTGATTTTTATGACCATATCAATGGGCCCCCTTGAAGACTGGCTTCTCTTTGGCCTTGGCTAATGGGGAGCTCTGGCTGGAGGTCTGAGAAAGGGAGGAGACTGATGTCGGGATATTATTCCACTCCCTCCTTCCCTGTGATGTCACTTGAGAATGACTGTGTCCCTCAACTGAAGGCCCCCGTTTCCGGTCAAAATAAACTACTCTTTAGGATTCTCTGTATCCAGATGTGGTAAACGTCCTCTGTCTCATCCCTTCCCTTGCTTCTGGTGTTACTAGTCCTACGTTATTGCACACAAAATATTGTACACAAATTATGGCCATTGATCGGAGTGTTAAAAATAACAGCAAAGCAAAAGTTAGCAACATAGTTGGTGGTCAAAGACGGAGAAACTACCAAAAATTCTGGACTTTTTTTTACTAATGAGCTAGCAATGCAGAATCCACATTCCCAAGTGGCAACAGTTGGTGGGGGCTACAGGGGTCTTACCCTTTGAACACCTGGAAGATGCACTTTCCAATCTGCCACGTTCCTCACCAGTCCTATTCTGCTTTATGGCTAACTTCAGTCTCTGCATTACTTTCAATACTTTGCATTCTTTGTAGACATTTGAGTTTGTAACTTCTGCACTAATGGGCCTTACAATGAATGGATGATATACCTGTGTAGTTCAAGTATTCTTCTGGAATAAATATGATATTTCAATCTATGTTTCCACAAGGATTAAATAATTGTTGGGCGATAAGCCTGCTCCATTTGGCTAGTTTATATCTTTGATTAGGTCATCAGTCCAAGTAATTTTAACTGAGCCTCTCCCTTCATTTTTCAGAGAAGAAACAAAAGAAAATTTGAGTTGTCCAAGCCCTACGAATACCTAGTAACAGTACTAAAATTGAAATGGAAGTGTGTAAAAAATTGAATCAGGAAAAATATCCCTTTCTAATTTTTTTTTTGAAGAAGATTGGCCCTGCACTAACGTCTGTTGCCAAACTTTCTCCTTTTTTGCTTTTTTTTCTCCCCAAAGACCCAATAGATAGTTGTATGTCATAGTTGTGCATCCTTCTAGTTGCTCTATGTGGGACGCCACCTCAGCATGACTTGATGAGCGGTGCGTATGTCCGTGGCCAGGATCTGAACCGGTGAACCCTGGGCTGCTGAAGTGGACCGTGTGAACTTAACTGCTACACCACCGGGCTGGCCCCTCCTTTCTAATTTTTATGCAGAGAAAATTTGTAATGCTTATGAAAAATAAAATCTATCCATAGTTCTAGAACCTAAGATAGCTAATGTTAATATTAAGGAATTGTCACTTTTATGTAGTGTGTCATTCATTTTATTATCTATTATTTATGGTATATAATAAATAAATTTTGTTAAACAAAATACAATAATTAATTATATGATAAATTAAGCAAATATTTTACTACACTTAAAATTTTAATTTATTATATTAGCAAATTATATCACATTTCTAGAAATAAATTTAAATCAGTGCTGGGCAATAACCACATAATTTTTATTCTAGTTTTTACTTAACAATAACAGTTGTATATATTATTACCGTTTTAAAAATGTATCATATAGATGTCTCATGATTACCTTAACCAACCCAATTTTTAGCAAATTGTATCAAATATTTTGCTATTAAAAATCCTTTGGTTGGTCACTCTTATACATATATCTTTTGCATTTTTAAACTTATTTCCTTAGAAAGTTCACAGTATAATCCCAGAAAGAAATAAAAAGCTGGGCCTTTTTAACAAATATTTTGACAAATTTTCTTTGTTCAAATAAACAGATTAACTAATTAAAAGTTGAGTTTTGCCATGTTTCAGACACTGGGCAGACTGCACTGTTTTGACATGTATTAACTTACCTCTTTCACTCAAATAATTATAATCATGGAATCATAGAATTCTAAAGATCGTAAATATTTATTTTGCATCTACTACATGCAAGACAAAGCTGTAAGCTTTAATAAGAGGTTAACAGGAATCAGTCCAGCTTCCTTCACTTTATGAACCCTTAATATAGTTGAGTTTTGATTGTTGTTGAGTTAATGAATTCCTATGCTCCATCATGCCAACTAACACAAACATATACGATAACATAATAACAAATACACACACAGTTTTTTTTGTGTAATGAATTGAATTACTTATTTTTGGTGAGGAAGATCGGCTTGAGCTAACATCCCTTGCCAATCTTCCTCTTTTTTGCTGAGGAAGATTAGCCCTAGCCAACATCCATGCCCATCTTCCTCCATTTTGCATATGGGACGCCGCCATAGCATGGCTTCATGAACCGTGCATAGGTCTGCGCCCAGGATTCGAACCTGTGAACTCCAGGCCGCCGAAACGAGTGTGCGAACTTAACCACCACGCCATTTGGCCAGCCCGAATTAGAATTACTTTTGTTTGCGTTTTTCCACTACATTATTCTCTCAGTAACTCAAGAAAGTCTGGAGGCTGTAAAATCAAGCCCAGAATTAACTATTGAGCAAAGATTTCACTTTGTGATTATGTCACCACCTTGATTTACTTGTGTGTGTGTCTGTATGTCTGTGTGTATGCAGACAGAGTAAGAACTCCTAGAGAGGGGTAGGTGACACTCCACAACATTGGAGTCCACGATTCTTAGATATCTTAGCTCTAGGAAGTCCTTTAGTTTTTGTCTAGTCTATCCCTTTTTTACACAAGCGAGAAAACTGAATATCAGCAAGACACATTAACTTACCTAACGTCATGCAGCTAATTAGTGGCAGGACTGTTTCCTACAATTTATTAGTCCCAAGACTGTGGGTGGTCCAGATGAAGTTTGAGAACATATTGGGCTTTTGTAGTTGACTGTTTTCCTTCTTTCCCAGAAAGCAATGAGATTTGCAGTCACACTGTGTGGGGTCTTTCACACTGTCCCTGCAGCCTGAATAAAAGAGAGTGGATTGCAGGCAATGTTATTTCAAGATCATAAGATGTTTTAAACACAGATGGCAGTATACATGAAAGATCACAGGAGACAGCAGTTCACAGCAGTAACTAAAAGGATCCTGTACAATAGAAAGGCTTTGAAATTAAGCAGTAAACTTTACATAATGAGGCATTCTTTTCTGCTGTCGCTCCTGTTTGGCACAGGTTTTAGACAGGAAGTATATTTTCTGTCAACCATATCTTTTCCCCTATATTTTATGCAGAGAAGGCATTTGAACATTGGAACCAGCCCCAAGTCAGAATGGGAGAGTGAAGGAAATTCCAGCTGAATCATAGACACACAGAATTTTCAGGAATTTTCTAAGGCCTTATAGTGAGCCCATTCCTTCATGCGAAGAACGTGGCAATAACATCTACCACAAGGATGAGACTGCTTTGAGGAGGAAATGTCACTACATGGAAATTCTTTCAAAAATGAAACATGGCCATACAACTGCATTAGAATATACTTTCATCAATTTGTAGTCTGAAAATGTGCTTTGTTTCTAAAACAAAACAGAGAGAAAAACAGTTAAAAGGATCTGGTACAAATTTTATGGATTGATTTGCTAAACTGCACAAGTAGAAACACAGACGCTAAGAAATGGTCAGGACTTTGGAAATCATCTAGCCCAAGATTTTCCGTCTTTGAACATTTTCTGAGCAAATACTGTGGGCCAGCCACTGGTAAAGCACTGGGGGTAGCTTAGATAAGGTCAATTACGTGAGCCACTTATTGCCTGCACTTAACCCTGTGTGTGTGTGTTTTAATAGAGTGTGCGATATACGCACAAAAATCACCTTTTATGGATTAAAAGAATCAAGTGTTTAGTATGGGGAAAAATAAGCATATTTTGCTAGAATGTAGAATATTTAGAAATCCTTCTGTGCAAACAAACTATAAACCCCAAACAAGTTTAGGTTACATATGTAATTCTCTAATGCCATGTGTGGGATTTTTTTTTTTTTTTATCTCCTCTGATGTAACCCTGTACTAATCTCCAGGTTCTTGCCTGTACACTGGCCTGGTCTTGATTTTTGGCATGCCAGAGTCTTGCTAAATTGTGTTCCAGCTCCTTCGTTATTCGAGTCTCCTCTCTTTATCCACTCCTTGACTTAATTGAATGGAAAGTCTCTTAAGCGCAGGGAATGAGATTGGTTTTATGTCAGATAGGAGACTAAAGTATAATATGACCTCTGCAAATGTTGAGCTGCCCTCTATCGGCAAACATTCCAAAAGGAAGTTTCACTTTTCCCACTAGTGAACCAAAGCCAGATTTGGGGACTATATACGACACAGGTGCCATTCTTTCCTTGTTTATTCATTTGTCCTGAAATTTTGCACCCACTTAAATGGATTGCCCAGATTTTGTTCCTTTTGAGAACTTTCCCTCTCCCTTCCACGCAGTTGTGTTGGGCCTGTCCAGCAGCGCCATGTCCTTTGCTTAGGCTAATCAGGGTCCTTCCAGGCAATGTAGTATCTGGACAATAGGAGCGAGAGTGCATTTGCTGGGGTCACAAGCTGTGAGCATGGAGACCATCCTAATGACCATCTTCCCTGACTGCATGGAAGAAACACTTGACACAATCAAATTCATACACTGAAGCAAGATGAGCTGAGAAATGGAGGTTACAGACTGTGATGGCTTCACGAGGGCACTTGAAACAGTCCACTTTGATGATGAGTCTTTTTGTTTGTTTTCTTATTTTCCTTAAACTCACTTAAGAACTTGCCAAAGGAAAAATTCTGACAAAGGAGATAATGAATATCACCTGAGTTCCTAGTGTCTGGCCTTTCATAGAGGAATGTTTCTCTGAGTTCTAATAGATAAGCAGATTATCAAAGTACAGATGGCCTCTTCACTAAATTGTAACTTACAATTTTGAAAATGCAAAATTGTGCTCCTATTCATTGGTTAGATGTCTCTGAGGAGGATCTACACATCCTGCCAAGGACTAGGGTGCAATTCAGCAGGTATTTCTCACTAAAGGTCATGCTTAACCAAGTGAAGTAAGTAAGATTCATTCCGGTATGGAGGGGTAGGGTTTATTTTGTGTAGAACTAGAATGGAAAACATGAGTCAAAAAGTAAGATGTGTTCTCATTTGATTAAAGAATTGTAATCTAATAATTTCGTTTTTGGAAATATCTTAACTGATTGCCTCCTGAGAGAAAAAGAACTCTTCCCCATTACTGAAAGTGGTCAAACAGATGGCTGCATGACCTTTGCTTGGAGAATTAGCAGAAGAAATTCAGACATTAGGTAGGAAATGATAGATTCAAATTCTAAGATACCATGATTTCTTTAAAATGCAGACAAGTAATCATGGGAGACTGATAAAAAAGCCTTATATTTCTTCCTATTAAACAGAAGGTATAATTCCCTGAGCACATGGGTCCTTTGTAGGAGGCATTCCAGTTCAAAATAAATCTTTTGAGGAAGAAAGAAGCAAGTCTAATTCAATTGGTAGGAATGTTACATCTACCAGAGTACATGGTCCAGCACAGCTCACACGTCGGCCACTTGTCAAACAAACAATGCAGGACACACAGAAATCCAGATAAATCAGACCAAATCATGTCACTGGATCTGAAGGTACTATCAGATCTATAATCATAGCTATTAATGATATCATGCAATTTATATCCAAAACAGAGATAATTAGTGCAGACATTCTAAAGTCCCTGAAAGCTAAAAAGGCAAAAGGGTAGTCATCACGAAAAATATTGCCAACAGGAACCAAGCAGGAAACAAGTTAGAGATCACTGATCATCAGGGAGATGGAACTGCAGGAAATAATTTAAGTAATACTACTGGGTAATGTGTGGGTAAGAGTTTGCTGAATCTTTGATCATTCCAGTGGGTTAGCAAAATGCCAGAAATGAAAGAAAAAAAGTAACTTTTTCTTTAGGAAACAGACGTTTATGTCTCCTTTGCTTTTTATGTGATAGAATGTTTAACATCACAGAACAAACACACCCACAAATGTACATATATATAAATATACACATATATGTATATATAGATATATATATGTGCATAGATATATATGAATACATAGATACATATACAGATGCACACTTTCCTGCCTTCTAAAGCAAAATAAGCCTCACACAGAGTCTTTTCTTTGTGACTTTAGGTTGATAAATATTTGCTAAATAAATTAACGAATGCTTACTGTTGTCGAGGCTGGGATTACAGTCGAGCGTCAAAACAGACACAATTGCTAACTAAGTTGTTTCAGTTGTTCACAGACTGGGGTCAACTTGTTACCAATTCTAACTCCATAATTTAGAACACCTGTAGGGTTTATAGCTTGGTAGGGGGGCTTTGCCCCTGTCCTAAGGAACCACAGCATGCTGGATATTTTTAGTTTTCTAGTGCTCTTAGTTGCCAGTATTCACAGCCCTCAGTGCACTGCTGGCCCAAAGAATGTTTGAGACACATCACGAGGTTCTGCATGGATGCCTTGAAGTCCATCTCCATTGATTTTGAGACACCTGTTTTCGTTGTCCACAGCTTTGTTTATTTTTTTACTTCTTTGTGAGTCCATAGCTTTGAAACTGTTAGAAAAATGGTCTCTGGATGAACAAGGAATTAAAGTAAATAAAATATGGTAAAAACACTTTAGTTGTAAGAAGAAAGTTGACATTTGGTAAGAAAAGTGAGAAAAGAGGTCTGCTTTAACTTGGAGTGATTTTACATGCATTACTGCCCTTTTGTGAAAAAAGTACGAAGTTTAGACTTGGAAATTTTCATGAGGAAACTAGACAGCAAGATAGTTAAGTAGGGGAGCAGACTAAGATATCTGTTTCATTGCTTAAACATGCTGGGTTGTTTTTAAGACCCAATGTTCATTTTAGCTTCCTACATACAAATGTATTATCTTCCTCATAGGTGGCTAATTAATATACAGCCCAACTGAAATATTTTATATACAGTCAGCTAATTTATGCAAATAATCTTTAAAAGAATTATTTTGCCTGTAGTAATATATTAAATTTGTTATTTTTATCCATTAATCACATAAATTAATATAAAACATATTATATATATACATACATATATATTTAATACACACACATATACACACATACACATCAGTGCACACTTGGGACAGAGTCTTCATTCTTCTGTTAACCTGATATGTGGTATTATTGAACAGAGAATAACATATGACAGAAAATATATTTTCCAAATATAAAATCTCTTGGGCTTATAACTGTGAAAAATTTGGGGCACCGTTTGGCACATTGTAAATTCAAGAATCAACAAAAATTACATCTTAGGTCATAGCTTAACTCATATAAGAAAAAAAATATATTTTTTAGAAGATTGTAGTACACTTGGTGTAAAATTAAATTTCTTTCTTATACTTGACCTTGAAGACCTTGCTGTAGCCTAATGTTCCTTGGATTTCACATGGAAGACTGCCTGCATCCTCTTGCTCACTATGGTCCATTCTCTGTACCTTCTCATTTAGTCACTTTGTTTTGCTTCATGAAGGATATATAAAGCTGTTTGAATATTCATAGGAAGCCTTGCATTCAATCTAATGTCCTCTGTTCACATCTGCAATTCTCTGAATATTTTAAATGAATAATATATCAAAACAGATGGTAAAATTCTTTCCTCTGAAACTCACCTGAAGTAGTCCTTGACCTCAGTGTGAGTTTGGTTGACCTGATGTGCAGCATGTGTTCCCACAGGAATTCTTAGTGCAGGAATATGAGTGGAATTTGTGGCTTTTTTCTTCTCCCAAATGGCACCAAATTAATTCCTGAGATTGATACATTTAGGCTTTCCTTTATCAGATAATTTTAATAAAAACTCACAAATAAACACAAAACAAATGACACGGTTGGTTGCACCCAAGATTCCAAATTTCTTCAGTGGTAAAATGGTACTCAGACTATTTATAGTTTTCTTGGACTCTTAAGAAACTTTACCTATTACCTATTATTATTCTTCTATGTATCAGGATAAATCAGATCTTTAATCATCAAAGAGACTTTAAAGAATTGACATATCACCACTTTCAGTGTGGAAAACAGGAAATGGAAACCTCAATGTTTTGTATCCTAGAATTCTACTAATATGACAGTTGTCTTGCTCTGGCAGAGGTTAATAGTGTTCTTAGAGGAAGTAGATGATACAGCTCCTTACACCAGAAATATACACACATACAGTAGAAACGTGCCCTACAGGGCATGTGATGTGCCACAATTCCCTACATAGACTGGAACTTTCTCTAAGATCAAGCACCTGTTGACACCTTGTATATAGGCGCATGTGTGTGGGTGTGTAAGTTTGTGGACAGGAGGGAAGAAAAAAGGGCTCTCGATATGATAGAATGTAATTTTATTTTTTGAAGTAGAAAAGATTATACTTTATCCAGAAATTTATTCTCCGGTTATCTTGATTTGGGTATATAAATTTTGGATTTCTTCATTTCAGTGGTCATTGGTTCATTTCATGAGTTTTTTTCAATCATTCGTGAATAAATATTTGTTGAATTAATAGATTTTTTTGAAAGAGAAGTCCAAAGAAGATGAGCAGGTAGCAGTATTGTAGTTCTACAGATATAATGGATCTCATAATGCATAGAGCTATCTAAAAACAGATTCCAAGTTTGAATTGATGAACCTTGATCTGATATATATGCAATTGTCAGAATCCTTTTCTACAGACATTCAGCTCTATAGAGATGACAAGAGAAAGTTGTGAGGAACACTGTTTTGCCTTTTATTTCCTTGAGATATCCAGGTGTAATGTGTCACTAAAGACAGACGTTTTTGAATTAAAATACTTGAATTTGATTTCTGTCTCTACTAGTTAGAAGACGTGTGATTTGGGGCAGTTTACATAAATTGAGGATAATAATATCTTCATAGGGTTTTTGTGATTATTAAATTAAATTAAATGGGCACTACACTTGGCACTTAGTAATCAATCAACAAATGTTAGCATAATGGTTATTATTACTTGCTCTCATTGAAGCTAAAGGTTTATATGTCAATCACAGTTATTAGATGTGTTGGTGCTGTAAACCTGAAATCCAAGTTATTTAAAGGTTTGCTTATATGGCCTTCAAAAATGTCTATTTTTTATGGGGATGTGTATTTGTGAACCACTCATTGCTTAGGGCTAAAGTATTTCCAGGGACCTTCTGCCTCATCACAAATGACTGTTTTATTTTGTGGAATTCAAAGAAACACATCA
The DNA here is from genome assembly GCA_031878705.1 of Tapirus indicus. Taxonomy (NCBI): domain Eukaryota; kingdom Metazoa; phylum Chordata; class Mammalia; order Perissodactyla; family Tapiridae; genus Tapirus; species Tapirus indicus. Next base: position 25,152,205 of record CM062927.1, on the reverse strand, counting down.
TAACCTGATTCTCCTAAGACTAATTGCATTTGTTGGATAATTATTAAACACACACAGAGAGAAGTATAATTTCTGACATTTAATACCCTAGTCAAAAGCAAAAGTTGAATTAAATCTAGGAAAAATGTCATTTATTTTTAAAGGAGAGTATAAGATGATAAAAATAGCCTTTCAATTAATGCTCATGCCCTCAGAGTCATACTTTGGAATTAATATAAATTAGTCCCCAGAAATATATTTCAACAAGTCATTTGAGGAGAGAGAAAAATGATATAATCATATCCCCTGAGAAATAAATAACTTTTCTTCAAGATGAACTTGAGTTTCTGGACCAAAGTGACTGGATCAAGAAACTTGGGTTGAAACAGAAGTAGAAAAAAATGAACATTATTCTTAAGCAGGGTGGTCCACTTGTTATGATATTTCCAAAAATCCCAAAGCCCAACAGAGAAAAGTGGACAAGAAAAAAAGACGAGTGAGTTAAAATTACTTAATAAAATTCAGAAGTCTTAGGGGATTAACAGGGAAACGGCAGAAGACTGCAAAACCATTTCTGTATCCTTAAGAAGAGATTGTTCAAAGCTATTCTGAAATCAAAGAAAATAAAAGTCACTTCTAAAATCCATCCCTAGGACAAAAAGAAATTAAATTTGGGCCCAATTTGTATTGAACATTGCTTCTAAGAATAAATTGGCTTAAAAGAATACATAAATTCACTTTGGTAGGAAGGTACCAGATTATGGGAAGATTTACCATTATTCATGAGTCCTTTGCCAATTCTTTTAAAAAATATTAAGATTCCATCCACTTGATAACTTCACCTTTCTATAAATTACTAAGTCTCTAAATTTATATTTTCAGTATCAAGTTACATGGTGATTGTCTATATTAAAAAAAAATAACACATCAAGGAGTCATCCAAAATTACAAGTTTGTCTCTAAGTTAAAGGTAGAATAAGACAGAATTCTTGTCTCTCTACTTGCACATTTGTTTTTGCCTCAAGCGTAGAGAGACCAAAAGCTTTCCTTTCTAAGGATTATTTTGCTATGTTGTACAATTGATGTTTGCCTGATGTTTTCTTAATTTTTTTTTTTCAGCCAGTGGGACATTTCCAGAATCCAAATTGTATTACCTTGAAGAGATGTACATAGGAAAGCAGTGTTTGTTATTAAGACTCTTTCCATAATTAAGTTGTTTCCTTAATGCTCAGACCACACATACAGGAGGAAACCTATTAAGTGGCAGGCATGGGGTTTTGATCCTCACCGGGTCTGGAAATCAGGATCAGATGTGTCTTCCAGGGGGGCAGTCCTTAACTATAATGAGTGGAGTCAAAGAACAATGCCTAGGGGATGAGACTAAGTTTAGGAAATTAAAGTCAGACCAAGGCATCAATTCAAAGGGGCTGGACAACACATTCTTCTCTTCACTGAGATTTCACACAGTGATAAAAGCAAGAGTTAACAATTAGGGAGCTAAAGAATGCAGAGTAAGTTCTTGAGGCTGTACCTCAATTCTTCTTAAATTTGAGTGGATATGAGAATCCCTTGGAATCTTGTTAAACAAGATAATCTCCAGGTTTCCATCTTGGGGACCCTAATTCAAGAGGCTTGGGTTAGGGCCTGAGGATCTGCATGTCTAAGGAGACTTCCAGATGAATCTAATGATGGGGATGTTTGGCAAATGCTGTCTTGAGGGATAAAAATGGAGCTGATGAGGCACAATGACTTTTTCTCTTTTGTTTGTGTTACCTATTACTTTTCTCTCTTGTTTCTTTTTTTCTAGAGTATCAGTTGCTTTGAAGCCAAAACTCTTTGTTGTATTTTCTCTTTGTACCTTCAGCAATCTTTTCCTTTCCCTTTTAATTTTGCTTTCCTGAGATCTTATTAATCGTTTCAATCCATAAATCTGATAGCTTAGTGCAGGAATCAGAAACTATGGTCCCCAGACCACATGTGACTATACCCATTCATTTATATATTGTCTGTGGCTGCTTCTATGCTACAATGGGAGAGTTGAGCAACCAACTGTTTATTATCTGGAAAGCCTAAATATTTATTATCTGACTCTTTGCAGAAAAAGTTTGCCAAACCCTAGTAAATTCATGACAGATGGCATCATTGGGCTTACTTAGGAGAATATTCTAAGAAGTTTGAAAAGGGATGTAAAGATGGTGTCCTGATAGCAATCAAGAGGCTAAGGTGGAATCTTCTAAGTCCATGCACTGGACAAGGGCAAAAGATTGGTTAGCAGTGTTACTACAACTAGTCCAATATTAGGAGTGGAGCATTATGCACCAGAATCTCAGGATAGAAGACTTTAGTCAGAGAGACCAATTCTTACCCTAACCTCTGCTGAGTGCGTTGCTAGCAATCAATTGTTCATTTAAGTGTAAAATTCTTTTGTATCATCTTGAGTCTCATAACAGATCCTCTGGTCTGCAGCAGCCAGCGCTTACACAGATAAGAATCAAGTTGATAAGGCATTAGAGAGGGATTATGAAAGCCAGCTTAATTAAAGAAACTTCAACGGGATCATAAATAATCAGTGCAAGTTATTAACTTTTGACAACTGCTCATCTGTTCTGAGTTCAAATGACTTCTGGCCTATAAAGTCCTTAATCTAATTCTGAGTGACTACAGTTCATAAGGGAAAATACCCTTTATAATACATTGACTATAATCAACAAATCTTTGAAGTAGAAATTTCCCCAAATATACCTAAACAGACTCTGCATTTTCTTATATTCATAACTTTGATCCCATTATTTTTTTCGACTTTAGAAACTTCACTAGTCGAACTTTAGTCTGTTCTATAAAAACTAGATCAAATGTCACTTTCTCTATAAACTCTACCTTGGGCCTCGTTGGAATTACTTATGTTTTCCTCTTTATCCACTCAGTATACTTTAATACTTGCCATGGTAATAGTAATCTGATTTGGCAATTTTAGTTGTGTATAGTCATGTATTACCCACTAGATCATAAGCTCCAAGTGGTCCATAAGACCATAGCTTATTCTGCTCTGAATCCCCAATATGCCTGTAATTGTGCCCTGCATGAAATAGATAATCGATATACTAGTTGAACTAATCACAGTTTGCATTCCTGTATTATAGTTTCTTTTTGATATGTTGTTCATAGGTAGGTATCTAAGAAAAGTTTTCTCAGTAGAAGGAACATAACATTTCTTTTTGCTTGTATACTTCTGAGAATTCAGTACCTTTTCTAACTTTGTTAATTTTTGTTTGCTTATTTTTTAAACACATTATCAGAAACTGACCACTAAATTAAGAGTGGTTGTTTTGAAAAGAATTACTAAACTGGTTGATTTAATTTGGTCATTTTTCAGAGTAGATCTGTATTCTGCATGTTTTTCCATATTAGTGTAATTTTTACCCAATGTGTCTATATAAAATGGATCAGTATATATATATTTTAAAGTAGAAATGTGGAATTTAGAGGGATAATTTAGGTCTTACTAATGAAGTGACATTAGGAGCATTCAGTGACCCAGCGGAGATTTCCAACACTCTATCTTAGAGGTTCTAGTAAGTGTAGTCTAGAATAGGTTTTCCAAACTATGCTTCAAAGGATATTGGTAGATGTGGCAGATAATGGCTTGGGTAATTATATGTATCATTAGACATACTTTTTTTTTTGGTGAGGAAGATTGGACCTGAGCTGATATCTGCTGCCAATCCTCTCCTTTTTGCTTGAGTAAGATTGTCCCTGAGCTAACATCTGTGCCAGTCTTCCTCCATTTTGTATGCAGGACACCTCCACAGCAAGGCTTGATGAACGGTGTGTAGGTCCATGCCTGGGATCTGAACCCACAAACCCTGGCTGCCGAAGCAGAGCATACGAACCTAACCACTATGCCACCAGGCCAGCCCCATACTGTTTTTTTTAAATCACAAAATTTATACTGGCTACTTCTAGATTAGATATGTTATGGAAAGAGTGTTCAAGTGAGAATATTGACATGAAAATGATAAAATAGGAAGTGATTTGTATTTATCAGAATGCAAAATATACGCACCATAAAAATCATTTACCTCTATTACGTCTACCTAAGATGATAGCAAATAACAATGTCAGCACTTGTGCACACACACTCCTTATGCTTAAGTTTCTAGCTGAGATGTTTCCCAAAAAGAGAGAGAGAGAGAACTAGAGAGCAGCAGTACCCTAAACCTGGAGAACTGTCACAGGGTTCAAAGAATAGGGGCAGGGAAATCCCACTGGCAGCACCAATAGAGGAGCAGCACTGATTTTTCTTTAGATTTCTCTTTCATGCATGGGAAGGTAGAGATGAGGAAAGGAACACACACTCAACAGCATTTAGAGAAGTAAAGCGACTCAGTCCTGGGGCAAAATCAAGTCTACAGGAGGAAAGCCATTTAGGAAACAACAACAAAAGCAAATAAACCTTAATAACCCAACATAGCATGTTCTCAGTTCAATAACTTTGGTTATACCAACAAATTTAATTGTAATGATTGGTTATAGGATGTTAAACACGTTCTATTAGTTTTTTAAATTTGCTTTTAATACAGGATTTCTCAAAGGTACCTCTTGTTTTTCCCAGAGCAGAGGTTCTCAATGAGTGGTCTGGGGAAACTTGGGGTTCCCTGAGACCTTTTCAGGAGATCAGTGAGATCCTTCCCTTTCCAACCACATATCTCTGTGAGGCCGAATTTTCTTCATTTATAGGCATGAGTCACTTAACGATGGGGATACAGCCTAAGAAATGTGTTGTTAGGTGATTTTGTCATTGTGTGAACATCATAGAGTGTACTTAAAACAAACTTTGATGGTATAGCATCCTACACACTTAGGCTATATGATAGTAACCTTATGGGACCAACCTTCGTATATGGAGTCCGTTGTTGACAGAAATGTCGTTATGTAGCACATGACTGTATGTTAACCAAAATGAATATACTACAGACTGAATGCAGAAGCAGATATGAGAATCCAGCTGTCTTTTATTAAGTGAGACATTAAAGAGATTTGAAAAAATGTAAAACAATGCCACGTTTGTCACTTTTTAAAAATGTTATTTAAATTTATATGTAATGGATTTATTGTTTTTTAATGAATTAATAGATACAATTTTTTAAAAATTCTGTATTTTAAATTTTAACACAGTAAATATCAACAGATATAACCCACATAAACAAAATCTCTTTGGAGTCCTCATTTATTTTTAAGAGTGTAAAATTTTCATGAGACCAAAAATTTGAAAATTGCTATCCCATAGGGAAGTCTGGTGTGATGTGTTTTCCAAAATGATATGAACAATAATAACAAGCAACCACACTTTTATGTGAAAAAATAGTTCCAAAATAATGTCATCACCATGACAGGGCAAGAATCATGGAATAATGAGAGTAAACAATTGCTGCTTTGAAAGGAAGGAGCTGTATCTTATTCATCCATCTTTTTTCTCCTCCAATTGAATAATTTCAAATGACCTATCTTTGAGCTCACAGATTCTTTCTTCTGCTTAAACAAGGTTGATGTTGATGCTCTCTATTGCATTTTTCCATTTATTTCACTGTATTCTTCAGCTCCAGGATTTCTGTTTGGTTCTTTCTTATGATTTCTATTGAAGAAGCAGTCATCTCTTCCAGTCTTTGTTGACTGGCTTTGAGAGAGAAAGAGTTTCACCAGTCAGTCTGGTTAAGCATTCTGAGGCTCTCTCAGGCCTTTCCTATGGATGCACTCACTCCACATCTCTTGTTTCCTCTTGGGGTGAATTTTTAAGGTTGTATGTCTTCTCTCAATCCTACCAAGCCAGGCCAGGTGCTGAAAGCCTCCCATTTGTTTTCCCTGGGGTGGTGTGAACTGCTTAAGTTTGTGTGCCTTCTCCTAATCCAACAGTTGGGTTCGCTTTCAGCATGTGCTCACAAGCCATCTCAAAAGCTTGCAGTCACAGTCTGCTGGGGCACTCACAGGGAGCCAGTCAGGGGGTGGGAGGGTGCAGGATTTGGGTGGGTAAGATGCACAGAGCTTTGGTGGCACCCATGGGCCAGTTGGGGGTCCTACATGTGAGATGTCCCAAGTGGCTTATGGGGTGTCCTCCTGATGGTTTTTGTGAAGCACTTAGTAGGATCCACAGCCCTTTGATAAGTTCTGAGCCTTGATTGCTCTGCTTCCAGCTTCTCTCAGCTGCTTAGCTGTGCTGATCACTTTGGTATTCTGGTTTGGATGAGGAAGAAGTGGGCTTCTTGAGCAGTGTCTCACATGGCCAGGGAAGCCAGGCACTCACTATGTTCTCACTTCCCATGTGTGAGAAATCATGGTCCAAGGGGTTCTCTCTTGGCACTGAGATGGGCTGCCTTGGGGCAGGGGTGACACAGGTAAATTGAAACTGTTCTTACCCTCTTCAATGCATTTATTCTCAGATATTTTGCTCCAATGGTGTGCTGGAACTTCTGCACTGGACTCCTGGACTCCCACAAAGGTATTCGCCCACGGGTGGTTGTCAAAATCAATGTTCTGTTGGGGGATGATGGTAGAAAACTCCTATTCCATTGTCTTGCTGATGTCACTCCTAGGAATTTATACTTTGAATAAGCATTCTCAGCTGATGGTTAGGATAAAACAAATTTGGGAAACTTGCAGCCAGAGAGAATGTTCTGGATAATTTCTCAAATCAGAGTGCTGGCATCTATTGAGACTTTTCATCCAGTGAACAAGTAGGTTGAGTGGAAGAGTCAGGTTTATAGCAGAACTTAGTGATCAGACTGAATTGAGAAACAAGAGACTTTATGGATATTTGTTTGAAAATAGTAGAAAAAGGAAGGAAGAAAGGCCCAAAGCAGCTTCAGTAAAGAAGAAGGTGGTTCGGATGGATTTTAAACGATTCATGCTTGTTTGTAAATGGATGTTGGAGACAAAGTATCACTGGCCTGAAGATGCCTATGAAACTTAAGGGGGGGGGGATTATAAACAGAGTTTGGGAAGAAATGCAAGTCCTGGCATATCAAAGGTCCACCTGTTCTCTAGATGGGCAGCATCACCATAAGTCACTACTTCATTTCCCTTTGATGGGCCAATGAAAGTGTTATTTGTTTTATGATGTGCATTGTTATGATAATGAGGATGTGGCTATGGAGAAGAGAAACCAGAAGGGCACTGGTTGTAATGGCTGTGGTGGTGGTGGGGTGGATGGGAGAGGGAGGATGGTATTGCAATGTGGAGAAGGGCAAGACAGGTTAAAGTTTTAAAAGGTTTTAAAAACCCTACTCTTGTGAGGTAGTTTTGAGGTATTGCTTTTAGCCCTCAGTCACCAACTAGGTGTCTTAAGAAACTCAAAGGTGGGTTGAAAGAAATTAACTGTTTTTCCAGGTTGTTTCTTTTCCTTTTGTGTGTGAAGGAGATGTAACCGCCAACTATCCTGAAACTGACCGAGCCTCACCACAAGAGCTACACCCATGACCTTTGCCTTATTTTTAATGCAAATATCTCTCCAGGAGGAGCTTAGGCCTCATTGTGTGGAAGTATGTTCTCCAACTGAGGCTGTGAAGGCAGATACCCACCTCTCCCTTTTGAATATTCACTTCCCAACCAAAATAAAAGTTCCTGCTTCCATTTGTTCAGGGACGCCATGACTTTGGAAATGATTCCTCATGGCCTCCTATTTGCTGCAAATACACTTGATTTTGTGAGATAACTTCCGCTGGTGTAGTCTTATTTAACTCACCAGGAGCTGAGGCCTCTTGGATCCGTAACACTTCTCCCTCCAAACTGCTGGCATACATTTTGCGGTCAAATGTCGCCTAAGTTGCTGCAAGTAGACACTAACTGTCTTCAGTACATTAGTGTGAGGGCCCTAGGGAAGATGTGCCACTGGAGGGTGTAGGGGAGCATGTGTCATCACAGCACCAGTTGGGTACATCACGTTAGTACAAGGGCAGGTCTATAAGAACACCAACCTTGTGCAATAGCCGCACAAGTACTGAAACATTTTGTTTTAAAAAATATGACGTGACTTTTGCTGGCAAGGAGCAAGGCTAAATGATATACAGCTCACAGACTGCTCCTCTTTTTCTTTGTGATGAAAAGGACTGCAAAATAAGATTTTAACTATTTACAATCATCTAATAAAATGCTTCATGAGTATTTATGAGCTACTTCTTTAACTGGATAAATGTAATATTAATCAAAATCAAGACTACTACTTGGAGTTCTTCCAAGAACCCAGATCATAGACAAAGCATTTCAGGTATTTCTCAATTCATTAATTCTCAGTTAAGTTGTTTATCTCATTCTCTCTGCATGTACAAGAATGCCACTATTTGACAGGAAGTCAAACAATCCCAATATGAATTGCTGTTTGCTGGTTTATTAGCTAGATCATGATGACTTAGGATATTGTTAATATTAAATAAAATCCCTTCTAAGTGAATATGCATGAATGCAACTTCATTATGTTATGATTTCCTCTCTGTTCTGTGATTGAGACCCTGTGGGAGGCCAATTCATACATCAAAGTTAATTCTTTGCACATCCTCTTTCCTCATCCTCCTCCCCTTTACCAACTGGTCCCCTCTCCATGGGGTGAGGGTTGAGGCATAGTGTTTTATGGAAGTGAGACAGACCATGGTGGAATTAAATGAGTTGGGGTCTTAGAAACACAAAAGACATGTTTATCTTAGAATCATCTGTATTAGACCCTGAAAGAATCTCAGGAATGGTCTAAGTTGCTTTAACATTTTGAAGCCCAGTCTGATAACATATAAAATGAGCTAATATTCCACAAATGTTTTGAGACAGAGTGCAATAATTCCTATAAGAAGGAATTTTTATTTTGTTTTATTTTAACCCTAAGTTATTTGTTTCAGCCAAGTTGGTTTTGAGTCTAATGGAATCTCACAAATAGTATTTACAAATTACACTCAAATTTTATTTTATCCCACTCCAGAAGCATGCTTAAAGCTCCCAAGGTTAGAGAACAAAGTAAAAAGGCAGAGTTTAGTGATATGACCTGCCGTGGTGAAAATTCTCCTATTCCAAAAAGGCTAGTGACAATGTTGAACTCTACCTGAGCCTGTTCTCCTGGAAAACAGGAACAACAGTCAAGAAATTGCCCCCATCCCTTTTATGTTCCTGGAAATTGCTTACTGAAAAGGTACACTTTTCCCCATATGACTTACATAAAGTTTGAAGATGATTTCTTGTTTACTGATGAAAAGGCTGAAGATAGACCCTTCAAATTCCCGTTCTTTGTCTCATAAATGATGAACTGAACTGTTTGTCCCCACTTAAAACATTTCATGGTCAATCATCCAATCATGCCACATGCTCGCACCACTCCCCCACACCCAATTCTTTCTAGCCTCGTTGTCTTAAAAGAGTATCTGGGATTTGTTTTAATCAACAATGGTAAGACACAAAGATATGGAAATTACTGTCATTGAAAGAAGTTATTTATACTCACAGATCCTTAGAAACAGGAAGTACGACATGCCATGCAGGGCCACATGGGGAAACACCAGTGTCAGTCAGGAGACAGAAGGAGTGAGGGGAAAACTTGGACAAGAGACTTTATTGTGGTTTCGGCGGGAAGGAATGGGTGAGGCAGGTAAGCGGGCTTAGAGTTGGCTAGTTTGAATAATTTTACTGGGCTCTGGGGCCTAGAGGCTGTTCCTAGTTGTCCGGCACCTGGTCTGGGGTGATTAGGGTAGGGGGATAGTGGCCCAGAGTGTGACAGTCCTGTGAGAGCCCAATAAAGGAGGTGGTTGGAGCATGGACTCTAGATTGGTTGGTTTGCATAAGAAACACATTCACTCTCTAGCAGGCAAGTTGTTTACTATGTCTAGGACTTGGCTAGCCCTGGTAGGGCCAGTCCCTCCAAGACCAACAAGTCCTCAAGATACCAAAGCATCAAAAATACAGAATAAAAAGATTAATACAATTGTTTGCTCCTCCCTATAAATGAAAAACCCTTTTCTGCTTGACCTTTTAGATCCTTACAGATATGGTCAGAGCATTCTTCCTATTGCTATAATCCCCCTCCCCTTATTACAATAATCTTTGTAAATATAGTCTTTGTTTACCTATGTCCAGATGTATTTTTATTTGATACCAGGAAGACTGACCATTAAGTTCAGCTTAGTCACTTCAGCAGAGTTGAGGGGGTGGGAGGAGGATTGTAGCAGATGGGACAAATGCAGGCCTATCTGGAACTGAGCTTGTTGCCCCATGCTTTGCCATGGGAAAGAGATATTTTCTTTTAAACAGCTTTATCAGAGTCAGTGTATGAGTTTCCTATTGCTCTGTAACAGATTATCACAAACTTAGTGGCTTAAAACAATACACATTCACTATCACACAGTTCTGGAGGCCAGAAGTCCAAAATTAGTCTCACTGGGCTAAAGTCAAGGTATCAATAGGGCTGGTTCCTTCTGGATGCTCTAGAGGAGGCTCTGTTTCCTAACCTTTCCCAGTTTCTAGAGGCTACCTGCATTCCTTGGCTTGTAGCCACCTTCCGTCTTCAGAGCCAACAATGGCTGGTTGTGTCTTTCTCGTGTTGTATCACTCTGACCCCGACTCTTCTGCCTCTCTCTTCCACTTTAAAAAAAACAACCTTGTGATTACTTTGGGCCCACCCAGCGAATCCAGAATACTCTTTCTATTTTAAAGTCAGCTAATTAGCAACCTTAATTCCATCTGCTACCACGATTCCCGTTTGCTTTGCAATGTAACACAGTCACAGGTTCCAGGGATTGGGGCTCAGACATCTTTGACAGGCCATTATTCTACTTGCTGCCGTCGGGCAAAAGTGTCCCTTGAATAGTAGCCTATTCAGCCCCATCAAGGCCAACCTTACTTCTCAGGGGAATGAAAAATAATCTGAGATGTTCCCTTAAAATGAGTTTAGCATAAAAATTTCAAAAGTGTTAACAATTATTTTAACAGAGAGAAATGGCATAGGGTGGCTCATCCATTTTGGGAGTTAATGTTGGAAATGTAACTCTGATTTTATTATTTATATAGGTTTATATATTTATATAGTCTAAATAAATTAAAAAGAGGATCATTACATGGGCAGGAACCTAGCACTTGCCCAGGTCTCCTGCCTTGGGTTCAATATTGGTTCTTATATATTTACTGTAGGCACCCTAATACAGTTGACAGGCCAAGGGTTTCGGCGGGAAACAGAAAGTGGCAGAGTTGGCAGTTGGTTACAGGTCTAGCTGTGAAACCCTGAGACAATTACTTAAAACCTTTTAGCCTTATCTGTCTCTTCTGAAAAATGGGGATATAATTATCTACCATGAAATATTTAGCGGTATTCAGGAAGATAAATTTAAATATATTGCACCAGAAATATAATCTAAGATATCTTCTTAAAAATAATAGTGAATTTCATATGTAACAAGGATTATACCCTCAAGCTCCTTGTTTCTCTTACCTGGACTATTATAATGTTCTTCTAATTGTGCCCCAGCTTTCACTCCTACCCATCTTCAATCCACTTCATCAAAATATTGCATAATTTAAAATATAAATTGAATCATGTTGTCCCTGATTAAATTGCTTGGTGACTTGACATTGCACATTATATTATCTAAAAGGATATATTCCTTCATTAATTCAGTTAACATTTATTGAGTACTTTAGGCTTTTAAAAAATGTTAGTGAGCAAACCACAATTCCAGACCTCAGGGATTTCAGATAATTTATCCATCTTCCCCACTAAAAAGTCAATTATAATCTAAGATAATATGACTGGAAAAAAGGGAAGAAAAAATTAGTATAAAGAGTGTCTGCATGAATACCTTTACATTGGTATGTGAATGAGAGAGAGAGAGAGAGAGAGACTGGGTTCGCAAATCATGTAACACAATGTAAAAACATGGAAAAGGCTGCAGGAAAATAGAAGACTTGACCGATTTCGTCTACACAGTAACAGCGCACTTGAAACAACCATAACTCTTCAACAGAGCTGTAGACCCCGCTTTCAGCTGCAATATCTATGGACTCCATGATTGGAAACTTTCCCTTTTAGAAAGGGATCATCTGAACACCTTTCTAAAGGAGGCAAACTTGCTTGTAACCTAATTTGTTTTAGGAACTGTTGTAGTATTTGGTCAGAAGCTTCAGGCAATATCAACCCAGCTGTAACTGAAAGAAGATGACACATAAGATTAAGCCAGGTGTCTGGCTACTTTTTGCTGAAATGTTTGTTGATTCCACATTATCTTCCTCAAAGGAACTCTAAAAAAATAATTTCACAGCAACATAAGACCACATGGCTTAGGAGAAGGAAAACAGACTTTGAAAAGAAATGATGTGGTTCACATTCCAGCTCTTGTATTAATAAGCTGCATGGCCTTTGGCAATTAACTTGGCCTTTCTGAATCTCGGTTTCCTCACCTTTGAGACAGATAATATCTGCACTGAAGGCTTTTTAAAGATTTAAATATGCCCTATGCATTACTGAAGAAATATCCAGTTCATTCTCTTCCATTTCTATTCCTTGTTGGAATTATTTGGACAATTTGTTGTAATAAATTGGCCCTTATTTGGGAGAGAAGGGAATCTGGAATTCTTATGGAAATTCTTAGAAGACAAGAAATTTCTGGGTGATAAAATCTAAGAGGAGAAAAGTGCTCCTAAATCATATTTCAAAATATTAATTATTATTCCACCTATTTCCAGAAGGATTTCCAGCAGCTGGAACTCTAGTTTTAAATTTAAAAATGTTTATGGTCAGGAACCATGTCTGATTCCTTTTTTTTTTTTTCAGTTCTCAGCACCTAAGTCAGTGCCTGCCATGTGGAAGGCAAGCAATAATTATGTTGATAAATTAGGCAAATTATCTTATGAGCAGGACCAACAGATATTTGTGAATATATAAGTAAAATACAAATAAACTTAAGATTAAAGTTTTTTATGTTCAGTAATCAGTATTAACATACTAAGAACTGCCATTATCATTACTGATATGATATTTTTATATTATTATTATATTATTTTACAAAGTACCCAGTACAAGTTAAAAACCACAATGGTACTTTGGCTTTTTCTCTAAACTTCTTTTAGGGGAAGTGAAATAGTTTGGGTTTAAGTGGTTCTCATTATTCTCTGGAATAACAGACATGCATTTATGTGAAGAAGAAATTGGAAAATAACTTAGGATATTTTCTTGAAGGGGACCATGTTGTCACTAATCTTGGTTTTGTGAACAATGCCAATATATTACTCAAAGCCTTTTTACATAGACAGTATCCAGGAATATATATTTGTCTATAGTGGCCAAGGTCAAGATTATTAAAACACGTACAAGCATGCCTACGGGGAGCCTGTATAACATAACCCAGACCAAGTAACTTTTTGAAACTCTAATGTTGTATAAAATTTTGGAGCTGAGGAATGCCACAGCTTCCTTCAGACTGAGGTATACTACAGCTAATTTTATATTAACAGAGAATTTCAAGTCACTTTGCACTGAGTTATCTAATTTATGTGTTAAAATTGCTCAGGTGATGGGTACACTGTCTGCTCTTCTTGACTGTGTACCCAGCACTTTAGGATATTGCTGATACCACAAGCCTTTCCCACTGCTGAGCTCTCTCTCTGCCTCTCTCTTTACCTAATAATGAGTAAGTTCAAATTCGACTCCTATTGGACAATCTTTCAAATACCTGAAGAATTTCCTACATATAGGATTTATAGGTGAAACATTGACGTTGACAGGCATCATTAATGTGCCTACACTTGATTCCTCCTTTTCCTTACATCTAGTTCTCTCCTTAGCTCATTTTAAGAGGCTGACCTTTATATACAGTGGCCTACATCAATGCCCACTTGGGAATCTCAAAGCATCTTTTACTCATCGTATACGAAATCAAACTCATTATTCTTACTAAACAAAACCAAACAAAAGCAAACTTTCCACATCTGTACTACTCTCCTATTCCATCCTCCCTGTATGGCTAGAAAGATTCTTTTTTTTAAATCATAGGAGCAATGGGAACCTACTATAGAGTCTTAAGCATATATACACAATTTGTATTTTTATGACCAAAATACTTAAGGACTGAGAGGCCCTGTATGGTCTTTCCTCTTCTGGCACCCTGTTATTATTGGCTGTCTATTCAAGAGTGTCTTGCCTTTCCCATCTCTAGGTCTTTACATGCATTAATTCCTCTGTGTGGAAATACTCTGCCTCATACTCATCGTTACTTCACAGTGGTTTAGTAACTTTTTTTCTAGATATCAGCTCAAACTGTAGGAAGATCTTGCTGAACTGCCTTACCAGGTCCAGTTCTTCGATTACTTGCTCTTAAAAGACAATATTTATTCCCTCCAGGATGTATACCAGAATTTTATTTTATTTTATTTTTTTGCTTGAGGAAGATCTTCCCTGAGCTAACATCCATGCCAGCCCTCCTCCACTTTGTATGTGGGACACCACCACAGCATGGCTTGAGGAGTGGTGTGTAGGTCCATACCCGGGATCTGAACCCATGAACCTCAGGCCACTGAAGCAGTGCGTGTGAACTTAACCAGCATGCCATCGGGCTGCCCCCTTGGTATGTTTTAAAAAAAATTTTATTCCAATGCCCGTCATCTGCACTAGACTATGACATCCATTAAGGCTGAGATATATTCTGCCTTCCTTACCTTTTGTGTCTCCAGTGTCTCACACACTACCTGGGACAAAGTAGGCACTCAATAAATACCTATTGAATAAAAATTAATGGTGTTCAAAAATCAGTAACAACTTTAAAAAGATGGTATGAAATTCTAAAGTATAATTGATAAGAAAGTTACATCATGACTCTTATACAAATATAAAATGAAAACTTGTCAAAGTATGTAACATTAATTAATGGGTAACCTGGAAGATGCTAAAACTAGGTTCAAAGGTGAATTTGAAAGACAGGTATAAGCAGGCAATCAGGATGCTGAAGTGGATGTAATAATAGATGCAAAACTAGCTATAATCCAATGGGTAATAAAATCCTATTGGGTTTGGAGTATCTTTTCTACAGATTGGAAAATTAATTTCATTTTTACCAGACAGCATTCATTTTTATTCTTATGGACCATAATCATTTGTATGATATTCAGTCCTCTACAATTTAACTTCTATCCCTATAGAGGAGCATAGACAAGTCAATTGATAGAGGAGCATAGACAAGTCAATTGAAAGACGATCAAAGGTGTTTATCCCATAGAATCAGATAATCCCCAGAAGGTCGCCACTGCTCTGAAAGGATACCCAGTAATCCCTATTTCCCTTTTCCAAGTATTTGACACTTGCTGAAAAAAAAATCTATTTACTTCTGTAGAAATGTTTATTTTATTCTCATCCCCATCCCAGAAGCCTAGAGTAATATTTGGACAAAGCTACTGTTAATCCTGGTAAGGTTTAATCTTTAGATCATAAATCCAAGAATTTGTCTCTTAATCCAACTGCCAAAATGTATTTTGAATCCTTTGCATCAGTTAAGAATTCAGAGCATCCAGATAAGTAATTTTGTTAGGAAGAAAATGTCCTATAATTTACCCACACTTATTGCTGTGTCTTTTTCTGGGGGACAAGGTTGACAGTATTGAAAGACAGCCAAACCACATTTCTTTTTTTTTTTTTCCTTTAAAAGTGTGATTTATTTGGAAAATGGCTGTAGTTTGGACTGGACAATGGCAGCCTACCATTATCTGTAATATCATTTGATTTCCACATCTAATGATTGATGGGAAAAACAAGATTTTTCAGAAATACTCCTTAGAAACATATTGTTATTGGATGTTGAATATTCCAAAGTTCACATTTGAATATATTGTGCACATTACTATATAGTTTCTATATATATATTTTTTTATTGATGTCTTAATAGTTTATAACACTGTGGGGTTTTAGTTGTACATTTTTGTTTGTCCGTCACCTTGTGGATGTAACCCTTCACCCCTTGTGCCCCCCCACCCTCCTTCCCCTTGGTAACCACTAATCAGTTCTCTCTGTTTGTGTGTTCACTTATATTCCATATATGAGTGAGTTCATGCAGTGTCTGTCCTTCTCTCTCTGGCTTATTTCACTTAACATAATACCCTCTAGGTCCTTCCATGTTGCTGCAAATGGGACAATTGTGTCTTTTCTTATGGCTGAGTAGTATTCCATTGTATGTATATACCACATCTTCTTTAACCAATCTTCAGTCGAGGGACACTTGGGTTGCTTCCACTTCTTGGCTATAGTGAATAATGCTGCAATGAACATAGGGGTGCATACGCCTCTTGTGATGGTTGATTTCATGTCCATTGGGTAGATGCCCAAGAGTAGGATTGCTGGATCATACGGTATTTCTATTTTTAATTTTTTGAGGACTCTCCATACTGTTTTCCATAGAGGCTGCACCAGTTTGCATTCCCACCAGCAGTGAATGAGGGTCCCCATTTCTCCACAACCTCTCCAGCATTTGTTGTTATTTGTCTTTGTGATTATAGCCATTCTAACCGGTGTAAGGTGATATCTTAGTGTAGTTTTGATTTGCATTTCCCTGATGATTAGTGATGTTGAACATCTTTTCATGTGTCTATTGGCCATCTGTATCTCTTCCTTGGAAAAATGTCTGTTCATATCCTCTGCCCATTTTTTGATTGGGTTGTTTGTTTTTTTGTTGCTCAGTTGTATGAGATCTTTGTATATTACTGAGATTAATCCCTTGTCAGACAAATGATTTGCAAATATTTTCTCCCAGCTGGTGGGTTGTTTATTCATTTTGATCCTGGTTTCATTTGCCTTGTAGAAGCTCTTTAGTCTGATGAGGTCCCACTTATTTATTTTTTCTTTTGTTTCCCTTGTCTGGGTAGACATGGAATCTGAAAGGATCCCTTTATGTCCAATCTCAATTAGTGTACTGCCTATATTTTCTTCCAGGAGTTTTATAGTTTCAGGTCTCACTTTCAGGTCTTTGATCCATTTTGAATTGATTTTTGTATATGGCGATAGGAGATGGTCTACTTTCATTCTTTTGCATGTTGCTGTCCAATTTTCCCAGCACCATTTATTGAAGAGACTTCCCTCTCTCCATTGTATATTCTTTGCTCCTGTGTCGAAGATTAGCTGTCCATAGGCGTGTGGTTTTATTTCTGGGCTTTCAATTCTGTTCCATTGATCTGTGTGTCTATTCTTGTACCAGTACCATGCTGTTTTGATTACTGTAGCTTTATAGTATATTTTGAAATCAGGGATTGTGATGCCTCCAGCTTTGTTCTTTTTTTTCAGAATTGCTTTAGCCATTCGGGCTCTTTTGTTGCCCCATATGAATTTCAGTAGTTTTTGTTCTATTACCGTGAAGAATGACATTGGGATTCTGATTGGGATTGCACTGAATCTGTAGATTGCTTTAGGTAGAATGGACATTTTAACTATATTTATTCTTCCAATCCATGTGCATGGAATATTTTTCCATTTCTTTATGTCCTCCTCAATTTCTTTCAATAGTGTCTTATAGTTTTCATTGTATAAGTCTTTTACCTCCTTGGTTAAATTTATTCCCAGATATTTTATTCTCTTTGTTGCAATTGTAAATGGGATTGTCTTTTTGAGTTCTCTTTCTGTTTTTTCATCGTTAGTGTATAGAAATGCAATTGATTTTTGTAAGTTGATTTTATACCCTGCCACTTTACTGTAGTTGTTGATTGTTTCTAGTAGCTTTCCAATGGAATTTTTGGGGTTTTCTATGTATAGGATCATGTCGTCTGCAAATAGTGAGAGTTTCACGTCTTCATTGCCTATTTGGAGTCCTTTTATTCCTTTTTCTTGCCTAATTGCTCTGGCCAGAACTTCCAGTACTATGTTGAATAAGAGCGGTGAGAGTGGGCACCCTTGTCTTGTTCCTGTCCTCAAAGGAATGGCTTTCAGTTTTTCCCTGTTGAGTAGGATGTTTGCTGTAGGTTTGTCATATATGGCCCTTATTATGTTGAGGTACTTTCCTTCTATACCCATTTTGTTGAGAGTTTTTATCATAAATGGATGCTGGATCTTGTCAAATGCCTTCTCTGCATCGATTGAGATGATCATGTCATTTTTATTCTTCATTTTGTTAATGTGGTGTATCACGTTGATTGATTGGCAGATGTTGAACCATCCCTATGTCCCTGGTATAAATCCCACTTGATCATGGTGTATGATCTTTTTGATGTATTGCTGTATTCGGTTTGCCAATATTTTGTTGAGGACTTTTGCGTCTATGTTCATCAGTGATATTGGCCTGTAGTTTTCCTTCTTTGTATTGTCCTTGTCTGGCTTCGGTATCAGCATGATGTTGGCCTCATAGAATGTGTTGGGAAGTATTCCATCTTCCTCTATTTTTTGGAATAGTTTGAGAAGGATAGGTGCTAAATCTTCTTTGAACGTTTGATAAAATTCTCCAGGGAAGCCATCTGGTCCTGGGCTTTTATTTTTTGGGAGGCTTTTGATTACTGTTTCAATCTCTTTACTTGTGATTGGTCTGTTCAGATTCTCTATTTCTTCTTGATTCAGTTTTGGGAGGTTGTACGCTTCCAAGATTTTGTCCATTTCCTTTAGATTGTCCAATTTGTTGGCGTAAAGTTTTTCATAGTATTCCCTAATAATCCCTTGTATTTCTGTGGTGTCTGTTGTAATTTCTCCTTTTTCATTTCTAATTTTATTTATTTGAGTCTTCTCCCTTTTTTTCTTAGTGAGTCTGGCTAAGGGTTTGTCAATTTTATTTATCTTCTCAAAGAACCAGCTCTTTGTTTCATTGATCCTTTCTACTGTTTTTTTGGTTTCAATTTCATTTATTTCTGCTCTGATTTTTATTATTTCCCTCCTTCTGCTGATTCGGGGCTTTGTCTGTTCTTCTTTTTCCAATTCTGTTAGGTGCAATTTAAGGTTATTTATTTGGGATTTTTCTTGTTTGTTAAGGTGAGCTTGTATTGCTATGAATTTCCCTCTCAGGACTGCTTTTGCTGCATCCCATATGAGTTGGTATGGTGTATTTTCCTTTTCATTTGTCTCCAGATAGCTTTTGATTTCTCCTTTAATTTCATCAACGACCCATTGGTTGTTCAGTAGCATGTTGTTTAGTCTCCACATCTTTGTCCCTTTCCTAGTTTTTTCCTTGCAGTTGATTTCTAGTTTCACAGCATTATGATCAGAAAAGATGCTTGTAGTGATTTAAATCTTCTTAAATTTATAGAGGTTTGCCTTGTTTCCTAATATATGGTCTATCCTTGAGAATGTTCCATGTGCACTTGAGAAGAATGTGTACTCTGCTTTTTTTGGGTGGAGTGGTCTGTATATATCTATTAAGTCCATTGCATCTAGTTTTTTGTTTAAGTCCATTATTTCCTTATTGACTTTTTGTCTGGATGATATATCCATTGATGTAAGGGGGGTGTTAAGATCCCCTACTATTATTGTGTTATTGTTAATATCTCCTTTAAGGTTTTTTAGCAGTTGTTTTATGTACTTTGGTGCTCCTGTGTTGGGTGCATAGATATTTATAAGTGTTATGTCTTCTTGGTGAAGTATCCCTTTTATCATTATATATTGCCCTTCTTTGTCTCTCATTACCTTTTTTATCTTGAAGTCTACTTTGTCTGATATAAGTATGGCTACTCCTGCTTTCTTTTGTTTGCCATTAGCTTGGAGTATTGTTTTCCATCCTTTTATTTTGAGTCTGTGTTGTCTTTAGAGCTGAGATATGTTTCCTGGAGGCAGCAGATTGTTGGATCTTGGTTTTTAATCCATCCTGCCACTCTGTGTCTTTTGATTGGAGAATTCAATCCATTTACATTTAGAGTGATTATTGATATATGAGGGTTTAATGTTGCTATTTTATTGTTCATCTTCTGGTTCTTTTGCATTTCCTTCATTTCTTGTCCCTTGTGTTTCGGACTGCAAATTCAATTTGGTATTTCTGCATGCTCATTCTCTTGGTTTTCTCTTTATTTGTCATGTGTGGTTCTCTTCTGGTTATTTGTTTAGTGGTTACCGTGAGGTTTATATAAGCGATCTCCTGGATAAGAAAGTACATTTTTGGATGCCTCCTTTTTCCTGAGGCTGGGTTGATTCAATCCCTTACCTCTTCCCCTCCTTATTTGTTATCTCTTTATTCCAGATTGTGTCATGAATGTGTGTTTCCAGTGATGAGCTTGAATTAATTTTTGATGTTATCCAACTGTATTTTGTTCTGGTTTAGTCTCCTTGCTTTTCTCCTTGCTGAAATCTTTGTATCCCCTTTCTCATTTGTTTTTTTTCAGGCCTAAGGGCCTTCTTGAGCATTTCTTGTAGTGGGGGTCTTGTGGTGACGAACTCTCTTAGCTTTTGTTTATCAGGGAGAGTTATTATTTCTCCATCGTATTTGAAGGATCTTTTTGCTGGATAAAGTATTCTCGACTGAAGGTTTTTGTCTTTCATGATTTTGAATATATCATTCCAGTCTCTCCTAGCCTGTAGAGTTTCTGTCGAGAAATCAGCTGAGAGCCTGATGGGGTTTCCTTTGTATGTTATTTTGTTTTTTTGTTTAGCTGCCTTCAATATTATTTCCTTGTCACGGGTATTTGTCAAGTTTGCTACTATGTGGCAAGATGATTTTTTATTCCTGTTTATATATTTAGGTGATCTATTGATTTCATTCACTGTTATTTCCCTCTCATTCCCTAGGTTAGGGAAGTTCTCAGCTATTATTTCTTTGAACAAACTCTCTGCTCCTTTTTCTCTTTCTTCTCCTTCTGGTATACCTATTATCCTTATGTTGCTTTTCCTCATTGAGTCTGATATTTCTCGAAGAATTTCTTCATTTCTTTTTAGTCTTAGCTCTCTCTCCTCCTCTATCTGGAGCATTTCTGCATGGCTGTCCTCAATAGTGCTAATTCGTTCCTCCATATTGTCAGTTCTGCTCTTTAAAGACTCCATTTTTTCCACTATCTCATTGATTTTGTTTTTCACCTCCAATAATTCTGATTGGTTTTTCTTTATGGTTTCAATCTCTTTTGTGACAAAATCGCTGAATTCGTTGATTTGTTTCTGTGTGTTGTCTTGTATTTCGTTGAGTTTATGATAGCTATTTTGAATTCTCTGTCATTCAGGTTATCAAATTCTGTGCCTTCAGGGTTGGTTTCTGGGTGTTTGTCATTTTCCTTTTGGTCTGTAGCCATGACAAATTGTCACAAGGATCTGACGGGGACAGCTTTATTTTTTCCCCTCATGATAAAGTTGGTCCTGCAGTTTCCCCCTGCTACCACTGGATGGAGATCATGAGCGGTTTGCTCTGAGGTGGCTGCAGCCCCTGGAGGGATTATGCTGAAATGCCGGGTGTATGTGGGGAGGGGTCCTCTCTTTCTCCTGCTTGACCTGGGGGTTTCCTTTCTGGCTCTCTTAGGGTGTTTGCTACACCCCCTAAACAGTCCGTCGTTGCTTCCCAGTGGCGATCTCGCGACAGTCTGTGAGAGCACCTGGATGGCGATAGTTTTCCCCACTGTGGGCCGCCCCTCCCCCCTCTGTCTGCGAACCACGCTGTCTTTGCCGATCTATTGGGGAGGGGGAGTACAACTTCTTACCTCTCCTCCTGTCCTTTTGGGCTTCCTGCGCCTCCACTGTCCGAGGTATGGCAGCAGGGGTTTCTTAGAAGTCCTTCGTAGTGTTTGATTGAGCTCTGTTGGAATGTGAATGATGTTTTCATTGTGTCGTAGGGGGCAGAGATTCAAAGAGGGAATCTCACTCCGCCATGATGCTGACGTCACTCTCTGCAAATCACATTTCTTACTTAATAATTGTTTCACTAGGTCTTTTCAACTGATCAAACAGGATATGGTTGTATAAATTATTGTAAAAATATTTTTATGAAGATGAAAATAAAGTCCAGAGGGGTTACAACCCCAAAGCACATTGGCACAATGGAAAAAAAATCATTCAAACCACAACTAACACAGCTCAGTTTCTCCACTTGATGGTTGTGTGATCTTGAGCAAATGACTTATCTTCATGATATTCTTATTGTTGAAGCCCCTCGATGTCCCTTGAAGTCCTGATGCTCTGGGCTCCTACTTCATGCTCTTGGTTGAGTCTGGAGACTCATGCCTAAGATCCCAGTATCTAAGGCTTGCAGGCAGACATCCACTCTGAAGTTTTGCTTTTTGTTTCCTTCAGGCTCTTGTCATGGAGAAGGGGCCACTTCCCACACTGTCAGAGAGCTGGAGGAACCCATAGCGCTTAGTGTGCTGGTATCTCCCCACTCTTTGTTCTTTCTTCCTGTAATGGATTATCTTCTGTTTATCCTCTTGATCCACTTTCTACCTCTGTCTACCATGCTCTGTGTCCCAGAAGCCTGATGTGTATGGCCAACATCAAAGAACTTTTTGCTTTCTGGCTGGCAGTTGTCTTCTGTTACTGGATATTTTGGCAGGAGATCAGAGGGGGGGTGGAGGGAGAGTGAGGCTAGGGTATTTATTTCCCCCAGCTCCACCCTTGCTTATTACTTTGGGTTGGCTACATCATTCTACTGAAGGCCACAGCTCCACTTAGGAAGAACTTTCCAGGCAGCTGCCTACTCTGGAGTCTTTTCAGCTACCTTAAGGCCTCAGAGTAGTAATAGTTCCACACTTTTGCTAGCCTTGGTGAATTGCACTATTCGTGGTTGTTTTCCCTGAACTCTGCCCATATATTTGCAAATATTCTCTATTAAGCTTTTGTCAGTGGACCAGTTTGAGCCTACTGTCATATTGCTGCTGGGACCTGACTGCTACATTGCAGTACAAAGCCCAGTCTCAAGAGCCATTGGCTTCAGCTTACTTCTTTTTCACCCCTGACAACATCCTGGACATGAAAAAGCACTGGCTAACTAGAAAAGATAAAAACAGGGAGACAAAAAGAGAAGGTACCAATTTAAACAAATTGTTCTGCTACACAATATTAGTAAACCAGGTTCCTCACTCCTATCCAGTTGTCTATACCATACTGCATCTTTTTTAAAAAATCTTTTCCTATCTCCCATCTCAACTCTTTTTCCTAAAAGAAAGAGAGACAATACACCAACACATTTAAACAATAGTAAAATGTTTAAAGTATACGTTTGCCATGTGTTAGAAAGTTTCTTTGGTAGACACTCTTAACCTCTCCTTCATCACACTTGGCCTTCCAGATATTTGACCCTGTGTTAGTCAGCTTGGGTTGTCATAACACAATACTGTAGCCTGGGTGGCTTAAACAACAGAAATTTATTTTCTCACAGTTCAGGTGGCTAGAAATTTAAGATCAGGGTGCCAGCATGGTTGAGTTCTGGCGAGGACCCTCTTCCTGGCTTGCAGACTGTCACCTTCTAGCTGAGAGCAAGAGAGAGAGAGAGAGCTCTGATCTCTCTTCCTCTTCTCATAAGGGCACTAACTCCACCATAGGGGCCCGACCCTCATGACCTCATCCAAACCTAGTTACCTCCCAAAGGCCCCACCTCCAACTACCAACACATTAGGGGTTAGGGCTTCAACACATGAATTTTAGGGGGACACATTCAGTCCATAACAGACCCTAATTTATCAACTGTATTACCTTGACTTTTTCCCTTAAGCTTTTCTTCCAGTTCTTGCAAGACAGAAGTAGTCTCTGTATTCTCCTCCTTCCTAGAGCAGATGAGCCATCCTTTCCTGTTTCACTTCTTCTACATCCTTGGTGGTTTCTGTCAGAATTAGCCATTTTTTCCTCTGTGCTCTTGTTGCTCTATACCACACTTCATAGGGTGCTTACAGGTCTGTTTGCCTTTAGGCTATTTTCAAGCATAATCTATAATAATAGCAATAAGAAGAGCTTTACCATTTACTGAACTTTTACTCTGGTCCTACACCAGTGGCTTCATACACATGTTTTCATTTAATTCTCATAATAATCCATGAGGGCGGTGTCCATAGAGTCCCTGTTGTCAGATAGGTAAACTGAATGGAAGTGACTTGCTGAAGGTTACACTTTTAAGAAGCAATAGTTTAAATCTGCATGCTTGACTCATTGCCCAAGCTCTTAACAACTTTACTAACAGAAAGAAAATAGAAGGGCAGCATGGTATCCTGGTGAAGAAAGTAGACTTTGGAGAGAGAACACTTGTGTTCAAATCCTGGTTGTTCCTGATACAGCAGGGTGGCTGAGGAGTTATTTAAGTTCCCTGTGCCTTAGGTTCCTCTTCTTTAAAATGGCAATGGTAATACTCTTACCCATCTCTTAGGGTTGTGGTGAGGGCTGAATACATTAACACATGGGGGTGCTCAGAGTCGCTATTTAATAAATATTAGTGTTATACTTATTAATAGCATTTCAAGAATGAGCCAGATTCTTCCATAGTAAGAAAGGCCGGGAGCTTAAAAACCCTTTCAAATACCATAAAACAACATTCTTTGCATGACGTTAAGTTAGTGACAATTACCGGAGAGTTTCTGTCTCCCAAACATAAATAAACAAACAAGCAAAAAATCACCTTTCCCTATGAAGCTGCATCTAGCTCCTTCCTCTTATTGCTTCTTCACCTCTGAAGTGGAAATGTGATCAGAAGATTTTATCAAGAAGCCCCACAGACTGTAATCTCTTTGAGTAGAGCTCTTGTTTTATACTCTTGTTCATCTTAGACCTGAGTATGGCAGTCTCGACAATGGCTGATGATTGCAGGGATAAATCAATGCGTGCACGAACTGAATGTTCAGAACCTGTGTGCTGGCTAACAGATTGGCAAATGGATATAATCACCACCTCACCCCTTGGGTCAGTAGGTAAAAATTTGCTATCTAAACTACCTTGAATTTCCATAGCTTAATTTTATGATTTTATTTTTTTCAGGACTAAATTATTAACCTAATGCTTTGTTTGGTTATTTGTTTGTTTTCTAAAAACAGAAGGCAAATTTGTGAATCTGTTCTGCCACACTAAGATAATCAGATTATTCTAAGTCTTTATGGAGAGCAAATGCCTTAGCATATGAGAAGAAAAAATTTAATCAGAAGGTAAGAGAGCAGTTGGATAAAGAGAAATAAATGAATTAGACTAATCAAATGCTCTAATTATTTTTTGACAAATATCAGCCTTTTAATAGGTCGTATACCTCCTGAGACCTCAGTATTTTCATCTTAAAGAGGATTAAATTACATGTTGCCTCGAGTTCTTTGAAGTTCAAATAATTTATCATTTTATGAAATATATAACCTTTCCAATGATTTCCCCCACACAAATATACCCATCTTCTCTCTGTCTTAATACCTAGGATGGGACGTCTACCCTACCTTTCGCATCTGAGAAGTGGTCCTGGTTCTCATCTGAAGAGATTCTATGAAAACATGTTAGCAAATGAGAAGACCAACATGTAGCATTGCCCTCAAGAGTCCTCTATTTTCCTTTTTTTTGTAATGTTAACTGGTTTGCCCACTTGTAAATGCAAACAAGACTGTAAATGGCAGAGACCAATCCCAGCCAATAGCTAACTTCCCCTTCCTCTTCTTTCCAACTATCAAGAGAAAAAGAATTGAATCACATGAGTGAACTAAATACACAATAATCTGAACTATCAAAATAGGAGTCATAAGGCATGTTGCTAATAATTTACTGAAGCTACCAGAGGCTGGAGCCCATGTCTGCTCACCTGTATGAGATTCTTGCACCTACCATACCATTTTTATCTTTTTTGCTAAGGAAGATTCCCCAAGCTAACATACGTTGCCAATCTTCTTCTTTTTTTCACTTGAGGAAGATTAGCCCTGAGCTAACATCTGTGCCAACTTTCCTCTACTTTATACGTGGTGTACGGCCACAGCATGGCTGGTGAGTGGAGTAGGTCTGTGTCCGGGATCCAAACCCACGAACCCAGGCCACTGAAGCAGAGCACGCTGAACTTTAACCACTCGGCCATGGGGCCAGGCCCTAAAGTACCTTTTTGAGTTGAAAGAAATCCATATCCCCTTGTTTGGTGGATGATTGTTATTTTTCCTTTGGCTTTTGACAAACTTATAAAAGCAAAAGATAAACCACATGGTCTTCAAGAGAGGCAATTTGTCAAATATTAAGATTTACATCAAGGTATTTAGCTGCCTAAGTAATCCACAAATATAAGAGCTAGGTTTTAGACCGTTATTGCACGTGATGCTGAAATTTTTCATGGTATCTTCATGTGGTGTGTGCAGCTGCCTCTTTCTGACAGCCTTCTTTGATTAAGTTGGTGGCGTCTTGCATTTCTGCTATTACAAAGTCAAATGATTTGCCATTGATTTAGCTTTGAACCCGAAGTAATGATATGGTGCTGGCAGAGACTATAATGAAT
This sequence comes from Tapirus indicus, assembly GCA_031878705.1. Lineage (NCBI taxonomy): Eukaryota > Metazoa > Chordata > Mammalia > Perissodactyla > Tapiridae > Tapirus > Tapirus indicus. Next base: position 25,125,923 of record CM062927.1, on the reverse strand, counting down.
GTGGATCCTAGTGTTGTCCCAGGGTTTATTCTCAGACTAAGCCTTTTTCCCATGTAGCCAATGTGGGTTATTTTTAAAAATTAAATAAATTTGAAAGGATTCATGTTATCTTCCTGTTCCCAGTAAGCCCAGAATTTTCAAGGTGCTATCTTAAGATGAGAAAAAACCCTCAGACGTAAGTAATCCTACCAGAAAGATTATATGGGATTTGGTCTAATCCTTATTTTTTTCCACATTTTTATCTTTGACTTTCATCAAACTAAATCAATGAATATGACTAGTATTGGGGATCTTCTTATCTTAATGGGCTTTTTAAAACATCAGCTAAAGCTTGTTATATTTCTAATTTAGAATCTTAACTCCCCTTAATGAAATGTGTTCTTAAATTCTCATCAGATATTTACTTTTAAAGAATTTCTGTTGCTTCAGAAGTTTCTTAAGCTAAAGGTGAGAAATATGTTTGTCTAGTTTCTTTGATTGAAATCTCCTTTAAAATATTTATTTACCTTATAATTATTTTCTCCTTTTTAGATATATTGTAATTACTTTTTGACATTTTGTACATAAATTCTCCTTTTGCCTCTCTGAGTTTAAAGTCTGAGTAGTTTTTTAATTTAGACTGAAAAAGAATGGTAACGGTTATAGTTAACTTTCATCAAATATTTACTATGTGCCAGGTTCTTAGTTAAGTGGTTCACATACGTATGCCTTCAATTTTTGTAACTCCTCCAGGAGGTAGGTATTCTCATTATTCCATTTCAAAGTGAGGAAACTGGGGCTTTGGAATCTTAAGTTCCCCTTGGCTACACTACTAGACAAATGGAGAAGAGAGGATTTGAACCAGTCTTGTCTAAACCAGTGTATCAGCCAGGAAACTTGCAGGAAAGAAATAGCACATTCTAACTGGGTACTTCTGAGGAGAGTTTAACAAAGCTACCATTTACAAAGCAGTGGCAGGGTGTAGAGAAATCATTAGGTACCGCGCAGCTCCTTGGGAATAGTGGGAGCAAGGAGTCTTTTTCATCCAGAAGTCTGAAGGTACAGCAGGAGGAGGTGATCACCGTAAATGTGACAGAGCAAGCTGGGCTCCATGACAGGAGCTGTTGTGGGGGCAGAAAACTTTTCTTTTCTTCCCTTCTAGTTTCGTTGTCTCATCTAATAATTAAATTGACATAAGATGGATTAACAGGAGAAAAACAAATTTCGTAGGTACGAGAGCCTATAAAAATATGAGACTCCCTGGCAGTCAGGTAATTGAGGCTTAGATAAGATCCTGAGGTAAGGAAAAGTGGGTAAGATCTGGGGCGTCAAAGAGCAGGAAGATAATTCACAGGAAGATGAGAAAAGCAAAGTTTTGGTAAACAAATGTTTGCTGTGCCATGTGGATAAGTCCTTCTGATATAAAGTTATCTCTGGTAATAGCTCTCTTCCTGGTACAGACCCCCTAGCTAAATTCTTTCAGGCAGTTAAGGGAGAGGTAAAAAGCTCTTCCTGAGTCTGTTGGGTCCCAATTGTCTTCAGCTTGAAATAATCCACATGTCAAAGTGGCACGTTCTTGAGTGACATATTCTGCTCCCCCTCATTGTCCTTTGGTCCCGCCTGGAGTGATCTCAGGGGAGGGAGTACATGATCTCCTACTGGTGCTTCCAGTCATATGAACCCAAGAGGAAGCCAAAGAGTCATTGATATAGTTCATATTCAGCCTCCTAGAACACAGAGCAGGGTGGAGAAGGTGAGGGGAGTAAACCTGAAAGTAAATGTAGATGTCCAACAAATTAGTCCTTCCATGGTGGGATCTTTGGACCACCTGTGTGCAAAAAATTTAGATGGCTGAGTCTAAGGGACAATGCCTAAGAGTCTGCATATTTAAACAAAGGCCATAAGAGAATTTCTATGATTCTACATAATTTCTTAGGAAAGACTTGAAGGGTGTAGCAACAATAACCACCTTTAGATTTTGAAAGAACTGTTATATAGAAGAGATCTCAGACTTGAATGCTTGAGTAAGAGACCAAGGACTAATGAGTGAAACTTACAGGATGACAGGCATCTGTTCAATATAAGGAAGAACTATCTTGTAACCTAAGCTGTTGATCTATGTAAGAGACTGTCTTAGTTGTTTTTGTTATTGGAGGTGTTCAAGCAGTAAATATTTGATGAGATAATAAAGGAAAATGCTCCGAAAATGTAAATTTAGCTGATGATAATGATGGCGACAATGAGGAGGAGGAGAGTCACCATAGTTTATTTGCATGGAAAAACTGAACTGTAAAATTTTAAAGAGGTTAATAATGAAGAAAGAGAACAATTATAATTACACTGTTTGACACTTACAATGCCTCAAGGTGACATGCTAAGTGCTTTATTTTACCTTATCTAATGTAATCTGCAACAACCCTGGTACATAAATATGAGTGTCCTCATTTGCAAGTGAGGAAAGAGAGGTTTAGAGAAATTATGTAGAAAGTTTAAGAATCTAGGCATTTGGTTCCAGAACTTAAATGCCTGTCTCATATGCTATATTGCCTTTATATTGGGCAGACTGAATTATGGAATCTCTTACATAGGATGATTGGAGTACAGTGCCCATTGCTATCTATTCTAGTTCCAAGGCAGACATAGCTAATTGAATACAGAACAAGTAGCCATTAGTTGATACCACTGGTTCATACCTGGGATGAAACCTAGCCATCATCCTTGTTCAGAGTCAGTAAATAAACAAATACAAGCCATCAAGTTATTGTTAAACTAAGTAACTCTTTTGCACAGGCTGGAATAGGATGAAGATGTCTCAGGAAAGCTCTGGACCATTATATTTGATAATATAAAATTCTAAAGTGTTGAGTGGAGTGTTTAAAAATCTCCCCTGAGACTTTGGGAACTTTGAGAGCCATTCCTGCTCTTAATTTTAGTTGCCAAACAATTCTCTTGGTACTGACGTTCGGCCTTGCTTATTTCTCTGTGAGAAGTCAAGTCAGCAATCCCTAGGATGAGTTCAGATCTCTGTTGAAATTGGGAGCTGGAGATTTTTCACTTTGCTCATTTCAGCACAATCACTGGAGAGTGATTCATTTGTATAATAAAAGAGCAACTTGACGGGAAAATGGTCACAGTGTTTAAAGGGCAAGCTTATTTTTGCCTTGTGCTAGACTGTGTCAGGAATGAGGGACTTTTAAATTGTGACAACTGCCTGCCTTCTGCCACAGCAGTCCTCACCGTTATCACTTTCAGACAAGACGTGGGGCACAGATTGGAGGGCAACTGTAAGATGTTTCACAAATCGACTTGAATATTGAAGATTCAATTAGACACGTTGCTGACTTTGTTTGCATAGCAGTTGAAATGTGTGCTCTGTGAAGGGATTGCAGCTGTTAATGTAAGAATGAGAGGAAAAAAATCCATGTGATACTTTATGACTCTTCACACTCATAGCTTTATCATCCAGCCTGTTTCTTTGAAGGCAGAAATCTTTTTCCACATAAATAATCATCCTATTTGGTGAACAGATTTGGCTTCTTGTACTTTTCCCTTGATTGTCCATTGGACTCAGATTTGACTCAGATTCTCCAGAACTCTGGAACATCTATCTGTCTGTCTATATCACCTTGGCATGTGATTTATGTTTGCTTTTATTTTTGTAAATGTCTTGTTTCCTCTATTTAGAAGTAAACTCTAGCAAGGAAAGAACTGTCTGTGTCATTTACATATTTTGACATTTCCTAGCACAATGCTAGCACAGAGTAAGGACCCAAAACTTGTACTTGAAATGTCGATGTCAGCTAAAGGGGGTAAGAGTGTTGTCTACATTCAGAATAGAAATACAGAACTGAGGCTGGGAAGCTGGATCCTGGAGCTTGTTTGTACTCTTCCTATTTATCTTCTTCCATGAAGGTCGTGACCAGAGTAGACCTTACTGAGAGAAAACTCTGGCAAAGTTAGAGGAGAACATGGATCATCTGGAAGAGACTTTGATCTTTTCCAAGAAAGAGAATGAGGAGTTTGTCCAAACACTGAACCTGACCTACCTGGAATTCAAATTGTGAAACCTGGATCCAACTTCAGCTAAATCATCACATCTAATCCTGCCCAGTGCCACTAAAACCAAAGCTGTCTCTGCCCTATGCCTCCGTATCTTCCAATTTCCCAAATTTTACCCACTCTTAAAATATGGCTTGAATATAACCTCTAAAGAATAACTTCTATCGCCTTTAGAGAAAACAAAATTAGCATCAGCTTAATTCTTTATTCTCTTGCTATAATTGTCACCACTCCCCAAATTATTTATATACCTCCTTGGGAGGAAAAACCTTTTGAATGAATGCACTTCTCTTGGATTCTCTTTAAGATCCAGCCTGGTAGTAGACATGTGGTAGCACTCAAAAAATACTCTCTTACTTGACCTAATTTTTACACATTGGAAGGGACTGTCTACTAGGTTTTTCCAGGAAGAGAGCAAACAGTCTTTCTCTTCAAATTCTCAGTTCTCTCAGTGGTGTTTCTCACTGAGGAAAGAGCATTCTAGGGAGACTAGCACTAGGCTTAAGAGTGATCAACCTCCCTGAAGTTTAGCATTCATATAAGTGGATAGTCGTTTAGAATTGGGAAAGAATGCTGGGCTGAGGGAAATTTAAACTGAAAAAAAAAAAAGTTTATTGGATCAAGCTGACAAAGGTTGAATGACAAAATCATAGATCATTTTCCTCAAGGCTTTGGAAATGAGATATTTGGCCTTTGTCACCTCTGGGACTTATAGCTGCTCAGAAAATATTTAGTAAGTGAATGAATGGATGATATACTACACAGTGAGAATACAGGGTATTTAGGAAGATTGATATGATTATTGCCTTCAACTTACTTAGAATGAGACAGTCCTTTAACCTCTGTGTTATATGTAAACTGTTTTTTTCATATGACAAAGTTTCTAGGCCCTCAAAGTTCTTGTCAACCTCCTCTACACAATTTCTAGATATCTCTGGAAGCCTGTATTATTACTGTCAGTTTCTACCTTCTCATAAACTGTATATACAAAACCACTAAAGTCTAGTAAAATTATAGCCTCTTCCAAAGAGTTTCATAATGACCTGAGATATGTACAAAATGATTTATACAACTGAGTCTCCATGGAAACACATCACATCTCATAAGATATTTAAAAAAATTTTAAGGAACAAGTATAAGTTGTGAATCCCAAAGCAGCAACATATAGTAATTGGAAGGGAACGCTGTGGGTTTGCAGCAACTGTAAATTGTGTTTTAGGGATCCCAGAAGAGCAAGGAGGAATTGAAAAGGAAAAGTTAGTGTTAAAAATAAGGGGAAAATAAAATAAAAAGGCAGGTGTGATGTGCCCACTTTCAGGTTTGGCACATTGAAAATGGACAGAATTATTGTGGATATAAAAATGGTAAATAATTTCTTGTTAGATGCTAACTGTAAATTTGCAATAAAATAAATTCAGAAATAGACATTTGAAATATAACTGTGAAAGGAATTTAAATTACTCCTGATCAAACTTTGGATGGCCTTTCTGATGGGTAAAAAATAATTGGCCTTGTTTAGGGGATCAAAGTAATTCCAAATAGATAATTATTTCACTGAGATAAAAGTCTTTGGAGATTATATTCTGAGATGAGTAAAGAAAATTCATGTATGTAATGTAATAGATTTTAGAATATTAATTGTATGTAAATACACTTGACGTGCATTGATTGTGTTGGTGAGACAGCATGATTGATTGAGGCAAGATGCAAATATGAGTGAATGCTGTTACTTTACCTCCATTATTTAAAGTTTCCTTTTTTACATTATACACCTTCAAGGATGTTTTCCTTTGAAGAATAAAAAATGACCAAGAAGAGCCAACATGTTCAAATAGTTAGAGTTAGACACTGGAACTTTTGTTATGTAAGTTTAATAATATAGTCTTCATTTTATCACTGGCTCATGAAGGAATCCAATGTCCCATTTGGTGAACTTAATTATCCCCTCTGGTGTTTTTCCATATTCTATGCTAAATATTAAGTCATGATGTTATATCATTCAGTAGAACTGCTAGGCCATAAAAAAAATACTGTAAGCCTTTTAGAATTGCAATTTCCAAAAGAAAAAGACTTTAATAATAAAAGCATCTAACTGAAGACACTTAGTATTAGGCTGGGGGCAAGAAATGGAAGGGTGGCTCCATGAACCTTAGATGTCCCAGTATGATTTATGCAACATCATTGTGCCTAAGTAAACTCTTCTTTCATGAGCCATTTTATTGGTTAAGGAAAGATTATTATCTAGAAAGAGCATGTTGAGAGATTAGTTTCTGTCCCTAGCTTTGTAATAACGAAGAAATGAAAGATTTCCATTTTGACCCAGCCAGAGCTGGAGTAGGCAGTGGGTATGAATTAATCACCATCACAGTCACAGAAAGCAGGAGCAAGGCAGAGGAAAGAGACAGGAGATGGAGAGTATTTAGGAAAGCAGAAGTGTCACAGGGTGTCTTAGGTTTTGACAAATGATACTGAGGCGGTTTCCATGACATTTCATTTATCCATATACTCTCAACTGAAACCAGGGAAGGGGTGGATTAGCTTGAAGATTCAAACAAGAGATAGTGCTCCTTTTATTACTATTTGTGTACATGGACATATTCAACATGGAAACCCTGAAAGGAGAGGATCTACAACCATCATTAAAAGTTGGTCCTTCTTTTTGGAGTATGGGTTATGGCAGGGCCAGGACTAGGGTGAGGCAAGGAGGCACCTAGGGTGAAAATTTAAGGAGGCACTCTTTCTCAGGGTTATCCAAGTGCAGGGTTGGCACCTGTACCAACCTGAGAGAGAATGCCTCCTGAAATCCCAGTTGACCCACTTGCCTCATCCTAGCCTTGACCTTGAATGGTGGAGTCAGACTAACTACTTTATTGCTTATTAGCTTTCAGACTTTGGGAAAGTGATGTAAACACAGTGGTAGATCCAGAAGGATAGCAACTTGGGCTCCCATGGCAGGAGAGTTGAGGGGCACATTTTCATGGTTTTCATAGTATTGATTGTTATCAGCCCAGTGGTTTCTTCTTTATTAGGTTTCAAGGTTGAATGATGCCTCTCAAAGCCAAAATTCATTTTGTTCTTATCTAAGCTGATCTCTAATTTAGGTTCAAAATCCTAAAGGAAAAAAGTCAGTTTCTTAGGTTTAGGGTGTTGCTGAAAGGCCCAGGAAGCCCCTCTGTGCTCTGGGAAGGTGATGATGTGCTAGATGAGCCCTATGGGTGCAGGGGGAAGAAAATATAGTTTGAGGCTGAGAGCACTCGTTCTAGAGTAAACCTGTCTCTATCCAAATCCAACCTCGTGCTAGAGGTTAACAAGAAGCACAGCATTTCATGAAAGGTCTCACAGCCCAGGAGGAGAGAAAGTGGGCAGTGGGTGTAGTGATAAGGAAATGGAACTGAAAATTGTTTTGGAGGTAAAACCCACAGAAATTAGTAATTGATTGGATGTTGAAGTTGTAGGAGGAAAAGTGTCAAGATGGCTCCCAGTTTCTGGCATGAACAGTTAGATGAATGGGGGGGACACTTTATGAAATGGAGAACACTGAGAAAGGTAGTTTTGGGGAATACAATGAGTGCTGTTTGAGAAATTTCCCACTCTGAAGAAATTAGAACTGGGCTTTATTTGGGATACAGGAGCCAATTACTCTTGCCTGCTCATCTCCATCTTCTCTTTATATGAATGCTCTCCTCAAGCCACACAGTGCAAACGTTATCCTCCAATTAAACCTTTTATATTCTGTTTCCTGTCTCTGCTCTTACTGGTCCATCTATCAGGAGTGCCTTCCAGATTTTTCCCACTTACCTGTATACTAATTATCCTTCATGACTCTGCTGGCTTATAATAGGACATCTCTTATACTATTGGGGTGCTATTGTGCTTCTCTATGGGATGTAGCAAAAATAGCATAGGCTCAAATTTAGAGTTTGCTATTTACAAGGTTGTATCAGCTGGGAAAAGTTACTTAAACTTTCAGAGATTGTTTTCTCATTCATGAAGTCAACAAGATTACCATCAAGGATAGCTGTAAAACTTGCATAAAATGACTAATCCTGATGCTGACATACAGTCAATGCCCAATACATGTTCAGTGACCTGTTTCTCCAAGTAGAATCTGAGTTGATAATAGTACTTACCTTATAGAATTGTGTGGATTAAAGAGAATATATATAAATCACTCACCACCTGCATGCTACATGCTAGGCTCTTACAAGCTGTTAGCTCTTAGTATTCTTTCTTATTGGGCAACACTTTTAGTTCTTCTGCAGTGCCTAACAATAAATGAATATTTAAAAACCACCTGTTGGTTTAATTTCATCCACCTTCAGTTTTTCCTAAGCTACAATCAAATGGAAGAGACCCTGGCAATGTCTGACTACTGGAGCCATTCTAATGGAGTAAGAAGTCTTCATTTGTTCAAAAATTTCTGTTATTCTTATTGGAACTCTAAATTTCTCAAGGACTGATGTATTTTTTTCTAGGATAGGTACACAGAATGGCTGGCATGTCTGATGTTTCTTAATGTTTGTTCTAGAAGCTTTGAGATACACAATGAGTTTCTTCCCAGCCAAGTCAGTGTAAATGAAGACTATTTTTATTGCTCTTCCAGCCCTGGAAGTAAAATCTTACAAAATACTATAGGGGAAATATATACTCTTCAGTTTTGATTTAGTATAAGAGATTCTGTTCCAGATAAATCTCACAATTGTGGTATTTTCAATGACAGTTTTGTAACTCTTCCCCTCAAGTGCACTGAGTCTGGAGTGGAGTTCTAAAATGACATAGCAAATGTCCAATCTGTGGAACATGTAGCACCTGAGGGACGGTTGGAATCTTAGTCTGTGCTCAGCCTTCTCTATTTGTCAACAGACCTAGGACATACACTGAGAGATTCTATTAGCCTTTTCCCATCATTAGCTATGAGAAATAGCTTGGAAATTGTATTGGTAAATCAAATGGAGAATGGGGAAGCATTTTATATTTTAATCAGATAGGATGTTGAGGTTTTAAGTAAATGCTAATAGATTGCTATTTTTTATATCATATGTGCTGATAGATTTAAAGTATGATTATGTATTTTATTATTTAAAATAATTTTCCTGTAGATATGTATAGTTTATTGAAATTCTATTATGTTCCAAATGCAGTGCCAAAGAAAGTAATTTCTCTCGATTCTTCAAATAACTCTGAATTGAATGCTCATAAAATGATTGTCTTATGATCCTTAGTGTTGACTGGAATATCAGAGGCCTTTTAGTACAATCTTGATCCATTGCACTAACCTCTGCTTCAACAACCATGATTACTGTTGGTCTGGACTTTCCTTAAATATTTTTAATTAACTTTTTTATTCTGAAATAATTGTGGAGTTACATGCAATCATGAGAAATAAATCAGAGAGATCTCGTGTATCCTTCACCCAGTTTCCCTCAATGGTAAAATCTTGCAAAACTCTTGCAAAACTATAATACAATGTCCCAACCAGGATAATAACCCTTAGAGAGTCCAAGATACAGAACATTTCCATCAACACAAGGATCCCTCAGTTGCCCTTTTATAACATACTTTCTTCCCATGCCCGCCCTCTCCTTAACCCCTTAAACCACTAATCTGTTCTCCATTTTCATAATTTTGTCATTTCAAGATGTTATATCAGTAGAGGTAGGTGATCTTTTGAGGTTGGCTTTTTTCCACTCAACACAATTCTATGGAAGTTCATCCAGGTTTCTATGTGCTTCAATAGTTCTATGTGCTTTTTGTTGCTGGATTATTCTGTGTTCTGGATGTATGACAGTTTGTTTAACCATTCACAAGTTGAAGGATAGCTGGTTTGTTTCCAGTTTTGTGCTATTACAAATAAAGCTCCTGTAAACATTTGTGTACAGGTATTTGCATAAATCTAAGTTCTCATTTCTCTGGGATAAATGCCCAGGAGGGCAATTGCTTGGCGTTATGGTAGTTGCACATTTAGCTTTTTAAAGAAATTGCCAAACTGTTTTCCAAAGTAGCTGTGCTATTTTACATTCCCACCAGCAATGTGTTAGTGACCCACTTTCTTCACATCTTGGCCATCATTTGGGTTGTCATTATTTTAATTTTAGCCATTCTGATCAGTAACAGTGATCTTATTGTGGTTTTAATTTGCATTTCATACTGGTGAACATCTTTTCGTGTGCTTATTTGCCATCTCTATATCTTTTTTTGGTGAAATGCCTCTTCATGTCTTTTGTCCATGTTCTAATGGGCTTCTTTGCTTTTTACTTTTGAGTTGTGAGCATTCTTTATATATTCTATATACTAGTCCTTCATCAGATGTGTGGTTTGCAAGTACTGTCTTCCACTTGTGTAGTCTGTCATTTTATCCACTCAACAGGATATTTCACAGGTTTTTAATTTTGATGAAGTCTGACATTGAATTTCTCTTTCATGGATTGTGCTTTTGGTGTCAAGTCTAAGAATTCTTTGCTTAGCCCTAGATCCTGAAGATTTTCTCTTTTTGTTTTTCAAAAGTTTTATAGGTTTACTTTTTACATTTAACTCCATGATCTAGTTTTAGTTAATTTTGTATAAGTTATAAGACTGAGGTTGAAATTCCCTCTTTTTGCCTATGGATGTCCAAATTACTCTGGCATCATTTGTTGAAAAGGCTAATTTTCCTCCATTGAAATGCTTTTGCACCTTATCAAATATCAGTTGGACATATTTGTGTGGGTCTATTTCTAGGTTCTGTATTCTCTTTCATTGATCTATGTGTCTATCCTTCTCCTGATAGCACATAGTCTTACTATAGCTGTATAATAAGTGATGTTACTGTAGCTATATAATAAGTGATGAAATCAGGTAGAACAATTCCTCCCAATGTATTCTTTGTCAAAATTTTTGTGACTATTCTAATTCCTTTGCCATTATATGTAGATTTTAGAATAATCTTATCTATATCTATAAGAATCATGCAGGAATTTGGTAGAAATTGCATCAAACGTATATAAACTTGGGGAGAACTGGTATCTTTACTATGTTGAATCTTTGAATTTATGAACATGGCATGTCTCTCCATTTATATAGATCTTTATTTTTTTTATCAGATTGTATAATTTTCTGCATTAAAATTATGTACATGTTTTGTTCATTTTTCACCTAAGAATTTCATTTTGGGGGCAATTGTAAATGGTATTGTATTTTTAATATTGTATCCTTGAGTTTGTTGCTAGTATATAGAAATACACTTTATTTCTTTAATTTCTTTTTCTTTTTTTACCTATTGTACTGGCAGAAACTTGCAGCACTGTGTTGATGTGGTAAGAGGGAACACGCTTGCCTTTTTCTGATCTTAGAGGGAAAGCATTCAGTCTTTCCCCACTGAGTATGATGTTAACTGTATGCCCCTGACCGAGCTGAGAAAGTTCCCCTCTATTCCTATGTTTTTGAGTTTCCATCATGCATGGGTATTGAATTTTATCAAATCTTTTTTCTGTATTGATTGATATGATCATGTGATTTTTCTTATTTAGTCTGATAGTATGGTGGATTATGCTGATTGATTTTCTAATATTAAACCAGCCTTTCTTCCTGGGAATGACCCCTACTTGGTTATGGTGTAGAATTCTTTTTACATGTCGCTGAATTCCATTTGTTAATATTTTTTAAGGAACTTTATGTACATATTCGTGAGGGATATTGGTCTGTAAGCTTCCTTTTTTCACTGTCTTTGGTTTTGGTATTAGGGTAACTCTAGCTTCATAAAATGAATCAGGCAGTGTTTCTTCCTCTTCTATTTTTTTGGAAGAAATTGTGTAGAATTAGCATTAATGCTTCTTTAATATTTGGTAGAATAGTCCAGTGAAACCATCTGAGCCTGGAAATTTCTATTTTGGGAGTCTTTTAATTACAAATTCTATTTTCTTAATATTTATAAGATTTTCAAATTATCTGTTTCATATTGAGTGAATTGGAGCAGTTTCTGTTTTTGGGAAATTGGTTTATTTCTTCCAAATTGTCAGATTTATGAGTAGAGCTGTTTTTAGCATTTCCTATTATCCTTTTAATGTTTGCAGGATCTATAGTGATAGCCCCATTTCATTCTCAATATTGATGATTTGTGTTTTCATTTTTTCTTTGTTAGTTTTGCTGGAGATTTGTCAATTTTTAAAATCTTTTTAAAGAGCAGCTCTATGTGTTATCGATTTCATCCATTATTTTTCTGTTTTCAGCTTCATTGATTTCTACCCTTACCTTTATTATTTCATCTTCCTGCTTGCTTTGGGTTCATTTTGCTCTTCTTTTTTCTAGGTTCTTGAGATGGAAACTTAAATGATTAATTTGAGATGTTTTCCTCTTTTCTAACTTATATATTTTGCTATAAATGTTCATCACTGCACTGCTTTGTGTCCAACAAATTTTGGTATATTTTCATTTTTATTCAATTAATGTATTTTTAAACTTCCCTTGAGACTTCCTCTGACTAATGGATTCTTCAGACATGTGTTTGGTTTCCAACTCTATGGCAATTTTCCTGTTGTCATTCTGTTGTTGATTTCTAGTTTGATTCCAATTTTGTCAAATAACACACTATGATTTCAAATTTTAAAATTTGTTGAGGTTGGTTTTGTGGTCCAGGATATGATCTACCATGGTATATGTTGAAAAAAATGCGTATTATAGTTGCTGTGTGGACTGTTCAATATATATTGATTAGATCCTGTTAGTTGATGGTATTGAATTCTTCTGTATCATTGGTGATTTACTGTGCAGTTGGTTCTATCAATTGCTGAGAGATGGGCATTGAAGCTTCTAACTACAATTGTGGATTTGTCTATTCTTTCTTTCAATTCTATCAGTTTTTGCTTCACTTATTTTACAACTCTTTTGCCTGGTGCATACAACTTTAGGATTGCTATGTCTTCTTGGTGGATTGACCCTATTATCCTTTATAATGTCTGTTTCTGTCTCTAGTAATTTTCTTTGCTCCGAAGTCTATTTTATCTGATATTAACATAGCCACTTCTTCTTTCCATTGATAAATGTTTGCAAAATATTTTTTTCCATCTTTTTACTTTCAGCGTGTCTATATAGTTATATTTGTAGTTAGTTTTTTGTACACAGTCTATAGTTGGGTCATTTTAAAAATCTACTTGACCAATATCTGTCTTTTTATTGATATATTTAGACCATTTACATTTAATGTAATTATTGATATACTAGGGCTTAAGTCTGCCATTTTGTTGGGGCTTTTTTTGTCTGCACTCGTTGGTATTTCCTGGTTGCTGACTTCTTAAGCTCCAATCCTGGAATATGTGAGGCAAAATCAAAACCCAGGGAACTCATCAATGTGTTGTTCCTTGGGTTCTGGGGTCCTTAAATGGTCTATCCTTTTCTTTCCATATTTCAGAGCCTTATGTTTGTTTATATACAATGCCCAGGTTTTTAGTTACCCCTAGCAAGAGTAATAGAGAAAGATTAACCTATTCCATCTTCTCAGAAGTGAAGTAAACATTTTAAATGAGAGGAAACTCTGCTTCACCAAATATTTCATTTTGTTTTTAAAGTTTCTAATTCCAGGGAAGTATTCTTTACATTAGATTGAAATACTTCATCCACCTGCCAACTCCTCATGTTAGTTCTGTCTCCTGTTTTTCCACTGATGCTAAATCCCTCAAACACACACACATACACATATACATACACATAAGGCCTTTCTCCATTTGTTTAAAATGTACTATGTATGACAAAGTTCTTATAGTTGGAACAGATTTACTTTAAAAAAATTTAATTCCTTCTAAGCCCTAAACTATTTTATCTTCATTTTGTTTATGCTCCATTTCTAATAAATACAGGGTCATGTTTCTTGAACCATGCTACATTGTTTTTATTTGTTTGATTTTGTTGAGTACCTACTAAGTGTTAGCCCCCAGAACCCTCAACAACACATCTGGAAGGTATTTATTCATCCATTTCACAAGTAGATAACTATTAGACATTTAAGTAGAGATATCAAGTAGGCAGTTGGATTTACAAATATAGAGTTAAAGTTAGAGATCAGGAAAGTTTTAAAGTTTTTAGAGATAACATTGTATTTTTAACCATGGGCTAATATGAAATTACTGAGGAACTAGGGACATATAGAACACTTGCAAGAACCCAGAAGTGACTAATATTTACTAGGTGATAGAGAAACAAAATTGATTAAAAGGGACACAGTCTCTGCCCTGATATTGCTTATAGCCTGAAAATAAGGAGAAGAATAAGACTCATCTTATTTCTCCTGATTAAGAAGTTTTTATGCTATAAAAATCTAAATCTAAATATTGTTTTGCATGGCACAAATGCTAAGTTCTGTTCTAAGCTATAGTAAGAGACATGAGATTAAATACATCCCTATCTTTTAGGCCTCTGTAATTGTTCTACTCTCATTGCCTGTATGATCCTCCTCCTTTCTCATTTCATCCTAGCTCCTACTCATCTTTATAATTCAGCTCTACATTGCCTTCCCTAAATGTCTTCACAGTTACCACTAGTGCCCCCTTTCTAACTTTCATTATCCTAAAATTATAAGTAAAATAAAAATAACTTAATAGAGATTTAGTGTTATTCATTATATCCCTGTCTACTATCCATTCTAGACTTCTATCCCTCTTGGATAGCACTTGTGCTGGTCTAGGTGGCTAGCCTGGTAGGGTAAACTAGGCCCATTAGAAATATAAGCCCCTGACTGCACTTATCAGTCTGTGGAATGCTTTATGTCCCTCATCTTATGCAATAGATGCATAAACTGAGGGACAGAGAGAGTGTTTTAATTGTCCAACATCAGAAAGTTATTGAGTCCCCAGAAAGTAGAGCTTAAGATGAGAATTCTTATTAAAGGGATTTATTAAAAGAGTACACTCAGGAGAAGAGAGGTAAAGGAAGAAGGATATGGAAGTGAGGAAAGCAGAATATGGCAGGGAAAGAAAGCTAAGCAAGGATGTAGACTTGGCTGGGAATAATTTAAACCTTGTCCCATGGGGAGCTCTGGACCATTCATTGTACCACAGAGTTAGTCCCACTGTGAGGCAAGGAATGTTAGCATTTTTGCCCCTTATTAATCAGTTATTGGTAGTTGGCTGGCCCCTGTAAAGAGTGTAATCTCTTGGGAAAGGAAGTTCCCATTAATCCAAGGAAAACTCTCTGGAGTAGGGGGCATTTTTTGACAGTGGACATACATAGCATCTAGGGAGTAAGCACCCTAGCTCAGGGAAGGGGATCTGGGCAATGTACCAAAAAACATCCACAGTGCAACCGCTTCAGATGATCAAATCTACTTGCTTGTCATGTTAAATTGAGTCCATCCATGCACAGTTTCTCTAGGATTCTGATTGGTCACATTTCTGGGAAAATTTTAAGAGGAAGACCACTGATCCAAACTAGAGTCCCCACTACCAACTCTACCACATGGGATCTGTCAGGTTGTATGGATCAAGCTATAAAGTGTTTTTTACTGTAGACTAGACCTAACATAGAGCTATTTCTTGTTCTTAAACTAACTCAAAATTAACATTCTAGTATGTTACCCAATAAACTCATTAAAATAGTATTCCAACTGTGAAATATCTCTAAAACTGAAGAAGCCTACCAACCGTTGTACTTATCTTTTAATGATAGGTGGCGCAAGATGCAATAGTGTATCCTTTACTTTGAAGAGGATGTCCCAGCATGCTTGAGAACTTTGGACACCTAAGGACTTCACCAGTGTAATAGGCTCCTATTTTGTAGATTCTTCCAGCTTCTGGAGATCATGTATCTGACCAAGGCATCCGGCATATTTACACGACGTCAACAAAATAATGGGCCAATGTCCTGTTCTGTGGATTGTCTTGATCAGCAGTGTTCAATAGAAATATAATGCAAGACACATATATGACTTAAAAATGTCTAGTAACCATATTAGAAAGGAAACAAGTGAAATTACTTTTAATAATATATTTTATTTAATCCAATCTACCTCAAATATAACATTTTCATATGCTATCAATATAAAAAGTTATAACAGAAGGCATAACTGTTGCTTCTTTTTCCATTGCCCTGGGTCTGAAAAGTGAACTTTGGATGAGGTCAGACAGCCTTCCTCTATCACTTACTCCTATTCAGGGAAGTCAAAATGGAACATACAAGTATATGGCCAGTTATTCTCTCTCAAGGAGAGAAGCTGATAAAGAGATGGAGAGAAGACCTAGAAACAGCAATAGGTTTCCTCTGCTTTGTTCTAGGGCTAAATCATGAAGTGCATAGCAGAGACATCCCAGCTTCACCAACAGCACCTGTGGTTACATAGGTTGCCCAGGTTACTAGCTGTAATTTCACCAGTCTCTTTCCATCTTGAGACGGCATAGTCAAAAGCAGGAGAGCAAGCATGGCATCATTACAGGAATAATCTAGAACCCGTTTAACTTGTAAAGATGTAAACTGTTTGCCAACTTTAATACTTTATTGCATTTCATGACACGTTAGTCCCTCCTAAGACCTAAATTTATGGCTACAATCATTTACATCCCATATTTGGCCATCAAATTAATTCTGTCCTAATGAAATGTGAAATTTGACTGAAATGAAGAGGAATTGGATTTAGGCTGCCTATGCTGGTGGTTCTGCTGTAAATGACATTAGAAATGATCTATTCTGATATCCTCATTGTTCTGATGACCTCCCAGGTAAGCTTTGTAAATCTCTAGATTGGCAACTCTTTTTATGTTTCTTGTTCAGTAGTTGCCTCTGTTTGCTCAGCATTTATTTTTACATTTAACAAAAGGATGTGGATTATGCTATGTTATAATTGAAAGCCACCAGCATAGGCAGCCTAAATCCAATTCCTCTTCATTTCAGTCAAATTTCACATTTCATTACAACAGAATTAATTTGATGGCCAAATCTGGGATGTTACTGCTTTCCAGCTAGATTTGCTTCCAATTTAACATCCTAACTACGCTTGTAAAATAGACAATAATACAATCTTTTCTGATTTGGGAAATACTCTTTATTCTTCATTTCTCTCTGCTCCACTGTAACATTTTAGCTGAGTTTTATGGAACAATCGTTTTCCTCATCTAATTACTGCAATTCCCTGGTAGATGGCCTCCCTTGCCCTGCAATAGCAAAATTATCATAAATACACAATTTCGCTGCCAGCATCTCATCTTGCACATGCGTCAGCGAGCAGAGCTAGGTTTTCCCTCTCTAAATTGTGTTCTTGCTAAATTGACAATTTTCATGTGAACCAATCATGTCTTTTTCTGACATTCCAACAAATTTCTAAGAAAGTTAATCTTGCCTCCTAGTACTCTTCAGCTTCAGCTCCTAATGCTTACATGTGACTGTGCAAGCAGATAAAAACTAAGCCTGGCTCCATTGCACAGCTGGTATTTGTACTATCCTGCAAAAGGCTCTTCAAAATACAGGTGAGAAACCATTGGCTCTCACCAGATAAACTGGCTATTCTTTTCCCAGCAAGATATCCCAAACTTTATAAGAGGAGAGTACAACCTGGTCTCCACTTAGGCTTCCAGTCTGATTTCCCACCACTTCCAAGTATGAATTTTATGTTTCCATGACTTTGCGGTCTTCTAGTTTCCTGAATGTATATGCCACTTTCACGCACCTGTGCCACTGGGACACATCCTCCCTCACTGAAATGCCCTTCCCTTTACTTGTCTCCTGTTTCACTTACATTTGCCTTGAAATCTCAGCTCAATAAACTTGTTTTGTATAGCCTGCCCTGGCTTAACCTCTCACACGTGGATTATGGCACTTTACAGATTGCGTCATAATTACAGGGTTACATATCTTATCTCCTTCACTAAATTGATCGCTTAGATTTTGGAATAAGAAATGTGGGTGCAAACCCCAACTTTACTTCTTAGTCATTTTCCATTGTTGACAAATCACATAAACGTAGAGTTTAAGAGGTTAGGATGTGGCATCAAACAAAATTCAGGATTGTCTGTTGGCTAACATTACTAAAATGCTGTGTAACTTCTGGCCAGTTTCTTAAATTCTGTACGTCCTAGTTTGCTCCTCAGGACAGTCAGGGTAATAAAAGTCCTGATCTCATACAACTATGTGAGGATTAAATGAGATGATTCACACTCTCAGAGTCACATAGTGAGTGCACAGAAAGTTAGCTACATTATTAAAATGCTAAGTGTCACTTCCCTCAGTCGTAAAATGGGGATAATTGTATTCTGTTCACAGTCTGTTGTGAGGAAAGAACCAACATGATACCTGACTCTTAGTTGGCACTCAATAAGTTTTATCAAATGAATGAAAAAGTTAAGGTGTATTTAGAGCATCTGTTGGAATGTTGTGACAATGTCTTGCTTTGTTCTGACAAGAGGTTGTTGTGGGAAGAGCTCAGATTATGGGGTTGGAATATTACATTCCTTGAATACGCAAGGAACTTCCTTTACTCATCTCTGTAACATTCCAAGTATAGAATACTAATAAATGTTACTCATGTGTTTTCAGATATGAAGCATCCAGTATATTCCATATTTTTAAAAGTATAGATATATCATAAGGCAACATATTTATTGATTAATTTTATTTGTTCCCAGAATTGCAACAACATTCTTTATTTACTTGGATAGAATCTACTTTTTTAGTGTATTATGGGTTAAATATACTTTCAGTTTGCCTTCTGAAACATCAAGCTGTGGATAACAATATTTTAAGTCTCAAATGACGGCTTGGAATAAACTTTTACAAATAACCTATTGGTACCAGGGATATATGTCTTCTATAGAAAACACACACACAAACATACGATGAGAGGGAATTGAAAAACTTGATGGATTTTTCTAAGATTGCACTTTGCAATGAATTCTTTGAAATGTTCTTTATGATTATGTCTGTACTAACAGCGAGGAAAAAAAAAACCCTTTTATTAAAAGGATAAACGTGTTTCCTACAGAACACTGGGCCATCTGCATCAAAAGCATTTTATTTCCCAGCTGCTATTAGTTTATATTGAATCCATATTCAGATGGGCTTCTAAATACTCGGAGTCATCTCCTTTTTCTTTGGTATACATTGAGCCATGTTTGAAACAGGATTAGTTTTCAGCTTAAATGAATAGTGCATTTTGATAAATTCAAGGGAAAAGCGAATTCGAGTATATTCAGACTGCATTATTTACAAAACTGGGATGATTTTTCTGAATCCTTTTATATTTGTTTTCTTTCTTTTTGTTCTTTGATATGCATCTTGTGTGGTGAATAGAAAGAATCGTGATAAGGGTTGAAAAGGTTGATTTCAAGGTATTGCACCTGAACTGAAATTAATTGTTTTCATTTAGCTTTTATATTTGAACATTTTCTATATTATTAGAAGTAATTTATGTTAGCTGTAACCTACCTGATCCTGGCGAGGTAGGCATCATAAAATATGGGAACATGATGATCCCATATTTTAAGCTAGCTTCTCCAGAAAGTTTATTGTGATAAAAGAAATGAATATATAAGTAGAAAAATATTAATATTAAAATTCTTGCCCTCCTCCTAAGAACTATTTGATCTTTTTTTTTTTTTTTTTTGTGGGTTTATACTTATTAAGAGAATGGGTGAGAGGGAAAATTGAGAGAAATCAAAGCAAATTTTATTGATTTCTAATGCAATATAAATAGTAATAATGGAGAACAGAAATAAGGAGAGGTGAAGGCAACTAAAACAAGGTGAGGTAACATGGAGGGAGTTTTCAAAGATTTCTGAGAGAGGGAGAGAGAGAGAGAGAGAATAGTTTATGTTTGGGGCAACTGCCATTATAACCTTATAAAGGTCATTGGACATTGCATGAATTTCCTATTGCTGCTGAAGCAAATTGCCACAGACTTGGTGGCTGAAGACATCATACATTTATTATGTTGTGGTCCTGGAAGTCGCAAGTCTAAAATTAGTCTCGCTGGGTTAAAGTCAAGGTGTCAGCAGGGCTACATTCCTTCTGAAGGCTCTAGGAGAGAATCTATTTCCTTACCTTTTCCAGCTTCTTCTAGAGGTTGCCTACATCCCTTGGCTTGTGGCCCCCATCCATCTTAAAAGCCACCAATGGCTGATAGAGTCTCATGTTACATCACTTTGTTGCTGGCTCTTCTCCCTCCCTCGTCTACATTTGAGGACCCTTGCAATTACACTGGGCCCACCCAGATAATCCAGGATAATCTCATTATTTTAAAGTCAGTTGATAGCAATCTTCATTTCAGTTGAAACCTTAATTCCCCCTTGCTATGTAACATAACATATTCACAGGTCATGAGGATTAGGATGTGGGCATCTTTGGGGGTCATTATTCTGACTACCACAGACACCAAGCCTATAACTTCCGTTTTACACAAGAAAAACCTGTGCCTGAAAAATAAAATGCCCCTCCACCCAAGGTCAAAGTACTATAATAAGTATTGTTGTGAAAATATTTAGCCATATGACTCATAAAAAATATCGAGAATCTTTTGAACTTCAGTTATCTTGATGGCTTTGTTTTGCCCGTAATGGATAGTAAATACCTTTATAATCAATGGTGATCTTTTATGTCTCTCATGATTTCTGATTTTAAATGTCTTTGATCTCTGTACATTATTTTTGTGGGATTTTTTGTTTTATATTAAACTTATGGTGAGAAACAAATGATTTACTATGGCTCTCATGCACCACGGTGTATTATAACTGTTAGTTTCATGTCCTTAGTTGAGGACTGAACTTCTTGAGAATGGAGGGTCTTGCCTTTATTGATCTTTATACACACATCCTATTTTATAGTGCTTATTATAATGTACACAGTGTAGGCAGTTAAATACTCTTTGAATGCATGGGTGGATGTAGGACACAAAGAATGAGGTAGCAATAAGATCCCTGGATGAGAAATAAATAGATCTCACTTGTTCTTAGTCCTATTCTTGCCACCAGTTTTTGATGTTGTCTTTCAATAACTCATCTGAAATGATGTGGCACAATGGGATCATTTTCAAGATCTTTTTTTCAATTCTAAATTTCTGTGATTAAAACAGTGTTGAACACATCTTTTTTACATTCCAAAGAGGTTTCTAAATGCCATCTGTGGGAATGTGATTTTGATTTTACTGGGAAGCAAGAGCATCCAGATCACATCATCCATGAGAAGCAAAGCTAACTTGGCTAGTGGAGGAGGAAGATGATTTGTCCAGCACAGGAAACCAGAGGACCAGAATGCAAATGGGGAAATAAGAAAAGATGGAGTTCAATATCTGCACATTTTTTGCTGCAATGATGAGTATAGTGGCTAATGGTATCTGAATTTCTCGCATTTTTGTTTGCTGGAGAAGTTGTGTGGAGGTAAGGATGATATTGTACATCCTTCCCACTCCAGGGGCTTGGACTATTCCCATCTCCTTCTGAGTGCTGGCAAATATGGAAACTGGGTTAACAAAAGTTGCACCTGATAACGTGGCTTGAGGCAAGGGAAGAAAAAGCAGATCTCAGCACACGGGTGTATTGGATTGTTGTTAAGATGTAGCCTGTCTTAATGGGTCAAAGGCTTGATTATCTTGGATGTTCCATTTCCCAAACTGGATACTTCTTCCCATTTCCCACTTAATATTTACATCTTCACACATATATTCAGATCCATACGCTTGTGGCTTTCAAACACACACATGTATACACACACACACACCACAGAGTGAAATAAGCGGGAAACGAATGGTCATCCTTTCTTTTCAAGGGCTGAGGGAAGATTAAGGTCAAATTCTGAATGAGAAACGTGACATATGCAGCGGTCCCAAGGACCGGATCTATATATCCATACCTGACTGGTTGCTCTGCACTTCCAAACCCATTATCTCCTATACACTCTTTCTATATTGGCAATTACAGTTTGAACCTGAAACACTGTTTTCTGATTTTTTTTTTCTAGAATTTCTGCGAGCTAGTCTGGTTAGCAGTGTTTCATAATGGCTCCTGTTGCCTGTCCTTTTCATTATCTGGGGCAAAATGCTGAGTTCACACTTGATTTTTGCGGGCAGATTTGTCCATTTGTTCACACATTAGTTACCAAAAAAGCCATGTGAGCAAAGGTCTTCTTTATGCAGATGACTACTCTCTCCATTTTTGTGTATATTCTTTATTTTACTTTTGTTATTGTTTTCCTTTTTCCCTAATGCAGTGTTAACAAGAGGCGCCAACTGGCTTTAATTGTAAGGGAAGTGAGATGTGTCCTTTTCTTGGCATGAATGGCAATTGGTCCTGTCACCTGTCATAACCCTGTTCTGTATGCTCAGGACAGAGAGAGCCTGCTTTATCACACCAGGCCTCCAGGCACCTTCCCAAGTCTACAAGAAATCAAGGGCTCACAGGGGCCCTGATAATTATGAAGATATTCCCCTGCAGGTTTGAGCTGCGAGGGCTGCTTATGCCTATGCTGGCGTCCCCAGCCTTTCTGGCCACAGGGTTAGAATTAACAATGCCCAGAATTGCCACTCTCTGAGTGTGTCCCGAGTGGCTTGTTTCCCTCACTGTCCATCGCCCATCGTTCTCTTTTGTGTGCAGAGACCTTTGGAAATACTGAGACTCAGTGAGAGCACTGGGGCTTGAGCTGGAAAATGAGGAGTAATGACAAACTGAAAAATGTCTTCATGAGTCTCTTAATAAAATATCCTCTGGCTTCTTCCAGTGGAGTCTGACTATTAGCTTTTCAATTCTCAGTTTGAAACTTGACTCCAATTATTACAATTTAGGTTTACAAAGTGGTACTGTCTTCAAATGCCATACCCCTTATTGCCTCTATGCCTTCGCTGATGTCATTTGCTTGGTCTTTCCTTGTCTTACCATCTTTGAGGGACCAGCCCCTGTATAAAGCCTTCTCCATCCTGCTCAGTCAAGGTGAGATATCCAGTTCTTTGTGCTACCAAGTTACCCTGTGTTTCTTATGCCTATTGTCAACCTTGTCCCATTCTAGCATTCGAGCTGGTTGTGTATGCCTCTGACCTTGCTAGAGATTGGCGTCCTCAAGACTGAAGGCTGAGACTTATTTATCTAAAAGCAGACAGGTGTGATTTTCCATTTCTTCCCCACCTTGGTTCCTGCCCATCCTGTTCCTGATGGAGAAGGAGATTTTGGAACAGTTTGTTTAAGATTTCTACATAGAATGATTTTTATTAGCAAGGTAGAGGTTTGAAGATGCTCCTCACTAAAGATCATCGATTGCCATCCTGGAATAGAGCCAGAATAAATCCTAACAACCTCAGTGATAAATAATAGCCTCAAAGTTAACTTAGGGTCTTTCAGGGAGTGAAACAGAGTAGAAACTGAAAAGAGAAAAGGGAACAAGGGTCGTTTAAACCCTATCTATGGCTAAAGCTGGAAGGACTGAATGTAAACCCTGTGAAATCAATAAATAATATCAGCACCCTCCTCTGGAATCTTGCTCCATGCTTCTGAGTGACACTATATCCTAACTGGTTATGGGTTATATCTGTAAGCCTTGTGAAAATAGTGTGAGACAAAAGAGCAGAGTTTTATTGATAGATATGGATAGAGAGACAGATAGATGCTAGTTGCCCAATATAAATATTTGACAAATTCTATGGCTTGCAATTCCTAAAAGAACATTACAAACATCATTTCATCCTGAGTTCATCCTCAGTCAAGCGAGCATTACAAAAGTGGCTTAGTGTAATCCTCGGCTCCACATCAGCAGTCATTAGCTCAGGCATGTGGAAAACGGTAAATACGTGAGCTGCTAGCATGGAAGAGAAGCTTGCCTCTGTTGTTCCTGCACTGTGGACCCTGGCTCACTGGCTCTGCTCAGAGCCCAGCCCTGTGTTTCAGGGGATGGCTTATCACAGACCAGCTAGGACATCATCTCACTTGCCTAGGACAAAGGAAGACAGAGGCACTGGGTTTGGATGGGCAGAACATGACAAATATAAATTTATTAATTTGTTTGGAATCAAAATTACAGAGGGCGAGTACAGGCTATTTACGCCCACACATTGCTGTCGGAGTGCATTCGAATTACCACAAACATTTTAGATAATAGTTTCATAATTGTTAAAATTACAAATGCATAACTCTCCAGCTAGCAGTTTACCTTTTTTAAAGAACACATCCTACAGAATCAGTATCACCAATGCACTTGTGTGCACAGGAATCTACAGTATCGTTTGCAGTACTCCCCACCTCCAAAGAGAACGTTTGGAAATGTCTTCATTAAGGAGAATAATGGAAAACATGTCAAGACATTGCTAAGGAATATTGTGTAGCTTTGGAAAAAAATGAGCCGGATACTTATATAAGGATCTGGACGTATGTTATATTGAGTGAAAAATGTGTACTGCAAAGATACACACACTCCTGTGGATACAAGCACGTATATAGGGATTTGTTTTTTATTATCAAAACTGCAATAATAATATACATATTCATGTATGTTTTCATAAGCATGCTGGAAAGTGTGGAAGGAACTTTCTAAAACCAGGTTAGTTAGTTGTAGGTGCTATAGCGTTTATAAACAGGTAGTTCATTTCAGTCCTAGAGAAAAAGAAACTGAATCTTAAAGTGGTTAAGTACATTTTCAACGGTAACAAAACTAGAAAGAAGTAGAGCTGGGGCTAAAATACAGGTCTCCCTGAACTATGCTTCCTCCTACAAGTTATGCTTTTATTGCTATATGTGTGTGTGCGTGCACGTGTGTGATTTCTATAACTATCTGTGAAATGATAAAATGTGTCATTTTTTAGTTTGTAGAAAAAAAGTTGTTTTTAGAGTCAGAAAACTTGGGCTTTTACGTCCTGCTGTACTTGACAATATTTCTTTGGTTTGAGCTATTCACTTCAAATCTCGGAGCCGTTGTTTCCACAATTCTGAAGAGGAAATAATAATTCCAGCCTAGATTTCCCTACAAGGTTGTTGTGAGGTTTGAATAAGACAACACAGATCATATAAAAGTAGACTGATTGCAACCTCCATGGAAGCAGGGGCTACACATATTTCTAGCACACATATACCTAGCACACAGCACGGTGCTTGGAACATCGTCACTGCTTCATAATCCTTTCTTTTTAATATAAATTTTATTGAGGTATAATTCCTTATATTAAAATTCACAAATTTTAAGTGTAAAGTGGATGCTTTTCGCCAAATGTATAGATTTTATAACTACCACCTGATTAAGGAGAACATTACTATCACCACAAAGGTTCATTATGCCTGCTGACCTGGTAACTACTGACCGGATTTCTGTCACTAAAAATAGTTTTTCCAATTCTAGAATTTTATATCTTTTGAGGAAGAAACGACTTTAATTTTAACAAAGTCTAATTTGTATATTATTTACTTATTTGTCCTTTAAAAATATTATCTGTGCTAATTGGTCTTGAGAAATCTTTGCTTATGACAAGTTAAAGATATTCTCCTATGTTTTCTTCTATAAGTTTTATGGTTTTGGCGTTTACATTTAGGTCTATGATCCATTTCAAGTTAAACGTTCTTGCATGTGTGACATAAGAGTTATGTTTGTGTGTGTGTGTGTTTATGAATAAACGGTTATTTCAGTACAATTTTTTGAAAAGTCTATCCTTTACCCATTTGGTTACCTTTGTCAAAAATCAGTTGATTAGACATCAGGGAAATGCAAATCAAAAACATAATGAGATGCCACTTCATATGCACTATGATGGGTGTAATAAAAACAGAAAGATAAGTTTTGGTGAGGATGTGGAGAAATTGGAATCTTTATACACTGCTGATGGAAATGTAAAAGGATGCAGCTGTGGTGGAAAACAGTTCAACAGTTCCTCAACAAGCAAAACAGAGTTACCATCTGACTAAGCAATTCCACTCCTAGGTATAGACCCAAGAGAAATGAAAACATATGTCCACACAAAAACTTATACATGACTGTTCATAATATCCATTATTCATAATAGCCAAAAAGTAGAAGGAATCCAAATGTCCATCAACTGATAAAGGGATAAAAATCATGTGGTATATCCTTACAATAGAATATTATCTGGCCACAAAAAGGAATGAAGTACTGATATATGCTACCACATGGATAAATTTTGAAAACATTATACTACATAGAAGAACTCAGTCACCACATATTGTATAACACCATTTATATGAAATGTTCAGAATAGGAAATTCTATAGAAACAGTAGATCAGTGATTTCCTAGGGTTGGGGGGAGGGATATGGGGTCAAAGGGAGAATGATTGCTAATGATATGGGATTTCTTTTGGGGGTTATGAAAAGGTTCTAAAATTAATTTTGTGGATGATTTTACAACTCTGTGAATATACAGAGTGAATATACAACTCTGTGAATATAAACTCTCTCAATTTTATAATTTAAATAGATGAATTATATGATTTAAATTATTTATAGTATCTCAATAAAGAGTTTGTTAAATAATCGATTATATATGTGTGTGTTTTTATTCTGTTCCATTTATCTATATATCTATTCTTATGCTAATACCACACTGTCTTAATTACTGTAGTTTTGCAATGACTCATCAAATTAAGGAGTTTAAGCCCTCCAAATTTGTTCTTTTTTCCCCCAACATATTTTTGACTATTCCATGTCCTTTATATGTTTTATATACAAACTTTATACTCACTCTGACAATTTCTACAAAAATACTTGCTGGGGTTTTCCATGGGATTTCATTGTATCTATAGATCAATGTAGGATAAATGGACATTTTAATAGTATTGAATCTTTGAATCCCTACATGTGGGGATATCTCTTAATTTATTTCAACTTTTTAAAATTTCTCTCAGCAATGCTTTTTCACTCTAGTTTTCTGTTTTAGGTCTTAGTATAGAAGTTTTAAAAGTTTTTGGTGAATTAATTCCTGTTTTAAATTTTATTGTAAATATTCAAAATCTTTTTATTTTCCAACTATTTATTGCTAGTATACAGAAACATAAATGATATAGGCCTATTGACTTTGTATCCTGCAATCTTTATAGGCCCATTTATTAAGTCTATCAGATATTTTTGTATATACCTTATGGTGTTTTATGTAGACAATTATGTTTTACTTTGTATTTTTCAATCTTTATACACTTCATTCGTTTTTCTTACATTATTGCACTGGCTAGTACGATATTGAATAGAAGTTTTAAGAGTGGACATTCTTGTCTTGTTTCCAATTTTAGAGGGCAAGTATTTGGTCTCTATTAGGTATGATTTTGTCTGTAGGTTTTTCAGTAGATGCTCTTTAGTGAGTTGAAATTTCATTGTATTTCCAGTTTGCCAAGAGGTTTTATTTACCTATTTTTAAAGGAATGGGTGTTGAATTTCATCAAATGCTCTCTTTATTTATTAA
The DNA here is from genome assembly GCA_031878705.1 of Tapirus indicus. Lineage (NCBI taxonomy): Eukaryota > Metazoa > Chordata > Mammalia > Perissodactyla > Tapiridae > Tapirus > Tapirus indicus. The sequence continues at coordinate 25,098,564 of CM062927.1, read as the reverse complement.
TATAATCACATAACTTTTCCCTTTTATTCTATTAGTGTGGTGACTTACAATAATTGGTTTTTGAATATTGAAAGAAACTTGCATTTCTCGGATCAACCCTACTTGTTAATGATATATGATCCTTTTTATACATCTTGGATTTGTATTCCTAACATTTTGTTAAAGACATTTGCATCTATTTTTATGAGAGATATTGGTTTATAATTTTCTTTTCTTGGATTTTTTGTTGGGGGGGGTAAGATTTTTAGTAGCAGGATTGCATCGGCCTTGTTCAATAAGCATGGAAGTGTTCTCTCCTCTATTTTCTGAACATATTTGTCTAATGTTGGTCATATTTCTTCCTTAAATGTTTGATAGAACTCACCATGATGCCAATTAGTAATTTTTTTCTAAATTAGTTGTCTCTATTGCTTGTCTTTTTTCATTTCATTGATTTCTGCTCTTATTTTGGTCATTTCTTTTCTTTGTGTTTTGTTCTTTAAGCTTCTTAAGCTTCAAGCTTCTTAAGTTGGAGAACAGCACACTTGATTTCAAGCCTTTCTTCCTTTCTTATATAGCCATTTAGCGTTATAAAATTCCCTCTAATAACAGCTTTAGCTGAATTGCACAAATATGCATGTCGTTTTTTCATTGTCATTCAATTCAAAGTATGTTCTAATTTCTTTAGTAATTTCTTCTCAGCTTCTACGTTATTTCAAAACATGTTATTTAATTTCCAAATATTTGAGAATTATCTGGATATCTTACTATTACTGATTTCAAATTCAATTCTCTTGTGGTCATAGAATATATTTTGTAAGATTTTAATCACTTGAAATTTTTTAAAATTTTAATAATGTATTTTATTAAACCAAAAATATAAAAAATAATATTTCAACACATAATCAAAATGCAAATTATTAATGAGATATTTTACATTCTTTTTTAATACTAAATCTTCAAAATCTGGTGTGTATTTTACAGTTACAGTATGTCTTTTTTTTTTTGAGTAAGATTGGCCCTAAGCTAACATCTGTTGCCGATCTTCCTCTTTTTTTTTTCTTTTTTCTCCCCAAAGCCTCAGTGCATAGTTGCATATCCTTCTAGTTCTTTTATGTAGGACACCGCCTCAGCATGGCTTGATGAGCAGTGAGTAGGTTCATGCCCAGGATCCAAACTGGCGAACCCCAGGCCACCGAAGCAGAACACGCGAATTTAACCACTGCACCACTGGGTCGGCCCCTACAGTATGTCTTAATTCATATTAGCACATTGCAAGTGTTAGCAGCCACATATGGTGAGTGGCTACTCTAATGGATTGCATGGCTCTTTACTGTGCTTCTCTACTCTACTATGCTGCCAGGAGCAAAGCCCCAGATGCAGTTTTTAAATTTATTTTTTTTAATATGAGGGACGCTTGATTTGTTTATCCAGTCAGAAACTTGAAAACATATGAATTGGACAAACAAGACTAATGAGCTATTTCATTAGATTTTCAAGAAAGTTTTTTAAAGATCTATTTTTTTATTGGGGTAACATTGGTTTATAACATTATACAAATTTCAAGTGTACATCATTATATTTCGATTTCTTTGTAGACTACATCGTGTTCACCACCCAAGGACTAATTACCATCCAACACAGTAAACATGTACCCTGTCACTCGTTTCACCCTCCTCACTTCCCCTTTCCCTTCTGGTAACGACCAATCTAATCTGTGTATCTATGTGTTTGTTTGTTGTTGTTGTTGTTATCTTCTGCTTATTCATCTGAAATTTATTGAGACTTAATGGCCCTTAACGTAGTCTAATTTGTTGAATATTTCGTGTTACTTGGTCAGTTAGGTCAGGGTGGTTCATAATGTGATTTAGATCTTATTTATTTTTACTGGGTTTTTTTCCTACTTGTTCTTCCATTACTGAGAGAGAGAGATGCTAACATCTCTGACTATGGTTCTGAATTTGTCTATTTCTCACTTTAGTTCTGTCAGTTTTTGCTTCATCAATTGGAAGCTTAGTTTTTATGAGCATACGTATTTTGGATTGTTATGTCTTCCTGGTAAATTGTTCCTTTTATCATTATACAATGTCCTTCTTTATCTCTTATAACACTTTTTATGTTGAAGTTTCTTTTCATTTGGCATTAAAATAGTCATGCCTGTCTTCCTATGTTTATTGTTTGCATGGTATATCTTTTTCCTCCCTTTACTTTATTTTTTTTTTTAGAAATTCAACTTTTTATTTTTTCACTTCCAGTAAAGAAGATTGAATTAAACATAATTTCAGTTCAAGGCATATTACCACCATAGGTCTATGAAAATCTCTTCTCTTGTTTATTTATATCTATATACTCCCTATTCTGCTTATTTGCCCTGTCCCCAATTGGCAACCATTCTGTTTTTCTTTTTTTTTTTTTTTGTGGGGAAGACCAGCCCGGAGCTAACATCCGTTGCCAATCCTGCCCTTTTTGCTGAGGAAGACTGGCCCTGGGCTAACATCCGTGCCCATCTTCCTCTACTTTATATGGGACGCCGCCACGGCATGGCTGACAGGCAGTGTGTCCGCAGGCGCCGGGGATCCGAACTCGCGAACCCGGGGCTGCCAAGCGCGAACTAAACCGCTGCGCCACCGGGCGGCCCCACCATTCTGTTTTTTAATAGCCAGCATATAATTTTTTGAGATGAATTCTTGCAAAATGTGTATTGTTATTTTGTATACTTGTGCATTTTTAATTTACACAAATGATATTATATCTCATTCTTTTTCTTATTTTCTTCACTGTCATTTTCTTTTTTTTTGAGGAAGATTGGCTCTATGCTAACATCTGTTGCCAGTCTTCCTCTTTTTTTTTTCTTTTTTTCTCCCCAAAGCCCCAGAACATAGTTGTGTATCATATTGCAGAGTTGTAGCTCTTCTATATGGGATGCCACCCCGGCATGGCTTGATAAGCGGTGAGTAGGTCCGCGCCCAGGATCTGAACCAGTGAACCTTGGGCTGCTGAAGCGGAACGCATGAACTTAACCACTACGCCACAGGGCCAGCCCCTTCACTGTGTTGTTTTTATGACAGACCCATATTTATGTGTGTGTGTGTGTGTGTGTGTGTGTGTGTGTGTGTGTGTGTATATATATATATATATATATAATTTATTACTTTTTGCAGCATGGTATCCTGTGGTGTGCATCTACCACAATTTACCTCTTCAATCTCCAGTAATGGACCCTTAAATTGCTTCCAAATTCCCACTACCATACACATGCCACCATGAACAACCCCATAGTTGTTCTAAAATAGTCTCTTTAAGAATATTCGTAGGAGCTTCTTGAGATGAACACGTAGGAATCTAACTGTTGGGTCAAAAGTTTTCATCACATTTAATTTGCCCAAGTATTGTCACACTGGCTCCAGAAGGGCTGTATCAGTCCTCTCTCCAGCAGTGTATGAGGAATGCTGTAGCCCCACATCTTTTCCGACTTGATATTATCCTACTCTGTAATTTTTGCTGATTTAATTAAGTTACAAAATGTTATCACGTTCTTGTTTAAATTTCCATTTCTTTGATGACCAATACATTTGAACATCTCCACGTAGACATGTTAGTCTTTTGGGTTTCTCCTTAAGCAAATTGACTTTTTGCATCATTTGCCCATTTTTCCATTAGTGTTGACTTACTAATGTTCTTCATACATCCTAGATAGTAGTCCCTTGTTGGCTTTAGATACTTTAGGTATCTCCTCAAAATCTGTCTTTTGTCTCCTAACTTTGTCCAAAGTGTTCTTTGTTGAACAGACTTGACATCCGTTCACTGCGGTTTTATTTACATACAGTGACATTCATCCTTATAGGTATTCAGTTCCATGAGTTTTGACAAATATATACAGGCGTGTATCATTGAGTGCTTACTATGTGCTAGGCGCTTGTCTATGTATTTTATGTGCATTAACTCATTTAATCCTCACACTAAGCCTATGTGATAGGTACTATTCTTCATGAAGCACAGAGAGTTTAAGCAATTTGTCCAAGTTCACACCAGAGCCAAGACCTAACCCAAGGCATCGGAACCGCCAAGCCTGGCATCAGAACTCATGCATGAACTATCACACGTGCAGGTCCCCTTACCTAACAAGAGAATTTCTCTCTTAAGAGTTTGCAGACGATCAGGCTTAATAGTCGCTTAATAGCAGGCAATTGATTCGGGGATTGTGATTCATGTTTGTGTCAGGGCTCGTATCTTCAGCACAGTGCCAGGAGTCCTTTATATCCATTTTCCAGAGTGGCACTTTAGGTGACAATTCTAATTTCAAGTGTTCTCAGATCAGAGTCTCTCACTGTGAGTCTTCAGGCACCCAGCTGCAGTGGACTCTGGATGGAGTTGTTGGTGTAAAATCTCTTGAGCATCCAGGGATTCCAATGTCTGGTTGATATTAATGGACGTCTATGGGCTTTGTTTTTCCTTTGAAAAAGATTCATTATTCGTATCTCCAATTTTAGTAAACACCATTTAATAAAGAAAATATGTAGTAGAATATCGAGTCAGAGCCAATTTTTTTCATTCACCCATTTATATATACAGTCAATTCCTCATTCATTTGATAAAGACTAAATGAGAACATAATTGGTACAAGGAATTGAAAGATTGATAAGATATATTTTAGAAGACAAGGGTGGAAATAATACAATAGAGGAATGTAAGCCTATTTGTCTATTAGGTGATTGTAAAACATCTTACTAAGAAATCCACCTCATCTATATGACACATTGACTAAATGCTAGTATCTAACTTCACGAATTGATTTAGATGTCATTATATTATCCTACTTCGTAGACGGAGAAACTGAGACCCAGGAAAGTGAAGTGAATTATATCTTTCACTTTCTTCTTCTTGGGCCAGGCTTATAGTAATAGAGTGGAGGTTGGGGATTTTGAAATATTTAACTCTGTGGTCTTGAGTATGACTCACTTGCCTTCTGTGTTAAATGTGAATTTCAATTTTCCAAGCATTGTCTACTATACTGCATGTATGTGTGTTGTACAAAATATAAAGTGTTGCACAAATGTATGACTTAATAGTGGGTATTGCCTGTTCCTACGTGTCTGCCTTACTTTAAGGAAAACTTTATTTCTGGGCAAAATTGAGTGTACTAGATATTCTTAAAGGGGTTGTTGCTATTTGTGACTATTCAGTGTTTTTCTTTTGCTTATAACACCATGATTTTCTTTGGAAAATGACTACTTCCTCATTTCCTCATTTCATGTTCCCCTGGTAGGACTAAGAGCTATGCCTTATCCCCTCCCCTAATCCCCACCCAGGATTTTGACCAGAACTATTGAGAGAGTAGTTATCTCCTAAAGATTGGCTTTGGAGTTCCCAGTTTTACAAGCCAAGATATATCCTTTTCCTGAATAAGCTAGTTTGATTCCTTTCATCTCCCTGGCACTTCACACATGGCCATCTCCTTCCTGGAAAGTAGAATTCTGAGGAGAATATCAATGCTTTATTCATATTTATTTTTCCAAGCACAGAGCACAGTCCTTGGAACATAATAGACTCTGAGTAAATGCCTGCAAATCTGCAGGAGTTTATTGCAATACTTACAGATATTGACTTCCTCATGGCAGAGAACAAAACACCCAAGGGCTTGTTGTGTGGGCACTCACAACACTGCCTCCTTACACCTCACCCCCAGCATGTCCAACCAGAGCAGTGCCCAACATAGCACTTAATTCACTCATTCCAGTATTAAAAGAGCTCCTCTCACCAATTGCTACTGAGCTTTGAAATGTGTGCTTATTCTCAGAGAGAAAGCTACATTTTTTTTTCTTAATATAATTATGTTGAACAGTCAAGCGTCAAGGTGGGGAGAAAAAAATTACACTAAAATGGGTGCTAAATAATGGTCAGGTGTGTCCTTTGCATTTCTAACGCCTTCTTGCCTCTGAGAGAGGGAGGGAGAAGAGGAGGCAAAACCAAGTGGCTGAATATTTTAAGGCTGATGAACAAACGACTTTATTATGGGGAAGATTGCTGCTCCTCTTGTGTAATGTCATAACTTTTGGTATAACTCAGCTTTTAAAGACTCTGTGGGGAAGGCAGAATCTCAGAACAAACTGCCATTAATATTTAACACACACACACCAAAAAATATTAGCCCCTTAAGCTTTTATGAAGTCTTTATGGGGAAAAAAAGAGACCAAACTACAAGTGAAGTCACACTTCCAAATAAAAAGCAGCAATCTTAACTACAGCAACTGTGGGGAGAATTAAGAAACAGATTCCAACTCTGAGTCGTTATGTCTGCAATAAATAACTATTTAGGTCCTTGGGAAATGATATAAATCCCCCGTTTTTTTACTCTTTATTTCTTTGGTTGTGAGTGCAGTAGTTACAGAATCTAAACTAATGATGTAACATTTGTAATTGTCACTAATACAGACTAGCACTAACCATTACTTCCTATTGTAAACCACTCCCTATTTCTTTCAGAATTAACGTGCTGGGCAAGTGGCATTGTGGAATAGCTCTCCTTCCTCTCCCACCCCTCAACCCAATTGGAAATGTTACCTAATTAGATCTTAAGCCGAAAGCCAAGGCTAAGCTGGCATTTCCTTCTCCTCTGCTGAGCATCAGGGATTCCAGAATCTTTGCTCTTAGTACTTGCTCATATCAGCCCTGGGAACATTAGTGGCAGCTCCATGGGAACGGAAGTTGCACTTCCATAGCTGGTGTATGTTTGGTTGGTATCATCACACTATCGCCATGTGAGATAGTGTTTGCCAGAAAAGGCAAAGCTAAGTTGAAGCACTGAAGGTCAGACTGCAATGTGCTCTGTGAGGATTTCTGCCCCAAGTCCCACTACTTGGGGACCAAAGGGCAGAATCAGAATGGAGCGAAGGAAGAACTCTGAAAATGTTAAAGTTGTTCATTACCACTAAAAACTCTTGGGACACAAGGTGGAGACAGATGGATGAGTAAGAAGCAGCAGAGTTTAGTAGCTGAATCTTGGCAGCAGATGTTGAACCTAGATTCAGATTTGCTTTTCAGCCAGTTTCTTACCTTTATGTGTCTTCTTACTGTTTTTAAACCTTGTGAAGTTGTTATGACCCTTCCTAGTTGATTGACAAGTGCTATTCAATTTTAGTTTCTTAAATTTTTCATATAGTATATAATGATGTATTGATTCTTTGATATTAAAAATAGTCATTTGCATGTGTTATTTTCTGTGTTTTTTTTGTAGACACATGATTCCTATTGTCCACTAATTGAAATCTTCCTCATTCATCTCCACCAATTATTTCGCTTTTGTAGGTACTAGTGAAAGTAATGATTATCAAAGCAAACCAAAATAAAAAATTGTCATTCATTGACTGCTAAATACTTTGCAGGTGCTCTGCTAAGCGGTTTAAGTTAGTATCACTTAATCTCTATAACAACCTTATGAATTAGATTCTCAATTTTCTCATCTATAATATAAGGCTACTCAGAAAAATCAAGAACTTAACCAAAGTTAACACAATGTTGAGAGTTCAGCTAAGCTACTCCAAGGTATTGCTACCTGGGCATCCATTTTGTTTGGCCAAACAGCCTGTGGGCCCCTTAAACTGACACTAACCCCACATGCACGTGCATGCCCTAGAGAGCAGCCACAGAGTCACAAGCCAATGTAAGTCCCTGGTATGATTTCCCCAACAGCCCTTGTGATCAATAGTCTCCCCTGTCTCCCACTACCTGTATGCCTTATGCTCCTCCTAGATAAGACACCCCCTGCTCCCCACTAATCCCCACTCTTTTGGTTTGAATTGACCAACCTGGTCCTGGCACAGGAAAACAGAGCACTCCACTCAAGGACCCTAATAAAGGTGTGTGCCCCATGTCTTGTCTCTCTGCCTTGACCTCCCCGTGCAGCGCCTTGAGGCATTCTGGTTATTTCCTCCAGGACCTGTGAATCATAAACTTCTCTATTTCAGTTTCTCTTGTGGTCTGCAGTTGAACTGTGGCTCAACATCCAGCACCCTGGGCTCCACGTAACAGATGTTAAATTAAAAAATGTCATAGCACAGTTATAGATGGCAGTGCCAATATTAACACGCAAGTACACCCATGTATCTCAGAAGCTGAGTCCTTGACTCTCATGCTCTATGTCGGAGCTCATTACTCCCACCCTCGTCCTCCCTCTTTTGTCCCAGTTGCATGCCTCCATTACTGCATTTCTCATACTGGATCACAACGATTAGTGTTAGTATTCTTTTAGTGTTTCAAACATGGTGCAGGTCGCTGAGGATGCATGCATAAGACATGGCCCATTTTCTTAAAGATGTCACACCCAAGCCTGCACTCCGTACTTCTGCAGCTACCTCCTAACTGTTCTCACTGCTTCCACTCTTCTTTTTCAGACTGCTTTCCACATTGCATCCAGAGTGATCATTCCAAAATTCAGATCTGATTATGTCACTCATCTGGTTAAAAGCAACTCATGGCCTCCATTGCTTTTAGGATCGAAATGGTAATCCTTAGCACAGCCTATAATATGATCATGATCTGGCCCCTATGCAGCTTGGTAGCCTCTTCTCAGACTTCTCACCCCATTCTCTGCGTCAGTTCATCCAGAGCTTCTTACAGCACCTCAGGTGTCATGCTTCCTCAGACAACGTTGCCTGGAAACATTTTACCCCTCTTTACTCACATGCTTCCCTCTGCCTGCCGTATACCTATCTCATAGAGTTTGCTACTAGTCTTAGCTCAGAAGTACTTCCTAACAGACCCCGCCCTGACTTTGAATATGGGAAATCTCCCCTTTGTAATTACACACAACCCCATGTATCTCTGTCCTTTTGTAGCTCTTTCCTGGTAATACTTTCATATTTTGTGGTGTGACTGAGTCACAAATGCAGATGTCCCTATAAAATTCTAAGCCTCAAGGAGGCAGGAACTGTGTCTCTTTTTTGCCCACCATGATCTAGCATCTTAGGCCCTCAATTCATAGCTGTTGAAAATCACCTAGTTGGGTATATCCTAATGGAGGGTATGGTGCACGGGGTACCCAGAAGAAGTATGCACTCTGATTAGCAACTTCTCCTGGAGGGAAGTTTACTTGTCTTTTCTTATCTATCATGTCATCTCAAATATGAAAAGAATCTTAAAGTCACCCCATCCAATTCCCTGTGGCTACTTGAATTCTGATACTATTATAGACCTTTGATGTCCAAAGAGGCTGATAATCCTGAGCAAAAGCATGCTTAAAAGGGCCTTTGGGTACCTGCCATTCTCCAGCCTCAGGCCTGCTGTGCTGATCACCTGGCTGTGCTGTCCATGTGTATGTTTCCATTCTAATTTTTTTCTTAAGAAACTGGAATTGTGATAGATTTCATCATTAAAGAACTACTGTGAGAAGTGCAGGGCAGTTACTGTTATATAAAAATCATGTGAAAAACGAAGAAACAGAATTTCACTGAGACTGAGCAACTTTTCAAGAGTACCTGCCCAGTTCTAAGATAAGACAGAGTTTTTAGCCCAAGGATGCTATTTTCCCTGTAGGATGTTCTGATTAAGTGTGTGTTAATAATTCTGGTCCTGCCACTTGCTGACACTACAGACTTGGACCATCTACATCCCTGCTCTGTTCTTAGTTTCATAATATTGGTAAGTGGAGATAATGTATATATATCATAGCTATAAATGTTAATTTAATAATAATGATATATGAGCAGTATTATTATTACTACTAATATTGTTGTAGTTGTTTTCTCTATATGCAGTGGGCCTGCCCTGTGGTTGTCTCAGTCAATATTTGAGAAACCTGAATAATCAGTTTATACTGTATCTCCTTCTAAAACCAGTGTGCTTCTGAGAGCTGAGAGAACCTCTTGGCTAAAAGCTCTGCCCCCGTGGTCACACAGAGCAAGTTCAAGTTCTCCAGCCCCGGCTCTGCAATTGCAAGCTGCATGACCCTGATCAAATTGCATAGCTCCCCTAAACCTCAGTGTACCACTTACCTGTAAAATGGAAATAATACTTATCCCATAGGTTTATTTTTAGTACTAAGTGAAGTATAACATGTAAAATATTTACCCCCTTTGAGCTCTTTCTAAACGCTGGGCTAATTTTTGCAGATGAAGTCATTAATAATAAATATCATGATCATTATTGTAAAAAGACACCACTCGTCATAAGCAAGCCAAATATATATAAAGTAATTTAGCAATATATTTCTCTCATCTTAGAATAGGAGGGTTTTTCAATTTAGCATCTGTGGTTGTATGTTTATATATTCAGACAAAATGGGCATAACTCTACTCCCATAACACAAAAAGCCAAATTTAGATTGCTGCTAACACAATTTCCACTGTTGCTGAATGTTTCAGTCTTGGAGAAGACTTAATAGATTGGGTTTCTTTCACGGGGCAGAGGACGTGACTTGAGGCCTTGGTTAAATGGACACAAAAGCATAGCTCCTGGTAGCAGTGTGCATGGAATCTCATTACTATTCATGGCTCTTGCTGTCCCCTTGTTCTCTGCACTTTCTAAGGCCCCGGGCATTTCTTTTTGGGTTTCATTTTCACTTCATTAATTTTCTGATTTTTTTTCTCCTCAGCCTGGAGACTTGAGTAAAATTTTTGCCTTGGTCATTCAAAAGCAAGGGGCAAGCTCCTTCTCTCCAATGGAATGGTGGGTATGTCCTTGTTTATGCACCTTTTTAGGCCTCCCTACTTCCAAAGAGGTTTTTAGGCAACTTCTAGCAACAGTACAAGATATTCTTAAACCATCTGCACAGACTGTAAGTCAAAATCGAGGGAGGAAAGAGGCAAAGAAGGGAAAACAATATCAGGAAAGGCGAGTCAAGAAAAGCTGCAGCGTTTAGACATAAAACTTTGTACTTCTCTTCCTTAGAGGACGAGGAGAATAACTTTCTCTGCATTGTCTGTGTGTGTGTGTGTGTGTGTGTGTGTGTATCATGCTGTTGAGCATGATTTAAGTTAAAATTAAGATATAGGTTTAGGAATGTAGACATTTTTGAGGAGTATTCTGCATTATATTTTCGTGTCCCCTCTAAAGTCCTGCATGAGAAATGTCCTTTAGAATTCAATTGTAGGCAAAACCTTGAGGAACTAGAGTATTTCTCTATTCTTATAAGGACAACTAATATGAGCAATCATATTCCCCTTTTTTCTTTGACTGCCAGGAAGCTCAGAATCTGATGCTTAATTATAACCACTGTATTCTGTGCAGCTGGTATGTTGTCCCTTTTCTGTGGACTTAGCTTTCTTACTCTATTTCTATATTTTTCATATACGTATCTTTTGTTTTATACTCTTTGTTGTCGACTGAATATTTGTGTCGCCCCTTCCCCCAAAAGTTTGTATGTTGAAGCCCTAACCCCAATATGACTATATTTGGAAATAGGCACTGTGTGGAGATGATAAAGTTTAAATAAGTATATAAGGGTGGGGCTCTAATCCAAGAGGTCTGTTTCCCTTATAAGAAGAGGAAGAGACACCAGAGCTCTGTCTCTCTCCACCAAGTGAGGACACAGTGAGAAGGCAGCCATCTGCAAGCCAGGAAGAGAGCTCTCAGTAGGAGCTGAATCAGCCTGCACCTTGATCTTGGACTTCCCAGCCTCCAGAACTGTGAGAAATAAATTTCTGAAATAAATTTCTGAAACCACCCAGTCTGTGGTATTTTGTCATGGCAGCCTGAGCAGACTTTTACACTACTAAAATCTTTTAGAAAGAGATTATGTGTTCTGGCAACAAATTTGTCTTCCCTGCTAAGAATATGGCACACAAATAAAACTCAATCTCTTAGGTAGCTTTCATTTTGAAATACCACTACAACTTCTACTATTACTGTTACTACTGCTACAGTTAGTAAACACTGCTTGATCATCAGGGCAGAGACACTATTATTTTTATTTTTGTTTTTTATCCTTTACTCCTAGAGGAATTTGTATTGTTTATGCATAGATTATTGAGCAATGTTTTTAAAAAGTTTGTGTCCTGGAGAACACTTTTGCAAAACATCTGAAGAGGTTTCAGATACATCCACCCTCACTGAGAGGACCCATAAGACTGACCCAGAGCTCTTTACCTGCAATTCTAATGGAAGCATAAGAGGAGGCAGCAGAGTCTAGTTCTTATGTGTAGCTTTGTCATTGATGGCCTGTATAATCTTGGAACTTAAAAACTCTTGGAGTGAAGAGTAAACATTTTTTATTGGTTTATCCCTAATGCACGTATACTGTTGCCTTTTGCTTTTGTAAGGAAAGAAAAGGTAAACAGTTGAATTTTCTCTTTGATCAGTTTTCAAAGTAGTGTTGATTCCCTATCACCCTCCAAAAATAATAAACGTGGTTTATTTGTTTTTTATAATTATTATGAATTCATGAATTGAAATACCTATGTGTTTCAATCCATTGAATGTATTAATGTATTGATGCTTAAATCATCAAATCATCCCATATTTGGCTGGTGGTACCATGTTCAAGTGGACTCCACATGAACCTATTTTCTTTGACAGCTTCCATGCTCTGATCCATGATCATCTTGTACATTTCTTACTCTAGTGCTGGAGTGAGCTGCTTCTTTAAGGAAGGCTTGTTCCTTGTAGTAGCTAATGGTATTTAAAGACCAAACTCTAAGTCTTTAGAGGTGCTCGTGGTTACTGGGTTGTTCACTGTTTCCAGGCTTTTTCAGTAGGCAGAGTTGAATATAAATTTTATTTTGTTTTTAAGATAAACTATATCATGTGTTCATATTGACATTTTCTATTCAACTTCAGGACTATGAGATTTTTGTTTAACTACAGTGACCTTATATTTGTATCTTCTTTCTCCCAATTTGAAAACTTGGTTTTCAATGACATCAACAAACTCATTTTCTTGATACTACAATACTCACATACATAACAATGTTAAAATCACAATATCTAGGGACTGGCCTGGTGGTAGCGGTTAAGTTCTCACGCTTCACTTCTAGCGGCCTGGGTTTGCGGGGTGGGGGGGGGGTGGGTCAGAACCCTGGCATGGACCGATGCACCACTTGTCAGCCATGCTGTGGTGGTGTCCCATATAAAGTAGAGGAAGATGGGCACGGATGTTAGCCCAGGGCCAATCTTCCTCAGCAAAAAAGAGGAGGATTAGCAATGGATGTTAGCTCAGGGCTGGTCTTCCTCACACACACACACACACACACAAATGACAATATCTACACTACTACCCACAATATGATTACTAAAAATGCACTTTGAGATTTTTTTTGTAGTATTTAAGGTATATTCCACTAGGAACATATTATAAAAGTCCTGTGTTTTATAGATCCTTGGACGAATTCCTCTCTATTGCTGAAAATGGAATATAAAGTTATGTGTTCATTTGTTTTATTTTATTTCTGATTTTTTTCAGGATTTTTTATTATTAAATTGTGTTTATAATTATGTAAAGTATTTACATCATTTCATAGTCAGATCCAAATGAGGTATTCAAAGAGGTGTAGACTAGTCCATCCCTGACCCTTTCCATTCTGTTCTTCTCCACTCCATAGGTAATCTATATTTCACTGTATGATCTATGCTTCTGTTTAAAAGAAGAGGTAAGTGTGTGTTTGCATGTGTGTGAACACTCTTATCAATAAATAGTATCATTATATTCCCCTCTTTACTGCTCCTTGCTTTTTTTCACTTTACAGTATCTTCTGGAGATCATTTCACAGTTATTTATAGAAACATCCTGCATTACATTGTACAGTTCTACAGTATTCTGATGTGTAGTTGTACGGTAGTTTATAGAAAGTATCCTCTATTGATGTTTATTTGTTTTTTCCCAATTTTCTGCTATCACAAATAGTGCCGAGGTAAATAGTCATTCATACCTTTTAATATTTTGGTTTATGTATCTTTCAGTAAACTCCTAGAAATTCAGAATAAATGCATGTCATTTTGCTAGGTATTGCCAAATTCTCCTCCAGAGGGCATGTTCCATTTAGCATTCCCCAACCAATGCATGAGACTTTAGCTGGGCTTTTGACCACAGTTACTTGGTAACTAATTCAAAAGTCAAGTCTTCGGCGAATATCTGAAGGGTAGGTGGACTATGTATTGCCTCAAGGAAAATGAATGTCATGTGTGGACTGCAAAGACCCTTCAAGCCCCCATTGATATTGCCTCATCTCCCGGATTTAATATTTATGATAGATATCCTCCTCCCTCCATCTCCAGTCTTGGTCTGGGTAGACTGTTCTCTTTCACACTTGAATGATGAACTGTTCTACCATAGTTCTACCATAGCACTTGTATTACTGTGCAATAAGTGTGTGTCCTAGTCTAGACTATGAGCAAGCTCCTTGATGGCACAGACCACGACATACTCCTCTTTACAGTATCAGTGCCTAATATTGTGTCTTGCACATTGTAGGAAGTTAATACATGATTGACCAATGATCTACATTGGTCTTTTGAGCTTTCTTTAAGGTTTTTATCTCATATTTATACATCTCTTTCAAATGCATATAAAAGAAGTTTTGTTATTTTTACACCTAGGGGATGCTACAATGAGTTTTGAATCTGGGAAAAGTTCTACCCTGTACCTCCATGTCTCCACCTGACAGATTAAAAATCGTTAACACCGTTTGTTGGTCAGGAGAGGGATTCTTTTTTATGGTTAATGTGTTGTAAATGAGTTGAAATGAACTATGTACAACTGAGGAGCAGACTGAATTCCAGCATAGTCTTTCTATACTTTTCACCTTGAGTAAAAGTACAGCCTAGTTACTCAAGTAGGGGCGTCACAAGCCTTACCCACTGATGCCTCAAGGCAATATGGATTTATAGTAACAGATGGTCCACACACTAGACCCTTCTTAAAATTATATGAGTTGGTATATGTGTGGGAGTCGTTAGGTGACTCAGTCGCTGAATCATGGAACAATTACAGCGAACCGATACATTGCTCCTGTCCTGTTCCTTAACAGAAATATGCTAGTGAAACACTTGCATCTGCTGCAGATGGAGTTGCTAAGGAGAAAGTTACAGTGGCTGCCATCTGCTAATTTCAGACATGGAATTCTTAATGTGGCGCAGCAGTCTACTACTTTCCCATATTATCTGATTTTATTGTGATCAACTAAATCAAGTAAACCTTGTCCTTGGAGGTACTTTTGTTTTTTTTAAAACTGAAAGAATATGAGATGTTGTATTTTTATTGCCTAAGATCATATTATTCTTGGAATATAAGCATACATAAAATAAGATACACATATATAAGAAGCAAAAAAAGAGAAAATCATAAAAAGGAACTACTGCAAAAGCCAAGACTTGCCTTGCAGCCTGGGAAAATAGAACAGGTCAGACTGGATTAAACAGACTTGGTTTGGAGTTGCTGTGTGAACTTTGACAGGTTAATTAATTTCTATGTGTCTCAATTTCCTTATTTTTGAAAGTAGTGACATTAATTCATGACATATATAGTCATTCTAAAAATTGAATGTAATTAGATATACAAAGCATCAACTATGATGTTTGGTCATACCAATAGTAGACAAAATAAATGTGAGCTAACAGTGATAAAGTAAGACATTTACCTTATATTTGAAAACATTTTTTTGTGTGATAGCACTTTTTATTCCTTTTGGATACACACTAGTTTATTATCATCTGACCTTGGAAAAATTCCACTACACATTAGGCAAAAAATTTAATTAGGCGTATATACACAAGACATGCATATGGCATGTTTTGCCTCACATGGCAGAAAGAGAAGACCTCTCATGTTTCTTCTTAAAAGGGCACTAAGCCCATCATAAGGGTCTCACCCTCATGAACTCATTTAGACCTAATTACCTCCCAAAGGTCCCATCTCCAAGTACTGTCACTTTGAGGGTTAGGACTTCAACACAGGGACTTTCAAGGGGACATAACTCAGTCCAGAGCAACCCCCTTGAGGTTAAACGTATCACTGACTTACTCTGCCCAATGGAGTGTGTGCAGAAGCTTTTAATTGCCAGGACTGGAATCTCCAGCTCACTCTTTACCTGCTATCGTGGTTGGGGAGTAATAAGAGTAGCAGCCCCAAGATAGTAATAAGATAGTACCAGCACATAGATAGTACTTCCCGGAGGGTTGACTGGGACCCTACGGACTTTGCATGACCAAGAAATGAACTTTCTTGTGTGACGCCATTGCAGTCTTGGTGTTTGTTACCACGCAATAACCTATCCTATTTCTGCTTCATAGAATACTCAATACATGAGTGTCTTTCCCTTAAAATAAAAATTTAGAAATCTGCATTCTACCACACTAATTTTAAGTTTGTACTATTCTTGCAAAAAAAAAAAAAATCAATGTTCATGAAATAAATGTAGCGTGTAATTTAAACAAGACCACGGTAGGTTTTAAATGACTTCATCAATCCAGTTTCACTTACTGTGATTATATTAAGAGGTAAAAATGAACTTAAAAAATATTCAAAAGTTGTTGTTTTTACCAATTTATGCTGTTTTTTCAGATAGTAAAGTAGGGTGCTGTCTTGAACATTACTGAGATTGGTACAAAAACTATGTCTCAGAAAAGCATGGAAGGCCTGAATTTTTATTCCACTGATATTATGAATTTCCTGGGAGATTTTACAAAAATATTTCATTGCTTGGTGCGATTGATTTTTCTCATCTTTCAAAAAAGAGTTTGAGTGATGGTCCATTCTACACCCTGGGCCTATTGTGAAGGCCAGACGTGGTCAAAGAAATTTAAAACTTTGTATGTTCTTCTTAAATTTCCCAATCAATAGATTTATTTTTATTATTATTTATGCTCTCACAATTACTAGGGGTGTTCAATTTTATTCATATGACAAAATACAATCTTCTTAGTGGTGTTTACTGCTTCCTACTGTTTCAGAATGAGGAAGTTGTATATTAACTATTCACCAAACTAATATATGGAAATTTCGACTTTGTCAAAAAATTTTAAACTCTTGTTGATAACAACAATTAAAATCCAATCAAGGAAAAATAGTTCATCATGGCACACCTGTGAAAAATGGGACTTAATTGAAGAATACATGTGTTAATATTTGGGAAATGAATTAAAACTTAGTTTTCTTGATTAAAAATTGTCTTTACTTATTTGCTTGTTTATATGGCTTCCATAGTTCTCAAAACCTCCAGGAGTTTAATTTCAAGAAGGTTGTTTTTGTTATCTAAATACTTTTTAAAAGCTTTTTTTATAAAGACAGGCAAGAATACTCTGCTTCCTTTCTGCTTCAGTGTTTTTTCTTCTGACACACACACACCCATTTTGTTCTAGATGTAAACCAAATAATAGAACAATTATACAAACCAATCATACAAATATGTGAATAATCCTTTACCATTTGTAATAAATTTTCTACATACTGCACTGTTTGCCCATCACAACTGTCTTGTGAGATTAGTCAAGTTATTTACATGAAATGTATGAGGAAATTGAGATGTGGCTAGTAAATTTGGGAATAGAATCTCAAGTCCAGGTTTCCAAATCCAGTGCTATTTTTCCTGCTTCCCAAATACTCAAGTCCCATTAACTTAAGAGAATTTTATGTTTAAATCCTCTAGTGCCCACCTCCCATCCATATGTTTTTCTTCCAGGTTTGTAGCTCAATTTGGTTTAAAGAAAGGAAACTTTTCATATTATTCTCACAAAGAACTATATTTCCTGGGAAACAGAAAGCCTGCGCTGCTGCATTTGTGTCTGTCCAGAATCCTCACTGACTGCCGTTTATAACTGATCAGAGCCCTGGAATTTTTCCTGGTTGCACTTCAATGACCACTGTTTCATAGCTTATCTGCCTAACACTTTCAAAATCTGTTTACGTGCAAAACCATCAAATATAGTTGCCTTCTGAATGAATTACACTTTAGATTTTATTTTGGTCAGTCTGCAAATGTCTTTCTAGAACTATAATCTTCTCTGTGTAATTTATGTCTGAAAAGATTATATCTTATTTGCATGCTAGGATTTCTTTAAAATTATTTATTATTCATGTTACATTTTACACTGGTGCTGGTCTATGCAGATTTTAAATGTGTTTGTCATATACCATTAGTCACTGTGTGAAATCTCTCAGTAGTAGTTAGCCCTTGAATTTTCTGCAGCTAAGGAGAATTTAACACTGATTGATGGCAGATCACTTAGCTGGTTGGCAGACTTTCCAATTTATGGTGAGGAAATTGCTCTTTTCTTTTTGTTCATTCCTTCTGCTGCTTGTGCTGAGCAGTAAGACATATGTGCCAGATTGTATGCGAGAAGCAGTACTGGATTGGCAATACGGCATGTCTTTTTTATAATTATGATTTTATCAGTTTCCCAAACTATACAGGAAATGTCAAATATCTGCGATGACATTCTTCCATTATTGTAGGCAGCTTATTTATGTGTCTCTTGTACTCCAGCTCCTCATATGCACTGCATATCATATACACTACCATCTCTTGCATGATAAAATGGCCTTGAGCCTGGAAGAAAGAGAATTTTCTGTTTTGCTCCGAAAGTTCTAAGTATTTTGCTCATGGGCTGCAGACCAACTCTAGTATCAATTTTACTTTTTCCTCCTCTATACATGCTCAGGAGAAACAGTTCTCCACCGGGTTCTGTTAGACACATTAGTCAGATATTGGCTGCAAGTAACAAAAAATTCAACCTAGAATAGCTTAAACAAACAGTAGATTATTTTTCTCACATGACAAGAAATCCCAAAGTACATGGTTTCTGTCACTGGTTCAACAGCTCACAGAAATAGTGAGTGATTCCAGCTTTTTCCTTCTTTGCATGCTACCATGTTTAGAATGTTGAGCCCCAACTGCTTTCACATGCCTGAGATCTCTGGTTGGGCAAGACTCTCATCTCTCCTCTTCCTTTTTAACTACAATTGGCATGTGGAAATTGTGTGAATGGGATTCAATTAACTGCCCTTTACCAATGGAGGTGTCTATAATTTGACTTAGCATTGCAGTTAAGAAGACTATAAAAGTAATTTGTTTTAAACATTCGTTCATTTACCAAATATTTAATGAGCACTAAGTATGTGTCCAGCACTTGTCTTGGCACCAGGGATAAACCAGTGAATGAAACATACAAAAATCAGTGTCCTTATGGGTCATATATTCTCTATCCAACTTAATTGTCTTATTGAAATAATCACTTCATAATGAACAGATTGAATAAATGTTACCTCCTCTGTAAAATTTTCTTACTGCTTTACCTACTTCGTCTCAAAATGCCTCATTTAGTGATGTGTTGGCACTGACTCATACCAGCTTGCAAGAGCCAGTAGTAAACTTCTCAGGAATTTTGCAAGTCAATTGTTAAACATGGCCATTATTTAAAAATAATTACATAAGCTTACAATTAATTACATTAGATACTAAAAAGAAATCAATACTTCCTAATTATTTTACTCTAATCTATGCTCTGAGCTTTATTTATGAATATTATATAAGAATGGTAGAAATACTATGCAATGGTGTGTTACTGCTTCCCAACTCCACGTTCGGTGACAAAGCATTAAAACCAGATGTAGTGGGAGATCTACACCATACAAATCCTCAAATGCTACCAATCGTGACCCTTTGGTTTCCTGGGGAGCCAGTTAAACATTTACCAGCATACCCCATCCAACTGTGAACCTTTTCTTTCATTAACTTTACAGCATTTATTTTTGGTATAACGTATTCATTAATTCTTTCAGCCAACATTTGCTCAGCATGTATTGAATCTCAGGCACCGGATAAGAAGCTGAGGATTCAGAAATGAGGGCAGAATTGACTTTGTCCTCAGGTCGTGCAGAATCTAAGAAGAGTCAGAGAAATGAACAAATAATTATACTATAGGGTAATGGATATTATAATAGCAGCGAATACTAGATAAGAGGAGATAAAACAATGGTAATAATTAATATTGGGTGAGTCAGAAGCCTTGGGACTTGAAGAAAGAGAAGGTGTTTGCCAGGCAGACAAGGCAAGAAGGGCATTCTACAGAGAGGAAAATGTTTACAAAAGGTCTGAGGTTTGGAACAGCTGGGTGAGTCTGCACACTTTAATTTCTCAGCATGGCTGTAGCGACTTGTGGGGGAATGGCGACAAGACAAAGCAGGAGAGTTACTCAAGGATCGGATCACAGAAGCCTGTGTTTTCATCATCTTTGCATCCCCAAGAACTAGCACAATGCTTGGAGCATAAAAGTTACTCAGTATATATTTGCTGAATAAGTGTTAAGAAATTTGGAGTTGCCTTTCACGACAATGGGGAGCTACCAGCCATTGTGCTTGGTATTTTTAAGTATTTGTCTTATGTAGCTCTTTTACCTCTCCAACCAGGGATGTGTTCCTTGATGGCAGAGCCCATGTTTTAAAATTTTGCCAAACACAATTTCTTAAACATATTTGGTATTCAGAGAGTTTTAACTTTCATCTAACCTTGCTTCCTATGGCAGTATTTTTTTAACAACTTTATTGAGATGTAATTGATATACAAAAAATGCACGTATTTACTGCATACAGTTTGATGAGTTTGGATATATGCTGACAACCATGAAACCATCAACAGTATTAAGGTATAAACATATCCATCATCTCCAAAAGTTTACTTGGGCCCCTTTGTTATTTTTTGGGTTTTTTTGTGGTAATAACACAACATATGATCTACCCTCTTAACAAATTTAAGTGCACAATATGGCATTGTTAACTATAGGAACTATGTTGTACAGCAAACTTCTGAAAGTAATTCATCTTGCATAACTGAAACTTTATACCCATTTAACAACTCCCCATTTCCGCCTCTCTCCAGCTACTGGTAACCATCATTCTACTCTGTTTCTATGAGTTTGACTCTTTTAGATACCTCATATAAGTGGAAAAATGCAGTATTTGTTTTTTGGTGAATGGCTTATTTCACTTAGCATGATGTCCTCCAGGTTCATCCATGCTGTCCCCAAAGGCAGGATTCCTTCTTTCTGGAGGCTAATATTTCACTGTACGTATTACCAAATTTTCTTCATCCATTCATTTCTCAATGGACATTTAGGTTTTTTCCATACCACGGCTACTGTGAATAAGGCTACTAAGAACATAGAAGTGCAGACATCTCTTTGAGACCGATTTCAATTTTTTTGGATATATACCCAGAAGTGGAATTGATGGATCGTATGGTAGTTCTACTTCTAATTTTTTGAGGAATCTCTATACTATATTTTATAGTGGCTATACCATTTTGCATTTTCACCA
Source organism: Tapirus indicus (assembly GCA_031878705.1). NCBI lineage: Eukaryota > Metazoa > Chordata > Mammalia > Perissodactyla > Tapiridae > Tapirus > Tapirus indicus. The sequence continues at coordinate 25,077,347 of CM062927.1, read as the reverse complement.
AAGTGTACGAGGGTTCCAATTTCTCCACATCTTCTCCAGCACTTGTTATCCTTTTTATTTATTTATTTATTTATTTATTTGACAATAACCAACAGGTGTGAGGTGACATCTCATTGTGATTGAATGATTGATTTTTATTGAGATATAATTGACGACATTACAGTCATGTGCCACAAGTGATGTTTCGGTCAATGAAAGACCACATATACAATGGTGGTCCCATAAGATTAGTACCACATAGCTGAGGTGTGTAGTAGGCTATCCCATCTAAGTTTGTGTAAGTACACTCTATGATGTTCACATGGTGACAAAATCGCCTAATGACACATTTCTCAGAACATATCCTTGTTGTCAAGCCTCGTGTGACTGTATATTAGTTTCAGGTGCACAACATAATGATTTGATATATCTACACATTGTGAAATGATCACCACAATAAGTCTAGTTAATATCCATCACCACACATAGTTACAATTTTTTTCTTGTGATGAGAACTTTTAACATCTACTGTCTTAGCAACTTTCAAATATACAGTACAGTATTATTAACCATAGTCACCATACTGTACATGACACCCCCAGGACTTATTTTATAAATGGAAGTTTGTACCTTTTGACTGCCTTCACTCATTTTTGTCCACCCCCTCACCCCATGCCTCTGGCAACCACCAATCTGTTCCCTGTATCTATAAATTAGTCGTTTTGTTTTCGATTCCACATAGAAGTGAGATCATGTGGTCTTTCTCTGTTTGACTTATTTCACTTAGTATAATGCCCTCAAGGTCCATCCGTGTTGTTGCAAATGGCCTAATTTCTTCTTTTTTTGTGACTGAATAATATTATAAATTGTTAATTAATTAATAATATATATCACATTTTCTTCATTCATTCACTGATGTACACTTAGTTTGTTTTCATGTGTTTGCTATTGTAAATAATGCTGTTGTGTGCATGGAGGTACAGATATCTCTTGGAAATAGTGATTTTGTTTCCTTAGGATATATACCCAAAAGTGTAATTGCTGGATCATGTAGCGGTTCTATTTTTACTTTCTTGAGGAACTCTATACTGTTTTTTCATAGTGGTTGCATGGATTTACATTTCTACCAAAAATGCACAAGTATTCCCTTTTCTCCATGCTCTCACCAACACTTATTATCTCTTGTCTTTTTGATGATAGCCATTCTAACAGGTATGAGGTGATATCTCATTGTGGTTTTGATTTGCATTTCCCTGATGATTAGTGATATTGACTACCTTTTCATGTACTTCTTGGCCATCTGTATGTCTTCTTTGGAAAAACATCTATTCATATCCTCTGCCTCCCCCCATTTTTCAATCATTGTTTTTTAGCTATTGAGTTGTATGAGTTCTTTATATATTTTGGCTATTAACCCCTTATCAGATATATTATTGGCAAATATTTTCTCCCATTTGGTAAGTTGACTTTTCATTTTGTTGTTGGTTTCCTTTACTGTGTAGAAGCATTTTAGTTTGATTTAGTCTCCCATGTTTACTTTTGCTTTTGTTGCCTTTGTTTCTGGTGTCAAATCCAAAAAATCATCACCAAGACTGATGTCAAGGAGTTTACTGCCCGTTTTCTTCTAGGAGTTTCATGGTCTTAGGTCTTACATTCCAGTCTTTAATCAATTTTGAATTGATACTTTTGTGCTTAGTGTAAGATCGCGGTCCAGTTTCACTTTTTTGCGTGCGGCTGTCCAATTTTCCCAACACAGTTTATTGAAGAGACTGTCCTTCTCTGTTGTATATTCTTGGCTCCTTTGTCATAAATTAATTGATCATATGTGCATGAGTTTATTTCTAGTCTCTCTATTCTGTTCCATTCATCTGTCTGTCTGTTTTTATGCCAATACCATACTTTTTTGATTACCATAGCTTTGTAATATATGGTCATGTGTCACTTAATGAAGGGGATATGTTCTGAGAAATGTGTCAGGCAATTTCATCATTGTGCAAATGTCATAGAAAGTACTTACACAAACCTAGATGGTATAGCTTACTACGCACTTAGGCTATATGGTACTAATCTTCTGGGACCACCAGAAGACCACAGACACATTGTTATGTGGTGTATGGCCGTAGTTTGAAATCAGGAAGCATGACCCCTCCAGCTTTGTTCTTCTTTCTCAAGATTGCTTTGGCCACTGAGGGTCTTTTGTGTTTCCACACAAATTTAATGGTTGTTTTATTCCTGTGAAAAATGCCATTGGAATTTTGATAGGGATTGCATATTGAATCTGTCTATTGCTTTGGGTAGTATGGACATTTTAGCAATATTAATTCTTCTAATCCATGAGCATGGAATATCTTTCCATTTATTTGTCTTCTATTTTTTTTTATCAGTGTCTTATAGTTTTCAGTGTACAGGTCTTTCATCTCCTTGGCTAAGTTTATTCTGAGGTATTTTTTGATAAAATTTTAAATGGGATTATTTTCTTAATTTCTCTGTCAGTTATAGAACTCTTGGTTGACAGATTGTTCTTTTTTTAAAAAGCACTTTGTATATGTCAGCCAAACTTTCTGATGAGAAAGCTGGCCTCCAAGTTTTCTGATGAGAAATCTGCTGATAATCTTATCGAAGATCCCTTGTATGTGCCAAGTCATTTATGTCTTGCTGCTTTGGAGATTCTCTTTTGATTTTTGGCTTTTGAAAGTTTGATTATAATGTGTCTCAATGTGTGTATCTTTGAGTTCATCCTACTTGGAGTTTGTTGAAGTTTTGGATCTTTAGATTCACTTGTTTCTTCAGATTTGGAAGTTTTCAGCTTTTATTTCTTCAAATAGTGTCTCTGCCTTTTTTTCTCTCTCTACTCCCTCTGGGACACCCAAAATGCATATGCTGGTCCACTTGATGGTGCCCCACAGGTCCCATAGGTCCTGCTCACTTTGCTTTGATTTTTCTTTCTTTCTGTTCTTCATACTTGCTAATTTCCATTTTCCTATCTTCTAGTTTGCTAATTCTTTCTTCTCTCTGTTAAATCTGCCTTTGAATCTGTCTAGCAAACTTTTCATTTTAGTTATTGTACTTTTTAGCTCCAGAATTTCTTTTTTTTTTAGTCTCTATCTCTGTTGATATTTCCACTTTGTTCATAAATCATTTTCTTAACTTTCTCCACATCTTCCTTTAGTTCTTTTAGCATCTTTAAGAAAGTTGTTTAAAGACTTTTTCTAGTAGATGTGCCACCAGATCATTTTCAGGGACAGTTTTTGTTATATATTTTTTTCTTTGAATGGGCTATAGTTTTGTGTTTCTATGTATGTTTTGTGATTTTTATTGAACACTAGACATTTGAATCTAATATGGTAACTCTGGAAATCAGATTCTGCCACTTCCACTGTGTTTGCAGTTTTTTGTTATTGGTTTCTTTTTTTTTTTTTTAATTGTTGTAGGCTGTCTCCGTGCCAAGGATCAGCTTGAGCTGTAAACTTGAGGTCTTCTCAGGTCTTTTCTGAACCTGAACCTCTCGCTGGGTATGCAATGTCACTTTCTAATTTTCCCCATGTATTCAATTGGTTTTGAATGTACTAATCTTTAATGTCTGACTCCCAAAAATGTAAAATAGGGAAAAAAGAAAGGGGGAAAAAGTTTCTGGCCATTTAAGTCCTTTGGAAGTCACTTCAGCCAGACGGGGTGTGGCTTGCAATCATGAGAGGAGGTACAACAACAATGGCTGCCTGCCTCTTTGTGTACACCTCTAAGATCAAGGCAACAATCAGCAGTCACAGCACAGATCCTCAGTATTGGGATAACAGGATCCTTTTTGCCCACCCTGACTCCTGCAAGCTGCGTGTACAACACTCCAGGAACACCTGCAAAGCTGTCTGCCATGAGGCTGTGGGGTGGGGGATGAGTAGCTTCTACTGTGCTAAGAGCTGATTTTAACCAAAATTAACCTCAATTTACTGGTAAAAGCCTTCCCCTGGAAGTTATAGGCCTTCAGTAGACTCTAGATTTCCACAATAGTTACATGAGGCTGATTCTGCTAGTGCAATTGTTGTCTAGGTGGGGACTCAGATTCCTGATGCTTCCTATTCTGCCATCTTCCCAGAATCCTTTCTCAATCATGTGATTTTTATCTTTTATTCTGTTAATGTGATGTGTCACATTAATTGATTTTCAAATGTTGAACCATCCTTCCATCCCCAAAATAAATCCCAGTTGGTCATGGTGTACGATCCTTTAAATGTGCTGTTGAATTCAGTCTGCTAGTATTTTATTGAGAGTTTTTTCATTTATGTTCATCAGGGATATTGGCTTGTAGTTTTCTTTTTTTGGTAGTATCTTTGGCTTTGGTATCAAGGTAATGATGGTCTCATAAAGTGAGTTTGAAAGTGTTCAGTCCTATTCAATTTGTTTTTGGAAGAATGTGAGAAGGACTGGTATTAATTCTTTAAGTGTTTGGTGGAATTCACCAGTGAGGGCATCTGGTCCTGGGATTATTTTTTTGGGGAGATCTATGATTACTGATTTAATCTCCTTACTCATTATAGGTTATTTTTGGTAGGTTGCATGTTTATAGGAATTTATCCATTTCTCCTAGGTTATCCAGTTTATTGGTGTATAACTGCTCTTGTATGTAGTAGCCTCTTATGATCCTTTTCATTTCTCTGGCCTCAGTTGTACTGTTTCCTCTTTAATTCCTGATTTTTAAAATTTCAGTCTTCTCTTTTTTTCTTAGTTTAGCTAAAGGTTTGCCAATTTTATTTAAGTTTTCAAAAACCAACTCTTAGATTCATTGATATTTTCTATTCTCCATTTTGTTTACTTCTGCTCTAATCTTTATTATTTCCATCTTTTTGATAATTTTAAGTTTAATTTGTTTTTCTTATTCTAGTTCCTTGTAGTGTAAAGTTAGGCTGTTTATTTGAAATCTTTCTTTTTTCTTAATTAGGCATTTATCACTATAAACTTCCCTCTTAGAACTGCTTTTGCTACATTCCATGAGTTTTGATATCTTGTGTTTCCATTTTCATATGTCCCAGCGTGCTTTTTGATTTCCCTTTTGATTTCCTCTTTGACCTGTTGGTTGTTCAGGAATGTGTTAATTTACACGTATTTATAAATTTTCTAATTTTCCTCCTATTATTTGATTTCTAGTTTTATATCATTGTGTTGAGAAAAAATACTTGATATGATTTAATCTTCTTAAATTTGTTAAGACTTGTTTTGTGGCCTAACATATTGTCTATCCTGGAGAATATTTCCTGGACACTTGAAAAGAATGATGAGTATTCTGCTGTTGTTGGGTGGAACGTTCTCTATGTGTCTGTGAGGTCCATTTGGTCTATAGTGTAGTTCAAATCCTGTTTCCTTATTGATTTTCTGTCTGGGTGTTCTCTCCATTATTGAAAGTGTGGTATTGAAGTTTCCTAATATTATTATATTGCTGTCTGTTTCTCCTTTCAGTTTGCTCAATGTTAGCTTTATATATTTAGATTCTCTTATCTAAATATATATTTATAATTGTTATATCTTCCTGATGTTCCTTTTATCATTATACAATGCCCTTCTTTGTCTCTTGTCAACAGTTTTTGACTTAAAGTCCATTTTTTTCTGATATAAGTATAGTCACCTCTGCTCTCTTTTAGTTACAATTTGCATAGAATATCTTTTTCCATCCTCTTACTTTCAGCCTATGTGTTTTGTTAAATCTAAAGTAAGTCCATTGTAGACAGCATATTGTTGAGTCTTGTTTTATATCCATTCAGTCACTCTATGTCTTTTGATTGGGGTATTTAATCCATTTGTGTTTAAAGTAATTATAGATAGGGAAGGACTTGTTACTGTCATTTTGTTGATTGTTTTCTGTCTGTCTTATACTTCTTCTCTTCCTGGTTTCCTCGCTTGCTGCCTTCCTTTGTGTTTTATTGATTTTTTTGTAGTGGTATGCTTAGATTCCTTTCTCTTTTGTTTATCTTCTATAGGTAATTTCTTTGTAGTTGTCATGAGGCTTACATAAAATATCTTATAGTAATAATATTCTATTTTAAACTGATAGCAGCTTAACTTCAGTCACATAAAAAATTCTACACTTTTACTTCTCCCCCTTGTGTTACTGATGTCACAATTCATGTCTTTTATACTGTGTATCCATTAACAAAATTTTTTACTTGTAGTAATTCTTAATACTTTCGTTTTTTAACATTTGTACTAAACTGAAAAATTATTTTCATACCACCATTACAGTATTAAAGTATTCTGTATTTGGCCATATATTTACCTTAATAGTAAGTTTTGTACTTTGATATGCTTTAGTGTTGCTATTTAGTGTCTTTTATTTTATCCTATAGAACTCGCTAGCATTTCTTGTAAGGTAGGTCTAGTGGTGATAAACTCCCTTGGCTTTTGTTTGTCTGAGAAATTCTTTATATCTCCTTCATTTTTGATGGACAGTTTTGCTGGATATATTACACTTAACTGGCAGTTTTTTTGTATCAGCACTTAGGATGTATCATCTCACTCCCTTCTTATCTTCAAAGTTTCTGCTGAAAACTCTGATAATAGTTTTATGAGGGCTTTCTTGTAGTTTATGAGTCACTTTTATCCTGTTACTTTCAAAATTCTCTCTCTGTCTTTGACTTTTGACAGTTTGATTATAATGCATCTCCTTGTAGATTTCTTTGGATTCTTTTTCTATTTGGGATTCTTTTCATTGTGTTTCATGAATCTAGATGTCCATTTCCCTCCTGACTTTTGGGAAGTTTTCAGCCTTTATTTCTTTAAATAACCTTTCTGCCCTTTCTCTTTTTCTTCTTCTCTGACACTCCCATAATGCATATATTTGTACTCTTAATGGTATCCCATAAGTCCCTGAGGCTTTCTTAACTCTTTTTCATTCTTTTTCTTTTTTGTTCCTCAGACAGGAAAATTTCAAATGACCTCTCTTCAAGTTTGCCAATTCTTTCTGCTTGATCAAGTTTGCTTTTGAAGCTCTCTATTGATTTTTTCAGTTCAGTTATTGTATATTTCAGCTCTCTTTTTTATGGTTTTTATTTCTTTGTTGATATTCTCATTTTGTTCGTATATCATTTTGTTGATTTTATTTAGTTGTCTATCTGAGTTCTCTTGCACCTCACTGAGCTTCTTTAGGATGATTATTTTTAATTCTTAGGCAGTTCATAGATCTTTGTTTCTTTAGGGTTAGTTACTGCAGGTGTATACTGTTCCCTTGGTTTTGTCTTATTTCCCTGATTATTCATGATCCTTGTAGCTGTACATTAGTGCCTGTGCATTTGGAGGAACTTCCACCTCTCCCATTCTTTGTAAGTTGGCTTTAATAGGGAATGGCTTTCACCAATCAGTCTGGCTAGAGATTCTGGGTGCTTCTCAAAATTTTTCCATGGATGTGCACATTCCACTCTTCTCTCCTCCTCTGGGGGAGAAGTCACGGGATTGTACTTACCTCAATCTTGCAGTGCTATGTTGCCCCCAGGAAGCCACCTATCTCATTTCCACAGGGCAGTGCACTGAGAGGCCTGGACATTGGACACATGCTTCATTTCTCTCCCTCCCTCCTGGGGGAGAAGTCTCAGGGTTGTACACTTTTTCTCAATCTCACAGAGCCAGGCCAGCTACAGTAAACCACTCTCCCTTTTCCTTTGTTCTTAGCTTCCCCCAGGTGTTCAGACTGTGTTGGTTCCCTCAGTGCTACAAGTGAGGCAAGATAGAAACAGTTCCCTTGGGTGGCTGCTCTGAAGTTGAGGCATCTTCATTGCACACTCCACTCTGTCTTTCTCCTTGAGGGAGAAGTCACAGGCTGAGGCCATCTTGTTCAGCACTGAGCTGTGGGGACTCCGGGAGGGCCTGATGTGGGTAAAGTGAAATTGTTCTTCCTACCTGGTTCAATATGGCAGTTCTCAGTTTTTCACTTTTATAAGATACTACAAGTTCTTAATTAACTTCTAGACTTATCATAAAGATATTTTGATTCATACATCACTGCTAAATCAGTGTTTCTGTGGAGAGAGGGGCTGGAGCTTCCTATTCTGTCATTTTGCTGACATCACTGCCCATAACATTATTTTTAAACAAATATCTCTACAAAGCTGGACATTTCAAGGACAAGGCCCTCCTTGAGACAGTAGACAAGGGGGTAAGAAAGCCTTTTGGGAATGTTTTACAGATTTTTCTGTTCTATTTAGTAAATGACTAGTTATGTTTCCGTTAACAGGACTGCATGAGAAGAGGGATCTCAAGGTAAATTATTTCCTGTCTATGTGAGAATTTTTTAGAAGCCTTGCTATAACTTTCTATTTGGAAAGAAGGAAACAAAGATAACCCTCTGAAAGAGAGGGCCCCAATCAGAACAGAATTCATTAAATCAAGTATATGCTAAGTCCCCTTTAACTGGCTGTGTGGCTGTTGGTCCTGAGAGAAACTTGACAGAAAGTATTAACATATCTGGAGAAAGAATATGGAAGTTCTAAAGTGATTTGATCAGCAGTGGGATGTCTGGAAAAGAACAGCAAGTCGAAAGCATTAGTATTGTTCAATACTATCAGGTCAAGCTCCAGCAAGGGTACAGAGAAGATTCACCCTTGGTCTACAAATATAAATTGCAATTGTCAGGGCTGTCCATATTGTATAATTGGATGAATCAGTCTATTCAAGTTTTCCAAAGGAAAACTCCCTTTGCTCTGAATTATGTTCACAATGTATCCTTCTGATTATCATGTGGTTAATCACATAATCTATCCTTCAACAAGGACAACCAACTCAACCAGAATTTAATTAAGCTCCTACTAAGTGTCATGTATTTTGGGAAATAATTGCCCTATACTGTGTGTTTAAGAACACTTTATTGCAATGGATCGTTAATTTTCTCATTGTGCATGAATAAATTGTCCTTCGGATTTTATTCATTGATTGCATAAGTTTGATGACTCTGAGGGGCCATCCCACCACCTCTGGCCTCCCAACACACACACACACACACACACACACACACACACACACACACACAAAACTGCTTTCTTTGAGTTGACAAAAGCGTTGCTGAGCCTGCAAGGCCAGATCAGACACTGAACTGTGGTAATGAATGCAATCCTAGTGAAAGCTTTTGGAAGGCAGCCAGCTGGCCTTTCCTATTGACCCTCTCTGCATCAAAGAGCACCTTTCCAGTGGCAGCTTTCACGTTTTCATGAATTAATGATTGGACAAAACAGGATAGTAAATTAAATTGAGAGTTTGCTGCATTCAGGACAGTTCCTGGCAGTTTCAAAATAAATCTGTAATATCTGGTGTTTCATTTTGACTTTTCCTTGCTATTTGATTACTTTTTTTTCAACATAAGTTGTGAAAAAAATTTAATAGATGGGCAGTACAGTAAGATTCCATCTTATCGGTCACCTCTGTAGCTACTTTTTAGAATATTTTTCTCCCCAATGTTCACCTCACTGAATCTTTCACACTATTCTGATTTCTGTTTCATAGTTTTCTACTCAGAGAATACATCCCTTTCTATTCTATCTAACAGGACACCTTTCTTCAAACTTTATTCTCTGACTCTGCTTTATTTTTCTTCATAATACTTATATATTATAATGCCAGCTATTGATATTTATTTGTATTCTGTTTGTTTCCTCAAAATATAAGCTCTCTGAGGACAGGACCTCTGCCTATTTTCTTTTCTGTTTTCAACTCTGCTGCAGTCATTTTTTGGAACTACTTATTTTGCTAACTAAAGTCTATTTAGATATACATTACCCAAAACAACTTCTAACTTACCTATTTTTATAAAGGTTTCTATCCAAATTAATACAAGGAAGTTCTTTTTAGAAAGGTGCTCACTGTGGTACAGTGATAAGAAGTCAGAACATTTTTTTGGTGAAAACCTTTAAGTTCTACTCTCTTAGCAAATTTCAATTATACTATACAGTGCTATCAACTATAGTCACCATGTTATACCCTAGATCCTAAGACCTTATTTATCTTATAGCTGAAAGTTTGTGTCCTTTTACCAGTCTCTCCCTATTTCCCTCACCCGCCAGCCACTGGCTACTACTTTTCCATTCTGTGTTTCTATGAATGTGTTAATTAACTCAATGGGGAGAATCCTTTCATAATGTATGCATATACTAAATCATTATGTTGTACACTTTAAATACCCTACAATTTTGTCAATTATATCTCAATAAAACTAAAAATAAAAAAATGCAGAAGAGGAAATAAAAAGACTAAGTATATGAAAATATGATTAACCTCATTACTAACTAAAAATGCTAGTAAAAATAAGATTTTTTTTTTCACTCAAAAAGAAAAATAAAGGAAGGTAGGACTGTAAGGCATGGTATTGGAGTTTTTCTGGACCCCACTGATGATATACGTACATAAGTCTGGGTGTGCCATTTTTTTCCCACTGGAATTCCTAACTTTTCTCATTTTGTGAGAATTTTCTCGTTTGCAAAAGGGAATAATACTTCCACCCCCTACTTTCACAAGTTCATTGTGAAAACCAAATGAGACAGAATATATGAAACATTTTGAGAATTTTAAAATGCAATGTTACTGGGATGTTATTATTAGTATTCTTGACCTAAAGCTGGGTCAAGCACTTTCTCTTGACAGCTAAGATATGTCCTTAAGGAGAAATATATATATATCTTTGTCTCAATGATATCTCCATCACTAGGTTTCCACAGTTATTTAGCAGGCTTTCTTTTTTTGCCAATTATGCCTATTGTGCTCTATTTAAACCTGGAAATACACATGAAGTCATGACAAGTACAAGAAGTTAGCAGAAAATGTTTTAAATGTTTTTCCCTTATGTGAACTAGCATCCTCACCTCCCTAAGGGAGAATTATTTCTCAGCCTTGGAGATTTCTGCTAGGTGTTTATTATGGCTCTGTGCTAGTTCCAAACACCGTGACAAGAGATGCAAATTGAAGTCTCTGTGTCATTGGTTTGTGGGGTAGCCCACAGAGAAATAAAAATGTGTTTGTAAACTTTGAACATAGGTGGGCATTTTTGAAAGCCTCCAGGTCTGACAGAATGATTTCCAACTAAGAGTGCAGTATTGTTTATTACAACTTTGAGTGGCAGTCTAATATATTAAATCAGTTCAGAAGATTGTAAAATGCATTAGCATTAGCAATTTAATACCTTCAACAAATTTAACTGTCACTCAGGAGCATATCTGCCCTTGTTGTAAAAAAAAAGCCAAAAATGAAACTCTTTTCTTGATGGGCAGTAATCTTCAAAGAGACAAAAGCTTTTCCATGTACACAGTCACGCACAAGAAGGGTACACTGCATTTAACAAAATTAAGTTGCACAAAATTAATATAAGCATTTGGCTGTGACTGGACAACTTGAAGCCTTAAAAAGAAAAGTTTGACAAAATGATGAACTGGGCACCACCTACCACCCAGGAAATCTTGCTCATAAAAATGCACGGGAGATGTCTCTCCATCAGATAATGGTCCTCTTGCTTTCACAGCCACCTGTCAACGTTGTGCTTCTTCCATTAAGAAGGACGTTTATGAAGTGTTCCTAATGGCATGGTAAATGTGACGTCTCTGATGTTAATTGAACAAAACAGAACATAAAACTCCATATAAAATATAGTAATAACAATAATATTAGTAAATTATTATTGAAAGCCTATAAAGGAAGAATTACCATCACAGAGCAGTTTGCCAAACATTAAAAAATGCTCTTTATTCTGTATTATCTCATTGAAGCCTTTTACACAAGTGTGTCAGGTAGTTATTTTATTGGTGGAGAAACTAAGGCCCAGAGAGTGAAGGCAACTTGCTTAAGAGCCCCCAGCTCATAAACGACAGAGCCATTCTTTGACCTGACGTCTATTAATTCTGTTACTTATAAACACTGCTTGGTTACCTGGGACATACTACTTCGTGCCAGGAGTCTTGCATGCATTAAAGGCATTAATCTTCACAATCACACCACAGCCAAGAAGTATTTTTCTCATTGTACAGGTGAGATATCTATGACTTAATGAAAATAGGTAATTAGCCAAATTCTCTTAGAGTCCCAATACTCTCTAATCACATCATTATTCATCAATAAGACTAGCAAAAGAAAAAACGTTAACAGTGAATATCATTTGGAGGCAAGATTAAGATTATTTATCTATTTTAGCATTTAAAATTTTTAAACAAGCAGTATGTGTGTGTGTGTGTAGACAAATAGACAGACAGACAGATAGACAAATATTATCTGCTTAGCAACTTGCCAATCCTATGTTTACTCACACTCGTCTAGTTAGTCAATGGCTGAATGGTGAGTAGGAAAAAACAGTTCTTACATCCTCATGCCCACCAACTTTTTTTGCTGAGGAAGATTTGCCCCGAGCTAACATCTGTGCCAATCTTCCTCTGCTTTGTATGTGGGTTGCCAGCACAGCATGGCTGCTGACAAGTGGTGTAGGTCCACGCCTGGGAACCGAACCCAGGCAGCCAAAGCGGAGCACACTGAACTTAACCATTAGGCCATGGGGCCAGCCCCCACCAACTTCTGATTGGACTGTTTTGTTTTATTTTGTGCCCCTGCTACCCCAGCCCATCTCCTGGGTCCTGTGGAAGTTGATGCTTTATTTTTACTTCCCACTGTTTTCCAAGTGCATGGCAGTTCTAATATCTTGTGTACCACAAATATATATATATACATTGAATCAGATTATTTTGATTTTTTGATTTCGATTATTTGATTATTTTATTTTGATTATTTTGATTTTGATTATTATTTATTTTACATTGAAAAGAGCCACACTGCTTTCTATTAAAATTTAATTTAGTCATCTTATTTCTTACTAATACACAATTTATTTAATGAACCTAATGTAAATATAACAATATAAAATTGAAATAGTAATACCTACTTTGAGTTAACATGTGCAAATTTCCAAGTATAATTAATCAATAAATTGTAGTTTCCTTTCTTATTTGATTCCCCAAAGTTCCCACTCATCAAAATCCTGGAAATCTTATAAGGATATCTTCTTCTCTGTAGGAAAGTGAATAGAAACCCACATCTTCATTTGTTTTTGCTTAAAAAAAAGTAAAGATATTTATAACAAAGAATTTTGAATATATACAAAACTAGAGAATAGTCTAATAAACTTCATGTATGTGACACCAATCTTGTTTTGTGTATATCTTATTTACTCCAATACCCTCTGCTCCTTATTATTTTGAAGCAAATAATGTCTTGTAAATATTTTAGTATGTATCTCTAAAAGATAAGACTCCTACGAAAAAAATAACTGCAATAATATTATCACACCTTAACAATAAGATTAATTCCTTAATATAATAAATATCCAGTGTTCACATTTCCTGATTTTTAAAGATGTATTCATTTGAACATTATCTAATAAGGTCAATATGTGTAATTATTTGATGTCTTCTACAGCCTTCATTTCCTTTTGTTTATAGGTTTCCCTTAATCTGTTGTTCTTGCATATTTTTATTACAGAAATTGGGTTGTTAGTCCCGTAGATTTTCCACAGTCTGGATTTTAATGCTTACATTCCTACAGTGTTATTTAATATTCTCTATCCCTTATATTAACCCTTATTATATGAAACTGTTAATATTCAACTGGTTTTTGATGTACAAAATAGCAGTTTTGTGTGGCTCAACTTAATATTTCCTGTAAATTGGTAGTTAGATCCAGACAAAGTCTAGCTAACCTTGGATAGCTTGCCTGCTTTCAGATATGACAAGATGTTCCAGGCTCCCCTTTTATATTTCCTGCTCCAGTCTGGTAATCAGAATTTCTTCAAATTCTGATTTCTTTTGGTAGGAAATGGTATTTAGAGATCACAGTCTACACACCATGGGTGCTTCTTGATATTTTAGGTTTGTCATTGTTTCGAGGATTTTCTGTGCACAAGGATAGTGTATTTTGTAATTTTAAGCTAAATTACATGACGAGTTAACAGTGATACTTCCAGATCAACTCAAGTTTTTCCTTAGTCCCATCCACCTTTTTCACATTGCCGTTTAATCATGGTGAAAATTCCAATTAACAATGAAGTTGCTAATTTTCTTTCTCCCATATTATATGTAACAATATCAACACTATCACTAAAAATATGATTACTGAAGAGACTTTGTTTGGTTCATTCATTTATTTATTTATGTGCAGTTCTTTATATCCAGAGGAGTTTATCCTACTAGGGATGTGCAGAAAATTAAACAATTTCTATGTGATTATACTGACAACTGGATACATAATGGGATCATTTTATGCCACTTTTAGTTTTTAGGAATTGCTTTTTAATTTTTGTAGGACAATTATGGTAAATAAAAAGTTTCAAAGTCAAGTCTACTAAACAAGATATATCATAAAAGTCTGGCTTCTGTTCCTATTTCTTCCATCCTTCTCCTTCTCTTCCCTTAAAGGTAACTCTTTTGTTTATACTTTATTCTCCCATTACTTTTTCTTGAGATAAAAGATAATCCAAGTACTCATGTGGTAGCATACTAAACATACTCACCCCATCTTGATTTTTTCACTTAACGATATGTCCTAAAGAATATTCCATTGTTGTTTAGAGTCATATTCCTCATTTCTTTCTCAGGTGCATAGTGTACTGTTAAGTCAGCCTCCTATTTATGTATTTGCTGCAGTTAATAGCCCCATTTATATGTCTTTTTAATATATTGCCACTGTATCTTTGGGATAGATTCCTAGAAGTGTAATTCTTTCATCAAATAGTAAATGAATATGTAATTTTTGTAGGTATTGCCAAATTTCCTTCTTTAAGAGTTTTAGCATTTTGTATTCCCATCACCAATGTATGAGAAGTCTGTTTCCCCACAGCTTTGCCCCAGAGAATGTTGTCAGAGGTTCTGGAATTTTGCCAATCTGATTGGTGAGAAAAACCATCCTAGCAAAATATTAATTTGCATTTCTCTTTTTATGAGTAAAGTTGAGCATCTTTTCAAGTGGTTGAGAGACATTTGTGTTTCCTTTCATTTGAACTATCCAGTTTTTCTACAGCATTATTGGCACTTCTCTTCTCTATTCTTATTCTTTCTTCTCTATTTCTTTATATATTTGGGATATCAATCCTTTGTCAGTGATATAAGTGGCAAACAGTTTTTCCCACCTTGTTATTTGTCTTTTTACTTTGCTTATCTTATGAAATTTTAATTAAGTTTTTCAGTCATTTTATTTTAAAAAGCTAGTTTCTTTTATTGGCTTTGGTGAAAACTAGTTTTTTAACCTCTTGGGATTTCTTTTAAGGTTTGGTTTCAACTCTTTCTAGCACATCATTATGAACAGGGATTCTGGTTCCTTCATGTCTATATTCAATGATAGTGAGCTGAGATTTACTGAATGTTTTCCATTTGAGTCACTTTGTCTTTCCGTAGACTTAATTGGCCTAGTGCTTAAAGTTTGGCACCCTCCTCTTCGGCGGCCTGGGTTTGGTTCTCCTGCGTGGAACCATACCACCCATCTGTCAGTAGCCATGCTGTAGCGACAGCTTGCATAGAAGAACTAGAAGGACTTACAACTATGTACTAGGGCTTTGGGGAGGGAAAAATAAGAGGAAAATTGGCAACAGACGTTAACTCAGGCCGAATTTTTCCGAGCAAAAAATGTATGTATATATGATATCTTCTCTGGCTTTTCTGTAACACATACAAAGTGATGTGATTGGCATCTGACAATTTAGGGGTTTGGTTTTAATTATGGAGTCACCCCAAAGAACGTGCTGTTGCTTTGCAGCTACAAACAAGGATTTTGCCATGAAGAGACGCGTGGTGTCACATGGAGGGTTACTGTCTGTGAGGCTCATGTTGCCGACAACGCTAATGGAGAGCTGTGCATGCCACCCTCGGGGAGGGAGCAGTCTCGAGACTTCCAGCTAACCCTAAGAGAAGAGTCATTCTACACATTTTCTTCTCCCTTGGTTGGGTATATTTTTCTTGTTAATTATCTTTATAATGTCATACTCTCAGGACACCAGGTTTCATATCTCATTTCTCCT
Organism: Tapirus indicus; assembly: GCA_031878705.1. Taxonomy (NCBI): domain Eukaryota; kingdom Metazoa; phylum Chordata; class Mammalia; order Perissodactyla; family Tapiridae; genus Tapirus; species Tapirus indicus. The sequence continues at coordinate 25,061,362 of CM062927.1, read as the reverse complement.
TTGCAAACAATGTTTTTTGCACTTGCAATTGGATATGTACAATATAGACGCACAATTAATTGATCACATTTATGGCAAAATATATACATATTTTCCTTTTAGTGTGAGAATAAAAATATTGAAAAGATTGCATTATCTCCAAATAAAACACTTAAATACACTTAAGCAACATCAATTTCTCTACTCCCCTGTCTCTTCCATCATCTTATCAAGAGAATTTGCAGTCTAGTGAGAGAGACAGACAAATAATATATTCTTGTTTGTCATGTCTTTAGAAATCTAAATAAGGAAACCTAACGGAATATTCACTATCACTATCTTAAAATTTTAAAGTTTAGAAATTAGACCATTTTTGATTTTGCATTTGAGATGAGTATATTCTCCAAAGCAGTTATGAGAAAACTGGTCTTGGTTTTCTAATGCTAAAATTTGTAAAGGTAATTTATAGCTTTCATAAAGGCATTTACATATCTGATATTATTTTCCTGAGACTAAGATTGATAAGCCATTGAAGTAGCTCCTCCACACAGCCCAAAACATTCACAAAGTCCATTTCATGTCCATGAATTTCAAAACAAGTTTGTTTCGCACCTCTTACTATGATGATTATTGCTTAAAATGAACGAAACATCAATAAATATATCAAACATATCAGTTAGAAATTTGATTTGTTCTGAACCTGGTGATTTGTTTGTTTGATCTGAGACAAATTGGGTCCTTAGTAAGTTCCATTTTCTTTTTCTAGTTCATCTAAGTAAGTAAAGGTCATTTCAAGTGGTTAACAGGGAGTCTTGTGTTTTATGCCTTTTAGGCTCATTTTAACTCTTTAAAAGGGTAACTGATAATGATTTTGTTTTCTGTTTATGTTGCTGTTCCCCTTTGATTTATTATTTATCGTGTCATTTTGAATATTAAAAAAACCATGTGCTTTCATGCGGCTATGGGTTTCCATAATATTTAGTAATGCAGGTATAGGTCACAGAAATTTATGATACCTGAAAGTAAAAATTCAGTGTATCGTTATTGCTAGAGAATTAATTAGTAAATACCTATAATGTTATTCTAGAAATAACAGCACATAGTAATCACGGTATCCTAGACACTGTGCTAGATATTTTCCTTCATCTTATTTAATCTTCACAAAAACCCTATGAATTTGCCCAACTTTCATTTGCATAGACTGTGTCTCAGAAGTTATCCAAGTTTATACTTCTGGTAAATAGATAAATTAGGAATTAACTGAATGACTCTCGAGATCCAAAGTCTATGACTTAACTACAACTCACGCACATTACTTTACTTTGAATTAGTCCATTTTCCCATGACATTTGAAGTGAAATGTGTTTTTGAATTTTAATGGTTTGTAAAAATATTCTGCTGTAGATTATCACCACATATCCAGAGTCATTCAAAAAGTCAGTCTATTGATAATGACTATGGTTCTGAACAGAATAAATTAAGGCTTACAGACTGCAGGATGTATTTTGCCAGAATGAACTCCATTGAAATTAATTTCCAATGAATAGAAAGATGAGGGTGAGTTCATCAGCATATTTAAAGGAAATAGCTGGACTTCAAGTCTCAAAAAGTCCCACTGTTAAAGTACGATTTCTATAATGAAACTATTTGCTATGATTTGAGTTTAATTCAGCATTTCAGTATCATATCATGGTAATCAAAATTCCACAGGAAATTATGTGAATTTCACTAACATAATAGAGTAAACTTTTGGAAAGGTAACGTGTACTTTGTTCGTTTTTCTATATGCTGGGTTTTGCACAATAACTGCTTTGTGGCTAGGAGTTCAGTTGAATACAAATCAGTAATTGATTTATTATTAATAATTCATTATTTATCATCTTTCTTGACTCTGATTCAAGATCTACGTGGCTTCTGATCATTTGGACCTAGTCTTTCATTACTCATGCTGTGCCCATTCCTTGGGCTATATTTATGTTCTTGTTAGATCCCCTCCACTCTCATCCTCACAATTTCCTGTAACAGAACTTTCAGTTAATCCTTTGGGGCTTTCTAGTCCTAGACTTTGGATGACTGTTTCTGCCCCTGGAAATCCCACCCTAATATTATTACCCTGACCAGAAGCCCTGCCAGCTTCACCCCGGCAACGTTAGAAACATGTTGATAAGTAGGAAGAATTATACAAGGAATGTCTATCCACAAACCAAAAAATCCATTGCTGGTCTTGGTTGTTTTGTTGTTGTGTGTGTTTTTCCTTTAACTCATGAAGGCCTTAGTTAATAGAGGTAAATGACACTACCTAAGTTATAGTGAAATGTATTGATTTTTCTCTGCTTCCTCAAAGGTGACCTCCAGGCAAGTATGGACTCTAAATTTTAGCAAGGCAAACAGATATTATAGATTTAACTCAGCAGTTTGAAATCTATTAGCCAGTTAAATTCCCACCTCCCTTTACAGTCCATTAAATAGTCTATTTTTAATTGCAGTTATAATATTTATTTTCTAACTCTCACCTGTTTGGGTATGCTGCATTTCTTTGGTAATTTCTCTAGAGATTTGTGCTTAGATTTAATTTTTTTCTTTCCATTATCTTCAACACATTTGTCCTTTTATTCAAGTGTGTTTGGAATCTGTTAGAAGTTGATTTTCTAAAATTTGGAATAAACTTTTTTTTTGAGAAAGTGGAAAAATACTTCATAACTTTAAATGAGGCAAACATACCATGGTCCGTCCTTCTTTAGCACATACGATAGATACATCTTTGATGTAGGAGACAATGCTAGCGTAGCAGACTATCTGATTCTAAGTGTCAATTCATGTAATTGAAGTGTTGGAATTTCTCTGTTCTCACTATTAAAATTAAGTTTATTTCATTTTGATAAATTTACTCTAACCTCATAATGAAGTGATTATGCAGACCATTGTAGAGAAAAAAGCAACTATAAGTGATAATATTTGTAAAATTGAATATACACGTTCTCAATTATAGGTTTAGTGATTAGTTTCTGTGTTCTGTGGTAACTAAGAAATTTTCTGTTCATACATTCCATGATCATATTTTCAGCTTTGACTATACAGAAGAAATTACTTTTAGATTAATTTTTGTTATAATAGTATAAAAATATTTCGTTCGTTGATTTAATCCATTTCCTAAACTAAGAATCATGTGATATGTTGTCATCTTGAATGGTACGAACTCAGGGTTAGTCATTTTACTTATTTATTCAGGAAACCTTTTTCAATGTCTCCTATGGGCCAAGACTTGACTCTTGTTCTTCAGTAGGAGGGATTTAATGCAGCGGAAGATAAACATCGCTCCTCCCCTCAAAGTTCTGAGCCTTGGTGACCTCTTTATCAGTAAATCAGCTGTATAATCATCATCCTTTGTAAGTATATACAGTCCTCTATTACTGAATGTGCATTTGCACATATTATCTTATTTATTTATTAGTATTTGACCTTCAAATGCCTTGTATGTGGGCCATTCCTAAATATAATGTGGGTGGTTGATTCTGGATAGGATTAATGGAAACATGAACAGGAAGCAAAAAAATGAAGAAATAATTGGCCAAAGCAGTCCTTCCTGGTAATTTAGAAGTAGTGAGCTGATCTCTTGGGTTGTTCCTACTTTCATATTTCCAGAAAGCTTCAAATAGGAAATTTAGTCCATATTGATCTAGTGCTATCCATTTTTCATCTTTGTAATTGAACTTACTGATAAAACTCTTTCTCATATTAGATATATTATTTTATTTTATTTTTTGTTTGTTTTCGGTGAGGAAGATTGGCCCTGAGCTAACATCTGTGCCAATCTTCCTCGATTTTGTATCTGGGATGCCGCCACAGCATGGCTTGATGAGCGGTGAGTAGGTCTGCACCTGGGATCTGAACCCGCACACCCCAGGCTGCCTGAAGCAGAGTCTGTGAACTTAGCTACTAAACCACCAGGCTGGCCCTGATATGTTATTTTAAATACTGTACTCTTCGAAGAATCACTCATGCAGACATGTCAATCTGCTTAAAAATGTCTTGTTTTTCCTTCTTCTCATTGGCGTCATCTGACTTTCATTTTTGACAGAATTCATAGAAAAGAGATCATTGAAACATTCATTATACATAATGAATAAAGGAAGCAATTAATATTTAGCTTTTTATGTACAAAATTTGTAATTTTCATATAATTTCTTTACTCAAGATTTTAATATATAGCATATTAACTATTTTTCAATGTCTTAATTAAGGCCGTTTAAATCAAACAGCACTGATGTGTCTGTGTTTGGCAGCCTATATCTGAAAGTTTAATACACATACTTGAAAAATTTGAATGAGGACAACAGAAGTCTGGTTTCAAAGCAAAAATGCAAAGTGAGGCTCTGTGGGAATAATTAATTTTTTAAAAAGACTATCAAATGTGTCAACTATAAATAAATTCCAGCTACAGGGACAATGATAAATATGTTTTCATTATAATAAATATATTTTGAAATATTTCTAATTGAAAATAAATATTAGAGATAAGTTCTTAATATCAGCACGGCTGTGGTATGGATTGCTAAGAAGTGAACTAGAGTGGCTGCAGGAGACCTTGTTTCTAGGGCTGAGTCAGCTGTTGACTGTAGACAAGTAATGCGAGTTCTGCAGGCATCAGTTTTCATCTGAAAATGAAGATTTAGTAAATATATTTCCTATCCAGCTCTTTCAGTGTGTGATTCAATGATTCCTACATTAAATGTGAAGTAGTATTTATAGTTGTAATTCTCATTAAAAATTATCTATTTTGAGGAAAATATATGGAACAATAGACATGCTAGTTTGAAAACTACTAAAACTATTGCAGTGGATTATAGAAATAACCATAAATTCTTCACCTCCCTGTATTCATGTCCTTGCAATGTGACTTCCCAGATTCTGCTTGAAAAGTTTGAGTCTGTTTTCCAATCTCTTGAATCTGAGCTGGCTGTGTGACTTACTTTGGCCAGGAGAATGAGGCAGAAGCAGTGTTGTGCCAGGTTGGAGTTTAGGCCCCCAGAGGCCTTGCAAGCTTCTGGTCTCTCTATTGCAATCCCGAGAGCTAACCTAGGATAGGCTGCTGCATGGATGAATGACCACATGGATCAGATAGTAATCGTTCTAGCCACGTGAGAGAGCCCAGTTAAAACTGGCAGCGCTGCCCAAACAGCTGACTGCAGATGCTTGAGTGAGCCCAGAGTAACTATCTAGCTCAACTAAGTCCCAAATCCCAACCCCCAAATAATGAGCTGAATAATTTTTTTAGATAAACCATCATTTTGGGGGATGCAAAAGCTAAGTGATGCAACCATAAAGTCCTAAGTTCTCCAAGAGAAAATAAGAGTTATAGAATAGATGCAAATCTGAATTGGAAACAGATTTTGCCCTCAGGATTTTGTAATCTGATTACTGTTATAAGAAATGAACTCAAGGAACTACTTCATGGAGTATGAAAGTGGTAAAATATTATAAGAGAAGAGCAAGATATGAGCAGAAAGTCATACTTAGAGTAAGACTGAAGGAACAAGATAGACAATAAAAAAATGATAAATGTTATGGTAACAATGTAAGCATAATATAATACAGACACAGTATATGCCTGTCATATTTGAAATGGACATATTTGTTATATGGAAAAACAATTGCCTTTTCTTCATTATTTCCCAAATAATCTCTACCATGGTCATATGTATTTTATTATATGAAATAATAAAATTTTGTGTGCATATTTTTATTTCAAAAAATGAAACAAACTTTAAATAGGATTCTCCCACAACCCATTGACACTATTCCATACTTTGTCACTTAAATGGTCAATTGTATTGGGTAAAATTTGGTAAATGCTAAAACAAGTTAGTTATCTTTGAGTCTGTCAATGTGCTACTCTGTTTTGACTTAACTGGAAAGTATGGAGAAGCATTCTTACCAAGTCACGTGATGATATTGTTGATTATTTGAGCTATATCAAAATCTGCTGAAATAGAAATCATCTCCTACTATTAAGAAAAAGCCATATTACTTTTGTTTTTATTGCTAGCAACTAGAGGAAATATCTAATTTTTTTGTGTAAAAAAAAAATAGGTAAAACCTAGGATGCTCTTAAACACTTCTCTCTCATTTTAGCCTCTCTGAATTTCAAGTTATTTCCAATAGTCCTCTAAAATGATTTATTACAAAATTTCATGTGGATATATATTATCCGTATGGAAAATATGATTTGTTTTCAATTTTGTTTGCTTTTATAATTAGTGAGGAAGAGACCTTATATCTCTTTTAGTATAATTCAATTTCATGGACATGACTTGACAGGTACTATCTTTCCCATGTTACAAAACTATATAACAGACTGCATAAAATTATGTTGAAAAATCTTTTACTTTTTATATCAGTGAGGAAACATTCTATGAGCCAAGCAGAAAATAAGTATTTTGATGTAGAAAATATGTAATCTAGATATTCTGAAGCTATTCCATTTCTAATAACTGTCCTATTATACTCATTAGTATACTTTATGATTGTCAGACAGTGTGTGTTGTTTTAGTTTGGAAAGATACAGCCATTTTATATTGACTGTTATATAACATTAAGATGAATACATGTGTATCAAAGGAAAATATTGTTAAAAATGAAGATGTTGGGGTTATAAGATATTCAAGTCCAAAGCTTAGAAATTAGGTTAGTGCCTGAGATATAAATGATGCTTTATTAAACCGTGGAAAGGGATTGAATGCCATCTCCTGGAGTGTCAGTATGGAGGGGAGGGGAGAAGATGGAAAAGGGGGTAAAAGAAGAGAGAGGAAGTGGGTCTGAGATTAAAAGATTAGAAGGAAAATGTAAAGGGGCCTGAGAAACTGTGGCCACTGAAACAGGTTCAATGGTGTGAGTAGATATGGAAGTCTGAAAGGAGGGGACTAGGAGGAGACTAAAGTCGAGAGTGGAGATGACACTTGGAGCATTCTTTTCTGAAATTTGGCTGTAAAAGGGCATGCAATATGATTCCAAAGCTGGAGTAGGAAGTGGTTCCCAAGGAAGTTTTCCTTTTGGTTATTTTATAGTTGGAAGCTGTCAGTATCTTTATACGCTGATAGAATGATGCTGTGGAGAGAAAATTGATGCAGGAGAAAGAGGGGATGATTTGGCAATAAAGTCATTGATTAGAGGAGAGTAGACAGTCTCTGCTGATGGTTCTCCCAGCTCACTAAGCCATATATAGGATTACATGGGATCTCTGACTGACCTTCTAATTGTAACCCCAGCACATAATGCAGTTGTCCCATTAAGAAAAAGAATAGCACCAAAGAGGGTGCACTGACAGGCATTAGTCCATTTTAGTTTTGGAATGCATCCAAAAACACTTTCCCTTAAAATTTCTCTTTCAAATTTAGTATTTTCTCCTTTCCAAAAAAATTGCCTTTGTTAGGTGACAAATGTGTTTTAAAAATAGTCTTAATCTAATCTGAAGCACTTTTTGTGTGTCATTGAGGACTTTCAGATTGTGGCTGTAGCAAATCATTACCTTAAGAGAGTCTATCCTCAAAAGTAGAGTGAAGCTAAGGGAAAAAAGAAAAGAAAAATGTAGAATACAAAAATCAAGTTTCCTTTTGATGCTAACGATCAAAGGTTGTGTTTTGACACTTTTGAAAATATGAATTGTTATTACTCATCCTTTTATAGTTAATATTTTGTTCCACAAGATACCTGCTGTTCTTGGATATAACACAAACATTTTACTGACTATTTGAACATTATGAATACAAGTGACCCATTCAGCCTAAAAACGTGTAATATTGTTTTGATCCCCTCCTCTATTTTCCAAAAAATCTGTAACTTGGATTGATTTTTCATTTTAAATGATCTCATCTACATTTTCTGCTAATATCTTAATAGTGAATCCCATTCCCAATTTATTTGCTTTTTATATATTTCAACTTTGAAACTTATGTTATAATCCAGAAAAATGCTCATGATAACCAAATTTTAAAGTATTAATCGAAGAACATTCTCAAATGGGCAGTTAATATCCCTGACAGTAGGATAACTATTGGATGAGGTGAGAAGTGGGAGGTGAAGCAAGACATTCTTCATGGGTAGTGGCTCTGAGAAGGAGAATAAGTAAATATGTAATTTTTCATTGAGAAAAATGTTTTTATATACATTTCATGCGTTCAACAGGATTTCCTAGAATAGAGAATGTGAAGGATGTAAAGATCACTTATGTCCTTTAGCAGATGAGGAGACTGAGATCCAAGGAGGTAAGTGACTTTCTCAAGATTATGTATCCAGAATAAGTTGTGTTTTACAAGGAACAATGGTCCTAATGTCAGCAAGTGAGGTAAAAATTACCCTTGAAAAACCTTTAAATCACTCATAAAGTACAATATACAGACAAAGCATCTCCACGTGAGTCCAGCAGGGCATTTTCCTCCAATAAAGAAACACATTGCGTTTTCTCCCTTTGAATCCCAGATAAAGCAGTTTCTTTTTCTGGGAAAGATTTGCCCTGAGCTAACTTCTATTGCCAATCTTCCTCTTTTTTTTCCCTTTTCTTTTTTTTCCTCCCCAAAGCCCCAGTAAATCGTTGTATATTCTAGTTGTAGGTCCTTCTAGTTCTTCTATGTGAGCTGCCGCTACAGCAAGGCTACTGACAGACGGGTGGTGTGGTTCCGCTCCCGGGAACCGGGCCTGGGCTGCTGAAGTGGAGCACATTGGACTTTAACCACTAGGCAGGCCATCAGGGCTGGCTCTTGGTTTGTTTCTGGGGAGCCACATTGCATGAAAAAGGAAAAAGACATTATAAGAAGTACCTGCGGAGTGAGATCAACTGAGGGAATAGCCTTGTACATTCTTTGGGTGAAAAAGTGGTTTGAATAGCCCATCTCTCTTTTCATACGTGTACTTATCCCCCCATCCTGCATTTTCTTTTGAATTTGTTTTCTTGAGTGTATAGAGAGGAATTTATATGTTATATTTTTAAAGAATGAAACATTACAGAATAATTGACTTATGAGGTTTAAGTGTTTGGGTTTCAGATGACTGTGATTTCCATTTTAATGTATTAATATCACATATGGGTTGCATAGCCCTTGTTGAGCTAGATAATTTTTGTTATTGTCCTTGCTGCAGTTTCTTCTACTGATCACGTTATCAGTAGGTCTTAACCTTAACCAGAAGTAGCCATCAGCAAACCCAGCATAAACATAAACTCCACACTCTAGGCGCTAGGTCTTGGAAACTGTACAAGAGTAATCCCAAAGTAGAGAAGGCACTGTTAGTCAATCAAATTTTAGATTTAGATGTAAATCATCTAAAATTTAGATGACCATTTCCATATAACTCTTTCAGATTGTCACCCACACATATTATATTTATTCCACGGTCGCTCAAATCTCTTTTAAAGTCCCCTCTAGGAAGTGGGACAAAAAAGCAAGCACATTTTAACAAGAATATAAATTAGGAAAATAGAGGATCTGCAGAATTGTTACAGTCCTAGTCTCATATAGTTTAACATCAAAGAAAAGTCCATGCATACAGGAAATATTTGCAAGGTAGTATTGGAATAAAGCAAGAAAAGTCAGCACAGGGAATCCTTTAGATTCAGAGTCATGATTTACTTTTCAAATGGAATAGACTCAACTAGTGACAGTCGTACTCCTAAAGCATAGTGTGGCCTGAGGAAGTCACTTCACTTTCTTCTGTGGATTCACCTGTTACCTCCTGTAGAGTCTACGCCATGTTCATCCATTCCATCTCACCTTCAGTGGTGACAATGGCAATTTAGGTATACATCTTAAACAAGATATAATTTAGGTATACACCTGGAACTCTTTGGAGTGAAAACTCCTACATTAAAACTATCATTTTAAAAAAAAGTTTTGTGCAAAGTTACCCAGGGTCTGCAAAGTCAGTGAAAAGTTACCCAGGGACCCTAATGCAGAGGTAGTGTTTGAATCTTTAGATACGAATGCGATAAAATGTGTCAGTAATTAGTAAGTTGCATCCTTTGTAGTTCCTTCCATCTTTTTTTATATCTCAAAACCAAATCCTTTTCTTAGCTTGTGTGCATACTTATCAGAATTTTTTTCAGACATTCTTCATTTTTGGAACACAGAACTAATTAACAACTAACTCGGTTAATGGCTTAAAATAAGAGTGATGTTTTTCTAGTATATAGTTGTATTTCTGAACTTGAATAGGGATATTTTGAGCTGTTTGGTCATATATTAAATAAAATATTTTGTGCTTTTCAAAAGATTCCTGATAATGCTTCTTGACTCTTTTCAGGAGCTCTGAATATAATTCTGATTTTATTTTTCAGAATGATCTTCATCTCCCTTTATTGGAAAATGTCACTTCATCATTCCTTTAGCAATAAGCTCCTGCTGTGGCTTGACCTCCATCTGTAACTTTTGTGACTTCACAATTCATCCTTTAAGTGGAGCTGTCATTTCGGTATGATCTTTGGTTTAATCCTGTTAAACTCCTACAAGCATCCCATTTTATATATGTTGAACACATAGTTGAAATGTAAGACACTCTTACAATCCATTTTTCATTTCTGAAGCAGCTGCTATAGAGGAGATTTGCCATTCATTCTTTCTGAAACTGTGGGCTTTCCAAGCAGGTCGATGTGCCTAAAATTGTATCATCATTCCTTTCATTCATTGTACCTGTCATTTCTTTATCTTGTCCCATTCTGCATGGTCCTAAGTGTGTCCTGAAACTCACCTATGTTTCTTATAGGGTGACAAAATTCACCCCAACTTCTAAGACTGTGAAAGAGAGTTCCCTCCTATACTGAAGGCACATAGAGCATTATATCCAGAATTCATAGACTTGGTTTTCACTGTGGCCTCCTCACTTTCCAGCTATATGACTTGAGCAAATCACAAATCCCTTTATTAATCACTAGTACTATCTACTTTAAATAGTTGTCAAAGATTCAACAAGCCTGATGAGAAAAATGCACAAAGGCATAGCCACCATCTGTTTTACTATACTGTTTATTTGATGGAGGATTAGAGAACTAAAATGTAATAAGCACCCAATATATGCTGAGGAGAACTATGTATTTTACTTGTTCAAAAATATTGCCATTAAAGTTGCTTCAAAGAAAGAATGTAAATTAATCTTTGCTTTTGTGTTGTGTAGATTCATTTTGGTATAAATATAAAAGAATGCATTTAACCCTTCAATCTCTACATGTCTCAATGTCCTCACATGAAAATGGGGATAATAATGTTACTTAAATGTAGGACTACTTTAGGGACTAATGAAATCATATAAAGGTGTTAGCAAAATATCTCGCAGGTAGTAAGTTTTCAATAAAAGTTAATTAGCTGTAATTTTTATAGTGGCAGTGGTGGTGGAGGGAATGGGCAGAAAGTTTCCAACTTGTGAGTAACTTGTGTACCCCGAATGTTTGTAATATTTCTAATGTTATATGCATATAAAAATGTGTATTTCATTTTGATATGTTTTTAAAGGTGGTATTGTGATTAGATGTTCAGGAAGGTCTGCAAAACCCACTTAACTTGTAATAGTGTTAGACTGTTTTAGTCACAGGATTATATAGTTCTCTCATCCTGAAGTGTTGTCCCTGCACATTTATGAATTTACCATTTAGGGTTTCAAATATTCCCAAAGAAAGCAAAATCAACCAATTTTGACAGTGTGTCTTAAATAATAAAAATATTTTATAACGGTACTCCAAACTGACCATAACATAAAGCTATGGAGATGTAGACTTTATAAATATGAGAGTAACTAGTGTAACTTGTTGCCATGAGGAAACAAATTTCAAATCCAGCTGGAGATGTTACACTTCCATCCCCAGTCCCAGCAACAAGGGCCCCACATGGATCCTTGAATCAGTTGTATTAGGCTGCAACTGGAAAGTAAGGATTTTGTCTGTTTGTTTTATTTTTTTAAAATATAATTGGAAACATAGTTTTCTTACTTGTCAACCATAATTTCATTGCCTGAGTATTTTAAGTATTTTATGTTTTGTTTGATTGTTTGTATTCAGGCTCTCATTATGGTCTTTATTTCAGGACATTTATTTTCCCAATAAGGTTGCCTTCCAGACATGATGATTGATTTGTTTTTATTGAATCCTACTTTAATACCTGGTTAAGTTAATTGCTAATAACCTTTCTCATTTTATATGAATTGCCTAGGAAGAGTGATATCAGAAGCTGACTTTAAATGCACATTTTTGTTCAACTGAGAATTCCAAGTGTTGTTCTAGAAAGTTCTGATATTTTGCTCATATGTAACAAGAAAGAGAGAAGTTCTACTATTTGATTCATTGTTTCTCAAAATGTTCTGCCCACTCTACTTGTGGAACATGGGATGATTTTAGGTAGTGCATGGATTTTTTTAAAAAATATGTATTTAACTTAATGTGTATTAGAAAATGCAAGTAACATCTCAATTCCATTATGTCACAAATATTATTGCTTAAGTGATTGCAAAAAATTATTGGATTTAAAGAAAATGTTAAATTAGTATATAGATGGTATGGGCTTTGGAAACTTGGAGAAAGCAAGAATTTTGCAAACTATCGTGAAATCAAGATTATTGGGGAAAGATGTTTTAAATTCCCAATCGAGGTTGTACTTGGTGTGCTAAGTTTGTCACACAACTCTCTGGGAAAATATGTGTGATTGAGAGTCCAGTTGTGTATGTGGCTGGAAGGAGATGAAAAGATACAATCTTGAGGGTGTGCATTAGGGGAAATTGGCATGAGAGACAAAGAGAAATGTTGTGTGATATTAATATGTAGTAAGCATATAAACAAACAATAGCAATGGATTTCATGGTCTAGTAAACTAAGTTAAGCAAGTTTCTTTGCTCCAGGTTTTCTTGTCATTGTTACGATACTAACTGTAGTGTAGATCGACAAGAGTGGGCTAAAATATAAGCTATTTCCTAAATGCATTTGATCATGGAAACCTCTTCAAATATTCCTATTAACATTTCAGAGAAGCAGAGTACTGAGGGCAACACTTGATGACTGTCAAAGGAATAACGTTTGAGAAAAACATTCTCTTTAACTTCTTAATGGCAGCAACCGATCTTTATCCATCTTTACATTCCCAGTGCCTGGACATAGCAACTGTCAAAAGATATGGCATGAATGAATGAATAAATCCAATAATTCATCAGATTTAAGGTATTAGAAAGAATGGAATGAGGAGCTATCTTAATTGTGAATTAAATTGTATTACTCAGAAGAATATAAAGCAAATATTGGAATTTGGAAGACTTTTGATCTTATCTGTGATCTTCACTTTTATTAATATTTCCTGCCTTTTGCTCTGAATTTAGAACCAAATAACTCTGTATAGATGACCCCAAGCTCCTCAAATTAAAGTCCAAGATAAAACTATCTTCCTCAAACCTGTTTCTCCTTTGCACTACCTGTATCAATGAATGACGCCTCCTTAGTTTGTACTTATTTTTTCTACCTGCAATGCCATTGTCTTTTTCTGCCCTCTCTTCTTCCACTCTTAGTAAGCTTGGAATACTACACGGTGTGTTTGCCAAAGTTCTCAATATATTATTATAGGATAAAGGAATAAATAGCCAATTCCCAATTATACTGTATGGTTTAGCTCAGGCTTTCCTTGGTCCAGAAAAATCTTTTCTCAACCTCTGATATGTTTTAGGTACCCTTTATATGCATGTAATTCCATAGCATCCTCTGCTTATCTATTTATAGAATTTATGATAAATTATAGTAGCTATCAATGTAAATGATTCTATTAAAATTCTTTAAGAATCTACTTGTGCTAAATTTATCCCAGGCACATAGGATGAGTCTAATAAATATTTGATGAATGTATAATTGAGTCTTTATCTACAATTATTATTAAAAGAAAACCCATTCAACCTAAAGACATTTGCTTGTCCAATGTAGTCCCCAAAGTACTTGCTGTGAAAATAAGACAAATGAAGTGTGATAGTCTAGGAAAATGACTTTTGCTTCCTATGTAAACCATAGTACATAAAGATTATGATAGTGTGAAATAATTGCTGGTGCCTATTAAAACCAGGCATTTAATGCTATTGAGGCAAGTTTTTGCGGTCATTATCTGTATATGACTTCTCTCTATACATTTCTTTCGCATCACATTATTTGACCTCTTTCTATGCATTACACATGGATTACGTTTAATTCTCTGCCAAGCTGGAGGTAGAGGTGGTAGGGGAAGGGGAGGTGCTCGTGAAAGTACAGCCTGGGAAAGCACAGGTGACATTAGAGAATTCAGCAATGTCAACAGAACAAGTGACAAAAGAATATATTAATGGAGAGAACATAATGTATATGAGATGCCCATTAAGAACATGATACAATCAGTTTCTGGATGGATACTGGAGGCAGCCATGTGGAAGGATTCTACACGCTTCTCCATGGTCCCATGTTTAGAATGGCTTGACCTGGGGAAAGCTGAGTGCAAATGACCTGGATGGATATCCAAAGGAGACCAGGGCGTGGGTAGGAGCAATTTGCAAAGAGCAGCGTGTGGTGTGTTTCTTTCAAATTCCTCAACAACTTAATGGATGCTAAAAACTCTAGTTAGTGAAATAATGAATATTTTAGGAAATCACAGACTATCAGAGCCGATTTATTATACCTTCTCTCCACTATACATTCCCAGAAATATTTTTTGACTATTTATCAAATATTTACTTTGCATCTATTATATGTCAGGTACCAGGTCCTTTCAAACCAATGTGAACAAGATGATACTGTCAGAACCTGCATGAAACTAACAATCATGTAGTTTAAAAAAGAAGAAAAAGTATTTCAATTCCTTAGTTAATATCTATCTTTTCTGCTACACCATAAGTTCTACAAGAGTGGCAATTTTCTCCGATTGGTTCTCCACTCACTGCACAGTTCCTGGAATATAGTAGGTGTTCTATAAATGCTTGTTAAAATTTGGAAAGATGTGCAGATATGTGTTTCAACATACTCAAATGTAACAAAGAGTTCTAGGTATAAGATTTTTATGCCAATAAATTCGACCCAATGTATAGCAAAGTAGAAAAATGTATTGCACTTCACGTGATCTACTGGCTATACTTCCTTCCATTTCAGAAATAAATGTTGAGCACAGGAAAATAGTCATTAGTATTGACACCATGATGACCGGAGATGTCATAATTTCAGATATATCTATAAAATGCAGTCATTTTTTAAATCCAAAAATAGGATGTATACACGAACTCTGAATTTCTTCTAAATATCCACAAAACACCTTTTCCTGGTTATAGCAAGTCTTATTCCAAAGAAGTTGAACCCTAACTTTTTTGAGTCATTTTGAAATTCTAACGGTATGGTCCATAGTATTGGAAGTGTTTTGGGGCTCTCTAAATTTGGGCAGAAAAATCAGCAAATGCTGGTGGTAGCCTCACTCCAAAATGTCAGATGAAATTTTAAATCAATTTCTCTCAGACTTGGATATGGATTCTAGAACATCCCATTGGTCTTCTGTAATTTTTGGTTAAGGGGGAGGGTGATAAGTTTTTCATCTTTTTTTCCTCAGAAACAAATCTGACCTTTTTGGGCAAATACTGAGCAGGTATTGTTACCAAATTCATCTCACTCCAACCCACATTCAGAGGAGCTCCAAGGAGGGACCCATGGGTGGGCCTCATACCCACAATCCGTCCCTTCCCTGGAGGGTTCTTTTCTGTTCAGTGTTGCTGATTTGAAACGAAACTGAAGCTGAGCATTCAATGGCACAAGCTTTTATTCAATGGCCAAAGAATGGAGAAGTGGAAACTACGTTCACAAACCAACTTCTCAGCTCTTGGGGTGAGTAAGCAGCTGTATAAGGGGTCGAGATAATGAAGGGGAGGAATATTCATCATATTCAGGGAACAGGGCAGGCCTTTCTGGGGATCAAGGGTGCCACCTCTTTTCTTTCCTTCTTTAGTCATATCCTGCCATTGCCATGGCAATTGTAAACTGTCATAGCGCTGGTGGGTGTGTTATGTAGTATGGTAATGCACTACAATGAGCATATAATGAGCTGCAGGATCTATGTCAGGTCAAGTCAGACTGCCATGTTGCCTTCAACTGGTATTCACTGGTTTCAACTATATGTCGCAGCCATCTCCTCCTTCCTCTCTTTGTGGTTTCCTGTAAGCTAAAGAGAATGTGTCAGGCTGGTTCTGAGCAGGGTTGTGGTTAATGTCTTATGGGGCCAGGAGCTGGGGTAACAGTATATTGGGCTTTTTTTATCAAGACAAACCCATGATAGGATGGTTTAGCAACTGTTGTCAATTTTGTTATTGCTCCTGTATTGATATTTTACACATTCTGGAATCAATTCTCCTTCCCACCCCTCACTCCCAACCTATCAAATCAGTGCATCTTATGCTGCCAGATAAATGGTCCAAGTGTGAGGTGGAGTCGCTTTCACTGCTGCCTGTATTTGTCTGTGTGCCCTTAAGAGCTTATAAGGGGCTAAAGCATCTGCTTGGAAGCCTTTGGTCCCCAAGGCTGATGACTCACCTCTGTCAAGGGAGAAAGTCAAAGGAATTTACCAAAATGATGAATGGTCAGATATGGAAGAACTCTTTTGAGGTTCTTACACAGGGCTCCCAAACCATCTTCTTCAAAATCACTTTCATGGGTTTATCTAGTCCATGAGTAAGCTTCCTGTAGCACAATGCTTACTGCTTGTCAGAAAGTCCGTCCAAATATTGGGCAGAAATAGTTATTTGAAATTTTCTCAATAGGGCAATCTGTGGCCTGCTTTTCTATAACTTTCACTTACTTGTCCCATTTCAATTATTTGTGTTAACAACTGACAAGTTTAATTTTCTTACATGTCTATCTTTAAATATCTTGCCCTACCACCATTATTATTAATGCCATTACTAGCAATACTCCTACTAATAACCAATATTTATTGGACAATTAATATATGCTAGATACTGTTCTAAAGGATTTATGTACATTGTCTTATTGAATACTCACAACAGCCTGATAAATTAGGTAAAGCTGAAGTCCTTTTATTGACCCAATCAAATCAATTTATTTAATTGAAAGCTGAGCATCAGTTAAAAGATATATAACCCAGATATTTTAACTTAAATATATTGATAAATACTCACTCCACTTGCTGAGATCTTCAGATAGAGTCATAGTGTTTTCTTTGAATATGTTTACATTGATTGGAACCTATGTAGTCTTTCTTATCACAAGACATTCTCACAGCAACTTGTCTTAATTTCTGATTTAAGTTTACTTAAAGTAGAACAAGTACTTCAAGGGACCTAGAAGGGAATTTGTGTTCAGACTCCTTTTACAGATATCTCTAACACCTAATTGATCAGAGTTTTTCTCCCTTGTGGCTCAAAGACATCTGTTTTTTTCCTAAAGCATTCAACATGGGAGAAAAAGTCTTTTCTGTCAATACTCACATTTCAATTGTTTGTGGATTATTTAATTAAATTTCATAATTATAATAGCAGGTACAAATGTCATAAATATGTTTTGGGGAAAAAAGTAAATACCTGACTCTTGTGGAGAACCAAACTGGTGGGAACAGAAGTGTAGAGTGCATGATAGGTTGGTTCCAGAGGGTACACTGTCAGCTGCAGTCACACAAGGTACATGGACATCAAACTGCATTTTAGGAGGGGATGGAGAACTCTAAGTCCATCCAGTTAGTTAAGAGAACTTAGATTATCTAAGATCACAAGCAGGTTAATGGGGAGGCCAAGATTGTCAGACTTCAGAGACCATTTTCTAACTATCACACTACACTAGGACTAGCAACTGTTTTCTTTTTTCACACTTCTCACAAAATTTCCACACAAATTGTACTTTCCAGACCTTTTACAATCCAGTCTTCTTCTCCAGTTGCTTTGAGAACTGACCCTCTTATACATAATATTTTAGTTCTCTCTCTTTTATAAAATTAATCTTCTCTCTGTTGCTAGCTTCTCAGAAACGATGGCCTTCTATAGTCTTAACAACATCACAAAGATTGTACAATGCTGTTAGTATTGAAAAAGTGGCTTCCATTAGTTCTCACTTGAATTATGGCACTTATCTGTGAAACGTATCCAAAAGTGGGCAACCTAGAAGCTTTCATAAATGAACATCATCCCGCCCACTCAACTCCTCCTCATGCATGCAGTTTGCTGCTTTGCACCCCCCATGCACTAACACTGACTTTACTCTCCAGCATTGTCTCTTGCGTTTTTCCTCTCTTATGAAAATTTACTTCTGTAGTATGTGCAAGTGAGTGAAACTGATTTTTATTTCACTGTTTTGAGGTTAATCATAACAACTTATTCTCTCTGAGCTGCTCCTTACAAGAAATCTGTGAATAAAGATAATGATACCTACTTAATAGAGTTTCTGTGAAGGTAACAACATACATATATTTTCACATCTGACACAGGACCTGGCACTTAATAGATGAAAAAGACATGCACACATTTTTAGCATCATCGTCACTAAGGATTATATATTGTTGGCTGACAATCTTGCAGATGTTTTCCCTCCAAGTTACTTCTGATTGTGGTTGTCTGTTTACTTAGTGATTAGACTCATATCTTTAAGCCAGCATAGGTTCTGATATTAGCTACTATGTTATGAGCTTATCCATGTTTATGCCTTTTCAGCAAGCACAACATAAGAATGCAAAATCAGGGGGAAAAACACCCACAACTATTACGATATTGATATGTTCTGGTGGATGTCTGTATATTTTCTTGGCAATCTGAAGAATATCAACAATTGCATAAGTGGACCAATTCATGGGCCTAATTAGATGAGCAAAGTAAAACTTGTACTTGTAGTCTTGCAATGTGTG
The DNA here is from genome assembly GCA_031878705.1 of Tapirus indicus. NCBI lineage: Eukaryota > Metazoa > Chordata > Mammalia > Perissodactyla > Tapiridae > Tapirus > Tapirus indicus. The sequence continues at coordinate 25,042,529 of CM062927.1, read as the reverse complement.
TGAGAAAGAAGGTATCCAGGACATCTATCAGAATGGAAAAGAAAAGTGTGGATGTGGGAGATGGAGACTGGAGTTAACGACTTCTAAATGTATCACATAATCAGGAAGATATTAAACATTTGGAAAATGAAACAGGCAAAACATCAACAACAACCAACAAAGGAAGCTCTTAGTAGTGATAATATCTTCAATACAATAGAACATTGTGACACTGCATTGAGTACTTCCAGGAAACTCAACTTCCATGCCTCAATATATAGTAAAAAAAAAAAATAGAGGGAGAGGATTCTGGGACGATGGTGGAGTAGGAAGCACCAGGAATCTGTCTCCCCACCTAGACAACAATTGCACTGGCAGAATCTATCTGATGTAACTATTTTGGAATTCTGCAGTCTATTGAAGGCTTGCAACTTCCAGGGGAAGGCTTGGATGGTAAATTGTTGCTAATTTTGACCAGTTTCAGGTCTTAGCCTAGTAGCAGCTACCCATTCCTCTTCCCCAGCCCTGTAGCAGGCAGGTGTGCAAGTGTTCCTTGAGCAGCTTGCACACAGCTTGTGGGAGCCAGAGGGGGGCAAAAAGAACCTGTTCTCCAAATATTGGAGGCCTGTCCTTTGATCACTCATTGTTGCAGGCAGCCATTGTTGAAAACCCCTCCCCCTCCAGCTGAAGCAACTTCCAGGGGATTTAAAGAGCCAGTATCCTCTCTCTCTTCCTTCCTTTGTCCCTTTTCCCCCTTTGGGAGCCAGACATTAAAGACTAGGACATTCAAAAACAACTATATACACAAAGAAAATTAGAAAGTGACCACATATGCCCAGGGAAAGGCATAGCATAAAAAAAGATCTGAGAAGACCTTAAGTTTACACATCAGGCTGATCCCTGTCACAGAGACAGCCTACAACATACATATTGTGAGTATCCTAGAAGGAAAAGACAGACAGAAAGGTGCAGAGAGAATGTTTGAACTAATAATGGCTGAAAACTTCCCAAATTTGATGAAAGACAAGAATATAAACACACGAGAAGCTCAGTGAACTCTGAGTAAGATGAACTTAAAGACACTCACACTGAGACATATTATAATCAAGATTTTGAAAACCAAGGACAATAGAGAATCTTGAAAGCAGCAAGAGAGAAGCAACTTATCATGTACAAGGGATCCTCAACAAGATTATCAGCAGATTTCTCATCAGAAACTTTGGGGGCCAGAAGGCAATGAGCCAATATATTCAAAGTGCTAAAAGAAAAAAAACCCTGTCAACCAAGAATCCTATATCTGCCAAACTGTCCTTCAAAAGTGATGGAGAAATTAAGACATTCCTGGTTAAATAAAAGTTGAGGTATTTTGTTACTACTAGACCTTCCCTGCAAAAAATGCTCAAGGGAGTTCTGCAGGTGAAATGAAAGGACACTAGGCAGTAACCCAAAGCTTTATGAAGAAATAAATATCTCAATAAAAGCAAATACATGAACAATTATGAAAACTAGTATTATTGTAACAATGGTTTATAACTCCACTTTTATTTCTACATAATTTAACAGACTAATACAGTTAAAGGAAGTATTACTTTATGTTTTGGGGCATACAATGTGTAAAGATGGAATTTTGTGACATCAACAACTGAAAGGGGTGGGGATGGAGCTGGATAGGAGCAGAGTTTTTCTATGTCATTTAAATTAACGTATAAATTCAAATTAGAGTGAAATAACTTTAGGATGTTAAATGTAATCCCCATGGTAACTACAAAGAAAATAGCTATAGAATATACACAAAAGGAAATGAGAAAGTATTTTAATATTTCACTACAAAAAAATCAACTAAATACAAAAGAAAACAGTGATGCAGGAAATGAGGAGCAAAAAACCTATGAGTATGGAAATAAATTGCAAAATGACAGAAATAAGCTCCTCCTTCCCAGGAATTACTTTAAATATAAATAGATTAAATTCTCTGATCCAAAGACACAGATTGTCAGAGTGGATAAAAACACATGATCCAACTATATGCTGTCTACAGCAGACACTTCAGATCCAAAGACACAAATAGATTGAAAGCAAAGGGTGGAAAAGTTATTCCATATAAATAGTAACCAAAAGAGAGCAAGGGTAGCTATGTTAATACAAGACCAAAGCGACTTTAAGTCAAAAAAGATTACACAAGACAAAGAAGCACATTGTATACTAATAAAAGTTTTGTACATCAAGAGGATATAACAATTATAAACATCAAAATATAAGAAGCACTGACAGAAGAAATTGACAAAAACCTGACAGAAGTGAAGGGAGAAAGAGACAGTTCAATAATAATAGTTGGAAACTTTAATATGCCACTCTGAATAATAGATAAAACAAATAGACAGAAGACAAGTAAGTAAATAGAGGACTTTAACAACAAAATAAAGTGTCTAGATCCAACAAACATTTACAGAAGATTCTACCCAACAACAATAGCATACACATTCTTCTCTAGTGCACAGTGTACATGTTCCAAGACAAAAATTAAGTCTCAATAGATTTTAAAAGATAGGTATCATATAAAGTATCTTCTCTGACCACAACAGAAGGAAGTTAAAAATCAAATATAGACGTAAAACTGGAAAATTCACAAATTTGTGGAAATGAAACAATACACTCTTAAATAACAAATGTTTCAAAGAAAAAATCACAAGTAAAATTCTGAAATACTGAGACCAATGAACGTGAAAATACAACATACTAAAACTTAAGGAATGCAGTGAAAGCAGTGCTAAGGGGGAAATTTACAGCTATTAATGTTTACATTAATAAAAAAGAAAGATCTCAAATCAATAACCTAATTTTATATCTCAAGGATCTATGGAAAAAAAGAGTAAATTAAACCCAAACATAGCAGAAGGAAGGAGACAATAAAGCTTAGAGATAAATGAAATATAGAATAGAAAAAAATAAAGAAAATCAATGAAACCAAAAGTTGGTTCTTTGAATAGATCAACCAAATTGACAAACCTTTAGCCAGATGTACTAATAAAAAAAAGAGAGAAGTCTCAAATTATTAAGATCAGGAAAGAGAGTGGGGACATTATAACCAATTCTACAGAAACTAAAAAGGATAAGACAGTACTATGAAGAATTGTATACCAACAAATTGGATAACCTAGATGAAATGGACAAATTCCTAGAAACATAAAACCTACCAAGACTAAATCACCAGGAAATAGAAAAATCTCAATAGATTTATTACTAGTAAGGAGATTGAATCTGAAATAAAAAAATCTCCCAACAAAGAAAAGTCCTAGACCTGATGGCTCCACTGATGAAATCTAGTAACATTTAAAGAAGAGCTAATGTCATTTTTTTCTCAAACATTTCCAAAAAATTGAAGAGGAAGGAACACTTCCTAACTAATTTGATGAGGCCAGCATTACTCTGATAGCAAAGCCAGACAAAGATGCTACAAGAAAACTGCAGACCTATATCCCTTTTGAACTTTGATGCCAAAATCCTCAACATAATACTAGCAAACCAAATCCAGCAGGTCATTAAAAGGATTATACACCGTGACTATGCAGGATTTAATTTTGGAATGCAAGAATGGTTCAATATAAGAAAATTAATCAATATAATACACCACATTAACAGAATGAAGAAAAAAAAAACACATGGTCATGTCAATTGATGCAGAGAAAGCATTTGATAAAATTTGGCACACTTTCATGATAAAAACACTCAACAAACTAGGAATAGAAAGCAACTACCTCAACCTAATAAAAGCTATATACGAAAAACCTACAAAGAATATCATACTCAACAGTGAAGACTGAAAACTTTTCCTCTATAGTTAGGATAATGGCAAGGATGCCCACTCTTGCCACTTGTATTCAACATAGTACTGGAAGTTTTATTCAACGTAGTACTACAAATTATAGGCAGAACAGTTAATCAAGAAAAAGAAATAAAAAGCATCCAAACTGGAGAGGAAGGAGTAAAATTATTTCTGTTGGCAGACGGTATGATCTTATATGTAAACCCTAAAGATTCCACAATAATGCCTGTTAGAAGTGATCAATGAATTCAGTAAAGTAGCAGGATACAAAGTCAACATGCAAAAATCAGTGGCATTTCTATATAGTAACAATGAGCAGTCTGAAAAGGAAATTAAGAAAAATCCATTTACAATAACAACAAAAAGAATAAAATATTTCAGAATTAAGTTAAACAAAGAGGTGAAAGATTTTTATAATGAAAACTATAAAACATTGCTGAAAGAAATTAAAGAAGACATAAATAAATGGAAACACATTCCATGTTCATGGATTGGAAGGCTTGATATGGCTAAGAATGTCAATACTGCCCAAAGCAGTCTACAAATTCAGTGCAATCCTTATCAAAATCCCGATGACGGTTTTGCAGAAACAGAAAAGCCGATGCTAAAATTCATATGGAATCTCAAGGGATTCTGAATAGCCAAAACAATCTTGTAAAAGAAAAACAAAGCTGGAGAACTCACACTTCCTGATTTCAAAACTTACTACAAAACTACAGTAATCAAGACAGAGTGGTACTGGCATAATGGCAGACATGTGGACCAATGGAACAGAATAGGCAGCCCAGAAATAAACCCTTGCATGTATCGTCAAATGGTTTTTGACAAGTGTGCCAAGACCATTCAACAGGGAAAGGATAGTCTTTTCAACAAATGATGCTGGGAAAACTGGACATCCACATGCAGAAGAATGAAGTTAGATCCTTTCCCAACACCATATACAAAAATTAACTCAAAGTGGATCAAAGACCCAAATTTAAAACCTTAAACTATAAAACTCTTAGAAGAAAACACAGAGTAAATCAAAACATTAGATTTGGCAATGACTTCTTGGATATGACACCAAAGGCACAGGCAATAAAAGAAAAAATAGATGCACTGGGATTCATGAAAGTTTAAAAAATTGTGCATAAGAAGATGATCTCAAAGGGTAAAAAAGGCAACCCATAGAATAAGAGAAAATACTTGCAAATCATATATTTGATAAGGGATTAACATCTAGAATATTTAGAGAATTTCTAAAACTCAATAACAAGGAAATAAACAACCTGATTCAAAAAAGGTCAAAGGACTTGAGTAGACATTTCTCCAAAGAAGATATACAAATGGTCAATAAGCACATGAAAAGATGCTCAACATTACTAATCATTAGGGAAATGCAAATCAAAACTACGGAGATACCATCTCATATCCATTTGGGTGGTTACCATAAAAAAACCCCAGAAAATAGCAAGCATTGGCAAGGATGTAGAGAAATTGGAACACTTGTGCATTGTTAGTAAGATGTAAAAATGGTACAGCTGCTATGGAAAACAATATGGTAGTTTCCTGGAAAACTAAAAATATAATTACCATATGATCCAGCAATTCTGCTTCTGGATATACACACAAACAATTGAAAGCTGGGTCTTGAAGGGATATTTGTACACCCATGTTCACAGCAGCATTATTCACAATAGCTAAAATGTGGAAGCAACCAAGGCATCCATTGACCAATGAATGGATAAGCAAAATGTGTTATATACATACAATGGAATATTATTCAGCCTTGAAAAGGAAGGAAATTCTGCAATATGCTACCACATGGATGAACCTTGAGGACATTATGCTAAATGAAATAAGCCAGTCACAAAAAAGACAAATGTTGCACGATTCCACTTATGTGATGTATGTAAAGTAGTCAAATTCATAGAGACAGAAAGTAGAATGGTGGATGCCAGGGGCTAGGGGGAGAGAAAAATGAGAAATTGTTTAATGGGCATAGAGTCAGTTTTACAAGATGAAAAGTTATGTAAACGGATGGTGGTGATGGTTGCACAACATTATGAATGTATTTAATACCATTGAACTGTACACTTAAAAATGGTTAAGATGGTAAATTTTATTGTGTGTATTTTACCACAGTAAACAGATTGAAAAAGAAAAAGAAATAGAGTGATGCTTTTTAAGGCATGAGGAATGTGACTAGTCTTATCTTTATTTGGGGATTCTCTATATTTCTCTATTTAGTTAATATAATGATATAATAGATTTATTCCTGACCTTGTTCACTCCACTCTACCTTAAATTTATTTCTACAAGAACTTATGCCCCCCCCCCCGCCAAATTTCCTAAATAATGGAGAATTTGGAAATGTGAACTTAATTCTCAAGTTTGGGTAGAGAATCATGTCTTAATGCATCTGACATTTCTAATTATAGAAAATATATTCACATAATACTCAAGTCTTTCTTTAAGCTGAGGAAAGTGCTTTTGTTTAGAATTAACTGGTGTTAGAAGTATGTCCCTTCTGGTGTCAAAATGGTAAGATTTGTCTATTGATCAAGTAGCCTTCCAGAGGGGAAAGGTGTTTCCCGAGGACAGACACTCTGTTATACAAACTGTCACTCTCTTGCTTTCCTGGAGCCAGGAGCAACCCAGCTGCTAATTAAACTGGGATGAATTAAGGTAAATTGAATTTGCCTGCACATCTGCTCCAGGTCTGCAAACAGGACTGTGAAGCAGAGCAGACACAGCTCATTGACAAGAACCTGCTACTTCTAAAACATTCCCAAAGAATCTCAGCACTCCAGTGCTGAGGCAAGGAGGAAAGAAAGAAAGAGGGAAAACTAACATCCATCTCGTGCCTGTCTCGACAGGAAGGGAAGGTGTGCAGAACAAGAATTCCGTATTTATAGAATGTCCAGATGCCTTTCAAAGTTATGCCTAGAAAACAGACTATGCACATCTATAAAATTAAATTGTTAGATTAGGATTGAACCAGTTATCCCCTGGTGACTCTTTTAAACATAGCTTGAAAGATTGTTCTATAGTATTATCTTTTATGGCTACATAAACTATCCATAGAATGTAATACTATCTTTATATAACAAATCCCCCATAGTTGGACAATGCTGTGTTTCCATTTCTCTCCCCTTTTCCCCCTTATTACGAGTAAAGTGGCAAGTATTTTCCATATATAGAAATATACTCACACTTTTGTTTGTTTCCTTGAGCTAAATTTCTAGAATGAAAATTTTGGGGATCAAACTTTATGTCCAACTTTCCATTTGTGTATATATCACTAAGATGGCAGGAGACTGTTTTACTTATTTATCTGTTGCTTGAGGTTCTCAAACTTCTCCCTCTCCTTCTCCCTCTTTCTCTCTCTCTCCCTCCTCCTCCTTTCCATCCTCCTCCTTTTCTCTGTTTCTCTTCTCTGTTTCTTAAATACTATACTTTCCCTTGATATGTTCACAGAGGTGAAATTCAAAATATGGAATTGTCGTACATTTACATTGATAATCTATGCTTGTGGGAAAAATGCTAATCAAATCTCCTAAAAATTTTACTGTGTATTTTCAGACAAAAGGATGCTTATTCTTATACTTAATAATCTTGTATAAAAATTTTTCATCAAAATGAAATGTTCATTATGTTGTCTAGAAAATTAATAATAAGTAAGAAGCAAGAAGAAATATGAGGAATAAGAGTAATCTTTAGCTCGGCTATATATCAGTTGATTCAGTTATTTATTTATTCTAGTAATCAAGCAGTAATGGCTGTGCTAGGCTCTGGGTTTGATATGAGAAAGACATACAGATAGTCTCTGCATCAAAATGGTTTGTTACTTGTCAGTGTTCCCTCTGGAATGGAGATGCAGGGCATTAAAAAGCATTCTGTCTTCAAGGACTGGGGTTGTTTCATGTGGTTGAAACATGGAAATTGCTGGGAGAAGTGAGAGGAAATGTGAATGGAGTAGTAAATTGTACTAGATAGTGAAAAGTCTTGAAGTCCAAGCTAAGAAATTCCCATTGTAAGTTTCACAGAATACTAGTAGACATATTTGTCTCTCAAAAATGTGATCTGTCGATATATAAGATTATAAGATTCTGACTATATGTCTTCCTCTTGGGCACTTGAAATGCACATTAGCCTCTAAGAAGATCTGAGGATTCTTTTGGTAAGAAACCTGCTTACCTTGGTTTAAGCCAGCATTTCCTATATCTATTTGGCCGAGGAAACTTTTTAATATAACATCTGATAATGTCCCACAGAAGGGTTTTGGGAAGTTCTCTTCTAGGTAATAAGGACCCCCAATAGGTTTTTAACAAGAATGTGATATTATCCCACATTGTTCAATGTCAAATATAAAGACATTGAACAGAGAAGCAAGAGAGATATCAAAGTTCAATATTTCAAAGAAAAGTACAAAGGGAAATACATCAGAAGTAAAATGGACTCCTAGAAATATGGGCAGTCCCAAAATATTTTGAGAGGCTGATCTAGTTCGTTAGAATCTCTGCCTGGAGTAGGAAAGATAGAGCTGGTCTTAGTATTCTTGACCCTTGCCAGACACTTGGGTGCCTCTGGCCGTTACCTCAACTTTGGGCAACAATTAGGACAGACAACTCTCCTCTCCTTTTCAACCCCATCCCACTTGTCACCAGCCACTGAAGAAAAGGCAGAAATAAATGGCCAGGGGCTTCTAGCATTAGAGAAGGAGAGACAAAACCCTCAAGATTAAGGTTGATATACGTTCCTAAAAATTACAAAAATTCCCAAATGTCACATAAGTTTTTAGTGTGATGCTGTCTTGAATAGAAATCACAAACTCCAAAGAATTGGGCTTCAACTTGAGGCTAACGGTTGGAAAAATTATATGTGATCCAAAATTAGTTAAATGGTCACTTCTTTTAAGTATCCAAGAAAAATATTTACTGTTCCTCAGACTAACAAAGTATTAAACAGAATTGACAGAGATAAGAATAGCTTTATTTGTTATTGAATTTTATTTACTATATCATTAGTTGTATATTATCCAATACTTTCATTTATTATTATTGATTCAATAATAATTATTGAATAATGATTTATTATTGGATAATGATATATTATTGAATTTTATTTATTATTATTGTTACTTTCTACTTGGCACATCGAGTCATGGAGAGGCTGTGCAGATGAGGATTGGGATGGTCAGGCAGGAAATGAAGGTATGAAAGTGCACTTCTGTTAATTCTCCCCATTCCTCATCACTTTTCCAATACTTCTTTACGAGTTCTTGTGGGCCCAGACAGAAACATATGGGGAGCGTTTTTTGATCTTTTATGGTCAAAAAATCCTCAGGATATGTTGTAGCTTAAAAGTTTAGGATACTACCTCCACCTCCCTACTCCCCAAATTAGTACATTTGAGGTTCTCATTATGTATTATCTAAAATAATAACTGTTAGTATTATTTTTTCCTGTTTTTCGGACACTGCTAAGCACTTCTTAGCATTACATTATCTCACTTGACCCCCACAGGAATCTCAATTTCATCTCTGTTTAAGACAAGAGAAAAGTAAGACTCAGAAGTTGAGTAATTTGTTAAGATCTTGGAGCAAGGCAGTAGCTCCAAGCTACTGAGACAGGACCCAAATCATGAGTCCAAGCTTCTTGTAATTCACTCCAAGCTTCTTTGACTTACCAGACCATTTATGATCTGACAGCCTCCCACTGCCCATCACTTCTCTAATTTAATTTCCTTGTTTCATTTCTAGATTACTCCTCTCCGGAGATCTCATTGCTGTTCCTCCAATATGTCAAGCATGTCTGTGCTTCAGGGACTCTGCACTTGTTCTGCCTGAAATGCCTTCTCCCCAGAAATTTGTCTGATTTGCATTTCTCTCCTCCTTTTGCTTATTTAATTGACTGATCAAATGCCATGCCCCCCTCACCATTCTGTGTCTAGAAGTCCCTCTCCAATTTCACCTGCTGAGTGTTTGCCAGTGTACATATAACCATTTCATATACTTGAGTTTTACTTGCTTATTTTCTCCACCTTCTTTCCAAGAGTGTGTAAGTTCCCTGAAGACAGGGACTTTCCCTATTTTATTCACTGTTGTACCCTTAGCACTTAAAACAGTATTTGGCAAATAGTTAGGTACTCAACAAGTATTTGTTGAGTGAATTAATACCTATTTTCTCTTATCTCTTCTTTACTACCATCTATTTCATTTTCTTTCCCATTTTAATGATCTTTAAAATTTATTTGTCATCTCTATAGCCTTTTTACTGCAGGAAGAAAATCAGTCTTTAAGTATTTTACTAAACATTAATCAAATATGACAAATAATCAGATATTGTTTTAGGGGTAAAACGAGACATGTAAGGAGTAAAGATATGGCAGATGCATTTCAATGGTTAGGCAATCACATGTAGTCCTAGAAAGCATGCAAGAAGAGCCTGCTTCAGTTGCCCCTCCACCTTAGGCCTATAATGACAAATTTATTGGAGCGGAGATGGGAAAATGCAGAAATTTTATATTAACCAAGCTGTTTGAAGATGATGATTTTAAGTGAAATTGAATTGTATTAAAGAATGTGGGTAGATTGGAAATAAAAAATAAATTAATCTATTTCCAGGGGTTATATCTAGAAACAAATGTGAAAGAAACACAAAAGCCCAGTGTGCATGTACCATTGGGGCTCAAGGCAAGTTAAATAAAAAGAATCTCTAATGCACTCTATGCCTCAGATCATCACTGACTGGATTTCTTTACACAAAAAATAGAAAAAAGTGCCTCTTTGTTATTAAAGTATACTGAATGTATCTGCAAGTCTTATTCTTATCACTGTGCATTTCCTCTACTATGACTTACCAGGTGCTTCATGCTTTTCTTCACTTTATCTTTGATTGAATCACTTCTTTTTCCCGTAAAAAAAGTAGTGGTACGTTTCCATTTCCTATATTCCTGTGAATACTGACTTTATTTGGGTCCTTGTCATCTGTGATCTAGAATATTGAAAGAACCTATCAATTATTTTTCCTGTCATCTGTTTCTTGACTTCCAGTCTATCCTGTAGATACCATCAGAAATATCCTTGTAAAGCTTGGTATCTTCAAGGCTCTGCCATCATCTATAGAAATTAGCAGCATGTTCAAAATTCTTAATGACCTGGCTCTATCTAACATCTCACTTTCTTCCACAGATAATACGCTGATTGTTCTGTACCAAGTGTCATTTCTAAAAAAGGCTATGAAGTTTATTCATACAATTTCCTTTCTTGGAACATTATTGTCTACTTCTGATTCTCTCAAAGTATTACTTATTCATTTTTCATTTTTTCAAACCTAACCTGAAAGAAACTTCTTTCTTCATTGGATTCCTTCCAGAATGAGAAATAATAGCATATATGTCTTTTTTCTTTGTAGATTTGTATTTGGGCATCAAATGAATTTTAGCTTTGTTTCCTTCACAATGTTTAGAATTGTGCCTCTCATACTGTTATAGTTCAGTAATAACTTCATATTTGTCTCCATTGTTTTGCTGCATAACAAAGCATACCAAAATTTATCAACTTAAAACAACTCATGTATTATGCCCAAAGATTTGGAGGTCAAGGATTCAGGCAGGGGACAAGGTAGAGCCCATTTATGTTTCAAAATGTCTGAATCCCCAGCTGAGAAGACTAAAAGGCTGGGGGTTTACATTCAATCATATATCTGGATTCTGGGCTGGGGTGATTCAAAGACAAGGACTGCCACCAAAGCATCTTGATATGGCTTGGTGTCCTCACAACGTGGTGACCTCTGGGAAGTCAGACTTCTTCCTGCAGTTCAGGGCTCTCAGTGCAAATGTTTCAGCAAACATGAAGGAAATCCAGATGCCTTTTGTGACCCTGCTCAGAAATCATTCAGTGTCCCTTCTGCCCTACTCTGTGGCTCGAAGTAGTCACATTCCACCCAGATTCAAGGAGAGGGCACATAGACCCTGCCTCAGATGGCAGATGGGAGGAGTATCAAAGAAGATGCTACTCCACACTACTCTTCTATATGTAGTAACTTTTTGTGTATAAAAATGAGTTTCTGTGAAATGGCCATGGACAAGTTCCTATATTCAGTGAATCCAGCCATCAGATTCTTTTTTCTTCTCTAAATTGCTATGTCTGCAGTGCAATAAAAGTAGAACAACATGAATTTTGGAGTAAGATAGTTCTGGGTTCAAATCCTAGCTGTGCAAATTAATCTAAAATGGATCTAAGCCTCTGATTACTCAATTATGCAATGAAGATAATATCTCAAAGAACTGAGGTGAGGATTAAGTAAGATAATGCACACAAAGTAATATGTTTGAAACATAGTTGGCTCTAAATAAATATTAGTTCCCTTTGGCCTTTCTTCCTTCAAATCAAGCCTGCAGTTATCTTGACATAAATATATCAGGGATAAAAATCTTCCAATAAGGAGCAAATATTTGAATTTACTAGAATAGACAAGGAATTCATAGGGGTGCCAGGTAAAGATACCACCTGGGGACTGACAGTAGTTTCATTTGGCTGGAAAACAGACTCTGGGCAGAGAGAAAGAAGAGATAAATCCAGAGAAATGGGCATGGGTAGGATTTAAATTTTCTATTGTCCTTTTATTTTTTACTTTTCCTGTATTTATCCCAACAGACGATGTTTTCAATTCTGCGTAATGGAAATCCTTAGAGTCCTTACTAGAAATAATATGACTGGGGGGCTCCTCAGTGGCCACAATGCCAAATACTTGCGTTTTCTCTTTGTTCTTGTATTAGATCCTTCAAATCACAACTCTGTGGGGAGGCACAACTGCAGGGTGCCCTGAATATTAATCTCAGATCAGCAAGCTGATCAGGGAAGGAATATACTCTAGAGACACCCAGGAGGAAAATGACTCCAATTAATGTGACAACTTATGATCATTTATGTTATTATTTTTGTTTTTTTATTTCTTTTAAAGGGATTGATTGATAACTTCATTTGAAGCTGGAAGCAAATAAATTTGACCTGTAAGGGGAGAATTGAATAATGATTTTGGGAGATGTATTTCAAGTGGTACTAAGAGGGCTTTTAATTATTCAGGGTTGGAGTTACCATGGAGCACCCAGTGAGGCCCTGCTTAACTCCCCACAGGAGGGAGATTGCCTCTTAATGGAATTAGTCAACACCATCACCAAAGTCACATTGTCTACTCATTATGCTACATGCATATAATAATTATACTACACCTGTATAGTATTCAGAAATATGTATGGATGAGTTCTATCTATATATGTATATTAGTGATGTGTGTATAAGTTGATAGAATGTGTGTTAAGATAATGCTAATGCTAATATAGTGCTTATTCTGTGCCAGGCTTTATATATACATATGTTAACACATTTAATCCTCACAATAACTCTATGAGGTAGGTACTATTGTCATCCTTTGTTAAGGAAAAAAATGAGGAAACTAACGTACAGAGAGATTAGGTAACTTGCTCATTGTCACAAAGATCATAAGTGGCAGAACTGAAATTCAAATACAAGCAATCTGGTTCCAAAATGAGGGCATCTCTGTATAATAATATATATCTATATGTGCGTGTGTATATATATGTGTGTGTGTTGGTTGTATGGATAATAAATGTATAGCAAGGTAGATAGATAGAGATGCAGATAGGAAGTTAGATTTATAAATATAGGTGTGGCTATTAGGATACATCCCCTTTGCTTCCATGACCTTAGTGTACTGTAACTTAAAATAGACATTTGAAATAGATCATTAGACTAGAAATTTTTAATGATATTTTATTGGTCGTGTACATTTAATGTGTCCCATGAGTCAAGCAGTGAATTAATTCAAGCTTGGAGCACAGACAAAATAAAGAAAACATTTCACAAAGATTTTATAGTCTCTGGAATGGAAATAAATTTCCATCTTTTTACTCTAGTTGCCCCTCCTTTCATCCTATCAACTATTTTAAAAAAATACAGGAGAAAATCCTGAGGCTATTTTCTTTGATTTTTCAAGATTTACACCACCACCAGTAAGTTTAGCATTATGATTTATAGGAGAAAGTTTCCTAATATGTATACTTCCATGGCATTCATTCATCTCATAGGGTCATAAAACGCCATGGTTAGTTATCTGGCATGTCCTTAGTCTGCATGAAGGCAGTGATGCCAGTCACAAAGGCATCGAGAGAGAGTAAACATGAAAATTTTCCATTTGATTTATTCGTCTGCTTTGGAATCTATTTCTTTAAGACTATTAACACTGTAGTACAACAAACATTACATTTAAAAAAGAATTCCTTAGAATTGTTCCCCCTGAGGGGAGAAGAATCTGGAATATTTGTCCTTCAACTCTCACCTATTATTGACTGAGGGATATTCCCTGGGGTTATCAAATTCTGCAACCCTGGTGTCCTGATCACTAGCCAGGCATGCCAGAGAAATCTCTCAAGTGCTTTCTTTAGGAAGCTACAGTAAGTATGGGATGGGTGAGTCCTGACAAGACATGGGTGAGTCACCAACAGTATCTGCTACAGATATTCTGCAACATACACTTCCCATCCCTGCACGATGCTCAGTCATCACAAAGAAGATTTGGAGTTTACATTGGCCCTTCTTTTGGAGAATTGTTATCTCATTAAGATTCATATCTTACATGTGGAATACTCTTCTCCAGGCATTAGCTCATTTAATTCTTTTTTTTTTAATCTGAGGAAGATTCACCCTGAGCTAACATCTGTTGCCAATCTTCTTTTTTTTTGCTAAGGAAGATTCACCCTGAAGCTCATTTAATTCTTAAAAGAATGATATTCCTATTCCCATTTTAGAGTTAATTACATGGGACCTAAATAGTATAACTGTGTTTCCAAGGACAAATAGCAAATGAAATATTAGAAGTAAGACTAGTCAAACTGAGCATGCCCGCACAGCATGTCTCCTCTGGAGACTAAGGAGTTTTCTTTAGGTTAGATTGTAGCAAGGGTTTATCTCCTCAACCAGCATGGAAGAGTGACAATAATCCTTGTGGAGACCAAAAATGTCAGCACCTCAATCCAAGTTGTGTTCAAAGATTATAGGGTTCCTTGGTGGAGAACATTCTCAAAAACAACAACAAAAGCTTTCTCAGGGAAGTTCCATGGAAAGAAGAACCTAATGAACATCTGGTGGAAGTTAATTAAGGACCTCTTTTATACAGGCAATGAGGTGATATGGAAATTACTTTGAGTTGAGGAGGCAAAGTCATGGTTCTAATGTAGTCTCTGCCACCAACCAGCTGTGTGGCATGGATGAAGTCACTTGTCCTCATGGAGCCTCAGGTTCTCCATTTATAAATGGAGCTCTTTGAATTTAAAGTGTATTTTGAGACTCTGAGGAGAGAAGTGACATTACACTTAAGTAGCAAATTGCTTTACAAACGTGGATGATTATATGTATTTTGAGAGAACCCAGGACTTTGGAGTATTAGTGTAGAATGCCTTGGGTAGTTAGACTTTGCTACACTGGATTGAAACTTGTTAAATGCCACTTTTAGGAAAGTCTGTCTCCCTTTCTCACTCTTCCACTCTCCCCTCCTTCTTTCTCTCGTGCCCCCTCTCTCCCTAGCTTAATTTCCCTGTCTTCTGGTTGTGGACCAGTGAAAGAGAATCAAGATATTGCATTCTCACTCACCCTTGGCCATCATAATGGCTTTTTTTTTCAAGTAAAATGATTACTCACCCAATTAAAGTGAACACTTGGAGGAAATAATAGTTGAAATGCTCAGTAATTTTAGGTTATGCTGGAAAAAAAATGATTTGAGTCTTTTCTTCAGGTGCTTGAAAAGGAATAATTCTTAATGGGTTCAGTCCAAGTCAGCCTGGCAATTTGCCTACAATTTATTGTCAGACAGTAAATTACAGAAGTAGTTGATCATCACACATACTCATCGGCTCACCAGTACAGAGAATCCAATGACAACGTAAGGAGAAAAGAACCAAAATATATATCACATTTATTCCATTCAGAACCACATCTTTTTTTTAACATTTATTTTTTCCCTTGTTAAGTTTCAATTTATCTGAGAGTCTGTCAGGATGACAGAAACTCATTTAGAATCCATGAAGACAGCCGACAGAAAGTACATTAAAAATTAGATTTTGAATTTAAAGAATGAAAGCTTTAAATCACTATAGTCAAGTCAGTGGGACAAGATTGATACCAGATGCTATTTTGTTCGTGTTATTAAGGAAGTATTCCAGCCTTGAAGAGACCTTGTCACTACACAGGTTCTGTCTATGTAAATAAGAATGAAGTGAATACATCTGTTGTCAATGATAAAAACCTTCCGGTGTCTCACAGCAACAGGCTGGGTCATATAAGGAGGACACTAAAAGTTGCAAGATCTCTTAGAGGTCATATATGCCTAATTTCCTCATTGTGTATAAGGGAGAACTGAAACTCCGTAAGGAGAGGGTTAGCAGATGTATTATAGATGCACAGACTCTTTAATGTAAATCAAGTAGCCTGAGTAAGGACCCAGCCACTATCTAGATAGGTGGTTTTGGGGAAGACACTGGATCACCCTAGCCGCCATTGTAGAGGGCACCCATTTCCTGTGTGTTTGTAGTCTGTTTAGTGTCTGTTCCACTTTCCTTAAGCATCTCACTTCATTCTTTGAGAACTACTCTTTTCCACTGCTTGTGTTCTATCTTGATAAGATTTTCCACTCAGTTATTTTGCCTCCTCAGGCACACAGTGTAAGTTCTTGACACAAACTTAGTCAACCAGCCTCTCCCTACAGGGAAATGAACTCCTGAGCATAGTGATACAAATATGGAAAAGATGTAGAACTGATTTATTCCAGTTGAGTCATCCTAAAGACACTATCCATTTGTCCTGGTTGCCGTAACTGCCAAAAGTCTCCTGGGTTTTCTCCTTCCAATGTCTGGCTTTCTCTGTTCTCCTTCACTTCTATGACCTGCCTGATAGCCTTTCACTAACACGCATGTTTAACTTAATTGAAGTGGTCCCTTTTGCTTGCAACCAAAAAACTCTAACTGATAAATCTGTACATGGTTTTAAGATCTTTCCTGTGTGATCTCATCTTTATTCTTCGTTTCTGTTGAGATGCTTGGGGGGAATCCATGGGTCCCAGGCTTAATCTCTTCCAATAACCCTCTGTGTGAGGGGATGCTGTCACCTTTTGATCCTTTTGAGGCACTAGCTAATGGTTGTCCAACCATACCCTTGGCTTTCTCTTGAGAGCACACTTTCCTAACAATGACTCTTCTAATTTTAGCATCTCTTGCAATCCAGATAGGCTGAGAATTTCCTGAATCATCAAGACCTAGTTCCTATTTGTTTAACAGTTCTTCCCCAATTTCTCTCTTTCTCCTCACATTTTACTATCAGCAACAAAAAGAAATCCTGTCACACCTTCAACAGATTGCTTGGAATTCTCAGCTAAATACCCAACTTTATTTACAAATTCTGCTTTCCACATAATTACAGGACAGAATTCAGCTGGGCTTTCTGTGACTATATAATGAGAATCCCCTTTCCTCCAGTTCCCAAAATCATGCTCCTCATTTCCTTCTGAGCCCTCAGCAGCAGTGCTTTTAACATTCATATTTCTACCAACATTCTGTTTATGACAATATGTGTATTCTCTATGATAATATAGACTTTCTCACGCTTTTAACTTCCTTCTGAGCCCTCACCAGCAGAGCCTTTAATGCCCATATTTCTACCAATAGTCTGTTTAAGGCAATTGGCTTTTTCCATCCTACACCTCAAAATTCTTTCAGCGTCTACTCATTACCCAATTCCAAAGCCACCCTCATGTTTTAGGTATTTGTTACAGCAACACCCCATTCTCAGATACCAAAATCCATGTTAGTTTCCAGTGGCTGCTATAACAAATTACCATAAACTTGATGGCTTAAAACAACAGACATTTATTCTCTCATAGTTCTGGAGGCCAGAAGTCTGAAATCAGTGTAACTGGGCTGAAATCTGGGTTCTAGTAGAATCACACTCTGTCTGGAAGCGCTAGGAGATAATCTGTTTCCTGCTTTACCAGCTTCCAGTGGCAGTTGGCCTTCCTTGGCTTGTGGCCATGTACTTGCACTCTCTGTCTCTGTGGCCACGATGTGGCCATTCTCCTTTTCTTCTGTGTCATATCTCCCTCTGTCTTTTTCTTGTAAGGACACATGTAATTGCATTTAAGACCCACCTGGATTATCCAGGATGATCTCCCCATTTCAAGATCCTTAACTTAGTTACATTTGCAGAGTCCTTTTCTGTTCATATAATGTAACATTCACAGATTCTAGGCATTAGAACATTGACATCTATTAGGGGGCCATTATTCAACTGACCACATACTTGCCATAACCTTCTTTGTTCTGCCTACTCCAAGTCCATACAAAGTTATTTCTGTAACTGGCCCCAGTGAAACATTTTGAGACCTCCAAAATTTAGCTGACTGAAAGAATTTCATGTAGGAGCATACATGACATTTAAATTCTAAATTTTGTTAAGGGGTTTTATTTACTCAAAGTAACTCTTGTTAATATGGAACCAGATGATGATTCAACACACACACACACACACACACACACGCGCGCGCGCACACACACACCTGCCTAATAGCATACTATAAATCTTCCTCACTCTTAAAATTTTAAATTTTACAAAAATCGGTTGAGGATATGCATTAATCTATAGTAAATCTTGCAGGAGTTCTTCAATACAAGCTTTTATTTAAAGATGACAATATTTTATTTAATTGGAGATTGACTGAACCAATCTGTGCAATGGAAATTACATAGAATTTTACCATTCCATACAATTGAGCATTATCATATTCAAATATGATAAAGGATAAGGGGATGAATTCTAATATCTTTCCAATTCCTTTCTTTCTAGATAATTGATGCAAATTCTTAATCTATTCCAGATACTAAATTGTTTTTCCACTTTAATCTGAGGGTTTTTTTTGTTTCTTTCAATACGCAAGCTGAACATCTTCTGAGTTTCTTGTCCCACAACTTTCGACACAAGGTATATGAGTTTCCTATTGCTGTTATATCAAACTAACACAAACATAGTGGCTTAAAACAACATATTTATTCTCTTATGGTTCTAGAGGTCAGAAATCTAATGTGAGTTAGCAAGGCTGTACTCCTTCTGGAGGCTCAAGGGGAATATCTATTTCTTTGTCTTTTTGAGTTTACAGAGGCTGCCTGCATTCCTTGGTTTATGATCCCATTCTCCTCCCAGCAACATAGCATCATCCAATCTCTCTCTCTGCTTCTGCCCTCACGTTGTTTTTTCTGACTCAGACCTTCCCGTCTCCCTTTTATTATTATTTTGTGTGTGTGTGAGGAAGACTAGCCCTGAGCTAACATCCGTTGCCAATCCTCCTCTTTCTTGCTGAGGAAGACTGGCCCTTGGCTAGCATCCATGCCCATCTTCCTCTACTTTATATGGGACGCCACCACAGCATGGCTTGACAAGCGGTGTGTCTGTCTGCTCCGGGGATCTGAGGCACCAAAGTGGAGCACGTGAACTTAACTGCTAGGCCACCAGGCCAGACCCCCTGTCTCCCTTTTATAAGAACTCTGCAATCATAACAGGGCCAGGTGGATAATCCAGGATAATCTCCATATCTCAAGCTCCTTAATCACATCTGAAAAGTCCCTTTTACCATGTAAAGTAACATATTCCCAAATCTGGGGATTAGGATGTGAACATTTTGGGGGGACCATTATTCAGCCTACTACGTGGGGCTTAGAAATTAAAAAAAATCCATGTCTTTATTGCTCTTTACAGAAAATTCTAATTGTCTGCTAATACAAATGGCCAAAATTGCATTTAAATATACATGGGAGGTATATTTTAAATTTAGTCTAGTGTGAAGAACAACTTTCAAATGAAATCTGAGACAAAATTGAACGCCTTCATTGGGCAGAAGCACAGACTCCGTGACTCTCTTAGTGTAATACAATTAAACATTCATCTTAACTGCAAGAAGTTGCTGACTTCTGTTTCACTACCACATGGTCAATATTGTGTGGGCTATTCATAGCCTTTTGGTGAGAGGCAGAAGGAAAAAAGGAGAGTAGTATTTAGAGCAGAGGGACCCTCCTGCCTTGGCTAAGTTAAGGAGAGATGAACAATGAATACGGAGCGGGATCAGGAGCGATGATTCATTGACTGGTCTTCAACTAGAGGGGAGAAGATATTCCATTTAATTAGGGTTGGGACTAACATGGTGCTGAGAGTTTGGAAGACAGGGTTTCATAGTATGCCATCCCTTTAGCAAGCTGTTGACACTGGTCAACTCACTTCACCTCTCTGGGCCATAATGAGCTCAGCTTGTTGACTTCTAAAATGTTAACTAGTATTCACCCTGAAGGATTAGCGTTGACCTTTACTGATGTTGCCTCTCCAGCTTAATCTTTTACACTAATGGAAATATCAGTTGTAAGTAGTGGAGGAAGAATGTATTTTAACAACTAACAGAATTGCTACTTTTGAGGAAGTGGTGGAGAAGTATTTATCAAAGGCATCTTGCTTATAGCAATAAGAAATGTCAGCAGAGGGAAAAAAAGTGAATTAAACAGTTAGGTACTTTGTAATCTGCAGCTGAAAGACGCTGCCTGTGTAAAAACTATTCATATTAAGGGAAAATTCTACTCTTTTAAATCCCATCAGACAATATTACATGTTCCGCACAGATTTTTACTGCTTACATGACTATATTTAATGGAAAATAACCAATTACTGAAAAATGCTGAGTGATTTGGGGCTTACTGATTTGGTGTCTATAAGAAATAGAAAAGCATTCCCTTAAACTGTGGATAAAAGTCTCTTCAATATGCCAATCATTTGGATACTGGTTACAAGGGTATGTTTCCTTTGTGAAAATGCAACAAGCTGCATACTTGATTATATTTTTACTCTTCTGGATGTATTTTTTTTCAATAAAAGTGTTGTAAAATACAGTGCCTCCATCGTGGCATGCTCAAAACAAATATTAATTATGCTCAAATCACAAATCTTAGAAACTCAAATATGGGAAGCAATCACTTCTGGTTGGGGCAATGGGCAATGATTTCAGGGAATAAAACATTTGAACTAGATCCTCAAGATCATTTGGGTTATGGACACGCATAAATAAGTCAAGAACTTTCATTAAAAAACAGTTTATCATGTATTCAGGAAAACATAATGATTCAGGGTTTGAATACCAGCTCCATTTTAATATCTGTTTCTATGCAAACTGCTTAAACTCTTTGAACTGGCTTCCTTATCTATAAAAGGTGCCTACTTCACAGGTTTATTGTGAAGGCTAAGTGAAATAGCATAAACAATATCCTATTGTAGAGATAAATGTATTGGAAAAACTCAAGAAAAGTTGTTGTGATGATGCCGTAATGCAATGACATCTGCCTGAGCTGATAGACATAGGGTTTGTATAGGGTAGCTCCAAATGTCAGTTTGATCTAAAGTGATTTAATTCATGTGGCTTATAGTTATTTTTTCAGTTGGCTTTAAAGACACCAGATTATCTATTAGAACCAATGCACTTTGTAGGTATTGAAATGGAAAAATATTGAGATTATATATTCATTTTTTTCAATTTTTATTTTATTTCTAATAATCACTAACATCATATTTTAGGTTCCATGTTTATCTGGTATTAAGTTTCTGAACTTCATTTTAATTAAATAAAAGTGGTAGTAATTACAGGGACTACTAATTCTCTAATTCCTTTGAAATTTAAAATATTAGCAAAAAATCATATACAAATCTTGGTATAAAGTCTTACTCAATATCTCCAGCCCAGAGTAAATTACTTATTTAAACAATGACAAAAGAGTAATTTAAAAGAATTGGAATCCAGTGAGGTTGAATTATCAAGACATATTTCACAAGAGAGCATCTATCAGAATTGGATTACAGTGATCAGAAATACCAGATCTGTCATTCTTGATTTGTGTAGAAATCAACATAGGGAAACTTTAGCTCATCCGTTTGGTCATTCATTCACCAATACTAAACAGAGAATAACTGTCCATATTTGTGGTTTCTCAAGCACTAGAGGTCACATGGTATAGGTTATGGATACTTTTCCAGATTCCTCCGTGCAATATCTGCTCCTTGGAGGCACATTCCTCTTCTCGCCATTATGAGATCTTCTCACATCTTTATGCTACTGTCCCCATTTGGAATGCCTTTGTTACCCTTCCACTGAGCCTCCTCTCTGAAGCTCTCTCTTCCTTGCTATTCAGACACATCCAGACACACACATTCCTCCCTGTACTTGCACACTGACTGTACGTGCTTCTTATTCTGCCTTTGCTGAGCCATCACTCCAGGCACCCAGATCCATTGTCCACTCTTTTCTTTCCTGTGCCAGTGTCCGGGAGGCTGATTCCGAGTGTTCTCCCCACTTCCACCACACTGACCTTAGGGCACCTATTTGGGCTAAGTCTGTGGGAGGTACCCAGAGGAAGTCACAAGATGGGAGAAGAGTCAGCAGGAGTAGGGGTCGTTCTTTCCTGTTCTCCACCTGTTTGAAGCTTTGTTTCTTGAACTTGGATGTGTCCATCCATGACCCTTTTCCAGTCAGCCAGTCTTTCCTCCATGGCTCCATTTCTCACCGTGCTCCAGTGACTCTATTTCCTCTTCTTGCTCTTTTCATCCTAGGGATGATAATATATTCCTGCTGTTGCTAGTCTCTGGGTGCCTCAGCACACCTGAACCCTGCTCACACATGTGTATGTAGTCTCTGTATCTGTGGTTGCTTGGGTTGGACTCTGTTTCCTGCTGAGGGCCTGAATCATACAGTATGTACAGTATATAACTTTGTTATAACTTTTCAAATCCAATGATAACGATCTATTTAACTATTTTTTTCTAGACAGAGATCTGAAAGGCAAGGATTTTGACTCTTCTTTGTACAGAATAGTGCCTCACACGTAATAAGGTTAAATAAATGTTTTCTCAAATGCATAAATAAATACTACCTATCTATTGATATGTCTACATATACGTTTTTCAACAAATCTTATATAACACTTGAAGAGCTTAAAGTCTACTACGTGATGTAAAATACCGCTGGATAAACAGTAAGTGATAAGTGCTGTGTGAGAGATACAAGGCTGCAAGTGTTACGAGGAAACCAGACTCATCATAAGACATTTTAGAAGCTCTTTTAGAAATGTTGAAGTTGGATCTTGAAGGATGTTTTTAGGTATAATTGGTGACTTTGAGAGAGGTTGAGTTTCATTACCTCAGCAACCTGATTTGTCCAGTATCTTTTACCCCTTTTTGCAATAACAGCTCACTTACTCTTGTAAATCCACATATTTTGCATGTGAGCAAACACCCACCCATCTCTGACTTCAGGGATAGACACACCACCAACAGCTGCCCAGTCATAACTCCATATCCCTCAGCCACAGCGGTTGGTTCAGAAGTAGGCACATGACCCAAGTTGGACATTTAAGAGCCTGTTTGAGGACATAAACATGTGCTCCTCAGATTCCCTCAACCACATCCTTCTCTCTTCTTTTTTTGGATGGACAGTCCCATTGTGCAGGTTGTCAGTCCACTCTGAGATTTGTTTAAAGCACCATAGTGTGCGGCATGGGATCTGACTTCCTGAGAGCAGCATTGACTGATAGAAAATGGGAGACAGACAGATTCCATTTCCTTTCTTTTTCTTGGTAGAAGTCTCAGATGAGCGTTCTCCATTCAGTCCTTCTTGGGAAGTTCCATGTGCCCAGTGAATATGCCAACTGGGACTACTGCAGCTGTATCTCTTTGCAGCACATTCTGAAGGATGGGTAATGTGTTAGCATCTTATGTTGCAATGTAGCACATCTCTATTTACCTCACTTGTATTTTCCTCTTACCTTCACTGCCTTGGTTTGAACCTCCCCAAAAAAGTGTTAGCACTTCAATCTTTGCTTCAGTCTCTGCTTTCTGGAAAATTCAGTCTAAACCAGAGCCATATTTGATACATTTGTTGAAGCTTTCAGAAAGAACTCTTTCTGCTGGAATGCAAACCTGGTGCTATCTTGAAAAGAGAGTTTGAGAATAAAGTCAACAGAAAAATGTAGAGATAAAGGACGGTGACAGTTTCCTGAGGATATTATTCAAGGACCTGGATATAGCTTTCATTAATGCAAGCTTTATTACTGGATTTTTCAGTTATCTGAGCCAAGAAATGCCATTTTTAATGTTTTATATGAGTTAGCCTTTTCTCTTTCACAACAGTAACAAAATCCTGTGTATGCATTTAATTTTAAGAGCAAAAGTAAAATCAATGTAATCTAGATGAAACTCTCATGTTTAGAGTATTCTTTTTTTTTTTTTTTGGTGAGGAAGACTAGCCCAGATCTAACATCCGTTATTAATCCTCCTCTTTTTTGCTGAGGAAGATTGGCCCTGGGCTAACATCCATGTCCACCTTCCTCTGCTTTATATGGGACGCCACCACAGCATGGCTGACAAGCAGTGCATCTGTCTGTGCCTGGGATCCGAACCTGCAAACCCCAGGTGGCTGAAGCGGAGCACGCGAACTTAACTGCTATGCCACCGGGCCAGCTCCCTTGGCTTGCTTTCTTTTAGAGAGTAAGGATACAAGGGAGGTATTTGGGGTAGATCGAAAAGAAATATCTTTAGGAGAAAGGATAAACAGAAATCTGTATTAGATTTCTATTGCTGACATAACAAATGATCATAAACACAGGGACTTAAAATAGCAAAAATTTATTATCTTACACTTGTGGAGGTCAGAAGCTCAAAATCAGCCTCACTGGGCTAAAGTCCAGATATCAGCAGGGCTTCTGGAGGCTCTTCTGGAGGCTCTAGGTGAAAATCTTTCCTTGCCTTTTCTAGCTTCTAGAGGCTGCCCACATTCCTTGGCTCATAGCCTCCTTTCATCTTCAAAGACAGCAATGTCCAGTCAAGCCTGTCTCATATATCGTTCTGATTCTGAGTGGTCTGCCTCCCTCCTCTAGTTTTAAAGGGTCCTTGTGATAGCACTGGGGCCACTTGTATAATCCAGTATAATCTCCCTATTTTATAGTGAGCTACGGTAGTCTCCCTTATCTGCGGGGGCTACAGTTCCAAGACTCCCAGTGGACGCCCGAAACCATGAATAGTACCTAACCCTATAGATTACTCCTACACACATATTTGAGGTGCGACAGCAAAACAAGCACAAATTTCTTTTTCCCTCTTCACAATTCATGGATAGAAGATTCATTCTTACTGTAGATCTTAGCAATCTCAGCATACAATTTTTTTTTCTCCTTAAGTCCAGAACTTTCACCTTTTTACTTAAAGGAATCACTTTATGGCTTGTATCCAAATTGCCAGCCTCACTACTCTTGTGCTTTGGGGCCATTATTAAGTAAGATAGGGGTTACTTGAACACAAGCACCGAGTTACTGCAACAGTTGATCTGATAATGAAGAAGGCTACTAAGTGACTAATGGGTGGGTAGCATAGACAGCATGGATACATGGGACAAGGGGATGATTCATGTCCCAGGTGGGATGGAGAGGGATGACACAAGATTTCATCATGCTACTCAGAACAGCATGCAATTTAAAACTTATGTATTGTTTACTTCTGGAATTTTCCATTTAATATTTTCAAACCATTTTTGACAGAAATACGGAAAGTGAAACAGTGGATAAGTGGGGATCACTGTAATTAGAAACCTTAATTCCATCTGCTACCATGATTCCCCTTTGCCATGTAATGTAACATAGTCACAAATTCCAGGAATTAGAGCTTGGACATCTACGGGACGCCACTATTCTACCTACTGATGTTGGGGAAAAGAGCCCCTTGGATATTGTTCTACTCTGTTTCATCCCAGGGCAGCCTTAATTTTCAGGGGAATAAAAAATAATCTGATACGTTCCACCAAAATGGTTTTAGCAGAAAAGAAGTCTGAACGTGTTAAAAATTTGTTTTAACAGACAGAAATGGTATAGGACTGACTCATCCATTCTGGAAGTTAATGTCAGAAATGTAACTTTCCTTTCATTATTTGTGTAGCCTAATAATAGTCTGAAATAAAAGGTACTTAACTATAAACACATCTACAAAGTCCCTTTTTGCCATGGAAGGTAATATATTCATAAGTTATTGGGATTGGGACGTGGGTGTCATTGGGCAGCTGTTATTCTGGCCTATCACAGAATCACTTATATACTATTTTTAGTAGAATGATTGGGTCCTTTGTTTACAAATGCTAGGGATCTACTAAGAATTTTGGCAACAAGTGTCAAATTTTGGCTTTTCCCATATGGAAACCTTATTGGAGTTACTATTCACTCAACGTTTACTTAGTGTCAGGATAGGGCTAAGCAAATGCAAAATATACCACGAAATAAAACAAAGAACAGCAACAAAGTGACGGGTAGGAATTATTTTAATTCTCCTGTTGTTTGATGAGGAAGTTAGATGAAGGGAGATGCTGGATGAGTTGCCTGTGTTGACTTCCATACCAAGTGGTACATCAGGAATTTGAGATTAAATTTGGTTTGAAATCTAGTGAAGTTTAAAGGGTACCACATGATTTTACCTCCCACCATTTGAGTAATGAGTTATATATAGTCAGCAGAGCTCAAGTAAGATCTAAATTAGCGAATGGCCTTTTTCATGATATAGCTTTAATATATTCAAGTTCAATATCTGTTTAAAAATATAGTAAAAGTTTGTAATATAAATCAAAAATTCTGAGTCAAATTGACATTCATTATATGAGTGCGTTTCAGGGATTTTCACATTTATGAGGCAAAGATTGATCTACTCAGATATTAAAGTATTTAATAATAGTTTTACTATTTTGAGTCTTCTGCTTGAAAAATCTAAAAATTAAAGATTGCAATCTCCTTTTCTGCAGACACTAAATATTACTAAAAACAAATTATTGCAAATTTATCCAAGATTACTAGACTGAATGATTTTAGAACCCTTGATAAGTCTTGATAGGGATTTAAAGATTGGCATTTTGTTCAACCTCTATTAAATACAGACACATTTATACTTTGGATGTGGCAAAATCTACTTCATTCCATGCACAAGACTGAGAACTGCTTTAGAGATAGCATGCAAAATATCACATTTTTTCCCTGAGGACAGTCTTTTTAAAAAATCTATCTTGCAATCACTATTTACCATGATCAGTCAATATTCAGTCTTTGAAAAAAGAACATTAACTTGTTGAACCATAACTCAAAATAAGTCACAATTTAAATTTATTTTAAAAACACTGTAGTTAATTGTAATTAACGTTTGACAGTTTGAAAGACATCTGTTATATTAACATAATGGTCTTATTGCACATGAAATGCTGCACATTAAAGACTCAGCAGAGTTGAATTATGGGTAGTTTGTAAATAAAAGGAGAAAATCTTTAATAAAAACATGGAGTTCTTTCCACTATTTGCTAAACAAATAGATTTTTTTTCTCTTGACACAATAATGAACGAAACATATATGTTTCTTTAAAAGGGAAATATACTTCTCACTGTTTTGTTATAAACTTGGTCATGCTGGAGGCAATTTGGATCTACATTTTACAATTTTAAAATCATTGACATACTTTATAATTTCATGTTTTTACTCACTGTCACCTGTGATTATTGGAGGTCATTTAGATTCTTAGATTATTCCATGCTATTGCAAGCAGTATTCTCAATAACAAGTAAATGAATTAAGCAAACTCTTAAAAACATTTTGCCACATAGTTAATTCCTTAAGTCAGTGGTTCTAAAACCAGGGGACATTTGGCAACATCTGGAAATATTTTTGGTTGTCACAACTGTTGGAGGGGTACCAGATGCCAGAGATGCTGCTAAATATTTTATAGGAAAGCCCCCCTCCCATCTAATCCAAAATGTCAGTGCCAAGGTTGAGAAACTGTCTCTTAAATCAATAATAAAAATCAAAAAGCAGATTTTAAAACATCAATATATTGACATAGTAGGGGGTAACTCTGACACATGAAATGTAGAGAGGCAAACTTTATAAATGCAAACAAATCTATGTGAGTCTCCTGTCTGTTCAATCCATAGATTTGTGATTATGAAAAGTTGGTTTTGAATGGAGCTTTGTGACTCATATTCTAAAGCAAAGGAACCTAAGAGTAACTGATTTTATAAAGGATTTATTTCACTATGTATTTATGTTTCTCCCTCTTCAAAAAAAATTGAAAAGCTGAAATAAGGACACTAATCTAGTGAATTAGAAAAATTAAAGGGTAACAGTAGGGGAGTAATTTTATACTGGACAATGTTAATACACAAAAATGTACACTTGCTAGAATTGGGTACAATATTTTATTTAAGCTTCCTGTTGGGAAATGTAAAGAGGGAAGCTTGCTGAGTTGCAAGATTTTCAGGGTCCATAAATTTAATGTTATCTATAGCTGTTCCTACATTACCTAAGCATTATCTGATGCAATGCCTGAAACATAGAAGTCACTCAATAAATATGTGCTGAATTATTCAGTTTGCTGTGGACAGTGAACAAAATAATTGTGTGAAAATTCTTTTTAAAACTACAAATCACTATGCAGATGCATAGCCGAATATGCCACTTCCATGTTCAAGCTTCTGCCTTTCCAGAAATTTCCTTTCCCACCTTCTGTGCTTGGCTAACCCCGCATACATACATGGATGTATGTTCACATATATCAAACAAAAACAATCTGACAGGTAAACATGACAAATCAAACTCTTAACTTGGCATCCAAGGCTAATAGTTAACAGTTACTACATACTAGGTACTGTTTTAGGTACTTTACGTCTATTGGTTTGCTTAATTCTTATGCTAATTCTATGATATAAGTGCTACATATCATCTCTGTGTTACAGATGTGAAAACCAAAAAAAAAAATACCAGAACCTAACCACAATTATAGAGTTGATACCATGACTGGGCTTTAACTCCATGGTGCAATATTCTCCATCTATTTAACAACACATATAAAACATTCCTCTAATAGCCTCCAACATTGATTACCATTGGATGGTTCTTCTACTTGTTTGGAATACTCTGTAAATATCATGTCTTCAATTTCAGATCCTCCTTCAAGGATCAGACCAAAAGCTATATCTTACAGAAAATTTCTTTTTCCTATTCTCCTAGCTGTAGGAGCTCTTCTGTCTCTTCCTAATTAAATTTGTGGGTAAGATGTTGAAAGTATCAGGTAACTTTTCTTGTATAAATACCCACCCCAAAACTTGATAGCTTAAAACAGCTACTCTGTATTAGCTTTTGGTTCTGTGGTTTGGCAGTTTGAGCTGGGCTCGGCGAGGTGGTCTTTTGGTCTTGGCTGTGTTTGCTCTTGCAACTGTGTCTCTGTTTTAGATTGGCTGGCCATTGGCTGGGGTGATGGGGGCAACTGGGTCATGTGTCTCTCATTATCCAGAAGGCCAGTCCAATTAATGGCATCTGGGCAAGTTTCCAAGAGTGAGCTGAAGCACTGGCTCAGAACTGGCACAATGTCACTTTTGTTGCATTCTATTTGTCAAAACAAGACACAGGGACAGCACAGATTCAAGGTGGTCGGAAATGAATTCTATGTCTTGATGGGAGGAGCCATTCTGTCACACTGCAAAGGTTCCTGTGTACAGGTAGGGGAATAATTATAGCCATAATTGCAACCAATCTACCCAGCCCTCCAAGATGTCATATAATCTCCTTGAAGGCCAGCACTTCATTTTGTACACAGGGTCTGGCATATAGTAAAAGTTTGATGTAAGCTTTGAGTCACTGAGTGGCTATTTCAATTGTAGAGTTACCTTTAATTCTTGGCCAGAATGATTAAAAAAGGAATCTGGGTCACGGCTCATTCCCTGGCCTGATTGCAGTTACTTTGGGTCTTAAATCAATATTAGGCTGTTTCTAGGAATTAGAAGAATGATTTGTCAAAAGGAACATATTTCAGAGGTGAGTACCCATCAGTGCAAGATACACTTGAAATTAATTTTCTTTTAAAAAGAAATTGTTTAAATGTTCTAGGAGGACTAACCAGCAATATGTATCAAAGTTACAATGCACATACCCTTTGACCTATTCCATTTCTAGTAACTAACCCAAAGTTGACAAAAATAAGTTTATAAGGATGTTCATGGCATCATTGTTTAATATACTTCCGTTTAGTTTGTGCTCTCTTGGAATTTCTGAAATCCATAAATAGATGGAATTTCAAAGGGAAAAAAAACATTTATGGGGACTGGCCCGGTGGTGTAGTGGTTGAGTTTGCGTGCTTTGCTTTGGTGGCCTGGGGTTCATGGGTTCAGATCCCGGGCATGGACCTACACACTGCTTATCAAGCAGTGCTGTGGCAGGTGTTCCACATATAAAGTAGAGGAAGATGGACATAGATGTTAGCTCAGGGTCAACCTTCCTCAGCAAGAAGAGGAGGATTGGCAATGGGTGTTGGCTCAGAGCTAATCTTCCTCACCAAAAAACAAAAAAAACACATATGGAAGCAGATGCAGTAAAGAGAAAAGAACACTAGACTTGAAACCAGAAAACTTGAGTTTTCATTCCTGATAAGTTATTTATTATTTGTGTGACTTTAAATATTTTCTGAGTAATTATGAACCTCAGTTTCTTCATACATATATGACATGTGTTACTTGGCTATGTAATAATAATAATATAAATGGGATAGTGCATTAAAAGTACGTAGCATTGAGTACACAGCACATAGCACCTAAAAGATAATTAAAAATTTCAGTACAATATTTTGAACATTAATATTGAAAAATCACTTTAAATTTATAAGTATTAGAGTAGGTAGTTTTACTAAAACACGTACAAACATCTTAAAGAGAATAAGATACATCATAATTTAAAACTCTTCAGTCAAACTCAGGATAATCTTTGGAATAACAATAAGGTATTATTTTCTTAGAAAGTATTATTGGTATTGAAGCCTTAAGTGTTTGTTCTCTCAAAATCTCTCAGGTTAAAATTTTTTGAATAATTTTTGTGTTAGTCTGTTGCTTCTTTTCCTGTCACTTTCAATTTCTTCATATGTTTTTGTGTGCCTGTCTCTAGTAACTGACATTTTAAATTTGATACTGAAAGTCTTTTATAAACTAAGAAATCAAATGGCACTATTATCATAATTGTGGCAAAAGCAGGAGCACAGTTCTGAGTGAATATCCAAGAGACTTGCCTTTAGGAAAGTGTGAGATATTAGAGAATATACATATTGGTCTCTGCCCCTGGTTCCCAGCATAGAACTCCTGAAACCCTTGTAATTTCCTGGGTGATAGGAGCATCTTTGTTCTAATGAGATGACTCTGGGTGGGCTCCTGGATGGAGGTTGGTCACCAGAAAGACCCAGCCATGATTAGAAGCTTGGAATTTTCAACCCCACAACCCCTCACTTCTCTAAAGAGGGGAGAGGGGATGAAAATGAAGTTCATAATTGATCATGCCTACATGAGGAAGCCTCCATAAAAATCCCAACAGTATGGGGTTTGGAGAGTTTCCAGGTTGGTGCACACATCCACGTGAGGCACCCCAACTCCATGGCGACAGAAGCTCCTGTGCTCAGGACCCTCCCAGACCTCACCCTATGTATCTCTTCATCTGGCTGTTCATCCGTATCCTTTTCATATCTTTTAATAAACTGGTAAATGTAAGTAAGCATTTCCCTGAGTTCTGTGAGCTGCTCTAGCAAATTAATCGAACCCAAGGAGCAGGCCGTGGGAACCTCAGATTTATAGCTGATGGGTCAGAAGCACAGACGACAACCTGGGCTTGTGATTGGCATCTGAAGTGGGGTGGGGAGCAGTCTTGTGAGACTGAGCCCTTAACCTGTGGGATCTGATGCTATCTCCAGGTAGACAGTGTCAGAACTGAGTTACATTGTAGGACACCAAGCTAGGGTTGCAGAGAATTGCTTGGTGGGGGAAAACCCCCACACATGTGGGGTCAGAAGTGTTGTGAATGTGATAGTAGTATGGGAGTGAAAGAGAAACACAGGTGGAAAACTGGGTGGTTTTCTAACTCACAAAAGATAATCAGCTTCAACACGTGCCCACTACAACATAGATTTTAGAAATCCTGGGCTCTTTTTGCTTTCTCCCCGATGCTCAGTTGTGGGCAGAGGAATTGAACATGCTTCTAAGCAAGAAGATTTTCAGTGAGAGAATTTTTAACAGAAATAACAGAAATGTTGCATTTTATGAGACACTTCAGAGTCTTGACATTTGTAACTTTGAAGAGCAGAGGGGAAAGAACATGAGAGAACTTGACAGATTTTAACATATTCAAAGCAGTTTTCTTTCATGAAGGACATGTTTCCTGTCTTAATATAGTGGAAAATGGGTCTAATTAATCATCTTCCATGCCTGGCTTAGATGCTCTGCAGAGTAGTATTTCCCTAGCTAAATGAAGAATTTATTTATAAAATGTGTTATGGGAAGAAAGCTAAAAGATACTTTCTCACCCCTGTCTATATGTAAAGAACATAAATTGTTACCTTAACGACTTTCTTCAATTTGTCTATACCATTCAATGCACTTAATATTCATTGAGGCCCTGGTAAATGCCAATTATTGTATAGATATTTTTCTTGCATTAACATTTTTTGCAATTTTAGATAATCCTTTGAAGAGGATGTGGTGATTCTGATGAAAGTACTGACTCGGAGAATTTATAATGTTGTAGAGATCACAATGAGACCGGAATGAAAAGAATTAACGATATCTTCAGGTAAGAGATTTTTGAACCAATGTGGATCTTCATGGGGTGCTTAGGAATCTTGATATTTATAACTTGGAAGAGCATAGAGGGTCCAAGAATTACTGTGAACTGGCCTGAAATATCCTAAATCTCAGATATATGAGGAGGGTTTATTACCAAAATGATATTCATATTTCACACTATTTTTCTTGGAAATATCATTCTAATATTTTAAAGAGGATGATTTGCTCCAGATTTGAGACCCTTGGGAAGGAGGAGTAATAAAACTCACATAATACTTTTTACTTCTTCTCACTTGATTATACTCCCCAAGCGGTGACTGCCATTCACAACAGCTTTCATATTTTTTAAGGTGGTGTAATTTACAGAAAGAATTGCACGCTTTTTTAAAACTTGCATGTCAGATCTTGTGAGTCTGAAGAGAGACTCGTTCTGAGAAGAAATGTGATGGGTGAATGGAGTCAGTGGGAAACAGCATCATTGTGAACCTCTATGTACTATGCAAACATAAGGAATAACTGTACTTACTGTTTCTGTTATATTCTTCTTATGTGTGGAAAGTAGTGAGTGCTGATGCCCTTATGCAAAATCTGTAAGACCAGCTGTCTTCTTTGTCTGGTCCTGGTAGAAGGAAGCAATAAAAACATTGATGCTACACAAGCATCACTTTCTCTAAGAATCTTTCATAATAGAGTCTTATTTATACCTCTGTTGTACTACTTAATAAGTCATAATACACTTTTCGGAGGAGTTCTGAGACTATTCCAAAAGAAGATGGGTTCCTGAAGGAAGAAGTTATGTCTTATTGACCCCTGGATATTGCTTTTATATACAATACATTTTCAAAAAAATGAATGAAGAAATTATTGCAAGGAAAATTGAAAAGAAGGAAGGAGGGAAAAAGGGAAGGAAGGAAGGATGGAAGGAAGAAGGAAGGAAGAGAGTGAAGAAGGAAGAAAGAGGTAAGTTTCTGGCAGAAAAGCTGGAGCAGGAAGTGAACAACTTACATTTTCTGTGTTTGTGAAGCCACATGTCTTGTAACATTAATATTGCCTTTCTACCACTGATAGGAGATGAAGTCTGGGATCAGAAGTGCAGAAATGAATTAAAAAGAGTGTGCTGCAGGTAATGTTGCATACACTAATATCATATGCTTCACTGCTTATCTGGTTATTCACTTTTACACCTGTCCTCAGGGACCATATCAATGAGACATTTGATGTCATGCTTTTGTGTGATCGTCATTGTTTATTTGGAAGCAATGTTTGTCTTTTCTTTGGTTAAGCTGATAGGACATGTTAGAGAGAAAAGCTTATTAAACAGCATCTTGAGTAGAGTGGGTGTGGATGAACATTGATAGTGGATAAGCATTCAAGCTGGGCTCTCGTGGAGAAGGTGGGAATGTGGAATCCTGGTGTTTGAAGGCTCAAAATATTGGTGATGTCTAATGCAGGGGTTGACAAACTTTCTCTGTAAAAGGCCAGATAATAAATATTTTAGGTTTTGCAGTCCATGCTCTATCACCATTACTTAACTCTGCCATTATAGTATGAAAATGGCCATAGACAATACATGAACAAGTGAGTGTAGTTGTGTTCCCATAAAACTTTATTGACAAAAACAAGTGGCCAGCCCAGAGGCCATTGTAGACAATATAATAACATCCATATGTGGCTAGAATTATACTACAACATAACTGTTATGTGTCATCCAGCCTTTCCTTGAATTCTTTGACTATCTCACTACCACTTAGTTCAAATTTTTCTAAGTAGAGAAGTAAATGTGTATGTGCGATGTTGCTGTTTTTGTCGTTCTTATTCTTCTTCACAGACTGGGTTAGATCGAGTCTGGGAGATTGCAGTGAGGAAGCCAGCTGTTTTCATTTGAGATCTCTCCAATATTTTAAGATGACTGCCTTATCCCTTTATTTTTAAACAAACTTTTAAATTTAGAACAGTTTTAGATTTACAGAATTATTATAAAGATAGTACAGAGATTTCCCATATACTTCAAGTTCAGTTTCCCCATCTTATATTAGTATAGTACATTTGTCACAAGTAATGAACCAATATTGATACATTATTATTAACTGAAGTCTATATATTATTCAGATTTTCTCATTTTTTCCCAAATGTCCTTTTTCTGTTCGAGGATCCCATTCAGGACACCAAATTACATTTGGTAGTCATATTTTCTTAGGCTT
The DNA here is from genome assembly GCA_031878705.1 of Tapirus indicus. Taxonomy (NCBI): domain Eukaryota; kingdom Metazoa; phylum Chordata; class Mammalia; order Perissodactyla; family Tapiridae; genus Tapirus; species Tapirus indicus. The sequence goes on along the minus strand of CM062927.1, from coordinate 25,007,789 downwards.
CTCTTTGCTGTGACAATTTCTCAGACATTCCTTGTTTGTAATGACCTTGGCAGTTTTGAGGATTACTGGTCAGGTATTTTGTAGAACATTTCTTAATTGGGATTTGATGATATTATTCTCATAATGAGACTGGGACTATGGATTTTGGAAGGAAGACCATAAAGGCAAAGTACCATTCTCATCACATTATATCAAGATGCTGGTTAATTTTATGTGCCAACTCAACTGGACTAAAGGATGCCCAGATAGCTGGTAGAACATTATTTCTGGGTGTATCTGTGAGGGTATTTCCAGAAGAGATTATCAATTGAATTGGTAGACTGAGTAAAGAATATCACCCTCACCAATGCAGGTAAGCATCCAATCCGTTGAGAGCCTGAATAGAACCGAAAGGCGGAGGAAGGGAGAATTTGCTCTCTTTGCTTGAGCTGGGACATAAATCTTCTCCTGCCCTTGGACATCAGGACTGCTGGTTCTCGGGCCTTCAGATTCTGACTGGGATTTACACCATTAGTTCCCCTGGTTCTCAGGTCTTTAAAGTCAGACTGAATTATACCACTGGCTTTCCTGGTTCTCCGGCTTGCAGATGGTGGATTGTGGGACATCTTGGCTTCCATAATTTCATGAGCCAATTTCTACAGTAAATCTCTCTCTCTCTCTCTCCCCCTCTCCTCTCCTATCTCCTATTGGTTCTCTTTCTCTGGAGAACCCTGGCTAATTCGAGTACATACTTTTGACGTGACTTATTATGGTTGATATTAACATTGATCACCTGGCTATTAATGTTCATCAGGTTTCTCCACTGAAAAGTTATTCTTTTTCCCTCCCTCTCCACACTTGGAAGCCAGTTGTTATGTGCAGTCAGTGTTTAATGAGTGGGGCATCATGCTCCACTTCCTTAAAGGTGAAACATCTACAGGGATTGGAATTCTTCTGCATGGGAGATTTGTCTATCTCCCTATTTATTATTTATTTAATCATTTATACCTGTATGGACTCAAGGATACCTATTTTATACTATGGGTTATAATCCATTACTACTTTATTGTGTTGCTCAAATTGTTTCAACTTTGGTCATTGGGTACCCTTTCAATTTGTTCCTATGTTTCTTTGACATCCATCGATTATTTTGTGTACATGTGCGTCACTTCTTTACTTTCCAGCACTATAAGATGCTCCAGGCCCATCTCATATATTCCGTGCCCCAGTCTTAGAAGCAGCCATTTCTCCAAGGAACTCTCATTCCTTCTATTGGAGAATGGTATTAGAAAAGATGTTCTGGGAATTAGCTGTGCTCCTTGCTACTGGGGTGTTGTTACTTCTAGGACCTGTCAGCTGACAAAGCAAGGAGTTATATGTGTGTATGCTAGCCCGTGTACATACACATATCTATAAATATTTCTGTATCTATCATTAGCTAAACATGAGTTCATCCTGATGCCTCCATCTGTAATCCATTACTACATGTATCGTTCTTGTCATCTTCCTTGCTTACTTGTAATATCCCTCTCCAACAGTGAGAAAACTGGCTCTCACCATCTGCCATCTATTTACTTAATTGGTGGATTCCATTATCATGTACAATGGTTTTATAATGGTTTTGAACTCATATGCCATTGGGAAACAACTTTATCAACTAGAATATAGTACTTATATACAGTTCCTTTTGCCTTTAGTCTTAAGACTCCATTAATTACCAAAGTTACTTGTGTTGGCACCTTATTCCACCATCCCCTTCAGTGAGGTTGTTTTCACACATCTGTAATGAATTTTTTTTGTCACATTGTATATTCCATCCTGGGATTCTCCAACCTCTTAAATGATTTTTTTGAAAATTTGCATATATTAAGGTTACTCTCTGTGCTGTCAAGTTCTATGGGTTTTAACAAATGCTAAATGCCTTGCATTCACCATTGCAGTGGCATACAGAAGAGTCTCATCACCCTCAAAATACCTAGTGGTTAATGTATTCTTTCCCTCCTCCCAACCCACGGTATCCCTGGCAATCACTGATCTCTTTGTGATCTCTATAGTTTTGCTTTTTTCAGAATGTCTTGTAATTGGAATAACACAGTATATAACTTTTTCACACTGGCTTATTTCACTTATCAACATACACCTAAGATTCATCCATGCTCTTTCCCCATGGCTGTAGCAAGTTCTTTACCCTTGAAGAATTATAGAAGAGGCTCTGGGCATATTCATAACGATCACTCTTTACTCCCTTCTGCCAGAGCCATGTGGAGATTTTTCTTGTATCTTCACCTGAGAACCTGGTTGGCTTCCTGGAGGTAAATCCTATGAAAGTGTGGGAATCTCCTTAAGACTAGGCCACCCTCAGCCTCCAGCAGTTCATCAAAATTACCATATAAGTGTTCTGACTCATTTCTGGCTCCAGCAGCCTCAGTTCTAGGCAAGCAGATTTTGGATTAATTCTCTGGATTTGCCTGTCTCTCTAGACTTCAGAGTAGTGGTTTGTCCTGAAAACTCCATTCACAAATGACCCCAAATAAGGTCAGCGATTTTCAGTTTGTACAATTTTTTCTTGTTGTAAGAGTGGGAGTGAAGACTTCTGAGTTCTTTACATGTTGGGACTGAAACTGGAAGTCTGTTGTATCCTTTTTTTAAAAAAATTATTTTATTGAGATCATATTGACTTATAACATTGTGGAAATTTCAGGTGTACATCATTATGTTTAAGCTTCTGCGTAGACTGCATTGTGTTCACCACCAATAGTCTAGTTTTTATACATCACCATACATATGCGCCCTTTTACCCCTCCCCCCCCACCCTCTTCCCCTCTGGTAACCACCAGTCTGTTCTTCTTATATGTGTGTTTGTTTATCTTCCACATATGAGTGAAGTCCTACAGTACTTGTCTTTCTCCTTCTAATTCATTTCACTTAGCATAATACCCTCAAGGCCCATCCATGTTGTCACAAATGGCACGATTTTGCCTTTTTATGGATTAGTTGTATTCCATTGTGTATATATACCACATCTTCTTTATCCATTCACCCACTGATGGGCACTTAGGTTGCTTCTAAGTCTTGGCTATTGTGAATAATGCTGTGATGAACATAGGAGTACATATATTTTTTTGAATTATTGATTCTCTGTTCTTTGGATAAATACTCAGTAGTGGAATAGCTGGATCATATAGTATTTCTATTTTTAATTTTTTGAGAAATCACCATACTGTTTTCCATAGTGGCTATACCAGTTTACATTCCCACCAGCAGTGTATGAGAGTTCCCTTTTCTCCACATCCTCTCCAATACTTGTTATGCTTATTTTGTTAACTATAGGCATTCTGACAGGTGTGAGGTGGTATCTCATCTTAGTGTTTATTTGGATTTCCCTAATAATTAGTGATGAACACCTTTTCATGGTCCTATATCATCTGTATATCTTCTTTGAAAAATTGAAGAGAAGGAAACACTTACTAACTCATTTTACAAGGCCGCCATTACCATGATACTGAAACCAGACAAGGATAACACACAAAAGGAAAATTACAGACTGATATCGCTAATGAACATAGATGCAAAAATCCTCAACAAAATATTACCAAATCGAATACAACAATGCATTCAAAAGATCATACACCATGATCAAGTGGTATTTATTCCAGGGATGCAGGGATGGTTCATTATCTGCAAATCAATTAATGTGATACACTACATTAACAAAATGAAGAATAAAAATTACATGATCATCTCAATAGAGGCAGAGAAAGCATTTAACAAGATCCAATATCCATTTATGATAAAAACTCTCAATAAAATGGGTAAAGAAGGGAAATATCTCAATATAATAAAGGCCATATGTGATGAACCCACAACCAACGTCATGCTCAGTGGTGAAAAACTGAAAACTATTTCTCTGAGAACAGGAACAGACAAGGATGCCTACTCTCACCACTCATTCACTATAGTACTGGAAATTTTAGCCAGAGCAGTTAGGCAAGAAAAAGAAACAAAAAGGATCCAAATTGGAAAGGAAGAAGTACAACTGTCATTATTTGCAAATAACATGATTCTATATATAGAAAACCCTAAAGAAGCCACCAAAAAACTATTAGAAATAATTAACGAATACAGTAAAGTTGCAGGGTACAAAATCAACATACAAAAATCAGTTGCATTTCCATACACTAATAATGAACTAGCAGAAAGAGAAATCAAGAATTCAATCCCATTTACAATCACAACAAAAAGAATAAAATATCTAGGAATAAATTTAACCAAGGAGGTGAAAGACCTATATGCTGAAAACTATTAGACATTATTGAAAGAAATTGAAAAAGACTTAAAGAAATGGAAAGATAGTCTGTACTCATGGATTGGAAGGATAAACATATCTTAAATGTCCATATTACCTAAAGCAGTCTATAGATTCAATGCAATCCCAATCAGAATCCCAATGACACTATTCACGGAAATAGGAAAAAGAATCCTAAGATTTATATGGAACAACAAAAGACCCCAAAGCCAAAACAATCATGAAAAAAAGAACAAAGTTGGAGGTATCACACTCCCTGAATTCAAAATATACTACAAAGCTCTAGTAATCAACACAGCATGGTGTTGGCACAAAAACAGACACACAGATCAATGGAACAGAACTGGGAGCCCAGAAATAAAACCATACATCTATGGACAGCTAATCTTTGACAAAGGAGCCAAGAACATACAATGGAGAAAGGAAATTCTCTTCAATAAATGGTTTTGGGAAAACTGGACAGCCACCTGCAAAAGAATGATAGTTGACCGTTATCTTATGCCATACACAAAAATGAACTCAAAATGGATTAAAAACTTGGATGTAAGACCTGAAACCATAAAACTTCTAGAAGAAAACATAGGCAGTACGCTCTTTGACATCAGTCTTAGCAGTATCTTTTTGAATACCATATCTACTCAGGCAAGGGAAACAAAAGAAAAAATAAACAAATGGGACTGCATCAGACTAAAAAGCTTCTGTATAACAAAGGAAACCATCAACAAACAAAAAGACAACCCACCAACTGGGAGAAATATTTGCAAATCATACTCTGACAAGGGGTTAATTTCCAAAATATATAAAAAACTCATACAACTCAACAACAAAAAAAGAACAATCTGATCAAAAAATGGGCAGAGGATACAAACAGACATTTTTCCAAAGAAGATATATTGACTGTCATATCCTTTTGAGGATTTGTTTTTACTCTGACAGGTTAAATGCCAGTTATTTCAAACATTTTTCATTATTCATGATTTTTAGGCCCTTTGAAAATATTTGAAGGGTGGTCAAGAACACACTCAGTCTCTTAATTTGGCGTGAACACACCTGGCATATAGTATTCCAGGTGTAGTTTAAGCAATACAGAGAATGATCACCTCACTTATTAATATGGCTGGAAATAACCTTTTTAGATGGCTTTATATTTTGTCTCCATTTTCCTCAGTGTTAACTATAGTAGTGGAAATGTCATGGAAACCCAATAGATGCTGTTCCCAGCTGACTTTATAGAACATCCTGTAAAAAAAAAAATCTTGCATATGTGTAGAAAAATCATGATTAAATCAGGATTAAAGTAGATTAGGTAATTTTTATGGATTTTGTGAGAAAATTAATTTTTTTTCCAACAATTTACAGAGCATTTTACAGTGTACAACTTAAAAATTTATATTAACTTCCTAATCTGTAAAATAGGTCTTCTATAAATTACACTGCAAACACAACTTCAACCTACTTTACAGGATTGTTGGAGAATTAGATTTAGTTTTTGAAAAAAGCTAGCAAAATGTCTTGTAAATAGTAAGAGAAAACTGAGTTCCATTCTCATTTTTATTGGCAAGAATTTGAAGTTCTGAGAAGCTACTGCCACTCCTAAAGTCACACAATTAGTAATGACAAAGCCATTTGTTAGACTAAAGTGTCTTCCTACCACTCTATGAGCTACTTTATGAAACAGAGTATCAATGTTTTGGAATAATTTTCTTTTTCCTGAGGAAGATTTTCCCTGAGCTAACATCTGAGCCAATCTTCTTCTGTTTTGTATGTGGGTCACCTACACGCATGGCTGCTGATGAGTGCTGTAGGTCCACACCCAGGAACTGAACCCAGGCCACTGAAGTGGAGCATGCCAAACTTAACCACTAGGCGACAGGGCCAGAATAATCCCCCTGGAATAATATTTTTACTCTGCTTTTCCTGTTTGAAAAAAAGTAAAGAGTAAATGTCAACAGTTCCACAAATTTGATTCTATGGGATATACAGGCATGAATCTCTTTCACAAAATATGTTTTAGAAATGTAAATTAGGCCAAGTTTTCTAAAACCCAGCCAGAGTGAGAACCTCCACATTCCCAAGAGCCTGAGTGTGCTCACAGCAGGAAAGGACATTGAGCTTCGGCCACATGGCAGTGCAGCCCTTAATTAAATGATGCAGCAACATATGGGAACTAGCAAAGAGATTAAGAGACTAATAGAGCAGAACACGGTAATGTTGATATAAGTGGAGAGGAGCTCCATGTTGGCAAATTTGAAAAAGAAAAAAGAATAACCCATGATGAAGTATAGAATCATAGAAAAAGGATCTGAGCATTGAGAGACAAACAGGACCCTAAAGGTCACTTAGCCTTATCAGATTCTATATTCTAGGAGGCCTTTTCCGGGGGAGGAGGGGGGTTGTGCAGATTCTTTGAAAAGCTCAAGTGAACGGAAAGACACAACCATATGAGGCAGCTTATTTTATGATGTCATTCGTTTACTCAATCAGCCAATTCTTCACAACTTTGGTCAACAAATATCTATTGAAGCTTACCATGTACCCATGTGGCCTAGGCATAGAGTTGATGGGAAATAAAACAAACATGGCTCCTGACCTCAGGAAAAACATGATCTTGACTGAGGGAAAGAATTTCTTGTATTAAGACACAATGAATGCCTCTAGTTGTTCTTGGTTGTTTTCTTTTTAAATCCTATAAGGCATTTTAATTTCTTGCTATGTGGGATTTTGTTAGATAATTGAAGATGGAGATTGTGTTCTAGAATATCTTCTACCTTCATGGCTGAAAGTTCCCATTTTCCTAAATGTCGGATTATGTTTTCTTTGGATTCATAACAAAAGCATTGGGTTACCCAGATAATGTCAGAAGGAGTAAAAGGTAAAGGATCTATCTGTGTTGTATTTCTACCATGTGCCAGACCCATGGATTGTCCCCTACACCTAGAATGTGAGATCCATGAGTGAACAGACCTTATCTGCGCTGTTCCCTACTTTATCCCAGTGCCTCAAGAGGCGACAGGAGTATGGCATGCACTCAGAACCTATCTGAGGAATAAAAGAACCCAATCCTTTGATTAGTACTGCCATGCACAATTATGTCCCTTTTTGATGATGAGTAAACTCGTCTGGTCTATGAGCAGGATTCTTCCAATTGAAAGTTGACAGAACCTACTTAAACAAAGTACTACTACTATTAGTAATACTACTATTAGTAATAATAACTATTATTATATAATAGATCATAGAAATGAGAAGTGACATAGTTCAAAGAATGTATTTAGAACTCTTTTTTTTTCCTATCTCATAGTTCAGCTTGAGTTTCTGCTGACTTACGGTTTTGTTTTCTAAAAACTTACTCTACTAAGTAAGAAAGGGGGCCATGGGCAGCTCTAGGCTTACTATATGTACCTGCTGTGAGTCACTGTTTTAGCACAGTGCCTGAACTTGGAACAATTGATGAATAGGTGCATTCACGAAAAATGTTGCAGACTAATTTTTATTTATTTTTTATTATTTTTACTGGAGAGGAGGCAGATTTCATGGAATATGTAAGTCATTTGGTTCTAGAAGAACTGAGTTACAATCAAAACATTCCAGAGATTTAAAATTCCCATTTTGTAATGTTTGCAGAAAAAGATAAAACAGGGATGTTCCCTAATTGAATCCTCCTTTGAATGAAAAAGCAAGACATCTACGTCAACATTTGTTGAGAGTTTAATAAGGGTTGAGAGCCAGACAGAACTGGTGCAAATGACAAGACCAAAGAATCAACAACAGGGTCTTGAATTAGGGTGGGACAGAAGAACCATTACATTCCATTTAAGATACTAAGAATTAAAATATCCCTAATGTGGTAGGTTTCACATATTTTTCATGCCGTGTGATATATGTAATATAGAGATATAACGAAAAACAGCTAACATTCATTGAACACTTCGTTTGGACCAAGTACTGCTTTACAATATCTCTAGTTATACCTTTAGAATCTTTACAAAACAACGAGGAATTGACAATTCTATTTTCTTATTTTTGAATATTAATAAAAGGCACAGACAGGTTAAGACACTTACCCAGGATTCTACAACAAATACACAATGAAGCCATGGTTTGTAATCTGACGGTCTGACTTCTGAATCCATGCAGTTAAGCATTACAATGTACAGTGTGAAAATACACTCCTGAGACAGAGTTAATATACAGAAAACATGGTTGACTGTGCAGCGATTGTGCTTCTCAGAGTAGTTGGGTTTCGAAGAATAAATAGAAGACTACAAGGTGGACAAGGGAATGGACATTTTAGGCAAGACGTGTGCAAAGACATGGCATGTGTGGGGAACTAGAGATAGTTAGGTGTTCCTCACTTGTAATGAGCGAGGAGGAAACTGATGGAAGAATATGTTGGAGGAATCAGCGTGGTCACCTCACCGCATCCCTTTATGCCATGCTAATAATGAAAAGCAGATTTGAGTCATTGCATTTCCATCCTCTTTCCAATCTCAAAGATACCAGGATCTGCCTCACTCTATATTCCTCACTCCCACTCTACTCCAATTTGGAACTTGGTCAAGGGGAAGGAGAATTAAACAGCAACTAAAAAAGAAATGACTACCATTCACTGTATCTCACCACAGCCCATTTACTGTGTATGATTTTATATGTTCTATAGAAGTGTTCACATTTCAGAGCATTTAAAACAAATGAGACATTTATTAGCATAACCTTTATTCTGTAGATGATTTAAGCCATTGCAAAAGTAACTGAAAGAGGAGCACTATTTCCCTCACACTTGAGTCTTCCCTGTGCCCCCACCAGCCCACAAAACGCTTCAGTAATTTTAATGCACTGTACATCTTCTGAAATACCTACATAAATAATCTATTGTTCTAAAGGTCACAAAGGTAGAGGATCACTTTGAAATGTCAGGGAAGTAAATGAATTGGTAATGTGGTGTCATAAGTTTGGATATGTCCATTACTTCTTTATCCTTAGATACCGGTGCACATTGGAGGAATGAGGTAGGTGACCTGGGGAGCGTGAAAGCCTTTGGGTACGGGAAGGGACAGATGAATGGCTAAAAGTGTGTGGGTTCTGACACAGCTCAACCTCTTCTCCCCCAGGACAAAAATCAAGCGTCTAGCAGACATGGCATTTTTGCTGGCCTTCTTCGCCTCTGTTCAAATGGGAGGAAACCTCATTAAAACACCAAGTCTCAAAGACACAGCTGAGCTATGGACCTCTTTCAAGTTAAAGGCCATCTCGTTAACATGGCCCTAAGAGTTCGCTTGCAACTTTCAAACATCCCATAAATTTTCAGTTAATAGTGAGGTTGATAAATTCTCTCTTGCTTTAACTGCTGTTCAGAGCTGTCATCCTTCTTGATAGATGTCACTGCCTGAAGAAGGAATTTCTAGGCATCTAAATGTCACCACAGGGTTGAGCATCCTAAATTATTTTTGCATATTACCTGGGTAACTTAAAAAAATTCTTATGGACACATGGAATATTAGAATTGGACAGATTATGGAGACCTCAGAGACAGATGCGAACTCCAAGGCTTTCATTTTACAGGGGGCTGGGGGCAGATTGAGATGAGGTACATAATGAAAGACTGAGAACTGGGATTGGAACCACAATTCTTCCTGGAAATTCTGTATTCTTTCCAAGATTAGAGAGATGCCAACTCTCGTACCATGCAAATTAACTACTTTCCCATGTGGGCTGGAGACCGGAGGGCTAAATGTCCTAAATTACATCCTATAGCTGTAAATAAATAAACTTTTTAAAAGTGAAAAACTCCTCACAATGCCATCTGTCAAAAGTGAGCTGTGTCCAGCCACAGAACTGTAGGGACAATGTTTATTACCACCATAGAAAGCTCCATTTCCATCTGGTCCTGTGAATTCACAGCTTATTTCTCAAGCAGGCACTAATCTTCTGACTAGACTTTGATCAAAATATTTTGTCTTCCACTGGCTATATTGATCACACATTTCTCCAGGTGATAGAAGATAATCAAGGGTGATCACAGCATACTCGATCATTTTCCTTGGTCAGCTGTTTACTATTCCCACATTTAAATGAATCTTTATGGTGACTTGTGATCCAACTCAGACTTAATGAAAAATAGGCTGTTTCAAATGGGAAGAGAAAGTTCTGAAGCACCTACTATGTGTCATACAATGTGCTAGCTCATTATCAGTGGTGTAGGTATTAATAGTCCCATTTCTCAGGAAGGAGAGAGGTTGGATAACTTGTCCAGGATTACACAGGTACTATCCGATAGACTTACCTTTGACCTATGACCATATGACCCATGAATGGACAGTTATAGCTTAGCTAAAGAAGAATCCTGGTTTTAAAAAGAAGACCAAGCACTGCCTAAAAATATAACTAACATCTTCTCTCTAGTTTAGCCTGCCTATTTATAAAACGTGCAGAAGGAAACTCTCCACAATACAAGTAATCCATAAATCCCCCTATAAGGACTTTAAGTGTATATTTAAATGAAAAACGTAATAATGTGAAATCGTGAATGATTTTCAGTCTTAGAATAAGAGCCTTGTTTTTCTTCTTCTAATGGGGATGTCAACAGGAAGAAAAAACAGGTTACACAGGTGTTTCTTGTGGGCCAATGTGTGCTCAATAAAAGAATGAAATCATGGCCGTCTTTTGTCTTTTTTTTTTTTTTTTTTTTGCTGGAAACCTTTCAAAGGACTTCCAAAGCATTGAGAATGGAATCTGGGTCCTGATCAAGGCGTGAATGGACTTGACCTCTTCTTCAAATTCATGACTTCCCATTTTTATTCTCACTGGATCCTCACCAGCCATACCAGGCTTGCTGCTACCTCTGGAACATGCCAACATTTTCCTGTTTCAACATCATCACCTGGAGAGCTCTTCCCCTGGAAATCTCCATGAGTTTATGCTTAGATAGCATGCTCAGGGAGAAGGTCCCTAATGCCACTCTTGTCGATCTCTACTCCCTTACCCTGCTTTATTTTTTTACTTCAAGCAACATGTGACACTATGTTATATACCGATTTGTATTATTTTATCCTATCTGCCTCTCTCACTAAACTACAAGCTTGATGAGGGCAAGGACTTTGAGTGTTTTGGTCACTGTTGTATCCCTAGCACATAGGAGAGTCCTGGCTCTCTATACATTTTCATTAAATTAATGTTCTGTTGCATAGAATTAATATTCCATTGCATATACCAAGGTTGTCATCCTCCAAGAAAGGTCACTGTTGATTAAACCTAGGAGACTCAGTTGTAAGTTCTTGTAGACTCCCAAGGGCTACCAGATTATTGCCATTGCCATGACAATAAAGATGAGCCAAAAAAATCATGGAGAAAATAACTATTTGAGTGTTGATTATAGGACTGATACTGCACTCGAATCTAAAGTACATGATTCGGGCTTTGCAAACACCTTGGGGTAAAGGTGTTATGAGCTCTATTTCGCTGATGAGGAGCCTGAGGCTTGAGAAGTTATGTACTTTGTTCAAGGTCGCCTATTGGTAAATGATGTGGTTTGAATTCAAAACTACTTTATTTGACTCACATCTTATGTCCTCCTCCCTGTAAGATACTGATAGTCTGAAAAGCAGTGATAACAAGAACAAGATTATTCTTTATTATTGTTAAAAGACTTTGAATTGAGGTCATTGGTCATCTTCACCAAGTTCATATGCTACAGAAACAGAAAGATTAAAAAAGAATACTAACATTGAATAGAGTATAATCATGTACATAAAAAAATTAACACAGTTCCTTCAGTGATATTTTGATCAAAAATAGTTTGTGCATGAATCTCTTTTCTGTGTCATTCTCCACAAGCTAAAGTGCTGCTTATATTTCCAAGCTAATCAGAGGGGCAGGTTGGAAAGATGTAGGCCCTCAAAAAAGGCTTAATAATATCCACTGATTTTCCATATAATATGCTAAATTTAATTTCTTGACAATTTCGTTTTTGGAGATTCTTCTCACCCTCAGTTACTTCACAATTTACTCATTTACCTATTAATTCAAAAATATTTATTATGATGACTATTATATGCCAGGTGCAACACTAGGTGAAAAAAAAATGCTCAGATTCTCTGTACTTCAGAAGCCTGCAGTATGGCTTGATAAAGATATCTAAACAAGCAAATAGGCAATTATGTAATTTTCATTTACATTAAACACTGTTAAGGCCTCAGGATGTTGTGACAGAGAATGGGTGAGGGACATGTCTTAAATAGGATAGAGAGGGGAGGTTGCTTTGAGTAGGCAAAGCTTACACCGAGGACTGAAGGACAAGATGGAGCCAGTCATGAATGCCATGGGGAAGAGACTTTCAGACTGGCTCCCTCCATAGGTGTGAAGACCTGAATGCAAATTGAGCAGCTGGAGTAGAGTGGGAGAGCCAATGGGAGAGCAGAATGTGGAGAGGTTTGAGATGTCTGAAGGGGTCGGACTACACAGTCATGTAGGAGCTTTGGGTTTTATTTTAAGTGTAATTGGAACCTTAATGCTAACCCTAAATGGAGTTTTAAGCAATAGAGTCACAGAGTGTCGGTTATATATTTTGAAAATTTACTATCTCTCCTGTGCAGAGAACAGGTTTTTGTGTAGCAGGAGAGGAAGCTAAGAGTCTAGTAAAGTGGCCATTGAAGTGGTAGAGGAGAAATGAAGGCAACTGGATTCTATGCCAACCAGCCTAAAGTCTTTGACTGGTGGGTTCAGTGTGTCAACAGACCTAAAATAATTTGTTTTCCTTCAAGGCTGGGTCATACTAATCACATTCTCATCTAGGACATGGGTTAAATTTATGAACAATGAGACATCATACTGCCAATGAGAGAAACACCCCGATTTTTTCTGTCGATTATCAAATTTGTTAAAAATAAAATAGTAAAATTAATCTGAAAAGTTGGGGAAAATGGAGAATTTCTTCCCAATGTACCCCTCCCTTTCTTCTTCCTGCCATTTCATTTTGCAATATGTTCATGCAGTGATGTTTACAGAGCTGATGATTCTTCCAGGAAAGCAAAAGAAGATGGAATCATGAAGCATTTCCTAAATAATTCCAACAGAAGAAATGGAAAGAAGATTTGTATTTATGATTAGTTTCTATCCACCAGATATAGTGAAAGGCATTTTATATGTGTTTTCTCATGTATTTTTGGCTCCATCTCTCAGATGAAGAAATAGATGATTCCCCTGTGGTCACAGGTACAACCTTACCTTCAAGACACCAATCTCAAGCCTTTATCATCTCACCATATAGTTAAGTCATTTAAGTCATAGCCCTGTTTTATTATTTTAGAGTTTTACTCCAGAATTTCAAATTGTGGGCACCTAAGTTTCCTTCTTTCTCTCCATACATTTGGGTTGGACAGTAGCATATAGTGGAGTTTAGTCTAGGAAAGACCAACAGGACAGCAGGGACATGAGACTGGGGAGAAAGAAAACTGATATAGTTTGCATTATCAACCAAGATACCATTGTGGGCAACTGGAGTTCAGGTTAAACTTGCTCAGGAACTCTGGGAAACTGTAGAATCTCAGTTTATTCTACCCAAGGGGGATGGAAGCTAGAATAATTGTATATCCATTCTCATCAATCATCAGTTGAGGATTGCTCTTGCAGTGGTGAAGAACATTATTTCCCTGGCATTCTAGCATGCCATGCACACAAAAAGCATTGGCTCTAGCAGCCAGAGGTGCTGACAAAGAGATACAGGTGCTGCTGGTAGGAAGACAAGCACATATGCACTTGGGCAAATAAGGACAAAAGCTATATCCCGAAATGCTAACTCTTATTTCTTGGTGGGAGGATAAGATAATGGACAGTTAGTACATATATTCTTTTTATTTATCCATATTTTCTAAATGTTTTACAATAAAGATGTGCTACATGTGAAGAGGTGATAAAACAAGACAGCTAAGGGATACTTTTTCCCAAAACTTGAGCATCATTCTCCAGGTACCAGGATATTCAGAATAGATACTTAATATATATTTTTTTATTTAAAAAAATTGGCATTTCCATTCAGGTCTTCATACCCACTGAGGGAGCCAGTCTGAAGGTCTCTTCCCATGGCATTCACTTGACTGACTCCTTCTTGTCCTTCTGTCCTCAGTGTGAGCTTTCCTTACTCAAAGCATCCTTATCTGTCTATCCTATTTAAGGTTGTTCCTAACCATTATTCTCTATCATAACATCCTGAGGCCTAATGGAGTTTAGTGCAAGTTAGAATTAGATAATTACTTATTTTCTTGCTTATATTTCTTTATCAAACCATCCTGAAGTATAGAGTATCTGAACTCTTATTTTTTTTTCATCTTGTACTGTGCCTGGCATATAATAGGCATCATAATAAATAGTTTTGAATTAATGAGTAAATGGATAAATCATGAAGTATTTGAGGGTGAGAAGGATTTCCAAGACAGAAATTGTCAAGAAATTGAAAGGGAGGATTTAGTATATTATATAGAAAAACAGTGGATATTGTTGAGCCTTTTTTGAAGAACCTGCATCTTCCTAATCTGTCCCTCTGATTATCTTGCCAGAGTGGACATAGTAGCTTTTATTCCTCGTCTTACGCCAAGGGCATTAAAGGGCAAAGCCACATTCTGGGGAACAGAAGACAGTAACACAGTCGCATTGACCTTCTTGAGCTCTGTTTCCTTGACCCCAACTTCTCTCACCATGCCCAACTCATAGCACCTTGCCTTCTCCAACTCTGCCATGCCCAGCTCTCCCCAGGGTCACTCAATCCCCAGACCTGCTCCACCTCTTGTCCTAAAGCAGGTGCCTGAAGGTTAGAAACTTGTTGCATCACTCCTTTGTCAGGGCCTGAGCATTAGCTACTGCTTTCCATTACTCTAGAATCTTCTTGAAAGAGGCAAAATATGGCAAGTTATTAAAAGCTGTAATAATCAAGACAGTGTGCTACCAGTGAAAGCATAGATATATACAACAATGAAACAGAACAGAGTCCAGAAATAGACCCAAATATATTCTTGTGTCTATTTTATAAAAAGGTGACAGAATAATTCCACCAGGAAGGATAGCCTTTTCAACAAATGGAGCTAAAACAACTAGATGGAATGGAAAGAATGAATAGCAGCCCTTCCCTGAAACCATACAAAAAATAACTCAGTGTGAATCAAGGCCTAACTATAAACTGTAAAATTTCTAGAAGAAAAACTTAACCATCTTGGGGTAAATAGAAATTTCATAGACAAGATTAACAGCAATAACTCAATGATAAAATATGATAGGTGAACTTCATCAAAATTTATATGAAATGTCCAGAATAGGCAAATTGAAAGAGACAGGGAGCAGATTAGTGGTTTCCCAGGGCTGGGAGCAGGGGAAATGGGGAGCGACTGGTTAATAGCTGTAGGGTTTATTTTTGGGGTGGTGAAAATGTTCCGGAATTAGATAGTAGTGATGGTTGCGCAACATTGTCAATGTACTAAAAGTCACTGAATTTTACACTTTAAAATGATAAACTTTATGTTATGTGAATTTTACTTCAATAAAAAAATTAAAGATCGTATACTATTCAAAAGACACCATTAAAAAAATGGAAAGTCAACCACAGAGTCACAGAAAATATTTGCGATACAGAAAATACATATAGGACTTTAATCCAGAACAGGACACTTTATATAGAACTAAGTAAAAAGACAAAAAATGCAATATATAATGAAAAAAATAAACTTGAATTGACACTTTATAAAACACAAAGGAATGGCCAATGTGCTTATGAAAAGATACTCAGCATAATTAATCATCTCACAACCCGATATACTATTTCACACCCATTACCATGAGTAATTACCAATAGTAATAATAACAAATACTCTGATAATGCTAATTGTTGTGAGAATGCCAGTGGGAGCGTAAAATGGCAAACCCACAATGTAAAAACATTTGGAAGTTTCTCAAAATATTTAAACAAACACTTAACCCATGATCTAGCAGTTTTTCTCCTAAATATTTACCTTAGGAAATGAAAACATATGTCCAGAAAATACCGTACAAGATTATTCATAGCAGTTTTACTCATAATAGTTAAAAACTAAGACAACCCAAACATCCATCAGTAGATGAAGCTGTAAACACATGTGGTATGTTCATACAACGAAATACTACTAAGCAATTAGAAGGAGTTAATTACTGATACACACAATGGCACAAATGAAATTTAAAAATATTATTTTTAGCAAAAGAAGCCAGACAGACACAGAAGAATACATACTGTATGATTTCATTTTTATGAAGTTCAAAAACATGAAAAATGAAGCTGTGATAATGGAACCGTGGTTTCTTCTAAAGGGGAAGGACTGACTCAAAGGTCATGAGACCGCTGACTAGCATGATGAAAATGTTCTATTTTTAATTATGGTGATGGTTACAAAAGTCATTGAACTGTACACTTATATGTGATTTTTTATTGAAAGCTTTACTTCAATTAGAAAAAAATGAGTTTTTTTTTTTAGGTCTCTGCACTATCCTATTGTAGAAATCATTCCTGTCTCTTTCTCTCTTTTGCCTCTCTTATCGGGCACAGTTAAATGTCAGTCCATCTGTGGTACATCTCAGGTATGAACTGTTTAATAATTAGTTCATCTTAGGAAAAAAAATACATCTGATCCTTTGGCCTAGGGTTAAATTCTAACATCCAATATTCTATAGAGAATTCAGAAAGGACCATGATGTAGAAAGAATGTGGAATTTGGAGTCACAATGACAAGGGTGCAGAATCAGCTCTGTCATTTATGAGCAGGATTTGGAAGAAAGAAATTAACCTCTCTGAGTCTCAGTTGCTTCACCTGTTAAATAAAAATCGGTCCTATTTAACACGTCGTGGGAAAATTAAACAAGATGATATTCATAGAATGTTAGCACGCATGTGAGTTGAAGGTCCATAAATGGTAGATTTCCTTCCCTTCCCTGCTTCAAATATCAATTGAATATCTTTTAATTAACTAATTTGAAAATCTTGAATCGAATACTATTTCTGATTTCCTTATGTTGTTTTACTCTTCTTGTATCTGACATATCTGAGGTGAGTTGCTGGCCAACTTTCAACAAATATTCAAAAAACATTTATTAAGAACTCAACCCATTCCAGACATTGGATTCCATGATCTGGAGCAAGTGTGATTTTCTCTGTATACTACAGTGAATGGATGGAGCCCGGTGGATGGAAATGAGTTAATGCATAAGAGGAAGACCATTGAGCAGATGTTATGAATGGATGAAGAACTGAGTAGTTACCACTTCTACTGTCACTACTACTGCAGAGTCAGAAAATTACTGCATGTATTCATTCATCAATGCGTTCATTCAATCAGTTATTCCTTTAGCCATTGATTCATTGGTACATTTTATTTTCAACAAATATTTAGTGAATGCCTAATA
The DNA here is from genome assembly GCA_031878705.1 of Tapirus indicus. Classification (NCBI taxonomy): domain Eukaryota; kingdom Metazoa; phylum Chordata; class Mammalia; order Perissodactyla; family Tapiridae; genus Tapirus; species Tapirus indicus. The sequence goes on along the minus strand of CM062927.1, from coordinate 24,990,088 downwards.
TATTATGTGCTAGATGTAATGTGAAATAGAAACATTGTTATGAACATTTCTTTTATATTTTTAATAATCTTAGACGGGGGAGAAATGTACATAGAGTCTCTGATGCAACTTTGGCTGCCACAAAGTGGTATTAACTCTGTGAAAGGAATCTCCTGGAATTCCTCACACTAACATGCAATTTTCAGGATGCCAATATTCAGGGTGAAAAACGAAAGGACTCTGGAGGTTCCAGGGAACACAGCCTTTGAACAAACCTTAAAACAGGGAGACGGTATTTTCCCAAAGGTGAGTATATGTTATGATTATTATGTCAAGCCCAAGGGTAATCACTCAGTTAATGCTTCCTTCAAAAGTTCTCCCAGGGCACTTAGTGTCTGCAAAAGGACCTTGTTTGTTCTCAGGTCTGAAGTACTAACAAGGCTTCTTAACAATTAATTACATCCCTGTTTTACAGGTGTGAATGTTTTAATTTGTGAACTTTCGGGAGAACTTCAGGGAAATTTAAATTGCCCTCCGACAACTACCCAGTTCACTGCCTTGCACTATGCAAATTTGATATTAAATGATCAAACGTGAACCCCAAACCCCGTGAGGTCATGGAATCCCTTGATATGGGACCAGGTGTATAGAGATGTTCAATTATTAAATAATTAGTTTGGAAACAATAACTAGTGTAGTTTAATTCTCTTGCTGATTTCCTAATGTTTATTAATTTAAGCACCTGTGTCTTCCTGTACCACTTTCCTGCAGAATGCTTACCAGGATATGCATAAATGTAAATTTACAATGAATATAATTACCTTTTTACAGGTCTCTCCAGGTGCCTAAGTGAGTAGAGATAAATTATGACTTTAGTTGTCAGAAAGGTTTCAATATTCCAAATCTAATTATTTGAAAATTGTTTGAATGTCTAGCTAAGCAATAATGTATTGGTATTAATTAAAACACCATAATATGATATTTTTTAGGATAAGTAAATGTTCCACTAAAGAAGATTCAGACAAATAATTATGTAGAGAAGAGAAGCAGTTGTCTTAGCATACCTGATTTGTTCTCAGAATATTTCAAGGGTGATTGAAGTTGTAGGTGCATTTTTTAGCCTTCAGAAAAGTCCCTAGCTCTTTTCTTTGACCTTCCCTATTTTTCTTAGAAGTGAAAGAACATTCATCGTTGCAGAAAAATATCCCTTTGACACTCATATTCATGTTTAAAACTGAACTCATTATCTTTCTTTAAAACCATCTTGGTTTTCCAGCTATATTCCTTAACTTGAAAATAGCATCGCCATTCCCTAACTAAATCAGAACATGGAAATCATTCTAGATTTCTCTAACTCCCTTAAGCCCCACATCTATTAGTTACCAAGTTCTGGTCATTTTTCATCAGATACACCACCAAATTCTCAACGGTATTGCTTCAGACCCTCAAATTATCTGGCTTAGTCTATCCCAGTTGTGTTTTCCTATTGAGTACTACTCTCCTCTCTCCAGGACCCAGGCTGTCACCTTCAGGCCATCCTGTGCACATCAGAGTTATTTGTCTGAAGTGCAATTTAGAATGAGAGAAAGAGGAAAGTGCATGTTTTAAATATGGGTTACTCATGAGTCCAATCTAATGGGAGTGGGAGATGACTTTAAAAGATGAGGGGAACACATATTGGCATTTTGAAACTATTCAGGGATTAACCATTTATGGAATCTGATTCACCAGAAAATTATTCAACCAATCATCTCATATGTGCACATGTGTAAAATGAATACCTTTAATGGATACTAACAAAAATAACAACAAAGTAAAAAGTTAAAAAGTGCATCTCCCTAGCAGCGAAATACCCATGTAATTCCGCCAGTTGTCAATTATATGCCCATATAGAGATAGTAAAAGGCATACAATCTTAGGGCATAATTATGGGCAGGTCACTCTTAGTCATTCTTTCACAGTTTCATCCTAGGCTTTAAGATCAAATAGTGGATATATGTGTAAGAAGGTAAATTTGTTAAAGTGCCCTATTAGCACAAATTGATTTGATAAAGACACTGAATTTTGACCAAAATAGAAAGGAAAATGTGTAAAATGATCTTTTTAAAAGTCCATTACTTTGATGGGAGTTCGGCAGGGGTACCCGATTATGTGGTATAACATATATTACTCCACTCATAAGAGTGTGTGTTAAAATGGCAGGAACTAAACAGCAGGATTGAAATAAGAATGAGGTTGCCTGCATGCAGCATTTCTTAGAAGCATAATTACAGCATCACTGAGGCGTGAAGGTAGGCTCACATATTTGCAGCCGCTATAATCAGTGTAATTGGCCTGCCATTTCCTGTGCTCTCCCTCCTTCAGTTATTAGGAGTGTTTCTGCTAGAATGATACAGTTAATGCCCATTTGTTCTCGTCATGCTATTAAATCGTGTTGTTCCTCTCCTCTGCTCATATTGCTACAATATTATAGGACACAGTTTGCAAAGTAGACACAACTGTCAAACTTTGAGTTTTCTATCAGAATAAATAGAGTCCATAAAATAAAGAAAAGGACGTAAGACTTGTTTTCATTGATGTTATTCTTGCTTTCAGCATTTCTGGGTTCACTTGTAAATATCCACCTGATTAGTTCCACTCTGCTGGGGCACCTTGGTTGTCTCTAGCAGCATTAGCATTCTGGAGGACTGGCCAGAGACATTGCACAAGCATGAAAGACTGTTTGGGGACAAGAAGAAGGAAGAGTCTTTACAAATTGCTAGGGTTAACAAGGGCAAATTCTAAGGCAGGGTATCTCAAACTTACTTCCTAACAATTGTTCTACCAAAGAAAGCAAATGCAGTCATGATAGAATAAAATAGCAGGCTTTTGCTGGCAAGACCATATATAGTAGATTTACAAAGATTATTTTCAGGTAGTTACCTTTAGCCTTGACAATTTAAAAAAAATTTCTTTGAAACTCAAGTCTTCAAGTTGTTTTTTTATTTATTATGCAAGAATTAAGATGCTAAGTAGTAAAATGCTATCATGGATTTCACTTAAATAAAAAAGGTGCATATTTATCTTATTATATCTGATGATAACGAAACATTGATCCTGTGTCTACATATTTAGCAATAGTATAATTTTTTTCCTTAAAAGTTATCATGTATATAGAGAGATTGTTTCTGCCTTAGCTAGCTGCAGGAGTCAAAGGGAATACCCACCCACCCAATATGCTAGTAATTTGAATTCTATATATCCATCCAATTAGATAAGTGGACAACATTAGACATTAGATAAGATTCTTGGGGCTGGCCCGTTGGTGTAGCAGTTAAGTTAGCATGCTCTGCTTTGGCAGCCTGGGGTTCTACGGTTTGGATCCTGGGCTCAGACCGACACACCACTCATCAAGCCACGCTGTGGTGGCGTCCCACGTAGAGCAACTAGAAGGATGAGCAACCATGACATACAGCTATCTACTGGGACTTTGGGGAGGAAAAAAAAAAAAAAGCAAAAAAGGAGGAAGATTGGCAACAGATGTTAGCTCAGGGCCAATCTTCCTAAGAAAAAAACAAACTTAAAAAAAAAGATTCTTAAGAAAAGTCCTTTACTGAGCTATTTTTTGATCTCATCCTTGGTGTGTGTGGTTGTTGTAAGAATTAATCATTTTAAAACTAGTTTTGTCCACAATACCATATGATCTCCCCCAGGCAGGATTTTACACTGTGCATTATTTTATAATTTAGTGCCAGGAAAAACTTTGACTCCCCTTGGGAATTGATATACTTCCTCTTTTCAAAAGAGAGGTAAGTAATTCAGACGTGGAAATGCATTACAATCATCAGCTGTCCTTTGACTATCCAACGTCTTATCCACCTTACGGCCATCACAAAATAATCTTCTATGGGAGTTTTTCTTCATCATTGGATAGAGTATGAGCCTTTAATCCACATGCCCTGCTGTCATGTACACATGTCAAATTGATGATTACTTGTTGAGATATAAATAAATCTTGAGCTGTGCAATAAAAATACTGAAAATGGTTGGAACTCATTTAATTTAATAGTTGAGTGGACTTCTTTACTTTGATATACTGAGGAGCCCCAGTTCCTATCTATTTCTGGACCTAATTTCTTGTCAAAATGTAAGATATTCATTATCCCTCCAATTAATTCAACTTTTCCATAAGTTACCCAGATCCAATGTTTACAAGCAAAGAACTCTGACTTATGTAAGTTGGTACAGTGGATCAACATAGTGTTTGAATTGCCTTTGGCTACAAGAAAGCTCATAACAAATTATATGCTCTATTTCATCAAAGTTTTTAGTCTCAAAATTAACATATATCCTTCAATATTTTTCTTTTACTGTTTTTCTATGTTTGTTTATATTTTTATTAAAGATGTTGTATTCATATGGCATTGGTTATAAATCTACTTTGGTTGATTTGGGAGTCAGGATGTTAAAGAATTTTTTTAAAGATCTTTAGATGCTTTTAAAATATGTCATATCTTATGGTTCAATATGTCATATATTTAATGATTCAAGTAATTTTAGAACATGACTACTTTTTTCTTAAATATTGAGAAATGATGTCGATCAATGGGGAAAGTCATTGAAGAATCTAAGTAAGGAAAAAATTATAATAGCTCATAATACACTCATTTTCTATTAATTATGGTTGCAATGGTGATTAAGGGTCTCAAAACGAAGAGGGTGATCAATCATATGTCATGACAGATTAGTTCTGCATCTGGCCATGATGGGATAACAGGGACTGGACGTCTTCTCCTACAGTGAATACTGAACAAAATATATGAAATAACTTTTTTCAGACAGTGAAAAAAAACCCACCATAGGATTGTGATCCCTGAGACCAGGGAAATAAGCCAGGTGAACCCCAGGATGACACCAATTTTATTCCTGCAGCTGTATTCTAGACCGCAATGCTGGGGGAGAAATCCTGACCATAGTACAGTGGTTTGCTGAGGTGAGGAGACAGAGATTTTACTTCAGGGAGACTGAGGCAGATGAAAGTTGCAGGGCAGAGTTGTGGGGAGGAGGAAGCTATGCAGAAAATGACCTCTAGATATATACATAGGAGTCTCTTTGATATTTACTGAGTTGTCTATGTGAACATCGAAACTCCGAGGGGCCAGGCAATAAAGAACTGGGGAGAGTAAACTGAGTAATTCATAAAGTTCACATGGGTGGTGATACGTGTGAATTCTGACGAGCCATCATGGAAAGTTCTCTTTAACCACCCAGGGCATCCGGTGGATACCCCAGAGGTGTCACATCTTAATAATACACCCAAACTTCTCTCGAATAAAGTTTATTCCAGACCCATACCAAAAGTATTAGAAACAAGATTGGAAAGGACCAAACTGTTCTTTAAGGAAGTGAACTGTCTGCCATAGAAAAGTTCAGTGCTGCTTAGAGGGCAGCATTGAACAACGCTGCTTAGAAGACAACAAAATCCAGATATTCAGCATTGACCAGAATCTGATCAAATATTACTAACCATGCAAGAAACGTATAACCCACATAGTGGGACTCAAAATGTGACCCATAACTGGGAGAAAAACGAGTCAACTGAAACGGATTCAGAAGTGAGAGTGTTAATGGAATTAATACACAAGGACTTCACAAATGGAATGAGAAAAAAATTTTGTTTTATAATTGTTTTGTTTTGTTTTTGTTTATGGCAGCTTTATTCATAATAATGTAAAACTGAAAACAAATGTCCACAAACAGGTGGATAAACAAATTATGGTACATTCTTGAACTGAAATTCGATTCAGCAATAAAATAAATAATTGAAATGAATGAATCTTAAACACATCAGGCTATATCTGTAAAATGAAGACTGGAGAAATTCTACAAGGCAAACAACGCAGTTTCAGAGACAAGCAAAAAGTGAAGCAAGAAAAAAATGTACGAAAAAGGGGACCCTATATATCAGAAGAGAATTAAGAGACATATCAGCCATTCACAATGAATGGATTTTATTTAGATCACAATTCAAATAAAGTTTCCAAAAAGCAAATTTGAAAATAAGTTTAGAAAACAAATGAGAAATGTGAATATTTACTGAATATAATTCAGGGGACAAAACTAATGGACTCCAGTAGAATTGCAGCCATAGGCATAGGGAGAAAGAAGACAATCATGGAAGAGCCAAGAGAAAGAATTAATCAATCAATTGCAGTTGGGAATTGATAGAAGATAGTAGATTTGGAAAACCTCAGAAAATTATTTTATCACAAGAATTGAGTTAGTATATTTTGAAGACTCACCAATATATATTGCTTTTAGTTGCTGTAAGGAAATAACCTAAGTGTCCTCCAGCACTCCATCATAAGATATTTTTAAAATGTTGTTTTCATAAAAACGACATATATATACAGATTAAAATTATTACCCAACATTTCTTGATTATTTAAAAAAGTTTTATCTTAGTGTCCTAGTTCTCGAGGTTTCTTTGAAGCAGTGAGAGAAGTACAATGAGAATGGATCATAATTCCTCAGAACTGAAAGAGATAAGGAAAGAAATAAGAGAGAGAAGAGAAGGAGAGGGGAATGGAGAGGGAGAGAAGAAGAAGGAGGAGGAGGAAAAAGAAGAGGAGAAGGAAGAAAGAGGGAGAGAAGAAGGAAGGAAGGAAGAGAGGGAGGGAGGAAAAAGGAAGGAGGGGAAAGAAAGAGTGAAGGGATGAAGAAAGAAAGAGAGAGAAAGAAAGGAAGGAAGGAGGGAAGAAAGAAGTGAAAGAAAGGAGGGAAGGAGGAATGAAGGGAGGGAAGGAACAAAAGAAAGAAGGAAGGAAGAGAGGGAGGGAGGGAGGAAGAAAGGAAGAAAGAAATTAGTATTTGTTATATCTTAGCTATTTAAAATTTCCTTAAATCTTGATGGAGTGAAGTGTAGTTTCCTTCTACTGAGCTATTTGGTGGAGGTGGGGGAAAAACAGTGAACCTGTCGGAGCCACTGCTGGAAGCAGTGTGCCAGGCACTTAAGGGAGGCACCACAAGTCAAATTAAGGCCAGGAGTGAAGATACACCGAGTCCATTGAAAGAGAGGCTGCGATTGAGTCAGGACTTCTTATCATCAGCGAGGACTGGTTTAGGTCTGGAGCCAGACGGAATCTGAAATTTAGAAGCATTAATATAATAATTTATGACGATCTATTTATCAATCAATCACTCTCTGCCTCCTGCTTTTCATCGTGTGTGTGTGAACATAGTGTGCTTTTGCACACCCAGAAATTCAAGCTATGTCTATGGAAAATTTCACATCAGTGTTGAAAGGAACCAAAGTTGTAAAATAAGGTACAATCTTTTGGGGACTGTCAGCAGCTTGATTCAGGAATTTGGCAGGCTCTGGGCTCCAGATAGCATATTCCTAATCTTCTTCTACTCAATTACATTTTGTATTCCCCAAAAGGTCCTGTACACACCTCCCCACAAGGATGTAATTATTTGTGTATATTAAACTCAGTAAATGACTGTACCAGTACATTACATTATACTTTGCTGACTGCTAAAGTGGTGGAATATCTCCCAAAGCAGTTACCAAACTCAAAGAATACGGTCAAATAAAACAATTTTTACAGATATAGGACAGTTCAAAATATTTTTCTGTTGTTTATTGTATCCTCTGAAGAGTTATAAATATGTCCACAGAAGATTATGTGATCAGAAAAACTAGCAAACCTCTTTGTTTTTAATGTCTGCCACAGAACACACATTGTTACAACAAAATATGGAATGTCTTTCCAAAAAAAGGAGAAAGTGAAATCAGAACGTAGGAAGTTCATCCTCTTTCATCTTCCTTTTTTAACCATAATATTGAACATGATGAACCGGCTCTGGATTTATTGATTTTGTGATTATTGAATTTAACAAAAACAAGGTAAAGATTTCTCTTCCATGGTGTATGATTTTAAAGACATGCAAAACAATTTGCCTCAGCTAAATTATTCTGTGGATTATGAAAGCATTTTAAGTCATAAGCGAAAAGTTCTGCTCTTGATCTTTTGTAGAGATAAATCCATAAAACCTTTTAAATGTATCAGAGGAAAAAAGGAGTATTACACAGGATGCAAAAAGCTTCATACTACAGTAAATCTAATGGTCATAACTGTAAATGATATTGAAAAATGCATATATTAAATAAAGCATCACAAGCTCTGAATCTGCTGTGGGCAATTTAAAAAGGATTTCCTCACTTCTTCCCTGGGGGATCTGGGTGGGGGCTCTCTCACTCTGGCCTGCCTCCTCACTATCCATCATTTCAAAGAGACATATATCACCTCCAAAGTGCTTTAAGGCAGCTGCAAGCAAGTGTCACTTTGAGTTAAATGCATTATTAAACTGTTGGGAAATTTCATATCATGGGTCATTTATCTATGCTAAATTGGGTCAAAAGCCTCTGCACGTGCCTAGATAAATGAGAGAGAAGAGCAAAATTCTCCTTTGGGAAGTAGTACTTTGACAAGCTCTACGAGTGTGGCTTATTTATTTATTTATTGAGTAGCCACAGGGAAAGGAGGTTTTCTGGTTTTTGTTTGTGCGCGTGTGTGGTTATTTAAGAGGTCATCAAACGCTGTACAGAAATCATCTTCTCTGATAAATATAGTTAGATATTCACCACCTCCTAATGCCTCTAGAATTAGATGTTGTGGAAAGCATAAATCATTAAATATTTATTCATTTGACAAACATTCGAGTGTGTTCTGTGTGTCATGCTCTGTATAAGAAGTAGAGAGTGCAACAGTGACTTTTTTAGGCATAACTCTAATCCAGAGACTTTTCCAGTGTGTTGGGAAAGACCTCATTACCTTAGTGGGTTTACATAAAAAATACGGGGATGTGGACAAGAGAGGGACGAGATCTTTAGAATTTAAAGAAGTCAGCACAATGGAGGTGACCTGAATGGAAACTTCAGCGATGAGCAGTGATTTGCCAGATGGAGAAAGTCCTAAGTCCAGTACCAGACTGAAGAAACAGCAGGCAGTCAGAAAGTAAGAGAGAAGTAGGTATGGATTTCTGGTGATGGTATAATTTATCTTCCAAAGTAGGACATTTTATGGAATGAAAAAGGGCATGATTAATCGTTAAGCTGGAGTAACAGTTATTAACCAAATCTGTCCCAGGCATATTGAGACGCAGGGTTAACTTAGGGGTTTCCCTGTCTTTGCAGTACCTCAAATGCTGATGTTAAAGCCTTTGTGAAGGAAATTCAGATACAATAATGTGAATGTAGTTAATGCCACTGAACTGTACACTTAGAAACGGTTGAAATGGTCAATTTCATGTTACGTATATTTTGACACGATTTTAAAAAGGCTATGCAAAACCTTAGAAATGTGGGCACTTTTTTTCAGGTAAACATTTACCAAGGTGTTATGAAGGTGCAGAGAGGAAACACGGTTAAATGTAAATTATTTTGACTTAACAGACTTGTTTATTTCCTTTTTGTTTTATTGGCTCTTCGGTGTTCTAGTAAATTGAGGAATTTTGTGATTTCACCACTATTATTTATCTCATCAAACCATATTGTTCATTATTTATGTGTCTGATATATGGAGAGAGAAAAGAGAGAAGTTAGAGCAAAGACCTCCACACAATATTTTCCTGAGTGACTAGATCTTTCATATTTTATATAACAAGCATTTATTGAGCATCTAATGAATAATTTTGTCATATTGTTGATGGTTTATGCTACAAAAACCAGAAGTCTCATTTGAGTCTTTGCTCAATCTCATGGATGAATCAAAAATTGTCATATTTTGTGCCTTTATTGAGATATAATTCATATGCCATTACAATTCACTCATTAAAGTGTAAAATTTAGTGGTTTTTAGTATATTCGCAGAATTGTGCAGCCATCACCAAAATCTAATTTTAAAACATTTTCATCATCCTAAAGAATCTCTGTATCCATCTGCAGTTACTCCTCACCCATCACCACAGAAACTCAATCCAGGCCTAGGCAACCACTAAGCTACTTTCTGGCTATAAAGATTTGCCTGTCCTGGACATTTTCTATAAATGTAACTGTACAAAATATGGTCTTTTGTGACAACTTCTTTCACTTAGCATGTTTTCAAGATTCATCCATGTTGTGGTATGTACCAGTACTTCAATCCTTTTTATTATCCAACAGTATTCCATAATAAGGATGCATCACGTTTTATTTATTTATTAGTTTATGGACATTTGGGTTGTTTATACTTTTTGGTTGTTATGAATAATGCTGCGGTGAACTGTGTATGAAGTGGTATTTCATTGTGATTTTGATTTGTGTTTTCCTGGTGGTTAATGATGTGGAGCATCTTTTTATGTGCTTTTGGCTATCTTAGTCAACTCGGGCTGCTATACCAAAATACCATAGACTGGGTGGCGTGAATAACAGACATTTATTTCTTACAGTTCTGGGGGCTAGAAGTACAAGAGCAGGTGTGCCAACAGATTTGGATCTCGGTGAGGGCCTTCTTTCTGGCTGGTAGACAGCTGCCTTGTCACTGTGTGCTCACATAGCCTTTCCTCAGTGCATGCATGCAGGAGAGAAAGTGAGCATTCCTGTCTATTCCTCTTCCCATAAGGGCACTGCTACCATTGTGAGAGCCCATCCTCATGAGCTAATCTAAATCTAATTAGCTCTTAAAGGCTCTGTCTCCTAATACCATCACATCAGGGGTTAGGGCTTCAACATATGAATTTTGGGGGGACACAAACATTTAGTCCATGGCATTGGTCATTTGCATGTCTTCACTGGAAGAATATCTCCTCAGTCCTTTTGACCATTTTTAACTGGATTGTTTATCTTTTGTATTTTTGAGTTGTAAGTGTCTTTATATTTTCTAGATACAAGTCCCTTGTCAGATATATGATTTGCAAATATTTTCTCCCATTATTTGGATTGTCTTTTCATTTTCTTTTTGTTATAATATCTGATTTAATTCCATTGTAGTGGGAGAATATATGTTGCATGATTTCAATTCTTTTAAAAATATGGAAGCCTGTTTAAAGCCCAGCATGTGATCTATGCCAGAGAATGTTACACATGCACTTGAGAAGAATGTGCTTTGCTGGTGTTGGGTGGAGTGTTTTATAAATGTCTGTTAGGTCTAGTTGTTTTATAGTGTTGTTCAAATCTATTTCTTTGTTGATCTGGTTAGTTGTTTTATCCATTACTGAAAATGAAGTATTGAAGTCTACAACTACTATGGTTTAATTCTGTCAGTTTCTCAGTATTTTGAGGCTCTTTTTTAGGTGTACATATACCTGTTTATCATTATTACTAAGTGAAAGTGGTCCTTATTAACACTCCTCTTCTAAATCCATTTCTTTTCATTTCATTCATAATATGACATTCTGCAAGTGTGGGATTGTGAAGGAGCCATTTTCCATCACAGTATGTTTTGTGAAAATTTCACAAAAGGAAAGAAAAACTTAGTTGCTCTGCACCTTTAATAGTCTTTTCTGTTTACTTGGAGTAGTTTCTCACGCACTTTGGAGATAGCATTTAAGCAATCACATTGAACAAAGTGAAGTATTTATGAAACAGATGCTTAAGAATTGGTTTATTATCCTAGTTGGGTTCCACTGGAAGCAGCCCTGACAAAAGAGCCAGAGGAGGAATTTATCTGGGAGGTGATCTCAGGAAACACCAGTGGAAAGGTGAGATTGGGAAGGCAAGGAACCAGTGATGACTATGTGATAAAGCCAGTGACCACGGTGACTAATTGAAACTTAATTCCTGAAGAAATAGAGTAGAATTCACATCTCAGAGTATCCTACCCAAGATTTGAGGGGCCCAGAGCATTTTAACATCAACTCCTGTCAGTCTCTGGTGGAGAGCTCTATTAGTTTTCTAGAGCTGCCATAATAGAGTACCACAGACAGGATGGCTTAAACAACAGAAACTTATTTTCTCACACTTCTGGAGGCTGGGAGTGCAAGATCAAGGTGTCGGTAGGTTTGGTTTCTTCTGAGGCTGCTCTCCTTCATTTGAACGTGGCAGCCTTCTCACCGTGTCCTCACGTGGTCTTTTATCTGGTGTTTCTTTGTGTGCCCAAATTTCCTTTTTTTATAAGGACGCCAGTCAGATTGGATTAAGGCCCACAGTAACTGCCTCATTTTACCTGAATCACACCTTTAAAGCCATATCTCCAAACATAGTCACATTCTGAGGTATACTGGGAATTAGGGCTTCAACATATTAATTTGGGGAGGGACACACTTCAGCCCATTACAAGGGCTATAGTGGTGGTGGGAAGAGAAATTTTCTTGGGCTACCTCGGATGTGGGCAAAGCAGGCTCAAGCTGTCAGTGTAAACCCTATGGCTGAGAAATACACATGTTCCCAGCTGGCAGTCAGGACCCAGGCAGTGAAGCTGTGAGGGCAAAGGGATATGGGTGGGGCAACAACAATATCTATGGCATATACAGACAAAATTACAAGTATTCTAAGACTGCCCTTATCAATTCATTCATAGCACAGTCCCTTTGTCAAAAAAGTAACAACCACACACACATGCACGTTTAAATAAATACTTCCAGCTACAATCTATACAGGTGCAGGGATATGAAACGCAATGAGACATTCAAGGGCATTATAATCTGTTGGGTTGTATGATAAACAATGTGATGTTAATTTACTTATATAAGAGGTAGAGTGATGGGATATGGTGCTGTGGGGGAGGATGGGAAAAGAGCGGGGCATATGAATCTTCAAATAAGTGAAAGCTTTCATGACGTGGTGATCCCCGCGATGAAGCTTAGAAAATGGATAGAAATTTATCTATCAAGGCAAGACGCTTGAGACAGAAAATGGAAAGAAATTTGGATATGGAATGAGGTGTGATAGAAGCAGAGAGATAAACACATGCAAAGATAAGGGTGGTGTGTTAGTGCACTGAAATGTCAAATTTCAGGGAACTAGCATCTCTCAGTAGAGATGCTGGTAGAGAAAGCAGTTCTAATCTCCACCTGTTGGATTACAAACCATAGAAGGAATTTATTTACAGGTATTTTGTAGTCAGCAATGCATTCAGTGGCTTTTTCCCCCTCTTATTCTTTTTCCTCAGTTGCAGAAGAGCAAAGTGCCAGAAAAGGCAAACTAAGGCTGTCTCTGCAATTAGGAGAAAGCAGTTAAAGAAAGTTCTTTTCTCTTTCTCTCTCTGGAGGAGCCAAAGCTGCTGGCAGCTGAGAAAAGCCACACAGAAGGATTTTTGATGCCAAGCTGGCTTGAATCCCAGAGTCATGCATATTCCTTCCAAAAGGGGTTTTGACTCCAGGCTAAGAAATCAGACTATGTTAGAAGGCAATATCCTCATCGAAGTCTGAGCATTTGCATTTAATTCACCATTTTGCTCCAACCCAGGATAGCTTTCTTAGTTATTACAAAATGTAAGACACTATTCCCCTGAGAAAGAAAAGAAGAATCATCCGTCGCCTTTTGAGACTTAAAATTATGTGATTCCTTAATTACTGACGGGCTTGGTTGGAACTAGGTCCCTGAATGAAAAGCAATCCTGTTTACTGATGGTGTATACACGTATGGGTGTGCTTGTCTCCTCCAAAAGGAAAAAAGCAATCGAAAATGGGAATATCTAAAAGTACGTTGACATTAATATTTGTAAGTTTTAATGTATAGCTATGTTAGGAGTCAGTACTAATTGTTCCAGAGAGTAACATCTTGTCAAGGAAGTTAGAAAAAAATTATAGTAGGTTAGGACAATTTTTCTTAATCTCTGCCAAGGATTTCACCAGACCAGGCAATAGGTCACTGATCCCATAGTGCATGGGACATACTTATGCTAAAAAATTACTTGATTTTACCTGAAATTCAAGTTTAACTGGCTGTTTTGTATTTTTATCTACTAAATATGGCAAACCTAGGTCACTCTGTGTAAGTGGAAGTACTAGAACCCAAGTCACACTGCCTACTTCAAAGCTTACACCTAAGCACTGTGCAACATTGATAGAAATATATCAAGTGCATTGAGATTGAGTGCACTGAATCGAATAGTGACTCAATATTTTCTTCTTCTCTTTGCTGTGAGCAATGCTGGTGCGCTGGTGAACATTTATTTGCATTGTAGTTAAAAGCTCAGTGTTCAGAATTCCTAAGAGCTAGACTGAAGTTCAAGCTCTTCCTCTTGTCAGCAAAGAAACTTGAGTCATGTTACTCTCTGAGCCTCAGTTTTCTAATTTACCAAATGGGGATTATTTTGACTCCACCAAAATGTAGGTAACACAAGTTAGCCAGATGACTTGTGCCTGACACAGCATGAAGAATTAAACATTGATTATTTCAGTGAATCTTCATAAGAAAGCTTTATGACACTTGCAATAAACAACCTGACTCCATTTTTGATGTTTGCTAGCAGCTTTTAAGCTTCACCCCTTCTTTCCCTTCTGCCCCACATCTGAGCAAGCTGTAAAGCCTGCGTGCACCTTCCTTTGGTGCCAGGAAGAAGTTCAAACTTCAGAAACCCACACTCCAGCCCCACTCCCTCACCACCATAAAAACTCCCAGCCAATCTCCTTTCCCTGATCTCTGAAGTCATCTTAGCTTGGGAAGCCCGCTTTGTGATCTCTGAAGTCATCTTAGCTTGGGAAGCCCGCTTTGCTCACCCCAGAAAGACTCATTCTGTGGAGTAATAAACATTTTCATATCCTCTTGGGGGGTGTGTGTGTATATGTGTGTGGTATCTTCATTCTCAACATCTGAAACAAATTTGAGATGAAGGTCCATCCTCTCTCTAGAGTGGCTACAAAACAATATTATTAGTTTTACCAATTTAGAGATGAGAAAACTGGGGCTTAAATAAGAGAATGAACTTACTCCAAATCACGCAAGCTAGTAAAGATGGATCCTGGTTGAACAAGGACACTCTAACTTTAAAGCCCCAGCTTAACCATTACACTCTGGCATCAGAAGGATGAAATGAGGACATTTGTGTGAAATGTTTAGTAAGTACCTGACACACCTTTAATGCCCCATAAACACATGACATATCTGGGTGGAACTGGGAGGTTGGTGTATGTGGACACCAAAGCAGGTTATGAACTCACGGTGTTTTGCCATCTCCACTGAACTTGGAGTTTTCATAGACATAAAGGTCTACTTATATAACAAACAACCACCTGATGCATGCAAACATGCCGTGCCTCTCTTTCCAAGGCACTGAAAATGCACAGCTTCCATCAGCCCAAGACAACATGTTTATTTTCCAGTATCATGTCTTTCATCCCCTGTTTGTTTGCTGGAGGCTGCTGGCTGGCTGTCAGCGGTGACAGCCCCCATCTGTCATCAGTATGTGGTGTGCCCGTGCACTGCCTTTCATGGAGACTTGCAGGATGTGCATTCTTGTTGCCTGGGAGGTGGAAGCTCTGCTAAGACACTTACAAATCCTGGTGTTCTCTGCCCCACCGTGTAAGGTACAGTTAAACCCAGCCTAATCAGAGAGGGACATCTCCCTGATAGACCTGGAAATCATTGGAAGGACAAACCTGGAGCGACAGAGTGGGATGGCTGAGGAATACACTGGATCCCATCTTGGAATAATCAGAATCACGATTACAAAGACCCCCCAACCTAAGAGTGTCCTTTTAACTCTGGTGGGTGGAGGACAGTTCTCTACACAGAGCCCCTCAGATTTCATACTGGAAGAAATATTAGATAAGCAACAGAATTACTATTAGAGCTAAAAATATTTTTGTTGTAAGTGGGATCTTAGCAAGAAGATACATACGCTCACAGAATTCTAGAATATTAAACTGGTCTTAACAGCGATTACTATTACTTCTTCTCCTTCTCCTCCTATTCTACTGCTGCTACTGACGCAACTACTACTGTTACTAGTAATAATAAGTAAGCATTCCCAAAGAGTAGCTACTTTTTATACCACATGCTATTCTAAGTGCTTTACACGCAGGATTCTATCCTCATGACTAAACTATAGAGTAGGTTTTGTTGTCACTTTCTTTTTTGGAGCTGTGTTCATGTCAATTGGCTACTTAGCTACATGGCTAAGCAAGGATTTGAACCCAGGTCTTTATGATTCCACAGACTGCTCTGCCTCTTTGGCATCTAATTATGTTTAAATATTACCTTGTCTGGCATCTTCTAATGGAGAAATCTGAATCCCAGGAAGCTGCGGTAATGTGTCCAAGGTTACAGGGCAAAAATTCTAGAATCTAGGTTTTCCAGGCTACAGATAAATACTGATTCTCCTTGTATCCCAGGTGAGTAATGGTGAAATGTTAAGCCTATATCCTTAGTACTGTATTTTCTACCTCTGGTGCTAAATAAAGCTCCTAATTTTGGAAAGGGCACTTTGCCTACTGCACTTGTGGGAAACTCGAGCTCTGAGAGAGAAGTGGAATGTGTTCAGTGTATGAGTTAGATACGCTTAGATTGTGGGGATACCATATATTCTTCTCTATCTTCCCTTACCCCTATATTTTTTCCTAATATTGCTTCCTCTGCTTTCCAAGCAGGAACAGTTATCCATTCATTTCTCGATGTGTCCATGACGCATGGCATGTATTTATTTTAGCATTTCTCACATGGCTCTGAAATGATGCATTCACCTGGCTGTGTTTCCTACTAGACTGCAAGCAAGTTGAGGGTGAGAAGTATATTACTGATATCTTAGGTTTCTCAGATAACAGTCACTTAAGATATCCATAATAATTTTACAGATGGCTGACTGATTACCCCACATCAAATTGCCACTAGCTGCAAAGGCTTTTGCCTCTCTCATTGGGAAGGGAGAAGAGAGGTAAGAGGTGAAACATCAGGGCTGAGGGTCAGAGTGGCATCATGGAGTCAAGGTGGTGATATGCAGGTGTTATCATGCAGACTTAGCTCTGGAAAGGTTATATGAAGGGCAAACTAACATTAGATAGAATATGGAATGCTATTTATAAATGGCTTATTCAATTGCAGACATTTTCCCTGAACACAAGAGCATCATACTGATTCAAATGGCCCAGAGTACAGAATACTTGGTAGCGTCAAATCTTTGATGTTTTCTGGGAAACAAAGAATGTGTTCAGTGAACGCTCTTTCATGCGTAGAATATGATCAACGTTATTTGCCAAGTGACCCTTAAAGTGTTACAGAAAGATGTGGGGATTCTGAAGGTGAAAAGTTGCATCCAAAATATTCCTTTGATTTGTTTAAGACACTTCACAGGGAATCATTCAGAATGAGGAATGAAGTGAAAAAAGGACACTAAAATAATAAGCAACTAGAATACCTTCACTGTTGGACATCATGAGGTATTTTACTAAGTGGCTTAAATGGAAAATATTTTTTAAAAAGGAAAAGGATGACAGGCATTATTGAGCTGAACTGGAGAAAGCATTTTAGGTAAATCCTCAGTGGTATTGTAGAAAGAAGTATTATCAACTCTTGGAATCATAACACGGTGTCCATACATATTCAGGGCAAAATTTTCCTCAAATGTCAGCATTTAAATTGCAAGTTCATATCTGATTTTCTGTCTGTTCTTATATCTAGATCTCCATAGGAATTGCTGATTTCCAACCATACATTTTCCCCCACTAGGTAACACTGAATATTTAGGATGCTAAGAAATCAAAACCCAGAAGTTGTCAGTATTGAGGCACCTGCCATATATATGCCCTGAATGTGTGAGTGGAAGAGACAGGCCTACATTGGTGGAATTTCCATAAAAGGGAGAAGAAATGAATGTGGTACACTAGCCTCTACTGTTGATGGGGGAGGAAATGGTTATAAACAGGAAGTACCATTACCAGGGTGTCTGCGGATATGCACGGGAAACTCTCCAGACCATTTCCTTTCTTGGGGAGGAAAAAAATAAAGCAAAACAATAAAAACAATAAAAGAGAAGAGAGAGTGTAATAGAGAACAATTTTTGCCTTGTTATAATATGCTAAGCAT
The DNA here is from genome assembly GCA_031878705.1 of Tapirus indicus. Classification (NCBI taxonomy): domain Eukaryota; kingdom Metazoa; phylum Chordata; class Mammalia; order Perissodactyla; family Tapiridae; genus Tapirus; species Tapirus indicus. Next base: position 24,972,186 of record CM062927.1, on the reverse strand, counting down.
TTGATAGGTTATTGCATACAATCCTCATGACCACACAATGAAAAAAATTATCATCACTATTTTTATAAATGAATCAACTAAGATCTTTTTTTAAAGAGCAGAGAAAGAGTGTAGACCCATCAGAGTGCAAAAATCACAAAGTCTGGCAAGACCAATTTTTGCTGAAGATATGTAGTCATGGAAACTCTGATACTTACTGGTAAGAATATACATTTGTAAAACAGTTGTCCGACTCGCTAGCTGTGTGACCTTAGACCAGTGATATTATTTCTCTGAACCTTTTCCTTGTTGTTAAAAGGAGAATAGTAATACTTCTGTAGAGTCGTTGTAAGGATTGACTATAATATGTCAAGCATTTAGCTTAAAAATAGGATGAATAAATGGTAGTGGTGATGATGATGGTGATAATAATAATGATGCTTAACACATCTATGCAAGAGGGGAAAGAAAAAAATTGATTTGTCCTTTCCCCTTATAAATGTTGCCATCAGCAAAACCCACACTCACCAAGAGAGGCTTGTGGATCAGGGACTCTGTAAGGGCATAAGGGACTCAATCAATTGAAAACCTTCCTGGAATGGGGTGGGGGGTACACAAAAGACACAGGAGCTGGCCTAGGGAGATGCCTTTCAGCCATTTCGATTTGAGTGACTTACATTTAAATCTTTGCTAATCTGGCATTGGAAGAAAGAGCTTATCTGTTTTGCATATTCAATACTGACTTAATGTGAATTTTGCCTCAATTTATGTCAATTAAACTTCACAAGATAAATTTGAACGGAGGTATGAAGTGTTGGGCACAGAACAGCGTACTGATTAAAGTCCTGGTTGTGCCCTTTGTTGCCATGGGATATGCTAAAAGTAGCAATCCAGGAGAAAAAGTAAAGTTTTGAAGAGATTGGAGATGTTTAATTGGATCTGAATTGGACTGGGTCTGTAGGAGAGATTCTGCACAGGCCCAGTGGGCAACAATTGGTGGAAATTATAAGAAGAAAGTAGGTTTCAGTTTAGAATAAGAGAGAAGAAACACCTATTAACAATAATAATGATAATAAAAGTATTTGAAAGTTGAATGGGTCACCAAATTTACCCTACCCTTTCCTTAGAAATATACATAAGAAGCCAGGTAACCACTGAAAAAATATTTTTAGAGGGAAAGGTCTGCCGTGAGTACAATATTAAGCTATTTTAAAGATTATTTTCAACCTAAAGATTTAAGAGCTTTCATCAAGTGAGCTATTCATTTTGCATGGTGTTTGTATTTTCATTGTATTACCACTTCAAATAGATTGACTCTGGTAAGTGCTGGCAAAACACAGTGATGGGCAAAATGGCAACTATTGCCATAATACGGTTTTAACTAAATACAGAAACTTCATCAATTTTTCTTAAGGGAAATGGTAAAATCTAATCCCAATATGTATCTTGTGTTTTTCAAATATCTGTTTTATTCTTGCTCTGCCTTAATCTAATTAATTGCTGCTGGGTGTTACTAACAGATCAGCTACACTCAAGTGTTTTATGGATAATAGAGATTTAGGTGATGTTTTTAATTCAAGGTAACAAAGGAGATCATTACTTAATAGACAACACTAATTTCTGTATATTTGTGCAAATTTGAGAGCTGGAAAATTATGGTATGAAATAGGGAATTCTGAACTATCTAAATTTTCCCAGTCATTAGTGATAATATTTTTCATTCAACAATTATTTTTTGAGGTCTTATCAAGTGGTAGGGATGTAGCAAAAAAAAAATCTTCATGATTGCCAAGAGGAGGGTGAATTGCAACTACAATCCCACTGTCACCTAAGAGTGGGGTGTTAGAATACTCTCATGCTGTCTATGGGATGTGTGAGATGGGCACTTCCATAGTGATGAGGAACTTTTTATATAAATGATTGATTGGGGCCCATCTTTGGTGTAGGACTAGCGCATCCTGTAAGTCACATGTGTCCAAACGGTGGGCAGACCACAAATCTACATTTGTACCCATCTGTGCCTTTTTTGACTATGTCTGCTACTAGCCATCTGATGACTCACTGTCTTTGGGAAAATGAGATAGTTCAGAAATGAACTCATTAGCCCTCTTATGCATCTAATAAGTGCTGTGATAACCACCGACTTCAGTCTCTAGTTCCCTGTAGAGTAATTCTCGTTTTTCTAACCTGTCATCAGATAACATTAACGTCTCGGTGAAAAACAATTTTCTTTCTAAATTGTCTTTCAGGTAGCTGAAAGTAAGAATTAGGCCACTTATTTGTCTGATTTTCCTAACCAGAGATAATAAGCTCGTAAGGAAAATAAAATTTGGTAATTATACATATCAAATGTCTAGCATGTTCTCTGGAAAGGTAAATTATATGTTGTTACACAAACATACAATAGGCAGAATTTCTCAATTACTGTGTAATGAATGTGCTGAGAGCAAAGAAGAAGAATCTGAAATTGTAATCATAATATTCTAGTATATGACATTCTGGTATCTTTAATTGAACCCCCCCAAAATAAGTTTAAAATCCTCCGCTGTCCCCACCCCTACATATATTATGTGACAAGTATGTTACAATCACTCTATTTCATAGGAATTCTAGAAACCCCTGCATGAGAGTGTTATGGCAAAGCCTTATATGAATTATTACAATTCTTTCAGCGATCACAAGGTTTGATTCATGACCAAAGATAAATCATATATAGTTAATATTGGTGACATACAAAGTATAATTTTTATTGTTGAGAGAAATTTATCCAATGATGTCATAAGATGATCGCCATCCTTATCTGATTTATGAAGTTTTATTGAAGGCCAGGTGCTAAATTGTAAGTGCTGTCTACAAACGGAAACATTTCAGGTAATAAAAATTAAATTTTAAGCCTATGAATGATGATGCATACACAAACAGTCTGGATTTCTTAGGCCTTTCAGCAAGTATAAATCAAAGTGCATTAAATGTTTAGGCTTTGAAATTCAGCACAGATTCAAGTTGGGATTGGTGGTTGATTACCCTTTTCCAAACTGTTCAAAGACATCATCAATCAGATTTGAGAGTCCTGGAATGAGTATTAAAGTCAGGCCATGAGCAGATCAGAGTCCAGCTATGAGAAGAAATGTATATTTTGATTTATTTGATTAGAGTTGCTTGCTGAAGACGTTACAGATGGCAACACTGTTCTCGTGCGTTAGCATGATGAGATCGTTGGGCAGAGGTGGTGCTAATGTCCATATTTAACAAAGAATGTTTACAATGATTGATAGAGACCAAAACATGAAATCTGCAAATCAATATGTTTCTGGCCATCTCGAAGTACTGCCCACATTTGCCGGAGGCAGAATCTACTCTGGGCCAAGGAAAATATATTAGCAAGAACATCCTGATAATTAAATTACAAATGTCTATTATAGATTTTCGATGTTTCACAATCATGATCTTGTGAATAGTTATTTCTATGGTTTTGGACCATTATAGATTTACAGGCTTTTTTTCCCCCAAAAAAGCAACTATTTGTGAAATGGAAGGTAGTGACTATGACATATTTTTCTTTTTTCCTTTCTGTGCTTTCTAGATTGCTCCCAATGTCTTAATACAAGAATGTCTTATGGTATTATGACTGGATGTCATTTATTAACTATTGATGCTAGGGTTAGATCTAAAATCTAGAAAGGCATGGAACAAGTATTTTGGATGGCTGAACTTGATCACTCTGTGTAGTCTTATAAAGTTTATTGGCCTTTTGGAAAGTCTCAATCTGGTCCTCATAGTTAATAGATCCTTGGTATCTATTAAATTATATTAAATTACGCTCCTTGAGGGATGCAGGGAGTATCATTGATATTAGAATAAATAAGTACTTGTCTAAAATTTAGACCAGTGCTAATAATAATACAACTGATAGTGTATGGACTCTTTCTATATGACATGCCAGGCTGAAATACTTATCGCCAGGGATTATCTCATTTAATTCTCATTGTCTGGATAATATTATAAGGTAGGTACTGTTATAAACCTGTTTCAGAATTTGGAAAACTGAGGCTAAGCGAGGCAACATAATTCGCCCAAGGCTGCAAGACTATTAAGAGTTAATATTAGGATTCAGTTGTAAGCGTCCATCTCCAGGAATTGTGCTCGTAACGTCCCTTGTGCACAGGCCAGCTGTCAGTGTATCTGTGTAGAGACATCGCAGTCTGCAGAAATGTGATATGACATTTCATCAAGCATGTTCTGGTTTTCCCCAAGGTACCTGGGACCAATCAGGCAGCATGGTGCCTGGCTGGATGGGTAAGGATGCAATAGAAGGAAAAGGGATAAAAACATTCTTTTTTCCCATATTAATTAGGCTACTAAGGGCTCTGATTTGTAGTGCAGATATATGATATTCAAGCTAGAAATGTGAAAATACATGAAAAATCATATGAAAATTGTGAAGAATATTTTTTCACTTATCTCTGAGGGCCATTTGTTCTCAGATTCTAGTATGTTAATTCACTAGAGTTGTTGGCGTAAACAAAGGCGCTTGATGTTATGGGCTAGTTTTAACACTATCTCATTCATAAAAATATTAAATTATTTTAGGCAAAGTGGCTGTGTCAAACTGAATAGAAATAAAGGGAAAGTAGTAATTAGACTATGTTAAAATATAACCTCCAAGGATATTAAATATGCAAGAGCTCATCCATGAAAAATTAGACTGTAAGAGGTTACACCATGTATTGGCTTATTTTGTAAGATATCAAATTCCCTCTCATGAATAAACATGACTAATAATGGTAACTCTATAATTTAATGCAATAATATTAAAAACACATTTTGGTTCAAAAAACTAGTTATATATTTGATCCTTCTTCATTACCAAACCCTAACTCTACATATAATTAAATTAATAATTTCTATTGACTTTAACAAGCAAATTTTGAGAGATTTTATACTTTAAACTCCATTAACAAAATATTTTAAGAAATGCTAGTTAAACGAATGCTGAGATTTAAATTGTAAGTGGGAAACAGTAACACAAACTATTCTACCCCATGGTAATCACGTCAAATGGCCTGAAAGATTAAAGTGAGGGTTTTCGTTATGCACTAGACATTTTGCTAGATTTTGAGGTTATTAGGGCAAATATGAAAAGGGAAAAATAATTGCAAATATTTAACAATATTAAAAATATTACAACCTAATATTTCTACCTAAGAAACAAAATCATTGGATATAATGATATATCTCTGTCTCATTGACATGAAGAACCCCCAGAGGGGAATAAGCTACAGTGAAGTAAAAGTCTATCAAGGGAGCAGAGGTGGTGATAATGGGAAGGTGCTACCGACTTGACTGTATCTTATACCCTGTATCTTATACCCTTGAATTTCTTTGTTTTCAGGTTTTGCTCAACTCCTTTCCCATCCTTCTCTTGTCCCAGGCTCATGTGCTTTGGCATTTCACTTGCTTGAAATACTGTTTGCAGAAAATTCTTGGTAGCTAAAGAAACTTCAAATAAGTTTCCAAGTAAAGACTATATGCCAAGCTCTGCTTGGACTCTGGGATGAATAGATAAAAATACTGGCACTCTGCCTTCCCTTAACTGTATTTTGGCCTATTGGGGAAATACTTATAAAAGCAAATAATTCAAATGCAGCATGGCATCAACACCAGTGTTTCAGAGTGAACTAAGAACCAAGAAGGAGAATGAACCAAAGTCAGTCAGGGTCAGTTTGGAATTTTTTCAGGGAAAGAAAAGCATTTAAACTGATGATTAAAAGTCACGCAGGCTCTTGATAAGAAGCTGAGCACCACTAAGCTTTCATAGGTGAAGCGATATAGCGTGGGATAAGCGAAGGGTGTACTAGGCAGCATAAAACATTTGAGAAACTCTAAGGGTAGTATTCCTGGAGCAGTAAGCTTCATGTGCGTTGGACTCAGCAGTGGAGAGAGCTGAGTCTAGAGAGGTACATAGAATCATGTCTCTTCATTCTTGTGCAAAATGCTGTAAACTCCAGCTTTAGGACCTTGGCCATCTTCAAACTTCAGCCTTGTATTTATAATTGCCAGGTGGGCGCATCTACCCTGTGTATCCACAGAATGATGTAATACCTTCTCCCAAATCTGCTCCTTCTCACGTGTTGGGAACATTTCTGTAAAATTGTATCATACATTACTCTTAGTCGCTAGGGTTTGATGTCTCAGATTCGTGTTGGTAGGCTCTACCTCCCCAAGTATGCATGTTCCAGTACCAGCCATACTCAAAGACCTACATTGGCTTATCTTATATTCTAAGACTTCCTGACCCCAAATACTGCAAATATAAATAGGATTGGACCAATCTGACCATTCTTCCATCATGCTCAGCACTTTCTTTCCTCTAGTACTACCCTCATGCTGCTCTTTCTGTCTGGAACATTCTCACCTCCCATTACATTCCCCAATCCAGTGGTGAGCTCACAGACATCATGTAACTTTCATTTTCTGATTTGACATCCCCCTGCTCTGAACACCTACTGCACTTTATATATGCTTCTTTTGGGGATTTCTTGTGTTCTGCTAGTGTTATATTTCAGTAAAAGAAATGTGTACTTATAATTATAAGGTTATGAAGAGAGATACTGAGCCTCATAAACCTATCTTGTTTTTCCAACAGCTCTTGTCTTTTGTTAAATTAAAAACAAAAAGCACAAGAACCCAAATAACTAAATGTTAACTTTTAAAATCCATATATCTATTCAGAAAAGCAAGGCTAGTTCTTTGCAAGAGTTGTTGGGATGCTCAAAAGTTATATTGATCTATTATAATGATCCTGGATTGACACAGGGGATTAAAATTTCTTTTTGACTTCACAGATCTGGAACAATGGGGAATAGTACCACATCCTTAGTTACTTTCTTTTCTTTAAAAAATTCACTACAATGCATTTTGCCTTTGAAACCTCTTAATTTTCCTCTCTCATGTTCATTAACTCAATACAAATTTCCATAACTCAATCTAATGTTGTTCATAACCCACTCGCTTTAGGTCAGCAAGGGAACTTTGGAAAAACTGTCTTGCCTTAAGAAATGATGAATATTAGCAAAATATTTACCACAGAATCAGATATAACCTGGATGTCATTTGGTATCTCCCTATTTCTTTTTTTTTTTATGAGGAAGATTAGCCCTGAGCTAACATCTGTTGCCAGTCCTCCTCTTTTACTGAGGAAGACTGGCCCTGGGCTAATATCCATCCCCATTTTCCTCTACTTTATATGGGACACTGCCACGGCATGGCTGACAAGCAGTGTGTCAGTCCGCACCCGGGATCTGAACATGTGAACCCTGGGCCGCCAGAAGTGGAGCATGTGAACTTAACCACTATACCACCAGGCTGGCCCCTCCATATTTCTTGATATCTAGATAATATTGCTTCTAACTTTTTTCAGACTCTTATAGCACTACCATAAGTGGACAGCTAAGTTCATTCTCAAGATTTATTTACTATATTATGATATAGATCTCCCAATTCTTGGTCTGAAATTAAGTTCTATAATTAAAATGAAAAGAAATGTATTTTGCATTTTTTGCATCCTATGTGACATAATCCGCAATTGTCTGTATATTCCAATTTGTTGGACCCTAAAAAGAGGGCTTCCTCTCCTATGTTTTCTGCATCTTCCTTCAGACATCAGAATGTAGGCTCCAAGAGCATAGTGTCGGAAGGAATGAACAACAGGGTTTATTTTCTTCTGGAACAAAATTGCTATTTTAACCTCAAAGGTCAAGCTATGACTTCAGGATTTTCAGTACTTGGGAAGGATTGTGGAGAAATCACTTTAATATGCCAAATTGATGACTATAATAGTAGCTCTCCCTCCCACATGAAGGAACTTTGTAATCCACTCACACGTACAGTGTTACTTTGTCTCAAACCATCTTGAGATACTAGTCACTTAGGCAGTGATTTTCTGCATAAAAACGGAGTTCTAGTAAGGAGAAATAACTTGCATAAAATTACCCAGAAAGTTAACTGTAGATCTGAGATTCCAACTGAAAAGTCTATCCATCACACCACACCACTCAGTACCAATGTGCTGCAGCTAGCTGTCTAGTAGCCTATCTTACTGTCTAGATTTCTTTCTTCCTTTTTTTTGTGAGGAAGACCAGCCCTGAGCTAACATCCGTTGCCAGTCCTCCTCTTTTTGCTGAGGAAGACTGGCCCTGGGCTAACATTCGTGCCCATCTTCCTCTACTTTATATGGGACGCCGCCACAGCATGGCTGACAAGCAGTGCGTCGGTGGGTGACTGGGATCCGAACCCGCGAACCCCGGGCTGCCAAGCGCGAACTAAACCGCTGCGCCACCAGGCCGGCCCCTAGATTTATTTCTAATGACTCCCTTCCTCATATCCATACAGGGCACTATCTCTAAGTAAATACTCTACTACTGTGCTGGGGGTCCTTAGACTTTATCCTATCAAACATTTTTTTTTTAGATTCCTTCCAAAGAGCTCTCAAATCTACCCACTTATCCCTCTTTCAACCATAGCTGTCATCTTATGCCAAGCTAGCATCATTTTTCACCTAGACTAATGCAATAGCCTCCTTGTTGGTTTTATCACAGCCCTCTGGACCATCTCCACTCCTTTCATGTCACCCTGCCTGCTCTCATCCACATCTACAAAAAGCCCTTCAATGGATTCACATTGCTCTGAGGAAAAAATATCCCTAACAAGACCTACAAAGCCACAACAAGACTGGTCCTGTCTGCCTCTCAAGCATGATCTCACATCACTTTGTCCTTCATCCTTTGTACTTTTGCTACAATTGACTTCGTATTCACCATGATTCGGCTGCTCAGGCTCTGAAGTCAATCTGTCTGGGTGTGAATCCCAGTTCTCTTACTTACCTGGTGTGGGGATTGTCACCTTGGATAATTCTTTAACTTCTTTTTGGTTCAAGTTTATTATTATAAAACGGGGACTAATGATAGTAACCATCCATAGAGCTGTTGTGAGAACTAAAAGAAACAATATAGAAAAAATGCTTAGTGCCAAAGATAGTGCACTTGAGTTTGCTTATTTAATTAATGCTCATTCTCTGATGGGATTGAGATTTTAAGTTAAGTGAGAGCAGACATTACATCTGGTGTTGATTACCATGTATCATAAGTGCCTAGAATAGTACTGGACATTGTGTCTTGATAAATGTTTACCAAATGAGTGAATGAATGACTGGATTTAAGTTTCACCACCAAGATGGTAAGGTTGTATGTGCCCCTTTACCTGCCAAGTAAATACCTCTAATTTTTTGGAGACCCAACATATAGATCATTGCCTCTTTGAAACCCTTTTATACTCTCTGGGGTATTGGATAACTCTTACCGAGATAACTCCACCTACTTTATGCAAAGTTCTATAGTTACCTCTGCAAGACTTCATATGTTAAGTATTTTTATAGATATTTCTCTGGAGAGCAGAGTATTGACACTGAAAGATGAATTAGAGAATGTCCCTTCTCTCTAAGAATTTGCAAGGTAATTGAAGGAGACGTTCTGTATATTAATTCATTAGTTCTATGAAGTAGTGATGATACTATGGTGTTCCCTGGAAGAGAGAGGAAAAAAAACCCTGAAAACTTAAAAAATAAGTGTAATGATAGAGATAAACTAGTCACAAGTTACTAACATAAATAATAACAGGAAAGGATTTTCTTTAGGTCAACAACGACTTTGCTGAGGCAGTGATATTTAGCTGAGACCTACAGAAAGGAAAAAGGAGTCAGAAAGAGAAGTAAAGATATTGTGGTCCCAGAGAACAGCACAGAGATTGGCCCACTGAATACACTTGATGTTTGCTTTCAGAATGAAAAGTGAGATATGGGGGGTGGCGGGGGCAGGAAAGAAGATAAGCATCTTTACTATTATTTTAACTTTTACTGACTTCTCAAAAAGTCTAAAATCGAGCTATTATTTAAGAACTAACTCAAATTTATCTTCTTCCATCTTCTCCTATTTTGGAACTCATCACTCTCTCCTTGAACATCTGTGGCACTTATTGGTAACACCGGTAACTTAACTACTCTGGAACGAAGAAATTCAGTATAAATTAGAAATGTGCTTGTTGAACTTCCTAGTTGTGTGATCTTCTACAGAAGTGTTGCAGCTGTTGAAAGTGTTGGCCCCATTTAAGGCTTCTTTGCTTAGTGAGTTTAGAAGATGAAATCGGTTAAATAGACCAAGCCCCTGCCATCTTTTTACCACATGGTTTTCAGGTACCTTATATCACTACCTTTCCCCTTTATGCTTGGTCAACCTGAGCAGTGACATGAGAATGCTTCCTAACAATCTTTCTTAGCATCCTTATTTTATTTTGGTGTCAAGGAATCCATCAACAGTTGAATCTTAGAAATTGCTGATTTATTTATTGGAATTATTATTTTTAATTTCTTATCCTTAGCTGGAGATTCCTCAAGACTTCTGGGAATGTTTTTCTCCAGTTTTCCAAAGGCTAATGTTAGTATTTTAAATCCTGGCTTTTTTCCTTGTGCAACAAAGAAGGAAGGAATCTGCAAGACTATTTTTTTTTAATATTGAAGGTTAAAGTTGGATCAATAGTTTAAAAACTGTTAAGATGTCAATTCTCTGAAAACTTATCTACAGATTCAAAGAAATCCCATTCAAGGTTTTCTTTGTAGATATCAACACGCTTATTGTAAAATTTATATGGAAAGGCAAAGGAATTAGAAGAGCTGAAACAAGCTTGAAAAGAATAACAAAGCAGACAGATTTCAAGAGGTACTATAAGGTTATAGAAATTAAGACAGTGTAGTACTGGCAAAAGTATAAACATATAGATCCATGAAACAGAATATAGAATTCAGAAACTGACATGCATAAATATAGTCATTAAATCTTGACTATAGAGAAAGAAAGTCTTTTCATACAAAGGAGTACATATTGCATGATTTTATTTATATGAAGTTATAGAACGAATTTAATCTATAGTGAGAAAATCTGCTTCTGGGGCCATGGAAGTGTTTTTTGACTTGTAAGGGACATGAAGATCATTATGGGATGATAACATTCTAATATTTGCTAAGGGGTGTGTTCACCTAGGTTAATGCTTGTCAAAATTCCTTGAACATGTATTAATAATTTTACATTTTATCATATTTAAATTTTACAACAAATGAAAATATCTGTAAACTAAAAAAAAGCAATAGAACATTTTAAGTATCTGCCAAAATAGTCTATGATGGGAATTTGCAAGAACGAAATATGATGAAACACACAGACAAGATTCAAAATAATTTCTTGGAATAGAACCCACCTTGCTTAGAAGACATTATTTATAGCTCTATAAGATTTTTTTTTCCAGTTAGAGATTTCATATAGAGAATAGGATGTCGAGAAATTGGAGCAAGTCTGTAGAATATCGGCAGAAAGATTAAAGGGATAGAAAATAGTACCAGTGATGAAAGATAAAAGGAATTTGGATTCTTTTCTGTAATTTCCAGAACAGAAGTTGCGAGACTGCTTAACAGCCTTCCTCCCCATTTATAAGGGAAATGTGTTGTGTTTATTGAGACGTGAACTATAAGAACTATGGGAATTTTGAGTTCATCTAATCCAGCCTCCCTTTTCACAAGTGAAAACATTGATGCTCAGAGATCAGATGTGGCTTGCTGAAGATTCTGCCACTCATTATTGGTTGGTGGTGGGGATAGGACTCCGCATGATTCCAACTCCAGATGTCAAGTTAAAACATCAAAGTACATTATTCCTGCAAGTGTGAGAGCTCAGTGATGAAGTCTTAGGAAATACTGTTCTATTATTACAGAAATATGGAATCTATTTGAAGAATATCACTTTTGCAATGCTTCATTCATACACCTCTATTCCAAGTCCTCCATCCCTTCCTAACTGTCCCTGAACAAAGAATTCAAAGCTACTATAAACTTACCTCTAGTTCTAGGGTGAGGGCCATGATTGGAGTAAGTGGGTTAATCATATCCTACATCTACAGTTTTTGGTTTAGCTAACCTAGGCTTGAGCCAACTGCTACCATGGCTTCCCCTAGACATATTGTCTGGTTTCAGCTGTAGTTCAATTATAAGGAAAGTGAAAGTCAACACTTTTCCTCAGAATCTTAAACACAGTGACCTTCTCCTTTTGGACATTGTGGAACACAAATATGAAGTTTGGGGATCCTACTGAAAAACAGAATCACGTTGAGCCAAGAATATGGCAAAAAATAATCTCACAACGCTGATCAGATTACACCTAAACTCTGAATATTTAAATTACACGATCCACTAAATTCTCTGCAATTTTAAACTATCCTTCATTGAGTTTTCTGGGTATTTAAAACTAAATGCATTCAAAATAATATTAGCCAGAAGAAATGTTTCTTGTGAAGAATAGATTACTAAGAGTTATTTATTTCTAACAATTTAATTACTAAAATAGATAACTAATATTTATTGCAAAGTGCTATACACTTTGCATGCATTATTGTGTTTAATCCTGACAACTCTCTGTTAAGCAATGCTATTATCTTTATTTTACAAATAAGAGAACTGTGGCTGAAAAAAATGCTTGCAGTGGATTGTGCTTATGTTCACACAGCCAAAATGTGGCCGTTGGAATTCGGCCCAGATAATCTGATTCTAGGGCCATAGCTAAGCACTTCTGTTTCACATCCTCATTGAATGGAAGGTGTGTATGGTACAAAGCTGGGGCAGCTTCATTTCATATGAGAAGAAAAGGAGGAAGGAGAAGGAAGCAAAGAAAACAAAACTCTATTTTCCCTTTCACATTAAAGAGGTTTTCATCCCCTTTGGTGGAAAGAAAATATGTTTTTTAGCCTTTAAAAGTACCAGGAACACAGTGGAGGCATATATGTCTACTTATGCTCATGCTGTTTTTCATGTCAGACCGCCCCACATTCACGTCCAACCTCATCTATTGGCATCACTTCACCAGTGGATGCACACTCCTATTGAGAAGCATGGAGAACTTCCACTCCAAACACTGCCATTTGGAGAATGAAATGCCTGGTCTTCTTTCCATAGTGACTTGCCAACAGATGGGACCCTATGGGGGATTCATGATTGAATCCAAAAATGTGACATCTAAGGAGACAGTCATCCACTAGATGATTCACAGCAACAGAACGCTAATACTCAGCTCACCTTGCTTTCTGCAGTTTCAACCATCTGAGACTTTTAGTTTTAAGACTAAGACTTCAGTAGTTGATTATGGTGAAGCACAGATGTTTCAAGAGTTTAATAAAAATACAAAGACATTTTACTAAAAATAACTATTAACTATCACATGAATTAAAAAATATTTATAAGTTAATTAAAGCAAAGTAGAATTAACATTATAGTATTGCATTCTATGGCAGCCCTTATGGTCTAGTGATTAAGATTCAACACTTTCTCCACTGTAGCCCGGGTTTGTTTCCAGGTCAAGGAACCACACCACCCATCTGTCTGTTATACTGGGGCGGCTGTGTGTTGCTGTGATTCTGAAAGCTATGCCACTGGCATTTCAAATACCAGCAGGGTCACCATGGTGGACAGGTTTCAAGGGAGCTTCCACACTAAGACAGACTAGGAAGAAGGACCTGGCCACCCATTTCTGAAAAAAATTGGCTATGAAAACCCTATGAATACGCAGACAGAGCATTGCCTTTTACAGCTCTGGAAGGTGCAGGAACCCTGCAGAAAGACCAAGCAGGACTCCACTCCGCTGTACACAGGGTCACTAGGAACTGGAATCCACTCGAGGGTACTAACAACAAATTGCATTTTATCTCAACACCCTTTTTTAAATGTATCTCAATAAGGATCCCATTACTTTTCTTTGTTTTCTTCCAGCCAAGTCCTGAAAGTTTCTATTGATTCTGTATACTTATTATTTTGCAAGTGGCCATCTTAATGAACCCAGCTATTTAAATAGATTTTTTAGTTCATTCTCTATGGTTTTCCTGTCAGATATGCATATTACCTGTAAGAAATGATGACTTGGCTCCTTTCCAAATTTTATTCTTTTTATTTTGGTTTGTTTTTGTTTTAGCTAAGTGTATTGGATGTAACGTCAAGAACATTGTTTAATGATAGAGGAGTAAAAATCTTAGTCATGCTCCTGATTTTATTTAGGGAAACCTATATTATACTATAATTAGGTAACAAATAGGTATGTTGTTTTTTGTGAAGGAGCTATTTCTCTATGACTATTTTATTAAGGTTATTATTATAATTCTTTTAATCAAGAAAGAAGTTGATTTTTCTTTGCTTATTTCTTTATGGGTTCTAGGTGTTTCTTAAAAAAATGAGAAAGAGGTTTGTCAAGTTTTTCTGTTTGGTACAGGCCCTAGGACTTGTTTGAGGGGATGGAGAGTTGAAATATAAAATACTATTTCTTGCTACTTTTTATATCTGAGCAATCTTAGCTCTGTTACACAAGCCACAGCACCCTCCTCCCCCCCATTCCATCAATAGACGCCATTTGAAAATTCATTCGGGAATGTATTTATATGTCTGTCACTGTTAGTTTATTGTTGCAATGTGCTTTTTATTCTTTTTCCATGTCTTCATAAATATTTTTAAAGGGATACTGTGAAAGCCTGCATCAAAACCTGGTGGAGACATGACATTTTAAGCTGCAGGACTGGTCATTTCTCAGCCCTTTATCACCCTTATAATCTTCAATTCCTTTTAGCAGAAAAAATCTATATGGTCTTGGAGATTGGGTTTCTGGGTTGGCGTGTCTGTTGATATTCTACGTATTATGAAAAGTGTCCAAAATACTTAATTAGCTCATGAATTTAAGTGAAGAAACTGCAGAGGTGGCTTTGGGATGGTGTACTAGTCTCTCTCTCTTTCTGAAAGACAAAAAATAAGTTCCAGAGATAACATGTAAATTACCCACCGCAGTACCTTCAGGCAATCATTCAGTCAATGAATATTTTGGGCACCAGCTGAGCACCAGGCAGTCTGCGAGGCACCAAGGATACAAGACTGAGCAAAGAGGGCACAATCACTGCCCTGACACAGACCAGACAAAAAACAAATCAACTAGTAATAAATATGTTTCTCTGCTCTAATCTGTAATTACTGACAATGGAAAGTACTTTAAAGGGCAAGAACTGTACTCAGAATTGAACAGCAACAGGGTCATGCATCAGTCAGGGTTCTGGTGGGAAAAAAATGACACATTCCAATTGGGATCAAAAAAAGAGAATGACAAGAGGATGATTTTCAAATGTGTGGGCAGCGTGGAGGAAACCACAGAAGGCAGTACAGAGCCTTGGAACTAGTAACAACTGTAGTTCTGGGGGCGGGGAAGGAATGGTTTTCAAGACCTGGAGACAGAGACAGCTGGGCAGAAAGGGCCGCCTGACAGAACACAGCTAGGCTGCAGGAACTGGAGAAGGCAGGAGAATGAAAACACTGCCTTCTCTCTGCTCTTCCTCTTCGTGCTCATTATGGACTGGGTTCAACAGGAAGCACAGGACAAGGGGGCTTTGCCTGCGTACACACACAGGTCAGCTCCTCTTGGAACAGAGTGGGGTGTGGATGTGTGGGAGTGGATCTGGAGGAAGAAAGGAAAGATTCAAAGCACAAGGAATTGACTTAATCCAAAGGGTAAGGGAAATTGGAAAGTCAGAACGTCCTGGATCAGAATCTAGACATTCATGATAGTGTAACTTTGAGCCAATTACTCATCCTTCCTCAAATTCAATGTCATCATCAGAAAGTGATCAATAAAAATAATATCTACCTCTTGGGCTTATTGTGAGCATGAGAAGTAAGAATGGATATAAAGCCCTTAGCACTGTACCTGGTTCATATAAAAGGCTACATGTTAAACTTTATCATTAATATTAGTTCGTTAGAGTTGGTACTACTTTTTCTGCTCTTGTTGTTAGTAGTAGTCATAAGTATCTCTGAGTTTTCCTGGATCTAAACGCAGTAAGTCAAAGGGTGGACTTGGCACACTTCAGCTGAATTGGGTGAAAGAGGCTGACACTACTTCTAACAGAGGAATGCACCGTATGCATTTTTATGAATTACTAGTTCTGCCAATTCCTGTCCAGGACAATTGTGAAGTTGTACAGAGATATTCAATTATTTTAAACTAAACAAATATAGCCACAACCTGAAAGCAGTTACACGTTGGCCTGGAAGGAAGGATTGCATGAGGGAACTAAAATTTTTGAGTATTTGCTATGATGCAAAATCATATGACACATTCTTTATTTAATTGTTACAACACACAAAAATCAGGGAAAAGGTGTATTTATGTATACGTCTCTGTACACACACGTGTGTGTATATGCCTATGTCCATATTCACAAGCAAAACACACATAAGTTAATGTACAAAGCATAATCAACTTTTCCTGCCACCATCCCACCCCCTAAATCCTCCAGAGACCAAGTAGGGAAAAAGAAGAGAATCTCTAGGCAGAGAGGAGAATTCACACCTACCTACATATTTGGTAGGGCTTGATGCTTTTAAAAGTTGAAACAGTAAATGATTTACATTTCCTCTAAAATCACTTTCGTCTTTAAAGATGATTACTTGTATAAATTATTTTTTAACGGAGGAGGGTGGGAAGAGTGGATAGGGTGACTAATGCATCCTTCTTTTTATACCAATTTTCTCTCTCAAAGTAAAATTTAATTTAAGTTCTTGAGGCCTCCGTGTTAATCAGTATTTATTCCTTTTTCTTACATAAAAAAAAGATGAGCATTTTTAGCATGATTAAAGTTGATGACAATTTCATTTACATAATTACAATGTATAGCTTATAAAAATGTATTCAAAATAATGTTCCTTGTGTGTGTGTGGTATGTGCATTTTTTTTTCTGGAAAGGAAGTGGAGGAAAAAAATGGAGATTTGTTTGAAAGAGAGAGACTTCCATTTCCCAATATCTTCCTGTTGGAAATCAGGCGTCAGTAGATCTATCATGTGAATCACCTTCAGTCCTGTGACCCTCAGCGTCCTTGTCTGCTGTATGCAGAGGATCATACCTACTTGGCAGTGTTGTTGGGAGGACCCAATAACATAATGATAGAAAGAGAAATATTAGTAAGAAAAAAATCTGAATAATATTTAGCATGATGTTTATAATTCTCAAAAAACGAGGCAGTTATTGAGAGCTCGGGCACGGAGGCATGATGAGCTGAGGTTGGAATCTCTGGCTCCATTGACTTGGTGACTGAGCACAAGGTTCACAAACTAACTTTTGTTCCTTCATCTGTAAAATGGCATACCAGTAGATCCTACCTCATAAGATTTCAGTAAGCCAATGTAATAAAATGCTGAGCACTGTTGTCTGGCAAATCATAAGGTCCCCATGAATTCTGTCTATTATTATTGGTGATTTGGTTGTTGAACAGGGCAATTGAAGAGAGAAAGCTTTGAACCTATATCCTTTCTGTCTCAAATTTCTGGGACACTGAATCTCCATGCCTTTACCACAGGACCTGAGTAAGGTACAAAAGAGTTAGCTGGCTGGGTTAGATCTTACTCTGTTATTATTTCCAGTATCTATGATGACTGACTCCAAAATTGTGAAATAAATATGACAAAAAATAAGTTACTGAGCTTTACATCCAATATAAAATGTAACCCATTAAAATAAGCATCTAGATAAAATGTTTCATGTAGGTTATCAGGTTTCACCATGGGCTTCACCATCATGTACCAGATCGTTTCTCACTAATGTAAGTGCGAATATAGCATTTGAGTCCCTCTAGGAAAGTTATAGAATTAGTAGGGTAAATATCAGCTTATAAAATTTTAAATTCTTTCTACAATCCTATTTCAATACCACAAACATGGTGGGAAACACAAAGCTCAGCATCACGTGGCACAGAGAGAGCATCTACGCCCACACCTCTCTGATTCACATCTGAATTTTTTCTCTATACTTGATTGACAATCCAAGTCTCCTGACTTCCAAGGCTACATAGAGTGGTGGAAATGACCATGAACTTGGTGTCATAGAGATGTGAGCTTGCGTTTCTTCTTTCCTGTCTACTGGCTGTGTGATCTTGAATTAATTATTTAACCTGAGAGTCCTCATCTGTAAGATGATGATAGTGGTTCCAATATCACAGGCTATTTCAAGGATTAAATTCAATCATGAGTGTCAAGTCCTTTCTACAGAATAAGTCATCAATAAATGGTGGGTCTTATCCTTTCTAGGCCTTGGTTATGCTAAGTTCAAATGCGGAGTTGTGAGCGAATAAACTTTATTCTGCATTTCCCATCACTGATATTCTATAAAGCATTGAAAAAAATATACATATTCCCTAAAAATATATGTTATGCCAGCTTTATTATTATTATTTATCCCAAAGTATGGGTCAACTTTGAGACAGATGGTGAATAATTGAATGAGATTAGTGGAATCCTGATATTGATCACTCGTTAAAATTTAACATTTTTCACAAATGTGATTCTTTAGATAAGCTTGGTAATCTATCTTTAAAAATTTGACAAACATTCTCTTGAGACAAATTCATTCCATTTACACCAGCCGATAGGAAGAGTTAAGCATTTGCTGTCATTTTTCTTAATGAAAAATCAAAATGCAACTCATAAAAGTTACCAGGCAAACATGATTTTATAAATGAAGGGTTTTTAATTCCCTAAAGTCCTCAAGGTGATTTTGTAATGTAGGCACTGTTCTAGAAATCTTTGTTTACTTGCCTGTTGTGTTTAATTTTCCAATCAAACTTTCACCTCTGATCATATTAGTATGTGTGAAGAGCCCATGGCTGTTGATACGGCATAAAAGCTTCAGTTCATTTATTTATGTAAAATCATCATGTCATCAAACACACACATTTCACAGGTGGGAGTCATTCTGTTAGCACAACTCTCTATGTTAAAGTGTTAGTATAAACTCTTGGAATGTTTTAAATAGCATATTATGTAGCACCTTTAATAATTTTCAAAGTTTTTTTTACATGCATTTAGCATATTTTTTCTTTCCCCAAATTTCTACCAAGAAAGATATTATCCTCATTTAATCAATGGGGGAGTTTGTAATTGATGCAAAGTCACATGGCTAATAAAGGGCAGAGTATAATCTATAACCCAGGTTTTTTTTGTGTATTATGTTCAATGGCATTTCTACCTAACCATCCATTATGAATAACTCCTTCCAATGTACATTCTTTTTTCTTTGTGTACTTGTTCAGATGTAATGTGGACTCATTGCAAAATGACTTAAACATAAAAGGAAAAGGAAAAATATGATCATATCTCATAACAAGCAGTCCTAACATAAATATGTGTTAACACTGGTTAACCAGAGGTTCGATGTCATTAAGTACCTGTCTTCTATCCTTCTGCCCCGTCATGCTCTAGAAGCAACTTTGTTCCTTAGGTTAGTCCCCTCATGGTCAAAAGATAGCCAGCAGAGATGTAAGCGAAAGTCTGCTTCATCAGAAGGAACAGCTGATTTTGAAGGCAAATTACTCAGAGAGATTGTAATAAACAACATCCGTACCAGCCAGTCAACACTGAAAGCTTAAATCCAGTCCTTATTGGGAGGATTTAATTAAATGAAGTTCCTTCCACAGGCAGATTTTAAAATGACATAACCTGATTTCGGAAACCAATAAAAATCTAAGAAGCCAAACACATTGTTTTTTTCATTTATTCACATCATAAAAACAGATGCAATAAATGGTTGGGACCATCAGAAGATATTTTACAAGCTGGTCCATCTGCTTTGTTGGCATTCTACCCAAGCAGTGTGGGTGGTTCTGAGATCTGAGTCATCTCTATCTACCGAACACTTGCATAACTTGGCATGAGATGGAACCATTTTCTTTTACTTTCTTTTATGGCCTGGAGTGGATTGGAGGAGGGCATTTATTTTGTTGTTGTTCTCACCTCTAAGTCAAGGCGGGAAAAAAGAGTTCTTTTTTACATACTTCTTCAGTGTCTCAGTGTGCCTTGGCTGGTAATTTCCTGAAAAAGTGGTTTTAAGGGTTCCCCTGGAGGTAAGATAGAAGTTGTAACCTGTTGTTTGCTTGCCAGCGTGAATCTTTCGACTGGTTATGTCCATGTATTTACATACATGTTCCAATTGCTCTATCCCCGATATATTAGAAGTAAAATATGTGCTGATAGTCACCAAGAAAAAACCAAAACTTCTCATCTGATATTTACATCCTTCCTTTTCAAGGAAAATTTCAAACATCAAATTTCACTCAGATAGCAGCTTCTGACCCTATATATTGTGAGGACATGAGAAACAAGCATGGATTCAGACTTGGGCAAAAGTAGAAGCTTATATGAGTCGTCTTTAGGTAATCTTACAGTTTTCGAATCTTTGTTCTATTCATGAATTCATTTTTCCCCTAATACCTTGAAAAGTAGGTTAGAGAAGATATTAATATTTTTATATTTCATATGGAAATTCTGGGGCCTGGAGATGGTTATTTGTCCAAGAGTATAAATATTGGAATTGCAAATAGAATCTGATTTTTAATGTTTCTATACAAAACTAAGTATCAGTTAGAGAAGGCGTGAATAAAGAATCTGACAAGAGAGTCTAGTGGTTATACACAGATCCTCCTTCAGGCGCTCAGTCTCCCAGCTCCCTGAAGTGGTGTCAGCTGACAGGTGAATTTCTCTCTGAGAATTTGCCCTCAGCCAGAAAAAGCAGCTTCTTCCATGGCCATGCCTGTTTTCCAGAGACAATCTATATCCACACATTGGTCATTACGGGGGTAAAAATATCTAGTTTCTTTGCCTCAAGGCATGCCAACTCTGAAAGTTGATCCCAACTCCAGAGCTCTCCATGGAATCAGTTGATACCTTTGCTGTGAATGCATTGCAATTAAGTTGCTCCAGCCCTCTGTCTGATCATACTTCCATCACTTTCCCATAAACTTTCTACATGCAAATCTCCTTCTTAGAATCTGTCTCAGGTGGTGCCAAGAAGAATCATGCTCTAAAAAAGGACTTTGGAGATGGACCAACCACAAAACAGCTGTTAATAATCACCCCATCACTAGTGGTACGTGGAGCGTGGATAGTCCCTTTAGCATGCTATAGTTGTTGCAATTATAAAATTTTTCAATCGTGGTAAAAATGGATAAGACATTAGTGAAGGAAAGTGTGCTGCCAAGGGCAATGTCTCAGGTATTTGACAAATTTTGGGGGGTGGGGAGGGTAGTAATTATAGGACGATGGAATTAGATGGATAAAGGACTAAGTTTGAATCCAGAAAACACTGTTAGCATCATGTTGAGAAACTCTCATCTTATGCGATCGAAGAGCAGAAAGTAACTCAGGTTGGGCCTAAGACTTATAAAAGAATAGCAGAATATTAGAAGAGGTTGAACTCTCTGTCTCAGAAAGTCTATTATGCCAGCATCAGTGCCGTGACTTGGAAGACTAGGATGCTCTGAAGATACAGGGTGAAGACATCTTGGTGGATGCATTCAAAAATCTTGAATCCCCAGATGCCTCACAGTGTTCTGGGCTTATAGAAACATATAGAAATGGTCCATTGTGCCCTGTTGAGGAAAGATTTCCACTTTTCTTTGGCAAAATTGCAGAGGACTTTGTCTGTGGAACCATAAAAACGAATACACCTCAAGGTCTACTTTTATCCTCTCTTGGTCATCAGACCAATAAGCTGGATCACGTCACAATACAATTTGCCTGGATAAGTGCTGGGACTGCTAGAGGAAGAAAGGGAATATACCCAAAAGGAGATGCAGGCTCTAGCCAGCATGTACCAGCAGAAAACAGGAGAATTTTATGCAATTGGATCTTGAAGATGCTGGAATTGAGGAGATCATAAATTTGTATGAGAGAGAGTTTAATGTCCCATGATAGACATTTTAACACTTCTTTTTGTAGTTTCCTAATATGGAAGCTTAGAGTATTGATTTTAGATCTTTCTTCTTTTCTAACTCATGCATTTGATGTTATAAATGTCCTTCTTTTTCTTAACAGCTTTATTGAGAAGTAATTGATACAAAAGAAGTGACATATATGATGTATTCAATTTGATGAGTTTGGATATATGCAAACACCCATTATACCATCTACACAATCAAGGTAATAGACATATCCAACACCTCCCAAGGTTTCCTTGTGTCTCTTTGTTGTTTTGCTTAGTGGTAAGAACAGTTCATGTGAGATCTATCCTTATAACAAATTTTGAATTGCACAAAACCAAACTGTTAATGATAGTCACTATGTTGTACAGCAGATATCTGGCACTTATTAATGTAGCGTAACTTAAACTTTGTACCCATTGAACAATGACCTCCCATTTCCCCCACCCACTAGCTCCTGGAAGCCACTGTTGTGTTCTCAGCTTCTATGAGTTTGACCATTTGAGATACTTCATATAAGTGGTACCATGCAGTATTTGTTCTTCTGTGACTGGCTTATTTGGCTTAGCATGTTGTCTTCCAGGTTCATCCGTATTGTCACATGTGGCAATATCTCCCTCTTTTTTAAGGCTGAATCATATTCCATCCTATGTATATACCACATGTTCTTTATCCATTTATTTAGCCATGAACACTTAGGTTGTTTCCATATCTCAGCTGTTGTGAATAAGGCTGCAATGAACACAAGACTGCAGACATCCCTTTGAGATATGACACCGATATCAAATCCACACATCACTCTATCATACTATAAGAAAATAAAATTACATACCAATACCCTTGATGAACATAGATGCAAAAATCCTCAACAAAGTACACATTATAGATTGTTTTGTCCCCTTGGAGAATTGACCTCCTTATCATTATATAATGCTTCTCTTTCTCCTTGATAATTTTTGTTGCTCTGAAATTTGCTTTGTCTGAAATTAGTATAGCCATCCAATTTTGATTAATGTCAGCAGGATATAGCTTTCTCCATCTCTTTATTTTTAGTCTATCTGTGTCTTATATTTAAAGTGAGTTTCTTGAACACAACATTTAGTTGTGTTTTTTTTTAAAATCCATTCTAAGAGTGTCTGTCTTTTAATTGGTGTATTTAGACCATTGATGTTTAAAGTGATTATTTATATAGTATCAAGTTTATTTGGATTAAAAACAACTTTATTTTTTTTACTGTTTTCTATTTATTGCTCTTGTTCTTTGTCTTCCTCTCTTTTTTTTGCCTTCTCTAGTATTAATTGAACATTTTATGTAATTCCATTTTTTCCTCCTCTTTGACCACATGAATTTTACTTCTTTTTACTTTTTTTGGTGGTTGCCCTTGAGTTTGCAGTATATATTTACAACTAATCCACATCATCTTTTAAATCACACTATAACACTTCATGAGTAGTGCAAGTACCTTAGAACAAAGTATTCTTAAATCTTGTCCTTGTAACTTTTCCGTCATTCATTTCACTTATACATAGGGTATAAATGTCAAATACTTTGTTGCTATTATTATTTGAACAAATTGTTGCCTATTAGATCAATTAAGAATAATAAAAATATTTTACCTTCATTTATTCCTTCTCTAGTGCTTTTTTATTTATATCCAAGTTTCTGACCTATATTATATTCCTTATTTCTGAAGAATTTCTTTTAGCATTTCTTACAAGGTAGGGCTACTGGGGACAAATCCCCTCCGTTTTCATTTGTCTGAGAACGTCTTTATTTCTCCTTCATTTTGAAGGGTAATTTCACTGGATACAGAATTATAGATTGGTGTTTTTTCCTTTCAACACTTTAAATATTTCACTCCACTCTCTTGCTTCTGTGCTTTCTGAAGAGAAGTCCAATGTAATTCTTATCTTTATTCCTCTCTAGGTAAGGCCTCCCAACCCTTGGTTTCTTCCAGATTTACTCTTTGTCTTTGATTTTCTGCAGTTTGAGTATGATACTCATAGGTGTAGTTATTTTGGTATTTATCCTACTTGGTATTTTCTGAGCTTCCTGGATTTGTGGTTTGGTTTCTAACTTTTGGTAATTGTCCCACAGTTCTTGGGTGTTTGGTTCTGCCTTTTATATTCTTTTTTCTCTTCGCATTTCAGTTTTAGAAATTTTTATTGCTATTTCTTCCAGTTTACTGACTCTTTCCTCTGATGTGTCCAGTCTGTTGATGAGCTCATAAAGGCATTCTTCTTTTCTATTACAGTGCTTTTTATTTCTAGCATTTCCTTTTGATTCTTTCTTAGAGTTTCTGTCTCTCTGCTTACACTATTTGCATTTTTATACCATTTTTCCATAACACTTAGCATGTTAGTCAAAGTTTTTCAATTTTCCATCTGATAATCCAATGTCTTTGCCATACTGAGTCTGGTGCTGATTCTTGCTCTGTCTCTTCAAACTGTATTTTTTTTTGTTTTTATTAAACCTTGTAATTTTTTGTTGAAAGCTTTACATGATATACTGAGCCAAAGGATCTGAGGTAAATAAGTCTCTAGTGTGAGGTTTTTGTTTCTTTGGCTAGGAGTTAGGCTCTATTTACTGTTGGTTGCAAGTATAGGTATCAGAAGCTAAAATTTCCACTGGTGTTCTTGATTTTTTCTCCCTTATTGTACAGGAACACTATTGATGTGGTAGTAGTAGTCTGTGTGTGTGTGTGTGTGTGTGTGCAGAGGGGGAAGCATTCTGCAGTCTTATGATCAGGTTTCAGTCTTTTAGTGAGCCTGTGCTCCTGAGTTGTGATCCTCATAAATGCTTCTGTTTTTCCCCCCTTAGATGTGGCAGGAAGGCAAGAGGGGCTGGAGTTGGATATTTCTCTTCCCTGAGGCTGGTTGGGCTCTGGTAAAATAAGTTCTTCTATTTCAAAATGATGACTTGTCCCTTCACCTTGCCAATATTTACTGTGAGAACCTGGTTGGGTTCCTGGAGTAAAACTCACAAAATAATAGGAACCCTGCTAAGGACCAGGCCCCCTGGTGCTTTTAACTCTCAAACTTGTGCACACTGAGCCTCTAATAATTTGGCAATTGCAACTTAGGTTTTTCTACCTAAGTACTGGTTCCTCTGGGGGTTTCTGTTCTTGGGCTTCTACTCCAGTAAGCTGTGATTCTTTGCATCTACCAAACTGTCTCTCCCATTTGGGGGGCAGCAGTTTGCCCTGTGACCTCAGTTCTTTGCTGGATCTAAGAAGAGTAGATGATTTTCAGTTTGCTCGGCTTTTTTCTTGTTGTTAGGACATGAGTGATGAGTTTCAAACTCCTGACATGCCAGATTGGAAATCACAAGTGTCCCTTAGGTTTTAGTAGTAAGAAATTCAGTGCTTCCTTCAAGAAACTCTTTCATCTTTATTTTATAAACACCAGAGTACTTTTAGCTAAACTTTCTCTTTTTTTGCCAATAGAAGCCCAGAGCAAAGTTTTTGTTGATTGAACAATAGAATCACACTTTATGATAAACCTGCTGCATAGTGATATTACACCTACTTTATTAAATTTTACTTTATCTTTATTACTCTCTCTATATATTTAGTTTGTGCTAATGTATACACCTGTGCAAACTGCCTCAATTTTTAAAATTAAATTAAGAAGTGTGCACTTCGTCTCTTGTTAAAAGTTAATAGAAAGGGCTGAGTTTCATGTAAAGATGAAAAGGAGAAAATAAAAAAGTGTACTTACCTGAACTTTGTAGGTTTCGGTTTTAATCCTGAGCTTGCTCATCCAACTCACATTAGACAAATGGGATCACTTCTCTACACATCAGTTTCTTCACCTACAAAATGGGGAGTTAAACTGGAGGGATGTTAGAAATCTAGTCTGGACTTCTCTCACCTTCATTTGAATGGATATTTCACAAAAGATGAAGAAATAAAGATAAGTCACCAAATTTCCATTACACTTGTGATTTCCACCACATTACATCATTACTTACAGGAATAATTGTGTCTATTAATGTTTAGTCCAAGCCTATACTCAAGCAACATAATATTCATTACAGAAACTCAGATTATACTTTCTAC
The DNA here is from genome assembly GCA_031878705.1 of Tapirus indicus. Lineage (NCBI taxonomy): Eukaryota > Metazoa > Chordata > Mammalia > Perissodactyla > Tapiridae > Tapirus > Tapirus indicus. Next base: position 24,946,282 of record CM062927.1, on the reverse strand, counting down.
CTTTCCTTAAAATAAAAGAGAAACAACATATCCAACAGATCTTTTTGTGTTCTTTTATCACCCTAGATTTCCTCCTAAGTTCTAAAAAAATGTCCAATTGTATGCCCCAGAATATAGGGAAGCGATAAATACCATTGAATCATTAAACTAGAATTATTAAAGGTTGAACATGAAACTTGCTTTTGAGACATGTGTGTGGGGAGAGGGAATCGTGGCTAGGAAAAATATATTCTACCTAATTATATCACATATACCTTAAACTTTATAAACATTAGTGTATTTGATTAATATAAATAGTATGAGGAATAACATTCTGAATTGTATCCAACGTGGGAAGATTTGGAAGCAGCCTTCCGTTTTTGTCTTTTCATTCTTTCCCTTTTCTCACCCAAGAAATTCCTAGGTTGCTAAGGAAAAAGCACTTGGGTCTAATTCGATTTCCAGGTAGTTAAGCAATATCAGAAATGCCAAACTGCTGAACTTCAACTTAACTTAAAAACCATGCCCTGAACACTGAGTACGCTAATGGTCTGCTTCACTCTTTTCTCTACCAGATTGCCCCCATTACCTTTCCATTCCTTTATAAAGCAACTTTTCTTCTAGGTGAGCACCCCTGCAAGGGCAGGCAGGGAGAACAGCCTCATCTATTAAGGTGACACAGTTAATCGCCTTTGACAATATTCATTTGTGGCTGAAGTGAAGCATTTACAGACCAGAAATGACACTTTGATATTATAGTGCTATTAACACCTAGATCCACAAATGCAGAGATTTTGACCAAGGCTGCCGAAACCCATTTCGAAATAAATCATTTTATACCTGGGTTGGATAAGTCCTGATCAAACATTAACACAGACTTGTCAGGGTATATATAAATACAAATAATGTTCTGCAAAGTTTCCTTCAAGTAGTATGGGGTAGAAAAGGTATGGGCAACCAAGGAGTGAGAACTTGAAGTATATTCATTTCATTTTGAACACAAAGTGATCTACATAAAAATGTTAATATGTTCTTGCTGCTGCCTTCAGATTTGTGAGGGGGGCATTAAATAGATAACTCCCACTTACCCATAAACAAATGTTTAGGGCTATGAGAAACTTGCAAAGAATTGTGGTAGAGCACAAAACAAGGCTACTTAGCCAGGCTGAGGGTTCATGACACACTTCCTAGAGATGGACTTTGAGCTGGATGATGAAGAACAAGGAATCGCCTTCTCAAGTGAAGAAGTGAGGGCAGGATGTTTTAGCGTGAGAATACGCAGAGAAACCATTAGAAATGGAACGAATGGAGTGTTTGAAGTAGTCCAAAAAGTGAAAAATGGTGAGACATGAGACTAGAATAAAAAATAGGGGCCAAGACTTAGAAAGCTTGGTATATCACACTGAGATGCTTAGATTTTATCCTGTAAAGGATGAGGCTTATACAATTTGAAAGAAGTGAATAGAATGATTGCCGATGAAATTCTGTATGTCCCAAAGTGTTCTGCCAAATTCTGATCATTGATCCTACCTCCAAAATAATAGAATTATAAGGAAGCTTGGGGATAAATAAAAATCCTCCTTACTCTTTACAGATGAAGAAACAAACCCAGAGAATGAGGGAAATGATTTGCTCTAAGTCACACAGCAAAATAGTGGAAAATGTTTGGTTGAAATTGGAATCTCTAAAATCCTAGCCTAGGATAGTTTTCATCCAAATGAGATCTTTCTCATGATATGTGTAAATCTAAAGTAAGTGTTAAAGTCCATTCCAACTCAATGCAAGGTTTCTGTTCTCTCATTTGAAATGAGATGAAATTTAGTAAATTAGCTGAACACTGAAAGTGTTAGTCCTTGGAAAGAACCAAGAAGCATGCATGTTATATTGCACCACTTCAGAATGTAAAATTTCTAGCAAGAAGCCAAATTGGACATGAGGAGAAAAGAGTTCTGTTATGTTGGTAGCTAAATGGGTGATCTTAGGTAATGAGTTACCTTCTGCCTTGTTTGTCTAATCTGTAAAGAGGAGTTAAATCTAGACCATCGGCTCTATCCACCTACGTAGAGGTTGTAAGGATGATATGTGATTATAGATGTAAAACTATATATTTAAAACCCAACGTTCCATGTCAGTGTTTCTCAATACAGTGCATGCCCTGCTGGGACTACACGAGATGATTTTAGGTGGTAAGGGAAAGCGTGTGCAAGTTATTATATGGCCTCTCAGCTCCAAATCCACCCTTCTTTGTCTTGATTTATAACATCAGCTAGAACCTGTAAATATTTCTCCTTTGCCAGGTGGTGCAATGTTGGACTCTGCCCATAGAGGATGCTAGAAGAATACTGGAAGTCATATCAGAGAAAGGCTTTTCTTCTTGGCTCCTGTTTACTTTTTTCTCTCTCTTGTGGTGTGTGGGACACCAGTGGCACTCACTCTCCAGCAAGCTCCTTAGGCACGCCAGTGAGTGGCTTCCTACGAATTAACTCCACTCCACTGATACCTCATCTGGTGGCTTCATGTGGAAAAGCTCTGTCCAGATCATACCAACAAATGCGTCCACCTCCCAGGGGACTGCATCCAAGGAGATCAGAATCTCAGCCTTGGAGGCCAGCGCTCTTCCACTTGTTTAGTTCCCTCTTTCAGCCCTGGAGATAGTAGCTTCTCCCTGCAGTTGCTTGTTAGAATCCATTTTAAAAAATATATTTTAGTAATTAACTACTTTTACTAGTTAATATTTCTTTACATTAAATTTTTCCTGTTCAAATTATCAGTGTGGTTTCTGTCTTCTGACTGGACCTTGACTAATACAGAATATATTTAATATTTTTGTTATAATTTATATTTATTATGAAATTGTGATTAGATGCAAATTCACTATTCACGACAGAAATATGAAGTTTCCACCCTACAATGACTCACTTTTTAAATTTAAGTAAATTGACTTAAATACAATATTATGTACATAAGAGTGTAAGTAGCTCACAGATATGGCAAAATCACAACAGTGTTACATATGGCTAAAGTTAAGGAAAGTCTGAACTATTTAAGAAATAGAACATCTGAAGTATTTTATAGTAGTTTTCGGATTTCTAAATCATGTCACTTATTAAATTGTTACATAGAACGTAGACTATAGTGTTTATCTAAGCACACAATTTCATTTTATCCTAGCAACAACCCTGAGCAGTTATTCTACTCTCCATTTTATATTTAAAATAAAAATGAGGCTTAGAATGGTTAAGAAAATTGCCCCAGATAAGATGCCTAGTAAGTGACAGATCTGGGACTCGAATCTTGATTTATCTAATTTTAATGTCTGTGCACATCATTTTGTCAACTTAAAAAGCAAATTCACCTGTTATTTTATCCTCAAAATGAATTTATTCAGGAATAGCCAAGAGAATTGCAGTTGGGGATGTGCATGCTATGGCAAACCATAAGCAAATCCAAAAAACAAAGGAGGGGAGTTGCCTTTATAGAGAAAAAGAGGGAGTAGGGAGCGGCTGTTCTAAATGAAAGTCCATTGGGGGAAGAAGCAGTTCAAGGTGGCAACAGCTTCTCATTGGCAGGGCGGTTGCCCGGTGGGGAGAGAAATCTTCCTTCAGTAGGAAAGTAGTTTTACTTCCTGTAGAAGATGTAAGCATGCATCTTGTTATGTTTGGTGTAATTGATGATGTGAGATAGGGCTTGAGCGCTCCCCCTACAGGCCTTCCCCGTTCCAATTTAGTTAAGGTTTCTTTATTAATTTCCACAATTTGTAATAGCAAAATACTGAAAATGAGCAGCATGTCCCATTGCAGCAGGGTAGTGGTTAGATTGTAGTTCACCATAATAATAATTAGTAAAGATAAAGAATAAGTTATAAATATTTACTGACCTGAAAATGTGACCATGATATATTGAGTTGAAAAAACAAAAAGATTGCCTGCATGCATTGAATGATTCTACTTTTGTAAAATAAAATAATGTATATGTATGTACATGTGTACATATAATTATGCTTAGGAAGGCATGAGAAAAACAAGGGAGGCTGTGCAACAAATTCTTGGAGCTGGGGGCCGGCCAAGAGGCATACCAGTTAAGTCCTGGTGCTCTGCTTTGGCGGCCTGGGCGTTCACAGTTTCGGATCCTGGGAGTGGACCAATGAACCACTTGTCAAGCCATGCTGTGGCAGCGGCCCATATAAAGTAGAGGAAGATGGGCATGGATGTTAGCCCAGGGCCAGTATTCCTCAGCAAAAAGAGGAGGATTGGCAACAGATGTTAGCTCACAAGAAAAAGAAGAAAAATCTTGGAGCTGGAATTTTTAAGTGGAAAGATGGGACTTCCTTTTAACATATACAATTTTAAGTACTAATGTTATAAATGACCCTTTACTTTCTTTTTAGATTTGTCAGTGATTTTTGAATGCGTTTTGAAGTACATTGTGTTCTTACAACTATGTCAATTGTCTATTTTGCATAATTCTCCAGTAATATGACATTTAGCAGATGCTCTCACTGGAGGCAGCCTAGAGTAAGATCTGTGGAAATTATTGGCTGAGAGCAGTATCAGGAGAAAGCCCCAAATGGCATGTGATTTCTCTCCACCTCCCTATGCCAAGTGTACTCTGGATTTTCACTGCCAATCTAAATGAATGGGCTTCTCACCATATTGGTTAAGCAAGTCTGACCTATAGAATCTTCTCTCAGAATATGGATATTTCCTATTACCTTCTACCGTGAAGATCCCAGCTAGATTCATAGAAGTTACAGGTTCTGAACATGAAAAGTGCAGAGGGTGGCATGGTGTTTCAAGTGCTTTATATTCAACCCATTGATGAGAGAGGGATTCCCGCCTGAGGGTTGTCAGAGTGGCTGAGCCCAACACTGGACAGATGAGTTACTAGTTTATTTGTTGCCTGTACTCACAGCCTGGGGGAGGAAGATACCACGTGCCATGCAGGGCCACATGAGGGTTGCACTTGGGAACAGAGCGAACAGCCAGGGGCTGTGGGAGGCAGACTTTGTGGTGTCAAAAAGGTGGAGTGCCCCCTGGCTGCTGTGGGGAGGATGTGATTGGTTTGTTTGAATAATTCCATGGGCTGGCAAAGGACTAAAACCTAATATTCAGGGACTGTACCGGTCCTTTGATAAAGAGGATTTTTTTGGCGAGGTGGCCTTATTTACAGGAGCAGGATGGGAAGCACATAATATTGAACCTTAGTTTTAGGTCTTTCACCACATGTGGATAAGAGTTAAATCATACTTCAACTCTAAAGGTATTGAACTCAAATAGGGCACACTTGGAATGCTAAACTCCAGTAGTTTTCTACATGCAGTAGCTTATTTATTCCAGGAGTTATATGACTGTGTTTGCTTTCCGTTTTAAAATGTATTTGTTGACGTCGTAAAACAGTATCACGTGTATTTTAGGAAAAAAATTACGTTTTATTTATCTCTCTTAGCTTCCATAAATTACCCCCACCTTCACACCACAAAATTAATTTCTGTCCTTGAATTAGAACTTGGGAATTTTAAACTAGGAGATTTTTCATAAAAAGGAAAAAGAACAACCACTTTTGTGTCATCCAGCGTTTTTAATAACTAACTTAAAAAATGATTTTAGAACAGCACCCATAAGAACATAAACATGGACATTATAATTAATCTACAGCTGGGCCAAGAAATAAACAACCGTATAGGGAACTGATTGTGCAAATAAGTGCATTCTATTAAGAGGCCAGACAGTAACATGTGGATTTAACTACCAAAGCACTGTAGAAAAGCATATTGTCAGTAATAACCAGAAAAAAAGTCATAAAAGTTTGTAACTGCTGAAAACAACTCAGTTTGATGAACATAAATTGGATGAAGGGCTAGGGAAGTGTTTTTTTTTTTTTTTTTTTTGTGGGGAAGACCAGCCCTGAGCTAACATCTGTTGCCACTCCTCCCCTTTTTGCTGAGGAAGATTGGCCCTGGGCTAACATCTGTGCCCATCTTCCTCTACTTTATATGGGACGCCACCACAGCATGGCTGACAAGCAGTGCATCAGCGGGCGGCCAGGATCCGAACTTGCGAACCCCGGGCTGCCAAGCATGGACTAAACCGCTGCGCCACCGGGCGGCCCCGAGGAAGTGTTTTTAAAGGACATTATGTAGAGATTTATAAAGAGAGATGGGACTTAGTCTCTCTGGGGCTGTAGTGTTGACTCTGAGGCAGACAGAGCTGCATTCTACCACCTACCAGCTGTGTGACTGATCTCTTACTGGCTTAATCTCTCCGAGACTCCATTGAATCATCTGGAAAATGGGAAGAGCAATAAAACTTTTCTCATTTCTTTTCTATGAAGAATAAATAAGATTCTGCATGGCAAGTGCCTGGCAGGACACGGGACATACAGTAAGTGCTCAATGAATATTAGTGTCCTTCTTCATACTGTACTAGCAATGATTTGAGAACTCTTAGAAAATCAGGCAAATTATATGTTATCCAAATGCTTCCTGAATTATTCAGATTGATTACCTTCAAGTGGAACTCTAAAGTATACAGAGGAATCAACAGGAAAATTTATTAGAATACAGTGCTTTGACCCCAAATTCTTGGATTCTGAATCAGCATATGGGTAATGGGGCCATGAATCTGCTGTTTAAACAAGTACTTCAAGTAAGTCTTATATCCACTTTGAGACACACTCATGTTTCCATCCCAAATAAGCAGATGTCTCTCAACTGTTGTCTTCATATTATCAGGATTTTTTAAATTAGCACTAGTTATGTTCTAGTAAGGAAGAAGCAAAAAAAAAAAACAAAACTAATATTTGCATTAGAAATAAATAGTTCATTTTAATGACAGATAAGCATGATGTGAAGTCCAATTTTATCAGGGATATGTGCTACCTGGAAGGGAAAGCTACTGAAAGGTTTCTGCAGGGACACAACAGGATTCAAAAAAATGGGTCCATTGTTCTTTTGGGGATATCACAGTGTTGTTCCCTGCTCCTTGCTGGCTGGGATCCTTCTGTGGAGCAAGTCTTTCCCTAATGGTGTCCGAGAATGGACTGGCCTGGTTCATAAAGTGATGGACATCTGTTCAGATTTCAGTTCTCCTAGGGAATATAAGACAAAACACATCACTGAGTTTGTTTTGCTTGTGTAATCCCAGCGGATGTAGAAGCGCTGCCAAATCTGGAGATCAGCACCCATGAAAAATGGGGCACAATTGGGATACTGAAGAATTACAGGAAAAAGAAAGCTCAAGAGCAACGCACCATACTACTGACTATTTGTGAGTCATGCAGGAGACTCGGAGTGTCTGGGAAGGAAAGAGGAGTGGTACAAAGGGAAAATGTGTCTGCATGCCAGGGAACTGCTCTGCACCACCTCGTATCTGCCTTGTTTCAGGAAGCAAGTATTCATAATACCCAGGGCTCTCATTTAATCCCCACAATGATCCTAAGCTGCAGAATTATTGTCCCAGCTTTAGAAAAGGAAACTGAGGTTCAGTAAGTAACCTGCCTAAAGTCACCTAACTAGAAAGTGGCAGAAATGGAATTGGAACCCTTGTCTGTGTAAGGACAGAGCTATGCTATTTCAAACATGTCACCTCATCTTTGAAGGAAAAATAAGCAAGTAAACAAACAAACAAACCAAAAACTCTTCTCCTTTCTGTGTGCCCACTACAATAAGAGGGTGGGCAGTGAGAGGAAACCAAATGGAGCATGCCTGGAAGTGAGATACACCAGCTCAAACATTTTATAATCTGTACTCATGGCAGTAGAGTAATAACCAACCTCCCTTTCTTCTTCTCCCCTCCATTCTTCCTTCGTTCCTTCCACAAAGTGTCTAATCAGTAACCATATATGTCAGTAGCTATGCTACGAAGTGTGTGTAGAACGTTGCTTCTCTGACTTTTTTCTGCCCCATGCTCTCCTGGACTCACTGTATTCCAGACATACGAGCTTTCTTACTTTTCCCCAAACGTGGCCATCAGTTGTCAATCAATTTTCCATGTACTAAACACTTTGTATATGTGATCTTATTTCATTCTCAGACTAACCCTATGATACTCAAATAGTTTCTCTCAATATCACAGGGATAGTATTTGGTACATCCAGAATTCTTGACTTTTCTGGGGACAATCCAAGCAAATATGGTGGTGGCAAAAGAAGGGAGTTATGCCTATAGACCTTGCAAAGCAAAACTGGGGCCAGCTATGGTTATTTGAAATCCTATAACTCTTAAGCAACAGTGCCCGAAGGCCCATTTTAGCCTATAGCACAAATCAGTTTTGACTCCTGCAGCTTGTGTTAAATTTATAATCATGGCTTACAAATATCTTCAGCCTGTAGCAAATTGCTGTAGCTATTTCCTGTTTCTATCCCAAGGCAATATGTGGTGAGTATTTAAACACATACACACATACCTCTATATATTATTTGTGAAATAATGTATATACTCTTTATCCCCAAAGCAATCTGCAGTCAGTCATGGTGTGCCATGCTTTACTCTGGAGGCCTAAAATTATACAATACTAAATCCTCCCAATGATTTGATAAATCTGGCAGATACAGACCAAATGGATGAGCATTATTGTGTCATAAATAGCCCATTAGATTGATACCGGTAAGAACAGAGTTTTAAAAGGCATAAATTGGAGCAATGAATTGGACTTTCCTCATTGAGTAACTCAGTGCCATTGCCAATCCAGCATGAAACGGCCCTATTCTTAGGGCTAATGGCCCCAATGACAAATTAGGTGTAAGTACAGAGGAAGGAAAAGATGCAGTGCTCCCCAATTACTGTTGTCATTTCTCTGAAGTTGCTGGAGGTGGCCCGTAAAAGGACAGTCAGGGCAACCTCCCAAATATCAAGTCTCACATTGCTTTGTTGTTTAATTACGTATGCATAAATGCCAAGTGGTCTATAGAACAAGAGCTTCTGACTTTTAATGGGGTGTTTTCCTGTTTCACCATACCCTGCTGTTCCTTTTCATGTCTCCAAGCTGCTCTTTTCCTTGTCTGTTTGTAGAAGAGACAGTCCCAGGCCTCACCGGCCTTTGCTCCCCTTTCTTGCAGCTAGTGTGCAATTACGTGAACATACGGGTCATCTCGTTGCCATGCACTTATTTTCAAAGGAACCTCTGAAATGACTCCTTGATGGAACTTGTCAGAATCCAAAATAAATCCCCTTTTACTTGGGCATGGTAAACATAAAACTTCAAGGAAAACCAAAAAAACTAACTGTGAAAAAATCAATAGATTCTTATATATTATTTTTATTAGGGACCTTGTCAGAGTAAAATAACAACTTTCTTCTTCTCTGGAACTAAACACACTATTTTATGGGCAGAACAAAATGGCCTTTATTTTCACCTTTTTGGGGCCAGAGAGTACATGAGTGCATAGAGGGGAGAAGTAACGTGCTGTATTTCCCTTTGTCCGGGCAGCTGACTGATTCTCTCTTGCTTCCAGGAAGTCATTGCTTCCACACGTCCAGCCCAGGGCTAAGATTAGTAAGAGCTGTGTTCATTTCATGATGGAGACTGACCTCCCGCCAGGTAAACTTCTCTGAAAATTACCCTGAATGAGTGAATATATATTGAGCACTTAATAGATTCTAGCCACGCTGCTAGGCACTTCATATGCGTTATCTTTGCTGCATTTATCATTACCACGCATTTTCCTACATTTATGATCTGCCTCCTCTAAACAGACTATAGGCTTCAATGGGTCAAGGGTTTTGTCTGTTTTGTTCATTGCTGTATCACCAGTCCATTGAGTAATGTCTAGTCAGAGTAGGGACACAATAAATATTTGTTGAATAAATGAGTAAATTACCCTGTGTGAAAAGTCTATGAAACAGACCTTGTTATTATCCCCAATTTCCGGATGTTAAGCAAAAGCCCTGCAAAGATACATAAGTTACTCCAGACTGTAAATATAGAAATCCAGGATTTCAACTCACACTATCTGACTGTAGAATCCATGCCCCCTTTTCACTTTTTGGCTATAACTGTGGTATTGGCTTTAAGCATTCAGCCACTTGGAATAGAGCAATCAGAGAAATTCCGCTTCTCCTATTTTTATAAATCACAATTTTGAGCAATGGCTTCTACTATTTTAGAAAGTAAAGCATTCCACACTAGAACTCAGCTCCACCATAGCTGGGTGTGTAGGGGAAAAGTGTTGGGGATCCTGAGAGGGAGGAGAAAAAGAGAAGGCAGGAGAGACAGGGAGATGGAAGGGGAAAGAGAAAGGAAAAGCAACGGATGAAGGGAAAAGAGAGAAAGAAGAATTCCACAGAAAAAAGGAACCATGTTTTGTTTTTGAGGTTTCACCTATCCCCTGAGAATTTTGAGCCTCTTCCCTGTTGCATTCAGTCTCTGTAAACGGTTGAGTGGTGTAGATTGTTGTGAATCCATTAGCAGTGATTTGCAGCAGACCAATTTAGAGGTCACTTAGGCATGAAAACACTGAGCAAGAAATTGTATACCTAATGAAACAATATCAGTAATAGCATATTTAAATGAACAGTATCAGTAATAGCATATTCTAAATGTTTCATTAGGTCTGAATTGTTAGAATCAGGGCACTGCTGTTTAATAGATTTTACCTTCTTTAGCAAGTGTTTCCATATTGGGTATATTGTGTCTCTTTATTGAAGTTAGGAATCTCTCAAAAGTTACAATGTTTCTATAATCATGGGTTTTTTACAGTAACATTGGATTTGGGCATCTCTTTTTTTACTTTCTATTTATATGTAACACAAAAGCCAGTTCATAAATATATATATATATATATATATATATATATATATATATTTCCTGTGGCAAGAGAGTGCATAATAAAATTTTAGACATTTACATATTGAAATTAAAGTACTTTTAAAATATAAGGTTGTCAGTTCAACCTAGCTTTATATTCCTAACAGCATATTATGGGAAAAGTAATGCTACCAACCAATAATAGGTTTGCTTTCATTTCAAGATCATCAAGTAACAATATTAGACCTTCAGAGACCATAGTAAGAATACTTTCATATTCTTGAAAAATGTTTTCACATTTTCATTGACTGCGTTCAAGTTATTTTTCTGGGTTATTCTTGTGTTTACGCAAAGAGAAGGGGACACGTTTAAGAAAAGTTTTCAATAAAGTTGATTAATGCTGAAACTCGCTTTAGGCTGTTCAGGCAAGGCATTCTATGTATTCTTAAAAATAATTTCATCATGGCTCCACGGCTGTTTACACAGAGCCAGTGATCTACTGCGTGTTCCTGAGTACAAACACCAACAAATGAGGCAAACAGTGTGTGATCCCTTCCATCTGCCTGGCCCTGACCAGTTGCCTTCTTTTCATGGCACTTAATCTCAATTGAGGCTCGCAAGATTACTGCAAGGAAGGCACACGTTTTACAGACGGAGAAACAGCTTAAATACGCACAAACTCTGAAAGTGGGAGAATTCAAAGCCAGGTCACCAGCTCCATGCTTCTGTGTTCTTCACGATGTCCTGCTGCAAATACAAATGCCTTCAGCAGATTCCACCAACACTCCACTTTTCCTCTTCTCGCTGCAGTGGAATTTTGGGTAAGCTAGGTCCGTGTCAGAGCTTACCCAAGTAAGCTAGGCCACTGAATTATTTAAGTGATTTTATTAAGGAATGCTTCACATACCAGGCAGCCTGATGTCTTAAATGTTGTGAACAACATTTTAGTGAATCACACGTTGATATATTTTTTTAGGTACGTTAAACTATTCAGTGGAAGACCTTTTACTTGCCAGGGATAGCTTTTGAAGCACAACATATTTGCTTGGGCACGAGTGAAAATACAAAAGGGTAACATGACTGTTAGCTGAAACCACAGATGCAAAAGTTGAGACCAAAGGCTAGGAAAAGATTTTGACTCCACTTCCTTGTCTCTTTGGGTAGTCTTATTTCTGTTCCCTCTCCTGAAGATGTCATTGTCTTCCATGATTTCACCTGTTTATTGTAGTCTGTTGCTCTCTGCTGGGCTCCAGACAATGTTGCAAACTATTTCAGGGAGTTCTCTTTGTTTTCTCCACGAATCTCTCAAATACAAGATTCCACATTAAAGTTATCATCGTCTCTCCAAGCCAGCTGTTCCTCCGTTATCCTTACCAAACCTCAGACTTGAAATGTTGAAACACTCTCTCATTACGCAGTTGGCTTTAATAGAGGTACAGAATGAGCAGTGTGACACAGCTCGCCACGTCAAGTAGATTCTGCATGCAACACACAAGTTAGCCTTGAGGGGTCTGCCCGGTGGTGTAGTGGTTGCGTTTGTGTGCTCCACTTCGGCGGCCCGGGGTTTGCAGGTTCGGATCCCAGGCATGGTCCTACACACTGCTCATCAAGCCATGCTGTGGCAGTGTCCCACAGACAAAACAGAGGAAGATTGGCACAGATGTTAGCTCAGGGCCAGTCTTCCTCACCAAATAAATAAATAAATAAATAAATAAATAAAAAGTTAGCCTCGAGTGAGTTCTAAAAGAAAAGATTTATATTGGGCATTTCTAGGTTCCAGCCTTTATCCCAAGGTATTTTAGAGATATGATTCACATTTCATAGAGATAAGACCCTAGATATAAGATTACATTCTTACAAAATTCTTTCAAGTTAGTGATTTTTGAATCCCACTTTTCAAATAAGGAAACTGAGGCTTGGTGCTATGAGATAACTTTGTTAAAATGGCACAAGTGAGGTGGGATTCAAACATTTTCCACGTCTCCTTAATGACTTAATATGATCAGTCAGAAGTTTTCTAAAAATATGTTTAACTATTGCTAAACATCTCTGTTATATTAGAGCAATTTAGTTTGTAATTTGTATTCAAATGCAAAAAAAATGAGTGGATACACTCAGAGGGGGTCAAATTCTGAGTGTGTTTTAAAGATAGAGTCAGCACGATTTGCTCACATGTTGCATATAGAATATTAGAGAAAAAAAGAGTTAAAAAGAATTTCAATATTTTGACCTGGACAACTAAGAAGGATAATGACCATCAACCACGATGAATAAGGCTGTACGTGGAGCAGGTTTGGGTGAAATTTCAGGCCTCCAGTAAAGGATATATTGAATTCTCAGGGTCCATCAGACATCCAAGTGGTAATGTCAAGTATGCTGTTGAATATACTAATCTGGAATTTCAGAGAAAGTTCTTTTCTGGAGAAATATGAGGGTTGTTGGAAATATATGCAATTTTAAAGCAGTAGACTAGCTGAGCTCATCCTGGAAGTAGGTACAGAAAAAGAAGAGAAGATAACCAAAGATTTAGCCTCAAATACGTTAACATTATGAGGTTGGGACAGAAATAGGAACCATTAAACAAGACAGAGATGGAGTAACAATGAGGTGAGAGGAAAACAAGAGTGTTTGGAGTTCTGGGAGCAAAATAATGAGAGTTCATCAAGCAGGAAGAAGCAGCTATGTCAAATGCCACTGATGGGTAAGGAGAAAACTCAGAATTTTCCATTGTACTTAGTAATAAGGCAGTTATTAGTCTTTTGTGTTAGAGGGTTAAAGAGAAAGTTGCTGGAGTGGGAATAGAGAGAAAAAAATATAGAAAAATCTACATGCAAACATGTAAACAAAGTATTACTTGTTTTTAAAATAAAACTCTGAATATTTAATTTGACTTCATTCAAGCTATATAAATAGTTCAACTTTGGATGAATTGCAGTGGACATTGAGTAAAAGCAATGAGAAGAGAGAAAAATAAAATATTTCTAAATATCACAATCTGCGTTTGTTCAGTTTTGATCTGCAGAAGTATGTTAATGTAAGAATGGGTAGCATTTTAGAGTAAACTACAAAAATGGAATATCAGCCCAATTTATTATTGTCATTTTCTCTGCAATGTGTAAAATAAAAATATATCTGATGTGATATTGTGATACATGTTTCAGGTTGAATTCAAACTCTTTTTTGGAAAGCAAGTACTTTTTATACTGTATGTTGATTCAGGGCACAAATCAATTTTAAGTAGTCTGAAAAGATTCAAGCAGAATTAAAGCAAAAGTTAATCATACTTTTAGTTAAAGAACTTGCTAAACTTTGAGATTTCAGTGATATTATTTACATGGAAGTAGGCGTGGATTGGAGAATGCTGTTTTTAAAAGTCATCTAGCTTAACAAAGGCAAGATTTACCAGGTTTCATGACTTTTTTTGGATCATTTCCTAACCACAATGCAGAAAATATTTACTTTGGGGAGGAGGAAGAACTGTTTCTAGTGGACAAAGATTTCTATTGATTACCTAGCCACATAAATTATCCCTCCTTTAGAAATGACCTAGAATCCACATTTAACTAAGCCAAGGACAATAAGAAATAGTGCACCACAAGCATATTTGCATATAAATAGTCACTATTTAGTATATTACATTGAAATGCATAATGTGTGAATCACAGAGTGAGTGAGAGCTTCAGGGGCATCCAAACAGGTCAAATACTCAACTAGAATAGTTTTATTGCTATAATTATTGCCAAGTCCCAGTCACTAAATACTCTTAAATTTTAATTATAATTTAAATTAAGATAATTAGATATAATACAAATATTTAGTGAGTACATAAAGTTGAAAACACAATGGAGTTTTAATTTAGACTCTTAGTGGCAAGCTTGTATACCTACATGTGCTGACACTACAAGAAAAGAAAACTACAGGCCAATATCCCTGATGAATATAGAAGCAAAAATTCTCAACAAAATACCAACAAACGAAATTCAACAGCACATTCAAAAGATCATACAACATGAACAAGTGGCATTTATCCCTGGGATTCAAAGATGGTTCAATATATGCAAATCAGTAAATGTTATACACCTCATTAACAGCATGAAAGATAAAAATAGTATGATCATCTCAATAGATGCAGAAAAAGCATTTGACAAAATTCAACATCCTTTCATGAGAAAATCTTTCAGCAAATCAGATATAGAGGGAATGTAACTCAACATAATAAAGGCCATAAATGACAAACACATAGCGACCATCATACTCAATGGTGAAAGGTTAAACGGATTCCTGCTAAGATCAGGAACAGACAAGGGTGCCCACTCTTGCCACTCCTATTCAACGTAGTACCGGAAGTCCTAGCAAGAGCAATTTGGCCGAAAGAAAAAGCATCCAAATTAGAAAGTAAGAAGTAAAATTGTCTAGTTTATAGATGATACAATCTTATATATAGAAAACCCTAAAGACTCTACCAAAAATCCCTCAGAACCAATAAACGATTTCGGTAAGGTTGTGGGGTACAAAATCAGCACCCAAAAATCAGTTGCATTTCTATACATTAGCAACAAACTATCTGGAAAAGAAATTAAGAAAACAATCCCACTCACAATAGCATCAAAAATAATAAAATACATAGAAATAAATTTAATCAAGGAGATGAAAGATCTGTACACTGAAAATTAGAAGACATTGATGAAGAAAATTGAAGACAAATAAATTTAAAGATATCCTGTGTTTATCATTTGGAAGAATTGATATTGTTAAAATGTTCATACTACCCAAAGTCATCTATGAATTGAATGCAATCCCTATCAAAATTCCAATGGCATTTTTCACAGTAATAGAGAAATAACCCCTAAAATTTGTATGGAACCACAAAAGACCCTGAATAGCCAAAGCAATCCTGAGAAAGAAGAACAAAGCCAGAGACATCACACTTTCTGATTTCAAACTTTATTACAAAACTATCATAATCAAAACAGTATGGTATGGGCACAGAAACAGACACATAGGCCAATGGAACAGATTTTTTTTTGAGAGTCCAGAAGTAAACCCACACATATAAAGTCAATTAATATTTGACAAAGGAGCCAAGAATACTCAATGGGGAAAGGATAGCCTCTTCAGTAAATGGTACTGGGAAAACTGGATAACTGCATGCAAAAGAATGAAATTGAACCCCTGTCTTAACATAACTCACAAAAATTAACTTGAAATGGATGAAAGACTTAATCATAAGAACTGAAACTGTAAAACTACTAGAAGGAAACATAGGGAAAAGCACTTTGACATTGGTCTTGGGAAAAATTTTTTGGATATGACACCAAAAGCACAAGCAACAAAAGTAAAAATAAACAAGTGGGACTACATTGATCTAAAAAGCTTCTGCTCAGCAAAAGAAACAATCATCAAAATGAAAAGATGACCTATGGAACGAGAGAAAATATTTGCAAATCATATATCTGATAAGGGCTTAACATCCGAAATACATAAATAATTTATACAACTTAATAGCAAAAAAACCAAACAATCCAAATAAAAAATAGGCAGAGGACCTGAATAGACATTTTTCCAAAGAAGACATACAAATGGTTAACATCACTAATGAACAGGTGCTCAATGTCACTAATCATCAGGAGAATGCAAGTCAAAAACACGAGATATCATAACCTCACACCTGTTACAATGGCTATTATCACAGAGACTAGAGACAAGTGTTGGAGAGGATGTGGAGAAAAGGGAACCCTCATGCACTGTTGGTGGGAATGTAAATTGGCGCAGTCACTGTGGAAAACGGTATACAGATTCCTCAGATAGTTAAAAATAGAACTACCATATGACCTGGTAATCCCACTTCTGGATATGTATCAAAAAGAAATGAAATCACTAGCTCAGAGAGGTATCTGCACCCCCATGTTCCTTGCAGCGTTATTCACAATAACCGAGGCATTGAAACAACCCAAGTGTCCATCGACAGCTGAATGGATATAGAAAGTGTGTGTATATATACACACAATGGACTATTATTCAGCCATAAAAAAGAAGGAAATCCTGCTTTGTGACAACATGGATGGACCTTGAAGGCATTATGCTAAGTGAAATGTCAGACAGAGAAATACAAATACTGTGTGTTCTCACCTATTTTTGGAAACTTTAAAAGCTGAACTCATAGAAATAGAGAGTAGAATGATGGTTTCCAGGGGCTGAAGGGTGGGGGAAATCAGGAGATGTTGGTCAAAGGGTATAAAGTTCCAGTTATAAGACGGATAAGTTTTGGGGATTTAATGGTAAAGCATAGTAACTATAATTAACAGCACTGTAATATATACTCGAAAGCTGTTAAGAGTGTAGATCTTAAATGTTATCACCAAACACACAAAAAGGTAATTATGTGAGGGGATGGAGGTGTTGACTAAGCTTATTGTGGTAATCATTTCATAATATGTAAATGTATCAAATCATCACATTGTACACCTTAAACTTCCGTGTGTTATATATCAATAATATCTCATTAAAGCTCGTAAAAAATACCTACCTGTCCCGATTTAGGTAAAAAAAAAAAAAGGATACTTTATTATAAGGGTACAATTGTTTGGCTAGGATCTTAAGGCAGGGCTAACGCTAGGTACCAGGAATAAATTGAAATCATATTGCATATTGGTTTTATTTTATTCTTGCTGCAAGCTGGCATTTGCCATTTCTCAGTTCACATGTAGAACATACACGGCTTTACATTTCCAGTAATCCCAATCACAAGGGCTCCATCCTTATGACCAGATTACCTCCCAAAAGGCCCATCTTCTAATACTATCATTTTGGCGGTTGAGGTTTCAACATATGAATTTTTGGGAACACATTATAGTTATGTATCTTGTTAACTCTAGGGGAAGCTGAGTGAAAGGCGTATAAGAACTGTAAAATTTCTTCAACCCCTCTTTGCACATAAAATTATCTCAAGATAAAATATGTTTTAAGTTAAAAATATTTGTAGGGGATATGTAAAGATTCCATTTATATAAATTTCAAGAATAGGCAAATCGACTTTATGGTGATAGAAATCAGAACAGTGATTTCTTTGAGGAGAGGGCAATGACAGGAAAGAAGCACAGGGAACTTTCTGGGATGTTGGATGGTTAAAGAGATTAAATGAATGTACACATTTTCTAAAATCTGTAGAACTGCGCACTTAAGATTACGTGTGCATGTATGTATGTGTATATAATTATTACTTTTCTTTTTTTCCCTTTTCTTACACACACACGTGTGCACACACACACACATATAACTTTTCTTTCACTATAGATAGTAAGGGTAACACCTGCTGATGAAACAAATAGCCTCAAAATACATAAAGATTCTAACACAGTAGAAGCTTATTTCTGCTTTGTGTACAAGTCTGACTATTCCTTGTCTCTGGGGGCCCCTATTCCAAGGAATGATATATGGACCCACACTTCTTCCATTTTGGGTCTCTTCCAAGCTCTAGGACATTATAGTTGTTTGCTTTTATACAAGACGTGGGTAAAAAAAAAATGTAGAGGAAACACATCTTCTTTAAAAAAGCTTTGGAACACATCTTCTTTAAAAAAGCTTTGGCTGGAAATGGTACACAAATTCTGTTCATCTTCTCTTTACAATCAAAAGTTTCATGGACTGATCTAGACATAAGAGAAGCTAGAATATGTAAGAACTACTTCAATTACCAATGACAACTCTATGCTGTGGAAGAGGGAGCATGAAATTTGGTGACTATCTAAAGATCTCTAACAAAATACAGTATTGCTCCCAATTTTCCTCCTTGTTAATGTTAATAACAATTTTGTTTTCAAAAGAAAATCTTTTTCTAATTTTTCATGCTTGCACTATACCATAATTTATTTAAATTCCCCCCATTTTGCACATTTTGGTTATATCTTTTATATTTTAATTAAAAAAAATTTTTTATCACTAGCATATTAAAAAATAATATTTCTACAAGTCTAATTTTCCCTAAAAATTAAGGCTAGTAAATTGGGGATTAAATATGAGAAGTATATATAGTAGATTAAATATTAGTAGATTAAATAGTTTTTGAAGGCTCTGGATGGACACTGATTTCCAGAAAGATTACGCTTACTTCATCAGTGAGTGATAGTATCAAGTAAACCCCACCTTTGCCAGCACTTGGTGTTACCAGTGTACCGAAATGTCAGTTTGATAAATAGAATATAATTATATATCATTAGTTTATGTAAGTTTCTGTAAAATCATTGAGAGGTGAGTCAAGGTAGCCACATTTCTCCTCCTTCTTCTCTTCTGCCACCTCCATCTTTCCTTCTAGCTGTTTCTGAGAATCAATAAACACTTTGCAAGACAAGGCACAAAGTTCTCTAGGGAGGAATACAATAACTTGCATGCATTTATCTATGGGTATATTTGATTTGTATGTATCTTTTGAATTTAAAATTTGTGTTAAAGGCATGCAGTCAGGTTGGCTTTTGTCTTAAATATTGAACAAGACTTGTGCTTCAAAATTTTACCCTTTAGGTACAAGGATGATTTTGTGTCAGAAATCTGTTCATAAGACCAAGGACAAAACTTTCTTTTTTTCATGAAAGTATCGCTTTTTATGCACTAAAACCCCTGAAGTAAAGATTAGCTATACCTCATGGCTGATCAAGGTTTACCGTACTATAATTTACCTTCTAGGAACCATGAACCCTTCTTTGAAATTTCTCCTGCATTTATATCACAGTTATCCTTTTAGAAGAAATAAATACTTTCCACTACACAACCTATTCCCTTCATCCCCCAATAACATTCTGAGGAAAGAATGTTTCTTATTCTTATGTGGAAAATGCAGATGTCATTTTAACTCTGTATCTCAACTAGCAAGGAAGGATGGGAAAAGGGCTGTCAATTTGTTCTTCAAATACACAAGGTTTATTCCCACTGTTGGATCTTTGTACTTTTGGTCTGTTCTCCCTCAAAAACTTCTAATTCCCCCATACCACCAATTCAGCTTAACTATCTCCTTATCATTAGGGATTCTGTTAAAACCAATTTAAATTAACTCTATCCCTCCCCTTTCTGCACAATGAACCATCTTATTTTCTTTATAAGATTTATCACTGGCTGACACTCTCTTAACAGTTATCTTAATGGTTTAAGCTCTACTGGGACAGAAAATTTTGTCTATTATTTTCCCTACTGTAACTCTAGTTCCTAGAATAGAACCTAATAATTTAAGTGGATGCTGAGTGAATAGTTGGGACTTATTAAATAAACTAATAAGTTACTAAAGTCTATAGGATGGATTACTTTGAGATATTTCATTAAAATATATTCTACCATTTGTGCATTGTTTTAAAAATTATAAAACTCATTCACAGGCATTGCTCATCGGGAAATAGAGAATCAGCAGGAATATTGAAGGCAGATTTCAAGGAGCTGCTGCATAGACTCAGTTTATGTATCTTCTCAGATTCTCTCAGCTCCCTCTGCCCACCACTCCCCACTCCGCCCTGTGTGTGCATCAGTGTACACACATACACACCACACACACACACACACATATGCACTACCTGAACATTAGCCATTTATCTTACCAGTCAACTTGTTTGTTGAGACCACCAGCTGTCTCAGCAGCCCCCCTAGGAGGGCCAGGTGTTGTCATGACAACACTGTACAATTCAGAGTGGGAGAGGCGAGAGCTTTAGCTCCCAGATCTGTCCCCACTGGACCTATGAAGGCAATAGATATTCCCTCCACTCTCAGATTCGCTTGAGGAACTAAACCTTGGGGTTTGGGAAATGGATTCCCCAGAGGCAACCCTGGAGGGGTCAGGTTTCCAACCTGAAAGTTTGGGAATGCTAATTCCCTGAAGGGCAAACTGGAACCAATGAGTTGGCAAAACTGGGAAAGAGCTGAAAGATAAATTCTTTCTTGGTTTTCAGAGACTGTTCTGAGGCAGAGTGATTGCACACACAGCTGTTGTCCTGTGTGGTTCATTCAGTCATGTATCACTTTGAGTTTGCTTTTACCTTTTCTTGACTGACTGTTTTTCTCCTTATTCTTGCTGGCCTGGGGTTACAATCCAAGCTCTATTTTACCCGAAGCTTGGCCTCAGGCTCTTATTCTAGGAAATCTGGGCTAAGGAGATGGTCCTTGACTATTCAAAGCATTTGAAATAGTCTTATTTTTTTTCTTAACGCATGTTACAGTTTGCTTTAATGAACAGATCAAATTGACTTAATTTCCCATTGAATCAGAAGAGAATAGAATATATTAAACCAAAATTGAAGCCCAATTACGAGGTTCTTCTGTGTTCAACCATGCTCCAGCTGCCCTGGAAGAGATTTTTAAAGAAAAATAAGCTGAGCTCACTTCCCCAATTTGGATAAAGGTTGTGTTACTGTGTTGCATATGTCTCTAAAACATGCTCTTTTCCAAGAATATTTTCAGTATATTCAGTATTGATTAAGTATTGACTAAGAACAATCTTTAGGGTCAAGGAGACATGGTTTCAAATATCAGCAAGTCCACACTCGTGATCTCAAGGATAGGAAGTCACTAAACCTGTCCCATTCTCACTGTCATCCACATTTTAATGAAGAGGGCATAACCACCTAGCTTGACTACTGTGAGGGTTAAATCAGGTGATGTGAATAAAGCATTTAGCATAGTTTCTAGCTCTATGCTAAGAGGAAGCCCATTTTGCCCAGGTGGAAAGTTTGATTAACTTAAAATTGCTCCTCTCACAGGCTCTGAAGCTGCGCCTTTGCCCCACCTTCACTTAGAATGCAACTGAGTGACTATGAATTCGTTCCCAATGTGACAGAAAAATTGGGAATTTGGAAGGTGTGTTACAAAGGGGTTCGAAATCATGGAGCTGTTGGTGTAGACCATAAGAGGGAGAGGGTTCAAAGGAATGGAGATTTTTTTTTTCTCTTCTGAACCTTTTATAGAACCTTGCTCACTGGTGATGTTCACAAGGAAAAGGGCATGGGGGAATCTTCTGTGTCAACCTTTACATGATTCCCTCTTGTTTCATCTTGGGATGGTAAAATCCTACAAAAAAAAAAGAAAAAAATCAGGAAACCCACCAGGCAAAGCAATAGAGCTTTCTCCTCTTGCTATTTATTAATAACAATATGAGCAATTATTTTTATTTATCATTTTGATTTTAAGCTTATTAAGATTCAAGGGAGTTAATGGAAATCTAAAGCATTTTCAAGGTACTAGTCCTTACCACTAAGGTAAGAAATATTTTATTTTCGAAAGTAAAATGCTGTTAGAGCAATTTATCACCTCTCACTGTACATGGGATAAAGGTCATGTCTGTCTGATTTTGGTCTCTCTTTTGTGAAAATAAAGGAAGACTACTCAAATGAAAACAAACAAAGGACACTATTTATTCAGAGCTTATGATAGCAAGGGAGTTAGCCGCCATCACTTGAGCTTGGCAGAGACTCAAAGACAGGCAGGGATGTGGGAGAGCTTTAGAGTGAAAACTTTCAGGTATCCTTCGATTGGAAGTTGTTGGCTTGAGGAAGCTGGAGGTGGACTAACGAGAAGGGAGGCATATTGTGTGACTGATTTAGGGAGTATATTTGGCTTTCTCTGGTTGGTCCTGTATTGAAGGCAGGGGCAAAAACAGGGAAGCTGGAACTTAGACCTAAGTTCTAACCATTCTGGGCTGGTTGTGATTTGGCCTTTGGGAATGGTTGCTGCTGAGATTGTGGATCAGAGTTCTATTGTCACAGATGGTCTGGCCATTGTCTGTGTGGTCAGTCTCGCTTTATTCAAAGAAACTAGAAAGAACCTCTTGCCATGAAGGAGGAACTTGAACCAGTACTACTAATCATCTCCTACTTTCTGTCTTTATGTCCTTTTGTGATTTTGTAATTCAAAGAAACATTGAATAAAGCTGTGCCTTATTTCTCTGGGAAAAGGTCCGGTCATTTGTTTTTTTTTCCCCTATGGCCATTTTTGACTTTCTTTATCACATGAAGAAATAGAGATACATGAGATTGTTAGCTTTGCTAATATCTCACCAATCTAGTCTCTCTCCATGGTTTAAAGTTTTAGAGCTCGCTCCAACAGGGAAAAAGTCTAGAAATCTCTGTTTTGGGGGGAAAGGGAGCAGTTTCACTCTCTCTTAAGAAACTCTTTCTTCCTTTTAAAAAGGAAGCTAAGCTAGGAGATAGTAACCACGGTCTGTGGTGATAGCAGAAAATAAAACACATTTTTTTCTTTTGATCGGTTCTTACAGACCATGGAGAACTGGTCTGTTCTCCAGTTTCTCTTCTCTTTCTCTGCAATGCAGGCTTGATAACTGTGTCTGTTCGTTGAGGTGGAAATTAACAAAAACCAACCTTTTGGCCTTCTTTATTCTGGTTTACACGGGACTTCAAAGCAGATTAAAAAATGATTTCCCCAATTGTTCCGGCCTATGTCACCCGCATTCTTCATTGGTCTGTGAGGACAAAATGTCAGCTAGTAATAAAATTTTACTCAGCTTTGCCTCATCCTTTGTGTATACATCTCCCTAGGAGAACTCAAGAAAGGGACTACTGGCCAAATGCCATCTCAATTTCATCTCACTTTATTATTTCCCAAAGAGCAAACTAGATAACATTTTAACTCCCAGTAAGGAAACTAATTTATGCAGATTCAAAACAGAATGCAAATGACCCAAGGCCAACAAATGAGAAAAAGGCGTTCTTTAAGGCGTTTTTGAAATCCAGTTTAGAAAGTCCTTTTCTTTACCTCTTCCTTTCGCACAGTTATTTGTTAATATCCACTCTAGGGTGGGCACTATTCTATGGGCAGCAGATACAGTAGTGGGCAAGACCTATTCTCTAACTTACTTTTTAGAAGAGGCTGAGAAATAAATTAACAATCATTTAATATACCGATATGTTCTTAAAGGTAAGTAAACTGTGGCATGGTTTAGCAGGAAGAAAGGGCTCTAATCTAATCTTACTCTCCTTCCTTCCGTCCTTATTGCCCTTGTGACAATTATTCTCATACAGTGGTGATGTGCGAGCAGGGATCTGAATACAAGGGGCCATCCATGCCCTTGTGAAAGAACATTACAAATAGAGGGAGCAACATGAACCAAAACCTAGGGTAGGATTAAGTTTGGCTCAGAAAACAGGCAGAAGCCAATGTATCTGGAATACAGTGAGTTAGGCTGAGAGTGAAGCAAAGTACAAGAAGATAGGCAAAAGGCAAAACATTTCAGATCTTGGATGACTTGGTGATCTTTTCATTTTCAACATCTACAAAAAAAATAGTGCAACTATGATGTGACCAACCATCAAGTATTGTTTTTCTCAGCATTTCTAGCCATGATGTAAATTCCTGAAAATCTCTTATATTAGAAATTCACAAACCACGAGAAAAAGAATTTAGGATTCTCATACTTTAGATACCACCCAACAACTTATTGTAGTAATAAAACCACTTTAGCATTTTCTCAGATGTTATTTCACGCTATCAACATGTTTCTCAAACTTTCAACATCCGTCTTCTTTCTCGCTCTCCAAATTGACTAATAGATTCAACATAACCGTAATCCAAGTCCCTGCAGGCACTCTTGTAGAAATTCACAAGCTGATTTGAACATTCATATGAAAGTGCAATGAACCAAAGATGGCCAAAACAAGTTTGACAAATAACAAAAACAAATTTGAAGGACTAACACTTCCTGAATTCAAGATATATTCTAAAACTAGAGTAATCAAGATAGTGTGATATTGGTGTCATGGTAGATAAATGGATCAATTAAACAGAGGTGATAGTCCAAGACATAACACATACATATACAGAAAACTGATTTTTGGCAGAGGTGCCAAAAATGAACTTTGATTCATATCTTTCAAAATCTAGTTCACTCTTAGATCTGTAAAAGTTTTAGACAAAAACATTGGAGAAAATCTTTGTGAACTTGAGTTAGGCAGAGATTTCTTGGATGCATCAAAAGCATGCTCTGCATAAAGAAAAAAATATATAAATTGTACTTAAGCGAAATTAGAAACTTTTACTTTTCAAAAGACACTGTCAAGAGAATCAAAATATAAACCACAGAGTGAGGGAAATATTTTCAGGTAGTATACCTGATTATTTGGACTTGCGTCCAGACTGTATAAAGACATCTCAAAACTCAATAATAAAGAAAACGAAACAAACAAACAACAAAAATAAGAAATGGGGAAAAGATTTTATTAGACATTTCACCAAATAACATGCATAGATGGAACATAAGCACATAAAAAGGTGCTCAGTGTCATTAGTCATTAAGGAAATGCAGATAAAAACTACAATGAGCTATTACTACATACTTATTAGAATGATTAAAATGAAAAATACTGACCACATCTAGTGTTAGTAAGTGGAAGAACAGGAACTCTTGTATATTGCTGGTAGGAATGTAAAAGGATACAAAAGTTTGGCACTTTCTTAAAAATTTTAACATATACCTACCTTATATAACCATTCCATTCGTTGTTACTTACTTAAGGGAAGTGAAACTGTAAGTCCTATATAAAAAAGTATACGTTAATGTTCATGCAGCTTTATTTATAATATTCAAAAACTGGAAACAACCTAAATGTCCATCAATATGTGAAAGGATTAAAACCTTTAAAAAAGTGAAATAGAGACGTTGCTTTGGGGAACTCACAGAAACAAAGCTGGAGAAATGACCATCCCTTCCCTCTTCCTTTGCTCCAAACTCCAAACTTCCCTCCAAACGCTTTCCTTTGCTTTTCATTGACTAAACCTAATTGGAAGTCAGAAGGCAAGGAAATTTCTAGATACAGCCTAAATTGGTCAGCCACTTGAGGTAAAGAACAGGTAGAGAAAAATGAAGGGTGAATATTGGGTGCAGGGGAAGGAGCAGAAGATATTAATCACATAACTCCAGTGTTATGTTGACCACCTGTTTTCCTCTACTGATACCTACAGTGTATATTCCACATGACAACCATTATTCATTAAAAAAATATATGTATATACAAACCATTGCTGGCATTCTTTTTTCCTTTGTGTAGATCCAAGTTTCCATCTGGTATCATTTTTCTTTCATGTTAAAAACTTCCTTTAAGATTTCTTGGAGTGGAGGTCCATTGGGAACAAATTTTCATTTGACTTAAAATATTTTATTTCACATTTGTTTTTTTTTTCTTTTCCATTGAAGTATAATTGACATTCATCTAAATTCACTCTTTTTTGTGTATAGATCTACAAATATAGATAGTTGTGTAACTACCGCTAAAATCAAGTTATAGAACAGTTCCATTACCCTTCCCCTCATATCCTCTTAGATGCCTTATAATCATTATGAAGAATTTTTGTTGTTGTTGTTGGATAAGGAATTTTAGATGGACAGGTCTTTTTTTTTTCTTTTCAGCTTTTTAAAGATGTCATTACATTGTGACCAGGTTTGCATGGTTTAGGAAGAAAAAGTCTTCATTTATTCATATAGTCATTCCTCTGTACATAATGTGGATTTTTTCCCCTCTGGTAGCTTTTGAGATTTTTCTTTTTATTTGTGGTTTTCAGCAATTCAATTCAAGTATGATATATCTTGGCAGGTTTGTGTGTGTGTTTATGCTGTTTGAGTCCATTGAGCTTTTTGGATCTGTGGGCTTATAATTTTTTGTCAAATTTGGAAAATTTTCAGTCATTATATTTTTGAATATTTTTAATGTCTCCCTAGTCTCTCTGCTTCTTCTAGAAGACTAATTATATGTATGTCAGACTGTTTAATATATCCCACAGGGCACAGAGGCTCTTTTAATTCTTTTATTTTCTCCTTGTTTTATTTTGATGCAATTGCTATGTTTTCCAATTCACTGATAGTTTTATTCTACAGTGTCTAACCTGCTCTTCATCCCGTCTAGTGGTATCTTAATTTCAGATATTGTTTTAATTATAGAAGTTCCAATTTTTAATATCTTCAATTTCTCTCCTCACTATTTCATATTTTAATTAAATACTTGCTCACAGTTATAATAGCTAGTTCACATCTTTGTCTGTCATCATTTCTGTGTCTTTTCCATTGAATGATTTTTTTCCCTGGTTTTCGGTTACCTCATCCTACTTCTTGGCATGTGTAAAACATTTTAATTGGAGGGTGGGCCTTATGAATCTTATGCTACTGTTTTGATGTTAATTTTGGTAATAAAATTGTTGTGGATAAATTTTATGACCTTGACCCTATTTCAAGTTTTTCTAAGATGTATCTAGAGTAGACTTCAATTCAGGGATAATTAAGCGATATTTCTAAGATGGGACTCCCCTAAGGTCTCCACCAAATGGCCTGGCTGATCACCAAGGACTCTACTCTCTAGCTAGTTAGACTTTGAATAACTCCCTGCCTTATGTGAACTTTGACAATTTTTTTGTTGTTGAGGTCAAAATGGTTTATAACATTGTGAAATTTCAGTTGTACATTATTATTTGTCAGTCACCATATAAATGTGCCTCTTAACCCCCTGTGCTCTATCCTCCAACCCCTTTCCCCCTGGTAACCACCAAACTGTTCTCTCTGTCCATGTGTTAATTTATCTTCCACATATGAGTGAAATCATGTGGTATTTGTCCTTCTCTCTCTGGCTTATTTCACAAACAATATCCTCCAGGTCCATCCATGTTGTTGCAAATGGGACAACTCTATCTGTTTTATGGCTGAGTAGTATTCCATTGTATATATATATACCACATCTTCTTTATCCAATCATCAGTCGAGGAACACTTGGGTTGCTTCCACTTCTTGGCTATCGTGAATAATGCTGCAATGAACATAGGGGTGCATTTGCCTCTTTGGATTGTTGATTTCAGGATCTTTGGATAAATACCCAGTAGCAGGATAGCTGGGTTGTATGGTATTTCTATTTTTAATTTTTTGAGGACTCTCCATACTGTTTTCCATGGAGGCTGCACCGGTTTGCATTCCCACCAGCAGTGAATGAAGCTTCCCTTTTCTCCACAACCTCTCCAACATTTGTTGTTTTTTCTCTTGGTGATTATAGCCATTCTAACGGGTGTAAGGTGATATCTTAGTGTAGTTTTGGTTTGCATTTCCCTGATGATTAGTGACGTTGAGCATCTTTTCATGTGCCTATTGGCCATCTGTATATCTTCTTTGGAAAAATGTCTGTTCATATCCTCTGTGCATTTTTTGATCAGGTTGTTTTTTTGTTCTTCAGTTGTGTGAGTTCTTTATATATTATGGAGATTAACCCCTTGTCAGATATATGATTTGTGAATATTTTCTCCCTGCTGGTGGGTTGTCTTTTCATTTTGATCCTGGTTTCCTTTGTCTTGCAGAAGCTCTTTAATCTGATGAAGTCCCACTTGTTTGTTTATTTTTTCTTTTGTTTCCCTTGTCCAAGTAGACATAGAATTCAAGAACATCCCTCTATGACCGATGTCAAAGAGTGTACTGCCTATATTTTCTTCTAGGAGTTTTATAGCTTCAGGTCTTACCTTCAAGTCTTTGATCCATTTTGAGTTAATTTTTGTGTATGGCAAAAGATAATGGTCTACTTTCATTCTTTTGCATGTGTTTGTCCGGTTTTCCCAGCACCATTTATTGAAGAGACTTTCCTTTCTCCACTGTATGTTCTTAGCTCCTTTGTTGAAGATTAGCTGTCCGTAGATGGGTGGTTTTATTTCTGGGCTTTCAATTCTGTTCTATTGATCTCTGTGTCTATTTTTTACCTGTACCATGCTATTTTGATTACTATAGCTTTGAAGTATATTTTGAAGTCAGGGATTGTGATGCCTCCAGCTTTGTTCTTTTTCCTCAGGATTGGTTTAGCTATTCGGGGTCTTTTGTTGCCCCATATGAATTTTAGGATTCTTTGTTCTATTTCCGTCAAGAATGTCATTGGGATTCTGATTGGGATTGCATTGAATTGTATATTGCTTGGGTAGTATGGGCATTTTGACTATGTTTATTCTTCCAATCCATGTGCATGGGATATTTTTCCATTTCTTTATGTCATCATCGATTTCTTTCAATAATGTCTTATAGTTTTCATTGTATAAGTCTTTCACCTCCTGGGTTAAATTTATTTCTAGATATTTTATTCTTTTTGTTGTGATTGTAAATGGGCTTGTATTCTTGAGTTCTCTTTCTGTTAGATTGTTACTAGAGTATAGAAATGCAATTGATTTTTCTAAGTTGATTTTGTACCCTGCAACTTTGCTGTAGTTGTTGATTATTTCTAATTGTTTTCCAATGGATTCTTTAGGGTTTTCTATATGTAAAATCATGTTGTCTGCAAACAGTGAGAGTTTTACTTCTTCATTGCCTGTTTGTATTCCTTTTATTCCTTTGTCTTGTCTAATTTCTCTGGCCAAAACCTCCAGTTCTATGTTCAATAAGAGTGATGAGAGCAGGCACCCTTGTCCTGTTCCTGTTCTCAGAGGGATGGCTTTCTTTTTAATGTATTGCTGTATCCGTTTGCCAATATTTTGTTGAGGATTTTTGCATCTATGTTTATCAGCAATATTGGCCTGTAATTTTTTTTTTTGTATCGTCCTCATCTGGCTTTGGTATCAGGGTGATATTGACCTTGTAAAATGTGTTAGGAAGTGTTCCATCTTCCTCTATTAATTGGAGTAGTTTGAGAAGGATAGGTATTAAATCTTCTTTGAATGTTTGGTAGAATTCTCCAGAGAAGCCATCTGGTAGTGGACTTTTATTTTTGGGGAGGTTTTTGATTATTGTTTCAATCTCTTTATTTGTGATTGATCTATTCAGATTCTCTATTTCATCTTGATTCAGTTTTGGGAGGTTGTATGAGTCTAAGAATTTATCCATTTCTTCCAGATTGTCCAATTTGTTGGCATATAGTTTTTTGTAGTATTCTCTTAGAATCCTTTTTATTTCTGCAGTATCCATTGTAATTTCTCCTCTTTCATTTCTAATTTTATTTATTTAAACCTTCTCTCTTTTTTTCTTAGTGAGTCTGGCTAAGGGTTTGTCAATTTTGTTTATCTTCTCAAAGAACCAGCTCTTAATTTCATTGATCCTTTTTATTGTTTTTTTAGTCTTTATTTCTGCTCTAATTTTTATTATTTCCCCCTTTCTGCTGACTTTGGGCTTTTTTTGTTCTTCTTTTTCTAGTTCTGTTAGATGTAGTTTAAGATTGCTTATTTGAGATTTTTCTTGTTTGTTAAGGTGGGCCTGTATTCCTATAATTTCCCTCTCAGGACCACTTTTGCTGCATCCCATGAGTTGGTATGGTCTATTTTCATTTTTGTTTGTCTCCACATATTTTCTGATTTTTCCTTTAATTTCTTCAATGATCCATTTGTTGTTCAGTAGCATGTTGTTTAGTCTCCACATCTTTGTCACTTTCCCAGTTTTTTTCTTGGTCCCAGGGTCACTGCCAGGGAAGGAGAGGAGCTCTCCTTACCTCCTTCCACTTCCTCCAGTGGATCCAGCACCTCCACCTTCAGACGTATGACTGCATGGGTCTCTCAGACGTCTTTTGTGTTGTGTGAATGTCCTTTGTTGGTATATGAATGTCCTTTTTGTTGTATCTTAAGGAGGAATGCTGATGTCACCATTGACAGTATTTTATCTTACACTTTCTGGCATTTTTAACCAAGACTTGTGGAATTTTACTCTATGTACATACAGCCAAGTTTTCAGTAAAGAATTAAGGGACTCTTGATGTAGATTTCTGGAGCTGTGTTTCTGCATAGTTTCTCCTTTCCAGAACTCAGCCCTGCTACTTTCACTCACTTAAGCCTCCCTAAGCTCTGGTCTCCATCTACTCAGCTCAGTGAGACTGCCAGGCTGTTGTTTGTGTTCTTCCCTTTCTCTGTGACTGCAGTCTAAATATTGCACCTGGGCAAGAAGTTGGGACAACTGTAGGGCTCAACTCATTTTTCCTTTTTCTCAGGGATCACAGTCCTGTGCTACCTATTGTTCAATGTGTGAAACCAGTTGTTTCACATATTATATAGTTTTATAGTTGTTTACAATGGGAGATTAAGTTCAGTTCTTGTTACTTCTTCATGTCCAGAATCAGTTAATGTGACTCCTTGTGCATGATCTTCTAATGGCTTAAAAGTAACAACAACAATAACAACAAACACACACATGAAACCTTGCCTTGGCCTGCAAGGGCCTCCATGGTCTGGCCTTAGCTCTCTCTCCAATTGCATATTCCAACATTCTCTTCCTTACTCTGTTAGTGATGACCAGAACACAGGCCTTCATTGTTCCCTGAGCACAATAAATTTGCTGTGGGCTCTGGAAACTTGCACTTGATGTATCCTCTACCTGCTGTACTTTTCTCCCAGATATTTTCAAGGCTCACTCCCTCAATGTACTTAGATCCCTGAGGTGAAGTTATTTCATCAGAGAGACCCACTATGACTTCACTATTTAAGATAGCCCACTCCCTTTTCACTGCCTGTCCCTTTACTTTGCTGATATTTTCTTCATAACAATTTTCACCACCTGATAATGTATTATAATTCTATTTGCTTATATTTTTCTGTCTCCCTCACTAGAATGAATGCTGGTTGAGAAATAGAATTTATTGTATTTGTTGTATTCCCTGTGGGTGTGTAGTAGTCCTACAATCAATATTTCTTTAAAGAAATAATAAATTTTCTTGGATACATAGCACCTGTTACTGCTCTTCCTTCACTATTTTGGGTAAGTGACCTAAAGTGTAAGAAGTGAATTAATTAAGACATCTTCCCAGAATATATAATTTAGAACAGAAAGCTTCACAAAATCTGTGTACCTATTTAGTTTTTTTTCTGTTGAGACCATATATTTTTAATTTCTTTGTAATCTTTATAAGTACAACTACTGTTCTTCCTCCTTCTAATTATATGATATGGACTATAACCAATGTTAACTGATAAGAACATGTTCTGTTTTGAAAGTTGTTCTAACAGACATTGCTTGGGTTATATCAAATTAGGCTCCTTTTACTGTGACCAATTTGTGAACACTTCTTTGGAAAAATACACTTGGAGTCTTGCCCACATACAGAGGTGTAAGATAAGCTTTATCAATGACCTATGAGTGTTCAATAGGAAACTCAAACTCTCTTGCCTCAGTTTGGTACAAATTCTAAGGTGTCATTTACATTCCAGAATTCCCCTGAAAGATCAGGCTAACTATGCTGAAATTGTACATTCTTTTGCCTTTTTTCCTTCTGCGTCCACTCCCTTCCCAGTTTCTCCCCACAGGAATTCTTAGAAAAGCAGGTACATATGAGTCTTTATCCAGTTTGATAGGTGTATTTGTCAGGATAGGCTAGGGTTATAAAGCCTTTGCAATCCCCAAATCTCAATGGCTTAGTATGTGAGGTTTATTTCCTCCTGATGTTACACATTTATCACAGGCCAGTTGGAGGTGTGCTGCCTTCTTTTCTACATAACACTCTAGGACCTGATCTGATTCTATAAGTCAGGGGCTCAGCAAGAAATACATGGCATATTTAAATTAGTATAATTCAAGGAATGTTTAATAAACCTGCAATTTGTGAAGGTGTTAGCAGAGTGTAAGAGAAGCACAAGCGACAATCCTGGCAGAGATGCCATCTTTCAACTGCCCTACCTGGAACATGAAGTGTCTTTAATTTCCAGAGTCTGGAAGAGAGATTGAGAAATCAAGCGTAGGCTTTACAGTTCCTCAAGCTGAAAATAACACACATCAATTTTGCTCACACTTTATTGGCCAGAGCTTGTCATATGGAGCCACCTGATGGTGAAAGAACTGGGAACAGACATTTCCAACCCTTATGGCCTTATTTCTTTCAAATACAATTTATATTGGCATATCTAATTTGCAAACCACAAAGTGAATTCCCTTCCAGGAAGCTGATACTTATTGCAGAAATTGTGCATTTTTCAAACATACTTATCAACTTTATGAACTTTTCTCAGTCTTAAAAGTTAGGTGACTTCAGCTGTCAAGTTATCATAATCTCTATTTTTGATCAGTATAATTTTTAAATTTTTGATTGGTGTCATAACCATGGCAGATAGGATTCTGGGTAAAATTAATAATTAAACATTTTAAATTAAAAGATTTCATAAAGTAACTTTCTTTTTACACGATCAAAGTGACAACTTGTTGACAGATGACTGCTACATGCCCTCCAATTTGCTGAAATGGTTTTTTTTGAAGGAAAAGAGCATATCACATCATTCCATGTTTAATTATGTGCATTCAATATTTGAAATTTTATTTTTTAACATATTGCTTCAGAAAACATGAGCCATATATTTCTTCTCCTTTTTTTAAGAAATAAAGATAATAATAAATGTATCAGTCATCATGGGTTAGATTCTGCTGCCGTAACAAACAACCCTAAGGGTCTCAGTGGATTAAGATGACAAAGGTTTATTTCTCATTCATCATGATACGTGAACAGCAGAGTAGCTGATGGGCTCAGCTCTACATCATCCTCATTCAGAGACCAGGTGTGAATTAGATTCAATGTCTGGCTGTGCTCTCATGATTGCAAACGTGGAAAAATTAAATATGATTAATTGTACATTAACTCCTAAAATTTCCACCTAGAAGTCATACACATTATTTCCACTCATATTTCATTGGCCAGTGCTGGTCATATGGCCACACTGACCTCAAGAGGTAGGTAAATACAATCCTAATTTTTTGACTGGAAGAAGCAGAAGTATTTGGTAAACCATGCTAACAACTGGCACACTAAGGAATGAAATTTATCTGAATATTTTGAGAAATGCTCTGTCATTTCAGATACCTGCAAAATTAATTTAAGTGCTGATATTTCTTTTAAAGTGTGGTTTAAATATATATTCCTAAAAAGAGATTTATTCATCTCATGAATTGACTATAAAAATACCACAGAGAGTATTTTACCTTTTTAAAATAACTTGGGACCGCATTTATTTATGTCAATAGTTTGGCCCCAAACTAGTTAGCCCCAAACATGAAATGGAAATGAAGTACATATTGCTTTAGAGATTTTTGTAACTATGAAAGGAAGTTATTCTTTCCTTGAGACAAAATCAGTGAATAAAATGGCATGGGAATTCAGAGAAAAAGAGAGAGCTTATCTGTCAAGGGAAACCATGAATTTTTCATAGAGGGGATGGATTTTGAGTTTAAACTATCAGGATTACAATGCTGGTTTTCTGCCACTGCCACTTTTTTGGCTTTAACTACTATTTTTTAAACCACTTTATTGAGGTACGATTGACATACAAGGAGATTTATATATTTAAGGTATAAACTTGATGAGTTTGGAGTTAAGTGTATCTCTATGAAATCATCACAAACATCTATACCATCACTTCCAAAATTTCCTCCTGTCCTCTTTATTTATTATTATTATTTGTGATGAGAACACTGAATATAAGATCTATCCTCTTAGCAAATTTTTAAGTGTACAATATGGTATTGTCAACTATAGGCACTATGCTATAGAGTAGATCTTTAGGACTTATTCATCTTGCAAGACACAACTTTGCCATCATACTGTTTTCCATAGTGGTTTACCAACACCACTGCCACTTTAATGGCCAATGCCACTTTTTAAATCTTACAGTTAAAACTCAGAGTATTACATTCCTTTGTAAATAAACTTTTTATTTATGATAATTTCAGAGTTATAGGAAATTGCAAAGATAGTACAGAGTGTTCTCATATGCTCCGCATCCAGTTTCCACTACCCTACATTAGTGTGGTATATTTGTCACAACTAATGAAACAATATAAATGTATTATTGTTAACTAAAGTCTATATTTTATTAAGATTTCCTTAGTTTTTTCATAAGACCCCACCCAGGATACCACATTACATTTAGTTATCATATCCATATAGCATCCTTTGAGCTATGAAAGTTTATCACACTTTCCATGTTTTTGATGACCTTGACAGTTTTGTTGAGTACTGGTCAGGTATTTTGTAGAATGTCCCACAAATGGGATTTTACTGATGTTTTTCTCATGATTAGACTGGAGTTAAGAGTTTTAGGGAGGAAGACCCCAGAGGCAAAGCAGCATTATCATTAAATCATATCATTATCATCAAATGATAATAAGTTATGTCATCACATGATACATAATATCAACATGACTTATCACTGTCAATGTTGACCTTGATCACTTTGGCTGAGATAGTGTTTGTCAAGTGTCTTCACCATAAAGTTCCTTTTCTATTCCAGTTTTGACTCTTCTCCTTGGAAGGAAGTCATCACGTACAGTTCACACGTAGGAGTGGGGAGTTATGCTCCCTTCCTTGAGGGTGGAGTGTCTCCATAAATTATTTGGACTTTTTCTGCATGAAAGATTTGTCTCTTCTTCTTCATTTATTTATTTTTTCAATCATTTATTCATCAGTAAAGACTCGTGGATATTTATTTTATATTTTGAGTTATAATCCATTACTACTTTATTTATTGTGTTGTTCAAATAGTTCCAGCTTTGGCCATTGTTAGCTCTTTCAGTTGGCTACTGTGTCCCTTTAACATAGCCCCTTTATTATGGATTTTCTTTTTTAGCATTTCCTTACTTTCTAGAACTACAAGATGCCCCAGACTCATCTTATATATTGCCTCTCCCACTCCTAGAATCAGCAGTTTCTCCAAGGAGCCCATATTCCTTTTATTGGAGATGGAATTAGTAACCAAGATCTTGGGCTAGGTGAGCTCAGTGCTCCTGGAGTATTGCTGCTTCTAGGACTTCTTAAGTGAATAAGCAAGAACATATGTGAGTACACTAACCTGTCCATATACACTTGTCTGTAATATTTCTAATTGTAACATGTACATCTATATACAGATGTCACCAGTTAAATAATGTCACCAACCCTAATTCATTATCGCATGGATCATTCTAGCCTTTTCCTCTTGCTTGTCTGTAACCTTTCACTCCAACAGTGAGAAAACTGGCTTCCACTATATACCAACATTTACTTAATTGTTTAATTCCATTATACATGTATAGTGATTTCAAAATTTTTAACTCGTGGGGAACAACTTTATTGACTGGAGTACCATGTGTATATACAATTTGTTTTGCCTTTACTCTTACAGACTCCACTCACTTCCAAAGTTCTTTAGGTCAGTACCTTACTCCCCCAAACCCTTATGTAAGATTGTTCTATACATTTATAAAAGAATAAGATATTTTTGTCACATTCTGCATTCTACTTGTAGAATCCCAACCTCCTAATTCTTTTTTATTTGCATGCTTTAAGGTTCACTCTTTGTGCCTATAGTTCTGTGCATTTGGGAAAATGCATATTGTTATGTATCCACTATTACAGTATCATACAGAATAGATTTACTGCCATAAACATTATCCTGTGCTTCACCTATTCTCCCCCAACCCCCAAATCTAGGCCAACAACTGATCTGTTTATCATCTCTATAGTTCTGCGTGTGCCACAATGTTATATAAATGAGATCAGAGTAGCTTGCAACATTTTGACACTGACTTCTTTCACTGAGCAACATGCATTTAAAATTCATCCATGTCTTTGTGTGACTTGATAGGTCATTTCTTTTATCATTGAATAACATTCCATCATATATAAATGTTCCTACTAGTTTATGGCTCCAGCAGTATCTGCTCCTGGTAAACAATCTCAGCTGTCTTTCTGGATGCATCTCTCCAGAGACTGGAGTGGCATTTTTGTGTGCAAACTCAGGTCTTTGATAGGTGCAAGAAAAATCATTGATTTTAAGTTTGTCCAGCTTTTCTTTGTTGTAGGTATGTGAGTGGTGACTTCCAAAATCTTTGTGTGTTGGAGCTGAAACTCTATGTTCGTTTTTAGCTGTTGGAGCCATGTATGGGGAATTAAGCAAGCACTATGATTAGTTGAGGTGTCTCTAGGTGCTTTGGAGGTCTAAATGTTTCTAGATGGCATATGTGTTTGGATTATACCCAAGTCTCTGATTTCCACTTATTCATTAACATAATATAAAAACATATATTTTTAACGGCAATAAGATTAGAATACGTCATTAAATCAGAAAAAAATCAGAAGGAGTTTTATAGTACATACTTATTCCAAATTTCTCTCTCTCCTCCCCAAATATACATATACATATATATATATATATATATATATATAGTAATTTCCATTACTAGAAGCTCGAGCCAATTTATATTTGTATATACCTTGCAAATTGACACAAGTCATTCACTATTGATGTATTCAGCATATCATTAAATCTGATCAAGATTCTATTATTCTGATTATATTTCATTCTATTTAAAGGCTATCCACAAATAGAACCCTAAGTAAAAATAGTGAAGAATTTGTGGGTACATTTCATTTAGAGTTATTCAGAACTGAGTGCCTCTACCATCTTACCATTGTCCAAGTCCTTTCAAAACATCGATTAGCTGTACTGTTGATAAACATAAAATGCAGCTTTAAGATCAAATGCAAGCTTTGTGATTTCTTTGTTCTGCACCACCCAATTGTTTGCTAACTTGATTCGTTGCTATTTGATTCACTTGCTTAATCAAAAAATCCATCTCACCTACCGGAACCTGGAGTTCCCAGGATTCTACAGTGTTTATGCTGACATAGAAATTACTAACAGTTTTTACCAAGAAGGGCAGCCTTATGAAAATTTGTTAAAGATTCATCGAACTCGACTTGCATTTATCTCAATTGATCGATTGCACTTACACCAGCAATTTTCACATTTGTTACGATACAAAGAGAAAAGAAAAATAGCTAAGGGTATAAATTAGTCCATGTTTGCTCTAACAACAAACATGAAAGGGAGTACATTAAAGCTAATCATCCTTCTATTACCTTGTCATTGCCACACTTTTACTGATACATGATGTGAAATGAAAAACAGAGAGCTTTGGGAGCCTGGTGATAATGGAGCACATGAGCCATCAGCTCGTCTCTCCTGCTTGCTTCAGCATCCTATCACTTGGGCTGTATAAATCAGGTTCTAAACCATAGGATTTGACATTTTATGAAGAGTAATAAAGCCCAGGCTTTGCGAACTGGTGAATAATGGAACATATAAGGGTTAATATGTTCAAAGACTGTATTAATTTTATAGAGACCAGAATTCATCATCCAATACATTAGCTATTTAAGGGATTATATACTTATCTCAAAAATTAAAAGTGAAATTGCAAACATTTAGTAAAATTTATTAGCAGAATGTAATTTAACCAAAAATATTTGTATTAGTACTCAACCTCTTGAAGAGATAATATTGTTAGGAACACTTTTTGCGAGTGGGTAGAAGCAAGATGAAATTTGTAATAGATGAGATCAAGTAGATAATCAGCAGAGAGACCCTAAGAGGACAGTGCAAACAGATGGGCTTTCATTCCAAGTAAAAGGGGGAGACATTGGAGGATTCTGAGTAGAGCAGCTGCATGATCTGATAGTATTTTGCATGGGACAGTTTTGTTGCTGTTTTGAGAATGAAGTATAGGGGAAGGGGTAGGAACTGGCAGATCAGTTAGAAGCTGTTGCTATTTAATTGAGGTGAGAGATGATGGTGGCTCTGACAGGGTAGATAGTGGTTGAAGTGGTGAGGATCAGATCTGAATATATACAGACAACAAAATTTGCTGGCAGATTTGGTTGTGGAATTAAATTCAGACTCTGTAAGGACATATCTTTATCCAGGAGGACAAAACTCAGACAGTGACTATATATGACTCATTAAATCATATGTAGCTTTTTGGCATTTGGGAAAGTCCATTTTTCTATTACTATGAATAGAAAAATCAGTGTCATTTGACAAAAAATTAAGTAAATATAAAAATAAACACAAAAAAACCCCAAAGCCATGCAATAATATTCTAACGATATGGCATTCTTTTATGAAGGCCCTGTGCCGTAAACCTAGTCTTTGTTAGGTTAAGCAAGTTTAAGAATGATGTTCAGGACATCTCAGCACCAAATTGGTGAAAGATGGATTAAAAGTAAAGTGGCTTTCTCAATATGGGATTTTGTATTATTTTGTATTTTGCTATTCTCTCTCTTAAAATCATTTTATGTGCCACATGTGGGATGGGTTCTGGTCTGTGTGAATGTCTGCCCATAGCATTAATGTGTAAGTATAGGTAGCCACAGAGTTCTCCACATGTACCCCTTTATGAGTCCTGTGTAGAATTTATAAATGATTTGTGTTAGGATTTCTTTCCAGTCCTCCCCTGGCCTTCTTCTCAGTCTAGTTGTCCTTTGCTTCAGCACTAGTCACACTGTATTTTCTCTCCCCTCATGGGTCTCTAAACATTTCATATATTATTTACCCCTATATTCTAACCATTTATAGTGAGAAATTATTTATTAAAAAGTTATTTTCATTCAACAAAAATCGACTATTTATGGTAGAATATTATAGTTTCATAAGAGGTTATACATTTTTAGTTACTAGTAATCAAAGGTAAAAAAGTTATTTTTATTCAACAAAAATCTTGATTATTTATGATAGAATATTATAATTTTATAAGAGGTTATACATTTTTAGTAAGTAGTAGTCAAATGTAAAGCTATGCTTTTTCAGGACCTATTTCTTAATATTTTTTTACAAACTAAACTTCAAAAATGGGGTCAATCATGATTTCCCTCATTTGAGTTTACATATTTCCTGTCCCAAAGGCAAGTAATGCACTAATTTAGTGACAATTGACAGAGTTTTCAGGGTTTTTAAATTACTTAAATACCAGACACACTTGACAAAAAGTGTATGAAACAAAAATATGGACTCAATATGAGAAATCTACTGATACAAACCTTTATTACTTACTACATTTTCCATCAGGCAATTCAATTTTTGTTAAGTAACCAATTCCCTTCAGTTAAATAATTTTTATGTGTATTAATATCAAAATCACTTCTTACTATCTCAAATCACTTCGTTGTGTTCATCATTCAGTGGACTACTAAAATGTGTTTGCATGCTGACATTTGAACCCAGAAATTGAAATAGATGATTGAACAGATTGAAAAACAATGACTGGCAATATCTCACAAAAAATACCAGAATTTTAAAATATGTTTATATTTTTTTCTCTAAACTGAAAAATGCTTGGGGAGAAATAGTGTGTGTCTCATTACTGTGTCCCCAATGGTTAACATAGTGCCTAACTTGTAGTAAAAGTCCAAATCAAAATTTATTCTCTGCAGTGAAGAATGGTTCATTGATTGAATGAACGAAAACTTAAATAACAATTGGTGTGTTTTGCACAAAATAATTTAAAAGAATGTTTATTTTCCTCCTGACCACATCCAGATTTGTATTTCTGTGGGGGAAAAAAATGTATCACATCATGTTAATGGTGAATTAAGTTTGCAAAAAAGACAGAAGTCTCTTTTAATTAGCCAACAACAACAAAAGAACCATTTCTCCAGCCATGTGCAATTCCTTACATCCTTCATTTCTTCAGAGGTAAATGTATTTCCAGTTACCCACTTTTGTATATGAAGCTATGACAAAACAATAATCGTTTTATTATACACCATGATTTTGTGGATTAGAAATTCAGGCAGGGCTAAGCTTGCTGATTCTCCTAGCCTACGTGGTGTTGTCAGACGTCTTTCAGTGGTATTATGATGACAAATGATCTGATGGGCCCAAGACAGCTTGATTCATAGGTCTGGTGCCTTGGCAGGAATGGCTCAACTCTCCATCAGAGTAATTTCAGTCATTGGACTTCCCATGTGGTAGTTTAGGGCTTCAAGAATGAGTTTTCCAACCAACAAAGAGAAGCTGCATGGCCTTTTATGACATAACCTCAGAAGTGACATTGTGTCACTTCTGCTGTATTTTAATGGTCAAAACAATCACAAGCCTGTCCAGATGAAAAGGGAGGGGCTTACCACACCCCTCACTGGAAGAAATGTCAAAGAATTTGCAGTTATGTTGTAAAACTAGTAGTTTATCTCTAATATTATATAGACCTTCCTCAATATGATTATCATATTATATAATTGTAATCTTAAAGTGTTACATATCTGTAAACACAAAACTAGCCAAATTTTGGGTCAAGCTATCAACTATCTTTTCTGTTAAAACTGTGAACTCTGGAGTTATATGATTCTGAATTCTTCCTCGAGTGCCTGAATTCAAGATAGTAGGTAAAGCCAGTCTATAGAAAAGGAAGTCATGAGAAGCCACATGGTGTTGTTGATCTCTCTGGGGCTGCTGTGGCTGGGGTTGTGAGCCCAAGAAATTCCTAAGCAATCTCAGAAGTTGTTGTAAAGATTACTCAAGAAGTCTTTTCTGCTCATCTCCTTGGGTTTAAAAAAAAAGTTTTACCTATTCATGAGTTTAGGCTGCTCAACCTAGAAACATTTATATGATTTCTGTATTTCAACTTGAAGGCATGAGAATAATATACTTTGAATGAATAGCCTTAACAGCACTACAGAACAAACTGACCACTTTATAAGCCAAAACATTGTGGAGGGGTAAGGAGAGAGGGAAGGGCTAAATTTGAAATGTTGGACAACGTTGGTGCACCTAGACTAGAAAGATTTTTCATGTTTACAGCTTTTAGAGTAATAACTTGATTCAAAAAGGGAAAAAGACAATTAGTAGTTCTCTCATATATGTATTAATGGAGAGTTTAGTATAGGATTAGGGTTTGACCCCTGGAATCAGGGAAGCAGACAGACTAATACTCAGATACTGGGTCCAATTAGTGTCACTGTGTCCTTGGGCAAGTTACATAACCCGTCTGACTTTCATTTGTCTCATCAGTAGAATGGAGATGTTAACAGTTTAAAACTGATTGGGCTGTTGATGAAATAGGGTATAATAAATATATTAAGAAAGAGAAAAGCAGTCCCTGATATCCACGAGCTTGCCTAGTACCATCAGCTAGGCCTTGGTGTTGCTACATGCTGTTCTGGCATTCTCTGCTAGGCCTTGTTATCCTACTGTTGAATGTAAACAATTTCATAGACTATCAACATCAGATAAGGCCACACTGTGGTCATGAGGGATCAAGACAAAAACAAGACCACTCCATAATCCAGTCTAAAAACTGACCAAATATGAATATTGTCCAAGGCGCAAAATACCAAACAACCCTTTCTCCAGGCTGCTGCTTTTTTCCAAATACAGCTTTAGCCTCCTTTTAGTTCACCTTCCCTGAAGGTAAGATTTATTGAGCTATCCAGTCAGAACTATTTCCACCTTGTGACATCACCCAACCCAGCACAAGCCCCCAGTTCTTTGCACCTGCCCCAACCCAGCCAGAGCACAAATCCTATAAAAAAGTCTTTCCTAACATGCTTTTATGGAGCTATCCCATGGTTCTCCAAGATGTGCATTCTCCTGAGCTACAAGTAATAAAGTGACTATTTCAACCACAGCATGTTACTGGTGGATTTTAATGGGAGGTCACTGACGGCAGGATTGTATGTAAAGTGCTTAATGGAGTAAGTATCAGTAAATGTTAGCTGCTATTACTACTAGCAGTGGAACTGGTATAACTAATACTACATCTTTCCTTTTCCTTCCTTCTTTTCTGCCCATGAGAATATATTACAGTTAGACTATGTACCATGACCTGTAGTTGCAGGAAAGACATTTTTTTTGGATGTGATGCTTGAGTGTGGTAGTACAAGCCAAAGAGAACTTATTAGGACAGAAAAGGTGAGGAATGGGGATGTATTTCGGGCATGAGATGAGCACATGATGTGCAGTAGGGACACAGGAAGTCTGCCCTAGATTTTTTTCCAGGAAAATTTTCAGCTGAAAGACTTCATCAGATATATTAAGAATGCTAATTATAGTCAATGAATTACAAATAACTACATAGACAAAATGATAGTCTGTTGTTTTTTCTAGAAACAAAGTTAATTCAAATTAAAAACTTATGGTAATTTATGTTTGGGGAATTTAAAGGCAGTTCAAAGTCAATGGCAATTTATCCTACTACATGATTAGTATCATTGATTATGTAATCAGCATATTAGCAAATGCATTCAAAATTTTCTAATATTCATGCAGCTTTAAAGCTACTAAGAAGCATAGTTAAATTACATTGAGAATAGTATGTTCCAAATTGGCGAATTCCAATGAATGTACTAGTTTGCATAGTTAGATGATTTTCAAATAGCTTGCCTAGGTTAAGCACTCTAACATGTTGAACACTAAGCCAATACGTCTTTAATAAAAAATATTTTAAAATGCAGTATATTTCAAATAATACTTGGGTGTTCAGGGGTAGAGTTTTGATATGTATGGTTTGAAAAACTCCCCACTTGCTTCATACCCTGACCATCTCCAAATCCTTTAACATTCGATTTGTGGGAAAAACATTGGACTGGACTCAAACCTATCTGAATTTTTAATCCCGACTCTGTAACCTACACTTGTGGTAGCTTCAGCAATTTTGTTAAATTCTCTGTGTCTTAGACTTAACTGAAAAATCATTATTGTGATATTTTACTAATGCGCACGATGATCATACAAATTGACAGAAAGAATACCATATTCTCAGGACTTGGTATTACTCAATTAAAGACTAGTTATTTCTCCCTAAAAATATAAGAATGTGAGATTCCAAGATTAAGCATCAGCTACTTTGATCAATGCAAATCCGTGTCCCCACCTCATCCCAGCACCAGCAATATTCTTGAACTAAGTGACTATCTGACACTCAACGGGGTCCTAAATAAGAAAGTTAGTGCATCCTTAGAGGACCAGAGATCCAGAATCAGGACATCTTGTTACAAGCTGTAAAGTTCTTTCAATGAATCAGTAAGCTCCTCAGTGGCAGAGAGTGAGTCATTACATCACTAGTATTTAGTTTAGTACAATGCTAATGTAGACAACCAATCCCTGTTTTTTTGAATCACAAAGTCACCAACTTTAGGTCCCTTATGAATCATCTACTCTAATGACATTATTACCAGGTTGACTTTCTCAATCTCTCTGAACTTCACTTTCCTGTTGTTCAACTTTCTCCAATATCCTGGGAAAAGTTCCTCTACTTCACTGACTGGTAGCATAAATAGAGTTCCAGGATATAGCAATACCTACTGCAGTGGGTCCATGGATCAATGATTTGGGTGGAGTCCAGTGAAATCAATCCCTAGGCCATAAATTTCAGTCCACAGGAGATGTTTGGCAGCTTTTTACAAAGTTGGAGGTGAGCTGTTGAGGACTCATTTTCTCTGTACCTACTTCCTTATGTAAAAAACAAATAATTGTTCAAAAAGGACCTTTGAAACTTCTTTGTAAATGGCCCTAAGCAGAAATGGCAAAAGTGC
Source organism: Tapirus indicus (assembly GCA_031878705.1). Taxonomy (NCBI): domain Eukaryota; kingdom Metazoa; phylum Chordata; class Mammalia; order Perissodactyla; family Tapiridae; genus Tapirus; species Tapirus indicus. Next base: position 24,902,328 of record CM062927.1, on the reverse strand, counting down.
TCCCTTGCCCCACTCAATAAACGCAAGTTGTCTAACACCATTCAGTTTTGAAAGCCGATGAACAATGTGAGTTGGCTTTCTGTTTCCTCCCCCAGACTAATTTTGTTCTTGTGAAACATCTGCCTGGCTTTTAATCTCCTGTACTAACAGGTCGTCACTCATTTGTTTATGGACCAAATGATTCACATCAGTGTAAATAACTCCTATAATATTGTTCTTTCAATAGAGTGACTCTTCAACAAAGCAATAATGAGTAGGATGTGTAAATTCTGCTAATCTTGTTTATTGTTTGTGAACCAGGCCAGTGGTTTCAGTTTATTCTGATTTATGGCAGGAAATTAGAACTTGCAGCCTTCCAACTACAGAAAAGCTTACGTTCTTAAGAATCTTGGTAGACATATATAAATATAACCCTCAAAGCTACAGAATTACTGCATTCCACTAGCAGCTCCTAGAGTCTTGATAGTTTTAATCTTCTTTTGGAAATTATAGCTAAACCATACATTTGGCTACTGCTCTGTTGGATGCCAAGGTGTTGTACTCTGGCCAACCATCTCAGTTTTAAGTAAGACTCTCTAATGAGAAAAATTAGGTTTTATATTTCAAGATATTCATTTTCCATGAAATGCTATATCCACTTTTTGCCCAAAGATATTTAGAGGTTGTCTCACACTCTTCCATTCTTTCACTTAAAACAATATATTTATTTTATTTTCAAGACAAATATTGATTTGAATTATTATTTTTTAAATAGATTAGTCAGAGTGGCAATGGAAAAAAATAAAATAATTTCATGTGTTCTAATATTTCTGATAGAAAAACTTGCAAACTGGGTGCACTGGTTAATAATCCAATGGATGTAAGTGTTACCGAGCAGTGGGCTCGCTCTACCTGCTGCGATCACAGACAATTAATCACAATGAGTTAGAGATCAAGAAAGGAAGTTTTAGTTTGATTAGCCTGCATAATCAGGAAGATGGCAGATTAATGTCTCAAAAAACCATCTAAAAAGATTACCGAATCTCAGCATAGTTATATAGGGAAAATGGGCAGTGAGGAGGGGTCCAGGGATGTCGGTCTCCAGGTGTGATGGGCTCCAGGCATCCATTGTTCCATTCTTCTGTCAGCTGTGATGGATACCTTATAGGTGTATTTCCTACATGTGGTCAGCCTGTTGCTGGAGAGAAAAGTCATAGAACAAAGTTTTAATTTATCAAGCTATAGGGGAGTACATGCATAAGTGGAGGCCATAAATCCAGAGAGTATGTGAATTTTTCGAGTATGTGCAGAGCAACGAGTAGTCACACAGAAGACGACCTGGGGCCATTTAGTGTAACAAGATGGCCTCCCTCATGCTCACTTACATAAAACTCCATTTGTAATTATTAATAAAGCTTTAAAAGAATAACGTTAACATATCTATTTTAATGTACCTGTCTGATACTTCTGTATGACTCGATTTATATGAAGTATCAGAACAGAACAGTGGCTCCTTCTCTGAGACATTTTGAGGGAAAACTTCCTAGGTTGACGGGAATATTCTATAGTTTGGTCTGGCTGATAGTTGCAAGGGTTTATACATTTATCAACTTTCACCAAACTGTATACTTTTTACATTTACATTTCTAACATAAAAAATAAAGTATTTTAAAACTCCAAAAAGAGATTAATGTTCAAATCAAGCCTTTTCTATACAAATTTATAACATGCAGAGAACAACCCTGATATTTAAATATTCCATATTTGTACAATGTCTTTAATTTTTCACAAAAGAAAAGATATTATCAAAAAGGCATTTTATTCATAATAGCATTGATGTTGTTTGTTTTTCCACTGGTCAAATTGAAAGTCTGTGAAATAAAATGTAGGGATACTGATACGTATTTAAGACTAAAGGGATCACAAACATGGTTAAGACATGTCCCTATTCTCAAACAGTGTATATTTTATAAGCCCAGTTAGTTTCTAAAAATTAAACATGCACTCTTAGAAGCATTTAATACCAATGGTTTGTTTGAGGGATGCAGGGTTCAGAGAAACAGGAAACCATTTGGCTTGATAAACCAGAATTTTTTCAATAAATAAATAATTAATTCAAATGTTTGTTGCATGCCTACTGTGTGACAGGCACTCTTGGGACTGGGGATAAACAGCTAGTGGGAAAAATCAGACGCAGTCACCATTCTCATGGAGTTTATCGTTTAGACAGACAGAGCTTGAGGAATGGGGCTACGATTCAGGATTCAGAGATTTAGAGAGAAGGATATCCTGAGAGGGGAAAGTAAGGCACATTCTTGCTGTGGAATTAATGCAGATAACAAGCACCTACCAAGACTTGAACTCATTAAAGAAAGAGACTGGGTCTTAGTGTTTGCTGAGCCCCTAACACTCATGCTAGGGCCTGGCACAGAAAGCATTCATTGAATAGTTGTCAAATGAATACTTGACTGAATGAAAGAGTGACACTACACTAATCCTAAAATACGAATGAATAATTGAGTCAGGGCGTTTCAATACAAAGCATCATTTGATAAATATTTTTTAAACACATGACCCAAATATCATATGGAGTTAGATTAAAAACATCTACTCATTCCAGGTGTGCCTTAAAGTTCAGAAATTCTGTATGAACTTTCATTGAAGAATGACTCCAAAGGCCGACTGGAAATGTTAGTGTCAAAAACCCTCAAGAGCCTGGGCAGATATAGGAAAAATAAAGCCTGAGAGAATTGTTTCCAAGAACATTAGGATTAGGCCCGTGTCTTCATGGTTTTAATACATCATAGTTGAGGAGCAGGCAGCTCTTTGGAGCTTTAACAAATGCTAGACTCTCTTTGCTTTGGGTATAAAGCTCCTCACACCTCTGCTCCCTTTAGAAGAGAAGCTGATTAGATTCTAGGCTGGAAAGCTCAGAAACCTATAGAGTAATATCAATAGTTTCTAAGGCTTTGGAGCAAGAATAAAAACAAAATCAAGGAGAAGCTGGGCCCCGAAGGAGTTTGGCAAGTTAATGAATGATGGCCTTCTTCCATCTTCTGATATTCAATTGAGCCACAGCAGATGGGCAGGGGCGCCATGGGAAAAATGAATTATGCACATCAGACTGTTGTTACATTTCTCACAATCACATTTTCATCACTTCACCTGTTGTATGTCTTGGGCTGATTAGTTATGCATCTCATCTCATATTGGCAGTCCTGGTTCAGAGATAATCTTTAATTGGTTTTTCCTTCCCATATGTGAATCTGTTAGAGTTTTGTCTGTTCTTTCCCTCATCAGACAAAGCTTGTAGACTGAATTATTTTGGAGAGGATGACGATGAGGGTTGTAGTATTAATATTAATTGAGAAGCTTGGGTAGAATCATTGTAAGAAAGGTGTATTCTAAGTGGTAGGCTGGAGGAAAGTTTATAGATGCTAATATTTATCTTCTACCTTGGGAATGGAATATTTTATGAGACATTGTTTAAACAAAAACAATAGAGTTGGCAAAAGTTACTACATCAGAGTTAGATCAGACATTGGATTAAGCTCTTACTAAAAGACACATTCACTTGCTTTTTATTTGGCATCTCCACAATTAAACTCATTTTACTCCCTAAAACTCTATTTGTAACTTTAAGATCAGATAAGCATTTAATCATCAAGGGAAGCAGGAGTATATTGTGGAAAGACCATAATTTGGTGTTTAGGTCTGATTTTGGATGCTTATTTACTGTGTAGATATAGACAAGCCACTGAACCTTCCTAAACCTCAATTTCTGAATAATAATCCAACCTTTAAAAAGTTGATGGGAAGATAAAGCAAAACAATGTGGGTAAAGTCCCTTACGCTGCTTGGGAAAAAAGGACAGGATCTGTTCAGTAAAAGGGTGTGAATCTGAAAGGATATGGTGGAAAGTGAAATGGACAAAATAAAAAGTCAATCCTTATCTGGGCCTTATCTGCAATATTAGGGAAAACAAATATATCTGTGGAACACTTTTTTTATGACATAGAACCAATACATGTAAACAGGTAAATATTTACAGTGATCTTGTGGAAACAAAGGTAAGAGTTTCACATCCTTGCCCATTGGCCCTCTCCCTCTCTCTCCAGATATTGCAATCTGACAGTTTGGCCAACCAATCTTTAAGACCTTTTTCATCTCTGGAATCCTGTAAGAAAATAATGATGCATTAATGTTAAAAAAACAAAAACAAAAATATGCTTCTGTAATGTAGAAAATGCTTCTATTTTCATTGGCCTCCAGGAAAACAGAAACCATTGAAAGTACATAAGTTTCAGGAGATAAAGTGCTGGAAATTTGTTACATGGCTGATAGAATTGCTAAGAAGCCAAAAGAAAACTCTGGTGCAACCCAGAGATTAGCAAAAGCAGGAGGCCTCTGCCACCCTTGGCAGGAGGAACAAAGAGAAGGACAGGATAATCAGATCCTAAGGTCTAGAACCACCAAGGTAATTCTGATGCTGCACAGACCCAGCCTGAAGCAGAGAAAGAGGAGGGAAAAGCCCTGGATCTCTTATTCCTCCTGCCCTCCAATCTCTCACCAATATCCCCTGTTGGCTGAACCCAGCCAAAAGTCAGCTGACCTGGGAGCCTGCAGAGATCAGCGCCCCTGTCACCCAGAGAACAGCAGAAAAAGAAGGAGGAATAGATCTGAGAGCAAATAGGTCACGGGCTGGCCCAAATCAACTGATCCATTAAAAGTAGGAAAGTATTATTCATTACAGCTTCAGTTAAATAAATGGGTCACTCCAAGGCCTGTCCTAGTGGTCACCCCATACAGAGTTACTTATGCACTGCCAGCTAGGTAAATTCATTTAGACAATGCCACCACATTTACTGCTCTTTTGCTATCATTACATTGTGTCTCTGGAATAACCCCACGCGCTCATAGAATATTGGACACTCACATTGTATTAAATACCAATATGATGATGATCCCCCATAATTTATTTGTATTTATTTTTATTCTTTAACATACTATATGACAAAGCAATTTTTAAAAAATAGTTTCCAACAAGGGTAATAAGAGGGCAAAAATAATATCTTGAGATCTTAGATCCATTAATTAAAAAAATTTTTTATCCATTTCCCCCCACCCCAGTCATTGCTTGGGAATACACACTATTAATTGAAGTGCTCTGATAAGTCTTGCAATTTAACAAGTCTAATTTAATTTAGACCAGTGTTTTCCAATCATAATCGATGACAGATTTTTTTTTTTCCCAGAAACACTATTTACCCTGTCCTGGATTTACTTTTCCATGGCACGTGGACATAAGTATAAAATATCTTTAGAAATCTTTTTCTTGACACTCTCTTGCTTGAAGTATTTACATGATGGAAACTCACTCTTGCATAAGATATTCTGTTCCAGTTTTGAGCACATTTGGAAACTTTTGGAAATAATTTCTTTTATCTTCCAATCATTGGTTTTGTCTTCTTGGAGCAAGTTAAAGGATTAGTAAATTCAAAGTAATTATTTTCGAGTATCTCATAAATGAAATCTATCATGTGCCACTTCACATATTTCATTCAAATCTAAACATCACTGCTTCCTCCTTCAAACCCTCAAATACTTGGTGTTTTCTTCATTATTCTGGTCATTTCTGGGGAAATGTGACAGTTTTCAACATCCCTCCTAATATATGATTGTCAGATGTGCATACCATGTCAGTGAGTACTTACTAACAAAAAGTAAAATTGAGCTATCATTCCATTCCTTTTATTTAAAATTTTTAAATTTCCTGGCATAAGTTGATGTGAGAAATACATCATGGAGTTGCATATCAATTTTGTCAATCAAACTGTTAGAAGGAAACATAGGCTAGGAAAAGATGGAAGACCCATGCCTACTATTCCATGCAAGTTGTCAGAGATGGATAAAATTCAGGAATTCTGATTCTTAGATTTTTTTATTGAACTAATTTTCAGGAAATTTGTGTCTGGCAAGAATGGGCAATAGAACAGAGATTCAACAGATACTTCCTGTTCTCCTGCTAGAGATTCTGATATTTCCCCTTATTTGAGGAACTACTGTAGTGAGCCACTGTTTCTCATGAGAAGGTGTTATGTCTCTTGATTCTGTTGAGGAGGCTAAAAGTCGACAACCAGCACTTCTCTACATATTCTCCTTCTGCCCTCACCTGTGTCAACTATGATGACATGATACCTAGCCTCAATTGATTTCCATCTTATCCCGCATGGTCATTTCACTTATTGCTCAGAAATGACTGTCTGGTTCAGACTAGGCAAAACTTGGAATATTATCTGATTTCAGAGTTAAGAAATATGGTGCCCAGATTAAACTCAGAAACTCAGGAGAAAGTCACAACTTTTAAGTTCTGAACGCTGGCACAAAATTGGAGTATTCAAATATGTACTGGCTATGATGAAGACAGTGCTGTTTTTGGTGGTCAAAATAGATGGCAATTAACAAAAATTTCTATGTGCCATTCTTGCTTGAAAATATTACCTATATTGTTTACTCCTAAATATATTTTGAAAGACAGCTAGAGTACAGTCGACCAGTACTCAATAAAGATGAGTGATCATAAGCAAATTAGCCAATTATTTATCTAAGTTTATATATGTATATGTATATATATTTCTTATATGGAACATTCTCCAGGATTTATCATATGTTAGGCAACAAAACAAAGTTAAAGAAGACTGAAATCATACCAAGTATCTACTCTGAACACATTGATATGATACCCAAAATCAATAATAGGGTGAAAGTTGGAAAATTTATAAATATGTGGAAATTAAGCAACACACTTCAAAACAACCAATGGGTCAAGCAAGACAAAAGGGAAATCAAAAAGCATCTTGATAAAAATGAAAAAGGAAACATAATATACCAAAACTTATATAGGATGCAATAAAAGTAGTTCCAAGAGGGAAGATTATAGTGATAAATATCCACATTAAGAAAAAAGAAAGATCTCAAATAAACTAATTTTACACCTTAAGGAACTAGGAAAAAAAAAAGAACAAAAGAAGCTCAAAGTAAGAAGAAGGAAAGAAATAACAAATATCAGAGTGGAAATAAATGAAACAGGGAACAGAAAAACAATAGAGAAAATCAATGAAACTAGAGTTTGTTTTCTGAAAACATTAAAAATTGACAAATCTTTAGCAAGACTAACAAAGGAAAAATGAGAGAAGACTTCTAAATAAAATTAAAATTGAAAGAAGAAATATTACAAGTGATACCACAAAAATACAAAGGATCATGAGGGAATAATATGAAAATTATATGTCAACAAATTGGATAATCTAGAAGAAAGGAATAAGTTCCTAGAAACATGTAATCTACCAACACTAAATTATGAAGAAATGAAAAATCTGAACAAATCTATAAGAAGTAAGGAGATTGAATCACTAATAAAAAAACCTCCCAACAAAGAAAAGTCTAGAACCAGATGGCTTCACTGATGAATTCTACCAAACATTTAAAGAAGAAATGATACCAGTCCTTCTCAAACTCTTCCAAAAAATTGAGCAGGAAGAAGTACTTGCAAACTCATTTCACAAGGCCAGTGTTGCTCTCATATCAAAGCCAGACAAGAACACTACAAGAAAAGAAAATTATAGGCCAATATTTCTGATGAACATTTAAGCAAATATCCTCAATAAAATACTAGCAAACTGAATTCAGCAGCACATTAAAAGGATAGTACATCATGAACAAGTGGGATTTATCCATGGGATGCAAGAATGAATGGTTTAATATACTCAGATCAATAAATGCAATACACTACATTAAGAGAATGAAGAATAAAATTCACATGGTCATCTCAGTAGACGCAGGAAAAGCATTTGACAATATTCACCATCCTTTCATGATAAAAACTCTCAAATCATTAGGTATAGAAGGAATATACCTCAACATAATAAAGACCATAGATGATAAACCAATAACTAACATCATACTCAATGGTGAAAGGTTGAAAGCTTTTCCTCTAAGACCAGAAGCAGAATAAGGGTGCCCACTCTCATCACTTTTATTCAACACAGTACTGGGAGTTCTAACCACGGCAATTATAAAAGAAAATGAAATAAAAGACATCCAAATTAGAAAGGAAGAAGTAAAATTGTCTTTGTTTGCAGATGACATGATCTTTCATACAAACCCTAAAGACATCATCAAAAAACTGTTAGAACTAATAAAATAATTTAGTAAAGTTGCAGGGCACAAACTCAACACACAAAAATCAGTTGTGTTTCTATACACTAACAATGAACTATATGAAAAAGAAATGAAGAAAACAACCACATTTACAATAGCATCAAAACAGTAAAATACTTAGGAATAATTTTAACCAAGGAGGTGAAAGATCTGTACGCTGAAATCCATAAAAGATTGATGAAAGAAATTGAAGAAGATGCAAGTAAAAGGAAAGATGTCCCATGATCATGTTTTGGAAGAATTAATATTGTTAAAATGTCCATAGGACCCAAACTATCTATAGATTAAATGCAATCCCTATCAAAATTCCAACGACATTTTTCACAGACATTGAAAAACAATCCTAAAATTCATATGGAACCACAAAAAACCCAACTAGCCAAGCAATCTTGAGCAAAAAGAACAAAGCTGGAGGCTTTGCACTTTCTGAATTCAAGTTATATCACAAAGCTATAGTAAACAAAACAGTACAGTGCTGGCATGAAAACAGACACATAGACCAATGGAACAGAATTGAGAGCCCAGAAATAAACGCCTGCATACACATTGTACCAATCTTTAGCAGGGTGCCAAGAATACAAAGTTGGGAAAGGATAGTCTCTTCAGTAAATAATGTTGGGAAAACTGAATATGCACATATAGAAGAATGAATTGGACCCATATCTGACACCATACACAAAATTCAACTGAAAATAGATCAAAGACTAAACATAAGACCTGAAATTGTAAAACTTTGACAAGAAATGTAGGGGAAAACTCCTTAATACTGGTCTTGGTGATGAATTTTTGAATCCAACACCAAAAGCACAGGCAACAGAAGCAAAAATAAACAGGTCAGATTACATAAAACTAAAAATCTTCTGCACAGCAAAGGAAAAAATAAAATGAAAAGACAACCCACAGAGGTGCCGGCCCAGTGGCGCAGCAGTTTAGTCTGCGCTTGGCAGCCCGGGGTTCGCTGGTTCGGATCCCGGGCGCCTGCCGACGCACTGCCTGTCAGCCATGCCATGGTGGCGTCCCATATAAAGTGGAGGAAGATGGGCACGGATGTTAGCCCAGGGCCAGTCTTCCTCAGCAAAAAGAGGAGGATTAGCAACGGATGTTAGCTCAGGGCTGGTCTTCCTCACAAAAAAAAAAAAAAAAAAAAAAGACAACCCACAGAATAGAAGAAAATATTTTCAAACCATATACCTAATAAGGGATTAATATCTAAAATTTATTAGGAACTCCTACAACTCAATAGCAAAAAACGCAACCAAACAAGCCTATTTTAAAATGTACAAAGGACCTGGATAGACATTCCTCCAAAGAAGACATGCAAATGGCCAACAGGTGTATGAAAATGTGCTCAGCCTCACTAATCATCAGGGAAATGTAAATTGAAACCACAATGAGATATGACTTCACACCTGTTAGGGTTGCTATTATTAAAAAAAACAAAGATAACAATTGTTGGCGAGGATGTGGAGACAAGATTACCCTGATACACTCTTGGTGGGAATGTAAATTGGTACTGCCGTAGTGGAAAACAGTACGGAGATGCCTCAAAAAATTAAAAATAGAACTACCATATTGTCTAGCAATCCCACTCGTGGGTATTTATCCAAAAGAATTGAAGTCAGAATCTCAAAACTATATCTTCACCCCCATGTTCATTGGAGCATTATTCACAATAGCCAAGGTATAGAAACAACCTAAATGTCCATGGACAGAGGAATGAAAAAAGAAAATATGGTATATACACACAGTGGAATATTATTCAGCCTTCAAAAAGGAAGGAAATCCTGGCTTTTGTGACAACATGGGTGGACCCAGAGGACATTATACTAAGTGAAATAAGGCAGATGCAGAAAGTCAGTTACTGTATGATCTCACTTGTTTGTGGAATCTAATATAGTCAAATTCATAGGAGCAGAGAGTAGAATGGTGGTTGCCAGGGGCTGCCAGGAGGCGTAAATTGGGAAGTGGTAGTCAAAGGTACAAAGTTTCAGTTAGGCAAGATAAGTTCTGGAGTTCAACTATGTTGCATAGGGCCTATAGCTAATAATACTATATGGTATACTCAAAATTTGCCAAGAGGGTAGATGTTAATGTCGTGTTCCTACCACACACACAAATAATAATAATAATAAATGAGGAGAGGAAACTTTGGCTGGTGATAGATATATCTATGGTGGTGATGTTTTCATGTGTGTATAGTTATCCATGAGCTCCTGGAGTTGTATATATTAAATATGTGCAGCTTTTTTACATGTCGCTCATACCTTGATAAAGTGATTTAAAAGTGCATACCTCATCGGCTTTGTTAAAAATTAAATACGGCTCTCCGTGTATCCATATGATGCACTTAGCTGGCGATTTACTTGCAACGTCATCTTTATCTGTCAAGCACAACCCTCGGCAGAGGAGACTTTATTTCACTTATGACAGTCAAACTTTTGTAAAGTTGAGGAAACTGAGGCTCAGACAGGTTAACTAATGTTGACATTTTCTAGCTAAGGGACCTGGATGGAGAAGACTAAGAAGTGGAGCTAGAATCAAATGGTACCTGACTGCTGTGCCATTGAAAGCGCGCAATGGGACGGCCAGCTGGTACATTTTGCTATTCACTAATGATTCTGTGAAGTACAGGTGCCGTGGAAGGTGGAAATAAATAGTTGCAATGACTAGGGCTTATGCGTGTTTGCTTCTTGGTACTACTTTGGACTAAATATTCCCTGCTAAGAACATAACTTCATTGACTTATTAGTAGATTCTGAAATACCCCTTACCAAAGAATGGGTGGCCATCATGCATGGCTTGCCAATGTTTACAGAGCATAAATTGAAGAAGTTTAAAGTCTTATATAATAGGAGTCTTGTGTTATTATGACTTTATAGAAGATATGTAGGAAACCAACTTTCCTCAGTTTGCCCAAGATTTTCCCAGTTTTCACACTAAGAGCTCTGCATTCTGCAACACCCTCAGTCCCAGACAAACCAGGACAGATAGTTGGTCAGTATAATCCAGAATGGGATTTTTGGGTTATAATTGCATAATATCATTAGAAAGAGGACTAACTTTTCTCATTAGTATTTCAATACTCACCCATCTTTATTCCTAATTAAATTTACGGGTTTGGAGTCTTGATAGCTGTATAATTGCATGCCATTCTTTGCCAAATAAAGGCTGATTCTGTTAGTTCCTTCAGGACTTAGTTATTGTTCTTCTTTATTGCCTTAGCGTAGTTGGAATACAGATTTGATATTAACAGTTACTCCACTTCTGTTTGACTTCACAAGGGCAAAATCCTTCCCAACACCTCTTTGGAAGTCATAACAGGCATGGAGAGTTTTCTAAATTTAATTATTGGTTATTCGGAAGCTGGTAGTGTTAATGTGGTGATAATATGGTCTTGCAAATAGATTAAATGGTTGAACATTGAAAAATGAATTTCATTCTTGACTTTTTCATCAACTTGTATCTCTAGCTTCCTTTGAATAAAGAGGTTAGTTTGTGTGGGGATAATCAGGTCTATTCTTATATGAAGAAAAAAGCTGCTTGTGATACACTGTTATTACTCTCTGTATTTTCTTAAATAGTACTTTTCACAAGTGTAATTAATTAATTTTATACTTATGAATACATACGCCTTGATTTACATTCAATTCCATGAAGCAAGGACAGGCCTGTCTTGTTGACCAGTATATTTCTAGGTCTTACATAGACCCTGAAAATATTAAGTACATAGTATATATTAATTGAATGGATACATTGCCAGAGGATAGATGGATGGATGGATGGACGAATGGATGCATGATTGCATGAATGGATGAATGAAACTTATAGCTAGAGCTAGCCCAATGCACTTATAGGATATATTATAGTTCTGGCAGGCCCTAACAATTTATGTAGACCTTGACTTTTCTAAAATATGGATTTAAAAGGACCTAGTGACTATTTTCCTTCTTTTCCTCTGGCTGAAAGGAGACACGTGTAAGTGCTACCATACCCGTGCATGACAGGACAGGAAAGAGGTCAGAGAACGTGTATCTTCTGCCCAGTATTCAAATAAACTCTTTATATCATGTGCTCACTAATTCTGCCCCTCCTTCAAACTGAGAAGCTTGGAGTTGAGAGGAATCTTATGGATCAAGCAATTCAAATCACTTTTTTAAAGATGAGGAAAAGGAGGCACAGATGTGTTAATTTGCTTCCTAAAGGTTACCCATTACATCATTAACAGAGTCAACTATAAAAGCCAGATCTGCTATGGCCAGCTCCTGGTTACTTTATAGTCTGCTCAAATGTAGTATACCTCTTTAATGCTTCCTCAGGGATGCAGATTCCCTGAAACAATCTCTGGTCTGCCTGACCCAGGTTAACAAAACTAACGAGACTTTATTCTTTCACAGAGCCTCTTGCTAAACTAGATTTCTCATCTTCAGCCTCTTCTAAGCCTCAAACTAAGTCTGATTCTCCATGCCCTGGGAGAAAGATAAGGGAAATATCATGCAAACATATGACACTTGAGAAAAATAATAGCACATCCAGGAAAACTTTCAAGGTGAGTGACAATCTAGTAATCTTTCCCATAAGGATCACACTCAAAGGGATTTCACATTCACTTTCAAAGTTATGCAATTTATCCATACTTCACACAGTTAGAATTCTGGATTTATATGGAAGACGTCTTTTTTTTTTCTATATTCTTTATAAATTATGAATGCTGTTCTGGAGTTGAAGGTTATCCACAGTAATAGAAATGCAGTCAGGCGGAAATTGTCTACAGCAGAACTATTATTGGGTCCATGGTGTGACATCTCTACATACAATATGCTTTGGGCATAAATGAGGGGAGGAAAAAATGGCACTGAAATAGGATTTCCCGTCTAACTAAGGCTATTCTAACTAGGGAAGAAATTACTTTATTGGAAAGATGCCACTAGCTTCTATTCAATATTCATTTAAAAGGAACATTTCTGATAGCTTCATTTCTGCACATTTTCAACAAATAACAATCCAAAGAATCAGAACCTGCCATATTCAATTTTATGCAGCTCACTAAAAGACCAGTAAGAGAGAAAGCACTTCTACTTTTTCATGCTTAGATTACTCCAAAATGGAATAATTAACAAATGTATGCTGTAAGATTTAGACTCTTTTCTGCTAACATTTTGCAGAGATGCCAAATGCAAAATGCAAACACTTTTGAAGGGCATTGTATTGAAGAAAATAATTGGCCTTTATTATAAGAGCTAATTTGATTGATAATTCCAAACAGGTGGTTTATGGCTCAATAAGAACTACTCTTAGTTACTTTGCTAAAGAATATTTTCTAATTTTCTTCTGAAAGTTGGGCAGACTGAATGCTCAGATTTCACTTATGCCTGGTACAGTATGAGAAAATGTTCTTCTTGGCTACTTGACAGGGTAAATAAAATAAGGAACTACTGGGAAAAGAGAATATATTGCTCCCTGAAGGGGCAAGTGTTTCTTCGAGCTGAAAATTACACATTTATGAGAAAAACCAAGTGTCTCCCAATGGAGAGCTGGGCGTCTCAAATCAGCTGAAGTTAAATGAAATACATATATTGAATAGATAACTAAATTCCACAAAAAGAACTTAAGGAAATGCATTTTCCCTTGTCAAAACATTTCATGTAGGTTCAAATAATTAGGCTCAAGCATCAGTTCCTGGAATTAATTCATTTAAAAATAAGTTGGTTAAAAAATCAAGAACGATATTTTAATTTAAATTTTTCATTTTCTCTCTTTTCCAGTTTTCTGCCTCTCTTCCCCTTTCCAGAGATTTCTAAGAGACTTTGATTTAAGTGTGCATCAAGGGGTTTTCTAGCTGTTTTTACCCATGGTTGATATGCCTCAGCTGCCCTTATACTAATCTTTCCTTTGGCTGATAGCAAATAATATAGATGTGCTCCATTTCTAATTATTGCTCCAAAAATGATTTACATTTAATATTGAACACATCAATATTTTTATAAAAATACAAACAAGCAAAATGGTAGAGGTATAGCCTTGTCATAAGCACAGACTGAATGCAACAAATATCCACCCAGATGGTCTCTGCAACAAGGGATTGTCCCATTTTGTTGGTAGCAATGATATGTGATTTTGAACGTTCTATCTTTAAACTTGATTGCCTCTTGAAGTGATGTGACTTTCTTTTCTTTCTATACAATCTCAGCCATTCTATACCTTCATCTATTATTTTTCTGCTGATAGTTATAAAACTAGCATCCAGCTTTTTGACTTTTCTCCTGAGAGGTGCCTGTGGACAATTTCACCCGGGTTTTCACTGATGCTTCATATTTATCGTGTACAGAACTAAGCTCAAGACCTACTGTGGCTGTGGTCTCTGGCTGGCTTCTACTGTGCCCCACCTAGGAGCTGCATCAGTTAGGAGGAAGGGGCGCCTTCTCCTCTATATAAAGGTGTGGTCTGGTGACAAAGCCATGCATTTGTGGGACTGCATCTGTCCAGAAGAGCTGTCTCTTCCCAGTTTGCACAACAATGCTCTACAGGCTAGTAGGCTCTTTTCCTAAATTTTCCATGCCTATTAAATATGTTTCAAATTTGGAGACTGAAGTCACTTCCTTACCTCTATACTTCACTTCTCTCCCTATCCAGTTAGTTTCTAGATTCTGTTAAAAGGTACCATACAAATGTTTTTGCTATTCGCCGTAGGGGACTTTGCTCCCGTGAAGGAAATGGGAAGCGGTAGGCTTAGAGTTTAACGTTGCACATTAACGGATATGGAATAAGTCATTTTTCATCAGGAGTTTAGCAACTGCCCCTTCTCAAGTGTTTCCCTTCCTCCAGGCTGATTCTTCTTCAAACTAACACCCTCTGTATCAGACAGTTCCTTCTCAAATCTAAAACTTGTCATGTCATATCTCTGCCCATAATTTGTGGTAAGCTGAATAATGGCTTCCCAAAGATGTTCATGGCCTAATTCCCAAAGCCTGTGACTACCTTACATGGTTAAAGGGACTTTGCTGATGCGATTAAGTTAAGGATCCTGATGGGGAGATTATCCTGGATTATCCCGGTGGGCCCCATGTCATCACACAGTCCTTGTAACAGTGAGATGGAAAAATCAGAGTTCATGGTAGTAGGAAATATAATAACGGAAGCAAGAGGCAGGAGTGATGTGAGGAAGGGGCCATCAATCAAGGAATGCAGGCCGTCTTTAGAATATGAATAAGGCAAGAAAATAAATCCTCCACTCAGAGCTTCCCGAAGGAACAGCCAAGCTGACACTTTAATTTTAGGCCACTGAGACTGGTTTTGGACTTCCAACCTCTGAAAATGTAAGATATTAAATTTATGTAGTTTAAAGCCATGAATTTTGTAGTAATTTGTTACAGCAGTGATAGAAAACTAATGCATTATCTTTCAATAGTATCTTATAATTTTCAGAATAAATTCAAACTTAACTTAGCACAGAAGTCCCTCCATGATGTATCACCTCACCACTCTCTGACATTATTTCTAGTCATGTGCTAAAGATATTTTTTTCCTCCAGCTCTGAATTACTTTTTTTTTTAATTTTATTTTTTTATTTTTTTGTGGGGAAGACCAGCCCTGAGCTAACGTCCGTCGCCAATCCTCCTCTTTTTGCTGAGGAAGACCGGCCCTGGGCTAACATCGTGCCCATCTTCCTCCACTTTATATGGGACGCCGCCATGGCATGGCTGACAGGCAGTGCGTCGGCGGGCGCCCGGGATCCGAACTCGCGAACCCCAGGCTGCCAAGCGCGGACTAAACCGCTGCGCCACCGGGCGGCCCCCTGAATTACTTTTAGTTTCTGGAATTTCAAGTTAATAGGTCACTTCAAACTGCTTCCTCATGTGGGGATTCGAAATACCTTCCCCCTTCCTTTTTTTTCCTCATTAAAGCCTACTTGTCATTTTTTTCAGGAATCCTTTTCTGATACCCCAATCCAGTGTGAAAAATGCACAAATGAAAGAAAAACAAGTGGATAAGAAAATCAATAAGCAGAACACTTTTGTAACCCAACTATTTGCCACAGTCATAACGTACAGTTGTTGTCACCATCTATATCTATAGGATGGGAGCTTAGATCTCAGTCTCCATAAATCATTTTCACACTTAAATGCCTTCTCTCTTATAGTATAGTTTCCTATTTCAAAAGATTATTTTTGAAAGATTCGTAAAGAAGCAATACACAAACTATCGTTGGAGAAGAATATTCCATAGCTCTCTAGGGAGATGATTTTTGTTTCAATGGCTAGTGTTAAATTTTCAGTTTGTGAAGACCACTAAAAATGGTGTTAGATGTATGACTCACCCAACTCTTTGTTCTTACCAGAGTTACAGTCTCCAGAGTAAATCTCCCATTGAGAGAAATACCTGTACTCTGTACACAAATGAACAGCATCGTGGTATCTTCTTTGGGAATGTGCCATGGGATCTCACATTAGGACAGCACTTAAATGAAACAGAATTCTTCAAAAGACAACAAATCTAACACGAGGGAAGTTCCATCTACAATTAATAATACATCTAAATAGTAAGTCTGGTAACCATTAAAAGAAATCCTTGAATATTTAATAGGATCTAATTAAAATTAATAGGAAAAACAGTATGACAAAATTTAATAAGTACATTTTTCTCTTCCTTTATGGGAGTAAATGCCCAATTCTTAAAATAGACTGCTTTAATGTCCATATTCATTATGCCCACATTTGTTTTCTTTACTAGCTTCCCTTGTCAAACAATATAATGAATTTTCAGTCAATAAACGATTCATGTGATATTTTAAGTAATTACGATGTGCTAGATTCTATGCCGTGGGCTTTCATCTTCATTGTCTCACTTTTCCCTTGTCCCCCAGTACTCACACAAATGGTAACTGTAGGTATTATTTTATACAATATAGGCCAAGGAAGTAAAGCTCAGAATGGGCAATGAGGTAGAAGGTAGAAGAATCTAGTTAGATTTAAACCCTTTTCTGCTAGCTCCAGGTTTAGGGTTTCTGTCCCTATTCCACTTCGCCTCCCTTAACAACATCATTACAATAATTAGCTTTTATTAGGTTAGTCAGAATTTCCACTATTCTTTTTTAAAAAATTAGCAGAATGATGTGTGTAGCCTGAAACCCCCAAATGCTTCATCCCTCTCCCTCACGTATTGATTTTGACTTAACACAAGTCACATATTCTCCACATTCCAGAGGTGTGCCCAATTATAGCATCTGAGTCAAGTAATAATTTATGAGGCAGAAGATTGTAAGTGATCAATGAATAAATGTTGGCTACTGCCATTTGGAATTGTTTTTACTTGGGTACATCTTGTCTTTCTATAAGACTTACCTAACAAACCATTTATAGCAGCAAATTCCAGTGTCAGACATATAATAGATTCTTCCAGTCTAGGTGAGTCAACACGGGTGGTAGATGATGTATTATCTTCAGAGACATAGGACATTATTTTGAATCTCCATTTTTTTTTAATATCTCTGTGTTCTTGGTTTGGTTACATAGCCTGTCTGGGCTTCATTTTTCTCTGCTTTAAAATGAGAGTAGCAATACGTCCCCTGCTAAATACATAGGAGGTAACCTCTCTGTCCTTCAGATAGAAAAAATTATGCCCCATACACGGGACTCTTATGCAGGGTGATTTATAATTTAACATTGTCACAAGCATTGTTTATTATGAGAAACTTGTTTTAGTGACTTGTAATTCTCTGGTTTCAAAGTGAGCAACTTTTGGTATGGTCTCTGCGGTGTCTGGTGGAAAAGGAGAAGGTGGGGGTATTGGAAGTGGGAAAGGGGAAACAGACAAGGCATGTAAGTTGCTTAAAAGAAACACATTTATGCAAAAAAAAAAAAAAAAAAAAAAAAGAAGAGCCTGAAAGAATACACAAGAGACTACGTAGTTTAGACAACTTGCTCACTCTCTTTGCAATCACTTCAAACTCTGTCTCTACAACTTACTAGCTGTTCAAATTCTGATATGTTATTTAATCCCTATTTTCTCCTGTATAGTATGAAGACATTAATGCACACTTAGTTTGCAGAGAGCTTTAAATGATATGATTTCTGTCATGCAGAAAATGTAAGGAAATAATGATAATACTAATAATTATACATAAATGCTCATCTGCTAATGATGACTTCTGGAAATATATAAAAAGATACTTTCACTTATCACTTTCTTTGCTTTTTTCTCACAGGTGGATACTGCTGTTGGTTTTCTCTGATTGTTTTGTATATCCCTATATCCTTCTGAGCTTAGTTTCTTTTGTACTGAAATATATCCTTTAGGAGTTCATTTGGAGATGCTTTGTTAGCAGTAAATGTTCTCAGTCTTTTAGTATAAAAGCTGTCTTGATTTTGCTCTTAATCCTGAATGATTACTTGGGAGGGTGTAGAATTCTAGGTTGACAATTGCCCACATCACGTGTAAGATATTATTCCATGACTTGCTTGCCTCTTTTATTGCTAAGGAATCAGCTTTCAGTCTTAGAATTGTTTATTTGTACATAATCTATCCTCTTCTTTTGCCTTATTCAAAACCTCAGTTTAATATTTAATGCCAAAAAAAAAGTGTGGTGTCACCTCCCTCAAAGAAATATTAAAAAAAAGAAAGACCACGCTTTGCTCTTATGTTCTGCTGTCCGCAACGGTGAGGTGAGTCCAGGTAGGGATTAGTTTTATTTCTCTTCCTAGGGACTGGATGTGATTCTTTAATCTAAGGATTCATATTTTGTTCATTCTGGAAAATTCTCAGGCATTATTTCTGTTCCAGATAGCTATTGCTGTCTAAAAAACTACCTTAAGGTGTAATGACTCCAAACCACAAACATTTAATGATATCTCATGATTTGGTGCTTCATGATTCCCGCAGGGCTCAGTTGGGTGATGTTTCTGCTCTACATGGCATAGAGGGGTCACTTAGGGGTATTCAGCTGGTGACTGTTCTGACTGGGAGGGTCCAAGCAGGCTAGTGCTTTGGCAGAGATGATTTCAAGGCTGACCTCCACCAGGCCACTCACCCTCTCCATATAATCTCAGAGTCCCTCCATATGGTGTCTTCAACACAGTACTTGGACTTCTTATATGGCTGCTCAGGGCTCCCAGCCAGCAAGGGGACATAGCTAGCCATTCAATGGCTAGATACGAAATTGGCTTCACTGTACTCTATTGCTCAAAGCAGTCTCAGGCTAATCTATATTCAATAGGAGGAATAATGGGAGGAATGTCAAAGAAATTATAGATATCCTTAAGCCTACCACAATTACTTTCTTTTGTCTTTTTTTAAACTTAAGTGTAATTGACATACAATATCCTATTAGTTTCAGGTGCACATAATAGTTATTCGATATTTATATACATTATGAAATGATCACCATGATAAGTCTAGTAACCATCTGTCACCATTCAAAGTTATTACAATATTATTGACTATATTCCCTATGCTGTACATTACATCCCCATGACTTTATTTATTTTGTAACTAGCAGTCTGTACCTCTTACTCCCCTTCACCTATCTTTCCCAACCCCCAAGCCCTCCTCACTCTGATAACTACCAATTCGTTTTCCTGTATCTGTGAGTCTGTTTCTGTTTTGTTTTGTTTTTTAGATTCCACATATAAGTCAAATCGTATGGTATTTGTCTTTGTCAGACTTATGTCACTTAGGATAATACCCTCTAGGTCCCTCTATGTTGTTACAAATGGCAAGATTTTATTCTTTTTTATGGCTAATATCCATCTCACAATTTCTTTTTAATATAGCTTCTTTCCTTCTGGAATTCTTAATACATATATTGAAATGTAGAATCTAATTTTTAATGTTCCTAAACCTCTTTCAGATATCCTCTATCTCTGCTGGATTCTGGATAAAGTCTTCCTAATGATCTTACAGTCCAGTAATTCTTCAACTATGTTGAATATGCTAATAAACTTATCTATTCAGTTTTTCATGTGATAGAGATAGAGATATTCATCTCCTGAAGTTCTATTTTGTTCTTTTAAAAATGTGGCTAATTTTTTTATATTGCCTTCTTTTCTCATGATTGAAGGCATGTTTTAAGGCTAATTTGAGCTGAAACCTCAAGCCACTGGGGTACCAAGACCAATCACTCACTCTCAACTTCTACATCTCCCTCCCCATGGGAGACACGCACGCACGCGCGAGCACACACACACACACACACACACCCTGCACCAGATCAACTCAAATACTTCAGCTCTGGGTTTCAGTTACCTCATTGTGTCTCTCAACTTGGGGGTTCCCTCTTTTTTTGTAAACTTATCTATTTTAAATATTTTTCAAATAATCTATCCAACATTGACACACGTGTAGGTGTGTTAAAGATTTCTTAATCTGTGATTTTGTAGTGAGAAATTCTATCTTCATTCTCTAATTAAAGAGAAAAATAAAGCAGAAAATAACGACCCTGAAATCAGAGACATTTTTTGTTTATGTTACAGCAGAGTGCACAAAAATGTGAAGATCTATAAATTTAGGAATAAATAAGTCTTGATTGATACGGACAACTTAAAAGACAATCTCAATTCAAAATACAACTATTTTGAACAAGTTGTATTTAATTAAATAATGGTGAGTTTGAAGCAAATTCTTCCTAGGAGAGCTACTTCACTTGATAATGTATGAATGGATATTTTTATAGAAAAATGTTTTGCTAAGTTAGTTGCTCTCTGCATCAATGTTACAGTCAGAATAATGGAGACAATAAAATTAGTTCCTGCTACCTAAAGTTTCATACTTCAACATGACAAAATAATGTTTCTTATTTATCTTTTTTCCTCTATGCATAGCCTTCTGCTGACAACGCCAACTTTTCTTCTGCACATCTGCAAGCAAATAAATGATTATTTGCTAATAATTTAACACAATATACATCATTTTATGGATAATCATGTTCATTTACAAAGCTAAGCATTTTTATTCATCCGATAGTTCTCTCAAAGGTCTTCTATAATAAAAAGTATGTCAACAGTAAATAGTTTGTTGAGGTTGCAATGATGCTTTCTGAAGGACTCAGTATGTTTTCTGGCTTTGAGAAAACTGGTATTAGGAATATTATGACAACAAGTATATCAATGTTATTTTCCTTTTGAAATGTGAATACCTCTAAACAATAGTGCCAATACTACCTTTTTTTGGAAGTGAAAGAAAAATAAATAAACCAAAAAAAAAAATTTCCTAGTCCAGCCCCAGGCCCTTTAAAAGAAGCCGGTATGCCCATGGTAATGAACACCAGAAATTAGTAAATAATCTTGCTGTAAGCTTCGGAGTCCTAGCTCTAGAATTTACCCCAAATAATTTCTTTTATCTGCTTCCTTTAATTCTTGCCTTCCTCTTAGGTGGTTACAAAACTTTCTTATCTTTGTTCCAATATTTCAGTCCACGCATCAACTTCTTGACTTGTCCTAGAGGAGGTGCAGTTGGTAAAACAAAGTAAAACTAGATCCATCTTTTTAAAATATTATTCTGTTCCTCTACACAATACATCACCTTCATAGGAATGACTAATAATTTTGAATTTTTTTCATGCCTTTTTTTGTCTCCTGCTAGTTATTATAGTTTTCAGTTTAGATGCCACTACATCTAGAAAGTTTCCCCTAAACCATGAGGTCAGAGCCAAATGCCCCTTCTACATGTTCTGTTGGTAACTGTTCTTAATTCTCTAGTGATGCATGTCATTCATTCTTTCTCAATAAACAGTAAAGAAGATATTTCAAAAGCAATTGCATAGTCTATATTGACAAAAACAGTACACAATATATAATTCAATCACATTCTTAGAAGGTAGTAGGCAATCTGAAATTATCTTTAAATGAATGTATCAATTGAAAAATCAACAAATTGACCAAAGAATGAGTCCCACTCAGTGGAAATTTAGGAAGAAGAAAATTCTGTGAAATATAAATGAGTTATTAGTTAATGAATGTAAGCATATAACTGGTTACTCAAAAATTTCTCAATAAATGATAAGGGAGTCTTTTTGTAACCTCAGTATACGGGCTTTTAGTATATATTATATATGTGTGTGTGTATTGATGATGAGAGTGAGTTTTGGGGGGAGAGGTCATGCAGGAACAAAATTCACCTGTTCTTTGCTTATGATCTCATATTTATGGCATTTTGTATTGTCAGTTTGCAATCCTAGAAATGGAATAACAAATAAGTCCTTTTGAAAGTAAGATAAAATAAAATAATCAAGTTTCACAACCTCTTTTATAAAATTTTCTTTCTCCATATATACATAATACATGTGTATATATTACATATGTGTATACATGTGCATATTTCTCTTTTGTTAGCTTAAAATAGTAATTCATCAAGAAAACTGTTTGAAAAGTGAAAGCAGCCACTAGTATGTTTTATTGAGGCAGACCAACAAGCACTAACCACTAATATTTTTATTGTTGAATAAAGCAGTTTAGGAGCAAAATATTTATTAAAAGTTACCTTATTTGATCTTTACAAGAACTCACTGAGACTGAAGAAATATCGCTATTGTCATTATATACATGAAGAAGCGGGTTAGTTAAATTTCTTTTGTGACAAAATCAATGAGTTGCATATCTGGGACTTGAACCCACGTCTTTTAGTGATATCAATAGTAACCACAATTATTGAGTTACTTTTGTGTTCAGTGGACTATTCTATGTGCTTTAAATATCTATATATTTTTTGCTTTGTACACTGAAATAATTATATATTCACAGGAAGTTGCAAATGGTACAGAAAGGCCCCAATTTCCCTCAATGGTAACATTTTACAGTACTATAGTACAATGTCAAAATCTGGAATTTAACATTGGTACAGTTCACAGAGTTTATTCTGGTTTCATTGGTTTTACATGTACTCATTTGTGTATGGGGGTGTGTGCATATGTGTGTGTGTGTTTCTGTGCAATTTTAACACATGCATAGATTCGTGTAACCACTACCACAATGAAGACACTGTTCCATCACCACAAAGATCCACCATGGTACCCCTTTATATTTACACCCACTCGCTTCACCTCCTTTCATTCCTAACCCCTGAAAACTAGTAATCTGTCTCTTTTTCTATAATTTTGTCATTTCAGGAATATTGTTTGGAATCATATAATATGTGCTCTTTCAATATTGGCAATCGTCACTCAGCATAACTTTCTTGAGATCCATTCACGTTGTATGTATTGACAGTTTGCTCCTTTTTATTGCTGAGTATTATTCCATGGTATGGATATAGCACAGGTCATTTCACCATTCACCCACTGAAGGACACATGGGTTGTTTCCAGTTTGGGGCTTACAGAAAAGCTGCTGTGAACATGCATGTACATGTTTCTGTGTTGACAGAAGTTTTCATTTCTCTGGATAAATGCCCAGGAGTGCAATTGCTAGACCATAAGGCAAGCATATATTTGTTTTTTTAAAAAAATGTCAAACTGTTTTTCAGAATGACTGTACCATTTTACATTACCATCCACAATGTGTGAGATATCCAGTTTCTCTGCATCTTATCTAGCATTTGGTATTGCCACTGTTTCTTTATTTGAGCTATTCTAATAGGTATGTAGTGCTGTCCCATTATGGTTTTAATTTGCCTTTTCCTAGTGGCTCATGAAATTGAACATATTTTTTGCATACTTATTCTCCAGGGGTATATCCACTTTGGTGAAATATCCATCCATAAATGTTTATATTTAATAGACATACTTAAATGTATCTATAATTATGTGCTCACAATATTGTTAGCATTCCATATCTTCTTTTCATGGAAGAGCTAGGAAAATTACAGAGAAGCTAAGTAATATGCCCAAAGGCACACTGCTAAGAAGTAGTAAAGCCGAGTTAAAAGTTCTGGTTTAATGCCAACCTTATGCTATTTCACATATACCACACTTTGCTGATTTTTCCACTTGATTATTTTATTGAGCTGGCTAAGTTGTAGAGATGCCAGGCCAAAATCTTGAAGAAAGAAAACATGTTGCATCTTTACTATGTACTTATAAATATCAGTCCTCAAACACTTCACAAGTTTAAAAAAATAGGAAAAAATTAAAGATGACAGAATACACGAAATATGCATTTTACGAGCATTTTTAACATGCTTTGTATTAATAAACCATAACGAAATTTACTCTGAGGTTACTTTACAACTCAAGATATGAACCTAAAGTAGAAATATCTTTTTAAGAAAATAGGTATTTTATGCTTGATTGGTTAAACAAATAATCCCATTTAAAACAAGATAAGGAATGTGGAATAGGGGTGGGAAGTTGAGAGTTTGGGATGGAAAAAGGAACAACAAAGAGGCTTGTTTGCAATTTGCCTTCACTAATCACCTTGTACATCCTTACCACGGTGGAGAATTAGAGAGTGGTGGGTGCACATGTTGTTAATTACAGACTGGCAGACATTCTTCAGCTGAAATTAATTAATTACCTTCCTCTGGGTGGGAGAGTCCCAGTGTGGTGGTTGAGATGTAGGGTCATGATTCCCTCTATCAATTTTGTATTTGATTATATTAGTCCTGACAAGCTTTTCACTAAGGACATTATATAGTTCAATTAATAGCGATATTCTCCTTCAGCTATTTCAACACCGAATTACTTGAAATTAATGTTTGATGTCCTTGGTGCTCTGTTTTTGTAAGATTCTGGTTCTTATTCATTAAATACAGATATTTGTCATTTTTATATGAATTTCTACTTAGAATTATTGTCTGGTGATTGGCATATCTTACCCGAAGACGATTAACCCCCCTCCCATCAAATGAATTTTGACAGAAAAAAGGGGGCCTTATCTAAATCTGAAAGATTGTAAATTCTTTCATGGTTAATCTCAATAAAACAACAAATGAATGTAATAGCAAATGTTGTCACTCATGTCTGGAATAACTCATTCACCCATCCGTCCATTTGGTTGGGCGTTTGTTAACCAAAGAAATAGTTAAACAGCACTCTAGAATGTGTATACTACAAAGAGGAGAGCATGAAATAGCTGCCCAAGAAACCCACGGGGAGCTACTGCCAAACAGCATGCTTGATATTGCAATACAGGAAGAAATATAAACGCCAATATCTTCTGTTCAGTGAGGAAGCCCTTTTTGGGTCACATACAACTTGGAAGTCATTCTTGTCCAGTCAGAATCTATAGCAGCCACTTCAACATCAGAGGGTTCTCAGAAGTGAGCTCAAGCGTGGTAGAGGGTAAATTGCAGTAGGCGTTTTCTAGACCAGACAAGGAGAAGTCAGCTCTGCATAGATATTTGTGGTAACTAGTTCGCGACAGGCTGAGTGCAGTTGAAAACCTATTTAAATTTGTAAACGTTGAATGACTGTAGTTGAAGAGACTGAAATATCCCTATGATAAGTATATCATATTGTATATTGCAGATAGAACAAGTGAATTGAGACAAAAAATAAAGTTTAAAACAGAAAGGAATCAGAGAACAGTCCTAGAAATCATTAGTCAAAGATGTCATCTTGATAGAGCCCATTGACTCTGCCTCAACTTCCTAAGGGTTCCTTTAGTGAAGAAAGTTATATATATACATATATGAATATATACATAGAAAGTTATAGATATATATATGAAAGAAAGTTATATATATGACTATATATGAAAGAAATATATATATATGAATATATTCATAATTTATTTCATTCACAATGTTTCATATATATGAAAGAAAGTTATATATATTCATATATATGAATATATATGAAGAAAGAGATAGATTAATATTATGTATGTAATGTATGCATATATATGAAAGAAAAAAATATTTTGTCTATCCCAATATTTCATCCTATGAAGACAATAAGAGAATTAATTGAGGAAGTTTAAACTACTGAAGTTAAGATTTTATTTTTATTGCAGAGAGACACCAACAGTTAACTTGATTTGGTGTAGAAAGGCAAGAATCCCACTTCATGGCTCAGAAATCATACCAGCTGCCCACACAGTTAGGCCCATTCCAGAACAGAATCTACATCTACACATTGGTATTCTGTCGTCCAAGCTCTGCTCTGCTCTCCAAATTCAATTTGTTAAGGGCTTGGTCAGACAATTTAGAGTTCATTATACTCAGGGAGGCTCATTCAAACAAACTGAACTCAAAGAACACGGATGTGTATAAACCTGAATTCTCATTAACTTTGCTTAATGAGTATTCCTTTCTCAGAATAAAAAAATTAATGTATATTATACATGGCAAATATTTCCCATTATTAGAGTACCTAGGAGGAATAATAACAATTTGCTATGCGTGAATTCGTAACTGGTATACTCTTGGCTGTGGAAATCCACATTAAATTGAATAATTTTAAATTCAGAAAATATTGGGCAATATTTACTCACAATCTCAGTTTAGCCTAAAAAGGTGACATCCATGTGGCTTGAGGAACTCTCAACTCTGGGAAAGCAACATTTAAAGCTGTGTTGGTAATGTGCTTCTCCCTCAGTTGACTCACACTCTCATAGACGTTGGAAGTATAAAAGTGAGCTTGGATTTTTTTCCCCTCACCTTGCTCAGTCCAAAGTTCTGGAAAATAATGTCTCAATAAACAATCACCATGTATAGTGATAACTCCTGGGCTGGAATGTGGGAAAAGACGCTATTGTCACTAGAAGCTAGTATGTTTGAGGTTTCATCCTTAATCTAAAAAGAAAAAAATTGCTATGGAAGCCCCAGGGCTACCTTTGGACAGTTATTAAATCTGACTCAATAATTCAGAAGATTGTTAAGAGACTATAGGAAGGGAATGAGCATTCAAGGAGAAAGATAAATCAGGTGCAAAGGTAGTAAGATATGAGAAAAATCTGAAATATCAAGAAATTTTGAATAAATTGATGTGAAGGGATGATAAACAGTATTCCATGCAAGTGGAAACCAAAAGAAATTGAGGAGAGCTATACTTATATCAGACAAAATAGACTTTAAGCCAAAATTGGTAACAAGAGACAATAAAGGTCATTATATAATGATAAAGATGTCAACTCACCAAGAAGATATAATAATTTTATATATGTACACCCAATATCAGAACACCTAAATATATTAAGCAAATAGTAACAGATCTGAAGGGAGAAATAGACAGCAATGCAATAATAGTAGGGGACTTCAATACCTCACTTTCAGCAATGGATAGACCATCCAGACAGAAAACCAACAAGGAAACATTGGACTTGAACCATACTTTAGACCGAATGGACCTAACAGACAGATACAGAACATTCAGTCCAAGAGCAGCAGAATACACATTCTTCTCAAGTGCACACAGGGAACCCTTGTGCACTGTTGGTGGGAATGTAAATTGGTGCACCACCAGTGTAGAAAACCGTATAGACCTTACTCAAAAAATTAAAATAGAACTACCATATGATCTAGCAACCCTACTTCCGTGTATATATATCCAAAACAATTGAAGACAGTGTCTCAAAGAGATATTTGCACAGCCATGTTCATAGCAGTGTTATTCACAATAGCCAAAAAGTGAGAGCAACCCAAATGTACATGAGTGGATGAATGGGTTAACAGAATGGGGTATTACCATACAATGTAAGTCAGCCTAAAAAGGAAGGAAATTCTGTTACACGGCATAACATGGATGTACTTTAAGTACGTTATGCTAAGTGAAATAATCCAGTCACAAAAAGACAAACACTAAATGACTCCACTTACATGAGGTGCTTAGAGTAGTCAAAATCATAGGAGCAGAAAGTAGAATGCTGGTTACCAAGGGCTACCAAGGGAGAAATGGGGAGTAGTTGTTTAATGAATACAGAGTTTCAGTTTTGCAAGATGAAAAAGTTCTGGAGATCTTTTGCACAATAATGTAAATACATTTAATATTACTGAACTGTGCACTTAAAATGGTTAAGATGGTAAATTTCATGTTGTGTATTTTTTTTACTACAATTAAAATGTTTACAATTATCTATGTTTATTAGAGGATCTGGCACATATGTAATACTTAATAAATGTTAATAATAATTTATTGTTATTATTTTATGGTAATTACAAAAAGTAAATACAAACAGTAATTATAGTATTATATCCATTTTAATAGTCTAAAACTATAAAATAAATCTGTAGATATATTTATACATAGTAACTATACATACATTATTTTACTATTATTTATCATCATGATTTTTTTAGAGATAATAAATGATTATAATGTAATAATATTGATGATAAATCAAAGATACTCTGTCCATATTATGGAGTAACCCAGAAGTAAATTGCTGTATTCTTTTGTACTGTGTGTATGATCAGCATACCCTTGAGAATTACTGCGCCAAAAAAGACCACCCTCACATCCCTGCAATCCTATAACTCTTTATGAGATTGCAGCAATCTGTCTAGGCTATGATTCTGAACTTGGTGGTGATGGTGCTAAAAACTGTTAGTAAAATCTTTCCCTAGTTCTCTTTATACATAGTCAAGCCACAGCATTTATTGGCCAATAAAGCTAGCAGGACAGTATCAGACTGAAGTTTATAGCATAGTAAGAGTCTTTCGTATTTGCATAATGCTTTTATCATTTATAAAGCTTTACACATACTGTATGTTGTTTAGCTTCACAACAACCCTGTATAATTATTTTCACTTATGGCTGAGGAAATAAAGTTCTCCAGGAAGTGAAAGAACTTGTCCAAAATGAGGCAGCAGGGAAATGTGTAATTTGGGGTTTGATCCCTTCAAGTCCAGTGCTTTTCCTATCATATCATTCCTTCTAGATACCAGAAAACCATCAGGACCACGTTGATAGAGAATCACTGATGTTAGAGAATAAAATGGATTACAAAAAACAGAAGAAATTTTTGAGACTCAGTTCTCTGAACTTAAAATGATGTTGCTTATGCCCATCCTACAAATCAATATAGCACAGTGCTTTCTTCCCAATTTAAATCAGTTCCAATCAATCATATGGCAATGTGTTCTCAGGTATCTATTTCCTGATCTTCCCACTCTATAACTCTGTAGAGTTAACTCCCAGTAAACCTCAGTACCGTACACTCCCTCTTTCCTAACACTCATCTCAAGTGAGCTACTTGCTTAATGTCTGTGTCACCATGAGATTTTGTGGCAGTAAGCATCCCAATCATCACACTTCTCTATAGTTACCTTCTTTAAAATGTGAATTTTCAGTTCCTAACGTTGTCAGGTCTGAGCCTAAGCTGTAAGGAGGTTTTCATGTTTCCTCTTGCCTCTACCATCATTATGAGAGGAACATACCCAAGCAAGCCCACTAGTCACTGAAGGTGTATAAAAGACATGTAGGGCAGAGCCTAAATCAGCTGACCTCCAGCTGACACCTAGATGTGTGAGAGAGGGTATCAGTAAAAATGGTGGATTAAAGATCCCCAAATCCTCTGATTTTTTTCCATAAAAGCAATGGGGACACTGGAAGAAATTGTCAGAATCAACATTTTCAGAACTCTGGAAATTAACCAAAGGCCTGAAGCATTTGGGGGAGAAAAATGGGTAACTTAGTAAAAACAGCAAGCTTTCTGGCATTTTAACTCGCCTTGTTCCCATCACTCCCTCCTATCTCCATGGTAGCTTCCAAAACCAACAGCCCACAATCACAGGAAAACCAGCAATCCGGTAGCCACTAGAAGGGATAGAATTGGACTGGAGCTCCTTCAAGGTCTCATTTCCAGAGAATTATCATTACTTGACCTGTGTGGTGGTTCCTTGGATGAACCAACTCACAATATTGTCTTTATTTGTCCTGACTCTAAGTCTTCCCAGTGCAGACAGCCTTTCCCCTAGGGGCATTTGTTGAAAACAATCAGAGGCAATTGTTTAAGATCATGGCTTCCTGAGGTGGTGTATGTCAATTAGGGAAAACAATATGCTGATTTAAAACTTAAAATCAAAACCTGTGGAATCACATGTCTATAGGAAGCTTTGAAAAATCCTGATATATTTCTGGGAATCTGGAAGGCCATATACATGTGTAAGACTGTGTGCATGTCCAGGAAAGAGCTGCGAAGGCCGTAATCTCTCACTTATGGTTTATCATGTGTCACTGCATAAGCAGAAGGTGAAGGAAGCAGGTGAAGTAGTGAAATACCTGGCTGAATGTTGAAGGCATGCCCCAATATGCACACAAATGCCCTCAGCAAAGACTTGGAAATGTATTGGTTCCAAATATTTGAGGAAATCTCTGTCCATTCATTAGCTGGCTGCAAACCTAACTGACAGAGATTTTAATGTCCACACACAAAAAAGAATACAGACTTTACAGAATTAGGTCAGAAAAGTCACAACACAAACAAACAATAACAAGCAATAGCACATCAGCAAACTCTGGGGAGAGGGCAGAATCTGATTTCCAGAGTTCTCACATTATATTACTTAAAATGTCCAGTTTGCAATAAAAAATTATGAGACATGTAAAGAAAGAAGGAATTATCACTCATATGCATAAAAGAAGCAGTCAATAGAAACTTTTCCTGAGGAGCCCCAGATTTGGGATTACTAGAGAAAGACATCAAATCAGTTATTCTAAATACTTACAAAGCACTAAAGGAAATCATATCTAAAGAACTAAAAGAAAGTTTTAGAACAGTATCTCAAAAATTAATAAAGTTATTTTAAAAAGAACCAAACAGAAATGATGGAGTTGAAAAGTACAACTATAATGAAAAATTCACTGGAGGAGCTCAGGGTATTGGAGCAAGCAAGAAAAGAATCAGCAAACTTGAAAATAAGTCAATGGAGATGTGTGCAAGAGCCCATCCAAGAGCAGGAGTGCCAGTCAGCTGAGCCCCTCACTTAGATCAGCAAACTCCCAGCAATCCCCAGATGTGCGTGCTAAATAAATGCTTACTGTCATGTGCTTCTGAGAATAGACGGTTGTTTCTTATGAAGCATTATTATGACTATAATTAAGTGATACAGACAGTAAGTATCTTGAGGGCCACTGCCACATCTACATTGCTCACTGCTGCATATTCCAATGCCTGGCACATAGTAGTTACTCTACAAATATTTGTTTAAAATGATTTGTTTTTAATTGAAAAGTGTCCTCTGATTTTAGCTTTAGTCTCCTCCTTCACAGAATATGCGTGTTGAATTTTGTTTATTCTCAAGTCTTGAATTGTCATATTATTTATAGGTATTCCATAAAAACTACATCTCAGCCTCAGTTGTATAAGATAAAAAAAGTTGCACGTAAATGATGGAAAGATGTATTGACTACCCCTAATGAGAGATGTTGGAAGTTGCTTAGGAACCATGTTAACAAGTGATTTTTCCTATACTTGAAAAAAAAAGGGAACTGTTGTATAAGTGGACTATATCTTGTTAACTGTCTCAAGGCATTTTTCCTAAATACATACCACTGTCTTC
The DNA here is from genome assembly GCA_031878705.1 of Tapirus indicus. Lineage (NCBI taxonomy): Eukaryota > Metazoa > Chordata > Mammalia > Perissodactyla > Tapiridae > Tapirus > Tapirus indicus. Next base: position 24,870,763 of record CM062927.1, on the reverse strand, counting down.
TCTCTTAACTTTACTCCACACAACCAATATGCACTTATTTGGAAGAAAAAGGACTTTGTCCCTATAGTTATATTTCAGTAGTAACATTTCAGCTCAACTCCATGTCGCAGTTTTCCTCAAAAAGGTTATAGCCTTTTGATGGAAAATCAAACTCATTATTTAACTATAAAAGTGTTACTGGCTTGACTATAATTCTTTACTGTTCTGCCCTTTAATGTAAAATTTGCTGTAGGATAATCCAAACACACTCAAAATTAATGTACAAGAACAAAATTCTTTGAGATATTTTCTGAAGTGTAGCATTTTGAAATCCAATTCAGTGTTCAAAAATCATTATTTTATCTGTTGTTATTCCCAAACAACACTGCTGATACACTTATTTCTTCAAAGTCACTTTTCACAATTTAAACTTAAGATTTGGTGTAATATCAAATCTGTCTCTGGCATGGCTGCCTCCTCCTAATTTTAATTCCTTTTTGGTAACTGCCTTCATCTCTAATTCTACTGTGGTTGAGAAGACTTGCCCACATTAAAGCATGGAAGTCCTGACCATCTCATTCTTTCCCAGGATCCTTGTCCTTTTTGGCCATTTCCTATCTTCCCAAATAGAAATATCTCACATATTTTCTCAAGTAGATACTTAACTCCTAGAGATTTTTGAAGTTTAAGTAAGATAACTTATGTGTGCTTTATTACCTGCTTGACATGCTTAAAAACTGTTTTAATTGAACATTTATTATTACTTATTATTATTCTTATTATTTGTTGGGACTGAAAAGTAGAATTCAGAGTGCGTTTTCTCTAGTCATGACGCTTCTCCTCTGGCTTCCTACACTTCATGCTGTCACAGTCTCCAGATGTGTTCATAGCTTCTCCACTACAACTCTAAGATTCCATTCAGTCTGACTATACCTGAAGATATAATCTGATACATTAATTTCAATTACCCATTTAAATGTTTCCCCACAATTTTATTTTCAATAATTTTCATTGCCTCAATGTTCCAGGGATATTTGGCTGATCAGTTTCAATAAGAATCAAGAGTCTGATGACAATTCTGTCTTTCTTCTTAGTGAGATTCTTAGCTAATTTGTTGGGATTATAGTTCCTCCTTTTCAATCCCATTATCTAATGAGTCATCCAATTCTGTTGCTTGTTGAACAGAAGTCCCACCTATTCACCATTCCACCAGTGGAATGGCTTCACTTTGGGACTGGATTTGTATAACACCTTACTACTTGATCCTTCTAACTTCATTCTTTCTCTAATTAATTCATTCTGCTCTTCACTATCTGACAAGTCTTCCCATTCTATATTCATGTCACTCAATTATCTATAAGAATGTCTATGCCAGCTAGCTCTAGAGTGAGGAACCATCACAGTTTTCCTGGAATTGAGAGAGTTCCTAGGACACGGGACTTCCAATGCTAAAAGCAGTAAAGTCCTAGGCAAATCAGGAGAGTTGGTCACCCTACCTGTGCCTCACCAGACATATTCTCAGTTTAGACTTCTCTATGCTGCCAAATGGAATCTCATTTTTCTAGCTACACAAATATTGATTTGTTCATTTAGGATTTCCATTCCAAAATTTGTCCCATAATGCCTACTAATAGCAGAAGAAACTGAGACTAAAAAGGAATATACTGTAGCTAAATATATGATTTAGAGTCAATTTCTCAGGTTAAATCTGATTCCAAATGGTGTGTTCTTAGTACTACACCATACTACTGGAGACAGTTTCCCTTCCTTTAAATATTCTCCAGTGTAGAGTAGGAGAAACAAAATGCACATTATTACAAATTTTTAAATGTGCTATTAAATTGTACAGAGCCAAGTTTGAGTTTAAGGTGAAAGAGACTCCAATTTTTCTGAGGAAATAAATCAAGAAAGCTTTTAGTGATGATGAAACATTAAATTAAATCTTGAAAATTAGGAGATAGTACGTGTCTGGGACACAAACAAGAATAAGTACAGAGATAAAAATGTAGACAGAGATTTCAGATCAAGGAAAAATCCAAATAAAAGCATATAAGTGGGGGACTGAGAGGATAGGTTCAGGAAAGTTGGGATAATATCATGGAATATCTTGGAGATCAAGTAATGAATCAGTGCGTTATCTTTTAATTTTATTTAGAATATCTGAACCTGATTTTCTATGGCCTTAGCCCAACCTAGAGAACCTTGATCACTGAGTGCCTTTTAACCTGTTGTTTTGGAAGATTCATCTACAGTGATGGCTACAATAGGATGGAGACAAGTGAAGAGAAATGGGGAGATCAATTAGGAGGCTATATCGGTAATCTAATAAAAGAGGTAGCAGTCATACTGTGGTAGCCCACTTGTCAGACAGAATTAACAGGACTAGAGGGCAGATTTTTGAATTTTAATCATTTTCTTACCATATATAATCCTTAAGCAAGCATTTGTTAAATGACTGTTATGGTATAAGCATTGTCCTGGGGACAGGAAAACAAGCTTAATTGTGAAATAATGCCTTTCTTCAAGAAGCACGTAGTCCAGAAGAAAAAGAAATCAGACAAATACATGATATTTACCATATTTAGAAGTTTCTAAGTTATGTTAAATATCAATGATAGAAGCTCAGTCCATCTTCAGGGATTCAGGGAGGCTCTTTGGAAGAAGTGAAGCCTGAAATGATTTTTGATGTAATAGCAGGAGTTAAGATGCAAAAAGAGAAAGAGTAACATACCAGATATATAGGGGATAGAACTTCCAGGCAGAGTGAGCAGGAAGAGGATTTTGGAGCTCTGAACTTTTATATTTTTAGAGCAATAATGAAGTGGTAGCAGATAAAACTAGAGTGATGGATAGGTAAGCAAAGCCCAGGCAATGGGGAAACATTGTAGACTATGTTTCCATCGGAGCTGTTTCCTATTGGAAATCACAAAGCACTGAATGGTATAAGAAAAAAAGGAAGTAGAATCATGATATCATGAGAGTTTTTTTAGAGAGTACATGCTGGAAGTCCTATAGGCAATGTTCATGTAGCTAGGTTGAAGCTAGAGGCACGTAGACTAGCCAGCAGGCAGTTTTTGTACACTAAGAGAAGAGAAAAAAAAGGTGATGGAGGCCATACTAACATTCTATTTTTGAGGTCTTCTCCATGATTCTACATGCAAATGTCATGATATTTGATAGCTTGGCCTCATAACAGATATTTTACATAGCATATTATTTCATTTTACGTTAAGTAACCTAAACATCCTCAATAATAGATCTGCCTAAAGGAAGAGTTGGTGATCCTACATTTTAGGAAAGGCACCTGGCAATTGCATAAAGCAAAAAATGGCATCCAATTTAAAATATTGGCTACCTACCATGAAACATAAAATACAAATAAGCCTCAAAAGTATACTTCCAAAGACTTTTCCTCTCCTTTGGAATTGATTCATCTTTCCCAAAAGAGTGGTTATGCACAGACTTCAAGTTTCAATGTCATGGAGAGTGACATCAGCAGGAAAGAGGAAAAGGAAGTCTCAGCCCTCATTCTCCCACAGAAACACTGATTTAACAACACTTTAAGGAACAAAATATCTTATGAAAAGTTCAGATTTCAATTAAGAAGTTGTAGTATCCCAGATAAGTACAAGAACAAGATCAGCTGCACTGAAATGAGTAAGAAAGCAAATTAACTTTACATGTGTCAGGCCCTCCCTGATGCCAGCAAAGCTCAGCACCAAGAAAGATCTTGACTACTCACAGAGGAGGGCAAGGAGAGAAAATGGAGTGAACATTCAACATCCTGGGCATTTCAGTGCACTGCTAGAGGGCAGGCTTCTGTCACATCACACACAGAGAACTGAAAGAATTTTCATTGTTTTGATGCCTGGAACAGCTGGGGGAAGGGCACCTTCCTACAGCTGGCTTTGCTATGCAAGTTTCGGAGAAGGTACGGAACTGAGGTTTCTCCTTCAGGAGGGAGGGAGGAGTGGAGTGTAGTTGCAATGTCCCCAGAACTTCAGCACATTGCTTGAGGGACTAGTTTCTGCCCCACATAACACAGAGGTCTGAAGAAAGTGACATAGTCAGACACCAGATGGAGCAGGAGATTATGGGTTCCAGAAAACAACAACAGACTGGACTCCTGGGGCAGCTAGTAACAAAGGCTCAGAATCTATAGGCAGGCTGGCTGGTGAAGGCCTTCCTCAGCCAAAACCAGTCCATAAAGACTGGAAGAGGTGGCTCTTACTTCAAACATACAGACATCAATGCAAAGCTACAAGGAACTTGCAGAATCAGGAAAACAAAACACAATAAAAAGAACAAAAGGAATCTCCAGTAACCAACCTTGAAGAATTGGAGATCTATGAAATGCTTGACAAAGAATTCAGAATAATCATCTTGAAGAAGCTGAGTGAGTTACAAAAGAATGCAGATAGACAACTAAATGGAATCAGGAAGACAACACATGAATAAGTGAGAAGTTAAAAAAATAGAAATAATGAAGAAGAACCAAACAGAAATTGTAGAGATGAAGAATGTAATAACTGAATTAAAAAATTCACTGAAGGGGTTCAGCAGACCTGATCAAGCAGAAGACAGAATTAGTGAACTCAAAGACAAGCCATTTGAAATTAACCAGTGAAAGGATCAAAAAACAAACAAAAAAACAAAACAAAAGAATGAAAGAGTGAAGAAAGTCTAAGGGAATTATGGGACAACATCAATCAACAATATATGCATTATGGGAGTCCCAGAAAGAGAAAGGGGCAGAAATTTAAAGAAATAATAATTGAAAACATCCCAAATCTGGGGAGGAAATTGGACTTCCAGATTCATGAAGCTCAAAGAAACTCAAATAAGATAACTGCAAGAAGTCTACACAGAGACACATTATAATCAATTGTCAAAAGTCAATGGAAAACAAAGAATTTTGAAGGGAGCAAGAGAAAAGTGACTCATAATGTTCAAGGGAGGCCCTGTAAGACTATCAACAGATTTATTAGCAGGAATTTTGTAGGCCAGAAGAGTGGAATGATATATTCAAAATACTGATGGAAAGAAAGTGCCAGCCAAGAATATCATGCCCAAGAAAACTGTCTTTCAATAATGGAGAAATGATGACTTTCACAGGCAAACCAAACCTGAGGGAGTTTATCACCACTAGATCTGCCTTACAAGAAATGCTAAATGGGGTTCTTCAAATTGAAACAAAAGGGTGCTAAACAGCAACACATAAGCATATGAAAGTATAAAACTCACTGGTAAAGGTATATGTATATAGATAAATACAGAATATTAGGGTATGTAAAACTTTTAACTCTAGAAAAGCTCAGAACCAGATGGCTTCACTGGTGAATTCTCCCAAACATTTAAAGAATTAACACCAATCCTTCTCTACCTCTTTCAAAAAACTGAAGAAGAAGGAATGCTTCCAAACTCATTTTATGAGGCCAGATTTACCCTGATACCAAAGCCAGACAAAGAAATTACCAGAAAAGAAAACTACAGGCCAATATCTCTAATGAACATATATGCAAAAGTCCTCAACAAAATATTAACAAACCAAATTCAACAGCACATTGAAAGGATCACATACCATGACCAAGTGGGATTTATCCCTTGGGTGCAAGGCTGGTTAAATATATGCAAATCAATTAATGTGATACACCAAATTACAGAATGAAGGATCTTAATAGATGCAGAAAAAGCATTTGATAATATTCAAAATCCTTTCATTATAAAAACTCTCAATAAACTATGTATAGAAGGAATTTACTACAATACAATAAAGGCCATATATGACAAGCCTACAGCTAATATCATACTCAACAGTGAAAAACTGAAAGGTTTTCCTCTAAGATCAGGAACAAGGCAAAGATGGCCAATCTCGCCATTTCTATTCAACATAGACCTGGAAATCCTAGCCAGAGCAATTAAGCAAGAAAAAATAAATAAATAAAAGGCATCCAAATTGGAAAGTTAGAAGTAAAATTATCTGTTTGCAGATGACATGATCTTACATGTAGAAAATCGTAAAGACTCTGCCAAATACTGTTAGATTAATATTTGGGAGGGATGTAGGACAAAAAATCAACATACAAAAATCAGTTGTTTCCACACACCAACAACAAACTATCCAAAAAAGAAAAAAGAAAACAATTCCACTTACAATAGCATCAAAAAGAATTGATGAAAGAAATTTAGAAGACACAAACAATTGAAAAGATACCCATGCTCATGAATTGAAAGATATAATATTGTTAAAATGCCCATACTACCAAAAGCTACCTGTCATAGTCTCAATGACATTTTTTATCAAAATAGAAAAAAAATCCTAGAATTCATATGGAACCACAAGACTCTGAATTACCAAAGCAATCGTGAGAAAGAAGAACAAAACTGGAGGCATCACACTTCCTGATACAAAGCTATTATATTAAAGACAGCATGGTACTGGCATAAAAACAGACATATAGACAAATGGAACAGAATAGAGTACCCAGAAATAAACCTGTGCATATACAGTCAACTGATTTTCAACATGGGTGCCAAGAATACACAATGAGGAAAGGACAGTCTCTTTAACAAACAATACTGGGAAAACTGGATATCCACAGGCAAAAGAATATATTTGGACCCCTTAACTTACACAAAAAATCAACTCAAACTTGATTAAAGATTTAAACATGAGACCTGAAACTATAAAACTCCTTGAAGAAACCATAGGGGAAAAGCTTCAAGACATTGGGCTTGGCAATGATTTCTTGGATTTAACACCAAAAGCACAAGAACAGAAGCAAATTAGACAAAGGGGACTACATCAAACTAAAAAGCTTTTGCACAGTAAACAATCCAGAGAGTTAAAAGGCAACCTATAGAATGGCAGAAAATATTTGCAAACCATACAGCTGATAAAAGATTAATATCTAAATTATAAAAGAAACTTTTACAAGTCAATAGCAAAAACTAAATAAACTGATTAAATACGGGCAAAGGACTCGACTAGATATTTCTCCAATTACAACAAATGGCCAAAAGGCACATGAAAATGTGCTCAACATCACTAATCATCGGGGAAACACAAATCGAAACTGCAATGAGGTTATCAGCTCACACCTCTTAGGATGACTATTATCAGAGAAACAAAAGATAGAAAGTTTTGGTAAGGAATTGGAGAAATTGAAACTCTAATACACTATTGGTGGGAATTTAAATTGGTAGAGCCATTAAGGAAAACAGTGTGGAGTTTCCTCAAAAGAATTAAAAATAGAATTACCATCCCATTTCTGGGTATACACCCAAAAGAATTGAAATCAGGATCTCAAAGAGATATCTACACTTTCATGTTCACTGCAGCATTATTCATAATAGCCAAGATATGAAAACAACCTAAATGTCCATGGATGGATGAACAGATAAAGAAAATGTGGTATATACATAAAATGGAATTTTTATCAGCCTTAAAAAATAAGGAAATCCTGTCATTTGTGACAACATGGCTGAACCTGTAGGACATCATGCTAAGTGAAATAAGCCAATCCCAGAAGGACAAATACTGCACGATTCCCTTTCCATTGTCCAACTTGTAGAAGCTGAGACTAGAATAGTGATTACTAGGAGCTGGGAGGAGGGAAAAATGAGGAGCTGTTCAACTGGTATAAAGCTTCAGCTACACAGGATGAATAAGTTCTAGAGATCTGCTTTACAACACAGTGATTACAGTTAACCATACTGTATCATGCACTTAAAAAATTTTTAAGAGAGATCGGCCCGGTGGCATAGTGGTTAACTTCACGCACTCTGCATTGGAGGCCTGGGGTTCACAGGTTTGGATCGCGGACATGGACCAATGCACCACTTATCAAGCCATGCTGTGGCAGGCATCCCATATAAAGTAGAGGAAGATGGGCATGGTTGTTAGCCCAGGGCCAATCTTCCTCAGCAAAAAAGAGGAGGACTGGCAACAGATGTTAGCTCAGGGCTAATCTTCTTCACCAAATACATATATATATATGTATATATATTTTTTAAGACAGTTGAACTCATGTTAAGTATTCTTGCCACAAACACAGAAAAGAGACACAATGAAATTTTTGTTGGTGATGGATATGACTATTATGTTGATTGTGGTGATTGTTTCCTGGGTGTATACAATATATCCAAACTCATCAAGTTGTGCATTTTTATGTATATCAATTACACCTAAATAAAGCTAAAAAAACCCAAAGGGACCCAGGGAAACTGGTGGAGGTGCTGGATATTTCTATTTTCTTGATTGTGATGATGGTATCATGGGTGCTTGCATATGTCCTAACTCATCAAATTGTGCAAATTAAATATGTGCAGTTCTTTGTATATCAATTATACCTCAATAAAGCTGTTTAAAAAAGTTTCAATGTCAAAAATAGAATTTATTTTGGAACAAAGGGGTAGAATGAAAAATAATCTCAATGCAGTAAAATCTCTTTTAGACAACTAGAGGGCCTGCTTTGCTTTTAAAAAGCAGGTACTTTGGTCCTTACAAAGTAAGTGAAAAACACAGATTAAGAATAAAGGGTGTTTTTGAAAGGATTTTCAATATTAAAATGCTTTTATGAAAATAAATATATTTGAAAAATGAGATATTAAACTAAAAATGAATTTATCGAAAAATTCAATGTTTTGAATTGAATTTTATTCTATACCTATACCTTATAAGTGTTAGAATTCAAAAAGATACTAACCACTGAAATCCAATTAAAGACTTTCAGGAGACAGTGTAGTCATTTCAGGAAAGAGAAAACCTCCAGGTTAGCATATTTCATAATGTTTGATACCGTTGTATTGGAAAAGGTCAACTAATAACCATGCTAAATATTGAGAATCAAAGACCAGAGGACTGAAAAAAAAAAGAAAGAAAGAAAGAAAAGAAAAATACAATTCTTGGACAAAGTACTCAAATAAAACTTAATAATAATTATCATTAATTATTAAGGACCTACTATAAGCCAGAGTCTACTATGAGCCAGAGGCAATTTATTGTCTCATTTAATCCTCTCTGCCAACTTCTGAGGTACTTCATAGGTTGGGACATAAATATAGAAAGGGTAAGTACATTTCCCACATGACACAAGAGGGTACAAGAATTAAATATGAACTTGGCTCCTTGTGACTTGAAAGTTAGTTTTCCATCAATATAGAAGAAACTTGTCTTCTAAATTCCTGTAATTGCTCTTTTCAGAGAGGAATGAAACATGAAAATCCTTGCTTTAAGATGAGCATTTCCTGAATAATAAGTAAGTATTTTCAGGAAGATTGAATTTGTGCATTAAATGTCACTACAGCAAAGCCAGGTGGAGATGTGGAATCTAAACCCTCAGCAAGGCTTGCTCATCAGCTAAAGGACTCTTTCTGAATTTCAGCTTCACAATGCACACATTTCAAATTTGAGCACCAGGAAAATGACAAATCACCACTTGTCATGTGTCTTCAGGGATAGACATGAATAGTTAAAACCACACTGTTCAAGCAGTGAAAGCCAAGGGCCTACGGAACTGCTGGAGAAAAAAATTAATGATGCGAAACATTGTAAGGAATATAGGTAATTAAAAACACCATGACTTTCAGGATGCTGTTATTTAATTAATAATAAAATAACAACTTTGTCAGTGAAGCTGTTTAATGTGTCCAGGAGCAATCACCACACTTGCCAATTATTCAAAGGCTTTCAGATACCTTTCAAACAACCTGGGAACAAGGATAATAAATAGTTTGGAGATAGCTGGCTGAATTTAGGAACAGCTAAGATAGGGAAGGGTGGTGACAGGAGAGGAAAAGAGAGAGATAGATTCACCCTTTAAAACAGGAGTATAGTCTTTACCTTCAAATTGCAAAAGTAATCTTCATCCAATCTAGATTCATAGACAACAACGTCAACAAAATCTAAACACAACAATAAAAAACTAGTCTATATATGCTTAGAAAACATTCAAGGCACATTAAAAATAGATAATTTATAAGGCAGAAAGCTATTCTGCATGGATATATTATCTGACCACCATTATTGTAATTACAAATGTTAACAGTGACCCAAACTCACATCCAGACTCTAGAAGCTTGCAGTTTCACAGGAAGGAGAAGTTATTTGTGTAAATGTCTAGCTAAACCTTGAACTGGTTCCCACCTTTTATGATAAAATGTCATGAGAAGTGAGAAGACTGATAGATTCCAGCCTTGAGAAGAATTCCAGGAAGACGGCATGGATGTTGTTTGCATGTCTACATTCTACATGTGCTTCAGAGGTCAGTTCAGAGTTTCAGAGTGCAAGTGGATGAAAAAAAGAGTAAGGCATTCCAGGTGGAGAGAAAACAAAATAAAGAGAAATGCACTAACAGTTTGAATACAATTCTGGAGCATGATGTGAATATGCCATGTGTTTTATCTTAAAGAGCTCACAAAAAATATTGGAATTTGTGAAGAGTTTCTTTTTTACTATAATTTGGAGCAAAATCAAGGTTATTCTTAAAATAGTTTAGTCTCCCCACAAAAGAGAATGTCAGTATGTGAGTTAGTGAAAAGAGTGTTGAAAGGGGAGGGTGTGTTCAATAGACCTTGTAATAGAAGTTGTCAGGCTTTAAATCAGGGAAGATAGCCTGTACCAGTGAGGACTCTTGCTTGCAAGAGAAAAACCAGAGTCAGACTAGATTCTACAGAAGGTGAGATTTATTTTTTTAAGTCACCAAATCATAGGAACTGGAAAGGAACAGGATGGTGTCAGGGGTCCTGGAGGAATGGACTTAATCCACCAAGTTGCTCTCTGTTCTTCTGGCTTTGTCTTTCCCTGGAGTGGATTCCCTCTCTGATTAACTTCTTCTGTACGCATGGACACATGGGTGTCAGCATCACCCATATTCACATCTTCTTTACTAACAGAGAGACTGAAGCTCAATATTTTTTTCTGATTCCAAATTTAAATAACAATAATAATGATGATGACGATGACAAAAGAGCACTGATATGTGCATCAACTTGGTCAATGGGAGTAAATTATTCTAACTGGTTGAGTTAAGTGAAGATTTCTATTCAGAGTAATTCATAATACGCACCGAAATGGCAGCACCCACTCCCGTGCCTGATCCCAAACCTCATCAAATCTAATGAAGAGTAAAGAGATCCATTTGAGAAAAGCAGGATGCTATTCCCGGCAGACACATTAGGAAGTGTCCACCACTTGGGCTCAGTTATATAAAGTCTCCACATACTTATGCGCTCCATTCTCTAGCCATCCTCAATGCCACCCTTATATCCTAAGCTTTTGCATTTTATTTCACACCATTTCTTTTCTCTCCATTTTAATTTACAGTTTCATCCCTGAATATTTAGTAGAGGAACACTGTAATTATTCTCAAAATAAAATTGCGTTGGTAATAACGATTCATTAAGCCACACTCCCTCAGGTCCAAATAACATTGCACCTTTGCCAGCTGGCTGCCTGTTAGGCTCTGCCCCCGCCCAGGGTCACTAGAGGAAGGCTAGAAAGTTGAGGAAGGCTAGAAAGTTGAAGAAGGAGAAGGAAGAAGGATTCTGTTTGTTTCTCTTTTGCTTCCTCTTCCTGTCAGTGTAAACACAGCAAGTTTCTAGTCCCTAGATTTTCCAACACTTGCAAAATCAGCCTTCTGACCCTCCTCTTCAGAGGCAGCAAAATCAGCGGATTGGCACCCATATGGATCCCAAGCACATGGGACTTCCTCTGAGCTCAGAGACACACAACACCATCTGGCCGTGCCCTCTCTCAGAGGCCTGAGTCTCAGCTCTGCGGTACCCCACTCTCAAACTTCCAAGTTTTAATAATTCCAGCCTCTTCCCTTGGTTCCCCCATCCCTAGGGAAGGTAGCTGCCTCCTATAGTGATGCCTTGGTGTTCTCTTCTTGCTTTTCAGTTTGTCAACATCTAGTTAACAATAGGTTATGGTAAATGAAATCTTTCTGTTACAATAAGTGACATAATCTCTGTTTCCCGACTAGTTCCTACCTGATGCGATGATAATAATTTATCCCAATGCTGTTTCAGTTCATCATACCATTTCAGGCACTCACACCTCAAACACTTCCAATGAATCTTTACTTGTCTATTGTACCTGGTATATTTGTGTGTTGGGCACAATGCCAGAAATCTAATATTCTTCTGATTCGATTGAACATTTACCAGCTCAATCTTCTTAAAAGGAAAATTCTGTAAAATATTAGAAAAAAAAACCCCAAAAGTCAGAACACATCTGTCCAGGAAATCATATGCTCTGTTAATGACATTGAGAGCTGTTAAAAGTTGCCTGGTAATCACTGTATGGAATACAAACTTCTAAATAAAATCACATCTCCAGAATAGCCAACTCATTTACTTCCAAACCTTGGTTAGACTTTCTGGAAGTAGGTATTGGATTGCTTTTTCTTAATAACATCATAAGCATTAAAATCATACATGTAATTTAAAAAATAGTGTTAACAAATTATGGATATCTTAAACTGAAATTAGAGAGCATATGTATGTTTGCAAGATTGTGTATGTGCCCCCTCTTTACAATCCTGTCTTGCTCATAATCAGTTGACTTCATGATAAGACCCAGAAACATGACTGTAAATTTCCTTCAAAATGATCTTCTAAGAACCTGTTTCTATTGTATGGCTACCATTGATTGAATACCTGCTCCTTGCTATACCCTGTGCTAAACATTTTATAAACATCTAGAAAGATTATCATAAGAAATCATAGGAATTCATTTTTTAACCGTCCTATGGAACAGTCCAAGGCCACATGGCTAGTAAATGACACAAGGAGATTTAAACCCAGGCTTCTTTGGTGGATTGGAAAGAATATGGGCTTTTGGAGCCAATTACCTTACTCTTACCTGATCATATCAATAAACTTACCCCAGAAATACATTCAAGTGTAGAATGTATGCAACACCAGACCAACATCACTATCATTCTGAAAAATATATTTATCTTTACTGATAGAATCAGAATAATGTAACTGTGTTATGGTGGTTTAAAATTAAGGACACAGAAGAATTTCATGCAATGGAGGTTCCTCAGTGATTCGTCTGTGAAATTTCCCATAGAATTCAAGAAAGATGTGATTAAAATGACAGAACAGGCGCAAGTCTCTATAAGCTTACTTTTGTGTGGATCTTGGGGGAAGAAGGATAAAAGATTAATTCTAAACACAAAAGTTTTTAAAGCCCCAAATATTCAATTTTAAAGTCTAAATTAAAAGTTACAGCAATGATAACACAAGCCACATGTGATATATAGATAGAGATAAAGATAGATATATAGATATAAAAATTTATTTAATTTTCATCTCAGGCAGGTAACTGCCTTCTTTCCTACACACACACATACACACACATTTCTGCCTAAATTAATCCAAATAATAGTTTTTAAATTTTCTATCTTTAATGAATGTTGCCTTTTTTAAACAATTCGAGAATACTTTTTTCTCTTTCTTTTAGAGAAAAACTCCTCAAACCAGATGGTTGATCTTAATTAATTCTTATCACAGAGATATCTTTCTCATAAAGTATTTTTCACAGATGAACAGGATTATATAAGTGCCTTTGTTTACTGAATTACTAAAAGAATGACTTCATGAGGGAAGCAGTCACTGTAATTTTATCTTTTATTTCTCCAACTTCCTTGTCAGTTAAAAGCAATTATAACATTTAGGCTATTGAGTCTTCACTGAAGCAAGAGACATATTTGTTTTAAATGCTTATGTTTTCAAAAAAAATCTTTTTTCAAGATTTTTATGTACTGCAATGTTTAGTTTCAAAATAAATATTGGAAAGGCCACATTTGTCAGTAGGCGCTCCATCTGTACACTTAGAACTTGCGAGCACCATTAAGACATCCAGTGGATATTGGAAGTTTTCTTCATCTTTTTTTTCTCTCCCTTGCTTCCCATCTTACCCAGCAAGAATACCAAGGGAAATCCATTCTCAGATATTTAGTCCACAAGGAAACAAAATTTTCTTTCAGAGATAGACAAGCACTTAATGCTTTAATTGAATTTCATCTAGGAAAGGCAATACAATTATGATCTATATATTTTGGGAAAACTTTGAGAAAATAAACAACAAACTATGGCATGGCCTCACACACACATAAGCACACACACACAGAAAAATTAAAAATAAAATTAAATTTCCTGGAAGAAAAGTTTCCCACAGAGAACCTGCAATGCTGAAAAAGCCAAGTTCGGTGGTGTTGTATATTAACTTCAGTTTTCAGAACAATCCTTCAAGGTAGGCTGAGCAATGGCATATGGTTAGTAATTGATAGAGTCAGAATTTGAACACAGATTTTCTGACTCTTGGAGTCAAAGTTGTTTGCTTTACACCACCATGCTTCCTTTCTTCCCTGACTGAAAAATACATTTTCACAGAGTCTCTATTTTTCTTTCTGAATTAACAAGAGATTTTTGTATGAGTTCAAGTAAAAAGAGTAAATTCATTTTTGTCTAAAAGTCTCATCAGAGAAATATATTCAAATTCATCAAATAACCCTAAATTAATGTATATGAATGTGTGTGTATTTTCTTCCTGTTTTATATAAAGGCATAGTTTTTACCCTCTATTGGTTAGTCTGGCTTGACCTGCTGACTCTGCCTCCTTTGCTTCAAGTCATCATTGATATTTGTCTAGTCAAATACATTGATTTATCTGTCTAAATTTTATTCCATTTTGGGGATATAGTTCACTTACTGATGCCAAGTTTAACCCATCTGATAGCCCCCATCTTAAAATATAAAAATAATATTATTTTCTAAATAACAAGCACTGAAAACAGTGGGACAGATTTTTTTTCCCCTTTTCTGCACCTCTCTCTAATCCAACCTCTCCAACAGTATAGGAGAAAGTAACGGAGAAGTTCAGGAAAAAACAAATGGGATGTTGGAGAGAAGAGCTTTTACAATTTTTCAAAACTGATTGGTACATTCACTCAGTGACTAAATTAATGAGTGACTTCTACGTACCAGTCACTGTGCTAGGATCAAGGTTGTGATGATGAGCAAAACCAAATTATTATAGATCTTATAAAAATGCTTAAAAGGTCCTATATAAGGATGATGGAATGCAAAGTCATGTATGAAACTTATTAAGTGATTTAGTAATTTTTGAGAGCAAAATAGTTTTCATTGTTAAAGGTATAAGCCAGTTGTAAAGTATCATTATCTTATGAATTCAGCGTTTGAAATATTTTAATTTATTCAAGTCAACCAATTAAATCCATGAAGAGAAACTTTTCATATTCTTTGAAATAACTCTAATGAAAGACATGCATAATGGCATTTTGATCACAAACAACTTGAGAATTTAATCTCTTAATATTCCAGAATAAGAAATAATTTTTCTTGTCATTTTTGTCTCACAAACAGCGTTGAAGAGTGCCCGAGGGAGAGAGAATCTGTGTGGCAGTCAAGCGTGGCCCACTCTGTCTGAACTTGAGTTTTATTCTTAACTCCTAGTCTCCCACATGTTGCATTTCAGTGGTGAGTGGATGACAGCTTGGGTACTGACTGGCAGTATAGAATTCAATCTGTGTAAGCCATAAATATGTCACCACATGTAAAATGTCAGAGTTTTACCTCTGAACTTGCAACAACCAATACAATATCATTTTCTCCTTAGACTAAATCATTATTGGTAGTCCCCCCCATCATTCTGAATTGTAATCAGGAGTTATAATTGCCTCATTCTTCTGAATCTAATGAATCATCTCAAGTTGCATAAGAACAGCTCTGTTGTATGAAATAACACAACAGTTACTCTTGCGCTATTCGATTATACTATGAAATACTCGAACACTGAAACTATGAAACCGTAAACTTCACCTGCAAACTTGTATGGGCATGCAGAGAAAAAAGATTAATTGTAGCTATAGAGAGTACACAAAAAGAATTTGAATTTTTCTTAAGATTTTGTTCAAAATAAAAATATACTATTTTAAAATAGGATTTTTAAAAAATAAATAGATATAGGAAATATATTTTGTAAGGAGGTTTGTATATGTTAGTGTGTGTTTGGAAATGTTGTCTGTCATATCTTCCTGGTGGAAATAGGAACAATTTTAAATGAGTAAAGTAGATGAGTTTGTCTTAGGTGGCAAGAAGAACTTAGTCAGCAAGATACTTAGAGGTCCAGGCATGATAAAAGGAAGACGTATAGTTAGGATGTCCTTGGGGGCACAAGACAGTTAAGAACTGGGTGAACTTTGTGAATTTGTAAACAGGATTAGAATTGAGAGTCTGAATGTATCAGTCAAGGTTGCAAAAAAAAGAAAAATGATGTCATGCTCAAGAAGGATGATTTAAGAGAGTTGATAAAGGTAAATATATACAGTACGAGCAGGTTTTAGAAAATCAACAGGAGTGACAACACACTGTGATACTAGCAACAGCAGAAACTGTTTACTTCCACCAAATCTGAGCCTGAAGTAGAAAGGTGGGGAGAGGAGGACAGAAGAGGAAGTAAACCATCAATGGAATCTGGTGAAATTTACAGTGGTAGAAGGTTCTCTGACAGGGTTTGTTACTTGGATAGAGGAGGGCAGCCACTGCAAAACCACACATTGGCAAGGAAGGAGTCTGGGAAATAATACCTTAGCTTCTCTCTTCTTTGCCTTCCATCCTCCCGTTTCCTGTCAGTAGCTTTCAGTGGTCAAATACAAAGGAATCAAAGACCAAGGGTGCTTTGATACAGTCCATAAAGGCTGTAAAGGTAGAGGCTCAAAAGATGGAGTGGACTGAAATGGCAAACAGGGAATATTCAGCACACCATGGAAAAAGGCTAGAGTTGTGGAAAAGTGGGGGAGAATTGAGCCTGTGAACCCAAGAGCATCTTAGTTTCTGTAGTATTGGATATTGAGACCAGATAAACTAAATTTTCCAGGATCCATATTTCCTTCTACCCTCCATCTTGCCATTTTAATCCCTGCACTGGAAGTCAGCAGAACTCATCTTCCTTGTTACTTCTATAAATTCATAATTGTGATAGCTTGATCACTTGATTGTTCTTCTTGCCTTTTATTGCTGCCCAAGAAGTGCAACGCTTCCCACTAGTAGTAGACTGGAAAAGATAGAAATGGTAGTGTCTTATCCTATAATTGTGCTTAAAGTCAATAGTTTATTTTAAATATTAAATCTTGAAGACGGTACATGAGACTATGAGATTAAAATTTCTTCCCTAAAGATACTAAGTATGACAAAAATAAATATAAACATATAATATAATAATTTTTATTAAGTGAGTTACTTGCACCTCCATCTAGGTCTGCCTCACCTCAAATATCTTGCTTCTGTCCCACTAGAACATACTATGTCAGTTTCCCTCTGAACATGTAACAACCAGTGCAGGAATGTGAAAAAGGCAGGTTGATTCTACATCAATAATGAAGAGTCTATGAAGATATCTAGAGAGAGAAAAACTGTTTCAATCAGAAGAGAGATTCATCAGCCTGGTTAGGAGAAAATAATTGGGTGTGACAGGAACTAACGTCCTTCTAAACACTGTCCTCTGGAGATTATTCTTTGATTCAAGGACACAACTTGTAGGTTTTAGTATCCTTAATCATCCCAAACAACAATAACAGCTAAATATAATTGTTCAATGCCTCTATAAAGCAGGTCAGCTCCAGGGCATGCACAGAATTGTGTCTGGTTCTGGAATGCTGAGTTATATCAACTTGATGCTAACATATGGACCACCCGGTGGAACACCAGTCTTTCCTTACAAGTGCACCCTAATCTGAGTTTAAAATGTTACCTTTGAAAATTAACTTTATAAAATTACATTTAAAATATTTTGAATTCCAAAGTAATTGTGTACCTAGCAGCACGTATTAACCATTCAGTAGTTGTTGCCTATTAGTAAGCTTTTTATGCATGATTCTATATCAAACAAAGTTATTGAGCTTCTACTAAGTTTGCTCACTCATTTATTCTCCACAAAAACTATATGAGTCACGTGCTTTTATTATTTCTACCTAGCAAATGAAAAAAAATGATGCTCAGAAAATTTCTACCCATGCAACATTGGGCAAGTTAGTGGTAGAGCTAAGATTTGACACCAAATTATCTGATGCCAAAGACTGAATTCTTAGCTACTACGTTATTTCACTAGAATGCAATAATATTTCAAATGTGGAGTTGATTTGAGAATAAGTCCACAGGTCAGTTAGCTGAATGAAAACTATCATTCTTAGGTAGATATACTTCAGGCCGACTTATACATACATAACGCACGTTACTTCTGGATCGTAGTAGAAACGGCATACCACTTGATGACTAACCAATTGATGACTTTTGGTTTTGCTGCAAAATGTATATGTGCAAAATCATGGAATCTCACTGGATGAGTTTCAGTTTCTTTTTCATTCATGATAATAAAAACAACAGGTAACAATTATACCATGCTTACTAGGTGCAGGAATCTACCTACCCTTTATATATTTTGAAGTTTATAATAACGAGTAGTTAAGAAGATACAATTTTACATTTTTCTTGCTCAGAAACTTCTAAGATGTGTGCATGTGTAAAAGGTAATTTGTTTGATCTTAGACAACACAGCTAGTTATTTTACTTTATTGAAGAAGCCACAGATTTGAGAAGGCATGAACTATTTAGATAAGTATTATTAATGAGATAAAATATCACATCACTCATTTTTTGATGGAAATAAATAGTTTGATGATCAAATATACTTTTCTTATGTATGTTCTTCAGGCAAAGGAGACTATTCAGGCTACCTGTGGATCAATGACACTCATTATGTTTTGAATGTCCTGGTCACAACACAGTACCTAGGAAAGTTTCTGTAATGAAGTGGAGCTAAATTTAGCTTTGGGGAAATATAAGAAAGTCTCCTTTTCTAGACATGATGGAATAGCTGAGACCAAACTTCCCCTCTTGACATAACATGCAGAAAACAGGATGAAATATATGAAACAACTACTTTCAGAAAGTGGAAAACAGTAGGAAGAAGGACTCTGATACTTGAGGAAAGGGATTGTAGGGCGAATCCTACAGTCACCCCAGCCTTCTGCCTGGAAGCACTTTCAAGACCTTGCTGCTGGGAGGGGAAACCCAAAAAGAGCACAGCTGCCTTTCTGAGGTGATAGAGACAGTTCAGTGAGGCTGAGGCAGCTGAAATTTGTGAAGCAGAGTACCCAAGACAAGGGCTATGCAGAGAATGAAGTTCAAAAACATGCCTTGGGGACTCCTTGATTCTCTTGCTGAATAATAAGCCAAGCGTGTGTTGGGCAGACTTCCACAAGGATGGACAAAAAGCAATCAGGGATCTATAAGCTGGATTCCAAGGTCTCCCACAGGCAGTCAGACATTCACATTTGTTCCAGCCGGAGTGAACAGGGAATTCAGTAGAGCTGCCAGAGCCTCATGCCTCACCAGTAGGGCTAAAGTCGCTCTTAGGCAAAGGATACTCTTGATCTGCCCTAACAAAGCTTTTAAATAAGCCTCTAACAAATCAAGCTGATCCAAGACAACTTAGCTGCCTGCCAATCAAGTTCCACCACATTTTCAAAGAAAAAAATAAAATCTAGCCCCTAACAATGTCCAGCATCCTATCAAAATTTGTTAGACATGTGGGGAAAAAAACCCAGTAAAATGTGACCTATATCCAGTGAAGGAGCTATTTAAGTATGCTGAAGAATTTAAAGGAAAACATGTACTTAGAAAAAACTCAGTAAGCATGATAACACAGTCGTAGAACCTATCTCAACTGAAGCACAGAGGGAAGAAGTTAAGGGCAATATTAAGTAGTCTGAAGTGTGTGTAATTAGAGTCCCAGAAAAGGGAGGGAGGGATTACTGAAAGATAATTATTTGATAAAAATTATAAATCTACAGATCCAAGAAACTCAAAGAAACCCAGTAAAATAAACACAAAGAAAAGTTCATCAAGGCATACCATAATGAAGTTGCAGAAAACTAGTGATAAAGAAAACATTAAAAGCAGTCACAGTTAAAAATACACATCATGTGTAGGCAGCAAAAATGAGACCATCCTCATTTCTCATCAGAAAAAATACAAGTAGAAAAAATACATAGAATAATATTTTTTAAGTGCTTAAAAGACAAAGAATTCTATATCCAGGAAAAGCGTCATTCAAAAATGAAGATGAAATAAAGACTTTTTCAAGAAAATAAAGGCTGAGAGAATTTGGTACCAGTGGACTTGTAGTATAAGGAATATTAAAGGAAGTTTTTTTAAGCAAGAAGGAACATTACAGATTGGAACTTGTATGTACACAAATGAATAAAAAGTGTCAGAGACGGTGGTTACAAGGCTAATATGAGTTTTTTCTAATTTTAAAATTTCATTTAAAAGATCATTGGCCTCTGTAAAGCAAAAATAATAACAATATATTATAAGGTTTATAGCAGATATAGGAGTAAAACATATGAATATAATAACACAAGGCAGAAGCAGGAAAATGGACGTGTGTACTGCTGTAAGGTTAGTACATTATAAGTAATGTATTGTAATATCTGAAGGTGGTCTATGATAAATTAATGAAACATTATACACCTTAGAACAACCACAAAAAATAAAGCAATGAAGAATAGCTAATACACCAGTAATGGCTATAAAATGAAATGTATATGTATGTTTGTATAAATATTTCCTTATTTTCAATCCAAAAGAAAGGGAATAGAAAAAAAAAGAATAAGTGGCACAAATAAAAACAAACAATAAGAAAGTAAACACACAATTGTCTAAACATACCAGTTAAAAAGCAGAAACTGTAAACTGTTAGGATATAAAGCAAGAATCAACTATGCTTTCTATAAAAACTCAGTTTAAATAGAAAGATACAAATAGCTTTAAAGCAAAAGTTTTAAAAAAGTAAACCATACAAACATTAATCAGGAAGAAGTTGGAGTGGCTCTGTTAATATAAAAAGTGGATACCAGATAAAGGAATATTATCAGGAATAAAAGGTTACATTTCATAATCATAAAGGGATCAAGTCATCACAAAGACATATGCAATCTAAATGTATATGAATATAACAATAGAGCTTCAGAATGCATGGAGTGTATACTGACACAAGAGAAAGGAGAAATAGACAACTCTACATTTATGGTGGATATTTCATATACCTCTCTTGGAAATTGAGATAAAAGTAAACAGAAAAGAAATAAAGATACAGAAGATGTAACTACTGTTAACTAACATGAAATAATTGACATACACAGGATATAGAAGACCTATGAATATTATTAACTCACTTGAAGTATGTGTCATCTGTAGAATTGCCACAAAACAACAGAAAAATGCACATCCTTTTCAAATGCTCACACAAATTTACCAAAATAGAGTACATTTTTGGTCACAAGTTAAGCCCCAAGAAAATTTAAAGGACTGAAATAATGCAGAACATATTCTTTTAACACAACATAATTAAAATAGAAATCAATAACAGGAAGATATCTGGAAAAATCTTTATATATTGGGAAATTAAACAACACACTTCTAAATAACCTCATGGTCAAAGAAGAAAGTAGAAAAGGAATTAGAAATATTTCAAAACTGAATGAAAATGAAAATGCAAAACATCAAAAGTTGTGGGATACAGCTAAGTAGTACTTACCTGGAATTTGGAGATTTAAATGCTTAAATATAAACAGGAAAAAAAAAGCTAAAATCAATTATATAATCTTTCTTGTTAAGAAACTAGAAAAAGGCAAATTAAAATGAAAGTAAGTAAATAAATGCAAATATGAAAGATCAAACTGAGAGTTATAAAGAAAGTGGACAGACAGTAGAAATAATCAATAAAAACAGAAGTTTGTTTTTTGAATAAATCCATAAAATTGATAAACCTTTAGGTAGACTGATGAAGAAAATGAGAGGACACAAACTATTAATACCGTACAAGGAGTAGAAGAAGAGATGTCAGTCAACATCCTAGAGACATAAAAGAAATAATTCTGGAATACTATCAACAACTTTATGCCAATATATTTGACCACCCAGATGAATAACAAATTCCTTGAAAGATATGATTTTTCCAAAACTGATTCAGAAATATAAAATTTGAACTGTGTTATATCTACTACAGATATTTGATTTATAAATAAAAACCTTTTCATGAAGAAAGTGCCAGCCTCAGATGGCTCCACTAGTGAATTCTGCCAAACATTTGAAAAAGAACATTACCATTCTTTTCATCAGAAAATAGATGAAGAGGGAATGCTTCCTAACTTATTTATGAGGCCACCATAACCAAGATACCAAAAGCAAAGATATTACAAAGAAGAAAAAAATATAGACCAATATCTGTTATGAACATAGATGCAAAAAACTAACATAACATTAGCAAGTTGAACTTCAGTGTTGTGTAAAATGGACAATTCATCATGACCAAGTAATGTTTATTCAAGAAATGCAAGTGTGATTCACCATTTAGATATCAATTAAGGTGTTTAATTATATTATTAAAATTAAGGGAAAGAACCATATAATTATCTCAATAGAGGCAGAAAAAGCATTTAATCAAGTTCATGTATGAATGATAAAACTCTCAGCAAACTAGGAATACAAGGAATGTTCTCAACTTGATAAAGAACATCTATAAAAACCACTTGGGCCTAACATCATACTTAATAGTTCAAAACTGATTACTTTTGACCCAAGATCAACAACAAGGAAAGGACATCTCTCCTTTACCACTTCCACTCAGCATCATGCTGGACGACCTAACCGGTGCAACAGCACAAGGTAAAGAAATAAAGGGCATGTAGATGGGAGAGAAAGAAACAAAACTGTCTTTATTCTCAGACAACTTGATAATGCACATAGAAAATTCTAAGAAACCTATCAACAAGCTACTAAAAATAATTAATTTTGCATGGTCACAGAATACAAAGTCAGCATACATTAATCAACAGTATATGTATACACTAATGATTAACCATTTAAAAATAAATTAAATATTTAAAATAAATATTAAATACATACAAATAAATTTTGTGTGTGTGTGTGTGAGGAAGACTAGCCCTGGGCTAACATCCGTGCCCATTTTCCTCTACTTTATATGGGATGCCACCACAGCATGGCTTGACAAGTGGTGCGTCTGTCTGTGCCCGGGATCTGAACCTGCGAACCCCGGGCCACTGAAGCGGATCACACGAAATTAACTGCTACACCACCGGGCTGGCCCTGAATAAATTTTTTAAAGTATGATCAAGATGTGTACATAGTGCTGAGAACAATTAAAGAAACCATAAATAAGTGAAGAAATATGCCAGGTTGCTATATTGAGAGTTTAATATTGATAGGCCAATTGACAACTTGGGAAACCAACGTCAGATTAGGTAAAAGTATTGGATCAAATCTACGTTTACTGAAGCTGATAACTGTACTGTACTGCGGTTATTACATGTGAGGTTATCTCTAGTCTTAGGAAATGCACCCTGAAGTATTTTGGGTTAAAGGGCCAAGACATATGTAACTTACCCTTGAATGGTTTAAGGGAAATGAAATACATGTGTGTGTATGCATATACATATAGAGAGAAAGAGACAGTGAAGGGAGGAGTAAATGCTAAGCAAATGCAGTGAAATAGTGAATATGAGTAAAGCATAAATGAGGAAAGTATTCATTTGTATTACTTTTATTTTTGAAACTTTTCTAGAAGTTTGAAATTATTTTCAAATGAAAAAATAGTATATTTGAATATACATAGCAATAAGCTTATGCAGAGATCAGCATCACCGGCCATCAGTGAAATGTATATTAAAGTAACAATGATTTCCTGCTACACACCTGTTTGAATGGCTAAGATTAAAGAGACTGAAAATATCAAGTGTTGAAGATATGAAGCAACTGGAACTTACATACTCGTTTGTGGGAATGTAAAATGGTACAGGTACTGTGAAAAACAGTTTGGCAGTTTCTTCAAACATTAAACAAATATTTACTACTTGACCCAGCATTTCTACTCCTAGGTCATTATGTAAGGGATGAAAATGTATATCTCCACAAAAATTTATTCACAAATGTTATTAACAGCTTTATTCATAATAGCCCCAAACTAGAAATAAACCAAATGTCCACCAATAAAAGAATGGGTAAACAAACTATGTTATAGCCATACATTCAACGACAACAGACAATCTAGAGATACACAAAACAAGATGGATAAATCTTAGAGACATGCACACTGTATAATTCCATTTATATGAAATTCCAAAAGACACAAAACTCTTCTAGAGTCACAGGAAGTATTCCAGTGGTTTGACTGCAAAGAGTTATACAGGGACTTTTGGGAAGAGACTGGAGTTTTGGTTACACTGGTGTATACATTTGCCAAAATCCACCAAATTATGACTTAAATAGGTACATGTTATTACATGTTTAACATGTGCCTAAATAAAGTTAATTTAAAATGAAAACTACCTTTCACTGGATGGACCTTAAGGACATTACGCTAAGTGAAATAAGTCAGACGGAGAAGGACAAATACTGTGTTCTTCTTATATGTGGAATCTAAAAAAGCCAAACTGATAGAAATAGAGAGTAGAATAGCAGTTTCCAGAGGTTGAGGGATGGGGGAAATGAGGAGATGTTGGTCAATGGGTACAAACTTCCAGCTATAAAATGAATGAGTTTTGGGGATCTAAAGTACAACATGGGGACTATAATTAACAATACTGTATTATATACTTAAAATTTGTTGAGAGAATAGTCTTAAATGTTCTCACCACACAAAAAATATAGTAATTATGTAAGGGGATGAAGGTGTTAACTAACGTTATTGTGGTACTCGTTTTGCAATATATACTTGTATCAAATCATCACGTTGTACACCTTAAACTTAATATGTTATATGTCAATAATATCTCACTAAAGCTGGAAAGAAATGAAAACTGCCATCCAAGAAAAGGAAAAATGGAAGGAAGGAAGGAAAGTAGGAAGGAAGAAAGGAATGAAGAAAGGGAGGAAGAGAGGAAGGGAAGGAAGAGGGAAAACTGGTAACTTCTTTTTGCTAAGATTTAAATGGCCTGAAGCCTGGTGCTCATAAAAGAAACAGCCATAAACTGTTTTCCAACAAAGCAAACAAACAAAAAGACAACATCCACCTTACTCAGCATAATAATATTATTCAGGATTTGAAGCTTTGATTACCCATTTCCAACTCTTCAATTTTATCCTATACCTAAGTCCACAAGAAAGGGCTTCTCCACATCAGTGTGAAAGGATGTCTACATGCATTTTCTCAAGACCCAGCTCAGGTGTCTGTGCCTATGGGAAGCCATCAGCTTCCATTACCTCATTCGAGTAATCTTGATTTCCTCCAATTCAATATAACTCAATTCAATTCAACTCAATTCATATATTTACTGTGTACCTGACTATAATGCAGTACTCAAAAAGTACCACAGAATAGGAACTGAATCACCATTTTTCCTGCAATATTGAAAGGAAAGCATGCAGGGACTAAATTTTTGGACTGTTTGCCATATGCCAATGTCCTTATACATGTTGTGTCATACAATTCTGATACTGTCTGTGAAGTCTGTTTCTTCATCTGCATTTTACATTTGAGGCTCAGTTAAGTTAAATGACATTTCCATAGCTATTCATCTGGAAAATGACAAAGCTAGAAAACAACTATATGTCTTGATGACTTCAGATTCCATGCTATACCTGAAATAGGCAAGTAATCATGCAATTTTAAAACAAGTTAATGTGTGCTCCATAGAGGCATATGATAATTTCTTATTTCTTCGATATTTTGTGCAAGATCTATATGTTCCTAAGTTGCATTTCTCCACTATTTATTATGATGGTACAAATCAGATTGTGAAATTTGCTAAAGGGCAGATGAACAGATGATGTATGAATATAAACACATTCAATGTCTTTTTTTAGACAAGGAAATGTAGATCAATTCACTCATTCAAACAATATACCTTCACATTATATCAAAGATCCAAGGAACATTCTTTATTTAAAACAAAGAGAATAGCAATTCTCTGGTCAATCAGAGTAGGAGATTTAAGTGTGTCTAGTTATCTTGAACTATCTAGGGCATGATAGTAAACTGTGCTGACATTCTTCAGTGGAATACCTGAAGATAGGTCTTTGCTAAGTACATCTGCCCAAGTCTTCACTGAGATGCTTGCTAAAGGTCTCATCTCAAAGGCCCCAAGAGAAATGGGTTTATTCAGGAAACTGAAAGGAACGTGGTTCTCCATGTCTGGAGCGTAAAGTACTAGGAGCAAAAATGAGAGATGAAAACACATAAATAGACAAACACAAGGACAAATCAAAGAGAAAGTAGATGAAATAACAAGGATTTCTTCTCCTTTTCTGTATATTTTTTTCAAACTGTATTCCTTATTTTTCTTGGGAACCTTGTTTCCTCAGCTTGCCCTCTTGCTACCTAGTAACATAAGAAACAAACAAAAATATAAGATATGAATATAAAAAGTTTCTTATGACATTCTAGGCCAATTTTGAATGATAGTTTCCTGCTCTCTCCCCTTTGTTTTCTTGCTCTGAGGTATCTTCAGCACCCTGTTCAAGCGAGTCTTAAAATTTGAAAATATCTTGTAGTTTCCCAAAGAACAGCTTATTGGGGAGAGAGATGAAAAAATTACCACAAACAGAATATTCCATGCTCATTTCTGCCATACTTTTGAATACCAAATGTGAGTTTCCTTTTCCCCTTATGAACTTCTAAATGATGTAGAAATAGAGTAAAATTGTGCAAATCAAGTCTCTCAGATACTACCATAATATAAAACAAAAAACTAAATTTCCTATGAAATAAGAATATTATGAAATAATCCATAGCTTTTGCATTTTGCTCTATATTTTAGTCCATTCAGGCTGCTGTAACAAAATATTATAAACCCAGTAGCTTATAAACAATAGAAATTTATTTCTCAGAGTTCCGGAGGCTGGAAGTCCAAGGTCAAGATACTAGCATGGCCATGGTCTGGTGAAGGCCTTCTTTCTGGTTCATAACCGCATCTTCTCACTGTGTCCTCCCACGATGGAAGGGGCCAGGGGTCTCTGTAGGGCCTCTTTTTTAAGGCATTAATCCCATTCATGAGAGCTCCACCCCCATGACATAATCACCTCACTAAATGCCCACCTCCTGATACCATCAACTCTGGGGGTTAGGATTTCGACGCAAGAATTTGGAGGGAAGCACAAACATTCAGATCATAGCACTATCTAACGTTTCTTAAATAAAAGTTGGCCAGTAAATTCTGGACTTTGCTGTCAGCAAAAATACACACATACCACATAATACTGCCTTCTGTTAGAAAATGAGACTCATTTTAATTATAATTCAACAAATTTTTCTTTTGACGTTGGTTTCTAGGAAGTACAGAACTATATTTAATAATAATTAATGTAATAAATACTATATTTCTGGTCCCTAGACAACCATTTGCCTCTTCTTTTGCCAAATTCCCTCTTTAATATTGTAAGTCATGTTGAGTAATTTTTAGGTATAAATATTGCCTGAGGTATTAATGGGGCCAAACAAAATTAATTGTGCTTCTATAATCCAACTCAATAAGTCCATATGACTGAGGAGATTAAAAAATGAAGATAAGATTGCTGGCCTGGGATAAATTAAAAATTCAGTATCAACTTTAACCATCTAGAAAATGTACGTTTGTGGAGTCCATTATTTTAATTTATAACCCAATAGAACATGTACACTACTGACTGCCTATAATTTCATGGGTCTCACATATTAAACGACTTAAAAAAAAAAATCCCATGTCAATGCCTCCATAAAAGAAACCACAGTCATGCATTGCATGTGCCAAGTATTGATTTGTTTCGCTGTCCCCAAATACTTTAAAAAACCGTGTTCTAAAGACAGATGTCTTAATATCTTGCTTTTTTGCTGCATGCCTCACAGAGTTAGTTATCAATGATTGAGGCTGTAAAACACCATTCAAGAGGGTATAAGAGAATGATCTGTATTCCTTCTTCTATGGCATGAATGATTTAAATGAGCTTCCTATTGCTAGCAAAGTGTATGTGGTAGCTATGCACCCACCCCTTTCATTTTAAATTAAGCAGCATATTTTTCTCCCTTCTGGATTCTTCTAAATTATTAACATTCACATTCTACATGATTTTTCTTTCAATCCACCAACAAAGATAAAGAGAAGAAATGTTCTCTCAAGGGGCATTTTCCCCACTAGGCTCTAATCATGATGGGAGGGGGGGCACTCTCTAAGCTGAGAAACCTTCACTTGTTTTTAATAGCAAGAAGAGAGATTTTGTTTTTCTTAAATAAAAATCTACTCCCATTAGTATTGGAAGAATTGAGGAAAGAAAGGAAGAAAGAAAGAAGAAAGAATGCAAATAAAATATTTATTGATAAAATTGTACATCAAATTACTTAAAAATCTACATTATTTTTGTTCCAGTTATTATTGATAAAATAGACTTACAGATATATTATTAGATGTGTGAACAAATATGTTCATATAAGGATATTGTTACAGTATTATTTTAATAGTGAAAAGCTTTAATAAACATAAAAATCCAACTAAAAGAGGATAGTTGAATAAACTATATGCACACATTATTTTAATCACTACACATTCTCTATGTTATCAAGAAGTTTTTAAGTGCATGATGTTGTGTACTGTTTGGTGCTATATAAACAGGCATAAATATAAATTTAAAAGATATGTATAAACACAGAAAAATTTAATGTCATCTCCTAGGGGTGGAACTGAAGTTTCAACCTTTTATCTGATACTCAAGAGAACACTAAATGGTTCCCCATTTATGGTTTTCTATATATTCATGAAATTGGCTCATATGATTATGGAGGCTGACAAGACCCAAGA
Organism: Tapirus indicus; assembly: GCA_031878705.1. NCBI lineage: Eukaryota > Metazoa > Chordata > Mammalia > Perissodactyla > Tapiridae > Tapirus > Tapirus indicus. The sequence continues at coordinate 24,841,901 of CM062927.1, read as the reverse complement.
ATTGCAGTCAGCAAGCTAAGATCCAGAGGAGCTGTTGGTATAGTTCCAGTCTGAAAGCTGGCAGGCTCAAGACTCATGTCCTAGTTCAAGGTAGTCAGGCAAGAGGAAATTCTCTCTTATTGGGAGAGGGTCAGTTTTTCATTCTATTCAGACCTTCAGTTGATTGGATGAGGCCCATTCATATCAGAGAGGGCAGTCTGCTTTACTTAGTCTATGGATTTAAATATTAGTTATCCAAAAATGTCCTCACAGAAATGCACAGAATAATGTTTGACCAAATATCTGGGCACTCTATGGCCAGGTCAAGTTAACATATAAAATTAACCATCCCATAGAGATTGCATTTGAAAAGTGAGTAGCTCCATATTAATAGACAAAGATCATTGACATAAAGTTATGGGCTGGTTTGCTGAATCACAAGAAAGCCTGGGTTTTGTGACTACCTTTCCTGGAAGCAAAGCAAGGTGACACATGTTCTAAAATTGTGTTTCAATCTGTGTATGATCACTGTCCTCCTTGTTTTGAGATTTGATTACTCCCTTCAATGCTCATATTATGCTGTCTAGTTAAGGTTTACAGGGATGTACTAACTATCCATTTGCCCCAATTATTACCAACCCTCTCTCTAGGTTATCCCTTTTAAGCTACTATAGCAAAACTGTCAGAGATTTGGAAATGGGCAAAAAGCATCACTGGGTGTCCTTGTGGAGGAGTTCTGGACATTATCTGGTGACTCCTCTAGAGATAACCAGCTTCCACTGGGTTCCTGGTCTCTGATTGACCAGGCTATTTTACAACTATGCAGAGACAGAAGAAAACTGACAGTAATGGAAATGCTTCCTGTCCAGAGCAAATCATTCCTGTTCATAGTAATGAAATAAGTTTTGTTTGATAGGGAATGTAAATCTTTATAAATTAAATTCTCATTCGAACCAATTTCTGGTTCCCTCATTAATTAACAAATTATATAAAAACCTTGATATATATATATACCATTTTATTGTGTTTAAAATATTTATGTTTGCATTGTGCCTTGAACTTCTTTGTTAAATTCACTGTTCTTGTAATTACTTCCTCAAAAATCTCTTTTAGCCAGTGGATTACAAGCTCGGTGAAGGCAAAGACCACATTTGTCTTGTTTATCGCTGTATCCCCAAGGCTTACTATTAGGAATTTAGTAGGGGCTCAGAAAATATCCTCATGGTTCCCTGAATTAGTAAATGCAAATGAATCAAAGATATTTCTGAGCAATCAAATGAGTCCTGGGGGAGAAAGTTTCAGTGGTATTAAAAAAGCATTGAATGGCCTCATTAAATCAGAACATGCAAAGTGTTTACATGCAAAATTTATAAAGAAAAAGCCACTATTTAAAGAGCTCTTTGAACGTCATTGCTGGGAAACGACAGTGTTTTTGGAGAGGAGGTTTATAGTGTAGAAAAGGCATAGACTACACTACCATTACAACTTGGAGTAGAAACATCTTGGATAACGATGCAAGATCATTTTTTATAATTCTTGTGTTACCGCACAAAGGGCACGGGCTGCTCGCCTCAAGACAAAAGCCAATCATCAAGAAGCAAGATGGTGGATAAGAAAGGGCATTTACTACAGCTTGCTGGCAAGAGGGAAGATGGCTGACTCATGTCCAAAAGAACCATCTTAAGGGGGCACAAAATCTTACAGCAATTATATAGGCTGGTGGGTTACAGGGGAGGGGTTAGGAATGTTGACCCTCTGGTGTTACAGACTGGGAGTCGCCACACCAGATCTTTCAGTTTTCATTGATGATGGCTATCAGCATAGACTCTCTGTTTGGTGGTCATCACATTCCTAAGAAACTCAAAAGAACAAAGTTATCATCTTATCACAGCTGGGAGGTACATGCACAAGCAGGGGTCGTAAAATCTACAGAGCAGTTAGATCTCCTGGTCATTCAAAGTTACAGTAGGGTTTCTTTTCTATAATATGGCTTCCCTTATGTCAACCTTGTGTTGAGCCAGCATCACTTGTACTTAGCAATTTAAAAAAACCCACACATTTCTTATTCATTTTAATATTTTTTAAAATTATCATTTTTAAAGATGACTTTTCTTTTTTTTATGGTGAGGAAGATTGTCCCTGAGCTAACATCTGTCCCAATTGTCCTCTATTTTGTGTGTGGGACGCCGCCATAACATGGGTCGATGAGCGGTGTGTAGGTCCGCACCTGGGATTGGAACCCGCAAACCCTGGGCCACCAAAGCAGAGCATGCGAACTCAACCACTACACCACTGGGCTGGCCCCTGTTATTTTTTTTCAGTTAAAAGTTTCTGGTTCCTGTAGAATATTTTGCAAGGAATTAACATCAAGCCCATGAAATTTTTGAGCCTTTTTCACATCATCCAAACTTAGATCCCTTGCAAACCGATGCAGTTCGTTCTGTACTCCATAGGTGATTTTATAAAGGTGGATGGAGACTAAAAATTCATCTTTCCAGATAGACTTAGTACCCTTGTTAATATTAATATCTAAATTCCTGACACATAAGCTCTCAATAAACATTTTTTTTAAAAAGCTACCATTTCTTTGCTCTATAACATTGGTAATGAAATTTATTACTCTGTATCTATCTGTGGTATATATGTTTTATATATATAATGTTATAGAGACAGGGAGAGGAGGTAAAAAGACTTGCTATAGATGTAGTGTATCTCTTCCATGGAAGACAGCAAAAACAAGAACAACAAGAAAAGACCTTTGAAAATCAATTTGTAATTCTGGTTAGACATTAGAAAAGCAATATTCACAGGCCATTAAACTTACATTAAGATGTTAAAATATCTAAAGATCTTTCCAGTATTGTGATCTCCTTACTAAGTATTCCTGCTTTAGAACCACAAACGTGGTACCTGTTGGAAGGGTGTCACTTTCATCAGTATATTCAGTAACCATGACAGTCTCTGCTGCTTTTTTTAGCATAACTCCTGAGTACTTCCTTTTAATGTTTTTCTTCCAACTCCAAAACATTTTTGATGAGTTAATTATCATTTCCCAGTGAAAAATCTCTCCCTCCAATAAATAATATTGGGTAAATTAAATCTCTGTGATTACCATCTAGATTTGTCTAATTAGTAATTAATATGTTGAAAATTCTAATAAGATGAAAATGGTCAAAGAAAGTGGAGATAGTCTCATCTACAGTCATGGTTTCCCTTATCTCTTTATAAATTCATAACCTGCAGAGGCCTAGAAAAGAGACAGCTTGCTGAAGCCATAGTTTTTAAATGGAAAATCATAAGGCACTCTGCATCACAACAGGATGTACGTATGGTGCATTACTATTGGTGCATTAAGACCTGGGTTTGAATTCTGAACCCACCACTTAAGTGAACAGCCCAAGGTCATATAAGGATTAATTTCTATGCCCTTCATTTTCCTTGTTTATAGGAATGGGATTGAGGATTGAATGGAGAAACACATATAAAGCATATTGCACAGTACCTGATCCATATCCTACACTAAATGTGGCAGAATCAATTGAATTTGTGGCTGTCTTCTTGAATGAAATAATTGTTTTGGCCAAAACTCTCACACACATTTCTTTAGAAGTTCCTAACTAAATAGAAGGGAAATCCAGGAAGATAGCCAGAGGGAGAAACAAGGGCAATCAAAACCTAAAATGAAAACTTGACAAAGAGAATAGAAAATTGGGGCAAAAATGAGACAATGAAGGAAGGAAAAAAAATACCAAGTAATATTTTGTGTTTGGCTGAACTGGTACAGCTATTCATTTGTCGTTTGATTTTCTAGCACTTATACTGCAATAAAATTGGCAGTTGAGAAAACTGGATGGTTTCCATAACAACAGAACTGGTGGCCTAGAAAACGGAGACAATTTTACTATTTATGGGCTGTGTGTCTTCAGGCAAGGTGCTTGATCACTCTGGGTTACTGTGTTTATTTCAGGGTCTTAAAGCAAATGCACACTTGGCTTCCTTCTAACTTAAAGATTTCTATAGTCTATGATTCTTTGAATTCTTTGCCCCCAGTTTACTCTACTGACCTCAATTTCATTTGAGTCAGTGGTCAAATAGTCCAAGTTTTTACTCTTTAAATCATTCTTTCCTCCCCAATTCTTTAACTTTTGTCCCACATTCCCTTTTACCCTGTTCTTAAAGGAAATACCCTTGGTTGATTTGTGAAGATGAGACAAGTACATACTTAGAGAATATCTTGAAAATAAAACAGTGTTTAATCATGAAATTCTTCTACATCAACCTTATCAACTTGGATAAACTATGTTTTAATTAACTATACCTCATAATCACATAGGAGATAAATGCATAACTAATAATAAAGTAAGTCCATGAAATAATTATCTGTGTAGTATCTTAACCAACCCCTTTCACCATTGTTCTTTAGAAAACAAAATTAGAGTCTTGTGTCTGTGAATCCCAGAATTCTTATATGAAAAGAAAAAAGGCAATCAAATTACATTTTGTGGATTTATTTATGGGGTTTTTTTTTTTTTGGTGAGGAAGATTGGCCCTGAGCTAACATCCACTGCCAATCTTCCTCTATTTTTTCTTGAAGAAGACTGTTCCTGAGCTAACATCCATGCCAGTCTTCCTCTACTTTCTATATGTGGGAGGCCACCACAGCATGACTTGATAAGCAGTTTGTAGGTCCACATCTGGGATCTGAACCTGGGAATCCTGGGCCGCTGAAGTGGAGCACATGAACTTAACCACTATGCCACTGGGCAGGCCCCTTATTTATGTTTTTGAGGTGGACTAAATGGTGAAAATAACATAAGGTAGATAAGGGCTCCTAAAACTGTCCTTCTCAAACTATGATGTACAGACTGATTACCTAAAGGACTGTTAAAATCATGTGGATTCTGATTCACTAGGTCTGGGGTAGGAACTGAGATCCTGAATTTCTAAGAAGCTCCCAGAAAATACTGATGCTGCTGGTTTGAGAACCAGGTGTAGACTGATGAAAGCCTAGATTGAGTGACCCCAGCCCCACCGGAAATCTCCACAAATGCACATTAAGAAGGTGAAGTAATCACAGTTGCTCCATCTTTTTGCTCAAGATGTGCCCATAGGATAGTTGTTTTGTCTTTCAGTTTCCTTCTCTGAAAGAGGATGGAATTTTACCTGTTTTAGCAAATAGTTAAAATACCCAGTGGATCAAAGATACAAAATGTTTTCAGTCTATTAGTAGGAAGTTACTGAATTCCATTGGGTAGACGAATCTTCTGAGAGTCTGACCTGGAACTGCTACAGATGAGTAAAAGGAGAGAAGATAGGGCTGAATTCAAAAAGTCCGTGGGGGTGCTTTGAAGAGCTTCAGAGGATATACATGTGTCTTGGTTAAACTAGCCAACATTTACATAAGAATTGTGGTTCAAGAGATACCATCCATAATCAATTACATCAAATATGTGAGCAAACTCTTGATTGATTTTATTAGAATTTCAAATAACCATGTTGTCTCCATCTTTCCTATTAAGAAAAAAGAAAGAAAATTGGTGATAGGAGTGTAGAGAGTAATTAATTATCCAGGCTTGATGTCCGACAGTCCTGGGCTAGAATCCTGGCTTCATATCTTACCAGTCATGTTACGTGGCATCTCTGAAATTTGATTTCCACAATTACAGAATGAGGAGTGGTGGTAATCAACTGCACTGATTTCATAAGGCCATTGTGAGGATTAAATGAGATTATGCATTGAAAGGTTTTGTACTATCTTGTGTCATATGCTAAAAAAAAAAAAAAAAAAAACAAAACTAACACTGCAAAATGCATACATATATACACCCAAACAAAAAACAAAAAATTAATTAAAAAACTAAAACTCCTACAAGGGAAGCTGCCTTCTTTATTAGTTTCCAAGATTTTAGTTTAGAGACAACATAGTTCAGTGTTCTTAAGGCTGCCACTACTACATGCTGCTAAATTTTCCCTTTTCCTTGAAATCTGAAAGTTTGATTCCTGCTGTTTACTGTGCTGGCCACAGGGATGCACTGTGCTTCTTTCAAAGTCTCTTTGAAAGCATTATCAATTTGGCTGATGGGACATTTGGGCCAGAACTTAAACTGAGGAAGAAGAGTCCAGGAAGACACGGATTTATAGTAGAAAACATCTAGGACTTAAAGACAGAGAGACCTGAATGCAAATCCTCGTTCCAGCAAGTCTCAAAACCTCAAAAAGCCTCATCTGCAAAATGGAGATCACAAACCTCACTTCAGAGTGAAGTTACAAGGATGAAAGAGGTAGTGGATAGAAAAACACAAGGGAGATGCCTGATAAATGTAGAAAAATGTAGAAAATTATTTTGGAAAACTCCTTATTTTTGCAGAGTCCTGTATAATGAGAATTTTACTTTGAGCATTTCCTGGTCCTCATTCCCCAGAGAAATGTTGAATTTTATGATCTAGAATTCCCAAAACACTGCTGTCATAAATAAAGGGGTTTTCTGTTCATTTCCAGGTCACCAAAATATCAACCATGTTCACAACCACTCAAATTAATTGAGATTTTATAATATGATCAAAAGTTTCAAAGCTGTGATTCAGGTTTAGGCCTAAGGGGGAAAATAGGCAAATCCTTTTTTCTTACTCCTGGGCTGGCGTTGGGCAGTGGCATGTAGCGCTTGACAGCCTATAACTTGTTCCAAGGTCCTTCCTAAGTTCTGTGCTTTTCAATATTGGCTTTTCAGCCTGAGAGATTGAACTGGATCAGGGTATAAGACTTTTCAACATAAAAGGGTAAAACCTGGGATTTCAGAAATGGTCAAGATTATGTCCTTAGAACATTCTCTGAGCTTTGGAATGAAATACATTTTCAGTAGCACAAGACTAGTCAATATTCAAAGATTCAGTAGAAAGACAGGCTGATCAAGACATATGATGTGCACACTTTCCTCTCAAATCTGGGAAACAGTTTTGACATTTCCCTTTTTGGTATAATATAATGCTCTTTCAATACTGTAGTAGAATCCTCTCAGTGTGAAGCTGTTCATCATAAGACTAAATGCATGAGCTGTCTTGCTTCATTCTGATACTCAGACTGGAACTTTTGGTGGACTCTGAAATGTGTAATTATAATTAAGATTTGTTTCTAACATTCTGATGGTAATCCCTGTCTCTAGTTCTGACTCCAGTTTACCGATATAAATTCCATGAATTTCTATCCTAAACCAAAGACAGTTTTGTGGTGTAGATGGTAGCTTTTTGCTGTATTTAAAAATGTATGAAGTTTAAGATCACATGGCTTTCAATTGAAAAAAATCTGATTTTATGACTATTAGCAATAAAAATAACAGCTATCGAATTTGAGTAACTGTGTGTGAGGCATTCTGCTGAATGTTTCACATATAATTTTATTTTATTTTCACTAGAATCCTGCCAGGTAGATGCTTTTATCCTCATTTTATACATTAGTAAACTAAGAAACCTTAAAATCATAATCCAAACCAAGGAATGTCTGGTGCAAAGGTATATGGTTATTTCTGAAGTTTTCCTAGTATAATTAGAAATGCAATTCAAAATAGAAACACTTAAAATGAGAGGACTTCCATTTCTCAGAAGTTGGAGTAGATGTACTTTTCCCTATATCTCTTGCTGCATACAACTAAAAACCCTGGCTATTATATATAAAACCAACATGAGAAGACTCTGAAAATTGGAAAGTAGAAAGCAGACTGGCTAGGAATCTTGGGACCCAAGGAATGACATGCATGGTGGTGAGGTCCTTAGGTTTTCTTTTGGCCTCATATTTCCCAGACTTGGAGCTGAAAAAGCCAGCCTTAGAGAAAAAAAATGTTCCAACAAAAGCCTGTTCTCTCTAGACAAAGGACAAAGGAAGGAGCAGCCTAACAAGACAGAAAAAAAATTTGTAGACTACAGTAATTTTATTTCAGCCAAAAATCTCAGAAAAAAACTGTGGCCCCTCTCCTACCCCCACTAGTAACAGCCAAGTGGGAGCCTAGTGACCCTTACTTGATGATAGTAAAACCAATGGGGTGGTTTTAGAGAATGCCAAGTCAGCAGCTGCAACTTTCATTCCTACTGTGGATAGTGAGACCATCTCTCCCCTTCCTGCAGTGAGACTACATGGGAAGCCTGGACTTACATCTCCACTGGAAGTAATGGAGCACTCTTCCTCCCACTCTATACTGGGGTATCACAGGAGAACTGTGAGACAATTAGGAATTTCACCAGTGCCCAGTAATAACAAGGCCGCTCCCTCAACCTTAGTGTGAATGAAAATCACATGGGGAGAAATAACAAGGCATGTCTATACCACCCAGGCAAGAAGCATCAGTGGAGGTCTAATGAGGAATTAGAAAGCCCATTCCTGTCCAGCAGTAAGGAAGAGCTCCCCCCTTGGGTATCAGTGGAGGCTAAGTGGGGAACTGGGACATCTGCACCCATCCGGCAGTAATGAGGCACTACCACTCCTTCCTGTTCCATGTAATGTCAGGAGAAGTCAGCTAAAACAGAAATTTAATTAAGATCCACAGTTTCATAACATAATACAATTTTCAGGTTTCAATTAAAAAAAATCATTTGTATTACCAAGAATTGGAAACATCCCAAACTGATTGAAAAAAGGCAATTAATAGACACCAATGCTGAGATGACAGAATGTTAAAATTATCTGACAAATATTTTAAAGCAGCCATAATAAAAATGCTTTAAGTAATAATGAACATTCTTGAAGGAAATTAAAAAATAGAAAGTCACAGCAAGAAATAGACATTCTCAGTAAAGAAATAGAAGATATAAAGAAGAACAAAATGGAAATTTGTAACTGAAAAATCCAGTAAATGAAATAAAATACTCAGTGAATTGACTCAACAGTAGAATGGAGGAGACCAAGGAAAGAATTAGTGAACTTGACAATAGAATAATAGAAATGACACAGTCTGAATAACAGAAAGAAAATACACTACAAAAAAATAAAAGTAGGCAGAGACTCAGGGACCTGTGGGACTATAACAAAAGATCTATCCATGTCATTGGAGTCCCAGCAGAAGAAGAGAAAGAGGGTGGAACTAAGAAAGTGCTTTGAGAAATAATGGCTGAAAAATTCCCAAATTTGACAAATGATAAAAACCTATAGATTCAAGAATCTGAGAGAAACCCAAACAGGATAAATCTAAAGACATCCATCCTAAGACATATTATGGTCATCTTTTGTTTCTGAAAAATAAAGACAAAGAAACAAATCTTGAAAGCAGATGGAGAGAAATTACACCTTATCTACAGGGGAAAAATAGTTTGAATTATAGTGATTTTCTCATGAGACACTATGTGCCAAAAGGAAGTGATACAGCATTTTTCAAGTACTGTAAGAAAAGAACTGTCAATCTAGAATCCTATTATCAAGCAAAATTTCCTTCAAGAGTGAAGGGTAAATGAAGACATGCTCAGACCAAGGAAAACTAAGAGAATTTGTCACCAGTAAACCTACCCTAAAAGAATGGCTAAAGGAATTTCTCTAAATGGAAAGAAATGATAAAAGCAGTCTTGGAACATTGGAAAGGAAGAAATAACAATGGAAGAGTAAAAACAATGCATTTTCCTTCTCCTCTTGAGTTCCCTATATTATGTGTGACATTTGAAGCAAAAATTATAACACTGTCTGATGCGGTTCTGATGTATATAGAGAAAATATTTAAGACAACTATATCTTTGAAAGGGAATGGTAATGGGATGAAAAGGGAGGTAAGTCTTCTATACTTTACTTGGACTGTTAAAATAATAACACCAGTAGATTGTAATGTTATGAATTGGTAATGTAATGCCTAGAGCAATAATTAAAAAGCTATACAAAGAGATATACTCAAAAACACTATAGATTAAAGACAATGAAATTCTAAAAGTTGTTGAAGTAACCCATAGGGAAACGGCAGGGAAAAGCAAACAAAAAAACTAAAAATATTAAGAATAATCACACACACAAAAATAAAATGGCAGGCAAGTCCTAACATATCAATAATTACATTAAAAGCAAATGGTCAAAATACAGAGATTGGCAGGATGGATTAAAAAAAACAAACATGATCTGACTATATGCCATCTAACAAGAAATCACTTCATTACAATGACATAGGTAGGTGAATAAAAGCATGGAAAAATATATATCATGAAAACATACAGCAGTGGTTACATCAGTATCTGACAAAATAGACTTCAGAGCAAAGACAGCTACCAGAGACAGAGAGGAACAATATATAATGATAAATGGGTCAATCTACCAAGGAGAGATAGTAATCCTAAATGTTTATGCACCAAACAACAAAGCTACAAAATATGTGAAGCAAGAACTGATAAACCTGAAAGAAATAGACAAATCCACAATTATAGTTGTAGACTTCAACACTACTCTCTAAATAATTGATAGAACGTAGACAGAGAATCAGCAAGGATATAGAACTCAACGACACTATCAACCTAAAGATCTGAGCTGCATTTATAGAATTCTCCACTCAACAAGAACAGATTGCACATTCTTTTCAAGTTCCCACGGAACTTTTATCAAGATAGGCCATGTTTTGGGCAACAAAACAAACCTTGAGAAACTGAAAAGATTGAAATCATATAAAGTGTGTTTTCTGACAAAAGTTCATTAACAGAAAGATAACAGAAAAATCTCCAAACACTTGGAAACTAAACATACTTCTAAATAATCCATCAGTCAAAAAGGAAGTCTCAAGGGAAATCAAAAAGCATATTGAACTAAGTGAAAATTAAAACAGAACATATCAAAATTTATGGGACACAGATAAAACAGTGCTGTCAGGAAAATTTATAGTACTAAATACATGCATAATAAAAGAGTAATAGTCTTAAGTGAATCATCTAAGCTTCCACCTCAAGAACTTAGAAAATAAAGAGCAAAATAATACCAATTCTAAACAATGTCTTCCTGAAAATAAGAAAGAAGAAAACAGTTTCCAATTTATTTTACAAATTTAGTATTACACAGATACCAAAACCAGAAAAACACAGTACAAAAAAAAAAAGAACACTATAAACCAATATCCCTCACAAATGTAAATGCAAAAACCTTTAACAAAATACTAGCAAATAAAATTTAACAATATATAAAAAGAGTTACACAACATGGTCATTGATGAAAGGTTGGTCTGATATTTGAAAATCAACCAATGTAATCTACCATATTACAGGCTGAAGATGAAATATCACCTGATGAAATCAATCAATGCAGAAAAGGCATTTGAAAAAACTCAACAAATACTCATTCATGGTAAAAACTATCAGAAAGATAGGAAAAGAGGAGATCTTCCTCAAATTGATAAAAAGCATCTACAGAAACTCTACAGCTAATGGTATACTTAATGGTTTCTGATCTTACTTGGTGACTTAGTAGGTCTGTCCCTCTCAGATCAGAAACAATTAAGACAGAAACAGTTAAGTAGGCTTTTCCCTCTAAGTTAAAGACAAGTGCTTTCTTACCATTCTTACTCAACATAATCTGGAAAGTTCTAGCCACCGCCATAAGGCAAAAACAGGAAATAAAAGTTTTGATCAGAAAGAAAGATGTAAAACTGGTTTTTGTTTGAAGATGACACACTTGAATACATAGAATATCTCAAAGAATCTTCTAAATACTTCCTAAAACCTATAAATGAGTTCATCAAGTTCATGGGATACAAGATATACAAGACACAATTGTATTTCTATATACAAAACATGAAACATGAACACTGAAATTAAAAATACAACATGACTTACAATTGCTCAAAAAAATGAAATCATTTGCTTTAAATCTAACACAACATGCACAGGATTTGTATGCTAAAAATGACAAATGCTAATGAAAGAAACTAAAGAAGATTGAAATAAATGAAGAGACATACTATATTCATGGATTGGAAGACTCAACAAAGTAAAGATGTTAATTCTCTCCAAACTGATTTACTTGTTTAAAGCAATTATTATCAAAATCTCAGCAAGATTTTTTGTAGATATAGGCAAGATTATTCTAAAACTTTTATGGAAAGTCAAAGGAAATACAATTGTTAATAAAATTTGAAAAGGAAGAATACAGTGGGGGGAGATCAGTCTGCTCAATTTTATGACTTATTACACAGTTACATTAATCAAGATTCTGTGGTATTTGTGGAGGCATAGACACATAGATCCATAAAACAAAGTTGAAAAGTCAGAAATAGACACAAATAAATATGCCTAACTGATGTTTCACAATGTAAAATGTACAACTACAAAACCAAAAAAAGAGACAGAAAATCTTTGGGATATTGAACTAGGCAAAGAGTTCTTGGACTGGACACCAAAAGCACAATCCATAAAAGGAAAAATTGATAAATTGGACTCCATAAAACTTCAGGCTTTTGCTCTGCAAAAAAACCCCCGTTGAACAGACAAAAAGAGGGGCCAGCCGGTGGCGCAGCAGTTTAGTTTGCACTCTGGCAGCCCAGGGTTCACGGGTTCGGATCCTGGGCACCTGCTGACGCACTGCTTGTCAGCCACACCGTGGCGGGGTCCCATATACAGTAGAGAAAGATGGGCACGGATGTTAGCCCAGGGCCAGTCTTACTTGGCAAAAAGAGAAGGATTGGCAACGGATGTTAGCCCAGGGCTGGTCTTCCTCACAAAAATAAGTAAATAAATAAATAGACAAAAAGAGAAGCACAAAATGTGAGAAAACATTCGCAAACTACGTATCCAACAAAAGAGTAGTGTCTAGAATATGCAAAGGACTCTCAAAACTCAACAGTACAACAACAAACAATCCAATTAGAAAATGGGCAAAAGTCATGAAGAGATGTTAATTAGATTGAAGAGGATATACAGACGGCAAATAAACACATAAAAATGTTAGCCATTAATTACCTAATTAGCCATTAAGGAAATGCATGATAACACCACAATGAGATATCTGTTCGCACCTATCAAAATGCCTAAAATTGAAAATATTGATAACGATAAATGCTGGTAAGGCTACAGAGAAGCTGGATCATTAATACACTGCTGGTGAGAATGCAAAATGGTAAACCCATCCTGGGAAACAGTATGTAGTTTCTCAGAAAACTAAGCATACAGCTAACTCAGTAATTGCACTCTTGGATATTTATCCCAGAGGGATGAGAAGTTATGTTCGCACAAAACCTGTTCATGAATGTATAGTAGCTTTATTCCTAATATCCCATAACTGGAAATGATCCCGACAGATATCCTTTAATGGGTGAATAAATTGTGGTACTTCCCTGCCATGAAATATTACTCAGCAATGAAATGGAATAAACTATAGATGCATGTAAAAATCTGGATGAATCTCCAGATAATTATTCTGAGTTGAAAAAAAAAGCCAACCCCAAAGGTTATCTACTGTATGATTCTATTTATATTACATTCTAGAAATGACAAAACTATGGAAATGGAGAACAAATTTTGGTTGCCAGTGGTAAGGAGGGGACTGGAGTGGGAGGAAACTATTTGTGGCTATACAAGGACAACACGAGAGATCCTTGTGACAGAAATGTTCTGCAACTTGACTATCAATGTCAATATTCCTGGTTGTGGTATTGTTCTATAGATTTGCAAGATATTACTATTGAGTGAAACTGAGCAAATTATACATAAGATCTTTCTATTGTTTGGCATACCTGTATGTGATTCTACAATTATCTCAAAATCAAAAGGCTTTTTTATTAAAAAAAAAAAAAATTAAGGCGCTTTGAAGAGAATATGACTAGTGAATCGTTATTTTTTAACATTGGGTCATTAGTCATAACTTTTCTGTAAATCTAAAACTCTTTTAAAGTAAAAACTTATTAAATGTCTAAATAATAAACGGAGAAACTATGCAGACATGCACATTCATCTGTGCCATTTAAAGAATGTTTAAAAAAGAATGTTATTTTCATCATTGTTTATTACAGTAAAATTTTTAAAAATCTATGAAATAAATCATGTTGTACCTGTACATTAGAAATTATATATGTGTGTGTGTATACATATATTTAGAAGAATGAGATATAATCTGCATTTACTTTTAAACTTTTAAAAGTTTATGGTATAGATAATGAGAAAAATGGTTATGTGCCAATGTGCAAAAACTGGTATCACCTGGTATTTTTGTTTTACAAGGGAAATATATAGGAACATACGTGCACATATGGCTGTGCTTTTAAAAGATTGCATGTAAGCCTCATAATAAGGCCTCCCTGAGACCTCCCCACATTCAGCTATCATGATATTTAATTTTCAGATCACTGAATCTACCAAGGCACCAGATTCAAAGGAGACATACTGGTGCCTGTTGAACTAAAATGTCCCCAGGATATCACAACTATTGGATGATAGAGTGAGGGGAGCCACATTCATGTCCTCATTCTAAGAGCAGAGCTCTTCCCAGCACACTTCAATTCCTGGGATGGCTGGAGAAGAAAGATCTTTCATCCGTGTTTCCTTCACCTTCATTTTCCCCATCCTCTTGAGCACATCTTCAAAATAGTAGTTGTTCAGTAAATGGGAGTTAAAGAGAATGAGATCATTTTCTTCCAATAGGGTACCTCTCTTCCCTCCCATGGTCTCACCACCTCATCGTTGAGACTGTAAAACTTGGCAATTTCCATTCACAGCTTTGAATGATTTAGAATTCTGTTTTGCATTTCAGTTTTGTCTGAACCCATATGGCAAAGTCAAAACTCCAAACAAATCTGATAAGTTCCATCTTGTGCTAGCCATTCCCTGTGGCTTGGTAAAGCACTGCAAGCTTTTTACTACTTAATTCTTCCTTATTCTATGACCATCTGTATCTCCATCTTCAGACTTGGATGGGTCTCACAATTGTCTCTGAAACACAGAGTAAAAGAGCTCTAGTATGTTCATTTATTAAGAGTGAGTCTCTAAAAGAACAAGAGAGTAAATAAACCAACCTGAACAGATAGACTTCATAGTACTGGAGTAGGGTAGTACCACAGCACAGGTATGCTCACCTGTACAAGATTACTCTCAGAGTCAGAGAGCCCACATTTAGAGTTCATATATTGTCACTTATTAGCTGGCATAAATATTTAGCAAGTAATTAATATCTGTCAAGTACATGTTACCCTATTAAATTCTTCAAACAATCCTTTGAACTAAACACTATTATCACCATTTAATCTTTCAAATTAGTTTCTTTATCTATAAAAGTGCTGGGCACTCAAAATCTTAGTTATTATTGTCCACTGTCAAAGTGTAAGTTGCATAAATGAAGACACAGACTAAAATATGTAGCTAGACTTCAGAAGATTTTACATTTGAGCCATGTCTTGAAGAATGAGTGGGATGTGAACAGGTAGAGCATGATGGAAAGGATCTTTTGGGATAAAAGACCAATCTGTAAAAAAAAAAAAGGAACTTGTAATTGAATGATTTATTCAGATAACAAGGTGGCAAAATGTATGACTAGAGAGCAACGTGTCTGATGACTAGGAAAGTCACTTTGGGTCTATTATGGGTGGCCTTGAATGCTAGACAAAAACAGTCTGGACTTCAGATGACAAGGAGCTGAAATGTGGAAGGCTGGGACCCTCTGGCAGCGGTATGAATGATTCATTGATGATGAATCAGAGAGAGGGACACCAGGTAGGTCTTCTCAGACTAATTGGTTGAGGGTGAACATGAGCCTTGAGCTCATTAATATGCTTTGCTTTCTATTAGACTTTATGTCCTGTGGCTCATTAATTCCCTGTTGATATAGCCTCAGGCTGTGTTTTCTCCTCACTGAGTTCACAGGGTAAAGATTTTCCTCTCTCAAAACTATATCAACATCCAGCCTCTCTGGACCATGCAGCATTTGCCAATTCCTTTGTAAGCACCTCTGACCCATAAGTGAGTTCAGTTTCAAACTTTAACTTAAGAGCTGGGGAAAAAAATAATCAAACGTGATCAGATCTGGCTGAGATATTCACAACATCTATTTCTGAGACTTTCCACAATCAACACAGTTTTGTTGTTATGTCGTTGATCTTATTTCTCCAGAGGGTGGAAAGTATGATGATTTGGGGAGTAACTTTTATCATTCAGCATGTTTGTTTGGTGGGAAGAGATGGAAGAGGCCAGGGCAAAGTCTTAGGTAATTTTTTCTTTTTTAATAAATTGAAAATATTTGTGTAATGTTTAAGCCTCTTGCTCTACACACACATAACATAAAAATAAAGTCTAAAATAAGCGGATGAAGAAATTAGAACCAATGCAAAACGAAACTTAGAATGAGGTGATAAAAATGAGAGCAACACTAGTACCCACAATGTTTGTCTTGAAAACCTGCACAGTTTTAAGTGATGGGCTGTGAATCGGGCTCCAACCCTCTTTTAACCAACCCAGGGATTGTGAGCCTTTTCAATGCCCACTGGGGGAAGAAAGGGAAAAGTAAACAAAGAATTAAAGTGTGTATTCAGAAGCACATCATTGGTGCTTCAATTTCTCCAATATCCAATGGTACCCAGGGGAATATTATGGTTTGTAATGAAAACCGTCCTTCAAAAATATCCTTGTAGTACAGCTGCCCCTTCAGAAAATCTTTCTCAATTTTACCCATTAGTTTAAGATTGAAATGCATTTCAATAACATAAACACTATGAAGTTGGGTGGTAGAAGGAAGAATACAATAAGGCTGTTCAAATATGTAGTTTTCTAATCAGCTTACATAATAAGAATAGGTTTTAAAGCAGGTATTCTTCACCTCTGCTGATGTTGGTCTCTAGAGAATCTTTCCAAATGAACGGTTGGGGCCAACCCCAGATCTGTTAGAACATTTCATCTTAGACCAAGTTTCTTTCTGGGGTACCACTATGATAAACTAGATGCAAAACATACAGCTAAAGAAGCAAATGGACTAATTTGTGATATGGCAATAATAAATATGTCACTTTCATATCGGAGACTTTGGCAAAATTATTGACTTAGATTTTACAATTAATTGTCATTTTTGACTTGTTAATCATAGATTTTTGTCTTGTCAAGGAAATGCTCAATTGACTTGTTTTTGAAAACAAAACCTAAGCACAAGGTATTTCTTGGAATAGAAGACAGGTGATGAAAGAAAATATGGTCCCTTGAGTATCCTGAGTGCCTAATATTGGGAGCTGGGGAGGTGGCTGGGGAGAAATAGAACACACTAGAGACGAACTTCTGCTTCACATCCTTGCAAGTGGCTGTTCCAACTAATGAAACACTTAAATTGGATCCCATCCAATGAAAGGTTAAAAACCAGAGAGAGAGAGATTTTATTTCTTGCCCTCTCTATTGAGCATTTTCAGCATCTTTGCTGCACAACCTCACAAAGTTATTTACCACAGGTGTGCCAGTAATTATGATATATTATAAACATTTACATTGTATAATGGTCCTTGACGTCTTCCACCTGTGACCTGGTGCCTGCATACCAAGCAGTCATGCAAAGCAGGTAGAAATATTGGCTGCCAACTTAAGATTTTTTTTCTCTTTTCAAATGTACCATTCTCTTAGGGCATGAATGTTTTTCTAGGGATTTTTTCCCCCCTTCGTTCTCTAAACTGTTGCACTGAATTGCATTTTCTAAATCTTGAAATATTAACAATTTTAAATAGAAACCTTTCCAGATAACATGCATGCTTCATTGTCTTCTTAAACTAAGTAAAGATAAATTTACATTTATTTTCTAAATGACACAGATCTTATTTTATCAATAATTAGACCGTGATAAAATGAGTATTATTGGTGGGTATTGATGCAAAAGCAGGTTTTCCTTGTGCTAAGTGGTCACATATGTCTGTGTCTTATGAACTCCTGATTTTGTTTTATAATAATCATAACAATAAAATCTTCCACTACATTATCGGTCCAACTGCTTTTTGGTGGTTTTACTTGCTGATATCAATGTTTCTGCATCTGCTATCATTCAGCCAGTCCCTCCCCATTATAATGGGCATCTATTTTTCTTAAAGCTAACCTGCTATACTAGCAACAGCACTGGTGACAATTACCACCCACAGCACTTATCCAGAGCCTCATGCATCCCATGAACTCCATTAGAAACTTTACATCTAGTGCTTCATTTTCCATTACAATTGCTTATGAGGTAGCTATTATTATCCCAGGTGAAGAATTATTTAAGATCAGAGCACTAAGACAAAGAGAATATCTGAATTGTTTGCGATTACACAGATTGGAAATTGTTAGTAAATACAAACTCCTGTTTCACTGCTTTCAGAGTGGCAGGTCCTAAGGATCAATGCTGTTGAGCAAATGGACAGGAGATTTTACTTCGTGGCTCTCATCATGACTATAGGAGTAAGTATCTTGGAGATCTGATCTCCAGAGAGGCAGGGTTGAATGTGCTGAAATCCTGTGAATAAGAAGATGTTAGATTTTTCTTCTTCTTTAGAGATCATTAAGTTGCCACAAAATTAGGAAAGAACACAAATTAACACAGCTCTAGAATCCAAACATTTCAAGAGAGATAATAATGTGATATTCATACAGGAAAAGAAAACCACCCCACAACTGAAACAAACACAATAAAATATTCTTTGGAAGGAAACCCATGAGAGCATCTATCATACAGGTAAATAAACTTAACCAAAAATTTCTAAACAGAGACTCAAATCCCACACTCACAGGAACTTCTGTAGACACATGAAATTTACATGTAAAACAACATAGACCATTGTAAATTGGGGATTTTTTTTTCCGGAGCATAATCCTTGTCTTTAGCTCAATTCTGCTTATGCTAACCACTGCAGAAATTCAAACTAAGTGGTAGAAGAAGGCCACGCACGTGGTGAGCTAGAAAGATGAAGGGGCCAAAAAGTCATGATGAGAAAAATACTCTCCTACGTGCTGAAGATACTATTAAAAAGCTTCAGGGGTCAAGAAAAGGAGTTTGGGGACAAAGAAGTTTAGTTATTGGCATGTTGATTTTGCAGTGCCAGCAATGCTTCTAGAAGGCACTATTCAATAGGCAGTTGATTATTCTGTTCTTAGGATCCAGGGAAAAACAGACTTTGACCTGGTGATTCAGGAGATACTTTCATATGAGAGGTCTGAAGAGGAGATTAGCCAGTAGAAGGGAGGAAGTAAGAACCCAGGCTAATGCAATATCACAGAAACCAGGGAAGGAGAGGATTTCAAAAAGAATGGGCAGGGAGGTGGGCGGGTGTCAGGACTGCCAAATTATTCTTTGAAAAAAACTTAACAAAATGTCAGTGATGGGGCCCGTCCAGTGGCATAGCGGTTAAGTTCGCACATTTTGCTTCAGCAGCCCAGGATTCACCAGTTCGGATCCTGGGCGCAGACCTACTCACCACTCATCAAGCCATGCTGAGGCAGCGTCCCACATAGAAGAGCTACAACTCTACAACTATGATACACAGCTACGTACTGGGGCTTTGGGGAGAACAAGGAAAAGAAAGGAATTCTTTCTGGATCACTCTTTGAGAATAGTACATTGAACCTAATTTGTGCTACACCTGAATAAACCCTCTGGTTTCTAACCTGGGTGCGTATCATTGACCCTTTTTACCTTTTTTTCACCCTTTGTAATTGCCACTAGGGGCCTCTGTCTCAATTTGCGTTTTAACTTCTCTCCACAATTTTTCCGGTCATTCCTCATCTTGACCAAGCTGTTTTACGAGTCTCATATAAGAATGTCTCATGGTTAAAAATGTCCCCTTCACCTATCTATCCTGTGCCATCCTCATAGACAAGTTTCCACAGGGCACAGGTATAGACTAGACACCAAAGAGGCCATATTAGCATTTCATACAAGCAACTGGAAAACCCCAAATAATTATTTTGCCAATCAAACTTTTAGGCATCAGAGTCTAAAGGAAACAGTTAGCTGTTTTCAGTTTTTATATGTAAATCAAGCTATTCTCCCATTTTATACACTTAGAAAACCTGCTGTCATGAATATCACATTTCTTACCTTGTTCTTTAGATAAAGACTAAAATGCTTACATCAAAGAGGACAAAGATAGCTTCTGGAAAGGGAAATAAGTGTTAATAAAATATACAGTACGCCCATTGTCTTAGCTAGGACTGCTCTAAAAAAATACTATAGGTGATGCCAACTAGTGGTCATTTTGTTCTGTTTGAACAAGGTGGTTATGGAAGAGATGGCTTAAACAACAGACATTTAATTCTTACAGTTCTGGAGTCTGGGAAGCCCAAGATCAAAGTGCTGGCAGATTTGAGGTCTGGGGAGAGCCCTCTTTCTGGCTTGCAGTTGGCTGCCTCCTTGTTATGTCCTCACTTGGCCTTTCCTAAATGCTCTCTCTCTCTTCCTCTTCTTATAAAGGCACCAATCCCATTACTTGGGCCACACCCTCGTGACTTCACCTCAACCTAATTATCTCCCGAAGAGCTCACCTCCAAATATCATCACGTTGGGAGTTGGGGCTTCAACATATGAATTTGGGAGGGACACAAACATTTAGTCCATCAAATTCAGTGAGATGAAAATCCACCACTTCTCATTTTCTTCCTAGTCTCCTCCTCCCTAGCAGACTTTAGTTTTGGTTTGTTTTGTTGTTGTTTTATAAGCTGTCACAGCACTCGATGTAGATTGAAGCTCCAGGCAATTGCAATTAAATCAGGAAAAAGATATGCATTCACCAAGGTTAACACAAGCTGCAGCTTAATCAGGATGAAACAAACAGATAAACACATTCAGGACCTCAAAATAAATACAGCCATTTCAATCACATTCTCTTTAGTGCCCCCCGCCCCCCACCAATCACCTGGAAAACAACACAATCAAAAGCTAAATAAAGTTCCCAAATCAACATATATGTCACTAAAATTTTCAAGCTACAAATGTAACATGTCATTTCAGTTTATGGGCTATTGCTCCCAAAACAAGTTATGATAGTATTAAAGGTTTTCCCTATATATCAACTATAGACACATGTATAAACTTTGTATTGATCTAATTACCAGATACATACCTATAATGAACTCAGTTGCCTTAATCTGGGTATGAATACATATTGCCTTTTAAATTTGATTTTCAGATATAAATTTTAGTAAATTACATTTGGTTCTTTCTCTATAGGCTTATGAGTCTTATATCCAAGTGGATGTGCATATCAAAAATACATTGAGTATGATCATTCAAGTATAATAGGGTATATATAGGGTTTATATTAATAGATTCTTTGGATGCAGCATTGGATTTATCATCATCCTTTGCCTTTGTTGTTTAAATAGCCTCCTATTTCACTTGGGTGCTTTCAATCTCTATAGGGAACTCTCCATATTACTGCCAGTTATTGTGCTTAAAAAATTATTATTAATTTTCTCAGAAGTGTTTTATGGGTCCCTATTTCCTACAGACTGAATTCTAAACTCTTTAGCCTAATTGCTAAAATCTTCCATGTTCTGTCCCATGCCCATGTTTTTCCTGATTATGTCATTTTATGGGAATCTACTCCAACAAAGCCTAGGCTATACAGACCTGACGATGTCATCTTGGACCAAGCCTCTACGGCTTGGAGCAATGTTTTCCCTGCCTCCATATCCATCGGTTTCTTACTCTTTCATCAAGACTGAAGTCAGATCCATCGTCTCTGTGATGCCTTTCCTGATGCTCCCGGTGAGACTCCCTCTTTCCTTTGCACCCCCAGCAGCAGTTTGCTTAACTTTTTGAAATAGTGTGTGTCTTATTCCCCTGCTTTAGTGTTAGTCATTTACACGTATATCTCTTTATCTAAATTTTTAGCATCGTAAGGTAAGGGGCCATGTGCCATCCATTTCTACACTCAACCTCCACAAATCTAGAATACTACTGCTGCCTGGTAGATTTACATTTATTAATTCATCTTTTTATCCACCCATCTATCCATCCATTTATTCAATCAATTTTTTTCACCTCCAAATAAATACTGAGCTCTTGTATGTGATATCCAGTGATAATGAGGACACAGTAAACAAACAACTAAGGTGGTAGTACTTTCCTTGACTTCACTGACATCGTAGTACAGAAGACAAACTTTAACAAGTAGTTACAATGAAATGTGCAGTGTTTGGCATAGTTGGAACATTAGGAAAAGGAGAATGACATAGTCTAAGGGTCATAAAAGTCTTCCTGGGAAAGTGATCTTTAATTTGAAGCTTGAATGATTTGATAATATTCATCAGTCCAAGCAGTGACAGGAGGCAGAATAGGGGTGTTTAAATAAGCTATTCACTCTGAAGAAGAAAGAGAGTGTGGAACTCTGAAAAGGTTAAAGAAGTTGTTTATTGTTATTTTCTGAAAGAGAAAGTAGGAGCAAAGAATGAAAGAGAAAGACAGAAAGAGACTGGAATAAAAGAAGTTTTATGGAATAAGATCTCTTAAGGAGGTAGGAAAACCATCTAAATTTAGAGTCCAAAAATACGGAAATAAATAGTAGGATTTTAAAATATTCTATTCTGACTTCTCCAACAAAGGATTTAAGGAGGATGCTAAACAATAGTCTAGTTGTGAGAAAATAGGGAAACTAGGAAGTGCTTCTTTCTCAAACATCTTTGGTAAAAGGCCAAATATATTTGTTATTATTAAACAACAGTATGTCTGTGTGCTTAATTGGTTATCTTTAGTAAACTTTGAAAATCTGTTCTTATTTAATCTCCATTTCAATTAAAAGACTCAAAACTTAGTTGATGTCCAACAAATAATTGGTGAGTAATAGTGACTATGTAAAATTTTGCTTGTCTTCTAAGAGATTGTCATATTGCCCACGTTATAGAGCCATATGACAGCTCCCACTTTTACTTTCACATCTTTCTGTTGTACATTTCTACTTTATTAGCTTCAAGCCTCATATTCATACCATAAAATCCGCCCTAAGGGCACTGTTAGGCTACAAGCATCTCCTTGTCTCAAATGTTATATATCCACACTCCTACACCATTTCTTTCTGGTGCTCATCAATTTCTGAACTTTCTGTTACTAGGATTCTTGCTTTCTCCCCTATCATTCAGATTTAATTTATTCTTTTAAAAATTACATTCAAGTCAGAACCAGTTACTACTAAATGTTGTGTTTTTCCTTTCCTAATGCTTTTTCCTTTGTTTTGTTTTGTTTCCTTTTTTTGAAAGAGCCTCAGAAATCAACTACTTCATCTTCCTCTCTCAGGCTTAAATCTCCTGTGTGGTGATGCCAACTAGTGGTCATTTTGTTCTGTTTAAACAAGGTGGTTATGGAAGAGATGGTTCCCAATCTCCCAATAGTTTTGTGCAAAATTAATTGTCAAAATAGTCTTCATTTTAATGAACTGAGGATGGTCTCTTTGTAATTTTTGTAAAAACTGTTCTCCATTATGCTTTCTGGAGACATAAAAAGTTAAATAAAATGACTCCGTTTCCTGCATCATGGAACTCCAGTATTTTAAGGTAATTCTTATACATCGTGTTTACCTTCTAAGTACAATGTGGTCCAGAGGGCAGGTGAGATTTTCTGATCCTTTGAGATTTTCATGTGCTTAGGGCAACCCCTATCCCTGGTTCCATAGAAGTCTAAATCAACCACCAATATTTCTGGGATTTTGTGAGTCATCGGCATTCTCAGGGGATACCTATGACTCTGGGCTTGTGCTCCTGTATATAGTCATTCTTATGCAAACCTCGTTAATCAAGATAGGGAATTAAGCACTTTCCTCAATTCTTTGATTCCATGTAACCCAAATGATTTGCTGAAGATTGAGGATTCTGAGAATCTAATGGTATATAAAAGTGGGTTTACTTCCCAAAAATGCATCTACTTCAAACTGAACACTTAATATTCCTCTTCTCTTATTGTCTTTGAACTACCCAAAGGTATTTTTCACTGACTAACTTTATTCCATGTCCTTCTTAGTCTCTTTGTCTTCTCATTGGCTCATCTTCTCACTCTATTATCTTCTCTCTTTCCCCTCCTCACTGAGATTGTGGGCAGATTTTCTCTCTCCTCTCCCTCCCTTCTCCTCCTCCTCCACCTCCTT
The DNA here is from genome assembly GCA_031878705.1 of Tapirus indicus. Taxonomy (NCBI): domain Eukaryota; kingdom Metazoa; phylum Chordata; class Mammalia; order Perissodactyla; family Tapiridae; genus Tapirus; species Tapirus indicus. The sequence continues at coordinate 24,817,924 of CM062927.1, read as the reverse complement.
TCTCCATCCTCCTCCTCATCTCTCTCTTATCTCACTATTAGTTCTAGTTTACAGATGTAGATATGAGACTCAGAGAAGTTAAGAGACTTGTGCCAGGCCACCTGGCTAGCAAGTAGTAAAACCAGGATTCACACTCTGGTCTGTTGGCTTTGTTTAGAATAAGCATTACACTATTTTCAACAGTTCCTTATATGACATGGTTCAAGACAACCAGGCCCTTCTCTGCAGAACACCTACATACAATTTACTGATGCATGGTAGAGTAATAGCAAACACTCATATAGCTCTTATTGTGTGCCAGGTATCATTCTAAACCCTCTGTATCTACTAATATATTTAATTCCCACACAACTGCAAGGAGAACGTATTTTTTTATTATTCCATTTTTATAAATGAGCAAACCGACATGCATAAAGATTGAATAACTAGTTCTAGGTCCTCTACCTAGAAGGCAATAGGGCTGGGATTCAAGTTCGGGTACCATTGATGGCCTACTTCATGCTGTTAGCTATCATGGGCTACCAAACTGAGCCAAACGTTCTCAGTGTCTTCTGATTAGATCACTCACAACAGGCCTGCTAGCATATAGACATTATGCTAAGATGCACACAGACATTCTGCATAAGATAACATTAGCTTATTTGGCAAGTATGTCAGAGATGATGATAGACAGTGAAAAATATGTCCTTTCTCCGTCCTTAGGCTTACAATCCGGTAAAGGAGGTATACACAAGTATGTTCCCTCAAATTCAATATGTGGACTTCTCATTAGATATTCTGGGGACTCCTATGCATGGGGATTTTGTGGGGACTCTGGAATGAGAATGATTAATGCTAACTTGTAGAATCTAATGAAATGTCTTGGAAAAAGAAAAGCTGGAGTCCAATGTTGAAAAATAACATGTGTTATCAGGACAGCTCAAAGTGGAAGCTTGATGAGTGTGAGGTTTAGGATATTCTGTAAACCTAAGCTGCCTGATCTAAGGCCTGAAGGAATTAAATCAAATAGAGGGCAACTCTTTCAAGCCACTTTGAACTGAATTCAATAAAAATTCCCGTGATATATTTATCTAAGTAGCAATAATTTTAACCTTGTATGTGAAGTTCTATTTTTAATTTGACTTTCCTCAAGTTAATTTGGTTAAATCCGACCCATGATGCCTGCCAGATATACAGTAAAAGATTAGTGGATTAAATATTTTTATGCTATTTGGAAATGTAATCAATGTGTCCTGGATGCCTTTAATAATGAATTGGATAAAAGGCACACCTTTAATACTGACGTGAACAAGGGTGAGCTAAAAGCCATGAGCTATATCACTGGAGTCATTCTTGTTGAATGAAAGCTTTACCAATATTTGACATGTGGGTTGCCAGTAGAACACACCTTTAAATCATTATATATTTCACTTTTGAATACCAAAACATGGAAATATAATTTTGTGCTCATCATTGTTCCATTGTCTTCAATTTTGAAATTACCTGATGCTTTATCTAGACATAAAAGCCTGTTAACCCATATATGCTTGTACACAGCATACAGCTATGGTCAAGCATTATGCAATATACGTTACCACATAGTTTTTTACACGTTGTCAAATAGTTTGTTTGTAACTTTTTATTTTTATATAACTTCAAGTGTACAGGAAAGTTGTAAATGCTTTATACAGATTCACCAATTGCTTATTTGGCTGCGTGTGAATGTATGTGTAAAATATATGTTACACGCATGGAACTAAGCTGCATGATCTAATTTTTCACACACACATGCACACACATTTTTTTGAAATATTTGAAAGGAAGTTATAGATATCATGTCCTTTTTCTTCTAAATGCTTCAGTGTGTAATTCTCAAGAACAAAGGCTTTCTCTTATGTAGGCACAGTACAATGGTCAAAACTAGGAAAATTTACATTGATACGATACCATTATGTAGTCCACAGTTCATATTTAAATTTGTGAATTTGCCCAGTCATGTTTTGCATAGGTATTTCATTCCTAGTCCAGGATCCAATCTAGGATTACACTCATATTTAGTTTTCATATATCTTTAGTCTCTTTAATCTGGAACAGCTTTTCAGCTCTTCTTTGCATTTATTGACCTTAAGAATTAAGAAGAGTACTGGACAGTTATTTTAAAGTATGTCCAAATTTGGGTTTGTCTGATTTCTTTTAATTATCAGATTCATATATGTGCATTACTTGAAGGAACACCACAGAAATAGTGTTATATCCTCAGTGTATCATATCATAAAGCACATGATGCCAATTAGTCCCAATATTGGTGATGTTAACTTTGATTACTTACAATGTCAGTGAACTTTCTCTACTATAAAACTACTACTTTCCCCTTGTAATTAATAAGTCATTTGTAGGGGGATATTTTAAAACTATTTAACTATCCTCTTTCTTATGAAACTATCACTCAATAGTTTAGCATCCATTGATGATTTTCCAATCCACCATTCTCTCTCTCTTTATTAGTTGGCATTCATCTATAAGAAAAAGCTTTCTTCTCTCCTTTGTTTGTTTATTTATTCATTTATTTATCTATGTGATTGTATACTCATGGGTCCTTTTACTACTCAATGAGTAAAAGTCTATTACTCTTATTTTTTATTTTGATGCTTCAATTGTCTCAATTTTGGCCAGTGGAGGTCTCTTCAAGCTAGCTACTGTGTCATTTGGACATGCACTAATCTTCTTTTATACAATTTCTTATTTTATGACACATCAAGAGTACCAAGTTTATTGTTAACTCTCTCTGACTCAACCCTGGATTCAACCTTTACCCCAAGTCACCCTGACTCATTTGAGGGAAGAGTTGCATTTAAAAAGCAGGATATGAATGCATGTGTTCTCATTGCTAAGGATATTTAATACTTTTGTGCCTTTCAGTGGAAAAACCAGGGAAAATGTGTGTACGTGTGTGTGTGTGTGTGTGTGTGTGTGTGTGAGAGAGAGAGAGAGAGACAGAGAGAGAGAGAGAGAATGTGTGCAATTCGGTATTTCTTTATCTATGTATTTCTCACTATTTCTTTATATATTTTTCTATCCCATTATCCCTCTTCACTCTCTTCCCTCTGTCCACTCTTTCTAGCTGGATGGTTTGATATTGTCCCACAGATCACTGAGGTATTGTTCATTTATCATCCACCTTTGTCTTTATTAAATTGATAAATATCTCTTGATTCCTCTTCAAAATCATTGACCTTTTCCTCTACTGCCTCTATTTTGCTATTAAGCTGTTCAAATGAACTATTCATTTCAAATATTGTGTTTTCCAATTTTATCTTTTTCTTGTTTCCCTCTTACTGCTAAGATTCTCCATGTGTTCATTCATCATGACCGTCTTTGTTAAAAGTCTATTAATGTATTTCTAATAGCTGCTTTAAAGTCCTAGTGTGCAATTTGTAATGTCTGTGTCATTTCGGGGTCAGCTTCTACTTACTATTCTCTCTCTTGATTATAGGCCACATAGTTCTTATTCTTTGTATGCCTAGTATGTTTTATTGCGTATTGAACATTGTGAATAATATATTTGAGGCACTGGATTCTATTATCTTCCTCTGAAGAGTGTTTAATTGGTTAAATAACCAGTTAAATTAGCTGGAATCAAACCCCAAATTTTGTGGTGGCAATAGTTAAAACTATTAAGCTCTTTTTTCAGCTTTTTAACTGATGCTTTTGCTTGAAAACTTTCTCTTTATATGCACAGTTGAAGAATCAGTCAATAATTTTGATGCAATTTATTTTCATATATTTGTGATCTCTCCTCTTGTAGCTTCCTCATTTCTAGGATTACCACACCCCATACCTCAATTTCAAGCTTGACTTTCCCAACAGTAAACCGTAATAAACTCTTCTATCTTTTTAGCTCAAGTCAGCAGACTCCCACACATGAAAATCCTCTTTGATCTTTTGAAAACAAAATGAAGTGGCATGTGATTTAGGAAAAGAAAGAAATTAAAAGGGAAATAAAACATTTAACAGATTCCTCTGGTAAAATGCTAAAGCAATGAGCATGTGTCTCTTCAAGAAAAAAAAATTCAAGAATTATAATTGGTATTTAAACATATAATGTTCTAATTGATCTCCAAAATATCTTTTGGTTGGCAGCAAATCTGTTGCTGAGACCTAATTTAATAACAATATGGGCTGGTACGTTTTCCTGTAGATTTGACCATACCCACTAGAGACACATAACATGATAAGAGAATGATGAGGTTTCTAGGAAATAGTATTTGAAAGAAAAATGATGACTTTAAGAATAAGTTTAGGAATTTTTAGGCTTTGATTTTAAATTGTGCTCCTGCACATATGAACTGATTTAGGAAATATATCCTAAAGTTTTTGAGTCTCATTTTTATTTTGCTATTATCTCTTTTGCTCATTTTATTTTGCCTAAGATAGATGCACACCTCCATTTCATCTGTAAATAATGAAACTTTGTTTTCTAAAAAGACACTTCTTTGTAAAGCACCTTAACCTTTTTCACTTCATTCTGGTGATATAGAACAAGGATTAAAAGTTCTACAAATTTCCTTTCAGCTCAAACATTCTCTGTTGAAATCACACAGACTTATTTTCTAGGAAATTATTGTATATAGAGAGCTAGTACCCTCTAAGAGCTTCCAGCTAGTACATGGCAGTGTCTGGGCTAGAATTTAGCTCTTCTAATTTTGAATTATATGCAATTTCTTCTGCAACTGTCTCTTTTATTTTACTTCACTTCCTCCTCTGGGTATAAATGATACAAATCCTTCCTCGATAAAACGTTTCATGTAAGAACCTCAGGGCAGAAAATCAGCAGATTTTCTCTAGTTATACATGTATATGACTTAATTTCCACTACATCATCAAGGTTGAAAGGAGAAAAGCTTTCAGGAGAGGACCTGTATGCTGCTGGCTCGATGTATATTTTTAATTCAATATCTATTAATTACTATAGCCTAGTGCTATGCTGGCCACTGGAGAGAGAGTAATAAATAAGATACAGGGCTCTTCTTCATGGAACTCACAGACTAGTGAGGCTTGCGATAAATATTATTCTGTAGACATAAAATACGATATAATGGAACAATGATGGTGAGGCTAACTCTGGTGAGTAATTAAAGAAGAATTCAGAGGCAAGGCTGTTTGGCCTGCATTTTGAAAGATAAATAGGATTTGACTCAGGTAGAAAAGCATATAGAATGGCTTTACAGGCTAATGTGGACACTGTGGTGTTCCACTCAGACTCCTCTTTAGGACTGAAGTGTTCATTCTTTCTTCTGCTCGGAGCATTGGCTGTTGATAGCTCATAGCTGAGTCTCTTTCTGTGACTTGCTTTCAGCCATAGGAAGATGCCTTGCCCAAGGTTATGCCCCTTCTCAGAGTCAGACCACATTCAATGACAGGTCAGTTTGAGGTACAAAGTCTTGGCCTCTTTGCCTTAATTCAGAACAATGCGGAATGAGATTAGCTAAGACTTCTATTTCAAAGGCTTCACAGTTCAACTTCTCCCATTCTCCAGTTCTGCTTTTCTTACTCTCTTTATTTTGTTCCAGAGCACACACCCCAATAAACTTCTTGCAGTTACTGGAGAACTTTACCTAAGACAGAGAAAGGGAACGTTTTGTTCAAAGTACCAAGAAGATTCAGAAGTGTGGTTGAACAGATTTAATGCATGGGTTTGGTGGGATTGGAGGAAAGGACAGAAAATGTGGCTAAAGGAGAAGAGTAGAGCCTGATGGCCTTGCTGAGGAATTCAGTGCTAATCTTGGGGACACTAGGAGATCATTAAAAGTTTTTTATGGTACATGACATGAGGAGAAAGGTCAGCCAAGTGGTCATCCATTGGCAGGAACACAGATTGCAATTGATCCTAGTTGTGTTTCCTCTTCCATCATTAGAATTTTCCATACTGAATTTTGTCTCTTGTTGAGAAAAAAATTACTTTTAAAAGATATTATTGTAATATGTAAAAAAAAAAATGAGGTTGTGGTTTCTGCTGTCAAACTTTCAAAAATTATCTTAGACTTAAACTGCAAAGGAAAAGGTCCACACTCTAAGAGAGAGAAATACTAAGGGGAATTTTGAGGAAGACAATGAAAATTGTGTGGAAAGACTATTATAGCATATTGAAATATTTCTCGCCCATCAAGTCTCAGGTAAATTATCATTGAAGACTTTGTTTCTATCAAATAAAAATAATTTTTTCTTCTTCAATGATATTTTACCTGAGACTTGTGGGTGAGAAATATTTGAATATGGTATGACAGCCTGTCCATACACTGTTTTCATGTACTATTTCCCTTCCTCCTACCTGAATTTTGTGACACAAGGTGCTGCCACAGAAAGATCTCTAGATGTGGGGTCATGAGATATGAATTCTAGTTCCAGTTCTTTGTTTTTCCATTTATGTGCATCTAATATGTAGAATGATTATCTCACTGCAAGTTTTACATAAGCATATTTGTATTTTCTGTCCTTGATTTTGAGAGGAATCACTTAGCTCTCTGAGCTTCAGTTTTTTTCAATAGAAAAATGGAGAAATTAATCCTTCTTGATGTAAATCTGAGGATCAAAGATGTTAGGAATATGACAGTCTTTTACAAAATGTAAAACATCATGTTGCTGGGAATCAGAACAGTAAAGTCCTGGACAAATCAAGTCACTCATTTCACAAAGTATTGGATAACTGAGTTTTAAAGCTTGAAACTCTTAATATACTACTCAACACTCTGAAAACATAAAGTTGAGAGAGGGGAAAAAATAAGGAAAAGACTGCAGCCTTTTGGAAGGGGACCTGAATGTCCATTAAAATGTACCTAGTAGAGGATATAAAACCAATGAGAAGGAGCAATTTACTTTACTGCTGGGGCAGGAGTCTTGTAGCTATTTTTACTAACTATGGCTGTTCCCAAGTCTATCAGAGTACCTAAAATATTTACAATAGCTGTGTCTGTGTGAGACACTGTCGCAAGCAGAAAAGTTAACCTGTGTTGGAATGTGCTTGTCGTCATTTTCTTGTCTGATAAGTAAAGCAGTGAAACTAGAGAGGGACTAAGCAAAATCTCCATATAACACATCAAAAAAGAAAAATGAGGAAATCATGGCACCATGCCAGGAGTAAGAGCTTTGCCAGTTTGGCACTTTGCCTACCTAGACTTGCGGATTACCCTGTAGTATATTAAAGTATCAGCTTTTTAATTTACCGTATTATTTTCCAGATGTTTTTGGTAGGAAGGGACTTCTCGGCAAACACTTGAGTGCTTGTCAGAGAATTACACATTTAATATTACACTGCTCATTATTTTAATTAATGATGGGAAGAAGTTGCTTGAAGACAATTCTTAGTCATACAGAAAAGGACGTTAATATTTTATGAGGGGAGGAAATTATCTTCAACATTGATGAATTGGAATGTTCAGAAATTATAATAGGAGGAATATTACTGAAAAAATGAGCTGGTTGTAATACCATTTAAGACTATACACCAATTCTCATAGAAAATTGATATTCAGGCCACATGATGTAATATTAAGAATAACATATATGAAATTGACATGTGCCGTGCAAGAAAGATCAATAAATAATAGTTCCGTTAGTATTTGGAAATAGATTTATAAATAGTGATAGATGCAGGAGACATAAATCATATCCTCTGGTCTATCAGCAAGTTTGTGTATCAACACGATGACTATCATTTATTGAATGCTCCCTGTGTGTCAGACATTTTGTTAAGCACTTTACATGCATGTTAGAATTTAGAGCAGCTATTTGTTACTGCTGAAAAGAATGCAGCTCACAGAATTTAAATAATTTGCTCAGGTTCATTGAGTAAATAAGTGGCCAACCCATTCCACAGTTTAAGTATTGAACTATGTTATAATTACCTCTCTAAGACTCTCATAAAAATAAAAAAAGCTTAGTTTCTCCAGCTTTCAAATGAATTGGCTACTGTAGGAATTCCAAGGGGTCCTATCTAGTTTTAAAATTCTGGGGTTTCATATTCAATATGTATTTATTAGTTTCTGCCATGTCCTTGACTCTCTGCCAAGCACTGGGCTTCATGATTGATTTCATTCCAATGTAGTTATTAAATCCATTCTTCAGATACCTGCTTAATGCTCTCCCTCTTGAACCCTCTACTTTCTAGAGGGTTCCTTTCTACCAAAAATATCTGGAAAAAATATGGTAACATTTCTAGACAAGGCACTGATCCAACCAGGATGGTCAAGACAAGACATACATTACTTGAGACATACACAGTTTTGTTCACAGTACCTTAACCTTGCAAGATGTTAATTTGCCTGCTGAAGTCCCTCTGATTTTGCCATCACAACAATCAGTTATTTGGATCCTCCTTTGTTCCTTGGTAACTAGCCACCTCTTTGGTAGCTCTCCCAACAGAACTGTCTTTCTTGTATTTTAAAGATTTACAGATTTGGTATTAATTTATTAATGAAGTGGATCTCAGAAATGTGACTATTAGTGGTCACAGTACCAATGTTAGAAGATTATTTCTTTTTGTAATAAATTAATTCAAAAGCAAGTAAGACCTCTATGTGACTCTCACACGCTTATATTGCTATAATACCTTCTTGAAGAGGAGAGAAAAATAATGGCAATATAGCTAACATAAGCATTAGTGGATACGTTACTGGAATTTATTTTTTATCGGTATAAAAATCAACCATCATTTGTTTTGCACTAGGAAAAGGTAAGAATAGTGGCTATATCTAAATATCAAAATCAGTGTGACTTCTTCCTCAGTCTTTTAACGTTGAACTCCCCCAACAATGACTAGAGTGCAAGCCTTCCTTAGAAGAGTATCGTGGGCTATGATAGTAATAATACCCCAGGTTCCACTCAGTCTGGACCAACATCATTAGTGTACATTGAGACTCACATCTATGTTACTCCCAACTTCACAGTCACAGCCTCAACCAGTCCTGAAGTTCTGCTTGTCTTTCTGGTTCTCCCTTCCCCAGCACAGTTCACTTTGCCACCCAACCCCCAATGCTGGCTCCTTTATCACTTTTCTTATCCTAATTATTTTGCCCTTTAGAATGAACTTTTATTCTTTTAAAAATAATTATTTCAGCATTTGGAAAGAACAGCCCAGAATATACCTCATGGTTTAAGGGATTTATAAGCAATAAAAGTTTATTTTTAAAACTCAGTGCAAGAACTTGTGAGTATTTAGTTGCCTCATTTCCTCAGCTCTGCAGAGAAAGCCCAAGATAAATGTCACTTTTATCATTTAATGTGAATGTTCACATATGTTTTAAATAAATACCAGAAGTCAGATATTAGTTATCTTTGTGTGTGTGTGAGGAAGATTAGCCCTGAGCTAACATCGTTGCCAATCCTCCTTTTTTTTTTTTGCTGAGGAAGACTGGCCCTGGGCTAACATCCATGCTCATCTTCCTCTACTTTACATGGGACGCTGCCACATCATGGCTGACAAGAAGTGCATGGTCCGCGGCCAGAATCCAAACCTGTGAACCCTGGGCTGCCAGAAGCGGAGTGTGAGAACTTAACTGCTACACCACCAGGCTGGCCCCAGATATTAGTTATCTTTTAAGGAATATTGATATTTAGTTTCAGGACATAGGAACCAACGTCTAGCTGTCACAAAATCTTGACTTGTAGTTCAAGGGTTAATGTTTCTAAAAGCATTTGTTGTCAAGTTCCAGGAATGATTCTTCTACCAAGACTCTAATTACACCCAGGTTCAGGAAAGATGATGTCTATCAATTCCACAAAGAAACTAAACTTCTCAAGAGAGACTCAAATACATTCCCAGGATACTGTTTCATATTCAGTCAGAAATATTTGGGACACTGGATATAACAGAAGCTAATCTCAGTGCCAACAAATTGGATAACCTAGAAGAAATGGATAAATTCCTAGAAACATACAACATACTAAGACTGGATCATGAAGAAATAGAAAACCTGAACAAACTAATAATGAGTAAAGAGATTGAATCAGTAATCAAAAACCTCCCAACAAAGAAAAGACTAGGACCAGATGGTTTCACTGGTGAATTCTACCAAACATTTAAAGAAGAATGAATGCCAATCCTTCTCAAACATCATTGCTAGTCATCAGGATATGCAAATCCAAACCACAATGAGATACCACCTCACGCCTGTTATGGCTATCATCAAAAAGACAAGGGACAACAAGTGTTGGTGAGGATGTAGAGAAAAGATAAGTGCACTGTTGGTCGGAATGTGAATTGGTACAGCCACTATGGAAAAGAGCATGGAGGTTTCACAAAAAATTAAAGATAGAACTATCATATGACCCAGCAATTTCACTTCTGGGTTTGTATCCAAAGGAAATGGAAACAAGATCTCAAAGAGATATCTGCACTCTCATGTTCATTGCAGTATTATTCAAAATAGCCAAGATATGGAAACAACCTGTCTGTCAATGGATGAATGGATAAAAGAGCTGTGATTATATCTATCTATATCTATATCTATATCTATATCACCTATCTATATCTATAATCTATCTACCTACCTATCTATCTATAAACAATGGAATATTTTTCAGCCATGAAAAAGAAGGATGTCCTGCCATTTCAACAACATGGGTAGACCTTGAGGGTATTATGTAAAGTAAAATAATTCAAACAGAGAAGGACAAATACTATATGACATCACTTATATGTGAATTTAAAAAACCAAACTCATAGAAACAGAGGGTAGAATGGTGGTTATGAGGGCCTGGGGGTGGGGGAAATAGAGATGTCAGAGTACAAACTTTCAGTTATAAGATGAATAAGTTCTGGGGATCTAATATACAACATGGTGTCTATAGTTAATAATACTGTATTATATACTTGAAAGTTGCTAAGAGAGTACATCTTAAATGTTCTCACCACACACACACACACAATGGTAATTATGTGACATCATGGAGATGTTAGCTAATGTTATGGTAGTAATCACTTTGCAATATATAAGGATATCAAATCAACACATTGTACACCTTAAACTTGCACAGTATTATATGTCAATTATATCTTAATAAAGCTGGGGGAGAAAGAGAAGCCAGGTTCAGTTAATGGGTAGGTCTACCAGAAAAGACTGGACTATTCCTTTATCAGACTCATATCCACTTCTAAGAACAGAGCCTGAAACATTTTAAAGAGAGCTAGTAGCAGAGGACAAACTGCCTTGGGAAGATGCACAGTTCAGACCTATACTACTTCTTCCTTCATTTTAATCCTCCTTGTACTTGCCTTGCCCCTACTTAAAACCATAGCATCTAGCATGATATCTTGCTATGAATAAAAGATGGTGCATTTCAAACAGGTTAGCACAGTGTGTTAATTATCTATGGCTACATAATAAATATCTCCCACACTGAACAGCTTAAAACACTAAGCATTTGTTACTCACCGTTTCTATGGGTCAGGAAACCAGGAATGGCTTAACTGGTTGGCTATGGCCCAGCATCTCTCATGAGGTTTCAGTTAAGCTGTTGTTCAAGGCTGTAGTCATCACATGGCTTAATTGGGGCTGGAGAATCTACTTCCAAGATCACTACATTGCTTTTGGCAGGCCTTAGTCCTTGCTGGTTTTTGAGTGGAAGCCTCCATTCCTCACTGTGTGGCAGTCATGGGGCTGCATGGCATGTCAAGTTGGTTTCCCTGAGAGTAAGTGATCAGAGAGAGAGAGAGAAAATGAGAACAAGAGAGCACCCAACACAGAAACTGAAGTCTTTTATAACCCAATCTCAGAAGTCAGATACTATCACTTTTGCCATATGCTCTTGGTCACATAGACCAATCTTAATGAAATCCAGGAGGTGGTTACACAAGGGTATGAATACCAGAAGGCAGGGATAATTGGGGGGCCATCCTCAAGTCTGGCACACCACAGTCTATCCTCTGATCCCCAGTGATTTCTCTCTCTTGCACATGCAATATATACTTATCCTCTCTCAAGCTTCCCCAAATTATCATCCTATTAAAGCATCAGCTCAAATTCTAGAATCTTTTGCTCCAGGTCCAGGTATGGATGGGACTTCTCAGATGTGGTTCCTTAAGTACAGCCACTCAAATGCAGTTCTCAGATTGTGGAAATCGAGAAACAAGTTACCTGCACCCCTATCCCAGTTTGTAATAATAGATCAGATATAAGATAACTGTTATAGACATCAAAATGTTGGAATTTCCTTGATTAGATCTCAAGGCCCAGGGATAATTTTTCATATCTCTTCACTCAATGCTCTAAGTTTTTGTTCTGACCTCGCAGGAATCCCTCCTATTTCATGAAAGTTCTACCCCTCTTCAAGGCTGAGATGCTGAACAGGTTCCAGAGAGACAGATTGGTGACATATACATAGCAAATCAATCTAATTTTCTGCCTAATGAATGGCTGCTATGAGCACTGAGAACAAATAGATGACCAAATGAATATTTAATATTCAATACAGAATACCCTATTCTCTAGTAAGTGTTGAACCTATATCATCAGACTTAAAGTGATAATCCTGAGATCGCCACTTACTTTTTTAACTTAGTTCCAGTCAGTTCTCCACTGTGAATCTAATAACTAAGAGACTAGAAAGTATCTAAGAAAATGTCTAATTTCATCTTACAGATGAAGATACTGATGGGTTTAATTTGCTCTGAAACATCTCTGCTGTCAGAGATTTCCTCAATTCTTTGTCATATACACCCAGTTTTAGGAAAGGACCTGGCATAGTCAAGTCAATCTACATTTAAAAAGAAAACAAAAGATAGATTGGAGATAGGTGGCTGGGAAATGAGGGAAATGGATTCCTGGGAGTTTTTCCTAAATGCATTAATTCCAAGACTTGTTTTTCTTCTATGATTCCCCAGAACATTTTTACGTATACTAGTTCTGTTTTTCACCCTTCACATACTACTTATCATACATCTCTCTATTCACTGATATACACTTTCCCAGGACCTACAACTAAAATATACACTTAGAAAGTGATTGAACTATATTAACAATGTGGATTAATAAAAAATTAAATTTATTGAGGTGTGCTTGTTACAAAAGTGTCCTAAACAACTGCTTTGTTACCTAATTCACTCAAATTTCTATATTTATGCACACATAGAATATTAACTCTCCTATTGGGATATCTGATATGGGATTGCAAAGAAGACAGAAAGTGAATATTTAAGGGTTTTGCACATTCACAGGTTTTATCTTCTAAAATAACCCCCTCACCAACTGTCTTTGTATCAGAATTTCACTTTGGAGTTTGTAAGTTATGGAAGTCTAGTTTTCTGATTCACATTAACGCTAAAGATTTCTGATAGTACAGTCAAGCACCGCATAACGACGTTTTAGTCAACGATGGACAACATATACAATGGCGGTCCCATAAGAGTAGTACCGTATAGCCTAGGTGTGTAGTAGGTTATACCTGCTAGAGTGTCAGTGCACTCTATGATGTTGACATGACAAAATCATCTAAGAGTGCATTTCTCAGAACGTATCCCCATTGGTAAGTGGTGCATAACTCTACTTTGGTACTGAATAAATCTAAGAACTTTTCAGATTCCCAACTTAATTTAACTATTTGAAAAAGCTAAGATAAGGAAATTACTAAATTAAGGGAGGTGGCATAAGCATGCTCTATATTTTCCTTCTAGAGAAACAAGGCTGTCTGTGAGGAGCTAAAGAATTATTTGATGTCCTCTTTGGTGTAATGTCACTTAGTGAGTAGTATGGACAAATCTAAACCTAAATACTTTTCTTATATCAAAATTATTAAGGATCATTCATACTTTGGAATTTGTTTTTCTGAGATCATTAGTTTCTTCTTTAATGTCTCTCTCTTTTATCATTTCTTAAAGATAAAGTAAGGATTCTTTTCAAAATAGTTATTGAGGAAGGCTCATAAAGTCACATTCTTGGGGACATTATAATTATCTGGCATATAAGCATGTACATTTTTGTGTCACTGAGGAAGTCTCAATGGGAATAATTAATAGAAAAATTATTCCATTTTAGTAAGAATATTTTTTTCTTTCTTTCAGTTGAGGACTTTTTTTCTGATTAATAATTCTCTCTGAACAAAAATATTTTCTAATATCATCATAGGTTTTTTTCTCCTCATTTTTTTAACCTCAGACAACTAAGAGAGAGTGATTATGTTGACTGGATTTCAGGGTCTGTTATAATTATATGCTTAACTGCTGTGAATGACAATATAAACCTTTTCTACTGTAGCATTGAGGAATTATTTTCAGCCCTGATAAAATATTGCTCATTTTAACACACTCGATGCTTTGCATTTGTTAACTGTCACAGTCCTCATTTTTCTGCAGGTGTTACTGTTGCACAATAAGTATGGAGATTCTCTTTGTCACTTGCTTGATTAAAATAATGGAAAACATACAGAGAAAAGAATATTCTAATACAATTCACTCATTAGCATAGCTTCCTTTTATGAGTATCGTTCTTCCAGTAGCTTCACAAAGAATATTAGTCTGTGTGTTCTCAGAGGTGATTTACAAAACTCATTAAAGATATGGAAATTATTTTAGAAACTATCTAAATTTAATTTAGGAGTGGCGATAAATCCTATGTATGATTTCAAACAGTACACATTTCATGCAAAGTAAAGCTCTTCAATAAGTATGGAAAAATGAGCCTGGATTTTCCAAGACAAACAAAATTTCAACTGTTTTTCATGATGTTTTCTAAATTTGGATTCAGGAAATATGATCATCTTACTTGCAAAAGAGAACGTGGAAAAGAATGAGGTTTTTAGTTAGTGGATCAGTTCTATCATTGGTTCTGGAATACTAAATACTTCGGGAGAAGACTGAGCTAGTCATTCTTTTGTTTGAATGACTAGCTATTACTCCGAAAAAAAAAAAAAAAAAGATAGAGTTATCTAAGTGGTTCACTAAATCCTTTACACCTCTGCCTTTTCTATTGCTATGTACATTGTTATATCCCTTATGACAACAGTCATATTGAACTTTAAATCCCACAAATGCCATGATCTCTGTGGCCTTGAGTTGTCCCATGAGCTATCCCTGTGCTGAAACACTCTTTTGCATTTCCTGATCTCACTTGGACAACTCCTAATCATCTTAACTCTTAGTTAGAGTTTTCCCCAGAGTAAATGGAATCTAAACTGAATAGATCTTGTCTACTTGCTATTGTAGTCCCTTACCCATCCATAGACCATATCACATTATATTGTATTTTCCTATTCCCTGATCAAACTCCTTTACTTCACTGGAAGCAGAGTGAAAGCCAATACCACGCCTAACTGGTAGACAGTGCATTCCTTACACCTGGGATGGTATATTAACACACAGAAAAAAATCAATAATAGTAGTGGTTGTCTGTAAGAGTGAGTGAGAGAAGAAAAGAGTCAGTGAATTAAAGAGTTTAACCTCAGTTTCCTCTTCTAAAATACTTGGATAAGGTTTGTTGGGACAGAGTCAGCTGATTGTCTATCTCCACATCCCTTTTCTCAATTCTCTACTTCCCCCTTAGGAACACAGCCCAGATATTATTCAGTGATGAAATGTGCCACTTTTCCCAGTATGATCAAGAGATTAAGTTCTAGCCAATGTGGTGTAAACAGAAATGTTGCGTGAGATTCCTGTGAAGGTTAAAGATTAAGGGTGCTGACTCAAGTGGGAGGATCCCTCTTTGCCTCTCTACTTTTTTTCCTCCTCTGTTCTGCACAGAAGGGAATGACTGGAATTAATGACTGGAATTCCAGCATCCATCTTGAACCATGTAGTGACCTTGAGAATAGAAATGATGCACTAGGATGACAGAGAAGAAACTTGGCAGAGTTTGAATCTCTGGTATCACTATGACGCCAACAAACCAGCCCCATACTGGCTATGTTCAGACTCATTTTCCATGATAGAAAAATGAGTTATTTTGCTTCAGCTAATGTTATTTTGCACTGTTCAATTTTATGCAACTTAAACTTCATCTGAACGTTTTGGTGTGAAAATTTATTGAAATAATCCATATAAAAATTATTAATATAATGTTATTAAACATCATTATATATATCAGATAATATCTATAAGCATATATAGAGACAGACAAACAGTCAGACATATGTTATTCTTTTTTTTCCCTCAAGAGTAAACCCTCAACCAACTTAATAAGGGAGGAGAGTAAATCTTACATAGCAAAATGTGTAGCACATGGTCCCTAGACCTCATCTTTGAGAAGATTCAAATTACTCCATACTCCCAACCTTACCAAGATGTTGCCAAAAGAAAGAAAAAGGTTTTCTCCCTAGAAAGATAACAGATCAGTGTGATCTTTGTAGAATTATATCCTGCATATATACTTTAGCATCAAAATATACAGACCAGGTGGCTTTGGGTGTGGTAGTTACTGAGCACATTAGAAGAACACTGAAAAAATATGAAGAGCTAGTCATTCAGTAGATGCTCAAACTGTTGAAGTCTCATGCACACTAGTCAATAGATTATTGTTTTGAATATGCAAAATGCATATTTCTGGTTAATTCCTTGAAACACTTAGTTGATAAATATTTGGTTATTTGTATAAACACTTTTGTCCTTGATTCCAAAGGCACTCTTTTCATCAGAAGTTGAAAAAATATGTTTCAGTTACGCAAGATGATTAGTTCTAGAGATCCACTGCACACCATTGTGCCTGTAGATAACATTACCATATTGTACATTCACAAATTTAAGAGTATAGATCTCATGTTTTGTTCTTAACATAATTTTTCAAATGTAAAAAAGCCTACATATTTTCTAGTGGATTCATGTATTTTTATGTCAGAGGAGTAGATGATAAGTAATTGCCCTGATCTGATTTACATGCAGCTTGGGCTTACATTTTCATTCATGTATTTAAGCTTAAATCACTTCCTCTTATTCTTCTTGAATATGTTAAAATGTAAGCATCCCAGAAGATGCCACTGTAGACTGGGCCTCTGTTAGAGTGTTCCTCCAGAGCAGAATGGGTGTCTTAATAATACTTGTACTTCAAGCAACAAGCACAGTGCCCAGCTTGCTGTGGTACTAAAAAATATGCTGACATGATAGTGAAGTACTTTAAAAAATCATCTTCTTATAAATTTGTTACAACAGATTAAGCTCTAAATTGATATCTTGTTTCTGATGGTTCAGGCTTTTCCTAAGAAATCCTCATAGATTTTCCTTCACCTCTCAAATTATCATCCTTAGTCAGTATTGATTAAGTATCTTTTTGAGCTCTGTTTCCTTGTACACACTGTGTGAAGCAAGTTCAATCAGCAGTTTCTTCTCTTTAAGACCCTTACACCCAAGAAACACCAATGGTTAACTCTTAGGGGATTCAGGGCAGCACATACGCGTCACATTTTCATCTCAGAGAAAGGATATCTGTGAAGCTAAAGGAGGAGGATGGCAGAAGATTGAATAGGGGGTTCATGGCTTCCCCAGCTCTGGGTCTTTATACAACCCTAACTGCTTAAGGAAATGTGAAGAGCCAGAGAATATAGTATTGTTGTTTTCTTTGTAAAAAACTTCAAGTCTATGTCAAATTCGGAAATTTGTGATAGTAATTTGGAGATAGCTGAGCACACAGAGAGCATTAACTGAGGATGTGATATCATTTTGTCTCTTCATGGGCTAGTTTATGATTATAATCTACTTGGAAAACTCTTTCTTCATGACAGCTTCAATGAAAACATTTGTGTGGATAGGAGTAAAACACAGCTGTGGATAGGAGAGATCAATTTAAATGCTTTTCATAGTGCTTTAAGAAGAAATTGAAGAGCATAAAAGTCTTAACAATGCAAAACATTTTAAAGATAATAATGGTGATAATAGTGATGTTAATAATGATAATGATGATATTATAACCATCGTGTTAAGCACACATTAGGACACACGCTATCTGAAACACTTTGCAACTATTATCTTATGTAATCTTCACAATAACTCCAACATAGTTAGAGGTCTTCAAGCCAGCTTGACTAGAAAAGCCCCTCTAGCAATTTTTCTCTAGATACAGAGAAAAATTTTTGCTTTTTTTTGCTGAGGAAGATAGGCCCTGAGCTAACATCTGCGGCCAATCTTCCTCTAATTTTCAGTATGTGGGCTGCCAGCACAGCATGGCCGCTAACAGAGCAGTGTAGGTCTGCACCCGGGAACTGAACCCAGGCTGCTGAAGCAGAGCATGCTGAACTAAACCACTAGGCCACTGGGGCTGACCCCTAGATATATTTTTTCTTAACTATAAATCCTCAATTAGGCAAATAAGGTCTGTGACGCTGACGGGTATGGTGATGTCCTGAATTTGTCTTTCATGTCTGCAATTTATATCACCCTGTCAAAAGTTTGTTTTGTTGTTTGCTGATGACTTGATCTCAGAGGAAACAATGAAATAAGAAACAAAAATTTATCTATATTTTATAGAATTACTCCTTATGGTAGTGAACCATGAAAATTCAACATTAATACTTGAAGTTTTTATAAGCCCACTTAAAGTAAAAAAATGACTGAAATACAGAAAGCAGTAATTAAGTTTTTAAGCATTTTAACAATTATTTCATTCTTTATTTCTTTCCAATAATTGGCTTCTTGTATCTCCACTTACATATTATTGAAACCTCGGGGTTGGTATCATTTCTCGTGTTTTACTTAAGTTTGTTTAGTACTCAATAAACGTTTGAAATAATAGTATGCACCCATTAATACAATAGTTTAGTTTCTACCTGTAAACAACCTCCCTCTCATGGATAAATTGACAGAGAATAATGCTTACACAAATAAGAATAAAAGCTGTTTAATTACAAAATAAATGCCAGGCTGTTATTGCCAGGAGAGTATGAGAATACTTACTGGTTAAAAATAAATATCAGAAATGTGCAACAGTGATACATATGTATATATATTGTTCATAGAATTCATTCAAAAATATATGCTAGCCTCCAAAAAGTAACAAATATTATGCCAAACTCTAGAATAAAAGTACTACCATGTATTGAGTGATGAATATCAGGTACCCTAATAGTTCTTTATGTATATTATTTTTTTAACTCTTTTAAAAATCAAATAATTTAAAATGTGTGTTTTGTTTACATTAATTTTTTAAAATTCCTTGGTGTTAATTGTATTCTTTTAAACTGTTTCTTTATGAGGTTGCTATAAAGATCTAAGGTTAACATGTTCCTTTGGCCTGACCGGAAGCAAATCAAAAGCACTTGGATGGCGATCAAATTGAACACATATAATATTCACTTTGCCTTATATGACGTGTGACCATTTCATCCTCTACACCAAGGAAGATAGTGCTTAAAATATATTATTGTTGTTATTCTCAGATACAGCTAACTTAAGATCCTAAACTTCTAATGCTAATGGTAATGCAACTAAAAATTCTTTTATATGAATTTCAAATGGTGCCATCCAAACAAAAATTTATGTTGAAGTGTTCAAATCCATACATATTGCTTTCTACCTAACAGATATCCAATAATTAAAACGAATTCATCAGTGAAATTCAAAAAATGTTTGTATAAATGAAATAATTTCATTGGGTTGGTTTCTCAAAAAGTCAGTTGAAATTTTAATGTGTGTAATAATTTTTAAAATTCATGCAAATGAATTTTAGAGGGCGCAAGATGCTGCCCTTCTAAACTTTGGGCTACTTCTCAGTGTTTACCAATTGACTATTTAGGAACTCTTGACTTTACCATAGATTGATTACAAAATGGGCTGTAGTTTTTAAATTTTTTCCCTGTATCCGTGGCCCATGGAATGTGACTTTGAGTCTCCTCCCATGAAGAGATAGCATGTATTTCCCATCCATTGAATCTGTGCTAGCTTTGTGATTTATTCTGGCCAACAGAATGTGTCAGATGCAATGTTTTGGTATCTGCTTCCTTTTATTCCCTTGGAAGCTGACCATTGTCATGTAAGTAAACTGAAGCTAGTCTGTGGGATGATGAGAGATACTTAGCCCAGTCACCCCATTGCCCTAGCTGACTGCCGTCTAATCAACAGATGCAAGTGAAGCCATTCTAGACCAGTCCATCCCCAGGTGACCTACGACTGAGTGCTGACACA
Organism: Tapirus indicus; assembly: GCA_031878705.1. Lineage (NCBI taxonomy): Eukaryota > Metazoa > Chordata > Mammalia > Perissodactyla > Tapiridae > Tapirus > Tapirus indicus. The sequence goes on along the minus strand of CM062927.1, from coordinate 24,797,853 downwards.
TGCCTGAGCCTGGCCCAAATCAACCTGATGACCCATAGACTCATAAGCAATAATAAATACTTATTTTTTAATTCTATAGATTTTGGAGGTAGCATTTATTTTATAGTAAGAGCTGACTAATGCAGAATTTATATAAGGAACGACTTTAATTAAGGACAGCAAAACTGACTTACAAAGACGTAGTATAGTAACTGAAAAACCATAAGCCCCCATTGTGAAACCTATGACATTTTCAACAGTCACTTTTGATTGTCTTACTAAAAGCATTCAAGAGACAAACATCGTTCTTCTCACTCCAATAAAGGAAGAAACCAGTGAAGATGGAAGCATAAACTGAGTTCATGTTCATCTGAGACCTGTGAAATTGGCTAAGAAAGGCAAGGATCCTGATATTAACCCACAATTTTGCTCATGGCCATAAAGGTGACAGAAAGTAAGAAACAGGTGTCTTGTTACGTAGTTCCATTGGATGAGGGCAAGCAGCTGCCCTTCTAATTTTGGGCTATCTCTCGGTGTTTATTGATGTAAGTGGCAACATGAGAAGACTTTGTTTGAAAACTGCCTTAAATATCTAGGTAAAGTAGTGAATTCAGTATGATGCTGTCATAGGACAATGGGCCTCCTGCTCAGAGAAAAAGAGCATCAAGGTGTAGGAGCATCATTTATCAATATATAAGTGTGGAGGCAAAGATGGGAAGTTTCAAGGGAAGGTATTTATCATGAGATATTGTTCTATTAAGCTGGCTTTATTTTGGTTATGTCAAGTGATTGATGTGCAGTAGATGTAATCATTTTGTTGAAAAGATGTTAGCCCAGCAAAGTGTCAACTGCTCACTGTACCATCATTAAACAGCTGCATTCTGATTGACTTCCAAACAAGAGACTTTCAAGCTTCTGTTAATCAGAAATAGGCAATCCAAAAGCAAAAGCAAAGTCAAAAGGAGTGACAGAAGTGCTTGATAGACTTTTAAAGTGTCAAGAGAAAGAACCAAATTACATTAAATACAACTTATCATTGAAGAAATGGCAAAAAAGCACATAAGGCAATAATTGGAAAATCATAGACTCTTTGCTTTGCAACTTTCTTTGATAATTGACTGTTATCATTATCTCTGTTGAGGAAGATAATTAATCTTGGGAAACTGTTGATGGCTTTAAAATTAAAATTTCTTTGAAAAAACTGATAATAGATTTCATAGTTTTTAAAAAGCTGTTCTGACCTTAGACCTTATTCAAACTGAATTTCCTTGAGTTGCTGACATTTAAAGGAAGAAACCTTCACTTTGACATTTGCTTGAGACTCTTATAGCAGGGACCAGACTTTGGCAAATGTCCTTTTAATTTAAAAATGTAGGGGCTGGTCCAGTAGCCTAGTGGGTTAAGTTTGCATGCTCCACTTTGGTGGCCTGGGGTTCGTGGGTTCGGATCCCGGGCCCAGACCTACACACCGCTCATCAAACCATGCTATGGCAGCGTCCCACATACAAAACATAGGAATATTGGCAACAGATGTTAGCTCAGGGCCAATCTTCCTCACCAAAATAAAAAATGTGATTAATACATTGTATGAGCACATACTGAATGATAGGCGCTGTTTTAGGCACTGGGGATATGGAAGTGAATAAAATTGTTACCTTGTATAATTTAATTTCCTTTCTTCCTGAATTTAATCAGGTTCACTTTGGAAACACCTGATAAGCCCCATTCTTTAAGACCCTACTAACTGTACACATGGGTGCCCAAATCTGGCTGTACTTCAGGGGTATAAGTAAGGGAGGTTTAATGGAAAATACATACCATGATGTTAGATATGTACACAGTAGTGGCTTTTGGCCTCATCATTTCTTGGCTCTGGTTTTCAGCAAAACATATAATCTTTTTGGTCCTCCTTTCTTCATTATTAAAGTAGAGATTATCATACTTGCCTTATAAGATTATTAAAAGAATTAGGATTACTTGTTCTAAGCTCTAGAGACAATATGTATATAAAGTAACCAGGACAGTGACTGCATGTAGTAGTTGCTCAACAAATTGAAATTAATATAAAGTCTTGAGGAAGAAGGTTCTTGGGTTTTTTGTGTGTTTTGGGTTTTTAATTTAAAAAAATTGTTTTTCCTTTGGAAATGCTGTATGTGACTTGGCTAGGTAATGGAAGGTATAAAAGTTTGTGATACTCATTCCATGGTGTACAACCATACAGAAAGGAGAGTAGTGGACATAGAAGGAGCTACAACTGATGAGGAAAAATACTTTCCAAGAGGAAGAAATTATCTCTGTGACTTTGGCTCAGCCACCTTGTGTCCTTTGGTCCTTTGGCTTTCCTTCTCTGGTCTAGGGTGAGATAAGTGAGGCACTTGCCTCAGGCACAAAATTTAAGGGGACACCAAAACGTTCAGCATTCAAGTAAATAATATTTTAATGCAGTATATTTTTTCAATTAAGAAAATAAACAAATGGGACTACATCAAACTAAAAAGTTTCTGCAAGGCAAAAGAAACCATCAACAAAACAAAAAGACAACCCACAAAATGAGAGAAAATGTTTGCAAATCATGTATCCAACAAGGGGTTAATTTTCAAAATATATGAAGAACTCATACAACTCAACAACGAAAAAACCAAACAACCTGATCAAAAAATGGGCAGAGGCTATGAACAGACGTTTTTCCAAAGAGGATATACAGATGGCCAACAGGCATTTGAAAAGATGTTCAACATCACTAAGTATTAGAGAAATGTGAATCAAAACTACAATGACCTATCACCTCATGCCCATCAGAATGGCTATTATTAACAAGATAAGAAATAACAAGTCTTGGGGAGGATGTGGAGAAAAGGGAACCCTCATACACTGCTGGTGGGAATGCAACTGGTGCAGCCACTATGGAAAACAGTATGGAGATTTCTCAAAAAATTAAAAATAGATACGATCCAACTATTCCATTTCTGGGTATTGATCCAAAGAACATGAAAACACTAATTCGAAAAGATATATGCATCCCTATGTTCATCACAGCATTAGTCACAATAGGCTAAAGACTTGGAAGCCACCTAAGTCCCCATCAAGGGATGAATGGATAAAAAAGATGTGATATATATATGCACAATGGAATACTACTCAGCCATTAAAAAAAGAAAAATTCATGCCATTTACATAGCATGGACCTTGAGGGTATTATGCTAGGCGAAATAAGTCAGACAGAGAAAGACAAATACCATATGATTTCACTCATAAGTGGAAGATAAACAAATGAAAAAAGACATAGATAAGAAGAACAGATTGGTGGTTACCAGAGAGGAAGGAGGTGGGGGGAGGGTGAGAGGGGTAAAGGGGCACATACGTATAGTAACGAATGAAAACTAGACTTTTGGTGGTGAACACAATGCAGTCTGTGTAGAAGCCAAAATATAATGATGTATACCTGAAATTTACACAAAGTTATAAACCAGTGTGACCTCATTAAAATAATACAAATAAAAATATACAGAATTAGTGTAAAAAAAGTCCATAATTAACACAATATCAATTTTTTTAAAGATAGGATCAGTATTATATAATTTTCCTTTTGCCTCAGGCAACATACACACCAAATAGTGTGCATAAGTTTGCAGCTCCATGAATTTTCACAAACTGAACACAGTCTTTGAAACCAGCGTAAGTTCAAGAAACAGAGCATGATCAATATCTCCAGAGTCTCCTCATATGCTCCTCCTGTCTCTCTCCTTTCCTCGAGGGTTACCAAAATCCTGCCTTTTAACGCCATAAAGTAGCTTCCCTTGTTTTTGTAATGTATTTAATTGGAATCATACGTGTGTTCTCTGTTTGGCTCTTTTGTTCAACATTGTTTGTGAGATTTTCCCATATTCTTGTGCAGTTATAGAAGTTGCATTCTCATTGCTGTATAGTGTTCCACTGTGTGATTATAACATCCTGTATTCATTTTTCTACCGATGGGCATTTGAGCAGTTTCCTGTAGCAACTCAAATGAAACAAAACAAAACATGGATTTGACAACACAACAACAAATACACAAAAACAAATCCAACCAACCAAACAAAACCAAGACAATGGTTATGGGCATTTACCTCCTTTGACCCTTTTTAGGTAATAGCACCTCAAATATCATTTGCAAAACTTCCACTCTCACATTCTATATTGTGCCGATTGGGCTCTTCATAATCATGCTTTTTCCAACCTCCCAACTAAGGTGAGTTCATGATCCAAATTAAAACAATTCCTGGAATTAAATTCTTAGCATAGTGATACACAGCAAATGGTAGTGCTGAAAAGAGATTGTGCATCAGTACCTGCCACTAATATCCTTCAATATGCCGTGGTTCTTCTCCTCCCAGATATCCAGGGTTCAGCTTTATATTTGATTCTTTGAGCTCCCCAGTGCCCTTTCAATCAATTGCTTGCAAAGTTTAAGCTAGCCAAATTATGTTTCTGTTGCTTGTGTCCACAGAATCTTAACAGAGAGAGAGGCGTTAGAGCATGTCACATGGGAAGAAAGAGAGAGCCACCCTGAATAAATAAAAAAGGCAAAAAATGTAAAACTGTGTTACCTGTATGCAGGAAGAGTTTTTAAAATTCCCTTGGTGTGTGTGACACTATCAATTAGAATTATTTTTAAAATCCAATGAGGATTTATGCTTTAAATGGAATTGTAGTCATCGTGGCTAACATCCTGTCTCCTCAGGCTTTGGAAAGTGATGATCATGACTTTTGTAAATGTCTACCCAGATGTTTTATAACATATTTGAACTGCATTTTCCATAAGACTCAGAAGGGTGAGAGCCTTATATGAGCAATTCGATGTGTTGTGTCCTGCAACCATCCTCTCCTTAGGGACTGCAGTATCTGATAATGGAAGCTGTGTGACTTTTCCAGGTTGGAAACCTGTCTGAAACACGATTGGGCAGGACTTTAAGGAAGCACAAAGCATGAAATGTTTGTTGGTAGCAGCACAGAATACAATCTGTCATATTTAGTTTCCAGTTCCTGAAGACTTGGAAACATTCTTGGGGCTTTAAAGAGACTCACAATATCTCATCCTGGATTGTTGCAAAAGGAGTTGTCAATCCAGTGAGACTCAAAGTCACTTGTCTCTCGGGGATATCTGGGAAAATCACTGTTGTATTATTCTGAAAGGTAAACGTTCGTATATTGTTTCTGCCTTTATGTTTTTAAGACTTTACACAACTCATGTTGGCTGAAAATCTTCCTATGATATCATATCTTCTGGGCAGTTGTCAACCACCAGCACACATATGAAAATTGTCACTATGAATCTTGTTCACTTCTTCTCTGTTCCTTTTGTGTAGAAGAAAAGGCTACTTGATATAAACCATATGTGCCAGCATGGCATTTTGGAATAAATAGCTCTACATTCGAAGGTAGATATTTTGTAGTCAAATTTAGAATAAGCTTTACATGTAGAAGTGAAATAAATGGAGTGTGGTGTCTGTTTTTCTCTACTTAACACAGGTTGAATAATCTTGAAGCATCTGTCAGCCTTCTTAAATAATTTCAAAGCTAGTCTTTGCTTGCAAGGAAAGTGTAAGATGCTGGATGATTTCTAATACCGTCACTTAATTTTAGTTTCACAACTGAATGATGAACAGAAGCTCCCTGGAAGTTTTTGGACTTTCTAGACGCAGAAGAACTTGATTTATCCAAATATTTCAATTTTACCTGTTCATCAGACAAATTTGTAGGCCAAACTGCCCAAGGAAGCTTCCTATGATTGTTTAACTGTTAATAAACTCAGTATTTCAGTTGAACTTGAGTCCAATTTGAATCAGAAATATGAGATATGAGCTCGGTAGCTGTGTGACCTTGGACAAGTTATTTTCTCACTAAGCATCTGTCTCCTCAGTTGACACTGGGGTAAAGAACAATACCTACTTCACAGGGTAGATATGAGGATTAAATGAGATAATACATGTAAAGTGACTGAAAATGTATGAAACTTTACATGTTTTTGTGCTATGCTCCCTCTAGCCTCAAATCCTTTGTGTATACTGTTCCTGAAATCTAGAATGCCCTCTCTCCCTCTCCACTTTTCACCTAGATGACTCCTATTTATTCTAGTTGCCTCCTAAATATTCTGAGCTTTCAGACTAAGTCTGGTTGTATATTATGTGCAGTCAGAACCACCCTGATGGTATTTTCATAAGCACTGATTAGACCATATGCAATGTATTGCATTCAATCCTTGAGACTCTAAAGTCTGTGATGATAGGGTCCATGTCTATTTTGGTCCGCATTAGATCACAGAACAGAACTCAGCATTTGGCACATAGTGGAGGTATAGCCTCTCTATTTACAATCAATGCCTTCCCCTAAAGGCCAACAACCCCTCTACCAGTCCTATTTTTTATGAATAGGATGGTAGTGTTGATATTGGTAGCAAAGGATTTAGTACACCTGAATAGAACACTTCATGATCAGCTGTCTTATTGGAGATATATATGTGCGTAAAATCAGATGGGAGAGAAATTAATTATTGTCTATCAAATGTACAATCAATGCATGCACTCTTATTTTCAGAGTTGAAAAATTCTTAAAGCATCTACATAGATGTTTCTAATATATAATGATATTAGTGGCTACAGAGTTGCTGGTCTAACATTACCCCTAGAGTGTGGATAAGCTACTAATCAATCCCAGTCCTATCTAATCCCAGAGGATCGTCACTAGTTCTGCAATATGCAACAATATTGGTTGAAGCTAGTTACTTTTACATTTTGCTTGCAGCAAGGAAAGGACCATGAATGAGAGGAAGACTCCTATTTCCCGGGCCATCGTTATAAGATTTTGCTGCCACCACAGCACCTGATAATTAACTGCTCTATCAATATTAGGAAATAAACATCATGGCTGAATTTGGCCAACAAAATAGGAAAAGTCTTCGTTTTCCTGGAGTTTACTTTCTATTGGGGGAGCATACTTGTGTATTTATCATTTTAATTACAATTATTGAAAAAAAAGTGCCTATAAGAGCACATGAGGGACGTAGGCGGGTCTGAGATAGAAAGAAAGATTTTCCTGGTGATGAGACACCTAAGATGACGCTCAAGTGCCAAGTGGGAGCATGGAGAAACTTCCCTCTCCCCCTTCCTCTTTCATAAATTACAGAGATCCAAGTGGGAAGGGGTTTGGCCTGTATGGGATGACTAGAATAGCTGATGCGGACAGAATGAAAGGGAAGAATATCACAGAAGAAATAGTCACGGGTTAAATCATGCACCTCTAAGCCTTAATTTCATCTACAAAATGGAGCTAATGGCAATTGCCTACATTTCTGATAAAGTTGTCAGAAACCAATGAAACACTCAATATAAATAGATACGTGAATTTTAATGCCATATAGAATATGCTGGGCAGTCACATTATATAATATCACATACACACGCACCGGTTGTCTAGTGAGAGAACAATGCATAATACAACTACGCAAATGCTAAAGGAATCTACAGGAAGCCCATGCTCTGGTCATATAGAACTGAACTTAAATTTTTCACTGAGAGGGACCCCGATAAGAGGAATCTTAATATTTGTTCCACAGCTCACAAGCTGATACTATAACAAGACTTCAAGCAGGGTTTATTTCAGACCCAATTTGAGCTATTGAATACATACCAATAAGAATGCCAGCGTTCATTACATTTAGAGAGACAGATGGTCTGGACTGAGACAACCAATTAATGCAAAATGTGTTCTTTGTTGGCACTTACCACAAAGGAAGATCTTTTCTTGAAGTACCTTGTTCTTAAAGTTTATTCTATTTTCCTGCTAATGTTCCTTTATGTAGAAAATAAAAGTACTTAAGGCATCTATGGGTAATATTTTACCTATGTTTATGACATTTATAGAAAGCTAATGCATATGAATTATTGTTTTTTGTAATTTTAAGGAATGTGAAATAAGATACTCCCTTGAAATATTCTGATGTTCCATTAATCATATTTTTCATGTGGTAGAAAAGTATAAGGAAATTGCTTTTCAAAGATTGCTCAATGAGGTCATTTCTTGCCTCCTTAAAAGTCTTTCATTAAATTGCGTAGGTGTCACTGGATGTAAGAATCACTCTGGATTGTTTGCAGAAGAGAAAAACACAAACGTACCATTTGTTGCAACACATATCCTTTTAGGTCCTGGTTGTTTGATCAAACATGGAAAACATTTTTATAGTTGAAAATGTTCTAGGAGATCTTTTCCAAACATCCTATTATTCAAGGATTATTAATGCTTAGGATCACACAGGGAGTGTTCCCTTACCCCCTGACCCAGGTTAAAGCCCATGAAGGAAAACATGTTTATCTGAAATGACAAAAAGATGGATAGGAGGTAGGGCTAGGGCAATATCTTGGTATCGTGTATTTCACTTTAGACCTTGAAAGCTAAAGTTCAGAGATTATTATCTTCTGAGCCAAAGTGAGGTGAGGAATATTTTACTGGGTTGTGGGAAGAAAATATTAGAATTTATTTTTATATATTTATCATCTTTTAAAATGTTTTATTTTCTGCATATTTTATATTATATAGAATATATTAGTGCAGAAGTTCTTGTATTTTATTTACAAATAAATATACATAGCTTGGGGGTACAATGCTGCTATATTTTACTGATGAGTAGCTGAGTGAAAAGTTCAGAAATCACTGGTCTAGGCGGTGGTGAGTCAATCAAGTACGTTAAACCTGAGATATTGCTTTTAGAAAATTAAGAGAGGAGATGGGAGAAGGAAAGGAAAGAAGAAATGAAAGAAACACACATGAATATCACATACAAATACATGCACAAATAAGTGACAGTTATCATCATGTATCTGGAAACAGCTCTATCTATGGACTTTCAGCATGTGAACTTCATAGACTTAAATCAAGTTACTTCCTGAAGTAAGACCAGGTCAGCTTGGTTTTACCCTTGAGGTGACATGGGCACTTGTGAAAGGTCATCTAAGCCTCAGGTGTCAACTTATTTTGTGATCTATTGTGTGTTGCATTTCTGCTCATTTTTGTAGTTGTTAATGTGCAATGCTAGAACATTCTATCGCGGAAGTACAATAGTGGTGAAAATGTTGAAAGTGCTAATAAGAAGTGGCACTACATTATTCAAAAATAGAGATGACGGTGATAAATATAATTATTAATGTAAAACGGTGCGATTAATATTACCTGTGATTATGGAACAAATGGCTCAATAGAAAGAATAATCATGAAGGAGAAAGAGCAGTTTGAGCAAAATATGGATAGATTTATTCCTAAGGCGTAGGAAAAAATATTTCTGGGAACTGAAGACTTTTTTCTCTTAATTGTCTGATTTCAGAAAATTTCCACGTACCCATAAATATGAACAACATAAAAGAGCTGGGTGCATTCAGGACATATATATCACAAGAAAATATAAATGTCATGGACAGAACATGAAATTATAATTCAAATGAGGAACTATCTATCTGATTCCAAAGCCTGACACTAACAAGCTGTTAGATGTGGAGAAGCTACTTAACCTCTCTGAGCTTGAGGTCTATCATCCATTAAGGGGGAATAATAAAACCCAGCTAAAAGTATTTGAAATGATTCATGTGAAGTCCCTAGCATGTGGGCATATGGGAGGTCTTCAATGAGTGGAAGCTCTTATTGGAAAATGTCTTCTAATCTCTAATCATAAAAATCAATTGCCATGATAAAAATATTAGGCAGAGGAATATTTCACCATAGTTGGCACTTAGTAAGGCATGCAATGAATATTAGCCTTTTTGCCTCCTTTTTACTTATTCTATTAATTCAAGTAGGAAATGCAGAATAAACTGTTTCATAGGGGAATAAGAGATTAATTATTAAGCATTTGCTTACATAATAAATGACTGAATTCTATTTATTTAATTTTTTTTAATATTCTATTTCTACTTCAGAAATGATAGTGTTTCACAGTAGCAGATTTGATTAGTAGGGAAGTATTGACTGTTATGATCTCTTTCTCATTTTTATTAGGGTGACTTTTGCAAAAGTATACTAAAAACATGTTTATACAATGGCAAAAATATATACATAATGGGAATATATGTAAGCTCCTACTCATGGCCAAGAATGACCAGAAAACACAATGAATGAAAACCAGACTTTCAGTCATCACGAGATTTCATGAATATACCTAAGCTAAGAAAAACAGGTAACACATAGTACATTGCTAAAACTGTGCAGAACAAGGTACATTTGGGGGAGTCAAGCTTTCTGATGATAGTTAGATGAACATGTCTGATGGGTAGTCTAGACTGATAATCTATTGCAGTTCTGACAGTAAACTAGACCTGGAATGAGAGAGGTACGTTAGCCAAATCTTTAAAATTTCTTGACCTGATCATTTCATCTTTCATTTTATCATGATAGTATTTTGAATGATCTGGAATGAAAATATTTTAGTTATTTCTTTTTACAACTAAGTAAATATTTGATGAATAAGGAAGTTAATAAATTTCCTTCACTATGTACTGTATGTAGGAATTTGTATGGAAGCTTGTGTATGTGTATGTTTCCCTCTCCTTAGAAGCACCTGGATATGTCAAAGGGTCTGTAGGTCTCTCTAGGTATGCAGGAGTGAATGGGGACACATAATGTCAAACATTATGACTTTTTTCTAGGAAAGGGATCCTTCCCTTCTGTTGGTTGAAGACTTTCAAGATGTATTAACTGGCAGTATATGTGTGTGTGGGGGGGTGGTGTATGAAGATGACAACATTAATTCATTTTTCCAATACTCTATTATTTTAAAGGTCATAGGCAGACACCAGTTATGAATATGCTTTCAAGATTATGCTTCAGAATATTCAAAGTAAAAGATGACTTGAGTCGATTCTAAGGTTAATTTAGATTCTACAAGAGAAAGAGCTGGTAGAGGCATTACTACCATGGGGCAGAGTCACAAACATATGGTTTTGTAATAGACATAAATGTTGTCTGCAGATGAAGTGTCCCTTAAAGATGTGGCTAATGGGCAGTGCCTTCACCTATACTGATAAGCAGTCTTGTCTCCTACTACCCCCACCCCTCCAATTTCCCTATATTCTTCACCTCTTTCCATGTACAACAAAAGTGATCATCTGAAGAGAGTGACCAAAATATTGAGCTGTCTGAATTCTTGTCATAAGAGGAGGGTTTCATGTTAGACATTTTTCTAGTGAGAAGGACACAGTTGGTCCTGAAACCTCAGAACTAAGAATAAAGATAGTGAATGAAAGTTACTTTCTGCAAACAAAGGAAGAGGAATTCTGAGACAAAGAGTAAACCCATTATTGGATGAGAGGAAGGGATCAGAGAAATGAGAAAGTCTCAAATTATTTTCAGGAAGAAGTAAGATTTAAAGCAGTGCATAGACAAGGCATGAAATTTAAGAAATCATTCTTTTGAGAATTTTTTACTCCAGGAGTGGTGAACAGAAGCCCTCCTGAAGTTCTCGTCTCTCATCAATAGTCGATATCTTGTTAATTAGTTTACTGTATATCTAATATGAAGTTTTATTGGTGAATCTAGTAACATTTTAAGTAGTGTGATGAAATGAGCTCTCAATGACAAAACTAGAGATAAACAAGATTTGTGGATTGGCTAAAATAACTTACAGATTCTACTCAGTGTGGGGTCTGTAGACCAGCAATGGCAATACAACCTGAGCGCTTGTCAAAAATGCAGAATCTCTGGGGCAGGCCCAGTGGTGTAGCTAAGTTCATGCATTCCGCTTCGGCGGCCCTGGGTTTACTGGTTTGGATCCTGGGCGCGGACCTACTCACTGCTCATCAAGCCATGCTGAGGCGGCGTCCCATATAGAAGAGCTACAAGTCTACAACTATGAGACACAACTACGTACTGGGGCTTTGGGGAGAAAAAAGAAAAAAGAGGAAGATTGGCAACAGATGTTAGTGCAGGGCCAATCTCCCTCAAAAAAAAAAAGTGACTTCCTTTAAAAAAAAATGCAGAACCTCAGACCCTACCACAAGATTACTGAATCAGGATTTGCACTTTAACAAGATCTCTAGGTGATTCATATGCATATTAATTTTAAGAGCACCAGTTAAGAGAAATGAAATCCTCCACTCTTATATAAACAAGTTCTAGGGCTCTAGCAAGGCCTGTGGCCTGATGGCTTGGGCTAAATCCTGAACCAGCCCAGTGTCCAATCATAAGTTTTGGATTCTGTCAGCTAAAAGAGAGACAAAAATCCTGCCTCTGGAGTCTTGACATTTGTTTCACTTAAACCTTCTACTTAAAGTTATAATGATGATGACAACATCACCCATGAAAGCTTTGATTCAAAAAACCTAAGTTAAGTGACTAACACCCATGTTTGTGACAGCTGCCCTAGTCCAATTGTTCGAGTGTCCTATTTCACTCTCAAACATATCTGGGTTTGGATGATAGAGTACATAGTCACCCTAAGAATGTGTCATATACACTGTTACTTTTATGCTTACTTGCTAGTAATGGTTAGTTAATAAATGTATGTATGCTGATGAAAAAAACCAAAAACAGACAAAAAGCCTCTTTCATGATATTTACGCAGACCACGCACACACACAAAAATCTTGTTGGTAGCAATGGGCAACAGAAGACAGATGAGCTTGACGGAGATAAGAGCTCCCCTCTCGGGAGCTGACTGCCTTCACATTTATGCCCCTAAAAGGGCGATTCAAATTGTTTTCTAGGAACAAGTGACAGCCCACCCCAGAGGAGCATTCAAGCCTCTGACTCTTGCAAGACAGATGCATGCTTCTGATTTTGAAATGCCATTTCTTTCCGGATTCTTCTCATTTTGACCACAAAGAGTTTAGAGACTGTTGGGTCAAGTTTTATTTAGAGTTCAAATTGAAGGTGTTGTGTGTTCGCTGCCTTCCGCTTTCTCTGAGGGAAGAAAGATTTGCCAACCTTTTGGCCAAGAAACCCAGTCTTTGATAATACAGTGAGGTTTTATTTCTTACGTCCTTTTCTTCACATGTAGAGCCACCGCAGCGACGCCTATGACACGTTTTTCATAGGTAGTCTAACCTACTTTTAAAAAAATATCTCTCCTTGCTTAAGAGTAAACATTGTCACCTTTATTTCCTCTTACCATCTCATATCTTTTTGAGGTTTAGCAAATCCTTTAGTAAAATATTTTCTCCTACCCTCTCGCAACAAATATTTAAAAAAAAAAATAGTTAAAACTCATCAAACCAAAATAACAATTAAATAGAGGAAAACTCCAATATGGGCCATCTATAGTAAAACTCACATCAAAAGAGACTATTTGATATGCCACGATAAATATTTCCAATTCAATGGCTTTTTTTCTTTGAGGTATTAAATATTTATTTCACGCAAACCTCAACATCTTGTCTAGAGAGACAAATGCATAGCCAAATGCTAGGCATATTTTTTGTGATAAAAAATTCTGTTTTTCTCTGACAGTGCCAGAAAAATAATAACAAAGCTTTAACAGAACAAACTGTACAATGATAATCAATACAACTCATGTTGCTACTCATGTATTCACCCAAAAACATTGTTAGCAATGATTCCCAACACAACTTAACTTGTTCTCATTGTTGGCACCACTGTCCTTCTGTGTTAAAGTCAGCAAAGAGAATAAGAGAAACAAGAGGAAAAGAATCAGATCACTACCCTGCTGTATTCGTTGAATTTTCTTTGAAATTAATTAACTCTTGTATCTGTTTCAGGTTTGTTTAGAATTAACAATCTGCTTCTCCATACAGTATTTTGAAATTGACTACAAAAAAGTAACTTTCATTCCGCAGTCAATGGTATGCAGAGAATCAGAGAAAAGTAGAAAGACATCATTAATACAAAAGTGATCATTGTACTGGGAGGCAGAGCTGAGTCATTTGCTTGGTATATTACACTCTGTGCTTCCTGGCAGCCAATGCAAAGAGGGAGAGAGCAAGAGAGAAGGAGGGAGGGAGGGAAGGAGGAATAGTGGGAAGGAGGGAAGCAGATAAATTACACAGTCACTGTTACACGACACAAGACAGCCCTGCAACTCCTCAGAAAGTACTACATAAGCACTCTTTTGTAAACAAGGTGGCTGTGCTGACTGCCTGATCAATGGTTCCATGTTGCCTCAGCCTACTCTTTAACATTGCTATACATAAGTAAAATTTATGTTGGAGCATGTGTATTGCCAGAAATATTTCCCTGCCTTACGTATTTCACTTTACGGTTCATTACTCACATTGGCTCTTAAATACAGTAGTTTTAACAGCTGTCTCTAGTTTCTATCAAAGTACCCTAAAAATCCTATAATAATATTTTCCACCTCATTTCCTCCTTTCTTTCCACTGCATTGTGATAAAGCACTGTGTCCTATAAGGCAAAGTGACGGCCTTGTCAAACTCTAGAGCAAGCATTTGCATACTGTTATTTTATTCAGATGATTAGAGCAGCCACCAGAAACTGAAGGAATTTACTTTCCCTAAATAATACATTTTCACTGATTGTGGTGTTTTATCCTACAATCTGTCACTCACAAACTACTTCTTTTGTAGCTCTGTTCTTTTTTTTAAGTAGAGAAAAAATATTCCTTATTTTCTACTATAAAATATATTGTTAAAGAAACAAAATCAATAGAGAAGTCTGGGAACCCTCCTTATTTTTGATGAGAGATTGGATAATAGTCGTTAATGTTAACATGATGATAAACCCACTAAACACTTTAGTGTCTTTGATCCCAGAGGATGAAACTGTTTACAAACCTTAAGCAAATATGGCAAAGGTTGATGGTGCTTCTTCAGAAAACTGTAATAGCTGCTTCAGAAAAACGTCTATTTCTTATCCACAAGTCACTTAATACCACACTTGTAGGGAAAAAATAGAAATCCCTCACTCAAAGATTTCAATATTACTCTCTCTCAAAAGGGTAGAGTATCTTTTAATGTTTTGAGTGTTTGAATGCTTACACCAAGAAAGAATAATTTGCACTGGAAGGGACAGAGATTTTTTAAAACTATTCTATAACATTTGCTTATAGCAATAGCTACAATTTGCAGCTGTAGTTCCTGTTCTTTTGTCTAGTCACATGCAAAAGGGCAGAGCAAAGAGCATGGTCTCTGGCCTCTGACATCACCGTTTTTGGCTTCTTGCTCTTTCCTTACTAGTTCTGTAACCTTGGAGCGTTAACTTAAGTATACTGAGTTTGTATTCCCATCTGAAAAATGATGAAAGCTACCTAATATTTTTTCTGCCATTCTTTTTTTTTTTTTCCTTTTTGCTGAGGAAGTTTCTCCCTGAGCTAACATCTGTTGCCGATCTTCCTCTTTTTGCTGAGGAAGATTCACACTGAGCTGACATCTCTGCCATCTTCCTCTATTTTGTATGTGGGTTGCCACCACAGCATGGCTGCTGACGAATGGTGTAGGTCAGCGCCTGGTAACCAAACCCAGGCCGCTGAAGTGGAGCGGCCAAACTTAACCACAAGGCCACGGGGCCCGCACCTCTGCCATTCTTGAAAGAGTGTGTCCTGGATGCTTAAAACTGAGAGCTTTGCCCTCTGCCTAAGTGTGTAGAGGCATTTTCTTTTACCTATGTAGGATAAAGGAAACTATAGCAAATTTTCCTATCCCCTCTCCCAATATGCAGAGATATCTGGCCTTAACTATATGGATGATAACTTTAAGCAGAGCAACTTACACCCCCAGGTGACGTTCAGACCCTTCTGAATTAGCAAGCCCTCCCCATTGTATCTCCTTATAACATACGCAGGACTTTGTTCCATGTCTAAGCATTTCTGTATCTCTGTCTCCCTCTCTTATTGTGGTTCTCTCTCTGAAGGCAGACCTGTGAAATTCTCTCTGTGTTGGGGTACAGAGGGACATATCTAGATTCAGCCGGACCTGGCTGTGAATCCTGGTTCAGCACCTTACTAGAGACATGACATTCAACAGCTCACTTGACCACTCTGAATATCGTTTTCCTTATCTGTGAAATTGGATTTATAAGACTGTGTACTGCATAGAGTCATTGTGAGGATTAAATTTAAAAACTAATATTTGTAAAGTACAAAAGGTGAAACCCATGAGACTAGCACTCTGTAAAATGTCATGAACTTTAACGATATTAGACTAGTACCCCATTTAATTCTGAAATCCTTTAAGGGTGGCACAACAGAAGCTCTTCTTCTCTTATCCCTAGGGCCGCCTATCAGTTTATTCACAGATCACCACCAGAACTCTTACTCTCTTTTTCTCCCCACCATTCACTCGTCTGCCCCCTTTCCCAGGACCCGTTCCTTTTTCATTGTCTCTGGCTTAGGCCATCAATCATTCCTTTAAGTAAGGATTTCCATTTGATGACACTGGAAGTAACTTTAGTCCTACACATCGGCAGATGGACTGACAGAAGAGAGAGAAACACCATAGTTCCCCACTGTTTGAAGCATCTATTGTGGAAAAAATGACAATGATTTAATTAACAAAAGAGTTGAAGTGAGAAAATCCTTCTTAGACCTTCGATACTATATAGCACTGATGATTTGTCAATATCCCTCTTCCTAACATTAATTGGCTCTAGTGTGTGGTTTTTGCCAACAGAGTCTCTGGTTCTTATCTCCAGCACGTGGAGGAGGCTGAGACTGTCCTTTCTGTTATTCACTCAAACCTTGACACAATCCATCACCACAAAGAGGGAAGGATAAGTGTCCTGGAAGATGGTGAACAGATGGGAACACCAATTGATGACCAAATTTGGATTTTCTAATTATTATGAATATTTAAATAAGAGAATTTTGTAAACAGCTTGGTTGACGTATTTCCATTATCCTTATACAATATTCTAGTTGAGGGAAAAGGACAGTTATATGCACATTTTCCTTCTATTAGCAGAGTCTGCTAAACTGTAAGTCTACCATTGGTGTTTTATAATGACGGAAGTCTAAGAAAGATTTTAACCTCTTAAATCTGGGAGAGACTAAATGATCATCATTTTTGCATCGATGCTTTTATTCATCCTATTAGAATGTCAAAAAAATGCTTGGCAAGATACTTTACTGAAACTTTGCCATGTATCAGAATGAAATTTACTGACATCTTAAAATATATACAAAGAGCTGGGGGCTAAAGGACTACTACATTTCTTTAAAATTGTCCTTAACAAAGTATAAAATTTTTGATTTTATATGAAATAGAAACACTTTCATTTTACATCAAATTTTTTTACATGTAATTTTTGAAATTTTACATGTAATTTTTGCTTGTGTTTTTCTTTACTTGCATGTATTGCATTTATGTCAAAATTAAATTTTAAAAAAGTGCAGATATTTTCCCTCCACTTTTACAGCTCTATTGTGTTACAGGTAAATTTCACAAATAGCCTTGTTTCTCTAGAGACAAGACTTTTACTCCTTTCATGAATGCAACTATCATTGTAATACATGTGCATTTTAGCTGATAGGAGATATAAAAATGTAAACCTGATCTTAAAGTCAAATATGTTCACTTTATAATCACCAAAAACAGTAGAGAAAAAAATATTAAGATTGACAAAAAAAATCCCACGTTATAACTTTTTGAATGACGGAAAAAGTAAATAGATTGTTAACCCTTCCAGATTCTGATGCAATATTGAGCATCCTATTCTGGACGTACATGTTATTTCTCTTTCCTTGGCATCCCCCTGACTATTTGTCCCAACAAAACATGCCAGCAGCTTTTTCTCTTTCCTGGAGGCAAACAGCATATCATTCATGTTAATGATGGTGACTGCCTATTTGTTCATTATAAAATAATTTTCTAGTCCATCAGAATCCCCATAGAATCTGCAGAATTGTTCATTTTACAAAGCCGCGGCAAAGGATTGTACTTCCCTGATACCTTAGTAAAGGCTACCTAGAGCTCAATTATCTGCAAATATTACAGTAGGAATTTAAACCGAATATTGGTCGCTTTCCCAATGTTATGAATGAATAAGAAGGGTACAGAAAAAATAAGCATGATGAAGTTCAAGCTTGTTTCCAAATCTAAGATCCCACAATCAAGTTTGAGGTCAGAGGTCAGAACTGGATTGAACCAGCGGAGAAGCAGGATACTAACAAATAACAATCTAAGGTCTCTAGTGGCAAGAATGTTGAAACCAGGCGGTGGGACAATGCCTGATATTGGAGAACAACATGAGGTTTGAAGTCAGACAGACTTAGGGTTGAATCCCTTTCTCAGCTTTGACTTAAGCATATTACTTACGTTTTTTAAAGTCTCAGTTTCTTTTTCTGTTAAAAAATATGCTACTAGCCTCCAAAACTTGTGAAGAATTAAACTAGAAAAAGTGGATAAAATGCCTAGCACACTGTGTCTGGCATATAGTAGGTGTACAAATGTTTGTTCCTTACCCTACCTCTCCTTTCCAAAAATGTCATTAATTCCTCCTGCCTGTTCTTTTGACCATAACACTTTGCGAGTGTTAAATTAACTCCATGTTCGTTCCTGACGTGAAGACTTTATCATTTCCTGTATTTCCTTTAGCTGTGTCTGTGTGCATGTGCATGCATGAATGTATACGTGTGTGTGTGTGTGTGTGATGTCTTGCCTCCATTCAGTTGCTCTATTTTCAGAGATTCCTGACGTAGGACTGTGAGGGGAACACAACAGTAAATTTTCAATTTGGAAAGAAAAAAATATGACAGAAAGACTTCTTGGCAACTCCTCAATGTCATCCATCTAAAAGTCACTGGTATGTTTTCAAAGGGAATAGCTCTTTTTTTTCCCTTTTGTAAAATAAGCTGTAAAAAATCTATTCCGTGAAAACTGCCAGTGATGGGGAAATTTTCCCATCATCGGGAAGTCCATAGAATTATTGGACAGCTCTAGTTGTTACATAAACAAAAAAAAAATTTTACAGCGGGCCAAGATTGCAGCTTCAGAAAGTAGAATTATTTGCACTTACAAAGAAGCACTGAGAATAAGACAAGTATTTAAAGAACCGTCGCTTTGCAAAGGCATTAAAAAAGGCAGTTCTTTCATACTTGCCTTCTTCAGAATGAACAAACGTCTTTATTTCTAAATTAAGTGTAGCTTTGGATGGTACATTTATGGTCTAATTCTGACTTTACCAGCTGTAGGAACTTAGGAACTTTTACTCCTTTCTTGTTGATTCTATTTCTGCTGATATAGAAAGTAAGGTAATCAAGTTGTATCTAGGCCATAGGAGATGCTCAATAAATAGTTATATGTATACTTGTGTACTAACAGAACTAAGGTCATTATCTTTTTCAATTATGACAAAAGCTTTAAGGGTTAGCTATTCTAATTCCTAATTTTCTAATTGGGAAATTAGAGAGTTTAATTAATTCAAATAAGGTCACAGAGGAAGTCAATAGTGGAGCCAGGATTTGGAATCAGGTCCACCACCTTTCCTACCATGCAACTGTGAGTGAATTGCAGAGCAAGGAAGATGGCAGGCACAGGTGTCCTCTGAATGCTATAAATGAATTGTAACCCCTCCACAAGCAAGTGTGAGGGAAGTGAAAGTTCCAGACTTCATACAAAGTAATGTTGTAAAGGAGGCTTTCCATACGATGTTCGTGTACAATGATGAGGAGGGATATTAAATCTAAAAGCAAGAATTGACATTCATCTGTTAAATTTATTCCTGCTGTTTTCCATTCTTCATTACAGCTTGTTGAGATTATCTTGGATTTTGGCCCTGTTGTTGATTTAAAATTACCATGCCTGTGGCTTCCATAACTTTATCCAAGTCTTTGCTCAAGACAAAGCCAAAGATGCCTCTTGAAGAGACCCTAGAATGAAATCCATTACAAAGCACTAATTGAATGTGGTTCTCAGTAAGCTCTGAGATGTGGTGTCCATATTCACAGCATATTTGGAAGCCCACTTCTTTATCTGGCTCACAAAGTTATAATGTACATTTTTGCTGGATGAAATAAAGGCACGTTACATCTGTGTCATTTACTTGTTTGAAATCTCTTTCCAAGGGAAAGGAAGTTGGTAACCAATATTCAGAAATAAAGAGGTCCAGAACACCTGGTTTATTTCTCAGTTTTATCCCTGGTGTCCAGCACAGTATCTCCCACACATAATTGCTCAATTGATATTCATGAAATAAATTATTTTTATCGAGCTACAGATTTAGTTATTATAGTCAGTACACAATGATTTGTCCCTTTCTTCTGTTTTTGCTAAGTGCTTGCTATATGGGCTTACATCAAACATACAATGCTAAACAATGTGAAACTAACTCATTCCTAACACAAACTCCGAAAAAATAATATTATGAATGAAGTCTAGTTTAGGCCACAATAGAGCTGGAACTTGACACTTTGCCCTGCGATCATCTATCTTTTGCTTCCTCAAAACTAAATCTGAGTTATGAGTCCTGGACCCAGAGACCTTCTTGGAAAAATAACCACTGGCATGCCAATTACTTAACATACATTCTGTCAATCAGCCTTCTAGACTTTCCACTGAGATAGGTACTATTTATGACCTAGTTACACAGATAAATAAAATTAAGCTCAAATAATTTGTTTTATTAAGTTCTTCTAGTGCTGTTATTTCCCATGATTTTGTTACTTCTAGACCTTTTAGGAGTTTTGAGAGGCTTTGAAGGCTGAAGATGATTAATAAGTGGCTAAAAATACATTTCTCATTAGTCAAGTTTTCCTAAGCTTGGAAATGTCTATGTAGTAGGGGTTAGGAGGGGGAATTTCAGGTCAAAATAGAGATTTGGAAAATAAAATTTAGTTCATTAGCAAATCCAGCTCCCCTTCCCCAAAGAAAGAGGTTACCACGAAAAATAAAATGAAAATGTTTAGTAATTACTATTATAATTCACAAGAGAAACCTCATTTTGGTATAAGTATCCAGATAATTCACATTTTAAAAGAAAATTAAAAGAAACATGTAAAATTTCTCCAGTATCTTTTACCTTTACAAAACAAAATTGGTTTCTGTGAACATATTTGTTTAATTGGAACTACTATTTCATTAAAAAACATTTTTTCAATGGTCTGCATATTAACCACTTTGAGAGAATCATGTTTTTGCACTATTTTCCCCATCGTTCAATTTAAGGACAATCACTTGGAATGATGTTTTGACTTTTATTGGGATGATCACATTTTATGAATTGATACGCATTATGTTGTATACATTTAAATTTATGAAAGCATTTCAAAATATTCTGTGTACTTTTTTTGAAAACACTGTCCCCAGAGGAATTGTCTTAAGTGGGTGTTACCCAGTGTTTAACACAGTATCTGCTAGATAGATAGACAGATAGATAGACAGACAGATAGGCAGATGGATAGTGGTAGAGATATACAAATTTTTTTTTTTTTTTTTTTTTTTAGGGAAATCACAGCCTGAGAAATGAATGTTGGAGATATACTAGCAAAGTGACAAGAAGTTTAACATGCATGTCTTAGCTAAATGAGCATGCAGTGTGGAAAAGGGGTCACTCAATGTCAATTTATTGAATGGAAAAATCTTTCAAATCACTGATAGCTACTCTGAGTTCTGTGAAAGTTTGATTTGAAAACATTTTAATTGAGTGGTACTAGTTCACTAGAATTGGCTCTATAACATAAATGATTCTTTCTAACTATTAGATAACTTGCGAGTTTTCCAATAAAATTGTCACTACCTTTATTATCTGTGACATTTTGTGATGCAGATGTTGCATGCTTATGTAAAATGTAATAGATAATTGTTATAAAACACTATGCTGAAATTAGGCTGATTATTCTATTTGATTTAAAATGTCATGTAGTAAAGGTTATTTTCACTCATTAAGATTAAATGCAAGTGGCCATATGTTAGAACAATCTTTTGAACTGAAAGTATACTCAGCTGAAAATTGTCAACAAACTCAGAAATACCCAAAGAGAAATAGCTTTCTTTTTTATTTGCCAAAGCATCTTCTCTCAATTAAAATGTCATCATGTTACACTCATGGATGACACTTCATTATGACAAATCTGATCTTGAAAACAGTAAATCATTCTATATATAAATTTGATGGCATTTTGATATTAAAATGTGTAAAATTTGTCAACACTCCAGAAATGGAACATCAGCAAAGAGGATTATTGGTCTACCCAAATAATAATGCAACCATTAAGACGATAACATTTTCCAATTGCAATTACATGCCCTAATTTTAAAGGGGCTATCATTTACAGTAAATTGGCAGATTTGGTTCATATTTCTTTTAGAAATTCATTTCTTCATTATGCCTCAAAACAATTGATGGTGCACTTATGTTGGTGAAGATAATTTGCTTACTTTATTGTGAACAGAAATCAGTAATTACATACAATCCCATTTTCTGCAGACATAAAGTTAATTCATGGTAGTAATTTTATACAGAATATTAGCTTGTATTACTTATGATGAAAATGTAACTGTGGTAAATGTCTCTATTACAACTGAGTTTCCTTGGAATTGATGGAAAAGAAATGTTGACTTAATACTAACAATTCCATGGATGATTTTGTGACAAGCCTGTGGATCACTTTGCCCTATGAGCAGTGTTTGGGCAATATTAGAATTGAGTTTGAATCCCAACTTCTCTATTTCTCTGCTATGTGACTTGCACAAGTAACAAGGCAAGTAACGTGGCTTGTCCAAGCCTTAAGATTATCACCTGCAACATGGGAAAAATTGTAATACCTATCTTGTAGGGTTGTTGATAAGGTGAAGTGAGGAGGTACATGTACAATTTTAGTTTGTTTTCCATATTTATGGCTATATCACCAGGGCTTTGGAAAGTACCTGAAAATTAATGCATTAAAAATATTTATTTATCCCCATTCAACTCTCTGACTGCAAGAGGCTTATATTGGAGGGAAGCACACAATAAAAAAGATAAATACAGAAAGAAGAAAGAAGATGGAAAGGAAGGGAGGGAGGAAGGAAAGAGAAGGAGAGGAGGAAGGAAAAGGGAAGAAGGAAAGAGGGGAAGAAAGAAGAAAAAGGAAGGAAGGAAGGGAGGAAGAAAAGGTAATGTTTAAAAGGAATGACTGAGGAACTACTTTAGCTGTTGTTTAGAACCCAATAATGAAGAATTAATATCAAGAATATTTTATTATTAACTACTCATCACCAAAATGGGAAAAAGATTAAAAAGTTCATAATACAAATTGACAAATTATAGGTGGAACCATTTACAGAAAAATAACTTCAAAACATCTTAAATGTAGATATTGAAACATTAAAGGGAAAGGTGGAAGTAATTCGGTTTAACTTTAGGTGACAAATTAAAACCCAAAATACATTGTGTCAACTAAATTTCACAGGACACATTGCACAAGTTAAATTATCACATTGCAATACTCCGTTCTCTTCTGTGGAGACCATTTTTTCCCTTTCTTTAATTTAGCAGATTGTAAAATGAAAATTAGAAAATAAATTCATATCAATATATCTACTGTCTGAGATTAAGATTAAATGAAGCCATATATGTAAATTTCTTAAAACACAGCAGGTATTAAAAAATGTAAATGTGAGTTATGAAATATTTTTATGTGATTTTCTTTCTTATCTTGAGTTACTAGGATTTTTAGAGAACAGTTATCTCTTAGAATGGTCATAACTTACCTTAAAGAACTCTAAAATATTATTAGGTGGCCAATCCTTCTGGCCAATGACATATATGCAGATTCTTCTTATCCATGGCTGAAAGAGCTTATTTCTATCTGAGTAGAGCAGATAGGGGCATTATTAACCAGTATGCTCCAAAAGTAATTTTAATTGATCGATAAATATTTTAATGTCCATGTGTGTCTGCGTGTGTGTTCCATGTTTATGCTGCTGGATATCTTCTATTTGTCCCAACTCCAGATCTACCAGCCACCTTCTCTACTATATTCTTTACCCTGGAAGCCTGACCCATATGAACTGCATCCAAGATTCTCAAAGCGTGTTCCCCAGACCAGCAGCATCAGCATCACCAGGATCTCCACAGAAATGCAAATTATCAGGCTCCACTCATACCTCCTGAAACAGAAAATCTGAACTGAGGAACAGCAATATGTTTAAAGCTATTTTGAGTTCCTGGACTCAATTCCCCTTTTGGAGGGGGTTCCCCTCAACACCAAGCAATGCTTGGAACACCAGCTGGCTGTTCTACAATTTAATTCAGTTCTGACACTACCTACCCAGAGATAGGATCAGATCCCACAGGTAAGGTGTCAGTCCAACAAGACTACCCCCCCCCCACACACTTCTAATACCAATCACAAGCCCAGGTTGTCACCTGTGCTTCTGACCAACCGGCTATAGATGGGAGCCACCTTGGGTTTCAGATGCCAGTCTCAAATCCATGTTGTTGTCTACACTTCTGACCAACTGGCTATAAATCAGAGGTTCCCATGACCTCCTCCTTAGGTTCAATTAATTTGCTAGAGCGGCTCATGAACTCAGAAAGACATTTTACCTACTAGAGCATTAGTTTGCTAGAAAAGGATATAACTCAGGAACAGCCAGATGGAAGAGATGCATAGAGCAAGTTATGGGGAAGGAACACAGAGCTTCTACAACCTTTCTTAGCGTATCACTCTCCCCCAGATATCCACGTGTTCACCAACCTGGAAGCTCTTTTGGTTTTTTATGGAGGCTTCATTACATAAGCATGATTGATTAAATCATGGGCCATTGGCAATTGATTCAACCGCCAGCCTCTCTCCCCTCCCCAGAGGTCGGGGGTGGGACTGAAAGTTCCAACCTTCTAATCACATGGTTGGTTCTCCAGGCAACCAGCCCCCATCCTTAGGTGTGACGTGGTCCAAAAATCACCTCATAACAAAAACCACCTTTATAGCTCTCATCATTTAGGAAATTCCAAGGGTTTTGGGAGCTCTGTGCCAGAAACAGTGATGAAGACCAAATCTACATTTCTTACTATAAATCACAATATCACAAAGCCCTCCAAATAATTCTGATGCAGGGTAATGTTTGAGAAGTAGTGGGCTACATTCAGGAAATTCCCCTGTTTTTGGCTGAGTCCAGCCAATGAGGAGAACTTGCAGAAGACTAGAGGAAAGGAAGGGAGTGAGGTTGGGGTGTTTATCCTCCAGGATCCCTCCACGTAGTGTCACCTCAGGCTGGCTGCATTCCTCCACAGATGGTTATGGCTCCTATCAGAAGGCTTTTTAAATGCTCATTCTTTCTCGAGGTTTTGGTCTCACCTCACTCTTTTACCCTTTTAGTTAAATGAGGGTAAGAACACCCCACTGTTACTTGTTTTGAGGTAGCAGATTACCTGTGCTTTTCCTATTACACTGCCTACACCTTTGTAAATAACCCCTTTATAAAAATTTCCTGACATTACAGGAATTGATTCAGTCACTTCCTTTTTTTTTTTTCCACCACCCTGACTGATAGAGAGACTGATGTAGAAATGAGGCATCAAGAATTAAACTTGCACTCAGCGTCAGAACTGGAATCTGAAACTAGGGTGTCTCTGATGCCAATATCATATTGTTAGAAAATTCTAACACTCACTTCTAGGATATTGATTTAATATTTTATTGAGGGTATAATTTACATAAAGTATTCAGTCTGATGATTTTTGACAAATGCTTATACTCTTGTAAGCCACACACCTAAAAAAATATCGGACATTTCTCTTATCTCCAAAAGTCCCCTCATGTCACTTAGTCAATCCTCCCACCCAGAGGCAATCACTTTTTGATCCATTTTGCCTGTTCTAGAGCTTTCTATAAATTGGATTATACAGAATATACTCTTTTGTGTCTGGCTTCTTTCACTCACTATGGTGATTCTGAGATTCATCCAAGTGTAGTGTTTATCAGTAATGTGTTTCTTTTTATTGACAACTACTTCTCCATCGTATGAATATATCATTGTTTTAAAATCCATTTTCTTGTTTATGGACATTTGGATTTGTTCCACTTTTTGTCTATTCTGAATAAACTGACATGAACAGTCATATATAAGTCTCCTGATGAATGTATATCTATTTCTCGTGGACTGAAATTTTTGGATCATATATGTTTAAACTAAAACACAAAAAAGTTTTCAAATTCGGCTTCATTATTTTACATTCCTACAGAAATGCTTAAGAGTTTTGGTTACTTCATCTCCCTGTCAAGCTTTGGAGTTGTCAGTCTTTACAATTTCGGTCTTTATAGTGAAAATACAGAGGTGTGTCATTGTGGTATTAATTTGCATTTCCATGAAGACCAATGATGTTGAAAACTTCCATGTGCTCGTTTGTCATTTATATACTTCTTTTGTGGGATTTTCTTTTCAAGTCTTTTGACATTATAGGGAAGGAAGAAATTCTTCTCTACCCTTCTAGGTTCTTCTGGCTGGTCCAAGAATGAAATTGACATGACGCAGAATAACGAGAGAAAATCAAACAAAGTTTAATAACATGTATACATGGGAGAAACCCAGGAAAATTGAGTGACTCATCAAAACGGCTGAAGCCGCCACCCTAAATACCATCTTTAGGTAAAGACAAAAGAGGATGTTGGAGGTAGTCGTTCAGGACTTTACAGGGGAGGCAGGCAATCTACATGGAGATATAAGAAACAAATGTTTGGTAAATAATTGTTTGCCACGCCTTGCAAAGACAATGGGACATGGAGAAGACTTTGATCAAATGGGCCTTGCTAGGTTCCTCCCTGTCTACCACACCTAGTTCATATTATATTGTAGTCATCTATGGGCATAGCTCCTTCCTCGAACAGGCCTTCTATCTTAAATTCTTTGAGGCAGTTAGGTGGAAGGTCAAAGTTTCTTCCTGAGTCTTTTGTTCTTAAAAATAATGAAGCCAAAGAGACACATTTTGGGGTAGCAAATTCTGCTCCCCTGCAATCTCTCTCTCTCTTCTTTTCTGTTTATTGGTTTGTTTGTCTTTTTGTTAAATATTACGAATCTTTGAATTTATATAATCTAGATACAGATTCTTTGTCAGAAATACATTTTACGAATCTTTTCTTTCATTTTGTGAATTTCTTATTCATTTTCTTAATGATACTCTTTAAAGAGCAAAAGCTTTTAACTTTGATGGAGTCCAGTTTATCAAATTTTTAAATGGTTGATTTTTTTTCCTTCTGTCTTCTAAATTGTTGCTTATTCCATGGTCAGAAAATATTCTCCTATGTCTCCTCTAGAAGGTCTATGCATTTAGCTCTATAAGTTTTATGTAACTTCTGTGATCTATTTCAAATTAACTCTGTGTATCCTGTGAAGTAAGGATTGAGGTTAATTTCTTTTCCATGTGGAAATATAGTTATTCTGGCATCATTTTTTGAAAAGAATTTCCTTTCCTGATTGAATTGTTTTAGTACCATTGTTGAAAGTCAGATAACATCATATGCATATTTGGGGGATTTCCAGATAGCTTTCTGTTATTGACTTCTAATTTAAAGTTATTGAGGTCAGAGGATATTCCCTGTCTGATTTCAATCCTTTTATATTTATTGAGACCTGTCTTATGGCCCATCTGGTCTATCTTAGTCTACCACGTGAAAAGACTATATATTTTGCAGGTGTTAGGTCAAGCATTCAATAAATTTCTATCAAAGCTGGTTAATGGTGTCGTTCAAGTCTTCTATCTCATATCTTACTTTTTGGTCTTCATTAATTAATGAGAGAGAGAGATTAAAATCTTTATAATTGTGGATTTTTTTCTTTCAATTCTGTTGGTTATTGCTTCATGTATTTTAAAGTTCTGTTATTAGATTCATACACAGTTAGGATGGCTATACCTTCTTAATGAATTGATCCTTTAACATTATGAATTGTCCTTCCTTATTCATGGTAAAACTTTACGTCCTGAAGTCGACATTGTCTGATACTAAAAAGGCCACTACAGCTTTAATAATTTGTATTTGCATAATATATTTTTGGACATCTCTTTCCCTTTCATTTATCTGTGTCTTTATATATATATGAAGAAGCTTTCTTTTAGGAAACATATTATTCGGTCTTGTTTTGTTACCCATTCTGAGAATTTCTGCTTTTTAATCGCCATATTTAGACTATCTATGTTTAATATAATTATCAATATGACAGAGTTTAAATCCACCATCTACCTAATTATTTTCTATTTGTCCCATGTCTTCTCTCTTCCTTCCTTCACCCCCTTTTCCCTGCCTCCTTTTGGATTAATCAAATAATTCTAGTTTTTCATTTTATCTCCACTATTAGCTTATTTACTATACCTTTTTTATTTTTTTCATATTCCAGAGGCTGTGCTGTCATTTAAAATATGCATCTTACTAAAGAGAAATGACAACTGAATGCAATGCATTACCTTGAATTTCCTTTTACTATAAAGAATATTATTGGGATAACCGATGAAATCTCAATTAAGTTTGTAGATTAGATATTATTTCAATATTAGTTTTCTGATTTTGGTAATTCTACTGTTATTATGTAAGAAAAGTACTTGATTTCAAGAAATACACATTGGAATATTTGTATATGTAGGGGCATTACGTCTCTGTGTTGTATGCACAGAGTTGTATATATATATGTATACAGAGAGAGACAGAGAGAGAATGGGGGAAAGCAAAGGTAATGTAAATGCTACTATTTTAGGAGTCTGAGTGAAGGCTGGCTGACTATACTATTTTTGCAACTTCTCTTTAAGTCTGAAATGTTCTCAAAAGAAATTGAGGTAAAATGTATAAAACTATGTATCTTTGACTTACTGTAGTCTGCTTTAAAGTAATAGTGTGCCATTTCATATAACAGAAAAACTTACAACTGTATACCTCCATTTTTCCTTGTCCTTTATGTTGTTGTTGTAATATATTTCACTAGTATATATATATATGATAAACTCCAAAATACGTTGGTTATTTTTTTAAACAATTATCTCTGAAAAAATCTTAAAGCTGATTTTTTAAAAATGCTAATAATATACACCATTTCCTGTGCCCTTCATTTCTTTGTATAAATCCAAATTTCCATCTGGGATTATAGTCCCTCAAACTGAAGAACTTTCTTTAATATTTGTTTTAGCGCAGTTCTGCTTATGACAAACCCTCTTATCTTTTGTGCTTTGGGCAAAAGTCTTTATTTTACCTCTTTTAAAAAAAGCACTTTTTATTAAAGTATTGTTTATATGGAGTAAAATTCACTATATTCAAAGGGTAGAGTTTGATGAATTTTAGTAATTATATGTAAACACTTTCATAGTTAAGTAGGATAATGCCTTTATCCTAAAGAGCATTTTGTGCCTTTTCTGCATTCCCACCTTCCCTTCACCCCAAGCAACTACTAACATGCTTCTGTCACTATATTTGTCCCGATAATTTCATATCAATGGAATCATGTAACATACAGCGTTTGTGTTGTACTTCTTTGATACATATAATGGTTTTTAAATTCACCTATGTTGTTGCATGTAGCAATATTTTGTTACTTTTTATTACTGAGTACTATTGCATAGTATGGATAAACAACAATTTGCTTATCTATTCAGCAATTGATCGGCATTTGGGTTACTGACAGTTTTTGGCTATTATGAATAATGCTGCTATGATGATCCACGTACACAAATTTGCATGGATCTATGTTTTCATTTCTTTTGGGTAAACATATAAAAGTGGAATTGCCCGGTCATATGATAAGTGCACACAGGTAGTCCTTGCTTTGTAGGGTTCTAATATGCACACATTTTTGTTACCACGTGCAACGGACTGAATTTTTGTGACACCACCCTCCCTCCCCAATTTTATGTTGAAACCTATTCCTAATGTGATGATTTTTGGAGGTGGGGCCTGTGGGAGGTAATTAGGTCATGAAGATAGAGACCTCATGAATGGGATTAATGCCCTTGTAAAAAGGTTCCCAAGAGTTAGCCAGTCTTCTTTCTGCCATGTTAGGAAACAATGAGAAGAGGACTATCTGTGAACCAGGAAGTGGGTCCACACCAGACACTGAATCTGCCAGTGCTTTGACCTTGGACTTCCCAGCCTCCAGATCCATGAGAAATTAATGTTTACTGTTTAAGCTACCCACCCTATGGTATTTGTTACAGCTGACCAAAGCATGTACTCCATGCTTTAGTTAATTCACACCAGTCTCCCAACAAAGCAGTTCAAATTCAGTTATAATTGTATTAATTGTGGTAATTGCATAAAACACAAACTTTACTGGTACCTCTTTAGTGAACTAATCATGACATAAATAACAGATGAGCCTTGTAATCAGTGACCAGTGATGGGATTTCTTTCAAAATCTGTGCATGGTCACTCAGTACACACCCAGACAGCAAAGTCTGCAAAGCTTACAATTGTGTTATCTCTTGTTTCTCAGTGATAGTCATGATACATTTTATATAAATGGATAATGGAAAGAGGGAATTGACGAGTGAAGACAAAAGTGCAGCAAAGAAATAGAAAGTAGTAAAGATGAAAGTGAAAGTCAAGTGAAATTATAGGAGAAACAGCTGCCCATGGGTATGTTGTGCTGTTGCCACCATTCAAGAGATTCTACATATGCAGCCACAGGAACTCAGTAAAGGCAAACTTATCAACAGAAAAGAGAAAGTGCTGTGATGAAAAGGATGGCGATGTCCCAGAGGAGGTAACTGAGGCAGAAACCTTCGCATGACATTGGAGTTGCAAAGAATAGAAGGTTGGAAGTTGATCCTAACTAAGAAAGGAATATGACAATTTGCCAAGGCATAGGGAAAAAAAAGTTCATTCTGGAGTGTAATTTATACAAAGCGTTGTTCAAATTACACTTGAAATGTTTTTTACAAAGAAATAAAACACTTTCATTCTCACTGTTTCCGATGTTTTAATTTATAGTCTACAAAATAAACATTTGCTTTACTAGATTTTTTCATGTCCCTGTACATATATAACTGAAAGTGAGTTTGTGATGTTTTACAAAATCTTAAAAGGTCACAGCAATCACAATCTTTCCTTGATTTTAAATCTTTTCCTTTTTAAGATTATCTGGCACAGTTTCAGTTTCATGGTCATTTTTATGGTCCTGATCTATGCAAAGCAAGGCTATCTACATTAACTTTGTAAGATAGTGTCATACCGTCTTCCAAATTAGCCGTACCATTTTGCATTTCTGCAGCAGTGTATGTGATTTCCAGTTCTCACATCTTCATTAACACTTCATATTGTCAGTCCTTCTAATTTTTGTAATGGTAGTGGATGAGTGTAGGTAGCAGAGACTCAGTGTTTTAATTTGCATTTCTATGATGGCTAATGATGTCGAACATCTTTTGTGTGTTTATTGGCCATTTGGCCAGCGGTGTCTTCAAATCTCTTGCCAATTTAATTATCAGATTGTTTGCTTTCTTGGTATTGAGCTGTTAAGTATTCTTTATATTCTGGATACAAGCCCTTTGTTGGATATATTATTTTCAAAAATTTTGTCCCAGTCTGTGACCTGCCTTTTTGTTTTTCTGATTATAAATTCTAAATAGCAAAGCATTTTCATCTTGATCAAAATGTACACACTTGATCAATTTTTTATTTTGTAGTTTGTGCTTTTTTTGTCCTTTAAAAAAATCTTGATCTGACTCCAAATCACAGAGATTTTCTCCTTTATTTTCTTTTAGAAATTTAATACTATCACCATATACATTTAGATCTATGATCAATTTTGAGTTAATTTTTGTGTATAGTGTGATGATAGGTTGAGGTAAATTTTTTCATACAAATGTCAAGTTTTTCCAGCACCATTTTTTGAAAAGACTCTTTTCCCATTGAATTACCTTGGCATCTTTGTCAAAAATTAATTAGCCATAGAGGCGACGTCACCGAAATAGCATTGTGGGAGACATTGTAGGAGCCTCTGTCCCTGCACAAAGATCAATTATGTGACATTACGGAGGTGTAAGCTAACACTATGGTGGTAATTATTTTGCAATATATAACTGTATCAGATCAACATGTTGTACATCTTAAACTTACACAATGTTGTAGGTCAATTGTATCTCAATATTTACTACTTTAGACCCAGACAAGTATGGGTCTATTTTTGGATTTCCTACTCTGTTCTGTTGATCTGTTTATCTATTCTTAGGCTTATACCACACTGTCTTGCTAGTGTAAATTTATAACTGATCTTTAATGGAGGGTAGTGTAAGAAGTCTACTTTTTCAGGATTGTTTTGGCTATTATAAGTGCATTGCATTTTTCTCTGAAATTTAGAGTCAGATTTTAAATTTTTATAGAAATTCTTCTTGGAATCTTGTTAGGAACTCCACTGGCATATTAATAATATTGTGTCTCCAATACATTAACATGGTGTATCTCACCAATAGTTTAAGACTTTAAAAATTTTCTCCAAACAGTCTTTTGTATTTTTTTGTATAGTGATCTTAACTCATTTTTAATTAAACCTAATCCTACATGGTTTATAATTTCTAATGCTATTGTAAATAGCATTTTAAAATTTGATTTGTCACTTGTTCATTGCTAGTTTATATAAATGGAACTGATATTTTATGTTGCCATTATAGTTTGTGGCATTCATTAATTCACTTGTTAATTCTAGTAGTGACTTTGGAGTTTCTTTATGATTTCTACATACATAGTAAGGAACATTTTACATCTTCTTTTCCAACTTTATACTTTAATCTTTACGCTCTTTATTTTCCTTTTGTTATCATTGCACTGGATAGGACATCCAGGATAATGTTGAATAACAGTGGTCAGGGCAGCCAATCTTATCTTACTCCTGATATTAGAGGGAAATCATTAGTCTTTCGGTATTAAGTATGAGACTCACAGTAGAAAATTCATATGTGCCCTTATATGGCTGAGGAAGTCCCCACCCTGTTTTTGCTACTTTACTATGAGATTTTTTTTTTTACCATCAATGTAGATTAAATTTTGTCAAATGATTTTTCTGCATTTATTGACATAATCATATTTTATCCTTTATTCTGTTAATGTGGTGAATTACATTGATTGATTTTCAAATGTTAAAGCAGACTACCATTCAGGGATAAACCCAACTTGGTCATAATATATTTTTCTTTTTATATATTGTTGGATTCAATTTGCTAATATTTTGTTAATTGTGTCTGAGTTTATTAGTTTGGGATTTTATTTACTTGTTATGTCCTTGTCTAGTTTTCCTGTCGAGGTTATACTGAACTCATAAATCAATTAGAATGAATTCCCTCCTCCACTATTTTCTGAGTTTAAGATTGATACTATTTCTTCCAACAGTGTTTTCTGGAATTCAATAGTGAAGCAGTCTGCATTGGAAGATTTCTTTGTGGGAAGATTATTAATTTAAAAAAATTCAACATCTTTATCAAATACAGAGTTATTTAATTATATATTTCTTCTTGCATCAGTCTATTAATTTGTGTTTTTCGATGGATGCATTCTTTTTTATGAGTTGTTGAGTGCTCTTGTAAACAGCATATGGTTGGATCTTTCTTTTTTATCTAGTCTGAGAATCTCTATCTTTTAATTGGACTTTGAATTTTCATATAATATAATTATTGATATGCTTTGATTTATGTCTACTGTTATGCAGTTTATAATTTATATTTTTCTCAACTGTTCTTATTCCATCCTTCATCTGACTTCTTTTGGATTAATCAAGTGCTTTTTTTATTATTCTATTATTCTTCTCATTTTTTTTTAGCTTTATCTATTTCTTTTACTTTCAGTTGTCATTCTAGGGATTATAATATTTAACATCAACACTTATAGTCTACCTTGATGGGAATTTACCACTTCACATATAATGTAAGACTTTTAAAGTAACATAACTATATTTCCAACCATCTTCCTTTTTTGTTTGAATTATTTTTATTGTACTTCTACATTTATTATAAATCTCAATACCTTGCTATTATTTTGCTTGAAACAGTCAGTTATCCTTTAAGGAATTTTCTTCATAAGAAAAGACCTGTCCTCTATATTTACACACCTATTTACCAGTTTTCTTTTTCTTCATTCATTTATGTGGACCTGATATAGTGTCAGATCTCATCTTCCTTTGGCCTGAAAAACTTGCTTTAATATTGCTTTTAGTTCCAGTCTGCTGGTGTCAAATTCTCTCAGCTCTTATATTGAAAATGTATTTATTTTGTTTATATTTTTAGTGCTATTTTCTCTGGACATAGAATTTAAAGAAGACTTTTATTTTTTACCAATTTAAAGATATTTAGTTGGCTCCCCTGTTACATCGTTCTGATAAAACAGCAGCACCCATTCTTATCAATGTTCCTTTGTATGTTTTTATCTTCCTCCATCTGGTTTTTTTTAAGATTCTCTGCCTCCTTGATTTTCAGCAATTTAAGCAATAATGTACTTAGATTTGTCTTTTTTGTTTATACTGTTTGGGATTTATTTTTCTTCTTAAAACTGTCGATTACTATATCTGTCAAATTTGGAGATGTTTTTCTTTCCAAATCTTTCTTTACTTCCACTTTGGACTTTGATTATGCATATCTTTTCACACGTTATATCCATCTTGTCTGTTAAATCTTTAAACATATTTACATTGTTGCTTTAAGTCACTACTCTACTAATTCCTACAATAGTGTCATCTCTCAGCCTGTTTCTATGGATTGCTTTCTCCTGGTTACATGTTACAAATTTTTAAATGGCACCGAATGTGTAAAAATCTGGATTCCATACTCAAGACCTTTCGGTTTTGCCTGTCAAGCACTTAATTCACTGTTTGATCAGCTTAATTACATTAAAGCTAGTTTTAGGTTTTGTTAGGAATGGTCTAGAGTAATTCTTACTCCAAGATTACATCAGTATTTATAATAAAAGGCTTTTCTGGGATTTTAACTGAATGGCTGAGTATTCAGTGATATCTCTTTAATCAGTTGATTAGAAATCTAATCCTTCCCATTACTGTCCGACCTCCACTAGGAAAGCTGTTCTCTGCCAGTCCTCACAGATTCTCATCCTGCATACATGAAGGTAGTATCAGCCAAAGACTCAGAGAAATCACTATACAGATATCTGTGGCTCTTTCTCTGCCCCACAACCTCCTGCTTATTCTACAGCCCCAAACTCTGATCTCTGTTTCTTCCGCTCAGTGAAACTATTGCTCTCTGGTCACTACTTCCCTATAACCAAGTTTGGAAAATGCCTCCAGACAGACAGAACCCAGGGTAGATGTGGATCACATCATGAATTTCCATTCTTTCTGTTGTCCAGTACATACAAATAGCTGCCTCCTAAATTTTATCCATTGATATAGTTGTTTATGGTTGCAGAGTACGCAGGTTATCCATAACTCTTGTCTTTGCCAGAATTGGATATCCACTTGAATTGTATTTACTTCCTATTAAATGTTGTTGAACCTATTCAGCATGCCTAAAGTAACAGCCCTCTTTAGGGAGTCTCACTTGTTTATAGAAGCAGAAGAGCTAGATTATTTGGCCAACATAGATACATTTTCTTATAAGCATCAGTGACAGCAGGTTTTGAATATTTATATAGCTTGAAAGTACAAAGACTCTTTAGACTTGGCAAAATGAATCTTCTTTATTGCTAAATGATTTGTCAGGGTTCACAGGACATGTTTCGTAGGTGAGAGAGATCTGAGATGAAATCTTGGAGCTTCAAAACTCACTCTCTGCGCCTTAATCTTCTAGGCTGGATTTCAGGCTGAGGAATAAGAGGAAATAGCATGGGGTAAAGTCATGAAAGAATGCCAGTGTCATCAGAGGATTTAATTTAAATATATCTCATTTCACACATTGCATCTCCTCTCTCTGAGATGGTTAAAAGAATATGTTACACTTTAACTCTCTGACCACCAAAGAAAAAAAAGAGAAAAACTAGTGAAGTTTTCCTAGACTTTTTGTTGTCCAACAGCCTGTTTCTATGGGGCATTTTGTTGTTACTATTCTTTTTTCTTTTTTGCTGAGGAAGATTAGCCCTGAACTAACATCTGTGCCAGCCTTCCTCTCTTTTACATCTGTACCAGTCTTCCTCTATTTTGTATGTGGGTTGCTACCACAGCATGACTGACAAGTGGTGTAGGTCTGTGCCCAGGATCTGAACCCACGAACCTGGGCCACCAAACTGGAGCATGCCAAACTTAACCACTAGGTCACAGGGCTGGCCCCTGTTGTTACTATTTTTGTTGTTAAATGTACCCACCACCACACATATCCACCAAGATATTTGCAAATGCAGAATCATTCTTTCATTATCAGTGGATGTAGTGGTAATAGCAGCAGCTTAATTAACAGCTTTTTATTCCTTCATCTATTTAATATTTTTGAAAAATACTACTTAATAATGAGTCAACTATCAATTAAAAAGAAAGCTATTTCTTCTAACAAAAAAATTATTCTGACATGACATGCTACAATTGTAGAATGTTTTCTTCTTCTCCTTGAGAAGTTCTGATTTACATAATATTTTAACTATCACACTTTTTTTTCTTTTATACAGAAAATTCCCATGCTGCAGTTCTGAATGTATAACATTAAAAGGCTTGCAATTCATTTCTTTTTCTTTTTTAAGTTGCTAACTGTGAAGATATAAGAAAAAGACTGATGCTAACCACTTCAATGTTTTGCTTAGAAATGGAGCAATGGATGGTGCACAATGCAGTTCATTCATGTTGACAGAGGACTGACTCCTCAGGGATCCAAAGAGGCAACATTTCCCTTTGTACAACTTTTCACAAACCCTGGACCTGTATTAGATAAAGTTTTTGACATAGATGCCCTTGAAAAATTCCCATGCCTGTCATCAGCTCAGTTCTAGCTAGTTCTAATTATCTTATTGAACAATTTGAGGGATTTTTTTTTTTTCTCATGAGAAACTGCCAAACTAGAAAGGATTGTTTAGCTAGAAGGCGTGGTGATTTGGTTGACAACCATTTTTTGGAATCCTCTGGATACCTGAAAGCAGACTTTACATTTTTGAGGATTAAAAAAGATCCCCACAACCTTCTAGGGATTGGTTGACACTCCTTGCATATAACTATGAAGGAATTTTGCAAACAGCTTGGCTGAAAATTACTCCACTGTAAACAGACATTTAAATAGTGGCAACTTATTTGACACAAGTTAAAGCCTATTAGTGATTTCAAATGCCGTATATTAGGGACTTTTCAGAAGAGGAAAAGAATGTTGTGTGATCTTAAAAGGCTAAGACCATTTCTGCCATTAATAAGTATCTAACATGAGCTCAAAATGATGATGAACAGTTTATATCCATTAAGTCCGATCCTCACAAATAGCTATCTCATTGAGTTATAATATCTCCATTCCATATTGGAAAAAGAATAATTTTAGAGAGATTAAAGAATATACTCAAGTTTACACAGCTAATGATAGGACAGAACCAGATGTAAACTCTGGTTGATGTGATCCTGACCTGACACCCTTTACATTATACGTTTTAATTAAATATCTAAGGTGGTAAGAAAAATAACTTAGTATCCTCCAAACTAGCCCTCTTTTCTTCTTCACATGTTTTAAATTTATTTTATTTTTTTGCTGAGGATTTGACCTGAGCTAACATCTGTTGCCAATCTTCTTCTATTTTGTGTGTGAGCTGTTGTCACAGCATGGCCACTGACAGACGAGTGGTGTAGGTCTGCGCCCAGGAACCAAACCTGGGCAGTCGAAGCAGAGAGCATCAAAATTAACCACTAGGCCACCGGGGCTGGCCCATTCTTCACATTTTTTTTGTTGTTGTTGATGTTATCATTACTTTCTCAGACTCAAAAATTTTAAATTATGATTGCCTTTTCCCTCTAATGTATCTTCCTAACCACTTCTGTGTTCAATTCCTGTCTCTCATCTACTGCTCTCTCAAAAAATAACCAGTTGGATCATCTAATTATTATACTGTCTTCCTTGAGTTCACTGTGTATATTTTAGCCTTCATTTTCTCTGTATCCCCTCTCTCCTTAAAATATACCCCCCCCTACCCTTTGTTAATAATGCTTAGGAGCCTAATTCTAACCTCTACTACCTCATCTCTCATCATTATCTCCCCCCAATCACTCTCAAACTTGTAATACATTTTATCTGTTTGTTTGTTTGTTTCTCTGTGTTTGTTTCTGTCCCATTCCCAGATTAAACCATAATCTTCTGGAAGGTGGATTTTGTATGCAAACAACAAACGTATTACAAACCCACAAAAGAAAAGGACAAGGGAATAAACATTTTCTGAGTGTCTTCTATACTTAGGGCATAGGGCTAATCCCTTATTTATTTTTTTATTTAATTCCCTCCAAAACATCTAATGTAGATGTAAAGACCCTTGTTTTAAAAACTATGAATGTATGGTTCAAGGTGTTTAAGTACTTTACTTATGTCACCCAGATAATAAAGGGCTAAACCAATTTTTTTAACACTAGTCTCTCTGATTCCAAACCTATGCTCATTCTATTATACCAGACAATTCTTCCACATTTATGGTTCTTTAACTTTTGCATTAAATCAGTTTCACAACGGTAGAAGGAGGCTACAGGCATTTTGGCATAGCATGCCAATATGTATTTTTATTAAATTTAGAAACTCTCAGAGCATGAATTATGAATTTCAGCAGTTATTGACAAATAATATAAATTTGAAAAGAAAACCACATTCTATGTAAAATAAGGAGTGTGAAAAATAGTGGAGTCAAATAATAAAAAAGTGTACGATTAACATGCATAACTTTAACAATATAAATAGGCTCATTGCCAAAGCGAAGAATATTTTCCAAAAGGGTTTAATTAATTTGCAAAAATACCAGACATTTTTGCTACTAAATTTTGACCATATAGTCACTGAAACCTCTTTCAGTTCTTAAACCAAAGGAAAAAAATATAACCTTTAGCTTTAAAAGAGATTTGAAGGCATGCAACATGGCGTGGGTGATAAACTGAAATCTTCTGTCCCTTTTTATTCATTCTTCTTCATTTTCTGTGGGTAGACAAGATTTGCTAGTAGAATTGGCCCAGTAGACACACATAATAACAAGAGGTTATTCTTACAGGAGTGGTTCAGATTAACTTGCAAATCAAAGGGAATTGTTACCACTAGCAAGATGAAATCAGACTTACTCATTTAAGCAAAGTTTTCTGGAGCTCTGTGTTTCTGTCACTAAATAGGTAGAGGCCAATATAATTTACAATGAGAGAATGACAAAATTTAGAGGGAATAAACTCTATCTATCTTACTAAGCCATAGAAACAGGATTTCAAAAAAATAGAAGAATAAAGTTGAAAATGCAGCTGATTTATTTGGTATTTTTAACATAAAATACATTGCCACTTTAATATACTCAGGTGTTCATTTTTTGTCTAGCCAGATTATTTATCTATTTGCCATTTATTTCCCCCATGCCCCAAGATTTGCTGGATAAAATTTTATATATCAGATTGTTTAATATAAAAGAATCTTTAAAATATTACTTTAATGGCTTTACTGAGCTATATTTCACATACCATACAATTTGCTAATATAAATTGTACGAGTCAATGCTCTTTAGTATATTCAGAGTTGTGTGACCACCATCAAGATCAATTTTAGAATATTTCATCTCTCCAAAAAGAAACCTTACTATATCTAAGGCATCGTATCAAAGATGGTGTCATATCTCAGCAGTAATTACCTACTATAAAGTCATAAAGTTTTACTTCTACATTTTTTCTATGTTTTTATAATTATTTTTATTTATATAAGTTATTTTTATAATTTTAATCTTATTTTCTTGTGCCCTTTAGAAGTTCACTTCCCAGGTCCTCTCCAACCCACCCAGCCCTAGTCAAATACTAATTTACTATCCGTCCCTGTAGAGTTGACTATTCTGCACAGTTCATACATGGAAACATATACTATTGTTTCTTTTGTGACTGGATTCTTTTCACTTGGCATAATGTTTTCAAGGTCCACCCCTGTTGTAGAATGTATCAGTGCTTCATTCATTTTCATGGCAGAATAATATTCCATTGGATAGATACACCACATTTTGTTTATCTATTCACCATTTACTGGACATTGAGATTGTTTCCACTTTTTGGCTTTTATAAATAATACTGCTATGAATATTCATGTGCAAGTTTTTGTTGGACATATGTTTTCATTTTGGGGAGTATATACGTAAAAGTGGAATTTCTGGGTCATATAGGAACTCCGCATTTAACGTTTTGAGGAACTGACAGACTTTTCCAAAGTGGCTGTACTGGTTGACAATTCCAACAGCAATGTTTCAGAGTTCCAGTTTCCCCATATCCTCACCAGCACTTTGTTTTGGGGATTACAGCCATCCTAGTGGGTGTGAAGTGGTATCTCATTGTGATGCTGACTTGTATCTCCTGAATGACTAATGACTTGGACCATCTTTTCATGTGCTTTAATTGCCATGTGTATATCTCTTCCTTGGAGAAATGTCTATTTAGATTCTTTGCCCATTTTTAATTGGATTGTCTTTTTATTTTTGATTTGTAACAGTTTTTTAGATAATGTGGACACCATTCCCTAATCAGTTATATGATTTGCAAATATTTTCTTCCAGACTGTACCTTGTCTATTCGCTTTCTTCATTGTGTCCTTTGATACATACAATTTTTAATTTTGATGAATCCAATTTATCTATTTTTCTTTTGTTGCTTGAGCTTTTGGTCTCATATCTAAGAAACTATTTCCTAATCCAAGGTCATGAAAATTTATGCTTATGTTTTATTCTAAGAGTTTCATAGTTTTAGCTGTTACATTGAAGTCTCTAATCCATTTGGGGTTAATGTTTGTATATGGTGTGAGGTAGAGGTCCAACTTCACTCTTGCGTATGTCGATATTCAGTTGTTACTGCACCATTTGTTGAAAAGACTACCTTACTCCCATTGAATTTTTTTGGAACCCTTGTCAAAAATCAGCTGATCATAGTGTGAGAGTTAATTTGGGGGCTCTCAATGATATTCTATAGACCTATTTGTCTATCCTTATGCCAGTACACACATTACTTTAACTTTGTAGGAAGTTTTGAAATAAGGAAGAGTGTGTCATCCAACTTTGTTTTTCTTTTCCAAGATTGTTTTGACTATTCTGGATCTCTTGTATTTCCACAGGCATTTGAGGATAAGCTTTTCAATTTCTTACCAAAAAAAAAAAAAAAAAAAGCAGCTGCAGTTTAGATAGGGATTAGATTGAATCTATAAATCAATATGAGAAGTATTGCCATCTTAACAATATCGAGTCCCATGAACATGGGGTATCTTTCCACTTATTTAGATCTTTAATTTCTTTCAACAATGTTTTGTAGTTTGCAGAGCACAAGTTTTACACTTTTTTCTTCAATTTATTCCTAAGTATTTTATTTCTTTAATACTATTATAAATAGAATTGTATTCTTAATTTTATTTTTGGAATATTCATTGTAGTGTATAGAAATATAATAGATTTTTCTGTATTCATCTTGTATCCTGTGGCTTTGCTGAACATGTTTATTGTTCTATAGATTGTTTGTGAATTCCTTAGAATTGTCTGTATACAAGATCATGCCATCCACAAGAAGAGATAGTTTTACTTCTTTCTTTCCAATCTGACTGAGTTTACTTATCCTTGTTGTCTAATTGCCCTAGCTAGAACATTTAGGTAACATGGAATAAAAATGGTAAGAACAGACATCTTTGAGTTGTTCTTTATTTTAATGGGGATACATTCAGTGTTTTATGATTTGGTATGAGATTGAGTGTGGGTTTTTCCTCAATGCTTCTTATCAGTTTTCAGAAGTTCCACTCTATTCTTAGTTTGTTGAGTTTTTTTAACCTAGAAACCATGTTGGATTTTGTACTTTATTCTATTGATATTACATATTACATTATTGAGTTTTGGGTCTTAAATCCACCTTGCATTCCTGGGAGAAATGTCACTTGGTCATCAAGTATATTCCTTTTGCATATTGCTGGATTTGAATTAGTAACTTTTGAGGATTTTTGCACCTATATGTGTAAGAGATTTTAGAGTGCAGTTTTATTTTCTTGTGACATTTTTGTTAGGTTTTAGTATTAGAGTGATACTGGCCTCATAGAGTGAGTTGCAAAATGTTCTTTTCTTTTCTATTTTTGAAAGAATTTGTGAAAAAATGGTATTAATTTATCTTTAAATATTTGGTAGAATTCACCAGTGCAGCCATCACATAGACCTGGGCTTTTCTTTCAGGAAAGCTTTTAAATTGGTAATTGAATATCTTTACTTGTTATAGGTCTATTCAGTTTAATTTATTCCTGAGCCAATTTTGGTAGTTTCCAGGAATTTGTCCATTTCATCTAAGTTATCTAATTTGTTTGTACAGATATTTGTAGTAATCTCTTATAATTTTTTAAAATTTTTATAAGGCCAGTAGTGATATCCACTTTCTGATTTTACTAATTAGAATTTTTCCTCACTTTTTCTTGGTTTGTCTAGATAAAGACTTGTCAATTTCGTTGGTCTTTTCAAAGAACCAGCTATCTCTTATGTTGATTTTCTCTATGATTTTTCTATTCTCTATTTCATTAATTTCCACTCTAATCTTTGTTATTTTCTTTCTTCTGCTTCTTTATGTTTAGTTTTCTCTTCCTATTCTCTCAGATGGAAGGTTAGCTTTTCAAATTTGATACATGTCTTCTTTTATGATATAGGCATGTGCAGGTATAAATTTTCCCCTAAGCATGGTTTTGACTGCATCCTATAAGTTTGGATGTGTTGTTTATTTTTTTCTTTCATCTCAAAGTATTTTATCATTTTCCTTGTCATATCTTCTTTGACCCATTGGTTATTTAGGAGTATATTGTTTCATTTTCACATATTTGTCAGTTTTCCCATTTTTTTTTAATTTCTAATTTCATTCCATTGTGGTCATAATATATAGTTGGTTTTCAATCATTTTAAATTTATTGAACTTTTATGTGGTCACTCCTAAAGAATATTTCATGTGCAATTGAGAAGAATGTGTATTATACTCTTCTTGGGTGGAGTGTTTTATAATGTGTCTGTCACATATAGTTGGTTCAAATCTTAAATTTCCTTGTTGATCTCCTACCTACTTTTACTATCCATTGTTGAGTGGGGTTGTAATAAGGATCTGACTCCATTTTTTGATGTCCCACTACTGATAGTTCTTAAGCCTTATCCTCCTGTCTTCCCTCTGTTCTAAACTGATAAGAAAGCTGAGGTTCTCCCTCCTTTGGTGTTGACAGGCAGTGCATGTCTCACATGTGAACGTTCACTCTCCTCTACCCCTTAACCACCATGAAAACTCCAAGCCAATCTCCTTTCTCCACTCTCTCAAGCCATTTTTGGGCCATCTTGGGAAGCTTCTCTTGTTCTTCCTAGAAAGCCTCATTATATGAGTAACAATCATTTTTATACTCTCCTTGTGTATATGCAGAGTCATCAGTCTCACCATCCATACCAATTTATAGGTGGAGGTCCATCTTGCTTCTTTGGGAAGCTACAACAGAGGTATTAAGTCTCTAAATATTATCATTTCATTGTATATTTCTTTCTTCAATTCTGTCAAATTTTTATTAATATATTTATGGGCTCTGTTAGTGCATATACATTTATAATTGTATATTTATATATGCAAATATATGTAAATATAAAATAGAATAATATATAAAAATATAAATAATTATATATTCTTGATGGAGTGAACCTTTCATCATTACAAAATGTCCTTCTTTATCATTGGTAGCATTTTTGTTTTGTTTTAAAGTCTAAATAAACTATCTTTGCAATTCTTCTGTAAATCTAAAACTGCTCTAAAAATGTTTACTTTAAAAATATATGTGAAAAAATTCCTGTTTTATAGTTGAAGAAACTAAGTGCAGAGAATTGAAAAGAACCCGTACAGAGTTAGAGAGTTAATAGGTGTCAGGGAAAACATTTGATTTTCCCACATTATACTGCCCATTTACTTCTAACTGCAGCCAGAAAAACTGGTTTCCCTGAGTCTCCATCAATTTCGATCTTCAGGGAGGAAACCTAACTTCTTGCTGCCTAAAGAACTACTGGCTGTTAAAAGTCTAAAAAAGCAACCAGAATAAGATAATTTTGCAGGATCCCAA
The DNA here is from genome assembly GCA_031878705.1 of Tapirus indicus. NCBI lineage: Eukaryota > Metazoa > Chordata > Mammalia > Perissodactyla > Tapiridae > Tapirus > Tapirus indicus. The sequence goes on along the minus strand of CM062927.1, from coordinate 24,753,855 downwards.
AACAAAGAATCAGTTCAATTTAAAAGGTAGTCTCTATGAAAATAAGTGCATCTGAATAAAAAGATGCTAGTGCCACAATTATTAAATATGTACTTATTAAACAAACACCAAGAGTATCCCCAGCTTTGGTTGAGATGAAAAGGAGGTTAGCACACTGTTCCTACCTTTGAAGAAACAATATTTGCACACAGAAATGAAAGACTGCTGGGTGATGTGCATCAAATCAGTCTGAGAATAATAAATCTTTTTGCTTGCTTAAAATTCTTAGTCATCAGGTAGAGTCGAAGACCTCAGGTTAGAGTTGGGAGATATTACGGTGAATCAGGATGAAAAGAAAATTTTTTCCAAAAGAAATTCAAATAGAACTTGAAAATTGGGTAGCTTACAGAAAGAGTGAGCAGGAAGAACTATTACTTGGATAAAGTTACAGACATAAAGCCAAGTATTTTCACTATTCAACCTTTATGTTTCATTGGTGGAATACAATTATGTATTTAAAATTTGCTCAATTTTGATGTCTTGAAAGAAAAATTATCTGCTTCCAGTCATAATGTTTCAGCTATCATTGTAAGAAATCAAATATATAAAAATTTATTCTAACAACATAATCACATTTTATTTTAAAAAGTATAAATGTAAAATATGTATATGTTTAATACATCTCAAAGACTATAAAATTTAAATTAAAATTTTTTATTGTCTTACCTTTCTCCTTCACTTCTGACTTCTCCTTCACTCCTGACTCTTAGACTTTTCTCTGGAGTTAATCACTCTTCACATTTTACTTTAGATTTCTTACAAGACTTTGTTCTAAACTGTCCTCATTCCATATAACCGAATGTGTATTAGTTTCCTTAAATAAGCCAACTTCAAAAAAAAGATAACTGAATATTATGTGTCTGAATTAGGGATAAATTATCTTTAAATGTCAAGTGCTATATCTGAACTAATTGATAATATATTTGCATTTTTATCGTGGTGGCGTATTTTTCTGGTTTCTCCTGCTAATAATTTAAAGTCAATTAGGGTCTTTTTCTTTTCACATTGATCCATGGAGACACTGATATATCAATTTTTAAAATCAACTTACTCGTCTTCAGAATTCCCTCTGGAAAAAAGTAAATATATGATCAGATTTCTTCACATAATTCATTTTGCTGAACTCAGCTCACAGACTAGAAAGCAGTTACCTATATTAGATGTCAACCACCAAAATGGGGAAAAATGGCACACATAACTGTGAAACTGACTTAGAGTTGAATTATTCTCTGGACTGTTGAAGCCTTGACAAGAGACCACTTAGAATACAAGAATATTGTTTTCTGCATTGGTCTCATACGACAAAAGGTCAAAATGTTTTTGTCTAATTTGTCTACATCTCTTTTAAGCACATTTACATAAACAGGAATTTTCAGAATTGTTAGATTATAAAACCAAAGATTATGGAAATAAAAATTATTTGATTACTAATAAGTAATGCTAAGTAAGTACTTTAAGTACTGTACTAGATTAGAAAAAAATATTGCCATATTTCAAATTGGGCCTACTGGGGAGTTTTGTAAGAACAAAATGGGTCCTTGGGACCTGACCTTATTTTCTCTTTCTCCACTTTGGTTCCTCACATTGGGTGAAAAATCAAGAAAGTCCTACATTTTGCAGTCTTCCATATTTCAGGACTTCCATACCTAATTGCTAACTACAGATCTTTCCCAGGAAACTTTACTAATGAAGTTAACCACAAACTAACTAAAAACAAACTCTAAAGTATATCATTGCATACAATTTTTCTTTTTAAAAGAAATTCTCTTCTGTGGAGGCTTGGGGAAACTTGGAGCTAATGAAACCATTCTTTCATTTCTAACTCCCAAAGTTCCAAAGTCATGCTTAGATGGATTCATTGTGAGATCATGAAAAATATTTTCCATACCAGGCATTCTCCACTTTAAAAGAAATTAATACACTCTCTCTACGCATAACATGCATTCTATGGGTACTTTTAACATACTAACAGGGCTGGTCCAGTGGCACAGCGGTTAAGTTCCCGCGCTCTGCACTGGCTGCCTGGGGTTTGCAGGTTTGATCCTGGGCGCAGACCAACACGCTGCTTGTCAAGCCATGCTGTGGCAGCGTCTCATATAAAGTAGAGGAAGATGGCCACGGATGGTAGCCCGGGGCCAGTCTTTCCTCAGCAAAAAAAAAGAGGAGGACTGGCAATGGACGTTAGCTCAGGGCTGATCTTCCTCACAAAATAAATAAATAAATAAATAAAATACTAACTACCTGAGTAAATAACATTGTCATGATTAATTAGTCACATCTCAATTTTTATTTAAAAGTCATTGGAAAGAATCAGGAACGTTATTAGTACCATCTCTAGCACCTACCTGGTAATAGATATAGCTCTCGAAATAATTGCATATTGTACTTACAAGCTTCTCCTATAAATTCTCCTCACTATCTATAAATAAAATTTAGAGTGAGCCTAGAAAGGACAAGGTAATAAGTCCTTTCACAGATGAAAGAAGACATATGTCGATTTAAATCATACGGTATAGATGGCAAATACAGACAGGCATAATCTGTAATATAAGTCAATTTACACTGTTTTTCTTTTTTCTCTTTAACAAATAATATGTCATCTAGAGTGTTTGAAATATCATCTGTTAAATAAAAATATCAATTTGTTTCCTGCTGTACTGGTTACAAATTACCCAGACTTATTCCCATGTTAACTTTAGAATCTCTTTATTGTGTAGTATTTTCTAGTATTTCTAGTGAAGGCAGGGCATTTATTCAAAAGCCTCTTCAGATCATTATGCACCCAGAAACCTAAATTATGCTTAAATCATCTGTCTAAGCAGGGAAGAGCAATGCCCAGTATTGCCTTTAAACTGTTTGCTCATACAAAACTGAAAGTACAGATTTTGCCTTTATCATGTTGGTATCAACCTAACACTAAATGCAATGCATTAGATATAGAAGGTCCAGTTACTTGATTTTGCTTTCGAAAAAAAAAATGCCTTTCAAAGGTAAAAAAAAAAAAAAAAAAGAATCTTCTCTGTGTCTAGAAACTGTAGAATTATATGTTTTAAAGTGGTGCCATGAAACACTTTTCAGAAAAGCTGATTACCTGTCAATAGAAAAATTGTTGAACAATAAAAACTTGAACATTTCAAATTTGCCCTCTACCACTCACAAGTTTTATATTTTAATAAACTACAGTATTAAAGCTCTTGTGGGCATATTTATTTCCCAAAGATATCGAGCCAATTGTTTTTGTAAGCTCAATAAGGAAATGAGGAAAAAAACAAGGTGATTTGGTTATGCTCATGCACAAATTTTCAAATAGACAATAATCACTCAAATGATGGGATTAAATGCAAACCTCAATTAAAAAGAGTGTTTTATATTTGATTTGCTAAAACAATCAGAATAATCATTCTTCAAGTATGCTAAAAAGGTCACTAGTCTTGGTAAAGGAGTGTTTCTGGAGTTTCCTTCCAATTGTTCTATCTTTCCTCATTAATGCACATTACATATAATTAGAGTCTCGGGTTAAGTCTCGAGTGCATTGTTTTCTTACCTGCCACCTCTTAAATGTCCTCAATCAATCTGTGTTTCTTGTAGACCACAAAATATTCTTTTTGCAATATAGGCTCTTTGGAGTTTGAAGTGGAAATCCTGTGGGGAAGGTTGAAACAATAGCAATGGTAGCAGTCACATCTGGGCCACAGGGCAGAGTTCTGCTCTATCGGAAGAGCAGCCCCCCCCCAAAAAGTACTACCCCTTTAACGACGGACAGATGACCTTTCCTTGCTAGCTCCCCCTCTTCTTCGAGAAGAGCTGAGTCTTAGTAACTTCCTACTTCACTTAAAGCAATATCCATCAGGGGCCCCCAGGTAGAGGGGATTTATCTTAGTGACTATGGGGGTGGGTGGGAGGACTCTTTCAGAAGCTACATACTCATACTCTAATTTTGAATCAACCTGTTTTAGATTTTCTGTCTTGTTTGCTACTTTACTTTTGACCTAAATACAAGTACATGTGGAACTTGACACTTGGCATTGTTTTGGTTTGCTTTGGAAACTTTAATGAATTTCTCAGGGTAACCGTTGATTTGGAAAGGACTAAGAGCCCAAGTCATGGTCTGTTGTTATCTGGGCTTATCTACTAGAAAAAGCAAAGAGTGTGAAATGAGGACACCCACACACAATCCTCTAGCCCATAGAGTCCTTCATAAGCATTTAATTCAAATTTGGTTGAAAAGTTTAGGATAGTGTTCATTTAATTAAGCAAAGTCCAAGCAGGGCATTTGGGGTAATGTCTGGTAAAAGACACTGCTTTAGTCACTGGTTTTCACCGATAATGAAATGGCCTAATATAACCACCTGAGGAGAAAACAGTGAGACTGTCTTTCTGGCAAAGAAATCAATAAGATGATATGTCTGAATAACATTTCAGGCAGTGATATCCACTAATAGGCATGAATACAATGCCAGATAGGATAGTCAAAATCTTTCCTATGTCTCTGGGCGAACTAATATAGTTTCTTCACAGTGGCTAACGCATGGGCTCTGGAGTCAAACTATCTGGGTTTTTATTCTAATGTAAGATCACCTCTATGTTTTCATTTCCTTCTTTTATGTAATGGACATTATAGTTGACCAACATGAAATGGTCAATGTGAGGATTCATATGGTAATCCCATGTAATTTACATAGCATATTACCAGGACATAGGTAAGTGCTCAATAAATTCTACATAATAATGATAATAACCATGACCACAAAAATTATAATATTTATTATCTGAATTCAAAATTCAGACACCTAGGTTGAAAAGAAAGAAAAGGAAAAATAGCTGTGTCCTTCCTGAGTACAAGCGTCATTGTAGACAAAGATAATGAAAATTGATGGACGTTTATATGACTAAATTGGAATCTAATCTAATAAAGAATGCTTGAAATTGTGACTCTCTGGGATTTATCATCATGAAATATTTATCCCACCTACTTCAGAAAATGTTTTGCTTGCTTGTTTGTTTTTTCATTTGCCTGCAATTTGAAAATAAATATACATTATGTAATTAAGATTATTTGGAGGGACTTCCTCTTTTATCCAAAGTGAAGTAACAGGGACCAAATTTATCCTCTCAACCGAAACAAACAAGAAAAACAGTGATCTTTGAGAGACAGGAACAAATGAAGTAAGCCCCACAATCACCCCAATTTACTGTTCTGAGAGTTTCCAAGCTGAACGAAATCAAAGATCTAAGTAAATGGAGAGAAATGTCATGTTCATGGGTTGGAAGACACAGTACAGATGTCAGTTCCTCCAAGTTGATATATATTTTTAATACAATTCCTATCAAAATATCAGCAATATTTTTGTAACTATAGACATGATGATTCTAAAATTTATATGGAAAAGAAAAGGAGCCAGAATAATAAAAATAATTTTTTAATAGAAAAATAAGGTGGGCAGAATCAGTCTACCTGACTTCACAACTTTTTATATAGCTGCCATAATTAAGAGTGTGTTGTATCGGCAGAGAGATGGACACAGAGATGAATGGCACAGAGTAGAGAACCTAAAACTGATTTTTTTTTTTTTTTTGGGTGAGGAAGTTTGGCCCTGGGCTAATTCTGTTGCCAATCTTCCTCTTTTTCCTTGAGGAAGGTGGTCCCCGAGCTAACATCTGTGCCAATCTTCCTCTTTTTTGTATGTGGGATGCCGCCACAGCATGGCTTGACGAGTGGTGTGTAGGTCCACGCCTGGGATCTGAACCCACAAACCCCAGGCCACCGAAGCAGAGCATACCAACTTAACCACTATGCCACCAGGCCAGCCCCAGAAACTGATTTTTTACAAGGTGCAAGAGCAATTCAGTGGAGGAAATATAGCCTTTCAATAAATGGTTTGGAGGGATTGGACATCCACAGGGGGGCAGGGGGAAAGAACTGTGACCTAAGTCACATATCTTATACAAAAATTAACTCAAAATGGATATGAACTTAATGTAAATCATAAAACTTTGAGAAAAAAATAGAAAATTTTGGGATCTAGGACCTGGCAAAGAGTTCTTAGCCTTGACACAAAAGGGAAGTCGTTAAAGAAAAAAATGATAATTTGGACTTTATCAAAATTAAAAACTTCTGTTCTGCAAAAGATCACATTTAAGAGGATGACAAAGTGAGTTATAGAATGGGATAAAAGATTTGCAACCCACATATCAAACAAAAGGCTAGTGTCTAGCATATGTGTGGAAGTCTCAAAACCCAACAGTAAATAAATAAATAATCCAATTAGAAAATGGGCGAAACTCATAAGAGAAATTTCACCAAAGAGGATACATAGATGACAAAAAGGCACATAAAAAGAATAAAAAGATGTTGAACATCACAGCCATTAGGAAAATGCAAATTAAAACCACAACGAGATATCACTGCACCATTATCAGAATGACCAAAATAAAAAACAGGGACAACACTAAATGCTGACAAGAATGTGGAGAAACTGAATCTCTCATACATTTCTCGTGGGAATGTGAAATTATATAGCTATTCCGGATAAAATATAGCAGCTTCTTTACAAAACTGAATGTGCACTTACCATACAAACCAAGAATGTCACTCCTGGTCATTTATGTCCACACAGAAACCTGTACAAAAATGTGTATAACAGCTTTATTCACGAAGCCAAAAGCTGGAAACAACCCAGCTGCCCTTCAGTAGGTGATAGTTAAACAAATGGCGGTATTTCATGCCGTGGAAGACAACTAAGCAATAAAAAGGACAAACAATTGATACATACAACAACCTGAATGACTCTCCAGAGAATTATGCTGAGTGAAAAAAAGAGATTAGGGGTTGAGACTGGTAAAGGAGGTGGTGGGGACAGGTGGGAAATACATGCAGGCATAAAAGGGCAACATGAAGGATGCTTGTTTTGCAAGACGTTACCATGTGGGAAAACTGGGCAAAGGTTACCTGGAATTTCTCTGTATTATTTCTTATACTTCCAGGTGAAACTACAATTATTTCAAAATTAAAAAGTTTAATTAAAGAAGTAACAATACGCATTAAAAAAAATCTATACTTAATAAAATATCAAAATTTATTGAAATATGTTCTAACATAGAAAAATACTACTAAATCAATAGTAAGAGATGCTGTACTCAGTAAATATATTTCGTTCAAAATTTATTAATTGATCCTATGTTGATAATGAATTAATAAATTTTATCAATTTAAAAAATGCCAAAAAATTATAAATTTTATAAGAAGTGTGAAAATATATGCATACTATAAACATTCAAAAATTAGAATTATATAGAATTAAAGGTGAACATTTTCTCTCTTCCATCCCCATTATCCCTAACTCCCATCCTTATAGGTGACAAACTACTTATAGGAAAACAGTTTAGTATATGTATTTTTGGGGGGAGGGGATTTTGCCACAGCATTTATGTGTAGTTATTTTCTCTATGATTTTTTTCATCCACTATATATTTTGAAGGTCTTTATATTCATTTTATATATGCCAGAATTTATTTAATCACAACCTACTTTAAGATATTTGTGGGATTTTCTCTTACTTAGGAATAACAAAATATTAGAATTATTTGGCAGTACGCATGCATGTACATCAATCTGAGCACATACAGGAGTATTCCTTTCGTTCAGATTCCAGAAATACATTTTTGGATCCAAATACATGCACTTTTTTTAACATACAGCTCTCCAAAAAGGTTTCCCACCTATGTCAGATCAAGTGTTTTCTCTCAGCTTCATATTCGTTCTTGTATAGGCTAACCTCTCCATCGAAGGGGTTAAAAGTCTTCAAACTCCATTAGGCTGACTGGAAAGCAGAAGAAAGAGGCAGGCTGGAACTTTTGGACTGCTGTCCAGGGGTAGTAACAACTTCTGAACATTTACATGAAAAATTCCAGTCTCCTTTCCCGCTCCTCCACATAGCCCCACTTTCTTGCTTTTGCTCTTCTGGTCCTTCTGACATCTTTGTAAGAAGTTGCTCCGTTCAAAAACATAGGCGAAATAAGTATTTTTTCATATATGCGAAAGCTGAAAGTAGACTTGCACTACAAGAAGAGTTAAAACCAAAAACTTGTCCTTTGAGAAAAATCAAAATTATTTGGATAAAAATATACCTAAAATCATTCAGGAAGAGAGGAGATGGTATTTAGAAAGCACCTGAAATAAGATAGTGGCTTCAAAGAAAGCTAAGCTTCCTAGCGGCCAACAGGGAAAAATTGGTGGTGAGGGCAGAATAAGGTATGAACTTCCCCTCGTCTGTTAACATCAAAGTGAATCATTTTCTGGAAAGAAAACAAGTGTTAAATACTTCTCTCGGAGCTCTGTCAATGTAGCACCACATGGCACGATAATTAGGGATGCGCTGCATTCTTTCAAGGGATACCGTCCTCATCCCAGTATCTACTGATCACCATCAGAATCGGTGAACAAGAGTGACCACGTCTTGCTACCCTCAGCGTTGTTGTTGACAGCTTGGGTGTTACATTAGCCATTTATTAAGTATCAATTTTTTTCTTTAATATGGCTTTTACTTTACTATGGAGTTTTCTTTCTAGTATAGCAGTTTCCAATTTCAAGCCTTGAATTGAACAAAGATGTGCTTATTTCTGGGGCATAAGGGCTGTGAAAGGCTTTTCTCTATGCAAAAACCACCAAGAGTATGCCAGCTTCAAGAGTGGGTCCAATTTCTTGAGCCTAATAGAGAAGCAGGGCTTAAATCTTCCAGATGAAAGCCAAGTTTCACTTTTATTTTCCTGACATAACCTGCCCGCCTTATCCTCAGCCTTGTGGAAAGTAGAGCTGGGATTAAGAAGAAGGCTTTCTTAAAATAGCTGTATCTTAAAATGCAAAGATTATTTTCTCTGGGTTCAATCAAATGAGCATTTGTACCCCATCATGTCCCTCCAAGTAGAGGCTGCCTCATTGGCTCTTCTTAGTTCTTTCTCCCTCTCACCTTTCCACTTGGCTTCTGAGTCTTGAAATGACATTAGAGCTCTTTATGTTTAGAGATCAAATTACCTACTTAGCCAAATCACTAAAGTGGAGGATATAATGCTCAGAAGTAAGCATTTCATTTACAAAAATGCACGTTATCGAATGCAATAAGTGGTGATAATGTGTCTTTAGGCCCCTGTTGTCCCAGTGTTTGGGGAAATAATAAAGACTTTTCATTTTCTCCCTTAGATCATAAGTGCCGTGTTATTAGTGCCATCTCAGCGTTAAACCAGGTTGCAAGCTGCTTATTCTTCAAAATGAAGCTTTATTTTTCAGTTTAATTGCTTTTTCAGGGGCATTATTAACTTCCAGAAAGGGAGAAAAAAATGAAAGCAGCTGAAGCTGTGGTTCAGTATATTTGAAGCTAAAAAAACACATTTCAAAAAGTAATGCAACAATACTGTACCAATTATCAAGAATAATATTAGGGAATATACAGAGTGTGATAATTATAGAAAGAATGATCTTTTCAATACCACGTGTGAGCACCATCTGTGTTTTTTTGTTAGGTGCTCTCAACGTGCTGAAGAAAGAATTATCCTGTTATCCTGAGAGACCAGATAATGCCCAAACTCCCGGACGTTTTCAAAAATAAATCACCATCAAATTTTACCTCCCAGTCAATCACCAGTTCTAGATTCAACTTTCTGACATCTCTCAAATTCATCACCTTCTCATTTTCACAGACCTGCAACCTATGTCTGAACTGGGGCATTTGCCACCATGCTCACCCCCACCCCCGAAACGGCTCTCTCTGTCTTCCAATCCAATACCAATTGGAGGATAATCTGAACTAAGTCAGTTCTATGCTATTCCACTGGAAGGTTATACATCTGTATAAATTGTTGTTGTTAATAAAGTTAAAACAAAAATGCCAGTGTCCAGAATTTCATGGGTTGATTTAAGCATCTCTTTGCCTCTCCTGTTTCTGATGGAAGGTTCAACTACTCTCTTATATGTCTCCTTTCCTCCATTTAGGCTAACCTAGTCACTATATGTATAGGTAGAAAAATGGGTATGGGAATAAGATTTAAGAGTAGATGTGACCACTCTTACTGTCATTTCCTGATCACTTGAAGTATGAGGGTTTCCTCTTCTTTCCCCAAATGCAGGCTCTGTAGGTCTAGATGTCCAGGTTCCCAGAGGGGGACTCTTCCCCCCAAAACACATAGAGTTCTACTCAGCTCAATGCTATGTCCACCAACTGGTCACTTTGGGACAGAAGCCCAGCAGACAAAGAAAGCAGTTATAATAGTTTAAGTAATTATGCTACTATATAATGCTGGCAGGGAGGGATTTATTTGCACTCAGGTGATCCACTGATTCATCTCTTGACGCAGCAACTGTAGCCTGATAAGGGTATGGTAACCAGGACCTCGGGCCCCTCAGGGAAGAGAAGCTGTTATTTTTACCTTGAAAGCCACATAGACCAGTAGAAACACTAGCCAAGGAGAAGGGGAAAGTAGAAAGGTGGTAGAAAATAGAGATGATGCAACAGTTTGGCTTTGGGACTGTTGCAAGAGCAGAGGAGTTTGTCCCATCAACCTTCCTCTTATAAACTGTGACCAACCAGAATCATGGAGAGGCTGTGCCTGGATGGAATAAACCTAATGGGAAAAGCAACTGGATCTCGTGACAAAAGGATGTTCTCTCATAGGTGTCGTTGGTGCCTATTTAAGATCACTTTGACTGGGCAAGTATACTCATGCCCCAACTGCTGGGTGCATTCACTGTGGCCATCTTATAACTGCACCTTCTTTAGAGAATTGCCCTTGGGATCTGCCTCACTAGGAAGTGCCCGAGAGTTTATGTCCTTCCCTGGGGCAGCTTGCATCCAATAATTAATAATGTACAAAAACTCAGTCTCCTTATCTCCAGGTAGTTCAAAACTATGTGGCCATTTAGACTTCAGAAGTTGCCATGGAATCAGCCTGAGACTAGACTCCAGCTGATACTACGTGTTTCTTTTAGCTTCTTCCCCTGCTGTATGCTGCTTGCCTCACTTTTTTTTTTTTTTTTTTTTGTGAGGAAGACCAGCCCTGAGCTAACATCCATTGCCAATCCTCCTCTTTTTGCTGAGGAAGACTGGCCTTTGGCTAACATCCATGCCCATCTTCCTCCACTTTATATGGGACGCCGCCACGGCATGGCTGACAAGCAGTGCGTCGGCGGGCGCCCGGGATCCGAACCCGTGAACCGCGGGCTGCCAAGCGTGAACTAAACCGCTGCGCCACCGGGCGGCCCCAACTTTTTTATAGACTTCTAAGAACAGTCCCTCAATAAATGATTTTCATAAGAAGTCTCTCCTCAGGCTCTACTTCTAGGGAAACTGATCTAAGACATCTCATCTTTAAAATACTGAATATTTTAACTCACAGTCATACTTTGTTGCTTACTTAAGCCACATTGTTAACTTTTCCTTGCATTTTGAGTACTTAATATTGAAGCCCCATCTTACATTGCCCATGGAGGGGATTCTGGTTGTCTTTGGCTCTCAATTCATAAGGTGTAGACACGAGCACCCAGAGGAACAAGCAGACCAGGCCACCAGTGGATGAATGAGTCTCCATGGCATTTCCCACACCAATCTGCCTTAGTGAAGATGCCATGAGCAACCCAAGTTCACAAAAGTTTGGTTACAAGCACAGCGACCACAGCCAGCGTGGGATGGATATAGCTAAGTACTATGGCACACAAGGATTATTCTGGGATCCCTTTCCTCTTACTCATTTCCCGCTGGTGGACATTCCCTCTTTGTATTAAATTTTTCTTCAACGGGATGAATGAAATGTTAGTTTTCTGAATATCATGTTACTTTCCTTGGAGGTAGAGTGGAGTTCCTTCCATTGTACAACAGGAGAAGATGAGTGGGTCCAAGTTGCTGCCTAGATTTTTCACCAGATATCTTTCAGTAGCTTTCAAGTTGCTTGAAACACAACAAATGGTTCTGAAATGACTAGACATCTATATGCAAAAAATGAATCTAGAACTCACACCTTTATCCTTCACAAAAATTCGCTCAAAATGGATCATAGACCTAAATGTAAAATCCAAAACTATAAAACTCCTGGAAGAAAACATAGGAGAAAACCCAGATGACCTTGGCTATGGTGATGACTTTTTAGATACAACATCAAAGGCATGTCCTATGGAAGAAATAATTGATAAGCTGGACTTCATTAACATTAAAAACTTCTGTTCTGCAAAAGACACTGTCAAGAGAATGAGAAGACTGGGAGAAGTTATTTGCAAAAGACATAATAAAGGACTGTTATCCAAAATATACAGAAAACTCTTAGAATTCAACAATAAGAAAGCAAACAATCTGATTAAAAAATGGGCAAAAGACCTGAACAGACACCTCACCAAAGAAGATACACAGATGACAAATAAACATATGAAAAGATGCTCCACATCACGTCATTAGGGAAATGCTACTAAAACAACGAGATATCACTACATATCTATTAGAATGGCCAAAATCCAAAACACTGACAACACCAAATGCTAGCCAGAATGTGGAGTAGCAGGAATTCCCATTCATTGCTGGTGGGAATGCAAAATGGTACTGCCACTTTAGAAGACAATTCGGCAGCTCCTTAAAAAACCAAACATACTCTTACTTACAATCCAACAATCGCAACCCTTGGTATCTACCCAAAGGAGTTGAAAACTTATATCCACACAAAAACCTGCACATAGATGTTTATAGCAGCTTTATTCATAATTGCTAAACTTGGAAGCAACCAAGATGTTCTTCAGTAGACGAATGGATGAATAAACTGTGATACAACCGGACAATGGAATATTATTCAGAGCTAAAAAGAAATGAACTATTAAACCATGAAAAGACATGGAGGAGCCTTAAATATATGTTACTACATGAAAGAAGCCAATCTGAAAAGGGTACATGCCATATGATTCCAACTATACGGCATTCTGGAAAAGTAAAAACTATGGAATCAGTAAAAAGATCAATGGTTGCCAAGGGTTGGAGAGTTGGGAGGGATAAATAGGCAGAGCACAGTGGATTTTTAGGGCAGTGAAACTATTCGGTATGATACTGTAAAGGTGAATGCATGTCATTATACATTTTCCCAAACCCACAGAATGTGCAACAGCAAGAGTGATCCCTCATGTAAATTATGGACTTTGGGTGATAACGACCTATCAATGTAGGTTCATCGATTGTAATAAATGTGCCAGTCTGGTGTGGGAGGTTGATAGTTGAGGAGGTTGTATGTGTGTGGGGGCAGGGGATATATAGGAACTCTCTGTACTTTCTGTTCAATTTTGCTGTGAACCTAAAAGTACTCTAAAAAATAAAATCTATTTTAAAAAATGGGATGAAAATTTCTGAAGATGGCATTAACAAGCCGTATATTCCTCAACTCTCTCTCCTTGTCTCTTTATGAGAAAAAGCAGGAAGCAGAAGTCAATAAAAATCAGGATATATATGTCAGTATAAAATTTCTTCAAACTGATATTTTAATTATCATCCACCTTGACGTATTCACAAAACATCTGATGCATACCATATATTTATAAAAATTATCAGTTCTAGTACACACTTTACAGTAAGAGTGTTTTCATACACACTAGCTTTTTTAATACTTTCAACAAATCAATTGTGGTCCCTAGTGTCATTTAGTTCTTATGTGATAAAGATGGGGCTCAAACTCGGAGTAGCTGACCCTTTTCTCATGAGCAACCATATGAAATTCAACTCAGATACAAAATCTGTCACAGAGCCTGGAAAATAATAGATATGCAATAAAATTTCAGTGTACTTGCTGAATAAATTCAACTCTCTTTCCATTCTAATTTTCCGTAACCAAGTCATTAGTGGACATTCGCTAATAGGTGAAACTAAGCTTTCTTAATAAATATATGTTTTCCTTTTTAATTTTTTTTTTTTTTTTTTGGTGAGGAAATTGGCCCCTGAGCTAACATCTGTTGCGTCTTCCTCTTTTTGCTGAGGAAGATTAGCCCTGAGCTAACATCTGTGCCCATCTTCCTCTATTTTTGGTATGTGGGAAGCCTGCCACAGCACGGCTTGATGAGCGGTGCATAGGTCTGCGCCTGGGATCCGAACCTGTGAACCATGGGCCACCAAAGTGGAGTGTGCGAACTTAACCACTACGCCACCGGGTGGGCCCCTATGTGCTTTTTAAGGCATTTAACATTTCCATATTTTATAAATATTAATGTTAATTAAATACAGACTTTGAAGGAAACGAAATTCCCTTTGATAGCATACATTACAGTTCAGCTATTTTGAACATTATATAGACGATTTATAAGACTACTTTCTGGAATGTCTTATTGTTTCCCAAACTGCTGGTCTGATGCCAACTGGTGTGACTTGCTACCATTTGGTTCACAGATCCCAGGGAAAATGTCAAATTCTAAATTAAGCACTTTCAATTATGTAATTGCCTCCTTTACCTTGGTATCAGTTTTTTGTGCCATTATGTTGAATATCATTATTAAATGAGAGATGTTACTTAGTTTTGAAGTCTCCACTGATCTCTTAACTATTAAAAATCAAGTTATTCTTTCACGCCTTCAAATCATATATTGTGGATTATTTGATACATACATTATATGGCAGAATATATGAAAAAATCCCCTACTGTCACAATCTAACAGAATTATTCAGAGATCGATGTTATAAACATTTACTGAATTCCTACTACAGGTGAAGCACAAGCGTATCGGAAGATCTTCACCAGGTAATTGAGGAAGGTTGGGTTTACGTCCAAAGGGAATATTTAAATATTTCTGACTATGGTGTAGGAGACCACAAAGGATAGTGCAAAACCCCCAAGTTAGTAACAACTGTGATGTTTCCACCCCTGGGTCAGAAGGGACGTGGCAAAATCAGAAATCAGAAAGAGACAGCCATATAAAATCTTGCTAGTCAAAATATGGTTCACAGAATTGCAATATTGGTATCACCTTGAAGCTAAATAGGAAAAATCTCAGGTCCAACCCTAGACCTAAGAATTAGAACTGCATTTTCATTCCCAACGTGATTTTTAGGCGTGTTAATGTTTGAAAAATACTGATGTGTAGGATGCCCCTTTGAAAATAGTAATCCCAGTTGACCTGGGACACAGCCAGATCAAGGTGATCCCCTAGGGGAAATACTGGGAAATAAATATCCTGACCTCGACGTCCTCCTGACGTCCTTCAGTCCCTGATGGGGGTCCTCAAGCCAAATTTAATAGAAAGCAAAGAAGAAGAACTGCTGATATGGTTTATGAAGATCAGCTACTCAAGGCAGAGGATTGAAGGGTGAGAAGTAGCAAATGGACCTGGAGTGGCAAAGGGAAGAGATCTGTTACAACTGGGCAGACGTCAAGATGAATGATCTGGTCCCCTGACCTCAAATATCCCGACACATTTTTTACAAAATCAGTTTTTATATTACAGGCACTCTTAATATTGGAATTGTGAACAAAGGTAATACTATTCTAATACAATGTCCAACAGCCTTTCATCTTGAAGACACTTTACACAAGCCTTCGGTTTTAAGTGAAGCTATAAAAAAATATTCTGTCACGGGGCTGCCCGGTGGCGCAGCAGTTTAGTCCGTTCTTGGCAGCCCGGGGTTCGCGAGTTCAGATCCCAGGCGCCGGCCGACGAAGGAGGACTGCCAACAGATGTTAGCTCAGGGCTGGTCTTCCCCACAAAAAAAAAAAAAAATTCTGTCAGAACTAGCCAGCCTGGCTGGGATTTTCACTTATAATCTCCTGTTCAACTTCACTTTCAGAATCATAGTTTTAATTTTTTCCTTAATCTTTTGGGAGTGAGTCCCTCATTACTATGTAATTTCTGATGTCCGGAATTTCCTGCTATGCCTGAGGCCTATTATGTTCGATTAAAAATTGTAGGTATTTTAGCAAGCCAAATTGAAAGTCTGGTAACATGGTGGCATTTCCCACTGTTTGAGGTCAAGATTCTAATCATCCAGTTTCTCAAAGACTGAATTTACTAGATGAGAGCTTTTTAAAGGATAAAACATTGCATAATTACCTGTGCTGGTAAACTAGAGGTGTTACAAGCTCTTCTAAACGGAAACTCAACAAGTTTCCATTTGCCTGAGGTGGAGGTCCCTGGGGTCCCATGCCTATTGACTCCCGTAATAAAAGGTGGCTTTTATACAAACCGTAAATGGTGGAGGCCAGAGGCTGAAGCTGAGTGGGAATGAGATCCCACTGAGGACTTATATAATAAGACCTTGGGTCCTCAGAAGAATTGAAGCAGGTATTTGAACACTCTGTCCTGCAGAAACGTAATGTTATAGTAGGACATAAAACAACTACTGTATTAATTATTAAGAGATATATGTCAAGCACTGTGCAGAAGGCTTTAGGTGTATTACTTTTTATGCTACTTAAAATAATCCTATGTGATAGGTACACTCAGTCAAAGTGATCCTAGGGGGCACCAGCAGCTTCTATGAGAGACCATCCTCACATAGCTGTATTCACTTGCTTCTCCTATTAAGCTTACTCCACTCAGGAACAGCCTTTTGCACACACACACACACACACACACACACACACACACACACACACACATATATATACATACATACATATGAATGATTAAGTGTAATGAGGTTAAAGATTTAATGTATTTGTTTTTAGTTCCTTGGGAACATTCTTTGTATAGTATCTTGCTTGAGTCATAGTTTTCCAAAGAATATAGCCATGGATAAATAGGAAGACTGGGATCCTTATCTTACGTGGTCCTTCAGTGGTTAAGAAGACCTTGCATTCCTCAATAACTTTTCCAGTAAAATGAAAAATATGAATTATTTTCTCTTTCTTATACCATTGCTATTCAAAAAATGATTAATAAAAAAAGAATAGGATGTGCTGGCCACATTCAAATCTTCAAGGAGAATGCAACACTCCTTCTCTCTCGGGGAGATGGTCAGGTAGAAAAAGCTTCATTAACATCACTTAAGCTCCTTTATGTGGTGAGTGTATAGAGAAATAGCTAACTGATTATAATATTCTATTTTATAGCTAAAGCACAGAGATAATGAAGTGTGCTAAGATTCTTCATTTGGTAAATGAAAATTTTGGTTTTAACTTTTGCGTTAGAATATTTCGAAATATTTACTTTAGAAGTTGGTTTAACAGTATACTTTCTAGAATTTTGATTATGGAATTATACTGATTCTTTCCTCCTTTTCCTCTCATTTCCATTCTGATGAGTTTCTGGCAGGCTGGTGGCAGGGGGACGATATGTATAAGAATGGTTATTGAGTTAGACAGAGTAAATCATTGTGTTTTTATTTTCGAAAGTTGTTAAAGTGACTCTAAGCATGATATCCATCATCACTGCTACCTTGTTTTCTAATCCATTTGAATTGTCAAAAAATTGAGGACTATAAAGTAAACAGCATCATGTGCAAAGAATAAGGATAGAAAATTTAGTTCATGAGTTGTTTATCTCAGAGAAATAATGTTTTTTTTTAAGAAAAATAGACACAGAATGAGATCTAGACAGGAGAGGGAAGAAACCTCTATTACCCACTTAAAACATAACAACAAAAATAGGATAGTGGTCAAGAGACTGGATTTAATGGTTTCTGGTTGTAGCTCTGCCATTTCCCAGCAAGGTGACCCTGGCAATCCATTGAAACTTTTAATGTTTCCATTGTTTATTCTTCAGTCTCTTGAAAACCATTTGTTCATCAAATAGTTATTGGGCACCTACTCTGTGGCAAACAATATTCTAGGTATTAGTGACATGGCAGGAAGAAATCAAGTTCTCTGCCTTATCGGAGCTACACATCTTAATGGAGGGAGACATTTTGATATTTTTTTATCATCATCTGTCAAGTGGTGATAAGTGCTAGTTAGGAAAGGTTTTTCCGATAAGAAGACACTTGAGCATGTCCCTCAGCCCAAACCTGTTCATTGACGGCCGCCCCCGTCTCAGGTAACAAAAAGTCATTGAGTGCCACGGACAGAAAGGAACAGCAGGAAGACAGTCTTCCTTACTTGGAAGCCTAGCATGCAGTAAGGACCTTGACCTCTACTCTGGTGAGAAAAGGAGCATTTTTAGCAAACTGTTTTGAAAGGATTGCTCTGTGTGCCCTGTTGAAAGTAGTCTATAGGGAGTTAAAAACAGAAGCAGGAAAACAAATTAGGAAATGTGGAATGATGGTAACTCCAAGGTCTGAGCATATATTTTGCAAGAAGTGACAAGATTTGATGATGGTTTGGCTGTAGAGTTGTAGGAGCACAAATGGAGTAGTCAAGGACAGCATGAATTATTCTGTTTGAACAATTGTGTGACAAAATTGCCTTCATCTATCCCTTAAACACTCTGCAGCTTTTTATAAGCAGTGGTAGACCTTTTGCTTCCAGGCTGGAAGACTCTGTTCTTCTTCCTCTCAATTTCCTTCTCAAAGTTTTATAATGTGGATCTAGATATCATCTTGTATAGGTTGTAAAAGTAGGAGGAAATTGAATTGGCAATTATAGATTGATTTGTGGGCTGGAAAGTGTTAATGGTTAATTCTGTGGATACTCTCTCTGTATGTATATATGTCCATACACACATATGTATATACGCATATACAAATACATATGTATCATATATTGCATATATATGTGTGTGTGTGTGTGTGTATATATATATATATAAGTAATTATATATATATATAAGTAATTCTGTCACACTTTCTTTCAAAAGGGATTTTCATATCTTTATGAGGATGGTTCATTTTATCTAAAAATGAATATAAGAATCTTATCTAACTATTTTCATTCCAAGTAGATTAACCCCGAAAACTACAGTAACTAATATGTTTGTTTAAAATATGACTTTTTTGTATAAGTGGTAGCTGGAGTCTTTTAGAAGACTCTGAAGTATATACATCAGACATTACAATAGGCTTATACTCCAGAAATACATATTTTCTAGATAAAGTATTTATGGATGAGTATAAAATGCCTATCACTGAAGTATTTTTCAAGTGGCTTTCCATGTTTAAATTAAAAGAAAAAGCAGTATGAGTATTTGATAAACTACATATGTGGATCTTCAGATTAAAAACAAGCTTGAATACTATTACTAGTATTGTGGACAGTAATTGAAAGGTGGAATTGAGATGAGAAACAGTAATAGGCTATTGACTTCTCAGGAGGAAAGGAGAAGGAAATTGCTGAGGAAGATGGAGTATCTAAGGGTTGATGGGCTTGGGTTTTGAAGCCCAATAAATTACAGCAAGTCTCCCTTCAATGAAGCTGAGGGTTGTTTATCATTAAAGGAGGAAGCTAAAGGCCTGAGAATACACATGCTGCTCTCCGGGGGGCCAGCTCAAGCTGTCACAGAGGGTTGGGGACATTTCTAGTTGCAACAGCTCATGCAGCCACTAGTGGCTGACACAGGAATGTAGAGAAGCAGTCAAGCTTTGCCTCCTTCAAGGCTCATAGAAAGAAAAGGGAGAGAGGAGGGAAAAGGAAATGAATAGCAGAGCTGGGATTATGAGGGAGAGAGTTAACAAGCAAACGTTTCCAGGGAGCAAGTCCCTTTGTGCTGGTTGGCCAAAAATGCACTGACCATTATCCATTAATTTTATATATGTATCTTTTCTACTGATAAAACTAACCAGTATTAGCAATTTCATGTTGGCTTTTTTGGGGGGTGAGGGGCAGCTTGTGTTTATTTGAAATGTAAGTGGAATTCCTTTTCAAAGGCAAATTCCCAAAAGAGGAACTATTGACTTTACTTGTTTTCTAACATACCTATATGTATACATCTTCCTTTTACTGAAAACCATACATACCAGGTAATATTTTAGGCATTGTGCATGCAGGATTTAATTAACCTTCACAACAATCTTAATGTGAAAGTCAGAGCTAGCTTTTTTACATTTTACTTATGAAGAAGCAGAACCCCAAAGAAGTTAAGACACTTTATCAAGATTACACATCCAGCAAGTGGCAGAGCTGAGATTAAACACAGGGCTGCCTGACTTTAAGACCTAAGCACATTCTAAAAGGCTTCATTGACTTTTGAGTGCTATATACATTATTTGTCCTTTGTACAGGATGACCATATCATTTGTCTTTCTAACCAAGATATTTTTTGCCTAGAACAAATACTAAAGAGGACAGCAGAACAACAGGTGTGAACTAAGACTGCTCCAGACAAACTGAGGACATGCAGTCACCCTAACTGTAAGTAATGAGTGTGTTATTAAGTGAGATCATATAATATGACTACCTGTAGGGTTCTTCTTGAGTCTGAACCGTTACCTAATCTGCATTTATAAAATGCAGTCTTGCATCCAATTTGCAGGAATTATTCATCACAAATGGCTGATTTCCTGCCTTTACTCAGATTTGTGCAAGTGACTCAATTATAATCAAGAAACAGCAGAGCATTCAATGTAACGATGCAATCATCAATATGGATCTCAAGCTCTGGTGGGACCCTTCTCTGATATTAAGTGAAAGCTGAAAAGAGGACAGATTAAATGAAGGATTTGCACTTCACCATTTCGAAAAAACTCATAGGACATGTTCTTCATTTCACTGGGTCAGTTCCCCAAATTTGCTACCTTGACATATCTAGGTATTCTGGGGGGAAAAAAAATCATTGTGAGAAGAACAACTAAGCACCAAAATAGCAGTGAACACTGCAACTGTCAATACTTGAATGCCTATGAAAATAAGGCTCATCAATAGTAAAAGTTGATCTTTGGCAAATGGATCTTTCTCTGTTCTTCTTTTGGTGACATCCTATAGGGGAACTCAGAAAGCTATGGCTGCCTAGCATCAAGTTCCACTTCCTGCCTTCCTGTGGGACCTTGGAAACGTCACTTTCCCTCTGGACTTTTATAAAATAAAGCATTCATTCAGTAAGGAAAGAGAGTACAATCTAGAACACAGACTGTCTGGACTGTTCTGATACCTGGTTCACTTATCCAGGACACTAAGAGAGCAAGGGTTTTCCAGTCCATGACTTGTTCCATATCAAGATACCCAGGAGTTGAAACAAGTGCAGCAATGTGAGTACAACTACGTGATTTATTAGCTATAATGATTGGCAGAGAGCCAGCAACAGTACCCAAGGAGTTGGCAATATACAAGCTTGGAATTCCAAATTATACAATCCCCTCAAAAGGTCTTTTCTTTGAACAGAGTAAAGAGAAGAAAGTCCTTCTTACCAAATGCAATCTACCTTGAGTATCACCAACATTCATGCCAAAACCAGAGTTGGTACAGCCCTTTGCCCTAACAATGCCGTATCAATATTGGAGATGGTCTGTACGCAACTTACAGGCCTTCTTTAGTGGCAACTTTTAGTATCCTTAAGGTCAATGTGTGTCAGTTGATATTAAAATAATCTGTTTTTCTCAGTCCTTATATATATATTTTTCAGCTTTTTGACATACTCCTGTTTTTTCTTATACTACTTTTTAGAAAATTCTCATTCTTTCTACAACAACCTAGGACCTACTTTAAATATTATTTTATTTCCTATTTGTGGGATGCTTACCTAAAAGAAGGTAATAGTCCTAGCATCCCTCCCATCAGAGGATTAAAAACCCAGAGAGATTAATCACTTTGCCTGTAGGAACGCAATGATGGATGGCAGGTCTGGAATTGGATTTAAGTGCTGGGAGTCAAATTCCAAAAGGTTTTTGTTTGTTTGTCTGTTTCTTACCACGACATACCATGTCATACCATGACATCTCTAGGCATTGAAGGTAAACCCCACAAGGTCAAGGATTTCATCTGATTCCTTCTCGACTATATCCTTACGTCTAGAAAAGACTGTAGCATATGTAAATGCTCAATAGATATTTGTTAAAACTGTAACAATTTCTCAGTATCATTCAAAAAAGGAATGCAGATCTCCAAATCACAAATAAAAGCACATTGAAGCAAAATGTTAGGAAAATAACAACTCCAAGAATAAGTTTCCGTGTAATACTCGGCTCAAAGTTGAATGCATTTTTTCTGGATACATATTTGTACATTTTTGCACACATTTCATAAAACGTACACAATGATGAAAATATTGCAATCCCTATGCAACTTTTCAAAAAGAATCAGTCCTATAATGGAATATAGTTCCATTTGTGGTTTTCTAGTTGGGAGAAAAAAATAAAAAGACCCATTCATTTTATGGGTAGCATGTTTTGTAAATATGTTTAAAAGCAGTTGGAGGATAACAACAGAGACCAAAGAAGGAGATTTGCCAGGAAATTTAAGAGGACTTGGGCATATGGCTCTACTATTATCCCAGAGAAGAAATTAGACTTCACCTGATGAAAGTATCTGCCTTGGGGGTTTAAAAACTTCCAAATAATAACCAGAAGAAATAGTTAAAAAAAAAAAAAATTGGTTCCCTCCAGAGAATAGATATATCTAGATGGTAGATTGGGAAAGAACAGAAAATTTTATATTTCATAGTATGTTCTTCATTCTATCTTCTGTTTTTAATATTTTATCCATGTGTGTTTATGACATTGATTAAATATGTTTGTAAAGTGCTTAAAAGAAGATTACAGAGTAAATTATTTCCATTGTCAATAAATGGTTCTTTAGGTATAACTGAGTTCATGTGAGATTGGGTAGTACATAGCATAGATCTTCAGGCCAAATCACCTCTTATTAGTGACCAGTGAAAATCTAACTCTAAAAACTGAGAGAGCCAGTTCTGAGCCTTTTAGTCTCACTCATGGCCTTCTCCTATGATATTAACCTTTAATCCAACAATAAATTGCATCCTTTGTCATGACACTATCTTTTAACCAGCCAAATTCATTCCAGCCATATCCACACATTAGTCTACACTCATAGAGAAATGGTTCTAGAACTCCAAGAACTAGGTGAATCATAGCAGTCACCTGGAAAGGTTTTATTTGTAACACTTTAAGAAAAGACAACTGTCAGTCTGTCACCACTTTTTCTCAAGGAATCACTCAAGTTGGTGCTTAATTAGTTTCCCATCCTCCAGCCCTTCCAATGTATCTATATACCTTTATGATATTCTTTTGGGACCTACAAGATGGGTTCTGTGGTAGGCAATTTATGGACCCCAAGGAGACTCTACATTGGGAATAAGATGAGATATCTTGCCTGCAAATATGTTATCTTACATGGCAAAGAGACTTTGCATGTGCAATTAAGGTTACTAATCAGTTGACCCTAAAATAGGGAGATTATTCTGGATTACTTAGGCTGTCCAATGTAATCACATGATCTCTCAAAAGCAGAGAACTTACTCTGGCTTTTTACAGAAGAGGAAGGCAGAAGGAAAGCCAGAGAATTTCAAAGCATTAGAAGGATTTGATGCTGGTTTTGAAGACAGAGAGAGGGGGCCAGGGACCTCAGCCCAAAAATCACAAGGAATTGAATTCTGACAACAATTTGAATGAGCTTGAAAATGTATTCTTCCCTAAAAGCTACCAGATAAGTACCTCCATAACAGACACCTTAATGTTGGCCCTGTGAGATCCTAAGCAGAGAAATCAGCTCAGCCCTACTGTGCCTGGATTTCCAACCTATGGAAACTGTGGGATAATAAATCTGTGCTGTTTGAACTGCTAAGTTTGTGATAATATGTTATGACAGCAATAGGAAACTAACAGGTTCTATCATCCCCATTTAACTTACAAAGAGTTGGAGTCTCAGAGAAGTTGAATATATTATACACAAATCCAGCCTGCAATGCTGGTCTAGTACCATGAATCAAATCCAGGTCGGCTGATGCTCACACTTGTGTTCGTAGCAGTAGTTCTCAAACTTTAGCATGGATCAGAATCACCTAGAATCACATTTTAATATGCAGATTTCTGGTTCCCAGCCCCAGAGTTTTTGCTTCCGTAAGTCTCGAGTGTAGTCAAAGAATTTGCATGTTTAATATGTTCCCAGGTGATGCTCCTGCTACTTCTCTGGGGATCCCACTTTGAGAACCACTGATTTACAGGATGCTAGTGTTCCTCTTAATTTTATTCTTAATATTCTTTGGAAAGGCTTGTTCTCTGTAGTTTAGAGTTGCTACAATGGTTCTTTAGGGGACATGAGAGTAATACCATGATGCCTTGTGCCCGCTTACTCATCTCTGCCTGAAAAATGGAAGCAGAAGCTATGCAGCAACTGGCTTAACCAATTTTTAGAGAAAGTTCAATGAAAATCATTCAGTTCTATCTTGCGGCTACAATGTCAACCACGCACTCACCTCTATCAGATTTCACTCAAACTAAGCTAGCAAAGAATTTCTGTTTGTCTCGTCTGGTGTTTTTAAACGTTTAGCACATATTGACTCCCCATTGTCAAGAACTTAAGAATTAAAAAGTCAATGGGCAAACAACAGAAAATCTATGTCCCAGAAATTGCCCAAGATAGGCAGTTCAAATACGGTAGCGATGTCCTATAGAATAATGGGAACAAACAGATTATTTCACATAGGAGGAGAAATGGAGTTGGATATATACCCTAAGGAGAGCAGAAACATTCTTGCCATTTCTTTTGTAAGGAATGCAAAACAAATGATCTTTTATATCTATCAAAAAGCCACCTCTTGATTTTCTGCTGTATATTCTTTTTATATTAGGCAAATTTTCAATTTTTAACAAATTTATTAAGTATAGTTTACCTACTATAAAGTTTACTAATTGTTAAGTGTATAATCCAGTGATTCGTAGCTTATTTACTGAGTTACTCAACCCTCACCATAATCCAGTTTCAGATTTTAATCATCTCTGTAAGATTCCTGGTGCTGATTTATAGTGAGTCCTCATTCCCACCTCCAGTCCCTAAGCAAACTAATTTACTTTCGCTATAGATTTGCCTTTTCTGAACATTTACTATAAATGGAATCATATAATATGTGTTCTTCTGTGTCTGGCTTCTTTTACATAGTGTGTTTTTGAGGTTCATCCATGTTGCAGCATATATCAAAACTTCATTCTTTTTTTATTTCTGATTAGTATTCCCAATGGATATTTTAAATAAAATATTGGAAGCAGTATTTCCTTCTTCCAAAGATATTAACTTCTAGATTACTGTTTCTCAATTTTTTCTACCAAAGACAAAGGTGGGGGAGCATAGCATTTGACCCTAATTCCTTACTCGTTTTTCAAGAGAAGGTCCTAAAATGGTATTCCTATATTCTATCCTAGGAGAGGCAGCAGGATTTCCTTTATATGGATAAGAGGATTGGGCTTGAGAATTAGTGAATGATAGGAAATAACTGAAAATGTACTCAATATGCTCCTAAAGGATTTAAGCAAGTCAGTTGAAGCTTGATTATCAGAGCTTTGTATTTTCTGTTGAGCAGGACTTCTTTTACAGATAAAAATATCTTTATTCTATGAAAAAGGTAAAGAGATCTTTATTCTATGAAATTAGAGGTGGGAAGTTCTACTATGCTGCTCTTGAAGTCCCACCATGTTCATCCTTCTGCATTTATCTCTTTTCTTTGTTTAAAATCCACAATAGCAGGTTGGCTCCGGTGGTATAGTGGTTAAGTTCAGCAGGCTCCACTTCGGTGGCCTGGGTTTGGTTCCTGGGCACAGACCTACATTGCTGGTCAGTGGCCATGCTGTGGTGGCAACCCACATACAAAATAGAGGAAGCTTTGCAACAGATATCAGCTCAGGGTGACTCTTTCTCAAGCAAAAAGAGGAGGATTGGCAACTGATGTTAGCTTAGGGTGAATCCTGCTCAGAAAAAAAAATCCACAAGGGCTTTCCATTGCATTTTGGATATAGTCCCAAATCCTTTATATGGTTTACAAGATCCTCTATGAGCTAGCATACATCTAACTCTCTAGACTCATTAATTTGTCTCTCTTCATTTTATTCTCTGCTCCTGCCATTTAGGAATTCTTTCAAATTCTGAACTTTTCTTTCCTAATGCTCATAGCACTTCTAATTATTTGTTTAAAAATGGCAGCACAATATCAATGTCAATATTCTGGTTGTGATATGACACTATAGTTTTGCAAAATGTTACTATTGGGTGAACTTGGGTAAAGTGTACACAGAATCTCTTTGTATTATTTTTTACAACTGCATGTGTATCTACAGTTTTCTCAGTAAAACTTCCAATTTAAAGCAAAGAAGAAAAACCTGAACCTTCACTGTGTAAACATCATGAGTCAGGAACTGCATCTCTTTTGCTCATTGTTATATCTTTACTGTTTGGCCCAGTACTTCAGAATAGTTGTAACTCGATTAATATTTGCCTAATGAAATACATTCATAAACACTGGTATCCAAGTGTATACAGCTAGTAGATGCCGGAGATGATTCAACTGAGATCTGATTCCAAAGAACTTCATCTTTTGCTACAACTCTTTTTCTAGGCATAGATTTCTGATTTTTAAAATTCATTCATTCATTCATTCACAAATATCTGCCAGATTCTCTTATAGACTTGAGATGTAATGGTAAACAAGATCGAGAGGTCCCTGCTGTATGGACTTAGAGTCCGTTTGGAGAACCACATCAATCGCATTACATACTATTAAGGCTATAGTACAAACTGAAATGAGTTCAAGGAGGAAAGGGGGCCAGAGTCAATGAAAGCAAAAATCAAACGAGCTGACCCAGATTGAGAGGTGAGGAAAAGATGGCTGGAGAATAAGGCAAGTTAATTTAGATCTGAACATTGAGTAGGACTTAACTTTCCAGACAGAGGGAACTGCATGTACAAGGATGTTCTGGCTGGAGGAAACAGTACATGCAAGAAATGGAGAGGAAGCAACTGAGGTTGCCACACAAATGTGAAGGGGGAGGTAGCTGCCAGAGTATAGCAGGGCCTCGTGGATCCTGCTAATTACGAATTTTGGTTTTACACTGAGAACTATAAAGCAATGACTGTTTAAAAACAAAGATGATGAGGAACGTTGGCCAATTAGTTTTATATTTCAAGGAGTTCACTGTAGCTACTGTGGAGAGAATGGATTGGGATTGGAAAGTGAGAGTGAATGCAGGGGACTTATTTGGACGCAGTTGCAGGGGTCCTGATTAGAGATGATGATGGCTTAGGTGGACCAGTGGATCTCAGCTGTGGAGTCTGGTTTATATTAAGACTTGCATGGTAACCGAACGCTAGCTCAGTCACTCTGGTGGAAGATGTGTTCTTGGCATAGCTCTTCTCAGGAGACTTCTTCCAAGTCTTATCTTGTCCCATTTTTGCCTCCTGGATCTGCCACAGTAACATCAAATGCCATAAATTGGGAAAGCACAGTTTTTGGAAGCAGACAAACCTAAATTCAAAATACATCTCCACCCCTTACCAGGTTTGTGGCATGGGCCAGTTACTTGACTTCTCTGCACCTCATGATTCTTGGGGGTAACAAGATCTAATTCATAACTTTATTGTGACAGTAAACCTACATAAAGCAAAAACGTGTTTAGCACAGTGTCTGGTATCTCATAGTTAGTTACGTCAAATTGGTTGAATTTTGAAATGATAAAAATAGCTAGCAAATTGGCTATACTACATGACACTAATTTTGCCTGTATTCTTCCCAAGATCTTTGGTATCAGAGTACTGCTTAGGAAAAAGTCTTGAAGATGAATAAATATTTATTAATGCTACCCAACAGAATTTTAAAACTAAGTATGCAGTTTCAAGCAGAGAAACAATGAATTTAAAACTATCCTTTTACTCCTCATTAATAGGCTCATAATAGATATTTTAGCAAGAGGCAATGTGGAAGAAAATCTTATGCTAGGTATATCCATCATACCAATTAGATCTGAGGATTCACTTCATGTCTCTAGTTATAAATGAACACCCCACGTAAAACAAAGTAGACTGTAGAGTTCACACTTCCTTAATTATGAGTTCATAGGAATGCTAGATTTGATCATGCTTGTTTTATTTTCATTACTATGTGCTGACATTCTCCTGTAACCTCACCGTAGATAAGTTTTCTTCCTAGTCATGGACATTGTGACAGGTTAGCAACAATTCCAACTTCATGCTCCATTTTCTCTGCCTACTGAAGCAATTTGCTCTCCATGCACTTTGTTATTTCCTCTGCTTTGTGGCTCCGACCTGTAAGGTGTTTCATGATGGGAATTGCACTTTGAATACCAACACTTCAATTGCTCTCCCGGCTGAATACTATCTATGCCGCCTTAGGGGGAAGATTTTAATATATAGGTCATCCTCTTACATTAAATAGTTGGTCAAGACTGTGGGCTGAGTTGTTTAAAAAATGTATCTTATTATGCTTCCCAGGCTTTTGGCATTTTACCATTGTGACACTCAAGGTTCTGGCCTCTGCCCACCTCTCAAGCCTCATCTCCTACCACTGCCTTGACATTTATGATTGGGGACTATTGAATTGTGTCATATGCCCTAAATTCACTATGCCATTTTGAATTTCTATTCCCTTTGCAGAGGCCATTGTCTCTATTTACTTATCTAAACAACTGCTCAACTTCCACAGTCCCATTTGGATATCACCTCCCCTGGGTGGCCTTCAAGATACTTTCTTTCTACCTCTTCACTTTCAGTTACAGAAGCATTCTCTTCATATTCTCGTAGTTCCCTGGGCATCACTCTATCATAAAATCACTACATTGTATTGAAGCCATCCATTTACGAATCTACTTCTCATCCACACAATGAATTCTTGAGTCCATGTCTAATCCATACCTGCATCTCCAGCACCTCTATGCTTGGAGCACAGGCCAGTTATTAACTGCTTATTGAGACAATTGATGTGTTTGAAGAAAACAATGTCACTAGACATTTATTAAGTGTTCACCCTGTTACAGGCACTATGTTAGGTGCTAAGAACTCAACATTTTTAGCATAAGCATAAGCCTTGCCTCTAGATATTTAAAATCTAAAGGAAAATAGAGATGTAAAAATTGACGATCATAATTCTATGATGAAGACACAGGCTACCAGCTAGACCCAGAAAAAGACATCTAAATTAGTTAATGTAGAATCAGGGAAGGTACTCTGGGAGAAAAAATATTAGCTTTGCATTGTTATTATTATTATTATTATTATTAATTATATTTAAATAAAATTCAATAATTATAACTCTTGACAGGCTTACTGAGTGCACACTGTATACTAAGTTCATTACATGCATTCTCTTTCCTCTCACAGGAATCTTAGGGAGTCAACATTGTTATCGCTATTTTATGGGGGGGACAGTGAGGCACAGAGAGGTTATGAACGTGTTCCCAGGTCACACATCTGAAAAATGATAAAACTGGGAATAGAATATGGACATTTTTAATGCCAAAGGCACTTCTGCTCTAACTGGTCTGTTACAAAGATGCCCTTCCCTATTATTGAAGAAATTGATCAGACAAGGGGGGGGAGAAAGAAACATACACAAAAAGTGAGGGAATTGTCATGGAAGGGAACGGGCATGCTCTATTTCGGGGAGCTGTAAGGAGCTCAGTGTTGGTTGAGAGTGCAGACTCCATAAGAAGTGAAAAAAAGAAAGAAAAATAAATCCTCAGATACATTCCCAATTCCAAGCCTGCCCAATCTCTCTACCCACAGGGCAGCCCTTACATCCCCAAGGGTAGCAAAATGTAGTGGGCAGCACTGAAGAAAATAACTATTGGTTTTCTTATTTAGAAAGTGCTGCACTGTTTAGATGTATTGGAAAATGACAAAGTACCTGGACCCTTCATCTTCCTCCTTCACTAAAGCTAAAAGGAGAGTATAAATAACAGCTGGGAGAAAAGATCAATGAAGGCCTTGCCTGCAATAACAGATAGAAAGTACCTGGCAAAGGGAAACCATAAATGCTATAGAATCTCATTCTTCATCCTTTGAACTGAAGGTCCCCTCTAACCTGAGCATTAAAGATCAACTGCAGCTCTTCCCTGGAGCACAGGTGTTTGCTTTACTTATCTTAGTGCCCAGCTGTCCAGGATGGCATTGAAAACCTTTCTGCAGCCACAGTGGAGGCTTTCCCTGATGGCTAATCCATAACCTTCATAAAAGTTACATTTATCTATCAAGACTCATGCTGTTGATACTATACACAGTAGGGCCATTAGTAAAAACATCAAATATAGCAAGTTGGTGGAGACCAAGGTGCTCAGGACACCCATCCAATTGTTTCCCTGCCTTTCGCTCGTGATGGATGGCGGTGATTGTGTTTTTCTTTCTGAACTGCTGAGTTCCTTTAGATTGTGATGTAAGATGACAGGGCTCGTGCCAGAGCAGTTTCTCGAGCATGATGGAGAGATGTGGTTTCGAGCTAAATCCAGGATCCCTTTAGGAATTTGATGGAGCCCTTTGGGGTCCATCCTGGAGAGGGAGCTATGTCGGGGGGGTGCTGAGCACCAGGGAAGTCTCCAGTTTTATGTTGGTAATACCACATATGTTTTATATGGAGAATAATCTCTTCAAATAAAAAACCTAAAAATCTACCAGAATATGAAGAGATACATTGGCTTTGGAGACTGGCGACGTGTGTCAAAATTTGCACAACCACTAACAGAACTAGTGTTAGATGTAAGTTGCTTCTCTTCCTCTCAACTTTATTGGTCTTATCTCTAAAATGGACATGATACAACATGTTCTCCATTTCACAGGAGTCTTAGGAGGGTCAACTGAGATCTCATAAATAGAGCGCTATGTTAAGTATAGAGTGCTGAGGAGCTGTTAATAAAACTAGTTACCATTTTGGAGTACTCCTGTTTATTTAATCTCCCTTAACTGACCCAGCCATTCTGTGACATAGGTATTAGTAAAGGCAGTTTACTTCAGGTTGTCTTGGTTTTCTTATCTGTGAGTTATGACAGAGTGTGTGTGAGGTGGATGGGGGGCGGTGTAGAAAGATGCTCACCTTGGGGAAATTCAGTTCCCATAGCATATGGACATTCAAGTAGCCTGTATAGCAACCCACATGGGGAGAAACTGAGGCCACCTGCCAACAACCAGCACCAACTTGTCATCTGTGCAAGTGAGCCATCCCGGAAGCAGATCCTCCAGGCCCAGTCGGGCATTCAGAGGACTGAAGCTCCAGCCAACATCCTCACTGCAACCTCTTGGGAGACCCTGAGCAAGAAGTAGTCTTTAAGCCACTTCCAAATTCCCAACCCACAGAAACTACGAGATGATAGATGATTATTTTGTTTTAAGCTTCTAAGTTTTGGGGTAATTTGTTACATAGCAATAGGTAACTAATACACTTCCTAATTAATACCCTAAAAGTATAGACTTAGGGATGGCTAGAGAAGTAGACAAACATCTGTAGAAAACATGAAACAGAATTCCAAATGTGTCCCTGTCACCAAATTTCTTGTCACTGGCCACATTTGGGTCTGAGAGAGGACATTCCATACTGGACGAGAGTGTGGCATATATAGTAAAAAAGACTGGATCCATTCCTTTTTTTTTTTAATTTCTTGCTAGCTTTGCCTCTGAGCAAGTTTATTAACTTCTCTAATACTGAATCTTCACTTTTATGAAATGAGAAAAGTAATCAAATCCTCACAATCACCCCATGAATTAGATTCTACGAGATGATGAAAATAAAAGACTTTGCATAATACAAGTGCATGATAAATATTCACCATTATGTTTGTTTTTGTTTTATATTCGAGTGTTCTGTGTGAACGTGGGTCTCGGTTTCTACATCGATAAAATAGAGATCATAACACCATCTACTCTGTGTTGACGTGGGTTTGGCTTCCAAATGCACAGTGGTGAGGAACTGGTCATCTCCACAGTTTGCGATGCTGAGTAAGACTATCCCATGTGGCTCTAGAGGAACAAAGTTGGACAGGGGTTTATCTGAAACTATTCTGGGGTGCAAAGCCCAAGTCTTCTATCTTATTTGAGAATCCTCACCAAAACTTTATAAATACATGATGTTTTATCTGTCATATAGAAGCTGAATTTGAGACTCAGTTTAAGCAATTACTGAAAGATCAAACAGCTAGAAAGTAGTGGAACCAAGATTCAAATCTGTGCAATGTATTTCACCCAGCCTCTCACAAATAGATGAATATGCTGGAATTAGTCTAAATCAGTATTTTAAGGCCTCAGGCATTTAAAAGAAATGTTACAGTTATTTTTCTAGTAATCATAAAAATCCATGGTCAACTGGATGAAAATGCCTCTACATGACAATCTGTTTCTATTTGTTCTATTTTTTACCTTAAAAAAAGAAAAAGACTTTTTAATAAAGATTTCTCACCGTAGCCTCAGAAATTCCCATTTTTGTTGCAATAGCTCCTTTTTTTCTTCCTTTTCTCTTGTTTTTCCTTTCTTATTTTTTTTTCCTTCCCTATACAAACATTGATTATTTGGTGAGTCTGCAAAGTCCCTGACAAAAGCAGAACTCCTGAAGAAACTTATGCTCTAATTGAGAAGGCAAATTTACATGTAACTTCTAGTGGATGTAAGAATACAGGATATTAACAATAATGTAGGCTCTGGGGTCAGACTGATTTAGGTCTGAATCCTGCCACCTCTACTCATCAGTGCGTATGAGTTGTATAACTTTGATCAAGTTATTTAGACTTGAAAATTAACAATAGTGCCTACCTCTAGAGTGGTTGAGCAGACTAAATTATATAATCCATGCAAAAAGCGTAGTAATGAGGTATGAAATAGCTAGTAATAGCTAACATTATGAAGTCTTTCTGCATAATATGATAGGGTGTACAGAGTCATTATCATTTCTTACTCTTGGAGAAGTTTTAGAAACAAACGAGGAACTCATCCTGAGTAATAAAACTAAGAACTAAAACTGGAGCAACAAAGCAGTGGGTTCATTACAATAACAGCATGGCTTTCCTGAAACTCGAGGCGGGGAACCCTAAATTGTGCTCAGTGCTAACTGTGTATATTACTGGAATTACATTACAATTAGGTTGCCGCTGTAGCTAATGTCTCCAGTCACTGCGCTGGGTACTGAGTCGATTCCAGCTCTTGACTGATTGCCAAGGTGGCCTACACTGGCTCCATGGAATAGGAAAACCACACCTTAGGGAGTTAGAAAGTGTGTGTTACTGCTAGAAATTAAACTGCCAGTTGATTGCAACATTTGTTTTTCCAAAAAAGATTCTTTAACTGGGTCTTCCCGAAGACTGCCTTTCAAGAAAATGTGGATTCAATTAGGGGGCGAAAAGCCATATTTATACTATACATTTCACTGTGAGTAAATAGAAACCACCTATTTGCATACGAAGAAGGTAGGATATATGTCCCTAAAAAGAATATCTACACTAGGACCAATCCTACTCTGTTGAAATAACGTACATTATTGAAATAAAATCTGAATTAACTGCCTCTGCCCCTGTCCCCCAAGGACCAATTGCAGGTCAGTTCATTTAACATTCTGTTCTAAAGTGATTTCCTTGAACAGATACCAATTAGATAAAAAGCCAAATGAGTGAGCCAAGGGCTTTCCTTGATTTGATCCCAACCTAACTTTCAAGACCTCCCTCTCACTACATCAATTCATACGTCCTGTTCTTCAACCAAGCTAACCAACTTGCCAATATCTTCTGAACCTAACTTTCTTGCAGCTTTGTACTTTGTTTCCGCTGTTCCCTCTGCATCTGGTGTCTGCCGTCAGCCCCCACCCCAACCCTATTCTGGAGTTGTACCTATCAGCAAAAATGCCAGCTTCCTCCAGTTTCCTTTCCCGGAAGCTCCTCTTCGCCTGATCTTTTAATGATGGAGTTCCTCAGGGCTCAATTTCAGCTCTTCTGATTCTATACTCCTTACCTAGATAATTTCATTCATTCTCTCAGTTAAATTATCATCTGTATCTGATGACTCAAAAATTTATGTGTCCAGCCCAGACATTTCTTCTGACTCTAGAGTCTTATAGCCAACCACTGGTTTGATTTAATCATTTGAATATCTCCCAGGCACTTAAAACTTGGTATGTCACAAATGGAACTCATAGTGCCCCCCACACCCAAATCTGAACATCACTAGTGGACCTTAAGTCAGTAGAAGGCACTTCCACTTACCTAGTAGCTCATTGGGAAAATCTGAAAGTTTTCTTTGATATTTATTTGTCCCTTACCCTCACACTGGGTCTAATTCTTACTGAGCAAGCATCCAACATATTTCTCAACCTCAGCCTCATCTCTCTATTTCCATTGACACCACTCTAACCCAAGTGACTGTCATATAGCTTGTTTTAAACTTTTAATATATTAATTATCTCCCTTACAATTAATTTTGTCTCCAGTTAATCTATTTTCCACAGAGCGGGGGATCTTCATAAATGCATTTCTGATCATGTCAGGTCTACAAAGTTCTACGTAATCAACCCCCTGCCAACTGGTCTGCATCTCCTGACACGCTTCCTTCACACTCTTTATGCTGAATTCCTGGAACACAATACTCTCTCCAGCTTCCAGTCCTTTTTATGTGCTTTTCCCTCTGCATGGGATGCTCTTTTTCCCCTCCTTGTGTGTCTAACATCATTTGGTCCCTTCAGTTCATCTTAAATGTTACTTCAAAGAAATCTTCTCTAAACCCTGGACCAAGTTAGAACCCCTTATTTTCTGCTTCTTCTAAGAAGGATCATACTTTTATAAACAGATTCTTTATCATAATTATATTAAAGTCTATCTTGATCACTAGACTATAGAGTCTATGAGACCCAGAGCTTTGCCTAATCTACTGACCATTCTATCCTCCACACCTAGCGCAATGCCTGACCCATGGTCAGCACATAATATATTTTTGTCCTGGCTTTTAGAGGTTGAATTGTGTGCCCTAAAAACACTTGTTGAAATTCTAATCTGCAGTACCTCAGAATATGATCTTATTTGAAAATAGGGTCTTTGCAGATGTAATTAGTTAAGTAAGGTCATACTGGATTAGGGTGGGCCCTTAATTCAATATGACTGGTGTCCTTAAAAGAAGACAGTGGATGACAGGAGGGAGGCTGAGATTGAAGTGCAAGCCAAGGAAGCCAAGGATTGACGGCTACCACCGGAAACTAGGAAGAGAACAGGAAGGAGTTTACTCAGAGTCTCAAAGGGAGCTTGGCACTGCTAACACCTTGATTTCGGACTTCCAGAGTCTAGAATCAGGAGAGAACACTGCCTGGTGTTCAAGCCACTCATTCTGTGGTACTTTGTTATGGCAGCCCTAGGAAACTACTGTACTGCTTATATCCGCGCACTGGTGCATTTATTTAATATACAGTGCATTATTCATCCCTGGGTCTGCAGTGCCTGGCACTGCTTGGAACAGAATATGTACTTAATAATAAAATACTGATAGAGTAATTATATTTAGGTACAGTCCCAATCTGTCCATCTGCTTACCTGTGGATAAAAACAAGTAGTTAACAGCCAAAAGTTAAATTTGCATTTACAACCTGACCTTAAAATCTCACTCCTAGGTTTTTATCCCAGAAAAATATAAATCTATGTATGCAAATGATTATAGCAGCATTACTCATTATAACCGAAAACTGAAATCAACCAAAATGTCCTTCAGTGTGTGAACTCACTAACTGTGGATCCTCCAAGTAACATTACACTACCCAGCAATAAAGAGGACTGAACTATTGATACACAAACAACACAGATGAATCTCAGATGCATTCTGCTAAGTGAAAGAAGTTAGGCTCACAAGGTTATACACTGCATGAATTCATTTATGCAATGTTCCAGAAAAGGCAAAACTATAGGAACAGAGGACAGATGAGTGTTGCCAGAGTTGGGGTGAGGAGAGCCTTTGTTTTCTTTTCTTTCTTTTTTTTTTTTTTTGTGAGGAAGACCAGCCTGAGCTAACATCTGTTGCCAATCCTCCTTTTTGCTGAGGAAGATTGGCCTCGAGCTAACATCTGTGCCCATCTTCTTCTGCTTTATATGGGATGCCCCCGCAGCATGGCTGACAAGCAGTGTGTCTGTCCGTGCCTGGGATCCAAACCTGTGAACCCCGGGCCACTGAAGCAGAGTGCACAAACTCAACCACTGCACCACTGGGCTGGCCCCCAAGGAGAGACCGTGAAGACAAATTCAGCATGATAGAATCCTTTAAGGTGTTGCAATTGTTCTGAATCCTGATTATGGTGGGGGTTATGTGAATCTAAGCGAGTGTTAAAACTCATCGAGCTGCACATAAATTTGAAAGTTAAACAAACAAACATGGGGGCAGTGGGAAGAGCATTAAATTAAATGTATGAATCAAATAGTTTTTTTAAGGTAAAATTGATGGTGTTTACTATGAAGTGGCTGTTCTTTATGAGAAAATGGCCTCAAGTCTTGCTTAGATGAATGTCTGTGAGTTTCAAAGACATTAATAGGAGCCATATACATCTAAGAAGAAAGCCTGGTGTAGGCAAACCATTTCCGCCCTCATGTATCATTATATACTTAACTAAGGAGAACATTTTGCTGGGATTTGTAAAAGTACTTAAGGCCTTTTTAGTTCCCCACCACTAATCTAAAACTGGCCCTGAGCAGTAGCTGCTGGAAGCCATTACTTTATAATAGTTACTTCCCACTCTGTAGCCTCAGTAAAGTGAATGGATGGTTCCAGTCCAATTCCTAATGGACAGGTGTCCGCATATCATAGATTGTGCTAATTGTCACCCTGCTGTCAGATTTAGTGGATCCCTAAGAGAGAATGAGCCTCAGAGGCTAAAACACCCTATGGGACAGTCTTGAATTTAACAACAATTTAAATTACATGGATCTGTCAGCCTCGCTGGATGTTCACAGACCTTGAGTTGCTGGTGAGTAGCTTTGCCATGATTTGTAGAGGGGTGGAGACATTAGTGTTTTTTCCAGCATGTCTCCTGTTCTGCCAGTAAATGGACATCAGGACTATTGAGCCAACACCTGTCATGCAGCAAACACAGAGATAGCAATTTTGGAACAATTTCTCTTCTTTAATGGCCATAATAAATGCAGTTTTCAGGCCTCAATTTCCCTGTTAGATCACCTGATGTTGTTTATTTTTCCTTTAATTGCCTGAAGCTAACATATCCCCTCACTTATTTTAAATTGACATTGGCATTTTCTTACACATGGCCCAGTGGTGGTGTCTTCTACATCATCTCCCCTTTCAATATAGTGTGATGGATGCGATTGACTATTTACCACTATCACCAGGGAAGGCAGACTGACCATATTTCAAGAAGATTTCTGGGCTGGCATTATCTTATTTTGGTCGCTATGACCCAAGATTTAGTCATCAGCTTGGGAAGAAGTGGAATCCAATATTGTCAGTGTCCCCAGATGGATAGGATTCAGGAGGCTGACTTTATCAAACAACTTAATAAAAGATTGCAGCAGAATCCAAAAAATAAATAAAAATAGCCTATAAGTATTCAATTAAAATTAAGTTATTTTGCTGATTAGAATCCTGCTTTCTATGGCATTTTCAACACTGCCCTTCCCTATGGTTAAAATGTACGTGGAAAAGCAAACTGACTTCTGTAGTGCAAATGTACCATCCGTGCCTCTAATTCAAAGGCTGCTCATAACGATCACTCTGTGAGAACACGAAAGGTAGTACTGATAACAGATATCTTTAAATATCTGAATTGTATTGCTTATTTTCTATTTAAAAAGGCAGTTCTGTGCTACGGTGTATGTGCATTTTTTACTTTGAATTACTACATTGTCTTCTGATAAGTCTTTCCTTTCTGAGTACAGAAAGACATCAAACCCTCGTGAGTAAATATCAGAGCAATCTTTGATGAGGGTATGTATTCCCATTGCCAGTCACCCAGGGGAAGGAAAGCACTCAGGCACGAATAAAGAATCTGGGAGGTTGGGGAGCTCTTTGCTAGGCCTGAACCTGGGTGCATTTATTATTCCTTTCTTGACTCTTCAAAACTTGGCCTCTACTTGTGGCAATAGAGACATAAATAATACTGTAGGGCACACCAAGCAAAACCTAAGTCCATTGAATCTAATAAACCAGAAAATCTAGTTGAATATTTCTTTGCTTATTCCATTAACATCCTCTATTCATTTATTAGAATATTTAGTAAGATCTTATTTAATGTTCTGTCCGGATCTCAGCTGTGCAACAGAAAATCAAAGGAAAGCCTGCTGGCCACATCTGGGCAGATGATCACATGTGGCGCAGTCTCCCTGGAGCCATCATAGTTATGGCAGAATAATTATAAACACATCTCCAAATGGAAGGTGAATTTCAGGGAATGATCTTCTGGTATAATGCTGCAAAATGTTAAGATCTGGCCATGAGCTTCTTAAGCAGGTTGGCAAAGTTCCCGTTAGGCTCTGTCTACCCTGATATATCCATCTTAGCCATTCAGCACTTTGGGAGTCTAGGGTGGACAACTCCTGCCAACGTTTTGTTCCTTGGATTTTCCGTATTTGTGTCTCATCAAGAGATCCTCCTCTTTTGTTCACTTTGTCTTTCTCTAGATGGTGTTTAATGCAATTGTTTAGATGTACTCTTACTAAGTTTCAATTGCACTTTAGTTCTGACTCCCTGAAATTACACGTAGAGCACCTTGATTGGAACTGTGGCTATTTCAAAACCACTTAATCATGCTTCCATAGGGAGACTTTAGGTTTACTTCTACTAATGGCTTGTCCGATCCATTTTGTGTACATTTTGTCATTTAATTCTCAAAATACAATCCCTTCCTTTGATTCACACAGTTGATGACAGTCTTTGGGCAAGGTGGGTCTTTCTAGGTGCTAGGTATGTGTACTTGTTATATTGACGGGGACTTTAAACACCAATTCTAACTATATTTAACATAAGAAAATCATTGTGGAGACATATTTATTTTGTTTTGTTTTATAACTCTTAAAGGCCGTTGGTATTTATAGAATAAACGTACACTTAAAGAACATTTAAAGGAGATAGGACAAATTGATTTGAGGATGAAATGTAAAAGTTGAGTCAATCAATGATCCAAACAGAAAAAGATATACAATTTTTTCTATTGTTGTTGATTTTTTAAATGTCCAAATATAACATTCTTTTGAATTTAAACTTCTGCTTTTTTCTTATAGCTAAAAGAAAGACAAAGCTAATATTATTTTGGTTAAATGTAGCTCTTCTAATGAAAATACACATAGAAAACAAGTCCCCATGGGAGGAAAAGAGTAACTCCTTTCCTTCCAGGTAATTAAGCCCACTAGTGTGCATACCCTGTCCAAGCACCTAAAGTCCCCCTCTTAAATATCAGCAGAGGGCCTCTGACTGTCACGTGTATAGAGAAAGTCTCCCAATGAAAAATAGAGACCAAAAACAAATAAATAACAACAACAATGGATTCAGAGGAAACAGATAATAAAAGGAACAGAGAAAATGCTAGACAATCTAGCAATGAATATCTTCACAGAGTTAAGAAAAGTTATTATAGGCATGACTCTGGAAGAGAATTCTCTCTTAAAGGAAGAATCAGAAAACAATAATATAAAAGAGCTCTTGGAAATTAAAAATAAAATAGCATAAATATTAAGAAAAAAAGAGTGTAGGAAGGTAGAATTGAGGTGATATTTCATCAAGTAAAACACAAGATCAAAAATCCTAAAGAAAACAATAAGCAAATTAGAAGACTAGTCCAAGAGGTTTTAATATCCAACTGATGAAATTTCATAGTCCATATGGACAATTTTCTCTCTTCCATCTTTCCAAAATTCCTATAAAAGGATCAAGTACAAGAAAACATCCCTGAATTTAGGACACACGTTTCCATATTAAAAGGATTCACCATGGACCAGCACAATGAATGATAAAATAGTCCTGCAACAAGGTGTACTATCATGAAATTTTAAACACCTGACATAGAGAAGAGTTTTAAAAACTCAGAAAGCACTGTGACACAGAAGGACATTGGATTTTTCAGAGAAAATCTGAAAGCCAGACAATCATGGAGTAAAAATATTGAGCATGAGATATTGATATTCAAATTAGACTTCTGTGCTTAGTAAAACTGTTAGTCCAGTGGAAGGGAGAGATGAAGGTACTTTTAGATGTGCAAGGTTTGAAATTGAAATTGTCTCTCCTACACCATTTCTGAGGAAAATTCTAGAAAACGTGTTCCAACAAAACAAAAGAGTAAACCAACAAGCAGGAAGACAATGGATTCAGGAGTAGAAGCTGCATCATATGAGAGGAGTAAAGGGAGTAACCAAGAAGAGGGGAAGACAAGTTCCAGGATGACAGTTATAAAGAGGCAAAGAAACAAGCCTCACAGTGCAGGCATAGAAGAATGAGGGGCTTCCAGAAGGATGGATCAGGGCAGGGGTTCAGATGGGAATGGAGGGGAGGGGGAATTTGGTAAATTATAGATCTGCTGGAGTTTGGGATGAATTAATGATAGGTGGAAATCAAATTACAAATTTTAAGAAGAGGTGACCATTTGTTCATTCTGAGCAAAGTAGTACATTTTGAGTACTTTATTACTACTTTTATTACTACTATGAACATTGCTCTGTGAACAGTAACCATAACTGCTTATTACTTAACTTGTAATTGTAATATAATTATAGTGGGGAGTTCATGTAAGAACACTAAATGTTCATATTTCATATTAGGAAGCTAACAATGTCTGACATTGATAAGATAGGAAATAACACCATAAATACTTTTTTTAAAATATAGAGATAACTGCCAGAAGAAAATGTTAAAGGAATTTAAATTTGTAGTTGCATTCATAAGCAGAATGGGGACGTTGTCTAAAAAACTATTTATATTTACTATACTATTTTGTTTTCATGAACTATGTATATTTTCCATACTAGTATTTTATATATAGATTATATTTTATAATAGTATAATGATTATAAAATTGGCAAAATGTGGAAATATATTTAATAATATTTTACTAGAATATTATATGCCATACTATTTAGATGATTACACATTTATGTAAAAACATTTAATTTATTAAATATTATATAACTTTATAGACACTACCTTTTATCACATCAGTTCCACTGAAAATAACCAATTCCATCATATATTACCCAAATGTAAGGTTAATATTAAAATTCAGCTTCAGGTTTCAATGACCTTTTATCTGCACACATTTCCCTAGGTACATCTTCCTATCAATGCGTCCAAGCTGCGTAGTTTCTTCTCTATTCATTTAAGATGTCAAATTTATGCCTTGCTTGGAATTAACGGATGTTCCCATTTTTTGCATCTGTTTTTTTGAAAATGAGCCAATCATGCAATGTCATAAAGCGGGTTTGTCATAAAATGTCTTTGATGAACAAGAACAATTTCTCTGTGTAAAAAGTCTTTCAAAGCAGAGTCACCCAGAAGCACGGGAATATAGAACTTGAATTTTATGGTCCATATCAATATTTTACTGTGGTTACAAATCTAACACAGATGCCAAGATATTTTATGTTGCCAAATGGTTCTTTTATTTTGCAGCACATGTTGTGTGTTCTATTTAGTAGTGAACACATCTGTTAGTACGTTTTTCTTTTCTCTCGCCCTGCTTTTTTTCTGTTTGCAATTCTAGTTCCTCTAAAGATACAAACTCATACATCAGCCCGATGCATGTTTTATGACTTATAAACATTGTTAAACGATGCCATTCTAAACAGTT
The DNA here is from genome assembly GCA_031878705.1 of Tapirus indicus. NCBI lineage: Eukaryota > Metazoa > Chordata > Mammalia > Perissodactyla > Tapiridae > Tapirus > Tapirus indicus. Next base: position 24,712,274 of record CM062927.1, on the reverse strand, counting down.
GTGGGCTAGGAAATCACTGCTTTGGGAAAGGTATTTTTAGTGGCAAAAGTGCTTTTCATTAATCTTGATTCTCCAGGTTTAGAATCCAAGCAGAACATGATAACTCTGAAGGCAGCTGGATTTCAGATTCTCTCAGGAATAAGCAAGTCATGCAAGGGCAGAAATAGACAGTTGTTTCATGCAATGCCGTTCAGCTGGTTTTCTATTTGCCCTCTTTACTTTAGTTGGGATCACCTGCCAGCTTGGCAGAAGTTTGCTTAAAGGCAGGCAAAGGGGGTGTGAGTGCATTTTATGCCAATGAAAACTAGGAGGTGTGCTGTTTTCAAGAGTCACAGCCAGTCAGCCTCCTCCAGCTGCACCCAGCCTATCTTCCCCACCAAGTTGAATCAACATTTTCAGAAGCAAGCCCTCTGGAGTGATCAATGAGAGGTGTTGCTGGGAGAGGAACTGAATGATTTAGCACAGTGGGAAGTGGGAAGGCAGCAGCAGATCGACAACCAACAGCAGGAGGCAGGGGACAGAACGACAGTGGCTTTTATAGCCCCTATGTACAAGTGAAAAATGGTGCATAATGAGGAGGAGTGGAGTAATGCAAAGAAATTTGTGTAGCCTGTCAGGCCCAGATAAGCTTTCCCTTTTTCACAGTCAATTTGAATGTTGTTTGCATTTTAGATTTTGGGGAGATTAGCATGTGATAACTACAATTGAGTTGAGTAACAGAAATCCCTCAAGACAAGTGAAAAAAATTAAAATTTCAGAAAAGAAGCTGGGGGGTGTGTGTGTGTGTGTGTGTGTGGTAGTGCAGGGTGGAAGAAATCTGGTTTTATATCCCAATCTTCTGTTCCTTGGTTCACACAAATTTGACCTATGTGGGCCTCACTCAAACCTTACCTGAATCACCCTAACAACCTTGACTATTTTAACTGAGGTCCTAGAGACTTAATTTGCTCTTGGATTTGTTCTGTTTGGTTTTTGTTTTTGGATTTTCTTTCATAGACAATAGTGTGTTACCACACAAAATTGGGGTTCACTTGCCCAATGCACATAAACAAGCAAGTTAATTACAGCTTCAGCCATTGGGAAAAGATATCAGCTTTATTCTATGAGATCGATCTGTAGAGAGAGCGGGGGACGTGTGCCTCAGATCTGTCTTCCTGATTCAGGATTTGGGGCAAAAGTTAAGAAGTTAGGGAGAACAAGCTGGCATGTAGAAATGCTGGTGGGACAGGTTTTGATTGCTGGGCTTCAAGCATTTATGGTAAGGTTTTAGATGTTTATGACAGGGTTCTAAACATTTATGATGAGGTTCTAAACATTTATGGTAAGGTTCTAAACTTTTGTGATAGGGTTCTAAACATTTTTGATGAGGTGAGAAAGGAATTTTAACAATGGATCTTCCTGAATGAGGGACCCCTCGCTTCTGATAATAGTCCAACTTTCAAGTTCCAGTTGTGTCCCGGTCCTTGGGTTCCATGGGAAGGAGGATCTTTGGTTCTGCGGTCATTTGAGGTCAAGATTTCTTCTTTTGCACATGCTCTGGCTATGTGACTTTGCAGATTTTCTGAAAGGCAATTCTTAATCACTCTGTTGATAAGAGATGGGGTCAGTTGAACTGGTCCTGGAGGGCCTGCAGTTACAATAGGAGTGAGAATAAGGCTTTTGTCTGCGATTAAGACTGAGTTTACAGATGTACATTATATAATCTTAGCTGCCTTGATAAGGAGGAAATTAATGGGTAATGTAGTGTATAAAGATCATGCAACCATTCTGTGGAAAGGGGCCGGGGGTGGGAGGGAACTTGACATCCTATTTTAATAACGTGGTTATGGATCTTAAAAAATCAGGTTATCAGTAATTATAACACTTCAGCTTTCACAAATAGATGGGAATCCCATACCTTTGGGTATTTTTTGCCTTTTCTTTTTCTTTTCTTAAAGGGATCCTATCTTAAAACCCAGAATGGTTGATTTTCTCTTTTACAGAGAGTAACACACAAGCAACTTGCTCCATTTCAAATTTGGGTTACTGTGAGAGTTTTTAAAAATTATTTTTAATATTCACCACCTAGCTTTTGATGTTAAAATATGTATGATTATGGAGCCTCAAGTAAGAATTAAATTTAAAGCCATTAGTAATTAATTCATTCAATTACCAGCCTTGAATAACTCTCCAGATTATAATATTTCATTCCTAATAAACCACATTTACAGTAAACTCAGAGATCCTTTGGCAAAAACAAATATGTGGCTGGAGATAACCTGTTTTATCTAGTTATGCTTAAAAACTAAATAAAAAAGGTTCTCTTAACAACTTTTACCCAAACAGCAGTTTGTGCTTCAAATTCATGGTACAATGTCATAGTCTATATTTCTAGATTAATATCTCATAAACTACAAACTTGATTCTTAGTATAATGTATTCAACTGCATAGTAAACATGGCGTGAAATACCTATGAAACCTGAGGAAAATGATTACTTATCAGAAGCCATGTGCTAATCCATGATATAGGACTAGAAGTTTGCCTTTGTGAATATTAGAATGACTTCAGTAGAGTTTGGCTCAAAGTTTTTTGGGGAGGATTTATCAAATGAATGTAATATGGATAATACTGAGTAGAAATAAATCAGTATTCAACTTATGTGTCATTTAACATATTAATACTTGTCCTCCAGTAACACAAACTCTGCCATTACACACCAATTTCCAGTTATTCACATTTGTTTTCTTAATCTAATTTGCTTCTTCTGATGGATACTGCTTACTTTGGGGAGGGGTAAAACAAACTTCTTCCCTAGGTGAAGGTGTCAGGATGGTGAAAAATCCATTCTAGCTTGTTGACTTGTAATTTTGAACAAAAATTAAGTTACAAACGTTTTCAGCATTGAAGTTGGTGCCCTCAGATGGGGCAGGGGAGGGCACTGATACGGTGTTAATAATGCTTTTATGTGAGTTTTCAAGGTGTCCTTTTTTGGGACTATCATAAACTTTCAAACTAGATTATGAGAAAGTTGGGAGTTGTGCCTTTTTTCTTTTTGGCAGCTGTACACCAGAGAGCCACCTGCTGGCTTTCACAAAGAAGCACATCTCTGACATAAGGCAAAAGAAAAGAAAAGAGGGGGGGAAACCAACAATAACACCAGTAAGGAAATCATTTGAAAAAAGTTGATTATTGGATGGAAGACTGTGTGAGTCTATCTAATTTATTTCTGGCATTTATATTTTACATGACTTTTCATATCCTCCTTAAATGAGTTATTTTTAAAAAGTGAGTTAGAGCCATACAATGTGGAAATAGGCACTACCATGGCGTTTCAAAAATGTTTTCACCTTCATTATTTATGAAAGTGAGTATTATTTACATTTTATAGTTGAGGGAAGATGGATAGAAACTGAGGCTGGCTGGTGTTCAATTGAACAGGGACCTAAACTATATATATGGCAGAACTAGAATTTCTGACAAAAGAGCAATTGTTCTTTTTATCTCACTCAGCTATCTCAATCATCATTTTCCCTTGTACTATATTTCTTAATTGCATTTCACTATGTAATTAGTAGAGCATGGTTACTAACATTATTTTTGTGACTCATTATGGTGATAAATTAAGATTGGTTTGCTAAATCCAGAAAGATGAGTTGGTTTAGGTGTTCTTTGAAGAGTGTCTTCATAGTGTCATTCCATTCTGTTTCAAAGCTTGTAGAACATTAGATTTAATTTCTAATTGGGATGGGCTGACTAATTTTTAAACATGTTCAGTTTTTGTTTCTATCAAAATGCATGTGATTTGGTTCTTAGTCCTATGAAAGTTAATAGGTTTTCTTGCCTCCTGTGTTAAATATTTCACTTTTGTAATCTTTTTACCTGCTGTCAATAATTGATAATTTTGCATTTAATTACCTAGTCGGCCTGCTCTTCTTTCCACTACTTATGTTGTTTAATATCTCAAAAGATACTATAGGAACAATTTCAAAAGAGAACTACAGTCTAGGAATTTACAGTGGTAAATATATGAAACAGTTCTGTGGCTTGCATTGTCTTCTCAGCTCCCTCATTCACTAGCTGGATGTCATTGAAATGTAGCTTAACCACTCTGAACCATCAGCAAACATTAGGTTAAAATTATCTACCACCAATCAACAGAGTATGTTGAGGAAATTTCTGTTCATTATGGGGTGCAAACCGATCATGTATACAAAAACTTTTTATTGAAATATATTTTATTTCACCTAATGCTTATTAAGCACTTATTTTCCTTTCCTATTTTGGGAAATTCTACCTTTCATGTTTTTTTTTTTTTTTTTTTTTTTTACCACTTGTAGGAAATATTATTCTCAATGTACAGGTTCAAGAACTTGGCTACTGTACAGATTGGGCCATTTAATTTATGGGACACTCAGTAATTTGATGAGCACCATAAACAATAAAGTTCTGTTATTCTGTCATCTTCTGAGACTGAGCTTGGTTATGCTGTGAATTTTGACTTCTAAAGAACTACTATTAATAGAATACCTATTATGCACCAGAAACTGTGATATCATATATAATTCTCATAGTTGAAACATACCTTTCCCCTTCAATAATTTTCCATTATATTTAGAATAAATTCCAAATTCTGTCTCTGGCCACTGAGGCCATGCATGATTTGGCCCCTACTTAACTCTCCAAGTTTTATCTCATGCTGCTTTTCCCCAATGCCATTGGCCTTTTATTGGTGGAGTCTGCCCTCACTCAGGACCTTACCCATGTTCTTCTCGATTTGATATCCTCCCTCCAGCTCTTTGATTGCTTGAGTAAGCTCCTCTAAGCTACTTTCCCAGGGAGACTCCGTCATTCTACCTAAGTATCCCCATCTTACCCTTTAATCTTTATTATCTTTCACTGAACCTCTTTTGTTTTTCCTCACAAGAAGTTACGGCAGTTTATAATTGGGCTTCTGGATGTTTCTATCTACACTGCTTGCCTTCCTCCCAAGTTCTGAAAGGCAGGTACCCTAACTGTTGATTCTTCAACCTATACTGGCCTCCTACCAGGGGGCTTGGCCCCGGATTGTTGCTCAATGTATATCTGTGGATTGAATGAATTAACGTTGCCATGGTGGATTTATTTCTCCCATTTCACAGATGAGGAAGCTTGGAGGTCTTAAACAGCAAATGTTAGACACCTAGTCATTGGCCAACCTCAGTTTGAACTCAGGTCCCCCTGACCCTAAACCTTTCTGTCACTCTCTCATACCCCAAATATACTTACAGCTTCTCCCAAAGGCATTCCTGTGGAGAGAGACTGAAACACTGAGTTTTGGATTACACGCAGCAAACAGGCGAGATGAGAGAGTGATTTTGAAAAAATCCAATCCATCCTGTAGAGGAAGGTCTCTACTATCTGACAGCTCCTAGAATGTCAGACCCACCCCAGAGCCCAGTGCCTCCAGCCCCTAAAGAGGATGGAGGAGTTTGCTTCATCTCTCCTGGGAAAGAGGAGCCGGTGATCATTAACACTTGAAAGCTGAGGCTGGTCCTGAAGTTGATAGGTCCCCAGCAGGGGACCTTTAATATAAAGTGCTGCCTTCATTAGCGATGCAGAGAACAAGCTTCGAGGCTCTTAAGATTGAAAAGGGAAAATATTCTTTGGAAACGTACCCTTTTCTTAGTGGCTTGCTTCAAGAGCTCCCTGGACATCTATCAGTCTAATCGCACTGCATGGCCACTGCCTGCCTGAAGAAATGCTTCCCAAAATTGAGGCCGCAGAGCACTGGCATAGGAATCTGGGAAAATACTCATGAAATAGATTCTAAGTCCACACAACAGATCTAAAAGAGCCGAATCCCTGGGGTGGCTCGGTAATCTGCATTTCAGCACGTTCTCACAATTATTCTCAAGCTTTAAACCGATACCTATAGGTTGGGTAAATTTTCAGCCATCTCTAGACGCGGTAGCTCATTCAAAAGCCAGTTTTTACATCTGACCAGAATAGTTACAATCTGTTTGTCTTATAACTTCTCAAAAAATTAAAATGGCTCCCAACCCCTGCATATGTTGGAAAGATAAAGGAATTGATCCTTCCGCCCTCCCCCTACCAACATGCCCTATTCACATTCTAGATTCTGTTCCACCTTCCGAACAGACTTTCTACACTTTCCCCAGCACCCGCACTTAGCTTTAAATTTTGGGTAAGTGAACATATGAATGTTTAAAAGCCTTTCTCCCTATTCGCCTCAGAGAATTCATGCAATAGCTCATCACCTCACTGTCTGAACTTTTTCTTCCTTAACTTTCCCAAAATATCAAGTTAGCTAATCAAGTGTTCATTCATTCATTCATACTGTAAACCTGCATTAAGCACCCAATAACCAAGCACTCTAAACATCTCAAGGGCTGAGTTTGTGTTGTGGAGAAGGAAAAATTATTTTCCCTCTGCCCTTCTAGGTTTTTGGCTGAGACGCCCCTGAAATAAAAGACAGATCAATGGGAGAAAAACAAACAGAAGTTTAATAACATTTATACCTCCCATACACATGGGAGATACCCAGGAAAACTGAGTAATTCCCAGAAATGGCCCAAGCCATCACCTTAAATACCATCTCCAGCTAAGGACAAAAGAAGATGTTGAGTGGGTGGATGGGGGAAGACAGATTTTCAGGCAAAGCACTCTAAACAAGGGTATGGTTATGCAGATTTAAGTCCAAGCCTTCTTCATTGATAAGAGTTTCTAAAGCTCCAGTCATCTTATCCCCCCTTCTCTTTGCTACAGCCAGGAAGACACCCTTACAAATGGAGTTTTCTCTTAAACATGTAAATATTTTTTACAAAGAGTAACTTCTACGTGGTTTTCAGAGCTTCTCCAATGTCTGCTGTTTCTTAAAAAATATTCAGCCTGGGGCTGACCCAGTGGCACAGTGGTTAAGTTCACATGCTCTGCTTCCATGGCCTGGGGTTCATAAGTTCAGACTCCAGGTGCACCTACGCACTGCTCATCAAGCCAGGCTGTGGTGGCATCCCACATACAAAATAGAGGAAGATAGGCATAGATGTTAGCTCAGGGCCAATCTTCCTCAGCAAAAAAAAAAAAAAAAAAAAAATTCAGCCTAAAATAATCCTAATGCCAACAGCCTAAAATAATCCTTATGCCAAAGAGGTATATTTTGGGGTGGCAAATTCTGCTCCCCTTCAGTGTCATGCACGTTGCTGAATCCCTAGGAATTAACATTATCCACATAAGAAACTCTTGTAAAAAATATTAATAACTGCAGCTATTGGTTAAGTACTATGACAGAAGTATGTATAAGAAACAATGATGGCAAGCAAATAAGCCCAAATAAATATGTTTCCCCATGACAAGAGATTTTCACATATTGAGGTATATGGGGTAGTTATTGTGGTTCAAAACTGATTCAGCTTGAACTAAAGAAGTCTGACTTATGGCCTATCAAACATACATTGTACGTCTGCTTTAACCATTAAAATAAAGAATGCACTCTCTTAAGATAAAAATGTGTACTTTCCCTCCCATTGGTAAGACCCTATTGGGAATGCCCTATCGGTAATTCCCGTATTACTCCTCCTAAAGATAAGTTCCCTTTCTGGGCATCAGGGTCATGTTGACCTGCTAATTTGCGACTGAATACCTCTTTGAAACTTTGATGAATCTGTATCTTGGGTATGTTTAATGTATGTTTTTTATTCTAAAAAGGTTTAAGACTGTACTGAAAACCATGTGTAGGGGAGGAAGAACTATTCCTCTACCTCTAGGTCCTTCTGGCTGCTCTAAGAATAAAACTGGCATGAGACAGAATAACAGGAGAAAATCAAAGTTTAATAACATGTGTACATGGGATAAACCCAGGAAAACTGAGTGATTCTCCAAAATGGCCAAAGCTACCACCATTAAAACCTTCAGCTAAAGACAAAGGAGGATCTTAGGGATAGTGGGTTGGGGCTTCAGAGGGAAGGAAGGCAATTCACATGGAGATGGAAAAGCAAATATTTGATAAATAAATGTTTGCTGGGCTATCTATAGACAATGTGACAGGAGAGAAAGAACTTTGATAAAAATGAGCTTAGCAAGGATCCTCCCAGTCTATTATATCCAGAGTTATCTATGACAATGGCCTGTCCTGGGGATAGGACTTCTATCTTAAATTCTTTTAGGCAGTTGGGGGAAGGTCAAAGTTTCTTTCAGAGTCTTTTGTCCTTAAAAATAATCAAGCCAAAGAGACACATTTTGGGGTGGCCAGTTCTGATCCCCCACACATGCTTCTCTGAATGCTTTCTTCCTTCGTGGAAACTGCCTTCCCAAGTTCTAATCCTCAGTTTGGCTCCAGTAAAACTCACCTTCTCTCTCTTATCTATAGAATCATTATTGGTTATTTTGCATTGACACCCACAAAATTATAAACACTATGATGGTGAAAACCACATCTGCCCATTTCTGAATCTCTAGTACTTAGTGCACCACCTAGCGTATAGGAGGTTCTCAATAAACAATGGCTGAATGAATAAGTATAGGAAAGCAGAAAGTGGAATAATTACTAGGCCAGTGGGATGAAGTTAAGGTAAAACAAATCCAGACAGAGAGAACACCATGTACAAAGACCAAAGAGTATTTCAGAGCATTCCTACTAGGGTTTCAAAATGCTGTCTGGGCATGGTTGGAAAGCAGGGTTTGTGAGTTTTTTGTACATTCACGTTCATTCACTTTTCCTCATCATCCTTGGATTTCTACTGCTGCTCCATTCTATCTGGATTAGGACTCAGAATTCAAATTTAGCTGTTTTGTGATCAGGGTCCTATTCCATGCTGGACAATGGGCACAACCATCTTCTCTAGACAGAAATGGCCAGTTGTATTCATAACTGACATCCACAAAGACTTATCAAGAGTTTTAAGATGATCATGTGTTTATTAGAGACAATTCTTAATAGTGGTGACAGATACTGACATGGTTTGGATTCTGGCTATGCCACATGCATACCCTGTTTTCTTACATAAGATACTGAAACTCTACGAGCCTCAATTGCTTCATTTGTAAAATGTGGGCAGTAACACTTCACAAGATTGTTAGAATGAAGTGAATGACGAGCAAATAAATTTCTTGATACATTGTTTTTCCTCAACAGATGTATCCCCGTCCCCTTTCATGTTCTAACTGTATTCCCAAAGGAACGCTGGAAGTCTGCCCCAATAATAGTGTGTTTTCATTTGCTTTACTCTCCCTTCTCAGCAGTTATATTAAGTTTGATTAATTAAGCCAATTACCTGAACTTAATGAAAGTGTCCCTTGTTCTTGTGTTAAAAAAATCCATGGTTTACTTTTTGCTCTGTTTCTTTAATTTCATTATTAGAAACATTCCTTGCACTGCCTCTTTTCAAAAAATGATATTTAGAATTTTCCATATGTTAAAGTGACAGGAGATGAAATTGATAGTTTTGTTTCATTAAGTCATTAATTTTCATGTATGTATATGTCCTATTATATTTGTATATCATATTATCCCCATGTCTCATCTTGTTCCTAAGCAGATCTATGGTGACATACCATAATGTAGAAAAAAAAGAAATGGAAAATGCACAAACACATACCCACAAAGATAACACACACACACACACGCAAATAGGATAAATTTGTAATGAAGGTGAAATAAATATAAAGGCATAAAACAAAGGTGGGTTTAAGGTCAAACTTCAAACCATGTGCTTTAAGGCCCTCTATAGCTGCCAGAGCTAGGTTGCAGATGTTAAACTGGCCTCTGAAATTCCAAGGATCCAATGGGAACTAGCAAGTCCAGTTACAAAATTCAAATTCTACATGACACAAGAGAAAAACAAGTTATTTAGGAAATCTACTAAAGTACTTGTTATGAGGCTCTAGTAGCAGTGTTCTCAACTTTTTTCATATCGTTGGAACAAAGGAAAGTGTCATATTGTTAAGGTGCACAGTGGTAAATATATAAGAATTCAGCCAGAAGGGATGAGCCCTGGGACTTTGCCATATTTCCCTGAAGACCAAATGAACCAATATTTTGGCATACCTCCCAGTTCACTAGTGTACGGTGGATACTGGCTGAAAACTCTATTTGGAAAATGCATTGCTGACAAGTTTTCTTAGGCCTCAATATAAGTAAGGGCTAAGTTTCCCTGAGACTGACTCTTATAATGTCCTTTAATGCAAGTCCACGGAACAGCAAAGCCCAAGTCAGTAAAAGCAATTCCATCAGAGGCTAAAAGATTATGGCCCAGGGACGTGGCTTTGTGATTGTGTGGCTAGATCCAGAGAGAAAATTTACCATATCTAGAGAAATGGATGGACTGCTTATCTTTCAGGCAAGTTAAATCCCCTCTACTTAATAAAGCCTTGAATAATCAAGAAATGAAGAAGACTAATGGATTCCCTCTTGATGAAAATTGACACCACATCCAAGTCTCAGGGAAAGAGAATTTCCCACAAAGCCTGCTTGAGTAATGTAAATCAGGCCCGGAAGGCGCCATTTGTATGCAAACAGACTTAAGTTAAGAACTTAGTGCAATTGCTTTCTGTCATCTGGATCACAAACAAGATGAACAGATTTAAAGTGAAAAGGCTTAGCTATAAACCTGGTGGAAAATAGAGCTAGATCATTGTACAAAGAACTGAAGGAACTTGAAGGGAAAAGCAAATGTTTATCCAAAAGTTGGAAAAGAAGGAGATGGAAGGATGTTTGTTCAGGTGCTCGGTATCCTGTCCGTTTGATATCATCAATATTTAACTCTATTTCTATAAATGACTAATTTTTTAGATGTTCATAGTTGTTTGTTCATCTGTTTTCATACATAATCCAGGGAGTGGGGAAGAAAGAACTCTATAGGCATATACTCCAATGTTGTTTGGGACATCGTGGTTTGTTTTTTGTGGTTTAGTGATTTGTTAATGTAAAATAGGAAAAATATGTTCATTGAGCTGGTTATGAATCTGATGGTCAAAAATTTCTCTGTCATATGTTACTTGTAAGATATCCTACCTTAGATTATCCTACCTAATTTTAAAAGAATGCAGATATGGCATAAGTGGAGAGATCCCATCATTGTTGAATCCATCAGTAGCCCCAGGATTAAATCCATTTGACCTTCTAGGCCAAGGGAAAAGAAACTGGTCCACAAGGCAGAGCATTTTGATGAGAAATCTAAGAATTGGTGGCAATCTCTGTGACCAGGAAACAGGGAAAGGAGAAAAGAGTAAGCAATAGGGAATATACCTTCTATTCCTTGTGTGAGAACAGTGGATGAAATTGGTTGGAGTTTTTTGTTTGCAAGTGGGATAAAATCCTATCCAAAATGGGTTTAAGCTACATGAAGATTCCTTGGCTGTAGTAACTGACAAGTTCAGGAATTAGGAGGCTTCCAGCATGACTGAACTGGGGGCTCAAATGATAACGTCAGTACTTATTTGTTTTCCATCTCTTGTCTTTGCCTTTCCTCAGTCATTAAATTCCTACGCACCACATGGGACCAAGATACCTCTACCTATAACCCTTCCATCCTCTCAGGTTTTTGCTCAATGGGGAAGGACAAAAGCTCGAGCAAAAACCTCAGATTAGCTCAAACTTTGTCCAATTATCTTGGTTTGGATCCTGTGCTCATGTCTGAACCAATCACTATGGCAAAAGGATTGAATACACTCACTGGCTGACACTTAAGTTATAGAATTCATTTTTAGATGAAGAAGTAGAGTTTGGTGTGGTGGAAAGCTACGAAAGCATCATGGATGGAGTGTGGTAGAGATGTGGACCAAAGGCTGGCACTAAATATAGTATAAATGGATTCCAGCAACAGAAAAGCAACAACAAAAACACAGTAACAACTTATTGTGAGCTTCCTATACATTAGGCATTGTTATAAGTGCTCTACATGTGTAAACTCATTTAATCCTCACAAAACTAGAACAAGGTAAGAAAGACTGTTCCCTTCTTTTTACACATAAAGGAATGGAGGTGCAGGGAGGTTAAGTAACTTAACGAAGTCCACGCTAATGGAAATATGAAAGGCAGGCAGTCTGGATGTAGATATTGTAGGGGAGGAAAAATAATTTTCCCTCTGTCTTTCTGAGTTCTTGGCTGAGATCCTTGTAATAAAAAACAGGTTAACAAGAGAAAAAACTAACAGAAGTTTACTAACATGTATACCTCATGTATACGTGGGAGACACCCAGGGAAAATTGAGTAACTCAAAGACGTGGCTTTAGAATTTGGGATTAAATACCGTCTTAATGGGGAAAGGGGAGGGAGAATGTAGGCCTCTTAGGGGAAAGTAAATGATTCTCAGGAAAGATGAATGGGCCCTTAGAAGAACAGATAGGAGGTATGATAATTTGTGGCAAAGTTTGTCTGGGTGTGGTGTGAACATGTAGTCTACTGTCCTGTGATAAGAATCAATCCTTTCTGGTTGATGACCTCTCTCCTCCCCAAAATACTTTCTTCTCCTTTTGTTTTTTGTGACACTGCATTTTTCTGACCTCCTCTTGCTTTCGGGCTATTACTTTTTGATTCCCTTCATTAGATAGTCCCCATATTCCAAACTTCTAAATGTTGGCATTTTTGAGGTTCAGTTCTTCACACTTCTTTTCTCATTTGATACTGTATTTAATTCCTATTTGGGATCCAGAAATATTCTAGATAGATCTGCAGCATTATATGAGTCTAGATCATGAGCAGTAAAGGGAGAAGATTGGGTCACCATGCTAGTGGATCTAAATTTTGTTGGGAGAAAGAAGGGTTTCCAAATTTCCTTTTCATATATGGGTACACTGCTTATTCTTAGGATAATTTTTGTCTTGGATCGTGTTCCTGGATGTCTTGATATTCATTCTCATGGTGCTAGTATGGTAAGGGGATCTGTATCCTCTTTCTTCTTGAAGAAATTATTCTTCTGCTCTCCTTGGAAGTCCACATAGGAATGGTTATTACAAATTTCCATTGTTAAAAGAGTCCCACTACTCAAAATATATATAAACAGTACTGGTCCACCACAGTGATTGGGGGTTTTTGTGATCTTAGAAAGTCTCTCTATATAACAATGAATACTGTTTTTCTTATGACACTCCCAGACCCTCACCCTACACCCATGTTCTTCTGAAATTCATAATTTACAGTTGGTTTGACAACGTTGATTTAAATGACCAGTGAAACCATTCAAAGGACAAAAAACAATATTTGAAGTCAATTATGATAGGTCAGCCCAACATATTTTATTTATATACAGCTTGAAAAAGTTATTTCTGCCCAATAACATTCCCTTAATTCTCTACCTAATGAATATTCTCAAGTTCATTATTCATAATTTGCTTATTAGAAATATGAAATTGATTGATAATCTTTTACAATGCAAAAGTAGTTGAACTCTTTTGGGGTATATAAAATTTATTTCAAAGCTAGCTTGAATTAAATGTTAAATAATATGAGAAAAGAAAAATCTGCCAGCAAATCACTGATGCTTAATTAATAATGAAAATGAAATTTTCCATCATGACTTACTTCTTCCTTCATTGAAGAGGCACTCCCTACACACTTACTAAATCTGTATCTTAAAACACTTTTTTACTTTTAATCAGTTAGACAAAAATGTTTGCCATTTTCCCCATAGCAATGTGTACTTGAAGTTATGAATTTATATAAATCTCCTCCATTCCTTAAAATTAGTTTTGTGAAATTAAATAACAGAAATACATTCATATTCAGTTAAATTTTAGAAAAGGGAGTATATTAAACCATACTATTTACATTCTTTAGTGATTCACTGCTAAATTGATTTGGTCACAACACAACAACCTCATGTAAAAATATATATTTCCCTGGTTTTCGACATGCACCCCCATAATTGACATCTATAATCCTGAAAAACACATCTTGCCCTCACTTGAATCAGATTTCTCCTCCAGTTTAGTCATTATACATTAGGAAACCGAGAGTCCACTTCAGTTACTAATCTTATTCTGTAAACTGTCAATGTACTGAACCTCAATGTACCATATACACATCCACCGGGCACCACTACATCAAGCAAACATCAGTTGTCACTTGTTGGGGCCGTTAGCCAGACGAGTCCAAAATAAAACTCAGAACAGAGAGGACATGTCATGCATTCTATAAATTGTGTGTTCTGAGAACCTATTAAGGCCGATGGGGAAGGGAGCCCGCGATTGGTGAGCATCTGATTACACCTTGTACTTTATTCTCTGTTGACTTTGGTTATGCCATACCTTTCCATTTCCTAGAGAAATAAATTAAAAGTCAGAAGTAATTTGCCTGACGGAGGGTGCAGGTGGAGTTTTGCTTAGAAGAGCCTTTGCACGCTGTGAAATCCAATTTAACCCCTTGATGGGGGATGGCTTATTTTCTTTTGTTGACAGCTTTGTGGCAGCTAAAATAGGGACCTGATTAAATAGAGACAGTGAGAGATTGAGGTCTTGTTCTAACAGCAGAGGGATCAAGGCCTCTAATCTTATCTCCTGGAACACTGAGATGAACTGAGGACAGACGCAGAGAGATAAGTCCAGCTATTTTGTGCAACTGGAGGGGAAAATACTGAAAGGGAATGTGTGAAAAGAAGTATGAGCAACTCTTACCAGAAAATACTTATTAGGAATTGAAATAAGAAAGTCTAAACTGTACACTAAAGACAAAAAACCCTAAATTAACACTTTGAAAAGATTCAGTTTTTGTAATTTCATCCTCTGATAATGGTTCCTTAAACATCTGATGCATTTCACTGGTAAAATATAGTGAATTTTAAATGTATTTAAGACACTACAATTTCTTCTTTTTCTTTTTTTAAAAATTATTTTATTGGGGTCATATTGGCTTACAACATTGTGTAAATTTCAGTTGTACATCACTATATTTCAGCTTCTGAATAGACTGCATCGCGTTCACCACTAACAGTCCAGTTTTTATCTGTCACCTTGCATATGTGCCCCTTTACCCCTTTCGCTCTCCCCCCCCACCCTTCTCCTTTGGTAACCACTAATCTGTTCTCTTTATCTATGTGTTTGTTTATCTTCCACATATGAGTGAGATTGTATGGTATTTAAGACACTACAATTTCATTTGGTTCTATTTGTGTGTTGCATTTATCTAATAAAATTATTGTTTACACCTATATTTACCATGATTAAATGAAAGCTCAACAAACACATGATGTCTGCTTTATAAGTTCAAAAATATTGTATTGTGGATTCACCAAGTCCTACAGACAGTTTTCTTTTGGTATTGATTTTAGTTATTCATCGATTTATCTTGCCAGTCTTATTCAGAAGGCAGAACACCAATTTTACAACTTGCTGACTGTTATTGCTTATTTAGAAATTTCAGTAGGTCTGAGTCTAAGTAAGTGCTTTCATTGAGGGTTTAAATCTAGAGTAGAAGAATCTAACAATTGTGTCTCTCTCAAAGAATACTGAGAATCATGTTTTCCAGTTGGGTATATATGATTGCTTTCTACCTGGTCTTATCTGGGCTGAAATTTTTGCCTCCATGTGCTTTCTGCAATGTTTCCTCTGTAAGTCACTTCTATCTACCACATCTAATTTTGTCTTAATTTATGGGGTTGGAGGTTGGAACGGGTCAGAATTGTTTATCTTGTTCTTCATAATACCTGTAGAATGTGAACAGTTATTATGTTGATGTGGATATAAATTCAGATACATAACATACACACACACATGCGTGCACAAACCCACACACACGCACATACAAATGGTTCTCTGGTTCACAGATTTAAGGAAAACTTTGTTAAATATATGCATGCACTTCCATTTTAAAGGGTCTAAGAAGTTCTTTGGGAATGTGAATGGCAGCTCTTAAAAAAACAGGGTGGAGTAAGTAGAATTTCCTTAACTAATTTTACCATGGGGTCCTTTTTCAAGGAACATCTCTCAGCTCTAGTGATGGAAACTATATTCTTCTTTATACCCAAAAGTCCTTCCACCTTGGTGATGTTCAGATCCTAAAGTGGCCCTCTCTGAGTATAACGTCTGTTTGTGTCCCCTAATTTACACTTATAAATCCAGGCACACACAGATATAGGCATGGAATTGTCACTCAGGTGAAGGATGCTTCGTGACACATTTGTACTGTTCTCTTCTAATTTACTTTCTACTTTCCAAGTCTCTTGAGCAAATCTCTTCTCACACAGGCTTTCAAGAATCTCCACATTAGCTCTTGTTATTTTCATCTTTGCTTTTCAACTATTAATATTTTCAGAATAAGTGAAATGATTTTATGGGAAATTTACCTTTCTGAAAATTCTCTCATGGGAATTTGAAAGTATACTTACATTTCTATATTCATTGGTTTTGTTCAGTGATTTTGCAAAAGGGCAGGTGATGTACCACATACAACCTTAGCTTCATGCTACTGAGCTATTGGGCCTAGCAAGAGTGAAATAAATGTCAGGGTATCACACACAGGGCTTCTGTAACTTCACCAAAATAGGTGAGCTAGGGGCCCAGAGTATCAAGAGGTCTGAGATGTCGTAAAATGGAATAAGCAGGGATTCTGAAATTAAACAGTGTTTTGAATATTGAGAAGTTGTGACACTTGCTCACACCTGTTTTCTCATCTCTCCAATGGGCATAGTCATGACTATCTCATATGAATGTCACTAGAATTAAATAAGATGACTTTTGTAAAGCATACATATTACTCAATACTCATTCATTCTCTCTCTTTTTTTTTTTTTCTTTCACTGTTTATGCCAGTCTGGTTAAAGTCCATTTTCAGTTTATACCAAGGAGTTCTGTGATGAGAATAAAACCTCTGAATGCATTTAAAATTCCTATGGCTTCTTCCTAGACTCAATTACTGAAAAGGCTATACAAGCATATTTAATCTTTTCCTTCAGAAAGGTGGATACTGAAAATCAACTTGCTTAAACTACATTCCATCCCTCTTCAAGCACGCAGAGTTGGAAAAGTTAGAAACTACGTTTCCCAGATTCCCTGACAGATGGGGATGCAACTGTGTTTAGGTTCTGCCAATCAAATAAGCCTAAATTGGGTTTGGAACAAGTCAGGTGGGTAGAGGTAGGGTATGATATATTCATTCTTTTCTGTTACAGATTATGATCCAGGAGGCAGTGTGTCTCTGGAGCCAGTAGCCATGTCAGTAATTGAGCAGATTCTGATGGTGAAGTTTCCTGATTTTTTCAGGGGCGGCAGCTCCTTTTGTAGCCTCATTCTACGTTATTGCTTTGGGAGTCATTACTGGAAGCTCAATTAGGAATCTGTATCTTTAGCCACCCCCAAAATTCTTTAAGCTAGTTTTTTTTTATGTAATAATCCCTTTCTGGTTAACAGAGCATATTCTATTCTCTGTTCTTTGACTGATATAGGAAATAATGACTACCATAACTCAGATGTCTGTTGTTCAAATGCTCAGTGAAGGTGGAAGACAAAAGCATTTTCAGGAAAGAACCACAACACTGTTTTGAGATGCTAGTCCTGTATAAGATGTAGGAATCACTTTATTCTTGTTCGGGAATTTCAAGAGTTTCACTTTGCTGCTCATTTATTCAACAAGTGTTTCTTGAGTCTCAATATGGGTCAACACATTTGCTTTATTAATTTCCTAACAAGGAAATTGTTGTTTAAAATTACTTCTAAACTCATTTAGTTGTTCTTAACATAAAACAATAGCAATACTGAGAAACTATTGTAATGAGTGATTCCACTTTTTATTTTAATATAGTTAGCAATAGTTTGATTTGAGTCTTTCTGGTGACATTTAGAATTACATATCCATGAATCAAGTTAGACAAATAAGATACTCATTTATTAAATAAAGATAAAAATTCTTAAAATCTATATGTCGCCTATGTTGAATTAAATATTGGAGTTTGGTCTTTGGGAATAATTTATTTATTTTTTTTTTTGTGGGGAAGACCAGCCCTGAGCTAACATCCGTTGCCAATCCTCCCCTTTTTGCTGAGGAAGACTGGCCCTGGGCTAACATCCGTGCCCGTCTTCCTCCACTTTATATGGGACGCCGCCACGGCATGGCTGACAGGCAGTGCGTCGGCGGGCGCCCGGATCCGAACTCGCGAACCCCGGGCTGCCAAGCGTGAAGTAAACCGCTGCGCCACCGGGTGGCCCCAATAATTTATTTTTTTTAACCTAGGGAAATTGTTTCTCTTTGACTCGTTTCATTTTCTAAAATCATATGGAAGAAAAAGTCTAAAAGCGAGAAGAATTATTGACCAAATTTCACTTATGCCCAATTCCACCCATGAATCTATGCTGGGACTAGATTTTAAATACAATATAGCTCAACTCTTAGTGTTCTTGACATTCATGACTTAGCATCCTGAAACGATATAGGGTAGATCTTTCAATCAAGACTATCCCGAAGATGAACTGATGTCAGAAGGATGATATACCTCAAAAATATTTAATCAGTTTTCTGTCATGGTTTAAATACTTCCTCCATCTTCCAGAAATGGCATTAATTTTCAACAATGGGTACAGAAAAAAGTGGTAATCAAATAAGTTCTATATCTTATCTAGACTAGGGATTCAAAAATGCATTTACCAAAATACTATAATTATTTTAAACTTTCATTTATAGTAAGATTCATTTAGAACATAATTACCAAATGGCTTAGTGCCTTTACTCATATGGATTTCTTTTTGGAAAGAGAAGACGTTGGTCTCTATGCTATGGAAACTCACTCTTAATCAAATGTTGGTTGTTTCGTCCAAGTTCATCTCAGAAAAAAAAGACTTGCATACAATCTTTTAGTAGAAAGAAGACATTTAATAGACAAAACCAAGTCAATGTATTTTAGTCATTGCAAAATGATGCACATAGGCTGATTCTGCCATATAGGTATGTTTGTTTCACCAGGGTCTTAGTCAGTCAGGGCAGCTGTAAAGAGATATCATGAACTGGATGGCTTATAAACAACAGAAATTTCATTCTCAAAGTTCTGGAGGCTAAAAGTCCAAGACCAGGGGCCAGCATGGTCACTTCTGGTGACAGCCTTCTTCCAGGTTGCAGACTGCCTACTTCTCCGTGTGTCCTCACATTTCAGAAAGAGAGCTAGAGACCTCATTGGGATTTCTGTTATTAGGGCATTAATCCCATTCGTGAGGGCTCCATCCTCACTACCTAATCACCTCCCAAAGCCCCCATCTCATAGTATCATCACACTGCGGCCTAGAATTTTAGGAGGACACAAACATTCAGTCTGTTGCAAGCAGCAAGTGTTTTTTAAAAAATGAATTTTGTTGACCTTTTAAAACCTGGAGATTTCACATAAAATATGGAGATTTGTTTCTTTGGAAGTTTTACACCATCTGGCGTGATTAGGTCTGTTGGGACTGAGTAGCAGTCTCTCTCTTTAGATAGGTGGTTCTAGGCTGTGCATTGGACCCAGCTGCAGAGGTCTGAAAAGTACTAATTCCTAGACCTGACTTAATTAGCCTGGGATTTGGCCTAGTGAAAGGCTCCCATGTGATTCTAATATGCACCTAAGTTTAAGAATCTACTGCTTTAGAGAGAAACTAATTTCTCCAGTTCTTTATCTGTTCACTTGCCTCATTTACATTACTTGCCAAGTTTCTCCAAATATTTGACTTTTCCAGATGTGGTCTTTTAGCAAATGAAAATTGACATCTGATACTTAAAATGTTGAAGGGAGTAGCTTTTAAGGAGGTAATGGGGAGTGGTCACTCAGATGGAAAAACAGAAGCATTATTGATCAAGTCCAAGGGAAAATTATGGTAATTGGAGTTGGGGTGATGGCAAGGGGATAAAAATGAAAGTATATCTCAGGGCAGTGAAGTGGAAAGTGCCTTGGGCTTGGAATCCGTTCATAGATCCATCACTGCTAGCTAAGTTATCTCAGGAGGTTTTTCCATTCCTCAATTAGCCTTCATTTCCAAAATGCAAAATAAAGGTGTATTAGTTTCCTGTGGTTTCTATAACAAATTACCACAAATTTAGAGCTTAAAACAGCATAAATTTATTCTATCACAGTTTTTGCAGGTAGAAGTCAAAATCAGTATCCCTGGGCCAGAATCAAGGTGCCAGCAGGGCTGCACTTCCTCTGGAAGCTCTAGCAAAGGATCAGTCCCTGCCTCTTCCAGCTGGACTGGCTTGTGGGCACCTCATTCCAGTCTCTGCCTCCAAGTTCACATTGCCTTTTCTCTGTGTACGTGTCCTTTCCTCTTTCGTCTGTGTGGTCTCCCTCTGCCTCTATCTTATAAGGGTACTTTTGATAACATTTAGGGCCCACCTGATAATTCAGGTTAATTTCTTCATCTCAATATTCTTAGCTTAATCACATCTGCAAAGATGTTTTTAAAAACATCATAACATTACAGGTTCTAGGGATTAGGACATGGGTATTTTTGAGGAGGCAATATTTTTCAGCCTATCACAAAAAGGATCAAATTGAAGGGGATCTGAGCTTTTCAGACTGTTTTCCTCAGAGACCTTCCAAGGATTGCTTTGGAGGTTACTAGAAACAAGTGGGGAGCAGCCCTCAATTGCCACTGTTTCAATATTCCATTTGTGATGGTAATTTTATATGTCAACTTGACTGGCCATGGGGTGCCCAGATTAAATGTTATTTATGGGTGTGTCTGTGAGGGTATTTACAGATGACATTGGCATTTCAATCCATGTACTCAGTAAAGTAGATTGCCCTCCCCAGTGTGCGTAGGCATCCTCCAGTGTTGTGAGGGCCTGCATAGAACAAAAGCAGATGAAGGAGGAATTTGCCTGCTTTTTTCCTGCCTCACTGGGTGAGCTGGGAGATCTCATCTCATCTTCTCCTATCCTAGGACTGGGATTTACATCATCAGCGTCCCTAGTTCTCAGGCCTTTGACTCAGACTGAATTACGCCACTGGCTTTCCTGACTTTCCAGCTTACAGACAGCAGATCATGAAACTTCTCAGCCTTCATAATGGTGTGAGCCAATTCCTCATAATACATCATCTGTATTCCTCCTTTAATTTAATCATTTGTTTACCTGCGTATAAGAATCTTTTGAGACTCAGGGAGTTCACCTAAGTTGCTGTCACCCATGATCATCAACGTTAAGACTCAAACACACAGTTTTCTGATTCTCAAGCCTGCATATCCCTTCCCCCAAAGCAAAGGTTGACATAGAATACATGCAAGAATGTATTAAACTGAGCAGATTCAGAGATATTCTTTTATGGAAAATAAAGTCCCTCTCTAGGGAAGAAATTTGCTGATTTTTATGGTTACAAAACAAAGGACCATTTGTGGTCAAGGATCATGAGGTCACAAGAACGGAGTTCAAAGTCCAATTCAAATTCCATATTATAAACTTGACTGTGAGGAATAACTTCTGTCATCGGTAAATGGTTTTTTCACTTTGTCTTTTTTTTTCTACTCAAAGTAGTATTTTCTGTTTTTTCTTTGGTTCTTTTCAAAATTATTTGCTTCCAGAGCAGACTTTGCCCAAGGGGAATGATGATAATAACTACACTTGTGGTCATAATGTTTTCAAAATAGAGGAGCATTTGCTTTGTGATTTTCATTACCACACACTCTACCTGTGCCTCGGGTTATCCTGACATGTGGAGAGAGAAAGTAGTGTTTAACGAGGGGTGACTAAAGATGACACCATTTTACCACTCTTTCTCCTAAATGTCACAATGGGAAATGAGAGGAAAGGAGGAACAGTCGTAGAAAGGCAAGGAACAAGATTCTGGAGGGGAAAAGTACATGTCCCACAATGTTTCGTGTGAACATCCACTCCGCAGACATGAGTGCTTTGCAGAGTTTCTGCCACATGAGTTTCTGGAAGGTTTTGACAGTCTCGGTGGCCAAAGAAAAATTGCTTTCCTCCGGGAGCCCTTCTAAAAGGAGCTCTTCAGAATGAACCTGTTTACCACTTCTCCACTAACCGGTCATTGAGTGCTAGATAGCTCTAAATGCTGATGGGGCAGAAAATTCTAGCCTGAGATAGAAACATCACTCAGACTCCACGGAGAGGATTGGCAGCAGACGTTCATTAGGAACAGCTCTACTTACACTTTATTGAGCAAATTGCAGGGAAGCTCAAGACTTCCCTCAAAGGGAAGCAAGGGGGAAGATGTAACTAGTACTCCTAGATGTACCGTCAATTTTCAGTCTTGGCCTCTTGATTGCAATGACAGATGTTAACCGTAAAGTCATATTGATGTTATTCGTCATTATGCTAAGATTTTATAAGGATTTTCTGATTGCCTCTTTAAAATTATCTCAGAATGTAGATATGATTATTCTCACTTTTACAGAAAGAAGCTGAGACACAAAGATATGTAATTCCTCCAAGGTTTTAGCAAGTTATTGTGAAGAAAAAAACAAAACCCGGTTCTGTCTGACTCCTCTCTGTAAGCCAAAGAACATAAGAAAATAGCTTTGTAAGTCTCATAAGAAATCGTTATTAAGTTTCCACTCTGTTGCCTCTTTATTGTCATTGTTATTTGATTTAGTAATAACTAATTTAAAATTATTATTATTATTATTATTTTTGGTGAGGAAGATTGGCCCTGAGCTAACATCTGTGCCCATCTTCCTCTACTTTGTATATGGGATGCCGCCACGGCATGGCTTGATGAGTAGTGTGTAGGTCCTTGCCCGGGATCCAAACATGTGAACCCCAGGCTGCCGAAGCAGAGCACAGGAACTTAACCACTATGCCACCAGGCTGGTCCCCTAAATTGATATCTTTAATTTATTTGACATCTTTTTTTTTTTAAATTTATTCCCCTCCCTAAAGGCAGCATTTGACAGGTTCTTGTGCATCCTTTCAGAATTGTCCTAAGTACATATATGCCTACATATCAGTAGCATTTTTTTACACAAATGGAACCATATTGTACACATTTCTTAAGTGATTTCCCAAAGGTCGTACAGTTAATAGGAGTTAGAGCTGAGACAACCAGGAAAACCTAACACTGAAGACTGTGTTTTTACTACTATATAATCTATTATAAATACAAATTAAAAGAAATAATATCTTGCATGTGATCCTCATAATAATTGTGTCAAAGTAGCTATGGTTGCCGCCCCCCTTTTATTGATGCGGAATTTGAGGCTCACAGTGGGGAAATAAACTCCTCATGTCATATTGTCAGTATGTAGTGGACCTAGAATATAGACACACATCTGTGCAAACCCGAATGCAACTGCGCTGTGTAACATTCCACTCTGGATTGCTGTCCCTCAAATATTTTCTGTGTTTTCCTCCCTCCATCAAACAAAAACCAAAAGAGAATAAAAACACCTGTTTTTTTATAAAACCAACTTGCTTTGACTAGGAATCTTAAAAATAGAAAACAAATTGATATTCCTCGTTCTTCTAGTTAATCTTAGTGTTTGTTGCCATAATATTTAGTGGCAAATTCTGTTCTTTTCCCCATCATATCCCCTATCGATGCTAAAGAGACAAGATGGGAATGACAAGCCACCTTGAGTACCTCTCCCAGCTATATATCCTGGAGATTATAGACTAAGCTATATACAAAATCAATTGATTTTTTCCTACATTGCTCTGTGGATTTGTCTTTTCTCATAGAAATATTAATTGGGCCAAAGGGGCTCTGAGGAAGTGGTTTAGTGGGACTTAAAATCTATCAAAGAATATTTATTGAGTGTCTACTTCGTAACATATTGCCTCGTGAACATCTTGCAAAATTCTTCCTGTGCTGCTGCGTTATTCGTATGTGTTATAGAAAGTGGTGGTGGGAGAGATTAAACTGAGAAATTTACTTTTTTATTCTACCCATAGTGTTCTCCAAAGAGCTCAGTATTAATGACTTCAAGGGTGTAGCCTTTTACTTTGGTGGAAGGAAAGAAGAGAAGCAATCCACAGGGAAGGGACACTAGCAGGAATATAAAAAAATGGAGATGAATAAAGTAATCTTCTCAAAATGAGAGTGTAGAAGACATTTGCCGTGTGCCTTCTATCATCTGTTTACTTCACATGAAGACCCACACTCCTTTATATCCATCCTATGCTGGTTGGGTGGAGCATCAGGCCTGAAACATGTGACCAAGCCAAGCATATTAGAGACCTAAATATTGCTGGCCAGAGAAATGTGTTCAGTGATTGATATACACATAACCTAAGACAATAAAATTCAAGTGAAACTCATGGCTGTTGGAAGAACTCATAGAAAGAAGATTTCATTTCCGAGAGGTGCTTCTACTTGGGAAGATTTGGAGATAATGATTCTGTAGTCATTTTAACACCATTTGCAGCCCAAGCATGAAGTTAATACAAAGAAAAGAGGAGGGTGAACCAAATATGGATATCGAGCAGTTCCTAATACCATCATCTGAGGTCCTGAGTCTACCCCTAACCCTCAACTTTTTACCTCCAATGCATACTGGCCACTGGCCTGTGTATGTTTTGGGTTTTTTTTGTTTAATCTAGAATGGTTTTCCTTCACTTGCAACCAACAGATTAATAATTTATATAGAGAGAACAATCCAACAAGAAGATAACAAACCCAGACTGGTCCTAGACAAGTTTTAAGAGAGGATCTAAAGCATAGATTCAGAATTCCAGTGTAAAAGTAGAGTGAAGGGGGAGGTCAGGCAGAGCAGATTCCCCCAGGAAACATCTTGGGGATAAAAGGCCCAGAACCAAGATATGAAACTGTAAGTAATAGGAAAGAAATAGACCCTCAGATAGTCTACTGGAATCTTAGGCAAGGACTTAGGTGGCACATGCAGGCAACCTGATTGTTCTGTGTAGTCAGAAGTGGCAGGTATTTACAAGTTATTGTCACAAATGTTTTCAATCCTGCTGACATTATGAAATTTAATGTGATGTCGACTTTGCATTGCTTCCAAAAGACAGGAGTTATTGGGTTTTAGAGGCAAGAAATACTTGGATATTGCCTTTGGAATAGAAAGCGAGATAATGAAGGCGGTTTCACAAATACCAAGGGATGATAAAACTACTTGCGTTAAAAAAAAATGGAGAGGGGGAAAGTGTTTTTACTCCTACAGAGTTGAAAGAGGGGAAAAGGGAAGGGAGAAGAATGAGTAGGAGAGGTTCTGAGGTTGGGTCTGTATGGGAAAGTGGCCAGCAGACGTTTGCTGGTGGGCTAATTTAAATCAATGCTTGATGGTCAACTCAAGCATCTTGGTGGTGCTTTGCTAAAATTTCTCTTTCAACTTGACCCCAAATCATTGCTCAGTCTGCTTTGCTAACAAATGATTTATGGAGATATCATTCCTTTTCACACCCCAAATTTATACTTAGTTCCCTCCTCACGTAGAAAGAGAAGTCCAGAACACCGAGGCAGACAGGAACATGGAGATTCTAATGCATCATGCAGGGGTTTTTGGAAATACTTATCTATGAAATAGAGATTTAAGCTAGAGTGATATTATGGCTCAGTTTTCCTGGGACAATCCTGGTTTAATTCTGTAGTCCTATAAATTTATTAACAATGTCGCTTTTCACTTTTGCACTTGCCGTGGTCTGTGAAATAAATGATATGGACACCTAGATTTAACCCTATCTTATGTAGATTTCAAGGGGCCGAGAGGGACCCTCTTAAAAATCTTGCATACAAAGTATTTAGCAGAATTCTTGGTGCATAATAATTACCTGACAATAATAGTGGCATATAGTATTTTATCACTTAAATTCTCTAAGGTTCAAGCTCTTCATTTGTTAGGTGGGGATAGTAATGCTACTGACCTTTTAGAATTCAGTGAGTTCTCCAAGAACCGTTGCTCGCTCAGTCATTCACCGATACTCTCTCTCATTTTCTTTTCCCTAATTCAAACAATTATCAAGAGACTACTCCATGCTTGGGAGAATGCTAGGGTCTAGGGATAAAAAGGTGAATCCAAAATTGTTCTTACTTTTAAACAATTCGTGGTGTAAAGGGAAGGGAGATGAGTGGAGAAGTAAATTGAAATGTGCAGTACACCAAATTTGCGGAACAGATGATAAAAGAAATAAGGGCATTGATTCCAAGATAAATTAAATATGTTTGGACAAAAGTCAATATCAATATCAAGGACAAGAACACATATGTCATGGATAATTTCTTTTTCTTTTATAATTTAACCACAGCTTTCAATGGATCTCTACTTTCCAGTAAAGGGACACACTTGCAGGGCTCAATAATTTGTTTCCAAAGAATTTATAGGTGTAATTGTTTATTGTTTTCTGAACTCCCAAAAAGAAATATCATATAGTTATGTCAAAGAGGAGCCGACACGCCCTGGAGGACATTTTATGCTGTTACTAAAGACAGATTGTTACAAAAACAATGGATGTTTCATCCCCTCCTTCTCCAGATTAACCACCTATGCACAGCACAATTGCACACACATACACAAAATTAACCAAGGGAATTCAAGGTTGAGATCATGTGGGCATGACACATTTGGTTTTAATCAGTTGTTGGCCCATGGAAATTAGAAAAACACATTTTACATGACGCATGAAAGAGTCTTTACATAATTTATCAAAATGGATAGTTCAGAGCATTTACTCAATACATATTTAAATGAACGAATGAATGATGAAATCTTAGACGTTGACTTAAATATCTTCGCTGCTTTGTAATGATGCGAGTTTAATCAAACCTCTGTGAGGCTTCATTTCTTTTTGTGTGTTTGATTTGTGATTTTCATATTTTATGGGCTTTTCATGGTTTTTTTTCCTTAAACTTTTAAATGAGCACGTGAATATATTGTCTGAAAGATCCTTGTATGTGTATGTGTGTGTGTGTGTTTACTGGATGTGATTCCTGGAACAAAATATGTCCTCCATAATTGGGACCTGTTGTATAAGTCTAGCATTTTGACTTTGTTTTTATTAATAGAGAAATTAGAGATTGCAAAGATAATGTACCATGGATACAGCCCAAAGTCTAAACTTTTTTCTCCTCCTGGTACATCAAATTTGGTTTATCAAAGAGATTACTAAAGATTAATGACATGATCCGATGCATTTAACTTTCTGTTAACAGGGCTAGGTAAGGAAATGATTATTAATGTGATACCCAGAAATCTAGTGTTTCAAAAGATTTTTGATTTGGCTTCTAGCCTTGTCTCTTGCTCTACTCTTTTCTACCTATCTCCTTTCCTCTTGCCCTCTCTTCACAAATTACTCACACCTCTTCCCCTTGGCCCTCATAATTTCCTCTGGCCGGAATGGCCCTCCTATCTTATTCTATTGAGATAAACTCAAAACTCCTGTCTGCCCTTTAAGATGCTGCTCAAACATTATTGCTTCTACGAGTCCTCCTATAAATCTCTAGGAAGGGACAGTCATTGTTTTGTACCCAAATCGCACCATACAACTGCCTCTGCAATAGTCCTTAGTTTACAATAGTTCTTCTAGGTTCTTGTTCCTCTTACTTAATGGTGAGCTTTTGAAAGGCAGTGAATGTTTCTTGAAGTTGACTCTAAATACTTTTAAATCAAATGTTCTTCAAATTTATCGTATCAAAAATTTTAACCATTTATACTCTGAATTCAGTACATACAGCACTTTCAAAATCTTGGCTAATGAAAGTAAGTGAATGAATGGGTCACCATTGTAATGAAAAGCACCTGTTACAATTATGTGATATTATCATCATATCTACTGTTTTTTGCTAAACTCAGGATGCTATTAATTAATTGTAAGATGCACCATGATTTTTTTTTTTTTCTGAGGAAGATTAGCCCCAAGCTAACATCTGTGCCAGTCTTCCTCTGTTTTATATGTGGGTCACTACCACCGTGTGGCTCACGAGTGGTGGGTCCATGCCCAGGATCCAAACCTGCAAACCCGGGCCGCAGAAGCAGAACGCACCTAATTTAACCACCATGCCATGGGGCCAGCCCCAGATGCACCATGATTTTATATACCAATATAAAGAAATACACTGCCAATTATACTGTAACACCATGCTTTCTAACACTTAGGGTAATTTTAATAACTTACTATAGAAATCTTTTGTAGATTTTTGTAAATTTTTAAATTTTTGTCATCCGTTGTGTGTATGTATGTGTGTGTGTGGTATGAAATGCACTAGAATTAAGGTATTTATAAAGTATCCTAACATTCAGAGGCAGACGCTCTGAAGCTTTTTGAAAATTTATTTAGCATCGTTGATATTCACTTATAATCACCCAGTATCATCCTTTGTGCCACCACAAGTGCTGAGAATATTGCATTTTCTAAAAGAGGGCTTCTCTAGTAACCAAGATTTGCTTCCAAACAGCCGACATTAATTTTGCTTTTTTAAAAATTTGAGGTGAAATTCACATAAAATTAACCTTTAAAGTCTTCAATCAGTGGCATTTAGTACAGTCACAATGCTGTGCCACCACCTCTGTCTAGTTCTAACACATTTTTATAACCTAAAAGAAAACCCATACCCATTAAGTAGTGACTCTTCATAGCTTCCTCCCTCCAGCCCTTGGAAAATACTAATCTACTTTCTGTTTCTATGGATTTACCTGCTCTGGATATTTCATATGCAAGGGATCATACAATATGTAACTTCTTTGTCTGCCTTTTTTCATTTAGAAAAATGTTTTCAAATTTCATCTACATTGTGTCATGTATTAGTACTTCATTCCTTTTTGGCTGAATACTAATCCATTGTATGTACATACCGTAATTTATCTATTCATTGGTTGATGGATATTTGGGTTGTTTTCACCTTTTGGCTTTTGTGAATAGTGTCACCATAAATATGTGTGTACAAGTGTTTTTTTGAGTACTTGTTTTCAGTTCTTTGGGGTAGAAATGGAATTTCTGGGTCATATGGTAATTTTATGCTTTTTTTTTTAAAGAACTGTGGAACTCTTTTCATCTGTGGCTGCACCATTTCAGATTCCACTAGCAGTGAACAAGGGTTCAAATTTCTTCACATCCTTGCCAATACTTATTTTCCTTTTTTTCTTTAATTAAAGCCATCCTAGTGGTGAAGTGATATCTCATTGTGGTTTTGATTTGAATTTCCCCAATGACTAATGATGTTAAACATCTTTTCATGGACTTGTGACTTTTTATATCTTGTTTGGAGAAATCTCTATTCAAGTTTTATGCCCATTTAAAAATTCTATAGTGTGTGGGTTTTTTTGTTATTGAATTAAGTGTTTTTTATATATTCTGGATTATACACTCTTATCAGATATGAGATTTGCAAATATTTCTCCCATTTAATCAGTTGTCTTTTCAATTTTTTGATAATGTTTTTTGATGCACAAATATTTTTAATTTAATGAAGTACAATTTATCTATTTTTCTCTTTTGTTGCTCATGTTTTTGCTGTCATATCTAAGAATCCATTGTCAAAATCCAAAGTTGTGAAGATTTACCACTATGTTTTCTTCTAAGAATTTTATGGTTTTAGTTCTTATATTTATGTTTTTTATCCATTTTGAGTTAATTTTTGTATACTATGTGAGGTTGGGGTCCAATGTTATTTGTTTGCATGTGGATATCCAGTTACTCCAGCACCATTTGTTGAAGATACTATTCTTCCCCCATTGAATGATCTTGGCATCTTTGTTGAAATCAATTTTCCATAGATACATTGATTTACATCTGGACTTTCAATTCTTTTCCATTGGTTTTTATGTCTATCCTTATGCCAGTACCACACTATTTTGATTTCTGTAGTTTTATAGTAAGTTTTGAAATTGAGAAGTGAAAGTCTTTCACTTTGATCTTTTTCAATATTATTTTGCCATTCAGGACTCTGATCATTCCATACGAATTTGAGGATTGACTTTAACATTTCTGCAAAAAACAAAGGGGTGAACATTGGGATTGTGATAGAGATTGTATTGAATCTTTTGATCACTTTAGGTAGTATTGCCATCTTAACAATAATCCATAAATGTGGGATGTCTTTTCATTTATTTAGGTCTTCTTTAGTTTCCTTCAGCGATGTTTTATAGGTTTCCATATACAACTCTTTCACCTCCTAGGTTAAATTTATTCCTTAGTATTTTATATTTTTGAATGCTCTTGTAAATGGAATTGTTTTCTTAATTTCTTTTTCAGTATAGAAGTACAACTGGCTTTTGCATGATGATTTTGTACCCTGCAACTTTGCTGAATTCATTTATTAGCTCTAACTGGTTTTTTTTGTAGATTATTTGGGATTTCCTATATATAGAATCATGTCTACTGCAAATAAAGCTAGTTTTACCTCTTCTTTTCCAATTTAGATGCCTTTTATTTCTTTCTGTTATCTAATTGCTCTGGCTAGAACTTCCAGTACAAAGTTGAACAGCAGAAGTACAAATGGGCATCTTTGTTTTTTTCCCAATAGTTGGGGGAAACTTTCAGATTTCACCATTGAGCATGAAGATAGTTGTGGGCTTTTCATAAAAGTTCTTTATTGAGTTGAGGAAGTCTATTTCTGTTCCTAGTTTGTTAAGCATTTTTATCATGAAAAAGTGATAGATTTTGTCAAATGCATTTTGTCTGTCAGTTGAGATGATCATGTGCATTTTTTACCTTTGTTCTACTTATGCAGTATAGTACATTGACTTTTTTTTTTTATGTTGAACCGCGCTTGTGTTTTCTAGAATATATCCCACTTAGTCATGGTGTATAATACTTTTAATATACTGTTGAATTCAGTGTTCTGCTACTTTTTGAGGATTTTTGCATCTCTAGCTATAGGGGGTGTTGGTCTTTTTTTCTATTTTTTGATGTCTTTGTCTGGCTTTGATATCAGGGTAATGCTGGCCTTGCAGGACAAATTAAGAAGTGCTTTCTCCATTTTTAGATGACTTTTAGATGGATTGGTGTTTATTCTTCATTAAGTATTTGGTGGAATTTTACCTGTGAAGCATCTGATCCTAGACTTGTCTTTGCTGCGAGATTTTTGATTATTGATTCAATCTCTTTACTTGTTACATATCTATTCTGATTCTCTTTTTCTTCTTGAGGTAGTTTTTGTAATTTGTGTATTTCTAGGAATTTGTTCATTCTATCCAGTTTATCTAACTTTTTCATGTAGAATTGTTCATAGCATTCTATTATAATGCTTTTTATTTCTGTTAGATCGATAGTAATTCCTCCACTTTCAATTCAGATTTTAGTTTTTTTCAACTTCTCTTTTTGTTTTTCAGTCAGTCCAGTTAAAGGTTGGTAATTTTGTTGATCTTTTTAAAGAACCAATTTTTGGTTAATCGGTTCTTTGTATTGTTTTTTTCTGTTCTTTATTTGTTTATGTTCTAATTATTATCATTTCCTTTCTTCTAGCTTTGGCTTTAATTTGCCTTTCCTTTTCTACTATTTTAAGGTGTAAAGTTAGGTTATCGATTGGAGATCTTTTTTTCTTTTTTAATGTAAGTGTTTATAACTATAAATTTCCCTCTGTGCACTGAATTCACTGCTTTCCATATGTTTTGGTATGTTGTATTTTTGTTTTCATTCATCTCCAAGTATTTTTTGATTTCCCTTTCGGTTTCTTCTTTGACTCATTATTTAAGACTGTGTTTTTCAATTTGTACATATTTGTGAATTTTCCACTTTTCCTTCTGTTATTGGTTTCCAGATTTATTCCACTGTGGTAAGAGAATATACTTGGCACAATTTCAATTTTTAAAAATTTATTTAGACTTCTTTGGCCTATCCTAGTGGCTATTCCATGAATACCTGGCCACTTGAGAAGAATGTGTCTTCTGTTGTTTGGCGGGGGGTGGGGGGGGGATGTTCAATATATGTTAGATTTAGTTGGCTTATAGTCTTGTTCAAGTCCTCTACTTCTTTATTACCTTCTGTCTAGACATTCTATTCATTATTGAAGGTGTTAAGAAATCAGTAACAGTTACTGTTACTTTTTCTCTTTCTCCTTTCCCCTCCTCCTCCTTCAGCATTGATCCTCTGTTCTAGACCTAGTTTCAGTCCCCAGACTGAAGTTTTCCCATCCTGCTGACCTGCTGTAAATCTACTGGTTACTGACATACTGCTTGTCTTGTATGTCCTGTGTATATAGATCCTGGATTTGACAGGATACTGGGGTGGTGATGTCTCCCAGCTGCAAGCTGCCAGGCATTCATGAAAGTGAAACTGTAAACTGTTTATCCTTTCTGCAACCATGTGAATATTCGATTGGGTATATGTAATTATTAGTAAACGTTGATTAAATTCTCTAATCTCCAATCTTATTTTAAAATAATAATCATATTAAACATGGCAAAGAGGTATTACACGAAGTGCTGATGATTTGGTACAAAGCCAGATGGACTTGCCCATGTTACTTAGAAAACATGTAGGAAAGGGATATCTCTAAGGATATATAAAACAATTTATGGCAAGTGGTTATTAAGAATACCACCATCAAGATGTCTCAGGAGGGGTACAATATTGCTGTTAATGTTATATTTAGTGCCCACTGTCCATATGAAACAATATTAAGTTCATATCAAAAATCTGTAAAGGCTCTTTTTGTAGGGTGCATTACTCAGAGCATACACTTTGCCCAACTAATTTATTTTTTATATCTAATGTCCTAAATTTATTGACCATAAATCTACATGAGGTTTTAAGGAACATAACTCCCAGGTTAGGAAAGGAATACCTCCTGTCTGTGACCAAGTCAGTGTAATATGATTTTGATTTAATCAAATAGTTTATAGCAATCTTTAGTATGCATTAGAATCATCTGGGCAGTGAGTGATTCCAATGCAGGTGGCCTATGGACATTTTGAGATGTGTGTAC
This sequence comes from Tapirus indicus, assembly GCA_031878705.1. Lineage (NCBI taxonomy): Eukaryota > Metazoa > Chordata > Mammalia > Perissodactyla > Tapiridae > Tapirus > Tapirus indicus. Next base: position 24,679,576 of record CM062927.1, on the reverse strand, counting down.
AACAAGAATAATACCTCTAGTGGAATAATGAGATAGGTGAAAAGAGAAAGATGAATGTTCACAACAGACTACAGTGCAGATCTACTTATTGCCATTTTGTAAGCAAGGAAACTGCCTCTGAGATATGAGATATTAGAGAATCTTAGGTAACAGTGTCAATAAATGGAGAAGTCTTGATTCAAAGCCAGGTCTTCCCGACTCAAAGATTTGGTGCTTCTTGCTAAGTGTCTCTGATATAGGATTTAACCAAGATGGAGACAAAGACCCAGGCTGTTCTCACTATTTTTAAAAATTTTAGACGTGGAAATAAAGGCACATTACTGGCCCAGCAACAGCTTGCCATTGGTACTTTGCCCCAGCATGAGTACACCACTGGGCTCTAACTAATCAATTGTCTGCCAGTTCCCTGTGCCATCTCCTTGAATTAGCAGAAAGTGCCTCTGTGCTTTGGTGGAGGCCAGAGCCCTTGGTGGTGGTCTCCCAGTTGGGGAGGGATTGCTGTGGTGAGGAGCAGAGAGAAGCAGATATTCTCAGTGTGAAACTGAGATGGGCACCTCCAGAGTGTGGCAGAGCGACGCCATCTGCCCTTCTCCAAGTCCCCAGCTCAGCTGCTCCTGAGGAAGGAAGAAAAGCAATTTAGAATGTTTGTGTGATCTATTCCGCCTAGGCCATTGCAGTGTTTCTCACTAGCTTGAGACCCTTCAGGCTCATTTCATTAGTCAGTTTCTTAGAAACACAATTACATGAGGTGCACTGAAGCCATTCAGGAATGATGCAAACTAGAGAACTTGCTCTGTCTACCATCATTAGAGATTTCTCCAAATCCTAAACTAAGGAAAACCTACCACATTTCAGTCATTCCACAAATATTATGTACCTACTCTGCATTAGGAGCTGTGCTGGTATGGGGAATACAATAGAAAATAATGGAGATGACAGTCACTGCCTTCTTGGAGAATAGTCTACTGGGAGGAAGGAACAATAAGCCAAACAATCCCCAGATAAATAATTGCTATTAAGGGATGTGCAATTATGTATAACAACCTGGATATACAAACTATATTTTGATCCCCTCGTTTATTCATTTCATTTTGTTTTAGGGGGAGAGGTTGGTCATTGGCTAGATAATGTGTTAAATAAGATGGGGGTGATATGTCAAGGCAAAAAGGGAGGAGAATTTGGGACAGGAGAAACTTCTCAGTAGAGGCCAAGAGGTACCCATGAGAGCCAGGCACCATTTGGTAATTCCAAGTTGCTCCTTATGGCTGGAGGGTGGGTGATTTGGGGGCAAAAGCATGTGAGGCTATTTCATGTTAGTTTTACCAGTAGATTTCTGAAAGATTCTTGGGTAAAGAATAAATGTCACTCAAAGGTAATGTCTTACATAATAGTTTCTGAGGATAGTAGCTTTCTCAATCCTTCTGTATCTCTCTATCTCTCAGTCTCAATATTTCTATTATTCTCTCATGGACACTGACTTTGCACACATAATAGATATTATGAATGGAAAAGGGATATTTTCCAAAATTTTGTGTTTAAAAGAGAGATTTTAAGTAAGTTGTGAGAAACTGGTAGATGTTATACTATACTACAAAGGCTGAGGAAGCATAAAGTAGTTGAAAGGGCATGAACCGTGGAGTAAAATTGTCTTGAATTTAAATCCTGATTTTGCTGTCTCCCCAATGTCTGAGCTTAGGCAAGTCACTTACCACTTGTATCTTATGTTTTATCATCTGTAAAATTAGGGTAATAAACCTGCTACCAGGCAAACCTTCTGTGTGAATTATATGAAATCACATGTCAGAGGTCTTAAATCCATTTCTATGGGCCCCAGGATTTTATGCAAAATATTATATTTATATGCACTTGAGGGGTGGAAGTATGCATAAACCTTATCAGATTTGTCAGATTGCTTGAGTCATTAATCTCAAAGTACCCAACACTCAAAACAAAGGCTCCAAAAAGATGACTTCTCTATTCCCTTGCCTTGAAAATATTACATTTACAACTTTTCAAATAGTAAATGTATATCTATATTTTTCCTGGAGATACAGTCAGGGTAGATTACTAATTAATTTCTCTAATCAACACAATAACAAGACAGTTGTCAAGTAGGATGTAATGAGACAAGTGTTCAGAATTCTAGTAAGAAGGGTTTATTTGTCAGACTTAGAAGTGGTATGACACGGTAGTTAATATCTTGTTCTCCAGAATCACACAATCTGAGTTCAACACTCATTTATGCCCCAGTGGCAGCAAGCATTTACAAAAATATGGCTAGTAACCAACAAATCATATTAAGCCACTGACATTTTAAAAGTTGAATTCTTGCTTAAATAAAGTCTAAGGGGTGGCTAAGGCAATTTGTAGGATCAATCCAAGACCCAGGCTCTTACCTTTTTGGGGTTCCACAATTTTCAAATGGCCCTGGCATCTTCTTCATTCAGCCACGAATCAGGAAGGGGCCCATATGGAAGACCACCTACTTATTAAACATGTTCATCTGCAAGGACTCACACTATTTCTGCCCACATTCCATTGGCCAGAAGTTAATGGCATTGCCACATCTAATTGCAGGGAAAGTGGAAAATGTAGGCTAGTACCCCGTAAACGAAGAAAATGGATTTTGATGAACTCCCAGTGCACTCAGTCCCACTGCCTTTGTGGAATGGAGCACGTGATTTCTCTCCAGGCCTCACTTTTCTTAGCTGTATGATCAAGAGTTTATTGCTTTCTTCATGGGGTTGTGAGCATTATTTGTACTAATCAATGTAAAGCTTTCACACTGTTCCTTGTGTAATGTAAGTGCTCGATAATGTTTGCCATCACTATTTATAGTATCATTTCTACAAGAGTCGGAAGCACCTTTACTGAAAGAAGTTAATGCTGCCTGGGTGAATACATGGTTCCCATCAGCAAAGATTCAAAGGAATTCAGTGCCTCAAAAGGCTTCCTTTAAAAAAAGCAAACAAAAAGTCTTGACACCTAATGCTTAAAGGGAGACTTGGTGATCTCTTGCTCAAGTTCAAATATGAGCTTGTCTACAGCTCCTGGGATGAGAAAGAGTGGATCCAAATTATACTCTTGGATAAAATGGTTGTCATCAGGCCTAACTGCTCCAGGCATCATTAAATGTGAATTGAATTATAGCCCAAATGCCCTTTCATTCAGCTTTGTGGTTTATGATTTTGCCACCAACTTCAGGTATCCGCCTCCTGAATGAAGAAAAAAAGACACACCACCCACCAGAAGCCAAAAGTCTGTAACCAGAAATCATTCTGATTTTTCAAAATGTGATCTGAGTACCTTTGATGGATATAAAAGGCAGGCACTTTTCCCCTGGCAATTTCAAGAAGTGAATGTTTGCAAGACATATTTTGATCTGGCAGAGCAGAGCAACCTTTGCTCTTGGAATGTCTTTGTATAATTCAGCTCCTCTTCCTTCTTTTGATATCTTTCCTTCCTACACAATCAATTATTGGGTCTTCAAATCACACATAGAATATCTCAAACATCCTGAAATTGGCACACAAAATTGAGGGCCACTTAGCAAATATTAGAAAAACAAAAACAAAAAACAAAAACAAATAGAGCCTTTAAACTGACTGTAAGAGATTAATATTTAGAATTGGAATCAAGAATTATAAAGCCAGAACCCTATAAGGGGAGATTTTTGCATGTTTATCTTCCTTCTGGGAAATAGAAGCTTGACTTCCACAGCAAGCTGGAGTCGGTGCAGACAGACCTATTGATCAATCGATTGATCAATAAACATATATGGAATATACATCTGCACATGTATATCTGTGTATATATTGATCTATTGATAATTTTAGATAGATAACTGGGGAGGTTATTTAACATAGTAATAAAAACAAGAAAAATATTTGATGAAAATGGCTGAACCATCACTGTGCAATGAGAACTCCATACATTTTACTATAATAATAAATGATAGTGATTTATTTTCTGCTCTGTTCCAAGCATTTTGCTACAAACTTTGTGTATGCATTTTCTTGAATACTCACAGTAATCCTATAGAATGTATTTCATTATTCCATTGCATGGATGAAGAAACTGAGGCTTAGAGAAGTTGGTTTGCCCAACTACACCCAGGTGTCAAATGGCAGAGCCAGGATTTGATTCCAGATCTTTCTAACCTGAAAGTCTTTACTCCTCTTACTACACAACATAATGAAAAATGTGTATAGAACACTAGTCACTGTCTTCTGCTTTCACTTCACTTTTTATTTTCTCTGCACTGATAGACTAGAGAATTGTGTGTATGTATGTTTGTGTGTGTATTTCTTTCTAGCTCTAACATAACTTAGAAGGTGCCCTTCATCTATCTTCTGCCTCTACCAATGCCTCTGCCATTCTGTAGGCCAAGTAGTGGACTTTCAAGAAGGATCCTCAACTCATTATAATAGGAAGTCACCTCTAACTTCAGAAACTGAACACTATCAGTCCCTTTGAGGTCCCTCTATTTGCCTCTCTCTGCTGCAGAGGAAACCACAGTCCTGGAAGTCCTGAATCCCTTCCTCTTTCTCCCCGAAGACGCTAATAACAGTTTTTAAGTTTTCTTCCCCTTCTATACACCTTGTTTCCTCCACGTTGCTTTAGCCATTTTTCCCTCTATCATATCTTTATCTGTTTTGCTTGTTTTGGCTTACGTCACTCATGTTAGAAAATTTTCACAAGTCTGGCGATTGTTGACTTTTTTTCTCATATTAAGAGCAGGGCAGTACAAAGCTGATGGGAAGCTCTGGAAGGGACGTGTTTAATGTGGGCCACACTGTAGTGTGATCTGTTTGGTCCATTTCACTGGGTCACTTCAGGTACTAGTAGTTTTAGTTTTTTTCCTTGAGCCGGCTAGATTCCTCAGAGGAGACATTTTTATTCTCCAACTCGGCAGATGAAGCCTTTTTGCTCTTATCCTGAGAGTTACTAGGGAAAGACTGGGAGGAGTTCTAGAACTCAACCTGCCATCTTTTGCGTGACCCCTCCCTCCATTACTAGTAAACCAGTCCCTCTCTTCATCTGTTCTCTTTGCCCTTATGAGTGTATGCCTTTTGTTGTTGTCCCTTTATTTATACTATACAAGTCTTAGGGGAAGAAAAACTTCACATGAGTGTTGAATGGACCAACTCTAAACAAAAATACCCCCATGTGATTTTAATTTGCATTTCCTTGATTACCAATGAGGGAATATATGTACATACATCTTTTCTGTTAAATAACTATTCTGGTGTTGGGCACATTTAAAAAATCAGTTATCTTTTTATACATGTGTAGGAATTCTTTGTATATTCTAGTACTAATCCTTTGTTATACATGTGGCAAAAGAGATCATTACTCTTTAATCATCACACATAATGAGAGAATGCACTGGGTAAATATAAAGACCCTAATAAATAATAGAATCTGTCATTTTTTACACCTAATTTTCACAACAATGATACAAGGTATGTGAGATTTTCTCCATTTGTACACAAGCAACTGAGGGTTTAGAACATTTATGACTTTATTCAAGTCCCCCCAATTTGTTAGATAGAGCAGAATGTAAACCCAAATCTGGAACCACTCTGTTTCATCTATGATTCTGACACTTGATACTCTCAACAGAGTAAAGTATGAGGCCATATCTTTTTGTGAATGGTCTTTGTAACCAAATGTAATTGAGCATTTGTATTCTAAATGAAATTATATAAAATTCTAAAATAGTGTTCCAGGAAAAAATTATAACTTGCTTGCTTTCTTTTTTTCTTTCTCTCTCTCTCTTTTTCTTTCTTTCTTTTTTAAGAAACAAGGCTAATAAATCTTATTTTGCTCAACTAGGACTATATCAGCTACTAAAATTCTAATCCACCAATTGGAAATTTTGTTTTGACAAGTAGAAAGACAGGAAAATAGCTATAAAATTCTCCTTATTATTCACAAATTCCCTTTATTATTTGATTTAATTCTATTTCCTATTACTCTAATATTATGTAAATTATTTGAAACAAATCTTCAAAATCAAACCAGGAGATAAAATTCTTGGTTTTTTGCATATTCTATGTGTGTTGTGTTATTGAGCAGCAGAAGCCTACTATAAAGTGTGGAAAATATATAGAATACAATTGATCAATAAGCTAAAATGCGCAGCCTTTTTAGTGAAACAAAAAAGAAAAATTTCCTTTAGGGCATGTTGCTGGAACTATGGATGGGAGCTGATGGCAGAAAATTTATTCAGTGTTTTCTTTAAGATCATAAAAGTGTTCCCAGAATGTATAGGGCATGAAAGAAATCAGACCCAAATCTATATTCACAGGGCGATGCAATGGCCTTTCAAAAACGTTTTCCGTGGAAAAGAGACCAGAATCATAACTAGGATCTAGGATTGCAGGTGAAAGGGTAATTACCCACTGAAGGAATGTACCACACGTCATTTCTGAACAGGGCTGAGAATTCTGCTCTAGATCATCTTGCCCTGTTGGAAAGTGGCATATATTGTATTTGGAGAACATAAGATATTGAGCTAGAATTAATTCATTTCCCAACTTTACCTCTTTAGAGGTTTAATGATTTGGGGCAAAGTCCATAAATTTCTTTGAGCCTTAATTTCTTCACCCATAAAGTCCGGAGGAAAATCTCTGCCACACATCATCGTTTTAAGAATCAAATTATATAATTACCTGAAAGCGCTTTGTAAGCAGTAAAACACTGCACCAATTAGGTTATCATTAGCACTTTGATTAGCTAATCTCTGTTGCTAATTATGATGCATCAAGTGAACTTTGCTATAAAGGTTTAAATACTTAACCACCTACATGACTCAATAATTCTGCTTAATGGATCAAAATAATGGTATCTCTTACAGGTTAAGGAGGCAATGGTACTAGAGTTGAAATCAGAATATGAGTTAGACTGGAGTTCTCCTCTCCTTCCTTTGCCTAGTAGCTGTGTGTCCTTGGTCAAGATTCTGAACCTCTCTGATTTCTGAATTCCTTATCTGTAAAATAAGGATACTCTTTTCCACCTATTAGTATTGTGATGATTAAATAAGATGATAAACACAGACCATATAACAAGTTCCTGGAACTTACTAGAATTTCAGTAATTAATACTCCTCTGCTTCCCTTCAAACCCATTTCATTCATTTCAATATTCCATATTGTTGTTTGTATGTATGTAATGTGATTTTACTTTTCACATGGCTTTCAAGATGTCCCCTTTATCTTTGGTTTTCAGTCTTTGACTCTGGTATAGCCAAGGATAATTGCTTTTCTATTTCTCTTGCTTGGTTTTGACAAGTTTCGTGTTTTTTTACGCTAATATCTTTCACAAAATTTGGGGCTTTTTAAACCTATTATTCCCTCAAGTATATTTTTTTCAATTCTATTCTTTCTCTCCTCTCCTTTTGAGATTCAAATTACATATATTTTAGATGACTTCATATGTTCTTATAGTCCATGAGGTTCTGCTTTTCTTTTTTTGGTAAAATGTTTTTTTCTGAATAATTTATATTTGTATTAATCTATCACTGACCCTTTCTTCTACTATCTCAAATCTGATCTTAAGCTCATGTAGGGATTTTTTTTTCCTTCAGATATCGTATTGTATACATCTAGAATTTCCATTTAGTGCTTTTTATTGTTTCTGTTTTTCTCCTGTTATTCCCCATCTGTTCATTCATTTTGGCTAACTTCAAGTTATTGAACATATTTATAGTAGCTACTTTAAAGTCCTTATCTGCAAATACCAACATCTGAGTCTTTTAGTTGTCAGTTTTTATTCTTTATTTTTTTCTCTTGACCGTGGGTTACATTTTTCTGTTTCTGTGGAAGTCTAGTACTTTTTTACATTGTTTACAGGACTTTGTAGGTGACATATTTTAGACAGGCTCTAGATTCTATTCTCTGGACCATATTGACTTATTTCTAGCAGTCTAGAAAAAACTCCATAGCTGTACTCAGACTCCAAACTATACTCCCCTGAAGTGAGCAGCAGATGAAATATCTGGGTTTTTTTCCTCCCAGTCTCTCAGCTACTGCTTCTGCTGGAAATCATGGCATGTTTCATGCTTAGGATGCCTCATTTCAGGACTTAGCCAGGGATTTAGATGGAGTTTTTAAGCAGATTTTGAAGATCCGCCTCTGTGGTTCCCTCCATTGTGGGATCTCTCTCACACTCCACACATCTGGCAGCCTCAGACTCCACCCTTTCACTTCTGCTTGACTTCTAGCCACACAGTCCTAGGTGGGCTGGGATGTGCACTGAGGCCATATAAACATGAAATTAACTCAGTGCAATTTCCTTCTTTCCTTCAGTTTCTGATTATTTTTTCCCTTTCTCCTGTGCATTCTTATACTTTTTTTTGGTCAAAATTTTATAACTGTTTTCTATCAGATGATTAGTCTAACATAAGCTACTCTGCCATTACAAAAGAGGAACTCTTTCTTCTACTACAATTTTAATCTTCATTTTTCTAATTAAAGCAATTTCTAAGGAAGTATTTCTGCCACTAGTTTCCTCTTTTTTTTTTTTTTTTCTATTTTTCTAATATAGTGGTATTACGGCAACAGATTGGCAGAACTGGAAGTTTCTGGCTAACTTAGCCAAGAAAGCAGAATCTGGATCTAAGAATACGTAGAGAAATAGCAGTGCAGTATATTACATAATGGCTTTTCCAGTTCATTGGTCTCTAATGGGATTCTTAGATTTTGGTGACACTGGCTGGGCAGAGTAGATTCCTACCTATGATGGGAGATGTGAGTCTACCAATACTGGGAGATATGAATTTCACTGCTTCCCTAGAAATCTTAAACTTGCTCCTTTACTGTTCTTTTATATATAGCTTACTTAATGATTGTTTATAGCTATAAACAATCTAAATATAGATTGAAACCATTGGACTTTCATGTGTCTTACACCAAACTAATTATTTAATGATGCCACTTCTTCACCTTTTCCAGGATGAATGACTCAACACACACTTATCCTGCGTTGCTTTCTCTGCCTTCTGTGTTTTGGCATCCTGGAAAAGGACTTCTCCATAGCTAAACATCTATACACAATAATTTTACACATTTGACACTTTGAGAAGGAAATATATAGCTGTATTTCAAAAATTAAGTTAATATTTCATAGAAATGCACTATAGTGTTTGCAAACAACAAATAATCCCCTGATCTATGAACAGTAATTTTTATTTAACTAGGTATTTATTTAAATGAAATTATTTTGGGGAAATCATAGAATGAGAATGCAAGAGCATTATTTACCAAAGCCATAGGACTCAATATTGAAATTCTACTTCAAAAAATGAGGCCTAGGCAATCAGTCTTGTTTTGATATTCTTTCAATGTGAATCTTTCATTGAATCCATAAAGATTCAAATTCTTTATGGATCAGGGAGGATGCAAAGATAATAAACCAATATATCTTACTAAATAATGCCTTTAAAACAAATAAAACAAAATCTTTCTGTTATTTCTCACACAGGTTATGTTTTCATTTCTATCTACTGAGAGGTTAAACCTCAGTTATGATAATGTGCTCATCATTATCATCTTCTCATTATCATGGCTATCAAACGCTTAAATTAAATGTAGTATTTCTGAGAGCCATCTGTCAAAGTCTTGCTATGAACATAGCTGGACCATAGAATTGCAAGGTCTGATACAACACATACTATGGGCTGCTTCATCTCTAGTTCATTCCTGGAGCACCACAGGGCATTTTTCAAGCAAATAATAATCTACGTGACTAGATCTTTGATCAAAAGATTCTGTCAGACAGGATGACTATGGTAGGTAGCAGGGAATAACTAAAATAAACACAAACAGTCATCCTCCTTGGCCCATTTAATCTTTCTTCAACTCAGACAAATCTTCACTGTAATCTATTTCTAAATCATATCTACTGTCATGATATTAGGTCATCTGAAGGTATGGAAGCATGAATCAACACATGCACTTAGGAAAATGCAAAGAGCCAGGAGTAATGAAGGAAGTAAAGGGCACCAGAGGGGAAGTAGAGGGAGATGAGTTTGAAAAGGTCATCAAAAACCATACAATGAGGGTCTTATGTGATAAATATTCTAGGGAAATGGTCATTTAAGAATTTGGGCAGTGTCATGATTGGATGTACATTTTTAAAAGGTTAGTTAACAGTCTTCTTAACTCACAGCAGTATTGCTCAAAAGTGTGTTTGGAAGTGTGTGTTTGTAGGGGGACAATTTTTTTTTTTTTTTTTTTTGTGGGGAAGACCAGCCCTGAGCTAACATCTATTGCCAATCTTCCCCTTTTTGCTGAGGAAGACTGGCCCTGGGCTAACATCCGTGCCCATCTTCCTCTACTTTATATGGGACGCCGCCGCGACATGGCTGACAAGCAGTGAGTCGGCAGGCGCCCGGGATCCGAACTCGCGAACCCCGGGCTGCCAAGCGCGGACTAAACCGCTGTGCCACCGGGCGGCCCCTGTAGGGGGACAATTTTTAAGCAAACCTTTTTATTTTGGAATAATTTTAGATTTACCAAAAAACTTGGAAGGTTAGTACAGAGATTCCCATATAACTGTCACCCAATTTCCCCTATTGTTAACATCTTATGTTACCATAGTACATTTGTCAAAACTAACATTGGCACATTACTATTAACTAAATTCCAGACTTCCCTTGCATGTCACTAGTATTTCCATTTATGTCCTCTTTTTGTTCCAGGATCGAAATTAATAGATTAGTTGCCTTAAATGGTCACGTCTCTTTAGTGTTCTTTGGTCTGTGAAATTACCCAGTTTTTCTTTGTTATTTGTGACTTTGACAGTTTCAGGAGTACTGACTGATCAGATATTTTATAGAATGCCCCTCAGTTTGGGTTTTTCTCATGATTAGATCAGAGTTCTACCTTTATCGAAAGAATATCACAGAAAGCAAGTGCCCTTTTCATCATATCATATCAGGGGTATATGATACCCATTTGACATCCCTGGGCATGATGAAATTTATCACATGGTCAAGGTGGTATGTGCCAGGTTCTTCCACCATAAAGTTTCTAATTTTTTTTTCTTTTCCCTACTCGATTCATTGGAAGCCAATAATAAATCTAGTCCAGTGTCATCCAGGAAGGGTGAAGCTCCATTTGCTAGATGAGGAGTGTCTTCATAAATTATTTGGAATTCTTTTGTAAGGAAATTTTGTCTATTTTCTTAGGAAGCATTTTTTATTATTACAATGACTAGAGATACTACTGATATTTATTGGGCAGGATCCAAGGAAGCTAAGGCTTCTGCAGTTTGTGGGTTGTTCCCACACAATGAGGAGTTGTAGGTCCCCAAACACGAGTAGCCCTTCCTTTGCTGGCAGTCTATTGCATGCCTTGTCAACGGGGACAATATCACCTCCAAGGGTGTGAAAATTGCTTCTTGGGAGCTGAAAAAATCTTACCCTTGTTGTATATAAAGAATAGTACAAAAACAATAAATAAACATATATGGTATACCTGTAGTATTAAAACTTCATGGAGGACGATTAGGAAAAAATATCTAAAAAATATTCTTGTGGGTTGCTAAAGGAAAAGAAAAGTTGAGAAACATTGGTCTAGCAGAGGAGTGGCACATGTGTTGAGCTGCATAAGAGGAGGGATTGGGCAAGGAGCAGAAAGGAGAGGGAAGGGTATCAAGAAGGAGAGTACAGTCATGTGTCACTCAGCGACAGCTTTACGTTCTGAGAAATGCGTCTTTAGGCAATTTCACTGTTGTGCGATCATAGTGTGTACTTACACAAACATAGATGGTATAGCCCACTCCACACCGAGGCTGTATGGTACAGCCTGTTGCTCCTGGGCTACAAACCTGCACAGTCTGTTACTGTACTGAACACTGCAGGTGACTGTAACACAATGGTAAGTATTTGTGTATCTAAACATAGAAAATGCACAGTAAAAATATAATATAAAAGATAAAAAATGGGACCTGTATAGGGCACTTACCATACATGGAGCTTGCAGGACTGGAAGTTTCTCTAGATGAGTCAGTGAGTGAGTGGTGAGTGAATGTGAATTACTGTACATTACTCTAGACTTTGTAAACACTACACACTTAGGCTACACTGAATTTATGAAAAAATATTTTTCTTTCCTCAATAATAAATTAACCTTAGCTTACTGTAAATTTTTTACTTTATAAACTTTTTAATTTTTTTAACTCTTTGACTCTTAATACTTAGCTTAAAACACAAACTCATTGTACAGCTGTACAAAAATATTTTTTTCTTTATATCCTTATTTTATGTTTGTTTCTGTTTTTAAAATTTTTAATTTTTTTTTATTTTTTAAACTTTTTTGTTAAAAACTAAGACATAAGCATACACATAGCCTAGGCCTACACAAGGTCAGGATCTTCAATATCACTGTCTTCCACCTCCATATCTTGTCCCACTGGAAGGTCTTCAGGTGCAATGACACACGTGGAGCTGTCATCTCCTGTGATAACAATGTCTTCTTCTGGAATAGCTCTTGAAGGACTTTCCTGATGCTTTTCTTGAGGAGATGTTGCTCTTTTCAGAAACACATACAGGGTGGTTTGCTTGGCATGTGCTTTTTTTCATCATAGATTTGCTTGTAAGTAGATAATGCTCCATGAACGTTCCTCTCTATTAATGAAAACCTTTCAGTGTTGGGGTCCGTGTTTTCAAACTTTTTAAGGAGCTTGTTGAGATCTGCAAAACTTCTGCTAAATCCTTCATTGTGAATTTCCTTGGGGGTTCTTTTTTCTCCTGAAGTTTCCATTTCTCTTGCCTCTTCCTTAGCTATGTGTTCCTGTTCCAGTTCCAACAACTCCTCATTAGTCGATTCCCCAGGAGCCACCTGTAGGAGCTCCTCAGTGTCATCCTCATCCACACCCAGGGTAAGGTTGTTTGCCATCTCAACCACAGCCTTGTGGAGTTTTGCAACGTCCTCATCCTTGGCAAATCTTTTGAAGACATGAACGAACCTCTTGAGTGTCTTCTTCCAGATGGTGACATCACCCCAAGCCCAAGCCAGGTTCTTGATGCATCATAGATGTGGTGATGCTTGCGGAATTGCTTCAGTGTCTTCCTCAGTTACAGCAATAGCCCAGGAAAAGTTCTTCCTCAGGTCATAGGCCTTAAAAGCTGCTGTGACTCCGTGATCTTTTGGTTGGATCAAAGAGGTGGTGTTTGGAGGGAGAAACACCACTTTGACATTGGGATGAAGATCACCAATAAAAGGTGGCCTCTTACTGGCAACATTAGCAATGGATTTTGTATGCTTAGGGGCTATAATGAATAAAACAAAATTAGATTAAGGCAAGCACAAGAGGAAATGATGCCATCAAGAGACGCGGGAAACACGAGATATATGAGGCTGCTGCAGGCATAACATGGCATACCATTTTACAGTAAATTTTCTTTTAATAAGTAGAAAGAGTACACTAAATAAAATAAAGAGTATAGTAAATACATAGACCATTAACATAGTAGTGTATTATTATTATCAAATATTATGTACTGTACATAATTATATGTGCTATACTTTTATATGACTGGCAGTGTGCTAGATTTGTTTACACCAGCATCTCCATAAACACGTGAGTGATACATTGTACTATGATGTTATGATAGCTATGATGTCACTAGACATAGGAACTTTTCAGCTCCATTATAATCATATGGGACCACCATTGTGTATGCGGTCCATTGTTGACCAAAACATCCTTATGTGGTGTATGACTATACCTCAATTGACCTCCAGATCAGGCATATTATGGAATTAAATGAAAACACTGTTTCTTTTTGCTTAGAATTGATTTATATGTGATTTTTAGATAATTACATTCTTAAACAAATTTTTAGTCACTCAAAATAAGGCATAAACTTATTAAAAATATTGCCAGGGACCAGACTGGTGGCATAGTGGTTAAGTTCGCATGCTCTGCTTCAGTGGCCCACGGTTCACGGGTTCAGATCCTAGGTGTGGATCTATACTGCTCTTCAATGTCAAGCCATGCTGTGCTGGCAACCCACATACAAAATAGAGGAAGATTGGCACAGATATTAGCTCAGGAACAATTTTCCTCAAGCAAAAGGAGAAAGATTGGTGGATAGCTCAGGGTCAATCTTCCTCACCAAATATATATATATTGCCCAGAAAAATAACAAATTATATTTATATAATTTTTTTCAAAAGTCAATAAAATTTTGAAATGTATTGCTTATGTATAACAGGATTCCTCATACTTTTCCATGTTTTGGTTACCACTTCCCCCTAATTTCACAGACGATTTCTGAATAGCTGAAATTCCTGGGTCACTGGAACCTAGAAAACAATGGAATGACTGTTGTACATTTTATGACTCTTTTTCTGGGTTAACTCTGACAAGAATCCTTGAGATATGACTTTAAGATCTTGTGCATTTTTTTAAGAAAAATCTGAAGGTAAGCAAAACAATTTAAATTTTTTAATGGAAGGAATGGAGGAGAGTAAAACCCAAACAGATATTTATCTTCTTTTGATCTAATCTTGAGGTATTAGGTGCTTAGAAAGTTTGGAAATAAAGGAAAGTATAAAGAATAAAATATATATGCCATATAATTTTATGGCAATTTTAGTAATTTGCTAGTCATAATTTTCCATGACTTAAATATATATATTTTTCTTTTATAATGTTTATTTTTTAATAACTCTATAGTATCCTAATATTTAAGGTATATACATATATATATATATTTTTTCAATCAAACTTTCTCTCTCTTCCTATTCATTATTCAATTTCTTTACACTCAAATAGCCTCAACTTAATATCATCACTTGCCTTCTTTTATGAGCAACGCTATCATTCTTCCTTTTCCAACTTCATGACCTTTAGTTATGTGAATTATCTAAGGCTGCCCTTTAAATAGCATTCTTCCCTGGACAAAGCATAGAGAGAAGTTAAAAAACATTAAGTGAGTCTTATTTAGTACAATGCAAAGCTTTGAATGATTATGGAAATGAGTAGTTATATTTAATGCATCTCACAGTCAGATGTGTGTATACATTATAATGACACCAAAATAGAGGTCTTAAATGAGTTTAAGAACCCCAGTCAGGATTTATGACTTCCTAGAGTACCGAAATAAATAGGAAATTAGATTGTCAAACCACTGATCTTTGAAGAATAATAGAGAATGGGAGAGGAACAGGGAGACTGAAGACAGGAAAGTGATATCCTGGTTTTCAAAAAGACAAGGAAGTTATATTCCTTAAACAATGAGCTGTGAGCATGACATTAATACCCAGTGAAGTTGACATTTTTGTTATATTTGACTGCTTAATCTCCATTCCTACTTCCTATGGCTATTGCAAATTTTCTTTGTGGTCTATCCTCTTTCTGAATCTCAGGTCATATGATTTGGTGGTGGTTGTGGTTGTGGTGGAGTTAATCTTACCTCTGCTCCTATAGATGAGTTATGAGTGACTTAAGATAATCAGCATATTTTACTCCTCTGGTCCTAGTGAATTGTTGATATGTGGGCATGTGACACTCTTGGACCAATGAGAGATAGAGCCAGAACTTGTTTTATGCACTGAGAAAGAATAGCTCCTCTCTCTACTAGATCTTATGGACCTGAGAGAATATGAGGCTTTGTGGGGCTTGCAGAAGAGAACATGGTAGATAACGAAGACAACAAAGAGAATGGAATAAACAATGGAGATTCCCATCCTGGTGTCATGATGGGAGTCTCTTAGTCTGGCCAGGGCTAAGGACAGACCAACTTCTCAAATGTTAATTTATGTAATTTTGAAATGCCTTATGTGCTTCTATTACTTGCTTTTAATTACTTTATGTCTCTGCTTGTTTTGAAGTATGAGTTTTCTTTAGTGTCTTTTTTTATTCCTTAAAATCTTTTCTAAAGATCTCACTGTACCCAAGAACATTCTTCTGGAGTAATATTACCAATCTCTATGGTTTCAACAATAATCTTTTTGCTGATGACTCCCAAATATTTATTTCCAATTCTCTAAGTGACATGTCTATTTCCAAAAGCCTCCTGGAGTCATCTTCTTGAGAACACTTCAGAATATTTTACTTTCTCCCAGTGGTGAAGCTGTCTCCTCTAATCTCAATTTCAGTTAATAAATCACCATCCAACTATTATCTCTTAAGTATTACTTGATATACCCCAATGTTCACCCCCAAATCCTAAGTGTCATCACATTAGACCAATTATTCTCAAACTTAGTATACATTAAACCTACCTGAGGCTCCTGTGGATTCCAATTTTCCCTCCCTCTGCCAAGACTTTGATTCCTTTGGTCTGGGTTGGGGTCCAGGAATGTGTCTTTTTATAGAGCTCCTCAGGTGATTCTGATATAGGTTGTCCATGGACCATATTGTGAGAAAAATGACATTTAGATCATAAAATTATTTGGGACAAAGATCATGACATTAAATTTGTATCCCCACCATTTAGGAAAATCTTGATACATAGCAAGTGATTAAATTATTGGAAAAAAGTGAATGGATCTTCAATACAACAAACTCAGAAATGTCACTAATTTGGCCAGTTCCATCATTAAAGCTGTCACTGCTCTCCTCTACTAAGAATTAAGCTATGACATTAAACTTAGAATTTCTTAGCGAGGTCTAAACATCTATATTGTTAAATATAAACAGAAATTATTTTTATGAGGCAAAGGAAAAAAAAAATTTAAGGAACATTGGATTACTCCCTCACTATATTTCACTTTTATCATCAAAAATATATCCTTTATCAACAGTTTCTCTTTACTTCAATCAATTCCCACACTTCATAGGAGCTACCTTTGCACAACACAAATCTATATATGTCATTCCTTTTTAACAAACATTTCTGTAGGCTCCTCATTTCCTACAGGATAACATCCCTAGACGGCAGTCTCTTTTATAACTAGATGCCTTTGTGTGTGACGTTTCCTTGGAATTGCTTACTCTCTCTACTTTGAAAAAAAATGGTAGGTAGATAACATCCCTCCATGAAGACCAGCTAAATGGCATCTCATCAGTAAGGCTTTGAATCCCTCTCAGGCAAAACTGATTGCTTAATCCTATGCAAGTCTGAGAAGAGCTTTTTTTATATCTCATAGTATTGTAAAGTTGCATTCAGTTGTTTCCATTTGCATATCCTTTGTTTACCAATCTGACAGTTATACTTCCCAGAGTTACTAAACCTCTTGGTAGTAGTCAAATATTTCAATCAAGCTCATGTATCAAACTAATTATTGGAGGCTCCCACTGGCAGGTTCCTGATGGATCACAAAATGTGAATGTCTGAAATTCTCATAGCTCACTGCTTGGTAGTGTTACCAACATTCCATGGGGTGGATGCATTTCTAAACAAAATGCTGCTAGGCCGGCACAAATAAAGACATCCTCTACGTAGTACTTTCAGGACAAACACCAAGCCCTTTAATGAAAAATGAGAATTTTTCATTATCTGGTCTCTGCCTCTATCTCTAAATTCATCTCTTTCTCCTTTTTCCCTTACTCATATTCTGTACTCTAGTCGTAATGGACTGCTTACAAGAATCTAAATCCAATGCAGTATCTTTCTGCTTTTGCATAATTTGTTTATTATGCTTACAAATCTCCACTCTCTTCTTCCCCCACCCTCCCAGATACTTTCTGAGTTCAGTTCAGGTTTCACTTCCTCAGGTACAACCACCATGGAGGGCCTCCCTGCTTCTTGGTCTATCGCAAGAGACCATCCTTTGTGCTTCCAAATGAGCCATTTTGCTCCTCACACAGATGTTTATTTTTCTATGATAGACCCTGAGCTTCATCACCCCTGTGCACTCTGTCTCCACCACAAATCTTAATAAATCCATTAATGATGAATTAATTAAATGACTGATAATAATAATGTAATAGACTCTTATGTTCATAAATAAACTAATTAACATTATAGGTCCTTCCAGGCAAGGATAGAGTGAGGTTTTATTAACTCTGCCTTCTCCTCATTGCTGCCTCCCTGCCCCCACCCCAGCACTTCTGAGCACACAACAATCTAATGCTACTCATTTGTACAAGTTTATTTAATAGTACCTCGAGACCTATGAAATTTGCTGATTTACAAAACAAAGAGAAGATCAGAATATTACACTCAAGTTAATGTAAATTAGAGTATCCCTGAACTAACTTTTATTTATAGTTTTCTTTTTTTTAATTGCAGGGACATTGGTTTATAACATTATATAAATATCAGGTGTACATCATTATACTTCTATTTCTGCATAGATTATATCATGTTCACCACACAAGGACTAATTACAATCCATCACCACACACATGTGTCTAATCATCCCTTTCGCCCTCCTCCCTCCCCCCTTCCCTTCTGGTAACCACCAATCCAATCTCTGTCTCTATGTGTTTGTTTGTTGTTGTTTCTATCTCCTACTTATGAGTGAGATCATACGATATTTGACTTTCTCTCTCTGACTTATTTCACTTAGCATGAAACCCTCAAGGTCCATCCATGTCTTCACAAATGGCTGGATTTCATCCTTTCTTACAGTTCAGTAGTATTCCATTGTGTATATGTACCACATCTTCTTTATCCATTCATCCCTTGATGGGCACCTAGGTTGCATCCAAGTCTTGGCTATTGTGAATAATGCTGCCATGAACACAGGGGTGCATGTGTTTTTACGCATGCATTTTTTTCACGTTCTTTCGATAAACACCCAACAGTGGAATAGCTGAATTGTATGGTGGTTCCATTCTTAATTTTTTGAGGAATCTCCATACTGTCTTCGATAGTGGCTGCACCAGTTTGCACTCCCACCAGCAGTGCATGAGAGTTCCTTCTCTCCACATCCTCTCCAACAATTGTTGTTTCCTGTCTTGTTAATTATAGCCATTCTGATGGGAGTGAGGTGATATCTCATTGTAGTTTTGACTTGCATTTCCCTGATAGTTAATGATGTTGAACATCTTTTCATGTGCCGTTGGCCATCTGTGTGTCTTCTTTAGAGAAATGTCTGTTCAAAGCTTTTGCCTATGTTTTAATTGGGTTGTTAGTTTTTTTGTTGTTGAGAGGTATGAGTTCTTTATATATTTTGAATATTAACTGCTTATCAGATATATGGTTTGCAAATATCTTCTCCTAATTGTTAGGTTGTCTTTTCATTTTGTTGATGGTTTTCTTTGCTGTGCAGAAGCTTTTTAGTTTGATGTAGTCCTATTTGTTTATTTTTCCTATTGTTTCTCTTGCCTGGTCAGACATGATACTTGAAAATATGTTGCTAAGACTGATGTCAAAGAGCATACTGCCTATGTTTTCTTCTAGAAGTTTCATGGTTTCAAGTCTTACATTCAAGTCTTTAATCCATTTTGAGTTAATTTTTGTGTATGGTGTAAGATAATGATCTACTTTCATTTTTTTTGCATGTGGCTGTCCAGTTTTCCCAACACCATTTATTGAAGAGACTTTTCTTTCTCCATTGTATGTTCTTGGCTCCCTTGTTGAAAATTAGCTGTCCATAGACGTGTGGGTCTATTTCTGGGCTCTCAGTTCTGTTCTATTGATGTGTGTGTCTGTTTTTGTGCCAGTACCATGCTGTTTTGGTCACTATAGCTTTGTAGTATATTTTGAAACCAGGGAGTGTGATTCCTCCAGCTTTGTTCTTTTTCTCAGTAGTCCTTTAGCTATTTGGGGTCTTTTGTTGTTCCATATAAATTTTAGGGTCCTTTGCTCTCTTTCTTTGCAAAGTGTTGTTGGAACTTTGATAGGGATTGCATTGAATCTATAGATTGCTTTAGGAAATATGGACATTTTAACTATGTTAATTCTTGCAATCCAAGAGCATGGAATATCTTTCCATTTCTTTGTGTCTTCTTCAATATCCTTCAACAGTGTTTTATAGTTCTCAGTGTACAGATCTTCCACCTCTTTGGTTAAGTTTATTCCTGGGTATTTTATTCTTTTTGTTGCAATTGCAAGTGGGATTGTATTCATAATTTCTCTTTCTGCTACTTCATTGCTAGTGTATAGAAATGCAACTGATTTTTGTATGTTGATTTTGTATCCTGCAGCTTTACTGTATTCATTTATTATTTCTGAAAGCTTTTTGGTGGATTCTTTAGGGTTGTCTACATATAAAATCATATAATCTGCAAATAGTGACACTTTCACTTCTTCTTTTCGAATTTGGATTCCTTTTATTTCTTTTTCTTTCCTGGTTTCTCTGGCCAGGACTTCCAATACTATGTTAAATAATAGCGGTGAAAGTGGGCATCCTTGTCTGGTTCCTGTTCTTAGAGGGATAGCTTTCAGTTTTTCACCATTAAGAATGATGTTAGCTGTGGGTTTGTTATATATGGACTTTATTATGTTGAGGTACTTTCCTTCTCTACCCATTTTATTCAGAGGTTTTATCATAAATGGATGCTATATCTTGTCAAATACTTTCTCTGCATCTATTGAGAGGATCATGTTATTTTTATTCTTCATTTTGTTAAAGTGGTGTATCACATTGATTGATTTGTCCATGGTGAACCATCCTGGCATCCCTGGAATAAATCCCACTTGCTCATGGTGTATGATCTTTTTAATGTATTGTATTTGATTTGCTAGTGTTTTGTTAAGGATTATTGCATCAATGTTCATCAGTGATATTGGCCTGTAATTTTCTTTTTCTGGTGTCGTCCTTGTTGGGTTTTGGTATCAGGGTAATGTTAGGGCTTTGTAGAATGAGTTAGGAAGCTTCCCCTCCTCTTCAGTTTTTTGGAAGAGTTTGAGAAAGATAGGTGTTAACTCTTCTTTGAATGTTTGGTAGAATTCACCACAGAAGTTGTCTGGAACTGGACTTTTATTTTGGGGGAGGTTTTTGATTACTGTTTCAATCTCCTTACTGGTGATTGGTCTATTCAAATTCTCTCTTTCTTCTTGATTCAGTTTTAGAAGGTTGTATGATTGTAAGAATTTATCCATTTCTTCTAGATGATCCAATTTGTTGGCATACGGCTTTTTGTAGTATTTTCTTATAATCTTTTGTATTTCTGAGGTATCCATTGTAATTTTTCTCCTCTTTCATTTCTGGTTTTATTTATTTGAGTCTTCTCTCTTTTTTTCTTGGTGAGTCTAGCTAAGGGTTTGTCAATTTTCTTTATCTTTTCAAAGAACCAGCTCTTGGTTTCATTTATTTTTTTCTATTATTATTATTATTCTTTTAGTCTCTATTTTATTTATTTCTGCTCTGATTTTTATTATTTCTCCCCTTCTACTGATTTTGGGCTTTGTTTGTTCTTCTTTTTCCGGTTCCTTTAGGTGCACTGTTAGATTTTTTATTTGAGATTTTTCTTGTTTGTTAAGGTAGGCCTGTATTGCCATAAACTTCCCTCTTAGAACCACTTTTGCTGCACCCTGTAAATTCTGTCATGTTGTATTTTCATTTTCATTTGTCACCAGGTATTTTTTGATTTCTCCTTTGATTTCTTCATTGATTCAATTGTTGTTCAGGAACATTCTGTTTAATCTCCACATATATGTGGCCTTTCTGATTTTCTTCCTATAGTTGATTTCTATTTCATATCATTGTGATCAGAAAAGATGTTTGGCATTATTTTAATCTTCTTAAATTTATAGAGACTTGTTTTGTGGCCTAATATGTGGCCAATCCTGGAGAATGTTCCATGTGCTTTTGAAAAGAATGTGTATTCTCTGGTTTCTGGATGGAATGTTCTGTATATATCTACTAAGTCCATCTGGTCTAATATGTTGTTTAAGGGCAATGTTTCCTTGTTGATCTTCTGTTTGGATGATCTATCCATTGGTGTAAGTGGAGTGTTAAAGTCCCCTACTATTATTGTGTTACTGTCTATTTCTCCTTTTATGTCTGTTAAAAATTGCTTTATATGTTTAGGTGCTCCTATGTTGGGTGCATTGATATTTACAAGTGTTATATCCTCTTGTTGGATTGTTCCCTTGACCATTACGTAGTGACCTTCTTTGTCTCTTGTTACAGTTTTTGTTTTAAAGTCTATTTTGTCAGATATGAGTACTGCTACCCCAGGTTTCTTTTCATTGCCATTTGCATGGAGTATCTTTTTCCATCCCTTCACTTGCAGTTTGTGAGTGTCTTTAGGTCTGAAGTTTGTCTCTTGTATGCAGCATATGTATGGGTCTTGTTTTTCTATCCAATCAGCCACCATATGCCTTTGATTGGAGCACTTAGTCCATTGACATTTAAAGTAGCTATTGATAAGTATGTACTTATTGTCACTTTTTAACTTTTTTTCTGAGTGTTTCAGTAGTTCTTCTCTGTTCCATTCTCCTTCTCTTGCTCTCTTCCCTTGTTGTTTGATGGCTTTCTTCAGTATTATGTTTGGGTTCCTTTCTCTTAGATTTTTGTGTATTTATTATAGGTTTCTGGTTTGTGATTACCATGAGATTCATATATAATAGCCTATGTATATAGCAATCTGTATTAAGTTGATGGTCTCTTTAGTTTGACCTCTTTCTAAAAGGTCTACTTTTACTCTCCTCCTCCCACATTTTATGTTTTTGATATCATATCTAACTTCTTTTTTGTGCATCTGTATCCATTACCCTCTTATGGTAGAAACAGATAAATTTTTCCTGTTTGTGGCCTTCTCTTTCCCCCTTAAATAACTCCCTTTAGTATTTCTTATAGGACTGGTTTCTTGGTGATAAACTCCTTTAATTTTTGCTTGCCTGGGAAACTCTTTATCTCTCCTTCCATTTTGAATGATAGGTAGAGTATTCTTGGCTGTAGGTTTTTTCCTTTTAGCACTTTAAATATGTTGTTCCACATGCTTCTAGCCTGTAAGATTTCTGCTGAGAAGTCAGCTGATAGCCTTATGGAGTTTCCTTTGTATGTAATTTGTTGTCTTTCTCTTGTGGCTTTTAGAATTCTCTCTTTATCTTTAATTCTGGACATTTTAATTATGGTGTGTCTTGGTGTGGGCCTCTTTGGGTTTATCTTGTTTGGTGCTCTCTGTGCTTCCTGTAGCTGGATGTGTGCTGCCTTCCTTAGGTTAGGAAAGTTTTCAGCTATTATTTCTTCAAATAGATTCTCTGCCTCTTTGTCTCTCTCTTTTTCATCTAGGACAACTATAACATGGATGTTAGTGCACTTGATGTTGTCCCAGAGGTCCCTTAGACTGTCCTCACTCTTTGTAATTCTTTTTTCTTTTATCCCTTCAGCTTGGGTGATTTCCTCTAGTCTTCCATCCAGCTCACTGATCCATTCTTCTGTATCCTCTACTCTGCTTTTAAGTCCCTCTGGTGAATTTTTCATTTCCAGTATTGTATTCTTCATTTCTGATAGGTTCTTTTTCATATGTTCCATTTTTTGTTGACATTCTCACTGAGGTCATCCATTCTTCTCCCAAGATCAGTGAGCATCTTTATGACTCTTTGTTTGAATTCTTTGTCAGGTAGATTGCTCATTTCTGTTTCATTTAGTTCCTTTTCTGGAGTTTTGTTCTATTCCCTTACTTGGAACATATTCCTTCACCTCCTCATTTTGCCCCTTTTCTGTGCTTATATGTATGCATTAGGTAGGTCAGCTATGTCTCCTCATCTTGGAGAGGTGACCTTACATAAGTGATATCTCATGAGGCCAAGCAGTGTGCTTCCTTCTCATCACCAGTTCCAAATGTTCCAGGAGTGACCCCCTTGTGGGCTATGTGTGTCCTTCTGTTGTGGCAGGCTTGTTCTTGCTGTACATGACCAAGGAGGCTAAGCTTTCCCCTGGCCAGCTGGTTGTAATGCTCAGCTGTGTGTGGTTGTTGTGAACTCTTCAGTCTCTTTTTCAGGTGTGGGGTGGTCCCAGACCTTGGCTGCAAGGTCTAATAGCACATTCCTGTTGCAGTTTTCCTGTTAAGTGAGTAGGCCTCCAGTGTGGCTGGTTGTAGGGCTCAGGGGCTTACAATTGTTATAGGCCTCTGGCCTATAAGGCTCTTGTCAGCTCTCTGAGGATTGGAGCTGGGTGGGGCTGGCTCCAGTCACAGGGTCACCCAATTGTTTCAGGCTTTGGAAGGTGGGGCCAACCCCATGTGACTGTTGGAGAAGCACAAGTCTTCTGCAGCTGACAAACCCCACTGCCCACAAGTCCACACACATTGTCAACACAGTCCTGCCTCCTGTGTGCCCTGATACCCTGCAGTGGCCCCACTCACCCCACAACAGAGGCACAACACACTCTACCAACTACTCACACACTCCACCTGCTCCTCAGGTAAGACCTGCCCCACAGAGGTGGACCCACATTCCAGGCTGCAGAGAATCCAGGCAGCCCACCTATGCAGGCCCACAAGTTGCCTGAGGGGCTTGTTGTTGGGTGGGACCAGTCCCTAGGGCAGGCTGCTTGCCTTGACTGACCTGGATTAAATCAGTTCTCTAGTGGGTCGCACAGGGCCTGGGCTAGCATGCCAGGAGGAGAACTCCAATTGTGTCTGCCAGTGTCTGTGTCAGCATGCTCACACCAGGTCACAACAATGGCTGCCACCAATGTCTCAGTCCTGGAGAGGTCTCACCTCTCACCAAGATGCACCCAGAACCTATCATGTGAGTCTCTTTTCACCAAAGGACAGTGCACCTTTCTTTCTGGTGATTTTAGGTTGCTTTCTGAGACAGGTGAATTTGCACGTGGGCCATTTAAGAGCAGGCTTTAATTTCCTTATGTCCCAGCTTTTCTGGCTGTATTCCCCATTCTTGTTAGTAGTCAGCAAAGCCAGATATTATGACTCTTGTCTCAATTGTGCTGGGTCCAAAAAATATTTATAGCAGCAACGCTCCCCTGTTCAGGTCCCCCACTCCTCCAGGAAATGCTGTGTATGTTTGGATTGCTCCCAGGAAGCCACAAAGGGCTGTGGCTTGTGAAAGTGGTGTTTTTTCTCTCCAGAAGGGAACTTCTGCCTCTTCCACCTCAGTCAGGACTGTTGTTTGTTGCAGGGCTTCCTCTTGTCCAGTTTTCAGTTCTCTCTCAGGGGTAATTATTCCAAGAGTAGTTGTAAGTCTGCTGTGTCTGTGGGAGGAGGTGAATTCAGAGTCTACCTATGCCACCATCTTGACTTCTCTCTATATAGTGTTCTTATTGTGATTTTTAAAAATAATTTGTAGAAAGATGGTTGTTGTTTTTACAAAAGCATTTTAGGGAAGGAAAACCTTTCTTTTCTTCCCTTCTAGGTTCCTTGGCTGGTCTAATAATTAAATTGACATAAGATAGATTGAGAGGAGAAAAACAAATTTCATTTCCTACATATGGGAGCCCATAAAATATGAGACTTGAAGAAGTGATCAAAGCTCACAGCTTTTATACATTTAGACAAGGAAACAATAAATTTGTGAAGAATTGACAAGACAAAGGGGTTTGTTTATACAACCTTCTCGGCCCTAAATTCCCTGTCTCTAGTGATAAGGATACATTCTACCCTCCTAGTACAGGGAGAATATCTTTCACATGAAAGATTTATTTTCTGCTATTTGGGAGACAAAGGAGGTTGGCATGCCCTTGCAACAGCTGTTTCTTACATAACTTTAATTCAAAATAGTCAATATGCCAAAGTGGCATATTTTGGCATGGCTTAGTCTACTCCCCTTCAGCATTATTCAGGCTTTAATCTGGATTATAAGTTATACTGCAAAGGAGAAAGAGGTAAGACCCTGAAAAAAATCATTGCACGTCTAGACAAGAGTAATTATAATCCAAAACATTCTTAGGGAAGCCTCTCGTTCAAGGTGGCATTTGAAGAACTATGTAATTGCAAAGTTTATCTTCACAGCTCTTACTGGAGAGATGCTTGAAATTCATCATTATCAGAGTCCCTTAACCTTTGTATCCTCTGACTTCATTTCTAAGTTACATTTGTACATGTAGACAAAAGAGATATATTAGATAAGTAGTCTACATCACTAGGTTTCTTACTCAGTGTAGGAAACAAGGTTCTGTAAAACTATCAGGAGATAAATTAAAGGATTCTGATTTTTCTTTCTCTCCTCTTTCTCCTCCTCCTCTACTTCCTCCTCTTTCCTATTCTCTCTGTCTAAGATGACAATTGAGATACCTCTATTTAAATGGTAGAATGAAAAATCTTAGATGGTCCTAAATCATAATTTTTGTCTTACATCTTTTTTTTCATCAGTACGTTCCTGGACTATATTTTTAACCAAACAAATTTTTATTTGGGGGAAAAGATGATGGTATGTGCAATACCATGAAACAGGAAAGCACATATGTATGGGACCAGGTGAGTACTTTAGTCTACCTGGAACTGTACTGTCTACATATGCCTGTTTAAATTAGTTAAATTTTAGTAAAATTAAAAATCCAATTCCTCACTCATGGAGTCTACATTTCAAGTGCTCTATAGACACGTGTAGCTATTGACTTTCATGTTGTACAGAACATAAAGCACAGAGCTCAGTTTTTATTTCATCTCTTTAGGTAAGCTTCATCTGAATTGCTTTTCCCCCTCTTCATTCACACTGGCTCACATGTTCTCTACTTTCATGAGATCTCTCTTCCTTTCTTTGAAATTCTTACCTCAATTTGCAAACGTACATTGGTTTATATTAGTAACCAAGTCTTTACTGCTCTAACTTCCATTAGACAAAGTGCCATTGCAGCAAACAGAGTCAAGAAATATTTTTGAATAAATGAGTAGATGGGATAGTAGATGATATGGCTTGGGGAAAAGTCAGCAAAATATCATAAGGAATGTGGAGGCTAGAAAGGAACTTAAACAGGGATGAGACACCACAATTTTATTTTTAAGTGAAACTGTTTATACTTCAAATCAAGTAGATACTGTAAGGGAGGAAAATTTTTTTTCCTACTGCCCTTCTAGTTTCTCTGGCTGAGGCCTTGTAAACTGGGCTGACAAAAGACTGGTTAACAAGAGAAAAACAAATAGAAGTTTATCAGTTTATCAGAAGTTTATCAGGCTTACACAGGGGAGCACTCAGAGATGAGTAACACAAAGGACTGGTTAGAGCTTGGGCTTATACA
Source organism: Tapirus indicus (assembly GCA_031878705.1). NCBI lineage: Eukaryota > Metazoa > Chordata > Mammalia > Perissodactyla > Tapiridae > Tapirus > Tapirus indicus. The sequence goes on along the minus strand of CM062927.1, from coordinate 24,652,580 downwards.
GCATCTTAGCAAAGGAACAAAAAATTTGAGAGAAGTGACAAGGAAAAGGAAAAGAATTTTGAGTTTCTAGGGTGGCAATTGTGAGAAGGCAGATGTGTGGGAACTAATGTAGATAAAGTCTACTCAGGTAAGTTTATTATGCAGATTCCACTGGTGCTGTCTCCCAGCTGATAAAGGTCTAAAATTGTCTTGAATGATTAACCTTTGTCCTTCCTGGTAGAGAAGAGAGGGGCACATCTTTTTAAATTTATGTCCTGCTTTTAGGCAAATTGGAGGAGCGCAGAGAGCTTTTTTTGTATCTGCATCTTTTCAATAGCCTTCAGCTCAAGATAATGCTTATGCCAAAGAGACATATTTTGGGCTGGCATATTCTACCACCCTAAAATGCTTAATGCCCTTGACCCCACACCCAACCACTGTGGCATGTCCATTGTAGAATCGTGCCATTTTGGCATCATCCTTGACAATTTTCTTAGAAGGATTTTTGTGTGTGTGTGTGTGTGTGTGTCACTGCCTTCTTCCTTCTCTATGTAGACACAGTTTCTTTCAATAGCATAAAAAAGCGACGTGAAAATCTTGTTAGGAATTCATACTGAGATTAGAGAAGATACTTCAAAGGACAAACTTGAAGATGCTTATCTAATATGCCCTAAAGATAATCATATAAAAAATCCCACCTAGGATTCAAACTACACTTATTATATTCCTTAATAAAGCAATAATTTTCCTTTTGTCCCTACTACAGAATGTTCTTTATTTTTAACTTTCAGATATGACACAATTATCTGAGTTTATGAAGTTACAAAGTTGCAACTAACTCCTCAGAATGCTTTATTTGAGTCTTAAAACAAAAAAGAGGAAAAAGAAAAACCCTCCAGGTTACACACACTATTTCCCAGTTGGTAAGCAGTAAAACTGCCATTTTTTTCTTATTTGATGAAATATGATGGATGGGAAAGTATTTACCTACTAGTAGAAAAATATTAATGCTGAAAAGTTCATTTGTCCAAGGCTTAAGGAATGTATGTTACTCTTTTATAAAAATGAAATATAATTACTGCTAATGGTCTTTTTCTACTTAATAAAATATAACCATCCTTTATAAATAATATTATATAAAGAATATGTAAAGAATATAAGCATTCTTTAGCAAATTAATTTAAAGCTCACTTCTTGGATATATCAAATGTCATGGTTACACAGTCATCAAAAGTGCTCTATTGCAGCTATTTTCTTGTAAACTTCTGTATGTCATATAAATTTTGTGTTCCTTGGTTTCCCTACGTTAAGCAGTATGGCAATAGAATACATCAAATTATTCAAGGTCTGAATGGTAAGTAACAAGCTAGTTACCAGACCGATGACATTTTACTAAGGACATCTAATGCCCATTTTCTTGGAATTCACAATGTACAATATGATTAAGATAGTGAAGAAGATAAATGCCAGGTAAAAATGTTGTTCTGGTAAGATATTAAAGGAAAGAAAGGTTAACATTTTTCTTACTGGTGGCTATAAAACTATCACAAAGATTTCTCTTTCTTTCTTGTCATCTTTTTTGGTGTCTTCTAGGATAAAACACTTGAAGATGAATGGATTATAAATTAGACAGGTGTTGTACTCTTCTCAGGGTTAAATGCTTACAAAGAATCTGATCCTTTAAGAAACAATCTGCATAATGAGGCAGAATTTCTTTGTTCTATAAAATAGTAGATGAATTGCAATTTTGAAGACCCTGCAAAAATAATGGTTAATTGTAACCACATTTTTATTTTCTGAAGCAAAGTTATGACCCTATGTCTTTGAACCTAAGTCCGTTTTCTCAATATAGGGCTTATAAAGCTATTGCATTTTTTTTCACTTGAAGTTAATGTGTGAAAATCACAAGAAAAAGATGAACATGAAGTCACCTTTATTTTTATATAAATTATGCTCTAGGGAATTCTATTTTCTCAGAACAGGAGGGGGCATTTAAGTGGGAAGTATGATAAAATAAACAACTTAAATCATGACTTTAAGACTGGGTAAGAACAGGAAGTTTTAAATAGAACAATTCAGAATAATGCCTTTTTATTATTTTTCCTGATGGTTCAGACAAGTCATAAAAATCCTACTTCAATATTTCAGTAGTGATGAGGGCCTATTGAATATGGAAACTGTGCTGGACATTCTGGGTATAATGAAGCATAGGATATATTCCGTAATCTTACCTCTTTGATAGACATATAAACAAAAAGCTTAAAAAACTTTGTAGTAAGAATAACAACAGGATGATTCAGGAGATACAGAATAATTCAGATAAGAGTATGATTTACTCCATCTGGGGTGTCAGTAAAGGTTTCCCAAAGGAGGTAATTAGGATTATCAGCATTAAAGGAAGGACTAGTATGCTGATTTTGTATGCAGATATATCATGACACTGAGTGTTTTCTTTGTTTTGTTCCATTAATACATAAAATAAAGATGGTTGTAAACACACATAACCTTAGCATAGTGAACATTCAAATGCCAGGTATGTCATTCATTTAAAATAGTCAGCAGGCTTTTGTGCTCAATAAAAATAAATGTAAAACACAAAGAAAGGAAAGGGTCCTTTTTTTGTTGTTGTTAACAATGTGTCACTTATTGTGTGGGGGAGGTTGAATTGCCACTGAAAACCTCTTCTTTCTATAAATGGCAAATCTGTAGGGTAATGTAACAGAGAAGTAATGACAAAGCAGAATTGTTTGGCTATAATCAGGAACTACAACTAAAATGTACCTATAAAGACTATCTAATTAATTCAGCTGACAGCTGCCTTATCACCAGTGAAAATTAAGCCAAGTTTGACCAAGAACTTGAAACATAATTCAGTTAGTAAACTATTGAAGACCAACGGAGGAAAAAGTACTTTCTGTGTACTTGTTTTTAAATATTCATGCTATCGAACCATTCCCAGTAAATGCATAAATGACAACATAATATTCAACTGTAACAGTTGGTGGAAGCCATTTTAAGTAGCAGTTTAACAAACAGAGATGAATTTTAATTTGCAATGCCAGTTGAGCTGTAATAAAAACTAGTATTCCAGCTGTGAAAAAAAAAAAAAACACCACACAGCTTGGTTTAGAGTTATTTACAGTTTATTTTATTATTATTATTATTTTTTTACTTTACAGTACAATGAAACCATCTTGTTTCTATCCACACCAGAAGTTTGTTAAATCCCAAAACATGTCTTAGGAAATGAGAAAGGCATGTCTTTAGGGAAATAGAAATATCTTTGTTGTATTAGATTACAGTGTTCAATTTAGCACAAGTTAACTTAGCAGCTGAATGTGTTACAGTTTTCGTACTATTTCAGAAATTGTAAAGATTAGAGCAAATGGAAAATTTGGGCTGTTACTTTTGAGGTAAATGGAAAACAGGTTTTTCAAACAGTGGAGTTCACAAAATCGTATTTTTGCAATCAATGCTCATTTCCTGGGTTGATATTTTATTAACAAAAATATCAACTTGTCATTTATCAGGAAAGCATTGTAGAGAAATCCACTTGCATTCTTGACTCTAAGCACTAAATTGCGCCAATGTAGAAATTTTTGTAGATCCACTATCCTATTCCCATAATGATAGTCGCACTAGTAAATAAGAACTAAACCTGCATAAATGGGCACCATGGGCTTCCAACTTACTATTCCATTTTACTATGATTTTTTAAATTATGCTGCCACCCTTTAAAAACGTTATTCATAGGATTTTGTGGATTTACCAATATAATTGTATTTTTTTAAATGGAGGTGAAGAAAGGAACTATGACAGGAAAAAAATAATGAGAAAAAAGAACAGGGGCTTGCCCCGTGGCCAAGTGGTTAAAGTTCTGTGCACTCCGATTTGGTGGCCCAGGTTCGCGGGTTCAGATTCCAGGTGCAGACCTACACCACTCATAAAGCCATGCTGTGGCAGTGACCCACATATAAAATAGAGGAAGATTGGCACAGATGTTAGCTCAGGGTGAATCTTCCTCAGCAAAAAATAAAAATAAAAAAAAGAACAATATCCACTACCAAGAGAATCCTTCCTCTGCCTTCTGAGGATGCTAGAGTGCAATAAACATGCTTTGTTGCTGAATGAGGAGTCAGTATGGGACCATGAAAGCTAAGTAGGGGAGAAGAATGAGGAATACACTGCTTAATGTGAAAAAGGGGGCTTCTATGACCCAGTGGCAGAGCTCCAGAAAGGAGGGATGAGCTGGGAGAAGACGAGGCAGGAAAAGAAGGAGAGTGGAGAGAGGGTTTGTGGAGAGGGGATGGAAAGCAAGAGAGAAAGAGAGGCAGAGACAGAGAGAGACAGATGGACAGAGAGAGACAGAAAGAGAAGGCATGGGTGAGAGTCAAAAGCACAGCTGCTAAGAAGAGGAAATGAAGGGAAAAAGATGATAAAATGGAATATTTAGGTAGTTTTGCTTGATGCATGATGTGTAATATCATCTATCTATTTATTCAGGAAAACGTTACTGCAATTTTACATTACTCTGCATTACTTTTGGAATTGAATCTGTGGTCTTTGGATATGAAAACATTCTGAAGCTTCTCCCAAGGAGGCACAAGGGAGACCTGGAGTCTCCAAAGGGGTCAAGTTACTAAAATTCTCTCTAAGTTATATATGTGCCCCTCCAGAGACATAAACACTTACCTCTCTTTATGTAGAAGAATATATAAACTTTTGATATTCATGTTAGCCAAATATCATCAAATATCTCTTCACCATTGCATATCCAATGATAAAAGAAGTACAAAAACAATTTATTTTATGTCCCTTTAATATCGGGGCTTGGAACATAGCAGGTACATAACAAAATATTTGCTGAAGGAATGAATACACAAATAGTTTTTTCAAAACATATAGGTTTTGCTTTTGTTTAATATTATTATATCCCTGTTATTATTTTAACAAAGTGTCCTTGGACCTTTGGCTGATGGGGAGAAAGAGAATTCTCTACCCACTCTGGGTCCTTTCTGGCTGGGCTACAAGTTAAATTGACCTGAGGCCGAATAGCAGGAGAAAATCAAACAAAGCTTTACAAAACATGTATACATGGGAGAGACCAGGGAGTGTCTCTCGACAAAATGGTGGAGAGCCTCCTCTTATATAGACAAATGAAGATTTTGGGGGGAGTTGGGAGTGTCAACCATGAGTGATTACAAGAAAAGCACAGTGAGGTTATTATGCAGATTTAAGCCCTCACCTTCCACATTGACGAGTTTCTAGAGATGAGGTCATCCACCCCTCTTCCCAGTACAGAGAAGGAGATACCTTTACAAATGGAGATTTCCCTTACAAATGTAAATGTATGGTAAACAGAACTTTGGTAGGAATGGGTGTAGCAAAGACCCTCCCAGTCTATTGATACCCAGAGTCATCCAAGGTGAAGGCCCATGCCAGGGACAGGACTTCCATCCCAATTCCGTTTAGAGAGGTGGGGGGGGTGAAGGTCAAAGCCTCCTTCAGAGCAAGGTGGAGAGAGACACATCTTGAGGTGGCCTTCTGATCCCCCGCAGGGCCCACTAAGGATTCCAAACATGATTTCTTCAGTTCTGTTTGGCTTAAGAATCTGACATGGTAACCGGTGTTGCTACTACTGCACTTCAGATCACTTAATTTCTCAAAATAGTGTCAGTGAAAAGTCTCTGTGGAGAGCACAGCGATGCAGTGAAAGCTGTAACATTCTGTAATGAAACCTAATGAAAAAATCTCTGGGCTAGATTAGATGGTGCTCTGATGTGAGGCCAAGCAAAAGAGAACACTTAAGAGAAGTCCATGGAGTTGAAATTACACTTTGCAGAACAGGCAGGCCGTGTGAGGAGCTGAGGACGGACTACCAAAACATCAGCAGTGTTATCTGCATTTTTTTTAAACCTCCCCAGAGACTGGCTGTGAAAGCAGACTGCTTCTAGAGAGATGTCAGCATGAGCTGCTAGAGATCTATTTTCTGCATCTAACATCAGGATGTGTGGTCTGACAGGTGTGAGGGTATTTCTAGGGACAACGGCTCTGAGTATTTGAAATAGGAACCGTCAAGTAATATTGTGTTACCTTAGAATTCCTGGAGATCAAGAGGTAATCTCAGAAAGGATTGAGTAGGAAAATGTGAGTAAGGTGAGAGGAGAAAGAAATATAAATACTGATGGAAAATAAAGAGAGCTTTTTGGAATAAGTCAAGGAAAAAAAAAATAAAGGAGCATAGTGACCCTTATATAAGGCCTCTGGATTTCTCACACCATCCAAATTCTCAAGAAACTGAACTGGATATGAAAGTAATTATAGTAAATTCACAATGCAAAGAATTTGATCACATCAACTAAATATGTGTTTCAGACACTCAGGACAAGCATTCCCAATATCAAAATAGCAGGGAAGAAAATTAATCATCAGAATATTGGTTGGTGAATCAATGATCAAGGAAAAAAACATGGAAGGGTTTTCTGGATCTTTTCATTAATTTAATCAGAATTTATTTATTTTGTAATATGAGCATGAGACCATGCTAGGCATTGTTGGGGATCCCCAACAAGTGGAAATGCAACAGTTTCCCAGTATATGCACAGCCTTATTTTGAGACCAAACACTCAAATAAAATCAGAGAGGCAGCCCAGCTTTTGTAGCAATATGGGCAAATCTGGCTTCCACTCCCAGGTCCTCCAGACTTTCTACCCAGGTGACAGCGGGCAAGCCACTAAACTCTACCTAACTTTCTCACCTATACAATAGGGATACTAAAAGAGGTCCAAAGAGAAGCTGGGAGAAAACATTTCCTACAGTTCCTGGTACATATTTATGACTGATAGATTTTTTTTTAAAGTCACTTTTGCTTGTGAACAAAATAACAATTTGGGCATATAGGAAATATTTTAACATAGGCTTAGATCAAGGGACAAATTAAGTGTTTTAGCAAAATAATGATTAGGCCAACTTAAAAAAAGAAAAATACAGTAAGTAATTTTTTTAAATTACAGTAATTTTTTACAGCAAGAAGTAATTTTTTAAAAAGCAAAAGAAACAGCAAGCAGAGTTGTATGGTTATTGAGTGTTTGGGTGTTCACACTCCAGTATCAGACAGCCTGGGTTTGAATCCCTCCTCCACATGCTCGTCTGTACAATGGGATAATAACAGTACCAACCTCATAAGTCTGTGGAGATAATATATGTAACGTATTCAGAGCTGTGCTTAGCACATGGGAGCACTCAATAATAACTAACATTGATTACTAGTATTACTCTGACAGCTTTAAGCAGTTACCTGCCTGGCAGTTTTCTCAGAGAAATCTCTTGCCCTCAGACTAGATCAGATTTCCCTGTTAACTGGTCTCACAGCTACCTGTATTTATCTTTCTCTGTACTCATCACAATTCCAAATTCAAAAAATTATTGGCATAAAGTTTAATTTAATAATTGGCTCCCTCAGGACCAGGCAGCTCCCTGAGGGCAGGTCTTCTGTTCCCAATCATGGGCAGTATTTCTTCAGTGCCTAGCCCAGCCTCCAGCACTTGGTAAGCACTCAAATATGCATTGAATAATGAAATAAATGGAAAGGAAAAGATAAATGGCTATCTCCAAGGGCTATTTTTTATGTGTAGTTTTGCTTTAGTTTTTCTTTTTCATCACAAGGATTTTCCTATTCAAAATGTGTATGTAACACAGCATGCACAGCAGTACAGAATATTTCATTAGCAGGCTGAGAAGAAGGAGAAAAGGAGACCATTTACATGTAAATGTATGTTTAACTCAGCCCCTGATGGAGAATACCCAAAGGGTGCTGCCAGCTTCCTTAGATAGTCTTTGGAAGCCTAATGCAGATAGATTAATAGTAGGGTAGCCGCATGCGTGCTGGGCTGTGCAAAATAGCAGAGGAGAGACTGACAAACTGCCTCCACTGGCTCCAGAATGAAATAATGCTGCGACATCCACTTCCTTTGACTTTAGCATGTCACCAGTCAAGAGTGACTCAGAAGAAATGGAAACGTTTCTCTAGATATATAAAAATAAACCTTCCTTTGACCCACAAAGTTATTTTACTAAGAAAAACTTAGGCTGTATCACTGGTCCTGATTGAAACTCTTGAACTTCGTGAGCCCATCTGGGGCAAAGACTAGGTCTTTGTTTTCTCTCTAGCTGGTGCGAATGTCCATGAGAGATAAGCTGGTTTCAAATACCTACAGCAACTCTTACTAATAGTGTGATTTGGGGCACACTTCTTAACCTCTCCCTAAACTTCAATTTACACTTCTGTAAATCAGGGACGAAAATAGAATCGAGCTCACAGTGTTAGAGGAAGATTAGATGAGATAATCAATGTAAAGCGCACAGCCCAGTGTCTGGCCCTTAGTAAGTACTCAGAAAATGTTAGCTCTCTTCTCTTCAAACTGCGGAAGTTTCTCATAAAGTTAAACATCCATCTATCCTATGACCCAGCACATCCACTCTTAGGTTTTTATCAAGAAGAAATGAAAAGCTGGGTCCACAAAAATGCTTATACTTAAGTAATAAGAACCAATAACTAGAGGGAAGAGGGCAGGTACAACTGTCTAGAATAGGGAAGGAAAAAATGACTTTGGATTTAAAAGAAAAGGAATTTGCTTATTGAATATTTTTCCAAAGGGTTATACTCAAGTTAAAACTTTTTATACTATAGCCTCCCTCCATTTCAACATTGAAATATAAGCTATTTAATTATTAAGATATTTAATAACCCCACCTTCCTCCATCCCAATCATATTCTGTCACCAGCCTCATTAAGACTGTCAACTGCAGGCACCCTGTACCCCAAACAGACGAGAAGTTAGAACTGCAAGACTGTATTTTTATCACTTTGGAAAATGCTATTATACATCATTGCACATTTTAGTTTGAAGGAGTGTTACATAATGAAAGGGTTTTGGCCTTTGGAATTGAAAAGATTTTTCCAGATGTCCAGCCGCACAATAAGAAAGCCATTGCTATCTCAATTTTCCAGAAAAATCAGAGAACCATCTAAGGTCACACAGTTAAAGGGTGGAGCAAGGATTCAGACCTAAATGTTTCTGATTTCAAAGTCCATGAATCACTTAAAATTAAGCAGTCCTTTCTACTCTTTATCAAGAATAAAGAAAGTTGTTTTTTGAGGTGTGTTAGCATATGCTGAGTTTCTCTGTCTGTATATTTGAGTGGCTCTTTAAGTAGACAGTTGCAGTCAAATTACACATAATATGCTTTAAGATTCTCCAACGAAAAGGCTAAGCAAGTTTAATTACAGAAAGCCTGAGTATGAGATTCCAGAAGGAATAGTCAGAGACTGTGCACGTTATAAACTCGAGTGGGGTCTGGAAAAGGATGATTACAGAATGTGGCATTCTGTCAATTAATTGCCACCGAAGACTAGATCAGGCCAGCTGCTCCAAGCTTATTATTGAAGTCCACATATTTCAGCTGAATAAAAATTTAGCAATCTGTTTTCTATTATGATTTCTTATGTTCAACATTGCATAATCCTAACAGTTATATGAAACCATCATCTCATATTAAGTAAACTCATTTCCATTCTTTCTGGGAAGAAAAATAATAAAATCTCAGCCACATTAATGCTAACAGCTTATCTAGCATATTTAGAATAAACACAAAATTGTTATGATATTCTTTTTGTATTTCATGGCAATATAATAAGGATTAGTATATGAACACTAGACTATAATAAAGAGGGGAATTAAAATCACTCTCATATTTGCAGCAGGTAAACCTTTGAAAATAGGTTAAAATGCTCCCTTTGATATCGTAATAATTGGAATGTGTGAATTTTTTCCCATTGAAGTCCCACTTATCAGCATGTTACAGAAGGTAAAAAGTATGTTTTTAGGGATAGGGAGATTTAAGGCATCAAAGTTAAAGAATGGAGAAAAGACTCATATCCTTTATATGATAAAATTAAAAAAAAAGACTTCATTACCTGCAGCCTTTTGAGAAGACCTGCCACCCACAAGTAGGAACATAAAGAAACACACTAGGTCTACAGAAGATCAAGATCTCCAAATGTCTGCTTCACGCTGCTTGAACTATTAACACCGTTCAATGAGAACCTCAGATCCTGCCCTTTGGCTCATCACATTTGTTAATTCTACATACTCTTCTTAGTATTTCTGGCCAGTACCTCTAAAATGGTATTTTTCACTCTTCTTTAGTTCCAGGGCGGCCATATTCCTAAGAATAGAAACTCATGGACTCATCCGAACCCCAGTCCCTATCTTCATCTCCATTAGGGTAACCAACAGTTCAGGTTTTCCTGAGACTGTCCAGATTTTAGCACCGAAAGTTCCACATCCAAGGAAATCCCTCCTACCAGGGGCCCCAGAATAGTCATACCAGCATTTTCTGGTATCCTATATCCATGTATCCTATATCCATTGGGTAAGAGGAGGAGAGTTACCTGTCAAATCAACATTTTTATAAAAAGAATTACTGTGCTATATATTACACCACATGGATAGATTTCATCTTCTTACAGTGTTGGTGACCAATAGAATGATTATGATACACAGTATTTTTCTTCTGTTTTTTAATTATTTATTTTTAACATCGCTTTCTATTTGCAAAACAAGAGAACACAGTCTCACTTTCAAATTCAACCAAAATGTCAAAAAGAAATGACTGGTTTTCCAACCATCATGTCTGAAATTTATCAAGTAATTTGGATATGTAAAGAACATTTGGATTCTATCCTTTCAGCAGAGACCAGGAAGAAAAACTGTCCTGGAGAATGTGAATGTCCGATGGTCAGGGGTGGAGATGAAAAGCTTCACATAATTCCTCTGAATTTTAACTATTTTCTTTACTTTGAAAGCAGTTTATTATTTCTTCCTGTTTTTATTTAATGTTTTGAAACAGCAGAGCTTTTATTTGTTGCAAAAGAAGTACATAGCTATCTATCTGGCACCTAGGAACAAAATCTGTTACTTGTGAAGAACCTCAAAGACGTTTATTCATTTGAAGTTACATCCATGGATCACTCTTCCCAGTCTTAAGATGCATTCAAGGAGAGAAGAACAGAAAATCCTGAGCTGTAGTTTTTCATGAAATAGAACTGGCATTCAAAGGGGCATTCCACATATCAAAGAATTCTTCCATTAGACAAAAAGCAGACCGATAGTTGAAAGTATCTGAAAATATGGTAATGATTAAATTACTTACTGTAAAGAGAAAACCTCAAGACCCCATTACCATATATTGAAATCTGCCAAGTCTATTTTCCTTTCATAGGGTGCGTAAATAAAAGGAAAACCAAAGAAACTTATGGGGAGGAGAATGCAGGAATTTTAGTTGTCAAATTAGCATTATTCTAATAGATTTACCACAGACTTACCAGACAAAATCAATCATCAAAATCAGGTATGCATTCTGTATGGTGTCCTCTTCCTCAGATACACATCTTATTTATAAAACATAATTTTAGATTCCATATGAAGTAATTTCAACAGAATTCTCATATGTACTCAATTGTAACTATGTTACTAAAATTATTCTCTAGTAAATATGGTCTCAAATATAAAATAGTGACATATGTAATAAGTGAATGAGTGGTAAACTTTAATTTTATGTTCATATTAAGTGAAAATATTTTTCATAGTTTTAGAACCACGGAAAAATCTGTGGTGGTATCTGTTCAGACAGGCAGAGCCATAGAGAATGATCTAAACAGGGGTTTCCCAAACCTTTGCAATTGAAAACAAAGGTAAATATATAAATGTATGTATATATATATCTACATACATATGCATATATGTATATTTGTACACACACGTATATTAGTAACAAAAATTTTGATAAAAATCCTTATAAAGACGAAAATCATGCACATTCATGATCCCATGAATAGATAAGCTTTCTAGATATTTTGCTTATTTTGCTGAGCAGTCTTGATATTTGTACGTAGTTATTTGAATGATTTTGCGAAAACTAGGACAATGTTAGGCTTATTGCTTAAAATCTCCTTTCTTAAAATAACAAATCATTAATATTCCCCGTGCAATTATTCTTTATAGAGAACATTCAATGTTTTACAACTTATCACAATTATAAACAGTTCTGTGATGAGCATCCCATTGGATATATCTTTAGATACTTCCATATTCCAAAATTACATCATTAGAATAAATTTCTGTAATTTAAATTTCTGTAAATAAATGTGTAATTAACATTGATACAAAAGGAAGGCTTCCTTTACACCTTTTATAAATCCATGCTTCTTAAACTTTAGTGTGCATCAGAATCCGCTGGTGGCCTTGTGAAAACACAGGTACTGGGCCCCGCCCACAGAGTTTCTGATACGGCAGATCTGAAGTGGGGCACAAGAGTTCACATATCTAAGTTCCCAGGGGACACTGATGCTGCTGATCCAGGGTCCACACTTTGAGAAACACTGTGACATATGCAGTCAAATGCTGAAAACTTTAAACCATTTAAAAGACTAGTCTTTATAATGTTAGCGTTTGTTTGAGAAAATGTGTGAGTGCACATGAACGATGAATCCGCTGCAAAAATACTAGGGTTCCGAGGGTAGGGATGAGGTTCTTAGATCACGGATCATTGATTTTCTACCAATTGATTTCAAAACAAGTGTTCATTCTTCATACTTGGATATTTTTCTATTGCCTTTTGCATACCAAATTTGCTTGCTGCTGAATAGCCATTTTGAGTTAGTTTATAATGTGCTGACTGAGAGGCACACTTAATTTTCAGCTTTGTTACCAGCTGTGATTGCTAGAGAAGTGTATTTTTTATATAAAACAAAATGTGTACAAGTATGCATATATGTCATTGCTTTAGACTTCAAATAAGGAAATACACAAAAACGGTGCAGATACTAGGAATAAGATGTACAGGTCTATGAAAAAAGAAATATACTGGAGACAAATGTGGAAATAATTAGGAGAGTTAAAAGAGAATATTTAGCCTGCATTAGATGCACAGTAGACTTAAAGTGGTTGACTCTGTTGTGCAATTGTAAAAGGAAAAATAAAGCATGTGCGTATGTTACAAATATAACAGCAAATAGTGTTAGGGATTTGGCTTTTGTTTTCATGTGTAGAGCTCTCTAGGAAGAAAACTCCGGAGAAGATGAAATGGTGACTTTCATGGACCAAATGCCCAGCCTAAGCAGTAAATGAATTATTCTTTACTAATGGTTGGGTCAGCACCGCTTCTGTATTTCACTATCACCCTCCTTAGCCCTCTTCTTCAGGTAAAGGGCTTCTCTCATAAAACTGGATTGGAGACCTGGACTTAGGTCTGGAATGGAACAGGACTTCCAACTCTCTATTTCTTCAATTTTCAGATGCCTGCACAGGCTCGGTCTGATTTATTAATCTAATCCTCGTGAAGGAATTGGAACCTTGAGAGTGATGGCTGGGCTTGTGAAGACAGGATCAGCCAGGTTAGTTTGCCAAATCATTGCCAGAAGCTTAAAAAGGATTTGCTGTGCAAGTGTTCAGGAAAGGGAAGAATGAGCAAGCTTTGTCACTTCCCTTTTTATAATGCATTAATCCCTCCCTTTAGTTTCTATTGGTTATATTTAGCCAATCAGATTAGCAAATCCTCATACCTAGACAAAGGAGCAGAGATCAGAGAGTGCAGGGCACTAAAAATTGGATTAAATTATCCTATTCCTCATTGGCCTTGGGATAAATATTCAAGGAACAGAAATTGTCAGCACTCAGTCTCCCACCCTAACCCCACACAAGCACACAATTATGTCTAGAAAGCAAGGTGCAATTATGTGCTTTTTAATATTTTAACTCTCTTTTCTAGCAAAGTTTATTCAGCATGTTTATATTAAACAAAATCAAGATTGTCTAGTATCATACATTTGTACAAAAGCATCCCTGGAAAAGAAACCATGTGAAGAGCTTTTTGAAAGGGAGTGGGGGTGGTTGGGGTCCAGCTTGTGGAAGGAAAACTTTTTAATACATCCCACAAACAAATTTTACCCCACGCCTGGCTATATAACTGAAGAACCATATCATGGGCAAAGTATGTCTGTGATTTAAGCACTGATGTACTGGGAAAGCGCTTTGTGCAAGAAAAATATTTTTAGGGTTGGCCTGAAGAGTTGTAGGAAAATGCAACCTGATTTACAAACTAGGGAAGCATGGCCAACATAGTAATGGAAAGGGTAGTTGGATAGCTTAATAAAAATTTTTCTTGGCAGAAATATGACAACATACCAGTATCATTTCAGTGCCTAGCATGTAATAAATTTCAATCCCTTTTTTTTTTTTTTTAAAGAACATTTTATTTATTTTTTTTTTTTGTGAGGAAGACCGACCCTGAGCTAACATCCGTCACCAATCCTCCTCTTTTTGCTGAGGAAGACTGGCCCTGGGCTAACATCCGTGCCCATCTTCCTCTACTTTATATGGGACGCCGCCACAGCATGGCTGACAAGCGGTGCGTCGGCGGGCGCCCGGGATCCAAACCCGCGAACCCCGGGCTGCCAAGCGCGGACTAAACGGCTGCGCCACCGGGCGGCCCCCTCAATCCCTTTTTAAAACAACATTTATTGAGAGAATGTGTGCAGTGTCATTCAAAGGCTTGAGAATCATGAAAATAAGAGTGCACTGTGAGTTATAATCAGGCCTCCCCCTCTCATCATGTATTGACTTAACATTTACTAGACCTATAGTAGTAGTTCCCAAAGTGTGGACCATCTACTACTCAATGATTTTAGGTACTAAGTGAGAAGAATTTAAATGGCACATAGATATGGCATTATATACTTTGAATCTCCTAGAAGGGAAAGAAATGTTCTTGAAATAATCAATAGGAATTAAAGAGACTGAAGGGGTATGTCCTTTTGTAGCTACTGTGACTTTCACATCAAATTAATACTTGCTTCTCTCTCTCTCTTTCTCTCTCTCAGTCTCTCTCTCTCTCATGTATATATTTCAACCAAGTGATCTGTCTATATATTCAAAGACTTAGACAGGCAATAGAACCTGAAAGTCAAAATAACATTTACAAATTTTTTTTTTTTTTTTTTTTTTTTATGATTATCTTCCTTTTATATGACTACTGCAAAAATAAAATGAATATAATATCTATCTACCTTAACAGTTCCTTTTAAAATACAGTTTTATAAGTGCAAATTGATCCTGTTTAGAGAAAAAATTAAATAAGAAACTGTGCACGTAGTTTACAGAAATCATAAAAAATATGAGTAATGTAGAAAAATGAAGTTTGGGAAGTATTAGCCAACAGCTATTAAACATCACTTTGAATAGCTAATAGGCATCTCAAAATCAGAATAGTCAAAGCAGAATCTATTTTTCATTCTGCCCACCTGACTTGCTAAGCTTTCTCCACTCTTTCCCTTCTTAATCTTATGGATTAGTCTTCACGCATCTGCTCAAACTAAAGACCCAACGTTATCCTTGAATCTGCTCTTACCCTCATCTCCCAACAAATGCTTCAGAAAGTCCTATTTAATCTACCTGCAAAACAATCTGAAACTTTTCAGCTCCCCTATTGCCATCTTGGTCTAAACCCTAGTCATCTCTCCTAACCTGAATCCCTGTTTCCACTGTTACCCACCAGCCTCCATAATGCATGTCCTACACAACATTTGTCATCATTTTAAGCATAATTCAGATCATTTCCCTCCACTGACTTCCCATTACCCTAAGAATAAAATATAAACTGCTTGTGACCTCTGAGGTCGTATCTCATCTTTCCCCTGCCTCCCTCTCGATTTCACGTCTTCCCTCTCCACCGTCTTTTCCCCATCCACCACAGGTCTACCCTTTATATCAAGCACTCCAAGCTAGGTTCCATCATTGAGACTTTGCAACTGCCTAGATTACCCTCCTCACAATGTTTTGTTAGCTTATGGCTTTTTATCATTCAGATTTCACTAGACATTACCTCCACAAAGAGGCTTTTCCTGACCAATCTAAATTATCTGATGAGCAATTTGCTTTAAATTACCCGATTTTAATTACCTACATAATACCAATATTTTTTCTTGTGCATTTATTTGTTTATTATCTATTTTTCTCACTAAGACATAAGCTCCACGGGAATAGTGCCCTAGTTTGTCCTGTTTGCCCTAGAACAGAGCCTGACATATAATAAGAAACATTCAGTCATCATTTGCTGTTATTATTACTGTTGTTGTTATTGTCATTTTTTTATTATTCGACTACCTGGAATGGCCTGTCTTCTATAACACATTAGTGAATAAATTTGTTTTTAGGGAATGTATTAGTTTTCTATTGCTACTGTAACAAATTACCACAAACAGTGGCTTGAAAAAATACAAATATAATATCACACAGTTTTATAGGTCAAAAGTCTGGTTGGCTCAGCTGGTTTCTTGGCTCTGAGTCTCACAAGACTGAAGTCAAGGTATTGGCCAGGCTACTTTCTGGCCTGGAAGCTCTTCAGGAAGAATCTGCTTTAACACCAACTCAGGTTGTTGGAAGAATTCAGCTCCAAATGGCTGTAGGACTGAGCTCCCCCTTTCCTTGCTGACTGTCAGCCAGGGATTGTTCTCAGCTCCTAAAGGTCACTTACATTCCCTGACTCAAAGCTAGCATGGCAGGTCAAGTCTTTCTCACCTTCAAATCTGTCTGCCTTGTCTCCTCTGCCTTCCTCTTTTACTGCATCTCTCTGACTAACCCCAGCCAGAGAAACTTCTCTACTTTAAAAGCTCAAGTGATTAGATTGGGCCCACCGGAGAATCTCCCAGTTTTAAAGTCCATAATCTTGTCTGTGGAGTTCCTTTTTTGACACTTAAGTAGCATATTCACAGGCACAAGAGCAGAGGGTGAAGTTCATGGATGCCAAAATCCTGTCTACCATGGAGAGTCTCCATTTCAGAGGTGGATCATTCCTAGCTTTACTAGTCAAGTCCAGTTTCTAGCATTGTCAGGCAGGGGCTGGACCTGTTGCCTTATGGTCACAAGGTAGCTGCTGCAGCTCTAAACATCACGTTCACTTTTAAAGGCAGGAGGGTACGTGAGTTGGAGAAGCTGAAGAAAAAAAGCTCTTTTCCCCGAGTGAGTCTCTCCTTTCATCCCCTACTCCAGCAGACTTCCTTTTATGTTTTATTAGCTCCAGCTGGTGCACGGCTACTTGCAGTTTTAACAGAGGCCACAGAAGTAAGTAAATTGCATTTCCCAGCTTCCATATTAAAAGACCAGTGAGAGAGAAGGAAATGGGTGATAACTATTAAACTGTTAAGGAGGATAAATATAAAAAGAGGTTATGATTACGTTAATTTGTTAAGAAAAAATCAACTAACATTTCCTAAGTTTCACTTTTTACACAGAATTTATTTATTGATGGTATTTTGGGTTGTGTCACTAGATGCTCTAATATTTTCATCTGTTAAGATGAAGAGCAATGTTTTTCATGCTATTACAGGTGAGAGAAGTCGCTTGGAAACTGGGAAGGCATGGGATGATTGACCTCAGCCCTGCATTCTTATTTTATTGAGATGTTACCATGCCACTTATTGGGAAATAGACTGCTAAATGACAATCACATTTACCAGATGGACTGTCAAGGTACGTTCAGTGTCATCCCTTCTCCAGAATATAACTTAACGCCTGATGCTCTTTTGTCAGGAATTTCAGATTTGATGTTCCAGAATAAGTTGGCTCACACCATATAAACTCACTGTGTATTTTCCTGCTTGAAATAAACATGATGATCTCTAATATCTCATCTGAAAATCTACACAATGCCAAGAAAAATCATCTTCAGTCTGCTCCATTTAACTGCATCTTCTCAATGTTATTGGAATATTTTTTTCTGATATTACATGTTTGACCTGCTGGAACACAGTGAAAAGGAAAATCCAGTTAGAAGTCATATATGAAGCCTTAACTCAAGGGATTTTATTTATAGACCTCAGCATTCTCAAATCCTTTAGAATTTGAAAAACATAAAGCTGATGATCGTATCTCCTCTGCAAGAGAAAAATAAGAGCCTTTGAAATACCCCAAGTATGAGACTATCTTCTTTTTTAAGCTGATATAAATTTCAAAGACAGAAATTAACTTCAAATCTATTACTAAGAAAAACAACTTATAGTCTATCTTTTACTTTATACTAAGTACCGTTCTCACTTATTTAATTCTTGCAATAATACCATTAGGCTGAAAACATTCTATTGCTGTCCTCATTTTACGGATGAGGAATCTGAGGTATTGTCTTGGTTTGCTTGGGCTACATAGTAAAATATTATAGACTGAGTGGCTTAAACAACAGAAATTTCTTTCTTTCAGTTCTGGAGGCTAGAAGTGTGAGATCAGGGTGCCAGCATGGTCGATTTCTGGTGGGAGGCCTCCCCTTTGTTTTCAAATGGCCACCATCTTGCTGTGTGCTCACATGACCTTTTTGTGCAAGCTTTCAGGGAGAGAGAGCAAACTGTCTGGTGTCTCTACTTATAAGGACATGAATCTCATCATGAAGACCCCACTCTCGTGTCCTCATACCATAATTACCTCTTAACTTGTAATTACTCACAAAGGCCCCATCTGCAAACACCATTACATTTGCGATTAAGGCTTCAATATATAAATTCTGGGAAAACACAACATTCAGTCTATTATAGGTACAGAGAGGCCAAGTATCTTGGTCATGACCACACAGCTAATAAGAAAAGAAATCAATATGCAAACCCGCAGAGTCTGACTCCAAAATCCTTATTCTTAATAAATGTACAATGCAGCCTCGTTGATGTTCCATAACCAAGGGCTCTAGTAAGTTGGATAGGAAGAAATAGGTACAATGGATCAAAGTTTATAAGGAATTATAATCTCAGAATTACCTTCTTTCAACACGTCCTATCTGTCAAAAGGAATATATTTACTCTTTCAGCATATTGACTAGTGTTTATAGTCAGCTTTTCCAAACATAAAGCCCCCAGACTTCAAGCATTCATAAAATTACAATTGAAATTTATTTTAAAAATAGTTCAAAAGATCTAACCAAATTTGTTAACAATTCTCTGAAGCCTTAAGTCTTTGATTTGAGTTAAAGTCAGCTTAATTTAGTGCAGTGACACTAATTATTGAATCCTGCTAATAGGCTCTGATTGGCTTTTGTTAAAATCGAAGAAAATTTCTCGCTGGTAACTGAACCTGGCCAATCTGTGTACTAATAAACAATATACTCCCACCAGAGGTATAATCAACATGATGCAACTAAAAATAAGACAGAACACTGATAGGGTTTATATGCTAACTTAGTATTATTATTTATAGTTTATTAGAATGTAGGTCTGACTATGACTTAATATAGCATGTCATTATGAATTCTCAACCATTTTAGAGCATGGTGTATTATTTTTGCTTTCCATTTTATAGTTGAGGGTCAGTTTTATATGTCTGATTAATTTTAACAGGATGAATGTATGTATTCATTGGCACAATTATTCTACTTTTGTGGTCTAATCTAAATCTTAGGTTTATGGGTTAGACCTAAGGATGGAATTGAAACAAAGAATAGTTTCCTACAGAACACATTAAAAGCAACACAGGCATCCTGGGGTTAACTTGGGCTTTAGGGTCAGAAAATTCTGATTTCCGGTCCTATAGTTCACTTTACTAGCTTTATGGCCTGTCATTCAACATGTCCCACATTTAGGGATTCGCCTTGAACAAAACAGATGCCTTTTCTGCCTTGAGGAAGCTTACAGTCCAGTGAAGAATAATACAATCTATTTCTTAAGGTTCTGTTTGTATAACCTAACTGTGGGAGTTATCACCTTTATATGTAAATCTTCCTTTGCAGTGTTTGAAAATGAGTCCCAAACACACTGCTTGAGTAGTGACCATTTGGGAGACCAAAATGTATCAAATATCAAAGATAATTTTCCATCATAAACAGGACATATATGAAAAAACTTTTTTTTTTTTTTTGTGAGGAAGACCAGCCCTTAGCTAACATCCGTCACTAATCCTCCTCTTTTTGCTGAGGAAGACTGGCCCTGGGCTAACATCCGTGCCCATCTTCCTCTACTTTATATGGGACGCCGCCACAGCATGGCTGACAAGCGGTGCATCGGCAGGCGCCCGGGATCCGAACCTGCGAACCCCGGGCTGCCAAGCGCGGACTAAACCGCTGTGCCACCGGGCGGCCCCGAAAGAATGTTTTTTTTAAGGTGTACAACACAATGATTTAATATGTATATATATTGTGGAATGATTACCACAATCAAGTTAATTAACATCCATCACCTCACATAGTTACTGTCTTTTTTTACAATCTAAATATATACAATTTTTATTGTCAATCATACCTGAATAAGTCTGGAAAAAAAGTGTTCTGATGATGTTATTGTATTAGCCTCTCCTCCTCCCCCAGGAAAGCAGAGTCTGAGCTATTATGTAGATTATTTATTTTGGAAACTGTTGGGGGGTGTGTAGGGACGAGTGCAATACTGAAGAGAGTGAGACAGGCAATCAGGGAAAGCCACCAGGAAGGTCTTCAAACAGGGACATTGGCTCCTCCTGGTTCTACAGTAGCCGCTGGCCTTCAGACTTGAACTGGGACATCGACTCTGCAGATTGTGGACTTGTCAGCCTCCGTAATCATGTGAGCCAATTCCTTATAATAAATTTCTTTATATGTATAAATAGGATATATATATATATATACACATAAAGGATAGGATATATATATATATAGTATATATATATTTATATTTCTCTGGAGATCCGTGACTAAAACAGGATGTCAACTCTCTTCTAGACTGGGAGTTGTCTGAGTCATTGGCAGATATATGCAAATGTCTTTCAGAAAAGACCTAGGGCCGAAATGGAGAATTAAGTGTTGCAGCTTGTGTAAAAGTGCTGTCAGGTTACATGTGTGGGAAGCTGGTTTGCTGCAGCAATAGTTGGATTAGAAGGTAGGTGGAGAGGATATGAAATGGGGCACTAGAGGCATCAGGCACATTTACTTACAAAGAGAAGTTCTATAGCTTCTAAGGTTAAGGTTAAGCAAGTCACATAAGCTCTTTCATCTTCCTATACAAAACTGAAAAACCAAGAATTCTCTTGCTTATTTATTTCAGTTTTTTTTTTTCTTTTCCAAAAATACGCTTCTCAATTCCATTGAAATTTTGAGTGAAAGTACCATTCTGGACGTCATAATTGTTTAAGCAGAAAAGCATCAATGGCTCAAGAGAAAGAAAAAAAAAAAAAGGAAAGAAAGAAGCAAACAGAATACGATGTGCCCTTGTCTTTAGTGACAGGATTTTTATGCAATGCATGATTTATTAAAGGAATTTGAGCTGTTAAATCAGGGCAAGAGAGAATGAAAATTCATATCCTGTTTATAATGAGGCTTTGAAAATGATGCCAATTCATTAAACAGTCACCTGATGAATATTTATTAAGAACCTACCATATTCCAGGAATTGTGCTATGTAGGAAACATTAGTGAATTAGACAAATATACTTCCTTCCTTTGTGGAATTTACTATCTAAAGTGGGGTACAAAGAACATTCCATGTAAACAGCTTGCTGGGAGACAAAGAGGGTTACAGAAAGTTCTCCGGAAAGAATATGAAATAAACTTTGCTCTTAAGAAATATAAGGCTTCAATAATATTCACTCATATACAAAATGCCAAGAGCCAGGGACACACTTTTTTAGCTTAGATAATGCAAACTTAATGTCCACAGGATCACAAGAGTTAAAGAAAAAAAAAGAAGGAAGGAACCAAATAGCATCTTGATAGCCAAGTCAATTCCCACTAAGAATTGGAATCTCTTTCCAAAAGTTAAGAGTCTCTCTTATGATTATTCACACGAAATTAAGAGTTTAGTCATCTGGTCTCCTAGCAGTACCTACTCTAGTGTTTTACCATTAAAGCGGCTTAGTCACTGTTTCTTCTGCTTCTATACTTTGCTGACTTCAACTAATTGCTTCCCTGTATAACTCTTATTGTGAGAGGATGATTGGGCTGCAAATCATCCTTTTGAGTGAGCCTTTTATGCCAAGTCCCTTATAGGCTTCTGTGCAATTTGTCAGGAGGCAGTGTGTGTTGTGGCAATGGAAAGTGATGGTGTCTAATGCAATAGCCTGAAGCTACTTCCTTCAGAGGGAAGGCAGTCATAAAACAATAGATCTCTGTATTGCAGAGATGGATGTGTAAACACATTCTTTCATTCCTTCTTTCAGTCTGAAAAAAAAAAAATTGAGGATTTGCTCTGTACCAGACAGTGTTCTAAGAACTAGAAAACCCAAGGACGTCCTTGGTTATTTCAGTTTTTTTTCCTTCTCCAAAAAGCCTAATTCTCAATTCCATTGAATTGGTTAATAAAATACAGCCATTACATCATGAAGCCTCCTTTCTGTCTGGCAGGAGAAATGGGCATTGAAATAGAATCTCACAAATAAATATGCACCCGAGAAAACATTGGAAATCTCTATACTCCTCAGATCTGGTTATAATAAGCTTCAACTCAAATTTCACAGCTGTATGGTTCCCTGTATCTCTCTAAAGTTTCTGTGAGTTCCTGGGATATGCTGCCTTGTTCTTGCTTCTCCCTCTGTACTTCCATGTTTTCTTGTCTGACTTGCTTCAGTACTGTGAAAAAATTATGCATAAAAGTCCTTTGTTTCTTTGATTTCCACCAAAAAATCTGTAAACGCTCCAGTCATTTTGGGGTTGACTTTACTGATGATTTTAGGAGTCACGAGGTAAAGTCACATCTCACAGGGCATGGCCTTCTGCAAAGTTGCTCCATCTAATTTACTTTCCCACACCCGCTATTGGCTTCTTCCTCAGTAAGAGTACCCCGATTTTATTCAGAGTAGCAATGTGCTCTATTTCCCAGCTTCTCTTTTAGAGGCTTGAGATAGGCAATCTCAAAGATGGCCCACTATGAACCCCATTTCCTGGTAGTCAGGCCCCTGTGTAATCTCCTTACCCTTGATTGTGGGCTAGAATTGTTGTCTTACTTGTAATGAATAGAATATGGCAGAAATGATGAGCTGTCATTCCTGAGACTGGGTTTTAAAGAAGTGTGGCT
The DNA here is from genome assembly GCA_031878705.1 of Tapirus indicus. NCBI lineage: Eukaryota > Metazoa > Chordata > Mammalia > Perissodactyla > Tapiridae > Tapirus > Tapirus indicus. Next base: position 24,629,533 of record CM062927.1, on the reverse strand, counting down.
TCCATATTGGTGTTTCTCTCACATCCTCTCTTGGATTGCTTGCCCTGGGGAAGCCAGCTTTGTACTGACCAGGTCGTAAGGCAGCCCTGTGGAGAGGCCCGTATAACTGAGCTTGGGAGTGGATGTTGTTAGGCCTGACAACATCCCATGAATGAACTTGGATACGTGTCCTCCCTAGTTTAGCCTTGAGATGACTAAAGTTCCAGCCAACACTTTGTTTGCAGCCTTCTGGGAAATCCTGAGTCAGATCCATCAGCCAAACCACTCTCGAATTCCTAACCTACAGAAATTGTGCAAAAATAAATGTTTGTGGTTTCAAGCTATTAATTTTGGGGGTAATTTGTTATACAGCTGTAGATAGCTAATACAATGTTCAATTCAGTTGACTAAATATTGGTTAAACACATATAAGGAGTAGGCTTGAAATACTACTATTCAATATATTGTCAAAAGAGGAACTGGGAATTGTTTCTGCCCTCAGAGAGCTTCTGATCTATTGAGTGTAAATCAGGATTCAGATAAAAAGAAAGTGAAAAGAAGAAATCTAGTCAGGAATATCCCATCCTTTTTTCTCTTGTCTCTCCTTAGACTCCTTCCTTTTTATTCCTGTCAGTTTTATTACTATGCTTAGCCCAAAGAGTGAGTTTTACAGGAAAAACTAAGGACGTTCTCTGTATGTATTGTCAGGTAAGCAGGTATTTGGATTTTAGCACACTTGTAGTAAATAACTGGGACTAGAGTATTTTAATTTTTCCTGCCGGAATCAGGTTTACATTTGACAATGTTGTTTTGTGCCAAACATAAGAGGGTGAGCCAGCAGAAGAAAATCTCTTGAGACAGCAGTGTGTTGGAAGTCCGAACTCAGCATTATAAGAGGTAGCTTGGTTTTCTTTGTTTTATTGTTTATTGTTAAATATGTTAGATTTGAGATTAAACTGTTTCACCAAAGAGTGCACAGGCTTGGACACAACCTTGCTGAACTCTGCAGCCTCATTTTTTGTTATCCATTGAGACTCCATGTTCCAGCCATATGAAAGCTCTTGCATAGTCCCAGTGTTCCAAGAGCTCTCCTAATTTCTAGGCCTTAGAACATACTGTTCCATCTGTCTGGGATTCTCTTCTCCATTTATCTGGATAAGACCTACTCATTCTTTAGCACTGAGACATCACTTCTTCCAGGATGCCATTCATAAGTGAATTCAGAGAATTCAACAATTCCCTTTTCCAATAGAACCTTTTACATAATATTAAATTGTTTGCTTAAATATTAAGACCAGAGTGTGGATACCAGAGAGTCCATAGGCTATATAGGCTCTATCCAGCCACCAAACATCCTTTAAAAAAAAAAAATCAAAATTTAAAAAAAAAGCAAAACTGATACTGACCATTTTTAAGAGCTTGAGTTCACAAATCCTCCTAATCTGCCCTACTTCTTATTATCTTGTCAATGGATGACATTGCCACTTTGCATTACTTGCCTGCTTCTGTAGGATTTATATCTGAGACTTGTGACCCTTTGAAAATAAGGACACTTTTTGTTCATTTTTATGTCCATGGCATCTCTCATAGTTCTTAGCATATTGTATGTACTCTGTAAGCAATTGTTGAACAACGAATGAATGAACAATTTAATTATTAACCAATAAACAGTTACACTCTAAGCCCTGTATGATTAGGGCAATATCCTCTCTCTGGCTTTGAAATCTTCCAACTGTGTGCCAGCTTTTCTCCATAAGGAGCCACTCATCAAGATTCCCATGAATGAATGGATTCCAGGTAAACTCCAGAGAGCAAATCCACTCCCATTCAGGCTCCTGTATTTCTTATCTCCTCAGTCACAACCTCCTTAAAACAAAAGCCTCTTTATTTTTTCCTGATGAATGACATGTTTTGTGGAATATTTCTTTTTAGTAATTTTGTTACATTTTTTTCCCTCCAGTTCAGAAAGAGAGGAAAACACATAGGTTACACCCAAAAGTCTGATACCAATGTTGCCATCAATAAATGTTTTTTAACTACCTACTGTATCAGCAGGACTCTTTTTGGCAAGAGACAATAGCCTGACTCAAACAAACTCAACCGTGAGGAATTTTTTGGCTCACCTGACCTAGAAAGGAGCTAGTCTTAGTGATGACTCCAGGAAACTACAGACCTATAACTCCTCTTTTCTCTTCTCTCTGAATGCCAGCATCTTCTTCAGACTAGCATTCTCACATTGTAGGAATCTTGCATATATCCTATTCTTTCTGCTCATACTATTCAAAACTCAAAAATAACTATTATTGGGTGAAGAATCAAGAAAGGCTGCTGATTTTTTGATCGGGTTATTCATTTTTTTGTTGTTGAGTTGTATGAGTTCTTTATATTTTGGAAATTAACCCCTTGCGGAGTATGCTTTGCAAATATTTTCTCCCAGTTGGTGGATTGTCTTTTCATTTTGTTGATGGTTTCCTTTGCTGTGCAGAAGCTTTTTAGTCTGATGTAGTCCCGTTTGTTTATTTCTTCCTTTGTTTCCCTTGCCTGAGTAGTCATAGTATTTGAAAAGATACTGCTAAGACCGATGTCAAAGACCATACTCCCTGTATTTTCTTCTAGGTGTTTTGTGGTTTTGGGTGCTACATTCAAGTCTTTAATCCATTTTGAGTTAATTTTTGTGTATGGTGTAAGATAATGATCTACTTTCACTCGTTTGCATGTGGCTGTCCAGTTTTCCCAGGACAGAGAAAGGCAAATACCATATGATTTCACTCATATGTGGAGGATAAACAAACGAACACATTGATAAGGAGAACAAATTGATGGTTACCAGAGGGGAAGGGGGTGGGGGGAGGGCTAAAGGAGTAAAGGGGCACGTAGGTCTGGTGACGGATAAAATTTAGACTATTAGTGATGAACAGGATGCAGTCTATACAGAACCTGAAATATAATAATGTACACCTGAAATTTACACAATGTTATAAGCCAATATGAGCTCAATAAAATAAAAAACATGAAAGAAAGGTTTCAGATTGGTACAAGGATAGACAAGTGCTCTAAAATGGGCCAATCAGGCTGGTCAGGAGATTATGATGGACTCATTCCTGGATCTAGGAAACTTTAGTACCTTGTCTGGTAAGCTCCTGTAGGAAGACATGAATTGAAAGGGAATTTCATAGAAGCCAGAGGTGGGTGGGTCTGAGCTATTCTGCACACAAAAATCAATGAATATTCACTACAACTACCTATGTGCCAGGAAATGTGGATAAAAAGGAGAATAGGGTGTGGTCTATGCCCGAGAGAAGTTCCCAGTCAAGTTAGGGTGAGATTAATTATAAATAAGTAATTATCAATAAAATTTAAATGCAAAAACAAGTGTTTATTAGAGTCCTGTGTTTCGGATGAGCATAACACACTGTGTTTTTTGTGTTCTGTGTATAGAAAATTTTAGCAAATATATGTATTGACTGTTTCCCTCCCAGATCCACCCCTGTCTATCAATCAATGAAAGCGAGTTCTCTTTAAAATGGATTTGGAGCTTAGACATAAGAGGTTAGAAATGGAATCACCTTAGACGTAATAGAACCCAAACTGGCTATTTTGTATCTGAGGAAAAGAGCCCATAAAATTTTACTTCCAGACAGTCAACTGTGCCATTTTATTATTAGGGGAAGTGCTTTTTTAAAAAGTGTTTTAAGTTTTTCTTACTAACTGTCCTCCTTTAGCTTCTCTTAAAGGCTTCAATGTCACCTGTCTTCTAATTAACATAAAAACAAGCTTCAAGTGTACTGAGAACAATAGGAAAGAGATCATAGCCTCCTATACCATCCCACTTATGAAAACTAGGCTCAGGAGTCATCCTGGACTCCATCACTCACATCACTCATTTAAGCCTTCACCACATCCTGTACATCAGTGATTCTCAACAACGCACAGAACAGTTCCCCACAACAAAGAATTGTCTGCCTCAAAATGTCAATAGTTCCAAGGTTGAGAAACCCCACTGCAGAAATTTCCTCCAAAGAACATCCCATATGTGTCCACTGCTCTTTATCTCCAATGCTGCCATCATCTCTCCCATGAGCCATTTCAATGGCCTCCTGAGTGGTTTTGCTAATTCCTCTCTGTGCCCTATAACTCATTTCCATAAAGAAGCTAAAGTGAACTTTCAAATACATAACACTGTCGTGTAAATGCTGCTTAAACCTGTCCAGTGTCTTACTATCACACTTAGAGAGAGGTGGAGAAATAGGCAGGGACCAGATCACATAAAGTCACATAAACCATGTTAAGAAGTTGGGATGTTACTCTCATACTATTCTCTTTTCTTGGCTCACTATCTTTTGTCTTCTTCTTTCTGTTTTAAGAATATCCCAAACTCATTCTAGTTTGTGGTTTTGGTACTTTTTAAAATCCTTTTTTCTGAAGTGTCCTTTCTCTGAACACCTGCTTAATTAACTTCTTTTTGTCATTCAATTCTCAGAAAGCCCTTCCATATCTACTTTGAAATTGCCCATGCCTTCATGCCCTGTCACTTACAACTTACCATCTATCTTATTTATACTTCTCTATTTTAAGTTTAGCTTATATTTTTATCTTCATGGAGAGTATTATCTAAAATTTGATGATTTTTAGATCATGGTAAGAATTATGTCCCCATTCTCACACTTCACAGTGAAAGCCCCTGTAGTAGGCAACATAATGGTACCCTAAAGATGTCTGTATTCTAATCCCAAGTACCTGTGGATGTGTTAGGTTACATGGAAAAGGAGAATTAAGGTTCCAAATGGAATTGAGATTGCTAATCAGCTGACCGTGAGATGAGGAGGTTATTCTGGATTATCCAGATGACCCAATGTAATCACAGGGGTCTTTATAAGTGGAAGAGGAAGGCAGAAGAGTCAGTGTCAGAACGATGTGATGTGAGAAATATTAGGCTGGCCTTTTGCTGTAAGGCTGACTTTTCGATGTAAGGTGGCCTCCAGCCAAGTAATATAGGAAGCCTCTAGAAGCTGGAAAAAGCAAAGAAATGGGTTCCTCCCTAGAGCTTCTAGAAGGAACACAGTCCTAATGACAGCTTGATTTTGTCCCAGTGAAACCCATCTTAGCCTTTTGACCTTCAGAACCATAAGGTAATATATTTATGTTGTTTTAAGCTACTCAATTTGTGATAATTTGTTATATCAGCAATTGGAAACTCATACAGCCCCTGACGCACTTACCTTGCCTGTCTTGCTCAGCCTGGTGTCTCCAGGGCTTAGAGCTGTGTCTGACACATGATAGTCATTCAATTCACTCATAATATCCATTGAGTGAATGAAGAATAGAAATAAGCATAATGATAAGAGTTAAATAACCACAGATTTGAACTCTAACTCTACTAAATGATTTTGATATTTGGGGCAAATTACTCAACTTGCCTCCCTTAGCTTCAATAACTTCATTTATTTATTTATTTTTGGTGAGAAAGATTCGCCCTGAGCTAACATCTGTGCCAGTCTTCCTCTATTTTGTATGTGGGTCACTGCCACAGCATGGCTGATGAATGGTGTGGGTCCATGCCCAGGATTCGAACCCACAAACCTGGGCCACCAAAGCAGAGCCAGCTGAACTTAACCACTATGCCATGGGGTCAGCCCCCAATAACCTCGTTTTTAAATGAAGAATATGCTCCAGAATTTTAGATTTGTTGGGAATCCTAGGATTGTGTCAGGATCATGTCCTACATTAGACTCTGGCTTTCTTCTGTCTGTATACTCCAGAGTGTCTCTGCATGTATACATTCAGTTTTGAATGGAGAGAAAGTGAAGATTAGGATTAAAACAGGTCTTTATTTTTTCCATTCAACCATCATCATTACGTTGTTGAGTTCTTATTTCCCTTACAGCTGGAACATGAAATAGTTTTATTTATAAAAAAAAAGTGGGGCTGGCCCAGGTTTGTGGGTTTGGATCCCAGGCTGAGACCTCCACCACTCATCAGCCATGCCGTGTCAGTGACCCACATACAAAACAGAGGAAGATTGGCATGGATATTAGCTCAGGGTGAATCTTCCTCAAGCAAAAACAAACAAAGAAAGGATTGAGATGTATTTCCTCACTGTTATCATTCTCTAATAGAATCAGAAAGCAAAAATAAATAAGGATGTAATAAGTAAAAGTACTTTTTTTTTTTTGGTGAGGGAGATTAGCCCTGAGCTAACATCTGTTGTCAATCCTCCTCTTTTTGGTGAGGGAGATTGGCCCTGGGCTAACATCCGTGCCCATCTTCCTCTACTTTATATGGGATGCCACCACAGCATGGCTTGACAAGTGGTGCATCAGTCTACACCCAGGATGAGAACCTGCTAACCCCTTGCTGCCAGAAGCAGATCATGTGAACTTAACCACTATACCACCAGGCTGGCCTCTAAAAGTACTTTTTAAGAAGTACTTTGAATCCATACATGCATACCAGGTGTATTTTGAACAGAAGAAGTGGCAATGGAGATGACTGGCTTTAGAGTCAGATTGACCTGTGGTCAAATTACTTTCCTTAGCGGGGTTGCCAGATTTAGCAAATAAAAATACAAGATGCCCAGTTATGTTTGGGTTCCATACAAACAAAAAACTTTCTTTTTACTATAAGTGTGTCCCAAATACTGCATGGGACATACTTATAGTAACAAGAACATTTTTTTGTTTATGCGAAATTCAAATGTAACTGGGCAGTTTTTATTTAATCTAACAACGCTAGTCTTTATAACTGCATGGCCTAGGGTAAGTTGTTCAACTGCTCCATACTTCAGTTTCTGATTAGTAAACTGGATAATTTTGGTATCCAAACATTAGGTTCTTCTGAGAATTACATGAGACAATGGCAATGATCACTCAACACAATGACTGGCACAAAGCAATCAACAAATTTGGCACTAGTTTCTCAGATATCTGTTGAATGTTTAAAATAATGACAGTATGTTAGGTTGGAGAAAACATCAATATAAATTAAAAGCAGAATCTGTGTGATTCATATTTATTTGATTAAAAAACCAAACTATTAATTGATATTTATATCCAACAAGTTGGAGTGTTTGTGTTTAATTATAAAGAATAATTCTTTGGAATGACATTTGGACTAAAGAACGAATAAAAATTCAGTAATACACTGTTTAGAAAATAAATTTTTTAAAAAGCTATGACTTCAAATTAATTATTTTATTTTCTTGGACAAAAAATGATCAACTACAAGAATTATTCAGCTAAAGCTAAAGAACAAAGATTATGAAGAAAATAAGAAAAAAAGGCAAATACAAAAGCAAGTACAAATACTTTGACATATATAGAATGAGTGGCATTGATAAAAAATATCTAATAGCCAATTCTCTGGAAAAATAATTATATATCTGGATATAATAATTTTTAAAAATTAAGGGAAATAACAACTTAAGGGATAAGAAAGTGAATAGAACAATTGACTGGGTTGAGATGTAAAATGATAAAAACAATGAAACTATTTTTATTCATAAATGTGATTATACTTAATTCTTTCACTACTTTTCATTGGTGTTGGCTTTACATTAGTATATTACATTGTTTGGGGATATAGAAAAACAAAATTATCAGGATAAGTCTTGGAAGCAAATGTCTCCTTGACAGGTACCCATATAAGCACCTTCATGCTCTGGAAACTGCTGGTGACCTACAACTTACAATTTAAAATATTTTTCCAACATAAAAGTAAAAAAAATTTACAGTAACAGCATATAGGCTTGCCTTCAAGCAGAAGATAAATCTCCTGCTCAGAAAATTCAGGAAGTACAGTCATCTTAACTAGACTTTAAAAGTCTCATGCAAATTTTCCTTGGCAGAGTGACAAATCCCAATAGCATATAACTTATTAGAGTTGTCCCTTAATGTATGATCTATACGATACACTGATAAAATAATGACAAGACTGCAAGTGATATCAAACCAACCTCTTAATCTTAAGTTCGTGTGCCTGATACACAATAAGCCAATCACTGAGACCTTGCTGCTTAGACACAGAGAAGGTTTGCTCCAACTGGCCAAAACGAGAAGGAAGGAGGATAGTTGCTCTCAAATCCACCTTCACAAAAGAAGAAAGCAGGGGGGTTTATAGAGCTAACGAGTTTGGCAGGAAGAGTTTCAGAGAAACAAAGGGGAAATCCGTGTTTCTTTCACTCCAGATAAGCCCTTGGGCAATCCAATTCTCGGGCATTATGGCAGCTGGGGGCTGGTTGTCTGGTGATCTTAACTTCCTTGAAGGGATTGGAAGAAGAATGCCTTCTGCAAATCAAGCTCATAAATCCTTGTGACCTTTGAATCACCCCTCAAGTTGGCAAGAAAACAGCAAATTAACAAGATTAACTTCTTTTCATCTATGTCTCTGTAGGGAAAAAGGCCAAAAGGTAATCATGTTCTTACTGAATATTTACAGTAACCCTCAGGTCCTGGCTTTACAAGTCAACATAAATAAGAAAAAAGGAAAATCTAACCCACTGGCAAAGCAATTGTTCTATGCAAACAAGGAATGAATGGATAACTGGTTCCCTTGTGGGCTCATCTGTCTAAACAGCTGCAGAGTTTAAGTTTTTATTTATTCTTTTGAATGCTACTAACTTTGAAGCTCCATTGAATAGATCAACGTGCCCATTGTCTTTCTAAATTGTCACATCTCACTGTATGTGGGAGGGTGATCACCACACATATTTGATTTCAGATAGCTAAATGTGGGTGCTTTTCTAGAGAGAGAGGGCTGAATGTTTTGTGTTTAATTGGATTATATGGCCAACCAAACCATTGGAACACGGAAGAGAAAGTCCCTGAATCTAGCATTTGAAGATATACGCTATAAAGATGCTACATAACTTGCAATTAATTTAATGCCATGTATTTAGCTCAAATGATGACTGCCAAAATCTTTGTTTGCTGCTAAATATCAACCTGTTAAGCATCTGATTTCCTCATGGAAGTGTCAGTACCATTTTATTTCTCTTTAAAAATAGAAATGGATTGTTTCTACTTCTTTTTCTCTGTGTGTGTGCATTGTAGTTCATTTATAGACACAAAAAGTATATTTCTCCTGTTTAATTAAACAAGGAGGACGTTAGACAGACTGAGGTGGTTCTAATGCCATGGTGGCCTGTGTAAGCAAACCAAAATTTAAGCCTGTAAATGCCTCAAGTTTGCAAAATCAAAACGTTAAGGACAGCCAATCACAAACAGCCTACTAAGCTTTAAGCTATAGGCAATCAAATAATTTCCTTTCTTTCCTTCTTTGCTTTCTCTATGTAAGTCTTTCCCCTGCCTCCTCGCGGTGCTCCTAATCATTTCTGGTTTGGCACTCTCCTATTAGAATGGATTTTTGCTCAAATAAACTCTTAAAATTTTTAATATGCCTCAGTTTATCTTTTAACACTCCATATCCCAAGACTCTTCTGATGAGATGCTACTGTGAGGCTGGCTCCCAAGCAAGTCCCATTTTAACCCTTGGAGACGCATATCTGGAAGTAGTGGGTTGTAGTGGCATTTTTCAACCACTTTGTTTGTGAGAAGCTCTGCAATTTATTACAGTTAATACAGTTTTGAGGCTTAAGGATACACTTAAAAATGTATAGCCAAACAAATGTTTCATTAATTAAACACTGATATATTCACAATATATGTTTTTTGAGTACTTTCAATGTGAATAGGGAGTTTTAGCCAGGGTGCTGATAATTTTACATTTCTCAGAATCTATGGGATGGTAGGAACATATGAGCTTCATTCTCCATTGATTTGGTTCTAATTAAGGCTTGAAACTTCTGGGTCAAAGAGCAAAGAGAGGTGCTGTCTTTGCAAAGCTGATTCCAGAATCCCAAACAGGAACGTTTGGTACTCCCGAATAGTGACTTAACCAAATCTTCTTGAAAAGTATTTTGTTTTCTAATATGGTTAATTATTTTTGTCTGCTTCCTTAAAAAAAAAAATGGTGCCGATAGGTTCATTGTTCTTAAGCACTGATATCGAGAAATAGACTTTTTTTTATATCATTCTTGATTTTTTCTCCTGTATTTGTGCTCATCTGGGCACTTGTGAGATAAGAATCACAGGGTTCAGAATGATATTTAAAGTCAGAAAGACATCCTTGATATTTGTGAACTGCGTAATCTTGAGCAAGTAAATAACCCTCAGTAAGCCTTATATATCTTTATCTACAGACAGGGGTCATCATATTTACCTCAAAGGGTGTAATGAGGGCTAAATGAATGAATACTCAAAAAGTCAAAAAAATAGATATCACATATTGAGATCTTATCATTTGTAAAAAAGGACCACAATCTCTAGTGTAAACTCTTGGTGTCAAACATTTTAGAATTCAGAATTTTTTCCCAGATTTTAGAAAGATAATACTCAGCATATATCCCATATTATATAGCACTGACATATTAATAATTCAATAATTTTTGGAATATTAAGACAGATTTTTAAAAATATCACAATTGACTTACATCTTTCAGGTCAAGTCTTGCCACAAAACGAGTGTAGGTCAGGTCAGATTTTGCATTAACAAGTTACAAAAATGTATTATTAAGAGATTTGGGATTTCAGAATGGAAGTTTATCATATATATTATAGGAGACAATATGTTTTAAACGTCTAGCAAACATCTGACTATATTCTGGTTGCCTATTAAATGCTCATCCTTCTTGACCTTTGCTCTTTTCCTCCCCCTAATATGTAGCCCATTTCTAGCTTCCCCAGCGATGCGGGCTTCTGTCCCTCAGTTTCACTGTTGGAAAGTTGTATATTTCAGCACAAGTTCACACAGGGTATTGGTCTTCCGAGCAATTTTCACTCTGTGAGATTTTTGCCATTTCCTAAACATTCTCATCTTTCCCCTCTCATCTCCCACTTCTCCATTCTATGAATTTCCTACATTCTGACATGTTGTTATTTAAAGCTATCTCCAGCAACCAAGTCAATGAATTGAGTCTAATTCACTAGGATTATTCTTTAAGAAAAATTTTTTCCAAATACTGCCCTTGTTTTTATCCCTTTGCCGAGTCAATAATGATTGCAGAATCAGGTAAAGGTGGTTTTGGTGCAAATAACACACACATCAAGACACATGTGGGTATATACATAAATATGTATATATACAAATATATATGCATGTGCATATCATCATATATACACAAATATATGTATATGTCATACACAGACATATAGTATGTATGTACACACACACACACATATTTTTTCCCTGAGGGATACGGACCTAAAACAAGACTGAGGTGTGTCTTACTAACCTATAGGCACTGGAAAGCCATGAATGTCTCAATGCTTAGCCTGAGATTAGCCTGCGATGGAGGCAGGAGAAAAGCTACCTCCCATGCCTTTAAAATCTCCTTCCTTGAAGGGCAACTCATAAACAATACTCAGTGGATATTTAAAACAGTTTAGGCATCATAATAGGCTCTATTCTGGGTCACTTTGCACACGCAAATTGTTTTTTTGAGACTATTAACAATGTCATGCTGAGCAATTTAATAAACACAATCAGCGGTAAAGCCTGTTACTTTTGTTTTACTGGTTTGAAAAATCATCCTCATACATATCTAGTCATAGTTTTAAGCCCACTTACTTGACTAGGGAATCTTGAAGAATAACTTCTGCATGTATGATAGGGATCTTTTATTCGTGGGTGACAGAGCCTATTTTGCAGTTTCTATTCACACTCAAATTGTTCTTGAGGAACAATTCAGGCATCATTTGTGTGTGCCTCCCACACTCAGAATAGGTTAATAGCCAATGTCACCTTCACTGGGCTATTCTTTGGATAGAGACCATTAAGGGAAATAGCTGTTTCAGTGAGTGGCATATTAAAGTTCTAGCCTAGAGCTCTGTCCGCCTCTGGCTCCAATATATGTGATCTTGGCTCAGTGAGGAGGCTGCATTTGTACCACCTTAAAGATGTAAATATAAGGGAATCTAGCCATAAAACTGAAGCGTGGGAACACAGGTGGGGGCTGGGAGTGATCCAATGGAAGCTGAAAGAGAAGGCTGACTTCTCACTCAAACTCCCTTGTCTCCAAGTACCTTCTGGCCAAGGATAACAAAATGGAGTAACATATGTCAAGGCTTCTAAAATGGCGCTGGGAAGCCGTTAAGGAAGTGGGGCTTATGCACGCATACCATGTCTACCTCCAGATGTTAATTCAACTTTTGAACTTTACCTGACACCAGAGGTCACATCTTGAAGCACTTCCTCATTCCAAAAACGGACAATCCGTCTAGATACAACCCAAGGACCAACTACGTGCTGGCAAGCCAGTTCACCCCATGCCAGAACCAATCATGAGCTGTTCAGTGTAACCGTTTGTAGGCCTGTGGCCTTGGCCTTTATAAACTCCTGCCTCCTTTGTCTTCCTTGGAGCGTATTTGAATTTCTACTCTAATCTGTGTCTCCCAAATTGCAATTCTTGAGACCTCAAATAAACTTTTTGCCTCTTTTGCAGCCACACCTCTTGTTTGTTGACAGCCTCTATCCACCAGACACCCATTTCCTACTGATTCTCCCATCCTAATGTCAACCAACCCTTTACATTTTCCGTTAGCTCTCCAGTTGCTGTTATTCATGAGTTTATGAGTTTAGGCCTAGAATCTTGGGTCTGAGCAAATTTCTCTGCCCTCCTTTTATTATTTCTCAATATCTGTGCACGTGAAATATTATTTTGGAGTTAAGTGTTAGGGAAAACTTTGCTTCTCCCTAAGGAGCTGGTATGTTCACTCCATGTGGAAAATAAGAGTTATAAAACCAGCCATGTTTCCCTTTAAATTTTGGCAGCGTGGAAGCTCAGAGCCAACCAGTAAAAGACTTACTTTTAGTATCTTTTTGTTTTTTTAATTTATCACTCAGCCTGTCTAGAGCTCACATTCTAACATACACATATCTTACTTTACACACCTTATTTTAACTCATTTGCCCTGCCCCCATTTTTGACTCCGGTTGAACAGAACTGGATTAATCATAATCCTTTGTTCATATTGTACTTATATTTTCTTTTTTTATTGCAGGTAATCATGTAATACAATGAATCCTTTGTGGAATGAAGCAAGGTATAAATAAATCATGAATAAGTAAGCAATACCTTTGCAGCAGGAAGAAAAATGAATATAGAAGCAGGACAAGGAGGAAGGAGATCTAAATTACTCTGCATGACAAGCTAGGCTGGGGATGAGGTGGCATTTTCTGGGAACAAGGAGAGTAAAGAGATGTGAAGAGATGAGAAAGATAGAAAAAAATTACAGTTACCAGAGATAAATTCTCTTTGTGGGAAATGTCCATCGATTTGTAGGAACAGTGACATCTTATATTTAATATAAGGGTTTTCTACCTTAAAGAATTCCCCTCTGCCACAACAAACCTTTAGTAAATTCTGCTACCACAATAGCCTGGAATTAATAGCACAAGAAGGAAAAGATGGTTCCCACAGTGTGACTTGACAGGCAACTGAGATGGATGGCAGGACCAAGAAAAGAAGTTAGGATTATTATTGAATGACAAAGCAAGTGGTCACAGGGGCTCATAAGGAAATAGTTAAGTCTCTCAGTACGTGGGCTAAGGCTTGAGTTATTCTCTTTTTCCCTTTCTCTATTCTTTCCTTTTTCTTTGCCTCTCTCTTTACTTTGCCCTTCCTTCCTTTTCTTTCTTTTCCTTCCTTTTCTCATTCCCTCTCTTGCTTATTATCTCCCTTCCTTCTCAGAAAGTGTTTGACTATCTTCTAGGTGTCAGAGACACTGTTAGGCATTAGACGTACAGGAGTAAAGAAGAGGTGCATGGCTTCTGACATTCTGGAGCTTACATTTTAGTTAACATATAAGAAGATTAAACTAAAAATAAAATGAGTAGATAAATGATTAATGCTGTAATGAAAATAAGATTTACAGATGAAGAGTATGTCACATGGGTGGGGTGGAGTAGGAGTTATTGTTGTTAGGGAACTTATTTCCTAAACCATATGAATTAATAACTGAAGCAGTAGAAGTCTTCCTCAAGAACTGGAGGAATTTGAGGCCTCAAATCTCATTTCAATATTTATTCTCATTATATGGTGTTGAAATTTGCTATAGGAAGGAAAGCAAATGGGTTTATTGTTGTACATTTTCTAGTTGGGCCTTGGTTCCCTTATATTCCTATTTAGCTATTGAAAATGTGATGCCTTTATGTAAAAACAGTTCTCAAAAACTTTTTAAATGTAGACCTATTTGATTTTTCACAAAAAATATAAGAATCTCCAAAGCAGTCATTGTCCGTGTTCCAAATAAATTGGTACTGCTCTCCTTATGGCACATTAGGAGAGATTTACGGAAATCAACCATGTTATGGATTGAATTTATGGGTTTCAGTTCTCTGGACTATCACTTTCCTTCAACCACGCCTTTGTTCAATGTATAAATCTTGGGTGTTTGTATTAAATTTTATTTCCAGGAAGTATTTTAATTTTTCCAAATTAAGGGTCTGAGCCTATAAAATTAGAAAACGTCACATTAGCCCTGCCAGGAGGAAGACAAGTTTTGAGGATAGTTTTCTTGGTCTTTTTGGTGAATTAGCTTATGAGTAGTTCCCATCTCTCCCTAGTGACCTTCTTGATTAGTACTTTTATTACCAGCAGAGAGACAAAAGAAGAAAAGGCAGAACTCTAGATTTAGTTTCAGACCATGAGCCAGAATATTATCATTTAGTACTGTGGTTTAAAAAATGCTATAATAATAATTATTATAGTAATGGCTCCTATTTTCCTACCATTCAGGCATTTTGCATAAATTTACCTTATTGAATCCTAAAAATCTTACAAGAATAGGGTTATTGATCTTTACACGAAATGAAGAAACTAAGCCTTAGAAAAATTAAGTAAAAAAAATTCACAGCTAGCTTATGTCAGTTAGAGGGAGGTTAGTTAGAGGTCAAAAGAGGGAAGTTGGAATAGGTTGACTTTTTGACTCCATCATTCCTGAATTTATTCTCTTTACTTCTATGCTCCTGTATTGCTCTCTAGTCAAAGACAACATAGACTAACATACAAATAGCTGAGGCTCTCACAGGGGCTTCTGCAAGGTAGGTACTCAGAAAACACTGAGTGAGGAAAAGGAGCTATGCCATAGTAATCTAGGAAATAGGAAGGAAATAGGAAATAGGAAGTTAGATGTGTGTAAAAGGAGCTCATAGATATACTAAGCACAGTCCAAGATATCGTATCATTGAGTTCTCACTGCACCTTCTTGAAAGTAGTTGTTATTATCTTATTTTGCACATTGGGAAATCAAGTTTAGAGAAGTTAAGTGACTTGACACTAGCTGAGCGAGTGACCTCGCGCAGAGCCTGGATCTGTAGTTTAAAACAGAAAATACAACCCCTTGTGGAGTTATCATTATCTAATGTGAACATTTGAGTTAACTCATGTAAAACGGCTATTAGGATAACTAGTGAATAGAAAGCACTTTCTAATAATCTCCCTTTTTGTTATTTATTATTATCATCACCATCACCTAAAGCTATTGCTCTTTTCTTTTCATCCTATCAAGGCCTCCTTACAACATTGTTTCTCTCCAGTAGGAATCATCACCTACTGTAAAATAAAGTCTCTCTTTAGAGGACAGGAAACATTGCTACCACAAGTGAAGAATGTTAGAGAACAATCTTTAGATATGTGAGAAAAGTGGCATTCAGTAGGTTAGGAAGTTGTGGTGGCCAAACAACGTTCTTCTCAGATCTCCAACTACAGGAATCCTACTTGACTAATGGCCTCAACTGCTGCCCTCTAAGTTCCTTTACAGCTTTTGCACACAGAAGTGGTGCTTCCCATGGGCTGCTCCAAACCCAAGACAGAGTTTGGCAAAGATACTAAAGCAGACGGGGTGCTGGGAGACACAGGACTCCTCTGAGTGGCAGCCTTGGCTCCAGGACTCATCACTGGATTTAGCAAAACTTTCTTAGAACAGCACTTCAGTCTAAGACTTTTCTAGCCATTTTTCCCTTCCCTCTTTATTCCACTGCATTGAGGTCTGATGGTGCACCCAGTCTTCCCATCCTCATTTTTCTTTCACAGGACTTTTCCCTAACAAATCTCTTGTAATCTAATCTTCTGTTGACATCTGCTTCTAACAACAAACAAAATGAAAACAAAAACAAAACAACAAACCTGGGCTATTTAGAGATTTCCCGACATCTGGATCTTCATCTCCAGTTAACATTTTTGAACAATTTACTTATTCTTGGGTCTCTATTCTTTCACCAAACTGGAAAAAGGCAGGGTTGTAGTAGATGACTCTCTTAATTGCTTTTATTTTGTGATTCTAGAGCTATCAATTGCTGTCTGTAATATGAATTAACACATTGTTTCTTATATTTCAGGGCTAGATCATAGTGGTGCTAAATGGTTATCCCATGTGTAAATTATTCTTTGATCTAAGAACAAATATTGTTTTATCAAAGAGTAAATATTGCTTTGATTTTTGGCTCATGAATACGAACATATTGCAACGTAACAACAACAACCAAAAGTATCTTTGAAGATTTGCCATCATTAACACTTCTGATCCAAAACTACTTATATAATTTTAAAGTAAAGCATGAGATGTCTTCCTAATTGGCTTTTTTTTCTAAATTAAAAGTACTTTAATTAAACAAAATTATATATCCATTATCGCCATCAAAAGCCGACTTAAAATTCAACTATTCTCTTCTGTTAGTTTTGAACTAGCAGCAATAGTAGTAAAGTTTTAAATCCAATCATGATAAAAAACACAATCTTTCTCCAAGGTAGATTGCTTCTTCCTAAGTCAATACTTGATTCTTTAAAGGCACAATAGTTGTATTATTCACCTAAATGACAAATAGATCAAATATAGGGTTTTTTAATACAGAAGGGAAAGGTTATGACATTTGTGCTACAACTATAAGAAGCAAAGTTATTGTTTGTCCTTAATTAAGAGGCAAACACTGATAATCCATCTTTATCAATGGAATGGAACATGAGGCTGAAAACCCACTAGATTTAATCTAAAATGGAATGTTGAGAGTTTCCAAAATCTCTTACACATTATCTCAGTGTAGGACTATTTTTTATAATCTTGTTCTAAGGCTATGATCAATGAGAACTTTAAGAAGGATTTAGTGGTGATGATAGGATTTTCTTCTTTTGAAAGATGCCACATTGGGGAGAAATGCATTAATGGAAAAGAATTTTTGAAACTCGTTACTTGATAAAATTTTACAATACATGTTTAAAACCTTTGTTTTCAAAAGGTTTTAAAACCCAGTTTTCCAGGTAATAGTCTTGATATAATGGCATGTTCAACCTTGATATACAAGAACTGACGCAATGATCATTCCAGATTTTGAGGTGTCCCAAATTAAAATGCAATGAAATTGTGCCTATGCAAAGTTCATCAATAACATGTTTATTTAAACCCATTTTAGCTGTGAGACTTACTTACAAATGTTATTAAAATAACCTACATTTTAAACCTTTTGGTCCATTTGTGGATTTGTACAAATTTGGGTTCTTTTTGAATGAACGTAAGGAGAAAACAGATGTATCATTAATGTCCATGAAAATTAGGTCCAGGAGTGAAACCAAGCCTGCTGTCTGGTAGGAGTAACCTGCCTAAGCTCAATTTGTGATCAGATTAACTATCACTTCAGTTAGAAAGAAACCAACTGCAAAAATATTAGCCATCTTTCCAGGTGAAAGTCAAATTATGAACACAGGAACATAGTGCCAACCACATTATTTCGAGGAATTCGTACCATTCCTCAACCCTAGGACGAAAGCTAAAATATATAGTACTGCTGTATCAACTCAGTCTCATTTGGCAGATTGCGCTTAGATTTCAGCAATTACTGTGAACGTTTTAAAATTTGATAAAACAAAATGTGGTTGGCCAAGATTCTGTCATTTTCATTTTTAAACCCGTTTGTAAAGTACACTTAATCCTCTGCTTCTCAATGAGTAGAGCTGGACTCGCTAAATGTTGTTTATGGAGAAGGATTTCATTTCAATCAGAATGTTCTTTGCTTATGTACTTCTTGTATACACCATAGTGACTATGTTTCTCTTTCTTTCTCTCTGTCTCTCTCTCTCTCTCTATATATATATTTGTAGGATGTATAGTGTGTGTGTGTGTGTGTGTGTGTGTGTGTGAATCCTTTAAAAAAATCCCAAAAGATTTAATTGTATTCAAATCCCTCAACTCATTATTGAGCAGATTCTTTATTTAGAAAGGATCTTTCCTTCTGGATATCAGCAGCATTTTAATTCTAATAAAAATATTTTACCAATAAAGTAACATAGATTAGAAAGGGTGGACTCCCTTGTTCTTATTTATTTGTACTTCTACTTGGACATTTTTAGGTTTTGGTTGTCATTGATTCATTGAAAAAAAAAATTTTCTTTTTGAATGAAGCCTGGCAATGTTCCCGCCAGCCCTTAGCTTTGGTTACTATCATGGTTTCAAATTTACCATGTCCTCCTCTACTCTCTCCATTTCTTTGTCTTACTCTTGTGGTATTTTCTTTCCTGCTTCCTTTGCTTTTGACTTTCTCCCAATATTGCCGAGTTTTCGGACCAAAGTCCTCCCCGACCCCCACCCCCCACTCTCTTTCAGTCAACTATTTTTACTGAAAACCTGAGCTTTACCTGCCCTCCACCCTAGGCAGGTTTTTTTTTTTTTGGATTTTATGGCTAGAAAAACCCTGCTCCTCTCATTACTATAGACTATCAGCACATTACAAACTCAATCATCCATTCCCATCCCATCCTCACTCAAGAAAGCAGAAAACTACTCTCAAATCATACTTCTCCTTGTTAGTAGTAGCAGCAGTAGCAGCAGCAGCAGCAGCAGTAGTAGTAGTAGTATTTACCCATTTGGAGAAACTGGAGAATAAGCAACAAATACTAGGAATTTGCTGAACAGTTTACAGACATAATTGCAATTTAAAAAAGCAATAGTCCCACTTAATTAAACAAGCCAGTAACCTGGAATCTCTTTAGACTAGAGATTACAAATTGGCCATTGATTGGCGGTATTCCATATATAGTTGTGTTTTCTTTAGCCACAAAATTTTTAAAAACTAAATAATAAGAAGAGTTTACAGAAATTATCATTTTTTTTGGTCGAAAAGTTAGTAGATTTGGCAACGTTTGGCTCACATTTCTATGTGGCTTCAACTGACGCGTGGCTGCTCCCTTTAAGAAGAGCCCACTCTCCCTTTTGCTGCAGTCTACCGTTACTTACCGTGTTATAACTTCTCCACTTCACTCATTCATATTTTCTGTCCAGGCTCAGTAAGCATTTGAATTTTTGAAGTCTGTTCAATCCCTTTATGTTATTCATTACATCTACTTGACCAGCAAGTTCTGCCAATTTTTCCTCTGAATCAGGGCTTGGCAAACTTTTCTATAAAGGGGCAGATAGTAAAGGTTTTATGCTTTCCTAAGGTGTCTGTAGCAACTTCTCAACTCTGCTGTTGTAGTCCCAAAGCAGCCATAGACAATCTGTAAACAAGTGGAAATGACTGTACTCTAGTACAGCTTTATTTACAAAAACAGGCAGCAAGCTGGATTTGGTCCACAAGCTATAGTTTGCTTACTCCTGCTCTAGAAAATCATGCGCCAAAAGTGTTTTGTCCAGAACACTATATCCATGAAATGCTCTATGAAAAAAAAGGATCCCTTAGAAATGTAATATATACCTATCAGAGATTTAAATTATCTGGAAATACAGTGCTATTGAGAAGCTTTTATCTGTGTTTACCTGTTGTGTTCCCAATTATATTGGACTACGAAATCTCTGTTTTAAACTTAATAACTCTTACTACCTCAAAGCACAACTTGAACCATGTTTCCAGTGGAAGTCTTGAATCCATCACTTTCCCTTCCTTACTGCCACTAATCTGGTTCAGTTCCTCTGTTCTCCTTTCCTTTTTATTTTATTTTAATCTTAAAAAAATTAATGCACGCATGTGAGAAAAAAACGAAAAAGTAACAAAAGATGCCTAATAAAAAGCAGATCCTTTCCACTTTATGGCCCTAATTCCTATCTCAAAATTAGTTTTGTGGAAGTCTTTCTGGTCTGTTCTATACATAGACAAGCACAATCCGGATGTGTAGGGGTGTGTGTGCATTCTTTTCATTCTTTTCTTCCACACAGTCTGAAAATACTAAAAAAAAAATCTAGGTGCCATTCAATGTTGTTCTATGACACAACGACAGAATCAGAACTCTTAACAGAAAAAATATGTATAAAGCCTATCATGAGCTGATAATTTCCTCCAGACCTGCTTCCCATCACTTTTCCCTTTAAAATCTCTTGGGTTCTATGGATCTCAGTTTTTCTATCTATAAAATGGAAGGGAAAGAGGAAATAATAACACTGTATCATAGTGTTTATTAATGAGGAGTAATGGGGTAATGTCTGTAAAATATTGAGCGTAAATTAGTATTCAATAAATGATAGCTGGGGAATAACGATGGTAGCAGTAGTAGCTATATGTAAAATTTGAAAGCCATTGTGCGGTTGAGGTATTACCAACAAAAATGTGATGTTTCATGGCATTTTGGAGTTTAAAAATTATTTAAATGCATAATTTCATTTAATCTTCATTCATACGTTCACCAACTATTTATTTATCTGGAACATAGTAAGATTGCAAATGTTAGACAATATTGACAAGATCAGTGATTCAAGAAATTTGTATTCTAGAATGGAAAACAGAAGGTAAATCAACCAATACATAAAGCTGATGATTGTATATTATGGTAAGGATCTTGCAGGTGATAAAGAAGGTGTTATAGTACAGGTTAAAGGGTGGTTTGCTACGAATTTAGAGCTGGGCTGTTGGAGCCGTATTCCACCCAGGTACCATTATCCTAAAACACAAAATGTCAATGGTGGCTCTGGGATTGGGTAACCGTGGAGGCCCTGTTTAACCTTGAGGGCATCAGGAATATTCTTGGAACATACTTTAACCTGAATCCAGGGGGGAAAATGCATCAGAATTCGTATAGAATTTATTTAGTTCCTCTAAGACTTGGGGAACTTAGTGAAAAAAGATTGGCTTCTACCGTGGACTATTGGTGGAAGGATGAAAAGTAGTAATAGAACAAAACAACAACAAAAGGACCTTGGGATAACTTCTTGGTTAGGTGCAATAGCACAAATGGCAAAAACAACTTGTCAAATGCTTTTGTCAATATTTCTTAACATAATTTGGGGGGGACAGAATGAGAGAAGATGCAATCACATGTTTGGAAATCTTAGCTCATCCACTTTTTCTGAGATAGAACATATATTTGAGGAAGAAGTATGTAGTCAAATGGTTGTCAGAACTTATTAGGTAGAAGATTGGAGTTGTGTAGTAAATTTCAGTCACTTTTTTTTCTGTAGACAAAGGGAAGTCATTGAATCTTTTGGCCCATCTTCTGATAATGCAGAGCATTAACTAAAGGGACAACTACTTACTATGGAGCTCTTATCTTATAAGCATTGCCTATAGTATTATAGGTACCTTATATACAACATCTTATTAATCCACATAACAACCACAGTAAGTAAACATTAATATCCCTACTTTACAGAAGAAGAAACACCCACTAAATCTCTGAGTGAAATATGAAACAATTTAGGGGAATCTGTATTTCAGTCCAGATGTCTCTGCTTTTCACCACACCTCAGTTTCTCGTGTATACCATGTTCTTACCACACACTGATGGAAATTAACATGCTTTCTCATCAAACCAGTGCCATGAATGGTGGTTATGTTCTTTGCCTACATAACCCTGTTGTAGCTAAATGGTGTAGAATCCATTTGAAATCTAAATGGGCTTCACCGTATCCATCTGAGCTGGTAACTCAAGACTCTGCGGCTCTCCTAGCTCCTCTGAGGTCCAGACCCCAATGTTGTACACAGTGATCAGAGGAAGGGGCTGCAGGAGTGTCCATATGGGTAGAGAGCTTTGCTCACAAGAAGAGGAAAGACAGGGTGGAAAAGGTTTGCATCACCAGCTGTGGTGGTGGACATGGGTAGGGGCCAGGAGGAATAGAGTTGTGAGCATGCCATGATCTTCCATGACAAAAGCATTTTCATCCATGGAGAGAGTCATCGATGAGCAAGGTCAGCAGGGGGTCACATAATCTTTGTCAGAATGCCAGGTAATTAAAAGTCAGAAACTTACTCGTGTGTGTGCACATGTGTGCATGTGTGTGAAGTACTCTGTTTGAAATCTTAATGTGAATGAAAAGCTCCATTACTTTTTTCCTGTGTTTTTTTGATTTTTTTTTTTCATCCTGAAAAGCTTTGCCACTTTCTCTGCCTGGCCTTCTAAATTCAGCTCAGTCGTAACCTCTTCCATGAAGCCTTCCTTGATGCCACTCATAATCCTCTCCTTTTTGCTTCTTGCATTCTTCTATTGGTGTACTTACTGCACCATATTAAATGTTATTTATTCACCTGTCTGTCTCTCTTGATTCTAAAGCTGCTCGAGGGCAGGGTAATTACCTTATTAATCTCTCTGTCCCCTGTACCAAGGCCTACAGGTCTAGCACAAATACTCTTTGATTTGAATTGAATTAAACAAATGGTAAATGAATGTTTGCAATGTTACCATATGAAGGCAAAATGGGGTTAATTAGCTGAAAATTCTAGAGAAAGATTGAATGAAAAATCATGTATGGTTTCCCTCCCAAATCCACTTCTTCCCCCTCCCTCTGACTTCCTTGTTTGTGATGAAAGATGTAAAGCTGTCAGGTTTTATGAATCTTGCTAGTAGCCTACAAAACCTTTCAAATATGATTCAATTTCATGCAGACAGAGACTCAGAGCAACTTGGCAGTTAACAGCTAATGGCTTTTAAGGGTTTAAGTCAGCCCTAAACATTATTCCAATGAGTTTTTGTGGTTTAATTACCTTAAAACATTAAGTTGTCCAAGAGCCCATCAATACAGATACATTTAGAGATATCAAATGCGCAGTGCTCACAAATACCACCTTGAAGGTGTCTAATATAGCATTTATTTTGCCAAAAAATAGTTTAAGTTTACCTATTTGAGCCTAATGATGTGTGCCATCATTAAGCTGGGAGAAATGTGAATTCAAAATGATTCTCTTAACAGCAAGGAAGAGCTCTACAAAGCAAGGGACAGAGCAATTTCTTCCATATCCTGTTCTTACCCATAGCATGTTAACTGTAAGCAATGTACTTAGTGGTTAAGATCTCAGGCTCTGGATTTCAACAGCTCTGGGTTCAAATCTCACCTCTGCAATTTGTAGAGAAGTCAAGGAATAGGACAATAAATCTCAGAGAGAATAATGACAATAATTATCCTGCTAAGTTCTTGTGAAGATTTCATGAAATGATGCATGTAGAGATGTTACTAATAACAGCTAATATGTGTTAGGCATTCTTTTATTTTAAAAAGGCTATTGTGGTTTTGGAGGAGAGAAAAAAAATGAGCTTGAAGGGTCAGTATCCAATTTTAAGGCTGCAAAAATGGTCCTAATGTCTCCATTGTGATTTTCCTTATTTGGACTGTAATTAAAGAAACCAAATATTGTTGGTTATTTATGCACTGTTTCAGATATTTTCTTCTGCAAAACTCATTACTATCCTTGAACTCACATAACTTCATTACTCTTTTCAAGTCAAATCACATCCCAATCTCAACAATTCAAATTGGCCTAAGATCCCACACTAACAAAATGTTAATATTTATGAGTAATGCATTTTGGGTTCAGAGATAGGGAGAGAAACCTTCAGGGAGGCAGAAATGAGTTATTGGCCTGCTATAGAATGTGTCATTTGAAAAGAGCTGCATTGTAGGGAATGATGATTCAAATGCACAATTTCAAGGAGCAATGCAATCTAGTTTACTAATCTCTCATTATACTAAGGTGAGGCTTTTGTGAACACCAACTGCTCATTAGCATTTCGATCCCACAAAAGAATCCAGACAATGGGTGCCAGTTTTATTCTCATTACTGAACAATTCAAATGTTTGCATTCCTTTCATTAAGCCATCCTTTCAAAAATTAAGAGTAGCACAAGGTCAAAGCAGATCATTTGAACCATATAATCATGGACGTTATATGTTAGATAATATTTATTTATTTTTAATTTGAAAGTCTCTGAGTGATTTAAGTAAACACCCCATGACCTCTGCAGTTATTGTCTCTCTTCCAGAACCACCTCTCCCTAGGCTGCCACTGAGCACATTTCTCTCCTCACATTCTATTTTTGCTCCCACCCCAGGCAAGGTGATGTCTCCCTTGTGATAGAACTCTGTTTTGAGACTGCACCTAAAATCTGTTGATCCGTTTTGTTCTAACGCATGTAAAAGTTTTTGCCCATTAGCTGGTTAGAAGAAAAGGTAGATTTTTATTTTTTTTTTTACATTAAGGAGATAACAGGGAAGTTGGATAGGCTAGTAGAAAGCTAAAACATAACATCTGTTGAAGCTGGGCAAGCCAATTCCCCAAAATTGGCATATAACCCCCTTGAGTGAGGGAAACTCCAAATGCTAGCTCAGAGGTTTCAATTAGATGATAATAGGGGATCTTAACTGATATTCAGCTATGGGAAAGGGTCACAACAAAGGAAAGAAAGAATATATGTAAGCTTTTTTACTTCTTTATCTTAGGCCTAATTAGGTTGAATATGGTATTATTCCCATCAGTCCATGCCCTGATACGAGAAAAATAATCATCATAAACACCAGCTTCAGTCCTCAGCATCTGAATGTGCCTAGATGGTCTTCTAAGTGTGAGGGGAGGGGAAGCTACATGTGAGAAACACAAGATTGGTGTGAGAATCAATGAAGTAAATCACATAAAATGCACGTGTAAATTATAGTGCACAATATAAATCTAAGATGCCGTTAGATTAATAGAATAATGATTAACTGTGAATCACCAAAGTATGTATTAGCTTTTAATTGCCCTAATAATGATGATAGTAGAAAGTACTAGGATAATTATAAACCTGTCTGTATTGTGCTGTAGCTGAATAAGCACAGGTTTGAAGTCAGACAGACCTAAATTAACCCCATGGTTTCATTCTTCCAGCTCCATGACATTGGACAACGGGCTTTACCTCTATGAAACGTGGATAATGATTTCCATTTCCAGGTTTGTTTTAAGGGTTAGAGATAATGTATCTAAAGCATCTAGCTTAGTACCTGACACATAGATATTCAATATTCAGCAGCAGCAGTGGCAGCGGTAACTGTTGTTATTATAGTCCTTGCTCCAAGAAATTTCCATCATAAAAAGAGAGAATGAGTTCCTTTAGAAGTACAACAGTCAGTGCACCCTGTAAAGGGGACTGAGACAAGGGTGGCAGCGAAGCAGCATGGTAGAGGGACCTAGGTCTGGATTCCAGCTGGTTAAGTGAGGTCTGGCAGATTCTACTGGTGGGACACGCAGACAGACACTTGTTCTTCAGGGTCCTTTTGATTATTGTTTACAGGACACCCAGAGAAGACATTTCCACTCAGAGCCTTCTTGTTTCATGCAAGCACACCATTAAACTCACTTAAAAGCTGATATTCTCTGCCAGCATCACTGGCTTCTGCCAGAAGAGGAATAGAAATCAAACTTCCCTGTTGATTTCATCAGAGAAGGAAATCATTGAGCAATTCCTTAGATCCCTGGCCAAGTGCATCATTGAACTGGCTCTAAGTTTTTACAGGTAAGTTGCTGAATCGCTCTAAGTATCAGTTCCCTCATCAGTAAAATGGTGCCAATAATGAAATCTGATATACAGGGATACTGCATGCCATTTCACTCTACCCTTACGTCAAGTGCCTAACACAGAGTCTTTTTAGGTGAGGTGGTCCAGCTTCTGCTGCAACCTCTGCTAGGAAGATTTCATCCATGATCAGGTGAAACTAAGATGATGCCCTTGGTGTTGTTATTCATCTGGATTCCATTTTCACTATGTTCTGTACCATGGTCACCAAGGAAGATCAAACCCTCTCGCCTCCCCTTAATACTAAACAATAGGTCAGTAACATTGAAACCACTGTCATTAGGATTTGCTAATAGCCATACCTCTGACCTCATTAGGAAGGAGTTAAATGGTTTCATTCAAAACAAAATCACATATCTTCATCATCAACATCACCATCTGTCAAATGTTTTCTATATGGCCATTGCTAAGGTCTGAAGATTTGTGTCTCCTAAAAACTCTTATGTTGAAATCCTAATCCCCAAGCTGATGGTATTTGGACATAGGGCTTTTGGAAGGTGATTAGGTTATGAAGGTAGAGCTCTCATGACCGACATTTGTGGTTTTATAAAAGAGGTCCCACAGAGTTCCCTGGCCCCTTCCACCATGTGAGGGCACAAGTCCGCAGTTTGCCACCCAGAAGACAGCCTTCACCAGAACCTGACCATGCTGGCACCCTCATCTCAGACTTCCAGCCTCCAAAACTGTAAGAAGTAAATTTCTGTTGTTTATAAGCTACCCAGTCTGCAATATTTTGTTATAGCAGCCCTAGCAGACTAAGACTGTGCAACATACATTATCTCATTTAATCCCTAAAACAACTTTACGAGGTAGTTGTTTTCTTTTTAAAAATTTTTTTAAATTTTTCAATTATTTTATTGTGGTCATAATGGTTTAGCACATCATGTGATTTCAGGGGTACATTATTATTTATCAGTTTCTATATAGGCTGCATCATGCTCACCACCAATAGTCTAATTTTTATCCATCACCATGTATATGTGCCCCTTTACCTCTTTCGCCCACCCCTCAACCCGCTTCCCCTCTGGTAACCACTAATCTGTTCTCTCTGTCTATGTGTTTGTTTATCTTCCACATATGAGTGAAATCATGCAGTGTTTGTCTTTCTCTGTCTGGCTTATTTTGCTTGACATCATACCCTCAAGGTCCATCCATGTTGGATGGGACCGTTTTATCTTTTTTAATGGCTGAGTAGCATTCCAATGCACATATATGCCACATCTTCTTTATCCATTCACCCACTGATGGGCACTTGAGTTGCTTCCACATCTTGGCTATTGTGAATAATGCTGCAATGAACGTAGGGGTGCGTAAGTCTCTTCGAATTGTTGACTTCAAGTTCTTCGGATAAATACCCAGTAGTGAGATAGCTGGATTGTATGGTATTTCTATTTTCAATTTTTTGAGAAATCTCCATACTTTTTTGCGTATGGCTACATCAGTTTGGACTCCCACGAGCAGTGTATGAGGATTCCCACAAGGTAAGTAAGTGTTATTATTATCCCCATTTTATAGATGAGGAAATTGAGGCTTATTTTGGTGAATAACCTGCCCAAGTTTTAGAGCTAATATATAAGAGGCTGGAGTTTGAACCACATTTTCTTGTTGTAATGTCAATTTATAATTCTTTATACATTATTCTTATTTAAGATTATGTGACTAAAACTAAGTGACTTAAAATCACTGGGACATGTTCATACCACATAACTTGGCCATTGGTTGGCCATCACTCTAGGGTGACAATGATATAGCTATTTGTTCATTTTTTCCCCCATAAAATGTCCTTATCTCTGAGAAAATTTCCTATTCTTATTAGAATCATCAGTGTAGCAACTGTAAACACATCTTCTTGTAAGTGTCTGTAGTTAATATGTTCCTGAATTGTTTTAATTTATAGTACGATGGGAGGAATATTATGCACATCAGTCTTATAAGTAATGTGACACAAATAACAGCCGCCTTTAGTGCTAAAGCAATTATTTTCTTCCGAAGTTATCATTCATTTTTTAGTCGGAACTGGAAATTTGCATCCAGCATTGTCACCTTGCATAATTTGGGTGAGGCTCCTTTACTCAACTGCCTGCATGTTTAATACCTGAAAATAATTAGTTTTTATTTGAAAATTGTCAAGATCTACTGACATTTTTTATTTCTGCCTGGGGTAGGGAGCAAGATTGTGTTTCTGATAATAGTGATATTAGTACCTATTTTGCTGTCAGCACTGTAGGGTTGCTGCAGAGTAGATACAATGAATCTCCATTGCCTGGTGCAGTGCTTGGCTCATTCATGTATAATAAATTCTAAGTTATTTGGAGAAACCTACTATGTGCTGAGCCCCATGCTACATCCCATGTACACAATGTTGGATACAACAGGATCTGACCTGAACACTGATCTCAAGAAGATTTTTGTCTAGGGTAAGACAACAAAAAGGGGAAAAATATTTTCCAAATTTCGATAAGTCCTATCAAAAACAGAGACCTATGGAAGAGAATAGGTTAAAGATGAGGGACTAGGAGGACTTAATTTTAAGAAGGACTCTGAAGTAGTAGAGTCATCCAGGCCTGTAAAGGGCAAAGGTGTGTTCTAGTAAGAGGGAAGAAAATGTGTGATTCTTTGAAGCTGGAAACAACGTGATATTTTTGAGGAACTGAAAGAAGTCCAGTGTAGATTGGACTTAGTAAGCAAAGGTGAGTTATAGCTCATGGTGAAGTCGACAGAATTCGATGGAAAATAATGAGATTTCACAAAGTTAAGAAACTTTCTCTGGGCTACCTAGCTAATTAGTGATAATTTGAACACAGGTTTCTATGACGGCGAATCTCAGCTTATTTCTCGTTAAGTCTCTAGAATCAAAACATTCAAGAAAATAATAATGAAAATTAGTCATAATAGTAATAATAGGTAAACTGATTTAGTGCTTCTCTGTGTCAAGCATTCTTCTAATCACTTTTCATGCACCAAAGAATTTAATCCTCACATGAAACCTTTGGTATTTTTATACCAAAGGTATTTTAATCTTTGCATGAAACTTAACATTACCCCCATCCTACAAATGTATGGAAGTTAAATAACTTGTCCATGTCACACGAACACTAAGGGATGCACTTGAATTTGAACCCAGGGTTATATGACACTTTAGAGATTGAACACTGAGTCCTTGTCTTAATGCAGATTAACGTTTTTTTTTTTTTATTATGAAGCTATTTACAACTTATCCAAAAGTTGTTAAAACACTATAATTTCTTTTTCTTGAACTGTTTGAGAGAAAGTTGTTGACGTGATGCACCAGAACCCCTGAAAAATTTAGCGTGAAATATCTACAGCCAAGACTTTCTCTTACATTACCACAATACAACCATCAAAATCAGAAAATTGAAATTAATACCTTTTTTTCCCAGTGCATGACTTGTTTCAAATTTAACTTATTGTGCCAATAATGGGTTTTTTTAATACTTAATTTCGATTTAATATAGAAATTAAGAGAAAACCCAGTAGATTGATATGTAGTGTCACAGAAAGGGGTCTGTGATATAAAAGTCTAAAAACCAAATTGAGGAATAACAACATAATTCTATTTTTAAAATTATACATGTATATATAAACATTTGTATATTCAGGGAAAAGAATCCACACTAAACTGTTTATAATAGTTACTTACAGGAAGTGGGTAGAGGAGACTCATTTTTTGTTGTTGTTGATGAGCTGACGTTGGCTTATAACATTATATAAGTTTCATGTGTACAATTATAACTCAAATTCCATATACAATACAGCATGCTCACCACCAAAATTCTGTTTCCTATCTGTCACCATACAATTGACCCCCTATACCTATTTTGCCCTTCCCCCCACCCCCCTTCTCTTTTGGTAACTACAATTTTGTTCTCTGTATCTATGTGTTTTTGTTTTTTTTTATATTCCACATGAGTGAAATCATATGGTGTTTGTCTTTCTCTGTCTCACTTATTTCACTTAGCATAATACCTTCAGGGTCTATCCATGTGTTGCTGCAAATGGAGAGATTTCATCTTTTTTATGACTGAGTAGTATTTCATTATATAAGTATATATGCCACATCTTCTTTATCCATTCATCCATTGATGGGCACTTTGTTTGTTTCCATAACTTGGCTACTGCGAATAATGCTGCAGTGAACATAGGGGTATATATATCTTTTTTGAATTAGTGTTTTTGTATTCTTCAGATAAATACCCAGAAGTAGAATAGCTGGATCATATGATAGTTCTATTCTTCATTTTTGAGAAATCTCCATATTGTTTTCCATAGTGACTGCACCAATTTATATTCCCACCAACAGTGTACCAGTGTTCCCTTTTCTCCACATCCTCTCCAACACATGTTATTTCTTGTCTATTTGATAATAGCCATTCTAATGGGTAAGAGTTGATATCTCATTGTAGTTTTGATTTGCATTTCCCTAATAATTAATGATGTAGAACATCTTTTCATGGGCCTGTTGGCCATCTGTATATCTTCTTTGGAAAATTGTCTATTCAGATCCTCTGTCCATTTTTTAATCAGGTTGTTTGGTTTTTTGTTGTTGTTGAATTTTATAAGTTCTTTATATATTTTGGGTATTAACCCCTTATTGGATATACGATTTACAAATATTTTCTCCCATTCAGTATGTTGTCTTTTTGTCTTGTTGGTTTCGTTTGCTCTGCAGAAGGATTTTAGATTGATGTAGGCCCATTTGTTAATTTTTTCTTTTGTTTCCCTTGCCTGAGGAGACATATCCAAAAAGGTATTGCTAAGACTGCTGTCAAAGAGCATACTGCCTATGTTTTCTTCTAGGAGTTTTATGGTTTCAGATCTTACATTCAAGTCTTTAATCATTTTGAGTTAATTTTTGATTATGGTAAAAGATAGTGATCTAGTTTCATTCTTTTGCATGTGGCTGTTCAGTTTTCCAACACCATTTAATGAAGAGACATTTCTGTTGTATGTTCTGGGCTCCTTTGTCATAAATTAGTTGTCCATATACATGTGAGTTTATTTCTGGGCTCTCACTTCTGTTCCATTGATCTGTGTGTCTGTTTTTCTGCCAATATCATGCTGTTTTGATTACTATTGATTTGTAGTATAGTTTGAAATCAGAGACTGTGATTCCTCCAAGTTTGTTCTTTTTTCCTAGGACTGTTTTGGCTATTCAGGGTCTTTTGTTCTATACAAATTTTAGAATTTTTTGTTCTATTTCTGTGAAAAATGTCATTGGGATTTTGATAGAGATTGCATTGAATCTGTATATTGCTTTAAGTAATATGAACATTTTAACAGTGTTGATTCTTCTAATCCATGAGCACGAAATATCTTTCCATTTTTGTGTCTTCTCCAATTTCTTTCATCAATATCTTATAGTTTTCTGTATACAGGTCTTTCACCTCCTTAGTTAAATTTATGCTTAGATATTTTATTCTTTTGTTGCAATTGTAATTGGGATTGTTTTCTTAATGTCTCTTTCTGCTAGCTCATTGTTAGGGTATAGAAACACAGCAGTTTTTAGAATGTTGATTTTGTACCTTGCAACTTTATATATTTGTTTATTTCTAATAGTTTTTTTTTGTGGAGTCTTTAGGATTTTCTATAAATAAAATCATGTCATCTGCAAATAGTGACAGCTTTAACTCTTCCTTTCCAGTTTGGATGTCTTTATTTCTTTTTCTTGACTAATTGCTGTGGGTAGGACTTCACATAACATGTTGAATAAGAGTGGCAAGAGTGGGTATGCTTGTCTTGTTTCTGATCTTAAGGAGATAGTGTTCAGTTTTTCACCATTGAGTATGACGTTAGCTGTGAGTTCGTTTCTTATGGCCTTTATTATGTTGAAGTACATTCCTTCTATACTCATTTTCTTGAGAGTTTTTATCATAAATAGATGTTGAATCTTGTCAAATGCTTTCTCTGTATCTACTGAGATGATCATAGGAATTTTATCCTTCATTTTGTTAATGTGGTGTGTCATTTGATTTATTTATGGATGCTGAAGCATCCTTGTATCCGTGGAACAAATCCCACTTGATTGTGGTGTATGATCCTTTCAATGTATTGTTGGATTTGGTTTGCTAATATTTTGTTGACAATTTTGCATTTATGTTCATCATAGATGTTGGCCTGTAATTTTCTTTTCTTGTGTGTTGTCCTTGTCTGATTTTGGTGTCAGGGTAATGTTGGCCTCATAAAATGAGATAGGAAGCATTCCCTCCTCTTCAATTTTTTGGAAGAGTTTGAAAGAATAGGTGTTAAATCTTCTTTGACTGTTTGGTAGAATTCATCAGTGAAGCCATCTGGTCTTGGACTTTTGTTTTTTGGAAAGTTTTTGATTACTGTTTTAATCTCCTTACTAGTGGTTAGTCTATCCAGATTCTCTACTCCTTCATGATTCAGTCTTGGAAGGTTAAATGATTGCAAGAATTTATCCATTTCTTCTAGGTTGTCCAATTTGTTGGCATATAGTATCATAGAGGTCTCTTATAACCCTTTATGTTTCTACGATATCCATTGTAACTTCTCCTCTTTCATTTCTGATTTTATTTATTTGAATCTTCTGTCTTTTTTTCTTAGTGAGTCTAGCTAAAGGTTTGTCACTTTTGTTTATCTTTTCAAGGGACCAGCTTTCAGTTTTATTGATCTTTTCTATTGTCTTTTTAGTCTCTATTTCATTTATTTCTGCTCTGATTATTATTTTTTATTTATTTATTTTTTTGTGAGGAAGACCAGCCCTGAGCTAACATCTGTTGCTCATCCTCCTCTTTTTGCTGAGGAAAACTGGCCCTGGGCTAACATCCATGCCCATCTTCCTCTACTTTATATGGGATGCTGCCACAGCATGGCTGGCAAGCAGTGCACCGGCGGGCACCTGGGATCCGAACCGGCGAACCCCGGGCTGCCAAGCGCGGACGAAACCGCTACGCCACCGGGTGGCCCCTTTGCTCTGATTATTATTTCCTTCTTTCTACTGACTTTGGGCTTCATTTGTTCTTCTTTTTCTAGTTCCTTAAGTGTAAAGTTAGTTTGTTTATTTGTGATTTTCTTTCTTTCTCAAAGTTGACCTATTTTGTTATAAACTTCCCTCTTAGTACTGCTTTTGCTACATCCCATAGATTTTGGTATGTTTTCATTTATCTTCAGGTATTGGTTTCTCTTTTGATATCTTCATTTACCCAATAATTGTTCCATAGCATGTTGTTTAGTCTTCACATATTTGTGATTTTTCCAGCTTTGTTCTTGTAGTTGGTTTTTAGTTTCATACTGTTGTGATCAGAAAAGATGCTTGATATGACTTCAGACTTCTCAAATTTATTGAAACTTGTTTTGCATCCCAGCATATGGTCTATTCTTGAGAACATTCCATGTGCACTTGAGAAGAATATGTATTCTATGCTTTGGGATGGAATGTTCTATATGTATCTATTTAATTAATCTGGTCTAATGTTTCATTTAAGGCCAATGTTTCCTTGTTGCCTTTCTGTCTGGATAATCTATCCATTAATGTAAGTGGAGTGTTAAAATCCCCGACTATTATTGTGCTGCTGTCAATTTCTCCCTTTAGGTCTGTTAGTAATTACTTTATATATTTTGGTGCTCCTATGTTAGATGCATATATATTAATAAGTATTGTGTCTTCTTGATGGATTGTCCCCTTTATCATTATATAATGTCCATCTTTGTCTCTTTACCTTTTTTAGCTCGATGTATATTTTGTCTGAGTATGGCTACACTCACTTTTTTTGGCTACCATTGGAGTATCAGATTCCATCCCTTCACTTTGAGCCTATGTATGTCTTTAGAGCTGAGATGAGTCTCCTGGAGGCAGGATATGGTTTGGTCTTGGTTTTTAATCCATCCAGCCACTCTGCATCTTTTGATTGGTCAATTCAATCTTGTTGCATTTTACATTGATATATAAAGACTTAGTGCTGCCATTTTATCTTTTGTTTTCTGGTTGCCCTATATCTCCATTGTTTCTTTTTCCTTGTGTTTCTGTCTGCCATTTTACTGGGTGGTTTTCTATGATGTTTTTCTCAGTTTCTTCTTTTTTTATGTTTTGTGTCTCTGTTCTAGACTTTTGTTTTGCAGTTACCATGAGGTTTGTATAAAACATCTCATAGATAAAATAGTCCTTTTTTTTGCTGATAGCATCTTACCTACATTTTCCTATACAGGTTCCATCCTTTTCCTCTTCCCCTTTTTTTGTTTTGTTGTCACAAATTATCCCTTTTTCTGTTGTGAGTTCATTACCAAATTGAAGTAGCTGTAATTATTTTTAATGCCATTTTTTTCCCTTTAACCTTCATGGTATAATTGTTTAACAACCTATTCTGATATAGAGGTGCAATTTTCTGATTCTATTTGTCTCTTTATCACCTTACTCAAAGTTTTGTGTACTTTTGCCTTTACATTTCAGGTAGAAGAGCTTTCAACATTTCTTGTAAGTCAGGTCTATTGGTGAATAACTCCTTTTGCTTTTATTTGTCTGAGAAAGCCTTTATTTCTTCTTCATATCTGAAGGATAACTTTGCTGGATAGAGTGTTCTTGACCAGAGGTTTTTAATCTTTTAATATTTTGAGTATATCATTCCACTCTCTCCTTGTCTGTGGAGTTTCTGCTGAGAAATATGCTGACGGCCTAATGGGGGTTCCTTTGTAGGGTACTCTTTTTTTTACCCCTTGCTGCCTTTAAAATTCCTTCATCATTGACTTTTGATGGTTTTAATATAATGTGTCTTAGAGGTCTTTTCGTTGAGATAATTAGGTGTTCTATTAGCTTTGTGGACTTGTATATACAGTTTCTTCCCTAGGTTTGGGAAGTTCTCAGCTATCATTTATTCAAATAAGCTTTCTGCCCCCTTCTTCATCTCTTCTTCTTGGATATCCATTATCCTTATGTTGCCTTTTCTAATGATGTCAGATAGTTCTCATTGGGTTTCCTCATTTTCTAAAAATCTTAGTTATTTCTTCTCTTCTACCTCAATAATTGATTAGCAGACATTTGGTGCTGTCCAAAATGTCCATCAGATATCTGGTCCACTCCAAAAAGTCCTTGATATTTGATCCTGTCTAAAAGGTCCATAAGACATTTGGACCATAAGACATTTGGTCCATGCCCAAAAGTCCTTGACATTTGGTCCTCTCAAAAATGTCCATGAGTATATTTGGTTTATGCCAAATGGTTTTGTACAGGACAAGATATCAAAGACCCTTGGTGTGGACCCAGTGTCTCCAAGGACGTTTTGAACAGGACCAAATATTACCAGATATCAAGGACCTTTTGATGTGGACCATATCTGATTGATGTTTTGGACAGAACCAAATTTCAAGGACCTTTTGATAAGGACAAACTGTTTTATGGACCAAATATTATATGGACATTTTAGATAGGACCAAATATAAAGGACCTTTTGGCATGACACAAACATCTGATGAACATTTTGAACAGCACCAAATTCCTTCAAGGGAATCATTTCTTGATTTCTATCTTCAAGCTCACTAATTCTCTCTTCCACATTGTCCATTCTATTTCTAATGCTTTCTAATGCATTCTTTATATCATTCATTGAGTTCTTCAGCTCTAGAATTTCTCTTTGGTTCCTTTTTAGAGTTTCAATCTTTTTGGTAAAGTATTCCTTCTGTTCATTAATTTTATTCCTGAGTTCATTGAACTGCCTTTCTGAGTTTTCTTGTAGGTCACTGAGTTTCTTCATTAGGCTATTTTGAATGCTCTATCAGTTATATCAAAATCTTTTATGACTTTAACTTTCGTTTCTGGAGAACTATCATTTTCTTTTTATGATAATGTGATACTGTATTTTTTCATAGTGCTTGCTGAATTGTTCCTCTGCTGGTGCACTTAAGTAATGAACACTTTTCTTATTTAGGTAAAGTTTTGTTTACATTAATTCTAATAGTTTAATAGGTTGGTAATTAGGGGACTTTTGTTTTGTTTTGTTTTTCAGTAGATAGCACTATAGCACAAGTTTTTTATTTCTCTTACCTGAACTACCTTTGGCTATATTTGAGAATTGATACTTTCCACCCTCCATCACCTCTGTCAGAGGTGTCACCAGTGCCTCTTCATTGCTTCTTGTGCCTCCAGGGTCGCTGGTACCCTGCTACTGCCAGTGTTGCTGCAGTCAGTGGTGCTGCTGTTGGGGCAGCAGGATGGCAGATGCCTCCACCATATCTGGGTCATGGATACTGCTGCCACGGGGGCAGTGGGGAAAGCTGGGATCACAGGCATCTTCAATGCATCCAGAGTTATTGAGTTCATGGGTGCTGCTGCTGCAGGCAAGGGAGCTAGAGTCACCACCATGGCTGGAGGGACCCATTTTGCAGGCCCCACCACTACTGCAGCAGGGAGGCCAGAGTCACGTGCACTACCTCCACTGTTGCTACCAAGTTCCCTGGGGATGCAAGCTCCCCAGGGCCATGGAACTAGGAATGAGGGCACCACCTTTGCTGTTCCCCAGTTCTGCATCCTCTGTGTGTTCCAATCCACCCACCTTCAGATGTACACATGTGTGGTCTCTCAATCATTCCAGTGTGTTGGGCAGAGGAACCTTTGTTGAGTTATGAATGTTTTACTAGTTAGAGACTGAAGGAGAGACACAAAGGGAGCATCTCAAACCACCATAATTCTGATATCACTCCCACCAATAATGTCTACAGTAAAAGGATCCAGTTCAGGATCATACATTGCACTTAGTTGTCATGTCTATTTAGTTTCCTTCAATCTGCAGAATTCCTCATTCTTTGCTTGGTTTTCATGACTTTCTTGCTTTGGAAGATTATAGGTCACTTGTTTTATAGAATCTATTTCAATTTGGGTTTATCTGATATTTCCGTGTGATTAGATTCATATTATACAATGTTTTAGGCAGGAATATGGACAGAAATATTGCTGTCTTCTCTTTCTGTCCTATCAGGTGATGCACAATTTCTATTTGTTGTAATTTTGAAGATAATAGTGTTGATTGATTCATTAAAGTGGTGTCTGTGAGGCTTTTCCACACTGTTTGAGCTTTAAAATCTTGTGTTGGGCTTTTGCTGTCACTCACAACACTCCTGCACAAATCCCTTCTCTGCTCACTTGAGCTCTGACTTCCTGGGCCAGGCCATCACTGCTGCCCCCCTGTGCTTGCGGCCTACTCACCTCTGTGGGGTGTCCTTCACACCCATTTGGGCTCTGACCTTCCTAAACCTACCTTATTCAGTCCCACCTAATGGCTATAGGGCAGAATTATAAAGGAAGGAAGAAGCAAGGAAAGGAGGAATGGAGGGAGGAAGGAAGGAAGGAATGCCAAAGGATAACTTTTAATTTAAGTTAAAATACATAGAGAAATCAATTGCTTTCATTTGAAAAAAGTGCTCACAGTGATGCTAGCTGAAATAATGTTGAACACGTTGTTCTTTCTCATTATACTCCATAGAAATTATTGCCCATGCCCAAAACAACAACAAAAGC
Organism: Tapirus indicus; assembly: GCA_031878705.1. NCBI lineage: Eukaryota > Metazoa > Chordata > Mammalia > Perissodactyla > Tapiridae > Tapirus > Tapirus indicus. The sequence goes on along the minus strand of CM062927.1, from coordinate 24,592,283 downwards.
ATTGCTCATCTGCATTCATTTCTTTTAACAAAATACGATTAGGATATGCTCCGTGTACAGTCAGAGTATTCATTATTAGCAAAAGAGCCTATATATATATATATACACACATATTCTTCTCATCTGCTGTTCAGTTGTGTAATTACTGCTCAGAAAGTTAGGTATTTTCCCAGTGGGAAAAGGCTGTCATTAATCATTATTTATCCAAGTTCTTTTTTGTCTCTATCCTGGACAATATGCATATGAAACGGGAGAACATAATTCTGCTTTCCCTCACTTTTATACTACGATGCTCTTCACATCTGCCTTGAGGACCCCTGCATAGGAGGCCACAAGCATAGTGGTTGCAGGAGCTTCAGTTTCTTTATCTCCCAAATGAATGTGATTTTATGAGAGCAATTATTGTCATGAGCACTAAATGAAATAACTTAGGTAACGCGCTCAGCATGGTTTATGGGCTACAAAGCATAGATTTAAATTTATCAAATGCTTCTCATAACTGACAGTGACTCTCCTTTGTACTCAATAGTACTTTGTTAATTTCACTCATACCAAAAGTTGTGTTCTATTTGTGACTTACATGGTAATCCCCGCTGAGCTGGGATCTTCCTAAGGGCAGGAATCATTTTTCATTGCTATTTCCTCAGCACTTAGCAAAGTTGCTTGTAATATAAAAGATGCTCAATGTATATGTGGATTGAAGGATGGTGGGTGGTAGAATTGCGGAATGATTAGAGGAAGGTATAAAAGAGTGAAAGAATAAATGCATGAAAGGATAAGTAGACAAAAGAACAAATAGTTATAACAAGATTGGGAGTAAGGGACTCAATATTTATTGATCATCCATCATGTGTCAAATAATTAATTGGCTATCTTACATATGTTATTAATACCCCATCAGGTTATTATGTTATGGAAGAGAAAAATAAAGCTAAAGAAACTAAAATAACAAAAACAAACATAGTCCAAACTTTCAACTTTACCAAAGGAGCTCTACAGGTGTTCTTTCTGCTTTGATAGGACATATAGTGGCCTCTTTCTATTCAATGTAGGATAGAAATATTTGCTATTTACCCCAGAGATGGATTGTGCAACTATTAAGAAAACTGAGCATAGTCTAGATTGTTAAGGTAGAAAAATTGCACAATCACTTAGAGAAAAAACTGAAAGGTTTGATGAGCTTTCCCAAACACAAACAAGCCTGTGGTCATTTCTAGAAGAGACACAATATTTTAAATTTTCTATTTCTGGATTCAATCCAGTAATGTCAAAGATGAAGAATTAAACCTATACAACATCTTTAGAGGATAACTCTGAGGGATTGTGTGGGCAAAGAATTTATAGGCTCATACGGATCACCACTTCAACATCATTTGTAATTTCTTGGTAAAAGTTCATGCCTGTGAGTAGGATGATGTAAACTAAAATATGAGGAAATGGAGCTTACAATAGCCTAGTGGTTAAAGGAGTCCCAAAGAAAAATCAATTATATAGTAGCCCATTCATATTGCAATATTTGTGGAATATGACAGTATTCTAGAATCTAGAATCTGCATCGAGAATGCAGTTCTAGGTATTTGGGAGGAAAAATCAGTGATATATGTTGCCTGACCTCCAGTGTCTATTAGTCTGTAGAGGTGAAGTTTCTTGAAAAATTAAATACATAGTTTCAGAGATGTGATAAATGTCTGCGTGGCTGAGTGAAAGAGATGCTAGTGGATGACTGAGAGTATGGTCCTTAATGGGCTGAAGGAGTTAGTGATCGTTCTCTAAAATAAGTGGCATTTTATTTCGTTCATGAAAGATGAGTGGAAGATGAATGGAAATCTGCCAGTTGGATAAGGTGGGGTGTATTCTGAGTGAGGGAACCACAACAAGATGTACAAACGCACACTCGGGCCTTCAACTGTCTCTCTAGGGCTCTAAGGCTCAAATACAAAGATTCACGTTGGAGAATGACAGTTCAGGCTGGGAAAGCTGAGGTAGGCTGGGATCAGACCAAGAACGATAAAAAGGAATGCACAAAAGCACATCTTTGTCCTTATTTGCTGCCATTATGGAGCCTCATCAAATTGATCTAAATATTATATGTTTACATAAATTGTGTATATACTATATATTTAGAGATAATGTCCAAATATATGTACACATGCATATGTACACATATTTATATATTTTAGAAGTACAAGTTACAAATTTATCCATTAGTACATGCATGCAAAAGAGTGAGCTTGATAATTGTTTCCTCTTTCCCTTTTCAAGTTTTTGCTGTTTTCTCTCACAGGAATAGTCACATTTTTTCCCTCTGACTGATCTTATTCTTTGTTTAGTTTTTGTACAGTGTTGAAAACTTGAATAAATGATAAAAAGAATCTCTTGTACCCTTCTTTATTGAGTCCTGATGAGGAGTGACTTTATAGGACTAGGAAAATCAGAACTTCCCAGTGAATGGCCTGACAAGGAGCATGGCCCAGACTTTACTATTGTCACCTCCATGTTATGCTCTGCTTCTTGAAATCAACTGTGCTCTAATGCTTAATTAACCCCCAGGACAAGGCTTGCTTAAGGACTTAGAGGTACCAGTTAGCTATCACAGTGTCTTTCTTGGCCCATAATTTCCCAGCCCACATCATATTTCCTAGAAACAGGACTCCCGACATGCTGGCAGTGATTTCTAAAATGCCTGTTGATATCTGAATTTTGTCAAAGAGCCAAAATAAACAAATAAATAAAAAATAGCTTTGTATGGCAAAAGATATGAATTGTCCCAATCCCTTTATTTATCATTGGATGAAAATGGGCATATCAAACAACACTTTACTCACCAAAATGCTAGCTCAATTGCAATCACCATTCCTCTTCTCTATTAGACCGTATTTTGTGCCACTCATGCTCTGTATTTGAAAGATATCTTTAGTTTTCCTAAGCAGGTTATTAGGTTTTCAAAATAAGATAACACAGTTTGGTTTTTTGAAAAGCAAAGAGCCCCTAGAAGAAAGACTTTCTCTTCTCTATCCTTTGAAGGTAATCATATGTTGGAAACAGTAAGCCAAGAACAAAAGAATCACAGTGGCATGACTAAAGCTTAGTGAATTTGCTCAGAAAAATTCCGAAAATGCAGGTCTTTGGGAGCCAGTGATTTAAACCTCTGACACACTGTCTCATTGGCCCCACCACACAGGGTCATCTGATTATGCCCACTCATAAATGGCTAAATTAATCTCAATCCCTTTAAAAGTCATTATGCCTGTAGAACTCAAGAAAATGTGGTTAGTTTACTGTCACTCCTGAAAAGTTCTATTTCTCTGGTAGTAACTGATAAAGAAGGGGATTTCTCAAAGTCAATCACTCAAAATAAAGAACTTAAATCCATTTTAACATACCTCTGGGAAGCAGATCTGCATTAACCTAGTCTATGACTTCTCTGGCAATCATAAGGTTTAAGAGAACACACAGCCGCTGGTGGTTTCTGCAAGTGACACAACGAGGGGACAGAGACAATGAAGCAAACACAAAATGGGACCTGGGATTAAGGGATCTTCCACTCAGCCATGTGTGGAACGTTGAAAATTAATGTGGTATTGTTTAGCGAGCAGCTGTCAAGTTATTGTAATTTGCAAAACGTTTTTTTTTTTTTCCTCTTCTCCTTCGCTGAAGGCATATTAGAAATGGCTTCATTTCTGAGGGATGACAAAGTTAATCCTATTTTGAGTTCCATTTAAAGAAAATGACACTTTAAGCTCGTTTTGCATTTATCAAATGAGCCAGTGAGTTCAACATTTACTGAGTACCTCTGAATGGAGGACATAGTGTTAGATGCCAGGCTTATAAAGATAAATTGAGAATAATCACTTCCATTAACATATTTAGTATCTGGTGTTAGTTACAAACAGAGCAGAACTTTATGACTTTCTGTTTCTGTACATATATGAGTGGAGGTAAGCAAAGGGTGGTAGAGAGGACTCAGGTGGACCTAATGGGTTGCCTCAAAGTTGAAGGACAATGGCATGCGGACAGAGATAAGACAGACCCAGAGGAGGTAGACTTGCGCTCAGGCAGGGTCTTGGGTCAGGCATGGTTCTTTTGAGCCCTTTGTTTAATGTATCCAGAGACAATCTGTGTCTTCATAGAAATACCTCATTGTATTGTAATTACACAATAATGAATATTAAATACAATTTAATTACATGCACATGAGTAAGAGCGCTGTGTTTCACCTTCCGGCATCTAGCAGTGTGTGGTGTCTTGTATGAGAAAAATAAATATTTAAATAAATGAATAAAAAAAAAAGACAAACATTTAGTCAGGCCTAAAGGAAGTTTTTGAGAGCAGTACTAGTGACACAATATCCAAGTTCAAAAGAAACGTAAACCCAGGGCTATTACTGTAATACAAAACAGCAATTCAGAAGCTAGGACAATATTATACACTTCAGGAAATGGGGGTCTAAGGTCACCAAAGAGAAATCGCCTGGGATATTGTCTATAATAAATGTAGGAACGCTTAGGAATAATTCATAGGAGGGGAATTTTGAGGGTGCAGGGCCAGGTGGTTAGTTTAACAGTACAGAAGTTGTTCAGATGAGCTTCAGAAATAAAGACATAAATAAGTAAATTAAAACAGACCTTCATCCCTTTGCATCCGCTTTATGCCAAGGCATGCCAGAATGGCGGTTGCTTTGAATTTCCATGAGCTCTTCCCTACATCACTCTGCTGATAAACACCTTCCGATTGTAACGAAGGCACTGTACCCCCAAATAGGAATGCCATAAAGTTTATTTCAGTAAAGTGAACTCATTCTATGTCTGAGATGTCTACCATGGATGGAGGCACATCAGATGACTACCTGGGTTCTCACTTGCTGGGGGCTTCCTACTTGCCAATTGGTCAGAAGCTGATCAGCTGCTGTAGCCTCACTTTGATCCATTATATCTTATTTTTTCTGCAGCCAAAGAACTTGGCATCCAAACAAAAGTGTCATCATTTGATAATGGATGCACTTGTCTCATCCAAGCCACCCATTCAGCAGTGAGATATTCATCAGTCTCTCTGATTAAAGAAAAGAAGGTGCTGTAGAAAAAAGTTCCTCTCATTTCCATGGGTTTTCAAGGTGAGAATTTTCCAGTGTGACACCTGTTTTTGATACCAGCTCAACACAAGGTTGACATAAGAAAAGCCATATTATAGAAAAGAAACCTTATTATAACTTTGAATGACCTCTGACTAACTAACCCAGCTGGATTTGCACGCCCAGGAGATCTAACTGCTCTGTAGATTTTACGACCCCTGCTTGTGCATGTCCCTCCCAGCTGCGATAAGATGATAATTTTGTTCATTTGAGTTCCTTAAGAATGTGATGACCCCCTGAACAGAGAGTTTATGCTGATAGCCATCATCAATGAAAACTGAAAGATCTGGTGTGGCGACTCCCAGTCTGTAATGCCGAGGGTCAACATTCCTAACCCCCTCCCCTGTAACCCACCAGCCTATATAACTGCTGTAAGATTTTGTGCCCCCTTAAGATGGTTCTTTTGGATGTGAGTCAACCATTTTCCCTCTTGCTAGCAAGCTGTAGTAAATGCCCTTTCTTATCCACCATCTTGCCTCCTGAGGATTGGCTTTTATTTTGAGGCGAGCAGATCGTGCCCTTTGTGTGGCAACATTTTCTTTCTAATTTTCTCAGTTTGGGTGAAAAAATTGTAGGGAAAATGAGGAGAATTCAAGCATACCATTCTGAGACATTGGGGCAGTAACCTGAATTATAAACTCAGATCTACCAATCTTTAGGTAACTTTAGATTAATCAGTCAACTTCCCTGGGCTTCAGCTTATTTGTCTGTAAAATTTTTCCATCATTTATCCATCCACTCATTCATTTGACTAGTATATACTGAGAAGGTAGTACCTAGTACCAATCTAGGTACTAGGAATACAATGGTAATAAAAAAATCCATTATTATCAATGAATTGTGAAGCTTAATATACATTGCATTTACTTGGGGTTCCCATAATATAAATATGTATAACAAGGACTCTAACCTAGTCAGAAGGATGCCTGTGACAAAATGACACTTGAACTGAGATCTAAAATTTAAAGATAAATTAACTAACTAGGTGAAGAGGAACAGAAAAGAGTTTTCAAGGCAGGGAAAAGCATATTTGCAAAGGCTCTGTGACTGGAAAGGTTGTGGAAGTTTGAAAAAAGGCCAGTGTGAATTTAACATAGAGAGCAGGGAGACAATGCAGCCACATCAGTGCTTCTCCATCTTTCATGTGCGTGTAAAACACCTCAGGGTTTTCTTTTAAATGTAGGTTCTGGTTTAGTTGGTTTGAAGTGGAGCCAGAGGGCAGAAGCTCTTCCAGAGAGATCTCCCATGCAATGCCAGAGTTCCTGGTCCACAGACCACACTCTGAGTCATAAAGTGCTAGGTGGAGTATGCTTTCTGCCATTATGACCAAAAAGGGGAATTTTGTTGTTTATTTTAGTTTATCTAGGAAAGAGCAGGGAGGGTACATCAAGCATACCAAAACAACAACTTTGTCATTTTCTCCTTTCTCTCTCCTTTTTCTCTTCTCACTCTTTCACCATTTTACCTCCAATCTCTCTCCAAAGCAAATGTAGAGAGGGAAGCATTTTGGCTATGACAAAGGGCCTTTTTCTAGCCAGGGAGAATAGGACATGCTTGGCCTGGCTAGGGTCTCATTCCAATGGTTTGAACCAATCTCTGTAGGTAGGGGGCCAGTTCTTGCCCATCTTGGGCCAAGTCTTGGGTTATAAGTCTACCCTGGTCAGGTGTAACCTGATTTACCTGAATATATAGTTACCAAGAAATCAACTCTGGAAGGGGAATAATTGTGAGTTTATCAACGATCTTAATTTATGTCTCCCACTAATATCAAAACAATAGATTAAATTTAAAACCATAGTTCAGGATTTATTAGTGTTTGGGCCAGAAACATATAGAGATGTCCTTTTGCCCTTAATAATTCTATTTATTTATGCACTAACACGAGTCAGCAATCATTATTTAGGAAGGAAAGCAAGAAAATGACAAATTAAATATTACTACTACTACTATGAACCCCTCAAAATGTATGTTGGAACTAAACGAACAGAATTTTATTTTGAGTTGCTTTAATTCTGTAGACAATTCCTGTGGATGTTCAGAATAGAGTCAGTAAAGGTCAACAATATTACATGTGATCCAGGACCTCATCACAAGCTCCTCCAGCATGTGGAGAATTGTTATGAGACCAGGGACTCTTTCTTCTCCTAAAAGCAGGTTCCCTTTAGTGGAGAGAAAACGTCAGTTTACAAAGAAGAAGTCAATGTACGAATGCAATATGAAGGTCAATCTGATATGATTATTTTTAAAAAAAACAAAAAAACACTGTAAAAAGATGCAAGCTTGAGTATACTCCTGTGACCCTGGGTATACCATTGATTCATTTATAATACACATTAAGTACATATCATGATATGCCCTTGACTTCAAGAAGCTTGGTTGACTGGGGTGGACTGTAATGGTTACAAACAATTCCTATAAGAAGAGAAGTTTGAAGAACAGGCAAAATTATAATAAGGAGGAATATCACTGGGAGATGGAGAAGCAAGACTTGCCTATATGAGTCAGAGATCTTCACAGAAGTGGAAACATGTCAGGAATTTCAGCTGAGGCAGGAAGAATTAATTAGTGGGAGATTTTCAGGCAGCAGGAAACTTAAGACAGAGAGGACAGCCATTTACAATTTTCTCACATGCTCTCAGACTGCGTGAGTAGGTCAGGAGGGCAGATGGATACAGTGTGTGGGTGTGTGTGTGTATGTGAGTTGGGGTAGAAAACAGGATGGGGGTAAATTATGATGAGATTAGTCTGGATAGGTAGGAGGGAGATACCACAAATATAATTTCTTCGCACTTCAGTTTTTCCATCTGTGAGATCAGCACGATGATGTATATATCTTTTCTCATTTAATGGTCAGAACAACCTCAGAAGGTAAAGGGAGTGTCTGGCACATTCTTAGCACTTAATAATATTGTTTGAATGAGAATCCTATTGATACTGAGAAGCAGACTAGGGTATGTGTAAGTGTATGTGTTACGTGTGAATACAGTTGGGCAAAGCTTCCTGTAAGGAATAGATGGAAAAGAAGTACCTTTAATCCTAGATTTTCTATCTTAAAATTAAGGATGGATAACCAGAATATTCTAGAATTTTAACTACTAAAGTTTAGAAGGGAAAATATTATTTATTTTATAAATTAAAGTTTGGGTTTTTTTTTAACTTTGTTTAAAGCTTCAAATGCCAGGCATTGTTGGTAAATGTTTTGGATTAAAGATCCTGTTGGATTCCATATATAATTCCAGATCGGTGTAAATGTAGTCTTATGGCAACTCCATTAAGGACTTAATTATTGTCCCCAGGTTATAAGTGAGGAGTTGCGCGTGTGTGTGTGTGTGTGTGTGTGTGTGTGTGTGTGTAGTTTGGTGGTTAGAGAATTGAGCAGTTTACATCGCTAAGTAGCAGAAACCATAATCCATAGGATTGTAGTAACAGCCTTCTATAAAACCTAAATTCATTCTACCTTCCTGTACTCAGATCCCATGCACTAGAAAGCAGGGTGAGAAGGAAGAACCAAGAGATGACAATGAACTATTTACTGTGCTTTTAATCCATCCTCCTCATTAGAGAACTGTTAGTGATCTATATATTCTTGTTTAATATTGTTTGGTGACTTTGATGTCTGTCTACTAAAATATATTAATCTTTTCCTCTTAGCTATTACATCTGTCTGGAAAACAAAACACAGCAAAATAAAAAGAAGCACACATATACAGACAACCACATGAAACAAGGCCAAGAACCAATTTAAATGGCAAAGATAGGAGGGAAGACAGGAAGAGGACAGTCAGATGGAGGAGAGCTTTTTGTAGTTTCTCAAGATATGTTTGGTTTTTGATTTGGAAAAAAGAACCACATAGAGTGAGGTGGAAAAAGAAGGGCTTATGGAGCATAACTTGTGTTCCTTAAAGTTATTAGTACCTCCTCTGAATTTTAATGACACATCATGGCACTTCCACAATTCTGCAATAAATTTGTAATGTATTAAGAAAATGAAGCAAAGGCTCAAATACTCATCCTTGTCAATATGACGTACACTTCATGTGACTATGGCATGTAGACAGGACCTGGCCCATAGATGCTCAGGAAACATTTATTGAATATGTAACCAAAGTTCCTTAACTACCACGAGGAAGGGGTAGTAACTTTTTTGCATAAGTCATGATTTTGAATTTGTTTCTTTCTTTTCCTCTGTTTTTTTTTTTTTGTATATCTCTTTCTTTCCATGAAGCATCTCATTTAGCTTTTCTCCTTTTATTCCAAACAATTCTGTTCAGCTCCAAAGTTGAACAAACGTGTGTGTGTGTGTTGTCTGCATGAGTGAGTTTGTGTCAGTATATATGTCTATGCAGATCTGTGAGTATGTGTATATGTTTCCATGTATTTGTATATGTGTAAGTTTGTGTATATGAGACGGGTATGTGCACATGGATGCGTACCTGTGTACATATGTATCTGCATGTGTTAGCTTGTGTCTGTATATACAAATCTGTGTGTGTGTGTCTGTATGTGTGTATGTGTTTGCATCAACGTGCATGCACACGTCTATATGTATCTGCTAATCCATACATCTTTGTGTGCCTGTGCGTATGTGTCTGTGTAGATATCTGTGTGTCTCTGTGTACATGTGCCTTTATGTATGTGTGTCTGTATGTGTAAATTGGTGTATGTGTCTGTGTATGCATGTAGATGACTACATGTATGTGTGTCTAGTTGTGTAAGTTTGTGTATCCATACCACATGCACCATTAATCATAATTCCAACTTTTTAAATAAATGAAAGTGTTGCTTGCAGAAAAAATAAGCTACTTAGAACCTAATGCTCTGGAAAAATTCATATTAAAAGACATCTGCTTATACCAAGTTCTGTTTTGTCTACATTTAGCCACAGGTGTTAAAAAAATGATAACTACTTGGAAAGTAGACAAACCAAAATTTGTAAGGATATTCATATGCATCTTAGCTTTCATAATGAATCAAAGTGTAAACAAGGAGGAAAGTCAGTCCAGGATTTTCATAAGTGAATTCTGTTTGGTGTGAACAGGACTCATTTCCTCTAGAAATGTGCTGACACCAGGCACGTTCTGAAAGCTTGTAGTGCAATGAAGCTGCTTACCTGATATTAATTTACTTTTTATAGTTTTTTAAAATATCATATTGGTTAAATTAGCATTTGGATTAATGACCTTTTAAATTCAGAGGGACTGAAGCGGTAGTCTCTTAATACAGAATGATAACTGAAAGACCAAAATGTTTAAAAATCAGTTTTCTAAATATTTTATACCTATACCTATCCACTGCATATATCATTATATATTTACAATATATATTTACACTAATTTATACTATATAAATGTATAAACATAAATATGTAGATATTCAAGTGTTATACATATACGTGCACACACACACATATATAACATAAATCAAATGAAATTAATATAAATTATCTCAAATAAATTTTTGAATACCTGATAAATGCCAGATATTATGTTAGTTACAGAATAGCAATATGAAAAAGCATGGGCCCAGACCTTAAGGAAGTCAGTTTCAAGTAGGAACAGGGCAGGCTACATAATTTGCAGGTCCTAGTTAAAAATGAAAATGTGAAGTCTTTTGTTCAAAAAAGCAGGAAAAATGCTATTAAAGGTATTCACAAAGATTGTTCTTGTTTTCCATGGTCTCTCCCTATCAACTTGCCTGTTTGTTCATTTGTTTTAATTTGCTAGTGAATGCCTTTCAAGTAAAGAAAAATCAAAATCTTAAACTGTTAGCATGAATTTTTACCATTCATCTTTGTACTGTGCAATGAGAGTTTCAAATGCAAATACCAGAGCATGTAACCTTTCTTGCAGAATCACTGCAATTATATGCTCTTATTACATGGCTCGTCCTTGGAGGGTGCCATGAGCTTGCCAGGAGAGACAAACACAAGCCAGACCCCAGAAGGTTGGAAGGAGGAAGGGAGTGTCTCTCCAGACAAGAGGACATGCTCTAGAGCAGAAGGGTACTCATGGAGCAAGTGAGGACCATCACAGGTCTGTTGTGTAACAGGTCTCCTCCTGTCAGCTGCCAGACCTATTCCCAGCGTTCTAGCCAGGGATGGGGACTGGAAAGTGGAGCTAAGCATCTCCCCTTTCTCATGAGCCCATCATCCTAAACCATGGCAGATGAGCAAACTCTCCAGTGATCTTTAAACCCGTGTGCCAGGAAGTGCTAAGTACCTGGATAGGGGTTACAGGAGCTCACTCCCACCAAGAGGCAGCATTCTTCTGGCCAGCCACCTGCCAGATGCTCTGGGGTGCTGTCAGCTCAGTGAGTGATGGCTGCCACCATGTCCCTCCTCAATAGGCTGTGGGGTATTCACACCCAACCTTTCCCATGCCTGCAGGGAGTGGAAGGAGACAGCAGTGGTAGGGCAGGGACGGGGAGGGGAGGCTGGGATCCCGGGAGGTGAGGGAACAGACAGCTGAGAATCTGCTCTTGGGAGGCTCTGGGAAGTGGACCACTTGTGAATCAAGGGTCCAAGCCCCAGGCGCATGCTCCATGGAGCCATCTGGTAAAACACAAATTCAAAGAAAAAAGTATTAAATATCTGAAGATGGCAACTACAGAGCATTATTCCCCAAACAGAATCCCTTCTGGAGGTGGCGAGGGGTGACTGGTCACACACCCATGAAGCCAGCCCTAAGTAGGCATTAGACATGTAATTTAATTGGACAATAGAAATATGTATTTAATACAGAGTTGACTGTATTAAGCTGTTATTAACCCTGTAAATCTGGCAGAGAGAAGGGACAGTTACTATAGGAGTGAAGACCTAAGCTAAGTTTTGAATCTGAATCTGAATTCTCCGAGTCAGTGGGAAATGGCATTCCAGGCCCAGAAAAGAACATGTTCAAATTCTAGAAATGTGGAAGCTCGTGGCATATTTGAAAAGCTGCAAATGATGGCAGTGTGGCAGCATGTCCATGCATGCACGCTCACATGTGCATGTAGGGTAAAAAAAGATGCAGGAGGACTAGTGAACAGTTGGGGCTTGGGCTGCATTGTGTTAGAATTCGTGTTCCTCCATAAGGAGCCCAAGCTCTGTAGATACTTGAAATGAATTAAGACTTACGTATGCTCAACCTCAAAAATGAGATCTTCAGTTGCCAAACAGCAAAAGATAACAAGATAAATTATGCTCTACAGTCTCAAAATGTCAGAAATTCTTCATTGATATGCAGCCACATTGAGCCATCAAAGGTCTTAAGTTAAACTGGAAGAAAAGAGCACGCATGATATTAGATTATTTTCTTTTGAAGATTTCTCTGATTTCCCTCCATTAAAGTATGTCATTCATGTTATTGCAGTTAAATTGAACTTAGTGATGAGTGTTTAGGCCACTGTCACTCTAGGTATGTGCCTGGATAACATCCCAGATATAATTTTCTTATTAAGCATGAAAACTGCTTTTAAAAATTTCCCCATTTCATTTAATTTTTTTTAAGAAGAGAATATATAGACTTAAAGTGTCCAAACAAGAGAAACTTCACCTTGCTTATAAAGTTGGGATTGTAAATCTGCAGTGGAGATTTTAAAAACCAGAAATATTTGCATGGCATGTTCTTTGTCATTGACTGCTGACAAAAGAGATTTTCGGTGGTTACTATAAAATCTGCTTTCTAAACAACAAAACGCTTGGAATTAGTCCCTAGCTCTTCATCTTGTCACTTCAGAAAGGGTCCTGCTTTCTGACGTTCCCACAGTTTTCATGTTCTTCCTGTTTTATACACCTCTGAAATCCTGTGTTGATTTGCCACAATGATGGCGAATATATTTAACAATGTAGGTATGTTAAAATATGCTTAATGCAGTATCCCCTTCTGGTCTGATTGCTCAAACAGAACAGGGACCTTGTTTCTTATTCTCTCTGGTACATAACAGGCCACTAACAATTATTTTGGCTTATAGACAGCTCTTAATATTTGTTGTATTAAAATGAAATCAGTTAAGGGAATTAGTCATGGTAATAAACCATTACTTTAAAAATCATAAAGTGGAGGAATATTTCTACATTTCTTTTTTCAAAACCTACATTAAAAATTTTTTTAAGGTATAGCTTAGGTTACAGATTCACAACCTATGAGTCATAGACCCCTTTATCTGGGGTGGGAAGGGTGGGAGTAGATCATGTAGAGATGGGTGTAAATTATAAAAGGGATCCAATAGCCCGTAAGCATGTCAGTACTTCTCAAGCAGTCGATACTAAATTTTAACTAATATTATGTGGATGTTCATGGAATTTGGACTTGTTAGAAGGGTGTCTTTATTTCCAACAGAGGGAGGAATCCATGGCCTGTTAGAAATCAAAACATAATTTATGTGTGTTTGTACGTGTGTTTATGTACCTATGTGTTTGGGGTGGGGCAACAGTCAGTAGAGATGGGGGGGTGTGCATTCTCTTGTCCTAGATAAGAGAGAGTGTTCCTTTGCACTGTAGAATTTGGTTGTTTTTGTCACCATCCTCGTTTTTCACTTATTTAACGTGACATTTTTAATAAACTATTTTATTGAGTGCCTACTATATACAAGCACAACACAAGATGACAAACATACATTAACTTTCATTTTCAAAACAATCCTGCCAGGTAAATTCTTATCTCTGTGTTATAAATGACGAAATTGAGGCTGCTGGGGATTAAGAGACTTTCTCTAAGTCTTGGAGTTCTTGATTGGCAGAACCTGGGATTCAAATCCAACTCATTTTGACTGCAAAGCTATTGCTCTCTCCTGCATATATGTTTCTTAAAATGTAGTCCATACATCAGCCGCAGCAGACTTGGCTGTGGGTGTAGATTCCTGGCTAGGGATGCATTTGCACATATTTAGAGGGTGTCATTCATTGGACATCCCTGCCTGGGCCCCATCTCCAGAACTACAGGATCGCTGAGGGTGGGACCCAGGAATCTGCATTTGTACAACTAGCATTTGAGAGCCACTACACCACATCATACTGTGATGGAAGAAAAATTGTAATTGGTGGAATTTTAAATTTGTATGTAAAATCAAAATTGGCAGCAGTAAGAAATGACAAAACAGGATCTGATGATTGTTATAGCAAGAAGACACCTCCTTGTATCTACTCTAAATAACTGTCAGGTCTATATTGCTGAGTATCCACCAGCTGTGAGCATTTCCAAGGACTTCAGGCTGATAGACTTGGGCACCAAATTTTATCACTGGGCAGCATTTGCTGTGGTTATGAGTTGGAATTTGGAGCTGTTGTGTATATAGTACATTTTGTATGTGACATCAAAGTTCCATTTTCAGACCTTTGAGGTGATTGAGATTTTCTTAGTCTTTGTTTATTTCAGGAAATAGTTTAATCTAGTCTTTATACATTCTAAGAAAATGTCAATTTTAGCTTCAGTCCAAATACTGTATAATCACAGCACTCTGATGTAAACTCCAGAGCTGAACTTGAGCAAACTTAACACATTCCATTTTGTAATGTAATAACCAAGTTTAAATCCGACTGCACTAGGAAACGACCAAGAATGTAAGGGCAATTTAAAGCCTAATGATCATATTTGCTGCTGCTGATGGAGGTGATGATGCCATTCCCTAAAATGACTCTAGCCAAGGAAAGCAAAGCAATTGATTCTGAGCTTCTAAATTACAAAAAAAGGAAAAAAAAAGAAAAGAAAGAAAGAAAAGAAACAGAAAAAAATAAGAGGAAGGAAATTGTTTCATTGAGGAAATGTTCTACAGCTTTCCCAAAATGCAGAAAGTTTCATTTTCAGTGAAAGTACTTCCATCCTCCCTGGCCCAGATCAAAATCAAGAAAGACAAAGTTTATAGCTCCTGACCTGTGTCATATCTACTCTGCATATTCAAGAAATATTTCTTATTTCTACCTTTTTGGCCATTGGCTTGCTGCAGGAGGCAGCATAAGCTTAGGGGTTAAGAGCGTGTGTACTACAAACAGACTGATATGAATCAGGACTTTGCCTCTTTATATTGTGTACATCAACTTGACTCTGTCGCTGTTTGGCTTTTCCTTCATTACCTCAAAAAAGGGATGATAAGAGTGTCCACCACATAGAGGTTGTTATTAATATTAAATAAGATAATATATGCAAAACAGTTAGCCCAGAGTTTGCTTCATATTATGTTCTCATAAACATTACTTATTATTATTAATAAACCTTTATAGATTTTAGAATAAAAGACTGTGGAGGCGTGTCTAAGGATGATTGATTTAGAGATCCAGCCTGAAGGGAGTTGGTCAGTGGGCTGAGAGAATAGATCGGAGGTGTTGATGGTACCACAGTCTAACAAGTAGAGAGTTTGAGAGTGGTGACAATGTAGCGTCATAGGAGGAAGAAGATAAGGGACTTGACATCTATTGATCAATTGATTTCTAAGAGAAAGCGCTGTGCTCTGTGCTCCACATTTATTAATTCATCCATCCAGGTCTGAAACTTTGAGAATTAACCAGGAAACAATAGCCAGGAAAAATAGAATGAAGAACTTTATTTTGTGGGAGGTTATCAGCTATAGTAGAAATAGCAGTGCCTAATATTGACTTGTTCTAAAAGCCTGAGCAAGTCATTTTACCTCCATGGGCCTCCACTTTTGCATCTCTAAAATGTGAATAACACTGCTTGCAGTAGCCCAGAAGGATGGGGGTACAATCCTGATACAATAAGCAGAATATGTGCATAATATTAGAATTTATAAAGTATTTTTCAGACATTACAATACAATAATTTATTCTTATCTTTTTCTGTTTTTCTTTTTCTGATTTCCCTGCTTATAAAACAAGTATTTTCATCTGCTCACTAATCTATAGAGTTATTACAACTCACCCACACCAATACTAACACTTATTTTTTGTGTCTTTCTTTTCTTAATACCTACTCATTTTATTTTGTAGAGAGTCCCTCTCCTACTCTGTTGGGTGAGGTTTTGTTATCCTTTAAGACAGATCAAAATATCCTCTCCTCTCTGAAGACTTACATACTCTACCTCGTCTCCCACATTTGGCCATTCCTCTTCTGTAGTTACATAGCAATTTCCATGTACCTCTTAGTACTGTCATGTGTTACTTAATTACGGGGACAGTTTCTGGGAAATGCATCATTAGGCAATTTCATCATTGTGCAAACATCATAGAGTGTACCCACATAAACCTAGATGATATAGCCTACTGCACACCTAGGCCACGTGGTACTCATCTTATGGGACCACCGTCGTATATGTGGTCTGTCATTGACTGAAACGTCATTATGCGGGGCAATTGTACTCACATCAAATAATCTTATAATTGCTTGCATGCCTGTCTACATCTCCAGACAGCAAGCTTCTTGAAACAAAGACTTGTTCATTTTTGTATTCATGGCACCTGGCATGGCATCTGGCAAAGAGATGGCACTCAATACATGCTTGTTAAATGTAATAATATTAGCCCATTGATATTAGTACAATTAACATTAAAGAGGTGTTCCTATTTCAATGTGGGACACATTACCATTAGGGAGAAAATCAGAAATCAAAAAATTTCCATTATCCTTCACATAAAGCATGAAAAAAAAATCCTAGCATATCTACTATATACCAGAAATAATGTTGCAGTTTTAATATAATACAATATATAACCTTTCATAGCATATATTGTGTGAGTCATATCCCTTCTTCAAAATCTATTCTGGATATTTTTGGCTCTAAGCTGTTAAAAGGGTCTTGTGGCTTCTTCCTGTATTCAATGTCTCCCTCTTTCTTTCTCTCCCAAATACACACAAAGTCAGATCCTAAATTCAAACACTTCCTGATCTAAACTCTTTTTTTTCTCGTTAGCTGTTCATTCTGTCATTAGCTATCATATTCCCAGCAGAACTTTTATCTCGCTGTTCTTTCATTATACCCACTTTACATTATCATGTGTTATATTCAGGATTGAGGAGATATCACATTGTGGGCATGCCAGCACCAAGTGGAGGTGCAGTCAGTTCTTTCAACACACTCCTGGTAAGGTTGATTAGCACTGGGCAGCTGAGCATATGTTTAAAACCCTTGAACAATAGCACTTGGATTTCCTTATGGTCCCATCTCTGTCTATAGCTAAGTGGACATGAAATCAATATGCACTCCTGGAAAGCTGGCCCCTGTGAGATACATACTAAATAATGCAGCATATCGTAACAATCGGATGGTGCATAATTCCCTCCATCTAAAACAAAATTGATTTTTGTCTTCTAACTATTATCCCTGCTCTGCAGAGGGATCTATTTTCATTTAAAGTTTCAAACTTTTCAGCCATGCACCATAAACAAACACTAAAAGATTCCATAATATTCTCAAGATTGTCCACTCTCAGCAGCAAAGAAGTGCCACTAAGAATGCTAAAGGCTAAGAAGTAATAAACCATCAAAAGCTCCATTGCAAATGCTCTGAAAAATCCCTTCCCTTCCACAGCTCAGCAGGCAGGAGCTCTGCTTACACTTTCAGGCCATGATCCCTAAAGTTGCCTTTGGCCTTACCTGACCCCCTTTCTCCATGTCAGAGGGAGAGAAGAAATACTCACAAGATGGAATAAAGAACTGAATGGTCTGTTTCTTGTTTCTGCCAACCCAGTGTCTGCTACAAAATGAATACGGAAAAAAATACAAAAATTCCTAATAACTACAGTCTAAGCAAGTGCTTCTTGTTAATATGCATATAAATCTCCTGGTGATCTTGATAAATTGCTGCTTCAGTAGCTCTGGGGTAAGGCCTGAAATCTGCATTTCTATCAAGTTCCCAGGTGATGCTGATGCTGCTGGTCTGAGGACTACATTTTGAGAAGTGTGTTTGGCAGAATTCTAAAGATGCCTCTCTGCATTGAAGATTCTTGGGCTCTGGTTATTTAATCAAACACCAATCTAGGTACTGCTGGGAAGGGAGTTTGCAGTTGTAATTAAAGCCCTAAGTCGGTTGACCTTAAGATATAGAGGTTATCCATTTGAGCCTGATCTAATCTTACAAGACCTTTAAAAGTCAGAGTAGGGAGGCAGAAGAGGAGTCAACAAAATTCGAAGAATAAGAGGGGTTTGACATGCTGTTGGTGTTTTGAATGTGGAGAGGGCATGTGAGAAGGACTGTGTCAGCCTCAAAGAGATTAGGGTGGCCCCTGGTTGACAGCCAGCAAGGAAAGGAGTTCTCCAACCTGACTTAGACCTTCAAAGAACTGGATTCTGCCAACAACCTGAACGAGCCTGGAAGGGAGTTGATGCTCAGAGCCTCTGGAATGAAATGCAGTCTGGCTGACACCTTGATTTCTGCATTGTGAGACTCTAAGTAGGGAACCCAGCTCAGTCATGCTGTGCCCAGATTCCTGACCCACAAGAATCATGAGATAATGAATAGGTGTTGTTTTAAGCTGCTAAATTCGTGGTAATTTGCTACGGAGCAATAAGAAACTAATACAAGTAGGAAGGTTCTAATTCAGTACAATCAACTAAAAGCTTGACATTCGTATGTAGGTAAGAAAGAAGTTTTGGTCATCGTTCCTCAGAGTCTAAGGATAGTCTTTCTAATGCAGAAAACAAAGGATTTGCACTCAGTAATACACATATAGTAGTCTCATTGCAAGTCTTTCTCTTATTACTGCTTTGACTTTGAAGAAATCTTTAAACCTCTCTGGACTTCCGTGTCCTCGAACTTAAAGAAAAAAAAAAGATTAATAGTAGCTGTTCTAACCAACTGCTAGAGATAGGTTAAGAATAACATACACAATAAATGAAAAAGTCTTGCAAACTGTGAAGATGCTAGACATATATACAGAATCAGATACGGCACACATTTAAATTATGCCTCATTGAACTTTTCTCTGGTCATAAAAAAAGTTCTTGCGATGTTAAAATACCGTAATTTATTGTTCAAAAATCTCATCATTCCGAGTGAGAATAGATGAAAGTGAGCATAAACACTTTGAAAATACCTTGTTGTCACCCACTCTTTTTATCGGAGATAGTAATTTAATAGCAGAGTCTTGGATACAAATGTATATCATGTCTTCTTTAAGAGCTGTAAAGTGAAAGCTGTATTTTATTGGATTAATTGGAGAAACTAGTCTGTTCCAACTTTCTTTCTCCTTTGCTGTCATATGCACTTAGGTAGATTGTAAATTATTCAGGTATTATTTGCAAACAAGATTGTTCTCAGATGAACAGAATGGAAATAGCTGAGAGAGAGGATATGGGTGAGTTGTGAGTTAGGAAAGAGCAATGCGGAAATGTACCTAGGGTTAACAGAAGCGTTATCTAATATTTATCCCCATGCACGGTGCCAAATCATTATTTTATGGCAACCTTTCCTCTGCTTTTAGTGCATGTTAACTTTCTGCAGTGAGCAGATGTGGCCACACGCATTCTGCTTGGCAGAAGGCAGATGCCAGCCCCCAAAATGGGTGCCTGGTTCCAAGGGCAACATCTGGATCCCTGGCTTGGCTGTGTTCCTGTCTGTGCTTGTGGCTATACAATGCCCCCTGGAGACATTTTATGATTAGTCTGCGACAGGGTTGGCATGAGTGTCCTGTCTCCCTGGCAACCACTTTCCCTTTGATTCTTATACATCTGCTCAGTAATAGGCAGTATTTGGGAAACCGTTCCCCACCTCATTTCCAATCACAAAGTGGATGACAGAGGACTTTCACTGAATAGTATATCATTTTCCCTGGTGTCTAAAGCTATTGTTTTCCAGGGCACACTCACAACCGCACCAAATTGCAGAGTGAGCCCTCTCTGCAAGACCCGTGGGTTTAAGACAAAGTGTTAGCCTCCAGTGAAATCTCAGTAGCAGTTCTCGAACCTGTGAGGATTTTTGAGAAGTGAGGAGGGAGCCAGGTGGCTGGAGCAGTCTGCCCAGGCTTCTTTCTTGGATGAGAAGGACCTAGTTGGATGAACCTGTATTCTTCATTTTTAGTGTCACTCTTTTTTATTTTTTTTTAAATTGCCAGGCCCTTAAGGCAGTAAGAACTCAGACTTCCTCATTGAAAGGAGTGTTAGGCTATGCCATTATTAACTCCCTCCCAGAGAAAGGCTATTATTAAGCAGGTGGTATCCCTCTGGCTGCTCTTTTGTCTACGGAGAAAAAGGGAAGTGATTCAGGCGTTTGGCAAAACTGAATCAGTTATTAGCCATTTCCCAGGTGATACGGGAGGAGAGATTGGATTGTGAAGGATGAGTCCTTCTTCCCAGCCCATCCTCCTACATTTCCATAAATGAGTGTTTTGAATTATGTGCAGAAGGAAAAGAGCTAAAATTTCACGAGAAACTACTATGACCAGGGATTTACAGAAAGGAATTGAAATAATTACAACTACCCTTTAGGATAGGAGTGTGTATTCCCATTTTATAGATGAAGAGGTTGAAGCTCTGGGAAGTTGAACAATGAGACTGAAGTAGGGAAAACAGGATTTAGCTCTTCTATTCCAATGACCTGTGTAATGGGAGAAGTACAAGCCATACAATGCAACTACGATTTATCTAACAGGTCCTCATGGAGGGAGCTGCCAGGCAAGATAGCCTTGAAGAATTAGTTTAGCATCACTCTTTGTTAGGAAGGGTTGGAATTATCACCATGAGATGAAAGATGCTTCCAAACAGAGGGAATACCTCAAGCTAGGGCCCAGGGGCAAGAATAAGAAGTCATGATTTGCACAGGAGCTGCTAAAAAACTTCACTCACCTCTACTAATTCATAGAAACACATCTCAAATACTACATCCCATTGGGAACCTCCATAAATTACCCTAACATTACCCTAGCCCTTTCCCCTTCCCGCTCCAAAAAAGAAGAAAAAAATGTAACAGTTACTGTAAACAGATCATTAGGAGGCTAAAAATAAGATGGTTCACTTAGGAATGATGTCAGCCTGAGAACAGGTCTGCTGTCTGGGTGAGTCCATCGGTCTCTGTTCTATCAGACAGTGTGTGCTTATCGCCAACGTTCTGCCAACTGGTTGCTTTCGGGTATCAAGGACTTTTGGATCATAGGACTCAGTACAGAATCTGGCCAATAAATCAGTGTTTTCCTACCTTTTAAACACCAGGCCTCATCATTTCTTCTTTCTTCTGGATATTGTCAACATTCTGTCCTACTTTCTTCCTGTTGTAAACACTATGGAAATGATAACTCTATGGTCTTTTTTAAACTACAATCTTGAATGGATCTGGGTTAATTTCCCCACAATTGATTGTCGTAAAAAATGATAGATGAATAAGTGAGTAGTTAATGAAAATACAATTTCGGATTCTAAAGAGTGCCTACCGAAGCTAGAGAAAGATCCAAAAGCTAGCGAATAGAGGACGTTCCTGCTCTGCTATTAACTGTATGATCTTCAGTTACTCAGCCATATGGACTGAGTGACTTTCAACTTCATCATTTCTAAAATGAGTATTAATAAGAGGACTTACTTCATCGGAGAGTTTTGAGAACTAAATGAAATAATATATGGAGAATTGTTACTGCCCAAAAAGGGGGTTCGTCTGCCTGCCACAAGACATTCCAATGCTCAAGAGGCAAGGTGGTAGGAGAGAAAAGACTTTTATTACAGCTTGGTAGCAAGGGGGAAGATGGCTGACTAATGTCTGAAAGAATCATCTTCCAGAACAAAGACTACAGACCAGTTATATGGGGAAGCTGGTCTCCAGGTCGGGGAGGCATCTGGTGTCAGGGTGGAGTCATCCATCTGATTTTAGTTTCTGATAGTCTTTTGTTTTACTGAATATGCATCACAGAATGGAGCAACGCCTTATACCCAGATCTTTCAGTTGTCATTGATGATGGCTATCAGCATAGGCTCTCTGTTCGGGGGGTCATCACATTCCTAAGGGACTCAAAAGAACAAAATTATCATCTTATTGCAGCTGGGAGGTACGTGCACAAGCAGGGGTCGTAAAATCTACAGAGCAGTTAGATCTCCTGGAGGGTGCACATCCGGCTGGGTTAGTTAGTCAGAGGTCATTCAAAGTTACAGTAGGGTTTCTTTTCTATACTATGGCTTTCCTTGTGTCAACCTTGTCTTGAGCCGGTATCGGAATGGCTAGAAAGAGCCTGACATAGTAATATAGTAACGATAAGCACTGTGGCTGGTCGGTTTACAGGAAAGCTGACTCTGAGACAGAGATTAACAGGAAGGAAGAACACGAGGGAAGTGATCTTGGGATCTGTACCTGGGGGCAAAGGAAGGGAAGCTGGATTGGGCAGAGTGAGAAGTCGGGCTGTGAAATTGTCATGAGAAGATTTCTGCCAACCCCGTAGGGAGCTCAGAGCTCAGAGGATCCTTCTGAGTTGTCCTGAATTGGGGTGAAGGTGTGCCCTTTGGGTGAGGCGGCTCTCTTTAGCAGAAAGCAATTCCCAGAGAGGACTACTCCAAGCAGCTGTGCTAGTAACTGCTTTAGTTATGAAGTCAGATCTGAGAGGCACGGGGGTGTATTAATAAAGCACTTGGTAATGATTGTGTGTTAGTATTGTTTCTGATTCTTTTGTTCATCTTGAACTATTTGCCTCCATCTTTTAGTTCCTTACACAAAACCTAACATTTGTGGAGCCCAGAGCAATAGTATAAATGTTGGGCCATATACTATATGTCTAATACATAAATGGTACAAAGCAGACTACCAGACGATGAAGTGCATATGTGTGCCATATCTTATGAAATGCATCCCTTTATAATGCCCTGGAAGGCTAGGTAGGAATTTAGAAATTTCAGACTTCTTGGAAATCTGAACTGGTACACAATGGTATGGGGAGATCCAGTCCCCAGAGTCCCCCAGACTGTGATCTGCCCCCTTGCCCGTACCAACTCTGGTTTCATTCTCCACCACAAGGAGTTCACACGAATGCGTGTGAAACACCAGCCTGCATTTCCCGGCATGGCCCAGTACTTCTGATGCCGGCCCTGTTATCAGTTCCCCTACGTTAAACCCAGCACGTACGGGGTTAAAACCAAAATCACTCATCCTCTTAAATTACATTCATGTGTAAGAATTGGTCTTTTTTTAAACTTTGTATCCCTGAACTTCACAAGGCAGATAGAAGTTACAAATTGTTAAAAGCCCAGGTGGCCTCAAACCGGGCTCACACTGAAGTTTTAGCTAATTACCGGTTCTTGAGGTTTGTTACAGGGAAACTGATATACAGAGAATGTCAAGAAGCTAAAGTTTCCCAGACCTCAACTCCTTGGCCTCCTGGCGCCAGAATCCACTGTCCACCATGGAGACAGACAGTCAAGGACACTCAGCTGTGATTCCCTTATCTCACCCCCCCAGCCGCCCGCCAGCAGCCTCACAAGGCCCAACACAGGCTGATGTGAAAGCGCTGACCAGCGAGGCCACAGGCTCCCCCTCCCTACAAGCAGCAGCATTCCTCCCAATCTTTAAAACCCCTTTCCTCCCATCTTTCGGGGAGATGGGACGAATTTGAGGGCTCACTCTAGTCTCCCGGCTGATATCACCCAAAATAAAAACTCTTTCCTTGCCATAAGCCTGGTGTTCCAGTTTTATTTCGGCCCCTCTTGTGTGGTGGGTAAAGAACTTGGGCGTGTGTCTGGTAACACTTCCACAAATAGCTGTGCTTTGCTGTCCCTCAAGGTAAGGGATGCATACACTGGTGATGGACTCCATCTTCAGACTTAAAGAAGAGGCATAAAGGGATCAAAGCAGACTTGGGACCTTTAGGAAAAGGAATCCTGGGAGACCATGTACCTGGAGCAAGATCTAGAAGACGGCATCTTCAGGTGGGCCTGTCCCTGTGGCCCTGGAGACACCTTATTCTGTTGAGAAAGGTCTAGAGTGGGAGCCTTCTAAAGCTCAGGTGGGATGACCTAAGGCCCTGGTTAGCTCAGGATGAGGGGTTCCCTGGATGTAGGAAATTCAAGGATAAGCCAGAAAAGTCCCAGCCAAACTGGAACAAGATGGTCACCCTCACAGGTGACCTCTTACGCAGGGTCCCTCTTACACAGACCTAAGGGCAATACTATGCTTAAACATCCCTGTTCCCTCTGCTCGGGAAATGTGCACGTGCTGTCCCTTCTCAGGGCGGGGCTAGAGTCTCCTTCCACCCTTTCTAAATGTCTAGTTAACTCTTTCTCATCCCTCAGATCTCAGCTCTGTAGTCTCTTCCTCAGGGAAGACTAACCAGATCTCTTTAATAGGGCAATTTGACCTAGTCTGATGCTCCTACAGCTACACACACCACCCCATCATAGCTCTCATCATGGTTACAAACGTACACATGTGTCTCACGGCTGACAATCATTTATCTATCCTTGGCGTTCCGAGCCTCTTGCCACACTTGCTACTTTATTGAGCACAATGGCTCATTCTCAAGTGCTCAGCAGCAGATAGAGATTCTCTTCAGCTTTAGGATGTAAAATAGGCTGTCCTGGAAAGGGTAGTCATTTCCTTGGGGGGCTCTGACTGGACTGCTTATTAAATACTTCAATAAAGAAAAAGTCTTTCAGAAAAGTTCTCCTTTCACTGTGTGACTGAATAGAATTTGAACAAATTCCTGGGGTACAATGCATTATCTCTTTTGGATTTTTGTGACAAACTCTTCTTAAGCATGTGAGTGTCAACCCCGATTAATTGATTAATTAACAAACATTGATTGTACCTGTATAGTGTCTGCCTCCCTGAATAAACACTATCATTTAAGTTAGTGATTAGAGCTGGAATGAAAGTAAGACAGGATAATAAGGCAAACCCACCTATATTTTGAATAGTGTCTTCAGGGAAGGCATCCCCAAGGAGGTAACATTGAATCTTACCCCTGTGAAGACAAGCCATCAGGTATCAGAGAAGGGTACCTCGAGCAGAAGACACAGCCACGGGAACGGCTGTGAGGCAGGAATGGCTTTGCAGGTGTGCCTCAGAGAAAGAGGGACCCTGCAGCTAGAATTGTACACAGAGGGCAGGGCAGGGGGAGAGGTTGTTGGAGAGCTACATGGAGGCAGGAATGCACAAGAGCTCTGATGCCGTGGTGAGGAGCTGGTGAAGAGTAAATGACTCTCCCCTCCACCACATTTGCAGACTTCCTATGTGGGGTCTTAGGAATATCTGGGACTTGACATTGACATGTGGACAAGACAGGAAAGGGTTCTCAACTCCAGTGTCCAAGGAAGGAGGTCAGGTGCGGGAGGGGACTATGAAGTGAAGAAGGACATAAAATGAAGATAGCCAAGAAACCAGGAAATAAACGCTCAATAAATGGTAGCTCTTATTATGGAAAGCCCAGGCAATCTTCTAAACTCATTTAAAATAATAAATGCCACAACTATTTTCTTTATACGTATAACTGGGCTAATAATGTTTTCTCTCTAACACAATAGTTGGGTTACACGTATTAAATACTTTCCCCAAGTGTATACAATTAATAATGCCTGAGGCAAGATATGAAACCAAGTGGAATGACTCCAGAGCCCAGGCTCATAACCAATTACACTGTACAACCTCCCCTAAAGAACAGAGTGGCTAGTGTGGACGAATTCTGAAGAAGGCTGATGGATGCCTGCAGTGTCCCACAACATTTTAAGAATATAATATTAACTAATTCTATCATAAAAATATTTCCTCAAAAATATAAAATAATTATCATTTAAAACAAATTATTAGAGGACAATTTATATAAAATCCCAAGGCTTATAGATATAGATAAGCCCTGTGAACACTCCAATGTATTATTGTCCATCATCTTTCTGTGATATATTAACATACATTTAAAATAAAATATCTACATTGTACCATACTCCTCTACTTACTTACTTACTCCCATGGCATTAAACATGGTTTGGAATTATTATTTTATTGTGCTCATAATACTTTACCATAGATACCATAATTTATTTAACCCATCCCCTTTTGTAATCATTTAGTTTATTTTTAATTTATTATTATTATTACAACCATTTGATAGAATTGCATTACATGTATATATTTTTATGTATTATATAAACAACATATAATTTACCTTCTTTTTTTAATTCTCTCCCCTACACTATTTCTCTCCCACGCCTAGATCAGCACCTGGCTTGTAATAAGGACTCAATAATTATTTGTTGAATGAGAGTTTGAATGCAATTCCTGGTCAAAAGATATGAGTAAGTCTAAGAGAAAACATTTTTTTAAAGAGATCAGAATAGTGCAAACATTAGGACTTTTGCAAGGTGCAAACTAATCCAGCTTTAGCCTTTATGCCTCGGTGGGGAGGGAGGCCATGTGCAGACTCTGTAAAACAGAAGTCATCCCTAATTGCTTTGTATTCAGACAGTCCTGGGGTGCACTCATTTCCTGATATTCAACAGAACACCAATCTTCACTTAACACAGTTAATGATATAATTTTTATTTTTAAAAGGGAGTGCTGATGTTCCCACCAGCTTCAGAAGATGTTTCAAATCTGGTTGTGGAGTCATTCTATTTCCAATTAAGCAGTGGGGGGATTCAATTACAAGCTGTGGGAAGCGAAGAGTTTGTGTCAATAAACCAGCAGCGGTATTAAGGGTGGTTGCCTGGTTTGCAAACATTAACAGCTTGAAATCTAAAAGCATGTGCTTGTGAAATTGTCTAACTATTGCTTCTCATGTAGACAGGATTAAGAATACCTGAAACCCAGCCTGGGGGGTTCCTTCAGAAACATTTTCTCTCCTGGAACTCATAGGGAATTTGGGCATTAAAGGGGTACCTAAAGGGTTCATTGGGAGCTTGTTAACAAGATTAAAGCCATTTTAAAAATTGAGTCAGAAAACTATCTGGAAGAAGGCAAAGTAATTTGTTGTGGGATCTGGTTAGGGAGGGAAAAGGGAAGATTCACTGAAAATAAAAAAAAATTTAGAGATGATAGGGCTTTGTAAATATATATACTACACACAAAAGAGAAAACTGAGGCCTCAAAAGGTAATCTCCAGGGCCTGTCAACAAACAGTAAAAATAAAATGGAGACCAGACTTGAAAATTCCCTGAACAGACAAAACCATTTAAGCCACATAAGCAAAACTAAATCTAGCTTATTTCATGAACGTAAACGTAACTTAGGCTATTTCTTGTAAATGCTTCTGATAATCGTAAACAAAACTTAAGTCATCTTCCTAAAATGGTATAAGACAATCACTTTTAACCAATCCCCTGCCATCTGGAAACCTCCGTTGTAAAACCAATTATTGTAAAGGTTGTACAAGTTCCTCATTTTCACTTTATGAGCCATCCTGTAATGTCATTCTTCTGAACTTCACACCAGTTTTAAATGTGAAGTCTCCCTGTTTGTGTACAGTTTCTCACTCAATAAAATATTCATATCAAGTAAAGCTCTCTGAATTTTCTTTTGACGTAATTGACAGGCATAAAGTGCCTACTATGTGTCAGGTGCCAAGAGTCAGATACACAAATGGAATAAGCCTTAGTATCTCCTCTTAAAGAATTTACAGCCCAGCTAAGATCTATTAGTCAATCTGAAATCCTTTTTCTTTAGTTCTCTTGACTAGCCTAAAACATGCTGGTCCCTTTGCCAAACCAGTTAATTTTCCAAATATTTTCTTACTCTACTTTGTCACTTTTTCTGTTGCCTTCTTTCACTATTTTTTCCTACTTGGCAATACAACAATTATAGTTGGCTTTGAAAGATATTTTTGCTAATAGGATTGGTTGAGAGTATTTAGCTTTCATGTCATCCCCTTCGGAAATAAAATTTCCCCCTTCGAATGGAACACTTTTTTTCCCAACCTGTACCGTTTCCAAAACTAGGGCTATATCCATTTAATTCCTCCATGAATCTGGAAGTAATTCCAGCTTCTCACAAATTACCACTCAGCATTCCCTCGGGGAAGAGAATCATTCGTCTGACTGGTGACTTTGGGAGAGGGAACCAGGCACTCCCAACTCAGCCCTTTTTTCTCCCTCTGCTCTGCTCATATTCAAGGTAGGCTGGGCATGAAGTCAGTGCAGCCTGCAATGGTCTGGCTTGAAGTTTTAATTCAGGAGTGAAGTGGTAGCATGCCCACTTGGTCTCCGATTTAAAATAAACCACATTTTCTAATCTACTTTTTTGGAAGCAAGGTTTAGGTTTTGACCTCCATCTGTCTCTTAGTCTCTCAACTGGTTCCAGACTTGGGCAGGAGTGAAAGAGGATTTTACAGGGCAGGGGAGAGGAATCCTGAACTACAATACATATGCTGGGATGAAGAGCATCTGTGCAGCAGCTATATTTTGCTGCTGAATGAAACTGTTTTTCAAGGCGGAGAGAACCATTTCCACTAAATGGCCCTAGGAGACAGTACTTTTCTGGTTAGCAAGGTAAGAGATAGAAGAAACCAGTTGGCTCTTACTTTTCTCCTTTCTTTCAAAAGACATGGGATTAGTAGCGGAAAGGGAAGGGAGCGGGTGATACACAAAATAAATTAAATCGGGGCTTCAAAACTTTAATCCTGTAAGCTAATAGACAAGTTGTTCCAGGGAGCTTCAGATAACCAACCATGGCAGGCTGGAATTTTACTTTCACCCTTTTCTCCTTTCTGTTTTTTTTTACTGGATCTTTTATCATTTGGAGTGTGTGCGTGTGTGTGTGTGTGGGGGGGGTGGTCTTTGATCTATTAAAATATTATTAATGTCTTTTTTTTCCTCCAAATGTATCTATGTTGCTTTATAGATAGAAGCTCGAGTCTTTGAAGTAGACTATTACTTTTCCAGGATGGAATAGGGAACTTTATGTGAGTGTGTGTATGTGTATATGAGTAAGTGAGTGTGTGTGTACAAGCAAAAGCACATATAGGCTTAGGCATGTGAGGACAGGGGAAGCCGCTAGAAAAGGGGTAGAAAAAGACTGAGAAAATTGGCTTCTCACCCTCCCTTTTTTTCCACAATAAGGAAAGAGCCAACAATCTGAAATGACTTCTAAATGAAATTGTGGTAGGCTGAATAACGGCTCCCCAAAGATGTCCACATCCTAATCCCTGAAACCTTTCACTATGGATTTTACAGATGTGAATAAATTAAGGATTTTGAGATGAGAGGATTATCCTGGATTATCTGGGTAGCCCAATGAAGTCATAAGAAAGAAATAGGAGGGTCAGAGTCAGAGAAGATGGGATGATGGAAGTACAGGTTGGAGTGATGAAGAGATATGAGCCAAGGAATGTGGGCGGCCTCCAGCAGCAGAAGAAGGTAGGGAAACTGATTCTTCCCTAAAGTTCCCATAAGGAATGAGCCCTGCCGACCCATTTTAGACATCTGAACTTCAGAACTCTAAGAGACATAAGTTGTTTTAAGCCACTAAATTTGTAGTAATTTGTTACAGCTGCAATATGGAACGAACAGAGGGATGATTAATGACTAAGTGGGAAATGAATCAGTGTTATACTATTATTCTGATTGCCACATATTTGTGATGAACTAAATATACACCTTCTATTGTATATGCAGGATCTTCCTAAAGGTGAGGGCATTTAAAAAAATATATGTACTTTTTGCCACTATTTTTCTGCCTACTGATTGATTTTCAGGTGTATTCTAAGCCTTTGAAGTTTCTAGAAGATTGACTGCCAGCAGAAAGCCTATACATGCTTCCTTAGGGAGAATCTATGAGAGATTGGGAAAGAGAATTAACCCCTTTAATCTTTTCCATAACCATTTAGTGAACTATTATTATCAATAAACTCTTAAACACAGAGGATCAGACTTGTGGCCTAGGCTCAGGCATAACCAGACTGGAAGGCAGGTTTAATGTGAGCGGTTCTGAGAGCCTAGCAGATTGCAAATGTTGAAGTCCATTCACAGACTAAAAGCCCATTAAATACCATGGAACCATTCTTCTCTAAGCTGTTCAGTTCACTTCTTACGTAAGGAAATAAGTTTAATAGCTTATTCAGGAAATAATTGGATTGTTAAAACCCTGAAATTAATTATAATATAAAATTATTTCATTTTTCCTTAAACAAAATAGAGTAGTAAAATTTTGAGCGTCTTAACTAAACCCATCTTTTTTTTTTTCATATAAACTTCCATTTTAAAGAGGTTCAGATTTTAATAGTTCTTAAAAGTGTCTTTTTTAAAGAAACTCTAAACTTTATTATTACAGTTAAAATTGGATTATAAAATCAATTTAATATAAATTGAATCATTAATTAAGTCAATTTTAAAGGAAATAATTCAATTTCATTAAGGAATTGTTACACTGATATTACAAAGTGAATGGATTTCTGTAATTAAAAAGCATTGAATTCCGTATGACCATTTATCTTTCCCCCTCTTTTAGCCATTTTGGTGAATTTCTAAAACAGAATTTAATTAAATGCTGACACAAAGACATAATTGAAAATTAAAATTCTGTAGAAGAACGCACTGGCAAATCGTCAAAGCAGTCCTCCCCAATGTTTTGAGGAATTATAACAATGCGATATAGACATATACAATTATGAGAATGTATATAATAGCATCATAGGTATTAAAGTCATTCATTATCAGTGTGATCTCCCACCAAGTAAAGGATCCTTTTCTAAATGCCTTAAATCAACATTTACTAGGTGATTGACATTTTCCTGGAGTTTAGACCCCGATTCAAACTATATTTTCCGGCATTAGATTTGGCTTTATTCAAATCTCACAGAAAATAAACCAGACGTTGGACGATCACAATTTTGAGGAATCTTTGAGGTCAGATGACTTCAGCTTGCCCTTTGCCGGTGGTGCTGAGCTTTGTCAAACCCTTTAACCTTACCGAGCCTCAGTTTCTTTGTTTGCAAAAGGAAAAGCAATATCTCTCACTCGGAGCTGTTAGAGAATTAAATGCAATATCACTTGTCAGCTGTCCACTGCAGGCCCTGGAAAATAGGAGATGATTGGTAAATATTAGTTTTCTCATTTTGCCTTGTAAAATTGTGGAAGGAGAGGGAACATTTGACCCCTGTTAGATGGTATATGCTGGTGGGAGAGACTTTTTTAATCTATGCTTCAAAATTGTACACTGCAATTTCTGTTAGTTTAAGTGGATATCTTTTAGGTACAATAAACCTATGATAAAATGGCTTCGATAACACATTCACAAACTATAAAAAATGTATACACATACGCATGTGAAATAATGCTGTTATTATCCTACTGCTCTACAAATAAGTTTTAGCTTATGCTATTTTCCCATTTTCTCTTTGGCTTCATGGATGTATTCATTTGAATGACCCTCATCAGCAATTTCATCCACAGACCTGCGTCTTTAAAGAGCCTGTGACTAGGCCTCCCGTTTTGCGTCCCTCCAATAATTTGGACCACGGCAGCTAATTGCAGTGTCTAATTGTATCCTCAATTGGCTGACT
The DNA here is from genome assembly GCA_031878705.1 of Tapirus indicus. Lineage (NCBI taxonomy): Eukaryota > Metazoa > Chordata > Mammalia > Perissodactyla > Tapiridae > Tapirus > Tapirus indicus. The sequence goes on along the minus strand of CM062927.1, from coordinate 24,560,838 downwards.
GCACCCACAATTAACTAAATATAAGCACCAAGCATCTTAGTACATTCAATTTTATGCCTCAAAGGGAACCTGCACAAGAGGGTAGTTGGCAGTCAGCTATCTTCAGGAAAACGACTTCTCAGACTTGGAATTGTAGGTCCAATTTTAAAGCTTCCAAACTTTTTCTAGTTGGCACAGTCCGTAAAGCTGGTGACCATCTTCCTACACTTTCAAGGACATAAAATACGGATGAGCTGCAGACAGGGCACAGTTTAAGAAAAATATCAGTAGAGGCATGGGGTTACATCTTATCAGACCTTTCCATATGATATGCTTGAGCAGCTCGTGGAATTGCTGTCCTGATCAGTGTGTGTGCAGACACGGCAGACGGGAAGAGAGGAACCGGGGCCTTCATGTATTTTAATTCCACAGCAGGTTGGATCACACTTCTTCAGCAATTCGAGAGGCCTTTCTGAGGAGTTAGTTGAAACGCATTTTAAACGCGGGTGCTCCTACAAGGCAAGTGCCTTAAAAACTGACTGGGAGCCAATGTAAATTCTCCTCTGGAAATCGGGCTGAAAATCAGGGCCAGAAGCCTGTCACAGCCTGGGATTGAACTTTCAAATGGGCGCAAGACTTTGACAGACGTGCCAAAGACATTACTGATTGATCCACCACTTAAGGTAGCAATTGAAAACTCAGAGTTTTGCAAATGTTGTTCAGCAATCACTAGAATGTTGTTTTGAAAGCAAATCAGGAAGCTGTAGAAGTCTTTCTCTCTAGATTAATTGACTGGTAACAAAACAAAACGAAATTCCTCGTAGGAGTAACTAGAAGTAAACAGATTAGACAGCCAGAGAAAAAGAAGAGAGAAGTATATAGAAGAAATTTCCAGCCTTTGTTTTCATCTCATAATTTCAGCCTGAGCAACCTTCAGTCCTCTCCCACTCTTTCCAGCATAGTCCTTGCTTAAGGTTTCAGCAGTAGCTTTCAGTCTCATAGGATGTGGAATTCCTGACTCGGAGATGAATTAATTCCAGACTAGGGACAAGTCTCTGACTTCTAATTTCCAATGCAGATTAGCATTTCCACGGGATAAGCAATAATCGCACAATTCTGCACATTTGAGTTGGGCAAACAGACCCTAGAATTTATCCAGCTGTACAAGCCATATACTCAATGTGTCATTTCAGCTACTTGTTCCTCCATGGATTGAACTCTTATCACCACCTCGTTATAGACTAGCCTTTATATATGTCTCTCAACTCTCATGATAGATGAGATGAGATTTAAAAAAAAAAATGTTTTTTCTTACCAGCTAAGAAGTAACAGTCTTTTTCTGGTAAAATAAAATAGCTTCATAACTGTGTTCAGGCTTGATAGACAGGGTAAGCTTATTATAAATATTTAAAGATTAAAAAATTGCAAAAGAGATAAATTTGTTGCTGGGTGTTGGGGGTGAAGGGGACAATGGGAAAGAGAAGAGGAAAGGAGAGCGACTAGCGGGGTATGTACGTATAATACATGATTGGGATTTTGGCTAGGTTGTTAATCCAGTTTGGGTATGCAAGGCACAATACTACCTCAGTAAGTGAGTTGTGTGTTGAAACCCATGGATCAGATCAGGGTCTATATAACCTGTGCAGAGATGTGAACTCAGAAACAAAAGGGTCCATGGAAAAATAAATTCCTAGGAACCTCCCTTAATGTAGAGGAGGCCTTAGACTTCTCCACGTTATGGACACAGGAGTCCAGATAACCTTACATAAAAACTAAGGAGCCAGGGAGATCCCAGCTAAGATCTGAGTTACACTCTACTCCAGGTTCTGCTAAAAGCACAGAAATGCTTGTGGAAATAAGGCATTCCTTTGAGACACCTCCCTCCTAATAAGGGAGACTATTATAGACAAACACTAACGTTGCAACATGATCCATGCAATGTTCAAAATGTGTACCACTTGCCACGGAAATAAAGAGAAAGCTCAAAGTGAGTACTGGCTCCTGGGATGCTCAAAGGCTCCCTGATATAGGAGAATTCTCTAGTGTGCGTTCAGAGGACAGAGCCTGCTCCATCCTAAGAGCCTTAACGTCTGGGAGATATTACACCAGAATTATATACATTAGGTTTTCTGGAGACCATGAAAAATCAGCAATTTCTGAGCCCATCTAGGATGCCTTTGAACAGTCGTCTTTTGATGCTTATCTCTTATCTTGTGGGACCTTCACGTCAGAAGTTTTCCTGGTAGGCACTGAGAAATCCGAAGTAAAACTTCTAACTTTCGAGATTGTGGAGTTTTAGAGTTGAGAAAGTTCACATGAGGTTTGCATGGCAATTTACAATTCTGAGTGCTTTATCAGAAAAGACGTGGGGATCACAAATCCATCACTCAAGGAACAGCCTAAATGGCCCTCCTTTACTTTTTCATAGAACTGATTTTCTTTTTTCCATCTACGGGAGAAAATATTCTGCCTGTACCAGTAAGCAGGCAGCTGTCATTTATTTTTTGGCATAATTTAAAGCCCTTTAAATGCTTATTTTTAATTTTAATAATTTTGGAGGTGTTCACTTGTGCATTAAAATTCAGGAAGCTGGCATAGCCCTCGGCTTACCTTCAGGGCAAAACTGTGTGCAAGACATGCTTCTATGAGATAATTTGTTTCCTAATTGGCATCCGTTTGCTGAAATACAATTAAAGTTATTGCTCTAATGTTAATATCAACATCTTGATTGCTCTATAAAATATGAATATTTATAAATTTTTTCTTCCATGGCAGATATCTCTTAGGCACTTTATTTTTTGGTATTGGCAGTTTCTTATTTATGCAGAAGTTTTAATTTCTTATAGAATAGTAATACCACAAGGGGGGGTCTGGGTAGCTTACCGAGGTTAAAACACTGCAGGGGTAGACCACTTAGACTCTAAGAGCTGTGCAGGGCATCATTTCTAAGGAGCTGTGTTTGGATTCTGGAGCCCACTTGACTTGAAAACCTGAGAGTTGAATCATCTCTTCTCTCTGCTTTGCACCATTATGGTGAGGACCACGTGAACTAGATGGTGTAGTGCCCCTTACTGAATAAAAACGATACCTTGTATTTGCACAGCCCTTTATGATTTACAGTAGGCTTTGCATCAGTTTCAAGTGTGGCTGATCTAGAAGCTATGATATTTCACTACTAGGTTCTTAGAAACACTCTTTGTAGGTTTCTTTTTCTTTTTGAGATTAACTGAAACATTCATAGCTGCTTAAAAGCAAGAATGTAAGAACATAACTCTGTAACTATGTATTCAGAGTAAAATAATTACTGTTCATCAATTAAAATGTTTAGATTACATTTGTTCAGTCATCAAACTCTTTTCACATATCTTTTAAATTGGAAGGGTAATATAGGGTGTCATTCACATTAAGCATATCAAGTCACAAGAAAGGGGGTATACTGAAAAATAAAAGCACTCTCTCATCTTTCAATACTCAGTTCACTTCTCTAGAGGCAACTGCAATGAAGAGTTCCTTAACTCTTCCTCTTGCTTTTTCTTTCCTGAATGATTATCTAAAATTATTAAGTGGGACCAAGCAACACAGACATCCTAATGAGGAAAGAGGTTCTTCAACAGTCTAGTGCATTTATCAGAGCCACAGCAAAACGAAGAGGGCATCTGTGCCGGGGGAGGGAGGCTACTTGATGTGAGTGGAAGAGTCCAAGAGGGAGAGTGATAGGGTGTGTCTGTGAGTGGGAGGAGGAGGGAGGGAGAGGAGGAGCCAGAATGTGAGAGCGGAGTATCCACCACACACATGGGTGATGGGGAGACCTGAAAAGAAGTTGGTTACTTGTGGAATACTGGTCAATAAGTAAAAATATAATTATAGTGGGAGACTGGTCTCTCACTGCCAGATAATGGTGTTTCAAATGCAAAAAGGGAGAAAATTGTGATCAACCCTGGTGTTGAATTGGAAGATGAGATATTGATATGAACTTAAAGTTTGCAATAGATAGATAGATAGATATAGAGATTAGATATAATTATAAATGTGAGATGTGTGTGTATGTGTTGTATAAATAAATGTATTTCTAGCCCTGCCCACTGAAAAGTCCTGTAAGTGATGACACCCAATAGTAAAGAGTGTACCCAGTACCAGAACAAGGTTTCTAAATATTACTTTCCACTGAATGGAATTATGGCTTCTTGGAGAAATGGCTGATTCCAAGGATGAAGCAGGGGCAAACAAGCCAGAAAGAAAGGATGATGACAGCTTATAAAAATAACACAGACGCCAGCTTAAAGGGGCTCCCACTGACCAAATCTGGATGAATTTTAGCATTGCTTTACATAACGAAAGTAATGGATTAAAATCCATGGAATAAAAAGAATCTGTAACATCATAGTGAGTAAATATGTGAATAAATTAATTAAAAGTTTGATGAGGAATGGGATTTGCATAATCCCATAATACCTCCTCCCCTCAAATACTTATTACTTATAATAGGAAAATAACTTTATAGTGGAGAAGTCTGGAAACACCCCCTTAATCAAGTGATCAAAATTAGCATTGTCAGTGATGGAATATATGGAAATTCAGTGGCACCTGAGAGGATGCAATGAAAACACAGCATTACAACTATGATATTGTTGCCAAAAATGTATCACTGAAATCTAATAGTGAGGGGACATTAGACAAACCTAAATTGAGGGAAAGTCTATGATGTAACTGGCCAATGATCTTCAAAAGAATCATGGTCATGAAAGTCAAGAAGAGACTGAGGAATTGTTTTAGATTGAAGAAGAATAATGAGGGGATAGCAACTAAATGCAATGTAAGACTCTAGAGCGGAAATTTTTAGTATGAGGGATATTTATTGAGACATCTGGCAAAACTTTAATAGAACATTGGTGAAACTTGAAGTGTTTGAAGATTCGATGGTAATAAGAAGCAAAGTTGATATGCTAATTTTTATGGTTCTATCACATTATATAGGAGAATGTATTCATTAGAAAATAATCTTAATTATTCGGGGATTTGTGGCAATTCGAGGATTTATTCTCAAATGATTCAGGAAAAACTCATTTGTATTGTTTGTTTTGCAATTTTTTTCCAAGTTTCAAAATAAAAAAAATCTAATGTGTTTCTAGAACTATCATCTCCATATGAAATTAGTTGTGACTATATAAGTACATATTTACGTTTTCTCACACAAATGGGAGAGTGTAATCCTACTCTTCACTTTGCATGTTTCTCCTGTGGCGATCTTGGCGATCACCACATATTAACGTAAGTACCAGGCATTCAAAAGTACTCATTTTTTAAAATGGGAAATTAACCATCTGTTTCCTTTAAATCACAATTCTAAACAAACTCTGTGGCCATATTTCTGATCTCAATAGAAAAATTCTCCTGCTTGTAGTTTGCATGTCTTCCTTGGGTTTAGGTATATGTTGGTTCCTTGTGTGAAACTAGACTTGATTTAATGCAACTCATTTCAGATCACCTTTTTCTCAGGTAAATTCAAGTAGTGTGTGTGTGTGTAAAAGAGAGAGAGAGAGCACGAGTGAGAGAGAGTGAGAGAGAAAGAGAAAGGAAATATACTAAAATATTAATTATTAGTTTCTTTGATTTTTGGGATCACTAGGTTAAAATATCTTTATTTTTATCTCTAATTTAACACATTGTTTTAGGAAAAAAGATAAAGAACATTGGATTATTTTAGAAATATATTATTGATGACAAGATAGTCTTTGAAGGCTATGATTGTTTGACTCCCTATGTTGAGCATCATTCCTCAGTGTGTGAATTTCTGCTACCTGTTTTCTCACAAAACTCTAGGTGTGGCTTGATAAACCCAGAGTACAGGGTGTCTGTAATCAGCAAGACCATGGTTCCAGGAGAGTTAGGTTAATATTTGCTCCTATTTGGGTAAATGGGGCATGTTCTGGAAAGTACAATCTGAGACTTACACAGAAAGTCTCATAGAAGAGCAGATATGGAAGATTTCCAGTTCTTAGACCACATCCATCAGACTTCACTGTGTGTATCACCTACTTGCCAGAATCTGCCTAGCAATACTTCAGCCTTCTTTCAGTACCATGGAGAGTCACCTTCCTCTGGTCAACAGCTCCTCAGAATTGCAAAGGAATTAACACCATGCTGGAGCAACCCTCAACCTGTGACCTACAGTAGTTGATGTATAAATGCTTCACTTCCCTTCCTCATGTGGGATGTCTGAAGATTGAGTTTTATGATGTTACCCAGACATTCCCTTCTAAGATTAAGCTCCAGTTGCCCATAGCTGACTCAGTGATGTATTTTTTTTTGGCTACCTTCCCTCCCTGTGTGAATTCTCCCCTTCCTGTCAATGTTCCTTGCACTTACCAAGTAAACTACGTGCACTCAAATCCTAGTCTCAGGCTCTACTTCTGGAAGATTGCTAGCTGGAATGTTGGTAGCAGTAGTATTGGTATCTAGATAAGGAAGAAAGAAAGAAAGATCTTATTTAGAAGAAATGATCTCATTTAGGCATTTGAATGTAGCTCATCACGACGTAAGATTACTTAGAAATATAGGATAATAGAATTTTGAGGCTAGGCATACCAAGGTCGTCTAGCGACCACCGCACCATTTGAACTTTGAATTTCCACAACATGCCCATTTCAATATCTTCAGTGACTAGGAATTCAGGCCCTCTTGAGTTATAGATTTCCACTTGTTAGAAAATTCTTTTTATTTGGAGAAAGAATTTGATTCTTCAGTCTTCCATTGAGGACAGCAAATAATTCCAACTTCCTTTCTAATCTCAAACCTTCCAATTTTTGAAGACAACCGTTGCATCTTCTCTGAGACTTCTCTTCTCAGTAGAGACTAATTTTCAATTCCTTCAATTTATCCTTATGCAATATTGAATGAAGACACTTCATGATATCTTAATATCTCTTGCTGGACATGGCAACAATGGGCTAATGTTGCTCTGTGGTTCCCAGAGTGTATGTGATAAATAGTCCAGGGAGGATACTGATTGCTTAAAAGTGGAGTAGAACTCTCACTTCTTTCTGTACGTTTCACAAGTCAAAGTTCTGCCAAAGATAATATTAGCTTTTTCTGCCACTGTTTGATGTGGAGACAATTTTGCCAAGTCCTGATCTAAACCCATTGACCTTACTGTTCAGATGATCAGTCAGATGCCAGACCATATTAGCCCTAGCAAAAGCCAATAAAATGGAATTTTCCTTGTCTAACTAGCTTTGGAGACCTGTGGTTTTTCTAATTCGACAGATCACAGCAAAGACAAGGAAGCACAAGGGACCATATAACGTGTACAATATGGAAGTCAGTTCACTCCTATCAAACCAGAGAGAGCAACCAGTGAAATGAAGCCTCACCCAAGGCAGCAAAGAAAGCTGCAGGCTTATTTTTCTCTTCCTGAGTAAAGTATCAGGATAATATCATCTGCACAGGCCCAGGAGTACCTGTGGACGGGAAGACAATAATGTTTTATTTAAATTGAGAAACAATCCTTGCAAAAGCCTTAGGGCATCAGCAACACTTTCTAGGCTAGAGATTTGAGGGCAACTATTAGAAATAGTGCCAATGAGGATGGCATCTGAGTGATGGAAGAGCAGGGTGAGGCAGAGCATTAGACAGGTGAGGAGAGGTTAGTGGGGTAGCACCATTGGGATGTGTCTTACCAAACCTGTGTAGTTTAATGAGGTTTTAAGGAGAGGAAAAAATAGACAGGTGACATTTCATATTGTGAAATTAATTCCTACAAGAGAGAGAAAGACAATGAGAGCCCTGCTTGTACTTGTGTTTAGAATACCTAAAATTAATTGCATTTAAAAATGTTCCCCAAAGCCATTTGAGTCTTAAAGGAAGGTTCTCCTTCAGTTTTCACTTACAGCCATAGTATCCAGAAGGAAAACAACCATACAGCTTAGTCTGGATCAACTTATGCTGGGTCGTTTCAACCTGGCATCATTATCTCTTTTCTACTACATCTCCTTTGCATGTGGGGACATTTAGGTCACCTGTAGAATATCACATTCAGTTGTGGACACAACATTTGAACAACATTATTGGCAAATGGAGCCAAGTTCAGCAGAGAGTTTCCAGAATCATGGCATGACTCCACACAGTGGCCAATGAAGGAAAGTGGAAGGAATTCTCTTCTTTGAATACATGGTTTACACGTATCTGCATAATATAATGTGAAAAATGTTTAAATAATTAATTGATTGCTTCTCTCTCTCCCTCATGTCTACAGCATTCTTGAGTGTGGAGATGATTACTATCCCCAGCAAAAAGATTCTACTTTCCTTACATGTAGTAGGGGCTCAGTAAATGTTGATTAAAATATTCTTTAGTTGCACATAAAGTGGAAGTCCAGTGAGGGTTACCAAACTAATTCCATTATCATTTTGTAAAACCATCCGTCACAGCACTCATTTCACTGCACTGGGCTTTTTTTTACTTATTGGCCTCCCCTTCCAGACCATGAGATTCCTTGAAGGTCATATATCATCTCTGAATTACTAACACCAGGCACACAGCAGCCCTTCAATAAAGGTTTAATGAATGAGTGAATGAATGAATGAACGAAGACCCTCTAACCTCTGACTGGAGCCGTCAGATGAGTACACTTGGATGGTTCATTTTCAATTTCTCCTTATTATACTTTTCAATTTTAGATAGTACTTTTAGGCTTGCAGATAAAGACTACTTCCTCTTCTACCTATATATTTTCTTGATTTTTCTCTCCCTCCTACAAGAAAATAATGCCTTGCTACTCATGACTACTACCTTTCTTCTAGTAAGGAGAAAGTTTGTATAAGAGATATGGCAGACTCGCATACTACAGTTCAAGAGATTTCTGGGCCCAACAAATCCCAGCAACCCCTAGATTTTGAGAACGACACACTATATGAATGAATGACATCCTTGCTGTACTAATTCAGTTCCCCATCACCCCCTCTAGCTGAATCTTTTTCTCTTTTCCTAGCATCAAACTCTCTGAATTACCTTCCCTGAGAATTGAGACCTTACTTTCTCAATGTAATTATATTTGTCAGACTCACCTGCCCGTTAGTCCAAAAAATGCTTCAGTGATCTCATTGTTAGTAGCTGAAATAGTCCCCAGAAATATGTGGCATGGCAGCTATGGAACCCTATTTGGAAGAGTTGCTAATTTTATTGCTTATTTTTTAGTAGCCTCCAATTACATATTAATTCCAGGACACTTGCATTTGCCTACGTTTGTGATATCTACATTCAAAGATCCATCATTATCACTCTGTTGAGTCTAAATCCCATAACTACAGCTGTCCTGCATCAATAGTAGAGTTCTTTGATCTGGAGTGCAACAGTCAATCAATAACTAGAAGACATATCTCCATTTATTATGTGCCCACCACATGCTAGAAATTTTCACACACAGTTAGCAGAACCATATTTTCAATTCAGATTTGCATAATGTCAAAGCTTGTATTTATTCTACCAAACCATTCTGACTTTGGGTATGTGTGTAATATTGACGTTTAAGCAGATATTTTATCGTTATGAATTGACTCATTCATGGCTATATCTGATAAACCTTTAGGTAACATATGAAATATAACATCTCATAAGCACATGACAATTTTACAAAACTGATTTTTGAGTTTCTTTTTTAGTCAAGTATGCATATATTTCAATCCATCCTTGACAAACTCAGAGATACTTTTTGCATTATGTTCAGTTCCTAACGTTCTTTAATAATTACTCTTGCTATTATTTAGTATTACTCATGGTAATATTTCCCTGGGTTAGAAAAAAGGTTTAAAAGGCAAAGGCAGTCCCAATGATCAAATGGTCTCTTAGACATTTGGCTTCAGGATGTGCCTCAGTCTTAAGATATAATGAAAAAAAGATTGTGGGCATCATTTCACAATGCACAAATATATCGAATCATCACACCCTACATTTTAAATACATTACCATTTATTTGTCAATTATACCTCAATAAAGCAGGGGAAAAAAAGAAGTTCTAGAAGTTCACTTGAAGTCCTTTCACGATTTTTTTTTTCTATTCTGACCAGGTTTTATCAACATTTCAGTAGAGGTGAATGAATCACTGAAAAATACAGACTTTGGGTCCATTTCCACAATATCACCACCTATGAACGCCACTCATCTTGTTTAAAATTAGTTTAACTTAAGCTTAAAAAAGTGATAGCCAGTGCTTGCAAAGATACAGTGAAATAATCACTCCTCATAAAGCTACATTTTATAATTCATTTTGTAAGCAACTTGCCGGTATAAGCAAGAGCTTAAAAATATTTACAAATTTTGACCTAATAAATATACTTTTGTGAATATAAACCAAGACAAGTATTCTGAATACAGAAAGGGTGTGGGGAAAGGAGAAACGCTGAGGTGCAAAGAAGTTTATTATAGCTTGTTTTACTACAGTACAAAATAGGAGAGAAAATATAAATGTCTTCAATTGGGAATTAGTTAAGTAGCCTATGGTGCATCTACTTTATAAAATATTATACAATCATTAGAATTATAATTTTGAAGATTTTATAATAACATAGAAAATGCTTATGGTAGCCCATTAAGTAAATTTACTCTGCTCTAACTGCACCTGTATTTATAATCCCTTTATACCGAATCTTCCATGCTTTTGTTCCTGAGAAAGAGTTTGCAGGATTCGAACTCATATTTCTAGCCCCATGGCTCCCTCCACAACATGTCTTCATTAAAATCTAACAGACCTCTCGTGCCCCTGGGAGAGAAGAGAATTTAAGTAGAGATGTAAAATTGATACAGGAGGGATGAGGAGCCTGCAGATGAACAATGCAACAGTTCCAGTCGTGGATGAAATTCTGTATGGTTTTTTTTTTTTCTCATTTGCTTCCTGAAGATCCTTTAAAATCTTATTTCTCAGTGAGTAATTTTGTCTTTATGATACAAAAGGTAATTCCCATACCTAATATTGTTTCTAAGCACATGTGAGTACCCTGCTGAGTTATATATGAGTTTTTTATGAATATGACACAAAGTGAAAATTCCATTTCTTGAATTGAAAAAAAATGTAAATTGACTTTCACGCTCAAGTGAGTTGTTTCAGGGACGGTGGGGGGGAGGGGTAGATTCAGTGCATTATCTATTCTATATTCATGTGTAATTGATGTAACTTTTAGCGATTGTTCTACATTTACAAACTTCATATTCAAAGAGTAGAGTAACAGATGTTATTGATTTTAAACAGATCTTAGGTTGCCCTCACCAAAAGTTATCTACTCTTGGGTAAAAGCATTAGCGGTCTCCTTTTAAAAAGAATGTAAACTGCTGAGCACTGTAAGTTTTAGTCCTTTTGTTGTTCAAGTTAGATTCTGGATATCCTGAATTACGCCTATTATGTAGTGAGAAGTGGGCAGCTGGCATTCTAGTTGTCATCATTCATATTTTGTTCAATTCTTAGGCAATTGTTATAAAGCTCCCTAGATGGCATGAGGAACTGTTTTTTTGTGACTCTAGTAGGTCAGTACCAAGGATATCATTTCTACCAGAGCAAACAAAGTTCTGAATAGTTACACATTAGTGCTGAAATGTGAGAGATTTCTAAAGGTTGTATAAGAAGATTCACAGAGAAAAGATGGTAAAAAAGAAAATGCATACACATTGGTGATATTATAGATGATTTGTTCAAATCATGTCTAAACCATGAAATTCACAGGCTATCTAAAGGAATTTTCATATGCAAAACGACCCTGCTTAGCCATCCTTATATTCCACTTGTCACATTAGGTTTCAAAGTTGATTACTTAAGCAAAGGACATTTAGCTCTTAAAGATGGAGTTATGAGATCAAACTCAGGTCATATGACTGCAAAATCTTCCACCATGTCATTACACAGCAGTAATGCACCCTTAGAAAACACGTGTGCACACATATGCATGTGAGTGCAAGCACGCACACATATGAAATGTGTCTTTAATGAACAAAATCAGTTAAGTCTGCTTTACCTCTTGTATATTCCTTGAAGAAGAGTGTTTCGTTATGCTTACTGATGTATCTGTAAAGCTTATTACTGTGCCAGGTATAAAATCAGTTCTCAACTAATATCTTTTAAACGGTGTGTGTGTACGTGATCATGTATTTATGGAGAGAATATGTTAAGTCTTCTTTAGGTATGTCCTAGAGAAATGCTTTACATATTTATCAACTCAAATAATTCTTATACTTAAATAAATAACGTTTTTTGCCAAATTAATAGTAAAAGGTGAATTATTCAATTTGATAACCACATACTTCAACAGAAGAGGGCTTGGGAGTAGAGCTGGAAAGTGTAATTGGTATCCTTTGCAGAAATTTAATGTTCTCACTTCCTGATGGCTCTGCTCTTAGCAAGAACGTGCTGGCAGAGTTGCCAGGACACCAATTGCTCTAGGCTGCTTATTATTACCCTGTTATGCAGGACTCATAAATACAGTTTATGTGAAGGAATTCCAAGTGCAGGCTAATTTCTTTAAAGTCTTTAATGGCAGCCTTCTCGACATTACTGGTCATCATTTGTAGTATTATCCACATTCTTCTAGAAAGGAAAATGTAGCATTTATAGGAAAGAACACAAACTTCTATGTGAAAATTAAAACAATGCATTTGATGATACAGATAAGAGATATTCAGTTGGCACTATGATGATAATTAAAACTTTAGGGTGATTCTGATTTCAATACACTGTTCACCATCACAATCAAGTACATTATGTGCCCTAGTTTAAAACGGTAAAAGTGTTACTGTTAGAAAACTCCAGATGGTATCTAGCCAATCTCCTTATTTTAGGATGGTCACAAAATTGTCTTGAACTATTCTAGTATAGAATATCTCTCAGGGACATCAGCAGACATTAAACTCTACACTGTGAATCAAGGATTCTGTAGAGAAATCTAGCCACGGAACTTCACTATACATATTCAATTTACATGACAAAATAACTCAATAGCAAAACTCATTTCTAGGGAAATCTTGAACCTCTGGCCCTGGACAAATTGAAAATTTATCTCCTCTTCTGTTTCTCACCAACTGGCCCTGCAACTGATGTTTTTGTTGTTGTCTGGGTTTTTTTTTTTTTTGCATTTGAACTGAATAATTGTAGGAGCTTAAATTTATATTATTAGTGGCATTATTATTACTATATTTTCATATTTATTTAGTACAGCATATTTCTAACAGAATAGCTGAATTGACATTTGTGAAAGTATCCTTAAAAGAAGACAGGCTTTCATGAAGGAGAATGAATGGCTCTGTTTTGTCACAGTAACAAAAATTCCTTAAGAATGTAATGTGACACTCTGTTTTTTATGACATTCTTGACACTCTTTCTTGCTGAAACCTTTGCAGGGGAAAGGAAATAGAGAGAAGACTAAGGTGAAGTTTAGGCATACAGGAGAATCACCCAGTGAGCACAAATTAGAGAAAAGATAGAATCACAAATAGTAGCATGCTCTCCAACTATGGATGATCAGGATTATCGGATACAAAATTGCTGAATGTGCCTAGTTCATTGATCAAAAAAGCAATTTGGCCTTTAAAACATGTGAATATCAGAAATAGGATTTTAGAAGTGACTGGTATGTGTATTATGCAGTCCAACTCAAAATACATTTAATGTAAATTTCCTGAGAATCATCTAACTTCAAAGAATAATGCTAAGTGCTAAGCAGACAAAGATAAGTAAGATAGAAGCCAGGCTAATGAACAACTCAGTTTGGCGAAATCACCACCTTATATAAGTGTCTAAATGATATACATTGTTAAAAGCAACCAAGCGAAAAGCATGATTATTTTCCCTATGGAAGTCAAGGGGGAGAGAAGAGCTAACGCCTGACTAAAGGGGAAGTGGAGTTCCATGTAGGTAAGCAAGACAGGAGAGAATGTCCTTGACGTCATGGGCATTGCATTGCAAAATAGTCCTTCAAGTATCCAGGCAATTATTAAAGGTAAAGAGGGGTTATCAAACTGAATATAGTGATCCACACGTGGCAGAGGTAGACCTCTACTCCTTGACTTTAGTTTCTGGCCTTGGGTCATCCATTCCCTGCTTCTTTCTTATCCTGAATGTCCAGGTTCTAAACCATCATTTTCATCTCCCCAAGCTTACATTTTCCATGCTGATTGTTAAGTGCATGAGTTTGAGCATAGAATATTCCAAAATGTCCAGCAGAGTTGCTAGATATTGGAAGCCACATCTAAAGGGGTTCCTCTCACATTGTACATATTATAGATGTGTGTGTTGGATATGAGGGTTTTTCTGAAAGTGGTGGTAAATGGTCTTGAGAAAAGAGTAATGTATTGTTAACTCCCAAAGTATTCTGTTAGGTGGGGAGGTCCTTGCTGTCAAGGAAGAAGCTACACCATCAAGAACCTCACAGGTCAAAAATCTTACCAGGAGGAGAAAGACATATCGATACCCTTGACTGGTGTGAGAAGTACCCTTGGCTTCATTCGAGTAGGAACTTTGTGTCTCCTGAATAAATCCCTGCCTGTTTTGGGTACCGTGTAAATACCGTGAGAGCTGCTTTCACAACAGGGTTTGTCTTGTGTTTAGAATTATGTTCCAACTGTGGACACATTCTACAGAACCTCTTTTAGCTGCTGCCTCTGTCTTACTCTAGATGGCATACAGAGGGAAACATGGCATTGGGTCTGAATGCCTTGCCTGAATCCTCTTTTATATTGTACTCCATCCTGCCTTTGTCCATTCCTACTTACAAAACATTGTTTTCTCTCCCTTTTTAACTCCTGCCTCAATATTCAGACTGTTATTTAATACTGTTTCCCCAGCTATATACAATCTCTGCTGCCCTCCCAAAGTGTCTGGCTTTTCTTCTAGCAGGCCTGTGGAATATTTCCTCTGTCCATTCAAAGCCTTATAAGAAGGCATAGGGCGGCAGCCAAAGACATGACTATCCAGGGACCAAAATGCCTTCCATGTGGAGCTGTTTAATGTTAGAAAGCATAGATGGATTATTTTTATTGATTATCAACTTGTATATGAAGGGAAATATTTTTGCCTTGACCAAGCAATCATTACCCAGGTTTGGGCCCTGGTTGGAGCTGGAGATGGGAACTCACACCCCTTCAAAGGAGGCTATGATAGTTTTTAAGTAGCATTTGTAATTATACGCAACGTAATCAAGACCTGAGTCCTCATTATTTGTATTGAGTTTTCTTCTTTTTCTACGCATCCATCTACCCCCGCTGGTCCTGCTTTTAGATCCTATTATTTCCTGGAAGAACTATCATTTCGATCAGACAGTTTGAATTCTTTACAATATTCCCAATCACTCCTCTTGGAACTAACATGAAAGGCTGGTTGTGTCTCCCTTTTATCGTGGGATACAGTGGCTGCTGCCTGGGAGAAATACAGTCAGACCATCAAGATCAGGACAGGATGCATTCATGTGACAATCACATAACGAGTTGTGAAATCAGGATTTTTAAAGAAACTCCATTGTCTGCTATACAGATTAAAGTATGTCATCCTCGTGAACAAGCAAAAACATTTCTAGATTGATTGAGCCATCTTTACTGAAGCAGTATCTCCATTTATTTTGCTGGGGCCTTTAACACCTAAGAATAGTAGCTGATTGTAATTGCATAAATGGCATAATATTTTAGAGACCTATAGAGAACTTGTGTAGAACTAAAGACTTTTTTGAGCACAGCCTGCCATTGTAAATAGTTCTTATTCATCTTTCCTGATTTCATTAGTAAGGATATTTGTATGGAAATGGATTAAGGTTTATAGGTTTATTTTATTGTGCTGTAGACTCTGCTGTAATTATACCACTGATGGATTATATTAAATTGCTTTGCGGGAAGCTTTCAAAACACATCAGACTCTGGAAGTGCTTTTGATCTAAAAAATCTCCTTTTTTGTCCCACCTGGAGTTACCGAGAGACTCTGCCCCCACTTAGCTCATCCACACCTTCCAACTCATCATTTTTCTCTTCATTTTTAGGCTTAAAGGGCATTAATTTGTCTGCAGTAAATATACTTGAAAGACCCTCCAATCCCAAATATGTAAATGTTCAGAAAAAACAAGCAAAATTGAATAAGAAGGAGAAAGAAAATGAATAACAAGTTTAATTAGTCTTACTGTATTATTTTTTATCCTTACCTATGATATTTTGAATAAGAAATTCTCTAGGATGTAGAAGCATTTTTATGAATGTTTGGATGACAGAGGTGTGAAAGTTTGGGTGTGAACTCTGGTTAATTTCTTTCTAAGTTAGTCTGTGATTTCTGAGGAAATGACAAAAGACAATATGAACAAACTCTTCTATCAAGGAGTCATTTGACTGAACTTTATGGGTCATCTATGTGTGCCATCAGGTTACAACTTTGGGGCTTCAAAACTCAGAAAGAGGTCCCTCCATATTCTCATCTTTTCAGTTTAGGGGGCTGGCATAAAAGTTTTATCAGCCGATAAATTTTTAAAATCTAAGACCAGACTCTTAGAATGTCTGAATATAAGGGCCCAAGCCTCTGGCTACTATTTCATTCAAAAGGAAGTGAGCCTGAAGAAGTCTCACTAGTGAGTCAAAGCAGAATTCAGTAGGGAAGAGTGTATAATCCTCTCTTCTGAACCAAATTTACATATCCGCTTCCTATCCCGTATTTCCATGTAGTTATCAAATACACATCTGGAATTTAACCAGTTCAAAAAGAATGAAAATATCTTGATATCTGTGCAAAGGCCTGCTCCTACCTCCATAACACCCAGAATCCTATCCCTTGTCGGGTCTATCCCATCTCAATAAATGGCATCACCGTTTGTCAGGTCCAAAACACACAAGACATCTTTCATCCCTCTCTCACAGATATTTCATCCAATTCAAAATTGAGTCTTCTTGATTTGCTTTAATTTAAAAATCGATCTCAAGGCAGCCCTGGTGATCTAGTGGTTAAGGTTTGGCACTTTCACTGCTTTGGTGGCCCAGGTTCATTTCCCGGTAATGGAACCACAGCACCTCTCTGTCAGCTGCCATGTTGTGGCAGCAGCTCACATAGAAGAACCAGAAGGACTTACAACTAGGATATACAACATACACTGGGGCTTTGGGGAGAAGAAAAGAAAGAGAGGAAGATTGGCAACAGATGTTAGCTCAGGGTGAATCATTCCCTGCAAAAATAAATAAATAAATAAAATTAAAATTAAAAAAATCAATTTCAAATTGACCAAGCTTCCCAGCTTCAGAATAAACATCTTAGTCCAAACAACAATGATTTTCCTTCTGGATTACTGAAATAACTTCCTTCCTAGCATGTATCCCTACTTCTACTCTTGCATGTCTATGGTGCGTTCTCCACCTAAAGCCAGAGTGGTCTTTTAAAATTGAAAATCAGAACACATCAGTATCTCATTCAAAACCCTCAAGCTGTGTGCTGTGATAATCAAATAAATTCCAGACCTTGTCCTGGTGTCTGTTCATCTCCATTATCTTCTTGCCCTCTCTGTTTTCCTGACCTCATCCTCAATCCTCCTCTCCTTTGCTTTGTCTTCCCCAGAAAAACTGGCCTTCTTGTCATTGCTAGATCATGCTCAACTCATCTGTGTCATAGCAATTTATACTTTCCATTCCCTCTACTTAGAGTATTATTTCTCACCATCTTACTATGTCTTCCCATTCATTCATGTCTCTGTGCAGATAGTTTCTCCTCACAAATGCCTTTTATAATGATCCAAAATGTTGCTCCCTGCCCCTTTTATCTTATCCCCTATTTTTTCCCACATAGCAATGACTTCTATATGTATATTTCATATTTATTTATTCACTTACTTTTTATTCTTATTTCCATAATAAATTGTAAGATTCTGGAAAGATGGGGATTTTTGACTCATTCACTGGTGTTCACTAGTTCCTAGCATAGTGCCTGGTATGTGATAGGCACTCAATAAGTATTTGATCAATTAATGACCAAATGAATGAAGTAAAGAGAGGCTAAGAATTGAGTCCCCAAAATTTGAATTTTTAAAACCCGGGGAAAGGTAAATAAAAAGGAAGGGCTTGGGAGATGTGAGAAAAACCAAGAAAGCTACTAAATATGGTGGACCAGGGGCCGGCCCAGTGGCGCAGGAGTTTAGTTCGCGCTTGGCAGCCTGGGGTTCGCAGGTTCGGATCCCGGGCGCCTGCCGACGCACTGCTTGTCAGCCATGCTGTGGCGGCGTCCCATGTAAAGTAGAGGAAGATGGACACGGATGTTAGCCCAGGGCCAGTCTTCCTCAGCAAAAAGGGGAGGATTGGCGACGGATGTTAGCTCAGGGCTGGTCTTCCTCACAAAAAAAAAAAAAAAAAAATATGGTGGACCAATGACTTCTCTTCCGTGAATATGTATTCCACTGAGGTATTCAGTGCTTCTTAGAAAAACAAGCAAGTCATCAAACTGGCATCTGGGAACGGGGAAAAGCAAAGGAGAAATGGAATCATTTAGAAGCTGCAGACTGTCCCTTTAGCAAATGACTGAATGCTAAATTTAATTGGATGTGCTCCACTAGAGAAAAAAGTCTACTCATTAAAACATCAATACTTGAAGTTCCAAGCAATCTGGCATCTTTTTTGAATTACAATATGTGCAAAAGAAGAACTGGTACAATATTTTATCCCAAGGATGGTTTTTATCGATAATTTATATTGGGTGTGCAATCTGTGGAGATAAGAATTTTCTAGATATTGATCATCTGGTTTGGAATCAATGTTATAAGCATACTCATATTTGTAAAACTGATAGAATGTTATATTCTAGTCCCCTGAGCTGTAAATCAATTCCAAACACACATTTCTATATCCTGTTTTAATTTGGAATTCAAAGTAAAAGATCAACTTTGTATGGTGGATAGAATGTAAGCGGTCCGAAACCCTGGGTTTTTCTCCTGGGTTTAAACTTCAGTAGCTCCTTAACTTTAGGCTAGTCCTTCAAACTCAATTTCTTCATATGCAGATTAGAGATCATTCCCAGGTCTGTTTTGAAGACCACATGACACAACATTTATGCCTGAATTTTATAAACTTTAAAATATCATAAGAATAAATATTAGTTAATGCAGAAATAACACTAATAACTTTAATTTAAAGGATTATTGGTGTATGTGTCAGTTTGACAGTAAAATGTAAACTTTGTCCTATGGTCTTCAAAATCCTGTACAATATGGCTCTGGACTATAAATCCAACCCAATGATCTTGTCACACTGGTCTTGCTTTCCCCCTAACATGCGAGGCTCATTCTCACCTCGAAGGTTCTCATTTGTTGTTCCTTCTTCTTGGAAGTTTCTTCCTCTGGATGGCTTGGTCCTTTGCTAAAGATATGATGCACTTCAAATAATGTGTCCTCAGAAAGACATTACTTGACAACCCTATATAAAGAACAACCACCCCCCTTCATACATACCTTCACAAATAGGTGCTTACCAGCAAATTTCCAAGTTATGTTGACTTAACAGAACTTACACACTAACTGAATTTGTGTATTACTTTATTTATGTATTTATTGATTTATTTATTGTCTGCTGTCAGGCCTCATTCACTCTGGACAAAGGAATGTGTTTCTTGGGAGTACAAACTCTTGTTTATTACTATATCTTTAGTCTTAGATCCATGGTTGTAGAAAGAAGAAAGATATGAACGGGAGAAAGAAGGAATGGAAAGAAAATAAAGAAAAAACTCAAAATTGGATTGGAAAATCGTTGTGAAGAGTTTATGACATTATTTGGCATATAGTTAATACCTAATAAATGATGGTTATAATGGTTACGGCTGTTTTTGCTCTTGCTGTTAGCATTGTGTACGTTCGTTCTTCAGAAGACAGGAAAATAAATCTTAAGATTTGTCATGGGCATTGTTGTAACTAGGAAATTCCTAGGAAGAGTTAATGCCATATTTAGCAGTTAGCTGTTACCGAGTTACTAGTGGAATAATCATCAGTGTCCTGGGCAACATCACGAGATGCACTCAGGGGAGCTCATACCTGAAATTTGAGGAAGAAAATTAATTTGTAAAACCTAGGATTTCTGAACTGTTAAAGTATAACCCTTTGACTTTGAAAATTTCAGCATTTCATGGTTTATGTATTACAAATATATGTTGAGATTATTGTGGTGTTTTGGTTTAGAAAAAGATCTATTAATATTCAGTTATCAGTGAGACTGTTTCACTTTTTCCATCCTTGGAGAAATTGCAAATTCCTTTGTCTTTTGAGCCTGATATTGACCAGTAATCCCCTACTTGTCAATATGTGTGTTGAAAGAAGAGATTTCAAAAATTGTCTCACTAGACATAAATTTCTGATCATTTACCCATAAATAAGACATCACAGGATTTATATCAAAAAAATTTAAAAAGTAATTTGTAGAAGGATGATAAGATAGGAGAAATAATTAGAATCTAGTAAATGAGTCTTATTTTAATATAACAGTGATGATTATTAAAATATAATTACCATTATTATTATTATTATTACACATGTTTTGGAAAATTGAGAATGTTGATCAGAGAGATACTTGATAGCAATCATTTTTCTGCTCTCATGCAATCCTCTATTTTATAGGCATGTAAAACAGGCAGAAAATAGGATTAAAAATTAAGAATAAAATAAACACTTCATTTTCAACTTTGCTTTGTTCAAAACCACCCTATGTCTCAACAGGTTAGGTTTTCCTGATTGCTCAGTATAGACTGAGAAATTTGGAAGAGGTTCAAGACATATTTTAATAGGACATGTCTAACAAGTAGCAACTTACAAATGAAATACTTATTGTAAGCATTAGGAAGTTTAATTTGAAAAAAATCTAATCTTAAGAGAATCATCTTGAATCATTATCTTGTAGCACTAAGTGTGCTATGTTATATACATTTTCGAGCTAAGTAAGAGCCCAATTAATATTTGAAATTCCTGAAAACTCTGTTCTAGTGACTGCTCTTGAAATGTTGCCTGTGCAGGAAATGCTTCCAGTGGAGTTAAAAGAAAACATTCCTTCATGACTTGTCCTTTGTAAGCTTTAGATGCTTTATATTCTACTGATTTGGTAGTTATCTTTCATCTCTTCTGTCAATTACCTCCATAATTATTTGTACTTTGCACAGGCTTCCTTCTTTTGTCAGCTCCTCCATTCCATAGATTTCAGGCCTTTCAGAAAATCATTCTTGAATAAAGCCTGCAAGAGAGCCTTAAGTCACTCTTTCACTTTAGTTAATTTTTATTGTATTTTTCTCATTAACAGTCTGCTTTAAGGATTAGAGTGAAAGAACCAGGTGCATTATTCCATATGACCTCAGTCGCTGGGATTCAGTGTTTGAATAATTACATTTGACTTGTAGCTGGAACTTTTGTTTCTGGTTTTGAGATTTTAGTGTCTTTTTATTTTCTTTAGCTCCTATTCAAAAGTTCAAAAGACTAGGACATTATACAGACAAAATGGACATTTTCTAAATTTCCATTAGGAATAAACAATAGACATTGAATTGCACAAAAGTGAGCCTAAGAACTCATTTGAAACCAAATCCAAAATAAAGTCTATGGTTTTGGGTTCCAAAAAGTTTAGTTAGAGGATGGTAGATTTGAACTTTACTATGTTTCCTGACTTGCATTGTTTGAAGCCATAAAATCTCTTTGTTCTTGGAACCCATATTTAAAAACAGTGTCAAGAGCCAGCCGTGGTGGCCTAGTAGTTAAAGTTTGGCGCTCTCACCACTTTGGTAGCCCAGGTTCACTTCCTGGTCGTGGAACCACTCCACCCATCTGTCAGTTGCCATGCTGTGGTGGTGGCTTACATAGAAGATCTAGAAGGACTTACAACTAGGATATACAATCATGCACTGGGGCTTTGGAGGAAGCAAAAAAAAGAGGAAGACTGGCAACAGATGTTAGCTCAGGGTGAATCTTTCCCTGCAAAACAACAACAAGCAAACAAAAAACAGTACCAATGCTATATTATTGCCTGCTCCATTTTTTGCAATAAAGAAGTTCATAAGTGATTTGATGATATGTATTTAAGTGTAAATTCTTTACGTGTGAGAATCTATCTGATGAGATAACAATAAGGCCTCTGGCAGCCATTGCTGATACATGTTTATGCCACTGAAATACATTTGGATCAATGATTTATTTGTAAATGTACATCTGACCATTTGTATATGGATGTATTCACTCCTATGAGAAATACTAAGCATTTTGAGAGATAGTGACATGAATCCAAAATAGTCCCTGCAAACAACATAAGACAGGAAGGATCTGTGTTAAAGTGGATTTTAACGCATAGGATTATGCGAGTGGGGAAGAGGGGCATTTTGGACAATTTGGAAGGGTATGTCATTTGAGTAAAGCCTTGAGTTAGTACTTTAATAACTGGAGATAAGGAGGAAGGAAGATAACCAGGCTGAGGGAATAGCATGAACTAAGGTACAGAGTATGAAACGAGCCCTCACCTGAACATGCCAGAAATGGGAAATGAAAGAGCAACTTCTCCCAGCCAATATCATGAGGTTGGAACACTTCAACACCATTTCTACGGTCTATTATTTTAATTCATTACTCTTGTTCTTTGCTTGGTCAACTAGTTTCCAGATTGCTATAACTGTTCTATGTAATTAATGTTTGCTTAAATTTACTAACATATTTGTAACTTGCTTTCTTCTTTATGCCTTCTTATATCTTAGACCTCTTATCTGGAAAGTCTTTCCTTCTGCTTGAAGACTGTGCTTTAGAATTTCCTTTGGTGAAGCTCTGATGGTGATGCATGATCTGTTTTTGTTTGTCTGGTATATCTTTTTTCTTAATTCCTTAAACAGAGAAGTTTGTATATTTATAATGAATGAAATTATTCATCTATTCTGATGTTTTTGTGCTTCCTTTTTATTTCACTTCTTCCAAATCTTCACTCTCTTTCTCTCCCTGCACCCTCTCTTGCTCTCTCATCTGATTTTGGCTGATTGTCCCTCTACTAGTGTAGTATTAATGACCTCTAATTCTGAACTTTCAATGACTAATCTAGAAATTAAATATGCATTCTTAATTTTTCAAATCCTAAAGTCAATCAAGGCCATTATTTTCTTTCTAACACAGAAATTTTGTAAAATTTAAATCTTTTACTCCTCTCCTAAATTATATGGTATTGCTTGTGTGTATTTTAATCCTAATTAATTTATACTACACAAAATATTATTTTTGCTGTATATAGTCAGTGTTTATATACACATTAATTGCCTGATCTTCATTCCATTCTGAAACTCTTTCCATCTGGAATAATTTTCTTTCTAACTAAAGCACATCCTTTGGAATTACCTTTAGTGTAGGTCTGAGGATAGAGATTTCTCTTTTTTTGTGTATGTCTTAAATGTCTATACTTCTGAAGAATATTTTTGCTGAGAATTGAATTCTAAGTGGGCTCTTGTTTTTGTTTTTTTGTTTTCTGTGTTTTTTCCCATTGAAGATGTTATTCCACTTTCTCAGGCTTCCATTGCTCCTGTTGAGACATTAGGTGTCAATCAAATCTCGATTTCTTTGAAAGTAGTTTCATTTTTCTCCTGTTCTTTTTAAGATTTGTTCTTTGTTTGCTTTTTATACTGGTTTACTATGATGTGTCAGGTTGTAAATCTATGTTGAATTATCCTGCTTGGAAATTTTTGAGGTTCTTGAAACTTAGGATTAATATCACCTTTTAGCTCTGGAAAATTACCAGCTGTAATCTTTTCAATATTTTTTCTACTCTTACTTATTTTCTCTTTTCCTTCTAGTATTGTCCAACCTTGTTCGCTCTATATTCTACACCTCAACTTCTCTTTGAGTTTACTGAGTTTACCTACTCTTGTCTTTCTATGCTGAATTCCAGATACTTCTGATCCATATATGTTCCAGTTCAATAATTATGTGGTCTGCTTTGCCTAATCTATCATCAGACATGTCCAGCAAATTATTAAATTTAATTTTTTTATTTCTAGAATTTCAATTTACTATGTCACCTCATATGTCCTTGCTCTTTGTTGTTGATTTGTTTAAATATAGTTAGCACTCTTTTTAAATAACATTGTTTGATGTTTTCAATATTTAAAAATTAGTATGTCTTTTTCTGCTCTCTGTTATTTTTCTGCTGGTTTCACTCGTATTGTCTTACTTCCTTTTGTGGTTGGTTAATCTTTGTGTGCTGTCCCTCCCTTCAAAAAAGTGTGCTAAATTCCTGAGGCCTGGAATAAATATGCCTTTTTATAGAGAGAGGAGGTGTTTGATTCTGCTAGGTGTCTGGGGAAACTGCTATTTTGGGACTACCTGAAATCAAGTTTATGACTTGAGGGTCCCTGTCCCAACTAGATTATGTATAAACCTAAAGAAAGCTGTACTGTGGCTGAAACATCTCAGGAAGATTTTGTCCTTTTTTCTCCCTTTTCATGCTAGTCTCTGCATCCAGATATTCTTTTCATTAGTTACTTTTCCAGGGGGGGAAGGCGGAGCATATTTATGCTTGCACATCCCTAAAATATCAACTTAAGGTAAGAGAGGGTATTCTATAGGACTGTTACTTTTGATGAGGCTGGCCTTCAGTTTGGTGTTTTCCACTCTGCAAGGACAACAGATCAGAGCCCAAGGGTATGATATTGGCAAATGCCACCAGGCAAAATTGGCTTTGTGCTTTAGTACTTCAGCTTACTCACTATCTTTTTCAGATCTACAAATCTTTTAAGATGATTACTTTTTTTAAATTCTAACATTTATGTTGTTTTCATAGGAGAGATGATTAGGGTGACCTTACTGTACTGCAATTTTCATTGACTGTTCACTCTTCTATTATTGTAATTATACTGCATCATCACACATTCATATTTGTGCTCTAAAATAAATTGATTCTTTTTCTCCATATGTGGATGTGGTGCACCTGTGACTGTGTCAGTACATGCCACATGCACAGATTGATCACTTCTAAAGACTTTTTTCTCACAAACAGTAAGTATCTGCTGTAGAGCAATCAACCCTGAAGTTTTTCAATTTGCTGAAGGAGCAGCACAAGGTGGGCAAGGGAGCCTCTCCCACATTTATAGAGCACTAGACAATCACATCTGGAAAGCATCTTAGAGGCCATCTTATGTTTCAGGTGATGAAATGGAGCCTCTGAGATTGTTTCCCCATCATGCCAAGTGACAGCACACAGCTAGTCACCTCCATCACTTGGAAGAGTCAATTGGTCCTTATCTTGACAATTTTTAGTTTGGTTATTTCATGTGTCTCGTTGGGCTGTCTCAAAAGTGATTCAAAGGACTCCTATAATCTCCCTGGATCTTGAATTCTGAATCCTAATAACTTTCCCACTGCACTTACCCCTTTGAAGAGCTGCTCAAGTCTTTCTAAATTCTTCTTAGATTTTCTACTACATTTACAGACACTCTTATTTCCATTATTCATGAAGGCATGCAAACAGCTGGAAAATCTCAAAATGTGAGCCCAATGATTTTTTTTATTTTTGATTTCTGAGCATATTTGGATTAAACCCACCTTGAAATGCCCTCTAGACATTAATTTTCCATAGTTGTCTTGTAAAGGCTTTATTTTACTTTTGTTCACAGACAGGTAACAGATGTGAAATTTGGCTGTACCAATTAGAAAGACTCTGGCAGCTAGAAACAGAAATTCACTATTCAGATTGACCTAAATGACAGTGAATATATTACCTTACCAAGCAACGAGCCTTGTTGAAACATGGTGTATTAGACAGGTATAGGTTAAGCTGTAAAATGTAAGCTATAAAAATGACACCCCAAAATACAATGGTTAAACAAGGTAAGAGATCTACTTCTCAAGATGTAGGTGGACCATATGCCCACCATAATACGTAGGTGGACTATTCAGGGCAGGCATGTAGCCCTGCTCTATGAGGTCATCCCCAAACAAGTTCTTTCTGTTTGTCATGACACCAGCATCCCACAAGATGTTATCATCATTATTCTGTTCATTTCTGGCTCATTGGACCCATACATATGTTCTAGTCCATAGTAGAGGGGGACAAGAAGAAGTATAAAACAAGCAATTTCCTTTTAAAGAAGTAACATGAAAGTTGAAAACAGGTCAGTTCTGTTCACATTGTTTCCAAGGACTCATTCTCAAGGTCAAACCTAGCTGTGAAAATGGTCGGCCTAATAAAGCTGAAGTGAATTTTATTTATTACTAAAAGGAAGAGGGGAGAGCGGATCCTGGGGGGGGTTGGTGTTTGGAGGAATTAGCAGCACCAGCTACATTTAGGTTTCATGGTGTATTGATTCAGTAGCTCAATTATGTCATCTTTGTTCCTTTGCTCTTTTCTACCCTCAAGAACGTGTGAATTTTTCCTTATGGTAGTTCCCCTCACTGTCCCAAGAAAGCCACAGATAATCCAAGTTCCCAATCTAGATAGAAGATTTTCAGGGGCAAAAAGGACTATTCGTGTTATAGGATTTTATATCAGGAATGATTTAACCTTACACAGAAGTCCTTCAGCAGACTCTCATAGGGTCACGTGCCCATTGATGGATGCTTAAAGAGAGTCAGAACACTATCGTTGTTTAGAACAGTTAGTGTTAACTGCTGAGCTAGGACTGGGTAATGACCCCTAAGTCACAGAGGTAAGAGGTAGATGCTTGAACCAACCTGGAGCTCCAGTTTCAAGGAAGAAGAAGGAAGATGGATAGAAGGTAACCACTACTTACTGTACAACTACATTGTAAAACCAATAAAAAGTACGTCTGCCCAGCTTAAAGTGGTTCCAGGAAACTTATAATCACCACTTTCCCTAAACAAATGAAGAAATTAAAGTCCAGATAGTTTAAAAGAGTTGCACAAGGTCAAGTGGCAAGCTAATGGTTGACCTGCATGATGTCAGTTTTCCAAAAGCCCAAAACAAACAATTTTGCATATGAATAAAGTAACCCATTTTCAACATATGTTTATGTTGATAAAGCAACAGCTATAAAAGTTTGTACACATGAGTGAACAGCTAGAAGTCATTGTAACACTTTCTTGAAGGGGCCTTAAAAATAACAACTGTCTTCCAGTTGTAATTTTCCACCCCCGATCTTCAAGAAAAGCAAATGCTGTTCCTCTCTGTAACTTCCACCAGGTCCAGACATTTGAACGGTGTGGCGATTTAAATCGAGCAGTATTGATTCTGCAATTATTGTGTAACTAGTTTTATGTAGAGGAATGAAAGGAAAGGGGGAGAAAAAGAAAATATGAAAGACTAGAATTCTGTACGAAGTGAAGTGAAGGCAGAAAGTTAAGATAGATGCTGGAGAAAAATGAGAAATCAGAAAAGATATTATGGACTGTAGTATAGAAAATCTTTATGAAGTAGATGGGTTTAGATTTCCAGTTAGCAGTTTTATAAGAATAGAGTGAGCATCAGAACAGAGGTGTCACTGAGGAGCACTCAGAAAGACAAAGACATGGGAGCAAATGTTAAGACAGGAGGACAATGAGAGGAAAGGAAACTGGCCATATGAGGTGGGCCAGAGAGTTGCAAAATGGTAGCCTGGGACCCCACTGGACTCATTTGTACAAACCTGTCTCAGGTTTCTCTCTGATTTAGAGTTTGAGCTTCTCTCTGAAGAGTGAGGGGGACCTTCAGGAGGTTTTCAGCAGGGGATGAAAGTTATATCATCAGAAAAGATGAATTGGGTATGTATGTGGATGAACAATTGGGAGGTGAAAAGAGTGAAGTCAACGAAACCAGTTAACAAACCATTGCAGTAATCAAGGGGCAAGTTTTTGTTTTGTTTGCTTTTCAGTAAAGGTTTAGATTCCTCTGACAGGCACAGTGGGAAACAGAACACAAAGAAGAAGGTGGAAGTAGCAGGTCACAACGTATTTCGAGAGGTCATAATTTGAAGGCATGTGTGGACACACTTCAGCTCAGTATAAGATAGAGTTCTTTGATAACCAGAGCTTTCAAAAACTGTAGTAAGCCATCTCATCAGGTAGCTACTCCCCCATCACTGAAGATCATCTATCTGAGAGTGGAAAGACACTTGGAAAAGGAAGCATTATCTTAACTTCTCTGTTCAATGCGCTTGGGCAGAAAGATATAATCAAAAAAATCTTCTTTTATCTCAATCATGAGAATATTTCATGACTCTGTCCTGGAAATGTGCCCTCAAATGGAATAGTCTAACTAATAAAACACAGAAAAAATATTTATAAGAATCTATAATAAAACACCATGCAGGGTTACTAAATGTGTGTGTGAGAGAGAGGGAAAGGGAAAGAGATTATATAAGCTACATGTAATGTGTATATTTTAAATCAGTGGTTCTCAACCGGAGCAATTTTATTCCCCCAGTTTCCCCCAGGGATTCATTGGTTAATGTCTGGAGACATTTTTGGTTTTCACAACTGGGGAGGTGTTAGTGGCGTCTAAGAGGGAGAGGCAATAGATCCGCCCCAATTCCCATCTCAAAAGAAAGCAGTGTCTGGCCCAAGACGTCTATAGTACTGAGATGAGAAACCCTGCTTTAAATGAAGAGGTACACCGGCCACTCAATCAGCATTCTTGTTTGGTTTGAAATTGTGTATGCTGTTGGTTATATATTGTGTTGATTTATAGAAACACGTACAAGGGATGCAGGAGCTGGGTTATTTCCCCAGTGCATGCTGTAAGTAAACCATCAGAAATAAAAAGTGTCTAAAATATTAGAATAAGACTGCATTCCTTTCACTGTGAAGCCTTCTTATTCTATTTCATTATTAAAATGGGTTTCTCTTCTCAGAGGCATAACATTACTTCAGTGTGACATCTCATTTAAAATTGTCCTTGAGAGCAGCAGATAATAATATTGTACGTGGCTTCATAATTGGACTCAAAAGCTAAAAACCGACCAAATTTGTTAAGCATTTTATTTAAAATTGGTTGATGTCTGAAAAAGTAAAAAATTAGAGTGATACCTTTCAGAAAGACCTATTTCAATCCCAGCACAATAAAAGTATGCCTTAAATGCAACAGGAAATTTGTTGTTAATATAAACCTTGTTGACTATTCGGTAAGGAGGACTTTCTGGCAGGGAAGATTGCCAAATGCCTAGAAATGATTGTATTGCAAAGAAAAGGCTTTCCTTGTGGCACAATCATTAGAGAAGACCTTAGAAATTGCCCAGTTTTTAATAATGAAACAAAGATCAGAGAAAGGAAGTCTAAAAATTCACATTTGATATTAGCAGTTCATTTGCAATCTAGAATCCAGACATTCTGACTCCCAGGCCACTGCTCTTTCCAGGACCACAATATATCTCAGTTTAAGAGGCAAATCCATGTTTCAAGGGATCATCTAATGCAGATTCTCCCCAGGGTGGCATTTGTAGTCACTGAAAATGAGAGATGCTCAAGAAGAAAAAATATTACTATGACTGGGGCCAGCCCCATGGCCTAGTGGTTAAGTTTAGCATGCTCCACTTTGGCGACCTGGGTTTGGTTCCTGCCACTCATCAAGCCATGCTCTGGCGGCAACCTACATACAAAATAGAGGACAATTGGCACAGATGTTAGCTCAGGGCAAATCTTCCTCAGCAAAAAAAAAAATTAAAAAAATGCTAAGACCAAAAAGACTTGGAAATATTGCATGCTGTACGTCAACGGTATATTTGTTTCACATTTGCACATAAAAGGTATTTAAATTCATTTAAATTAAAAGCTTAGGTAACTTGAAAGACACTCAAATTTGTCTACAATAACTTGACTATGGAATTATAGGTTCACTGAGCAGCTGCTAATGTTCCAGGGTCCACAGCTTCTTGCAAGACATGAAAATCAGCCCAACTCTATTGTGCTCAATGTTTTAAACCAGGTCCCTCTGTCTAAAGTGATTTTCTCTTTTCCTTCTTGGTCTAACTCCCCCTTTCCCTGCAAAATCTCACATTGAGTGTCATATCCTCTGAGAAGCTTCCCTGTCATCGTCTAATTTAGGTGATACTTCTTCACTTTTAAGCATCCTCTGAAGATATCTATTACAGAACATTTCACACTATAATTTGTCATTGTGTTTTCTCTCCCACTAAAGAATGTGATCCTTGAATTGTTTTTGTTCCCAGCTTACATCAATGTTAGGAATAGAGTAGATGCTTAATAAAGGCAATCTCAGGAAACAAAATTTGTAGTTTTCCTTCAAGTATCTTTAAAAAATAAAATTCCAAGCCTTCTTTGCAAATATAATCTTTCCCCTTAGCAAACATTCCATCTTATTCTATTTGAATTTTTCTATTATTCTGTCAGCAAAATATATGTTCAGTTAATTGCACCATAGAGTTGTTCTCTGATGTCTTTCATATATATATGATTATATATATACATGCATAAACACTCACACACAGAGTAGATGGGAATAGAAGAGGCTATGCCATTTATGGGTTATTACATTTGGTCAGGTTCAAATGTATCAAATGTATCACTAATAAATATGTGAAGCTCTGAATAAAAATGATGATAATTGATATTATTGACAGAATGATTACTATGTGCCAAGAAGTGTCCAGACATCTACAGATTTTTACCCTCAAATCTTGCAACCACCTTAAAAGCTGGCTAGACAAATAGTGAAGAACAAGTTCTTTGAATGTGGACCTTGACTTTGAATTTTTGACCTGAATTTGGATTCTGCCATTGATAGTCTTAGATATCATGCACTCATCAGTAATAATAATAATAATATCAAAAAGCTATCATAAAAATTAAACAAAATGGTGGGGGGTGGCCCAGTGGTATCGTAGTTAAGTTTACATGCTCTGCTTCAGTGGCCCAGGTTTGCAAGTTCAGATTCCAGCTACAGACCTACACACTGCTCATCAAGCCATGCTGTGGCATCATCCAGCTATGCTGTAGTGGCCTCCCACGTACAAAGTAAAGGAAGATTGGCACAGACGTTAGCTCAGGGACAATCTTCCTCAAGCAAAAAGAGGAATATTGGCAATAGATGTTACCTCAGGGCTAATCTTCTTCATCAAAAAAACCCCACCAAAAAACAAAAAACAATATGGTACCTTAAAAATCCTAGCACGTGGAAGAGTATCACCATTTACTGAATATTTGTTTCATTCCTTTTTCATTATTATTGTTATCTAGGGGATTTAAAACCAGTCAAAATTCTGTTTGTCTAAAATCCTTTACATCTGAGTCAAACAAATCAATTTTCAGTTAATTATTTTAAGAATATTCTACTTAATTGACAAATATAACAGGAATTACAAGAGTGGTTTTGTTCACTTCAATTTTACTAACCTGTTTCTAATTCTTTTCATGAAGCAGTATCTGCTTAAATTTTGTCAAATTTATGGTTCTTTGAAAAGATAGGTGTTCCTAATCCATCTGCCTCTGCGTGTGAGTCTGTAGCACCTATCATTCTAATCCCTCAGTGCTTTGACAAGCTTGCAATCCAAGAATGGAATGATCTAGGAGAGATAGGATGGATAGGCTCAGTTGTATAAACATGGGATAAAAAAAAGCAGCATGACTGTGCCTTAAATATGACACATTTCTGTAGCTAGCTTTGGAGTTTATTTTTAATTATTTCCAGGTTAAGTTGAGTTAAAGTAACTTTCTCTCTGGGAGGTCTGTTCTGGTGTTTTCCCCTCCAGTACGCACAACACCAATGGCTGAAACGTGTATTGTGACACTACAGGAAATGCTATGAGGGAATATGAACCAGCTCCTGGACCGTTCTGTGGGACCAATAACCCACCCATACATCGTGACGTAGTAGCCAACTACCTCTCCCCTTTGTTCACTTCCATTGTGTCTGTTTTGGTTTGAGTGGGCATGTTTGTGAACATGTGGATTTATCACACATTTTAAACTGTGGCTCTTGCCCTTAAACCTGATTTCCTCCTTTGACACTTGGCTATCTCTGTGGACTCAATTCTTCTCAATCAGAATGCTTTATGTAAAATATTTGTTATGTTCAGTCTTAGATTATGGTCTTACTCCAGTCTCACACAATATAAGGAGATTCTGAAAGATCACCCAGCCAGTCCATCACATTTCTCTGGGTACAATGCTGCATGACAACAATGCACAGGTGAAAATCAGTTATATTTTTAAAGACCCTTCTTAACTCTTTTAAGCAAAACAATTTAACAACTCCCCCTGGAAGCTCAGTTCGGTATATCACTGTCTTCCCTGCTATCACAGACCTCCTTATCTCTTGATTCAGTCTTTTCTCCAGTGCCTCTCTGTCACTCTTCAAGGCAATATGGGAGAAATTAAGTAAAAGAGACAATATCTTGTAGTGCAGTGGATCCAGGTGTGGTCCCTGGACCAGTAACAGCACTCCACGTGGAACTTGTTAGAAATGCAAATTCTTGGCTGGCACCTCAGACCTAGTGAATCAGAAACTCTGGGGTTACAGTCTAGCACTCTGTATTTTAAAAAAGCTCTCTAGGTGATTCTGATGCCTGCTGAAGTTTTAGAAACATTGTTGTAGTGGTTAAGAGTGCAGACTCAGGCTGGCCCCGTGCCCGAGTGTGTAAACTTCCATGCACTCCGCTTCAGTGGCCCGGGTTTGTTGGTTTGGATCCCGGGTGTGGACCTACTCCACTCATCAGCATGCTCTGGGGGCACCCCACATACGAAATAGGGGAAGATTGGCACAGATGTTATCTCAGGGTGAATCTTTCTCATTAAAAAAAACCAAAACGGGTGCAGACTCTTCATTCACATAAACAGGCCCTACTGATTACTGTGTGGTTGTGGAAAGATATTAAACAACTCTGTACCTCTGTTTTGTCATGTAAAATGTGGGTAATAATGGAATCAACATTATAGGGTTGTGAAGTATAAATAATTAATATAGGTAATGCACTCAAAGAGGTGCCTGCCACATAGTAGGGTGTTTGATAATGATAATTATGTCAAGAACAAAAGACGGCATTGCCAACAGATTTCAAACACTGGGGAGGTGAATGAAATATGAACATTCCTGAAATGTGTTCACATTTTCATATTATTATTATTTTCAGTAATTCTGCTCTGTTGTACCTTCTGCTCTTTAGTTGTCAGGTCGAACTGCTCCTTGGTTTCAAGGGAAAGTTAGAAGGAGAAACGAATGTGGGTTTCTTTCCTTATTAAATAAATATTAGTCAGTCTTAGAAATGGAAAGTAAAAGTGCAGTAATTAAGTGCTGAGTGTTATGGAATCAAGAAAATCTTCCCTTTGGAAGAGGCTCAGAGATCAGCTACTGCAATAAGCTGACAAACATGCATTTCTTCAAAAGCGGACCCGACAAGACTTTGTCATCCAATACACCTTTGGTGAGGGGAATTTCACCACCTCACAAAGCGAGATCTCACTTATTGGACCTTTTTAATTGTCAGAATAAAAGGAAACTTTCCTTCTTTTTAGTCTCTATCCTTTCACTTGCAATCTGTAGGACAAGGTACAAGCTAATTAACCTCCAAGAACCTCTGATTCTCTCTCTGGAAGGGAGATAAGCATGTCAACCTTGCAAGTGTATCCTGAGGATTCAATGAGAAGACTCCTGTAGAGCACCAAGCACTGAGATGTTGATCAACAAATGGTGTTTCTCTGAAGAGAAACTTCTTCAAAATAGGAGCAGGCTAAGACAAATGGGGCTAAAAGTCTCTCATACCTCTATTTCCTTAAGGCAGATAGCTGTGTTAGGTGTGACTTTAATAAGGGAGACAAGTCATGGAAAAGGAATTGGGTCTTACTGGAAGGGGGTCTAAGTTGAAGAAAAGGTATGTAATGACCAATGCATATTTTACTGCTACAGTAGATTTGGAACATAGTGTTTGCTGACGATTCTTTCCTTGACAGCTCTCATTGCTATTTATGAGATTGTCTTATTTTTGGCCATATTAGAATGTGATTTCCAAGTTTTCCTGCTTATTTAATCTTTCCTACTCCTTGATATAGTTTTTCGCACTTGTGTTTGCAAGTGTTTGGATGTCACCTTTTTGTTAATTAACTCCTTTATTTTTTCAGTCTCCTTTTTGTGTATTCTGCAGGTTTCCTTTTTTTGGTTTCCTAGTGACAGCCTCCTTTCAATTCCTCCTCTCTGTTTGCCTCTCCTGAGAAGGAGCCAGTGTCAAAATGTTAGCTCAGTTGGGTTTCCCATTACCAGCTCTGCAAGTCCCCAGGCCCCTCCTGTATTTAGCAGTCTAGGAGCCATTACGGCCCAAACATCATTTTCAAGTTGTCATGTAAATACATTCACAAGGCTCAAGAAAATAGGAAAAATACAAACACCTGTGAAATAATTACTATTGCCTTACCCCATGCCCATTTCATGTTGGAGCTGTACAAATTCTTTCATTGGAAACTGATACAGCTATGTTGTAACTGTGAAATTAATTATCAGCTAGTAGGGTTAAGGACTTAAGGTGTGAAAAATTGCTGGTTGACAAAAGCCGTGGCTCCACTACAATTTAAAACTGATGGAGATAAAGTGAACTAGTCTTAAAATCTTCAGTTTATTAGTCTGTTAACAAATACCCCTGGAAGATATCCCATAGAAAAGAGCCAGTCAAGTAACAACAACAACAAAATAAAAATGGAATAGGCAACTTCTAGATATAGTGTCTTCTTGGACCTTGAATGTTTTTAAGCAGATACTTGGGTGTTAATTATCAGCTATTCATTTATCAGAAAAAAGTTGGGTTAGGTGAGATGGAAATAAGTGATCTGCTTGTGTAGTGTGACTTCTTTGGAGAACTGGTCTTTCTCCAACTCTGTGGTCCTGGTGAAGTTATCACCTTCCCCATCCCTATCCAACAGACTCACTCATCTTTCTAGCTCAGTGATTGGTATAAACAGGTCATGTGACCAGAGAATCGTGAATGAGAGGCTCACTGATATTTGATAAACATATGTCCTATTCTGAGTTGAAAGTTGTTAAGATACTTGGCTGAGAAATGTCAGCAGTCATCTTCCCCCCTTCCCGGAGAATGTTTCTCTCCAGAGAAAAGACACTGGAGAGAGGGAAACAAAGATGACAGTTGGAGAGAGGAATACAGAGCCCTTGATAAAATTGTCAGAGCCTTTAGCTCCAGCCATACCTAAACCAGCTTTGTGTTTAGACTTGAAACTTTCATCAGTCAATAAATTCATTTTCACTTGAGCTGTCTTGGCTGGGTTTCTGAGTACCAAAAGTCTTCAAACTAATATAGAAGCCCTATTAAGAACTATCTTAATTCCAAGGTAAGCTATTCTTTTTCGAGTGTCTGAATATGATAGGCCTATAACGAGCACTGGGGTACAAAGATATCTAAGAGACACACCTTGGCTTTCGTGACTTGTTCCTCTCATTGGGAATATAGGGCACATTATATGAATAGACACCTAATGTATTAGAGTACACTGTGTACTCTAATGTATTAATTATTAAATAAGGAAAAGAAAATGTACTACTAAGGGATTTCGGAAGACTGATTTTAGCAAGCAGAAATTAGGAAATAAAACTACCATAGCATTGCTTTACAAACAGGTTCAAAAAGCTTCAGAAGTTAGTAGAAGAATCTCTTCAAGGGGAACTAAGCTATGTTTAAGTAAACTGAAAGACTGAATCAAGAGGTAACTAAAATATCACTTACAATGAATTGGATTAGAGGCAGAAGCCACGATAATTATAAATTACATTTTCTGAGTATCCACAGACTTTTAATATCCTCCTCACTTCTCCCCCATCTTTGTCCACCCTGGAAATTTCTATTGTATTAAAAACTGCTCTTACATATGCCTTTCTCTCTGAAACATTTCTCATCATCAAAGACAGAGTGAATTTTTGATCTTCTGAACTATTTCACTCTTTACATAATTTTAATGCACGTAGGTTCCTACCCTC
Organism: Tapirus indicus; assembly: GCA_031878705.1. Classification (NCBI taxonomy): domain Eukaryota; kingdom Metazoa; phylum Chordata; class Mammalia; order Perissodactyla; family Tapiridae; genus Tapirus; species Tapirus indicus. Next base: position 24,525,027 of record CM062927.1, on the reverse strand, counting down.
AAGGAGTTTATGCTGCAGGTACAGATTCCTGATTTATAGTAGGTCTCCTTCCGGTCTGTGCCATATTCATTTCTGTTTCTGCAGGCCCAGAACTGAGCACCATGAACAAAAAAATTTAGCCAACTAAATTTGAGCTGAACTGAACCAAACTCATTGTTAAAATGGTGATTATTACTTGTTAAATGTCTGCCTTTCTCTCAGACTTGAAATTCCATGAAGATCTTGTTTGTTTAGTTCATCCATATTTCTATAGTGCTTGGCACTTGGGAAGTTCTCTAGTCAGAAAAATCTTTGAGCACTTACTGATAATTAGAGATATACAAGTCTTTTTATTTCGGACTATTCTATGCCTATACCAATTACTATGTGCAGACATTGCCTTAAAAATTTCAATAGATTATGACTGTTTTCATATATGGTGAATAAACCAGTACATATTTGTCTTTTTGTTGGGTGTTCATCTAAGAGATGTATCTCTTAGACCTTAACTGAAGAGGAAAAATCTAACCATTAAAAGAGGGGAGTTCTGCTTGGTGGTGCCATTCTCTCTCTCTCTTCTTCCCTTTGGAGACCTTATGGGGAATAAGGCTAATGAATTACAAAAGTTAGTGTTCATGGTAAAGTCATGTCTACATTGGACATGGTTTTATTTCATGTTCACTCTATACATATTTCTTTCATTAACCTTATTCATAGACTTTAGACTTAGCAGTGCTATCAAAGCCATTACAGAGTAGATAATTAGTGGTGATTTTGTCTACTTGTGGACCTTGAAGGTATTACGCTAAGCGAAATAGGTCAGAGGGATTAAGTCACATACTGTATGATCTCACTCATAAGTAGAAGATAAAAACAACAACAAATAATCACACAGGGACAGAGATCGGATTGGTGGTGGAGGGGAAGCAGGAAGGGAGGAGAGCAAAAGGGATGATTAGGCACATGTGTGTGGTGATGGATTGGAATTAGTCTTTGGGTAGTGAACAAGATGTAATCTATACAGAAATTGAAATATAATGATGTGCACCTGAAATTTATATAATGTTATAAACCAATGTTACTGCAATAAAAAAAGAACCCCCCCCCAAAAAAGTGCACACAATACAAAAGGAGACAGTGGTGGCACAAGAAGTGGAAATAAGATGAGAATCTATTTGAAGGGAAAGGGATATTAAGAGCAACAGAATTTGGACCCCGTGATCAAGCTGCTCCTCCTTACAGATATTGTTTCTCAGCTACTAACCCTTGAAAGTTTTATATTATCAAGAGATGTCATATGCCTGATGACATTAGTTCCACAGGTAAGGGTCAACTAGTCATCCTCAGTTAATTTATGCATCTTTCACTCATTCAATAAATACTGAGTGCTAACTTTATACCAGGTATTGCTACAAAATTGAAATAGAGTAGTTAACAGGTCAGACATGGTTGCTTACCTCATAGGGCTTAGACTCTACTAGGGGAGAGGATCTATAAAAAGTAAACATATAAATAAGGAAAGTAGTCTTTCTATTGTACATAAAAATATTTATTGCATTCTGTAAACTGAATAACGTGATAAAAACTACATATCAATGGGAGAGGGCCCCTTAGGATGTGATATTTACACTGACATGCAAAGGGTGAGGAGGAGCCAGTAGTTTCAACGGCCAGCAGAAGAGCTTTCCAAGAAGATGTAACAGCAAGTGCAAATGCACTGACATTGCAAGGGGGCTTGAAGCCCAAGAAACCAAAAGGAAGCCCTTGTGACTGCAATGTGCTCAGAAAGGGGGGTCGGTGTTGGAGAGTTTGGAGACCTCATCTGTGAGAAGCAAGATCTTGCATGGCTTTGAAGGCCACGAGCAGAGTTCGATTTCTATCAAACGGCAGCAGGAAACATGAAAGGTTTTCAAAGGGAAACTGGCATGAACTCTTTTCAAAATACCACTGTGGTTATTCTGTAGAGGATGGTTCAAGGCAGAAGTGGAAGAAGGAAGATGTGAATGTCTTGGACAAGGGTGAAAATGGACAGTAGTGAATGCCTGTTTTTGAGGAAGATTCATATATTGTGCATTCAGTAATGTCTACGGTACCTTTCAAATATACTTGAATCTTAGAAAGTTTCTCAATGTTTACGTGTAAATATACAAGACTAACAATACAGCTATACAACTAACAATGTGCATTCTTGTTGATTTGGGCAATGTTTTATATAAATATCAACTATTGCAGGAGCTGTTACACAATTACCTAAACAATTGCTCTTCCATCAATATTGATATTTGCTAATTTCTTGAGAAAAGTAAGAATCGCCCATGATAGCAGGTGCAAGGCTTATAATTTTCTGTCTTTCAAGGTAGTAGAGGTACAAATCTGTTGATGGGTTCAGTCCTAAGAATAAGTCCTGCTTCAACAAGATGCTGTCCACATTAGATCCGCCATGCCAACCTCCCACCCTCAGATCCACTCTTTCATCTCTGATGCGGGATCATCCAGGGACTAATGGATACTGATACCTAATGCCATTGCTTGCATTTAATAAATGCTTTTTTTGAGAGTTATATCCCAACTTACAGGGACCCTGACTCCACTTCGTGCTACTCCTCCCATCTCTTCAAGGACTCTGACCCCAGTCCATTCTCTCTGTTTGTCCTCCGTCCCCCAACACTACAGAAGCTGATATAGGTGAGGTCTCAGCACTCCGATTCCCTCATTTGAATACTGATCACAATTCTGCCCTCACAAACGAGTCAGCTACTTGTTTGTCTTTTATCTGGGTGTCACCTCTAAGTGTCAAGTCTCCTGAAAATAGTTGGCCAGACCCTGCTTCACTTTGCTCTGTTGTTTCGTCTGAGAACACTTCCTGAAGTTAGTATCCTGTTCAGATACAGATGGGGATGGATTTGATCTTTGTAAGGAGAGGTTATTCGATGAAAAAATAATATAAAATGTACAGTTGTTGCTAAGGCATAATTATAACAACAGGCACAGGACTGAATTCAGATGATCCCTGACATTTACATTTACTTCTAGTGTTGTAAGATGTGTTCTTCTACTTTTGCTGAATGGTGCACAGCCAAACCTTATTTTTCAGATCTCTTCTAGCTTAGCCTAATGCATGCCCCTCTTATTGATGGAACGCCTCATGCCTTGGCCAGGTGTTTGAAAAAATACTCATCATTCCAAGCCACCTGGAGAGACTTTAAAATCATATTAAGGATTTGGAATTCATCCAGTGACAATAGGAAAGCTTTAAAAGGCTAAAATAAAAATGAGTTTAAGTCCCTCAAAAAGTGTTTTTCTTACTCTGTCCTTGTTCTTTCCCCTGTTTAAAGACCACTTAACTGCATGTGATGAAGCATCTGATAAGCAACTGATAGCGATTTTATTTTTTAAGGGAAAAGGTCTTGGTATGAGTTATGCACTTTAATGTTCATTAATGTTCGGTTATATCTTTATACATTTTATTTATGTATTTCAGCCTTTTAAATTAAATTACTCAAAATCTCTAAGGCTTCATTTTGAGTTACTAGATCTGTGCAAAATTTAGAAGGCTGTATTGAAGTCACATTTCATTTTCAAAGAGCTTTTACTTTATTTTGATTCAATATTTTGTTCCGTAATGATTTATGACTCTTTACTCCACCATGAATTATACCTTTTATCAGTATGAAATGATGTTTTCCCTCCCATCTACTGCTTTTAGCTTTGATTTTCATTTAAGCTGAAATAAATAATATCTCAGAGTTATTTGCCAATCATTTTAACATTTTTGTAACTACATTCATTTAAATAGCATATATTTGGATTGGGAAAGTGTGTAATCTGAAAATGGTTATTGCAATTGGGATGTTTGGAAACCATTTCTATCTATTGTCATAATTGTCAGAAATCTCCAGAAATTGGGTGAAAAATTCTGATACACCATACGCATATAATCACATTTTCCTTCCTCTTTAGTAAGTGTTCTTCTGTAACAAATGTAATTTTAGAGAGTGAAAATTGAGCTAACAAAGGTGTTTGTGAATTTGTGTAGAACAACTATTAGTTTTCTATTTTTATGTTAATCAGAATAGGGTAGGCTATTCTGTAGTAATAAATAAATAGATCAGATGGAATGAAGGACAGGAGGGAGGGAGGAAGGGAGGAAGAAAAGAAGGAAGGAAAAGAGAGAAAGAAAAGAGGGAAAGAGAGAGAGAAGGAACCTCAGTGACTTCACACAATAAAGGACTTTCATTGTTGTTGTTATGGCACAGTGTGGTTCAGACAATTCTTCTGGGTGTTTCTTTTCGAAATGGTGACTCCGAGATCCAGGCTGTTTCCCTCCTATGGCTATATGACCCCCTGGGCTATGTGGCTCCCAAGTTCCCATAGAGCAGTGAAGATTGTATAGTATACAGCACTTCCACCCACCTTCCTTCCCTTACACTCCTTTCATATTTTTCCTTACTTCTTGGGAGAGCTTCTTAGTTTGCCTTTTATGCTAGTAATCCAATTTGATGCCACGTCAGTTCCTTTTACTGTCTGTTTGCGTATATAAATTCTTCTGCTGCATTTTAGGTTCCTTTACAGTTTTTTCCCACCATCATACAGCTATCTTTTCCCCTCGTAATGGCACACTGTATCCCATAGATAAAGTGCTGCTAAAAATTAAGAAAGATAAAGATAAAGAAAGAAAAACTGTCTCACTGAGACTAAGGCATTTTGGATTCTTTGGAAAATGTCAAACATTTCCCTAAATTTTCTTCTAGTTTTAATTGAATGATAGGATCATCTGAGTCTTCATGATGATGCACTGTTCTTTTTCTCAAGCTCACAGGGCTCATAACTTTCCATCTGCTTGCTTTGCATGGATTGAGGAGCGATCTGAACTGACTCAATTGAGTCCACAGGTATGTGGATCAATGTTGATCCTGATTCCATCAGATGCCTCTTTTGCCCTCACCTCTCATTCTGGCTGAAGATAAATTCTACATGGCCCCAGCTCATTTTGCTCTGATGACTTCTTGCCTCACTCATGAGTCTTGCTATCTTTCTTCGGGCTTCTTAGATGTCAATGCCGTGTCACAACTCAGAATTGTGAGGCAGCTAACACTCTCTAAGAAAACTTAAAAAAAAATAGGAAATAGACAAAAGACTAATGCTTCATTCTCCAATTGTCAATTCTGAGGGGGCTTCTTTGAATTCTTCCAAAGAAGATTTCTTGTGAGATCTGGCTCCTGTCACCCACATGATAATGATTTAATAAAACACAGTTGTATTGCCTTTTTTCTTTCCTTTTTCCTTTTCATAGCCCCTTGTTCCTGTTCCTTGTTATTTCCTCCCAAATAAACTCCTTATTCACAATTCTCCTTTTTCAAGCCCTGATTTTGAAATGAACCATGTTAAGACACTGGTTGTTGTCAGCTTGATTATTTCTAGACCCCTCTCTCCCTTTTCAGATCTATAGTGAAGATTGCTGAATAATGAACAAAGCTTTTTGCTTTTTTTTTTTCACGTTATCAATTAGTCAATTAGGGTAGTTTTATCCTTTGAATTATCCTGAACTTATTTCCTGGTTCTCTAAAATGTTCAGCCAAGAATATATCAAAAGTAAAAGCCCCAGTCTTAATTCTTACCCGAGCTATCCATGTCTATGATTTATCTGCTGACTTTCTACTTCCCAGTAGTATGGTGAGCTACCAACCATCTCTCCCTATATCATGCCCTATTATTTTGGTAATTAGCAATTCATATTTTGATATAGAAAAAGAGATACTGTAGAGTCAGTCTAGGGAGAAATAATGTACTATAATCATATCTAAACTAATGACTACATCAAAAGGGGACAATTAGAAAAATTTCTGATGGATACAAACCTGGGATCTCTGACTCAGGGGAAAAGAGTGAGTGAGAGAAGACTATTATATCTTCTTTCCTTTCAAAGTAGGGTATTTTCTTCCAGTTGCAAACTATGAATTGAGTGTTGGCCATCAAATTCCAAATTGAGCTAGAGAGATGTTAGACAGAGTTTACAAGGATCTGATTTGAAAGAATTGTCATTGTCTACCTTAACTTTTGATTGTTATCAGTTTAATATGTTATGTTTGTTCACAGGAAATAGGAAAGTTGAGATATGCCAAAGATGGTTTGCTATTTAGATGCCACACTAAACTTTTAGGACCTGTAGTTATATTCTTCAGTAGTTGCTAACTCGTGAGGAAATAATATTATCTTGCCTTTCCCAGTTTGCTAAAGCAAATTAACTACATTGTTGACTTTCTGTGGTCTCCTTTTGAATAGGAAAAGTAATAAAAATGAAATAATGGTAATAATCAGAGTTGCTAGAAGTTTTCTCCACAGTGCCTCTAGAGAACAGAAGCACCCATAAATGAAAACCCATATGATCAGATCTTCTTCAAACAGGTCACTAATTAGCTTCTATAATTAACACCTTACCACAGTAGGGGGAGCCAGGTAATTATCTGGTATATTCTGAAGGGGAGTCACCTCATTTTAAGTAGCCATCATCCTAGAAATACAACTGGAAAATAACAACTTCTGCACGTTTAAAGGAGTCATAAACCTCTCCAGCAGTTTGAACTACAGCTGTATGAAGCACCTTTTCCTGTCTGTATCAGCAGAGATTCTGGCATAAAAACTTTATCATTTTGACCATAGTACCAATGAACAGCTTCTTTTATTTCATAAAAGACACTCATATTTCTTGATGCAAGAGATTTAAACTATTTGAACGTTTCTTGTGCAATTAGAATTTAGCCCTTTAATTTTTGAAATTGTCTTTTATGTATTTCTACTCCCTAACCTACTCAACTAGCATAGTATTTATCCCTTATAACTGGCTATTTCCTACTCAAAGACTTGTGTGGGCTGAGGAGAGTGATCAAAGAGAAATTATAAGGAGAAAGAATGATCCGAGTTCATGTCCTGCTATCTATAGATTCACTAAAGGCGTGGAATTTTTTCTTGATATGTTGCCTCCTATTAAGATACAACGCCCTATTTTTAATCTAATTTCTGAACTGCATTCTACACATCTATTTATCATTCTGTTTGTCTGGAGAGGGAAAAATACTTGCACACGCATTCACACATTCATGATCTTATCTGTTCAAGGTAATTGAATTTCCTAAGATGCCGTTATAAGAATAAAAATATTAGGTATCAATTTAAATAATCTTAACTTAGTATGGCACTGTGTTAAGTATTTTACCTACAGTAACTCTAATCCTTACAAAAATTTTGTCATTCTCAGCCTCATTTTTACACATTAGTAGTTTGAGGCTCAGAAATATTCATATATTCAAATTAGTCAAAATTCTGACCCATTTCAAGAAACTTCAAAATATCACTTACATTACTCCATGTTGCTTTATATATTACTGGTGTTTGTTTGCCAATGCTGTGATGGACATTTTTCCTTAGATACACACATATGAACATGGTAGTGCACGATTATAAAAAAATAAATAAACTGTGCAGATAGTCAGATTTGGTTATTAACTACTCTAGGAGTGGGAAAACTATGGCCCATGGGCCAAATTCAACTAGCCACCCGTTTTTGCAAATAAAACTTTATTGGAACACAACCATACCCAATTGTTTACATATTGGCTATGGCTGCTTTCATATCGCATTGGCAGAACTGAGAAGTTGTGACAGAGACCTTAAAGACCATAAGCCTCAAATTTTACCCTGTCACTTTACAGAAAAAGTTTGCCATCCTTTGGACTAGACCATTACTGTAGTAACTGTGTTGATGTAGGGTTTCATCAAAGTAATGTATACGCATTTCATTAACATTGAGTCACTGGAACCCAAAAAGAGTATTAAATTATTTTCTTTCTGTTAGGTGAAATTCTTCCTTGGTACCTAAATCACAATTGTTCAGCTTTACTCTTAAAACAAAGTGGCAACAATTATATTTTCCTTGTGAATTTCATCCTTTGCAATATACTTTTTAAGGTGAACCCAAATCTGAAAGTAACACTGTGTGGATATCTTTGTCTTATTACAAACTATCTTTGAATAGTGCCTCATTTATACAATATATTCAATTTATTACAAAATTTTGCCAGTTCTGACTCTGAAATATTTTTTAGATCTCCTTTCTTTTTACACTTTTATCTCTTTATCATTTTGTACCTTAAATATTGTGGTAGTCTCCTCTTAGCCCTTCCTTTCTCCCCTTTCTCAAAATGTGCAGTTTTAATTTCTGCATTCTCTTTATCATGAATATCATCATCTACGTCATCATCATCATAATAGCAACAGCAACAACAAAAATACTTACATAGCGCTTACCATCTGCCAGTTACTGCTTATATATGTCAACTTACTTGATATTCACGACTCCAAGAATTTTTATCATCATAAAGCAGATGAGGAAACTGAGTCAATGAGGGATTAAATATCTTGTACCAGAGTAAGTGTCTGAGCTAACATTAGAATCAATATCTTTCTCAACGATTATCCTCATGTCCGTTGCTTTTAAATATGTCATCTCTTTTCTGAGACTTCTTGGAGTGATTGCCTGATCTTAGAACGGCTATTTTGCTTTAGGCTTTCGGAGAGTCCCAGCCCCCCAACCCATCCTCCAAGGCATGAGTCCCAGTCTCAGGACCTTCATCTATTTGTGGTCCATGATGGCAATGGGGCTGCCCGATGGGAAGGCTTCATAGAGCCCCTAGGGGACCAAGTGCTCAGAGGGCATCCTTCCGCCATTGTGGGCTCTCGACTAAGTGTAGGTTGTTACTGCTTATCTCATTTCAAAAAGGAAATGTATCTGGTCTTTAACACCTTTTGCCAGTTGAATCCTACCTGCAACTCTAACCTTATCCTTCGTTTCTTCTGAACCATGCCTTGTTCATATCAATGCTCAGCATGCTTCCTCAACTACGGTTTTCTGGATAGTGATTTTGTGACTTTGCTCATTTGATTTCCTCTGTCAAGCCTGCTTTGTTTTTGTTTCTCACCTTTTTTATGCAAGAACTGACTTTACAATTCAGTGGAGGGAAAGGCAGTAGAAAGGTTGAAAATGCATGCTCGCTCGGCAGTCACAAGGTCAGGGTTTCCACTCCCCTCACAGCATTCAGTGACCTGGTAACCCAAGGTAAGAGACTTGTAATCTCTGAGCCTTAATTTCTTTCCCTAGAAAACAGAGATCGTAACAGTAGCTACCTACCGTAAAATGCTCTTATGGCACTTACTGGGATAATCTGTGTAAAATGTTTAGCATATGGCCTGGCACGTAGTAAGCACTCAATTTTGGTATGAATGCACACCATCTTCTGAATAAAAAAAAAATACGCCTCTGGGATAAAGGTAAAGTTTTTCTGTAAAGAGCCAGATAGCAAATATATTAGGTTTTTCAGGCCAAGAGGCAAAATAGAGGATATTATATGGACATTTATGTAACATTTAAAAATCTAAATCATTCTTAGTTCATGGGCCATACAAAAATAAACAGTGGCCTAGATTTGGCCCACAGGCTGTAATTTGGCAACCTCTATTCAAGGAGATAAATAGTAAATGGAGCTAACAATTATTATATCCTTAATTTGGATTAATTGTTATTTTCTTTCCTAATTTTTTTTTGTCTTTCCAACTAGCTTATAAACTCCTTGGGTCATAATTCTCATTTTGCCAAAATTGTTTTTCTGTTGTTTTCGTTGCTCTTTATTTCTCCAAAAAGTATTCTGCAGTATAGAGTGATTATATACTATATGGGTATGTGTGTGTGTGGATAGATAGATAGCCATATATATATATGGCATATATATATAGGCATTAAAAAAATTCATTATAATAAATAATGAGTCCTCTAATTACCAGATCCATTCCTTAGTTCTACTGCTTACTTTCTCCAATTTGTGTTTATATTACTGGAGCCCCATGATATTTATTTTTTTTAATGTGATTTGCTGTGACCAGAGCTCAAACCTGCATTTGCAATCACCATTGTTCACAGGATTTGATTGTTTAAAAAATTAAATCACAATTACCTTGGGGGAAAATGGTTGATGAAAATACTGGGAACTAAGTTCTGGTAATTCCACTTACTCCATATGCCTTGCAGAATCCAGGAATCCCTTCCATGTCACGCACTGAGCAATTTTGTAAGATTGTGATGTAAACACTATCAGGCACGTTTTAAGAGACATTTGGCTGTCCTTCATTTAGGTATGAAGGGACTCTTATTTCCCGCTTTTTTATATTTTATATTTCTCACCAGTGAATCAACAGTCTCCAATGTTGAGCAGTAAATAAGTTTAATTATATTTACATATAAGTGCAACTGCCATAGTCACCTATGTTTTGGAAAAGGTTGTGTGGAGATTCAGATTTAAACATAAATGCTCTTTGAGCGACATTCTATTGGAAGGCATCCGTGTGCTCATGCAGGTAACAGAGCAGCAGGACTTCTATAAACCAAGTAGAGAATGCTTTAAAGTCAATATTAGTAAGAAAATGGCCAGGTCTTAGACTGCAGCACTGAGATGAAGGTTGGTAAATCAAGTGTATATCTTCCTGGAAGAAAGGAAAGCATTGCAGATATTTTCCGGCTTTTGTTCCTTTTCTTGTTGATGGAGAATTAGAAAGACCATATAATACTTAGAGTGTTGAGTCCTGAGATGGGTGCTTCTGATACTTAGTCTGTAAGCATCCCAATTAGATTTCTCAGTATATAGTTGGAGAAACAGTGTCTGAGAGTGGTTAAATTACTCCCTGAAACTAACATAGCTATTAAGTGGCAAATCTATGAATCCTAACCCACATGTATTTGATTCCAACATCCATGTAAATATCTAAATATATTTTTTCATTGGCAAAGTAATTTTAAAATCAGGAATCCAGCTATGTTCTTTGAGCATAATGCAATAATATGTATTATTATTTTTAATTAGTAATTACTTCTATTATTATCTTTGCTGATTCCACTAAATAAGCACTTTAGTTTCTGAAATTATCTGTGGTTTGTAGGTTGAAAATTTTAGTAATACAAGCCAGGGGAGAGAGACATTTGTTTTGTGAAAGCAGATATGTTCTTTCACTGCTTTTTCAATTGGTCCCCATTGTTTAAAGTCAATCCTGGTCCACACTGTCAATATTCTTGATATCGTGGATCAGTCTATCTGGGATTCTAGCTCAATTCTTAAGTATTCTTCTTGGTTTTGCACTGGACTCTGTTTTTTACTCTACATGCTCTCCCCTTTGGGCTTCATCTGGTTCCATGGCCTCAACTAGATATGCTAGATATTTCCAATCAAATAAAACAAACACAGCCCCCAAAATCGACCTCCCCAAATGGGGCGTCTGAATTCTGCTCCAAAACATGCTCCTCATCCAGAGGATCCATCTCAGTGGTTCCTGTAGTGGGAAAGGAAGAACAGATAGCATACTGATCTTGTCTTCATTTAAAATTTTGGTATTTTGTTCATCGTGGATTTCTTACATTAGTTTTGAGTTTTTAATATATTGCATTAAGTATTATTTATCTTGATTATTGAGTTTTTTGGCATCCCCTTACAGTTTGAACCTGTGGTGAATGCCTCACCTGCTTCGCTCTACTCCCTCCCCTGTTGGGATCAAATAGTTAAGAAGTCCTGTAACCGGTCTGACTGGACTTAAATCCATGGTCCGCCATTTCCTGGCCAAGTTTCCTTGAACAGGTTACTTAACCTCTCAGCATCACATTGCTCACTTATAAACTGAAGATAATAATAACTACCTAGCCAATTTGGATGTTGTGGGTTCTAAAGAAATAATATATGGAAAATATTTAGAATAATTCCTAGCTAATTTTAAGTAGTATTAAGGTAGTCACTATTCTTCATAGATTTGAAATCTTGCTGATAAAAAGAAGTTTAAAAGTAGAAATCTGTCTTCATATATAACTCATTTACTGATTCAGTGTCTCTCAGGATGAGGCCAAAAATCAGTATTTAAAGAAGTAAAACAAGATAAAATATCTCCTCATGTCGTTTTAGTGATCAGCTTTGCTTGGAAAGTCCTGTGGAAGTTGAGCCTCCTCAATTCCTCTTGTTTTTACCCACTTCTCACTCTCCTTGATGTTCTAGCCTAGGTTCAGATCTTAATTGTTTCATGTCTAGACTAGTTCAAGAATATTCTCTATGGTTTCCCTGCTTCTAAAATTACAGCACTGTAGAAAATATGAGAACAAGATAATTATTTGAAAACACATCTGATAATATCATCACCTTTCTTGAAACCTTGAGAGTCAAAGCTAGAATGAGCCAGAAACCTTGAACTCTTTAGTGAGTACATGTAGTCTTTAATGATGTGGACCCCATCAGAAATCTCTAGATTCATCTGTACATGCAGTTTTAGCTAATGATTTGGAACTCCATTTCCCAACGTGGTGTTAATGTTTCTGTGCATTGGTAACATTGTTCTTTCTGCTTAAACCCTCGTCCCCACCTGTTTCTTCTACCTCTTCATTTAACATGTCCTCATCCCTCAAAATTTAGTTCCAGTATAGTCACATCTGATATACTTTCCCTAAACATGGCATTTGGAACAAGTGCATCTCGTCTATGGCAGTCATGCTTTTGTAGAACCTGCACTGCATGTCCCATGGAGCACAGAAGAATACGCACTAGCCAATTGACTGTGAATTCTTTAAGATCAACTGCCCTGAAATTATAGTCTCTAGTTCCTGGTACATACCTTGCTCATGCTTGGCATCTTGAAAAATTTTTGAATAAATGTATTTACAAACGAATAGATAGAGAGACTAAGTCCTTCACACCAAAATGATTGAGAAATCCAAGGCGTCTTTATAAAATTCAGTCTAATCATACGTAGATTTTGTGACTGGGAGACAGACAAGTAATTTACTTTCATTCTTCTCTCTCCTTCACCCTCATAATCAATCTGTCACCAAGCCTGGATGATTTTATCTTCTAAAGAAATATCTCATGAAATTGTCTACTTCTTCCTATTTTCACCCAGCACCCAAAGTAGTCATTTCAAAGCACATATCTGACACTGCACCCCTTTATGGATAAAGATAAAACTTGAAATTGACTTCCAGGCTTTGTCTAGTCCAGCTCTACCTCTGTATGTAACCCTATCGTGGCAGATTATATTTTTTCAAAGATGACTGCCACAACATGCCTCATCCCACACGATGTTCTTATAATGTGATGTTTACACTTATTGAATCATACAATGTATGCATCCTTTCCTTGAAACTGGACCACCTTTGTGACCAGATGATCAATAGAGTAATGCCAAAGGAATGCTGAGTTGGAAAAATTGCCAATCACTTTCACCTTGTTCTCTTGAGCACACATTCTTAAAACCCAGTTGTCATGGTTGGGGAAAGCTAAGTAGCCAGGTGGCAAAGCCACATGAATGTGTTTCAGCTGACAGCCCCAGCTGAGCTCTCAGCTGACACCCAGTGATGCTTGTTGGATATGCGTGTGATGCTTCCAGCCTCCAACTGTTGAATAACGCCTCTAAGCCACCCCTGCTCCAGCCACACGGAGCAGAGAAGCTGTCCTTACTGAGCCCTGCCCAAATTGCAGGTTTGTCATCAAAATAAATGTTACTCTCATTTTAAACCACGAAGCTTCGTGGTGATTTGTTACACGGCACTAGATACTAGAACACTCATCAGGCACCATATTCTTCCCCCTTGCTCTCTGTAGTCTGTCTACACTGGCCTTTCAGATCCTCACACCCTCTCCTTTCTCTCTTTCTTTCACACACTGTTTTCTCTGCCTGGGGTGCTCTGTCTCACTTCTAATTAACTTTATCATTTTATTTATCCTTTAGGTCTCTGCTCAAGCATTGTTTCCTCAAGAAAGACTTCTTGGACTTCCAGCCTAGCTCTTAGCCCATTCCTTCCCTGTCCTCATCACAGTCATAATTTTTAAAATTGGTATAATAATTTGATTATGGTCTATCTCACAAACTAAACTAAAAGCCCCATGAGGGCAAATCTCTTTGCTCATACCAGTGTACCCCAAAACATGCTATAGGGTGTGGCAGGTACTAAATTCTCTGTAAGTTCTTGTCCAATTCATAATGGAAATAATTTAATAATCATTCAAAAATATTTATCTAGTCCCTAATCTGTCTCATGCGATATTCCAGGTGTGAACTAGTAAGACCAGGCCGTAGTAGCCTTTATGGGGTTCACATTCTAATGGGGGAGAGAAAAATGTAGAAACAATTTCAGAAAGTGATACATACTATGGAGAAAAACAAATCAAGAGTAATGGAAGAGAGAGAAGGAGGATGGGGGTGAGTATTTTGATAAGAGTGATTTAACATATGATTAACTAGGGATGTGAGTGAAGATGTATTGCAGGAAAAGGGAAAAGCACATGAAAAATCCCTGAGGAAGGAACAGATCTAACATTTGAAAACTAAAGGGAAGTGGGCAGAGTGACCAGACAGAGAAGGCAAAGGAGGAATATGAGGTCAGAGTAGTGATGAGCTCCAGATTATTGGCCGTTTATAGCATGGAAAAGACTTTGGATTTTTTTTTTTTCTAAGCATGATGGTATACTGATGAGTTTTGAATAAGGGAACATGATGTTATTTATTTGTGTTTTAAAAGGTTTCTGTGTGGAAAATATACTTTGTTGGGTAGGAGGAGTGAAAACCAATAAACTAGAGGCTATGACTGTGGTTTAGACCAAAGGCAATGGTGGTTTGTACTGGAGGTTTCGTTAAAAGTGCTGAGAAGTATGTGGAGGGTGAATCTCTTTAGAAGATACAACCAATGGAACTTGCTGAATGAATGGATGAGTAATCTATCCCCTAGTGGTTTGACACCTCAACACTTCTCCCTTTTCTCCTTCCAATGCCTTTTCTTCTGCATTCCTATTCTTTCTCACTTGTCTCTCATTATTCTGCAGTCCCCTAGAACTCTAGCCAAATATGCAGGTCCCCTGTAGCTTTTTATAAGCTTCTGGTGCTTAAAGACAAAATTAAAGTCATTGGAGTTGAGACTGAATCACCATTTGCAGGCGTCTAAGTTCTTTAAATCTGCAATTCTTTTTCATGTTGTAATAAAGGGGAAATCCTCCTTGGGTACTTCTGTTAATATGTATGATTGTATTCTTCCTTTCCACCCATATGAGATTAGATGAAATCTCTTCCCCAATACACAAGTGCCTATGAAGCTTTACAGGTGAATTAATTGCTCATTTCATTTGATTTTCTTCAGATGAGCTCCAGTTTATTTCTCCTCAGTTTGTCTTTGGCAGATTTATTTTAAAAGTCTTTTCTTTCAGTTTCTAAAGTATTTATCCTCTGGGTCTATTCTGTTTCCCGTACGATGGGAGACTAATTATTCTTCTCCTAATGAATGCTCTAAATGTATCCCATATGGTGGCATGTGTGTGTTCAGACCAAAGATGCTTTGGGATAAAATAAGTAAATTCCTCTCGTGGGGTTTCCTTACAAACCTCACTTTGTAACAGTGATAAGTTCAAAGATTCATAGACTTTAGGTTGCTATAGAGATCATCTTCCCCCTACTGTCCTCATTTTGCAGAAAGGAACAGAAGCCTAGGAACTACTTAGCTGGATTATGAAAGAGCTGAAGGCTGGGATTCAAGAAACTTGAATTTTATTCCCAGCTCTGCCACTGACATTTTAAAATGTCTTGTATATTACAGTCACTTGATTTCCAGATGAGAAAACTGGCTCAAAGAGAGAAGGGGGAAGCTCATTCCTAAGGAGAGTCTCCCCTGGTCCTCCAATTCTAACTCAGCCTTCCTTCCTTCAAAGTAATTACCTCTGTTTGTAAATAATATGAATCAAGTAATTACCCTAATGAAAGTCTGAATCCCATTTGCAATATAAGCTTGATCAAACAGTGTGTTTGTTTTTGTTTACTTTGCCTTATAGATAGTAGGCGCTAAATAAATATTTGTTGAATAAAATGAATGAGTCAATTGTATAATATTATGAAGTACATGTTAGGTGTACAGCAGGATAGCTTACAGTGTGCCAGACACTGCATTTTTATGTTATTTGTCTTCATATCAAAGCCATCAGGGCCATATGGTAAACTATGTTGTAGATCAAGAAAACGAACTTGTGAGAACTTAAGTAGTTTGCCCAAGGTTGTACATACAGTAAGCACTAAAGTAGAGTTTAAATGTAAATCTACTTCTACTTGAATCTAAAGCCACTTACTAATTTATTTGGATAAAGAGCTTATTGTAAACTTAAAATGCTTCAACTGCTTTATACCAAATCTTCTATATTTAAATGGAAAAACATCTCAGAAAAAAAATATCAGGAGCTATATTCCCACCACTAAGAATGAACAACTGTTAGTACATTTGCATAAATATTTTCTGTGCTTTTGTTGTTGCAAATGTTGCTTTTAAGGGAAAAAATATTTCTATTTATTTTTGTAAAATGAAAAATATATATTGCACAAAACTCAAGCAATGCAGAAAACTGCCAAAAAGAATATTTAAAAATCACACCAAATCTACTCTTAAACATTAGGTGCCCATAATTCCAAACATCTTTCTTGCATATATAAAAGTGGAAAGAAGAAAGAAAAGAAGGAAAGAAAAAAGAGAGAAGAGAGATAGTAGGGATGAGAGAAATAGTAGGAGAGATGTAACTACAGTTTTACAAAAATGATATCATTTTAAAATGCTCTCTATTGAATTATATATTACTTGAGTATTACATAATTAAAATAAACTGAAGTAAATCTGAAAAGATTAACAAAATTCAGTTAAGTATTTCTTCACTGCATGATATTATTTACTGAAATATCCTCTTAAGCTAAAACAATAGAAATATTGTGAAAGAAGCTGAATACTGTACTTATTTTTAATGATGTATTTCAATTTTACCCAGCACAACTATTTTGAAAGATGAAGATAGGAGAAGTCTTTCTTTTACCTACTCTCCAATTTGTGTGTGTGTGTGTTTATAAACCTGGAAGATATAAAAATAATAGCATGCTTTTCACATTTTATGTATCCATAATTCATATAGTTTTTATTTGTTTTAGTATTATCGTTATACTTAAATGGGCTTTATGTTCACCACTGGTATTTTTATCATAAATTGTTGATTTTGATACTTCTTTTAATTGGTAGGATTTTGGCAAGTAATTTTTCAAAGATCTCATGGATTCTCCGCTGATTCTGTTCCTTAATGATTGGGGTGTCTACTTGTTTCCTTTATAATTTAAAGATATTTGGCTAAGTTCAATATTTTCAAATATCACTCTCTTTCCCTCAAAAATCTAGATATTTTCTGTTGATATGTAGCTCATTATCTTTCTAGATGTGAATTTAGGTGTGGAGAAGGCTGAGACCAGCATAATTTTTCCTTTGTGTAGATGATGTGTTTTGTGTGCCCAGATATTTTATGAATTTTTCTTGTATTCTCAAAGTTGAACAGTTTATCTAAGCTATATATTTGTCCTAAAATTTTGGTATCCTAAGACAACTACGTGTTCTTTTGATCTGTGCATTCAATTAGTCTTTCTTTGCAGCCATATATCTTGCATTAGATGATTAGATGAATTCTCTGCTCTGTACGTATTTTGCTTCAGGGAAACCACACCTTATGTTGAATCATGACGTCTTCCAAATCTGTTAACTTATCCCTAATTGTTTTACTCTGTTGTTTTCATCTATATTTACTATGATTATCCCAGTGTCGGTAATTTAGATTTAGGGTTTACATGCTGTTCTTTGCATATTTTAACATTTATTAGTTGCATAATGAAAGCATTTAGTCACTAGTGTGTTTCCTACAACTTGTAACTTCTCTTTTTGTTTTATTTGATTGTTGTAACACTGTTGAATTCAAGTTCTTGTTAAGTTATTCTTTGACATGAAGCAATTTTTAGAAATCGTGAATAAGGTTTTATTCTAAATTGTGGTCTTCGACTCTTATTTTCACAGCACATTCCTTTTTTCCCATATTATGTTTTAAGTTTTGATTGTAGATTTGCCATAAAGTTTATTTTCACCGTAATTACTTTGGAGTGGCTCTTTGTTGACATTGCATTTCTTTTGATAGAACAGAAAGAGAGTCAAGTGACACACATTATATCTGAAAACAGTGTTTTGGTTTTATTTTGAGCAACTCTTCAGGGCTTTTTTGTTTTATCCACTTTTCTATACCTAAGCTAAATGGATGGGGTAATAGTGGGCAGGTGGTGTTGGGAGAGCATAGACAAGGTTAAAGTATATATTTGTTAAAATGCGTGAATTCTGTTCTTTTGTGAGAGGGTTTATTCTGCAAGAGTATTTATTATACACTAAATCAACTTCAATATATGAGGTTAAGGATTTACAATTCCCACCCATTTTTGTCATTTCCCTCTTCATGTGTTCACTTTCCCCATTTCTCTCTTTTTTGCCTTAGAGGTGATTTCTATGACTTCTAGGTTGGGAGGAGAAACAAGAAGATAAGTAGTTAGTGAGTATTTGTGAGTAATTAGTGAGACAAGTAATTAGTGAGTAATAACTCCTTAGTGAGAATTCTTGGGATACTGTCAAATTACCACTTTGCCTTATAGGTGATACATAAACTCTCTGCTTCAATCTAATTTCTTTTCTTTCTTTCCCCAGGCACCAGTGTTGAGTGTTATTATATGAGATTGTTTCTCTCTCTCTTTCCTTTTTATTTCTTTCTACTATTGGTAAAATTTCCCCCAAGGGTTTATTTTATATATATAAAATTATATATATATATATATAATTATGTAAGGTATTAGGGGAGAAAATTCTTTGAGTTTTTATTTAAATCTGAATTTTAAAACATGTTATTCTATCTCTATACTAAAGGTGACAATTCATGTGTCCCATCTCTTCACCTCTAATTCAGCTAAAAAATTCATTTCATTAGCTTCTTAATCAAGTTCTGTTATGAACACTCATTTGTTCGTTCCTTGTCCCCAGTAAATTGTGAGCTCCTTGAAGGTAGAGTACGTACCTTCTCTTCCTTCTTTTATTTTTATACTCTTAGCATCTAGCCCAGTGCTCAAGGTGTGTAAAATACAGGAATAGATGAATGAATTTCATGGTGCTTCATCTGTGTTCAACATAAGGTGGGGCTCTCCAAAGATAATATAGAGATTTTTCAAGGAATTACCCACTGGCAAAAATAGTCATGCCGTGGACTGAATGATTATCTTCACTTATCAAGGGCTGTGTGGAAAGGGGATTTTCGACATAGTCGAAAGTGAACATCATGTTCTCCAGTTAGGATTTTACTAAGAAGCACTTACATAAAGATTCCCAAAAAATGTTCCTACAGAATTTCCAGCTAGATGTCCTTGAATGAAGAATTCTTTTAAATATTCTAGAAACTTCTAATTCAAGGTGGGGGATCCATTCGTAAGAATTGTTCACTATTAAGTTTCTCACGCACCATCTCTTTCTCTGTAAACTTTTTTCCCAGGGACAATTAATATAATATTAAGAACAATAACAGCAACAATATTACTACTAACACAGCAATAGCAAAGGCAATAAGAAAATAAATATGCCAGCCTTAAAATAAACCTTTATGCCATTCCTATTTTGAATCTGAAATTCTGGCATTGTCTGTGACTGTTTTGAAGGCAATGTGAAAGTTCATTCAGATGCATTATTAAGCTTATGATTATTAACTTCCCAAACTTGGAAGCATCCCTGGTGGTCTCTCCAATAGACGTGTCCTCTTCCTGATTTTCAGTCTTTTCCTGCAAACAATCATGGGAGTACAGACCATTTTAAAGTAAAATCTCTTTAGCAGAAAGATTTGTTTCCCCTTTTTCTGTTGCCTTGATGTACTACTAGTTTCAAATGCTTAATTTAAACTAGAAAGAAAATTCCCGATGTCCTTGCTTTATATTTCTAGAGATCCAATAGTGTACCAGGTCCTGAAGTAATAATCTATTCATAGATTTATAGAAACAGTGAATAAGGTAAGTAGGATAAAGGGACTAGGTCAGGCGCCTTAAAAAAATTCTGATAATTCTGACAGATTGAAGAAATCTCTCTTGATTTTTCATGTGGCGAACAACTGAGAATTTTATAAGAATAATTATTTTTGAGTGTACCATCTCTGAGTACCATTGATATTCAAAATACCCTGTGATACTGATACTGGCTGAAGACAAGGTTGACGTAAGGAAAGCCATATTGTAGAAAAGAAACTCTATTGTGACTTTGAATGACCTCTGCTTAACTAACCCAGACATGCTGTGTGGGTTATATGGCCCCTCTCAGCTGCTATAAGTTGAAACTTTATTCTTTTCAGCTCCTCATGAATGTGATGACCCCCCTGCAGGGAGTCTATGCTGATAGCCATCCTCAATGGCAACCAAAAGATCAGGGTGGAGGGCATTGCTCCTGTCTCTGATGCATATCCAGTAAAACAAAAGACTGCCAGGAACTAAAATCAGATGTCTGCCCCACCTGGAGATCAGATGGATGCCCCACTTGGAGACCAGCCCCCTATATAACTGGTCCATAGCCTTTGTTCTGTAAGATGATTCTTTTGGACATGGGTTGGCCATCTTCCCTCTTGCTAGCAAGCTGTAATAAAATATCTTTTCTCTCCTACCACCTGGCCTCTTGACTATTGGCATGTCTTGCGACGGACAGACGAACCCTCTTTTGGGGCGGTAATGATACCATGTGATTATTGCTTTCTATTTTTCTGAGATTGAAAATTGAGGCTGAGTTCGCACTTAACCAAATTTGTAAAATGTAGAGCTAGAATTTGAACTGAGTTCTTTCTGATCCTACAACTGTTATGAAACAATATCCCCATGATTACGGTGAGTTGACTGCAAAATTTAGAATCTAAGAAGAAAATGTCTAGCATTTAAGTAAGGCAAGAACAAATGAAAAGTTCAGGAAGAATTTCATGTGAGGAGTGTTATGTTTTGATGAAACATTTCATAGAAAAAGAAAAAAAAATAGAGGGTAGGGGGATCTGCAGTGGGGAGTTTCAAAGTTTTTTCTAGCTATGTTGAGATATATTTGACATATAACATTGTGTAAGCTTAAGGTGTACAACGTGATGTTTGATACATGTATATGTTGTGAAATGATCATCACAATATGGTGAAGGGGAGCAAAATATATCACCCCAAAATATGCTTCTTTGGTGTAAGGTTTATCTTGAGCTGATTATTTTTAAGAAACATCAGACACAGGAGAAGCTCTGAAAACCCAGTAGAAGTTACCATTTGTAAGATACATTTGCATTTATAAGGGAAGTCTCCATTTGTTAGGGTGTCCTCCTCTCTTTTCCAGGAAGAGAAGGATGACTTTAAATCTTTAGAAACTCTTATGGATGGAGAAGGCAAGGACTTAGCTCTTCATCAAAACCACGCCCTTCTTTACTCTGCTTTTCCTGGTAACCCTCCATAACTGGCCTCCAATGTCTTTCTTTTGTCTGTAGCTGGAGATGGTATTTAAGGTGGTGGCATGGGTCATTTTGGACAGTTGTTCAGTCTTCCTGGGTATCCCCTACATATGGGAGGTATGCATGTTATTAAACTTTTGTTTGTTTTTCTCCTGTTAATCTGTCTTTTATTATGGGGGTGGGTCTAAGCCAAGAATCTAGAAGGGTAGAGAGAAAAATCACTCTTCCTCATCTACAATGGTTAGTTAACACCTCCATCACCTCGCATAATTGCTATTTGTGTGTGTGTGTGTGTGTGTGGATAACATTTAAAATCTATTCTCTTAGCAATTTTCAGTATATATTACAGTGTCCCTAACTATAGTCATCATGCTATATATTAGATCTCCAGAACTTATTCATCCTATAACTGGAAGTTCGTATCCTTTGACCAACATGTCCCCATTTCCCCCACCCCCCAGCCCCTGAGGACCACCATTCTACTCTCTGTTTCTATGAGTTTGGTTTATGGTCTGATGATCCCTTTCGAGAAGATGACATTTGAGCAGAGAACGGAAGGATGTGAGTCAGTTAGTTCAGGTATATGGAGGAAGAACATTAGAAACAGAGATAACATTTTGTGCAAAGACTCCAAGGCAGGAACATGCTTGGTAAAGTCATGGAACAACAAAGAGCCAAACAGAGCTGGAGCCATGTGGTTGGAGGAGGGAGAGTTTTGGTCAGAAATGAAGTTAATTAATGGAGGCCAGATGACATATTATAAATTGTGAAACAGAATGGATATTATACACTAAGTAGTGATGGAACTTGTGCTAAACTAGAGAGGGCACACCCAAACTAAAGACCTTTGGGTTAAATTTTATAATAATAAAACACAGTTCTGACCAACAAAACACATTAAGAGATGGTATTTAACCAGTGGGACACTAGTTTGCCATTCCTAATTTAATTTAGCAACTTCTATTTATAGAAAAGGGTGCGGGGTTCCCAGAAGTTTAGTGTCACAGCTAGCAGATGTCAGAATTTCATTTTCTAAAATGCCCATTCATTTTCCCCTTCCTCTACAAAATGTACTGTAGCTTGGCAAAGTTTTAGAAAAGGGGTTTGAACATAACTAGGAGAAACACAATTTCCAAGGAAAGCTTGGAGTGACTTAGAAACTGGGAGATATCATTGCATAATCTAAAAGAGCAAGTTTGCTTTTAAAAGCTGGTTTGTGAAATCCAGGGCAACATCCCTAAATCCCCATGATAGAGGATAGATTGTACCACCAGTTGAACTTCCATCAATGTAACTTGGTGAAATGACTTTTGGATCAAGTTAATCCTTTCCTTTTTCTATCTAGTTCTGCAGGAGCTATCATTTTAGATGATAAAGACTCTTCTTCTCTCCTAGTATGTATTTCTCTCTCTCATCTTTTAGAAGCTTAAGCCTTAGGAATGCAGCAAGACTCTGTCTGTCATTGCCTGCACTCTGGGTGTTTAAATTTCTCTTTGTGAAACATCTTGGTGAAATGGAAAGGGCATGCCATAGAGTTGAATGTCCCATGTTCTAGTTTCTAGTGTGGTTATACATCTTTTTTCCTTTCAGTCCCAAGGAATAAGATAAAATAACACAAGCCATATGAAAGCTCCTGACACACAGTAACTCGTTTTTAGTAACTCCCCGGTTATTTCCATATCCTCTTTAACAATTATAGTAAAGGTTCTAGCACGTTGTAGGTCTTGCTAAATCCCAGTTTCCCTTATGTGTTTTGTATTCCACATAATGTATGCAGCATAATGTCTTACACATAACAGTTGAGGCATGGCTAATTGGATGGATGAATGAGTGAATGAATAGATGGGTGGACAGACACATGAATGAATTAATGAATCGATAGATTGAATTGCTTTTCAGAGTTGAGCAATTTAGTTAATCTTGATGGACATTTAATAGTTCATCTGGTCAGTGGCAATGTGTAAAACCACATCCAACTCTGAAAATGTGTGATTCTATAAATAGTGTTTATCTCACACATCATCAAGACCACATCATATGTTGAAGAGATATTTCTTCTTTGTATTTAAAAGTTGGATATATTAGTAGTTGCATATGCAAGATTATATGAATATGGAGCTTTTCTGACTCGCAAAAACTTGAACTGGGTTAAAATCCTTATAGAGATAAGGGATACGTAAAATATTGCTATACTTTCATTAGAGTCTTATGTCTTAATCGGAAAAGTATTAGGACTGATAGGAACATTTGAGAACAATATGGGATGCCCTCATTTTTATAACTGAGGGGACTAAGACCTGGAATGATCAAAACCAATTCTACTCTGATCTTGTTCATTGTTACCTAAGGTTTTCTTAGCCTTACCAATTTTTGACAAGCTAAATCAGAAGAGAGTTTTAAAGTCAATGGGACAGAGGTCAAATGTTAAATTTGGATGAATGGGAACATAACATCCTGAAGTTTCCTTAAGCTGTATGCCCTTTGTAATCACTACAAACTCTTCCAAAGAGCTCCAATTAAAAATCCTAAAATCTTTGCAGATTTTTCTTTACCTGATGTGTTAAATTTAAAAATTAATCTAATGCCCTCAGATCTATGTTTCTTGTTTTACAAAATAGTTTATTGATTAGCTAAGGTCTAAACAAAGCTTCCTACATGACTCATTGATCAAAATAAGATCCGAGAGCTCATTAACTCAGTTGTCAGATACATCCATTTATTCATAAACTCCTTTTTTCCTACTAACCTTTCGCAATAATAAAAGCAAAAGAGCTTACCTACCTTTATGTTTCACCAAACATATATCAGTCACCATTATGCTCTTTTCCAAAAGAAATTTTGGAGAAAATGTGCATTCCAATGTGTCTTACTTGCAGGATGCAATATTCTAAACCTCAAACTGTTTAATGGGTTATTGTAGCTTTCTTTTCAAATTTTTTTCTTCAATTTATTTAAATTAAAACAAAAACAGTTTACTCACTTCTTCCAGCTTTAAATAGAAGAGAAAATATAGACACAATATTCCCATTTTGATATCATTAATTACTAGCACAATGCAACCATCTCACAAAATACGAACTTACTAAGGAAGTTGAGGATCTTTTGGAAAATGTTCTTTGGATATATCTTATGGTGGGGAACTCACTGGTAGAAGCTTTCAAGTTTTATCACTAAAATTTGAATGGACTGGTGATTAA
Source organism: Tapirus indicus (assembly GCA_031878705.1). Taxonomy (NCBI): domain Eukaryota; kingdom Metazoa; phylum Chordata; class Mammalia; order Perissodactyla; family Tapiridae; genus Tapirus; species Tapirus indicus. The sequence goes on along the minus strand of CM062927.1, from coordinate 24,500,462 downwards.
GTTTGTCTCATATTTAATCACATCTTCTATGTACAGACCCTGAGGTCAACTTGGGTAAATGGTCCCATATTTGCATGGGTGGATTCCAATCTATATTTACAAGATGTCATCTTTTGGTAGGGTGGCTATATAATTTATCATTCAGACCAGAACACTTTTGAGAGTGAAAGATAGTGCTACTAATAATTATTTTGGAACAAACAAGTCCTATACAACAGAGACTTATGATCACCCTGCATTTAGTTGAATAAATGGCAGGTCTTACCATAACTGCTCTGTCTAGTACATGAACCCTATTTCACACTGAAGAGTATTTTGTGCATTATTATTCCAGAATGTCTTTCAGTACAAACTCTTTCCCTCCAGATTTTCTAATTCTATGCATCTCAGGTTCCACTTTTGCAATGAAGTTCCCTGGTCCCCTAGCTCTCATTGATTAATCTTTCCGAGCAGTACTCCAAGTTTGCACTGCACATCATCATTGGCTCTGAAATTATTTGCTCTTCTTTCATATATGTGTAGGTTTTATCTTCCCAATATGCCACAAGTTTCTTAAAAAGCAGGAAGGAATCCTTTATAATATTTCCTCTCCAGTAGCCTTAACATAGGAATCACCAGCTAATACCATGGTCATATATTGGATGTTTAAACTGGATATGCTATTTTTTTCTCTCACACCTACCTCCACCTTTCTTATTGTGCTCCAGCCACACTGGCCTACTTGCCATTTCTTCAACATGCCAAGCATATTGAATTTGTAGTACTCATTCAGTTAGCCTATTATGTATTTTCTTCCACTTACTTGCACTTTGGGCTCTCTACTTTGCATCAGGTTCTTGATGCAAAGTTACTTCTATAGAAAAGGGTTCATTGGTACTGTCTGTATGATGTCCACTTCCCACCCCATTAGCCTCATTCTTTTAGCTGCTTTCCTTGCATTATAGTTCTTATTTCTTTTCTAATGTCAAATACACACAAACATGTCATCCCTCCCCCCAATAATAACTAAGTTATATATCTTGTTTGTCTACAGGCACACCTTATTTTATTGTGCTTTTCTTTATTGTGCTTCACAGATATTGCATTTTTTTTTTCAAATTGAAGGTTTGTGGCAACCTTGTGTCGAGCAAGTCTATCAGTGCCATTTTTCCAACAGCATTTGCTCAGTTCACATCTCTGTGTCACATTTTGGTAATTACAGTAATTCAAACTTTTTCAATATTGTTATATTTGTTATGGTGATCTGTGATCTTTGATGTTACTATTGCAATTGTTTTGGCTTCATGAACAGTGCCCATATAAGGCAGAGAACTTAATTGGTAAATGTTGTGTGTGTCTGATTGCTCAACTGACCAGCCCTTCCCGCATCTCTCTCCCTCTCTTCGGGCTGCCCTATTCCCTGAGACACCACAATATTGAAATTAGGCCAGTTAATAACCCTAAACTGGCCTCTGCGTGTTCAGGTGAAAGGAAGAGTCACACATCTCTTACTTGAAATCAAAAGGGACAAATGATTAAGCTTAGTGAGGAACCCATATCAAAAGCTGAGATAGACTGACAGGTACACCTCTTGCACCAAACAATTGGCCAAGTTGTGAATGCAAAGGAAAAGTTCTTGAAAGAAATTAAAAGTGCTTCTCCAGTGAACTCACAAATGATAAGAAAGTGAAACAGCCTTACTGCTGATATGGGGAAAGCTTTAGTGGTCTGGATGGAAGATCAAACCAGCCACAACATTCCTTAAGCCAAAGCCTAATCCAGAGCAAGGCCCTCACTCTCTCCAATTCTATGAAGGCTGAGAGAGGTGAGGAAGCTGCAGAAGAAAAGTTTGAAACTAGCAGAGGTTGGTTCACGATGTTTAAGGAATGAAGTCATCTCCATAAAATAAAAGTGCAAGGTGAAGCAGCAACTGCTGATGTGGAAGCTGAAGGAAGTCATCCAGAAGATCTAGCTAAGATAATTCATGAAGGTGGTTACCCTAAACAACAATTTTTCAGTGTATATGAAACAACCTTATATTAGAAGAAGATGACATCTAAGCCTTTCAGAGCTTGAGAGGAGAAGTCAATGTTTGACTTCAAAGGACAGGCTGACTCTCTTGTTAGGGGCTAATGCAGCTGGTGACTTGAAGTTGAAGCCAACGCTCATTTACCTTCCCCCAAATCCTAGGGCCTTTAAGAATTATGCTAAATGTACTCTGCCTGTGCTCTATAAATGGCACAACAAAGCCTGGATGACAGCACATCTGTTTACAACATGGTTTACTGAATATTTTAAGCCCACTGTTGAGACCTAGTGCTCAGAAAAGATTCCTTCCAAAATATCACTGCTCATTGACAAAGCATCTGGTCATCCAAGACCTCTGATAAAGATGTCCTACAAGATTAATGTTGTTTTCATGCCTGCTAACACAATATCCATTCTGCAGCCCGTGGATCAAGGAATAATTTTGATTTTCAAGTCTTATTATTTAAGAAATACATTTCATAAGGCTATAGGTGCCATAGATGGTGATTCTTCTGGTGGATCTGGGCAAAGTAAATTGAAAACCTTCTGGAAAGGATTCATCATCCTAGATGCAGTTAAGAACATTCATGATTCAGGGGAAGAGGTCAAAATATCGACATATTTTGGAAGTTTGGAAGAAGTTGATTCCAATCCTCTTGGATGACTTTGAGGGGCTCAAGTCTTCAGTGAAGGAAGTGACTGCAGATGTGATGGAAATTGCAAGAGAACTAGAATTCGAAGTGGAGCCTGAAGATATGACTGAATTGCTGCAATCTCATGATAAAACTTAATGGATGAGGAGATGCTTCTTATGAATGAGCAAAAAAAGTGGTTTTTTGAGATGGAATCTACTCCTGGTGAAGATGCCATGAAGAGTGTTGAAATGACAACAAGAGTTAGAATATTACATAAATTTAGTTGATAAGCAGTGGCAGATTTTGAGAGGACTGACTCCAATTTTGAAAGAAGTTCTACTCTGGGTAAAATGCTACCAAACAGAATCTCATGCTACAGAGAAATCATTTGTGAAAGGAAGAGTCAATTGATGTGGCAAACTTCATTCTTGTCTTACTTTAAGAAATTGCCAGAACCACCCTAACCTTCAGCAACGTTCACCCTGATCAATCACTGTTGGTCAGCCATCAACATCAAGGCAAGACCCTTTACCAGCAAAAAAATTGTAATTTGCTGAAGGCTCAGATGATAGTTAGCATTTTTAAATTAAGGTATGCACATTGTTTTTTTTTTTTTAGACATAATGCTATTGCACACTTAATAGACTACAGTATAGTGTAGACCTAAATTTTGCATGCACTGGGAAACCAAAAAAATCGTGTGGCTTGCTTTATTGCAGTATTCGCTTTATTGCAGTGGTCTGGAACCAAACCTGCAATATCTCCGAGGTATGCTTATGTCACCAACAACTAGAAATGTGCTAGGAATATAGAAAGTGCCCAGTAAATTTATGTATCTGTTGAAAGAGTATGGCATGGGAAGAAAAATATGCCAAAATAAACAGTGGCTGTGGGGATGAAGGAAAGTATGGAGCAGTTTATTTGAGAGATAATTTGAATCATGCTTTTTAGAGTGTGGAACCTGTACTTTTGTACTTGAACTCAGATCTGTTTTGACTTCATTCTCCGTGAAGTTTCTACTAGCTACACCATGCTGAATGATCACCAAGCCTAATGTAAATTCTGAGAAATTTTCCGTTTCTAGAAATCCTTCAACATATCTCCCCCATGAGGAGTTGAATGGAAACTAAGATCTGTTCTGAAATTCTTTCTCAGTTGAAAAACCAAAAATGAGCAAGTATGAACATCATGCAGAGATCTTTTTTTTTTTTAATTAGATATTGGGACTGGGAAGGAAAGAGTATCAAAGCAACATATTGCAGCTGTCTTAGATACATTGTGTATCACTACTCCTTATGAGACAAATTTAGCCTCTGTTGCTTTAAAATAACCATACATGGTCCAATGAAAGTGGTAGGCTCTAAACAAAGTATTTTAATGGATTTTCACTTTTGTGCTGTCAGTGTAGATAAAATTTAACTGCATCCTGTGATACCCTTTTCTAGAGATGTAACAGTACATAGGAAATATGTTTGACTGTCAACTCACCCTATTTTTTCTGGAAACAGCACCTTTGCCATTTTGAGAGTCATTCTTTCCCAACTAGGTTTATATGGTTGGAATAGAAGCTGCCGCCTTTTAATATGATCCAGGGAGCGAAGACATGGTCCAAACTCAGACCATCATCATAGCTCAAGGTGTACACTTGGTCAAACCCAGACCAATGAGAATCTTTCCATGGATTTGTTAAATTTGAGCTAAAAGGAAAAGCCCTTTTCTCCTGGGCCACAGAAGTCTGGAAACTGATAAGACCTATATTATCCTTTATGTTTAGAAAGGCAGCATTCTCTGGTAAAAACCAAAGACAGCAAACAAAACTAAAAACAAGACAAAATAAAACAAAGCACGAAAAATGACACAAAAGTGTAAAATAAAGTGTGACTATATGTGAGTGCCTGGTTCCTGTCGCTCAAGATAAGCTCTCAAACCACCCTTTCCTTTGCCTTAATTAAGTGAATCAAGAAATTCTTCTCCAGACCTTTGTGCATGTTTGATTTCCTGCTGGTAGTTTTGGGGCACCTAAACAAACTCTAATTTACATAGCAAACCTTTTCAGGGGGTGCTCTTATCCTGTGATACTTCCATTGAAATCCCAGACCAAATTACTCATCTCCTCTTCTCTATCCTTTATTCTATTTCGTGTTCATACTTCTATAATTCTATGTCTCATTGCAGTGCATTTTTGCATGTGAGCTTCCACTACTATATTCCAAGCTCTGTGAAGAGCATGATTCTGTTTTTAACCTCAATCGCTAGAACCCAGCACTTTAATGTCAAACATTAGGTTTTCAGTAAGTTTGAAGTAATAGACAACCTTGGAAAGGGGCTCTTTTTCTCTCATTAAGAAAGTGAGAATACTCCAGTGGATGTCACTCCTGATATTTGGCAGAAATAATAATTAAAAAGCAAGTAAATAAAATTCAACAAAATAATGAAACTGTTATTGGAGGCAAATGCTTTCTTGCTCTATTATATACAGCTTTTTGGTCACTTCTGATCTTTTTCTCTTGCAATAGCAGTTAATGCTCTCTTTCTGTGGAAATGCTTCATCAAAAATATTCTTATCTTTCTCTGCTCTTCTTTTGAGTATTTTGTTGTAATCTCTTAATTATGCGACACTCAAGATGAATTGTATTTGAAAAAGAAAAGTATGCAATAGTTTTATATAAGATATCAAAATGTTCCATATTTGAATATTGTTCTATTTAATTCAGTTTGCTTCATGCTACATAATTTAATTTTAACTCTAAAATGTATTTACTTATAGTTTATTTTGCATTTTTCTTTCTGTTAAACATAGAATATAAGAAAAACAAGAAAGACTTACATGAATTGGCAGTGGTCATTCTAATGGATCATTCTAACGGGTAAATGCTCATGTAAAATTATACATATATTACACATTTGTATAACCTTTCATAATTTCATCATCCAGATTGATTTTAGGGAGGGACATTTAAGACATATTTGTGTTAAAAATAGATTTATATTGAAAAGCATCCAGGGGAGAATACAGAATAATACTTCCATTATTATAATTATGCCATTAGGAGAAGATTCAAGTAGAGTATACATGGAAATAGGCTTAGTGCAAAGTATTTATCTTGGCACTGGCAGGAGTAGAGATGGTTCTACCTAAAGTTTATTGGCTAAAAATCACCCTTGGCAAATACAAGCTAATTAAGCAAAAAAAGATCTCTAGATTCACACACTTTCTTCCCAAATGGAAAATTACACTTGTCTGAATTTACATTCATTTGTGTGTCAAAAGTTCAACCTCACAGCTATTTTAACTATTCAGAAAATATAATAAAAAGACCAAATATTTAATCTACATAGTAGAAAAACTTTATTACACTAGAAAAATATTTTGAGAACCCAAAATATTTCCCTTGTCTTAAGTCTCTATATAACTTATTCTAGGTTACTATGAGAGTTGAGCTTATAGTTATATAGTTAGCATAATTGCTAGGATATTGACCCTGAATTGGACACTAATGACACTTTTTTTAGCTTTCCATCATAAAGACAACTTTCATAGTCTATAACTTAGCATTCCAAGGCTGTTTTCTGATTCTCCATTCTTATTTCTCACCATTCATTTATAGCTTCACACTATATAGTGCAAACATATTGAACTCATTACAATTCCCCAAATATGTCTTAATTTGTGTTTGTGTTTGCTTCATCTGCTTCGCATATTTTTCTCACCCCTCAAGAATGGGGACGCATTATTTTTTACAGATGAGAAGGTTTCCATTAGGTGGAGAAGAGCTTAACTCAACCATTGAGCATCCTAATTTAATCTCAGCTTTGTCAGTGACCAGCTCTCCGGCCATGGGCAAGTTGCATAATCTCTCTCTGTGTCTCAGTTCCTTCTTGTGTAAAGTGGTGATATTATAGTATCTAACTGAGAGAGCAGCTGTGTATATGTATAAAGATATGCTCTCTTCACACAGTTTCAGGCATTTAAGGGATGCTTATATGTGTAAAGACTGCCAAAAATAAATAAATAAAGCCAAATTAATATAATTTTCTTTATACTGCTATTTCTCTGGCCTGAAGATGCATAGATAGGAGAAAATGATAATTTTAGTGAGAGATAGTGTTTGTGTGTGTGTGTTTAGTACAGACTCTGAGAAAGCACTGGGACTTTTGCTCTATTTCCACTTGTCACCAGAAATACCTCTTCATGCTCACACACAAGACCAAAGATGGCATGTCATCAGATTCACCCGGTGACTTAAAAAAAATATGAAGTCCATGTTCCCCACTCCCTCCAACCCTGTAAGATGGTGATTCTGAAGATCTGGAGTAAAGCTGTAACACCAGGTAATTCTAATTCACAGTCAGATTGGGGTGGCCACCATGATCATCTCCTCCCCCTCCTTCTTCTCCTCTTTTTATCTCTCTGGTGTCTCTTATTATATTCAATTATTGCATTCTATCCTGTCTGAAATCGTAAGTGAAGGCATTCCAGCTCTGCCCCTGTTGCTATGCATTCATTCATTTATTCTTGCCACAAATCCTTACTGAGTGACTTTTGTGTGATGGGCACTGTGCTACCTGATACGTGTACATTGTTTACTGTTGGCCTAAAGGCAGTACTGCTGAGTAACAAGAATTCAAACTGCCTGAGTTTTAATCCTGGATGAATCACTGCTTGCTGTTATTGAAACTGCATGCTGTCTAACCTCACTCATCCTTGCTTCAACATCACTAACATGTGGATATCATTGTCCCCAACTCACCAGATTCTTTGTGGGGCTTAATGCGGGATCTTTACTGTCCCCTGATAAGTTCACAAACATGTTAGTTATTATTTTATTAATAGCAATGTTAGTAGTCAGGGAGACAACATAAAGTAAACAAACAGGCAAAAATTTATAAAGTGTGATAAATTCTACGAAGAGCAAAAATTGGATGACTGAGAAAAAGCAGAGAAACAATTCAACAAGGTGATCAAAAAAAGTTTCTTGAGAAGGTGATAGTTAAGTTGATATGTGGAAGATAAGAATGAAAATGGCCCAAGAACACCAAGGGCAAAGCGCTTCTGGCAGAAGGGGAAGCATATCTGAAGGCTTGCATCAGGGAACCATCTGGAATATTCCAGAAATCGAAAAGTCAGTGTACAACTGTTGTCCACATGAGAAAGCAACTGGCTGTTTCAAAGAGGTTATTGCCCAAGGCTTGAAGGGTGCAGAGGCACTTGCATCCCCTAAAGCCATTCTCTGCCCCTGGGCATGACAGCTGTTCCCTGCAGTGGTGACCAGTGTTCCTGCTGAAGTCACATCAGGCTGTCTGCTTAAGGTGTGACAAGCAAGGCCAAAACCACCCACCCATGAGATGATCTCTGGAGCAAATACTCACCTAGAGCTTCTCTTTCATTCTGACCCTCTGTCTCCTTTTATCTGAAAATTTCTCATGGTGCCATGAGCCCCAAGCTGTGTCTCTTTACATTTGAAATATTTTATAGAAGTTTTACTGAATTAGTTCTTTGAGACTCATTTTTAGGCACATGTTGTTGTCAGTGGTTAATAGTTGAACTCCAGAGCCATATTTTGATTTATATTTCTGCTTTGCAATTGTGACATTTTATATACATTTTTAAATGTTGCATTAAAAAACAAATACAAACTTAGTGGCTTAAAATAACACCCATTTATCAGCTCACACTCTGTCAGTCAGAAGTCTAGGTATTTGACTGTAATCTCAGTCTAGGATTTCACAAAGGGAGATCAAGGTCTCAGCCAGGTTCTCATCTTTAGATCAAGGTAGTCTTCCAAGCTCACGTGATTGCGGCAGGATTCAGTTCTTTGCCACACTGGCACTGAGGCCCCATTTCTTTGCTGGCTGTCAACCAGGCGCTGCCCTCAGCTCCTAGACACTGTCCACTTTCCCTTCCATGTGTCCCCCTCTGTCTTCAAAGCCAGCAGCAGAGAATCTCCCTCATGTTGAGTCCTTGTCTCTTCAAATGAATTCTTCAGGAAGATTCCTATTCTTTTTAAGAGCTCACATCACTAGGTCCATGTGCACCCAGATAATCTCCTTTTCTTAAGTTCACCTGTGCTCTATAACATAACCACTGGAGCGACTACCCCATCATATTCTGAGTGCACACCCACACTCAAAGGGAGTGGTTGAAACCTTGGGGGCTATCCTAGAATTCCACCTGCCTCACTTATCAAGACTTCAGCTTTAGATTCCCTCTCTGTAAATCAAGGATGACAATGGTGCCTTGTCTTTGGATTGCTGTGATGAATAAATGAGATAATCAATGTAAGTGATTGCCATGGTCACCAGCATGTGAAAGCTCTTGTAAGATATCAGTGCTGTAACACTATTATTACGACTACAACCACCACCGCCACCCCTCCTACTACATTCCTTAGGTGTAAGTCTGTGTGGTCTATGGTAGGTGGCCTACCATTTATATTCATGTTTTTCCTTTTTTCTCACTCTAAGATGATTATTTGCCTAAGAAACCAAGGACCCTCTTGCTCCAAACAGATGCCTGGAAGATTTTCTTCCTCAGTCCTCCCCCCAGAATGTGATTCATTGAGTGAATACAATGAGTCTCCTTTGTGTACCAATTCTTCTCCAACCAATACACACACCCACATGCCAAATAAACTCTTTGAAGAGAAAGAGATGATCATTTAGTGTGTGTTTCATAATCAGACAAAACTGCGTTTGTATCCCGGCTCTAGTAGTATTTAACTTCAGGGAGCCTCCACTTCCGTACCTATAATAAAGGTACACTAATAAAGACTGCCACACAGAGTGGTTGTTAGAATTAAATTATTCTATAGTGGCTCCCAGATAAATTATAGCTGCTATTATTAATACAAATCTACCACAATTTATCATACCACTTATGAAATCTACTCATGTTGAAAAATTCCAACCTAGAACACTTGACAAATATTAAATGTTCCGTTTTACTTCATTTTTTTAAACTGAAGAAAAAACCAAACATACCTAATTGTTCATCTTCAATTAAGCTTTTTCTTTCTAGATGTTCACTAGAAGATAACTTTAAAGAAAGAAAGAAATATTTGGTACTTTGTAGCATTTAACTTTTGCTTCTATTCTGTCTAATTTATTCTGGGTGAAAGCTCAATCTCTTTTCATCACAGGCTATGAGGAATGCTATACACATGTGGATTTCAATGGGTGTGACATTTGGAGTTTGTTTTTCTTACCCTGCATATTCATGCCTATTGAGTCATGAACTGTAGTGACGTGATCGCTTCGATTCATGACATCCACTGTTTGTCCACCTGAGCCACCTTACTCCAGATGTGGCATCCCTACAGAGAACAAGTATTCACAAATGCTTTTCATGAAATAGAAAACTGAAATAGACGGGAGATCTATCTGCTCTCTTAACACCCTAAATATCTTGAAATGGATTTGGCGACATTCAATGTTTCACTCATTGGTGTATATTTCCAAGGTTGAGCTGCTTTTATTACCTTTAAAGATAATATTGCCATTTTCCTTTTCTCTTCTTTTCTTTTTGAAGGATGTAGAGTTATTTTCCAGAATTTGAAGTGCATTCCAAGTAAATCCATGCTCAACTGAAGGGTGATTTCTGTTGTGTGATACTAACATTTTGATTGTACGCTTAGGATTTAATATTGCATCTTTGACTGAGCAGAAATAGACTTTATTTAATTCACTAAAGAAATGCTCCTTGAACACATACTTTTTGCCAAGTACAAAGTTGGATACTGAAGATACAAATATGTAGCGTAGAATTGTGTTAAAGAACAGAGTCTGGATCCAGTGGGTCCAGGATTACCACTTCCTATCTGAGGGACTTTACTACTTAATTTCTTTTTGTCTCAGTTTGTTTATCTGTATAATGCGGATAATAATAGTACCTATCTCATAGGTTGTAATGAGGAGTGACCAAGCCCGTATTTGTAAAATGTTTCAAAACACATGAGAAGTTCTCTGTAAGTTTAAAAAGCAATAATAAAACTGGCACATTTACCTTCTTATAGCCCACAGTCTTTGGGCAGAAAAGGATCACTAAATGATTATATTTCATTATGTGTTACTCGTAATTAAACCTTCACAGAAATAACTTAGCGTAACACCAAATGCAGCTGGGCCTGAGAGGTGTGAGGAGAATAAGGAAGTCTCCAAGGAAAGATGATGTTTGATTCGCATTTTGAAGACTGAGTAGGAATTGATGAAGAAAGGGGTCAGAGAATTCCAGGCACTGTGTTCTATGCTGAGCAACACAGCAGTAGAGAACAGCCAGAGCAACGAGACTATGGAGGAGGGAGTCAGACGATGAGGCTGCAGAAATAGTCAGGCATCAGATGATGGATGGGATGTGCATTTATTGTTGTTGTCATTGTTATTGTTGTTTTCCTTTCTCTGAGGGCTGCAAAGAGTCACTGAAGTACTTGGACCTGAAGTCATTGTAATTACAGAGATCAGGTGTACTGTGTTAGAAGAGTCGTCCCAGTAGGAATGAGGAGGAAAGACACTAAAGGTAGGGGGACCAGCCAGGAGCCTGCAGCAATAGGCATGTTCCCGGTGAGTCAATGGCAGTGGAGTAAAGGCGGGAAAATAGACACAGGACTTGACTGATGGGAAGCGAGTAGAGCAGGTGCGGAAAGAAATTTGTGCCACTGGGTGAGGAAACACAACGAAATTGACTTACTCACCACTAGTCACTTCTGGTCTAGCTCATCCATTCACACTGCATGGCAAAAAGGGAAAAAATGTCATTAATTTTTGGCAATATTGCTGACAATGATTGCATCAGCAGAACTACATGAATCAGTGGAACGCAACATTAGACCAAGGGCACTTGCCTTTATAATTAGAGAATTAGAGAAGAGTGGAGTTAGAAAGCTTCTAATCCACACTCCCGTGGATCAGAGAGATTAAGGATTTAGACAAGATTTAGGTACTTTGTTAGCTTCAGCACAATTAAAAGTCCATGAATTCTGCAATTAATTAGACCTGGTGTGAGTGAGTCACTAAAGCTGCTAACCTGGGAAAGTCACTGTTTGGTCTCTTTCTCAGCTGTAAAATGGCTAAAAAAATCTACTTTATATAATTGTGGTGAAAATTAAAATTTTTTACTATAATTTATATAAATTATCTCATTCCTGCCACATGTTGGATCCTCAAACAAATTATAAGGACAGCAGCCACTTCCTTTTATTAATATTTTCAATATTTGACCCATATGGTTTTGAGTTGGCGTCAAATAAGAAGACACTCATTAAAAAATGACTACTGAGCTAGAAATTAAAAATAAAGACCATAGAAAATCAAAATAAAATATGGATCGTGGAAAGGGAAGTAAAAGTTGCACATGAAGGTCAACTCAGTTGCTAGAGTTGAGATAATATTTGAACTTATTCTCAAGAACCAGATAGTGAAATGTGGCAGAACCAGGGATGGTGCCAGGTCTCCTGCTTGCTAGGACAGTGCACTTTCTAGTAAACCAAGAAGTACGTGAATTAAGACTAAAATACAACAAGAGGAAATGTCCTTTGTTAATTAACAACTACTTTCTTTTGGAGGAAAGTTGATGCAAGCATTTTTCACCTTTGTGTTTCACTTTGAATTCTGCACTGTGAATATGAGAAGTCACATTTGCTCTTCTATTTCCCTCTAAGTAGCCCTGCAGTTTGTAGTTTTCCATTATGCTGCCGTCCTATTAATGAAGAATTATTATGGCCAAGAAATCTTTTGAGGCAGTTTAAACTGGTAAACTGCTTAAAGGGGAGGAAAGGGGTGTTTTCAAGCTGTAATCAGGGACTCCTAAACATTAGGACACATATCATCTTGCTCCCAATCTCCCACTTGAGCCACAATCATAATGCATTTCTTTTTGGAGTATCTGGACCGGCGGAGAGGAGAAATAAACAGTACTCAGCAGAAAATAACTGTGTTGCATTTTCAGTGAAGCAGATATTCACACAGATGTTAAACTTGGAAATGAGAGAAAGATAAATCTCTAGAGACAAATAGCTCTGTAGAATTCAAAGGTAAATGATGGAATATGGAATATTTTTATAGAAAAAACAACTGCCAAGTAATCAACAAAGAAGAAAAAATGGTCACAGAATCCACTTGTGATGAAGCAGAGAAAACTAATTGACCCATATATTTCTACTGGGAGAAGGGAAAGGATGATATCTTTCTTTCTTTAAGAAACAGAAGCATTATCATTTATGAAATGACAGCTATTACTTTCCATCAAAATGTACACCCTTTCTTTCTATTCTCTTGAGATCTCAGTCAGAATTAGGAAAATGAAATGTGGCTCCATGAAGAGAAAAAGGATTTGTTTGAGGACACAACGGTTTTAGTCAACCCTGAAAGCTGATTATTCTAAAAGAAGTTAGAATTTAGTGAATTAATCACCATTTAAGGCCTAGTGATGTTGGAATTAAAACAAACAAAACAAGCAAACAAAAAATATATATATTGAAAGATATCTTAGAAACAAGTGATTTATGTTAGTTCCCTCCTCTTTGGATTATAATTCTAAAACACATGATTGATGAAATATTTGCTCTGTAAGTTATCTATTACTATGGAACAAGTTACCTCAAAACTTAGCAGTATAAGAAAACATGCATTTATTTTTTGTACAGTTTCTGAGGTTCAGTATTTCAGGAGCAGCTTAGCTGAGTGACTCTGGCTTACAGTCTCTCATGAGATTGAAGTCCAGGCATCAGCTAGGACTGCAGTCATCTGAAGGATCAACTGGGGCTGGAGGATCAGCCTCCAAGATGGCAGACTCTGATGACTTTTGGTGGGGAACCCAGTTCCTTGCCATATAGATCTCTTTGTATGATTGTTATAAGTGTCCTAAGATAAAGTACAGGATGCCTAGTTAAATCTGGAATTCAGGTAAATGACAAATAGATTTTTAGTATAAGTATGTTCCCAATATTGCATTGGACATATTTATACTATAAAAACACAAAACTCGTTGTTTACTGGAAGTTTAAAAATCACTGTTTCCTGTATTCCTAAATATGGAAACTATCTTATGGCATGGTAGCTAGCTTCTCCCACAGAACATGATCCAGAAGGGAAAGAAAGTAGGAAGCTGTTATGCCTTTTATGATATTTCTTGGAAGTCACGTGCCATCACTGCTACCACACTGCCTTCATTAGAAGCAAGACAGAAATTCTGGCACACACTCAAGGGCAGGAAAATTAGTTCCCACATTTTGATAAGAGGCTTGTCAAAGAATGTGTATATATTTGAGAACCGTCACACACATTTATAAAAACTGAATGCATTGATATATTCTAAGGAAACAGTTTTCTGATTCAACATTGACCTTAATTTTCTGTGTGTATAAACATACACACATGCACACACACACATAGGACTTCACTGTATTGCAGTATCCTGAAAATAAAGTGAAGAAACTTGATTTTTTTTCTTGGAATGTTAAATGATGAGATATCATGTAAGATGAGAATTGATAAGAGATCAATGATATTACAAAATGGTGGTCATGAAAAACAGTCTTGTTGAGGTTTTCAGTGTAGTGGTGGGGAGGAAAGTTTAATAGGATCAGCTAAAGAGAAAATGCAAAGAGAAGTTGAGTGATAACATAAACATTCATGATGGTATTTTGAAACTAAAGTGGTCATTGTATCTTTTTAGTAAGTTGGTAATTATTAAGATACAATTTATGTATAGAAAAATTCAACTCTTTTGGTATGCAGTTGTATGCATTTTAACAAATATTTATAGTTGTGTAACTACCACCACAATCAAGATATAGAATGAGTTCATCATGCCCCCAAATCTTATGCTCCTTTTAGTCAAGGTAACTTACCTAATACCAAAATTACTAAATCCTTGGCTTTAATGTAAAATCCCTCACAGTTATCCGGAATTATATTACAGAAAGCCAATCAGAAATTAACATTGTTGGTCAATTGTTTCATCAATTTTATATAATGCAATTTCTTATGTACAAGTAAGTAACCAATAAGTAAACCAAGATAGAATTTAAGAAAAAGTGACTGGACATTGTTTGAATTTGTAGCTCAAAAATATCCCCAATGAAGCGGTCAGAATGTGGAGGCAAATAATTTGTGGGAAAAAGTTCTTTTCAAAAAAATCTTCAGAGACATTTCATATGCAGCTTAGTCAACCTCTGGAATCTTTCTCTGGTCATTTGTTGCTAGTGCACGGATGTGAGCTTGGAAAGTGTTACATGACAGCGACACCAAAGGAATAATGTGTGCCGAACTCACACTTTGTTCAACCATTTGTCATATTCTAGAAACACGTAGAAAAGAAGTTTAAAACATTCCTTTCTGTAAGAAGTGTCGGTCAGCTGGAATATGGGAGACAATTTAGGAAATTGTTTCAAATATTCAAACACAGTAAGAGTCAGGGACTCAGCATTCAGTATCTCTAAAAATCCTCTACATCTCTTCAAACACCTTGTCTCCTTTAAAGAATACCAGGAGGAACAAGGGGCAGGTGACATTAAGATGTTCTACAGTGGCAAACTGGATAAAGCTATGAGCATGCTCATTGTCCCCATTCATTTAAAACATAATAGAAGAAATTTAAAAAATGCCTTGTTAAATCGTTTGCTCTTGGAAACGATTGCTCTTCTCCTAGTACTGATTTCAGAGGGGCACTAAGTGCTCAGTGAATGGTTTCATGTATTCATTTTACTTCTCTGTTCAAAAAATCCAGCAGTGGAATGACCACTATTGTAATGATATTCCAAAATGAAAATTAATGTCAGAAATAATGATAGGAGAGGGTTTCACAGCCTGCAAGTCCAATTTTAATGAGAGGAAAACTGCATTTCTAATAATTCCTCATTATTTATTTCAAAGTGCCATAGCCAGAACCTTTGTGTATTATGAAAGATACAGATAGGAGGGTATCTTTAAATTTTTCTTAGAACATAATAGATAAATACATATATACACACATATATACATAAATGTATTTCCTACTCTAATGTAAAAGGATCAAGAAAATTAAAACTTTCCAGAATTCTACTTTTGGCTCTATGTCAACTCCAATGCCCTCTCTTCCTGGTCCCCAACACACTTTCAAGAGTCTT
This sequence comes from Tapirus indicus, assembly GCA_031878705.1. NCBI lineage: Eukaryota > Metazoa > Chordata > Mammalia > Perissodactyla > Tapiridae > Tapirus > Tapirus indicus. The sequence goes on along the minus strand of CM062927.1, from coordinate 24,484,720 downwards.
TAATGAACAATCAACTTCCAAAAATGATCTTTCAAAGCTACCTTTTAAATCATAACCTTAGGATGCTAAGACAGAATAGAAGCATCAGAGGATGAAGAGGTGAAAGTGTGAAAATAATAAATTACAACAGATGAGAGCACTCAGCCCTCCGGTAAGAGCAAACATAGAGGTCAAGTAGTTGAGAAACAACGAATAAACTAGAACCATACATTCCAATAGCATCGTAAACTTATATTATATTTTTTCCATATGATAATATCAACAACAATAATAATGATAATAATAATATTATAATAACAATAAAGACCTAAGCACGGTGTCATAAAGGAGGGATGAAATAGAGAGAACCAAGCATTGGGTAGAACAGATTTCTGTCATTTTTCTATTCTATCATTCACAAATTTTTCCATTAATGATATTATCTATACTTTTATTTATTACACTTCCTTTAAATATACTATTTATTTTGAGCTTACAATTTTATGGTTATTGCTTCTTAATTCAAGGACAAAGTACTAGATATTAAAGGTATATTAAAATGTAGAAAATAACATACTGACACTTGTCCAAATAACACCTAAAATACTCTTATACCATTGGTGGTAAATGCACTACTTTTTGGAAAATTCTGAGCTGATCATTTTTTTTTTCACTTAGTGATTATATAATTAAGAGTTATTCCATACAAGACTCTTCATCAGGCACTGGGAAAATAAGGATTAATTAGGTATTATTTTTGTTCTTGTGGTATTCACGATCCACTAGGGAAGAAAGGCACATTATCAGATTATATTGATTACTCCTAAGATCCTTTCCAACATTGAGATTCTGTGATATTCTGCATCTGTGAAGCAAGTTGGAAGACAAACTTACTAAATACATAGAGTTCTTTGACTTCTCAGCTATCTCTGGAAGGACTTAACATTCATCTGATATTCAAGAAGTTGAAAGAGCAATTTAAAAAAAAAAGAAAGAGACTTCTTCCCAGAACACATTATAAATCTATTAGATATATCGAAATAAAAGGTCACTGAGTCAAGTGAGCCAGGCAGTTTATATCCAAGAACAATATTTGTAGTTATGAATGTAATGAAATCTTTTGCTTCAAGAATTAATTTCCCCAATGTATAGTTGGCTGCATAATTGGTTCGGTAAAGGCAGACAAGTTTTCATACTTTTCAAAAGGAATATTAGCCACTGCTAATTTGAAGGCACCTGCCCTTTAGTAAGATGGAACATGCCACGTTCCTATTAAGCAAACTGAGCTTGTGATAATTGTCTACAAGTGGCAGAGATATGGGAGACATTCTGCCACTCGGCATCAATTTAGAAGTTAATAAGAAATATTCTTGTCATCAAAAACTCTGAACGTGAGTCTTAACATGGTCAATGCTTCAGTTCTGAAGTCACTGTCAAGTTATCCTAGCTTATGACAAAGGAGATTCAGATATTTAGTCCCTGAGGCACACTGCAGCTCACATCTAGAAATTTCCTTTTTATGTTCAGAAAAATTACCTCTGAAAAGTACTTTCTCTAAATTTATATTTAAAGTACAGGAAGCAGCCCTGTATTTTGGTTCTATTAACTTTGAAACCACAGATTTGTATTAATTCAAATGTTCTTACAATGACAAAGTCAAATGAAGTGTTTTCCTGAGGAAAATTTGTAGTATAAGACTAGATGGTATTGTCATTAGCATACGGGAGAATTTTCTGTTTCATTAACCAACTCCACCTTGCCGTCTCCCAAAAGAGTTGTCCCCAAAACAAAAGAATTGTCCTTGTTGCCTTTTATAACAAGGTGTTCCCCATATTATTCATGGTGCAAAGAATTAGGAGGGGGTCATCTGACTCCACATGGTCCACTACACAATTCCTTCTGAAGGGAAGGTAAGTTCCTGGTCAAAGAACTCAGGGACAATTTTCTGGACTATTTTTAGAGGCATTGACTCTGAAGAGTTGGAGAAAAATATCTGAAATTACTCTAGTCCTATAACTAAGAATCTTGTTTGATGGAGGGAGAAAATCAGTTAAGAAAAAGAAAAGGAGCAACACTAAAAAATAAAAATTCCATCATTCTATTCTTGTGTTATATGTGGGAATAATTCTGGACATAAAAAACAAAGAGCTGGGTAGAAAAATCTGTTTTGCAAAGGGAAAAGAATCAACTTTGGGATCAAATGAATTCAGGTTTGATTTCATCAGCCATTTGAACTTAGTCAAGGTGCTTAACCTATTTGCCCTAAGCTTTCTAATTTGAAAAAGATGGAAAGAATATTTATTTGGCATATATTGGCTTATAAATGCTTAATACAGTGCTGGTATTATTTTCTAGCAGGTGCTTGAAAATCATCTCTATTGTCAATATTATCATCATCTACGGCATATTGAGATGAAATAGTCACTTCTGAGGCACCAACAGGACATACATTGATGGTGAAACCCACAGGAATGATGTTCTGAGATGGGAAGGTGAGAAGTTAATGGAGGAGGTCATAGTCTTGATAATCTTCTTACCCTTTAATATGCAGCTGTCCAACAATAACTCAGGACCAGCCAATACCTCTGAAGAACATGTGGTTTCTTGAAGTTATAAAATCTAAACTTGTCATCTCTGAGGACCTCATTTACTACCTGATTCAGGATTCCCCAAAAGCAACATTAAGCAAACAAAGGATAACAACTCTGTGGGTATTTTTTACTCTTGGGTAATTAATCATAACTTGAAAAGGTTGGTCAATGTTGGTGCTAGCTATTTAATCTCTGCTCTTTTTATTATCTTGCCACTTTTATCCACTTATTAGTAATAATTACCTCCCACAATGAGTATAATTTCCTTTTAGGAAGCACCATCTATTAACTTTTCCATGAGCTTTCTTTCTTGAATACTATTGACCCTGTCCTCCCCTCTCACAAACAACTGAAATCTTCAAACTTAAAATGAACCTTAAGCTAATCAATGTCAGAAGTTTCCAAGCTTTTTTAAAGAAATAAATCAATTTCTCCAATAAACGTCTCATGTAGATGCCCAACACATAAAACAGATGAAATTAAACTTGCTTTGTTTGAAGTAGGATGAGTTTGGTATTCTACTCACATCCCCTTTATTGGATTAATTAATTTGATATTTTAGTTTATCTGATACAAATTTCTCCTTATTTCTAAAAAATCACTCTTTCCTTTTAAGAATTATCCGTACCTCAATTCGTGTATCTCTGCTGAGGTTATCAATCATGTTATCCCTTCCATCCCATCACCATAACAACCTAGACTAGTCCATCACATTACACCATCTCTTTTATTTGTTGGAATGATAGCAAAATAGAAACCATCTTCATTGAGATTTGGCATTCAGATTCTAGGGAAGAGATGACCATACTTTTTGGGATCCAAAGTTGTAAACTGAGGCTCAGAGTAGCTTAACATGATGAAGAGAGGCTTCCTGATAATAAAGTTAGCACAAGAGTGTACTGCTCAGTTAACAGTCTTGGCATAATTTTACCCCTTGATTCAGATGTGCCCTAACCTGGACCATCCCCCCACATGTTGTTGTAGTATTCTGTTATTGTTCATTAATTAATTTATTTATTTACTTACCCTTCAGTGATGCTTGAAAGAGACCTAATACCCTCTTCTTCACCTCCTTTTCTTCTTCATCTTCTGGCTCAATCATAGATCCCATTTTGTCCTAAAGTAGCAATTTTATATAATGACATGCATTCAATAAAAACTAGGAAGATTCTTTAAACAAAAGATTCATATATAATATTTTCCAGAAAGAGAAGCTATTTGTCTTCCTAAATTGTTTGTTGCTCAGGAGCCAAAAATGTATACAATTAACAAGCAATGATGGAGATTAATAGCTTATACAAATATAAGGGAATATTACTGTTCATTTCTTGAGATTATAAACCATGAATCATTTTAAAATTCATTTTGAGTATAATTTCTTAACAAATGCCAAGCAACCCATTGTGGTATTTTCAAATTAGCCTGGATATCAGAGTGGAACAATACTACACACACACACACGCACACACATAATCTCATAAAATGTGCCCCTCTTTGTTACCCTGTAGTTAGTGAAGACCATTTGTTTTACTTGTTCTTTACAAAACAGAAACACACTTACTAACTAAGGGGGGAATCTAAATATTCATGCCTCTCTAATAGTTCAAAATAACCATGGGATGGTAATTCAGATAATTCAAAGTTGAGGAAGTTATGAGAAGGCTATTAAGTAATTTCATTATTTCTTTACTCATTCTTGCCTTGAGCAAGTGCCTATGAACTACTTAACATGTATTAGCAGAGGGTAACTTGGTATTTTCATTACATATTCTCTGGATCATAAGTGTCTAAGGCATCTTAATTCACTTCTTGTTCAAAATCTGTTGGTTTGGTGCCAGATTGTGTGTTGGGTCGTGAGCGATGTAAACGCAAAGACAAAGTCAGGCAAGGCTCCTGCTCTCAAGCAACTTACACAGTGTTCTGCGTTCAATACAGATATTTTGCATTAATTCTTGAAACTGCTTTTGTTCTTCAAGAGATCAAAATATGGAGAAAAATATGGACAATAACCATAAAATTGCAAGGCTATATGGTTCATTCATATAACGTTTTTAAGCATTTACTATGTGCCAGGCACTGTATTAGAGGTTGGGGATTCAGTGATTAGCAAAACAGTCCCTGCCTTGATGGTCAAATGGGAAAAATTAAATATATGAATAATTTCAGTACTAGATAGAAAATCTAGAACTACCTCTGAGAGGTCATCTATAGGATGTTCTATCAGCATACGTAAGCAAGGTGTGTAATTCAGAGAAGGAGAAGCAGCCCATTAATTGAAGAATAAATCCAAGCTAGCAGGCAAAGAGTGGGCCAAAGGAGAAAGTGACCATGTCATAGGAAATGAGGTCCTTGGGAGTACTGGTCATGTTGTAGGATATGTTACAGAGCACCAGAGATAGAAAAGTGTGAAATGAGGATATGGGAATAAGCTAGAACCTGATAATGAAGGACTTTGTAAGTCTTGTTAAGGTGTTTGTATTTTATTGAAAAGGTAAAGGGAGATACTGAAGGATTTTAAGCCAGGGGAGCTATGATCAAATTTGCACTTCACTTTGATTCTTTGGGCTACTGTATGGAACGTGGTTTGATATAGAGACTTTTTGTATGTTGGTCAGAATGTACAGACAAAAGAGATATGTTCGGAAATTATGAGCAGAGTCTTAGAGCAGTGGTTTTAATGTACGTGCCCAGACTTCCTCTAATCCTGTATCCTTTATATCATGACATTCTCAAGGTTATTCCTGGGATATGCATAGTAGACTAAAAAAGTGGCGGTATATTAGTATTATAAGTCAGAGAAATGTATTCCTTGTTCAAATTCAAATGTTTAACAAATTCTGTCCCACCATCAGGAATAATTTAAGTACAGATGCCTAACACAATTAAAAGTATAAGAATAGATGTTTCAGTAAGCAAATCTTCAAATGCCAGCAAGTTCAAAACTGTTAATATTAGAGAATACTGAATATTATTGAGATGCTGTGAGGATTATAACATTTATATTTATATCAACAACCCGATAAGACATAGACAATTATTTTTGATTCATTTATTGAGTAAACTGAAATTAAGAAGGATTAAGTAATTTGACCAGTCATACAGCTAGTGGGTGGAAAGGCCAGGATTCAAAATTAGGCTGGTTAACTTCAAATCTGTTTTAATTTTCCTTTAAAAAGCAGCAAGAAGCTTACTTCTGTGGATACTAAGGAAGGAAACTTCTAGTATCTCTCGATTCCCAAATTTTTGCCATAAATTTTGATCCTTGATCTCTTAAATCGAAAGAGATATTGGGATAGCTTTTTTCCATCTCTCTCTGTAAAGACAGAATGCAGAGGAGGGGAGCCCTCATATATGAAGCTGTGGAAAAAGAACCCCCCACCTCAGCCCAGTATGGGGATAAGAATGAGTTTGAGAAGCTGGAAAGCGTGTCTTTCTCCATTTTCTCCTGCCTACTGTCACCTGGCTGCAGCTTTCACACTAACTTTGGCAAATATGTCCCTTTATCTAACAATGAGCAATTATATTGAAAACCTAGACTGGGGGAAATATATAATATTATTATTAAAACTTTATGATGATCTTATCAACAAAATTGGAGTTAAACTCTTGAATTATTATATGTTTTATTATGTTTTTGCCCAAGGGAAGGCAATTTGACTTTCTTGACGTTGCTTTCTTTTTCTCTCCTTTCAAAGCTATGATTAAGAACTAATTTGTTTAGATCTAGCTGTGATTAGTTGAATGATTCTGCTCCTTGTTGTAATTAATTTTCAGACACTTTAATTGATAGTACCTGTACTATATTTAATGCATTTCAAGGTACTAGAATAAAAATGTTGCTTGTTGAAATATTCGCATATCCACTCCACTAAATAGAATACTGATTTATTCTATATCAAGATTCTTTATTTGTTTTTTATGCTATTATGGAGAAGAATACTTAAAGTCAATTGTATGGTTTATTTCAGTATATATTAGCAAAAAAGAAGGAAAATTATTTCACAAAATAATAGAGTGCTCCTTGACCTGGAAGCCAGGTTTGCTAAAAGATCAGTGGATGAGCTCTTATGAAGCCTCTGAAATTATGTATACAAACACACACATATACACACCACGAATACCACATACATATACACGTAGATTTGGGGGAATTTATCACATAGGTACATGACTTCAAAATTTTTCAGTGCCTACTATACTTTCAAATGCTATATTGCATCACCTTTTAAGTTTTTAAAAATACTTAGATAATCAATTTCTAAATCAGAATTCCTAGGATTTATATTTTGAGGTTTATCCAGGATTCAAACCCAGGATGCATATTGGCATACACTATACAGTAGGAATTGTGCTAGATATGTTAAATAGTTATGTCTCTTAACCCTCATAATACATTTTTGAGGTTATATTATCATGACTATTTTTAAGATAAAGAAACTGAGAAGTTAAGTTGAAATATATGAGCTGATTATTAATTACAGTTTTATCCATGCTCGAATATTTAAGATCATATCTTTTAAGAAATATGAGGGGAAGTTTTTTTTTCCATTTTATATTCCTGAATTTTTGGTGTTATTTTCTCAGTTAATATATTCTTGATTTTTCAATTTATTTATTTTCCAAGAGAGATTTCTTTATAGGCAAAATACATCTACATTTAGATTCAAATCGACTGTTCTATTTATTCTTGAATACAATATTATGGGAAATGATGAGCTTTTCTTTGAATTTCCTGGCCTCCTATTTCTATCCTCTGAGAGAATGTGATGTCACCAAGTCATCACTCACTGAATTGTACTAAATATCACAGTACATAATTTTGACATTCATGATAACGATCAAGCAACCTGCTCCATCTAATATTTCATTGAAAGATCTTTCATATTATAATGTTACACCAAATATTGTATATTTTAAAATCATTCCATTTTCTTGCTGAAAGTATTCTGACAGACATGCATGGGGGAAAGAGCGTTGCAATTTAAATGTCACATTTATCCCTGGCAGTGAATTCTACATTCAGGCAGTTGTTGTCTCAGTGAGGGTTCCCTGTCAGTTATCAACAATCTGTTAGTTACTTCACCTTATAACTTTCAGGAAGACTTTTGTAGGTAAGGAAACTCATGGCTTGAGAATTTCAGCAATGCTAGACTTTTTTTTACTTACTTAACGAACCAGAGGGCAACCTCTGTACATTTTTCTTTGAAATTGGACATTTTAGTTCCAGATAACTTGCCCCATGCATTAGTGAAAGCATGGAAGCTTCTCTAGAAAGTTATATACCTCAGACAATTTTTTCTTAAAAAAAGTATACATGGGCTGGCCCCAGGCCTAGTGGTTAAGTTCGGCACACTCCGCTTCTGTGGCCTGAGTTCAGTTCCCAGGCACAGACCTACACCATTTGTCAGCAACGATGTTGTGGCGGCAACCCACATACAAAATAGAGGGAGATTGGCAACAGATGTTAGCTCAGGGTGAATCTTACTCAGCAAAAAAAAAAAAAAAAAAAAGATAAATGTATAAGAAAGTATAGAAATGTCTAGTCTACAACTGCTCAGTGATGTCTGGTTTCCTACTCCTCTCCAACCTATCCCAAACAGGAAGCTTAAATTTTCCTGCCACTTGGAAGTTAGGCATGGTCATCTGAACTTCTTTGCCCAATGTAATGTGGATGGAGTGATACATGTGACTTGTAGGTGGAAGCACTTAATTGCTGGTGCTTGGTGCCCACCTCTCTCTTTCCACTGCTCTTCTTAACATGGAATCAAGAGTTGATTTGGAGGTGCAGTGCTGAGCCATCACTTAGAGGACAGTTGCCCTGGAGACTTCTCCAGCCTGCAATTGACTCTTTGTGAAAAGGAAATAAAGTTCTCTTGTGTTATGTCTAAAATTTTGGGTTGACTGTTATTTCATCACAATCTAGCCTATCCTAAGCAATACTTGCCCTTCACAGCAGAACAATTCCAATGTAGTATTTTGCCATCAGACTTATAATAAGGGCTTTAAAATGCCCCAACTGTTAGTTGAAAAACACTCTATTTTATAGATTTTAAATTAATACATAAACATCCTTCCTCTTTTTCTCCAACTTTTCATCTAGAGCCTTTCCAATACTGTATTAATGTCTGTCTGTTAAATGTGAAGTCACTTGAATATGTAGAATAACAGAGTGTATATTTTGGAAAAGTCACACACACACAAAATATATCAAAGTTTAAAACAAGAAGGCGTCTGTCCAATTTGTATGGCCCTTCCACCTAAGAAAGTTGCTCAACAAAAAATCAGTAATGGGAATCTTGAATCCATGTCCATCTGATTCCAAACTTGTGTTCTTTTCACTAAAATCTAAACCTTTTCTGATCTAATGAAATCTAGTTTCCAAAGTTGTCCTGAGGATTACGTGGGATATCGCGTGCAAAGCAACCAGCCCAGGGCCTGGCACCAAGAACTACTCAATAAATGTTAATTTAGCTTTACAAATACTTAAGATGCCCCTTAAATTTTAATCAGGTGCCCTTACATATGAAAATGATCAAACAGCAATCATTATGGTCCTCAGCGATTAGCGTCTTTCCATGATAGATCATAGTGCTCTTTCCAGACCTTTAAAATGAAATTACAACTTAATCCTGCATCCTTTTGTTTCAGCTTGCTAAAACCTGAACTATGCCTGCGTTTGCATCATGAAATAACCGAAATTGTCAGTGGACCTTGCTTACGTGAGATTGTCTATTGTTATGTTGGAACCACTACTTTTGGCATTCTACTGATAAACCATGGAAGAGTCTAGTCCCAAATTTCATTTTCATGAGCAAATTTCACTGTAAATAACTTTTAGAAAACACACATACACATAGTTTGAATTTTCCAACTAATTGAATTTAGATGTACACACTTTTACTTTTATCAATGGGCATTTTTGTTATTGATTTAATCTTTAGGATGCATTTCCAATGTCCCCTAAAAATGACATTTTATTTTTGTTTGTTACATTTCTAGGCAAGAGGCCAATGTCATAATTTATATTGGATATTGGTTTAGGAAATATATATTTAAGGAGAATGATCAAGCAAAAGTGTTTGGTGGTTGATGTCTATCAGGAAAAATAGCCAGAATCGACGCAATCTTTTATCATTGGTGATATTGACGACGTTTCCTCTGCTAAGCTATTTGCTATATAAAAAGCATATGAATACATCATATTATAGGAGCATCTTCACTTGTTTTGCCTTTTCAGTACTTACTGAATATTTAGCACCGAGTTTCTACTTGCAGATTGGGAAGTGTATTTGCAAACACCTAGAATATTGGAATCTAAAGTGTTTTAAGGATCATTCTAATATGCCCTTTCAGTTTACACAAATGGAACCTCAAGTTCACAAAGAGACTGAGTGAAAACGAACTCAACTAAGCTCATAGCTTCCAACCAGTCAGATGACTACTTGGGCAGAGGGGGACAGATATTTCCAACCTCTGAGCAGAAACAAGACTTACCCTTCTCTGAACTCTTCACATGAGTTCTGGACTGCAGTTGGCCTTATGATACCAAATCCTACCTATGGGAAAAACCTTAAATAGGTCTGGAACAAGTTGAGATGTAAGTAAGTAAACCGTCAGAAAACAAACCCAGAAACATACAAACTAGCTATATTGCTTTGAAAAATTCACTGAAGCTGTGTTGTTCTTGGTGTCCTCCCTTCTCCACTGGGTTGTTGTGAAACCAACCACAATAGCATCCCAGAGGGTGAAGGACTTTTTAAGGGTAGGTCAGTCTTGGCTTCCCAATTGACACAGGGAGTTCAAATATTGCTAAGTGCAACTTCTTGAATTGTGGGGCGTAAGGATAAACTTCTACATTAAGAGTACGGACTCTGATGCTAAGTTGCCTGGAATTTAATTCCAGATGTTTGATTTACTAGCAATAAACTGACCTTGCGCATGTTACTTGATCTTTCTGTGTCTTGGATTTTTCTCCTGCAAAATAGGACAATAATACTTTTCAATTTATAAACTAGTTGTAAAAATAAACAAGTTAATACATGAAAAAATAATTTGAAGAGTCTGGCATGTGGTGTGTATAATGTACAATAAACATATGCTAACAGACATTGTTGTTGTCTCATTATTTTTATTTTCAGGACTGCTAAGAGTCTCAAGTCATTATAAGTTTCATGTGCCTTCTGTCTAAAAGTCACAGAAGAAAATCTTTTTACATTTGGTTGATACCATGAGCTTGACTTACTGCTCCGTCCACCACGGACCATCCTGTGTGGTGGTAGCGTCTCCCCATTTTACTTAGCTTTATTATCTGTGATTCAGACTCCAAATCTTGTGCCCTAAATGCTTCCATCTGTTTAACTTCATATATTTTAGACTTTTGGTAATCAGGCCACATAGCCACTTTTTAACTTAATCTCCAAGAATTTCTTGGCTCCCACATTCCATCAGCTTGGAGCAGCATTTTCCATGACAAGAAGAAGACAGCATTTTAAATGTGAGGAATACTCTTATCTTTCCTTGCTCTCACACTGTGGGCAGCATCCCTCCAATAATAGTTAGTAGGGAGTCTGAATGCAGTTTACAAATCAATTCCGGATTTAACTAATCTTAATTCCACGTAGTTTTAATATTAGGTAGTGATTTATCATTGAGCAGAAATCCATTTAATTATGTCAGTCTGATACTGTATTTTGATATGTCCCTTTGTTTGATGATTAACAGTGCTGGCAAATTATTTAATAATTAGGCACAGAATTGATTAATAAGGTTTGAATGTTAACAGTTAGATTTTACTATTTTAGCTTGATACTTATTGAAAGTTTGTCTGCTCTTAGACTGATAATTTGAATGATACATGCTAATTGATTTGCATCCATCATTCTCTTTCATTTACTCACATGAACTGTATTTGTAACCATTGGGTAGTCTACGGTATGCCTTCAAGAGGCACTTCAGGAACCAATCTGTCCCCAAATCTTTGCTTTATTGCTACAGATTATTAAGCAGTTCCACATTATAGACACAAAGAATGACTTGGGATTCAAATTAAAACAAGTTTAAATAGACTGCAAAAGCTTTCCTCAGTAGACTGACTTCTACATAAATACCCAAATTAATGCACATCACCATTCAGGCAGAGGAGCCACCATGTTCTAGACTCAAAGCTATAATGTGTACTCCTAAAAAAGCATAAAGTTTACATGAGATTTGTCAAGTTAACCACATATCATAACACTGCATATCATGTATCTTTAATACATCACAGTAAAACTGTAGTCTATTTTCCTTTAGTGATTATGACCAATATCCCACAGATCATACTCGAATTGTTCTTAAAAGACAAAAAGAATATTAACTAAGCTTTAAAATATTCATTCATTCATTCACTCAACTCTTTACTAGACTCTGCTAGCCATTTATTAATTATCTCTTTTGCATTCATTCCCCTTTTCTTATCAATAGTCTACATAGTCAAGCAATTTTACACATCCTCATTTCTGTGTATGGGTCCTGGTTAGCGTAAGCCAATTAATAGCAGCTCAGGCTGAATTTGTTAAAGCCACAATTCACAATGACGATGTAACAGCTACTAATATCTCTGTATCAAATGCCACAGCACATATCTTCAGAAAGCAGACGTTCCTGGAGATAAACAAACAGAGAGAACAGAAATACGATAAACAAAGGAGGCTACCATAATAACAAAGGAGGTTAATAAATGTTGGAATTTATCATTTTATTCTATATGAGATATCTATTGTTACACAATGATTTGTGTAACAAATCACCCAAAACCTCAGTGGCATAATAAGCTTTTATTGCTCAGATGTTGGGGTGATCAGTTGGGCAGCACTCTTGTTCTTTGCTTGCTTTGCTCAGATATCTGGGGTTGGCTGGCTGTTAGCTTATTGGGATGGCCTTGACTGGAATGATTGGAGTGACTCACCTCTCATCCTCTCATCCGTGTGTCTCTCATCCTCTTGCTGGGATCATTAGGCTAGCCTGAGCCATTCCTTTCCATGATGATTGAGAGGCAAAGAGTGAGCAAGCCTAATAATCCTTCCAATCCTCCCTTTATGTGATGCCTACTAAGATTCAAATGGCCCAAAGCAAGCCATATGGCTGAACTTGGGGTCAGAGAGGGAAGATATACCAAGCTATAAGACAAAGGGTATAAACACAGGGAGTGTTTAAGAATTGGGACCATTATTATAATGTACAATACACTTTATTTTTACAAATGCAGCATTACCAAAAAAATTCTGTTACTACAATGGCCTTAATTTTATCTTATTTTTATTTATCAACCACAATCTTCTATTTCATATTTTCTACTCTATTCCATGGTTGCTATTCTGTGCCCTTTAATTAAGCTACTCCCTGTGTACATTTTGCTTATCCTTGGGGCCACCTGAGTACATGGTATGTGGGGAGAATGATATTTGCCTTGCCTAGAATGCTTCTTCTCCTGCAGGAAAATCAAAGTGGAGTGGAGAAGAGAACCACATGAAGACAAGTCTGGATTGTGGATTTCTGTTTTTGAAATCTTGTAACTTCCACTTAACATTTTAGAAATTAGAAATGTGCTTACATACTTCAATCCCAACTTGTTTCCAATGTACAATGAAAGCCTAACAATCTTACCTTGGAGTACTAGTTAGGAGATCATAGTTGATAACATATTTGAGATTTCAAGACTTGCATCTGGCTTTGTGTGTGATAAATAAATTTTTTTTTAACTCTCCCTCTCTGTGTAGATAGAAACAAATAGGTTGCTTTTGCTAGCAGCTGTTCAAGCCTCATGCCTGAAAAGAAACTTCTTCAGAAATTGTCACCAGTATACAATTATGAGGAAGACTTTCCATTTAAATATCCAACTCTGCTAATCTGTTTTGATTTTTAATTGTATCTTTTACTACACGATGCCAAAGAGCTTTTCTAGCATCTGCCAAGAAAAGTGTGTAGAGAGACAGGTACATAAAAGGGTAGTCTGATTGTCTCTTCTTTTTGGGAGTTGTGTCTTGTCATCCGCTTTTATGTGCACTCTGTTGCCTATTAGAAATCCATGTACCCTCCAGCCACAAGTTTCACATAGAGCTACTAATAAGATGAACTTTGCTCTGGGATTTCTCTGTTGTGGATGAAGTATTTCCTTTCCACCAAGGTCATCCTTCTCGCTCCAGGTGCTAATTTGTGCCGCTCTTAATCCACTCATATTATTGATAGTGGAGTCCTTGGTACGTGTTATATTGAAATATTACTAATGTATGAACTGTAACATTAAATTTCTAATCTAATCAATCAAATAGCATACATATGCAGTAGATGCCTGGCTAGTAAAAAGATTAATTGCCATGTGCAATGAAAACTAACTCTCTATAAGGTGAAATATTGCATGTCTCCCACAGAAAGATGGAAGCCTGAACACTGTGTTAAACTAATGACTACTTCTGCCATTCAACCATATGGATTGCCTTTAAGACAAACCGAAATGAAGATTAAAGGCATATAAAATCAACACTCTATTAAAGCAGTTAGGGCTTTTCTCCAGATTCTACAGGAAAATTATGCAATCTGTTGCAAAACCAAGCACTTGTCTCCCAGATGGTGCCCAGAATCTATCTGAGTAAACACTTCTTCCCTGCTCTCTGTACAAACCGGGCATATTTTTTGATTCTCTGTGCTTGATTATGCATCTGAAGACATTTACACGAGAAAGACCTTGTAGAGTTGCTGTGGATTTGCATTGTAAAACTCCACAATGTTGTAATATACATTCTGAGAGCAAACCTGAAGTTATGAAGTAAAAAATGATGCTGTTTCTTGAGATGTAGTATTTCCCTGGCTTGCTCGTTGACTTTTTTTTTCAAAAGTATTTGGTATGTGACTGATCAGAACGTAAGGCCATGAATCTTTGATTGTTGATAATCTCTCATTAATTAATGTGGATCTGATTGCCTTTTTGGAAGCCTATTGTGAATTAAATTATTGGTGGTAGGGTACAAGCTTTTAATTATTATTGAGAGGATTTTGAACACAAAGATCATTCTTATTTGAATTGCTGCCCAGAAGGGTTTTAATTTCTTCCCACATGTATAGTAAATATGTTTGTTCATATATTTAGGAAATAGTGATTGCTAGTGAATGCTACTGGGGATAAAGATTAGGCTACATTATCTTCCACATCTTTTCCACCAATTTTGCCTGGGCCTCGTTTCCTTTTTTCATGGCTGTTTGCCTGGGCCTCGTTTCCTTTTTTCATGGCTGTAACCCATTCTGTCTCTCTTTGGCTTGACTAGTTCCATGCACCCTCAAGCTCATGTGAGATATTCTTATTCCAGGAAGACATTTCTTGTCACTTAGAATTGAGTTATGTGCTTGTTACTTGCTTCCAAAGTACAAGGAATATACCTACCTATGAATTTATCATAGTGCCTGCCCTCAAGAATCCAGTCTACAAGTGAGACAAATGTACTATATTTAAATGGTTTATTTATCCTTCATTTCTGTAGCAATTTCCCCATAAAAAGTTTTGGCCTATGATAACAACTTATAATTTTTTTGCCTGCTTCTTCACTTGACTGATTTGTTGAGTATAGATCAATAAAACAATGAATGAGTAGATGAATGAATTGATCTATGTAAGTCATGAGAGAGACTTAAAAAAACATATACCTGGAATTCAGACTTTTCTTCCAACATGTCAAGAGCTTGGAAGTCATTACTCCCACCTTCACAATAAGAAAAAAAAGCTGAATAAACTGAAAACCAATGACTTTTCTTAGATCCATAAGAGAATTCAGGTCACACAACAAATCACCACCCCAAAAACTGGAGAGACAGGCTAATACAGAGAATACACAGCAGCTTCCCTGAAGCAGAAGTCGCTGCAGCCAGTAACTGGTGGGAGCACTTAAATGGTATTGCTAGAGGTTGAGTGTGGACTAGCTGAAAAGTTAAAAACTCCTGGGGGATAAGCCTAAGGAAGGCCACCATGCTTTTACAGGTTTTACCTCCAGAAACTCCATTGGGTTCTCATGATGAAAATTGAAGAAATATTCCCTCAAGTTTGGCCAGGGTGAGAGTAAAAGTAACCATTTTGATATACCCCAAAGGAAAAGTAACC
This sequence comes from Tapirus indicus, assembly GCA_031878705.1. Taxonomy (NCBI): domain Eukaryota; kingdom Metazoa; phylum Chordata; class Mammalia; order Perissodactyla; family Tapiridae; genus Tapirus; species Tapirus indicus. The sequence goes on along the minus strand of CM062927.1, from coordinate 24,469,024 downwards.
ATTTTGAAGTATTCTCAAGGGAAAAACCACCATTTTGAAATATTTCCAGAGCTTTCTCTAAAACAAAGTCTTACTTAGCAGGAGGAAGGACCTCAGGAGAGACTTATCTGACTTGAGGAAGCAAAATTGCCCAACTCTATCCTCCTATAGCCTCCCTTTCTCACCTAAGAAGAAAAAAAAAAGCTGAGAAGCACTTGTGAAGATCATATCACGTAAACAGAGAACCACTAAAAGACTGAGACCTAATTATAGGACTATAGAACCCTTCCTCTTCCCCAAACCTTGTCACTGCCTGAACAGGGCTCCTGAGTGAGTTACAGCTAAAGGGACTGGAAGTCTAGGACTCCACTTAAGAAGGAGTTTCTAGGGAAACCCAAAGACAACAGGAAACTAGAGGAAATTCCAACCTCTGACATCTATAGCTACATTAAATAGTAAACATAGCCTAACTCCTAGCCAGATAAACATAAACTGTCACACTAAAGGCTTATCTACTTAGTTTCCTTTTACCTGATACATCACCTACAGCTTTCAAAAACAACAATAAAAAACTTACAAAGCATGCTGAAATAAATGCAAGTAAAACCCCAATCTGAAGAGATAAAGTAAGCATCAGAATCAGATTCACATATGGGAGAGATTTTTGGAATTATCAGACCAGGAACTTAAAATATGATTAATATGCCAACACGTCTAATGAAAAGTGTCAACAATATGTAAGAAAAGACAGGTAATGTAAGCAAAGACATTGAAACCATAAGAAGATATCAAAAAAAGAAATGCTAAACACAATAAAACTTCCCAAATTGAAAAGCATAATGAAAAAAAGAAAAGAAAAAGGGTGGTATATCCAAGTATCATGAAACAATTTAAAAGGTGTAAAGTATGCATAATGGGAATATCAGAAGGTGAAGAAAGAATGGATCAGAAGAAACGTTTGAAGTAATAATGGCTGAGGATTTTCCAAAATCAATGAGAGAAATCAAATCACAAATCCAGGAAGTTCACAGACCACCAAGCAGTATAAATAACAAAAAATCTACATGTAGACATATCATATTAAAACCAAAGACAAGGAGAAAATCCAGAGGAGGGAAATGCCTTAGGTCTAGAGGAACAAGAATAGGAATAACATCAGACTTCTCATTAGGAGTCATGCAAGTAAGAAGAGAATGGAGTGAAATGTTTAACATTGAAAAAAAAAGCCAAAACACCAATTTTGAGTCCAGTGAAATTATCCTTCAGAAGTGAAGGAGAAATAAAATCCAGAATTTTGTATATAGTGAAATTATCCTTCAAAAGTGAAGAAAAATAAAGACTTTCATAGACAAATACAAACTGAAGCAATTTGTCACAGGTAGAGAACTTTCTTGCAGGAAATGTTAAAAGTTCTTCTGAGAGAAGGAAATTCTGGCAGGTTAGAAATTCACCTCTATATGAAAAAAGGAAGAACGGCAGAAAAGAAATAAATGAAGGTAAAATAAAATCTCTACATCTCTTAATCCTATATAATCTAATAAATAACTTCTATTCCAAGTAAAAATGGTAACAATGTATTGGGTGATTATATCAAATGGATAAATAAAGTTAATGGCAATAATATGATAAGGGATGGGAGGGAGGAATTGGGAATACTCTTCTGTACTACCTGTGAAGTGGTTTAGTGCTATATAAAAGTAGACTCAGACTAGTTGTAAATATATATTACGACCACGAGGGCTACCACTTTTTAAAAAGTATAATTCATATTCTAAGAGAGGAGAAAAAATGGAATCATATAAAACGCTCATTTGAAATCAGAGAAGTCAAAAAATAGGGAAGATTTAAAAAAAAAGAAAGGACAAATGCATCAAAAAGAGAACACTTACAAACATGAAAGACAGTAATGCAACTCTACTAATAATCACTTTAAATGTGAATAGTCTAAATATACCAGTTAAAAGACAGAGACTGTCAGAGCAGATACAAAACAACACCCAACTTTTTGTTGCCTACAAAGTCCCCACTTTAATCGTAAAGAGAGGTTAAAAGTAAAAGGATAAACTTGCATGCATCGTTGGTTGGAATGTGCAATGGTACAGCCATTCTGGAGACAGTTTGACAGTTTATTATAAAACTAAACATACTCTTATCCTAAAAGCCAATTCAACAATTGTGCTCCTTGGCATTTACCCAAATGAGCTGTAAACTTCTGTCCACACAAAAACCTGCATATGAATGTTTATAGTAGTTTTATTTATAATTGCTCAAACCTAGAAGCTACCAAGATGCTCTTCAAAAAGTCAATGAACAAACAAACTGTGGAATGTTCGGACAATGGAATATTATTGAGCTCTTGAAAGCAATGAACTCTCAAGCCATGAAAAGACATGGGGTAATCTTAAATGCATATTTCTTAGTAAAAAAAAAAAGCCTGTCTGAAAAGCTACGTATGGTACAACTAAGTGACATTCTGAAAAAGGCAAAACTATAGAGACAGGACAAAGCTTGGTGGTTGCCAGGGATTCAAGGAAGGGGAAGAGGTGCACAAGTGGAACACAGAGGATTTTTAGGGTAGTGGAAGCTATTTTGTATGAAATTTTGTTGGTCTGTGAACCTGCAATTGCTCTAAAAGATAAAGTCCTTTATAAATGTTTTTAATGGTGGATCTATGGCATTATGCATTTGTTAAAACTCCTAGAAATGTCCAACACAAAAAGTGAATCTTAACAGAAATTATGGACTATAACAATAATAAGAATGTATTAATATTGGTTCATGAACTGTAACAAGTATACTGCACTAATGCAAGATGTTAATATGAGGGGAACGTGTGTGTAGGAGTGGAGAGTGGGTATGGGGTTGGGTAAGTAGACCTCTTAGTGTTATCTGTTTAATTATTCTGAAAATCTAATACTGTGCTAAAAATAGTCTATTAATTATTAAAACAGTACATTCAAAATGTTGACACTCAAATTGTATAGCAGTTACAAATAATAAAATGTTTTTAGTCGTAATTTTGCTCTTCTACCTCTCTTAATCCTCCCTCAAACAAATGGATTCTCTACAGAATTGTCAAATCAGCAATTAAAGTGAGAAATTAATGTTTTTATACAAAATTTAAAAGGTGATGGGGTTGCATTGAAAGGAGAAATATATCAATGCAAAGGAGAAATATATCAATATATCAATTGTAGTAATATGTTTTTCTTAAAGATATTGAAGGGAAATATTTGTCTTTCATATGGACTTTAATGTCATTGAATAAATAGTTTTCTCTATTAATTTAATTCAATAGGTATAATTAAAGTATATTTATATATATTTTAGAACCAGTTCTTTTCCAGTTACTTGTGTAATACAATGACATATAAGCTATAATCCCTGGACAAGGGGTTCATAGTCAAGGTGAGGTAACATACACATAAACCACTAGGTGTAATTTACTGTTTTGCAAGAATCTCATCTGTATAATTTAATTATATCACTATGCTAATCTAATAAGTACTTTAAAATATTTTTCATGAACTAAAAGAATATTAGGCATGTCATGGATGAGAAAGGAGACTTTCTGTGTTTTTTAAAAATGTAGTAAGAGACAGCAAGGTAAACTGTGGCTTGGATAAGGTAATTGGCCAAGAAAGGTTGTATCTGGGCCTCCCCGGTTGATTTTGTCATTATCTTATGCATTTGGGATATATTTATGGGACAAGTTTGAGCGTAACTGACATTAGTCAAGTCATAAAGTACAAAAATTCTGTATATGTCTTCCCGCAGCAAGTATATCTATATCATATGCTCAGAAGAAGGGATGTAAAGATGAATGTCTACAAGAAACTGAACAGGGAGTTGAAGGCAAAGAATGTGTGGAGAAGAATGGATTTTAGTGTATGAGCAACAATTAAGCCATCAGAATTTTTTAAATATGATATTTATATGAAAAATCGTTCACTTTGGATCACTGACCCTAAGAATACTATAAGTTGTAACTTTTCTAATGAAAAAGGAAGAAGGACTTGGCTTGATTGCAGAACATCTCATTAGAAATCTATTGCAGTTAATCAGTTGAGAGACAATGGTTTAATTAGAATAGATAAATGTAGAGATGAAGAAAAAAAGGGATGTATCTCTAAGACATTTTAAGTAAATTAAATGGATTTTGCTACTAGTGAAGTCCTTATGTTCTATATCCAAAGGTGACTCCATATTTTTCACTTGGGTAGATTTGGTGATTTGCATCCAGCTAACTAGATGAATTCTCTAGATATTTTTGTGTTTGGAATGGCATTGGTCAACGATGCACGTATTTCCACGAGGTGTTCTTTTTATTTATTTATTTATTTATTTATTACCATTTTTTTAATTGATATCTTTATTAAGACATCATTATAAACTATTGTTTATAATACTGTGGGGTTTTAGTTGTACATTTTTGTTTGTCCGTCACCTTGTGGATGTAACCCTTCACCCCTTGTGCCCCCCCACCCCCCTTCCCCTTGGTAACCACCAATCAGTTCTCTCTGCCCGTGTGTTCACTTATATTCCATATATGAGTGAGTTCATGCAGTGTCTGTCCTTCTCTCTCTGGCTTATTTCACTTAACATAATACCCTCTAGGTCCTTCCATGTTGTTGTAAATGGGACAATTGTGTCTTTTCTTATGGCTGAGTAGTATTCCATGGTATGTATATACCACATCTTCTTTAACCAATCATCAGTCGAGGGACACTTGGGTTGCTTCCACTTCTTGGCTATAGTGAATAATGCTGCAATGAACATAGGGGTGCATACGCCTCTTGTGATGGTTGATTTCATGTCCATTGAGTAGATGCCCAAGAGTGGGATTGCTGGATCATACGGTAGTTCTATTTTTAATTTTTTGAGGACTCTCCATACTGTTTTCCATAGAGGCTGCACCAGTTTGCATTCCCACCAGCAGTGAATGAGGGTCCCCATTTCTCCACAACCTCTCCAGCATTTGTTGTTATTTGTCTTTGTGATTATAGCCATTCCAACCGGTGTAAGGTGATATCTTAGTGTAGTTTTGATTTGCATTTCCCTGATGATTAGTGATGTTGAACATCTTTTGATGTGTCTATTGGCCATCTGTATCTCTTCCTTGGAAAAATGTCTGTTCATATCCTCTGCCCATTTTTTGATCGGGTTGTTTGTTTTTTTGTTGCTCAGTTGTATGAGATCATTATATATTGCTGAGATTAATCCCTTGTCGAACAAACGATTTGCAAATATTTTCTCCCAGCTGGTGGGTTGTTTATTCATTTTGATCCTGGTTTCATTTGCCTTGTAGAAGCTCTTTAGTCTGATGAGGTCCCACTTCTTTAATTTTTCTTTTGTTTCCCTTGTCTGGGTAGATATGGAATCTGAAAGGATCCCTTTATGTCCAATCTCAATTAGTGTACTGCCTATATTTTCTTTCAGGAGTTTTATAGTTTCAGGTCTCACTTTCAGGTCTTTGATCCATTTTGAATTGATTTTTGTATATGGCGATAGGAGATGGTCTATTTTCATTCTTTTGCATGTTACTGTCCAATTTTCCCAGCACCATTTATTGAAGAGACTTCCCTCTCTCCATTGCATGTTCTTTGCTCCTGTGTCGAAGATTAGCTGTCCATAGGTGTGTGGTTTTATTTCTGGGCTTTCAATTCTGTTCCATTGATCTGTGTGTCTATTCTTGTACCAGTACCATGCTGTTTTGATTACTGTAGCTTTATAGTATATTTTGAAATCAGGGAATGTGATGCCTCCAGCTTTGTTCTTTTTTTTCAGAATTGCTTTAGCTATTCGGGCTCTTTTGTTGCCCCATACGAATTTCAGTAGTTTTTGTTCTATTACCGTGAAGAATGACATTGGGATTCTGCTTGGGATTGCATTGAATCTGTAGATTGCTTTAGGTAGAATGGACATTTTAACTATATTTATTCTTCCAATCCATGTGCATGGAATATTTTTCCATTTCTTTATGTCCTCCTTATTTCTTTCAATAGTGTCTTATAGTTTTCATTGTATTGGTCTTTGACCTCCTTGGTTAAATTTATTCCCAGATATTTTATTCTCTTTGTTGCAATTGTAAATGGGATTGTCTTCTTGAGTTCTATTTTGTTGTTTCATCGTTAGTATATAGAAATGCAATTGACTTTTGTAAGTTGATTTTATACCCTGCTACTTTACTGTAGTTGTTGATTGTTTCTAGTAGTTTTCCAATGGAATTTTTTTTGGTTTTCTATGTATAAGATCATGTCGTCTGCAAATAGTGAGAGTTTCACTTCTTCATTGCCTATTTGGAGTCCTTTTATTCCTTTTTCTTGCCTCATTGCTCTGGCCAGCACTTCCAGTACTATGTTGAATAAGAGTGGTGAGAGTGGGCACACTTGTCTTGTTCCTGTCCTCAAAGGAATGGCTTTCAGTTTTTCCCCGTTGAGTAGGATGTTTGCTGTAGGTTTGTCATATACGGCATGTATTATGTTGAGGTACTTTCCTTCTATACCCATTTTGTTGAGAGTTTTTATCATAAATGGATGCTGCATCTTGTCGAATGCCTTCTCTGCATCGATTGAGATGATCATGTGGTTTTTATTCTTCATTTTGTTAATGTGGTGTATCATGTTGATTGATGTGCGGATGTTGAACCATCCCTGTGTCCCTGGTATAAATCCCAATTGATCGTGGTGTATGATCTTTTTGATGTATTGCTGTATTCGGTTTGCCAATATTTTGTTGAGGATTTTTGCGTCTATGTTCATCAGTGATATTGGCCTGTAGCTTTCCTTCTTTGTATTGTCCTTGTCTGGCATTGGTATCAGGATGATGTTGGCCTCATAGAATGTGTTGGGAAGTATTCCATCTTCCTCTATTTTTTGGAACAGTTTGAGAAGGATAGGTGCTAAATCTTCTTTGAACGTTTGATAAAATTCTCCAGGGAAGCCATCTGGTCCTGGGCTTTTATTTTTTGGGAGGTTTTTGATGACTGTTGCAATCTCTTTACTTGTGATTGGTCTGTTCAGATTCTCTGTTTCTTCTTGATTCAGTTTTGGGAGGTTGTACGCTTCCAAGAATTTGTCCATTTCCTTTAGGTTGTCCAATTTGTTGGCGTAAAGTTTTTCATAGTATTCCCTAATAATCCCTTGTATTTCTGTGGTGTCTGTTGTAATTTCTCCTCTTTCATTTCTAATTTTATTTATTTGAGTCTTCTCCCTTTTTTTTTTAGTGAGTCTGGCTAAGGGTTTGTCAATTTTATTTATCTTCTCAAAGAACCAGCTCTTTGTTTCCTTGATCCTTTCTACTGTATTTTGGTTTCAATTTCATTTATTTCTACTCTGATTTTTATTATTTCCCTCCTTCTGGTGATTCAGGGCTTTGTCTGTTCTTCTTTTTCCAATTCTGTTAGGTGCAATTTAAGGTTATTTATTTGGGATTTTTCTTGTTTGTTAAGGTGAGCTTGTATTGCTATGAATTTCCCTCTCAGGACTGCTTTTGCTGCATCCCATATGAGTTGGTATGGTGTATTTTCCTTTTCATTTATCTCCAGATAGCTTTTGATTTCTCCTTTAATTTCATCAACGACCCATTGGTTGCTCAGTAGCATGTTGTTTAGCCTTCACATCTTTGTCCCTTTCCTAGTTTTTTCCTTGCAGTTGATTTCTAGTTTCACAGCATTATGATCAGAAAAGATGCTTGTAATGATTTCAATCTTCTCAAATTTATAGAGGTTTTCCTTGTTTCCTAATATATGATCTATCCTTGAGAATGTTCCATGTGCACTTGAGAAGAATGTGTACTCTGCTTTTTGGGGGGGAGTGCTCTCTATATATTTATTAAGTCCATTGCGTCTAGTTTTTCGTTTAAGTCCATTATTTCCTTATTGACTTTTTGTCTGGATGATCTATCTATTGATGTAAGGGGGGTGTTAAGATCCCCTACTATTATTGTGTTATGGTTAATATCTCCTTTAAGGTTTTTTAGCAGTTGTTTTATGTACTTTGGTGCTCCTGTGTTGGGTGCATAGATATTTATAAGTGTTATGTCTTCTTGGTGAAGTGTCCCTTTTATCATTATATATTGCCCTTCTTTGTCTCTCATTACCATTTTTATCTTGAAGTCTACTTTGTCTGATATAAGTATGGCTACTCCTGCTTTCTTTTGTTTGCCATTAGCTTAGAGTATTGTTTTCCATCCTTTTATTTTGAGTCTGTGTTTGTCTTTAGAGCTGAGATGTGTTTCCTGGAGGCAGCAGATTGTTGGATCTTGGTTTTTCATCCATCCTGCCACTCTGTGTCTTTTGATTGGAGAATTCAATCCATTTACATTTAGAGTGATTATTGATATATGAGGGTTTCATGTTGCTATTTTATTGTTTATCTTCTGGTTCTTTTGCATTTCCTTCATTTCTTGTCCCTTGTGTTGCAGACTGCAAATTCAATTTGGTATTTCTGCATGCTCATTCTCTTGGTTTTCTCTTTATTTGTCATATGTGGTTCTCTTCTGGTTATTTGTTTAGTGGTTACCGTGAGGTTTATATAAGTCATCTCCTGGATAAGAAAGTACATTTTCTGATGCCTCCTTTTTCCTGAGGCTGGGTCAATTCAATCCCTTACCTCTTCCCCTCCTTATTTGTTATCTCTTTATTCCAGATTGTGTCATGAATGTGTGTTTCCAGTGATGAGCTTAAATTAATTTTTGATGTTATCCAACTGTAGTTTGTTCTGGTTTAGTCTCCTTGCTTTTCTCCTTGCTGAAATCTTTGTATCCCATTTCTCATTTGTTTTTTTTTTCAGGCCTATGGGCATTCTTGAGCATTTCTTGTAGTGGGGGTCTTGTGGTGACGAACTCTCTTAGCTTTTGTTTATCAGGGAGAGTTATTATTTCTCCATCATATTTGAAGGATATTTTTGCTGGATAAATTATTCTCGGCTGAAGGTTTTTGTCTTTCATGATTTTGAATATATCATTCCAGTCTCTCCTAGCCTGTAGAGTTTCTGTTGAGAAATCAGCTGAGAGCCTGATGGGGTTTCCTTTGTATGTTATTTTGTTTTTTTGTTTAGCTGCCTTCAATATTATTTCCTTGTCACGGGTATTTTTCAAGTTTGCTACTATGTGGCGAGATGATTTTTTATTTCTGTTTATATATTTAGGTGATCTATTGATTTCACTCACTGTTATTTCCCTCTCGTTCCCTAGGTTGGGGAAGTTCTCAGCTATTATTTCTTTGAACAAACTCTCTGCTCCTTTTTCTCTTTCTTCTCCTTCTGGAATTCCTATTATCCTTATGTTGCTTTTCTTCATTGAGTCTGATATTTCTCGAAGAATTTCTTCATTTCTTTTTAGTCTTAGCTCTCTCTCCTCCTCTATCTGGAGCATTTCTGCGTGGCTATCCTCAATAGTGCTAATTCATTCCTCCATATTGTCAGTTCTGCTCTTTAAAGACTCCATTTTTTCCACTATCTCATTGATTTTGTTTTTCACCTCCCATAATTCTGATTGGTTTTTCTTTATGGTTTCAATCTCTTTTGTGACAAAATCCCTGAATTCGTTGATTTGTTTCTGTGTGTTCTCTTGTATTTAATTGAGTCTGTTTATGATAGCTATTTTGAATTCTCTCTCATTCAGGTTATCAAATTCTGTGCCTTCAGGGTTGGTTTCTGGGTGTTTGTCATTTTCCTTTTGGTCTGTAGCCCTGACAAATTGTCACAAGGATCCGACGAGGACAGCCTTATTTTTTTCCCTCATGATTAAAGTTAGTCCTGCAGTTTCCCCCTGCTGCCACTCGATGGAGATCGCCAGAGGTTTGCTCTGAGGCGGCTGCAGCCCCCAGAGGGATTATGCTGAAACGCCAGGTGTGTGGAGGGAGGGGTCCTCTCTTTCTCCTGCTTGACCCGGGGGTTTCCTTTCTGGCTCTCTTAGGGTGTTTGGTACACCCCCTACACCGTCCATCATCATTTCCCAGTGGGGATCTTGTGACAGTCTGTGAGAGCACCTGGATGGCGATAGTTTTCCCCGCTGTGGGCCGCCCCTCCCCCCTCTGTCTGCAAACCGCGCTGTCTTTGCCGATTGATTGGGGAGGGGGAGTACAACTTCTTACCTCTCCTCCCATCCTTTTGGGCTTCCTGTGCCTCCACTGTCCGATGTATGGCAGCAGGGGTTTCTTGGAAGTCCTTCGTAGTGTTTGATTGAGCTCTGTTGGAATGTGAATGATGTTTTCGTTGTGTCGTAGGGGGCAGAGATTCAAAGAGGGAATCTCACTCCGCCATGATGCTGACGTCACTCTCCTCCACCAGGTGTTCTTGAAAGCATTATTTCTCCAGTGGAAGTAAATATGTTCAATTTTTGAAAATCTGTCTTATAGAACAATTTACAATTGAGGAATTTAAGAATTAATGGGCAAATAATATTAGAAAATGAAGTTCTGTGAGAAGCCATTAACGCATTTTTAAATACGATTTTATAGTTATTTTAGTTTCATATTGCTTTTCTTTTGCTTTAGTAAAAATATCTGACATTTTATACATCTAATGAATAATACCTATTATCCTTAATCTAAGGCCCGTTTATTATACCTACATAATAAAAGCTCTTGAGACTTGACAATAGATGAAATTTTTTGTTACTATCATATCTTAGGTATCATCTAGAGACTTATTTCAGAACTGACTTCAAGCATAACACCTTTTCCTTAATATTTTATATTAGTTTTGTGGAAGGATCATAATAGCTATGTTCCTTTGTTTTATTTTTTCTTTCTTTTTAATGGTGTAGAGCTCTATTCAAAGGGAAAAAATATTCTGCAATGTACCAGTTTTCCATAAACAATTCCAAATCTCTTGTGATATAGGTAACCATTTCATGTTATCTAAGAATTCATGAAATTTAGAACTTTGTGATTTCTGAATCTCTCAGTCCACTTTGGGTCTTTACTATGGCATACTTCAAGCATCCAGATTTGCCTGGAAGAACTTGACTCTCTAATCAAGATTTTAAGTCTGGAGACACGTGTGAAACACACGTGTTTACATTCTCTTCAATTCTTCTTAAAGAATGGCTCATTCTTTAAGCCAAGCAATTTTTTATTATATTCCAATTAGACTTTAGAATTAAAAATGCATCCAATAATTTTTCTGTAAATGTTTGGTAAACTTTATCTATATAAGCCAGAGAGTAAATATTTTAGTCCTTGCAGGCCATATGGTCTCTGCTACAACTACTCAACTCTGTAGAAGGAAAGTGGCAATAGACAATTCAATAAAACTTTATTTACAAAAACGGGTGGCTTGGCAGGACTTGGGTCACAGACCTAGTTTGCCGACCCCTGATTGAGTGGCACGCACATTATATAATGTGGTTGTGTGCCCCATAATGACTTTTTGGTCAACGACGGACCACAAATATGATGGTGGTCCCATCAGATTAGTACCATATAACCTAGGTGTGTAGTAGCCTGTACCACTTAGGTTTGCATAAATATACTCTATGATGTTTGCACAACAATGAAATCGCCTACCAACACATTCCTCAGAATATATCCCTGTTGTTAAGCAATGAATGACTGTACAGCATATAAAGCTATATAGTGTATAACACTGAAATTTAGTTTTATACACAGACTTTAGGTTAAATACACTTCTTATCCAACTTTCTGTTAGTGTGGTGTCAACGCCTCAGTTTCTCTCTGTTGCTGATTACATATGAGATATCCACCAAATTACATATGATATAACCACCAAAAATGATGTGGATTAAGAGACAGGACCTTCCTTACAAATACCTTCACCCATAAAAAGAGCAAAGAGACAGATACAGAGAGATACATCAAATAATGTAAATCAATGAAATAAATTGGCTAAAGGAAAAAATGTTGAGAAAAAGAAACATTATCCTTGGTGTATATTTAATTCATAAATATGTATGATAATAGAACTCAAAATTTAGCTCTACCTTGTCTCCAGTGAAAGAAGGAAACCGATCCATTATAAAGATTTTTTGGCAAAAATATTTTTAAGTGATTTAATATCTTGGAATTAGATATTTCTGGGTTTCTACTGAGAGAACTTTCTCAAAGAGAAAGGATGATGTGGTACAGTGTTGACATTTCTGGAAACAATAGAATGACAGATCACATAGGAATTTTCCTTTTAATGCTTACACAGTGTGGGACATTGTAAGACCAAATTACAATTTTTTGGTGTTTCAATAATTAAATAACAAATGATAAATTAATATCCATGAAATCGTATTTTATTGATACTCTTTGTGGGTAGTGGCTCTAGGATAGTGAGTAGGATTCAGAAATGCTGCTGACTGATGGTCTGGCTTGAGCTAAGGACAGAATAGAATTTTGAGAATATAGGTGATGTTGTAATGAGGAGTCTGATTCTAGTCTTTGATGTTTGATGTTAGGCCTCACCCTTCCCTCTTCCTCTTCTTCGCACATCTGGACAAGCTGATGAGAATGCCTGGGTGCTCCCTTCTTTAATGCTGGCAGGAGATTCAGGCCAGATGAGTCCCCGCCTCCACAGAGAACCCTCCCTCTGGCCCCACCTCCTATCCACAATAAAAACCCAGAGTCAGTCTCCTTTCCTTGTTATCTCAAGCCATTTTGGACCTACTTGAAAGGCCTGCCTCATTCTTCCCATTTCAATCACATAAGTAACAAATCTTGTCATACACATTTGGAGTGTGTGTGTGTGTGTGTGTGTGTGTGTGTGTGTGTGGTCATCAGTGTTGACATCCAAAACTAACCTTTGGGTTGGGGTCCCGCCTGTTTTTGCAGAGTAACTATAACATATGTGCTTAGAGAAATTGATTTGTGTCAAATTGTGAAAGACTCTGAGTTTCTTCCTTTTCCAATATGAACCTGATCACCCCCAACATCATCCTCACCACCATTGACTCTCTACCCAGGTTATGGCATGATTAGAGCTTTACGTCAGGAAAATGCTTCTAGCACTGCTCTGCATGGAAAGAAGAGGCAAAGTCTTGAGCAGCGGTTATGACATTTGGCCGGGCAAGGGGGAAAAAAAAGGGCAAATGCAATGATTTTATAAATGAGAAAGCAAGAGAATTTGGCAAGTGACTGTGTGTATGTGTGTAGTACTGCAGATAGAATGATGGAGGGAGACAACAGCAAAAGAGAAAAGAATCACGACTACACCAAGATTTCACACTTGGGTATTAGTCTTCCTTAGGAAGCCAGGAGGGAAAACAGGATTTGTTGGAAAATAAATTCTTTTTTGGATATGTTGAATTTGATCTTCCGATGGATTATCCAGTTAAAAAGATCTAGAAGAGAACAGGAGAAAGAAATATCTAGCAAAGGACTGGAGATGGGGATAAGAAGTTATCTCCATAGTGGCAGAAGAAATTGTATTACTAGATTAAGACCTCAAGGGTGAAAGCTTAGAGAAAAAGGAGTGGTGGGAAATTTTGCATTTTGTTAAGACAGATAGTGGAACAATTAAAAGAAGCTTTGGAATACTTCCATAGCAAAATAAATAGTTCCTTCAGAACTACAGATCATTGACACCAATATGACTATCAATGCCAGATTGCATTCTGTCAAAAAAATCAATTGTTTAAATATATTGAAGAGTTTGAAGTGCTGATGCAAAATGTTGTTGACCAAGATCATGTTTTACTTATTGAATTGATTTAATTAAGATACAATACATTCTGAATATTGCTGGTAGGCTCCATAAAATTGTCAGGCTATTCAACCATTCTGGTCAAAGGGGCTAAGGGAAGGAAAGAGATTTATAACTTCATGGTTCAATGACATAATGAGTACTGTTAACTTAATTAATCATTACTAAAGTAACACTATGCTGGAAACAATAGTGATTCTTTGGGGGCAGGGCACCTTTCAATGCCACTTAAAATGTTTACATAAATTAAATACATCACACATCTTTAAGAATCCACGCATGCTTTTCTCTTAGCTGTACTTGGACTTGAAAAAATATTGCCCTTGGACTGTTCTAAAAAGATGTGTAACTAAATCACATAGAGATGACTGCATAAAATGAAGGCATTACAAAGGAATTTGAGATACCTTTCACTTAGCCTTGAATACTAGATAGAAGTGAGTGGGTTTGATGTTCCTGTTTGACTTATACAAATCTTTGAAAAGAAGAAAATATGCCCTCCCTAGGAGACACAGTTAGGTGCTAGGTGATGCAGATTGTCTTGCAAAATGGCAACTTGGTGATGCTTGCGTGACTTGAAACCTTCAAGTATTGAAGCTAATAATCAATGGTGGAAAATTCACGAATAAATGAAGAAGCAGAGTAAATTATATATATATATATCATATATATATGATAGTTACATATATATATATGATAGTTACATATAACAGCTAATTTTTGTTTTTAAATGGAAAATATTTTACCACGTCTTCGTTAAAATGTACAAATTGAACACGTTCCACATGTCCTATATTTCCCAGAAATACAACGATGAAAGACTATACAATCACCTCAGGCCCAGCAAGCATATACAATTTCTTTCCTACCAGTAAAGGTATTGTGGTGCAGCTCAATACTATCTTCAGTATGAAAACTGTACAGATTTTTGTGTAGCTGATAAGACACTTTGCAGAGAAAATTCTTTTTTAAAAGTTCAGATTGTAGCTTTTTGAGGGGCTACTACATACAGTTAGATTTTAAAGCTTCTGATGCTGACAGTTTCTAAAGGTTTCATGTTTTTTTAAATTTCTTGACTTGTGTATGGTAGCATAGTAAACTCATAAGAATTAGTATCAACAGTAAATTTTGTTTTTTAAATTGTATTTTTTTAAAATTTTGTAGTAAAATTATGTAAAAACAGGAAAGGTACTGTGATACAGATTGAGCTCCTTCAGCATTTCCTTGGCTAGTAATAGAACTCATCTGATCTACTTGTCTGTCTGTACTTTGGGGAATGGCAAGGACTGAGAGCATGTGGTAAACCATGATTTGCTGTTTTGCGTAAGTCCCACACTAATAAGAGGATGTTCATTTCACAGATAAACGTCCTTTTCTTATACTGAGGTTCCTTCGGTTGCATCTTGAACCTTAAAGCCCTCAGAGACTCAGGATTCATGTGCCTCAATTTACATGACTCAATCTGTTGTCAAAACCAGAGTTGCAGAATTGACAGTATCTCTACTTAGACACACAAGGGTCTCCAAATTTGTTCATGTCTACGGAAGCAATATATAATTCTGCTATTTACAAAGATAAAAGAGAAATAAATGATTGCTCTTAAAACGTATTTTCCTCTTCTTTCCATTCTTCATTTAAGGCCTTTTTTCTCCCCTTTAACTCTATGGGCCAAATCAGAGGTATTATAGACCCATTACCCCTTATTGAGTGTATTTTATCAAAGAGATAATGCAACAGAGTCTGCTGATTCTGTAGATAAAATGCAAAGCCCCTTAAAGCAAAACAAAAGAATAATTCAGTGAGATCTATGAAGAGTTCATATTTCTAACATAGTATAAATTTGTTACTTATTGTAGGACAAATTTTCCTAGGTAATATATTGCATATTATATTTCTATAGCAAGACACATTAATTGCCTGGGAGTTGAAGTACAATTGTGCAGGAGACATAGCTTTTATTGGTCAGTCAAATAAACAATTACAGGAGACTATTTACAGAAGCCCATGTTCATGAATAATATGGCAGGAATTTGTCTAAAAGCATTAGATTGCTTAACAATACTTTTTATTTTCTTTGTGTTTAAATATTTAAATCGAATTTCCTTGGTGTGCTATTTCTTTGAATTTTATTAAACATATGTAAAAATATAATTGTTTTCTTTGCCTAAAAATTTCAAACTTTTCATCGACTCTCCATTTCTTAATAGGAAAAAAAACCCTCTTTCCATACTAATTGCACTACAGCTTTTCAAGGAAAAAAAATGACAAAAACTATTTCTCTCCAGTTTTAGCATTCTAAAATTTTCTTCTTTTAAGATATGCAGCTGAAATCATAAGTCCATATGAATATTTGACAATGATTGGTTGGTCTGTTAATATGATCGCCTCAAATGGATAACTTTGACTCCAAAGAATAATTGCTTAGTAAAGTTGTCTATTTTTCTTAGTTATGGGGGCAACTGTCTCTTACTTGCACTAATACACCCTCTATATGAATAAATCTAAAAATTAGTGAGTTTTCCTCTTTATGGTTAATTTGGTTCACTAAAAAGTGGGAAGTTGACAAGTAATTGCAAAAAAGCAGAATGATAAATGCAGATTTAAGAATCAAAATAGAATTTCATTGGATTAATGTGGTTGCTATGCCTAATGCATCCCTTGTAGTTGATACTATGAATTAGGTACTTAGGAATATCAAAAAACCTTAATGGCTATTTTCAAAAACTATGGGTCTAAACAAAGATATTTCAATATTTATAACTATTCATACACATTAAGTATGAGTAACTGAGAATTACCCATTAAAGAGTAACTTTCGAGCTTTATGCATGAAATCTTAATTTCCAAATACAACTCCTGTCTTTTGCAAATGCTGCAACTTTTCTTGGTAACCCAACACATGAAACTGTAATTTAGGCTTAGCCCCAGTTATTAGAAATTTTCTTTGTTTACTTTCTTAGAAACCAAGAAGAATTATGGGGAAGAAAATTTGCATATCAACATATTTGATAGGCAAGATGCTTATGATGGATCTGTTGTCATTAGAAGAACACACCTGCTAATGGTGGGGACAAACTTGCTTTAAGCCATTCAAGCATTCAGTAAATCCCATAGATCCCAAACAAACATGCACATTTTCCTTATTTAACGCTAAAAAGAATACTATGAAATTTTAATATTTATAACTAATAGTGAAAAAAGAGTCTGACTGGCCATGCTTAAGTCACAATTCCAGCCCTGGTCCAAGCACCATGGACAGGACAAAGGGTACTGTAATTGGTTCAGTATAGGGAAATGTGCCAAACCCTGTAGTCAGGGGATCAGAATCTATTGCCAAAAGGGAAATGGATTTGCTGGGCAGCCAAGGGCAGAGTGGCATCATTTAATCAGTCTATTATTTTCTTATTGATTTCTAATGTTGTTCATTTTATTAAAAGTTTGCTTCACTTAACTCAAAATTAAATTAAATTCCAGGTGATTCCAAATATTTGGTACATTGGCGTGATGGTAAAAAACATTAGCCATTTTTTAGACTTAAATGCTCCTGAAATAAGAGAACAATCAGAAGGAACAGAGAGTTTAAGAGAGTACAATACTTAAACATAGTCCCACATTCTGTATTCATCATGTGACTTGTGAAATCCATAGGAGGTATTTTCAACCTTGGAATTTTAGGCCAGAACATGTTTTTATGGCCTGCCTTAAACAATTAACTAAATCCTTATAATTTTTGGAAATAGAAGCAAACTAACAACAAAAAGTAACATGTCTATAAAATGAATATGATCAACATCCAGTCCTGCCTGAGATAGTGATAAACCCACGTCACGTCATTGAGTCAGCGGAACAGGAAGACCACGAGAGAAGCTACATTTTTCCAGATGTTAAAGATTTATAAACAGGTTACAGAAGTAGCATATCCTGCTCTGAGTTAGCTTCGCCAACCAGATTGCTAAAGCTAAAGGAAAAGAAAAATAAAATGAGTAAGAAACCCAGGGGATTTTCCAATGGGAGGTTTGTGAAGGATGTTTGCTGGTACAGATCGCTACATGGGATAAACCTGGTTTTATGCTTCTATTTACATATTAATTATAATTCAACTATGGCACAATTAGGGAGGCTCAATACAAGGTTGTATAAAAACACCAATTGCATAAACAATAAGTATTGGGCTTTTGAGGATTGATAAAGTTTACTTAAAATGCTGTCACAGTTCTTGTCTCTTGATTTTATTCATGCGTAGTTTCCATTTTAATGATTGATTTATTATTTCTCATAAATTGAAATGAAGCTACTTTTGGCGGTAACAATCTCTCATTCCATTATAATTTCACATGGAAAAAATTTTCTTCAGGGGTTAGTGATTTTTTTTTCCAAACGAGGGAGACAAATCAATGAAATATCTATTACAGGAGATTGAAAATTATTTGTTTCATGACTGGAAATTAGAATAGTATTGTGCTAAACTGATATATTATTTAGGATTTCAAACATTAAAACAACTATAAAAAGGAATTAGAGCTAAACTATTACATAAATATAATACATAAATACTAAACAAAGATGAAGTTATTTATTGATCAGTCTAAATTGATTTTGTTGTTAAAAAGAGTCACTATAGGGGCCGGCCCCATGGCCTAGTGGTTAAGTTCACCGTGCTCTGCTTTGGTGGCCCAGGTTAGCGGTTTCAGATCCTGGGTGTGGACCTATACCACTTGTCACCCATGCTGTGGCGGTGACCCACATACAAAATAGAAGAAGATTGGCACAGATGTTAGCTCAGAGCTAAACTTCCTTAAGCAAAAAAACCAACAAAAAAAGTCACTATACATAGAGAAAACAGAGTTGATTTTAAATCAGTGTTTTTGAAAATATTCCAAATATTAAACATTATAACTTAAACATACAAAAGATGATAGAAATCGTGATACAATAAATCAGAGCTCAGGGGCAAAGGAGGTGCTGGGTAGTGATTTTCTAGGTGATTGTGACAAGTAGATGAATAGGAAGCCTGAAGCTTTGAGCTGAGGAAGAGGGGAATGAAAGACCACCTATCTGCTTTGGTTTCAATTATTTTTCATCTCATCTTTTCTTTTACATTTTCTTGTCTTATCTTTCTCTTCAGTTATTTTTATCTCTTACATTTTTTGCCTTGTATCTCTTTTTCTAAAGTCTATTAGTCAGTTTAAAGTAGATATTATGGAATATCCTTTCAATACTTATATAGTGAGCAACCACAGAGTATTGATTGGGGATTGGTGGAGGCACATGGTGATAAGATGTAAATATAAAGAATTTACTGTAAAGAAATATTAGAAATGACAGTAGGGTCATGCTGTCATTCTGTCCCAGTTGGTAAAATGACCACTTTATTCACTCAGTAGAACAACCTCTAGGACAGGAGATCTTAAACATTTTGTGCCCTGAACCCCATGAGCAGCATGGTAAAGTCTAAGGACCCCTTCTCAGGATATCTAATAAATACATAAAATAAAACACATAGGATTACAAAGGAAACCAATTTTGTCAAATACATTGACCAAAATATTAAAAAAATGTAAATTTGTAATCTAATCATATTATGTGCTTTTTAATTGAAATATTAAATAACCTGGTCAGTTATGTTATAACAGCAATCATAATTTCAAAATGGTGATGACATTAATGATATTTATAGATATCTATACAACTGTAATTTAATAAGAAAAACACAGATATGAAAATATGTGCAGTTTTTATTAGTGACAAAGTCATAGCTACTGCTTGATTATACTGTGGCTTGATAATATTTTCTGTCTAAATTCCTATGTGAAGGAAATGCAAATTTTCAGTTAAAGGCTAATGAAATTAAAGATGCAACTGTGTTTTATTATCCATCTAAAGTCAGAGATAAACTCAAGTCTATCCACAGATCTCGTATTACTAACACTTGCTGTAGATATAGAAACCATATTGCTTCGTCTTTCAGTTGATAACGTCAATAGCTCTAAGCCAGAACTTTCCAAATTTATGGACCAGCAGATCACCTGGGACCTTTATTTTTAATTTTCTTTCAAAAATACAGATTCTAGGGTCACTCCTAAACAGAACTCTAGGTAGCAGTGTTTAGACAACTATGCTGCTTATCTGACATGGGGGACATTTTGTAGAGATGTACAGTAGTTTCTCAGAATCCTGAGTGGAACCACACCAAGGAAATTGTCCCAGGTTTGTTCATAACACTCCCAACGCACTAACAAAAACAAAAATATTTAAACAAACAGACGCATAGTTGAAATATTTTGCACCCAAGTAACTTACGGCAAATGGCCAGAAATTAATTCATGTGTGTGTGAGAGACAGAGATATTCCTAAAATAACAGCAATATAGAAAAATAGAAAACATATAAACTAGAATGTTTATCCCACTTGGAGAGAATGTCTTTGTTAACATAACAAGCATCAGTCTTTTTCTGTGTATTTTGTCTCTTTCATAGTTCTTTTAGAGGAGATTATCAATATTCTCAATAATAAGAGGTGTTTATATTATTGATGTCCATTCTGATGAAGATGAAAATCCCAAACTTCTTCTTCCTACCAACATTAAGGACTTGCTTCAGTCAGATGTGGGGGAATCAGAAGACACTCTCATAATATGAAGAACAATAGGATTCTTATCCTGGAAGTTGGGGGGGATTATTGAAGATATTCGAGAGATGAAAGAACTTCAAATATCCTTCAGAGACCAACTCAGTATGACATAAAATATGGGAAAAATAAAGCCTCTTATTTATCTCCAAGTATTGTGTGTGGGAGAGGGCATCTCTTGGCTTTCTTTTCCAAACAATGTTAGTTCCAACTAGCAAAATATGGATAAAAACAAATTAGAAGTTCATTACCAAAGCAGTTCTAGATTCTCTAAGTTCTAATCAAGTGAAAGAATAGGACACTCCTGAGTGAAAAAGTAAACTCCATTTCAAAAAGAGGCTGAATACAGTTAAGATGGAGTAAGGAAACTCATCCTACCTCTTCCCCTGATTGCAACTAAAAGAAAATATAAAGACTCATTGGAGGATTGTGAAAATTAAATGAGAACAAGTGGATAAGATAAGAGAATTAAAACCCAAATAACAACTTGAGAGATGATGAATTAACTATATTTTCCCTCCCATATTTCCTGACTTAGATTCTAAGGCTGCCCAAACCACAAATATGTGCAGACAGGTGATATTCCTCTCAGACAGAGATAGCCAGAGGACTAGGAAGGGGGTCCCCAGTCCTGTGGAGCTCTTTTGATTCTCCTGGTCTTACCCAAGTCAAGTCTCAGTTACAAAACTGCACCCACGTGTTGGCAGTGGTGTGCAGTGGGGTGGGGGTGGTGGTGACAGTGTTCCCACAGGGTCTTTTTACTTGCCGCTTTACCCAAAGTAGACCCAATCACAGGAAGGAGCAACAGTACATGGAGGCTAAAGCCCCCACTTAGCAAGAGCACCAGGAAAAATAAAAAGCCCTGGGAGCCCCCATGTGTGGGGGAGATCATGAAGAGACTAGAACTGGAGGAAGAAATTGTTTGAACTTCTATACAGTCTTGGGCTCACCTCCAAGCTGTGCATGTGTGAAATTGACTGGATTCAAAATAGCAAAGGCTTTAAGAAGTGAACTTTGAAATAGACCACCACTCCTCTTCCAGACTGGCCCCTGGGTGGTGAACATGTAAAGCTGACCAGAATAGTAATGCAAAGCCTTTGAAAACTAAAATGACATTGGAGCCACAGCCCACAGAAGGAGGGTCAAAAGTTGCAGTGTGAAATCTAACCAGGTTAATTGCCTGCTGAAATGAAAACAAAATCAACATTCTCCAGAAGATTTTAGCAGGAATGAAAATGTCCAGGATATAGTCCAAAATTACTTGACATACAAAAACAAGGAAAACAAGCAAATATTATTAATGAGCTCATCTTAAATTATTCAATAAGTGGGAAATTTTTCTATATGTATATAAGTATGGGAACATACTAAAAGTATGTGCATAACATGTATATCTACATACATTATAAATTATATATACTGCAATATATAATATATATGTATATTGTCAAATTAACAGATTTAAAATTTAGGTATATATCCACTAAATGAGGAGAAGAAAGCAAAATTATTATTTGAAGTGATTACTGAAACCATCATTGCTCTTTAAACATCAAATATTTTCTATATCATTTTGATCTAATTAATCTTGTAAATGTGTATTAACATCTAGATAGTTATATGTGCAGGCTTTCTGTTTTTCTTTCTTTTTTTCAGTAAACCTCTCTACTGAAATGATAATTAAAGCCTATAAATTGTGTTAATCATTTTTTATAAAGAAAATGTCATAACATGCCTATGTTTTAAAAAATTAGTCCAATAGCAAGAAAAAGGCTTATAATGAAAAGCAATAGCCTTCTGACCTATGCCTTCTCACTCTCGCTGTTAATCCCCATTTTGACAAATTTTCTTTTAGCTATTTATTTTTATAGTCTTGAAATCCATATATAAGATAGCTTTACTGCCATTAGTTTTACACAAATTTTAAATATTGTCCATTTATGTTAGACAGTGTTTAGTTCTCTAGTGTCATCCCTTCAATTGTCCTCATTCTACCAATATAGTATATTTTAAATTTAGTGATTATTTTTTAAACATTCAATACCCTTTCACATCTTTTTCTTTGTTCTGTTAACTCTAGGGGGCACACCTTTATTTACCTATTCATCTATAGAAGAAGACGTTAGTGTCCCTAGTCTTCACCAAAGCTCCTCTTCTATCTCCTAAATGCAGTCATTATAATTACTTCTTTTAGTTGTCAAGTTTTTTTCCCCAAAAAACGTACTTATCGTGTAACTGGAAGTTTGTACCTTTTGACCACCCTCACCCATTTCCCTCAGCCCCCACCCCCACCTCTAGCAACCACAATCTATTCTCTGTTTCTGTGAGTTCAGTTTTTTAGATTCCACATATAAATGAGATCATACAGTATTGACTTTCTCTTTCTGACTTATTTTACTTAGCAAAATTCTCTCACAGTCCAGCCATGTTGTCACAAATAGCTGAATTTCCTTCTTTTTTTGGCCGAATAATATTCCATGGTATGTATTATTGTCAAGTTAAATAACTATGATTACAAAGCAGAATGTAAAAATAAGTCTTTGTGTTTTGTCTATAGTTTAAAATCAATATGCAGTAATTAATATTGGAATCTTTAATAGTAATAGAAAACATGTCAAACTGATATACACATTAAACCTGATGACTAAAATTTCATTTCCTTAACTCTGTCTGGGGAAAGAAAAAAAAAAAAAACACAGAACAACAATTATTCCCGTCTCTTAAATGTGAACCTCAATACTGTGTGCATAATGTTAGCAGAATTATCATTTTAGCTTCTAAAAATTTGATTCCACGATGCAGGAGTTTGCATTATTAACCAGAACCCTATATTATTCTGCTGCAGAAATTCTATAGATATTTTTGTGAAAATAATAGTCTAGAACATTGCTACTCAAAGTATAGTCCTCATAGGGTTTGTAGACAAAATACAAAATACACAGTTAAATTTGAATCTCAAATAAGCAATGAATAATATTTTAGCTTAAGTCTGTCCCATGCAATTTTTAGGGCATACTTGTCCTAAAAAATACTTGTAGTCTATTTGAAATTCAAATTTAACTGGGAATCGTATATTTTATCTGCTAAATCTGGCAATCCTAAGTCTTCTGATCAGCAGCATCAGTATCACTCGGGGATTTGTCAGAAATGTAGAATCTCTAGCCCCATCTCAGACATAACTGAATCAAACTTTGCTGGTTTCAACAATACCTAGACTACTTCTGGATTCAACTCAACATGTAAAAAACTTAGAAGTCATCACTCAGAAAAAAAAATGTGAAAAAACTGAACATCAACAACTATTCTTTGACCAACCAAAGAACTAAGATTGCAGGGAAAACTGCCACTCCAAAATTTGGAGAGACAGGTGGATCCAGAAAGTCACAATCAATGTCTGATTACATGGAGCAATAAACGGGCAGAAATACTTAATGATAATTTTGACAAATTACTGGAGGCTGAGTGAGGACTGGCATGAGTGGGAGAAACTCCTGGCAGCTGTAGTTTTAGAATGACCCCCCACTCTTATATAGGTTTTGCCTCTAGGAAGCCCACCAAATTTCATGGTATAATGCCAAGGGAAATCCCTTGTGGCTCTGGCAAGAAGAGGTGAAAAGTAACACTTGTGAAATATGCCTAAAGCATTCTCCATAACAACAGCCTTCTCTCTAGGGTCAAAGGACTTACCAGAGTCTTAACCCACATTGGGGTAGTGGAATTTCTCCAGTTCCATCCCCCTTAACCTTCCTGTGTCACATAAGTTGGGGAAATGCTAAGAAATACTTGTGAAGGTCACAGTGCAAGAACACTGTACCACTAAAACCTGAGACATAATCATAAGATTATGGAAGGCTTCCCCTCCCATTTACCTCATCATAATACCAGCAGGCTGTATGTAATAATAGCAGATTACAGCTAAAAGACCTGCAGGATGCAGACTATATCTGAGGAGGAATTCTTAGAGAAACCCAAAGACAACAAGGGCTACAACAATGATAGAGGAATTTGAAGCCTCAGGCACACTCAGCTCCAGCAAGCATTAAACACAGACCAACTCCTAGTTATATAACATAAAAGCCCCTGCCAAAGGCTTATTTACTTCACTTCCTATTATCCAATACATTATGTTCAAGTTTCAAGTAAATATTACAAGTCATGCTAACAGATGAGAAAAAAAGACCACATTCTCAAGAGACAAAACAAGTCTCAGAACTAGACTCAGAGATGATACAGATTTTGTAATTATCAGACAGAGAATGCAAAATAACTATGATTAAAAATTTAAGAGCGCTAATGGAAAAAAAGTGAACAACATACAAGAGTAGATAAATAATGTAAGCAGAAGGATGAAACCTCTAAGAAGGAATCAAAAGGGAATGCTAGATGTTAAATTAGATACCTACATGGTTTGTACACATGAAGTTTGAGAAGCGTCTGTCTAGAATATGGTTAGCAAGTAAGTTTCACACAAGATCCAAAGTACTATTTCATTTAATTTCCCTCTCAAGGCAGATAACCACTTGACTTTCCTTAACAGTCCTGTTCAAAACAAGTTTTTATCCTGTGAACCAGGAAGCTAGCACTCCTTGTGTATTTCCATCTTGAGTAAGGAAAAAGAATCATAAAATGTTTTGTCTGAATGATACCCAAGGAAAATTTAACCTAATACTCTCATTCTAAATGTAGATACTATGACTTAGAGATGTCTCTTGTGCTTCCTATTGATATTTGCAAAACTGTGATTGGGATTTTCATATATAAGAGATGCTCCTATTTCTATACAATATGAAAGGAAGATAAAGCTGGATTATAGCACTACTGAAAAATCGTTCATTTACAACCATCCTTGGGTTCTTTAAGAATAACAAATTTCTAATATTCTCACCATAAACTAAGAGTCTAAAATGATATTCATATCTAGAAAATAGAATACAAATCAAATCTGGTAAATTTCCATCAGCCTGATACTTTTATCCTCCTTTTTCTTCTCATCATCATCATTATTTGACAGTATCTTCAAAGTTAAAAAGCAAGTTGAAACTCATAGTTAAAATTGGTCCTCACAAAATTCTACAGGTTGGAAGTTCAGAAGTCATCATTTCCAATTTTGAGTTAAGAAAACTGAAATCTGAGAGCTAAAGAAACTTACTTCAGGTCGTTTGACTCTAACTGAAATTGTCTGCAAAGGCATTCAAATGAAGCTTCATGAATTAGTGAGTGAATAAATAAATCAGTGCATACATGTGTTGATTCAAAATGTGTTTAAATGTAAACTAGAATATTTAAAATACACCATAAGTAACTATATCAGTTGAACGGCTTAAAAACACATCCAGTGAAAATTGTCTTTGTATATTTGAAAATAACACTTGGCTCTCCCTATAATCTATCATTTCCCTTAAACTACCATCATAGTTTCTAATAAGTGGGGAAAGAATGATATCCTTTGAAAGTCAAACAAGTAATATGCTAAAAAAAATACAAATACAAAAAATGTTTTTCAGCTATAACCATCTAAAATATATTGTGCAAGAAGTGTATTTTACATGAGGCAATCTCCTTAGGAAATGCTACAATAAACCTAATTTTCTTGTAGAAGAATTTTCACTGTTTTAAATCTCATTTTCTTTTATTTTTCTAGATTTTTGTAATACAGCTCAGGCGATTGGTGACAAAAACAACATAATGAATTTTCAGGCTGCATAATTTATGACTTCATACTCATAGCAACAGTTTTAACCTCTACTCGTATTTACATTTGCCCTCTATTTCCCAGATTCAAATGGTCTTTCTAAGGAGATTGGTTTCATGCAGAGACAGGATAGTAATCAGAAATTTCTATCTTACAATAAATCAGAGTGATTTCTGTCCACATTTGTGGCCACCATTGAAACAAAATGCACCTCTGACTGGAGGATGAACGTGGGCTATTAACTACTTGAGTTTTGATTTCCAATAAAGACACCTTTTCAGTTGGTTTAGTGCTTCCAAAATAGGGGTGTGGTTTCCTGGTATATTAGAACAATTTAGCTAACAGCTGAAGTCCTTGCCAGTTTATAAAAACATCTATAAGTACCATAATTTTAGCAAATGTTTGTGATGCAGAAAAGGAAAATAAGAAAAATGAAAACAGAGGAGCATATATTTTATTGATATTTTTAAAAGTGAATTGCAAACCATTTAAATTCAGACTCTTTTGCAGAAGTAAATCAAAATATGAAGATTTCCCCCAATACCTTAAATAGATTGGCATCATGTGACAGGATTGCAGCAGAAATGTCATCAACAATGGCAAATATGAATAAATTACTTGGAAGTTTGAGTCAGAAAAAATTGACATTCAAAAGACCCAGGCAGCCCAGACAGTCCATTATCCATTTAACCACATAACTGCTCAGATGCAACTGCCTGATCATTGCTGGCCCAGATGCTTTAGCAAGAAAACTGCCTGCAAAAGCCAGGCATCTGGATGTAGCAATTGCTAGAATGAAGATGAGATAATTTACAAGGACCCCTAAAACGACAGGAATTTTTGCTTTTCTAAAGAGAACATTTGGTGAGTTACAAAGCAGCACATACTACATATCCTGGGGTGCAGTAAGGAGCAAGCCATGCATTATTATGCCTTAAGTAAAAAAATCAGACTTGTTCACATAATTGCACACACTTGAGGTTTCTTAATATCATTTAGTAAAGTGCCAAATATGCTGATGAGGCTGCCCCTAAACTGTTTTTGTTATTAAAAATTGATCTGACTCTTTTTAATTTCCACCTAAAGTTTGATTTTTGTTTTCAATTTCCAATAGTCTGACTTTTTGAATATGTAGTGTCGTAGACAGAGATGTGACAGGAAAAATTAGATCATGCAGTAAAGAGGAAGAAGAAAAATCTGAGGATATGGGACCATTAGTCCACATCATGAAGAAACAGCTTATCAATTCTGGGATAAAATCACTCAAAGCAGCCAGCTGGAGTTTCATTAATGGCCATCAAAACAAAGGGCATATTTTCCAAAGGGATATTCTCTTATTATATAGGCATGGCCATTTCAGCAGGTAGAATTAAACGGCAGCCATATCACCACTTGAACTGTCACCTTTCAGCATAATATACATACCCTTGCTTCTTTCCTTTCTTTTATATCTAGGACCAGGTTGTTGACTCCAGGCAAATTCAGTAAAAACTTTACCAGAATATAGACTGAAGAGTGCTATATGTTTACCCAAGACAGTTAAAATAAGCTTAGTCAGAGAACAAGTGTCAAAGCCATGGCCAAATTGGAAAGCAGAAATAAAGTCACAAAGATGGTGCTGAATGATCACTCATTCATTTATTCATTCGGCAGATGCTTATTGAGCAGCCACAATTTACCAGATTAATAAGGATGAACAAGACAAGTCCTCTTTTCTCAAGATAATCATTTGATTGGTGATTGACGTGAGATGATTGTTAAATCCTTATATTCCTTGACTCCAGTTCTGCTCTGCTGAATCAACTTCTATGGAACTTTGGTTTCTGAATCCACATAAAACCGAACTCTTCAGGTTGTATTAGTTAACGATTGAGAACCACTGGTTTATTGGGATTCAGATTGTTAAGCTGATATTTCCAGTATATCATCATGACACGGAGCCTTGCCTCTTTTCTACAGCAACTCATTATTTTTAAAGTTTTAAAATTATACTAATGAATTACATTTCATTTCTCTTAATCCAAGTTTTATTTTTCTTGTAAAGTATTTTATGTATATAAATCTTCTTAAAAGTTATCTTATCGAAAACCCACTTAAAGTAAACCTTCTAGGAAGGAGACAGAATAACATATAATATTGAAATTACATAACATCAATTAAGTTCCAGAACATTTCTGTTACCCTTGTTACCTCCCAGTTAATCCCCAACCTCTTCCCAGGTTTGAGGCTTTAACAACAGGGCATAGGTGATGGGTACAAAGATTTTATATAGAAATATCATGAGGAGTGCAAAGTGTAGTTTCTTAGAGTTAAGAGTTGAGACTCTAGAATCATAATGCCTGAACTCACCA
This sequence comes from Tapirus indicus, assembly GCA_031878705.1. Lineage (NCBI taxonomy): Eukaryota > Metazoa > Chordata > Mammalia > Perissodactyla > Tapiridae > Tapirus > Tapirus indicus. The sequence continues at coordinate 24,440,723 of CM062927.1, read as the reverse complement.
ATCCCACTATATATTAGTTGTGTGATGTATGTTTAATTTTATGAAGTAATCACTGTTCTGATTTTTATCACAATAAATTATTTTTTAGTGCTCTTGCACTTCATATTTGTACTCTTTTGTGTCTGGCTTCTTTCACTCTATTATAATGTTTTTGAGATTAACCTACATTGTTGTAAAGAGCAATAGTTCATTCCTCTTTAGTGCAGAGTATTATTACACTTTATGGATATAGCATCTTTTCTTAATCCTTTTTTCTGTTGATACATTTGGTTCATTTCCAGTTTTTTACTATTAATAATAACACTGTAACAAACATTTTTTGCAGACAGATGTTTTCTTTTTTTTTTTCAGTAAGTACCTGGGTATGGAATTGTGCAGTCATTGGGTAGATGAAAGGTTAATTTTCTAAGAAACTGTCTTCAGTTACACAAAGTCATTGTATAATTTTACACTCATACCAAAAATGTTAAGACTAACATTGTCCCACAAGCTAGCTAATACTGGGTGTTGTCACATATTTGTTGTTATTTTTGTAACTCTTCTTGTGGACGTGAAACAGTGTGTAACTGGGATTTTAATATGCATTTTCATATGAATAATAATTTTAAACACTTTTTTATGTGTCTAATAGTTTTGTGACATGTCTGTTCAAGTGTTTTCCAATTTCTTCTTATTGAGTTATTTTTCTACTGATTTATAGTTCTTTCTATGGTCTAAATACAAGTTCTTTGACAGACATGTGTATTCAAATGTTGTATCCCAGTCTCACAGTCTCTGGCCTGTCTTTTAATTTAATCAATAGTGTTTTTAAGTGAGCCAAGGGGCTGCGTGTGCTCCTAAATTCAAATTCATCTCTCTCTTTTTTTAATGATACTGCTTTTTAGGTCTAGTTCAAGGAAACTTTTTCTATCCCCAGGTCATGAATATTTTCTCTTATGTTTTCTTCCACAAACTTTGTTTTAACAATGCATGTATAACAGTGATCCTCTTTGAATTAATTTCTGTATCAGTGTGATGTAGAGGTCAAAGTTAATTTTTTTCTTTATGTTCCAAACATTTATGGAACACTAATGTGTGCCAAGTATCCTTCTAAATGCTTTTCAGATATTACATTAATTCCTACAGAAGAAATTGAGGTATTTTTAAATAAACTTTATTTTTTAAAGCAATTTTAAGTTCACAGCAAAATTCAGCAGAAGGTACAGAAATTTCCCAAATACTTCCTGTCTCTTCCCAATCACCTCCCCCTCTATCAACATCCACACCAGAGTAGTATTCTTCTTTTAATAAATGAATCTACATTGCCACATCGTTATCACCCAATGTCCATTGTTTACATTTGGGCTCACTCTTGGTGTTGTATATTCTATGAGTCTGCATAGACTTATATAGTATAATGACGTATATCCACCATTACAGCATCATACAGAATAGTTTCTCTGCCCTAAAAATCTCTGCTCGACTGATTCATCCCTCTCTCTTCTTTAACCCCTGGCAACCACTGACCCTTTTACTGTCTCTATGGTTTTGCTTTTTCCAGAATGTCATGTATTTGGAATCATGCTGCATGCAGCCCTTTCAAATTGGCTTCTTTCACTTACTAACACGCATTTAAGGCTCCACCATGTCTTTTCACGGCTTGAAGCTCATTTGTTTTTAGTGTTGAATAATATCACATTGTCTGGATGTACAACGGTTTTTCATCTATTCACCAACTGAAGGGCATTTTGATTGCTTTCCAGTTTTGACAATTATGAATAAAGCTGGTATAAATATTCAGTGCTGGTTTTCGTGTTGACATAAGTTTTCAGTGCATCTCAGTAAATATCAAGGAGTGTGATTGTTGGGTCATATGGTAAGAGAATGCTTACTTTTGGAAGAAACTGCCCAACTGTCTGCCAAAGTAGTTGTATCATTTTGCATTCCCACTACAATGAATGAGAGTTCCTGTTGCTCCACATCCTCACCAACGTTTGGTGTTGTCAGTGTTCTCCACTTTGGCCATTCTAATAGGCTGGTAGTGATATCTCATTGTTGTTTTAATTTGTAATTCCTTTGTGATATATGATGTTGAGCATCTTTTCAATGATTATGTGCTGTCTATGTATCTTTTTTGGTGAGGTGTCTGTCTAGGTCTTTGGCTCATATTCTAACTGGATTCTTGGTCTTCTTACTGTTTGGCTTTAATATTACTTTGTCTATTTTTGATACAGTCCTTTATCAAAGTTAAGTTTTTCCATGTTTTTTCAATTTGCTCCAGAATAATTTTTGAAAAGATATTCCCTTCCCCATTAAATTGTATTCATGCCTTCATGTAAAATCAATTGGTGATATTCAGTCTGGATGTGAAGGCATGAACTTGTCTCTCTCTCCTCTCCATTTTAAATTGAAGTATAAATCCTGGAAATGATGCAGGGGACAGCCAAAGGGGAACTCTGAAAGGTGGAAGAAAGAAGGTGAATTGATTAGGAATCCAGCAATGGAGGAATAATACAGCAGCATGTTATGACACTATATCCAAGAAAAGGTGACCTAGGCCTGGCAATTCCTGACCCCCAAACCAGCAGTAAATGGTGGTTCAGTTCCTTCCCAGGATGAACAGTAGTTATACAGAAACACCAAGAAACTATTACATTAGAGAAGAGGAACGTTCCCAAATCAATAATCTGAGTTGCCACATCAAGAAATGAGAAATAGAGTCAAATAAATTGAAAGCAAGCAGGAGGAAAAAAATAGTAAAGATAAGACTAGAAGTAAATGAAATTAAAAACAGTACAGCAGAGGCTGGGCAGTGGAGGAGCGGTCAGGTTCACGAGCTCCACTTGGGCGGCCATGGGGTTAGCAGGCCTGGATCCCAGGTGTGAACTGATGCACTGCTGTCAAGCCATGCTGTGGCAGAGTCCCATATAAAGTAGAGGAAGGTGGGCATGGATGTTAGCCCAGGGCCAGTCTTCCTCAGGAAAAAAGAGGAGGATTGGCAACAGATGTTAGCTCAGGGCTAGTCTTCCTTACAAAAAACAGAACAAAACAGTAAAGCAATAGAAAATCAAGGAAGTGAAATACTGCTTCATTGAAAAAATCAATAATATTGATAAATCTTTAGCAAAGTTGACAAAAAGTAAAACTATAGGAGACACAAAACAACAATACCGAGAATGAAACAGGAGGTATCATTATAGACCATGCATGCAGCCATTAAATGGGTAATAAGGGAATATCACAAACAACTCTACACTCAACTTAGTAGAAATGGGTTTATTCCTTCAAAACTACTAGGTACTAAAACTCAACCAAGCCGAGATAGATGATCTGAATCATACTAAACAACTAAAGAAAGTAAATTCTAAATTAAGAACCTTCTGAAAAAGATATTTTCAGACCCAGATAGTTTCACTGGAGAATTCTACCAAACGTTTAAAGAAGACTCAACAACAATTTTCACAATATCTTCCAGAAAATAGAAGAGAACATTTCCCAAGTCATCCTATGAGGTCACTATTACCCCGATACAAAAAACAAACAAGCATAGTATAAAAAAAATAAGAAGGAAAAGAGAAAACTATAAACCAGTACAGACCAATATCTCTCATGAACATAGATACAAAAATTTTCAGCAAACTACTAACAAATAGTGTACAAAACAGTAGATAAAAACAATAATACACCATGACCAAGTGGGATTTATTCCAGATGTGCACAGCTGGTTCAACATTCCAAAATCAATAAATGTAATCCACCATGTCAACAGTCTAATGAAAAAAAAAATCATATTATCCTATCAATGAATACAAAAAAGCATTTGACAAAATCTTATACTCATTTATGATTTAAAAAAACAAAACAACTCTCTCCATTTAGAAGTTAGGAAATGAGGAGAGTGACCTTGATAAAGAGCTACAAAAAATCTGACAGCTAATATCATTCTTAACAGTGAAAGACTGAATACTTTTCCTCTAAAATTAGGAGCAAGGCAAGGATGTCCAGTCTCTTCTCTTTTTCAATACAGTATACTAGCCTCTGTAGGATTAGATCAATTCCTCTCAAAATCCCAGAAAGCTTTTTTGTAGATATAGACAAGGTTGTTCTAAAATTTTTATGGAAATGCATAGGTCCTAGAATAGCATAGGCCCTTGACATAAAAGTATAAAATGAAAGGAATCACTCTACCAAATATTATGGCCTATATAGCTACAGTAATCTAAATAGTGTGGTATTGTCAGAGAGATAAGCACATAGGTAAGTGGAATAGAATAAATAACCCAGAGATCGAGCCACAAAAATATATCCGATTGATTTTTGACAAAGTAACAAAAGCAATTCAATGAAGGAAGGATAGCCTTTTAAAACTTTTTTTTTTTTTTTCAGAAAAAAATATAACAGAAAGTTCTTGTCATCTAGGGCTGGTCAAAGAGTTTAGACTTGACATCAACAAGCACACTCCACAAAAGTAAACAAATAATAAATTGGACCTCATCAAATTAAAAACCTTCGCTCTGTATAAGCCCAGTGAAGAAAAACTGTGGTACCTCCTTACTCTAGAATACTACTCAGCACTAAAAGAAATGAACTATTGATGCACGCAACAAGTTAGATGAATCAGGCACTTATATTACTAGTTGATTTCCTTTATTTTGGAGGAGGCTTGGTTTTAAACATTATTACAGAGTTCCTATGTCGGCTTTTCCCTTAGTTTTAGGTGTATTACTTAATCCAAGGAAATAGTTTTTATTTCTAAGCTATGACCATTGTAGAGTTTCAGTAGAAAGTTTTTATCACACCATTTTATCTAGGTGTGATTTCAACTTCAAAGCGTTTCTCCTGCAGTTGACAACAGCTGAGAGCTTTGATCACATTTTTAATCTTACAGTTATTTTTTTCTGAGAGGCTTCTTGGAACCTATATGTACATGAATGGTTCAGGGTCAGCCAAAGTTTTGTGGTAGGTTTATGCATATTTAGGAATTTCACTATCTCTAGAAAAATTCACTCCTCAATTTCCAGACATTCTGGAAACTCCATTTTCTGACACCTCAGTTTAATAAGATTGTTGCTGCTATTTCTGCTTCAGTTATAGGTGCCCCACACAATGCAAATCAGGAGAACCTTTAGGGTAAAGACTCTTTAAAGACAGATCTTATCCAGTGATGTACCTTCTCTCAAGAGTCAGATTCCCTCCAGTTTTTCTCTGCTCTTGTCGCCAATGTATGTAAAGTTTATCATCGTTATCTAGAGGAAGATCATTCCCATATAAGCTACTCCACTACCCTTAGTAGAACTGGAACTTCACCTGGGTACCTTAGAAGTTAATGATTTACCCTAAAGAAGCTCATTGTACTATTCATGTTTTTCCCCTTATTTTCTGATGCTTTGACATCTACTGGAGGGACTGCCCCTCCCAAGGTTAGCTAATTCCTAGAGATAACAAAAAACTCACCTGGAATCATACCTTTCAAATGCAAACAACAAATCCAGAGTCCACACTGCCAATCTCTGTGGAGCTCTCACTTTCTGGGCCATTATTCCCCTGCCCAAATCACCCTGGGTCAGGTACCAGACAAGCAGAGACAGCTCCTATAGCCCAGAGCTCACTAAAACTATTCAAACTAGCCAATCCTAAACCCGATTACTCAGCCTTACCCATTCCTTCCTATGAAAACCACCATAAAGCCTCTTGCTCACATTTTCCCTTCAGGCCCTCCACCTTTCAACAGACACTGGGTGCTTCACCTTGCGGCCCTGTGGAGCATGCCCTGCTCCTGTTTCTGGGGAATCTATGAGTATAAAAATGTCTCCCTTCATGACAGTCATTTCCATGTCTGCATGTCTCACCATACCCAGTTAAAACAAATCCCAGCTATGCTTGAAACACTCATTTAGTAGATCTGGAACTCTATAAGTTAAAAAATTTCCTGAGGTATTTCTTATCTTACACAAGTTTTGGAAACGCCGTGGTAGACATAAGCCACTAAGAGGGAAGTGATGGCTAAGCTAAATCTTGAAGGGTGATGACGAGTTAGCCTGGCAGGAGATTTCCAGAGAGATGGTAACAACAAGTATAAAAAAGAACAGGGGTGAGAGGACATGAAGACCTACAACATGGCTGGAGTAAATTTGTCAAGATTGAGAGCTTGAGAATAGACCCCTAAAGTAGATACTGTGATGGCCTAACAGGCATTACTGTGGAGGTTTGGCTTTAACTGGTGGTCCATAGGGGACTCATTGAAGGAATTAAATTGAGAAATGGCATGATTAACATGCATCTAGATCTTTTGAGTCCTTGTTCTTTTCTGTTTTTAATACCTCGTATTGTCTCCCATTAGAATTACCAACTAATGTAGTCCCCCTTGCTATCCTAAAATTGAAGGAAAATGGAGATGTTACACATGACTGTGGTCACAGCGTAATCAGTTTGTAAGTTTTCAAATGACGCAGCACAAAATATTATATTGGATTTTTTTTAAAGGCTGGGCATGAAGGAAATGAAAAATGAGCTAAGTAAAATTGATTGAAATCAACAGTAGCTTAAGAAATCTGCTGTGTAGAAATATGTGCTTTTAAATAACAGGTAGAGGACAAGCAATCTATAATCAGTCAAGTGCAATCTGGATGCCAATTAACAAAAGCAAAGCCAGGGTGATCACGGTAAAGACATATGTCTGATGGTCAATTTGGAAAGGCCAAATGTCTATGACATTGACTTTAAAGCAGAAAAATGGAACAATATTTGGAATATAAAAAGTAAAAATGGACATTTTGTATTTTTAGTGCAAAGCATATTGACTATGGCTGGAACTGTTTATTTTTTTAGTGGTGGTAGGGGTTGAGTATCATGGAGATATATGCAAAGATTAAATTGCAACAGGTTGGGTCAATGCAAAGTAATGTAAACAATATGAGAGACTTTTGAATTAAATCAGCTCAGGCAGCAAAATTACTTGATACTGTGTAAATGAAATCTAAGATCTAGGTGGAAATAAAATCCAAGTGGATAGGCTCAGAAAAGAGCAGGGAGTCCGGAAGTTCATCAATCCAAAATTCTGTTTTATTATTTTTCTTCAACGTCCTTGTTTCTATTTATAATATAAGAGCCAATTTCTTTAACTCTTGCCTTTGAGTCTGCTTAGTTTCTCAGAATTTGCTATAGGTAATATTAATCTATTGATGAAATCAAAGTTTTCTACAGGGCAGTGGCATTTTCTGTTTTAGTTATCAGTATGTGCTCAGCGCTTGGCATAGATTAGGTTTTCAAGATATATTTGATGTTTGTACAGATGAATGAACGAGCAAATGAAGGAATTTTTACTGAATGTGCTAGTGAAGAAAGAGTGAACTATTATTTAGCATTTACTGTGCTTGCGATTTCTTGATTCTTGATGATTGTTACGTGCATTATAATATTAAATCACAAACATCTTAAATCCAGTGTTATCATCATTTTTAAGTGAAAAAAATTAAGCTTCTGAGAGAGTATGATACTTATCCAAACTGACAGGAAGCAACAAAAATCATGATTTGAGCTCATCCAGCCATTTTCTCCTTAACCAAATTTATCAATGTCAGACAGAGTCAGTGGTGAAAGAGACAACAATCTACGGTGTGGATAGAAAGGGGTGTAAATTAACTGTGTGACCTTGGGTGAATTGTTTTGTCTCTTTTAAACTCAATATCCCCAAGTGTCAAGTGGAAATAGTCATAGCAACTCTTTTGGGTATTACAAAACTAAATAAGGAACACATATAAAGTTCTTAGCAGCATGGATACTAATAATGACAGCAATGATAAAAACAATACCAATAATCAAATTAATATGTGTGGTGACTTAGGAATTCATAATTTTTAGTCTTGCTACTGATTTTCAATTATAAAAGGAGGATTAATATTAGTATTTCTTTTCCATATAGCCACAGTCCTTTTTTGTCACCTATCGAAGAGATCAAATTCAAAGCTGTAGCTGATGAGCTTTATTGGCTATGCAGGGAGAAATAGCTAATAGAGAAATACCTCACAGATAACCCCAATTGCAATTTTCAGTGAAGTTTGAGGAATTGCTACTTTTTTCCCATAACTATTAAGAACTTTCATTGGGTCACCCTTCTGCAGATCTCTCTGTTGTTACACATACATACTCATTTCTCCAGGATATTATGGACCATCTGAGGAGATTTAGCTCCTTTATTCATCTTGAGTTCAGGATATTTTTAAGCCATCTTTATTTGAGAGATCCATATGTAGATCATTGGTCTTTAAATAATCCTCAAAGCATTTTAACTGTTTATAAAAAGATTTCCCAAACATATCCTTTACGTAAACATTACTTCTTAGGTTTCCATCTCCCCAGACTTTCAGGATAGCAATAAAGAAAACTGCTCCTCAGAAGGGCCAAGAGCTTTAGAAACCTGATTACTGAGAAGCAAGATGGAGGGGCAGAAGTTATTCCTGTGACTAAGATACTTCAGATGCCCATAGGGAATTAAATACTCAACAAAGGTTAATTGACAAATTTTTGAAATCAATATGTAGCTAAGAAAAAAATAGCTAATATCCCAATGTAGTTGCTCTCGTCTATTTTCAACTGTGTGTTAATAAATGTAAGAATATGCTATGGACTGTTGTGATTGTGACTTTGCTGGGTGGGGTGATGGTGATTATTGACAATGATAATGACAAACATGGAGAGGTAAGTCTCTGGGTGGAGCTTTCTTTTCATCTAGAATGACTTATTAATTTTAAAATAGTTTATTGATCGCCTTTTATAGGAAAGGTTCTGAACTGGTCAATGAAAGATGAAATGGGGAGAAAAAGGTAGAGAAATGGTGTCATTTTCTCAAAGGGCTCACAGTGGTGGAGAAAGACAAAAAAGAAAATAGTGCATTTCCATTCAGTGGGATGAAATTTTGCTACTGAACTGAAGCTACGTACAGCACGAGCTCTCAGATAAGGGAACTTGACTACCCCACATCTTGTTAGCAGTGCAACCATGGGCAGGTTACTTAACTCTTCTAAGCCTCCATCCCTTCATTTGCAAAATATTGCAATTGAAATATTCTGGTACCTGGAATTCTCTGCAATTATTAGCTTTGATTGTTATTTGAATAACAGATGAATGGGCTCTAATCCAGGTATAGTCATAGTGGGTACTGTAGGATGAGACAAGCGCTAACAGAAATCCTGCAAGAGCTAATAATGCCCAGTTGTGCCTCTAGTAATTTAATTCTAACGGGCAACTTAAGACATAGATGTTCAGATATGGTTTCCTTTAGATTTTTTATTTTAAATTCATGTAGCTACAATCTCCAAATACTTTGGAGATTATAACATGGGTGTCTATAACATGGGTGTGTTTGATCCAAGTGCTCCTATTAACTTTCTACAGTGATGAAAAGAATTAGACTGTATTCTGTGTTGAAAAATAAGTTACACCCAAGGAGCTGAAAGCTTTAACTGACATTGATTCTCAAGTTGGCTCTGTTCCTATGTTTGGGCATGCATTAATTTAATCAGAGCTAGAATCTGCCTGCAGCAAGGGCTCAGCAGCTTGGGAAATTGAGCGTTCTGCTATCCTCACTTTTGAATACATCATTTGGAATTTGTGGTATTAGAATGACTATTGCAGAGATATGAATTATGTATTGTGTGTGAATTTATGTTTAGAAACATTCACACCTATTTCCATTTGAATGGCAGAATGACACTATGATTATTAAATGAAAGAATTTTATACTTTATATATTACATGAGAGTATTTTATATTATGTGAGAGAATGTATTAGGTTATTTTATTATTTTCAAGCTGGGTTAATTTAGGAAATGCTACTTACCTTCTCCGAGCCTCAATTTTTTTACCTCTAAGACAGAGATAACAATGATAGAGTTATTGAGGACTGAAATATATTTTATACATAGACTATGTCTTCCATCCGCTGCTGTGGCTCTTATGTGATAAGTGATTAGTCTAGTTCATTGATTTCTACACATGGAGAGTCTGAATCTCAGAGACAGAAAGTAAATTGACCAGGGAATTGCAGTTACCCAGTGGAGAGCTGGGATTGAAACTCTAGTCTCCCAATGTCCCCATCAGTAGCCTCTTTAGCGTCAGTGTAATGATAGCTGAAACTGGGGAGAGCGAGCTAAGCTTCAGGTAGGAACAAACCAAGTACTGAAACAGGGATGCACAGGAAAGCAAAAGTTTAAAAATTATAATTATACATCTGGGTCCTACAGAAAATTACTTGGGGAGGTCCATTGCCTCTGATTCCCTTTATTTATATCTAATATATATTGACATTTGAATAATTCTTATCTTATTCCATAGAGAAGTGAAAGCATAACAAGGAATCACATTCTCTACTTCTCGGTTATAATCCAGCTGCTTGCAAACTGAAGTTAGAAAGTTCTCAATAAAACAGTTGAAAGACTGTCATTTATTTATTGTAATTGTAATAATTTATTTATTGTTAATTGCTGTTTATAATGTATTTATAATTTATAAATAAATAATTTATTTTATAACTTTTTTATAAAAATGTATTCATTGTTGTTATTTTGGCATAAAAAGTTATAGTATGCAGACTGATGGTCTCACAGGATGTCCACACTCTAATCTCTAAAATCTGTGAACATGTTAGGTTACAAGACAAAGGGAAATAAGGTTGCAGATGGAATTAAGGTTGCTAATCAGCTGGTTTTAAACGAGATTAATCTAGATTATTCAGGTGGGCCCAATATAATCACTAGCATCCTTAAAAATGGAAGAAGAATGCATAAACTTCATGAAGACAATTCTTTTTTTCTGCCTTTTCAGAAATCCAAACTAATTGAGGTTTTGACAGATTTTTTGGGGGGGGGAGGAGTTGCAAAATAGAGTCAAACTGTTTCCAGCCACAAATGCAGGTTCTTTAACCACCACACGAGGGGCCAAATAAAAACTGGAATGCCAGGCCTGTGGCATGGAAAGGGTTTTTATTTCGGGTGACGTCAGCCAGGAGACGAGAGTGAGCCCTCAAATTCATCCCATCTCACTGAAAGATGGGAGGCAAGGGGTTTTAAAGGTTGTGAGGAATGTAGCTGCTTGTAGGGAGGGGGAGCCTGTGGCCTTGCTGGTCAGTGCTTTCATACCAGCCTGCATTTGGCTTTGTGAGGCTGCTTGCAGGGGGAGGAGGGTGGTGAATAAGGGAATCCACAGGTGGGAGTCCTTGGTTGTCTGACTCCATGATGGGTAGTGGATCCTGGCACCAGGAAGCCAGAGTTAGGGTCTGGGAAGCTTCAGCTTCTCGATATTCTCTGGATATCCCTTTCCCTATAACAAACCTGAAGAACTAGTAATTGCCAAAACTTCAGTGGGAGCACAGCATGAGGCCACTTGGGCTTTTAGCAATTTGTAGCTTCTATCTGCCTTGTGAAGTTCAGGGATACAAAGGTTTAAAAAACCAACATTTACATATGAATGTAACTTAGAGAAGCAGGGAAAGAGGATGAGTGCTTTTGGTTTTAACACCATATATTCTGGGGTTTAATGTAGGGGAACTGATATTGGGGCCAGCATCAAAAGCTTAACCCTTTACAGCAGTAAGAAACAATGGGATGAGGAGAGGTCAGATATTGCCAGTTCTCTGGCAGCTTCTGGTAGAAGTGGAGATGTATCCCTTGGTTTATAGAAGCGTTCCCGGAAGAGTAGCATGGCCTCCATGCAGATGGCTGGGAGGGGCACTTAAGGAAACTAGGCACCTAAGCTTTTAAGTGTGCCCCTTGATTATCTCAGCTCTGACTTCAAGTCTAGAGCAGAAACTACTTCAATGGTAATCACTTTGAGTAGAAGCGCCTGAGTCTTGCCCCATGCTTGAATAGCCAGTAAGAAGACCAAGATGTCTTTGCGCATTTCTTGAGGGTGTTTGTGTATGTGTAGATATGTCTGTGAATACACGTGCCCCGAAATCACTAAGATTAAAATTTTTGCTGATCTAGAGGGAAGGGGCCTCACAGTTAGATTTAGACTACTTTCAATGAAACAGAGACATGTGATTTTTTTTGCATACTTGACTTTGCATATACAAATATACTATATAATAAAAGATTAGTGTTGAATAAAATTAAGGAAAGGAGATGAATAACTGCATATCTGAACTCCAGAGATGAAGGTACTTGGTACACAAAATAAATGAAGATAAAAATAATATTTTAGTCTTTTTGGCAGAGTAAGTTGGAAAGAATAAAGGCAGACATATATTTCCTTGTATCCTATATTCCACCTAGATTTTTGTGAAAATTGTCTTCTTCTCAATTAATTTATATGTTGTCCTCCTTCTCCTCCATTCCTAAAAGCACACTCCCATGCAATTCCCAGTAATTACACAGTCATGCCTTGTTCCATCTTTGTTCTGGAAGTTACTCTGCCTCTTCCTTTTATAAGTAAAATAAGGGAACATTGGTGACTTGAGGTAAGTGATTTTTTTTTTAAGTCTCCAGAAGGTTGTCAATTCAGAAAAAAGTACTCTATCATATGGTCCTATATACTTGGATACAAATCTTAATTTTACCACTTACTAGCTGGTTGGTCTTGTCTTACTCCTTTAGTACTTACTTTCTCCTTACACAATCTGAAATACTTTGCATAACAGCACTATCAGACCTACCTCATCTAATTAGTTTACCCATGTGCTTGTTTATTGATTGTCTCTACCCACAAAAATGAACAGTATGATGGCAGCAATATTTGTGTTTTTGTGTATATAGATACAATGCTGCACATTCCCTTCACCTAATTCTAGAACAGTACCTACCAAAAGCAGGCACTCAATATTTGTTGATTAAGTGAATGAATAAATGTCTCTGATTCACACTTTACTATCAGTAAAACGCAGATGCTAAAATGAGCTTCACAACTTAATTGTGAAAATTAGAATGTATACTAAATATAAAGTGAAGAAAAGTGCCTTTGATGTTCAATATTGATAGTATTTTTGTTGTTGTTTTAGAGTAAAAGAAACAGAGACAGGGTTCTAGTATAGATAAGAGACAGGGTAGAATGATTTCAAGGAGAAAGGAAATGGAGCATAGAGAAGAGATTTAATTTGGGAGGAAGGGCTTCTAATAGACTGTCAATATAGCTTATATATACAACATGCACTGTTGTGTCCAATAGAACTTTCTGCGAGGGTGAAATGTTCTATCTGTGCTGTGCAATACAGTAGCTGCGATCCACATGTGGCTATGGAATACTTGAAAGGAGAATAGTGCAACTAAGGAACTGAATTTTTAAACTTTTTTTTTAGTTAATTTACATTTAAACACAAACAGTCACACGTGGCTAGTGGCTATACTATGACAGCAGATCTTGGGCAGTGGTTCCCAAAATTAAATGGGCTTAATGAAGGTACGCTTAAGAGCACTCATTAAAATGCAGATTTTCATGCTTTACCTCTGAAGCTTATTTTCACTCGACCTGAGTGTGAGGCCCAGGACTCAGCATTTTAAGGATTCAATTCTGAATTACTTATGTAGGTGATCCATGAGCCACCGTTTGATCCTCCCTCTGTGCCAATTCCTGGAGGTCGTTTCCTGTCATTCTCTCAGTTTTTGCTTGTGAAGTGTCCCCCCTCCTTAAATTATGTGTCACATTCAGTGACACAAGTGATTTCATCCCAATAGTTTAGAAATAAAATCATATCCAGGAAGCAGAGTTGCTCATTTCATTCCCTTTGATGTTATTATTAAATCTGTGCTGATGTATAATTCTATCACCATTATTCACCTCTAAATTTGATCTTTCTTATACTTTCAGAGAGTCGAATCTTAACTATAAGTAGGGTGAAGAATCCTGGTAGTTGCATCATTATATCTAGACTAACTTCAGTAATGCCCATTGTTCAAACTTTTACAGATATGTTCCAAAACGCCTCTAAAGAAGATAGAATTTTAGAAAATGTGGAGGCTTTTGAAAGTCCTACACTTTCATTTTACAGATAATAAAGTTGATAACCAAAAAGTCAAGGCCAAAGAGCTAATCATTACTGTTTCCTTTTTTCTACATATTTAGTCTTTGGAGGCCAAAGTCAAAATGATCATGATCAGAGATTAATGATGATTAAGACTTATCAACCACTCCTTTTTCTAAAAATGATATATGTCTGAAACTTCATGAATATAGCGGTTGTTTCTGTTATCTTCCTGACGTAGCTGCAATACCTAGGACGTATAGGTACCTCTGTTACTATGCTTTTGGCTGGAAGGAAAAAAATGCCTGAAAATGGGTTACATAATAAAGATGGCTAATTATTCACAAATTAAGAAGTCTGGAGAGAGGCAATTGCAGCTTTGGTGCAATGGTTTAATAATGCCGTCAAGGTTCCAAGTTTTCCTGTCTGGTCTCCATTACGCTCTGCATGTTGATTGTCCATTCTCAATCTTGCAAACTCCTGGTGACAAGATGATTGTCACAGACCCACACATATCTTTTCCAAAGACAGAAAGGAAGAGATTGGGGCACTTCTTTGAGCTATGTCTTTATTAGGGAAGGACATCTCTCATACAAACCCTCAGCAGACGTTTGCCTGTCTCATTGGGCAGAATTTTGTTGCCTGATGGCTCTTAACCACAGACAGGCTTGTAAAGAAAGGATTCAAGATTTCAGTCTCTATGAAGGGAATCAATTTCTGCCAGAAAGGAAGGAAAATGGAGGAATATGGCTGTGGTAGGCGATCAGTTTCTACCAGAAGAAAATATGCACTTGCTATGGATAGGTTAAAATTTTACAGGAATCTAGGGGATGATTATTAAGACACTTCCATCTTGGAAATTAGTGTAGAAGACCCACTGGTTGTCATCTTGCAAATTCTTCCCTTCCTCAGAGTGTGGAGGAAATAAAACAATCATCAGACAAGAGGAATGAGCTATAAGACAGAGAAGGAGTCCTGAAGTTATATTAAACAAGGCTCTAACACTTTTATCAGAAAAGATTTTGGGCAGGGAGTATGGAATATATTCTTTATGGCTCTCAGTCTTATATTGAGCTGCCATTGAATAAGATAAACAGTTTACTAGTATGTGATGCAGAGAAACACCGTGTGAATCAAAGCAGGCAATATTATTGCTTTCCAAGGCAGTGGTTTGACTAGACTGAGAGCACTATATCTGGTATTTGTCACTATTTCTTAGATGGGTTATAATTTCTCTTGAAGGACTATTGCACCGAGTCATTTAATGACACCAAGCTTCTAAGATTTAAGATGTAAAGGAAGAATGTTAAAAGTTGTGCATTTGTTCACAGGGACGTAAAAGGGAGTTTAAATTCCTATTTAGCCTTTGCAATTTCTATCACTGGCAAAGACTAGTCCTCTCTCTCATTTTTTCTCGTTATTCAGTGCCAGTTCATATTCTGCTGCTGCTTCCCTCACTCACCACTTTATCTGCAGCACTGTATGTGAGGGGCACAGGTAAGGCAAGGAATCAGTGCTGCTCTATGAATTATCTGTCAGAGGGAGATTTAAATGCATGTTTCTTACTTGCCTAGAGGAAAATGCAGTAAATGCATTTTGAGGCAAGGAGAGAAAGTTATGCGTTCTTAATAACTGGCATATTTATTATGACTTAAACAGGAAATTGCATATTTGCAGGTTGAAAACCACAGTTGAATAGAACGATCAGCTTTGTCCACAGGCAAAATTACAACCAGGGCTATAATCGTGCAGTAGAATTAGTAGAATAAGGCAGATCCAGGTTAATTCCTTGGTAACTGTGACAACTTGAGAATGGTACATACCACTCTGAGTTCAACTTCCTCATTTGTAAAATAGGGATCATAATTGTACCCATCAATTAAATGAGGTAACTATTGCAAATTTTTGAGTTAGGATCTGATTCATAGAAAGTGCTTAATACATATTAGCTATGATGCTGACAATGATAAAGTCAACAAAATCCGAATAAGTAGTCTGTAGGTATTCAAATAGCACTTTTCAGATAAGAAAAACGAGAAGTTCATGAATGTACAATGTAGAAATGTAATAAATAAAAGAGTGAAATGTATTAAAAATGAATTCTGAGATGCATAAGTATTGAAAACTTGGCTTTGAAAAGCAGAAAAACCAGCAGAATTGGTCTTTATAGAGCAGGGCTAAATGCCTCTCTGTATTTTAGGTGAATCCACTGCCCCATGTAAGTCATGCTATACCAGTCATATCTTAACCATTTGGCATTCGTGGTTAAGAGGATGGGCCATTGCCCCGAATCCATGTGGTTCATACCAGCTTCAACAGTTAGTAGCCTTTTGATCTTGGAAAAATTGTTTAAATTCTCTGTAATTAAGATTTTCCATTGTAAATTGAGGGCAATTGTAATACCTATTCCGTACAGTTGCTTTTGAGGATTTCATAAACTTATGGCACAAAGCACTTAGAAGAGTGCATGCCATGTTGTAAGTTCAACAAAACTTAGCTATTATTAGTGGTGGAAAGAAAAAATTTCCATCAGTCATAGGAGGAGAAATGGCTTGGGTCCCCATACCACGTATATAGTTTGAAACTGACATTCAACTCAAATCAGTTGAGAATAGAACATGATCTTATTCTGGACACACTAGAGTTGGTGCCAAGAATAATAATGGCTTAAACAAAAAATGGAGGTTTTCTATTTTTCCTCTGAAAGTAAATAGTCCAGGAAGTTTCAGAAAGAAGAGAGCTCAAAGGGAAGACAAAAGAACTTGTTGATTTTCAAGCTGGGAGTAGAGAATCAACTGTATATGACAACTTTATTGAGACTTGACAACATGTTTTAAGTGTAAGAATTATTTGGAAAAGCTTTACTACCTCATTGATTATTTTAAAATATTGCAAAAATATATGTCTGCTTCCTAAAGTGTTGGATACCTGATTACAGCTCTGTTTCCAGAAATCCAAATTGTACACTCACCTCTAAAAACAGGATGGCTTGTTTTATCTTCTGTTTGAAATTCTTCAAGAGCAGAAGTGATGACACTATAATAAGTGTAGTATGTTGTATCTGAAAAATAAGTAACAACTGTCATTATTTTACATTTGCTGTGTTCTTTCTGTACTTATGACATCCAATGAAACATGGTCTTTTTATGAGTTTAATGGGCACACTGGTTCTGGATGATTTGAGACAGGAACTTAGACATTTTTCAAAAAAGTTTGCCAACCCTGGTTTTTATTGGGCCTGGTGTGCAAGTAATGGAGACCCCAAAAGTGAAGAGCAACAGACAGTGCTTACAACTCTAGGAAGGGGGTCTGCAACAACACTTTATTTTCTGGGTTGTATCCTAATGCGGGTAAAGAAGATGCCTAATAGAGTTAGAAGCCCCAGCTTGCTTCCATTCTTATAGGAAATATGAATTTTAGCATCATTTGTAGGAATTCTGGAGTCTGGCTAAGTCATAAAACTAGAAAGCATTGAAATATCCCAGTTTGCCTAAGTGTGAAGATGTCATTGTCCTTTATCCATCTACATTCTATAGACTTGTATTGCCCTAGATGGTAGCCACTAGCCACACATGACTATTAAATTTTTAATTAATTAAATAAGTTAAATTTAAAATTTTGTTCCTCAGACACTCAAGTCACATTTCATGTGCTCACTAGTAGCATGTGGCTAGTGGCTACCATGTTGGAGAATGAAGGCATAGGACATCTACATAATCACAGAAAGTTTTATTGATCAGTGCTGCTGTAGACTTTCCTTGGGATCTGCCTGCCTCCATACACACACAGTTCTTACAACAATGCATACTGTATCCTTGCACTGTCTCCTTCAATCTACAGGAAGTTTCTACTCATATTTAATGCAAAACAAATTCACACAGAAGAATCAACTTAATGCCTTTCACCTTCTAATTTTGAATTTTGTTGGAAATGATGGATTTCGATATTCTGTATTCTCATGAGATTTGTTGGTTTCCCCACACTTATGCTCTGTAGGATCTCAATGATAAGCCTCCCCTTCATGAAATGATATGAGCCATATATCCAGTGGAAGTCAGTTTCCTGCTGTTACTTGCCCCCTACCATAATCATGCTCTTGTGCTAGCCACACATTGTTCTATTAACACACATCTCTCCAGGCAGCAATGTTTCTTAACTACAAATCATGTCACACCTCTCTCACCTCAATCCAGTCCAAAACTCTTAGATGGCATCTCATTTTTCTTAGAATGAGACCAATGACACCTAAAATATATTGAGTGCTTTATTTTGTACTAGATGCTGTTCCATTTGATTATATAGATTACTTCTTTTAATCCACAAAACAATCTTATGAGCTAGTCATTATTATCACCTCCCTCACCCTGAGACATGATGAGGAAACTGAGACATGAAGAGATGACATAACTTTCTCAAGATTATACAACCAATAAAATGACAGAGCTGGTATTAGAACCTAAGTCGACTGGTTCTGAGGGTAAGCAATTGGATTGTTATATTTGGGCTGCCTCGCTTAGTGACTAGAATATGTAAGTCCCTATACCTCTCGGCTCATGCAGTAACAGCCTCAGAAGAGAGGGAAATCTAGGTTTCTGCAGCTAACTCATTAAGGGGGGGGGGGCTACACTAGAATACAAACTTTAAATCTTAATGTTCTCTTCCCTATATCATCCTTTGTTAGTTAGCCTGTTCAGGCATTAAATTATAAAGGAACATAATAAGAAGTAGAATCATTCCAAAAGCATTTATGTACATGCTATTATGTGTCATGCTTTCTTCTAGACACTAATAAGTTCCAAAACTCACAAATTACCAATGCAAATATTATAATGAAATGCCAAGTGATGGAGTCCCAGTTGACCATACCCTCAAATGACTGGGATTTTCTTAAACACTGTTGCATTTTGCATAAATAGAAATATCATTGTATGACAAACTCTACTGCATGAAGCCCATTTCCTTTGAAATGTTATTCTCGAAGACTACAACAGCCTGGCACCATGCAGGCAAGAATAAAACCTCCATTAACTACTGTGCCCGAAGTTTCATAGCTGTGGCATAACAAGCTTTCGAATTTATAGAACAATTATGGAATTATAGAACAATCAAAGCTTATATAACTGCCACAAATGCTAGCTTCAACACCACAGGTGGGATTTTAGAAAATGCTAGTGCTACTATTGCAAATGCATTTTAAAATTTTTGTCTTTATTTCTTACATTTTTAAAAATTTATTTGCTTGGTTAGTTGATTGATTTTGTCTCTTTTTGAGCAAAGTTTTCTCTCTGTTCATTCTACTTCTGTATAACATTAAAACTAAGTATCAATACATTTAAAAAGTGTTTAAGACATGCTGGTTACTTTAACAAAATTGCACTGTTCA
Organism: Tapirus indicus; assembly: GCA_031878705.1. Classification (NCBI taxonomy): domain Eukaryota; kingdom Metazoa; phylum Chordata; class Mammalia; order Perissodactyla; family Tapiridae; genus Tapirus; species Tapirus indicus. Next base: position 24,421,410 of record CM062927.1, on the reverse strand, counting down.
ATCCTTATAATAATCCTAATTTGATGATGGGAAGAGAGAGGAACTGAACGGGGAAAGAAGTTGCTCAAGGTGAAGCAGCAGGTAAATGGTGAAGCAACATATTGAATTCTGCTTTGTTGACCTGCAAGCGTAATCTTTTAATACAATTCTTTTCTGGTCTCTTTCACCAGGCCTCCTTTGCTCATTCATCTCATTCTCCTTCTTGGAGCTGGTATGGCATAGTAAAAAGAATACCAATTTTGGCATTAGGGTGGTCTAGTTTAGAATTAAGATTCTGGAAAAGTAATTTATGTCTCACAGCCTCCCCCACCCACCCATTATAATTTAAGTTAATCATCCTCATTTTTGGAAAATTCTTGGAGAATAAAATGAGACACCCAGTGGGCAGGCAAGAAGTTCAGTTTTTAGGTTATTACCCTCCTTCTCTCCAGGGGAAGGTCTTCTCATGCATTTTCTTTTCTCCTTTGATTATCAGCATTTTGTTTCTACTTCATTCATCACTATTCTATTCTCTCCTGTCACTCCCATCCTTTCTCCTTTCTCTCTTCCTTTCCACCTCTTATTAAAGGAATTTAGGGGGAAAAAAAGTCAGGTAACATCTACTTCAGATCAAGCCCTGCCACTTAATTGAATTGTATGGAATTATGCAGCATTTTAACCTTGAGTCTGTTTCCTCATCTATAAAATTCAATAGGTATTCTCAAAGATCCGTCCCAGAACTTTCACTTTACAATGTTGATGATATTTCTTTCAGACACTCTAGGCATTTATAAAATTTTATTCTACACATTCTATCCTAATGTTCCCACATTTCCTGACTTCTGTACCTTACAGTGATTTTCTAATCTTTTATCTACGAATGGCAAGTTATTAAACATTTGAAATGGAATTAAACATCTTGCTCCATCACATTTCAGTTCTCCCTCTGGCTTTTGCAATTGGAATTTAGTGGCAAATGTGATTTTGAGCTTTGGGGGCCTGTATGTGAGCAAGAAATACTGATGCCATCAGCCCACATGTCTGCACAACCCTCAACTTTGTAGTCTCTATCATTTTCCAAGGAACAGATGGCAAAGAAAATAATCCTGAAATGCTTCCATCTGTGGGGGGAAGGGGGAGAGAAAGAAAGAGAAAGAGAGAGAGAAAGAGAAAGATTTAGAACCATGCAATGCATTTGTGCATTTATTGGCTTGAAAAAAGGGTTTCATGTGGAGAAAGATAGTCTTTGCCTTTTGAGGGAAGCACAGTGAGTGCTTATAAAAAAGAACTTGAAGACTCTGAAAAATTATTGAGAAACAACTTGTTTAAAGTTAAGGGTATGAAGGAGGAGACTAGAAGTACTACATGGGAGATATGAAAGAATGCCCATTCTTTAGTTAGTCTGGGTACCTTCAAATCTACAATCCATAGGCATTGATTCTATTTCATAACTTAAATCAACTATGGGAAAGACCTTCTAGGACTATAGCACATACAACAAGCAAAGTAGGCCAGGAGTCGTTGCCTGAGTGGAAATTGCCAAAAATGCAAAGGAATTCCACAAAATGGAAAAGGACACAGCAAACTTGCCTTGTTACTTGGTGAGAAAAAATCTAACAATTGTGATTAGTGATTTGCATATTTTGGTTGACTCTTACTGTGTCAGTGGCTACCTCCACAATAGGGAGTTTAAAACAACAATGTTTTATTCTTGCTCTTGACTCTGTAGGTTGCCTAGTGGTTTGCTGATCTAGCCTCGTTGTGTTTGGGTGGCTGTGGTTCCAGCTCAGGACCCCATATTTTGCACCTCCCATGGAATATCTGGTTAGCCAGGGCATGTTCTTATTATAGCAGAAGCACAAGAGAAAAAAAAAAAAAGATGAACTTGGTAAGACCTTGAGGTCTAGGCTTACAAATGGCACACAATCACTTCCACTCATATCTCATCAACCAAATCAGGCACATGATTTTCTAGTTATCTATTGCTGTGAAACAAATTAAACCAAAACTCAGTGGTGTAAAACAACTATTTTCTTGTTCTCTCAGATTATGTTGGCTAAGTATTTGGAAAAGGCACAGTACAAATGGCTCTTCTCTGCTCTGTGATATCTCGTCTTCACCTGAAATGACTGGAATGCCTGATGACTTGAATAGCTCAGCTGGAGAATTCCCTTCTAAGATGACTTCTTCACTCATATGTCTGGTCTGGGTTGGGATAGTTGGAGACCAGAATCATCTGAGATTGTTGAACAGAGTGCCTAAACTTGGTCTTTGCAGCTTCAGGGTAGTTGGACTTCCTACATGGTGACTCAGAGTTCTTCGAACAAGTGTTTCAGAAAACCGGGCAAGAGCTGCATGACTTCTACTGACCGAGCCTCAGAAGCTACCCAGTGTTCCCTATGTTATTTTCTATTAGCTACAAACTAGTCACTAAGGCTGGCTCAGACTGCAGTGGAAAGAAATGAGCCCCTACCTCTTGCTGGGAGGAGGGTCAAAGAATTGTGCCTCTTTCAAACCATTATGCATAGTTGAGTTTAACTTAAGTTTAGGGAAGTGCACTCTTTTTTTTTTTTTTTTGAGGAAGACTGGCGCTGAGCTAACATCTGTCGCCGATCCTTCTCTTTTTTTGCTTGAGGAAGATTAGCGCTGAGATCACATCCACGCCAATCTTCCTCTATTTTGTATGTGGGTTGCTGCCACAGCATGGCTGACAAGTGGTTTAGGTCTGCGCCTGGGATCTGAATCTGTGAACCTGGGCTGCTGAAGTGGAGCACACGGAACTTTAACCACTATGCCATGGGGCCAGTCCCAGGGAGTGCACTCTTCCTCAAGTGAGAGAGATTGTAAAGTCATGTGGCATAAACCATAGACACCGGGAGGTGAGAAGAACCAGGACTAATGAATCAACAGCCATAAGAAATAGGTAACAACTGGCTAATGGCCATAGGGGTGGTATCCAGATGACTACTTCTTTCACAGGTGGTGGATATGGAATGGATAACATGGTCCTCAAGGAAGGGGATACCTCAAGGTCAGTTTATGGTTTCAGGATTAAAGCCATAAAAACTGGTGTCCAAGTTCAAGCAAGCGTAGTGATAGGCAGGATACCTGACGTAGAAGAAGGCTAGTCATGAGGATTGAGCCAGGATGGTGTGATTGACCATCAAATACCAGATCTGAGAGAACAAGACTGAAGTAAGATGCTACTTCCCCAATGGAGCTAACCTTACACTATATCTCTGACCTAATACAGCTGAGGTCTGGAGCCGGACTTTCTAGATCAAGATATGGAAGTTATCAGTAGCTCTAGCAAGGAAGGTATGGAAAAACAGGGGCCAATATTTTTTACTAAATTAAACATTCCTAGAAATATTTGAGATACCAAATGAACATTTGTTCATTTAATTTCAGTGTTATTGATCAGAATATCTAGCACTAGAACAGTTTATAAAATATCTTCCACAATATTCCAGATACTGGAGTCTGTTAGAACCTGTTTTATTGTCAAAAGTTATCCATTCTATAAAAAAGTAAAAGATAAAAATATTCAAAAATATTTTTATCTCCTTTGAAGGCAATATAAATTATTTATTGATTTAAACATATGAGTATTTTCCCTCAAATTAGTAAATTTTCTTCATTAATGGAGTACTCCAAATCAGATCTAGTAGTAATAAGAAAACTGGACTATCAAGGAGATTCTAAATCTACGGATATAGAGCCAAAAATGCCAAGAATTTACAATCCTAGACTAAAATCAGAGTATTTTCAAGGTTCTCTTGCCAAAGCTCAAGGATATAAAAGTGGGATATGACTATTTCACTCAGGAGTCATTGTGTTTTTTTCCTGACACAAGTAGGTCAGACGTTGACAGAGATTAGCTGTGCAATCAATGTTTTTGGTTGAAATTTTCCAAACAAACACCATGAATAGTTAATGCAAATAAAGGTACATCTGTTTAATAATAATAACCTTAGTTCTAAATTAATTATTTAAAAATCTCTGGTATCTTTCTAAGATTTGTGGAGATATATATATATATATATATATCTGCACTTTTTGAAAGATATTCACACAGGGTTTCTTCTTACCCATTAGGGAGTCTTACATTGATTCCTCATGGACCTTGACGAAGAGCTTGCCTTGACATGAAGGTCTTGGTTCTCTGAAGCACAGAGACCTGAAAGAGATCATTGTCCTCTGTGCCTGGAATTTTAGTCTTTTCCAGAAGGTTTGATGATTTAAATGTTGCTAATTACTAAAGCTGCAGTTCAAATACCCACTGCTCCCAGAAGTGATTTCTGATCTCTGAAGACAGAAATGACCTGGAGTCTCCACTCTGAACTACCACAGAAATTTCCTTATGCCTGTTCATGACACATAGCACTTTCCAGCTTCAGCTGAGTTTACTGACAAGCTTTCCTTACCACATACAATTAAACTCTGTTTCCCATAGGACTCATTCCATAAGCTTGTACATGGGAGGTGATAAATAGATTATTGAAAGATAATTTTAACTAATTCACATATTCATCACTTCTTCTGATGAACAAAGCATTACATACATTCCCCTGGCAGCATCTTGAGTGCATATTTAGATATATAAACAGTATACTTGAGATTTGAACATTTTACTATATGTAAAATGTAGGTTTCAATCAAAATAAATACTAGATAAGTCTCTTAAAGGCATATTCACCATGAATAGTATTCTGAAACAGTACCTGGGAGACCTCTGCCTCTAATGGCCTCCTTCTGGGCTGCTTCTTGATATACGAAAGGAAAGTAAACTAGGAAAGTAGGCATGACGTATAGAGACATGGCAATAACTCTCTGCCTCAGAGTTGCATTATTTGGTTCCTCCATATCAATTTTTCAATCAGTGGATTCATCCTATCTTCCAAGGAGATCTTTCCAAAATACAACACCAACGTTGCTTCTTAGAGGTTCCCTGTCTGCTCATTACCTTCAGTGTAACATCTGAGCTCCTTAGCATGACATATAAGACCTCTAACCTACAGCTCTGGTGGTCTAGTGGTTAAGATTCTGTGCTCTTGCTGCAGCAGCTGAGGTTCGTTTCCCAGTCAAGGAACCAAACCATCCATCTCTGTCGGTTGTCATACTGTTGCCTCTGTGTGTTGCTCTGATGCTGAAAGCTATGCCCACTGGTATTTCATGTATCATCAGGGTCACCCATGGTGGATGGATTTCAATGGAGCTTCAAGACTAGACAGACTAGGAAGAAGGACCTGGCCACCCGCTTCTGAAAAATTGGCCATGAAAACCCTATGAATATCAGCAAAGCATCATCTGGTATAGTGACAGAAGGTAAGAGGGTGGCACAAAAAGACCAGGCAGGGTTCCACTCTGCTGTACACGAGGTCACTAGGAGTCAGATCAACTTGTCGTCACTACCAACAACAAAAGCTACAGCCACAATTTCTGTTCATCAGTTGCCCCATATTCTCCTACACCTACAATCCTCTTTGCATATGTTGTTTTCTTCACCTGAAAGGCCTTTTCTGCATTTTCTGTTTAATTCTGCTCACCTTCTATAACTCAGTAAAAGGCTTTTTTGAAGCCTTCTGTGGACACTTCCACACCTTAGTCTTTTACAAGGCCTTTCTTTCTGGAGGATCCCAGAGCACCAAATGACATTACAGTGTTACTGACAGTATTAAATAAAGTAGTAGTTTTAAAGCAACTGATATAGCATCGATACCTGTAGATGATAAATATTGATAAAAATTATTTTTCAATCATTACCCAGTACATACTCTGTTACTCACTTATGAAAATATCTTCTAATTTTTCACCAGTTACCTCTGATAAACTTGAAGTTTATCAAAGTTACAGCTGTGTTTAGCATGTTTTCAAAATATGAATAGAAATGATGATCAGGCAAAATAATACTTTTAATATTGTTCTATTTGTTTGGAAGTTTCCCATATGTTTTTGGATGAGATTTTATATTTGAAGAAGCTTCTATACACAAGCTGTATCTTGATTCAGGTATAACACTTTGTATAATTTAGGGAACTTCTGATTATAAATCTTTTATCTTAATAAATAATGTATATTGGTTACAATTGCAAGCATAGTCTTTTCTCCAGGGACACCAATGACTAAGTTACTTAAGATAAAATATAAGTGGTAGAATATTATTATTGCTCCTAGCATCCTTCTAAGAAAATTTTTGCAGTATGGAAATTCTATCTCTGAATTTTATTCCTGCGGAATATGGGGGTCTGTTTATAGTGTGTGTACATCAATGTGCAAAATTCAGATGCTTTGGTGAGGATGGAGTACAGTGACTAGGGATAAGGGCCTGGAGTAAGACTGCCTGGCTTTTTATTCCTGCGGAATCTGGGGGTCTGTTTATAGTGTGTGTACATCAATGTGCAAAATTCAGATGGTTTGGTGAGGATGGAGTACAGTGACTCAGGATAAGGGCCTGGAGTAAGACAGCCTGGCTTTTAATCGCAGCTCTATACTGACAGTTTGATCTTGGTGAGGTTACTTAATTTCTCTTTGCTTCAGTATGCCTCTGTATGAAATAATAATAATGTTAGTATTTGTCTCACAGCATCATTGTGAGAATTAAGGAAGCTTTTGTGGCTATACCACATACTACAGTGCTTTTCACATATGGGCACTCAGTAAGACTTGATCATTACTTTTATTATATAATGTTTATAATGGAGCCCCTCCCATCCTCCCAAGACAGAAGCCATACACCATTCGATCATTGGGTACCTGATGACACCCAGACCATTACCCCTTCCTAGTTTGGTTCTTTCCTCTTATTGTTTCCACCCCATTCCATTTTATCAAGGTCCTTGTTTCTCTCAAATCATTGACATGTGTGGTATATATAAAATACACAAGTGTCTAAAAAGATTTTAGACTTCACGGTCTTATTGGGTTCATTCCATCCCTGAGATTTTATAATCAAGAATAGAGACCATAGATTCCCATAAACAATGTGTAGATTTTTGGGATTTAAAAAATAAATTCTATTTTTTTATTTATCAGGAAAGACTTCCCTGTTGAGACATCAAGACGTACATAATCACAAACACGTACTTGCCATTTTAGAAGAACCCCAGATTTTATTGTGTATTTGCTTGCAAGCTGTTTGTTTTCTTCTCTCTCTTCCAGCTGGAAATCGCTTCTAGTCCCTCTCAGGAGGAATTGTCAGCATGAACAATGTAGATTACAAAATGAGAAAATCCAAAACAAAAGCACGTGCTCAAATTTCCCAGGTAAATATGCTTCACAACTAAATCTCTGCCTTTGCAGCTTTCTGTACCACAAGATTGATTTTTGGCCGTGGTTCTGGAGCTTTCTGAATCTATAGTGTGTGAAGGCAGGCCATTTGTGGGACAGTAGGCTACCTTGGGATGATCTCTGTTCCCTTGAGACGACTTCATGTATTTATCATTCAAAACTATTCAAAGAGGAGAATGTTATACCTGAACTAAGTTCCTTGACCACTAGAGCTTATGAGCTGACTCATAAAGTGAAGGAATCTTAGCAAAAATATAAGAGTACATTGTAAAGTCTTAAGTTTCTGGGGGAGTGTATGTTTCTAAAAATAAAATGATGGCTCTAGTATCAAGAAGGCTGTGCTAAATCTGGGAATGAAACTAAGCAACAAGAACACCCAGTGAAGAATTAGAAGATGTTAGCTAGGCCCATAGGATGCATAGTAAAAGCTAGCATGATCTAGCCAGCATGCTTAAATCCAATCAGTGATGATAGCTGATAGGTATAGAACAGTTACTACGTGCTAGAAGTCTTTTCATTTCATCCCAACAACTCTTCAATATGGAAGTTACAGCTCATATCCCTTCCTTGTAGATAGGGAAACTCATGCACAGAGAAATTAAGTGTGTCCAAGCTCACACAATTTCTACATAGTGGAGTCAAACCTTCTATCCAGCCATGTTGTCTCTAGAACTTGCACTCATAATGGTTATACACTCTTTTTCACTGAGATGAACAAGAGAAAGTGGAGAGGAGAAAAGTAAGCTTGAGTATGGGTTCTCCATTCATCTATCTAGCAGTCACGTGTAAGGAGATTATATATGTATGTGTGTGTGTGTGTGTGCAACAAAAAAAAGCAAAGTAATTTTCATCAACCAGAATTTAAATTATGGAATATAAGTTTGTCAACATGTAATATACCAATATAAAGGCTGGAAATAAATATGGAAGCATGAAAAGAAGCCGAGACACTGTCACTGTGCTGAGCAGTAGGCAGTAGAATGGCACAAAGGAAGTAATCTAGTCTTTGCTTCTCACTTTCCTAGACCAAGTATTGGGAAATAGGGCTTCAAAATTATGGTCATTATGTATGACCAAGTGTATGAATCCTCCCGTTAATAATAACTGTTTCTTCAGACACAATTCCATAGCGAGGTCAAGTTCCCCTACCATATGCATTCATAGCATGGTTATCTTTTCTACTTATCATAGCTCAACCCTTTGCATAACTCACTTATTAATTTGGCTCCCAGACTAGATTCTCATTCTATAAGGGTAGGTACTACTTCAGTTACTTTTAACTCAACACTACATAGTAATTATACAGTAAGCATCCCTTCAGTAGGTTAAAAGGACAGGTTTGATTTTCTGATTTCCAAGTCTAGAGCTTATTAGGGAGAACACTAGTAGACTCTGTCATATTTTTGATGATGAGAAAAGATGGCTGATGGGAAGGAAAAGACAGACAAACCAGAACAAAAACTAACATAAGAACCAAAACAACAAAAATAGACTCAACCAGGAATGTTGGACTAAAGCCTTGAGCCATTTAGTTAAGGAATAAATAGCATTGTACGATTCAGTAGTCCTCCTTTCATCCATTTCAGTGTATCACTATTTGTGTTTGACAAGCAACTATGTGGGGAAGAGTTGAGGTTTTTGTAAAAATTACATTTTAACAATGGCTCCAGTTGTGTGTGTGCTTGCATGTGCGTGTGTGTGCATATACACCCACAGAAAGGGAAAAAATTATTTTTTAAATCACTTCTGCACAGTAAAAAGCAAACAAATAAATACACAATGACTCTACTAAGTGTCTCTCTCAAACATAGGAAAAAGTATTTGTGAACAAACCCAAAGTCTCTCCTAAATATAGAGCTTTTGTTCCATGCACAGTGCATGAACTAATTCAATAACTTATTCTCTCTAAATTTTTATCCCTCAGCTACTAGCTGACATCATCTTTTTTTTTCCACACAGAGACTCGCCATCAAGTGATGAAAGATAATTAGCAAGAGGGCAATATAGCTTCAATGAAATGATTATGTCCAACCTAGAATATCAAGTGCCAGATTGGATCTATTTTCCTTTTAAGAGAGACATCATTTGCCTTAGCATCAAAATTACAGTCACATCTTAACAAACACAGGTATAGAAATAAAAATAGAATGTTGTTAATAATCCCAAAATGAATACTTCTGATTTTAATGGTGCAATCAACACCAGGAAACTCTCCTTGTGGTTTTCTCTTATCTAAGTTACAAATAACAATCATCTTGGGAAAATAGATATGGATATAATCAATTATCTCTTCCACATGCCTGACTTTATTTGTGTTTTGGACCAACAGTATTCTTGGGTGCATTCATACGAACAAATGACCCTCATATGTCAGACACATAGGAAGAAAGATGAATAATATAACCTAGTAGTTATGAGCAAAAATATTAGAGTTATATGTTTCTGGGTTTTTTTATCTGTACAACTCAATAGCTGATTGATCTTGAAAGTTAATTAATCTTATCAAGAATTGGGCTTTTTATCTTTAAAATGGGAATACTAATTCCTAACTCATTGATAGAGTATTCAAGAAATAAGACCATAATGCATGTAAAGTTTCTAGTAAGTAAATCCACCATAAACCCAGCTATAACATGCATACTCCTACTCCCTCCATACATCCTTTCAACCATGTCCATATACAGTCATGCATTGCTTAACAACAGGGATGCATTCCGAGAAATGCATTATTGTGTGAACACCAGACAGTATACTAACACAAACCTAGATGGTAAAGCCTACTGCACACCTAGGCTATATGGTACTAATTTTATGGGACCACTGTTGTATGTGCAGTCCATCATTGACCAAAACATCATTATGTGGTGTATGACTGTTATGTACTGATAACATTCTAAGAAAGACGGTCTTATTTTAAAAGATAAGGGAATCCATGTAAACTCCTCCCAAACAGACTTGATATAGATATGTTAAATCTATCCCTTTCAAAGAAATATGGCATTGGAGTTACAGCATTATGGAGTTATGACATCGCAGGATTGTTAGAGGGGTGTAAGTGAAACTTTGCAGGACTGAGGTCCAGTCCCACTATTTTGTCATAGTAATAACATTTTTTTAGCATGTTGTCTATAAGATGTTTCAATTTAACTGTTAAATGATATTTGCCTTGGGTGTATGTAACTTTATAGACATTACATACATGCGGTCCCACAACAAATGATTCTGAAACATAGATATTAGGGACTAGAGTTCTTCAGGGGTACTGCCTGGCTTACAACCCCAGTTGCACAGTGTAAAGGTGATACGGCTCAAGACAAGGTTGGCATAAAGTTAGCCATATCTTAGAAAAGAAACCCTATTGTAACTTTGAATGACCTCTGACTAACTAACCCATCTGGATATGCACTTTCAGGGAGATCTAACTGCTCTGTAGATTTTATGACCCCTGCTTGTGCAGGTACCTCCCAGCTGCGATAAGATGAAAACTTTGTTCTTTTGAGTTCCTTAGGAATGTGATGACCCCTGAACAGAGAGTCTATGCTGATAGCCATCATCAATGACAACTGAAATATCTGGGTATAGGGTGTTGCTCCAGTCTCTGATGCATATCCAGTAAAACAAAAGACTATCAGAAACTAAGATCGGATGAATGCCTCCACCCGGAGACCAGCTCCCTCATATAACTGGCCTGTAGTCTTTGTTCTGTAAGATGGTTCTTTTGGACATGAGTCAGCCATCTTTCCTATTGCTGGCAAGCTGTAATAAAAGTCTTTTCTCTCCCACCACCTTGCCTCTTGACTATTGGCATGTCTTCCAGTGGACAGATGAAACTCCTTTTTGGGAGATAACAAAGGCAGCATAACCCTTGGTTATCATGCCTATGTTCTATTATCCCCTGTCAAGTGGGGATAACAAGTTTATAGTGTAGGGGTGAGAATTTAATTGTATATTTGTAACACTAAGAATGGGCATATGATGGGAGTTCAGTAAATGTAAGAAGTTTTTCAAGTTATGGTACTGATTGCTGTTGTGCTTTATGATTGTTTTTGATATTATCATTGTGGTTGTTATAGGCCAATAACAGGGGCTTTGAAATCAAGAAAATCAATATTTAAATCTTTTATTCTCTCTCTGAGCTTGAATTTTCACATCTGTGAAATAATAATGCCAACCTTACAAGACTGTTATGAGAAATAAATGAGCTTTTGCATATAAACTAATTAGCCTGGTGCCTGCCACCAGGCTAATGGAAGCACATTCACATTTATATGTTTATATTTATTTATTTTTATATTCATAGTCATAAAATGCTATCTTAATAATAGCATATGTGTTGTATATAAAATAAAATATACTATTTAAATGTATGTTTGATAGATTTTTGGGCTTTTCCTTTCATCTGCAATATTTTGGTTGTTCATCTTGTTTGTTTTCATGGGTGTCTGATGGGCATAATAACTATACAGGAAAACAAACAGACCTCAAATACTACTCTTGATGTATATTTCATATTCAAAACTGCACAGAAAAAAGACAACTTTTTTTATTCTATTGTCTTCTGTCTGTCTGCTTCTATCTCTGTAGAATCAAATGCTATTCTTTCACAAAACAAAACATACCACTGACATGATTGTCCAAAACAAATGGCTTTTCTTGAACATTAATTGAGAACATTGCTGGCAGGAAAATTCCAACATCAAAATGGCCTACAGTCAGGGACATTTCTTTATTTGTTTCTCTGTTCCACTGTCTGATGCATTTGTATAGAGTTTGTTATGATAAAACTTTTTTACAGTGAGTTATTTGGCCCATCAGACAGAGAGCTATAGTTGCTAAACAGTATCCTATTGGCAAAGTATAGGTCAGTTAGCATTAAATGAGTATCTATGGTGGATTAAGCACATTGTTAACCTTACAAACACAAAGTTTATGTGGTTCATGCACATACAAAAATTTCAATATAGTGGAAAAGACTGGTATGAACAAATAGAAGCATTGAGCTCAAAATAAATAAATACATTTATTTATAAGAAAAAGAAGAACATAATATTTCTTGGGGATAGGCACTCTATTTCCAGAGCAGTTGACTGCTGAGCTATATTTTGAAAATAGCCTTCTTGTTTTTTAGGTGTACAAAGGAGAAGGACAATGAATGGGTAAGGAACATCATGAACAAAGATTGGAAACCTACATGAAATGACATGGTAGGTTTATGCAATTATAAACATTATCAATTGCTCATTCTTAGAGTATTAGGGTAAGAAGAGAAATGGGAGGAAGTAAGACTAAAACAGGAATCAGAAACTTGAACAAGAAGCATCTTTGATTAAGCTATGGTAACTGGAAGTCAAGGACAATGTTTAAGCAAATAAAGCAACTTACTCATATGGTTTTTGTTGTAAAGTTACATTTCTCTTTTTTATAACAGCTTTATTGAGTTTTTTACATAAATAGAAAAAAACCCCTAAAATTCATATGGAACCACAAAAGACCCCAAATAGCCAAAGCAACCTTAATCGAGAAGAACAAAGCTAGATGCACCACATTTCTTGACTTCAAATTATATTACAAAGCTGCAATAATCAAAACAGTGTGGTACTGGCATAAAAATAGGTAAATAGACCAATGGAACAGTATAGAGAACCCAGAAATAAGCCAGTTTATTTACACTTAATTGATCTTCAACAGGGGCGCCAAGACACACAAAGGGGAAAAGATAGTCTTTTTAACAAATGGTGTTAGGAAAACTAGATATTCACATGCAAAAGAATGATGTTGAACCTATCTCACACTATATACAAAAATCAACTAAAGGTAGATTAAAGAATTAAACATAAGACCTGAAACCATAACCCTTCTAGAAGAAAACTTAGGGAAAAATCTTCTTAATAATGATCTTGGCAATAATTTTTTGGATATGACACCAAAAGCAAAGGAAACAAAAGCAAAAATGGACAAGTGGGACTGCATCAAACTAATAAGCTCCTGCAGAGCAAAGGAAATAGTCAAAAAAATGAAAAGGCAACCTGGAATGATAGCAAATATTTGCAAACTGTATATTCAATGCAGGGTTAATATCCAAAATATATAAGGAACCCATACAACTCAACACCAAAAATACAAATAACCTGATTAAAAAACGGGCAAAGGGCTTAAATAGACACTTTCAAAAAAAATTCAAGTGGCTACCAGATACATGAAAAAGTGCTCACCATCTTTAATCATCAGGGAAATGCAAATCAAAACCACAAAGAGATATTACTTCACATCTGTTAGGATGACTGCAGTAGTTCCCCCTTATCTGCGGGACCCCCAGTGGATCCTTGAAACTGGGGTAGTACCAAACTTTATGCATACCATATTTTTTCCTATACACTTATCTCATACTGTGGCTGTAACTTTTGCAATTTGAGGTAAAACAGCAAAATCAGCAGAAATTTATTTTTTCTTCACGATTTCATAGGACAGAAGATTCATTCTTACCATAGATCTTAGCGACCTCGGCATACAATTTCTTTTCTTTTCTTTTAAATTGAGAACTTTCACCTTTTCACTTAAAGGAAGCACTTTGTAGCTTCTCTTTGCCATATCAGAATTGCCAGCATCTCTACTCTTGCACTTTGGGGCCATTATTAAGTAAAATAAGGGTACTTGAACACAAGCACTGTGATACCTTGATAGTCGAGCTGATAACCGAGATGGCTACTAAGTGACTAACGGGTGGGTAGGGTATACAGTGTGGATACACTGGACAAAAGGATCATTCGTGTCCCAGGTGGGATGGAGTGTGGTGGTGCGAGATTTCATCATGCTACTCAGAATGGCACAAAATTTAAAACATGAATTGTTTGTTTCTGGAATTTTCCATTTCATATTTTCAGGCCATGGTTGACTGTGGATAACCGATACCATGGAAAGTGAAATTAAAGATAAGGAGGGACTACTGTATTATTGAAAAGATAAAAGATAACTAATGTTGGTGAAGATGTAGAGGAAAGGGAATTCTTGTACACTGCTGGTGAGAATGCAAATTAGCAGAGCCATTATGGAAAACAGTTTGGAGATTCCTCAAAAGATTAAAACTAGAACTACCATATGATCCAGCAATTCCAGCAATATGGGTACATATTCAAAGGGGAACTGAAATCAGGATGGTGAAGAGATATTTTCACTCCCACAGCATTATTCACAATAGCCAAGATGTAGAAACAACCTAAATGTCCTTCAATGGATGAATGGATAAAGAAAATGTAGTATGTGTGTGTGTATATATATATATGTAATGGAATATTTTTCAGTCTTAAAAAAGAGGGAAATCCTGCCATTTGTGACAACATGCATGGAACTGGAGGACATTACGCTAAGTGAGATATCAGAGAAAGACAAATACTATATGATCTCACTTGTATGTGGAATCTAAAAAAAACACAAACTCACGGAAAGAAAGAACAGGTTGGTGGTGCCTGGGGGCCTGGGAAGGGGGAAGTGGAGCGATGTCATAAAAGGGTACAAAGTTTCAGTTATGCAAGATTAAGTTCTAGAGATCTAATGTACAGCCTGGTGACGATAGTTAAGAATACTATATTGTATACTTGAACTGTGCTAAGAATATAGATCTTAAGTTAAATCTCACCACACACATACAAAGTCACACAAACACACACACACTAGAAACTATGGATTTGTTAATTATCTTGATTTTAGTGATCCTTTCATAATGTATATGTAAGTCACATGGTTTTATTGGTGTTCAGAATTTTGTTTTTTGTTTGTTTTCAGTGAGCTAGGAATTAAAACTGCAGCTTTTGTCAAATTTCCTCCTGGTTTTATGAGTAGCTCTTTATCAAAAAAAAAAAATCCTTGGCTTCTTTCTATACAATGTCTAACAGGGCAAACACAACCTTCCCAAGTAGAAGCAGATATAAAGCAATGGTTAAAAACTAAGACTTTGGAGTCAGACTAATGTGGGTTTTGTTACACACAGGTTAATTAATCTCTCTCAATCTTAAAAAATGGGAGGAATGTCTTAGTCCATTTGGGCTGCTATAACACGCTACCATAGACTGAATGGCTTATAAAAAACAGAAATTTATTTCTCACAGTTCTAGAGATTGGGGACTCCAAGATCAAGGTGCCAGCAGATTTGGTGTCTGATGAGAAAGATCTCATCACTCAGGTCTCACCTTCTCAGAGAAAACTTCCTGAGCACTGTACGTAATTACTCTCTGTTTCACCCAGGACAGGCTTCCTGGGCATGTGACCAGTGCGGTTGCACAAGGCCCCACACTTAGAAGGGTCTTGCACTTGAGATTCAATGTTCTGCAGTTGTTACCTGGAAATTCTTGCAAATTTTATCTTTGAATTTGTATTTTGTGAATGAAATCCAATGGGCCAATGGAGCATGTACCCAGGTTTAAAAAACTTTGGTTCATTGGTAGTATCGCCTCACACCAACTCCCTGGGATGGGTTCTTGGCCACCCGCCTCTCTGCTCTCTGTTCCCTGGGCCCACCCAGCATCCTCCTTCTCTCTCCCACCCATGAATACTGCCACCCTCTGTCATGGTAGGGACACGGGCATGGGCACAGAGGGTCAGGGTTGGGCGTACCTGTCCCATGACATCTTGGGGTGGGGCGTGATAGTGGCTATCCTTGCTCTAGGCTGGCAGTACAATGGTATGTCTGGTAGATGATTGGCCAGAGGCTCCATCTCATGAGGGGAAAGCCTTTTACCTACCCCCAATCTAGTTACCAAGTATTTTCTGGCATGGAGGTTTAAAGATCTTTAGAGGTTGGTCATCTGCTCTTGATTGCAACAGCAAGCCTGCAGGAAAGGGATATACCTGACCCCACTTCCCCACACCCCACCCATGGCCAGATCACAGCATGTCAGTTCATCAGCTGGTGGATGGAGAATGAGGCACATGCATTATTCATTTCATGCAGCAGGGCCCATGGATACCTGTGATAGTCTGCACTCACTCTTAAGTAACCCTGTGTCCAGGAGCACTATCTCAGTCGGTTCCATTCCTGCATGATTCTCTCTTCCTCCTTCCAACCTTCCTGAATCAGACTTATGTTTGTTCCTTCCAGCAAGCTTGAGACACTCTCCAGGAATAAGCCATGAAATAAGAATTGAGTAGTTTCAGAATGTGGAGTCAAATGAAGTATATAATAACAAGTAATATACATCAATTTAATATTTAATTATGAATTGAGGTAGAGTCTATATCTGTTTTGTCAAATACCAAATATCACTTAACCATTAGAGTGTCTGCTATAGATTAGGCATTTAATAAATGTGTGTTGAATGAATGAATGAATAACCAAATGAATGAATATAGGTTTGTGTAAGGGCCTGCCCTGGTGGTCTAGTGGTTAAGTTTGGTGCTGTCTGTTTTGGCGACCTGGGTTCAGTTCCCAGGTGCAGACCTACACCACTCATTGGTGGCCATGCTGTAGAGGTGGCTCACATACAAAATAGAGGAAGATTGGGAACAAATGTTAGCTCAGGGCAAATCTTCCTCAGGAAAAAAAAATATATATATAGGTTTGTGTAAGGATTAAATGAGAAAATGTATGTTAAAAAATTAGCATAGTGCCTGGCACATAGGGCTCAAATTGGTGGTTGTGGACATAGGTATAGTGATGGTGGTGGTGACAGTGATGATGATGGTGATGGTCATGATAATGATGGTACTCTTCCATCTGATAAAATATATATTTCCTACAAAATTACTTTTCTTAAAATACAAATTAATCATTTTTTTTAGACATGGCCTTGTTCTTTCATTCTTTCTTGTGCTCTGTGCCTTTGCCTCATATATTTTTCTTCTGATTGAAGTGTTCATCATTCCCTCTCAACCTACATCCGTTGCTAACTTTTGTTTCCTCACTAACTCATACTCACACATCAGAAATTGGCTAAAATATTGCATACTCAAGGAGACCTGTCTGGACATCTCTGACTAGGTCACATCTACCTGTATGTCCTTTAATTACACCACTTCTGTGTAGCACACATCAGTGTTGTGATTTATGTGATTTGTGCATGTTTTGGTCATCTCTCACACTAGCTACATGTTCCACATGTATGGGGCCTACATTTTTGCTCAACATGATATTCTAACATATAGTTCAGATCCTGGGACTTAGTTGCCATGTAACACACATTTACTGCATGAATTTGTAATTGAAGATGTAAAACAACAACAACAAAAAGATGGTTGCAGCAAATGAAAATGGTGGTGGATTAATAGAAAGGAGCACTATGTTAAGCAGAGGAAACATTGCCAGTCTCTTTATTCCCAAGATTCTCTTCATTGCTTCTCTTTCAACCCTTTTTCAAATTCCAGTGATGCTTATTCAGGTCTGTGTGTGTATTTGCTTGTCTGTTCTTCATGCAGTTCTTTTTGTCCAAAGAGCCCCCCAGTCGCTCTGACAAATCAAGAGAGAATACTCATTCTTTGGGCTTGCAGAGCTCTGCAATACAGCCTCAGGAAAAGTTGCTCAAAGATCCCAGAAGGAGAGTAAAAGGAGCCTACTGAGCATGTTCCATGATGCCATCTTCCCCTCCTGTTTACCATTTCTGATCCATGTTAAGTTGCTTTAGCAAGAATTCACCCTCAAAGACTTAGCTTAATTTCTATATATTTGGGAGATAGTCTAGAAGAGGTACATTCATGATTTGTCGGTCTTGAAGCTTTTACGATATGAGTGGAGGCTTCTTTAAGACAAAAAAATACAAAATTATGAATTCAAATTTGTATGAAATATAGTGTTTATTTAGAACGAGTAAAGAAATCACAACAGAATATAAATTGAAAAAAGTTTACGAATATCACATAATGCAAAAAAATGGCATATTTTAAATTAACTTCTTGAAACACTTCCATAACACTTTTTGTTCCCTAAATTACTTGGCAGTATGATCATAGGAGAGTTCTAGATTATTTTACTTTGTAGAGTGAATAGGAAGTTAATTTCAGTCTTTCTTCTAGCAAGTTAGATAGTTTTTAAATTTATTTTTCTTGAATTATCAGTATATTCTTGACGAGATGAAAACTGCAGTTTGACTAGGCTTCCATGAGAACTAAATCTTTTCTTTAAAAAGCTACGTGTGTGTTGGTTGGAAGAATATTCCACTGACAAGCTATAAATCTCAAATCCTTTTTTTTTCCTTGATCACATAATTCTGGTGCTGGGGGCCATGGCACATATTTGCGTCATGTTACCACCTATCAGTGTGGTGCGATGGTAGGAGTAGATAAACCTTTGAGGTCCCTACACTGAGACAGCCAGCAATAACTACCATACCCAGAGCAACTGAGCCATATGAATATGTTCTGCTAAATCTACATAGGTCCAGCACAGTTTCCAGTTAGCTGGAACCCAAAAATGTCCACAGGGCACCTCAACTCTAAACCGGGGGAGACGTGAGACAAAGAGGAGTTTTGGAAGGAAAGAAATGATGGTCTTGACTAATTGATGCTAAAATGTCTTACTTTGTAAATTTTATAAAAACATGACAAGGTGACTACAGTGTGGGACTTCTCTGTAGATAATGGGTACCCGCACATGAGGAGCCCTGAAATATAAACTTCATTCCCTTTTTGGTAAACGTATCTCTAGTTCCTACTCAAGTTTCTCTCAGCAAACATCATGTAGTCATACTGGCCTTCTCTCCAAGTCGTTGAGATAATACATTACCAGAGACACTCTAGGGGGGCAATATGATTGGCAAGTTGCCCTTCAGAGGAGGGGTATTGAAACAAGGTGTTCACTTAGATCTAAATAGCACTACATTCTAGACTATGCTGAAGGGAAAATAGAAAGAATAATTATTTTCATGCCTCTCATAGCAAACTTTTATTGACTATATACTATGCACCAGACACTCTGTCAAGTGCTTTCATGCAGTATTACATTGGTTGTTTATAATATCCCTATGAGGATATCTAGATTTAGTTTCATTGTACAGGCAAGTATGCCGAAACAGACAAATTAAGTAAACTGCCCCAAGGACAAGCTGGTAGAACTGGCATTTTCCCACGGAAGTCCCATTCTAGTGTTGGCACTCTTAGCCACTATATTCTGCCTCAATTTTCTTCATTCCTCAATACATTTCCTCATTTCTCAATATTATTCTCTCCCTATGATGTAGAGAAAATAATCTAAGGTTTGGAATGAAACCAAGTTTAATCTAAATTTCCATTAAAGATTATTACTTGAACGAACCGGTTACTTTTTTGTTGTCATTGTTGCTTAATGTTTTGCATCTCATCTGTAGAATGAGTATTTTTCAAGTGCCTACTTTATGACACTTTTTTGAAGAATGATTGAGATAATGTGTGAGACAACTTTCAGCTCATTGGACAAGTTATGTTCCTGAACTTCGGATTCGTTACGTAGTAGCTATTTGGCCGTAAGCAACTCCATTTTCTTTACCTGTACAATGGGGTTACATTATTTATTTCCACCGGCAAGAAGATAAATGGAAAACAAAGGTGAAAGTGGTGTGTCAGTTCTAAAGCACAATGCACAATGTGTATTACTAATATTTTCCACTATCTTCTCTAGAAACCATAATTATTACCATATTTTAAACTGATAGAACATTATGGCTAGTAAGTTTATGAGCATAAGATATTTGAAAAATCAACTAAAACTTGAGCCTATCTCCATCTTTGAGGAGGATGAGGAGATAGAAAAAAGAGCTTTGAGTTTGTCCAATCAATCAAAGCTCAATTCCTGATGGCACAAGTTGTTTTTCATTTTGACATTCTGTTCCCATAGGTGGTGACCATAAAGCCTAGGTGAACTACTAGGTCACTCTTACTGTAATTTTTTTTCCCTCACAAAGACAGAATCAGCATGGAGTTCAGAAATAAAATTTTAAAGAGTAGGTGATAAAAGAAATAAAACGCAGTTGTTTATGCATTAATGTAGCTGCATTTCAGACATCTTCTCCAGATTACCCCTTTCTTTTTTATAATGAGGATGACATTTTCTTTGGTGTTGCTTTAAAAATGTAGACAGTAAACAGTAAGGAAGAAAAGAGGCAATTCTTATAAGTGCATTCAAGTGCATTCTATTAATCAATTTACGTGCCTTTAGGGGACTTCATTTATTCAATTCACATGTCTTCCCTGGACAGTGTCTCTCCCTTCACTTTAATTCAGACCAAGCCCAAATGAAACCATGAAAAAAGACAGATATAAAGAAAGATGGACGTTGACTATTATTTGGAGACGGGAAGTCAAATGACCTCTTGAATGTTTCCAACTGAGGACATGACATTTTCAGAAGAGTCAACGAAAATTTGCAAAGTCACCTTTTCCATTTTTCCACCCATTTAATGTTGGTATATTCATGGCTGGTTACAAGAAAAGGCAGGGAAAATCACACTGGGGAACAGTAATTCAATTTGGGTGATTATTAGAAAGGAGCAATGGGGAGGTTTCCAAAATGCCAGTGTACACAAGATATTGTCGTGGTAAGATTAATAAGCCAGGGAGAAATACTCTTCAAGTAGGCTGACAGTTGCCAAATGCTCTGATGTTTTACCCTGTGGCCACAGTCTCTTAAACTCCTCATATGCTGTGCTCCACTGTAAGATCAGAAAGGAAAATGAGGACAAGAGCAGAAGTTCATTCTTCTGACGAATTCAAGTTTTTCCTAGTCTAGCTTATGGATCTCTAATAGCTGCTGCCAATAACACTTGGCCTTCTTGCTGATCTTTAGTCTGTCAAACTCCTCGGTAAAGGTTTTCTGCTTTGTGAAAGAAGATTTCAAAACAACAAGGGCTATCTATGGCTATGCACCTTCCTCCAATCTAATACGGTTCCCGGGTTTCTCTCTACAGTCCTCAAGTGTTTAACCTGATTTGGTTGATTTTTTTTTCTAAAGCTTACATATCTATCCTTTTGGTCATTCACTCTTACATCATCTTTTCCTGCCCTCCAAGCCTGGCACCAGACCAGAATACCGTGTCTTAGCTTTTCCTTCCTGTGGTCACCTAGCAAGACCAGCACATGTGCTTTTTTTTTTTTTTTTTTTCTTTTTTAAGGCACATATGATTAATAAGAGAAAGTAGAAGGATGCTGATAAAATCATAATGTGAGGAAGTAACAAGTATTTCAGAATTATATGCAGTTATCACAGTTCTTGTCCCCAGACTGATGTCTAACCACCCTCTGAAATAATAAATGGATATTTCTTTTGATTCATACTCTTAAATTTTTCCCCCTGCTTGGTCTGCTAACATGTCTCTCTCCTACACTCGAAACACGATCCATTTTAATAATCCTTAAAATGAACGTGTCTCATGAAGCATGCGGCATAGCACAGAACAAGGTGCTTCCTTACTCAAATGGTCCATTTGCATAACTGTTGCACACTGCAGCTTGGATTTCCCCACTCCTTCTACCAGAGAATGACTCTCACATCCCACCACTGAGATCATTTTTCCTCAGGTCTTAGGTCCAAGCCAGGAAAACTTTTAGGATCCTCAAGCTGGTGACTGGGTAGTTCCACAACTGGATTATTGCTAGGACCTGGTATTTAAGTCCCCTCCTTCCCCAGTTCTAGTGACAGAGTCCCTGCCCCCTCTCTCCCTTCCTCCTTCTAATATTGTCTTCTGCTATTAGGACCATCCCTTGTCCTTTCAGGTTTACATTCCCCACAACATTTCACCCACAGTATAGGAAGGCCCTGTATCCCTGGGGCTGTATACTTCTGTGAAATCTCATTGGATGATTTGGTGTCCTTCCTGACCCTTTCCTACATATCTCATTCCACTGCTTGGATGGAATGTAGACTTGTCTCTAAAAGTGTCTCCAGTTCACATATAGGCATTTTTGTCATTGTAGAAAAATCAGTTTTGATGCACGTGAAGTTCTCTGGAATGGAGAAGTGAAAACCTCTAGGGACCTATTTTCAGGACCCTCCAACACTGTCATTTGTTGGTCCCCTCTGCCCCAGTCCTTCATGGGTTTCCTCTAAGTATGTCTGTGCCTGCAGGTTCTGCTTTACTCTGTGGCTCAGTGAATGCCAGAACTGGGGAAAGAGTAATAATGATTGGCACTTTTTGAATATTACTCATGTCAGGCACTGTACTAATGCTGTACAAACATTTCATCTTTTAATTCATCGTGGATGAGAACTGAGACTCAGAGTTTAGTTAGTCCACCCAAGGTGGCAAGGCGATTAAGTGACAGAGCCAGCTTTCAAAATCAAATCTTTCTAATTCTCAAGAGTCCTTGCTCTTAACCTTAATGTCAAATCTGTGTTAGAAATGCTTGCCCTACTGCAATGGGGCCTTAGAAACTGACTTTTTGGAACCTAAGACTAAAGGGCATTGGGAAGAAAATCACTACTGAATGCCCATCAACTAAAGCTGTGCCTGGAACATTGCAAATGCTCCACAAATAAGTATCAAGTAAATGAAATCTGTGATGGTCTAATATTAAAATAGAATTGGAAACAAATGTAGGCAACTGAATCTGCCAGTTGTCTGGTAATCCTTTAACAATTAAGTGTGGTCTGAGGACCAGTGTCATGGCTTCTCCAAAGAAAAGTTTGTTAGAAATGCAGACTCTCAGGCCTCACTCCAGAGGCAGGGAATCAGCATTCACCTTTTAACAAGATCTCCCAGGTGATTTGTATGCAATTTAAGTTGGAGAAGGACTTGCCTCATCTTGGTCAGAGTTCCTGGAGGCAGAATCTCTTTAAATGTCCCCTCATTTACAGAAGGGACATCTGTATTTTCACTCTGCTAATTGAGCAGGCTCTTTAGGATAAAGACACTGCTCTCCAGAACTAGCCCCTAGTTGCAGCCCTTTGTAAATAAATGTATAGTTGGAAAAGGTGGGAAGATGTTTTCCTCTGTTCAATAGAAAATTAGATTTCTGTACTTTTTGAAGTTCAGCTTAGGAACTAAACTATAGTCTTTGCCACTGATGGTATTGGAGAAATATATTATGACAAAGGGTAAAGGCTGAAGCAATGAGAGATTTCTCTTCCCAGCTTTCCTCCCTCTCTCCAGCCCCACCAGTGAAAAATGGCATCACCACAAACATGTGAGTGATTATGCTATGCTGGGAGAGGAAGGAATTGGTGTAAAGAAACCTAAGAAGTTTCTTGTTTTAAATAATTTGGAAAGTTATAAAATCTTTATGAAATCTCTTTCTCAGGCTGTATGAGGTCTTTTAAAAAATTCTCATGAAATATAGAGAACCATGTAACTGATAAATATAATATTCTATTATCCATATGGCCTTTTTTGGGAGGTATCTTTATTTATATTACCTGAGGAATTTAGAGAACGTTGATAACGGACGTGTATTTGTTGGCAGGGGTAGTCTTTTTGTTAGTTTTCTAATTACATAACTCATGAGCTTAAAAGAAATGATCACTTAAGATGTCTTCAGTAGTCACACTTTTAAGAAAACAAGTAAAAATAATTTCATTCAGAGTCATCAATAGAATACACAAAGCTAGTGTGGTCTTGGGCTGAAACAAAAGTAGAAAAAGTTTTCTAGATTAGTGCTCAATTGATACTATCTGTTTTCTGATCTCTAAAATAATGTATCTCTAGATCTAAAATAGTAAATTCAGTTCTGGCTGTAATGCTTAAAAATATGGACAAATCAGAATTCTTTCAGTGAGGAGGTATCAGGATGGTGAAGGGAAAATTGAGGAATGATGGAAGGAACTGAGAATATTTCAAAAGGAGAAGACATATTCCAAGAAGAGATGACTATTGGGCATATACTATGGAAAGAGTGATTAGAGATGCTAAGAGTGACTTCATGCTATAGAAAGTCAGTCTGTGGTTGAAAGAAATTTATCTGTAATAGACTATCCAAGAACATCTCGTCCTACAGAAAATTTTAACGAGAGACTAAACAAACAAGACAAACACACTGCAATGCTGGGGAGAGGGATGGTCGGGAATTGAGTCTTGTTCATCTTTATATCCAGGGCTTGCTATTCCGTGGATGATCAGGGATTGTGCAAGTGCAAACCTGTCATTTTTTGCCTCAACTGGCCCTTGTGTTTGACTCTCCAGTATCAGTTCCTCCCACAAATCTCAGAGATGACTAGAGACAGAGTAGTCTTAAATTTTGCTAATGGACTGAGATGCCTTCCCATTTCATCTTCCTTTTTTCTAGATGTGCACTGTTTCTCAAGTTCAATAGTTACAATACACTATCATGATTTTCACCATATCTGCCTAAAGTCTCTACTTATTTTCTTTTAACCTGACTCCCTTTTTAACGTAAGTAAATGTATCTTAAAGGGAAACTTTGTAGTACTACACAGGAGAAATTAACAAGTGTTAATAAAGTGCTAAAGACACGTTAATATAAAAACGGAGACTTCTGTTAATGTAATTAGAATATGTGAGAAAAAATGGAAAAGGAAGTGACTTTCTCTCATCAAGTCAATGCATTTGGTTCCAGTATCGGTCTATCATCTAAAATAATTTTAAATATTACTCACACTTTCCACGAAATGGTCTAAGTCTAGGGAAGTGCGCTTTTGATAGCCATTGAGCTGAAATCTTTGGATTTGGGATCTAACGCAGAAAAAATTTTTTGCTCTGACTCCTTCAGTGTTGTTCTCTCCCTGTATTGGTCATCCATTTATTCCATGCCCTTTATTATAATGTTTGACCCAAACTGATGATTCTTTTTCCCTTCAGCACTTCCATTATGAAACCCTCTGACCCATTAATTTATTTGTGTGGCAGCTTTTATACCCCAGAGAACCCAACATTTAAGTCACACTATTGATGACAAATCCTAAGATTCTATTTTTAATACTTATCTGCTTTCTCTAGGTAAACTCTGACTAGTTACTGGTAATAAAAAGGTTAGGTTAGGATGGCTTTAGAGGTGAATGTGTTCTATACAATCCAGGAACAGACCCGTCGTTGAAAATGTAAATCCCATTCCCATATTAGCCTTGTTTTTTCGAGTCATGTCCTGTGTGTGAGAAAAAGGCAAAATGACTAATGACAGGAGTCTTGAAGGCAGAGGGGGGTCGATTTTTTGTGCTGAACATTCTGGTGATAAATGCTAAATCTGACATGTCTGTGATTTTACCCCATTACAGTTGGAATTCTGAAACTTCCAAGGACTGTGTGATATTACATAAAGAACATAGGCCTTTGAATCTTACAAGGTTGAGTATGAGTCTAGACTCCCAACTAATTAACTGTGAGGCCCTGGGCTAGTCATCGAATCATTCCAAGCTTTATTTGCTTTCTCAGAATATTGAGATAAAAATGTCTTCATGCATGGTCATGAGGCATCTCAACATAGGTGCCAACACCTTTCAAGTGGATCTTGTTTAATGCTTGTAGAGGGTAACATAGTAGGTCTAAATTTGTGCATGTCTCAGAGTGGAACACAAAAAGACTAATATAAAAGGTTCTTGGAAGGATAATTGACAAGTATTAAATGCCTCACTCTGTGGGCAGAGGAATCTCAGAAAATTAACCCTACAGGAAAAGTAGGGTTGCTTTTCATCTACTCCAAAATGTGAAAACACACTGGATTTATCATAAGGGCTGTTTTATGAATTCCGCTAAGTAACCAGCGTAAACTTCATTTGCAGAAAATCATTTCCTCCAAACAGAGAATCATATTATTTTTCTTCTTTTATTACTAAACTTTTACTTTTCTTGACTTTATTTTCCAATATCTAATTCTTAAGACAACAGCATGTAAAAAACAGATGAAAACAGAATATGAACTATATTCAGACTTTTAAAATACCCATGCGTGCATGTGTCTGCACCCAACACACACAAGCACACATACACATAACTTGCAAGAATGCTCCTTGATATTCTGACCCTGATGGCTAAGAAAATTGAATGTGTTTGGGAATTACTGTTTAGAAGTTTAGAAAATGGGATTTAAGATTGGTGTAAACAAGGAGATAAAGACCTTTCAGCCTTTTTCCCTCTTGTTTTATATAGTTTCATTTTTTTAATAATCATTTTTTTGACCCAACATTATACCCTAGGTAGATATCTACATGTTTGACATAATGAAATAACGTCATTACTCTGTTCTAAGAAAATTCCCAGTGTAATAATAAGCCAAATAACTTCCCATCCACTGCAAATATCTGTGTCAAAAGAGGAAGGAGAATTGCATAGACTGGTGCTATTTCCCAGTCCTTAGACCTCCATTTCTGGTTGTCTTTTTTCATAGAGTAAGCTATAAATTGAATGGCATAATTTGATGATGGACATAGAACTGTGTATTAGTTTTTATTTTGACAAAATCATTAAACATCATATAGGTTGAAAAATGAATCATGAGGCCCTAAGCCTGCCTTAGAAGATTGCACTTCATAAACTGAATTGCTCACATGGGCAACATTTTGGTGGAAGTTATAGATTTTCTAGCATATCTCTGATAGATAGGACTAATATAACTTCAATAAAAACTCTGGATATGTCAATATAAAATTTTCCCTACCATTGAAAGATGTAAGATACTCCAACTAATAAATCGGCTGACAACCTATTCCTTAAGGTATACTAACATACATATTGGGTTACAATAAGCAACAAAATCATTGAGGTAATAAACCACAGTCACAGAGGGGCCATTGGAGAAGGTTTCTTTCCATTGCAAGAGCCCAGCATGATGGCTGCATGCCTGAAATACCCCTAGAATGTTAATTTCCAATAACTGACTCAGCTATATGTGCAATGATTTAGAACTACAGTGTGAACTATATCTGAATGCCATATATGCCACTCGTATTTATGATGCTTCATATAAATTATATCGCATACACTAGTGGTGATGTGTAAATCTGTCAGGGGCCTTCAACTGTGAAACATATGAGTAATGCATTTTGAGTTTAATGTGAGAGTTTGTCCATGATATATGAACTTGATACCTAAATATTTGGTTAACTGCTAGTGGTGGTTCTGGGTGGGTGGATGGGGTTTAATCAAATTAGGCCTGATGTGCTAGGTAGACTGAAAGATAAAACTGAAGAAGGTCTGGTTTATGCATTTCCCCAAAATTTTGTGGTTGCTTAAGATTGTATGTTACTTAACTTTTCAGGCCTCGATATCATTACTTGAAAATTGAAGATTATAATGAATATCTCCTGAGGAAGCTACAGGGGTTACATCTTGAAGCAAGGAGCACAATCCTTGGTAGCTAAGAGATGTTAGGTTCCTTGTCTCACATGTGCAGGTCACTGCATATACTACTCTTGTATGTGATACTCATCACATAGACTACTCTTGATAGTATGCCTTATTTTTGATCCATTGTTTTCTCTTGTAGTTCATTTATGTCTGGAACAAAAATCGTTCCCTCTGCCTTTATATTAGTCAGGGTTCTCTAGAGAAACAGAACCAATAGGATGTATATATATGTAGGAAGATCTAGTCTAAGGAATTGACTCACGTGATTATGGAGGCTGGTAAGTCCAAAATCTGTAGTTCAAGTCCAAAGGTTGTCTGTTGGCTGAATTCCCTCTTGCTCAGGGGAGGTCAATCTTTGTTCAACTAAGACCTTCAACTAATTGGATGAGGCCCACCACATTATGGAGGACAATCTGCTTTACTCAAACACCACTGATTTAAATGTTAATCTCATCTGAAAACACCTCATAGAAACATTCAGAATGTTTTACAATGATTCTGGGTACATAAAATTATGTGTCACCTTTTTATGCAGAAACTCATCATTGCATTTCCTCATCAAATATTGTTCTTCTTTGTCCAGAATTCTACTCCTTGGCAACTGAGCTTCAACCTTACTAGATTTTGTTAACTGGTGAACATCAGGTTATAAAATAGTCATTTCTTAAAAATTAAAATGAATATAAAATACATTTAATAGGAAAAAGGTAGGTTTTATTTTTCATTTTTGTAGGCACTAGTCAGGCACTTTGATTTTCAGAGGTCTAAATTTACATATTTTCATATCAAATATATGAAAAAGCTTTAAAATACCAGTTTTTATAAAAAGTTGGTAAACTTTTTATAGTTTGCTTTTCTAATAATTTGGCCATGAGTAATTTATTTAATTGAAAATTGAGTATGCTTTCTCAGCAAACGTAGTGTCCCCTTAATAGTTATTGCAAAGTCAGAAAACTTAACCTACAATGTGTCTTCAAATATGATGGGTATTTTTGTGATGGCTAATTTAACAATTTAATCATTTAAAATTAATGAGTTTTCTTAATGTTATATTTTTAGATACTTAAATAAATATTTATTTATATTTGGGCTTTTGTGTTTTTTATGTTATTTAATCTCTTTTTCCTAATATTTGTATTTGAAAATTGAGGATATTAATGAATATCTCTTAGGGAGGTCATGAGGATTAGTCTTTGAAACAAATAGCACAATGCTTTGAACCTAAAAAAGTGTCTTTATTTCCTCAAAACAGGATATATTTCACCTTGCAGCAGCTCCTTTATTTTTCTCATTTTCTGCTTTTTGTTCGGATCCAAGATAGTTCTCTGAGTCTGTGGAATGCTCGTGGGTTGTAGGCAGGGTGATGATCAATGGAAAAACTCAACTTTATTTTTCCCTGAATTTGAAGAAACCATTTATCTTGTTCTCTGTTATCTCAGCTAACCATAGTCCCTGAATGAATACAATTCTCCACCACTTCAGTAATTGAGAACAGAGATATTATTATCTTAATGCCTAATCCTTCCTTTAATTCTAAAGATAGGCATCAAATAAGTTTTATTATTGTCAATGGTTTAGATGACAGTCTAAAAACAGTTTAAATCCTTCCATATGAGGCAGAAACATGATTATCACTCTCTGATCCCAAGAATGATCTTAGAAGGCAATCAGAGTTAAAGATAAAGAGACTTAAATGACTCCTTTTTAATTTTTTCTCAACAGCTATGATAAGTACTTCCCTCTTGAAATTTGACTGCATCCTGTTCTAGAAAATAGAACCATTCTAGAAAATATTCCAACCTCCAAATAACTCACTTTCTAGACTTAATTTTGGTGAATGACCATGGGTTAGGCTCGCATTATTGGCAACCTTGCCCTACCTGGTAACAACAACAACAAAAATCGCTTGAAGTGATTGCTTCTATTGCTCTACGTAACTCACAGGTTAACATAGTCTCTCTCAAAACTTCTAAGTTTAATTTAATAAACTGAACCCATGTTGGATATTGTAGGACTCAAAAAGTGTCCAAGAGGTAGGGATATTCTCAAGTAACTCAAAATAGAATTGAAGAGGTAAGATTTCAATGTCTTCTGGGATTCTAACTTCTAAGAGAAGAGATGGAGTGAAACCATAACAAAAACAATTTGCATAAATCTATATTAAGCATAAAATGTAAAAGCAGTGTAAACATTCATAGAAATATAATGAGAGAGATGATATTGGTTTCCATTTATGGTAGGTAAAATGGTGTCCCCCCCAAAGATGTTCATGCCTTAATCCCCAGAACCTGTGAATATATTCCCTTACATGGCAAAAGAGACTTTGCACTATGCAGATGTGATTAAACCAAGGATATTGAGATGTGAGATTATCCATGATTATTCTGGTAGGTCTAACATAATTACAGAGGGTTTTCTAAGAAGGTCGGAGTCAGAGAGATAGTTGAGGTTGCTACACTGCTGGCTATGAATAGGGAGGAAAGGAATGCAGCCAAGGGACACAGGCAGACTCTAGAATATGGAAAAGGCAAGGAAACGGATTCTGCATTAGAACTTCCAGAAGGAATACAGCCCTACTAACACCTTCATTTTAGCTTAGTGAGACTTCTGATCTATAGAGCTCTCAGATAATAAATGCATGTTGTTCTAAGTCAGTAAGTTTGAGTCAACTTGTTGCAGCAGCAAGAGGAAATGAATACCCCATTCAAGAAAAATTTCAAAAAGAGCCTGGCATTTAGGGTAAGTTTTTTACAGGTAGAAAGGAGGTGTAGGAGAGGAAGAAATTTTCCTCTACCCTTCTAGATTCTTCTGGCTGGTCTAAGAATTAAATTGACATGAGACAGAATAACAAGAGAAAATCAAACAAAGTTTAATAACATGTGTACATGGGAGAAACCCAGGAAAACTGAGTAACTTGTCAAAATGGCCAGAGCCACCATCTTAAATACCATCGGCAGATAAAGACAAAACAGGAAGTTGTGGGTGGTGGTTTGAGACTTCAAAGGGGAAGAAGGCAATTTGCATGAAGTTGGAAACACAAATGTTTGGTAAACAAATGTTTGTCATGCTATGCAGAGATGATGGGACATGGAGTAGACTTTGAGCAAATGGGCCCTGCTAGATTCTGCTATGCCCAGTCCATTTTATACTAGAGTTATCTATGGTGATAGCTCCTTCCTGGTACTGGCCTTCTATCTTAAATTCTTTTAGACTGTTAGGGGGAAGGTCAAAGTTTCTTCCTGAGTCTCTTGTTCTTAAAAATAATAATCTCAAAATAATCAAGCGAAAGAGACACACTTTGGGGTGACAAATTCTGCTCCCCTACAGAAGGAAAGGCCTGCCACAAGGGTTGGAGAGAACCATAGTTTCTTCTACTGAAGGAGGATATGTTTAATAAATCCTAAATAAAACAGTGTGAATAATGGTAGAGATTGAGGGGAATTTGCAAGATAAAGTCTGTCTAGTGTTCAAAATATTTTCATTGTCATATATTCAATGAAAAGCTAATGCAGACCAGGATGTACACGCTCACCCATCCTCACCCTCACCCACACCCACACACATGCCACCTCTACACACACAAAGATATACAAGTTGTTACATAAGGCACTTAATATCATTGTGAGTGTTTGTTCATTGATCTCCCTTGCTATTATTACAAGTCACCTAGCAGTTGTGGTTACTTTTGTGTTGTTGTTGTTATTATTTCCATTGTGATTTTGCAAATGAGCCCTTTCAGGCAAAGCTAATGAAAGGTACCTGAAAATGGTGAAGCAAGTTCTAACAATTGCTTTCAATATCCTGGGACCATATGGGAAGGAAACAGGGAAAAGTCAAAATATTTTATAAGAGTATGACATTGCCAAGTTATTTGTTTTTTCACCTTGCCTTATTTCCCTCATGTGTAAAATGAGGCTAACAAATCCTACCTCAGATGTTTATTGTAGACATTAAAAGATACAGTGCACTCATATTACCTAGGGGAAAAAAAAGGGAAGAAGGAAGAAGGAAAGAAATAGAATACTAGCATTTATTAAATACCTATTAATTCTGTGATTGTACTATGTTTATTTCTCAATAAAATATGCTTTGGAAAACATTTACTGTTATTTCCCTAATAAACTTTCTACTCTGAAGTCCTGAAGGATAAGAATTGCTTATTAGGGGAATGTTGGTGTGTGTTTACAAACAGATATTTAATTTTATGGCTGAAACTTCATCTTAGTGAACAAAAAAAGTCAATTGTAAACAAAAAATTGCAGATTTTTCTATTGGAATGAGTTAATCCTGGGTCACTACAAACTTTCTTATCCCTATCACGTGTTGATTTAGGAAAAAAAAATCTCAAAGTAAGCAGAAATTATTTCCCATTGACAAAACTAGAATGATATATTTCAAAATATGAATCCATAATTCTGTTGCAAACAACAACAAAGATAAAAGTTCTAAATTGCTAGGATTCTAAACAATTCTACAAAATGATTTAGTTAGCACTCTGAACTTTCCAGAAGAATGATTGACAAAATTTATCCAGGCTAGCGGAAACGTTTTGCTTTTCATTTGCTTTCATTTTGCACAGGGATTAAAAAGGAACTGAGAATTACCTAAAATAGGGAGAGTTAAGAAGAGAAAACTTTGAATCTGCCTAAGCATAAAACATGACATGAGAGCAGGGGGAATTCTAATTCTATTAAACACAGTGCGGTCAGTGGGAAAATTGAACTGGTCAAGACTGGTCAGATAGTATTAAGTGAAAGAAGATGGCTAATGGCATGTCACAGAGATCAGTGAGTGGCCCGCCTATCGGCAATGGACAGATGTGTAAATCACAGAAAATTGGAAAGAATAGTCAACTGCCAAGAGGAAGGATTGAGAAGCAAGTTCCTTTAAGAAGGCAATATATTGCCACTCTTTGTGAGATTTTCAGTTCATGGCAAAGATTCTATAAAACAAAGGAATTTAACTCCCTGTTTGGATAAATGATTGTATTACAATGCTCCATTATGAAAACTGATTTGATATTGACCCATTAGTTTGTATTCAAACTTACTAAATTTAATGAAATTTGCACATGGAAATACTGGATATTAACACATAGGTCCTTGTTAGTCATTAACTACTATAATTAATTAGAAGACTACTATAATTAAATGGGTAATATTGGCCTCCTCTACTATTCCTTGTAATTTTATCATATCATATCCTTGGGATAACTTCTAAAGATGGAAACATTACTTCTATTCTACAGATGTGAATACTGAATTTTAGGGAGCTTGTCACTTGCTGATATTCATGCTGCTTAAATGATAGGAGAGTTGAGATTCTAATTTCAGTTTTTCTTATCTTGGAGTTTGAGATTTTTAACAACTATATGCAAATATACACACCACACGCATACACATAAACAACCTATCCTGTGTATGTATGTATGTTTGTATGTATGTAGATGTATCTGTATGTATGTGGATATTTATCTATCTGTCTACACATATACTGTGGGTTGGAATTGTTCTCATGTATCTTTCAGAATTGCCCCTCACCAGAGCCATTTGAGGAAGAGAGAGGCACTATTCTTCAGGTGAGAATAGAGTGGCCTTGGACAAGGGGAGAGTCAGGTAACAGGGAGAGGCAGAAAGAAAGAAAAATTGCTAAGGTTTATTTCTACTATAAGAAGGTAAAAAGAACCAAGGTTGCAATTTAAAGCCCCATGTATCTTTCAAAGCATTCTAAGAGGCGCATTAAGCCAAAGTGAGAAATTGATATGGGATCTTACTGAAGTAGTCAGAATTTCCAGACTGAGGAAAATAAGCTACTAAACCTATCTTCAGTTCTCTGGACATGCCAAAATCTCATCCTTTGTCACTGACATAAAACATTCTTTTTAAATACGAGCAGTTTTCCTAAATGCAGTAGTAATTTCTTTTTATCATGTAAGTACTGTATAAGTGTGCTTGGGCCTATGAATATGTGTCAAGATACATATTTCTGTGATATAGATGCACGAATTTTCTATAATGTAGAAACCTTCTGCTGAATGGAGTGTTGAGGCAAAAAGAGATTGAAATTCTGAAAATGAGAGCTTGGGGATCAAATCCTAATACTTAATAAATATTAGCATTTTCATTATGAAAATGCTAATATTTATTAAGGTATTACACACCTCTTAGGATTCTTGTGAAAAAATAAGATCATTAAAATATACATAAAGTCTCATGATAATGAGAGGTCTTATTACGGCTTAAATGTTTTTTTTTTTCCCCTCTTCATCCTCAGTCTCATTCAAATCATATAGGGATTTGAGGTGATATGTGGAAAGATGTATTTCTTTGTCCAAGTTAGGACTTTGCAGCAGAAGATGATTATATAAAGTCACCCAAAGGTGAATGAAATAACAGTGTCCATTAAACGTGTGCTGTCATCAGTTCAGGCATTAAATTACATCTGACTCCTATTGTGAGTTGAATTAATATGCAACAGCATCTATCTCTGTGCCTGACACATCCTGGACAGGCTATATTTTGTAATTAAATCTACATCTAAATTTATCGGCCACATGCAATATCCTGGGCATGTGCGAGCTTATACCTTGGATTCAAAGATAAATAAAACATGGTTCTTATTCTTGAGAACTTCAGAATATGGAAAAGGGATAAGTAAGATTACAATATGACAATTAAATACACTGTGTTAAGTATTAAAGTAAGTATAAAGTTCTTTGGGAGCAACCAACCCTATCCATTGATAATGTAGGGCAGACCATGCTATTCACCAAAATTCTGCATTGCTGTAAAGTTTACTCAAGGTTAAAGCCAAAATCTTTATAGTAGCCTACAAGGCCCTATGTAATTGCTTTCTCTATATACTTTATGACTTCCCTCTCCTACTCTTTCCCTCTACTCACTCCAATCCAAATTGTTCGCTCTTCCTCAACAATGGTACACATACTCCTGTCTTAGGCTAATTATACAAGCTTGCTTCTCTACCTAGACCACTCTTCCTTAACTATTCATTTGGGTGACCCTCTCAACTCCTTCAAGTCTTTGCTCAAATGTCATCTTCTCAATGAGGCCTACTCTGATCACCCTATTAAAAAGTCCTACCCACCAATCCCCTTGGCACTTCCTATTCCTTATGCTGCTCTACTCCTTTGGTCTTCTCAGAAGCTTTTCAATATAATTATTTTTATGCTTATTTTCTTTCTTCCCCACTAGAATATAAGACTCATGAAGACAGAAATTTTTGTTTTGTTTATTAAGGTGTTCTAAGTACTTATAGCGGTACCTGGTACAAAGTAGACACTGAACTAATATTTGTAGAATGAATGGAATAACTACTTTTGATTGTGGGAATTAGGTACAGCTTCATAGAGAGGATTCAAATTGATCTGTCTCTTGTGAACAAAAAATATTATTAGCCAGATGAAGAAAGAAATGCATTCATGTAGAAGAAATAACATGAATATATGATGTCTTTGGTTGGATATTAGTAAATATAAAAGTTTTCTTGGGGTTTGCAGTTAAAGCAAGATCAGAATGGAAAGTTAATACAATGTCCTATACATCAAATTAGGAAACCAAATTTTTATCTTGGGGAATTTTTAAAGGTTTTAAGCAGAAGTCATATTAGAGTCATCTGTAAGTGATATCCTTTGGGACACTGCTGGAATGAGAACCCTTGAGAAGATAGTGATGATTAAAACTAGATGAATGATGGTGAAGATAAAGAGAAGTTGATAGAATTAAATAACATTTCTGATGCAGACTCAACAGAATTTGGCAACTGAATGGATACAGGAAGAAAAGGGAAGAAGTGAATCGAGAAATCGGAGGCGGTTTTTCTGGCTAAAGAGACTGGGTATCCTGTAACATGATTAGGTAATATAGAGAATATAACATGGGGAGGAGTAGATAATGGATTCAATTTTACATGTGGAATAAATAAAGTAGACAGCAGGAGAATTGAAGAAGGCAATTTGCATAAAATTCTGAAGCTGAAGGGAAGGAGAATTTGGAGAGACAATTAAGATTAATTGGTATATACATAGCAGACAGAGTCATGGACATGGATACAATCAATGAATGAGAGATAGAATAGAAAAAATGATCAGGAGACATCTCCGGGAATAACAAACATTCATGAATATACCAGGCATAAGTAACATGGAAGGTCCATGTATAAAAGCTCATGGAAGAACGAGGAAAGAATGTACAATGCTAGTCTTTTAAAGAAAGTATTCACAGAGGAGGTCTTGGAGGCCTCAGAAAAGAAAAGAATTTTACTCAAAGAGCCTTTCAGACAAAGACATGCATGAATATCATATAATAACTTAGGAGTAGTTTACTGTAGCTAATAGGCCAGTTATGGTTTGGAGACAGACATAATGTCAGGAAAGTTACTCTGACTTATAAAACCCCTTTACAAACTGATTGCTGCCCTAAAAAAAAAAAGTCATTGGTTTCCACTGTGAGTGGGAACTTGTAGTGAGTTTTAAAATGAGTGAAATGATAATATTTATGTTTTGAAAAGATCACTCAAAGCAGCAGCTTTAAAGATAGATGCACTGAGAGAGGAGTCAGGGAGTCACATTAGGAGAGAGAATAATTAAGCAAGAGAGGGGGAGAATCTGATCTGCAATAGTGGCAGCAGGGAGGGAAGGAGAGGAGAATACACTCAAGTTAGAATGAGCAGGTACTAGGAGTAAAAACATGAATTGTTGTGGTAGGCAGTGGAAGGAAGAATGAAGGTAATTACAGCCTGGCTCAATGTTTGAAGAGACATTCTATTTATGAATGTCAGGGGAAAAAAGTACATTTTTATTTTTGAAATAAAACAAATAAATTTAAGTTTGGCTTGAGCAGATATTTCAAGTTTTCAATTAGCAGTTTCCACTAGCTGGTATGAATTTGGGCAAGTCATAGGAACTGTGCAATATTAAACTTAGGTATTCTGACTTACAGCGTGCATGGCATAACTGGACAGCTGCTATATCTTTACCAATGAGACTTTGTCCTTTAACTTTTCATATTAGTATGATTTTTATGAAACGATTTAAAATAAACTGAAATTTGCATAGGTTATGTTGGCTTTCACAGTACTTTTCATGATGAGGGAAGTTTAAATTATGAACTTCAAAAACAATTTTGAATTATAAATTATCACTAAAATCTCCACTTCTGGCTATGATGGAGTGTCTAGTATCACACCTAATCTCTCTCTTAGAATGACTGTGAGACCATTTGAAGGCATCAAAAGCAAATCAAGATACAGGAGAAAAGAAGAATGCATTAACGAATCCCAATATTTGCCGCTATTTATATATATATTTTTTCTCTCTCAGGGCATTGCCTGATTTTCAAAGTGAGACATAAAATACAAAGTTGTAGCTCAGAGCTTGTAACAGTCTTTCAGGGCTGGCAATACACACACACAAAAAATAGGAAGTGGGGGATTCCAAGTCTTCTAGGCCTTGAGGAATAAAGATTCCTGAAAAAAAAAAAAAAAGAACTACAAAAAGTCAACCTGTTATTTTGTTTAGTTTGATCCCAAGGCACTTGCCAATATATAAACTTCAAGGAACAGGAGGTGACAAATTCTGTAGAAAGCTGGTGCTTAGAAGTTAAAAAGCCTAGCAGAGCTTTAGCAACCTCACAATGCTGAGGAAGAAAAACAATTGAACTCTAGGACTTGTTAGGGACCAGGATCCCTGGTAAGCACATAGGCTTTCAATTTCAATCCTAGAACAGCTCTATTCTAGGAGTAAGGCAAACAGGAGGTGGAAAAGCCTAAAACTTAGCCTTGAATTAACTCAAATATTAATTGGATCAAGACAATCAGGTTACACTCCAATAGTCTACCAGGCAGAAGCTAACTCATCTCTGGAAGAAGACAGCACCATTTATGCTCTCTGTGATTTCCCATATACACTGAGGCATTAAATCAAAAATTCCCAGGTGGAGACTTATGCTTCCTCTTAGGATATAGAAAGTTGTAGGAGAATGTGCTTTTACCTTAGTGATTACAATATGCTAGATAACCTGCAACATCATGATCATAAATCCCAACAGAGAGCGAGAATGTGAAGAAATCTAATGAACTAAAATTGAGAAAGGATTGAGCCCATTCTAGGAGAGAATAAATTCATGGCTGCTGTCACCCTTGGTGGAGCAGTGGGAAAAGGAAAAATTTACTATAAATGTGGGTAAGAAAAGAAACCCAGCTAAACTTTTAATGAATTTTCAAAGTTCAGGGGTGAGCTGACATGGCAATTTAGAATCCCTGAGAGCCACACACAGAAAAGGAAGTCAAACTCACCTGACAATTCTTTTCACCACGTGCTTTCAAGAAAGAATGGGAGTAGAAAAGGTATTCAACATCAGGCCCAGAGTATCTGGAGTGTTTCTTGCAGATGCTCTGCCCTCATACTTCTACTCAACATCTGTGCTTTAGCATGTGTCCTTTTCAGTTCTCCCACCACTTTACTATTCCAGGAACCCTCTGCCTCCTTAACAGTGTAAGGTCTTGGGTTCCTCTGGGGTTTCTCTCACTTCTCTTGCTCTGTCATTACTCATCAGCAGGCACTGAGGTGATACAATGGCTTAGAGAAACCATTCAGACACTCAGAACCTAAGGCCTGCTAAAGGAGGGCTCATCATTCCACCCCCAGATGACTTGAAAATTGTAGTGAACTGACCTTAAATAATGCAAAACAGAGCCCAAACACAGATGGACAGATTGACCAGTCCTCCACACAAGCTGCCTGACGGAAGAAGAGGTGTGCCCTTTTCTGTACATAAAAGTTATTTCTACAAACTGAACTGTTGTTTTACTCAAAATGTCCAACACTCGTCAAAAACTACTAGAAAAGAGACTTCTAGTTTTAGCCAAGATCAGGCAATGAAGGCCAGCTATCCCAAAGGTATGGAAAACAAGGTGATGCCTACAGTTGCCCAAGCTTGTTGACTGTAGAAAGTTTCCAGGTCACAGAGAAGGGAGGAGGAATTCAGAAAGAGCCTGCCAGGCTCCTGGAGATGAGGTGACAAGGTTGGGAATCTGGGAAGGCAAAGGTAACTAGGGTTTGCAGGGCAGAGTATCAGAGAGCAGAGAGCCTCGGAGAGATAGGACGCCAGAGAGCTGCAGAGCGCCCCTCTTGTATTCAGTTAAGTACTGGATAATACGCGAACGTGAGGAAACTAATGACATCTGGGAGAGAACCATTAAAAAGATTCAGAGGGAACAATGCCCAGAGATTCCACAGTACTGGGAATAAAGTCTTTTCCCACCAGTTTGAGTGAAAAACCTCATAATTTATAGGACATCAAGTGAAGTACAGCAGAGGGTCGTGCCTCAGCAGCGAGTAACTCTACTAACTCTGGAAATAACACTGGCTGGCCTCACTTAAAAAAAGCTTAAAAACAAAGCTCAGAGGGTCACACTGTTCTAAGTAACTTTGCCACATTCAAGAAGATGTACAGGAACACAAAAATAACTAGCACGAAACAAGGTAAAATTTGCAATGACTATCATCCATTAAAAAATAACAAAGCATGTTAAGAAGCAGGAAGATCAACTGAAACTGGCCAGGATATGACATGGATGATAGAATTAGTTGACTAATATAATAAAAAATATATGAAAACTGTATTCTATATGGTCAAGAAACTAGAGGAATGATTATATACTTCAAGATATAAAAAATAGCCCCAAATCAAACTTTAGAGATTAAATCTGTAATATTTAAAATGGAAAATACAATGACTGTGATTATTTGTGTATTAGATATTGTGAAAGAAAAGATCAGTGAAATTGTAGACGTAGCAAAGGAATCTATGCAAATTGAAAAGAAATTAAGCATAGGTGATAAAAATGGACTCTATTCAAAATAAAAGGGATCAAAAACAAATTTGACAAATGGAAAAGAAAGAAGACAGTAGATTTAAGCCCAACTATATTAATAATCACTTTAAATGTAAATGGCTTCAACATCTCATATTAAAAGCAGAAATTGTCAGATTTGATTTAAAAGAGGAAAGCAGGACCTAACTATATGCTGCCTACCAAAAAAAAAAAAAATCCACTTTAACTATAAAGACACAAACAGGTTAAAAGTGAAAAGCTGGTGAAAGACATACTATGGTAGCATTAATTAAAAGAAAGCTAAAGTGGTTATATTAACATCAGAGAAAATTGTTTTCGGAATAAAGAATATTACCAGGAATAAATAGTGTTATTTCATTCTCTCTCTCTCTCTCTCTCTCTCCCTACCTACCTAGCAACCAATCTATAAATTTTCAATCAATCTACTCCTTTAATTCAATTAGAAAAAGCTAGGCAATCTAATACAAAAGGCAAAAGTCTTCATCAGGCACCTTACCCAAGAGGACATGTAACATCTTAGTCAGTAGGCAAATGCAAATTAAAACCATACAGAGGTACGTTATACAGCTACCCAAATTGCTAAAATTGAAACAAAGGTTATACCCAAAAGAAATATAATCAAATACATGTAATACATATTTGTATCAGGTTTTTATAATAACCTGAACTAGAAACCTCCCATAGCAAAGAGGTGATCAAACAACTACTATATTCTATACGTCAACACATCGATGAATATCACAAATGTAACATTCAAGAAAAGTATTCAAACATATACATATTGCATGACTCCATTAGTATAAATTTTTAAAACAAGCAAAATTACTCCACATTGTGACATCATTGGTGCAATTTTCTTTAGGGGGCATAATGACTGGATGGAGCATCAAGGAAGCTTTTGGGGTGCTAGGAATGTTCAAATTTGATCTGCCTTGTAATTGAACAAGTGTATTCCGTTTTCAAAACTTAATTGACTTGATCTATTTATGAGTTGTGCACATTTTCTGAATATATGTTTTATTCCACCAAAATGTATATTTAAAAAAAGATCTAAATAATATTCAAAATCAGATTTTCTCAGAAAAGTGTCCTTAAACGTTTTTTTACTTGATACAATAAACATTTCATTTTCAAAAAGTGTAAACATATTTTCCACTTTGTTCCTGAAAAATTAAATCTTTTAAGTGTAGTTTCTATGATTCTGAAAAATGCAAATGGCTATTTTCTTTATAAAAAGCATTAATGCTGTAATATAAAATTAGATATGAAAAATGAGAAGAGAAATTTTGTGTCATGGGGGACGCTACATGTCAGTGCAAGATATAAATATCATAATACACATTTAATCACAAAAACTACTTCAGTCTACCCTCCATCCATTAAACACTCTAATTTCAAACTGAATAAAACACTCCAACTAAAAGAATTATTTTGCATTTGTATGCTTGGTGTTCATTTTTCCCTTCTTTTTATTAACTAATGCCTAGTTTGGGTCAAAACAGTTTCTATCTTTTAAATTGCACAAATTATTTTGGATATCACCAGAGTTAAAAATGCACGCCAACATTAAAAAAGAAGAAAGAGAGAGAGGAATAATGTTGTTGAATGTTTCATGTCAGCATGTCCAGTTCTGCTTGCATGTAAATACAAATGACACCCTGTCTCTGAATATGGACTATGAGTCTTACACACTTGAACAGCCTTAGTTTCTTCATGCTAATTTCTGCCCTGTGTGAAATCGCATAAATGTCACATCTGCTACAGCCCTTTTCTCAGTCTAACATACGCTTTCAATGGAGCTAAATGGTCATCATTATCAAATGAGAAAATATATGTGAAAGCGCTTTGAAAACTATAAACCACTTAAGAAATAGATACGAACTTCTGTTGTCACTGAGGGGTCCTTGGTTTCTGATTTAGCAAATTGGGACCGCCGGGAATTCCTGGAGGAAGAGAGATATTGTTTATTGGGAAATAAAAGCTTGCTTCACAAGTAATTCTCAGAGACTGGGTGGGACTGAGCCATTTCAGAGGCTGAAGGGAGATAGGGTGGATCAGTCTGTAGCTTTCACTTTCTCCCTGGAGACCGAGGAAGTTTTGAGTATAGAGGAGGAAAACCCAAAGAAAAAGGTAGCTTTCTCTTCCAGATATGGGCAGGAAGTTTTGAGGATGGATACTAATAAACCTTAGTCAGTGGCTGTCAATTCTCACAGTCTTTGCCTAAAGATAAAGCCAAGATATGTGTGACAAGATCATTAGAAAATAACTCAGACTTGACTGAACTCTGAATGCAGGAGATTATTAGCCTTAATTTTTCTAAGACCCTTCTGTTTAATCTGCTTTCCCTGAACGTCAACCTCTCCCTTTCCTCCCAACAACACCCTCCCCATCCCAACACACAGAGATATTTAACAATCAGGAAGGAAGATGATCAGGCAATTAAGCATTTAGATATCATTAGGTGCTCAAACTGTTTCTTCCTGTTACTGCACAGTTCCTATCTCAGTAGACGAAATATCTGAAAACAATCATTGCAGGAAAGAACTTTAAGTAAAATCAGATATAAGCAACTAAAATCTTGAGAAGCACTGAAGCTTCATGAATAATTCTTGAATAGTGGTGTGGATGCTGCCTTGCTCAACTCCCAGAGTCTTTCAAGATGTTAGTTTCATGTTTTATTCAGGCTCAACATAAATGTTAACGTGGTCCTCATCAGATTCCTTTTATCTAACACTGAAGACTGATGTGTTGATGTTGTGTAATATGGGAAGAGGGCCTTGGGGATAGACTTTAAATGCCCATTCAGGTATTCTGTGAGGAATCGCAAATGAATTTATTTTCCAGAAACTGAGTTGTAAATTTGTACGTCTCAGTGCACCACCTTAGCGGGCACATCTGCTGATCTATTAGTTAATTAGTTAATTAGTCTTCTATTGTCCAATTTGTAGTCTAGATATGTGTTATGGAGATATAACTGGTAAAACATCATTGTGTGTAATCTTTCTCTGAAAAGATTCTGCTGAGCAAGTGACCAATAAATTGTAAGCAATGCAAACATTAGTCAAAGAGAATGTCATTAAAAGCCTACTATAGCAGAGTCTCTATTGAGAAAGAAAATTAATCTAATTATTGGCCTATCTTCATTATGAATTGTTACTATTATGATTATTTTATGATTCTACCAGTCAATAGTCCTCGTGGGATACTTAAGTCCCTGAGTT
Organism: Tapirus indicus; assembly: GCA_031878705.1. NCBI lineage: Eukaryota > Metazoa > Chordata > Mammalia > Perissodactyla > Tapiridae > Tapirus > Tapirus indicus. The sequence continues at coordinate 24,378,860 of CM062927.1, read as the reverse complement.
ACATACAGATTAAGTTTGGGACCTCAAGTCATTTGTAAATCCATTAGTTGTTTGTTTGTTAGCTCAAAATCTGCTTTGAGCTACCGTGTTCTCTTTGGCAATTAGGGCCTCTGGATCCTTTGAATGGTGAATTGCCATTAGATTGGAACATTAGGAAGTGGAACAAAGATATTTTCATGATGTCTATAGTTGGATCATTCTTACTAAAACATTATTCCATTAGTGTCGTGAGTTACTTAATGGAAACCTGATAAGGACCACACAAATTTTTATGTGATACTTAAATGAAACATAAAACTAACATCTAGAAAAAACTTTATATTTATGAATGCAGCATTCACACTAATTGCCTTAAGGACAATTTTCTCAAGATTTCCTAGATTTGTAGTCCACTCCCTACACTATATGTATCAAGAATGTGGCTGAAGGGGGCTCTAAGTTCTTCCCAGAATACAGTCCAGTAGGTTACATATATGGGATGCTTACAAAGTAAGTGGACAGCCCCTGAAGTTAAATTCTTTATTTTGAATGGGTAAAGGGATGCTCCTATAGGCCAGAGGCCGACTGTATAAACCAACTACTTTACTGCAGAGCACCTAGCCAGAAAAGGTTGTTTAATAATTTTGTGCAAAAGAAATCCTTTGGTGTAGTAGTAGTTGTCTTCCAAGAGTTATTTAGTTTGAACTAACACATCCATTTCAACTATGGCCAAATATTTGACTCCCTGTACCATGACTTACAATGTAGTTTTCATTTAATTGAACTTTACAAGACTGCAAAAGGATTTGGAACACAACAAGTTGAAATGGACAATCTGCCTATGTGTTTGAAGCCAGTGAAACAGTGAATCTTTTGATTTGTGCTCATTTACTCTATGAGAACTGACCTATCTCTTTCTATGCCTCTTCATTGTCTGAAGACAGAAACCACACTCTTGTAGAAGGTAGTGGATTCATCAGTCTAATGGACTGCATCCAAGTGCAAGGAGAGGAAAGGGTTCCGTATTAAGAATGATAAATATTAACAATAGCTGCTAATATTTATTGAGGACTAACTTCGGAGTAGACAGTTTGATAAACACTTCATGTGCACACCTTTAACCATCATAACAACTGTATGAGTTTGAGATCGTGATAATTCAAAATTTCGAAATAAGACAAGTCAGGCACAGAGAAATAAGTAATCTGTGCAAGACCATTTTAATAGAGGTTACAGTGTGTTTGAAATTAGGGAAATCTAACCCCAGTGTGGTGGTCAAGCATTTAAACTGTTACCGTATTACCTCACTTTGCTACACAGCCCACATAGAACATTAGTAGAATTCAGTGTGAAACTGGTTGAGATATCCAAAACCATTCGTATTTGGTAGCGGGGTCCAGAAAATTTTCAAGGAATCATATCTGAAGCTTTCTTTGACTATGTGCTTGGTTTGTGGGTCATTTAGGTTACAGAATAGAACAAAATGGGAGAGCTGACACTGGGAGACAGGAGATCTCTTTTCTCATTCTTGCTCTTACTAGTCATGTGAACTTAAGTGATTCCTTTGACCTCTTTGGACTCCAGTGTTCTCATCTTTAAAAATGAAGAGACTGGACTAAATTATGTCTAATTCCTTTCCAGCTCTGACCTCTGTTTCAACAAAACCATATCCTTTACATTTATGAAGAAACAAAGACAAAAAAAAAAAAAACCTAAAATAAACGTGTGTAAATACCCTTATAGATTTTGTTGACCTTGCACTCCATGAATAGCATCTCCATTGCATTGTCTGAAATATCATCATGCATTTTTCCCCTCAGCCCTGGGTGACACATGCTAATTAGAAGAAAAAATGCCTTTCTAAGTGAAGGGGGCCTCTTCATCTTCCACTTCACCATATGACTCCTGGGCTCCAAAGACACATTTTATGGGCATTTTGAAATATGCTACTGTTTTAACCTATTGACCTTGTCTTGGGCACTTTATTTTCTGTCTTCAGCTTCAATATTCATTAGTAATACTGTGACAAAAAGGAATATGAATGGCATTAGGAAATTGAGCCCCACTCAAACTAAGAAAACCATGCTGGTGCTCACACATTGTAATATAGGGTAGATGTTTGATGTTTCCATACCAAGGGCTGGTTTCAAATGATTGTGAAAATATGTGGAGGCTTCCCATGTGAACTGCACATTTAAAGACAAATGCATTTTTAAAATAACAATAAAGGCAAAAATTACTTCCCCACCACAAGTTGAAACTTTATTATGTGTCAAATATATTATTTGGGGCTGGTATGGAGCATGACATACTAAATGTTCTGACCATGGTAGCATATGCATAGATAATATATGGCTCATACAACTTTCATGAGCCCTCTCTGCTGATTCTCTTCTAATATCTCTCTAAAGACATTTGTGGTATCATTCTTCATTTATTTTGCATGCTGCTTTCTCCCATTGTGGATAAACATGAATAAAAAATTCTGGAGGTAGGAACAGTTATCTTTGCTGATGCCTGGTGAGGTTTTAATAAAATATGCATGACATCAGTGTCTGGGTGCGTACATGTGAATCATGTAGCAGTGAAGAAATCCAGAGATAATTATGATCTTTCATGATGATTGAGAAATTATCACCTCAGTAATATGGGATGTACAATAGTGTGAACAGAGTTTCCTACTCGCCCTTGAACTTTTTGATATGAATGCAAATAACTAACTCATATGATTCTAATTTTGAAGAATCTATTCAGGAATGTCAAGAGATACAAAAAGATGGAAAGAAAATAACTTGTATAATTTACTAGAGAAAATCCTCAAGTTAGTTAATAATTGGTACCTAGACATCTCCCACATGAAAACAAAGGATCTCAAAAAAGAAAGTCTGGATCTCTTGGCTTAAAAAATGGATTCCTTCCTTTTCCTCCACTTCACGAATGTTCCTCAACCCCGGACAAAGAGCAAAACTCTTCATATACCATGAACTAAGTTTTCTGTACGTCATTTGTGTATGCTCCTTAGATTCCTTGAATTTATAAAACTAAATCAAATGCACGCTATAATTTCTGGCTTCAGAAAAACAGGCCATTTCCAGTATCAGTCAATTCCAGTTTTTTCTAACATGAAGATATCTGAATCACTAAAGTGAAGCTATGCTTCTTGCACTTGGCAGGCCAGGAATAACTGAAACTCTCTGTACTGGGAAAAGAAAGCATTGCATCATAAAATCACAAGAGATATACACTGCTACGCTAACTCTAGTTGCTTTTGTATGGTCAGTCATTTGTTTCATACTTCTATATTTGGTACATTTTTAATATAATTTTCTATTGCAAAGTTAGAAAAATAATAAAGTTAATTGAAAACAAGTTAACCAAACCAATGGCAGCTTTATGCTGATAAATGTACTTTTCTTTCATTGCTCAACTTAAAAAGCAGTAAGTATGTGTTATCCATTTACATATATGGCATGAAAATATTTAGTATGTATTATATGCCAGAAACTGTGAAAGGTGTTTTGTATGAATAAGCTCAAATCCATATGGTATTTCTGCAAGGTAGGCATTATTATTTTTGTATTATAGGTGAAGAAGCAGATATTCGGAGACTTTATGCAACTTGTAAACAGTGGTATCTCTAGATCCATTGAAATTCATATCAGATCATTTTTAAAATTCTTTTTTTTTCTTGGAAGACACCCAAGACCAGGTTGTACTGATATATTCTTCTTTGAGTGGCTTTGGGCCATAGTGTGGCCAGAAATATTACAATCACTTTGTAGTTAGTCTTTATTCAGGTGAAGCTTTCTAAAGCTTAGTTGGAATGTAATTATATTTTTTCTATTTCTTAAACACTTTTACACTGAAATGTATTAACTTGGGTCAATCATATGATTGTAGTAGATGGCATACAATTGATCAATTCTATCACCTGGTTTTTGCTCACTACCTAATAACAGAGGAGACTTTTATTTTTTTAAATCAATGCATCCCTTTTATTAGATCAATTCTGCCTCTTAGAACTTTGATATTTTACTCTTAGCCCTATTATCTGGAGTCACGTAAATGTCTTGTCTGGGAAAAATACTTTGTCTTATTGTAGGCATTTAAATATTCTAACCATGACCCTCACCAGTTCAGATGTTCACAGGGTATTTAACCTGGAGATGAGCGGATATGAGTTATTTTATTGATTCCTCATCAGTTATAGTTTCTACATCTTCACCCTCTTGTTAGCAGTCAGGGTTGAGCAATAGGTGGCCTCTGAGGTTGAATTGACTGGCTTGAAGTCCTGGCTCTGCCATTACAGCTCTATGACCTTGGGAAAACAACTTACCTCCATGCACTTCCACTGCTTCATTGTAAAAGAGAGTTTAAACTATGGAACTTATTTTATAGAGCTGTTAGTACAGTGAAATTTAATAATTTAACTGCCATGTAGTAAGATGAAATCGTGATCAATTTGAATGGCTTTTTTCTAAACCCTTTGAAAGGGATGATTCTTAATGAAGATGTAGACCTTGGTGAGCTTGATTATTGCCATCAGAGTAAAGCACGTTCTAACATTGCCATCTTCAAAAAAAAAAAAAATCCCTTGACTCAATGTCCCCTCCAGCTCCCACCCCAATTCTCTGTGACCCTTTATAGGCAAATGACTCAAAAAATGCCTAAACCTACAGTTTTCCATTCTTCATCCTCCATTATCTACTCAATACACTCCTATTAGTCTTTTGGCCTCCGCTATGTTATTGACTAGATCACACAAGATTTTCATTGAGGTGAGTCCAGTGGTAATTCTCAGCTCATCTCGCTTGAACTAAGCAGAATTTGACACAGTTAGTTACCTCTTCTTCATGAAGCACTTTCTTATTTGGTTTCTGAGGATCCTCAATCTCCTGATTTTCCTCCTACCTCCCTGGCTGCTGCTTCTCGAGTTCTTTTGCTGACTCCTCACCTACTCCTGATGTCTAAGTAGTAGAATGAACCCGGGATCAACCTTTGTCTCTCTCTTCTAAATACATTTTCAGTTCAAAGCTGTTCTCATCCAGACCTATTACTGTAAATATGAACCATATGTTGACAATATTTAAATGTATCTGCCCACCTTAAACCTCTCTCATCACCTCCAGAATAACTCTCCAATGAAGTACTCCTCATCTCCACTTGGCTATCTCATTGGCACCTCACACTTATGAGTTGCCAAACAGAACTCTTGATTCCTTATGTCCCCAAACTGATCATTCCCTGGTGTTCTTATCTCAATATATGTCACCAGTATTCACACAGCCATTTAGACCAAGTCTTGTATCATTCTAGTTTTCACTTTTTCCTCACTCCTCATATCCAAGGCATCAGCAGCTTTATTCCTTTTACTTTCAATGTGTCTTAAATCCAACCCCTTCACAACATATATACAACTATCAACAAGTCACCTTTACTATCTTCTAGACCATCATGGTTTCTCCTAACTTCTCTCCTGCCTTCCACTCTTCCCTTTGTAATGTTTCCATTTTTTTCCTACACAACAGTCAGAGTGATCTCTTTTTAATCATAAATATGATCAAGAAATGTTGCTGTTATTACTTTGAGAACGTCTTTCCTGATAAATGAGAACTTTCCACTATAAATATACCTATGAACTTAAAACAGAAATAAACAGTTAGATAGACATAGCTATAGACATATCCATGAGTTAAAAAGTCCTTTACAGCTCCCACCATTTTATTGTATTAACTTAATAGCAAAATATTCTCTAGATTTAAAGCTCAAACTCTAACTGCAATCCAATTATAAACATTGCTATTACTTAAGCCAGAGAGATGTTTGATATTAGATATTAACTTGGTATAAAATAAGGTACTTTAAGTGATGAAAAAGCCCATCTTTGAAAAGCAACTGTTGTACAGATTAATGAAATTATATGAGAGGCACTTTAGTCTCCTCGGAAGGATATTAAAAGCAAAATACATATTATTAACTGATTCAGAAACAGCTAAAACAGAACTTCTTAAATAGTAATTGCTGTTTTAAAATGCTTAAAGGACTCCAGGCATATAAAGTAAGAGAGGATGATTCTTAGTGTGGACATCTCTCCCTGATATATGGTTAGTGGCAAGGAGTCCCATTCACTATTTCCAGTGACAATCACTGTGGACATCATTTTCAGAGACCACAAGACCCAGATGGTCCCCCAGTCCACTGCCTTGCAAGCTGGCACATGGCTATTACTGCAGAGTAGGCGGTGGTGTGCCAGGCAGAATGAGTAGCTGTATGGGAACTATGGATGCAATTTCCTAGAGCGCACATTTTATTAGCAGATTTGAGAGAAGACTAATGTTTTTTTTTATATTTAAACTACCATGGCTGTATTATGAGTAGAATATAAAATTTACATGAATTTTTCAAATAAATCCAGAGACTTAAAAGTAACTTCACTCTTCTAGTTGGTTGAAGCCTCTGGAGGTTCTCACTCACTCCCCTTTGCTATTAGAATAATTCAGTGGGAAAGTTGGTGAAACACTGCAATGCCAATGCTCTGATAGTCTACATGAAATAAAAATGAATTTCTGTAAAGATGGCAACTATGCATATTCTATAGAAACTTGCTTATTTCTCTTTCTTTGGGGCCAGTGCAAGTCCAAATTCTGGTTGGGAGAACTTGGTATTCAGGGATCTCATTCCCTTTTCTTCCCCTGTCTCTTCTTCCTTGCCTAATTTAGTCCCTCCTTATTTCTCTTACTTCTTATTTCTCCTACTTTCCCCTGCCTCTCTCCGTCCCTTTCTCTCTCTCATTCTCTTGCTCTTTTTTCTTCTTTACTTCCTTCAAATGTTTACTCGATACCTCATATCTCAGGCACTGTGTTAGCCCTGTGGTTCTAAAGATGGATGATGAGCATGACAACATTGAAGAATTCTGCCTTAAGCTCCAGGGCAGAATGATCTATATTTATTTATTCATAACCATGTCACTAGTGCCTTGATAATGTCTAGCATATATAAGATGCTTAATAAATATTTATGAATAAACAAATCAAAGAATGCATAAGTGGATGTAATGAAGTAATAACAAATAGAGAAGTTATTAGAATACATGTGTTTTCTTTGACCCTATCATTTGAGACTTGAACTCACTGGTATGTGAGGAAAGAGGAAGAGCTGCTGTTAGGACTCAAGTGACATGCTGCTGCTTCCCAGAAAATACACGTAGCTTTGAATCTTTGTCTTGGTCTTGAAAGGAGATTGCCAAGAGTCAAAGAAAGGAAAGAATATCTCGTACAGGAGGAAAAACACATTCAAAGACAATAAGGCAGGAAATGGCATGGCGTGTTCAACAAATGATTAAACATAATCTCAATGTGGCTGATTGTGCAAAGGAGGTGAGTGTTTGAGAACAAAGATAAGTTGGTTGGTAGAAATAATGGAAAATATCTTGGCAAATAGAACAAAATGACCATATATACCATCTCAAACACTCTTGCATGCTCCTTAAATAGCTCTTACCTGATGCCCATTTAATTCCTCCAAATGTATTTTCACAGGGTTGTAAATAACCCAATTACCCTATTCACTCATGTAAGTGTTTAATAATGGCCTAATGGAATTTTGACTCAAGTTCCACAGGGACCCTGTGGGTTACATTAATGTATGGGGCTGCTGGGAATCATTTTTGAAAAGGGTGGCTGATGGTTTTAGTGCTCACACACCCACTTAACAGGACTAAACTCCATCTGATCATGTCCATGCAGGGACATGGGGAGAGTGCTATCAGAAATTTTCATTTTTCAAGAGAGACAGGATATTCGTGCCTGAATATAAAACATACAGTGTTTAAATGCTGGCCATTTGTATTACCTTTTTATTGTTGCTGTGACAAATTACTACAAATCTGGTGGCTTAAAACATATTCATTATCTTATAATTGCCCCCAATTCAGGTTCTTAAGCTAAATCACATTTGCAAAGTCCTTCGGCAATGACAAGTAACATAGTCACAGGTTCCTGAGATTAGGACTCCAACATCTTGAAGGGTGGGGTGGGGAATTAGTCTGTCTACCACACAAATGTATGAGTTTGCACAAGTGTTTTGTCATTGTACAAATCAATACCAAGGCCCAGAGGAAACAAACAAAGGAGCAACAACAAAATTACTACCAGACATAAAGTGTTTTTACACCATCCTTTTTCCATCCCTATCGTAATATATCAATCATTTCAACTTTTTTTTAAAAGAAAGTCCAACCTATTGATTAAAGTTGAAGAGTTCTTTTTTTTTTTTTGGTGCGGAAAACTGGCCCTGAGCTAACATCTGTTGCCAATCTTCCTCTTTTTGCTGAGGAAGACTGGCCCTGAGCTAACATCTGTGCCCATTTTCCTCTATTTTGTAAGTGGGTTGCTGCCACAGCATGGCTTGATGAGCAGTGTGTAGGTCCACGCCCGGGATTCGAATCTGAGAACCCCGGGCTGCCAAAGCAGAGTGCGTGAACTTAACCACTAGGCTACTGGGCCAGCCCCTGAATTATTCTCAAATGGAGAAATGTCTGTTATGCTCAACAGATTGATTGGAAATTTTATTGCTTTGTACTTTGGCAGACACATAGTTTATTCATTTGTTCAGTGGATATTTATTAAGTGTCTATTGTTTTTGCTACTTTGTATTACAGTAATCAATGAATTTTTTAAATCCTATGGATATGACTTTCTGTTTAGGGTTAACAATTCATCATTCTTGCGCTCTTTTTGTTTTCCCCTCTAAGGTTTCAAATTTTCTTCCATTAATGTACTCACTGCTCCCTGAAATTCTTCTTCCATGTCTTCTTTCTAGTATTTCACCCTGATTAGTGGATTGTTGACAAGTTTTACTTAGAGATCATGGTGAGAATTCTAAAGAGCAAAGAATACACTGGTGAGGTGATGTTCTCCATTCACCTCCCAAAGATTTGTCTGAGGAGACATTTTGCCAGCTTGTCAAATTGATCATTTAGTTCACTGCTAGCATTTTTTGCACATACCGACAATATCAAGTGTTGGTGCCAAATAATGTGTGGTTTAAAATTTTGTTTAGAAACTTACATGGCTCTCTCTGGATTACTTTAACTAAATCTATTGCATTGCTGCATTAAAAGCAAATTTTTATAATTTCTCTCACTTTTTAAATTTTCTGCAATTTTTACTTTGTGTTTGGGAATGGAAGACTAAGAAATGTCCAAAAGCACCAAACTCTTAAACACCATTTACTTCACAGAATTGTATGCTCTCATTCTCTCAATAAGCTCTGTAAAGAGTATGCAAGGTATTTCTATATTTTTTTTCAAATTTTGCATTAGTTTAAAATTATCCTAAAGTAAATACTCAATATATTTGTCTTTCTCAGTTTACTATAAGATCCTTGCACATAGGTCCCATGTCTTATTGACTTCTTTATCCCTAGCGTGTAACACCATGCTTGGCATGCATGGGTTCTCAGTAAATGTTGCTTATATGAACTATTGCAGACTCAAAGAAGAAGGAGGTTTGGATTAATCTGACTCTTCGCTCCAGCTCAACATGTAAATAATTTTGTCTTCCACTTTCACGAAACTTTTCTGACACCTTTACGAGGGAACAAGGGACAAAAAAATATTTTTTATTGGCGGACAAGGGTGGTACCTGGTTCCTGAAGAAAGCCTCAACTCAAATGTGGATACTTACTAGAATTATGGGCATATATACCACATTTCAGGATAATGACAAATTAAAATATTTCCATCTGTTATACCAGTAAATCATTTTTTAAAGAAAGTTTCAGGAAATGTCTCCTTGTAACTCTCAGATACTTTCCAATCCTTCAAAGCATCCCAACCATAGTATATCTGCTCACGTTTCCCAACTGATGTTTTAGCAAACTTATCACTAAATTCCAGGGAATGACTAGAGTTATCCTAGCAGCTTTTATAAATTTTTGCAAGGATAGGAATGTTGTATATCTTTGCTCTCCAATATGGTAGCCACAAACCCCATGTGGCTATTGAGTACTTGAAATGTAGCTAAGTGTGAGTGAGGAACTAAATTTTTAATTTTAGTTAATTGTAATTAACTAAAATTAAAATTTAAGTAGTCACATATGGCAAATGTCTACCATGTTAATCAGTGCAGTGGAAATTTCTTGATTAAATATAAAGTACATGATAATGTCAGAGCAGGTTACAGTAATAATCCATTCATTGTAACATCCCGTCAGTGGAAGTGGCATTATGAGGATATCAATGAGAAAAGTTTCCTCTTTTGTTTTTGTTTTTGCAAGCCCTGATGTAGTAGAAAGAGTTTTGAAAAATGAATTAGAATAACTAAATTCTAACTCTGTGTGTTCTTTACTGTATTAAGTTTATTTTTCATTTGTATAAAAGAGATGATACTCTACCTGAACCCCTCACAGGACTTTACAATGATAATGTTTATATTTTAAAAATTATTAAACACCTGCTAATTGCTAGATATAAGGCAAGTTATTGGGTTACAAAGATAAATAAAATATAGTCTCTGGCCTCAAGCTTGCAGTCAGCTTTAGATTGCTTGTGAAAATTGATTTAATATTTATAAGGTGCTATGGAAAGTAAAGTATTATTATTTTTCCATTATTTAGCTATTGTAGTGATTCCTGTACACACAGATCAGACTTCCAATAAGATAAGATATTGGAAAGGCATAAAATCAGAAAATAAAAGACCAAGTTGAAAAAAGCTAAATGTTCTGAGACCCCAAATATCTCTTAGGGATTGGTATTCGATAGGTGACAAGAAAGTGGGGACTTTCTTGTTGATTGAAAGCAATAATAAAAATTAATATCTGACTAGTGCTCTCAATTTATGAAGTACAGCCACAATATCCAGGCCCACATTTAAGGTACAAATATAAACTCTGGATTGTGGAAAACAAGAAAAGGTGGAGAAGGAAGAAGAAAAGGAATTGGAAGAAAACTAAGTGTAGAGAACAGGTCAGGCCATGAACAAGGAAGAAATTAAATAGGTAAAAGCATCTTTGTTCTTTTTGTAAAACAAACAGAATATAGACAAAAAAATGAAACAACTTCACTGTGTGAGACCAATGCCCTCCCCATTTTAGCAGCCCCCAATTGCAACCTTGTGATGAGTCAGAAGAACATTAGTGTGATTGCAGATACTGCAACCATTTTAATAGGTCTGAATGCATCTCTTAACAACAGATTTATCATTGTGTTGTTTTTTTTTAAAGTATTTACTCTACACCAAAAATGTTTTATGATTTTAAATATAATAACTACTTTAATACTTACAACCTTATGAATTAATAACCATTATCATCTCTGTCTGACATATCAGGGTACTGGGTCACCGAGAGGTTAAGTAAACTACCCAAGGTCAAGTGACTATTAAATGATGTTAAGTCTACTTCATTTCAGATGACATGTGTACTAATTTTTAAAGGAAGATTTTCATTAAAAGCAAATTCAATGACAAACAGCTATTTCCAAGCTTCAAGGTTTAGGTTTCATTTATTGGACTACTCAGTGATCTAGTATAATTTCTCTTTTTAATACTAGGTGCTCAGTAATTGTTTGATGAAAAATAAATGGCTTTCTCAGGGAACATACTTGGTTTAAATACTGGGATATCAGAGAGGCATAAGATGGGACCCCTGCTTTTGATGAGCTTTTAAAAATCTCTTCTTGGTCACCTTCCACTGATGCCCAAAATTAAATTTATCCAATCAATCCAACTGAAATCCCCTTCCTCAAATGGAGATTTTTTTCCCCACCACTAACTTGGAAGAGAACACCAAGATCCTCAAATCTTCCACCTCAAAATTCAATGTTACTTGGAATCTCTTTCCTATTTATTACTACCTACCTACAACCGCTTCTACAATACTAGCCTCAGGAAATAGATACCCTTCCCTTAATTCACCACCGAGCCCAACTGGGGTAGGCTAGTATAAAAACAATAGGACCTTATAAACTTGCAGTGGTCAGCAAACATTTTCTGTAAATAGCCAGTTCGTTTTAGGCTTTGCATTATGGTATCTGTCTCAACCACGCAACTTTGCCTTTACGATGAAAGTAGCCATGGACAATAATGAAATGAGCTGCCATGACTGTGTTACAATAAAACTTTATTTACAAAAACTGGCTGCCTGTAGATTTGGCCTGTGGATTGTGATTTGCTGACTCCTGAATGCAACTGCAGCATAGAGAGAGCTCAACTTCACCTACAATAAAAGCGATTGAATTTGGGTTCTATGTCCGTGATCTATTTTTCGGCTAGGTTTCTGAGGTACTCGAAAGTGCACTCATGCCGAGACCTGGAGGTTAGTGAGATGTAGACACCCATGTTTATGGAAATCTATAAAGGCTAGGCACATTTCCAGAGCAGAACTTGCAATAACATTTACTTCCTCTTCTACTGCTCAGTTCATTCTTTAAAAACTTTGAAGGATTGTGTAATTTTATTTAAATAATTGGTGGATTTTTTTCATACAATTCAGCTTATTGGCCTTTAGGCACTAGTTAAAATTTCTAAGAAAAGGTAGATCTAAGAGGCTAGGAAAAATGAGGATTCAGTTCATTATACTTGCAGGAGCAAAAAAAAGAAAACAAAGGAAAGAGTCATGGAAAGATGCTGATACCTGGTGGCAGGTAATGACATGTTACTGTATTCTGGATCAGTAAATTTCTCTGAATCCTCTTTCAGCTATTTATATTCTCAAGCTCTAGAGGAAATGGAGGTGTAGATATGCTACCTACTGGGTTAAATGTACTTACTTTTATTTCCTGTAATCAGACCTTTATCAAGATTGACAAGGGGGTGTTCAGGTTGCTTCAACAAATCCCCAAATGCTGAATCTGTGTTCATTCTCTTGAGTCCTCTTGTGGTATGCTAGGCTATAATCATCCACCCTCTGGGCCATCATCATTCCGGTTAAAGATCTAATCCTCCTATGACTAATCCCAGACTTCCGGGACTCTCAAGAAATTTTCCATCTAATTTGAGAATGGAGAGAAATTGTTCTAAAATGAAAAGACACAACAACTTTGGGTACTATGAAATCACTATTCCTTTAGGGCTTTTTGCTGCAGGATCTAAGATCAGTCAATCACTCCACCATTAAGGGGGAAAACACATTTATCCAAGTACTAGACGTAATACTCAGCCCTAGGCTAAAGTGTTGAATAAAAGAGACATTACCACACTCTCTTAGAATTTGAGGGTAAGTGGGGAACTAAAAATAATCTGACATACACACTCTGCTGTGGACATATCTCAACGATGCCTGCTATCTGGCTTGTTTCCTTGTTTCATTATTGCAATGAGTGATGCAGCAAGTGAGAAGGACTTCCATGAGGAAGGATGTTTAGTCTGAGACCTGAAGGATGAGTGGGGATCATCAGGCAAGGAAAAGGCAAGGGCATTCTAGTCAAATTTAATAGCACAGGTCACAGTTTTGAGATGTGAAAGACAGAGGTAGACACAGAGAGAAAGACTGAGAGGGACAGAGGCATTATCAGAAATTAGAGGTACAGTGAGAATGACTGAGATAGTCATGTGGAGGGTCTTAAAGATGAAAAGATGAGGCTGCAGATAGGAAGTTGGTGGGGTTCTTCCAGGATCTTGTAGCCACTTATTATAAAGGCTAAAAAAAAAAAGTGCCATTGAAGAGTTTTGAGCAGGGGAATCACATGAAGAGAATTGCTTGTTTGAATGATTATTCTGACTGGTGTTTAGATAAAGAACTGGTGGAACAAAGACTCAAAGCAAGAAAAGCATCTTGAAGGTGACTGCAGGGTGGGTGGTAAAAAAAGAGATGAGCCTAGTGTACACTAGGTTTTTTGGAAGTGGTAAGAGAAAGCAGATAAATATTTCAGGGTTTCTTCCATGTGGTGTCGCTGGCAAGCTGGACATTCATAACACTTTTACACCCTACCAGAGTGATTCTCATCCATGGAAGCATCCTCATTTCCTACTCCTTCCTGGGACTAGGGGAATAAGGGGACAATATCAGAATTGGTGGGGTGAGAGATTTTGATGTCACTCTCACACTACCTCCCAATTAAGAATTCCTGTCTATAACAGGATCCATCAAGGATGAAAACACATTCACTAGTAAATGCTGTGAAAGTAGAACAGAGTTTCTCAGACTTGATTGTATAATGGATCACTTGGGTCCTAAGAAAACCTGATGCCTGGGATCCATCCTCAGGGATTCTGATTTAACTGCTTTGTGGAAATAGCCTGGAGAGCAATCATTTTTTTCTTCAAACCCCCCAGGTGATTCTTATGTTCATCCAAAAGAGGAGAATTCCTATAGTGAAAGGCAGGTGGAGAACCACTACTCTGTCATCCCATTTCTTTCTGTCCTCTTTCCTATTTTTCATGCTCAGTTCCCTCGGTCAACAAGGCTATGGCAATTTCCTATTCTAAACCACCTTCCAAATGATCACTTTTTGGCTGTTTTTCTCCATGCTTAAGGCTTGAACTCTTCCAGCTTTATTAGCAGTTTTTTATTCTGGTATAAATGTAAAATTTACCATTTTAACCATTTTTGAACTGTACAATTCAGTGGCATTTAGTACATTCACAAAGTTGTACATTCATCACCAGTATTGTTTTAAAGGGCCTTTTGAAGCAGGGCAGCAGAAGACAGATTTTGGGACCCGCAGACCCACCTCGACATCAATGAGCATATGTGGGCCATTACTTTTAGACTGTCCCCAGCCTCTTCTAGTTTGAGCAAAATGAGCTAAAATATGCATGTCTGCTCTGCCATTCGTTTAGGGATGAAGACTGCCATGAATATGTTTGTTATAAATACAAAATGTCTTTGCAGCACATGTGGAAATGTACTTGGAAAAGATCATTCTGTACCCAATGAATGGCATTTCTTCCCGTATTTGTATTGCACTGTCACAGATTGTTCTCTACAGAAGCAGATGCTGAGATGGAGATCGGTGTGGAAGATGTGTACTAGGAATTAAAACCTGTAAAAGAAAGAAGAAAGAGGCAAGAATGAACAATGGAGAAATCCAAATGTGATTCAGGCTTGGCAAAGTCTTGGCCCACTCTTATGGGGAGCTCTGGAACAAATACTAAATGTTGCATATCATAGTTGACCTGGGCCAAAATGACTGGGCATTGTCAAGATGTTCCTCCAAGAAGCATTGCCTTATTCTATAAGAAACTTATTCCTTCTTACTGAGGTGCTATGAGGTTTTGAAGGTGAGTGACGGTGAGACGTCTTAATTTTCCTCATGGTATCAGTCATAGGCAAACTCACGAGACAATTCTACTCCTTCACCCTGTCTTCTTGCCAAACATCATGAACGTGATCCTTTAAGCTGTCTCATAGTTCAGTGCGGGATTCCAAACAAACAACTCTAAGTTACCTCAGAGGCAGGCAGATAAAGACCCGATTGCCTTTTCTTGCATATAGAAGTGCTCAAAAGTTGTTTATTAAAAGAATGAAAACATTGTCTTTCACTCTTCATTATCTGTCTGCCTACTCAAGCATATCTTTTATCCTAAAATAATGTTACTTTAAGCTCTTCTAAACCTAAGTAGTGAGGTCCTTCAGGGAAGACACCATAGGTTTTCTGTCTTTGTATCCCTGATACCTATCTGTGGAGGGAACTGGTCAGGTTTTAAGAACACGTGTTGAATGAAAACAGCAATAATAGTAATAAGTCTATACTTCCAGACACTGTTTGCATGCACTATCTTCTTTATTCTTCACAGCAATTCCATGAGGTATATAGAACTATTTACAGATTAGACAGTTACAGAGAAAAATGCACTTTTATAAGATTTCACGAATGAAAAAAAAAAAACCTACAGTCAGAAAACAAAACTATTGTTTTCACAATTCACACTTTCTGTCCCTCTTGAATAGAATCCACTGGGTATAGGGTGGTTAGGAAGAAAAGAGGAAAGAAGGGCAGAAAGGAGAGACAGAGATGAACAGAATAGAGAGAACACACTCATCTTGGTATACATGTCACAGTGAAATTTAGGAGAAAAACATAACAGTCTGATGAATAATGTGGGGCAGCTTTCAAAATGAAGCAGAATATGTGTTACTGCAAAAGAAAGCAAAAGATGCTTTGTAATGCCAGCACAGAGGACAGGCAATTGGAGTTTTGATTGAAACCAAAAAATAAAAAGTAGATAAACAAAGCAGGAGATCTGAGAATCGGAATGGAATGGGTCTGGGGTTTGAAATAAGGCACTGTTGTTTGAACTTGATGCATTCTAGGCAGGCAGTGAGGGCACCTCGTAAGGAAGGCGGCACTCTGGTCAATGGGATGAGAGAGGATTCAGCATTTGATAAAGCAAATTCTGAAATTGCTCTACTCACGTTATCATTCACCGCTGAAGACTTTGGTCTTATCTCTTCTAAAACATAAAAGAAGTCTAATTCATTTTAAAAGCAGCATTCTATTTGTCCCTCTGCAGTCAACTCAAGAAGCTAATGTATTTAGAGAGCTTTTATCATGGAGCCAGCTTGATTTCTCCCTTCCTCATGCTAAGTAAATTTCAGTGAATTAAATGACAAAAAGCCATCTGCTTTCTATAAATAAGCTTTTCTAATACCTGGCAAATCTTAAAAGTCAAGCTGACAACAAATCTCTGTATGATCAATGATCCAGATTGTATAATTCATCTTCTGTTGAGCAATACTGGTCTTGCTGTGGTCAACAAGGAAGAGGATGTGTCCACTTTTCTGACTTGGAGGTCAACATTTTATAGGAAATTCAATTTTGCTCTAATAATCATTACACGAACTATTCCCACTGTCAGGATCAGCTATCTTCTGCTACAATGTTGGGACAGCACCTACTCATCTTTAAATAGTTATCTCAAATGCATCTTCCTTATGACAACTGCTCTAACTCATTAGTAGACAATTTATTATTTTCATGCAAATAATAATAATAAACATCAGTAATAAGAATTATCATTGAATTATTAAGAATGTTTTTGTTTTTGTTTTTGGTGTGGAAGATTGGCCCTGAGCTAACATCTGTGCCCATCTTCCACCATTTTGTATGTGCGATGCCACCACACCATGGTTTGACGAGTGGTGCATCGGTCCGTGCCGGGATTAAAACCTGCGAACCCTGGGCTGCCGAAGCAGAGAGCACAAACTTAACCACTACGCCACTGGACTGGCCCCTAATTATTAAGAAATTAATATGTGCTACCACTTACATGCATCATTTACATTTATTTCTCTTGAAAACTTTTGGAGATTAGTACAAATACCACATTCATTTATTATATGAGAAAAATGAGGCACAGAACAGTTCAATAGTTTACAAAGGCTATACAGCTATGTAATGATGGAAGAAAGTTTGACATCAGAGCAACCTGAAATCAAAAGTATTTGTGTTGATCACGCTACGAACATGCAAGTACAGCACTCTCCTAATTGTATATTTATGTATATATCTGTCTGCCCCAATAAAATAGGAATACCTTGAGGGGAGAGACCGTATATCATTCATTTTCATTTTAGCATCACTTAGGGTAATGACTGGCTTATAGCAGATATTCTATTGAACTTTTTTGAGCCTTCTTCCTGTTTTACAGGTGAAAGACTGCTAAAATTAGGCACATTACAATTTGTTAAGAGGATTCTATGAATTACCACATATTAAGATCTGTTTCTGGCACATAGGATTTTTGATAAATATTAATTACATGAAGCGGGTTGGGATTAAGAATCTAAGTAGAAGCATGTGAGATCTTTCTGATAAGATGATGACTTTTGGGTAGTCAGAAGAGAAGATTAAATGTGCTACTCCTAAGAAAATTTGCCCTGAAACGGGAGTGAGAACTGACAGAATCTATGGTTTAGACTAAGTTATATGTTGGTTAGTGGTTCAGTGAAAGAAATTCCTGCAAACAGGGTTCCTGGAAAATCTGTGTTCCATATGATAATGTACACTGTAGACATCATGGGGCAAGATAAGAGGAGTCTGGAGCTTTGCTGCCTGTGTCCTCAGAAATCATGAGCATCTGTTCTTTCCGCCACAGGCTTCAGTAAGTTTGTGATTTCGCCTGTGGCTATGACCTATCCTGTCTTCCATTCTCTTCAACAAATATTTATTGAGTCTTTGGTCTGTGCTAGGAATTGTACTAGGCACTAGAGATACTGTGGTGGGAAACAGGACTAGTCTAACCCTTGTGAAGATTACAATCACCTGTACCTTTCATGGACTATTTCTTTTTTTAATATATGTTTCTTTGTTTTTGCCCTTAGTAAGGATGTGATATAAAAGCAGTGCATTCTAGGTGAACTTGGTATAGCAACCATAAATCCAAAATTTTCTGGGAAATGCCTTGATTTCCTAACTTTAAATATTGATCATATTAATCATAAGAATGTTGTAGAAATTCCAATTCCCCAGTATTCTTTTCCACATGGAAACAGAAAAAAATTCTTAGTCTATTCTTTTGAGATGTGGAAAACGTGGTCTTTGTTGGGATAGGTCAGTTGCAAGGTCTATAAAATGAAGGAAACTTGAAGAAGAGTAAGTGGGGCAGTTAGGTGCTGTTCTCTGATCAAGATTGGCTTCTGGTGGTCAAGAATATTCAGAAGGAATATTGGGAATATTCAGCAGGCCAAAATAATGTGTGATGAGGGAAACCAGGAGAGTATTTTTAGACATGAAACACGAGGAAGGGTGCTCAACCTTACATGTGCTCAAGGAAGATTCAATGCTTCCGTCACTCAGTGCAAAATGTGCCACTGATACATTGTTTCTGGTCTTTCATGTATAATTCACCTCCATGCTGCATGGTAAATTGCCATATATTAAGAATGTCAATCAAAAACAAACAAACAAGAAGACTTGGGTTGACAGTAGGAGTAGAGAAAACCAATGAAATAGAATAAAATAGAAAGAAATAGAAGCTGTGGTTCAAACATAGGAAAAATAGCCTGTTAATTTTTATTCCATTTTACTCAAAAAATGTTATGAATTTAGATCAACAGAATTCATTGAGTTGGCTCCGCACTCTCCACCACACCAAATATCTGTGTGTGTGTGTGTGTGTGTGTGTGTGTGTGTGTGTGTAAATACTATCTGCAGGACCTGGTCCAGGACTTTGATTAATATAAATGGAATGGATGGAAAAATGAAGTTATTTTCCCAAGGAAAGAAATAAATCCTACTGAACTCACACATTTTGTTTTTCCTTAGAATTTTTAAGAGATCTTTAGGAACCTGGAACTCTACGACATCATGGTGGGGAGTCAGAAAGGAAATTCAATTTGAGCTAAAAAAATATTCTCAGTGGAACAATTTTAACAAAGGGATAAAAGAGGACTCAGGAGATAGTATAATGAGAAATAGTAATAACGCTTCCAGCAATCATGGCTCGATGGGTGAACATAATCTGAGATTAGAAGACCCACCAGGGAGCTGCAAAGTTACAGGACTGCTTGATGAAATAATTTAATACCTACTGGCTCCAATAAACAGCGTGTACAAAGAATGCTCAGTGACCTGGCAGTCCTGCTAACCCAGAGCACGAGGGAATCTGCTTGAGGCAATGATAAGTCTCTTATTTCCCAAAGACTTTCCACAAGCCCCTCTTTATTCCTCTTCCTTTTTGCTTAAGCTTTACTCTGTGCCCAGAGTGTTAAGCAATTCCTGATGCCATCGTCTGAAATCTCAGGAATAAGATGAATTTGAGAAATAACACATGGTGATACACAAAAATGAAAACAAACTGGATACTATTATAATTCTGAACACTTTGAATTCGCACGGCACTTCATAGATTTCACATGTCTTTACGTCTGTCGATCCTCATAACAAGCCTAGGAGGTAGTTTTTGCAAGACAGGTGTTGAAAATAACAGTAACAACAACAATAATAATAACTACTAATTTGTTATCAGAGAAATGTTATAACCAGTGTTATTATGTGTTGACTCTGTGCCAGACTCGTGACATATGTTCATTAACTCTTTTAATGTCACAATGGTCATAGAAGAATGAGGAACTGAAGCTTCGGGAAGAGAAGCCACATGCCCAACGTCATATAGTTATTTCATAGTGGAACCAGTATTTGAATCCAGGCCATGTGTGTTTGGGCCAATGCTCTTATATATTCACTGTCTTACCTTGACGACAGTATAATGGTTAGTGCTCGCCTCTAATTCACACATCTGTCTGACTTCAATTTCTCCTCCCACTATACCAATCTTAAATGCGAAGAGACAGTTTTGTTCAAATTGGGCAGTAGAAGAGCAGGCAGCCATATCAACCTCCCCCGACTGCCTCTTGCCTAGATCAAGTCCCTTATCCAGGGAGCACAGGGCCCTCTAACACCGCCATACCATTTGCACAGGCTTCCTTCCAGGCAAATAGGGGGCAAGACACATTATGCCCAACTTAATAAGCCAGATCTTCAGGACCCTGCGGAATGAAAGCACGAGCTGCCAGAACTAATCTTTGATTTATTTACATCAAAGCCCAAGATAGGCCCAGATAAAATTCACACCCGTCTTTCCCATCATAGCAATGCAACGAAGTACAGAGTGGGAATGTGATTCCATTTTCAATTGTTGAGTGCCTCCTTGAAATACCAGCAATTGGGTCAATTAACTCTGGTTGTTTGGATGGTCTGAGATCCGTATCTGGTAACCACCAGAGTGAAACCAATCATTCATTTCACATCGGCACTGCGGTGCCATCAGATAGTAATGCCTTTTAGTTACTGCCAACATGGGGCATTTTTGAAATAGTGACCTCAAGATTTAAGCTGCAAAATTCCATTATCTATCCTCAAGCCAGCCAGAGTTGAATTTTTGAAATATCCTATTAAGTTTTCTGCTCTGATAAAAATTCAGAGGCCCTTTTCATATTAATCTCCCCATGACAAATGAAATTTGCTGAGTGGTAGATTTAATTTGCTTCTATTTATGTATTAGTGTATTTTGGAAAAAAAAAATAATTGCTCTCAATATCACTTTTTCAGCATTACTAGAAAAACATCATAAAAATTTAAGTCCTTTACACCATTTATTTCACTGTTTAGACTTCACACAGTAAATAGCTTATTCTTCACCTTCTGATCACTTTGGCATTTTAATTAAAACATAATAAACACTCACAGAGTATTAATGCACAAGTTTTGGTAATTGTCTGTGTAGGTCATTAAATATTTTTTTAAAAAGAAGTTAAAGTAATCTAAAATATTCAGCAAAAATATACCTTCTACGTATTTACCTAAGACAGGTATATCCCAGCATATTTTATTATTTCCCCAAGGCAACATCCCCATTTTAATTATGTAATGAAATTGAGAAGGAGTATAAAAGAGAGAGAGTTCCCTGTGGAACTTTCAATAATGAAATATGAATGTTTTCATTGTGGTAGATTTGTAGAAAATCTATAGGATCTTGAAATAAAAGAAAATTGATGGCTCATATTTCTATCAAAAATGAACAAGGAAAAATAAATGCCTTTTAATAATAGAAGAGAGACTAATGTTTCAAGCTCACATCCCCTGCTCCTTGTATCCCTCCCACATACAACTTTTCTTGGTGGATGATTTTGGAACTGATGAGGATTTTATTTTTATGTTTTGTTTTTTCTTTTTATGATGGAAGTCAGTCAAGATGCTTACAGAGGGGAGGCGATGTCTGGGTCATGCTAACATAACACACAATGCACCAATATTAGCAGCTTCTAACAACAAGAATTTATTTCTTCTCATTCTACGGTCCATTGTGAATTTGCTTGGAATCAGCTTCATATCTTCTCACTCTGGAAGTTAGGCTGACTAGGCGGCTCCCCTATAAACATTACAGGTCTCCTTAGTGGGGGCTAACACACCAACAATTAAAACCTTCAATCTAGCAGTGACATATGTTATTTCTTTCAACAATGTGTTGGCCAAAATAGTTCACATGGCTCCATCCACTCCATAAGGGAACAAGAAGTGCCATCCTTCTACATGCCCCAAAGCAGTGAGCTGGACGTGTTTGATGAACATCACTAATGACTACCCCTAATAGTAGTACTACATGTTACTGTAACAATGCAGCAGTTAGCAGTATTATGGTTATATTGCTTTACGTAAGACATGAGATCAGGACCTTTATTTACTCAGTGACCAAGATGGTCTTAAATGTCCCCTCAGCTTGACTAAACTCTAGATAGGTTTCTTCCTGACTATACGCCCCTGATCTCCCTTTTCTTAGAGCATTTGCTTCGTAAATTACTTTGAATTTCTATTGTAAATTCTTTCTCTGCCCCTGTGAGATGTAAATCTTCTCCCAGCCTCTTGCCAGTTTTATGGCCCAGGAATGCCTTCCTCAAGGACTGGGAAGACATAGTTGAAATGTAATCATCAAGGAAGGTAGTGCCCTTATCTCCCAGTCTCAGTGGGAGGACAGGAAGCTAACTTCCTTACATGCCAATTAGCAAACACAGATGGCCTAATCACATTGACCAACCTTTCCCCTGACGTCCATCGCTACTTTTCTACTAGCTCACTCCAGCACTAGCAAGCACTCCTGTGTGTTGTTTCAGGGGAGTTGAGTTGAGTCTCTCTCCTCCTTTGCAATAGTCTTGAATAAAGTATGCCTTGCCTGTTTAACTTTGTCCAGTGCAATTTTCCTTTGACTTCTCAAAACTTTATTGAATTTCTATGGTGTGCAAGGCCCTGGCTAACTATGGGATATATAATAATAATAATAGCTAATATTTAGAGAACATTTAATGCCTGACCTAGATGAAGTGGATACTTGCTGTATTTCTCAGTTAATCCTCAGAACACTCTGATGAGGTGTTTATAATTTTACTCTCTGTGTTACAAATGTGGAAACTGAGGCACACAGGGATTTAGTTAAGGAATTGCCTGGAGTCACCCAGTTAGGAGGTGACATGGCCAGAAGCGCCATTTGAATACAATAAAAAAGAGATTACTCTTGCCCATTACAGGCTCATAGTTTATTGGGATAGACGACACAAAACAAAACAAAAAGAAATCACTTTAATATAATATAATCAGGGCTTTAAAGAAGACATGTATGTTCAAAATGCTGTAGAAACACCTAATCTAGTGAAATCTCACTTAGGGTGTGGAGGAGGAAGAGAAAGTCCGGGGAAAGATATTCAGGGAGGAGATACTTCATTGGAATCTTGAATACAGCCTATAATGCCCTTCCATAGATTGAGCTGAAGAAACAGCTATTCAAAGATAAGGAGACATGAAAAGTCACAGTGCTTTTGGAAAACAAAAAGAGTTTAACACAGCCAGGGTGAAGGAGTTGGGGAAGCTGGAAATTATATGTGTTGCTTTTTTGGTTACTATGCTATCTATTGAGTGCCTTTTCTGTGCCTGACACTTTCATGTCTTATATTCAACATTACTTAAAATGCCTACTATGTATTGCTAGAGCACATATAGGTTCTAAAGATACAGCAGAAACCAAACAAACATTGCTTTTGCATTCTTGAGCTTATAATGAGAAAAACAGAAGACACATGTATTTAAAGAGTAGAAATTTAGATAATTGCAGTGGTAAGTGCAATAAAAAATTTAGTAGGATAGAGGAATAGAATGTAACAGATGGAAAATGTTGTTTTTTTTTTTTTTTCTCTAGGGTGGTCAGTGGAAAGCCTCACTATGAAGGGGGTGTATGAAAAGAGACACGATGGTATGAAGAATCAAAGCAAAGAGAGTGGCACACGTGGAGATGCTCTGGTGGGAATAAGCACTTTTTGGCCAATTGGGAAAAAAGCAAGAAACACTGGGTATCTGGAAATGAGGGCAGCATGGGAAAGATAAAGTCAGAGAAGTGGGCAGGGTGCAGATAGTATTAGAAATGTAGATTAGCATAAGTAAGATGGATTATATCTCAACAGGAATATGAAAGCATTAGAAGGTTTTGAATAGGCTGATGACATGACTGAATTTAGTGAAATAATGATTACTCCGGTTGTCGAGTGAAGGAGAAACTACATCTAGCATCAAGAGCTGAAATAGGAACATCAATTGGGAAGGTGTGTCAGTAGACCAGGTGGGAGATAATCGTGTCTTGGGTGGGGCACAGAGCCAGGGAAAGTGGTCAGATTTGGAATACATTTTAAAGATAGAACTAATAGGACTTGCAGAGGGACTGAATATATAGTGAGATCAAAAGACAGGAATCAAGAGTAAATTTTATTTTGCCTGAATTATGGTCCTATTTACTGAGATGCTAATAATTCAGGGATGAGCAATATGAAGTGATAGAAATCAAATCTGGGTTTGGATATACTAATTTGGGGGGATATGTTAGTTTTAAGATAACTATTGAATAGCTGTGGTGAGATTTCAAACGGGAAGAAGAATATGTAGTCTAAAGCTCAAGGGAGTCACCAAGACAGTAATGTTATTTAAGACTATGAGATTAAACAAAGGGCTTTAAAAGGTTAATATAGAGACAGACAAAAATAAGGTTTATTCTTGGCCCCGTTTTCTACTTTATTTCAAAGTGCTATTCTAAGTACTTCGAAATAATGATTAAATGAGACAATGAATGTGTACTTATTCAATCGTTACAAAACAGTAGATGATAAACAATGTTATTATCCATATTATACACAGAAGAAAACAGTGACTCAGAGAGATTAAGTAAATTGAACAAGGTTGCACAACCATTAGAGGCCAGAATGCAGAACCAGATCTGACAGCCCTCAAAGCCTGCTTTATACTGTGCTACCCCAAAAAATCTTATAGGACCAGTAACAGCATTGCTATTCTAAGACCAGGGCTTGCAGGAATGGCAGTGGAGGATCCTGTCTACACCAGATGGCACAGCACAGCTTCTGGGAAATTCCACAGTGGATAGATACAAGATGACACCTTGGTGTTTGTCTGTCATCATACTGCATCTCTCAGATCCCAAGACCCACTTCTGTGCCCTTTATTACAGCTCTCCTCTCAGTTTACAGACACTTACTCATTTTTGTTATTTCTTTGATTGCAATTTCCATGAAATCCCTATTGTAAGCCAAACATCTACACAATCTCTGCCTAGAATCAATAGTTGTTGAGTGAATCAATGAATGTTTCCTTTTAATATGAAATTGCTTTGGTAAGTTAGAAAACTCTGCTTCCCTGTTTCTTTTTTATATTTTAAGATGTTTGTAGAAAATAAACCTTGATTGCTCTTAGTAGGCCAGCTGACCATCTGGAATTTGACTTTCATTGAGCACATTTGGTTCAAACAATGGAGGGAAACTAGAATTCTCTCTCTAAGGCTTGACCTTTCAAAGAAAAGACATCAAATTACCTTGCTGACTTGTTAAAACGCACATTCCTGGACTCAACCCCTGAAAGATTCAGAACCAGGAAGTCAAACTCCACTGCAAACTCCATTAAGCACTTTAAGATTGAAATGGTATACCCTATCCTAGGGGATTTGCTTTAAGGTGCCTGATAACCCCCCCTTTGTATTGAATGGGAAAGCTTTGCCCTTAGTCAATTCTCTAAAGCACAGACTTGGAGTTGAAGTGTTGGATCTCAAATTCAGCTGCTGTTCTTACTAGGGGTATAGTCTTCTGTGAATTTTTTAACCTTTCTAGGCTTATTTCTATTCCTTGGAAGTGCATTACCTCTTATTCTTTCAGTAATTAAAGACAGTTATTTTTTTGTCCTTTAAAAAGACCAAGCAATGTACTTAACATATAGAGCACTCAATAAATAGAAATCATCATAGATTTTGTTTATTAGTAGTAGTAACAGCTTATACGGTGTCTACGGACCTGGTCAATGAGGCAGGAATGTGATCTTTGTAGAGATGCCCAGAACAATCTGTTATCTCCCAAAAAGGGTGTTCATTTGCCCCCTGCAAGACATCCCAATAGTCAAGAGGCAAGGTGGTAGGAGAGAAAACACTTTTTATTACAGCTTGCCAGCAAGAGGGAAGATGGCCGACTCATGTCTGAAAGAATCATCTTCCAGAACAAAGAGTAGAGGCCAGTTATATATGGGGCTGATCTCTGGGTTGGGAAGACAGCTGCTGGGGCCATACATCTGACCTCCAGGTGGGGCAGACATCTGGTCTTAGTTCCTGATAGTCTTTGTTTTACTGGATATGCATCAGAGACCGGATCAACGCCCTAGACCCTGATTTTTCTGTTGTCCTTGATCATGGCTCTCGGCATAGACTTTCTGCTGGGGGTCGTCACATTCC
Organism: Tapirus indicus; assembly: GCA_031878705.1. Classification (NCBI taxonomy): domain Eukaryota; kingdom Metazoa; phylum Chordata; class Mammalia; order Perissodactyla; family Tapiridae; genus Tapirus; species Tapirus indicus. The sequence continues at coordinate 24,352,675 of CM062927.1, read as the reverse complement.
TAAGGAACTCAAAAGAACAAAGTTATCAACTTACAGCAGCTGGGAGGGGCCATAAAATCTACAGAGCATGTCTGGGCTGGTTAATCAGAGGTCATTCAATGTCACAATAGGGTTTCTTTTCTACAGTATGGCTTCCCTTATGTCAATCTTGTCTTGAGCTGGTATCAAATCCATCTTGTAAACAAGACTCACTCCCTTAGGTCATTAGACTGCCTCCTATAGACTTTAAGTTCTAAGCAAGATGATACAACTTTGCTAAAGAATAAACAAAACGTAGGTGTAAATAGTGTATTAAAGTGTAAGAAAGGGCTTGGCTTTTAGTGATATGATTTAAAGAATTACTTGGCAGCTTATGAATGGGGCAGACATGGCCATTAAGGGAGGCACATAAAGAGATGTTCCACGTCAATAATTATAAGGGAATTCCAAATCAAAACCACAATGAGATATCACCTCACACACATCAGAATGGGTATTATTAAAAGGATAAGAATAATGACTGTTGGAGAGGATGTGGAGAAAAGGGAACCCTCATACCCTGCTGATAGGAATGGAAACTGGTGCAGCCACTGTGGAAAACAGTATGGAGATTCCTCAAAAAATTAAAACTAGAAATACCATGTGCTCCAGCTATTCTACTTCTGGGTATTTATCCAAAGAACATGAAAACACTAATTCAAAAAGGTGTAAGCACCCCTATGTTCATTGCAGCATTATTCACAATAGACAAACTTGGAAAGAACCTAAGTGCCCATCAATGGATGAATGGATAAAGAAGATGTGGTATTTATATACAATGGAATACTACTCAGCCATAAAAAAGATGAAATCTTGCCATTTGTGACAACATGGATGGACCGTGAGAGTATTATGCTAAGCAAAATAAGTCAGACAGAAAAAGCCAAATATCATATGATTTCACTCATATGTGGAAGATAAAAAACAACAACAAACAAACACATAGACATAGGGATTATATTGGTGGTTACCAGAGGGGAAGGGGAGAAGGAGGAGGGCTAAAGGGGTAAAAGGGCACATATGTATGGTAATGGATGGCAACTAGACTTTTGATGGTGAACATGATGCAGTCTACACAGAAGTCAAAATATAATAACGTACACCTGGAATTTATATACTGTTACAAACCAATGTTACCTCAATAAAAAAATTAATAAATTTTTTTTTTTTTTTTTTGTGGGGAAGACAAGCCCTGAGCTAACATCTGTTGCCAATCCTCCCCTTTTTGCTGAGGAAGACTGGCCCTGAGCTAACATCGTGCCCATCTTCCTCCACTTTATATGGGACGCCGCCACAGCATGGCTGACAGGCAGTGCGTCGGCGGGCGCCCGGGATCCGAACTCGCGAACCCCGGGCTGCCAAGCGAGGACTAAACCGCTGCGCCACCGGGCGGCCCCATAAAAATTTTTTTTGACCAATTAAGAATAACAACAAAGAAAAGGTCTGTACTATTTCTGTAACAACTATGACTATATCTGGGTAAAACTATAAAATAGTGGTTCTTAATGTTTTCTCTCTAGCACAACCTGAGCGACTGGAAGTAGACTCTGGGTCAAATAATAATAATGATATCTTTTGGAATCCTATGTGAAGTTGGGGTATCTGCGCAAAACAGCAAAGTAGGCCCAGAGATTATGGACTTATGAAATGACAAAGAAACTCTCTCCTCTCTGCACCCTGCACGGAGTGGTGAATCTTGTCATTCTTATCCCACCTGGGCTAATGCCCATGGCTCCGTTCTCATTGGATTCTGGGGGTGGTGAGGGGCAGCACTCAAATACACTTTTGATTTACTTGTAACTAAGAGTCTTTCTTCTCTATTTAAAAGTGAATTTTTGGAGGGAGAACAAGAATCTGCTAAAAGTTTTGTCTCTGGAACTGGGAATTAAAACTTTAACAAGAAAAAATAGATGTTTACCTAAAGCATTCTGAGACAGCTTAGCCAGAAAGAGTTTCAAATTATTTTCGCCAATGGAAGTAAAAATTTGACCAGAAGTTAGGCCAAATATCAGATCTGAGGAAAAGGGTGGAAGGTAATATGAGAATAGGAGAAGAGGGGGCAAGATATGTTAAGACATTTTAGGTTAATACGAGTCACTTAAGACTGAAGCTATTGGAAGAAACTTACAGAAACCTGCTGCGTATACTTAGAGGTAAAAATGATAGCGAAACATTTTTGAGCATCCATTGTCAACTAGGCACTGCCTTAAGTATTTTACATATAATATCTCATTGAATATCAATAGTATCTATTTGAGATATTTGGGAAACAGAGATGCAGAGAGGCAAAGTCAACTGTTTGTAGTCCCAACTCTGCCTTAAAGCAGTACTGTTCAATAAAATTATCTGTAATGACAGAAATGTTTGTAATTTGTTCTGTTCAATATGGTATCCACAAGACCCCTGTAGCTATTCAGCACATGAATGCGGCTACTGTAACTGAAGAAATAGTCACGTGTGGCCAGTGGCTCCTGTATTGGCCAGCACAGCTCTAGAGACCAAGCACTTAACCATGGTGGCATACAACCAACTTTTGGCAGATAGGCCTGTGGTACAAGGTAGTGCAACCTCCACGTTTGTAATGACACGTGAAAGCTAAAAAAGGATCTAGCCACTAAAAGATGCCAGGAAAGAACATTCTAGACCTACAAAATATAGAGGGAAGAATTAGATATATACTTTTTAGAATTCTTCTTGAGTTCAGTCCTTCAAGGACCTGAGAAGACTAAAATGAGATGAAGCTGGAGAAGTTAGCAGAAAACTATATAAGCGAAGGTTGAGCGAGCTGGGAGGTAGAGGGAATGACTGTCCCCTTGGGCATATTCTTCATCAATGGCAATTTCCAATGACTTATTTATTTATTTTAGTTTCTATGTTATTTAGGATAATATTGGCTACCATATTAAATGCCTCAAAATATCTATCTGTTCAAACATAAGAAAAGTTTATTACTCACCCAAAATCACAATGAGCAGGTAACTTTCCAAGTGGTAAATTGAGTGAGCTAGGCACCTTCTTTCTTGTGCTTTTTGCCACTTTCAATGAGACCAGTGTATTATCTTATATCATACTCAGGAAAGAATAGAGAACATCGAGGATCCAGGGAGGTTTTTGTGAACCATTCCTGGTTGTAGTGAGCACCACCTCTGCTTATATAACATGGACTTGTCGCATGACGACCAGAATAGCTGGGAAATGTAGGTTAGCAGTAGATCCAAGAAAAAGATAAAATGGACTTGGTGCACAGCTATACTCTCAGCCACATTATAGCTGTGAATTAAAACTATGAAGAAATAATATTGGGAGGCAATTTGACATACACAATAGAAATATCATGTTTGGACCAAAACACAACAAAAGATAATCAATAGATTATACCTATTCTATATGATCACTCCATCCTTCCAGAATTCCCAGGCCCCCAATTTATTCTTTTTGATATTAGAATATGAAATTTTGGAATGTGTAGGCCAAGGTACTGAAGGCACAAGGGTAGGACGAAAAGCATGCATTTGGCATTAAACAAGCTGAACCAGACTGGGGCCTGTGAGTCATACAGAGAATGATGGGAGATGTGTAGGAAGTAACCATGGAGAACATGGACTAGACACACTTCTGCATACTTACTTGACTCACCATCGTGTACTCAGAGACATTCTTGAAAAAATAATTCCCAGTGCTTGGATAGTGCTTTCCATTTGGCAGAAGTTGTTTGGCAGAAGAGGACAAATTGCCTCAAAATGTTCTTGGGACATTCAGCAGAGACTCAGCCATAGTCAAGAAGAAATAACAGATTAAAATAGAGAGTCTTAGATGCTCAGAGCTGGGGAGGGCAGGAATCTTCTATCTAAATGCTTATGTACATACATACATCCATACATATGGTAGTAGAGTACAGTTGTTAGGAGCAGAGGTTTTGCAACCAGAGTTTGGTTTCACACTTTAGGACAACTATCACTGACTAGCCTTGTAAATGATACTTAGAGTCACCATATCTCAGTTTTCTCATCTGTAAAGGAGGAGTACAAAATCCCCCACATTTTGTTATTTTGAGGCTTAAACAGATTAATTTGTGTCTGGCACTACAAACAGGAAGATTATCTGTACTATGACATGTTAGTCATTATCTTTAATATCTTCAGATTACAAACGAGGGACCACAAATCCCAAGAGTTTGATTGAATTATGAAGCTCCATCAGCAGGATCGTTTCAACATTCTTCGTTGTGAAGCCTTGCACCTCCTGGGATAAAAAAGTTTGAGAGTGTTGTCTACGACGTTAAACTTATTGAGTTTGAATCCTGGCTCTTACCTGTTAACTGTGTGCTAGAAAAGCTTTTTTTTTAAATTTATTTTTTAACATTTCTAACACTCAGTCTTCTAATGTGTAAGTGAAATGGGAAGTATAACAGCTCATCCTTAACATTGTTTTGAGGTCAGAATGAAAATGTTTAGAGCACTCTTCTCAATGCCTGGAACAAAGCCAGCACTCAATAAATAGTATTATGATGATAATAGATGATGAAGATGATGAGGTTGAGGAGGACAATGATAATTAGATGACTATCATTTTGCTACTTTATTCTCATCGTGTAAACATTTCCATTGAGAGAATGATTTAAAATCACTTGAATAAGCAATTCCACTTCTTAATAGAAACAAAGAATGTAGCATGATAACTTTTTTACTCTATTGCCAATGTTTTAGACTATCTCTAATTGTTACAGATATTTTTACCAATTCAATTATATTATAACTAAAAGGAAAAGATAAAATTAAATCAGTATCAATACATGCTTTAAACAATAAAACATCCAGAAAGTCATTTCAGAACATGCTGAATTTCAATAATTAATAACTCATTGATAGAAGTAGTGGTTAATATATTATGACTGAGTCCTCACCCATATTTCAGACACACAACTAATATTTAAATATAATGTATTATACTCCTGACATTTGTGCAAACTCGTGAACTAGAGCCTATGATTTATTCACATCTGTTATAACACATTCTGATAATTTATTTGGAAGAAAGCAATCTGCATTAATCATTTATTAATTATTAATAAAATATAAGCACTGCATTAAAGAACTGCTGTTCAAAAATAACCTTTTCTTCTGGAAGCCAAGGACCTATTTGTTTTCACCTTGCATTTTGTAAAGATTAATCACCTCTTCAGGTGTTTTCCTCTGATTTGACCTTGGGAGGCTTCGGGGGAACATTTTTTACACCCAGATAGGAATGTGTTTGTTAAGGGTTGAGTTGTGTCCCCTAAGAAAGATATGTTGACCTCCTAGCTCCCACTATTTCAGAATGTGAACTTATTTGTAAATAGGATTGGTGCAGATATAATTACGTAACTTGAGATGAGGTCATACCAGAGTAGGATGGGCCCTGATTCCAATAGGACCAGTGATTTTACATGAATTCAGCCCCCGTGAAAACACAGACACCGGGAGAATGCCATGTGAAGACAGAGGCAGGGTTTGGAGCGATGCATTTACAAGGCAAGGAAGACCAAGCATCGCTGGCTGTCTCCAGAAGCCAGGAGGAAATCATGGGACAGATTCTCCCTCAGAGTCCTCAGAAAAAAATCAACCCTGTTAACACCTTGATTTTAAACTTTTTGCCTTCAGAACTATGAGAGAATACATTTCTATTGCTTTAAGCTACTGGCTGTGGTACTATCTTATAGCAGCCACAGGAAGCGAATGCAGTGTGCTTTTCTGTCCTTGCTGCTGTGCCTGTAAAGGTTTGCCTGGAAAAATTTTGCATGCTGTGGTTAGAGAGCTCTGAGTAAAAATCCCCAATTTCTGACATTCACTAGCTCTGTGTTGCAGTTTGTTTGGTAAATTTATCTGAACCTCTGCATCTTCATCTGGGAAATCCTATTACCCTTGCAGAATTATTATATAACCTTGATAGCTTACACAGATTGCTTCTTTTAATTCTATGTCTGCTTTTTAATAAATATTGTCTGGTGGTAAGGTTGGTGCAATGGTACCAATAGCACTAAGTAGTACTTAGTGGCATAAGGTACTAATAAGTTACTAAGGTACTAATATTCTTTATACTTCTTATGGCACTCACAAAGAGATAGCAACAGTGGTTATGAGAAATGTCTTTGTGACACAAGGTAGGGTTGTGTTTATTAAACTCATGAGTTTAATCTATGTTGCTAGTCAATTTGAAGACTTTAGGTGAACGTTCCTGGTTTGTTTTGGCTTTTCCCATCTAATCAAGACATTTCCAGACTTTGAGCAATTAGAAACATTGTTCAAGCCCCTTGAAGTGAATGCCTGAGTCAGAAACAAGCTTAAAGGGGGGAGGGTGCTGTTGGTTTGTATGATAGAAGACTTCAGGCATAGATTTGATGAAGATCACTATACAGTGGTGAAATTGTATCATATCTATATCTAACATTTATTTCATCCTTTTCCTGGAAAAGGAGAGGAAGAGATGGAAGTAAGGAGAAATCTAGGTAAAGAAAGAAGGAATGGAAGAAGGAAACGAGGCAAAAAACACTTAGAATTGTGCATGTATGTTCACTCACTATTGTACTACTTAAGCTAATGTACCAGAATGAACTTGAAATAGAAGATTCTGGATCTGTCTTCCTCTCAGGATTCCAGAGTCCTCGTAATATTTACACTTTATTCCGATGAAAATGATTCAAGTGTATAAAGATACAGTACAGTAGTCCCCCCCCTTATCCATGGTTTTGCTTTCTGTGGTTTCAGTTACCCGCAGTCAACTGAGGTCCAAAAATATTCAGTGGAAAATTCCAGAAATAAAAAAAATCATCTTTTAAATTGCACGGCTCTTCTGAGTAGCTTGATGCAATCTCTTGCTGATCTGCTTTGTCTAGCCTGGGATGTGAATCATCCCTTTGTCCAGCTGGTCCACTCTGTATACACTACCCCACCCCCATTATTTGCTTAGTAGCAGTCTTGGTTATCAGATCAACCGTCGCAGTGTTTGTGTCCAAGTAACCCTTATTTTACTTAATAACGGCCCCCAAGCGCAATAGTAGTGATGCTGGTGATTCAGACATGCCAAAGAGAAGCCATAAAGTGCTTCCTTTAAGTGACAAAGTGATAGTTCTCGACTTAAAAGGAAAGAAAAAAAATGCGGAGGTTTCTAAGATCTACGGTAAGAACAAATCTATCTGTGAAATTGTGAGGAAGGAAAAAGAAATTCATGCTAGTTTTGCTGTTGCACCTCAGATACACATGTATAGGAAAAAACATAGAATATATAAGGTTCGGCGCTACCCATGGCTTCACACATCCCCTAGGGATCTTAGAACATATCACCCATAAAGATAAGGAGGGACTACTGTATATATTCTTAATGAAACCCCTCACCCGAAGCTATCTTTTAGAAAAGGAGCTATTTCGTTGCAGTGCTGGAGAAAAGTAGCTTTATAGGTCTTGACAAGAGTGTATCCAATTCTAATTATTGCGAAACTTAAGGAATTTTCATAGGCATATGGAGTAGGCTAGCTCTCAAAGATGTCCATTCCCTAAATCCTAAAGCTATATATATAGTTTATATATATGTAATATATATAAACAATATATGTAATCTTGGTGAAAGGGACTTTCAACATATGATTAAAGTTGTGGACCTTGTGATGGGGAGATTATTCTTGATTACTGTGGTGGGCCAAATTTAATCAAGTGAGTAATTTAAAGTTAAGAAACTTCTCTGGCTGTGATCAGAGAAATATTTGACAGCAGAAAAGGGTAGAGGGAAATGTGATTTGAGAAGGACTTGACCCACTATTGTTGGCTATGAAGACAGAGGAAAGGAGCTATGATCAAGGGATGTGATGGCTTCTACAAGTTGAGAACAGTCCTCAACTAAAAGCCAGGAAGAAAGCATTGGCCTCAGTCACACAACTGCCAGAAACTGAAATCTGCCAACAGCCTGAATGAGCAGGAAACACATTCTCTCCTAAAACCTCCAGAAAGAACACCACTTTGATTTTAGTCAGGGAGACCAATACTGGACTCCTGACCTAACAGAACTGTAAGAAAATACATTTGTATTGCTTTAAGTCACTAATGTGTAGTGATTTGTTACAGCTGCAATAGAAAACTAATACAGTATAATTGATTATAAATGATTATCATGTTAGGTATTAATACTAGGTCTTTACTGCTCTGTATGATATAATCTACTTCTGTTTATTTATCAAGCAATTAATTACTTCAATAAATTTTTATTGAACATATAGTATGTGCAAGGAAATGTACCAGGCACTGGAATACAGCAGCCAGAAGAGCAGATGTCCCTATAGATTAATTAAATTTTCAGACAAAGAGTTTACTGAGCTAGATGTGTATGCATTTTTTTATCTGTATAAATAATCAAGGAGCTAAATCTAGAGATATAAGAAGAAATTCTTATAGTTCAGAAAACTAAGAACCAGATTTAATCTAGGCAATGACATGTTTGGGTGTATTGGATTCGGAGGAGTAGCTTAGGTAATATCATAGAGTGAATTCCAACTTGGATTCTTCAGATAGCTCAGGGTCTGTATATTTAGTTGTAATAAAAATCACAGGGGCTAAATGAATAGTCTGCCATCTTTGCTTTTCAGCCACTGCTCAACCTCAGGGAAATCTTTTTCTTTTAAGCACTTACACTCATTTACCATTCACACCTAATTTTTCGCTAGATTGAGGGGGACATTCTTCATTAAATATCCCCAAAGAGCTAATATATTCTCCATCCAAAGTGCCACTGTCCTGGTCCAAGTCTCCATGATCTCTCACATGAGCTACTGCAGTAACCTTATTGTTGGGCTTCCTACCAAAAATGCTGTCCCTTCCAATTTGCACACTTTAATATATTGTTCATATTTATAGTTACTAAAATAGAAGTAATCCTGCCACTCTCCTGCTAAAAGACCTTGTATGTTTTTATATTCTCCTAAGGATAGATGACACAACTCCTAAGACTGCTTCAAAGACTCCTATAGACTTGACTACTGTCTATCGCTCCACTAAAATCCCATATCACTCTCTCCTTTATACTCTATATATTCTCTCATTTTCTTAAAGATGCCACATATTACATTTTGTGTCTTTGCACTCATTATTCCTTCTGCCAGGAATGCTCTCTCTCCCCACTTATTTTTTCTGCATTTTTCTTACTCATTCTTTGTCAGTCAAGGTAAGGATGTTTTCCTTAGCAGCCCTTCTCTCCTCAAATAGATTAAATTTAATCCCCTTTGCAGTGTGTTTTCTTCATAACTTCCCTTTTTAAGTCAACCTTCACAATACATTGTACTTAATTTTACAAACTGATAGAAGATTCTCTCTTATATGAAAAATTCAGTTATAGAATGATCTAAAAGCTCTATCCCACAAATATGGGCCTATGGACATCCACATCCCTCTCTTTCTTATTGTTTGGCCATACTTTGGTCTTGTGCATGTTTACACAGTAAAATACTCCAGCCACCTGTCTTTACGTTGAAGCTTCTCAAATTACTTTTTGAATCTAATCAAATTATTAGATTCACTGAGAAGAGTCCATAGAAAGAATATTCTTTGAAAGTTTCTATGTTTATGACAGTTTTCCTGTGGTTTTTATTCTTGGAGATCAGTTTGGCTAGATATAGAATTCTTGCTTTACACTTTCATTCCTTCAGCACCTTAAGTATATTACCTGATTTCTCCTGAAACAAAGTGTTTTTTTTTTTTTTAGTAGTCTGATATCAATCTGACTTTCTCTCTTCTTGAAGTGATTTGGACTTTTTGCTTGGATAAATGGAGGATATTCTATTCCTTCAAAGTGTAATGATTCTACTACAGTATGTCTTACAATTGACCATATTGTGTCAGTTTGCCCTTTCAATATGAAAGTTTACATCTTAATTTAGGAAAGTTTTCTTAGACTCCATTTCATAACAGTGTGCTTGTGTGTGTGTGTGTGTGTGCTGGTATCATAGCATACCTAATTATCTTGCTTTTCTTCTGTCTCTATTCCTTTTTTCAAATTGTTTTTATCATTTTCTTCATTTCCTTTGATAATTTTCATTTTTCTCTTTTCTATCCTCTATTTTCTTTATAAGATTGTTTGCCATCCAAATATTTCTGGTCCTTCCAGTTTATTTATCTTATTTCTAGGTTTTTATCCTTTTATTTCTAATCTTTCCTGAGCTTTGTCAGCTCTCTTGTCACGTCTACTATTGCCTATTTACTTATTTGATAATTTTTCTAATTATAACATATTTATGTAGCTCATTATGAAACATAAGGCATTGCAGAAGTCATTTTTTCTGGTATTTCTTCAGTTTGCCAGGTTTTTATTTAGATTGTTATATATTTAGATTGTTATATAGATTTATTTAGATTGTTATATTGATATAACAATTTAGATTGTTACATATTTTCTCAAGCAATATCTTGGTGTTGGGTTGAAGCACAATCATTTCTTTGTTGTTTCTGTAAAAGCTTTGTATACTTCCCTTCTGAACAAGCTGGAGTAATAGAAATCCAATTTACTAACTCCCCCTTAAGAAAACAGTCAAATTATACAAACCCTAAATCCAACACTAAATAAAACAAAACAGAAATACAGCTAATAAGCCAACAAAGGAGATAAAATGGAATCATATCATCTCACTTGGTGCAGAAAAAGCATTTGACAAAATCTTACATCTATTCCAGTCAGAATACCTCAATAAACTAGGAATAATAAGGAATCTCCTGAACCGGATAAAGTACACTCTGAAAACTACTTATAGATAACATCATACTTTAATAGTGAAGAACTGAATGATTTTCTCCCAAGGTCAGCAACAAAGCAAGATTGAACACTCTCACCACTTCTATTAACATCGTATTCAGATTCTAGTCAGTGTAATAAGATATGAAAAAGAAATAAAACTTGTCAAGACTGGAAAGTAATAAATAGAACTTCTTATTAGCAGACAGCATAACCTTATAAGGAGAAAATCCTAAAATATCTAAAAAAGCAAATTCTAGGACTAAGTGAATTTAGCAACATTGTAGTATATAAGATAAATGTACAAAATCAATTATATTTTCTTATCCTGTTAAAGAAATGTAAGAAATTTTAAATAAAAATAACCTTTGCAATCACATCAAATTAATGAAAAATTCAGCAATAAAACTCACAAACCACATGTAATTCCAGTACTTTGAAAAGTATGAAACATTTTTTAGAGAGAAACAAACAACTAAATTAATGCAGAGGTATATCATGTTCACAGATTAAAAGTCGCAATATTGATAATACATCAGTTGTCCTTGAATTAATTACATAGTTAACACAATCTCAGTCTAAATCTCAACAGTGTTTTTGAAGAAAAGTAAAAGCTGATTTTAATATCCATATGGAAATGCAAAGAATCTAGAATATCCAACCCAACTTTCAATAAGGACAACAAATTTGGGGGACTATCACTCCTTCAGTTGAAGACATGATATAAAGTGATGGTAGTCACCAAAAAGTGGTAGCAGTGTCAAGAGACAGAGAGATGAATGGCACCTACTAGGGTCCAGATACAGAGTCATACATGTTTGGTCGGTTAATTTTGAACAAAGGTGAAAAGCTAAATTTTTTTTCCCACCAAGCCCCTCTTTTTTTTTTTTTTCTTTAATTGATGTCTTAATAGTTTATAACACTGTGGGGTTTTAGTTGTACATTTTTGTTTGACCGTCACCTTGTAGATGTAACCCTTCACCCCTTGTGCCCACCCCCCACCCCCTTTTCCCTTGGTAACCACCAATCAGTTCTCTCTGTCCGTGTGTTCATTTATATTCCATATATGAGTGAGTTCATGCAGTGTCTGTCCTTCTCTCTCTGGCTTATTTCACTTAACATAATACCCTCTAGGTCCTTCCATGTTGTTGCAAATGGGACAATTGTGTCTTTTCTTATGGCTGAGTAGTATTCCATTGTATGTATATACCACATCTTCTTTAACCAACCATCAGTTGAGGGACACTTGGGTTGCTTCCACTTCTTGGCTATAGTGAATAATGCTGCAATGAACATAGGGGTGCATACGCCTCTTGTGATGGTTGATTTCATGTCCATTGGGTAAATGCCCAAGAGTGGGATTGCTGGATCATACAGCATTCCTATTTTTAATTTTTTGAGGACTCTCCATACTGTTTTCCATAGAGGCTGCACCAGTTTGCATTCCCACCAGCAGTGAATGAGGGTCCCCATTTCTCCACAACCTCTCCAGCATTTGTTGTTATTTGTCTTTGTGATTATAGCCATTCTAACGGGTGTAAGGTGATATCTTAATGTAGTTTTGATCTGCATTTCCATGATGATTAGTGATGTTGAACATCTTTTTGTGTGTCTATTGGTCATCTGTATCTCTTCCTTGGAAAAATGTCTGTTCATATCCGCTGCACACTTTTTGATTGGGTTGTTTGTTTTTTTGTTGCTCAGTTGTATGAGATCTTTATATATTACTGAGATTAATCCCTTGTTGGATAAACAATTTGCAAATATTTTCTCCCAGCTGGTGGGTTGTTTATTCATTTTGATCCTGGTTTCATTTGCCTTGTAGAATCTCTTTAGTCTGATGAGGTCCCACTTGTTTATTTTCCTTTTGTTTCCCTTGTCCAAGTAGACATGGAATCTGAAAGGATCCCTTTATGTCCAATCTCAATTAGTGTACTGCCTATATTTTCTTCCAGGAGTTTTATAGTTTCAGGTCCTTGATCCATTTTGAATTGATTTTTGTATATGGTGATAGGAGATGGTCTACTTTCATTCTTTTGCATGTTGCTGTCCAATTTTCGCAGCACCATTTATTGAAGAGACTTCCCTCTCTCCATTGTATGTTCTTTGCTCCTTTGTTGAAGATTAGCTGTCCATAGGTGTGTGGTTTTATTTCTGGGCTTTCAATTCTATTCCATTGATCTGTGTGTCTATTCTTGTACCAGTACCATGCTGTTTTGATTACTATAGCTTTATAGTATATTTTGAAATCAGGGATTGTGATGCCTCCAGCTTTGTTCTTTTTTTTCAGAATTGCTTTAGCTATTCAGGGTCTTTTGTTGCCCCATACGAATTTCAGTAGTTTTTGTTCTATTACTGTGAAGAATGACATTGGGATTCTGATTGGGATTGCATTGAATTTGTAGATTGCTTTAGGTAGAATGGACATTTTAACTATATTTATTCTTCCAATCCATGTGCATGGAATATTTTTCCATTTCTTTATGTCTTCCTTGATTTCTTTCAATAGTGTCTTATAGTTTTCATTGTATAGGTCTTTTACGTCCTTGGTTAAATTTATTCCCCGATATTTTATTCTTTTTGTTGCAATTGTAAATGGGATTGTCTTCTTGAGTTCTCTTTCTGTTGGTTCATCGTTAGTGTATAGAAATGCAATTGATTTTTGTAAGTTGATTTTATACCCTGTCACTTTACTGTAGTTGTTGATTATTTCTAGTAGTTTTCCAATGGAATTTTTGGGGTTTTCTATGTATAAGATCATGTCGTCTGCAAATAGTGAGAGTTTCACTTCTTCATTGCCTATTTGGAGTCCTTTTATTCCTTTTTCTTGCCTAATTGATCTGGCCAGAACTTCCAGTACTATGTTGAACAAGAGTGGTGAGAGTGGGCCCCCTTGTCTTGTTCCTGTCCTCAAAGGAATGGCTTTCAGTTTTTCCCTGTTGAGTAGGATGTTAGCTGTAGGTTTGTCATATATGGCCCTTATTATGTTGAGGTACTTTCCTTCTATGCCCATTTTGTGGAGAGTTTTTGTCATAAATGGATGCTGCATCTTGTCGAATGCCTTCTCTGCATCAATTGAGATGATCATGTGGTTTTTATTCTTCATTTTGTTAATGTGGTGTATCACGTTGATTGATTTGCAGATGTTGAACCATCCCTGTGTCCCTGGTATAAATCCCACTTGATCGTGGTGTATGATCTTTTTGATGTATTGCTGTATTCAGTTTGCCAATATTTTGTTGAGGATTTTTGCGTCTGTGTTCATCAGTGATATTGGCCTGTAGTTTTCCTTCTTTGTACTGTCCTTGTCTGGCTTTGGTATCAGGATGATGTTGGCCTCATAGAATGTGTTGGGAAGTATTTCATCTTCCTCTATTTTTTGGAATAGTTTGAGAAGGATAGGTGCTAAATCTTCTTTGAATGTTTGGTAAAATTCTCTAGAGAAGCCATCTGGTCCTGGGCTTTTATTTTCTGGGAGGTTTTTGATGACTGTTTCAATCTCTTTACTTGTGATTGGTCTGTTCAGATTCTCTATTTCTTCTTGATTCAGTTTTGGGAGGTTGTACGCTTCCAAGAATTTGTCCACTTCCTTTAGGTTGTCCAATTTGTTGGCGTAAATTTTTTCATAGTTATTCCCTGATAATCCCTTGTATTTCTGTGGTGTCTGTTGTAATTTCTCCTCTTTCATTTCTAATTTTATTTATTTGAGTCTTCTCCCTTTTTTTCTTAGTGAGTCTGGCTAAGGGTTTGTCAATTTTATTTATCTTCTCAAAGAACCAGCTCTTTGTTTCATTGATCCTTTCTACTGTTTTTTTTGTTTGTTTGTTTCAATTTCATTTATTTCTGCTCTGATTTTTATTGTTTCCCTCCTTCTGTTGATTCAGGGCTTTGTCTGCTCTTCTTTTTCCAATTCTGTTAGGTGCAGTTTAAGGTTATTTATTTGGGATTTTTCTTGTTAAGGTGAGCTTGTATTGCTATGAATTTCCCTCTCAGGACCGCTTTTGCTGCATCCCATATGAGTTGGTATGGTGTATTTTCCTTTTCATTTATCTCCAGATAGCTTTTGATTTCTCCCTTAATTTCATCAATGACCCATTGGCTGTTCAGTAGCATGTTGTTTAGTTTCCACATCTTTGTCCCTTTCCTAGTTTTTTCCTTGCAGTTGATTTCTAGTTTCACAGCATTATGATCAGAAAAGATGCTTGTAATGATTTCAATCTTCTTAAATTTATAGAGGTTTGCCTTGTTTCCTAATATATGGTCTATTCTTGAGAATGTTCCATGTGCACTTGAGAAGAATGTGTACTCTGCTTTTTTTGGGTGCAGTGCTCTCTATACATCTATTAAGTCCATTGCGTCTAGTTTTTCGTTTAAGTCCATTATTTCCTTATTGACTTTTTATCTGGATGATCTATCCATTGATGTAAGGGGGGGTGTTAAGATCCCCTACTATTATTGTGTTATTGTTAATATCTCCTTTAAGGTTTTTTAGCAGTTGTTTTATGTACTTTGGTGCTCCTGTGTTGGGTGCATAGATATTTATAAGTGTTATGTCTTCTTGGTGAAGTGTCCCTTTTATCATTATATGTTGCCCTTCTTTGTCTCTCATTACCATATTTATCTTGAAGTCTACTTTGTCTGATATAAGTATGGCTACTCCTGCTTTCTTTTGTTTGCCATTAGCTTGGAGTATTGTTTTCCATCCTTTTATTTTGAGTCTGTGTTTGTCTTTAGAGCTGAGATGTGTTTCCTGGAGGCAGCAGATTGTTGGATCTTGGTTTTTCATCCATCCCACCACTCTGTGTCTTTTGATTGGAGAATTCAATCCATTTACATTTAGAGTGATTATTGATATATGAGGGTTTAATGTTGCGATTTTATTGTTCATTTTCTGGCTCTTTTGCATTTCCTTCATTTCTTGTCCCTTGTGTTTTGGACTGTAAATTCAATTTTGTATTTCTGCATGCTCATTTTCTTGGTTTTCTCTTTATTTGCCATGTGTGGTTCTCTTCTGGTTATTTGTTTAGTGGTTACCGTGAAGTTTATATAAGCGATCTCCTGGATAAGATAGTATATTTTCAGTTGCCTCCTTTTTCCTGAGGCTGGGTCAATTCAGTCCCTTACCTCTTCCCCTGCTTATTTGTTATCTCTTTATTCCAGATTGTGTCATGAATGTGTGTTTCCAGTGATGAGCTTGAATTAATTTTTGATGTTTTCCAACTGTAGTTTGTTCTGGTTTAGTCTCCTTGCTTTTCTCCTTGCTGAAATCTTTGTATCCCCTTTCTCATTTGTTTTTTTTCAGGCCAAAGGGCCTTCTTGACCATTTCTTGTAGTGGGGGTCTTGTGGTGACGAACTCTCTTAGCTTTTGTTTATCAGGGAGAGTTATTGTTTCTCCATCGTATTTGAAGGATATTTTTGCTGGATAAAGTATTCTCGGCTGAAGGTTTTTGTCTTTCATGATTTTGAATATATCATTCCAGTCTCTCCTAGCCTGTAGAGTTTCTGTCGAGACATCAGCTGAGTGCCTGATGGGGTTTCCTTTGTATGTTATTTTGTTTTTTTGTTTAGCTGCCCTTAATATTATTTCCTTGTCACAGGTATTTTTCAAGTTTGCTACTATGTGGTGAGATGATTTTTTATTCCTGTTTATATATTTAGGTGATCTATTGATTTCGTTCACTGTTATTTCCCTGTCGTTCCCTAGGTTGGGGAAGTTCTCAGCTATTATTTCTTTGAACAAGCTCTCTGCTCCTTTTTCTCTTTCTTCTCCTTCTGGAATTCCTATTACCCTTATGTTGCTTTTCCTCATTGAGTCTGATATTTCTTGAAAAATTTCTTCATTTCTTTTTAGTCTTAGCTCTGTCTCCTCCTCTATCTGGAGCGTTTCTGCGTGGCTATCCTCAATAATGCTAATTCATTCCTCCATATTGTCAGTTCTGCTCTTTAAAGACTCCATTTTTTCCACTATCTCATTCACTTTGTTTTTCATCTCCAATAATTCTGATTGGTTATTCTTTATGGTTTCAATCTCTTTTGTGACAAAATCCCTGAATTCATTGATTTGTTTCTGTGTGTTCTCTTGTATTTCATTGAGTTTGTTTATGATAGCTATTTTGAATTCTCTGTCATTCAGGTTATCAAATTCTGTGCCTTCAGAGTCAGTTTCTGGGTGTTTATCATTTTCCTTTTGGTCTGTAGCCATAGCAAATTGCCACAAGGATCCGACCGCCTTATTTTTCCCTCTCATGTTAAAGTTGGTCCTGCAGTTTCCCCCTGCTGCCACTGGATGGAGGTCATGAGTGGTGTGCTCTGAGCCCACTGCAGCCCCCGGAGGGATTATGCTGAAACGCGGGGTGTGTGGGGGGAGGGGTTCTCTCTTTCTCCTGCTCAACCCGGGGGTTTCCTTTCTGGCTCTCTTAGGGTGTTTGCTACACCCCCTAAACAGTCCATCTTCGCTTCTTGGTGGGGATCTCTCGACAGTCTGTGAGAGCACCTGGAGTGTGGTAGTTTTCCCTGCTCTGGGTCGCCCCTCCCCCCTCTGTCTGCGAGCCGTGCTGTCTTTGCCGATCGATTGGGGATGGGGAGTACAACTTCTTACCTCTCCTCACGTCCTTTTGGGCTTCCCGCGCCTCCACCATCTGATGTATGGCAGCAGGGGTTTCTTAGAAGTCCTTTGTAGTGTTTGATTGAGCTCTGTTGGAATGCAAATGATGTTTTCATTGTGTCTTAGGGGGCAGAGATTCAAAGAGGGAATCTCACTCTGCCATGATGCTGATGTCACTTCCGTGAAAAGGTAATTTAATGGAGAAAAAAATCTTTATGTTCCATCTACCATTATCCCACACCCTAAGTATCTATTCCCACACATTCCCCCAATTTCTGTTTGTATAAATTAGAAAACTCAAGTAGTTTTTTTTTTTTGAAGTGTAGGATACCTCTTGATATATATACTTGGCATGTCTATCTATCTATCTATCTACCTACCTACCTACATACCTATCTATTTGTCTGCCTTATTTAACATGTCTAAACTTATCAGTGCTTTCACAAATGTGGCTCAAAATATACGCTTGTCCTTCACTTCAAAATAATTCCATTGTTCTCTTTTTGGTGTGTAGTTTGATGTCCAGGGGGAGCGAGCAGTCTATAGCCTTACAAAGACTATCTGTGGAAACCTACACATTTTTCAGCCATTCTTTCCTCTTAAAAGTAATGAACAATTTCTGGGGGGCAAGTGAATAAGCTGTCTGTGGTGTATTGATATAAAACTGTGTTTTTTCCCCACAGTAACAGTGGGAATCCTGCAGATAACAAATTATTGCAGTCAGGAACAGCAAGTAACTCAAGAATGCCGTAGACAAGATGACTTCAATAAATCCTGCAATGCCTGTTCTTGGTGAAAGTTTAGAAACATCAGACTTGTTACTGAAGCAATTCCCTGTCTCACTTTTACTGAAGGGAAAGAACAGTTAAATATTTTTCCTAAAATAATATCAATGTGTCAGGTCAAATATTTAGAAAGTTATTATTTGCACCTATGTTCAAATTCCTATAAAAGTGCAGAGGGGAATCTGGATTCAAACTTGTATTTCAAACATTAAGAGGGATAGAGGCCAAAAAACCAGAATCGGAAACAATTACAAGTAGGAGAGAACTAAAATTTCATTACCTGCTGCATACCAGTTAGTATGATGGTATATTCATTATTCCTTATTAACAAAATGTGAAATAGCTATTTTATACTTATTTTACAGGAGACAAAACTGGGGTTACATTTTCCAAGAACATATTGTAAGCAAATGGAGTAGCTGTGTTTTTCCGATCCACATCTACCTGATTAAAAGCTAGAGTCTACTAGACTAGAGGCTAGCATAAAACTAGAGAAATACTTGATGAAAATGAGGCTACTAGAACTAGAGAATGAAATACTAGATTAAGAAATTAATTTCGAGGTAGGCCGGCTCTGTTGTGTATGGTTAAGTTTGCGTACTCCCCTTCGGCAGCCCAGAGTTCACACGTTTGGATCGCAGATGTGGACAACAAACTGCTTGTCAAGCCATGCTGTGGTGGCATCCCATATAAAGTAGAGGAAGATGGGCACGGATGTTAGCCCAGAGCCAATCATCCTCAGCAAAAAGAGGAGGCTTGGCAATGGATATTAGCTCAGGGTTAATCTTCCCTACAAAAAAAAAAAAAAAAAAGAGAGAGAGAGAGAAATTAATTTGGAGAGCTAGAACATCAAAGAAGGATTTGACTTTCCTTCTGTGGTTCCAGAGGATTGTGCTAAAAGTAATTTGTGGAAACTATAAGAATACACATTTTGGCTTTCAAACATCACTACAAATGTCCAGCAACGAAGTGAATATTTCCTCTGTGGTGACCTCCCTGCCTCCAAAGGAGTTAAAACTGAGGCTAGAGACTGAATCTGCACTCTCCGATGTGGCAACACCAGCCACAAGTGGATTTTTAAATTTAATTACAATTAAATGAAATTAAAAATTTAGTCCCTCAGTCAAACTAGCTGAATTCCAAGCACTCAATAGGCACATACCACCGCATGTAAAATATTTATTTTAAAAATATTATCAGTGAGAGCCACACATTTAGTTTCATGCTTCCTTTGCAATTTCTGTTTTTAATCTTAGCAATATTTTTGTGTCTTCAGAATATTGAAGCCATCACAGCAGTGACTGGGTGAATGAAATTCTTTAAGGGCATTGTTCATAGGCGCTTCTCCACTATGTTCTTTGTATCTTTCCTACCTAATACAAGTTTCAAGGCAAAGTCATCATTGACATAAAGGCCTTCTCAGCCTTTTTTTCTGAATCATTAATGCTAAAATACCTGGGAAAGGGAGGTTTGGTCATTGAAGTGCATCTGTCATTACTCAACTGCAGTTACATAGAATAAGTACTAATCAAATTTTTTTTTCAAGGAAATGATGAAAAATGTTGTGATTTGACTTCAGTTACAAGTCTCATAGAAGTATAAATGTAGAGGAGGAAACTGAGATGCAGAAAGAGAAAATCACCAGCAAGTGTTTGTCAGATTTCAAACTAGAATCTATATCTCCAAATTCAATTACATACTCCACATTCTTTTCAAAAGCTACTACTTTCTCTAGTCTCTTTAACAAAGACATCTATATTGTAAAGTCACTGCCTTTTCCCCCTGTTGTGAGAATTACTCTGAAACAATAAGTGTGTTATAATTTCTAGGGTTTAATATCCATCCAATGAAATATTTTTCAAAATGTACTGGTGCCATACAAAATCATCATCAAATATTTATTGAGCACCCATTATGTTTAAGGGACAAAATTCCTTCATTATTAAGGAAATACTATAGATTTATATAAAATATTCATCATATTCAAAATTTATTTAATTAAATTCCACAGGATATCAAAATATTCTTTGCTTACACTGATTACATATCTATATCTCTATTTATATCTCTATCTATCTTCCTGCCTTCAGGGAACATACCTTCTAGAAGCAGAGTCCAGTATTTCATTTTCCCTTCTATTACAGATGACTATTTCTGTAAGAGCTATAATAACGATATGCACAGAGTATATTGAATAAGAAAGGCTATCTCAGATGGGAAGGCTTTGTAATACAGCTGTCAATTCTTTTGGGACTTGAAAGCAGTGTAGAATTACAAGAGGGAAATACATTTTTGAAAAGGTGAGTGCATGCACTTTTTTGACGATAACCCTGCATCGCTATCCCGAGTACCCCAGAACAGTGATTCTCATCCTTGGCTACCCATTGAAATCACCCGGGGAGCTTTCAAAATAGACATGCCAGTGTTTCTGCCCCTGAGATTATAATTTGGTTGATCTCAGGAGAGGCCTGGTCATAGAGATTGTAAGAATTCTCCAGGTGATTTTCACGAGCAGCCAAGGCTGAGAGCCATTGCCCTAGATTATGGCCAGGGGATTGTAGGTGGGGGAAATGGCTGTTTTACAAGGCTGTTGTAAAAGTCTCCTACTTATAAAATAATGTTACTTGTGAGACTTGATAATAATTTGATATAATCCATTCTTACATGGATAAATGAGAAATAAAATAAATTTTATTGTCTTATATAAGATACAAAGAAAGTGTCTAATTCACTGGCTGGCACATAAAAGACAAAGGAGATAAACTAATATTTACTGAATAACTCAGATAAATTCAGGACAAAGCTAGGTAATTACATTTGTAATCTTAATTTACCTTCACATCAACCGCCTTAGATTGACATGTCTATTCCCCACATAATTTCATGTATGTGCATGCATCTATGTATAGGTATCAAGTATAGGATTCTTAAATGTAAACCTTACATTAATAAACATTTTTTCTAAGAAAATGTTATGAAAACACTTTGCTTTTCAAGTGGAAAGAGCACTGTTTATGCCTCAGCTACAATGTTCTGACATACCCTGGGTCAACATGAAGAACAGATCTTTAAGCATCACGCAAGATTACTACCTGTCGTAACAACATTCTTATCACCAAATCACAGTGTTCACAGTGGTAGAATGCTCATTAGAATCCATTCACAGACACCACTTAATCTGGGAGCTATAATGGTTAAGCAGCAAAGGACAGAATGTAACTTAAAGAGGGAAAACTAAGGCTTCTGTGGAAATTATTTTAAGTTTTATCTGAATAAACCATGGTGGACATCTACAATACCATTTGTGATCTGGCCCCTGCCCCGTCTTCATCTTAATTTCCTGCCACTGCCTTCCTCACTCTCTGCTCTTAGAACACACCAGGCTCCTTCCCACTCTTTGAAGACACCCCTCAGGCACTTTCACACTCTATTCTCTTTCTCACATGTGACCAGCTTGGAGAAGTTGTACCAGACTGCTTTAATCTAAACAGGCCACTCCTATTTTCTTTTCACTCTCTTATTTTTTTTTCTGTGAATTTATTCCATAATTATGTTTTGATGTCTCCCCACTATAAGCCTCATGAAGGTAGGAAGTGAACGTGTTTTGTTCACTACCAAGTACCAAGCACCTAACACCAATTGATTCACAGTAGTCACACACAGTTGTTAAATGAATAAAATAAATGAATGAAAAAACCCACAATTCTGACATATGTGTAATATATAAAACCAATCTAGCAATTGAAACAAAGCTTTGATGAGTAGAGCTTTGGCCAACTGTTTATAGATTATAAGAATTTGTAGAGCAGGCAATGTTCAGTGTTTCTTTCCCCTGTGACCAAAACATTCAATTAAAAAATAAATTATTAAAAGAACAGAAGGCAATTGAAAAAACTTGGCCAAAAATAGTTAACTATTGCATGATTTTCTCAAACATGAAAAATTACAGGTTCTGTTATTAGAAGATAATAGAAGTCTTGTAAATTGTTCAAAAGGAACATGACAGCAACATGCGAAATTGGAGATGAAATTGGGAAATGACTGGTTTTCTATAATGGTGATATTGTTTGTTTTAAAGCGAATATCAAGCATGATGAGTAAATTAATCTGGTTCCTGGCCATAACAGCATTCTTGGGTCTTAAATAAAAATGTGATATGATGGATTTACAACCTCCATGGTAGACTGTCATAAATAGCTGCTTTAATAACCCTATCTCATGCCTCTGTATTTGTGATGTGCATAATCTGAGCTGTAAAAGTGCGGTAAGAGAAGATAGTTGTGAGACAATAGTATATCTGTAATAATATAAGGACGTCACACATCATGAGGGCAGATCAAGAGGTGTGATCGCATGCTAGGTGAAAAGACATTAACTGTGGAAATGATGTTAGTTACTTTGTAAATGTCACTTATTCAGTGTGTTCATGCTATATTAGCAAAAGAAATATCTATTGTCTCTTAATGGTTGCTGGGACAAATAAATACCATATTGCTGAAGTAATTAAATCTTTTTAATAGGAATGTGCTTGGTTCTGTTGAATTTATTTTTACATAATAAAGTTTTTGATGGGTTAAAGATATAGCAATCTGCGTAATAGGGGCAAAGTTAATCTGTGCTTATTAGCGTGTGTCTCAGTTGAGTTATGTAAACAGTATAAAGGATAGGTCTACAGAGAAAGGAAGCCAGAATGAAATGACATTACAAGTCAACACAAAAGCTGCCTTTACAGAACAGCACTTTAGCACATCTTTGTTTTTCATGGATTACCATTCACAATTCTGATTTGTGACGCAAATGTTTCATGACACATTACCATGTGTATTTTCTGATATACACATTTAAGTCGTAGGACTTATTTAAATCATATATTCATTTAAGTTATGTACATACTTAAATCTCTTGTGAGGTTATTGTGCAGTATTAGCAATGCCAGGAGAAGACTCTCATCTGATTGTCATCGTAATAGGTTGGTAGTCTTCACTTCTGCTAATCATCAGGTGCATCAGAAACTACATTACGAGTTGGAAGGAGTGGCACATTTCCTAAGAATGCTCTGTCTTCTGAATCATTTTGTTTTATTTTTTTCACTTTTTAAACAGCAACTTTGTTTGAACTCGAGTCTTCTGCCTTCAGAGTAATAAATGCTTATGGGTTAATTCTGATATCTGAATTTCCACACATATTCTCAAATATTCCTCGTATTATATTTCATAGTAAAGAACTATATCAATCAATGTTTTTACATTTGAATATACTTAAAATATGGGAGGGCTTATGACAACAATGCCAACTCTTTACAATAGAATTGTGTGTGGAAATCCAACTCACAAATAAGGCTTGCTAGGCATTTTTTTAAGGGGATGATTTTTTTTTTCTCTTTACCTTTTGATCCCATTTGATTATGTTTTAACCCTGATTTTACAATGAAAAATAAGACATGATTAGCAATTAGAATTGGATCAACTCAAGGAAGGGAATATTTATTGAGCTCTTACTACATGCAAGGATCTTTTTTGGATCCTGGGGATGGGAGGAAATGTTATGAGGATAAGGATGTAGCTGTTAAGGTGATATTTAAGTTCATATCCATACATGGAAAAGTAAACTTTAATACCATAAGCATAACATACTTATAAGGTATAAAACAAATTTGGCATTTATGAAATGTTACTTTAATATTGTTTTCTAAAGTGTGTTTCATGGAATACTAATCCTATGAAATGCCTTGACACATATCAAATAATTAATACATGTTTTTTATTAAATTTTGGACTGAATGTTTTAAGAACATATTCCATTATGAAAGTATATCAAATCTCCTCTTTAGTGATTAAAGATGCATATATTTTTAGGACTCTCAACAACCTTTGAGAGACTAAATAAATTTATTCATTCGATGATGTTTATCACATTTTCTCAACTTTTTAGGTGTTATGTATATTTCTAATTATTTTAGGTCAAATAACAAGCAATAAATCTATATATTTCATACAACTCATCTTGAGAAATATTGTTATGATTATTTAACTTCTGTTATGTTAGCACTTTTGCAGTAAAATGCCAGATATACATAATATCCACAGGCTGGAGCCAGGCAGAGGGAGAGTGCCAGGATTCCACCCTCACGGCCTCTACTCCCTCACCGCAGTTCCACTGGCCCCTTGAAGTGTGCCAAAGCAGAAGCCGGCCCTCAGGCCAAGGCTTCTGGACAAGCAAATAGGCCTCTTTCTCAGAAAGACTGGGGACGTTTCAGTCTGCTATCTGTGCAGTGTCCTAGGGCTTGTAGTCTGCCAAGAACTGTCTCTCCAACTGTTACAGTCCCATGGGATGCAGGCACACAAGCCTCCGGCCTTCAGATCTAGGTGATCAAGGTGCATCCTCTGGGCTGCAGCCCCAAAATCCGTGGCACCAGACACAACAACTGGGTCACAGGTGTGTGCAGAAGCTCCCCTCCAGGAGATACTGGTGCTCTGGAGCAAGGCAGAGGGAGAGCTTAAAGATGGGATCCGCCAGTTGGAGTGAGGCAGAGGGGGAATTCAAAGATGGCACCTGCTGAAAAAAGAAGAAAAAAGAAAGATGGCACCCTTTGGTTTTAGCAAGGCAGAGAGAGAACATGAAGATGATGCCTACCAGCCTCCCTCCCTGGAGACTATTTCAGTAGGCTCTTGTCCATCAGTCTGATGCTTTAAAATTAGAAAATAAGCCTCTGTTACAGAAAGTCTGGGTGCTTTTCAAAGGCTGCTTCCGTGGGAGGTGAGTTCAGGATCTTTCTATGTCGCCATCTTGAACAGGCACTTAAATATTCTTATATGTACTAATTTGGGTTCCTGAGAACTAGACAAGACATGGTTAGAAAAGCAAGAGATATATTAGGGAGGGAAGGAGGAGAAGGTGGGGAGAATCTTCAGAATATAACGTGGATCTGACTCCTGTGAAAGGAGAGACAGAAGGAAGATTGTGTCAGCAAAAATGTCAGACGGTGACACAGTTCTAAAGGAAGCCTTAGCCAGGGCATTGGAGAGTCCTCAAGCTAAAATCAGTCATTGAAGGAATTCATCTCACCAAATAATTCCTTAGTAACCCCTCCATTGTCTCCCATTGGCTTGAGGGAGAATACGGAAGGGTAACAGCTGGAGTCTTCAAACCCACAGTAGGATATATGAGCAGCACATTGTCATATTATAAACAGATCGTTGTTTCTTCTACTTTTGTTCTTATATGTCCAGACCCCTGTTATTTTTAAATTACTGTACAAAGGATATAGACATTTTTAAGGCCTTTCATGAATATTTCCAAATAGTACAACATCCAGGGGGCAAAGTTTGATGTGTTCATAAAAATGTGAATTAAATGCAGCTTATTATACACTTGTCATCATCATATGGTATCATTATTATTTACTTTCAATCTTTATGAGTTTGAGAATCATAAAGTGAAATTCAGATTTGATTGCAAAGCTGTGTTTTCTGATTACTTTTGACATTGCTTGGGGTGTAATGGAGACAGAAATCCAGTCCTTAGGATAGTAGTATTTGGGCCAAGGTTTTCGTTCTTTATGATATAGTACTTGCCTTTACCTGTTGCCTGGCTAGGCTCAATGCCAGCTCTGTTCTTCAATTCTACTGGCTCCTGCTCCTCCCATTTATTTGTTCGTTCATTCGATACTGTGCTGGGGCAGTGGTAGGTGAGCATATGGAGGATCCCGCCTTTGGAGGATTGGAAACAACAGCAACAGCAGGCCTGCTGGTGGGGAAGCATCTTGTTTGTTAAAGTCAACCCCCTTCCCACTGAATCAGCCCCAGGCAGCGGGGCCACATAGCGGAAAACGTCAGAAAACATGGAGTGTCTCAGACCTTCACCGAGACTGACATTTCAGGCAGAAAGGCAGCCTTTGCCTAGGGGATGTCACTGCAGAGTTTGATGGTTCTTAGTAATTAATCAACTGCTTCAGTGAAGGCTGGATAAGGAAGAGTGAATAAGGAGAGAACTTCACACAAGCATGGAGGAAAGTAGAATTATTCCCAGTAAAGATGATACCACACTGCTCTATCCTTTGCAGAGGAATGGGTCTCTGCATCTACAAGGAAAATCAGAGTGCAACAGCTCTGTCACTAGCTTTAGATATAACGCTGGGCAAAGCTGGGTCCTAGTTTCCTGCACTGTGAAATGAAGCAGCTAAGAATCCTTCCAGATTTAATATTCTGTGGACTCAATCAACATCTTCCATCTCCTTCAGCCTGAAGCCTCTTCCTTTCTGACTCACCTGAACTTAGGGCCATTTGAATGATTTCTCCTGTATCTCTTCACCTAGTACAGTTTTGATAGGTGCATTAGTCAGCTTAAGCTGCCATAACAAAACACTGGAGTTTGAGTGGCTGAAATAACAGAAATGCATTTCTCACAGTTCTGGAGGCTGGGAAGTCAAGTGTAAGGTGCTGGCAATGAGGGGTCAGTCTAAGGCCTCTTCTCTTGGCTTATGGATGGCTGCCTACTGGAGGTGTCCTCGCCTAATGGAGAGGGGGGGACCTCTGATCGCTCTTCTTCTTCTTACAAAGACACTAATCCAGCCAGATTGGAGCTCCACTCTTATGCTCTTATTTAATCTTAAGTACCTCCTAAAGACTGTATCTCCAAATACCGTCACATTAGGAGTTAGGGTTTCAACACCAGAATCTTGGGGCGACACAAGTCAATCCATAGCAATAGAATTGTGATAATTAAGGAGATTTCGGAAGCAACACTTAAGGTAAGTGTGTTTCACTCACTCCTCAAACGCTACACTTTTTTGTGCGTCTGATCTTCAGCTTGTTCCATTTCTCTATCTAAAATGCTTTCTCCAAAGCTTTCTTTTCCCTAACTTGTAAATGCCTACTCATCTTTTAAGAGTCAACCAAACAAAACTCCTCTCTTAAATTCATTTCCATTTAGTGTCCCTCATATTCTGCCTCTATTTTCCTACATTAGTTTACATGTATTTTACAGTAACACATATTCTCTTCTCTTGGGGATAACGCTATCCACTTCTTTTTTCTTCTCTTAAATTATTTATTTAAATGTATTTACTATGACAATGGAGACAATATTCACTTGACTTTTTCTGGAATAGAGGTAGTTGTGATTTTTGTTGTTTTGGGATGAATGAGCCTGGCTCTCAGGACAAGGGACAGTGCCAACTCAACCATTTAATGTAAATGAATTAGGCTGAACACTTTTTTGTGTATGCAAATCATCTCCCTGAAATAATTCACGATGACTAATGCCTGCATTTCTATATCTGGGTTTTCAGTTGTTGCTGATAATAGTAACCTGGACAAAATAGGGTAGTAGAAATTTTATATTGTTTTGCTAGGATTTACTGTCTATCAAACAATTCAGGTTTAGTGTTATTTGTTCTTATTTTTTTGAGAATATTATTTCTGTCTATTACTTTTCTTTAATAATTATGATATACTCGGGTTTAAAAAATTTTTGAGTTAGTATTCATGAAAGAAAATGAATAAAACACTTCTAGAAAAAATATACATTTTTATTATGATTAGCAAAAGGTTGTGTTTAAAAATCTTCTATGAGTAATAAAGATCCTCCATAGACTTAGGGTCCCTTTTCATTCGTAATGTCCAATTCTGCTCTTGCTGTCTTTTATCTTTCATAAATTTAGCAGAGGCTTTTCTAATTTTTCAGTCTTTTTAAAGAATCAGTTTTGGGTTTAGTTGATCATCTCTCTTGTTTGTTTTTTATTTCAGTTTTATTATTTCTTTCCTTTTTACATTGTCTGGATTAATTCTATGGTTGTTTATTTTTTTAATAAAATTTTGAGTCTTTGTCAGATGTCTGCACTGGCTTCCCCCCGCCCCCAACTCCACCACACCCCATATGGGATATGGTAGAATCTGGGGTTGGGGTGGTCATTAACTAAGAGGAAACTGGGATTTTTTAAGGCAGTGTTGTTACAGCATTCCATGAAGCAGTAGAGAATGAGGGCAAATTATTCAAATTTACTATTCATTTACCACCTCATATTTCCTGGGTGTTTATATCAAATTTTTTATGGAGAAGTAATTCGCACAACACCAATTTTTTTTTCCCTGTGGAAAATTTGCCCTGAGCAAACATCTGTTGCAATCTTCCTCTTTTTTGGCTTGAGGAAGATTAGCCCTGAGCTAACATCTGTGCCAATCTTCCTCTATTTTGAATGTGGGTCGCTGCCACAGCATGGCTGACAAGTGGCGTAGGTCTGTGCCAAGAATCCGAAACTGCTAACCCTGGCTGCTGAAGCAGGGCATGACAGACTTAATCACTACACCATAGGGCTGGCCCCAACAACGTCAATTTTACAGATAGAAAAACTGAGGTTTAGACAACTTTAGAGATATTTATAAGTTCACACAACTAGGAACTGATGGCGCTATGTTCAAACAGTGTAAAAAAGAATATGCTGGAGATAAAAAAAGGAAGCTAGATGTGACACAATGTTTCAGGGTAAGCTATGATAAGAATAAGAGTCAAACAATAAGTCCCAAGATGAAGAAATATGGACCAGAGTCTCAGAAATAGGAGGAGCTAGAGAGATAATTCCCTTAAGCAAAGTTATAATGTGCAAAGCCCCATGAGGTAAGTATATGGGTCAGTATGAAGTTAGGTTTGGAGGGTTGCCTAGTCACTGTGACACGGAATTACTAAATTGTTTGTGTTTACCAAAATTGACAGTTCACTGAACTGTCTTTGTAAGCTGACTTTGACTTCAGTTTTGAAATGCCCATAGAATAACAACTGGAAAACAAACACAGACAAATGTATGTTTGTCAGATTGTACTGCTCAGATATGTTTGCCTAAATGTGAGGATAGAGATGGGTTCTTTATTTTGTGATCCTAAAATAGGCTCTTTGAAATGGCATCATTTCTAAAACACCAGGAACACCTCCCCAAGAACTTTTTGCTGTCCTAAACATATCTCGTATAGATAGAACAGAGAATAGATTGATTTCTAGATTCCACACATTGTATGCGCACACACACACACACACGCACACAGACACACCTGTTTCTTGGTCTGGTTCAGGAATTTATTTCCCATATGCTCTATTCTCTGGCTTTCTAATGGCTCATTTTATGATGTGATATTGTTTCACACACGAATGCATTGAAAGACATAGGAAGCAATCTGCCTGCTGTGAATTTACTCCTGAATCCCTCTCCTTTCTTAATGTACATGCATTTGAGCCTCCATAATCAAGAAATAAGAAAGATGTTTTTCACTGCTTTGTATTTACACTCTGTCTGCATTACCACTCTATCCCACCCTCAAAGACAACATGTGGACTTAGTTCAGAGTTCTGAAAGAATATTTGCATTGTAGATTCCCTTTTAACATTTGCAGTGAAAATAATGAGAGACAACTCATTCCCCAATGCTCCCATTGCAGAATATTTGTGTAAAATTAATTAGAAAAGAATTAATATTGTATATGCTCCACTTATAGACCCAAATATTTTCTTGGAATTGTTGTGATGTCATGTAAATATGCAAAAGTCATGTTTTTTCAGACTATAGTCAGAGTGATGCAAATATTTATTTCATTTTATTGTGTTAACCAAATAGGCTCTTTTCTTTTGTGCTTATAGATCTCTGTGCTTACCCCTATCAAAAAAAATCTAGCCATGGTATTTCTTTATAAAGAAATAAAACACATACACTTTAGATACAAGAATCCTGTGCTAGATGAATAACACATGGTCTCTGACCTCATAGAGCTTATAGTCTAATATGGAAGAAGGTTATTGAATGGGTAATTGTAGATAACAGTATTCAGAATATGCTATTCAGTTGTGTAACCTACACGTTTAGCCTAGTCTGTGGCAGCATTGAGGACTTCTAGAGAAAATGACCTTAAAATTAAATCCTTACAGATGAGTAGATTCTTCTCTCTATCTTCCCCCAGAGGAGGGATGGGCTGCAGATCAGGCAACTGTCATTGTCAGCCCTGCAGGCAAGCATGCTACTTACATGCCACATTCCCTAAAGAGCATCATTTGTAAGAAAAGGGACAGTGTGTTTCCTGATTTCCTTAACCCACTGCAATGAGAAGACTGACGCATGCTGACATTGAGATGGCAAGTCTACAGTGTGGATTTTCTTTGTTTTTTCATTAGACATAATGTTAAGAGCAAATTATAACATTTCATTATTCATAAGAATGATGAAATTAATTTATTCTGAGAATGTAAGGTACGCCAGTAGGAACTTTATTGCTTCCCTGCTACAAGTACCAGTCAATGGTTTCAATTCAGTTAAACAAACTGTTGCAAAATATTTTATTCAAGTAAAAAAGTGCAATAAAGTTGCATATTCCAGAATTTGGGGCAGGTCCAAAGGCAGGATGGCAGGAGTGAGGGAGAGGACAAGCCAGGAGAGGAGAGCATAAGGTATTGTCTTACAAGTGTTGGAGAAGTTTCACTGGCTGGACTGTTTACTAATAAGCTTCCTTAACTGCTCTTCACCAAATTCCATTATCATCACTCTGCTTTGGACAAAGAGTTTGTTTAGACCTCTAGATAATGCTACAAATCTCTAAGTAACCTTGGAGAATGAACAAGGTGTAATAAACTTGGTGATGAAGGATTAATTCAATATTCAAAAATGAGAGAAAAGTTCATTTCACAAAGAATAAACCAGAGAGATTACTATGATTTTTGTATAATTTGTGTCAATATTCCTTAACAGGGCATTTAAAGGATGAATGGCAAAAATTAGTACCCTTTGATTGCGGGTAACTAATATCCAACTTGACCAAATTTGTGCCATAGGAAATTTGTACACTAGTGTATCTGAGAAGAAACTGGGGAAACTCACAGAATCAAAGCACGAGCTGAAGAAACTGGAGCCACAAGACTGAAGAAAAGTGAATACCTCAGAAATTTTTATCTCCCTCTATCTCTCATCATTGTTTGTGTCTTTCTAGCTTCATTCTGTAGACAAGCTCTCTCCTTATGCCAAAAAAGATGGCTACTGTCAGCTCTAGAGTCCCATCCTCCCAGTTTAATAATCTCAGTGAAAAGGAAAAACATATTTTTTTCTCCAATCATATAAATACCAGGAAGCACTCAGATTCCAAACTTACCTGGGTCACAGACTCACTTGTTGGGCCCCTCATAGTTCTAAGGAAATAGGATGCAACCAATGGGTCAGGTAGGTTTCAAAGGTTCAAAGATTGGGCTTAAAAGTCTTCAAAGGGAATGCTTTTCAGGCCAAAAAATAAAAGATACCAAAGTGCAGTGCATTACATTTGGTAGTATGATGTACTTGCAATTACTGATTTATTTTTCCTTTAAGATAACCGTGTCACAGCGCTCTTTAAGGATGGACATGCAATTCATCCTGTAGGGGGAGCTCAAGTTATCCTCTGACTCTACCTCTTATATGTGCCAAGACGCTGGATTAGACTGTACATTACAGAGAATCCAGATGGAACTATTAGATGAAAATTATATCTAAAAAAGGCAATAGATAGGAGGAAAAGATAAACTAATGCAAACAGAACAAAATATATAAAAATTAAAAATGAAATTTTAATAGATTATCTAAGAAATACTTCCTGCAATACCAATTCTAGGCTTGAAATGTTTGTGAAAGTTTCAAACACTGAAAGTATTATCACCGTGTTATATAAGTTATATAAGTGATTATATCTATCTATAATTTATTTTATGATATCAATATAAATAGTAGGAAAATAAAACCAACAAAATACTCTTAGAATGA
This sequence comes from Tapirus indicus, assembly GCA_031878705.1. Lineage (NCBI taxonomy): Eukaryota > Metazoa > Chordata > Mammalia > Perissodactyla > Tapiridae > Tapirus > Tapirus indicus. The sequence continues at coordinate 24,320,759 of CM062927.1, read as the reverse complement.
CTTTGATTATAGAGTTGTAAACATACCAAATTAAACACCAGAAAATTTAATACAATTATATTGTCAAAATATTAGCCCTATTTAATTAAGGCAGATAAACCCAGGAATATAGCACTATTTTAATATTAGGTAATTTATTAATCTACTGGAGCAAGTCAATAGTGCATTGGTTAATAAATGAGATAATTTAACTAAATAATACGAAATAACCTATAAATTCAATTGCCATTCTTCACAAATAGTAATATTCCCCTAGATTTCTTTTATAAAAGGATAAATAAGGTTAACCTTAAACTAAAAGCCAAAATAACACTTGAATTAATAAAATGCATCCTGGCATTTCATTGTTTGTGTGCAAATAGGTTTCCTTTGATAAACAGATTTTTTTTAAGTCCCTTCTTTTTGTGAAGGGGGTAAGGCATATATATATACTCAACATATAAAAACTAAGGTGTTTCAGGGAGCTTATAAATCCCAGAAATTGAAAACAATATTTGAGGCACACCTGCACTAAACAGGCATTACTTTTAAACTAGAGAACAAGAGAAATAATGATTAGGATATCAGACATCCTTAATAGTATTTTGAATTTTGTTCCTTTCAATAAGATGTAAAATTCATTCATGCATTCAATCGTTTGCTTGTTGAGTTATCTATTTAATAATTTTGAATTTTGTTTTTGCATAGGAATTAGGTTGTGTACTGGGAAATAGGGGTGATAGCCACAAAAAAAAAAATACTTTCAAGTAACATTCTTCAAAGGAATCCTTTGTTGTTTTCAAATAAATTTTGGTTCCGTAAATTAATCAGAGATAAGTTCAACTTAAAACTTTTTCCACAATAATTAGTTCACAAGGTAATGAAAAATAATCAGAATATCAATGACATATAAACTATCTAAGAACAGGCGCCGGTCAGGTGGCTTAGCAGTTAAGTTGGCCTGCTCTGCTTTGGTGACCCCGGGTTCGCAGGTTCGGATCCCAGGTGTAGACCCACCCACCGCTTGTCAGGCCAGGCTGTGGCGGTCCCCCATATAAAGTAGTGGAAGATGGGCATGGATGTTAGCCCAGGGTCAATCTTCCTCAGCAAAAAGAGGAGGATTGACAGTGGATATTAGCTCAGGGCTAATCTTCCTCACAAAAAAAAGAAAAAAAGATTATCTAAGAACAATCCTGATAAAAACTGAGCAGCAGAATATGTGTGAAAAGTGTTTCAGACCTTTCCAAGGGACATAAAAGAACAGAAGAATTAATGGAGAGAATTTGGATCTGTCTGCAGAGGAAGACCCAGGACCAACATTTTATACATACATGTATATTATATTTGTGGAAACTTCAAAATCTCAATGGTATCTTTGCAAATTAATAAAATATTACAAAAAAAATAGAGTCTTTTGAACAGAAATATTGAGGGTATTGTGAATAAGAAGACTAAAGGTTCTTTTCCTATCAGCTGTAAGAACATATCATAAAGTGAAAATGATTTTAAAAATTTGGGCATTACACATGAAACCAAACTTATCAAATGGAACAAAACAAATGTGACTTCAGTTTATTTGGAAGATATAGAAACATTTAGTATTTTTTAAAAAGCAAGAGCAGAACTATCACAATCAATGGGAATATTGATAGATAATCCAACAAATGGTATTAAAAAATTCTACAACTTAGGGGAAACTTAGAGATCAAGTTATATTATTCTTTCATATTATGTGTCAACAGTGTTTTACCTGATAAAAAATTTATATGTGAAAAAGATGACATCTGTGAAAACATAAATACAGATAAGCACACACACATTTGGGAACAAGAATAGTAATTGATAATGTTACAACGAAATTCTTAAGAAACGTTATATTTGGATAGAAGGTTAAATGATAAAAAATGTCACATTAACAGGAAATCACAAAAATGCAAAAATAATAACAAAGAAGTAATGCCCTAATTTGAAACACTATAAAATTTAATAAAATTTTTGCCAATAGTAAAATAGGCAAAGGTTATTAATGGAAGAGTTTCTAAATGGGTAATACAAATGGTCAATAAACACGTGAAATACATAATAAACTTCATACCAGTACAAATGAAAACAGTTTGCCATTTCTTATTTACTTAACTAGCATGTGGTAAATTGCTGGAGATTTTATAGAGAAACAGCTTCATTTTCATCTTGCTGGTGGAAATGTGAATTGATTCCACCTCTCTAGAAATCCCTTTGGCAATGTAAGTGAGAAGACTTAAAATATTCTAATATTTGACCCAGTACATTTATGTCTGGTAATCTATCAGAGAAGTAATCATATATGTGGATAAATGTTTGATTTTAGTAACAGATCATGATTAAAAAGTGAAATAACAAATGTCTAAGAGGAAAACTGGCAAATAAATTATAATAAGCCTAATAGAGTATTTTTAAACAATTTTAATAATCTCATTTTTAAGCATATAAAATGGCAAATAGGTCAAAACAAAAGTTATGTATGCATATATATACACAAAGGGTTACAGATATATAAAATATTATAGATGTGATTTTTTTATAGTACACATTTATCAGAATGTTATCAATGGCTATGTCTGGGCTTTTTAAATATAGATTTTTCTTCTCTACTTTTTATTCTTTTTGTTGTAAATTTTCTACTTTGCCTGTTGGTTTTAAACTTGAGGCCCATTACTTTCTGAGTGTGTAGCTTTTACATGAGTGAGCTTCACTGTCTCTATGGATCCCTTGAAACTAAAATTGCATAGAAATATTTGTTCAATGTATACTCTGTCCTGACACAACAGCACACTTTCCACTAGAAGGAGAAAAGCAACTTAAAAAAATTTTCTGCCAGTCATCTTTCTTCTCCCTCTACCCATTTAAATGAGTTTATTTAAATATGATTTTGAGTAATATGATATGGAATTTATAACATAGTTGGATAATGGGAAAGACAGGGAGAGACAAGAGTAGAGAAGCAGGAAGAAACAGAAAGAGGTAGAAAAAGATAAGATCTGTATAGCCTGGAAATTCAAGAAAAGTGTTTTATGGTGAATAACTATTTAAAAGCAAGTGAATGGCTTGGGCACTGCTGGGTTGAGAAGTAATTTGAGTGTAAACAAAAGAGTGTATGATGAAGTGTTGCTTTGGGATATTGGATTTCTTTTAGTATCCTCTAAGAGATGAAAGTAATATTTGCAATCTTTCTATTATTATTTGTATTTGACGGACTCTATTTTTTAACACACTACCTATTGTACAAGTATTAGGACACATGTGAAACTTGGATTTATTGGCGTTACAAATATTTATTTGAAGGAAAGGTCTATATAGGTTTAATTACACTTTCCAAAAAACCGTTATTAGTTGAGACCAACAATGCTATGTACATCCATTGCATTTATGATTAAAGGGAAAACACCATATAGAATAATTTTCCAAAGGCATTCCCTCAGTGATGATCACCTCATCCATCTTTTTTGATTTTTAGGGTTTTATTAGGAAGGTAATAGAGTCTCAGAATTTTCAACTGCATCTAAGATCTTCTATATTAATTGAATCAAGTCTCAGCACAAAAAGGATCATACGTTTGAAAAGAATAATTAAAAGAGAGTTTCATGAAAGGACTATTGATAAAAATGTCCTTAGAATTATAGGAAATGAACAAAGTATGGTGAATCATCCTGGGATTAGAAATAACAGGAGACATTGCCATTCCTAGGTCTGAGGTATAGGGGGAGAAGTTCCTGGAACCTAGGAAGAGCTGTAATTACAGAAGAGGGACCCCAAACAAAGGTGTAGCCTTTGGAAAATCCCAAACCCAGATGCAGCAAGGAGGAAGCCAAGAGTATAAATATCATGATCTCTTTCTCTTCCCGTCATCCAATCTCCAGCCAGTTCCTCCCATTGGATGCGCCCAATGGGACTCCACAGGGCAAGGAGGCCTCGGTGCTACAATCCACGTGTGTCAGGCCTGGGAGGCACCAGGAAGAATTATGAAAGGTAAAGAGCTGATCTGGGGGAACAAACAATGGATGTCTAGAACATTTGAAACTATAATCTATCAGATAATTCAGTATCTCTATATGTGAAGTTGACTCACAATGTGCACCCCAAATACATAAAGTATAAGAATAACCTGGTTACAAAGATAGTGATGGAGCCTTGTGTTTGCATATAATTATCCATTTCTCCTTTTGGAATCTGAACCTTCTAGAAGCATCGCCACCTACTCTGAATAGGAGCGTTTGAACTCTGGGGAATTAAAGGACAATCTTTGCCTTTTCCTCCTTTTTATTTTAATTTATTTTATGTTATGTTTACCATCCTCTCAGTTTGCTGTATTAAATTGAAAGATGTCTTTTTGGAATAGCCTAGAAATATATTCAACGTCCAGGTCAACTATTACCCAAGATGTCACGAGTATTTAACTAATTTAGCTTCTATAAAAAATATCTCCTCTTTGTAAGGAAAGAATATTGATACCAACTTCAAACATACTTTTTGAAGGTTATATGAGACAATTTCTAAGGGGCACATATCACTATGCCTGCCACATGACACTAATAACACGTTAACTTGTGGCTTCACATGTTCCTCTAGGAAACCTCTCCTTTTTCCAAAGTCATGGGCTCATTCTTCCATTTGAGAGAGACTAAGAATATTCTCTGACTGTCACAGCATGAGAAATTTAACCAAAAAAGGCTTTCGTCTATGAAAAATTTTAGTTTAAATGGAGAATGTTTACAGACTGGTATATATAGGTATAAGCCCATATGGTGAGGGGTGTGGTTGGTATGGAGGAAAGGAAACAAAAAAGCAGGATCCTAAAGCTTTCACAAATGAATAGAGCAAAGATTGACGGTTAAGTAGATGAAACTCTGACCTTTCACCACTGGGACTGTAATTCAAAGTGACACCTGGCTGCCATGACTTGGACTCTGGTTGAGGCAATATCTAAGTCACCCATAAAGGATGCTTAAACTGACTGCCTATGGATAAATAGGACACATTTATTTTCTTAGCTGAGAGCCAGAAATTTGAAATTGTGTGAAACAAAACAACAAAAATAAGAAATTCTCATGGATTCAGTCTCTGGATTAGGAGCATATTTCTGACAGAGGCCATCATCACCAACCAGTGCATGGCTGACTTGACATCTGCCTTGACAATTTTTCTGTCAGTTAAATTTGAGAAATTTAGGGTACATGCAAATATAGCTGCTTTCAATTCACTAGAAGAACTCCTGGTTGTCTAGAGGGACCTTCCAAAATGTCTGTTTATGATACACGACTCCAAGCATAGAAAGTTTTCAGATGTTGAGTTGTGATCAGCTATAAAAGTCATCAATGTTAATAACTCAAGAGATACTTCTGTAAAAATGATGTGGCGTTCTTTCACTCCCACCCCTTCACCTTGTTGCCCGATTATCATAATGCAACATAATATCACATGATGATAGTTATCTGATGAATTTTGTATATATATAAAAGAAACACTGGTAAATTCCACTAAATTAAAAGCAAATCTCTCTGTGCAGGGTCAGAGACATTAAGTGATAGGCCTCTTATGAAGCAACTGACATATAACAGAGAGACAATAAATAACAGTTACCTCTGAAATAGCCTTTCCACTGCTCATCACATCCATGTGTCCTGGAGTGACAGTACCCTTTGCTATCCTTCATTTTCTCTGACACAAAATACAGACAATCGTTTCTGTTCCAAACCGATACTGAAGAATTTGATTGAAAAGATGTCAAGTACCTCATATCGTGTCTTGTCTGTTGTAGTATTCAATAGATTTTTAAAAAAATCCTCAACATGACACAAAGCTGACTCTTTAAATAAAATATAGGTAAGTTAATGAGCTATTGGTCTAAATATATACAGACATTGCTCCAAGTTACAAACACCAATCTGAGGATACTTGATTCTGAAAGTGTTGCTTGTCACCAATTTATTTAAGGAGCCATTAATTCCTAGTAAAATTAATCTAAAACTGACAATGTTTCTATTCCTGGAAAAATAAGCCCAGCATTAGTGTGATGATATTGATGGTATGAATTCACATTTACATACTATAGGTAACTGAAAACTTTGTCATTGCATTAACACTGAAAAAAATTTCTGAAGCAGCCAGGCCTGTAGCAGCAACTGAAACATCGGCCACTTCCAATTGTTCAGAAAGCAGCACTAATTGGAACTGTTCAGATCATCCATGAATTGTGTCAAACACCACCTCCTACACACTGGCACCTGGGAGGGGTACTGATGTTGTGTAAAATAATAGTTTCAACATAAAGAACAAATTTAATGCAAAATATTGGTCACAGTATCATAGAAATCGCTGTTCTACACTACAAACAGAACAATGAAAGCGTGTCTTCCAATAGACTGCAGTAGTTTCTGACATTGTATTAAGGACCCCTACAAAAATAAGTTTGCATGCATATCAAAAATGGGTATATAAGGTCTTATATTTTATAAGAAAAATCTTATTTAAAAAAGAGAGAGGATTATAAAATAAATACATCATGAAGATTTAATATACAGCACAGTGACTATAGTTAGTAATACCGTATTGCATATTTGAAAGTTGCTAAGAGAGTAGATCTTAAAAGTTCTCATCAAAAGCAAAAAAATTTTTTTGTAACTGTGTAAGGTGATGCCAGTTAAGTAGACTTATTGTGGTGATCATTTAGTAATGTATACAAGTATTGAAGCATTATGTTGTACACCTGAAACTAATATACTGATACATATTAATTACACTTCAGTTAAAAAATTTAAAAAAGAGAGAGACAGGAGCGTGGTCCTATGCCTGAAAATCATCTGGACAAAAATAAAATATAATATAATACAATGTGATATGATGACATGATATATAATGCTATGTAATATGCTTGTATCTCCTTGATATCAGAAATGGATTATGTAATAAATCAGTGGTTTCCAAACTGTATATATTTTTAAGGAGAAAAAACATCTTTAATTATGAGATTGTACATGAAATGCCATTTCTCTACCTTCTACTTCCCCACCCCACTTCTGAGGGGACTTCACAATACAGCTAGACCTTGGTGGAGGAGCAGAATTTGAATCAAAACAAAACCACATTGAACAAAACAAAACTAACACAAGGCATTAGATTAGGGGATGAAAAGTATCTAAACACAATCTGCTAAATAACATGCTAGTAAATATTGGCTCTAGTGCTTTGATACTAATGCCACAGACTTATCAGATCAGATTTTTTTGAATCCTTCTGAATAGGAGGAATATCTGATAGATTTTTCATCTGTGAAAGGCTAAAGGACAAAGTTTTGCAGAGAAGTGTTTCCTTCTCCGTAGGTAAATCTCAGGCCTTCCACCTTGAAGGCCCAGAAACTCCATTTTTAATATGTCTGGGATACAATATAGATCATTCTCAGGAGTGCTGATTTCAGTAGAAGGGCTCAAGAAAACCTGTGCGTAAATGAAAAGGTCAAAGCAAATGACTTTAAGTACCAAGAGAAGTGACTTTCACATTTGCCCTAAGAGGAGTATAATCAAGTTAGGCAGATGCCAGATTCTCAGAACTTGGCTTAAAGGGGTTTGTGACATGAGCCAAATATGTAATAGCGTCAGGGACCTTTAATATGATGCTTCTATCCCACAACAGAGATTTAACTCTTAAGCTGGGCAAACGTGTCCCTCAGCATCTCCCCAGGACAGCATTTGAATGGACAGTGCCCTCCTGCTTCTGTACATTGACTATTATTTTCAAGGCTTACAAGAATCCTATTTGACTGGTACATTGGTTGATTGGGCGTTGGAGACCTGTTTGGGAGTGACGTCTTATTTAGGTATTTATGATCTCTATGATGTAAGCACATAGGGTCTTTGCAAAAGAGAAGGGAAAATGGTGAACTGATGGCAAATTAGACCAAATTTCTTTTTTTGAGGCAAAACAGTGTAATGGAAAACCATGGACTTAGGAGTCAACCTTACATAGTTGCTAACCCTTAGTCCTCATGTATTAGCTCTGTGACCTTGAGTAATTTGTCGAAACTCTTTGATTCTAAATTCTCTCAAGTGTATTTACCTCACATAGTAATCATGGATAAAAAGTGGCTAGAAGAAGGTAGGTGGTCCATCTACATTTACGTTTCTCATGTTCTTTTCCTCTTGCCCTTAGGACACTTAAAATTGGGAAGATAAACTCACATATGTATTTTGAGAATTTTCACGCTTCTTTTGCAAAGTTCATTAAAGAACACAAAAACCATTATCTCTCACAAGTCTAAGGACCCTCAAGTGATTATTTTCTCCCTCGTTAAAACTTTGCCAAATCACGACACTAGTGGATTTCAAGGTCACCGATATTTTTGGTACAGGTATCTTCCTTTTCATCATATAACCTTCCGCTCCTATATGTAATTTTTGTCTCTTCTCTTGATTGTTTTATCATTCTTTCCCTGAGACAAATATGTCCAAAATTCACTCTTCTCCAGTGAAGTTTTCAAAGCTACTCCTTACATTCTGGTTGCAAGAAAATTAAAGTTAAATACTAGCAGAGTGCCTCATTTATTTGTTAAACTTAGAATAAGTGTCTTCATGGCTGAGTCGGTCTTTAATTACAACAACAACTTCCATTATTTACAAGTCACTGCTGATGTGTGTTTTGTTTAGTCTATAACTCGAGTTTCTTAGAGTTCACAGCTAATACAGTGAGTGGAGGCTGCAGAAACTTCCTTTGGCATTATCAGAATGCTAAGGACAGGAGAAAGGTGAGGAATCGAGAGAGCTTCAACCTCTGCCTGAAAATCAAACGTGTGACAACTAAAGTAACATAGGTAAAGTTAGAGCCACATATGCCTAACTATTAATTATCTATTAACTATTATCTATTAATTTGGGGGAAACTTAAGAGGGCTATGAGTTTTGAATACCCATTATCTACCAGGCATAATAGCAGGCATTTTTTCCCAAGGAAAAGGAACTAACATTTGCTAAGTGTCTGCTAGATACTAGAAATCAGGCTACTTTTTATCTATACATTTTATTTAATCCACTAATCCCCAGAATATAAAACCTTCCCTTTGCAAATGAAGAAATAGTTTTAGAAGATTTACAAACAAAGCAAGTAAGTAGAAGAGGCAGGGATTAAATGGGTCTGAATAACTTCCCAAATTTTACCCTTTCAAAAATACCAAGTTAGTACAATCAAGAAAGTAAAAATCCTGTAAACGGCTAGGGGATTGTTGAAACTGCGCTTCTTAGAGTTATAATATAATTAACTTTTTTTCCCAAATGTAGATTCCATATTGAAGGAAATATAATATGCAAATTATTTTAAAGATTTCTCCAAGTAGTTAGAAATATCAAACACATTAAGAACCATCCCAATTATTTCTATTTTCATTCCAAAATTTCTCAGGAAACAATTTTCTTTAAAATTAAGCCTAAGGCAAATTTCAGAACAATCACTATCAACATTATTTAAATCCATTAATAGGTGGAAATCAAAGTATTAAAGTTTGTGGTATCATTATAGGCCAAGTTAAGAGCATCATTCTTCTAGAATGTCAGTTCTCTGACACTGATTTCATAACCGCTAATACAGATCTTCTTACCTAATCCCACCACTTTAGAGAGTGGCCAGAGTCCTATACATTTCTTATCCTGCTCTTTCGAATCCCTCCCCTCCCACCTCATCTCATAGTTCTTTGTTCTTCTTATCTGATGACCGTTATCATTATATACATTAGACTCGAGACATCTTTTTTTGAGGAAGATTGGCCCCAAGCTAACATCTGTTGCCATATTCCTCTTTTTTCTTTCTTCTCCCCAAAGACCGAGTACATAGTTGTGTATCCTATTTATATGTCCTTCTAGTTCCTCTATGTGGGATGCCACCTCAGCATGGCTTGATGAGCCATGCGTAGGTCTGTACCCAGGATCCAAACCAGTGAACCCTGGGCTGCCGAAGCAGAACATCCAAACTTAACTGCTATGCCACCAGGCCAGCCCCTCTAGACATTTTTAATATCAAATTTCTATCTCTTGATAGGCTGTAAGCCTATCAAGGCAAAGAACCAAATTTTATTATTTTATTTATTTTTTGGTGAGGGAGATTCAACCTGAGCTAACATCTATTGTCAATCTTCCTCTTTTTTCGCTTGAGGAAGATTAGCCCTGAGCCAACATCCATTCCAATCTTCCTCTATTTTGTATGTGGGTCACTGCCACAATATGGCTTCATGAGTGGTGTAGGTCTGCACCCAGGATCTGAACTTGTGGACCCGGGCCACCGAAGTGGAGCACACCGGACTTAACCAGTATGCCACAGGACCAGCCCCCAAATTTTATTATTTTTTATATCACTTACTACACTCATTAACAGACAAGTACCAAAAAAGATACATTATAGAGTCAAGAACTATGAAATAGATTTAGAATTAAATTCATAGATTTGCAATCAAGTCCATTTATGTCACTTAACTACATGAACGTAGGCAAGTTAATTAACTTCTCTGAGTTTTAGTGTCCTCATCTATAAAATTCAAAGCCAAGAACCTTACAGGTTGTTTCATGAAACTTTCCAAAGTTGTCTCACAGCCACTATTTTCAAAGAATAGCCAGAGTTTATTGGAAACATACCAGTTTGTATACATTGAATAAGTTACTTAGCCTTGTTAAGGATCAGTTTCTTCATCTCCAAAATGGATGTGAAAATAATTCCTATCTTGTAGGATTATAACGTATATTGAATAAGGTAATATAACTAAATTTCTTAGCAAAGTGTTCCATAAATGTTCAACTGTTTCAATAATTTCACCATATCCTCCCAAATGACGAATGGCATTCCCTTCTCTTCTGCTCCTTTCTACTTTCTCAATATCTGTGTGGTTTACTTATCCTGGAAGAAGTCTAGAACTCCAAGTAAAAGAAAGAGGACAGATGTCGTCTATTAGACGGAGAACATAGAGCTGAAACAAAGTGGAGGATGGAGGGTCAGAGAGTTGAATCAATGTCCTTATGTTGTTAAATGGTAGAAATATTCATGTGAAATCATCTTTTCAAACACAGGAAACAATAAAAGGAACGTTATAACTCCTTTGAAACGCAGCAAAAGAAGCTGTGGTTAAAATTTTAACAAGTTAGAGTCATTAGCTAAACAAATCCTGACAGCTTCACACTCACATAGACGCTTAACAAAGCCTAGATTTGTGAGACACTCCTAATAGGTCCCTCTGCATTTTCCTCAAACATTTCATTTTGTTCTTTTACTGTGGATCCTAAAATGTCATTCCCCATTCTCTCTGCTAGCCACGTGTTTAAAAAGTACAGCTAACACTTCCCTTCATCAGTGATCAGAGAAGAGATCCTCTTCTGTACTGCACTGTATTGATCCTTTCAAAAAAGAGGGACATTGTGGAGGAAGATGAATCAATTGATCCCTTTAAGCTTCCAAAATGGAGACTGTCTTTCTTAGGTTCTTAAGTTTCATTTTCCCTCAAACGGTAAAACAGCAGATGGTTCTTATTGCCCCAATTCTAAATAAGACTGAAAAATTAGGGATTATGCCATACATAATTTATAACACTTAAGACAAAGGCAACTTGATAGAAATACATTTTAATGAACACCTACCAAATGCGAGGCATTATGGCATTTAATTTACATATGATTCTCTTGTAATCCTCACAAAGATGCAATGGGGTAGGAAATACTAACCTTATTTTTCAATCAAGGAAACTAAGGTCAGAAGGATGAAAATAAAAATCCCTCATGGAAACAATGCCTGTAGGAGAGGAGCTTGAGAGAGAAATGGAATGAGAAACGCATTCTGTTTATTCACTTTCTGGCAGGGAAAAATATTATTATTACTAGTAGATCATGCTATATTCACAGTTCAAATTTATTTTGGGTCTTGTTATATTTTCATTTTAGTATGAACTGAAAAACAGAACTGTTAAGAGTAATTTTCTTATTGAATTACTTCAATTCCTCCACCTCCCCAGAAGCACATCTCAAATTTTACAGAGCAATTGGCTAACAAAACCATATTTTTTTGACAGCAAAATGCACTTTAGATAGAACTGATCAAGAATAAATCCCCCTTTATATTTGCTAGGTATGACTATGCATTGACTCATAAACGAATATCTGTTATTTTAGATATTCTTATTAATGGGCAATCATCTTAGTCAGTAGCAGAGGCAATAAAGCTGATACCTTTGAAACCACTGTAGAAAATTATCACAATAAAGTGATGCAGAATGAGAAGAAGGGTGTGCAAAACTGATTTCATTGAATTTTCAGTGTTCTCCCTTATAAATAAAATAAATATATTTATTCATTTATATATATGTTTATCTCAGATGAGCTCACTGTGAAACTCAAATATTTCCCCAGCCACAGGTTTCATATGTGGAGCTGTTTTTATCACTCCCTAAACCATTATTTCCTCCCAGAGAATCAAAGCAACTTCTCTGATCTCGGCACCTGTCTAAAGGAAATCAGGATCTCTGGATGGTGCCATCAAATTATTCCCTTGCTACTGGTGTGTGTTTAGTGATGCAGGGAGAAGGATGAGGATGGGGAGCCCACAAGATATTTCCTCTTTTGTTCAATGCCTCAGAGTCAACTTGCACACATGTGGAACGGGCTCCAGGGTCCACTCTTCCTGAATGCTGTATGAAACATACTGTGTAGGTTACTTAAGGGGGAAAGAAGTACAAAAGTAGAGGTGGGAGGATAAGTTGTGTGTGTGTGTGTATATGTGTGTGTGTGAGGGAGAGTTACTGCTATTGCTTAATTTGAGATAATTTTACTGAACTTTTGCGAGTGGCATAACTACAGAAGAGTGAGTTTTCATGCACATTTTTATTAAAAATCTATTTACAAACCAACCATATCTGTTAAAAATAAGGGATTGACAATGTGGTTTTCATGGGTTAAAAAAAAGATTTAAATAGACAATTTACAAGAGAAGAAATAGTGATTGACAAGTACGTATGGAAACATTATACCCCTCAGCAGTGAAATAAATACAAATCCAGCTTCAGTGTCAGAGACAAATAAGCAAACGTAAAAATTAGAACATTTAATATGAGAAGGTTTACAGTTAATGGGCAGTTTTACTCCGGTGGAGAGGTAAAAATTGGGATAATCTTCTCAGAAAATGTCACAAAATATGTCAAACTCTTAAATATTTTCATAACATTTAATACTTAATCTTACCTTTGGAAATAAATCCTGAGAGGTCGACAAAGAAATAAAACGTTAAAATATCCATATTAATATATATATATAGTATAGCCTTATTCAGAATACTGTACACTTGGAATGGGCACTTATGATTGAAAGGAGAGAAATGGACAAATAAGTTATGGTATGCTTTCTACGAAGAAAGACTATGCAAGGATTAAATTCATCTTTGTAAAATATTGTAATATTGTGGAAACGTTTGCTTTATATTACATGAAAAGATATATACGTTATATATACAATACTTAGTAGAATCTCAAAATTATGTGCAGGTTAAAATATAAATCATGAGAGAAGCATACTGAAAATGCTAATTTTTATCAGCTACTATATCTGATATTATGGGTACTCTTTTTTTCCTATTTTCTCTATTCTGAATATTTTCTCATGAGTACATATTAATTTTTAAAATGAATAAAAATAAATCTCATTAAAATTATTTTTACGATGAGCCTTAGCATTTGGAAGGCTTTCTGAGTGGGATTTATCATTTTATTTAAAGCTAAAATAAGCTAATAACTATCACCCCCCAAAATGTTGAAAGATGTTATCTGAATAGCATGGATTACTCCTCCACAAAACTCGATCACATTCCTGCTTCATTATTATTTTAGAAAACTCACCTTTCAACTGTCTAAATATGGGCCATCATTCACATCGAACTTAATTAGAAAACAGTTTGGAAGTTGGAGGAATTCCTAATTTAAATCAATTAAAGGGAAAGTTGTCAGGTTCGCTTTTGGCTGGCTTATCTCTCCTCTCACAGCAGGACTGAAGAGATCTGTCTTCCCCAATCTCCTTGTCTTCCTCCAGGATTATGTCATGGCGTTCAGTGTGTAAATCTGGAAACTCATGATGGCAATTAGCATCTGAGACTCCTGCCACAGCTGAGAGAAGGAGCCCGGGTGACAAATGAAGGCATCCCAGGATTCCATGCTGAAAATTCTTTGATGGGTACTTTCGTTCACAAATGACATATCTCTAGGTGGTGGGGCAAGGCAACCCTGTACTCGAGCCCTCTTTGTGTTCTGTGTTGAGAGCTCTTATTCCTTCCCTCACCTCATGCCCTAAATCCTATTGTGTCACAGTTAATGTAGTTGTCAAATGGGAAAAGCATGTCAGATAGTGACTATTTAAGTAGCACATCTCTTTCCCTGAGTAGACCGTTACAGGTTCTTTACTTCTCCACTGCTAAAATAAGATTCCTTGCCTTATCTGTCACCTATCCACATCCCTGTTGCTTCAAAATGTGTGCTCCCTCTCCACCCAACTTATATAGAACTACTTTCTGTGTAGTAATTTCATCTTTCCATGCATTCTAAAATCATCATTATCTGCCAAGCAAAAGGGACAAGATATATTTTATAGTGATTATATATATATATAATTTTTTTCCCCAAATTGGGGCACATAATCATTTATATATCTGTTTTATCTCTTAGGCTGTGGTCTATGAGAACAGGGATCAAGTTTTAACCATCTTTAGTATCCCAGAATATAGATTACTCTCAATTTATGACTTAGGATGAATGAAAAAATATCAGTTACCTTGTAATACTTTCGAGGAGAAAAGCAGTAGAAGATTCCAAAGTGATGAATTTGTGAAATATTTTTTCACTTATTATCATTTTTAATTGGGGTCACATTGGTTTATAACATTATATAATTTTCAGTTGTACATTATTATACTTTGACTTCTGTATAGATTGCATCATGGTCACCACTGAAAGTCTAGTTGCCATCTGTCACCATACACATGTGCCCCTTTACCCCTTTTGTCCTCTCCCTGCCCCCTGCCCCTCTGGTAACCACCAATCTGTTCTCCTATTTGTGTGTTTGTTTATCTTCCACATACGAGTGAAATTGTATAGCAATTGTCTTTCTCTGCTGGACTCATTTCGCTTAGCATAAAATACCCTCAAGGTCCATCTATGTTGTCACAAATGGCACGATTTTGTCTTTCTTTTTTTTATGGCTGAGTGGTATTCCATTATATATGTGTGTATATATATATACACACCATATCTTCTTTATCCATTCATCTATTGATGGGCCCTTAGGTTGCTTTCAAGTCTTGACTATTGTGAATAATGCTGCAATGACATAGTATCAACTCTTCTTTGAGTTTCCAGAATTGTCTCTCCTGGAGTATGTCTTAGTAGATATTCGGATGATTGTTGTCAGCTAGCTCCTATAGAATGAGCAGGCTCCAAGGATCTCAGTTCTTTTGCTTTTGGTCATTTCTTCTGGCACCTCAGTCCCAGTTTACCAAGGTCCATTCTGAAGGGCTGCTCCAATATGGAAGAGCCCTGGCGAAGTGGGGGCACTGCTGAAACAAGAGATGTCTAAGGCATTCTTAACTGTTTTTAACTTTACCATGCTTTAAAGTCATCTCTTTTGATGATTTTAAAATGTTTTTTGATGATTTTAACACTTTTTAAATGAAGACTTCTGGGCTCACCCCCAGGAATTCTGATTCAATTTTCCTGGACTAGAGCCCAGAAATACACATTTTAATCAATTAATTAATTAATTTAATTGAGTTATAATTGACATACATTATATTAGTTTCAGGTGTACCATGTAATGATTCAATATTTATATATATTGCAAAATGATCACCACCAAAACTCTAGTTAACATCTGTTATATATACATATATATTATATATATAACATTTATTATAATATATATGTGAAGGAGAAGACATTTTATTGAGGTTTTGCTACATAAATAACTACAGAAAGCTGGGAGGACTGAAGGGAGCAGCTTCTGTCTCCCTCTGCGCAGGTCATTAAGGAACCCATGGGAGGGGAATTGCGGGGACATCTGGTAACGATCAGAGGGAGACAGGACTCCCTGGATGCTATCTGGCATGGGGAGTCTGATATGAGAGAGAGAGAAAGAAAGAATAGGAAGGGGCTAACTGTCCAAATGTCATGAGGGAGGGGCAGGTGGGGGCCAAAGATGTCACAGTGCTGGAGAGTCACTGGGTCAGACCCTGTAACATGTCCTTCACCAGCATGGTGGCGATTACCGTCTTCTTAGTGTTGACTGTCGGCTGGGAAGCTCCAGGAGGCAGGGCATCCAGGGTCAGCAGGTCCTGGCTCCTGCTGGTCAGCATCCTCTCTGTAAATCTGTACTCATTAGATGTTCCACAGGGACATGACTGACCTTGGCAGTGGCTGTCACTTTCTGCACCACAGTGTGGTCACTCCGACAGGTGTCTAGCAGCTTGAGCTTCCCTGCGATCTTGTTCATACCTGTTAGCTTTTCCTGTTCCTTCTTGAACTCATTCTCTTCTTGAACACAAGGACCATCAGCTCCCCAGTGGGTGGCTGAACGGAGCCATAGAACTGTCTGCTTTGGGTGCACAGCTGCAAGCTGGCCGCCTAGGTTGAGTCACAGAAGTTAATGTCCCTTACAGCAGTGGCAGATTCTCCAGGTGCCAGGGACTCAATTTCAGGATGTTGATAACAGCAGGCAGTTTAGGGGTGCCCACATGCAGGCCCTTTATAGGGATGTCAGAGTGTTGGAGAAGTGGATGTGAACAGACACCACGTGGGGGTCCCAGGAGAAAGGTTGGCGGCCGGAGGTGTAGTCCACAGCCAGCCCCTCACCAGCTATGAGGTGCAGCAGCTCCTGCCTTCCAACACCTGACACTGGACTCAGCAGTGAAGGCACCACGGGGAGCCTGTGAGTGTCAGGCCCTCCACGTCAGCAGCCAGACTGGTGGACACAGGCGGACACTGGGAGAGATGAAGTCCTTTAGATCAAGGAGTGAGAGCTCCTTAGTTGCAGGGACACTTTTGCCCCTGGGAGGCATTTTATCCGCCTGCTCCTCCTCGGACTCATATCATTTCGGACTGTGAGGAGCTACTGCTGGAATTGCTGCCCTCATCTGAGGACGAGCCTTCTCCTTGTTCCTCTGGCACTTTCTTCCTCTTCTCACCTTCCTCCTCACTCTGTTCACTCTTGCTGCTCCTCCTCCTCATCCTGGTCTTCATTATCAGACTCACAGCTGGAATCCCTGGAGCTGCTCTCGCTGCTGCTATTATTGTCCATTCACTCTCAGAGTGGGGGGTCATTGTCTGTGGACTCTGTGTGGCCTGACTCCCTCTCAGAGTCTGAGTAGAAGGGTTTCTCCTTCTTCTTTGCCTTCTCCTGATTTGAGCACTTGGTTCATTCAGATACCTCCACATTGCACACAGATGGGTCTGAAGCTTCCTCTGGCCAGTCTGGGAGCTCCTGGTAGCCTATGGAGCAGGTGGAACACTGAGCCCAGATGAAAGTGGTCCCTTTCTTTGAAAGATGACTCCAAGATGGGGTCTGGTTTGAGTGCCAGGAAGAGTTTCTTGGCACAGTGGCTAAGAACTCTACCCTGCTCCAAAGGGATAATAAGCTGCTGGGTGAAGTGGTCAGGGATTGACCAGACTCAGCACATGCTGGGTCAGTAGCTTGGTCTGCTTAGAGTTGGTCAGGTAGAGCTTGGCTGCCTGGTGGATGACCTGCAGGTTGATGATATCCTCCTCTGCAGTGAAGGACTTGGCCATTTTTCTCAGGATGTCAGGTGCAATAGCAGAGACATGCTCACAGTACTCGCTGATGAGCCATAAGATGCTGGCTTGGGCCATAGGCACCTGGATGTTGTCTGTGAGCTTTGCCAAGTGTTTGATGATCTCCCCGTGCTGTGCTGACTGCATCTGCAGCAGCTTCTTAATGATGACCACTGACTCTGTGACCACAGCTCATCACGGTGGGACAGTAGCTGTATCAGGCCATTGAGGTAGGTGTCATGGACTTAGCTGCACAGTGTCCAATGGCCTGGATGCTGGCTGCCACAAAGTCCTTGTCCATGCTGCAAATGAAGGTCTGGAATTCCCATAGGAGAGTAGGGATGTTAGTTTTCTTCACCAGGTTGGCCAGCACTTCCAGTTTCAGGATCTTGATCTGAATGGGGTTGGTGTTGGTGGACCTGATGTAGAAGCTCTTCAGGTAGAGCTCAAACATACCCCAGTGCTTGATGGATATGGCGGCCACATTCTGGAGCACCACATACTGCACCTCACTGCTGAGAGAACAAGTCAGAGGAAATGGGCCCCTTGGCTGGGGAAAGGGGCATCAAGTGGAGGGGAGGGAGGTGGGCCAAATACGAGGGAGGAGAGGATGAGTGGGCAGAGGGCACCAGTGGGAGGAGGGCACAACTGGGGTCAGTGCAGTGACAGGTGAGCTAGGGTGGGGACAGTGGTACGGGGGTGATGTGCCTAGGGTCCCGGAGAAGGCTTTTTAATTTTTTTTGAGAATGCAAAATATTTTAAGTAACAATTTGCAGTATAACAATCTGCATTTAGGAAAAACAGCAGCTCCCACCTCAGAGGAAGCTTCTTGAATCAAAAGTTGCTGGCAGTCAACATAGAGAACAATGGGCAGGGCTGGACTGGAGATGTTGAGGGAGGCAGGAGGGTCTCAGCTCCCAGGAATCATACCCAGCGCTGACCAAGGAACACAAGAGATTGCCCAGTTAACAAGTCCCCGCCTTTCTCAAAGTGACAAGAACTAATGGATCCAGTTCTACAAGTCTGTGAAATATTTTGGAAAACATTCTGTGGGTCTTTCCTACATGACCAAGTGAACCAGTAAAATGGGAAGGACCTGGGCTAATTCCACATTTAGGCAATTTCTACACTGAGGTTTAAAATACCAAGTAAACTATATCCCCCCAGCAGAACCTACAGAAATTATTTCCCAATGATTTTTATAAATTTCTAAACATTTTCTTCAGTCTCTTTAGACTTAACAAGAATGTGAATAGTTTTAAGAACAGTTGAGGAAGACTTAAAGCTTTGAGTTCAGTAAGAGGAAGTCTTCCTTTGCAGTTTAATTTGGCTGATAGTTAACATATTGACTACTGAAGACCTTGATGGGGAAAAAAATCCACACATATATATGATGTATGGCGCCTGCACAGGAGATGGGTGGGGGCGGCTAGAGTTAAAACAAAAAGATCAGCTGGAGCCAGCCAGACGGAGAGTTTGAAGATGCTGGCCACCAGGCAGCAGGTCCCTAGATGTGTGTTAAATTGGATGCCTGCCCCACAGAAGATGCTTCAAGATTAGCAAATGTTCCTCATTCATATAAAGTCTGGACCTCCCCATCGGCTGCCTCCGTGCTGAGCCCAGGGGCAGGTGAGTCTGGCTGAGCCTTTTAAGTCTTTTCTCAGTTCTTATACAGCCTATGGGTCTCCTGGAAGGCAGCCCGGTTGGTTTTCAAAGCTAGATGGTTTTGGGACCTTGTTTCTCAGGTGCAAGTCTTAAAATTGGGGTGTCCAATGTAGGGTTCAAACTCTTCCCTCCTCAGGGAGAAGCTCCAGGTTTTGAGTTCCCTCCTGACTCTGGGTCGCTGTGCCAGGAGTTTATGGTGAGATTCTACCCCAGTCTCTCCTACCCAGCTTCCTTACAGGCATTTGCTCCTTCGTGGGAGGTGGAGTTGCTCAGTTGTTAGGTTTTTTCCAAGAAAATTGTTCTCTATGTAAATGCAAATTCGGTGTGTCCACGGGGGTAGCTGAGTTCAGCATCCTCCTTTGTTGCCATCTTGAACCCAGGACCCTTCTGGAGGCTGGAAGTGTGAGATCAGGGTGCCAGCATGGTGGAGTGGAGGGCCCTCCACATTTTCAACATGCACCAACTATTCTTTATATATAAGTGGTTCGTGGACCACACACTGAGAAACTGCCACTTATTTGTGTTTCTGCCCTAAGGATATCACTCCTTTCATCCCTCCTGCCCCCACTTAACAGCGCAGGTCTTCATCCTTCCTCCCTAGAGTCATACAGAGAGGGCAGAGTGTGATCTTGTTCAGGCAATGACGGAAAACAACAAAATGGGGCTATCAATGTGATGTTTTACTTCTAGCTCCAAAGAACTTTCATTGAAGTTATTTCCCCATCTCCTCACAACTGACCTGCCCTCCCATCACCATAACAATCCATGTCCCATTAAAAACATGTTGGCATTACCCAAAGAAGGAAAGTGGTGACAAATTTTATTGCTTCTCTTTGGTGTCCCACGTCAAGCTATGCTCTTCTTGTGGGCTCTTGGCATGTCTTAATGCTCCAACAATGAGCTCTGTGAGGGTCCAGAGGCAGATGGCCCCTTAGCGTCTTGGCTGGAGTGAGAGAAATCACACATAGCAAATGAGGAAGAGTTAAAAAGAAAAAAACTATGTTCAAAATACTCACAGCAACTATATATGTTTGTATGTATTTGTAAATGCATAGCAAAATTTTTTGGAAAAACATACCTAAACTTTTCTAGGCTATCCCCAGGGAAGGGGATTTGGATTGTGGGTAGTCAAGAGGCTTTTATTATTATAATAGTATTCTGTTAGTGTCATTATTTCAAAATTTCTTTTAAATTGCTTTTGTTTTGTTTTACAATTGCCACATTTTCAAGTACATCGTGAGTATATATTTTTGAAGTTGGCAATAATATTAATACATTTTAAAATATTTTATCTATGTATATATGTCTCCTAGTAATAATAGAAGATTATAACAGGAAATGTCCCTATCATAAAACTTTTTTTAATAGAAAAACTGAGAGGATCCAGGAAGACTATTGATTGCAATGAAAGCTTATCTGCACATTAAGGTGTGTATTAGGCAGAATTCACTCCAATTATAATGAAGCATCCACATTTAAGCCTCTTTCAAGAATTTGTCTATAGAAATTTCCTGGGAGCATTCTGGGAAGAGGTCTTTTTTATTCGTGTCTCATCTGAAAGGAGGTGGAGTAGCTCTTGTGTGAAGTACAGCATCTCTGAGTGATCCAGAGTTAGGTAAAATATGTGGATAGATGGATGTATGGATGTATTAGTAAATTGTTAGGAAATGAACTATTTTGACAGAGACAATGCCACATACATACATACATGCCATATCATGGTATCTATGTTTCTTCATAGTAGGACGCTCCTTATTGGCTGGGATTTACCCAGGAAATGGCAATTGGAGTCAAAGAAGTAGAATATAAACATGATCACTGTAGCATGACAGAGCGAAAGGAGATGCTGAGCATGACCTTCAGGTTAAAGCAGTAGGTCTAAACCTTGGCTGCACGTTACAATTGCCTAGGGAGCTTTTAAAAAGACATAGTGGAACCCCATCTTCATAGATTCTGATTTAATGATCTGAAATGGGGCTCAGGCAATATTAGTTTTAAAAGCCCCCCAGTTGATTCTAATGTGCAGGTAGGGTTGAAAATCACTAAGTTAGAAAGAAAGAATCCATAGCATTGGGTGGCAAAGTGTATCGGTAGAGTGAACTTGGGTAGCAATCAATTGATAAACATTTCCAACTTTAATAATATTTTGATCAGTTGTAAGATCAGATGCAAGAAATACTAGCAAGGATTCTGAAACATGAAAGAAATCAGTTGTAGGGCAGGCCAGGGCAGCACAAAACTTTGGGACACATTAAAAAGAAGAAGAAAGACCAGAAATGGAGACAATTTATTTATTCTAGGATTGGGACACTACTTTCTCAACTACACTGGCTAATGGTTCTTCTCAGTTTCTTACTGAGAAAGTACTAGACAATCATTGTGGAACCTGCTATACACTCCATGAGGTCTATTATCTATATTTATAGTTAGGTTAACATAGAGTAAAACACTCATGCTTCTCATTACACATTTGGGCATATTTGATCTCCACAAAATTTTTCAGTTATATTTGGGAAAGTTTACTTTGTTATAAAACCTGTCCTAAATTCTAGATGACATGATTCAATTGGTCACCTAATAGGAATTGATTCAGTAAAATCGTAAAAATCTCTGCTTTCAAAGAGGTTACATTATAGGTTCAGCAAGAAGACAGTTTTTTCTTTCTTGAGGTATTTTTACTTAGTGATGAGTACTGTGAACTAAGTCGAGCAGAATCATGTGGGAGAGCTCTCCTAGTGTAAGTGATGCTGGGGTCTCGAGACAGGGTAGTGAGAAAAAATATATGAGATGAGGCCTCAATGACTCCCACAAAATGTATGAGAAAGAATATTTCAGAGGGTGTAGCAAATACAAAAGCTCTGGACAGAAAAGGAGTCATTAACATCAGCTATGTCAAATGATTCACCTGAAAAGTAGTTCCATGGCCAAATAAATGCTCACCAATAAGCTTTTGATATACTAAATAGACCCAGTGTTGTTCTTGAGAACTTTCTATTTTGCTTGTTCAAAAAGTACACAAATTTGGATGTCCTACCTAACTCCTCACCCTAGGCCAGATACATACGTACATACATACATGCAGGTATGCATGCACACATACATAAAGTTCCGTGCTCAAATATTTATTCCACAAACCTAACAATACTCAGTGGGATGGTAGTTTGGTAATCACACCTACAAATAGTTGATCTGGATGATTCCATCTTCATGATGGAAAGCAAAGTCTTTGGACTATTTTAAGCAAATATTACCTTTCTACAATTTAGGGATTAACGTACATTTCCCACCTGTTCTGCCCTGACCTTCCTGGGTCCACCTGTCTTCTCCCTTCCCCCTTACATTGTTTTATAAACTTACATTACAGTGAGGCTTCACTCTCTTCATATATCAAATTGTATGCATGCACATCATAATCATAATGGCCTTCTTGTTGATTTAGTTCTCTAAATGCATGAAGCTTCTAGAAATGTATGCTACTGTTAACAAAATAAACAAATAAAGGAAGGATTTGCTAGGCCCAGAAGCTAGCATACTCTACAATTTGAATGATTTTCTATATTATTAAATAAGGGGCAAGTACCTTTTTAAATTTTGATTTTTCATCCTTTTAATATATCTTCATTTATTCTATGGAGTTTGATATTTACACATTATCATTATTGTTGTTGTTTTTAGCTTTATTCCATTTTGAAATCATCCTGCAGTTCAGTATGAGACTTTTAGATTAGTTGTTTTTTAGTTGTCATTATCTTTAATTATAAAGTTAAAATTTTGATAACATATTTACTAGATAATAACCAAATAAATCAAATAATATTTTTCGCTTAGAAAGGCTTATATTTTTAGGAGCAAAGTGAGTTTTATCAGAAGGTCAATGATGATTTCATCTGGAAAAATTCAATATTTTTATTCTAGGATTGTACTGACTATTATGGCTAAGTTAACTGTCTTGTTCATTCAATCTGTTAAAAAAAACTTTAAAACATTGAGAGTGTAGATATATGTGTGTGTTTGTTGGGGGAGGAGGGATTAAATGATTTTATAGTCAAAAACAAACTAAAGAAAATGTAAATGTTTTTCTTCTCTTTATCTATCATATCGTTACAGAGTTGTTTTGTGACAGCCACCTATAATAAATTTTAAACTTGAAAATTCTCGGCCTCTTGGTTCAGACAGCAATATGTTTTTATCCTCTGCAGTTCCATCTTAAAATATATCTAGGGAGAAAACCAGGTAATTCCTTTTCCTGGGAATAAAGATAGTACAAATCCTTTCTAAGGATCTCATTGAGTTTTCTCATTATCTGAAGATAATTTTCAAAGCTATGTCTAATAGCTGTCTGTAAATCAAACCCAGAAGCTATATTTATTAAAACCTCTATCAAATGTCACTCCAAATTATTGTAATAATACTATTATTTATTAAATATTAGTCCCAATACCTATATTATACTTTAACAATTTGTTATAGATTTAAAAAAATAATCCTTATTTAATTCAGGCAATAAAATGTCATTAGAATTTTTTTTTAAGGTGGAA
Source organism: Tapirus indicus (assembly GCA_031878705.1). Classification (NCBI taxonomy): domain Eukaryota; kingdom Metazoa; phylum Chordata; class Mammalia; order Perissodactyla; family Tapiridae; genus Tapirus; species Tapirus indicus. The sequence continues at coordinate 24,296,762 of CM062927.1, read as the reverse complement.
CAGTCATGGTCAGCTTTTGAAGCTTGGCTGTAAGAGTTTGTATATCGAACCTAGAACAGATGCTGGCACATATTTGGCACTCAATTAATAGGATGAAAGGAAGAGTGGAATAGGACAAAGTTCTTCTACTGTCGTTTTCTACCTGAATCTTTTTCCTTTTTTCCAAAATGTGAGTACCTGAAGTTTTTTTATATGTCCCTGTATGATAAGGTCTATTGTCCAAAGTCTTTGCTATATTTTACTGGGAATGGCCATTTCTGCCGTATATATGATATCAGATATTAAGAAAAAGAGAAACTAAAAAGGCTTTTCTGTCTTATTTTTTGTTGCTAGTCTTAAGAGGGTGGTAGTTAATTTTATTTTATTTTTGAGAACTAACAATAAACATTATCTCTGTCAATTATGAGAAAAAGAAAGAGAGCATATCTGCTGGTTTCACACATAAGCAGTTATTTCTGGATTCAAAAAGCCCAAATAGATCAATTTCAGTACTAACACTGAGCACAAAGCTGCATTTTAAAAGTTCAGAGTCAATTGCGTTATCTGTTTATCAAAATCATATGCTTTTTTCCCTTGGATTTCAAAACTGGACTAGGCATTTTCATGAAGACTCCAAAAAGATTTAGACAAGAAATGTATAAGCTAAAGGAAAATCAAATTGTGTTTCTAAATCAATTAAAGCAATAACAAAAAAAATTCTAAATATAGATAAATGAATTTTTTTTCATGCCTTCAATCAAGTGTGCCGTCTGTACAATTTAATGAGGTTTTTATTTTATTGGAACTGGCTTATCAGTTTACAACAGAAAGTGGACTGTAGACTGGGTCTAGGGACACCATCCACGTGTGTGATTGATGAAAAGGTTACCTGATACATCAGGAAGTATGAAATTTAGGAGCACTATAAAGGAAGTGCTTTCTCTTTCTCTGAAATATTTATTTTTTGTCTAATAATTGTATCAGTGGGACTCGTGGAGTCCTAATTTATTCAATGGATTATAATCTAATAAAGTCATCATTTATTTTGATGCTCAAATCGTCCCAGAATGGGAGCACTACCAGTTTGCTCCTGTGTCCTTTTGACAAGTCTCCATCATTTTTTATACATCTTTAACTTATAACTTTAGTAATATTAAATGACTTCATGTATAGCATGAGACCTTACTATAGTATACTTCTGTCGCCTCCTTACTGGCCTTTGTAATACTGTTGTCATACATCTAACTTCTAAGTTTATTATAAGCCTTACAATATGTTGTTATTATTTTGTACTGTATACATTCAATTAATTTTGTAGAGATTAAAAAGAAGAGAAAGTATATTATAATTACCCACATATTTCTAATTTCTGGTGCTTTTAACTGCTTTGTGTTGATAAGTATTTCTACCTAATACCACTTTCCTTCTGCATAAAGGACTTTTTAGCATTTCTTGTAGCACAGGTCTGCTGGTGATGAATTCTTTTAGCTTTATATATCTAAGAACGTCTTTATTTCATCTTCATTTTTGAAGGCTTGTTTTACTCAGTTGCAAATTCTAGGGGACAATGTTTTCTTTTAGTAGAGTTGTTACTCCACTCTCTTCTTACCTGAATTGTTTCCGGTGAGAAGTCTATCATTCCTCATTCTTTTGTTCAAGACATATCTTTTTTCTCCAGCTGCTTTTAAGACTTTGTCATTATCACTGTTTTTAAGCAATGTATTTAAGATGTGCTTTTGTGTTGCTTACTTCATGTTTCCTGTACTTGGGATTTGTAGAGCATCTTGGATCTGTGAGGTTATAGTTTTCATCAAGTTTGGAAAAATTTTAGCCATTATTTCCTCAAATATTTTTTTTCTTTTACCTTCTGCCTCTAGTTGTTTTCCTTTGATTCCAACTATACATGTGGTAGCCCACTTGAAGATATCCCACAGCTTACTGATGATATACTCATTTTTTTCCCCAGTCTTTTTGCTTTCTGTGTTTCATTTTGGATAGATTCTATTGATATATCTTCAGTTTCATCAGTCTTTTCTTCTGAAGCATATACTCTGCTGTCAACCCAAACCAGTGTGTTTTTCATGTCAGACATTATAATTTTCACATCTAGAAGTTCAATTTGGGTTTTTTTGTGCCATTCATATCTCTACTTAACATGTTTAATATTTCCTCTTCCTTCCTGAACATATAGAGATATAATAATAACATTTTTAATGTCTTTGTGTAGTAATTCTATTATCTGGGTCATTTATTGGTCTGTTTCTATTTGTTGATTTTTCTCCTCCTTATGGGTCATACTTTCTTGATTCTTGCTTACCTGGGTGGTTTTTAATGGAATGCCATACACTCTGACTTTTAACTTTGTTGTTGCTGGATATTTTTATATATTTATAAATATTCTTGAGCTTTGTTCTGGAACACAGTTAAGTTACTTGGAAAGAGACAGATCCTTTGGAGGTTGCTTTTTAGCTATGTTAAGTCACATTAGATTAGACTAATCTACATCTAATTTTGCCCCACTATTGAGATACTACCGAGTTTTCTAAGTACTTTATCTGATTTCCTATGAGATGAGATTGTGAGGGTTTTTTTTTCTTTCTGGTTTCATGATATTTCCATGCCTGCAAGTAGTTTCTCTGACATGTGTGTTTATCAGTAATGAGACAAAGATTTGAGGAAATTCTCTGAAGATCTCTGTTGTTTTCTTTCTGGGCAGGTCACTACTTTCCAGTACTTTGACCACAAACCTTTCCCATCCTGGCCTCGCTCTTTTAACCACCTCCTATTCACCCCATTGAAGAGGAGGGGTTATCTCCCTAGAGTTATGAGGATAACCAAATGCGTGTTACCTAACACTGGACAGATGCTATTGACAGTAGTCACATTTATTATTAGTCATGTATAGTCACAGTCTAGGGGAAAAGGACACAACACACCACACAGGGTCTCATGGAGATGGCACTTGGGAACGGAGTGAAAAACTGGAAGCTATGGGAGGCAACCTTTGTAGTATTAAGTGGTTGTGGTGACCCTGTTTCCTGTGGGAGGGTGTGATTGGTTTGTTTAATAATTCCATGGGCTGTCGGAACTGAAAACCACTACTCAAAAATAAACAGGAACTAGTCTCCTTGATAAGAAGGTTGTTTGGCTAGCTTGTGACCAATTCATCCACGAGAACAGAATTGAGAGAGAAACTTGTGGTTGTATCATTTGAGGTCCTCTTGGATTCACCAGATATAAAGGTAGCACATAATATTGGATTTTAATTTTAGGCCTTTTGCCACGCTCCCCAGACTCCCAGCTCCATCCTTTCAGCTCAGTGGGATAGCTGGGCTGTGATGGGGTTTCCCTCTCAGTGCTGCAGTCTGGAAACCTTCATTAGGCCATAATCTGGGGCAATCATATAGTTTACCTGTCTCAGGTATCAGTGTCCTGTGCTACCTATTGTGCGAGGTTGGGAAAATGTTATTTCATAGATTTTGTCTGTTAGTTGTTCTTTTTAGTGAAATGATAAATCCAGCACCTTTATTCTTCTGGGCCTTAGGTTATGGTTTAGAGAACTTTGGCAGAATACACATGATAAATTGAGATTTATTGGAAAGTTTGTCATTATTAAGCACCTGTTAAGTATTTGATTGGCCAGAGGAGGATTTCTCCATGATTACTTTTAAAAGGCTTCCTATTCCTCAGAATCCTAAAAGCAGTATGATTATAGTATAATTAGGGGAGGAAGCACATTAGGAAAAAAAAAATCTACTGAGTACTTGAAAAAAGGAGGGAAAGAGTAAATTTCATTTTAGTAAACAATGTTCTTATTTTTAGCAGTGTTCTTATCTGACTTTTATTCCCATACATGAATCTGGAGACTCATGATTTTCAAAATGAAGAGACATTAGGTAGTTGATTTTTGAATAAGATTTTAAATTCCTTCAACATCAATGCCTCTATCTAAAAAAAGAAAAGAAAAGAAAAAATTTTAATATGGGGATAACATCCATATCAATAATTTGTTGCAAAGACATGGTATAAAACTTATATAGGCACTTTATACAAGGTTTGGCATATAATAGGTGCTCAATAAATATCATTTCCTTAAGCCACGTTGATGAATTCTTAAGGAGTTGCCTTTCTCAAAGTTTCCCTGTCTCCTTTTGTACAAACTAAAGTTATTTTACCAACTAGCTGGTTTCGGTTTTGTTTTTGCCATTTTCCTTTTCCATTTCCTCACTCTGGGAGGCTATAAACCATGCTGTGTCCGTAGGTAAATAAAAAAAGTCCTCAGCTCCCCAACAAAGAATATTTTTTGGCAAACACACTGCACTTACACGAAGTGTCAGAATTTCAAAGCCTCCCCGAGGAGTCCAGAGCACATATCTAAGGAGAGGTAACGCGTGATTATGAGTCCTTTTCAAGGCAGCAAGACCATTCTTCAGAAAGTCAGGCTGTGTAAAGAGTCACTTGCTTATCCTACAAGACCTTTCGCAGCAGCAAAAACAAAAAAAAGAAAATACAGACAGACAAAGAATAAAGTGTTGTTAGCTTAAGAAAGGGGAGTTCACTTGAGAGATGTGAATTATTTTTAAAACTTTGCTGTAAGAATATAGGAAAACTGTAATCCTGCTGATTGTGTTCAATCTATATGATAGTCAGTTGTGTTAACAAGTATGTATTGAGCAAATTAAATAATTTTCGATATATTGTGCTTTAATGTTTGGGGATAAAAATGCTATGAACTATATAGATAAGGACTTATTAGCATTAACATTCCAACTTTTCAATTACTAGTTCTGTAACCGTCAGACAATTATCTAATATCTCTGAAGCTCAGTTTCCATCTCCGTTAATTATGGACATTTCATAGGGTTTTTCTGAGGGTTAAATACACCAACACAAATAAGGATCAATCATGATCCATAATTCATAAAACGCCCCCAAAGAATGATTGCTCTGCTGCAGATACTACCACTATCAGTAAACCATTAAGTATTACTACGTCTATCATTAAATGTTTGTTTTCAAACAATGGACATTTTTAGCTACTTCCAGTGCTTGCCAAAAGCAGAGCTCCTAAAATCAAAACAAGGAAACAGAGAGAAATGAAATGTTACAGGCATGATGATGGAAACTCAAAAATAAAAGCCATCATGTAAGAAAATGTGGTATTTCAAATATAAACAATTATTGCTCATATAAAAGAGGAGGAAAATAGGGAGAATACAATAGCATTCTACCATTATAACCATCTTTTCCTTGTTTATTCATTCATTCATTCAACAAATACTCATTAAATGCATATAATGTTTGAGTCATTATTTTAAGCATTGTGGATAAAGAAGTTAACAAAACAGAGAAATTTCAGCCCTAATGGAGATTAAATGTTAGTAAGGGGAGATAGAAAATAAATATCATATTATGTCCTATCCTATCCTATTCCTCAGAGGTATGTTACATATATGTGTGTATATATATATATATATATATATATATATATATATATATATAATGGATAAAAATAAGACCAAGAAAAGGAAAGTGTATGTGTATGAGTAGAAAGAATTGCAATTTTAACTGTGGTGGCAAAGGAAAGGTTCAGTGAGAAAGTATGAACAAAGACTTAAAGGTATAATTTGGACCTTCTTGAATAACTGAGGAGAGTGGTTTTCAAGACAGAGGAAACAACCAGTGCATAGGCCCTGAAGTAGGAGCATGCCTGGAATGTTGATGGGACATGGATGAGACCAGTGTAGTTATAGTGGAGTGAGCAAGGAATTGATCCTATGATTTGAGGCTAGAGAATTAATGAGGGAGAGGTTTCAGATGATGGAGAGCCTTAGAGATTATTCTAAGGGCTTTGGCATTTTCTTTCAAAGTGATGGGAGATTCATTCTGGCTTCTGTGCTGAGAACAGATTAAAGAGAAGAAGTAGAGAGATAAGTGAGGAAGTGGGGAATGATGGGGTTTTTGATATATTTTGATGGTAGCATTGACCAAATTTTGAGTGATTGGATATGGGGTATAAGAGAAAGAGAGAAGTCCAGGGCAGCTCCAAGGTTTTGGCCTGAGCAACTGGTGAGATGGAGTTTCCAGGTGGGGAGATAGAAAAAGACAATGCAAGAGTAGATGGTAGGGGTTGGAAGATGATGAGATCAGGAGTTCAATGTTAGGATTATTAATTTTGAGATGATTATTAGACATTCAGCCTTAGGTGTCATGGAGACATTTGGATACAAGTCTGGAGCTCAGGGTAGAGATTCAGGCAAGAGTTGTAAATTTGGAGTCATCAACATATAGATATTTTTCCATATTCCTTTCACCCTTATCTGTAGACATATAGAATTTACATATCATCTTTTCATCATTACATTAAAATGTCTATTATTGCCTCATAGCAACTTTTAGTGTTATTTTAAGGGGAATGGAAGGTATCTGGAAGATCAGGGTATAAATGGTCAATTTCACTAGGTAACATTTTGACATCTTCAAGCTTTGACATGCTGTTTTATCCTGTGATTCTCAGGTTCCTGATCTACAAATAAGAGATAATAATACCTACCTTAAAGATTTTGAGAAGTGTCACATATTATAATACCATTCTTCATAATTTTAATTTCTAACTATGAAGTGATATGAGATATGCAATGTATTAAACGCTTCATATCCATATTCTAGTTTAATTCTCACTAAGAAAATAGAGGTAGGTGGAATTATCCCAACAGGAATACCAAGCCTCAGCAGATTGAATAATGTTCTCATGTTAACCTAGCTAGCAAGTAGCAGAATCAGACATATCGATTAACTCATTGCTTTTGCTTTGATTGTTTCTGTTTTTGCTTCTGCGTGTATCATATATAAAACAAGCCTAAAGTCCCAGGAATAGAATAGGCCTACAATAATTCCTATTTTCATTATTACATATGTGAGAAGTTTGAGAATCAGCAATAAAGCAGTATCTAAATAATTTTCTCTGAGGATCAAACAAAATTATCACTTGAATGAATAATGTATGCGTGTTTTTTCTGGTAGCAGAATACTTTCAAATGTAATATCTTAGTTAAGTTGAGCAACACTTACAAATGTATGTCCATAGGTGAATTTCAATTGCTCGATCTATGAGATAGTACAAAGATGCCCAGCCTCTTAGTCAATGAATTTCTTTAAGGTCAATTCAAAGTGGATCCATGGAGTCTCTCTTATTCGCCCACAGTGTCCACTTATCCAATGTTCTATGAAAGACACTCTGACACTCTTTATTACCCGCTTCCAGTGCCTTTCATTAAGGAGGATCTATCCCAGACACCTAAATGTAGCGTCAAATTCATTTGCTGGATGAGACTAGCCCATTAACTGGCAAATACAGTTGAAGAGATACAAATGGTGAAATCTTCATTCAACTATCTCTGTTACAGCCAAGTCAAACTGAAGGGACTCTTATTTCGGTAAACAACTTGAACACTGTCTATTTCTAGTTTGCTTTTCTTCTCTTATTATTATCTATCAAATATGTTTCATTTTACTTACATAACAAGGAATTTTTCTTATTATATAAATTATATTTATATATTATTTTATATATTAAATATATCAATCTATATTCATATATCATATATAAATATAAATATACAAAATTATATATATCATATATATAACATATATTTTTATATTTATTATATAAATGCCAAAAGACCTGTGCCAGCATAATCAATCATGTGACAGAACACAAATGTTGGGCATGAATTGTTCTTTTGACATCCCTCTCATGTGAATCTGATTTACATGGGTAATTTCTCATAGAATTAAGTGTTCTCACTTATAAATTGCAAAGGGGGATCCTCGTCTTTCAGAGTTTACATTGTAACTAAATCACGTGCTTTATGAGGTATAAACAACATCATTATTAATAATATCTGTGACAATAACTTTAAAACCCAGTATTTGTTGAGTACATATAGACTAAGCAGGTGCTCAAAATATTTACATGAACTAGCTAAAATAATCCTTACAATGACCCTCAAAGGCAAGTCTTATAATTATAATCATTTTACAGATAAAGAAATTGGAAACTGAGGTATAGAGAGGTTAAGTATCCCGCCCAAAGAGGCATAGCTGGAGTTTGCATCTCTGATTTAAGAGCTCTTGTTCTTAAATGTAGTTCTTTAGGGCAAGACTGTCCAGTAAAACTTTCTGCAATGCAGAAAATAAGTCTATATCTGCCCTGTCCAATATGGGAACCAGCAGCCCGTGTGGCTATTGAGCGTTTGAAATGTAGTGAGAGAGCTAGAGAAACTGAATTTTTAGTTTAATTTTAGTTACACTTTAAATTAAGTGGCCATATATAGCTGGTGCTAACCTGTTGTACAGTGCAGCACTGGAGTAAAATCTATCAGACTGTGAGACCCTCCAGGGCTTGTGCTGTGTCTCACTTGGCTTTGTGTCAGGGGCTAGTATGGAACTTGGAGCGGAGGCGCGTAAGGAATGTTTGCAGCAGCCCGTAAAGAAGAGATTTATTGATGGGTTCTACCTTCCACTTGCAGGTCTGGGTTCTGGCTTGTGGATGGCTTGTCACAGCTGTCCTATTCCACACCTTCATTGTATTTTAAGTTCTTGCTTAGTGAGCCTTGCCTTGGCTTCTTTTCAAGTTCTTCTGCTGAATTTAGACACCAAAAATATCATAATTTCCCGGGGCAGGAGTATATATAATGGTCAAGAGTGTGGGCTGTAGAATAAGGCTGCTTTGCTTGACATCCCAGTCCCACACCTTCTGAGCTGACTGTCCTGTCTTAGGTGAGTTCTTTAACCTCTATGCATCTCAGTTTCCTGGTCTGTAAAGTGTGTGTAATAAAAGTTCTCATCACATGAGGTATTTTGGAGGGTAATGGAGTAGTTCTTGAAAAAGACTTTGCAGAATATCCGGCAGGTAGATTACAGTCAACAAATATTATCTGTTTTTATGATTTTTCCTTAATTTTTCTCACCTCTGCTTTTCTTTCAAACCTCCAACACATAACGAATGTAAATTTCAGGAGAATGTTTCCCAGAAAATATTTTGAGTTGTTTATTAAGACTGTGTCTACAGGATGCTGATTTCTACCCTTAATTTAAACAATCATTTTTTGAGCTGCAGTAACTTGCCGGGCTCTTGAGGTGGAACAAGAAATGTAAGGACAAATAAGACACAGCTCCTGCCTCCAAGAAGTTCACAGTCTGGCGGAGAGATAGCTAACAGATTACAGAGCAGTGTGACCGTTATAGAGGACATAAGTCTGGACAAGGATCATCATTACTGCCCAGGTAGAAACTGTCTGGGAGGTCTTCATGAAAGAGGTTAGGTCTGACTGGATTGTAAAGAGTATTTGCTGGAAGCATATGAAATGGAATCCTTGTTCATCAGTCTCTCCTTTGCTATTGGGAACTGAAGGAATAAATCATGAAAAGTAGTTCCTTCTTATTTTGTTTTTTCTCTTGTGCAGGTTGAGTTAAAAAATATATCTGGAAAGTATAAGTATAAGTTGATCTTGTACTCAAATCATGCTTCCCCTACAAAAAAATATCTTTTCAAAGTGTTAAAATGGATACTAGGAAGAAAGACAACGATAATTTGTATGCGATTGTGCTTGAGGTTTCAAACTAGAGCAGAAGCCATATTAAAGCCTTTAAAAAAGAAATCCAGCCAACAACAGTATCACAAAAACTACAATTCTTTTAGGTATAAAAAAAAGTGTGTCCAATAATCACCACAGTTGGTAAGCGATTACCGGTGTATCTGGAGGAGAACATGGGATGTTCTGAAGGACAGCATGACTCTTACGTCACTGTAATTATGTTCAGTCCCAGATAATCTATACAGCCTTGTCCTGCCAAGACCCCTCATATAAATATGCACAACCCATGCCACCAACAAGCCACGTTGCACAAGAAATTACACATTTTAAATTAGATGCTTGGAAGAAGCTCTCTAGCTGCAAAGTGGAGGCAGCTGCGCTAAGATGTTTGCCTGTCTATTTTCTATGGTTTAGCTCAATGCACTAAGAAGGAGCGGCATGTTTTAGGTCTCTGACACCAAAAAGCACGAGGCATGGTGACTGACAGTTCTGGAGATAGTTTTTATTTGCATCCTTTCTCTGTTCATTCCTGTCTGGGTAACCTTTGGGTAAGCTATTTAATTTATATGTGCCTCAGTTTTTGGAGCTGTAAATTAGGACTAATAATACTTTCTCCCTTATAGCATTGTTCTAATAATTAAGTCAGGCGACATATAAAGTGTTTCACTAGGGGCTGCCATAATTAATGGCCAGTAAAAGTTAGGTGTTGCCTCTCCTATTAGTCTGTCAGTTTAGACTGCATCTTCTTCAAGCACTGTTCTTCCAACTCATTTGGCCTTTGATAAATGGTTGCTCAGTTAAGGAAAAGGAAATGAGAGCCTTATGTCTATATAGGTGATTGTAATCATTTCAATAAGCAATTTTTTCTGATTCCAGCATTGCAATATTAATATATTTTACTTTGTAATTTGAATGTGATGCCTTTAATAGTAGTATTATATTGCTAAATGTCTATAATACTCCATAGTGGGGGCAAAGGATGGTGTGTAGATTATTTTTAGGAATTATTTCAGTGTTCCCATTGATATTCCTTCATTGCTTGTTTATTCATTTTGTCATTGGTTAGTGATCATTTGCAGAAAAAAATGTTTGCCAATTCTTATATGTGTGTATTTATATAAACTTTATAGATTATCATTATGTAATATTATAGATGGAAGACTTAAGCAAACCATGGAAAACCACTTTTTCACAGGGACGTGCGTTGAGAACCACTCCACTGTTACCCTGACAGCAAGAGCATAGAATTTTTCTTCTGCATTTTTCATAAGGGACCATATTATCTCAGGGTGGAGTTAGGAATCAGAAACCACTAGAAAGTGGCATTCAGATTGTGAAAAGTACATTTCCCGTATTAACTATAACTAGGCACATATTGTGAAGATCAGAGCTCCAGAGAAGTTTTATAAAATGTAAATAAAAAGAACCATAGTATTTCCTTTAATGAATATACTGGGCAGCATAAGAAAGGAAATGCATTATTTCAGACGCCTTAAGAAACGTGTTAATTAAATCAATTATTCCGTTGTAACTAGTCAGGAATGTTTCACAATACTTGGATTGTTCTTTTGTTACAACCCAACACATATTCCCAGCAAATGTGTGAAAATGATGAGTTGTACTAAAATTCACAGGAGGATGCATTTTCACTTCTCTGCTCGCTAGGAGGCAGCGTTTTCCCTAAACTCACCTATTCTCTTGCTCCATGCTTGAGTCTCACCCCTCACTGAAGTATAAGAATTCCCCTTGTTAGGTTTATCCTTTGAATGGGGCTATTTTCCTACACTTTTTCTTTCAGTACTTTTTACCATGGATAAGTGGAAGGCTGTGGACGTGTAGATTTTGTCTTTTTTGCGGATTCCCCTCAGGTGAGGCCGAGGGGGAACAGGCCTGTTTGTATCTTTCATTGTAGCATGTTAAATATCAGCTTTGTTATTCACCAAACACATCCTTTATTACTGAGGCTCTCTCGCATTTTTTCCTTAATTAGGGAGGGTTTCCTTTGATTGACACCCCAACTTGCCGGCCAACTTCCATTGTTCTCTCAGAGAACAGATGCGTCCGTGGGACCTCTTTTCTCACTCAGATTAACAACTATATCCTTAGTATTATTCCTGAGTAGAGACAGTGGTCGTGCAAGGATGTCTCTGAAGGTCTTATGTTAAAATGTAAGATGTAGTGGAGGAAAAAAAAAAGAGAGAGAGAGTTGTCAGTACTAAGGTTTTATCTTAATGTCATCAAGTGACTTCTGGAGTTATCGCTGGCACATTTGTGAGCATTTGCCTCAACAACGGAGTCTGCTTTACAAAATCATTTTGTGCCAGAAGAGACTATTTAAAATTGTGCTCATAGCGCTGTCTCCAGGCGGGAATCTGTTATTAGCAGTGGTGATAAGGAGGGCTGCAGACATGTCATGACATTGGTTACCCTCGGGATAAGAGAAGATCAAGGCTTTCTGAGGAAAGGGCAGAAGGGGAGAATTACTCCTCATCACTGCCAGACTTCGTGGCTACCAGCAAAGGATCATTTAAGCTGCTTCCCATTCAGGAAACTGGGGAGATTGCAGCTCCTACACCGGTGATTGCTCGCCTTGGTCTGCCCTCTTCAGGGCCCTCGTTTGCCAGGACTTCACTCAGGTCCACGGTCAAGGCAGAGTTTTCCTGCAAATAATTGAAGAATCACTTCATCTGTATGTACAGGGGCCCTATGATCAGATGAAGGGAGTTGAAGTATTAGTAACATTGTTTTTATGCTCCCCTACACACACACACACACACACACACACACACACCCAAAAGCACACATATTATTTTGACGATATTGCCTATGAAATGAGTGTGTAAGTGGCTAATATGTGTCAAGGGGGGGGAGAAAGTTATTTTCCATTAATCAGGAAAACTTTTTAAAACACAACAAATAGAGTTGACTTGAAATGAAAAGACTTATGTACTCACAAATTTGAAACAAATATTTATTAATTAATTTGTTCCATCCCTGAAATAAAGCACATGAAATGACTGAGAGATTTTGTGTCACATCAGTACAATTACGTCATTCACTCATATTCTGGGCTATTGTTAAACAAAACAAATGGCATTAAGAAAAGCAAGGAATGGGCCGGCCTGGTGGTGTGGCAGTTAAGTTTGTGCATTCTGCTTTGGTGGCCTGGGGTTCGCGGGTTCGGATCCCCGTGTGTGGACCGTCGCACCACTTGTCAAGCCATGCAGTGGTGGCATACCATATAAAGTAGAGGAAGATGAGCACAGACGTTAGCCCAGGGCCTGTCTTCCCCAGCAAAAAGAGGAGGATTGGTAACGATGTTAGCTCAGGGCTAATCTTCCTCATTAAAAAAAAGAGAAAAAAGAAAGACAAGCAAGGAAAGATTGAATGAACTCTAGGAATATGCTTACTTTAGCCTGAAGACTAAGCGTTATTGGATATGAAACTTGCAAATCTTTGGTTATATTCCCTTTTATTCAAAGATAAAAATATTTTTATATGCTAGAGAAGAAAATGCTGGGTACATTTGGATTCAGTAGATATCACCAACTCCTTTTTCAAGTGTTCTGACTGGCAGAAGCCAAGAAGCAGTTTGCACAGCACTTTTCCTTAATATTTAAATTCCCTTTGAGGTTTAAGAGAAATTTAATCCACATGTTTCTAATTCATTTGCACTCAACTCATAAAAAGATATTCTTCAATTTGATCTCACCGTGGTCCGAGGGCATTAGAAAGCTTTCAAATGAGCCTTCCTCCTTGAATTGAAATCCAGATGTTGTGTTTTGTCAGCTCTAAGCAAATTTGAAACTCAAAAAAGTCTTGGTCAGAAATGAGAAGGCACAGATGGTTTTGGAACCTAGGGAGGAAAAAATCCATAGATGATAGAAACTCTTAAAATATAAGGAACTGTCATTTTTAAGGATTCCATTCAAGTGGTGAGTGACATCATGCTCATTTAAAGATGGCAGTCTCCACAGCTAAGGGAAATTGAATGATCAGGGCCAAACTGTGAGCGAGAATATAGCCAGGAATAGACTCTTAGAGCCCTTCTTTTTACTAATCACGAGTAGTGATTAAAATAAATAAATAGTAGGAGGGTGAAAAGGATGGAACCAAATGCTACAGCCATATGGTAATACCATCAGGAATAGAAAAAAAAAAAGGTTATTTTTCACATTTCAAGTATTCCCTTACATTAGCCACAAAAAAGATGGGGAGGGGAGGAGGGACTGAGCGCTCCGCAATATGAGGCAACAACAGTCAAATTCTAAATAAGTATATTGCTGGCATTTCTCAGAGAGTCGAGCTTTTAAACATTCAAATCTTCAGTCTCAATTTACTGCATTTTGAGGCAAAGTGTGATTCCATTCCTCTTAAATATGAATACTGTTTGAAAGATACTTAAATTTTTTCCTACATCTTTAAACCAATATGTCGATTTGCACAAACATAAACACATCACTAGTTGCTAACGAGTAATCTTTTTCACCTTAGAATATAGATTAACTTTTCTGCCTTAGTTATAAATTTCCTCATAAGCAGGATGAATTTATCAAAATCATATGCATTTTTCATAGGTGAATTCCACCTGAGAACTTTCCTATGGTTTTGGAAACCATATATCTGAAAGATGCTTTAATATAAACTCCTTGGCTAAATATTATTTCTATACTTAGTTTAGTAGGAGATGGATATTAGTGGGATTTTCCCCTTGGGAATTGCTTTCGAGCCAACCAAATCTAGGTTCAAAGTCTAGCTCCTCATTTAGTAGTTGGATTACTTAGGGTCTGTACGTTACTTCTCTGGTCTTCTAGTTTCTCACCTCCAAAATGATGATAAAAAAGATACATCCGTCAAGTTTGCTGTGAGGTCTAAGAGTGAGACGTGCAATACCCATTTAGTCCTTTTCCATCCACTTTTCTCTCCCCAGTACAAGTTATGTATGGGTGTAGCTCAGTGCTTGATAACCCAATGAAAGCAAACAGGACTTCACAGGAAACTTTTCTTTAATTCTTTAAGCTTTTACTTTAAATACTTTAAGCTTTCACTCTTGTTTTAACCCTGTACTTTATAAGAGAGTGCTATGCAGTTTCCCTTGCACGTAGGTGCTTCATAAACCATGCCTCCTGGTCTAGATTAAGCATCCTTCAATTCTAAGTCCCAGATTCCTCTTTCTCTAGAGGATATCTGTGTATACCCAGCAATCATTGACCCACAATCTCATCATCGCTTCCCAATTTCCATGCTGACCCCCTTTTCCTCCTCATTCTAAATGGAGTTGACACCAGGCCAAGCCCATCGAGGCACTGGCTTAGTGTTAGGTAGGCAGGTGACCCAAGGAGTGACAATCAAGGCCATTGGAACTCAATTGCAGCAATTTTTTTTTTTTTTTTTGGTGAGGAAGATTAGCTCTGAGCTAACATCTGCTTCCAATCCTCCTCTTTGTGCTGAGGAACATTGGCCCTGGGCTAACATCCGTGCCCATCTTCCTCTACTTTATATGTGGGATGCCACCTCAGCATGGCTTGATAAGTGGTGTGTAGGTGCACACCAGGGATGCGAACCTGCAAACCCTGGGCGGCCCAAATGGAGTGGGGGATCTTAACCACCACGCCACTGGGCCATCCTCAATTGCAGCACTGTTGATTAAAACAATTGTAGAAAGATGCTCTCTTTGGGGCTCTCTGAGAAGATAGGTTTGATATTTGGAGTTGCTTGTAGCTTCTGCCAGCATGAGGGGAAAAGCTTGTATGTGGATGCAGCCCCCATGAAAGAGAAGAGAGCAAAAACATCTGAGTTCTGATAGCATTGGCTCTGTGCCTAGAATCAGCCATACCTGAAGCCTTTCAATTACAAAAAAACCACCACATTCTTTCTTTAGCACAAGCCACTTTGAATAGAACTGTTTTATTTAATACTAATATGAAAAGAACACATAGATAAATGCATTTTTCAGTGCATAATAAGATGGCTTTCATAAAAATAGTGACTAATGGCAATTATATTTCTTCTTTTTCTTACTGTTGTTGTTATTACTATGATTATTACTTGTGGCTGAAAATAGCAATAAAAGATAGTTTCCTTTTCTCATCTTGAATAGGCTTTAAATGTTTTTTTTTTTCCCTTCATTCCCAGCCCCCAGACCCCACGGTGCTTGCAGACATAGGCAACCACTTTGTTCAAAGAAAAAAATCATTCCTCTCCTTAGATGTGCCCAGCAGGTCTATTAAACTACTGTGACTTCTCAGCCATTCACAGTTACTGCATGTTGCTTACAACTGTGTTTCAACAGATCCTTCACACTTTTTATTTCTTTTTTTATTCTCTCTCTGCAGACTGGCTCACTATCTAATACCTGCATGGGTAGCTTGATACCTTTGATTCAAAGTGAGTCCCACTGCCTCTGGTTGTTGACTAACTGATATTGGCATTTTCTTTTGAGAACGGATTCTCATTTATGTCCTAATTTGTATTAGGAATGTTGATCAAGGAGTCAGAGAAAGATCTATGGATGATGATTTTGTTAAGAAGTAGGAAAAAGAAGGAAATGGTTGTTACAGAAAAGAGCAAATAGATGGTGCGGATAAATGTAAAGGAAACACCTTTCGTCCTTGTGGATGAAGGCTAGGGACCGTAAGCACCTGGGAGAAGGAGCCCCATTGGAGTTGCTTTCCTTTGTACCCCAGCTCCTAGCATGGAAGAGGCATTGTCATAGGTTCTCATCTGCATTTGCTTAAGGGCTGGGTTACTACTGGTGGTCAGGACCTCAGCAAAACAGATGGTGGAAATAGGTTTTAATGTTTACCTCTGTTCTGGTGAGTTTCCATGTGGAATTATTAGGGATTACATAACGTATCTCTAACCCTGTTTTATTGAGGCTTTTGGAAAAGTTTATATGGGCAAAGGCAGAGCTTCCTTTCAGCTATGGTGACCTAAGTAGATAAATATCCTCTTACAAATCTCTAACCATCTTTCCTGGGAAACTAAGAGATTAGGAAGGAAAACTCAATTACATTATTTTAGGACATGGTTCAGTGGCTGGGGAGAAAGTCAGACAGCAGCTCTGCAGACTGTTGGTTAGATGTGAAGGACAGTAGTGAATAAGCACAGTCTAGCTTCTTTGAGTTTAATCCCCTTTTGCGATGACCAATGCATCCCTGAAACATTCTTTTGGTGAGACTGACATTCACAAATAGCATCCAAGTCTATATTTTCGACCACTTCCTCCTCCATGTCCACTAATGCTCTGGTATAGGTTTTATTGCTACACATTGCCATATGATTCTTACATTGCTCAAGAAGATCATTAGTTCTTAGCACAACATAAAATTTACCCGCTGCTTTTCAAAAATGGTGATAAATGACCTCTAGCTGACCTTGCCTGCCTATTCTATCAGTGTCTTTTCAAGGGCAGAGATATCACCTGCATGATGTGCTACAAAGGGAATTTGTCTTGGAGTCAGTATAATATATGATATATAGCGTGAAAAAAATATATATATGTGTGTGTGCGTGTGAATGCACACACATGCATTTTTTTTAACCTCAGCTTACCTATGTTGCTAGGTCAAATCACTTACCTTCCCAGAGATATTCTGCCACCCCCACCATTGGTAAAACCAGAGGGCTTAATTGGATAACCAGTGGTGCTATAAAGAGATGAGACTCGGTGACTCAAGCAGAGAGTAAAGGGGTCATTCCAACAGTTGTGCTGGAAGGGAGTATACCACACTCAGCCCCTGCAAAGGTCAGATGTTTTCAACTTTCATTTGAATTGTTCATTTCAAACCATGTGCTCTTTTCCATTGACACCACTACGCAACCATTCCTTATTTTGGAAACTGCAGATATTTGCACATCAGCTGATCCAGCTTAAATTCTTTGTTTTCATTTTTGTCTGAAAATAAGTACATGTGAAATTATCTAAATATCTAGGGTGAATTTGCTTTTTTTGATCTTATAATATGAAGGAAAAAGGTTAAAATTTAAAAATTCTTATAACAGAGAGGGAAACTGTGCTGAAAGCAGAGACTCCTTCAGATTAAGTCATTCAACTTTGTATATATTCTGTAAAGCTGAATTAATAAAACTAAATAACAAGACTTACATGCTTCAAAAAACATTTTTAGAGTTGATAGTTAAAATATGAGTTTTAATTAAGAAATTTGCGATCACATTTTAGCTATCTGGTAATGGAATTGCTCTTAAAACATGAGACTTTTACCATGGATCTAGGATGGCATTGTCTTGTGAAATAAGGGAATATATAGATTGCTTCCTTAGCAACAAGTTTCAGTGACGAACTTTCCTCTGAAGTTCACTGCTATTATCCCTTTATAGTTTGAGTATTTTCTGAGTCTTAATCATTTTTATAACTTAAGGGGGTTGATAGAAATCCTAAAATGCATCACTCCAAACAAATGCCAAAAGACATTCTACCAATTGTTAAGGAAGAAAATACTTTATTTCTACAGAATATCAAATTTAGCTGTATAACTAACTATATTCCCATCATCTGGTTTGTTTTACCCTTAAAATTCTGAACGACTTCGCTGAATTTTTTGACAGTGATGGTCCATTTTGAACATTGCAAACATCTCTGTCATCTTCTGTCAAGTTCCCATGTAATCACCATAGCCATATCTATTTTGTAGTTGTGCTTGGGATCCTCTTGTGGAATAACACATTTACCCTAATTTAGGATGATTGCAGAGATGAGTGAGTTCTTATCTCATGTGACTTAATGGAACTGTTCCGTAACAACCATGTTAAATTACATTCATTCCAATTATTTGACATGGAGACTATCATCCATCTATCCCACCCATTCATACATATCAAACATCTGCTGCTTGAATGATACTATATAAGGAGCTGGGTAGCAAGAAAGGAGGAGAGTAGGCATGAGTAAGGGCCCCTTGTGGGGTGGCGGACAGGAAAGCATATCATTACTCTACATTGTGGTTATAGAATGGGACAGAAGTATGTGCTAAGGAGGAGGGAGAGCTCACTCTATGTGAGATTATAATGTCTTTGCAGATGATATAACATTAATTTCATCTCCTATTTATTATCATTCATCTTGGAGGATTTCTTAATGTTTTGGCTGTCAGTATGTCTTTTAGGCTTCTCTGAGGTTGCTCAAAGGATATTTCTGCTACTCGCTTATCCATTTAGAAAAACGAATGCACACATGTGCCAAACAATCCATTCCTCTCCATCTCCACTGCCACCATACAGTTCCAATAAACCTCTGTGTTTGTTCCCCTGCTTGGGAAAGTAGTTGACTTTCGAAAGGTTCAACTTAATAGCCTACAAGGTTTAGCAGGATCTGGCCTCATCTTAATCAGCACCACATCCTCTTGCTAAGTACCTTGAAGACTTCAGAGTCTTCTGACAAAAGCTGTCTTCCTTCTACTCTTTCCTTGGCCAACTCCCCATTCTTTAGTCTCAGATTAAATATGACTTCCTCAGAGAAGGCTTTCCTCACACTCAGTTATATGACTTCATAGCATCCTGCACCTACACATTGTAATCTGTTTCATTATCTGTAGTTTGCATATTCATTATCTATTTTCCACACTAGATTATAAACCTGTTAAGGGATGAGACAGTTGTAGACTTTACCCCGTAACAGTATCTGCCATGTATGGAAAATTTGAGAAAATTGTTTTCTGGATGAATTAATGTCATAACATTTGCATCTAGGCTAACTATTCCATCAATATGTTTATAATGTATATTGACCATCGTGTACTGTGAATTTAACATCCTAAGGATTGAGAGTGGGAAAAAAAGCCAAAAAAAAAAAAAAATAGGGTCTTAGGCATAGAATTAATTGGAAAGCATATAGCATATTGGAATATTCTTACTTTTCTATTCTTTGCAACTTGAGTCTAAATTCAAGATTTTCATACTGTAGGCTATGTTTACTAAAATCACACTGCATTCAGCTATGGATAACCTGTCTTGGAACATTTCTGTAGGCTGTATTGTATCAGAGGAGTGGGCAACAAGCTGTGAGACTAAACTTTTATCATCATATCTATAAATCAAGATGAAAGCTATAGATTTCCTCCTGTGGACCTCATACTGTCTTTAGAAAAGTAGAAAGGTGAAATATTTCAATTGAAAAAGAAATATGAAAAAAATTATTTGGCATTAATAGAATACCATTAACTATCCCATTTCCTTAAAAAATCTGGATGGCAGAGAATTCCCAAAATGTTACAAAGCATAATTGCAAATGCCTGGAAGAGCATGACCAATATTTACTATCTCAGTTTATGATGCCAACTCTAATGTAAGATATGAATTCCCTCAAAATCTTTTTTTAAAATTGAGGCGTAACTGACATATAACATTATATTAGTTTCAGGTATACAACATAATGATTCAATATTTGTAGATATTGTGAAATGATCACCACAATAAGTCTAGTTAACATCCATTCTCATACCTAGTTACAAACATTTTTTTTCTTGCGATGAGGACTTTTAAGATCTACTGCCTTAGCAACTTTCAAATATGGAGTATAGTATTATTAACTACATATAAAAAATCTTTATTATATGTTTAGATATCTTCACTTTTTCTTGAACATATGTAGAAGCTAATTCTAAGCCATTTAAAGAGCTATAGTTTCCACTTTGCTTGTCCTTTTTTTTTTTAAGTATATTATAAAGAAAACCCCTACCAAAGTAAAGTAGTCTTGTTTTGAACTTGGAAAAATGAGAATAAACTAACTGGAATACAAACTGGGACATGTATCAAGCTCCGTATCAAACACAAAACATATATATCCTGTTATCTAAAGGCCACTAAGAATTCTAGATATCCTTTTTTACGTTAGGCCATTAAAAAAATAGCTTAATATTAAATTGCCTATAGGTAGTAGATAAATCAGATGTACACGTATTGTGTTTATTACATTTAATAGGTAAGCATTAAAAATAAAGGTACAGTTTCCTAATAATTATCCTTTTTAAGAATAAATGGTTATTTTTAGTAGCAGAGGGAATGTTTTTTAATTGAATTTAGTAACACATTGATAGCAGGCTGGACATTTCAACTGTAAAGTGAAAATTAGAGCTACATTTCATACTACCAACCTTTGTGCACATTAATCTAATTTAAATGCTGTTTAAGTGTGGCTCACTTGCTCTTCATTTTAATATTTGAATGATGGAAAATAGACTGAACTGTGACAAATATATTTAGCTTCTACATAATAACAATGTTCTCAGTTTTACTGCCTTTTTTCTGAAGGTTTCCAAATGCTTCCACGTATTCTGTCTTATTTCCTCCTCTCTTTATCTTGTGAAGTCAAATAGAAAAGTAAAATTTTGTTAGAATCCGGGGAATTGACTTTTATTTTCTTCCTATCTTCCGATTGACTGGCTGGGTTTTTGTGAGGAAATAATTTACTCACAATCAATCAGTGCCTTAGTTTCTCCAACTATGAAATGGAGAGTTATTCTTTGCTATTCCCTCCTTGTTGCATTGTCAGGTGAAATATGAAATTACATGTCTGCGTCTCTACAGAACATGGTGCCACGTAAACTCAAGTCATATTGATTTATATTTTCTAGCTGACAAACTAATTTACTTCCTAAATCAGTTATTGAAAGTGATTCAACCTTGATACCCTGAACTCTCCTGGAACCTTTAATAGTGGGAGGCAGCAATTCCTTAGTTAGCCATGACCAAAGAAAACATTCAATGCTTTGCTAATATGGGGCTTCAAGGGAAACAACATTGAATTTTGACTCATTTTGATAGTTAAAAATGAATCCTTATATGAAGCTTGAAACTAAAATGTAGACGGTAGAGAGGGATATAAATTCTACTGAGCAAGAAATCTGCATCCAACATTTTGTTCGTAGGTGTTTTATTTACTTCTCTAGTAAGGTTGTCAGATAAAATATAGAACACCTAGTTAAATTTAAACTTCAGATAAACAACAAATAATTTTTAATATGTGTGTCCCATGCAATATTTGGGACATACTTATATTAGAAAAAACTTTTCTGGTTTATCTGAAATTCAAATTTAATTAGGAGCTTTGTATTTTTATTTGCTAAATTTGGCAGCCCTATTCTCATGGTAACTCTGCAAGGTAGGCTAATACTGCCCCGTATTACAACTAGGAAAAATAAGGTTTCGAGAACTTTCGTTACATATCTTAGATCACACAGCCAGGAAGTGGCAGAGGAGCAGATTACACCCAGACCTGTCTCCCCCAGATTCCAGTGCTCATTCCAATGTGCCCTCCCACCTACATAACACACCAACACATTTGGCTGCAAAATCAGTAGTGATGCCTTCCCCCAGCACGTCCATTTCTCCCTAGCTAAACACATCAAGAGAAACGGAAATATTTTATTTTATTCCACCTCCTCCTCAGGCAAAATCCCGCCCCCCCAACCTCCAACACCCCCCCCCCCCACTCAGCAAGTTCTGTCAGAGGAGAAACGAGCACTCTCATTTACTCCTAGCACATAATGCCGCTGCAACCACATTCCCTTAAGGTAAGAAACCCAAAGTACATTCAGAGAACCGAGGGACATATTTACAGTCTCCTAAGATCCTCTCCATGCTCCCTTACCACTATTTATCATTTTTGTGGTGAGACATATTTTGGGAAGCACTGTGGTAATTCCCTCAAAGCAACAGTTCCAGGACTCCTTACAGCCATAGGAGGCCATCCGTGGTCTGTAGATTCTGAAGGATGAAAGAAGAACTGAGTTTATTCGCAGTTAAAGTGATGAAAGTGGCAGCTATTAAAGCTATTAGTTACTATTTTCTGTTCTGAAAGAAAAGGAGAGAGGGTATTAACACTGGGGGCAAAGGAAGATGTATTACCGAGCTCCAAGCTGCAAGCTTCAAGATTCAGAAGGCTTGGAGCCGGCCCGGTGGCGCAGCGGTTTCATCCGCGCTTGGCAGCCCGGGGTTCGCTGGTTCGGATCCCGGGCGCCCGCCAAAACACTGCTTGTCAGCCACGCTGTGGCGGCGTCCCATATAAAGTGGAGGAAGGTGGGCACGGATGTTAGCCCAGGGCCAGTCTTCCTCAGCAAAAAGAGGAGGATTAGCAACAGATGTTAGCTCAGGGCTGGTCTTCCTCACCAAAAAAAAAAAAAAAAGATTCAGAAGGCTTGCCCTGAAATCTGTGTTGCTGCTCCCACACAGTTTGGCAGGGGACAAATAGAGAATAGTGTTCTATTATTTTTAATTTTAAACTTTTAAGCAGAAGGCCATCAAGAATAATCTGCTCAGTAAACATTTGGTCTCGAGTCTTAGCATTTCTCTTCGTTCGGCAAACAGTATCACAAATGTTAAATGTTAGAGAGGAACCAATGGCATGTGTGTTTTATCAAATGAATCCTTTGCCAAGAATATCTCTGGATTTCTTTTTTTTCTGATAAGGTTTGGGAAAGAAAAGATAAACATAGCCGGAAGTCAGTGGATGTAGGTGTAAAGCCTGGACCTGCTAGACAGATAGACACGGGTTCAAGTGTCACCTCCACAACTTACCTGTTGTGTGACCTTGAGCACCTTACTTGCATTTCCTACACCCATTTCCTCTGAGAATGGAATTAATAGCAGTACCTACTTGACGGTAACATTGCAAAGATGAAAAGAGATTTTATACATGAAATACAAAACAATACCATGGACATATTAGACACCCCAAAACACTTATCTATTCCCTTTACTTTTATGTATGTTTTAAAATTTTGAATATACAATTTATAGAGAATTGTGTTAAGCAAAATAAAATGGTAGATTTAAAGGCATCATACTCTTTTATTTGAAATTGTATCATATGTCATTAGTTCTCTGGTCATATTGACGTGCTATAGATCCAAAGGCAATAGTATTGGCTTAAGTAATCTTTTTAATACTTCTCTAATTCCTATAGTCCATCTTGGATGTGTTCAGTGGGTGGAAACCACGAGGACCATTATTTTTCTTCGATATAAGAAACTCAGATATGTGTCACTGTAAGTCATTGGAATTAAGTGATCCACGTGGTAATGAATTTTCATTCCAGAGATATTCAGCTGGCATCACGATATCTTCACATCAGGAACTGAGTGGAAAGGATTCATTTTCAGGGAAAATAGGTGCATCAGATGGCTTTTAAGCCAAGATTACTTTCCAACTTTGAGATTTTGCATCTCTAAGCACAAATTCTATAACTGATTTATTGAATCTGATTCAGTTAATCTATTCACTTATTCATTAAAAATACACTTACTGTGTTCCTACTATGTGTTCCACACTGCTGTAAACCATTAGTTAACTAACACTGTGTAGAAATCATAGAGAAACTATATTGAAATGTAGTGAGGAGAGAAAAATCTTGTCAACCAGTAGTTTCTCGTTACTGTACATTGAGCAATATATTTTATCCCATTATATTTTATTTGTGTCACTTCCATTCTGCTCTCAGTGTGAACAGACAAGGCTAATATTGTTTCCGGTGAAGGCCTGACAGCTATTCTCTTGATTTGTTTGGCATTACATTTGAGCTGCACTCGTACGGCCCAGACTGCTGAAGGATGGCTTGGCTGAAAAGAACAGGCAACACGCCCTAGAAAGAAGGGGCAGAATTTCGGAAAAGAGAGAAATTTGGAACCAATACTTGTGCATATACGCACAGTTAGAGGCTCTGAAAATTCCCACACAGGGTTTAGGAGCTTAAAAAGAAATGATGTTTACCCTCTGTAACAGAGCGGGAACCACTTGGGCTGATTTTAGATTGGTGGTTATCAGAGCGGAAGGGGCTGGGGGGAGGCCAAGAGGGGTAAAGGGGCACATTTATACGGTGACAGATGGAAACTAGACTTTTGGTGGTGAACACGATGCAGCTTATACAGAAGCTGAAATATAGCAATGAACACCTGCAATTTACATAATATTATAAACGAGTATGACCTCAATAGAATAAAAAAAGAATATGAGTTATGAGCTTTGATGTTACATGATCCAATTCCTGCTTCTGGGTTATAATGAGCCCTATATGTTGCCTTCTCAGCCACCCTTTCCACAAAAAGTACCCTGATTTCCTTTGAGAAAATCTATTCTCCCCCGATTTATGTTAGCCAAATGATTTGGATGGGATTGGCCCTGCCCTCTGCCAGAGGCATAGGCCACCTTGGACATTTGCAAATATGGGCAGCTATCCTGATCTGGGTAATCAGAGATATTTTCTGGGATCTTCTAGACAATTTTCTTCCTTGTTATAACATAAATAATAAGAAGCTTTCCTAACAGTCAACCCATTTAGCTCTGGATGGTGTGGGATGCAGATGTGAGGTCTGAATGTCTGCAAGTATCTGCTGTCATGAGGCAGCCATCCTGATGAGGAAGACTTCACATGGAGAATGACACAGTCAAGATATTTGCAGAGAAATGAGCTCCAGCCTATATCATGAACTTTTTAGTCATGTGAGACAATAAGAATTAAGATGATTTAAATTGGATTATCTGGCAGCCGGCCCAGTGACGTAGTGGTTGGGTTCAGGTGTTTTGCTCTGGCCTGGGGTTCATGAGTTCGGATCCCAGGTGTAGACCTACACACCACTCGTCAGGCCATGCTGTGGCAGCATCCCATATACAAAATAGAGGAAGACGGGCACAGATGTTAGCTCAGGGCTAATCCTCCTCAGCAAAAAGAGGAAGATTGGCGACGGGTGTTAGCTTAAAAAAAAAATCTGATAACTTCAAAGAGAAGTATTCAAAGTGACGAATTCCTGTCCTAGATGTGTGACTGTGGGCAAACTACTGATCCTCATTGAGGTCTTTGAATGTGAGTCCTTGATTTCTTGCTAATAAGTTATGTGACTCTATTTTCTGTAAAATGACAGTCAATGTTTTGGATACATCTTTCTAATAATTCATTGCACAAGGTATTTAAGCACCTAGCACAGTGCCTTGCACATTTTACTTCTTCAAAACAATGTAATTATTATCACGAAGTAAGTTTATGCATATGCATTCATATTTTCACAAATGTATGCTGACCTTCCAATAGTGCACGATTCAGTGCTATATATGGCAGAGCTTAAAAATGATGATCAAGATGTTACTCTTATTTTCTCTCTCAAAGGGAAAGAAAGAAAAATATGCCAAAAATGATTGTAATACGTAGTAGTATATGATAAATTACATTTACAAAAAAGGGCATAAGTAAAGTGCAGTGGATGTCACACGGGAGAGAGATACTGCTTCTGAGTAGAAGGATCAGGGAACTCCTCATGCAGAAGACAGAATAATTGGTTGTACTTCAGTAGGCAGATTTTGGTAACCTAAGGAGCCCCTTCATATCTTGCCCAGCTCTTTGTTCAAAGTAGAGATGATTATTGGGGGAAAGGATGTGTGGGGAGGAAAGCAAGGAGTGAGAGAATTGACAGAAAGATTGACATTTTCCCTGGAGTTTGAGGCTCTTCTCTAAGCTTCTTGTACTCAGGGCTTATAGCTTCTTTTGTTTTAAGTCTTGTGTGTAAGATGATACCTATTAAGTGAAGGTACCAATATGTGTGTGCTGATTGCAGGCATTCCAAAAAATCACTTAACTTGTCAACTCTAATGTATATTTTTATTGTTTACTTCTCGTTTTCTCCTCCAGCCCCTCCCCAAGCTCAAAGGAATCAAAAGCGAAAAGTGTATGCATGAGTTTACAACAAAGGTAATAAAGAAATTAAGAATATTGTTGAGTGCCTACAACCTGCCAGTCAATCTAGATGCTCGCTCGCTCTCCATCTCTCTCTGATTTCATTTATCCTTAGGTTAATCCTTTGATACAGGCATTGCTATCCATATTTTACAAAGAGAAAGAGATTCAGACTTTAAATCACCTGGGTCTATTGTAACTAACTAGTGAAGTCAAAGAAAATGTACATAATCGCTGTACTTATAGTTTCATACAATAGAGGGCAATGGCATGAGTGAATCATTGACCTGCTTAATAGTTTCCTTTCAAAAAACGTGTAGCTTCAGAACCTCTATTTTTGTTGTGTTGTTGTTTATTTTCCTTTTGTTTTTGCCCTCTTGTACCACGATCAACCTGTTACTGGTAATGCCCACAGTAGTCTTGATCCACTGCCATGAGCTTACTTTTCTCTATCTCCTACTCCCAGGGTCATCGGGATAGGGATACTTCATCTGTATTGAGAAACTATTTTGGACCAAGGATTATGACAAATGATACGGTTGGTTTTTTTCTTGATCTGAGTTTCAAATACTATTAGGTAGGTCCCATTATCTCAATTTTATATCTAAGAAAGCCAGTAATAGGCAATTCATTTAATCTCCTAGCCTCAAACATCTAGAAATGGGGAGACATATTTACAATATGGGACAATTAAATTAAAAAAATGTAGCAGAAAGCAGTGTGCTACAGTGGAGAGAACTAAGAGAACATACACAGAGCCATTAAGATGCTCTTGGCTGCAAGTAAAAGAATAACAATGACTTAAGGAATATAGACAATTGGTCATCTCACTTCATTAGCCTGGAGGAAGGTAATCAACCCTGCAGTGGCTGAACACAGACATGTCGGTGAGCTAACAGTTTATGCTCGAGCTTGCCACTGCATGGTCCCAAGATGGCTCTGCTACATAACTCCAAGCAGTGTGTATCACATAACAGCATCCACCACAGAGAGAGGGAAGAGGCTCCCTTCCCTGCTTATCTGTTGGTCAAAAGGGAGATCCTCTCTCAGA
Organism: Tapirus indicus; assembly: GCA_031878705.1. Taxonomy (NCBI): domain Eukaryota; kingdom Metazoa; phylum Chordata; class Mammalia; order Perissodactyla; family Tapiridae; genus Tapirus; species Tapirus indicus. Next base: position 24,269,455 of record CM062927.1, on the reverse strand, counting down.
AGCTCTTATCTCCCAACAGATATTCTTTCACACCTCATTGGCCAGTATCGGGTCAGATGGCCACCTCAACTTAAGGAAGTCAGAAAAAATAAAACAAGTGTCTGACTTTCAATTTCTAACATTGCTCACCCTACAGAAAGAAAAAGGAAAGCCTGTTGAGTAGCAACCAATGATTGTAAACCATAATAGTTTTTATTCCTTTTCTTACAAAGAATATCAAAGTGAAAAAGGAATGGGGAGGATTGGTAAACATCATGTAGAATGTATTCAGAGGATCATTATATTTTAAAGATGGAAGGTGTATAACAGATACATGTGTTTACATCCATCATTTTACAAGAGGAAAGCAAGACCCAAAGAAGTAAGATTTCTTGTCCAAAGTCCCATATGTAATAGGCACATGCCAGAATATCTCATCATCTCTGGGTTCCATGCTGTCTGCTACTTGGCTGCCAGTCTTTGCATCTGCTGCCTCCATCCCTTGAGCTGGTCCTAATAAATTTATGGTCACTCCCCTTTCACTGAGGTGCTTCTAACTAGTGTAATATTCTGCTTCCTAAATCAGTTTTACAGCCTATGAAATTGAATATACATTAGAAGAAAATGAAGTTTCTCTAAAAATATTTGCATTTGTAATTAAAATAAAATTTATAATTAAACATAGAGAAAGAATATAACAAACATCTATGCTTGTCAGAATCTTAATATTTGGTAATGTTAGCTTCAGAACATTTAACAATTAACACAAAAGGGAAGAAAAAAGTTAGTTTCCTTTCAAATAGTCCTCAATCATATTTCCACATAGGCAAATGTTAGTTTGAATATGGTCTATATCTTGCCAGTCCATTTTTAATATATATTTTATAACATATATTCATACAAAATATGTGGATTGTTAATTTATATAAATTATGTTGTTGTGTATCATTTTGCAACTTGAATTTTCACTTAACCTTGTTTTTGAGAGCTATTCATGTTGATGCATATATCCCTTATCTATCTATCTATCTATCTATCTATCTATCTATCTATCTACTGGTGTATATCATTCCATCATATGACTATATCAGTTGTCAATTATATTATCCTCTATTTTACAATTAATATATATGGTGACTTGTGGGTATATATGAGAATTTCCAAAGAGCAATTACCTAGAAGTGAGTTCTGGGTCAGACAAAAGCATACACATTCTCAATTGTAGCAGATATTGCTAAATTCATCTTCATTTTCCCAACCCCCCAAAATGATAATATATCTATATCTATATGAATTAAGCTAATGATAATGATAATGCCTTATTTATTGAATTGGATCCATTTAGGAAGGTCAGAATGATTCCACCAGTCTTTATCTTCCCCCATGAGAATCAATTACTGCCTAGCTGGAACTGATCAATAAATGTTTCAACTTTTCTTTATCCTGATCCTTGGTAAAAGCTTAGGTTAAAGGGAATGGATTTTTTTGTGAATGATACAGCCAGAGTCTAACTCCCAGGTACTCCAACTGTTAAGAAACCAGAGAATGAAGTAGGAACAAAGAATCAAATATTTTAAAAAACATCTGATAGAGGACTGAAACGTTTTATTCTTTCTGAAAAACTACCAATTGTTAGTCTTCTGTTTTTGAAAGAGGGAATTTTACCATATGTTTGAGACAACGTCTTAGACAACTAGCCGTAGAGACTGCTTTAGCTCAATTCAATAATGACATCCGCTCAAAATCATTTATTGAATGCTTCTTCTGTGCCTGGAAGCATACATGGCTGGGGATACAGATATGCTTCTCTTCTCAAAGACTGCAGTCATCTATAAGGGAGGCAAAAGTGTGAGCAAATACTTGTAATCAGTTATTACAAGTGTTTTCACAGAATTATGTGTAGAATTGAAAGAGCATTTCAAGGAAGGACAGATGAGTACTACTGATGGGAATGTCCTTTAGAAAGGATTTTGCCTTAAATTTGTATCTTAAAAATATTTGTAAGACTACAATAAGAAAACAAATTACCGGGGCGGCTCAGTGGAGCAGCAGTTTAGGTCGCACTTTGGCAGTCCTGGGTTCTCGGATTCGGATCCCAGGCACCTGCCGAGGTACTGCTTGTCAGCCATGACTCATATAAAGTAGAGGAAGATGGGCACGGATGTTAGCTCAGGGCCAGTCTTCCTCAGCAAAAAGAGGAGGATTGGCAATGGATGTTAGCTCAGGACTGGTCTTCCTCACAAAAAAAAAAACAAAAAAACAAAAAAACAAAAGAAAGCAAATTACCCAATTTACAAGGGGAAAAGATTTGAACAGACACGAGCAAAGAAAATATATAGATGGCACATAGGCATATGAAAAGATGCTCAAGATCATATGTCATTAGGGAACTGTAAATTAAAACAACAGTGAGATACCACTATACACTTAGTAGAATGGCTAAAATCCAAAATTAACAACATCAAATGCTGATGAGTATGTAGAGAATAGGAATTCCTATTCATTGCTGATGGGAATAAACAATGGTAAGCTGCTTTGGAAGACAAGTTGGCAGTTTCTTACAAAGTCAAACATAGTCATAACATGCTAGCAATCGCACTGCTAGATATTTATCTAAATGAGTTGAAAACTTATGTCCACACAAAAACCGTCTCATGAATGTTTATAGCAGCATTATCCATGATTGCCAAAACTTGGAAGCAACCAAGATGTTCTTCAATAGATGAATACATAAACCAGGCACATTAATACAATGGAATATTATTCAGTGGGAAAAAAGGCTATCAAGCCATGAAAAGACAAGGAAGAAACTTAAAACATATTGCTAAGTGAGAGGAGGTGATTGAAAAGAGTACATACTATACAATTCAAACTAAATGACAGTCTGGAAAAGGCAGAACTATAGAGGTAGCAAAAACTCAATGGTTGCCAAAGTTTTGGTGAGACAGAAGAAGGGATGAATAGATGGGGAACAGGAGACTTTTAGAGCACTGAAACTATTTTGTTTTATACTATAATGATGAAGACATGATATTATGTATTTATCAAACCTATAGAACCATGCAACACAAAGTGCAAATCCTATTATAAACAATGGACTTTAGTTAATAATAATGTATTAATATTGGTCCATCGATTGTAAACAATGTACCTTGCTAATGCAAAATGTCAATAATAGTGGAAACTGTGTGCCAGTGTTGGGGGAGAGTATACGGGAACTTCCTGTACTTTCTGCTCAGTTTTTCTGTAAACCTAAATGTGCTCTAAAAAAAGTCTATTAATTTTCAAAAAATGATTGTATGTCTACTGGAAAACAAGGAGGGGCCAAGGATGGGAAGCAATGACAGCATTTTCCACCAAACTGGGAGCAAGGGGTGGGTGGGTATTAAAAAGTCTGAAGTAGTCTCAAAAGAGACTGGTTAGGAAATTGTTAACTCTGTGCAGGAGATTTGTGATGGGGGTTTTAGCTCAAGTTTAGGTGTGGAGATGAATAAGATCCAGCAAATTGTAGAGAAAGTAGAGAGAAGAGGAAGAGTCTAAAATATTCTCCAACAACCAATAAAAAATGCAAAGTCATGTGTGGAAGATAAACAAACACATGGACAAAAAGAACAGATTAGTGGTTACCAGAGGGGAAGGGGGTTGGGGTGGGCAAAAGGGGTAAAGGGGTATATATGTATGTGATGGATAAAAATTGGACCACTGGTGGTGAGCACAACTCAGTCTATACAGAAATTGATAAATAATAAGGTACACCCCAAATTTTACAATGTTATAAACCTTTATGATTTCAATAACATAACTACAAAAAAAAAAGAGAGACATTTCTGCCTTTTTTCTTCCCTTGTGTGGATTAAAACAACAACAACAACACAAAAAACCTCCTGGGTTTCTATATATTTTAGAGCCCACTATCTCAGGAATTTTTTACTAATTGAAATTTAAGCATTTATAAATTATAGAGAATATAGTAATTACCCCAAATGCAGTTAGTCAATAATTAAAACTATTAAATCTTTCTATTGGAATAATTAAAAGTTAATTTTAGAAAGAAAAAAGTAAGAATTAGTGTGTTCCTATAAAATATACATCTCCTTTCTGACATACTCATGTGTAAAAATAAAAAACAAAGTTGATAATATATGTATTTTCAATGGTATATGAAAGAAGTGTGGTGTAAATGGGATAGAAGAAAGCATTAACATTTTCAGATTATATACATTTTTTTTAATCAGACATTTACCTTAATATCTTGAAATCTGGAAATCACAGACTATTTTTGGATGAAAAGTGAGAGATGTTTCAGAAGAGTTGTTGTGGTTGTAGAAATATCATAGATGTTGATGAGCTTGGCTACAAAGTAGTTGGAATAGGAAGTAATTCCAGAGGTAGATGATAAGTGGTTGGAAGACTGGGAAGGAAAATGATTATATTTCAGATTCTGATAAAATCACAATCCAAAAATATCTTAGCAGTGTGCTAAAAGTGACTCAGAAATTAGCAATAAAATTTAATAGGGCAAAACATATGTCTGCTAAAATAATCTGTTAGTTTCAAAATAGGAGAGAGATGAATGTGTGTGAGAAGCAAATAATAAAAAGTGTTAAGATTCCAGTTGATGGCAATTTCATCAAAATCGAACACTGATGGACTACTGGATTGGCCTAAAGTTGATCTGGAACTTTGGGGCCCAGAGAATATTTGGCATAACTTTTCCATGTTGGACCGGCCACACTATTCTCAGGTTTGGGTATGGGTCGTTAAGAAGGACACAGAAAGACGGAATTTGTCCACTTAAAGTTTATAAAACATGGTTTAAAGAAATAATTTTTTTTCTATGATATAGACTCAGGAGGTAAGCAAGAGCTATCTTTAAGTAGTTGAAAGCTTCTACTCAGTAATCAATCAGGCTTGCCTTTCTTGGACCCAGAAGAGAGGAAAGAAGCTTCTTGAAGTAGAAAACAGCTGAACAAAGGAAAACTTTATAAGGACTAATAAAGTAAAGGATGCCTCAGGAGGTAGCAAGTTTCCCACCGCTTAGCTTGATAAAAAGGGTGGCTATTTTGGGGGAGTGATTCATATACTGAATAAGAAATCCTTTCTAACTCTGGCCATTCATTAGAAAGCTAAAATAAATTACATGGAAGAGAAGGAGAATGGCAAAATCCGGGGCCAACGTAGGACTTAAAATTATAAACTGTAAGTTGTTTCAACTGGAAAGTTGGGCCAAATTCAGTGATAGGTTTAGTTCCACTTAAGTGGCTGTTGTGTGGTGATTACCTGTTAGAATATAACATGATCTAACATAGAATATAACATTGATCTAAAGGATATCATTGTCTGTGCTATACAGGCCATAAGATATGATCTCAGGAACAATGACATCAGCAGAGCAAGAGTCACTGGACGGAGAATCCCAAGAAAGAGGCAGTAACAATGCCTTGAAGATGCAGAGTTTCAGTAGGATTAAGGAAAGAAATACAGAACAGTGAGGTGGACTTTATTATTTAGTTGAATTGCACACAATTAAAATAAGATCATCTATTGAGCTTCTATTCTAAATCAGTTCTATCTTATTTAGTAAAGCTAAGGAAAACCAAACCAGAACAAAAATATCCTCCCTGCTCTCAAGAAACCCATGGTCTCTTGGCAGACACAATTGGGCAAAAATATAAATGTAATACTCCTGCTTTTGAGAATATACCATTTGACAGACACTATGTGAGGTAAACGTTTAATTCATCTGATCTTGGCTAATCCTCCCAATTGTGAGTTGTGAATCATTATTAACCCCCTTTCTCAAAATTGGAAACTGAGGCCCAGAGAGGTTATGTAAGATGTTTCAGGCTCATGGCTAGAAAATGTCAGAGCTGGAGTCACACCCACGGCTGACTAATTCCAAAGCAAACTGCTAAATACTATGCTGAAAAGATAATTCCAGTGCCAAAACAATGGATGGGCTAGCATGGAAATATTCTAGATGCAGGAGACATATTTCAACATCTACCCCAGAGAAAAACCATGGGAAGCTCTAGATCCTGGGAAATGCAATGATAATAGACAAGAGGGTCTATGTGGAAACTCAAGCAATGTAACCATACCTGTGGTCAAGAATGTGGTGAGATTACAGCTACTGAAAGATCTTAAACCACGAATAAATCAAATCTCAGAAACACTCACAGATTATATGACTATTGCAAAAATTATTAAATTGTCCTAATGCCACCTTTAATAAAAAGCAGGGAAGTAATGGGACTTTGTATAGGAAGCAAGACAGTTGTGCATTAATTTATTTGCCTACAACCTTAAAGGTGGAAAAATCATGAAAAAGAGCTGTGAGCCAAGTTTTACAGTTACCTTTTTACATGTAAAAACAATTTCATATTTTTGCATGAAGTGAGACCATTTGATCATGTGGTATAGATCTAAAGCTGAAAAAGGAACTAATTAAAAACAGAAGTTACTCAGTGTTGAGGTTTAATTTTCAAATCAACCACTAAGGTCAAAATTAAACTTTAGAGAAATCCTATTAAACTCTTTGTCTGTGGTTCATGTTTTTAAGAGAGATAGTCCTTAATTTTGAAGATTGAATCCATGCAATATACCTTGATGTAAAAAATACTTGTAGACAGACGTTTAAAAATGAGTCCATTATTTTACAACATAAAAGAAGGGTTACCTTCATTAGTTTAGGTAAAAAAATTTTCAATAACCATAATGATGGATCATTTTTCTCTGAGAGATATAAAATAATTTTTTAAAGTAGTTGCTATAATTTTACTGGAAAATAAAAGATCTTTTTAAATGATAATTCAAGCTTATTACCATTTGAACAGCCTTTCTATGAGCCAAAGGAAAATGTATCTTACCTTTTATTTCGTAAATCCACAGTTGCCAACACCATGCCCATACATTTAGATGGAATGCAATTTTATAAATCTTAATTTGTCTTGAATAATGAAAGTCTGTGACTTCAGCAGAAAATATCTCAGAAACTAAAAATGGATTGTTGCTCATCTTTTTAATCTGTCCCTCAAATTGTCATCTCCATGTTTTGTTTACTGACATAGAAAACCAATTTGAGAATAAACGTTAGAGAATACTGTGGGATGTGACTAAGAGATAAAAGGCTTCTTGAAGCCTAGATTCACCCAGGGGTAGAAATCTATAAAATGGCACAATTCCAGCAAAGGAAATTAAAGGCCAAGTAGTTGGGTACCATAAAAAAGCCATGAAATCTGTGGTGCAGGAAAAAAGTAGAGAGGAGGTCAATTTTACATGTTGGTGATAAATAAAAATGAAAAACAACCACAGAAGTTAGTAAAAGAGACTAACTCTAAATCAGCAAATATGGTTGAAGCTACCATGAATGAAGACGGGTAAAATCCACAACAGGGAAAAGTGTTGAGGGAAACAACATGCAGATCTTGTTTATACATCAGTGTGTAAATTCCAACATTTAATGTTTTTAACTAAGCTATTCTGCCTTCATGAAACCTAGGAAGGAAAATATAACCTTTTTAATGTGCTCCTATGAATCCTCATTGTTCTTAAAATAGAATGCAACTACATTGCTATGACCGACAAGGGCGCTACAAACTAGTGAAAAACCTTGAGATTTTAGGTAATTGGATTTGATTGGAGACTGTAGTTTGGATTTGTGATATAAAGATGACCTTGGATTTAAATTTCTTTTATGTGGACTGAGAGCTAAGAGAGAAGCCCACCATATAATTCCGTAATTCTCTGTTACCCTTTCAGCGATGGGGTGTTCTCTGGGAAAAAATAATTATGCAGATTACATGGTCATACATGACCTAGGTGACACAAGCCATTCACTCTTGTACCACTCTCTAGATGTTTGCTGGAACATTACATCTTTGGTATTCTCCATGCTTTATCCAATTCAGGATGCTCATAAGTTCACACCAGTGTCCACAAATTTGAATTTGTTCTACTTGGTTTTGACTGCTTGACCACTATAATCTCTACCCAATATCTGTCTAATCCATTTATAATAAAAACTTGCTTTAGTGTTTTTCGGTTCTAGTAACTCATCCTCTATCTATAAAATGGATATGACAAACTCAGAGGAAATATTTAAAGATAAGTGAATAGAAAATGGAAAAAGCCAGGCACCCACAAGAAAAACTAAAATTAAAATTGCTGACTATAACAAGAGGTGGTGAGGAGTTGGACCAAGGAGAACTCTAAAACTGTGCAGGTGGGAGTAGAGATTGGTATAACCACACTGGACAACTGTTTGGCAGTCTCTAGTAAAGCTGCACTTATGTATACATTCTGGACTGTATATATTTGCATATTTATAAAATATCCAGGATGCCCGGTGATAAGGATGACAATGTGGATGATGGTGGTGGTGCTATTGATGATGGTGGTGATGGTGATAATGTGAAAACGCTTTGTTCTGTAAGAATATGTCATACTTATATGAGTAGTTTGGGTATAAGTCAATCTACATGTAGTAGTAATGAATTTGAAACTCTGGGTTTAGGTAGACATGGATTGAAGTATAACTTCCACCACTTACCTATTACGTGATGTTAAGTTCTAAAAATACTATGTAATGTCAGCTCTGTCCTCATTTGTAAAATTGAGCTATGAACATTACTTACCTAATAGTATTAGGGTGAGGAATAAATTGGATAATCCATCTAAATCTCTTTTATTGATATTAGTATTTATTGCTATCATTGTCATCATTGTTTTTCATCTTGATTACCAATATTGCTACTTCTGTAGCAGCAGACTAAATGTTAGGTGGATGATAGCCTTGGTAAATCTCACCATTAGGAATAAGAATCGATTCATCGGTCAATGGGATTTCAAGTGTTCATATAACAAGATAAATAAAATTTGAAATTAGTTTTTTAATCTTTTTATTGACAGTACATTTTTAAAACTTAGGTCATGAAAAATTTACATAAGAGCTGAAATTGCAAAAGTTGGGTAGTAAACATATTATACTATCCCAAAGAACTAAAATAATTATAAAGTCCTAATTAAGTCTTTTTATTTCAACACTTACTTTGTCTATTTAAGTTAAGTGAACACATGATGGACACTGAATTCATCATCATCTTCGGCATGCTTTAAGTTTTTATCATTTTTACATCACCTCTGTGATATCCATAAGACCTGACACTGTTTTTGATTAGTAGTCCCATAATTGCTCTTATATATCACTCTATTTTATGAAGTAATATGGTTAAGACAAAATAAACTGTTTATTAATTATATATATATATAATTATACAGCAAAATTCTGCTGAACTGGTAAAAATAAGGGTAGGCTAAACCAAACTGTTGGATGGCAGGCAGCACCCTCATGTGATAAACTAAAATGATCTTTCACCTGTTGCTCTTTGAAAGTTTTAATGTGATATATTCAAAGCAGTTTACTGTATCAAATATCATGTTCAGAAGACATCTAAACACTGTCAATATATTATACAGAATGTAGCACACATGCAATTCAAACTGAAAAAAGTTGAGGGCCACCTGAATGATTCTCATGTCTCCCATTTCTCTGTCTGTTGGTTACATCCTGTCTCAATGTCTAGTGTGAGTTATATGAAAACCAAGGATGGGGCCAATACAGGTGTTGTAGGTTGCATACGGGTGTATCAAGTCAGTAGAGTGTGTATAGGAAGAAAAGGAAACTTTGTCCCACTCTGCAACAGATTTTGGGTAAAGAAAGTTAAAGCACAAAGTTATCAAGCGTAAAAATAGAAGAGAAAATTCTGTGAAGATGCCATACAAGGAAAGAAAAGATAAAGATTTAATCTGAGGCATGGAAGTAGGTCTGTTCTCTTATAATTATAGGACCTAAAGATATTTTTCTGAAAACTTTACTACGTAATTAGTATATTTCTGACAATTGCATTTTTTCCATGTGTCCTCTATATCAATAATGTAGACTGCTAATTGGTGTGTTTCCATACTTTGTATATAGCAAATATATATGGAAGCCCACATCAAATTTCAGACTGCAAATTGAAAATGACACTTGGAATTGCTCTGAAACATGCTTGGTTTTTTCGTTTGTTTGTTTTGATAGGAGATAAGAATGGGAAGACTGGGCTCAATATTGTTAACATCCTTTAAAATTCAACTTTCAGGTATAATTTTCTTTACAAACCAATTGTGAAAGTTCAAACTTTCCTAAAAATAAAAATTGAAATTTCATTTTCAGCACATGCAATTGTTTCTCGTGTTAAACAAGTATTTACTTTCCTAATCCACAGTTTTTACTTTTGTTTAACACCAGCAAGTCTCTTAGCTCCCTTGAGCCTCACTATACTTATCTCAAAAATGTGTACAATAATAGACAAGTGATAAGTGCCTGAGAATAGACATTTTTCCAAAGAAAACATCCAAATGGCCAACAGGTATATGAAATGATGCTCAATATCACTAATTATCAGGGAAATGCAAATCAAAACCACCAAGAGATATCAACTCATACTCGTTAGGGTGGCTATTATCAAGAAAAAACAAAAGATAACAAGTAGTTGGTGAGGTTGTAGAGAAACTGGAATCCTTTTACACTCTTGGTGGGGATGTAAAATGGTGTGGTTGCTATGGGAAACAGTATGGAAATTCCTCCAAAAATTAAAAATAGAACTACCATATAATCTGGCAATCCCACTTCTGAGTATAAATCCAAAAGAATTGAAATCAGGATCTTGAAGAGATATTTGCATTCCCATCTTCGTTGAAGTGTTAGTCACGATAGCCAAGATGTGGAAACAACCCAAATATCCACTGACAGATGAATGGATAAGGAAAATGTGGTCTATACATACAATGGCATATTAGCCAGCCTTGAAAAACAAGGAAATCCTACCATGTGTGACAACATGAATGAACCTGGGAGATACTATGAGAAGTCAAATAAGTCAGTCACAGAGGAACGAATGATTCTGTGTGATTCCTTTTTTGTGAGGCATCTAAAATAGTCAAATGTATAGAAGTTGACCATAGAGTGGTGGTTACTAGGGGGTGGGGGAGAAAGTTATGGGTGTAAATTTGCAGTTATACAAGATGAATAAGGTCCAGGGATCTGCTGTACAAAATAGTGTTTCTAGTAAACAATAGGTATTGGGCACTTAAACATTTGTTAAGAGGGTAAATCTCATGTTAACTGTCCTAATCACACACAAAAAGGACACAAGGAAACTTGTGGAGATGATGAATGTGTTTACAACCTTGGTTGTGGTGATGGTAACATGAGTGTGTACGTATGTCCAAATTCACTAAGTTGCATACGTTAATTTGGTGCAGTATTTTGTATACCAATACCGCAATAAAGCTGGAGGGAAAAAGAAGAGAACTAAGAAAAAAATAAGTTGCTAAGAATGTAAAAAGGGAAAACATATATTAAATAATTTAGCATAGAACTTAGCAAATATATAATAGAATTCATTTGTATTTTATGTCCTCCCTCTCTTCTTTTCTTCTTTATTCCCTTCCCTTCTTCATATGTCCCTTCCACTTCTCTTCTCTCTGCCCATGTTGAGAAGGAGGAAAAAAATACATCAATTTTCAGCATCAACTTGTTTACAAGATTTGATAGCTTAAAAAGAAAATCCAGAAAAGATCTTTTGGAAAGTTTGTAGATAATGGAAAGCTGGTTTTTAAGTGACAAAGTTCATCTATGGTCTGTCAGATATGATCCTTACAATATATTCAGTGCAAGAAAATAAGTGACAAGTGACATAAGGAATAGAGACATGCTTATCCTTGAAACACAGGGAGGAAGCAGATTTGTGAGGAGGCTGCTAATGACTGCAGTCAGTTGCCTGCAAATCATAATGGCCAAGGTTAGCAGTGAAATAACGTTCAAAGTACTAACCTGGAGAGACTTCAAGTATGAAAGAGCAAGGTTGAAGTACACTTATCACCGTGGTGGTGCCCATCAAAAGGGACTGTTCTCAGCATGTGACCTGAGCTCACCCACTGGCCAAAACCAGAGTTTCACTAGTATGAAACAATAGTAATCAAAGACCATTTTGTCTTTCACCCTAAATGGTCTCTCTTTTTCAAAAGTATATTAGTTATTCATAATGTTATGATTAGAGAAACTTTTTGTTAAATTTCCCTCTACCCCAGACCCTCTCCTGGAAAGGCAGTGAGCACATGATGATTTTAAATTAACCTTTATTAAACAGCATTATGTCTGGACTCTGGGGGCTGTCATTTTGCATAAAAGGCCAAAATTGACATATATTCCTTCTTAAAAGAATCAGCTCTAAAGTCTGATAACCTTATCTTCAATTTTAGTGCAATATTTTACAACATAAAACACGACTCTAAGAAAATGTCATGCTGCTCTGAAATACGCACCCCGAAAATAAAATGACCCTTCCAGACTTTGGATGGCATTTTTAGGAAATGTTTAATTTGGCTTATGAGTCAGCTTTCTGAGTTGAAGTGAAACTTCACAGTTTCTAGAGTTGCTTCTTAATTCTCAAAAATAGTATATTAATGATGGTGTATGTGAAGCCAGATTGGCTCAAACTTAAGCAACTAACATTTTATCTTAGTGAGAATATTCTAATCTAAATTAATGTTATCATTTATGCCATAGTGGTAGACTCTTACTATCTAAAAAGTATATAAAGAAAGGTATTATTTTGTTCTAGAATGAAGAATTGCAACCATTCTACTCAATGTTTGAATATTCTCTGGTATAGCCCTAAATTGTGTTGGCCCACTCTCTGAATATCCCCAATGTCAGGGGAGGCTAAGACATTCTCTACTTTGGAAGCATAAATTTACTGTTAAAAAAAATTCCTTCTTACCTTGGGATCTCTGTAATTCCCATGTAAGATAGTAGTTAAGAGCACGATCTCTGGGGGAGATTGTGTAGGTTAAATTATGGTGGCCCGGTTAAATGGTGAACAACTGTAACTGATTTGAAGGTCCTGGGGAAGGGCTGATTTGCAGCATTTGTGGTGTAAATACTTCCCTCGGGGATAATTTCAGGCTACGGGTATCATGTTGCTGAGAGCAGAACTGGGAAGAGGTGTACACAATCAGGTCTTGGGAGCCGTTAGGAGTTGTCTCCAGCACACCACTGGTTAAATCTCAACTCTGTTATCTAGAAACTATGTTATTTGCATTAATTTATTTAAATATTTTTGTGTTTTACTTTTCTCAAACATAAAGTGATATAAAAGAACACCTGTATCACATGTCAAGAATTAAGTGAATCACTCAACCACAGAGTAAATGATATATGCATGCTCATCATCCTCATTATTAATATTCTACTCATCTGCTGATGCCCAAAACAGAATACTTCAGATCCTCTTTCTACTTTATGTTCATGCAAATATTTGAATCCAGATGTTATTCTCCTTCTAGGTCATTCCTTCTGAAACATATACCTTATTTAGTTATTTTAGGTTTCCTAATGTATATTTCTATATACTCTTCACATTCCTCAAATTGACCACTCAACGAGTCTACATTACAGCTTTTCCCCCTCCTCTTGCTTACCAAATTTTCATGATAATCCAGTTTCTTACTTCTCCTGATGAATTTGGAGATTGATCTTTTAATACAGGGTATGAACACAGTCTCCCGCACTCTCTATTTAATCTACAATGCTGGCCATATCACTGATTGACTTTTTCTGCTTTGCTCTCATAAATAGATTTGAATTTGCATGATCTGAATTTAGTAGATGTTTGTCTTAATATGAGGCCCCCGAAAACAAATATAACATTCCAAATGTGATACAAGGAGGTCAAAGTAAATCAAGACCCTCATTGCCTTTGTGCTGGACACTGAATTTGTGGTGGCAAGACCTAAATTTACTCATGTTTCACTTCTGAATCATCTGAAAAAGGAAATTTCTCTCCCAGAAATAATTTTCCTTTATTCTTGGACAATTATTTTTCATATGGGTTTTTTCCAGTATTCTCCAAGTTTAGTATAAGATGCTTGAAAATAGAGAATGTCTTTTCTTAACCCAAATTCCTTAAAAAAACACAAATATCAAAACTAACATGAGAAATAAGCTGTGTATCTATTAAAGAAATTCTAAGTGCCACCAAAAACCTTCCCAGGAAGAAAGAATGAAAGTTTGGATGACTTCATAGGTGAATTCTATCAGATATTTAAGAAACAAAAGCAGTCCTGCCCAATTCTCCTTTAAAAAATAGAGGAGAAGGGAACTCTTCCCAACTTTTTGTAATAAGAACAGCGTAACAACCCAGGCAGTAAAATTTGAAGAGGACATTACAGGAAAAAGAAAATGATAGCCTAAAATCTCTCAGGAACATAGATGCAATAATCCTCAATAAATTATCAGTAAATAAACTAGGAATATATTAAAAATGAGTTGATTTCAAGAATTTAAGGCAGGTTTCACATTAGAAAAATCAAATAATCTGTCACAAAATCAATAGAATAAAGAAGAAAAACCATATGATCATCTCAATACAGAAAACACATTTGACAAAATTCAACATCCATACATGATAACAACTCCCAGCAACTCAGTATAGAAGGAAAATTTCTCAGTTTGACAAGGGGCATTAGGAAAAACCTACATTTAACATCACACTTAATGATGAAATAAAACCCCTGAACTATTGGAAAAAAATGCTGGTACAAACAATTTGAAGTAGCTTTCCAGAGCTGGACAAAACATAAATATGCAGATTTAAAAAAATTAACCAATCAATTTAAAAGATTTAATGCATACCTAGACAAATTCTTTCAACATTTAGTATATAAATAAAAGACAATGTCCTACTCTTGTTTTGGCAAAATAAGAAAACCACAACTGGCCTCAGACTTCTCCTCTGAAACACTTATATCCATAAGACAGTAAAGCTACTACCTAAAGAATTTTGTCAAATGAGTTGTATTGGCCTTAAATAAGGCATTCTTCCTATTAAAGTAAAGAGAAAAGAGAAAGTTCTTTGAAATATGCAGAATTGCTTTAAAAAAGGACATAGGGCAATTTAATATAGGGAGGATATCTTGCTTTGATTTTTGGCTTGGGTTTTCATTAGAAAATATTTACTTACAACTAAATCTGGATAGGAGTGTCATTTATATAGAATTACCATATTTGCAAACATAAAGGTCAATTTTGCATAGTAACTACATTTAAGCTTTAGAGTCAGATGCTTGTCATTTAGACATAGCTCCTATGTGGATTTGCTGAATCACTTCCATCTTTTGACTTGGGCACCAAAAATAAGCATATCAGCTGGGAGTGGTTTTGAAGAGAGGCTGTATTCTCAGCAAGCATATTTATGAATTTCTCCCCCAAAATGATTCATCCATAGTTTTGTATCAATAATGATTTGTTTACTTGAAGAGATTCAGTTTTTTATTCTAATTATTTAAACTCGTGACAGTATATCTAACTAGTTTCTCCTTGCTGGTCTCCTTTTCTCTAACATCTCTCACATACCTAGCCTTCAGAAGCTCTCCATGACACCTCATCTCTCATTTGGGTAATATATATTTTTTATATTATAGACCAAATACAAATTCTTTTAAGAAAATTTATGAAATGTCAAAAATGTAGAAAGAAGAACAAAGTAAATATATATATCCCAGCATCCAGAAATGTACAAAATAAAACTTTAAAATTTATAGACTATTCATGCCATGTATTTTTTCTCATTGATCATCCAATTAAGTGAAACTACTATTTTTAACTCATAAAGCAATATTTCCAAATACTTCTCCAGCTTAATACTTGTTCCACCTAACTTTTCCCTACACTCCACCTACACATTTCCCTAAATATGCAAGTTATTTCTTATCACCAAATCTTTGCTTATGTTATTACCATTGTGTAACCTATCCCTCATTTACCCACCGAGCACCATACAATTTTCTTTATAATCACCTTGCCTATCTTAGACTTTTGTGTAATTATTTTTGGTTAACTTGTCTTATTTCTCCTGCTCTAATTCAAGCATCTGAAAAATAGAGGCTATCAACTTTCCTAAACGATACCTAGGATAGAGGCTTGGCACACGGAAGAAATGCTAATCAACTCGCATTAAAAGATAAGTGAAGAGGATTTGACTTAAATATAGGCATCAAAACATACCAGACTAAGTCTGACAAAAATAAATAAAACCCATACACATGTTTAAATCTGTCCACCAAAGCCCTCTTCCCATTACATTTTATATCCTGGCTTAGGAGAAGCTTTTGCATATTTCTGTGAGAGCTGGCATCACATCATGGACTGTGATCCCCATGAGATCGAAGACTGAGAATAATTTTCTTTTTTCAAAAAAAGGCTGCTGTCAGAGAATGCCCATCTGAGCATCAGATGATTGGGGTGAGTTTCTTATTTAGTATTTGTCTTACATATCTCTTCCTCCCTCTCACCTATATTGGATATCCAATTTTGAAGAAGATGTAGACTCCCACAGCCCCTTCTACCATGAACAGGTATTATAAATTCTGTAAGAAACTTCATTTAGAAAATAGAGCTCTAAGAGGGCAGAAATGGTAAAGAGGATTCTATGAGAAATTACATGGACATGTTCTTTCATGCCTCTGGGCCTTGCTGGGGGTTACTGCGTTGTGTTATTTACTGGGTATACAGGTTTGCGTTAGTCATTTCCTAATTGCCTCCTTCTATCACCCAACCATGAACTCAGGTGAATAGGTGAATCCCTTCCCCTATGTTCCCAAAGCATCACTTGTGGGCTTTTGCCAAACCACTCGTCACGCGGTACTGCAGGTGTCATTTCTGTTTGTCGGTCTGCCCCATGAGACTGTAAATTCTTTATAAAGATGGATGTTCCTTACTCAGCTCTCTAGCATCTCACACTGTGTCTGAAGCACAGTTCCCGGATCTCCTTTTTTAATTATTCCTTCAGCAAACATTTTCTGACTGGACTTCTTCCAGGGAAGAGTGAAATTTAATCACAGTTCATTTAAGTCAAAGTTACCAGACCTACCGCTGTGGAAGGAAGGCCCTGACATAGCTGAGTAAATTGACAGAAGGACTTTGTGACTTCGTCAGCCCACACTTCTGCAAGTCTTTTCCCATTTCAAGAGGAGATAGATGCTTGATATTCTATCTTGGTGCTGGGATTTAAAGAAAACTCATCCAGATGAGGAAGAATTCTGCTCCTGGAAGTCAGTGCAAATCAGTGTTTTACAAAAACCCTCGTTAAATCAAGCTAACCAATTCTGTTACTAACCAACTATATGCTTTGAGATAGGCCATTTCCCATTGCTGGGTCTCAGTTTTCTCATTTGTGAAAGAAAGGGTTGAACGAAGCATCTTCTAATCCACTTTCAGCACTAAGTTCCTATGACACAGGGCAAGTAAATTGCTTACCCAATATGCATGATTATTTCTTTCAAAGTTAGAGATACATGTTGTAATAAACAGTATCTGGACTTTGTGTTATAGTTTCTCTCCACCCTCTTTTTAAAATTCTTTTGCGTTTTCAAGTATAATTAGTGCTATGTTTTCTCTTTACCATCACAAAATCACTATAAAGTAGAAAAGAGAATTTTTCATTCATGCATGTTTCCATTCACTCAGCAATTACCCATTGAGCACCTACTATGTACCAGGAACTGTGTCAGGCACTGAAAATATAAAAACAATGGAAAATCAACTGAGTGAACTCCATTTAATTAATGCTGAAATCAAATGATTAGCCAGGACTAGAACCTAGGAGTATCATACTTGATCTCTTTCTTGAAGTCAACCAACATATTCAACCATTATTCCATAAAATTTTGGAGTTCCTCTCATTTCTGGGTTCTGCTTCGAAAGTCCAGATTAAAGAAAGAAAAAAAAATCTAGGTATTTTTAAAGATGATGCTTAGCCAGAAATATATGTACTCATCTGAAAATTTGGCCCGGGAACAGATTCCACTTGGAAACTGGCTCTACTCCCCAGTTGCCAAACGAGCCTCATAGCAGGAATGTGACCCCAGCGAGAGAGATACTGGGTATGTGTGAGGGAAATCGCTGGGGGGTTGGTGTGAAACAGCTGTGTGATTAAGGAGCCAAACTTTCAAGTAAAAAATAGAATTAATGGGATAGTTAGCCTAGTTGAAAAGAAATTGAAAGCGAAACATGTAACAGGCTTGATTTTCTTTTGTAAATGCTGGAAAATGAACATATTCCACCTGGTGCAAGGGCAAAATACCAATGTTGCCAGCAATGGCATGGATTCTGCTTGTATTTTGCTCCAGAAAGAAATAGGAGAAGATAAAATTTTGCCCCACACTGTCTTTCTTACCTCCTCTTATTCTTTCTCGCCTTTTGTTCCATGCCATCTTGTCATATCTCTTCTTTTCTACTCATGTTTCATTTCATAAAATGGGCATTGAGAACCTATTACTTCCAGACCTTGTTTTAGGCATGGAGAACAGATATATAATAGTGAATCAGAAGAATGCTCTGAAGAATGTCATGATCCCTAGGGGAGATAAGACATACATATACATGTGACCTGGATATAACTATGGTTCCTTGCAGCCCAGTCTTTGTTGACTATGTACAGTTGACCCTTGGAATCCATAGGGGATTTGTTCCAGGAACCCCTGCAGATACCAAAATCGCAGATGTTCAAGTCCCTTATACAAAATGGCATAGCACAATGAATACAGTCGGCCCTTTGTATCTGCAGATGCAAAACCCATGAATATGGAGGGCTGACTGTGTGCAAGAAAAAAAACTTGATATCTAAAAGCCGCAAGTCAGTACAAATATTTTAAATAATCTTAACATCCAAAAAGTTATTAGAATTAGTACAAAGATTTACTATGGTCATTTTGAAAAACAGGCGGGAGTATATGCATTAGTATGGGATAAGAACTACGCTCAGTACCCGCAAAAAGCTTTTTCTATAATTTTCTGGTAAATCTCTCTCTCTCTCCAATTCTTTATGCTCCCTTCCTTAGCACTATGCTCATCAATTTCTTACATTCTTCTTCCATTCTGGTTGTGGCCACTAGGAATTCTTTCTCCACTCACCAGCCATATCAAATTGCTCTAGGATCATCAAACACCTTAACACTCCAGCTTCTCTGTCTTTCTTTGCTTATCAAGGAGAAAATGATCTTGGACAATCCATTATTTGCCCTCTCATTGCTTTTTCTGTGAGAATTTGCATTAATTTCCAGTAAATAAAATTCTCCACTTGATTACCACAGATTTGGTTCTGTCCAAAACGTTTGTAAAACATTTGGTCCACACCAAAAGGTCCTTGTTATTTGGTTTTGTCTAAAACATCTATTAATCATTTGGTCCATAAGACATCTGGTCCATGCTGAAAGGTCCTTGATATTTGGTCCTGTCCAAAATGCCTATCAGACATTGGGTCCACACCAAAAGGTCCTTGATATCTGGTCATACTTGGTCCAAAAGGTCCTTGGGTCCATGCCAAAAGGTCCTTGATATTCGATCCTGCCCAAAACCATTTGACGTGGATATGCTCATGGATGTTTTGGACAGGACCAAATGTCAAGGACCTTTTGTCGTGGACAAAGTGTCTGAAGGGCCAAATGTCTGATGGGAAATGTTCCCATTTTTGTTTAGGAGTACAATATAAATTTCTGTCAATCTCATTTCAAAAGCTTTTAACTATTTCAAAATCTTATAACAATCCTGATAGGATGGCATTCTCATCCTGATTTTACAGGTGGTGTAACTGAGGCTGAGAGAAATGGAAAATTAAAAATAGTTTGGAAAGATGCGTCCTGAGGAAGTTGTTGTAGGCATATATGATAGGTGCAGAATTTGTTTGAGGAAAATACATCTTCCTGCGATCTAGAGTGTGTCTCTGTGTCTGTGTGAGTATGTATGTGTTTGTCTCTCTGTGTTTCTGTGCATCTCCATGTCCCTTTATGCGTGTGTGCGTGCGCATCTGTGATGAAAAGTCAAGAAAAGTGAGAAGGGGAGGGAATGAGGGAAAATTTGGAGCAGAAGAAATAAAGGCTGCATGTGAAATAATGCAAATCCTGAGTTTGACAAAAAGAAAAAAAAAAAAATCGTAAGTTGTTGTAAAGGTGTTAGTGATGTCCTCATTTTCCAAATCATTTGATCTTCCTGTTACTTCTTTTTACCCATCTTTCAAGTACCCAGTAATCTGAAAAAAATAGATGATAGACTCACTTTTCTTTGTCCCTTCTGACAAATGAAGACAGCTCTCAACAAGAAAGTAATGGCAGCACCTCCAAATTATTCTAAAAATACTGCCAGGGTATCAGCTTTTCCCTGAACTGCCTTGTTATCCTAATGCAATTATGTAACTTTCTAATCTTCCTGTCAGTGCAGTAGTCAGGAGGCAGGGGAAAAAAATACTGCAAACCAGAAGGACTGAACATCTAAAGTGGAGGTGACTGATTAACTGCTGCTTCTGCTTTAATATCCATTTATTAGATGCTGGCATCTGGACCAATAACTTCTTAAGGTTCCCGAGCTGGTCAACAATTTTATATTCAACAAATTCACTTTAATGCCCAGAAATGTTATAGCCATCCTAAGCCAGCTTTCTCCCCCCTTATTCCCAGCTCTAATCATCCTAAGTGTAGCCAGGGGCAGGAGATGTAGCCACACGCTTGGTGGGCACTAAAATGAAGTCTGTCCAGGAAATGAGGAATGGCTGGGATGTCATGGAACCTACATAGAGTCACTTTCCTCGGTTTAATGTCATCCCTGTGCAGGAGGAATTGAACTGTTCATGGAAATCTGCCTATCTTTCTTTGTGGATACTTTTTTTTTTTTTTTTCCATTAAGGGAACTAAAAATTGAAAGCAAAATCACTGGAGGTATAAAATCGTAGGATTCTAAAGCTGTAAGGGACCAAGGAATGCTATTGCTTTTGCTTCAATTTTACAGATGAGAGAAATGAGGATTTCTGTAGTTAAGTGAGGGAGGGTGTTGTATTGAAAATAACCTGAAGAATACAGACCCAGGAGGCTCTCTCTAAGAGCTGGATTCAAAGCTATTTTGACTTTACTTTTTATCTGCATTTCTTAAATTTTCTAAAATGAGCTTGTATCTTTCTCTAAATGTGTTATTATTTAAATAACATAAGGTTTGGGAACAGCCAGATGTGAATGTGACTCCTGACTCTGCCGTTACTGCTGGGTGACTTTGGTAGGTTATTTAACCTCTCTGACTTGGTATTATCTCCATTTTATAAATAAAAGCACTTGTATCCATTTGCAAAAGTGGTGTGAGGATTTGACAGAATAAAATACCAAGATAAATAGCCCATGATTAAGCCCCTTTTCCCTAACTACCTTCAATAAGACACACTCATACAACTTAAATGCCCCCAATGCTTACTCTCTCCCTCTGAAGACATTGAAAGTGTCTATTTAGGTTAAATGACACACTGCACGGTTTCCACTTCCTGTTTGGACTTCCAATCTCCTCTTACAACCAGGGGGCTTGTTCTAAATTTCCTGGATGACACAAGTTCAGGCAGTGTCTGTGAATGATGCTGTTTCTGTCATTAAGACAAAAATACTCAATTAAATTGGGCTTGGTAATGGCAGCCCATTGAAGGCCAGCAGAGTCCTTTTGTTGTTAAGAACTGTATCCTCCTTTACACAGATGTGGCTCATGGGGCCAATGCACAGGTCCTCCGAGATAGTCAGTGTGACATAAGTAATAATAAGGATGACCATAAAAATAGCTAACACTTATTGAGCACTTACATGTGTTAGGCCTTACCCTAAGTACTTTAATAATATCAGTGTGTTTAATCGTCCCGATAAGTCTCTGAAGCAGTTAGTATAATCTTTGATAAACTAAGGCTTAGGGAGGTGAAGTGAATAATTCAAAGTCACATGACTATTAAGTGGTGTGTCTGGGATTGGGACCTGAGGTGTGGGACTGCAGGTCCTGCGTTCTTCACCGCCATGTGTAACCTTAACCTTGTTCACTATGGTTGGGGGGTTGGGGGGAAGGAATGGGGACTTGATTCTGAACACAGCCTATAACATGACAACAGAGAAAAAAGAATTTGGCTAATTAGTGCAATGTTAATATTGAGGAAACTATCAACAGAGGAGTTCAGTTATCATCATCCATTCATGTACTCATTTTTTGACTTGGTAGCTATTTACTGAGTGCCTACTAATCGTCAGTTCTACATTTAAGAATTGGAGATACTATGGTAAATAAGATATGGTCTGTAATAAAGGCTTACCCAATGTTAAGCCCTTAATATTTCCTTGCTGGTTTCAGAAGATAAATACCTAATGTATTTTAACTAAATTTCAATATTATTTTATTTAATTCTCACAAGGACTGAATTAAGTATACAGTGTTGTGCTCATTTTATAGATGAAACTCTAAGCTATTAAAAATCTTGCCAGTTGACTAGGCTGCAACTTTCAGAGCTGAGTTCTCGACTCCTCATCTGTGCTGCCTCCTGGAGAACATTGGAAAGAGAACACCTAGGTCTGTGCACCAGTTCCGTTACTGTCTGGTTTAGTGATGCTGGGGTTGCACGCTCTTTCTATCCTATCCTGTAAAGTGGAGAATTAATGACCTACACCACACACACAACACGCAGTGGGCATTTCACTGGATCCCCGCAATAGCTTTCCTAAATTAACACTTGTACATTTCACCCTCCAGAGAACACTTGAAGTGTATGTTATCTTCATCGTCTCATGGATGAGGAAACTGAGGCTCAGAGATCTTAAATGGCCTGCCAAGTGTCACAAAATCAGTGGGCAGCAGAGCCCGAATTCAAACCCACCCTCTGCTTTGCATCTTCTGTCTCCATCATGTTCTAACCTTTTTGATCAGTGCAGGAGCCCTGACATTTTTAACTAAAAAGAAACAAAACTTGATTACTGGGTTGTTGTTGCTATACCAAAGCCATGTGTAATTAAGGAAAATGTGTGTCTGTGTGCTCACAGAGACAAAATGTAGAGTCCGACTTGGATGGAAATGCATCTTAGAATTAAGAATTGATTAGACCATGTAATGGTCTGTGTATAGGTTAGTGACCGAGCATACTCTGGGCTCCCTGCTCAAGTACTGTGTGTCTTTTCTTTTACATCTACATCCCTAGCACAATGTGCCTAATTCCTTGGTAACTCTTAGATAATTCACTGCAATGTGCTTGAAAAATGCTCCTTGGTAACTAATTTTTCTCAGTATAGATTCATTGAAAGATACTAACTGCAAATAATGCAAACCAAAAAAAAAAAAAATGCAAAGTATAATGAAGTAAATAAAAATTATCCTAAACTCCAGCACCAGAGCTACCATTCAGGAGTGGCCATCCCTGGGTATTTTTCCCCACCAGTATGAGTGCGTAGAGAGGATGATGAACAGGTAACTTTACAGAAACAGGATGCATATAGCTTAATGACATTCTGGTGTTTGACTTGAGCATTGATATATCTGGATTCCAGTCCTAGATCTGGTTCTGATATTAATTGGCTGTTAATGGTAAGCAAATCAATTAGCATTTCTGGTGATGAGTTTCATGGTATATTAAAGGAGAGGCTCATTCTTCTGCCCAGAAACTACAATTCCTCATGCAATCTGGAGGAAGGGATGGGGTGTGTGGGAAGGGCTTACAAAATATCAGATCCTGAAGTAGAGGAACAGAAATTTTATGACAACTTCTAGCTCTAAAGTTCTATTCATCTGTGGCTTCATATTAATCCATTTATTGCCCCAAACTTATTTTAATTATATATAATTTCCATTTCAATGTGTTGATACCCCAAATGAGGTATTAGTTTCAGAGATAAGAGTTTAGAGGTTGAGTTTTGAAGAATAATTCAGGGGCAAAAAAAAATGCATATTGCAACATGATTTTGCATTGCCGTTCATCTGATTCTATGTATACAGCATCTGAATGTATAAAAGTGATAATGATCTAGAAGGTTTGCCAGATTCTTCTATAAAGGGCTAGATAGTAAATTGGAGGACACCATGCAGGCATTTAGTTAACCTTTTAAAATTTAAACGTTTAAAAATGTAAAACACTCTTAGCCCCCAAGCTATACAAAAACAGGCAAGGGAGGGATTTGGCCTTGAGTCGTAGTTTGCAGACCCTTGATCTCAAAGATTAAGATTTGTTCCAGAAACCTTTGCAGAAAGGTTTTTGGCAGAAGAAGTAAATGACATGTAGGGAGAATTTAAAAGTAGTTCAAACAACGATAAAATATTTTGGGAAATTCATAAGGAAAGGATTGGGAAAATATATTTATAAAAAAATAATTTCAAATGTATGTTTTCTTCAATCCTTTTTGTCAATTCACTTGGTCAAATGAGGTTGTTCAGCCTTCCCTGTGTAGAGGTTGTCCCTGCTGACTGACACTGGAGAAAGTATGTGTGCAGCACTGTATCCCAAGTGAAGCTAGACACCTGGAGCCTGAGTCTAATAGGTGATAAACTCCTTTCTTGATATGGCATTCTGTAGAGCACCCACTCTCCACGCTCCATGCCATATGCATCCTTTCCATGTGCAGTTTCCTTTTTAACTTTCAAGTTTTATTATTAGAAGTCTCATGAATATATTATTTAAAAGTCCTCGGATTTTTAACAGCCTCCTGATAATCTATCGCCTGGGGAAAAGGAAAAAAAAAACAAAAAACAGAAGACGGTTTATTCTATGAAAACTCCAAGGGCAGATAAGAGATTTGCCTTTTCTTTTTCCCTTTCCACAAGTAGAATTGTTGCATTTAGGATATGGTGATTTCTTCCTTAGAAACCTTTTGGGAATGGGTATGTGATTTGAAAGTCCTGTGAATAAGAAAACTGAAGCTTCACTTAGTTATTGCAATTTTTTTTCCTATGAGATGCAGAATTAATGGATTAAGATTGATGTCAAAAAATATATAGATCCCACTGCACGAGATTCTATAGTCAAATAGAGTGTTCTCTGTATTGACTCAATTGGACTTATCTGTATCACCTCAACTAAACCACTTTAAAATACAGCCTCGTGTCTGAAAATATTACAGATGTCATCTCTTGCCCTGATTCTATTCGTGTATATTTGCTGCCGTCTTCAAAGATTTGCCGAGCCTCAGTTGGCTCTGACATTACCCTTTCAAAACGATCAGCAGTCTGCTAAGCCCAATGACCCAGTCAGTCAGTCCACACTGTGTTAGAACTGTCCCTCACCAAGGTGCTGGAATTCCCTTCCCCATTCAGTCAAGGTGGCCACTTCCGTCCCAGTGCTGTGAAACACCGACCAGAGAAACCTAACCAATATGCCCCATTGGGTAAGGGATTTGACAGGGGGTAAAGTTACAAGCAAATAGGATCCAATCTTGCTTATTATTTTCATAATCTATAAGCTAGTCAAATTTCAATAATTGTTGAGCTGAAGACCCGGAATCTTCATATGGACAATATTATTGAGGTGATAAGGAATGAAAGTTTTGTCTCTTCTGTGGCCTTACCCTGGGCTGTGAGATGGGGAATCTCTGTACATTCTGTGGTGTGAGGTGTGGGGAGTACCCGGTACATATATCACCCTTATTTTCTCTTATAAAATCCAGAAAATACAAATATCTTCCTACTTACTGTATTCTGAGTTTCACTGCTTAGCGTGAGTTGTGGTACAAAACAATTCTTTCTCTCTCAACACACACACACACACACACACACACACACACACACACACACACACCCCAGTAGGAATATCATCCTGCTTTGATTTCTAGGACATTTTGCTCCGTTTCTCGCTCATTCTTGCAATCTCTTATTCCATTCTAAGATTTATTCAGTCGCTTCTCTGTCCTAGGGAAACCACGATGAGAGAAAGATGCCCACCTACGCTCCTGGAATGTGAAGTTTTTCTTCCTCTTGTATCCACCTTGTGCAGCCATTAGATAGCCCTCATTCCCTGGCTTCCCTTATAACACTTCTCTCCATCTCTCACCTTGTGAAATTTCCTGCCCCGAGCAGGGCTGCTGTGCCTAGGTATCATATATCTCTGGGCATTCCTGTTGATAAATTTTTCTTTTTTTAAGCATAATGTTTTCATCTGCAATGGTTATACTCTGTGAAATGCACACACATTTTTGAAGGAATGGAGATAATTGGAAGGAAAAGTGAAGAGCAGTTGAAGGCTCTGCCATTCAGAAACGTGAACATTCTCTTCAAAACTATTATTGTTTAAAAACATGGGGTCAAATAACCCAAATCCCTGACCCACACTCCCACTCCCTCCTCTAGTCCTGAGTGGTGATAATGACGTAATATAATATGTTCCTAGACTTCTAGCAAAACATACTCCAAATGGATTACAATATACAAATAAAAAGTAGATAATATGGAAAGTGTTATATCTTCGGTACTAATTGAAGTCACAGGTCAGAATCAGAGACTTCCTGGGAGTTCATTTTGCTGATCATCTTATAGTTAAATAGTAATTTAACAGAAAAGCACCTGGTGACTGTGAAAGAGAGTAATAAAAGGTACAAGACTAGAAACAAAGTTGACAAAAGAGCATAACAGACCAAAAATATAAGAATTTCCTAAACCTCCCTGTCCCTGAGGTCTCGTTCTTTGATGTGTATCTAAGTCATTTTTTTCGGAACAACTAAATCATTCTTTGGTCACAGACCAGAAAACCAGCACTAGGAAGTATTCACCAGGGAGACACAAAATAATGTGGTTTGGGAATGGCATTTTTTCTTATTTTAAAAAAAGAGAAACTCAAACTATCCATTTGGGGCACAAAAAATCTGTCAACCATTATCAAAATGATTTACTTAAGAGCCATTTAACGAGGTTCATTAATTTAAAGAGATTAAAAACAGCCTGTATTAAAGGACATTTTGACAGAAAAAAATAGGTTATAATAAAAGCTGAAAATCAGCAGTCTCTCTTTTTATCAAAGGCGATGCAGAACTCTCAGCAAAGTCTTCTTCATTCAAAGTGAAATTCAAGATCTGATTCAATTAATAGCAGTCTTTAAACAGAAAATAAAGAAAGTTTGCAGTAGGTCAAAGTACAAAATGTCCTACTGACAAGAGCACAGAATGTTCGGCATTTTCCAAGGGAGACATCTAAAATGAGATGGAAAGGACAAAGATGGAGGGGTAAAAACCACACACATTTAACAGTGGAAGAAACACCGTGGTCTAAAAACAAAAGTAACTTTTAACAAGCTGAAATCCGATTTTCCTCTTCCTAGTTACCTTTGAGGCAGCAATTATTTATAAAATTAGCGAGCTCGCCATTTTCTCTCCCAGACATGTATCTTGAGGGTGTATTAATGAAATGCATTCACCTCCTTAAAACAATAACATTTAGCATTTCTCTTAAATACAATACATTACAAGGATGTGCACTAAGTATACCGGAATGACTGGCTTTGTGCAGGAGAGTGATTTTGGAATAGGTATGCGTAGGAATAAATACATGAAATTTAAAAAGGAAATATATAGAAATATTTTCATGTATACTCACCCCAAATGCATGCATACATATGAATGTACATACAACTGGAGAGTTGAGGAGTGTGGATCCTTAGGGATCCGAGTGAATAACTTTGACCACAGAAGAAATAAAGTTAGAAGGTACCATGTTAGCTAGGTCCTCTGGGAAGCAGGTGCTGAGATGGAGAGAGGAATGAAAAAGGTTTTTTGAGGGGTAATGCTTTCAAAAGATAAAGGGGGGTGGAAGTGAGATTGAGCAGGGGCAGCTCCAAACCCTGATGTGGATCCTTTCATGTGAGAAGGAAGAAGAATAGAAGCAGGATTGGACACGGAGAACTTCAGATTGCAGTGTAGATTTGAAAATTTCTTGGGGAACCCAAGGGAGATCCAAAGCAAAGATTTCCCACTAGATGAACCCAGGGTTGGATAGAAATAGCCAAGTCCCAGTACCTCTGTCGGGTTCAGTCAGTGGTGAGGGCTCCCCAGAAGAGCATGGCCTTGGCAGGAAAGCTGAGGTGGATCCTGAAGGCAGTAGCAGCTGGAGGAACGAAAGGGTCTGGAAGGAAGATGTGAGCAGTACATTTCCACAGCTACTGCTGCAGACTTTTCACCCCTCGCTGTCCATGGTACCTTACTCATTTGATTCTGGAGAACATTCTAGAGGGGGAAGGTCCTCTGACTCCATGCTCTGTCTTCTTGTTAAAAAACTGAATCTCAGACAGATTAAATGACTTACACAGGATCTCACATAATTCATTAGAAAACTCAGGACTAGAATTCTTTAAGCCATTTTAAGGTCATTTTCAACTGAATTACACTTGCTTCTTTCTCAGAAAAACACAATGTGTTTGATGTTGAGACTATTCCTTTATGTACTGAGTTTTAACTATGCCTACTCTCCTAATTCCTTTATGTTTTCTTTATTTACTATATCTTTACACCAAACAACTTGCTAGAAACTTTACTCATATTAACATTTTTTTCTATGTTAAAATTGCTGTTATAATATTAAATGTCTGCAAGGGGAAATTAACGTTCAAACAGTGAAGAAAGAATTAAATGAGAGTGCTCCTTGACTGATACCAACTTCTCTCTTCTCCTTGGAGGTTACTAATTTTGACCATTTCTGCCTTTAATTCTTCTGGTGAATTCTAAAATCATAGTCTTTTCCTTTATTTATTATTTTGTTATACTTGACCATAAACTATGCAAGATGTTGGATTTATCTTTCTTTAAAATATACATTGCCTTCATTCCTGTTGTTTGAAATTTACAAATAATATTTAAGTGACAAAATGTTACTATTTCTTTATCTCTCAACTATAGACAATATGCCTTGTCTCCCTACTATGTAATCTTCAAACCTCCTTTTCACTTTACCTTTTTTCCTCCCTAACTCTGTCAGTAACACCATCATTTTTTAATATTATATTTTATGACATTTACATTCTCTGTGGTAATCTAGAACAGTTGTCACCTTTTCTCTGAATTTTGAAAACCAACCTACCAAGCAAGAAGATAATATAAGCTTATGTTTCTAAATCTGTGATGCTCAAATGAGAAGGTTTGGAATGTCAAGGTCAAATAATTGTCTTCTTTTATTACTCACCAGGTGAAAAACTGTGCAACTTTTTACTTTGATATGTATAAGCATCACAGATTACTGACATAGATTTTTCTTTTACACAGTTCTATTTTCTGCCCCTGTGGACAGAAATATATAAATATAGACGTAGATACATTTATTCAGTACTATTACATATAATATGTATTACCATCTTCTACAAGATCACTCAGGGGCCGGCCTGGTGGCGTAGTGGTTAAGTTCACGCACTATGATTTGATGGCCCGTGGTTCGCAGGTTTGAATCTCAGGTGTGGACCTACACACCGCTCATCAAACCATATGTGGCAGCATCCCACGTATAAAAAAATAGAGGAAAATGGGCACAGGTGTTAGCTCAGGGCTAATCTTTCTCTACAGAAAAGAGGAGGATTGGCAACAGATGTTAGCTCAGAACCAATCTTCCTCACCAAAACATAAAAGATCACTTAGTTTATTTTATGTCTATATGTGTATCTTTTATAAAATAATTTGGTTTATTCATTATTACTGTTTCATAAATACTTTTAAATATGGTCTGATTTATTTCAAGGCTGTTTTAAGTCTCAGGTCTCTTTTTATTGTGCTTCCATTTATTTTTTATTTTTTGAAGTTCTGTTTATCTTTTTTCCAGGGATACTTACTGAAATAATATTTTAAAAAATTCTAAGCAGAAGGTAAACTTTCTGTGGCAATTCTTGTCTGAAAACATATAATTTGGCTGTGGACAGCATTCTAATTTTAAAACCATTTTAGTTTTTGTTTCTCTTTATAATACTCAACAATCACTTTTTTGTAAAATTAAACTTTTAAAGATTTTGAGATAATTGTAGATTCATATGCATAGCTCTAAGAAATAACTCACAGAGCTCTGGTATACCTTTTACCAAGTTTCTCCAATAATAGCATCTTGCAAAACTATGTCAAATCATAGCCAGGATATTGACATTGATGCATGCATTCAAGATGCAACACTGTCCATCACAGCAAGGGTCTCCTGTTTTGCTTTTTTTTTGCTGAGGAAGATTAGCCCTGAGTTCACATCTCTTGCCAATCTTCCTCTTTTTTTTTTGCTTGAGGAAGATTAGCCCTGAGCTAACATTTATGCCTATCTTCCTCCATTTTGTATGTGGGTCACTGCCACAGCATGACTGATGAGTGGTGTAGGTCTGTGCCCAGGATCTGAACCCAGGAACCTGGGCCGCCGAAGGGGATTGTATCAAACTCAACCACTACACCATGGGGCTAGCCCCGTCTTGCCCTTTTATAGCCATGCTCACCCCTCTTCCACGTTTCACTGTTGCTAAATCATGACAACCATTAGTCTATTCTCTATTTCTATAATTTTACTGTATTAGGAAGGTTTTATCAATGCAATAATACAACATGTAACATTTTGGAGTTAACTGTTTTCAGTAAGTATAATTCCGTTGAGATTCATCCAAGTTGTTGCATTTATCAGTTTTTTTTTTTTTTCTGAGCAGTATTCCATGGTGTGAGTGTACCGTAGTTAGCTTAACCATTCATCCATTGAAGGACATCTGGGTTGTTTCCAGTTATTGGTTATTACAAATAAAGCTACTATGACCATTATTGCATGTAAGTGTAAGCTTTCATTTCTCTGGAATGAATGTGGAAGAATGCAATTGCCACTTTGCATGATATTTGCATGTTGAGATATACAAGAAACTGCCAAAATATTTTAGAGTAGCTGTATCATTTTACATTCTCACCATCAATGCATGAGTGATCTATTTTCTCCATATCTTTGTCAGTATTTTGTTTTCTCATTTTTCGTTTACTTATTCTGATAGATGTGTAGTGGATCTCACCGTGGTTTTAATCTGCCTTTTTCTGGTAACTAATGAAGTTGAACATCACTTTTGTGTGTTCATTTGCCAACCATATGAGCTCTTTGGTGAAATGTTTGTGCACATGTTTTTCCTATGTTCTAATTGGATTGTGTGTGTGTGTGTTAATGTTGAGTTTTAAGAGTTATTTATATATTCTGGAACTAATCCTTGGTTAGATAATGTGATTTATAAATATCATCTCTCTGTGGGTAGCTTGTCTTTTCATCCTCTTAACAAGGTCTTTTGCAAAGCAAACTTTTTCTTAAAATTGTATTTTATCTTCTCTTTTTCGGGGAAGTATTTACCCTAAGGTAACATCTATTGCCAATCTTCCTCTATTTTTTTTGGTCCTCCCCAAAGCCCAGTACAAGGTTATATATCCTACTTGTAAGTCCTTCTAGTTCTTCTCTGTGAGCCACCACCAAAGCATGGCAACTGACAGACAGCTGGTGTGGTTCTGTGACCGGGATGAACAATGGCCACTGAAGTGGTGAGAGCACCAAACTTTAACCACTAGACCATCAGGGCTGGCTTGAAAGCAACATTTTTAATGCTGATGAGACCCAGTTTCTTGTTTTCCCTCTTTTGGATTGTGCTCTTGCCTAGGCTTAGACCTTGAAGATTTTTTTTCTCCGAATTTCACTTCCTAAGAGAGTTACAATTTTGCATTTAAGTCCAAGATCCATTTTGAGTTAGTTTTTGTAGAAGATGTGAAGTTAGGTTGAAGTTCTTTTTCTTTACCTTTGGATGTCCAATTGCCCCAGGACCATTTTTTGTGTTGTTTTGCACCTTTGTCAAAAATCAGTTGAGCATATTTGTGTGGATCAAGCCAGTTTTAAAGAAGGCATGAATAGCTACATTTTATTTATTTATTTCTTTGTGAGGCAGACTAGCTCTGAGCTAACCTCCCTTGCCAATACTCCTCTTTTTAGCTGAGAAAGCTTGGCCCTGGGCTAACATCCATGCCCATCTTCTTCTACTTTATATGCGACACCTGCCACAACATGGCTTGACAAGCGGTGCGTCAGTACGCACCCGGGATCCGAACCTGCGAACCCCGGGCCTCCGAAGCGAAGCACACGAACTTAACCACTACACCACTGGGCCAGCCCCAAATATCTACATTTTAAATGTTAGAAAAAAGTGTGGGAGATGGTTCATGTTCATGTAGCTAATCAGTGCAATCTCACTTTCAAAACCAGCTTATCCGAGCCAAAGGACTTTTCTTTCTCAGCTTGTATGAGCTACATCTAATGCTTCTCTCAAGTTCCCGCAGTGATTGGCATACAATAGATACTCAAATGGAAAAAAGAATGTGCCTCAATTTATGGTTGATTGAAAGACCACTTAGCATACACTGGATGTTTTAATTGGTAGGAAGTTGTAGAAGGGATTTGATGTCTATCTCTAGGTCTATGCATTACCCCTTAAATGTCTGCACAGGGTATCTCATTTCAGAAATTTTCCTTCCCCTTGCTTGAATGATTTCTCTTTGGGGGGGTGCTTTGAAGTGCAGCTGTTTTTTAGAAAGCTGAAAGCTCTTCTCCGTCTTGAAGACAGACTATTGGAATAAAGATGAAACCTACCAATTCTGCAAAAGTGAGATATCTATGATCACTAATTTAATGAATAAATTGTCTCATATTATGAGATCAGACTTGAGTCATATTTTCTTTTGATTGCCAGTCCATATAGGCTGCTATTTTCAAGTAAATATTGGGAATGGAGGAGTAGTCTCTACTTATGAATTTCACTAGACCATTTAAATCAGAATTCCTGGAGTTTTGTTAAAAATGAAGAGTCAGTGGTTCTACCCAAGACAACATAATCTAAATATGTGGTGTCAGGCCCTGAAACCTTTGTGAATATATTACTCAGGTGATTTTTTGCATGACAGCTTTTGAGAAACATAATCACACAGGAATATTCCAGGAGAAACAGTTCTTTAAGATTAAGGCATCTAGATTAGTTGCTGATGTAAAATCCTTAAATAACTGGAGAAAGATAGGAAATTGCATATCATATGGTATCCAATTGTTCCAGAACCATCTGCTATATAATATACATTTAGTGCTGAGGCCAATGCTGCAAATGTAAAGAGGAAAGAAGATAAATTATAAAGATCAGATGAATTATCATCTTTCTATGGTAACTGAGCCTATTGAACCAGGCAGGCTCAGTGGCATTTTCCACAGAAATAGAAAAAACAATCCTAAAATGTATATGGAACCATGAAAGACTGTGAATCAAAAGACCTGAAAGCAATCTTGAGCAAGAAAAACAAAGATGGCAGCAACATACTTCCTGACTTTGAAGTGTATTACAAAGCTATAGTAATCAAAACAGTATCATTCTGGCATAAAAACACAAAAATAGACCAATGGGACAGAATAGAGAGCCAGAAATAAATCCATGCATATACAACCAACTAATTTTCAACAAAGGTGCTAAGAATATATAATGGGGAAAGGACAGTCTCTTCAATAGACGGTGCTGAGAAAACTGGATATTCACATGCAAAAGAATGAAACTCGATCCTTATCTTACGTCATATACAAAAGTCAACTCTAAATGGATTAAAGACTTAAACATAAGACCTGAAACCATAAAACTCCTAGAAGAAAACAGAGAGGAAAATCTCCTGGACATTGGTCCCAGCAATAGTTTTTTGGATTCGATACCAAAATCACAGGCAACAAAAGTAAAAATAAACAAATGGGACGACTCAGAATAAAAAGCTTCTACACAACAAAGGAAATCATCAACAAAATGAAAAGGCAACCTACAGAATGGGAGAAAATATTTGCAAATCATATATCAGGTAGGAGATTAAGATCCAAAATATATAAGGAACTCATACAACCAAACAATCTGATTTGAAAATTGGCAGATGAACTAAATAGACTTTTTTTTCCAATGTCATTTTGCGGAATACTCTATTTGGCCTCTGACTAAGTAGACTAAGTAGTCTGAATCAACACCCTTCCTTAAGTTGAATCTCTTTCAATAGCTTCCTCTTGAAAAGTAAGATGAGGATGAATGTATAGTGAGTGTCAAATATGTTCCAACCATTTTATATCTATTATCACACTAATCTTCAAAATAATTTTCAAGTAGATATTATCTCTGTTTATAAATAAAGATGCTGAGACTCAGCAAGGTTAAGTAATTCATGAAAGGTCACACAGCTTCTAAAAGATGAAGATGGGTATTCAATCTAATTGTCTGACTCTGAAATTCATGTTTATTTCTACTACATAACTCTACTCTTCTCAGTCATTCTGTGAATTGGTCTTATAAGAAAATCACCTTTGACAAAATCATCCCCTCTTTTTATTCAGAGCAGTCTCCTGTAGTTATAGTTTAATAGAGAAAGCTCATACTCATGCCACTTGGCCTGAATCAAGTTTATTAAAGTTCTTGAACTGAAGCTGGGGGGATGCCCTACTACTTTGTACTTTCAGAGGGTCAGGTGCATTTACAAACAAAATAAACATAGCTTGTATACAAAATCACCCATTTAACATTTCTAAGCAGATATCTTATATGAGAAAAAGACCTCTGATCTGTGAAGGTGACTTAGCTTGTCTCCAGGTAAGAGACCTGCATTTCATAATTTCATAGCTTTCTTTCTTTCTTTCTTTCTTTTTTTTGGTTATCTTTGACAAAATACTCCCACCATTGCTTTTCAATGAAAATCTGTGGATAAAAACACGTAAGTTTTTAACTGTAGTTGAGAGGTTAGGCAGTGTTGTTACCTTAGCAAAATTTATAGAAAGTGTACCAAATTTTTACTACTAATAAAATAATAATAATAAATGATGTAATGCTAATCATGAGTAAAAGACAGAAATAAGAACTTCTAAAAAATCTCCAGTGATTCTATGAGACTAATAAATCTACAAAGTGGTATATCTGACAAATTAACATTATACAGTGAAGATTAGTAAATTTAAGTACTAATGTTACTACATTGTCATAACCACATTAGTAGCAATTCTGAATTCGGCAGGGCCAGGTCAAGGAAAGCTAACTATATTAATAAGTGTATACATTTTACATGACAGAAACAGGGGTTATATTCAAAATGGTGAACTATCAGTATCATGTGCCCACTGACCACTCAGAAATGCTATTGACTATAAACATCAAGATTCTGGTTGAATATCAGAAGCATTTTCCTGTATGAATTTATGAATTCCCGTATGAATTCTTTTATCAGCATCTAAAGTGCCTTCTACTCTACCAATTTTGAGGAATACAGTAATGCGTAAGAGTCTGTCCCTAAAATTGACATGGTCACAGTCACTGAAGATATGAATTGCAGCACTTACAGATAGACGTGTATATTCCAGTTAGGCCTTGAAAAGTCATGAAACCTTTTGTACAGAAAATGACAGTTAAGCTGATTTTTGAAAGATTATGAGTTTACCAAGAGGGACATGATGGAGGAAGGACAGTCTTGTGGTAAAGGGATACAGTGGTAAGACCACTGCAGCAAGAGAGCAGCGACATCCTGTTGTCCCTGGATGATCCTGGACTGAAGCTAGTGCCATTCGTTATTGGGGCCCAGGAATTAACTCTGAGGATTTCTTCAGTTGGATACTAACTTGGTTGAGCCTTCACTCTTACTACTTAGAAACATATGAGGTAGGATACCGCAGATATAAAACTCAGGGTGGGGGTATTAGACTTGGTGAGCTCTTGGTCCTAGCTTCAGAGATTCTGATTGTGTGTGTCTGGACTGGGGTGCATGACTCACTTTTAACAAGCTCCTAAGGTCATAATGATGGATTTTATTAATAGACCATATTTTGAAAAACTCTGCAATAAACACCATGGGTTAAGAGCTTATCGATGATTTGGAGGAGTTGTTTTTTTTTTTTAATGTACTCCATACACACCTTACAGAATCAGCCACGCCAAATAGATAAGAGCACAGGATTTCCACTAGAGTATTTCTACACCACTTACCTTGGGTGTTTAAAAAGCTGATTTTTATTTTTATTTGTTTATTTTTACTATATATCTATATTCCTTAGGGCAGAGTGTGTTTTATTTATCTTTGCTTTCTCCACGGCCCCTAAGGCTTAACATATCATCAATGAGCAATAAATATGTAACGAAGGAAAGTTATGTTTTACATCGGCCTGCTGATTCATCAAGAGGGGCAAAGAGCTAAGCTGATAGCCTGAACCAAACAGCATGGGCTGCAAGTGGGTAGAAATCAACCATTGGCTGTGTTACAGACCAGTCAAGTCTTCTCAGCTGATGTGCTGAGACAAAAGCAAGCCCAAGAGCAGGGTGGGTGGAGCTAAATGGAGGAGACATTAAAAGGAAGTTTCAGCATTTGCTTCTGGTTTCTCAGGACCAAAGATTGCAGATCATCAGAAGGTATTTAGAATCACGGGAACTGAAAAGCCACTAGTACTAATAGGTTTAAATGGTAGCTAAGGGCAGAAGGGTATCAGATTTGCTGTGGTCAAATACTTGGGAGGGAACATCGTCACCAAAAAGAGGCAGAAGAGCGCCAACTGTTGCTTGAAGGCAAGAATGGATATTTTTATACAGAGGGAAAGGGCCGTTCTCCAGGGCCCAGAGACTGGGATGGTATCCAAGGACAAGCATAGGATGTGGTGGGGTACAACCATAAAGCTAGAAGCCTGGAGTAAGAGTCTGTGGCCCTATTTGGTCTCCTGGTCAGACCTAAATTACGGTGAGAGCTGGAATAGTATTGATGAGTCTGAGAGTAGGCTGCACTGAGGACAAGGTCTTTTAAAATCTAAACCCCAGGTCTTCCCCCACCCTACTCCCTCCCTACACCCTTCAAACTTCTTTTCCCCCCTGCTTTTACTTAGTATTTTCTAGTAAAGGCATTTCTTCTTGATCTAAAGTATTTCCTCCCTCTGGAGAGATTGGAAGAAAAAAGGGAGAAGATTCATAGCACGGGTTTTCACTCAAACAATCTTGTATAAATGCAGAGAGTGAGAAGCTTCTGTGGCTCCCAGTGATTTCTGAAAATTCGCTATATTTTTTGTGGGGCGAGGGGAGCTATTTATTTCAGCATTACTGTTTAAACAATTTCTTTCCACACAAAATGAATCATCACGACGAATTGCTAATTAGTTGATGAAGGATATTTATCCTTAAATTTTTAAACTTGAAATTAATCCAGTGACCCACACTGGAAAACAGGTGCGTGCAATCTGCTGTTTCAGATTTGGGGACATAGACAATGGGGTGCGTGCAAGAGACACCGTGGTTAAATTTGCAGGACTAGGTTTGAATCTAGCCTTCAACTACTTACTAGCTGTGTGACTGAGCTAGTTGCCCAACCTTTGTGTACCTGTATTTAATGTGTGTATGTATGTATGTATTAATTAGGATAATAACTCCTAGCATGTGAGACCTAAAAGAGTTAATCTGCATAAAGCACTTGGATTGGTGCCTAGCACAGAGTTAGTGTGCACAGTGACTGCCCAGTAAGGATAACTCTAATTAGTACTTTGGTAAGTTAATGGCTTACTTCTTTCCAGGCACTGGTCTTTTTCAAGCATGGCTGTGACTACATTCTGTGTCTACCTAGCCACCAGTGGTTACAGTCAAAAATGTTACATGGTGCTAGAAGTTCCAAGCACCAGGAATAGAGCAAACAGAAACAATACAGTTTAGCTGAGTAAATCAGCATCTCTGGCCTGCTAAAGGGCAAGTCCTTCCTCCATCATTTGCTTTATTCTCAGCATTGTAAAATGAGGATCATAATAGCCCTTCTCCATTATGGATTTGTAGGGATGATTAAACGAGATAATGAATTTTGGTGCTTAGTGATGGATAATCTGCTTTGCATTCATTCTGTCATTTAATTGCCAACCACCTGTTGTAGGCATTTCCTGTATCCCCATTTTGAAGATATAAAAGCGGAGGCTCGACGTGGTTTTGCAAGTTCCTCAGCACCATACATCCAATAAATGGCAAGATTCAAATTAAAGACTGTCATCGTCCAAATTAATTCTTTGCTCATTACAGTGACCTTGAATTACATCCAAATGTTAGGGCACTCATGGCCTTAGCGGGGAGATCAGCTGGTCTAATCCCCTTTCGTCACAGATCTGGAAACAGGTTCAGACTGACACAGGGTCATGCGATAAAATGGGTAGCCGTCTCATCACAGCAGATCAAGTGCTAGGTCTAGGTTGGCTCGTCCTTTGATCTGAAAAAGGTGAATGATAACCTTATGGAGAGGGTGGATCCATCTTTCCCAGTAGTGCTGTTCAAAGAGAAGTCCAGGATCCTCAGTCCTTAAAAATACTGCTCACCAGGAAGTTCTGAGAGAATCATTCACGTGGCAGGTGCGCCAGGCCACTCACTTCATGACGGCTTATTATAAGTGTGCATTTTTAAACACTTGATTCAAGTATCAGCATCTTAAAATAGGCACTCCGCAAGGATAGGTGCTTATTTTTATAATAGTCAACCCTGGAGGACTCTTGCTAGGGGCAACTACAACTGTATAGCCTTTAAAGAAAGGAGGAGGGATTTTTTCTTTTACATGGACAGGGGTAGTGTAATTCTCCTGTTTGATATCCCTAACAGTTTAGCCACACGGGGACCCAGAAACTCTTCCTTGCTCTGTCCTATTTGGGTTGTGGTCATTTAGCCAGGTTTAATGACTAATAATGTGGGATGTTGAGCCATATTGTTAGGTTTAAATCTCAGATTCCTCAGTTTAGGACTGTGTCAACTTGGGCAAGATGTTGAACCTTTTGGTGCCTCCACATCCTCTTCTAGAAAATGGGCCGGTTAGTGGGACCAACATCCTCTGACTATGTGAGGATCACCTGAGTGATTATCCACAAAACGCTCACAACAGTGCCTGATATGCAGCAAGTATTCAATTAATGTCCACTTTTATGATTAAGTCTAGCAGTTCTAGAATGCTTTAATTTCATATAATGCTGATGTGGAAACATTAAAATGTGAATATAAAAAATTCAAACATTTTGTATTTAGATGCCAGGCATATTGAAAAAAAGAGACGACCTTCCCCGGTTTACATTTGAGCAGGAATGGCAGATAAATACACAAATAATTACATCACAACATAACATCCCCTGAGAGAGATTCAACAGAATGTTATTTGGAATGAAGGAGAAAAAGCAGTCTCTTTGAGGGAGTTTGGAAAGGATTCCTGGAGGGTGTAACCTATGAGCTATGGGTGGTGGAAGACTGGAACAAATATAAAGGCATTCTAAGAGAATCAAAGGCAAAAAGACATCAAAAAATTCTTGTGTGTTTGGTGAATGTATATTTGATATAATTAGAAGAGTGAGAGGAGGGCTTGGGAGTGGCAAATGTGGGCTGCAGAAGTAGCCTGTGACCAGTGAAGAGACCTTTGCCTCACCATAGATAGACACTTTGTCTCAGGAAGTTTCTCTACGGTACATAGTAGGAGTTCTTGGTGATCACACCCTATTGCCTCTCCATAGAGCTAGATAGGCTTGCTCTTGAATGCTTGTTCTGTCACTTCCCAACTGTGGGCAAATTACACACTCTTTCTGCCTCAACACTCATCTATAAAATGAGGATGATGAAAATAGTACCTAACTCAAAATGTTTTGTGAGAATTTAATGACACAAAAATTCATGTAAATCCCAGGGACATAGTGCTCTTATGTATTAGTGATTTTGAATATAACTCCAGTTTTCCCAGTGCCAAAACCAAGGACATGTAACTCAGAAGCATTAAAGTCAAGATTGGAGCCAAGAAGCAATGCCCAAATCCGTGGTATATTTTGCCACAAGCTGCACTTTTTAAAAAAATATGTGCTTTGTGTGTGTGTGTGTGTGTGTGTGTGTGTTTGAAATGAAGAGACATTAACCTTTCCCTAGAGTCTGGTAAGGAATCTGCTTATTTTTCCTCCAGAGCAATTTCTAGTGTTATCATGATCCATTCAGTGAATAGCATTTGGCCACTTCAGAAGCATTTTCCCACTTCCATGTAAATGGTGTGATTAGATGTGAAAGGTAATCTTGAGTGCTGCCATGTTATGACATTAAAATAGTAATTCAATTGTTAGCAACGCCTCACAAATAACTATTCCGTCCACTTCTGTTTAATGCCTCAGCATCCTTCTATGCCTTTCCTTTTTGAAACACAAACAGTATTGATTTCTCCTCATAACTAACTAAAAAGTGCTTTGAGCACTTTTATCATTTCATTATCCAGCCATAAATAAGGTAAATAACCTGCGAAAATGAAAAAGAAGTTGATGGGTTACTTTATCCTATTCCCTACAAAACTCGAATGCTGACAGAAGTGACTTTTTGATGCATTTGATTGTCTTTATATTTGAAGACATCTTGGCAATCATCATGGAAGGCAGCTTGGTGTAGTGAAAGGCTGTGAGCATAGAAATGGAAGTCCCAGTGTATTCGTCAGTTGGACTGCTGCAACAGATTGCCACAGACGGTGCCTTAAACAGCAGAAATTTGTTTTCTCATAGCTCTGGAGACTGGAAGTCCCAAACCAGGGTACCAGTGGGTTGATTTCTGGTGAGGTATTTCCTGCTGGCTTGTGGATGGCCACCTTCTCGTTGTGTCCTCACATGGCCTTTTCTTTGTGTGCAAGACTCCTGGTGTCTCTTCCTCTTCTTGTAAGGACACCAGTCCTATTGGATTAGGGCCCCACTCTTATGACCACATTTAACTTTACCTGTTTTAGGGCCCTATCTTCAAAAACAGTCACATTAGGGGATAGGGCTTCAAAGTGTGGATTTTGGGGCTGGAGGGAACAAAATTTAGTCCACCACACCAAGTGTGAGAACCAGGCCATTTGAGTATGATCTGAGAAGCTTCTGCCATTCTTGCCTTCAAGGATTCTGGGAAAAACTTCGTTTGTCCATTATGATGTAAACAAAAAACTCACCTTTTTTTGTTTCATCTTAGCCTCTTGGACTTGCCTTAAGCTGCTTTCTCTGACTAGAATTCCCTCATTCACCTGACTGTCAAAGACCTGCTTCATTTTCTGACGCCCAGAACAGTCTTCCCTCCAATGCACTTTCCAGAGGCCTCCACTCAGAGTCCTTCTCTCTCCTCTCTGTGCCACTGAAGTAGCACATTTTGTTGCCTGCTTTATGATAAAGATATGCAAATGTAATGTTCTTGTGCACTAGATTTGAAGCCAGTGGAGGGCAAAAAGAGTCCACATTCACCTTTGAATCCAAAATGCATATCTCAGCTTGTTGACACACCGTGTGCCTGGGAGTATGAGTTGGGGTGGGGTGTGGAGTAGATATTAAAGGGGACTCTAGCCACCCAGAAGCCCTTTCCTTCTCCTGTTGTAAGAGAGAGAAGTCATACTGACTGTTACTAGCTCTTTCTCAAAAAACATCACCTTAGTGTTGGGTGATATCTTGGACTATGCTTTTTTTGTGTGTGTGTGAGGAAGATGGTCCCTGAGCTAACATCTGTGCCAATCTTCCTCTACTTTTTATGTGGGACACCGCCACAGAATGGCTTGATGAGCAGTGCCTAGGTCTGCACCCGGGATCCAAACCTGTGAACCCAGGGCCACCAAAGTGGACAGCACAAACTTAACCACTACACCACCTGGCTGGCACCTTGGACTATGCTTTTAAACCACAGGAAATACTCCTGCATGCTACTTGTGTGATTTTTCCCTACTTGCCACAGCTTCATAGATGCTGGCAGAAGACACAAGACTCTTGGATCAGAGATCAAGATCTTTATCACAGTAGTCCCCTTTAACTCATTCCAAGGTCCCCCCAGTGGATGACTGAAACCACGGTCAGTACTGAACCCTATATT
Organism: Tapirus indicus; assembly: GCA_031878705.1. Classification (NCBI taxonomy): domain Eukaryota; kingdom Metazoa; phylum Chordata; class Mammalia; order Perissodactyla; family Tapiridae; genus Tapirus; species Tapirus indicus. Next base: position 24,227,774 of record CM062927.1, on the reverse strand, counting down.
TACTATGTTTTTTCCAATACATACATACCTGTGATAAAGTTTAATTTATAAATTAGGCACAGTAAGAGATTAACAACAGTAAATAATAATAAAATAGAACAATTATAACAGTATACTGTAATAAAAGTTACCATAGATCTTAGCAACTGCAGCATACAATTTTTTTCTTTCCTTATTAGGTCGAGAACTTTCACCTTTTCACTTATAGGAAGCACCTTACAACTTCTCTTTGGCATATTCCAGTTGCCAGCATCACTACTCTTGTACTTTGGGGCCATTATTAAGTAAAATAAGGGTTACTTGAACACAAACACTGAGATACCTCGACAGTCGATCTGATAACCAAGAGGACTAGTAAGTGACTAATGGATGGGTAGCATATACAGTTTGGGTATGATGGACAAAGGGAAGATTAATACCCCATGGAGTGGGATGGTACAAGATTTCATGCCACTACTCAGAACAGCATGCAATTTAAAACTTATGAGTTGTTTATTTCTGGAATTTTCCATTTAATATTTTCAGATTGCAGTTGACCACAGAACTGAAACCGTGGATAAGGGTGTACTACTGTACTCACAGCACAGCAGGCTTCATGAGCTTCATGTTTACATCAGTTCTCCTTGTCCCGCAAGTCATGTGGGGGTGATGTGGAGTGGCCTAGGTGGATGTTGCACATGCAGTGGGCTTGGGTCACACCTGAGGAAACTCAAGTTTAAGAAACTCCCAATCTTGTAAGGGGGCTACTGGTAAACCTGTCCAACTTTTGCCCTAGAAGGAGACATTATCTATATTATGCTGGTCAGGAAATAAATCTTCCCTCTGCTCTAGAATCACCTTTATTTTCCAAGATTGTTTGCTATACAAATATCATGGAAGAGATAGTTGAAGACAAAAACTGCCCCAGGATATGTGGAAACATCATATAGGATCATCCTTTGCCTCCCAACGGTTTCTCCAGATCTACCCTTGCCCAGTTCTTCAGACAAACTCCATGTTACTGTTCCTTTCTGATGTCTTACTAGTCTCCCTTTGTGTCTGTAGAGCAATAATCAGTTCGAATGGACTGTGTGGCTGTTTCTTTTCTTTCTTCTTTTTTAAATGTTTTCCTTCTCCCTGAGATAATCTACTCAGATGGTACATTGTCCTTCTCTATCCCAATGCTGCTCTGATCTAGGTTCTTGAGACATTTCCCCAAGCAAGAGTTGTTCTAAGCATCTACTTTTTTAGAAGAGTAGAAATCAGACAGATCACTAAATATTTGCCTGAAACCACTGTGGAGGTAAGAAAGGTCTTTGGCCAAACCCAGTCAATCAGATTAATTTATTAAAATAAATGTTCATAGTAACCAGGGAAGCAACACTCAGGAAATATATGAGGAATTAATGAGACATTCTACTCCTTATATATAATAAGGCTAAGGAGACTCATTATCCGTTGACTTCTATAAGCCTCTGCTTCCTGAACATGGAAAATTGAGCTATTTCTTAATCCCTACTGACTACTAGATTGTTGTGGCTACAAAAATGAACAGACCTAAACCAAAAACCCTCTTTAAATGTAAATTTCAGTACTAGGTAAGCATCCCCTGCAGGCTACACATTTAATGATGTCATTGTTCAGTACCTGCATCTATATCCTAGGACAATTGCCTGTATTGTTGCCTTAAAGTTTTAGGTGAAGTGAAAGAAAGAGGGTCATACACCCCAATTCAGGAGTCCAGACCTGAATGCCAAAAGTGACTAGGCAGAAAATCTAGATGAGTAAGTTGGCTGGCGGCAGCGGGGAGTGTGGGAAACTTGAAAATGGAGGCCTCATCGAAAGGGGCGGAACCTACTCATCTCCAACTGAGAATTGCGTGTAGGAATGTTCATTCAATGTTGGCAGATCTTCTGACCTTTCAAGTAATTGGATATTGAGATTTTTAAGTGAAATACAAATTTGTTTGGAAGCTAATTAAATTTCTGAAAATGTTGGAACACCAAAGAATGTGTCTGTCCTAGTTATTATGCCTTCCTAACAAACCAACCCCAAATTTAGTAGTTTCAACAATATTAATTTTGCTTATGACACAATAATCCAGGTAAGGCTCAGTGAGATTGGCTCCTTTCTATTCTACTTAGCTTTAATTGGGGTGGCCAGGAAGCTGGGGGCTAGAAAATCATTTGAAGATTTCCTACTCACATCTAGTGTGTGAGCTGGGAAGATTCAAACAGCCGGAGGCTGTCACAACATGGACTTCTCAAGGTATCTCTGTCTATGTCTACGGGGTCTCTTCACATGGTCTCGCAAGCAAGATGGCTTCCAAGCAGCCATCCTTCTTACTTTTCAGCCTAGGACAGCTCAAAGCAAATATCAACAGAGCTAGGAGAAGCCATATCGTTCTTTTATGAAGTAGCCTTAGAAGTCACTCCACATCATTTCTGCTACATTCTATTGATTGAGGCAGTTACAAAGGTCTATGCAGTTCAAGAGAAAGAATATAATTGCCACCTTTCAATGGAGGAATCTCAATTTTACACTTTTAGAAGAGTATATAGAAAGTGATATGTATCGATATGGACATTTTTGGAAAATATAATTTGCTATGACATGCACACACTACATTCAGTTAATTGGCCACCAGTTGGCAGCAGCTTGTGCTCAAGAAATCTTGGTGTGCTCACGGATTTGAGGAAGTAGTGCTGAGCCTCCTCCAGTGGGATCTGAAACTTTCTTTTCCCTTCTACTGCCTAGTTGTGCAGAAAAGCATGGTTCCATCTGAGTGTATTCAACAATCTGACTCCTCCTTGAAGATGTGTGGACAGTTCTAGTAGTGACCTAAAAGTCTAGATAGGTATATAATTGGTCTTGGTGGCTGAGCTGGAGCAGATCAGGAAGTTGTTTTAGACAGTTAGAAGTAGATGGCTAACTAGGACAGTTACTAAAATATTAATCAAAATGAAGTAGGTCAAACTGGAAAAGATAATTATATTCTTAGCTCCAAATGGATGAGGCAGGTTCTAGGACAGGAGTGGGAGATGAAGCTAAAATATCTAGAGACAAGTGGCCATGACAACAGATACATAATGGAATACTTAATGCACCTGGCATTGTGTAGAAGCAAATAGAGAGCAAAAGCGCAAGATGAGGTTCTCATGGTAACTTTACAAGAAAGTTGAGAATTCTTCTTGAGCTCAACCCTGGGGTATCCAACTGTACATCTTACTGTAGCCTAGCCATATGCTGTGTGGTTGAATCAGTCTGAGAAAACGACACTACAGTTATTCTTGCTCATGAAAGCAGAAAACATTTGGGTGGATTTTTTGAGGTGCCTGAAATACAAAAGCTGCAAATCAGAATCAAATGTTAATGCAGCTCCTGTGCCCACATTACAAAAGAACTACAATAGGTTCCTGATGCAATAGATGCACCCTACCAAAATGAGATTCCGATTCTGAATATCTGTTGCTCTCCCTGTACATTATCTCTATGTAGATATACATAGACAGTCTTTCTTCATAAATATTTATCTAGTTCTCAAAGGCAATGTAACTAGTCACTACACTTTTCTTTAAATTAAAAAAATTGGAGGTTTAGAAGAGAGAGAGATCATACAAAAGTCTCAGGAGGAAAATCTTTATGAAACACTCATGTAAATTGCCTTATCTTATTGTAGTGTTATTACTTTTTGGTGGGTATGTTTGATGTTAAAATTTTTATTCACAATCCACTTCCTTGTTGTGCTTTGCTATTGAAGGAGAGCTTGCTTTATTATACCTTGCTCTGGCTTGGGAGAAATCCCCCAAATTGTGTTATTAAAAAAGAGATATAGTAGAAATGGTTCACTTTGAAGTTGGTTCTTATTGAAAATGAAAGTGATGCTTATTTTTATACCCAGCCTTTGTCTATGGGATGACAAAGCCAAGTTAGGATTTTTTCTTGATTGCCTCTACCTTTTTTATGAAAAGTATCAATATGGGGTAAAATAAGCAATAATCCAGGAATCAGGAATCTTTGGTTCTGGGCTCTCTCTATGCTGCCTATTAGCAGCATAAAATTAGAAGAGTTTTAAAGTTTTTCAGCCTCAATTTCCTAAATTGTAAAGTGAAATAAATGGATTGGGATGGTCTCCAAATTCTGTTATTTTCTAATAGGCCATATTATGTAATATATCATTAAATGAGAACGTGCTGGAGTTTCTTAGCATCATAGAAATAATTGACTTCCTGGATATTCTCATTTAATCCTCTGAGTTTATTTATTTTATTTTCTAAGAAAGGTGAAGAGTGAAAAGCAAGCATTTGATATAGGCAGAAGGGGAAAAAAAGACCAAAGAAGATACTAAAGGGTGCCCAGATGAGTTAGGTCCCTTAATTGGAAGGAGGAGCACACAAGCCCCCTCACCTTTGCCAACGTGAAGCAGCTTTCTCCTCAGGATTGGGCCACTTCTGTATAATTCCAGAAGAACATCTCTTGAGAGCTCTACACTGACGAAAACAATATTTGTGCCAAATGCCCTCAAGATTTGTGACAAATCTGTTTTCTGCAATGAAATTCAAGGATTAATTAGGACCCTCTGAATCAAAGGAAGCATCAGTGTAATGACTCCCTCCATTCTACCCACTTTTCTGACAAAATATCAATGTACAGTGATAATGTGTGGGCATATACACTTACGTGATTACACAGGAAATTCAGCAGTATCAAAAGGCACCTTGTAGAACGCCAAACCCAGAATTTCTACATAACTTTAATTTTGAACCTATACATTGAAGAAGTACAAGAATGACAAGATGGCAACTGGAAAAAATGGAAGGAACAGGAGTGTCTTACCAGAACGAAGAGTGATGGGGGAGAGGGGGATCAGGTCATCAGGGATGACAATTTCTGCTCTTGAAGTGACAAGGGAGAGGAATTTAATGAAATAAAGGGGAAGAGCATTTTGAAATATGTTAAAATACCAACTCAGAGTATTGGTGGTGTTTCATTGGGTTAACTTGGGTGGAAATGTGCCAGAAGTGATGGGGCCCATTTTAAGACACTCAGAGACTCTCTTTAACAAAAACAACAGAAAACAGGAGAAGCAGAGTTGAGTAGTCACTGTTTATCCATGGGGTATACGTTCCAAGACTCCCAGTGGATGTTTGAAACTGCAGATAGTACCAAACCCTATATATACTATGTTTTTTCCTATACATACATACTTATGAGAAAGTTTAATTTATAAATTAGGCACAGTAAGAGATTAATAAAAATGACTAATAATAGAACAATTATAACAATATACTGTAATAAAAGTTATGTGAATGTGGTCATTCTCTCTCTGAGATATCTTATTTACTGCATTCACCCTTCTTGTGATGATGTGAGATGATTAAATGCCTATGCGATGAGGTGAATGATGTACTGTTAGACCACTATTGACCTTCTGATCATATGTCAGAAGGAGGATCATCTGCTTCTGGACCACGGTTCCTCAGGGATAACTGAAACCTCAGAAAGGAAATTGCAGATGAGGGAGGATTACTGTGAATGTAATTTCAGTAAAGCAAAAAATAGAAGCAAAGAAAGGAAAGGGAGGAGGCCTTTCCCTCACTCCCACATTGGGCTGTTTCTCCTGTCACTCTCCAAATTAATTTCAAAAGTGAATGACTTTTTCACCTTACATATTTTGCATATTGAAGACATCCCCGTACCAAAGTTATAACATACTTTATGCTTTTACATTAACTGCTCCTGATAAATTAAATTCTTAAGTTATACCTTTATTTTATTCACCAGTAGGTGTCAATATACTGGTGTCTAGTTTCACAGACATGCCAAGAATGTGGAACATAAGGAAATGTTTGCAAATTAATCTAAAGGGCTTAACTACGTTGCAGATGTCTCAGTGGGCAATTAGGGTCAGGACATGGAGTAAACAATCAAAACAAATTACCAAAGGCCCAACACTGAAATCCAAATCTTGATATAGCAAGACTGAGCAATGAACCAGAGTTAGACATACCCCAAAAAGGTCATTAGGAGAATGAGTTCTTTTTTTGTTTTTTATGTGCACAATTTACTCCTGAGGAAGTTTGCATTTCCTAAGGATAACCCCAGGATTTAGATAACATTTAGCTCATTCTTAATCATAATTTTGAGCAAAAGCCAAAGTTAGATGCTTTAACTGTGTGATTTTAATACTGGAAGAGATCTTAGAGATAACCTGTGAAAAACCTTTTTTTAGGAAATGGGCCTGTTCAACTGGAAGAAGAGAATGCTGTGGTTACATAGCTATGGTCTTCAGATATTTTGAAAAGCTGTCAGTGGAAAAAGCAATACATCTACTTCTCTGCCTTAACAAGAGTAATCATTAATCAGAAATTTTAGAAGAGAAGATTTTTGGGACAGGAGCTTACTACCTTTGAGGGTGGAGCATTAAAAACAAGAAATTAAAAACTAAGCAACTTTAATGGTTAAGAAATTGGGTTTATGGGAGGGCCAGAGAGAGTAGGCTTTGTTACCAGAAACAGGAATCTGAGACCCTGGGTGTAAGCTGAAATCTCATAGACCTGTCTGAAGATGCTGGAGCCATAAGCAGACATGTCCACATCCAGAAATGCTACATGTGTCATCTCTTTCCTTTGCCTTCCAATCCTATTGGGACCCTCCATTACCCAAACCTAGTGGGAAGCCAGCTGACCTGGGAATTGGGAAAACCACCCGTCAAAACTATACCTGTCTGTGACACATAGCAGAGCAGGGAAAGGGCAGGGTAGGCTTCTCATAGCAAACATGCCAAGGATTGGCATGGTGACCCAGAGAACTTATATTGTCATTCAGTTTGGGTTGCATTCCTGAAACTTAGAGGTGACATTTGAGCAGAGATGCTGAAGATAACAACAAACTAGACTTGTGAAGACCTTTCAGAGAGCACTCCAGGTTGAGGAAACAGCAAGTGCAAACTTGTGGTGAGAGAAAAAGGCTAGAAGCATGTGAAGAGCCGAGAGGCATCCAGTGGGACTGGAGCAACTTGTAGGGGTGTGAGGGCATGTGTTTAGTGAAAGGCTGTAAAAAGACTGGAACTAGATTATTATGGCCAAGATGGGATGTCCAGACTTGTCCTAAGAGCAACAGGCCTCCATTGAAAAGGATTTACCAAGAGAATAACCAGTTCTGATTATTATTTTGAAAATACCACCACTCGGGGCCGCCTGGTGGCGCAGCGGTTTAGTTCGCGCTTGGCAGCCCGGGTTCGCGGGTTCGGATCCCGGGCGCCCGCCGACGCACTGCCTGTCAGTCATGCCGTGGCGGCGTCCCATATAAAGTGGAAGAAGATGGGCACGGATGTTAGCCCAGGGCCAGTCTTCCTCAGCAAAAAGAGGAAGATTAGCAACGGATGTTAGCTCAGGGCTGGTCTTCCTCACAAAAAAAAAAAAAAAAAAAGAAAAGAAAATACCACCACAGATGCATGGGAAAAAATGACCAAAGACACACAAAATAGGAATAATGCAATTTTTCATTACTATTTATTAACATACTTTATGGCAAGTTAATTTATTCAAAATATATAATTGAGGTAATAATGTGGTTATATTTCTAAGTTAAAACATGAATGAAAAAGTACAACATTTCTATGATCTGGAAGTATTTTACAATTTTTATGTATGTTTCCTTTTTTCCTCTATAGTTAACAATATGGTGCACCATACAATTGTTATGATGATTTATTTTTAAATCAGATTATATTTTGCAAATGTCATAATATGAGGGAATGTCAGTCCATGATTTCAGCAAATCAGTAGAATCTATTTGATCCCAAGATCAAATGGATCACTGATATATTTTAAGAATCACATTTGAAAATGCATACAAATTTTTTGATCTTTAGTTCTTATTACAGAAAAGACAAAAACAAAGTCTTATCTGGATGCTTATTTAGTGGTAACTTCTTTTTGAGTTTTTTTCTGCCACATTTTTCTTTAAAATGCAGTATTTTTATGGTAGCAAAACCTCATTTTGAGCATGTTAAAAAGGTATGCAGAGTTGGACCTGTGAAAATGAAGAAATCTGTGAGTAGAGCTTTGGATTTAATTTTCAAATCAGGATTTTACAGTTTTAGGGCAAAGAATGTCATGTTTTGCTTAGAGGTGTCTGTTTAAATATTGATCAGCATATATTCAGCAAAAGGAAGCAGATATGAAGGTCTTCTTATCTTCCTGCTCAACTATAAACAAGTATTTATTGAGATTCTGTTAGATCTTATTAGTCATTCTGATGCAGGTGTGTAAGTCTAGGTCTTATCTTAAATAAACACAGCAACTGTGAAAAGAGCTTATCTCCCTACTTACTTTCTGTTATGAGGAGGGCTTAGGGAGTCAAGGGATAAAACTTTTGCTTAACTCTTGAAATCTACCAGACCTGTGGCTTAGGGTAAGACACTGTTATCAGAGTCTCACTTTCTCCATCTGGAGACAGAGAAGATATCTCCATTAATACCTCACAATTATATTTAAAAAACTAAGAAAAAAGATATGTGGAGAATTACTGCATAAACTACAAAGTATACACCAAATGTAATATCTCCCTCCCCCTGGTGGATTGGAATCCTTACTTTGCAAATTTGATCTTCATTCCTGAGTCAAACATGTTTTGATGGTTTCCCTGACCCTAAGGTAAAGTAAAAATCTTTTAATGTGGTCTCCTGCCCAATTAATCCTCAATCTCTTCTCTTGTGTTGTTTCCCTCTCTCCTGTATCCAGCCACACTAACCCACATTAGAACCTCAAATTTGAGTAGAGTTTTTGAGCCCATGTGTTCCTGGTTCTCTAATGGAGACACAGTGGTGAAAAGATGACTAAAATTCCACTTTCATGGCACTCATACTAGAGCAGTAGTTACCAATGCAGTTGCCCAGGCAAGTGAGTTCATAAAGTGAATGTACAATGGGGTGTATGGATTGTGGCAAGAGGGAGAGAGAATAACCCATCTAAAGAGACTGATACTATTCAGCTAATCTGAGCTGTACAGGGATGTGGCTCTAGTATTACTCCTTCATCTTATTTTCCAGTTGAAAGCAGATATGCAAAGTTTTCTGTGTTGTCTCTCAGCATTTAAATATTGGCTAATGACTAATAGAAGAAAAGCAACAAAATACTGCTGTAAAACAAAATGTGTTTGCCTGCTGGATATGGTCTTCAGTATCTGGTTTATTATCCCCTTCTAAAGGCATCTAATCTCTGTCTCAGGACCTTTGCCCATGTCGTTTCTCTCACCAAACACATCATTTCTGCCATCAATGGCATTCTCCACTTCACCTAGAAAATTCCTATTCATCCTTCAGGTCTCAGGGAAACTTTCCCTCACCTTCTAGACCAGTTATTGTTGCATGTTATAATTCTTTATTCTGCCTTCATAAGGATCATATTTTCTTGTTATTAATTATTGTCAGTCTGTATGCCTAGTTCTGTGAGCCCCTCAAGACTGGGTTTATGTCTGTCCTCATCACCAACTCTAATGTCTTCTTCTAAGCAAGATTTCAACAAAAATTTGGGGGCTTGGCACTAAGGAACGCCTGTTCCACAAGGAGAAAACATTCCCTTTTCTAGAATTTATCATCAAATGAGCCCGTAATCAAGTTAGGGATATAATTTTTGATCCCCAATTAGGCCACTGATGAGGTCACCTCATTCCTGTGTGACTCAAAAAGTGAGCTGAGTAAAAAGTTTAAAACACTGCTTTACTGTGAAGATGATTTTCAGTGAAAAAATTCAGTTTTCATGCAACATCAAGAGATGGGTAACAGACCATTTATTCATGGGCCACCAAAATCCAACTTGCCCTTATCAATCTCTGGAAAGTTCCCTTGTATTTGTAACAACTTGGAATCCAACAGCCAAGCATAAGGTTTATAACATCTCTAACCTACTCAAAAGAATAAGGGTTATTTTTTGCACCAGGACGGTGCGATCTATAGTTTTCAAACTGGGTTACAACACCCCTATAGAGATATATTGCTGCATGCCAGGGGTATGAGAGCCACAAGGGGATCCTGGAAGATTGGCTCACCTTATTGGAGAATCAATTTTAGCCTAAGATATGAGAAGAATGTATTTTTATATTGACCAGATAAGAAAGCTGTTGTTTTACAGTATAGAAATATTTTAGGTAAAGTGTTTGGTTAAAGGATTTCCAGAGGAAAATATATAATCATGCAGTTCTGTGTGTTTGGAAATACTTTGCATTACATTAGTAGAAGTGAAATACACTAAATCAGTAGAATTAGGCAAACATGACTCAGTCAGCAAGTCGTGCATGTCTCAGTCAGCAAGAAATTTAGAAATATAAGGATGATAGAGGAAGACTCTATGGTTTTGATTTTCTTGGCACCGCATGAAAGTTAGAGGAACTGAGCTGGATTTTGGCAGGAGCTTGTACTGAGAACATAACTGAGGTTTAGTAAGAAACAGTTTGAAGTGTAGATCTATAGGATAAACTGGAGCATGAGTTCAGAAATTTCTCAGGCACCATTTCTGCCTGTTAGTCCTCTCACTGGCATGGGCACCACAAGTACAGGAAAACCAAACATTGTGAATGGATTATATCTCATCTACCCTGCCTGGCTGTGTTACCAAGCCTAGTGGGCTTGCCTCCTGGTGAGTTAAATAAGACTCTACACCAGTGGAAGTTGTCTCACAAAGTAAAGTGTATTTGCAGCAAATAGGAGGCCATGAGGAATCATTTCCAAAGTCATGGCGTCCCCAAACAAAGGGAAGCAGGGACCTTTATTTCAGATGGGAATGAATAGTCAAAAAGGAGAGGCAGGTATTTGCCTGCACAGGCTCAGTTGGAGAACGTGCTTCTACATAATGAGGACTAAGCTCCTCCTGGGGAGGTCTTTGCTGAAAAATAAGGCAAAGATCACGAATGCAGCTCTTGTGATGAGGCTTGGTCAGTTGTAGGATGTTTGGTGGTTACATCTCCCTCGCGTTTCTCACTTGGTCAGTTTCAGGATGGTTACATCTCCTTAACATACAAAAGGAAAAGAAACAACTTGGAAAAACAGTTAATTGCTTCCGAACCTACCTTTGAGTTTCTCAGGGCACCTGGTCGGTGACAGCTGGCATTGGTATTTGGAGGAAACTCTGGATTGGTCAACTGTGGGCTTACTTCCCACAGTGACTTTTATAAATTGGCTGGATTAATTAACAATTGTGACAGTAGACCTGCTATCTATCTATCTATCTATCTATCTATCTATCTATCTATCTATGTATCCATCATCTATCGACTGACATATCTGTATCATCTACCAATATCGATCTGTCTGTACATCAAAATAGGAACATTTGTTAATAGTGAAATACTAATTAAGGGCTTACAATGCAAAGTAGTTTCCTTACCTTACTTCTCATCCTCAGAGGATAAACAATTTTAATATCTGTTGGTTGACTTCTTATATACAAATATGTCTTAATTTAGATTTCCCCCAGAAGCAGATCCTTAGACAAGGAGTGAAATGCAAGAAGTTTATTTGAAAGATGAAAAAATATAAGGAAGAGACACAGGGAAGAAAAGTTGGCTAATATGGGATGTATTTTAAATCAGTTCACCATGATAAGTGAGTACAGATTAATCCTACAGGAAAAATCCAGGAAGAAATATAGAACACATACCTCAGAAATATCCCACTTGCTGGTGAAAAGAGCTGGGATTTGTGTACACCTTCTTCCATCAGGCAATGGTTGAGTTCTGCCTTGGGTGGTTAATTCCTTCATACTTCTGACCTGCCCCAGCGGTGGGCAGAGCACCCTTCTGGTCAAAGTCCTGAGGCACAGAGATGCAGGAGGCAGTTATCTGGAGAAGACAGAAACAGCAAATTCCAAAGGGATGTAGGCACGGTGCTGACAATGTCCATTCCAATATACTTTCACTAAATCTCTTTATATTCAATATTTTTTATAATTGATTGATTCTTCTCCCCTCAAAGTAAGATTGAACTCACACCATACTCTCCAATTATTCTCTTGTCCCCCAAAATTCATTATAATTTTTATTTTAGTGTTGCTTAGCTCTTTATCTTTGAGATAATACACATCCTATTCGTCTTCTATAGCTAGTATGTTTTGATATCTCCTTTTATAAGATATTAGGACCGACCACCCCCCATAGTTCTCTGTTCACATTCCAGCTCGTGTCTTTGGTAGTCTACTATTATTTAATCTACTTCCTATATGTAACATTACATGCTTTATTTACACACTCTTCTGTAACATATTTAAATCCCGAACAGTTTGCCTATAAGTTGAGTCTGTAGTTGAAAATTAGCAAGTAATAGCACCAAATGTATGCAGTCTCATTCCAAATACCATCCAATATGGATTGTTCTTAAATCTCTACAATTTTTGGCTTTATGCCGGCATGATAACTCTCTATACCTGCCCTACCATCCTCATCCTGGGAGTTTCTTTCATGACTTTTTGTGGTTGGAACTATTATTTCCTAGATCTCATATATTCTTTTTCTCTTCTTTATTTTACTAGCACATGTTCTCAAATAACTTTCTAAGGAATGGCATATTAGTGGAGGTATCTGGGTGTGTAAGTCCTCATATATATGAACATTAATTTTTTTCTTAATTTGTATGTCTGATAGTTTAAATAAGTATACAATTCTAAGTTGAGCATCATTTAATCCTTTAAAAATTCAACACCCTTTCTGACTCTCTAAATTTCTAGTTTTATGTAGGTGGCCTATCACTGTTCCACTCCACACTGACCTCCATCTCAGAATAATTTAGAATATTCACTTTATTCCCTGTGATTCAGAATTTCTGCAATGGTGTTTAGGCATGAACAATTTCAATTACTAGGCAGGCCTTTTAATTCTGATGACTGATGTTCTTTAATGCTGGGAAAATCCCTCCTATCTTTTTTTTTTTTTTGATTATTGAATTCAATTTTTTTCCTTTGTTCTTTCCTTTTGGGATGGTTATTTGTAAGATATTCTATATCCTAGATTGCTCCTCTGTTTTCTGTTCACTAAATTTTTATCTTCATCATGAAATCAGATTTTATTGGCCTTGTCTTCCAACTTTAATTAATTAATTAATTTTGTCTTAATTTTAGCAACTTTAATTTTCAACACTTCTTTCTTGTTTCATTACTTTTCATGATATTTTCTTCTTGCTTTATGGATGCATTATATTAAAGACTCTTTCACAGGGACCAAAATAGGGAGAAAAAAACATTTTGAGGCTACAACATAGAGATTCATTTGTTTATAGATCTTGTCCTTTTTTTTTTTTTTCTTTTAATATTATCAGTCTTCCTTCAAATGTCTGGCAAGCTGTGGCAATCTTTTCATGTTTATCGCTTAGAACATAGCAAATGTTGTTTAAGACAAGTTAGTCAACAGAAAGATTTTCCATTAGGCTAAGGATGCGAAAAGCCATCCAATATGTCTTTAGGACCCATTCTATCTTGTTCTTTTTATTTTGATTATTAGGCCATTATAAACTGTTTCTTTAATCATTGTTCTATTAGTATGTCAGTTAAGTTAAATGTGTGTCCTCGATCTACCTATTTTTTGGTAAGGAAGATTGGTCCTGAGCTAACATCCATGCCAGTCTTCCTCTAGTTTGTATGTGGGATGCCACCACAGCGTGGCTTGATGAGTGGTGAGTAGGTCCATGCCTGGGATCTGAACTCGTGAACCCTGGTCCGCTGAAGTGGTGCATGCAAACTTAACGGCTACACCACAGGGCTGGCCCCCTTGATCTACTTTTTGATCTAGCAGTACATATTTAAAGGATAATCTTTAATTTTCTAGCTCAGCAGGACATTCAGACTTCACCCTTCATAACTTCTGGGATGTGTGTCTCACCCCTCTTGGGTAGAGATACTCAACAGAAATAAATATTGAGAAGCACAAAGTGGGAAAGTAGGCTGGGAGTTGATAGATATGGTTCAACTCCTCTTTCTAATATTTACTGACTTTAGAATCTTGGATTCCTCACTTTTCTGAGATCCAGTTTCTTAATTTGACAAAAGAAAATAATGATGCTTTCCTATCTTATAGGGATTTTCTCTAAGTATCAAATTAAAACATATACATGAAATTATTTGGAAAACTTTTAATATTGTGCACTATTTTAGGGTTATAAAGGTAAATCAGATTTTGTCCCTATAAGAAAGAATGTCTCAGCCAATCTTAGAAGACCATCAATGGTGTCAGAATAGAGAGCAATGAATGCTATTAGAAAGAAATATTATTTCAAGCAATTATCACTGATAGAAATTTTATAGTTTGCAAGCTACCTAAGGAAGAGCAAATTATCTGTTTTTTTAAATAGTTTTCCTTTGGGTAAATTTCCCATTTTACATATAAGTAGGTTAGTATAGTCTCCAAAAAGTAAGAAAGTTTGCTCTAAATCACACACCACCAAATAAGAGATAGAACTGGTACTTAAAAATAATTCTGACTATATCCCTCATTCTTGTTTCATCACCAAAGATTTACGAGTGTATTGTATTTCAAACGAAAATTTTCAAGATTTAAAAAATGTGTTATAGAGTAGACAGGGAAGAATAGGCTTTAAAGAGCAAATGCTTGTCCTAAAATGAAATGAAATTAATAGTAAAAAATAGCAGTTGATTCGCAAGCTTCTTTAAAATAATCTCAATTAGAGATGTCAGGTGAATTTCTTCAATGATGATCATAATTTTTCTAGTTAGCAAAGTAAAATTTGAAACTCAGGCTTTGCAACTAGGATGATGTGAAAATTCAGAATACAAAGAAAGATAGTGAGAATAGCATTAGCTAAAATCAGAATGCCACTGTCCCTCAGGTTCTTAAATATGAATCCTCTCTATGGAGACTAGATAGGATCATGTGCATCGATATCAAAATGGGAATAATTTACCAAGACAGGTGCATTTTCCTGAAGAGTCAACTTCTGTATTCTCTAGGAGTTGTATCTGAGAAATCATCATGAGCAAAAGCTCCAGAAAATAAGAATTATAGTAACCCAGGCTTGAAAAACTAGAAGCGTTTACCTGCATAACGGAAGTCTTCGTGCTGATCTGTACCCATAGCCTGGCTAGGTTTATTTTAGCATAGAAAATATAAAGAAATAATAGTTTCAACCAGTGCAAATAATCCTGGAGATCATTAAAAATCAGGTGTCTAGCTGAGTATGGTCTCGCTAATATTTTGCTAACTGCCCTGAAAATGAACCATTATAAAAACAATGGTTTAGATTACTAGATTCTAATGTTAGTGGGAGATAACTCATTATTTAATAGTTTTATAGCAGTGACTCCTCAAATAACTGGCACATTATGGTATGGTTTGAGATAGACTGTTTCTAATTACTGGAGTGCTAACACATTTCTGTACTAAAATGTCCCAGGCAAAAGGAAGAGGGATCAGGTATTTTGGAGTATTTTCCAACCCAGAGTGGCATGGTGTGACTTTCTCCTTTGTACAATTCTCGGGATGGTTTGAAGTTTGCAATCAAGTAATGTGCATTGTAGGGCAAAGAGAATATGACTGGATTAAAGAGAGTCTGAATTTTAGTGTCAACTCTGTTCTTTACTTAGGTAATTGGTTTTGGTCTGATCATAACTGTTTCCTCATTTCTATGATGAGGGGATTGAACTACATGTCCCTTAAGTTTCCTTTAGGCGATGGCATTCTATGACCACGCCTATTAATCTAAATGTCAATACAATTGGTTGTAGACTTTTTTAGCAATTGCTGCCAATAAATCATGACATCAGGTAACTGTAATCTTGTATATTTCCCCTCACATTCACTCTGGGCTTGGCCATGTTACTGTCTTTGGCCAATGGGTTGTTAGCAAACACGTTGCAAGCAAGGGCTTAAATGATAGTTGTGCATTGTGTCTTCCCTTCTTGAGACACTGACCTGGAGCTGCCACATTAGAAATCCAGTCCAGCTTACTGTAGGACAAGAGACTTATATGGAAGGAACTGAGGCACCCCAACTGATAGCCAGGACAAACTGCCAGACATTTGACTGAGGCCATCTTGGACCTTCCAGCCACGTGAGTGCAGCTACACAAGCAAGTCCAAGTAAAACCAGCAGGATAACCACCAAGGCAACTGAGAATATCATGAGAAATAACCAATAATTGTTGTTTTAAGATGCTAAGTTTTAGGGTGGTTTGTTACAGATCCATAGATAACTAACACACCATTTGCAAAGGGCTTCACATAAATAGAATACTGAAATATAGTTAAAATAATATGAGAATATTTTCTTGATTATTGGAATGTGAGTACTAAAAGAAAAGAGATCTTGTCGATCTTACTCATCACTATGTTGCTAGCACTTAATACAGTGTTAACACTGTATCAGTTATGTATCATTGCATGACAAATTCCTCCCAGACTTGGTGGTTTTTATACAGCTGACATTTATTATCTCATAGTTGTTTTGGTTTAGGAATTCTGGCATTGCTTATCTGGGTCCTCTGCTTCAGAGTCTCACAGGCTGAAATCAAGGTATTAAGGAGGGTTGTGGTTTTGTCTGAAGGCTCAACTGGGGAAAGATCTAGATCCAAGCTCACTCACATGATTGTTGGCAGGATTCAGTTCCTTGCAGACTGTTGGCTGTGTAGACTACAGTTCTTTGCCGTATGGGTCTCTGCAACATAGCACCTTGCTTCATCAAAGCCTGACAGAAAGAGAGGGTGCCAACAATATGGAAATTTCAGTATTGTGTAACCTAATCATGGAAGGGACATCTTATCACTTTTGCTGTATTCTATTTGTTAATCTCTAGGTTTAGCCTGCACTCAAGGGCAAGAAATAACACAAAGACATACATTCCGAGAGTCAGGGATTATTGGGAGTCATCTTAGAAGTCGTCTTCCTATTAAGGTTCATAATAAATCCTGAACATATTTTTGAAAAGATAAATAAGTAAATAAGCAAGCATGTATTGATCAACAAATATGTGTCAGGCATGGTGCTATGTGCTGGGGATACTTAATGATACAGTCCCTGCTTTTTAGAGCATTTAGTAAAGGACACAGACTTGTAACAATTAAAGCCATACAATAGAGAGTGCTAACCTGTAGCTTTTGTGGAATGCATAAGGTGCAGATGGAATTCAAATAGAACATGATTAATTTTGTTGGGTAAGTCAGGATGAAATTTCTTTTGAGTATGGTAACTAAGCTAGGGTTTTAAGGATAATTCATCATTTTCCATCTCTGGAGTTGGAAATAATGGAGAGAAGGACATTTCACGTAAACAGAATAACATATTCTAAGGTGTGTGCGTGTGTGCATGTGTGTGTGTCTGCGCGTGTGAAGCAGAGAGTGAAGGACAGACAGATATTTCAACAGGCAGGGATTTTTTTCCCAAACAAAATATCCTATCTTACAAAGTTTGTTGAAGAGCCATCTGTCCCACAGTCTTTAGGTGACCCAGTGAAGGTCTAGAGCGGAAGGCGGACAGCCTAGTAGGTGGAACGATAGAATACAGATGCAAAGAGGAACCCAGATGCAATTGATTGCACAGTGGCCCCTATCTCCAGAATTGTTCAGGTTAATTGCACATTGGAGAAAATTGACTAAGTTAGTAGTTTTGAGGAAAACTGTTCTAAAGCCAATCATTTCAGATGGGAAAGAGGAGGTCCTTCGACACCAGGGCATTCCTGAGGTTGCATTGTAGAGAAGAATTTAATGATCTGTAAACTTTCACATCTGTTGACAGTTGCTCTCTGCCGTTATCATAGCACAATGAGAGGGAAGTGTGATTTTTAAAATAACTACTGAGATTTATTAAAATTACAAATAGAAGTGAAATGCATACAACTAAGGGAGTGTCACGTGGAAAGACTCTCTTACTATGTTTTACATTGGATTAATGAGATTGGTAAAAGTGGTTTTAAAATATTCAAGAGCATGACTCAGATTCATAACTAAATTCAAAGCCTGGCTCCATTACTTACTAGCTATGGGTCCTTGGGTAAATCCCTTAACATCTACAAGCTTAAGAATCTCCATCTATAAAGTCAGAATGTAATTACTCACCAATTTGTGTTGAGAAGTCAATGAGAATGACCATAAAAATGCCCTAATCTAATAGACATTTGAGTTTCTTTCCTTTTTTGTTACATGCCCCAAAGTTTGGGAAAATATATCTTAGAATGCCTCTTATCTTGACCTCCACTACTCACTCTTCATAAACTTCATAATTAGACAGTGTTGTATTTGACAGTGTTCCCACTGAACCAAAAATCTGTTATCAAGAACATTCCCCAAAAGCTAGATTCACTCCAAGTCAAGTCAGAAAAGGTGATTGTCTTCCAAGATGCCCAATACTAGTTAAGTCCTGAGCCATATCATCAAGAGAGTGAGGCAAAGAGATGACTTGTTTAATCCAAAGAGAGACCTGCTGAGCATCCAATCACGAGAGGCCAACATTGCAATTTTCCAAGGCCAGATACACATTAAAGGTTTGTTTGTCTAGACCAAAGGCTCTGAAGTCCTATGGGAGATGACATTGCTTCTGGTGCTTATAAGGAAAAGTTATCTATTCATTCTCTGAATTGCAGAACTGTGCTTCATGCCATCTCAAATGGCACATATTCTAGCTAAGAGCAAAATGCAGCACAAACAGATTGAAGGTGCCTAGTTTCAGATTTGGTGTAGGGCAACGGTGGAATTGGACATGTTAGGTACACCTGAAGTTTTTGAAGGGAATCTGATGTTACACCTCATTTCTGAAGGCAAAGACAAGAGATAAGTGGCAAGAAATTCAATCAATCAAGTAGTGTTAGAAAACCATGTGCGTGATGGCCGTAGTTTAAAATAAATGAATGAGATGTACTGGTGAATAGCAAACTAGAGGGAAGAAGGAATTTTCTTCTAATACCTCCAAGTGATTGTCCAGTGTCATACTCAACATTTTTTGGTAGAAAAATTAAATGTTTTTTTCAAAAATGAAAAAAATGCATAGATGTTAATGAAAAGTTCTTACTGGTAAAATTTTCCCTACATAGAAACTGCCTTTATAGACCATCAGCCCATCATTCTTGGTTCCTTCTTCCTTTTCCATTTGACAGCTTTTTAGATACCCTACTCTATTCCCCACCCCCGCACCACTACCACACCCACACTCATAATCCTCTCTCACCCAGACTTCTTACCTCAAATTCCCTTAATCACTATACATATTATTACTTTAAGATGTCTCCTCATTCTGGTCACACACCTGTCTTTGTCCAGAAAAAGGACAAGGCATGAGGCATCTTGACTCTTCTACTTCTAGACATCGTTTCCTTAATTTTTCTGATTTTTACTTCCTTAAGAGTAAACTATGTAGAAATTGCCTAACTTGGATCCGCAAGTTGTTGGAAGGGATGATATGAGAGCCTGTGTATAAGGAGACTGTGGAATGTCTAGGATAGAGCAAAAAGGAAATGATTGCTGGTTATTACTGCTATTGCTGGTGTTACTAGTAGCGTAATATTATCATCATGACTATGAGTATGACTGCTTCGCTTTTGAGACTGCAAGCTTCTTGGAGATGGAACTTTGATTTTCTTTATGCATGTCTTATTCAGTACCTAATATAGGGTCTTAATAGATAAGGTGACAAAAAATTTTGGCAGCTTGGATAATAGTTAGAAAGAAAGTCTAAAGATGAGTTGACAATAAAGAAAAAAAGAATGTTGGAAAGCTTCTCCAAGAAAATTTGGGGAGAGCAATTAGAAGGATAGCACCCAATTCTCAACACAATTCTCTCTTCCATCATTTAATCTTAGTGTATAAAACATCAAGTTAAAGTAGACTTCATGGATTCTGGGACTAAAGCCACTGATTTAACGTTAGTGCTCTGAGTTTTATGTGGAACCAAATTTAAATACTCCTGATTGGCTGTCCATCCTATATTCAGATTCACTGAGCATCTACACAGACTTTTTTTTTTTGGAAGTAAAGCCCTGGCTGGAGGATGCAGGAAAAGTTATACATTACCTATTGGGCAGCTGAAGAAAGTGTTACAGTTTATAGTCACACACAGGTCCCCTGAGCTGTTAGGCAGAGGCAGAAACCACACATAAGCAACTCTCCAAGCCAACAATGCGGAGCTCCTTTTTATTGATAATTATCTCTTACATATCTGAATAAACTTAGGCTCCTGAAGGTGTAAAAAATGCCCTGGAGGTATAGCTAGCAAAAATTAACACTCCGCTGCACATCCTAATTAGGATTTAATTAGGGAATTAAAAAAAAATGCCGAGCACATGTTTTCACCAAGTACATAATCACTGACTTATTGCTTGTAGGTTTTCTACATATTTTTCATTGTAAATATCCAATTATAATTGTCATTTAGGTCAGACTTTAAGAATTCAAAGTCTTATTCAAAATAATGAGAATTTGTTTCCTTAAGCATAATGTCCTCTAGTATAGTTTTTACATCTTTTAATTTACTATGTAGTCTACACAGTTTTCTCTCCAAGCAGAGAATCTGGGTGGTGTTTTCCTCATGGTGTGATGTATTACTCTTCAACATAGCCCCGTGTCTTTTATTTACAACCGGTGCATAAGAAAAAAAAGTGACAACCACATCTGTGTTCTCGTTCCTGGGAGATTTGTAACAAACCATGACTGTAAAACCGCAGTCTCCTTTCCATAGTGAATGCTCTGTGTATGCCTCCAACTCTGACCGAACTTTTGGAGTGATTTATAGCAGATCTGTTTTGACCTGCTCTTAATAATATTCAAATTAAAGTCACAGTTGGAAAAGAAAGTGGTATGTGCCATGGAGTTCCACTAAAGCTATAGAAACTGTTCCGAGTTTGATTTGTGACCACTGCCATCAGCTTTTAAAAGCCACAGCTGATGGAGAATAATGCCTGATGTTGATTTCTTAATCACACCACCATTATGGAAATAACAGGTTGCTACGGTAATAATCATTACTCCCTTTCTGATGGTATTTCAGTGCCTTTTACAGCCACTTCTAATGACCATTGAACTGTTTGGTCTAATGACTGAGAAGACTCCAACATCTTTATTCAAAAGTCACTAATGATAATTGTCACCTATCACCCCATTCTCCAGAGCCCAGAACGTTTGTCCACTGAATCCCATTATCATCACTGCAGGTCCACATCCCAATCTTACTAGACTCAAGTAATTAGGCCTGATTTATATCTGATCCAATGATGGCCGCAGTCATTTCTCTCAAATTCATGTTTTCTGTTGTGTCTGATTATCACTCAACTCTAGAAACATTTTTAAAGTTTTTATTGAAAAAGTCATAAATATGATTAATGACAGCTTTAATGTCAGTAAATCAGTGAAACATTTATAACTACATTGATTTTTACAGTCTGGAGTACTGGTTAAGAGCAAGGCATCTGGAGTTGTAATGGATCTCTGTTTCAAATCCTTGTTCCATCTCTTAATAGCTCTTGTAACCCCAGGCAAGTCAGCTTCTCTGAGGCTCAGTGTTCTGTCTCTAAAATGGGAATAAGAATAGTGTTTCCCTGATACAGTGGTTGCAAGTATTAAACCTCAAAATGGTAGCTATTGAAGTATCTTTTCACATGTTTATTTGCCAATTGTATGTCTTCTTTGGTGAGGTGTCTGTTAAGGTCGTTGGCCTACTTTTTAATCAGGTTGTTTGTTTTCTTGTTGTTGAATTTTAAGAGTTATTTGTTTATTTTGGATAACAGACCTTTTTCAGATGTGTCATTTGAAAATATTTTCTCCCAGTCTGTGGCTAGTCTTCTCATCTCTTGGCATTGTTTTTCGCACAGCAGAAGTTTTTTTTTTTTTTTTTTTAATAAAGTCTGGCTTATCAATTATTTCTTTCATGGATCATGCTTTGTTGTTTTATCCAAAAAATCACCATCATGCTCAAAGTCATCCAAAGTTCCTCCTATGTTATCTTCTAGGAGTTTTATAATTTTGTATTTTACATTTAAATCTGTGATCCATTCAAGTTAATTTTTGTGAAGAGTGTACGGTCTGTATCTAGATTTTTTGTGTGTGAGGAAGACCAGCCCTGAGTTAACATCCATTGCCAATCCTCCTCTTTTTTGCTGAAGAAGACTGGCCCTGGGCTAATCTCCTCACCCGTCTTCCTCTGTTTTATATGGGACGCCGCCACAGCATGGCTTGACAAGCGGTGTGCCAGTCCATGCCCGGGATCCAAACCCGTGAACCCTGGGCTGCAGAAGTGGAGAATGCAAACTTAAACACTATGCCACTGGCTGGCCCCTAGATTCATTTTTTGCATGTGAATGTCCAGTTGGTCCAGTGCTATTTGTTGAAGAGACTATCTTTGCTCCAGTATATTGCCTTTGCTCTTTGGTCAAAGAACAATTGACTATATTTATGTGGGTCTATTTCTGGGCTCCTTATTCTGTTCCATTGATCTCTTTGTCTGTTCTTCCACCAATATCACACTATCTTGACTATTGTAGCTTTATTATATGTCTTGAGGGTGGATAGTGTCAGTGTTTCAGCTTTGTTCTTCTGTAAATATGTGTTGACTATTCTGGATCTTTTCCCTCTCCATATAAACTTTAGAATCAGTTTGTCAATATCCACAAAATAACTTGCTGGGACTTGATTGGGATTGCATTGAATTGATAGATCAAGTTGAGAAGAATTGACATCTTGACAATATTGAGTCTTCCTATCCATGAACATAGAATATCTCTCCATTTATCTAGGTCTTCTTTGATTTTGTTCATAATAGCTTTGTAGTTTTCTCCATATCAATCTTGTACATATTTTGTTAGACATATCTAAATGTTTTATACATTGGGTACTAATGTTAATGAGATTGTGTTTTTATTATTTTATTTATTTTTTGGTGAGGAAGATTGGCTGAGCTAACACCTATTGCCAATCTTCCTCTATTTGCTTGAGGAAGAGTGGCCCTGAGCTAACATCTGTGCCAATCATTTTTTACTTTGTAAGTGGGGATATCTCCACAGCATGGCTTGATGAGTGGTGTAGGTCCACGCCTGGGATCCAAACCTGTGAACTTGTGCCAACAAAGTGGAGAGTGCTGAACTTAATACTTAACACTACACCACCGGGCCAGCCCTGAGATTGTGTTTTTTAATTTCAAATTCTGCTTGTTCATTGCTTCTATCAAAGAAAGTGACTAACTTTTATATATTAACCTTGTATTCTGCAATCTTGCTTAATTGCTTATGAATTCCAGGAGTTTGGGTGTGTGTGTGTCTATTATTTCAGATTTTCTACATAGACAATCATGTCATTGACAAAGACAGTTTTCTTTCTTTCCTTCTAAAAAGAATAACTTTTGGGGCTGGCCCCGTGGCCAAGTGGTTAAAGTTCTGCATGCTCTGCTTTGGCTGCCCTAGTTCATGGGTTTGAATCCTGGCTGTGGACATACTCCACTCATCAACCATGCTGTGGAGGCATCCCACATACAAAATAGAGGAAGATTGGCACAGATGTTAGCACAGGGCTAATCTTCCTCAAGCCAAAAAAAGATTGCCAGTGGATGTTAGCTCAGGGCAAAAGCTTCCTCACCAAAAATAAATAAATAAATAAGTAATAACTTTTATTTTCTTTTCTTGTCTGTTGCATTAGCTGGGACTTCCAGTATAATCTTGAAAAGGAGTGATGAGAGAGGATATCCTTGCCTTGTATCTCATCTTAGAGGGAAGGTTTTGAGTTTCTCACTATTAAGTATGTTGTTAGCTGTAACATTCTTTTATCGTTATTATTAAGTTGACGAAGTTCCCCTCTATCCCTAGGTTACTGAGAGTTTTCACCATGAATGGATTTTATAAAATGCTTTTTTTACATCTATTGATATGATTATGTGATTTTTTTTTAACCTGTTGATGTGATGGGTTAGATTAATTGATTTTTGAATGTTGAATCAGCCTCTCATACCTGGGATAAATCCCACTTGGTCATAATGTATAATTCTTTTTATACATTGTTGGATTCGATTTGCTAATATTTTACTGAAGAATTTTGCATCTATCTTCATGAGAGATGTTGGTATGTAGTTTTCTTATAATGTCTTTGTCTGGTTTTGATACTAGGGTAATGCTGACCTCATAGAATGAGTTAAGAAGTATTCACTTTCCTTCTATCCTCTGAAAGAGATTGTAGAGAATTGGTATGATTTCTTCCTTAAATGTTTAGCATAATTCACCAATGAATCCATCTGGGTCTGGTGCTTTCTGTTTGGGAGGGTTATTAATTATTAATTCAATTTCTTTAATAGATATAAAGCTATTTCATTGAGATTATTAACTTTGTGGGCAAAGAGTTGTTCATATTACTCCTTCATTGTCCTTTTAATGTCCATAGGTTTGGTAATGATGCCACCTCTTTCATTTGTGTTATTAGTGATTTATGTCCTCTGTATTTTTTTCTTAGTTAGCCTGGCTACAGATATTACTTTTTCAATGACGTCTATCCTAATCTCCCTATGTAATTTATAACCTAACTCCCAAAGCAATCCTGATCCTCCTTAATGGCTTTTAATTTCTTATAGCACATATCACTTTCTAATTTGCTATGTGTGTTATTTATTTTTATTTCACATTTATATCATATCATATTTTATTTCATATTTTGTATTTATATTAATATCATAGTTAATATTGGCCTCAGTCCTCATAAGTTCCATGAGGAAAGGGGTAATTCCAAGCCTTATTTGGATATACTTCAAGTACTTGGTATATTTCTTGTACATAGTAGGTGCTCAGTCAGTGTTTGCTAAATCAATGACCACATCCTGAAGATAAGAAAAATCTCTTAAGGAAAACTTCATTAAAAAAATCAAAACTACCCCTCGATATCAGATACAGAGTCAGTGTGTATGGCTTTGATTCATTTATGCAACTTATATTTACTGAATGCAAGGTAATGTTTTATGTATTGTATTTAATGTATTATGAAGAATAAAATGATTAAACAGACATCGTCTTTCCCACAAATTTACTAAAGACTGATAAGGGTAATAGAGAAGTACATCATAAAATGCTTCCACATACTAGATTATTGATTAATTTTTGAAACAAAGCTGCTAAAGAGGATTTACTAACTCAATGAATTAGAAATAGGTAAGTATCATAAGAGTGGCATAGACAAATTGCTCATGATATAGTAGAAAGAATAATTCCTTTCATTTGAAATAACAGGGAAGTTTCATGGAGGAGAGGGTAACATTTGATTTGTGCTTTGAAGGATCTATACAACTTAGGTTAAGAGGAAGATAGACTAGCTGTTGAGCAAAGAAATTGTGGTCATAAAGAACTAGGCACATACAGAGAAGAAGCTGTTAAATGTGGGGCATAGAAGGCCCTAAAAACTAATTTAACATGTCGATCTGATGAATGTTGTTCCACTGTGCTTTTTGTGAGGTACAGTGCTCAGCATGACACCTAGAGTACAGCTAATTAACATTTCATTGTGTTAATGAAAGTGATCTTAATTGCTTTGGGGACATATTTTCACCCCACCATGGGATATCTTTTGTTTTTAAGGTCTTCCTTTATTGGAGAAATGTAATATATACATATATATTATATGATACTGATTTTTTGAAGTGAATATTAATAACATGAGTAAAACAGTTTGATTTCAGAAAATAAAGATATGTAAAGTCACCGTAAAGCTGACCAGTGAGACTGCCTTTTTGATGTAAATAGACTCCAAGATATTATTCTGTGAGTGAAAACAGTTATATTTGCCCATTGCTAAAGTGTAGATGCCATTTTTTTTAGTTCCTGTTGGTTACCACATTCAGTGTTTTCAGTCCTGCTTCTAAAAGAAGAAAGATGTTATTTTCTTACATTTAGAAAATGTGCTGATGCACAAGTACAACCCTCTTTATATTTGTGGTTGCAAGCTAGAGCACTGGGATCCGGGGGTATATTTAATACTTGCAAATGAAAGAAAGCAAATGAAATGAGATCATAAAAGAGGAAGAAAAGTTTATCTCCAAAGGATCTTGTTTCAAAGTTGGGAGGGTTTTTCTGTTAAGAGACATGTTTTCCAAGATTGATTCTTCTAACACTCTAGTCTTCATTAGACAATTAGAACTGGAGGCATCATTGGAAATTAACTGGATGAGCATTTCTCGTATGGAATAAAGGAAAGAACAGTTCGAAAAGATGACATGTCAGAGAATATGTTGGTGTCAGAGCTGCTCCAACATTATTTTTGAGGAATGAGGCAATTAACAGGAAATGAGAAGAGGGTACTTTTCCATGGATGCCAAGCAAAAAGAATCTTGAGAATTCTCAGGCTAAGGGTTCCAGGATTAAGATCATGAAAAGAATTTTGGTGCCAAATATTTTAGGGACAAACCAAATGTAATTTTTTAAAGCTTTTTAAAAGTATATTCACATGCATCAAAATCCACCCATTATTGGTGTATAGTTTGATGAATCTAGTCAGTGAACAGAGCCATGCAACAACTAACAAAATCAGGATTTAGAACACTTCCGTCATCCCCTAAAATTGCCTCATGCCACTTTTCAGCTGATCCTTGGTTCAAGATAACCACATATTTTCTTCTGTGCTTCAGTTTTGCCTTTGTAGAACTTTCATATAAATAGAATCAAAGAGTATATAGTCTTTTGTGTCTGGTGTCTTTCACTTATCATATTTTTGAGATTTATCCACATTATTACATTACCATGAGTTTGTACATTTTTATTACTGAGTAGTATTTCATTGTGTGAACATAACACATTTTATTTATCCATTTTCCAGTTGATAGCTATTAGCTTGTTTACATTTTTTGGCTATTATGAATAATGGTGCTATAAACATTTGCATACCAGTCTTTGTGTGGAGATGTTTTTTTTTCACTGTAATGTAGATACTTAGGCTGGAAACTGTTGGCTTTCATAGTAGGAATTTTTAAGAATGAAACCAAACTAATTTCCTCAGTGGTGGTACCATTTTGAATGCCCACACTCATTATAATGAAGGCACTGGTTCTACATTCTCACGAACACTTAATATCATCAGTCTTTTTAATTCTATTTATTCTAACAGGTCTATAGTGATATTACATTTTTTATTTAATTTGCATTTCCCTCATGATCAATAGTGTTGAACATCTTTTCAAGCTCCTGTTGGCTTTATTCATTGGTGAAATGCCTTTTCTCCATCTTTATTTATTTCTCAAATTGGATTACTTTCTTATTATTGAGTTGTAAGAATTCTTCATCTATTCTACTTTCAAGTCCTGTCAGATATTTTTTTTCTCAGTCTATGGCTTAACTTTACATTTCTCTTTTAATTGTGTGTTTTACATCAGCAAAAGTTTTAACTTTGGTGAAGTCTGAATTTTTCTCTTAAGATTTATACTTTTTGTTTCCATTTCAAGAAATGCTAGATTAACCCAAAATCAAAAATATTTTCTCCTATGTTTTCTTCTAGAAATTTTGTGGGTTTTGCTCTTCTGTTTAGAGCTATGTCCTATTTTGAATTAAATTTTGTATATGGCTTGATGAAAGGGTCAAGATTTATCTCCATGTGGATATTCAGTTATTTCAACACCATTTATTGAAAAGACTATTCATTATCCATTTTCTGTTTTGACAATTTTGTGTGAGACCGTTTCTGGAATCACAATTCTATTTCATTGATCTATCTTCTGTCATTGTGCCAATAACAAACTGTTTGATTACTGTAGCTTTATAGTACATCTTCAAATCAGGCATGGTAGTCTTCTAACATTATTCTTCTTTTTATTTAAATTGTTTTGACTATTCTAGGTCCTTTGAATTTTCATAAAAACTTTAGTCAGATTCTCAATTTGGTTTTAAAATCCTGCTGGCTTTTGGTTGTGATTGCTTGACTCTGTAGATTCAAAGGAAGATTTGTCTTTTTAACACTATTAAATCATTCATTCTATGAACATGGTACATCACTTCATTAATTATGTCTTCTTTAATTTCTCTCATTCCTATATTTGTAGTTTCTGTATACAAGTTTGGCATACTTTCATTAAATTTATTACTAAATATTTTATTTACTTTTATTGATTTGTAATTGTGCTTCTATTGATTGTGATTGTGTGCTTTTAAACTTTGTTTTAACTTTCATTTTTGGATTACTTGCTAATTAATTCTTGAATATTGATATTGTATTTTGTGAGTATGTGTGTATGCAAATGTCGTATGTGTATTTACACACACACTTTTTCTTAAGGTGACTCCAATTAATCACCCCAATTTGTGATCACTGATAGAAAGCCTTGGGCAAATAATTGACTTTACGTTATTTGAGATAAAACTATTGTAACATGAGGTACTATTAAAATTATAAAGAACACATTATGGAATAGAGACACATAAACATTTTCTTAGTTTCTGTTAAATACATAAAACTCTCATAATTTTTTTATCATTTTATGTTTGGATATTTTTTCTTTATTGGTGAGAACACAAGTTCTACTATCTTAACAAATTTCAGTTATACAATACAGTATTATCAACTATAGTCACCATGTTATTAGGTAATCAGAACTTATCTATTTTTTAAAAACAAAATATTTATTTTGCAGAGAATATTGCAAAGTCAATATGCAATTTTAGATCTGGAATATATTCATAAGGCAGATGAAAGACAAAAAAATAAGTATAAGATAAAGGAATAAGACCTATCTCAGATGACTGGAATTTCCAGAAATTATTTTTGAGTGAAAAAAGGAGCACAATGTAAATAACACAATGCTACTGTTGTAAAACTGAAAAATGTAAAATTGAAAAACTTGATGTATATATGGGTGTATGCGATATAAACCTCTACAGAGTTTTATGTCAATGAGGAAAATATGTACTAAAATATGTACTAAATGCTACATGGGGAAACAAGGCAGGAGCATGACTAGGAGAAAATAAGCAAAAAAAGAAAAACTAGATAAGTTAATAAAATTGTGCATTTATATCATACAAGCATGCATTTCCACACAAATTAAAATACAAGAAGCACTTTTAATGATGGCCATTATTTATATATTGTTCATTATTTCCTGGGAGCATCCTTCCAAATTCTACTCAATCCTTACCCAAGTTCCAGAACATGCTATTATTATCCTCATTTAACAAATGAGGAAATGAAGGTTAACAGCACCTCATTCACTAATCTAAGTTCACATAGTTGGAAAGTGGTGGAGCTGAGAGTTACACCCACGCAGCCTAACTATGACTTATTTCCTTTCCCACTGTTGTACCAATATTTCTTTTTTTTTCAGCTTTATTGAAGTTTACTTGACAAAAAGATTTGTAAGATATTTCAACTGTACAAAGTGATGATTTGATACATAAACATTGTGAAAAGATTCCCGTCATTGAGCTAACTAACACACGCATCACCTCCCATATTTATCTTTTGTGTGTATGTGAGAACGTTTAAGTTCTACTCTCTTAGCAAATTTTAATTACACAATACAGTATTATCAACTGTAGCCACCATGCTATATATTAGAGCCCCAGAAATTCCTCATCTTACAACTGAAAGTTGTGACTCATTACCAACCTCTCCCTATTTCCACCATACCCCATCCACTGGCAAACACATCTCTACTCTCTGTTTCTATGAGTCCAACATTTTAAATTTATTTTTTTTATTTTATTATTTATTTATTTTTTTGTGAGGAAGACCAGCCCTGAGCTAACATCCATTGCTAATCTTCCTCTTTTTGCTGAGGAAGACTGGCCCTGGGCTAACATCGGTGCCCATCTTCCTCTACTTTATATGGGACGCAGCCACAGCATGGCTGACAAGCAGTGCGTCGGCGGGCGACCGGGATCTGAACCTGCGGACCCTGGGCTGCCAAGCGCGAACTAAACCGCTGCGCCACTGGGCCGGCCCCTAACATTTTAAATTTAGATTCCAAATATGTGAGACCATGCAGTATTTATCTTTCTCTCTTTGTCTTATTTCACTTAGCATAATGCCCTTCAGATTCATCCATGTTGTTGTAAAGGGCAGAATTTCCTTAGTTTTTAAGACTGAATAATATTCCATTGTGAATATGTGTTTGTGTGTGTGCATATATACATATATATATGTACATGCATATATATTTTTGAGCTATTTTTCTACTGACAGACACGTAGCTTGTTTCCATACCTTGGCTATTGTGAATAATGCTGCAATGAACATAGGAGTACAGATATCTATTGAAGATAATGGTTTTGTTTCCTATGAAAGAATACTCAGAAGTGCAGTTGTTTTCCTCATACTGTTTTCCATAGTGCCTGTATGAGTTTACATACCCACCAACAGTATTCAAGGGTTCTCTTTTTCCACAACCTGCCAGCATTTATTATCTCTTTTCTTCTTTACCATAGACATCCTAACAGGTGTGAAGTGATATCTCATTGAGGTTATGATTTGCATTTCCCTGATTAGTAATGTTGAGCACTTTTTATGTTCCTGTGGCTATTTGTATGTCTTCTTTGGAAAAATGTCTATTCAGGTCCTTTGTCTATTTTTAAATTGGCTTGTTTGTTTGTTTTTGCTATTGAGTTGTATGAGTTCCTTGTATATTGATATGCTAAAATTCGTGTTTTGGAAAGAAATTTTTGTTGAGCAGGTAGACAGTGGATTATCTTAGGTTAGAAATAAGAGCTAGTATGGCTAATTAGGTTAATACAATTCCAGAAAAAATAGAGAAATATAAAGTATCACCTGAAGAAGTGATGCTAAAGAGAGAAATAATATATGATTTCAAGAGATATTAAGATGTAAAATTTTTTGGAAGTTGAGAGGAGAGAGTAAGGATGATTTCTATGATTCTAACTTGAATAACTGATTGTATTACAATATCAAAACATGATACAGAGAAAATGCAGGAGGAGGAACAGCTTTGGAAACTATGTCGGAGGGGTAGGTAGAGATTGTTTAATGCACTCAGTTTTGGTCTTGTCAAATTTGAGCTGCCAGTGGGATCTGTATTTGATGATATCCACTGCACGGTTGTAAGTAAGTGCCTGAAGCATCAGATAGATTGAGGTGTCAATTTCCAGGTCATCAGCATAAAGAAAGCAGTTAAAAGTACAGGCAGGGATGTACACTGAACAAATAACAAGATCAAAAATCTAGAAAACACTGCCAAAAGTTAGTCCTGGGGGAAAATTCAATGACACAGAAGACCAAGTCTAAATGTTGGGAGGAGAACACAGAAACTTCTACCACAAAAACTGATGAAGGGTTTTAAGATAAGGAATAATTAAGTCTAGTCAATATGGTAGACTCAGCTGACTTCAGATGTCTCTTTTATGCAACAAATCTGCAGTTATACTAGATAAAATGCATTTTTAACATAGCCAACCAATCTTGAAAGCAAGTCTCTAGGGGACTAGAACTTAGAAAAAACTAAAATTTAAGATGTAAGGAAATTTAGAATAACAAAAAAGATTACTGAATTCTTCAAAAGAAAACTATGCATTGTTTAAGTGCACTCTTCTTTGCTATCTATCCTAATCTTTCATTGCCTTTGAGCTATTGTACAATTCTGTAAATTGTAGAATACTGAGGGCAATGCAAGATAATTCTTGTCTATAGATGTGCAAGTGTATTCTTTCAGTGGCAAATTGACTTCCCTCGCCTCATGGAAAAAACTAGTTTTGCATCTCTATGTGAATTCATTCTAACATTTCTGTTAAAAAACAGAATTTGGGGGCCGCCTGGTGACGCATTGGTTTAGTTTGCTCTTTGGCAGCCCGGGGTTCTCCGTTCAGGTCCTGGGCGCCCGTCAACGTGCCGCTTGTCAGCCATGACCTGGTGGCATCCCATATACAGTAGAAGAAGATGGGCACAGATATTAGCCCAGGGCCAATCTTCCTCAGCAAAAGGAGGAGGATTGGCAAAGGATGTTAACTCGGGGCTGGTCTTCCTCACAAGAAAACAAAAACAAAATTCAACTGAGTATATTTGAAGATTTGATTGACTTTATTGAACAATTCATAAATCTGGCAGCATTGCATCTAGCAAGTAAAGAGGAGCTCCAAAGTGCTATGGAACGGGAAAGGTTTTAAAAGGCAGGACAAGGAAGTTGTAAAAAGAAAAAAAAGATTATTTCAAATTAGATCATTTTCCTTTGGGGAATGGAATGGGCCCATGTGACAGATTACCTCATTGGTGCTGACCAGATAATTCCTGACTGATGTGTTAAGGCTACATTTCAGGGGGAGGTTGAAACTGCAGTGAGGTTAGTATTAAGCCAAGGTTTGTTTGCATGGCCTAGCCTAAGTGACTCCATTTTGAGCCTGTGGTTTTCTTTTTAACATTTCTTTATTCTACATAAGTGTTTGATTCTTTCATTTCTCCTTTGAACCTGTTGTAACATCTGCCAGGCTTACTCATTAAACAATGAGTTAAATAAAATATTTAACACCTGTTTATTTTATATCTGTATGAAAATCATAATTTTACCTTTTTTAAAAAAAATAATTATCTTTTAACAAAGGTGAGAGAGAATTCAATATGGTAGCCAAAATGTTATGGCACCACATACTCTTCAGGGACTGGGGTATTAATTTGTATTCAAGGATGGGAGAGCAGATCTCAGAGCCATATATGACAGGATGAGGAATCTCAAAAGTTTTTCCTATCCATACAAAGAGACTCTAGAACTCACACAGTGGTCTTGCTTGTGGCAAAGAGACTAGATAATAGCTAGTGCTGTCGGTGGAAAAAGAGATTGATGTTTTGGAAAAAGAACCTAAGCTCATTCTCTAAAAGATTGTGGATATTTTGTTCCCATTTATTATGTGGTGTTCGAGATCTCAAGTTGAGTTTAACATAAAATCTATATCAAAATGTGAAAACTCTTGCAGTGACAAATATGAAACCACTGTATAGGAATGCACTCAGGCTGCAGTTGAATAGATTCCCAAGGGAATATTTCCTCTGAAACTTTACAGCCAAAAATTACTAGCTACTGCAACAATCGTTGAAATTCACACCCCCAAATTAATAATGATGCAACAACCTCAAAGAGATTTTATTTCTTTGAATGTTTCAAAAATATCCCTTTTCTAAAAAGAAGGAGAACTCTTAAGGCAAGAACAAATTTCTATGAAGGATAAAACAGATTTTTAAATGTAGAAATGTCTTTAGAAATGAAAATGGTTACTGGAAAAATCAATAGCAACATTAAACACCAGATTAAAGATGAATAAAGAGAGAATTAAAGAATTGTCTGCTAGACTTGAAGCTATCACTGAAAAGAAGGAAAGAGATAAACGTGGAAACATGAAAGAGAAATTGGGAAATGGAAAAGAGAAGGAAATAATTGAAGGGAAGCAGAATTTGCCACCCCAAAATATGCCTCTTTGGCATAAGGATTATTTTAGGCTGGTTATTCTTAAGAAATAGCAGACATAGGAGAAGATCTGAAAACCAATAGAAGTTACCCTTTTGTAAGAGATGTTTACAATTATCAGGGAAATCTCCATTTGTAAGGGTGTCCCTCTCTGTACCAGGAAGAGGAAGATGACTAAATCCTAGAAACTCTCATCAATGGAGAAGGAAGTGACTTAAATCTGCATAACAATCTTAACACTTGTTTACTGTGCTTTTCCTGGTAACCTCTCATAACTGGCTGCCTTTCCCCAACATCTTTTGTCTTTAGCTAGAGATGGTATTTAAGGTGGTGGTTTGGGCCATTTTGGGGAGTTACTCAGTTTTCCTGAGTGTCTCCCATGTATACAGGAGGTATACATGTTATTAGACTTCGGTTTGTTTTTCTCCTTTTAATCTGTCTTTTATTACAAGTATCTGGGACAAGAACCTAGAAGAGTAGAGGAAAAATAATTTTTCCTCCTCTAAATAATTTTAAATTTTCTTGTAGCACATATATAAGTAAAGGTAATATAGGAGAGACAATAACAGAAAAGAAAATAGATAAGAATTTTACAACATTTTAAGGACAGAAATATAACCTTAGATTGAAGAAACATACCACATTCCATGTAACATAAATAAAAATAAACCCATACATAGACATGGCCTGATGACCATGACAAAATCTCAAAGACAAAGAGCTAAGTTTTAAACTTTCTGAAACGTTGTCCCCTATCCTTAAGGTAAGGGCTTACAAGTATCTATTTGATTGTAAATATAAAATAATATATAGAATTCAGGTTAAGTTTTTCAAAGTTTACCTTACTTTTCTTAGCCTATATTAAATTGAAGCAAAATACTTATCACTTTTGCTTTCCAAAGGATTTGAGAGTTTATAGTTGATAATTGAGAGAATATGAAGCAAAATCATGTGGCTTCTGAAAAATAATATGTAGAGAGTTGAAAAGAAAAATAATTATAAAGATAGGAGACGAGAGAGAGTTAAGATGGCAGGTTAAGTAATAATTAGAAACATATCTATTATAGCTAGAGTAAAGATTGAATCTTGATGTTTTTCATTTTCTACTAAAAATGAAGTACATGAGTTCATCAGGAAAGAGTAGCAGTCCTGTCCAGAAGAATTTGTCTGAGTATGTTCATGTAAGAATCAATGAACAATGTAATCATTGATAAACTAGATTATAATATTTTTTGAAAATGTAAAGATCCTTTTCTTATATTCTTCTCTTGTCACCCAAAACATAATATCAAAGCAAAATTTTGAGTGACAATTCATGGGATGGCAAATAGGGGCAGAATGGAAGGGGTAGATGAATTCGGGTATGGCATTCTCTGGTTATCTTTTTTAATGAAGGGATAAAGTTGAGGTCTCTTGAAGAGTGGAGTACATTTAAAAATTAATAGTATTCCCCAGGCCGGCTAATTCTGTACTATGAAAATATTTGAATTATGAGGGGTAAAAACCTTAAAAATAGGTATTTTCTTAAAAAATACAAAAATCTTTGTGCTTGTATTTTAACGTATTTCTATTAAAGAATATTTGAAATTACATACCACCATCTACAAACGTTTCTTGCAAGTATTTGTAATACTTTGTATCACAAATTGTTAGGTGCATTTTTGTGTTTGCAATTGGGAAGATTGATTTCAATGCCTTTTAATTCCACAGATTCATCCAACATTGCTTGCCATTTCATTGAATAGTGTCAAAAACAGAGTAAGAAGAGACCCAAGTTATTTTCTTAATACACGAAAGAAATTTCTAGGCTCAGGGATTTTGGAGACATTTATGGATAATTACTAAGTCGCTTGAGTCAAGAAGAAAACTTTTCTAAGTGAAATGTAGTGCTCTATTAAAAAATCTACATGCTCTGCCTGACAAGTGAAGTGAGTTGTTGGATGTAGAGAGAAAATGTATGCTAATTTAATTATCTTGAGCACTAAATACCCAATGGCAAAACTATCACATGTTCATTTTAAAATTAACCTATTTTAAAACTAGGAAGCATTATGGTGGCGTGAGAGTGAGATGTGGGGTATGAAAAACCAGGATTTTAATCCTGACTCCACCGGACACATTTTATCAAGTTATTTTATCAATAAATTAAGGATAAAAGACTTAACCATGAAGTGTTACTAGAGTTAAATGAAATTAAAAGTTAGAAGAGCCTCCCATTTTTTTGTGGACCCATGGTTACTATATTTATGAGAAACTAGTTTAAGTATTGTTTATATTTATGTTCCCATCTACCTTAAGTGAGTATTTTCACCTCCATCCTGCCTTGTAAATTCTCAAACTGTTCCTCTTCCTTTCTTCTCTGGTGTTACTGTAA
Organism: Tapirus indicus; assembly: GCA_031878705.1. NCBI lineage: Eukaryota > Metazoa > Chordata > Mammalia > Perissodactyla > Tapiridae > Tapirus > Tapirus indicus. The sequence continues at coordinate 24,192,089 of CM062927.1, read as the reverse complement.
TTTTTTAAGCTTTCCTTTTCACTCACTTGGAGTATTCCAATGTCCTCCTAAATTACTAGCTCTGGATTCCGTCACACCCTTGTCATTTCCTTGTTCCAGCATCGAACTAATCTTTCTAAATGGACACCAATATAATCAAGTGTTCCTCATTTTTATAACTCTTCACTGTTGCCTAATCTTCACTATTTGCCTCATTGAGGCAGATTCTTCTCATTTTAGCTCCTAACCCTTTCCTCACAGCTTTAGCAAAATCACTAACCATTTTTAAAAACATCCTATGCTCTTTTACGACTTACCAACTTTGTGCATGCCTGCCCCACTGTCCTTCTCCAATTGTAAGCTCGTTATCTAAAGCCAGGTTTAATTGTAACATTCTCCTTGAATCATTCTCAGCTATTCACACCCATACAACTCAGCATGGCTGATGTACTCATAGAACAGACATATATACTTTATGATGGTGCTTAGCACATGTATAGTCCTCTCCCTATTGGAATGAAACCCCTTATGTCAGGAAATGTAGCTATTCATGTTTCTTTCCTAGGATTTGGAATATAGTATACAATCATTAAATGTCTACTGTGTGTAGGGGAGGAAGAAATTTTCCCCTGCCCTTGTAGGTTCTTCTGGCTGGTCTAAGAATGAAATTGATATGAGACAGAATAACAGGAGAAAAATCAAACCAGTTTAATAACATGGATACATGGGAGAAACTCAGGAAAACTGAGTAACTCACCAAAATGGCCAAAGCCAACACCTTAAATAGCAAAAACAAAACAAAAGAAGACGTTGGGTGTAGTCATTTGGGACTTCAAAAGGGAAGAAGGCAATTCACATGGAGATGGAAAAACAAATGTTTGGTAAACAAATGTTTGCCATGACTTACAGAGACAATGGGACATGGGGAGGGCTTGGATCCAATGGGCCTTGCTAGGTTCCTCCCTGTCTACCATACCTGGTTCATATTATATTGTAGTTATGTCCGGTGATAGCTCCTTCCTGGAGCAGGCCTTCTGTCTTAAGTTCTTTTAGGCAGTTAGGGGGAAGGTCAAAGTTTCTTCCTGAGTCTTTTTTTCTTAAATATAATGAAGCCAAAGAGACACATTTTGGGGTAGCAAATTCTGCTCCCCTCCCTGTGCAAAGGATGAACCGAAAGCCACATAAGACAATACATACTTTTACTTGACTGTGATATTGCTAGTTTAGGGGAAATATGTATTTACAAAGTTGTCTGTAAACAAAGAGTAAAAATGTGGGCAATTGGCTCTGTTCCTAGTATTGCTTTCCAAATGTCTGCTCAGTGGAATGTTTGAGGAGTTATCCCAGCCCTCTAGGTCTGGGGAGCAGTGACACTGCCACTCAAGGAAAAATTCCTTAGAAAGGGAAACTGTGAAGCTGGCTCCACTGGGCAGTCAGCCTGCTTTGTGGATGACCTCAAAGCCCCATAATCATTTCAGCTCACCTGGAAGTACAGAGTTCAAAGCTGAATGAATGTTTTGCCAAAGGTTGGGAAGTCTTCAGAATCAGCTTCTAAAATCTAAATCTCAGCTGTCTAGAAAAAAATGAATAAAGACTCTTTAATTAGGTGGCAATATTTCCATTCCACAAAGGTCTATGGCATTAATTAAAGCCATGGCTGTAGGTTTCTCTCTCAGTTTTGAAATTTCAACAATTTGGCTGGGTTTGACTTAGACTGAATTCAAACTTTCTGAAGCGCCCTTTTTAATATCCGTAATTCCAAATTTCAGTCCTACAAAATGTGTAACACGAAGACGTTATATTTTTTTTGAACTTTGAGTGGCTTTTTATACCGATCTCATTTGCACACATAACTTAATAGGTTTTGCAAGTTTGGAAATAGATAACCATCACCTTTTCTGACAAGTTTACTTTTACCTGGTTGGTTATTATGATGTCAGTAGGTTCTGTGATCCTACAGCATTTGGTGCTCACACTCTCTTCTCTATACTAAATCTCTTAATTGTTCCAGAAAGTCAGCTTTTTATAGCTCAAAATTGGTTGGTAATATGTTAACCAATGAACATTTAGTTAAACATAGAGAGTACAGATTTATATCCTGATTTCATATTGATTTAAGTCAAATTCTTTCCCATTTGGTAGTACTTTGAGTCAGGGCTGGCCGGAGGCAAAATTGTGAAGTAGGTTAAGCTGCTTTTAGCTGTATCCAGTCTTCTCTAAGGGTCTATATAGGAGGTGGATCTTTCAAACTGGAAATGATCCTTTATACAACGAAAGCTCTTTCTTTACTCTCTAGAGGAAGTGTAAGGGAAATGGCCACCAATATCAGACGCATCCTATGGATTCTGTTGTATATTCTAATAATGCTCTCGGGAGTTTTTTATTGAGAAATGTTTGGCTGTAGAAGTAGTAGGGAAGCAAAACTCAAGCTGCATATTTTGCATTCTTTGATGATTGCTTCTGTGATAAGATGGTACTAATGCAGGGGATTCACAATCAATAGGCAATGGTCACTGCCCAACAGGAGATAACAATCTGGCGAGCCGGATAAATTCAGAAACTTGCAAACGGCCTTGCAATGCAGCAAATGCAATTATAGGGGTATGAACAGAATGCCATGGGAACATAGAACACTGAGTGCCTGTCTACACCACCATGAGGAAGTTAGAGATAAGTTTTGAAGAAATTCTCGAAGTTTCCAGGAAAGCCAGAGAGAGGGGACAAATTTTTCTGTGAAGAGAAGAAATGGCGGTAAATCCTGTAAGTTCCTGGTGTGTACAAGGCATAGTTAGCCTGTCCATGTGATAGAAGTATTCGTGGAAGGTGAAGCTGGAAGTCCCAGTTCAGGGCCAGATTAGAAATAATGAATGCCTTGGCATAGTTAGGTTTCACTTTATAGGCAATAGATTGTTAAAAGTGGTTCTAAGCAGACAGGTGACATCATAAACTCTGTTTTGTTGAAGTTAACCTATGGGAAATGTGAGGCATGACGGAGGATATGGAGATGAAGTGAGACTTTTAAGAGTTAATTCTGAGGTTGAATTGTGTGGACTTGATAGAGAGAGAGTGTGTGTGTGTATCTGTGTGTATGGGGGAAGGTAATACAAAGGGAGGATTAAAACTTAGTTTGGGATCCCCAGAGGCTGACTCAGATACAAAAAAATCAAGTGCAAGTAGTTTATTTGGGAGGCAATTCCAGGAAAACACTGAACGGGAGTGGGAAATGACAGAAGGAAGCAAAGTCACCTAAATAGGGTCATTATCAAGCTAACCGACATGGCAGGTGACTGACACTTACTCTCGTGGGGAGACTCTGGGAAACTATATTAATTACATAACTCGGTTGTCTTAACTGAGGGTGAGGGAGATGAAATACTTATATAGGAAGTCCTTTCTATCATTGTCCACCACTAGGGAGTGTTAATTTAGCAGCATTTTTGCACTTGCCTGCCATGATTTGGAGTCTTTCAGCAAAGACAGAGAGATATTGACAGTTGGAAAGTGGCTGCAGGACATTTTAATGGTGAGGTCCTAGGTGTATAGTTAGGGCACTAAAAGTATCTATAAAACCTAGAATGGTTAAACCTAGTATCTTCCAGTTTTGGTGTGGATTTTTCTTTTTTTTTTCACCTTGTCCCTAGCTCAGCAGTGTCATCAATATCTATTTCCATCTCATGCTAATCCTCTGTGCTCTCATACCTGTTGCTTCTTTATAGAAGGATTGTTTTTCATTGAAATCACAATATTTTTTCAATTAAAGTTCAGTCATTTAAATTAGTCTTCATTAACTGTATTCCTATAGTTCTAATTCTATGTAGATTTCATCTTCTGTGACAACTCTATTTGGTAGCTGCTTCTTCGAACATCATGATAAGAAGGATTCTGATGCTGCATCTGGACTTGGGGAAAGGAGAGCCATGGGAAGGACTGCAATGGGGTGAAACACAAGCCAAGTATTTGCTATGTTACACTAGCGATTTATGTTTCCTTATATTATTTTTTCTGCCCAGGTTTGAGATGAAGGACAAGATCTTACATTTCTCTATGTACCCAATGGCTAGGACATAGTAAGAAACTAATAAATGTCTGGTCAGACTCTTCTAATAATGCATTTGGAAAAATTGTATCCTGTATACTGTCCATTATAGTTGACTATTGCTGTTGATTTTTCCATTTATATCAAGGTATTTGGCTTCACATAACACAAAAAATGTCTTCCTAATTTCTCTGACTCCCTTGAATTTTTATTTATATTAGCAGTCACAAATAAAACACCTTCCCCATCCCCACCCCTAAACACGCAATACACATAAAGTACCCTAGCAGGCTGGAAGCAGGATTGATAGGGTTAGAATCCAATTGTTGTACGTGGTCGCTAAGAGTTTTTCCAACAGGAGAATGAAGACTAAAGATTAATTAAGGATAGAAAGAGCAGGACATAGAAAATGACTAGGAAAAGAATGGACCAGAAGCCAAGTAGGATTACAGGTTGGAGGTCGGGACAGAAGAGCCGTTCAGAAACATCAGCATGCTCTGATGCCGCCTGTCACATCACGTTCTCTGTCGCCCTGGAGTATGCATGGAGCTTCATTAGAGACGTCGTGATCATTTCCCAACTAAGACCATCCTGTTACTTTGTCTTTGCTTTTATCCTTGAATTTGCTTGACAAGAAAATATTCCCAACATAGCAGAGTGGCTTAAAAACATGGACTTTGAGTCAGGAATACATGAAGTCAAATCTTTACTCCAAATCTTTTATCTTTATTGATGGTTTGAGGGTAAGTTTTCATTTTTCCTCCCCTCTCTCCATTTCTTCAACTGACGAATGGGGCAATATACACTTCTGATATTTTTTTCCTTTGTTTGTTTTGAAAAAGATTAAATGAAAGAAAACTTTAAAGAGCTTAGCAGAAAACATTGCAGAGATTTTGTTTGTTTGTTTTGCTCATGATGAAAATGTGTCTCTTTTAACACTAAAGAGAGAGAGAGAAAGAGAGAGCACACTGCTTAGTCTAATAGAATGAACACCAAAAAGTTGTAATGCCAGGCAGCAAGATCAGACAGCTAAAACTCCCTCTGTATAATGCCAGCTCTATTATCAATTATGACAAAACACTTTTTGCAATATAGCAGAACTAACTTCTGTGTTATTTCAGACATGCAACTGAGGAGTCTTGTTTTAACCGAGAATTAGCTGGGAGAATGGTAAGAAAAATAAGGTGACAGTCGGTGCTTTTACAGAACTAGATCCCCTTCTCTGGGACTTTGCTGTCTGTTTGAGTAATGTACTAAGACCTGTAGAAAATACTATTCAGGTTGTTTGAGCTACATAGGTGATCTGCAAAGGATGCCTAGAATTTTCATGACATTCATGGAATATTTATTGTGTGTGTTCAGTGTGTGAGGCATGATTATACAAGATTATAGAGTTTAGAACATATGTTTCCTTCTACTGGAAAATTATAATTGTGTAATCCATTACATTCCATTTCTTGCCTGGTCACAAAGACTTTGAAAGCTAAAATTAGTTCTGTCCCAGTGAGTAATTTTTGTCTCTGGATATTAATGTTCTTGTTTCCTTTTCTTTTTCAGAATCTAGACTTTTAAATTTCATTTATTCATTCAATTAGTATTGTTAAGTACATATCCTGTTTCCAGGACTGAGTATAAGTGAGAAGAAGGCAAATATGTCTGCTACCCTCATGGAACTTTCACTCCGTTGTATCTATGACTAAAATTGTTTGTGGAGGTTGCTGGGCAACTACAGAAGGGCCAACTATAGTATGTAGAGAAAGTGAATCTCCAACCAGAAGAGCATTATTTTATATTTTTAAATAGTGATGGAGATTCACATGTATACACACAGACTCCATCGTGGTTTTGCCTTCTGAGTTAATCGGGATTTCCCCCCATTTTTCTACATGTACAAAATAGCCATATTTTGTCCACGAGTGAGAATGATGTCAAGGAGGACAGTGGCCTTGGCCTAGCCATCTAATGAAGAGTTATTCTCTAAATTGATTGACTCAGGAAAATCCCTGAGTGGTCAGAATCTGTTATCCTTCAAGTCTTTTATTTTCACATTTACTCTCTGCTCTCCCAGTGTATATTTACTACTTTATTCTATTATGTAGACCTTGGCCTTCTGCGAAGGTCCATGTAACAGGTAGAGAAGGAATATTGGCATTATATATACGTGTGTCTGTGTATGTACACATATATACGTATATGTATATAAATCCATATATATAAAATTCATCCATTTACCTTCAAAGGAATTGGTTAGAAGCAGTCAGCTCCCTTCCTCCTCTAACATTAATTTCATACTTATTCTGTTACGACCATTTGTGTCCATTATTTAATCTTCACAACAACAGTGGAAATATTGGTTAGAATGGTGGTCTTGCTGCATCACCCCTTGGTTTTCTCACTTAATTTGACCAATCTGGCTCATAAACGGGACTCTCTTTCTTCCTTATAACAATCTTTGTAGCATATGGGATCAGTCAAATTTTATAGGAAAGACAACTGAGATGCAGGGAGGTAGTAACTCACCTAATGTTATGCAGCTGGTAAAAGACATTAACTAATATTTACACCACTCAGATCCTACTTATTCTCATTCTTTGCCCTCCATTTATTCATTCAAGAAATATTTATTGGGCTCTTAAGATGTGCCATACATTTTTATAGACTGTGAGGATATAGCACTGAAAAAAAAAAAAAGAAATACATTTTTCATAGAGTTTATATTCTGGTGAGGGGAGGTAGGCAATTAGAATAAGAAAAAAATATAATATGCCATATGGTTATCAGTGTTATGGAGAAATCTAGAACAAGGAAGGAAAATAGAAGCCACCATCATCACATTAAAAAGAAAATATGTTATCAAAGCCTTGAAGAAGGGAAGGCAATGAAAAGACCCAAAGATTATCTGGTACCCAGAGCACTGGGCAGACACTTTGTATTTTGACCATCAAACTACAGATCTCAGACGTACCGGCCAGGTTTGGATCAGTCACATCTCTCCTCAGTTGTCAGTTTTTCATGTAGCAAATCAAAGTGTCTCCCAAATTGCCTCCAAAATTCACCTCATGTCATGACTCATCTCAACCTCTATCCTCTAGGCTGGATGATTCTCTTTTCCTCCTCTCAGATCTCTTTCCTAGTTTTACTTTCTTTCTAACACGTATCCGCTTTTTCCTAATTTCCTTAAAACAGAAGTTCTTTCTACCCATGCACAAACGTGTACCTAATTACTTCACTTATTTGAGTCACACATTCAAATTGTGATGAAAGTCTAGCAAAAATAAAGAGGGCAAGCGTTTTGAAAATTGTTTTATAGGCTGATGCCTGATTACCTTTCAAACTTTCTCAGTGGCTTTATTTCTTTTAGATACGGAAAATATGCTAATTTCCATGGCAGATATACTGTGTATGTTTGCAAAAAAAGTAGCAGTATGCTCAGCTGAGATGGGAGGAAATATTTTGATAGATACCAGCTTTCTCAACCTAATTACACAGACATAACTAATTTTACCCATCAGCCATGCATAAGTTCATTGCTATTTCTAACACTTTCCCAAACTTAAACTGAAAGTATTTTTTGACACACATCCCTTGCCCATATCATGCATTAGTATTTGCTCTATTGAAAATAATAAGTAAGAAAGGTTTTTCAACTAGTTGTTTCAACATTCTACAGAGTATTATTCTAGCTACCAATTTTGAATGCCTCCTGTTTGCTAAGAACTATCATAGATATTTCATGTACCTTATTTCATGTCATTTTTTAAATAAACCTTAAGAGTGTATATATATATAAACTTTATCAATTTCAGAGATGAAGTAATTGAAATGCACTGTGTTAAAGCATTTACTTGAATTGTTCAAGACCACTTAATTTACATATAGTCACTTTAGGATTTGCAGAAAAGCAAATAGATTTGACCTACAAAAAGACCAGCCAATCAATTTACTGGATCCATTCTTTTTTTTTTTTTTTTTTTGTGGGGAAGACAAGCCCTGAGCTAACATCTGTTGCCAATCCTCCCCTTTTTGCTGAGGAAGACTGGCCCTGAGCTAACATCGTGCCCATCTTCCTCCACTTTATATGGGACGCCGCCACAGCATGGCTGACAGGCAGTGCGTCGGCGGGCGCCCGGGATGCGAACTCGCGAACCCCGGGCTGCCAAGCGCGGACTAAACCGCTGCGCCACCGGGCGGCCCCTGGATCCATTCTTTTAAGAAATGACCATTTATGGAATTATGTTAATTAAGCATTCAGTTTTGTTTTGTGATTAAAGTTGGAAACTGAGAGTGACCAAGAAACTCAGGGAAGGATAGGAAGATGGAACAGGGAAAATTTAGGGGTATATGGAATTTGAGAATCATAAAGGTTCTAACTACATCTGGTAATGTCTATCAGTAGGAAATATTTGTAAACTGGGTAATACACAGGATTGGGTCAGTGTTATTTTGGTATATCCACCTCTCAAATTTTTCCCACATTGTGTTCTGAAAATAACAGTTATGAAATGAGAGGCTAATAGCTGTTCTACAAAATAATAGTATTACTCATAATAAAATAAGAAAGTGTTGTGGGCTCAAATGGGTTTGAGAAATGCCGTGTTTTATATTCCTGACTCTCCTTTGTTGATTCGTGATACATATTAACTGCCTACTGAATTGAATAAGTCTTGCAAATGAAGAAGTTTGTTCTATGAGGGTTCTTATTTCCCCCCAAGATTTTCAAAATATTTTTGAGTATAGAACACATTGAAACAAGTAAACACCTAATGTATTATAAAATATAAGCATTAGGTAGAACAAAATGGTTTGAGAATTGTGTAAGGCCAAATTCTTTGGCCTCACGTAGAAGCCCCCCACAATTTGGCCTTCTATGAACTTACTGCTCTTCAGTAGATTATGTTATTTTATAAAGTAGTTTAAAAAGTGTTTTGATTGTGTTTAGTAAGGCTGGTTCATTACCTAAGCCCAATTAACACCTCTCAGGGAAGCAAATAAAGTCTTATGACTTTCATAACTTGTTTACTTTAATGTTTATATAGAAACAACAAGTTTTTAAACAATGATGTTTCCCCAGTCAAGAGTGAGCATAATGAAATTGATTTTAACGATTAAATTTTAACTGTATAAATGTATAATGTTTCAATGTTTTGTGAAATTGCCAGTAAATTGTCATAGCATCTAAAATTATACATTTTATTATTTTAAATGACTCAGACTTGTGGGAAAAATATCATTCACCATTGTCTCCACTGTATTTTTGACCAATTTGAGCTAAAATAAATCAAACTAAATCCTTTAGTGCATGACTAGCCTCCAAAAAATAATTTCTCTCTATTTCACCTGGTCTGCATGGTTCTTTTAATGATGAAATATGGCAGCACGCTTCTAAAACTCTAAGAGTACCATTTTCAAGGTTTTTCACAGTGGGTTGCAACATCAGATATCTATTTCTAGAACTCTACTTCAGCTGGCCTCCCACACACTTTGGATTGTGGAGATTATTAAAAATTTAAGCAATGGAAAAAAATTTATATTTAAAACCAACACAATATTTTAAGAATCTTCCTCTCTCTCTCTTAAAAAAAAGCTGCCTTTAAAAATTAAAATACAAGGGGTTCTCAGGTTGGGACGGATTCTTCAGTTATCTAACCCTCACTGTGTATGAATCTTGGTAGGCATTTGATCCACATTTCCTCGAACATCCACCGTACCTGAAATCTCTAGAAGTTGCCTTCTTTTTGCTGGACAGCTCAACTAGGACATGTTTCCTTGGTCTGAGCAGAAATATCTCCATTTAGAATCTTTCACATTGATTTTAGGTCTCCAAAACTTCTCAAGCCATACTGTAGTCTTACATATTCCATAGAAAATGTGTTTCTCAAAAATTAGATGTTTCCTTGAACTGAGGGGTAGCACAGAACTCATATTTGCATGAAGAATGGGCCCCACCCTTTCACACGTCTGCGCCTCCCCCCATGCTGTTTGCAGAGGCTGAAATATCTTTACATTTTACCACTTCCATTCCCTGAACCCATTTCAAATTCATACTCATCCTTCAAAAATTTGCTGAAATATTCCATTTCTCTGACATTTTCCTTAATCTACTCAGGAACGTTCTCTTTTTATCACTCTTTTCCTGAAACACAGAGAACTACCCTGTTTGCCATTGAATTCTTCAATCGGTTTTGTGACAAAACGATGTCCCTTAATTTGTTTCGGTGAGTAAAACTTAAAATTTCCAAATACCACCAAGGGAGTCGAAGTTAAAACATGACAGGTATACTTTTGTGCTTAAACCTTCTCATGCTACCACTTGTACAACCCTGGGCTTGCAATCCTTGCAAGTTAATGGTTCAGTCTAGGAAGGTCACAGCAACCAAAACAACTTAACTGATTTAGCAATATTTAAGCTGAGACACAAAAACTTGGCTGGGACTTCAAACTACGGGAAGATTTTTTTTTTTTATTTGTTTGTTTTGTGAGGAAGACCAGCCCTGAGCTAACATCTATAGCCAATCCTCATCTTTTTGCTGAGGAAGACTTGCCCTGGCTAACATCTGTGCCCATCTTCCCCTCTACTTTATATGGGATGCTGCCACGGCGTGGCTGACAAGCAGTGCGTCGGCGGGTGCCCGGGATCCGAACCCGCAAACCCCGGGGCTGCCAAGCGCGGACTAAACCGCTGCGCCACTGGGTGGCCCCGGAAGATTTTTTTTTTTAAATTCTGAGATGGTACTGGTGCAATTAGTATCATTGAGTCAAAGAGTCAAATATTAGAGAATATTACTGCTTTGCTTATGTAATGGCCAAAGCTCAATACTGATTGGCTTAAATGAAATCATGTATTTAAAGCATGTAGCATAGTTCCTGACACTTAATAAAGGCACATAAATGTGGTAATTCTTTAAGAATTTTTTTTTTTCTAAATAGGAGAAACTTAAAGAGGAAATCTACTTCTGTGCATAAAGGGGCTTTGTCCTTTGGAGGAAGGAGAAAGCTGGCTGCCTATTAATAAATTCTTGGGACCTCTCTATTATGGTAACACAATATGCCTTCCTTTCCAAATCACATGACATTCAAAGGGAGTGGAAGGCCCCTTTTTACAGGTCAATTCAGGCCATCCCAGTACTTTGTCTTCTTCAAGCTATATTGCCAGTTCTCAGCACCATGTCTTGCATTCCAGTATTTGCTACATAAGATGAATAGATGAATGAATGGATGGACCCTTGCCTCAGTCTTATGAGGATATGCATTAATTAATTTTTAATGAAGGTCCTTTTTTTCAGGACAGATATTCAAATTCATAGGCACTTCAGATACCAAAAAAAGAAAGGGAAAGGAAAGAAGAAAGAAAAGAAAACTTTAATGTGGTATTACAATAAAGTTAAAGTATTAATATTTTCCCAGTCTCTCCATGTACAGTCTGACATCCTTCTCACTTTCCACACTTCATGTGACATCACTTTACACTTTTCTTACATTGTTTTTCTCTCAGATTTTTAAATATGTTCAACCCAAGTCTCTGTTACTCAGGCCTCTTGCTTCTGCTCGGAATTACTTCTCTCTTATCTCTCTCTATTATCCTTTGCTCTATTGCCTGGCTAATTCTTGTGTATTCATTATTCATGTCTGCTCAAATGTCAGTTCTTTGGGGAAATTTTTCTAGGTTCTTTATTCTTGGTTGGATTTCATTGGTATAAACTCTCCTTAAAATGCATTGTTTTCCCTTCAAAACACTTATCACAGTTTGTAATTATTTGTGTAATCATTTAAGGTCTTTTTTGTGTAGTAATTTGTGTAATAATTTTCAAGATTTTTTTTCTATCTAGATTCCAAACTCTATGAGAATAAAATTTATGTCTCCACCCTAACCATTGTAAATCCATTGCCTAGTATGGTACATAGTTGATAAGAAAAAAGACTTAGTAACCAAGTATTAATGAAGAAAGCGAAAAAACACTTCCCACCTATTGGGTGGGTGCATATGAGATGTACATGAAACCTCTAGGTGGTTTAAAAACCTCTATGTTCCATGCCTGCAGTCCCCTCTAGAGGAACTATACTCCCATAAGCAGTGCTTAATTTAAAAAAAAATTATTTAAATATATTAGTAACGAAAAAATTTTTCATTACTTAGTAATTTATTCAAGAAAGATTTGATACGGTCATTGAATTCAAATTTTGAAAATCATGTTTCATTACTAACTTTCTCAGTTTTCATTTATTTGCCTGTTTACCCCATTTTGGCAGATGGCATAATAGCCACAGCTTTTATCATTCTGAGGTAGTCATAGATTCTCTCTTAAAAAAAATAAGTGTTCTGGGGCCGGCCTGGTGGTGTAGCAGTTCAGTTCGCGTGCTTTGCTTCGGTGGCCCAGGATTCGCAGGTTTGCATCCCGGGCGCAGACCAACACACTGCTTATCAAGCCATGCTGCTATGGCATCCCATATAAAGTAGCGGAAGGGACCTGCCCGCTAGTGCAACAGTTTAGTTCGCACTTTGGCAGCCTGGGGTTTGCAGGTTTGGATCCCGGGCGCTGGCTGACGCACTGCTTGTCAGCCATGCTGTGGTGGTGTCCCATATAAAGTAGAGGAAGATGGGCATGGATGTTAGCCGAGGGCCAGTCTTCCTCAGCAAAAAGAAAAAAAGAGGAGGTTTAGCAATGGATCTTAGCTCAGGGCTGGTCTTCCTCATAAAAACAAAACAAAAAAATAGAGAAAGAAAAATAAATAAATAAAGTAGAGGAAGATGGGCACGGATGTTAGCCCAGGGCCAGTCTTCCTCAGCAGAAAAGAGGAAGATTGGCAATGGATGTTAGCTCAGGGCTAGTCTTCCTCACACACACAAAACTTTGTTTTCCTATGTAGCCTTCATCTAATATCCCCTAAGGTCACCATTTCACAAATTTTAGTAAATGTCCTCTCAAAGACCAAAGTCATTTTAAAATAGAAAACTTGCAGTTGGCTTGATAGGGAGCTGCCTGGAGAATAATTCTTACTCAAGGTTATCATCAGGTCTCCAACTTTTTCCAGTCTTAATCCAATATTGGGTTCACAGAGAAAAGCCATCACTGTGAAAGCAGGCAACAAGAACCACTCTGATTGTGTGCTGTTAAAACACTGCAGAAAAGGGGCATCAAGACAAGGCCATTTACAAGATTTTATACATACAAAACCACTCATACTCAGAGAAACAAAAATGCCGTATTGACTCTGGCTGCCTTACTTGCATGTAAAAACGTAATTACCAAATCCTGGGATTTTAAAGTTAATACATGAAGAAAGGACTGACTCACTCCTCAAACACGCACACACACACACACACACAGAGTAAGTTTAGGGCTACACTGTCCAATACGGTAGCCACTAATTGCAGGTAGCTATTGATCACTTCAAATGTGGCTAGTCTCAGTTGAGCTGGGATAGAAGTATAAAATACACACTTGATTTCAAAGACTAAGTTCAGAAAAAGGAAAGCATATTATCTCATTAATATTTTATGTTGGTTACATATAGAAATGGTATTATTTTAGATATAAATTCAATAAATTATTAAAATTAATTTTAGCTCTCTCTATTTACACTTTTAATGTGGTTTCTAGAAAATTTAAAATTGCATATATGACTCACATTGTATTTCTATTGGACAGTGCAGGCTTAAAGACCATGGAGTTGGAAGACTTTCCAGGAGATAATAAAGCATAATGGCTAATACCATGAGTTTTGAAATAAGATTATTTGAGTTCAAATTCCAACTTTGCTACTTGCTAGCCACATGGCCTTGAATAATATATTCAACCTTTCTAAACTGGTCTTCCTCTTCTATAGAGAGAGAATAAAAATCTAGATAAGTGGTTACGTGAGATAATACATACAACTCATACCACAATTTTTGTCATGTAGTAAGATTAGCCCTGTGACTTCACAGGTATTTAGTGAGCACTTACTAAGTGCAGGGCTGTATCTAAGAGTAACACAAATATCTAACCACATTCTCCAACTTAAAGGAGACAGAATTCATCTACATCATTAGCTGTGTGAACTTAAGTTTCAGTCTGTTTATTTTTCATTAGATGTTTCTTCATTTTTAAAACAGGGATAATTATATCTACATTAGAGCATTTTGAAGACTAAAGATTAATACTATGCAATGCAGCAGTATTTATAAGAAGTTGAAGTGTGATATCCTAGCTTGTGCTTTTTTTTTTTTTTTTTTTTTTTAATCTTTCTGCATTGATTCAGCTTCCTTCAGACCTCTTGGATCTTGGTTTGTGTTCATTCTGTGATTTCCTGGTTGTTTTATCTTTCCATTTAGCTTGGGAAAGAAAATACAGAGACTTTAGGCCTTTCAAAACTCTCTGGTCTGGAGGGAACTCCATGGCATGCAGGGAATTGATATTTTTGGTCCATTTTGACCCCTTGGGTCTAAAATTCAATGAGACCTTCCTGGGGGAAGTTATTGTGCAAATTGCACTTTTTGTGATTCTTTCAAGGGACTTCCAGTAGATCACTGCTTATTAATATTATTTATTGGTCTTTATCTTTTATAAAACTCAGCTCAATTGATTCAAAACAATTGCATAATTTATAAAATGTTTATTTTTTAACACATTTCAAGTTATTAAACTACCCATATATTATTTGAAACAGCTAATTATCTATGAAAGTAGAACTTCTACTTTGTAGAGCTTCTGTGAAAAGCAGACTCCTTTCAGTCTTAAGTAACCCCAATAACATCAGTCGTATGACAGTTTATTATTTTCTTCCCCATTGTACGATTTAAGGAAAAGATGAATAGAAGCAGGAAAGACTAGTTGAGGATGAGGAATAAGTAGAAAAAAATATCAGGGGATGATTTTTAAAAGTTTAAAAGTAGATAAAAAGGTGAGTGTTCCCATTTTGAACGCAGAGAATTATGCCGAAAATTTTGTGTTATATTTTATGTTATTATTTTAAATAAAAAGACATGAAATATAAAAGAAAATATTAAGATTGACAAGATCCTATGTGAGGAGACTTTTATTTGAGATTTGTGTTTGCTCTACAGTCCCTTTCTTTACTTCCCTTTTGTGGAAGTTCTGCTAAATCTTAGCCAATGTTCGGGGAAGCAGATCAAGGTGAATGTATTTATGTCACGTGATTTCCATCCTTCTCTGTACGGCTGGCTGGCTAATACCAAGATCCAGTTCACAGGGGGCAGTGGATCTCTGATACGTCTTTTTGGCACCAGAAATTGTGTTCGACTGTCAAAACAGGAGAAACCAGGAGAAAGTAAAAGTGAAAGAAAGAGCAAGAGAAGGGAGAAAAGAGGCGAGCGTCAGTGCAAGAGGAGAGAGCATGCAGTTCGTTTGAGATACTCAGGCTGGTTTTAGGACAATTAGTTCTCAACTGCAGTGTGCAGAATTTTAACCACCCTCAGATCCGCATGTCTGAGGGGACACATCGACTCCCTCCATCCAAGGAACGAAAATCACTCAGGCTACTCCTGGAAAATGTCTTTTACTAAAATACTTCAGTACAGAGACTGCTCACTTATATAATCCAAACAATATATGTTTAAATCATGGCAACTTAATACAACACTTTTCAAATGTAAACCGTACAGTGAAAATTTAAAGGAAAGAATATTTCCATACAAATAAAATTATTGCAAAATCAAATCAGTCTCACTTTTACTCTTGCCCCTAAATTGACTTACTGAACATACTCATTGGTTTTTACCTTTAGGGACATTTGACTCTAAACAATTGAACAGTGACTCTGACCGAGTCTAGCAGACTCTCCTGTATTATACTATACCTACATGATAAATAGTTTAATCAGTAGTCATACATGTAATTATGGTGATATGACACATACTCAGATTTGGGGGGTTTCTATGAAACATTATCAACGACAAATCACATTTCATTTTTCTTTTCATTAAGGGTTATAGACTGTGTAAGAGGGGAACTGCAGGGGAGTAAAGCTGGGTTTTTTTTTTTTTTTTCTATGAATCTTTTAATCTTCTTTGAAAGTATCTAGCAAGCCACCATACAGTAGGCTTTTTTACTCCCATAATATACTAACATAGATCTGTACAAGTGTTAGAAGTAATATCTGACAGTTCAAACAGGTCAGCGAACATATTTATTCTTCCCAAATAAATGATTGTGAAGATTTGTCAACGAAAAAAGGGAAGGTGCACACGAGATGTGGGTAGGGTCACCAGAAAGGTGAAATGCACAAATGACTCAAATAGATCAAAAGATCTTGCTCGCTTCAAAATGGCATTCCCTCAGTATGCTTAGAGTGGAATGAAGAGTCATTCGAACATAATTGATGGAGCCAAGTGAGAGCGAATTTTACAAAGAGATCTGGATACACACGAGCTTCAGCTCCAAAGAGAGGCGAAGAATGGAAGGTAGTGTGGAGAGAAGTTGAGGGCATTTGGGCTTAATTAGTGAGATAAAGTGTGACCAGATCACCTAACCTCTTGACCTTTGAAAAGAAAGGGTAAGCTTGGAAATTTAATACATCTTGACCTGGAAGAATCAAATACTTTTCAAAAAAATCTCTTTAGGTTATAGTTCTCACAGAGTAGTGAATAACATTCTATGATTTGGGGCAACTTTCTACACAGGAGTGGCTTTATCATAGCTATGGTGTCATTGTGCTGACTGTATCTTCTGAGGTGTTTTTCTTAGAAAGTATTGGAAGACAACTTAAAAACAATAAATCTTGCCTAAGGGTCCAAACGTCTTTCTTTGTCTCATTGGCGGGGAAAAACTGAAGAGTTATAAGATAAACTGGGTATTTTTAGAGTTTCAAAACTTGGTGGAGTGAAAATACTAGCAAAAATTGATTGCGTGTTAAATGCTAAATTATCAGTGACCTTAATTTGAGACACTTTGGTTACTATATCTCTCATGACCATGTACAGGATTGTAATATATATGGCTGTTAGAGAGAGAGAGAGAGAGAGAGAGAGACAATGAGAGGGAGGGAGGGAAGGAGGAAGGGAGTTAGTTAGTTCTGGTAAAAATGGTGAAAATTTAATTATCTGAGGACAGAACAAGCAAGATGGGCCCATTCCCATTTGACTCAGGCCACATTAAGGTTAAGCTTAGGGACTTAGAGGAATAGATATAAAACACTCTTAAGTGTCATGGCAAGTGGCTGACTCAAATGCTTCTATATTTAACTGATCCCACATATACATAACCTCTCTGAATTCGTTCAACTATATACAATATAAATCATTTGGCGGGATGAGGCAAAGATGGTTTACTAGACTTAGAAAACATTAATGTAGTGGTTTACTATAAACTTTTTATCACTATTATAACAAAATATGCACTCTATTTCAGTAATTTCCAGTGTATAATTCCCAAAGAAAGGATACACAAGGGTGGGAATGAAAATAGGCGCAGGATTCATAGTGGAAATAGGCAAATATAAAATTCAAGGATCTACCTGCAAAGATGTGAATCTCCAGTTCTGGCAGGAACCGTTGTAGGATGAAGTCACATAGCACCCTTTTTTTCTTATCAAGCATAAGGTTCCTCCCTAGTCCTGATGCAGCTAGAGAGTAGCTGACACAGGATTTGAACAGTTCTTCTGTCTGGTTCCCTTCCTATTATACCTTTCTCAGCTTGTGTAGTGGTTACTAATGTGGGTTCTGAAATCAGAAACCTATGAGTAAACACCATCCTGTAGCTTAACGGGTATGTGGCCTTGGACAAGCGTTACTGAAACGGTCTCTCTCTAGCCCTCTTTCTGTTTTTTTTTTTCCTCTCTCTCTCAATAAAATAGTAAGAATAGTGTGTTGGTCCAGGTCTTCTGAGAAGCATAACCCAAGACTGGATAAAATGGGCAAATATTTTATTACAGAAAATGCCTTTGTGAGGAGAAATAGGGAAAAGGGGGGAAAAGATGGGGAGACCATAAGATGTGATGAAGACATGAAAGAAGGAGGGAGTTCAGGTTGGGTGGAAGTGTTATAGATAGCCATGCTGTCTAAGGAAGATTCAGCAAAGCCATGAAGGATTCCTCAAGCTAAATCTGGCTGTCACGGGAGTCCAGTGTCTCCCAGGAATAGGTCCTCCTTAGTTTTCCTAATTCACTCAGTCATTGACAGGGAGAAGCCCATAACAGATGTGGCCCTAGCACAGAGGTGGCAGTGAATTTCAAAGTGCAGCACCTGGAGCTTCCAGCAGTTGGAAGTCTGCAAGACACATTTTCTTGGCCAGCACAAGTGAACGATTCCCTTCATAGACAGAGCATTAAATATGTGAATGTATGAAAAATCCCAGTGTAAACACTTAACAAATATCATCCATCATTTCTTACTACTACTACTATACTTCCATTACTACTGTTACTACTACTACCACTATGATTACTAACCGATGTGTCCCATCTATTAGTCATATATAAATTTGACACTATCATTCTTAAATAACTTTGATGTTTTTTTGAGGGTGGGAATTAACTTTTCATCCCTCTTGTGAGTCCCTAGCACAGAGTTCTGATATGTTCTTGCTCTTAGTGCCTTGAGAGAGTATTGCTGTTACCAGCAAGGCTGCTTATATATTGATGGGGAGTGGGCACGAGAAAATAAGACCTTCCTAAATGGAACAGGAATGCTTTTTGATCAAGCTTGCAATCAGTGGAGACAATATTATCCATGGCAGTCTCAGCAGCACACCCACAGGGCAGTGCCCCTCAGAGGAAGGGAATCAATGCTCTACAAAGGCATATGGACCTTCAATAAACTGTTGGACAAATTGTCTGAGATTAACTTTTGTGTGTGTGTGTGTGGGGAAGACCAGCCCTGAGCTAACATCCGTCGCCAATCCTCCCCTTTTTGCTGAGGAAGACTGGCCCTGGGCTAACATCCGTGCCCATCTTCCTCCACTTTATATGCGACGCCGCCACGGCATGGCTGACAGGCAGTGCGTCGGCGGGCGCCCGGGATCCGAACTCGCGAACCCCGGGCTGCCAAGCGCGGACTAAACCGCTGCGCCACCGGGCGGCCCCTGAGATTAACTTTTTAAGCTTGGTTAAGGAAGAGAAATGGTTTTCTTCAACTTGTTGCCACTATCAATATCAACTTACTTTTCTATCCATTGTTTCACTGCAAAAGGAAAAACACACTTTGCCAGATCTCTTATCTGAGAACTAAAATCTCTCAACATCAGGAAGGATTCTTGAGATTTTAGTACATTAAATGCAAAAAGAAAAATTTTAGGTCTCCACAGAACAATCACCTATTTCTTTCTTTAAGGTGAAAAATGAGTAAGGCAGAGAAATAGTGAAACGGATCTGTGGAGACATGCCTGCTCTATGAATTGCTGACCCTGAAGCCAAATACAGAACTTTTGCATTGAACTTTGGGAGCTTTCAGGGACTTTAAAAATGAATTTGATTCTTATTTTTGACACGATCTCTTCACTACTGAGACTAGAACCGCCACGTTATTACTTGGTGGTCATCTTAGAAGTTCAAGTTCTGCCCCCTTCCTGAGTACTTTGATTATCTCCCAAAGAGACACACAAATTGATTCCACTTGACTTGTCTCGCTCTGTCCAGGTACCACACTGTCAGTGCATTGGATCTGATGTTTCTTAGAAGAAATGCACAAAGGCTTTGGAATTTATTAAAGCTTGACTAGCTATCTGTCTCCATCAAACCCTGTGTTCTGAGGCAAGTTATTTCACATCTGTGTACCTCAGTTTCTTCATCTGATAAACCAGAAAATGGCTTACGACTCAGGGATGGTGAAGCGTATTAATGGTCTGCACACAATACCTGGTGCACAATGGCTGCTAAATAAATAGTTGCTATTCTCATTTTTTCCAGAAGATAAGCACATTAACTTTCTTTTTCAGCATTGACAACTTAATGCCAACCCTGTCAATCACCCAAAGAGATCAATGAATATAAGTTGTCCTTATTCAACAAATCTTTATTTGAGCTGCAGACCACAGACATTTCTTCATTTCTTGATTTAATCTTTGTCTTCATTCATTCATAAATAAAAGCAGCATAGTATTGGGCTAAGAACACAGTTTCCCTAGGTTTATATATCAGCCCTGCCACCTAGCAGCTGTGTAACTTGGGCAAAATCACTTAACTTCTCTGCATTTTGGTTCCCTCAGCTGTAGAATGAGTATAATAATCATATCTGTCCACTGCCTGTCTAAGTGCTCAATAAACTGTCACTATTAATCCAACATAATTGAGCACATACAATGGGACAATATTTGTGTCCGTCATGGTCGATTGTTATTTTGTGTGCATGTTTAAGGATACCTTCTCCACAAAATGGTTCTTGGGGGCCTTTCTCAGTATATTTCTAAGATTGTTTGTGTAAATAGTTTTGTCCCAGCAAAAATAATCACAGTGGTGTTCGCTCTTTTGTCCATCTTTTCCTGTCCTACTCTCTCTATTCCCCTGACATTCCCTCCCCTCTTGAAAAATGACCTATACAAGCTACTTCAAAGCCTCTACACTTTTATTTATTTATTTATTTTTTGTGGGGAAGACCAGCCCTGAGCTAACATCCATTGCCAATCCTCCCCTTTTTTTTTTTTGCTGGGGAAGACTGGCCCTGGGCTAACATCCGTGCCCATCTTCCTTCACTTTATATGGGACGCCGCCACGGCATGGCTGACAGGCAGTGCGTCAGCAGGCGCCCGTGATCCGAACTCGGAGAACCCCGGGCTGCCAAGGGCGGACTAAACCGCTGCACCACCGGGCGGCCCCCAAAGCCTCTACACTTTTAGAATTGTGTTTGCCCTCACTGTCAATTACAGTGCCTGGAACCACTAGGGAAAAGAAGGTGCACACATTTATTACCAGGTAAAGAGGCAGCAAGCTTTCCAGACTCAAGTCACCATGTCATCCCATAATGTTATTCCGTTAGCCCTGGGCAACCTCTCTTGAGGATGGGAATGGAATGCATCGTAAATTCTTCTCTTGTTAGAGCACTGCTGCTTATTTGTAATAACCATGGTCTCTGTTACATAAATAAGAGATTCCCATATTTTATTTTTCTATTTTTTTAAATTAATTTATTTTTTTCTGGCTGCTTGGAGTTTACTTTCCCGTTGGTGCAAGACAGTTACGGGGCATCAGGAAAGCTCATCTGTGGCTTGGGGAGTAAGGAGTGGGATTCTTTCAACTTCCTGTTTGGTGTTTTGCTGTTTTGATATAAAAGAACCCAATCGGTATTTTGTTTTTCCTTAGGCATTTGGGTTCATTCCTCACCTCTATGGTTAAAAACAAATGGACTAAAATTAGAGAAAAAATCCAATCAGACCTGAGGATCTCTAACTAGAACATATGTTTGAAAATCATGTGACAGGTACTAGACACGTTGCTGCTCATTCATTTTCATTAACCGCAAGTACTGTGATCTTGCTTTAAAGATATCTAAGAGTCTAGCATTAGTATCATTAACATACATATTTGTTGATAATATTAATTTAGACAATAATGATGAAAGTTTTTTATTTTCTGAAAGCATTTTGCATTATAGCCCCTGGAAACTGGATTCTGGTATAAACACTTCATGATTTGAACCTAGAGTGATATTAACCTGGGTTCTACATTTGTTAAAGAATAAAGTGATATTTTCATAGCTTAATACATTTAGGATCTGATCTAATTCCCACCCTAACCCACCTGTCCACCAATATGAACAAGCCAGTGTGAATGAAATATAAGATGGGGGTTGATCAGGGTTCTGTCTATTACAGCCAGAGAACAGTGTCAGCTTAGAATTTATTCAGTAACTCTACTGGATAACAAATTAACCTATTGCCCCTATAATCTACAAATCCCCAGAATTTTGAAAAGCTAGTGTTAAGAGACAGTGTCACACTAAGTATGTTCACATGTTTGAGCTTCCTTAATATAGAATTTTTAAAAAATACAAGTGCATTTTCATCATTACATTTAATGTTCAATGCATATTCCAATTAAGTTTTAAATTTCCTTTCTAACATGTTCAATGAACTGGTTATGTGTATTTTTATTTTATTCTCATTAATAGTTATAGTTTAATGTAACATCACTCAAAGGAATGAATACATTTTTCTTCTTATCACCTGAAGATGGCATTGGTCAGGTTGTACTAATCATTTAAAGTTTTAAAGTAATGTGCCTAAAATATTTATTTCTGGAAAAATGTTTTCAACTAAAATTAATTACAATTGTGCTCATTAGCCTCTGTTTGTTCCTTCGGATCCACTGTCTATCTTCTCCACGAGGGGGTCTCTTGGCCTCTGCCTTTTGATTGGGCTTAGCCAAAGGGGGCGCTAGCTGGAAACAGAAGAGATGGAGTAGAGTGAGGTCAGGTATTTATCTCTCTTGCTCCCTCTTTCTAGTGTCCCCTCGGGTCTGCTGCTTCCCAAGACCAAGTCTATAGCTGAAGTTGTGTAGTCCTGTCCAATCAGTTGTTTCATTCTGGGTTGTTGGACAGCTCCCATCTCCCACCTTTAAGCCTGAGGATGGTAATGGACCATCTCCCCACTTTTCAATCCCTGTAGCTCCCTAGCACTATCCGTTTTGGTGTCCCTACATCCTGCCCAGAGCTTTGCAAAGACCTGTTATGAAACCCTTTTCAAATTACCAAGTTGGAACACACCATCTGCTTTCTGCCTGTGTGCTGACTGATCAAGTATCAGTAACAGTGGTTCTTTATTCCAACTGCAAGTCAAACATATTATATGCTTATTAGAAAAATCAAAAATGTTCATTTCTTATTGGTATTGCATAAAAATAGTCACTAAAATTGTCTAGTAATAACACCCCATTAAATTCAAACATTGTACCTGTGAGTTGCAAGTTTTCTTCAGATTGACTAACGTGTCAAAACTTAGACCCAGTTATATATCACATGTGGAACTGAGTTCATGATTTAAATTTAATAAGGTCGTGTATGTGTGTGTGTGTGTGTGTGTGTGTGTGTGTGTGTGAAATCAGTATGGAGAGGATAACCAGGAAATGTCTTCTGTGAAGAACCTTTATTGACATTATTATGATTTTTTTCCTAATTCCTAAGATATGATGGATCAGAGTGGGCTTGCCTAAGGAGTATGTGGTTGTGGAGCAAAAGGAGGACAAAGGAGATTTCCAGCACTGATAAAAGACCAGGGATTAAGGAGTCCTTGAAATAAACTGGGTAAGGAAAAAAGGCCAAAGTGGAGTTTGATACTTAGAGTTTGCAACAGGGGACACTCAGAGAGAAAAGGCTCATTTGAATGAGGAATAACACTAGTAATGTTATGATGTTTAATGCCTGTATTGAGGCCTCACTTTGTGCCAGCCACTTTGAGCACGACTGTCCTCGTTCTCATTTTACATTTGAGGAAAGTGAAATGAAGAAAATTCTCCAAAATTCTCTAGTAAAGCAGAGCATTTTAAACTTAGTTCTCTCTGATCACGTGCCTAAGTGTGGTATGCCAGTTCATGCTATTCAGCCTCTTTAAATGAAAATGTGACAGTGCAGGCAGGGGATACCTTCTGTCTGTGAAGAGTCAAATAGATGGTCAGCCCGTCTTCCATGGTGTGTCAAGATCATAAAGCAAAACGGAATAAAAATTCTGTTTAGATACTAAAATGGCCTCCATGACTATGACAAAACCAGCGGATACTGGATGGATCCAGGAACAAAGTAGAGCTTAGTAGAGCTAAGTCCTGGAGGAGTTCACAGAGAGTCTTAAAGCCTCTTTAATGTGAGGGTAGAAGGGGGAGGATTTAATCATCAGTCTCATGATTAGACTAGAAGGTCTTCCAGATTCTCTTCCTGCTTGTGTACGCATTTACCCCTGACAGCTGGGTGCTTAATTTTTTTCCATGAGGAACTCATTTTGATTGAGCAAATACGAGTGAATTATGCTTTTTCTTAATAGAAATATATCTAAAACCACCTTAGCATCTATATTTGCTACGGCCTGTAGGCTTACATTAAATCAGATGCTATGAACACAACAGACATACAATTCTGTGCTTAGATACTTTTTCTCACTTTGTACTTCTGACTGTAAAGTTCTTCTTCAAAGTATGAAGTTAAACCCATTTTACTTGCTGGATGATCATAAAGAAAATCTTAAAAAAAAAACCCAGAAAGTAACGAACTAGGATTAGTGAAAATATGTGTGTATATGTGTGTTTTATTTTATTTAAGGATTTATTTTTCATTAAAAAACATATTTCAAGGTAGAGTGTGAATGAGTACTTAAAAATACTTTGAGAAAAATAAACTTATAAAAGTTAATTCTTCTGAAAACAATGTTTTTCAAGGTTGATCAAAGAATGAAATAATTACTGCAGATATTCATTGAATGCCATTTACTTTAATGATTCTAAATTGTTAGTCATTCTAAGACACACCCCTCTTGCTACTTGTATTTCTAACTTTATTTATTTTCTGAGTAACAACTGGACAGACTGAAGATATACAATCATTTTCTCCTGGTTGTCTGTTACCAAAGCAACTTCTTTCTTTCCTTTTTTTTTTTTTCCTTTTCTTCCTTTCTAACATCTTTGATATTTTGTCATCGGATGTCTTGTCACTTTGTAAAATCTAGTCATTGAGAGGCCACTCAAGGATTTTGTGTCTCTAAAATGTTTTGGCCCTAAAGGTGTTGAACTAACATATTTTAATGATTAAGTGTTGTTCGGAGAAGATATGTGAAATATTCCACTTAGGAAAATGTGAGAATGATGAATATGAATCACAATTTTCAATTTCTTTCAGTGGTTATCCTAAGGAAAAATACACCGATCTCTCTTTTTTCTAACTTTCTTGAATACCGAGTGTTGCACCAATGTTTAAGTCCTGCTATTTAATGATTTTGAGGCGTTCGTACATTTGAAGCTAATGCCAGGGGGGATATCTTTACCCCTTAAAATCTCAGATTTGAAACTTAATGAAATGGCTTTCACAAAAACAGAATACTCTGACCTTTTCTATGCCCTTTTCTAACTATATATGTAATTATATATACACACACACACATATATATTCTCTAAACAATGACACTGGATATCTTTTGAAAGAATTAAGAATAACCTGATTAATTAAAAGAGGGTAAGTTTTGAAAGGGATTTTCACTGGCAGTAAATCCTTGCATGTATTTTAAGACATTTCTTTCAGAATTTTCAGGACCATCGCCCCCTATAATTTTAGGGAGTAGAACCACCTTTCCAAAAGGAAAATGTACCTACTATCGCAAAGGTCACCTATTTGGGCAGACATCAATAATCCTAAGAGTCAGGATAGTGAAAGCTTTTCCCCCTGTTGACAGGCTTGGGGAATATTACATATTATTAATATGGCTGACTAATTTCCAATTAGGAACTCATTAGCAGCTCCATAACTGTAGAGTTTGATGGATTTGCAGCCATCTTGAAAAAGGTCACAATAAATGACCTCTGCCCCAAGACTTTCTCATCTGTCCATCATTTAATATGATTTGTTTTTTATGCTGGAAGATGTAACCATTTGGGTTCCCCTTGAGAAAGTGCACAAGGCCCATTTCTCTTATAACATTATTATATTTAATTATATATTGATATTAATAAATTCATTGTTGGTTTTTGATTTTTAATAGGATGTTTCCATCCTCTATATCCCTTGTTTGAATTAGCCATTCCTCCTCATAGAAAATGTTGGTTAAGGGCAGGTATATATGTGTCAACTTGTGAGATATGCATGTTAATTCAGAACATTAAGATAAACAAAAAGAAAATGACATTTTAGTGATTCCCATAGCAACTGTGGAATTGTACTACATTGCTCATTTACTACTCTAAAGGGAACATTTTTACATTAACAAAAGATATGTTATTAAAACAGAAGTTTTAATTATTGTCATTCTTAAAGGCTGGAGGAGGAACTCTATTTCTTAGAATGAAATATGGAGGTGAACTCTAAACAACAAATCATTTTAATTTAAAATTTAACAATGGTGTACTTAAAATTTCAAACCATATTAGAAAATATAGATTGTAGTTTTCTTTTTCCTTTTTCTTTCTTGTTTTCTATTTGTGTTAGGTTCATATTTATATTATTTAGAAACAACATGAAATTCAAGAGGAAAAATTTTGGAAACTTAAGTTCCCCTATGATGTCCAGGAAATTTTCCAGTGGGTGTAATGAGATATTTGTTCAACTTGCAGAGAAAAAGTAGAGAATGATAAACAGAGTTTTATCTTAATTTTTTCAAGCTTTCTGGGTATAAGAGCCAAGAAGCCCCATGCAAAGCAACAGAGGGAAGAGTGTCTGGTTGCAAGAGACAGGAAGTTGTTGAAATCTCCTCCAATCCCTTAATGTTGAAAATTATGAAATATGAGACCCAGAATTGGAGAATCACATTACCAAGATCTTTTTTTTTTTTTTTCTGTTCATTATTGTTTTTTACTCCCAAAATAGAGCTTGGCTTTCATGCCTGATGGCTTCTTCCTTGTAAGCCACAATACGTTCCAGTTCTTTTTTGTTCATTCAACAAAGATATATTGAGCCCCTATTAGGTGCTAGACTCTGACAGGTCTAGGCACAGAGAAATTATGAGCAAATGTAATCATTGTCCTATGGAGTTAATCTGACACAGAGGACAGACATGCAACAAAAATTTATAATAATGGATAACGGAGATTGAAATGCAAAAGAACATTTATGGGAGAGTATTAAAGGGACCATAAGCAAGTCTATGGGGCTCAGAAAAGCCTTCATCAATGAAGTGATGTTTAAGCTGATATACACTATTCAGACTAATTTTGCAGGTTAATTTTAAACATGCACATGGGGAGAAAAAAAACATCAGCAATCTTTCAGTCTGTAGAAAGTCAGAGGATTCACTGGTGTTAAGCAGGTTGCAAACCTTTGCTTTTGATAGCTTATTTGAAAACTTATTTTTTTCAGTTCTTTTCTATATCTATATCTATTTTTTGACCCTAGAAAAGAAACAGTGATTTTTTTTTAAGTGAGAAATAGTCGAGACAGATTTAATGTATATTTAGTCAATAAACTTCACATCTTTTATGGGCTGTTTTCCAACATAAATTGAGGGGAAGAAGTTAAATTAGGTATATTTTTGTTCACGGTCTAATTAAAAATGGAAATAAACAGAAAAGGCCTTTATGAAAGCCCCTACTGTATGGTCTCATGATATCCGAGTCTCAGAGAAATAAGAGAGTGAAAAGAGAGGTCTGAGCTGCCCAGCAATTGAATGCACTACCTGGTGAGTGAATGAACAACTGTTACTACAGTGGTTACACAAAAGCTGGAGTTCTTTAGAGATGAAATAAAACTGACAAGAGATGAGAAATCCTCCCAGATGACAGGCTTCAACCAGGCTGAATTTTCCCTGCAGGTCACTGGGAGCCATTGACAGGCAATGAGCAACAGTGAGATGGGGACCATGAACCAGTCATATAGGATAAGGTAGAATACTTGGATAAGAGAAAATACAGTTAGTAAAAGACCGGAAATCAACTAGTTGATGGGGGAAAATATTCAGCCAAGGAAAAGTGGCATATTTGAATGAAGGCTGTCTGGTATCACAATATTTAAATACTGTGCTTGCAATATAAGATATTGTTCCTAAATTGTTTAACCTGTGTTCATTTTATCTCAACAAAGGGCGAAAAAGTGCCTTGCGGACAAGGTCCACACCTCATAATTATTTAGCAGCCCCAGGATTATCTGAACAATAATGATCAGAGAGCAGACAGTCAGAAAATACTCTTTCACCAATCCGGTAGAATCCGGTTATTAAGATGCTGCACTCATTGCTCTGAATTGACTGACATCTTATTGTCAGTCAATAATCTGTAACTTGAGATTATATAGACACTGACTCTGATCAGTAGTCACACTGGATGTTCAGTCAATGCAGACGTGGGCAGCATTTAAGTTAAATGAATCATTCTGAAGCTATGGTCAAAATTATCCTAGCCATCCTGTAGAGCTTATTTAAAATGTCATTTTCTCTAGGAAACTTCCTTAGACCAGGTCATGACACTGCATTCTTTTATCATGGAGTCTTTCTCTTCTGGAGAATTTAATTAAATATAATTAAAACATTAACTATTAAGATACTTGTTCAAAGTCCCCCTTTCTTACCAAAAAATAAGCACTACAAGTAGAAGAAACATAGTGTAATTCACCAGTCTTGTTTCCAGCACCCACTCATAATATTTTGCTCATAACAAGCTATGCTGTTATCTAGTAATGGGACACTTTCCAAGCCAAGGGAGCACTTCTGTACTCATTGTGTCTCTTAGGGAGGTCACCAAGTTTGTTGTGATGTTCAAATGAGATAGTGTGGGCTAACTTCAACTCTAATGACTACATGTCTACAAACTAGTTTGGGAGGTTAGGTAACCTTTATTACTCTCTTTTTTTAAATCTGTGAAATGAAAATGTTGAAAAATCAGTGGTACAGCATAGGGTATTGTGACAGGCAAACAGAGAGGCAGTATAATTAATTGTTAATGGCTACAGCCAGAGTGCTGATGTTTGACACCCGCCTTCACCCTTACTGGTATTTGATTTGGGCAAGGGCTTTCCTCGGGCTTCAGTTTTCTCATCTGTGAAGCAAGCTATTGTAAGAATTAAATAAATTCAAACACATCAAGCCTTTAGCACGTTTCTGGGTGTTAAGTAAGTGCTCAAGTGTGACATGATCGAATATTGGATAAATATTACAGGAGGACAAGATTTTGGAAGGTAGATGAGTTTGGAATCTAATTTAGGTATCCAGGTGATAAATGACGCCTGTGTGCATCAGAATAGTGGCAGAAAAGGTGGAGAGAAATGGAGGTAGTCAGTTTTCGAGAGTACGTAATCAACAGAAGACGGTAAATTATTAGATTTAGGGCATGAGGACAGAGAGAACCGTGATATACAGGGTTTTGCTTGAGCCATTAGATGGATGTTGGTGCCACTCGCTGAGATTAAAAGACAGCAGGAAGAGATGAGTTCTGTTTTGGATCTATTGAGTTAGAACTCCCTGTAGGACATCCAAAGAGAGCTGTCCAGTAGAGTTTGATGTATGGGTCTGAAATCAAAGCAAGCGATATGGAATGAAGAATGAGCTGTAAATGAAAGATGAAACAGGATACGAGTGGAAGGAAGGATGTGTCATGAGTGGAAAGTAGTTAAAATTGAAGAGTTTTCAGTATGTTCATATGCAGATGAGACAGTGAGGGGTTAGGAACAGGTTGGAAGAGCCATCAGGATTTCTAAGAAAGAAATCGGAGGTGGAATTCAAAGCAAAATCCAATGGCAAAAATAATAATAACTTTGCCATCAACATAAAGAAAGGTACGAAGAAAAAGTAAATATATTTGGATATTTGGGATGAGATAATTTTTTTTTCTTTCTGAGATTGTATTAGTTTTCTATTCCTGCATAACAAATTACCACAAAATTAGTGGCTTAAACCAATACCCATTTATCATGTCACATTTCTGGGTCAGATGTCTGAGTGGGCTCAACTGAGTTCTCCGAGTGTCTCAGGAGGCAGAAATCAAGGTCTCCACCAGGCTGAACTCTTACCTGCAGGCCCTGGGAAAGAATCTATTTCCAAACTCATTCAGGCTGTTGACAGAATCTATTTGCTTCCAGTTGTAGGTCTCAGATCCCTGTTTCCTTGCAGACTACAAGTCAGCATCCACTCTCCGCTCCAAGACATTCCCGTATTCCTTCTTCCATAAACCCCTCCATCTTCAAACCATCAGGGGTATATCGAACCCCCCTTATGCTTCCTCTTCCCTCACATCTCTCTGACTTCCTCTTCTGCCTCTGCTTTTAAGGATCATGGGATTACATTTAGAAAATCCAGGATTATCTCCTTAAGGTCAACTGATTAGCAACCTTAATTACATCTGCAGAGTCTCTGCCACATAAGGTAACATATTCACAGGTGGTATATCTCGTCATATTCACAGTCCCAGAAACTAGGGCATGAAATATTCTTGGGGGATATAATTCTACCTACCAGAAATGGCTTTTCCGCCATTTTTACCTCCCTGGAGTAAGAGGAAAAGTCAAGTGTTAACAGGGATTGAGGAAAAGCTGAAATGACAGAAGATTACAGCTACAGAGATAGTTTTTTCCACATGAGATGTAAACATGTTCATTATATTAAAAAAATACAAAGTAAAATTCCCTCTTTACCTTCTTACTCACAGCTCCCAAACATCACTTTTTTTTTCTAAAAATTAACCACTACTGATTTGGTGTGTGAAATAAATATGTATATATTCAGAAATGCATTTTGTTTTTTTTCATCAATTATATAAAAAAGAATATATTGTTTTGCAATTTGTGTTTTCTTTTTTCTTACTATCTCCTGGATAGCATTTCATATCAACATATATTAATTAACTCTACGTTTTATACTACCCTATATGAATGTAAATTTAAATGTAACATAAACATAAATAAATTTAAATTTAACTATTCCCCCAACAACCACATCTAGGCTTATTTCTAATTTCTTATTATGAGGCTAATGCTTCAATTGGCCTTCTTGTATATGTTTCTTAGTGCATGTATGCAAATCTATTCTTAAAATATGCACCTAGAAGAAGAGTTTCTGAATCAGATGGTATACATATTTAATACTATTCCCCAATATCCTTCCAAAAATCAGTACCAATTTGCATTCCTACTAAGAGTATGAGACTGTTTCCTCCCTACACTCTATTATTACCCACTGTGACGTCTATTAATCTGATGAGTGAAAAACAGTGCCTTCTTTATTTTTCATTGAAATACTTTTATACATATCAACAATGTGAATATCTCAAAATCCTTTGGAATTTTTTTCTAATGGAGTATCTCTTTCTTAAGAATTTTTAGAAGATTGTTTTAATAGTTTAGGTTCCAATGCCTTCTGTTGTTGAGTTTGCCAATGTGTGTGTCTGTTTATGTATCCATAACCATTCTGTCTTTTCACTTACTATTTTTTCTCTTTTTGGTGTTCACTTATGTCTTGTTTAATAAGGCCTTGTCTAATACAAAATTATAGCTAGATTATACTATATTATTTCTTTCTCTATAGATATAGATATATCTCCAAACAATATATATACATCAAATATATGTGTATATATTATGTATATACATACACACAAAAAAATAATTATGCATAATTATTCAATGTGCTTCCATGTGTCCCTTATTTTTGTGTATATTTATTATATAATATATTTTGTGTATATTGTATGTACAATTAATAATATATTTAATTATGTATATTATAATATATTTAACATATATAATTATATATATAACTATTCAACATGTTTCCATTTTTACTTTATTTTTGGAGTTTTTGAGTTATAGGAGATAAAGGTCTATTTTTATTATTTTATAAATATATTCTCGATTATTTTAACACCAGTTATTTTTCACTGCATTTTGCCTCCATTCATTTGAAATGCTGTATTTGTTTATTACCTGCTTCTCTTAACTACACAATTCAAGATCTGATATACCTGCCATTACAATACCATAGTGTTTTAATTACCAGAGCCCAAAAAAGTATTAATATCTGGAAGGATATGTTCACCTTTTTGTAACTCATTTTTTTCCAATATTTCTTCACAATTTTTATAAGCTAATATTTGCATATTAATTATGAAATCACAATATGAATTTCCTTGAGAAATCCTGATGAAATTTTGATTGGGATTGCATGAAATTTATTGATTAATTTGAATAAACTTGCATAAGTATCATACTGAGTTTTTTTTCACCCATGAGCATATCACTTCAGTTATTCAAGAACTTTATTATGGACTTCAGATAGTTTTATCATTATCTCTACAAAGATCCTGCATGTATGTAAATGTACATATATATGTATATACATTTCTTTTTTCTTGGCTTTTCCTATGATGTTCTACTGTATCCATTTGTGCAGGTTATTTGGGGGGGTAAAGTTTAGGGTAAGACACCATGACTGGTTCGTGTCTGTGTCTTCGATAAGTATAAAGCAGAGTAAATCTTCTGAATCTAAGTGCTTCTATAGCTCTGAGTTTGACAGCCACCATGTTTAGTCCCCATCCCTAAAACCTGTGCTTCATGCCGCCTGTCCTACTACGACACACAGTCCTATCTTTAACACCTGGCCTGAAAGTGAGTCACGGTGCTCTGCTGAAGCCACTTACCAAATAATGCCCCTCAAGTAAACATCGTGTTTGTTGTTTGTCTGCTTGCCTTTTCTTGAGCACTCATTCTACCCAGCCCTGAACTGTTTTTGGTGGCACTCCCAGCGTTTACAGCATTACACTGAAATAATTTGGGGCTACTTCTGTCATCTTTCCATCTGTAAGCTATTTCTTATAGTTTCCAATCCTCCAAAGTTTACCTCTTTTAATATCCTTAATGATTTGGACTTATATGTGCTTTTACATACTTTACATCATTTTACTGAATTTGTGGTACGTGGGAGAGATTATGGTATTAAGTCAATGTCTTGAAAGGGAATTGGAATAGTGTAAAAATGAGCAGCATTCCAGTGACTTTAGGCAATAAGTGAAAAGTAAAAGTTTAAATATTTGTATTAATTTGGAAATATTTTCACTTTATTATCTATAACATGATATGGAAATATAGTCTTATTACCTGTCAAGCATTTTAAATTATGCTTAATATTCTCAGTTCCTAATAAATTTTTTCTTAAATGGTACTTGAAATCCATTAAACTGAGCTGTTCCAACTTGCAAATAGGGATTAGTATTTTCTATCTTTATTAAAACTATTCATGGGATGAGTTTGAATCACTGTGTGAAGCAATATTAAGTGGGAAAGTGAATTAAAAATAGATTAAAACCAAAGTGACAGTTTATTTAGAGACTGAGGGAACAAAAGTTATTATAGCAAATTTTAATTTTTGAAATTCAATTCATTTGGAAATTATGATTTTATAATAACTTTTAATCATAAAACTCTATTAAACTCTCACCATTAAATTCGTGTTATATCTGCATCATAATTAATAATTTTTACCTCTATGAGGTTTTTTTGCATTCTGAATTTTAACAGTTGTCTAACCATTCTTTTTGCAAAGAAGAGACATGCTTCCCTTCCCTTTCTGCGAGAGCTAACGTGCAAACAAAAACCAATTTTATCTTTCAACAAACTAAATTTTTTTTAATATTCTCTGTTATATTGGTTGATAGCACCAAATATAGAAGAAGAAAATGTGACACTTCCCTCTCTGGGCGTTTGGTTAGGATTCTTTGCTTCCTTTTTTTTCCCTATTGTTCATTACCGTCTCACAGGACAAAGATTTGAAATGGTTTAAAAACACATGCAGAAAATAATATTGTATCCAGGAAAAATATTACGTTAAGAATTTATTTCATTTTAAGATGCACCGTTTTTCTAATGTCTGAAGTATGGGTAGACATTGTCAACAATGTGTACATTTAATTATACTTTCCTGAAAATGTTATATTAAGTCACTTATATATCTCATACTTGATGCCATCTTAGAATTGAAATAAAAAATCACTGAAGTCTATGGGGCTGGCCCTGTGGCCTAGTGGTTGAGTTAGGCATGCTCCACTTCGGTGGCCTGGGTTCGGTTCCCTGGGTGCGGACCTGCACCACTCATTGGAGACCACGCTGTGGTGGCGACCCACATACAAAATAGTGGAAGGCTGGTAAAGATGTTAGTTCAGGGAAAATCTTCCTCAGCAAAAAAAAAAAAAAAAAAAAATCAGTGAAGTCAGACAATCAAGTTTTTAAAGAATATACATGTAAACTACAAATTATTG
Source organism: Tapirus indicus (assembly GCA_031878705.1). Taxonomy (NCBI): domain Eukaryota; kingdom Metazoa; phylum Chordata; class Mammalia; order Perissodactyla; family Tapiridae; genus Tapirus; species Tapirus indicus. Next base: position 24,158,287 of record CM062927.1, on the reverse strand, counting down.
TTAAATTTTCTTTAGGTTTCCTAGGAACCAGATTAAAAGAGATGAAGTGATCATTGGGTAATTCTCATTATCAGACATAGAGTTTCAAATCATTTCTAAGTAAAGCAAAGATTTTTCTCACTCTGATTTTTAAAATAATAAAATTTTACATAGGGGAAATGGTTATGAGGAGGATCATATTGCAACATTCTCATATCAGGTACAATAATGAATAGCTGATCATTTTCTGTGCTTTTCAACCAACCAAGTGACTTTTGACAGGTAGAACAATGTAGGGGTTAAGAGCACTGACAGCTTGGATTTGAAACATTAGTCTGTCACTTTTATCTCCATGACTTTGGGCAAGTTTTGTAACCTCTTTGCGTTTCAGTCCTCATCTGCACAATGGGTGTATGAATTCCCTAACTCACAGAGTTGTTACCATGACTATGGGATTTTCAAATGAGTTATAAGCTGTAATATTTCATTATGAGCTATAATATTTAAAAAGCACTTAGGACAATTCATAGCATATAGAAATGCAAGCCAGTGTTTGTTAAATAAATAAATTTGAATGTAATAGTTTTAATAGTGAGAATAATATTGTCCAATAACAAGAACCCACTTAAACTGCATATCTTCAGTTTCCTTGCATAAATGTTGGTGTGAGGAAAACAAAATATAGTTTGGAAGCTGTCAATAGGATTCCTAGAAAACACAACTACCTCTTTTTAAGAACAAGCCCTGAGTATCTACTTTGGGGATGTGAAATCTTGAGGATACTGACTGGCTGGAGACATATCCTAAAATATATCCAAATAGCTACTATAAAATATCCTAAAAGATGGGGGAGTCAGAGAGCTAGCAAAGAGAACAAAAAAGTAAAGTGCTAAAATTTACCTAAGGAAAACCTTTCATCAATTTATATTTCACTATTCAGATTCATTTGTCATTGCGTTTATTATCACCTGAAATAACATGATACAATTGTCTACTTGGTTTGTTTTATTTTTCTTCACTAGAGTATAACTTCCATTGGAGTAGAGACTGCATCTGTTTTGTTCAACAATGTATCTCAAACTCTAGCATAGCATCTTGCACAGAGTAGGTATTCAATATTATTTTAGAAAGACTTCATGAGACTGGAGCCCATGGAGAAAGATTGCCAGTGAGATTATTCCAATGGTGAGTTGACTTAAGGTCTTTTAAGAGTAAAAATGTTTAAGATTTAATTTTGAATTGTTCCCATTAGTGAGATAAAATATAATCCTTTTTCACAGTCACACACACTCAGACGATCTTTAATGCTATTTTGGAGGGTAAAGGGGTTTTAGTGGTGGTGATCTAGGTGACTGGAAATTGGAAACGGGATGACATGTGCATAGTGAACAGCATGGATTCAACAGAAGCAATGAGTTAGAGCAGGTGGTGTTGTTAACCAAGAAATCCCCAGGATTCACAAAAAATTTTGAAGTTTGGACTTCCCACAGAACATTAACAAGTTTTAGCCAGTATGATTCCCAAGCACAAATGTAAGGTGAATCCAGTTGTCAGCTGTGCTTGTTGACAATGCACACTTTATAATACTGTTAAAAGGATAAAATGTTGGTTATACAATAGAATAAAGAGTGCTGTAGGATAAAATCTTGTCCTGTCATAATTATTCAAACAAAATTACCACAACTGAGCCATCTACTCCTTGGGCTGTTGAGAGCCGGTGAGATAATTTCATTTCCAATGAGAAATTGGAAGTATGAAATGAATTCAATCAGTGGATATTTAATTAATGAAGAATAGTCATTTAGGCTCTATTCTAGGTCTAAGACAAACTCCTCAGGGACCTCTGCCAGGGCTTAGAGCAGATTTAATTTCCCAAGTTTCAAACTAGGGTAGGAGAGAAACACACACAGAGCAACTGTCATCAGAATGAATATGTGCTTCTTCGAGGGCATGAGAAGTCAACAGTCCTGGGTTACAGGCTGGATAGAAAGAAGGGGCCATGAGTAGACAAGAAGTGTGGTGTCTGCAGATGATAAGATGATAAATAGATAATGTAGTAAAGTGCACACATATCAGGGCAAGAGGTTCTAAACAGAATTGGTAAGTAATGTAAGATTATGAGAAGCTGGTGTCTGCAGCAGAGAGTTCACCATCTTTTTATTATGCCAGGACATGGAAAGACAATGGCTCCGTGGAGAGAGGATGAAATGTGCTTGTTCTTGAACACAGACTATGTTACTGATGAACAAAGAGAAATAACATAATCAAGTTCCAAAACATAAAGAGTAGCAAGTCTTTGAATTTGTAGTAACGTTCAATATGTAGTAGCATATTGGCTTCCTACAAGACAATGGAGAATAAACACATGAAGGTTTAATTAAAAAAATCAATTATTAATAATTGGGAAGTGAATATTTTGTATACTTTTTCAAGAATGAATAGCTATGATTTTTACATTTACTCTGTAACATGCAGAAAGCTCACGGTATCTAATAAAATTATGTGAGCTCTGCCTTAATATAAGAATTTTCAGTTGGGTTGATGCATTCAAACTTCCAAGAATATCCAAAGAAATTCACAGAACTTTCTTTTGCTCTTTGCTGTTTTGTTTTGTTTTTTTAAGGTAGTTTGCTTTGATTTGATTTCCTCCGACGTTTGGTGCCATTTGAATCATTGACATAATAGACCCACATCCAGTGATATAAATTTTTGAGAGATTCAGGAAGTCAAACAGCACTGTATTAACTAAATCACAGATTTTGTTTGTAGCTTTCACTTCTCCCCCACTGTATTAACGGGAAGACTTTATTCCCTCTAGAACTGTAAATCAGAGAATCTTGGGCTATACGTAGGAGCATTAAGAATATCTTGGCTGTCCTGAGCAGTAACTCAGTTTTGTGAAATTATATCCACTGGGATCTATGGGGTGCTTGAGACAGCTTTATTTTTTGAATTTATTACATTCTTTCACAGCTTCTCTTAAAGATTTCATAAACTCACAATGAAAAGTGGTCATTTAAAATCAAACTCCAAACATAGCCGAGGTAATCAGGCCTGCCTTTTTCTGTGTCCTACATGAAGAGGAAAAGCATTAACTAATGATGAAGGCACCTGTTGACCAGGGAGTGACAAGCCCCAGATAGTTCTCTTTGGCCTTAAGATCATGCCTGGGGGATTTTTCTGGGTCATTTAACAAGCCAACTCTCTGTCACCACCAAGCTTAATTTTTACAGAAGGACAATGTTTTGAATTTCAAAAGAACTCACAGGGCATTTTCAAACTCTTTACTATTTGACCTATTTGCAGGTTACTGAAGAAAACTGTGTGTTGTTTTATGACAGAAGCAGTAGATGTGCTTTTATATTAGAAAACAGCGACTCAGATTTTTATTCTTTCATGGTCTTGCTGATTACTTTGTTTTGTGTCTTGGGAACCAAGATGTGTTTTTGTTTGTTTATATTGTTTTATTAACTTCATTTGATTTAAGACCCTAGAATGAGCTGGATTCAGTAGTTAAAAAAAACAAATGTACAAGTACAGTCAGCCTTCCACATCCATGGGCTCCATATCCTCGGATTCCACAATCACAGATTGAAAGCTCTAAGATGGTTGTGTCTGTACTGAACATACACAGACTTTTTTTCTTGTCATTATTCCCTAAGCAATACAGTATAACAACTATTTACACAGCATTTACATTGTATTAGGTATTATAAGTAATCTAGAAATGATTTAAATTATACGGGAGGATATGCATAGATTATATGCAAATACCATACCATTTTATAGATAAGTGACTTGAGCATCTGGGATTTTGGTATGAGGGGGCGTTCTAGAACCAATACCCCTTGATGCAGAAGGCAGACTGTATGTGGTGCACTGTTTAGCAAATTAGCGTGTTTTGCCCTAACAAACTGTAAATGATAAAAATCAATAAATATTTGGTGCAATTGCAAACTAAAAGATCCAATTTGAGTCCAGTGGATATTAATATTTTAAAATGACGTATTTTTTAACCATCACTTGATAGATTTCAAAAGTGCATTTACAACACTTTTATCCAGCAATAAAGCAAATCTGGTAAATGTTCATACTAGGAAATCTTATAAAGGGTATATGATCATCAGTCCAAAATGGTGAATTGAGGTAACTCAAGTGCCACAAGATATTTTACATTTTCAAAAGAAATAGAAAAACTTGATATCTTTCCAACACTATATGCACTGTTAGCTTAAGATATTTCTCTGCTTCCACATTAAATCAGGTTACATTCCTTTGATGACTTTATCTAACAATTCAGATTTTCCATCATTGTTGTGATTAGTGACATCACCAATAAAAGCAATGTCAAAAATCTCTCTGGAAGAGTTAATGAGGTTGGTGATGTCTTATCTGATTTCAAGATTTGAGAAGTTATGTGGGGCCTTTCAGGCATACGTATGTCATCAGTAATTGTGATTTTTAAAAGTGAAGTAAAGATACTGTTTTTCCAATTCATGTTTATTACTTTTTTAATAATACACAGATATTGACTTAGAAGATGATTTTGTTTTGTTTCATTTTCTGTTTTACTTATTTTTTGTCTTACTCGCTTTTTAAATAGACTTTATTTTCAGAAGCAGTTCACAGCAAAATTCAGTGGAAAGTACAGAGTTTCCATATAAACCCTGGCCCCACACTTGGACAGCCTCCCCCACTATCTACATCCCAGAGTGATAAATTTCTTACAGTTGATGAACCTACATTGACACATCATTATCATCCACAGAGCATAGTTTCCTTTGGAGTTCACTCTTGGTGGTGTACATTCTGTGGTTTTGACAAATGTATAATGACATGAATACACTGTTGTAGCATCATACAGTGTTTTTTCACTGCCCTAAAAGTCCTCTGTGCTCCACCTATTATGAATAGTAGGGACCTATTTATAATAGAGTCTATTTATAATAGGTCCCTCCTTCCTAGTAACCACTGAGCTCCTTCCTATTTCCAGTTTTGACTTTTCCAAAATGTCATATATTTGGAATCATGCTGTATTTAGCCTATACAGATTGGCTTCTTTCATTTAGCAGCATGCATTTAAGTTTACTCCATGTCTTTTCATGGCTTGGTAGCTCATTTCTTTTTATGGCTAAATAATATTCCATTATCTGAATATACCACAGTTTCTTTATCCATTCACCCACTGAAGGACATCTTGATTGCTTCCAAGTTTTGGCAATTATGAATAAAGCTGTTATAAACATCCATGTGTAGGTTTATGTGTGGACATAAGTTTTCAACTCATTTGGGTAAATGCCAAGGAGCCTGACTCCTGGATCTTATGATATAAGTATGCTTGGTTCCACAAGAAACTGCCAAATTGTTTTCTAAAGTAGCTGTACCATTTTGCATTCCTCCTGCCCATAAATGAGAGTTCCTATCACTCCAAATCATCACCAGGATTTGGTGGCATTAGTGTTTTGGATTTTGGCCACTCTGATCAACGTGTAGTGGTATCTCATTGTTTTAATTTGCGTTTCCCTAAGGATATATGATGTGGAACGCTTTTTCATAGGCTTATTTGCCGTCTGTATATCTTCTTTAGTGAAGTGTCTTTTCAGGTCTCTTGCCTATTTTTTAATCAGTTTTTTTCCCTTATTGTTGGATTTTAAGAGTTCTTTGCATATTTTGGACAACAGTCTTAATCAGATATGCCTTTGCAAATATTTTCTCCCAGTCTGTGACTTGTCTTCTCATTCTCTTGACAGTGTCTTTTGCAGAGCAGAAGCTTTTAATTTTAATGAAGTCTAGCTTATCAATTATTTATTTCATGGGTCACATCTTTAGTGTTGAACCTAAAAAGTCATTGCCAGGCCCAAGGTCACCTAGATTTTCCCTGTGTTATCTTCTAGGGGTTTTATAGTTTTACATTTTGGTTTGTGTTCCATTTCATTTAATTTTTGTGAAAGGTGTAAGATCTATATCTAGATATGTTATTTTGCATGTGGATATCCATTTGTTCCTGCATCATTTGTTGAAAAGACTTTTTTATTCATTGTACTGCCTGCGTTCCTTTTTAAAGATCAGTTGGCTATATTTATGTGAGTCTATTTCTTGGCTCTCATTCTGTTCCACTGATCTATTTGTCTAATCTTTCACAAATACCACACTGTCCTGATTACTGTAACTTTATAAAACGTTCTGAAGTCAGATACTGTCAGTCCTTTGACTTTGTTCTTCTGTAATATGTGTTGGCTATTCCGAATGTTTTTGCCTCTCCATATAAACTTTAGAATCAGTTTGTTGATATCTACAATAACTTTCTGGGCTTTTAACTGGGATTTTTTTGATTCTAAAGATCAAGCTGGAAAGAACTAGCATCCTGACAATATTGAGACTTCCTATCCATAAACATGGAATATTTCCCCATTTATTTAGTTCTTCTTTGATATCTTTTATCAGAATTTGTAGTTTTCCTCATTTAGATCTTCTATGTGTATACATGCTTATATTTATATCTAAGTATTTTGTTTTCTGGGTGCTAATGTAAATGGTATTGTATTTTTAGTTTCTAATTCACTTGTTGATTGCTGGTATATAGGAAAATGATTGATTTCTGTATATCAATCTTGTATCCTGCAATTTTGTTATAATCGTTTATGAGTTCCAGGAGTCATTTTTGGTGATTTTTTTCGGATTATCTACATAGACAATCATGTCATCTGCAAAGATAGTTTTATTTCTTCTTTTTTAATCTGTATACCTTCTTTTTCTTCTTCTTGTCTTACCACATTAGCCATGACTTTCAGTATCATGTTGAAAAGGAATGGTAAGAGGGGACACAATTGCCTTGTTCTTGGTAGCAAGCGATTTTTTTAAATAAAATATTTCTGTTTTATTCTTTTAGGGTGGTGAATTACATTGGTTAATTTCCAAATATATGTATATCATCAGAATCTCCCCAAACAACAAAACACACAGCATATTTAAGAGGTGAATGCTTTATGATAAGGTTCCACTTAGACTTAATTTGCAGATCTGAGTTTTAAGTTTAGAATGTATATATTTGTACATTTGTGCTTTGATAAAAATTGTATCTCATAAACTCAATCCATTTTAACATGAACCAAGTCTCAGTATGCAATTTAACAGATATGTCATCCAGTCCTCAATGAGATTACATGAATAATGACTGATTTGTACAGATGAATTTAGGTGATTTGAGACTTCCATCGCTCAAAGACTGCAGACCCCAGGTGGCCAGAAATTTAAAGGTTTAGATTGTTGGGTTTGAAGTGAGAACATCATGTATCGGCAATCTAGTAGCATTGTGTGTGAATTACTCAACTGGAAACCAAAAATAACTTTTTTAGTGAGAATTTTTAAAGTTTCAAGTGATATGTAATACCAATCCTATTGGTTGGCACTAGCAAACAATGTATATTGCTAATTTTTAAGAAAGAGGAGTCAGATTCCTCTCCACCTTTTCATCTCTTTTTTCATGGTAACTGAATTCTAGTTTACAGAAATCTATGGTGTTTAGTTTTGCATTTGATAACTTGCAAAGGTTGAAAATATGTGCTATGGGTACCAGTGATAATCTAATCCATCAAGATTTTATTGTGTTTTTCAGTAACCCGGAGGTACTATTTTGGGAAAAATGGTAGGAACATTCACTATTCTTCCCACTTCATTAATTATATAGTAGGAATTTGAAATGCGTTATGGTAGGATTTGGGCTATATAAAGTGGAATTTAAGTTATTTACAAACATGGTTTTACCAGTTTACAAACTGAACAAAATAATTAATCTTGGAGGAACAATAAAATGCCATCCTCACTGATGGGGACATTAGACCCTGCATTCTATCCACTATATCTGGCTGTCACTCTTTTGAGAGCAGATGTTTCAGATGTCCATTTGTTTGGACGTAAAATATACAGAACACCTAATCTTATTCTGATGTTGACAGAGCCTCTACTAATTTTAGACTATTGGTGCAATTGGTGTAATTGTAATAAAATCTGCACTGAATAGTCAAGGAAGATGAAGAGTCTACTTCATTAACCACTTATTCATGGAGTTTTCACTGCTTCGGCATAAATTACAAAAGTAACTTTTTTTTTCAAATGTGAGGTGACCTAGATCTCAACACTTCGTTTAAATTGCAAAATGTGACATATATACAGAAAGATAAATTATTGTAAAAGGTGGAAGAAATTATATACATATTGTCAGATGTTCCTCAGTAAAAATTGAATCATATTGCTTTCTTACCAGCAGTGTACAGAAGTGCCAATGCCTTAAAAATTTGCATACTGCTTGACACAAATTTTGCTGCTAGGAATTTATCCTTGGGAAGTAAGCATAGAAGTGTTCTGTTTTAGGATGTTCTTTGCTGTATTTTATAGAGAGATAAAAAATTGGAATTAGCCTAACTGTCTAAATGTATGGCATTATTAAATAAATTCTGAGACAGCCACGAAATCTAATTTTATGTTTTTAATCAAAATAATATTCCCAAAGGCTTTTTTCTCATTTTAATTCTGACATTGAAGGTACTCAGTCAATACTGTTTGAATTAATATAAAATAAATATATTCCCCATTTGTGTTTTCATTGTTTCTTTCCTCAAACCATACTCAATGCTATTTGAGTAAATTCAAAATCATTAAGGTAGAAGCTATAAAATAGGAAAGATATGAGTGACTTTTGCAGGACAAACAATCATAATTTAAGGCCCAATGGTATGACCATGTAATTGCCTTACTGCAGATTGTTGGTAGACAGAAGTCTAGAACCCATTTATATCCTTATGATTTTAGCAAAATTGTATCTCTTTTCAACTCCAAAATTAAGGATAAAAGGATCCTTTCAACTCTAGCAAAATGATATACCACCAAAATTAGAGGCTAGCCATATGTAAACAATGGTCTTATCCCTCTGGGCACTGATCTGATGGAAAAGATTTTGCTTCATCCATAATTTGTTTAGTATTCCTGAGCCCCCTGTTTTTCTTTTCCGATTGAGGGGGAGAAGATAATTCCTACTTTGCACATCTTTATTAATCAAGCAAAACTGGGGAACAGATGTGAGATTCTTTAACCATTATGGGGATAGACAGAAGGAGAGCCATAATTTTTAGGCTTGTCGCTTTAAATGATGCCCATGAGACATAGCATCAGAGACAGAGCCATTGAGATGTGGAATCCAAATGGTAACAGTATATTTTAAAGGAAAAGTAAATAAGTTGTACTTTGCTGATGTGCATTCATTACGTAATAATGTATGTACATACTGCTGTTGGCAGTTGACTAGAAGCCAAAGGAATCGTACTTGTTTATAAGTTCTTCAGGTTTTCTGTCCCAACGGAGGGTGCAATAAACACATACTTTAGCTGAATAAAACCATCCTGTTAGATAGCTAAACAACTAGTATTATTCACATATGGATCTAGAGTTTGGAGGGTCAGGACTAATTGGTCTCCAGAGCAAATTTAAGTATATGGTAGACTGATTCTTTGGTTATCAAATTTTGCTTTGTTTTATAATAAATTTTTAAACCATTTGCCTTATAAGAATAATTGTAGTCAACATAGCAACCTCAGCCTTCAACACTTAAACTTTCAAAGATTGAACTATTTAATTTTATGGAAGCCCTTTGAAAAATTCTTATTATTCCCAATAAAGACATTTGGGCTAATAAAACTTTACTGATAAGAAATACTTGAGCCATGTCTATTACTGAATGCAGCATATATTTTATACACAATAGAGAAAAAAATCAAATAATATATTTCATTTAAGATTTCTATTTTTATAGAATTTGGAATATATTCTTTAAACAAAATTGTTAACCTCCTTTTTATTAAATGTAGATTCCTGCCTCCGGTATGTTAAGTATGTTACATCCCAATCCTAAATCAAGATATAACAAGCACTCATAAATTAACAATATTTTAAATGATATTTTCTTTGGAAATCTGTATTAAAACTTTCATTTCCATCACCATTCTTTTCATTAATTCTCATTATATTTCTAAATAGTCTATTTAGCGATATTATTAAATTATTTGCTTTGACTTTATTATTCCAAAACTACCATTAATGGAAATCAGAAATAGTTACCAACATAACATAAAAGCCTTACTACGTGACTCACACAATGCTGGAGTCCTGGGATTTGATGGAAATAAGACAATTTTCCTGTTTTCTAAGGTTTTTGATCTAGTCATTACGCCTGCAAAAAACGTTATACTCCAAGGGAATTCTGAGGGGATTTTGATTTTACAACACTTCTGCTAAGTATAAACCCACATTCAACAAATTTGAACACACAGGTTAATGACCTCGTGATATTCTTCCCCTTCCCATATGAAATTTCCCAAGGATTTCACTTTCTCTCCAGAATAACAATAGTTTTAAAGGATTTAAAATTAGTAAGAAGTGTTCTTTACTTCTTTTTTGAGGGCAATTAAAAAGTAATTTTTTAATTTGGAAGTAGTCAATTCTAATAGGATTTTTGACTTCAATAAATCACAACAATAAAAACATCAACAAATGTACTGGGTCTTTCCTATGTGATGGCCATATATGTTTTCAATTTATAATGTGCCCTGGAACTTTCTGAAAAATATCTAACTGGCAAATATATTTTAAAATATATTCATATATTACTACACAGATATATATGCCATATGAGACAATAAATAAAATATAAGAATGAAAAATGTAAATAACAGAAGAAAAAATAAAATTATCTCTTAATTCCTTTATGTAACCAAAGCCACTATTAACATTTGGGTAACCTAAATGATTTTCCCTGTAATTGTTTATTTTAATATATTGTATAGTATGTATGTGAATATGCTTTATTTTTAATATATAATATTATGATATTCTTTCATTTAACCATGTTACAATGATAACTATAAACCAGTAAAAACAAAGGAAGACTATTTCAAGACTTGCATGGGCTATAAGTTATTTCATATTATGTTCTTTGTGAATATCTATTAACATCACCATTTTATCATAGTGGAAACTAAAACACAGAGAAATAAAGAAATGAAGAATTTTGGAAATAAAGAAACAAAGATTTTACTATATTGAGTATTTCTAAAACATGTGTGTGAAGTTGGGGTTGGCGGGGATGTGCTTGTGTGACACAGTTGAATATGTGTAGGTTTATTTCACTGTAAAGTATAGTTTATTTGTCACACATAAAATTTTCTTGGGATGGGAGAGCTGAAGAGCATCTTAAACAGAAGGCAGTGCTTCTTTTGGAGAACAGAGACTATGTTCAAGAGCTCCTTATGAATGCTGATCATAGAGAGCACCACCATAATCGTGGAGCCTCCAGAGAAAGAGAAAAGAAGGGCAGATGCTCAAAATATTGATCCTGGTGATGATCCAGCTATTTTTCACAAGAGCAACTGAACAAAGAATAACCTAACCCAGTAGGAACAGAACTTTTCATTTGATATGTGCTTATAGTAACAGTAATGATACCTAACATTTGAGTATTATATACTCAATGATGTAGCCCACATTTGCATGAATTAGCTCATGTAACACTCATAAGAACCCTAAGAGATAGAAAATGGCATTTTCTTAATTTGCATAATAATATATATGTGAGTGTGTGTCTGTATGTGTAACGATGGAAGTAATCACTCTGAATTCCAAGCTAATTCTCACATTATTTCAACTTTATACTACTTACAACTTTGTAAATATTCTGTTATTTGCTTAGTCTTTCTTGCATTTCCTTTCCATGTTCATATGTCTACACAATTAGTCACTAGTTGCCAGATTATATTCATTCTCTATCTTTCTCCTCTCTCCCTCCATCAGTGTTTTTGTTACTTTAAATTTAATTTTAAATAGGGAAAATATGCACATTGTACAAAAAGATTCAAGGGGTGTACAGTGAAGCAATGTAAGTCTTCATCTCACACGTAACTTCCAGCCACATTTAATCTTCTCAGGGACTCTCACAATTGCCAATTCTTTTTCAAAAGCTGATGTATAGGTATTAAGTAGAGCCAGAGAAATTATTTGGCTCGGAGTTTACAGCAGTCATTGACAAGAATTTGAAGCAAGTCTGACATCGCACAGAGAGGAAATGAAAGACCCACTATTTGAACCCAGGTCCTTCTGAATTTTTGCACTGTTAATGCTACCTGACTCTCTGCCGGATTCTACTACAAGCTACTGAAAACCCCATGAAGTGAAAAAGCTTCAATAAAAGAACATATTCAGAATGCACATAATTATTCTAAAATAAAATGATTGTTTCATTAATCAGTCAAGATCTAGCATACAGGGATCAAGTTCTTAGTATAAATTATGCTCTATTTAAACTTCAAAAGCATAGGAGTACATTCTGCACTTTCTCCCTCTCTGAGAAAATTGTAATGTGCCTTAAAATTGTAATGTGCCTTTTCAAAACATGTTTCATTTACCAATATTTTAAATTCATTTATATTTCTTTTATACAATAAATACAGGTACATTATTGAAAATTAGAAAAAGAAGTGACAAGAAAAGGGAGAGGGAGAAAATCACCAGAATTCTTCCACCCAGAGATAACCACTGTTAACATTTTGATGTTTTGTATTATTTATATGCATATATTTTACATACTGACATATGTCTTGCATATTTATAGGTAAATTTATTAAAATATGCCATTTCTAAAACTTTGTCATAGGCAGTTATTCACATGTCAATTTATTTTAAAGATATTTTCTAGTCGCTAACTATAGATCTTCATATTTACTTTAATGACTGTACAAATCCACTATATGACTTACATATAAATATAAACATCTAATTTCACAATTTAGTTTGGCCTGGAGTTTTTCTTTGAATCAATGCCCTTTTCTGATCTTGTGTTCAAAGTTATTATAGCTTTGTACAAAGAAGTATTGAATGAATAATATTTTCTGTTTATCTCCTTGAAGAATTTGTATAGGATTTGCATATCTTTTACTTAAATGTTTGACGATTTTTTTTCTATTAAAATGTCTAATAATGTCTAAATAGCTTCTGGTGCTAGGCAAAATGGAGTAAGCTCATTTCAGCCTCTTTCTCCCGCTTATTACAACTAGAATTTCTGGACAAAACAAGTAGTTGAGGATTCTGAAGCAGGCATATTTAGGAGGAAAGTCAAAAATCTGGAGAATGGACACATGAATAGAAACTTTCCTACTTATTTCATGCATTTCTCTCAACCTTTTGAATCAGAGGTTGAGCAGCAAGCACTGTGCTATTAGGCAACATGGACGTCAATAATTCTGAGAGAAATCTCCCTATTTATTGCTAGAGGATCAGGAATGTGGGCCCTTGAAAGAGGGAGAATGTGAAGGAAATCTCCATTGTTCTTTTTCTTTTTTTTTTTTTTTTGGTGAGGAAGATTAGCCCTGAGCTAACATCCGTTGCCATTCCTCCTCTTTTTGATGAGGAAAGTTGGCCCTGGGCTAAAATCCACACCCAATCTCCTCTACTTTATATGTGGGACACCTGCCACAGCATGACTTGGTAAGCGGTGTGTAGGTCTGCACCCAGAATCTGAACCTGTAAACCCCGGGCCATCGAAGCAGAATGTGTGAACTTAACTGCTACGCCACTGAACCGGCCCCTCTTTCTATTATTTTATCCCTCTGTTCTCTCTCCTACCTATGCCCTGAAGATAGACCCCAGCCCCAGGGCTGTGGCAGAGGCAGCAGGCACTCAAACTCCAAGGGAAAACCCATCTTTCTGGCCAGAAGGACTGGCAAAAACTCTCCTGTGCACTGAAGCATGTGGAACGAATTCCTGTTCTTTTCTCTCTTTTGTCTTGGAATTGGTACAAGTGTGGGCCGTATTTGTCAAGTTACAAATGTAGCAGCAGTACATAGTACAAGAAATCCTAGACAATTCAATAAAATAATAAAAGTCATAGAGATTGGAAAGTAAAAATTAAAACTGTCAATCCACAGATGACATGTATTTTTACATAGGAGATCTCAAGGAATCTGTGAAAAAATTCTCACAAATAGTAAGTGAGGTTAGCAAGATTGAGATCCAATGTCAATATACACAAATCAATGTTATTTCTATATACTAGCACAGAACACTAGAGACAATTTTTGTATAAAGTAACATTTACAATAGGACCGAAGATATATGAAATACTTATGTATGAGTCTAACAAAATATGTGCATGATCTATGCTAAAAATTATAAAACAGTGAGAAGTAGGGAATGATTTATCAAGGAAATGGTCACACTTCCTGAAAAGTTCCTGCTAAATAGAATTCATATTTCTTTTTGTTCTTTTTCTTTTCTCTTTATATCTGTAGCGGCAGTTGAAAATTAATGAGGGTGCTTCAAACCTCCTAATTTCATTCAAAATCTTGACGCTTAATACTCATGCCTAAAAATACTGACCTTTCAACCCTGTTGGTGGTTCCTAAAAACTGAATTTCTGCAACTGTGTTTCTGCCTGATCTTGCTTCCAACCATTTCTACCTCAGCTGTGTAGGGTTTCTTGGGCCTGTTGGCCCGTCCATTCTATTATCTCTAAGGCAGTCTCTGTTTTTATGTACCTTGAATTATAAATTGGTTAGCACTCATCAGGTTTTTAATAAATTATATCCATTTTATTTCTTCCAGAACAATATTTTGCACACTGACACACCCTTTCTTATTTCATGTGATTACATCTGGGTTTCCATTTTATTTCTATAGATCTGTGTTCATATTGTTCAAGAGAAATTCCACCAGACACTCATTAAACACAGCAAGGAAGACTTTGTTCTATACTATTGCAACTGAGGAGAGAGATTGAACTCAGCTTTGCTGCAAAAACAGGCAAGAGGAGTTTTAAACGCCGGGGTGAGCTAAGGGATAAGTAGTGGAGGATGTTAGGGAGGAGGTTGGTTGATATGATTAGGCAGGTGTGTTTGCTAATTGATGCTTCTTGAAGTTAGGCTCGCATGGGTCCACAGAGACCTGGAGATAGGAATGCTATATTTCTTGATGATTACATTTCAAAGGGATGGTTCCCGTGTCCTTGAGGAAGACTTTTTTGGGTTGTAACAGATTTACATTTCAAAAGGGCAGAGAAAGAATTTGCAATTGCAAGTTTTCTAAAGTAAATGGTCTAAGAAAAAGGAGGTCAGAAGACATAATCAGGAAGAAACCTGTCTAAAGTTTAGTTAAGTTGAGGGGAACACTAAGGCTATTTTGGTCTATATTAAAGATAAATGAATATACATAAATAATCATCTTAAGATAGTAGTTCACACACATATAGTTAAGTCGCAGATGATGCACACTGTAAAATCTTTGTCCTATAGCTTTCTCTTTTTGTCTGATCTTAACTCAGCCAAAAATAGCATCAAGGAAAAATATCGTCCTTCTTAAGAATCTTATCATTCTCCCTCTTTCAATTAATTTGTTAGAATGCAGTTTACTTTTTATATAAAATGGTTCAATTAAAAAATCACAAGGGGCTTCAGTTTGTGATATCTTGTAAAGTTGGCTCTTTTGCTTTTCTCTGATGAAATGTCGCATATTCTCTTTAAGAGCATTTCTGTTCATTCCTCAGGTAATAGTCAGATATATAAAGAGCATTGTACCTTAAATCATATATCCTACCTCCTGTCAAAGATCTGCCCCTTTTATCTGTTTTTATACAGGTACTCTTAGGTGGTTACTTAGATGTAGAATTGCTGGATCATATAGTAAATCTATTTTTGAGAAACTGTCAAATTGTTTTCCAAAGCAGCTTCACCATTTTCCATTCTAACCAGTCATGTATGAGAATTCCAATTTCTCCACATCCTTACCAACATTTGTTTTTGTTTGTGTTTTTGATTATAGATATCTAGTGGGTGTGATGTGGTATAACGTTTGGTTTCGATTTGCACTGATGTAATGACTAATAATGTTGGACATCTTATGTGCTTCCTTTTGTGTATCTTTGAAGAAATGCCTATTCGTATTATTTGTCCATTGTTTAATTTGGGTAAATTGTTATTTTATTTTTAAGTTGTATGAGTTCTTTATATAATCTGGATACTAGATGATAATATCAGATATATAATTTTGAAAATATTTTCTCCCATTCTGTGGGTTGTCTTAATTTTCTTGTTAGTGTTATTTAAAGAACAAAACTTTTAATTTTGATAAAGTACAAGTCAACTATTTCTTTTATTTGTTTTGCTTGTACTTTTGGTGTCATATCTAAGAATTCATCCCTCATCCAAATTTATGAAGATTTACATCCATGCTTTTTTCTAAAAGTTTTATAATTTTAGTTGTTCCATTTAGGTCTGTGATCCATTTAAGTGAATTTTTATATGTGTGATATAATTATCCAATTTTATTCTTTTGCATGTGGATATACAGTTACACTGGAATCATTTGTTGAAATAACTATTCATTCCTCATTGAATGGTTTTGGCACCTTGGTCAAACATCAATTGATCATAAATATGAGACTTTACTTCTGGACTCTAAACTACATTCCATAAATCTATATGTCTATTCTTATGACATTATCACATGATATTTATTACCATAACTATCTAGTAAATTTTGAAATCGGAAAATCTACATTCTCCAACTCTACAATTTGTTTTAAAGACTGTTTTGGCTGTTTTGGGATTCTTGTATTTCCATATGAATTTTATGATCAATTTTTCAATTTTTACCAAAAAACCAGCTAGAATTTTGATAGGAATTACATAGAATATGTAGATCAATTTGGGGAATATTTTCTTCTTAACAGCATTGTATCTTGTGATTCATGAATAGGGGATACCTTTTCTTTTATTTAGCTCTTCTTTAATTTCTTTCAATGATGTTTTGTAGTTTTAAGGGTACATATCTTGCACAGCTTCTGTTAGCCTTATTCCTAAGTATTTTTTGGCGTTATTAGAAATGGAATTGTTTTCTTAATTTTATTTCGGCATTCTTAATTGCTAGTGAATAGAAATGAAATTGATTTCCATATCTTGATCATGGATCCTGTAACCTTGATGAACTTGTTTACTAGCTCTAATAGGTTTGTGTGTGAGTGACTGTGTTTCTGTGTTCGTATATATGTGTGTTCCTAAGGATTTTCTATATACAAGATAATGTCATCTGCAAAGAGAAATATTTTTACTTCTTCCATTTCAATCTGGATACCATAGTTTATTTTACATATCCAATTGCCATGGCTAGAACATCCAGTGTAATGTTGAATAAAAGTGGTGATTATGAACATCCCTGTCTTACTCTTGATCTTAGGGGGAAAGTTTTCAGTTGTTCAACTTTAATTATGATTTTGCCTGTAGGTGTTTCACAGATGCCTTATCAAGTTGAGGAATTTTTTCCTAGTTTCTTGATTGTTTTTATCATGAAACGTGGTTAGATTTTGTCAAATGTTTTTTCCTATTGCAATGACCATGTGTTTTTACTCTTTCTTCTATTGATATGATGTATTACACTGATTGACTTCTGTATGTAGAGCATGCTTTGTATTCTTGGGACAAAACCCATTTGGTCGTGGTGTATAATCATCTTTATATATTGCTGGATTCACTTTGCTTATATTTTGTAAAGGATATTTGTGTTTATATTCATAAGGAATATCGATCTGTTATTTTCTTGTTAGTGATGTCTTTGTCTGGTTTTAGTTCTAGGGTACTACTGGCGTCATAGCACAAGTGAGAAGTTCTCCTTCCTCTTCTAATTTTTGGAAGGGTTTGTGAAGCCTAGGTGTTAATTCTTCTTTACACATTTAGTAGATTTCACCAGGAAACCGTCTTGTCCTTGGCTTTTCTTTGTGGGAAGTTTTTTTGATTATTAATTCAAGCTCTGCACCGTTATCAGTCCATTCAGATTTTCTATTTCTTATTGAATCATTTTGGTAGTATGTGACTTTCTAGAAATTTGTCCACTTCATCTGAGTTATCTAATTTATTGATATACACTTATTCATAGTATTCTCTTTGTGTGTGTGTGTGTGTATATATATATATATAATTTACATATATAAAAATTATGTAAGGTCATTAATAATGTCTTTCATTTCTAATTTTAGGAATTTCAGTCTTCTCTCTTTTCTCGTTCAGTCTCACTAATAGGTTGTCAATTTTGTTGTTTTTATCAGGAACCAGCAATGGATTTGTTGAATTTGTCTATTGTTTTCCTATTCTCTATTTAATTTATTTCTGATCTAATATTTATAATCCTTTTGTGTGTGTGTGTGCTTGCTTTGGTTTTAGTGTGCTCCTTTTTCTAGATTTTTTTTTATTGATGTCTTAGTTTATAACACTGTGGGGTTTTAGTTGTACATTTTTGTTTATCCGTCACCTTGTGGATGTAACCCTTCACCCCTTGTGCCCACCCCCACCCCCATTCCCCTTGGTAACCACCAATCAGTTCTCTCTGTCCGTGTGTTCACTTATATTCCATATATGAGTGAGTTCATGCAGTGTCTGTCCTTCTCTCTCTGGCTTATTTCACTTAACATAATACCCTCTAGGTCCTTCCATGTTGTTGCAAATGGGACAATTGTGTCTTTTCTTATGGCTGAGTAGTATTCCATTGTATGTATATACCACATCTTCTTTAACCAACCAACAGCTGAGGGACACTTGGGTTGCTCCCACTTCTTGGCTATAGTGAATAATGCTGCAATGAACATAGGGGTGCATACGCCTCTTGTGATGGTTGATTTCACGTCCATTGGGTAGATGCCCAAGAGTGGTATTGCTGGATCATAAGGTATTTCTATTTTTAATTTTTTGAGGACTCGCCATACTGTTTTCCATAGAGGCTGCACCAGTTTGCATTCCCACCAGCAGTGAATGAGGGTCCCCGTTTCTCCACAACCTCTCCAGCATTTGTTGTTATTTGTCTTTGTGATTATAGCCATTCTAACCAGTGTAAGGTGATATCTCAGTGTAGTTTTGATTTGCATTTCCCTGATGATAAGTGATGTTGAACATCTTTTCATGTGTCTATTGGCCATCTGTATCTCTTCCTTGGAAAAATGTCTGTTCATATCCTCTGCCCATTTTTTGATCGGGTTGTTTGTTTTTTTGTTGTTCAGTTGTATGAGATCTTTGTATATTACTGAGATTAATCCCTTGTCGGATAAACGATTTGCAAATATTTTCTCCCAGCTGGTGGGTTGTTTATTCATTTCGATCCTGGTTTCATTTGCCTTGTAGAAGCTCTTTAGTCTGATGAGGTCCCACTTGTTTATTTTTTCTTTTGTTTCCCTTGTCTGGGTAGACATGGAATCTGAAAGGATCCCTTTATGTCCAATCACAATTAGTGTACTGCCTATATTTTCTTCCAGGAGTTTTATAGTTTCAGGTCTCACTTTCAGGTCTTTGATCCATTTTGAATTGATTTTTGTATATGGTGATAGGAGATGGTCTACTTTCATTCTTTTGCATGTTGCTGTCCAATTTTCCCAGCACCATTTATTGAAGAGCCTTCCCTCGCTCCATTGTATGTTCTTTGCTCCTTTGTCGAAGATTAGCTGTCCATAGGTGTGTGGTTTTATTTCTGGGCTTTCAATTCTGTTCCATTGATCTGTGTGTCTATTCTTGTACCAGTACCATGCTGTTTTGATTACTATAGCTTTATAGTATATTTTGAAATCAGGGATTGTGATGCCTCCAGCTTTGTTCTTTTTTTTCAGAATTGCTTTAGCTATTTGGGGTTTTTTGTTGCCCCATACGAATTTCTGTATTTTTTGTTCTATTTCTGTGAAGAATGACATTGGGATTCTGATTGGGATTGCATTGAATCTGTAGATTGCTTTAGGTAGAATGGACATTTTAACTATATTTATTCTTCCAATCCATGTGCATGGAATATTTTTCCATTGCTTTATGTCCTCCTTGATTTCTTTCAATAGTGTCTTATAGTTTTCATTGTATAGGTCTTTGACCTCCTTGGTTAAATTTATTCCCAGATATTTTATTCTCTTTGTTGCAATTGTAAATGGGATTGTCTTTTTGAGTTCTCTTTCTGTTTTTTCATCATTAGTGTATAGGAATGCAATTGATTTTTGTAAGTTGATTTTATACCCTGCCAGTTTACTGTAGTTGTTGATTGTTTCTAGTAGCTTTCCGATGGAATTTTTTGGATTTTCTATGTATAGGATCATGTCGTCTGCAAATAGTGAGAGTTTCACTTCTTCATTGCCTATTTGGAGTCCTTTTATTCCTTTTTCTTGCCTAATTGCTCTGGCCAGAACTTCCAGTACTATGTTGAATAAGAGTGGTGAGAGTGGGCACCCTTGTCTTGTTCCTGTCTTCAAAGGAATGGCTTTCAGTTTTTCCCCGTTGAGTAGGATGTTTGCTGTAGGTTTGTCATATATGGCCCTTATTATGTTGAGGTACTTTCCTTCTATACCCATTTTGTTGAGAGTTTTTATCATAAATGGATGCTGGATCTTGTCGAATGCCTTCTCTGCATCGATTGAGATGATCATGTGGTTTTTATTCTTCATTTTGTTAATGTGGTGTATCACGTTGATTGATTTGCGGATGTTGAACCATCCCTGTGTCCCTGGTATAAATCCCACTTGATCGTGGTGTATGATCTTTTTGATGTATTGCTGTATTCGGTTTGCCAATATTTTGTTGAGGATTTTTGCGTCTATGTTCATCAGCGATATTGGCCTGTAGTTTTCCTTCCTTGTATTGTCCTTGTCTGGCTTTGGTATCAACATGATGTCGGCCTCATAGAATGTGTTGGGAAGTATTCCATCTTCCTCTATTTTTTGGAATAGTTTGAGAAGGATAGGTGCTAGATCTTCTTTGAACGTTTGATAAAATTCTCCAGGGAAGCCATCTGGTCCTGGGCTTTTATTTTTGGGGAGGTTTTTGATTACTGTTTCAATCTCTTTACTTGTGATTGGTCTGTTCAGATTCTCTGTTTCTTCTTGATTCAGTTTTGGGAGGTTGTACGTGTCCAAGAATTTGTCCATTTCCTCTAGGTTGTCCAATTTGTTGGCGTAAAGTTTTTCATAGTATTCCCTAATAATCCCTTGTATTTCTGTGGTGTCTGTTGTAATTTCTCCTCTTTCATTTCTAATTTTATTTACTTGAGTCTTCTCCCTTTTTTTCTTAGCGAGTCTGGCTAAGGGTTTGTCAATTTTATTTATCTTCTCAAAGAACCAGCTCTTTGTTTCATTGATCCTTTCTACTGTTTTTTTGGTTTCAATTTCATTTATTTCTGCTCTGATTTTTATTATTTCCCTCCTTCTGCTGATTCGGGGCTTTCTCTGTTCTTCTTTTTCCAACTCTGTTAGGTGCAATTTAAGGTTATTTATTTGGGATTTTTCTTGTTTGTTAAGGTGAGCTTGTATTGCTATGAATTTCCCTCTCAGGACTGCTTTTGCTGCATCCCATATGAGTTGGTATGGTGTATTTTCCTTTTCCTTTGTCTCCAGATAGCTTTTGATTTCTCCTTTAATTTCATCAACGACCCATTGGTTGTTCAGTAGCATGTTGTTTAGTCTCCACATCTTTGTCCCTTTCCTAGTTTTTTCCTTGCAGTTGATTTCTAGTTTCACAGCATTATGATCAGAAAAGATGCTTGTAATGATTTCAATCTTCTTAAATTTATAGAGGTTTGCCTTGTTTCCTAATATATGGTCTATCCTTGAGAATGTTCCATGTGCACTTGAGAAGAATGTGTACTCTGCTTTTTTTGGGTGGAGTGCTCTGTATATATCTATTAAGTCCATTGCATCTAGTTTTTTGTTTAAGTCCATTATTTCCTTATTGACTTTTTGTCTGGATGATCTATCCATTGATGTAAGGGGGGTGTTAAGATCCCCTACTATTATTGTGTTATTGTTAATATCTCCTTTAAGGTTTTTTAGCAGTTGTTTTATGTACTTTGGTGCTCCTGTGTTGGGTGCATAGATATTTATAAGTGTTATGTCTTCTTGGTGAAGTATCCCTTTTATCATTATATATTGCCCTTCTTTGTCTCTCATTACCATTTTTATCTTGAAGTCTACTTTGTCTGATATAAGTATGGCTACTCCTGCTTTCTTTTGTTTGCCATTAGCTTGGAGTATTGTTTTCCATCCTTTTATTTTGAGTCTGTGTTTGTCTTTAGAGCTGAGATGTGTTTCCTGGAGGCAGCAGATTGTTGGATCTTGGTTTTTAATCCATCCTGCCACTCTGTGTCTTTTGATTGGAGAATTCAATCCATTTACATTTAGAGTGATTATTGATATATGAGGGTTTAATGTTGCTATTTTATTGTTCATCTTCTGGTTCTTTTGCATTTCCTTTGTTTCTTGTCCCTTGTGTTTCGGACTGCAAATTCAATTTGGTATTTCTGCATGCTCATTCTCTTGGTTTTCTCTTTATTTGTCATATGTGGTTCTCTTCTGGTTGTTTGTTTAGTGGTTACCGTGCGGTTTATATAAGCGATCTCCTGGATAAGAAAGTACATTTTCAGATGCCTCCTTTTTCCTGAGGCTGGGTCGGTTCAATCCCTTACCTCTTCCCCTCCTTATTTGCTATCTCTTTATTCCAGATTGTGTCATGAATGTGTGTTTCCAGTGATGAACTTGAATTAATTTTTGATGTTTTCCTACTGTATTTTGTTCTGGTTTAGTCTCCTTGCTTTTCTCCTTGTTGAAATCTTTGTATCCCCTTTCTCATTTGTTTTTTTTCAGGCCTAAGGGCCTTCTTGAGCATTTCTTGTAGTGGGGGTCTTGTGGTGACGAACTCTCTTAGCTTTTGTTTATCAGGGAGAATTATTATTTCTCCATCATATTTGAAGGATATTTTTGCTGGATAGAGTATTCTCGGCTGAAGGTTTTTGTCTTTCATGATTTTGAATATGTCATTCCAGTCTCTCCTAGCCTGTAGAGTTTCTGTTGAGAAATCAGCTGAGAGCCTGATGGGGTTTCCTTTGTATGTTATTTTGGTTTTTTGTTTAGCTGCCTTCATTATTTCCTTGTCACGGGTATTCTTCAAGTTTGCTACTATGTGGCGAGATGATTTTTTATTCCTGTTTATATATTTAGGTGATCTATTGATTTCATTCACTGTTATTTCCCTCTCGTTCCCTAGGTTGGGGAAGTTCTCAGCTATTATTTCTTTGAACAAACTCTCTGCTCCTTTTTCTCTTTCTTCTCCTTCTGGAATACCTATTATCTTTATGTTGCTTTTTCTCATTGAGTCTGATATTTCTCGAAGAATTTCTTCATTTCTTTTTAGTCTTAGCTCTCTCTCCTCCTGTACCAGGAGCATTTCTGCATGGCTATCCTCAATAGTGCTAATTCGTTCCTCCATATTGTCAGTTCTGCTCTTTAAAGACTCCATTTTTTCCACTATCTCGTTGATTTTGTTTTTCACCTGCAATAATTCTGATTGGTTTTTCTTTAGGGTTTCAATCTCTTTTGTGACATAATCCCTGAATTCGTTGATTTGTTTCTGTGTGTTCTCTTGTATTTCGTTGAGCTTGTTTATGATAGTTATTTTGAATTCTCTCTCATTCAGGTTATCAAATTCTGTGCCTTCAGGGTTGGTTTCTGGGTGTTTGTCATTTTCCTTTTGGTCTGTAGCCCTGACATATTTTCGCAAGGATCCGACGGGGACGGCTTTATTTTTACCCCTCATGATTAAAGTTAATCCTGCAGTTTCCCCCTGCTGCCACTAGATGGAGATGGCGAGCGGTTTGCTCTGAGGCGGCTGCAGCCCCTGGAGGGATTATGCTGAAATGCTGGGTGTGTGGGGGGAGGGGTCCTCTCTTTCTCCTGCTTGACCCGGGGGTTTCCTTTCTGGCTCTCTTAGGGTGTTTGCTACACCCCCTAAGCAGTCCGTCGTCGCTTCCCCGTGGGGATCTCGCGACTGTCTCTGAGAGCACCTGGATGGCGATAGTTTTCCCCGCTGTGGACCACCCCTCCCCCCTCTGTCCACGAACCACGCTGTTTTTGCCGATCGATTGGGGTGGGGGAGTACAACCTCCTACCTCTCCTCCCGTCCTCCTGGGCTTCCCGCGCCTCCACCGTCCGATGTATGGCAGCAGGGGTTTCTCAGAAGTCCTTCGTAGTGTTTGATTGAGCTCTGTTGGAATGTGAATGATGTTTTCGTTGTGTCGTAGGGGGCAGAGATTCAAAGAGGGAATCTCACTCCGCCATGATGCTGACGTCACTCCCCGCTACACCAACTTTTTGCATTTCTAATCGAGTTTTCACTTCAGCAGAACACTCAGATCCCATTAGTTGCAAATGATCTCTTGTGTGATTATTTCTCCAGTCAAAGATAATTTGATTGTAGTTACTAGACTCAAGCTAATGGTGTTTACTAATCTCTTTGCTGCAAGTGATAAACCAAAGGAAATAATGCTGACAGAAAGATATCAGCACAAATTATGAGAAGCTAATGTACCATACAGCCCAGCCTTAGCTGTTTCTCTTTACTCTTAATAGAAGAAGGAAATGCACTAATACACAGAAAGCCACAGTTGATCTTTGAACATATAACAGAGCTTTAGTTCACCACACATAATGCACATTATATCGGATAACATTCCTTGCCACTTCTTGAAGTGGATTAGTATGTACACATGAATTAACAATTAGAATTGGAGGGACAAAAATTGAGTCTGAGACTAGTTTTCTGAGGGCAGCTTAACAGATAAGCTTTGCAACACCTTTCTTAGTCATCCAGAAATATTGAACAATAACAAGCTTAGCATCCAAAGCTCTCTTCTTCTCCAATTAAAGTTTTGGCCCTTTTAGGTTTGAATCATTAAATAAAAAGGCTCAATTTGGCCTTACAGATTTTACATTGATTATCATATCCTATAAAACCTGATATGTGTGCTGTCAACCACAGGGTAAAATGCAAGTCTCAGAGGTCAGGTAAACATTAATTTATCTGTAATTAGTTTCTAAAAATAAATTTAAAAATCACAAATTGTATTACTGTAGAAAGAAATAGGTAATAATTTGGCCCACTCCTGAACATGAGAACTACTTTCCAGATATAAGCTTTGGAATTTAATTTATTCTTCCATGTTTGGAATGGAATATGCATCTATGATTATTAAGACTTTACATTAGGGACCTGCCTGGTGGCATAGTGGTTAAGTTCGTGTGCTCTGCTTGAGTGGCCTGGGGTTCACAGGTTCGGATCCTGGGCGCAGACGGATGCACCACTTGTGAAGCCATGCTGTGGTGGCGTCCCATATAAAGTAGAGGAAGATGGGCACAGATGTTAGCCCAAGGCCAGTCTTCCTCAGAAAAAAAAAAAAAAAAGAGGAGGATTGGTAACGGATGTTAGCTCAGGGCTAGTCTTCCCTGAGCCCACACACAGAAAAGACTTTAGGTTATATTTGAGGCAGTAGAAATATACATAGTTGTGCAGCAACATTAGATTTACTGCTTTACCTTGTCCTACTCAAAACCTGGTGCCTGGTTTTAAAGCAGAGATATTCCCAAAGAAAAGATGTAGACTCATAGACTTGGATTTAAAATGTGACTCTGCTAACCCATATTGTGACTTGAGGCAAATGTCATAGGGATTTTTAAAAACTCATGCTCAGGTTCCTATTTCCTCACCTTTTTCATTGTTCTCATGGCAAATTAAGGGCTATATCATGTATTTTACATCTTTACTGTCCTGATATATCTAATTTGTTAGTGCTTAGCATCATGTCTAATACATAGAAGGTACACATACATGATAATTTCCTCAACAGTCCTCTGTCTTCCCTTGTCTATTTCAGTTTAACCTTCCAAAATAGGTAAAAATATGTCCTTAGACTTGGTTCAATTTATGGCATCTTTAAGTTAAAATGTTTTTCTGTTTCCCTAATAGTCAATGCCATCTTTCCCCCAAATAGACTCTATCCATAATTTGCTGAATGGGTTAATAATTGATATTTTTGTCATTTAAACAATTATAGAATGTTATACTGTTATATTGAAATAAACTTTTCCATTCACTAATGTAAGAACAATCATATATTCAGAAGGATTTTTATTTTCCTAAATCTTAAGATCATAAGAAGATTGCTAAATCTAGCTACAGGTGGATGGTAAAAATGGTATAATATTTGCGGGAAAAGTCTTTGTTTATGGAGACTGAATAATGTATAATATGAGGGTTAATAAATAGCATCTCGTGTATTGATATAAAATGTATAATAACACTGGTATTAATGCTATGGAGCTTATGATGAGAGTATAAGCAATAATTACACTCAATGTCTTTAGTGTTAGACACTCTGCTAGATTCTCAAAATATCTTATTTGATTCTCACAACCATCCTATGAGTTAGCCATTACGTCAATTTTAAAGATGAGGAACCAGTTTCCGCTTTATGTTACAACTACAATGGGTAGACGTGTTCAGGATAAAGCGCAGGTCTGCCTAATTCCACTGGATGTGCTCTTTCCACCGAGCCACGTGGCCTTCTATCCACAGAAGGAGCTTGCTTTACTTAACTCTGTAAAGGAAGGGGGCTGTGTTTTACACTGTTATATTCCCAGAACCTAGCATAGTTTCAGGTATATATTAGATGCGTTCACTATTTGGTTGTTACTGTTGAATGAATGAGTAACTGAATGCACCATTTTATCTCTTGCATCTAGCATAAGGTCTTATATGACTCAAATGATCAATAACTATGCTCTGAAATTTTAATCCTAATGAAAATAAGTTCTTAATTCAGAACATCAATTGTTAAGATATGGGTAGAAGTCGTATGACACTACTCATGGGAAAGCCTACTAGTAAAATGCTCGTCCAATCTCCTTCCCTCCACCACTTATCAGATGGAAGTTTCCAGCAGAACCTGGAATCACAGTGACAAGGAGCATATTGACTTCTGATGCAGAAATTAAGGGTTTCCTTCTGTTTGGAATATTTCTGTGACATATATCTCAATAATTAATAATCATAATGTCTCTTGTGGACTTAAGAAAAATCCCATTTTCTTTTAAGAGAATGTTATGCAATAATTATGTTTATATTTATGTTTCCATTTATCATATATTTCATAATTATGTACCAATAAAGGCTTAAGTGCAGCTCACACTAAAATACTTTCCTCTCAATAGCTGGCTTGGCATATTTTGCATTTTTAATAATGTGATGTTTAGTAAAAACGTGCCAAAGGACCTAAATTAATTTGAGTAGAATTGATCTGTAGGCAACTACCGACTTAGAAGCACAGCAAGTGTTTCTGCCAATCCTCCTTCTCCGTTTTGGAAGATCATTACTTAGCACAAATACTTATAATAAAAATTAATTTTGAATCATATGCCATAAAATGGAGATTATTCTTCAACATACCATGTTTTGGAATAGTCATCTGCTTCTAAACCATCATAAAATGGATTTGGGGGATAATGAGAATATATGATTTTTAAAAATTTATCTATGTTATAGAAAATTCACAAGACGCGGCATATTTATTTAAATGTTTCAAACTTTAATATTTTACCTTTTATTGAGTTCTGTCTATGTTACAGAAACTGCTAAGTGATAAGAATTTGAGCAGTCAAAAAATAAAGTTCCTACCTTCAAGAATCTCAGTCTATCTTGGCAAACACAGATAAGTACATTACAAGAGTATCTGGAAAGTGTTAGATATATATATATATCTCCTCTAATAGGCTGAGTTATCTGTCCTGGTTATAAAATCTTGAAATTTGTTAATAATAGCATTATCAGTATTAAGATTATTTAGAAATTTCAGAAAGTGTCCTATGTCCCTTCTTCATTTTTCTCTTTGCTTCATTTGTAGTCTCTATTTTCTCCCTGTTGTACATTCTCTCTCTCATATTCTCCACACCCATTATCTCTCCACCATTCTCTCTTTCCTTTATTGAGTCTACTATATTTCTTATCCTTCTTTAGCATCTTCATTCTTGCTCTAACTGGTTTATTTAATTTGCAAGAAAATCATTGCTTCTATAAAATTACTACAGTTATATAAAATGATAGTCTTTATACTACGTGGAACGAAAAATAGTAAGAAAATAACTAAGATTAAGGGACTTGCTATGTCAGACCCTATGCTAAATGCTTTACATGTGTTATCTCATTTCAACCTCATTTAGACGGAAGTAGAGATTATTGCTGTCTGCGTTTTTCAGATGACACAGAAGCACAGACTGCCACATGTAACATGTCAGACTCTGCTCTGTGCAGTCCTAGGGAACGCCACTCACGTAGACTAAGATGTACGACAATATGGCTCTGGCTACTTTTCAGTTCTCCTTCCCAGGAAGATATGATCATCAACCACAGTGTCTGAAACAGTGAAGTGTTTGGGAGCAATCTGTGAGGCAAAGTTTGCCCAGATTCAGATCCTCGCTCCTCCACTTACAAAGTCTGGGCCATAGGCATTGAGAGGTTAAATAATTTGCCCTCAGTTCCTCATCTATAAAATGATATAATAATAACAGCTACTTCCACAGGTTTGTTGAGGATTCAATTAAAATGTTTAATATGAGTTAAGCATTTACAACAATATCTGTCACATAATACACACTTCACAATAGTGTGCTAGTAAATGTTTAACAACTGGCTCTGGGGGGCAGGGTGGGGAGGCCTTGATTTGAAATGTTTGCTGATTTCTGGGATGTAAATAATCCCACCATGGCCAATTTCAGGCTCCAATGTGGCATCACCAAATGTGTTGGAAAGAATCACACAGTAGGATTTGGGACACAGATTTGCACTATACACATACAATAGATGCAGATAACATCAAGAGCATAAATATTATTAAAATGTAGTAAAATGAATAGGATGCAATAAATGTTGGTATATGCTTTGTTTTTAATATAATTTAATTGTACATTTATAGTATTTAATTTTTTAAATAATATTGATGTTTAATAACCAGTTCATTATAATTCCTAGTTATATGACAATTGGCTCTTTCAAGTCTATACAAGTCAGCTCTGACATACCACTGGTACTGTATGACTTTTTCTTTAAAAAAAATAAATAAACAAACTTAAATATAGATTCAAAATTCTTCTCAGTAGAGCACCCTCTAATACCAGTGGATTAAAATTTTCAAATGAAATGAAAAAGCATTTTTCCATCCTTGGTGTATGGAGATACTGGTGACACGTAAGCTATTTAACTTAAACTATTAACCTAAACTATTAACCTTAAACTATTAACCTTATGAGGGGAGATTAAAACATAATCATAACAGAAAGTTGGCAAATATCAAAATATCAGACAGCTAGTTAGTAGGAGACTCTACATTAGAACCTGTTTCTCTTATTTCAAGGGCTATGTCTTGGTTTTTTGTTAATATCCCACACTACCTCAAGAAATAAGAACAAGGACAGAAATATGTATTTAGATGCAAGAGCTATTTTCTAAAACACAGAGTTAATTGCAGCACAGTTAACTGTAAACGTATGACACAATCAGAAGCCATTACATTTCTAGAATGTGGGAAGCCACAAGCCCGATCTAAACTCTTCTGTGATTTTAAAATAAAGGTAATTTAGGTTAACTTATTAATTTTCAGAAATCATACTAAACCATTTTGGGAAGTAGCTGGACAATTAAGGGCAGGGGAAAGCTACTGGTCAATCTTTGTTCTCTCCCAAAATTTAATATAATTTAAAATAATAAACAGCTTTCCACTTCAGCAACCTATTGCATTCCCTTTCTTGCCCACAATGTTTCATATATTTTAAGAACATTGTCTTGCTAAAAGTTAAGCTAAATAAGCAAAGTTTATTTAACATCTTTGCCAAATATCTTTTTTTCCAGTCCCCGTGAGGTTGCAAGTTGGGTTCCCAGGGAAACTAGTTCTGAGATGGAATTTACTAAGCAGGATGTTTATATGAAGGAACATCTTGGGATCAACACCTACAGAATGGAGGAGGAGGAGACAAGAGTGGACAGAAAGAGAGGCCAAGCTGTGATGCACTTGTAACAGCAGCTGTGGTCAACCGCACAGCAAGCTCCACAATTAGAATGGTCCTGCAGAATGTCTCAAATTGGGCCATGATGTTCAGCCCTCTATATTCCTGCATTGATCTTTTATGGCATGTGAGACTTTGATCAAGGTGGCTTTATGCAGCAGAGGAAATCCTTGAAAGTACTGAGAGCTGAAAGATGCCTGCAGACAGAATCCCCAGCAACAGGACCAACAGGTCCTTTAGTGCGGGGGGATCTGGGTGGCCCATGAGAGCATCCACCATCTATCATCATAATCCAGAAGCCTCACACTGGCTTATGACTGTCCTTTCATGGGCAGACATGTTTCCTACTCTTCCTCCGACAGAACCCTTTCTCTAAACTGCTGCTCTTCTTTTTGCTGTCTCTCTGTTTCACCAATCCTTTATCTTCCTCCTGACTTTTCCTCATCTCATTTCCTGACCAAATATGAGTATCAAGACGTGTGCCTGATTTTCTGGCCCATTTTGATTTCTGAATCATCAGTGCAAAATTGCATTCTGTATTTTCAAAGACAGTCTCAATTGCAAGTAATTGCAATGTTTTCCCATGAAAAGGTATTTTATTAAATATGTGGCAATAAAATTTAATTTGCATTTTCTTTTAAAAAATTTTATTTGTATCAAGTCACAAACAATAGAATGAATATTTTTAAAGCTATTTCATTGACTTTACGACTGTGAAATATGGCCATCATAGCTCATACAATATTACCAATAAATAGCTACTCATATTCAGTACTAAGATGAATTACACAACTATTATCAGGTAAGTTTGGATTATAAACCATTCTCAGGAAAATAAAACATTGCCTTATATCTTCTTGGTATCATAAATAGCTCCTAGAACAGAACTAAATATATAGGAATGATTAAAGCAATGTCCTATTAAATTTATTGAGTTTCTATTAGGACTATGAAGCGACATACAACTGAGATTCTATATGCTCTAATGTATGGACTCACAAGTGGCAGAACCTCTAGGGGTGATTTTCTGATTGTTTTCTTAACAATCAGTGCAAATCAGGAAAGATCACCTACTGGGCCACCTTCTGACTATTTTAGTCTTTAGAGTATTCCTCAAAGAGAAAGTGTCAGGATGCATTTCATATATATTAGTATGGGATCTTTTGAGAAGAAATATATTAGTATGGTATTCTGGTAAAGGCTGCAGTGATGGTATTTGCTCATAATGCTAGCAAGGGCTTAAATGTCACTTTCCCCTGGGAAGTGACCTTGGTGTATATTTCAATATGCAGCACCTCCCTGACCAGGAAGGTTTTTGGAAGATAACAGTGCCCTGCAATTTGCTCACTCTCCTGCCCTCTTTTAACATAGAACAAACTCTGACAAAGGGTGAAGAAAATAGGAAGAGTCCTAACAGTTTGTTCAGTTCCAGAGCTGAAAGTATTTACTAACTGCATTATTTTCCTGACAACCTTGGACTGTGAACAGTTATGAAGTGATTCTGTGTGATGAAAATGCATCCAAAGTGGTCTCTCTTCTTAAAATGGAATATTAAGAAAATGTGAAATAACTCTATTTCTGACAGAAATGTAATATCATTTAGAAATAGTTCTCTTTATGTCATATTCTGAAAACAAGAATCCTCTGCACCTTAGAATATTTTAGTATTTGCCAGTCCATAATTCCTCTGTATGATTTCTTTGCTTAAGGCACTATGTGTATCTTGTAACCAAAGAATCTTTAAGATTGTTCATGAGGTTGAAGTTGAGCAAATATACAAGCTGAACTTTTGAATGACTGCAACACCTTTTTTTAAAGTATTTAAAAGTTGGTTTGTGCTGACAAAATTTTGGAAAGAATTGAAAGCCCTTTTCTTTGAGTTTTCTTGTGTCCTAAAAGATTCTAATGTACTCTGGAATTGCCACTGGAAAGGGAATATTTCATGAAAAAGAACAAAAGAAGTTAAACAGATTAAAATCAAAATGCTTCCCAAAGTCCAGTGTTGTAGTTTCAAATGCAGCTTAATATGATAAACATGCATCTATGTTGCACCACTTTTCTCCTCTCTATAGAACCTAAATTAGTATCTTTGAGAAAACTTGGTTGAGAATAATGCATTTTCCTTTAAATATATTATGCCTGATACATTTTGTTAGTCATCTACATTCAAAAGGAATTGTTCTGTTGCAGGATAAATTGTAATTCAGATGATAAATTTTTGGATTTCTTGTTTTTATAGCACCTAAATTATGCATATTTTTGTCAATATGATCCATCACATAGTGATAGGTAAGAAATAATGTTTCAATATATAGCAAAAAAATCATGTGTTCTGTCCAATTTGATTATACAAGGAACTTACACTACTTGGAGGAACATTTTTCAGTATAAACTCGATAGTTTACTATTTAGTACTGAATTTGAAAGAAGATTTTATAGATATTACAAAATATTTTTGTGAGGTTTTTTACCCTAATTGAATGGATGGTTGATCACATTCCTTTAAAATGTACAAGCCAAATTTGGAGAAAATCAGGATTATTAAAATGGAGAAAATATTCATTTTCTCAAGGTAAACATAGGAAATGCATATGAGGAATATGAAGAATAAGCAAGCCTATGTTGATTATGAATTCTGCCCTTTGAAGGAGAACTACAAGGGCATATTAAAAGGAAATGTATATTTCTTTTTATTGTTGTTGATTGGGTATTAGCCACAAATTAATGGTTTAAAAGAGTCTTTTGAGTCACTGAAGTACATTCAATTTTAGAACTCCATTCCTTTCCTAGCTCAGAGATTTTAGAAACCAGAAATCCGGAGAACTGCAAAAGATAGTTTGGAGATATTTAAGAGTCTTGATTTGTTTGAGGAAAGCATAAGCAACCCAGAATTTTCCAGGCATTTTCATCAAGTACTCTGAAACCTAGAGGTCTTATATTATATATTCAGTGATTAATTTATTGAGTCTCTGCCATATATTAAACACTATTGTTGGATACTGAATTGTTTTGGTTTTTGGTTACAAAAAGCAGACCCTACTCTATTTTAAGGGAAAAATACATTATCTAATGGTGTCAAATAACTTGCAGAACTTCTAGAAGACCCCAAAAGTCAGATTGGAAGCTATAAAGTCAAAACAATGAATATACCACAAGCAAGGAAATCTGAAAGGAATTCAGTGATGAGGCTGAACTGAAATCTAACCACTCCTATATAAGCTGGTGTACAACAAACACACTTTTGGTTATGACTGCTGTTCCAGTATAACCTAGAAAGATGGAGCTCCATTTACAGAAAAATTGAAGTTTGAATACACATAGATCCCACATGCGAGTCATGTATATTTTGATGTCTGATACATGTCTGTGTATGGAATTCCTGAGGTTAGATATATGATTCTTTCTTCAAATAGAAATAGAAATAAATAGTATTTGACAAGTCTCACAAATTTCCAAAATATACTTCTCCAATAATAATTATTGTAGTAATAGTAGTAATGGAAGCTATCATTTATTAACCACTTACTATGTACCATTTGTTCTTCATTGATTTGTGGGTCAATAATTAGCATTTGGTAAGCGTATAAAGTGAGAAAGGTGGCTTGAACTTAAAAACATAACATTTCATGTCTGACAGAATACACAGCAGCTTATTTCAAATAGTTCTGGCTTTAGTGCCAAATATTGGCTCCAACATTTATTAGCTGTGAAACCAAGTGAATCTTAGTTATTGTAGTGAGTCTACATTTTCACAGCTATAATAATGGAAACAATATCTGCCTTGTAGGAATTTTGTGATTTTATGGAATATAATATAAGTGCTCAAATGAATTTAACACAATGTTAGTAATGTCCATCATTAGTATTATTCTGGAAGGACCAAAGATTATAGCAGAAGAAAGTGTCCATTATTAACCCAATCAAACCTAGACGTGTTTCCCTGTCTGAGTTTGCATGGTGGAATTAACATGCATGTCTGGGCTCTGATTTTTGAGATAATATTTTTACCCAGAACAGTAGGGAAAGTACAAAATAAATAAAAGGCATATGCTGTGTAAACATATGTCAAGATAGATTGGTGTGTAGTTAATATTTTAATAAGGAAGACATGACTGAGAAAGCCGTAGGATTTAAATTTCCTGGTGTTTTCTGAGTTAGGATGAGAATAAGTAAGGGGGAAAGATTATCATTAGTGTACAGATAGATGAAGACACTGAAATTTAGGCAATATTAATTGACTTTGCCAAAGTCATACCACTAATACATGGAAGAACTTTGGCTAGAACTTCAGTCTATATAACTTCAGCATCCAAACTCCTGTTAAATCACTGAAGAGGTTTTCAAACTGTGTTGGTCAGAGAGCCTAAGGATATGATATAGGGAATAAAGGTGGGGACCTAGTTAGCAACATATTAAATGCACATCAGAGTTATATATCAGCTCTGTCTTAGGTTGGGACTCCCCAGAATCAGATTGTGGGACAAGGATGTAAATTTAAATAGTTTATTTGCAAGGTGGTCCCAGGAAGCACCTATAGGGAAATAAAGAAGTCATGGAAGGGGCCAGCCTGGTGGTGTAGTGGTTAAGTTCACTCGCTCTGCTTCAGTGGCCTGGAGTTTGCACGTTTGCAACCCAGGTGTGGACCTATACACTGCTCATCAAGCCATGCTGTGGTGGCATCCCACATACAAAATAGAGGAGGATGGGCACAGATGTTAGCTCAGGGCTAATCTTCCTCAGCAAAAAGAGGAAGATTGGCAACAGATGTTAGCCCAGGGCCAATCTTCCTCACCCCCCCCCACTAAAAAAAGAAATCACGGAAATGAAGAAAGCCAGTGGAGAGTGTGTTAGCAGATGAATTACTACTGTGGACACCTGGGGCTCCATCCAGCTGGGGACTCTGCAAGACAGGATGAAACACACCTTAGAGTTCTACCACTCAAGGACTAAGGTGTATCTGCTACAGCCTCTATGTAAGACTTGTTCTTCATTCGATAAAAAAAACTGATAAATTTTTGATAAAAATTAAAAGACATTTCTAAAAATATGCTTTGAAAACTACTGAAATAACTATGATTAGCAAAGAGTGCTCATACACTGGATACTTAATTTTGGCCAAATCAATGAGTTTGCCAGTATTATAATCAAAGGGAATCTACAAACCAGGCTGTCCTGCTGGTCAGTTTATGTTCTGTGGTGCTGAGCTTGGTGCTGACCTTGGTTCTGGCTTCTGGGCTCTGGTCTGGATCTTCACTGAACCAACTCTTGGTTCTGATTTTTGGCTCTGCCCCATCCTAATATTTGCTACAACAAGTATTTCCGGAGGACACTGGGCTGAATGGGAAGGTGTGAATTGGCTGGATTAGAGACGGAGGTAGTTGGCAGATTCCTCAAACACATGATATTTTAAAACAGGAATGTCCTCATGTTGGAGTATAAATTCAAGGGGAGTGTGTAGGAACAATTGATGGAGTGTGTGTGTGTGTGTGTGTGTGTGTGTGTGTGTGTGTATCTATAAGGTCTTCCTTTAATATCTTTCTCCCCTCCTCTCTATGTACCAAATCTTCCACATTTTCTCAGATATCACATTCCCCAAGGAGTAATAGGGAAAAAATAGGTAACTAACCTTCAGAAAACAGGAGAATTGTTGCATGGCCACAGGAAGAAAATTGTGGAGGCAGGTTGATTTGAGAAAAACGCATCTTCCTACCATTTCTTACCACTGACCTCAATTTGAATACATGAGTGATTGAGGGAGGGAGTTAATTTAAAATATTCTTATCTGTGATATTTTAGAACTAAGAATACTATGAATCCTGATATTTCCTAGCTGTTTTAACTTGGACTAGTTACTAAATACCTCTGGATTCATTTTTGGTATCTGTTAATATGAGGTAATAATATCTAGTTTGAAAATTTATCCTAATTTTTGTCATCCTTTTTTCACTATTGTCCCAGCTCCTGTTGCTATAATCTGTTGCCTGAACTATGCCTAGACATTTAAGTGATCATCCTGCCTCCTCCCTAACACACATTACACTTGCCAGAGTGATTTCTTAAAAAATATGTGAGATTGTATAACTCTTCTCCTTGTCTTTCTACTGCCTTCCCAGCTCACTCAGAACAGAATCCAGACTCCTTACCATATCTTACATAGCCCTACCTGTTCTGGTGAAGGGCTGCCATTCTGATCTTATCTCCATCATGCTATATGCTTGCTGAGTTGCCCTAGTCACATTAACTTCCTTTTTTCCCCAGATTTATTGAGATGTAATTGACATATAACATTGTGTAAGTTTAAAGTTGACAACATGATGATTTGATACATGCATATAATGCAAAATAATTATGATAAGGTTAATTAACACCTCCATCACCTCAGATAATTGCCACTTTTTTGGTGTGTGAGGACATTTAAGTTCCACTCTCTTAGCTACTTTCAAGTATGTAGTATAGGATTGTTAACTATAATTATCGTGTTGTACATTAGATCCCCAGAACTTATCCATCTTATAACTAGAAGGTTGTACCCTTTCATCAATGTCTCCCCAGTTCCTCCAGCCCCTGGTAACCACTATTCTACTCTCTGGGTCTATGAGTTCAGCACTTTTAGATCCACATATAAGTGATATCATACAGTATTTGTCTTTCCCTGACTTATTTCACTCAGCATAATGCCCTAAAGTCCATCCATCTTGTCACAAATGGCAGGATTTCCTTTTTGAATGGCTGAATAATATTCCATTTTATATTTATGTACCACATTTCTTTTTTATCCACTCCTGTCAGTTCCCTAGGCTGATGCATTATCTCTGGAATCACAGTTTTGTTGTGTTTAAGTGGGTCACCAGACTGTCACGGGGTCTGCAGTGGGGTCCACAGTTGGCTGGCTTATTCCCAGGGGCTTAGGTGAGTGTGGATCCTGACTGGTCCTTGGGTTGTGGAAATGCCTCTAGTACCTGGTTCAGTAGGGTGGCACTGGGACAAGAGTCTGCTTCAGGGCCCATAGTTGGGTCTTCAGACAGCAGGCCTATTACTTGGTGTGTGGAGAGGTATGGCTCTCACCAAGTCCCCAGGGAGGGCTCCTACTAGGTCATTTTGTGGGTCCCTGGTTGGGAAGGACTGGCTCTGTATTTGCCTGAGAGGGGCTGAAACCCAGGCCCATGGCTGTTTCAGGGTCCACAGCCAGGACTGAGGTCTGCTGACCTGGCTCTAGAAGCACTGAAGGGTATGCCTCCTTCCAGGTCCCTGGGACTGGACGGCTGTAGATTGCAGCTTGGGGGGTGCAGAGCTGGAGCCAAGTATAGGGCCCTTTCAGGATCCCCGAGGGTGCAGGAATGTGTCCTGCTAGATCCCTGTGCTGGCAGGACTGCTCAATGACTGTAGTTGGGAGGAACTGGAACTCAGTTATAGGTTCCTTTCAGAATCTACAATTGGACTGACTTTGGCGGGCTTACTTCCAGGGGCTGTGGGACCACAGCTGAGAGGGACTGGAGCTGGTTCACAGGCCGCTTCAGGGTCCACAACTGGGACCAAGGACTATGTGCCTATTACCCGAAGCATGTGTGGACTTGACTCTTGACTCCTCCCAGGTCCCTTGGTGTATGTTGCTGGTGACAGGAGCAAAGCCAATGGGGCTGTCGCCTAGTCTTCAGGGGTATGGAACTGTTTCTGGGTCTGTACCTAGAACCATGGCCGGTAAGTCAGCCTCTGAGTGGGAGCCTGCCTTCTCAAGTGGCTTCTAAAAGTGGCTCTCCTTGGTCTTGGACTGCACTGAGGTTTCACAATCTCCTGCCTGTATCGTAAAGCTCCCACAATGCACTTTTGTCTGTGGAGGAATGACAAATTATTGTTGTTGAAGGGGGATATGAGCAGGGAACTTCTTATTCTGCCCTCTTGCTGGTGCCACTCCTCTCACATTAACTTCCTGATTGTTCCTTTAACAGGCCAGGCACACTCCCATCCCAGGGCCTTTAAGTTTTCTCACTTCCTCTTTCTTCCTCCCGAAACATTCCTCTCAAGATATTTGTTAGGAGGGTGTCCTCACTCCATTTAGGTCTCTGCTCAAAAGTCAGCTTATCAGAGAACTTCAGGACTAATCTATTTAAAAGAGTACTCTGTCAATTGCTATGCCTTTACTCTGTTTTTTCTTCATATAATTTACTTGTTTTATACTGATTTGTTGAATTTCCTCCTACATAAAAATTTAAAATCTGTGAAAATGTGGAATTTTTGTCTTGTTTTCTGCTACATTCTGCACATTGAATGAATGGAATTTTTTTGTGTGAGGATTCAACAGAATAATCAGGTAGAAATGTTACCATGGTTCTAATTGCTCAGTTGAATTTGTATCCTTTTTTTGTTGAAAGCAGGAGTCAGCCTTATAGCTCTTGGGCAAAATATGGCTCCCTACCTGTTTTTTGTAAACAAAGTTATTGTAACACAACCACACCTATTTATGTACTGTCTATGGCTGCTTTCCTGTTATGATGGCATAATTGAATCATTTTGACAGAGACTATGTAGCCTGCAGAGACTCAGATATTTATTATCTGCCCCTTTACAGAAAAAGTTGACTTTCTATCTAGCAGACATGAAATATGTGAGTGGACTGAATGAATAAAAATGGTAAAAATGAATGAATGGGTGAAGAAATGAATGAACCTCAGGCCTACATGGATAATGATGACAGTTATCGCTGTGAATCCCCATTTGACTCTGTGGTATTGAGTTCCAAGTGAGCAAACTTCCCAATTTTAACAGAACGTGAAGTGTTATCCCTTGCACACTTAAAAATAAGATGTTTGAACTAGTTGAACCCTGAGATCCAGAAGTTGAGAATTTGCCAAAGTTCACAGAGCAGGTCAGGTGCAAAATTGAGGCAAGGTCCAAGGTCTCCATATTTAGCTCGTGTGTTTCCCAAATACATATCTGAGTATCACTGAGAAAAAATAAGCCATTTCAGCACTTTTCTTAAAAGTTGATTAAAGCCCGCAATGCTATTATTGTCAAAATGTTGTTGGCAATTCTCTTCTCAATTAGTAAAATGGATATTTTAAAGAGAAGCTTAATTTTTAAATGCTTTCTTTGATGAGGTAAATGTGCTTTTATAGTTGAGTTCTAGTAAACGAGGGTGATATTTTTGTGTCTTCTTGAAATATCGTACACACTGGAAAGAATTACCCACCCCTCTCTCTGGGGAAACTGAAGTTTGTGCAATTTTTGTTACTCCTACACAAAAGAATGCAGATTTTTTCCCCTTCTACCCAAGTGGGGAAAAATTGGTGTCATTATATAAAATAAATAAATTTTTATTTTAAAAGGAGCATTATGAGAGAAGTCAGGAAGCTGGATTCCATTCCTGGATCATTTTTGGTAATCTTGAACAATTGTCAAATTTTGTTTTACAATTACATATTTGTTTTTATGTTCAACCTGACATCCAGCATAATCCCTGGTTTGTAGCGGATATTCAAAAATACTTGTTGAGAGAATAAATGAATGAATAAATAGAAAACATAGAGTTATGGTTAAAAAAGAAACATGGTGGAAATTTTACATACAAAATAGAAACCTATTTTACATCAGAGACTTTTGTGATAAGAAAGGCTGAGAATTTGTAGAATTAAGAGGAGGGTAATAACCCTGACAACCAAGTCAAATGTATTTTGTTGTTGTCGTGTTTTGTTATGTTTTGTTTTGAAGTCTTAAAGACATTTAGGGGGAGCTAAAGCCATGTACCTTTGGTTAGTGGGAAGATGGTCAGGGAATATCTTTGGGAACATCTGAAAATTTCTCTACTATTTAAACCATAGTAAAGAAGACACTAAATATTATGCCAAACATCCAATATAAAAATTATTCAAGTTACCATACATCTAATACGCCACTATTACACCCACTGACGTGGTGAATGAGGCCAGAGTAATTCTGTAGAGTGAAAGGAAGGAGGCTATGTTGGTCAAAACTCTTCTGGTTGAGGGGCCATGGGGTAGTGGTTTAGTTCAGCATGCTCACTTTGGCAGTGCAGGGTCACAGGTTCACATCCTGGGTGCGGACCTCCATCACTTGTTAGCCACACTGTGGTGGAGACCCACGTGCAAAATGGAGGAAGACTGGCACAGATGTTAGCTCAGGGTGAATCTTCCTCAAGCAAAAAGAAAAAGATTGGCAACAGATGTTAGCTCAGGGCTAATCTTCTTCAACGACAACAACAAGAAAAAGATTCTTCTGGTTTCCAGTGAAAGAAACCCAACTCAAAATAGATTAAATTGAAAGAATTGGAGGTGAGTGGGAGTTTGCTGGCTAATGGAACTGAAAAATACAGATTTGTTCTTGTCTTCACAACAGGATGAGCCCAAGTGCTCAAATAATTTGTCTGGGAAACTCTGTTCCTTCCATTGCTCAACTCTATTTTGCTCCGGGTTGATTTTATGCTCGGTTAGTTCTCTCTATGACGTAGTATCAGGCTCATAACCTTAAAGCTGATTTTATTAAGGAAAACATGGGACACTTCTTGCCCAATCATTCTTCCAGATGTGAGCATCTAGCCTAGACAGGGGTAGAGAAGACATATCTAGTTTCTTTGGGAATGAAAATGCAACCTCCTCTTGGGAAACTAACCCTTTTAGTTAATGTCGTGATTCCTCTGGATATATGGAATAAATTTCTATGGAAATTTTCAGGACTTCCAATTTCTGATCTGGTGTGTAAGAGGCTTGGAAATGGCCACTCTGTTCTAACATCAAGTAAAAATCTGAACAAACTGAAAAATCAATGATTATTCTTAGATCCCTAAGAGAGGTGAGGTCACAGGGTGTCAGTCTGTTATATAACCAATCACTTAGTCTGCTTCTATAACAAACTACTATAGACTGGGTAGCTTATAAACAACAGAAGTTTGTTTCTCACAGTTTTGGAGGCTGAAATCCAAGATCAGTTTGCCAGCATGGTTGAGTTCTGGTCAGAGCCCTCTTCCAGGTTTGTGTATGGCTGTCTTCTGCTTGTATCCTCATTTGGAAGAGAGCAGAGAGAGAAACTAAGCTCTCTCATAATACTCATAAGGGCTCTAATCCCATTCATGCAGGCTCCACCCTCATGACCTCATTTAATCCTAATTACCTCCCAAAGGTTCCTCACAATACCATCACACTGGGGGACACAAACATTCAGTCACTAACACAGGGAAAATCACTGCTCCCAAAAGTAGAGACAGACAGACACATAGAGAGAATCACAACTTACTGGAGTAGATACCCACAAGCAGAAATTTCCAGGGGAACCAGTGTCAGGGTAAGAAAACCTGAAAAATGAATAACAAATTGCTGGAGACTCTGTGTACAGATTTGAGAGATAAAAACTACAAGGGGACCCAGTCCCTGGAGGGCCACCAGAATTTTGTGAGTTTTACTTCCTGGAGCTCTATCAAGTTCTTGCAGTGAATATCAGAGAAAAATCCTGTAGTGCTTCTGGCAGGGAGAGGGGAAAGGAGCCATTTTGAAATATGCCAGATAATTCTGCTCTTATTAACAAGGTCCTGTCTCTATTTAACCAGAAACAAATCTGCTGGAGTTTTATCCATGCCTAACTGACCTAGTGGAATGGAAATACCCAGCTCTAGCCCTATCTACCTTTCCACGAGGGAGAAAGGGAATCCTGAACTGTAGCCTGGTTCATCATGTCTGCCTATAAGACAAGACTAGCAGGAAAAGACACAGTTTGAAGAGACAGAGGGAACATCAGAAACAGACTCAGAATGACAGGAATGTTGAAGTTATGACCAGGAATTTAAAATGATGATGATTAATATGCTAAGGGATAAAGTGGACAGAATGCAAGAATGGATGGGAAATGTAAAAAGAGACAAAATCCCCATAAAGAACCAAAAAGAAATGCCAGAGATGAAAAACACTGTAACAGAAATGAAGACTGTCTTTGATGGACTTATTAGTAGACTGGATATGATAAGGAAAGAACCTCTGAGCTTGAAGATATTTAAATAGAAGCCTCCAAAACTGAAAGCAAAGAGAAAAAAAGACTGTAAAAAGCAGAATAGAGTATCTAAGAATGGTGCAAAAACTATAAAATGTGTAAAATACACATAATGGGGACACCAGAAGGGGAAAAAAAAATGAGAGCCAGGAAGGGAAGAAATACTTTAAACAATAATGACTAAAGATTTCCCCAAATTAATGTCAGACAGCAAAACACTTGGAAGCAACCAAGATGTCTTTCAGTAAGTGAATGGAAAAATAAACTGTGGAATATCCAGACAATCAAATATTTTTTAACGCTAGAAAGAAATGAGCAATCAAGCCATGAAAAGATGCGGAAGAACCGTAAATGCATCTTACTAAATGAACGAAGCCAATCTGAAAGGGCTACATACTGTATAATCCCAACTATATGACATTCTAGAAAAGGCAAAACTATGGAGACAGTAAAAAGATCAGTGGTTGTCAAGGGTTGGTTAGGAGACAGGAGGAATGGATAGGCAAGGCACAGAGGATTTTTAGGATAATGAAACTACACTGTACTAGTATTAATGGTCAATACGCATCATTACACATTTGTCCAAACCCATAGAATGTATAACACCAAGAGTGTATGCTAATGTAAAGTATAGCATTTTGGTAATAATGATGTGACAATGTAGGGTCAATTGTAACATATGATGGGGGATGTTGATAATGGGGGGAGGCTCCGCATGTGTAGCGGGGTAGGTGGTATGTGGGAAAATTTATATCTTCTTAATTTTGCTGTGAATCTAAAACTGCTCTAAAAGTAAAGTCTAGTAAAATTTCTAGTAACATATGTAAACTTTCATGGGTTATTTAATGAAATAAACTCTCTCCATGACTCTCATCTGGTTTGAGTCATGTGCCTAGTCCTGGAATATTCACTGTATTTAGTAGTATGAAGCCCTCTGACCTGCTTGATTCTGAGCAGGGTCTCATATCTGAGAGCCCAAAATATACAGGGAGTAAGAGGAAAAATTCTCAGAAGGAGCAGATGTTAGGAAGATAAAAAACAACAAGAAATCCAGTCCTATGTTCAGAAAGTAACCTAACATTCACCTACGTTAATAGGAAAGAGGAGCCTATGAAGGAGATTGTTTAAAAATT
Organism: Tapirus indicus; assembly: GCA_031878705.1. Taxonomy (NCBI): domain Eukaryota; kingdom Metazoa; phylum Chordata; class Mammalia; order Perissodactyla; family Tapiridae; genus Tapirus; species Tapirus indicus. The sequence goes on along the minus strand of CM062927.1, from coordinate 24,115,258 downwards.
TAAAAAACATTCAGAGAGTGGCCCCCTCTAACTCTACAGAATCTCCAAAATGCAAGGTAGACGTATTGATGATCATGATGTACATTTAAATTGCTCTATTTGGCTTGATTTCTTCTTTGTGCAAACTAGAGTAGGTTTTACAAAGAAAAAGTTTATGCACATTTTAGAGACTATCTTCTCCAAACATTTAATGTTTTCTTTAAAGGGACTCAGGAAACTCAGAGAGTCAAAGTGTTCTTTCCTAAATATCCAACCATCTGCTCAAGACGAGTGCTCTACACGCAGGTCTGTAAGACGTGTGTATGTATGTGTGTGTGTGTACATGTGTGTGTATGTATGTTTGTACCTTCTCTTTTGATTTTATCGCCTTATAATCTCAATATATAGGTCCTCTACACTGTAACTGCATAATTGTAAAGTCATTATTATGCAGTCAGAAAATTCAGGTCGAAGGGAGGGAACTAATATTTATTCTATGCCCATGATAATCTGAACTATGTGCTTGGATCTAAATGCACATATGATTGTGTGCTTTTAGCATATATGATTCATTTAATCAAAATATTACTAAGTGTCTATTATATGCTGACACCAAGGACAAAGAGTGTAAGAGATAGGCAAGTCCCTTCTCTCATAGAATTTATAAACTAGAGATCTTGGTAATCACTCTGAACAAAAAATAAGCAGGCAATAAACAAGGGAAAGGATGATGGGGCAGGAATCACTAATTTATGAGGTGGATTGGAAGATGTATCTGAAGAGGTGGGCAGAAATGCAAATCATATAAGAGGCCAGTCATACATAAATCTCCAGAAAGAAGGTTACCAGCAGTGGGAAACACTAATACAAAGGTCTAGAAAGAATCAAACAGTGGTATGTGAGAGACTCACAAGGAACAGTTTGGCTGAATCATGGTGAAAGTTGGGGCCAGTTGTGTGGGATCTTGTAAGCCTTGCTGAGGAGTGTGGATTGCACTGAGAGGAACCATTAGAGGATTTGAAATATGATACTAAAAAAAAGTTATTTCTCCATTTTTCAAATATGATATCAAACAATATCACAAGAACTGCGTGTTTCAGATATTATCATGCCCATTTGATGGAAGGGAAAAATTGAAGCTCAGAAGTGCCTACAGTGACAGCTCAGTGCCTCAAATAGGATTCAAGATAAGGTCGATATGATTTAAATGTCCTTTTCATTAGACCAGTGTGCCTCTCAATATAGCCACTAACTCAATTCTTGCCCACAAAACTACAGCTGTATGATCTGGATTAAAAAAAAAAAAAAACACACTGGAGAATAAATGAGCTTTATTTCCTTGGGAGATTAAAAAACACATATATTTCCCCAGTCTGCATTCATACACATTAATGCCTTCTTCATTTTATTGCAATGTTTTTTAACTCTTTTTTCAAAGCTGGATATCAAAGTCCTTTTATCTTTTTAATTTCTTGTTTTTGAAAACCAAGATTCTTTAACACATTTCCTGTACTAAACTGAATAATCTGAATAAAATTCAGCACACATGAAAAATTTATACTACATCTGAGGATTTAGAATTAAAAATAATGACTGAGGTTTTTATCACATTCGTTAATTATCAATTTGTTGAGCAACATTTTTCAACTGTTGCCTCTTTAGTCATTGTTCTCAAAGAAGTATTATCTGTAATTAAGGAGATTGACCCGAATGAATATTTTTATACCTTTCACTAACATCACTCAGGGATAAGTAGCGCAAATGTGGTATGATTTCTCTCTCAATCTCTTTTGCGTCCCTTTTGTTTTCAAATTGCTTTAATTTCCTATTTACATACTGCATTAGTTGACGTGAGTTAATTCCATTGTTTTTTCTTTGTCCATCAGACAGGACATATCCAAGTTTGCTGATACAATTCCAGAGGACAGAAAGAAAGCACTGGATTGCAATTCCGATTTTGCAAAACACACACGTAGACACACACACTCACACACACACACATACTCACTAATTCCGCATGAAATGGAAGGCAGCCTGTGGATCTGACAGGCTGTGTTACTGGTCTTGACATGTTTAGCATATTTGCAGATAACTTGCATAATGCCCTAGTATAAGATGATCACATTTTCAGGTGATGAGGAAATGAGATAAGTAACTACGTTGAATAATAGAAATAAGATTCAAATGCTTGGTTATAATTTGGAATGACATGCCATATCCATATAAATTCCATTTACGTTTCAACTATTTAAGGCAGTGGCAATGAGCCCAGAAAGACAAAAGCAGATATAGAGGATGGGGAGATATTGTTTAAGAGATGAACATGTGAAGAAGAAGAGCTGATTATATGTCAGTGACTTGATATTGCTCTAGGGAAACTGAGAGTGTCTCAGGACGCCATTTTTAGATATTTTAGCTCTGATTGGATGGAATATATCCATCCAATATGGCTCTGGCATGGAATATATCTGACATACTGTGTTTAGCTCCCGGAATATTCCTTAAATGATAATCTGATAAAGTGAAACACCAGCAAGGGAAGGATACGGAACAGTGAAGGACTCAATAATAACATTCTTGGGTTTTTAAAAAAATTTTTAGAGAGAGGGCTCAGCAATCTGCCTGAGTTCCATTCTCAAGTCAATCTCTTGGGGGTCTTAGTTTAGCGAACAGAGCAGAATATATAAACATCTTGGTGCTTCAGGTAACCTACATGCTTAATTTTCCTCATCTGTGAAATGGGAAGGTTACATTCCCTGGAGAGTGTTGGATGAAACAAGACAATGCATGGCACGTATGATAAGCACATTACCTAACACATTTGAATGGTCAGTGAGGGTTAGCTACTATTATTTTTCTCTTCATTATAATAATTATTGAAGGAAATTAGGGGCAATAATACTCAAAAAGAGAATAGTTCTCAGAAAGATGGCTAGGCCCGGTACCTCACCCCCCCGAAAAATCATTTCAGCCCTTGAGATTGCTTACAATGGTTAATACCAGCAACAGCTCTCTCTTTAACCTAATATGCCATATCTATATCATTTTTCATGTATACTTTGACATGAAAAATGTTGGAACACATTATGTAGACAAGAGAAATGTTAAAGTGAGTTATTTGAAATAACACTCCAGCAATTGTGTAAGGAATGATTTGGGTAGGGATAGCGGGAAGAGCATGAGTTAGGAAAGTAAGTTCTTAGCATAATTTCATGTCTGTATTATTGGCCATGAAAACCCTGTGAATAGCAGTGGAGTGTTGTCTGATATAGCCCTGGAAGGTGAGAGGATGCAAAGGTGAGAGATGCAAAAAGACCAAGCAGGGTTCCGCTCTGCTGTACATAGGGTCCCTGGGGGTCAGAATCAACTCTATGGCACTAACAGCAAATTATCCCAACATCCAAAGTAGTGGTAAAGGGATGGATATGAGAGGTTTGAGATTCCACCTATGATGCTTGCATTATTCCACTATAGCTTTTAAAAAATGGTCTTTATGGGGGCCAGCCCAATTGGTGTGGTAGTTAAGTTCGCATATTGGGCTGGGTGGCCCCGGGTTCACCAGTTTGGATCCTGGGCTCAGACCTACTCACTGCTCATCAAGCCATGCTGAGGCAGTGTCCCACATAGAGTAACTAGAAGGATGCACAACTATGACATACAACTATCTACTGGGGCTTTGGGGAGAAAAAAGCAAAAGAGGAAGATTGGCAACAGATGTTAGCATAGGGCCAATCTTCCTCAAAACAAAACAAGTAAAAAATAAAATAAAAACTGGTCTGTATGGCTGGAAACTAGACTTTTGGTAGTGGTCACGATACAGTCTACACAGAAGTCAAAATGTGATGTACACCTGAAATTTATATAACATTATAAACCAATGTGACCTCAATAAAATAATAAATGAATAAAAAGTGATCTTTAGTTCATCCCAAAGGGATACAAAAGAACATATAATTCAGGATTGGGTATTTCAGCAATTTCTTAACTCTCAAAAACAGTTATCTAAGGCATATTCCAATGTAGAAAATACTTGGAATAAGTAGAATCTGTTTCTGATTTGTCAGCTTTAACTAAGTTCACTTCTCCCCCCCGCATTTGTTTCAGATATTCTGTGATCCTGTGATCACTACATCAAGCATGCGTATAAATTTAGGCAACTGAGTGTAACCTTTTAACGTCCCACTTTGGTGAATGGCTCAGTGCTAGTTACTTTAGATGTGTGATTTGATTCAATAATCACAACGACTGAGGATCAGTCCTATAGTGTATTATCCACTCAACAATCCTTCAACGAGTGGAGTAAGGATGCAAAAAGAGCCCTCTGACTCCAAAGCCCATGGTCTTCCCTTTATATCATGCTGCAATCTATGTCCAGTAAAACTTTGCAATTTTAAACTTTGTCGCTCACTGTTTAATGACATCATTTTCCTGCAGGAAACAAATTTATAATGTAGTTGAATAGCAAAGAGGCATGTACTGCAAAGTAGTGTTACAGCCATCCTCCAGCTGGGGGCTGTTTGTGCTACTGTGTGCCTGTGCATGTGAGTTTGTGTATGGTTACATATGTGAATTTCCCGTGTTCAATGTGCTGTGAATCCGGAGGAATGGTGGGTTCAGTGTGTTGTGGATGTGACAGAATGAAAGGCTCAGTGAATTTCTTGAAATGATATCACCAAAGCACCTCTGACAAGGGCAGCATCAGAGAACTACCTACGGAGAATAGCAATTAGCACTTTCTAACATAGTCTAATTAGCACAAAAACCTATTTCACTAGCAACCAAGATAGGATTTTAACCCCTTATTAGTAGTCCTATTTTATGAACACAATCACTCAGCATGGTTTCGAGCCAAGGTGGAAATCAAAAAATCAAAATATTCATCATTCGTTGGAACAACTTCAGATGTTTAACCTTTCTAAAAGTTACTTCCAACATTCACCACCCAGCAACTGCAGCTGAGCGATAAGGAACCAAGGTAGAGACCAGGGAAAAAGATTATCAAGGATCAACAGTTAATTTGAGTACTTCTCTCCAACTCAGTGGGCAACATGGGGTTCAGTTTGCAGTCTGATACCTAAATGTCAAAAGAAAAATTGTTGGAGAGAGAGGTATAGCAATATCAAATTATTCTTCAATTCTATGATTCAACTTACACTTTCCTGCAAATATATTGTTTTCTTTGTTTGTATTTACTTAAAATTAGGATCATGTAAGCTAGAAGCACCCTGGTGCTTTTTGATGGGACTCAAAGGTTACTGTCTCCTGGGTCTCAGGCATCACGGTACCGGGGGTTGGCAGCCCCTCTCCACAGTCTGCTCTCTGTAGGATGGCCTCCGTGCTGCTCTCCCCAATAGCTTTGGACACGATGTCTACTTCAGTATCACATTCCGTACCGCAGACTTTGAATAGCTGATCCTGCTGGGTCTAAATTTTCACCATTTGAGACTTCAGTTTGCGTAGTGGGGAGGCCTTTGAGTTTCTTTAGGAAAGAGTCAATTTTCCAGGATCTCATACTGGTAGAATTTAGGAAAACTGTCTCTGCAGTCAGGTGGGCTTTGAGGTTCTAATCCTGTTGGGGTTCTTACTTGAAGACCTTGAACTAGTTGTAGATGGGCTCCTCCCAAGTCTTTGAGATAACCTAGACTCCGTAGCAGTAGGACTGAGGCTGGTGTTTCTGTGGGGTGTGGGGAGCTGTGTCCTCTGCTCATTGGACTCTTCTGGCCTTTTTTCCTTTTTCTCATCCCTAATGGTTACATAGAAAGCTAAGGACCAGTGGAAGGATGATGTTAGGATCGACTTGTCCTCCCCAGTACCATGGTGATAGGAATGTCTTTTAGGAGTTCTGACTTTTTCTTTATTTTTTCTTGGGATCCAACATTGGGTTGGGAGACCCTCTGACTTCCATCCTGCCTGTTCACTCCTATAAACTTCACTTGCAAGGTTGAGACAAGGGGGTCCCACTAGAGGACATGTAGCTGTTTCTACAACAAACTTGTCAGTTGTGTCATCTCTGGCAGTCACCATACACATGCTGCCCACTGGAGAGAGACCAGAAGGTCCTGTTGACATGCTGGAAGTACCCTCTGAGGACAAGGACATGTTTGCAGCAGTTGCTACAAAAATAGTAAGACTGTGAGAAGTACCTGGCATGTCCATGCTGGCTCTGCTTCCTCCTGGATCCATGAATGCTGATCCTACCGGTGCTGTGTTTATCTGTCTTGAGTATGCATGTTGGGTTCCTTCCCCCTGAGCATTACCAGAAAAGATGGCTCCAAACACCTCAGAGACTATGTGAACGCTCCTGATGCTGACCTGATCTTAATCTTCTCCTCCATGAAGTTCCATGGCCTGGGCAGAGAGGGAGGAAAAACAGGTGAAGGAGAGAAACAAGAGACAAGAAAGGGCTGCTCCCCTCCCTTCTGTAGCTGAACAACTCATGAGCTTATAATTAGAAGAACCTTTGAGGTCATCAATTGCAGTCTCCCGTTTGATGCAGGAATTCCCTCTAGAGAAACGCTCTCCTACACACACACACACACACACACACACACACACACACACACACACACACAAAATGGTCATTCCAGTTTTTTCAGAGCAGTTCCAAAACACCAATGAACAACCTCATACACTTTTATTTTATACAGTTAGTATCACATCACAATAGATTCCTATATTTGAGACTACTGATGAAGGGGAATGCACAATTTGGATAGCAACTAAAAAATTGTGTATGTGTGCACAGGCATATTCATTGCCATTGATGTATTCAGAAGTCTGTGCACAGCAGTCAAGGAAGACAGTGTATGGCTCAAAAGAAGGACTTCATAATAGTTTAAAGTGTCCCACAACAGATCAGACTACCTAGATTTGGGTAATGGGTATTCAAGAATAGATTGGAAGGTCAGGGTGCTGTCTAGAGCATTACAACGTTGGGTATGCGATTAGAGGAACTGACCTCCAAGGAATCTCTGGAATTCAGCCTTGAGGAATGCTTTGAGAAGTACAAGGGGCCTCTTCAGTGTGGCAAGGCCTCCACATGGTGGCTTACGTGGCCCTGAACCCTTCTAAATGCAATTCATTTTCCAGGTGAGCCTAAGAGAATACCAAAGGCTTTGCAGGACCAGATTTTAGATGCTCTCCCAAAGCTCCTTGGCCCTGTCTTCTAGAGTCTCTACAAAGACTTACTGCTGGGCTCTTGGCCCCTGTCTCAATCACAGGCTTGTCCATTGTGTCTGCAACTGGGATGGCCTGGGTATTGTTATAACCCTCCTCTGATGGTATCAGAAGTAAATGAGGTAGCTTTCCCAATAAATAAAGTGGTCTTTTGTGTCTGAAGGGGGCATAGCTGAAAGGTAAAAAGAATAGCCAGTGGCAAACTTCAGGCAGAACTGATGCTTTTCAATATCATGGACAGATATTTTACAAACTTCAATAGGAGCAACCTGATTAGCTCTGTCTTATTAAGTTCATGGTCCCTTGCCTGGATGTCACATCCATGTCTGGCATATTCTTCATAGATTGCGGCTAGTCCAACCAGCATCATGACGTTAGCTAGTGCAAGGCTAGGGTTTGAGGCAATAGGACGTCAATGGCCACAGTCACCATTAGGACATGGCTGTAAACATCATTCACATCTCTTTTGCTGATCTGGTTAAATTTGATCTCAAACATCAATATGTACATGAACCTAGTGTGTTCTCTTGTGCAGTTGTTGCTGCACTTTCTCCATGGAGGTATTAAACGTGCCCACTGCATGGCAGCATCGGCTGAGTGGTGCGGTAACATGGATTTGCTGCTCATGGTTATCTTTATGAAAACAGTTCCCTGTGGCTCCTCCACGTCTTTCTCACCATACCTTGCAGAGCTTCCCACATTCCCTGCTTCTCTGGCAGATGGGGGAGCCGTGTCCTTGGCTGTGTGTTTAAGCCTCAGAGCCCAGGAGGCAGGGAGGCCCCTGAGCAACTGAGGATGGTGTGAAGTCTTTCTCGTCTGGACCTGCACTGTGCTGTCCAGGGCTTGGAGATATGGGCGTGCTCAGGAGGCGCTTCTCCCTGAGACTGAAACATCCATCACCACCACTTCTGCTTTTGATCCCTCCAAGCGAGCTACCAACCACAGTTCCACAGTTGTTCCTCTCTCTCGGGAGCTTCCAACTGGGCTTAAACCAGCCCACAGGGCCCCTTTGATCCTCGCTGCTCATTGTGGGTAAAGTAAAAGCAGTAAAAATAAAAAGCATTAGTGGGTTGGGTCTTATTATTAATTAGCGATAGAAGACTGACTTCTCCCAATTTTATCTAGTTTTACATATTCCATTAAAATAAATAGCATTATAGTTTTATCTCCAACAATAATCATTTGCATAGCAGTGGGTGAAAGAGATGCATTTCTTTACAGGTAGTCTCTGAAATTTGAAGAAAGCAAGCAGATATTTCTGTGGAACTTTTACTCAATTTCTTGAGTAAATGTGGAAATGGAGACCCCGAGCACATCACATGGATAGACGTTCAGTATCCGAGTGACTTACAGCTTATCAGCTCTGTCAGGGCCTTGAAATTATCCTCAAATAGCAGTGTGTCTCCCCTTTTTACATTATTTGGTGAGTGTGGAAATATCTCCCAAGGGGTGAGTGCATTCCTATTGATTATCTTGATTGCTATTCTGCAAGACATTTATTTCTTTCCTCCATGTAAAATATATATATATAAATATATATATACAATTGTAAGATCATTGCCACTTAACCCTATCCTTAGAATTTGATGTTAACTAACTCATTTAAATATAGCTACTCTTTCTCTTGTGGTCCACCACTGTGTGCTAGAATATAAACATGATGCCTTTCTTTCATTTGATGCTCTGTTTTACATTTTACCTCAACTGTTCCTATCAGGTGGATGATTTTGAACAAGTGATTACCAGCCCAAACCAGCACAGGTCAAAGCAGACAATGCATCTGGCTGCCTTCTTTGTACTTTGGTCAACACAAAGCATTGTGTAGTTATCAGAGCAAGGGTTCTGATACAGCCTGTATTCAAACCCCAGTTCTGTCCCATCCAGCTATGGGACAATAGGCAAGTTTTTTAAACTCTCAGAGCTATATCATCTTCTTACTTGTAATGTTGGCATAATGACTTCTACTCTGTAGATGTGGAGTGAAAATTTACTAAGCTACTACAGGGAAAGCTCTTAGTTTAGGAATTGATGTTTGATATGTACTCATTCAGTAAATGGCAGCTGTTCTTACTAATGAGTTTCAAGTATATCTTTCACATAGCCATCAACGTAGATAAAAATAAAAATCTCTAATTGAACAGCTCTTTCGATCTGTTGTGGGCATTATGTTCTCATTACTTGCCCTGTGTACACAGATAAGTATATAGAGGCATTGCCAACAGACTCCATTCCATGGTGGGGCAGAGATCCTGGGAAATAAGTAGCCATATTCTAGAGCACAGTACAAGTGTTGCACTGATCTATGTGGCAGGGATCTGTGCTTAATTCTCAGGATTTCTGCCCATGTTTCCTGGGAAGAGGACAGGACACAACAGGGATTTATATAAAGGCGCAAGGGAGAGGTAATTGAAGGAGGAAAAACAGTCGGGGAACTGGACACTGAAGAATCAAAGCAGAGAGCAAATTTCCAACTGAACTTCAGTTACAGGCTCGGGAGGGAGTCAAGAATTAGAGACAGACAATGAGACTGAACTCTTTATAAGCTGTTTAGGGCTTTTGTAGCTTTGCCATGTTGTATTTTTCTTATCTCATCACATTAGCATTTATTGAATATATACCTACTATGTTAAGTTAAGCCTTGCAAAATGAGGGTAGAAAATTATAATTATAAAGTTGTTTACACCCTCAAGGTCTTCAGGAGGGTTGGGTTGGATAGATAAGTAAATAACTAGTTTACAATATGGTGGAAGATAAATTATCTGACAATGATATGCACTAATTTATACAGAAGAACAGCAAAGAGACAACCTGGGAAGCCACTCAGGGTAGGAGAAAACCTAATTGTAAGTTAAAGATAGCGTAGGAATAACTCAGGCAAAGCTGGGGCATGACAATCATTTCAGAAGGAGGGAGAAGCTTGTGCAAAGGTCAAAGGCAACACTGAGCATTCAGAGAATAGTCAGTAGTTCACACTAGGTTAGCACAGAGTAAGCAATAACACTTGTAAGAAGTAAGGCTGGAGAGGAAAGCAGGATGGAGATTATTGAGGACCTGGAAGGCCTTGTTTAGGAGTTTGAATTTATCCTGAGTGCCATGAACTGTTGAAAGGAGATGAGTAACTCAATCTGAGTGTGCCTTAGAAAATTAACTCTGGCTTCAGTGAGGGACAATGGATTGGAAGGAGATAAGGTCTAAAGAAAAAGAAAGATTTTAGTGTCTTCAGAAGGTCTGGAAAACTGGTAAAATACTGGGCAATAACAAGAGCCTGAAGAAAGTAAAGGTATACATGGATTTTTGAAAGATGAGAGGAATGACCACAGTAACTGTGGAATTTAGTTCTCTTATCCTATGACTGCATCCTGAAATCTTGAGTTTTGAAAGAAAAACTAATTCATTCCTTCCTTCATTTATTTGTTCATTTAGTCCTCCATTGAACCAACATTTAATAAACACTTTGTGTTATAGGACCTTTGCTAAGGATGGTAGATACGGAGACAGTTCTAAAGACCATGCCTTGAAACACCTCATTGTATTTTTAGTATTGGAAATAGACATATGGTATTACAAGGTGGTATAGCCAGGGCTATAGTCGAGGTGTGCTCAAGAGATGTCATTATGCGTTGTAGTTTTCTCTTGAACAATGCCAATGGAACTGGGTGGTCCCATTCCATTACTAAAAAGAATCTAATCATGTACTTGCAAACACAAAACAGATGATGTGTTTCTGAAATTTTAAGCTTTGAGAATTGGGCTGGAAGCAGAAGCTGTAGACTGGAACCTTTCCTCTTCAGGTTTTGGGATAGTAAGGCTTAAATTCAATCCTAGCTATGCCACCTGCTGTTTGCCTGACCCGGAATAAATTTATTAACCTTTATAAAACTTCACTATTCTTTTTTTTTGAGTTGAGGTCACGTTGGTTTGTAAAATTATATAAATTTCAGGTGTACATCATTATATTTCCACTTCTATATAGAGTGCATAGTATTCACCACCAAAAGTCTAGTTGCTATCATCACCTTATACATATGTCCCTTTACTCCTTTCACTCCACCCCTTTTCCCTCTGATAACCATCAATCTGTTTTCCATATCTGTGTTTGTTTGCTTGTTTATCTTCCACATATGAGTGAAGTCAGATGGTGATTTTCTTTCTCCATCTGACTTATTTTGCTTAGCTTAATACCCTCAACGTCCACCCATGTTGTTATATTGTCATAAATGGCATGATTTCATCTTTTTTTTATGGATGAGTAGTATTCCATTGTATGTATATATCACATCTTCTTTATCCATGCATCCATTGATGGGCACTTAGGTTGTTTCCAAGTCTTGGCTATTGTGAATAATGCTGCAATGAATATAAGGGTGCATATATCTTTTCAAATTAGTGTTTTCATGTTCTTTGTATAAATACCTAGAAGTAGAATAGCTGGATCACGTGGTAGTTCTATTTTTAATTTTTTGAGGAATCTGCATACTGTTTTCCCAAGTGGCTGCACAAATTTACATTCCCACCAATAGTATACAAGGGTTCTTTTTTCTCCACATCCTCTCCAACACTTGTTATTTTTTGTCTTTTTAATACTAGCCATTTTGATGGGCATGAGGAGATATCTCATTGTAGTTTTGATTTGCATTTCCCTGATAATTAGTGATGTTGAACATCTTTTCATGTGCCTGTTGGCCATCTGTATATCTTCTTTCGAAAATTGTCTGTTCACATCCTCTGCCCATTTTTTTTTTTTTTTTTGATTAGGACGTTTCTTTGTTTTTATTGTTGAATTGTATGAGTTCTTTATATATTTTGAGTATTAACCCCTTATCAGATATATGATTTGCAAACACCCCCTCACAATTGGTAGCTTGTCTTTTTGTTTTATTGATGGTTTCCTTTGCCAAGGAGAAACTTTTTAGTCTGGTGTAGCTCTATTTGTTTATTTTTTCTTTTGTTTCCCTTGCCTGAGTAGTTATAGTATTTGGAAAGATACTGCTAAGACTGCTGTCAAAGAGTGTACTGCCTATGTTTTCTTTTAGGAGTTTTATGGTTTCAGGCCTTACATTCAAGTCTTTAATCCATTTTGAGTTAATTTTTGTGTATGGTGTAAGATAATGGTCTACTTTAATTGTTTTCCCTATGGCTGTCCAGCTTTCCCAACACCATTTATTGAAGAGACTTTCCTTTCTCCATTGTATGTTCTTGGCTCCTTTGTCAAAAATTAGCTGCCCATAGATGTGTAAAACTTCACTGTTCTTATCTGCAAGATTGGGAGTTGCACCTGCATGCTCTTAAACGTTCAGGTGAAACACACTTTAATTTAAATTTAGACTAAACAAACAATATGTATCACAATTTGCACACTTCTAGAATGAATAAGGGACAGAGTCTCAGAGGAAGAGTAGATTAGGAACTGGAAATCAGGTTAAAATGAGAATTGAGAAGAGTTCTATGGGGCAGGCCCTGTGGCCTAGTGGTTAAGTTCAATGTGTTCTGCTTCGATGGCCTGTGGTACCTGTACTACTTGTAGGCAGCCATTCTGTGGCAGTGACCCACATATAAAATAGAGGAGGATTGACACAGATGCTAGCTCGGGGAAAATCTTCCTCAAGCAAAATAAAAACAAAAAGAGGAAGATTGGCAACAGGTGTTAGCTCAGGGAGAATCTTCCTCAGCAAAAAAAGAAAGAAAACGAAAAGATCTGTGAACTAGAAATGGTGAACTGACTACAGAACTAGCAAAGAACTAGGTATAAGGTCGGATTTAAAGGAAAGAAATGAAATGGAGGTTGGAGATTGGGCAAACCAGTGTGAAAACTCACAGGAAATGTGGCCAGTCCTTGAACAAACACAGAACAAGGAACAAACAACATTGCAAAGAAACATGGAAAAGCAAAGAGGGTAGTCTACATGACAGTACGAGGAAAGGAAGATTCTTCTCCTGATTGCTTCATTCCATTTCTTTTGTTTTCTTTTCTCTCTTTTTATTTTCATTTGTTACTTTTTTCTTTTTCTCTCCTATATATTTTAAAGGTCCTCAGAATTTTCTGACACATTTATAACATATCTCTCAAAAACTGCTTCTTGTTTATGTATATCTTATCACCTCAATAATTTGTGGTTAATTTTGCATGAGACATGGGTCAAAGGCATAGGCTTGAGCTCTAAGGAAGCAGTGACAAATTAATCCTAAAAAATTTTGTTGGTATATTAACACTCATAATTTCTGTGCATCAATGATATAAAAGAGTACAATTAATTTTGAGTTTCTTATTGGCTGGACTCTTAATTCATCCCTGTTAAAAACAAGACAACAGGCCCAAAATGGAATCGCTTATGCTAAGCCCTATGTCGCCAAACTGAGACTTAATTACATTTTTGGCTCTCCCAGAAATGGAATCTTAAACCAGTCAATCAGGAATCACCTGATCTGCACTAGTTAGGTAATCTGCCTAACACACCCCTGCCATACCCCAAAGGAAAGTAACTGTTACCACACAAAGGGCAGGATTTGCTGACCACGTAACAAAAGCCAACCATCAAGAGGCAAGACAGTGGAAAAGAAAAGGTTTATTACAGCTTGCTAGCAGGGAGGAAGATGGCCAACTGATGTCTCAAAGAACCATCTTACACTACAAAGACTACAGGGTAGTTATATAGGGGGGTGGTCTCCTGGTGGGGGAGGCATCTGGTCTCAGGGTGGGGCCTCCATCTAGTCTTAGTTCCTGGCAGTCTTTCGTTTTACTTGACATGCATCAGAGACTGGAGCACTGCCCTATACCCTGATCTTTCAGTTGTCATTGATGATGGCTATCAGCATTGATTCTCTGCCCAAGGGTCATCACATTCCTAAGGAACTCAAGAGAACAAAGTTATCAATTTATAGTAGCTGGGATGGGCCACAAAACCCACAGAGCATGTCTTGGCTAGGAGGGCATTCAAAGTTACAACATGGTTTCTTTTCTACAATATGGCTTTCCTCATGTCAACCTTGTGTCGAGCTGCTATCACAACCTTGCTATAACCAACCTGCTTTTTTGCCTAATACAGCCTTGTTCCCACTCCTCTCTGGATATGAAAGCCTTTCATTTTGTATAGCTACTTGGAACTCCTTTCCATCTGCTAGGTTGGATACTGCCCAATTGGAATAGATTTTTGCTCAAAAAACTTAAGTTTTTAATATGACTCAGTTTATCTTTTAACAGTCCCAGTGGATATTTTAATGGGAAAATATTGGTCACTTTTCCTGACCCACCCAAAAAAAGTAATGGAGATATAATTATAATTAGGTTGTATGACATTGAAAAGAGCATCTCAGAACAGACAAAAAATTGAGTCCCACCTCTGACATCCACTATTTGCATAAACTCATGATCTTGGATGCTTTGCTTGACATTTCTGAGCTTTGAATTCCTTCTAAGGAAAAATGTGGATTGATAACTCACAAGACTGTAATGCAAATTGGATATGTTAATGTTTATATAGTACTAAGCATAGTTTCTGATATATAATAATTGCTCAATAAATGGTAGCTATCGTTATTTAATTATCTAGGTTGATTTTTTCTGGAAGTCTTATCTGATGAAATGATTATAGGCTATAAAAAAGATTTCAAGAAAATCTAAGAAAATTATGTCCCTTCCCACAAACAATTTTAAGTGAAAACGTCTTTGAAGTTTTACAAATTTACCTATTATACTATCTATAGATTAATGCCAGTGAACAGAGAAGAAAATAATGACTTTAGGTTTGTGAAGCTTCCTAGTGACACAAAATCAATCAGTTAGTTCATTGTACATCATCTTCCTCCTGCTCATTATACATGCCAGTGGAGTCGGACAGCTATTAATATCTATTAACCTGATATTCCTCTTTAAACTAAAGATATCTCCAGAATGAAGGATAAAGAATGTTTAAGAAGAAAGTTAGAGTTCTAGTGGTCAGTTTCCTCAAGTTTACTGTTTCTCATTGGAAGAGTTTCTTTCTTTGACATGTTAAGCAGTGCCTCCAGGAGGGAAATGAATTAATTGCAACTTCCTCTGCAAATGGCAAGCTGGGAATCTGAAGCTCCTCAATGTGGTTTAAATGTTCCTTAGGGCAAAGTCCTCCAATTAAAATAAGTTGTTTAGAGAGTTCATCTGAAAAAAAAAAAATTACCCAGTAGCAGAGCCCTTCTGGGACTCTCAGATTGAATTTGAAGAAATGGATTTTAAGAAAGGGCTTATTACTGGTGAGCTGTGCTCCAATATCACTTTGTTAAATTTGTAGATTTTGCCCGTTTCCATTACCAACTACCATATTCTTCTCAGCCTTGGCATAAGTGTGATTTTACGATAGATCATAATACAACAGATTTGTTTTGTATGATGCCTGTACTTCAAACTTAATTTAGAATTGTTCTGTGATGTCAGGCAATAAAGTCGTTGTGATAAATAATAAAGAGTAGAGTGGGAGAGGAATTGAGATAATCAGGGGAATAAAAATATGTTTTCATTTGGAAATTGATGGAGCTTGAGGTGCTAAAACATATACAGAGAGAGAAAGGTGTTCCTGGTAATAGGAGCAATAGAAAATAAAACCTCATGCTCATTGTGATAAAATAGCAGGGAGGATGGAGAGAAATAGACTTCCCTGAGTGCTGGGAGGAGGTGTAGAAGGTAGCCTGTAGGGTCTACCCACATTTTCAATTAGTCCCCCAAACAGTCAAGTACGTATTTGGATCAAAATAGTAATTTTACTGCTCAGCAATAAAAGAAAAAGAGAAAAAAAACCTAATATACACAACGTGAATGAATTTCATAGACACTAGCTTAGTAAAAAAAAATCATATACATAAGACAAAACTAACTGATGATAATGCAAGTCAGAATATTATGTGCTTACATTTTGAGAGGGAGGGTGGACAGTGTACCTCATGGAAAGATGTGGAATGGAGTCTTTTGGGCTGGTGGGAATTTTTTTTTAAATCGTGATCTGTTAGTAGATAAATGGCTGTAGACATACGTAGAAATTCAGAGAGATGTGCATAGAGCTGTCCACTTTGTGTGTTATGTCCCATTTTTTGAAAAAAGGATGAAATTATAGATTTATTAAACCAACTTCCATATTTGGGTATACATTTTCTGCTTTGAGTATTCTCAGCACTGATGGAGTTTTTCAATTTGGCGCTTATAACAAACTACATGAATGTTTTATGACTTCATAGAACCGCACGTGTGTGTGTGTGCATGTACATGCGTATGTTTGTTAATTGTGGTGTTAAAGGAGAAAAACAAGTGAGCATCTATTTACTGCTAAGCAATTTTATTTATCTCACTTAATCAGCATAGCTACCCTGTAAAGTTTTTGAGAAATTAAATAGACTACCCATAGCCCATGAGATTAAAAACCAAAGCTAGAAAAATAATACAAAACAATCTAAGTC
Source organism: Tapirus indicus (assembly GCA_031878705.1). Taxonomy (NCBI): domain Eukaryota; kingdom Metazoa; phylum Chordata; class Mammalia; order Perissodactyla; family Tapiridae; genus Tapirus; species Tapirus indicus. The sequence continues at coordinate 24,098,686 of CM062927.1, read as the reverse complement.
CAACCCCCACAGTCCCTTCCACTACTGCCTCTCCGTACAGATGATGCTAGCCAAATAGTTTAATACTATTCTCAGTCTATGCACGGAGAGAGATCATTTAATTTTGTTCTTTTCACAGATGGAAATATTATTGGATTTTAAAAGTTGAGATGTTTACATATTATTTGTTTACTTCATTTTCAAAAAAGGATTTGAAGCAAGCAGGGATTTCAAGATAGTTGGCTTGGGGTGGTTAGCCCTCTGGTAGTATGGAGTTGGTAAGAAGATTCACTTTTTTGTCAATATTATTAATGTGTCTCATTAGACACATTTAACTTCTTACTAAAACCCTTAAATAATTTTTCAGCCTGGTGGGCGTATAAGCTCGCAGGCATGAAGGCCTGCATTTATTTTTAGGGAAGACTACTAAATTTCAATGTGTGCTTACTCACTCCATTTTAGTTTGTTCAGAGGAAAAAAGGGGAAAGAATTTTATTCAAATATTTTATAGAAGACTTGATTAAAGTTTTAAGACAGACTAGATGGAATAAAAAGGATTCTTCTGACAGAGACCTCTTCCTTTTTGAACCTAGCATGTTTTAACTTCACTTTGTAATTTCTGCCTTACAGGCCTCATTGTACTTTCTGAAGTCACCCAAAACAAGCTACCTTAATACTCCTCAAGAGCTTTTTATTTTTCCTTGAAGCCGTTGAAGAAAGAGTGGCCTATATTATTAGGGTGAATGATGCTGAGAGCTCATTCACTAGTAGTTGGAGAGCAGTGGCTAAGGAACCCTTCTGTTCCAGTGAAGTTTCAAGCAACTTGTGTAATTTGGATTAAAAAACTTGCATATGTTACCTTCCAAGAACTTATATGGGATATACTAAGAAGGCAAAAATCTCATATTTTAGTACTCCAGTCCTTTCTGCAAGAATGCTCCTTGGGTCAAAATGGTGCCCCCTGGGTAAAAAATATGTAGCGTAACAGCCATTCACTCATGCATTTATAGCTTTAGTCATACATGGCCATATATATCTCAAGGATAGGTTGATCTATTCCCATCATCCCTCACTGATGCATTAAGACACCAAAATTAAAGTTGATCTTTTTAGTTTCTTCCACAATTGCCCATGATTCAGCGATACCACAATTAACCCTGTAACATTGTATGTACCCTATTCTATTACATAGAACTTCCTTGAAATAGTGAGCACTATTTATCTTTTCTTCCCACTTTTCCCTTCATATGTAACGTTTTATGCAAAATTATGTTTATTTGACTTGTGCTTGGTAGACACATGGGAGGGAAGGGCTATGTGATAGACGATGCCACTATATCATTATAAATGTTACAGGAGCATTCCTTAAATGAAGATAAAAGATATCTCAATATAAATGCATTGATTAAAAGTGAAGACGGCAGCCTTGAGCTGCTATGGATGTGGGGATGGGAGTCCCTAATAGTGGAAAGCTCATTAAAATATGGCAATATCTAAGACTATTTTCTCTTTGTTATGTTAGCCTTATTAGAACGGCCACTTTTTACATAGGTTTGGGATATCCATACAGAAATTCCTGCGAGATACAGACAATATGGCATCAATACAACCTCCTAAAATTTTGCAAGCCATATTACCCTAAGACTACAGGGTCTTATAGAGAGAGAAAGGAGATGCTGATATTAACAACAAAATGGAAATTGATTTAAATTTCTAATATACAATGACGTAAGAACATCATCTAAAAGCAAAACAGGGCAAGTATCCGCATAAAGTACAAAAAAAAGATGGCATTAATAATAACAATAATAATATTACAATAATATCTTTTCTTACTTGGTTTTAGATGATCATTGATATTGTCATAATTACCGTTACGTTTGGGAAAGTTACATTTACTTGGCAAAAGAAATAAAATGTCATTTGTGCATTCAATTAATTGCAAACATTCTACCTCCCTCTTATAAACAGGGTGATATGCTATCAAAGGAAAAAAAATGGCTTGACATCACTGAGCTCACATAGCTACAGCTGCTCATTGAAAAGACAAATGATTTTATGCTGAATATTCTCACAGTTTGTATGCGTGTGTTGGTATCTCTAGCACAAGGTATCAACAGACACTGACCTTATTTATTCGCTGTCAAAATTCAGAATCTGTATTCTGTCACATGAGGTGTAAACATTGGTAACACACACAGTGTTATTCCAAAAAAAAAAAACAACAACAGTATTTCAGTGAGATCAATAAAAGAAGCTTCTTTCTCATTTAAAAATGATTCTAGGAACTGAGTAATGAAGAAAGGGGCATTGGGCAGCTTGGGTGTGGACTGTGCATTGCCTGCTGTCCCAGGTCCTGATGCAGGCAGGTTTCCTGGCTCTTGTGAGAGACCATTCTCCAGCCATTCTACAGACTAGTCTTCTTTGCCAGGTTTCTTTGCCCTAGAGACTGAGTAGTTGGGAAAGAAAACATTGAGTAAGCTTTCAGTGGGACTCAGAGCTATTGCCTACTCTCTGCTCCATCCTTGCACACAATCCATGACCAGGACTGAGTTCTAGTAAGGAAAAGAATGGCATATCCAGTATCTGAAGGACTTTCTATTTGTTTATCATCTTTGACTTCTTAACTGTAAACTTAACATGAAAAACATAGTTGAAAATAAATTAAAAAATGAAAAAAATTTACTGAAGGAGAGAGTGCGGTATATTTACTATTTCTTTTATTCCAATGGATTTCTTTTGAAAGTATTTAATTGGAAGCACTAATTCTTGCATATGCACTATGTAACCACCATAAGCAGGCTGTGGCATTGGCAATGACAGTGACCGTGGTCTTTTTTATTAGCACAGATGGTCCTCTCACGGCTTTTCTCTCAGGGTGCTTTTGGATCTGCTGTGCCTATTTCATTGATACTTTCCTGGACTGAGATTTGGTTCGTGGATTTCAAAGTCTTGACGCAAGAAACAGAAAAGGAAAACAGATCCCTGATAGCTCAGCGTGCTTCAGAGACAGCAACACTTACACAACCTGGGGGGCTTCAGGTCTTTATTCTTCACCTGATCCTAAAGGCGGCTTTAAAAGAGAAGTTGGAGGAAAACAGAACTCTTAGAATTTGGAGTGTTACTTTTGTTAAATGTGAAAACCCTACTTTGAAGTTCATTGAAAAAATAAAAAGGTCTGGGGAAGGTATCTACTTATTGAAAGGTGATAAATTTTTAAAAATGATAATAAAAATGTTTTGGGGGACATATAGCTGAAAGAATAAGGCTGTGTTCCCTCAATGACTTAATTGTAACACTATCTACCACAAAGGCCAGCACATTTTTTTGATAATGAGTCACTTAGTCGATATTTTAGCCTCTTGCACCAAATAGACGATGGCAACTAACACCGATGTGATGGCACAAAAGCAGCCACAGGTGATATGCAAATGAATGGGTGTGGTTGTGTTCCAACAAAATTTATTTATGAAAACACAATTTAAATTTCATAAAGTTTTCACATATGAAATAATCTTATTTTTGTACGTGTGTGTGAGGAAGATTAGCCCTGAGCTAACATCCATTGCCAATCTTCCTCTTTTTGCTGAGGAAGACTGGCCCTGGGCTAACATCCATGCCCATCTTCCTCTACTTTATATGTGGGACGCCTGCCACAGCATGGCTTGACCAGTGGTGTGTAGGTCTGCACTTGGGATCCGAACCTGAGAACCCTTGGCTGCCGAAGTGGAGTGGGCAAAGTTAACCACTATGCCACCTGGTCAGCCCCTGAAATAATCTTTTTTTTAATTTTTTTCCGCTAGTTCAAAATGAGAAAAACATTCTTAGCTTATGGGCTACGATAGCAGATAGGTCAGATTTGTCCCGTGAGCCATAGTAGCTCATCCCTGGTCTACAATAACCATTCAAAAAGAATATCAGGAAGTAAAAGATATAAAATAAAATTGAAAATAAGGAGGAATTTTCAAACTCAGTTTAAACTATCCTCAATTAGATGGTGTTGTCTAGAGAATTTTATTTATGTTCTTCTAAGTAATATTTGACACCTTCAAGTATTAACTTTTCTGGGTTTGACAAAGACTTGCTTGAGATGTTTTCACTTCTCTGCATTAAAGCCAGTATATTTACAACCCAGTCAACTGAATACTTCATATATGCCAGGCACTGTGCTTGGGGTGGACATAGAGAAGTAAGGATATGCTTCCTGCAGTAAAAGAGCTTCTCCAAAGTGCTGTTTGGTATGTTGTATCCCTACTTAGAATTATTCAGTGGGTTCCAACTGTCCCAAGTCTAAAGTTCTTAATATGACTTACAGTCCTCTCCCAGACCTGGCCCCTGCCCTTGTCTTCAGACAAAACTCAGGCTACTGTCCATGTCTCAATCTATAGGAGGCTTCTTTCAGTTTATTAAACAAGATATTCTCATTTTCTACTAGGAATCTGTCAGTGTGCTTCCTTCTAACTGTAATGTTCTTCTCCATCTATTCATCTAGCTAACAACAATTAATCCTTGTCACAGTTTAAGTATTTAAGAGAACTTCTGTAACCTCTAGAAAGGATTGAATCTCTCTTCTGTATATTTTTATAGCACCCTATACATTTTCTTTCTTTCTTTTTTTTTTTGTGAGGAAGACCAGCGCTTAGCTAACAGCCATCGCCAATCCTCCTCTTTTTGGTGAGGAAGACTGGCTCTGGGCTAACATCTTCCTCTACTTTATATGGGATGCCACCACGGCATCGCTGACAAGCAGTGCATTGGCGGGTGGATCCGAACCTGCGAACCCCGGGCTGCCAAGCGCGGACTAAACCGCTGCACCACCGGGCGGCCCCCCGTATACATTTTCTTCCAATTCTCATTTGTAATTAATGATTTAATATACATCTTCCTGACCTCCCTCTTAGCCCAACACTGGAGGACAATACCTTGTCTGTCTCACTCATCATTCAGCCTTGAAACAGGGCCCAACATGGGATAGGGAATATGAGAGGGGCTCAAACGTACTTGTTGAATTGAATTTAATTAAAGACAACCTCTCAGTTAAGAGACCAATAAATAAAGAAAACTTAATCCTAGAAAGAAAATATTAGCTATGTTTTCTTAGAACAGTCTGCAACATTGGAATTGATACTGGCTCAATGCGAGGTTGACATAAGGGAAGACATATTATGGGAAAGAAACCCTACTGTAACTTTGAATGACCTCTGACTGACTAACCCAGCTGGATATGCACCCTCCAGGAGATCTCCATGCTCTGTAGATTTTATGACTTCTGCTTGTGTATGTACCTCCCAGCTGCGATAAGATAATAACTTCATTCTTTTGAGTTTCTTAGGAATTTGATGACCCACCCCCTGCCCCGGACAGAGAGTCTATGCTGATAGCCATCATCAACAACTGAAAGATCTGGCGTGGCAACTCCCAGTCTATAACACCAGAGGTTCAACATTCCTAACTCCCTCCCCTATAACCCACTGGCCTATATAATTGCTTCAAAATTCTGTGCCCCCTTATGATTGTTCTTTAGGACGGTGGTCCCCCATCTTCCAATTTGCTAGCTCATTGCTTAGTAAAATGCCCTTTGTCTGCCACCATCTTGCCTCTTGATGATTGGCTTTTGTCTCACATTGAGCAAATCATGCCATTTGTGTGGTAACAGAACCAGTCTTAAATCATCCTGATGGAGTAATGTTCATGGAATTGTTGAGGCTTGGTCAAGAATGAAAGTTGCTTACTGACTTTACTGCATTAAATAATGTGGTCTTAAGAGTAATCCTTCCAAATGATAAGATGTCTTAAAAATCTGAATTTTGTAAATTGCCCATCATTTCAGATACCACTACCAAATTATATCCATTGTAAGCTTTTGTTATGTATCATTGCAGACAATTTCCCATGCATTTATGAAACTATTTTTTTTTGTTTTGTTTTGTGAAGATTAACCCTGAGCTAACATCTGTTGCCAATCCTCCTCTTTTTGCTGAGGAAGATTGGCCTTGGGCTAATATCTGTACCCATCTTCCTCTCCTTTATATGGGACACTGCCACAGCATGGTGTGACTAATGGTGCATTGGTCCGCACCCAGGATCCAAACCCGCAAACCCCAGGCCTCCGAAGCAGAATGTGTGAACCTCATTGCTGTGACACCAGGCTGGCTCCATGAAGCTATTTTTAATGGCAATATTAAAGGTCGATAAGAATAAATTATTCTTTTTTTTAAAGATAATGTCCTTTTTAAGATAGAGAAAATTTTACCACATTAACCACTTTTCATTTCATTTTAATATTTAACTTGAAATGGTCCTAGCCTGATGATCCACTAGCTTGAAGAAACTGGGAACTGTGCAAAAGGATCACGTTTATATGAATTGCAAAATTGAGAGGAAAGAGCTAAAATGGCGTACTTGTTTTGTTTTGGATATGGCTAGCCTTTAAAAATCTAAAATCACTCTTTTGGCAACTTCTTTAGAGAGAGTAGCATTTGAATATATTTATAGTGTCTCAGAATAGTGTTCTATAGATTCCAAGTTGTTTTCTTCATATATGTAGGTTAGGAAAATGATTAGTGTAGTTGTCATGCCTTGCTACAGTTCAATAATATTAAAAAATAAATGAATCGTTTTGACATTATTTATTTTATTCATTTTAAGCCATTTACTTAACTCTTCCAGTTGTGAGGTTTTTTTTTTTCTTTTTGCTTGTTTGGTTTTCTTATTTACTCTTTTATCCAAAAAAAAAAATCCAAACTAATATCTTTGATTCAATATGAGTGCATATAAACCCATATACTCAGAGAGGCTATGCATACACAAGTGCAGTTTGGACAATTAAAATATATATTTTTAATTATCTAGTGAAATTATTGTCATTTAACATAGGATGATTTTAAATTGAAGAAATGTGTATCTGTGTGATCTCATTAAGAATACTCAGTAGTTGCAAAGATAGTGAGGAGATGAAAATCATTTTATTTACTTATAAAACCTCTAAAGTAGAAAAACTAATAAAATGCAACCTCAGAAACCTCCTCAAGACAATATTCCTGGTAACTAATAATAGTAAATAGGATCCTATTTATTTTCTCTAATAAAAGATTAAATAAATGTCCACTTTTTACCCGTTTATTTAAGAATATTTTAATTTCATAGTTCTCAGTAATGTCCTGTTAACAGTAGTATATTAAACGATTAAACTTTGCAAAACTAACATTTAAAGGTTTGATGATTTTTGAAAAATATTATAATAGTAACAAATATGCTAACATATGGATATAAATCACAATGAAGGGGAAGGAAAGTATTCCAGAGGGAGGCACTTAGCTAAGAAGCAATTCTCACTAAATGTCCAGACTTCAGATTTCAATATGCTTTGTTTTCTGCTTATGGTTGTAAACACATTACATGAAGGAAGCTATATTATGGTGATATTGCAGAATTTGATGAGCCCCAAATATCACTAGATATAGTTCACTTCTGATATTCATTTTAAGAATTTATTTTAACTGTTTCCCTGTTGACAATACTGAAGCACCATGCTTTAGTAATTTTCCTGGGGATAACAAGTGGATGTAGTGATCTGTGGTAGCTAAGCTGTTTTGACTTGCTTGAAAAGCTTCATAGCCTCTTCCTATGGACTGACCTACCAGACCCTGATCTTTGGGCACAAGTTTAGGCATGTGACAAAGTCCTAGGTAACCATAATATGCTGTATCCTGGCAACAGTGATTGGTCCAAAGGGTAGGCACATCACCCAAGCTCGGATAAGGAAGGTTTTTCCTTAGAATCAATACAGGGATACTAGGAGAGCGTTTTCCATATTGCTGGGATTTGTAAATTGCAACTCCTGTGTCCCATTCTTCACCATCAGCAGAAACTTGATGAAAGAGAAGAGAATGAGACAATGATTCAAAGAGAAACAGAGAAAAACATAGAGAAGAATTGTGGGATGAAAGAGATTATTTTTACCTGGATGTTTGAGTCCTCAGATTACTGTTTCTGAGGCTTCAGTTCCTATCTGTTTTTCTCTAATTTGTGTAAACTATCACTATGGCATGACTGGTGCCTTGACCCAGAGAATTCCTCAAGATTCAAACGAGGTTTGAAATGTGGTTTGTCCTAATTCTTAAGGTTATGCTCTTTTTAAGTTTTTAAATTTACTTTTTAATTTTTTTAAAGACTTCATTTTTTACAACAGTGTTAGACTGAGAACAAAATTGAGCAAATTTTACAGAGATTTCCTGTATACCTCCTGCCCCCACCTACACACAGCCTCCCCAACTATCAACACCTATTCTTTTTTTATACATTATAATAATGCTAATTTTTTATTTTAAAAATTAGTAAGTTTTTTTAACCCTAAGCATAAGCCAATTTACTTCAGATTGACCTTGTTCCTTTTCAAATATTGCCCTCCATGTGATAGTTGTGTCTCAATTCTAGGAAACAAAGAGAAATTTGGATGCAACACATATTTGTGTAAAGCTTTCTGTGGATATCAGAGCAGGGTAAATAGTCTGATGTTGGAAAATAAGAGGCCAAAAGCTGAAGATATTCTTGAGAATCTTTTGTAGCCAAGATGTGGATGAATAAATTATAAAGGAGATTTAAAAGAAAGGCTTGAAAAATTAATGGATGTGTAAGTGATCAAGCTAGCTGTGATCTGATGTGGAACTATTTAATTCTGACCAGATCAGAGAAACTGGCACCATTTATATCATCAAAAGGTGCTTAACAACACTTTTTTTTATGGTAACACCACTTCAAAACACCTATGTTTATAGCATATTTTCCATGTATATAAGTGCATAAAGATATACACAGAAACATTTTTTAAAAATGTTACCAACTCAGTTTAATTATAAAATGACTTTCCTATCTGTCCTACATTTCTGGGTACCTTTCTCCCCACTAAACTTATAACCTCCTGGTATTCTTTCTTTGTGTGTGTGTGAGGAAGACCAGCCCTGAGCTAACATCCACTGCCAATCCTCCTCTTTTTTGCTGAGGAAGACAGGCCCTGGGCTAACATCCATGCCCATCTTCCTCTACTTTATATGGGACACCTCCACAGCATGGCTTGACAAGTCATGTGTCAGTCTGCATCCAGGATCTGAACCTATGAACCCCAGGCCTCCAAAGCAGAGTGCGTGAACTTAACCACTATGCCACCGGGCTGGCCCCCCTGATATTCTTATTACAGAAAATGTCTGTGAAAAAATCCCAGTGAAAACAAGTAAAATGAAAATTTGAAAGTTTGTAGATATTCAGTGTTTGTTAATTCCAACAAAGCCTGATACTAGTTTTTATACTTTTCATGGAGAGCTCCTGTGGGTTAGATTGTGCATTGGCATTAGAGGCCCCACCAATCTCTTCCCCTCCAACAATTGAGTCAACAAGATGAGTGTTGAATTTTTATTTGAACAAACTGAAATGTCATGCCATTCTGATATTGGGGTGGGGAAAAGTTATACTGATGACTAGCAAACATGGAAAAAATGTGTGCTCTGTGTGTGTGTGTGTGAGTGTGTATATGCCTGTGGGTATGTGTAATGCGCATAATCATCCACAGGGTTCTTTTGTGTTCTGAGAATATTAAGTCTAAGGTATTAATACCTGGGAATGGTATTTGAGCCAATTCAAGATCAAATGTGAGTTAGGAATCTCCCTCAAAAGCCAGCTGGCTGGTGGTGAGTAAAGAACACAAGGTAGATGAGGGCCAGCCCAGTGGCACAGTGGTTAAGTTCACGTGCTCCACTTTGGTGGCCTGGAGTTCAGGTGGCAGGTTCAGATCCTGGGCATGGACCCGCATACTGCTCATCAAGCCATGCTGTGGAGGCATCCCACATATAAAATAGAGGAAGATTGGCATAGGTGTTAGTTCAGAGACAATCTTCCTCGAGCAAAAAGAGGAATATTGGTAACAGAAGTTAGTTCAGGGACAATCATCCTCACCACCAACAATAAAAACAGAATACAAGGTAGATGATAGAAATTTGAATTTCAGGTCCAGCCCAGGTGAAACGAAAACTTAAGGGCCAACAACTAGATTCAGAGATAGGAAATCCTGGAATAAATAAAAATAAAACTGGGTTCCAAGAAGCCTAGAGTTAGGAAGTACACAAATAAGGAAGGTCAGCATATTGTGGGTCAGGATCCAGATAGTCAAGCACAATTTATTTGGAGTCACAACAGGATTAAATGCCTGGAAATATGTCTTATTTAGGAAATGGAGAGTATGGTAAAGTTTTATGGTTAGGTGTGCTGGGGAAGGGGATGTGTGGTAATTGAAGTCAGTCTACAGCTGCATCTGTAAGTGGACCACATGTCTGGTATTTAACTATGGCAACAAGAAGACAAGTGAGCAGGTCAGCTTCATCAACCTGAGCTTTTGTTCTTTACATTTTACTCTGTATTCTGAACAATGCCTCGGGAATGAAAGTGAGACTGTGGAGTGCACAATCGTTTCCCTGCCCAAACATTCTATCAGTTTTGATCATACTTTGATGTTGAAAATAAATAAGTCCAATCCATTTGCTTCTCTCACCTGTCTCTTGATTTCTAACTATTCCATTTCTGAGCTGTCGCAAATGAGAATTAATTTTTACTGTGCCTTCCTATCTACTGGGGAGAGAATGTCTTCATGCATGAAATTTTTGCATTTTTTTTCAAAGTCCTGACATTATTGCTTCTCAGCATTCTTTCAGCACTTGAGTCTTTGAAGGAATGAAGGAATGTTACAGAACAGGCAGTGAACATTAAGCAGGCAGAATTCTGGGTTGTTGTGTCTTCTTTAGGAGAGAAAGAAAGAGCTGATTTTAGGTCCCTTGGTAAGCTCAGGTGAGAAGAGTTTTTTCCCTTTCTTCAGCCCCAAAGTCCCAGAGAATGTGTGGATTATATAAAAATCATCTAAAAGGAGGTTCAACTAAAATAAAGAATAATTCATTTTTATTCAATCTTGAAAGCAGGTTTTGCTAAAAGGATTGATGAAGAGAGCAACAGTTTGCTTCTCAGCAAAAATTTTAAAAAAATGCATCTCCTAATACTTATGTACACTATGGCAATAGAAGAAAATTAAAGGGGGAAAGTGAAATGTAATAGGCAACACACCTTATCTGATTATATAGTTTATGTGGATCAAATGAGATAATGAGTAAGAAGGTTCATTTACAGTCTCCTATAGTATATTGAGATTGGTGTCCCTAACCTTCAGATGACTCAGTTTCTTATTCAGTCAAATGGGGATAAAAGGCTTATGCAGAGTCATGCCTCTATTATATTAGCAATGTAGGGGATGAAAAATAATTTTCCCTCTACGCTTCTAGGTTCTTGGCTGAGACCACCCATAATAAAAAAGATTAACAGGAGAAAAACAAACAGAATTTTAATAACATGTATACCCCCTGTATACATGGCTGGTACCCAAGAAAACCGAGTAACTCCCCAAAATGGCCCAAGTCACCACCTTAAATATCATCTCCAGCAAAAGACAAGAGAAGATCCTGGGGGAGAGGGGAAGTTATGGGAAGTTACCAGGAAAGGCACAGTAAAGAAGGGTACGGTTGTTATGCAGATTTAAGTCTGTGCCTTCTCCATTGATAGGAGTTTCTAGAGATTCAGAATCATCCTTCTCTTCCTGCTACAGAGAGGAGGACACCCTTACAAATGGACAGTGCCCTTAAAATGTAATTATTTCTTTAAAAAGTGTACCATATATTCTTCTTTTCAGAGCTTCTCCTGTGTCTGCAGTTTTTTAAAAATAATCAGCTCAAGATAATCCCTATGCCAAAGAGGCATATTTTGGGGTGGCTAATTCTGCTCCCCTTCAGCAACAGTGGATTAAAATTTATGAATTTTCACTCCTGTTCTCATGTCTTTTATTTACCTGCAGCTCAAAGAGAATGCTGCATGTCAAAAGGCAATGCAAAAACAGTATAGAAGACTTGCAACAGAGAGAGTTGTGGGGTCTAAGGAAAGGCAAGTCAGGACTAATATATCAAGGTAGAGAATTCAGACTCTGTCCAGTAGGTGTCCATCAACGATGGTCTTGAAGCAGGGATCTGGCATAACAGGTTTGCATTTTAGAAACACTCCCTAGCAAAGGAGAGGGTCACTTGTCTCAGGGTCAGTTGGGAGAAACTCTATAGCTTCCATCGTCTACCAGATGGTTACCTGTATGAAAGTGGTGGCACAGGGAAGAAAAACTTATCTGGAGAGAGAAGGATGAGGATGGAAGCATATGTCTCCTTTTCTTCACCTCTGGGGGGTCATTATTCTCTGAAGGCAGTAGTCAAGGAAAAAGAAACTCAGTATTTGCCTGTAAGGACAGAGAGGTGAGTATGTTACATGTTCACAGCTGAATCTGGAGATGGGCTAGGAGATGACCACCTAAGGCAGGTTTTCTCAAAGTGTCACCCTGGACCAACAGCATCGGCATCACCTGGGAACTTGCTAGAAATCAAAGTTCTTGGGACCCAACCCAGACCTGAAACCGAAAATCTGGGGGTAGTTCTAGAAACCTGTAGTTTAACAAGCTCTTCAGCTTGTTGAAATCTGAGAATCACCAGACCTAGAACAATGGCTCTTAACTGGGGGCAGGATTTTTCTTCATGGGACATTTGACAATGTCTGGAAATGCTACTTTATTCACAGTTCAGTCTCTCTCTCTCTCTGTCACCCACACACAAACCCACACACACACAACTATATGTGTATACCATTTTATCATTTATCATTTTGTTTTTACTGACAGGGATATCAGGGAACAGTAATGGGAATGATCTTTCATTTTAGATGCTTATTTGAACCTAGCTTCCACAGCTAATTTTTAAATTCCTGGATTTGGTGATCTGCTTCCTTCTCGTTTTTCATCCTTCTCTCCCTCTCAAAATTGAAATGTTAATTGTATTTGTTACCACACAAAATTGAGGTTCACTTGCCCTATGGGTATAAACAAGCCAATTAGTTATGTCATCTGCCTTTGGGAAGAGATCAGCTTTATTCTGCAGGATCAACCTGCTGGGAAAATTGGGGCATGTTCCCCCAGATCTGTCTCCCCAATTTAGAACTTTGGGTGAAATTTAAGAGGTTAGGGAGAACAGGCTGTCATGCCAAAATGCTGGTGGGACAGGTTTTGATTGGTGGGCCTCAGACATTTATGGTAAGGTTTTAAACATTTATGACAGGGTTCTAAACATTTATGATAAGGTTCTAAACATTTTTGATGAGATGGGGAAGGAATTTTAACACTGAATCTTCCTGAATGAGGGACCCCTTTCTTCTGATAAGAGTCTGACTTTCTAGTTCCGGTTGTGTCCCAGTCCTTGGGTTCCGTGGAGAGGAGGATGTTTAGTTCTGTGCTCATTTCAGGTCAAGCTTTCTTCTTTTTGGCATGTGCTGGCTATGTGACTTTACAGATTTTCTGAAAGACAATTCTAAATCACTCTGTTGAAAAGAGATGGGGTCAGTTGAGCTCGTCCTGGAGGGTCCTTGGTTACAGTGTGTGTGTGTGTGTGTGTGTGTGTGTTTCAGTTAGGTTTTATGATACAAGGATGAATACCAGATTCCTGCCTGCAAGGATATCATTGTGCCTTGGGGTAAACATCACATTCTTTGCTTTCTTGTATACAACTGCTGCAATAAGTGTTGGTATCCAAAATGTTTTAGATTTTTGCAGGAGGGAGAAATGGGGGGATTTCAGAAGTTTTCACAAATGCTGATGCATTTCAAAATGCCAAGAAAATAGGTTGGGAAGCAAGAATTAAGAGTAGAAAGAATCACAGAACGTATTCTTAAAATTTTAAAATCCTCCTAAAACCCATCCAGATGGATTTTAAAAATTTACAAATGAAGAAACAAAGACTCAGAGAGATGAAATATCCAAGGTCACACAGCCAGTGGCTGGTAGAGTTGGGATTAGATTTCACAGATATCTGACTCAATGCTCATTCAAACAGGCAATAAACATTCTCTGAGTAATGGCTTAGAATGCTCTTTCACATGTTCAAGTTTGAGGAACTGGGTCATGGGAAGAGGTGGTAGGGCTAGACTGGAAAGGAAGGAGGCAGAAGGAAATGGTATTGAAAAGAATGTCTGGATCCAAATACAAATACTGGAATATTAATTTCTTAAAGGAGAAAAACAATGACTAATATTGTGTGTGATTTCCCATATAGTTTTCTTGTCTCCAGTGATTCCTCTCTCCACAACCAACAAAAGACCCTTTTAATTATAGAGTTTCTCATTTTGCCATCTAATTAAACATTTTCTATGAATTCTCCTCACTAATAGAGCAGAGCATAAACCCATTTGACATTGAAGCCCCTTTAAACACAAGGACTCAACCTATTACCTCATCCTCTCTTCCTCCTGTGCCGTGAATAGTAATGCTCCAAATACCATCTAACTCTAATCGTTGTTTCCTCAACCATGACATGCCCTCTATGATAGTGATTCTAAAACTATCTGAGAGGAAACACTAGCTTTTTTTTACCACCCTATTTTTTGTGGATCAATAATCTAGTAAAATAAAATAAAATAGATGATTAGAAAAATGAATTAAAAAGACATTAAATACAAGTTACCTTTTTCATTATTAGATTCAATCAATATATTACTCTGTCAAGACAATTATAAACATTTCTAGATGCTTATCCTTAATGTTTATAATTATCACATCACAAATTGGTAACTGAGGACCGGCACCAATTTCTCCATGAAACTTGCTGTACACAGCTGTAGTGTACTCATAGTCTGTGCCACCTGAGTGGCAGCCCCTGGAGTTAGGAGATCAGACATGTTGGAGTCTTATTATAACACTGTCCTTTATCTTGCTAACTTCTCTGTATGGAATTCAGTATCTAAAGTTAAAACACATTCATCGAACATCAATGCTGTTCATTTCTAGGGAGAGAAACATGAATGGTAGTCTTTCCTCTTCCAGGTCCCTTTAAGGACAGGAAATATACAAAGTATTCACATTCCTAAGAATACAGTATTTTAAAAAGGATGAATAAAGTTCTTTTGGAACATAGAAGATGATGAGTGAGGGGTGAAGGGGCAATCAGATCAGGAAATGCTTCCAGATAAAGTGTTTTTTCATAAATGATTTACCAGTGTTTTGAATCTCAGTTCTATCCCTGCTTGTGCCCCTTGCATAGCACACAGCCTAGTTATCATAACTGCTCAATAAGAATGGATGATTGCATTGAATTGTTCACTTTAAAATATTTAATTTTATGTTATGTGAATTTCATGTCAATTTAAAAAATGAATGAATATAGAATTTTTAAAATTTTCCATACAGGCTTTACCTACAAAGTCAAATGGTGGCAAGCAATTTTTCTAGATAAGTGACTTGGATAAAAACATCATTTTTTAGTATAAAATAAAAATCTCATTGAAATAAAAAAGATGCATAAAAATCCAGATCAACATTTGCTATTAAGATTCACAGAATTCTTTCTCAAAGTAAACATTTCTTTGACTCTAGACATGTGAATACTTTTGTGAAAGCATTCTACACTTAGGGAAATAAAACCAAAGTTTAATATTGGATATTTCAGTGCAATTGAATGCAAATAATGGAGCACCAGTCTTCCTCAAAGTATGAAATAGTATATGGAACATTTTATGTAAAATCAGGTGAATCAAGAGAAGAAAAACAGCTAAAATTTTTTTCTCCCTCACCTTCCTTCAAGTAAATATTAAAAAACAAATAAACAAACAAAAATAAATATATGTACAATTTTTTGGTTATGTATATTATATATTGGATATGTACACATATATATGCAAAAAAAAACTGAACAAGAAGGAAGAAAGTTTCTCATGGTAATCAGAAATGTGGTCTTCAACTAAATTGGAAGGAATATCAAGTGATTTCAGAACTATGATTTTCATTCAATTACAACACCAAATTCTGCACAAGTATATGTGGGGTTTCTTTAAAGTAAAATCAAAAACAACAATAGAACCATAAGTTATATTTATGAGGATTATTACATGATATGGTTAAATGTTTCTAGATTGGATGGAAGATAAGGACATGGGGATGACTTTCTTTTTGCTCTACCATTGTTGTAATTTTGAATTTTGTATCAGATACATGAATAACCTATTTTAAAATTAAACATGATAATTTAAAGAGGAAGAAAGTGAATGGGGCTTAGGGGTCAGTAATTCTGAGGATGATTCCCAACTCTACTATTGCATCTATAATCGTAAGTCACTAAAAAGGTGCAGATTAGGCAACTGAGAAAGCCAACAGCAGTGAAAGTATTGTAAGGCAGAAAAAGGATAAGACTGTGGCCAACTTCACAGCTGAATATGGCTCAAGTGAAACACACAACAACGTTGACAGGTCACTCTTTAAATCCCTGATCCCAACCTCAAGTGGGCTGCCTAGCAGTCCTTTCCCTAATCAACTCATTATTCAATCATCCAAGATAATTATTTCACATCCTCTCCTCTTTGCTCAACCTTTAGTCCTCACTCTCAATTTATGACCTGGGTTCCTATTTCCCTGATAAAATTTAAGCAATTTGAAGATAACTTCCACAAACTGGCAACTCCATACCTGCTAATCCTGTGCATCTGTATCACTATACCCTGTTTTACTCTTCCTGTTACAGTGAATAAAATCCTCATTGTCCTGAGACCAACTCCTTCACTTATGCACAAATTCCTGTCTCCTCTCATTATTTAAGTGCATAAATACCTTGCTCCAGCAATTACCCTTTCCACCATGAATCTCCCCACCCCTTTATTTGGTAATTCTCAATAGCATACAAAGGAGATATAATTTCTTCAATCAAAAATGAAAAATAATGTCTCTACATACTTCATCTTCCTCCAGCTACCACACTATTTATCTTCTCTCTTTAAATTTAAAGCCATTAAAATTTTTCAACTCTATTGCTCTCTAATTCCTCTCTTCAGTCGTCTCTTAAATCCACTTCAATTAGGCATTCATTTCCACAATTTCATTGAGAAACCTCTTGCAATAAACCTCATAATGTCAATGCCAATTATCAATTTGAGTTTAGATTTTATTTGATCTATCATCACAATCAGTCACTTCTTTTTTCTAAACTTTTTTTTTCAATTGACTCCTAGTACAAACTCTCTCTTTGCTGTTCTTCTAACTAGCTTCTCTATATCCTTTACTGGATTTTCCAAATACCAAAAGATTACAGTGCCAAAGACTGAGGCATTGGGTCTCCTTTCTATCTATAGTTACTCTCTAAGTTCCACATCCTCTCTCATGGCTTTAAAAAAGTCTATATCCACTGACAGCTTACAATTTTATATATCCAGCCTGGCTATTTCTCTGGGTTACATATCCAACTTCTTTCTCTACATTTTTCCTTGCATTGCTAATAGGTGTTTCAAAAAAAGACATATTCAAGAATTCATTTCTAGGTATTTTCCCCAAATATAGTCCTGCTCCATGCCACTCCACATCTGTAAATGGCAACTCTACTTTTCAGGTGATTGAACTCTTGGAACTTTAAAACATTGCTGATGTCTTTTTATCCTTCACACAACACATCTGATCCATCAGCAATTTCTGCTTGTTGTACTATCAAAATATATCCAAAATTTTACTACTTATCTCTTCCTTTATTCCCAGCATCCTTCACCAAGCCACCATCTGCGGTTTTTGGCTCCCTGCAGTCATCATCTAACTGGTTTCCCTGCCTCTAGCCACATGGTATGGGTTGCATTTCACCTCTTACTAAGATCATGATAACTCTGCTAAAAAATATTTTCCCTACATTTTCCAGTTTTCATGTTATGTACTGCCTGTGGTCAAATAAAACAAAATCAGTTTTTTCATAATCTGTTTGTATAAAAAGTCTTTATTCAGCAGGATTGTCCTAAGACTGAGTTTCAAACTTGTAAGAGTCAGTACCAAAATGGAGACTACCCAAAAGGTTTTAGCAGGATGGGGAAGGATTTGAACCTGTGACGCATAAGAAGCCACTGACCAACAGGCTGTACTTAGACTGGAGACAGGACTCATGGAGAAAAATGTTAGCAGTTCCCATATGAGCAAAGTGATGAAAAGTACTTTAGCTTATACTAAATAGCATGACTAGGTCATTTACCAATGAGTGAAATTAGACATTTTTCTTTATTCTGATCTATGGTTCCTTCCTGACATGCAACTGCCAAAGACTGAATGGGGATACCTCAATAGATAGTGGATTCCTAAACACTGAAGATATTCAATGGATAATGGATTCATAACCCCTGGAGATAGTCTCAAACACTAGAATGGCAGGATGTTTCAGCTGAGATTTAAGTATTGATACTGGATCAGACAACATACAAGTTTCTTTCCAATTCATAATCAAACATCAACACTTTATTCCTGGTTACTGTAGGAGCAAATCATGTGTTTCACACTTGCTTTCAAGACGCTAAGAGTCTGGTAGTTAGATCAACAAAGACACCATATTAGAACAAAAATCATGATCATGTATTAGTTTTCTATTGCTGCCATAAGAAATTACAACATACTTAGCAGCATAAGCAGAACAAATTTATTATAGCTCTGTAGTCAGTAGTCTGCTGTGGATCTCACTGGATTAAAATCAAGGTAATGACAGGGCTTCATGCCTTTCTGGAGGTTCTAGAGGAGAATGTGATGATATTAACATAGTGAAAATACGTTTCCCTGTTGCCCCATAGAAATATCCTTGGGATATTGGCAGCAACTATGTATGGAGATTTGATAAAGCTAGCACTATGTCATTTATTTTATAAACTACGATAAGACCTTTCACATAATTTAAGAAGTTTTTAATATTTTCAATGACTAGGGGCAGAATGATCAACCAACTATGATCTCTGCCCTCAATTGGCTTCTATAACAGAGGGAAATATAGACAATTAAATGAAGACCATTACACAGTAGGGTAAGGACTATACTAGAGTAAGATGCTAGGGGAACACAGATCAGGAAAAGATAATGAAGACTGGGATGTGTTTCCAAACTAAATGGTATTAGGTAAAAGGAAGGGAAATGATACTCCAGATAGAAAGAGGAGGAAGTGTGAAGTGTGGAAGGTGACAGAGTTTGTTGTGTTTCTGCAACTGGAAATGAATGGCTAGTTTAGAAACTGCATAATAGGGGGAAGGGCATGTCAGTAAATGTTGAGAAGTAGATTAAGGTTAAAATAGTGTTAAGATTCAAGTTTAGTTGTATTATTTTGCAAAACATATACATCTACTGAGTAATCATATTTGTCAACATAATCATTCTGCTAAAATATGGCCTCCTTTTCTTGTTGGTCTCAATTCTGGGCTACTGAAGCCTCAGCTAAGCACTGACACTGTAAGATACAATTACACACACTGTAGAACAACTTAAAATGTAACTTTTACCTCCATCTACATGTAAATTATAGTTAAATCAGGTAGACTTAATGGTTTCAACTATATCATCTACGCCTTCCTTCCTTCATTCATTTATTCATTCTTCAGATAGTTAAGGATGTTAAAATAATCAGAGACAGTATCTTTTCCACCTCCTTTGAGGATGTGTTATGCCAAATGACTTACCATAAAGGTAGCTGTGAGAAAATGAGTGATGAGAAAATGCATGTAAAATATTAGCACAGAACTTGGCTCATAGTGAGCCAAGCGCTTTTTACAACATAAAGGAAATGATTAATGATTTGTTCATTTGTAGTTGTAAAATGGAAATAAACAAAATTAGGAATCTGACAGACATAGATTCAAATTGGAATACTAGACCAACCATTTATTTCTGTATGACCTTGGCCAATTCTGGCATTCCTTTAAAGTCTCAATTTTCTCAGTTTTAAATGGGGATAATTATATTGATTTTGCAGAACTGGTTTGAGATTTATAATTTAGATATACACATGATAAAACATATTATTCCATTTAATTCATTTCCATTCAAATGTCAATATATAGCAGATTTTTCAAAACTCACCATTTAGCAAATTTAAATTTATTTCATCTTAATTCTTTTCAATTCAATCATCAGCAGTATCAAACTTTATCATTTAAACGGATGATAGGCAAGGCTTCATAAGAGATTATTGCTGTCTTTTCAGATGCCTGCTTTCATAATGATGGATTATCATTATATAGAGGTTAAAATGAATGATGGGCGAAAGTTGGCTCCCTATGGGAGTTTCCAAGAAGCTGTAAGAATATATACAGGACAGGCTTCATTCAATACTAAAAATACATTAATACCTGTTAATGTATCTTCTTTTTTTCCCATTTGATGGACCATTTATTTTACATAGGTTTTCATTTATTCATTAAAATGGTATGCACCATTAGCTTGGACTTCTCAATAGATGCAGCATAATAAGCTACCTTCAGACAGTCTCTGGAGTCCTCCCACACATACCCAGAATCCAGCCAGCAGAATTTCATATTCTGTATGGGGTCTTTTGATGATGCACAAGTTATATTGTTGTTTTTTGTCTGGTTCTAATAGTCTCCGTTGACAATCATGATGAAAGGAACTCTTGATGGAAAACATGCAAGAATAGTTTGTTCAATTAAATGTGCTTCCTCTCTCCAACTTGTGCTTATTTGGCCTCAGAACATCCTATTTGTAGTCTTTGTACTCAAAATCATAAAATATTCCATGAAGTTTCCACTGATGAATGATATTTGTATAATAGATTTGTGAAACCTTTTTAAATAAGAAAAGTAATTTGAGGACTTTTGAAAATTGCGGAAGTATATAAAAGCAAAATAGCTCTCATCCTTTTTCCCACTATTAGTACCATGCATTATTAAATAATTTACTATACATTATTTTATTTTTAAATAATTTTATATTATGGATATGTAGTATTATAACTTTGTAATACACATTTTTCTGTTGTTCAACAGAATACATGATGCCATGGCAAAACAAAACAAAACCAACAAAAACTTAAAGAGCAATACAACAACAGACCATTTTTGGATAACATCTTTCTACACTTCCCTCCCCTGTCAAAGAAACCAGAGCTAGATAGAAGTTAAGGCTGTGAAGGCAAATTTTATTCAGGACTATTGCAATAGGGGAAAAGAGACCCCTGTATAGAACTTGGCTCCATTCCGAATACAACAAGGTTAGTAGAGATGTATAACCAAGGAGCAGGGACGTGGGTGGATGAAAAATTACTAGAAGGAAACTTCAGGTCTGGAGGAATTCTGGCTAAACTGACCTAACAGACTGCTGAAGGCAGTCTGGGGTGATCAGATACCAAGGGTGGGGATTGAGGAATTTTGATCAGATATAGAAGTGGGATCAGAAATCAAGGGTGGGGAATTCTGGCTAAACTGAATTAGCAATCTTCTTACTAAAGCTGGAGTTTGCAAGGAAGTGTACAGATGGGCCTATGAGAAGTTTCACCAGTCTGACTAAAGTCTGGTCAAGCAAAGAATCTTTGTCATCCCAAAGAAATCAAAGTCAAATAAGGATATAACACAAATAGAGTGTCACAATTGTCTATTGCTGCTACTATTACTATTATTTTTGTGTGCTATTTGTCAATTACCTATATGTTT
The DNA here is from genome assembly GCA_031878705.1 of Tapirus indicus. NCBI lineage: Eukaryota > Metazoa > Chordata > Mammalia > Perissodactyla > Tapiridae > Tapirus > Tapirus indicus. The sequence goes on along the minus strand of CM062927.1, from coordinate 24,077,158 downwards.
AAGTGCTTTATTGAATATCTGATTTTATTCTTCAACCAGCTCTATATATTCCTCATATCTTTCCCTTTGTAGAGTTAGGAAACTTTGTGTTGAAATGTTATATACCTCGCCTAATGCCACACAGCTAGTAAGAGTAAGAACCATCTGAGGTTAGACTTTATAGTCTTAACTTCTATGCCTACTATATTGGGTAATTAGTTCATTATAGAAAATATGATCAACTGTTTCTTAGGTTTCTTCTAAGATGAAACCTTTCCTGACAAGTGGCATTTATTCAACACATACTTGTGTGTAAGACACTAGTCTAGGCAATACACTAGCAATATACCAATTACCATTTACTGACATATCAATTACCAATATACCAATTCTACCAGCAATATACCTGTAAACAAGGCAGACAAAGTGTAGAGCTATCATAATACACATGATACAAGAAAACTGGAAAGATTGTCAGATCACCACTTTTCCATTTGAAAAAATGACAGGGCTGGGAATTGTGGATTCCCTTTATATGGGAAGTCAGCCAAGGCCTCCAGGAATAAGTGGCACTTGGGAAAGGCCTGACACATCGGGAAAAGCCAGTCATGAAAAGGAACAGTGTGAAGGACTTTCTAGGTAGAGAAAACAGCAATTATAATGGACCTGGGATGGGAAAGAATTTGTTTTGTCAGGAAAAAATAAATAAATAAAAATAAAGTAACAAGATGATGAGAAAGCAGTAAATCTTCAGAGTTCCCCGACCCAAATAGGAGAGTTTTCTTGAGATATTCCTTATATACAAATAAAGCAATTCACTTTGCATTAAAAAAAAAAAACACAGCAAACTGAAGTCATCCTACCATAAAAGTGTTTGAAATTTTCCTCCAATGCTGTCTATGTAAAATGGGCTGATCTTATTTCTGAGAGAGAGAGCTAGCCACATAACCTGCAAAACAGATTCACTTATAAGTACCTAGAATTTCAGTATTTGGACGTACTTGTTTAGAATAATGCTGAGTTCTCAGGAAAATCCGAGAAGCACAAAGTAGACAAAAGGAAAAGTAAAATGTCACATATCTGCTCACGTTTGCCCTGAAATAACTCCTAGACAGTAACTTTTGAAATATACAGCAGCTCATTCCAACCACATTCCTCTTCAGATCTGTGTTCTCGTTTTGTACAGCTGAATTTAAAATTTTCCCGCATAAGATTTGGCTCTGAGCTTCTAAATGTTCATCAAAGATAACATTGCAAAATTCAATTATACTCCTTTTTTTTCCAAAAGGAAGAAAACCTTGCCATAATCAGTCGAGCTATTTTTAAATTGCAGGAGGGCAGGAATGAAGGTACAAATTAATGAGCTGATGTCATATTAATGTAGTCATTTTGATCTTGTAATCAGGAGCTCTTTACAAATCATGTTTGGTTTCAAGATTGTGATTCGAGGCTCCTGGTTGCAGACATATAATTTAAATAGCATTAAAGGCAGCTCCAGATGTTTCAGGGGAAACATTTCTTATGTTTAAGAATGAAACCACAGAAGACAATCTTGTCTAACTAGCTGTGTGCCCGTGGACAATTTGCTTTACCTCTCAAGGCCTTAGATGCTTTATTGGGCTTGGTTGATTTTTCAGGGCTCTTTCAGCTTTGACTTTATACAAAAACTGTCCATTATTAATAAATCTAGGAAAATATGTCATAAAACAAAAGTTTCAAAATAAGGGCAGGTGATAGACCTTGAAGTATTATTAAGAAAATAATTAAAAATCTAGGTTACATATTTCTTTTGAAGGGGGTGCATGGTCTTGTCATTCTGCTTTAAGATTCTTGTTGCCTACATGCTATTGTGACCACAGAACCCAAACTTCAACATGTAGGTCACACTGCTTTGTGATGAGGGTAGATTGGAACAGGACTTTTATTTGTTCTGTGACAACTCTTTCCAAATCTTCAGAATCCTTTGGCTAGGTAGAAAAGTTTTACAACAAAACATTTTTGCTAAATGTAGAGAAGAAAAAAAAAGAGGGGAAACAAGGAAAGGAAAACAACTGAATAACAAAAAACTTGACATTTAAAAGTGATTTGAAAACAACACAAAAATCTGAAGTATAAAAAAGCCAGATCAAAAGGACTGTGCAGTCAGAAACAGTTCCTAAGAGAGAAGGTAAAGTAACATTTTTAGTTTTTCAAAAAATGAATGTTTTTGTTCTTCTCTGAACATTCTTCATTAGGTAGAAACTATTTATTCATTGAAGGTCAGGAATTTTAGCTTAAAGGCTAGAACAATTGGATGGATCATGTAGTGTGATTTCTTCAAGGACCACTCAAGGAATTGTTCCTCCTTTGTGGTTTAAACACTTTCAGTGGTGCTTTTTTGACAGATGTGTGGTTATGAATATTTATAATATTGCCAAACATGAAAAATAAAATGTTTTATTCCAGCCCTAGAATGAAATATATATGGTGCTTTTGGAAGAAATAGGGAGAAATGGTAAATAATTATTTATCTTTGAAACTGAATCTCTAGACTGGATTATTTTTGGCATATAAGGCCAAAAATTGAATGGTATCATAGTTGAATAGGTTTACTAATTTCATTTTTGACTTATACCACTTCAATTATCCTTGATAAAAGTCATCTCCAGTAATGGAGTCCACTGTTTCACAATTAATTCCATTAAAATGTTTAGGTGTTCAGTTTTTAGTTGCAAATAGAATTCTTGGATGTCCAAAAAGCTGAATAAACCACAAGTAGCTGAATACAAAATATAAAATAATAGATAGGTTCTTAAACCAGATCATATTACCTATATCTTTCAAATTCTGATACTAACGATTTTCACATACACTTTCATAGCTTTATTGTGCAAGAGACCATATCATTTTCAACAGCCCCAGGTGTAAACCTTTTAGTAGACCAACACATAATATTAGTTATAACCTGATTAAATACATTTAGCATTTGGTTATAGGCACATGCCCACTTTATAGGGGGCAACATTTTGCCTCAGGTTCTAATTTTTGGGGAATCAGGAAGCAGGGACAAGGCTAATCATGGAAGAAAGGAGGAAAAGCCACCAGAAGTTTGTGTAATAAAGCTAGTCCACTAAGTACACTGATTACTGGATCTCATGGATTAGTCTACTGGGGGGAAGGAGATATGGGGAAGAATGAATCTACCAGCATTTATCTTTCATCTGTCAATGAGGAGGTTAATTCCCAACCCTGCCTCTGGATTTTGTATACATGGGAGCAAAATGGGCTTTCCCTGTGCCCCACACATCAGCATCAACAAGGAAGCATCAGGATGGGGGTGAGAGGCACATAGGACCAGCACACAGTTTTCATTTGTATGAATCTAATTGGACTCCCACATAGAACTGGCTCCAAAAGCAGTAGCCAGAACAAGAGACAAGTTGTGTTGAGTGAATGAGTTATTTGATTATATGCAATAAACTATGGCATTTAAAATCCATATAAGAAGAAAGGTGTATGATGTCTATTTTATTTCCAATTCTATTTATTCTAATTATATTCTCTTTGAAACTGCTCAAATATAGCAATGCTTTCTCAACTGTGCATTTCTAGGTCACATACATAAACTGTTCCTAGTTCTGCAACGGCAAGAATCCTGAATTAGGCATACGTAAGCAATTGCAAGTTAACGTTTGTGTTCATGCTGTCATGGCCATGCTTTCTCACTAACACCACATTTGAGTTCATGAACTTTTGGGTCCATCCTTCCTCTTTTGCCTACTGCTCCCCATGAGATCAGTCTTACTCATAATTAACTCCACATCAATCATATGTACATGTGTTAGTGCCATATAATTGTTCACTTAAACATCACCACTGAATATTGTGTTCCACTCAGCAATCGTAAGATATTATTTCCAACTTAATATGTCAAATAACTTTTATTGGTTATTATTTAATTAACTTAATGTATAACCACTATTTAAAGTGACATGTAAATATGTGCACTATCAAACATTAAAATAGCTTGAAAAGTAAACCTAGAGAATTGGAAGAAAGAAAATATGAAGTCAAAAGAAAATCAGCATGCAAAATTCATGTCTTCTTTTTGCCTCCTCCTTTTTCTCTTTCTCTTTAATCTTCTTTTATCTCTTAGCTAAAGGTGAGTTATACTCTTTATTATTTTAATTAACCCCCACTTTTAATAACTTTGATGATAAATATAAAAGGTTTCATTAGTAAATATGTAATGAAATAATTTGTGGCCATAAAAACAGAGCTTGTGAACAACCCCAAGACTTTTATGCAGTTAGCCCTGAATTTATGATAAAACTGTCTGAGGAATAACCTTGATTCAAAATATGCAATTCAGAACTTAATTAGAGCTCTGACAGCATCGAGTCACCACATAGATGGAAATGCTGTCTAAGCTAAGGCAAAGAACAGTATTTACCTAAATTTATCTGAATGGGTTCTTCTAAAAAAACTATTAGAGTCAATCATTGTACGAATTTCAGTAGTGAAGTTTGGTTACCTGGCAGGAAATCTTTTTACCGATGTGGGGTAGGTGGAGAACAATCATAAGACTATTATTTGATATTAATGATTTGCACCATTGACACAATTATTTTCTTTAAAGTCAAATTTGATGGGAAAGCGATAGGGAAAAGGGAGGAAATCTGCCCTTGTCTGGAATGATAATCAACAACCTTCTCAGGTGCTCCTAGAGTCCTTACAAGGAGGTGCTGCATGACTGACATCCAGGCAAAGAGGCCCTATTATATATAGTTGCATACCTTCAGTAGAATCCCTACATTGTTGGAACAATACCTAACATTTTCTAATAGTATTTGGTTCTAACAATCTTAAACCATACTCTTTTGCTACTGTTACTCAAGTAAAGTTTTGAAGTAGTTGGAATCTATCTAAATTTTCCTTATGTTACTTAGAACAAAATACACATTTTCTCTTTTTTTACCCTTCTAGTTTACTTTTAAGTTGTTTTATGAAAACATAAATAGAAACATTGATGGGGTTCAGGAAACACTACTCCAAATTATGGCACCTTGGTATACTGAATATTTTAAGCCCGAGGAGTTTGAGAAAATGGCAGAAGCAGGAAGGTCACTTTGACCTTCCTACCCTTCTCCCTTGAAATGGGTCATAAAACCCTCATGTAAGAGGTGCTCTCCCTACACCCAGAGAAAAGGAGCATTCTTATCTCCCCAGACAAAGGGAGGCCCAGAAGAATCCTAACAAACAGGCTTTGCTAAGTTTCCTCCAGTTTACTATGATTACCTCATACTCCTTAACCTATCAGGTTCCTCCGGGACAGTCCACTCTAAAAATAAGCGCCTAACTGTTTTTGCAGTCTTCGTTTCATTATGAAGACTCTCATGTCATGTAAACCTTAAATAAATTTGTATGCTTCTCTCTTGTTAATCTGTATTTGTCAGTTTAATTTTCAGGCCCAGCCAAGGAACCTAAGAGAATCAAGGAAAATTTTCCCTCCCCTACAGCATCAATACGACAACATTTTTTGAAACCAATGGCTGGTTGTGTAAAAAGATTTAATAGTCAGATGTCAATGGTGTGACTATCATGAATGAACCTTAATATAATGCCTACTGCTCACAGTCGCTCTGAAACCAGAAGTTTTAGAATGACTTTTCAGTGTTACTATTGGACCACAGAATCTAGCCTGGAAATATTACACTTAACTTTCATGGGGAGAAGTCTGAAGTTAATGAGACTTTAAGGTGAGTTGGTCTAGCTTGTAAATCCCCAAATATCTGTGTTTTACTCCTATACAGTCTCATCATTTACCCCCTACTAAGATCTGGGAAGAGAGTAATTGTCCATTTCTTTTGACAAAAAATGAAACTGACATTTTAGAAGCAGTCTTTCCTTTAACATTTTATACCTCCTTTAACTCAGAATATAAAAAAAATGGAAAATATATTATTGTGATTGTTCAAAACCTAGAGGTCTTTTTGTTAATTTTAATATTCATATAATTCTCCTAACCTTAATTTTAAAATCTATTTCTTCTCACTTCAAATACTTTTCCTCTTTCTACTCCCCAAATTTCCAAAAATTAAAATTTCTTTACTTTAATGTAAATGTTACTGCACAAAATGGGGGTTCTCTTGTCTGATGCACATAAAAAGCCGGTTAATTACAGCATCAGCCTTTGGGAACAGAGATCAGCTTTATTCTGCGAGATCCATCTGCAGGGAGACGGGGCGTGTGCCCTCAGATCTGTCTCTCTGATTCAGGATTTAGGGTGAAATTTAAGAGGTTGGGGAGAACAGGCTGGCACACAGAAATGCTGGTGGGACAGGTTTTTGTTGGTGGCCTTCAAGCATTTATGGTAAAGTTCTAAACATTTATGATGAGGCTCTAACCATTTATGGTAAGGTGGGGAAGGAATTTTAGCAATGGATCTTCCTGAATGATGGACCCCTCACTTGTGATAAGAGTCCAACCTTTAAGTTTCAGTTGTGTCCCAGTCCTTTGGTTCCATAGAGAGGAGACTCTTTGGTTTTGTGGTCGTGTCACATCAATATTCTTTCTTCTGCACATACTCTGGCTAAGTGACTTTGCAAATTTTCTGAAAGGCAATTCTTAATCAGCTGTTGATAAGATGGAGTCAGTTGAACTAGTCCTGGAAGGCCTGCAATTACCCAAATATCAGAAAATAAAGATACTCTACTCAACTTCCTTTTGAAATTAAAAATATCTTCATTTTTAAGTTATTATTCTATGAAAGATAGAGAGTCAAAAGGCTCTATTTTTTAGCTTATCAATCCACTAAGATAAACTTTTGCAAACACAAATTTGGTGTTTTTAAAAATTGTAGGGAGATTGATGCAAAGAAGACACATTCTTTAAGTGTGGGTTTCTTTTTTCATTTTCTAAATGAATAATAGTACATTGCTTAATACTTAAGGGAAATAGGGAAATTACTTTCTTAAAATGATAAGCAAACACCATAACAAAGTATATTGACAATTCATTTGGTGAGGGAGGTAGGGAGAAGGGGAGAGACAGAAGGTAAAAGGAAGAGAAAGAGAGAGAGAGAGAGAGAGACCCTTTCCCTCCCAGCCAACAGAGCTACTCCTAATCTCTTAAGAAAGGATGACAATTAAGAAAACAATGGTTTTGGGGGCCACCCGGTGGCGCAGCGGTTTAGTTCGCGCTTGGCAGCCCCGGGTTCGCGAGTTCGGATCCTGAGCGCCTGCTGACGCGCTGCTTGTCAGCCATGCCGTGGTGGCGTCCCATATAAAAGTGGGGGAAGATGGGCACGGATGTTGGCCCAGGGCCGGTCTTCCTCAGCAAAAAGGGGAGGATTGGCAACAGATGTTAGCTCAGGGCTGGTCTTCCCCACACACACAAAAAAGAAAACACTGGTTTTCACAGTTGCCCCTTTCAGTTGGATATCAGGCATCCTGTTTTCTCTTAACAGAGGCAAAATTTAGATCTCAGGGGGAAAAATATAAATGAAAACTCTCCTTATGAGGTTTTTTTCCTATGCAGATAATCCACAGTGTTCTATAGAAATTAAGACTCTGAATTGCATTAGAATTAAGGCCAGATAATGCAGCCTGCATTTGAATTTTAAATCTGCATGTGGTTGCCTACATTTATTACTAAGCTTTAGCTTATAGGAGAGCAGATGGTTCCTGTGCTCTAGATCAAATACTGACAACTACTTATTTGATCATCTGCACTGGGTTTTTGATTTAAATAATTGAGCTTTTGCAGTTAGTACTTCTGAAATCTGACCTGCTTCTTCCAGCTTTTCTGATTATGGAGACCATTTTTGGCTCCTCATCAATGCCTATTTACACCAACTCTTTGGATATAGTCAATCCATAAATGAAAATTTAAAACAAAGTTCTCTTATTCCTTCAGAAGATAGAGTCTTTCGTCTTCTGTTTCAAATAATCAAGTAGATAACACTGTACTCGATGTAATAAACTCTTATCCACAAGGAAGAGAAAATGGATTAATTGGTTTCCTTCTGTTGTAGATTACTTGCAAAAATGGCCCCATCGGTCTCCTCTTTGTATCCACTCTCTTTTGTTCTGTAACTTTGAAGATTCTCCTATCAAGAGGTAGAGTGTATTTTCTCACTCCCTGAATCTATTCTGGTCTCATTTCTTGTTTTGATCAGTGAGTGTAGTGTTAGGGATATTATAACAATTTTGAGCCCCATGGATTATCCCAGCCAAGATCAGTAGAGCCAAGTATCTGACCTACAGTTGATCACAAACATTTGTGGGAACCCTACACAAGAACAACATAACGAGCACAGTCTAAATTGCCAAATTTAGTCTAATCTGCAAAAATGAAAGCTAAATAAATTATTTTTTAAGACATTAAGCTTTGGTGCTATTGATTATATAATAAGTTAACCTGATACAGTTTCTATCTTATTTTCTACTAGCATCTGTTTGCATATGCCTTAAGAGTTCAAATATGGACTTAAAACCTAGAAGATCTTTACTTGTTTAACTTGACAAATTTCCTTAACCCTACATGCCTCCGCTCATCCGTTTAGTCAACAGATATCTAACTAAGCTTCTGTTATATGCCAGTCACTGTGCAAGGCACTTTGGATTTGAGTGGTGACCAAGGAAAAAAATCTATCATTTATGGTGCTTTTGTTCTAAAAGGACAGTCATATCCATCCCTAAGGATTGTTATGAGGAGTAAATTAGGTGATGAATATATAACACTCAAGTGTATGAATGCCAGTTGTACTAACCCCTACCACTCCCCAATCTCTTTCGCGTGGAAAACACACATTCCCTAAGGAGGGATCTCTGATACAGCTTTAGAACAAGTTGCTACCTGAAAAGAACAGAGTCAGACTGAGTGACATTGAGATCTCGACTCTACCATTATAATCTATTACTTAACCTCTCAAATTCTGTTTGCTATTCAATAAAACAGAACTAATACTTCTAAAATATGTTTATTAGTATAAGTCATGTCTCTTGTCCTCAATTTATTTGTCTTCACATTGCATATTGACTTTCAATCTCTGCATCACTACCATTTCTAATTAATGTTGTCAGAAATTAAATCAAAAACATAAAACCTTGGTTAAGTCGTTATTGATATATCTTTTCTCAAGGTGCCTAAAGGCATGTGACACGGACCTCTTTTTTCTGGGGCCATAATTGCTGCTATAAAGACTGTTACTAAACCACTCCCCATGTGAATTTCACAGAATTCATGTGAATTCTCAGTAGAACTGAGAATATTATCAGAACATCCAGAAATTTCAGATCATTAGTCATTTCACTGGGGGAAGCAGATGGCTTCCCTAGTAGAGGGGTTTTCACCTCCCACAGAATTTGGACACCATTATGGAAGTAGGCCTAATTGTTCAGAGAAGCGTATTTCAGTTCCTTTCAACCTAAATATGTAATTCTCCCTTCTATTATAATGCATATATGAAATGTAATCCCTTAGCAGAAAGGACTCCCAAAAAAGAGAAGAACCATCACACTCATCCAAGCCAGTCATCATATGTATCTGGTAAGAGTACACTGGTATAGAAAGTGACTGAATGTGCCCTGTTCTCTGGAAGTATCCAAAGAAAAAGGATGTATCATATGCACATACCATATAAATCAATTTTTTCATCCTTGGCACTATTGATATTTGGGGCTGGATAATTATTCATCATGGGGGGCTGTCCTATGCATTGTAGGGTATTTTACAGCACCCCTGGTCTTTAGCCACTAGATGCCAGTGATACCCCTTCCATCAATTGTGACAATCACAAATGTCCCCAAACATTGCCAAATGTCCACTAATTGTTCTTGGTCAAGAACAATTGATATACAAGTATCAGAATATCAGAAGGGGAAAGGAAATACATTCATATTCAGCATGACTGAATGGAGGAGGGTGATAAAAGATGTGGAGTCCAACTTCATTTTCTACATATTAGTACAGATTTATTACTCATTCCAACATTCATTTATCTGTTTCTATATATGAGGCACAGAGCTAGAGACAGTGAGGAAAAACAAAATCCTGGTCATTTTCTCCCTGTAAGAACAGTCTCCCAAAATATATCATCAAATATAATTTCATGTTGTTCGGCAGTGCACTAGCACCAATAAAAATGGTCCAGAAAACAACAGATACAGAGTTTTAAAGGGGGCATGAAGTCAGACTCTTACAATGGTATAGAAAATGGAATCAGGAAACTGATTATCTAGGTTTTAATCTTGGCTTTTATCACCGTACCATGTGAGATTTTGAAAAATTTATGCCACCTGTGTTAGTTTGCTAGGGCTTCCATAACAAAGTCCCACAGCCTGAATGGATTAAATGACAAAAATTGATTTTCCCATGTTCTGGAGGTTAGAATTCCTAGATCAAGGTGTCATCCAGGTTGTTTTCTTCTGAGGCCTCTCTCCTTGGCTTATAGTTGGCTGTCTTCTCCCTGTGTCCTCACATTGTCTTCCCTTTGTGTCTCTGTGTCCTAATTTCCTTTTCTTGTAGGACACCAGTTATATTGGATTAAAACCCACCCAGTAACCTCATTTTAATTTAATTATGCAAAAATCCTATCTCCAAATAAGGTCACATTCTGAGCTACTGGGGGTTAGCACTTCAACATATGAATTTTGGGGAGCCGCAATTCAGCACATAACATCACCTCTCTAAGTCTCCATTTCCTTATTTATAATATGGAGGGGAATAATGCATACTTCATAGTTGATTGCTTGGCAAATTAAATGAAGATAAATAGAGATATTATATGTATATATATCACTTAAATAGTTTCTAAAACATAACATATCTACAACAAAAGTAACTATTATCATATCCATTTTTTTTTATCCTGGCTAAACAAAAAATATTAATGAGAAGGAGCATTTGGGTAGAGCTGGAAAAGCACATGCAGATGAGGGAGCACACAGTTCAAGGAGAACATTACAAACAATGTACAAAGGTACAGAAGTCCATTTCGGAAGTGAACAGTATTTCCTTGATTCTAATATTCACAGTTTTTTTCTCTTATTATCTAGAAAATAATTTTTAAGCTGTATCTTATGCTCTATATGCTCATTTAACCTTGTTTCTTTCAATTCTCCTCATTCCCATCTGTTATTAGAACATTTCGTACTGTCACTAGCCATGTGACTCAAGAGTTAAAATAATTGCGTTTCACCTGGACTATGGCAAGAACCTATAGCAGTGAAAGTGTAGGTAGGCGGACACTTATCTGAGGATTTTTCTGTTCTTCATAATGCATAAAATGTTTCTCTGAGCCGAAGTGACTCTGAAAGTGCAGGCATAAATAATGAGACTAGTGGAGGCAGGAGAAAGAGTTGGCCTTGGGGAGACAGTGATGAGCACGGTATCAGACAGGCTGAGTTGGTGGATTAAGCTATGTACAGGAGTCTATGCACCGTTGGCCTCAGTCTCTCATCCCGCTCTTAGGGAAACAGGAAGAATGTAGTTGTTGAAATTATAGTGGAAATGTGATGCTATTTCCTGTCCCTGACCTCTTTGTGGACTACCAGTAAAATGGCATAAAAGAATACTTATATGAGGAAGACTTGTTTAAGTAGCTGATATCAAATGAACCTGAAGTTTTATAGTGGTATATATTTGAAGTCTCATCTATATATGTGCATATGTATGTATATAATATTCTTATACTTTGTTAAACATAGTACTATAGAAAATGAAAATATGTAAATCAATATCTAGAATATATGTCAAAAGGAAACTTTATAAATTTGCACATATATAACATTAATTAATTTTATACAGAGGAAATATTTTTATGGATTACAAGTAAAATTTCAATTTTATTTTTCAAAACTCAGAGAGAAAGAAATTATTTTCTTTAGTAGACTAAAATCGTCTTGAATTCAAGCCTTCTTTATAAATCTTATTTTATTGTCCCTATAACCTACCTCTATGCTTTTCAAAGGTTTGTTGATCTTGGTTGAGTTAATATAATTCTTCAATTTAGATATGCCTAATTTCTTTCTTTTTTTTTTTAATGAGTGATTTTTTTTTTTTTCGGTGAGGAAGACTGGCCCTAAACTTACATCTTTTGCCAGTCTTCCTCTTTTTTACTTGAGGAAGATTGTTGCTGAGCTAACATTTGTGGCAATCTTCCTCTAATTTTTGTATGTGGGACACTGCCACAGCATGGCTTGATGAGCAGTGCATAAGTCTGTGCCCAGGATCTGAACCCATGAACCCCAGGCTGCTGAAGCATGCGAACTTAACCACTACACCATCAGGCCAGCCCGTAGATATGCCTAATTTGAATGTCAACTGTAACTATTCAAATGCTTGTATTACTTAACCTCCCTGATTTGTGGTTTGTCTTTCCTTCCATAAAATGGTGATAATATTTGGTCTCAAAGTTTCATTATGAGGATTAAATTAAATAATAAATGCATGAAGAGCACCTAGTGAAACGTCAGCTTCATAGTAGGTGCAAGATACATGTTTCCCTTTGTCTTCTTTACCCTCATGCACAGGAACATATAGATCAATGTCTAATGACATAGAGGATTAGAGGAAATTGCATTTTCACATAAGCAAATTTCTGATAATTTATTATAACTTAGGGACAATTTTTTTTATGGAAACACATTTCAAATCATAATTTGACTTCATATAGCCTGGGAAAACTAAACACATCATAAGCCACAAAAACAAATATTTACAAAGACAGATGCACAAGAGCATTTCCATTACAACTGCATTTCCCCAGGGGACTCACCTGACCTGGAAAGGTTTCTAAAATGAAATAAACTATGAATTTCCTCCTGAAGGTATCAGAGAAAACATTTCCAAAATGCCTCTCTGTAAGAAATAGAATCTAGTCCTGTATTGCTTTCAGGCCAATACGCACTATATTGTGGTAAAATTAGTAGACAAATCAGCAGACACACAGACGCTTACCTCTCGCTTATGTAGAGAACTCAGCACCACTTTATAAAGGAGGCCCATAAAGCACTGGAACAAACCAATTCTAAACTTCAGTCAACTTTTGCCTCACTGTACTTTTGCATTTCTGTTTTCTCATCTTATTCATCTAGTTTTTTAATCCATTAATTGAGCACCTGATTATTGCAGTATTTCTATAATAATGAACTAAAATTGGCTTTGTTGTGGTTACTCATCATGATCTCTACTCTGACTATTTTCACACACATATACCTCTATGTTTATGTTACATGCTTTTCAATACAGTTCCTCTTCATATCTGTCTCAAATAGCAGCTTAACAATTTCTGCTAGATTTGGGGAATATTCTCAGATTACTTTTTGGCCATTTTGTCCTTAGAGATGTCTAAAATGTAGCAACTGAATATCTGAACAGTAACTGTCACTGTATTCATTTTATTGCTTGCATTCTTATCAAAACCACACAATAACCAAAAGAAGTAGCCATCATTGATACCATTTCAGAGTTGTAGAGCAGGGAAGATTAGGCTTAAAGAAGCGAGGTAACCTACCCAAATTCATGGAGTTGATAAGAGAAGGTGTGCCTGACTCCAGTGTCTCCAATCTTTCCATCATTCTCAGGTTAAGAAGGAAAAGAACAAAGCAAAAGCTTGTGGATGGAATGCATAACTGAATTCAGAAACTGAAGCTTTGCTGGCTGATAATTCTAGGTTCCATTAAGAGTGATGAGGAAGAAATGCCTTTAAATTCCCATCGAGTTTAAAATCTATACGTACAGCTGCATGGCAACAGCAATCTTCATTTTAATTTACTTTTATTTAGATCCATCTCAAAGGATTTTGACATGAAAATAAATTCTCTAAAATTAAGCTGAGACAGAGTATTGAAATATAAATGAAGACACATTGGAAAAGAAATGGAAGCACAAAATTGATTTGCGCAGTTCAGTCTTTGGGTTCCTTTCATTAATTGTTCTGTCTACTCTTGTTTTTCATGGTATGCCCCGCATAGAAAGCTTTTCAGAATGTGCCTTGACAAAGATGGTACTTTTAGTTCACAGCTATTCAATTCATAATAATGCATCTCAAAATCAAACCTGGGGGAAAGAGAATGGTGGAGGGATGAGCGAGTTTAATGAAGATACACTCAGACTGATGGGATAACTGGATGGAGATAAAAACCAGGTGTATTCGGCATCAGGACAATGAATCAATGTGAAAGAGACAGATATTTTTCCTGTGGTCTTAAACACAGTATTGTGTGTGAGTAACTAGGTCCAATACAGGCATGAGAATCCGTAATCAAAAACAGAACCTGAAAAATGCAAGCTGAACACCAGTGAAAAATGTGAGCTTGGAACGAGGGAGACACCAACAAGGGTGGTCTCATCAATTCTGCAGCAACTGCAAGTATAATCATGCTCTTTCAAGTTTCTTTGGTGGAATACCACCGACAGCATGCAATTGAGACCCTTTCAACATCATTGACAGTGTATTTGTGATCCTGCCATTGTCTACCTGTCCGGACTCAGTTGTAACACAATCCTCCTTACACTTTATGCTGCAGCAAATTTCATCCGCTTAAAGTTTCCCACATGCATTTTCCTTTTCTGATTGTGTGAATTTTGCATACGCTGCTTTCTCTGACTCAAATTCATGACTCCTACCTATGCTGTCTCTGCCTTCCAGAGTCAATCAAAAATTTCCTCTATTGTGAAACCTTCTCGAGACTCATTCCGGCAGATATGGAGACTGATATTCTGTGCTCCTAAGACACCTTGTATTAACTTTCCATATAGCAGACATGATGTTACACCACATCTGACTATGATATGACTGGGTTTGGTCTACATTTGCCATCTTGCTACCATAGGAAGTATCATACTCTCTTGAAATAAATCTTCACCTGTTTTTCTGCCTCTTCAGATTTTAGTTGAGTGTCAGCCAACACTATATTTCAAAACCCTCTTTCCTTTTCCTATGACAGATATCACTAATCTATCTCAACAGGTTTTTACTGAGACAGGAGGCATGGTTTCTTAATCCTTCACAGTTTAGCTCTCCAGACAGGACTATCAATCCATCATAAATGGCCAACCAGTTAAGGCTAAAACTACAATTTTAACGTTGACTTATATTGAATATTTACTACGTTATTATGTTATTATATGTAAAGCTATTTGCTATACCTAGCCTAGAAAAATTCCAAACACAATTTTGTGTTTGATTAATTAAATTGTGTTTTTGATTAGGTTATTGTTTAATGAATATCTAGTCAGTATATCTTTCCTGAAGTTCTTTTTAACTTCTTGTTTTCCTATTTGTCCCACAACCACATTGGCTCTTAAACAGTTGTGTCTTAAAGACACTTTCCATCACCTGCAAAATGGAAAGTTGCAAGCATGTAGACATGAGACATTACATTTTCTGTATTAATTGACATATTGGCTGTATAAAATCT
The DNA here is from genome assembly GCA_031878705.1 of Tapirus indicus. Lineage (NCBI taxonomy): Eukaryota > Metazoa > Chordata > Mammalia > Perissodactyla > Tapiridae > Tapirus > Tapirus indicus. The sequence goes on along the minus strand of CM062927.1, from coordinate 24,061,772 downwards.
CTCTTCAAAGACCAGTGGGAAGACCATGGAGTTTCCAGGACATCATAGCAGCAAAGAACTTTATAAGACAATGGGGATATATTCAACTGACAGTCTGCCTCATTTCTGTGGGTACTGTGTACATGCTATTTAAAAGTTTAGTATATTCCTAGTCAGTAATCAAAACTCTTGTCCTGTCCCCATTTCTAAATAGATGTTCTGCCTAGCCAGCCTTAAGAAGATATCTCTGAATTTGTGCATTTTAGAGTGTGTATATGAGGCCTGTGTACGTGGCCCATAAAAAGGGCTCCTCTGTTTATAGACCTTCTTGATGTGGGGTTGGAATGCATTGTCCCTAGACAGCGTGATTCTTCTTATTTCCACTCTGGGGGATAGTTTGTCCACGACTCCGTGTCTGTCCCATTTTATGGTGGCTAACAACCACCAAGTAGCTAAGAGATTCATCCATGCTCAAACAATGACCACCAATAAAAGCTCTTCAGAGAACTGAGTGCAAGTATAATGTAGGCCCATTGCTTGTACTAATCAGTGAACCAATGATACCTGTAATTCCCTCTGGTATTTTAAAGACAAAGAAAAAAGATTACATTCACTACAGATGAGGTATAAAAATCTCCTGGAGGCTGCACCTTGTGTAAAGTGGAGAGTTATATTCTTTTTCTTAGAAAGAGAGAGGATATTTTTTAAAATCTAAATTAATAAAATTGCCTGTCTCTACTGAGTAAAATCACTGGATATTTATCCAGCCTATTATTCCAAATGATTTGTGTGTCTGTGTTTCAGAATAAATTTGTGTGTGTGTGAGGAAGATTGACCCTGAGCTAACAGCTGTGCCAATCTTCCCCTACTTTGTATATGGGACACCATCACATCATGGCTTGATGAGCAGTGTGTAGGTCCACACCTGGGATCCAAACCCACAAACTCCAGGCCAGTGAAGTGCAGCATGCAAACTTAACCACTACACCACAGGGCTGGCCCCAAGTGATTTGTGTTTTTAACTAAAAACAATGTATTATCATTTTATAAATAAAAAAGTTGTAATATGGGACATAGCATATACATTTCTGAAAATTAGAACTATGTATTATATTTCATATGTATCTGGGAAGGAGCAAAGGCCTAAAATAATATCTTTACAGGATGTTTATTATAATATAGATATAAAGAAATAAATGATAAACCACGTGCTGGTCATATTGATTTTTTTTTTTTAGTAAGGAATAGAAGAGAGAATGATTCACCTAATCTACATGGGTAAGGAAAGTCATCTTGAAATCAAAGTGACCAATTTGTTGTTAGTTAGGTCCAGGAGTATTACAAAGTGATAGAAGATGGAGGTATTTGCTAATTATAGGTAATGGGATTAATAGGTTCCAAGGTACAGATATAAGAAACATCAACTTGTATAGTGGGAATTCTAATTGTTTGAAAATGAAGTACCAAATGGACAGCATGTGGAGTATTAGGAAATGTGTTGAAGAAAGGACTCTGACAAAAGAGAGAGAGAACAAATGAATATGAAATTAGGTGGGAGTCAAAGCAGTACAAACTTTGGAATTTATTCTTTGTACTGTTATTGATGGTGGTGATGATGATGATGATGATCAACGGTTGCTGTAGAACCATTTGTCTAAAGGAATTCTTCAGGACAGACAAAATAGTGGAGCTGCTGTGATTATTGTTGGATGTGGACTGTTATATCTCCTCTCTGAGATTTGATTGGTTTCTTCCCACCCCAGCATCACTACCACACAAAAACTCCCACTGATGTCCCAGAAGCATCTCGTCCAATCTGCTAAGCTTCTGGAGGACACAGTTTAAGACATACCCTACAGGGTAAAATCATGTTCATATTTTCCTTTTCCATTGGGGAAAATGAGTTAAGGAAGGAAAAAGGAGAACCTAGAGGAATGTAAACTCAATTATTTTGTTAGAAAACCCCCAGGAAAATTATTGATGATCTAAACAATAAAACCAGTGGTGTCAAGGGTAGAAAGAAAAAGGTGGATTATAAGTAGCATGCTTGGAATTTTTAGTTTACTTTTAACTTTTGCAGTGGTGGACAAGAACTAAATAGAAGAATCTAGGCTATCTTTGTGGTCCCTGACTGGAGATGACTGGTAGTGTTACTAACTTGCTTGCCCTATAAGAACTGAACATTTCCTTCTGTTATTTTTCTGCCAAGAAAAATCAAAATTCACTTTACTGAATGCAACCAGATTTGCATATTATTTATTTTATTTTATTGTAATACATTAAAAGGTTTCTTCCTATTGAGCAGAAACTGTTGTTCACCACAGACTCTGAAAAGATTGCCGGGGGCATTTGTGTATTTAATGTTCCTTCAGTTCAAATGTACTTAATCATAATTAAACTCAGTTGAATGGCTTTTGAAAGAAGTTAGTTGTTAATGTGATTGACAGTTTTCTGTGCTTTTGACAACATCTAATGAAATACGCCTGCATGGCGTGCAACATTGACAGATGCTAAAATTTATGTTCTACGATCTCTAACTAATGTAATGTGATTATGCTGAATCCTCTGTTTTCAAGAAGGTATGTTATTACTTCCCATTATCTAAATAAGAATGATAAATGTTCAAGATTTTTATTAAATATAAACAATCTTGAAATTAGTATTCTTCAACCACTTTTTTAAAAATAAGAGTGAGTATTGTTTTGTAGGAGGAGATATACAGGAGCAAATAACATATCATTTTTTTCTTCAAAAGAAGTATTAATTCATTATATAAAAGATGTTTCAAATTCATAAAGAGGAGGAAGAAAGTGAGAAAGTGATACTACAGACATTATTTTAGGGTCACAAGCATGTAGCTTGCTTGTCATCACTGGATGACAATCTTGTATGTTTTGTAGTCACTATCTCTCTGGTTGTCTTCTGGTCAGTGGAGTGTAAGACTTAGGGTAATTTGCCATATTCTTCAGCATTTCAAAAATATAAAATATTCTAAAAAATTCAAAAAATTGAAAACGTAAATATTTTTTAAATACACTTGTATCATGGGTATAAATTGTTCTCCATTGTTAATGGTATTACTTATGTGAAGTAGAAATATTTGCTTAAAACATTAGTATGAACAGATTTTTAATATTCTCTTCAGTTTTGGACAATTTGATTTAATTCTTCTGATTTTTGTGTCTCAACAAACATGAATTTCTCTGTACTTGCTTTTCTAGAGAAAGTCACTTTCTGGGATGCTTTCAGCCTGCTGCTTCTCAGCTTATACAGCCACAGAAGGTTGCCTTCTGCTCTGAGGAAAGAGAGATGACCAACAAGACATTACTGCACCTAAATCCCCAGGCCTGAGTTCAAATGATGGAAAGTTATTAATTACGGAAATAATGACACAACTTTTCTCGCAACATCCAAAATAAAACTTGACCTAGGCTTTTTGTACGCCTCATTCTAATTAGGCTTTGGGTTAGAGAAAATTTAGAGGAAAAGCTGTGGAGCAAGGGTTTATATTCTTTTTTTTTTTTTTTTTTCATACGGAGCACTAGCACATACATTGATTTATGAATTAATCCATATACAATGCCATTTTTCAGCAGCAAAAAAATAATAATAATAATAATCTTAAAGCCCTTCTATATCAGTAGTCCTCAACTGGGGAGGATTTGACTTCTTTCCCCCAAATCAAGGACATTTTGATCATCACAACTGAAGAAGTGTGGCATCTAGTGTGTAAAGGCTAAGGATGCTGCTAAATATCCTACAATGCAAAGAACAGCCTCCCACAACAAATAAGTATCCAACTCAAAATGTCAATAGAGCCATGACAGAGAAATCTGGCTTTATCTGCCTCAATTTTTTTACTCCTAAAGAAGGTATTGTGGTGTCAATGAAAAATATGGACTCTGGAGTGAGGCATAGTTAATAGATACATGATGTTTGGAAAGTTTTCTTTTAAATTATCTTGTTGCTTTGGTCTCATATGTGTGTGTGAAATAGAGATAATATTTTCTATAATATTGGGTAAGTTTGTGAAGTTTAAATGATGAAAATATTTTAAAAATTTAGGAGAGTATTTGGCTCATGTTTTAGGCATTTTCTCTCCATATTGCATTTCAGTTATCAAGTCTTAAGATGGTCCTCACTGTTCTCCAGTACACTGGTCACAATATATCATGTACTTAATTTTTTTTCCTGAGGAATATTTGCCCTGAGCTATCCATGCCAAACTTCCTCTACTATATATGTGGGTCACTGCCACAGCATGGGTGACGAGTGGTGTAGGTCTGCACCTGGGATTTGGGCTGCCGAAGCAGAGTGTGCCAAACTTAACCACTATGCCACAGGGCCAGCCCCGCATGTACTTACTTTTATAGAAATTTATCATAATTGCAGTTTTATTCTTATTTGTGTTATTCCATGTTTTATATAACTCTCTTCCTCATTTAAATTATAAGATCAAATATTATAGACACTGTGCTTATTTTTGCTCACTATTTTGTGCCAAATATCTAGCACAGTTTCTGTATGATTGCAGGAACCTAATAAATATTTGCTGAATTCGAGTGTCAGTAAATCAGTGAATTGATAAATTATGGAAACCACAGAAAAAGAAGAAAAATTGAAAGGGGAAGAAGATGAGGGAGAAAGACCATAGAAAGATTAATCATTCAGCAATAAATATGTTTTAAACATTTAGGTTGTGCAAGAATGACTCTGGCCTGGGAATCTGGAGACTTGAATTCTAGTTCCAGTTTAGATCTGTAATAATTTCATGATTCAAGGTAAATTTTATGGCATCTAAAACTTAATTTTCCCATCTGAAAGTTTGCAGACTAAGCCATGATTTTTTTTGAGAATCACATAATAGAGTAGATAAAGGAGTTTCTGGTTCCTCATGTAAGGAGCTTGTAAGTTGCCAGTCTATCCTAAGACAAGAGAAATACTGAACAGACTGAAAAATCAACAACTCCCTAGAATCCATAAGAGAGATAAGGACACAGAGCAAACTGCAGCCTCCAAGACTGGAGAGAGAGACAGGCTAACACAGGAGGTCAAGGTTTACCAGAGCAGAGTCTTGCAAGCAGAAACCACTGCAGGAACCAGTGTCAGGTAGGAAAACCTGAAGTATAATTGACAAATAGCTGGAGGTTCAGTGTGCACAAGTTGAGAGTTAGAAACTCCAGGGGTACCCATTCACGGAGGGGGCCCCGCAATCAGGAAGGTAGTTAACTAGAGCCTAACTTGCTGGGGCTCAACTGACCCATGGAGCCTAACTGACCTCATGGAAGGAAAATACCCAACTCCAGCCTCCTCTAGCCATCCTGTCACACCTAAGAGGGTTGAATAAAGCAGAAATGCTGGTGAAGTTCCCAGTCCAGAGGCATAGGCTCACTAAAAGACTGAGATGTAATCATAGGACTAAAGAACAGTCCCCTCTGCACACACGTCTTACCATCACATTACTAAAGGTTCATTTACAGCAGTTCCTTTTACCTGCTACAACATGTCCTGCTATCAAGAAAAAATTACAAACCATACAAAAAAGCAAAAACCAAAATTTGAAGAGATAGAACAAACATCAAAACTATAAGTGGCAGAGATGTAATTATCAGACCAGGAGTTTAAAACACCTATGATTAATAGGCCAAGGGTTCTAGTGGATAAAGTAGGCAGAATGCAAGAACAAATGGGTAATGTAAGTAGAGAGATGGAAATCCTCAGAAAGAACCAAAAAGAAATGCTAGAATCAGAACACTATAATAGAAAAGAAGAATGCCTTTGATGGATTTATTAGTAGATTGGACACGGTGAGGAAAGAATCTCTGAGCTTGGGGATATCTCAATAGAAACCTCCAAAACTGAAAAGCAAAGAGAAATAAGACTGAAAAAAACAATCAGAATACGATATCCAAGAACAGTGAGACAACTACAAAAAATGTAACATATACATAATAGGACTACCAGGAGAAAAAAAAAGAGAAAGGAACAGAAGAAATATTTGAAATAATAATGTCTGAAAGTTTTCCCAAATTAATGTCAGACACCAAATCACAGACCCAGAAAGCTCAGATAACACCAAGGAGGATAAATGCCAAACAAACAAACAAACGAAAGCCCTACATCTAGGCATATCATTTTCAAACTTTAGAAAATCAAAGATAAAGAAAAAATCCTGAAAGAAACCAGAGGAATACAATATCTTACCTATAGAAGATCAAAGATAAAAATTACATCTGGCTTCTCCTTAGAAACCATGCAAGCGAGAAGAGAGTAGAATGGAATATTTAAGTGTCGAGAGAAAAATCCCACCAACCTAAAATTCTGTACTCTATGAAATTATTCTTCAAAAATAAAAGAGAATTAAAAACTTTCTCAGACAAACAAAGATTGAGGGAATTTGTTGCCAGTAGACCTGCCTTGCAAGAAATGTTAAAAGAAGTTCTTTAGAGAGAGGGAAAATAATATAGGTCAGAAATTCAGATTCACATAACAGAAAAGCATCAAAGAAGGAATAGGTGAAGTAAAAAAATTTTATTTTTCTTATTCTTAATTTCTCTAACTGATACCAGTTAAGTTTGTGTGCTCCACTTCAGTGGCCTGGGGTTCACCGGTTCAGATCCTGGGCATGGACCGATGCACCACTCATCAAGCCATGCTGTGGTGGCATCCCACATAAAGCAACTAGAAGGATGCACAATTATGACACACAACTATCTACTGGGGCTTTGGGGAGAAAAAAGCAAAAAGGAGGAAGATTGACAACAGATGTTAGCTCAAGGCCAATCTTCCTCAAAAAAACAAAAATAATAGCAACAATCTATTCTATTATGTAGGCTTATGTTTATATCACATATATATGCTTATGTATATTTATATATTGCTTATAAAATGATGGGAGGGAAGAATTAGGATTATTTTATTAAGATAAGTTACTTGTACTACCTGTGAAGAGGTATGGTGCTATTTGAAAGTAGACTGGGACTATTTGTAAATGTGTATTGCAAGCTAGGGCAACCACTAAAAAAAGAAGAAAAAGTAACTTATATGTTGAGAAAGGAGAGAAAATTAGATTAAATAAAATGTTCAACTGAAACTATAACAGGTGGAATAAGTAGAAGACAAAAATAGAAACAAAGAACAAGGGCAATGAACAGAAAACAGTAAAACATATGGTAGATATTAATCCATATGTCAATAATTACTATGAATGACAATGATTTAAATGCACCAATAAAAGACAGAGATGATCAGAGTGGATCAAAAACAAAAAAAATTTATGTTGTCTGCAAGAAACCTGCTTTATATATAAGCACATATATAGGTGAAAAATAGATGGATGGAGAAATATATACCATGCTAACACTAATCAACAGAAAGTGAGAGTAGCCTTATTAACTTCAGATAAAGCAAAATTCAGAACAAGCAAAGTTAACAAGGATAAAGAAGAGCATAACATAAAGGTTCAGGGATCAATTCTCCAGGAAGACATAATAATCTTTAATGTGTATGCACGTAACAACAGAGTGTCGAACTGTGTGAGAGAAGAACTGTAAGGAGAAATAGATGAATCCACTATCATAGTTGGAGACTTCAACAATAGCCTATCAGAAATAGACAGATCCAGCAGGCAGAAAATCAGTAAGGACACAATTTAACTCAATACCATCAATCAACTGGATATAATCTATATAGTAATCCATAGACTACTTCATCCAACAACAGCTGAATACACATTCTTCTCAAGCTCACATGGAACATTCACCAAGATAGACTACATTCTGGACCATGAAACACACTATAACAAACTTAAAAGAATGGAAACCATACAATATCTGCTCTCAGACCACAATAGAATTAAACTAGAAATCAATTTCCAGTTGTCTAACTGGAAAATCCCCAAATATGTGGAGATTAAACAACATACTTGTAAATAAAACATGAGTTAAGAAGAAATCTCAAGAGAAATTTAAAAATATTTTGAACTAAATGAAAATGGAAATGCAACTTAGAATTTGTAGGATGCAGTTAAAGCAGTGCTTAGAGAGAATTTTATAGTGTTGAATGCATTTATTAGAAAAAGAAGAAAGATCTAAAATCAATCATTTAAGTTTCTACTTTAGAAAGCTAGAAAAAGAAGAAAATTATATCCAAAGTAAGCAAAATAATAAGAAGAATTAGAACAGATATCATTAGAATTGAAGACAGGAAATCAATAGAGAAAATCAATGAAACTAAAAGCTGGTTCTTTGAAAATATCAATAAAATTGATGATCTTTTAACTACAGAAAACTGGTTAACTAAAAAAATAGAGGACACAAATTACCAGTTAACTGAAAAAAAGAGAGAGAGGATGCAAATTACTAATATCAGAAATGAAAGAGGGGACATCACTATCAATCCCATGGGACATTAAAAGAATAATAAAAGAATAATATAAACAACTCTACGCCCACAAATTTGATAACCTTGATGAAATAGACCAATTTCTTGAAAGGTATAATCTGCCAAAACTCACACAAGAAGAAATAGACAATAGGAATGGATCTAATTCTATTAAAGAAATTGAATTAATAATTAAAAACCTTCCAAAACAGAAAGCACCAGACACACATGGATTCACTGGTGAATTCTGGCAAATATTTAAGGAAGAAATGATAGAAATTCTCTAATCTTTTACAGATGTAGAAGCAGAGGGAATACTTTCTAAATCATATTGTCAGCATTACACTACCAAAACCAGACAAAGGCATTACAATAAAGATAAACTACAGACCAATATCTCTCAAAAACATAGATGCAAAAATCCTTAACAAAATATTAGCAAATCAAATCCAATAGTGTATAAAAAGAATTAAACACCATAATCAGGTGGGATTTATCTCAGATTTGCAAAGCTGATTCAGTATTTGCAGATCAATAATGTAATCCATCATATCATCAGGCTATAGAAAAAAAATCACTTGATCATATCAATAGATGCAGAAAAAGCATTTGACAAAAGCCAGTGCCTGTTTATGATTTAAAAAAAAAAAAAAAAACTCTCAGAAATAGAGAACTTCCTCACCTTGACAAAGAATATCTACAGTTAGCATCATACTTAATGGTGAGAACCTCTAAGCTTTCCCACCAAGATTTGGTAATAGGTAAATATGTCCCTCTCACCATCCCTTTTCAACATCATACTGGAAGTTCTAGCTAATGCAATAAGACAAGAAAAGGATAAAGAGGTATATAGATTGGGAAGGAGGAAATCAAATTGTCTTTGTTCACTGATGACATGATTGTCTATGAAGAAAAACTGAAAAAAAATGACAAAACAACTTTTGAGATTAGTAAATGGTTATAGCAAGGTTACAGGATAAAAGGTTAATATACAGATGTCAACTTCTGTACTATATACCAGCAATGAACAAGTAGAATTTGAAACTAAGAAGACAATACCGTTTACATTAGCATCCCGCAAAATGAAATATTTAACTTTAATTCTAACAAAATATGTACATGATCTATGTGAGGAAAACTATAAAACTGTGATGAATGAAATCAAAGTATAACTAAATAAATGGAGAGATGTTCCATATTAATGAATAGGAAGACAATATTTTCAAGATGTCAGTTCTTCTGGAGCAAAGATAGTCTTTTCAACAAATGGTGCTGGAAAAACTGGACATCCACATACAAAAATAAGAACCCAGACATTGAACTTATATCTTTCACACAAATTAACTGAAAATGGATCATAGATCTAAGTATAGAATGCAAAAATAGAAAACTCCTAGAAGGTAACTTAGCAGAAAACCTAGAGGACCATGGGTATAGCAATAACTTTTTTTGTGTTTGTGAGGAAGATTAGCCCTGAGCTAACATCTGGTGCCAATCCTCCTCTTTTTGCTGAGGAAGATTGGCCCTGGGCTAACATCCGTGCCCATCTTCCTCTACTTTATATGGGATGCCGCCACAGCATGGCTTGACAAGCGATATGTCTGTCTGCGCTTGGGAATCGAATCTGCAAACCCTGGGCCGCTGAAGCAGAGCACGCAAACTTAACTGCTATGCCACCGGGCTGGCCCCTACAAAGAACTCTTAAAACTCAACAATTAGAAAACCAAACAACCTGATTAAAAAATGGGCCAATAATCTTAATAGATACTTCACCAAAGAAGATGCACAGATGGCAAATAAACATATGAAAAGATGCTCTACATCATGTCATCAGGGAAATGCAAATTTAAAACATGAGATACCACCGTATAGCTATTAGAATGGCCAAAATCCAAAATAATGAAAGCACTGAAAACTGGCAAGAATACGGAGCAAGAAGAACTCATTTAATGCTGGTCGGAAGGCAAAATGGTACAGCCACTTTGGAAAATAGTTTGGTCATTTCCTATAAAACTAAACATATTCTTACCATGTGAACCAACAATCACTCTCCTTAATATTTACCCAAATGAATTGAAAACTTATGTCCACACAAAAACCTGCCCACAGATGTTACAGCTGATATATTCATAATTGCCAAAACTTGGAATTACCCAAGATGTCCTTCAGTAGGTAAATGGATAAATAAACTGTGGTACACCCAGACAATGGAATACTATTCAGTGTTAAAAGAAATGAACTATCATGCCCTAAAAAGACATGGAGGAGCCTTAAATAAATATTACTAAGTGAAAGGAGACAATCTGAAAAGGCTACATAATTTATGATTCAACGTTGTGACATTCTGGAAAAGGCAAAAATATGTAGACAGTAAGAAGTTCAGTGGTTAACATGGATAGGCATATTGAGGAGGGATGAATAGGCGGAGCGCAGAAGATTTATAGGGCAGCAAAAATACTTTGTATGATACCATAGTGATGGATACAGACCATTAAACATTTGTCCAAACCCGTAGAAGTACAAAACCAAGAGTGAACCAAAACCACGAGTTATATAAATTATGGACTTTGGGTGATTGTAATGTATCAGTGTAGGTTTATCAATTGTAACAAATGTACTAATCTGGCTGGGGATGTTGATAATGGGGAGGCTATGCATGTGTGGGGGAGGGAATATATGTGAAACCTCTCTACTGCTCTAAAAATATAAAGTATTTAAAAAATAATAATAATAAAGTAGATGTAAATATGCTTTGTAAATTGTTGAATGCATAGAAATATTGACTGCTCCATTGTCTTATTATTTGACATTAAGCAAAACACTTGTAAATTCCTCAGATTACAGATGAAGACACTAAAGCATTGAGAGATGGGCTTGGACATCTTTAGAACCCTTTGTATGTACTATTCTGTAATCTTTTAGTCAATAATACCAGTATTTTCTGAAGTCACCTCCATGGAACACTAGTCCATGTAATGCAGTATTAAAAACAAACCAAAAAAATGGCCCCAAAAATGTAGAAAAAAATCCCTCCTCTTGCAGAGTGACAATGCATTATTAGAAGTTCATGGCAAGAAAATATATTGATATGTTAATAATTTCTCATTATTTTATTTATTTTCTTATGTGTGTCCCTTGCCCTGGTCTGGATGACAAACAAGAAGAATGAAACAGACAATTTAAAATTGTTTTGATTTCTAATTTAGGCTTTTGAAAAACAAAACGGAATGCCCTAAGTGTAATTATTACACAGAGATAATCACATTAAAAATAATTTGCTAAGACATAAAAGAATCAGATATCCCTATTTCATGCCTTAACAGAGATGTGATGAGAATAAGTTGATTCTGTATTGGAAACTGTCTTGAAGGGGTTGGGGAAGTGGAGGACAGAAAGACCTTGCAGACAGCTACGTCAATAAAGTGCTTAGCAGTGTTGCCAGCACTAGAGAGTCCTAAGGAAGGAGAAGCGATGCTTCCAGTCCCCATTCCAGTAAGTCAGCGTGCACCTGAGATGAAGACCAAAGTGGTGACACTGAAAACACCCTTTGCACTATTTTGCAACTTTTCTGTCAAGAGGTGGAATCGATTTCCCCATGCCTTGAATATGAGCTGGTCTTAGGACTTGCTTTGACCAATAGAGTGTGGTAGAATTAATATTGTTAGACATTCAAAGCTAGATCTGGAGATGTTTTTGCCACCTGGGCTTTCTGTATCTTCAAACCCCGACCATCGTGCTGTCAGTATGACTGGGGTGAAAGACCGTGTGGAAAGGGAGGCCCAGTAATTTCAGCCATTCTGGCTGTCCCAGCTCAGATCCCAGATGTGAGAGAGGTCACCTCAGATCATCCGATTCCAACCAGGCCACTAGCTGGCTGAAGATGTATGAATGACCCCAGGTGAGACCAGCGAGAGAACTGCCCAGTCAGCTCACAGAATCATAAGCTGTTTTCACACACTTAGTTTTGAGATAGATTTTACACAGCAGTAGATAACTGAAAATTATTTTCAAAATTAACCTAATTAATAAGTGAAATATTTTAAAATAGGGGTAAGATACAAGGTATTATAAAGAGGTATTATGAAGATAAAAATACTGAATATCCATGGTTTTATAAGTCTTTTTTCTTGTAGAGTAGAAAAGAGAGAAAAATGTGTACCATCAAAACACAACTTGGGACAAGATTTTGACAGAAAGGCTTGGATTAAAAATGAAATGTACAGTCACACTATTCATGCATATTCATATGCTTGTCACAACCTAAATGTATATAGATAGCTATTTTCTAACATATATAAATATAGGGTATTTTGACAGATGTGGCAGATGTGTATACATGTATATCTATTGCTATCAGTGTTTTTAAAACTAGTGTGATAGCTACTTATTTGCTGCATTTCATTATTTTTTAGTCATAGTATACTCAGAGAAAAACGGCATCTCTTTTTAAAATAAGCAAACCATTTTGCTTTCCTGTTAACCTCTGACAGTGCAAAGTAAAATGATTCATTAAATACATACTCTATGATTATTTATGAGATGCTAACTAGATGTGTGATGTGCTAATTATTAAGAAAAGGCACATTTGGAACATCTCCAGGTGTCTACTTCCCCGTTCTCCCCCCAGGTGTAGTTGCTCTCCCTCTGGACAAACTTTAGGGTATTATACTATTCTTCACTTCACTAAAAGAAGTTCAAGAATAAAATTCAAAAGCCATTATACATTCTAGTTAAAATAGATAGCAAAAAGGATAAGAAAATTAAAATAAACGGATGTTTAAAGTGATGGGGAATGAAATGTTCATACATTTTTTAAAATACAGCCATGTATTGCTTAATGACTGGGATACGGTCTTAGAAATGCGTTGGTAGGCAATTTTGTCTTTGTGCAAACATCATAGAGTGTAATGAAAGGGAACAAAATTTGCCACCTCAAAATGTTTCTTTAACATGAGGATTATTTTAGGCTGATTATTTTGATGAAACAAAAGACTCAGAAAGTTTTTCTTGTTACCTCCCCCTTAACTGCCTACCTAAAAGACTGCAGATTAAAAAACAAAACCTGTCTCAGGAAGTGAGCTATCACCTTAGCATAACAGGAACTAGGTGGTAGACAGGGAGGAATCTAGAAAAGCCTGTTTGTTGGGCTCCCCTCTGTGTTCTTCTGTTTCTTTGTGGTCAAACACTGTTTTCCAAACATTTGCTCTTTTTCATCTACCTGTGAATTGCCTTCCTTCTTTTTGAAGTCCCTGCCTCTCCTCACCTTCAACATCTCTTATTTTTACCTGAGGATCATATTTAAAGTGAGGACTTTGGCCATTTTGTTGAGTTGCTTGGTTTTCCTGAGTTTCTCCCATGTATAAATGTTATTAAATTTTGTTTGTTTTTCTTCTGTTAATCTGTCTCATGTCAGTTTAATTCTTAGACCAGCCAGAAGAATCTAGAAGGGTAGAGGAAAATTTCTTCCTTGCCTACGGTACTTACAAAATCTAGGTGGTATAGCCTACTACACACCTAGGTTATGGTATGAATTTTATGGGACCATTATCATATATGCAATCCATTGTTGACTAAAACATCATTACACAGTGCATGACTGTAAAAAAAGTTTCTCCTTTTTTACACAGTGTGAACAGTATGACCATAATGGTGTAAAAAGACAAAAGAAAAACTCTGCCAAAAGACAGGAAGATGATATATCAAAATATAGTCATGCATTGCTTAATGATGGGATACGTTTTGAGAAATGTGTCCTTAGGCAATTTTGTCATTGTGCGGACATCACAGAGTGCGCTTACACAAACCTAGATGGTATAGCCTACTACACGTCTAGGCTATACGGTACTAATCTTATAGGAGCACTGTCATATATGCAGTTCATCATTGACTGAAACGTCATTATGTGGTGCATGACTGTATAGCAAAAAGTTATTATTTTTAAAATTATCTTTCTCTTTGTTCTTTTCCAAATTTTAAGCATAAGTAGGTATTTTTAAATTAAAAACATTACTAGTTTGTGAGTGGAGAAAAATATGAAATATGGTTTTAAAAAAGCTTTGTATAAAAAATATGCATTGCTTTATTATTGATAACAACAGCAATAGAAACAGATAACATTGATCATTTGCAGTGTATCTGGGACTTTGCTAAAATTGTCATTATCTCACATGGTTATCTGAATCCTATGAATTTGGTGAAATATTTCACTGACCTCCTAACTGCTTCACTTACATCTACCCTTGCCCCTCTCCAATCTTTTTTAAGCTTAAGTATTCTTTCTGAAACAAAGTTCTAAACATTTCATTCCCTATCTCTGCTTAAATTGCTTGGATTACTTCAAATTCTCAGGGTCAAGGTAAAACCCCCAAAAGTAGCCTCTAGAATTATGTTTTGTCTGGCTTCTGCATAGCTCCCCAGTCTGACCTTTTACAATGTCCTTCCTTGCTTTCTGCATTCCAATCATCCTGGCTTTCTTCAACCCCTCAGACTTGTCAGATATACTCTTGCTCCATGGTGTGCTTCCACCTGTTTCCCTCCAGTGGAATTTTCTTTCTCCATCTTTGTTGACATTTCTTTGCATCCTTCAGATCTCAAGTAAACTGTCGTTTTTCCCAAATGAACCTATCTAGATTTTCCTGAATTTCTAAAATTCCTATTTTATACACTCCATAGCCCCTATACTTCAATTGTTAATGCTAATAATTTTGGAAATTTTATATCTATTGTCCTCATTACTTAATTAATGTTTGTCTATTGCATTGACTATAAACTTCATGAAGCTAGGGCAATATTTACTTTTATTCATGATCTTGTCTCCGATGGCTAGGAAAATATTTGGAAGATGACTAAGAGTGAACAAATATTTGTTACATAAAGGCATAAATAAGTAAAAGAATCGATTAATTAATGAACACCTTTTTTATGGTTGGCTACTAGCATATTTGAAGTGAGCATTATAAGTATTTTTACCCTTGTCTTTTTGACAAGTAGAATGTAAATAACATTTATTCCTATGATATTGATGCTGAGTTGGGGTTTGTTTTTATTTTTTGTTTGTTTGGTGAGGAAGGTTAACCCTGAGCTAATATCCTTTGCCAACCCTGGGCTAACATCCAGGCCCATCTTCCTCTACTTTATATGTAGGATGCCTGCCACAGCATGACTTGATAAACAGTGTAAAGGTCCATGCCCAGGATCTGAACCTGGGAATCCCAGAGCACTAAAGTAGAGTGTGTGAACTTAACCACTATGCCACCAGACCAGCCCCAGGTACTGAGTTTTTTTTAAGACACAGAGTTTATATAAGAATATTAGTTCTGAAAATTGGTGAGGGTCTTGGTAGAAATATGGGTGGGAAATAGAGATTAAAACAACAAAAAGGAATGGTTAGTGCATTTTTTTGTGAATTTTTTTTAAAGTTCAGGCTCACCAGAGCTTAGGTTTCTCTAGGTAACGAGATATATAACAAAGGACGTTTGGGAATAAAAATTTGAGGGTAGCACATTGGCAGCAGGTTTCACTGAGAAATACAGTATTTTAGATTCAAGAATTTATCGTTCTCTCTGGACAGTAAATATAAGACATTGTCCAAATGGGTAATATGGAGTAGGAGTTCTACTAAGATTGTACCAGAGAAATTGAAAGCCAAGGTCATGGATAGACTATTAAGTACCCTTGCTCCCTGTTTCTTGGACTCTCAGAATATTTTAGTGAAAACTTTCAGGAGATTATGACTAATCACGGCACCATCTACGACTATGTTTACAAACTTCTCTATTTCATTGATTTGATTAGTCATTAACAAACGGTTTGACTGAATCAACCCATTGTTTGATAGTATTGACCCAATAGTTCAGTAAACTGTTGAACCATTTAGAGCATGTATTACTTCAGCAGAAAATTTCACGGACAAATAGGGGCCAGAAAAATCTGGGATAGAAAAAACACTGAAAAATATTCATCGTTGGCTTTCAACAGGAGGAAATAAAGTTTTTTAAGGCTTTCTTGCTTAATTTCTTCTTCATCTTTCCCCTTGATGGTCTTAGGTATGCTGCTTTGATACTTTCCCACTCAAAGTCTAAGTCAGCTGAGAAATAACAAAGAGAATGACTGTCGGCTTCATCTAAGAGAAAATGGGCCCACCATGGATGGTGCCTAGGAGAAAAGAAGGTGAGCTGTAAAATAATAATTGAATGTTTGAAACATGTAAGCCAATGGAGATAATGTAAGTATTTTAAACAGATTAAACAGAGAAAACATTACTAGAAGTCAAGTCTAGTAGATAGAAAAGTTGTTGCAAAGTGAATATTTGTAGCCACTGTGACTGACTCCCAAGGGAGTTTTTGGCAAGCATGAAAGATTGACAGTTGTAATTAAGCATGGACTCTGCGAGAAAAATGGCAAATTACTGGAAACAGATACATTTACACAGGAATGGGAAGAGTCAAGGTTTGATAAACTTCATTGATCTTAGATTGCCAGCCAGACGGGTTGACAGCAATTCCCAGGGGGCTTTTGAAAACGTGAACTCTGAGGTCAGAATGTTGAATCAGTCCATTGTTTCTTATCCATGTTGCCTTGGGCAATTAGTAAATCTCTCGTTGCTTCAATTTCCTCATCTATAAAATGGAAATAAGAGTATAATATTAGTGTTTAATTCATAGAGTTGTTGAAAAGGATATATTAGATAATGTTTGTAAAATATGTACACATGTGTATCATAGTTTGTGTCTATAGTAGAAGCAGTTATGTCTCATCCACATACACTTGGCCCTTTCTGTTCCTGAATACATGGGTACACAGGACTCTCTGCTAAGGTCTTTGTCCCAGGAGAACGATTGGCTCTGGAAAGCAGTCCTTAACTAATGACTTGATAGGCATTCATGGTTGAATACATCATTTCCTGTCTCCCTTGAGTCAAATGCTAAAAGGTCTCTCAGAGGTCCCCAGCGGGACTGAACCCCAATTTCCCACAGCAATTACCTTCTCATTAATATATTCTACATTGGCTTCCTGCCCTCCCCCATGTGACTATATGCTTCTTTTGTGGTGTTTTCTGAGATTATTTCCCAAATAAACCACTTGCTCTCAAATACTTCTCTTAGGGTCTGATTTGAGGGGAACCCAAATTAAGACATTGGCTAATAAATGTAAACTATCATCATAACCCATTTGAATAAATTTTATTCCTGCTGAATTACATTCTGTGTAAATTACCTAAAACTTTATGGCTCAGAGAAGGGCTGATATTTTTGCTTTCCCTCCTCCCTTTTGAGACTGACAGAGAGATATTACCTTATGCATTTTCAACTCTTTCTTAATATTCTGGATTATTGTCCTCATTCTTTACTTGACTTTGTGACATGGCTCAGAAATATTGGATATGCTGGCTTCATAATTTTGCAGGGAATTTTTCCTAAAACCTTCTTTTTGTTCTTGTCTTAGCCGAGATCCCATGAAAGAAGGCTCTGGACTGTTCTGAAGTGTTGCTGGTCATTTAGCCACACAGACTGTACTTTTCCTTTATGCATGATCCTCCACAGTATTTAGCAGGCATGAAAACTCCCCCAAACCATTCAGACAGATAAGAGTCACTTGGAACACTCATGTAATGGACATCTCTAGAGGTGCAATTTTGAAGCACATGCAATCAGGAGTGTGTAATGACCAGAAATTCAGGTATTATCATTTACCTGATTACTTGACTAAACAGGCAAACAGGTAAATGTCTAGTGTTGTTAAGTAAAAACACTTTGGGAGTCCAGAAAGAATAAGTAACTCTGACTAGGAGGTACTGACGGAATAGAGAAGATGAGTGTTAGAGATTGAATAGAAGTTTGTCAAGAAGGGAAGATTGAGAAGTGAGATCCAAAGAGAGTTAACAGCATATATTAAGGCTTGGGATTTTGGAAGCTTGTGCAGAAGTCCAGTAAGGCTGGAACGCAAGCACATACGTTGAAGCAGAAAGAGATCAACCTGGAGAGATGGATAAATTTGTCCTAAGTTCACGCTAAGGCGTGGATATCAAATGTTAATACACATCACAAACACCTGGAAGGGATGTCCATTGAAGCATTATTCACAATAGCGAAGACATGGAAACAACTTAAATTTCTGTCTATGGATGAATGGGTAAAGAAATGTGGTACACACACACATACAATGGAACATTATTCAGCTATAAAAAAGAAGGAAGTCCTGCCATTTGCAACAATGTGGGTGGACTTTGAGGGCATTGTGCCAAGTAAAATAAGTCAGATAGACAAAGACAAATACTGTATGATCTCGTTTATACGTGGAATCTAAAAAAGTCAAACTCAGAAACAGGATTGATGGTTACCAAGGTCAGGATGGGTGGAGGTGGAGGGAATTGAGGAGATGTTGGTCAAAGGGTACACATTTCCAGTTATAAGGTGAATAAATTCTGGGGATCTAATGTACAGCATGGTGACTACAGTTAATAATACTGTACTAAATACTTGAAAGTTGCGAAGAGAATACTTCTTAAATGTCCTCACCACCATCAACTGCCACAACCAAAACATAGTAACTATGCGAGGTGGTGGATGTATTAATAACCCGATTGTGGTAATCATTTTGCAATATATATATATATATATATATATATATATATATATATGTATCAAATCGTCATGTTGTACACCTTAAACTTGTACGATGTTGTATGTCCATTACATCTCAATAAAGCTGGGGAAAAATTTAAAAAGAAATAAGTCCCAGGGGGCCTCTTAGAACACAAATTGCTGGGCGCCACCAGAGATTCTGATTCAGTAAATTGAGAATTTACATTTTTAACAAATCCTTGATTGACGCTGGTGCTCCTGGTCCAGGAACAACACTTTGAGAAACACTGTGTTAAAGCAATATTTTGCATTTCATCCTGAAGACAGTTATACTGTCAAATGTTAATTTTAATCATGCTCTCCAGAAGCATATAGATTATTTCTAATCCCTCTTTTACCATATCTTCAAGATTTTGAAAACTGCTTTCATATGACAGCTAAGTCCACTTTCATCCAGGATAAATTTAGCTCATTCCATGAAATATTCTTAGAGCCCATGGCTATCAGAACACTTACTATCTTGAGAATGCCCTAGTTTGTTTTAAAATATGTCTGAATATAGTGCCAAAAAGTAACCTGCAATTTTGCATGTGATACGGCCAGGAAAGATGTGAGGAGATGAAATTTGCCTTTAGACAGACCATATGCTCCTCTGATGTTGCCTAAATGTGTATTATCTGATTTAGCAAGAACACGCTACTATTTAACATTGGGCTTGTTTCCACAAAAGCCCCGGGGATTTCCTTCTGCTGGAGAGTACTTGATGACAATTAGGAGGTGAAAAAGTAGCTTTTATATTTATGATAACAAATGGTTTTGTTTGCTTCTATTCTTCCAGCATCTAGAGAAATGCTTAGCACATAGAAGTTGCTTAGGAAATATTTTCTAAGTGAATTATTGAATGAATGTGAGGCCTTATCTCACGTGTTTGCAAATTTCAGCAGGGTATTTAAACCTTGTATCAAATTAGATTTCCCCCCCCTCACAAAATGTTGCTATAAGGAATGGCTTCATTGAAACCCTTACTACATCCTTCCTCCTTTCTCAGCCTCCCACTCACACAGATGCTTACATGAAGTACATACAAAAATTTCCGTCTCCATGCTTCTTGGATGATAACTTGAGAAGCATAGAAAAGGATTTGGCAGGAATCTCAAGTATTCTGTTAAATATGTTGAAATGTTGATGATTTAGGTCAGTGGTCTGATTTCTGTGTATCTTTCTTCTTGGTTCTGAATATAGATCCCAAGTAAAACGAGTATGGTAAGAATGAGAATGTAAAGGAACTAGCATTATATGTGTTTGTCTTATGTTAGGCACATTTTTAAATCATTTTTATTTCTCACGAGAATTTATGAAGAAAATATTTCTATTTCCATCATATTAAGTAGAAAACTGAGGCTGAGAGACATTAGGTAGATTAGTCAAGTAAAATAGTTACAAAGTAGAGGATTTGAGTTGAAAGAACAAGTAAATTAAAGATGTATTCCCGTCATCTATGTCTTAAGTAGTATGGATAGACATTCTATCTAACACTTTACAGATGGCTGTAGAAATACGCAGATGAAAATAACAATACTGTATTAAATAAGTGAGTCTATTAGTGGAAGACCCTCTGCCTTTATTAGAAATACTCTATGAGTAGAGAGAATTGTTAAAATTTGGGGAACAATATTTTTTAAACCTTATTACAGGCTTGATACTCTGCTAGAGACTTAGAAAGGGAAGACAAGTATAATTTGTTCAAAAAGATGAATGGAAACCCTACCCATAAAAGAATTGGATGTTGTAATAAAAAAAGAGCAGAAATGGAAGGAGTAGAAGTTGGGGGGGGGGGATAACCAATTAGAAATCTTAGAAATTATTGTATGTGTACTATATATAGTATATATGATATACACATAATTTATTATATGCATGCGTGTAATGAGAAACTGAACTGAATAGTTAAGGAGAAAATCAGTGGTTTTAAAGAGTAGTGAAGAATTTGTCCAGAACTCAATTTAAAGAGGCAAATAAATATTTAAAATATAAAATGAATAAGAAGTCTGGTGCAATGAAGGACAGACTGCAGATTTCATATCTATCTGGCAGGTGTTTCAGAAAGGGAAATGGAGGAAGGATGTGGAAGCAACATTTAAGGGAGATTTAAGTTTGTGTTTCTACAATTGAGGGATGGCATTTGTCCTTAACTCAGAGGGACTGTCTGAATCCAATGCAGCATAAATAAGAATAAATCCTAGCCTAGACACATCCTAGTGAAAATACAGATTGGAGAACATCTTAAAACCCACAGGAAATGAAGGGCAGATTATTATCAAATAAAGTTGAGTAGACTGACAGCAAACTTCTCATCAACAATACTAGATGCCAGAAGATAACAGGGTAATATCTTTAGAGCTGGGGAAAAATAACATTAGCTAGTTTACTTTGTACTTAATTTTGAAAATATATGAATTTTCAGAGTTATGTAAAAGAGATCCATCCAGAAATCCTTGCTAAAAGAATATTAAATGATGTACTTGAACAGGAACAAAAGGGACTCCAGAAGGAAATCAGAGAAGTTAGGAAAAAGATGAGCAGACTTAAAAGCACCGGTATATTTTATGTATAATAAAAGGTTAAACTAAAGTTCTAGATAACAGTAACAAGCAAGAAATTTCCCAGGGCTGAAAATATGCTAAAGTGTATTTCTTGTTTTGGTCAAGCTTAAAAATACTAAGTGGCTAGGATTGTTGATAAGATTTATAAATGAGGTTATCTTCTTAAAATGAAAGTTATTCTCTAAAGAATAGAAATCAAACTTTACTTTTAGGATCTATAGATGGAAAAGACAAGAACATTGAATTTTTAAATCAACAAAAGATATAGGAGAAAAAAATGAAAGCAAGGAATGATAAAGAGAAATTTCTAGTGTTAGATGTTTTAAGTCCATATATGCAAACAATTATAAATATAATTAGAATAGTATCATTAATTAGAGCCAGAAATTATCTATTTGAATTTTTAAAATATCCAACTATTCTGTGTTTATAAGAAACATAATATTGCAAACTACACAAGAAGATTAAAATAAAGGGTAGGAAAAAACAATACCTGTGCAAACACTAAACAAATGTAGCTACTGTGGCAATATTAATATTATATTGATTGAATTTTAGAAAAAAGCATTTATAGAGAGAAGAGATGTGAAACTTCTATGTTCACAAATGGTAAACTTATAACTAAATTGTATTTTTAAAAAATAGAAAAACTGTTAAATAGTAAAATGAACAAAACATATCAACATGGATTTTTATCTCATATATGTTGTGCATTAAAAAATGTAGCAATATGCTATGTACAGTATTACAGAAACTTACAAGCAACCAAAATAGTGGTAATACGTCTGTGCATGCTTAAGAATGATAAACAGCAAATTTAGTACAGTGGTTATCCTGCAGACAGGGGCTCTGAAAGTTTAATTATGAAAGATTCTAAAATGCACTTATAAAATCTTGGACATAAAAATCTAAGAAACTAGAGATAAAATAAAATCTATTTTAAGATCTGACACCTTGTTTGTATGTGTGCGTGTGTGTGTGGAGGTGGTGGATGGAGTAAGGGCACATTTGCTATTTGAATCTTCAGCATAAGTCTCCCCTGAGACTAGGACACCAACTCATAATTAGCAATCCAGGCCACTAGGCAGACAAATGAGGAAATCAATATGCGAAACTCCTTTCTTTAGAGATTTCAACTCTCAGAGGCAATGACTTGAGATTTGCCGAGCTTGTTCAGCCCTTTGCTAACCTTCCTTCTACTCTGATTATTCTCGGCAGCTCATTCCCATCAGTCACCCTCCTCACGGAGCACCCTGGCAATCACACAAACCCAGTTTGCATCTGTCAGGCTCTGCCTGAAAAAGTCTGAATTCATGCAAATGTGGCTTCTCAGCCTGCAAAACCCAGAGAGGGGATCTCTCATTCAACAGATGGGCCACAGGCAAATAGTCAGAGACGTGGCTCTGGCATTTTACCGTTTCAGTAAAAGACAATTTGAGTAATTTACTCTTACCTCCAAAAACTTGGTTTTCTTTAAATTTTTCAGCTTAATATTGGCACTTACTAACTCACATGGTTTATAAGTAGGACAACGGCAGCCGTATTCAGATGATGACATCAGTAGAGAGGCAAGATGGAAAGTCAGAGAAAGCTCAGACGTTGGCATCAAATCTGGCTTTAAATCCTCGATCAGCCACTTGACAGTGGATTTCTGGGCGATGGTTTACCTCTCAAACTGAAGGCTCTTCAAACCTTACTGGTCCTGCCCAGACTGACTTTGTTCCACTTCCTAGACACATCTTGCTCCAAACTCCCCCTCATTTTTTGCCTCCCAGCCACAGTCACTTACACTCCTGTTTATGCTGTTTCTTACCATAGAGTCTTTGCAGAAACTAGATCCTCTGCCTGGAATGAGTCCCATCCTAAACCCCACGCCCTTTCATCGAATTAACTAACCCCTACCCTTTCTTTAGATTACACCCACTCATCTCTCTCCCGGGGTACATTTATTAACAAGGTAAATTCGCTCTATAGTGTATCCTCGGCAACATATCCATCTAACGATATTGCAAAATTACATTTATTTCTGTTCTTATTTTATTAAATTCTGTCTCTATCAAATAATGATGTAAAGCTATGGGCTTAGGGACATGCTTATTTTGTGCTTCCAGCACCTCAACACTCTGCAGAACTAGTTCGTTACTCAAAACTTCACTGTTCCTTGAAGCCCCACTATGCTACCTAGCTCCTGCCAGTCCTCCAGGCTGAAGGTATGGGGGTAGAAAAGAACCGAGTTAATTCTGTTTCCAGGTCGCAGAATGACTCCATAAACAACAGCTTGAATGCTTTCACTATAGAAATCCCTGGTGATTTTTAAAAATAAACTTTTAAAAAATTTTAGAATAGTTTTAGATTTATACAAAGGCTACAAAAATTATGAGTTCCCCTATACTCTGCATCCAGTTTCCCCTATTACTAGCATCCTACAGTGGTAGGGTACATTTGTCACAGCTAATGAACCAATATTGGTATGTTATTGTTAATTCAAGTCCAGGCTTGGTTAATATTTCACTAGTTTTTACCTAATGTCCTTTTTGTGTTCCAGGATCCCATCCAAGTTACCACATTGCAATTAGTTATCATGTCGCCTACGTATCCACTAGGCTGTGACAATTTCTCGGTTTTTATTTGTGATGATATTGACAGTTTTGAAGAGTACTGGTTAGGAATTTTGTAGAATGTGTTTGAAGTTGGGTTTGTCTGATGAGTTTGCTCATAATTAGGCTGGAGTTACGGGTTTGGGGAAGGAAGAGCACAGAGATACAGTGCATCCTTATCACATCATATCAACAGTACATGCTGTCAACATGACTTATCACTGTTGTCACCACTGATCCTCCAGCAAGGTTCCCCTACTGTAAAGTTACTTTTTTTCTTCCCTTTCCATGCAATACTTTTTTAGACAGAAGTCATTTAGTGCTGCCCACCCGTACGGGGTAGGAAGTTAAGCTCCACTCACTTGAGGGCTGAATAGATAAATATTTGAAATTCTTTTGCATGGAAGTTTTGTCTCTTCTTCCTCATTTATTTATTCAATCACTTGTTTATATTGATGCAGACTCATGGATATTTCTTTGCTTCACTGTGGAAAACTGCGGTTAAGTTTTAATAAGCTATATAGCTCAAAAGAGCTCACAGGGACATCCTCATATGTACTCAAGACTGACATTCCAGATACCTCCCTGGTCCACAGTCTTATAGTCCCTCAATTCTGTTCAAGACAACTTCACTCCCTAGCATGTGGGAGCATATTAAGACATACAGGCTTGACTTCATAAAATATTTACAACTCATCCCCCATATTAGGCAGAGAAGTTTTTTTGTCCCCCCACCTTTCCCTTTTCATCGGGAATTACCCCAAAACTTAGTGGCACAGATCAACCATTTATTATGCTTCTGGATTCTGTAGATCTGGAAGTCCACTAGGGCACAACAGAGATGATTTTGTTTTGCCCCCATACATCTGTGACCTCAGCTGGAAGACTCAAAGGCTGGGTGGAGGTAAGTCCACGTCTGCGGGTTGGAACCATCTGAAGCCTGGTTCACTTACATGTCTAACAATTCATGCCAATTGGTGGCTGGGAACTTAGCTGAGTCTGTCATCCAGAACAACTGCATGTAGCTTCTTTATGTCACCTGGGATTCCTCACAATGGTGATTGGATTACAAAAATTAGATTATCAGAGAAAGACATATAGAAGTGGTGCCACCCTGCATAACCTAGCCTAGGCTGTCATGTAGTGTCATTTATTTCCATGAAACCCTACTAGCTGAGGCAATAACAAACATGTACCCAGCTTCCAGAGGAGGGAACATAGATTTCACTTCTTGATGGACATGGAAAGGCTCTGGAGAAGCATGTGGGGTTGTTCATAGTTTTGCAGCCATTTTCAAAACTAAAATCTGCTACCTCCTCTTAGAATCACTTACTAGGATCCCTTGGGATCACCAGATGTTGTAATTCTGAATTTATGGTGGCTCTTGGCCAAAATGTCTCCAACTGCTTAACTCTCATTAAACAGCCAATCACTAAACTTGGGTCATTTTGTTTGATCCACTCCCACATCTTACTACTCATAGCTCCTCCAATTCCCTATTCACTTTTTCTCTCCAGTGCCCTCTTTCCTTAGAGCCCCAGAGAGTTTCTTATCTAAGGACATCATTACAGCAAAAGAAAACAGGCATTACCAATAATTTTTAAAGATGGCCATAAAGAGAAGGGGAAATAGACTTTTCAAGTAGTTTTTAATTGGAAAAATACCACACATGAATGGAAAACAAATATCTCTGACCAGAGAAGCACAATAGGCATGACATATTGGAGGGTGATAAAGAGAACTTAGCTGACCCTCACTCAGAGAATCCTACTGTGAGCAAATTAACTTATTGCCAAGAAGAAGCAAATCTTGTCTCTGCAATATTAAGGGCTGTGTGAAATAAAATTGGAGTGAAACCGTGAACATAGAAAATCCAGGCTAGTGAATTAATGCCAATAAGAGGTTAGAATGCAAATCGTTGGTTTCCCCCAAATCTCTAAAAATATAACCTAAGTAGAACTTATTTCATATGGTTAGAGAATGAACAGTAAACTGCTTATATAAATCATAGAAGAATTGTAGCACTTTGTAAGTGGAAAATATTTAGCTGCGTAAATACTACTCCTGCCTTACAAATCCCTGATTTCTTTGCTTCCTAGTGAAACTGAAAATACATGAAGAACCATGTACTTCAACAGTGATGTTCAATATTATTAATGCTCCTATTAAAGTTGGTTTTACTTTTAAGAGCTTCCAAATGCTGAATCAGTGCACTGCTTGGATTAGTGCACATACATGAATCTGAAATGAGCGTTGATGCTCAGTTTGTACTTCAAAGACCGTCATTCTTAATTTAGAGCTACCTTACTTGCCTAGGACCATTTTTCTGTTGCTTTTCCTAGATATATTTATTTTGCATTTTTCTAATAGTGCTCTGTATTTCTTCACAGTGTTTATCAAAATTTTAAATTGTATATTTGTATATTTAGGCATTGCATCATTGGTTTTCCCAAAAGATGCTAGGCTTAACAACTCTACCATGAGAAACACACACACATATGTGTGTTTGTGTGTGACACTATATGTGTATAAATACACCCATTCTCGATGCACAAATGTATGCATACAAAGAAATAGTACATGTGTGTATGTGTGTTTGTGTGTGTATGAGAGAGAGAGACAAAGAGAAGAGAGAATGAATGCCTGGTAAAAAAGTAAGGTAATTTTTTTGGAGTTTTATTTTGTTTTGTAGTTCATAGAAATCATTCACAATATAAACATCTACACTGCCAACAAGTTAGTTTAGATTTTTATTCCCAGAATATAATGCATTCTTTATTGCTTTTAAAAAATGTAATATGAAACTCTTTATAAATGAAGATATTGATATATCATTACCATTGATATATCATTACCATAGATATATGAGAAATGTCAACTTTTGGTTATAATATTGTTGTAATTTTTTTTAATATTCATATAATTGCTTTGAAATTCATTGTTGGTGTATTCTCTCAGATTATTCACCAAAAATCATATCATTTTGAAAATTCAGAGATCAGCCATGTGGTATGTTTTATTTTGTAGCATCCAAACACCTTATTATTATCCAATGAAATAAAATTCTTAAGTTACAGTTCTAAAGTCCATATTTTACAATCTGTGATAGATTGCTTTAAACCTATTAAAATGATAATATCTAATCTCATTTTTTCAACTATAGCAAATTGGTCATCTTCTTTTATAGGATCGTGTTTTAAATACTATATGTACATATTTTAAAACATGCATATGTATGAATATATATGTATACCAGCTTTCAGAATTGTTTGCATAAGAAATATCTAGTTAGGACTGAAAATATCTATTTAGGACTGACAATGCATTACATTTGACATATGTATTGGTATAGAATATTTTGAAAATATTTAACCCGAAATGCTTTTATAAAAAACAAATGGAGCTTCTGGAAAGTTCTCAGTCTACTGAACATTTTCCATCCTCTAGGGATCATTTTAATTTGACATATTTAGAAAGTTATGTCCTATGACGGTGCCACAACGTGAGCAATTTTATTGAAATAGAAAGCAAAGAACAAAAATATTCAATAATTATTTTATTGATGTGAAGGAAATGAATTATTCATGGTTTCAAAGTATCTGTGAATAATTCTAATTACCTGCTTTTAAAGAATATGATACCCACTGAAAGTACATTAACAATTTTGATTGAACACCTGCTATCCAGTAGTATACAGAAGGCATCGGAACCAAAATCACTGTGTGTGTGTGTGTTTCTGATTTCCTAGGTGATCATTATATACTGTGCTCTGTTGGCCTCTGATATAATGCTTTGATAGTTGCAAAAATAGAGCATTCCGGTGATAAAGCCAACTTATTCCTAACTCAAATGCATTATGCATTTTCTAAAAATCTCTATTCATTCTAAAAATCTCATTCAAATGCTTCCTGAGAGGGTTTCCTGGGATAGGAACTTGCTATTTCCCTCCCCATCCTCTTCTGTGACTAGCCGACAAAAGCACAGTCTTATGTCTGCCACTTACCAGCTGTTCGAACCCAGGCTTTTTGGACTAAACACCTCCACCCCCATCTGCACCTGTAGTCTGGCTGCTATCATGGAGGTAGCGACACCATCCACCTAGTTAAGTGGCCAAACTACTTAACTCAAGAATTTGAGTGTCAGAGTTGACTTAAGGGAGTAGGCAACATCTAATCTAGCAGGAGTTCTGGGCAATTCTATTGCCTTTATCATTGTTAAAATTTCTCCACTTCCTTCATATCCCTCTGCTATTTTCATTTTCACTGAAATTGCAGCAAGTCTTTTTAAACATGTTTCTCATCTATTGCCTCATTTTACAACATTTTCTGTGTCATATTCGGGGTGGTAAGTTGGGTGGATACTTTTCATACCACATTCCTTTCTTAATCCTTCATACTGTATAGCGTTGGCTTGGGGAATGGCTCTTAATGTGACTTACAATGTCTACAATTTCTTCTCTGATTTGGTCTTTTTCTACCTCTCTTCCTTATTTCTCAACATTTTTTTCTCTTGAATTCTATAATCCCATATGATTGAACATCTTTTAGTTTTTCCAAAGTACCGTTCTTTCTTCTGGGCCCTTACACTAGTTAATTCTTTCATTGTGCATGCTCTACTTCTCACTCTCCACTCACTTGGATGTCAAGCCTTATCATTCAATGCTTGACTTATGTGGATATTCCTTGAGTGTCTTCATCGATTCCTTAGATTAGGTTACATGTCCATTCTCCTACATGCTCTTCATTGACTCCCATTTATAGCATTTATTTCTCTGCACTGTAATTACTTGACTATTTGTCTTTCTCCCCGTGAAGACTACAAATGCTGTTTGGTAGGAAATGTGTCTTCAAACAAATTTATTGAGAACACGTATCATGACTTCTAACACATAGCTAGCCCTTAAATATGTGTTAAACATGGTATTTATTAAGTTTAGAGATAAAAGGTTATTAGATATTAGCCTATCAAAGAATGTATTTGGCCAAATGGTAGCTTGTCTGTTCATTTGAATGATATTCAGCAAACTAAGTAAAATGAATACTGTGCCAAATTCAGATTAGGCTAACCTTTTTTTTTTTTTTTTTGGTGAGGAAGATTAGCCTTGAGCTAACATCTGTTGCCAATCCTCCTCTTTTTGCTGAGGAAGATTGGCCCTGGGCTAATATCCATGCCCATCTTCCTCTACTTTATATGCAGGATGCCTGACACAGCCTGGCTTCACAAGCAGTGCATAGGTCTGTGCCCAGGATCTGAACCTGCAAACCCCAGGCCACTGAAGCGGGCCACCAGGCTGGCCCCATTAGATTAGGCTAACTTTTGATACAAGAAAAGCTTACCTTTTTTTTTTCTAAGTTTCGGATCCTTAAATATTCTCATAAATTAGTTTTGTCCATTTTTTAAACATACGTGAATCCTTGAGAAGGAACCTTCTCACTCTGTCATTTTAGTATGACAATATACAAAACCTATAGTGAGACATAATATCTATAATTCTAGAAGGATTCTTTGGTGCTTGACTCTGAAAACAAGGAACCAACATTTCTCTCTAAGATAAAGCTGTGAATGCATCTTTCTTATAATTGGTCCAAAAAAAAAAGGGACCCAGGATCCTAAAGAGAGGCAAAAGTGCTAGGGAAAAAAAATCATATCAAGAGTAGTTCTGGTGCCGCTCCAAAGTTTACTCTATGAATTGAAATGAAACCTGAGGGAGCAAGTTAATAAATATTTTGTTACATCTTTGGGGCTATGAGACACAAATAGTACTGCGCTCTCTCTTTTGTGAAGAAATACCCTTGAAAAATTTTGCCCACTAGTTCAACAATAGTACTTCAATAAAAAAAATCTAGTCCTAGCATTAGGTGAACATCTCATCTGTGCCAGGTTATGTAGATATTTTATATTTTTATCTCCAATTTTGACAAGCATTTGGCAATTAGGTATTATATTATCTTTTCCTGTGGGAATCTGAGACTTAGTGTAGTTAAGTCCCAAAGTCTGGGGTAGAATGTGGATCTGGACCCAATGAACTTTTTTATCTATTACTCCACACAACATTCTACTCGTCTCTCCAAATTTTAAAATAGCACACACACAAAATTATGTATATATACACATACAAAACTTTGAGTGCTGAAATATTCAGGGGCAATAATTATACAATAAATATCCTCAAAAATATCCCTTCAAAATAACCAATGTAGTTGAAAAAGATAACTAGTTATTCATTCATCATATCCCATATTAATATTTTATGCTTCTATAATCCAATTAAATAAATATTTTGCAAATTGTGATGCGCTGTTGGGTTATTTTAATGTCAGAAGACAAGTATTTGACTATTCATTGGTTTCATAGATGTCCCTCCTCAGGTTCATCAATGTAGATATATCTAGTTGTTTTCCATATTTTTTGTTGATTTACTGAACTAAATAGGCCTAAATTACTGCTTGTTTGGCAAAAATAGGGTCAAACTTAATTACAGCCTCTCATGGTAGATAGAAAAGAACATTGTGCTTCTCTCAAAATTATTGCAATAAGAAAACCTCACTTTTGGGCATACATTTGTGTGACCATGTGTAAATAATTTGAGCTTTTTGATCTCATTTTCCATCTCTTGAAAAGAAAGATTTTAAATAAAAGAGTGTTTAAGGAAATTATGGCCTACTCATACATTAATATACTAAACACATTTTGTGCTGAAGCTAATGAAGTTTATAGAAATTCACAAGTGTATAATATATAACATAATAACATATAATAAAAACAATACGGACACTTGCATGCATTCATTGCAAAATAATATTACAAAATGTTAATTACTATGTCTTTGGATGATGGGCTTATGGACAATTTTTCTTCTTATTATTCTTTTGAATAATATTTTATTATTCAATATTTATTATTTATCTTTTATTATTCTGTTGAATTTTTAATAAATATTCTATTTATGATTGAGAAAGTATTTCATTAATTAAATTTTTAAAAATTAAAGATTTTTAGGTAAGATTTGAGAGCTTGAGGACATGATAAGAAAAATTTATTGTTGTATGATTCTGATAGTCATAAAAATTAATAGTAACACAATTCTTAAGAATCATTATAGAAAAATATCTTTACCCATCTTATCATAACCATTGTAATTTCCTGGAATTATAAGTTATCACATGGATGATTTGGCCCCAAAGCTAAAACTCTTAGTCTTCAGGTTTCAAAACAGCTAGTAATGAGTATCAAGAAGGTCAGGGGAAGTCAAGGAGATCTTTTAATGAAAGTAATTAAAAACCCAGTTAATGAGCAGATTTCTATTACAGGAACATGAAAGAAAAGATGATATTACCACTACTTCTTCTTCATTCTATCTCTTTGAAGCAGAAAAAAATAGTT
Source organism: Tapirus indicus (assembly GCA_031878705.1). Classification (NCBI taxonomy): domain Eukaryota; kingdom Metazoa; phylum Chordata; class Mammalia; order Perissodactyla; family Tapiridae; genus Tapirus; species Tapirus indicus. The sequence continues at coordinate 24,030,245 of CM062927.1, read as the reverse complement.
GGAAGATGTGTTACTTACCACCCCAAATCTCTAGAATATAGCTACTTCACCCTTTGGGGAAGAGGAGATGAAATTTAATAATTGTGCACGAATTGCTAGAGATTTCCTTTATTAACCTTTACAATAGTCTTTCACATATGGAAGGGGATTCTAAATATAAAACAGACTTTCAATTTTATTTTGAATGTTTTAATTATGAAATATTTCAAATAAAGAAAAATCTGTAACATGATGACCAATAGAAATATTATGCAAATCCCACATGAGATTTCAAATTTTCCAATAGTCATATTTTAAAAAGTAAATGAATTATGTGAAATTATTTCAATACAATATTTTATAGAATCTAATATATTAAAAATATCATTTTGATATGTAATCAATGTACAGTTATTGAGATATTTTACACTTGTGGGATTTTTTTTTGTACTAAGTCCTTGAAATCCTGTGTGAATTTTACACATTGAACTCATCTCACTTTGGACTAGTCACATTTTCTGTACTTCTTGGTTTGCTAACTGGCCAGGAGCTTCCCGGGCATAATCAGAAACTGAGTCCTGTACGGGTTGGGTAAGAGGAGGCTGAAATGATAGGCAGACCACTCCAGATTGGTAGGTGGTAGGTTTAATAAGCAAGAGAACTTACTTATGCGGCTTATCTTGGGCGGCCGCAAGACGAGTAGATTTCTACACTTGCGTGCCAAATCTGAAAATTATATATAGAGGCCCTAACTGGGTTCAGCTACATATTCATTCCAGATGGTCTCAACACCACATTTCTATCTTAAGGTTGTATCCTTGGAGCAGCTTCTGGGAGCTGGGAAGGCAAGTAGAACATACATTTGGAGGACAGGGGAGGAGATGAGGTGCCGCCAATTCCCAGGTTCAGCTTGCTGGTCAACCAGTGGTCATGTCTTCTTGGTTGCCTCCCTCAACCGTACTCAATAGCCACATGTGGCTCATGACCACCATATTGGACAGTACAGAATGATAAATAACTCACAATCATGTGTCTATCATGTGATTTAAAATACTTTAATTTTTTAAAGACAAATATCTGGAGAAAGATATGGCAGAATATTAACAGGTTACAGACAAAAATGAAACCCTCAACCACCTTCTTGTGGCAAGTTGCATTTTATTGTCAACCTCCCTGGAGTTAATCAGTACCTTGACACTCATGTGCCCTCTCATTCTTTCTTTTTTTCTTTTTTTCCCATTTTTTTATTGATGTCTTAATAGTTTATAACACTGTGGGGTTTTAGTTGTACATTTTTGTTTGTCCGTCACCTTGTGGATGTAACCCTTCACCCCTTGTGCCCACCCCCCACCCCCCTTCCCCTTGGTAACCACCTATCAGTTCTCTCTGTCTGTGTGTTCACTTATATTCCATATATGAGTGAGTTCATGCAGTGTCTGCCCTTCTGTTTCTGGACCCTCTAGGTCCATCCATGTTGTTGAAAATGGGACAATTGTGTCTTTTCTTATGGCTGAGTAGTATTCCATTGTATGTATATACCACATCTTCTTTAACCAATCATCAGTCAAGGGACACTTCGGTTGCTTCCACTTCTTGGCTATAGTGAATAATGCTGCAATGAACATAGGTGTGCACACGCCTCTTGTGATGGTTGATTTCATGTCCATTGGGTAGATGCCCAAGAGTGGGATTGCTGGATCATACGGTATTTCTATTTTTAATTTTTTGAGGACTCTCCATGCTGTTTTCCATAGAGGCTGCACCAGTTTGCATTCCCACCAGCAGTGAATGAGGGTCCCCATTTCTCCACAACCTCTCCAGCATTTGTTGTTATTTGTCTTTGTGATTATAGCCATTCTAACCGGTGTAAGGTGATATCTTAGTGTAGTTTTGATTTGCATTTCCCTGATGATTAGTGATGTTGAACATCTTTTCATGTGTCTATTGGCCATCTGTATCTCTTCTTTGGAAAAATGTCTGTTCATATCCTCTGCCCATTTTTTGATCGGGTTGTTTGTTTTTTTGTTGCTCAGTTGTATGAGATCTTTATATATTACTGAGATTAATCCCTTGTCGGACAAACGATTTGCAAATATCTTCTCCCAGCTGGTGGGTTGTTTATTCATTTTGATCCTGGTTTCATTTGCCTTGTAGAAGCTCTTTAGTCTGATGAGGTCCCACTTGTTTAGTTTTTCTTTTGTTTCCCTTGTCTGAGTAGACATGGAATCTGAAAGGATCCCTTTATGTCCAGTCTCAATTAGTGTACTGCCTATATTTTTTTATATTTAGAGTTTTTCTTTGCATGTTTGTTTTAAATTTTAAATGACATTGACATTGTTATTTTTGTGACTTCCAGTGGGAATGATTTGAAGTACAAGGAACAGAAAGCTCAGCTCTAATTGGCTGTGTCAGTAAGGGGATCCTGTCCTAAAAACGTTGCTCAGATAGCTTGATGTCATAAGATATGGCAAGGTTAAGTAGGTTCATTTAGTAGCTCACTTTTGTGATCAGGGCCACAGTTTGTTTCCTCTTCATTGAAGTCTTAAGTGTTGACTCAAGTCTAAAGTGTTGTTGGATACAATCTGAGCAAAACATGGTGGTTGGTAGCAGCTGAGCCTACAGCATAACCCTGCTATGTGCCAACAGTTGAGAAAAGGTAGCTTCCTGGGACTTTCCTTGGCAGTGAGCAAGAACTCTTGAAGAACATTTCAGCACACCATATCTCCCATATCTTTTGCAATGGTTTGTTCACCACTTCTTGAACATATCGTTGCCAGGGAGAAAGATTATACCCTTAGTCCAACGAGGCCCTTTTTGAGGCTGAGTCAGTCATTAAAACTGGGTTGCTGCCATTAATTGGGAGAATGATGTTAGTAATTTTGAGTAGTTAACCATGATGCCCATCGTAATGTTTGTGAGAGTCTGGACTTTCTATTTGCCAACCACATCCACCAAAACAGTGGCCACGCCCATTCTCTATTTATTAAAATAACAAAAATAAGCATTATTTTCAGCTAGCTCTCAGAAAAGAGATAGCACCAATTCTTTGCGAATCCATTCCATAATTTTGAAATAATCAGTATTCTAGATAATAATAGCAATTTAACATTTTTAGTTTCACATGTGATTAGTAAAAAAAAAAAAAAAAGACCATTTCAGTAATGAATACTTAGCTGCACAGTCTTATACAATTTATTTTATCTTTTGAATCCTTTTGTCTGCATCTATGCACCTCCATCTTCATGCCTTTGTTCATGTTATTTTCACCCCTAGTATCCATCCCTGTTATGTATTATCATAATTCTACAAGTATTTTGAAATCCAGGTAAAATAATAGCTCCTCTACAAAGGCTTTTCAGTTGTAAAGAATGACATCTTCCTCACAGAACTCTTAATTTCTCACATAATTATTAACACTTCTTTTAAGTTTCTTACCTACAATTTTGGGCAGAATGTGAAGTTGAGCACTTCAACTTTTTTTTTTTAATTTCTCTGCCAGACCAATCATGTCTTTCCTCAAGTTGATGTTTGTTGATTATTCATCTCTCTGTCCCCTTTGTTTACTTGAACATGGTAAAATTCTATTAAATATCTTGAATGAATAAGTTCTAACATGAAGACATCATGATCAATGCAAATATTTGTCTTCTGTATCCCTGGTAAATGAGAAGTGATGTTAAAGTCATGGTGCCCAGACACGTATTGAATTACAGTTGCATTTGGATTTGGTGATTTCCCTGTGGATTATTTTCAAGAATCATTGAAAATTGTCAGATGGCAGAAACTGTGTAGGTCAGGTAATATAAATAACTCAAATCCAGTTTCAAGAAGGTCTGTGCATGATTTCTAAACTGGTCATAATCAATGAATGAGCTTGTTTGATTAAGGAGCCAGTGGTAGAGTGGTGATAACTGATCGCTTGACGACACAACTTTGAAATTGGGATTTATTACACTGTTCAAAACGGTAACCAATGTATGAGGTGACTAAAGGAGAGAGTGATGTGTTACTAGCCATTTTTAACCCAACAGGCTTTCAAAGTAGAAGTAGGAAATGCTGTTATAAATAATGTGTCATCTGGGCTTTCTGTCCTCTGCAAGCCCAATTTACATAAAGCATTTCATAGAAAAATTTTTGTTTTTTTTTAAATGCAATAGTTTAATCTTGTTCTCTGGTCATAAAAGTTACCAAATAGTACATTTAAATAACATAGCCTAAGTTTCTGTTATTCCATCAAGTTATCATTGCATAAAATCTAAATTCACAGAAAAATGGAATTTGAATAATGTAATTTAAAAAAATGTGGTATACTTTGAAAAAAGATATCATATACATTGTCACAATAATGACTTTGAGTAAATGGCCTATGCTTTACCACTGAGTTATACTTCCAGCAAATGGTTTTGAATAAACATAGGAACAAAATCAAAGACCAATGGGGAGTAGGTGGCCAGCCTTTAAACTTCCTTTGGCCTATCCCTCAGACAGACATGATATATTAGGGGCTTTTTTTTTTTATTTTACCATTTTTAGCTGTCTTTTTTTTTAAGGAAGATTGGCCCTGGGCTAACATCTGTTGCCAATCTTCCTCCTTTTCCCCTTTCTCCCCAAAGCCCCAGTAGATAGTTGCATATTATAGTTGTATAGCCTTCTAGTCGCTCTATGTGGGACTCCACCTCAGCATGGCTTCATGAGTGGTCTGTGCCCAGGATCCAAACCAGCGAACCCCAGGCCTCCGAAGGAGAACGCGAGAACTTAACCACTATGCCGCTGGGCCTGCCCTAGGGGCTTTCTTAAGAGGAAGAGAGCAAATACTGCTGGCTTCTGTCCAAACCACTCTGTTCACATTCTTAGCTCTTCTAGCCTGCCCATTGTCAATATCCACCATTTTGTTGCCACAGTTTGTAATTAGCCTGTTCATTTTGACACCTGCTTGACATTTTCCAGTGGCCGGAGCACCACAAGCTCACTGGAATTAGGGAAAGTTACCCTTCCTTTCTCCAGCTGGATATAGCACAATGAGTACATGGCTTGGCCAAGATACAGTATCTTTGTGCAAATTAGGTAACAGACTCTCCTTTCTCCAGGTGAACTAGCCCTGCTCTAGCCCCTAATTGCCCCATGGCCAAGGGCCCTTGGATAATAAGCAGTCTGCACACCTGTATGTGGTAATCCTACACATTCTTGACTCTTATCTCTAGTCTCCTTACTTTACCATGTCAGTTTTTCCCTTCTGAAAAGGCAATTTTGTAAATGAAATGTCTTCATGAGCACTGCCCTGCTACAGGCCAGTTATTGCACATATGCGCGCATTTTGATTTTTTCCAAATCATTTTCCCAAACTTGGCTTCCGCATATTCTCCTTTTCCAGCCTACATGCTGCTATCTTCAAAATTCGAATCCTTGAATTTCTATATTTGCCTCATCTGCTGGTTAGCCCAGAATATTTTCTATTGATGTCTTAATGCAGAAAAAAAGCCCCAAGATGTTTATATCAAAATGCTCAGTGTTTCTCTAGTTGGTAATTATTTCTCCTGTTTAAAATTGTTTTTTTTTCAGTTTTTCTACAATGAACGTGCATAAATTATGTAATGCATTCAGAAAAACAACCCCAGTTTTTAAAGATAAATAAATAATAATCATTCTCTTCTTAATGCCTACCACTTTCTTTACAGTCCAAACAAAAGTTGTGTTTTTTTTTTTTTAATTGCAAGAGTCCACAATTTAAAGGCAGAGGTACAATTATCAAAGTTATAAATATGATCCCAGGTCACATCAACCTGGGCATAGAGTTGAAGTGTGTTATAATGGAGACATGGAAAAGGAAGGATAGAAAAAAAATTATTATTCCTATGGGAAAGGGAGGAGTCACACAATTTGACAAATTACCCTAGTTTCTCGTATTCTGTGAAGGAACCCTTTCCCTCCACAGAGCTGCTTTGTTCACCTTGGTATTTTCCAAGCCACTTCCAGTTAGCTGTAACCCAGGGTTTCAACATGTGCTTTTAAGATCTTTGTCTGTCTATCTGATCCTGCCTAACTTCTTCTAAAATGTTAAAAATTCCTCAACAGTTCTCTTCATGGGCTAATGTGCTTAGGTACTTTTTATGAGGATATATTTTCAGTTATAAAGCCAAATAGTAAATGTTATCTAATACCCAAAACCAAAATCGTCAATTAAGAAAGAAGAAGAAGGAGGAGGAGGAGAAGGTGGAGGAGGAAGAAGAGGGAAAACGAGGAAAAGTATTCTGTTTTTGGTTTTGGCAGAAAAAGTATGTCTGCTAATGAAACTTGCCCATTATCTAAACTGCCACTCTGGTGTTAAATTGGATGAAAGTTAACCAAAGTAGTTTTCTTATTACAACATTCTGTTGAAAAAATAATTATCCTGTTTCATCCCTAGAAGTGATTTCTATTCTTTTCCTCCACTCAATCCTAAAAATTAGAGATACTGAAGGAGAAAGAATGCCTAGAGATGGGTCCCATTCTTAATCAGAGTCAAATCTTGGGGGCAGATTCAAATTAACGCTTTTCTTGATTAATTTGATGTAACATGCAACTACTTTGTGTAAGACTTTTATTACACTTAATACTGTGTGGTCCTTTACTCTGGGACACCATTTATCGAGTACCTATCGTTTGCTGAATAATAGGGTAACTAAGGTTTCTAGAGGACCTCATAGGATAGTGGAGAAACAGATATGCAAATATGTCAATCGTATTAAAGACAGTAAATGCCATGGCAGAAGAATGAATAGGGCACATTGGGAGTCCAGAGAATGGAAGTCACAGTTCTTTCCTTAATACCACTTAAGAACTTGTGGGGGAGAGGGGGATTAGACACATGAAAGCACCATCAGCCTCTGCATCTTTTGTGCTGAGATTATACTGTGATGCCATAATTTCTTTGCGTCTTCATCCAAAGGCTTGTGGCTAATTTATATGCTTGAGTGAAAGGCAGCAAGAGCTTGTGCATGCACACACTGAATAAAAGCCTGGTTTTGCCAAAAACGAAACAAACAAACCAAATGAAATTTGAAAAAGAAAGAACGAAATGAAGAAATCTGAGCCCTACCACGCACACAAAAGCTTAGCTCTGCAAGAATGTTAAACCCTATTTTATTTCTCTGCCACTGAATTTAAAATGAGTTTCGAGAAGGACTATAAGTGTTGAGAGGAGTGAAGCAATTTCAAGTGACAGAGTTCAAAGGAGGTGGTTATGCATTTCTAAATGGGTACTGAATCTCCTTTAGAGATATTTTGCACTTAGAAATAAAGAGTTCAGACGAGACCGTCACCTAACTTTCTGGAGAAAATGGCCTATGCAAATGGACCATATCTTTTACTGAAAGCCACAGTCATAGTAATTCTAGGCTTCATTCATTTGACATTCCACAAATATTTATTGAATGCCTATGTGTGCTAGGAGCTGTGGAAACAAAGCATACTATTTCAAAGGGATCTGTACGTACTTTATACCCCAAAATGGTATTTGTTCTAAATAATCTTTAACTATAGGCAAGCAAAAAAAAGGAAAGCTGACTTTGGCTATAATTCAAAAAGAAAACAACTCAGATAAAAGAATAGCCATATAACTTCATGAGCAATTATTTCTTACAGAAAATTTATGTTTATTGATAGAGGAATATCTAAAAGGAAGCATGTATTTATTTATTTTTTTTTTTTGCAGACACTCTAGGAGAGATGCTGCTCTCTTCTATGGCTAGATGAACTGTTTAGTAAAACATGTGAGAAGCTTACACAAAAAATCTGTCATGACTGTAGAAGTCAATTTATAGAATTAACCTCAGACTAATTTTCAACTGGTATTCTCATAAACAAATTTTACCAGCTGCAGTTGTCTACTAAGTTTTGCTTTTATTTTACTTTCAAAATATTATAGAGGATAGGCAGAGTAAGCATTATTATCAATACTTTACATAAATCCTGAGTTTGCAATGGTAGGACATATATACCATTATTTATAACTAACATCCCTGCCTCTTTGGCTTGGTAAGAAAAATCCTCAATTTTGCTTTGGGAAATCATCTCTACCTCCCCCCTTCCTATCTCCAATCCCTTTTACATTCTCTCTCTCCAAATGGTCCTTGTTAAATTATCTTCTTTTAATTTATGTCCCACCTTACTCCCTACTGTAACCATTTACTCAGTTGAACAATTAGAATATTTCATCCCCTGTCAACAATGATTGTGTCAGAGGTGGGCACATAATCTTAATTGGACCACTCATAATGAATGTTCCATAACATTTGTTACAGTGATGCTAAAAAAGAGGTCTTTCAGGAATTGCACGCTTTAAGAACTAGATAAATCAAAAGCTGTCTATGGGATATATTATCTGCAAAATGAATTTATATCAGCTGCAAGTGACACAACCAGTACTATTTGAAACATAGAGAGATAATGCTTGCAAGTGGATCAGAACATGATATAGGGACCCAATTTTGCACTCTTTGTCTCTTACCTCTGCTGTTCTTTGTGTTGGATCTATTGTCAAGCAGTCCCCCACCCTTTCCTTAGTGGTAAAATCACTGTCCTCAGCTTCATGCTTTTATGGTATTTTCTCAGCATCCCTATAAGAAAGAGCTTATAGCCTCCTAACAGTTTCAAGGTGAGTTTCAGAATTGAATCTCATAGCCCTGCCTTGAGAAACATTTTCATTCCAGAACCAATCACTGTGGCTAAAGGGCTGGAATAATAAACAGATTAGCCATAGTTAGATTATGTGTCCACTCCTGAGTCTGGGACTTGAGTTCAAGTTCACTCACACCGCATGGATAAACATTAGGGAAGTAGTAATTTCCTAAAGTAAAAAAGGTGCCCTTTCCAGAAGAGAAAAGGCACAATGAAATGGCAAAAATAACATAAGCCCATGTCAGAATCCAACACAGAAAGAAAAAAAATAGAGAGAGAAGCTGATCTTTTGAACCTGAGACCCTGGATGCAGCTATGTTTGAAACTTTATGTTGGGGCGGGCCGGTGGCATAGCAGTTAAATTCGTGCGCTCCACTTCGGCACCCTGGGGTTCGCTGGCCCGGATCCTGGGTGCAGACAGACCCACCGCTTGTCAGGCCACGCTGTGGCAGCATCCCCTATAAAATAGAAGAAGACGGGCAAGGATGTTAGCCCAGGGCCAATTTTCCTCAGCAAAAAAGAGGCGGATTGGCAACGGATGTTAGCTCAGGGCTAGTCTTCCTCACACACACACACACATACACCAAACTGTTTATGTATATCAGTCAATTCCATTTTGTTTGAATTAGACTTCTGTTATTTGAAATCGAGAATCTTGTTTGATCTAGGGCTGAAAAGGAGACACATATCGATAAATTTTCTGAAGTTTAGAGAGGTAACTTATTTGTCTTAGTCATACAGCAGATCTGTACTCCAATTAGTCTTAGTTTTGCTATTTACTTGCTGAGTCAAGGTAAATAATGTGCATCATGCTGCTGACCTTAATGTCAACTTTTTTATTTTTCAAATAATATACTATTATGTATATTGAGTTTTTCATTACATGCATTTGTATGAGTTACTCTTGTCTTTTACTTTGGAATGCTATTTGCTCTAATAAATTAACATTTCCATCCCCTCTGACTCATTTGGAAGACACATTTCAAGTCAAATATTGAAAAATGGAGATGGTGAAGGAAAAGAGAAGAGATTAGTGAAACGCTTTATTATATTGAAATAGCTACTTGGAAAGAATTGTATTATTCTGTTTGTTGTATACCCTTTTGGTGGGTCTTAGGGTTCCCCAGAAGAAGATACTGAGATGAGAATTAGTGTAAAAGGGATTTGTTAAGAAAATGCTTCCTAGAAAAGCACATAAGGAAATGGGTCCAGCAAGATAGGGAAGGGAAAGAAGCCAGGAAGGGATGCAATTCAGGCAACGTCTCAGCCTCGGCCTGATCCTTCAGAACTTTTCTGAAGGGTAAATTGCATCTCAGAGTTATCCCAACTTGAGAGATCTGGACTTCAATACTCCTGCACCAGTCATTGGCTAAGATCCATCCCTCACTGGGATGGTATGTGATTTGTAAAATTCCAGACACTTCTTCTGCTGTGGATGGGGAGGGCAAATTGATTCCAGCAGTTGCAGGAAACTCTCTGAATAGTCACAGATGCAGCCATTAGAAGCAAAAGCACCCATAAGCTAGAGGAGCGGGTCACAAAGACGGTGAAGAGATCTGATGTAGCTAGGCAGAACACTGACAATGTCTGCAAATAATGAAGATGTAGGAAAGACCAAAAACACTGCCTGTATGTAAATCTACATCATCAATACTTTTGTGAACAATTCTTTTAATTTAGCATATGTCTTAACTGCTGATATTTTTTTAAAACTGCAAATAGTAGTTATTTCTTTCACATGTTTTCTTTTTTATGTGTGAGGAAGACCAGCCCTGAGCTAACATCCCTTACTAATCTTCCTCTTTTTTGCTGAGGAAGACTGGCCCTGGGCTAACATCCGTGCCCATCTTCCTCTACTTTATATTGGACCCCCCCACGGCATGGCTGACAAGCAGTGTGTCGGCGGGTGCCTGGGAACCGAACCCGCGAACCCTGGTCTGCCAAGCGCAAACTAAACCGCTGCGCCACCGGGCCGGCCCCCACATGTATTTTTAAAGAAATATATTAATAACTTTAAACAAATTCAGACTTGACATAACTCAGTGCACAGTCAGAAGGCAGCACAATTCTTTTTTTTTTCACTTTGTTCAAGGCACTGAGCATTTGGAAATGTAAGATGAGTCACCTCTCCCAGAGGGACTGTTGATGAAGGATGTTCTCAAATAAAGGCATTTTCAAGGCCTCGGTCATATGCTTGGTGTCTCTACTGAGCTCAGCTCTTATGAGCTCCCTGGGAGGTTGTGGTGGGGCAGCTCCACTTCCTGCCTTCAGAAAGCTCCTGTAATGCATCTTTATGTGGCTTCAATTTGAGAGCCAAGTAAAACCTTCTATAATCCAAAAAATAAATGCAGAATCCTCTTCATTCAAAAACACAGAAATACTACCTGATATTTCATTTTTTTTCTTGTTCTCGTATACTCCCTGCACCCTCAACTTCATCCTCTATCTTCTAAAGCTTCGTTTTTTAATCCTAAAATTTTCCTCTGATCTCACTTTGGCTTCTTTTCCCATGGTCTTCCAGGAGCTTCTAAATTCTCTGTGGCACATTTGTTATACAATGTTAGATACATGCATTTACATATTTTCTTATATTTTGTATATTTATTAAAATTGTATATTTTATCAAATTATAAATAAGTATTTGTCATTCCTAAGAGTGACAGAAATGAGGAAGAGGCATATCAAATCCAGACATGCAAACGGAGCGGGAAAAGATTGGGTAAAGAAGATGATAGTCCTAATATACTATTTTTCTAAATAAAATTTTATTTAAATATATCTGGAAAAAATTGTAGAAATTAAAACATAGATTTAAAAGGGTTATCACAAAACTAATACAGCCATTTGCTCAACATATTTCTCAGGTCAAGGAAAAAAGAAAAATATTACTAGCATTACTAAAGCCCTTCTTATAAACTCCTCCATTATTACTCCTTCCTTCTCTACAAAAGTGTTGTCTAAAGTACTACATTGTGTTATATTTTTATGTATAATATAATACACTTTATATATATGTACATATATGTTCACGTATATGCTCAGTGTATACACACATTATGTGCATATATATGGATACCATTTATTTGCTTCAGAAATCAATATAAATTTGTTAGAATTTTAAAGGTATTAATTCCATTTTGTCAATTCCCTTTATTTTGGTTGAAAAAAAAGATGTCAATTTTACCATAGTTCCTTTGAATATTGCCTTTAAGACTTCCTTACTGTCTTTGGTTTTACTTAAGGTGTCACGATATTCTAATGTACTCAGGTGACTTAGAATTTTTAGAATTACTTGAATATTAATAGGAATGTCTTTTAGCACTTTTGGAAAATGCTTAGCCATGATTTCATATGCCCTCTGCTATATTTTCCATTATTCAGTCTCATTTTATGCTTCAATTCAGATGTTTTTCTGACTTATTTTTGAAGGACACTAATGTTCCCGACTGCTTTATCTAATATGTTTTCAAATTATTTATCTCAGTTGTTTTAATTTTCATTTCTAGAATATTTATTTCATCTTGTTTTATATAATTTTGAAAAATATACATTTTATTTTTAATTTCTTGAATATATCAATCAAAATGATTTTAATTTTATTATCTTGATCTACTGTGGCTCAGTTCCTATCGTCTATTTTTTCTCTTGGATTTGGTCATATGTATATTTTGATATGACTGGTATTTTTGATTGAGAGATTGACACTGTCTATTTAAAATGCAGAGAAAAGTTGAGGCTCTGTATATTATTATTTTCCTTTAGCTTCTGCAGGCAGCTAGACTTTAGTGCACAAGTCATCCCCAAACCTTAGTGAAATCATAGTTTGAGTGATGAGAATCAGAAGTTCAGCCTCTATGAGAGCCAGTCTATTTATAGTTCACACTCTTACTATGTAACACTTTCATAGTCAACCAAAAATCTAAAGGCTTTATCAAGGTCTTTCCTCATTTGGGGTTCTTATCTCCAGTTGTTGTCCCTCTACCTGTGTGAGTCAAGCAAAAAGTTCTGCTTAACTTTACAGCTGCTCACCTGCCATGTTTGGACTTAGCATTGCCTGGAAAGTAAATGTAGTGATATATATCTTGTTCACCTTTCTTTCTTGTTCCCTTCTCTTTTGGGAAATTGGACATCCAAGTTCTCATTGCTCAGTAGCTCTTTGATATCTTCAAGTTGATTTTAAAAAATATGTTATTGAGATCTTCACAGTGGCAAGACTGGTTTGAAGGAATCTAGTCTACCATTGCTAAAAGGGGAAACAATACATTTCTGTCAAGAGAAGATATTATGGAGGACTGGGAAAGATTTAAGGAATTGGCACATCCATGAAACCCACAGAATCTCCTTTTCCAGTTATCTAGAAGCTGCATGTGATTTCAATGTATTCCACATAAACACAAATCGATATGTGGACAGAAATATATTTTGCTTTTATAAAGCAATGTATGGAAAGAGATCATGCTTAAAATAATGGTATTGGACAAATGGCTATAAAAGACATTAATCCCTACTTTCTCTTTATTAAGAATCTGTCAGAAATGGAGTTATATGATGCCCTTTTAGTGAAACTTAAGATAAATTGCTAAAATAATATAAAATAGTATATTCAGTACATTAGTTGTGTCAATTATGTGAACTAATTCATTCAACAAATATTTATTGATATTTGCCAGGCACTGTTCTAAGCAGTGGGAACACAGCTGTATTAATCATGTTTTTTATTTTCTATATTGTATGATGCTATGACGTCTTGGGCTCTGTGGAACAGGGGAGGGACTGCCCCTCAAGGGTTAGCTAATTCCTGGAGAGAGCAAACAGCTTGCTTGTGAGCATACCTTTGATATGCAAATCAATCAATCTGTCAGGTTCCTATAGTCTTGGACTCTATCCTTCTGCTTAAATCACTCCAGGACCAGATTCCAGAAAACTAGAGACCACTTCAACAGCCCAGAGCCCACTGAAATTATTCAAACTGTGCAATCCTAAACCTGCTCAGCTGATTACTCTACCTCACCCATTCCTTCCCACACAAACCACAACAAAGATTTTTGCCCATGCTTTGCCCTCTGTCCTTCTGCCTCCTGACTGACTCTGGTGCTCTCCCAGGTGGCCCTATGTGGTATGGCATGCCTTCTCCTCTTGGGAACTCTGAATAGCAAACCATCTTTTCAATGACAGTCATCTCCTGATCTGATGCCTTCAGCCATACTTGAATAGAAACAAAATCCTGGGTATATTTTTAAATAGCTATGAACAAATTCTACGTTCTCATAGAGGATAGAGACAGTAAATGAACAAATAATGTTATAAGGTTATAAATGCTCCGAAGAAAATAAAAAAGAATGATGTGAGAGCAGCTGGTTGATAGGGCTAATTTAGAGTGGTGAAGGAAGGTCTAAGGGAGGAGGTGGCTTTTGAAGGGACGTCAGATGATAAGTGGTACTCAGCCATGAGAATACTGTGGGATAGAGAGGGTTCCTAGTGTGAACCTACATATTTTGATCTACTAGTATCTGTAGGCAAGGTAATCAGGTTGAATTTTATTTGCAGGTGCTCTGTAGTAATAATTCCATTTTCACCCACATGAATGCCCCATCTCCCATTTTCCTACATCCCAGATTCCTAAAACCTGGGATTGATTGAGGAGTAAATACAAATTTAGATTTATTGTGACTAATTGTGAGCTAGAAGTGGTCATGTATTGCTAAAAGAAAGAGAATTTTAATATATTTAGTGGCCTTAGAAAAATTAAAAGTTGGTATGAACCATTAAACCAAAACTTTATCTGGAAGGTGACACAATTGCCTTACTATGCAAATCTGCCTGATTACCTTTTTTGTTCTCTTCAAATAAAATGAAATAAGATAAAATAAAAATGTTAGTGAATTTTTTCTCTTTTGATTTGAACAAAACCATCTGATGAATTTCATCCCGGTCATCTTACAAAGGAAAATTAGAGGTTGACACCACTGCCCATGGCAGCAAAGTTGCAGCTTTATCTAATAAAACACCTTTTCATGCAGGTATGAATAACACTATATTTTACCAGCCTGAATTCTTGCTTTTGAAGAACAACAGACTTGTGTTCATTGTAGAGAGTTCAAAACTGGCCTCAGCTGCTCCAGCCAGAGAGTCATTTTAACTCATAATTGGAATTGCAAAATGTTACAGGAGAATCAGAACATAATTATTTACTGTGAAGTGCTTTGGTCCTTGATTAAAATAAAGCCTTTACCCAGAAAACTTAAAAAACACAAACAAATGTAGCCCAGATTACAAAGTTTTTGTAAGGAAAAAGCCGATTCATCCCTGAAATCCAGACAGTAGAGTGACTTGCTCTATGATGCCATATTTGGTCTGATAATTTGAGCACTGAGTTTTAAAAACATTAACGATAATAATTCCACCTATTACTTGTTCAGTTTCTACAGAATGTCAGGCACTGTGTGAGACTATTTCCATTTATTATTTCTAGCAATAATTAAAATTCTGCAAGATAATTAAAAATATTAAGTATAGACCATCAGACATTCCAACTTTAGGTATCTACCCAAGAAAAGTGAAAACGTGTTCACACAAAGAATTGTAAGTAAATGTCTATAGCAACTTTATTCACAACAAATAGAACCTGGAGCAGCTGGAGAAAACATAAATATCTGTTAACATGTAAATGGATAAACAAAATGAAGTTATTTCTGTACAATGGAATACTACTCAACAATAAAAAGCAAAAATAGAAAACCAGAACTACTGACACACACAAAATATGAATGGGTTTTAAAACCCATCTTTATGCTGAAAGAAGCCAGGCACAAAACATCCGTTTACTTGAAACATGAACTAATTCATATGTCAAAACCAGTGGTTGCCTGTGGCCGAGAGCAGAGGAGGGATGGATTGCAAAGGGACAGGAGAAACCTTTGTTAGTGATGGAAATGTTCTATATCTTGATTTTGGTGGAGTTCTCACTAGAGCATAGAAACTATCAAATCACCTCAAAGAAATGCACTTTAAATGGATACAGTTTGTTGTATATAAACTATTTCCCAATAAAGTAATGAAAGAAACAAAAGAGATGAGGAGACCAAAGTTAAAAGAGGTACTGGACTTGTCTCAAGTCACACAACTAATGAGCAGCAGAGAGAGCAAGAGGATTCATTTCCGGTTCTTTCTGGCCCTAAATCTTGGGCTCTTTCCACCCCATCAAATGTAGGAAAAAAACAATTCTTGAAGTTTTCTTCTTTAATCTTTCAGAATTGTAGCCATTTCATATGTTAGCATTGGTTATGTTATTAATTTAATATTCAGAAGTATTCTATGTTACTTATAGTGCTATAACTTTTAGCTAGGAGATATACAAATAAGGCTTTCATTTTGATAACTTATCTGTGACAAGATGTCTTAAAATTTTATGTGTGAATTTTTAAAAGCTACTTGGAGAGGGTCACATCATATAAATAAAATGTGTTTTACCTCATATTTTGCTGCTAGAAATATGTTGAATATGGTATATATTTTTAGGATAATTGAATAGGTAGTTTGAAATAAATACATCATTTTCCTGTTTAGTTAGCTCAATGGTGAGTATGAACATTCTTTGATCCCTTCGCAATACATGCACACATATAGAGATACAAAATGTCCTTCTAATCCTTCTCTCTTATTGAACAGATACAGAAACCGAGGCACACAATTTTGGGCAACATGTGTAACGATGTTAAGTAGGAAGCACTCAATAATGTTTAAGCAACAAATGAGTGAATGAATATGGAAAAAATATTTTTAAATTTTCCTTTAATCAATAGAAAATTATTAACTAATCATTGCCATATAAAGGGAGGTGATTTTGAGACAGCTTTCATGCTTTTAGTATTTCCTTCCAATTTGCGTTTATATTATGTAGATGAGACAGTTAATTTTATCATTTTATGCTTATATGATGAACCAATGCATGGTTAACTTTGATTTCCTAGTAAGGCGTTCTTTCAATTCTGAATAACAATGAATAGCTAAGTAACATAGGGTTGGTAAAAGCAGATAACAATGTCTGAGAGTTATGAATGGGATCAAATTGAAATGTAGTATTGACTACCCAAGCAAAGATTCACCCTAAGATGACCTGTTTGCCACAGTGTAAAATTCTACCACACTTTTTTATTCCACTCAAATGCAAAAGAACTTGGCATCAAAAAACAGGTGATTTTGTATTTTGTTTTAGTATTAGCCAAACCATCTGTTGAATTTAATCTTCATCATACAAATGCAAATTAAGGAACAGAGGCCTAGACTCTGCATTGGGATGATGACTTTGCCAAAAACAAAAACAACAATAAAAATGAAAACAGTTTTCATACAGGTGTGACTAACTCATATATTAGCATCTGCTTTCTTCTGCTCGAAGTTAGGAGATTTTTAATATACACCCTCCCTACACCCTGTTTGGGATACAGGTGAAAGTTGTTCCCCTCTTTCCATCAAAGTACACCCATTGTTTCTAATTAATAAAGGAAAATTTGAATAATATGTTAAGACCATGGTCTATCTCTTCACCTCTCAACTGGAAAGATGTTGAAGTAACATAGTAATATCATGGTCGCAAATGCTGACTCCGTAGTACACAGGCTGATTCTGAGCACAGTTTTGCTAAAGCATGCTGACATTGCTAGACATATGATGGAAATTGATAGTGTTTTTTTTTTCCCATTTCCAAGCTTTTCAATTTCATTAATGCTTAGATTACACTACTTTTTATGTATCTTGGGTTTAACATGTTTGATGGCGGTTACAGAATTAGCACCTTGAAGTATGCAGTGACATTAATGTAAAAGAAACCTAGCAACATTTGGTTAACAAATCTATTGCCTTTTCCCAGCCTATAAAACACACTGCATCGGAGCTGAGGGTCGAGAATACGTTTAAAGCTACCATCATGGCATAAATTAAGGATAAGTGACAATTTGCCTTAGAAAGGGAGAGCAAGCTTTGGAATCAGTTGGCCTTTTGTTTTAAAGTCCAGGTCATACTTTCACTAACCATAAATCTGTAGAGGGTTAGTGTAGGTAACTAAAATGTCTGAGACTTTCTTTTTTTTTTTTTTTTGTGGGGAAGACCAGCCCTGAGCTAACATCTATCGCCAATCCTCCCCTTTTTGCTGAGGAAGACTGGCCCTGGGCTAACATCTGTGCCCATCTTCCTCCACTTTATATGGGAGGCCGCCACAGCGTGGCTGACAGGCAGTGCGTCGGTGGGCTCCCGGGATCCGAACTCGCGAACCCCGGGCTGCCAAGCGTGGACTAAACCACTGTGCCACCGGGCGGCACCTGAGACTTTCTTTTTTTATATATGCAATGCCAATAGTAACGGTACCTAACTTCCTGAACGGCTGCAAGTTTACCATGTTAGTCATACTAGAGGCAGTGAAATGCATCTATGATATAAACAGCTTTCTAATCCTTTATTTACAGATGATAAATTTACTGTTTTTATTTAAAACCTTTACAGTCTGCAACTATTTTGAGCATCATTAATGGTAATAATATTTAATATTTCTCTAATGCTTGCAGTTTAATGTTTTCAGATGTTCTTCAAAAGAACTTTGATATTATACTAATTTTAGACTTGAAAATATTGAGGACTAGAGACCATAGCTTAATTTACCTACTAAATGGTGGATTTGAAGCTTAGCACAGAATTTCTTACTTAAAATGAATGTGGTTCCATTTTCCAGCCAGTCTAATACCAAGATTTCAGCCCAAAACATCAGATCTGGGACTCAAATTCAAGTTAGACTGACACTTTTTGGCATCGTGACACTGGACGGAAATTAAGCATCCTAACCTCACTTTCCACATCTATAAAATTGGTATCAAATAGTAACTATACCGTATGCATGTTGTAAGTATCAAATGATCTAAAATATGTGCGATTGGCAGGAATGTCTCCAGGACCCTTGATGCTACATTCTCTTATTCCTCTGAATTAAATTAAATTTCATTGCAAGTGTCTACTTGCCAAAATTGGCATGAAACTTAACGGTGGTAATTTTGTGGCCCCTTCTACCTTCCTTACGTTGTATTTGGAAACTAAGTCAGTCATCATTCTTGGCTCGTACCCAATACTCTACCACAAGATGGGCACCCTTTCTATTGACAGTACTTTCTCTGTACCAGGAAGGTCACAGGGAATCCAGGTCTTTATAGTCAATGTGCTCAGTGTTCAACTTGCATAGGCATTTATGCAGCACCAACACTCTCCCACTACCACCACCACCTACCCACCATGAATCTATGGCCTTGCAACCATGGAGATACAAAACCTCATTCTCAGAAAATGCTTCTCTCTCTTCAATGCCTAAAGAACACAGCCTCCATCCTTCCTTTCTTCCCATTTTAATCTTTCTTTCGATCTATTGCTGAGGCCACAGACTGGAAGACCTGTGGGCCAGACACAACATGAAGACTCATTTTCTTAGAGTCACAAAAGGTTGACTCCTACTGTGATTAAAAATAATAATGTGTTCCCAATCATTTAAGGGCAGAAAATGTCACAATTTCACATTTCTTCTTGAAAAATCATGAGCTCTAGCATCACTGGCTGATATTCTGGCAAGGCAACAACTGACTGAAGCTGAGTAATGGCTTCCACCTTCCACTCGCCAGAGCCCCACCACTGTCCCTTTAACACTAAGTCTGTAGATCAGTGACTATCTATCATCCTGATTTTCCCATTGCATCTCTTAGCATTCTTTCTGGCTCTTTCAACTCATTGACTTACCAGTCTACCTCCAGGGATCTGTTTGTGACTACTGAGATTTATAAAAAGAAGGCAATATAACACTGTCTTGTATCCCTTCATAACACTTATCTCAGTATATAATCATACATCCATAATTGTCATTCTCACCCACTGGATCATAGTTTCCCAAAGTTGAGACTCTGCCTTATTTCACTCATTATTTTGCTGCTAGAATGGTGACTGGGACACAAAAGGTCCTCAGTAACTATTTGAATGAGTGAATGAAATAAACCCTATAAATCTTCTTTGCAAGTAATGACACAAATAGTTGACATCATGTGGCACTTTAGTGATAAAGAAATTAACATAAAATTTAAAATGAAGGTATCCTACACCAAAGAAAAAATTCAATAAGTAAACTCTGCTTCACATGCTGCATCAATGCTGTTTATTGTTTTTGTTGTCAGTATTATTATCAAGTTCCCTACTTACACAATTAACTAACATAAATCAAGTATATGTGTTGAACCAACAATAAATTTCCCAAAAGTAAGGCAAAAAAGTAAAGTTAGTAATACAATTTTACTTATTGTTTGCTCTCAGAGAACTTGGACCTTAAAGTGAATAAGAAATGGGATATTTAGGGGCCAGCCCGGTAGCATAGTGGTTAAGTTCGCACACTCTGTTTTGGTGCCCCAGGGTTCATGGATTCGGATCCCTGGTGCGGACGTTTGCACCAATCGCCAAGTCATGCTGTGGTGGCATCCCATATACAAAATAGGGGAAGATGGGCACAGATGCTAGCCCAGGGCTAATCTTGCTCAGCAAAAAAGAGGATTGGCAATGGATGTTAGCTCAGAGCCAGTCTTCCTCACAAAAATAAGAAAAAGAAATGTGATATTTAATTCATAGTTTCCACAGTCAGATCTAATCCCCATGTGCCCTTCATAGTATGAGCAACTCATTTTGCTTATGAGACTCTATCTAGTATTTAAAAACACAAAAATATTTTTAAAAATAAACATTTTATAAAATAGCCCCAATTTCAAGCTAACTATTTAATCTAGTAGTGGTAGTGGCAGAAGCTGTAATAGTGGTAATGGTGGGGGTGGTAGTGCTGGTGGTATTCATCATCATCATCATCATCATCATCATCATCATCATCATATTGACAACGTTGGAAAAACTTTCTAGGCCCAAGATGGAGACGCTCCTGCCTGCAGTGCTACCACAGCAAACCAAAACTTAGATAACTTTTATGTCCCTATAAATGCTCTGCTTGACCAGAAACACAGTACAGTAGTCCTCCCTTATCCACGATTTTGCTTTCCACAGTTTCGGTTACCTGTGGTCAACCATGATCTGAAAATATTAAATGGAAAATTCCAGAAATAAACAATTCACAAGTTTTAAATTGTGCTTCATTCTGAGTAGAGTGATGAGATCTCACACCATCTCTCGATGGGACATGAATCATCCCTTTGTCCAGCGTGTCCATGCTGCATGTGCTACCTGCCCATTAGTCACTGAGTAGCCATCTCACTTATCAGACCAACTGTTGCATTATCACAGTGCTTGTGTTCAAGTAACCCATATATTACTTTATAGTGGCCCCAAAGCACAAGAGTAGTGAGGCTGGCAGTTCGGATATGCCAAAGAGAAGCTGTCAAGTGCTTCCTTCAAGTGAAAAGTGAAAATTCTTGGCTTAATAAGGAAAGAAAAAAAATTGTAGCTAAGATCTACAGTAACTTTTATTACAGTATATTGTTATAATTGTTCTAGTTTATTATTAGTTATTGTTGTTAATCTCTTACTGTGCTAATTTATAAATTAAACTTTATCATAGCTATGTGTGTATAGGAAAAAAACATAGTCTATACAGAGTTCGGTACTATCCATAGTTTCAGGCATCCACTGGGGTCTTGGAATGAATCTCCCACGTATAAGGGGGGACTACTGTATATCCACTCAGCCAGTCCCCAAATGCCAAGCCAACTCTGGACTCTATACTCACTTCCTTGTTCCTTATTCATTTTCTACTTTTCCTTGTTCCTTATTCTTTATCCTATAAAGCTTCCTCCCATCTGCCTCATTTTGTGCTTCTCCAGATCCTTTGGAATAGAGTTCTCACTTCATGAACTACTAAATAAAGTTTGTTTATAGCACCTAAATTGTCTTTTTAAATCATTTTAAACAATAATAATGTGCTCCAAGAAAAATAGGTGGTTTGGGCTATTGAGAAATGATTCTATACTTTTAGTTCCATGCAAATATCTGGGTTTCTCGCCAATTTTAGAATCCAAACAAAGTGTGCCACCCCATTTTGATATTATTAAAGTATAGTCCCTGCTCTTAGAGAGCTCACAACCTAGAGATGAATGATAAATATGTAAACAACCAATCATAATACAACATGAGGGATGATATTCTACTGCTCAAAACTGAGGGATGATTTCTACTGGATTGTGGGGAGCACCAAAGTGATCCTGATTAATTCTACCTAGAGGCTGGGGAAAGTTTCATTAAAAGAAAAGAAAAGAAACATTATAGTTACACACACATAAATGTATAAGCTCCCAAATCTTCAAATACATATATGTATATGGACATTTATAATTTCACATGCCATTGTGAAGCACAGTACGCAAATGCCACGTTGATTTTCACTATCTATGGCTGCACACTGGGTTGCTATGACAACATAGATTAATTAAGGGCCTTTCTCTTGCAAATTTTCACTTCTCAGGACATGAATGCTTCAGTCTTCCTCTACCTATGCATGTTATCTGAAAAAAAAAATCATATTATATGCTGAATTATTTATACAGCCTTCTTTATCCTCATTTCCAACTAAGGTACACTTTGGTTTTAAGAAATCCTTCTTTCCTTGGTATCCTCTTGTTTCTCATGGCATATACACAAAGGGAATAACCCATTAGGATATTACATTTTTTTCCAGAATAAATGGAGGGACAAATGCCACATTCTTGTAATTAGATAAAAGGAGATGGTAGTGCTTTACTCCTTATTTCTCAATGCAAATCCTGTGGTTGTTAATGCATCATTAAAGGAACTTAGATATATTCATTTA
Organism: Tapirus indicus; assembly: GCA_031878705.1. Taxonomy (NCBI): domain Eukaryota; kingdom Metazoa; phylum Chordata; class Mammalia; order Perissodactyla; family Tapiridae; genus Tapirus; species Tapirus indicus. Next base: position 24,007,789 of record CM062927.1, on the reverse strand, counting down.
TTCTTCTTTGTACCCATGATTATGAGAATTTTAATTAGAGATGGAAGAGTTGAAAAATCATTGGTCAGGGAAACAGTGTTTCCAATGTTAATATTGCCATCATCTTCCTCCATGAATTTTAAATCTATGTAAAGATTATACTGGATTTTAAAATCGCTATAACAAATATTTTCCTCTAGTACATCATTCACAATGTCTACCAGTCTACCATAGTCCCGGACACTTTATTGTACACTAAGCAATTATAGAAAAAAATCAGCTTAATCAATTTTGGGGGGTGCCTACTTATTTAACCAACTAGAATAGGATAATTTCATAATCAACGCAGACCTTATCATCAGTACGTTCAAAGAATATTTTAAAGCAACATATTGTACACAGAGATAGTTGGGTTTTAATATGCCATGAATACTCAATAATTCTTTAGCCTAGAATGCTAAATTAAGAGCAAGAGTAAACACTATCCCCTTAATAGAACCTTATGTGCACCCCGGCACAAACAAATTTCTCTTGGGATGTAAAAGCATTCTCTTTTTAATTAGCAAATGAGTATGATTTACTCCTGATTCTGACCCTGCATCCTATCATCAATGTCTACTCTAACCACCAAACAAGTGTTTATTTCCTACTGTGTTCCTTTAGGACCTACTACTCAGCATATTGGGCAGCATGACAAGGTCCCTGTCCTCAAAGGGCTGTGTTTTTCTTAGTTTGGATTTCCCTGAAATCAGACCCTGAGATGTGGATTTGAATGTAGGTAGTTTATTCAGAGATAATCCAAGAATGCAAACAGGGTTGGGTGGGTAGGATAGTGATGCAGAGACAAATGGGAAGTTTATGAAGAGTGAATTATTGAACTGGTTACTGAGGTAGGTTTCTGGAGCTCAATCCCGCTGGGGCCTCTCTCAAGAAATGCATAGAAAGCACGTTGAAACTGTCCTTTCAGAATATAGGAAGACGCAGTACATGTTCTCGGATTCCTGTCCCCATTACTTGAGCATTACATCTAGCGGGGGCTTTCCATGGCTTCAGGGAAACAAAGAGGCAGAAACACCTCAAAGAAGCAGAGACCCCTTCAGGTGGGAATCTGGGCTGAGCACAGAGAGCTGCCCACTGTGAGCGTACTAAAGTTGGCAGTGAGGGGATGCTGCCCAGCTTTTAGCATAAATGTTACTTACTCGTCTAAGACACCAAATAGAGCACAATTTATGTCAAACAGCTTTATAAATAGAGTGATATTGTTCATTGATGATGAAAAGATCAGATGCAGTTGGAGTGTGGTGGGAATTTCTAGAAATATATGCAAGAAATCTGAGCCTGAATTCCTCTGCTTAAAACTCTTCAACAGGATAATAGTCAAATTCACAAAACAGCGTTACAGGCCTTCAGCAACTGTCTCCTACATATCTTTTCTAAAGCTTCCGTCCCTGCTGCCTTCTCCTAGACATATGTCTCTCTCTAGGAATATCAAACTATTTTTATTTCCCAGAACATAGCATACTGTTTGCAAATGTTGTTCTATTTTTCTAGAAGATTTTCTCTGAAGGGTCTTATGGAAAAATTTTAAATAATTTTCAAGACCCAACTCAAGAGTCACCTCTACTCAGAAAACCTTCAACGACATCAAAGTGGGTGAATCTCCCGTGTCTGCTACATACACTTGACACCTCCTTGGGGACAGGTACATGTATTTGCAGGACTTGAAACTTATTACAATATTTATTAATGCATATATCTCCTTTGAGCTCTTAAGGGCTGCAGCAATGCCTTGAATTCTGTATTCCGTGGGTCTAACATGGTACCTTGTACATAGTAAGCAATTTACACTGAATGGATGGTTGACAAATGCAGGCATTTAAGATGATATAACTTCTTATTTAATCTTTCAGGCTTTACTTGCTCTTTGTATTGCAGAATACATCACAGAGATGTGTGTTTTACTCTAGTTTCAATTTTTCCAGGATATATTCACCATGCTTCTTAAATAAAACTTAAAAACAGCAGTAAGGATGCAGAGAGTCACTTCTATGAGTTTGACATCCGTTAACATACACACTTGAAAATTGTTTTTCTATATTTTTCTTCAGAGAGCTATGGCCAGTTTCATGGAATGTTCTACGAGCATTGCGCTACATCTTTGAAATTCTTTGATCTCTGGAAGTCCTTCTCTGAATATGAACAAGCAAAGAACAAACATAGAAACAGAGACTGACTGACAATTCATGCATCTGATGTTCATATTTGAATGCTCTTTTAAAATATCCACCTGTTTACTTTTTGACATCTCAAGGATACATTAATACAGAGCATCGATACATGAATATAGAGGGCAATCGGGTGTGGTTCATTTAGGATACTATTAGAATGAAGGGCTGTTTTAATCAATGAAAGAGTGACAATTAACTGGCTTCACTGGAAAAAAAGACCCATCACCAATCTGACTAAAACACTCTATTATTCTCTTATGACTCTTTACAGAATTTCATCTGTGTCGTTGGCAAACCAAGGCTATTATATTGATTATCTGCAATGAAGCATTGAAAAGAAACTGTGTTGTTAGTGGAACTGGACCAGGAGCTAGTGCCAAATGTGGATCTGAGTCACAGAACTTGAAAACGTTATGTGCCCGTAGACAAATCGTTCGCTTTCAGCATCTTTGTCTGATAAATATGAAGGATGGACTAAATTAATTGTGTGTTTGACAAGGTAGTCCATAGGCCCTTACTAGAATTTCCAAAGAGGCACCCTGTAACCTGAATTAAAATGGGTGGTTTGCACTTGAAATCTTCTATCAGCTTGGGGTACCAACAAAATTAAGCATGAATTTCACTACATTTAGAGATCAGTATAGATATTTATGGTAAATTCTCTGGAAACGACAGCATATGGGGATGCACTGAATACATAAAGACCTTATATTAATCCCCTTGGTTCTGATATTTTCCCCCTTCTTGCCTCTTTTCCTTTATTTTCTTAGTATTCCATTCTTTCTCTATTGCATTTGCATGAAGGGAAATTTGATTCTTCTCAGATTCTGCTATTCTTCTCTACCCTACATCCCAGCAGCACAACTAAGGTCTGGTAACTGACAGAGAAGGTAAAGAATTCTATCTCCTTAGAATTCTGTGAAGTGAGGAGAGTTACTCCTTGTCACTCATTTTTTTATTTCATTTTAGTTGCATACACACATGAGCATGTTCACACACACACACACACACACACATACACAGCTTGTGATCAGCGTCACGGGATTCCCACCTCCTGTGAAGTTCACAGATGAATTGCCTGTTCACTGATAAATCAGAGAAGGATTCCACCAAAATAGCCCCTACTAGATGAAGTCTAATTCAAATATTTTTTAACACTATATTTTGAAATTGAGAGAATTTTTTTCAGATTGTCATTCATCCTCTACTGGATTTTGCATATTTTAAAGTATCCTGGGAAATCTGAAAGTCAGTTACTTATTCTTTTTGAGAACTATAAATCTTTTTTTGTAGTTTTTGAAATAAATTTAACATGACTGAAATCCAAAAGGCTGTTTTAGTATAGTTAAGACTAAGTGTGGAGATTTCAAATATCTCTCTTTCTCATACTGTTAGCATGGTGCTAAGGAAAAAGTAAGTGCCTAATAAATACTAAATATTTGCCAGATGTAAATGATAATGTTCCATAGGAGAATGTGATGTGGTAAAGAGAAAATGGGATTTAAAGTAAAATAGAGAGACTCAGTCTTATGGTACCTATTGCTATGTGGTCTTGTTTAAATTGTTTTACCTATTTAATCTGGAGATAATAGATATTTAACACAATTGTGCTAGGTAGAGAGAGGAAAAAATTTTCAAATTGACCTAAGTGAATGCTATTGCATCATAAATAACACATAAGAGACACACAAAATATATTATACCCCCCTGTTTTCAAAAGATTGGCTTTTAAAGATCCAAGATGTGAAAGACTTGTTCTAGTAATAATAAAAGGTAACATTTATCTTCCTCACTAGATTGTATTTTAACATCTAATTGCTTTATGTGTGAAGGACAAAATGAAGACCCATTCACTTCAGAGACTGCAGTCTATTATTTTGAGTGTTTGGGGAGAAAGAGACTTGGTTCCCTGAGGAAGACATGACTTTTGGAAATAAAGACGAACCATGGGGTGCCATGTCTATAGAACTGATGGATGATCAAACTGGGTCCCACAAATTTGAAGCAAACAGTGATGAAACTCATCTCAGAGGGAAGTTCCAGAAATACTTGGAGCAAAGTAAGAGCGATTTGAAAACAAGTATAGCCTCCCAAGCTGATGATAACAACTAGAATCACATTGTCTCCCTTCAAGTCTCCTATTTTAAAAATAATTGACACATTACATATACTGCACCTCAGGTATTTTTTTAATCACTTCTGGGAGCACTGCCCTTTCTCCAATAGCGGTTTTCACACTGAACCCTATGATATGACACAGGTCCAGTTCATTATGGTCCTATTTCCTTGCTGGTCTAGACTTTTGACAAATCTGTCCTGTTTTTGTTTTTTCATTTGTTTATGAGAAGACTCACACACCTTCACTTTAAATCTCATATCTCAATTTCAGCAATATCTGAGTTCAGTTATGTACATTCCCAAACATACCCACTTCCCAAGGGTCCAGCTGACACTAAGAGGACTAGCCCAGGAAGGGTTCAAGTCTTCTCTATGCCATGGATCCAGAACCACTATCCCCTTTCCTTCCAATAGGTTGTACACATTTTATTTTAATATCTGAAAATTTGAAAGGTTAGACTCTACCCGTTTACTCAGACAATGTGCAATTGTTGGCCTGCCTTCTAAGGGGTATGCTGCTGGGATTTCCGAGGGCCTTCACGTCCCCTTTCAAGAGAAAGGGAAGAAGTACCTCACTTATTCCAATGTGATTTATGTTTCTGCTCACTTAGTGAGGCTTACTTCTTACAGTTTTTGTTTCCTTTTTTGTTCCTTTAGCCAAAAAAAACCAAAAGCAATCTTCAGTGGGTGGCCCTCTCTGATTTAACGTAAACCAAGAAACCAAATGCACTGGCATTTGTGGGGAGATTTTTGTCTTGCAGTTTACATCTTGCAATCATGGGGCAATTTTTCTGCCATCCAACCTGCATTTGAAAGTCATCCTCAGCCCCACGTGGTCTCAATCACAAATGTTGGGCTCAGACAGATTCCTATTTGGCCATCACCACTAAACAGGGACTCAACACAAAATAGATGAAAGTTAAAGAATTCCCAGTCTGAGGATGTAGTCTCCAACCACAAAAGATGTCTATGCTAAAATGGAATGCAGACTTTAGCTAGAGGATGAAGCTTCTCTGTGTGGCAGGTGTTGTGGTAAGGAGGGTAGAATGAAAAAGAATTTTCCTTGAGGTACTTGCTCAGGAAGCCTCACATCCCACTTGAGTTTCTTTCTCTGAACATCCACTCCCATAGATTTAGGCTGAATTCTTGAAGGTAAAAAAAGGTGCCTAAATTGCCTTTGTCAGTAAGTAATCAGGCATTGCATGTAGAGTTCTTTGTACAGCAGGTACACAGGGTCTGCCCCCTATTCATGATTAGCAAATGCTATCTGTTCTTAATTTCAGGCATTATCAGTTCTCCCTAGGTATTATACTGGATCCAATTTAGAAGAAAAATGTTGGAGAAGCACCTCTGTCATGCACTTTGGAATAAACCACAATGTGGTAGAGATGCCTAGACTGTAAGAATCACAAATAAAGGCAAAAAGTACCCATTTATCTTATTCTCTCACCCCCAGTGATGTTTATGGGGTCCAAAAAATTTTATATACTAAATATTTATGGAAGAAATTAAAATGGATTTGAATTCTAATTCTGCACTTACCAGCTGTGTGGCTAGGAGTTAAAATCTAAGAGAAGCAAGTTCTTTCTTGGTTAAAAAGCATTTATTACAACTACCTCATGAGGTTGGTGTTATAATTGTTATTTTATGTAAACTGCCTCACACTATCACAGAATTCAAGTGGTCAGTAAACTTTAGTTCACTTTCTTGCCATTTAATAAGCACTTTAGAAGTGGTTTGACTTTATGATCCAAAGACTATAGCAAAAGTGACATTTCAGGTCTATCCTAGAAATAGAGTCTCCCTTTTAAATCAAGATAAATGATAACAGACTTTGGTTGTTTTATTGGCTATCCCAGTACACATAGCAAATACTTCTGAGTCAACAGCTGAGCAGGGATATGCCATTGTATGGTAAAGGATAAAAATAAATGAATTCACTGGTCTATGGCCCTCCCCAATGAGAAGGACAAATGATTTTCCTGGACAATGTAAGTCCAATATCCAATATAAAGTTAAATCAACCTTCTCAGGTCATGGTGATGGAATAGAGTGCCACTGTCACCTGTCTTTAGAAAGAATTTGAGCATGATGCCAACAAGAACTGCATGTAACAGCTAAAGGATGAGCAGTTGTAAGACGATTCTCACTTCTTAACCCTTGTGTAACTTGGATTTTTTTTATATAATGATTCATCTTTTAACAGAAAATCAACGATTAACACTGAAAAACAAGAATTCAAGAAAGTTATATATATATATATATGAATATATATGTATGTGTATGTACATATACATATATATCGATATCTCTCTACCTACATAGTGGTTATTTATAATAATGAAATATTAGAATAAACCTAAATATCTTACAATGGAGAAATAGTTGTCAGTCATGGCCCATACACTTGATTGAATAACCATTGCATTAAGAATAACCAACAAGTACCTCTAGCAACATTGGAACTACACAAGAGAAATATTAAAAGAAAAAAATCATGTTAAAAATAGTTTTCTTCATAAGCATCGCCATGTGAAAAAAAATGGAAAGTCTAGAAAAAAATAGGCAAAATTAAAAATAGCTCTGTTAGAATGATAGCTATTTTCTTAATATCATTATTATGGTATATTGCTTTTATAATTCAACATTGAAAATTACCTTTACAGTCGACTCTCAGAAGAAAGAACAACTCTTCCCCAAAACTAATCATAGCTGTGTAAATCTGTGTATTCTACAAGGGTATTTATCACAGTGCTTTTTTGTATAATGAAAAATTGGGAACAATCTTAAATGTCCAAAAATATCTGATTAGTTTAACAAATTAATACATATTTAAGAGAAGGACTACTATGCAGACATTGACTAGCATGTTTTCAAAGATCATTTAATTACATTAGGAATAGAATAATTACTTATTCTTTATAAGTAGGATAAGAAGACAGATGTGGAATTCTAGAATGCATCATTATAAGCACATATAGTGAAAAATTACTAGAAGTGTATAACATATATCAAAGTATTAGCAGAAGTAATCTATGGACAGTTTATATTGTTCTTTACTCATTTCCATATTTAGTGTTCTTTACAATAATAATTTAGTCCCTTTTAAAATAATAACAGAAGGAAGCACTCTCTGAGAAGCTTACACAATTTAGTAATGTGTTTCTTAGTTTAAGCCAATGTCAGTTACAATAAATTCCCAGTCCCCTGACTCATGATTCTTTTATAATCCATTCAATGCTTCATATTGTGGCAGGCCTAAAATAGATGCCAAGAATCATTTTCTTTGGGTTGGTTCTTAAGTATCTTAAGGGAAGGGATGTCAGTCTCTTAGAAATAGCATCTTCAAGTCTTTGTGAAATTATTTTGATTATTTTATAAATGACCCTAATATATTTATCTCTCTGAGTCTTCCTCATGTCCTATTTCTCATTTGTCTGAGTTCATTCAAAGGGAGTTCACTCCCCGCATTTTAGGATCCATCAACTGGTTTCTTCAGTACCCGCTAGGGATGCCAGATCCCAAGCTTCATTATGTGGTGTTTCATCCAAATACAGAAGTGGTGGAAGAGGCCAGAAACTTAGGATGTGGGGCTAGCCAGCTTTGCTGCAAAGAAGCAGCCAAAGGAGAGGGTCCCTCTGGGTCAGGCTGAATCGCCTTCAGGTGGAAGAACAATCTGCTGAGGGCCTGGTTATCATGACACTAAGCAAATTTGAGGAGGAACATATGATGTGTCCAATACAGTAGAGAAGATAAACAGCATACCTGGAAAAGTGGTTGTCTGGGGTTCAGTTCTCCCAGAAGCAGACTGAGACAAGTAATTGAGTGCAAACAGTTGGTTGGAAGGGGATTGCAGGAAGCACCTATGGGAGAACTGAGAAATGAGACAGGAGAATAAAATCCATAAGGGGTGCATTATTTGCATGTTATTTCAGTTGGCAAGTAGGGTTCTTTAGATAAACTGACTGTTATCTCATCTTGGAGATGGGGAACTGAGTTATTTTTTCACTAACTTTCATCTGTGATTGATTGAAGTCTGCTCCCTAGCACGCCTCCCTCCCCCACCCCGCCCCAGCCAAGCACATGGGCTGAGCAGGCACTGAGAGAAGATGCCTATTTTATAAAAGCTACATGTGCTTGCAGTTGGAAGCCAGTAAGTGAGCATACACACTGCTGGTGAATGCTGAGGGAGTACGGAGCATACCAACAGTATGTACACCAAGCAGAAGTATAAATAAGGGTCAGAAAATGCAGATCAAGCTGTGATAGATTCCCCGAATCAAATAGAAACAAAAAGGGAACATTATAAATTCTTCAGTAATATATCGTAAAGATTAATCTTAAGACAGTCTCCAGAAGGGATAGCGGGGGAAAACATAGAATCTGGTGGACCATCTAGAGTAAAGTTAAAAATTTAAATGGCCCCACTGCCCACATGAAATAACCACCTCCTGCTCCTCCAAAAAAAATTCAGAAAGGTTAAAAATCTAAAGACAAACACGCAAAAATTTGCTGAAAGAACTTATTAGCAGGGGGAATAATTCTGTTTAATGCAGAATGACACTGCGACTTTATATTAAAAAAACCTTCTGGGGGCCAGCACGGTGGCATAGTGGTTAAGTTCCTGCACTCTACTTTGGTGACCCAGGGTTTGTGAGTTCAAATCTCAGGTGCAGACATACACACTGCTCATCAAGTCATGCTGTGGCAGCATCCCACATATAAAATAGAGGAAGATTGGCACAAGTGTTCGCTCAGGGACCATCTTCCTCAAGGAAAAAGAGGAAAATTGGCAAAAGATGTTAGCTCAGGGCCGATCTTCCTCACAAAAAAAACCCCACAAACTTCTGTACATTTAAATCAACAAAACAATAAGCAACACAATTAGGAAACACACAAATTTCATGTAAATGACAAGGTTGATAACTCTACAATCTGTAGAACTCCTTCATTAGAGTGAAGGGCTTAGTCAAACTTCCTGGATTAGATTCCTGTCTCCACCACTTAACAGATATTGACCCTAAGGAAGTTAGTTAATAAATCTCTTTCAGAATCAGTTTAGGTTTTTTAATTGGTGTAAAAGTAATGCCTAGCACACAAAAATTGTGTGGGCATTAAGTGAGATAATAGATTTTAGCACATAGGCAGCTCTGAGTAAATGTTAGCTCTTATTACCTACTACTATTACTTTTACCACCAGTATTAAACACCACTGTTCTTTCCACTATTACCATTACTGTTATTGTTACTAAAATAACTGTAATCACACTAAAAGGTGAACACTCAATAAAATCTCATCTTCTCGTTTCTCTTCTCTCTCTCACACACACAACCAGACACAAATGCCCCCCAAATATTTTTGAAAACTAATTAGAAAATATTAAGGTGATGAATTATATAAACAAAATACTCATCCTTAACTGTTAAATGTTTTTTTTTTTAAATAATAATATCACATTGTAATACTTGGAGGGAGAAGTATGTTTCTGTACTTTTTTGGGGGAGGTTATTGACACAATTTTATAGTAATTTAGCACTATGTATCAGCTCAAAAAGCATCTTAAAGGAAAAAATGCAAATAATTATGTAAATTATGTAAAATATAAATAAAATTGCAGCAATAATTATGATAGCCAAAAATTGGAAACCATACAAAAACCCATCAGGAAAGGTTTGGTTAAAGTTATATGTTCACATGATGTAATACCAAGCAACCATTAAAATGACATTTTGGAAAAATATTTAAAGGCATTAAAAAATCTTCACAGTGTATAGTAGATAGAAAATTTGATGGATAAAAAAATTATCTAATCTCCATATTAAAAAGTCTATATATAATAATTAAGAATGATGATGATAACATTTAAAATGTATTATGTGAGTTAGCTTATTTAATTCTCATAAAAATTCAGTGAAACAAATATTCTTACCCTCTCTGTTATACAGATATGACCACAGTAGTTAAAAGAACAAAGGTTATACAGTTAGTCAATAGGTTACATACAAAAATATTGAAGAGGAATAACCCATGATCACAATGAATATTCAAGGTAGTCATGGTGGTGGTGGTGTGTGTATGTGTGTGGGTGTGTGTGTGAGACAAAGAGAGAGAGTGTTTATATATGATATATTAGGAGTTTGATTTTTTTTCACATTATCAGAATTTCTCCAAAGAATGTGTATTGCTTTGCTATTCATGGTTGTTAGATGAGAGAGCTCTTAAACAGAAAAGAAGTAGAAGAAATAAAGTGGAAATTGAAAGTCCAAGAAACAGCCTCTGTTTTCAATAAATATTATGGTATGTTTTTAGTTGAATGGTAATGGTTGTGTGATCATTATAGATTTTTGTTTCCTTTTAATATCTGAAATGTGATGAATTAGCCTATGGAATGTGTTTAGTTCGCAACATAGATTATAAATAAGAAAAATTCTGTGGTCTTAGTGAGCTTCTGGACTAGTAGGCTAGTTGTGTTGTTTCATCAAGTTGCAGAAATGCAGAGAAGAGCGATACCATTTAATCTGGGAATTCATGAAGATTTTATGGGGAAAGGAGTACTGGAAGTGTGTTGTGGAATATTTGGAAATAACACGAAAAGGTTTAGCACACAAACACAATTACAAGCTGGACTTATTTTAACATTATGGAGAGTTCTATATTTGTGATACTACTAATATTAATAGAGCTCATTTCTTTAAGAATTCAACCCCAAATTTTATTCCATGTACTAAACAAAACTAGCCTTACAATTCTGGCTCATAAGTACTGATGGCCCTGGGTAGGGTCCTACTACCATGGAGAACTGGGATCTGTCAAGGTACTCACTGGCATTCATGGCTCAACTCATTAATTTATTTTAAATATATTTATGGAGTTCTTGTTATGTTCAAAGCACTATGTTAGGCACTGCAGCACACTAATGAACAAGACAGACACAAATCAGAAAACAAGTTTCTCCTCTCATAGAATTTCAATCTATCAATTTGTACAATTGGTTCCAATGGCAGTAAATTATAGGAAATATATCCAAGTCTGAAAACCAAAGCATGTTTTCTACGCAGCTCCAACCTGAGCATTTTATAAAAAGGATGTACCAACAGAGCTGAACTTATGAGTCAAAAGGAAACATCTAACTCCTAACAGTATGAAAGATGAAGTTAAAGGAGAGGACAAGGCACTGTAGGTTGCACAAAATATTGCACAATAAATGAATTGGGCATTTTTTTTCCAATATTAAATATATATTATTTACAAAGAACAGTCCTAGATGCATCTATCAGTGTGCCCTTTTACTCTAGTAGCAGATAGCTAAGAATGTAGAACACTTGGACCAAAAAAGCTATCTTACATATTTGTCCTCAAAGATACTCTACAATTGGTTAACCTCTCTCTCTCTCTCTCCAGATCTAGTCTACATACCATCCCTCACAGTTTCCATGTGTCCAATATCTCTGCTTGGGACTGCAACTCAAATGCAACAAAGGTCAAGCAGGTGTCATGAAAGAGTGCAGTGGGCCAGCTGGGAGCTGTGGCAAACTGGAGAGTACCTGCCCCATCTGAAGAGGGTAGTGGTTAGCATATGATTGAAGAGCTTGATGTCTAATTATTTGCAAACTCGTCTCTCCACTTACTAGGTAAATGGCCTTGGTTGGGCAAAGCAAGTTACTTATATAGTTTGTGTCTCAGTATCCATATTTGTAAGTTGTGACAATAATAAGACCTAACTCTTAGGGCTGTGATTCATTCATTCAGTATCTATGTATAAAATATCTACTCTGATGGACATAATGTTAAGGGCTGCACATACAGCAGTGATCAAAAAGGCAAAGTCCCAGCTCTCTGCAATTTACATTCAAGTGGGAGTGAAGTAACTAACAAATTTTTTAAAAATGATGATAATATATAATATGTCCGTCATTGAAAAAAAAGGCTATATGGGCACAGGTGAGTAGGGATTGGCTATTTTAGTGGGCTTGTTATTGTAGAAATGGTTGTTTGCATTTTTCTACAGGCTGTATTTTACATAGACTGTTCTCTCTGTGAAGGAAGTATTTGAGGAGAAAATTGAATAAAGTGAGAGATCTGGCTGTGAGTAGATTAGACAGGAAGAGCTGTGCAGGTAAAGCCACCCACTGCCATGCCTCAGAAAGTGGCACATGCTTAGCATATTGGAAAATAGCATGGGATCCAAAGCCTCTAGAACAGAGGGAGAAAGATCAAGTTGTGGGTGAAATCAAAAGATCATGCAGGGCCTTTTAAATGATTACAATGGTTTTGGTCTTTACACTGAAAAAGATGGGAAGCTAGAGGACAGTGTTGAGCTGAAGAGTAAAATGACGTGACTTGAGATTTCAGTGAGTCGCCATGGCTGTGGCGGCTTTGGAGAGAATAGACTGATGGAGTTGGGAAGGGGGCTCAGAGAAAACAGGGATACATGGCTGCTCTTGATGGTTGCTTGAGCGAAGGAGGTAATGGTGAAGGAGATTCGTGGTTAGTTTCAGGATGTATTTGCAGGTAAAGGCAACAGGATTTACTCACAAGGCATGTAGAAGGAGTTAAAGATTTTTGGTCAAGGCAAGTGCATGTTGGAGTAGATATTTACTGAGTTAGGAAAGGCATGGGGAGAAGCAGATTTTGAGCTTGGGAAATCAGGAATTCATTTGTAAGGATTAGATGGATGTTGCAGATCAGCTGCTAAAACAGCACTTGGCGTATAGGTGAGTGATAAAGTTTAGCTATAATTGTTATCATTCTCTTCATTTCTATTTATTGTATTAATGCAAGAACATTGCTGTCACAAGTTTTGCTTTTTCAAAAAAAGCTGTAAATTTTATCTCATAATAAAATACCCTGATTTTAAATGTCACAAACCATAAACCTCTTATTTTAGCTGCAGCTTAAGTGGAAAGTCCTGTGTACACATTAATGATATCTCACTTAAGCACTGGCCAGGTCTCAGCTTTGCTACCTTAGATCTTTCTCTGAATCCATGGGAACTTGCTCAGTTCTTGAGCAGGTCAAGAAAGTATAGGAAATTTAATTCTCCAGGGGCATCCCTCAACCAATGGGGTTCAAGCCTTGGTTTCAACCAACTTTTGATGGATAAATTTGAAGGGAATGTTGTGATTGCTCTTTTGCAGTTCTTCAGAGAACTGCATTCTTGCCCAGCAAGAATGACTCCAATTGCTTAGAGTGGTTAATAGCTTAATGATGCACACTCTATCAGCTTTTCCTCTATCCTGTCTGACTCCCTCTGGGTTCCTGTGATCACCTCTAAAATAAAAATAAACTATCTGAACCCGAGTTCCTGTCTTAGGCCTTGCTTTCAATGGAATCAATACTAGACAATAGCTAATAAAAAGAAAATAATCTGAAAGATAAAAATACACATCAGGCCACCAGCTTGCTACCAATACACCATCATTGTGTATGTCATTAATCCATGAGCAGTTGTACTCTGCTTGACCTGGTGTCCTATCCATAACTCAAGACAGAAAAATCCCCACTTTTTTCAGGAGAGTTTACATGATCATAAAGCATTCTTAATATAAGATATAAGCTAATTGGCACTAGGAAAAAAAAGACATATACACAAATTTGGTTCTAGTTCTGATCTCCGGAAGAGAAAGTAGGAGGTAATATTAAAGAAGTATCCCTTTATGTGCAAGGCATCAGGTTAGGTCATATATATTTCACTGAATATTCCTTGTCATTGACCTTGGGAGAAGGCATGCCTTCCATTTCAGATTATAAACAAGGACATACAAGATGTAAACTGTCCAATATCACTCATCTAGTTTGTAACAGATCCAAGATACAAAACATGATGTCTGACATCTTAGTCTACACTCTTTTAAGTCCATAAGGCTACAGACTATGAGATTTAATTATTATCTTAGGCTTCCTTGCTTTGATCAAATATCTGTTAATTTAATTAAGCCTATAGGGAGAGATTCAGATTTTATGGGGTAAGGAAAATTCCAGAATTCTGGAAATTAAGTTTTATCTTCGGTGGCAAAAAAAAGATGGAATGAGAAAGAAGATGAGAATTAGGTGAAGATATTGTAATTGTAAGCATGGCCTACTTTTAGAGATTTGACTTATAAGGAGTTGGAATACTTTCAAGAGAAAAGTTTATAACTGTGAATCATTCAGAATATTTTCTTTTTTTTCTCCAAGTCACATAGAAATTTGCCTCATAAAATATTTTGAATCTATTCAATCTGATCTAAAACTTTTTATCAATTTAAAGTTACTCATTTCCTCTTATAAATTTTCAGGAAACGTGTTTATATGGATTCAGAAAGTATTGAGGATATCTTCAAGGGATAATGGCTTGTTTTAAGCATTAAATATTTTTAATATAAATCTAAATTCAGACACTAACATCCATTGTCCACTAGATTTTATTCAGTTTTAGTAATATCCAATTAAATCCCAATTAAATGCAATATGTTTCTATTAATTTAATTAATTCTCATATCTATCAATAGCCTTCATTTATTTTAGACTTTTTCAATAAACGTTTGATTAAATCACTTTATTGCTAATTCCTTTTCATAAATTTCAATCCACTTCCAGTTCATTCAATCTATATGCCTAAAATCGATAGCATATATCCAGTATCAAGGGGGCTCTTGGCTGAGATGGGAACCAATCTATCTCCTTTAAATCAATGTGACACAGGACAGAGCACGGTCCCCATAAAAGTCAATACTTCTATGTTAAGCATCACTGCTGGTTTGCAATTGCTAAACCTGCTAAAAATAACTCAAAGTCAGCAAGACTCAGTGTTTCTGTATAATTCTGCCAAGTTTCACAACCCATTACAAACACTCGTCTTTGGACTTATCCATTGCCAGTGTTCACTACCTTTTCAAACATGAGGAGCAGCCCTGAGTCATAGTGAAGGGAAAGGGGCTCTGGAACCAGGCTGCTTTGCTTTGAATCCTGCCTCTGCCAATTCTTCACAATGTTACATTGGTGGGGAAAATTGCCCAACCCTTAGGTGCCGGGTTTCTCCTGAAATAATACTACTATCTACCATTTTGGATTGTTGGCTGGATTAAAATGTTTGGAAGAATGTCTGACCCACAGAGATTTCACAGTTTTAGCTGATATTTTAACCATAGTTTATGGTTACAAAAACTAGCATGTATTAAGCACCAACCACGTGACAGACTTTTTTTGTTTGACAGACTATTTTTGTGGTTTATACCATTATATCATTCATTATACACAGAAACTTTGTACACTAGGTACTGTTTTCCTTGGTGTCCAGATAAACTGAGGCTCAGACAATCAGTTGATAAAGTCCCTAATGTTATTCAGTGATACAGATAGATTTGAACCAGGCGCATTTAAATCAAACCTATCCTGATTCTACAGTGTTGTGCTGCCCTCCACTATTGGAATTTTCCTCTATGTGTCAAACATTTATTGTAAAACCTTCCTATTGTAATAACATGTTCCTGGACCCAAAAAAAAATAGATATAGGTATAGATACCATAGATATTGATAAGAGATAGAGATAGAGAGAGATGATAGAAATAGAGATAGACCTGGGACATGATTTTCACTATAGTCAGGACATAATGGCTTTGGAAGAAGAGTAAGGGAGCCTCATAGAACTTTCTCCATCATTAAGATTAGTGGGTCAGCATGGTTTGCTAACTTCACCTTCAATGACGTCATTAGGAACATCCATATTGGATACATAAGTATGACAAAATTTGGATTGGACAAAATGTATACAATTCTATAAAAATACACAGGTATCTACCAGGTTTTCTGTGGGCTATTATGGACATATAGAACATACTGCCTAATTACCTACGGATATCTCTACCTTCAACAGTGCTTAAAATACATTTGTAAGGGGGGCCAGCCCTGTGGCCTAGTGGTTAAGTTTGGTGCACTCCACTTCAGCAACCCGTGTTTGGTTCCAGGTGCAGACCTACACCACTTGTTGGCAGCCATGCTGTGGCGGTGACCCATACACAAAGTAGAGGAAAATTGGCACAGATGTTAGCTCAGGGTGAATTTTCCTCAGGAAAAAAAAATATTGTCAGCTAGAGACAGTAGCTGAGGCCAAAGGGGGAAAAAATGGAATGGGATATTCTACTAAGTTTGTCTGGAATAGGAATATCAGAGATTTAATGAGAGTTCAAAGCCCTTAAAAAAAGATGGGGTTAGGACCAAGAAGGCAAAGTACAAACAACAAATCTATGTCCAGGAGTAGGACTGAAAATAGGCTGTAGTAACAGGTACTGGATACTTGGTGGAAACGAGTATGAAATGTGAACAAGCTGGGAATCAAGTGAGGAAAATCCTAGGTTGGCCTTTAATGTTTCTGTTGGTCCTGTGGTTTTCTATCACCTATTTTTAGGCAAGAATGTGATGGGAAGATATGCCCTGGCATCTTCAAATAGGATCAATGTGACCATGGGTAAGTCAAGGCAGTTCCTATATCTCTACAGACTTTAATTGGTAGCAGACGAAGTATGTCACTTACAATAAGTACTTAATGAAGATTTATTGGCTACTCGAGTGAAGGTATTCGGATGGATAGTGGTTCCTGCCACTATTTAGTAGACTCTGTGAAGAATGGAAATTTGGTATCTGCCTTCAAAAAAATGTATAAATCTGCTTCCTCATAGTATGCGTGGGTAAGTACATGTCTTTTGACAACTTCTCTGGAGGTATGAACAAAATGTTCACATTCTACACGTAACACTAAAATCTTTTTTTTCTTTTTAATTTCTGTCTGGGGTTGGCAGTAGTGTTGTTCATTAATAAACAATTGTTCATTATGAAAGATTTAAAATGGTTTGGGAAAGACATGTTAGGAATTTAAATGAAAATAACACATTCCCATGTTGAAAAAATAATTACAATTTGCTATTATAATGTTAGTTTTGAAGTGTTTGTAATAACGTGAAGATGTCCAGTCAAGTAGAAAGAAAAAGTAAAATAAAGAAATCTAAAATAATAAGAACAACCAAAATCCAAAAGCCTAATTTAAAAATCTTTACCATCTTACAAATGTAGTCATTTTAAGGGTAGATTCAATGTCATTTCTGTGCATGAGGCTTCGTTACCTTTTTAACAAGTAAAAATCCATATTTTCCCCTCTAAGACTACCCTTTGCTTGTCTAGAAATATAAAATGTCTTGAGCAGAATTAAAATAGTAGACAAGATTTGGGCAAGTCTCAAGAAGATTATCACTTGTGGACATTATATCAGACGGAGTAGGAGTAGCTTTTTAATAGACAAGGAGTAGTTTATAAAAGCCACAACTGCAGCCCAAATGAGAATGAGATATAAAATAAGTTATTTTTATCCTTATTCATAACTTGAATTGCAATTTAAGGTAGTTTTTTTTTTCAGAAGAAAACTATAAATGAGTTGATATTTTCCCCAAATTCTCCACGTATATCATCATGAATTGTAACTTTTTCTCCAATATTCTAAAATTTGACTGTTGTAATACAATAGTACTGTTAGAACATAATGGCCTTAAGATTGGATCAAACCAGAATGAGAGTAGCCCATGGGTAGGAGAAGTGGCATTTTGTTTTCTTATACAAGACAAGTTTGTGTTCTTAAAATCATGAAAAGTATCTTCTGAATCAATTTCAAGAGCAGACAGAAACTGGAAAATAAGTAAATAAGTGGAGATAGGGAGAGCTGAGAAAAGGAGTGAGTTGAGGGCAGAGGTTCAAGAGTGGGGCTATGAATGGAGTCTTTACTGGAGGACCCATTAACATTGTGTTCAGAAGTTGCTGTGGGGTCAAACAAGTGGCTTATATGAGCTGCTGCATACTACACAAATTGCAACCATTTAAAGAACAAAGAACAATTCAAGAAATTAAAAGAAAGGAGAAGGAAAACTGGAATTGGAGATAGGTATGAGAAGAAGGATTTAATACAGTCATGGAAGCATTAGCTATCATGAATTCATTTCTTATCCCTCTACTGCATATGCTAGCAATAATACCTTGAGTGAGATTAATTCTTATACCTCCGCTAAGAATCAATAATCCTGTGAGCTCTGGTATTTTAAAGCTAGGTTTCTTTGTGAAAAGATTTTGGCTCAATTGCTAAATGCATACCATTTTATATTAGGAACAGTGTAAATAATTCAAGTATCTTTAGTGCACCTGCCAGAAGAATGAAGACGATTTCAAATGTACATGAACATAAAAAGCAAAGGTGGTAGGTAGGAAGACAAGGTCCCTGAACCCTCGATTCTGTCTTGTCATCTGATAGCTGTGTCGGGCCAGTATTTCCCATTATAAGACAAAAATGAATCCATATTGATCTCTAATCTCTCTTGAGCATTCTTTGGAAAAATGATATTTATCCTCAGAGGAGGTACCAATCACAGCAGAGCTGTAATGATTTGTTTCAGATGAAAAATGAGCATGGAGTCAAATTATACTAAGCTCTGGGGCAATGTGTTTGCTTTATTTTCTCTTCTTTCTCAGTCAGGGTGAATATTGTTATTTAAAACTCTATTACCTCTCACATTTAGATAAAACCTATGGCATCTTATTGTATAAAGTAGTTACATGCAGTACAAACATAATTTGCATCTCTACTGTCTATTTCTCCAACTGAATTAAAAAGACATGAGTTTTTTATTTATATACCCCACCCTTCATACCATGCTATGCACACAGTAAGATAATGTTGGTTTAATGAATGCTTGAAAAAATTCTGTTCAAATATTAGGAAAACAGGTGTTCTTGCACTAATTCTATTGGCTTAATTGAGTCCAATTGCATATATCTTTTATTGTGAGCCGATTCAAATCCTTTTTGGAAGAACATAGAGTATAAATCATAAATTAACAAAGATTATAGTGATTTATGGATTCATGTTCCTATAGAAGACCAAATGTTCTACATTTCCAATCATCTCGACAATCCCAAGAACTGATAATCTGGGACTTCTGTTTCTATTCAGTGTTCACTTACTGACGTGGTTCAGATTGAAAATGGCATGGAGGTTGTTGTCACTAACACCAACTGTCTTATCTGACTATAAGTTTCCTTTGGCTCCCATTAAACTTTTGAACTCCTGGTGAAGAATCTGGAAAATTGTGAGTATCATCTTGGCATATACTCCCAATTTTGATCTGAGGAATTGGAATTGACTACAGTTTATATTAGATTGTGCTCAAACGTTTTCACAAGTTAATTCATCAAAACGCAGATATGTTTTCCAAATACTGACTAATTTTTAAATTCACATTAAATTTGCGGAGACATTTAATCCATATGCTTTGCACTGTAACTCATCATTTTGTAGGCGAGAACGGGTCTAAGTTCAGGACTATTTTTTGACTAAGACACTTTGAATGTTTTTAATTAACATTTAAGGCTTTTTTTTTAAGGCAGGAAGTTATGTTTGACAAAGTTAAGGCCAAACACCAAAAGGTTAGTGTTTTGTCTAGAACTCAGCATACATGAATCTTAAATGAATTTTAAGCCTGGCTAAAATAAGCTGTCTCACTCCTCAAGAAAAGTGATAGGGAATAAGTTTGCCTTTAAGGAACTTATAAGTGAGTATTTAACACTAGCTATGTTCAAGGAAAGGTAGATAGAAAGGAATCAGTTTGTTAAAGAAAATAAATCCTTGTATACTAATCATTAGGCCATGTATACATGCATAATTTCTTTTATGTTTTAGAGGAATTCAATAATTTGGGCCCACAGTTTTTCTCTTATAGAGTTAAGTTTAAAACCTACCTCTGAAACTGCCTACCTTAGATACATCAGGTAGTACCTAGTCAGGGCTGCGTGTGTGTGTGTGTGTGTGTGTGTGTGTGTGTGTGTGTGTCAGAGAGAAAGAGAGAGAGAGAAAAGGAGGAAGGGTAGGAAGATGGGGCTTCTGTGGTCATGTCTAGTGTTGGGAATCATTGATGGACTTTTCTCTGATGATACTCTGACAAAATGAAGATGGTTTAGGAGGGTCTGGAAAATGAATCACAATTGTCCTTTTCAAAGAGTAAAGAACAGATGGGAAAGTGGGTAAGAAAGGAGGCATTGGGTGTTGGAAGGAAAGGAAGAGATTAGAGGAGAATCAGAGCTTTGATAACCAGAAGTAAATTGAGGGCTGGGTGGTAGCCAGCTTCCGAAAGGATGCCCAGTGATTCCTGTTTCCTGGTACTCGTGCTCTTGTGTAGTATCCTCATACACTGAAGCAAGCTGGCCTGGTGACCAATAAAATATGACAGGAGTGATGGTGTGTAATTTCTGAGGCTAGGTCATGAAAGTCATCACAGCTTCTGCCCTGGTCCTTGAATTAATCCCTCTGAAGGAATTCAGTCTCTATGCCACGAGAACAATAAATAAGCTCTACATAAAGAGGAGCTGAAGCTCTGGCCACAAGCCAGCACAACCTTGTTGGTCATGTGAGTGAGCCACCTTGGAATAACACTCTCTAGTCTCAGTATAACGTTCAGGTGACTACAGTCCCAGCTGACATCTGATTGTAACCTCATGAGGGATCCCGAACAAAACCACCCAGCCAAACTCCCAAATTCCTGACCCGCAGAAACCATGATAAATAATCGCTCATTATTATCATTTTAGGTCATTAAGTTTTGAATGGTTGGTTACATAGCTATAGATAAATAAAACAGTAGAAAAAGTCAATTCAGGAACAGAATATACTCATTCACTCAAACATCAAATATACATTGAGGGCCAGGTTCTTTGAGGTTTTAATGGAGAAAAGATGTATATAATCCAGGCTTAGAGAACTTACATTCTAATGAAGGTGGATCATTTTTCAAAAAAGCATTTTAAATGTTAACAAATTAGTAATACAGTAATTATAAATTTAGACATTTCTATGAAGGGAATAATAAGGGGCTGAAATGAAGAAAATCAGGGGTTAATTGGGGGAAAAACTTTTAGAAAAAATGCTTGCAGCAGCCCCCCTGAAGAGATTATATTTAAATCAGAATAAGAAGGCTGAGAAGGAGCTAGTTCATTCATCTTTGGAGGGAAACACAGACCCATGTGTGCAAAGTTCCTGGGCTGAGGAAGAGTTTAGTGTATTTAAAGGAAGAAAAGAAGGTTGGAACAGACTAAGTGATGAAGATTATGCACAAGGAAGGCAGAATGGGAGGTAAGGGCTAGATTTTGTAGAATTTCATAGACCATAGTAAGAAATTAGGATGTTCAGCGGTAATCCACTGAAGGGTTTTGAGCAAAGGAAGTAACATTCTCAACAAATTCAATTAATGGTAGGGACAAAAATACTCCTTCTTCATAACAATGATAGTTTCTTTAGGGATTGAGTATTTCTGATGACTAGTCAAGGGTCCATGCCTGAGTGACATTTCTTGATAAATTCCAGTATTTCTACTTATCTTGAATGTGTTCATTCGGTGAAGAACCATGAGATGAACATGTTGTGCAAACATTTGGAGAAGGATTCTTGGTACATAAATTTGTTACTGTCTATTTTTAGAGAATTTAATATCCTCAAGAATAAGCATTTTGTGTTTAGTTTGTATTTGGAATTCTGTAATACTATGAAGACATAGCAGTAAAGAACAGAATCATTTCTATGGAGTGTTATGGGTCTAAGAGGTGAAGAATCTTCCAAGACAAAGACCTGCTGAATTATAGTTTATAAAATGCCTCACTGTAATCAGGACAACCATTTGGTTTACCTAGATCCCCAGCTCAGTATTCCAAAGGAATCATCACCCATAGTAAGTAGAATCATCTTTTTTCTAGTCTGAGGAACCCTAATTGTGCTGAATCATAGTACAGACACGATTTGACAAAATGTAATAATTCAGGTAACATTCAAAAAAGAACACATTAATTTTGGATTTGCAATTTGCTACAATTCAAACAGCCTTATTACTTTAATAGTGGATATTCAATTTGAATTTTGCAATTTTTTCCCAAAAGGGTTGAGTAACTCAAATTACGTAATTTGCATTCTTTAAAAATGCATTTCTCATCAGTGTAAAGTACTATTTGTCACCTGGCAGGTAATAATTTCCTATCCCAACTCTTAGTTCTGGTGAATATTTTCCCCTTCAAAGAATATATTAAATCAAAAGAACACAACATTTTATGCTAATGCAATCTTAGTAAAGGCTGAGATAAAATTTCAAGTACTGATAATTATGAAAACCCTACAAGAAGATTCTAGAAATATTGGTTTCCCTTATTCCTGGGGATGCTATGCTGTCAAAAAAGAAATGATTTTATATATTCATTTTCAGAAGGTTACTTCCAAGGGATATATTTCCATGAAATGCCTTTCTCAAACAAGCTATTTAATTTACCAACTGTTGAACAACCACATTTCGTGATTATGCATTTGCAAGAGACACTAACGTATATCATGTATGTTTTTGTATTTAGAATGATCATTTTAATTTTAAAGTATGCATCGGCTCAAAATAGTAAATTTTTTGAATAAAGTGCATTCAATAATTCAATTATGTAAACATTTATTTAGTACTCATTTTGCTTAAAGATTTTGCTAAGAGTCGGGGATTCAAAGAAGAAAAAGATTCTCTTCAACCAGTGCTTCGTATGGTTCAGGAGGTAAAGCATTTCATACTACGTTACTATGGTTTTCTCTGGAACAAATAAAAGAACACAGGCACCATAATGACCTTGGGAAGAGATCAAAGTGAAGGAAGGCTTCCTGGAGGAGATGATACTTGAGCTGGGTTTGAAAGCTGAGTTAGAGAAGCAGGGAAAAGTATCATAGGCAGAAGGACCAGCATGTCCAAAGACAGAGAGTGAGAAAAACACTCTTCAGTTGTGGAAAAGTAACTGTTTGACAAAGCTGGGTCCTAGCATATATATATATATATATATATATATATATATATATATATATATATATATATATATATATAATTTTGCAGGGTGGGCAAAAGGGGAAAATAATAAAAGAAAAGCAAGATTAAAAGGGACCTTCTTTGCTGTATTGTGATATTGTGATTCTATTCATAAGGCAAAAGAAAACCATGGGGATATTTTTACTCTGATTTTACATCTACTTAAAAATTAGCTTATGGATTTTTTTTTTAAAAATCATCCTCAGTTGTGTTTGCCATGCTGATATTATCTTAACTCTAAATTTTTGAAAGAGAAACTCAATACCCTAATACTCGTGAAGGTGGCTGGCATGTCAACCTTAGAGAGCAAAATCCTTAATTAAGGCTCAGATCAGCCACAGTGAAGCAGCAATGTTTCCCATATTGATCTGGATGAACTGCTCAGGAGAGTGAAAATGCCATTGTCTCTGTTTATTTTCCTTGCAGAGCCAGAAGTTGAGTTTCCACCACTTGGGCTTCAGCAAAATAAACTGATGATGCTCCACTCTGGAGACTGACCACTGAATCTCCTTCACTATTTCTGGAAGCTGAACAAGGCCATAGCTGCCCATCAGGAAGGGTGTCACGTTCCCTCTGGCCACCATCTCTGGGGACCTTGTTTTCAGAACACTGGTGTGAAGGTGATCTTGAGGACAATATGGGAGACCGACAGCAAAGTCCTGACTGGAGCACTTGAGGAAATAAACCAAGTTGCTGTTTTGAGCAGGAAGTCATTGATCCAAGTGAAAAATAGGAACCCACCCTCCCACCATCACCACCAAAAAAACCTCTTTGCTTCAGTCTGGTTTTTATGTAGCCCGTATTAAGCCACACCAAATGCTCTTTGTGTTTGTGAAGAAATCGGGAAAACCATCTATTGTTTTGTAGTTAAGTAATCATTAAACTGCTTTTAACCAAATTGCAGGGAGTTTATAATTGGATTGAAGACTGTCTCCTAGATATCCTTAGGTGTGGTGTCCCCTTGCCCAGGGACATATTCATGTTAAAATGTTCACAAAAGTTAAGGCAGGTGTAAGTTGTAGATATAATGCAATTAGGCAGCACTGGTGGTCTAGTGGTTCAGATTTGGTGCTCTCACGGCCCAGTTCCTTTCAGGTCAGGGAACCACACCACCCAACTATTGGTTGTCATATTGTGGCAGCTGTGTGTTGCTATGATGCCGAAAGCTATGCCACCCGTATTTCAAACACCAGCAGGGTCATCCATGATGGACAGGTTTCAACAGAGCTTCTAGACTAAGACAGACCAGGAAGAAGGACCTGGGCACCCACTTCCCAAAAAGTTGGCCATGAAAACTCTATGAATATCCACAGAGTGTTGTCTGATATAGTGCTGGAAAGTGAGAGGATGGTGCAAAAAGACTGGGCAGGGTTCCATTCTGCTGTACGCAGGGTCACTGGGAGTCAGAATCACTCTAGGGCGCTAAAAACAACAACAACAAATTATGCAATTATCCACAGTTAGTGTCTTAGGTAGCTTTCCAGCTGTAGAACCTGAGATGATATGCACAGGCAATTAATTCATTAAGGAAGAGCTTCTGGGGAAACTGCCTTCGATCATGCACTAGCTTGGTTCTCCCCCATTTCCTTTTCTGCTTCTCTCATTCTGCTGACAATCCCACAGAGAATAGCTTCTGTCTGAAGAGTAAGTTCTGCCTCAGTATTTCTTGACCCAAACCAAGAGTTCTGGAGCCTTCATACTCCAACACCCATCCTCAGAGGATCCCAAGGGGACTTATATTCCAAATCACTCCAACTCTTTACATGCTGAGAGGAGTACACCAAAGAGGATCATAGATGCCAACTCTTATAAGAAAAAGTATCATGAAGGTGGTAAGAGTATTAAAATAGTAAATAAGTAAATAAAAGTATCCAAGGGGATCTAGTTGAAGCAGAGAAATTATTTATTTTCACTCAGCCAGTGATTTAATTGAATAATGGGTACATAATCAAAGGTTTGGTAAGAAGTCATGGGAACCTTGCCAAAAGAGTTTTGCAATCCAGGTATCCTGAAAATTCATGACATGTAAGCCTTTGAAGTGGAAGCATCTCAGATAAGCATCACTATTTTTCAAAGCATTTCATTTAATGAAATGGCAAAAAAGATTGGAGAGGTGGTTATTTTCATTACAAAGAGATTATAGGCAGTGGTGGACTCTGATGGAAGGATCGTTGGGACAACTGTCAGAATGGAATTCTATTCTGAAATTTGTTTCATGCCAGAGGGTTAGAATATAGGGAGGCTAAACATTTCTGCCTTATTTGCTGTGATGGATACTATGGTACACCAATCAGATTCTTTTCTTCAAAGCTGAGGCACATATTTCCGTTGCTGCTAATAATGTTGGATACTAATGCTTTACAGCTGAGACCTTCCCCAGGAAATTGCCTTTGACCAAAGTGTGCAGTTGCACCCAAGGCTCTGTCCCTTCTCTGGGCACAGTCTGCATCTGATAGGAATTCAAGTATGAAGATCTGACCCCACACCTTATTTTTGAAATACTGAAGTACCCATTAGCAGAGCAACTTGAAGGATCTCTGAGACTTCCTTTATGTTCTGCTAAGGAAGATTCACCCTGAGCTAACATCTATGCCAATCTTCCTCTCTTTGTATGTGAGCCACCACCACAGCATGGCCACTGACAGACAAATGGTGTAGGTCTGCGCCCGGGAACCAAACGCAGGCTGCTGAAACGGAGCATGCCAAACTTAACCACTAGGCCATCAGGGCTGTCCCAGCCTGAGACTTCTTTTGCAATTGCATCACAGTTGAACTTCTCCCTCTGTCCAGTCCTGCTTCTCCAACTCCCTCACAGTTGTTGTTTTCAATTGCTCTCTCTAAGAAACTTCCTGAAGGTATATCTGTGCCTCAGAGTCTGTTTTCAGAGAAATATGATGTAAGAATGTTGGTGACACATTGATCCCAGGAAGCAGAATCTAGAACGGGACTTTACTTTTTACTGTGGTTAAATACACATAAAATAAAATTTACCACTTTAACCATTTTTAAAGTGTACAATTCAGTGGTATTAAGTACCTTCACAATGTTGTACAAACATCACCATTCCCTAGCTCCAGACAATTTTCATTACCCTGAATGGAAACCCTGTATTCATTAAGCAGGAACTCTTCATTCTCCCCTCCCTCCACCCTTAAGCAACCACTAATCTGCCTCTTGTCTGTGTGGATTTATCTATTCTGGATAGTTCAAACAAAATGAATCATAAAGTATGTAGCCTTTTATGCCTGGCTTCTTTTACTTAGCATAATGTTTTCAGGATTCATTCATGTTGTAGCATGTAACATGTTTGTTCCTTCTGATGGCTAAATAATATTCTATTGTATGGATATACTACATTTTGTTTATCCGTTAATCCATTGATGGACATTTGGGAATAGTGCTGCTATGAACATTTGTATACAAGTTTTTTTTGCAAAGCCGTTTTCAATTCTTTTGGGTATATACCTAGGTGTGGAATTACTCAGTCATATGATAATTCTATTTTTCACTAGTTGAGGAAAACCTAAAGTGTTATCCATTGTGATTGAATCATTTTACCACCAGTAATGTATAGGTGTTTCAGTTTCTTCACATCCTCACCAACACTTGTTGTTTTCTGTATTTTTTAATATGGCCATCCTAGTATCTCATTGTGGTTTTGATGTGCAGAATCCTAATAACTAATGGTGTTGAGTATCTTTTCATATAATTGTTTACTCTTTGTAGTCTTTTACCCATTTTTAATTGGATTGTTTGTCTTTTGGTTGTTGAGTTATAAGAGGTCTTTACATACTTAGAATAAGATTTTGGATCTGGATTACATGCTGTCCAGCTGGCAATGAAGACAGCTTCACTGCTGGTGTTCTGACATCATCTGGCATGCTATAGAGGTGCAGATGTGAACAATTTCACGACATCACAGAGATGGGATATTTTGAAATACTCTGGCAGGTGTGATATCTCAGGCATTTAAGAGTTTCTAGGAATCTTGTAATGACAAGTATTATGGCATCACATGCCACTTAGTGGGAGTTATCAATGTATTGGAGAAATACAATGAAAGTTATGTGAGAAATTAATAATCAAACCACCAACTAAAAGGTAAATTCAAAATTCAGAATCCCTCTGTGGTAGCATATAAAAGAGACATCTCCCAGATCTTGATCTCAGAAAAAGCTAAGGATTGAGTTGTAAACTTATTTTTCATGATGCAGAGCTCCCAAATAATATTGAATTCTCAAAGCCAGTAAGTCTGTTATCTGTAGATCAGAATGCTGATTGAGAACAACTAGGACCATGAGATCTGGGATGGGAACATCCATCTTGATTCATTCAAAGATCTAGATTTTCCTGAACTTTCTGTGCCTGCAGAAGTACCTTATTTCTCCTGGATAAAGACTTGGCTCCCCATACCCTTGCTTGCAGGACACATGCCTTCCTCAGGATATACTCCCATCTCCTCTTCTGGTCATCAGACCAATGATGAAGGTCAAGTGTCACAGCATATGCCAATTGGGAAAATCTTGGATCTGCTAAGAAAAGAAAGAGACTACATTGAAGGACATAGTATTTAATATAGCATGTGTCAAAGGAGCTAAAAGAGAATATATGAGACTCAGCTCAGGGTACTGGATATTTTGGGGGAAGATGAACATAAAGTTTGCCAATGGAGTATTTGTCAATACTGGAGGACTCGCCCACAAGATGAGACTTGCCACTATGTAAAGGATCTTGGAAGATGGTGCTAACCTTCTGCTGAGATGGCCCTTGTAATCTTGGAGAAAATGTTAACCCACAGTAAACAAAATAGAAATGCCAATATTGCCATGGCAGAAAGTAGAAGGGACCAAAAGGCTTGTAGAAATGGCGATGTGAGGATAGAAATACTATGTAGCCTGAAAAATTTATCTACTTATATATCATAAGAAGATAAAAGACATTCTATATACTAAGTGATAAGAAATTTGCTGGTGAGAGGGTCACCAGCATTACTGAGAAACTATTGATGCCCGTCTTCTGAGAGCCAGGGCTAAAGGCAGAACATATTGTTATAGAAATTGGTTCCATAACAGCAATAGGGACCATAGGGTCCCAGAAATAATAGAGACCAGATGGTAGTACTTAGATGTCAGGGGGATGAAGGGGGCTATTACTGTAATAAGCAGAAAAGTTGGAATGACAATCAAGCGACTCTAATGCACAGATAGCTATTGAGATGGTAAATAGAATGCAGCATCCCCAGAGGGTAAGATAGATGAGCAGCCAACAAGGATTCTGATTATATATAATCTATATAATCAAAGTAAATCATAAAGTGCCCCCCCAATAAAAAATGATGATTTTTTTCAGACCTGCAATCCATTCATTACAGGAGAGTCCAGAATCCTAAATCCAGTACAAAGGACATGTTGTACAGTAATGATTTTCCCAGTCCTTTCCCAAAGGGACCCATGACCATTTACTTAGGTAGCTAAATACGTACAAAAGGTACTATCCAGACATTTTGAAGATTGTATGAAGCATTTTTACATTAACGATCCAGGAGCTGAGCCTTATTATGCTCCTCTTCCTTCCCTTGGGAATATAACTTATGGTGATCGGGCAATAAAAGATGTCTTGGGCCATGTGTGGCTCACAGTGGGTGCACTGGATTTATGGAACCACTCAGGAGTCATTTTGACGTAGATACACTTGCTTGCTGGAAACACCCCCATCCCCCCACCCCCCAAGCACACATACATCAATTCCTTGGCCTGTGGGATAAGAGCTGTCACAGTAGGGAAGGCCACATGGAAGCTACCCCAGGATTATATTAAGTATCTCTCACTCTATCATAATACTGTCCGAGGGGTCTGGTATTATATGGATGTCCCACACAACCTGACATTTGTCCACAATATCTTTGATATCTATGTAATCAGACAGATACGAAAGACCTGCCTAATATATTAGAACACTTGGCAAGACATGTGAAATCCATAACATGGGAGATGAAACCTAAAAGGATTCAAGGACTCACCACACGAGTATGGTTTTTAAGGGTCTGGTGGTCTGGGGCAAACCAGATGCCCTCTCTAAAGTAAAACACAGATAATTGCATCTTGCATTTCTCACTAATAAGAAGAAAGCATCATGTCCTTTTGTACATTTTCTATGCTAGATGCAGCATATTCCGCACGTTGCTTTAACCTATTTACTGAATGATGCAGAAGACCACAACCAAGTGGAGTTTAGAATTGGAAATGGCTTAATATCTGGTTCCAGCTGTGGTACAAACAGCTCTGCCAGTTGGGTCATAAGACTCAGCAGACCATATGGCATTAGATATTATCTGTAATGGAAAAACATACCATGTGGAATTTATGGCAAGTCCATTTAGGGGAATTGAAATGTAGAACTCTAGTGTTCTGGAGCCATGCCATGCTATTTATAGCAGAAATCTGTACAGCATTTAAAAAACAGATTCTGGTATGCTATTAGGTCTCTACAAAGTATCTGCTCATGGGTTGTCAAGTGGTCATACAATCAGAACTAACCATCATGAACTGGATTCTGTCAGTTTCTAGAAGCCATGTGGTTGAAGGTATCAGCAACAATCCTTCCTAAGTTGAAAATGGTACATCTAAGAGATTTGGGCAGAGTAGGGTCCGAGGGTAAATGAAAACTGCACAAGCAAGTGGCCTGGAACCCCATATCATCAACCACTGCTACACGGGCTCCTCTCCTTCAGCTTACACCTATACTGCAGGCGAGAACATTATGGCCAGCTGATGGGGTAGGAGAAAGGCTGTTTTTTGGTTTACAGGTGTGTTGGCTTGGTGTGTGGGTGAAGCCTAAAACTGACTGCTCCTACACTATAATCCTACTCAGGGATGGCTCTGAATGACTAGTAGGGAGAAATCCTCTCAAGGTCAGTGTTTTGAACTGTGTATCTGGTCATCTATTTTGTGAGGAAAGAGAAGTAACCCAAGGAACGGATATATACACACTCATGGGTAGTGGTAAATGTCATGACCACAAAAGGAGGAAGTGGTCAGACCTATGGGAATGAAAATCCACCTCAAAGGAAGCACTATATAAGCAAGTGAATAGAATAACTTGGTAGTAGCAGTAGAGCCGGGACAAGTTCTCAGATTCTGGATATAGTTGGAAGATAAAGGGAAAAGGATTTCCTGATGGATTGGACATGGTTTGTGGAAGACAACAAGAAGTCAAGGAAGTTTCCAGATTTTGTGTCTGAAACACAGAGACACATACGCAAACACATGTAGAGGTTACTTTAAAATATACCAGAGAAAAAAAATGTTACTAACAGTTATACTCTCAATTTTCATAGTATTTAATTCACATATAATTTTTCTTCTTGCTGTATAGTATTCAGAATATGATTTTGATAGCAACATAATATGTATTGTTTTAAGCATTTCTCTATCCTTGAATAAATTGTTTACCATTTTTCACTATTATTAATAATACTGCAATAATATATTAATGGATATATATTTATTTTTTATATTTGCATTTAGGTTTAATTCTCCAAAATGACATCACTAGCGATAACACTTTAGGAAATACATCTTGGTTTTCTCTTACACTTGATAGTATTTGTTGTTTGTTACATATGTGTGTCTTTGTATGGATATAAAAGACAAATGTTATATATAAGGTACAATATAATATTAAATTTACTATATATAGTTATATTTACATAAACTATAATACATGTTATATATATATAAGCATAAAATATTTGCCAGTCTAATAAGGATACATTATCTTACTTAAAAATGTCTTCATTTGTTTGATTATTATTGAGACAAAAATCTTTTTCCATACACTTGATAGCTACTTAGTATTTCCTCTTTGTAAATGGTTTGTTCGAGTCTTTTTCCATTTTACTTCTTGAATTCTTGGTATTTTTCTCATTGATTTGTATAACTTTTCTATATTAATAAAGACTTTGTCAGTTTGTCACATTTTCTGGAAATACTTTTGGCAGCTTTTTTTGAAATAGACTTTTTATAGCTTTTTGTTGATATGTTGCTTTGTGATTGCTTCTTTATTTCTAAATTTAAAACTGTATCCACACGTCAGAAACTTTTCTTAACAGCCTATTCCATTTTCTCCTAGTTGTCTATGCTTTCATCTTAATACTGAATTCATTTG
Source organism: Tapirus indicus (assembly GCA_031878705.1). Lineage (NCBI taxonomy): Eukaryota > Metazoa > Chordata > Mammalia > Perissodactyla > Tapiridae > Tapirus > Tapirus indicus. Next base: position 23,976,409 of record CM062927.1, on the reverse strand, counting down.
CCACCTGAAATATCTCTCTGTGTAGCAACTTCACCATTATATATAAGGAAACTAAGGCAGAGAGAGGGGCGTAAATCTCTTACCCAAGCCCTCCTCTGCTTCCCCCACCCCTTCACTTAGTTGTCAAGAGGAAGAACTCAAAATAGAAGCCCTCTGCAATGCTAGCAAGACATCAAACAGTAATATTTCACATAGGAAATGTTAGACCTGGGGTTTTTAGTTGATCAATCAATAACTATATATCATAGGATAGTAAAAAAGGGGAAAGCTTCCTCAATGCAGGCAATTAAATACTGTAAACCTATTGCTATTAGCTCTAATAATTCATCACCTCTCTTCCTTTCCACATTTAGGTCATCATACTTATCAAATGCACCTACATTTCCAGTGGGTTCTATGATTCTAATATGACTATTGGTTGAATTAAAGAATATTTACCGTGCAGTGTCCAGTTTACCCTTTATACCAATTTTGGTCAAAGGAGATGAGGTGAAGACTCAGGAGAACCAAATATTCAATTCAATAATACTTTAATGGGGGATAAATGAATAAATCAACAGGAGACCGAAAGGAGAGGTAAAGCTGTGATATTTTTTAGTATCTTGGATGTGAAATAGCATTTCTCACACCATTATCAGCACAATTTGAAGTTACTCAAATGAAGTCTTATTTGCTTGAGAAGAACCAGTAGGTTCGCTAACAGCTGCTGAGACCTCTATCTGTTTTCTCTTTGAAGACTTTAAATTCATCATCACGTTCTCTGCCAAGACTTCAGTGGGTTGGAGGATAAACAAGAAAAATCTTGGTATGGCAGGATGCTTTAGAGAGAAAAATCTTGACCAATCCACACATTAGACCCTTTGCCTATATTATTGTACTGGTAGAAATGTGGCAGGTTTGAAATGTAAAGATTTGAATGCTTAGGACACTGAAGTCCTATTTCCAGATCCTAGCGTAGGACTAGAACACTTGAAAGAAAAGATTTGGGGAATGTCTATTTACCTTATTCAGTTCAGCATAGCCCCCGATTATACTCTCTTCTTTCTCTATCAGCCCTCCTAAGGAATATAATTCCAAGTCCCAGATACAGCCTTGCCATAGTTTCCTCTATCACTTTCAAGGGTAAATGGAAAAAAAAAAGAAGTCCACTTCTTCCTACTCCTGTGCACACCACTAATTTCTCCTTTTTCTAATCAATACTAATTAGGATATATCAAGAAAACAAAACAGAGCTGTCATTTTTATTCTTTCTTTTATATATATATATTTCTCAACACATTTTTTAAAAGTCAAGGTCGTTTTTCATAGTGTTAGAGTTTTTAACTCTTAGTGAAATCTTTAAGACCAGAAGAAGTGTAATTTAGAACATGAGACCTCAAAAATACCAAAACCTTCTAAGAGAAATTTTCAAACATTGTCTGGCTTACAAAACCAAAAACTCAGTCTAACAAATCTTGCATTTTGTCAAATGATAATTTAAATGACACATATATTCACTTTATTATTTTAAGACAGACAGGTAGTTTGAAATAATTGCCCTATTGAAAATAAATTGATCTAAATTATTGGCTAACTTGTGTGTGATACTTACTATTAAATCAAAATGGGTACAGTCATATGATCAATGTATTTAAGTGTTTCAGGATGGAGAATAACCTGTCCTCAAAATGAAATAAAACAATAGTGGGTCTCTCAATTATTTATTGCATTTTAAATACTCCATTAGGGTAACGTCAAACAAATTTTAATCCCTAAAGGTATAGAATTTTATTTTCATTTTCCAAAAGAATTTATTTTTATGGCACTCACACATTTTTGTGCAACTGTCTATATAAACAGTTTTGCTCTCTCAATTGTATTAGTAGTATAATTACCACACTAAATATCTTCACCTACAACTTCGACTATTTCCGTTAGAAGTTCTGATATAAATCAAACGCAAACCAACTTTTTGTCTTTAAACTAAAAAACTACTAATATGCTACCTTCTGGGAAAATGCTTTAAAATTCAGAATGCTTTGAAAGCTATAAGCTTATTTTGGTAAAAATAGAAATGTTTTTATAGCATGTGAATATGCCGAAATAGCTTTTATATATTTGTAATGAAGAACACAGGGTCAGCAGAAGACTTGTTTATTTTTTTCAGCATATTGTGAGAGTGAGAAGTGTTCTTTCTCTAGGAAAGATGCAAGTGGAAATGAATTGAAAATACATTGGAAATGTTCAAATCAGACATATAGAGACCTCTTGATTGTTAATAAAATGTGTACCTGGGTATTTGCTGTGAAGGTGTTATAAACACCATTTCTTAGCATATGGAGGTTAAATCCTTCCCAATGCAATAAAAATTAATGTGTCCTATATGCCTAGAATATAATATACACACACATATGCACAAATACACACCTACTCAGGCAAACACACACACTCACACACACAATTCATTGTCATAGCTTGAGACATAATTTTTTGACTTTGAAACATTTCCATGATATATGACTCAAGATTGGACATTTTCTTTTCTAATTCATTGGGAGGAATTCCATGTTAAACATGTTCTAGCTTAGACTCATGGTCAGTAATGTAGAAGTCTACCAATGATAATGAGGAAAATAAAAGTAAATGTTAGCATGCATTGCATTCCCACTATGTGCCAGGCACATTTTATGTCTTATTTTATTTGATCCCTACAATATTCCTATAAGATAGGCTAGAGTATAATACTGGGTCGAATGTTGGCCCCTCCAAAACATATTTGTATTCTAATCCCTGGAACCTGTGAATATTGTCTTATATGGTACAAGATTGAACGTTATGTTATTGAAAAAGGGTTATTTGTAGATGTAATTGGATTAAAGATTTTGAGACGAGGCAATCATCCTTGATTACCTAGGTGGGTCCTAAATCCAATGACAAGAGTATTTTTAAGAGAAAGGTGGAGGGAGATTTGACCCAGACAGAAGAGGAGAAGACATAGGAGAGAAGGTCATATGAAGATGGAGGCAAAGATTGAAGTTGTGTAGCCACCAGCCAAAGAACACCAGGAGTCATCAGAAGCTGGAATAAGTAAGGAAGGATTCTTCTCCAGAGCCTTTGGAGGGAGTGAGACTCTGTTGGCATCTTGGTTTTGGACTACTGGCTTCCAGAACTATGAGAGAATAAATTTCTATTTAAGCCACCTACTTTGTGTCAATTTGATAGGGCGGCTACAAGAAGCAACTGTATTCAATAGATAGGGAAACTGACAGATAGGTAAAATTAATTATCCAAGGTCATGAAGTTAGGGAGAGGCAAAGCAGGGGCTGGAACCTGGGTCTGTCTGAATCCAAAGACCTTGTACTTAGCCACTTTGCAGGTAAAGACATGCCATCTTGATTATTCATTTTTGCTTCCTGCATAATATGATTAAGGGTTAAGTAATGATATAATTAGTTCCAGGGGTAAAGCCTAGATGTGAGTAAGGAAAACAATAAACATTGCCCAATTTGGAACATCTAACCCTCCAGCACTATTTATGAGACTGACAATGACCATCTTGTGGGCTCTCTTGAAGAGATATGTCCAAATATTCCAAACTGCTGTAGAAATTCCATCCTGTATTCCAACCTATATACATATATGCATTTGCCATCTGAATTCCACCTTAGAATTAACTTAGCTCCATTCAAAAAGGGTAATTGTGAAGATGAGTAAGTGGTGATCCGGGGTCACTGGGTCCCTATGGACATGCAGAGGTTTGCAACTATGTTAGAAACATTTCAAATTAACCAAGTAAAACCTGCATGCCTTTTCATCCTTTTATATAAATCTTATAATCTATCAGAAGAGTCCATCAAAGAAATATTCCCAAATGAAAGAACTCACATCCTGACTACTATATTCTCACCACTTCTAATCAATATATGCATGTATGGTCAAAGTCATACTTTCATAAGTGATACTAGTGAAGGATAAACAAATGGATCTCACCTCCAAGTTAGCTGTTGCCTAGCTGTTAAGTTTCCCTCTTTCTAGATACCACAGACGTTAGGGTTCTTCTGGCTCAACCAGACCAAAGCCTGTCTAGTTTCCAACCTTTGCATTTGGCTCTCACAAGGATGTGCCATGGGGTAATCTAGACAATTTTAGCCTTGAAACTTTTTTTCTACCCTAAAGAGGTTTTTTTGACAACTTGAAAATCTCAGTAAGTCATTCTAAAGTCTTCTTTTCAAACAAGCCTGCATTGGAGCCTACTCTGCCTTTCCATCCACTTCACCTCTGGCCCACTGAAAGGATGCCTATCAGACTCCGTGGGTGGCATTGACAACTCCATCCCTTTCGATAGAAACCAGTCACCATGTGTGTCCTCTAAGAGGTTGCTGCAGATAGCGTTTTACTAGCTTCTGCCCGAATGGATTTCCCAGCTCTAATCTCAATTCTGCAAATGTCTTTCCAATTGATTTCATACCCGGAAATTATCCCTCTTGCTAGTTCCTTTAAACTGACTGCTTAACTCATCTTGAAGATACTTCTTACTTTTGATTTAGTTTATCTCCAATTTACTTCTTTGTAGACCACTCCTCACTTCCACCCACTGATATTTATAGACTCTTATCCCCGAGTCTAACTCCAAAATATCACTTTTAGATTATAACTACCATCCAGCTTCATCTCCTTCCAAAGGAAGTTACTCTTGTAGCATTCTATCAATATGGGGCAAGAAGAAGAATAAGGGAAGGTAACCCCTGAAATAGAATTTCCCTCTTTAGTTCTCTCACCTAAAGCCCAAGCCCCCAGGGAAGTACCCCATTGTAAATCATTTGTTTTTGTCTTAATATAGAGCAGAGCCTGACCTAAGAATAGAGTAAGAAAAATTATGATGCAGCCCCTAAGTTAAACATTTTTATCAGGCACCACAATTTACATGTTTTACTTATTTACATTATATATATATTAATTATATACGTGTGTGTATGTATATTAGTTTAGTAAAATATAATGTATAAGCATATTAAACATAGACATAATTCATGTGTAAAATATTTTAAAAATATCTTGCGAGGATTTGGGTGCAAGTAATTTATTTGTTGGGCTATCCCAGAGCATGATGAGGAAGTGAGGAGATGGATAGGGAAGAGAGGAAAGTCAATAAAAGAGAATTAAATTAATGAGCTGAGCAGAATAACAAGATGGATAACTGGGTTTAGTCCTGGTGGTTACACTCTGATAGACTGTGTAAAAGCACCTCAGAATAGTTTCAAGAAAATTGGATTATTCACGCCCCCTCATTGGTTGAGGTTTATCTTGGGAGCATTATCTCTCTGACACTTGTAGCCTGCTCAATTTACAGGCAAATATGCTCCTGTGGTCAGAGAAAACTCTCAGGTAGAGGGATGCAAGCACTTGAGGTAAGAAGTAACCAGTGTGTATGAGAATTTCCAGCTAGGCTGTGTATGACCTACATGATGGGCAACACTATTTTGATTTATTCTGTTTTCTTTCTGCACTTAAACAGATTGTTGTACATAACCCCGAGAGTGCATGCACCCACTTTTGAAGACCATAACAAAAGTTTCTAAGATAACAGTGGGCAAAGAATGACTTTTAGTAATCTCCATATTTACCCTTGCTGTGCCCAGCACTACTCAGTTCTCATTGTAGATGCTCAACCAATTCAATTTGGTACCTAGATGGAATGTCTCATGTTTAAACAGGGATATTCTTTTTAGTAAGTCATAACTTAATTCACTCAAATCCCTTGGTTTGGGGTCTGGCATCACTATGGAATTAGCTTTCATTCATTTTCAATTTAAATTACTTTTCAATAGCAACCCAATGGCATTTGGAGACTAGAAACGCAAAGAATATGTTTCCAAAGTTTCTATTTAAGTCTTTTGAAAGGCTGTATAATTGAATGCATTAACGTTTTAACAGTCTGCATTGCATACCAAAGCCCTCTATAATCAAGTGGCTGGTGAATAAATTCTTGGCACACCCATCTAGCTTACTGTAACAAATAGAAAAGACATCTTTCTGGAATAAACCTTGACCACTCAAGCTAATGGGAATCCAGTTAGGTTTTTGCCAACCTCAGGAAACATCCATTATCAATAGATGCTGAGAAAATTATATTACAGATAAGTGTTTTAGAGAGAAAATATAAAGTGCCTCAAAGTTGACAGAAAACAGAATCTGTGATAGTATTATGATTGATTTTGGAGAGAAATAACTGTGGATGCTTAAATATATGAATTGCTTTAAAATAGTTTAGGCTTATAAGAGGGATATTATTGACCAAAAGGATAATTAAAGTATCTTGGTAACTTGTGATTAAGATATAAATACATATTAAGAGACTGTTTAAAATTCATATTATTGATCTAATTGATTTCAGCAGCTCCCAGGGAGTCATTGAACATTCCGTAAATAATATATCTGGTAAAGATTGGGTCAGTGTTCACAAATTTATGGAAGCACTTGTGGATTTGATTCTGAAAATAATTAGAATGTTCTATGAAAGAAAAAAAATAACCTAGGGATAAGAGCCAGCTGTAAGCACTCATGTTTTGTTTAACTAAACACTTTTGACGGGAAGTTTTCCATGCAATATTGAGATCAGCTATTAAACTATCCAAGATAGATAAGGGAATGTTACAAATTTAAGACAATATTTCACTTAGTCTCTTTGGATTGTGAGGGAGTGGATTTGGGATCAGATCCTTAGCTTTGCTCATCTTTTATTTTTATCCTCTAATCTGAACAGAGGAGAAGATGGATGTCTTAATTTTGAATACTCAAAATATTTAGGAATTGCTACTCCAAAGGAAACACTAAAATACCTTTTCAACTTATTAAAAGTTTCTTAAGTACTGTGAGTAATTTGCAACGTCATCTCAGGGCAAGATCCATTTAAGGAAGCAGAAGGAATAGATGCTTCAGATCCCCAAAGAGATTACAGCATTTAGACCACAACTTTCCCCCATTTAATTTCATTCGTTAATGAGTATTTTCAACCTTTGAAAACAAATTAATGAATTGTGATTCCATTCCCCCGTTCTACCTGCCATAAATATGGAAATAAATTAAGCTAAATTTCTGTCACATCACCCTGTGTATAAAATGACAATTGGATTTATAAAAGGAAATGTCTTCAAGAGGAGTATTTATCAACTAACCTGACTCTAGGTTTGTAACCTTGAATTATAAGCACACCATAATAGCATACTTCATGGCCATTGTAAATTGCACCTGGTAAAGATGGTTTCCCCAGCATCTTATATGGGAATACTGTCTGTCTTTATTAGTAACGACAGAAACCAACCCAACACTGCAGGAAATCTTTCAATCTATTTCTACTTAAGAACACTTGCTTCCTTGAAAAAAAAAAAAACCTTGAAAGTAGTTCATAGCTAGCTAATTAAAAACATAATTGTGACTTTCCCCTTAAGTCTTAGGCATTGGGCAAATCACTTCCCCTCTGTCAGACTTCAGAGGTAATACGAGAAGTTTGGATTAAGTCAGGTATGAAAACCAGGTTTTTTGTTTTGTTTTCTTAATTGCAGTCTCTCTGATCTGTTGACCAGAGGCTGTCCGAATAATTTTGAGGCTGCATCCAAGCATACACAGAAAGAGTGAAATGAGTTATGTCAGTCAATGACATGGATGTGATATTTAGGTCTTATCCTTTCTTGTAGTCTGTAACTCTATGAATGGTAATTCAACAAAGTTCCTTTGTAAGGAGTTTGATTTTTTTTAAATCGAAACGTTCTTAATTTTAACAAATTGTGTACCTCTATTAAATAAGTTCCTTAGAGCAAATCTGTTTTGAGTATTTGCCCATGACCGCAAACAATAGATTGGAGCACTGCGAGGCACTGCACTTTGTATAGGGAAGTTGGGAGATGGATCAGACAAAATTGAAGGGTATTTGCTGTCTCTATTAACATCAGTTTTTCCATCTGTAACCTTCATAATACCTTAGTTCTATGATAAATTCAGGGAGAGTAAAATCTTGAATAGTTTATAATAGTTGCATTAGTGAAAATCAATTTCAGGGATAATTAGTAACAACTCAATACTGCTTAAAACCTGCTGATAGTCAGATGATAGCAACTTGTCCACTGTATTGCTGTGGTCATGTTCATGTTCTCTCGTGTCAGATTGCCCTGGTTCAAATATTGGTCTACCACTTACTAGCTGAAACACTTTGGGCAAAATTCTGATATGCCAAAATAAGGATTATGATAATGCTTACTTTATCAGATTATTGCTGAGACAAAATGGATTAATCTCTGTAAAACATTTAGGAGAGTTCCTATCAAAGAGTATGCAGCCTTAAATATTAGATGTTGTTGATGTTATTATTTATATTATTAGTAAGAATATCAGTAGAGATAATTTAGATTTTCCTGGTATTGGAGTACAGATATTAAAAATGAGAGAGAGAGAGCACAGATGTGTTAAAATGTTGACAATGGGAAAAAGGCATGGCATTTTTCTTTGTGCTATTCCCTCTCTTGTAATTTTTCTGGAGGTTTGACATGATTTTCAAATAAAAAATTAAAAAGAAGTGCAGATGAAAATAATTAGTAAGAGGAATTTTGGCCTCAGGATCAAAATATTGTTTCCACTGCCGTTCAAAGTACTATCACATTGGATATATTAATTAGCTTGATTGTGGTGATCATTTCACAATGTATATGTATATCAAAATATCAAATTATATACCTTAAATATATACAATTCCTATGGGTCAATTATACCTCAATAAAACTGAAAAAATTACTATCACCTGACATTTAATGAGAATTTCCAACATGTTGGGCATCATGCTAAGCAGGTTATATTCATATTCACTGTCTCATGTAATGCTCACAGCTACTTTTGATATATTGACTATCTCTGTTTTACAGAAAGAGTATCTGAATATAAAGTTTGCAAGCTTTTCACAGTCTAGCTCCAAACATACATGCAGTGCAATTTTACACAAAGCTGTTGGCTAGGACCTATTGGGATTTGATCTAAAGAAAGGAAAAGTCTGAAACCTAATAGACTAGATTTGAAATCTACTAGGTTTGCTTCTGAATTCCAGCTCTGCCATTAACTAGTTTTGTGACATTACCCAAATCCCCTCTCTGAACCTCAGTTTCTTCCTCTATAAGAACAGAAATTGTCTACCTCATAGATTTCAAGGATTAAATGATTTTAAGTACCAATGATCGTTTGCAAAATAAGGGCTTAACAAATGACAGTCATTGTCACCCTATGTTAAGAGAGAGTGTCAAGATAAATAAAACCACTTTTTAGTTATCTAATTAATTATATATATTTTTAGAGATAAAAATTCATAAAATCTAAGGTGATATATATATATATATATATACACTTCTACAAATATATGTAAGACAAACCAGATATGTGTGTGTATGTGTGTGTGTGTGTCAGTGAATAGATTTAGATACAAATATCATTCTGAGAGAATCAAAATCTTTACTCCTTTATTCATATTTTAAAGTATATTTTTCATAGAGCATATAAAATGAGCATTTAGGCAGAACTTGGTACAATCTTTAACGGGTAACAGAAACTGCAAAATTTATGAGATGATTTGACATTACGGTTTCTGTGACAATTTGTTGTGTTGCTCTTGGAGGATAAAATAAATTTGGGAGGAATTTTACCTTAATTACTCCAACTGGTTCTGGTTTCCTTCTGGAAAACCCGTTATCAACCTCTGTTATGCGAGACTTCAGTAAACACTTGGTAAATTATTCAAGTATTTTCAAGCCAAAGCTTTTAATTCCATTTCTCTAACTCTGATCCAAAGAGTAAACATTTCCTGATTTTTTTTCTCTTAAAGATATTCAGGTAAGAACCTTTAAAATAAAAATCTCAGAGTTGGAAGGTGTCCTATGGAGGGAGAACTATCTCCTGTATAAATGTGATTGCATCCAAGAAATTCACTAGTATCTCTGGTTTGCAGAATCTCTCTAGTGCAGTTATCATGAAGCTAACAGACATGTTAAGTGTAAAACTCTTCCTAATCAGGTATAATTCCTGGGCGATCATTGTCAGTGGATTTGATGCCTGCATCGATATTAATTGCACAAATTTCAGGCAGGATTAGGCAGAATACAAGAAAAAAATCAGACAGACCAGGAGGAAAAGATTTCTTAAGCTATTTTAGCAGCTTAGAAGTAAATCATAAAATGTCAAGCTACAGAAATTGGCTCCGATAAATATGAATTTTTCCTGAATTAGTTCACTAAGCTTTTATCCTTTTTGAACACTTTCAGTCAATCCTAAATACTTTAAATGCCAAGCTTAATATTAAACAGTTATGCTTCAGCACATATAGAAGATTGAAAGCAGCAGTTATTCTAGATGAGAATGAGTTATTTTATCTTCATTTAGACCCAAAAATGAAAGAAAATAACCATCGTTCAAAAAAGATTGTAAACAGATGAATACTTCCCAAAAAGTCAAGTTGTAGCCACCAAATGGGAAAATATAAATTACAAAAAATTGTATAATCATTTCAACCTAGTTACATCTACGGGGTAGGCCTTCCTCCCACCCCCGTGAGAGTTAATACGACTACATTCCTGTGAGGGAATATATGGTCTAATTGTAATTTAATTTTACATTCTTATTTAGGGGGATTTAGATTTGACAATGACTATAAAAATTGCACACCAGCTGTCACTTGGATTCCATTCCAGTGCAGTCTTCACTCGATGCACATGAGTAAGTTCCAATAATGCTGAGGGAACTTGTGCAAGGGAGGATATTTTGCATTCGTAGGACTTCTTTTGGAGACACTCTTTTCTTTTTTTTTTTTTTTTTTTTGTGGGGAAGACCAGCCCTGAGCTAACATCTGTTGCCAATCTTCCCCTTTTTGCTGAGGAAGACTGGCCCTGGGCTAACATCCGTGCCCATCTTCCTCCACTTTATATGGGACGCCACCACGGCATGGCTGACAGGCGGTGCGTCGGCGGGCGCCCGGGATCCGAACTCGCGAACCCTGGGCTGCCAAGCGCGGACTAAACCGCTGCGCCGCCAGGCGGCCCCGAGACACTCTTTTCTTTATTAAAAAAAAACCCCACCCATATAAGCATTATCCATTTTCCAAGTTTCTCAAAGAAAGTTTATTTTGTGTCATTTGATTCCCAAAGTGTGATTTTAAAATGATTAGGCAAGAATCACATGGGACCTTAGAAAGGCCACTGTATTGGAATTCAGAAAGAGACAAGAGTTGAAGACCCAGCGCTCACACTTATTAGCTGTGAGACTTTAGACAAATCAGGAAATTTCAGATATTTGTTTATTGCGGTTTAAACTAGCTTGATCTGAATTTAGGTTTCCTGAGATAAGGGACCATGTCAAGTTTACTGTTCCATTTATAGTACTTGATGCAAAATTGGTGAATGAAATATTTCTTGAATGAATGTTTACACCACAGTTTATTAAAACAATTCATTATTTTTCACAAGCAGAAAAGGAATATTTAGAATATCATAAAATTGCAGTGCGCCTCTGATTAAAGGACACTCAATTTATTTTATTGGCATGGAGTACAGCTTAAGGCAGAAATTCAAACCTTGTTTAGAAATATGAAGAAATCAAATGGGTTATTCTTTGTTTAATGTTCATCGAAGTCTACCAAATGGTGCTATTTGTAATCAAACAGCTGCTGTTTATTCCCAGTGACAATTTAATGTTTCAATGGTTTGTTAGGAAAGGGCCCATTCATTGCTTGGTTCTATCGATTTCCAGAACTTGTGTCAATATGCTATCAGTAAAGTGAAAAATCAGGGAATCCTGATTGTCTTACCCACTGAGATCTGAGTTCTTTAAAGTTGCTGTAGATTCTCTTAGCTTGAGGCCTGGGACCCAGCAGATAGTACATAGCATCTGCCACTTGAGTAAATACCAGAAAGATAAAGGGATTTTAAAAAAAGAATGTTACATTAAAAAAAATCATGAGCTCATTAACAAGTATTTACTATAGGTAACTCAGAATTTAAAAAAAAAATTCAAGTTAGTGAAAAGCATGGAAGAATGGTGACCATTATCTGGTTATAAATTGCTCACCAAGGTAATGGAACATGGTTGAATGTCTGATAATTTCAATTTTCTTTCTACATTACTGAATATAATCTCTTCATTTACCACCTTAAAAAATTATACAATTAGCCACTGATAAAGCTTAAAGGCACCTAAATTCCCCTATCTGTAAAAATCAGGGAATTAAAGGAAATTGGCTAAGATCATCAGGCGAGTCAGTGTTAAAGGTGAATTTTGAACACAGGTCTAATTGTTGGCTCTACTTTATTCAACTGTTAGACCCTATTCTGCAAACATTTCCATAAAACATCTGGGTGAACTTTCAAAGTCAGTACCCTCTGTGACTCTTAAACATAAGGTCCCTTCCTGAACTAAAATATCAAGTGTCTAATAATTTGCTCTGTTTTAGAAGAAACTGAGATTTTTCTAGGCAAACATATGTCACTTTATCAGTGAGGAAATTATTGAAACCAAGAATTGGGCTTTTTTTCATAGCTCTTTCCTTGTCTTGATTTGGATATAATGTAAATATCATATGTAGCTTTAATGAAATGATTTAGAAGTGTGTTTTTTAAAATAATTTAATCCAAATAATTTGCTCAGCAGAAATTTAAAATGAAGCTTGTTTCTCTGAGTTATGTGAGGCATATTATCCTTATTGAGTGATGGTTAGCAATGTTTTTAAAACACTCAGCTACTCAGCTATTAACAGCTTTGTCAAGAGCAGAATTATTTAATAAACTTCACAATTCTCGACTTCAGGGTTAAAATTGTTTTACCTGAAGGACTTCTCAAGGTAAAACCAGCTTGCATCCTCATTATTCTCCAGCTCATCTTATTACAGTAAGAAAGTAAATATTATGGAATTGGAAAAGGGGACTGAAAATAAACAGTGAGAAAAATATTTGTCTCTCCAGATGTTTTAGAAACACAACTTTTTCCCATGTTTCTCCACTAAACACTTAAAATCTGGCATTCTCTAAGTCAACAAATGCCTACTATGGATTAGGATAAAAAGGCAAATGAAATGTATGAATGCTAGAATTGAACTTGTTAAAGTGATATTATTTCTGGTTTTTGAGAGAACCAGTGTCCAGCATGTTTCAGGGTGGAGGCTGGTCTCTCCAAATAGCTGGGGTCATGGGCCAGTTTCCCTGGGGCACCATTTACAGCAGCGTATGTCTTTGTGCATGAATAAAAGATTATTAAGACAATGGAGTCAGCCAAGCTGAAGTCTATAAAGGAAAGACAGTGTCCACATTTGAGGGTCATTTAGAGTGACAAACCATCTTCTTTTGCCTAATACTGATGGAGTTCTCTGGATGCAGAAGTTTCAGTGTTAAAACCAGGACGGTTCCAGGCAAGCTATCCTGGTTTGCCTGGGACTGAGGGGGTACACAGAATACAGGACTTTTAATACTAAAAGCAGGAAAGTTCCAGAGAAAAGATGAGTTGGTCCCCTTACAATACTAAGTCAAGAAGTGCCAGAGGCGATATAAAGTTTAAAATTGCAGAGGCAAAAATGTGGATGCTGTGGGCCAGACTATACTCAAGTAATGAAAATGGTGTGGGATGAGATGATGGTTTTGAGTTAACTATTCCATCACTGGATGATTTACTGTCTAGTTATGTGCACTGGGAAATAAGGGGATAAATCAAGACATAGCAATACATTTGAATTCCTTACCTTAGTCTACCACCTATTAGCTTTGAAGCTTAGGGCAAGTAACTTCATTTTCTTAGCTTTAGATTTCCATCAATGAAATGGGGCTAATAGCTCTACCTTGAAGATTTTTTGTGAGTCTTACATTTTTTGTTTTTTTTTTCCGTGGGGAAGACCAGCCCTGAGCTAACATCTGTTGCCAATCCTCCCCTTTTTGCTGAGGAAGACTGGCCCTGGGCTAACATCCGTGCCCATCTTCCTCCACTTTATATGGGACGCCACCACGGCATGGCTGACAGGCAGTGCGTCGGCGGGAGCCCGGGATCCGAACTCGCGAACCCCGGGCTGCCAAGCGCGGACTAAACCGCTGCGCCACCGGGCGGCCCCGAGTCTTACATTTTTAAAAAATGGACAACACAGCATACAGAACTGTTATTATTGCTATTCTTATTAATCTGTCTTAAAGGGCTAAAAAGTAGAACGGAAAAGAGAAAGGACATCCATATGTCATTATACCTAGCCTTTCTGTAAAATGTCAATTTTGCTTTTTATTTACTTACCTAGTTTAAATTTTTTGATGATTTACATAATTCTTAAATTAATATATCAGTGAGTGTCTTCAGGGGTCTTAAAATATCTATTAAAATATTGAGATATCCTGATATTCTTATGCAAATAAAATGGAATGGTAAATGCTGCAGAGTATACAGAGCTTTATGAAGAAACTACAGATAGCAATTAAATATAGATATTCTATTTGGGAACTTCAATCCATTATATATTGCAGAAGATCCCCCTTTTCCTCTTGGATCCTTTCAGATTTTAGAGACAGAATGCAAACATTGATGTTTCAAGCTTTTTCAAACATATACTACAAATTAAAGCAGAGAAGCAGTAGATAATTGACTGCTTTTTGACCTTTGAGAACTAATTTAGGGCATAAATATGGCTGCCTATTAAAGTATCAAATCCAAAAGAATCACTGTAGAGCAGTGCCTTAAAATTCTCTATCTTCATAAGTTTAAAAAGAAAATCATACTGGTAATTATAGGGGAGAAGGATTTTCTTTAAGAGATAAAAGGGGATTTAGAGATTGTTTTGCCCATTTTCTTTACTTTATAGATGGGACCACTGAAGCACAGACTAGAGAAATGTCATATCCTACATCACTTAGGTATTTTCTCCGAGTTTTAGGACCTAAATTGAGTGCGTGAACAAGAAATAATAGTTCACTTTCAGTATAGTGAAAGCTACTGTTGTTTTTTTTTAAATACAATATTGAATTGGATTACTTTGACTAGCATATAGATAATAAATAAATAAATGGGAGATCCACTTAGAATGGAAAAGATAAATGTTTGGTTTATTCTAATGCTCGTTAGTATGAATCACAATGATTCCTTGTTATTTATTTTTTTTTTCACTTCACGTATCATCTGCAGTTAGCAAAGAAAATTATCATTGGATTTATAAAGATGATTCTCTGTTCAAAGCTGAAATTCCCCAATGGGAAATAGTATCAAATAACCTACCTAACTAGGAAATAATTATTTTCAGCAAAGATTTGAGGCTCATAAAGAAAGTGTATTGTGTGTGTGTGTTCTTGTAAGGGGAGATACATTCCAATGAGAGATTACTATTGGCACCCCACTAGTAAGGAGATGGTTGCTAATTGTTTTTCAGATAACTAGCAATTTGACTCGGAAAAGCTGGTTGAAGGAATACAGTTTTGCGTGTTGATGTAAGGAAAACATGAGCCACTGAAAGGTAAATGAAAACAAAACAAAATGAAACAAACCCCCCTCCCCCCAAATAACTGAGAACTTGGGACTTTAGCTTATAAAATAAACAGTTGTAAGAGATCATTGGAATGACTCATCAGATTGGACTGACACAGTGGTTGGTACTTCAAAGAAAAAGACAAAAATAATCCCAATATCTTTACTTCTGAAATCTTCCATGGAAGGGTTAGAGTTTATGATAAAAGAGAAAAGTTCAGTCAAATCTGTAGGTCCTGTTAATTCTACTGTCCCCATATATCTGTACACTCATTTACATTCTCTTTGCCATTACCAATTCTCATTATCACTCTACTGCTCTACAAAATATAATGCTACTCTTCTATTCTATTGATGGGTGATTCAAAAAAAGTTTTACAGCAATAATTCACTTCAGGCGTATACTGTACACAACAGTGTGACAGATGTTTTGAAGTACAAAAGACGTCCCATGAGCCTCATGGAGTTTTCCAATTACGTCCTACTCGACCTTCCCAGCTCACCTCCTCATACGTACTGACCTGTACTCAGTTCCGGCCATTGCATTCTCAGCTCCATAAAGCCTGACTCTGCTTTGTTTATGCCAGTGCCCCAACTTAAAATATCTCTCCACACTTAGCAATTTAACCCTTGTTGCAACTCAACCGTCATTTTTTCTATACATATGTTCTGCTCCATGTGATAGAGATCCATTGATTTTTATAACTCTATTATAGCACCCTTTGTAATCTTCCTAATCCAATAGTTAAGCATGAACCTGTTGATCTTCTTAGGCCGTGAGTTCCTTGGGAATTATGACTGTGGTCATAAACCTGGCTGCAAGATGTTTCATAGTGTTTGACATACAGTTAGGTTTAATTCATATGTCTTGACTTGAAGTTTTAGCTAAGCAGGCTTTAACCAAACCTCCCAGTGTAGGTGGGGGAAATATAAGGCATTTGAAAATGCACATTCTGAGAACGTTTGCACCAAAAATGTCATCCTAATTTTGAATACAAATCAGTAAAAATCATACTTCACCCTATCATTTCTGTGAACACAAGTGAAATCTATTATATAAATACACAAAGTTAAAGCCATTTTTTAGAATTACTGAACATTAACATGCTTCTGCAGAAAATGTACCTTTTTAATCTTTAAGTAAAATAAAAAATAAGGTCCCTCTTGTACTGTATGTTAAATAGAGGCATTTGAAGCCATATATGATTTTAAATAATATCTTCTATGTAATTGATGGAGTATTTGAAAAACCTCACTTGACTGTCTGTTAAATAAAGATATGTTTTGCTCTTTCTCTATTAAATGATATTTTGTCCTTGTAACATTTTTCTGTAAAGCATTAGCTTTCAGCAGTTGTCTCTTATCAAACTAGAGAAAGCTTTCAACTTAATTGAATTTGAAAAGTACAAAGATTGAGCTGACTTACCAAAACGTATGTGGTAGATTTAAACACATAAACAAAATGGATGAAATTGGCATCTTGGCATAAGTATACCAGTTGAAGGAAAGATATAGTAAAAGGACCATTTAATTCAAGATGGGAAAGTCAATAAAAATAAGATTATATGCAACGAAATTTATGATAATGATCTTGACTTTTTAGATCTTAAAATAGGCAGCTACATAGACAATCTCCAAAACTTTCTAAAATATGTACGTCAGGATTCCATCAATGTAGATATAGTTATAGAGAAGCTTTTGTTAATATGTTAGTCCCCCTGATGACATTAAAAATCCACATAAGGAAAGAAAAAGTAATTTAATTTACAGGGACAGAAAAACAATCATCAAGCGTGGAACTTGAAATAACCTGATGCCTACACACCTATTTTGTACCAATTATTCCTTAACACATGTGACCTTGGCTAAGTCAATACGAATTCCTAGACCTCAAAATTGCTTAACAAATGAATCAAATGTCTTTCTTGTCCAAAGTGTCTCTGTTCTCTATGCAGCCAAATTCAATCCCCATGGAAGTTAATGAAAGGCCTAAGGAGAGAAGGGTCTGTACTTTTCTGGGGGCATTTCTTAATGTGAGAACATTTTTTTTTCTATTTTTTCTCAGTTGGAGGACAAGCGGAAAGGGGCAACAACACTTAAAATAAACATTGTCAGCCATTCAAAAATAGTAATGAGTCATATATGTACAAGTAAATATCTATATTTTATAAAATCTATTACATATAATATATATTACATATATATTTTTTAAAGGGGCTATTGCATTTATGTAAAAGTCTTTGTGTTGGCATATGTCTTAGTTTATCTTAAGTAAATACTTAGGAATAGAATAACTGGATTATATGGTTGGTGGATCTTAACTTTTTAAGAAAGTGCAAACTATTTTTCAGAGTGGTTCTATTATTTTGCATAGTCACCAGTAGCATATGACAGTTCCAACTGTTCCACATACTTGCCAGTGCTCGGTATGGTTAGCTTTCTAATGTTAGCATTCTAATGGGTATGTAATAGTACTTCATTGTAGTTTTAATTAATTTTTTCCTAGTGATTAATGATATTGAACACAATTTCAAGTTCTTATTTACCATTATTATATCTTCCTTGTCAGTATTTATTCAAAATTTTTGCTCATTTTTTAACTGGATTTTTTTGTCCACCTATAATTGAGTTGTATGAACTATTTTTATATTCTAGATTTAAGTAGTTTCTTGAATAAATACTTTGCAAATATTTTATCCTGTGTTGTGGCCCCCATTTTCAGATTTTTAACAGAGTCTTTTAAAGAGGTAAAGTTTGAGATTGGATTGGTAGTTATCAGAGAAGAAAGGGAGAGGAAGGGGGGCCAAAGAGGCAATTAGGCACATGTGTGTGGTGATGGATTGTAATTAGTCTTTGGGAGGTTAACAAGACATAATCTATACAGAAATCGAAATTCAATGACATACATCTGAAATTTATGTAATGTTTAATCTAATGTTACCGCAATAAAAAAAATGGCAGCCACAATGAAGATGTATGAGATGGAGATCAAGGAAAAGGGAATGGTAAGGATGATGACACTGACGATGAAGATCATGGCTTCTTGCATTTGAGTATCTCCACGTGCCAACCACAAGACATGCGGTAAATCACAGTAGAAGTGAGTGATTCTATTGTGGCCACAAAATGGCAGACGGAAAATCAGAGCTGTCAGTTGTAAGGCTAGAATGAAACCAAGGACCAGGGCTCCCACTGTCACCTGGGCACACAGCTGCCATCTCATGATGAGGGTGTAATGCAAGGGATCCTGGATAGCCACAAATCGGTCATAAGCCATGATCCCCAACAGGATAGAGTCAGCACTGCCCAGAAAGACAAAGAAGTGTGCCACAGCCAGTGTAAGAGATGGGTATATTCCCCTTGGTCAGGAGGTTGACCAAAGCCAGAGGGGCAACAGTGGAAGAGTAAAAGATCTCCAGAACCACCAGATTGACCAGAAAGGAATACATGGGAGTGTGGAGCGAATGCTCTGCCCAGACAGTGAGAAAGATTGTGGCATTACCAATGAGAATGCCAGTATACATTGGCAGGAAAGCCACAAAAATAAACATTTGTGTTTCCAGTGTGGGTGAAAACAGATGAAAGTGGAACTAGATCTCTATGGTTTGGTTGTCATCCCCCATAAACATGGCACATTGGGTTTTCTAGGAGAGAAAAAGAAATATGTTAGAAAAGGAAGTGCTGCATGCTTTAGGATGAAGGTGATGATACTGTTTTAGCACCTATAGCTTTAATAATTTTGAAGATGAGTTTATGCTGGGCAGACCACTGTCTGTTCTTGCTTGTATTTGTCAGCTCATATTTTCAAGTTGGCTGAGATTAACTGTAAAGCCTAACACTATGAATAAGAGCCAAGTTAATTTGCCCAATGTGGCAGCTGAACTCAGGACTTTGACTTCATTTTTGTTTTTCAAGAACTAGCTGAAGTAATAACCCCCGAGCCTCTAAACTTACACATTGCCTAGCAATAGTATACTGGCCATCAAATATGTAGTCATGATGATCTTGATTCCAAGACCTATAATATACATTGGGGTCATATTGTCCCATATAAAGGATGCTCAATTTTTTCTCTGAAGGGTTATCTTCCTTGAGAGACAAAGAGGTCAGCTTTTGCCAATTCAGCAGCACTGAGCATGATGATTCCATTACTGGTCTGTGGTTACAGGGAAAGCTCTGAGCCTTATAGTATGTTGGCCCTTAACTGTAGGCACTACATCCCCTTACCTTTTATAAATGTTCTCTATGCTTCTAACCAAGAGTCAAGAGAAGTACAGCAGTTTTAGAAAGAGCATCAATGTAGACTTCTAGCTTTGGCAGTTTTATAAAGTTTCTTCTCCCCATCACATTTAGACGAGCTCACATTCTTGTATATGGTAAAGTAGCAAGTATACATCCTGTCCACCTTTCTAAAACAAACTCTGATTCTATTTTTATGATAACTTACTTTATATATGTCTTATTTCTCATAGATATATAATCTCCTGCAGGATAAAGACTATCTTATTCTTCACCATCTAATGCCTAGGATGGTGACCAATAAATGTTTGTCAAATGAATAAATAAATGAATAAATCTTTTACAAAAAAAAGAGGTAAAGTTTTCAGTTTTGAAATTCAATTTATGATTATTTTCTTTTTCTTTTGTGTGTGGCTTTTTTTGTCCTTTTTAGGAAATCTTTGCCTAAGCAAATGTCACTAAGATTTTTTTACTATGTTATCCTCTAGGAGTTTTACAACATGGTATGAATGGTCAAGGTTCATATTTTTTCATATGGATATACAATTGTTACAGCACCATTTGTTGAAAAGATTATCATTCTCCTTTAAATTAGCATGGCATCTTTGTCAAAAATCAATTTACAGTGTATGTTTAAGTTTAGTTCAAGTGTTCCTATTCTATTTCATTGATCATTATGCATAGCTTTTCAACAACACAAAACTGTCTAGATTACTGTGGCTCTATAAGTCTTAAAATCAGGAGGTGTATATTCTTCAACTCTGCTGTTACTTTTCGAAACCGTGTTGACGGTATTAATTATATATTGCTGCATGACAAATTATCAGAACCTTAGTGGCTTAAAATACTCATTTATTATTTCACAGTTTCCCTAGGTCAAAGGTCTGAGCACAGAATGACTGGACTCTCAGGCTGAAATCAATGGATCTGCTGGAACTGTGTTCACATCTGGAGCTCAGCGTTCCCTTCCACGCTCATTCAAATTTGGCAGAATTTCATCTCTTGCGATTGTAGGGCTTAAATCCCTGTTTTCTTGCTATCTGTCTGGCCAAAGGCCACTCAGCTCCTGGAGGCCCTTGTCAGGTTCTTGCCACATAGCCCCCCACATAGTCACGTGTTTCCGATCTCTTCCTTCAGGAAGAGTCCAGTCCCTTTGGAGGACTCACCTGACTAGGCCAGGCCCACCGAGGACCATCTCCCTTTTGATTAACTCAAAGTCAACTGACATGGAACCTTTATTACACCTGCAAAATCCCTTTACTTTTGTCATGTAGTGTAATCTAATCCAAAGTATGAAATCTGTCATAGTCACAGGCCCACCCACAATCAAGGACTGGGGATTTTACAGGTCAGATACACCAAGGGATAGAAATTTGGGAAACAACTTTAGAATTCTGCCCATCATAGCTATTCTATTTCCTTTCAATCTTCCCATAAATTCTAGAATCAGATTCCCAATTTCTACAAAAATCTATGTTGGGTATTCAGACTTTTCTTGAATCTATAGATCAATTTTAAGAGAATTGATCTGTTAAGAATATTGAGTCTTTGAATTCATTGGCATGGTATAATTTACTATTTGCATTTCTGTCAATAATTTTTTTTTAGTTTTCACCGTAGAGGTCTCACTTGTCTTTTGTCAAATTTATTTATGTTTTTTGATGCATTTGCCAAATGGGCAAATGTTTTCAAATGATCCCTGGAGTGAAAAAGCATTCACTTTGAATGCATTGTGAATTAAAATTGAATACTGTAGAAGAATTAATATTACTCAGAGCAGAGGTACAAATAAGAGGGTTTAGAGATTGTTAAAAGCAATAAATTGCCTGCAGTGAATTTTAGGTCATTTTTTTTCCTTTCCTGATTGCCTAGTGTATTTTATTTTTCCTTACACCAATGGTGATAAGTCTAGGGAAAATCTTGAAAGCATATCTCTAAATTTTTACATATACTTCCTTTCATATGAGTTAACTGTTTGGTGTCTACCAAAGTGCCAACTAAGTTGACCGTCTGTCTGAGACTTGACTTAGGAGGGAGATTTTACTTGTGTGTAAGTGTATGTGTGTGTGCACGCACGTGTGTATCTGATGATAAAGCGATGGTGAGATATTTCAAATCAATCTTCAATGAGAGAGTATGGGGCCAAATTTAAAGGAGCTCCTTTGTTTGGTAGAACTGTCCTATTTCAGACACGGTTGTGCAAATCATTAACCAGGATGTGTAGGTATAGAAAAGAAAGAATATAGCATGTCAGAAAAACAATGACATTGGAACAGGTAAAAATCCAGAGAAAAAGGAGCAGAGATCTAAACCATGTAGACAGAGCCAAGACTTTAGGTTCAGAGCTGATTCAGGAAGTACAATTGTTAACAACACTGACCCACCATGGAAGTCTTCCTATTGATGACTGGACTTCTTTGAATATTTAGAGTTGGGTCTCCAAAGTGCTTGAACCTAGGTAAAAATTGTCATCACAGCAGGAACACATCCTGACAACTAAACTATCAATAAAAATAAATCAGCAGAACAAGAAGGGTAATCTTATTCTATTTTTCCTCATCAGTGTTATTATATTTTTTACATTTTTGACACATTGACTCAGAAGAAAAGATAATGGAGATGATAGAAATAGTTCGAGCTGCCTGAGATAAACCAAGGGCAGAATGAGCAGCAGTGGAATTTTAAAGCTGAAATCAGAAAGGAAACGAGGTCAAGATATTGAAAGCATTTAGCTAAGGGGAGAAACACCTTTAAACCAGGCAAGGTTCATGTGAGTCAGAAAATAGATGTCAGGCTAGGGGACTCTGAAACCAAAACAGGGGGATGGAGCATTTACAGTGCAGAGCCAGCCTGAAATCACATACTCCACACAGAGGATTATTTTCTTCATTTAAAGTCTTAGAGTCGGCCTTCCGTTGTAGGGGAAACTTTATAAAGACCCAGACTACAAGAAACACTTGACTTTTCCCACCTTAAACAACGTTAATGTGGCTTTCACATTAGGTGTTCATGAAACTACCTTTTCACCCATTTTACAGTAACTTATCATTGTGTATCTTGTTAGAACTGGTTGACAACAAAGATGTCAACATATTTTCTTGTGAGAATTTTAGTGATCTCCTGGTCTCTCAGTTAGTTACCTGTTTCCCGTTAGGTAAGTTGTTTAACGTCCCTGAACCTAAGTTGCTTCATCTATAAAAGCCTGCCTCATAGGCTTACTGTGAGAATTTAAAAAGAGAATACATATTAACCTACTTCCTTGTATCGTTTGAACACTCAATAAATGTCAATTATGCTCAAAAACATGTTATTGTTGTTGCTGTCATTTTTATTTTTAGACCAAGAATACGGCAACTTGACCACGTATCAAACAAAATATTGGATCTGGTCCTGCATCAAATGAAGTTATATCTGTGAACTAAGTAGTGGAATTTGGAAGCAAAAGCAAAAGTCCTTGCCTTTCTGGAACTTACATTCCAATGGGGGAGATTGATATTTGACATGTAACTAAAACAGTGTGAAGAATCTGTGTAAAATATGTAAAGGGTGCTATGAGGATTGTAGGGCAGGGAGATCTATTCTAATGTAAAAATCAAAGAATATCTCTCTGAAAATCACATTTTAGAGCACGCTATGTGATCCTGAGAAGATAAATTATTCAGAATTTTATTTGCCATATTTTGAAAATATAAAAACTTGCCAATGAGCATGAACTTTGATGCAGGAGGAGTAAACTGCAGTAGTAAATCCTACAGAGCTTGGCAGTAGTCCAACATAGTTTTGAATCCAGCTCTGCAACCTAGTAGTTGATCTTGATATGTTATAAAGCCATGACGCTTTTAACCCAAGTCTGACACATGGTAAATCCTTCATAAATGCTTATAGCTGTCACTTTTTATTGATGAGGAAGAGGAGGAGGAGGATGGTGATGATGATGACCCAAGGCATATGATCACATTTTAGCAGATTGATCCAAGAGAGTTGCCTTTAACACATATACTTGAAAGAATAAACAAAAAACAGCTCAATTAAAGTGTTCTAAGAAATTTAGAATGCTGACATATTTGGGGAGATTTTATCATCTTAATGGAAAACAAACAAATAACCTGCTCCTAGGTACTGATGTAGAATCAAAATCAATTATCATTATGTATATCATTGTGAATATCAATTGTCATTGTGTGACATAGAATCCCAAATCAATTGGACTCATTCTTTGAAGTAGTTTTTCTCCATTTTTACTCCCTGAAGCACCTACACCTATCACCTGGAGAATGTTTGAGAAATACTCATTACTGGATTAGACACCATACTTTAAGAAACAAATTTTCAGGGAAAGGGACCCAGGAATCCATATACATAATGAATCTTATATATACTCAATTTGAAAAGTAATTCTGTCCCTCTGAGAATTATTACCTCCAAGAAGATGTCATATAGATTATCAGGAAGTTAAGGTTATTAATGTGTTATTGTTGGCAGGAAAGAAAAATGGAAAATAAGACTCTTACATTTATGTTGACCAAATAATTTAATATGGTTATTTATATTTTACTGCTGACTTGGAAATTTTAATTACGTTAATTATTTTTAAAAATTCATGTTGAAGATGTCAACAGAAAAAGGCCATTACTAAAAGTTTAGAGACTTTTTTAAAGTCAAATGTATTCATCATTTGTCATGGATGCTGAGACTGGCACGCTGTTTTCTTTCTTGTACGTAATCACAAAAACTTCAGGATAACACACGGAAGTCAGTTAAAATGGAAATTGCTCTTTAAAAAGAGCTAATATTCTAAAGAAAAACACAATTTACGCTTGCTCACACTATTTTAGTGATTTTCACCTGCATTATCAGTGAAAAGCATTCTAGGGCTTCAGGTTTTAGTATCCTGATTGAGGGCAAATGGGGAAGGAGTGGTGGGGGCAGAAACTGGAATCGATATTTAGACCTCCAAGTGAATGTGAAATATTCTGCCTTTTTACTTATCTCTTCCTAAATTCCGGCAGAATCAGTGTTTTTTTTTGGGGGGGGGGCGCTTAAATTAGACGTTACAGATCTCTGTCTCAAGGTTCTTATTTTAGAGATGGTATAGTCACTTTCCAAAAATATGATTTTTCCAACTACATTTCCAAAATTATGCTTTATTTAGTAAGTGAGAGAAGGGACTAGAATCTGACTGTTGGTCGCAGATAATGACTGGTTTGAATTTATGAGACCACATAGTAGGGACTGTAAGCTCCATGATAATTGGTACAAGAAACAAGGCACTATAGATATAAGTGGTGGAAGTTTCATGGGTCAAATATCTATGCTGGTATCTTGCCTCCTGGACTTATTTTGGCTTTGAGGAGCATGTCACATAATTTTGTTAAGCCTCGGTTTCCTCATCTATAAGTTAAGTGTAGTGTCTGCTACAAAGTATGGACTCAAACCATGTTGAATAATAAACAAGCTTATAGTTTTTAATTTCATAAGAAATCCAGAGACAGAAATGGTTTTAATTGTGATCCCTGGGTTCTGTTCTGATTCTCTTGGGGCTGCCCTTTTTGGGGGATAGTCTTTATCTCCAATCTGGTATCAAGTTCAGTGCAGCTGTTTCGTGCATCACCATCACAAACAACAGAATCCAGAGGAAGGCAAGAGGGCTGATACTTTTTTGACTCTCTAGAAGTGAGAAAACCTACCATTGGCCCCTTCCCCCAGAATTTTTTCAGTTGTGCCTTCTTAACCAGAAATAATTCACAAACCCATTCCTAAACCAACTTCTAGGCAAGGAGAATGGTTGTACCATAATCCATCTACTAAACCTCTGGGGTAGAATGGATCTTGGTGAGAAACAAATATTACTCCCAGGAATTATAATCAATCCTGTGGAGGACAAGATTTAGGACAGCTTACCCCAAATTGACAAGATGTTATTTTCACTGCCATAAGGAATTGGGAGCTTTAGATAGAAACCAAACATAGCTAAAGAATATAGTTATATGGTTTGCCTTTTTGAGTCTAGGTCAATGAGGAGCTCAATCCACTCCACATATTTAATTTAAATGTATCTGAAGCACTGGTAGCAATTATTTTTAATTCCTTTTCTTTATAATTTTATATTCCTCTCTGTATATCTATGAATATACAGTTGAAACAAAGTAGACCCTACACAAATATCTGTTTAATATTGTTCAATTTTCCAAGGCTTAATGGTCAAAAAGTGGACTTTATCTCCACATGCCCCTTTCCCTATTGACCATTGAGCACATATGTCTTAATCTTTGTTCTGTGAATAATTAAATATTGTTTTTCTAGATTTGGGGGGGGGTTATGTTTTTTTAATTAAATGAAGATCATGTGTTCTTGAAGATATAATTTTTCTTTTTTCCTTCTTCCTTTCCTCTGGATAGTAATTATCTAAAGCAAATAAATATGAGTCTTTTATATTGGTCTTCTTGAAATTAGACTCTGTCTGCCTACATATATAACATTTTGTTGTTTTTTGAGATATTTTTCTGTGACTGAGTCTTTAGAATGGAAGGCAGAAGACATACATTTGAGGTGTAAAACACTTCCACTTTGTTTCCCAGTCAATCGGTGAAGGCATTATATAGTAAAAATCTTTAGGACCAGGAAATAGGAAAATGGTAACATTTGAAAAGATAGTGGAACAGTGATGGAGTTGAAGTCAAGAGAATTGAGTTTCAGGTTCAAATATACCATTAACTAGATTTTTCACAAGACATCAGGTCCACTGGGCATTTTTATCCTCTAATGAACAGAAAAAATATATATACAACTAAAAGTTAAATTTTACAAAATGCTGACATAAGTTTATTGAGGTCCATGGATTCACATTTTGATTCTTTATAATTATTCTAATTTGTCAAAGTATTCATATCCCCATCCCGCACCCGCAGACTTCTTTCTGTTTTTCTTTCTTTTTTTTTTA
The DNA here is from genome assembly GCA_031878705.1 of Tapirus indicus. Taxonomy (NCBI): domain Eukaryota; kingdom Metazoa; phylum Chordata; class Mammalia; order Perissodactyla; family Tapiridae; genus Tapirus; species Tapirus indicus. Next base: position 23,949,744 of record CM062927.1, on the reverse strand, counting down.
GGAAAGGGGCAAAATAATGGCAATTAACAACCCCAGAGAGACTATTGCTTCTCATAATTGTTTGCACAGTCATTTCACTTTCTTTTAGCAGCTACCACTAGTGTGTTATATATTTTTTAATGTTTGCAAAAGTTGAACACAATATTATTTTCCTTAAGCGAAAAACAGACTCTTGAGGTCAACAGTAATATGTCTATGTTTTATTATTTTGGATTGTGAGCAGGACATTGGGGTTTTACCAAATGGAAACAAAGAGTCTTGGACCATCTCCATTTTATGAGAAGAAATAAGAGAGCGTCTCCAAATTGTTTAACAGGGTTTTTCCTGTTTTTAATTACCTTATAGGACTTTTCCAGAATACCTTCAATTCTTTGAGATCTTTGCCCTTCAATCAATAAAGTGTGATTAAATACACATACACACATTTGACAAGATGGTGCATAAGAATTGTCAGAGAGATAGATCCTTTGTGTCATTTCCAGATTCCCCTCTTTAGAAAGCGGTTTCTTACGTATTAAGAGTGAAAAGGCAAAGGTAAGAATCTTCCTGAAGCTCTGTGCTAGTCTAAGTATACAATAGGAGCCCCAAAGTAATTTATATCACTTCCTTTTTCTTAATCCTTATATTGCTTGTGAATTTATTCTATACTTTATCTTTTTCTCCCTCTCATGAAATACAACCCGTTGCTAGGGATAAAATTGAAAAAAATTAAAAGATATATCTTAAAAACATTTAAAAAGTGGAAGCAAGTATCTGTCCTCTGTTCTAATCTTGTACACCAAGTTGAATATTCTGACTCAGATCTTTTTGGTTCTTCTTTCTTTGTAGGATGTCAATATTCCTTTAAACTACAATAGACATCTCCAATATGTGCAGTATTTTTTGCCTTAGTATACAAAGAAAGAGATCTCATAGAATTCTTTTTAATCCATTTCCACAATACAGTCCTTATAGATAATAACAGTTCTGATGGCAAAACGGTGTCTTTTATCTTCAAGAATTCTCAAATGAAGTAAAAATACTCTCATTCATTGAAAAATATTTTAGATAAGTTTAATTTATTTTTAGATTTTTTTGCACTCTAGAAAATATTTCATCTAAATAGACACAAAGAGGACAGTATTTTGAACACACTAAGAGGGAAAATTGAAACTATTATCTACATAATTAAATAATTTTAAAAAGGAAAATATAAAATGCTATCATTTATTACTTGAAATAATGCCATCTAAGAATTTTATCATAATTTTATTCACCCTATAACCACTATATAGTAATTATTATGATGCTATAGAAGATCAAATGAAATAATTGGAAGATATTATAAAATGCGAAATGAATTTATATTTATTATTTCACTAAAAAAAGTGAAATATATGAATGTAAGTATGCAAATAATTTTTTTACTGCTGTGCGAATGTGGTGATTTTTTAAAATGTTTCTAAGTGATGAACCAATGATTTTCTGATTAAATAAAAATACACAAAACTCAGCATATGCTATGGTCTGAATGTTTGTGTTCTCCTAAAATTCATATGTTGAAATCCCAACCCCCAAAGTTGATGGTATTAGGAGAAGGGGCCTTTGGGAGGTGATTGGGTCTGGGGGTGGAGCTCTCATGAACGGGATCAGTACCTTTATAAAAGAGGCTCCCAAGAGATCCCTTGCCCCTTCCACTATGTGAGGGCATAGTGAGAGTCGGCAGTCTGTAATCCAAAGAAGGCCCTCACCTGACCGTGGTGGTGCCTTGATCTTGGACTTCTCAGCCTCCAGAGCTGTGGGAAATAAATTTCTGTTGTTTATAAACTACCTAATCTGTGGTGTTTGTTATAGCAGCCTGAAAGGACTAAGACAGCTTGTATGTTTATTTCATATCCTCCATCGCAAGTTACCTATAAGGCTATAATCACTATATACCACTTACTTTTGTAAAGATTACATATATTTATTGAAATATCGGGCTGAATACAAATTGGGCTGAACACATCTTCAGAATGAACAAAATTGAACACACTTGAGAATGCAAAAAATTAAAGCTGAAAAGAAGAAACAGTTTTATCCTCTTTCATTCAACAAATATATTTATAAATATAAATAATTATATATATTTATGTTTATGTAACTTTACAAAAATATTACTTATCAAATGCAGAAAAGTGGAAAGATGAAATCTCATTTTATAATCTCTATTTCCAAGCATAACTGATAAAATTAGATATACATTTTTTGTTACATGCATTGTCTGTCTGTTTCTTATTTTGACACAGGTGAAACCATGCTAAATTTACTATTGAATAGCTATTTTTTTCTCTCAGTGTTATCTGATAGGAAATCTTCATGTGATTCAAATAATTTATAAATATTTTTATTGTTGTTTTATAGTCTATCAGGTGGCATGGCCATGTTTCAGTTAATCATTCAATAAATATTTATCATATTTCCCATTTTGACTATTATAACTAGCACTATGATGACCATCTTTGTTCATAAATCATTTTATATATTTTCTATAATTATGGTAATAGATTCAAGTTGTTTCTCAGAAGAATGGCAGAAACAAAATGGATGTAGAATTGTTTGATTCTTCATAAATATTGCAATTTTTAACCAAATATTTTCACTTCCAGAGTGATAAATAAGAGCATTTTTCATTATACCCTTGCTATTGTTTATTCTCTTTTATTTTAACATGATTGTTAATCAGATAGAATAAAAATGTCACCATTAATCATTATTTTGCACTTTCTTCATTAGTTTCTCAGTCCTTTCAATCACACTTGTCTTTCTCTTCTCCTTCGGCATGTCTACTATAAAGGAAATGAAGACTTTTCTTATTGATGACACAGTTCAAGGTTTAATTGCATTAGTAGGCTATTTTTCCTTTATCTATATTTTAGTATTTACACTGATTTTGAACTCTGAACCACATTACCAAACTGCCAAATATATTTACACCATAAGTAAAGTTTAACTGATTTTCAATTAACAAGGAATTGATCGTACTGTATTTTGATATTCTAGACCAATTACTTCTTATTTTCCTACTTGCTGTTTACTTATAGCTGAATAAAAAGTTAAAAGGGAAAGTCACACACTATATCCATAAATATTTAAAGTAAAGTGGAAGTAGGAATGTGCTTATCATCAGAACTAATGAAATTATTTAGAAGTGAGAGACAAGGGAAGAGGGAAAGAAAGAGATAATGTCTGCATCTCACCTAGGCTTTGGAAAAAGCTTGATAACCAGTTACTGGAATCTCTAATTCCAATCTCTCCATCACATCTCTATCCTCCACCTTACTCTACGCCATTACCAGTCTATTTTATAGTCACTTATGAGCCAGTGAACACTTAGAGCAAGTCAAAAGATGTTTACAGCTGTTATTTAAGAAGATTAGAATCCTAACTACTGATACCCAGGGCCCTCCATCATCTGACTGATATCCACATGGATTTTTATTCTTAGGTCTATTTTCTCTACTAAGAGAACACTACGCAAAGGAGGCTCATGCCTTTTCCCGGCCACACTCTTCTCTTTGCCAGGAGTATGTCTTGTTCAGGTTTTCTTCCGGCCTTCTGTTGTGCTCTTCTTCCACATCCGTGTCCATACTGTACCCATTTTTGAAGGTCTAGCACAAAACTCTACAATGGTTTTCCTAATCCATTTGCCTTTACTTAGTGCAACCTTCCCTTTCCTTATGGTTTAATATCACTTCAGATTATTCATCCCAATTTGTAAACCAAAAAATAAGTAATAAGTTTCTATGAAGATTATCAGCTCTGGGAGTACCTCAAGCCTATCAGGCAGATTGCCAGAACAGACTTCATGGGAGAAGTCATCCCTGAAGTCTCTTCTACCCACCACTGTAACAGGAATGGAGAAAAAAGAAAACCTCTTTGGGACAAAATGGGAACTCCTGAAAGTATATTAGTCGTGCAAGATGCTTACACACTTCAGAATGCAAAAAATTGAAGCTGAAAAGGAGAAACAGTTTCGTCCTTTTTCATTCAACAAGTATCAGTTAAGCCTCTACTATGTAGTAAACAAGTTGCTAGGCTCTGGTTACACAGTAGTGAGCAAAAGATCTTACATACATTAGGGAGATACATGTAAGCAAGACAGTCACTGGACAATTTTAGGTAATGATACGTGATGCAAAGAAAATAAAACAATGTGCTGTGATAGTGACCGGGATTACGTAGTCAGGAAAGATTTCACTGAGAAGGTGAGAGTTGAGCTAAGAACCTCATGACAAGAAGAAGATAGCCAGGAGAAGTTGAGATTGGGGCAGGGTAGAGGGCAGTGTTCCCAGCAGAAGACAGTGTAAGTATGGGAGGTGAGAACATGCTTGGTAATAAAGGGTAAGAGAGGAGAGCAGTGTGGATGAACATCCACGAGCATGGGTTGGGTTCCAGAAGATATCATCTGAGAGGTAGGCAGAGACTGGATGTTACAAAGTATTCGTGGCTATGAGGAGAAGTAATTTTGTTTATACTATAATAGCAATGAGAAGCCACTAGAGTATTAAACAATAGCATATTGTGACTATTCTTTTTATTCTCTTTTTAAGTAATTTCTCTCCTCCCATACTTATCCTCCAACTTTCCCAGCACAGACACTTTGTGGCTGTAGATGTGACTCAACTCTATCTCTTTCTTCCCCTTACTCTCTTACTTTTTTTTTTTTTTGTGGGGAAGAGCAGCCCTGAGCTAACATCTGTTGCCAATCTTCCCCTTTTTGCTGAGGAAGACTGGCCCTGGGCTAACATCTGTGCCCATCTTCCTCCACTTTATATGGGACGCCGCCAGGCATGGCTGACAAGCAGTGCGTCGGCGGGCGCCCGGGATCCGAACTCGCGAGCCCCGGGCTGCCAAGCGCGGACTAAACCGCTGCGCCACTGGGTGGCCCCCCCTTACTCTCTTACTTTTTCTGTTTTAATACAGGTTGAGTTCTTGGGTAGCTGACTCTGGGGTGGAAATTAGCATGAAGTGGGCTTTTTAGGGAGTGCTTTTGGCATCTACACCTCTGGAATAGAAGGGAAGGAAGGAAGACTGGGCAGAATAAAAAGCTGAGCAGTGGTGCATTCTCAATAAAAGCACCATGAGTCATTGACTCCATGGGAGTTCTGAAAATGGGATGGCCCTTTAGAACTATCTCACACTGGGACCTCCCGCATGGACTAGTCTTTGGATTCAGACTGCCCAGGGAAGGAGACAGGATCTTGGGCAAAGCAATTGTCAAGGAGAGTTTACAGCTGAGGACTGTCTGCCAGCAGCATCACCTGCATCTGGGAAAATAAACTCTTCATTCCACCATTCACTCTATTCCACTTAATATTTGTATATTTCTCACACAAGACAGATGCTCCCCAGATAATCTCCAAGCCACCTCAAATTCTCCATGTAGTAGGCAGATAACGGCTCAGCAAAGATGTTCACATCCTAATTCTGGGAACCTGTGACTATATTAATTTACATGGCAAAGGGGACCTTTTTCAAATGTGACTAAATTAAGGATCTTGAGATGGAGATATTATCCTGGTGGGCCCAAGTTATCACAAAGGTCCTCACAAATCAGAAGATTCAGAATCAGAAAAGGAGATGAACCACAGAAGTAGAGGCCAGAATGGTGCTATTGCTGGCTTTGAAGATGGAAAGGGGCCGTGAGCCAAGGATTGTACTTAGCCTCCCAAAGCTGAAAAAGGCAGCAGAACGGATTTTCCCCTAGAGGCTACAGGAACGAATGCAGCCCAGCCAACACCTTGATTTAGTTCTCCGAGACTCATTTTGGACTTTGAGTTGTAAAATAACACATTTGTGTCATTTTACACTGCTAAGTTTGTGGTCATTTGTTACAGTAGCAATAGGCAACTAATTGCAATAGGTAACTCATACATCCCCAAAGCCCAACTTTTCACCTCTGGGGCTCTTTGTTTTCATCATCCCTAGTCTCTACTCTTGTCATAGATTCTCCTTAGTCCAATCTAAACTGACCCTGTTTATTCATTTCAGTAAGACGTTCAACTTTGTCCTTAAGCCTTTGGGAAATAAGAAGTGAAGAGCATATAAGTTATTTGGGGGGGAGATATGTCAAAATCCCACAACATTCATGCAGGTATCTCACATGTGTGAACTGCATCCATCATGTATATTGTGGGGGAAATATTGAGATAATGAAATTGTTAGTTAATGCATTCATCCATGCAAGATAACTTCATTATGTCTATATTATATGCCAGGATTTGTACTAGGCACTAAGGATATAATATTAGGGCAAAATAAGACAGAGTTACAGCCTTAGTATTATGGGAGAAACCAAGAATCTTTCAAATGACATGTTATGTTACAAGAATAATAAATATTACAGGTAGAAGTAGATCATGCTAAGAATATAAATAACAGTGCAATTTGTCAGAAAGAGCAGAACAGCTTGGAAGAGGAAGTCAGGATTGAATAGAGATCTGAAGGAAAATGAGATTTAGGTAGGTAATGAGAAAATAAAAGAATCATCCAGGGAGGAGGCATGTGAAGGATTCTGACCTTTATCCTAATGCTTCTAGGAAAATATTGATAGGGGGGAGGAGGCATGATTATATATGCATTTTGAGATGCGTATTCTATTCTTGCTGGAAGGGTCACAATCTTAAAAAAAAAAAAAACTAATTAGGAAACAACTTCAAAAACAAAAAAATACATCATGAGAGTTATACCAGGGTGGTGATGGTGTTAGGGAAGATAGAAGGAAGCTGACAGATTAAATATATGTATTTACAAGATTTGCTGGCAGAAAAAGGGTAACCAGCACTACGCTTATTCAGTTTGCTCCTTGAGATCTACTCTCCTGTCTTCTTCACCCTCTTGTCCATGGAAAGCTGACCTGTATAGACCACATCATGACTTCCTTGTCTTTGGCTTATGGTTGCGTTAGCTAATAGGGAGCATCAACAGGAGAACAGAGGAGGCAGGACAGTGAAGTAAGGATATTTCTTCCCTTGGCCACTTCTCCACAAAGTCATCTTGGATGGCCGCATTCTCAGTCAGAATTACCGCTTCTCTCAAGGCAGCAGATCTATAGGACTCTTTCCTTTTGGATTCCAGTGGCTTTTTTGTGGTAGAGGTGGTAAAGAGCCCATGATACTGCACTGTTTCTTATGGTATCCCTACACACTGTCCACCATTCATATAGACTCCCATAATGAAAATATTTTAGAATTATTTTAATAAGTGTGCCATCTGTTTTCTGCTGGTCCCTTGACTGATAGAGTGAGTGAGGGAGATTAAATATCAAGAATGACTCATAGATTTCTGGCTACATAAGAGGATTGATCCTGGTGTCATTCAATGGAATTAGAAATCCAAAAAGAGGACTGATGTTGAAGAGAAAAATTATGATTGAATGAGTGAATTGGGGGCATGTTGAGTTATGGTTTCCTTTTACACATCCAAGTGGATATGCCAAATAGATCACTGGCTATGTGAGACCAAAGCCAGGCAAGGAAGTAGCATAGGACTTCCTTGTTAATCATCAACCACACCGAAAGGGGTCTTGGAAGGCAATGGAGACAGAGTGCTAGATGGACCTGGAAATACAGAGGCTAAAAGATAATCTCTGCCTTCAGGGAGGTCGTTATTCTCTCTGCCCAACTAAAGTTTAAGCTTCTTGTGGGACAGAAATATATCTGTTTCATCTTTGTGCTTATCTTTCAACAGTATACATTTGCTTTATTTATATTACTTATGGCATTAAAGCAATCCCCTAACACCATGTCTAACATAAACTACTTGCTGTGTAAGTGTCGTCTGAGTAAATGAATTTTGTATTATATGTGGATTTTAATTATCCACAATACAAGTGAGCATGGAAAACACAGAGAAAGCATTCCAAATAACACCCAACAGACTTAGCAACAACTTTAAAAATGCCTTTAGTGTTCTGTTGGAGAACATTAGCTTGCATTTCTGCCTACACTGCCGTTCTGGTTGGAAAAATCTCATAAAGTCATAGAGTCCTAATCCAAGTTTTCAGTCCTCAACTGAAAGTTGTGAGTCTTTAAAGTTTAAATTCCCTAGTTTTGCATTAAGAAATTAAATAGCAGACTCTTGAAGTGACTAGTCCACAGAAATGCAACGAGTTACCAGAATAGGCAACATTATGAAAGTGAATCTCTGGACACACAATCTAAGGCATTTTTTTTCACTTGGATTTCTTCCTATTCTTTTTTAGTTATATGATATAACTAAAAATTATGTATTCTTTTTAGAAAATGAAAAGACAGAGAAATTTACAAACAAAAAAATTAAAATCACTCTTAAACACACTAACAAATTTAACATATTGTGGGAGGCAGAATAATGGCCTCCTAAAAATGCCCATGTCCTAAACCCAGGAACCTCTGCTTATGTTACCTTACATGGCAAAAAGGGACTTTGCAGATGTAATTAAGGTTAAGGAACTTGAGATGGAGCAATCATCCTGAATTATCAGGGTGGGCTCAATAAAATAAAGAGGGTCCTTTAAAGTGGAAGAAGGATGCAAAGGAAGTCGGAGTCAGAGAGAGATTTAAAGATGATATGCTTCTGGCTTTGAAGATTTCCTCTATCTTCCATTGACCAAAGATTGCAGATGGCCTTTAGAAACTGAAAAATAAAAGGAAACAGATTCTCCCAAGAGCCTTCAGAAGGAAGGCAGACTTGCTGACACCTTGATTTTAGCCCATTTCAAACTTCAGATCTCCAGAACTGTAAGACAATAAATCTGTGTTGTTACTAAAGTTCTGGTTGTTTGTTATGGCAACAATAGAAATCCCATAGAACAGTCCAACATTTTAATCTAATTATGTGAGTCCTTAAAAGTGAATATTTCCTGGCTGCAGAGAAACAGAACTGTTTTGGGAAGGATAAAAATAGCTGCTGTTTAATATCTTGATGTATAGTTCTCTAATTCCTTTTTACTACAAAGACATTTTCAGAATTAGAAACATTTGTTAATTATTCTTTTACAAGAATTATTCATTTATATATGTCATTTAGGTAACTATTATTTTCCTAATTTATCAAGTTGAATTTTATTCTACTTCTAGCTGTATACATATTTTAATTCTTTATTCAGACAAATGAATAATATTAAAATAATTTCTTGATTTTCCAGAAAATTTATAACCAAACTGAAGATGACTATATTATTTATAGTGAGAGTTTTTATTTATTTATTTACATTTTTGGTTTTTTGTTAATTTAATTCTTAAAACCATCTGAAATACATTGTAGTATATAATATTAGTCAATAGCTCTTTTTCCAAATTTTCTAAAACTTTTCTAGCTTTGAATAACTCATCTTTTCGTCACTGATTTAGAGAGCCACCTCTACAATATATCCAGATGTAACTGAGTATTTTTTTTAATTTACATTCTGCTCCATCAATATACTTTTTCATATTTTAGACTGTTATATTATTTATAATTATTTGTCTTTATCATACATTTTGATATCTGACAATGAAACATTTAGCCTTCATGTTCTTTTTTATTGAGATATTTTCTATTCTCATATCTTTATAAATTCATACTGACACAAAAATATTACACAATAGCAATAAAATCTCCAAAAGATTTTTTTAGGAATAAAATAATGATTTAATTTAACTTAAGAGAATTGTCATTTTAACATGGCATTTTCTTATTCATTAACTGGGAATACTTCTCCATTTGTCTTCTTTTATATCCCTCAGTGATGATTTATATGTACTTTTTTTTCAAAAAAAGATTTGCACATTCCTTGTTGAATTTTTCCAGGATATATTTTGTTTGTAGATCTACTATGAATGGTAGATTTTATCCTCCTAGTTATGGTGGTTATGGGAATGAAGGAAGTGCAATGATTGTTAGCAGGTCCCAAGGTGAACTCTGTTTATTACTTCTAGAAGTATTCAATTGAGCATTGTGGCTTTTAATCATTATTCCAAACCTTTATGCAAATATGTTCATATACTTTGCTTAGCCACATGCAACTAAATATTTCCAAAATTATTCTGTCAGTGGCAATAAGACCAAAAGGTACTCCTGTCTTGTAATACTTGTCAGATACCCGTTGTATGCACGTAACATAATTGTAGTCAATTAGCAGTAAATGTTTGTTGTATGACTGAATGCTTTCCCGAGTTATTTCCAAAGTTACTGTGTATGTTTTGGTACTAAAACCCATTTCTAAATTAAAGCAAGAATTCTTTTTGAATACTAGACTAAATGTAGAGGAAAATGTTGTCTTATATACAGTAATTTTGATTCACATCAACATGTTTTTGTCTGTTGATTCATTTGTCAGTACTATAATATGAGGTTCAATCAAGCTTAATGCTTCTAGAAGTCATCAAAACTCAAGGTAAGCAATAATCTTGTGTCTAAATCTGAAGAGTCATAAATAGCACCGAATCTAGTGCCACACAAATGCTAGTATTTTTTATTAAAAATGATACCAGTCTCCTCCAGCTGACTTGTATAATACAGCAATATGAATAAGATAGAATTTTTATGAAAGGTTCTTTTTTTTTGTAAGCACAGAGATCTTATAATGTGTTACTAACCTAATTGCTAGCTTTACTTATTACAACAAGGTCTTAAGTGGAAATATATAACAATTCACACCCACCTGACATGTACCTATATTATTTTATCCACAAAAAGGTTTTTACAATTTCCCATATATGAATTACATATATAATTCCAGCTAGCTTCTCTCACCACTTTTGCGAAGCTCAGGTTCTGAATACTATTGTATATTACATCATATATTCAATGCCATAATATACCACTTATCTACCAGCTGAGATGCTCTCTATTTATTTATTCAAATATATTATTATGACCAATGTTGGGTTTGGGAACAACCTGGTGAGCGAAAAAAGATGCTGCTCTTTCCTCAAGGTGTCAACAACCAAGCTTCTTAGCTTAAAATTGCATAGAGGTCGGCAATTAATATCAGATTTAATTAATTAATTTAATTAATTAACCATTAATACCAGACATGAAAAACAGGAAGAGGAGCATGTGTTTCAGACTTTTTGGAGATTCTTTGCATTTGAAGTATAGATAACTTGCCTTTCTATTTACACTGTTATTTAATTTAAAAATAGGGTGTACATGATTTAAAATATAGGCTAAATACAATTTCATCTATAGCTCTGCAAGGCTTAAGAATTTTAATGGATTAAGAAAAAATATTTTATTTGCTTTAAATGTGACCTTTAGGTATCAGGATTACCGTGATGAGCAAAATTGAACATCCCACATTTAGATGATCACATTAACATGATATTTCTATCTTTCAATAAGCTTGAAGAAAAAAATTCTTATTACTGTGGACAACTTCTTTCTCTGCCTCCTAAATTGCTGGCCTCACCTTATTGGTGGCCTTAAGGAAGAGAAAGGGATTTGTTTATAGCAGTAGTCTGTCAGGGTTGTTACTATCCCAATTCAATTCCAAATTGTAAACTACATTACCATTGGTTTATTTTCATAGATCAGTGACTAGGTCAATGAGAAAGAGGAAAAGAAAGAAGCAGTCCTGCAGAATCCCAGAAGTTCTCAAACGTATATTCTTGGATTTAAATATTCATTCATACCCCAAACCATTTTTATTTTTGTTTACCTTTCTGACTCTATCAAGGTTTCCAACCAGTAGTTCTTCGAGCAGCCGTGGCACACTCCTCGATGGTTCCACAGTGGTGCCTACATCCATGTCAAAATGAAGCCGCTGTGTCCATCACCTTTAAAACCATGTCATTATAATATACAGAGTGTTTTTCTGCCCTGGACTGTTCGGTTCCCAAGAAGAATTTCCTTGGTGACAGTTTTAACACAAGTTGGTTATCTTTTAAATGTATGCAAATTATATTATGTTTCTGCGAGCAACATTTTGCCAAGAGCCACAGGTTTACTTTCTCGTTAGGGTTTATGGAGGCAAGTTGGTATTGAAATAATCACTTGTTTTTTCTTCTATCTTTCTACTCTTAATTCTGATTGTGTATGAGTGTGTGTGTGCTGGTATGTGATGGGCTCTTTTTATTCAGTTATGTTTACTTATAAAAGTAGGTTTGATGACACTTTTAAAATATGGTGAATTCTAGGGCTTTCTTTCCACAATTCTTCTCCATTGTGGATTTCTTTCATTGTTGCACACATATTCCAGATGCAGAGAAGAATCTAAAGAAAGTCATGGGGTATTTTGATAGGTGTATTAGATGTATATCTTGAGCATCTTTTCAGATTTCCCCATCCCTATGCTCTCTGTCTTTCTCTTTCTCTGTCTCTCTCAGCACTCTGCGTTCAAACAGTACCTATGCTCACTGGAAAAATCTTCAGTGCATGGGATTTGGCCTTCCGAGGGGTTGCTGAGTGGTTAGAGAACGTCATCTAGAGGAGTACAAATTTTAGCATCCTGTGGCGTGAAACCCTGAGCAATGGGAAACAGGAGATAGGAGGGAGCTTATTAGATTGATTAATATTTTTCTATCATATTTGGACTACACTAAAATGGTGTTTTTCCATGTACCTCTTCCAGGAGACATCCCATGTGCTGAGCAAACATGTTTGCTAAGTGACCTGTTCTCACTGTTGGCCAACGTGATAATGCACACCAACATATTGTATGCACACTGCCTTGCTTTGCTTCCTTTTTCAAATTCATCCTTACCATCCTGGAATTGCACCTCCAAAACACAGTGTCAGCATTTTAATCTCTCTTCAGATTCTCTTCTTAAAAGCAGAATCTGATAAATGAAAGAGAAAGCTATGGGATGGAGAAAACAATGTGTTCAGGAAAAGACATTGTGGTGTGATTATGACGATGGGGTGAGGAGCAAGAGTATATAGGCTTAAATGACTGGGGTATGAAACCTGAACGTAAAGAACCAGACACTGAGAATCAAAGGCAAGTTCACCTAACCTGAAAAGCAGGGCAAGGTCTGGACACCAGAGTTTATGGAAAAATTGAAATTGCTTTGATCATATCTCATGAGTTGCAGAGGTTGGAAAAAGATGAAAATTTAATAGAAGGCAGACTGAGGCTGAGGGCATTATGATGAGTAAGTCAGAGTAGGGGACAGTAAAAAAAAAATGCTGATGATAGACAAAACAGAACTGGTGGAGGAAAACAGTATGAATGTCTGAGGATATGTTGTACGGGTACCAGGTGGGAGATAGTGAGAAGTGGATATTTAGGAGCAAGACTGGAAAAAGAGCATACATCAGAGAAATCAGATGAAGTGACTTATAAGAAGAGTAATAAGGAAGAGGAGAAGAGGAGGAGAAAGAGGACAAGAACAGAGAGAAGGAGGAGAAGAATAAAAAGGAGAATAATAGCTGGTTTAGACACAAGAGCAAAGGAAAGCCTTTGGGGTAGAAGAATTAAATGGTGATATTCCTGGGACCACCACCATGTTCCCTTTAGATCTTAAGGTTGTCATTAATCTTTGCCCTTCTCCCAAGATTGCAAAATTATTGATAATTTTATGTCTAGCTCTGGGATGAAGACACTTCAGAGGCTTCCACTTTGTCTTCTCCACCATGATTAGCTCTTGATACTGTGCCAGTTACCAAGTATGTCCATAACATGTCCATTTCAGTTATCATCTTTGTGACCAGGGCCATGACCACCATGTGAGTCCCTGAAAACAGTGCACTCACTGTGACTCAGACCTAGGTGTCTTAGTCAGTTTGGGCTCCAATAACAGAATATCATAGAGTGGGTGGCTTATAAACAACAGAAATTTATTTCTCACAGTTTAGAGGCTGGATGTCCAAGATTGGGGTAATAGGATGGTTGGGTTCTGGTGAGAGCCCTCTTTCAGGTTGCAGACTGTGGTTTTCTTGTTATATCCTCATATGGTAGAAAGAGGATGAGAGAGCTCTCTGAGGTCCTCTTATAAGGGCACTAATCCCATTCACGAGGGCCCCACACTCATGACCTAATCACCTCCCAAAGGTCACACCTCTTAATGCCATCACATTGTGGGTTGGGATTTCAACATATAAATTTTCAGTTCATTGCACTAGGTTAAGAGTCTATGTGTTATTTGGCTCCATAAACCCCATTCTAACAGCAGGATATGATGATGCTTTGCTTCCTCAAAAGGTTTGGTTGCCTCCCTTTCCCCAATCTTTGGTTTTCCTAGGAAATAAACACAGGTCTCTCGGACAGAACTGGGAGAACTGTTACTTATTCTTGCCATAATGTTGTAAGGTTGTTTCTTCTGGAGGTCGAGCCTCTCCTTTGAAAATTAAGGGATCATGACTTTTTATTGGGAATTATAGTCCTCAGCCTCCTTATCATCCCAACCTGATTTATTTTGACTGTATACATTAAGCAGTACCCTTTTTGTATACCCATCTATTTTGTCCCTAGAAATGTAGTGTTTTATTAAACACCCTAACACTCTGTGGATCTGGTCCTTCTGGCTGCCTCTTGGGTCTTCCTGCACATTACGATGATTTTGCAACCTGGCTTCTGACAAGTGGTTGAGAGAAAATATCTGGCCTCTATATTTTTCAAGATTCTATCATCCCCATTGACATGTTATGATAGTTCTGTAACAGCAACTACTATTCTCATCCTTGGCCTACAAAGAAATCTACCTTTGAGCTTCTCAATGATGCCAAGAACTCTCTTTAGTCCACTTCTTATCACATTGGTAAAGTGCCTCTAGGGCCTTAATGTAATCATTTCGTGAGATTCCAAGCCTTATGTAGTATATACTCTCTAGCACATGCACTTCTCTGAGTCTTTTTTTTTTAAACTGTCTGTCACAGTGTTTCTAGGCAATCACTTTCTGTAAGGTAACAAGAATCATCCTAGGAGTATCTTAGTACCATCTTTCATGGCCCTTGCCAGGGTGTTAAATTCTGTATCATGGGCAAATCCTCCCATAATGATAACTCTCCCTTAACTGGAACACTCAGGATCTAGTACCATATGTATCTTCCAGTCTACAGGCAGCACGTGTTGGGTGTTCCTGAAGCTTCACAGGTCTTGCAGGAACAGAGCATCCCTTCCTGGGCTATGTTGAGACTTACACTTAGTTATTTGTCTCATGGCCAGGAAGGAAGGCAGGGGTTGATCCTAAGGGAGCACATATCATCTTGTGAAGCAGAAAATGCTTAATTATTTTCAAGCAAAGGCAGGAGGGTAGAGGCTTCAACAAGTAGGGCTAAATGATGTCTATAGATCCAGAAGGTCCTGGGAAACTATGGATTTAACATCTTTGAGTGCATTGATTGCCTTGAATTGTATATCCCCATCTTAAGTCTCAGAGCTTCAGTTGTTTCTAATCAGGGCTCTGCCTTTGGCATAGTAGAGAGGCTAGAACTGAGAATTCAACCTTATCTGGAGCTCTACTAATATTATAATTAAGTTTTATACCAAATTCTCAGCTCTTCTAAGACTCTGAATGCAGGAAAAATGAATGTATTTGTATGCAACAAACAGATCTTTCTGGATTTCACATTTATCCTTTATCCTTTTGTTGATTTTTTTCATCATCAGCTTCTCATTTCCCTTCTCCAGCTCATTGGTTGTCTCCAGAAACTTCATCCAAATTTGTAGTCTGTATAATCACTGCTTTCCTTTTACCTCTAAAAACCTGAACCAATGCACCTACCACTGCACTGCATTATACTAGTATCCCTTCTCAACTTAACCTTGGTTAACATTTTGACAATTTTGCTGCTCCCACATTTTAAGGACTAACAGTGTTCCTTCTGCTTACCAGCAATGATTGGGGGTCCTCACTGCCAGTCAGCCAGGCACCTTCAAAATCTGACTTGAGACTCTTCTTCCTGGAACCATCTGCCAATATAAAAAGCAGGCTCAGAGATAAATATCTGTATGCAAGAATTTTATTGGTGATTGGTCTTAGCATCAATGTCTGTGGTAAAGTGAAGAAAAGAGGATTGTGTGGAGAGAAAAATTGAATTGTGAGGCAGTTGCAAACAGGAACTCATCTGAACCCACTGGGAGTTCTGAATCCGGGATGACTCTTCAGAGTTATCTAAAACTGAGAAAATTTTCCAGGCCTTTATATTCTTGTATTGATTAATCATTTGACATGAGTTGCCTTTAGGAAGGAGGCATGGATTTCAATGAAATGACTCTCTTTGATCAAGGGGAATTCCTGGAGAGAGATTCAGACAAGATGTTTCAGTCATCAATAATCCCAGAAGACTGGGAGATTGAGTGCTTTTGTACTGAAGGATTGGATCTAGGCAGTACCCCACTTATCTATTATAAGAAACAAGATAGATTCACTAAAATGAGTTTTTTAATTAAACTCAATGTCATAAAATGCCTCTGCTTAGTTTTGGTTGGCCACACATTTTCCTATAAAATGTCTAACAGCTTGTGCAGAATGTGCAGAGACTATAATGACCAATGAGAAGACTAATATTATCCATAAGAATAAAAACAAACCAGTAGTCAGCTGTGCTGGACATTCAGATCTGAGAGTGATTTCTCCTAAGTACGAAAATGTGCAATTAATGAACAATATCTTCAATAACACCTTTATAACAAACAGTGTTGAGTTTCACTTCAGTGTATCTATAATATCTCACAATAAGATCCATTGGCTCAAGGCCGCCCGGTGGCGCGGAGGTTAAGTTCGCGCTTGGCAGCCCAGGGTTCGCTGGTTCGGATCCCGGGCTCCTGCTGACGTCACTGCCTGTCAGCCATGCCATGGCGGTGTCCCATATAAAGTGGAGGAAGATGGGCACGGATGTTAGCCCAAGGCCAGTCTTCCTCAGCAAAAAGAGGAGGTTCGGCAGTGGATGTTAGCTCAGGGGTGGTCTTCCTCGCAAAAAAAAAGATCCATTGGCTCAAACTCGGTGCCAAATCCATTAAAAGTCGTTAATCAGAATATACTATAATGAGAGCATGACTCTCAAGTGACCTGACTTTACTCACTGATAGATTTTTTTACTACTTCAAACTGTGCATCCGTCTAGCAAACCTCTGTAGGTATTGTTTCTCTCAGCATAGCATGCTTTTGAATACTCCATAAACTGGAAAAGCAGTATC
Source organism: Tapirus indicus (assembly GCA_031878705.1). Taxonomy (NCBI): domain Eukaryota; kingdom Metazoa; phylum Chordata; class Mammalia; order Perissodactyla; family Tapiridae; genus Tapirus; species Tapirus indicus. The sequence continues at coordinate 23,932,679 of CM062927.1, read as the reverse complement.
TAAGAATTGAATTTCTGGTGAGTTGCGATGTCAATCCAAAATAGGTGCATTTTTTTTATACAATGTAGACTTGACTTTATTCATCACCAAGTAGAATGTGAAAGGAAATAACAGTGTATGAGACTATAAATAAGTGCGTACACACAGACTCATAAATACAAATGCATACATACTGAGTTTAAATTGTTTTATTTTATTTGTTTTATTTATTGGAACACAAGGAGAATATTTAACTATTTGAGAATGCCAAGTTATTCTTCACTAGTAAATTTAAGTTTAAGAATAAAATCTATATAAATAAATTATCCTGTCCCTTTTTGCTTTTGCAAACAAGACACTTATCTCTGAATATGCCATTTAGGAGAAGCAACAACACTTTCTTTAATTATTGCAGGGATGTTTAGGTGTTTCTGATTTCTCTCATGCTGGAGCCAAATTAGATTTCACCTAATTTTAAAAGTAGTTGAAAGAACTTCCACTTCCAATCAAGAAGGAATGGATCTGATTTACTCTCCTGTCTGAAATAATAAAAACATAGACAAAATATATGAAACAACACTTTTCAAGAAACTGGATATCAGACAGTGAAGGACAGTGATCCCTGAGAGATAAGAAACAATCAAGTGAGCCCTAAGACTGTCCCAATTTACTGCATGGAGAGAGTTTACAGGCCATGGAAAAGGGTGGGGAAACCCATGTTGGGCTCAGTAGACTCCCTGAGTTGAGGGGGCATAACTGAGAGTATAGCTCTGTCAGGTAGCTACAGTTTATAGTACTATTACAAAGAAGACAGCCGCACAGAAAGAGAACACTGAAGAGCTGCTGAGAGTCACTGGGCAGTAGTCTGCTGAGCATTGTTCAAGGGAATGTAAGTGACGCACCAACTCAAGGTGTGAGAAAGAATCATCACCTGAAAGGATTAGAGTCAACAGTGCCCGGCACTCACAAAGGACCAAGGTTAGTGCTTGTTCCTACCACCTAAACTGGACAAACTCATAATGCGTGTGGCATTAGATTGAGTACAAAAAGGATCTTGCTGGATTAGTGTAGAAAAATTCACCCTAGAATGAATGCTGCTCTGATCCTGGCTGACATCTTAAAAGCAAGGCAAAAAAGTATCAGACTGTTTACAAGTGACTTAACTGAATCCCAGAAAAAAGCTCAAGAGTATTTATAGTAAAAAAATATATATACAGCACTCAACAGGGTAAAATGTAACAATGCTTGGCATCCTTCCAGAAATTACCAAGCTTGGAAAGAAGCAGAAAAATAGTGAGGGGGGAAAAAGACAATTAATTTAAACCAACCCAAAACTACCAAAGATGTCAGAATTAGTAGACAGGAACATTAAAATAGCTAATACAACTGTACCCCAAAGGTCAAAAAATTAAGTAGATTTATGAGATAGATACGTAGGTAGGTAGACAGATACAGATAGATAGATAGATGATAGATAGATAGATAGATAGATAGATAACCTAAAATTCTAGAGAAGAAAATTACAGCATCTGAGTGCAAATATTCACTACTGGATGGGAATAAACAATGATTAAACATTGAAAAAGAAAAGATTAGTGAATTGGAAGACACAGAAATGAAAACTATATGAAATTAAAAAACAAAATAAAAAGAGAAAAAAATGAGGAGCATCAGGGAGTTGTGGTACTACTTCAAGCAGCCAATATATGTGTAATGTAGTTTCTGGAAGACTGAAAGAGGGAGAGAAAAAATATTTGAAGGACCAATGGTCAAATTTTTTCAAAATATAAAGGAAACTACTGAATTATAGATCCAAGAGGCTCACAGAACGTCAAACACAACAAACACTGACAAAAACTACACAGACATATCATAATTAAAATGTTTAAAAGCAGCAAGAAAGAGAAAATCTGAAAGGAGGTCAGAAAAAAAAAGACGTTATATACAAAGGAATAAAGATAAGGAAAACAGAAGTTTTCTCTTTAGAAATAAAGCAAGTGAGAAGATAGTATAACCACATAATTAAAGTACTGAAGTCTTTCGTCCTAAGATTAGAGACAAGACAAGGAAGTCTGCTCTCACCTCTTCTATGAAATTTATACTGGTGGTTCTAACTTGAACAAGAAGGCACAAGAAGAAAATAAAAAGGCATTGATATTGGAAAGAGTAAATCTAAGCTGCCTTTATTCTCAGATAATATGATTATTTGTGAAGGAAATGCAATTAGATCTACATAAAGTTACTAGAACTAGTAAGTGAGTGTAGCAACATTGCAAGAGACAAGATGTGTATACAAAATTAACTGCATTCTTGTATACTAGCAACGAATAACCATAAATTGAAATTTAAAAATACTGTTTACAATAGCATAAATATATTAGACTAATTTTGACAAAAGTTATTTATACCTGTACACCAAATCTATAAAATATTACTGAGAGAAATTAATGAATACCTAAATAAATACAGAGATATATTTCTGAGTTGGAAGAGTCAATATTGTTAAGATATAAATAATTCCCAATTTATTGCTTTGATTAATTTCAATCCTAATCAAAATCAAAACAGGTTTTTTTTTGTAGAAGTTGTTACAGTGATTCTAAAATTAATATGGAAGTACAATGGACCTAGAATAGCCAAAACAACTGTGAAAAAGAAGACCAAAGTTGTAGGGCTAACACTACCTGATTTCAGGTATTATTATAAGACTACCATAACCAAGAAAGCATAATATTGTAGCAGATATAAACAAAAAGATCAAAACAAAATAGAGGTACAGAATAGAGGATCCAGAAATAGTACCTTGTATGCACATGATCTACTGATTTTTGATAAAGGCACAAAGGCAATTCAGCAAGGAAAGATAGTTTTTGAAACAATTAGTCCTGGAAAAATGAGATATGCATATTAAAAAAAGAGAACTTTGTTCCATTTCTTGCATTACATACAAAAATTAACTCAAAATGCATCATAGACTATGTGTAAATCCTAAAACAATACCTTGTCTAGAAGAAGACAAAGGTGAAAAATGGTGACCTTGAGATAGAAAAAGATTTCCTAGACATGATACCAGATCAAACATGGTCCATTAAAGCACAAATTGATGAAATGGACTCCATCAAAACTAAAACCTTATGATCTTTAAAAGACACTGTTACAAGAAGAAAAAGGCAAATCATAGACTGGGAGAAAATTTTGCAAAATGTATATCTGATAAGATACTTATTTCCAGACCATATAAAGGAATTTATATAATAAGAAAATAGGAAGAAGAAATAATAAGAAAATAAGAAGAAAAACAAGTAAAACATGGATGAAATATTTGAACATTTTGCCAAAGATACATGGATAGCACATGAAAAGATGCTCAACATTATTCATCAATAGGGAAATACAACTTAAATGCATAATGAGATACACCTATCCGAATGGCTAAAGTAAAAAAAAAAAACTGACTGTACCAAATGTAGATGAGGTTGTAGCGAAACTGAAACTCCCCTACCCTCCTAGTGGAAATGTTACGTGGTGGAACTACTTTAGAAAACATCTTAGCAGTTTCTTAAAAATTTAAATATATAACTGTCTTATGATCTGGCCATTCCACTCCTTGGTATTTACTTAAAAGAATTTAAAGCATATGTCTATACAAAGACATATGAGTGATCATAGCAGTTTTATTTGTAATAGTCACAAACTGGGGAAAAGTCTGAATGTCCATTAACAGGTAAATGGACAGAAACCTTTTGTATGTCTATCCAATACTCAGCAATGAAAGGAATGGACTATTGACACATGCTCCAGTATGGATGAATCTCGAAATAATTTTGCCAAATAAAATAAGACCAATAAGTGTACGTACAAGATTGCTGTATTTATATACAATTTTAGAAAAGGCAAATCAGTCTACCATGACAGACAACAAATGAGTGGGAGGGATGACGCAGAGATAGGAGTGAGCTGAGGTGGGAGTGAGAAATTACAAAGAACCACTGGCAAACTTTTGGAGTCATGGAAACGTTCACGATTTAGTGATGGTTTCACGAGTGTATATATAAGGAAAAGTTACTGTATGCCTGAAATATGCACATTTTGTTGCATATCAATTATATCTCAATAAAGGTGTTAAAAATAAAAAGGAGATGAGCATGAAAACCTTCATAACAATAAATTAGAAAATATGGGCAAAACGAATTTTCTAGAAAAAAGTAACTGTGGTAGTTACAGTCAAAATAATTGAATTATGTATCAGTTAATCACATAGACACACTTTTCTACAGATTTATAATATGAAATGCAAACACTGTTAAATTGCTGTTTTCTGTTTTTTCCCCAACTTTATTGAGGTATAATTGACAAATTATATATATTTAAAGTGCACAACGTGATGATTTGTTATATATATACATTGTGAAATGATTACCACACTCCTGTTTTCTGTCTTCAGAGATCCAGGATAACTGAAAGTAGGAGGCAAATTATGGTGCTGCAACTCGAACAATTAAAAATTAAAAAATAAGCTTAGTCTTATGTGATTTTTCTCATTCATCCTTCTAGTCGTATTGAGAAGGGATTGGTCATTTTCTCTTCATTATTTATTTTGGCATGTTATAATAAGTTCTTTCTTCATATTTACTCTCTTTCAAGTTATTTTCTCTCTCTTCTTACCAAAACTTTTCCTAAGGAAATTGCCACAGGAAAAAAACAACATAAAAACTCTATTGTGATGATTACTTGGGGCCTTTCAGATCAGGTTTGTCAATGAATGGGAGCACTTTTCTGAGTCAGAAAATCGAATAATAGGAGAAATGTTTCTGAATCAATAATGAGATGATGAAAGAATACATATATCTAAAATTCAGCTTGAAAAAATGCAAACTGGAAATACCAGATTTGTGTTTGTCTTATACTAATTGACATCTCTGTCTCGATGTCCCACAGATGAACATCTACAAACATCAACATCTACAATGTCAACATCTACAAACATGAATTCATTCTTTTTCCAAAAACTTCGCCATTAATAGTATCTCTAGTCACTTCAACAACCAATGAAATAATATTTCGCTCATCTTTACTCTCCCTACTTCCTTATAAAATTGATACTGTCTTCTGAACATCTCTAACAGATAGATTAAACTTGTGGAAAGTAAGCAAAATATAACTTTATTTTTGTATCCTACTGTCCCTTTAAAATGTATTCAGTACAGGAAATTAAATTTTCTCTCTGTTATTGCATGATAACTCCTGCAGACTCCATCACTTCTCTGTCCACTTTAGATAATAAAATGTCCCATGTTCAATATTTGCTGTAAAAGTCTTGATTCAGAAGTCATCCTGTCCTATACTGATTAACATTTTAATTTTCTGTTAAGGTGAAGACTTCTCCCACTTGTCTAACTGGGACTGGCTTTGGGTTGGCTACTCCATTAGACAAAAGAATGTAGGAAAGTAGGTCCCTCTTTCTCATTTGCTTCCTCTCTCACTAGCTCAATGCTATCATTGACCTCTCCAGTGCTGGCACATTAGGAGAAAAAAAGAAGGAAAATGGCCCTGCTGACATGATACCATTCGTATTAGTTAGGGTTCTCTAGAGAAACAGAACCAGTAGCATGTGTATGTATATATAAATGGATTTATTATGTAAGGAATTGCCTTACACAGCAATGGAGGCCAGCAAGTCTGATGTCTTCAGGATGGTCTAGCAGGCTGGAGACCCAGGAGACCCAACTGTGCAGATGAAGTCCAAAGGCGGTCTGCCGGAGAATTCCATCTTGCTCGAGGGGGCTGGTCTTTGTGTTCTATTCAGTCTTTCTGACTGATTAGATCAGGCCCAATTTCATTATGGAGGGCAATCTGCATTACCCAAAGTCCACCGATGTAAATGTTAATCTTATCCAAAAACACTCTCAGTGACACATAAAATTAACCATCACATCATTGTAAGGGGGCTTTACTCCCTTTGGGATCAGCAGATGCTTAAAACTGATGCTTTCTTGCCAGGCTTCTGTGGGAACTCCCTGTGATACCTGATGTACTGTGTACCTTTGTTCATACTGCTCAGTGACTCCCTTGATTTCTAGAGATCCTTTCTTCCTTCTCCCTTTGCTGCATCCCATTTTCCTCCTAAGATATGCAGTGGAGCAGCAGTAGGATACTTATCTTTGCCGTGCAACTCACTGCTGGCCAAAAAAAAAAAAAAATCCACCACAACCTGTGCCCTTGCCTCAAATATTCATAAACTCTTGTATCCCCAGGATGGAATGAGGTACCTGCTAATATGGGTTGAGTTAAAAACTGAAAGAAGAAAGGAAAGACACAGGACAAATGAAAGAAAGAAACAAGGAACAAAAATGTATGAGCTGACTTCAGACCTGGAGGAATCTAGAAAGAAAGAGATGGATAATAATATATTATTAGGATAAATAACTTCACAGGATTAAGACAACTTATTTTACACTGTCTGTGTGCAAGAATATGACCAGTTTTCTATCCATCCAGCAAAAAAAAAAATATTAGGAAATAAATAGCTGAACTTTTAAGAAATGTTCCAATTACTCAGTGTAGCATAGTAAACACACACACACACACACACACACACACACACACACACGTTTCCCAAATTACAACTTTGGATATAGGGCGAAATAAACTAATTAGTGAGATGATGTAAAACAGTATTTTAATATGGTGATTTAAACCTGTATATGAACAATTACTATTAGCTGGGGGCAATATGCTAAATGTCTCACATACATCATATTATTTCATCCTTACGACCACACAATAAGATCCATGTGAAGAGTGGGTCTCTTCAAGAAGCAGACTGTGAAATGGAGATTAGCATGCAAGACGCCAGTAAATAATTCCTTTATACCAAACCCTCTGGAAAGGAGACAAAAGAAGAAGGGATTAGTAGAGACAGAAGTTGCAGTGTGATACAGGCCTAACCAGAACCACAGCTGATCTCACCCAGAGCTCTGGAGTCAAAATAGTTCTTCAGAGTTGTCCTTATTTGGACCAAGATGGGCAGATCTTTACATCATGTATCAGTAACTGGATGTGGGCCAGCTGTGAAAGGGATGTGAACTTGGTGAGGGCTTTGATTCTCAGTAGTTGAGGCAATCTCTGAGGAGACTGACAGGTAATGGCCATCAGCAGGCAGCATGCCCAGTAGCTGGGGCAAAAGTCTTTAATTGAAAGGAGTCTGGGTCGTGCAACAGTGTGCAATTTGCTGGCAATGTTTGGCCTTCCTGATCTCTGCCTTCATTTTTACACGTTATCCCTGGGTATGTATCTCTGGATCTAGATTTTCCTCTTTTTATAAGGACGTGGAGTCATATTGGATTAGGGCCCACTCTAATGACCTCATCCTAACTTGATTACCTCTGTAAAGACCTGTTATCCAAATAATAACACATTCTGAGGTACCGGAGGTTATTAGGGCATGAACATATGCATTTAAGAGAGAGCACAATTCCACCTATAAAAGGGCTCAAAGTTCCCAGAGGGTATCCATAAGAGATTCTTTCTCTATTCCATGGTATAAGTATTGTCCTATTGAGAACTCTAAAACTGCAGAGCACAGATTTGCAGGGATAGGAAATACATATTTCCCAAGGTGGGGGGACCACTGCAAATGATAGTAAGTGGGATTACTGTGCTTCCTTCCCTTGGTTCCAGGATCCATGAATTATTCCTAATGTGAATAGAACAGCACATAAAAGACCTTGCTTCATAGTGTATACTGCATTCTAGAAGATGATTATCATTTTCTTGAAGTACTGCCTCTAAGCTGGCTCTTTATCCATGCTTTAACAGGTCATTCTAAGCCTGGCTGCTTAGATGGTGTGGTATGTGATACAAACTGTGAATCCATGGGAAAAGGCTCACTCTCATACCTTCTCTTCTGTAAAGTGACTCTCTTGTTATGTGAGATTCCGTGCTCCAAATAGAGCACTTTGTAAGCCTTGACTATTGGTGCTCACTGAGGTTCTCCAGGCAGGAAAGACAAACTAATACCCAGAATATGTGTCAATTCCTGTCAGAGAAGAAAAAACAAGAAAAAAACCACCTCATTCTCCTAAGTAGAAGAATTCCAATGTAGTCAACTACTCATCAAGTGTCTGGGTGAGGGGTGGTGCAATATTGGAGCCTCAGTGTTGGTCTTTGTGCTGGCAGTTGGGACATTGGGTGGCAGCAGTAGCTAGATCAGCCCTGGTATTGGGAGCACATGATGTTGGACCCATGCCTGTCTTCCATTTCTCCCCCTGTGGCTACTACGTTCATGAATCCATTGTGTCAGCATTGAGTTGGATGAAGCAAGATGGTGGTTAATTTCAATGTACTGAGTCATTTTGTGTATTTGGTGTTTTAATTCTTTTTCCATGGCAGGTGCTCTCTGAGAGTGGTTAACATGCAATATGAAGTTCTCCACACTTTGTGCCCACTCTAATGTACCCTTTTGCATCATTCTACTCCAGTTCTCCTTGTCCCAAACTTTCAATATTTCTTCTTCCAGGAATCTGACCAAACATTCAAACTATGTTGTCATTGCCCATGAGTCCATATATTTTCTAACTTCAAACTCCTTTCCTTTCAACATAAGGCAGATAACCAAGTATACTGGTGAAAGCTCTGCCCTTCGAGAGGATTGTTCTTTGCCACTGGTGCATCTGCCTTTCATTTATGGCTTTTACCCAAGTACCAAGCTGACCAATTCATTAACCAAGTTTGGGTTTTTCTTCCCTCTGTTAGCTAATCATAGGAGATCCCCATGCAGCCACAGATGGGAGCTGAGAGAGAGGCACTGATACAATGGCAGTGGACGACATGGAAGTCTGGACTACCTGACTGTGCAGCTTGCTTGTTCTTCTCAATTCTACCTGCACTTGATCCATCTTCCAATGGCTTTTTGCCAGGTCCTCCCAACCCCATGACCTGATATTTCACACAACCCAGCTAATGAAAGGCAGATGGCCACACTGTCACCTTGGCATTCCATGGTCCGATAATCAATCTCGACCAGGACTCAATAGCATGCTGGGAGTTATTTGTTAAAATGAGTTTACGTCTCAGATTTACATGGCATCACTTTAATCCAAAACCTTAAGGTTCTGTGTTCTGATTCTGTCACTGAAATTTGCCATAAACTACACACCGCATCTTTTCCCACCACAAATACCTCTAACACTTTAGAGTTTGCTGGGTCATCTAGTAAAAGTGGCAAGATATCTTGCTCCACAGCCTAGACATTTTTAGTGCTCTTTCCTACTCTTGCCTCACTGAAGGCTGAAAGCCTTTTACCTTATCTGGTGCATGAGTAAGATAAGAATATGCAGATGGGGAACACGCTACCTCCAGAAACTCCAAATTCATTACATGTATTTTTTATTCTTTCTTGTGGTGTGAAGAACAAGATAAAATAGTCAGTCTTACCTTTGTATGGGATGCTCTAGCAGGCCCCTGACCACTGGATTTCCAGAATTTAACTGATGTTATACACATCTCAAATTTTGTAGGTTAATCTCCTACCCCATGGAGAGTGTATAACTTAACAAAGTCTCCAATTTGCTAGCCACTTGTTCCTCATCACGTCTGATAAGTATTATATCACAGATATATCCGACGGAGGTGAGAGGTACTAATAGTCCAGATCTCTTCGCTGTATTATGAAGGTGGGCCTGGGGCAAAGGTGTAAATTTATACTATTGTCCATTTCATGTGAGTGAAAATTTTCTGATTCTCTTTTCCAATAAGTATTGAAAAAAGGCACTCACCATGTTGATAGCTGTGTATCAAGTACCTGCTCTAGTGAACACGCCACAGGTGGCACTGTATCTACCATCAAAATTACTACTGGGTTGAATGTAAAGTATGTAGTGTATTCTCTTCCTTCTGGGTAGTCTTTATTTTGGGGTCCAGATTGGTCAAATAATGGAACTGTGAAGAGTACCGCCATCCCTGCAGCCTTTAGACCATTAAGAATGGCAGAATTTTTTGCAATCTCTCAAAATACAATGTAGTTTTGCATTTGCTCTATTGGTGGGGGCACAACTGTTTCCAACCTTCTATTTGGTCTTCTCCACTATGTTATTTGGTCTTCCTCCACATACCAAGGACCCAATGTAGAGGTTGTACCAATTTACAAGTTTTTTATTCCAATTAGTCATTTGGGTACCAAAAAAATGACTACTGTGTGTGTCTGTTGTCCCAGTAGATTGCCTGTGAGCAGGATCTTGGCCAGAACGTCATTCATTCCCTGGTTCCTACATACCCCTGCCTTAAAGTCTCTGGGTCTCTGAGTGTTGGTATCAACTTGGACCTGTGTCCAACCATTCTCAAAATGCTTAGAACCCCCCACTCTCCCAGTATACAGTTAACTCAAATACGTTGTCATAGGTCATTTTGAGAAAGTTCTATGGGAATCAATAGTCTATACCTTTGTTGTAGTTTTGTAGATTTTTTTCTTTTCCCTGGGAATCCTTTTCTTGAGCCATTGGATTTAGGGTCAAAAACCTGGCCCCAGTACAAAAGTTGGGCAAGGAATCATGATATTTATTGGGTTCACTGCCTTCATTCTCCTACTCATTCATCTTTGGTGTCTTATGATTGTATAGGTTGAGCAATGCCCTTTTTAGGTACCCATCTAAGCCACTGGAGTCTGTGTTCTATTAATATATTTATAACTCTCTGTAGATCAGCTCTGTCCCCCTTGGCCACTTGGACTTTGCTGTGATTTATGATAATTGTCCCCACCTATATGCTGAAGCTACCTGGACTTTTGGGAGAACCCTATTATCCTCATTGATATCAGTGACCCTAATTTTGTAATGACCTCTCCTAGCATCAACCCTGGCAAACAGAGGAGAGACATCAGTGAGTTTGGTGCCCTATCACCTGTACAGTCATAGTGGCCTTGGGAAATGCTGTATTCTCTAAGCCTCCTTGTTGCACATAAGCATCAGGTATATATCTTCTCCACCACGTCCACTTCTCTGAGCATTTTAATCTAATTTTTACCATCTACTATAGAAATTCTTCCCTCTCAACCTCATTAAAGTAGTTTATCACAATATCCACTTTTCTAGGGGCCATTTCAATAGCAAATTCGGACAGTTTCTTCAAATTTTCACCATTGTATTAAGTTCTGTATCTCAAGATCATGTTCTTAGGTTGATAATGTTCCTCTTACTCAACATTAAGTACTTTCACCCTTAATCAAGCATACTCAGAATCCTAACCCATTTATGTTTTTATATACTACACATATAAGTGTTGAAGCTCATTTGGGGTGTAATGCTTTCCTCCATTATCAGTCCCAACATATCCCTTGCTGAGTTATGGTGTGACTTAATCCTGCTTATTTGTGCAGTGGCAAGGAAGGAGGAGAGCTGGGGGCAGACTTTGAAGAGGACACATAGTGTCCTGCAGAAGAGAGACATTTTTTGTTGTCTCCAACCAAGGAAGAGATGCTACCTCTTATTTTGGAGGGTGGTCCCCTTCTGCTGCCTCAGAGGGTTCAAGGGAATTTGTGGATTCGAGAGTTTCAGTGAAGTCAACTCAGATATTCCCATCCTCTTAGTCAAGGGCCCATTTTTCCAACCAGAGCTCCAACATTGCCATGGTGGAGCTGCCTTGGTTGGGGATTTATTATTCTTTGGAACTCTGCTACTCTTTAAACCTCAAGCCTTCCCTCAGTTTTCCCTGACCTTCGTTTCCTGAACTCTGACTTTCACTTAGCTTTCTATCAGCCATCAATTTCTCTCAGCTTTTTGTTTTCCTTTCTCAGAGGCAATAGAGCTTAGCAATAACAGCCACCCATGTCCATTGTCCTTAGAGTTACTATTTCTCTCATAATTTTCAAACAACAGATACTTTGTACGAGCTAATACATTTCCTACCAAAGGTGTATCTTCTCAATTCATTGCCAATAACAGTTTTAAAAATCAGATCTTATTCCATAGGCCAGCTATGCTCTACCTACCACCAGTGTTAAGATTCTCATTGCTAAATAGGTGGCAAATGATGCAACTCCAAACCTCGCCTTATCGTCTTCTTTATCAGACCATGTCTGATAACAACTGTCACAGATTTCATTCCCGAAAAAGAAGACTCTCTGTTGAATTTAGCCTACAGGATGATCGTTCAGGAATGCCCTAGGGATCAGCCCCTGTGGAAGGGAAGGGAAGAAAGCAGGAAGCAAAGGGAGAATTCATGCTTTGATGCAAACACAATTACAGTCTTGGCTTACCCCACAGGCAATTCTACAGTTATAGTCATCCTTCAGAGTTGTCCCAAGTTGGGCCAAGATGACTAGGCCTTGATATTCAAGCACTGACACTGGTCACCTTTGGTGAGATGGCTCTCTGCAGCTAAGGCCATCTCTGAAGTCGCTGACAGCAAAAGGATATCTGGTGACAGCATTCTCAGCATCTGTGGTAATGACACTAACACAAATGGGATCTGGGAAGCACATCAGTGTCTACCACAGTAGGTGTTCTTAGCCTTTCTAAGCTTCACTTTCTCCAAAATGAGAATCAGTAAATTGACCAGTTGGCAACTGTTAGGGGAATTAAGGTTCAGTCTGATCTTTATTTGCAGAGCTTGTACTTATAATCTCTATGCAGCAAATCTTCTAATATATGTGTGATTGCTCCTGCATGTCATCTTAAAATATTCCAGCTGCGTCTAATTATTTATTGTTTTAATAATTAGTCTTTCCTTGGTGAAAATAATTGTTCTTTAATCAATATTTGTGGTGTTAATGAATGTTTTACAATGAAAATCTGGCCCCATTGTTTTAGGGTAGTTGATAGGATTATATAAAATAATCCATGTAAATATTTACATATTTACTGAGTACTTATTATCTGATAATATATACTATGCTGTTATTAGTTATTTTATTTTGATGAGGAGATAACTAAGAACTCGGGCCATCAGTCATTCATTGTTTTCCATCATCACAAATTGCCTTGGTTAGTCTTCATTGTCCATGAACTTAACTACATAGACTATAATGGGATAAAAGAGGACTCACTAGTTTTTAAATTTTATTAAGTTTTATGGTTTCATTTAATAAAGATGTTTGAGTACTTGCTATGATATAGCTTTAGTGCTTGCTGTCTATCAATCTCGGCCCATCACTGATGATCCAAAATTGAAGAGGGCAAATTCCTGTCCTTGATGATAATAATGCTCTTATATTCTGGTGAGAGATACAATGAGCAAATCATTGATAATAATGCACTGTGATTAGTGCTATGGTTTAATAATATCATTTAAGATAATTTTTTAAAAAAATATAACTCATTTATACTCCCATAAATCAAAGTGTACATATTCCAACCTCCATCTTATCTGTTTACCTTTTTGGGGGAAAAAAAGATTTTCTAATCTTAAAATATTTGATGAATTGCCTTGAAATCATCTTTCTTATTTTATATATATAGAGAGAGATATATATATATCTCTCTCTATATATAAAAATTTTGTAGGAAGGTGTGTATATTTTCCTTAGGGTTTATAAAGAAAAAAAATCAGAAAATTGGTTCTCATTTTAATTCTGTTGCCTCCCTTTACAAAAATGTGATTTTTAAATTCAATTATATATATAGTTTATTTTATATAAAATAAATGCTATATATACATATATACTATAAAATTCTAGACAGCTTTTTAAACAAATGGGGTTTCTTAAAAAATAAAGGATGCAGAGATTGTCTTCAAATTCAGGAAAGAATGATTTCTCACATTGAATTATCCAGGCAAATGTTATTATTTTGTTTGCTTGTTTATTTTTAATGTATTTGGTTTTGGAATGTTTGTGTGGAATGATAAAAAATAATGATAATGATGATGCCACTGTAAAATATGTATTTTAAACATCAAGACAACATTATAGGAAAATCAATGCAATATAGAACTAAGAAGTAAGAGTTGTTTCCATGTGAATTTAAGCCATTTAGTAGACATAAAAAATTCAATTTTTTATAACTGTAGTTGAAAGCAACTGGTTGAAACAGATATCACAAGATTTATCACAAAGATTTCTGGAGAATGTAAGGCTAAAAATGATTTAGAGTCCAAACTATATATCTACTTGGTTCTAAATTAGATTGTCAACAAGGCTTTTACTAGTGTAAGATGTGGACTCTTTATGGGAAACAAGTTGAAGACCAACGTGATTTTACCTTGATCCACAAATCTTCAGCTTATTGCCTAGAAGTGTAGTGGGTTGTGTCAAAATATCCAGAGCCAAATAATTTTCACTAGCACAAACAAAAATCTCTGTAAAATTATTAATTTTGATTGATTTTCATATTTATCATTTGGTGAAGGATTTCAACTGGATTAGATATATGCTTTTATCTGAAAACACTAATTTAACTTGGATTGTTTTCTTTCAATTGTGATATCTAATGATCTCAGTATTATATTAACCCTTAAGAAGTAAATAGTTCCTTGATAATAAGCAATGACAAGATGGAGAATGTGTTTTAAATGGAAACACAAAACACTCCTTAGGAAGAAAGATTCCTATTTCTCAAAAGACAAGACATTTTCCAGTTTCAGTTTCCTCAGCTATCGTCTTGGTTCCTTTTTCCACATATAATCTCAATTCTCACCTGTTAAATCTACATATCTCTAAAATGTATCCCTTCTTCTTTGTTATAGCCCTTATCTTAGTTCAGACTCATAAATTCTCCCTTGGATTACTGCCATAGCCTCCAAACTGATCTCCTGACTTTTTCTTCCCCTGCTTCAGTAGATTCTCCAACATGGAAATATAAATCAGTTCATACACTGCTGTGCAAACTACCTTTCAGAAACTCTCTATGATCTACGGGACGGCATCCTTATACTAATGTATAACTTCTTTGAAAATCTGTTGCATTTCCAACAACTTTGCTATATGAGTCCTGAAGTTGAGCCACATTGAACTACCAACAGCCTGAGTTCTTACAATACTCCCCCACTAAGCAGCTATGTGATTTTTGGAAAAGTTACCTAATATACCTGTGCCTCAATTTTCTCATTTGTGAGAGGATTATAAAATGTATTTGACTCATAGAGTTTTGGAGAAGAGTAAATAACTGCTACTACTACTAACATTATAAAAATGATGAATAATAACAGTAGAAAATATTTAGTAAATAATGACTTAGTGTCAGATACTATTCTAAGCATTTTATATGTATGTCTTTACCCAGAGGTCTCTAAATATTCAATTGTCTCTCCCATTCTGATGCTTTTCTACAGGTCGTATCCTCTCTATGAAGTGATTTTCTATCCTTATCTATGTGGAGAATTCCAATACATGCTTCACAACAAACTCAAGCATCTATTACTCTGTGAAGCTTTGCCTGAAGACTTGGGAGGCACAATGAGAAATCCCTTCCCTCTGATCTCATCACCTTTATTCTGTTTCTTTACCTTTTTTCTCTTTACATTGTGTTGCAGCTACTTTGTTCAAGAAATAAACTATGTCTTCTTAGAGGCGGAGACAGTTTCTCTCTTACCCTTGTATTCCCCCTCTGAACTGGGGTTCAGAGCTTAGCACAGAATAGACAATCAGTCATGTTGAATGCATAAACACTAACTGCATGCATAAATAAATGCTATAAAGCCCATACCTTCAGCAAATGTTGTAAACATTTCTTGAATTTAATTTATTTTTGTTTAAATAAAGAGAAAGATGAGAAAAATCTATTTTATTCAACATCTGTGCTCTAGATTTCATTTGAGAAAAAATCTTTAGTTATACCATATTATTATGATAGTTGTCTAGTATCTACAAGGTAATATTTCAGGAAATTTCTGAGAAACCATGCTAAACAAGGAATTATGATTCTCATCCCTGACAACAAATACAGAATAGTTTTGCACATATTCATAACCTCAGTTTCTATCTCCTTATATATACCTTCCATCATAAATAAAGGCTGAGTGTGAACATAGTAATTTTATTCATTTTTATAAGATTAAATTTATAGAGACCAAAACTATGTGGTGCACTAGATGACAGGTTCATGGCCCATGTTGTTTCTGCTCTCTAAAACATGTCTAGATATTGGCAAAGGAATTTCAAGAATTGCTCAAACATTGCAGCAGGAATGTATTTTGGTAAAAAAAAAATTAGAAGTCAACTTGGAGATATTAAAATTTTAAAATGTACTTACCCATTTACTAGCCAATTCCATTTCTAGGAATCCACACTACAGAAAGAGCTGCACTAGCACATTAGCACATAAGGATATATTTATAAATATGTTTATGGAAGCATTGTTTGACAAAACTATCTGAGACAACCTAAATGAATATTAGATCAGGAACTGTTTAATCAAAGGCTCCTTTTTCATTGTTTTGCTCATTTATCTCACCTCTAGGAAATAAAGCCTGTGCAGTTTCTTACTTCAGTGAATAAAAATTGTCTAGAAAATAGACCCCAGGATAAACATACCAAGCAAAGAAAGTTTCTCAAAGAGATCTTGAGTAGGATTCTCGTAATCTTCGTGTATTTAGGCAATTCCAGAGCAAGATTCTTGGTGAGCAGGAGGCAGTCCTGGACATAACACATTTTATTACATACATAACACCAAGAGAAAAACAATCAAAAAATCTAAAGATACTACACTGAGAATTTTGGGGGCAAGAAGAGAGGGAGAGAGAGAGAGTTTCCCCCCTGCCCAAAAGCTCTATCCTCTATTTCTGTGTTTCATTAGTATCTATGTAACCATGGTCCACACTTAGTACCTTTCTTCTTACTAGAGGAACAAGGTAGAGGAGATGGTAAAGGTAAATCTAAATTCCTGGTTGAGTCCAGCAAACTTGTGAATCATTATCGGTATTAGCATGGGATTGAGTCCATGAGGTTCAGACTCATTTCCAATGTGATAGATTTCCATTCTTGGTATTGAAAATATATATTTTAAAATATTTGTAGTGGAAAAATAAACACACATAAAGATAAATTATTTAAATTCGACTTAATCTCTATTGCCCACCACAAACTTTTCTTACCATCTCCCTTAAATCATCCTTCACTCCCAGAATATTTTGTAGGTGGGGGCCCTAGTGGAATTTAGAACTTGGGTTGAATCTTAACAGCCACAGGCCATCAGAATGAAATAAATTACCCAATAATTAAGCCCTCTTGTATTTATCATATTTACTTTAACAAATATAAATAAGGGATACCATTCACTAGCAAAGAAGAACTATCTGAAGGTAATTCATACATGTGGAAGGGTAGATGTGGAAAAGTAAGGATGAGTCAAAGAAACCTCTATTACATTAAACAATATAATTGCTCTAGGAAGAAGAAATATGTTTTAAGTCATTATGTTTTATCATAAAAATCTATATTGTTGCAGGAATTACTGTGATCAGTGGTAATTTTGCTTTTTTCGGGGTTGTAGTCCAAATTTATGTTATCCTCACTGATTAAGGAATGAAGATTCATTTAGTAGCCCCTTATCTTACTAGACTTGACCAATGATAGATATTAAAGTAGGAAAGAAGTATAAATTATAGTAGTTATTTTGGATCATGATATATGTCCGAATAAGACCATATCTTTAAATATTCTAATGAGTTTTTTAAGAGCTTAGTTATTTGCAATGTAATCAGATCAAGTCAGCTAAATTTTGTCTTCCTCAAAATTTTATTTCTAAGTTCATATATTCCATTAAGAAGACAAACACCAAAAGAGTGAGTAAGGCCTTTCGCGATGGAAAAAAGTCAGTTGCATAGAGGTTGGGGAATATATGATGGGCAAAACTGTTCTAATTTCCTCAATTCTCTTTTTCATAGTGCCTCAGTATGACCACAAGAGTAATGAAGCTCTGATGAAATTAATATAATCTCCAGACTTAAACTGAGTAATATTCTGTCCATGTTATGTTTAAAGCACTGTCCTTCCAATATAATGAAGCAAATCTAGATGTCATATTTGGAGAAAAATAATAGGAAAGAGTGGGCATTACTGTAGGAGAGATAAGTTTAAATATCAGGTCCATCGTTTGCTTACTGTGTGACAATGAGTGAGATTAAGTACTTTGTCCTGAATTAATTTTTCTCTGTATATGTTATTTAATTTATCTCTTGTAATGAAAACATGTAGATACCTGTTTCAATGCCTGATAACATGGTAGACGCTCGTTTAGTGGGGGTTCTCCTTTCAATGGATGCATTCATCTCATTTCAACATTTTTTTATTCTTCTGAAAATATGCCAACATTCAACGTTGCAATGCACTAAGATTTTCTTTAATACCCTTTTTATACTTGTCATAATTTCAAGATTTGTATTCTTTTAAGAGCTATTACTATTGAAAGCTGGCACAGTGATTGACACAGTTACTTTGTTAATACATAGTTTGGGACAATATCCCTGCAATGATGTAAATTCACTGATCTATGCTACTTAACAATTGCTTTTTAAATGTAATTCATCTAAATTTTATTATTAAATTTATCCGAGTAACATTAACAGACATTTCTACAATTGAAAAGAAAGGTTCCATGCAATTTCCTCCCAAAATACATCTTTGGGTGTATCCCAGAAATAATGAAGGGGAATTTCCTCTAAAGTACTGGGTAGCAAATTGAGTGACTGCTTTAGGTAAATCATATTTACACTAATTAGCATGAATTGATAAGAGATCATTAATATCTGCATCAGTGATCCATAATTCTAATTCTAACACCCCACCACACTTTATTGAGGGCTTCATTGAGAATGACACATGCTTAAAGTGTATTTGACTGTTTATTAAAATCTAATTCCAAAATAGGTTTGTTGAAACATTCTATTAAAATTTACATCCTTTCCTCGTCATTATCCTTGCATTTCCAGAATATAACTTGAATGTGAAATATGACACATATAAATGTATGGGATGGTATAAAATAGATTAACTAATTTCAAGATGTGGTGTATTGGTTTGGAGTTAGATATGAGTTTGTTTTCCTCTCAGGAAAAAAAAAATTAAACTCCAGAAACAAAATTAACTGGACCATCTCTGTCAATGTGACAAAAGACTATGGTGACGGATCTTAAAAACCTATTTCGTTTTTAGTCAACCCTGAAATCAAGGCACTTACTTTTGATAATTCTGTTTTAAAATAAGTTTGCAGTTAGAAAGATTTAAAACTCAAAAACAGTTTTGCATTTTATGTGCCCAGTTTCTAATAATTCTTGCCTGCTATTTGATAAATAAGTGAATTTTTCCTCAGATAATCTCGAGTTCATTCTACAAAGATTAGATTAGATTGGATTAGATTAGATTGAAACATTTTTAATTGTGCAATTTAATTAATTTTTAAACATGTTTAACAACATCGTGTGTATTTATTTTCATGAAAATATTGTTGTGTTTGGAGTTTTGATATTTTTCTGAATAATTTTCTCATGATTAGATTAAACATTATACTCTTTATCATATTAGAAACACAAATTTGAATACTTTATGGATTTCCCCGAAACAGTACAAAGTTCATTTCCTTGAATACTCTGTTACATATGGAAGCCCCCTCATTTAGGGATATGCAGGTCTGTGTGTGTGTGTGTATGTGTGCTAAAATATAAGTGTATCATTCGTACTGTGGGTAGGGTTGGAGGTGGAGTAAGTGCAATAATTCTAAATTTTCCACCTTATAATTTTCTCTTTTTCAGAAAACTACACTTACAACAGTAAATTTGTCACCTGGTATCTGCATAGGTAAAAATTTTGACATTGCATAGCTAAAAAAAAAAAACCTGGAGTCCAGTGCACTCTGTTTTGGTGACCCAGGGTTCATGGGTTTGGTTCCCAGGTGTGGACCTACACACTGCTCATCAGGTCACACTGTGGCGGTGACCCACATACAAAATAGAAGAAGATTGGCACAGATATTAGCTCAGGGACAATCTTCCTCACCACCACCAACAACAAAAAACTTTTTAAAAGTGTGCCATATTTATTCCCTGCATCCACATCTATATTTAACTTTGAAATTATGTTAGAAATATCTTGTAATCTGCTTCTGAAAAAATTGTGGTCTTTGAGAGTCTTGATCAGCAGTTCTCTAGTGATAATGCTATCACTAAAAGAAACATAGAAAAGGAGAAGAGGATTTGGAGATAAGGTAACAGTTTTAGATGTGGTAGAAAAAGGCCTGCTTTAGGAGGCTGGAAATTATTTCCCTCCTGTTTATGCTGCAGATGGCTTGTTTGACTTTGGCAATGTCACTTCTCTGTTCTGCCTCAGTTTCCTCACATGTAGAACTAGAGTATTAAAATATACAACCTGTATAAAATACCAAAATTTTCTAAGTCAATGATTTATGATTGGTCAATAATTATATTTAATGGACACATAGGTGCATTGTTTTCCATTACTCTCCAACCACTTAATACCTATGAGTCAGTTGGATTGGAATGGCTAGATTCTGAAAGATAATCAATAATAAGTGGAAACTGCTAATGAATCTACCATACAACCCATTAGATATTTTGCTGATGCAACAATTGTAAGATAATATGATTAATAATATTCTTTTAGTATCAGGAGATCTGATGAAGTAAGTAGTACTCATCCTCAAAAACTATCTCAAACTGAGTAGCTCTCATTTCATACATGTATACCTCAGGGAAAATTGAAAACATCTTATTATCCCATTCTACTTTCTGAATTTGAATACAAATCCAGGATTAGAACATCAGTGAGCTTAGAAATTCCCTTCCTACCCAGCACTCTGGTTTTGCACAGTGTTACTACTCAGTATATATTTACTTGATAAATCACGATGCAGAAATTGTAAGCTCCCTACTTAGGAACCAGTATCTCTTTCATCTATATCAACTGAACCAGATTTTATTTAGGAAAGCAAAGTCTCTAGCTGAAAGGGTCCTC
This sequence comes from Tapirus indicus, assembly GCA_031878705.1. Classification (NCBI taxonomy): domain Eukaryota; kingdom Metazoa; phylum Chordata; class Mammalia; order Perissodactyla; family Tapiridae; genus Tapirus; species Tapirus indicus. The sequence continues at coordinate 23,911,804 of CM062927.1, read as the reverse complement.
AGTTCACTTGCAGCCAAGGTTGATCATGTTTCTTAATTCTAACCAGAGTGATTCACAAGGAAGCCATGTGGTAGGGGTTAAGTAAAGCTCTACAAAGGAGCACGGTCAATTGGCATGCAGCTTTTTGCCTTGCACCCCAGCCTTCTTTGGTGCTGTAACATAGACATGACGGTCTCTTCCACATGGTCACAGGGCAATGACCTCAGTGTCTAGCCCTACATTCTTGAGCCATTGAATTAACAAGAACTGCTTAACCCCAGAACTCCTATTACCTGAGAAAAAAACAATAAACTTGTACTTTATTAAGCCAATGTAAATTGTTTTCTTTTATGTCATGCAAAACTCATTCTTAAGTGATGGCTACATGGATGATTGATAGGTGTATTTGGTGAAGAAAGGGAAGAGTACAATATCTAAAGAACTTCAGAAACACAGGAATTTGTGCATTTGATCCTAGGTTTTGAGTGTATTGGAAACATTTTACAGACATAAAACTCAAATCCAGGAGAAGCAATAAGGTACAAAATCATCATAAGCCATTCTGTAGCATAAAATTACATGTTTCAAAAATTCTACCATCAAATGTAGGTGTTCAGAAAGAATTACAATAGAGAAGAAAGAAGGACAAATTATACTTCATTATAATTCTGGTTCCTTAGCCACACTTGGGACTAGCACACAAAGAACATGATCTAAAGCACCAAGTTCTGCCAAATTAGAAGACAAACTTCTAACATAATTAGCATCAGTGAATGTGACAAACATAACATTATTTATAAAATTTTACAGCATGGACAATAAATGAGAGAAGGTTTTAACTTAGCTATTTATTCAATGAATATTTTTCAAATGCTCCTAATTTGCTTGGTAAGATCCTTAGAATTCAAGTTAATATCCTTCTTTTCCAAATTCTTTCAGTCATATTATAAACTGTGTATCAGGTTAGTATAGTCACAGAAGGATTTCTTTCCAAGAGTTTGAAAGACTGGGACAGATAGCTGTAATCTAGTCCTGCCTGTTCAAGAATCAGATGGCTGATTTGGAGCCAGTTGTTAACTCTTTCTGAATTTTATTTTCCTTATATTTAAAATAATAATACTTATACCAAATTCACAAGATTGCTTTAAGATTAAATGGTTTAACATATGTAATTATCAGAATAAATTTCCAAATAATATGTAGAAGAGTGAGGGAGAGCAGAGAAAGTTAATTTCTAAGAACTATTAAGAGCCCCAAATACATTATCAAAACCCTCCAAACACATTGGTAAGACCATCCCATCTTGTTACCCCTGCAAACGTCTAGAACTCTGATTTAATAATATCAGAAAAAGGAAACTCAGAGGATTCCTACTGGGAAAATTATAAGAGCCCACTCTTTACTATTTAGGATCATTGATTTGTTGTCATTGCTGTTTTCCATCTTACTCAGTTGATTTTAATGGGATCATGGCATTAGGCTAGGTTTTAGAAATATGTAACTAAATTAATTTCTTGGTTAGAGTGGATTTTGTGATTGCTGATGTTTAGGCTATAAAATTGTTTCTCTTCGTTTTTCTTTTCCTCCTCCTCCCCCTCCTATTCCTCTCTCTTTCTCTCTCCTTTTATGATGTAATTTGAGGCATATAAATATCATTGTCTACAAACTAGGAATTAGAATTGCAAGCCTTTAGTAGTTTTAAAAATCAATTTTAGGCTGACAAATTCAGTATGCGGGATATTCTATAAGACATCTATCTTGTACTCCTAAAAAAAAATCAATGCCGTGATGAACAAACAACCACATGAAAACACAGGGCTCTTATTCTAGATTAAAAGAAACTAAAGAGATACAGTGGACCTAATGCAATCTATGACACTTGGTAGAATATTGGATTCAAAGACAAAAAAAAAAAAAAAGAAACAAAAGATGTTTTGGAGGCAGTTGTGAAAAGTGAAATGTAGTCTGTTAATTAAACTATACTATGGAATTACTGTTCATTTTTTTAAGGTGTAATACTGGCATTATGGTTATGTATGAAAATGTCCTTATCTTAGGAGATACATGCTGAAGCATTTAGGAATGAATTTTTGTGATGATGTCAACTCAATTTTAAATGATTCAGAGAGAAAAATCATACACACAGATAGAAATAAAGAGACTGTGGCAGGATATTAATATTTATAAAATCTACATGGAGTGAATATTGGGTGTTCATCTTATTGTTGATTCTAATTTTCTGTCGATTTTTTCTCAAAATAAAGAGTTTGGGAAAAAATGTTTTGACTGAACAAGCCCCTCTTAAGCATTAACACTATATAGGGATGTTGTAGAAGTGAGAGTATATAGAGAAACAAATCATACCCCATAAAATTAGTATTCCATCATAATCTTTTAAATTAAATATAAATTAGAGTACTATCTACTGAAGCTACTAGAGAATGAAACTTATGTCTTGGGGAAGAACATGTTGAATGAACAAAAGGCTAATATATTGGAAAAATATTGTAAAAATGTATTCTTTCTAAGGGTTGATAACTCTCAATTATTCTGTACAATTTGCTGAGACATACCATGTTTTCACCATACATTTTTAGCTAAAGTAGTAGTAGTTTCATGCGCTCCTTGTATTAGTGCATGTTTTCTTTCCCTTTCCACCTGCTCCAGGCCCCAGGAGACTGGCTTAAGTCAAAGATTCACTTTCCCTCTGGCTTTCAGTTGGATTTGGGTGAAGAGCACCGGCAGGAGATCTGAGAGAAGAAGAGTAAGACTCAGTATTGATTTCCACAGCTGCCTCCTAGAGGAGTGGCAATAAAGTAAGTTGTCTTATCCAGAGGCCTCCCCACCCAGCTTTCTGTTTTCTGATTCATTCTCCTTCTCCCTTTAGGACTACGGGCCACAAAGGTGCTTCACTGGTTCTCCACTGTTACCCAGGAATTTCACTACTCCTCATAGTTTTGTTAGATCTTGCCCACATTTTTGCAAATTGGCCTCTTTACTGAGCCCTGGGACCCTGATTAATCTAGGGATGATTTCTAGAATGCAAAAAGGAGTTCTTCCAAAAAACAAACAATCATATACACACAAACAAAACACACACACACACACACACACACAAAATTTTATTCTTTTGGCTGAAGCCTACATTTACTTTCACGGTGGACTAAAATTCTTATGCTCTAAAATCAACAATAACTAAAATGTCAATGTGGTGGGAGAAAGCTAAACTAAACATTTTCTTCCTACCACTGGTTTATTCTCTTCCAATAATGAAAATCAGTAGTTCTAAGTAATTTCAAATAATTTATATGTCTATATTTGATAGCAGAATCCTAAACAAAATTTGAAATATCCAGAGAATATAAAGTATACAGTCTTCAAAAATCGATAAATATCTACATATATTTATATGTGTATATACATTATATATTATATACATATTTACAAATATATCCCTTCTCTTTTTCAAAGTAAATGTAGTATTAACCTACTTCATCAAATAGAATTACAGTCTAACAAGCACCATGCTGTTCAGCCATGGCAGGTATGTATGTGCTGGGCTTCTAGTGTTCTCAGCCAGGACATCAAGTTTCCAGCTTCTGAAGCCCCCTGGACTATTCCATCACAGGTGCATAGCAGCATACTCAGTGACCTTGAACCCCAAACTCTAGTTGCATTCATTCTCTGCAAGTGATCCAGGTAAAGATTCACTTTCTCACCCAACGTATTTCATTCTTTCCTTCCCCTCTCCAACCTCTTTCATATTCTCTCCCGTTTCCTCGTTTGTTTTCTGATTATCTCACACGTGATCACACAGGTCACCTAGGAACTACTGGGACCACTTTGATTTGTGCTTGAAGTGCACAATGAAAATATGTCACATTGTTATGTTACAAAGATGTCTGTGTACCAATAATAAGCACAACCAAGATTATTTAATTTGCATTCTAGGATAAGAATTATGGCTAAAGAGCAGAGATTTCTAGTCATCTAGCAAACTTGTCATGTTATTTCAGATCCCCACTTGGTTGTATACTCAGAGTCACTTATGTAGCCAACCTCTTCTACAGGCAATGTGGGTGCTTTACATGAATGATATTAAGAATGCCTTCCTATAGCTCTACAATATAGGTCGTATTGTTATCACCTGTTATAAAAATAGGGAAATTGAAGCTTATCACGTGAAATTCTTTGATCAAGATCACACATCTATTAAATTGCCAGACTGATCTATGAACCCAAGCAGTACACACAAAATGCTCGCAACCTACAAGACATTCCTCTGAAATATAAATCAGGAAGGTCCACAATCTGACTAGGAACTGTTCTCCATCTGCTCAATCCAATATAGTATCAGATTCTGGTTGGAGAGGGAGAAGCAGAAGTTAATATTACTTCTAGTTGTCACCTTCTTTCTTCCTGCAAAATGATGGCTATAAAATCTTTGTGGTATCTTATTCATGGGTTTATTTACTTTATGTAAGACATCTATAAGTCAGGGGTATGCCTTCATACTCTCTGTTTGATCTGCAACAGCCAAGTCCAAGCTCAAAGCCTGGGTTATAAAATATCAGCAATAAAACTGTTATTCTTTGTCCCTATTCTTAGCTTTAGAAATAGATTCGCTAATCCATGTTACTTCCTGTGGCTAAAGAGCAGTGATTTCTGGTCATCTAGAAAACTTGCCGTGTTATTTTAGGCCCCCACTTGGTTGCATACTCAAAGGTCAGTTATGAATTCAACATCACCTGCAGCATTCATGTAGTGGCCTTTGTCAATGTCTTGGCCTCTGCACATACTATCATTAATAACAGAGTCCCTACCATGTTTCCTTGAGCAAGTGTCCTTGATGCCATGACCCAAGACTGAGCTGCTAGGATGACTGGTCCATATCTCCTCTCATCAGCAGTTTGCACTTCACCAAAACCTACTCTCTCTGTTAGTAGAACACCCTCTCAGAAAGCAATTAACTGGGAGAAGCACAACACTGACCAAACCTGTTCTTGAGTCTGCTTCTTTCTCTTGTTTGCAAATCCTGGTTTGTGCCTGGCTTAGGAAGCAAGACACAATCTCTTCTAGTACTTTTAATTAGTAGTTAGTGATTCTCCCTCTTACTGGTTGGTCAAAAATGCAAAGCTAACTGGACTCCCCAATACAAGCCCTCCCTCCCACAAAATAAGTTAGAATGACAGATTTGTCATGTCTCTTTCCTTCATTGCTGGTTTCCTTTGTTCAGATTCTTTTCCCATTTCTTTCTGAGTGATATCTTTCATTCCTGGGGCTACATCTATCATGCCTATGTAGAGATTTCCCAAATTTACATTTCCACCCTTGTCCTTTCTTCAGGGTTCCAAACCAGCATCTTTGTATTTCTTGTCACTTCTAATCAATCCCATTCAAATGTGAAACTGATTCTCCCTTGAAATCACCTTCTCCCTTTGAGTTAATGATTTTCTTATTAATGAGTTAATGATTTCCTCTTTACCTTTTGCTAAGAACATTGCAATTCGTAATGGTCTCCAAAATGGTACCACTTATATATTCTATCAAACATCCCTCAGAATTGTTTTCCTAAAGCAACAAAGTTAGAGGTTCCCAATGGGATTAATCTGACGACAGTGTGTGTCAGCTCAACAACATTTTCTCTCCACCCCTGTCTCAATCTGTTCCATCACAGTTGCTCCTCCCAACAAACTATCTGGCCCCAAGTCCTTGTCTCAGGCTCTGTATGTGAAGGAAATCTAACCAACATACCACACATCTTGATTTACTGGAGAAGTCCCAGTGTATGCCTGTTGTCATAAAATAGTTATAAATAGCACTTTCATTCACTCTTTAAATTTTCCTTGTTTGGGCCATAAGCGGTCCACTGATGCTTACCCTACTTTGAGTGCATATTAATAATACATATTTATAGGCTTTACCCCAGACTTAGTGAATCAGAATATTTAGGGGTGGAGTCTGGGAATCTGTTTAACAGGTATATCTGGTCCTTCCAATGCCCATCAAAGTTTGAGAACCATTATCCTGAAGTGTATAACGAGACTGAACTTCTCTCCTCAACTACTTATAAATATTTGCTCTCATTTACTAAACTATATCTAAATCCCTTATATGTAAGAGTAAGTCTCTACGCAACTTTAAACTGCCTTTGTGTTTTCATTCTGTATCCACTTTCCTGATGAATGTGTGCTCATCAACATCAGAATAATTGCCATTATACCAATTTTATAGCCCTCCTGGTTTATTTAACAACACTCTTTCAACAGGGAGTAATCTCAACCCCCTCATACATTTCCGTGTGTTAAAATCCTACCCCTCCATCTAATCCCAAATCAAGTGTTAGCTTCTTATCAAAGATATTCTTTATTTCCAGTCAGATTTCAGCTCTTCTTTATTTTTTGTACATGGTATTTTGCAAAATCACTGTTAGTTTTTCAAAATTAGGCTTCCTTCATAATCATTTTATTTATGATCCTTCAAAGGCGATGACCACTTAGATTTGTCTGAATGGTCTTCACAATGCCTCTTATCCTGCCTTGTAAATAACACTTGCTAAATAAATATTTATGGAATGAATTAACTTTGGTGCTATGGGATCACCAATTTAGGTTTACAATTGCACAATCAAAATAAATACCTAATAATAATATATTTCTTATTAATTTAGGTTTATATTACACACATAAAATAAAAGATGAGCAATTATCTAAGGGCACATTCAAACAGGGCTTATCTAGATGCCCAAATGATATTATTGAGCAGTGTACTTCTCCATGTATCCCTTATTTCTGCTTTCTCCTGTGCTGGCATCTTTGTTAGGTTCTGAGAGATGGTCCCAAAGAACTCTAGGTGTATATTTGAGCTTTGTATAGTTCTAGCAAAAATAAGAACTCTTCCTTCTTAATAGTTCTATACATGTTTTTGATTTGAGGTGTATTGATGCTAATCTGACTATGTGCCCGTACCTGACCCAATTACTGTGGCCAAGGAGATGTGATGATCTGATTGGACAAAACTGAGTTACTTTCTCATCCTTTGACTCAAAGTTGGAGTTTGCTCTTTGCCAACCATGAGAACTCAGAATTGGAGAGGGAGATATATTAAGAAATTCAGAATGGATAAATACTGCTTAAGGCCCAAAGAGTAGATGTCTGCTAAGGATGAATCCTGAAGATTTAACACAACGGAAAAGGGCATTCCTGGATAAGGGTGCCACGTGCAAATTCTGAGCTGTAAAAGAGCAAGACATACAAACTGCAAACAGCTCAGGATGGTAAAAGCAAAGAGCACATCTTTGGGAACATCAGAGAACAGGGTGAGAGATGACTAAGAGATTTCATGTTCCACAGGAAGATTTTCCTTATTTATTTTTCTCTTGAGGAGTATGCATTAAAGAGTTCAATTAGTGTGCATTAGTTGTCTGTTGCTGCTTAACAAATTACAAAAAACTCAGGGGCTTAAAATAACATACGTTTCTTGTCTTATAATTTCCTTGGTTCATGAGTCTAGGTATGACCCAGGAGTCCTCTCTGCAAGATCTCACAAGGTTGTAATTGAAGTATCAACCAGGATGCATCCTTTTGGGGAACTCAAAGTCCTCTTTCAAACTCATTTCATTGTTGGCAGAATTCCATTCCTTTCTTGCAGTTGTAGGATGGTGGTCTCCATTCTCTTACAGGGACTACTCTCATCTCCTAGAGGCTGCTTGCAATTCCCTGCTACATGACCTGCCACTTGCCCCTCACAACATATTTTCTCATGCAGGAGAATCTCTCTTTAAGGCTTTCATTTGATTATGTCAAGCCCTGTTAGAATTATCTTCCTTTTAATTAACTTAGAATCAACTGATTTGCAACCTCCATTACATTTGCAATATCTCTTCAACTTTACCATATTCATTGGTTAGAGGCAGGTCACAGGTTCGACCTGTACTCAAGGGGAGACAATTATACAAGTGTGTGATGCACTGGGGATCACCCCAATTCTACTATACAATATCAGAGTAATGTTTTCTGAGTAGTCTATTCATCGACACTTCCTATTAAATCTTTCTTTTAACTCTAAAAAATAGAATAGCAGGTTTTTATTAACATTACTGCTTTCTGTCTCACCATCATCTCCCTTCCAAGACAGTCTCATTAATCTGAAAACATGCCCAAATGAGTATATACTACGTAATCTCATTCTACCCTGGAGTGAACTAAGAGTGTCATTTGGACTAGGTCCCCAAATGCAAAAGGACACTCTTTCTCTAAACATTATTGCTACACTCTTTGCCCTCGCTCTAAATATCCATTGCAAATCATTTTAGCCTCTTTTTTAAAAACATATTTTTTCTGATTGAATAAAAATTGTTTTAGGAAAAATCCAGTTATTTTTCTTTATCTATCCCAATCAGCAGGTGATTTGCTGAATGTTTTATCATAAATTATAATAATCACCATCTCAAACAATCAAATGAAATTTGTAGTAATTGTTATGTCCCAAAAGATTACATTTTAGAGAACTTAACATTTTCCCCACTTGTCATCCGGTATTCGCAACTGAGCTTATTGCAATTAAGGGTATGTGTCAAACAAATGAAAACTACTAATGAGGAAAAAAGAGGAAAGTCTTGCCCTATTTTGTGGGCTGTGTTGATTGTATTCCCTAGATAATTGTAGTTCCTTAAAGCATCCCTTAAATATTTGTTAAAAATCTCTACAGAAGGGGCCCACCTGGTGGCGTAGCAGTTAAATTCGTGTATTCCATTTTGGTGGCCCAAGGTTCGCCAGTTCGGATCCTGAGCGCAGACCTACTCACCGCTCATCAAGCCAAGCTGAGGCAGCGTCCCACACAGAGGAGCTACAACTCTACAAGTATGATGCACAACCACATACTGGGGCTTTGGGGAGAAAAAAGAAAAAGAGGAAGACTGGCAACAGATGTTAGCGCATGGCCAATCTTCCTTAAAAAAGAAAAAAGACTCCACTGAAGTCTACAGTTGACTCTGTTGACATTATTTGCGCCAAACTTAGGTTCTGGATTATTAGAATTTTGTGAAAGTGAAAAATTGCAGGTACTGAATTTATCTTTAAAAATTTTAAAAATATATTTCAAGGATATGGTGAGGTGAAAATCATGGGCTTTGGACTCTGAAAGCACCCTGGCTTAATTTCTGATTCTACTTTTGATCCCTATGATCTTGGTAAAATAACTGAACCTCTTCAACCTTGTAAGACAAAATTCTAAGTTACTACTATTGCCTCTTCAAAGAGAATGTATAACTAATTAATATATGTTAAATTTTGAATCCACCATTTTGAAAGTATATAATGGACACTGTGCATGTATCTTAAGTAAGACTTAGCAATCTAGCTAAAATATAAATATTGATTGAAGGATGATTGAAACCTGTGATCACTAATTATATATCATTGTTTCAATGAAATTAGGTGAACTAATTATTGACTGCCTTAAAATTGGGAATATTGGTATTCTATCCAAAACACAAAGTCAATAGAAAGGGAAAACAATAAGGTTTAATTTGTGTTGCTTGTGTTGTACGGGCCAAAATATTCAAATATTTACATTACCTCAATATTGCATTTGTTTATTTAATAGTCTGCTTCACTTCCTACATTTTTTTTTACTGTATCTTTTTTCACGAAACATTTATGGTAGTTTACCAAAATAATGATTTTATTTTTAAAAAAAGTACAAATCATGACAGGAGGGAGGAAATACAGCATGGGCTGTCCCCAGAATTGAACTTTCTGGGTTCAGATCCTTCCTTTCCTTCTTACTACCTTCATAACCGGGGCAAGTGTTATAGCTTCTCTAAACCTCAGTTTCCTAATGTGTAAAATGTGAGCCAGATCATGTACCCCATAGAGTAAAGAAGATTAATTGAGTTACTGCATGTAATGTGACTAACACAGAGCATGGTAACTTATTATAATTTTGAGCTACTAAAGGTAACCAAAAATTTGTTTCAAGCTTTCTACTAGTCAATATCATAGGAAAGTATTTTTTTCCAGCTGTGTTAAAAACCTATAATTTCTATCAGAAGAGTGAAACTCTTCCTGACACTTATCTCTCAAAATTTTTTCTCAAGTAATTCTTCTTCAGGGAGCATACAGAGTGATGTAGAAGCTAATGTGTTTGGTAATAACTCTCCAGAAAATTCCAAAGCAGATTTTCTAGAGCTCATTCATGTCACTTCTGGAATTGGTTGCATGAGACCAAATCGCAATTTAGTAAAAGCCATTCAACAGAGAGTGTACAGTTTATGATGAGCCAGTGTATGCTATAAGATTTAAAAAAAGAAAAACCTGTCAGGCAGTTTGCAGGTTCTCAAAGTTTAGGCTGCATCAGAGTCAGCTGAAGTACTTGTTAAATCTACATATTTTCAGTCCAAGGGCTCAGTGATTCTGATTCAACATTTTTGGAGTAGGGCCTAGGGATCTGCAGGTTAAATAAGGATCTAGGTAATTCTGATGTAGATAGTACAATCACTCTTTCAAAAGTGTGTGTGTGTGTGTGTGTCTGTTTTCTACATAAAACACTGGACATAATAGATAATCTGGACCAAAAATAATTCAAATAAACTTAAGTTTGAAAACACTATAAAGCATGGCATCCTCTTTAAATGTCACATCGCGCCATAGTACAGTCTTGTGTTGCTTAACAATGGGGATGGGTTCTGAGAAATGCATCGCTAAGTGATTTCATCATTGTGCTAACATCATAGAGTGTACATACACAAACCTGGGTGGCATAGCCTACTATACACCAGGCTATACGGTACTAATCTTACAGGTCCACCATTGTATATGTGGTTCGCCATTGACTGAACGTCTTTATGCAGCACTTGACTGTGTATCAAAGGCCCTGAGCTGTTCGCTAGAGAAAAAAATTTATCTTTATTTAACTTAATGTTCTACAGATGTAGTTGTCCACAAAGCCATTTTAGCAACTAACAACTATTAATGCCTGTTGTAAACACTGTTGGCGCCCTCCTTGATCCTCTCTACTGGACTGGCGCCACATCTCCCAGAATCTGGGAATGTTGACTGCAAATACTCACAGCTTCACAGTTCTAGAAGGTTCTTCTCGGAGAAATGCCTAGGATGTTATACCCTGTGGTGTGCTGGATCCAGCTCATAACAGCTTGTGAGAGCCAACTGTGCTCTTCCCAACTCAGCATCCACTGCTGTCAAGTGTTGGTAGCTTGAGATCAGTCATGGGAGGTATCTGTATCATGAAAATTGACAAAGTCTACAAATCAGGGCTCTTTGTTTGAGAGTTGATTGTTAAACATTTACTTGATACCATGGATTACATGTTTAGCCAATGACTGACTGATACAGGGGGTGCTAAAGTCTGACTTTCTTGCCCCAAGTTGTGCCAACCTTGTGGTGTCCTTCATACTCCAAAGCTTCCTGTGAACTCAGGCTGAGCCTAGTCTCCAGGCAAACCCACACCTTTGTTTGCTCTGTCCCCTGCCCTATCCTGTTTCCCTCAGTCACTTTATGTATAGGATGGTGATGAGATCATTGCCCCAGAAAATCACTTGCTCAGAAATCCTTATCTCAGGATCTGCTTCTAGAGAACTGACCTAAGACAATCTCCTATTGGAACGAGTGCTGCACGAGGCACACCTTAGGAAAAGCTAAAACAGAAGAATCAAGGGTCTGTATCGATGACATACCATTCTCTGTGAATAAAACTTGCTTCAATCACACCTTCATTGATTGGAATAATTGTTGAGTAGCATGTGTATCTCATTTGCCTGTGGATATCTTGAATGTTGGAACTTCGCCTCATTCTTTTTCTCTGTGTCCTTTGAGGTTCTCATGAGCATTGTAAATGCTCAAAATGTTTTCTTGAACTGTTTTGACAATGCCCGACAAGGGCATCCTATTAGCTAGTATGGCCTATTATTTTAGAGCATAGGCTCTGGTTCATAAAACCTGGGTCCAGATTCTACTCATCATTTATTTAACCTGGGGCAAGCAAGTTTGCCTATTTGCAAAGTAGATATTAACCTACTTACTTCAAACGTCTGTTCTGAGGATTACGTTCCTTTGCAAAATGGAGTAAATGCATTCACCTCAAATGTTTTTATGAGCATTAAATGTGAAAAATATTGTAACTTGGTAACTGGCACTAAGATCCTTAATATTTACCAGGCATTACTATCTTGCACAATGTCTGGCACATTGTAGACATTTAAGAAAGTTCCTTTGCAACAAATATAGTTAAATATTCAGATAATAAACTAACTTCAATATCTTTCACAGAGACAATAATTTAGCTGGAGTCGAATTGTTTCCCTTTTTTAAATAACCAAAAGGCCATCTCAAATCCTCTGTAGAAAAAGGCAAAGCATTGAATAACAATAAACAAATTTCTACAGGCAATATTGTTGGTGATTTCGTTGGCCTAAGAAATAGTGAAAAGAATGCAGGCAGAATGCAAACACAGGAAACAATTCTCAAGGAAAATGCTATTTCCATGCAAAAATATCAGATAAAAAAATGATGATATTCTTAGGTTTATTACATCTATCAGGGAACACAGAAAAAATTTTGGTTTCTGCCAAGAAATACCTGTGGAAATGCTATGTGGGCAGTGAGAAATAGAAACATACCCCCTCTCTCTCACACACACACACACACACCTTTCTTGTTATGTTCATAGAAGTTTTGAAATGCTTGAAGTCAGGTTCATATCTAAAGTCAAGTAGAGAAAAGGTATTTTTCCCAAGATTGAGAAACACAGCAATTCATCTGTCAGATCAGACAATCTCATCCCAAAAGGAGTTTAGCAAAGCTACTTGAAACGGAGGGAGGAGCTGCTTTCCGTTGTTTTTAAACAGAGCTCTTTACAGGCAACTGATGAGGGAGAGAGAGAGAATTATCCTCTTAGGTGCTTTCAATTTTCAAATTTCTTGCCAATGGAGAGCACTCCAGGGTGGTCCCGGTTCCTGCTGCCGGGAGGGGAGTTTATATTACCACAAACTGAAAAACACTAAAAAGGGAACAAGACCCCCCCACACACACTTCTTCCTACTTCTCCAACATTCCCCTCATCCTAGGTACAAAAGTACCCAGTCTTTCACTGTCTGCTATCCTAAGGAACTGTGTAAGTGTAACCACCCCAGCTTACTCTGCAGGTCTGTGCTGTGCAGATCCAAGCTAGTGGTTGTACAGTTATTCATGGCTGCAACACTTTTATCCTGCGGTGGCAGGAGACATTGTCATTCCCAGCTTCCTCCTGCAGCTGAGCTCACAGAGGATGTCTTGAGTCATGCACGTATTTTTCTCTTTCTCTTAAGTAATGCATTCAAAATTTGGCTACCCCACCAAGAATGTGCTGGGTGCAGATTAAGTGTGTCTTCAAGGAAACACCACAAAGGGACTTACATCAGCCAGTTATTCAGATTCTCATTCACTCTCTCCCTCTCTCTCTCTTTCTCCTCACTCTTGCTCTTTCTCTTTCTCTTTCATCTCTTCCTCTTAGGATGATTCTGCAGTGACTACTTAATTGTATTACCATAGCCAAGTCACTGAACTTTCTGTTTTATTTCTCCATCTGAAACAGAGAGGATAAAAATAGCATCCTTCTTAAAAAGGGAAAGTGTGAAATAAAATGCCCCACTCAGGCTCCATATGATTGGTCTTCTCTAACCTGCTCACTCAACTTAGTCCCAGACATCACTGAGGCACAAAGTGTGCATGGAGAATGAGGTGAGAATTGAACTCCAGAGTCTGCCTTTCCAACTCTGAGATTAAGCCTGGTCAGACTCACTACTTGAGTGAACATCTACTTGAACAAAGAGCTTGCCATATATATTCATATTTAAGCATCAGGGGAACCATATCATGTCTTAGACACGTCAGAATTGAGGCAGAGATTTGTTAAGTAACTCAGACCCCTGGAAAATGGCGTGAAGTTGCTTAGTGGGAACTAGTGGGTGGCTAGATGGACTCCTTGAGGGTGACCCGGTCCAGAAGCTGCCCGATATCAGCCTGACTAGGTGCAGGCAAGCCTGCTTGGCCCCCAGAGAGGTCCCCCTGGGGAAGACAGAGAGGTCCCTTGGTGGACCTCGTGCCAGACCTGGGCTTGGGTCCCAGAAACTCGACCCCAAGCAGGAGCTGTGGCTGGCTGCATGGCACTGACTGCTACTTCAAGCTTACAGGCAAGCAAGCTGCTTTTCTTCCATGTATCACTTTGTTGCCGAGGTGATGAAGTTCGCCATCATCCTGTACTTCAGTTAACCATGGCTCTTCCTTTTACCCCACACATGCAATGACTTTAATTTCACTTTCCTAGTTTATTTTAACTCACATATGAAGTTTATGTGGTCGCATATATGGACGTGGGCTTGGGAGGACAGGTCCTATGTCCTTTCTTCACTGTAACATGTTTTACTCACAAATAAACCTTTAAGGAGTATCATTGTCTAAAAAATTCCTCTGAAAATTAGATCCTGAGTTCTAACTCAGGTCTGCCTGTGTTGGTGCCAGGTATGCATTATTTTTGGTGAGACTGTGGTTGCTGAGCTGCCCAGTGTGTCTCAAAAACTACCATTTAGACATGAATTTACACAAAGATGTTTACCACTATTGAAGGGCAGGAGCACTTAACTCATCCAGGCAAGATCCCTTGTTTATTTCGGCTACAGGATTCATTCTTTTCCAAAGCAGTGGCTTTACTCTGCTTGTCATCCCACTAATTCATAATTTTCATTGAGAAAAAATGGAAACTAATGGAAGGGTGGGCATATGAATTGTACCACCTAACCCGCATGTGCCATTTTTCCACAAACTCTTTTTTTTGAAAGAAAATTCTTCAGTCCTCACTTTTTCAGAGGAAGAAATAAAATACAGAAAGCTTAAGCAATTTGACTAAGATCATACAAATAAGTAGAAGTCCTGAGGCTTGGTTCATGACCTGTTCCTACCTCTTTGTGATGATATTTGCATTATAGAACGTTGCTTTCAATTATCTTGTAGTATTTTTCTGGGAAAAATAGTACTCAGTGATCGTGTCACCCTGATGGATTATATAGGTAGGGCTTATGTAGATTTTTTAAGCCTAATATGATAAGAAAGTACTCTCCTTTGAAGAAGAAATGACTGAGTCACTAATTTAAAATTTTATGATCTGGTGCCAGAGCTATAATAACACTGAAATTTTCAGGCTAAAGAAAAATCATGAGGGCAATAGTTGTGTCATTTTCAAGATAGTAGGATATTTCAAAAGCCCCAAGCCAATGTACTTTACCTTTGATCATATAAACGTGAAAACATGTTTTACCCTGTTATGCTCGAGTATAATTATTCTTTCTCTCAAGCCTTCTCTCCCTCTTCCCTCTGCCCCCTTTTTATTTTAGAAACTAAGCATTCAGTGCCATTTAATATTTCTATAAACAGCCTCTATGCTTTTCTTTCAAGTTTCCTTCTGCCTAGGGTGGCACCATCCAACTTCTTCTCTATCCATTAAACAGATACCTTTGTTTAAAGTAGAATTGTGTGTGTGTGTGTGTGTATGTGTGTGTGTGTGTGTATGAGGAAGATTGTCCCTGAGCTAACATCTGTGCCAATCTTCCTCTAGTTTTTGTATGTAGGACACCGCCACAGTGTGGCTTGATGAGCAGTGTGTAGGTCCATGCCTGGGATCCGAACCCACAAACCCCTGGCCACTGAAGCAAAGCATGTGAACTTAACCACTACACCACCAGGCCAGCCCCCAAAGTAGAATATATTTTAAATGCAATGTGACAATAGTCCAACTCTAAATGTATTATACAACAAAGAGACGTATTAATGTATATGATAAGAAGTTTGGAAGTAGTCAGGATACAGAATTGGTTAAAATACATTGATTCAATAGATATCACCAAGGATTCAGGTTCCTACCCCTTTCTGAGGGAAAATATACTGAGGATAGCAACACTTCTCAAGGCCCCACCATGGAAGTCCCAGTTCCAAGTGCCATATGCCACAAATAAGAAATTATTCCTTCCTGAATGTTACATTTAGGGAGTAAGGAAAACCTTTCCCAGAGGCCTCTTAGCAACTTCTCAGTCATGTCTCATTGTCCAGTATGATTGATAATGGAAATGGCCCCCTCCTGAATAGCTTAGACAAATTCTAATTCAATAACTGAAGCTGGGACTGGAGCTGGAACTGCCTCTCCTGAAGAATTTGACTGTGGATAATTGAATCAAGTGTAGTTCTTTAAACAAGAAATAAGGTGGCACAGGATAGGGAGTGCAGATAGCTATTTGGTTAGGGAAACAAACTTCTTTGCTAAGGCATTCTACAAAATTGGGTTAAGATGTCAAATTTTCCATGAAATCTTCTCTACTCAGGACAGATCCAGTCAATGATTTCCTTTTCTGCCCTCTATCTGAACCTTGTATATACCTTTGATGTTATAATTATCCTCTTGCATTCCACAAAATAAAATTAAATGGGGGGTCTCTCCTACCAGCAGTGAACTCCTTATGGCAAAAGAGGTGTTTTATTCATCTTTATAGCCACAGCATCCAACAATGACTGGCACATAATAGGTTTTCAATGAGTGTTTATTAAGTATAATTGGAAAGTAAATTCTATTCATAAAAGTAATCATTTCTAAATTCAATACATCATTTATGATAACAGTTTAAAAGAAAATTTCACTTTGCTTACAAAAAGGAGCTACTGCTATGCAAACATTATAAATGATAGTTAAGAAGAAATTACAGCTACGTGGAAAAATACTACAAAGGGAAAAGAGAAAAATAAAGATATATATTTGAACCTATGGTGGATAGATGAATAGATATATTACAAAACAAGTACAGTAAAATAATAATAGAATCTAAGTGTTAGGTACACTTGTCTTCACTACAAAATTCCTTCAACTTTTCTATTTGTTTGAATTTTTTCATAATGAAATCTTGAAAAATAAAATATTTGAAATTATTCCTTGGTTATAATTGTATTAACTATTTGGGGAACATGTGCATATAAACATGTGCAAGAAAATGTAGAAAAAATAAACAATTGATTAGTCATGATAATGAGATAATAGGATTCTATTTTTTCTTTTTCTTTTAATGGTTGCTACCATGTGGTTTGGGAGAGGTAACTTTATATTGCAAAAAAGAAGCCACATTGAGTGCTATTTTAATGGAGTCTGGAAATATAGAATATTTTTGGCTAAAAACTAATTTAAACAGAGAAAACTGTATTTAGAAAAGTGTATTTAGCAGTAAGTAATAATATAATACATTGATTAATCATATAAAAAAAACATCAAATTGCATGTATAAAACCAAGACCCAACATCTGAATTTAATCATTTATATAATAAAAAGTCACAAATGTGCAAGAACGTAGAAACAAAATGAGAGTGGAAGATGCTCATCATTTCCAGTGCTTTCTTTTTTCCTAATTCAGTTTTTATTATATAAAAGACTCAGAGTATATTAGTTTACCAAACATTTATTGATCATGTAGTGTATTCCAGCCACTATGCCCTTCAAACTTTGAGTTGTGCCTAAAATTCTCCATCTGCAGGTACCCAAGTGAAGATTGAAATTACTCAATAAGGCTGAGCAGTGGAAAGTCCCCTCTGTCTATTATTATTTTTTTGTCTTTTCTAATATGAGACTGGCATCCAGCCGGTATCAATTCTATTTAATTCTCTCCGGTCTATTTATTCACTGATGGCACGTATAACTTTGCACCTAAGAGCCAAGTATAGAATTTCCCGACACCTGGAAAGCAGCTGTGTCCAGCTAATGGAGTCTCCCTTCTGCTGACCATGACCTCTCCAGTATGAAGGGCACAGTTCTGCAGCTGAGACTCACATCCAAGGTGAAAAAAAAGCCTCTTCTGGCAGAAGAAATGAGATTGATAATGGGGAAGTGATCCCACCATAAAATTAGCGCCGCAATTAACAGATTAATGACAGTGATGTAGGATTTGGCTTATTGAGGAACCATGCAGAGGGGACAGTAAGTTTACTCTGAAGCATGCCTGTTCCTAACACCAAAGAAAATACTTTCCATTTTGTTTTACTATATAAGTGGTTTTTTTTTCCTTTGCATATGCATGGGTTTTTTGTTTGTGTGTTTGTGATTATAAATATGAATTTTAAAAACACACATATAGGTATATATGGGGGGAGAGAGAGAAAGGCTGTTGCTGCTAATGATGATAATGATTGTATTAGTTTCCTGTTGCTGCTGTAACATAATACCACAAACAATGGTTTAAAACAAGACAAATTAATTATGTTACATATCTGGAGATCAGAAGGATAAAATGGGTCTTGCACTAAACTCATGGTGTAGCCAGGGCTGTTCTTTCTGGATGCTCCAGAGGCAAATCCTTTTTCTCTCCTTTTGCAGCTTTTAGAGGCTGCCCACCTCCCTTGGCTAGTGGCCTCATTCCATCTTCAAAGCCAACAATGGCTCACAGAGTCTCTCTCACTTTATATCTCTCTGACACTTACACTTTTGCCTCCCTCTTCCACATTTAAAGAAACTTTTAATTACATTGAGCTCACACAGAGAATCCAGGATAATGTTTTAATCTCCAGGTCACCAGATTAGCAAGTAATTCCCCCCTTTCCCTATGACACAACATAGTCACAGGTTCTAGAGATTAGGACGAGGACATGGGGTGGTTATTCTCCCTACCACGCTGGTTGATACAGATTGTTAGTCTGCATCTTGCTTTTCTTTCTATCTCTCCAGGCAATGGGGTTTACTGAACACTGATTGTGTATCAGTCACTTTACTGAATGTTGGATTTACTGTCACTTGTTTATCTCATGATAAATGATTTTAAAATATCATTTTCCCCTTTAACAGATAAGAAAACTGGGATCTTGAGGACTAAATTGTTTACAGTGGAGGATGATGATCTTTATCTAAATCACTCTAATATAAACCATTCCCTATGCTTGAATCACTACATTATAACCCACCAACCTTGAAAAAAAAGTCAATTTCTCAAGCCATTTTAACTCTCAGATTTGAAAAGAATAAGGAAAACAATTCAAAAGTTTCTGAACATCCTCAACAGCTATAGAGAAATGAAATCCTTAGAAAACATCTATATGAAAAACACAATCTCTGATTAGTGGACAGCCAAGTTGTGAAAGCCTTTTATCTCCTTAAATCCTGCTGGCAGGAGACTACAGCTGTAATTGAGCTAGTTGATTAATAATTAATTAAAATTATCAATTTTAATTACTCAAAATTGATTAATAATCAAATTTTAATTCATTCAACAATATTTATTAAGCCTAACCTATACGTCAACTAGAGCGTCAGTTATATACACGAAATGGTGAGCCAAAATTGTTCTGGTTTCTATTTTTGTGGAGCCTATGATTGAATTGGGAAAGCAAAAATTAATCAAATAGCCAAATAAATAGGTATTAACTTGTGACCCTGGTAAGTGCTATAAAAGGGCTAGATATGAGAGCACAATAAAGAGAGGATTGATGAAGTTGGGGGGAGGTGGTAAAAGAAGTCCTCAAGTGAAATTAGAAGGCTAGGCAGGAGTTAACCAGGCTAAGATTGGCCAGTGGAGCTTTCCACTTGAGAGAATAGAGCAGGCCAAAGGCCCTGGAGGGTGAGGGAATTGGGGATTTGCAATCTAGAATACCAGTGTGGATGGATGCTATGAAGAAGGGGGGGAAATGGTGCAAGGTGACCTGGGAAAGGAAGCCACAGGTGTGCCATGCAGGGTACACAACCGTTCCCTCTGTAAAGAACAAGATTCAGCACCCAGTGGGCATGTTTGTACTCAGCACAAAGGTGGTTAAGGACAGGAGGGTATGGGCATCTCGCCACAAGACAAAGCATTTGAGGAAGGTCTAGTTTGCTCTCTGAGCCAGATGAGACCCAGCTTTCACTGGGAACCATCTGGTATACCAGATTCAGAGCAAGGCCCTCATCATTTCAGATCATTTTATTAAGTTAGATCTTGAAAACATGTGCTCCAGCCCATGATGCTGAGCTCATTGTTTGACATCGTTGCTCCCTAGGGAGATCAGACCTCCAGGGCCATCGGAAGAGGCTGTATTAATCACTTAGGTAATTTACAGCTGTTGTAACACAGTGGAACCCCAGAGCCTTACAGAGCTAGCTTTCACCACGTTTAAAGAGGGAAATGATGGTAAGTAAAAATGGCATTTCTAATTAGTGAGAGGTTAATTAGTGAGAGGCTGGAAGCACTGAGGAGCCCAGGTCTCCCGTGTCCCAATCCGCTGCTCCCTTGCAACTGGCTACAATGCTCTCTATTTTTCTCTTGACTACAGGGTAGCTATGGACCTTGAGGCAAAATTCTTCAATATGTTCAGTTGCAATACAACATTTGATGAGGAGAGCAGTTGATGTAGTCTCAGAATCTGTCTCAGTGTTTGGTATGAAAAAGATATAAGACAATGAATGAACTCCATGGACAACTCTGGTTCGACACATTTGCGAGACCCAGAAAAGTAAAAGAAACAGGCTTTGCGGATCCAAAATTGCTGATGCACTTTATTCCTATGAGACTTTTCTAGTCTCTCTAAGGGGCTGTTTATTGTTTTACAGAAAGTCAAGACTGTTTTGATTATTTTGAGTAGCAACATAAAAGTGACAACTTGATTAACAAGGGAGCTAAATGACTACTAGCAGATATTCTGACAGGAGAGAGAACTGAGAGTTCAAAGGTGAAATAATTAAGAATAACTATACAAAATCACAACAGAAACTAATATTTTTTAAAAAGAGAGCAAAAAAGAAAAAAAAAAGCCCGGGAATTAAACTAGAATGAAAGCCTATCCCTATTCCAATAGGCAGTAAATAGCCATGCATATCTTTTTTGGCACCTAGTTTATAATAATCTACAGCTATATTTTGTCTTTTCAGGATAAATCAAGATTATCATTAAATTTATTTTCTTCTATTTAATTAGGCTGAAACACTTTTCTATGTTTCACACACTTCACCTTCTTAATCATCAAAAGTTGAACACAGCAAAGGACTATGGGTGTGTGTGTCTGTGTGTGTGCAATAAAACACATCATTGCTTGTCCTCTTAATTGTCAAAAACTTGTCATAATAAAAGACTAATCCCCATGACCCCCTTTCTTTTGTTGAGTAAATTTGAGATAGCATAAGTTACTTTACACTATGTAAAACATCTTTATATTCTCCAAAGGGTGCACTTTATAAATTCAAGAAATCACAATGTTAAAGGTTAATTAACATTTTTTAATTGTTTAGGCCAGAATCTTTTTTAACATTATATAGAACTAGGTGGAAGTAACTCAGTGGCCAATAGGAGATTTTGGTGGGGAGAGAGGTAGGTCCCCATCTACCTGTGAACCAAAACATTTCTGTTTTTACCTGTTTATATAAAGGCCCTCTATTTAAGATCTAATTGGGGAAGAGACTTCAGATACTTTTTTTAAAAAGTATTTGAGCCATTGTCTGAAAGAAGGAGAATTTGTCACAGATTAAGGACCTACTACATGTCAGCTACTTTAAATCTATTATCTTACATAATCATTACTACAACTCTTGCCAGTAACAACTTGTTTCACAGATGAGGAAACTGAGGTAAAGAGATTAAATATTTTATTGCAAGCCAGACTGCTCAATCAAGTAGATCCAGAATAAGAATCCATGATTTGTGTACTCTTTAGCCCAAAATCATTCTTAAGGAGTAAGTTTATTAACACCTTCACATATGTTTAATCAAGATAAACTTATCTGTCATTGGATTGCCAGCCTTACTAATTTTCATTTCCCATGTTTTTTCTGAGTGCAAACGTTGTTTTTGATACTGGTGTCCTTGTGATTCTCTTCTTTTATTTGAGGCTTAACATCTTTGTGTAGCCTCTGTAAATTGTCATTAAAGGGGTATAGATACCCACTACAGATTTCTTATCACTTGAGAAGAAGAAGATGGTTATTTTTTCAACTCTGAAGATGATCCTATGACCATGTAGATTTATCAACCCTCATCCCCTCTGATGTATTTTTCCCCTAGGCAAAACTATTAAGCATTAGTAATTATATTAGTATTCTATTTCCTGCCATAACAAATTGCCACAAACTTGCTGGCTTAAAACAGCACAAATGCATTATCTTACAGTTCTGTAGGTCAGAAGCCCAAAACCCAATGAGTCTTATCAAGTTAAAATCAAGGTAGTGGCAGGGCTGTGCTCCTTTCTGTATTCTCTAGGGAAGAATCTGTTTCCTTGCTTTTTCCTGCTTCTAGAGGCTGTCTGCACTCCTTGGCTCCTGGACCCTTCCTCAATCTTCAAAACCAGCAATGCTGCATCTCCATGACCTTTCTTCTTTAGTCATACCTCCCTCTGATCATAGCCTGTGGAAGATTCTTTGCTTTTAAGGATTCATGATAAGATTGGGCCCACCTGGACCATCTAAGATACTCTCCCATCTCAAGGTCTTTAATCTTAATTACATTTACAAAGTCCCTTTTGCCATGCAAAGTAACAGTTTCATAGGTTCAGGGAATTAGGACATGGACATCTGGAGGGGCTATTCTTCTCCTTTCCACAGTTAGGGTGTGTGTGTGTCAATCAGATGTGTTCATCTGCATGTAACAGCATACTAGAATAACAATGAATAAACCCAGAAAGACAATGAATTTACCATAAATCCAGAAGGAAGGAGTCAATTGAATCCAAATTCAGGCAGTGCCTTAATGATGCTATCAAGGACCAGGGTCCTTCTGTCATGTTACTGTGCCCTGCTCGGCTGAGACTGTCACAGGCAGGCTCTTCCCTAGAAATGACAAGGAGGATGCCTCACCTACAGCATCCCTTTCTCAAACAAATGTTTTCAAGATAAGAGGAAGGGAGAAGAGGCCTCATAAGTGATCTCTCCTTGTGTATGTGTTTTTCCTGCCAAGATGAAAGAAAAATTTGTCTCAGAAATCCCCATCAAAGAAATTATCTTCCTTATATTGACCCAGACTGTATCGTTAGACCACATCTGTCTGCAAGAAAGAATGGCAAAGGACACTGAGGTTACCAAGTTCTACCAATTGTGATTCATACTTGCCTTCTTAGACTGTTTTTCTAGTTGGTTCCTGATTCACATCAATTTCCGTTGGCAAGAAATAAGGAGGGAAATGACTGTTCTGCAAGAAAGGACCATAAAGAACACTGAGATTACCATGTTCTACCAATCCTGAGTCATACCTGCCTTCCAACACTGTTTTTCTAATTAGTTCCTGATTCACATCAATTTCTGTTGGCAAGAAATAAGGAGGGAAATGACTGTTGAGTGGGTATCCAACAGCATCTGCCACAAGGGCATACTCTCTATTAGACCTGTATTTTTCAAGGTTATATGGCAGCAAAATGAATATGTCTAAGTTACCTAATATCAGCTACTGTGCAAAATGCAGGCATTCACTGAACAATTAATGCAATTCTAATTTGCCCACTAATATGGCGTCCTGTTGTTTTGGAAGAGTTAGCTGCAATAACATAAAACATTCCAACATAATGTTTTATTATATGATATAGGATAATGCCATGTGTTACAATAATGATTATTATAAAACTTATTAAACCATTTAATCATGTAGACATATATATATATATATATAGAGAGAGAGAGAGAGAGAGAGAGAGATGATACACTGATATATGCTTTTCACCTTGCCCTCTGTAGTCCAATAAAGATCTCCATTTCCTATATAACTGGCTTTCATATAATTGAACTAAAGCTTGAAATAAAACTGATATATTCACTACGTCTTAATAGACTCTTAAATTTTCTTAGGTACGATAGAAGAGCTAGTTGTATCCACTGTCCTAAATGAGTGAATTCTCAGCATTCTAGAGGGAGATAGTCTAGAATAGCTGTGAGGAGCTGTGCAATCAGAATTCCAAGTTCCAAGCCTTGGATTCACCACCTAACAAGTGTCTTAACATCAGCAAGGTGTTGGCATCCCTCTGAACTTTAGTTTTTCAGCTATAAATTGGGAATAATAATAATACTTAGTCTCACTTTTTGCTGATTCAATGAAGTAAACTGAAATACTCTTAGCAGAATGTCTTTTTAAAAGGTAGGATCTCACTATACATTAGTTGCATTTCCTAGAATATAAAATAATAGTGGTTACAAGATGATCACCAAGGGGTTTTGGGAGGCAAGAAACAGTACAGTAAAATGACTATGCGCACAACCTTGAAGTTAGATCACTGGAGATTCCATCACCTGCTCTACTACTTTATTAACTCGTTAGCCTTCATTCATTTACTCAAATTTGCAAAGTCTCAGTTTCCCTGCTTGTAGAATGGGTATAATGACCAAACCCAGTTCATAAGACTATTCTGAGTGTTAAAAATAAGACCTTTCACATAGTGTGTTTAATTAAAACAATGCCTAATACAGAAAAATCACTCAATAATTATTAGGCGCGATTATTTATATTAATGAAGGATAGAGATTAGAGAGATTATTTCATTGGAAAAAATTATCAGTGTGTTCTCTCCTCCTCCAGGCCAAGTGAGGAGGTCTTCTGAGAACAACTTAGAGAGCTGGAATTTGGAAGGAAATTTACGCCATCTCAAACATCTGTGAAAAAAATGTTAAAGGTCAAAATATAAACACTAAGTTGTAGTATTGGTAGAAAAAAGAGAGGGAGGGGTACATTGAGAGTGAGCTCCTCTCCAAACTGTGCTTCACCGTAGGTGGGTTTTGCATGAATCAGATCTGTCTCACGTTCAAATGGATGGAGCCCAAGAGGTCAGTATGGATAATCAACGTGACTGAGCATGGGGGTCTATATGTGGGATTAATAAGCGCCCTTCTGAGGAATTGTAGTTGGGGTCCTGTACATGGGCTAGGGAAATGCTAAGGAACCCAAACAAGTAATTCACCTTAGGGAGAACAAGCGTTTGGATATCTGCCAAATTAAGAAGTTTCCGATATAAATTATAACTGCTCATGTAAGAATGTTTGGACGCCTTCCCCATATCTCATCTCTAGCCTAGAAGCTAGAAAAAAGCTGCCTAAAAGTAGGCATAGAAGAAGGAGGCTGAAGAGAAAAACAAGGTGGAAAAATAATTTGAACAAAAAGAAAGAAAAAGGAAACAAAAATCTGTGCTACTCTGAGCCTCCTCTTAATTGGCAGACTCTGGATTCGGGGCTGGATTTGAAAATGTTGGAAGAAATAAGTTGGCAATTCAAACCCATATGATGACATCTTGATTTTTTTATTTATTAGAAAAATTTCATTTTTAAAGTATTGAATATGCCAACACTGATTAGGTTGACAAAGTAAGTCAATGAAACGCATCTGTGGGTGCCCTTGGTCTGTCGGGTTGCAACCTCTGAGTTAATATTTGAGGTTCTGTGTGGACTTTCAGAGCTGAGGTGCACAGGCCTTTCTTTGTTTGCAAACTCTGTTGAACCAGTGACTTTCTATTTGCGGGAGACTCTAATGCTGGTGAACATAATAGAAAGGCACAGGGTTATGCTCCCTTCTCTCCTTTATTATCCTAGATATTCTGAATTATCCTCCAATTTGAAGACCAGTTCTAAAATTTAATAGGTAGTAGAACTATTTGCTTGATTTACCTTCTAAAATTTGCAGTGGCATTTGTACTCTTTTATAGACCATTTTACTTTGCCCTTGGTTGCCAACACAACGTGTCCTTTAGATATATAAATGTGATGAACTGGATGAATAGAGCATTTCTTTCTCCTTAAAATAATGACTTCTATATTAACCACTTAAGCGTCCAGGCAAGTAACAGATCTTTATTTCTTTATTAACGTGGGGCTTCCCTATGGTAGATGGGTGTCAAGTATCAAACATTCATTGTGAACAAACCTCCTCATGATGGGAAGTCTGACGACCAGTGATGGTGTCATTCCTAACTTTTCTCTTTGGACTACTTTGAAACCAAGGCGATTTCACTTTGCAAGGGCAGAGAGAAGTAAGAACATTTGCAACAGTCATATAGTTTTCCTGATGTTATCACAGCACAAATAGGAAAGCTAAAAGAATGCTGGCTTAGAAGTCAGTCAATTTTGTGTTTGCATACTGAATTCAATGCTAAAATGCTGTGTGACTCTTGGCAAGTCACCTATCTCCTATTGGTTTGAGGCTATGCATTTATATGAGGAAATTACCACACACAAAAAAATTGGTGATCTGGGTTTCACTCCCTGGCACATGTTAGGTTTATAATGACTTTGTGAGCTCCTCTTCTTTTACATCTAACTTTCTTTATATCAAAACAGAGGCATCAGATAACAGAAAGAAAAAACATAAAAAGGAAATAAGTTGCAATTTTAAAACGCTCTTTGAAAAATGGGGTTCTTATTGCTTCTTCTAGAGTTCCGCCATTGACATGGCCCCTTTGTTCTTAGAAAGTTCAAAAAATATTTACTGATCTAATACCTAGGAAACATCATAGCATAACAGGATGAATATGAGCTCTGTGTTTGTATTCAGCTGTGCAAGTAGAAGCACATAACTTTTATTTTGAACTTATGGTGTCTTGACTTATAGTATTAAAGTAAATATATCAAACAATATTTTATAAGGATGGAATAATATAAGAACAAGGTAGCTGGAGTATAGAACAAGCACTTAGTGATAATAATAACTTCCATTTCTTAAAGGCTAGACAGTGTACTAAAAGTTGTAGGCATTACAAATGGATATTCATTTTGGTACCTGACAAGCAGCAGTTTAAAGTAAACTAAGAAGATTAAGGTAGAGAGTTACAGAATAAAGAACTAAAGCTTTGATTTCACAGTGACTGAGGAGTAATCACACATCTGATTACTTACACTGTCCATTTGATCCCTAACTTTTCTGTCCCCATTTCTTCATCTGTCTAAAAGAATGATAGAAATATACTAGCTGGTAGACAAAAATATTGAATAGGATTCAATAATAGACATTCAACATATGCATTTTAATAAAGTGATTGCTATTAATATGCATTAATTGTTCCATATATTCATGATATAAAGTCACAACTCTTTTATTTTTCTAGTAAGTTGAACCCCTAATGCCTTATTAGAAGAAAATCCAGTTTCCTTCTCTTGCAAGTCCTCTCCTTTAAACTGTCCCCAAACCCTCTATATTTGCTCTGTTCAAGTTGGATTCCATCCTCTTCCAAAAGCAGATTATAGAGAAAACCCAAGTCTGTTCAGTTAATTACTGTCAACATTGTTTGCTATTACACGGGGTCACAATTGAATGATGGTCCTGCACACTCTGATAGATGATGCTTGTCTATATACTGGCCCAGATCTCTGTGCAGACCATGATGAATTCCCAAGAGAAGATGATAGCATGCCCTTAGTACAAGGTCTGGGCAAATGTGTCCCAAGACACTTGGCATGCCAAGGTTATAGATCTTAGTAACCCATTTTTTGTTGTTGTTCATATAAAAAGCAACCTTCCAGAACCACCGGGTCAACGCAAGCGCTACTAGCTCATCCTGTTCTTTCCAGTGACTTTCCCTTTCCGAGGAATAAGAGAGATACACAGAACACAACAGAATTTACTATACTCTTTTCCCAAACAATGGCAGCCTACTTGTTTTAGTTTTACTTAAACAAAAAAGAAAAGAAACATAAAGAAAAATAACTATTCCTGTTAATATATTGACATATTCTGTCTACTGCTAGGTGAATGAGAAACTGTCGCTTCAAGTAACTCATAGAAGTGCATCTGGCTTAACCTTTACTCTCGGAAACATTCTAGGAAATGGGAAAGCATTATAACAATGTACAGAGCAGATCAAAAATCATGGTCATCTCCTACCTCAAAGAATGGAGGTCAGCTCAAGGGGACTGTGTATTCTTCATTTTCTGAGGGCAATGTTGCACAGTGATTAAGGGTACGTGCTTTGTAGGCACTTCTGTGTTTGAAGCCAGCTCTACTAAATCAATTACTGGGTGATCAAGACGGAAAGAGAAGCAAAGTCCTGAATGTCATGGTCTGGAGACCAAATTATACCCTATCTTCACTGGAGAACCAATGAAGATTTTTAAGTTGGGAAAGTACCTGACAGGATTTTTGCTTTAGAAAGGTCACTGGAAGCTCAATAGAAAACAAGAGCTCAGCTAAGAGGCTCTTTCTTTCAGGTCAGACATCAGAAAAGCTTTGAATACATAGAAGGATCTTTCGTTTCTTATTAGGAAGATAGAGCAACTTGAGATAATTTGGGGCAAAAAATGAACTGTCTATAACCTTAAATAGTATAACCAAAATCATAAATGGGATTTGGGGTATTCTAAGATCAATCTAGAAGTGCAAACAATGGAATATACAATTCAGTAGGAGCTTGCCATCCAGCATTTGAATCTTAAAATATGGCTATTATATATACAGTACTGTGGCATTGGTAGAGGGTGGAAGAAACAGGCTCTCGGAAAATATAGATTACGCAACATGATAAAGGTGATATTTCAGTATTTTGAACCTTTGAAGAAGGGACCAATTCAATAAATGGTTTGGGGAAATTCATCAGTTACTTGAAGGGAGGATAAAGACACAATGTTATTTCATACAATATACAAAGAGTGTCAGTATGGTTTAGATATTATAAAATAAAAATGAAGCCTAACAATATTAGAAATAATAGGTAAATATTAATATATCATGGTACAAAAAGGGCTTTCTGAGCAAGAATACAAAATCAGAAAGTGTATGGGAAAAGTTGATAAGTGTTTAAAATATTTGTATAGACATCTGTGTGTGTATGTATAATGACAAATGGATATTAATGAACTTCATGCATAAAAAGTTCTTTTAAGTCAATGAAAACAAGATAAACATCCCAATAGCAAAATAGACAAAACCAAATAATTCAAAAATGAACAAATGTGGTTAAAAAAGATGTAAAGCCACCTGAATTTCTCTGGTATATTCAGAGATATTTAGAGGAGGGTTAGAGATTATTAAATGGCATTTTGAGAAAAATTTTAAATGATATTGTCCCTTGTTCAGATAGGTGCAGGGAATTACTTTACACAATTTGGTAAAAGTATAAATCGCATTTTTCCACCAAAGTTAATTTGGTCTCACCTGTAAAAAAAAATATTTAGAAATACACATTAATTTCTAAATTTGGAGACAGAGAGAGAGCACTTATCCAGGCAAGTAATAAAAAGAAGTTGAACTAAAACAGTGAACTTGAAATTAAGGAAAGGAGACAGATTTGAGACCTAATTTCAATTACGGGTGTAAGAAGACATTGCTGGATGCTCATGGGAGCTGTTGTTCCCATTAATGCCCACCTAGAAGAAAGACTTTCCACTTCTCATCCACCAAAAGTAAACCCAGCTCTACAACATTGATGAGGAATCTCAGGTTTACTGCACATTTCATGGATAAATGAAGGAGAGGCTTTACAAAGCAGACACTTAATACAAATCCTCCAACTGGATATTTCCCTTGACTTCTCCCTTTCTTAAAGTCTTCCCAAATCTTCCAGGAACACAACTTTCATTTCACTTTTTCCATGCCTTCTTTCCCAATCCTCATCTTAGCTATGGCAATATGACAGTTGCTTAGTCTGTATACACAAATGGAAACTTGAAATCTTGACTCTCATTACCATGTTTCTATGCTTCCATGAAAATTTTAACCCCTATTACACTCTTCATTTAAAGAAAAAAAAAAAAAAGCCAGTCTCTTCATTGATAGAGTGTGAAGAGATTTTACTCTTAAAGAACATAATATTTTTGATCCATTTTATTCCTTAGGAATTTATTTTAAGAAACTACTGTGGATGTAGATGAGTGTTTCTCCACAAGACTCCCCAATTTTTTTTTTTTTTAATTTTTGGAATAAAATGGAATTGCAAGTGTTCTAGAGGACCATAATGAGATATTATACATATAAATTATAGGAATAGCAGAAGATAAAATACTATGCAGCCGTTACAAGTAATATTTTAGAAAATATCTCACGCATATGTAGAAAAAAGGAAGGGGGTAATAACAAAAGATTTTTATTTTCTATTATTATTTTTGATGTTGTCTGTGACTGGAAATTTCCAGGTCAGTTTTCTTCACCTATGTATCCTCATGTTGAGGGTAGATGACTTATCCCCACAAATCCCAATCAAAAAAAATCAATTGCATTTGAATTCTTCTTGACTTGAAGAACACTGGGTTCTGATATTCACATATATATATTGTGACTATCTTGCTGCTGTCACTGGTAATTTTCCTTCTATAGTCAATTGTAAAAATGCCCAGAGAGATCAATAACGCATTAAAATTTGGGTAATTTAGACTTTTTTTTCAGTATGAATTACACTGTTACTTTCTTGCCAATGATACTTAACTCGTTCTTTGGTATTTAGAAGAGAGAAAAATGATAACACGTGCACACAAACTACTATACATTTCATTCTTTGATTTTGTAGAAACTTGGAAATATAGTTCAAACAGGTATTTATGCCATGATTATATAAATCTAAATGTTAATGCCATTCTATCTGACTTATAATGAAAGCCAACTTTGAAGGAGGCAAATGACATTATTCAAGAAGATTGCAAACACGTGTGAACTTGTAGATTCTTACTGCTCTAGTTATAGATAGAAAGATTGAGGCCAGAAAGGCAAAGTAAATGAAGGTATTTGGGAGAGAATCCAAAGCCACTGGGTTCCAGTCCAGTGCCCCTTGCAGTATACATCTCCAAACTTTTTCAAAATTTCTTATGCATATGCTGCAGAAACAAGAAAAAAAGAAGCACATTAGAGGTTAACTACCTCCATGTCCATAAGCTCTATTTTCACAAGTTAACTTGACATAGTTTATGGCCTCATTTCTCTCTGTACACCATAGGCTCTGTATTAGCTCTTCTGTAAAAGTGCTTTTCTAGGCATTTAACAAAATTTGTGGAATATACACACAAATGAGTTAAGCAAAATAATAAATAAAAGAATAAATGAGATTTGACTTTAATAATCTGAGTTGGCCTGCAGATATTGTACATTTGTGGGAATTCAATCAAAAAAATTCTAACTCCTTGAGCCTGGATGTATTAAAAAAAGGAAGAGTAGTTATTAAGGCAGGTAATCTTAGTATCATATATTTTAAAAATTGGTTACCTGTGTCTATTTTATCTTTCAGATAAACTATTGAATCACTTTGAAAACTACTCAGAAGAAAATTCACACTATCATTTACTGGAGAATTGAATCAATTTTTAGATTAATCTGGGAAGAATTAACACATTTATAATATATTGTTTCACATTTAGAATCATGCAATGTCTGTCCAATTAATAAACTTGACCTTTTATACTGCTCCATAAAGTCTTATTTTATTTTTTAGAACCAGATCATTAATTTTAATTAGGCTTATTACTAAGCTAACATTTTGAAGTTTTTATATTTTATATGTCTGAGTGAAATCTCATTATTATATAATGGTTATTTTTAAAATGTGAAAATATGTTTTTAAGCAAACTTTCTTATTAGTTTAATATTTTTCTCTCAGTAGAATATTTGTGTTTATCTGGTGAATGATTATACCGTTAGCAAGCCATGTAAATATTGTTTCTATCTTTCTAATATCTACATTAGTGCTCCTCTAGTCACTCATGCAGCACAGTAAGTTCTACTTCTCAGGGAAGCCATACTTTTTAATGATTCCAAAGCAACCATTCTGAAAAAGATATATATATATATATATATATTTTTTTTCTATCCAAAGCCTCCTCAGTCAAGTGAAGACTGATAGAACTTTTACTACATCAAGCTTATCACCTATTGAAAATCTCACTTCAGTGCAAGACTTCTTCCACCTACTAAAGCATGATAATAAGGTAAATTGTTTCCAAGGAAGGATAAATTCCCCAAGTAATTTCCATTGAACCAAGAACACATGCAAATGTGCCCATTCGTTTGCTAAAAGTGTCATTTGCAAACCAAGTACTGTACAGGCAGTATAACAGGCTTATGTTGTCCAAAGACAAAAACAGAATACCTTACATATCTTCAAGTTGTTTATATATGTGACCTATTGAATACTGTTCTGGAAGGATGATCTCTAACAAGATTTCTCAACATAGCTGCACAAAAGAATAACCCACATAGCTTTAAAGAATACCTACTGATTTTGGGGTCCCACCCTAAGAAGATACTATTTAATTGCTCTGAACTGGGGCCTGGATATCCTAACATTCATTACCTTTTTAAATAATTAATAGACTTTATTTGGGGGGGCAGTTTTGGCTTTATAGAAGAATTGAGTGGAAAGTTCAGAGAGTTCCCATTTATGCCTCACCCCATCCCCGACCTGGCTTCATTATCTTTTTAGGAGAGGTGGTCAGGATTAAATTTAAGCTTCTTAATTTAAAACTGAACATATCAGTAAGTTCCTTTCTTATGAAATGTAAACATATAGAAAAGAGTTACGATTTTTCAATACCATTATCATGTCCTTACATGTGAAATATCTTGGAAGGCTAAAGGAGGGGCTAATGAAACTCTAGAAGTCTCTTATTTCCTCCCTCTACTGCACACTGGGAAGAAAATATGTCAAGATACTAGCAAGTGCTTCGAATTTAGAACATATAAATAAGAGTGTTGATTTTGTTGCTCTTTATTTTTCTAAGTTTAAGAAGCCTTATGCTGTTGAAAACACTTGTGGCAATTGGCACTTATTAAAGAAAGACACAATGTTAAAATAGCCAATAGCTGGAGTTTAGCAGGTAAGAATAGTGTTAAATCTTCTCTTTTAAACTATTTAACAAGAGTCTCCATCTTGGAAAGAATATTTTCCACTTTAGATTCAATAACCATCGTAAGAAGACGGTGCAAATGGTAGATATTGCATATGAATTTTATAATCAGTGTAAGGATAAAAAAATGAGGAGCAGGGGCCGGCCCAGTGGTGTAGTGGTTAAGTTCACACACTCCACTTCGGCAGCCTGGGGTTCACAGGTTCAAATCCCGGGCACAGACCTACACACTGTACATCACCATGCTGTGGCGGCATCCCATGTACAAAATAGAGGAAGGTGGGCACAGACGTTAGCTCAGGGCCAGTCTTCCTCAGCAAAAGAAATAAGGAGCACAGATAACAAAAATAAAAATTGACACTACCACTTTTGATTTTATGGGCAAATGATCCTTATATTTTTACTATATGTCATGCCAATTTATTGACATCCATTAAATTTAGGTCAGAAGTAAGAGCTCCACACACTTTCTAGGATCATGTCTGTGTTAGTTTCCTAGGGCTGCTGTAACACATTACCACACACTGGATGGCTTAAAACTAAGGTAACTTATTCTCTCACAATTCTGGAGATGGGAAGTCTGAAATCAAGGTATTATCAGAGCTAGGCTCTCTCTGAAGGCTCTAGGGGAGAATGTGTTTCATGCCTTTCTTAGCTTCTGGTGTTGGTTGGCTGTCCTTGGCTTGTAGAAGCATCACTCCAATCTCTGCCTCCATTGCAGGTGGCGTTCTCTGTGTGGGTGTCTGTCTCTGTGTCTCTTCTCTTCCTATAAGGACACCTTTTACATTGGATTAAGGGCTCACCTTATTCCAGCAGGACCTCATCTTAACTAATTACATTCTTATGACCCTATTTTCAAATAAGATCATATTCTGAGGTTCCAGGAAAGACGTGACTTTTGGGATACACTATCCTAACCAGTAGGATGTCTTTAGATAAGTCTCTTACAGTATCATATATTATTCTAGACAGAATGTTTATATCCCCACCCCCAATTCATATGTTGAAGCCCTAATCCCCAGTATGATAGTATTTTGAGATGAGGCCTTTGCGAGGTAATTAGGCTTAGATGGAGTCGTGAGGGTGGGACCACATGCCTGCAATGAGGAAAGGCCATGTGAGCACACAGCAAGAAGGCATCCACCCACAAGCCCAGAAGAGTCCTTTACCAGAAACCCACCTGGGACCAGAACCCTGATCTCAGAATTCCAGTCTCCAGAACTGTGAGAAAATTAATTTTTATTATTTGAGCCACCCAGTCTATGGTATTCGTTATGGCTACCTGAGCCAAGACATATATTATCCATATTTTATAAATGAGAAAACAACCCTACCAACTTTAAGACGGTTGGGGTCCGCATGAAATAAACACATTTGTTAAGGTGAATCTATGACAATATTGAGGGTCTGTTCTATTACTAGCTCCAGGCTATGTTCTAGACATTTAAAGGTAAGGAAGAAAAGACCCCTGCACTTGCAGTTGTTGAAGTTTCATGTTCATAACCTCCCAAACCTCAGTTTTCTCATATTAAAAAGAAACATTGTGAATTTCCCCAAAGAGGAGCAGTGAACATTAAAGAGATGATACATTACAAAGTACTTGTTACATAGTAAGTGTTTCATTGATGCTAATTTCCTCTCCTTCCTAAATATTCATATTAAAGTAAATATTTACTGTAGATTTTTTTGTCCCATATGTAGTTTTAAATTTTTTTTCCATTCTACATCCATATATATATCAAAATGCAACAGGTTTATGGTCTCAGCTTTTAAATTTCAGAACACGTTGTCCAGTCTGATGGTATTCGATAGTATTCCATTGCCTCTAGGTTTAAGTTCAAAGTGTTTATACTGGCATTTAAGATACACTGTCATCTAACCCCAAGGTAAATTTTACACCTGTTTTGCTAAAACCTTTCTCTCCAAAAAAACCTAAGTCTCTTATTATTCCTCAGCACTTTGTATAATTCTCCTGAATCCAAGACTTTTATCATGCCCTCCCCTCCACCTGAAATGCTTCCCCTTAGTGAAATTTGTAACATACATTGTAGGAGTCAACACTGATGAAGGCAACCTTTGTTCCTTTCTGGGGCTTTGGGAAACTCAGATAATTAAACAAGGAATTGTATTATAATGCCATGAGGCCAGGATAGGGGAAGTGCAGTGTCCTGAGAGTCAAATAGGGCATTTGAGTAAGGCTTCATGGAGACCATATTTGATCTCTGAGCTCAAGAAGGAGGACCTAGCGGGAAATAGAGAGAAGAATGACAGTGATTTATGCAAAGAGAAAGCATGTATAAAGTCTTGTAGGTGAAGAGACAGTTGGACTTTCTCATAAAACTGAAAGAAATTTATCCTGACTAGAGCATAGAGTTTTGGAGGGGAATATCAGAATAATCATAAGTGATGCAATTGGAAAGCAAATGAGTGACTTGATTATAAAAGGCATGGTGAGTCAAATTAAAGAAGGTACTACTCTGTATTCCAGATCAATGAGAAGCTGTTTTTCCTCTGACTAATTAGCATGTAACTTAGCCAGTGTCCTCCTTATGAAGGCTTTGACTATTTTATACTCTTTCCCTCAATCTTCTGCTCTCACTGACATGCTGACTTCTCCATTACTGTCATGTGCCCCATAGCAACATTTCGCTCAATGACGGACCACATATGCGACAGTGGTCCCATAATTATTACCATGTAGCCTAGGGGTGTAGTAGGCTATACTGTCTAGGTTTGTGTAAGTACACTCTATGATGTTTGAACAATGATAGAATTGCCTAACAAAGCATTTCTTAGAACTTAATGTCCTTCATTAAGTGACACATGACTGTACTCAATAAATATGTGCTAGATGGCAATAGAATATCAATGAATGGCAGAGTTATTCCAAAAAAGAACAATGACCTCGATTTCCTTGTAGTCAATCACTTGGTGATCATTCCCAAAGCCTTAGGAGAGAAAAAACACTCTCTACAACAAATAAGAATACTCTTTTAAAATCTGAAGAGTGGTCAGATTGAATTGTCAAACATAATTGTCTGTCTTCTCATTGAAGAAAGGCAGCTAAAAAGTTGAAACCCTCAATTATCTCAAGCAACAATTTGAGCCAATTCTGTTTGTCTTTCAATTAAAATCCCCATTTGATAAATAAAAACACACTATCTTATTTGCAAGAAAGAGAAGTCAATAAATCTCTGTGATATGGATACAGTGAGTCAACTCAGAGAAAATGGTGTTTGCATTAATAGGGTAATTTCTAACCAGGCCCTGATAATGTTTCAAATGGAAGGATAAACCTAAACAAAGAAAAAAGAGATAAAAGGTAATAAACTATAATTTCACTTTTCTCAGAGAAAAGAAAAGTGCTAAACCAAATTAAAAAGAAGGATATGATTGAGGGTTTGTGTTAGAATTAATAAAAGGAAAACACCAATATCCAAAGTCGTATATGCTATCATAAACTTCTTTATATCTGCGGTACTTAGATTTTATTTGCTCTCTATGCCTGCATTCTTCCTGAGATATTTTCCCCGAGTTCAGTTATATTGGAAAGTAAGATTATATTGCTCTTGAGTTCATTTTCCTAGTATATAATACCAAACTGGGTTGCAATATCTGACAGATTTATGACTATTTGCTGAGGCATATTTTATAAATGGCAGAATAGAAGGCATTTTTTTTTTTTTTGTCAATCTGCTCTCTGTAGCAAACCTTCATAGAAAAAATAGTTTTTAGGGAGGAATATATTACAATTTTTTTCAAAGTCTTTTTTTGTCTGTGGCAAAGGATATTTCTGAATAATATGTTGTAAAATAATGTATTTCAGATGAAACACACAATTCATTGCTTATCCTATAGAGAAAGACTTCTTTCTGTCACTGCTAAATGTGTGAGTTCATGGATATATAAAAATAGAATGCACTTGGCAATGAAAGTTACAGGCTGATTGATGACACCCCATTGTCAAACAATTGATAGCTACTGAAGAATTATAGCGACCTTGTAGTAGAGCACAAATAATTCAGCAGCCCCTGAAATATGTTAAGCAGGCTAGCTTCCCTCTTAGGGGTGTGTAGGTCACTTAAGTGGGGGAAATGTATCTCTTTAATTTCCTTAGGAAAAACTGTAATCACCTCCAGGCAAGTAAGGGAGTGGGTAATTTCAAGGCAGTTCCTTAGGTTACTTTCTAAAACAGTCATTCATTAACAATTATCAGATATAGCCCAAATCACTCTATGAAACCAGTCAGAATGATATAGGAATGGAACTGGGATTTTTAAAATTTTATCTTCCTTATCCAAAAATGGTGGTCATGAAGCATAATGGATTATATCAGCTATGGTCTCAGCCAGACTTGACAACAAATTGAGAATTTACCACTTACTAGCTGAAGGAGCTCGGGCACACTTCAGTTTTCTCATTGGTAAGGGAAGAAAAATGCATCTTTCACAGATTTATTGCAAGGATTGGACACAATAATGTGTGTGTGAGTGGATACCAAAACTCATAGCACTGAAACGTATTTAGGAGATAAAACCAACAGAACTCTGAGCCAAAGAGGCACAAGGATCAAATAGGACAGAGCCATCTGGGATCAAAGACATATGTTTTTGCCATTTGTTGGTGCCCTTAAGATTTTTTTTTCAAGTGAAATGAAAGGAATATTTTTTAACCATTTTGACCATGTTTGTGAAGACTTCTGTTTAGTAAATGATTAATTTGGACATGGATTGTATGTATATATGGGTATTTATGTATCTATGGGATTTTATGTATATATGTGACAAGCAAGTTAGGAATAAGAGAAGAAATATGTACGTCATCAGCTTCCAGATGGGACTGGAACCACAAGAGCCCTTAAAATCATTCTGGATGAGAGATGAGATGCTGTGAGTGGTGGGCTGAGACAAGGGGTCAATGAAGGGAACTGAGTCTGAAAGCTGATAATTTTGTACAGTTATGCGCCACATAACAACTTTTCAGTCAACAACAGACCACATACACGACGGTGGTTCCATAAAGCCTAGGTGCATAGTAAGCTATACCATCTACACTTGTGAAAGTACACTCTATTATGTTCGCACAACGATGAAATCACCTGACGATGCATTTGTCAGAACGTGCCCCCGTCGTTAAGCGACACATGACTGTATTTGAAGATGGAGGTCCTCATCAATGCTCAGTGGACCTTTGGCAAGCTCCTTCATAAGCAGAAGCCATTGATATATGAAACACTACAACTTAGTTATTCAAGGATGACAGGGTGAGAAGGCTGGAGGCTGGCCAAGCCACTCAGTCACTCTCAGCCCAAACAAACCACTATAAGAAATGAGTATGGCAGCCACAATAGGTAACAGAAATCATTACAAAAAGTCTTCACTCAGAAAGGACATGATTTGTTCTTTTAGATCAGCTTTTTCAGAAATGCACTGAAATGCACTTTCTTTAGTGTTTACTTTGGACAATGTAAAACGAGTTTTACATTCTTGAAAAACTCATCCCCCACAAGTTGTCACCAAAACAGACTGTATGATTGGAAATAATTGTTCACACCAAGCTTGGCAGTGGTAGAGGAAAATTAAGGCCCATGTTGGAGCTCAGGGCAGAACTTTTGGGAGCCTTTAGGCCTGTATGAGACCTATGAGTCATGAAGTAGAGTTTGAAGAAAACTATTTCAGTACTAGTCTTCTCTTCTGTCTAAGGGGAGGCATTTATTAAGCATCTCCAATATGACAAGAACTCTGCCAGATTCTGAAAATACAGAGATTAGTCAGTTTCTTTAAAAACTAAAGGAATATGAAAAAAGAAAATCTAAAGGAGTATGTAAGAGAAATTCAGGTGATTCCAACAAGCATAACAATTTTATCTATTTTTCTACAGAATATTGAACAACCTGTCTGAATGTATCTGAGTATGAGGCAGCTCTGTAAGACCCATGAGATTTCTATTATCCTCTGATGTCCCCTCATTTAGAAAATGATGTGCACTACAATGTATGCTTCAATAAAACTAAACAAAGATCAGCACATTCTCTGGCAGCAACACTACCACTGAGGAAATTGAAAGGTAAAAGGCATTTTGCCATAAAAATGTTTGCTGAAAAACTAAATCCAACTGACATCTCAAAAGTGCTCTTCAGAGAAAATAGTTTACATGCTTGATTTTTTTTTCTTTTTTTCTATGGACTTTGCTATCTCTTTCAGGGATAAAATAATATATTTTTTCTTTTTTCCAGGTAAAATTTTTTTCAAGAACCTTTCCAAATCCTTTGCCTCTACAAGAACAAAATATAGCCAATAAGTGTTTCATTGATGACTGCAAGTTTATTTTATTTTCATTGTAATCAGAAATATATGTCTTGCTGAAAGAACAGTAACTGGGAGCTCAAAACTGTGTGCTAATTAACATAGTAATTGTAATAATAGTTAGCATTTATTAAGTACTTAGATGTTCCTGGACCTCTCCTGTATGTGCAATATCTCCTAGGTTGCTGTAGAGTTGAACTGGGATTTAATCACTATATTCATTTTATAAAGAAGAATATGGAGGCTAAGAGTGGATCAATGGCTTTCCCATAAATTTTGGCTTGTAAATGAGAAATATGGGACTTTCTGCAGAGTCAAAACTCCTTTCCATAGCATTACAGTAACTCTCACTTAGAAATAAACTTACTTGGTTAATTTTAATTTTTTTATCAGAAGATTTTTTATGACATGCACCTACTGTATTTTGATTGCATTTTCTGAAAGACCAGTATTCACTGGAATACTTTTTTTTCAATGAACTATTTTCCAAATATTTTCTTTTTGTGGTCCCAAATATTATTTTCATAATCAACAGTTTACACCAAATGAGCAGTGTCCCAAGGGTTCTGGGAAGCTTAACATCTCTGAACCACCATTACCTCACCTATAAGAAGGAAGTAAGAATAGAATTCATCTCTTAGAGCTGTACCTGGGATTAAGTGAGTTGACAGATGTGAACCCCCTAGCACAGTGCTGACGACATTGTAGATGCCCAATAACATCAGGTTCATTATTTTTTCATATGGCAGGAAATAAAAGAAGGAGCAATTCAGTAGCTTCACTCATATTACCCAATTAATTGGTTACATGGCCACAGATTGTCTGATGAATGTTTAATGTACGTTATTGTATCTCATGCTCATCGTGACCAATTTAGATAGAAATGTCCCATTTGATGAGATGCTACTGGACCTAGTGAGGTTAAGCCCAAATCCCATGACTAGTGTGTACCAGAGCCAGGGTATGAATCTCAGCGTCACAGGCATGTCACTTAGGATGGTTTCTCCATCAAGTAAGAGAAAACCCAAATCAATGGGCTTAAACTGGAAGGAAATGTATTGGGACACATCAATGCAGTTCTAGAGATGGGCCAAGTTTCACTGCTCACCTAATCCAGATGCTCTGGCGTCATTTATCTGCACATCTCTCATCTTAGCTGTCTTCCTGGAATCAGTGCCATGCTTTCTCAGGAAGTGTGTGATGATAGCGGTTCAAGGCTTTCTTTCTGGATGTGACAACAGGTAAGGGAGAGAACATGCCTCTCCTAGTCTTTCAAGCAATACTCACTCAATTTAGACCCATTGATTCTTGCATATCCCCACACCATGGCTGTATCCAGGAAAATAGAATTTTCTGATGAGCTTAGGGTTTGCACTGGACCTTAAGAAGAAATTTCTGCACAACACACACACACAGACACACACACGCAGAAACACAGAAATAGAACTCAGCGGTAAAGAAGGAAGGCTTTGAAATTTATTGGGTTGCAATTAAATCTAGACTATCACATATTGGCTACATGGGCTTGCACACATTTCCAAACTTCTCTATGCCATTTGTAAAAAAAAAAAAAAAAAAGCAACAAACAAAAAACCAGAATGAAACAAACAAGTAAAACAAACAAAAACAACCTCCCATTTGTTGTGAGGATGCTATGACATAATACACAAAAAGCATTTAGTCCAGTGTCTGGCTCAGAGAATGCAGTCCATAGATATTTTTGTTATTATTATTGTCAATAGTAATACTGCTGAGGTGCAATTTCTGTCATCAAAGAGTTTGCTGTCCAATAGGAAAAAGAGATAGTAATAACAAATAAAATGTGTTACAAGAATATTATAGGCATTAAAAGGTGTAATTTTGCAGATCCAGAGAAGCAGCGTTTCCTCCACAAGAGGTCAAATACTTCACAGAGGAGATGAAAGTAAGCAGTGCAAGGATATGTTCAAGGTCCTCCTTTCAGAGGGAGCAGCATGCAGAAAGCCTCGAGGATGTGGAGAAACAGAACGATTAAGTTAGACAACTCATAGCACGAATCAGAACACCGGCTTTCGCAGCAAGTCTGCACTGTCTTATCCAAAGCAAAGATGTTCTGGTGCAGACCCAGCCTGAGAAAGGAAAAGTGACAGAGAAAACAGATTTCCTCCTTATAATGTGTCAGGGAACTTGGAGTAGATTAAATCCTTGTAGGAAGGCAATAGAGAGGCTCGGCAGCTATTTTGACAGAGCTGAAATAGAGCCAGGAACCCATTACTTTAATACTCAGGGAAACAAGGCTGATCGGCACCAAAGCCATTCAGGAAAGGTGGAGAGATTGATGATATGGTCCCAGGTGACATCTTAGAGCAACAGCAGGCTTTCAATCCTAGGCAGGCTTCCAACTGACACCCAAATTGTCTTCACATACTACAAATTCCTCAGGCGCCTGCCAGATGTATATAGGACCAAGAGGTAAGCACACAGTAGGCACTCAAGTCATATTTATGTACTAACATTTCATAAACAATAATGCAAGATGTGTTAATTTATGTTGGAATTTGAAGAATAGACTATTATGTGTTTGATGTAGTACAATGGTTTGGGAAATTTATATGCTCTCTCCAGATATCTGGTTTCCCTTCCACCCTTTTTTCACCCATTTCATAGTAATAGAATAGACAAGGATCCCAGAGACTTAATCTAAAAGGACAAGG
Organism: Tapirus indicus; assembly: GCA_031878705.1. Classification (NCBI taxonomy): domain Eukaryota; kingdom Metazoa; phylum Chordata; class Mammalia; order Perissodactyla; family Tapiridae; genus Tapirus; species Tapirus indicus. The sequence continues at coordinate 23,870,066 of CM062927.1, read as the reverse complement.
ATCTGGGGCCAAAGAAGTGAGACGGTATTGGCAAATGGCAAAGATGGTAAATTGATATTGGTAAATTGGTAATGGTCAAGATGGACAACATCCAGGGACCTATATAGCGAGTTAGCAAGAAAGTTGACGCTGTTCTCTGAAATTTCAAAATGTAACTACAAAATGGCTGCCATTAGCAAGCAGCAGAGGCCCTGGCTGAAATAGGTGATGCCTGTCCCACCCCATTAATATTCCAGGAGAGAAGAAACCCACTCAAAATAGTAAAAGTTCATGGGAAGAAAATAGGATTTTTCATAATGCAAATATGCCCATGCCATCCCCTGTTTAAAACGTCTAGTGACTCCCATGGCCTTCGGAATAAAATCTATATTCTTTATCAAGACACATAAACCTCCTCAACATTTTCTTCTCAACTTTCTCCTTAGGAATACCCACCCCAGTGCCCCCTCACATCCTGGGCTCCAGTCTTGCTGAATTATTTACAATTACTCAAAAGAATCTTGTGTTTTCACACTTCTCTAGTATTGCTAGAAAATATGCTACTTTACCTAGAATATTGTTGCTCCTTCCCTCCTGCTTATTCTTTACCTAAATCTCTCAGAATCACCCTTTCTAACTTCTTTCTGACATTCCTTACTAAGCCAAGATTGACAAGATATTTACAAACCATTTTCTTCCATTCATTGATGCCTTATTCATTGATTCATTGGTCCATTCATTAACAAATATTTGCAAGTCACTGTCATACGCTGAAATGAGAGAGCCTTTAGTAAGTCAGATATTTTTTTACGCTCTAGTATCCTCTGCTTTACTCCCTCATTGCACTTATCATTTAGTATTTTAATTGACTGTTGGCATGGGGAAAAGATATTAATGGAGAATCCTTGATAAAAGGAGCCCTGTACTATTCATTTTGATATACACAATGCCTGAAGCCTGGATTATAGAAGTGGAGTGCCTAACAATTTGTTGAGAAAATAAGTGCGTGAATTAATAAATGAAAACAGGTTGTATGAATTTCCTAGGGCTGCCATAACCAAGTGGCACAAACTAGGTGGCTTAAAACATTTCTGGCTGAAACAGAATGTATTCTCTCACAGTTCTGAAAGCCAAAAGTGCAAAATTAGGATGTCATCAAGGCCATACTCTGAAAGTCTGTAGGGAAGAGACTATTCCACATCTTTCTCTTGATTTCTGGTCTTTGCCAGCAATCTTTGGCATTCCTAAACTTGCAGCTGCATAACTTCAATCTCTGCTTCCAGCTTCACGTGGAGATCTTCCTCCTGTGTGTTTATCTCTGTGTTTCTTCTTCGCTTCTTACAAGGACTCCAGTCATAATAGATTAAGGGTCCACCCTACTTTAATACTAATTAGTGATGTCTGGCATGTGTTAGTCAGGATTCCTGTAACAGAAACTGCCTCTGGCTAAAAGGGAATTTTTGTCAAGCATTTAGAGTATCTCACAGAAGGGATGGAATGGCTGAAGAACCTGGTCAGGAACCGGGGTGATTACCAGAATCCAGGTAGCAGAAAGTAAATGGCAGAACTGTGACAATTTAGTGACATAAAAAAAAAAAATCTGGGACCAGCCTGGTGGCATAGCAGTTAAGTTCGGGTGCCCTGCTTTGGTGGCCCAGGTTTTGTAGGTTTGGATCCCGGGTGTGGACTGGACCACTGCTTGTTAAGCCATGCTGGGGCAGTATCCCATATAAAGTAGAGGAAGATGGGCGCGGATGTTAGCCCAGGGCCTATCTTCCTCAGCAAAAAGAGGAGGATTGGGAACAGATGTTAGCTCAGGGCTAATCGTCCTCACACACACACAAAATCTGTAGTTAGACAATTCTTTTTGAGATTCAGAGTGTTAGGAAAGAGAAATTGAGTGTTCCAGCTTCTGTTATATGCTCAATCCTTACTTGAGGAGAACATAAGGCTTGGCAGCAGCTCACAATGGAGGCGAAGTGGACCTCAAAAAGAAATAGGGTAGAGTAGAGGGGAATGGGTAATGGGAAGTCAAACACCAGGTAATGTCCAGTGTATGGACCTGAACTAGGGAATGGAAAACACTTCCTTTGTTACCTCCTTCCCCAACCACTTTACAATTGAAAAGTTAAGCCCAAGGAAGAGGAAGTAAATTATAATTAGTGGAAGGTAAACTCAAAGCTGGTTCCCTCTTCTGTTAAGGTCACACAAACAGGAATTGCAATTCCTCTCCCCAAATGCTGTGATGTCCCAAGAGAACTATTGCAGCCCAGGAGTAACTTAGGTAATAGGGGAACCTGACTCAATACACTTAATTCAAGCATTTACAGGATAGAGTTTGAAATCAATAAACATTTAGACTCTTTTAACAAATGCTAAATTTTTTCAAAGATATTCTAGCTCAGATAAACTCATGATGAAGAATATTAAGGTGAGTCCTTAAACCATGCTCAGGCTTAAATTATATTGTTTGTTAGTATTAGAATCAAAGTTCTAAAAATAACCCAAATGCAGATGATATTGCTCATCCTAAAATGAGTTAGAACCAGGTATAACTTAGAAATGTTTCCTAAAGTCAGACCCAAATTTAATCATTTTCACCTTGCATCTGACTGATTTATACAAACAAACAAGCAAAAAACACTCACTTTGGTTTTATGTGACAAAAATACAGAAGAAAGTTTTCTCTGCCCACTATCAAAGATCAAATGTTGCAGTCGATATGGCAAAAAAATTCATATTAGACTGAAACAATGGGTATTAACAAATACCTTGTAATTTTTAAAAAAATTTTTTGACCTCAGGGTTTTGTCCAGAATACCAATTATATTTCTTTCAGATACAAGGTCCTCAAAATATGGAATTAAATTTGAGTTATAATGTAGAAGGATTTACTGAAAATTGTCTCAATACTGGAAAGCAATAGTTTATCTTATCAACCCTCACTGTTCTGAATTTCTTCATTGTGTTACTTTTCTCCTCATTCAAGTTGTGCTATAAAATATATATATATATATATATAGTTTGGGAATAACGAGAAAACTTTGCTCCCACCAGTTAGCCTGAAAATTTAAAAAACACAGATACAAAAGTATATTTTTCAGTTCATAAAAACCTCTCTAATGAGACAGATGAAAATATGAATTGCTTCTAATGAGCTCAGAATTGCATATACTTCCCTTGGTTTAATTTTCTAAGTCTTCATAGATATTTTTTGTTGTGCTTATTATAAAACAAGAAGTGGCCACTAGGCTGTGATAAACCAATTTGTGAGATTAAAGTGCTGAACTTGAACAGTTTCATTAAATTCTAAGTCATGAGTTGAAATCAGAATTTTAAAGGGCTCTTTTTCTTATTTATACAAGACCCACAGCATTTGTGCAGGCAGGAAGTAGCACCAATTAATACCAACTCTGTGTTGACGAGTTCTAGAAGTACCCCTTAGGAATGCTATCTTTTCACCATATCTCCCCTTCATCTTCACGCACACCCTCCCCCCAAAATGCAAAGCTCGAGATTTAATGACATGAAATCTAGACACTCCATAATACCCCAAGCCTATTTCCTGGCTAGGACTCATTTACACATTTTTTTTTTTTTTTTGGTGAGGAAGACCAGCCCTGAGCTAACATCCATTGCTAATCTTCCTCTTTTTGCTGAGGAAGACTGGCCCTGGGCTAACATCGTGCCCATCTTCCTCTACTTTATATGGGACACCGCCACGGCATGCAGTGCGTCCGCGGGCGCCCGGGATCCGAACCCGCGAACCCCGGGCTGCCAAGCGCGGACGAAACCGCTGCGCCACCGGGCCGGCCCTCTACACATGTTTAAAAATAAGTTCTTATAGGCCTTATTTAATACAATACACCTGGGGAGTTTTAGAGAACCAGTTTATCATATTGAAAGGGAATTGATCATTGCAATATGCTCTGTTTCTTATATAAAGACGAAAAGGATTACAGTAACTATTATTTGCATGCAAACAGCAGCATCTAGTTAATTAGTGGTGCTACTTAGAAATTATGGGTTTCTCAAAAAACTGCAGAGTGTAATAAGATAGAATAGAAAGATCATTAGCTTTCAGTAATGAAGTTTAAGGAAAATAAGCACAGCCCAGGTTCTCTTTAACGCGCAAGAGCCAAATTAAAATATATAATCTGAATATAAGTATATAACACTTAATAATGTTCAGTGCAAGATAAATTCTAACATACATTTAAACACATGGATATATTTAAATTTTTTGTCAAACACATTACCAAAGTATCTTAATATTCTTGATTTCATCTATTACCATACTAAAATTGGTGGCCACAGTGCTTTAAGAAAAATTACTTATATGACTTGAAATAATTCATCTATCTTGATGTACTATTCATCAAGACTCCTATAAGCTCATCTTATCCTTATTCTTTCTACAAATATAATTATATGTAGTATATACGAATGTATATGTATATGTATACCTTCTTCCCCAGAAAATAGAGAAGATTGATTCTGGGCCTTTCTTTCTTTATGATTTTGAAGTCTGTTCTCTTTTCATAGTCTCATTAACAAATGTTTTTAAAGTACAACATGCCAGTTTCTTATAATCCAATGTCAATACTTGGAAGGCCAGAATTTTGTTATCACTGTTCATTAATCCCATTGTTGACATATACTAGGTATGTAACCTTGGAGCATATTACTTAATTTCCATATGGCTTAGTTTTCTCACCCCGCAAGTGAGACACCTACTGCACAAAAATGAAGAGAGGATATAATGAGATGGAGAATGAAGAGTATTTAGTACTGTGCCTGACAAGTCACAGGCATGCGACAAATGTTGGTTACTGTCTGTTTCCTTCCTTAGCATGATGCTCTCTGCACCCCACAGGCTCCTGCTTCACATTGTTGGCAAGAAAAGAAATGGTCAAGCAATCTGTCCTTCAGCTGTGAGTACAAAGTGTACCACGTGTGTCCTGATGGACTGCACAGTACTAATAGCTCAGAAAAGTTTAAAATAAGAATTGTTTTCAGGAACCCAAACAACCCAAAAACAGACCCACGGGGGTATTATTTTTGTTTTGCTTTGCATTTTAAAGGCTTACGGTGATAACTGGGTCCCCAAGTGTCCTTTAAATATATACCTCAAGCAAACGTACATTTTTGGAAAAGGTTTCGAGAGGAAACACAGAAGGTTCTGAATGGTTAACCCACTCTCTTGGCAGGGGGCTTCAACATTGTGCCCAGTGCAAAATATCTTTGTGCCCTCCCTCTGGCTTCTGCCAATGTAGCTAAATCAAAGACCCTTCACATAATTTCAGTACTTGAAGAATTGCCCTCACACCTGGGGAACCACTAATAAGCAGGATAAAACACCAGAAAAATGTATTTCCAAAGTTGACTCTGCAACACTCCATCAGGTTATGTTATAATAAGCTCCTGCTATCAAAACTGCTGTGGTGGGAAAACACCTTCAGAGGGAAAAAAATGGACAGCCCAGAGTGGTTTTCACACACAAATACATAACGACCTGACAACTTAAGGGAAACAATTAAAAGAAAAAGTAAAACAAATAAATATTGGTCCTGAAAGATAAATGGAAACATTGTAATACAAAATAGTTAATTTTTTCAGTAGCTCATAGAAGGCACACATGCATCTCAGCCAGGAAATAATGAACCTTAAGACATTAACCTACATGTAAATCTGTGGTAAAGGTCTTATTAATGCTGAAGAAAGATCTGGAGAAAGAAGCAGAAACAGGTCCTAGATTTGCACTCTTTTTCAATTTGCTTTTACCGATTCTATTGTAATCTAAGAATCTCTACTCACCCTCCCATAAAACAATTTTTGCATTTGACTTCTTTAGGCTTTTTCTTTTTCTAATGATATCTTATTTTGGACATTCAATTAACAAATGTATGTCTGCATCTTGCACTAAAAGCTATATAAACTAGGTCTTTAAAAATTTTGTAAATAAAGACTGTTGCCAGGGGGCCGGCGCCACGGTGGAGTGGTTAAGTTTGGCGTGCTCCACTTTGGCAGCCCAGATTCACGGGTTTGAATCCCAGACACGGACCTACACTACTTGTCAAGCCATGCTGTGGCAGTGACCCACATACAAAACAGAGGAAGATTGGCAACAGATGTTAGCTCAGGGCCCATTTTCCTCACCAAAGAAGAAAAAGAAAACTGTTGGCAGAATAATTAGCATTTAAAAGCTAAACCAACCTTAGCTCTGTGCACCCTTGTGATTAGTTGGGACTCTTTATCAGCGCTATCACCTGCTGCATTCGATGTCAAGATAAAAAGCATCCAGCTTTAGCCCAGTGGACACTGGGTAATAGTGTGCTACTTGGGCAGTGAAACACAAGGGACAAACTAGCGTGATTATGTTTGATCTGTGTTGACTTAGAGACTGAGAAAGTCCCTCAGACTGAGAGTGCAGGCAAATGAGGATAGAAATGGTCAGTCGGGTTTGTCTCCTTTGTAAAGGCTGTGCTATTTAAAAACCTAATTTCAGCACAGTCTTTCTCCCCAGTGAGATTCTCTTAAATTTTGTCAGTTACAAGATTCATTTATTAAGCATGTCAACAAAATAGAATGTGAGGAAAGAAATATTTGCGTTTGTTATTAAATAGGCTACTGTTGGTTTTAATTTAAAGCATATATCATGAGGTTCAGAGTTTTGCCAAGTTCTTTGCTTATCACTGGGGCTACAAAGATGAAAAGCGGCTTCTGCCTTCTGCATGTGTGTGTAGTCTATACTGAATCAGAATATGCCATAACCAACCATAGAATGCAATGGATATGGCATAATTATCTGTGCATGATAATATATATTTTATGATTTTTGCATAATTTAACATCTAAGATTTTTGTACAAGATTTTATATTTAAGGCATTGTCACCAGTCTGTATAACACTGTAATAGTGGATACATGTCACAGCTTTGCCTAAATCCATAGAATGTACAACGCCAACAGTGACTCCTAATGTGAACAAAGGATTCTGGGTGATTATAATGTGTCAGTGTAGGTTCATCAGTTGTAACAAATGTACCACTCTGGTGGGAGATGTTGATAATGGAGGGGGCTATGCACCTGCAGGGGTAGATGGTATACAATCCAAACATAGTTGCAGTTATTGATATTTATGTTACTATTATTATTGTTATTATTATTACTACTAGCTTGACGTTTTCATTAATCTGTTGATGAAATATGATTTCTTGTTTTTATTTTTTCGTCAAAATAGATCGACATAAATGGAGAGATTTAAAAAGAAAAACAATGATGCATTTCATGAAAGCAAAAATTTTCCCTCAAATTTTAAACATAAATACAGTTAAACCAAAGCTGTTTTTACACATTTAATTAGCATGAATTTTGTCTACTTGTAAATAATTCTTTTTTTTTTTGGTGAGGAAGACCAGCCCTGAGCTAACATCCATTGCTAATCTTCCTCTTTTTTTTTTGCTGAGGAGGACTGGCCCTGGGCTAACATCCGTGCCCATCTTCCTCCACTTTATATGGGACGCCGCCACAGCATGGCTGACAAGCAGTGCGTCTGCGGGCGCCCGGGATCTGAACCCGCGAACCCCGGGCTGCCAAGCACGAACTAAACTGCTGTGCCACCGGGCTGGCCCCTACTTGTAAATAATTCTAACCGCCAGGAAGACCCTAAGAATTGCTTTATGGAAATGCACTGAGAAAAACAGCCCAAAGTAGGTGAAATTTTGTTACCTACTGTATGAACATTAGACACAGAGAGAAAGACCAGTCATGTGAAAAAGGAGCTCAGGGATGAAAGGAAGGAATGAAGGAAGGAAGAAGGGAGGGAGGGAAGAAAACAAGAAAGAAGGAAAGAAACAAAGAGAGAGAGAGAAGAAAGGAAAGAAGAAAGAAAGAAAGAAAACAAAAACAAAAAGAAAGAAAAGTGAGTTATAATACAGTGTAATAAGTACTATTAAAAAGGCCAGCAGAAGATGCTATGAGAGCAAAGAGGAGGGACATTTAATTCAGTTGGTGAGGGACAGGCAATGAAGGCTGTTTCATTTGGCCATCTTGTAGCAAGCCCCATAGGTATACTTGAAAATGAATTTAAGCTGGGTAATATCATTGCATGATTAAAATAAAGGAACAAATAAACAGCCAGGAATAGGTCCTGAATGCAGGTGGCTGTTTTAAGACAAGGGCTCTGTGACTTGTGCTTTGACTTCTTACATACATTTTACATTTTGTTTCTGAACTTTGGTTGAGTTCCTGGTGTGTATGGTTGCTAAGGAGCAAAGAACTGAATATGTAGGCTTTTTCTGAACTATATATTTTTCATAAACCCTCAGACTAGTGGGGGTCTTATAAGAAGCCATATAGGCAGAGAAAAAAAAAACAGATATAGGTAAGTGCTCCCATCTGATTTCTTGGCACCAAATAAATACTTTATGTATAAAACCACTGACCTATGATGCCAAAGAAATGTTGCTGAATACAGAAGGGGAAAATTTCCAAGGTCTGACATACCATGAATTTAACTGTAATTTACTGATTGATTTTGGATTCTCAAATTAAAGTATGCATGCATATCTCTTTAAGCAAAATTGCCTGCTTCAGTGAGAAATGATTATTTTAATTTTATGGTTATCTAAATCACGCAATAATGTGTCCCAACCAAAGGGAAAGTTCTACTAATGATTGTACCAATGATTTTCATATCAAGGAACCATGGGAGCAAGAAGTAAAATACTTATCAAGCAAAAATTAGGGGTTTTTATTTACTCTCATGAAAATTTCATGAATTTGACAAATATTACTTAGATTTCTTTTCTCACACAAATTCATGCAAAGCAAACTCACGATTTCAGCCAGCTGTAAACTTAATGAACATTCTGTGAAATTCTAAATTAGCAATGAGCCCAACTTGGGAACAATTCAACAGGAAGTCAAACTGATGAAGTCAGCACAAATGGGTGAATTTCTTGACTGTTTTGCTTTGTTTGGGGACATTGTGGGGGATTAAATCATTTTAATTTGTTTTATTGAAATCTATTTTCAGCTACCATTGACAAAAGCAGGAAGAAATAGCACTTTAGGTATTTTCAAAAAATTATCAATGTTTTCAACCCCACATATGGTTTAACTATATTTGGAAGTGTAGGAGCTTATAGTGTGGGGTGAGGGCTTTTGGAGACCATACACGTAACTTAAATATACTTTCATTTTAATAGTCAAATTTGTATATTGAAACAAGCACTTGTTTCTTTGCTGAAGAAGTTTTGCCCTGAGCTAACATCTGTTGCCAATCTTCCTTGTTTTTTTGCTGAGGAAGATTAGCCCTGAGCTAACATCTGTTGCAAATCTTCCTCTGTTTTGTATGTGAGCAAGGCCACTGACAGACAGTGGTGTAGGTCTGGACCCAGGAACCAAACCTGGACTGCCAAAGTGGAGTGTGACGAACTTAACCGCTAGGCCATGGGGCTGGCCTGAAACAGGAACTTTTGGAACATCAACAGCAAAAGCTTGTCTCTGTAGGTTTTATGAGACTTATTGGTGATACTGGTGGTTGTCTTTAAGATTAGAATGAAGTGCTAATTGGTTAAACACATTCAGACCTATGAAATTCTCTAGTAATAGCAAACTTTATTGAGCACTTAGTATTCTACTTACATGGTAAATTCTATTATTTCTCCTACTTTATAAATAAATAAACTGATACCCTGATGGGTTAAGAAACTTTTCCAAAGTCACAAGTTACTCAAAGAGTAATTTATTAAAAAGCCAAATCAAAGTAAAAGAGCCATTAGAACACAATCTGATTTTGAGCCTACACCTTTGAGGACTATTCTGTACTGCCCTTACTTTATATTAACCACATGAAGAACAATCTTTCAGTTTATAGCTTTTCATCAGAAAAGAAAGCCTTGCTCCAGAATTGAAAGAGAAGTAGCAATGAGTAAAACGGACATGGACAAAGATTTTACATGAATTTTAGAGAGTGTATCATTGTTGAAAATCAAGAGTGAACAATAGATTTCTGTACTTCACTGACTTCCTGGACAATTTGAATATGAAATCTTTCCACCCATGTCCTCCACACCTAGAGTACTGTCTGAAATTAACTAAATTCTCAACAATTCAAATGAATATATGTTGAGATAATTTAAATGGGAAGTTTTTTTAAATAGAAGTTCTTAGAGAAACTACAAGTTGAATTCTTCTTACAACTTTAGATGGAAAGTCAGTGAACCTTACAAATATAAATGATTTCTAAACTATACTTTTAGGAGTCAGAGCAAGGCAGCAAACACATGTTTGCCCTAGGTGCTTCATCCTCAAGGCTGGATGTCTTTCTGAATGATGAGCCCGAGATCAATGTCTCACAAGCTAGATATTTCCTGTGGCTGTCCTCTGGCTACTTGTTGCAAGGTCAGGCCACAGGACCAGCAGGATTCTCATATCTTTTAAAATACTTGACAAATTCTGAACAGAATATATGTCAAGAGAAAGGAATTTTGTAGAAGTGTAGAAGTACTATATTTTCCTGGGAGGAAAATTATTTGGTAGAGAGGACATAGAGAACAGAGCAGAGAGAACATTGGAGTCAGACAATCCAGAGATTCAACCCTGGCCATACTCACTTACTATCTTTGTGATACATGCATTCAGAGAGAACACATGTCTATGAAACTTGGTGTAGCAAAGGCCATCAGTGTCTCCCTCCCTTATTCCTTTGGCCGATGGCTTCTTACTGTGATCATCTGCTATTCTCTGCTTGAGGAATTTCTCTGGTGGCATCCTGAGGTGCTGAGGATTTAATGCTTTGGGAGCATATTTCAATCAATGACAAATGAGAGTTGGTTCATAACTACCAAGTTTCTTGCTCATAGGTTTTATATAACATACCAAAGATCCCAACAGGACTTGACTGAGTCCTGTAGGACAAGACCCACTTGCCTGTAATGGAAATATGTTCATGAATATATCCTGTTGTTGTTTTTTTCCCTTCCCTGTCTCATGTTTCTGTCCCCATACCAGAGCCTTCTGGAATCAACTCCTCTATAAATTACTTAAGCATGAATCCTTTACTCAGGCTCTGCTTTAGCTCAAATACAACCTAAGACAGTTAGTTTTTTCATATCTAAAAATTCCACTAATCAGAGTTCTCAGTTTCAGCCTCAACATGTAAAAAGTTTGAAATTTGTCACTCCCAACCTTATAACAAGGGGAAAGCTGAAAAAACTGAATTTCAGCTACTTTTCTCAGGCCCTTTGGATGGCAGAGTTCACAGGGCAAACTGTCATTTCAAAGGCTGGAGAGACAGTCACATTGAGTGAATATACTTACTTGGAACAGAAATGTCTGGAGCCATAACTGGTAAGAACATTAAAGTGTTACTTTTGAAGAATTACTGGAGGCTAAGCAGGAAAAATGAGGAACTCCTAGAGGCTGCAGCTTTAGCAGGGTGCCCACACCTTTGTGAGTTTTACCTCCAGCGACCCCAACAGTTTCTCTTAGTGAAGAACCAAAAGAAAGCCCCTCATGGAAAGATGGAGGAAGAGTAATCCTTGTGAGATATTCTCAAGTGTTCTCCATAAGAAAAGCCTACTCTCCATGGGAAAGGCTTTATCAGAGCCTTATTCCACCTGGGAGAAAGGCATTTCTCTAACTTCAGTCCACTGTAGCCTTCCTGTCTCACTTAAGGGTATAGGAAGCTACAAAACACTCAGAAAGTTCTTATCCCAGGGACTCAAGCTCACTAAAAGATGAAGATTTTAGACATCAAATTATATACTGGCTCACTTACCACCACAACCACCTGACTCCGGTATAACAACAGTGGATTAGAGCTGAAGATGCTGTAAGATACAAGTTCTCCCTGGGGAATAGTTTGGGAAGTCAAAATTCAAGAACAGAGACAAAAATAAGAACACTAGAAGAAATTAACCCTTTGGCACCTATAGTCACAACCATATCAATAAGTACTTTAAATACAAATAGTCTAAATGCATATTTTAAAAGACAGATATTGTCAGATTGAATAAAAAAATAAGACTCAACTATATGTTATTTACCAGAAACCTACTTTAAGCATAAAACCTTGGATAGGTTAAAAGTAAAAAGATAGAGAAAGAAATACCATACTAACTCGAACTGAAAAAAAAAAACTCAAGTAGCTGTATTAATTTCAGACACAGTAGACTTTGGAGCAAAGAAGGTTGTCAGGAATAAAGAGGAGCATATACAAAGATAAAGGGATGCGTTCTTCAAGAAGATGAAATAATCATAAATGTGTATGCTTCTAATAATACATGAGGCAAAAACTGATGGAACTGCAAGGAGAAATAGACAAATCCACTATTATCATTGGAGACTTAAACATCCCTCATATGGTAATTGACAGACCAAGCAGGGAGAAAATAATTAAGAGTTAGTTGACCTTAAGAGCACCATCAACCAACTTAATCTAATTGATATTTACAGAATACTCCATTCAACATGAGCACAGTCCACAGTCTTCTCAAGCTCAACTGAAACACTCATCATAATGAGTCACATTCAAAGCCATAAAACACACTTTCAAAAATTTCAAACAATATATCTCATATGCAATATGTTCTCAGACCATGGTGGAATTAAGCTAAAAATCAACAACAGAAAGTTAGCTAGAAAATCCACACATATTTAAAGATTAAACATATACTGTTACATAACACAAGTCAAAGACAAAGTCCCAGTGACTTTAAAAAATATGTTGAACTAAATGAAAATTAAAATACAACTTATCAAGATTTGTGAAAGGCAATGAAAGTGTTTAGAGGGAAACATATAGTCTTAATACATATATTAGGTGGAAAAAAGGAAGAACCAAAATCAATAATCCAAGCTTTTTGACTTTAGTAAACCAGAGAAAGAAAAGCAGCTTAAGCTTTAAGCAAGCAGAAGGAAGGAAATAATAAAAATTAAATCAGAAATTAATGAAATAAAAAATAGGAAAACAATAAAGAAAAACAGTGAAACTGAAAGCTGTTCTTTCTAAAAACTAACAAAATTGACAAATCTTTAGCTAGATTAACAAACTGAAAAAAAAAGAGAGGGAATTACTAGTATGAGAAATGAAATAGGAGACATTACTGCAGTTCTTACAGAAATGAAAAGAATTATAAATTCATACTATGAACAGTTACATGCTAATAAATTAGACAACTTAGATGAAGTGAAGAAATTCCTAAAAGACACAAACTGCCAAAACTGACTCAAGAAGAAATAGACAATCTGAATAAACCCATGATAAAGTAAAAGATTTAATTAGTGATCAAAAAACTACCCTCAAAGAAAAGCCTATGCCCAGATGTCCTCTCGCTAAATTCTGCCAAACATTTAAAGAAGAATTAATAACAGCCCTTCATGAATTCTTCACAAAATAGAAGAGAAGTTTACATATCCCAGCTCCTGCTATGAGGCCAGTATTAAGCTGATGCCAAATTAGTCAAAGACATTATAAGAAAACAAAACTACAACTGATGTCTCCCTTGAATATTAATGAAAACTTTCTCAACAAAATACTAGCAACCAAATCCAGCAACATATAAAAAGAATTATGTTCCATGGCCAAGTGGGATTTATACCAGGAATCAAAGGTTGCTTTAATATCCTAAAATCAATTAATATAATGTATCATATCAATATGTAATACACCATATCATAATGTAAGGCACTCTATCAATAGAATAAAAAAAACAAAAAACCCACATGATTATCTCAGTGGACACGGAAAAAGCATCTAACAAAACCAAATACTCTATTACGATAAAAACACTCAACAAACTTGAAATAGAAGTGAACTTCCTCAACCTGATGGGCAGTAGCTATGAAAAAGTCACAGGTAACATCATATTTAGTGGTGAGAGACTGGATGTTTCCCTCTAAGATCAGGAACAAGGAAATGATGTGCATTCCCATCACTTCTGTTCAATGCTGAACTAGAGGTTTTAGCTAGGAAAATTAGGCAAGAAAATGAAGAGTTTGGGGGGAAGAAAAGGATATGGATTGCAAAGGAAGAGGTAAAACTATAGTCACAGAAGCCATGATCTTGTATATAGAAAATCTTAAAGCATCTACTAGGAAACTATTAGAACTAATAAGTTCAACAAGGTTGCAGAATACAAACTCAATATGCATAAATCAATTGTATTTCTATACACTTCCAATAAACAGTCCAAAAATAAAATTAAGAAAACAATTACATTTAAACAATTTAAAAAGAATAAAACATTTAGGAACAAATTTAACAAAAGTGAAAAACTTGAACTCTGAAAAACTACAAACATTATTAAAAGACATTAAAGAAGATCTAAACAAATGGGGGAGAAACTCCATAAAGCATCTCTGTGCATGGATCATAAGACTTAATATTTTTAAGACGGCAGTAATTCTCAAATTGATCCACAGATTCAACACAATTCCTGTCAGAATCCCAGCCGACTCCTTTGTGGAAATTGACAAGCTGATCCTTGAATTCATATGGAGATGCAAGGGACCAGAGAAGCCAAAACAATCTCGCAAAAGAAAAACAAGATTGGAAGGCTCTCACATTCCAATTTTGAAACTTACCACAAGGCTAAAATAAACCGGAGAATGTGGTATCAATGAGGGAAAATAAACAGAGATTAACATAACTGAGTACAGAGCCCAGAAATAGACCCATATAACACAGCCATCCAATCCTTGAAAAAAGTAATTAAATGGAGAAAGTACAATCTTTTCAACAAATGGTGCTGAAACAGTTCAATGTCCATATCTAAGAAAATGAACCTAGACAGTCCTTACACTTTTCACAAAAGCTAACTCAAACTGAATCATAAATCTAAATGTACAATTCAAAACTATAAAAATTCTAGAAAAGTCATAGGCAAAAACCTAAATGAGCTTAAGTTAAGTGATGAGTTTTTAGATGCAATACCAAAAACATGGTATAAGAAAGCAAAATTAATAAATTGGACTTTATTAAAATTAAAAAGTTATCCTCTATGAAAACATGATTAGACAATGAAAAGACAAGCAAAGACAGGGAGAAAAGACTGCAAAACACATATCAGATAAAGGTCTTTTATGCAAAATACATACAGAACTCCTGAAATTCATTAATAAGAAAACAGCCCAGTTAAAAAATGGACAATGGATCCCAACAGGTATCTCACAAAAGAATATATACAGATGGTAAATAGACATATAAAAATATGTTTGATATCATTTGTCTTTAAGAATTTTGAATTAAAGCAACGATGAGATACCACCACAACCTGTCAGAATTGCTAAAATATAACAAACTTCCACTATCAATTGTTGGTGAGAAGATGAAGTAATAGGAATTCTCATTCATTGCCAGTGGGAATTTAAAATGGAATAGACACTTGGGAACACAGTTTGGCAGCTTCTTACAAAGCTAAATATGGTCTTAGCATATAATCCAGCAATTGCCCTCCCAGCTGTGTATGTAACTGATTTGAGAACTTATGTGTACACTAAAACTTGCATGCAAAGTTTTATAGCAGCTTTATGCATAATCACCAAGAACTGGAAACAACTAATATATTCTTTAATAACGGAATGGATAAACAAACTTTGGTACATCCACACAGTGGAATACCATTCAATGATAAAAAGAAATGAGCCATTACCCCATGCAAAGACATGAATGAACTTGAATGCATATTGCTAAGTGAAAGAAGCCAGTCTGAAAAGGCTACATAATATACCATTCTAATTGTACAACAACTAGGAAAGGGGACATATAGATACAATGAAAAGATAGTGGTTGCCAGGGCTTCAAGCAGAGGGAGCACAGGGTTGAACAGGCAAAGCACACGGAATTTCTAGGCCAATGAAACTATTCTGTTTGATACTGTAATGGTGAATCCACGGCTCTATCCATGTCAAAACCCAAATGACTTTATAGCACAAATAATAGGAAAATTAATAATTAGGAATAGTAGTAAGCAAAGTGATATAGGAAAATTAAAAATATTATTTAGGTCAGAGGAATTCATGTGGAATGCAATACATGACAAAAATACAGAACTGCTATACAAATGGGTAAACAACCTTAATGAAGGGTGCGTGAAAAAGTTGCTTTGGAAATGAGTAATTTTGGAAATGGATAGAGTCTATAAGACTAAAGGTAAAGAAAGTGTACTCTAGTTAATAAAGATGTTTGCCGCAGGGTATGTGTAAACAATTTGGATACACATATACTGAGATTGAACAATTAAGTAAATGGATGGTACAAGCCAAGTTTCTCACTGTTTGCCTGACAGTTTACAGATCAGCAAGAGTAGGAGACTGGAATGACCTATGTTGTAATGGATTAGAGTTGGAGACATTAGCATGAATTCATTTTTAGCTTAATATAAATATAGATGTTTACAAATAAACATATTCATAGATATGTGCATATACATGGATCAGAATGTACACATATTGTCTTGCTTTGTCAGATAATAGGGCCTGGAAACAATGTCACACAGTAGCATTGAGCAAATCTAATACCCAGATGGAATCATTCTTAAATAAAACAAGCCAGAACTTCTTGGAAAAATGTCTGATTCTAGGATTGGGGCAGGAAATATACAAAATTTCTGTGTAGAAAACCTACACTTCTGTGGTCCTCCTTTACTCTCACACTACTACCAAACTCACAATTCTTCTAACAACAGATGTGTGTGGGGTTTTTCCCTTATCAAGCAATTCTCTGGCACAAGCTGATTGTCCTACAATTCAACTTAATTTTGACACTAGCTACCTGATCCCACATCAGATCCCACAGGTTAAGGGCTCAGTCAAACAAGGCTGCCCACCCGACTCTGGCCAACCACCACTGCCAATTGAAAGTCTAGAGTGCCAAGTGAAAGTCCGGATTTTCAGCAAGGGGTTGTAAATGGAAGGTTCCAATGACCCCTTCTTTGGGTTCAATTAATTTGCTAGAGTGGCTCATAGAACTCAGAGAAACATTTTACTTACTAGATTATCAGTTAACTATAACAGGATGTAACTCAGGAAAGGCCAGGTGGAAGAGATGCATTGGGCAAGGTATGGGGAAAGGAGCTTAGAGCTCCTACATCCTCTCAGAGCGTGATACTCTCCCAGCACCTCCAAGTGTCCACTAACCCAGAAGCTCTCCAAACCCCATCCTTCTGGGGTTTTATGGAGGCTTCATTACATAGGCATGATTGATTAAATCATTGACCATTGGTGATTGATTCAACCTCCAGCCCCTTACCTCCCCAGAGGTCATGGGTGAGGGACTGAAAGTTACAACCCTCTAAACACATTTGTTTCCCTTGGCAACCAGCCAACATCCTTAGATGCTTTCCCAAAGTCCCCTCATTAATGTAACAAAAGACACCTTTATCACTCTCCTCACTTAGGAAATTTCAAGGGTTTTAGGAGCTCTGTGCCAGGAACAGGCAAAGAACAAATATGTATTTCATATTATATATCACAACATTACAGTAAGCTTGGAGTATCTTGTAGTGTGTGCACACACACACGGACACACTGATGGGTGTAAGTCAAAGGACATAGGCCAATTGAAAGTATATTTCCAATAATCAAAGCTAGAAAAATTTGAGCAACAAAATAAAGTAGTTTTAGATGATAAACTAAATTATAAAATAAAACTATCCATTGAGCCCACAGTGATATGAAAAATTGCCTGAATAAATAAACAAATGGGGAAAGGGAGGCAGAAACATCTCCCCTGCAGAAAAAGTCCAAATAACTTATGTAGGTACTCCTCCCACAAAGAGGTGGAGTATAACTCCTCACTCTTCCAGTGTGGGCTGCTCATAGCGACTTCCTTCCAAAGAATACGGTACCCAACATGGGGGATGGGGGATAACTTTACACTGGGAAAACCTGGCAAACATTACCTCAATCAGATGATCAAGGTCAAAATCAACAGTGATAAGCCATGTCGATAGTATGTACCTTAGATATGATGTTGTAGGGAAGGAAAATCTATTCTTCTACCCTCTAGGTCCTTCTGGCTGATCTGAGAATTAAATTGACACAAGACAAAATAACAGGAGAAAATCAAACGAAGTTTAATAATATATACACATGGGAGAAACCCAGGAAAACTGAGTAACTTGCCAAGATGGTGGAAGCCACTGCCTTAAATACCATCTTCAGCTAAGGACAAAGGAGGATGTTGGGGGTAGTGGTTTGGGGCTTCAAAAGGGAAGGAGGCAATTTACATGGAGATGCAAAAGCAAATGTTTGATAAACAAATGTTTGCTGGGCCACCTACAGACAATGAGACCCAAGAGAACTTTGATAAAAATGGGCTTGCTAGTGCCTTCCTGTCTACCACGCCTAGAAATATCTGTGGTGCTAGCTCATTCCTGGGACAGGCCTTCTATCTTAAATACTTTTAGGCAGTTAGGGAGGAGGCCAAAGTTTTCCTGAGTCTTTTGTTCCCAAAAATAATTATTCCAGAGACATATTTTATTGTGGCAAACTCTGATCCCCCACAATATGATGAAAATGGAAGTTTACCTCTGTTTTCTTCCTCCCCAAACCCTGTACTCCAGTCTAATCATGAGAAAAACATCAGGCAAATCCCAGTTGAGGAAGATTCTACAAAACACCTTACTAGTATTCCTCAAACTGTCAAGGTCATTAAAAACAAGGTAAGTCTAAGAAACTGTAACAGTCAAAATAAGCCTAAGAAGATACGACAACTAAACGCAATGTGGTATCCTAGACGGGATCCTGGAACAGAAAAGGGACATTAGATAAAAATTAAGGAAATACGAATAAAATGTAGACTTCAGCTCATAATAGTGCATCATTGTTGGTTCATTAATTGTAACAAATATGCATACTAATGTAAGGTGTTAGTAGGGAAAACTGACTGTGGAGTATATGAGAATTCTCTGTGCTGTCTTCACAATTTTACTGCAAATCCAAACAGTTCTAAAATTTTGAAAATTTATGTTAAAAATGTGCTAATAATCCTACCTTTGGCAAACATTCACATATTATCTGTGTAATTCTCATAAGCCTCAAATAGTGTCTTCAAATTATGTTCCTTATTTCTTTCATTACTCCCTCACTCCTGCCCTCCTTCCCTCCTTGGCATTGGAGAAATAACATAATATCTATTTTTCCATTTAGAAAAATTCTTAATTTAGTCAATATGCAAAAGTTCTATCTGTTGATATGGAGAGTGCCATTTAATATGGCTGAATGAAGCTACATTATATATATATATATATATATATATATATATATATATATATATATATATATATGTAGTATGAAATCCTAGGAATTTTATAGGTCCTGGTATAATGATGCTTTTAGTAATAATTGTAGGTATTACCTTAAAATATTGTATATCACAGAAATAATGAAATTTCCTTGTCAATTGCATTCTAATGAATTCTCATCAGATCTTTCATCTTTTGTCAAGGGACATCTGAAGGAGGTATTCATTATTATTTAATCCACAATCAATCTGTACTTTGTGCTCTTCTTGGATAGAGGTACTAGGGTGCATTCAGAACAAAGTGGACATAGTCTTGATTGAGCCCTTGGGGACCAATGGCACAGCCATCCTTTTGTGATGGCTTGGTTGGAAGAAATCCCAGTGGAGGTAATTAAGGCTATTATAAAAATTATCTTCAGTTCCTCATGAGTTTGCTTTCTCTCTCTCATCTGTTTAAAACATGTCCTTCCCTCAAAGAAATCCATCATGGAAATTATCTGTGCATCTCTTAACCAGAAACTCTTACAAAAGATTTTCACAGTAAATACTGAATGGATAGATGAATGCATGTTCCTGAACTATTAGATGGTATAAGACCAACTTACCGATTTGCCCAGAAATTTGCTAGTTTCAGCCATGAAAGTATTATGTCCTGGGAAACCCCTCAGTCCTAGGCAAACTAGGACAGTTGTTCACTCTACTGCCAGGTATAACTACTACATGGGGAATGGCTTTAGAAGTCCAAATGGAAGAAATAGTGGAACCAAGGAAAGGAAAGCAAAAGTTAGCTATTCAATTGCTGAGAATTCTATCTTATGCAACCTCATGTTTCCTAATAGAAAATCAAAGCCAATATCCATGTGGCTTATTTCATAATACTATTCAGAATCTTTCTAGTAAAACAACAGATACAAAACAAACAGACGGTGTTATTTTTGCTACCTCTAGCATCAATACTTGAGTAAACAAATGGAAAATATTAAAATACAAGATATTTATGAATAAGATGGAGTTTCTTATGCAGATCATTTTTGTTGATGAGAATTAATAAAGTCAATTGAAGCTAAGCATTATATTCTACTATAGGCTATATTTGTAAATATATTTAATTTTAGCAAATTTCAGAGAATATACTCTGGTTAGATAATGAGATTTTTTAATCATTTGAAGATAAATGTAGTATCATTGAACAATACAAGAAGAAAATATCAGGCACAATAAAATTCTTAAAATTATACCATCCCAAGAAAAATTCCTTTTAAAAAAGGAACACAGAAAATTAAATTTTTAGTTTTCTGATTAAACAACTCTATGCATATGCACTTGTTGTTTATGAAATACATATACTGTTACTGAAATTGCTGCTTGAATTTAGGAAACTGATGAAAATTAAGCTCATAAAAAATTTAATGCCTTGAAACCTAAGTGTAGAATACACAGTTAGGGTGTAGCTTCTCAGAAAAACCACATTAAGCCTTTAAAAAGAAATTACATTTAGTTTTACCCACTAATTTTGAAAAGGCAGAGTTCCTTTTGGTCAAACATGTAGTTCTGCACTCAGAGCTGTAGTGCAAATAATTCTGTTACTAAAATAGCAGGACAGGCTTAAGGTCACCAGGAAGGATGAGGTGAAAGTTCTTGAGAGAATTGAAATAACTAAGCAGTTTCCTCTACAGTGATGCCGTGGGGTAACCTCATTTTGGATATTCAATGTGGAGTCATGCAGAACAAGTAGAAAACTGACAGGATTTGGGCAATGGGATCTTTTGTGATGAAGTAAATAGACCTGGACTGTTTAGTTTTTAAAAAGTGCACTTTTCCCCCATACAAAAACCAAAATGCATGAGAAGTAAAATTCTTGCTATGCTTACAATTTTGCCATAAAATGTCAATAGATGACTTTATGATTCTGCAGCCCAGTTGTGAGGGCATAGTTGTGAGGAGCTATGCAAAGGATTACTTAAGAAACTAAGTAATGTTGTATGTAACCCTTCCATTCCATTGGAGATTGAGTTGAAATGTTAAAATTACTGGATAAATGATATAATAATCACAATAATAATAATCACTATTAGGTTTTGGGGAAAGAGATACTATACTAAGAATAAGGAAAAAATAAATGTCCCGTTAAGGCATACCCCTTTGTCACTTACAAAGAAGATTTTAATAATCAGAAATGCTCAAATGTGTTCTTTTCCTGTGAAAGTGACACAGCTCTCATTTATTCAGTTTATACCATGGGCCAGACCCTGTCCTAAACATATTGTACACATGAGCTTTTGAAATATTCACAATGGCACCCAGATAAAAATATTAATATGCTCATTCCTCAGATTAGGAAAGTGTTTGGAAAGGTTTCCATTTCCCAAAAGTTGCACATGTAGTAAATGGCAGATAAGGTATTTAAAGTAAGGTTGACTTTTTCCAGTGCAGACTCAACAATTTCATTCGATTCCTTTGCTGGGTCAATCAAGGCAATAAAAATCAGGGATGAGGATAAAATCATTCTTCCTTTGGGTAGAAAGTGGGATTTGTTGACCTCCCAATTTTCTTGATCCTGATTCTATTAGATTCTATCGCTAAAGCACTGAATGGATAATTTTAAATATGAAATAGGACTTACTGTAGGGCTATCTTAATTTGTTTCCTTGGCCAAGATGTCTTCTCTACAAACTCTGAACTTCCTGAGAGTGTGACAGCCTCTTAAGTTTCTATCCCCGAGGTCTGGCACAGTACCAAGCACACAATAGATGCTCAAGGCATACCTTGTGCAAAATCTCAACTACAAAATAGAACTGGCATGAGAAGGTAATCCAGACATCTTTTTGCTTTTTCTACTCTCTGCTAGTATTTCCCTTCCTTATCTTGTCCACCCAAGTAATTTTCATTTATATTTCAAACCTTTCCTTGTTATCCTTTCTTTGGTGAAGATTTCCCTGAGCAATCCCAGATTTCTGTACTACTTATATAATTTGCACACAGTGCAACTATTCCATGGGCCACACTGCATTTTAGGTGTCAGAAGTGTTACTCAAAGGTTGAGAGCCTGGGCTCTGAGGTCAGACATACTTGCATTTGAATCCAGGCTCCATCACCTACTAGCCCTCAGGTAAATTAATTTAATATTCTGAACCTTGGTTTCTTCATCCAAAATCCTTTCCTCATATGGCTATTTTGGGGATTAAGCCACCTAGAACATGCTGATAGACAGTTAGCTGCAAGCATTAGGGGCAGTTGTGGCAGCACGTTTAGTATCTTAACTCCAACTCAAATCCAAACTAGGAGCCTCTAATGCAGGCTTCCAACAGAACATTCTATGATGATAGACATGTTCTATACCTGCTCTGCTCAATATAGTCAACACTAGCCTTCGTGGCTAGTGTGCAATTTAAATGTGGCTAAATGAGACTGAAGAAGTGAATGTTTAATTTTATTTAATTAATATATCTTTAAATAGCTACACATGGCTATTGGCTACTATGCTGGATATCACACCTGAGAGGACAAGGGAGTGTACACGTTACGTTTTCTTCTTAGCATCCAGCACCATGTTACCTGATACAGAGCCAATGCTCTGGAACCCTCTGTGGACTGTGGAGAGAAATGACGTGTGTGATGTTGAGGAAAACATGGCACTACCTATAATGAACTGGATTTTCATCTTTTCTGTAAGGTGTCTCCTCAATGTCCATCAATCTTCAATAAGTTTAAACCGTGCTCATCACTAACACCTTTCCTGACTCTCTGTGTGCTATAAGTATTCTTCCTTAGAAACCCTTCATTGCCTCACAAGCAAATTCCATAAGCTATACTAGCTACCTTATAGTCTTATGAAGTAAAAAACCCAACATGGTTAGCTTCCCAAGAGGAAGGCGTGTGGTATAGCGGTAGGATGTTTGCAATCAGCTGGACTTGGGTTGGAATCCAAGTCAGGCACTTTTTAGCTGAGCAATCTTGGACAAATTGCTTAATGTGTCTGAAACAGTTTTCTCCCCAGTAAAGTAGACACAATACCTTGGGTACTGCAAATAGTCTTAGTGAGCGTTAAAACAGCTGAGTACTCTGACTTGAAGAAGCCAGCACAGAAGATAAACTTGTATGATCTCTTTCCTCTACATTTCATTATTTTCATCACACAGCCCTCACTTGAGAGATGCTTAAGACATTTCATGTTTTATCATCCTTTTCTCTAATTGGCATCTGCATTCCAGTTCTATCCATGGTCAAGTGTACTCTCTCTCCTAACTGAGCACTTGTGATACCTACTTCCCGCAGCACCTGAGAAGAAATGTAGTGCCCCCCTTTGCTGTGTCCCCGGACTTTAGACTATCGTGTTCACTCTCTTCCCCTGAAAAGTGATTCTCACGGGTAAAATTTTCTTCTATTTAAATAAATCTCTTTTTGTTTTTCCCCACTGCTAGTTCCCTCTTCTCTGATCTGTCTTTGTGTCTCTCTGAGGTGTGTTACCTCCTTTCAGTGGACAGATGCGGAAAGAAGGAGGCTAATATAATTAAAGAGTTTATCTTGGGTTAAAATGGTATATGTAATCTATACCACATCAACTAAACTTCTCAACAACCTAACAGTTCCCATTTCAGAGGTGGTGAAGTCGTTTCCCCAAGGTACAAAAGTTAGTGAGAAGTGGAGCTGGGATTTGAACCCCATGCTCTTTCCACTTGGAGACACTGCCTTTTGCCCTAAACCTTCCTGTATCAGAGCTGCTGGTCAAGCTCCCATTCAGAGGGATGTAGCTGCAGCAGTCAAGGGAAAGGGAAGGAAGCAAAGCCAAGCAGCTCAGCATGAAGAAAGATAATAACCTGACTTAGATTTAAATAATGATAACCCCTCAGGGACAGGTTCCTAGCCTGGAGAGTGATTATGCAAATGAACTCTCTGTGTATTTCTGAAAGTAACATTCTGAATGGAAAGCAAACACATTCACTGACTCCAACTGATGACTGTTTTAAGCTGGCTTCCTAAAAAAAGCATTCCACCGCAGTGCCTGCCTTTTTTCAAAAACACATAGCCAAGGGGAAAGGGCAAGTGAGCTAGCATTTAATGAATCCTCTAATGTGCCAAACACTGCCATAGGCACTTTTACATATGCTACTTTATTTAATCCTAGCAAACACCCTGAGCAGTAGGTTTTGCTAGCCCCATTTTTTTTTTACATGAAGAAACTAGATAAGAGAAAAGCATAAGGGCAATATTGAGTGCCTAATTATGTACCAAATACCAAAAATTTTACGTTAACAGTATTTAACATTTTTAATGTTGAAATACTATCATCTTAACATCAAGACCAAGTAAGAGGAAACAGGAGCAGAGGAAAATTACACAATAACCTCTTTTGGAAATATAAACAAAAAATTTTCTTAAAAGTATCAAAACCAAATCTATTGATGTCCTAAAAAGTCTAGTATATTATGACTAATTAGTACTTATTCCAAAAAATATTCAAAAATGACTTAATGTACATACTAGTGTGATTTACCATATTGACTGCTTAATGGGATAATAAATTATAATCTTAATAAATTTTGGAAGAATATTTGATAAATTTCAACATGCATTTATGATTTTAGGTATAGACAAGCATATTTTTAAACTGATAAGTTTACACAAGAAATTATTCTTTTGGATTAGAAACATTTTCTTCATAACTTGTAACTAATAAAGGATGCCCACCTCACT
Organism: Tapirus indicus; assembly: GCA_031878705.1. NCBI lineage: Eukaryota > Metazoa > Chordata > Mammalia > Perissodactyla > Tapiridae > Tapirus > Tapirus indicus. The sequence continues at coordinate 23,845,139 of CM062927.1, read as the reverse complement.
GCTTCTATTCAAAGCTCTGCTGAAAATCCTGTAAGACAAAAGAAAGTAGTATAAGGATTGGAAAGGAAGAAAGAAAACTTCATCACACGTTACACACATGCGCACATGCGCGCGCACACAATTTTTTATAGCCCATTTGGTTCCCTATACCCTGAAAATGGTCTCTTTTTAAAAGTTTGGTAATTTGATCAGATTGCTACTACCACCTCTACATAGAATCCCAAGAAATTCTAACTTGTTGGAAATAATGAGAGAGTTCAGAAAGATTACTGGATACATCAATATAAAATTATCATTTATTTCTCTTACTTAACAGCAAAAGTATAATTTTTAAAAAATGTCATTCAAAGTGTCAACAAAAACACTAAGAATCTAGGAATAAATCTATTGGAGATGGTTAGATTTTTAGAGAGAAAACTTTAAACTTTTAATTAAAGGTGTAAAAAGAACACAAAAGTAAATGAAAAAATATACTATGTTTATGGATGGGAAGACTTTGTATCATAAAGGTGGGCAGGTTCCCCAAAATGATCTGTACACTTGATTTTAATGTCAATCAATATCTCAAAGCAGATCTTTTTTGGAACCTGACAGATGGTCCCAGATCATCAAATACACAAGACAGGGGCCGGCCTAGTGGCATAGTGAGTGGTTAAGTTCACGTGCTCTGCTTCAGTGGCCTGGGGTTCTCGGATTCGGATCCCAGTCATGGACTTACGCACTGCTCATCAAGCCATACTGTTGCAGCAATCCACACATAAAATAGAGGAAGATTGGCACAGATGTTAGCTCAGCAATAATCTTCCTCAAGCAAAAAGAGGAAGATTGGCAATAGATGTTAGCTCAGGGCCAATCTTCCTCACCAAAAAGAAAAACAGAAGGCACTTTGAAATAATAAAAGTGAATATTATCTTCATAAGTATCAAGAATTTCTGTAAGCTATATTATGAAAATGTAATGATTTTGGCACAATAGATGGATGAAAGGAATCGTTCCTAGACAGGGATCCAAGTACATTTGGAGTCTCATTAAAGTATGTCAGTGGGAAAGAATGAGCCTCCGACTACATGGGAAGTGAAACTTAAGTGTAGAATCTAAGAAAGAAAACAGAGTAATAAAAGCTTAAGAGAAGATGAAGGAAAAGGAGAAGGAGAAGGAGAAGGAGAAAGAGAAGAAGACAAAAGAGAAGAAGAAGGAGAAGGAGGAGAAGAAAGAGGGGGAGGAGAGGAGTAGGGGAAGGAAGAGGAGGAGGAGGAGAAGAGGTAGGGGGAGGAAGAAAAGAGGACAACAACTGATTTGGTTTGATGTTTCAGTTATCTAATACAAAACGTTTAGGTGTTCTTTGCATAAATTCCCAGGATTTCAGTTAGCTGATATGGTAATCATTTTCTTATTTAAGGGACTTAAACAGGAAGAGATTGAAAGAAGAACAGAATAGGACCTTTATCCTCATGGACAGTGTGAAAATAAATGTATGCATAAACAGAGAAAAGATGGAGAAATTGGATAGACATCTCAAGAGAAATATACATACACACAAACACACATAAACCTATTATGTGTGTACAGCTATTATTGGCAGAGATTATGAAGAATAACAGAGGAATTTGGGGTACCAAGATATTTATAAATGAATTAATCACATGGTTTTAATTATAGGGGCCCTAGAATTTCAACATTAATAACCATAGCATGATAGATGATTAAAAAGATATTATGTGTTAAGTTCTCTGCTGAGTGCTTTATATATTGTAGGGAAGGAAGAAATTTTTCTCTAGGTTCTTCTGGCTGGCCTAAGAATTACATTGACATGAGACAGACTAACTGGAGAAAATCAAAGTTTAACAACATGTATACATGAGAGAAACCCAGGAAAACTGAGTAACTTTCCAAAATGGCTGAAACCACCACCTTAAATACCATCTTCAGTAAAGAGAAAAGAAGATGTTGGGTGTAATGGTTTGGGACTTCAAAGGGAGGAAGGCAATTTATATGGAGATGGAAAAACAAATGTTTAGTAAACAAGTGTTTGCCATACCTTGCAGAGACAATGGGACATGGAGAGGACTTTGATCAAATGCGCCTTGCTAGGCTCCTCCCTGTCTGCCCCACCTCGTTCATATTGTACTGTAGTTACCTATGGTGACTAGCTCCTTCCTGAAACAGGCCTTCTATCTTAAATTCTTTTAGGCAGTTAGGAGGAAGGTCAAAGTTTCATCCTGACTCTTTTGTCATTAAAAATAATCAAGCCAAGGAGACACATTTTGGGGTAGCAAATTCTGCTCCACTACAATACAATATCTCAAAGAACAGTCAAAAAATCTTTTCATATTGGTAAAATTATCATTTTATAGATGAGATTATTAATCTCAAAATTACTTATCCAACCTAAATAAAATGGTTAGTGGTATCTATTGGATTAAAAATTCAGGCTATCTGAATCTAGACAACTCTTAACCACCTTTCTAAATGCTTACAGGGTGCTTAGAGTTTCTTTGAGAGGACTTCAGGTAATTAAAATATTTCACCATTCTGCCAGAAATTAAATATTCACTCCAATTTGGCCATGCAGATTAACAAGCACATCAAATATGTCTATTTTGGGCGAGAATAATATCAATTCTGGGTAAAACATTGGTAAATTAAGCTAATCATGAGCTCATTGTCAAGTATACATTTCTTTTGTTAGTGAAATCTATAAAGCACTTATTTTTTAAGATATGAAGTCCATGATCACCAACTCTTCATTATCAAGGACTCCTTCATGAATCCCCTCATCCTGGTAACCATATCTGTGATTATTTTTTCTTCAAAAGAGTATGTTATTTCTAGTTCAGGTAATGCAGATATTTCAGTAATAAAGAATAAGCCACAAAACTATCCCCTTTAAAGAAAAAATTAACACTGAATCTCAAGCTCATACAGATAATAATATCCAACGCTTTCCCTTTGATGTCAAGTTGCTTCTGGGTATTTTTCTACCCTTGGGCAGTCCTCTCTTCAGCTTAATTTTATATCACATTTTAACACCCTCAGGTCTGTCTTAACACCATTGCTTTCTAATTATCTCATTTCCACTGAACTTCTAGTTTCTGGTTGTATTGGTTCAGATGCTTTCAGATTGATCCCTGTGTCGCACCATCTGCAAATTTGATTTCTACACTGTTTACTCAGATCAGATCATTAATAAAGGAAGAAAAGAAAACAAATAGGCTTACACTGATCCTGCAGTGCCCTCCCCACCAGCACCCCTCAGGTCCAGACACAGTCATTTATCACTAGCCCATGTTCATGTCCCAAGAGCCAACCTTACTGTGTGGATAGGGCTGACATCCAACAGTCCCTCTATTTGTCTTATGAGTTAAGGTCATGGGAAGAGCCATGTTGTATGCTTCAGTTAATCTAACACTAACAATCCCTCACAATTTAATGGTGTTTAAACTCAGCAATCATATTACTTTATAAGCACATCTGAAATGATCTAGAACCTACCATAGGCACCAATCTGTAAGCTTCCTGAGACTAGAAGCTGTGTATATTTGTGAATCTCCAGTAAATTTCCAGTGACCAGCACAGGGCTTGACACATGGCTTTATTTAAATCTAGTTATTAAAGTAATGCTACAAAAAAAGTCAATTCCCTTCAAGCTGACATGACAATAAATATTTGTTTGATGAGAAATTAATACTACACCCATCAAAGGTAATGTATTCCATAGTTTTCTCCTCTGTAAAATGGGTAAAAGTGACTTGTTCGTGGTCACTCAATGTTACATACACACATACTCAAACACACCGATATATTTGGAGAATGAGCTGAAAAATTACCTCTGTCCCAGATAGCTTTGGCAGTTTTCTGACCTGATCTCATAATATCTCATAACATTTCCATTTTAGCACATAAGACACACACACACACACACACACACACACACACACACACTTAAAATAGAGTACAATGTTTCTTCTCTGGGCTTGTGAATGTGAGCAGAGTCCACACCTTCTTTGGTGTAATCCTGCACATCACCTTGAATGAGGCTAACCATCTAATAAATCAATCAAATGATTTAGCTCCAGGACTGGAGCTAATCTATCTGAATCTAAGTCCCGGACTTTCTCCACCATGCCACGGCTGTCATCTCATTGCCATTTCACTAGTCCCCAGCAAATGTTTAGTCATGTCCTGTCATGCCTCTTGGATTCTTTCCTATTTCATCAATATCTGGCTTAGGAATTAAACTGTTTGTGAAACGTGTATTTTCAACTACCTTATAAAGTTATTCTGAGATTAATCAGCATGTGTTTGCTATGCATCGTGTACTTCTGATGCCTTGATGCCTCACAATTTAAGGAACTTTTATGGTGAGAACATGCATGTTAATAAAGTACATGTTGTGGGTTCTGGCCTAAACCCAATGGTCCAAACATTTGTCCCCCAGCTTTGCAGTCTGTCCCTTGGTCACAAATAAAAGGGAGAACGTAGCTAATAAATATTTTAATTTCCAAATTTGTTTTTATGTTATTGACAATAAACAATACTTAACATGTGACATATTAGAACACAGAAGACTTTCATGAAATGATTTAGAATTGAATGACAGCTATGTCTGGGATAATGCTTATCTGCCGCAGTATAGTCTATTACAGAGTGATTATATCACTCAACACACACCATTTTTCACCAATCAGTTGTTACCTGGATTTTCATTGTTCTCTTTATAGGTTGTTTCAATTGGTTAGAATTTTGTGCTAAGGAGCCCATGATTATTACATATTAAATAAGTTAGGCTATTGCAACTCTAGGCAGGGATCAGAATATATATTCTCTGATCCTAAATCCTGGAGATTCTGTACTTTTAAACACTTTCCAAATGATTCTAATAGTCAGTCACATCTGAGAGTTCATAATTAACTCAAATGTCCTTCAAGTGTAAATGAGAGACTGAAACTAAGCGAGTAGGGTAATTCATTAATGGACACTCTCTGAGCTGGAGGCCGAGCTGAAACTAGACCCATGGAACTTTAAAAAAATTCCAAAGACAAGGCCCCAATAAGGCCAACTGAATCAGAATTTCCTAGGGGAGGGGAGGCCTGGACAATTCTATATTTCAGAAGTTTTCTTGGTGATTCTAATTATCAGCAGGGATTGAGAACCGCTGAATAAGACCTAAATCTACCGATTCCCATTCTAGTGTTCTCCGCACAAGTAATATATCCCTTTTTTTCTTCAGCTACCTTTCTTAGTATTTTTGGTCACAAAATCCTACAGATAAAAAGATAGACAGTAGGTCTATATGTTTTACAAACCAGAAACATCTCTCCCCTGGTACTTTGTGAGATGATATTGATAAGACACAAAATTGAAAATCAAATAACATTGGTAAAAGTTATTTGACAACTAGAAAGTCACTTTGCTTTTAATTCTTTTTCAATCTTTCTGATGATGTCAGAGATAAAGTCTGTTCAAAGCTGATATATCTTACTTGCCAATCTATCTTTGTATGAAGAAGAAAAAGGAGGAGGAAGAGGAGGAAGAGAAGAAGGAAACAAGAAGAAAGAGGAAGGGGGAGGAGAAAGGGGCAGACATCATGTTCAGAGACTGGCAGACACAACAGTTAAGCTGGAATTGTGTGTGGTTGCATTTGTTTCTATAGCTACTTTCTGCTTATAAAAAGGTAACATGGTAATAACATAAAATTTTCTTTTAAAAATAGCTATTAATAATGTTCTTTGAGAAACGTATTTTAATGGCATCAATATTAATTGTCTTATACAATACAAGGCTTATAGGCATTCAAAGAATCATAGCAAGAATAATAATGATCATTATTAGTGACATACTTGTTTATGCAATCAATGCCTTTGACACTTCATTCAAGGGCTGTCTTGTTTGTTATACCAAGGAGCATGTGAAAGACTCTTAAAGGGAATTTTCTGTTTCAGTGATTTTTGTGATAATCCCACCATATGTTACTATTTTGGAAAACTCGTTAGAGGGATGAAAATATCAAAGGAGGCATATGTTTTTATGAAAGTTTCAGAAAAGTCTGTTTATTTTGACTTATGTCTAAATTAGATTCCTAACAGCTGAATGAAATGTAAATTAGTTGTTTTTGTTGCAGAACATAGACATTTCATAAAACACGGTATCAATCATCTGGGAAGTGCCTGTTTTTATTTCAGGCTGTGGTGTGATGACCGGCATGGTCACTCTGACAGTGAGAGGAATGAACACCAATGAACATTCGAACAGTCCGGAAGTGTGTGGAATTAGTCCTGCCCTTCCCTACTTCAGAGCTTCTGTACCTATCACTTCCTCTGACTACAATTCTTCTCCTCTTCATTCCTGAAAAGCTTCTCAGGTAATTTTGATCATCAGGACGGGAGAAACTACTGATCTCTTCCAAACCCCCTCATCTATAAAAAATAAATTAGCTCCCCCTCCTCATTCACACTTCAGAATTAAAGCCTGTCTGTGTCAGATCTCTCGGTATTGCCCTTCAGAGCAACTTGTATTCTTTTACTTTCATAGGACTGATAAAAATGATAATAAATCGCAAAGTAATGAATGCCTGGATACCTATTTAAACACACAATTAGTGTTTTCAGAATGAATTCCACAGGGACCGTGAAAATAAAAGTAAAACATTATATTGGAAAGTGCTTTGGACTTTCTAATATGTTAGAAGAGTGCAAGGGTAAGGTGAAGCATAAAAGGAACTGCTGAAAAGGGGCTATTGCTACTCTCCTTCAGGAGATTATAGCCATGGACGGATGAGTGAGGGGCACATGGTGACAGACATCAATGATTCAAAGTATTAAAGAAATCCAGATTTGTATGTAAAATCTGACGATTTTTAAATATTGACAAAAATACAACCGTTCCTGGTTTTGTTTTGTTTTGTTTTGAATGCTGTGAGGCCAACAAATTGTGATGGCCAACTCAGAGCGTATATGAGTTGGGTTTGGTCCAAAAACCACAGTTAACTTTGACACTCTTGGGCTGAGCAGACCTGGCCTGTTTTTCTATTTTTATTATTTTTATTTTTATTTTTCCCAACCTGCAGAGAGAGTCTGGAGTGACTCTACGCCTCTTTTGGAAATCCCATCCTAGGATGTAGCTGGTGCAGGGTCACATTTCAGCCTGACGGCAGGACAGTCACATTTATCTTCAGCTCTTGCTGTGGCTGGTGGTAGAGATTTCATTTGCCATTGTTTTTCTAATAATCAAAATCAATGTAGCCAAGTTGAGTAAGCCTTTTGGCCAATGTTCTTTTAATGTAATGTAATGTGAAAGGTTTGACTAAGTAATTAGGTCATGCAAAAGAGTGTATTTATTGTGAATAGAGAGTATTCAGTGGGAATAATTTCTAACAAAATGATGCAATTTCTTTTCAAAATTATATTGTTTGGTATCTTCTTTTCTGAATAGACACAAAGTGCAGACATTCTGTAATTTCTTTGAAAGCATTCTGCACACAATGAGATGTGGACATTAGCCCAGTTTTTTCTAATATGGACTAATGCCAGTTTAATGTATTTCACCTGGAGGATAAATACCAGTTGTTTCCAAGTCGGGGGGCGGGGGGCGGGATCTTGATTGAGGCTCATGTAGCCTTTTGAGGGGAAATGACTGGAAAAAAAGGTCATGTAACAATTAATAAGAAAATATTATTCCCCCTTTTCTTAGTACTTTTGATTCTTCACCAAACAGTGAAGTAGGGGAAATAATCCCTTGTTTCAGGTGAAACAAATCAAAGCTCAGAGAAATAAAGTAACCTGCCTAATATTACACAGCAAGCTAGTAATAAAACCAAATGCAAACTCTCTTTTCTCTCATTGGACTTTTCTTCCCTTTCTCCCTGAACCACACCATTAAATGCTTGTGTTTTAATCATAAAGAGGGCAGCAAGACTCAAGGGCTCACAAACAGAGAATTAGATACACAACTGATCTAGAATCAGAAAACTTGTCACAATAAAATATAAATTAAAAGGAAAAAATTGAAAAAACTACAAACATTACAAAATCCATGAGAAAAAAGAACATAATATGTGTATCAAATAACTGTCTGGCACACCTCTATATGACTTTTTATCCCTAGGAAAGACTTGTCCTGAGCTAACATCGGTTGCCAATCTTCCTCTCTCTCTCTCTTTTTATTTCCTCCCCAAAGCCCCAGTACACAGTTGTAATTCTAGTTTTAGGTCCTTCTTGTTCTTCTGTGTAAGCCTCCTCCAGAGCATGCCTGCTGACAGACGAGTGGTGTGGGTCCCTGCCTGGAAACTGCACCCAGGCCACCAAAGCAGAGCATGCTGAACTTTAACCACTAGACCATCAGGGCTGACTCTCCCTACATTTTTTTAATGCATACTCTTTGATTGCCTCTTTTTTCGACAGTGATTTTTGTGGGATGATTTTTGTTAGAGAGAATAGAAAAAATAAATCTGTCTTTCCTCTAGAATGGTTAATAAAATATTTTTTGATTATTGATACTTAGAAAGTTTCTTTATGCTTTACAACTATTATCAGTAACATCACGTAAATATTTAGGATTGATGTCAAATTTGGGGAAAACGCTATCAAGTAGCTTTTATATATAAGCTTTAAACTTTCAAGACATTTATAATTTTTCCTGTGTAGTAACTAATCTTAAATACTTTTTGAATTGAAAATGCGTGGTACATGTGGAGATCTATAGGTTGTTATTAATCTACTTCTAACACAAGAGAACTTCCTTTTTGACTAGATAATGATGAGAACTGAATCTTTTGTGTTTCATTGGGCATATCTGTTGGTTGGAAAATGTTTCCATAGACTAGCTTTCAACCTTGCTTCTCCTCCATTATCCATATAACTCTGCTGCCTGGCATGTTCATATGGTGATAGGACACCTAGATTTGCACTTTCTTGTCACAACTCTGGCTTAGTTAGCACAGCAGACAGAAAGAGAATGCCCAGAAGCCATTCAATACCTGGGCAACCAGCAATAACTAAACCAGACACAGAAGCAAATGAAAACTATTTAAATATAGCCTATTAAACCAACATTAAATGTATGTATTCCCAACTCAACTTCTCCTTAACCAGATTCCCATGCCAAATGTTGGCTCCATGAAAATACCATCAAAATAACCTATTAATAAGTCTGAGGGAGAAATCCATGTATAGATAAGGTTTGGAAGTCTTGATAAGGTAGATCTTTCAAAATGTGGTTTGATGAAGATTGAATAAGGGTCATTATATAATAGTTTAGGATTGATGGACAGAGCAAAGAGAGATATTTGAAGCCTAATTCAAAGAATCTTGGGAAGTAAACCATATATCCCAAGTTGAACAGTTTGATGCTCAATTAAATGGGTTATTTTTGGATGATTTTGAAACTAACAACAAAGTAATTTGTGACTTTTATCTTTCTGGGCAAGACTTTCCTAGAATGGAAAAGTCATGTTACTGAAGAGCAAAGTCATGTTGGTGAAGCCATCCAAATAGTGAAATCATGATGATGTAGATAGTAAACGACATAATGTAATGTAGGAAGAAAGTAAGTTGGTGTCGGTGGTTTGGGTTCTTATCCCAAATACCTTTCCATGACCTCTCCAATAATACCTGCAGGAAGGAAATCAAACTGGAAAGAGAGAGTACTCTTAACATTTGTGGTTTAAATTGTTTACTTTTGAAGATTTTACAAAAATATATGGTCATGTGAACATGTTATCCAAGGCCAAGCAAATGAGGAGTGCTGAGGCTTAAACTTCCTTAGCTTCACAGTAAATCCTCCTCTCAGGAAGCAAATTCCTGGACCATGCATCAGCTCTCCCCTCATCCTGATTAAATATTAAGGTTTAACCCTAGTCTAATACAGGTAGATGGAGGAAGAACTTGCGTAAGACTTCACTATACCAAGGGGAACCTCCGTTCTGAATTCTGTGATGCTAACACAGACCATCACTCACAACTCTCTTTCTTCTCATCCTTTCCCCACCCATTTTCATGGATATTCTATTTTGCTGGTAATGTGAGCACTTCAGCAATCAATGCCATTTAGCATGCTGTATAGATATGAGTAGTTCCATTACTTATTAATGATGAAAAATTGCTAGGATGAAACGTGTTTTCCAGCATATTTTGTGATTGTGGAGAGATTGCCTTTTATTTGGCTATTAGAGCACCTTATTCATTTCCTCTGCAGCAGCAGGAGGGGGATGAGATATACATACACATATGAGATATACATATATATGCTGTATATATATATATACACACATGTAAATAAGTATATACGCATACATAAACATATATGTATATTCTCCTCCTTTTGATTTTATGATTCTTACTGAATAAACATCTATTTGGGCCAATTAAAAAATTGAATAATTATCTGTGCTGTGCAATGTGATAAATTATTTTTATATAAATTTACTTCATTTAATTTGATATTCACACATTATTATAGCATAGTTCTCATTATTTTTACATTTCACAAATGGAACCATCGAAGTTCCAAGAGTTTAACTAATTTGTCCAAAGTGGATATAGTTCTCAAAAGATCTTATTTCAAACTCTAAGTCTAAATGCACTGTGTTTCCCAACACACTATGACTCCTTCAAAGAAAAATGTTTTTACATATTTTGTAAAATTAGAAATGAAGCCTGAGTGATTTTATGCTTTACTTGTATTTATTTGTTGGAAAGTATGATGATTTTTACCTCTAAGCAGGAATTATAAACAAATGTGTGTTAAAAGCAGTCTAGCTGCCTGGAATGCTTTAAGTCATCCAGCTTGCTTGGCTCTCTTTATCTTATAAAATTTAAGTAAAAGCAGCTTAAATCTTTGTCTATCCTATAGCTAGAATATCTCCAGGATTTTTAGAGAGCTAGTATTTTAGATTGTCATCTCCTACTCCAATTTCCAGTTTTGTTAAATTCTTAAATTCAGTCGAGCCTCAAACTTTACTGTCCCTTCCTAGTCTTCTGGTGGCTTCTGAAATGCACCAGTCAAAACTTTTCATGTTTTTATACTTTTATACTTTTCATGTTTTAATACTTACACAGTATTTATAGAAAACAGTTTTTTGCACAGCTCAGCGTTTACTAAAATTTTAATAATGCCGTTGACGGTATTGTGTGCTATGTGCTGTGTGTATGTGTATGCACACACAGCGTTGGGATGGTGAGTGGTGAGTGAGGGTTGTATTTGTTTTATTGCAGAGAATGTTGAACAGTTAGGCAACTCCATCTAAAATTTTATGTTTTTTTCAGCTCTTCTGACAACCCTGTTACCTAAAACTTACAGCCATGTTATCAGGCTCTTCTCCTTACTCTTGCTCATTTCCTTCTCATGCTTGTTAGCTGCCACCAATCCTCCAACTCTTTTTACACAAGGAGGCAATTTTATGTCCTCTCCCTTCACACTAAGACATAGGGTCGGATATAGGGGGATGTCTTTAACAAGCAATTTACTGTATGAAGGAGTTTCTCTAAACAGAATTTCATTTGCCTCAGAGAGAAATTGTCACTTCCTTAAAGAAGAAAGAGAACAGATTAGTTGTTATTTAAAGGAAGACACACACACACACACACACACACACACACACACACACACACACTTGCTTTGTACTACAGGAAAGTAGAGAAGTAGAGATCAATCTAGGTTTTCAGCCTCTCTGTCAATGGTCTTAAATTACTACTGGATGCCTTTGAACAAATCAAGATAATACTTCCTTCTTTTACATCACTTTAGTCTCCTTTTTTTAAACACTACCTTAAAATAATATCAGGGCTAAAACCGTGTAATAACATTTGAACACATTTATTAATAGTTGTCTCTACTCCTGTTAACCATATATTGATTATTTTTGCAATATCTTCATATCTGTAAAGCTCTAGCTTTCGATTGCAACTCTCTGGTTTTACATGTGCATTTACTTTTCAGCACAATCACTTACTGGCTACATGGAAACATATGGTAATCCAGGTGTAAGCTTCCCTGGCAAGTTGCCCAAGCAGCTGAATCCCCACCTGGCATTCTGCTTTTGGCCAGTAATCAAACTCTTCCCAAACTGGACCACTTGGAAGCGCAGGAGTACATGACTGTGCTAAGGTTCTTAGTGTTTCTCAGACCTGGATGATGATAAGAAACACTTGAGCTGTGGAAAGTATTTTAAAAACAAAACTGAAAAATGGATTATTGATTCCTATTCCTAGAGATTTCTGGGCTATTCTCTTGTTCTGTTGAATTAGAATCACAATTTCAAAACAAATTTCCAAGGGATTTGATAACTACATATCACGCACTTACTAGGCACCTGGAGTAGCTTTGTTTCTAAGGTACTCTACGGGTATCTTTCAAGTAAGAAATGCCCTTTTTATTATTTTAATCCAGGGAAATAATAAATTATTTGATTAATGTTTCATTTCCTCAAGTTTTCATCCAAAATTATACAATACTAGTCCCTTTCATTGTGTCCTACTCTTCAAATTACAGCAGACGGAAGAAAGACCAAAATCTTTGGAGGCAAATGAGCATCCAACCTCAGAAAGTCTCTTAGTTATTTTTACCCTTGTTCTCAACTGTAAAATGGAGTGAAAGTAATTATCTCATGAGGGCTATATTTGAGGATTAAATGTAAGTGCATAATTCCATATTTATCATACAAGAGACATTTTGATAAATAATAGATTCCTTTCTCTCTTGGCAACCAGAGTTTTGGACAAGTCAGTTACCCATTCCAGGGAATATAATAAAAGGGTCAGTTTGTATAATGCCTGAGCTTCCTTTGAGCTAAGGATTATAGAATATTAAAATTATGGGATATTAAATATCCAGTCTTCCCGCAATTCCACACTCCACCAGTGAATTTACTTAATGTTCTAAAATGTTAACGATTTTACTCCCAGCTTCCTAAATAAGGTAATAAAAAGTAATACCAACTATATTTCATACATACTTATCATTCTTATTTTTATAATGTAAATTAACCAATTATGGAAGTTTTATAATCTCAGCTGCATAAAGACAGCAAAGATTAAGTGCCAAAAATCCTCAGAAAAAAAGAGTTTTGTTTCACCCTAGGCATTATGGAAACAACAAAACAAAACAATAAATCATCAACAACAACAAAATAATGGCTTAGGGGACCTAAGCAAAATTCTTATAAATAAATTGGTCTCCCTCCAGATTAAATAAGACCATTAGGGCACCAAGTGGTGTATTCATTATTTTTGACACATTTCAAATATGAAATACTGAGTAAAGTGCAATTAATTCTCATCTATTACCCTTGACGCAAAAAAATTTCCCAGAATCATGATATTGATACAGTGGTTGGAGAAATTCTAAGTTAATTTTGCTTTCTTGAAAATTATAATGAAATTAAGAGAGTCTGTTGTTATTGTTGAAGAACTAGTCAAGTGATTGTTGGACTGGGAGTCTGTATGTCATTCCCCTTAGCTCATAACTCTGATTGACTTGATTTTTACTATATGTGACCCCTTAGTTGCCCTAGAAACATAAAACGAGAATCCATTCCCAGAAGAAAAATTTTTTTCTATAAAAGTCATGAACACATGGAGAGAGCAGAGCACATTTTGCACATTGAGTCAGCTCTCTGTCCAGGCAATCCACTTTCCCTGGATGTCTGGGAATCCTACTGTTCTTGGTTCCCTTCTTCTCTTCCACTGTACTCACCTAAGGGATTTCTATGACTCTGCCATCTCTTCTCCAGAGTCCTGCCTTCATTCTAGCAGTGGATCTACAGACTGATCCTATATTAATCCCGGGAATCAATAAAACATCCTTATTTTTTGTTTCTGGAGAATTCATAGGTTTTTCTGCATTTTTTAGAGTGACACAGACAGGATGAGTGGAACTTTTTCTCACTAATACTTCACACTTCTCAGGTAACAATTTCAATGTTAGGAGAAGAACTCCTTCTATTTATCAATGGTTTCCATGGAGAATGAGGGATGGGAGGGTGGCAGAAGAAGGGTTAAAGAAGAATATATTCCTTGCTACCAGACACCTATATTTGATTTGAAATTCTCGTAACAGAAATTTCTCATAAAATGCATTCATTCATTTTGGGAATGATTACACATTTGGGAATGTTTGGGAAAGATTACTCACACACACACACATACTGTACAGTAATTTAGAAGTGACCTGTTCCAAATAATTTGGGAGAATGCTTAGACACTTTGCCACAAGGTGAGGTAGAAAGGAAAAATGCAGAAGAGGTGAAAGAAACACACAGGAGCTATATTCTTGCTTACCACTTGGAATACAAATCCTACAAATATTTTATTTGACTCTTTCTGTTTCTGATACATAAAACCCTCATTTGGAATGATATTTTATCTCATGTCCTCAAGCATTTGTCTGAGTCCCTGTTTTCTGCCCCCAGTGAGTCAGGAAACAGCCCCAAGTTCTATGAACCAATTTGCATGCCAAAAAAAAAAAAAAAAATCACCTTCCAGACTGGAAGTCTCCCAGGGGCTTTGATGGGGAAACGAGGGAGGTTCATTCATAACTTCAGAGACAGCTAGGTGAGTACAAAGCAAATGGTAAGTACCCTAACAGAGGAGTTCTGAAATCTCCTCAGCTCCCTGTATTTGATAGGCTGTGTCACCATTGCCAACACAGCTGCTGGAGAAGGCTGCCAAAGAGGACGAGAGTGAAAGAGGATGAGACCACAATCGGGGGAAATATTTCACACAATTTGGCACCCCATGCCATTCTCTTAATCTGTGTTCAGAAAGGAGGGGATTGAATGCAGGCGTCGACAATGGCTCAGGCAGCCAGCTATTTTGTCGATATAATCATGAAAACATGATGATCCTGTTTTGCCAAAAATATAACGAGAAGGTAGAAAACATTCCATAAATGTTTTTAACTATGTTTCCTCTGGAGGAGTCTTAAATCAAAAACTAACTTCTATTATTTCAGTTACACCACTGTAATTTACTTGGTTGTAAGAGTCTGCCAAGATGTAGAGGTCTGTGGAGATTTCTTGGTGGGCAGAGGGGTATGGATAATGCAATTGATTTTATACATGAACCTTCTGTGTGTGTGCGTGTAAATGGAGAGGGAGACAGAGAGAGAGGGGGCAGATTCTGCTGACAAATTAGGACATGTTTTTGGCTTCTCATTTCTCTTCTATTGTATTAATGAAAATGAACCCCAGTATGAATGATGATTCTTGCTTAAATGCTTCCTCATATTAACAACATTCTTGCCACTTTTCTCCCAGCAGGTACAATGAGTTAGGTTAAGCAGAGACAAGTTGTTAGAGAATGGGCCTGTGTGGAATTTGAAGGGGAGGGAGATTTGAGGCTTGTGTGGAGAATGAGGCTGGGAATTGGAAGAAGTCTTTGGCCTCTACAGATTAAGAGAGAGGAAAGAATCTTCTGTCTCGTCCTAATTCTTAGAGTAAGCGTGTGCTTAAATCTTGGCACTCAGACCCAGAGTTAGAGGAAGGAGCCAGGAGTTGGTTCCTCCTTTCTCTCCCTGAGGCGGTACACTGAGGCCCAAACAGGGAGGTACCTCTAAACTTGGACATGTGTCTGTGATACCTCACACCCATCCTGCCACAATGATCATCAAAATTGCTCTTGTTTCTCCTGGTCCCTAGGATCCCAAAGAAATACATGTGAAGTTTTGGCCTGAATTGACTTTTGATGCTCTTCTTCCCAAAGCCAGAGGAAGAAGTCAGATTGAGTGGTTGAGTCTTTGGAAGGATCTGAATTCCTTCTTTATATCTTCCAAATACATGCACTTAAGCAAATTCAACATACACAGGCTTCTCTTTTCTTCTCTGAAAAAAGAAATTAATGATATATGCTTCTCAGGAGTTTGTGTGTGTGTGTGTGTGTGCATGTGTGTTCATGTGAGTGATGGATGTGTGTGTGAATTTAATAAGATGTTATGGATTAAAAAAAATATTTTGGTACCAACTGTGTACCAAAGGAGGAAATAAAGAATACTTTACCTATTAATTCTGTATATAACAATAATTTAAACTCACTCAAATCTTCATCCAAAGCAGGCACTTTTTTGGAACTAATTCCTTAGCGATTTCTGAAGTTCCCACAACTTGGTCACTGAACAACATTCTTGCACGTAGTTAATTTTCATGGCGCCACAACCCAATTTGCTTTGCTGAATTAGAGATCGTGGGTTTTAGGAAAAATAATTGAGGCTTTGTAATCAAAGCTAAAATTCAAAAGCCATAAAAGATCTGTGGTCTTTCTTTGGAAAAAAGAGCTAACTAAAATATTTTCCTTCTCTCCCTCATTCCTTCCGTTTTTCTATGACATTTACTGAGCACGTATTGTCTTGGTCTTCAGGCTGAGTGCTTAGTCTGTGATGCTGACAGATTGAAAATTAGACATAGATTCTACCAAGGAACTTACCCTCCCATGCTATGCAGCAGTTAATGGTGGCTCACCATTGTGCTTCCACCTTTGAGACCACTTTCTGATTCAGCTGGGCATGTATGCATATGTGTGTGTGTGTGAAAGCAAACTATTAGGCATATATAAGATAAACTACAGAAAACATTCATCCATTTGAGCCCCCCAAAATGGTTTTATTTAATCCTATTAAACATCTTGATAAAAACTAACTAGCTTCTCTTCCTTCCTGCCTTCCTCCCTCCCTCCCTCCCTCTCTTCCGCCTTCCCCCTCCTTTCCTCCCTCTCTCCCTCCTTCCTTCCTTCTTTTTTCAAAAGGAAATTACCCAGTAACCATTTTAAAGAGGAATTGTATCAATTTTATAGAAAAACTTATACCATAAAATCTCACCAAGTCTGATTTATGTATAGTGTTGGTCCAAGTGGTTTTAGGAATAAATCAGAAATATGCAAATGAAATTCAACAACAGTACGAGTCTAAATAGTTTACAAAGAGCCTTTCTTGAACTCTAATAGAGAGGCATTCAGTCATTCTGCCTTGGTTACAAAATAGTTCTGTAGTAATATCTTTGGTATTTTTACATAACCTGGGATGAAATTATTTTCCTTCTTTGGCTATTAAATTTAATTGATATATTCATAATATTTAAATGCTTTATCAACCTCTTCAACCTCTCATTTTTAACAATTCTAAGGCATTTTAGAACTTAATGCCGTGAAATCAGAACTAACATTGACTCATTTTTAGCTTATTTCTTTTCTAGTGTTTTGTAGAAATACACAGTACGGTTAGAATGAATAGACCACAACATCACCTTTTGTTTGATGATAAAATTATTTCACCTAAAACACTAGATGTTGTTCTGAATAGTTAATTGGTTATGTCATCAGCTGTCAAATTAGTACATTTTATGGAGCTTTTATCTTGATTAAAATGTTCTTCTGAAGATAATTAAAACCTCATTCACTAGTCTTTGTTGTAATGAATTATCCAACAGTCAAACTTACAAAATCATCTCTAAACATTTCTGTTCTGATTGGCTTTCTTTATTTATTAAATGCCACAGTGATTTAATCTAGTATGTGCTAAATCCAAACTCTGTGATTTATTACTAAAAAAAAAAATTTACGGATTAGTCCACATGAAGAAATGTGACAAAAATTCCTTTCTTCTTTTTTCCTGGTTTCGTGTTAGGACTTATAAATGTCATTTGAAATGGAAAAATTATGGTCATTATCCACATCTTAATTTTTGCTTGATTTTGAAGGCTTATATACAAAATTATTAAAATCTAGAAAGTTTTATAAATGACATTAATTTTTTTTATATTGTGGTATATTCTTTCTCGATGTTTTCATGCCTACCACCCCTTTGGTGAAATAGAGCTACTACCTAACATGATGAGACATCACATGAGCTGGTTTTGCTATTGATAATAGTAAATATGGACATCAATTATGTCCACATATTACATCTATAAGGTGATACATGTATATCCTATACTGTCTCACTTGGTTTTATCCTAATGAAACATCTGAGATGTGTGCTTTTATTATTTCCAATTTTTAGATATTGAAACTAAGGCTTACAAAAATTCAGAGACTTTCCCAGAGTCAGGCTTGAAAGTGAAATAGCTAAGATTCAAACCACAGCCAGTGTGGTATCAAAGTTGGCTACTAAACAGAAACCTTAGGCATCCATTCTCTCCACTCTGCTGTGTTCAGGGCATAGGGTGGATACTATTTAAATGTTATTCCTTCCTTTCACATCTCTGGGAAATCTCACCAACAGTTTATTTCTGTCATTGTCAGATTTGTGCAAGCTGCAGAGAGACTGTTTCTCTTTCTAAGATTTTATATTTACTTCTAGTTCCCTAGAACTAGGCTTTAGACAGTCTGCTCTGGTTAAGACTATTTTAGACTATATGGAGTTCTTTCCCCTACTCTTTTCTCCCATTTCTTTCTAACAAGCAGGTGTGATTGAACTTGAAGTTCAACTTCTCTTCAATTTCGGGCTCACTGACAAACTCCTTTGTTGAAACACTTCAAGTTTCCCATTTATCAAGGCCTGCTCTATGGCACCTTTCAAGATCATCTTTGAATGAGTTCCTTAATGTAGGGAATAAGCATAGTTTTGTGTTGTTTTGTTTAAGGCCCCATGAGAAACTCTTGCTCAGTCGTTAGATAAAGGAGGACATTAGGAAAATAAGTTGGCAATTCCTTTTTCTGTGTATGGAAATGGAGCTGTATTTTGAGCTTGGGAGATGCAAAAAGAAAACATTTATAGATTGTTGCTGGTGATCATAAAAGACTAAATACTTAGGCAAACTGGGGTAATAAAAACTTAAAAAATGCAGCATTGTCAGCAAACTAGATAAGACCACTCCAATGAAAAATTCTTAATTTTTTTAATAGCTTCATCAAGACATAATTCACATAATATAGAATTCATTCATTGTGTGCAAAATTCCATGGCTTTTAGTGTATTCACAGAGTTATGCAATCATCACTAAAATCAATTTAAGAACATTTTTATCACATCAAAGAGAAACTTCCATATCCATAAGTACTCATTTTCTACACAGTGAAGGAGTAACTATCCAAAAAGCAATCTGACCTTTGCCCTCAGCTACTGGGAGGTGATCTCCAAGTTCCCATAATGTCCTACCTGACAGGAGTCTCTTTGCCTGAGGACTTGGACCACTGGACAGTTTATCAATGTGTTTATGATGGGGGATTTGGGATATGCCAAATCAGTCCCAACCTCCACAGGAACTGGAGACTAAAGGTATTAGCTTGAACCTTCATGACCGTCTGGATAATATGGTCAGCATGCAGGCACTATGTAATCTAGCCCCAATAAAAAGATCCGGGTGAGTGTCCCTGGTTGGCGATACTCTTTGAGTCTTGTCACACACCATAGGCAGGAGCAGGTAATGTCGTTCAGGAATCCAAGGAGAAGACTATGGAGAACTTCATGTTTGGACCAATCCCAGACTTAACCATTGGCATCTCTTCCTTTGGCTGATGTTAATTTGGATCCCTTCATTATAATACAACTAAAAATCATAAGTAGTGTTTCCTGAGTTCTGTAATTCATTTTAGCAAACTGTCAAATCTAAGGGTGGTGGTGGAACCTCTCAATTTGTAACCAGCTCTTCTGAAGTGAGGGTGCTCCTGAGACCCTCCAAATTTACAGCTAGTGTCTGAAGCAAGGGCATTCTTGTGGGAACTATTTCTCCAGACTGTGAAGTTTGTCTAACTCACTGTACTTCACATTTCCCTTAAAATCCTCTCCACCCCTCAGGCCTTGAAAACCACTAATGTATCTTTCATCTTTATAGATTTACAAATAAAATATACAATAGGTGGTCTTTTGTGATTGGCTTCTCTTAATTATCATAATATTTTCAATGTTCATCCATGTTGTAGCATATATCAGTTTGTTATCTCTTTTCATGGCTGAATAATATTCCATTGTATGGATATACCACTTTTTGTTTATCCATTCATCAGTTTATGGACATTTAAGTTGTTTACACCTTTCAGCAATTGTGACTAGGGCTGCTATAAACATTTGTGTACAAGTTTTAATTTGAACATCTATTTTCATGTCTTTTGGTTATATATGTAGATATGGAATTGCTGGACCATGGGAGAATCCTATGTTTTGTTTATTGAGGAACTGTCAAACACTTATCTACAGTAGCTGCGCCATTTTACATTCCCACCAGCAGTGCATGATTGTTCTAATTTCTCTACATATAACTTATTAATTTCTATCATTTTGGTTATAACCATCCTAGAGAGTGTGAAGTGGTGTCTTGTGGTTTGGGTTTGCATTTTCCTAGTGACTAATGATGTTTGGTGTCTTTTCATGTACTTGTTGGCATTTGTCTGTGTTCTTTGGAGAAAAGTCTATTTACATCCTTTGCTCATTTTTAAATTGGGTTGTTTTTCTTTTTGTTGTAAAATTTCTTTACACATAATTTAAACACTAGATCCTTATCAGATATATGATTTGCAAATATTATCTCACATTTTGGGGGTCATCTTTTCACTTTCATCATGGTGTCATTGAATCATGAAAGGTTTTAATTATGATGAAATCCATATTTTTTATTTTATCACTTTTAGTTTTGTTGTTATAGATAAGACGGCTTTACCTAACCAAGATCACAAAAATTCACTCATATTTTCTTTTAATAATTTTATAGTTTTAGCATTTACCTTTGTGTCTATGATTCATTTTAAATTAATTTTTTTTGTGTGGTCTGAGGACTTCATTTTTTGTATGTGGATAGCTAGTTGTCCCAGACCTATTTGTTGAAAAGACTATTCTCGCCCCATTACGTTGTCTTGGCATCATTGTTGAAAATCAATTGACCATAAATATGAAGGTTTATTTGCAGACTCTCAGTTCTATTCTATTGATCTGTATGTTTATCTTTATTCCAGCATCGTGCTGTTTTGATTGTTCTAGCTTTGCAGTAAGTTTTGAAATAGGGATATGTGAGTCCAACCTTGTTCTCTTTTTTAAGAGTGTTTGCCTATTCTGGGTAAAATCTCTAAATCTTAACAGTTATGGGATGCTTACTCTATGAATGTATGGGCGAGCAATAGATGCAGAAGACATCTTGATCTACCACATACATACTTCACTCACCCACATATACAGTTCCAGCTAGATTCTAAGTTACAAGAAGAAAGGGATGACTGGATCTGATTTATTTTCAGCTTTACGGATCTTGTCTACTCCTTTTTATTACACTGACTTGTTTCTCTGAGTTTAAAGGGAGGAAATATTACAGCCTAGTGGGAGATTACTGAAGGTTTCATGTAAGTGGTGGTATGGCATCAGCGTTTTAAAAGACTACTAAGATTTTGATGGGATGAAGAAACAGATTAGGCCAAAATATAAACCAAATGTGTGGGTTTTTTCGCACCAAGCAATTCTCCAATTCTTGGCAGACACCAATAGGGTGCCCTACAATTTAATTCATTCTGACACTAACTACCTTGAATTAGTGGAGACCCCACAGCTTAAGGGCTTGGTCCCACAAGACTGCCCCTGACTTCAAATGTCAATTGCAAGTCCCAGGTCATCACCTATACTTCTGACCAACAGGTTATAAATCAAGACTTCCCATGACCCCTTTCTAGGATTCAATAATTTGGTAAAATGGTTTACAGAACTCAGGAAAATGCTTTACATGCTTACTATTACTGGTTCATTATACATATCATAAAGGATACAAACGAACAGCCAGATGAAGAGGTACATAGGGTGAGGTCTAGAAGAAATGAGTATAGGAGCTTCCATCCCCATGGAGTTTGGGGTGTTTCACCCTTCCAACACGTGGATGTCTTCACCTACCTAGAAGCTCTCCAAAACCAGTCATTTAGGGATTTTATGGAGGTTCCATTACACAGACATGCTTGATTAAGTCATTTGCCTGTGGTGCTTGAACTCAATCTCCAGCTCTTCTTCACTCTCCAGCTGTCAGGGGTGGGGGTGCTAAAAGTCCAACCTCTAATCACCTGGATGGTTCCTCCGGTAACCAGCCCCCATTGGCCAAAAGTCACCTCATTAGCATAAACTCAAGTGTGGTTGAAAGGTGCTTAAAATGAATAACAAAAGACACTCCTCTCACCCTCATCACTCAAGAAATTCCAAGGGTTTTAGGAGCTCTGAGCCAGAAACTAGGGGTGAAGACTAAATATATATTTCTTATTATATCATAGTGTCACATTACTCAAGAATGATGAAGTAACTGAAGCTAAGGTGTCCAGCAAGACAGATGATAAAACATAAAAGTAATGTGAATAGTCTTTAAAGTCAACATGCTTACTATTTCATTGAGGAAGTACTGTATAACAGATCTATTTAATATTTGCAAATTGGAGACAGGAAAGGTAACTGATATTGATTGAGATCCTATTATGGCACAAATGCTTTATATAGATCTCTGTTAACCAATATCTTTACAAATATCTTGTGCGATAAACATTAACAACTTTTGTATATATGAGAATAATAAGGCGCAGAGGTGATAAATTATAAAGGTCCGGCATCATGAAAATGCCTGAACTGGGGTTTTAACTAAAGTCTTTCTGACCCCAAAGCCCAAGTTTTTTCAAATGAACTGTGATATTTGAGAAGATAATCAATGACTGACAAAGGGCCATAGAATTATTGAGGAGAATTTTGTGGAAGGCATGAATTGGGAATATATGGACCTAGAAAGTGGATTTCCTTAATGGAAGATCATGGGGTGGGATATGAAACTGATACTTGATAGATTTTTTTTTAATAAATAAAAGAAGAATAAACCACATTTCAAAATTAGGTAATTCAACACAACAGATTTCAGTACTTTACTATAAACTGTCTATAATATTTGTTGTTTCACATATTAAATCATATGACCCTCTTCTTCTATACCACATCTCTTTTCAATAGAATGCATTCACTGGAAATAACCAAGATTCTAGAAAAAAAATGAAATTTTAATATTAAAATGTTTTTCATTCTATGTTATCAGAGAAAAAAAATTGGGGATAATAGGAAAATATTCTGAAACCACTAAAAATACACTCAGTTAATTACTACATTGTTGACTGCAATATAAAGGAGAATCTATTTTATTAAAAAAATTTACACACAGCTCGTGACACATATTCCATAGATTTTGTCAGTTATGGGTGCAAAGTAATTGTCAAGAAACTAAAAGAAAAATGAGTAGTGTGCTTGATGTTTTTCTTTCAAGAAAGGGAACATTGTTAATCACCCCTGTGAGTATTTTGATGCTTTGTGGACTAAGGAAGTCTTCAGCAATTCTGTATAATTTGGGGCATAGCCTAAATTAACAGTAATCTAGTTCTTGATACATCCTTTGTACTAAAGTAATTTCTCACATCCTCAGTTATTTAATTGTACTTTGAACAGTTTTGGCAGGCAACTCATTATGTATTCTCCTCACTATATTTTATTTTTATTATACAAAGTCACATTCAAATGAAATGGATACATGCACCATTGACTTTAATAGGATTTTGCATTGTAAGAATAATATACAAGTACAGTGTACTGCATAGAAATATCTTCTGGGGTAAGAATAACAGGATTATTGTGGAATTCCACAGCCATATAGCTCGACAGGCAGTCATTCCTACAGTGATGGTTTTCTTTAGGGAGAAGTAGAAAACCGAAGGACAAGTGGTTTTAACAAGCCCACATATGTAATATTCATTTTAGAAAGTACTATCTAGAATGCTTCATAAATGTGAAATTGAATTTTTGTAATGCAAAAGAGTTAAGAAAACCATAAAATCTGTGTACTGTATCCAAAGTCATTTCTTGACAAGTGAGAAACCCATTTAACAAAGATTTCTTTGTAACTACAGTTTCTAAATGATTTTGTAATAATGCTCAGACCTCGATAAAGTCTCAGTTAGAAATCTGAGCCAATTGACTTTCTTATGAGGCTAAAAATGAGTAAAAAATGACCGTGATTGAGCAAATTAATTATTCTAAGAATTAGCATTTATTGAGCAAGTTTTCAGCATAAGGATGAACACCTAAAAGGTGGTAAAGAATCATAGTTAAAAATGTGTGATTCTGAGTCAGGTCTCTCTGGCCCCCAGTCTACCTGATTGGTATTGTGAGGATGAATTAACCTCTTAGGTTCTTCAACTGCAAAACAGCATAATAATAGCATATAACTCATAGTGTTTTTAGAAGGATTAAATAAATTCTGACGTGAAAAGTGATTAGTACAGAGTCTCGTATATAGTAGGCACTCCATATTCCCTATTATAATTCCCCAAATATACACCACAGAATACTAGTGCCACAAGATCCTAAACTATAACAATAAACACAAGCTAGTAAATGAATAACAACAGAA
This sequence comes from Tapirus indicus, assembly GCA_031878705.1. NCBI lineage: Eukaryota > Metazoa > Chordata > Mammalia > Perissodactyla > Tapiridae > Tapirus > Tapirus indicus. The sequence continues at coordinate 23,820,817 of CM062927.1, read as the reverse complement.
TATGGTGGCCAAATTAGTTTGTGAATCTCAAGTGGAGGATAGTATATGAAGAAATTACTCATGTACAGTCAGATGGTAAAGGCTTTGAGAATTATTGCTGTAATGGGAAATGTTTACCTTTTCCAACTGAAATGTATTAAAATAAACATAAGGCAAGAGGATAAATATTTAAGTAGCATTTTGTCATCTTTTGCATGCCAAATTGCTGTTTACATAAGGTATCATTTATTGTTGTATCTAGACTAACATCTTTCAAAGAATGTTTTCCAGACCATTAGTTGGCAGGGTTGTCATAAGAAAAGGGACAAATGCTCAAACAATTCTGGGAAAAAGCTGAGTTAAATAAATGTAAAAAGACTATCTTATCTTCTGTCTACCAATTTATTTTGCAGTAGTTTCGTGACTGTCTCTGGACAGTGGTCCTCAAGCTAGAGGATCTGAGATTGAGAGAATGAAAAATAATGAGTTATGGATGAAAACAGAGAAGAATGCTGCTCTTATTGGAGATACTTCTTCCATAAAGTCTGCATCTCATAGTGAGATACCTGTGGAATATTGTATTGTCTTCTGGGCAATGCTCTTTCAAGAAGCAGAAATGATCTATTGTCAGTTGAGATTCTTTTCCAGCCATCAACTCACCTTTCTGCCTTTAAATTTTAAGTTACATTTTAGAGGGAACCTTCTACTTTCATTTTCTCCACCCGTTTTTGGCCATCTTCCACCACTATTCCTCTGAAACTGCTCCCATTAGTCACCAGAGAGCCACCCAATACCAGATTACATGGAAATCTTTTTAGTCTTCCTCCATTTGAATTCTCCACCAAACCATCATTTCTATTTGAAAATGAAATTTCCAGAAATTTTTGTAGTAAGCCATATTGCTAGAATTCACTCATTGCTTTTTCTTATCTTCCTTTAAATATCTGTGTTGCCTCGATATTCTTGTGGTGTTAGTCTCTTCTCGAACTGATACACCAAAATTTCAATTAATATCAAAGGCTGTTTTATCCCCAGTCTATACCTCTAGGTCAGACTTTCCCTGAGAAGGTTAGACCTCTGTATCCACATCACATCTCCAAGAAAGTTTAAACTTAATGTGTCCTCAGATAGGCTCATCTTCTTCCCCTCTTCTCTTCCCCTTCCAGTTGCCCAAGAGACAAATTCACCAGTAACCTTGGCATCTTCTTTTACTCATATATCTAATCCGTGACAAAAGCTTGTCTTTTCTATTTCTTTGCTGTCTCCCAGTCCCCTCTTCTCATTATGCCAGTTGGACATATTCAATTCTGAGCTGGACGATTTCCCTTATCCTCCTATGATCAGTTCTAAAACTCTCCACTTCATTATAGACATTTCTGTCAAATATCCCTTTTTGGAACACACATTGAATCGTACCCCTCTCCTTCTTAATACCAGCCAGTGATTCCCTATTGCCTGCAGGATAATATCTGAATATATTGCCTAAGAAACAATGTCTTTCTTCCTATATTCTTGTTAAGACTCGCCACCTACAAGGGCTCCCCATCTTCCTAGAATCATACGTGGTACTCCAGCCATTTTACACAGACAGGGCTCTCTCCCACCTCTGCACCTTTGTATATATTGCTTCTCTGCCTGGAAAAGTTTTCCACCACTTGTTCACTTGGCAAATTTAGTTCCTCATCTCAACACAAATTGTGTGTCCACTCCGTGATTCAGGAAATCATAGCAGCAGGCTATAAGACTACTTCCTTGTGTAATGACTGTATGCTCTACTTGTATTCATGAAAATATGGTTTGCCTTTATCCCCACCAAGACATAAATGCTTTGAGGACATGGACTATTTTTTCATAGTTTTTTTTTTTTTTTTTTTTTTTATTGTCAGAAGCTAGCATGACTATAGCAGAAATTTTTTTAAAGGTATACATACAAATAGAAAAATCAGAAAAATTCTCATTGGAAGAGATATTTACATAGAAGAAGACTTGGATGAGAGCTAGTATGACTTCTAATTTGAGGCATAAACCATACTCTAGATTGAGTAGAATATTTTATTCAAAGAATTATTTTCCTTGGATGTGATGAGTTCTATGTCTGAGGAGGTAGTAGACACTTGTTGGGGATGCTATAGAATTGAAGTCTTTTCCAGTATATTAAAAATCACCAGTTCTATAAAGGATTATGTTTGATGGTACACAGATGGGAGAATTTATGCATTTCCTTTTGCAGTCACTTCATCTTTAAGACAAGTAATATTGGGTCTTTCACTTACTGTAGTAATATAAAATTTCCTTTTCATATCAATCTATTTTCACATAAAAGCAAATCAATCAATAAATTATGAATTAGTAAGACTACAGGTAGTTTGAGGACATACAAAAATGTAAAGATGTACTTGTTTGGATCACAGTGTGTTGCAAATCAAATGAAAAATACAAAAAGATGACTTTTGAAGTCCCTAAACCATTCTGTGATTCTAAATTTAATCTTTTTTTTTAAAAAATATAAGGCTCAACAGCCTAATTCACAGGTAGGATTCCAATGTCAATATGAATATTAAGTTCATTAGGTAACCTAGTTCAGCCCTTATTTTCTAAAACCTTGAATTTGAATTACTGATATCTACCTTAAGAGAATTCATCTGGGGTCCTTGTTGATTCAATTCATATTTAGTAAGAAGGAAAAACAAGCAATTCTTTTTCCATGATTTTCCTGTTGTCTAGTTATTTCTGTGAGCAATCTGTGCTTAGAAATGCAAATGCTCTTTGAATAGGTTGCATGTATATGAAAATGCATGTGACAGGCAGTGTGTGTGTGTGTATACACATATGTATTCTAAAGGAAACAGTCATGTAGCAGTTGTCATAGCAACATGGCATTGTTGAGCAATGTAAATAAGCACTTTTCACATAAAACCCACTATTGTCCTGACACTGTGACATTTCCCCCTAAAGCAAGCCTTTAAATCAATAAAAAGTTTCAGGACAAGGTAAAGGAGTTTCATGATTTATGCACTTTGAGGTATAAACCCCACAAAAGCACTTGGATACTTCCAAAGAAGAGAATTCGGTAGTCAGATATGCCTCTGCTACCTAAATTCTGAAGAAAAACTTTCAATAAATGAGGTCAAGGTGGTCACACTCGCGCATTCATCCCTTCTTTGATATTTTCATGGATCTTTATATGGATATTTTGGCCAGTACTATAGAATGGCACATACAATTAAACTATGAAATGGATTTTAGAGAGCAAGATCCCATTTAAAACCAAAGAATGTCTTAGGATTAGAGATTGATGGATATTGACATCTGGAACGGATCTCAAACACAATCTAGGCTAGTGTTTCCCATACTTGCTATCTTATCCCCTTGAAACTTTCATACATTTTTTTATCATATAAACTATAGTTACATAATATTTAAGAAATTATTTTTTAAAATTGTTTGTGAAGATTAAAATGTACATAGCCCAATATCTAATTCATGAGAGGTGCCAATCGAATGATAGCTACTATTATTTACAACACCTTTTCTTTTCTTCTTTGAATCATAAGCCACTTAAGTTATTAAAACATTGATATAGGACAAAATAAATTATATCATCCAATCTATACAAAAAAGATGCCCTTTTTACTAAATCCCACATAAAGCAGCCCAGAAGATCATTTTCCTCTTTATTTTACTTATTAATATAATATGAATTTAATCTAATTCTTACACTTTTCCTAGAATCTTTATACAGTTTAGAACACACCATCATTTCTTTATCCAAAGTATTTTACTAATGAGTTAATAAGATAATATGTGTGATGTGTGCTAACCTGATAGTTATTTGAACTTCACCTCTTTTCTTTCTTTCTTTTTTTTTTTTTAATGACTAATTGTTATTTAGGCACTCTGAAGTATTTTCTAGGGAGTTTAACTAGCTGTTGTAAATTAAACTATGAAGTCATGTCCTCTTAATTGAAGTGGAAGTGCAAATAATTGACCTTAAGCTTAAATACCTCATGTTCACGTAAGGGCGTCGTGTTCTAGCAATACAGGAAAAATTATCCCTCTTTCAGTATACAGGTTTCTAAAAGCTTAGAAAAGTCTTATGAGAAGGGAATAGATAAAACATGTCATATTGAAGGTCGTTGTTTCCCCCTGTAAAACAGCACAACCTCTATATCAATAATAATATTGTTGAATATATGGTAGGACATTTATCTACTTATTAATTTCTCTTTTTGGAGCAACAAATAACCATTGGTGACTAAAACACTGTTCTTTCTAAAATATATTTCATATGTGTTTTCCCTAATAAGACCTCAAAGTTTTGCTGAAAGCACGTTGTAAATCCATGGGGAGAAAACTTTTAATTTCAATTAAAAGTGATATTTAAAAGCGTAATTGCTGTAATACTTATATATTTTGACTACTCAGAATGGTTCTATTGGTAGCTCTGAAAATACATCTGTTTAAATAGCAATCCTAGGCTCCTAAAATGTTTACTAAACAAATGGATTGTCAGCTGTTCACTAAACTGTTGTTAATTTTATGTGACTATTTCAGTTTCTGTTAAAGATGTACTTTTTCTAAATTCTAAGATTTTTGGCCTTATTTCTTGCATCTCTAAACTTGGGATTTAAACTTCCCCTGCAAAACATCAAGAAGACCCGAATTTTCATTAAATGTTTCCCCCCTTTTCACGTGCATACACAATGTAGATCATTTTAGTCAAAGTGAACACACAGTTTTATATTTAGTCTTTCCACTTGAGGTTGCACCTAAACAACTATCGGGCCCTTGTTATGGTCATTGTAAGTGTATTTTTCAATGACCAACTAGTAACCTATTATGTTATTGTGTAATTTACTTAATCAGTTAATTGTTATACATTTTGGTGTGTTCAGAGTTCAGCATTAAAAGGATTTTTGAATCAAAATTTTCATGCATATAGCTTTCTGCCATGGGGTGATTCTTTCTTTTTTGTTTGTTTGCTTTGTTTGAAAATTTTAAATTTAGATTTAAATCACATATAATAGTATAGTATGCTCAGTATAAAATTCCCGCTTTTAAAGTAACAATTCAGTGCCTTTTAGTATACTCATAAATTGTGCCACCATCACTATTATCTAATTCCAGAACAGCTTCATCACTCCATAAAGAATATGTTTTCAATTCTCTTAGGTACATACCTAGGAATGGAAGAGCTGGGTCACATAACTTTGTTTGACATTCTAAAGTACTACCAAACTGCTTTTCAGAAAGTGGCTGCATCAATTTACATTCACACTAGCAATGTATGAGGGTTCCATGTTCTCTACATATTTGCCAACGTTTGTTACTAAGTAAATTTTTATTTTAGCCATACTAGTCGGTGTGAAGTGATAGCTCATTTTGCTTTCAATTTTCATTTCTCAAATCACTAATGATGTTGAGCAACTTTCATGTGCTCGATAGCCATTTCTTTGTCTTCTTTGGAAAAAATGTCTATTCAGATCCTTTGCCCATTTTTTAACTGGTTTGTCTTTTTTTTTTTTTTTTTTTTGGTGAGGAAGACCAGCCGTGAGCTAACATCCGTTGCTAATCCTCCTCTTTTTGCTGAGGAAGACTGGCCCTGGGCTAACATCCATGCCCATCTTCCTCCACTTTATATGGGACGCCGCCACGGCATGGCTGACAGGCAGTGCGTCCGTGGGCGTCCGGGATCCGAACCCGCGAACCCCGGGCTGCCAAGCGCGGACGAAACCGCTGCGCCACCGGGCCGGCCCCTGGTTTGTCTTTTTATTGTTGGATTGTAATAGTTCTTTCTATATTCAGAATACTAAACCCTTATCAAAATATTATTTTCAAATGTTTTTCTCATTCTGTGATTTGTTTTTTCACTTTCTTGATAGTGTCTTTGAAGCACAAAAGTTTAAAGTTTTAATGAAGTCCAATTCAGCTACTTTTTATTTTGTCACTTGTGGTGGTGGTGTCATATCTAAGAAGGCTTTGTCTAACCCAAGGTCATTAAGATTCACTCCTAAGTTTTCTTCTGAGAGTTTTATAGTTTTAAGTTAGTTTTAGATCTTGCTTTTAGGTCTAAGATACAGTTTGAATTAATTTTTACACATAGTCTGAGTAAGAGGTCCAATTTTATTCTTATGCATGTGGATAAATAGCTGTTCCAACACTACTAGTTGAAAAGGCTATTCTTTCCCCATTGAGTGGTCTTGGCACCCTTGCCAAAAATCAACAGGCTATTTCTGGACTTTCAATTCTATGTCATCGACATATGTTTCTATCTTATGCCAGTACCACATCTTGTTGATTGTTGTTGCCTTGCAGTAAGTTTTGAAATTTTGATAGAGGTTGTGTTAAATTAGATTGATTTGGGTAATATTGTCATTCCAACTATAGTAAGTCTTCCAATTCATGAATGTAGGCTATCTTTTCCATTTATTTAGGTATTCTTTAATTCCTTTCAATAATGTTTTGCAGTTTTCAGCATACAAATCTTGCATTTCTTTGGTTAAATTTATTTCTAAGATTTTTTACTTTTTGATGCTATTGTAAATGAAATTGTTCTCTTAATTTTGTTGTTGAATGCTTTGTTGCTAATGTTTAAAATACATTTTAATTTTCTATATTGATCTTATACCCTGCAAACTTGCTGAACTCTTTTATTGGTTCTAATAGAGTTTGTTTGTTTGTTTGTGGTTTTTTTTTTTTCCTGCAAATGGAGATAGTGTTACTTTTTCCTTTGCAGTCTGGATGCCTTTTGTTATTTTTCTTGCCTATTTGCCCCTGCTGGAACCTCCAGTACAATGCTGAATAGAAGTGGTAAAATCAGACATATTTGTTTTGTTCCTGGTTTAGGGGAAAGCTTTATGTCTTTCACATCTTTTCACAGATATGATGTTATCTGTACGTGTTTCAGAGATAAGCTTGACGGGTTGAGAAAGTTCTCTATTCCTAGTTGGTTGATTCATTTTTTAAATCATGAATGGATGTTTAATTTTTTTCAAATGACGTTTCTGTATTGATTGAGGTAATCATGTGGTTTTTGTCCTTTATTCTATTAATAGTGTACCACATAAATTGATGTTCAAATGTTGGATACATTTTTCTATGCATTCCTGGAATAATCCCCACTTAGTCACGTGTATAATGTTTTTTTATGTGTTATTGGTTTTAGTTTGCTCATATTTTGTCGATGATTTTTGCATCAATATTTATAAGGAATATTGCTCTAGAGTTTTCTTTTATTGAAATGTCTTTGTCTGGTTTTGGCATCAGCCTTATAGAACGATTTGGGATATGTTCCTTCCTCTTCTACTTTGTGGAAAAGTTTGTGAAGTATCATCGTTAATTCTTTAAATGCTTGATAGAATTCACTAGTGAAGTCATCTGATTCTGGGCTTTTCTTTGTGGGATGTTTTTAAATTATTAATTCAATCTTTTACTTGTTATAGATTTGTTTGGATTTTTTGTTTTTTTTCTTAAGTCACTGTTGGTAGTTTATGTACCTGGGAATTTTCCATTTCACCTAGGTTATCCAATTTGCTGGCATATATTGTTTATACTATTCCCTTATCTTCTTCTGGTAGTCCAGTAGTAATGCCCTCTCTTTCATTCCTGATTTTAGTAATTTGAGTCTCTTTTTCTCTCTGTCATCAGTCTAGTTAAAAGTTTATTGATTTTGTCATTCTCTTCTGAGTCAACTTTTAGTTTTTTTTCAATTTTCTCTATTGCTTTCCTGTTCTTTTGTTATTTATATCCAGTTTCATACTTATGATTTCCTTCCTTTTGTTGCTTTGGATTTAGTTTCCTCTTTGTTTCCTATATTCTTAAATTGGAATATTAGATTATTGGTCTGAGATATTTCTTCTTCTTCTTCTTTTTTTTTTTTTTTGTGAGGAAGTCCTGCCCTGAGCTAGCATCTATCGCCAATTCTCCTCTTTATGCTGAGGAAGATTGGTCCTGGGCTAACATCCACACCCATCTTCCTCTACTCTTTATGTGGGATGCCTGCCACAGCGTGGCTTAACAAGTGGTGCATAGAGCTGCACCCGGGATCCAAACCTGCAAACACCGGGCCACCTGAGTGGAGCATGCAAACTTAACCACTATGCCACCAGCCTGCCCCTCTTTCTTCTTTTTTAATACGTGTATTTAGAGCTATAAATTTCCCTCTAAGCTCTTCTTTGGTTCCATCCCTAAGTTTTGATATGTTGCGGTTTTGCTTTCATTCATCTCACAGTATTTCCAAATTTTCCTTGTGATTTCTTCTTCAATCCATTTACCACTTAGGGGTTTGTTGCTTAATTTTCATGAATTTCCCAAATTTTCTTCTATATCAATTTTGAGTGTAATTTTCTTGTGTTAGGAGAACATGCTTCTTGTAATTTCATTCATTTTAAATTTATTGAGACATGTTTTATGGCCTAACATATGATCCATCTGGAGAGGGCTCTACATGAACTGGAGAAGAATGTATATTCCCCTGTTGTTGAGTGGAGTGCTCTATAGGGGTCTGTTAGATCTAGTTCTTTTGTGTTGTTCCAGTATTCTATTTCTTTGTTGATCTTCTAATTGTTCTATTTATTATTGAAAATGGGGTATTGAAATCTCCATTCTTACTATCGAATTGTTTCTCCCTTCAGTTATGTCAGTTTTGGCTCATGTAATTTGGGACTCTATTTTCTGTTGGAATTTTCATTAGAATTTAATGACAGGGAAATGTAATTTATCATGGAAAAGGATACTACAAGTCCTAATGGAAGTCAATGATTACTCAGAAGCTAGGCTACATTTCCCTTGTGCAGAACTTAAAGAAGAGTAGCTGGGATCTCTTTATGGAGGTCTAAATATGTCAGTTCTCTTTCTAAAGTGGTGCAAATAATTCCAAAGAATCTCTCCCTGCTCTCTTCTCTTGTCTCTTTCTCACAAATACTACCTTTATAACTTTTCTTTTTCACTCTAATCTCAAACTCCTATTGGTGCAGGCTTATTATACTGATAAAATGAGGTTATACCCTCTATCTTATATATATTGCCTTTTCCTAAATTTTAAGTCCTCTCTGCAATAGATGTTTCTCTTACCCTAGCTTCATAATTCAGCACCATCTATCCACAATTTCCTAACTGAGGCTGAATCATATACCATTCCATTATAAGAACATTAATGAACTCAGTTTTGCCTATAAACATACTTCTACTTCTTTAATTTCATTCTAACCATTTTGAAAGGTTTCTACCATGGTGTTTGCTACCTCTGCCCACCTTTATGTTGGAATGTTCTGCACAGTCCCTTGCAGATTCTCATTCATCCTTTCTGAGGAAGGATGATCAAGCAATTAAAATCTCATCTTTTTGAAAACCAGGTCCAGCATTTATTAGCTGTACAATTTTGACAAGCTTTCTGGATCTCTCTAAGACTCAAATTCTCATTTGTGTGTTGGTAACTTTTACTTTATTAGATAGTTATGATGATAACAACTATAAATTCATTTAAAGTTTTAGCAAAGTTCATGGAAATAGTAACCACTCAAAAATACTAGTTATATAATAACAATATTATTTTAATTTTCTTTGGGAAATATTCCATGACCAACCTTCCACCCTGAGTACCAAATTTGTACTTCTTTATCAGCTGATATTTTCTCAGTCACCACTCTTACACATTAAAAATTACAATTTAAAAAATCACATAAAACTTTTTTTTCCTTGTGGCTGTGAACTTAAGTGTGGATTATATCAAATTCATCCTTGAACACTCAGGGCCGAGTGCAGATACCTATATAATTTGGTGGTTTTCATTTTTTTCAGTAGGCAGATTCTATACCAAAAAGAGTAGACATCAAACTGTTCTTATCTTATGCACTTTTCCTATTAATACATTTGAGTTCTGTCATGGGGGACATTTTTACACCCATTTACCATCTTGATCTTGGAAATGAAAAACTTTCAAGCCCTAAACCTTGACTAAAGATGTTTCAAATCTGTTCTTGATTTCAAATAAGCACGAGATAGGTGTCCTTACTACATTGAGTATAGATGTTTATAACATTTTAGCTTCCTTGAGGCAGAATGGAGAATCAAGGTCGAAACATCTATATGGGTTCAGTTAGATAGACTAAACATAAAATCTATGTACTTGTTAGATTGGAACAGTTTTCTGAAAGTCAGGTCAAAAATAAATACTGAACTAGAAGGTCAAATTGGCTGGTAACCAGGGAACCCAAAATTGATTTATTTTACAAAAGAGACATTTTCTTTCATTTGCTGAGAAGGTTTACTGTATGATATCTTGGAACGTGTGGTTAAGAAAAAAAATTAGGATCTAGGCTTGGCGTTGCTTTTTTAAAACATGTTTGATGTGTTTGCTGAGATAATGGGAGAGAATAATAATGAATTCTAATGAGTAGTATTATCCTACTATTTATCTGTAAAATACTTATTTCTAAAAGTGTTTACTGTGGCTAACACATATTTGTTTTTGATGATGCTTTCCTGTAGTGGAATATTTATTGATTGAACTTATTCTGGGAAGAATTTTAATCACAGATTAGTGAAGAAGTGTGACTGTCAGAAAAGCTCTGATTTATCACTAGTAATTCTCCCTCTATTACAGTCGTCCAAGATATTTTGTTTGCATTACAGCTTATGTCTTGTTTAACAGAAAATTGCACACTATAAAATATGTGTGGTAGTCATTGATGCTATTTACAAATATATTCTAGTTCTTTTCCTCTTTTAAGAATATGGCACAGGGCCGGCCCGGTGGCGCAGCGGTTTAGTTCGCGCTTGGCAGCTCAGGGTTCGCAGGTTTGGATCCCAGGCGCCCGCCGATTCACTGCTGGTCAGCCATGCCGTGGCAGTGTCCCATATAAAGTAGAGGAAGATGGGCACGAATGTTAGCCCAGGGCCAGTCTTCCTCAGCAAAAAGAGGAAGACTAGCAAGGGATGTTAGCTCAGGGCTGGTCTTCCTCACACACACACAAAAAAGGATACGGCAGGAGTGCACTTTCTCATCCTTTCAATATCATATGTGACCACAAGACTCAGTCAGATAATAAAATATGAGCGAAAGTGATGTGTGTTGCTCCTGAGAGGATGTATAGTCAGTGGCATGAAATATTATATACCTTTCCTTTTGCAGGATAGAGAAAGCACGTATTGAGATGATGTTTTCTATGCTGGTAACAAATTACCACACACTTATTGGTTAAAACAACACGCCTTTATTATCTCACAGTTTTTGTGGGTCAAGAGTCTGAATTTGGCTTAACAGAGTTCTCTGCTTAGGATCTCAGTAGTGTGCGATCAAGGTTTCGGTCACATTGCATTCTCATGTGGAGGCTTGAGGGGGAAGAATACATTTCCAAGCCCATTCAGGCTGTTGGCAGAATTCATTTCTGTTGCAGCTGTAGTACTGAAAGTCCAGGTTTCTTGCTGGCTGTTGGTTCGAGGCCATCTTTGGCTCCTAGAGGCTGCCCACAGTTCCTTCTCATGTGTGCTTTCCCAACATGGGCATTTATTTCATCAGGCCAGCAAGGAGAGTCTCTAGAAAGAAATCTGTCAGCAAAGTGGACTCTTTTTGTAACATAATGTAGTAGTGGAAGTCACACACTGTCACCTTTTCCACATTCTGTTGATTAGGTCAAAAATCACAGTTTTCACCAACTCAAGAGAAGAGGGCCACAAAGATGTGAACGCCAAAAGGCAGGAACCATGGGGGCCACTTGAGAGTCGAGAGTCCATCCATCACCCACAAGAACCAGTGCCCCCATCTAACTCTGTTGCGCATGGAACCTAAGTGATAAATAAAGCATTATTACATTAAACTGGAGTTTGGGGTGGAGGGTGTTTATTATAGAAGTTCATCCTGACTGAGAATATGGCATTAATGTAATCTTTGTGCTTCTTTTAATCCAGTTCTGACACGTTATTTTTATTTGTTTCCATTATATCTTATATACACCCCTTTATTACACCTTTCACACTTCTGCTTACTTCTTTCGTTATGTTTTTTTCTTCCTTTTGCTTGTGAACTATACAAGGTAACATCCAGACGTTTTTCCTCAGTACTTTGCACACTGCCTGACACGTGATAGAAATCTTCTCCTATGTGTCCTAAAATTTGTCTGCAGATTAAGTGTCAAGAATCATATTGATCTTCTGCACTAAATTCAATCACCATATAACTGCACTGAGTACATCAAATTTTGGCATGATGCCATTAACTATGTTGAGAGCCTTGATATGAAAGAGCCCCAAGAAACCCTTGTATGTACTAGAGGGTGCTGTTTATGATTTCAGCAATTCATTCATTGAGTCTTCATTGGGTGACTACTAATGGCCAAATACGATGCGAATCACGAAGGCAATTTTTCAGTTCTCAGCACTGGGAATAATTATACTTACCTGAAATGAAGTTTTGTTTTGTTTTCCTTTTTTCCCATATTACCAACTATAAATGTTGTAGCTGATCCATATTATGTCAATGGTGTGAGTATTAGAAGTGATTTGGACATGAATTTCAGCTAGCTTTGAGTAAGTTTATCAGACTCTATACTTCGTAGCATAATAACCTTATTCTAGTTCCATCTTCGTTAGTCACACTTGATCCTCTTCTACTTCATTTTTCTCACTTATTTTTTTTTAATTTTACCTTACTATACTGAATAAATCTTTGCTCTGAAAAGGGAGTAGGGCAACTTAAAAGGGTGGGAACAATAAATAAATAAATAGACGATAGGTAAATATACAAACAAGCAGGCCAGGATATGTAATAACACTTGATAAATGTTTATTGAATTATTTAGAAAATAATTACTTTACTCACATCTACAATGACAAACCAGAATAAGACCAAGTATTTGTGCAGTGAGAAAAATATAAGCACTGGAAATAAATGGACCTAAATTCAAATTTCAATTTTGCTATTAATGAACCACATTAAATGGACATTTTCCTCTAAATCTTCATTTCTTTATCTGTGAAATGAGCATATTATAAAATTTAAAGGTTTATTTTGAGAAAGGACTATATTAACATGTGCATGGTAGCCAGTGTATTGTCTGACAAGTATTAGTTAATAAATGGCAGCTGTTTGAATCCACATATTACCAAAGTCAACTAGTTTACTATATGTAGTACAAACATAGAACAAAAATTTGTACCTAAAATTGCTTTGTGTTTTTTGAAGAATATCACAACCTTAATTCAATTAAATAAATGACTTTTTGTTTAATAATCTGGATTTTCTCATTGCAAAGATAATGGAAAAATTATCCCTGATTAACAGAAGCTTAACAGTTTCTATAAGGGGAGATGGATATAAATAACAGAGATTTCATAGACTGTACAGACTATTAATGGTGCATGATTGTCTTCAATTCTTTCACACTGGAGACAAATATATTAACAGTGAAAACATTCCTAGTTCATGACTAGACCAAATATATTATACAAAACTCCTTACACTAACACACAAAAAAATGCTTTTCTTGCTGTGTTTTCCCCTCCTCCTTCATTCCTTCCTCTCTCCCTCCCTTCCTTCATCCCTCCTTCCTTCCCCCTTTCTTTCCTTCTTTCTTCAAAAGCCTTCCTTCCTTTTCTCATTCTACAAAGATTTAGAAGGAAGGATACATTCTCTGGTCTCATTCAGCTTACATTACTTGGGAATGAGGGGACTGTTGGAAAGAGAGACATAAAATAGATGGGCAAATAAACACACACTATATCAAGTGGGAAGAAATGCTATTAAGGAAAATAAAACTGGATAAGGGAGAGAAAGTGGTGGCAGAAACCAAAAGTAAATGGTAATTGCTAAGTGTGCAAGTTTGTTCTAGGAATAGCAAGATAGCGTACCTGGAGCAAAATATGAGAGTGGGAGAGTAGCAGACAGCAGGATTGGAAAAGAAGGGAATGATGGGCTAAATTCCAAGAACCCAGCATAACCCTGATGCCATGGTCTTCAGTGATTCTGAGCAGGGCTTTAGAGAGTTTCCTGTGCTTCTAGCAGAATCCTCCATGCTTGCCTGAATCACTTTTGCACTGTGGTTAAGAAACTACATGGGTGTTCTTTGGCATTGTCAAGACCAGCAGAAGAGTGGTGTCATTAAGGGCATGCTAGGATTGATGAATACTTTCTGTCAGCTCTATTGAGTATGACATTGGATGACATCACCACCCATGTTCTTGTCCACATCCTAAATTATAGTATCAGCCTCAATTTTGCACATAGAGACAGAAATCACTAAAGCTTGTCAATCAGTTCTACACCCCCTCACAAGTCACCTGGATTGTCTCCATTCTTAACACCGTTACCCTATTTGAAGCCACTGTAATCACCCTACTTGAAAAGCTGCCATAGCCGCTGAAATGATCTTATAGTTTAGCAATGCCCTCTCCAACAGTAGACAAAGTGATCATATTTGTGTTTGCAAAATTTTAAATTACTTAAAATCTCCAAATGGCTTCCCACTTCCCTTCTATAGATAGGAATAGAAATTAGGGATCTGATCATGGAGGGGCCTTGATATGTATATGCCCTTCCCTACCTCTACCCCAGCCCCCATCTTTAAATCTCTCTTCAATTGTACTGGAATTCCTTCAGTTCTCAGTCCTGACTTTTCTTCTGGATGGAGAAATCAACACATGGACTCTTATGTTCTTAAGTAATCCTGTAGATATCCTAATCCTTCTTCAAATTCCCCAGAATATCTTCTTTAACTATCTCCCCTACAACTAAGTTTCATGTCCATCCTCTAATTTCCTTTGTCATAATGCCTTTTATGATGCATTGTAATTGCCTTCTTTTGGGCTTTATTTTTTTTCCCAATAGACTGGAAGCTCATTGTGGACAGGGAACTTATGCTGTCCAGAGGTTAGGGTAGGTCCTGGCATATGAATCATTCAATAAATATTGTTGAATAATGGAAGTCATTAATGATGGAGTAAAAATTCAATTAGTTCACTGAATTGACCAGCCATTTGGCTTTAATGAGTCTGTTTTGCTCTGATGTCTGTGGAAGAGCAAATGGCATGAGTTTCCGACTTACAGTATATGCAGTTGAATTTTGATTTCCTCCTTGGATTTGTGCCAAGGAGCTCAGGAGAGAGCCATGTTTTCATACATCACAAATGAAGAGCTGAAAATGAACTTCACCCCTTGATAATAAGCTAACACCTTGTTATACTATCAGGAATATTACTCCAATCCTTTCTGGTATGTTTGTTTTTATGTATCTCCACAATATTTTCTATTGAAGAGAAAATTCAAGGTATCTAGCTAATAGTGTCATAGCCCTATGGCAGCATTTCTTAGTTGAAGCTAAATTTGTAAATTTAGTGTGAAGAATAACTATCATATAGAAGAATTTGTCCATTTAGAAAAAATGAAAAGACCTTGTTACTTCAGTATAAAAGAAAATAAACATAGGTTTGGCAAATAATTTTGAAAAGTAAGATTTTGGAGATTTTCCAGAGAGATTTTAATTATGCTTAAACTATATTTCCAAAGAAAATGTCTCCTTTAAATAAATAACTTCTGAGACACAGGTATGTTGCTTTAAATTAGCCCAGTACAGCATTATCCTGTGAGGATGATAGTATATTGTAAAAACACTTTTCAGGTTTAATCTATTTGATAGATTATTTATCTGGGTGACTTTCCAGAGGAGTTCTTTAACTCAGAATATTAATACTAAAAGAACTTTTTAACTACTGAAACACTGTATATAGAATTCTATTCTTTATACTTTACAGTTATCTTACACGTGCAATTTTATACAAATTTCAAATCATGTAAGTTGATGTTTATAATGTCTTCTCATTCCCTTGTCACCAAAAAATTGGTGAAAAACTTCAATTAATTTTGGTTTGCAGAATGAGCTGCTCTGTCTTGTTGCTCTTCTTGCAGTTTCCAAGGTTTGCTCACTTACTTCTGCTGCCCTGAGCTGCTGGTATCCCTTGCTCGTTTACATTAGGACTCTGTATACTTATCAGGACTCACATAAAGGAAAGGTCAGCCTCACTAATATTGCTCCAAATTCATGTTATCTTTAATTTTCTAACTATCCTATTCTTAAGGAGGCTTTGCCTTCCCTATCTATGTAGTTCTAAAATGGCTAGTGATCCTAACATTTTGCATGGAATGGTTTATGTCCTTGTTTGCACAGCTCTTGAATATTTACCTTGCTGTATTCTGGGTGTTCTTTGTTCTTCCTTTTTCCACTCTGATAGAGGAGATATTTTAACTCTGTTCTTTTGGTCATGAACAATACCTCACTGGTTGACTTTTAAGCTTGAGTGTTTGGGCAGAAATATGGCAACGGCACCACTTCCTGTGTAGCACCATGCCATTTCCTGTGTAATCCTACCGTTCTCAGTGTAATATCATTAAACAATTCCCACCCGCTGGACTGTGACAGCTCACAAGAATTTCATTTAATCATTTCATGCCCAACACTGTGTGAACTGCCCTTTCCCTAGCTTTGGTTAAGAAAGCTTGGTAGGCATAGCGTATACACATCCAATTAAATAAAAAAGATCAAACTATGTCTGTGCATAAACTGAACTACCTATTTTTAAATTATTGGATATGATTTACTTACAATGCTTCAAACCTCCAAAGTAAATGCCAACTTGACTTAAAAATTTTTTTTTTACAGAATTGTAGTTTCCTGAGTCTTAGATGCATTTTAAAATATGGTGCCAAAGTTTATTGTTGTTCTTGTTCTCAGTTTGATTTGTTTTCTAATATTAGCTTAAACATTTTAAAAAGCATCCGTAGAAGAAGCAATAAATATGCATAATGCCATTTATTGTGGTCTTCTCTGCATTAAACATTGTACTGGGCATTTTAAATCCATTAACTTACTTAATCATCACAAAACTCTGTAAGGTAGAAATTATTTCCATTTTTATAGATAAAAAAGCTGATATTCAAAGAAGTTAAGTGACTTTCCTCCAGAGTATCCAAATACCAAGTGACAAAACTGATTTAATCTCTGATTAGCTGACTTTAAACCCCAATCGTTCCCAGATTGCCTTTTTAAATAATATTGCCTAAAATGTACATTATTTGTTTTTATGATAACAAAGTAGAGAAAGCTATTATGGAAGTCCAACCAAAATACTGCAGCTCCTAGATATACCACCAGTCTATTCTGTGTCCAAGGTCCTGTTATGTAATGTAATTTTTCTAAGAATCACTTATTACATATAAAAGGGGGAAAATAATGCATCAAATCATACTGAAAAAATAAAAATGAGATACCACGCACTGGATAATGTGCTAGTTTAGCATCTCATATACGTTAAATGTTTAGTCAAAGGGAACTATTAATAAGACAGTTTTAGCCATTCAACTATCATAATTGGGCACCTTTAAAATTCTAGACATCATGTTGGGTATTAGGGATATAAGGGTGAATAATACACAGATCTTGTCCTCAAGTAAATTAAAGTACAGTGGAGAGAGAATGCATCCTCAGTTTATGTCAGTAGTTTTTTTTATTATACCTGGAGCTATAACAACCAAGTTTTGTAATGGAGGACTCTCAAAAGAGAAGGTTGGGAGGGTTTCTAGAATCAAAGGAGGAACCTCCTAATGAAAGGAAACTTGAAGATTTAATGACTGGCATCTACTGTTCTCTGCTAGGACTTAGTGTGGCCTAGTCAATAGTGTTACCTTTGTCCTACATTCAGGGAACTGTCTTAGTGGATGGCTATTAGCCTTCAGAGATGACCTCACTAATATTGTTTACTTTCTGAAACCTTGTTGTGAGTCCTCTCTCCACATTTCTAAGCCATTCTACAGACTCTCTACTTTTCAGCTTTCAATATCCACCCAGCACTATATTCAGCAAGCAAGAATACAGGAGAATGTGTACATCTTCCAGTCTACATGAACTCTTGAAAAAAATTTTAGTGTATCACTGTATCAGGTGCTCAAAGTCCTTTCTCACATTTTGCAGGGGGTTGTTTGTTATTTTATTGATTTTGGAATACAAAAAGAAAGAAAAAATGGTGTGAAAGCCACAGAACCCAAGGTATAAGATTTGCATATTCATCTACTTAAATGTCTTACTGTAATAGACTATAAAATTCTAAAGTTGAAAAAGTTTTATGCTCAACACAATGCCTAGAAAAATTTAAGAACTTAACAATTTCTTAATTTCAATTAAATTGAATTCATTAGAAAATATCCATTTACCACAAAATAGTTATGTAAATTTCCCAGTAGGCAAGTTGAATAAGGCAATTATGTTACTGATCTCTTCAAATTCTTGCAGTTGAAAGTAACTTTTACTCCTTCATCCCTCATTGAACATCCATCCATTAAATATTTGTTGGCTATGTCAGGCATAGCACAGGGTCACAGTGAAGCCATGAAAATCACATGTATTGTATTTTTTCAACCCAGATTTCCAAGATTGTTTGACTGATTTTTGCATTTAAGCTCCAGCCTCAAATGTTTCTGAAGGACAGGGGTAAACTGTGCTAGCTATAGTCTGGCAATAATGAAAATAAAATTTATAATGAGAATATATACTTTACACTTAACATACTCAGTGACAAAGCATTCATCTCAAGAATGACTAGATATTAATAATTCCCAATCTAGAGAGAAAATCAAAGAAGCAAACAATTCTATTATGTAAATACCAGCAATTTATTGTGCAGTTAGAAAATAACAACCTCTAAAAATAAATGTTTGTAACAAACTATCTCATGCATATAAGTAGATCAACAATTTATTTCATGTTTCTGTGAAGCTTGCTGACAGATCTAATACACAAGGTTTCTTGTCTAAGAATTTATCTTCATTTGTTTCATTTTGTGTTTGTGCTAAGGTCATATTATTATTCAAATAACATACATATCTGAGATTCCTGAAATACATATTTTCTTCATTCTTAAAGCTGATTCTGAAAACTGAATATCCCAAAACTTTTTGATAGGATAAAAAATCAGTTTCCTAGAGTTAAATGGAATAGTGGAATCATGTATTTTAGACTTAGAAATCTCTTCCATATTGACATTCATTTTCCAGCCTCTTTCACTCATGCATTACATACTTATTGGACATTTTTATTTGCCAGGGCTTATACCAAATATTATAAATATAATATCGAGTAAAACCAGGTATAATCTCACAAAGGTACAGTCTGGCGGGGAAAGCAGACTGTGGTAAGATAATTATACACGTGGATGTAAATTCTCAATTGTGGCAAGTTTTATGAAGGAGACGAACACGAGGATACAATAGGAGAGGAATATGAAGGTCTTTTGCCTTAATCAGGAAAGCCAATGACAACTTCCCTGAGGAAGAGAGAGTTGGAGTAGGAAGCTCTCCACTAGAAGGTGTTACACTGCATGCCTCCCCCCAAAATGAATAAAATGAGGATTTTCAAGAAGAGTGGCATGGGATTCCACCCCTAAAAACACCCAGGTTAATGAATTAACTGTGACAATGGCAATCTGTTGAGTATTACTTTCACCCCCCCAAATCTTGGAGCACCATACCTTGAGAAGGATCTTCCCACTCTCATGAAGTGCACTCTATACTTTTGTCTACTTTTCCCAGAGAGAGATTTTTTTTTTCCAATATCTCAAGCTAAATAAGCCTGAAGAAGGAAGATCGTGGTGATTGAACCAGAAAATGGAGACCTGATGGATAGTTCAACTAGAATTTAGAATGACAAGGAGAAGATTAAAGGCTAACCTGAAAACACATTTGGGAGGATGAAATGGAAGCTGAGCAATTATTCTCAGCCTTCACTGCAGATAAATAAAAGGAGATGAGTCAAAATTACATCACTTTTATTTTAAGAAGATAGCAGTATGCATTACCAAGGTACCTATGCAGTGCCTACAAGTCATTAAGAATATGTGTCCCGAATGGAAAGAATCTTATCTCCCCAGAACTATTCCTTCCTTCCTCTCTCCTCCTTTTTTCTTTAGTGGCCTACCAGCATCAGGATCACTTGAGCTCAAAACCATAGACACTATCTATGACATTACTACATCTAATCAGTGGCCAAGCCCTACATATTCTACCTCAAGAATATCATTCATAGTTCATCACCATTATTGTAATTCAAGTCTGCAATACATCTTACATGGAGTATTTTAATAGACTCTTAAGTGGTTTGCTGGAGCTCAGACTCACACTCTTACCATCCATTTTGCACATCGTAACCAGTGTTCTTTCCTTAAAGCACATCTCCATGCACGAGATGTCCTTTCACAGACTTTACTTGGCAGGCAATAGGGAATTACTGAAAGTTTTTAAACCCATTAGCATGCAATTCACAGTTTCTCTCAAGAACTATTTGTAACAACTTGTATTGTTCTATCTCAATTAAGATCTATTCCTGTAATGCATTTTAATAAATTTTTAACAAATATTTACTGAGCATCTACTGTATAGTGGAAATTACGGATATAAAAATAGAAAAGAGAGGAAAGGCTTCTCTACATAGCTGGTGAACTAATATAAGCCAGTTCTATGTTTTAGCATTTAGCAAGCTACAAAAACACCAAATATTACCCAAGTGTCGTGGGGATGCATGGGAGAGAAGAGTGATTCTAGTCCAGTCTATTCTGTGATATTCCTTCTTTTGAGTTTCCTGTTATGAGTATATCAGAAACTGCCTAACTTCTGTAAAGTATGTTTGGATATGAGGGTAATGACTTCAGAAGTTGAGAATTGTAACTGCTTCCTTGTGTTGTCTCTGCCTTTGCACATGATTTAACTATGTTACAGACAAATCACTGTGTCATTGCTATTCTCATAACATTGCATGGCAATGATGCTTTCTTTTGAGGACCTCAAGGCATATTTATTTATTTATTTGTGAGGAAGATTGGCCCTGAGCTAACATCTGTGCCTGTCTTCCTCTGTTTTGTATGTGAGACACTGCCATAACATGGCTCGATGAGCAGTGCATTGGTCCATGCCCGGGATTCAAACCTGTGAACCCCGGGCTGCCAGAGCAGAGCATGCAGACTTAACCAGTACACCACCAGGCCGGCCCCCTCCAGGCATTTTTCAGTGTCACTATTTAATATAATTTATATTTAGCCTTTTTTATGGATGTATGTGACCATATTTTGTAAATGAAGAGGTGACATTGTTCCTTCTTTGGCTTTTGGTCTCATTTGAGAAAGTCTATATTGAATTTGCTATGTTAGTTATTTAATATAAGAGATACTTGATTTGTAGTTACAATGTTTAGCTTAGGTTTTAGTTCACTAGTTGTCAGGCTTGAGTACAAAGACACACACATGTATATACTCACAAACACACTATAGCTTGAAAAGGTGCTTAAATTCAACGGAAGTGACTGAATTTGACCCTTCTTTAATGTATCTGTTTATAAACAGGCCTATGAATGATTTGTGGAACTTCTCTACAAGTTAGAATCCAAAATCGAATTTCCCACTTTCAAGATTTTCTATATTACTGGGGAAGATCTCAAAGTAAAAGAATAACATGATCTCTTCCAACATCCTACCCTTAAGCCCTGGAAATGAACATTCTTATTTGTTTGTTTTTAAGCGATTGTGTCACTAACAGTGGCAACAACACGATTTAGCGCAGAGAGTATAGGTTTCAATCAGGCAGACCTGAATTTGAATCCAGTGTCACTGTTTCTTAGCACCGTGGCCTTTTTAAATGGTTTACTCTTTCTAAGTCTCTGTGTTTTTGAAAAACAGTCACAATTTGGACTTCGAAGTCCTGATGTGATGAGATGAAAACATGTAAAGGACTGAGCATGTAGCGGGTACTTAAAATACGTGTCTCTTCCTATCTCCATATCTGGCATGTTTGTGTAAACCAGAGTTCATTTTGGAAATATTTATCCATCCTTCATTTTGTCCAAATAAAATATTCCCCTATTCCTCCCAGCCGCCAACGACTTTAAATTCAAGCTGAGATAAGCAAATGGAAATGCTAAAGGGCGAAGGACGAGGTCAGATCTATGGGCATAAGAACAGAATAATAATCTAAATATCAGCCCCTTTCCCCATTCCTCAGAGGATGTGTCAACTATTTCAGGCAGTTACACTGACTTCTTTGGCCACTGGTGTGCCATCAGGGTCTCTAAAACGGAAGTGCCCAAGTGAGACAAACTGGTCTGTGACACTGACACAGATTTCAAAGGCACCTAAGAAATTCCTTCAGACAGCTCACTTGCTGGGAGAATCTAGCACAGAATCAACAAAATAAGAAAACTAGGACATAGATCATTTAAGTCTGTAATTGCTTTGAGGTTCACCAGAAAACTAGGATCATATCACAGAATATACTTTGCTTTGCCTTCTTTCTAAACCCTTTGCTTCTCTCTCTCTTTTTCTCCCTCCCTGTTTCTAATAGATTCCAAAGACAGAAATACTAATAATTCTGACAAAGTTAAATCTGAATACATTATTTTTATTTGCTTAGTTCTGATATGGCCAAGTGTTTTCATTTTTTTTTTTTTCATTCACTATTTATCTTCAGATAATTGATTTGAATTGTAGGAAGATGTGGTTCGTGACTGCATGATCATATTAAGGATTTGCTTAGTATCAGGTACTGAAGGGGTAAAGGACACAGTTCACACATTTGTGAAAATCACAGGCTAGGTGGGGAGACTGGAATAACAAATCTTAAAGACGCAATGGGATTTGTTATAATGAGTGTCTCCATGCAACTAGCTAGGGGAGCTTGAAGATAAAAGTTACTATGTTTCAGGGGTGGGTTTAAGCAGTGAAGCTGACTTCTCTCATCTCTTCTGAATCTTTGAGGGCCGATAGAGGTTTGCTGCTAAGCACACTTGAGTGGGGGTGGGGGTGCACAGTGACTAAAGGGAAGGGAAGGCCATTTCATGAAGAATATGCAGAGCATATGTGAAGCCATAGAAACCAAGTGACTAAGTATTTGGTGGGCTGAGGAAGTTCAAAACAGTGGATGGAGCGTGGTGGAGAGACATTTCCATGTGCCTTTTACAGCAAAATTTCATGAAAAGCTGTCTATATTGTCTACTCCCTTGTCCCTTTTTTAGCTCAGCCTATTCCTGTCAGGCTTACATTTGAACTACTCCACTGAGATCACCTCTGTCAAGGTTACCAATGATCTCAAGGTTGACAAATCCTGCTGTTAGCCCTCCTCCTCATCTAACCTCTCATTAGCATTTGATCAAATTTCTTCCTCTCTGAAGCAACTTCACTTGTTTTTCAGGACGCACACACTCCAAGGTTTCCTCCTACGTCATTGGTTTCTCCATTTCATTGTCCTTGGCTGATTCCCCACGTCTTCCTGACCTACAGACATTGGAATTCCCCAGAGCTAGTCCTTGACCCTCTTGTCTAATCTGTCATCGTTCGTTACCTAGGAAATTTTATTCTGTTTTACAGAATTTAACTTAGACAATGAGAAATCCCACATTTACAGATCAATTCCCAAGCCCCACACCCAGCCCAGAGTTATACATTTAACTGCCCACTACAGATCTTGATTTAGCTATCTAATAAACACGGCAAAATTATCATGTCAAAAAGACAACTATTAATATTCCCCACCTTGGTGCGTGCACTTGAATGTAAACATGAGTTACATGCACACACACACACACACACACACACACACACACACACACACACAAAACCACATCCCCACCCTGGTTTAAACAATTTTAGCAAATGATGCTTGACCAAGTCAGATCTCTAGGAGTCATCCATGGCTCCCTTTTCCTCTATGCCTTGACTGGTATCTAGTAACAGTATCCTGAATTTAACAATTTATCATCACCCCCACTATTACCAACCTAGACACACTAATACCAAATTTTTACAATATATGCCTACCAGTAAAAACAAAGAAAAAGTCAGCATAGATGCCATTATATAAATGTGTTTATTAATTTCAAATTATATATAATTACTGTATTATTACACTGACAATGAAATGAACAGGATTTCAAACTATTTTAATTTACTTTATTAAAGTAGTATAGAAAACATTCTTGCTGACAGTAAAAGCACTGTTAACATTTTAGGGGCAGTCATTTCACTAACATGGCTTCATTATATTTGAAAATCTCGGTTTATTAATTTGAACTTAGAACTAGAGTTCATCCCACAGATTATTCTGATACTATTTTTAGTGACTCCCACAACTCCAAAAATTTCATTTTTAAAGATTCAGATTGTGCAGATCCCTTTTTGACTGAGTTTCCTCCATCATGTCCTTTAGATTTGTGAGTTTTATCCACTAATTGTGAGCTTTTTCCTGAAATTAGGGCACTAAAAGTGAACTTTCCTTATGAAATCAGTTATCCTCACAAACTTATCAAATGTTGCATCTTCATGTTTTTAACACACAAATTCAAAATAGACAAGCCCTTAGAAGATTTGTAAGGTGGTTAGAAAATTCTATTTCCAGGCTTTTAAATGGTATAGGTAAGAGAGTTTTTGTGACACGTTTAACATAGTTTTCAGCAACAAAAGCCTATTAAAGAGAAACATTTTCAAATATCCATTTCCAAGATGCTGTCTCTGAAGCACACTTTATGTTTTTAAAGCTGTTACTATCTCACTCATTATAAAACACAATGTTGATCTTGAAAGAACAAATTAGTCCATTTCTTCCAAAAAATATCTTTTAATAGCTTAATACTAATAGCCATTTGTTACATGAAAGCACTCAAATTTGATACACATCTCTCATCTTTACATTCAACAACTCTTTTAAGTACTTGGACACAAATTAACAAGAGAACTTCTGTGAAGTGTGTAAAATGTTCATTGTCCCACCCCATCTCATTTCAAAATAATGTAACAAGTCCAAAACTGAATGAAATCTTTCTTTTGTATTAGATATAAAGATATTATCCTTTAGCGTGTAAATTGCATTATGTAGCAAGACACCAAAGCAAACAAATAAACAAGGAAGTGAACAGGGCATCTGTGAACACCACATTGTCGAGGGAAATTGACTGAAAGCAGAAATTTGTAACACTTGGGGATCTGACCATTGCACGGTGTGAACACTAGCCTCAATCCAGACTGTAAATAATAGAAAAGGTTAATTTCTTTTTGTGAGGAAGACCAGCCCTGAGCTAACATCCACTGCCACTCCTCCTCCTTTTGCTGAGGAAGACTGGCCCTGGGCTAACATCTGTGCCCATCTTCCTCTACTTTGTATGGGATACCGCCACAGCATGGCTGACAAGCTGTGTGTCGGTGGGCGCCCGGGATCCGAACCCGCGAACCCGGGGCTGCCAAGCGTGAACTAAACCGCTGCGCCACCAGGCGGCCCCAGGTTAATTTGTTTAAACATTAGACAATATTATAAATGGAAGTTCTAACAGTTTTTTTCTCTAACATTTTTATTTACCTGTGTCCTTGGCTCCCTGCAGAGCATGCACACTGCATTAATGATCCTCCGTTAATGCAGTAACCTCTATTATCCTCTCAGCAGACAGGATCATCTTTTAAGACACATATAAACTTGTCATCAGGAAAATGCAAATGAAACTACAAACGCTCATCAAAATGGCTAAAATGGAAAAATTGGAAAATACTGTGTTAATTAGGTTGTGGAGCGACAGGGGCCCTCATGCACCAGTAGTACGAGTATACTTTGGTACGGCCATTTTGGAAAATTATTTGGCAGAATCTACTAAAGCTGGACATATTCATTCCCTAATACCAAGCAACTGCACTTCAACCAAACAGAAGTGCTCACTATTTCCCCAAAACAGAAATCTTCATAGTAGCACTATTTGCAAAAGCCAAAAAAATGGGAAACTATTCAACTGTCCATCAAAAAATTGAGTAATGCATATTGGTATATTTCTACAGTATAATAAAACACAGTGATGAAAAAGAATAAACTGTTGCTGTACAAAATATGGGGGGAAAGGCCCATAGATATAATTTGAAAGAAAAAACAGATACAAAATAATACATAGTCTAAGACTAGTGTTATGGACTGAATTGTACCCCCGCCCCCCCCAAAACCCTCATATGTTGAAGTCCTGACCCCATGTGACCATATATGGAGATAGGTCCTACGTAAGGAGGTAAAAAGGGTTCAGTGAGGTTATAAGTGTGGGACCTTCATTCAGTAGAACTGGTGGGTGTCTACGAAAAGAGGAAGAGACACCAGATGTCTCTGTCTCTCTTTCCTTGCATGCAGAGAAGAAAGGACACGTGAGGTCACAGTGAGAAGCTGGCCAGGAGGAGAGTCCTCACTATAGACTGTGTGTGCTGGGGTCTTGAGCATGGGCTCTAGCCTCCAAAACTGTGAGAAAATAAATGTCTGTTGTTTAAGCCAGCCAGTCGGTGGCATTTAGTTATGGGAGCCAGAACAGACTAACAGATACCATTTACCTATGGTGACAGAGGTCAGGATAGTAGCTACCTTTGTGCACAAAGGGACACAAGGGAAACCCCTGCTTCTTGATCTGGTTTCTGTGTGCTGGTTACATGAGTGTGTTCAATTCATGACAATTTTTCAAGCTTAGCATTTTTGATGTGTGGATATATCTGTAATTATATCTCAAGAAAATACATATGTGTATATGTTATGTATCAGGGTGTGTGTGGTGAAATAATATTGCATTTCAAAATATCTCAAGGGTTTATTATTACATTCAGCATCAAATACAAACTCCTAACTATGAGCTATAAAACTCACCATAAGGCCCACCCATATCTTAATAACCCCATATTCTTAACAGCTACACTATGCTTCTTAATCACTCAATACCAGCCACACTGGACTTCTTACCAATCCTTAAAAATGTTTAACTCATCATCACCTTCACATTTTCTTTTTCCTTTGACAAGAATGTTAAACTTTGAGAGCTTTGAATGGATTGCTTCCTTGACAGTCTATACACAATAAGCCGCCTTCTCCATTTCTCTCTGGTCCTTAGACTTCATTGTTTTTATTCATAGTATCATTTAGTATGGTTTATACTTATGTGTCTATTATTTTTTTCTCTTACTACTAAAATGTTTCCATGAGGGCAAGATTCTCAGCTGTCTTGTTCTCAACTCTATTTTCATACCTAAAACAGTGTCTGTGTGAGATAATAGAAAATATATTTATTGGTCTTCCCCTACCCTTTCAGATCTTGGACATGTCCTTGACACAGAGCTCCTAAAACCCTTGTAAATTTCCTAAGTGATGAGAGTAATAATGGTGTCTATTGCTTGTTAATGAGGTGACTTTTGAAACGTACTAAGAATGGGGGCTGGTTGCCAGGGAATCAACCATGTGATGAGAGATTTGGACCCTTCAGTCCCAAGCCCCCTGACTTCTGGGAAGGAGAGAGGGGCTGGAGGTTGACTCATTCGCAAATGGCCAATGATTTAATCAACCATGCCTGTGTAATGAATCCTCCATAAAAACCCAGAGAGGACTGGGTTTGAAGAACTTATAGGTTGATAAACACTTGGAGGTGCTAGGAGAGTGGCTCGCCCGGAGAGAGCACGGAAGCTCTGTGCCCCTTCCCACATACCTTGCCCTACACATCTCTTCCATCTGGATATCCATCTGTATCCTTTATCATATCCTTTTATAATAAACTGGTGTTAAAAAATGATTAAAGATGACCATTTAGGTGATGCAAACAAACTTTATTTAGCACTTCAGGAAGCCGACAGTTTCCGTTCAGAGAAATGCAAAATGGAACAGAAGGCAGGAAGCTTTTATAAGGTAAAGAATAAAGAACAAGGGAGAGATGAATAGGAAATATCTGCTTGTCTGGGGCCACGTAGTCAACCTTGTTTGGGGTGAGAAGGTCCAGAGGTAGCTTGGTCTTTGGGGATTGACTCACTGGATATACTGCATTTCTGATCAAGCAGCCCATTTACAGGGGCACGAAAGTTATCTAAGGTTTGGTTTGCTGATATGGCACCCAGGGCAGGAGCAGCTCCATCTTGGGACTAGAAACTGATCTATAGCTGGTTGGTCAGAAGCCCGGGGGGATAACCTGGGCTTGCAACCAACGTCTGAAGTGGTGGTGGGGGACATTCCTGGACCGAGCCCTTAAACTGTGGGATGTGACATTGTTTCCAGGTAGATAGTGTCAGAATTTAGTTAAATTGTTGGACATACAACTGGTGTTGTGGAGTATTGCTTGGTGTAGGGGGAAAACCTCCACACATTTAATGACCAGAAGTGTCATGAGTGAAGTGTTGTGAGTGGAGTGTTCTGTGTGTAGTAAAGGAGACACACAGAAGAGAAAGACTCACAGGTGGAAAATTGAGTTTTCCAACTCAGCCTGGTTTGAAATAAATGTTCAATAAACACTGAGTGGATGGGATGAAAGGAGGCTAGATGGTTAACTTGGGCCGGTAATCAAGAGCCATGATTTCCTAGCTCCTACTTTTGGATTTTAGCTTTCCAAGTAAAGTTCCTAAAATTCTTCCATGATTTTTCTTTGCTAACAGGACGAGTCTTGCAATATGTTTGTTATTTTGAAGGTCAATGTTAGTGATAAAATGTAAATATTTAATTTAGTGTTTTAATTTTACTTCAAGCAGAAAGGAAATAGCTTTTCAAAGTGGAGAATAAAATGCCCCCTTTTAACTACCCCCCTACACACACATAGCAGACACTTTATAATATTTCTCAGTTTTGACTTTTATTTTATCTAAAGCAAGACAAAGATTCTTACCTCGTTAGCAAATATTGGATTGAGATTTCATCTTATCCAAACTGAGATTTAGTAGCATGAGATAATTATAAACACATTTTAAAGATATCCTGCCAGCAATCATTCTTTAGTACATGGACCTAGAAGTTTCCAACAGGCATGTCTCGAGGATATAATTAAAAGGATATCTATGGGGAAAAGTGACTTATCCAACAAAATGAGTCTTTCTTCCGTTGGCCATATGCTCCCACAGATAGGTGACTTCAGAAAATTGAAGATGGCACAAGTTTAGTGTGAATTAATACCAGCAATGAAAGGAGCTAGGTAAGAAATTTCCCTTTTCAAGGATGTCATTGCCCATAGTTCTGCCCCCTCGCTTTGCAGAAGCACGGGGTCCCTCCTGCCATGGTTGTGGATGCTAAGGGAGGAATGTAGTTTGGAGGGGAGAGGTGCTGAGTTTGGCACAGCTCAATGCCATCTGCTCACTTTTGGAATCCACAGATGTTCTATACCAAAAAACTGTGTAAGTTAAGGATTAACATGGTTGGTGGGCACTCAGAGCCCCACCTGGTGAAACATCTCTGTGGGTAGGCTGTGGCAGGGTGACAAGGAAGGCAGCACCCCTGCTGGGCCTGATGCAGGGGAGACTTTGAGAGGAAAGGAGTCTCCTGCTTCCTTGAACAGCCCGCATTGCCAAAGAGCACATCTGAGTGACTTGAGCTAAGAAGCAAATTGCACACCATGGAGAGAGTAAAGTATGGTGGATTGAGCATTGGACAATGAGTCCAAAAGATTTGGCCACTGTTCCTGGCTCTGTCACTAACTCCCTTTGTGACCTTGAGGAGGTCATGTAACTTTTCTGTGCCTTTGCTTTTCTCTTTCTGAAAACCACCAGTTTTCTTGCTCTTCTGTGCTTTTCAGAAGATTTTTTTTTTTCTGTATCTATTTGACTTTCAGATGTATGGATTCTCCCAGAATGTCCTGGGGGTCTGATAAGCCCCAGGTATCATCATAAGAAATAAATGGAAATAGCTAGCTTCATAATTATGATAGAACTGGTTTTAGTGTGATCTCTCTTCAAAAGTCTTTCTTTAAAAGAAATATAGCAAACCATGTATGATGTTTTGATAATACTAAATGCTGGAATTTTTGGTGCCTGAAAATATAAATATATAGATATAATGAAAAATAACTTACTATTTATCTTTTATTTTCATTATAAATAGATGATTTTTACTAGTTGTTCATCTTTTCTTAATTCTTACTGTTTATAACAATGGCATGAAATATAAATAAAGCGAACAATATAGCCTGTACCCTCAACTGGTTATAGTTGGGTCTTGTATCAAAATATGCACTGAGTGAAAGAATACACTGACCATTCTTGGCCATTCAATTTAAATTTTCTTACATGTACCTGCCAGCATGATTTATTACAACATGGCTAAATGCTGCAATAGAATGTTAGAAGCCCTTACTGCATTGTCATGGTGAATCATATATGGAATTGATTAACATTGCCAGTTGAGAAGCAGTACAGGAACAGACAACCTTGATTCTGATTCCTACCGAGATCAGATATCTGACTGATAGGTTGGTCCGTCTATGCAGAACTAATTATATAGGACAGCAATAGGAGCTGTCAGGGGAGAAAGTAAAGAATAAGTGTTAGAGCGTGGATTTTGGAACAAACTGAGTTTAAATCCTGATTTTGTGATATAGTAGCTGCGTGATGTTGACAATTTTACTAACATCTCCTTGACCTTTGCCTTCTTGTTTATAAAATGAGAGCAAATAGTATATCACTCCCATTAAGCTTCTTGTGATTAGATGAGAGAATGCACGCAAGTGCCTTAGCATAGTGTTACCTAAACACTAGCTTTGTGGTGCTTGTTGTCAGTTGGTTTGCTAAAAGGTTACTTAACTGACTCCCTATGAGCCATTGCCTAAGAGTGACTCGTTGGGTTAAGTGATTCTTACATTGTCTTATTACTGTGTTCCCACAGAAGTAGATGATGAGAAACAGATGGAGTGTAAGCCATTGATTTGGTACATGATCCCTGAAGCACCAGTAGGAAAGTGGGGAAATTAGAGAAGAGAAGGAGGGTAATATGAAGTTTGTTAATGAGCAGGTTACATTTACCGGTGATTGGGGCTCATTCCCATTGCTGACCACTGGTGGAGCTTATGGAATGCTCCTCAGGGATATTCCTCCCAAGAAGTGAGGAAGTTAAGGTGTTTACCCTTGGATTCCCTTCTCTCAGTGGTTGAGGGTTGGTGCCAGGGATATTAACTTCCAGGCCTTTCCATCCCACTCAGTTTCTTCAGGAGGAGAATGCAGGAGGATACCTTGGCAAGCACAGGGGTACAAGTGCTGAGGAGATACGGACTGAGCACCATAGTGCCATGCTGAGGCTGGCACATATTACCCTGAAGAATGTGTTAATTAACTCAGTGGGGGGAATCCTTTCACAATGGATGCATATATCAAATCATCACATGTACACTTTAAATATCTCACAATTTTATTTGTCAATTATACCTCAGTAAAGGTGAAAAAAAGTAATTTAAAAATTTTAAAAAAGTCTCATTTAATTTTTGTAGTAGACTTTATTTTTTAGCGTAGTTTTAGGTTCACAGAAAAATTGAGTGGAAAGTAAAGAGATTTCTCATATACTCCCTGACAAAACACATGCGTAGCCTCCCCATTAACAGCATCCCCCGGAGTGGTACATTTTCTACAACTGATGAGCCTATGTTGACAAATCAATATCACCCAAAGTCTACAGTTTACTTTACCATTCACTCTTGGTGTTGTACATTCTATGGATTTTGGCAAATGCATAATGGAATGTACCGTAATTATGATATTATACAGAATAGTTTCACTGTCCTAAGAATCCTCTGTGCTCTGCCTTTTTATTCCTCCCTCCCCACTAACCCCTCGCAACCACTGGTTTTTTTACTGTCTCCATCATTTTGCCTTTTCAGAACGCCATATAGTTGGAATCATATAGTACATAGCCTTTTCAGATTGTCTTCTTTCACTTAATAATATGCATTTAAGTTTCCTCCGTGTCGTTTCATAGGTTAATAGCTCATTTCCTTTCAGTGCTGAATAATGTTCCATCATCTGGATACCATGGGTTATATATCCATTCATCTACTGAAGGACATTCTGGTTGCTTCCAAGTTTTGGCAATTAGGAAGAAAGGTGCTATAAACATTCCTGTGTGGGTTTTTGTGTGGACACAAATTTTCAGCTCCTTCAGGTAAATATCAAGGAGCAAAGTTGCTGGGTCATATGGTAAGAGTATGTTTAGTTTTGTAAGAAACAACCAAACAGTCTTCCAAAGTGACTGTACCATTTTGCATTCCCACTGGCAATGAATAAGAGATCCCGTTGCTCTACATCCTTGCCAGCATTTGATGATGTCAGTGTTCTGGAATTTGGCCATTCTAATAGATGTATAGTGGGTATTGAATGTTTTGTTTTTTTTTTTTTTTTTTTTTTTTTTGTGGGGAAGACCAGCCCTGAGCTAACATCCGTCGCCAATCTTCCCCTTTTTGCTGAGGGAGACTGGCCCTGGGCTAACATCGTGCCCATCTTCCTCTACTTTATATGGGACGCCGCCACGGCATGGCTGACAGGCAGTGCGTCGGCCGGCGCCCGGGATCCGAACCGGCGAACCCCGGGCTGCCAAGCGCGGACTAAACCGCTGCGCCACCGGGCCGGCCCCTTGAATGTTTTTTTTTAATTTGCACTTCCCTAATGACATATGATGTAGAGTATCTTTTCATATCCATATTTGCCATCTGCAAATTTTCATTGGTGAGGTGTCTGTTAAGGTCTGGCTCATATTTTAATTGGTTTGTCTGTTTTCTTATTATTGGGTTTTAAGAGTTGTTTGCATATTTTTTGAGTAACAATCCTTTATCAGATATGTCTTTTGCAAATATTTTCTCCCAGTCATTTAATTTTTACTGCAATCTTATCAAGTAGATTTCCAATATTATCCACTTTATACAGAAGAGAGAAAGACAGCCCAGAGATTGCTTTTAAATTACTTTTCTCAAGATCCTGTAATTAAGAAGTGATAGAGTTGGGACTGGAACTCATGTCTAGACCCTGTTCATAAAATAGAGTAAAATCCGGCTTCTGTTCTGGAGCTACTTTTAACATCTCTCCCAAAATAACCTACATAAGTACAATGGAATATAACTGCTCTTCAAAATATTTACTCATGCGTTTTCAATATGTGAAATCTGCCTCTTGATGAAGATATACTTTTAAAATATGTGATACATAATAAAATATAAAATTTTCAAAACAAACTTTTTTAAAGTCTTTGAAGGAAGAAAAAAACGAGTAGAATCTGTGAACTGAAAGTCCTGAGAATGCAAGAACACAATTTTGTGCGCTTATAGCAATTAAAAGAGGCTAACAGAATGGCATTTACATGCAAAATCACATATTAATATGACTGAAGGGGAATCTGCGTGCAGTTGGCGAATGGGAGCCAGTGGTGATTAATAGATGGTGCCCTGATCCTTGAGCGTCTGGTCCCACTTCAATACAACGACCATCAAGGTTTAATATCGGCTTTATTTGCTTGTTTAAGAAAAACCTAATTAGAGTCACAGCATAAAGCAGCTTAGTGTCAGAGTCCAAGATGTTTAAGAAAATATAGTGGTAGAGGTGAGGCACAGCCTTGTGTGCTTTTCAGCTCTGCTCACTCAATCTGGAAAACAAACAGAGGGACAGTGTGTCTATGGATGTCACAATATCTGTTAAATATATAAAAAGAGAGGAGAAGACAGGACAACCTCTTCCTACAGAACCTTGTTGATAGGGGCCGTCAGGTGCCAGGATTATAGGCTTCAAGTCTAGGGTCACACAGGCTGGCCTGGCAGCACCACTGACCCTGTGGGACCTTATATAAGTTATGGAACACTGTCAAAAAGGAGTGAGGAGAGTTCTTGTATCACAGTTGTGTGAGGACTCTATCAGGCAAAGCATATAGGTAGGCAATCAAACACCCTAGTTTGCATGAGAGTAATTATCAATTGTATGCCCTTTCACTTTTAAGAGTATCCCAGTTAGGATTATAATTTAAAGGTCACCCTACATAAAAAGAACATAGAACAGTGCATGGAGCAACTGAGTTATCAATGAAGGTTAGCTTATTTTTATTAAAGTTATTGCTATTATTATTATTCTATATTAGTACCATAACTTATTTCTATACACTGTATATTTTCAACATATAACTTAGAAGTTAAGTAAAACTGATACTTTTTATCTATTTTAATCAATTCATGACTTACAGGGCCTTTAAAGTGGAGATGAAATATGCTTCTATTAAGGTGTGCTGCATAGAACCTGTGTTTCAATGCCTGATAGATGAGCTATGCATTTACTTTATCAGAGTTCAGCTCAGAGCTGATTCTTTGTGACTTGGGCTCCAGCCCAGTAATGATTGGAGAGGCAGTAAAACTTGTGACTGATGTCTTTGTCATCAGCTTTTCTTATTTCTTGTTTTACATTAATATTGTGGTTTGTGGACTATGCATAATCTACTCCACTCAAAATATCCTTACTTCTGGCATTGCAATATCAAAACTAGCTTTGAAAGAGGACTAGAGATATCCAATCTCTATGAATACTTCCATTAAACGCTGTAATGCATTCTCCTAAAATTTTATGTTTAAAGTATAGACAACTCTCAAGAAACTGGAAGGTCCCCAATGGTTAGGTTTGATCCTGTTCGTGTCTGTCACCCCAGAACCTAGCACATTGCAAGGCAGTTTAGCATATTGCATATGCAAACACACACACACACACACACACACCCCTAACATCATTCCATATACACATGGTTATTGGATGAAACTGAATATATCTTTGAAAAGCCAATAAAATTTGAGCTGGAGGCAAGTGACTGCAACTAAAATAGGAATGAGCCTCTCACCTGTGAATTGAGAAAAAAATAATTTTAAATAAAGGTCCTGAAACTGCGGTCCAAGGAACCTTTTCTGAGAGCATTGTGACATAAATAATAAAATGAGAATAACAATAATAATAATTATAGAAAATTTAAGAAATATCCCCCAAAAGAAAGGAAAGAGGGCTCTCAGATAACCAAAGTCTAATGCCTATATATATGTATGTTATATGTTATATGTTATGTTATGTTATATGTTATATATATGTTATGTTATATATATATATATAATATATATATTCTTTTTTATATAGATTCAATATAACGCTGTAGTAGATTAATGGAGGATGGAAATTCTTTGGTACTCTACCCATTGGGAGCCACAGCCTCATTCTCTCCCCCTTGAGCATGGGCTGAATGAAATTCACGTGATTCTATGCAAACTTAAGACATGTGTCAACGGCTTTGGAACCGTACAGCAGCGAGTAGAAGCTGAAAGGTCCTGGAAGAGACTATTGAGGGCTAGAAGGATAGTGAGGAAATTGTTATGCCAAGACTTCTATGTTCCTTCCATTTAACTTTTTGGAAACAGGAGCGTCTATTGCAATCTTGCAATTATCCTATGCCTGCCTCACCTCTCCATGTTGGTATTTAGAGAACAAATAATGTGTCTCTTTATTTCACAGGTCTACAGGTCAATAGATGCCATAGCCAAGGAGTTGCACGAGCTTCATCCACACCGAACCTTGTTTAGATAATCATATCCTGGACCTTGAGACTGAGCTAGTAGTATAACGGGATGGGGATTTGGGGCACCTTACAAGCAGTAAATATATTTAGCATGTGGTGGTAATGTAAATAATTTAATGTTGTTTACTATAGTGGATTAAAGATGGCTGCAATTTTTTTCCCTCATCCTCCCATGGACACGTGGTGTCTAATATCCCTACCTTTAAATCTGAGCTGGCCCGGGAACTTACTTTACCAATATAACATTGTACAAGTGACATTCTGGGAGGTCTAGGGTAGGTCATAGGAAGCCTTGCGGCTTCTATCCAGATGTCTTAAAGCATTGTTTTTGCAGTACTGAGACCTCACGCTAAAGAGACTTTGTTCAGAGGCCGTGAGATTATGTGAAGAGGAGCCCAGAGGAGTCAAGATTTCCGACGAGCCCCGCCAAAGTGCTGGGTGTGTGAGTGAAGAAGACTTGGACTCTCCTGATCATTCCTCTACCAGCCCTGAGTGACATGGGAAGTGAAAGAATCACTTTCCGGAGTCCTGTATGAATTCTTGAAAATTTTAGATACGACAAAATGGTTGTTGTTTGAATCCATTAAGCTTTGGAGCAGTTTATCACACCGCAATAGATAACAGGAACCTCAACAATTCCCCATCTCCATTGCCACCTGCCTCCCCAGACGGGGAACAGCAAAGTCCCCTGAAATCCCTGATGAGGGAGGGAGTACAATGCCGCAGAGGACCAATGTATGCAGGTCTGGCACACAGCACTGTGTTTTTGCACGCAATCAGAATAAAAAATTATTAAGGGATAAAGTAGTGGAGGAATTAAAAATCAGATTGATCTGGATACAGATCTCATTTCTGCCACTAACTAGTTGTAACCATTGGCTTAACTAACAAAATTGGACCTCTTAGCAGGGTTGAATGTGACCCTCTATGTATCCTCCTCCCATCAGAGTCTCCATTGTTGTGTGAATAGAGAACCTGGGTTTAGCTAAGTAAGGATCAGTGTATGGGTTTTGTGGCAGAAGGGGAAAAAAAAAGGCATATATTTCCTTTTCTTTTTTAGTCTGGTTCTTTTTACTCATTTATGTTTAGAACCTATTTGCCAAATATTAGAAGAAGCATGCCCTGTGGCCAAAGTCCCCTCACATTTCAGCTGCAGATTGATCTAAAGCCTATTGATGGTCAGCATGCTTGCCTTGTTAATGAGAGAGCAGTCTGTGTTCTGAGCAGAGAGAGCAAAATGTCTTAGATCTCACCTTCCCGATGAGTTCACATCCTCCAGACTCTGTTTGCCTACCTCTCTCTCCAAGCAGCTTTGTAGTCCCTGCAGACATGGAAGCGGGTGGGCTCATGAGTTGGAGAAGAACCACCTCTAACCTGTAGCCTCTTATCCAGCTTTCCCAGTGTAGATGATGCCCTCACTTCCCACTGGGTCCTGAGAGTCACATGGGCTGCCTCAGCTTAGTTGGGTCACTGTGCGTGAACACAAAACTACTTAATTTCTTAGGTTTCAGTCCCCCTATTCCCATTAAGAAATAATATTATATATATAGTATATGTATATTATATATATGTATGTATCTACCACACAGACTTCTTTTGAGGATTAAATAAGTAACGTAGAAAGCAGTTACTTCAGTGTCTGGCACACACAATGCATATTCTCAATAAATCAGAGAAGTATGGGATAGAAGTAGTAGAAGTTGTTGCTGCGATCATGAAAGTAGTAATAATGGTAAACCGATAGCATATTTGCTATGTATATTCTAAGCCCTGGGTGTATATGGACTCACTTAGACCCTAGAGTAATGCTACAAAATTGATATTATTATTATTATCTTCAGTTTAAGATGAGAAAACTGGTCATATGTGAATTATGTAACCTGAGTTCACACAGCCACTGCTGCTGCTGCTGATGGTAATTGTGATGGAGGTGAAGGGGATAGGCAGCGAGGAGAGAAGAGGGAAAGAAAGATGGAGATGAAGGAGAGATGTAAGAATGGAGGGAGATAGGGGTGCAGTGTATCCATTATCAACTGTATTTCCAGACTCAAGAAATAGAAATCTCTACTTTTTGATATACAATGAGACTGGAAAAGACAGAGAAGTTCATTTCCACATCTAGTTTAGGAAACAAAAATGAGGGGCAGCACATTCATCCATAAGGTCAAATGTCTTGCTTTACAGACATCTGAGCATGCACACATTGTACTACTTTAAAGCGAATTCGTTTGGAGAAACAGGAAATGTAACCAAGCAACCATGGGAAACCAAAGAGATCACATTTCGAATGTGGTAAGAAGTGGAATGAATTTGAATGTTCTTTACTGCTGGAGCTGTAATTATAGGTTTTAACTACCTGCTGGACCAGGTAGTTACCTTTACAAAGTTACCTTTACAAAGGTAAAGGGAATGGAATGGTTCAGCATGAGTCAAAAAACTTATCATTGAGTGGGGTGCCAGAAATGTTTACAGAAGAAATAATCATTCTCATTAACTTACATCCAAGGCAATTTCATAATTGATCTAAAAATATAAGTGATAAAATGGTGTTTGCATTTCTCCTGGAAGGAAGACTCTCTTTGACAACAGTGATATCTGTAATTTGTCCTAAAAAAAACTCTCCCCCTACCTTCATCCTCTCTAGACTGCACCACGTCAAATAAAATCAAGTACTTATAGGCATTACAAGAGATATTTGTGTCTGTTAGAACAGCATCTCTTAAAATTAAGTCAGCAGGATAATTATGTCAGAATCATGTTATAAATAAAGATTCTTGGACTCCAACAAAGATGTGCTTTAACAGAATCTCTGATTCTGGGTCCCAGGAATCCGCATTTTTAATGAGCAACCCACGTGATTTTATTTTGTTCTGTAAGTTTGATAATAAAATCAATATAATGCATTTTTCTGGAGCAATCAAAAACTTTATTTCAGTGCAGTTTTCTGAGCATAATTTGGGGTCTCCAAATAGTTATCCCCAAGAATTGAAACTCTCTTTTCATGGAAACATTGTGTTTCTACTACAAAGTTGTCTTTAAGCTTTGAGACAGGTCTGTGTTCTCAACTTCATAGCCCTAGAACAGGAACAAGAATACAAAAGTGTTGGTACCCCTAGATTTGGGCTCAAAGCAAGTTTGAATATCTCATAGACACCAGCATAGGTCTGCATCACCCCAAAACAGTAGAAGAGAATTGGACAAGATTGATGCACAAAGATGACCAAGTTTAATCACCTTGCATCTGAATCAGAACCGTATTTCTCTCCATGAATAAATCCAGAGAAGAAACTTCATGGAAGATATTACACAAATGAGAGGAATAATATTGTATTAAACTGTTATATAATTTCTGTATTATATATAAATATTCTCCGCTCTCTCTTCTCTCTCTGTCTTCACTGGATTGCATATCCTAGAAATTCTGGAAAGGAAAAGTGTGAATAAAAGTTTACTTTCCCTTTGTGTCCATTTGCAAGGACACTAGTTTTGTAAGTGAGGTGCATAGAGATCATCATAATTGTGGTCTTTAATGATAAGAAGAACTGGTATAAGTAACAGAGTTAAACTTGAACATTGGAGAAAAAGGGGTAGCATCAATTGGTTAAGTTACTGGAAGATGGATTTTTTATTCCATGTAAGAAAAAAATGCCCATAAATTTAAGATGGCAAACCGTGGAATAGGCTGTCATAACACTTACTGAAATTATAGTCCATTAGGAGGATCCAAGCAGAATCCAGATAGCATCCACTCCCCAGTGAGGTAAAGGAGAAGGCATGGCTGGTTGGAATAATAACAAAGAAAATACCCATCTTTTCCTTCATATTAACAGTGCTTCTTTGTTCTACAGCTGTCAGTTTTTTTTTTTTTAATTCCATAACTCTTTGCCATCTTTCTTCTACTTTTGAAGTATCTGTGGTTTAAAGGGTAAGTTTCAGAGACATGAATGAACGAACTGAGGTAGAGATGGAAAGTGCTTATTATATTTCCCAACAGACTGTGTGTTGTTCACCAGCTGTGGCATGTTAATCTATCTTAATCCCTCAGCAGTCTGTCCTTAGTTACCCCAAAGAATTAGACTATCCTAAAAACTAAAAGTAAAGATGTGTGAAATGGATGTAATTATGATGGAGTTTCATAGTTACATCAGTGCCAATCTCATTCACTTGACCATAAAAACAGTCGAAATAAATGTTACTGTTATTTTAGGACTTTTATGTTGTCTTTTGAAAGAAAGCATTTTTGTACATTAAAAACAACTTGATGCATATTGATGAAATTTAAAACAAGCTTTAAGTTAATAAGAAATGCCTACAATCAGATTTCTAAATTTACCTAACCTCCTATGTGGGTAGGAATTCAGAGACATTTTGCTTTTGAAAATGAATATAATTAGGCATCTAATTGACTTATTTGGTATTTTTTTCTTTGCATAGATTAAATTTGTGAATGATATATGTAAAGGCACCATTATTACAGGAAAATAGCAAAATGCAGAATTTTTAGAAACGACCTAATATGAACAATTGCTAGTTTAGGTTATCCCCATAAGAATTCTGTTGCAAACTATTGAAATAAGTCTTTCTTTAGAGAAGTTCAAAAAAGTTTTGTACGTTTTGCCAAAAAAAATATTTTTTTGAGTAAACAATATATTTAAAGAACCAAATTTCAACTTATATCCATATCTGAGGTGTGAGATATCTTATCTTGGAAACTATCTATTAATGACTAAGTGAGAGAGAACGTTCACAAAAACATACAACCAAATTTGATTTTTTTGTGATATATTTTACATTTTGATTTC
The DNA here is from genome assembly GCA_031878705.1 of Tapirus indicus. NCBI lineage: Eukaryota > Metazoa > Chordata > Mammalia > Perissodactyla > Tapiridae > Tapirus > Tapirus indicus. Next base: position 23,780,698 of record CM062927.1, on the reverse strand, counting down.
TTTTTCATTTTTAAGAGCCAAAGTTATTTTACACCCAGTTTTACCAAATATATTTAATATGAAAGATATATATTTAATTTGATCCTGGATGGCATAATTATGTGTATGTGTGTGTGTGTGTTTGTGTGTTTTAGTGATTCAACCTACTGAACTCAGACTTTTGATTAGGAATTATTTGCTACCATCTTTACTAGTTGGTCATGTGAGTAAGTCCAGGCCAATAAATGTCTCTCCATACCAGCCTGAGTCCTCCTTTCTCAACTAATTCCAGCTTTTAAAGGGTTAGGCCATGTCATAGTGCATGACCTATTCTTTTGCTCTAGACTCTGTGGGCTAACTTTTTCTCCATAAAATTTTTCAAAACTAAAAATAAAAAAATGCTAATCAATCTCATTTAAAATAATTATTATAAAATTTATTACTTTAAAAAATAAATTTAATTTTTATTTTGAAAAACATCTAATTTACCCAAAAGGAGATGACTATAGAATGAAACTCCACATAGCTACTACTCAGTTTTGACAGTTATACAGGCATTGCTCTATTTGCTTAAACTACTCTTTTTTGCTTTCCTTTTTAAAGATTTCTTAAATATTTGAAAGAGTATTCAGGTGTCATGCATTTGACTCCTACATAACTACAATGCGTATGTATCTATTATCTATCTATCTATCTATCTACCTACCTATCTACCTATATGTCTATCATCTATCTCAACATGTCTATTATCTATTGTATATATAATAAAACTTAAAAATATATTTTCTTATAGAACAACAATATCATTATCCCTCCTAATATACTTAATAATTGTAAACTCTACTCTTGGGGGTCTTTGATGCAATGAGATATTCAAATTCACAAGTCCAATGCAGTCATACTTGGCCTGGGCAGGTACAAGATAGAAAACAGCATGCCTGCAGGGCAGCATCAAAGTGTTTCTTCAACAGAAGGCCTCACAACAGTCCATAAAGTGCCCCGGGGCTCTTCCCTGTATCCCTGCCTATGTGCCATCTAAAGTATCAGGGCATGAGATCACACAAGTGGTAATTGGAGCCATCCTGGCTTAGAAGCTAAAAATTCCAAAGGATCCCAAGTTACAAAAGACACAACACTCAGGCAAGGCCAAAGATCTGATATCCCACAAAGTATTTACAGTTCATCCCTAGTCCCCTTAGATGAGAGGCAGTCAACCAATCTTAGGTTGACTTTGCTATTAAGCGATATTGTGAGGAACAGAGTTGACATTTCACTTTTACTGGGAGAGCAGAGCCAGAAGACTCTTGAGCCAAGGTCAATTTTTCATGTAAAAGGAAAAATGGATTTGTTGACCCTTTACTCAAAGTCCACCTCCAAGTGCTAATCTCTTTGACATAGAAAAAGTAAGTCAATCCATATTTGACCACCAGGATTTGAACTATCTAAAGGGTATTAGTATCTTCTCTATTCCTTAATCAATTGGACTTTTGTGGAGAGAGGATGATTAATTTTATAGGGACCACAATGTCTTTTACACGCTGATGATCATAAAGCAAACTTGCATCAAAAAACCCCACTAAATGAAAGTGTAGAATACAACAAGCAGAGAGGTGTAAATCTTTTGTTTTATCTCTTAGCGTGAATGTCTTTCAAATATAACATCAGTAAATCTGATGTTTCATCAAATCTGAGCCACAAGTATAGCCCTGTCAAAAAAGGACAGTGTTAGTCTTCTGGTTTGGTGTTTAAAACTCAAATTGCAGTCCCAAAGTCTGTTTTGGGTGCAGAGGTAAATCAGTGTGCAAACTCCGGATTTAGGAATTACTCTGCAGGTGCAGTGCTGGCATTCCTGAATTTAACAGCAGAAGTTTTTATGCAGAGGCAGAAATGCCTCCATCTTACTGTCACTGCCATCCTTAGGACATTGCTCAGGACACAGTAGGGGTACACTCCACACATGGGGATCAGGATGTCCACAAAGGGGTCTCTTTGCAGCACCAGAATTTTGGCAAGTTTCTGCAATGCCACTGAAGCCCCTTTGGATGTCAGACTGTTATATAGCCTTCCTGGCATTATGCTCCAGCCCACAGCCTTTCTCCCCGCTTCCTCCTACTTGTCCACAGCATAGTGGGGCCCAAAGGCACTTCTCAGTGCAGACTGGAGCCCAAATGCAATCACAACCAACATGACAGCTCCAAACCTTTGGACTGACTGCAGTCACAGTCACAAACAAGGGGTCTGCAGGTTTGGCCCCGACTGAGGCATCAGTGCGTGGTTGACCTGTATCTACTGGAATCTCCACAAATGGCATTTGGGACCATTTGTGTCAATCCAAAATGACACCTGCCAGCGAAGCTGCAGCTGAATTACTCCTCGGGTCAGCATCCGGGATGGTGGGGGCAGTGGGCAGTATTTCTTCTCAGTACAAATTTGCTTCACTCCAGTCTTCCTTCAATCCCCAAAATGGGAAGATATGTCCCTTGTATACACACTGCAGAATTTTACCATCAAATTTAGCTGGATTGACTCCCAACCCAGGCATCATTATCCCATCATCATAAAGTTTCCAATCTGTTTTTCCTAAATACATTACTTTTTAGCCAAATTTGGTCAGGTGTCTAAAAGATCAGCCCACTGCTGATAATTCTCAGCAGAAAGATTCACTCTGAGTGGCCGTAGGCTCGACAGGACAACACAACACAGAAGATGCAAATAGTCCACTCTGGGCAGAGGGTTTGCTCACCACCGTGGACAGAAACAGGATAACCTGCAGCAGGTCTGTCGGAGGGGAATTTCTTCAGTGGCGGTTCTCAGGGGTAAAGCCATTTACCAGGGCCTAGTTCTTTTGTCCCCAACCACATAAAACACAGGTGAAAGGGGACACAGCGATGGGAGCAAAAGCTACTGGCTTAGAAATTCGATGTCCCAAATCGGAGACAATTTTGTAACATTTGCACATGCACAGTCATAATGAGTCATGAAAAAGGACCCATCCAGTCACAAGAGTAACCTCACTGGAGGAAGACTAAAGTCTCTCTCCAGGCTTTTATAATGCATTCCCAGTCTTCCCAGTCCAAATGAAGACTCTCCACGCAGAGTAATTTGTAGCATAAGCAATGTTGCCTGGAAATTCAGCTGACATTCTGTCTGTATCAGGGTTTTAGGGAAACAGAACGAGAAGCACCTTAACCCAGGGTCATTTTTTCATGTAAAAGAAAATCAATTTTGTAAACCATTTACACAAAGTGATTTATTTTTAAAACTTTGTATCCAGGCCATAATATTTTTTTTCTATTTGTCTCAATAAGACAAATAAAACGACATTTCTTATAGCCAGAATTACAAGCTGCATGGACTGTTGTGGTCTCCCAAGAACTGTTTGTAAGCTGGTAGCCCACCACCTTACCAAGATAGACAGAGTGAAGGCTAGTGTGGTCCTGACAAGGTGACATTGGGCCTAGAGCCCAAGAATAACCCCCTAACCCTCAACTCACTTTTTTGATTTTTGCAGAATTGAAATATTGCCATTAAAATGGCCACTGATAACTATTTTATTTGTCATTCCATACATTTAATATAAGTATTTGATTCTCTAATCTTTAGAAAACAATGAAGAATTGTTTTATTAGTAAAGTCAGCTATTCTTTGCATTCTCGACAGTAAGTATAGTCTGGGATTTCCTGGGGCGCGTGTGTGTAAATGTGTGTGTGTGTGTATTTTCCCTCCCCCTCAGAAAGGTGATGAAGAAAGACTTAGTCTCTGCACTCACGGAATGTAGAATTTAATGAGGTAATGCAAATCTGATTGGTATTTCACTCGTGAGAGCTAGGAAGCTACTGGTTGAGGGCAATATATGTATCAGCTGAACGACAGAGATTTGAGTCACTTCTTTTTAAAACAAATTTGCTTCCCTTCTTTTCCAATCCCTTCTTGGAATATGATTTATGATAAATTCCACACTTTTAAAAACCAACAGCTGTTTACCTTTTGGTGCATTGGAAAACATCCTTAAGATCTTTTTCTTAAAAAGCATACCTTTCTAATAGAAAGTCAATATTGATGAATGATTTTCTTGCTTTTGAAATATAATTTGCCTATGAATACAATTCTTGGATAATTATTTTTTTAAAACTGTGGAATCTAGAATAGTGTGTACAGTAAGATGACTTTTGTATGAACAAAAATAATATGTATGTGTTTTACGTTGGTGTCAGGTTTTCTTTTTTCTTTTTAATTTCTGTATATTGAACAAGATGGTATTTTAGGAACAAAAAAAAAATCACTTCTGAGACATTTCTTTATTACCTTTTAGAGTTTAGTGGTGCAAGGAAGTATGACAGTGTTTCCTTTTTTTCCACTTTGACTCCCATGTAATATAATATCTGTGTTTTTGATATATCATCAGAATAAGGAATAAGAATCTTTACTCATTAATTTTGACTGGACTACAGTAAAACTTTTAAATGTCTACATTAGAGATTATGAAAATTTTGGAGTTTTCTTCTATTATATTTTTCATAATTTCTGTTCTTTTTTAGCCAGGTTTCATTTTTGAGGAGCCAATTATCTTGGTGTTGATTCTGTATTCCTTGATCTAATGGACATAATTACTCTCTCTTATAATGATTTTCTCTCCTTTGGGGAGAGATTCTCTCTGTGTCATCCATTTTACACTTTATGACTTCCAATTGTGTAATAATTATATAATTCTTTGATCTATCATCTATTTAATTTTTTATTGCCTCAAAAGTCTTTTCACATTCCCTGTCTCCTTTTTTTCACACTACTTCATTGTCCTTGCTTATTCTTTTCAATTTTGAAATTGTTCTGTCGTCTTTTCATTTCAGCCTGTCCTGTCCTAGATAATAGAACTACTCTTTTCTACTCCTTTCCTTAGCTATCATGTTTGCGCATTTGAAAATATCGAAAGTTCTCAAACTTGATTTCTAGTCAGATCTCGTTCAGAGATAATTGTTTCTCTGAATCTTCCAAACATGCTTTTCCCCCTAATTCTGCACAACTGCTGAGATGAACCAGGACATGTCACGATTCAGTGCTTTCAGTTGGATGAGTGGATCCCTGGTTTTTATTCCTTTGGACATTTTTGAGACATTCAATACCTGGTCTTACCTCACCTCTGAGCACCTGGTCAATGTACAGAGTTTTCAGTACAAGTCTCTGTTTCTAATAAGCTTTCTCTTAATACTTTCTCTGGTAATCTTTTATTTTTACGATAAATTTCCTTCCTGGCAACCTCATCCACTCATGGACTTCATTTCCACCTTCATGTTAATGGCTTCTAATCTTCATCTCTATCCTTTTCTAGAACCATGAATACACTGTTAAATATTCCCACAGGAATGTCTCCAAAATGCATCCAACACAGGCCAAAATAGAATGATGATCTCCTTTCAGAAAATCGCTCATCTTCCAGTAACTGGATCACATCACATAAAACTACAATCCACGTTTCCTTGTTAGTCTTTTTCTTCATTCTGTGATTCTGAATATCATGCATAGTAATTAGGGTGTTTGTTACTTTGATAAAGAATCATTCATTCACACATCACATTAATAAGAGTCATGACAAAACAAACTTGCATTTTAAAATGATTTTTATTAGAAATATAAAATTTTAATACACTCGGTTGAATTTGTATTTGTGTCAATAGAAATTTCATTGTAATTGGAGTGTCATATAATTTTTTGAAATCGCCTCAAGTACAAAAGAGATACAGAATGAAAATTAGATTACTCTTTATCCCATTCTTTTGTTTTCCTTCCTCAAAGAAAAAAATATAGTCATGTCCCTAGTCTGAGTCTACAAGTGTATCTTTTTATGATTCTTTCTTCTTTATTTTCTTGCATACTTATACTAACACCCTCAAGTGCAGAAAAAGAAAAGCCTCATATTTTGCCTCTAATATATTACATTTAATGACTTATGACAAAGTAATCATTGTAACTTAATAATTATAGGCACGAAGAAGGCTGTTATCACTTAATGGGTCCCTCAGCTCATACAATTAGAATGAAGACAAGATATGTCACGTCCATTGGGATCTAAGGTAAGAGGTAAATAAATACTAAATTAAATGCCAAATTAAACCCATAAGCCCCAAAGCTGCAGTCATACCACAGGTAAAATGTTTATGCAAACATATGATATTTGATTTTGCTGATTGATATTTTCCTTCCTATAATAAACACACAAATAATTAGAGAAGAAAACTTTTGTACATTATGCTTTGTAAATCTTCTCTGGCTTGGTTACTTCAAAGAGAAAATAAGCTTCAAAATTATCATATGAACCAGATAAAAAGTAATGTCACTTCCTATGTAAAAACAATGAAATCAACCTTGGGAGGAAATTTAGATGTGTAATCATAAAGAGAACGACAGGATTTGAGCAATATGTTTTTGAAAAAAAGAAATTTTTAAGAAGTTCATGCTTTTTTTTGAGTCTACTGTATGTTGTCATAAAATTTAACTAAATCCCATCCTTTAAACACTTAGTGGTTCCAGTTAAGTGCAGTTGTGAACTAGCCTAGCTATATTTCTTCAGGATAATTAAACATTCACATTTTATCTGAATGCATTGTCATGAAAGACAAAAAGGAAATGATGACCATATACAAGTGCTAGTTTTGTTTTTTTAAAATGGTTTGCCATTTACATAACTGATAAAAAGAAATCATAATTTTGAATTGCAAGATACAAATCTATTAGGATTTTTCTCACATGTCACCTCTCTGATTTCCCTTTTCCTCCCCATCTTCCCCACTCTACTTATAAATACCTTTATTTTCTTTGAATTTAATTGTACTTAGTGCAAATTAAGGCAAATATGTGTCAACAATGATTAACATAATTTTTTATTTTCTCCATGGCAAATACTGATCTATTTGAGAGCAAATCACTTATTAAACTTTCCATTGCTATAACATCTAGCACATAGCTAATTACATTTGTAGGTCTTCAAAGTTGTGTCTAAATTAAATAAGAAAAATTTGTGATTATTCCTTCTCTTTAGTCTGTAACATATATCTATTCTTTCATTCCTCTCTTCATTGCTTTTTTAATATGAACTAGTTGGTAGCTATCAAAATATATGTTAGTTTTGTCCTCCACTGTGTGACACAATTCAAATTTAAACAGTTATTTCATTCTCATCCTGAATCTCCATATTTTAGGGGATTTTTTTTTTCATGTGAGCTACAGGGATTACTCGATCTCATTTTACATATTTAGAATGTGAGACCTAGACAGATATGATAAATTTCTAAAGGCCACACAATTTGCTAACAAATGTGGTTTATAATCTTTCATTTTTTCTCATATCTCCCACAGTAATTAATGTCATGTTTTAATTATAATTCTTGCTGCATAAATGTGTCAACTGATAACTCGAATGATTCCTGCTTTGAAAGTATTAAGATTATTTAGTGGATTTGTTATATTGTCCTGGATATTTGTGCTGTAAAGTAATAAGGTTAATTAGTGTTCTGTTTTTAGAGAAAAAATATTTCACTAAAGATGAATTTAGTTGGGAAGAGCATCACATTTGAAGCTTACATCCCAACTAGTTATTGATTAATGTAAACCAAATATTTCATTTTTAAAGTTTCTTTTATTTTTCTGTCAAATAAATCTGAAATTTAGTGCTAATGATTAAAATAATGATTCCTCGATGTATTTACTACTCTTCTATAAGCATTCACTAGTATAATCTGGTTATTTAAAATACCTACATTCCATTTATTTTTGTAAACCTACAACAAATGGCAAACTCCCTAATATATCCCCCCATATAAGTCACATTGTGCTGCTTCGACCACTTGCCACACCTTATGTGAAACCAATAGATATCTTTTAGACAATTACTTTTCACAGCAAATCAGGCTAAAAATTTATTAGTGTGGATGGACTCTTGAATGCCAAAGTCAAGTGCTGATGAAATGATGGAAGAGGAAGAAAGAACATTCATAGAGTATGTTTTTTCTCTCAGACTGGAATATAAGATTTGTTTGAATCTTTTCTCTAAGTGACAGTGTTTTGCTTTGTTCTGTGTAGAGTTTTTGGAAATTCTCATCCATATTATTTTGAAATAATTCAATACATTTTAAAAAGGGGAGAGTAAATTAATTGAAATAACTTGTAAATTATTATAAAATATATATTTTATTCTATACGCAATATGAATACTGTATCCAATTTTCCATCGCTGAATAGTTAAGAATTTTTGGTTTAAGTGAAATTCACCACATAAACAATGGAGCATATTTATTAAACACAGATGCATTTTATTTGCTCCTATAAAAATAAGATGTGCCAGAATCAGGGAATATTTAATTTAAAATATGTAATAAAAATCAGAATTTAGGAAAATATAACAAAGATATAGAATTCATTATAACTTCACATTTAACCTGGAGTTTCCTGGTGGCAAAAGAGAAAAGAGAAATGCATTTAAATGAATATATTTTGCCATTAGTAAGTAGGAAACATACCATTACTTTGATTTAAGCAGTGTTCCTTCTTAACTAAATTCCTCATATATAAGTTCAATTAAAAATTAATTATTGATGGACTATCTTGTTTAATACAGTCACATGGATCTACCATGGATCAGAACTGACATTGATGCCATCACCTTACTTTGCTCTCATAACTCCCTGGACTTCTCTATAATTAACCATAATTACAGCAGATTGTAATTGCTTGTTTTGGGTCCATTTTCTTTCCTAGGGTGTGAACTATTCTAACTTATGTATCTTTCACAGAACTTAACCTATTTATTGACATATGTAAGAGTACAATAAATGTTTAATGAAATAAATGACATATAAAAAGAACGGAGGAAGAGAGAGGGAAGGAGAGATTGAGGGAAGAAGGAAGGGAAGCAGTGAGGGAGGAAGGGAGGAAAGAGAAGACAAAGAGTTAGGAGATACTAACAACGAATTGGTAGAAAACAACATTGAAATGCAATACTATTTCAAATTTCTCCAAAGTTAAATAATTAGGGATAAACTTAACAAACTAAGTACAGAATCTGTATGCTGAAATATATAATATATGATGAAAACAATTAAATGATACTTAAATAGAGAGGCAAATATTGTTCATTCTTTGGCACACTCAACATAATAAAGATGTCAATTATTCATAAATTTATCTAAGATATTAGTGCAATGACATTTCAGTCAACAACGGATGGACTGCGGATACCACAGTGGTCTCACAGGATTGGTACCATATAGCCTAGGTGTGTAGTAGGCTATACTATCTAGGATTGAGTAAGTACACTCTATGATGTTTGCACAATGATGAAATTGCCTAATGACATATTTCACTGAACATATCGCCATTATTCAGTGACACATTACTATATACTTCATGCTTCCATTTGTATAACATTCTGAAAATAATACAATGATAGAAATAGAGAATGGATTAGTGGTTGCCAAAGGTAGGCATAGGGATGGGGAACAGAGGGGAGGAAAGTGGGTGTGGTTATAAAAGGTGTCCTATAAAAGAGATGCAGCCAGCCCTGTTAGTCATGTGGTTGATTTGGCACCCTCACCAACCCAGCCTGTGTTTGTTTCCCAGTCACAAAACCACACCACCCATCTGTCAGTTGTTATACTGTGGCAGCTGCATGTTGCTGTGATGCTGAAAGCTACGCCAACAGTATTTCAAATATCAGCAGGGTCACCCATGGTGGACAGGTTTCAGCAAAGTTTTCTGACTAAGAAGGACCTGGTCACCCACTTCCAAAAAATTTGACCATGAAAACCCCATGAGTAGCAGTGGAGCATTGTCTGATATAGGTGAGAGGATGGTACAAAAAGACCGAGAAGGGTTCTGTTCCACTATGTAATGGGTCGCTTGGAGTCGGAATCAACTCCAGGGCACTAACAACAAAAATAAAAGGGATCCTCGTGGTAGTGGAACTGTTCTGTATCTTAACTGTTATAGTGGATACACAAACCTCCCCATGTGATAAAATTGCATAGAATTAAACACAACACATACATACACACACACAAGTACAACTGGGGAAATCTGAATAGGTTGATGGATGGCATCCTGATTGTGATATTGTACTATAGTTTTCAAGATATTATTAATGGAGGAAATTGGGTAAGGGCTACATGGAATCTCCCTGTGTTATTTCTTACACTTGACTGTGACTCTACAATGATCTTAAAATAAAGATTAATTTAAAAAAATACCACCTACTCTCAAAAAAAAACGTTAAGGAGGAAATGGTTTAGTACATCCCAGCAGTAATGGATCAAGGGTGGATGGTAGGAAGCCTGGGTGTCAATAATAAGAGGGTATATTCTTGGTAGAAAATTTTAAAACAATAATAATTCTGACCAAAAGTCATTCTTTTGTATTTATTCATTGTCATGCTGCTGATAAAATATTCTGCTAAAAAAGAATGTTTTGTTTGTTTAATAATAAACAAGTGTTGCAGTTTCTCTTGAGTTTAAGTTCATACATTATAGATACATAGATAGAAAGATAGAAAATGTAGATAGATACATGTATATATGTATGAGTATAGTATTAATAGTACATGTACTACCTATATATACACTATATACTATATATGTATATAATATATACACATGTTATATAACATATATGTTATATATGTATAGTATAAATATTATACATAGTGTATCTCCCCATATATTATATATAGTATATATGTATATATTTAGTTTTATTTATACTATGTGTGTATAGTATAAACAGAAGTTATATATTATAACATATTTATTATATGTCTATATAGTACAAAATATGTTATATAGTATATACATGTACAAAAGTGTATAGTATGTAACTATATAGATGCACATATACATATATAGACAGACATACTATATATGTGTGTATACCCATATCTATCTATCTATCTATCAATGTACCTATCTATATTACATAGAAATTATTTTGGAAGATTCTCAATTATTTAGCTGACCCCTCAGGACACTGGACTCTGCTACACATATTTAGTTTTAGGATAAGTTTCAATGCTTTTGAATCCTTAGGGTTTCCTTCGTGTGCACTTCATGTTTACAATCTCTATATAGTCCTGTTTTTAAGCAATAAAATCAACAAAAATTATTACCTTTTTTGTGTTGTCTTCTCTCTGGAATAAAGTTTTCAATGAAAGTAACCAGACATAAAAATATGTCCAAAGAGCAGGAAAAAGCCTTAATTTATATATACGTGTATATATATATATATATATACACACGTATATATAAATATATACATACACACACATATATATAGTATGGTAGATATAATATATACTATACATATGGTATAGTATATAATATATATGATACTATATATTATGTATATAGTGTTAACCAAAAGCTTGAAATTTCTTCCTTTAAGCTCTACTCAGATAAATTATTTAGAAGACTTTAATTATGCAAAAATAAAACAGACATTAACATAGAGAAAATAATCAAACTTTTAAAAACCTAGGAGAAATGGAAATATTGGTCTTAAAGTGCCAGAAAATTCAAAAGGGCAATGTTTTGAAAGCCTCAATTATTTTTACCAAGAACAAGCATTTTTCTAAAGCAACAAATTAGATCGTGTCAGTGTTCACTATCATTTCACCATTATCTACAATTTTTCCAAAAGAAGAAAAGCTTCAGAAATTCTTACCAAATATAAGTGAAATCAATGCTGAATTTTATGGCGAAGATAATTTAGTGGAAATGTTTGGCTGCAGAGATATCTGAAAGCCACAGACTCAATCCTAAAGGAAAAAGCATGGACAGTATTGCAAGTTTTGGAATTAATTGTGAAGTGGGAAGTATGTGTGTGTGTGCATTGCTTCATTTTAAGGGAACTTTTCAAAATTAGAATTAATAAAAACTGTCTTTGGTCAATGATGAATGAAGATAGCTTAACAAATCTGGCTTCACTGCTTATTAAATACAAACAAAAGAAGGATAATTTTAGTTATATAATTGACAACCTTGCAGAAATTAACACTGCAAAAAGGAAAAAGTAATATTATTCATTTCTGCAATAGACAAATATAAATGGATAGTTGTATCCCTTCTTTTCATAAAATTTGTTAATGTAATTAAAATATTAATGCATTAGCCTTTTCTTTGTGTACTGTAATATTTATTTCTAGATTTTATGTTGTGTGCATTTTATTATTTTATATGTATGTTTATTTGCATATAAAAAAGTTAAATAAAACTCACTTTCTGTGTTTCTTTCTGGCAATTATCATTATTTCACTTCATGATAATTAGTGCAAATAACTTTGTCATATAAAGGATGGAGTGAGAAAATTGATCTTCTCCTGTGTCAAATATTCTAGGAGTGTCACTATGCTTTAAAACAGTTTCATAGCTTTACACACACATACACACACACACACACACACACGGGCAGGATCCACACAGCATTACTACTGCGTCCCCTGATTCTCTTAAGGATCCTGATCCCAGTAAGAGCAGTTTCACAATATCAGCTCTTGCTTTGCATCTTGTCCTGATCTGCATGCAGTTTCGCACACTGTCTGCATGTCTCATGCCATCTTGAGCAAAGCTACAATTTTCTGAAAACGAATGAGGATACTTTTAGCGTTGGCCAAAGGGAAAGGATGTTGTTGGTTTTATTTGCAGATGAAGGAGAGATAGGAAAGAATACAATTCCATTATGCTCCAGGAAAGGAAAACAAGTACAGTTGCCCAGAGGATGGGGACTATAGAGAGTACATGTGTGAAGATATAGGAGGGCAAGAATAATTTGTTGGGGAGATGTAGGAACATATGCAGCTTTTTCATTCTCTACTTTGGCTTCTTCTAGTGAGCCACACAATCCATGAGGGCAAAGATCATGCCTGTCTTTTTTTACCATGTAGCCTCCAGTGAGCATCCTTCTTCTCGTTGCTATGTGCCCAACATCTCCTTTAGTGATCTACTCCTCCCCATATTCTAAACATGTCTGGTCAGCTGCCCTGTCCAACTTGCTCCTCTTACCTCTGCATCTGAGGAGTGGGCACATGCCGCAAGGCAAGTTAATTAGAATCTCAATCATAGGGATGGAAGACCATTGAAACTCATTTTGAGGATATGGTAGCCTTCTAAAAACACAAGTCTCTACTCCCCGATTGCCTAGTTCCTATCCTTTCTGAGACTCATTTATCCATTTCTTCCTTTTGGTCTGTAAAATGTTCAGAATCTTTCCCACCACTTTTCCTTCATTTTTATTAATGATGCAGAGTTGATTCTTATCACTTAGAAATCAAACACCATGGTTGATATACACGTCAACTAGCCCAATGCCTGAAACGTGGGCTATATTCACTAAACATTTGTTGGGTGAATAAATGAATGAAGGAGTGGATGGATGAATGAACAGATGGCTTTTCTCTTATCAGTCAGCATACTGTCCTGAGAAAGACTGAAACTGTTAACAAACTTGATCTTGAAAATTCAAACTCCCTTGCATGTCCAAGGGCAAGAGAATTTCCCCTGGAGAAACCAGTAATAAATTTCCGTCTGCATGAACCTGACTTGGATAACAAAATAATCACTAGATAAATGTTTATAATTAGGATGCAAATAATCCCTTACAGAAATGAATTCACCCTAGAAGTAATGTGTACAACTACAGCATTTTCTCCATCAAGCTCATAGAAAACATGTCAAGTTTGTGCCAGGCTATTTACAGCTAATCTTGTGAACTGAGTTAGAAGTCGTGACTATGTGGAAACATGATGCTACCTCAGCATCATCTCTTTTTCCAATATACCATTTTATAATTTTCAGGGAAGTTACAGCACTTTGCACCCAGGAATATGACCACAGTACAAGAGTACAAGTCTTATATTCCTGATCCTCTATATTTGTTCTCACCCAAATTACTCTCCACTTGATTATTAGCAATATCGCTGAGAAGAAATGAACATGACTTCCTTTATAATGAATGCTTCTCCAATGAAAGCATATTTTAATATGTTTAATAGTCAATTAAAATCTTTGAAGTATTTTTATTCCACAGCCCTTTTGAGGAAATATATTTAAAGTTTGCAGTGTATTGTGTTTCTTCCAGTAGTGATCCCATTTTGACATTACAGCAGTATATCTGTGAAGAATGTAAATATTCACTGTTCAGTGACTAGTGTTACATAAAGCATAAATAAAAGCTTACCTAAATGGAGTGATTAGCATAAATATGGTTCACTGTAGTATGCATTGGGGGGAAAGTAAACATATAAAGAAGTAGATTTACATTGATTGACTCAGAGGTACCCCTTGTAATGTGATAACAATTCGAAAATATTTCCCCTATAATTCAAGTGCTCTGAATGTGGTTAGGTGCAATCCAATTAACGTAAAGTACATGGCATTTTAGTTTCTTTTCAAAGCGGCAGTACATATTACTGAACTGCCACTAAAACATCAGCCTCAAAGTTTTATAATATTCCTTTGTAGCAGATTTTGAAAAGATTTAATAGTAGTAAATCTTTATCCATTAAATTCTTATTCCCACATTATAGAATGGACAAATGTAAAAAGAGTTAAAAAATGAAAGATAGCATAAATTCATGCATTAGTGAAATTTTTGTGCCGTTGCACAAGAAACCCAGGAGGTTAAAAGCAAATATTTACCTCTGCTGAGTAAAATGTAAGCCAAAGATTAAGCTCTGCCAAAGACTGGAGACAAAGAAACACGTTACAGATAATTTGCATGCACTCATTCAATCTGCGAATTTAGATGCTGGAAACGAGACAAGTGGACATTGAAAAGCCTTGATTGTATATTTTATCTGCAAAGCCCTAGCAACACGTCTTACCTTTGATTAGAGAGCACTATTTCTAAAAGTGTCATGGCAATTTTTCCCTCCCCTCCCCTTCCTTTCTTCCTTTCTTCTTATCTTCCTATTTTGCTTCCTTCCTTCCTTTTTTGTCTATTCTTCCTTTCCTACCTCTTCAAATTCTCTCTCTCTCTCTCTCTTTCCCACAAAAATCTGTATTAGTGGCTAGGATAGGTTATAGTGAGAAATAATAAATTTTCTATTAAAACTCAGTTGTATTTTTGCTTTCGCTTTGTTTGTTTTGTTTTTCTTTGATTTCTTTATAGGTCTAATGCAGGTTGTCTGGCTCTTTACTCAGACTCTCAGTCTTGACTCAGACCCACAGAGGTGCTGCCATCTTGGATTTTGCTAATTTCCACAGGAAGCGAGGAAAGGAGGGAGGAAGGAGAATCAGCTCTCAAATGCCAGAAAACCAAGAGCAACAAGTTGCCACTTCCACTTGCATGAAGTCGGCCACTATTTCTATTACACTAAGCATTTTTTATGCCTTGTTTTATGGAATTCTAATGCTAATCACATAAGGCTCTTTTTTATGCTTTATTTTGTTGTATTATTATTAAATTCCTGTTGTAGTGCATTGTGGTTTATAGAGAGTGATGTATACTGTCTGATTTTTAGTATTTGTTGAAATGGTTTTGTGACCCTTGCACATGCAGTACTTAAATATATATATGTATATGTATATATGTGTGTGTTTGTGTTTAAAATCTATGTGCACTCTCTACTAATTGATACATGATTCTGTTGAAGTCTTTCAAGGTCAAACGTGATGATTTTGCTGTTTCCATTTTCCTACTGGAAAGGTGACATCATCTGTTACTCTGATTGAAAGTGTTCCATTTTCCACTCTGACTCAGGGTGGATGATCATCTCCCACTTTGACTCACAGCACTCAATATTTTTTAGCACACTAAGACCCCTATGTAATTAAACATTAAAATGTGCTCTTCTTAATATTACTTGATATTAGAAGCTTTTCTTAAATTTACAAATAAGGAAACTGAGTCTCAGAAAAGGCAAATGTGCTGCTTAACATGAAAATAAGGCTATTTGACTCCAAACTTCTGCACTAATAATACATAAAAATAAATAAATCCAAAAGAGGATATTTATTAAATTTCCCTAAAATTTAAAACTCAGAAGGAAATTAATATTGATTTTTCTTTAATAACCTTTTAATATATGTCTCAATTTGAGTAAGCATGTTTCCTTTAGCCAATTTAACTTCAACATTAATATCTTTTTAATTCAGTAATAAACATGATTGAATTTACTATACTATATGGATTGTCATAAAACGTGCAATCCAGTCAAATTAATGTGACAAGGATGCAAAAGAGACTACCAAATAAAGTCAAAATATGCCATAATATTTCATCATGTTCTAAATATTACATGTTGCAAATATATTAGTGCTAGAATTAAGTCTCTCAATATCCCTGTCATATACCATATTTCTTTGTATTTCTTTATTAAATCTAGGACAGAGATAAAATTACATTATCAAAAAGGATTTTAATTATAGAAAAGTAGAGGTTACTAATAAATCCAATGATTTATGTATTTTTTGCCAACTTTTAAATGGTTAATAGGAGAAGAATTTTTCAGGGAATTATGATTACCTAATTTATGATCAATCAGTATCATTTAGGAAATATATCTTACTTGGCTAAACACAGAGACATCAAATCTTTAATGTTTCAACCTGTGTCATGAAGTCAGGATCTTTGCTTTAGAGGATTTATATCTCTGATGCACTTAGATTTCATGAAAATCATTTTGATTCTGATTTTATATATCTTTAAAAATTCATGCTTTGAAACAATAAAGTCTAAAATCTGTGGAATTACTTTTGTTATAAATAAGTAATAAGAATAATAGATGGCATATTTCTTGTGTTTTATAACATTTACTTTCAAGGTAACACATATAAAATAATAAGAAAGAGAATATATATGCATATAAAATAATTATAAATATACACAAAATAAATGTTTTATATTTAAATTATTTTTCAGCTCTAGTTTCAGAATTTGACAGACAGCCCCAGGCAACCAAGTATGGTTGAGGTAGAATACTGAAGATTTACTTGTACTTTCTCAACTGTTCTTGTTGGGGGTAACAAACACCATGATACAATGTTAGCTTTTGGCTCTTTTTTGCTGCTATTCCCTTTTTTCATGCCATTCCTATACTTCCAATATCATATGTGGAAACACAATGTCCTAATATTTGCTTCTCATCTTCTCTTCTAATGAGATCCTGCCCTTCACGTGGCTGGTAAAAATAAATCTATATGTTGATGTTGGGAAAAGCAAATACGAGACTCCTTTGAACTATCTTTGTAACTCTTCTGTCAATGTAAAATAATTTCAAAATTAAAAGGTTAAAAATATCTATAGGATAGTGATGTCAGGAAAATGGTGGAAAAGGCAGCCCCAAGGTCCCATCTGCCCATAGAAACATCAAAAGAACAATAAAACAACTGTCAGAACCAACTTGGTCAAAACTTGGGTAAACAGTCAAAGGTTTATAGCAACGAAGTGAATACTGAATCAAGAAGGAAGTAACTTAAAAAGGGTACAAAACTTTGCGAATTTTTTTCTTGCTCTCGCCTCAACCTCCCCGGACGAGTGTGGTATGAGTCTTGAAAATGGCAGCCCACGTTCTCAGTATAGGGTCCTGATTCCTGGTTGTAGAGAGAGCAGAGCAGAATTTATTCACAAATTATTGTGTATGTCTCTTTTATCATCTCTGAGGGGCTACTTGAAAGATGAATGGAAGGCTCTTGCCTCTGTTTCACTTATCTTGGAAGGTTCTAAGTAGTTTCACCAAACACGTTGTTGCTGTAGAATCTTTGCCGCAAGCATTTTTGGCACAAACATTTTCTCTGCATAACTAATTGACCACAAGGCAATTTTGCTGTAAAAGATAAAAAAATAACTGGTTGACAGTTTTTTTATTTTTATTTTTTTGGTTGGTTTCATTTCTCCATTGACAAAGTTCTCTCAGTTACTCCCACTTTTATATCACATAAGTCTTAGCTAGCCTTCATAATGGTCTATAAAGTGACAAGTAGATGTGGTGGTAGCGGTCTTAAAATAGTTAGCATTTCTTCTAGTTAGCGACATTTTATTGATGACTTTATCAAACTGACAGATGACGATGATTTGTCCCAAGAGTCGGTTTCTTATTTTGAAACACACTACATTGGAGGAGAAAAAGAGGGCCGAGGGCCTCTTCTTTGAGGGCACAGAAATGAACCCGTGTTTCCCATAGAATGAAGACAAGTGCTTAGTTTGGTACAATCCACACAAAAAGGATAAAATCAGTTCTTTGTGTGGTTTTGCCATGAATCTACATACACATATTTTAAATGTATTCAAATATTTTGTATTCAGCAATGAAGTCTTTTTAATTTTGTTATTCACTTTTTCATGTTTCATTATGTCCTTTTAAATTAATATCTCTCTTTTGCTTTTTCATGATTTTATTTTTTATGGCAAAATTGTCTTACGGCCAGTTAGCAGTGTGGCAAAAATGTTTGCTGGTGAAAATGCTTGTGAGAAAGATGCTTGCTGCAAAACTACCAGACATGATCTTGGAACTCCTGCAGAAAAAGCAGGGCATTTTCTTGAAAAAACTGTAAGGTGAACTAACAACTCGTAGATGCCTGGGGCAAAAGATTATGGATGAGACATCCAATAGACTGTACAAGGCACAAAAGGAAAAGCTGAATAATTCTTTGGGATATTAGGACATTCAAAATCACCCATGTATAAGAAGGAATCCCTGAAAAGTCCCTAAGCTTTCACCCTGGGCCAATCTCTAGGCTTCAAACAAGCCCAGATAAGTGATGAAGGAGTACTCTAGCACAGAGTCCAACTGCAAACACTGGGAGAGGTGTTTTTTGTTTGTTATTTAATTCCTTACAGTCAAGGTCAAGGAAATCCCTGTTAAAATACTCACTGAACACTAGCTAAAGAACAGAGAATTCAGTGACCACATATGACAGAGTATAGTCTTTGCAAAAATGGTTTGGAGAAATCATTAAACACATGGACTACTACAGCCTTCAACAATAAAAATACCAAGAGTTGATTTTTTTAAAAGATAAAGAAAATTGACAAACTTAGCTAGACTGAAAAAAGAGAAGACTCAAATGAGTAAAATCAGAAGAGTAAGAGGAGACACTACAACAGATGCCTCAGAAATAGAAGCAACCACAGGGACTATTATGACCAATTATATGCCAATGAACTGGATAAACTAGAAGAAATAGAAACATTTCTGGAAGCATACAATCTACCAATATTGAATCAGGAAGAAATAGAAAGCCAGAATAGACCAATAACAAATAAGAACATTAAATCAGTCATTAAAAATTTGCAAACAGGGACCGGCCCAGTGGCATGGCGATTGAGTTTGCGAGTTCCATTTCCATGGCCCAGGGTTTGCTGGTTCGGGGTTCGCCGGTTTGGATCCTGGGCGTGGACCTACTCACCGCTAATCAAGCCATGCTGAGGTGGCGTCCCACATAGAAGAACTTGAAGGACCTATAACTAAAATATACAGCTATGTACTAGGGCTTTGGGAAGAAAAAAGAAAAAGAGGAAGATTGGCAACAGATGTTAGCTCAGAGCCAATCTTCCTCAAAAAAAGAAAAGAAAAAGAATTTGCAAACAAAGAAAATCTCAGAACCAGATGGCTTCATGGGTGGATTCTACCAAATACTGAAAGAAAAATTAATACCAATTTTTCTTAAACTTTCCCCAAAAATATGAGAAGAGGGAACACTTCCAAACTCAAACAGATATTTATGTCAATGTCCTTTGCAGCGCTATTCATATTACCCAAAAGTGAAAACAACCCAAGTGTCCATCAACAAACAAATGGAAAAACAAAATGTGGTATATCTACTACCTTAGACTGTTCAGGTTGCCATAAGAAAAATGCCATAGACTAGGAGGCTTGAAGAACAAATCTTTATTTTTCACTGTCTTGGAGACTGGGAAGTCCAAGATCAAAGTGCTGGCAGATTCCGTGTCTGGTGCAAGCCTGCTTCCTGGGTCATAAACAGCCGTCTTCTGAATATGTCCTCATGTGGTGGAAGCAGCTCTCTCATGACTCCTGTGAGGGCACTGATCCCATTCATGAGGGCTCCACCCCTGTGACCACAACTAATCCTAATAACCTCCCAAAGGCCCCACTTCCTGATATGAACACATGGGGAGTAGGGTTTCAACATGTGAACTTTAGGGGGACACAAACATTCAATTCATAACATCTATATGATGAAATATTATTCAACCATAAAAAGGAATAAACTTCTAGCCCATGCTACAACATGGATGAAATTTGAAAACATTATAAGTGAAATAAGCCAGGGATAAGGACAAATATTGTATGTTTCCACTTATGTGAAATATCTAGAATTAAGCAAATTTATAGAAACAGAAATTAAATTGGTGGTTTCCAAGGATTGCGGGGAAGGGAAAATGAGAAGTCGTTGTTTAATGGTTACAGAATTTCTGTTTGGGGTGTTGAAAATATTTTGGAGTAGATAGGCAATTGTGAATGTAATTAATGCCACTGAATTGCACAACTAAAATGATAAATTTTATCTTATATGTATTTTACCACCATAAGATTAATTTTAAAAACCCAAGAGGTAATTAAAATGTTTCATAGCTCAGTAGAGGCAGTGGCTGCACACATTGTGAATGTTTTATATTATGTGAGTTTCACTTCAATTTAAAAAGTTCATTAGTACTCCATAAAAAATACTCATATGACCTGTGAAATCTAAGGAATGACAACTCGAAGGGGCATTTCTTTTGGCTTCGATAGTGGGAGGTGATCTCCACCTCCAGTGAGACTTATGAGGTCTAAAATTTTACAAACATAAATAGATTTGAATTGTTGAGTAGTCAAAAAATGGCAAATATCCACTGCAGTCTTTCTCTATGTCATGAAGGAAAGAAAGAAAGAAATTTTTAAAAATCTATTATTCACTCAAAATTACTTATATGCCAATCCCCATGATGTAAAATTATGGCATGTTATCATTTTTCTTTCTCAAAGAAACTTGACAGTGTAGGTGCTAACATATCCATTTTATCGGTGAAGAGTCTGAGACTCAAAGAAATTAAATCTGTCTAAAGTCACAAATCTCCTAAGTGATGGAGTTGGTATTTCATCAAAATCAGTGTTTGGTCCATTATAATACCGATTCCCTGAAACAGTAGATCCCTCAGGTAAAGAATCATCTTCCGAAAGGCAAAAGACTAGCTCTACCAAAAGAACTTTTTTGTGGGGGGAAAGCGTGACTCTGCCGATGTCTACTTTCACCTTTGTTTGGAAGGCAAGATTGCTCACATATACCAAAGAGTTTTTTTTTTTTTTTTTTTTTTTCAAAGTTAAGTAAGCTGTGGTTGAAGTGAAAGAAGTTCACTGGATTTAACACTTGGGTTTAACTCTATTTCTCTGCCTAACTATATTATTGACTATAACACTGAGTTTGTATATCTGTATATTCTGAGAAGTGGTCTCTCTTTCTGAAAGGGGTTTTGTGGAAAAGACTGGAAAATGCTTTTCCTATCATTCCATTCTTCCCAAGCCAACTATTTTTTCTTGTTTACTTCCTCATGAAGAAAAATCAGTCATTCCTGATAAGAATAGAAAAAAATATATAACCATTGTATAGTTTTTTTTTCTATCAAATAACATTTGGCATTGGACCTCTGCCAAATATAAAAACAGGTGGATGAGATAAATATTGGTTGCTCTGGCCAAAAATCTCAGAGTCATTCTATACTGCTGTCTTTCTCTTAATTTCAATATTCAGTCTATTACAAATGCTGTCACATCTGCCTTCAAAATATGTGTAGATTTTGACCACTTGTTACCCCAACTGCCACCAATCTGGTTCAAGCCAGCACTATGTCCTGCCTGAATTATTGTCAGAGCCTCCTATCTGATTTCTCCGTTTCTGTCTTTGTCTTCCTGTAGTGCAGCCAGAGTAATCCCATTAAACTGTAAGAAATATTGTGCCAATTCTCTGCTCAAAATTTTTCAATGTGTTTTCCTCTCACTCAGAATAAAAGATAAAATTCTTCCTCTGACTTACAAGGCCTTACTGCTGTAGACACCCTGTTATCTGGGACCTCTTCTCTTCCTGGAGTTATTCTCCTAGCTTCAGCTGTGATGGCTACCATGTTCCAACCTGGCATACTCCCAGCTCAGGGCTTTGGCATGTTCTTTCCTCTTTTCATAATGCTCTTCCCCTGGTATGCTTGCCTGGCTCCCTCATTTCTTTCAGTGATTCACTCAAAAGTCATCTTCTCTTGCAATTTCATTTGAGATTTCTACTCCTAGTAGGGTTTCCAGATTTAGGAAGTAGAAACAGGATGCACTGTTAAGTTTTAGTTTCAGGAGAGCAACGAATAATGTTTTAGTATAAGTATGCCCCCACACTGCATGGGAAATATTGCGTAAGAAAT
Organism: Tapirus indicus; assembly: GCA_031878705.1. NCBI lineage: Eukaryota > Metazoa > Chordata > Mammalia > Perissodactyla > Tapiridae > Tapirus > Tapirus indicus. The sequence goes on along the minus strand of CM062927.1, from coordinate 23,758,339 downwards.
ACACTTTAAAAAATGTGTTGTTTATTGGAAATTCAGATTTAATTGTCATCTTGAATTTTATCTGGCCCTACCCTCAAAGTTCATGTTGCCCCTCCTTGCTTTGTATTTTCTTCTTACTCCTTATCGCTGTCAAACACACTATACATTTTACATATTTATATTATTTATCATTTGTCTCCCCTCTAGAATAGAATGTTTTTGAGAGCAGGATTTTAACTGATTTCTTTACTGCTGTATCCCCAGTGCCTAGAAGAGTGCCTGCTCATTGTAGACTTGACAAGTATTTATTCAATGAATGAATGTTCAAAAGATTAAATGAATATGTGAGATGTCCACTCTGTGTAAGGCACTAGATAAAGTATTTGGTCTACATTATCACATTTCATTCCTACAACTGCTTTTTGAGGTAGAAACTATTGTATTTCCATTTTTAGACTTAGACTCCTGAGTTTCAGAGTGTAGTTTTTTTTTTTCCACAAATTTAAATTCAAAAGCTGAGACTCAAAATATATTATTTCTAATCTTGGATTTCACATTTTGTTTTTCTAATATGACATGACAATCATTCATTTGCCAACTCTAGAATGAAATTGACCTGAAATGTTTAGTGTTTTTCTTTTGGAGGTAGATAATAAAAGAGTTCAGGGTATTTCCTTAAATAACATTGATATTTTGAGAAAATCATCTGGGACTGGTGAGAACTTGGTTGTTGTCTATTAAATCTCTTTGTATAGTTAAGTTTGCTAATTAAGAGTTCCAAAAGCCTGATTTAAAAAAAAGATTACAACTTAACACATTTTTAGAATGTATCTCAAACTAGTTTTATGAACTTGCTGGCTTCCAGAAATAACATCTATAGGATTTGTGTTTCTAAATGAAATCACTATTTGATTTATAATTTAATGGGGAAATTATAAGAAAATCTCATTTCTTATGTAGATTTAATTTCTCCTCAAAGCCCCAAATTCCAAATTTAATGATTGGTTTTAAATTTTTTAAATGTATGGATTTAATTGAAAAACAGAATAGAAATTTAAGGTAGGGTTCTTCTTTTAAATATTATGACATATCAACAGCAGCAAACATTGAATAATCTAAAAATATGCTCAAAAACAGGGAGATCATATTATAAGGTGGAAAGAGGATGCATTTTGGGGTTCTCTAAGCCAACTAAAGGTTCCATCCTTTAGCTGAATTTTTGTATAAACCAACTAGGGCATCCAACTTTTACCTACATTAACCCAAGTGTCTAGGCATTCTATCATTTTCCTGTATTGTGGCCTTTGGTGAGATTCTTCATTTCCTTATTAGAGAAGCCCTAGGAGGCATGCTTTCTAAAAGACCATTAATGAGAGACAGAAAATAAGAAAGGAGGCAGGGAGTCAAATTTTATGTTAATTCAGCACAGTGCCAAATAAGCCAAATTGCCAAATTCAAGTGAGAGGCTTCAAAATCTTCTGTGTGATCAGGACTGCAGTTCACTGAACTCATTCTTACTGAGTATTTTTCCTGTGTCATGGTGTATGCAGATGAAGCTGACAGGGCCAAAATTTTAAAATCTCAGTGCAATGTTGTCATTGTCACGTGTGAAATCAGAGAGAGAGAAAGTTAAATCATCTCCTAATTTCTTAGTTATGCACTTTATTAATTTTGTAATTTTTCTAAAATAAATCAATACAGTCATAACAATTAAAACTATAATTTAGAAAACTTTCAGTGCTGTATACTTTATATGTCAAAAACACAATTGTACCTACATTCACACACACACACATGTACATTATTTTAATTTTTTTTCTTGAGACATAATTGGGAGTGTTGACATGTAACTTTGCTTGATTTATGATGATTTGATGCACCACTGACCACAAAAAAAGGTCATTAAAAATTTGAAATAAGGCGTCGATTTTGTACTATCTCCTCGAACAAAGAAGCAAGAGCTATTGTTCTAGCACTTCTGAATGTACACAGAGCAAATACCACAATCACAGCATTCCCTACTATTTACCATAAGACATGTTGACTATGATAAGCTCTCTCCATATGACCCAGATTATATTCCCTTCATAGGAGTAACTCCTGTAACATGTTATTAACAAGGGAAGGAAGTGGCTACAGAGTCCATTAAAAATAAAACCAAACACAACAAGAGCAAAAGAAAACTTTTGGTGACTCAAAAACCTCCCTAGGGTCCAAGGAATAATCAAAGGAATTCCATATAAGCTACTGTGGGGTTATGGGATTTGGATGTAAATTTCCTACTAGTCCACTCTTCTACACTAATTATCTGGAATCTCTTAGACATTCAGAGCCACCTCCTGCCAACTGGCAGAGAAACCAGTCCTCTTTGGTCCCTCTCTGTCTTTTTTGCCATGTCTCCTACAACTCTTGACCATTCTGAAAATTTTGCTTCAGCACAATGGTTTTTCCTAAGCCTCTAAATATAGCATTAAAGCCATTCAATTCATTGACTGTCTCTATAAGGAGTTGCAGAAATAGATGACTCAAAAGTATATAAATTAGTCATAAGTGGTGAAGAAGCATTTCCTTGTCCCCTTCTCTTCTTTTCACAGTGTTGTTATTGATTTGGGAAATAAACAAGCAATCAAAAACTTTAGATCATTGTTTTTATAATGGTATACTTATTAAGCTATGAGAAAGAAAGAAAAAAACAACTATTGATATAGAACTTTATACCAGGAATACTATCTTAAGAAAAAAAGTTTCAGCTCAACATGTAAAAAAATTGGATGTCTTCACTTCCATCCTCAAAACAAGAAAACTTGGACAAACTGAAATCTAATGACTTTTACCTATAAGACAACTGAAGTTGCAGGGCAAACTGCCACCCTGAAATACAGAGGGATATAATTTCCAGAAAGATACAGCAACTGAGATTGGCTTAACTGGAGCAGAAGTTGCTGGAACCATATAATGGTAGGAACACTGAAATGGTAATTTTGACCAGTTGCTGGAGGCTGAATGTGGCCTAGGGTAATGGCGAGAACCTCCTGGGGACCACAGTTTTAGAAGGATCTCCACACTTCTGTGGATTTAATACATGTGGAAATATTTATAGATATGTGTATATACCTGGGTTAGTACATGCATGTACCTTTTCTTGCTCTGCTTGCTGAGAGAAACTAGAAGAAATCCCCACTACTAAAGCATGACCTTTCTACCAATACCCAATGAGTTATAAGGTTTTTCTAGTTTTGCCACAAGCACTATTCCTGACTCTGTGTGTATACCACATCCAGTTTCTTCTAGTCCTTTCAAATACTTCCTTTGGGTTTGAATAAAATCCCCACATGCATGTTCTGATCAGTTCCTGCTAAATTCTTGAGTGGGACCCTCTGAAGATCTCTAGGGTTCTCTATCTTTGCAGATCTCTTCTCTCCAGTACTCTGCCCTCTACACACTCTAGCTGTCCTGGTCTCTCCAGTCTCTCAGCTCTATCTCCACAACTCAGAGAATCTTCTAGGGTTGGCTTGAGTTTCCCATTACTGCACCCCAGCCTAGAAACTCTCTAGGCATTAAACTGGGGCAGTCTTAGGGCTTACCTCATTTATTTTCTCTCTTTCAGGGGTCATAATCCTTCACTGCTTGCTGCCCTGTGTGTTGAAAAATCAGTTTCATGTATTTTATCTAACTTGATTGTTATTAATACAATATTCAAGAAAAAAAACCAATATTTTAAACATTAGTTTTACTGCTAAAGATTGCCTGACATCCCAAGTTATTTTTTTAATTTACTCATATTTTTTCTAAATAATAAGGATAATGCCTTACATTAATGAGTTAATTTGTTTACAGGCACCAGGCACAGGATAAGCAAAAACATAATAAATGCAAAGAAAAGCATCCCTTTTTAGAGTTTTTTGTCCTTTTGGGTTTCACCTACCCAGCGGTGTTAGCAACACTCTATGAATTGCATGTTCTGGCAGGACGAGTAACTTATTCATCGGGGTCCAACCTCTGAAAGAATTCTGTCATAGGAAAGATTCGACAAAAGTAAAACTTCCATTGTCCTTTCTGTGCCTTGAAACTTTCTGTCCTGAAGTGGCTCAGGACTGAATTTTGAGCAGCCTTTACAGGCACATCCAATTTAATAGGTCAGCGTAGAGATGCGCTGATATCTTTATCGAATGATCTTAACAGTCATACCCAATAATACCTAACTGGTTCCATTTGAATAAATAGAAAAAAAAAAAAAAACAGTAAAAACTGCTCCAGGCCCATTATCTATCTGATTTCAGTCCATCTTCAGAATCTTCATGAGACTTCCGTTTGGGGGCCTCATTAAGGATCATGTCCCCCAAAGCGAGGTTTGAAACAGATCTACCAAGTCTAACTTCTATCTACGGGGTCTCGCTGTTTCGCAGTGAGAGACAATGACCTCTTACAGGAGTTCTTTAGCACCTCTGCGCAACAGTGAGTATTACACTTTTCTCCTTGTCCTTTTCTTCCCCCTTAAGATTTTAGGATGTAGTTTGCTTAACATCCCTGAATAGTTGGCAATTGAGACTAGAGCAGGAGTCAGCCCCGATTCCAGTTTCTAGGCTTTGTCTTGGACAGTTTCTGACAACTCATAAATGGGTTTGGTGTTAGGACTTTCCTTAGAGGCTTTTTTAAAAAAAGGAGCAATTGTGGATGTTTGATGAATTCTTATTACTGTGGCTTCCTTTTTCCCCGACTTGTTGTACAGTCATGCAGTCAACAGTAAAATGTATAAGTGCACATAAATGATCCCTGTATTGTGAAAATTGCAGCAGAAGACAAGCAATTATGTGGGGGAGTACATTAGGTGATACTGTTTTGCTTAGTTTCCCAGTCTCGGCTTTATTCTGAGGGCTGAACTCAATTTCCATATTACTCAGAAGACATTGATCATTACTAGCCTAAGTAAATACTCGTTTTGATTGTCTCAGCAGGCCATTCCAGTGATCATATTTTAACTCCTCATGCAGGCAAAAGGAAACCTTTGATAGATATTTTGGCTGGTCTCTGCCGTTACAAATATAACCAAGCAAGTGTAGAATAATAATAACATGAGAAAAGGCCTTGTAAACACTAAATTGTATCATAGAAGTAATGTACTGGGTTTATCTCATGTGATCAATCAAAGAGTACAAAGAAGTACAATTGTTATACCCTGATTAGGGGTTGGTGGAACTAAAGCACATAGAATGTGAGACATGCCTGAGTTCCCATGGCTAATAAGAAGTTCAACAGCAACTTGAACTCAGAAACCTGATGTGCTGAGCACCGCGATGATCCAAATATGAATTAGGCATTATTCATTCATTCAATCTCTCTCTCTCTCTTTGTTATCTCTGTCTCTCTCATTCTCTCTCTCTTTTCTCTTGCTCTCACTCCACAGATGAAAAGAAAGCCACAGAAAACATAACATAAAAAGCTCCTAACAACGTCTTTTATTTCTAATTTTTTGAGCACTCTCTGTATTTTTTTCTATAGTACCTGCACCATTTTACATTCTATTCACAATAGCCAAGATTTAGAAAAAAACCTAAATGTCCTTCAGCCAATGAATGGATAAAGGAAATGTGATATATACATAGAATTGAATATTATTCAGCCTTAAAAAGAAGGAAATCCTGCCATATGCAACAGCATGGGGGAATCTTGAGGACTTGATACTGAGTGAAATAAGGCAGTGACAGAGGACAAATACTACATGATTCCATTTATATGAGATATCTGATATAGTCAAATTCATAGAAGCAGAGAGTAGAATGGATGTTGCCAGGGGTTGGGGGGTGGCAGGGGAGGAATGGGGACACGTTGTGCCACGGGTATAAAGTTTCATTTATGCAAGATGAATGAGTTCTAGAGATCTACTGTACAACATTGTGCCTATAGCTAACAATTTTGCACTGTATACTTAAAAATTTGAAAGGCTAGATCGCATGGTAAGAGTTTTTATCACAATGAAAAGAAGCAAAAAACAATACCCTTTAAAACCTGCTCCGACCTAATTCTCAGCCTCAATACCACCCACATATGCCTATCTAGTCCCATACCATACCCAATTTTCCAAGGTCACCAGAATATTTCCCAAACTAATGAGACATATGATGCTGTCTCCTTGTATACATTGTTCTTCCCTGGATACTTCTGAGCTCAATTCCCTGCCTTAAAAATACATAATCTTTAAAAACACCCACCTCAAAAGACCACTGCTGTTTGCTCTCATAACACTTTGGTCATGAATAATTTTTCCAGTTGTTGTACTACAACATTCTGGATCTTGTAGTAAACTCTGAGTTTTCACAAGGCAGCCACAAAATCTTTTTATCTAGCATCTGGTCTATTTATTAAGCATCTCCTGAATTCAAGAGGTAGAGTCCTCACTCACGAATTCCCCCACAGGTAAGTTTAAAATCCTTTTTGAACTCAGGGTTACCATAGAGTTTCCAAAAAATATAGACATTTAGAACAAAAATGGTACTTATACATTACTCCACACACACAAAATTAGATAGCCAGTATTAGTATACTCATTTTACAGATGGGGAAGATCAGGCTTTAGAGAAATAATCTAAGTGGCTCTACTCGTACAATTTATACATAGTGAAAAATGGAGACTAGGCAGGCTCATTCAGGGCAATATGCATATTCACAGATATAAACTTTTCATCTATAAGCTTAATTATTTTCTATGTAATGCTTTAATTTATTTAGAGCTTATTAAAACAGACATTGTACTCTTCCCTTTCTTCTTTGTTATTCCGAACAACTATGAGAATTTTACAAATGAAGACCCATGTTAACTACACTTATGGTGGTGATCATTTCACTATATATGTATATCGGATCATTATGCTGTACACTTGGAACTAATATAATGTTATATGTCAATTATATCTCATAAAAAGACCCAGAGAAGTGACTGGCCCAAAGCTATATTCTTAGTAACTAGTGGTAGAATTACAATTTTAATTTTACCCTCTCTGAGTGCAAAGCCTAGACATTGTGCACATGATATATCCTCAGTGACAAGCATATTATTGTCCAAAGCATCATGATTAATAGAAATATGAATATAATACAATACCTACTCTTGCAGAACTCACAGTGTAGCTTGTCTGTATACAATCACATTTATATGTGAACATGATGAATGTGCATGTGTGATTGTTATTATTATTTTTTTTTCAGGGGAAGCTTCATCCTAAGCTAACATCTATTGCTAATCTTCCTCCTTCCTCCCCCAACCCCAAAGTCCCAGTACATAATTGTCTATAGTTGAAGGTTTTTGGTTCTTCTATGTGAGCCGCTGCCACAGCATGGCTACTGACAGACAAGTGGTGTAGTTCCAAGCCCCAAAATCAACCCAGGCTGCTGAAGCAGAGTGTGCCAAACTTTAACCACTAGGCCATCAGGGCTGGCTCTGTGTGTGATTATTTACAGTGGTAATTCTTTTCTTTCATATGGGACATTGATGCCTTTAATTTGCTCACACGGAAGGGGCAGCAAATTGTTACCTCTGTATTTATAAATTATTTCTTTTTTGTTCCCCTGTTTTATTTCCAGATGCTTTCCTGATTCCTATCAGATTCAGTGTCCTTTGATGAAACAGATTCTCTTGGTGATTCTGCTTTATGAGTTATTATTCCTAGTGGCCATCCAAACAATTTTACCAAGTGTGATGTTTCCACCTAAATGGATACTAAAGCCGTTTAGCATAAGCTAATTAAAATTTGGATGTCCTTCATGAACATGCCACGTGACTGATGGCTACGAGCTCCATCATCATTACAGAGGATATTACTGTGTAGATGTGCTTTATAAAGCGCCCCAGAGCTATTTATTATGTTTTCATGAATATGTAGGCTAATACATTTATTCCATTTAAGAATTGTGATTTTAATAATATTAGAGTAACAGGATTTTGAACTCCAATCTACGTCTCTCTCTAACTTTTTGCCTCCTCCCTTATCATTTAGTTTTTCTGTCTTCTTGTTCTCACAGAGTGCAGAAAACATGAGCCATTTCCTAGGAATAAGATAATAACATATGTGGAACCAAATTCACTTTGTAAAACTAAATACAGCTTTGAGGTCAATTTCAAATTACTAAGTTCTAATTTTTAAGGAAGATTGTATTCATTATATTAATCTCTGTTAAATATATCAAAAATTACTCAAATGAGATGTTGTTTGCTAATGATTTTGCCTGGAAATATTGACTGGAGAAAAGGGCTATAGTGTTTAAATTAGAAGATTCTTCTTCAGACAATAATAGTTTCCATCCCCCCACCTCTATGCAAGTATATATGATGGATTGAAAAATTATGGAAGTGAGTTGAAGAGAAACTTTGTTTTTGGTTTTGTGTAATAAATACTCTCAGAATTATTGAGTAATCTCTTCCTAGGACAATTGAGTAATTTGTTACCTTAGATGAAAATGTAATAAAATTAGAAAAAAAAGGTAAGTTATGGAGTCAAACTTAGCTTCAGTTCACTCCTGCATAAAATGGAGACTATAATAGTATGAACTCCTAGGAATCTTTTGAGGCTTCTATAAGATAGTGCATATAAAGGGCTTAGTGCAATTTCTAGAATTTAGTAATTATCAACTAAATGAAAAGGATGATGTTGAAGTTAAGAGAAGAGGTCAGAAAAATTTTGTAACATATTCCCTATAGTTCTTGGCTTGTGCTAATGTGCTACCTAGTAGGGTCAAGAACAGGCTAGGCCAGTGCTCACTAATGATCTGTCCACTTTGTGCACAGTTGCAAAGTTCTGAGCAAGTCTTTTCTAGGTTTTTGAAAAGTCCTTGGGAATAAAGTCATCTTCTTAGCGCTTACCCTAAAAGCCTCTTTTGTCTCCTCCCTTGTTTACCATTGCCTGGAGAATAGATAAGGTGGTTGAGAATCTGCTGACCAAATCTGTGAAGACTAATTGAATTAGTCTTCAGTGGTTGGGGGTGGGCACAAAGCAAGGTACTCAACTGCACAGGGCAGGCAACGTTCCAGAGTTGCTCTCCAATGATCTGGCACTTAAAGCTCTCAGCAGTCACTATCTGATGTAAGTGGTTGGTTTTCTATCTATCTGTTTACTTATTTATCCTCCCTTCACTGCTCTGCAGTATAAATGTTGCAGTGCACAGTTAACCAGTCTCCAAGATTCCTTTCCCACATGGTTGCCCTCTGCTTTCCAGTGAAACCTTGTAGCTTGCTGATTGTATATTTGTTTACATTCACACAGTTCTTAGTATTTTTTGGAGAGCCAAGCACCACTCTTACTACCAGAAAACAGATGGAGGTAGATAGAAGCTGTGTTGAGAAAATGCACAAGGAGCACAGTGAAGATGGAACATACTTTGCATGCAATGGCTCCCTTTATATGTGGTCGTAATAAATGTAGAGAAATGAGAGAGAACAAGGTTAATAAAGCAACATGTAGTTTGCAGAATGATATAAGCATTACATGTCATGCATACAATGGACACATGTAGCCATGTCCACCGGTTTATTTTTCTTCAGACCTGTGCCTGAAATATGTCCCTTGTCCTATATTGCCAGTGCTTTGCAATGAACCCTCATGTGCTCCTGGCTCATGGGTACAAGCAACAGAAAATGATATTGGCCTCATTAAGAAAAAAGGAATTTAGACAAATGGTGTCTGTTGCTCCAAAACTGATAAGAGGTTGAAAGCCTAGACTGGGAGTGTTAGAAGGCAGAACAATGATCTTCCAAGGGCAAGAAGCTTTCCAAGAGCACTGTCACTAGAGCTGCAGGCACCACCTCCATGGGATAGCCCCACCGCTCCTGCCTCAATGGTTCTCCATTAGCTGGGAGTGGATCTTAACTGCCCCTTTGACTTTATGTGTCTCACTCATTTCAGATTCAGAGTCTAGGTGGAAGCATCCTAATGGCTAAGCTTAAGTCAAAGATTGAGCTCTGATCGTGGTGGGATAAAACTGAGGAAGATTTCTGTCCCTTTTCAGATTCCAGATCAGGAAGGCATGTACTACATTTCTGGAATATTCACAAATGGGAATTTCTCCAAAAGGGGGGAAATGATTGGATACTGGGCAGCTTATGTAAGAAAAAAATATCTACTCCCACTGCCTATTGCATCATTCTGACTCCTCTCTCTCCTCAATGAATTCTCCATGCCGTGGTCAGAGTGAATTTTTATAAAATGCATATAAGGCTGTCAGCCCTTTTAGTTCTCTTTGAATTGTACCCTGTAGAGTTATAAACCCTTTAGGTTGGCTTGCAGAATCTTTTTCTCATATGACCCTGACAAATGGCTTTTACCAAATTTCCCTCCACACCGGGCTCTAAAGTACACCCTCCAATGTTTAATTAAAATGTTCACTCTTTCTCAAACATGCTGATCCTCTCATAATCTCTGTGCTTTGCTTGTGCTGTTGCTTGCCTGATTACCAGGACTTTAAACTTCTACTCGTTCAAGACCTAGCTCAGAGGTCTGAGCTAGGAGATCTCAGAGATCTCTTCTGATATCAATGCATTTCTTGACTTACAGAGAGAAATGGCATTCTCTCCTCAGGAGTCTGAAAGAAATATGAACAGGCAGCTATAATAATCCTTAGAGAAGTAAACAGGAAAAAAAATGTGAACATGTGGTGTCTCACTGTGACTTGAAGACAGACACTGCATCTTAATGATTTTTTACCCCGTTAAAAGATGGAAAAGTTGGGATAGGCAAGATCATGAGGGAAATAGGCATTATATGAGATTGTTATACAAATGAATGACATGACAACTTTTTAATTCTAGCAGAGAAGGTAGTAAATGGATTGCTAAATATTAGAGGCAGAAAAATAATTTAAGAAGCTGCTACGTAGTCCAGGTGATAGATAATGAGTAGCAGCAATGAGGATGAAAAAGAAGGGAGAGTTCACAAAGACATTGGGTTGAGAAAATTAAGAGGACTTGGGGTTTAAATCCAGTACCTAGCATGTTAATGGTAAAAACTCACTTAAATGGACCTTTAAAAGTTTGGCTTGTGTGGGAGCTTTTAGTTGAAATTTCCCACCTCTATCCCAAATTGATCACTTAGATGAGTTATGTCAAGAAAAGGCAGAATGTGGTGGAAACACTGTGTGTTTCTGACAATTTATAACTAACCCTCAGCCACAGAAGGAATAGGTTTAGAGACCTTTGCATGATCCTCATCATCAGATATTGGCGTGGGAGTATCAATATTTGAATCTTATTTCAAAATAATTCTAAGTTGGGGGTCTTAGCACATGAAGATTCATCCTGGAGATAATTGCAGTGAACATGAGTTATACCTTGGAAGATAAGATCCTATCATCAGTGTGGTGATTGACAGTAAATTATAGTGGTGTTGATGACAGATCTATAATTACATTACAAATATTTATCTCCGGGAAATCCTCCCTGAATTGCTTGTCTTATGATATGACTTCTCTTCCTCTCCTTCCTTTGCTGAGATCTATTGCGATTGACATCAGATTTCCAGTCTAAAAAAAAAAAAAACTAATTTGATTAAAACTTGGATAATAAGTGATCACCTGATTTGAAGGCAGATCTTCTTCCTGGTTTTACAAAGTTCCCCTCCAAGAAAGGTAGCAAATGAGGGTAAAAATGTCATCTTGCTGAAATCTGCACATACTGAAAAGGAATTGCTCAGAAGGCTCTCCAGCGGAGACAGTTACCTGACCAAACATCCGTTGAGCACTTTTACAATTTAGCACAGGTTTGAGTTCCTGGTGCCACGTACTGGGCACCAGGGGAATTACTGAAGACATAATGATACGTTGAAGTGAGTTTTCAAGCTCCCTCAATTCTATGAAATAATCTACCAAATTCTATCAAATAATCTGTTAAATCTATCTCTCCTTTGATATTTAATTCTATTGCTTTAAGCAGGTCTTTAACTCTGTTCATGTGGATTATTGTGACAGTTCCTTGACTGCCCTTTATGCCTCCAGTTGACAGGTTTTGCTACTATAGTTAGAGCCGATCATGGGCATTTGGGCATAAATGTCCACGTTTAGGGAGTAAAATGGCTTTTCGTTGCCCACTAGATGAAACCCAAACCCCTACTGTTGCCTCTATCACAGATGCAATGAGAATCTACCATGTGCCAATTCTGTAGTTAATAACGGAAAGTGTGACTACCACACAAGGTAACAATTTTCAATCCCAGTATGCAGGAAAAACGCTTATTGTTTACACTTACCACCTCGTATGACATCCTCACAGTTATGATTTGGGTGCAATTATTATACTACTGTCAAGATGAGAAAACTGAAGCACACAAAAAAATCATCCCAAGTCACGGCGCTCACAGTCGCTACTCAAATTCACATCAGCGGGTTCCTAAATCCAGTTGCTATTTGCGTGAGATGTCAGTACTTAGTGAGGAGAAAATCCACATCAGGGAGGTTTTGTTGTTGCTGTTGTTGCCTGTTTTTAATGAACATTTAGGATGTGAACACTTTTTGTTTGTGTGAAAGAGATCTGAAAAAAATATGAAATCCAAATATCTCTCACTCTGTGGCATTTATAGTCTTCAGTGCATCCACAGAAAGTGACAGGAAGGAAATCACTAATAACAAGTAATGGGGGTTGTGTTTGCAGCTGGGTGCATTATGTTATGGCAAAATATCATCTCATCCACTTTGCTTGGTTATTGTCATTCCTTCCAAGAAATCGATGCTATTGGAAATGGATGACAGCAGTGAACAGGCAGGTAGGCTTCCACGATGAGAAGCAAGCTCTTTCTGCAGATGCGCTTTTAAAAACTGCAATTTCCTCTCCAAGAACAAAGGTCATGCAATTCTCTGAATTGCCAGGCAATAGCCAGGGTGCATTGGCTGATCCTGCCCCTCCTACTCACTTGGAGAAATTAGGAAGTTGTCGGAGACAGGTGTCATTGGAGGTTTAGCGCTTACTTTGCTAGGATAGGTCTCTTTAAATTAGAAATTAACATAATTCCTTCAGCAATGTTATTTAGAGCTATCTGTAAGTGGAGGAAGGTGGGCCACACAAGGAATTTGATTTTTAATTTGCTTTAGAGCCATCTCTAAGATTTCTTTGTAGTTTTCATAATTTTCTTTTGTATGTGAGGTAACATTCCTCCCTGATTATCAGTAGAACAATGAAAATGATTATTTATTTCAGAAATATCCATCCTGGCATGCTTTGCGCAGACTTACTGTGAGTCTACAAGGGGAGAGAAATCTGTGTTCTCTGCCTACTAACCTGAAAAGGCAGAGTTTTTAAAGCCTGGCAACAAAAATTCAACTTAGGGGAAATGACTTTTCCCTGGATTGTTCCCTTAGGATATGACACTGGAAATACATGGATCAGACTCAGAAAAGTCTGCATGGCCAAATCTATATGGTCTGCCAACGTTAATTACCTTTTCCAGTTGCATCTCCTCATCTCTTATGGTACTTCAGTGCCTCAGCCTTCATTGTGTCTCACGGTAACCTACTACGATAGCTTCCAAACTGGACTGTTGCTTTTGGTTTTGCCACATAACAGCAATCTCTCCACACCTCCCCTGGAGTGGTGCTTCTGAAAACACAAATTGTCCATGCCAATCCTCCGCTGAAAGCCTATCTGAATTTCTGTGTTGATTACAGGCTACATTTGGCATTTTAAGGAATGGCAATCAAAATCCTTCAACATCTGCTACTGGGCTGTCTCTCTCATTTTGTCTCTTAACATCATCTCTTGGTCTAAAGCCAGTAGAGCCCAATGTTTCCGGGGCACAACTTTATCTTTCGTAAATTTTGTTTTTCTTCATGGTATTTACCTCTTTTGTTATATTGTAAAGAAACCTGAATCAAGGCAGTTTAAGGAAACAGAGGTTCTCATCAGAAAGATACTAGAGTTCCTGACTGAATTGAAGGTTTAATAGTCAAACCATACAAAGGGCATACATATTACTTTATCCAGAGATGAGCATCCTGCCAAATCTCTCTCTGGCACGAGTCTCTGCCTCCCACTGTCTGCTGGCATTGTCCTCTCTCACTGAACACTGGCTTCTCCCCTGTGGTGTGTGGAGAAGCAAAGCTGCCAACACATGCAGAACGTCATGATCTTAAGCTTCTGTCACTAGAAATGGTGACTCTCTTTTACAGTTCTATTTTAAAAATGTCAGAAAGTACTCAAATTGACCCATTTGGATCAGTGGTCCAAACTAATTGTTGGTGGATTATTGTCAATGGGAGAGGGTGAGATCTTATAAAATATGGGAGATCCAGCTATAAACTTTGGGTTGAAATGAGAGAGGGACAGTTTACCAAAATCAAGAGAGAATGAGGAATGAGGAAGGAAAACAGGGTTTATACCCTGAAGAGATACATTCCTCTATCCATCAAGATCCTCTCTAGGTGTCACCTCATCCAGATGCATTTTTTCACACCCCAACCCTTCAGACTAGCCTACATATCTCTCCACTATACATGAATAATTCTCTATTTTGTCCCTGCTTGGTAACTTCTGTTTTCTAACAATAGAACGAATTTTTGGAATGGAGAGAGGAAAATAAACTAGGTTACATTTCTGTTTCCAATTCTTAACTATACATATATATATATATGTATATATACATATTCAGTAAGCATATATGAGAGGTGGTGGTCTATGAGGAGAATGACATCAAATTTTTAGCAGTGTAGTTGGGGAAGTTTAATTTTTTTGTATCTTTTAGTAATGTGTTTAAATATGCATAGTTTAGCTATGATATTTTTATAAATTTACCCTTCCTTTTTATACTTGGTGCCATAACTTAAGCATTCTATGCTACTAAAAATGTTTTGTGATTTTTTTTTAATGGCTACATAGTATCCCATCATATAATATACTCAAAAATCCCCCTGTCATTGAAAATTTATTTCTATTTAATCACATTTTTAAAATATTGGGTAAACATTTTTGGGTCAAGGAATTATAATATTTAAGCTCTTCCCCTGGGCATAAGTTTCTAGAGCTAGAATTACAGGACTAAAATGTGTGCACATTTTAAGGCTTTTAATTCATATGGACAAATTATTTCCTAATATACAATCTTATCATAGTATATAAAATTATTTGCTCTGCCATAGACTTACTAGAATTTTGTATTATTGTATTAAGCAATGATCTGGTAGCAGAAAAATGAGTATCATGTTATTTAATTCACATTTATTTATTTTCTTACAATTTTTTTCATACATTTGTGAAGCACTCATTTCTTATCTTCTGAATTGTACGTCAATTACCATTTCAAATGGGATTTCTATAGATTGTTTATACTTCATTAACACAAACATTAAGAATATTAATTGTATCTAGAATTATAGCTTTATGAATTTATTAATAGCTTTCATGGCCATCTAAAGTTTCTTTTTGTTGCTGTTTTTGTATAAATGTTTCACCACTTTGAAAAATTTGAAAAATCTCTTCTGTACGAAAGCATTCTGATTTAAAGGCAAAATTGCCAAATTTATCCTTCCTGGAATCATAGCTCTTATACCCAGGAATCATTTTATGTATTTGGAGAATGAGACAGTATAATGCTATGTTTGGATTTTGCCCACAGATTTCTATTTTAAGAACTGGAGGGATTAGAAGAGCTAAAAGAACAGCCTGAGGAAGGAAAAAGCAGGTATATGGGAAAAGGAGGAATTGGAATCTTTTCCTGTCCTGATCCTTGAGCAGTCACTTCTGTCCTGGGGACCCAAATTCTTTCATAGCTAAAACAAATTAGTCGTGGTGATGACCAGTGTGTTCCTTCCAGCTCAAACATTTTGTGATTCTATAGTGACAGCACTTCTTGGCAAATTATGAGCAGCAGAGAAAATCTCAAGGAGACACAGAACAAATATGGTAATTGCTTGAAGTGGTCACCCTACGGGGATTTATGTCAAAGTGGTTATTTTCTTAAGAAATTTTTGAGACTCTGGTATTAGTTTCCTAGGTCTGTGATAACAAGATACCACAAACTAGGTGGTTGAAAACAAAAGAAATTCATTCTCTCACAGTTCCAGAGGTGACATGTCTGAAGTCAAGGTGTCAGCAGGGTCATGCTCCCTCTGAGACTCTGGGTCAAATCCTTTCTTACCTTTTCCCAGCTTCTGGTGGTGGCCATTGATCTTTGACATTCCTTGATGTATAGCTGCATCACTCCAATCTCTGCCTCTGTTGTCAAGTGGTCTTCTCCCTGGGTGTCTCTGTTTTTACATAGACTTCTTCTTCTTATAAAAATACCACTCATATTGGATTAGGGCCCACCTTAATGACCTCACCTTAACTTGAATGCATCTCCAAAGACCCTATTTCCAAATTAAAGTCACATTCATAGGTACCAGTGGTTAGGGATTCAATATATTTTTTCAAGGTAGACACAATTCAACCCATAACACCTCCCCCCTCACTTATATTTTCAGCATATTAAAGATGTCCTATTGTCTCAGTTCTAGAGGGAAGAGCAGGAACTGAGCCTGAAAGACTATGCACAGTGATTCCTGCTTGGCATTGAAAACCATCCAATGCACAAGTGGCCATTCTTGGCCTGTGGGTCATACCCAGAGAAACTCACAGGAGAGAGAGGGAAGAGAATGATCATGGAACTGAGAAAAGAAAACATGTCCAGAAGGAAATTGAGAGATTAGGGATTGACTTCAAATTCCAATGCCTGTCATTGTAACTGAGGAAAATTAACTCCTTTCTGAAAATAAATGGGAATTAATTGGTCAATGTCTTACAGCTTATAAAAGGTAGAGAAGGATTTAAATTCACTCACAGTTATATGACTTTAAGTCCACATTCTTAATTGCAATACTCTATCTGTATTATTTAATATCTCTGAGGCTTGGGTGCCTCATCTATGAAATGGAATAATAATCTCCTGCATCAGATGATCACTGGGAAAAAATGATGTCTGTCACATGGTAAAAAAAACTCCATAAATATCATTTTTACTGTGGAACTCTTATGCTATTTTCCAAAAGTGACTTCTTCAATCTTTTCCCATTGGATTGGTGGCTGCTTGAGAGTAGGGGCTTTGATCTCTCGGTCCCCGACACACAGCTCAATGCCTGAGACATAGTCAACACCAGGTCAGCACTAACTGAATGGCTGAAAGAAAGAGCAGTTCAACAGACTGTCCCCAGAGTTTCCAAGTGATCGGCACCAGAATTACAACCACAGGGAGATTCTACTGTTTTTTGTTCTTCCTATTGTGTCTGTCCCAGGAATGGGCTGAGTGTGAAGGTCAAAGCAAAAAGAAGAGAAATATTTACTAAGTTACAGGGATACCAGAAAATAGAAAACTAGTGTGTGAACTACAAGGAGGCCAAGCAGGGCCTTGGGGAGACTCATCAATTGAATGTATATTTGTGCAAGAGGGCATGGGTGTAATGGCGGCACTTTCCTTCCATTGTGAAGCTTAATTAGACACAACGCCAGGTATTCCCACCCCATCTGACCCCCTGGAGTATTTATGATGCCACTTGCTCTCCGTTCATTAATTCCTGTGCACGTGGGCTCAATCTGCAGAGGTACTAAAGGTTATTCAGCAAGAAGACTTGCAGAGATTTTCAGTGTTCATTCTCCATCCCCGAAGCTCATACTTTCAGCAAAATGTGAGAAATTGACAGTTATTAAACTGCAGAAGAGGCTGCTATAGCAGGGCAGTGGAGGTCAACTGCCCAGTGGGCCTGGTATAGGGTCTCCAGGGTGGGGGGGGATAAATACACTTAAGAACAATTGGAAATTAAATGCTTTTCTGTGACCCAGGCTAATGACTCCAGCTGGCTTTGCTCAGAAGATCATTCTTCCCTTTCACCTGTCTTATCTGCTTATTTTTTTAAAGTCATTACCTGATATCGACTTTCTAAGATGTTCTTGTAAGAGAGAATTCTGTTGCTGGACCAGGGTCAGTTGGAATCATTGGCATCCCAGGACCTTTTCGTTTTTTTCTTCCATCTGCTCAAGAAGGAGGTGGAGGCAGGAAAAAGCTATTCAATGATAGAGGGTTAACTGCTCCTGGGAGCCTGGAAAGGCAACTGATATTTGTTGAATCTCATTGCAATTATTATATCAGTTAATCCTCACATCAATCCCGCAATGTAGAGTTTATGATCTCCATTTTAGAAATCAGGAATATGAGACTCAGAAATGCTAAGAATCATACTCTTGGCCATAAAATGTGATCTGGCAGAGCCTGGTATTGACCTGGGCTGTTGACTCTTTGTATTATGCCTCCCTGTCCATTGGAAAATAGAAAGGCTTGAGTGCTAAAGCAAAAATGATTATTTAGTACCTCCTATGGGCATGCGACTGTGGTTTGTGGGTAGTCTGAGTAATATATGCATATAAGCCATAAGATCCTTTAGTGACTATTTTATTTATCATGGTACCATCTATATCTAGCACAGTATTGGACATATAATAGACATCTCATACAATTTTGTTTAATGAATTCATGACTGCTCCAAACCAGCCCTTACTATCTATTTTCCTAATAGACAGTGAAGGCATGATGAAATTACAATATTAATAAGGATTTGTCTTTTGAAAGTAGAAATCAGTATGAATCAGGACTTCACAGGGAGAGAGGCCTTCTGGATGAATTTATAAGAAATGCTTCATGAGAGAGATAGAAAATGAACTAGCTTGGTTCAACATTCAACAAGTAGAGATAAAGATTTGATGGGAAAAATCTTCCAGGTGATCGACAGAGAGGAGCCCATGGGCTCACATTTCTTGAGTTCTCCTTGTGTGACTGGAGTTGCAGATGTATAATAAAGGCTAGCTCTATTCCAAGAGATCTATTTACCCCTGCATTAGTTTTCTCAGTCTGCTGTTGCCAAGTACTACAAACCAGGTGGCATGAAACAATAGAAATTTATTCTCCCGTAGTTCTGGAGGCTAGAAGTTTGAAACGAAGATGTTGGCAAAACCAGGCTCTCTCTGAAAGCTCTGGGGGAGAATCCTTCCTCGCCTCTTTCCAGCTTCTGTAGACTGCCAGCAATCCTTGGCATTCTTTGGCTTGAGATGCATCATGCGACTATCTGCTTCCATCTTTACATGGTCTTCTCCCCTGTGTGTCCATGTCCACATTTCCTTCTTATAAAGATACCAGTCACTGGAATAGGGCCCATCCTAGTTTAGTATGACTTCCTTTTAACTTAATTACATCTAAAAGACCTTATTTCCAGACGAGGTCACATTCACAGGTTCTGGGTGAACAAGAACTTGGAGGAGGGGGGCACTGTTCAAATCAGTACAGCCTCTGTGGTTTTTGGCACAACAACAAAGCCAGGATTTGAGTGAGGTCAGTGTGATCTACCTTTCACGTGACCTGTACATATCAGGAAGTCTGTGTCCTGACTAGTGGGAATTTAAGGTCTGTCAAAACCTTGTAGTAGTTCAGCATAAGCCCTACTGCTGCCTGACAGTCGCCTCAGCAGACATCTTGCTGGTTTTCTTTCCCAAACTCTCCTCCTGCTGTTCTGATACTCATGGGCTGCTTTAATGGACACTAAATCCTCCTTGTCCTATAGTCACTAAATCAGGTTCTTAATAGCATCCTATTAATTGTATAAAATAAGGATCTGAAGCAAACCAGATAGGGTGTTTTTTTTTTTTTTTTGCATTTTAATTAAATTCACATTGATTTGGAAAAACAGATTTATTGAGACCGTAACAACCACACAACACACAAAACCTAGTTCTTAAGTCTCGATAAATGTTTTTTTGGGAAATCAATTGACTTTTGATTAGTGAAAATATCTGTTTTAATAAATCTCAGTGAAATAAACTGTTGAGTGTAGGTGGACATTTTAATTAAGCTGGGCTTCCTTATTCTTATATCTAACTACCTTGACCCAGAATTGTTTATCCCAGCCTTTTTCTTTAGGGAAAGGAAAAAAAAAATCAGGACATGTCCATTCATCTGTTTTACAAGAAAGAGTGAGCAAAAACAATGGCATTTATGAATCTGCGTGAAGAATGAATAAAAGCCTCTTATGGCCTTACTGTCTTACGATCTCCATTTTCTCAAAGAAGACTTCCATGACCAACCTCTATGAAGTATTAATCCTTCCAACCCATGTGGATTTTCTTCACATACTTTAAGTGATTTGAAATTACGTAATTTAATTGTGTACTTATTTATTTGATACCAGACCTCACTCACCACTATAAAATCCATGATGGCAGCAGGCATAACTGACGTAACTGGTGTGCCCATCATTGTTCTTCTAGCACCAAGAATAGAGCCTAGTGGGCAACTGTCCTTCTTCGTCTTCATCTGCTGTACCTCATACATTCCTCTATTTAGTACCCAATGTTCAAATCAAATATCAGCTTAGAGGTCTCTCTGCTTTACTAAAATATGAGTTACTTGATGTTTCAGGTCATGTCACATTCCCCTCTCTAGTTCCAGCCTCCAACACTAAGCCTTATGCTCAGACCCAAGTAAACATCAATAAATGCTTGTTGAATAAAATAACATGTTGTATATGAAATAGTGGAGCCCAGTGTGTAGCCATAGAGCTTCTCTAGGTTAATCAGGAGGGGGTCCCTGTGCACCCCTTATACTCTTTCATACTACTTGAGTCTGCCTTAAGAATACACAGCTATATTTCCTAAAAGCCTGATCTATATCCTTTTGTTTGATATTGATAAACTGTTGACACCTTGTTTCACTGGACATCTGAAAATAAATTGTGCCCAGTGCACCATAAATTACCACCTTGGAATCATTTGTCCAATGTCAACACTCTGCAATAGGTTGCAGGAATATCCACTAAAGAGAAAAAAAAAAGTTGAAAAAGGCTGAAGCCACTGTATCTCCAGGTCTCTTCTAGGAAAGACCAGGCAGGCAAGAAAACGATGTTTGTTTCATACCTAAGATAATAAAACTAAAATGCCTTTTCTTCTAGGGAGTAACTATGAGTTGTTATTTTAAAAGAGTAGAACTGCCAGATATATACTCAGGTGACCATCTGAACATACACAAAATTTCAAGCACTATGCTTCGCAACGATTCTATAGTATCTCATTATTTATTGTACAAAAATCCTGGTAATTAAATATTATTAGCTCTCTTTTACTTTGAGAAAACTAAGACTCAGAGAGGGTATACAACCTGCCTAAAGTCACACAGAGAATAATGGATAAAAGCAAATTTTGAACTTCGACCTTCTGGCTCTACAACAGTGTTTTTTGCTTTAAACTCTTCTGATGAATGCGACCATGTAGACTGGACTTGCAAGCAGATCCTGGGCTAGGTGTCAACCTAGCCTAGAAAGCCCTGATAGATATTTACAGGGCTAGGTGGAGGTCAGCTCAGGAAGGCCAAAGGTCCAGGCCAAACAAACATTTGACATCTACCAGGTAGTAGATCAATAAATTGTACAATTGGAAAAAACATCCTGTGAGCAGAATTTATACACAGCACAGAGATAAGCTAAGCTATGTCTTGCTCCCATAAAGCAACTGGGATCATAAGATGTTGAAGGAATTTCCCAAAGTCACAAAACTAGTACATAGTAGGCCTTGGATTCCAGTTTGGGATAGACATTTTAGAATTATCTCTTAAGTATTAGCCATTTATGCCGAGAGGAACAGCCCATTTAGCTGATATCCCAGTCTCCAGTCTCACTCCCTTGGGTTAATGACTGGGCTTGTCAGTTGATTAAACATTTTCCTCTGACATTTTTTTCCCTCAATCCCTTATCACCATCATCTCTTGATTGACAACCCCGAAAAGACCGTAGAAATGTCTCCCCTTGAATTTGCTAGCACTATCTATTGCCTGCCTGATATATGTGTCTGTTCAAAGTGTGGCACAAATGTTTGGTTAAAGATAATGACCCAGTCAGAAAATGACTGTGATAAAAATGTCACGTAATTTTCCAGGGTGACTTTGAAGTAAGGCTTACCATATAAATGTAGGGGATTGAGAGAGCCAGCTATTATTTTCTTCCTTGATGAGCACTAAATTAGTGTCTTCCTCAGCACCAATGTAGTGGGCAGTCTCCATGTCGTTAATTTCTTTCCTCCTCTCCCTGGGGCTGGGCTGAAGCAGAACCCAAGACCCTCCCAGAGCAGTAATTCCCAGGAGGATGGATTTGTTTTCACAACTTGCTTCATCAAATAGTTGATAGGACACAGGGTTTGAAGTCAAGCAGAACTCTACTGGAATATCAGCTCTATGTGGATTTATAAGAACTATTTGAGACTCTGTTTTTGCTACTGTAAAATGAGGTGGGTTTTTTTGCAAGGATTAAGTTAAACGAAATTTGTAAAATGCCTAGCTTATAAAATAGTGCTTCTCAACTGTTAGTTTGAATACAGATTCTTGGTTCTTGCCCTGTGAGATTCTGATTTAATATGTCTCGACTGAAGCCCAGGAATCTACATTTCTCATAAACATTCTGGGTGATTCGAAGGCAGACTAAGCAGGGCCATGTTTTGAAAAGCACTGGCACTGGAGGATATACTAATTACGGTAACAGCAATAACAACATAATTACCATTCATCATGGGCATGGGCAAGGTAGTGTACACTAATCTACTTGGCACTTGTCATAAAACACGACATGATACTCAATAGGTGTTAGTGTTTTCCATTCCCCTAACCCTCTTTTTTTCTCACTCACTGTTTTCTAAAGATGGTGAAATCCTTGGAGAAAGAGTAGATATAAAGGAGCTTCTGTTGTCGAAACAGATATGACTGAAACCAACTTAACATTGGGGATGGATCTCCCATCCTGGGCAGAGACCTTCCTGGAGGAATTTTCTTCCCAGGCTGTGCCTGGTCTTTAGAAGTTACTCCATCCACATGAAATGTTGGGACTCTCCTTCCCCAAGAACCTGTCATGGACTTGCCCACCTTCTGTTGGAACATCTCCAACCACAAGGTACCCACTGTCCTGGAATAATGGTACCATTTTCTCCACGCTGTATTTGAGAATAACACAAAAGAACTTCAATATGCCTCTGTTTTAGATCATGTCTTGTGCATGTTTCTGCTTTTCCCTGACTTTTCTGTGGCATTGCAGTATTTGAGATGGCATATTTTCTTCTTCTTTCCATAACTCAAGTCTCTCTAGCCTTTTTACAGATTAGAAATTTGAGGCTCAGGGCCTTATTAATTGATTAGACCTCATAATGTTCGTTAAATCACTAAATAAATTTTAAAGAACCCCCAAAATGCCCATTAATATCAGTGTACTCTTAGGAATATTACTATTATTTCCCGCACCCTCTCATTGTACAAATAAACACTGACTGAGTCAAGAGTATTTACAGGCCACATGCTATGCAGGAAAAATTTACCTTTCTTTCTTGAGATCTAATATGGAGTAGGAAATATATATGGTTGACTGAAGACAGTAGCAATGTTCTCTCTGAAGGTCAAAACTTCTGACTGGTGACTCAGTCTAATTAGGTTAGGCTTAAGGTGATAATATGTGGATTGTCAGCAGCAAGAACATTTATTCTTATTTTTTCCCAAACCAGTATCCTTTGAAACAGCCAATTAACATGCTGCAGAGAAGAGTTTCCAGATAACTCGAGATTGAATTGAAAGGCTCTTTTCCCCCTGACAGACCAGAGAGAGAGGTTGAGTACCTGACTTCTCTTTCAAAGTCAGTGATCCGTGGAGCACTTCTGATTGGAAAGATGTGAACCTTTCCAATCCTTCATGTACATATAAATGGAGATGCTAAGGAAATTAGTCAGAGTCTGGCCAAGAAGAACTGAAGGAGAGAAGAAACCTAACTGCTTTCCAATGAACCCAGCTGTCTCTGCAGTATTATGATTTTCAGTTTTCTTATTTAAAATCCTGTATAAAGGAATCAATAAGAGACAATAATATCTAAAGTGAATGCTGAGTCACAAAAAAAACTGCAACCTGAAATAATTCCTATATCATTTAACATTTTATTTGAAATAGGCCCTGGCAGGCTTGTACATGGGGAGCTTTAATAGAAACTTAGCAGATGGGCTCAAGAACCTCTCTTTATATTAAGAACTACTGGTGACCCACATTCCTTGTTTCTATAATCTTTAACTAAATGTTCACAGAAAGAGACAAAAGGTAATAAGAATTCATTGGGGATAAATAGCTCTCCTAAAATTCACAACAAGTATGAGGACTTGAACTTGGTGGAAGAGTTGGAGGAGCATCATTGGACGAGCAGGCCTTGATGTCATCCCCAGAGCTGGCTTTCTGAGAAGTCTCTTTTAAGTCTCTGGACTATGATTCTCTTATCCTTATAATGAGGGTGCACACTAAAAGAATCTTAGGTCCCCTGTACATACATGATTTTATTCTGAAAGTTGGTAAATGAATGGATGGTGAGTATCTAATATGTGTCGGGTGTTGTGGTGAGCCCCACCAAATGCATTGTCCATGCCCTCATGGAATTTAGAGTCTACATGGGAAACCAGCAATAGATTACAATTATAACTGGGCAAAACTACTAAAAAGGAAAGGAATTGGTTCCATGGGAGTATCTGACAAAGTGACTTGTCCTAGGCTATAGAACACTGAAGAATTAGCACATGAGAAAACCTGGGGAGAAGCTCAGGAGGTAACTAGAAATGGAATGGGGGCAGCAATACATTTCAGGCAGAGGGAAGGTATGTGCAAAGGCTCAGTGGCAGGAAAGAACACACTAGAGTTGATCAATGACAAAAAGACCACAGTGGATGAATCAAAAAGAAAAACACAGGATGAATGCCAGGACTGGTCAGAGGGCACATCAGAAGATTTCAGAGTGTATTGTAAAGCATTGGGAAGGCACTGAAGGATGTCAAACTTTGCAGCCATGTCATGATCACGTTTGCATTTTGTTCAACTATCTTGAGCTGCTGTTTGGAGTACACACTGCAGCTGGGCAAGAGTGGGTGCAAAGAGTCCAGTTACCAGCTCACCGTGGTTCCATTGTGAGAGGCGATAGTGTTTCTAAGAAGGAGAGTGAAAATAGATACAGAGGGAATTATAAGGAATGGAAACATATATACTACATAACATCATGAGAGGAAGAGGGAATGTGGGGTATCAAGTGGTCTGCCACTAAAATTCCCTAAAGGTTTTGGAAGAAACTGTGAAGCAGACATTGTTAAATGCTTATTACCTCCTCAATATCAAATTAAATAACCAAGAAATAATCACTTATTGAGCCTCTAGCCCTTTGTATGTACTTTAAATATGGCTTCTATTTTAAGTTCCATAGGTAGGTATCCTTGTTTACATTTAACAAATGAGTAAAAGGAGGCTCTTTTCACAAAGAGATATGAAAATGTTTTGACATTTATGACAGAACCATGGTTAAACATCAGAATTGAATTATTTGTCTGATCTTATATATGTGTCTTATTTTCTCTGAGACTCAGTTTCTGTGTTGGGCAGGGAGTGAAATAAACCAAATAATACCTAAGGTTTTCCTACCTCTGAAATTCTGTTCTTTCTTAAGCATTTTGCTAATTTGCCTTCAAAATCCCTTGGCTTCTGACTGTTGACCTAGTACAATCGCGAGTCAGAGTAATTAACCATATGCTTGCAACTATGTCTTGTACATTTTGTAGTGTGATTGATAGGCTCTGATCCCCCCAGTCGCTGAGTGTGGGAGAGAGACCCTGGAAGTCCCTAGGTCTAGAGGAAACCAAAGCCATTAAAGCATGTGGACCTCATCGTTCTTTATCACAGATCTCATTTTCTGGGACACGCCTGGATCTGCATTTCAATCGGAAGCACACACACAATCATTAATCAGCCATCACAGGAGACTGAGCCCAGAGCTCAGACCATCATTCTCTCTCTCGTTAGCACGCATTACCCTAGACCCCTTGGATTTATTTTTATCATTATTCTTTTTGTAAAGGAACGTCAAAGCCTAATTTCTCTATTAATATTGATGTGTTCAAGTTCTTGAAGCCAATTACTTTAGACAGTTAAAGTATTTAACCAATGCTTAGAAAATCTCAAGGATGTTAACATTAGGATCTGTGGGAATGATTACATGATGCATGGTGTAAGACATCCTGCTCATTTAACAATTGTAAGAAGAGAGATGTATCATAAATTCTTATTGCTACACTTTGAGGAAACCAATTCAAGAAATACCACTCAAGTTTGTATTTGGTGAAGACCCATAAATACTCAAATAGTACTGTTTCTCTTTCCAAGATAAGGGTCAGAGGATGGGTCTGTTTTGTCCTCTTCAGCATCAGCTCCAACCCAGCTGTTCTGAATGGACTCAACTATAGAGTCCCTCTGATTTCACTTAATAAATATATCTCAAACCCATACTAGTTCTGTCTCTATTGCCACTGTCTTCATTCAGTCTACCATTACTTTTTATCCAATTATGGCAATAACTTTATAACAAACTTCTTATCTCCATTCTCGACCCACACCAAGCATTCTCTACAGAAAGTCAAAGACCTTCTAACCCACCTTCTTCTGTTGCCTAGAGTCCTTCAGTGGCCTTTCATTTTTAGTGGCAGAAAATCTGAGTCTTGTCTATGGTGCACAGTGGCCCCTGGGATCTGCCCTGCCTTCTATTCCATTCTCATCCTGTCACTGCCCACCCTGCATTCACTGCTCAGCAGGACATCACTGCTCAAGACAAAAATCAAGAACATTTTGTGTAATCTCATCATTTAGAAGCACAGCTAAACTGTAGAATTGTGTTTCAGGCTGAGAGAACAGCTTGGACTTCTAAACAGCAGAACATCTTCAGGCAACAAGAAGAGAGTTTGTGGTGCTATAGAATAATGATGAAAGTAACAGGGAGTAAAGTCAGAGACATAAGTAGGGGACAGATGATGAAATGTTTTAGAATCATATGAGAGAATAGGTGATAAGGTAGTGTGGTTATTGAAACGATTTGTCTGGATGAACATTCCATACCTGTAGACCGACTCCAAGAGAAGTCACACCATTATCAGAAACCTCCTTGGTATGCCTGGCATCTGAGCAAGGGATGTTAGTCTCATCAGGCTCTCAGAATGATGCCCTAAATCTCCACTACAGAGGCAGATTTGCACCCTGGAACACACAATTTACTCCTCTGGAAGTCCATGCTTCATCTGCCGACCCATTCTTTCCTTAGATTTGGTGATATAATTTATGCTGTAGCAGCATTTGTCAAGCTAATTCAACTAAACGTCCCTTGGAAAAATCTTTAAAATCATCCATTGCATGGGGCAATGTTCCATAGTTTTTCCCTACAAATGTTCCCTAACATATGTGATCTGATATTATGTTGAAGTGAACCCCTTTTGCATGCATAACCTTTTACTCACATGCAAATATGTGGCCCAACCCTTTCCACACAACTGGGACAGATTTCATATAATGATTGAGGGAGGGGATGAGATGTAAACATTCTGATAGTTAAAAAATAATGCAGAATATAAAGTAACTGTGGAAGAAAATAGTAGAATAGATATTATCAGACAGGTTCTGATAGATTACTTTGTGAGTGGCAGTGACAATAATTACAATAGGATTTGAAGAGAGGTCAGAGAAGGCTTTTAAAGGAAGATGGAGTTGGAACTAGGTCTGAAAATACAGGCAGGATGTGAATGGACAGAGAAGAGGAGGTATTCTTGGTAGGTAGGTCTGTGCGCTGAAATGACCTTTTTAAGCAGAAGATAAATTGTGTCTAATGTACAATGAGATTCTCTCTCAGACAAATTATACAGCCAGTCCTACAAATGGGACTTCCCTAGCTGTCAGGGGGGTTCCACAGACTAAACAAGTGATGGACAGATTAGAAGAGACAAGAGTGAAAGTCCTATTTTCTTGTTAAACTCAAGAAAAGCATTGGGCTGGAAATCTTCAAGGGAAAGTTGTCATTAACGTAGGGATAAGCTGTTTAGGAGGCTGCCTGACATGGTCTTCTCACTTCCCACATCCTTTCAGTATTTAGAAAACACTTATTGAGTGACTACTGTGTGCCAAATTTGGGCATCCTTCCTTAGCTGCATCTGAACATCCCATGCTATTCCTCATGCCAACCTTAGATGCGTTTCCTTTCGTCACTTTCCCAGTGCAAGTTTATCCACTTTAAGCACAGTGAGAATGAATAAAAGCAAAGTCTTTGTAAATAGACCTTGACTGGAATCCTAGCCTCTCTTCTTAATATCTATGTTACCTCTGTCAATTTCTTTATCATGTCTCTGAATTTCAGTTTTCTCATCTGTAAAACAGAAATAAGAAAACTTATCTCATCCATTCTACCAACAGCCTTGATAGGTAAAGCAAGGATTCTCAACTATGAGTGGATATTAAAAATGCCTGGGTCTCTTTTTAAAAAGTCTTAGGCCTGTGCCCCATCTCCATAGATTCTGACTTAATTGATCTGAGTGGGACTGAAATCAGTATTTTTTTACATTTTTCTCTAGGTGTTTGTAATTTGTCGCCAGAGATAAGAACAATTGAGATAAAGTACAGTGCAATGCTTGAGGACAAGATCTTAGTAAATCCTAGCTGGTGCTTCTTACTTTTTCTCCAGTTTTGATATGGTAGCTGGAAAAAAGAACATTTGAAAGATATTTATCCATAAAAGAGTTATATCTGGAATGTATAAACAACACGACTCAAGAAGTCAAATAACCCAATTAAAAATGGTTAAAACATTTGAATAGATATATGGATATGGAAAACAGAATATGTGGATAGAATAGCCCATGAAATTATATGTAAAATAATTATCCGTTAGAAAAATGCAAATTAAAACCAGTTTGCACTGTCTGAAATGGCTAAAATTAAAAAGACTGACCATACCGACTGCTGATGAGAATGTGAGACAACTGGAACTCTCATATGGTCGGAATGTAAAAATGGTACAGCTACTTTGGAGAACATTTTGGCAGTTTCTCAAACTGCTAAGCATTTATCTACTATATGACCTAGCTGTTTTAATCCTAGGTATTTACCCTAGAGAAAGAAAAGTACATGTCTACATAAAGACTTAGTACACAAATAGTTGATGCAGATCTATTTGTAATAGCCAAAAACTCAAAGCAACACAAATTTCCATCAATAGATTACTGGATAAACAAATTGTGCTGTATCCCTGCAAAGGAATGCTACCAGCAATAAAAATAAACAAACTGTTGATACACTCAACAACATCAATGGATTTAAAAATAATAACGTTGAGTGAAAGAAGACCAACAAAAAGTAGTACATACTGTATGATTCCACCTATATAAAACTCTAGAAAATGTGAGTTAATATAAAGTGACAGCACATCAGTGGTGTTCTATGTATAGGGTAGGGCAAGAAGGGGAAGGGGAAAGGATTATGATGAGGAATTTGGGGGGATAACAGATTTATTTATCAATTACGGTGATGGTTTCATGGATGTATTCATATGACCAAACTGATCAGACTGTACATTTCAAATATGTGAAGCTTATGGTATGTCAGTTATACCTCAATAAATCTGTACCCCCAAAAAAGACAAAAAACATACCCATGGATGGAAGCCTGGGTAGAAACATAGGCCAAAGTTTCATCCAAATAAACTACCTACCTGTTCCAATTACATGGTTTTCAAACCACTTTTTGAGCCTGTATTGCTGTCTTAACAAAGACGTTATGCGTGAAATGATCTATATTTTATTACAACATGTTTTAGTTATCTATTACTACCAAGAAAATTACCCTAAAATTTAGGTGCTGAAAATAACAAGATTTAATATCTCAGCTCAAAGACTGAGACTAAAATCATACATACACCTTGGGAGTCCTGAAGCATCATGCAGGAACTCCAGCTATCCTGAAGCTGTTGGAAAGATCATGTACAGATATTTCTGAGAGATAGAGGGATGTGCCCAGGGAATCCCAGCTGTCCCAGCTTCAATTGTTTACTTCAGTCTGCTTCAGGACAGCAGCACACACATGAGTGAGAAAATCTTTGGATGATTCTAGCCCTACCCTTTGAGCTGCCCTGGCCAATATCTAATGGAGTGGAGATGGGCTGTGTCTACTAACTATGGTACAGATTAAGGGTTCTTGAGCAAAATAAATGTTTCTGTTTTAAGCCACCACATCTTGTCATGTTTTGTTACACAGCATTAGATAACAGGAAGATATTTTGATACCTGGAAGAAGGATGCCACCTAACAAACCTAAAACATGATTTGGAGACTGATGGTAAGTAGAAGCTGGAAGAACCTTAAGGAAGCAGTTAGTGACTATGTAAAGGGCCTAGAAAAGACTATTAGTGGGAACTGAAGGTCCCTTGTAATTGCTAGGGATTGTGTAAAGAGCATTCATTAGACTAAGAGCTGCAAACTAGGCACCAGGACATGTGCCCATTGACTCCAGATCAGATAAATTAATAGAACTCTATTAAGAATACCAATTTTTTTAAGTTCAATGCAAAGCCACTAACTATTTTAAATGAGTGACACAGTATAATTTGTACTCTAGAAGGATGATTCAAATTGAAATAGATCAGTTTGGAAACGGTTGTGGTAGTCCAGGTGAGTCTTTGACTAAGGTAGTATTAATGGAAATACAGAGTGGATTGTCATTAGTGCTGTTGATCTGACTCCTAGCGACACTGCATACAGCAGAGCAGAACTCTGCCTGGTTTTTTTTTTTTTTTTTGCACCATCCTCTCACCTTCTGGTGTTACATCCGATAATGCTCCACTGCTATTCATAGGGTTTTCATGGCCAATTTTTTCAAAAGTGAGGGACCAGTTTCTTCTTCCTAGTCTGTCTTAGTCTGGAAGTTCCATTGAAACTTGTTCACCATGGGTGACCCTGCTGGTATTTGAAATACTGGTGGCATAGCTTTCAGCATCACAGCAACATGCAGCCACCACATTATGACAACCGACAGATGGGGAGTGTGATTCCCTGACCAGGAAACCAACCCCAGACACACTGGTGAGAGTACAAAATCTTAACCACTAGACCACTGGGGCTACAGAGTGCACGGACTCCATATATATTTTGAAGATAGACAGCAGCCAGAGCTTAATGATAAAATGGATGTGTAGCAAAGAAAAGTTCCCATTTTTATATGAGTGAATCTTAAGAAGGTCAAATGAAATAATGGGAGTGTAAGTGCTTTAAAAATATAAGACTTTTAAATTATAATGACATCTCATGTCTGCTGACATGTCAAGAGCTTGAAACAGGGTTGTGTGACTCTACATCTGACTCTGTCCCCTATAGCACAATGCATCTTGCTCAATAGTCTTAATGCATGCATGAATACCATATAATGCTTTGCCCGCCTTATAGATGAACAACAACTATCCCTAAATGGTGTCCATATTTCCTTTGAATACCGCAAACTGGTATTTGATCATTTCATTTTCCTACAGAAGATGAAACGTTATGATTTTCAATAATCCATAAAGACAGACATATGTTTCCTTTGTGAAACTGTACCCTTCAATGATTGTTCCACACATTAATCATAGTAAAAGCAATGCTTAAGGTAATCTCTTTCTTCCTGCAGATAATAAATGTCTGCTGTTGACACAAAGAGTATGGAGAGGTGAAAGGCAGTGTGTGCTCTGTGTGTTTGTGAGATAAACAACTGTCAACCTCTCCTAAGAGCTGTGATTGAGTGAGGCCAAAGTTGCCTCTTTACATAATGATGACAATAAAACTAATTTTTCTCTGATGATTCAAAAGATTTCACTGGGGATATCTGCCCTATAATTTCTATCCAGAAATCTAACTTTATTAAATGCCTATAAATTCATATTGTTAAACACTGAAGAAATTTGCATCTGAAACTGTATGTACAGCTACTCCTTTCCTCCTTAAAATCTTCGGTGATGGATGTATTGGTCCACTGAAGTGTAAGATAATCTAGTTGTTTTCTAATCAGAAATTACCAAGACCATAACAAAATGTGAGATCTTGAATGTGAGTTTAATTTAGGATATAAAAGGTGTGAAATACATTTGAATAAGAAAAATAGGTATTTTCCAGTAACATTCCTGGGGACACACTTTAATGTTTGTATAGCAATGAATTTCACTTGGTTTTGCTTGTAAGCAGTGAGGAGAAGGGGACTGACATTTATTTAATGCTCATTTTGGCATTGCACTTTATGAATGGTTTCTGTAGATGCCTCATTTGATTCTGATGAAAGCGAAGCGAGTTAGGTGTCACTATAAAGCTTTTTATCAGATTTTTAAAAATGAGGCTTAGATGGGGGAAATATGACTCAAGTAGGTCATGAAAGTTTCTCAGGTTTTATAAATGTGGCCATTATCAAAGGCAGGTATGTCTGACTCCCAGCTTGTGTTTTTCTCTGCTACCCCAAGCTAGATGGTACATAAAGATTTCAATGTTTTGTGTGTGTGTGTGTGTGTGTGTGTGTGTGTGTCTGAGGAAGACTAGCCCTGAGCTAACAACTGTTGCCAATCCTCCTCTTTTTGATGAAGAAGATTGGCTCTGGGCTAACATCCATGTCCATCTTCCTCTACTTTATATGGGACGCTGCCACAGCATGGTTTGACAAGCGGTGCATCAGTCCACACCCAGGATCCGAACCTGCCAACCCCAGGCCGCCAGAAGCGGAGCATGAGAACTTAACCACTGCGCCACTGGGCCAGCCACTCAATGGGTTTTTAAGTGATGTTTCTAAAAGGAGTTTTAACAGTTTTAAACATAATGTTTTGTTCATAGTACCACACATGTACCACAAAATTTCTAAACTCCAAGAATATATATGTGTAGTCTCCTTTTCCAGAATACTTTGTCTTTCTGGAAAACTCTCACACATTCAAGACACAGATCTCATGACTCATACTGAATATGTTCCTTTCTGGGCTGAATTTCCTAACTCCTACAGGAAGAACTTACTGCTGCCCTACCTACACACTCGCCACACACATACACCCCTCAGGTAACACACTGCATTAAATTAAATAATTACATGGCAATCTAGTTGTCTCCCCCAAGCTTCCTGGG
Organism: Tapirus indicus; assembly: GCA_031878705.1. Taxonomy (NCBI): domain Eukaryota; kingdom Metazoa; phylum Chordata; class Mammalia; order Perissodactyla; family Tapiridae; genus Tapirus; species Tapirus indicus. The sequence continues at coordinate 23,725,395 of CM062927.1, read as the reverse complement.
AGTTACTTCAGGGAGGTGACCAGGTATTATTCAACTTTGAATCTTCAATGCCTAGTAAGATTTCTGGCACATGGTTGTCATTAAATTAATCTTTGTTTAATTAATTAATAATCAAGCACATACTAAATTTAATTTCTTGTTTATCTCTGATCTAAATATATTTATATATCAATACATTTAGCTAGATAAGGAAGACAATGCAACTACAGTCAAAGAGAAAATGTTAATTTTAAAATAATTTACGTAGGTAATAAGAAGTTCAGATGCATTACCCCTTTAATCATAGTGCCCATTTTGTAGCCGAGGAATATGTACATTTTAGATGTTTTTGAACATATCTGGAAGTCAACATATGTCTCTTACACAAATACATGAATATATTTTCATGAATATATAAGAATGGATGGATGATCAATGAAGAAATGAATTAATGAAATTCTTACACAGAGTGAGGTATATAGCTTACTTCTAATCACTACAGATATCAGACTTATTACAAGAGACATGACTTTTTCCTTTAAAAAACAGAATAATAAACAAAGGTCAAGATAGATTAAATACAATTTAATGCATGCATTACTACGTATAGCAAGATGGCTATATTTCTTTTCTAGTACACAGAATATTAAAACCAAATTATTCCCAAACTGTAAATTCTTTTAGGAAATGTGAACAGTTAAACACTTGTATCACTTCAGAGAAAAAATGAGTTTCAAGGGAGACTGAGAGAAATTTAATAATAATAGCTAATCTTTTATTCACCAAAGTTAGCACTGTCTAATAACGTTCACTCCATATTATAGACACCTTACTAGGTGCTCTGATTCTTAAATAAGGTAACCAACTTAAGTCACGTATCATTGCACATTTGGATAAAGAAAGAATTTCAGACAAATTAAGTCTTCCGTGTGGCTACATAAATTATAAAAGATAGAGGTCTGTGTAGATATAAGAATAAAGATAGGTACAAAAGAAGGCAAATGGAAGAAAGAGAAGATTATGGTTGTGTTCAGGATGAGGAAATACTTCATAGTAGATGAATGTTATTCATGGGAGGAATCCTAAGAGATAAAGAAGGAATCCACCAAGCAAACAAGAATGAGAAGAAATTCAAGGTGGAGGAATTAGCCTGTGAAAAGTTATGTATGCATAGCAACAAGGGAGAGCTAAGAAAGTTCTCAAGTTCTGTTGCCTTGAACATAGAGTGGGCAGATAAATGATGGGGGATGAGACTACAGAGGTATGGCTGGGTCTCAGAGGGTCTTTTACGCCATGCTAAACTTTTCATACCTTGTTATCCATGAGGACTCAGTGAAAGGTTCTGAGCAAATCATATTGACATTTTAGAAAGGCTACTCTGGTAGCGTGGGTAGCCTAGATGGGGAATGGTGGTGAATTATGTGGTAAGGGGATCAGTTAGGAGGGTATTGTAAAAGGCCAGGTGAAAAAATTGACAGGAGAAAATAAAAAGATCCAAACTAAGGCAGCACTTGCAAGATAAAGGCAGGACAAATGAGAAATAGCTTTAGGAGGTAAATTATATATGAATTAATAATATCTTTTATATGGTGGAGAAAAGGAAGGAGAAATTTAGGATATACCATGAGTTTCCATATGGGTGGCAGTGGGAACTCTCACTGTCAGAAAGAAGTACATAGGTCAAAAGTTAAAAAATCCTAGCATTCAGATCATGTTTACAAGTGCATATTCATCTTTTAAAAATGTGTAAGATATTTCAAACCATTTTGCCAATGGTGATCAGATATCTCTGACTCTACCGAAGAGAGAGAAGAAATTGGAAATCTTTCTTGCTCTTGTGAAGTTTTCTATTCTGCACCTTAAACACTGTAGGCCTTTGAATTTGTTTTTCTAAGTTAATTTTTATGTTCCACCTTTATGAATTGATAGTCTGAATTATGCACCTGAGGGATCCTTTTTTTTAGTTCCAGGATTGTGTTGGTGATTTTGTCATCAATTTCTAATCCACTAGCTACCTTTATCTCTTTTCCATAATTTAATCCATCCAACCTTTTAAAACACCCTCCCCTTCTCTCCATTCCAAAAATGTATTCAAGTTCTGATGCTAAATAAATATTTCTTAACATAAATTAGAATTTTGAACAGACAGCCCTTTGATGACATTTGAAGAATTTGCAATGAGAGAAAGAAGAAGGGATGAGAAAAAGGTTATGACCTCTATCATCTCATGAAGTAGCTACCAGAAGGAGTTATACCAGGAGATTTCTTAGAAATTCTTTAACTTTACCTTATGTTTTTCCATTATATATCCACCAATAACCAATGGCTGGGAAATGATACATTTGGACACAGTTATTTCCTTTACTTCTTTTATCTTCTAAATACTTCATGGTAAGTACACCTGATTGCTTGTTCAGAGTTTTGAATGGGGCTGCTGCTTCAGGTTTAGGTGGTTTAACTGTGTCCCTACAATCAACAGTTTGCTTGCAGGAAGGACACTCTTAGTTGTTAAGTTCCATGAACTTGACAGACAGAGGTGTGCGAGATAGCTTTAAACTGTCACGCTTTATGAAACAGCCAAGAACATTAATTGAAAATCTAACACATTATACTGCATTTTGTGTAAAATGTACAAACAGTCTTTACAGCTTTGATATTTTAGCAATCACTTAGAAAAAAAAAAAAATCTTGGGCACATCATACGGGAAGATAGTTATCTTCCATCCTTAACAAATCTGACTGCTTTGGAAATAATCAACTCATAAATATTTAGCTAATATACACCCAGAGCAATGGACTGTGCAAAATTAAATGCCTCATTGAAACAATTAATTTCAAATGCTATGATTTATTGAGCATACTTTACTGGAAATTTAATAGAAATATGGACTCAAAGTAATTTGAGCAGAGGATGTTTGCACTGTCTTTGATTTCTGGCCAACATATATTCTTTCTTACCCTGCAGGTGAACCTCAAGAAAGAGCAAACTTCCAGGAAAGCTCTCTAATTGAATCTGTGGGTCAGAGTTTGATGAGAGGAGACAATGGCCACAGATTGTAAAAAAAAAAAAAAGACTAAATAAATAAATAAACAAATGAAGTAGTCCTTTCATATTTCACAGACCTCCTGCAGTTAAGCCCTCAGGGAAGAAAATGCCACTTCAGTAAAAGCTTGTTGTCATCATCAGTCCATTTCAAAAGAATACAGCTCATGCGTCTCAGAGCATCAATAACCAAATATATCCCCCAGGCATCTCTGAAACATTCAATCCTGAAATTTCCCGTAAGTGGGTATTTGCTTGGGCATTGAGCAAGTGTTCCACACAGTAGTGGAAGGTGGTATGAGTAGTAAGGAATACTTGGATGGACAGCTGGAAGGGTGAGGATGAGGAGGGGGTAATGGAGCAGCAGAGGGTGATGGAAAGGTGCCCACTTAGCATCTTGGGTTAATCCAATCTATTTGGTGTAACAGAAAGGAGATTGAAGTGAGACTCTGAAGACCTGAGTTCTAGCCCCAACCTAGCTGTTACTGATCATGAAAAACTCACCCTCTCATTTGTTAGGCTCAGGTTTCTTACCTGTAAATTGAAACAAGAAAAACTGGCTAGATGGCACCAGGATTTCTTCCAATTCAGACAATCATTAACTCTCTGAATTTACCTTAGAAATTTCTTTTTCCAATTTTGCAAGAGTCAGCATTCTTCTAAAAAGTTTGGCCTTAAATACAGATGATTTTCAATTTCAAAATATTTATTAATGATCAGTGAACAACCAGACGGATTTTTCCTTTGGTGTATTTCTTTTTTGTGTTCAGAAATCAAACATTTCTAAATCAAACCAAGCTCTCTGTCTGATTTTTAGTATAATTTCTGGAATATGTTCTTGTAATAAATAGTTTCCCCAAAATATTTTAAATCACATTTTCAAAACTGAACATTAATTGCTTGGTCTGGATTTTGTTGACATTTCATGTTTTTATTTTCTCACCAATGTCCTGCATCTGGGATACAACCCCTTCTTGTCTCCACAGACCAATATCCTAAGCACAATGTGAGATGCCTTTATCTTATTTGACATTGGCTGAGTGTCTTGTTTCCAGACAGGGGATGGATGGTCAAGCCATACCATTTTCTGAATGTATGACTGAATTTGAACAGATCGTTGTTCCCAATTACCTCAGAACTTCCTGAAAGTTTGTGAATTTAAATGAAATCTGGGTTCCTTCATGACTTAGTGATGCTGCTTTTCCATTTACTTAAGTGAAAACTTGCACTTCCAAACTCTCAATGTATGGACAAACAAGGCTCTCCAATTACCATTGTAAAGAGGAAAATACACAGATATATGCACAGTCATGACTGAAGCCTGGGGAATTTGGGTTTTACCACTTGCTTTCTGGTTGTATTTAAATGATATTTTTGTTAGAGTTTCTTCCTTATTGTTATAAATGGATATTTTCTATTATTCTTTTTGGTAAAAGGTAGGAAAACAATATGTGTGTGTGTTTTCACAGTTTTGCCACTTAATATTTTGACATTTAACATAGGAGCTTTCACCAATATCCACATCTAGGGTTTCTCCAAGTTTTCTTCCTTTAGGAAGGCTAAACAGACTTTATAATATAACCATGAGGGCTGGTACCATTGCCATCAGATGTTATAGCAATTTTCTGTTAGTTGGCTGTCTAAGACATTTAATAAGCTTAAACCATCAGGTCAGAATAGTAACACAGTGAATAAAATAAGATGGGGCTTTGCTTTCTTAGCCTTTTTTCTCCCCATAAAGCATTCCTGAGATAAATGCTTTTGTACAATAAATTATTATTTGAGAAGTGATTCCAAGGAACAGCAGTGAAGGAAAAGGATGAGCTGACACTGAGGGAGGAAAATCAAAGTCAAAGATGTGTTGTTAACTTGGTCCACATTGTTTGCACCTAGGGCTCAGTTTTGAAGGGTAACCTCTGAAGAGCTGAGCAGAATATGCCTCAGAATTGTCAGCCCAAGTGACAGAATATAGGAGTTTTACCCACTGGCTGCTACTCTCTATTATTCAAAACCTGTCCAAGGCTAATTTAAATCCTTTGCACTTTCATGCCCTGCATGCCACTGGCCATAGCCAAGGCTGGAATTAAAAATTTCACTGAGAAGATGGGAGTCAGGCATAAGAAGTGTTTGATACATTGGCTCTATTAAATGGCCTAAAGTTTGTGCTCAATAAGTGTTAGTTAATATTTTTGTGTACCAGAAACTGTGGTATGAGTTTTAATGATGTTCTGAACATTATTATTCCCATTTAACAGATCATGATCTTGAGACAAAAAGGAGGAGAAAGAGTAAGAGGAGGACGGAAAGGAGAATTTAAATAACTAGTCATAAAACTAGTAAGTAGTGAAGTCAAGATTAAAACTCAAGCAATTTGACTCCAGAACTCATCTGCTTAATCACAACACTACATTGTAGTGTAGTTTAAGAGAGGTGAGATATCATGATGGATTTGAACCTTACTTTCAGTCAGAAGTGTATGTTTGTGTGTTGTATCATGGATAAGACATAAACCTTTAAGCTAGAAAGTAGATTCACATTATGACTCTATCACTTATCTGTATGTCTTTGATCAAGTCATTTAAAGTTTCTATTAATTTATTCATATGTTATATTCATCCAGAAGCCCTTTTCTGCTCTCAAGTTATTTGATTAAATAAATAATGTCTTTATTCTGTGTAACGCATTAAGTTAGATCATAGTTTCTCACCAGAGAACTATTGATATTTGGGGCCAGATAATTCTTGGGTGCAGCTGTCTTGTGCATTGTAGGATATTTAACAACATTCCTGGTCTCTATCTACTAGATGCCAGTAGAACCCCCACTTTCAGTTGTGACAACCAAAAATATCTCTAAATATTGCCATATATCCTTAGGGGTAAACACCATCCTCCCATCCCCATTAAGAACTGCTAACCATTGAGCTAGGTGATACTCCACGCACAGCTATGATTTATATATGTCTCATGGAGCTTGTTCTCAAGAAAATTAGTACATTTTTTTTAGAAAGCAGTCTACAACCAGAGTTTTGGATAAAAGTTTATCTCATAAAATAGTAAAAATTAAATGACTCTCTGAAGGTTCCTTAACACTAAATATTGATCAGCCAAGAAAATGAAATTTCCTTTGATGCATTCAGATCTTGGCCATTTTATTATTTAGTTTCCCCACCTAAAGCTGCATGATCACAAGTCTGTCATTTCATTTTCCTTATTAGACAAGTAGGAAAGATGATAACATTTTCTTAATTAACCATCATAACAAAATCCTGTCAGATAAAATATTTAACTCAGTGATTAACACACTGCTCAATAAATGATGGATATTGTCAATAATAATCACTATGCTTCTTAGGAGCAAAATATAATTTTGAAAGCAATGTCTTTTGTGTAAGGATTTTAGGTATCTTCTATGTCCTCTACAGTTTTGATGGGATGCTTGCAGTTTGCCTGCATTCCAGAATAAATTCAAGCCAACTCAATTTGATTTGATACAAGTCATCATTAGTTACTTTCTGTTGTAAAGATTAAATGAGCTTGTGTCAGGCATTCTGCTACAGCTTTACATACACTAAGTAAATCTTGACAAAATGGCAATGATCTTTTGCCTGCTTCTTCTCTCCCCCTTCCACCATAGAACAAGACACCTTGCTAGGTATTCTAGGAGATTCATAGCTGAATAAAATTAGGAATTTTAACTAAAGGAGTTCATAGTATAGTGAAGCAATACTTCTCAAATTTGAATTTGCATATGTATCAAATAGGATCTTAATAAAATGCAGATTATGATCTTGTAGGTCTGAGGTAAGGTCTGAGATTGCATGTCTGTCAAGTTCTAAGTGATGTCAATGATCCTGGTCTAAAGACAACCTTTTGAGTCACAACATACTGGAGGACAGTGGTCATGCTATGATAAAGAAGACACCAGTCCTTTCTAGCTGGAGAGATTGAGGATGGTTTTGTAATCTAATCTTCCTTTGACCACAGACCAAATTCAGTGCCTAACACATATTAGGACCTCAGTACATATTCAATCAATAAATAGATGACTGAAGACAGCATTTAGTGAGTTTTAGTGGATGGGTTGGTTTGAAATTATAGTGATGAGTTCAAAGTTGTTTCAGATGAGGACCATAAGTCACAGAGGTGAAAGTGATCAAGATATATTTAGAACAGTAGTTTTCAAAGTGTGATCTAGACCAGCACATCTACATCATCTGGAAACTTGTTAGAAACACAGATTATTAGGTCTCAGCCAAACCTACTGAATGAGATCCCTTGGGGGTAGGGCCCTGTAATCTGTGTTTTAACAAACTCTCCAGGTGATTCTGATGTAAGTTAAAGTTTGAGAACTGCTGACTTAAAAAACAGATACTAGAGCCAGCCTGATGGCCTGGTGGTTAAAGTTTGGAAGCCCAGTTCAGTTCCTGGGCACAGAACCACACCACTTATCTGTCAGTAGCCATGCTGTGGTGGTGGCTCACATAGAAGAACTAGAAAGACCTACAACTAGAATATACAACTATGTGTGGGGCTTTGGGGAGGAAAAGAAAATATATAAATATTAGCTCTTATTATGATAAACAAAGTGCTCATACGTAAATGAGGAAACAAAGGTTCAGTGTCTTCTTCTAAGCCAAATAGTATATAACAAAGACAACATTGCTTGTCTTTTTATGTACTTATCAATAAATAATAAAGGCGTAGAACATATAAATAAACAAGAAAAAATAAATAATATAGAGCCTGCAGCTTCATCAATAAGTCATACATTTCTCCCAGGTTGATAGAGAATTTACATTTATTTGATGATATTGATGATTGCGACAGCCTGAAAATTTTGAAGAAAATTACAGTGAGACATTTCAAAAGAAATAACTGCAAAAGAGATAAGAATAATTTATAAGTGTGTATATCTATATGGCTAAGTCATGAATTTTTAGCAGAAATTTAGAGGATCAGAGAACTGAAGAGCTAGGAGAGGAAAAGGGGCAAGATTGGTTTCAGACTAGTTTTCTTAGTAAATCTGTACCCAGCCCAATGCAATCTTAAAATAACTTTCTCAAGGGTTATTGTATTTAACCCCGAGACTTGGTAGAAATGTGAGGACCTGCATTGTAATGAATAAGGAAACAGAAGTTTAAAGGGAGGGAAAGCTACTCAACAAAAGTCACAGACATAGTGACAGAACTGCAGCTACAACTCCGTATTTCCATAAGCTAGTACATGGTTCTTTCCACTCCACCATTGTTAGAACTTTCCTCACTCTTCCCTCACAAGTTCTTTGGAAAGCATCCATTTCAGCCATCTGTTGACTTTGGGAAACACTTTGTGTTTATGAACTTAAATAATTTAAATATTAAGACTTTCTTGTCTTAGCTTTTATTAAAGAAGTTATTCAGAATTTAACAACAACAACAAAACCCTGTTTATAGTTAACAATAAGAAAATAACAGTGCTTTATTGTCCATTAGTAAAGGATTCTTTGTGGTTTTTTGCTGGTAGATTTGTCATAGAGAGGAAATCTTGGCATTGGAGTATGGAATTACAGCGTTTACTGTTCCTCAACAATTTAAGACCCTTTTAAGTTCAGGAAGACTTCTCTCCTGGCCACACTGTTGATATAAATTATTTTAGATTATCAATTATCTTCAGTCCTTCTCTGATTTTTCTTTAGTGTCCTGGATTTGAGATAATGTTTATATTTGATCTCCCCAAGATCCACTTCTTGGTTTGGTTCATTCAGCCTTCTCCCACCTCTAAATTATGCTTGGTTCATGGAATTTCACTCGAGCTTCTCCTTGCCTCTACTAGCATCAGTTTCTGCTCTCATTAGTCTAAATCCCCTGGTCCTCATTAGGCATCTTTATCCTTGTAAATCTGTGATATGGCAAGAGTGTATCTACGTGGGAGATGTTCATTATTTTATATTTTAAGAATGAGGGAAGAGGAGAAATCAAATCTTTTCTCTTGTCATCTCTATGATTAGAATCAATGGAATGCTAGAGATATCAATCACATCACTGACATTGTAATTCCATTTAGACCTTCTTTTTTTTTTCTTTTTTATATACTCTAAGCTCCAGATAATCTAAACTAGTATCTGCTTTTTTTTTTTTTTTGGTGAGGAAGATTGGCCCTGAGCTAACATCTGTTGCCAATCTTCCTCTTTTTGCTTGATGAAGATTGTCCCTGAGCTAACATCTGTGCCAATCTTCCTCTATTTTGTATGTAGGACTCTGCCACAGCATGGCTTGATGAGCAGTGTGTAGTGTCCACACCCAGCATCCGAACCTGTGAACCCCAGGACGTCAAAGCGGAACCCATGAGCATAACCACTACACTACTGGGCCAGCCCCTGGAATTAATCTTATTGTGGCTCTTGTTTGTCAATCTGTTCATTGCTTCCTTTCTGTAATTCAGTACATGCTTTCTCCAGCATTCAGCATGTGTGGTTCCTAGTATCCAGTAGGGACTCCATAAATGAATATTGAATAAATGTGTTAAATACTTGTAAAATACTCTCTGGGTTCAAGGGGAGTGACAAATTAGGAGACAGGAAATGTGTGATCATTCCTATGATAGAGGGAAGTACTCTAGGAACATATTAAAGAGAAAACATCATGAAACATCCCCATTCTTTTCACAGTCCACATCCTGGGAGCCATGACCCAGCAAAATAAAATAGACTTGGCATTAGATAATTCAAAGTTAACCCAAAATCTGTTTCTTCATTCACTGAGTGTATAATCTGAGTTTTGAGTGATGGGTTAGAGTTAGCTAGGAAAGGTAGAGGAGGGTCTGAGCAGACACTTAGAAGCATTTGTGCACTGGGAAATTTATGCAACAGTCTGGTTTGGGGAGTGATGGGAACAACGGTGAAGAATGAGATTGCAGGGGTAAGCATGTCTCTGGTAAATAATCAGGACTATATTCTGGAGACAAAGCATTCCAGGAAAGGAGCAGCAAGCTCATAATTTGGATATGTGAAAGATCACTCTGATAGCTGTGTGCAGGATGGATGAGAGAAGGCTAGACATGACAAGAAGAATACAAGAAGAAAGCTACTAAAATGACTCAGGTGAGAGATGATAGAACTTAAAATTAAGGCAGTGGCATCAGTGGGAATAAATCAGAGTAAAAGATACAAATATTTTTTGTTTTTTATAAAAGTATCATCTCAAGTCCAAGGTTGAGGAGAAAATGGTCGACCAAACCAAGAAATGTCCCCCAAGATGCTAATGAAGTACCGTCAATTAGCAGATTCCTTGGCTTCTCTCCAAATTAAATTCCATAGTCTCTTTTACTGCCTTATTAATTGCCTCTATTTTTTTTAACAGCATAAGGAAAAATGAATTTTAAGATCCAGATGTGTGGGAGAAGCATCACTAACTAGAGCTTCAGCAAGTATTAAACCCCTACTAAATATATTTAATCTAGAACTAATAAGGTGGTATTATGGAAATTAAATCCCCCATGATTGTCAGGGAAGAGCACCTATTGAGGTATAAATACATGAAAGATAAATCTACTTGCAATGTAATTAATTCAGATCTGCAGAACCAATAAGTGTGTGACAATGTTCCTATTATTATATTACACTTGTGAGGAATGCCCAGAAATTTAATTAGCATTTACTCATATAACTAAAGAAAATGAGATATTAAGCATGCTATCCAATTAAGTAGCTATAGATTGCCTATTAAACAAATATTAAATGTATAAACACTTGAGACCAGGCTGAAAATGTGTCCCTAACTAGATATCCATTTTTATGGGTCTTTTTTTACAATAATTGTAGTTAATTCCCAAAACTAAAAATACAGAGGTTTTCAGTGGGATCTGTATGCTTTGTCCATGTGGTTATTATTATTTATTATTTTTAGCTCAATTAGATCTTGCCATCAGCTCTCCCTCCAAAGGTAGGCTGGTGTTCAGCTATGAGATCACATGCATTATTGAAGCAAATGTTCACAACACTCTGGTCAGTTGTGTTAGGATGTCAATATCCCATCTTACAGATATAGCCACTGAAACGTAGACATGTTAATTTGTCCAAAATCACAGAGCAAGGAAATGGTACATACGTTGTCATTGGATCATTGCTAAATATCCTCTGCTCCTACAACACAAATAATGGTCTTGATATAAATCAGACATCACTCCTCTATTCAAAACTTCCCAATGACTTCCCATGTGATGAAGAGTATGTGCTCTAATGTCTAAGGTTGTCCTAGATGTGTCTACTGCTAACCTTCCCTCTGAACCCAGATCCATTACACATTAGACTTCATCTCTTACTTCACCCCTGGCACTGGTATTTTGCTGTTTCTCAACCATTCTAGCCAAGCTTTTTGCAAGGCATTTGCACATACTGCTTCATTTCACTCCTCTGTTCCTACATATCTCTGCACAAATGTCACCTTATGAGTGAGAGCTTCCCTAATCACTCTTCATATGAGTGGTCTCATTCCCCCTACTCCTTATCACTCTAACTTGATTGTTTTTCTCCTACTAGAGACATACTACAAATTTTACATGTTTATTTATTACTCGCCTGCCACCCACCCTCACTCCAATATGAAGTCCACAAGACCAGAGATTCATGTTTGTTCGTTACTGTATCCCAACACATAAAGTGATGGTGCCTGGCCCATGGCAAGTGCTCACTAAATATCCAATGAGTGAATAAACAAATGCTCTGTCAACAACAGTATCTATGCCACACTAGAAGGTTCCAATTTGCTACAGTAATCCCAATTTGTACATTCAAAGTTTGTGTTGATTAGTATGACACTTTACACGGTTAGAAATGAGTATTACTCTTTGCTTAGTATTTTTTCTTGAATTTTTGACATAACCCCTTATGCATATTCGTGATAACATATATCATTTTTGATATACATTCATTCTCCTTCCCTATATATTTCATTCTCCCTCAGTATTATTAGGTACGTGCCTATCACCTAATTGTTTCTTGAAACTTTCATCATATATTTTCTCCAATTCAAGAGAGTTCAAATTTAACCAATTGCTTTAAATGTCATCTGAGATTATTCACAAGGGATTCTGTGGATCAGGGAATCATTTCTCTTTATCCTACCAAGTTTTCCACTCTGGAAATTTATTCTATCTTTTCAGAATAGACCTCAGGGTCTTTTTGTGAAAACAGGGGAATTGGAATGGTGATCACTGAGGTGGCTTCCAGAGAATGGGGCAGCACCTGATGAGCCATTATTTAGCTCCATGGGTGTTCCTAGAGTACTATCTGGTAGGTTTTTTGTATCCACTATCTCTTTAATACTTTTTCTCTTCTGTAAAAATGGAGGCGATTAATCCTCAGGAAGCCTATTTTCAAGACACAAAAACTAATAAATTTGAAGCCAGTATTGAACCCCTATCCATCTGACTCCAGAGCCAGGGCTGTTTCTACTTTTCCACTTGGATCTAATAGTATATCTTAGGAAAAAGAGTGACAAAATCTTTTAAAATGTAGGTGTTTTTGTTTGTTTGTTTGTATTTCATATTGCTTTGGGTTTACAGTTCATTGGTTGATTGATTGACACCTGGCCCCAAAGATGGCTTATACTGAATTCAGCTGAGATTCTTAGACTTTCTTGATATATTATAGAAAATTATCCAAAGGCTTAGGGAGAGTAGAATTCCAGTGAATATTTACCTGCTTCATCACTTCTGAACTATGTCCCTTGGGAGATTTCAGGGAATATTCCCTGTACTAAGACTTTAATAAATACATTAGTCAGGGGAGTAATGACATTCTTGACAAACTCTCTAAGAGGTCTTCTCTGTAGGCCAGAAAAAACACTGGAAAATGCTGCCACTTAATCCAGTGAAGATGGTGGGACACCAGAAGATCAGGGGCCAAGTATGACCCCTACCTGCCAGAGATAAGGTGGATTTAGTCACCATAATGAGTAGCAGAAAAGCTCTGAACTGGTGAACAGAGTCTGAATTGAATAGTTATAATAAAGGACCACAACTTCTCAAATAATTTCAAGACTTTAGCCAGTTCACAGCACCAGAACCCCTTAAACGGGGGAGGGGATGCTGCATAATCTTACGACCAGAATTTTATAATGTGAAGGTATTCCTCCTAGTTTTTGCCATATGGTCCTGTGACCAATTCCAAAAGTGAATGTGTATTGGGCAAGGGAGAATAACCAGTCTTTCCAGAGACTACTGACATTGCTCTTAACTGTCAATCAATCCTAAAGACACAAAATACCAATATGGTTCACCAGTCAGACTACAAGGCAATGGAGGTCAAGTGATTAATAGAGTTTTGGTTCTGTTCCATTACATGGAAGATTTGGTGTGCCACAAAACCCACTCCATGGCTATTTCCCCAGTTCTGAAATGCAACTGGCAAAATCTTCATATTGATGTCTATGGAATGAAGGATATTATGGTAGAAAAGAGCAAATTAAAGCCTCTAAGATTGCCTTTTTCTATATTTATAGTAAAGCAAAAGCTTTCTTGCATTTCTAGAGGGATTGTTGAGATTAGAGCCACAATCAAGAATTCAAAAGATCCAGGGCCAGTGATTCCCATCGCATCTATTTACCATGTCTATTTGGCCTGTGTGGAAGACATCTTGGAAACTAATGGTGGGTTATCCTAAACATTATCAGTTGGTTATTCCAATTGTGGCTGCTTTTAAATGTAGCTTCTTTGCTAGAGTCAATGTCACTCTACCTCTTAAAGTTTTAACCATGCTGGCCTTCTTTGTCATCATATGAAGCTCTCATTTAAGTCCAATTTACCAGCTGTTTACCATCCCTAGAATGGTATGCCTTCAGATGTTATTTAATTCTCAGCTTAAGAAACACTTCTCTATAACACCTCTCTGTGTGACCCAATATAAGATAACAACCTGTTTTCTTAGGTTAGCATGCTAGGGCTTCTGACTCACTGTTCCACATTCTTTCTCACTCTTCCTCCTCTATCATACTGCATTTTTGTGCCTCAGATTACCTATAGAGTAGGTGTTTGGCACTAGTTTGGTTGCAGAGAAGCAAAAAAAGGAAAGACTCAAGATACCAAAATATATCAAGTCTTGTCTGTGAGTAGAAGATCATACAATATTACATCTCTAGACCTCAGACCAACCCTATGAGGCAAGTGTTACTACTCCCTTTTTATAGGTAAAGATAAGTGATGCTGCAGTTTAAATAGCTTGGCCAGAAGTGACAGCTACATCCAAGAGATCCAAGAGATTTGTCTGCTGCCAGAGCTTTGTTCCAAGATCCCATTGCTTTCTTTCTAACTTTCTAAGTTATCTAATCTTTAGACTTATAAAATGCTTCTTTCAAACATTCTCAACCCTTATACTATTAGGTTTTAGACACAGGTTAGGCTAAATACAGAGAGGATTAAATCCTTGCTTTAAAACACACAGAATGGGGGGTGACGTCAGAATCATGGTGGAGTGAGCTTTCCCCCTTAGACTCTTCCCCTCTATGATACAACAAAAAGGACATTCAAATGACAACAGAGGACATTCACACAACACAAAACAAGTCTGAGAGACCCACACAGCCTTACATATGAAGGTGGACGTGTTGATAGCCCCAGAGGAAGTGGAAGGAGGTATGGAGAACTCCTCTCCTTCCCCAAAGACAGTGACCCTGGGACCAGGACCACATGGTTCTCTGAGAGAGAAGGGGGAAAGGTGGCCCCCCATGGGAAAACCATCCCTCTCCAAGTTCTCTCACAGCCTGTGGGAAATTCCCATATACAGGGAGATTGAACTGTTGTGGGGGCACCTTCCTCAAGGAAGCACCCCAGAAGAGCAGATAGTGTGGGAAGAGTGAGAAGCCCCCAGGGTCAGGTAAATGAAAGAAAGACCCCTCCCCCCACCAGGAGCACCAGAACAGCTGATAGGAGAGAGTACCCACAGATAGCAGGGGGCTCAGAATAAACAGCTGTTGACCCCCCCAGTAGCAGCAGGTGGAAGCTACAACCAGATATCTTCAGAAGGAAGAAAAATAAGCCCACACCCTCAAGCAGTATGCAAAAGTATATTAAATCTCCAGACCAGAAGGAAAATGACAAGCAACCAGAAATCAATCCTGAATGCACAGAAATTTATAACCTAAACAACAGTGAATTGAAAATATTTATCATAAAAAAGCTCAATGAACTACAAGAAAATTCAGATAGACAATTCAATGAAATCAGGAACTTCCTCACAAAAGAGAATGCAACTATAAAGAAAAAAAATATCAGGAATGTTGGAGATGAAAAACAGAATGGAAGAGATAAAGAAAAATCTGGAATCTTTAAAGACCAGGGCTGACAATGTGGAGGAAAGAATAGGCAATATTAAGGATAGGAATGCAGAAATGTTCCAGATGGAGGAGGAGAGAAAACTAAGACTAAAAAGAAATGAATAAATTCTCCAAGAAATATCTGACTCAATTAGGAGATGGAACATAAGGATTATAGGTATTCCAGAAGGAGAAGACAGGACTAAAAGAAGCAGAGAGCTTGTTCAATCAAATAATCACTAAGAAATTCCCAAACCTGGGGAAGGAGCTGGAAATATAAGTGAATGAAAACAATAGATCTCCTAAATATATCAACGTGAGAAGACCATCTCCAAGGCATATAGTAGTGAAGCTGGCAAAAGTCAATGATAAAGTGGGGCCGCCCGGTGGCGCAGCGGTTTAGTCCGCGCTTGGCAGCCCGGGGTTCGCGAGTTCGGATCCCGGGCGCCCGCCGACGCACTGCCTGCCAGCCATGCCGTGGCGGCGTCCCATATAAAGTGGAGGAAGATGGGCATGATGTTAGCCCAGGGCCAGTCTTCCTCAGCAAAAAGGGGAGGATTGGCGATGGATGTTAGCTCAGGGCTGGTCTTCCCCACAAAAAAAGAAAAAAAAAAAAAGTCAGTGATAAAGAAATAATATTAAGGGCAGCAAGACAAAAAAAGAATAATGTACAAGGGAAGTCCTATCAGGCTCTCAGCCTATTTCTCAGCAGAAACTTTACAGACCAGGAGAGAGTGGAATGATATATTCAAAATTCTGAAAGACAAAGACTTTCAGCCAAGAATATTCTATCCAGCAAAAAAACTCTTCAGATATGATGGATGAATAATAACTAGCCCAGGTAAACAAAAGCTAAGGAAGCTCATTGGCACAAGACCCCCACTACAAGAAATGCTCAAGGCCCTCATGCCTGGAAAAAAAAAACAAGAAAGGAGATGAAAAGCTTTGAACAAGGAGAGAATTAGGTAGACAAAATCAGAAAAATTGCAGCTCTCTATCAGAATAGATTAGCAAACACTCAGTTATAACATCAAAGATTAAGGGAAGGAAAACACAAAAAATAAATATGCTCTCATCACTTTAAACACAAACTCACAACACAAGATGCAATAAATTGTAACAATAATAACTTAGACAGGGAAGAGGACAAGGATGGAATCGACTTAGTCTAAGGATATAAGAGGACATCAAAAAATGAAATTTTACATACAAACTTCATGGTAACCACTAAACAAAAATGAGAACAGAGACATATATGAGAAATAAAGAGAAAACTAAGAAAAGCATCATACAGACCTATCAAGCTGAATTGGTAGTGTGAAACAAATGGGACAAGAAAGAAAGGAAATGAAAAAAAGAACCAGAAAATGAGAGATAAAAATAGCAAAATTCAGCATATCAATAATCACTCTAAATGTAAATGGATTGAATTCTCTAATCAAGAGACACAGGATGGGTTAAAAAACAAGATCCAATAATATGCTG
This sequence comes from Tapirus indicus, assembly GCA_031878705.1. Lineage (NCBI taxonomy): Eukaryota > Metazoa > Chordata > Mammalia > Perissodactyla > Tapiridae > Tapirus > Tapirus indicus. Next base: position 23,708,601 of record CM062927.1, on the reverse strand, counting down.
CCTCTAGGAAACACATCTCAGCTCTAAAGACAAACACAGGCTTAGAGTGAAAGAATGGAAGACAATACCCCAAGCTAATGGCAAACAAAAGAATGCAGGAGGTGGCACACTTATATCAGACAAAGTAGACTTCAAGATAAAACAGTTAAGGAGAGACAAAACGGGCAATATCTAATGATAAAAGGGACACTCAATCAAGAAGACATATCACTTCTAAATACATATACACCCAAAACATGAGCACTAGAATGCATGAAGCCACTATTAACAAACCTAAAATGAGATATTAACAACAATACAATAATAGTAGGGAATCTTAACACCCACTTACGGCAATGGATAGATCATCCAGAAAGAACGTCAATAAGGAAATTGTGGACTTAAACAAAAAACTAGACAAGATGGACTTAATAGATATATATATAGAACACTCCATCCAAACACAGCAAATTACACATTCTACTCAAGTGCTCATGGTACATTCTCAAGGATAGACCATATGTTGGGAAACAAGGCAAACCTTTATAAATTTAAGAAGATTGAAATCATAACAAACATCTTCTCTGACCATAATGCTATGAAAGTAGAAATCAACTACAAGAAAAAACTAGGAAAGTGACAAAGATGTGGAGACTAAACAACGAACTACTGAAAGAACAATGGATCATTGAAGAAATTAAAGGAGAAATAAAAAATATCTGGATCAAATGAAAATGAAAATACACCATACCAACTCATATAAGATGCAACAAAAGCAGTCCTGAGAGGGAAACTCATAGCAATACAGGCCGACCTTAACAAACAAGAAACATCCCAAATAAGCAACCTTAAAGTACGTCTAACAGAACTGGAAAAAGAACAACAAACAAAGCCCAAAGTCAGCAGAAGGAGGGAAATAATAAATATTAGAGCAAATATAAATGAAATTGAAACCAAAAGACAGTAGAAAGGATCAATGAAACAAAGAGCTGGTTCTCTGAGAAGATTTAAAAAATTGACAAACCCTTAGCCAGACTCGCTAAGAAAAAAAGAGAGAAGGCTCAAATAAACTAAATTAATGTATTGTTTGATGAAAGAGGAGAAATTACACCAGATACCACTGAAATAATGGATTATAAGAGAATACTATGAAAAACTATATGCCAATAAATTGGACAATCTCGAAGAAACAGATAAATTTTTAGACTCATACAACCTCCCAAAACTGAATCAGGAAGAAATAGAGAACCTGAATAGACCAATCACAAGTAAAGAGATTGAAAGAGTAATCAAAAAACACCCCCAAAATCAAAGTCTGGGACCAGATGTCTTCTCTGGAGAATTTTATCAAAATTCAAAGGAGATTTAATACCTATCCTTCTCAAACTATTCCCCCAAAAAGAGGAATATGGAATACTTCCTAATTAATTCTCTGAGGCTAACATCACCCTGATAACAAAGACAGACAAAGATAATATGAAGAAGGAAACTACAGGCCAATATCATTGATGAACATAGATGCAAAAATCCCCAACAAAATATTGGCAGGCTGAATACAGCAATACATTAAAAAGATCATACACCATGATCAAGTGGGATTTATATCAGGGACACAGGGATGGTTCAACTCTGCAAATCAATCAATGTGATACACCACATTAATAGAATGAGGAATAAAAGCCATGTGATCATCTCAATAAATGGAGAGAAAGCATTTGACAAGATCCAGTATCTATTTATGATAAAAACTCTCAACAAAATGGGTGCAGAAGGAAAGTACCTCAACATGATAAAGGCCATATATGACAAACCCACAGCCCACATCATACTCAATGGAGAAAAAAATGAAAGCCATTCCTCTGAGAACAAGAACAAGACAAGGGTGCCCACTCTTGTCACTCATATTCAACACAAAACTAGAGGTTTTGACCAGTGCAACTAGGCAAGACAAAGGAATAAAAGGACTCCAAATAGGCAACAAAGAATCAAAACTCCTGCTGTTTGCTGACAACGTGATTTTACATTTAGAAAACCCTAAAGAATCCATTAGAAACTATTAGAAATAATCAACTACAGCAAAGTTGCAGAGTACAAAATCAACTTACAAAAATCAGTTGCATTTCTATACTCTAATAATGAACTAACAGAAAGAGAACTCAGGAAGACAATTCCACCTACAATCACAACAAAAAGAATAAAATATCTAGGAATAAATTTAACTAAGGAGTTGAAAGACCTATACAATGAAAACTATAAGACATTCTTGAAAGAAATTGATGATGACATAAAGAAATGGAAAGATATCCTATGTACGTAAATTGAAAGAATAAACATAGTTAAAATGTCCATACTACCTAAAGCAATCTACAGAGTCAGTGCAATTCCAATCAGAATCCCAACGATATTCTTCATGGAAACAGAAGAAAGAATGCTAAAATTCATATGGGGCAACAAAAGAACCTGAATAACTAAAGCAATCTTGAAAAAGAAGAGCAAAGCTGGAGGCATCAAAATCCCTGACTTCAAATATATACTACAAAGTGATAATAATTAAAACAGCATGGTACTGGTGTAAAAACATACACACAGATCAATGGAACAGAATTGAAAGCCCAGAAATAAAACCACACATCTAGGGATAGCTCATCTTTGACAAAGGAGCTAAGAACATATAATGGAGAAAGGAAAATCTCTTCAATAAATGGTGCTGGGAAAAATGGACAGCCACATGCAAAAGAATGAAAAAAATGAAACCAGGACCTAAATGAAAAGACAACCCACTAGCTGGGAGAAAATATTTGCAAATCATATATCCAACAAGGGGTTAATCTCCATAATGTATAAAAAACTCACACAACTGAACAACAAAAAAACAAACAACATGATCAAAAATGGGCAGAGGATATGTGCAGACATTTTTTCCAAGACATACAGATGGCCAATAGGCACATGAAAAGATGATCAACATTACTAATCATCAGGGAAATGCAAATCAGAACTACACTAAGATATCACTTTGTATCCATTAGAATGGCTATAATCACCAAGACAAAAAATAGCAAATGTTGGAGAGGTTGTAGAGAAACAGGAACCGTAATTCACTGCTGGCGGGAATGCCAACTGGTGCAGCCTCTATGGAAAATGGTATAGAGGTTCCTCAAAAAATTAAGAATAGAAATACCTAATGATCCAGCTATCACAGTACTGGGTAGTTATACAATGATCCTGAAATCAACAATCCAAAGAGGCTTACGCACCCTTATGTTCATTGCAGCATTATTCACTATAGCCAAGAAGTGGAAGCAACCCAAGTGTTCCTCGACTGATGATTGGATAAAGAAGAGGTGGTATATATATATAATGGAATACTACTCAGCCATAAAAAAGAGAAAATTGTCTCATTTGAAACAACATGGATGGACCTGGAAGAGGTTATGTTAAGTGAAATAAGGCACAGAGAAAGACACACACCACATGGTTTCACTCATTTGTGAAAGATAAACTGACATACAGACAGAGAGAACAGTTTGGTGGTTACCAGGGGGAAGGGGGTTGGGGGTGGACACAAGGGGTGAAGGGACACATTTACATGGTGACTGACAAATAATAATGTACAACTAAAATTTCACAATGTTATAAACTATTATGATATCAATAAAACAAAACAAAAACCACACAGAGTGGAATCAAGAGTGAATGAAACAGAAGAGAATTTCACTTTTCCTCATTGCCCAAACCATCACTCTGGAAGAGTGAATGAGTCCACATATCAGAGTTAGTTGAAAAAGTAAACCACATATTTCTTCATTTTCCTTGGCCACCATGATCTGGCCAAAAACCTGGATCAGAATGAAGTCAATATTCTTTTGGCTCTTCCTGACCGTACAACTGTGAACCCAGTTGAGCATGGGGAAGTGGGTGGCCTTGAGGGTTGCTTCTTTCCTGCCAGCAAGATAATTTCACCAGCTTCTTCATCATCTGAAAATTGGATTAAAACAAAAATATAGCTCTTTAGCAGGCAACTGATTCCAAAATATGAAAAAAAATTCTGATAAAATAGGAGAAAACCTCCTTATGCTTGATGTCATAACAGCATTATCTAGAGCATATCCCACCACCCTCCACCACCACTACCTCACCACACACATACATACTCCTGAAGGGAGTATCCTTGGATTTTGTTCATTCTGTTTAGTGTGATAAACCCTTACCTCCCCACCCCGCACCCCCCCCCCCACACTGGTTCCTTGTGATGTGGAAGTGAGGTCTTTCATTCAGAGTAATGACGTATAAGGTGAAGCTACTGAAGTTGGACAAGGAAGGTTCTTCTATCACTCTTAAGTCCATGGCAATTTAATTTCATCCATTTTGGACCTGCTGTTGCCAGTGCCACTGACTTAGTCAACATAGTTAAGGGCTGTCCATGCTATGGAACACCTTGCTCAAGACTGTGTAGTAACTGTTGGAATGGGAATTCAAACTCAGGTCTGTTCTTGTAATTATTGCTCTCCTTCCATGTGACTTTTCTTGATTGTCTGAGGGATAGTTAATAATTCCCTCCTTACAGATGTTTTATTTCCTTTCTACTCATCTGTCTTAACTATGTATTATCGTGTGGGTCCTCTACTTGACTGAGAGTTCTATCAGACTTCTTGTTCATCACCATATATCCAGTGCTAATGAGAGGTCTGAAACTGAGAATACACTAAGGAAATCCTTGTATTCATCTGGAAGGGTTATATAAAGGAGATACATAGAGTTAAAATGCTTAGAGATGACATGGGAGTGATTGATCTTCATTTGCTGTGGGACAATTGGGGAAAGCTTTCCAAAACAGGTGGCACTGGAAATGAGCCTTGAAGAATGGATAATGATAACAACAATAATTTGTAATGCTCAGGAAGGAGCACTAGGTGGTTAGATGAAATAGAGGTAGCCTATATTTAAAAGGGCATGCTGGTGCCCTTCTAAACCAATAAAAAACCAAAAATATTCTCACAATCCTGAATTTATCAATATATCTGTCACTTGACTTCAGGTCTTTGCAAGTTAGCATTTATAAAGTTAAATGCTGAAAATCAGAGAGCTGTCAGGAGGGAGGTAGAGAAACAGTGACATCTCTCCTGACCCAGCCTAAACTAGAACACGCAGATGGGAAAAAGGATGTGCCGATTGTTGGCTCGAATGGTGTGCAATGAACCAGCTAGAATGATGCAGTGCGACAGCCTGGAATGTGTCAGAGTGGATTAGGGACGGAGGTGAAAGGTGGCCACAGAGTGTCTTACTAGCTGACAGTTCCAGAGAGAAGGTTCCAGCGGACAGCCCCATGGGATGCACAGAAGGCAGTGGGCTTCACAGGCTGTCCTGCCACTGCTGCTGCAGATGGGGAGGCCCTGGCAGCCAATTCCCAAATATGCTTCATGCATTTGCCTGAGGGCACAAGCACATTCTTATCAGAGGCTTTTTTTGTTGTTGTTAACTTAAAGAAGGGGGCATATCAGATGCTCTAATTACCTAGACCTATTTAGACTTCTAAACTGTGGAGACAGACTCCTCACAGGAAAACCTACTGTCTTTCCACTGCATTTTAAAAAGTTCTTGATAGTTTCAAATACTAATCATCTCAACTTGTACAACCTAAGCTATTTATAAAGAAAAAAAAATGTTGGTGAAGGAGGAGATAGAATTTTGGGCAGATTCTGGGGGCAGCAAATGGTGACTGGTTTGAATGCGTTCAGGGCCAACTATCTACATTTGGCTTCATCAACTTTGTGCTTGCACAGCTGTGGAAATGGTTCCCTCCCTCTCTCCAGCATCCATAGGCACTGTGATTCCCTTCACCTCATTCAAATGCTCCAGAATTTAGGAAAATATTCCTTTCCATGTTAACGCTTAGTGGGCTTCTCTTTTGGGTAGGTGAGGGCAGGGATTTCCAAAATCGGAAAAATAAAGTAGAGCAACCACAAAAGAAAACAGAAGTGGAGAGGAATATGCCTCTTCACACAGGTTGCCTTAACCCTGAGACAGACTGTGAGATGCTTCAGCCTCATACAGAGTCTAAATTACTGCTGTGTGCACAGACGAAATGTCAAGGTCTGCCCTTCCTTTCCCCGATCCAGTTTAGTTACAGTAGCAGCCATTTAAGAAGATTTTTGTCTTGTTGATTTCTTTTTAGAATGTGTATTTTCTGTTTTTTTCTTCTTTTTTTATCAAGGAAGAAAGAAAAGCAAAGACTCGATCTGGCAATTAACTATTGAGCACCTGTTGTGGGGGATCAGAATTTACCACACCAAAATGTCTCTTTGGCTTGATTATTTTTAAGAACAAAAGCCTCAGAAACTTTGACCTTCCCCCTAACTGCCTAAAAGAATTTAAGATAGAAGTCCTGTTTCAGGAAGGAGCTATCACCGTAGGTAACTATAGTATAATACGAACGAGGTGTGTTAGACAGGGAGGAACCTGGCAATGCCCATTTGATCAAAGTCCTCTCCATGTCCCATTGTCTTTGCAAAGCATGCTCCACATTTGTTTACCAAACATTTGCTTTTCTATCTCCATGTGAATTGCCTGCCTCCCCTTTGAATACCCAAACCACTAACCCAACATCCTCTTTTGTCCTTAGCTGAAGATGATATTTAAGGTGGTGGCTTTGGCCATTTTAGTGAGTAACTCAGTTTCCCTGCATTTCTCCCATTTAAATATGTTATTAAATTTGTTTGATTTTCTCCTGTTATTCTGTCTCATGTCAACTTAATTCTTAGACCAGCCAGAAGAACCTAGGACAGTAGAGGAGTATGCCTTCCTCCCCTACACTTTTAATTGTTAGGCACTATGGTAGGTGTTTGTACATGTGATCTAATTGTTTGACTTTAGTCTTTGGTACTACAATAGAAGTGAGTTATGTAGAATGTTTCATGTGATTAATTGATTACAAAATACAATAAGAGAATAATTATGAGTTGCATAGGGCCTCATATTTAAAATTTAAAAATTTCTCATGTATATACAACTTTACAAAAGGGCAATTTTGCTACACCTGATGCCAGGCATTTGGCTTAATGATCATCTAATATGAAAGTTGGAGTGAAATAGAGAGATTTTTCCTTGAGCAATCACCTATACAGAAAAAATAAGTGGTGCCTTGCAGATAGAGTTCTAGACTCCACCTCGTCCCTAACTCACTGTGTGGCCTTGGACTGAGCTCTTAATTCACCTTGGCTCCATGTTCATGTATAAAATAAGTACGAATTATGTGACTCAATCCAAGATCCCTTCCTGAACTCCTAGCCTAAAATCAAAGTTCCCAAACTCTCAAGGCATGAATTTTTTGTTTATTGTGGTATGTAGTTAAGAGTCTATGTAAATAATTACAGCAATAGTATTTGTGGAAGTGAGAAAAGAGAGGCAGGAGATAGAGTGGTAAACTGTAAGAGCACCAACATTTGTTTAATGTGCCATGTGCTCTCATTGTATTGTTTTTTTCTAATCCTCACAGTGTCTTCCTTTTCATATGTTTCTTACATTAACCATACTGAAACTCAGGGACTTTAACTCGACTGCAAGTTTGTAGGCGACCTGGATTCAAACCCCTATATTTTGGCCTTATGAGACACTGTCATGTGATTATTGACCCTGCCATTTTTCTAGTCATTGGAAAAGTATTGGGATACTATGTTAATGAGACTTAGTCCCTGTTCTTGAGAATTTTAATATTTAGCAGAGCTAAAAAAGCATCTTGTGAACAGTATCTGTTTATACATGCCTTTATTATTAGAACTTGTCAGGGAAAGTTCAATGAAAATTCAAATAAGATGGTAATTACTTTGGGGGGAAATTTTATACGAGTAGATAATGGACTTGGTAAGGGAGACATATGGAAAGAAGTCATCCCAAAGAACAGAAAATACAGCCTTCTGCCTTGGCTGTAGAATACTATTTCTGTGGATTCTCTAGCCCTGTGGAGATCACTATAGAATTCTTTCTCTCACTTTGCTTGGCACCCCTTCTTTGTTATTTTGCCAAACTTTAACGTAGTAATTAAGCCCACAGAGCCCTTCAGTGTGTTACATATGCACCCCTTCCGACAGAGGATGCAGAGCATTGCATACTAGGGAGCCCGTGGTTCATAACTCAAGGAAACATGTCTCTGTTGTGTTGCCTTGTGCTGAGCACAGACAAGAGTCTGCTTTCCCCTTATATCTGCTGGAACAATAGAAACCCTGGTGTATAGTGGATTATATTACATATATCAAATCATGAAATGCACAATTCTTTTTAAATTTCTCTAAAGGGTGCCCTCTTATCATTTTATGCATTCTAGGGCTACGGTAGATAGAAATTTATCATTTGAAATTCAAATGGTTGTAGTTATAAAGCTGCTGACTCATAAAAATAGGAATCTAGCATATATCAGGATCTGAATGTAATGCATGATTTGCTGAACTTTTATGATAATTTCAATAAATTATTGAATTATCTCTGTAGTTTTACAAATATGCTTGAAAAATGTTCAAATGGTTATAGCAATGAATAACACTTTTTTGGTCTTTTGCCCTAATTGGAGTATAAATTTCAGCTGACAAGCAAGTTTGAGACATAGAAGCCACTCATCAAAGAACAATAAAGTTCAATTATTTAAATTTTTTGCAAGGTCCACTGGAAAACTAACTTAAACTCTTATTACCAATCTGGCTCTTACTGCTTTTCAATATTCAAAATGTCTATTGACTTCAGAATTTTCCAGAAAAAAATCTTTAAAATTAAATCTAAAGTTCATGCAAAGTAGTTCAGGCTCATAGAATTTTAAAGGATTTAACTGTGACCATTAGAAATTGAAATTGGAAAGAGACCCAGGATTCCAATGACAACTGAGTTAGAAATGCATGTCAGAGACCATTTAATATTTTGCTGACATCTGTACCACCCATTGGTTGCATTTATGTAATTATGGACCAATTGAATCATCCCTCAAAGTTGAATTAAATCTGTCTGTTCCCTCTCATCTAAATATGTAAGCAATATGCTAGGTTTTGCTAACACTTCTGAGTTTGGATGACTGGGGACCTCTGATTGGCTGATTTTGTTTTTCTAACTCATTCTCTTTGCCTGCATTCTAAGAGAAATACTGAGCTCATTCAGCATATTTGGTTTGGGAACCACTATTTTTCACTTTGTTTATAGGCTTGAATTTACGAGGTAACTGCTAAGATCCACATAATTGAACAGATATTTCCCTCTATCTCTCATAGTTGATGCATTTATTTTTCACTGATGTAACTATACATCATCAAATAAACCCCTGCAAAGCACCTCCTCTATGCAAGGAAATTTGTTAAAAGGTAGCGGTACTTTGACCTTCCATCACCCCTTAGATCCACTGTCATTCACCATCCATCAAGGGTGAGTATCCTTTCAGTCCAATTTTTATCCTTTTATACACTTAGATGTATCTAAGAATAATATCTAAGTGGAAAATATAGAAATAGTTATCTAAATTAAATGGAAGGTTATATTATATCAGTGGGACAAAGAATGTCATAATCAAGGGCAAGGATTACTTAATGTGTTAATGGAATGGGATATTAATTTTATTTAAATAAGTTCAAAAGTTGCTGACACAGCCACTGATATGAATAGTCGAAGCTGATCCGTTATTGATACTCTCAACAAGTCTATGAGGTAGGCAAGAAATAATTACTTATCTACATTATTCAGTTGAAAAATTTTAGTCCATGAATTTTCTCATATTTAGCAAACAAAAACAGAAGATGCCCATTTAAATTTGAATTTCAGGTAAACAATGAATAATTTCTATTGTAAGCATCTCCCATATCATATTTGGAATAGTGTCATACTGAAACAAACAGAAAATAATATCTAATGTTTAACTAAATTCCAATTTAACTGAGATTCCTGTATTTTATCTGACAACCCTACACGTCGAGGTTGAGTTACAAAATTCGAAAGCATGTCTTTTGATTTCAAACCCAGCATACTTTCTAACAGGCCATACTGGCTTAAAATGGTGACCTTAAGCCATAGCAATTCCCAGCTACAAAGGTACAGCAGCTCAATATCTATAATTTAGATAACTAGCAAAGCAGAAACCATTGCTACAGTTACCTAACCAATACTACCTGTGTCCAATGAAAAATAATGATTCAGAGCAACCCCTTTTTCAATGTGATCTTTCCAAGCCATGATCAGATTGCATTTTTCATCTCTTGTCATCCTGAGTGTATGTTGTATGTACTCCATCATTATCAGCCAATACAGTTGATTGAATTAGTATAGAATTTGACTAAAAAGTATTGAAATCTTGAGAAAAAACAATTACATTGAACCAACATTATGTCTTGTGTTGATCATTAATTTACTATTACTATTTATTAAATCTATTTGTTTATGAATTACAACATAATTTATTCTTGTTTTAGGGGACCATGTTTCCACCTGAAATAAAATATTATGTCCTAAGCTACATGACCAAAGCTCTCTCTTGTACTGGCATAATATGTTAATCATAGTTCACCACCATGTTTTATTTGTGAAAAAAAATAGTATAGCTTGTTTTCAGTACAATACTCAATGTACTATGCATGGCACACAATTTTATGTAATAAAGGCTGCCTCTTCATCTTAAATAAAAGTTTCTCAACATTTTCCATGTCATTTACTTTAATATTAAGGCCCAACCCATTGTATCCTTAAAACATGCCTTGATAAGAAACTAGCATTTCACAGGAAACAGTATTGTTGAGTGAATAAGATGATGGCCTAGAAGTCAGTACTTGGCAAATCTAAGTCCCTTTGATTTTTCATTGTGTGCCTTTGGCAAGTTATTTGGTTTCTCTAAACCTTAGACGCTTCATACATAATATAGACACAGAGACAATAGTTAGTGCAGATTATCTCTTACAATCTTTGCAACAACCCTAGTGGAAAAGTACCTAGTACATCATAGTAAGCACCTATGATTATGATTTTTACTGTCTATACCTTATGGAGGAAAGTTCATTCCTTCTTCTGGAATTCCTCTGTCAAATTCACCAATGAACACAACACTTTATTTATTTATCCTTTCATTTCATTGTAATACTTTCCTCCTGATTTCATTCTTTTTAAATTACTTTCTCCATTCTGACTTCACCCTTTCTGATTATTTTTATTAATATGATTGATGATAGCCAGATGAATATAGTGAATAGGGTTCTGTGTTGGGGATCAGGAAAAGAAAAACAAACCATTTTTTATGTCCTAAGTACTACTGACTGTATATGACATTGGGGCATTTATCTAAATCCTTACCCCCATTTTGCAGACTGAGGAACTATAAGTTATCTTGAAGAGCTGATACGTGAACCAGAGATAAATTACCCAGACATGTCATGATTTCTCAGTAAATAATGGCTATTATACCACTCAAAGAGAAGAGAGATCTACTTTAAACAGCAGACTTGAGATCACAGTCCTTCCACTGATTTTCTTCAACCCCCTTCACCAATAGCAACCACTCAATATGCTACACCCCCAAGAACACATTTTGGTAAGGCTCATTCAGCAGTAGAATGGAATTATTTATGGAAAGGTGACATTGGGCCTCCTCATAACCCAAATAGAATTTACTGGCATTCTGTGAAATTATAATTTTTTTGAGAGTTCTAAGTCCTTGAAAAGAGGTAAATTATAAAAGATGTTTGCATCCCTGGGATAAATATGTTGACCATTCTTTATCACCTCTTAAAGAAGGCCAATAAAATATGCAGTGAGTACTCGCAATATGATGGCCCAGTGCTATGCATTGTTACATTTCACAGGTCATAGGAAAAAATAATTAATGAGGTTATTTCTTCCCATTTTAGAGATGAGTCAGATAAACTTATATCAGTCATCTATAAACGTGGAAAAGTTACTCTGTCTACCTCATAGGCAGAAAACTGAGGGATGAGGAAGTAAAATAATCCTCACAAATGTAGGGGAGGAAGACAATTCCTCTACCCTCTAGGTCTTTCTGACTGGTCTAAGAATTAAGTTGACATGAGACAGAATAACAGGAGAAAAATCAAAGTTTAATAACATATATACATGGGAGAAACCTAGGAAAGCTGAGTAACTCACCAGAATGGCCAAGGTTGTCACCTTAAATACCATCTTCAGCTAAAGACAAAGGAGGATGTTGGAGGTGGGGGGAGTCAGTTATGAGAGATTACCAGAAAAGCATAGTAAACAAGAATAAGGTTATTATGCAGATTTAAGTCCTTGCTTTCCACATTGATAAGAGTTTCCAGAGATAAGGTCATCCTCCCTTCTTCCTGGTACAGATAGGGAAACACCTTTACAAATGGAGATTTCCCTTACAAATGTAATTGTCTCTTAGGAAGGGTAACTTCTACTTGGTTTTCAGAGCTTCTCCCATGTCTGCAGTTTTTTAAAAAAAATAACCAGCCCAAAATAATCCTCATGCCAAGGAGAACATCTTGAGTTCACAAATTCTGCTCCCCGACACAGACTTTGTCAGGTAGATATTAAATAAGCTAATATGTCGTAAGTACTAAGCACATAAGAATGGACTCAAAAATGCCAGTTCCAACCCTAGGCAATTTCCAAATCATATTGAGCACAACCTGTATGGGATTGCTTCCCCAGAAAGGGCACACATGCCTAAAAATCAAAGGAAATGGCTCACATTTGGCGTGTGTCTGTAGCAGGTCGTATGTTTTCAGTAAGCGGAGGCAAACCACAGAGTGCGCCTATGGTAGAAGCTTAAAGTGTGGTGGTGACAACAATCACTCCTGCACTGGCATTCAGGGAGAAAAGTGCTTGTCAAATCAAAATGTTAATAAGAGCTTGCTGAGCAAGTCGGTTGTTCCCAGCCGCAGCCAAAGCAGTAGGTTGCTTGAAGCAGCTGTACAATATATTAGCACCTAGTCTTAACTGAATTGTCTGTGCAAGAGTGATCAGAAAATGGCCAGAAATAAAACCAAAAAGTAGATGCTGCATCAACATCAGAATTACTGCAATTAGTTCTAGAGAGCCCTAAATTCCCAAAAGGCATTTTGGTGTAATCAAAACAATTAGGAGCCAAACTGAATGGAGTTCAAATCTCAATAAGAGTTTTGCTTCAATGGGTCTCAGTAACTTCTGTAAAATGAGGATGGTAATATCTATAACAAACATTTATAAGGATAAAATGAGCTAATACACATGTATTAGAAATTTACTGCTGCGCAACAAATTATTCCTAAATTTAGCAGCTTAAACCACAAACATTTATCTCGCATAGTTTCTGAGGGTCAAGAAATTCAGGAGTGACTTAGATGAGTGATTCTGGCTCAGAATCTCTTCTGAGGCTGGTGGTGGCTATGATCATCTGAAGACTTGACTGAGGCTAGAGAATCTGCTTCCAAGCTTATTCATGTGGCTGTTGGCAAGACCTATTTCCTTGCTGACTATTGGAAGGAGACTCCAGTTCCTCATCATGTGAGTTTCTCCATAGAGATGCTCACAGCGGGGCTGCTCACGTCTCCCAAAGTGAGTAATTCAAGAGAGAAAGAAGAGTCCGACGAGTGAGAAGGGGCATGCATAGAGGATCCTAGACAGAAGCAAGAATCTTTATATAACCCCAAATCAAAAGTGATGTGCCATCACTTCTGCCATATTCTGTTCACTAGAAGTGTCCGTAAGTCCAGATCCCGTTTAAGGGGAGGAGATCAAACAAGAGCATGAATTTCCTGGAGAGGGGAATTACTGGTCCATTTTAGAGGCTGCCTACCATGGCACATAATGTACCTAACATGTAAGACATAATAAATGTTAGTTAAAATCTAAAAGCACTTTACAAAAGATTTTCTAGAATGTTATTTTAATATGGAAAACGGGTGTACCAATTGTTTTTAGTATTTTGAGGGTTTATGCAAATTTTTTGAAGTGAAGTTAAAGATTTATAGTAGATGACTAATAAATATTAGTTTTCTTTCATCTTCTCTCCCTTAAATCTCAATAGTCCTTGATCTTGAAATATTTTTATAAGCAGTGATCCTTCTAATAGCCTGAAGTAACCCACTCATTCTCTGCATCCAAAGAAAAAATAAGTAGTATTTTTTACCTTAAATGATTATTAGAAAGAAATCAATGTTATCCTAATTCAAAGGTTTAAGGTTCAAAAGAATGAGGATTATACCAACAATGATGATTTTGGCATTTCTTTCTTGTTTTAATCTACAGATAAATCCTCACCTCACTACATATGTCCCTTTTTATTAGTGCAAAATAATGATACTTATTAAATTTTGCAATCCTAAGATTCAAATCTAGATTAATGGATCTATCCACTATGATTTATTTTGTAGAAGAATTGTGGGTTTGGAGAAGAGGATCCAAGGGTGTTGATGCTGAAGAAATTAATGTTATCACCTCGCCACCCACACTGGCTCTTGCTTGTCCCGGACTATGATGTTCCTTATTTCAAGAAACAACAGCATAATTTTGCTTGTCACTCAGACCAGGACAAGGCATTATTTAAGACTGCTCTCTCATTTTTATTCCTGATATCCAATCACTTATCAAGTTCTGTTGACTTTATTTTCTTCATATTACTTAAACCCATCACTTTCTTTCTAATCCCAGTGCTTCTTCCCCAGGGAAGAAATAATGATAGCGTGAATTATATGGAAAAACTCTCGAATGATTTCTCCTTCCTATAAATCCTTTACTCTTTAACCCAATTTGCTACTACTGCCAGTTAGACCATTCTAAGATACTTGTTGGATAAAATCTCTACTTTAAAGCCTTTTAAAGTTAAAAAGACTTCCATAGCTCTCATCAAATCAAGCTCCATAAAATGGCACATAAAACATTTCAAAATCTGATCCTAGGATATCTCTCCAGTTTCATATTCATTGCTCCAACTGAACACACACACAGACATGTATGCACACGCTCCTGCCTCTTTATACTACAGCAAAACTAAACTACTTTTAGTTTGAAGATTTTGTCTTGCTGCCTTATGCTTTAATTTGTTTGTATATGCAGTTTATTTTGGCTAGAATATCATCCCTCTGCGGTCTCCCTGGTAAACTTGTATTCTTCCTTCAAAACCCCATTTGGATATTCCTGTTCAGCACGCTCAGCTGTCTCTCCAAGTCTGAGACAGTAAACAACTCCTTCCTCCTACTAACTCTATACCTTGTAAACATTATACTACTGTTCTAAGCCTACACAATGGAAATGTGATGTCTCTAAGACAATCCTTTACACCAAAAAATTAGCATCTTGGAATCAATAGTGTATTTAGCCTGCCTTTAATCTTTAAATGTAATAGATGGGTACACATATTATAAGTATTAGGTTGGACCATATAAAATTGTTGCGTTTGAAAATAAAAAATGGTCAAATATGGCCAATTTCATGTGGTTTAGCATATTTGATAAACTCTTCTTTTATTGTGCACTGGGGATATGTAATCTGGAAAAGAGAAGGAACAACATTTAGTAAAGAGTTGAGAGGTGTCTGTTAACATTTTATGCATCATCATGTGGAAAAAAGATTTCAATTCTTTTAAATAAAAATTAAAAATGAATAACTAAAAATAGACATAGATTATATAGACAGATTTTATATATATAAAATAAATAAATAAATAAATATTGGAGAATTCATAAGAAATAGACAGAACACCTAAAGATATGGGGTGTGTGGATGTGTGTGTGTGTGTTTGCATATGTTTATATATATATATATCTATTATGGCTGTGTGGGTGTTTGTGTCTTGATGTGTTTAAGAAGAGGTTGTGTTAAATATGCAAGGCACAGTTAAGACAATATACTATAATTTTATAGGAAAGGATAATAATCAACATGAATTATAATTTTATGCTCTAAAAAGATATGAAACACCTAAAGATGAAGTAATTGTTTCTTTTTAGAGGACTTATTTGGTTGCAAATACCATTTTAGGAGAAAAATGGAAAAAGATAACTGCAGTCATCTCAATGGGTGCAGGTGATAAGGGCTCCCAAGAATTTTCATGGTAATTATGTGAGATGCTTTTTCAGAATGCTTACTTTATGGACTTCAGATGTCAATTATTCAGATGATATTTATATTGAAAGCTCCACGAATAATTCTGATGCACTTCAATGTATGCTGATTGATTTCTAGTTTATAGATAACTAGACAATATCTATAGTATCCATATATATATCAGTAGATATAGCTATATTAGTCTACATCTATATTTATAACTATATCAACATATTAAATGTAATTCCACTTTTAGCATTTCTACCTTTTCTATTCAGGAATTAAGAAACATGGAGTCTGGTAAACCAAGCTCCTGGAAAGTAGCCCAGTCCTGTCTTTTGGATGGGAAAATTTATTTGGGGCAGGAGAGGGTGGCCTTAGAACTATTCCATCTTTTCCCATCAAGCCATTTGGCTGCCCATCCATCCATGAACTGCCTAACAAACACTATCTCCTCTCTGTTTCCCTTCCTGAGGAGAACTCCATGCTGATCAAAATCTTCTCAAAGTCCTCAGCTCCTCCTACCCCACAGGAATGCTCCTATTTGGCCAAGTACTCAAATCAATTTGCCTTTGCTTAAACCTCCAGGGGAAATGTCCTACAGTGAGTCACTTTCCTGATACCTGAGATTTATTCAAGTGTATGACACAGATTCAATAGTTCTGAAAGTGAGGCATGTGTTTTGGCCATAATCTGCAGTGGATTTGAGCTGTTCATTTTCTGTCAAGGGTTTCCTTGGCTTCCTTCTGGCTCAATAATTACTTTGAAGCTGATGGATCATGCTTTTGCTTATTTAATGAACATTGAGCTCCTAATATGTTATGGAATGGCACCAAAAGCTGTGGGCAATGAAAAAAAATGAGTAAGATGTGTTCCATGACCTTAAGAAGTTTATAAGCTCCCATGGGTAAAACAGATTGTTTAATGGTAACTGTAACACTTAATAACATAATACCCTAGCACATAGTAGGTATTCGATAACTAGTCAGTAAATTAAGGAAGTACTAGAATAGCACTGTCATCATACTACTGTAGAAAGCTGGAGGAAGGCTTTCTGATTTTAATGTCATTGGACAGAAAATACTTCTCTCTTCCACTTCTCTAAATGTTGAAATCTAACTTACCTTCAAGGCTCACCTTAACTATAAATGTGGAAATGAAAAATCCAAGCAGAAGGTTTTGCCTAAGTAAAATAGAGAGGTGGAAAAATGTGTGCTGTTTTGGGGAAATAATGAGTAGATTGTGGGATTAGAGCTGTCGGGGGACATCAGGCAGAGTTAAGCCAAATATAGAATCATGAGATAAACACATATTGAGGAGGATAGCTTGTGACAATTAAATAACACATCTCAACTAAAAAAAATAAAATTAAATTAAAGAGATAAGTATCTAATTTCCTTTTGATGATAGTACAGAGTCAGGAAGAGAGATTATAAAATTTAACGACATAGATAAAATCCAGCCTCTTAACTCCACAAAGGATGGCATCTATGCCATTCCAAGGAAGTCCATCATCATGGTCAATTTTTAACCTTCTCTTGGTGGCCCGCTTTAGTAGTTAGGTAGGTAGTTTCCTTAAAATTTTTATACCTAAATGAAAAATAAAATGCTTTTCTGCATATTAAATCTATCTTTTGTAGATTTGTTTTTAATTTTGCAATGGCAATGTTTAGTAATTTTAAAAAATCAGGATTACTATTTGTTAGACATGAATTTGGTTGAATCTCTACCACCTAATATTTCTGGCTTTGGGTAGGTCACTTCTGTTATCTGAGAATCAGTTCTAAGAAGAAATTTGTTTATTGGCACCCATCTCTTCTGGATATGATGTGCTATTAATCTGTGATGCTTTGATCTATTTTTTTGTTTCCAAACAAAAACAAAAATATAGTCAACCACCAGTCCCTTAATTTCTGCTTCTCCAGTATGTATTTTCTTAAAATCACTGGATCCTACATATTTCACAAAGTGTGAGGCATTGCCTTGGCTCACTTAGGAGAAAATGTAGGAGAACTGATTTCTGTTTGTAATCAGTCAGGCCAGCCCATCTTTAGCTTCCCCTAAATACAGTCAATTCCATCCTATTTCTTGTTAGAGTTGGATGTACCAGTGGATTTGTCATTTCCTCTTCAGAATGTACACTTCTTAAGAAAGGATGGCTTGCTTGGTAAATCAAGTGAATGGTATAAAAATCAACTCCCTCTGTGCATAAAATCAGCAGAAAGTGAAAACTCATGAAAAGATTCAGGAGCTTGGGTGGGTGGGTCTTTGTATTTACACATGAAAATTAGATCCATAAATCTAATCCTCAACATATTTATGTTTTATCCTTAGAAAACATTTTGGGTGTGCTTGCAGTCTCATATGTGTAAATAGTCAAACATGAGCTACTTTTGGTATTGAAAATATTTGACTGTGTCTTGTAGTCTGTTACTGAATCAAAGTGGGTTTGCTTTTTGGTGAGTTGAAATCAAAGCCTTCACCAGAAGTAGATGTCACACAAAGTAAGATCTATTTGCAGCAAATAAGGACACCATGGGGAATTGTTTCCAAAGCTATGGCCCCAGAGCAAGGGAAAACAGGTACATTTTATTTCAGATGGGGATGACTATTCAAAAGGAAAGTTTCATCATCACATGTAGAGGTGGGCATTCACTCGTGCATGTGCAGTTTGAAAACATGCTTCCACACTCATCGCATGTTATGGTAATAAGTCCTAAGTTCCTCCTGGGTCATAAATCTTAGCATTAAAATGAAGCAAGGGTGACTATTGCGTACTTCTCGGCCTGTCTGCATGGGCATCACTCTTGTGGTGGGGTTTGGACCGGTTTAGGGCAGTTGGTGATTGCTCCTCTTAATGTAACTAAAAAAATAATTTTGAGAAACAGTTAAATGCTTCCAATACCTCCTTTGAGTTACTTGAGGCAGTTAGTTGGTGACATATCTGATGGGCTTGGTTATCTCAGAGTTGTGTACACAAGCCAATGCACATAAACTTTTCAGTGGCTCAAAGAGGTGAAGAAACTTACCTATCTCTGACCTACTGATCACAGTACTTATGCATAATCATATAGGATTAGAAATTTATAAGGAAAGAGTCTTTCAGAGAATTTAGCCCAATTTCTCATCTTGTGCTGTGTTCCCTATAGTGTTGTCTACTTAATAGTTCTGACTTAGACCTCAAAATTTGACTTTCTTTTGTGAATATGTTCCATGATCAACTTGGCTGAGCTTGGACTGTTCAACTCAGGTCACATCTGGAGCAGGGATGTGACAGGAGGAACCACATAGATATAGTTTAGGCATTAGACTGATGAGCAGCAGCTAGGAGTAGGTAATTCATGATAAGGAGATATTAATCAAGTGATTCCTAACATTTGTTACACTTCTGCTTCCTTAGCAATTGCCAGATTTTATGTTTCACAAAGTTTTGAACAGCTGCATTGGCTAGGGAGTCCAGTGAAATTGCTATACACTGCCATTGATGAAACTTGTAAAGAGAGGTCAATGTTGCCTGAGCACTTTCCCCATCTGGAAAGCAGAGATATTATTATTACCTCCTTCAGAAGGAAATTGTGAGGATTAAATAAGCTAATGCATCTAAAATTTCCAGTGGCTCAGAGAGGTATTCTGCATTTAAAATTAGTTATTAATTTACCATCTATGGCAAATAATTTGCTAGGCACGGAGGGTTCAGCATTGAATAAAAGATATAAGAACCCTGCTTTATAGAAATTACGTTATGGATGGTAAAGATAAACAACAAACAAGAAAATATGTGAATAATCAAAATTAACAGGTAATGGCAAATATTATATAAAGAAAATAAGATGCTAGAATGTAAGCAAGCCATGCAAGTTCTTCCAGGAGGAATTAGCCTTAATTTGAGATTTGACTGAAAAGAAGAAGTAAATCATATGACGATAGAAGGGAAGAGCATTTCTAGTGACAGGAATATTAAGGGAAAAACAATCTCTACAGTTTGGAACATTCAAAGACCAGAAAGAAGCCATTGTAGCTTGAAAGTAGTAAAGGCTGGGATGGGTGAGATGTGGAGTGGTAGGATATGAGGTAAGAAAGATTATGAGCCATGTTGTGTAAAGTTTTGTAGACCTTGGTAATGAGCTTGGGTTTTATTCTAATATAGAGAGAAACTATGGAAGAGACTAGCATAATCTGACTTAAGTTTTAAAATGATGTTGTGAACCTTCAAAAACAGAAACCAGGAGCTGATCCTGTGGTACAGTTGTTAAGTGCACTTCAGTGGGCTGGCTTCATGTGTTGGGATCCTGGGCATGGACCTATACCACTTGTGAGCCGTGCTGTGGTGGCGACCCACATGAAAAGTAGGGAAAGATTGGCACAGATTTTAGTTTCAGGGTGACTATTCCTCTGCAAAGAAATAAAAAATAGAAAAACCAAAACCAGTTTAAGAGGCAAAGTGTTTACTTGGGATAAAGAATTGTAGTTTAGGGAGCACAGATTCAGGTAGAAACTCAGAGAGTGTCCCACTAGGGAGCAAAAGTCAAGGACTCCAGAGGCAAAGAAGGGAGGTTGTCATTACAAAGAATTTTAATTGGAGTTGGAGGCAGAGAGCTAGTCTTGCCTAAACATTGATGGACTATTGATTCTGTCTTCAGAAAGTCCACAGTCATCAGTTCTTGTGATCAGGATGTCCATTCTTCAGCTGAATGCTCAAACAATTGCTTGTAAAACAATTGCCATTTTGGCCCAGTCCAAAGGTTTACCTCCATGCAAGGTTCAAGACAGCAAGGCAGTTTCTCTGGAAAGGCAGCTCTGACTGCATTTAAAAAATGGCTCCACTATAGTCAGTATTGACATTGTTGATGGCTTCTGAGGGAAGAAGAAATTATAGAGGAGCCAAAGTGGGAGAAAGGAGGCTCCTGCTCTAGCACAGATGGGCAGTGAAGATGGGCTGAATTAGAATGTCAGCAGTGGAAATGAAAACTGATTGCTGTAGAATATTGCTATTCAATAGAACTTTCCGTTTGGGGGGATTAGAGTGTGCCACCACAAAATGTGTCTCTTTGACATGATCATTTTTAAAATCAAGAGACTCTGAAAGAAACTTTGAACTTTCCCCTAACTGCCTAAAAGAATTTAAGATAGAAGGCCTGTTCCAGGAAGGAGCTAATACCATAAGGTAACTATAGTATAATACGAACTAGGTGTTGTGGACAGGGAGGAATCTTTTAATGAAAGTCCTCTCCATCTCTCATTGTCTTTGCAAGGCATTGTCAACATTTGTTTATTAAACATTTGCATTTCCATTGCCATGTAAATTGCCTTCCTCCTCTTTGAAGTCCCAACCGCTACCCCCAAAATCCTCCTTTGTCTTTAACTGAAGATGGTATTTAAGGTGGTGGCTTTGGCCGTTTTGGTGAGTTACTCAGTTTTTCTGGGTTTCTCCTATGTATACAGGTTATTAAATTTGTTTGATTTTCTCCTGTTATTCTGCCTCATGTCAGTTTAATTCTTTGACCAGCCAGAAGGGTCTAGAGGGTAGAGGCATAGTTCTCCCTCCCTACACTGGGATGGTGGAAATGATCTATATCTGAGCACTTGCAATGTGGCTAGTATGACTGAGGAATTCAACTTTAAAATTTTCTTTAATTAATTTAAATTTAAATAACCACACATGGCTACTGGTTTTTCCATTTTAAGCAGTGCAGCTCTAGAAAGTCACCAATTGGAATCAAACTGACATGACTTCAGAAGTCCATGTTCTTAACCACCTCCCAATAGTGCATTACTTAAAAGAGGCAAGAGAGCAATTTTTGAGCTGCTCCATTTGTAACTCTTCCTGAGCCTTCGGACACAGAGGGGCTATCACTAACACAGAAAAAAAAAAAAAATGCAGATACTGCTACCCAACACTTCCCCACTGTAAGTCAGCTTCTGAGGAGACCTTGCTGCCCAGCAATTCCCCTTTCAATCCTAGCGTGTAGTATAAAGTGAGGAAGAGAGACACATTACTTTCTAAGAACACTTAGCTGTCCTGGTAATGTGTTTAGTACCAAAGACCTGGTTTAGATTGTGAAGAGGTTGCATTTAAAACTGTCTCTTTCCAGTTGATTGTTAATTTATGGCGTTATTATTAGTGACAGCTTCTCCGAGATAGCAGAAATGCAATTAGATTATCACAGACTGTCAGTTGTTGTATTTGGGTGTGATTTTTAAATGCATCCTTTATATAAGCCTGTGATGCTAATCACAATAGAAACAGACCTTGCTGTTTTCTGTTTAAGGAAGGGGTGGTGGTCATGAGTACATTCGATTATATTCAGAGTGACAATTGCAACAAGGAAGCTGCAATAAACATCAGGGTGCTCAAGATTCTCCTTGCTTAGTGCCTGCCTTAAGTAAGGGCTCAATAAATATTTGAAACGAAAAAATAAATGTAACATAATAAAATAAAGTCCTTTAAAAATAAAACTCCAGAATGAGTATGTTTAAGTTGTGTCCTTTTTCTCAAGTAATCCCATTGGTTGGTGTGTACTTATTCCAATATTTCTCTCAAAATGTGTTTAAACTCCTTTTGGAAATTTTCTGGTATCCTCTAGATGATTAGTTAAGGACAAGACACATTTGCTAGCCCACCGGAGGTTCTCTGGAGCTCTGGAAACTTTGAACATAAGTACTGAAAGAACTCTGACTGTTGATGGGTCTCCCCTTCAGTTTGTACAGGTGAGTAAACTGACTGTGCCAGGGCTCAGTGCAACTGCATTTTGAGTCCATGCCCTGTTCTAATAAACACCCTCTCAGATGATCAGAAGAAACCTTTGGAAACAGCAAAAACCCAGCTCCTTCATGTGGGTGAATAGAGTAGTTGATCAAATTTGAAGAGAAGTTTCTTTGTTTGAAGATGCAATTATGATTATAAATATGTAAAATAAGCTCATAAACAGGAATAACAACAACAGATTTCTGAAGTATTTTCTAAGTAGTGCCGTTGGACTAAGTGAACATCCTTTTGAGGGAACTTCTCGAAAGAAGGAAAAATACTTTTAACTTTGGTTTCTGAAGACAGACTAATCACACTGAGAAAACTGAAACATCCTGGAGAATCTCAGCAACAACCACCAATATGTTAGAGTTGTTCTTCTGAAGAGATACACAATGAAGGAAGCACGAGTCCATGCCGCTATTCTCTTTCTAGAAATGTTCAGGAACCTTCTAACTTATTAGTCCAGGAGAAGGACTTTGGGTGCAATCAGCAATATCCATCTTATTTGTTTCTTTTACAGACCATTTGATGTAACTTCAAATAACCTTTGACATCAAAGGAAAAGGGGGATGACAAATACATAAGTTAGTTTCGGTAGTCTTCAATTCTAAATTCTTCTCCAGGAGAAGGGAGAAACTTGATGGTTCAAATATCACTCTCTGGGATTCCCCTGCCTTCACATAATTTATTCCAGGGATACCTGTTGAGCAACTCTGATGCTCCAGGTCCTGAGCCAAATCCTGGCATGACAGCAGTACATGGGAGAGATGCGGTTTCTATCTGAATGTAGATGTTAGTAGATGTATTGCTTGTAAGAGGAAATTCCACCCCATTCCCAGTACTGTCCTCTGGAAAGTATGGGACTCACATTGCTCTAAAAACTTCTACTGCCTATAAATAGTTCAGTATTTATCATGCACTCAAGACTCATCATACACTGAACTTTACCCACACATTGACTACCAAGTCAGATAACATTGACTACCAAGCCACCAGGAAACTTGTTCTTCTTTAGTGAACATGAATTGTTTCCAAGTCCTATATCTCTCATGATTACCTTCTGTCCTGAACTCTAGACTTAGATGTCCAGGAGGAAGTTGAACATAAAATAGCTATCCCAAAATTAATATGTCCAAAAATGGTATTTGATTTCTATTCTCCAAACCTCTTCTTCCTACATTCTTCATTTAATAAATGCTATCACCTTATCAACTTATTCAGTTGCTCAAGTCATAATGCCTGGGAGTTGTTTTAATCCCTTCTTTTCTTTATCCTCCATATCCAGTTCTTTATCTGTTTGTTCCAACCATATTTTGAAAGCACCCACTCTATTCCACCTTCATAGCTACCACCCTAGTCCAACCTGCAACTGTCACCAATCTGGACAATAATGGACACGTTGTTGATCTTTCTTTCCCACTCTTGTCTGGCTACAAACCATTCATCACATGGTGGATGGAAGGATGCTACTAAAATAAAACCTCTCTGAAAAAAATCATTTATTCATCATCTATTGGATTTTTATTTAAAGTTCAAACTTCAAAACACGGCCTATAATGACTGTCCCTCATCTGATGATCAAATACACACAGCTCTTTCTGACCTCAGTGAATTTGTGGATCCTCTGTTGGCAACACTCTTTCCAGGCTTCTCATTTGATTGCCTGGTTTTTAAATAGCATTCAGATCTTTTCAGCAAAATCTTAACTGATCTTTTTTTGTGTGTTAGTGCTTTTGAGTTGATTCTAACTCCTAATGACCTTGTGCACAGCGGAGCAGAACCCTGTCCAGTCTTTATGCACCATCCTCACTTTTCAGTACTATATCAGACAATGTTCTGCTGCTATTCACAGAGTTTTCATGGCCAATCTTTTCAGAAGCAGTTGATCAGGTCCTTCTTCCTAGTCTGTCTTAGTCTGGAAGACTCCACTGAAACCTGTCCACCATGGGTGACCCTGCTAGTATTTGCAATATCAGTGGCATAGCTTTCAGCATTACAGCAACACACAGCTGCCACAGTATGACAACCAACAGACAGTGGTGTTTCTCCCTGACCAGGAAAGAAACTCAGGCCATGGTGGTGAGAGAGCTGAATCTTAACCATGAGACTACCAGGGCTGGCTAACTAACCCTTTTAAAAATATATAGCCTTCAGTGAAATAAGCCAGTCACGGAAGGACAAATACTCTACAATTCACTTTAACACGATATCTTTAAAAAGTCCGTCTCATAGAAACAGAGAGTAGAATGGTGATTACCAGGAACTAGGGGGAGGGTAAATGGGGAGTTGCAGTCCAATGAGTATACATTTTCCGTTATGCAAGATGAATAAGTTCTAGAGATCTGCTGTACACCATTGTGCCTATAGTTAACAATACTGTATTGTATACTTAAATATTTGTTAACAAGGTATATTTCATGTTAAATGGTCTTACTACAATAAAAAAAATGTAAAACCTCCCCAATTAATCTGTCACATCACCTGTTGATTTACTTCTTTGCAAGTGTCACTATCAAAAATTATTTTATTCCTTTAAATATTTTTTAGAATGCAAATTCCATGGGGACAGGGCATAATATGTTTTGGTTCTGCTGTCTTCTCAGAGTCTAACATATGTACTAGCACGTAATAAATACTAAATATTTATTGAAAGAATAAATGAAGGGATCCTTGACTCTGACTACGAAGACCATGTGTTAACCTCTTTGATCTACCTGAGGGTATGTGATTATCACTCAGGGACCTTCTCACTTCTCAACACAATGGGATTCCACAAGGAGGCAATCTTCACTCCAGAAATTGGCCCATGATAGCTGCTGAGATTTCAGAGACACAACAAACATTCTAAATATAGTACCTTGTGTTTAGTGACTTCAAAACAGCTCTCCCGAGGGTGCTTAAAGGCCTTCACTCAAACAAGTCACCTCATAAATTAATTTGCTAGTTTTAAATCTTTATTAATGCAAATTAACTTGATACTGTAAACATATACAAATGAGTGCTCAGGTTTCCTCTTGTTCTCTCCACACACGGAGGCAGTGTTTATAACAAGCTTTGCAAATAGACACAACTTCAATAAAGAATACGGTTGAGCCCTCCCTTCCAAGCTGACCATTTTTTTTTTCCAAAAGGGAATCTTACACTTGCTTAAAGAGGTGATATAATTCCATGCATACATTTTTTTCCCTGGAAAGAGGGACATTGACACGCTTTTTTGCCAACAAGAAATTTGGGGACTAATCAGACCTTAGCACTGATCAGCTTGAGCAGACATGTGGTACAGCCAAGTTGTTTAGTGTCAGCTCCTGTAAAATATAAAACTCACACAGGGAAGATGAAATCACTCTCTTCCTGTTCTCTGCGTGAAATATACACATGGCATCCTAGTTCAGAATGCCCAGTGGAAGGCAAACTAAGGATAAAGGCAGAAGAGTAAACACATTTTCTTGGTCTCCAAATGGCAGAACACATTTTTCACAATAATCCTCACATTTGCACAACATTGTGCGTGTCTAAAAGAGTTTTCCATTGCATCTTCTCATTAAATCTTCATACTAAGTAACATAAAACCCTGTATCAGGGCACAGTGTCATTGTTTTTCTCTTTTACTTTATTTCATGTATAGATGAAGATAGTGGGGAAAGTCTCCTGAATTGTAGAAAAATATTTAAGTTAAAAAATGAGGCAGAGATGGGACATTTTGAATTTAGTTTTAATCTTTAATTAAGATGTTAATAGACACTTAGTAAAGATTCAAGTTATGTACATCAAATGAATGATTAATTCCAGAATATGGTCATCCCATTTTGCAGAGAAGGAAATTGAAGCTCAGAGAAATGTAGATAGCTATATAATAGGTAAGTATTAATATGTCTATCATCTTATTATATACATTACTCCTCAGCTACCCTGTCAGCTAGACAAATGCCAACACAATTTATAAGCAAGAAAAATGAGGATTAGGGAAATTTTAAGGGTTAAATAATGTAGTGTATCTTTAGTTGTTGCACTTATACAACGTATAATAAATAACACCATATAGTTCAGTATTATCCTAACTGTTTTCAAAGGAAAACAGTTAAAAGGAAAAAAAAAGAAGTACAACCTCTCTTACTCCTCCATTTTCTGTCTTTACGCTTGTAAATTCCAGTAAAACAGTCATAGACAACTGGTGATATTTGGTGGTGTTTGTTAGTTTTTGACAAGTTCCTTTCTGGTAAAGATCTAAACATATTTTTCATAACTCCATGGTGATTCTAGATTGTCTTTGAAATTGACATTTTTGCATTTTACTTCACAGAGCTGTATGGTTTTAATGACACAAAGTATTTTCTAAATATGTAAATATTTCTATGTTTTTAATCATCCTGAACTTTTTTAAATTGTCTAAAGAGTAACATTATAAACAAAAAACTGCAGCAGGTATGTATGTGTTAAAGATGAATTACTTTTGTCAAATATTATCAAACTGGCTTGGAGGGCCACTATCATTTGACACCAATGACACATAACATCAGAGATTAGAAAAGACTACTCCTTAGAAGAAAACTGTGGAAATATCAAAAAATGTTTCATTTCTCAAACCTCAAATTTTTTTTCTGAACTAGAAGCTGAATTTTTTCCATTAAGATTATTTTTTCCACAAAAAAGAAAAATATTTATGCTGTCTTATATGGTAGCCACTAGCTACATATGGCTACTGAGCAATTGAATTGTGGCCAGTTTAAACTGAGACGTGTGATAAGAGTAAAATACACACTAGTTTTCAAAGACTTAGTACAAAAAAACCTCAATAATTTTTAATATTGATTAATATTGAACTATAGGATTCTTAGTGTATTGGGTTAAATATTATTTAAAAGGAATTGAACCTGTTACATTTTACTTTTTATACACAGGCATTAAAAAAGTTAGAAATTCATGTGTGGCTCATATGGACAGTGCTGGTTTAAACATTTTAGAAATGTATTTAGAAATACACTTCTAGGGAAACTGAAAAGGTGTAGCTACTTGCACTTACCGTATACCAATACCCTCTTTGCCTGACAAACATCGCATGTTAATCTTCTCTTTGCACTTAGAAAGACTCATTCTGCAAGTTTCCTTTGATATGCCATTTATTTCATAGTTGTGGAGAAAAAATGCTCATAAAAAGTGCCACTTTTCTCTCTTCATAGAATTCTAGTAGAGATAAAAATAATGTGAAAAGTCTCCTAAATTTCATAAATAATTAGGTTAAAGGAAATTGGGGCAGATGTAGTTGAGGGATAGGAACACTGTACTTTAAGCTTTTTCGAGATCCACTGACATATTTTTGTTTCATAATTCTATGAGGTATTTGATATAAGGAAAGGCTCACAAGATAGGATTCTCAAACAAAAAAAGCAAAACCACATATATAACATGAGCTGTGGAGAGGAGAGAAAAGGGGAGAGTAGGGTGATGTACTTTTAAGGATAAAAAATAAATTGTTATTTGACGTGATCAGTGTGGGTAGGTTGATTAAGGGTGATTTCTGTTTTTCTCTTACAATTTATTTTTATAAATGAAAGTAAGCTTATTTTTCACATTATCTACAAACAAGAGGCATCAACTTTATCCTAATGTATTTCCTTTGATAAAATACACAGTATTTCCTTTCATAATTTTCTACAAAGCTTTTAATACTAGTCAGCAGCCAGTAGGAAAACTTGCAATGATTTCAAGGGAATAAAGCTTCCCAGTGATATTGCCAATGTAAAACACTATTAAAATGTTCCCTGTAATTACACGCACCATTCAGTCTGTACAGCAGAGGCACGCTGTAGGAGCCTGAGGCTGTGTCCATACAATCTGACTCTCAGCTAATTTTTCAACTGTTTCCCCATCTTCACGTATATAAATACCACGTGTAGATACTGACTGTCAGCTCCCCTGGGGAAACTGAATCTGAAACTTTGTCAATTTGATTGTGATGCTTTAGGATATTTTCCCCACATAACAACAAACACACTCCTTTTAACTTATAATGCAAAATGTGGTCCAGGTAAATTTAAGCAAAAACAGACCTCAGAAGGGTTGAGAATGTCTTTTGTCACTCCCCAAGCAAGATAAAACGAATCTTTATACTTCTTTTAGCAAAAGGATTCAAGGGGAAAAAAAATTCTTCAAAAGCAGATTAAAGGGAAATGTGGTGCTTTCTATGGGAGATATGGAAAGGAATTCTTATCTAAATGGATAAAATACATTCCAAATAGAAAATATAAATTTCCCTGAGCATTTGTGCAAGAAAATTGAAAGGGTAAATGAGGAGTCAAAGTCATCACAAATAAGAAGGAGACATTTTACTTGAAAAATGTTAATAGAAATAAAATGTATGGAATATATCAGAGATTGGCCCACAGACTGACAAACAGAGCTGAAAAAATATAGGCAGATGCCCATTAAGGTGCCAAGCATTGAAAGCACTGAAAAAAGTACCTATCAGTGAACCCAGATGATTTTCAATGAAGTTAAAATGAAAGCTTCAGAGAGGCACTCACAATGCGAGAGGCAAAAATGTCTCAGGTATTGTCACGATAGAAAATTATTTTATCAATATAGAGTTTGTTTGGACTGTTGACTTCATAACCCTCAAGCCTTCAGGGTCTATGAATTTGTCTCTCTCTAACCTGGGACTGGAATTATTTTAGATCTTTCCTACTAACCAGTTAACCTACCTATATTTTTGGTCATTCGTTAATTCAACAAATGTTATAAAGTGTCTACTATGTGTCAGTTATTATGCTGGCCCTAAATTATAGTGATGAACAGAACACAATTTTGTCTCCTCTTGCAGAGCTTGTAAGGAAAAATTATATATAAGACTACCATAACTACTTATACAGTAATTATTAGCATGATGATATGAAGGAGAAGTGCATAGTGCATGTGGTCAAGTGTAAGGTTTAGAGATTGCCCTAAGGAGGTGGATTCTGAGTTGGGATTGGAGGTATGAAGAGGGATTAACTAGGCAAAAAGATGATATGATATTATAGGGTGCTTTAGGCTGAAAAAGCAGGAAGTGTGAAGACTCTGGGAGTGTTGTAGGGATTCAAAAGAATATATATGAATAGAAAGAAAATGGAAAGGGAGGGGAGGGACAAGGAATTGGAGAGGGAACTGAGACCAAGCCATAGCTAAAGATTATACATCTTATGCTATGTAAAATGAAATCAGAACACTTAAAAATGCCTTTGAAAAACAAATATATGGAGGTTTACCGTATAATAATGACTAATAGTTATTAAGCATTTACTAAGTGATTTTCCATATATTATCTCACTTAATGGGTTGATGATTCATTAAGATGGAGAGAATAAACTGTGACAATACCTTTGGGGTATAAGACTGGAATACTTAGTCCTACAAAACTGAATAATATGTGGTGTTTCCTAAGCATATTTCACCCTTCTCTTGAACATTCACAACATATATTACCATATTAAAAATTCGGAGAAGTTTGTGTAAACACTTTAACTTTGTTAATCCAATATGTCCCAAATATCCCATGGATTTTGAATTCTGTGAAACATTCTCTCTTAAGTGATGAGCTAGGGAATTTGTAAGAAATACTAAAAATATCTGCCAAAAATGTTAGGAAGTATATCACTGTATCTACGGACAAAGAGTCTTTGACAACGATGAGAGGGTAGACTTTGGATAAATGATTGGAACCAGTAAAAATACAGTAATATAAGCAATATGGGTCCTTAAAAATACAATTAAAATGCTATATTCTGCAATCCAAGGTTTTAGAAGCACCATTATTCCCTAACCATGAACATTAGATTATGAAGTCTTAAAACTCTGGTCTTCTGCATGACATATTTTTTTTTTTTTTTTTTTTTGTGAGGAAGACCAGCCCTGAGCTAACATCCGTTGCTAATCCTCCTCTTTTTGCTGAGGAAGACTGGCCCTGGGCTAACATCCGTGCCCATCTTCCTCCACTTTATATGGGACGCCGCCACGGCATGGCTGACAGGCAGTGCGTCGGCGGGCGCCCGGGATCCGAACCGGCGAACCCCGGACTGCCAAGCGCGAACTAAACCGCTGCGCCACTGGTCGGCCCAAAGGTTTTTTTTTTTTTTTTTGTGGGGAAGACCAGCCCTGAGCTAACATCCGTCGCCAATCCTCCCCTTTTTGCTGAGGAAGACTGGCCCTGGGCTAACATCCGTGCCCATCTTCCTCTACTTTATATGGGACGCCGCCACAGCATGGCTGACAGGCAGTGACGTCAGCGGGCGCCCGGGATCCGAACTCGCGAACCCCGGGCTGCCAAGCGCGGACTAAACCGCTGCACCACCGGGCGGCCCCCTGCATGACATATTTTTGATGACAACTTGCCTTTCCATTTAATCTCACAAGTAGTTGGGCTCATCTTTAGAAGTGAGAATTTCTTCTCAATCTCTCTTGAAATTATGATAGAGGGCAGATTAATCTGCTGCCTGAAGCCATTTGACATGGGCAGAGGGATAGCCTCCGCGAATGTTCTGGTCACATGCCTGTGGAACCTTTGTATCCTTGGACTTCACCAGTGTGCTGATTCTAGTTCCAGAAGTCTCTTGAGACAAAATCTTATCCAGTCTGCCAAAATTCATCTCAGTGTTTGAAAATCTGCAAGCACACATGGCTACTAGTCTCATTTTCATGTTGGCCCTATTTGAGGAGTGAAATTCATTGCTCCTCAAGGAATCCACAGGAGCACTGACTTACCGTGGTTCCTCAGGCTCTGGCACACCCCAGATTCTCATGAGTGATCACCTTAAATTATGTTGTGAACGGACTCGTGATTAAATGAATGAGCACAGGAGTTTGACAACAGTAAATCAGCAAATAATCACAGGCATGGAAAAATATATGAGTGCAATTTCACAATGACTCATATATCTGCATTCGCCTCAGCAGGCTTCAGCACTCCCTGCATCGAGCTAGAAGTCATCTTTTATAGCTAAGTCATGAGAACAAGAATATTCAACTTTGTTTATTCTTGTACCCACTTAGGCCAAAGTACCCACAACTTTCCACTCATGCTTCAGATGTGCTTTGAGAGCCCTCAATATATAATTAGTATAAGGCTCTGTTCTATGAAATATTGCCTGAATTTTTCATATTAATATCTTGCAGATAGTTTTAAAAACCACGTAATATTTTTGATATGTATATATTTGTTTTGAAAGATTTATTAATTCTTTAGACAAGCTTTGCTCTTGTTAGCTCTGTTGATTCAATTCCCACTCCAAGTGACCCTGTGTACAGCAGAGCGGAACTCTGCCCGGTCTTTCTGCTCCATCCTCCCTCCTTTCACACTATATGTGTGAAATGTTCTGCTGCTATTCACAGAGTTTTCTTGACCATTTTTTTTTCGATGTGGGTGGCCAGGCCCTTCTTCCTAGTCTTATCTTAGTCTGGAAGCTCTGCGGAAACCTGTCCACCACGGGTGACCCTGCTGGTATTTGAAAAACTGGTGGCACAGCTTTTAGGATCTTACAACTTAGAGAAGCTAATTACCCTTTATACAAATTCAGGGCTAAGTTATAGTGAAGAATGCCATCGCCATGGGGATGGTTTCTGCAAATGACACCATTTTTTCCCATAACTATATTTAATTAGTCCATTTTATTTAACCATGATAAAAAGTTTCAAGACATGTGCTAACATCAGAGCAATTAACTGGTTCACTGATAATAACCAGTTGCCATTACTTATAGGTGCTCATTTGATAAACTCGTAGATACTTTCATGTTTCATTAAACTTACTTGAATAAATAGAACTCAAGCTGATTCTAAATGAAGGCTGTGCAACTGCTTAAAAGCTATTTCATAATATCACCAAGGTTTTTTCTCACTTCTGTATTGAAGAATGGGAAAGGAAGATTCCTTACCTCACTAACATGTCCTGCTAGACTCAATGCTTTTGTGTGTGTGTGTATGTGTGAGGTAGACTAGCCCTGAGCTAACATCTGTGCCCATCCTCCTCTACTTCATATGGGACGACACCACAGCATGGCTTGAAAAGCGGTGAGTCTGTCCATGCCTGGGCTCTAAACTTGTGAAACCCCGGGCTGCTGAAGTGGAGCACGTGAACCCAACAGCTACGCCACTGGGCCAGCCTCTAGACTCAATGCTTCTGAGACAAGTTAACGAGAAAATCACAGACCATACTCTTAGATATCGTAGGTTTTTTATAAGCTTGCTAAAGTCCCCCAAGAGTTCCCTAGAATTGCATTTATTCTTCATATTGAGAGATATTCTTTAAAGATTGTTAAATATGTCTTTCCAGTTTATGGATACATAGTCTTTCTCCTCTGCAAACCACCCCTAAAAATATGTTTCCGTCTATAGACTCCCAAACACTTGATTCTACTTCAAGACTAATGGTTACCATAAACACCTTCAGAAATTTAACATTTTATTTTGCTCACATATCAAAGGATTAAAAAGACTAAATATTTGAAAGTTGGATTATAAATAAAACTTAAGTTTAGGCAATTTGGCTAAGGCATTCATAGCCTGGAAACCCTCTGGATTTTGTTTTATTTTTTGTTTTCATTGTTGTCTCTTTATTTCAGCTGCCATACTTAATATTTGGCATTATATACAATTTCAAGTTTAGTTTTAAATTTATGAAAGTGTAATTTTGTTCTATAATTTATTTACCTTTTGGTTTTTTTTTGAGTATGTACCTTGTGCAAAAATCTTTGCTAGCACTGCAGATGTTACAGAGGTATGAGACAGATGTATGTATAATATAGATATGAGACATATAATCCTTACTCTCAAGGAGCTTCCCTGAGTAGAGGAAAGAAGACTGGTAACAGAAATGTGTTACAAAATAATGTGTTTTGTAGATATATGTGTCTTAATATAGAGAAATTATTTCTTGAATGGATGCTTAAGAAAGCTCTCATGTAGGGAGGCATTTGAGTTTGTTGGTAAAGAAGGGTAGAGTTTGTGCATATGAAGGGGGATTGACATATCTCCAGTGATGGGATAGCACTAGTAAAGGTAGGGAGGATGGAAAGTATAGAAAATCAAGCAATTAGTGTTATGTGAATTAGATGTCTTGAAGAGCAACAGAGGGAAGGGAGATAAAAAAGATTGAGATTCTGAATAATGTAATGACAGCTTTGATTAAAAAGCTCTGACTAGTCCCTCTTTCACTGTAAACTCTTCATGGTCTCCATAGCCATGCAAGTGACCTAACAACAGCATGGACAAGAGAGATAATGAAATCCAGAGAAACTGGAGGTGACATAAGGCTAATCTGGTGCTATTGTAAGAGTTAAAAGCTAAAGATAATGGGAG
Organism: Tapirus indicus; assembly: GCA_031878705.1. NCBI lineage: Eukaryota > Metazoa > Chordata > Mammalia > Perissodactyla > Tapiridae > Tapirus > Tapirus indicus. Next base: position 23,674,529 of record CM062927.1, on the reverse strand, counting down.
ATTAGAATAAGAAATTAGAAAGAACAACAGAGAAGGCACAATACCTGTAGAGCTGTTGCAGAGATGATGGTATAAGTTAACAGGGCTGTAAATTATAAATTGGTTACTTTCTCCCTCTTGTAACACACATCCAAAAATGATGCTGAAGATCAGAACATTAGTCATAGGAATAAATATATTCTGCTTAATACAAATGATAAATTTGGAAGGAAGGATAGTTTTGAGTAGAAGTGGAAGAGATGAATCTAGTTTTGCACATTAGACATGAAGATATCTCTGGGATTTCATTCACATGTACCCTTTTAATACACAGCTGATAAGGCAGAGGCTGGAGCGCTTAGTGGGAAAATAATAAAGATTTAGCTATACAAGTAATGTGATCAGGTAAGAAAGTTAAATCTATTAGATTGGGTAGGATATATCATAAGGAGTACACCTAATGTTACATGTAGTACACCTAATGTTACATGTATAAAATGGGAATGAAAAAAAAGAATAAATTTCTAGCTTCAGCTTGGCATGTAAAGAACTTGGAGGTTGTCACTCCTATCCTTACAGCAAGAAAAAGACGGATAAACTGAAAAATCAACAACTTTTCTCACACCCATCAGAGAACTGAGGTTGCAGGGCAAACTGCCAAACCAAAACTTGGAGAGACATTTGGTGCATCCATACAATGGAGCAATAGTCAATGATAGAAAAGAATGAGCTATCAAGCCACATCAAGATATAAACAATCTTAATTGCATATTGTTATTTTGAAAGAAGCCAGTCTGAAAAGACTACATACTGTAAAATTCCATTTTTATAATATTCAAGAAAAAGTGGCACTTTAGAGACAGTAAACAAATCACTGGTTGCAAGGAGTTTGGGGATGGTGTTGAATTTGGGATGTACAGGGGATGATTAGGGTGGTCAAACTATTTTATGATAGTTTGTAATGTAATGGTGAAAACATGACACAATGTGTTTTATCAAAACGCATAGAACTTTATAGCACAGAGTGATCCTTGATGTATGCATATTTTAAAAAAATATTTAAGAGGTCAGAGGACTCCAGGATATTAGGTAAAAACTTACAAAATCTGAAAAACTCATGAACTTTATTTAATAATAATGTATCAATGTTGATTCATTAATTATGACAAGTGTACCATACTAATACAAAACATTAATTTCAGGAGAAACTGAGTACCAGGTATATGGAAACTCTCTCTTCTATCTTTTCAATTTTTCTCTAAATTTAAAACTATTTTAAAATTTAAAGAAGAGAGAGAGATTGAGCAGGAGAGTTCATAAAATTAGAAAAAGTTTCCTAGGAAGTCTTTTGTCACTAAGTACAGGAAAAAATATTTAAAGAAGAAAAAGAGATGCAACTGTGTCAAATACTGCAGAAAGATTAACATGCTATGGGCAAAATTGTTGATAAAAACTAACACCAAGTAGTAAAACTCTTGCTACCATGAAACTCTTCTGTGTGGCTGGCAAGTGGGTCTGTTGTGCTGGGGAGCAAACCATGAAGTGAAAGATGCGTAAATAAATTAAAGACTAATTCCTATTGCTTCAGTTCTATATGTTGCTTTTAACCATTTTCAACCCACTGAATTATTGATTTCTTGAAATCCAGGTGAGATTCATTTTTGTGAATTTATATGGTGTCTAACAGCAGAGCCAGTTTCACTGCTTGGGGGAAAGTGGAAAGACAGCACAGCCTGTGCTTTCCAGCTGGCAAAATCTGGATGAACAGAGGAAGAGAACTACTGGCAGTGGACATGGGAAATCCCTGCCAATTCTTTGGTTGCACAGTTGAAAACTCCATGTGCTTCCCGTCACACAGCAATGTTTTCACACCTCTTGTGCCATTAATTAAGCTCTCTTTATCCTCCCGAATTCAGAGAAGAGACTCACATCACTGAATGTTGAGATCCATTTTTAATAGGGGCAAGCATGAGATATATTCAATATTGGATGGTTTTCCAATCTTCATTTTCGTGCAGTGGAGTGAGTGAGTGAGATGTGCCATACCGTATATATTTGCTATAGCAACTGATCTTATCACAGAGCTGAACCTTTTGGGAATAATCATTCAGACCATCTGTCTGAGACTGGGTCATAAATTGCCTATTTTTTTCCATAGAATTTTATTCTGTAGCGTATGAGTTGAATAGTTATTAGCAGACTCTGACTTGAATAAATGAGTTTTACAAGATGTCAACAGCACTGGGGAATTTCGAAATTATAGCATGAATAGGTATACACACAATAGTTTAATTTATGCCCAATCTGGACATTGTCTGTAGTCATCATTTAAGTTGGTTGTCTAGTCAAAGAAATTACCAATGGAAATGAGGATTTATTTTTAATATTTTTTGCTTTATTATTTATTGCTCTTTTGAACTGAGTACTTTTTTTACTTTTTTGTTTTGGAATAATTCTTAATTTATGGAAAGTTGTGAGACAATGTATAAAAAAGAGGCCCCAGGTACCCTTTACCTAGCAGAAACACCTTTTAATACTGTAGCACAATATCAAAACCAGGAAATTAATATTAGCAGAGACCAGGGAGCTTACTCACATTTCACCAATCTTACTTGCACTTGTGTGTGTGTGTGTGTGTGTGTGTGTGTGTGTGTGTCTATGATGTGTGTATATTTCTACACAATTTTATTGCGTGTGTCAATACATGTAACTACCCACACAGTGCAGATACAGAACTATTCCATCACCCCCAGACACCCTTGTGCTGTCTTTTATAGGCATATCTATCCCTTCCCTTTCCTCATCCCTAACACTTGGTAACCACTAATTTGTTCTCCATTTCTACATTTTTGTTATTTCAAGGATGATATATTAAGGGAATCTTATATTATGTAACCTCATGAGATTGCCTTTTTTCACTCAGTGTAATTTCGAGATTATTTTTTCATTAAAAATAAAGTAACACATTTCACTAGATTATTAGAATCCCTTAGGTCACTATAAATTACAGATTTCTCAGCCCTGACAGCAAAAATTTTTGGAGATGAATAGTGCACCTTCAGCTTCTCTTGGCTAAGAATGCTCATGTGGTGTCTATTGAAAGGCTAGATTATTAAAGGAGGGTGGGAAACTCGAAGCTTGACTTCTCCTGGGAAGATGATCTATCGCAGTCTCTTCTTCCTAGATATTTGTGTTGGCGAGCTAAACATAAGAGCTAGACTGTAAAAGACAGAGGTAGTTGGTGATCAGGGCCAATGACAAACTGTCGCTGGGTCAAAACAGGAAGTTAATGACCAGAAAGTCACAATAAGATGATAAATGAGGAGTTGAATAGAATTACATAGTCTTGCTCTTGACATGGATCTACCCAGTCTCTCCAGTCCCTTTATCTTGTTTCTTCCTCTCTATTTTCAGATCAGTAGGTAGAGAAGGCCCAGGGGTCGGTATGCTTCAAATAGACTAGTCTTACATAGAAAGCATAGATGACAAATTTACTCACTGATTCTAAGTCTACGCTAGAAATATGATCTATTCAATAGCAATCCATTTTCATTATTCTGAAAATCAGAAGGAATAGGGATCATGGGATGAAGACATGATTTTTTTAATGATTAGCTTACACAATATGTAATAAATTATTCCCTTGGTATCCACAAGGAGAATGAGATAGAAGAATTTTTTTTTTCTTCAGGTGAGTCTCTCACTCTTCCAGAAGGAATAGACAAAGGAAGGAAAGCCTATTCATGTCTAAAACATTTGCCAGTAACCAAGAGGCACCCTATATGAGTAATCTTCAGAGTATACACTTCATGCAGCCTGGTGGTCTAGTGGTTAAGATTCCACACTTTCACCGTCACAGCCCAGATTTGTTTCCCCATCAGGAAACCACACTCCATCTCTCAGCTGTTATACGGTGGCAGCTGCATGTAGCTGTGATGCTAAAAGCTATCCACAGGTATTTTAAATACCAGCAGAACCACTCATGGTGGACAGGTTTCAGGGGAGCTTCCAGACTAAGATAGACTATGAAGAAGGATCTGGCCAGCCACTTCCAAAAAATTGGCCATGAAACCCTTATGAACAGCAGCAGAGCATTGTGTGATATAGCACTAGAAGGTGAGAGGATGGTGCAAAAAGGCTGGGCAGGGTTCTGCTCTGCTGGACACAAGGTTGCTAAGATTCAGAACTGACCTGGTGGCACTAACAGCAAAAATACACTTCATGAAGCAGAAACGATACCAGCTTCATATCACCGATGCATCCTAGAGAGTAGCATCGTGATACTGTGTCAAATAAACAACACTGTGAGTTAGTAATTATCTCCATTTTATGATAGAGTGACAAAACATTAATATATTAAAATAAAATGACCAATATTATATGGTTTCTAGTTATGAACTAAATGGAGTTAAGAAAGATTTCAAACTTTATTATGGCATGCTCATAAATTTATTAGTAGTTGTTCATCTGAGTGTTTTTCTTAGCTATCGTCCAGACTTACTTGAAATCCATACAGAGAAAACAATATTTGGAAATCCTCTTGAGTTACAGTTATTATAGATGATGCCAAATACAAGACATGTGGTTTCTAGAAACAGTGGAACAGGCTTCTGAGAACACTGCTCTGTTCATGGTTTACTATGAGAATGCGAGCTATTTGATGGCAAGAAATCCTTCAAATTCTTCTTGGTATCCCGGTTGACTGATACATGGCCTGTCACACAGTAGGCTGTAAATAAAAGTCTGCTGTCCTGATTTGAATTGTTCTAATCATAATCAATCATGAGAACCTGATGGAAATGGCTTTTAAAAATAAATCAAATCAAATAAATTATACAGTTTCTTTGCAGGGAAGTCACCATTTTTGTTGTTGCTGTATAGTTTTCTTTTCTTTCTGTGTTTTTTTTTTTTTTTTTAAGTAACATGATCAGGAGAGATCATTTTGCTAATCTGTCTTCCTCCCTCATACTGAGACTTTATCCTGGGGGATCATAGCCATAAAGATCTTTCCAGGGGACCACTTTTCCATCAAATAGTTACAAATTACTGAGCCCTGTGTTAGGAACTCAAAACAAAAATCTATTTGTATGGATATCAATTAATCAATCCCTGCCCCCCAGGATCACAAATTTGAAAAGTGATGGGAATTTGGACTTGAATTCTTGCCGTACTAGTGACAGAATCAGTCATTCAAATCCCACTACGTATTTTCCTACGCAGGAGAGAGATAAAATATCTCATACTGGGGTGGAGCTTTGGATGTCTTATCTACTGTTGTTATCCACTGAAGGATTATGACTGTGTTAATTTCTTAACTAAGGGTCAAATACTCATTAACAGATTGAAACGTTATTTTGAGTAATTATTTAATGAATTTATAAATTGCTATAAGACCATATGTATGTCATGTTAAAGGGAGGGGACTTATCGTTATGGGGAGGAAAATTAATACACACAAGATTTTTCGTGTCGGGTGTGCTACAGAGACCTCCACTAAATGAATCCCCCACAGATACAGTATCTTAAGTTTACCCTAGAAACTGCCTAGCAAACATGATCACAATTGCCATTGCTCTTTATGAGAATACGAGTGCATAATTTTATGAGGCTGCTTCCTTGCATCATTAATTATAATGGAGCTTTGCATAGGGAAATATTTTTCAGGTATGGTGCAATGCATAGCAAGGCCTATGAATCCTAAATAATACAGCTGATATTATTTCTCATTTAGGAATTAATAAAGAATTCTGACATGATTTTAGTTAGTAACTTGACATCAACTCCTACCACCAACCAAAGGCTTTACTCCAACATAATTTTCATAGCACAGAATCCATTTACTATTTTTGTCTTAAAAATGCACCTCCTAGAGCAAGGGCATAATGAAAAGGATTGATTATTTAGAAGATTACAAATGAGCTCTTTATAATTACTCACTTTGTGGTTTGAAGGAAAATTCATTCAGGTAACATTGAAAGACATTATTGATTTAATTTGTTAGAAAAGGTAAGAAAAGTTCACAACTCATCTTTTGTAAACGTTAGTTAAGGGAGTATGAGTTTATAGAAGTGACATGTGAAAGAGGACCATGGGGTGGACCACATAAGATTCTCAAAATAAAAACTTCAGAGCCTAATCTATGCATCCATAATATATGACATGCATTACGCAATGAGGTCTGGTATGACAGCGGTGCAGTTTCTGTAGGTCTCAGTCAGATATTAATATTCTATTATTGCAGGCCGGGGGCTTACATTTAATTTGATGCTTCGCTTTCAAAAAGGAGCATTGCATAATGGCTTTTGACCGCATCTATCAAGTTCCTAGATGGGAAAATTGAAAAGTATTGGCTTTATTCATGAATAGTTTAGTACTTAGCAAATGCTTCCTTTCCACTGCTGTTTCTCCAAATTTGAAAATAAAAGGCACATTGGTCTCTACACAATAATCCTATTTTTCCTACTCTTTCCATAGGAAATTCTCCTTGATTTCCTAACTCACGTGGACAGTAATACAAGGAATTTGGTCTCATTCTACCTCCAATCTATCCCTGTGCTTCCAAACATCTGCTCACTAGAGGTTTTAGATAGGACTGATGAAGACAGAACAGATAAGAGTTTGCAGCTGCCTGATCCGCTTGCCCTAACTGTTCCTCCTCCTGTGAATTCTCTCCTCATCCTCCTGAATGGATGTGGTTTTCTTGTTGTATTTCTAAAAAAAGTCACTTCCTAATATGTATTACAGTCATATCCAAGGAAGGAAAATAAGTTCTATAGTCATGTAATATAGTCTACATTCTCCAGCACAGAACCTTGACGACAGTATTGAAAATAAGATAATTCATATTAAGGTCAGCATTTCTGTTGATGTGTTTTATGATATTGATTTGAAATTTACTTCTTCCCTTTGTGTGCTTCTAGACGACAGAACCAGAAATTAGGAATGTTAGGATATTTAAGAATAATTACTTAAACATTCAAAGGCAATTCTTTTTTTATTTTTATTTTTTTGTGAGGAAGACCAGTCCTGAGCTAACATCCATTGCCAGTCCTCCTCTTTTTGCTGAGGAAGACTGGCCCTAGGCTAACATCCGTGCCCATCTTCCTCCACTTTATATGGGACGCCGCCACAGCGTGGCTGACAGGCAGTGCGTCAGCGGGCGCCCGGGATCCGAACTCGCGAACCCCGGGCTGCCAAGCGCGAACTAAACCGCTGCGCCACTGGGCAGCCCCATCAAAGGCAATTCTTATATTCTAGTCTTCTCTTTTCCAGGTAAAATATCTTCAATGTCTCATTATCAACATTAGCTCAAATATAAGGTTTTAATAAATGTTAAGCCCAAGTCATGTCCTGTCCTCAGCATCTTTTTACGCTTTATTTTGCTTAATCTTCAAAAATCTATAAAGTAGATGTTATTATTATTAACCTTTCTGAGTGGTAGATTGTTTGCAAATATAGTCACAATAAGTTCCCTCCCTGTTTCCTCCATATGTCCACAGGTTTGTATAGTGCCCTCCTACACAGATTCTAGCCTTGGTTCTATTACTTGCTTTGGCCAATGAGTCATTATCTGGGTATGTTATTAGGTCTGAGCCACATCAGAATGATATCACTGGACTCTGGAGATCATAGATTTAAGGTCAATTTTTACCTATATATGTTATATGGAATATGGACGTAAAACTATGCATTTTGAAATACATCTTTTGATTTTGAAATACATTCTAGTAGTATGATATATATTGAAGATATGCAATATAAATAATGACATACATAAATGTTTCTGATCTGTTCATCACCTACATTACTCGCAAATTAATGATGTTATAGATAATGAATCAAGGAACATTTTGAGCACCTCTGTGGATTATGAAATACATTTTTGAACTTATACACTGGGATTTATATTTATAGATCTATTAGCAAAAATTGAAGTAGACACCCTGAAACTGGCATTTGTTTTCCAGTCACTGTAATAAGGTATTTATTAATAGCATTAACTTTTGACACTAGCAATAGCCCTGTTATTATCTATACATTATAGATGAGGAAACTGATGCTTAAGGAAGGGAAGTAATTTTTCTACAGCCGTGCAATTAATAAACAGTAAAATTAAAATTCAAGATCTTTTCCCTTGACCCAAAATCTTGTTATTAAGTATCACCTCAGACATTTGTTGCAGGTGCTCTGCCAACAATAGAAGTGCCTTCATTTGCTTTAGAGGTACATCACTCTTTAAATTCCTCATATGAAAAACGGGCTGGCATTGGTGTCCTCTCAGATCACTCAGTGAAAAGATTGTTCAGTATTTCCCAAATGCACTTGATGGATACGAAGAGTACTGGGACCCACTGTGCCACAACACAGCCTCTGCCCTTGGACAAGTCACAAACTGCCTTTGATCCTCCATTACCTCATCTGAAAAATTGAAAATATCCACCTTAATAAACGTTTGTGAGGACATGGCTTTATAAATCCAAGTTGTCACATTATGAGTTACATTCCTGGGTTTCACTCTATTAACATTTTACGACTAGATTCTCATGATTCTTATAACATTTTCTAACATTTTAGAGGCTGCTGAATTTAAACTTCAAGTTCAATTTTATGTCAATCAGTATATAAAATACATAAAAATTAAATCCCTGGAAAAGAGAATAGTGTTGAATTGGGATCCCTGCCTCTGGGCCTCATTTTGGACTCCCATGAAAGCCAAGGCATCTCCATGGAAACCATAAGGATCTGGAAGCACAATGTGAACAATGCTACCAATTAAGTGGATCTATTCCTCCCGTTAGTCTGAGCTCATGCATTCATTCTCTGCCTAGTACTGTGCCTGACACATAAGAGGATCCAAATAAAACCAGTCATTCAAATAGTATTAAAATATACCAGGAAGTGATAAACCCCTACAGCATTTCAAAGAAGACTTTCCCCCCTATTGACAGACTGAATGCTCTTTACCCCTCAGAATATCAGTCAAACTCTGTCAACTATAACATATGTCCAGTTCTCAAGTCATCTTTGTTTCCATGATTAACAGGCCTATTTACTTAACACTATCTAGTGATACCCTTAAAGAAACTGAGGGAAAGGCTGTACACAACAATTTAACAAAATTAATATAAAGTGACTTTCACTTAGTGAACTCATGTTATTTTATAGTGATTACTACCACTTATTTTAAGTGGCTAGAATCCAACTGTTCAGGAATTCCCTCTAGTTACTACAGGGATTTTGTGTTGACTTGGTCCTAATTGTATCTCCTCTGGATTATGTTCCTGATTCAGATTAACTCTCTTCCGTTATTGAATTGTTGACTTTTAAAAATTCACAATGAATATAACATGTCTAGAGATAAGCAGTTGGGGTTACCACACAACATTCTACAGAAGAAAAGTATAACTCTGATGCTTAAAAGACCTATTCAAAAAGTAGGAAGCAATCAGTCCCACATTACATAGTTTAATTACTGGTGAAGGCGTAATGAGATGAGTCCATTTTCTGGATTATTTTTAATGTGACATAGCACAAATATAATGAGTCTCAAAATTGAAGGAAAGTGAAAAAATCAGGAGACTCTGAATATGAACTGTTTTCAAGTCAGGCTAATGTAGCTGCAAATTATAAAATTAGAAAAAAAGATTTTGACGGAGGGCTTAATTGATGGATTTAATTTAAAAAACCTGTTAAGTTCAAACACTATGTGTAAACATTTTAAAAAAAGATTACACTAATTATTAAAAAGGTTATTGAACTAACAGTTTTAAAAGAATGGAATTAATAAAAATAAAACTATTAATTGAGTTTGTAAAGAGGTGCAACCCTTTGTATTAACATTATAGTATTTAAAATATATGAAATAGTTTACTATTTCAAGAAGATACTATTAAGCACCTATTTTGTTTTTGATGTGTTTTAGGTTCTGAGGATTTTTCAGTGATTTAAACATGGAGATGTTTCTGCTCTCATGGAGGTGATATTTGGTCCAGAGAGAGAAATAACAGATAATTAGTTTTATAATCAACTGGTTATGTTATTTACACAAGTTACTTGTTATCATTAAGCCTTAATTTCCTCATCCATGAAATGGAGAAAAATGGTATGCATGTCTAATGGCTGTTGGGATCATTGGTGGGTCTGTACACAGTAAGTGCCTGTACAATTAGTTGAGTAGCTAATATTTCCCTTTCTTGACCTCATTGTAAATGCTATTATCAAAGCCTCAGATATCACTTTGTACTTTCCCTTAATATTTATATGATTAATATCATAGTGTCCCCAAGAATGTAGTTTAAGATTCATGTTCAAAATCATTTTATGTTCAAAAAAGTAAAATAAGAATCAATCATATAATCAGTCCCTTTCTAGAGTGCTAAAGCTCCACTTGTAAAATGGGCTGCCAATTCCACGACCCTCTCACCATATAGACTCTCATCTACTCAGAACGTTTTATAAGCAGACCAACTACCTTAGACTCCAAGCTGAACTTTTGCCAATGATGTATAGTTCACTATTTTTGTAGTCTAAATCTGGGTCACTCCAATTTTTAGTAAGCTGTTGGAAATGAACCACATCGCTAATCACTTTCCCCCTCTCTTTAGTGAGTAGTCACCGAATCAAGGGGTAGTCATTCAATCAAGGGAAACTGAAAAAAATACACACACACATACGCTGTGTCTGCTAAGGAAATTTCTAATAAAAGCTGTTCAGACATAAAACTGTAGGGTCATAATGACATACTAGAGTTTGTGGATTTCAACTCAGTTAAAGAGCCTCAGGACAACAAAGTTAAAATCTGACAATAATTTCGTCACTAAAATAAAGGCAGAAGAGGAAATCTTCCACCATGCATATGAATCTAGAGTGTTGCAGTTTAAGTGATTTCAAGGTGGCTTGTGTGGATTTATTTTAGTCTTTTGGTGGCTATGATCACGTTAAGTTGGTATAGGATCAGAAAAGCTTTGTGAAGGCAGGGAATAGTCCTGAAGAGATTCACTTTAAAACCCACAGCACAAAACCATATATGTACAGACTATATGTTCAATAAATATTTATTGAATGATTCAATTAATGAGTTACTTGTTTCCCACCATTTCACTAATCAGCTAGATTTGGTGGAAGCACAACGACAAAATTAACCCATTTAATCCTCAGAATTGTCCCATTTGGTTATATACCCCCTATACAAATGAGACAATTGTCAAATTTAAGAGGCATCATTTGAACACAATTGTTTCTGTCTTCAAAGCACATATTACATTAACCTTTAGTTCAGCCAGATTATATTCATTATGCTGTAATGTTCTTGGAACATCCCAAAGCTTACTATATATTCATTCATTCACATGTGTCTGTTGAGTAATTACAATGTGCTATGTTTTATGATATTTGCTGGAACACACTGGTGAGCGGAAACAAACCTATTCTTTGTTTCCATGAAGTTCAAATCTAATGGAGGAGATATACTTGAATCAAATAGCCACACACATAAATGTAAAATTATAATTATAATTGCTACAAACGAGGTATGCATAGTGCTCAGAGGTTAATACTAAGGAAATCTGTCATTATATGAGTGGTCGAAGATGATTTCACTTTGAAAGGATAAATAAAGTGACTCAGTGAGAACAGGAGGATGGGGATTTCCAGGGAGAAACATTAATACAAATGCCTTATGGCAGGAAGGAGCACTGTTGTGAATGAGAGACTGAAAGAATCTGTACGGAGAAAGCATCAGTGTAGAGAGGTAGGCAGGGGCTAGACTAGGCTGAGCCTTATAAGGTAACTAAACACTTTCAACTTCAACTTTGATGCAAGGGCAATTCTTTCAAAGTGTTTAAGCAAGGGAGTGATGTCATCAAATGCAAGCTTTAAAAAGAAAACAATGGCTGTCAGTCCACTCCTCCCGGATATAAACCTACTTAGAAGAAAAAGCTAATTAATGGTTAGGATCACTCTTGCACTGTAATTATCTTAACTGTCTTTTTTACCCATCAGAAGAGGAGTAGAGAATTATCTTCACTGGCACTTTAATTACAGGAGAACTGTTCCACTTGATCAATGCTTGGAGTTCTTTTAATGCTATCTATTTTACAATAACAGGGAATCCCCCAAGGGTCATTCTTGTACACTGGGTACAAATTTCATAATTATTTACAAAAAAATTTCAAATCTAGAGTTCGTTTACCCAAACTGAAAGGTTGCTTTAAAAATACTTTAACAACATAGAGTTACCAATGGAATCATTAATTAAATTACCTAATGGTAAAATTTAAGAATCAATTACAATAATAATTAAAGTAATGAGACTAGCAACATTTAGAAGACAGTATACAGAGAGCAATTGTGTGAAATGGCAATTGTCCCTGGACACACTTAATAATTACAAACACTTAAATGCATTATTGGTTCCAAAATGGCCCCATGTGGAGTACAGAGGAGAGAGAATATTCATTCTCCAGATACTGTTCCGAATTCCTTCCCCAAAATAAGCCATGTGGATAAACTTATAAATATATATTAAAGTTGGGTCATGTAGAAAAAGTTACTATTTCTAAAATATAAAACGACTATTGTGTTTTTAAAACAAGGACAGTTACTGTCTTGGTCTTTGAACTGATCCATAAACTGCATCTATCACTGGATTGGCTAAAAAATCCCCAGCTTCTCAAATTATCTTTTCCCTACCAGTAAAGATGGATATTTTTAAAGTTGAACATGTGAATTGTAGTGTAAAGTCTTTGTGCTTTGGTGTCAGCCATGTTTAGGTTCAAATTTCAGCTATGCACATTCAGGCAGAGGGCGACATTAGGTAAAACACTTTACCTCACCTTTAAAAATGGGGATATCATTCAAATCTATGTCATATACCTTAATTTAGAATTAAATAGAATAATTCACACAAAGTACTGAGCCCATAAAAATCCGTATCATTAATTATTAATTTACTAAACACTTTCCAATACTCAAGAAAGGCATTTAAAAAGTTTTAATATTATATTTTTTGATAAGGTATTTTTCACCCTTGAATCAATTTTTTGACATAATTCAAACTATAAAAATGTGTCCTGGTGACCCAGTCTATTCCCTTTAGTTTTATGACAAAAGCTCTGTGTATCATTGCGTTTCACTTTTGACTTTGGTGGCCAGTGGCCTCAAGGTAATGTCTGCTCAATCCAAGCCAATGTTCTTAATCATTTCCCCTCTAATATATGAATCCTCCTTCTCCCAGCTTTGATAATGATTAAGTTCTGTAGTTTTATTCTCATTTTGATTCTATATTTTTTTCTATTTCCAGAAAGAATTTGATATGGACTAAGATGACATACATAACTACAGACACAAATATAAATACAAACAGATATGTGACTAGCAAGCCTGATCCTCATTTGTATCTTTATGTGCCCCGAGGGATGATCTACTCCAGCAGCCACAAAGGCTATATAAATATGTGTGGTAATCTGGCAGCCCTCATCACTTCAGTTCATCAGCTTTCCTACCAGCCGACTTTAACTTGTAGATCAACTGACCATCTATCCCTCTCTAGCTTTACACACCTGTTATCACTGTCCCCTCCTATAATTTGATAACTTAAATTTGACCTGTCTTATCTGTTTGCACCTGAAATGATTTCTTTCCACTTCTTTGGGTGGGGCATCTCTGTAGTTAACCTGAACTTACTGTTGGGGTGTAGGCTTACCTTACATAAGGTTGGAATGTACATGGATCAGCCCATCATTTCTAAAACCTGAGTCCTGAAAGAGCTCTGGCCAAGCTCAGGAGCTGGCTACTGCCTGCCCCACAGGGTGATCTGCCTCTTCATAATCCTGCCTGACTTGTAGTCAGAACAGACACACATCTACCATGACGTTTTATAGAGCAAGAGTTCTGCAAAGTTGAAAAATCATTTCCCATTTCTACCAACCAGCAGTGTACTCCTTTGTATTATAAGCTCCATAATTTAGAATACTCAAATAACAGGCATCTATTCCAATAACAAATTCATCCAGTTATTAGGAAAGACAAAAGGGATGCACTTTTTAAATATAGATGTGACAGGATTAGAAACCAATGGAGATCATCATAAATTTGAGGAAAAAATATATTTTCCCCCTCAGTTAGCAATTAGACAGCTGTATTTTGCACAAGCTAAAATTGATACGAGCAATACAGTGCTCAAGTTGCTTGAGCTAGAAATAGAATTGAATACAAGTTTTGGAGAAAAGATACTTCCTGAAAGCCCATGAGACTGTCTCACTCGTATCTGGCCTGCGTTTCCACATTCGTGGCTAAGTGAAATTTTTTCCTTTATTTAAACTACTTATTTGATTTTCTTCCTTTTTCTTTTTCTGTCTTTCTTTCTTTTTCCTTTTCTTTCTTTCTTTTTTTCTTTATTTCTTTGTTTCTTTTCTTTCTTTCTTTCCTCTCTCTCTCTGTCTCTTTCTTTCTCTCTTTTGGTCGTTGACTTCCTTCCATCTTTCTTTCTTTTCTTCTTTACCTTTTTCTTCAACAGACATAATCTCAAACGAAAAATAACCCAATAGCAAATATTTAAAGAAATAAAAATGAGTAGACAAATACATAAAGAGTTGAGAAAAGAGAGTTCCATAATTTAAATCCTGGATCTTGTCATTTCTATCGAGGTCTCCATTCATCTAACTTCTCATTTTATACACATATATAAAATATATATATAAAACTATATATAGTATTATATAAATAAAATTATATATAATACTTTATTATATAATAATACAATATATAATAATATTATATTATGTAATAATGCAGTATTATACAATAATACAATATTAATACTATTATGTAATACTTTATTATATAATAAAATTCTATGTATATAATACTCTCATCTCTGTTATATATATATATATTCTCGAAATAGAACATATAAGGACTAAGCTAATTGAAACAATAGCCTTTGAGTAACATTCTTTTAACACGTTGAAGTAGTCTAGATTATGTTTTACTAACATCACCAAATGGCCATATTTACTTATCTTTAGAATCAATTAGTAAATAGGAAAAGATTTCTTTGTGGCAATCTGCGATGCTCTCTGGAGCTAACATTTGATATTACACTCTGCTCATGTGAAAGTGTTAAGCCAAATTTTCTTTAATCAATATATTAAATATTTAGGAAAAATAAAGGATAATAAGGAGTTCTGATATTATTGTTTGCCTTTCATTTCAACTAATGAATGAGTAGAGAAATAATAGCATCTTCAGCCTTCTGAATTGGCTCATATTTAGGAGAAAGATGAGACTGTGATAGGGCAGTTGGGGTTCTATATCATACATTAATGCAAAACCACTCTTTATGAAATCTTGCAGAAAAGAAATATACACAGCATGTTGTATGACGAAACTTCCATTAGCATTTTATTGTACCAATGATACAGCAATTACTCATACATTCTCAGTCTTTTGATTCGCTCCATTTTGAGCAATGTCTTAATAATATATGTAATAGCATTTTACCTGTGGTAGTAATATTATTGATCTAACACCATTAAAGTTTGCAGCATTTTTAAGACCCATTACCTGCTTGTATAGTAACCCTGCCTGGGAAAACACATCACTTTCTCTGTTACAGTTTGCCAGACAACAACACAAAAAAGCAATTTTACCTGCTACAGTGTCTGTCTGACTGCTTGATAATGTCAATCAATACGTGAATTCACTTTCCTATGGTCTCTGGTAAACAAGATGTCTACTCCATTTCAGATGCAAACACAAAGAAAGGAGCCAAGCTATGGGTGGATCAAAATAAAGTGTTTTGGATGATCTTTGATGGCAATGTTAGGGAAGATTGGAGGGTTAGGGGTAGAGATACTTAAAATTATATCTGCTAAAGAAAACATTGACTGAATAACCCATGGCAACAACAGCATAGTGGCCTGGAAAAATTTTGAACAGAGATAGGAGGTTTGTTTCTTTCTTAATAGGATTATGATAGACAGCCATTTGAATTGAAATAAATTTTAAGATATTCAGAGAGAAGATACACCATTTTACTACATAATCTTACCTAGCTAGCTAACTATCTATCTCCCTATCATCTATCTTACTATGTAATAAGCTTCATAGCTAAATATCACTGGATAATTTTGTCTGTATATCTATTATCTAAATTTCTATTTCTACCTGGTAAGTGTGGGGCATTATAAAGACAATTACTATTTTTAATAAACCTTTGAAATGATTTGGGGAAATTAAAAAAGTCTCAAAGAAATGTTAGGCATTTTAGTGTAGTTGTAGAGCCAAAGATTAACATGAGTACTTAAGGCTCGCCAGTCACGCCCACAGAGATGTGGTATGAGTAGACAGAGACTGGCTCATGGTGTGGCTATGCTCACATCCCCAATCTAGTGTTGATATGGATGAAATGGGAACTTAGATTCGGGGTCAAACCATTATAATAGTGCATTTATATCACAGTCATACCTACTTACAAATCATTCACAACAATCAACTGAGATGTCCTCCGGTCAACATCTCTGTCTGGTTCCTTGAAGACACATGCTCTCCCTTGACTTCTCCTTACCCAATTGTGTCCCACAAATTTAGGCCTGTGTTCTTCTTTTTTTGTTGATTTCACGTACCTGATGTCCTCCCCCAAACAAACAATATAAAAGTTAGAAAGAAAAGAAACAGAATGGCAGGTTCATAAAGGTCAGATTTTTTTTAACAAAAGTATTACAGATATTATAATAATATATGCTAACAGCTTTTAGGGATTAATATGTGACAGACACCTTGGAGCTTTAAGGTCTTGCCAGGAAACCAGATGGAATACTCAGAAAGGTTTATAAAGAAATTGTTTCCAAACTAAAGGAATTGAGAGAATTGAAGAAACCAAGAAGGGATGGTGAGGCACTAAGGACTGATGTGGGGAGAAGGCCATAACACGCTGAAGCCTGAAGAAGCGAAAGGAAAGTCTGCAGTCATTGGAACCCAATGAGAGCTGGAGCAGTGGAAGAGGAGCTCCTGTCAGGAGTCTTAGCTTTGGAGGAATTCAGACACTGCCAGAGGGGAAAAAACACGACTTCTCTTTCCTACTATTCTACAATCTTCTGTAAGTGGTCATTAACTGAACAAGAAGCTGACAGGCATGGAAGGCCCAGACTCTGCAGTTCGTAGAGGTCAGCCTTCTGAGGCCTGAGGCAATGAAGAGAAGGAACTGTGAGTATTTAGGGGAAATGGAGAATAACTTGTATGATACTCCACCTCAGTTAAGTCCCACCACATCCTTAAGATGATCCCAGATTCCAGGTGAGGAAATCGAGGCCCAGAGTGAAAGAGTAACAAGCCCAGTTCAACTTGGTTTCAACTAGTAATTTGTTGGTATTTGGGTTTAATTCAAGCTCTGCTCACCACCACCACTACCCACCGCTCCCCACACACAGTCTGTGAAAAAGATAAAAAAGGATTGGGATACCTTCAATTGAACAAGGAACATTCGTTAGTTTGGGGCAGGTTTGGAAATAAAGAACTTTCCAGTTCACAAGCACTTTTTACAGTATTACAACTGATTTTCACAGCCGTGCTCTTGTTAGGCCAGCAAAGGAAATTTATCCCCATTTGTATACAAGGAAATTAAACTCAAAGAGGCCAAGGATCTTGTTTCCAGTCATATAATCCATGTTAGAACTTGCACTCAATTCCAGCTGTCTCAGCTGTAGTCCAGTGTGCCCACACCATACCACATTATTCAACGTGGCTTGTGCATTAAAAGAGGTAGCATTTCATACTCATATCATTAATCTCCTGCAGTTACTGCCAGGCAGTAAAACTATATAAAAATAGCACACCCTTCCCACATGAGTTGCTTCACATAGTTGTAAACTCTATTTTTATTATGTTTATGTGTTTTGATTTGTGGATAATTCCTTGGCCTACAAAGCAAATATTAATACATTATTAACTGATCCCATAGTACAACTGGTAATGACCTTTTCAAAAACAGAGATAAGCTGATGAGAGCGGTCCCATGAAAAATTATAAAGGTCACTTAGACTTTATCATTTAAATTTCATAATGCAGATGTCAAATAAAGCCTACTTAATAAAGTGTATATTTTGAAAAAGAGAAGATGACACCGTGAATTACATTAGTTGAACTGCCACAGTGAATTTTGGTGAATATTCTCTACATTAGGTAAAGTCTGAGGATTATTCTGCATGAAGAGGAGTTCTCGTGAAGAAGACTGGCAGTCAAGTCTCAGCTTCCACGTGTGAAATGCCTCTACTTCCATTCTCATCCTAATCCTATATCTGACCCAGCTGCTCCCTTAGAATGTGAACAGCCCCACTGTTTCAGTTATTTATTGCTTTACAATAAATCATACTGGTGATCTAAGTAATGATGCTTTGTTATTTCTCATAATTCTGTAGGTTGGCTGATTTCAGCTGGGCAGTTCTAATCCACTTGAACTACAGTTGGGGTCTCTCATGTGGCTTCATTCAACTGTGAGATTGGCCAGGGCTGTATATCTAAGATGGCCTCATTCAGATGTCTCAGACACATGTGCTGACATCTAGCTGGGGAGTCATGGGTTTTATCAATGTGACCTCTCTCACTCTCTAGGCACATGGCCTCTCGTCATTCAGAAGACTAGCTTGAGTTTCTTTGCATGGTGGCTGGTTTCCAAGAGAGTAAAATCAGAAGCTCCCCAACTCATATGAGCTAAATCTAGAATTGGCACAGTCACTTTGGCCACATTCTATTGGCCAGAAATAGACTCAATGCCTTGAAGAAAGGGGTGGCATGCCCATATATGAATGGGAGGATTATTGGTAGTCATATTTGGAGACCACCTTCTATATCTATTCTTGCCTAAATTCCAAGTCTACACAAATGATAGAGCTTCAAATAGAGCTCACATCCTGAGAAACAGAAATATTTTTGGCAAAAGAACAAGAAATCATGTTGTCCAGGGCAAAAGTTCTCATGATTAAAAGAAGATGGCTTGCTAGAGAGATGCAAACATCAGACCTGGGAGGTGAGACCTGACTGGAAATTTTCTACCCTATTTTACCTTCATATTTGTGAGTCAGAAAATAGATTGATCATGTTCTGCCTGATCTTTTTTTGACATTATTAGTATTTATGACTTATGCCTGTCATCTCAAGATAGTCCAAGTATTTGTACCCTACAAGAGGAGGAATAACTTTTAACTTATTGAACAACTATTTTGTGTCAGGGAATTTCATATATGTTAGCTCGTTTAATACTCATGACAACCCAATGAAGTAGATATCAATATTTATTTTATACTTCATTTGTTATTATTTTTTACTTGAGCCTTTATATGTTCTGGGCATTATCTGGGGCATGAAGATATAGTAGATAACAAAATAGACAAAGACCTTGCCCACCTGAAGCTCTCATACTAGGGAAGGATGATATTTACTTTTGTTTGTTCATTGTCTATTAATTGACAATAATTTCTATGAAGAAAATTAAAACGTTGGAAGGAGGCTAGAGAATTTCTATTTTATTTAGGTTGATTACAGAAAACTTTTTAATAGGGTGACATTTTGTTATATATATATATATATGTTTTAAATTATTACAGCCAACAGCCTTCATCTTACCCATGGCCTCCCAGTGTTTACTTTTCCTCTCAGAGATAATCAGATCATTAGTGTATTTTTATTCATCCTGAATTGTTTTTTTATATATGTAGAAGCTAATAAGATTTGTAACCCTACTTTTTTTTTCAGAAAAATGTTAGAATACTCTATTATAGGTGATTTTTACCCTTGATTTTTTTTTAACTTAACAGTACATCTTGGTGCCATTTCTATGTTAGTATCCATATCATACACAGATCTTGCTCATTATTTTAAAGAAATTCTTATTGTGCTATGGTGTGAATGTCCCACAAATTACATAACTGGTCGATAAAGTTACTTTCTGGAAGAAACCTTAATAAAATTATAGAATAAGCTAAGTGGATGTCTGAGGGAGAAGTAATAAACAAAAGAAACAGCAACTACAAATGCTCTGAGTCAGGATCATTTGGTAAGAAGATCAGGATCGAGATGGTAAGAACACCAAGCAGATCCATGGGGGTACAGAGCGTTGTTGGTGAGTCAGAGGATGTATGGCTACAGGAGAAATAACAAACAGAACTAGTGGATCTTGTAGCACATTCTAAGAACCTTGGTTTTTTTTTTTTTCTGATGAAGATAAAAATGCCATTGGAGGGTTTTGAACATAGAACTGGCATGCTGTGATTTACATTTTAAAAAGTGTTATTCTGGCTTCTGATTGATAATAAATTGTGGGGGAACTAGGCAGGTAAGACACTTAAGAGGCTACTGCAACAATTCAGATCACAGATAATGATGACTTGGACTAGTATGGAAGTGGAGAGGGTAGTGAGAGTTGGTTCAACTCTAGTTATTTTTTTTTTAGACAGAACCAGAGAATGTGATGTTGCATGCATTCAATAGTAGCAGTGGTGCCAGAATGGAAGCAGTCAGTGGTAACATCAAGATATTTGCCCTGGGGCTCCCAAGGAATGGAAGGATATGAGGAAACTGAAGTCAAGCAGAGTGGTGGTACTCTCAAATGTCTACAGGAACTGGCAGGTTATGCAAATGAGAAAAGTGCACTGGATTTACATTTATATGGATTAATGGTGTGAATCATGGAGACTATGTTTAACTGGGGCAGTCATGCCCACATAAGGGAGTTGTCTGCATCCAACATATTCCACGAGGGAAGTGGATTTAGTGTTTGTTTCCAAAGCTTCCAATTTTTCAAAAGTGTAAGTGTGGACTTTTGAAATATCTTTTACTACATCACATATATGAATAAATGCATAAATAAATAAATGCATACAGACATAAATACATCAATAAATAAATAAACTCTAGCTCTGAAAACTAAGAGCCAGAGAATTTGAAGAACAATTTGACTAAAGTCTTGCAGGTGGTAAGTCTTGTAGCCTTGAGCTCTCTGACTCCAAGATTTCCTCTTTCTATCGCCTTGATATGAGATGGTCTGGACTCTGAATTCCAGACTTTCTGGCCCAATGTTACTCTTGAATAAGTATTACCTCTGCCAATCATTGACTGTTTTTGCTGAGATTCCACATTGTACCATTTTACATTGTACAATTACGCAAACAGCCTCTTACAAGAGAAGTGGGTACAATGGAATGAGTCTGACATTTGGAGCTGGAGGATTAGAGTTCAAGCATTTTAGTTTTACTCCAACTTCTCTTAGACTTGGTTTCACCAATGCATTATGAGGATTATGAAATACGTTATTGTTGTAAGGACAAATGAGACAATATTAAAAGAAAACGTTTCTGTTATCTATAATAATGTGTATATATGCCCATAATAATTATGCGTGAAATTCTTACTTCAAAATAGTTGCTGTCTTAAAAATGCCCATATTCTTAGATTTCTCTTCTTCTATTGGGTATATCTTTAATGAGAATTTCAGGCAAAAATCTATGTATTCACATAAATATGTGTGTACGTAAGTGTGTGTGATGTGTATGAATGTGTGTATACACACTCACATATATTTTACATATATACCCTCTTGTTAGATAATCAGATTTTTCCATTTTGTGGCTAGTTTATGTAATAGAAATATCTTGAAGCCATTAAATAAGTTTTTGAAGGAAATCGTTAAATATATATCAAAATTATCTTCACATACGTCATAAAAATTACTTTACAAACTATAAATACACTCAAATTTGTAATATATTATAATAAAGTACACATAAACTGAGATAAAATTAACATTATCCTTAGAAATTATATTAGAAATGATTCATATTTTCTTCTTTATATATTTCTCTATTTTTACTAATATTTATTTTACTCTTTAAACATAAATCAAACATTGTTTTAAAAGCAATGAAATGAATAACTCATTTTCTAAAGGACATGAAAAGAAAATACTAATTCATATTAAAATGGTACATCTCTCTCTTATTCATGCTGGTGAACTTACAGAGAGAAACATACAAAAATACACTAGTCCTAGAAGGGGAAATTAAGCCAAATTCCTTTGCAGAATGCTTGAGTGTCCTTAGTATAAAAACCTACAATTATAATTATTTTAAATAAAAAGCCTTCAGAACATTCATATTTCTGGACCAATTAGAAAAGTTTACAAAAGATATGCACAATGATTTCCACTGCAGCATTAGCTAAAATGCAAGTAAATTAAGTAGAGATGATAAATAAAACCATGAACACTATTCTTGTGAATAAATAGCATTTATTTTAAGGCACTTTTAAAATATAAAAAATATACCTCAACCTAAATTTTTAACAGATTTTTTAAAACATCTCTCAGGAGGTGGAATAACTTTTTATTTTCATTTTCACTTTAAGTTCTTTTGATAAAAATATGTGTCTTTTTCCCCTGGACTGAGTTGGAACTCATGGAGTGTAGGATAACAGGGGCAATGGCCCCTCATTCTCTTAGCATTCTTGGAGAAATTGATCAAGTGAGATGCAAGAGTGGTTCAACATATAAAAATCAATATGATACACCACATTAGCAGAATAAAGGATAAAAATCACGTGATCATCTCAATTGACACAGAAAAAGCATTTCACAAAATTCAACATTCTTTCATTAAAAATACACTCAACAATCTAGGAACAGAAAGAAATTACCCAAACATATTAAGGCCATGTATAAAAAGTCCACAACTAACAACTTACTCAATGGTGAAAGGCTGAAAACTTTTCCTCTGAGATCAGGAACAAGAAAAGGATGTCCACTCTCACCACTTCTATTCAACATAGCCAGATCAATTAGACAAGAAAAATGAATAAAAGCTATCCAAATTAGAAAGGAAGAAATAAAATTGTCTCTATTTGCAGAGGAAATGATCTTATATGTAGAAAACCCTAAAGATTCCACAAAAAAAAGTGTTAGAACTAATAAACTAATTCAGCAAAGGTGAAGGATGCAAAATTAACATACAAAAATCAGTTGTGTTTTTATACACTTAAAAAAAACCATCGAACGAGGAAATGAACAATTTCCCATTCACAATAGTATCAAAAAGGATAAAATACTTATGAATAAACATAATCAAGGAGCCAAAAGATTTGACACTGAAAACTATAAAACATTACTGAAAGAAATTAAAGAGGACATAAATAAATGGATAAATATTCTCATGTTGACCATTTAGAAGACATAATATTGTTAAAATGTCCATACTCTCTGAAGCAATCTACAGATTCTGTGCAATCTCTATCAAAATCTCAATACATTTTTTACAGAAATAGAAAAAAAAATCCTAAAATTCATACGGAATTGCAAAGGAGCCCAAATAGAAAAAACAATCTTGAGTAAGAACAAACCTGGAGGCCTCATTCTTCCTGGCTTCAAAATATAAGACAAAGCTATAGGAATCAAAACAGAACGATACTGGCATAAAGACATATATTTAGACTAATGACACAAAATACAAAGCCCAGAAAGAAACTTATGTGTATATGGTTAAATGAACTACAAGGGTGCCAAGACTACAAAAAGGGGAAAAGATAGTCTTTTCAAAAAAATGATATTGGAAAACTGGATATCCACATGCAAAAGAATGAAATTGTACCCTTATCATGAAACCTACACAAAAGTCAACTCAAAATAGATTAAGGACTTAAAAGCAAGCTCTGAAACTATAAAAATCAAAGAAAACATAGGGGAAAAGCCTCATAGCATTTGTCTTGAAAATGATTTTTTTGATATGATACCAAAAGCACAGGCACATAGGCAAAAATAGACAAGTGGGACTACATCAAACTAAAATGTTTCAAAACAGCAAAGGAAAGATTCAACAGCACGAAAAGGCAACCTACAGAATGGGAGAAATATTTGCAAAACATACCTGATAGGGGATTAACCTCTAAAATATATAAGGAATGCCTACAACTCAATAGCAAAAAAATTTAAAAATGGGCACTAACCCAATTAAATAATAACTCAATTAAAAATGATCAAAAGGACTTGAATGGACATTTCGGCAAGAAAGACATACAAATGGCCAACAGGTATATGAAAAGATGCCCAACATCACTAATCATCAGAAAAATGCAAATCAAACCACAATGAGGTATCACTTCACACCTGTTAGGATGCCCACTAACAAAAAGCAGAAAATAACAAGTGTTGATGAGGATATGGGGAAACTGGAACCCTTGTGTACTATTGGTAGGAATGTAAAGCAGTGCAATTGTAATGGAAAACAGTATGGAAATTCTTCAAAAAAATTAAAAGTAGAACTACCATATGATCCAGAAATCCTACTTTTGACTGTTTATCCAAAATAATTTAAATCAGAATCTCAAAGAGATATTTGCACTTCCATATTCCTTGCAGCTTTGTTCATGCTATCTCGGAGGTGGAAGCAACGTAAATGCCCATCGATGGATGAATAGATAAAGATGTGATATATACATACAATGGAATGTTATTTAGACATTAAAAGAAAGGAAATATTTTTGTATATTACAACATGGATGAATCTTGAGAGCATTATGCTAAGTGAAATGTACCAGTCACAGTACTACAAATACTGCCTGATTCCACTTATATGAGGCCTCTAAAGTAGTCAAATTCATAGAAAGAGAAAGTAGCATGGTGGTTGTCAGGGGTTGGGAGAAGGGAGAAATGGGAAGTTCCTATTTAATGTGTATAGTGTTTCAGTTGTGTCAAATTTAAAAAGTCCTAGAAATCTGTTGTACAACATGGTTATAGTTCACAATACTGTACACTTAAAAATTTGTTGAGAGAGTCAATCTCATGCCATGTGTTTTTTACCACAATAAAAAGCAAGATCTTATTAATTATTACTATTGTTGCTGTTGGTGGTGGTGGTACGGGGTAGGTTCTCTTCAGAGTTCTATAAGCCTTTTTCTCAGCTAATCCTCACATCAACACTAAGATAGAAGTAGAGATGAGAATATTAACCTTAGAAAAGTTAAGCATATTTTTTAAAGTCATAATCCTTAGAAAGTTAGAGCTGGAATTAGAAACAAATTCATCAGCCCTAATTCTTTACAACAGAGCTCTATTGTGTTATGCATAACTTCTAATATGAAAGTATAGTATATCACTTTTAAAATGAAAGAAATATGTATTTCAATCCAAAAATCAAACCAAAATAAACCTGTTCTGTGGAAACAACTGAGGAGACCAGTGATAGAACGAAAACAAAAGAGAGAAAGTGAGAATGTAAAAGGATAACGGGACATCACATCCAGGTTACCATAAGACCTTTTTCAACCTGGTAGTTGGTAAATATTAAAGAGAAACCATGCATCATGCTGTGCGTACATTTATGATAAAATCACCCAACATGAATCAATAAATCCCTATCATTAATAAGTCATCATTGTCATGTTCCTAATAAATCTTAAGATAAAGCAAATAAATTTATCTGAATAATAAATCTATAATTAAATAATGAAATCTTCCTCTGAAGTATTATTATAAAATATATTTTTATTGAGGAATTTGTCAAACCCTTAGAGACGTGTTTTTTCACTATCCTTCTGGAAAGCAAGACAGATTTATAGATATGAGTCTATCTTTCTCTTTGACTTTGGCATGAAGAAAAGAGGGAAGAAAATTTCTTCTGACTGCATAACCCTTTGTTTTAGATTCTGCACTTAAAAAGCATCTACTATATAAGTTCACATATCTCATTGTATTTAAATTTTCACAACATCAGTTTCTTCATATACAAAGCAGGGTTGATATTTCTCATAGCAGCACTGGTTTATCCAAGTTATTAAGAAAATGTATTTTGAGGAGAAACTATGTGAGAGGCATTCTTTAGATGCTGAATAAAGCAAGTAAAGTCTCTGCTCACATGGAATTTATATTCTATAGGAACAGGCAGACATTCTTGGTTTTAAATTTTTAAATACTGCTTCATAATTCAATGTTTGATATCAAATAGTAAAAGAGCTTTGCAATGAATAGAAATATGTCGAGGTGATTGTGACTGAGTGGATACAGGAGTGTTGTAGACCAGGTGGTCCAAGAAGAACTCTATGAGGAGATGTTATTTAAACAGAAATCTGCCTGGCAAGGTGGAACCAACCAAGCAGGGCTAGGGAGATTTCCATTCTAGGAAGAGGAATGAGCAGGTCTTGAACAAGAAGAAGTTGATATAAATATGAAATCTGAAGCCCCGTAGGAGTAGGGGGAAATGCTGAGAACATGGTGGAAAAACCATCATGCAGAATAGAATACACAGAAAAATTTTTAGATCAAGGTAAGGGGTTCATATTTTAGTCAAAATGCCATGGGAAGCCATCAGATAACTTTTAGCAGAATTCAGAGATCTTAAATAATTTGTCTGCAGTAGTCATAGTCATTTTTTTCTTTTTCTGATACTTTCCTTACACATTCTCTGTCCTGGGGGGAAGAGAGTGTCTTGAAATCTACATTTCCTAGTATCCCTTACCAACTGGTTTCCAATTCTTTCTGTGCAGTAGAAGACAATGGCAGGAATTTGGAGTGTGGGGCATGGGAAAAAGCCAGCATAGCCCCTCTTCTTCTCTCTATATGGGACAGCATCTTCAGAAGTGACTTCAATCCTTCAGTGCTTCTACTGCCTACTGAACAGCCCCTTTCCTCATTATCCCATTGATGCCAAATGGCTTCAACTACTCAGTTCTGGTAACTCCACCTTTCCTTTTTGTCCTCCAAGTGTCACCATACAAGGGTGATAATGGCTTCCTGTTGATACTAATCTCTTGTTTGCCTTGTTGGTCACTTTTTTTTCCATCAGATTTTCTAACACCTTGGTAATGAGTCATGAATATTAAATTCCCACTATTAATCTAGCATGGATTCTCTTTCATAACTGGTTCATTGTTCAAGGTTAAGATAGCTAAATATGTGGCAGAATCAAGACTTATTTCCTCTAGAGTCTAGAGCATATTTCTTGAGTCCTTGCTCTTAATTTACTATTAGCTTTGTGACTATGTTTACATATTATTGGTTTTCTTGTTGGTTTTCCCAACCAGATGTTAAGGTCTATAAGAGCACAGCTTTAGATATTTTCCCCTGTGTTCCCAGTACCTAACCAAGTGTCACTCAATAATCAGACCTTGGTGAACTACTTATCACTTTGTGATGGGCAAGAATGCCTGGTTATAAGACCACATGTCTGAACTAGTCACCTAATATCTAAACCAGTCCTAGTAAGGCAAAGCCCTTGCCAAGTGTCTGTCTACATTAGACACAGACAAAGGAGCCCTATTCCTCAATCTCAGTTCAATATCTGGTGCCCTGGTATATTGAACAAACTTTCAAGACACTCAGTGCCTGCATATTATATTCTCAATATATTAAACTCCTTCATTCCTCATTGTTGAATCCAAGATAGTATTGAAAGTTTCTTTAAAATTTAATTTGGACAAGGTGTCATATCTTGAAATCTTTTCATTAAGCTTAAATTGTTGGAAAGAATACCATGATGATCAACAGTGAGGATAAGTCAGAATGGGCAAAGCAAGAAGAGGTAGTTATTTTTAATGTGCATGGAGAATGTTTTATGCATCTTTGGTCATGATAACATTAATCTAAACACGTCACATGTTGGGGAAAGTGCTTTTATACGCATTGCTCTTTTTAAAAAGTGTCATGTATCAAAAGGAATGCTAATGCTAATGTGTTTTCTTAAATATTCAAACCACAATATTTTATGAACTTGTTTATCCCATGAGAAAATTACTGAAAGTCAACTAAACTAGGGAATTGTTTTACACATACGTTATAGATGGTCTAGGGAGCCTCATTTCCAACAGATTTAATTCTCATTTTAGAAAATTATGTAAGTATCAAAGTTGGTTTTAGTTTACCCAAGGATTATTGCCACCTCTGTAATAAATATTCTATATTAATATTCTAAAATAATACTGCAGTTGGTGGTAGCATAAATTTTTAAAAGGAATTTTGGTTTTGTAAAATAATCTCAAGTGTGATTTTTTTCTTCAAAAATAGGGATGATTCCTTTTTGAATACAAAACTCAGTTGGGCAGGGAAAGAGAGAACATATTTGTCTTATTATTATTGTTGATATCTTCCAACACTTCTGAAATACTTGTTTCACCTAAAAAGTAAAACTTGACTATTAACTTCAATAATTACTGTAGTTCCTCAATTCTCTCTGCTATAGCTAACGTGTCTCCAAATCACAGATCAAGATGCATCCCCTAATGAAATACAAATTTACTTTGACAACTGCAAGTTAGCAAACACAGATGCTACAAAATCATGACTTATTTTCAATAAGCTACTGATCACTACTTTGAAAACACATTAGAACAGAGCATTTTCCCTTTAATTGTGAAACATCAAGTCAATAAGAGGGGTTTCTATTAAAACAGTAGCATGGACTCTAAAACTTCTCAAGGAGATGAACACTCAAAGCCATTAAAGACAAAATGCCCTATCAATTTGAATGACAATAATAGCTTGACACATCCATTAGTGCATTAATACTACATGAAGCCATTACATTGTTTCCATATATCTATTAATACCCTGTTTCCACATATCTATTAATAAAATTAGTGATAATAAGGAAATCATTCAATTTTTGGAAACCTTAAAAAAAAGAGAAAATTTTAAAAGGATTATCTTTGAGAATCAACATGGTCGTTTTTCCCGTCCAATGACAATAAAAAGATATTTGCATGGAACTACCATCCTACGGATGCATGTAATAATTGTCTACACAATCAAGGAAATATCCTGTAAGTTGAGCTGATAAAGCATCTTGTCCAAGATTAGGGGTGTAGCTTGGGGATCAACATTTGAGCTGCGTTCATGTGCCATCTTAATCACTTATTTTCATTGTGACCCGTGCTGAGTCACTTGAAACTCCTTGAGCTTTCATTTCTTCACTTATAAAATGGGGAATGATAACATCTATCTCACAGGGTAACTATTAAAATTATAAATCTTGTTTTAAGGTTTAGCACATCACTTGGAACATTGGAAGTTCTTAGTAAATATCAACTCTTGATAGTATTATTATCTCTTAAGCTCCTCACAATGGTCTCCAATAGTGTAGACTTATCTCCATTTTATAGGAAGAGTGAACTGAATTTCACATGAATACATAGGCAATAAGTAGTGGGGCTGGTTTTTCAAAAGGGTCAGTATCTGGGAGTTGGCATATTGTGGTAGTTATGGGCTCAGCACGGTGCCTGACAGAATAAACGCATAGTAACCTCAACAACAGTAAAACAGTATCAATATTTTCATTTTTTCAACATGTGCATTTTCCTCTTTTGACTCCTCTCCTTTGTAATGGTTGTGTCAGACCGTGTAGGAAGACAACCAACAGGGCTAGTACAAGACAGGCATCCAAGGAGCTGCAGGCAGTACAGACAGCGTATTTATATCAAGTGGCTGTGATGTGACAATATGTGACACTCTCATTTCAGTTTTCTCGGGGATGTTAAAGCTGAAGAAGCCATGCTAAACGTCAGATCTGTGAGGTGGTTCTGTTGCTTTAAATCTGGCTTATCATTCGTCTCATTAGTGATTTGGTTCCATAAAGTGGAGAAATGTAGGACTTTCCCTTTGTGCTTGGTTTTGGTTCTTGTTCTTCACTCTGACGCCTGCTACTTACCCTACTTCAGCTCTTGAAATTGTTCCATTCTGATACTTAGAGCGTTGAGAGGCAAAAGGAAATTCAAGACCTGTCGAAGTTGCTCCAAAATAGAAGGGCATTTCGGCTACTGCTCCTAGGATATCAACCCATAATAGGTGACTGGTTTTGATTTTTCTATGCCCTACCCCAGAGCCAGCATATAAAAGTCAGTCTTCTGTCTTCATTTTTATTTGTAACTTGGTTTGATAAATGTCTCACAGCATTACACTCAAACAGGAATTGTTTATGTGCCACACACACAAAGCCTAAAGCACATTTACATTTTTTTTATTTCTGAATTTGGAGAAGTTCAAAATAAATTAGAGAGGAAGCATCATTAATTGTAGCCGATAGTGCTATTTCACTTTACTGGATATGTTTTTCCTCTTTTTCAAAAATACTTAGGTAATATGATTCAGCAGGAAGTCTTAGATAATTCAAGGAATCCATATAGTCAAGATGCCTCCTAAGCAAAGTTAATATGTGGTAACTGGTCTCTCCAATCTTAAGTATCCCCATACATCATAAGGTATATATAGTAAGCTCTTTGGCACAAAGCATTAGAGAGCTATGTGACATAGTTCAATATCAATGTAGTTTCCAGGTATTGTTTTTTCATACTTACAATTTAATGTATGACTAGAAGCTGGTATTTTCTAGTTGGAAAGAGGCTGTCTGGTGTCTTTCTGGCTTAGATGTGAACACAACCCTCAATCTTTACCACGCTTCGGCAGAATCCTTACTCTTTTGTATGTCACCCTCTCGGGTAGCGTGAGAGGAAAGTTCAGAGAAAAGGTCATATTCTGGGCGGACAGCTTGCATCTGTCTAAAAGGAAACTTCATTTGTTTCCACTTTATGCTATTTTATTTGAAAGTGGGTTTTTAACTGATGTTTGCTCACTTCTTGGTCTACTGGTGAGAAAAATCACATACCGTAGACAAATATGTCAGTGGAATGTCTCAAGGATTCTGAAATAGTTCCAAAGTGTGATAGTAAAAAATTTGCAAGGCATTTTTTTTCTGCTGTGAAGAGTTACTTATTGATGAAATTATTAAATCAGTATTTCAATGGGATTTTTTTTTAGAAACCTACAATTACCCTACATTTCCAAATTAAGCCAACTAATATAATAGGTGGAAAGTAGTCAATGTTTAATATCTAGTGTAGAAGCAGATATGCTGAAATATAAATTTACATACATCAGTGCTGATAATATATCTTTATTCAACTTTTTCAGAAGGCAACTGAGGAGTATTTACCAAACTTGAACTGCACACAGCCTTTGTGTTCATAAATCTGCAAGTACAATTTTATCCTACAGACATCTTTGACCATTTCTGACAGTAAATGTACAAGGATAGTCATTGTGGTATTGTTTGTAATTCTTATCTATTGATGAACATTTAGATTGTTTTCAAGTTTTTTGCTATCTAAACAAAACTTCCTGCATTAAAAAGTAGTATGCTATATGGCCTGTAAAAATGAAGTATATTTATATGAGTTGACCAATAAAGATGATTGCATTTGCATAAAACCCATGAAGAAGAAACTAGTATGGAAGTGATGTCTAAGAAAGCAATCCATTGAATTAAACTCATTGGGTTTAATGTCTGGCTCCATTTACTAACTGTGAAAACATGTACAAGTTACTCAATGTCTTTGAGCATCATATTTTCCTCTGGTAACGTGACCTTCATAATGGTCAACCTAGGTAGGTTTTATATAAATTAAAAGAATTAATTCTGGGAGTGGGATAGGTAGACAAAAGGAAATTTCCTTTTTTTTGTTTTGTTTTTTAGTGAGGAAGATTAGCCCTGAGCTAACATCTGTTGCCAATCCTCCTCTTTTTGTTGACGAAGATTGGCCCTGGGCTAACATCTGTGACCATCTTTCTCTGCTTTATTTGTGGAACACCTGACACAGCATGGCTTGATAAGCAGTGCATAGGTCCATGCCCAGAATCCAAACCCACGAACCCTGGGCTGCCAAAATGGAGTATGTGAACTTAACCACTATACCACCTGGCTGGCCCTGAAATTTACTTTTTAATTATATGAGAGTTAAAATGTTAAAATTAATTATCACAGAATTGTAATATTATGTTTAATGTTCAAAACAAAATTTGCAAAGAGAACACTCTACAGCAGATATGAATTATTGTAACGTGAAATTGGATGAATTAATGAGTGAATGTACGAACCATATTTCCACTGACTTGAAACATTGTATACATTCCATGTTTCAAGGATTACATTTGGTGCTAGGAATACCGAGTACAGTGCTCATACCATATCTTTTGCTTTGAGATTAAGAACTTCTTACTTTTTTGATAAATATACCAGATCCCCCAACCCATTCTGTGCATGAAGTAAAAGTGCCATGAACATTGTTCATAGATTTCAAAAAATAGGTTAAAATTATGATTTCAAATGCCTTTAGATAAATAAAAGTGAAATTTTTATGAAGGGCACTAGACATTTTTAATTTAACAAAATGACAAACAATACCAATAATTATAATGATATAGTGCTCCCAGCTAGGAAACTTCTCAGTACATGTTTACTAAAGTATCTCACCTCATTTAATCCTTACCATTTTATACGTGGGAAATATCAGGTGAGGAGATATTAAATTATACAGCTTCAAGTATCTACATGCAGAGGTATTAAATCCAGGTCTTCCCTACTTTAATTATGATACTGTAGAGCTTTCCAGTGGTTTTCTTAAACTAGAGGTTTATTCCAGTTAAAGAACTCTCAATATTAGTTCAGAAAGAGTTATTTATATATATAAATCCACGTGTTATTACATTTTCCTGAGCAATATTATAACTTTATATCTCAGTGTGACCTATACGTCAAGATTAAAAATCATACTCATGCAGTCCAGGGCCAGCCCCAGAGGTCCAGTGGTTAAGTTCGGTGCACTCTGCTTCGGTGGCCTGGGTTCAGTTCCTGGGTGTGGGCCTACATACACCACACATCTGTCAGTGGCCATGCTGTGGTGGCGGCTTACATACAAAAAGAGGAAGATTGGCAACAGGTGTTAGCTCAGGGTGAATCTTCTTCAGAAAAAAAAAGTGTTTTTAAATCATATTCATATAATCAATGATGATAATGTTAATTGCAATAAATAATCAGTCAAATATCAATGCCAAACTTCACTTGTTAGAATATATAGATGTCAAAAAATTAAAAACAAAGGAAAAAACTGCTACTATCCAGTTGGAAATTTGTAGCATTAATTGAAACCAACCTATTTTAATTATATCAAAAGATTTTCATCCATAATAATAAGTGCCTGAAGATGATAAAGCAAATGCTTTGGAAGCTTCAAGGAAAAAGATGTGTCACTTAACTACTGGGGAGAGAAGGAAGTAAAAACTGCATCAATGAAGACACTCACTTTCTAAGATCTGCATCTTTCACAGGCAATTAAGTTTATAAATTATAAGAAAAATCAGCAAAACAGTGTCCTTGCTTTTAGAAGTTGAATGGATAAATGATGATCCCAGTTATTTATTCATTCATTCATCCATCTATTTACGCATTCATCCATCCATTCATTCATCCATCCATTCTTTCATGATTCATTTATTTAATATTTATATTGTACCCGGTGCTGTGCCAATTGCTTCAGAAAGAGCAGGAAATCAAACAGACCCATTAACTTATACTGTCCTTATACTATGGTCTCCCCAAGAAGAACTTTTGGTTTTGGGATTTGTTCGGATAGTTTGAGTCTGTCAGTCATGGTCTTGAGATGAAAAGACATCACATTCAAATCAGGTGACTTAAGGAGAATGTTAAAACAGGCTATTTGAAAAGGCTACCTGCAGCATTTTGAAACAGAAATAATGGATTCTACAGTATTACAGGGTTTTAACAGTGAGAAGATATTACCACCTCTAGGCTCGAGGGAGCAAGGATAGGGTGTCATTACCAGATGAGAGAGGGCTACCTAAAGGAGCGATGGCCATGAGTAGAAGGAAATAGCGAGATCAAGGAAACATATCAG
Organism: Tapirus indicus; assembly: GCA_031878705.1. NCBI lineage: Eukaryota > Metazoa > Chordata > Mammalia > Perissodactyla > Tapiridae > Tapirus > Tapirus indicus. The sequence goes on along the minus strand of CM062927.1, from coordinate 23,640,836 downwards.
AGAAGGCACCTGGGGAATAAAAGCCTCAATTTCACTCCCCAATTACCTGTGATTTCCTGCCTAGACCTAACATTGGTCTAACTCAACCACAGTCTAGAGCATAAGAGAACCTACTGACACACTGCAGGTTAGCCTTCTGGGGCATAGAGCAAAGTAAAGATGAGTAGAGAGTGGGTGGAGGGTTGAATGGAAGAGATCCAGCACACAGAGCAAGACATTTAATTACATATTACCTAATTTTCCTCACATACTTGCAGGCAGACAGCATTTTCTTTCTCCTGCATCATCTCCACTCAACCTTCAGGGATGCATATAATGCAGTAGACAAATAAAAATAAAAAAAATGTGTTATTCTCATTTTTTATTGATGTCATAATAGTTTATAATATTGTGAAATTTTAGTTGTACATTATTGTTTGTCAGTCACAATATAAATGTGTCCTTTCACCCCTTGTGACCAGCCCCCAACCCCCTTCCCCTTGGTAACCACCAAACTGTTCTCTCTGAGTGTTTATAATCTTCCACATATGAGTGAAATCACGTGGTGCTTGTCTCTCTCTGGCTTATTTTGCTTAATATAATACCCTCCAGGTTTATCCATGTTGTTGCCAATGGGAGAATTTTGTCTATTTTTATGTCTGAGTAGTGCTCCATTGTATATACGTACCACAACTTCTTTATCCGATCATCAGTCAAGGGACACGTGTTGCTTCCACTTCTTGGATATAGTGAATAATGCTGCAATGAACATAGGGGTGCATAAGTCTCTTTGAATTGTTGATTTCAGGATCTTTGGATAAATACCCAGTAGTGGCATAGCTGGATCATAATGTATTTCTATTTTTAATATTTTTAGGAATCTCCTTACTGTTTTCTATAAAGGCTGCGCCAGTTTGCATTCCCACCCACAGTGAACTAGGTCTCCTCTCTCTCTGCAACCTCTCCAACATTTGATATATTTTGTCTTAGTGATTATAGCTATCCTAATGGATGTAAGGTGATATCTTGGTATAGATTTGATTTGTATTTCCCTGATGATTAGTGATGTTGAAAATCTTTTCGTGTGCCTATTGGTCATTTATATCTTCCTTGGAAAAAAATGCCTGTTCATATCCTCTGCCCATTTTTTGATTTGTTTATTTGTTGTTCAGTTGTGTGTGTTCTTTATATATTTTGGAGATTAACCCCTTGGCAGATAAATGATTTGCAAATATTTTCTCCCAGCTGGTGGGTTGTCTTTTCCTTTTGGTCCTGGTTTCATTTGCCTTGCAGAAGCTCTTTAGTCTGATGAAGTCACACGTTTATTTTTTCTTTTGTTTTCCTTGTCCAAGTAGACATGGAATTGGAAAAGATCCCGCTATAACTGATGTCAAAGAGTGTACTGCCTATCTTTTCTTCCAGGAGTTTTATAGTTTTAGGTCTTACCTTCAAATCTTTGATTCATTTTGAGTTAATTTTGTGTATAGTGAAAGAAAATAGTCTACTCTCATTCTTTTGAATGTGACAGTCTAGTTTTCCCAGCACAATTTATTGAAGAGACTTTCCTTTCTCCATTGTATGTTCTTAGCTCCTTTGTTGAAGTTTAGCTGTCCATAGGTGTGTGGTTTTATTTCTGGGTTTTCAATACTGTTCCATTGATCTGTGTGTCTGTTTTTGTACCAGTACCATGCTGTTTTACTTATTACCGCTTTGTAGTATATTTTGAAGTCAAGGATTGTAATGCGTGTAGCTTTGTTCTTTTTGCTCAGGATAGTTTTAATTATTTGGGGTCTTTTGTTGCCCCATATGAATTTTAGTATTCTTTGTTCTATTTCAGTTAAGAATGTCATTGGTATTCTGATTGGGATTGCATTGAATCTGTAGATTGCTTTAGGTAGTATGGACATTTTAACTATGTTTATTCTTCCAATCCATGTGCATAAAATATCTTTCCATACCTTTATGTCATCATCAATTTCTTTCAAGAATGTTGTATAGTTTTCATTCTATAGGTCTTTCACCTCCTTGGTTAAATTTATTCCTAGATATTTTATTCTTTTTGTTGCAACTGTAAATGGGATTGTCTTCCTGAGTTCTCTTTCTGTTAGTTCCTTATTAGTGTATAGAAAAGCAACTGAAATTTGTAAGTTGATTTTGTACCCTACAACTTTGCTGTAGTTGTTGATTATTTCTAATAGTTTTCCAGTTGATTCTTTAGGGTTTTCTATATATAACATCACATCATCTGCAAATAGCAAGAGTTTCACTTCTTCGTTGTCTATTTGGATTCCCTTTACTCCTTTTTCTTGCCTAATTGCTCTGGCCAAAACTTCCAGTACTATGTTAAATAAGAGCAGTGAGAGTGGGCACCCTTGTCCTGTTCTCAGAGGAATGGCCTTCAGTTTTTCCCCATTGAGTATGACATTGGCTCTGGATTTGTCATCTATGGCCTTTATTATGTTGAGGCACTTTCCTTCTAAACCCATTTTGTTGAGAGTTTTTATCATAAATTTATGTTAGATCTTGTCAAATGCTTTCTCTGCTTCTACTGTGATGATCACGTGGCTTTTATTCCTCATTCTGTTAATATGGTGTATCACATTGATTGATTTGCAGATGTTGAACCATCCCTGTGTCCCTGGTAGAAATCCCACTTGATCATGGTGTATGATCTTTATAATGTATTGCGATATTCATTCTGCCAATATTTTGTTGAGGATTTTTGCATCTATGCTCATTAGCAATATTGGCCTGTAATTTTCCTTCTTTGTATTGTCCGTATCTGGCTTTGGTATCAGGGTGATGTTGGACTCGTAGAATGTGTTAGGAAGTATTCCATTTTCCTCTTTTTTTAGAATACTTTGAGAAGGATAGGTCTTAAATCTTCTTTGAATGTTTGGTAAAATTCTTCAGAGAAGCCATCTGGTCCTGGACATTTATTTTGGGGGAGTTTTTTGATTACTGTTTCAACCTCTTTACTTGTGATTGGTCTATTCAGATTCTCTATTTGATTCAATTTTGGGAGGTTGTATGAGTCTAAGAATTTATCCATTTCTTCTAGATTGTCCAAATTGTTGGTGTGTAGTTTTTCATAGTATTCTTTTATAATCTTTTATATTTCTGTGGTATATGTTGTAATTTCTCCTCTTTCATTTCCAATTTTCTTTATTTGAGCCTTCTCTCTTTTTTTCTTAGTGAATCTGGCTAAGGGTTTCTCAATTTTGTTTATCTTCTCAAAGAAACAGCTCTTTGTTTCATTGATCCTTTCTGCCATATTTTGGTTTCAATTTCACTTATTTCTGCTCTAATTGTTATTATGTTCCTCCTTCTGTTGACCTTGGGCTTTGTTTGTTGTTCTTTTTCTAGCTCTGTTAGGTGTAGATTAAGGTTGCTTATTTGGGAGCTTTCTTGTTTGTTAAGATGGACCTGTATTGCTGTTTGTTTCCCTCTCAGGACCACTTTTGCTGCTTCCCATATGAGTTGGTATGGTGTATTTTCTTTTTCATATGTCTCCAGATATTTTTTGATTTATCCTTAAATTTCTTCAGTGGTCCATTGGTTGTTCGGTAGCATGTTGTTTAGTCTCCATATTTTTGTCACTTTCTGAGTTTTTTTCTTGTAGTTGATTTCTAGTTTCATAGCATTATGGTCAGAGAAGATGCTTGTCATGATATCAATCTTTAAATTTATAGAGGCTTGTCTTGTTTCCCAACATATGGTCTATCCTTGAGAATTTTCCATGCGCACTTGAGAAGAATGTGTAATCTGCTGTGTTTGGATGGAGTGCTCTATATATATCTATTAACTCCATCTTGTCTAGTTTTTTGTTTAAGTCTACTAATTCCTTATTGACTCTCTGTCTGGATGATATATCCATTGATGTACATGGGGTGTTAAAGTCCCCTACTTTATTGTTTTGTTGTTTATATCTACTTTTAGGTTTGTTAATAGTTGTTTTATGTACTTTGGTGCTCCTGTGTTAGGTGCATATATATTTATAAATGACTTGTCTTCTTGGTGGAGTGTCCCTTTTATCATTATATATTGCCCCTCTTTGTCTCTCATTACCCTTTTTATCTTGAAGTCTGTGCTGTCTCATATAAGTATGGCAACACCTGTTTTCTTTTGTTTGCCATTAGCTTGGAGTAGTGTCTTCCATCCTTTCACTCTGAGCCTGTGTTTGTCTTTAGAACTGAGATGTGTTTCCTGGAGGCAGCATATTGTTGGACCTTGTTTTTCAATCCATCGTGCCACTCTGTGTCTTTTGTTTGGCGAATTCAATCCATTTACATTTAGAGTGATTATTGATATACGAGGGCTTAATGTTCTTATTTTATTGCTCATTTTCCAGTTTTTTTGCATTTCCTTTGTTTCTCATCCTGTGTGTTTCGGACTCCCAATTCAGTTTGGTAGTTCTGTATGATGGTTTTCTTAGTTTTTCCAGTATTTATTGTATGTGTCTCTCCTGATTATTTCTTTAATGTTACCATGAGGTTTGTATAAAAAAATCTCGTAGGTGAGATAGTCCATTTTCTGATGGCCTCTTATTTCCTTAGACTAAGTCAATTCCATCCCTTTCCTCTTCCCCTTCTAAGTTATTATTGTCACGACTTATTTTGTCTTGTATTGGGAATTTATGTTTAAAGTGAAGAGGTTATATTTATTTTTGATGTTTTCCTTCCCTTAATCTTTGATGTTACAAATGAGTGTTTGCTAACCTGTTCTGATAGACAGATGCCATTTTTCTGATATTGTCTATCTATTTTTCTCCTTGCTCAAAGCTTTGTGCCCCCCTTCTCTTTTTTTTTCCAGGCTTGAGGGCCTTCCTAAGCATTTCTTGTAGTGGGGTTCTTTTGGCAATTAACTCCCTTAGCTTTTGTTTATCTGGGATAGTTATTATTTCTCCACCATATCTGAAGGATATTTTCACTGGATAGAGTATTCTTGGCTGAAATTTTTTGTCTTTCAGAATTTTGAATATATCATTCCATTCTCTCCTAGCCTATAAAGTTTCTGCTGAGAAATCAGCTGAAAGCCTGATAGGAATTCCTTTGCATACTATTGCATGTTATAATTTTTTGTCTCTCTGACCTTAAAATTATTTCTTCATCATTGACTTTTGCCAGCTTTACTACGTATGCCTTGGAGAGGGTCTCTTCATGTTGATATATTTAGGAGATCTATTGACTTCATTCACTTGTATTTCTAGATCCTCCCCAGTTTTGGGAAGTTCTCAGATATTGTTTCTTTGAACAAGGTCTTTGCTCCTTTTCCCCTCACTTCTCCCTCTGGAATACCTATATTCCTTATGTTGTATTTCTTAACTGAGTCAGATATTTCTTGGAGAATTTTTTCATTTCTTTTTAGTCTTAGTTTTCTCTCCTCCTCCAACTGAAGCATTTCTCCATTCCTATCCTTAATATTGCTAATTCTTCCCTCCATATTGTCAGCTCTGTTTTTTAAAGATTCCAGATTTTTTTATCTCCTCCATTGTGTTATTCATCTCCAACATTTCTGATTGATTTTTCTTTGTAATTTCAATCTATTTTGTGAAGAAGTTCCTGATTTCATTGAATTGTCTATCTGTATTTTCTTGAGCTTTTTTATGATAGCTATTTTGAATTCTCTGTTGTTTAAGTTATAAATTTCTGTGTCTTGAGGATTGATTTCTGGGTGCTTGTCATTTCCCTTCTGGTCTGGAGATTTAATTATATTTTTGCATACTGCTTGAAGGTGTGGGCTTATTTTTTATCACTCTGAAACGTTTGGTTGCCTGCTGCCACTGGGTGGGGGCCAAGCACTGTGTATTCTGAGCCTGCTGTGATCCACAGGCTCTCTGGCCGACCAGTTATGCTGGTGCTCTGGGTGGGAGTAGGGTTTCTTTCTTTCACCTATCTGATCCTGGGGGATTCTCAGTTTTCCCTCACTGTCTGCTCTTCTCTGGTGCTAGCTTGATGAAGGCACCCCTGCAACAGTTCAGTCCCCTACATATGGGAACTTCCCACAGGCTGTGAGAGAACTTGGAGAGCAACAGTTTTCCTGCAGAGGGCCATGCCTCCCCCCCCCCCACAGAGAGCTGCACAGTCCCAGTCCCAGGGTTGCTGTCACTGGGGAATGAGGAGTTCTTCTTACCTCCTTCCACTTCCCCCAGGGGTACCAGCACCTCTACCTTCAGATGTAAGGCTGCATGGGTCTCTCAGACGTGTTTTGTGTTGTATGAATGTCCTCTGTGGATATATGAATGTCCTTTTTGTTGTATCTTAGAAGAGGAAGAGTCTAAGGGGGAAAACTCACTCCACCATGATGCTGACATCACTCTGTGTTAGTTTCATTTTCAAGTTGCATTATTAGTGATGCTTTTTAACATGACTGTGGTTGTCATCCCTGATTAGAAAGGTCCATCTTTGTTTTGTTGACATTTCAGCAAGCATCCGTTCAATTCTTTATTAACACACATCACCCATTCATCCAGAGAGGTGCTTAGTGGAACAAAGTTGAATAGAGAAAAGAGAAGAAAAAGTGGTGTGATGTGGAAAGCAGAGACTAGAGGGCTAGATTTCCTTTGGTCCAAGGAGTTTTATCTCAATCAATTAGTGATGAAGGTCAGTGAGAGTGACCCAAAGTCTAGGTAAGAGGACACATGTCTTTTGAGAAGATGAGGATCAGTTAAATATTGGAATGGAAACCTTTGCCCTCTTCCCTCACACAACATATCTTGAACTGATGTTGAAAAGTAGCATGCTATATTCTTCTACACTCTGATATTTTTGTGTGTGCATACACATGTACATAAATGTGGTTACCAAAAGCAAAATTCTCACTTTGACTATTAAAAGTGTAATATTGGTGGTTCATTTAAAATAGCTATCATTATGTTAAAATGACCAAGTCAAAAGGTCTTTTTAAAATGTTAAGTGAGACAAAATGTGTATAGCCTTTGTCAGGGAGTGGTATATAACAGCCAGTTATTAAACATCAGGTTCTAAGTGGGGATAGGAAAGAGGAATCATTTATTCCGTTTCTTCACATAAACATGTCTGATTGAACTTCATTCATTTTAAAGCATTTTGAGCTGTAAAGTCACAAATTAGTAAGAGATGTCAGAGCTCTATTGTGTTTCCTACAGATATACTTGTGAAAACATGTTCATCCTATTTACAGGACAAAAATTCTACTTTTAAAAAGGACACTTATGTGAAGAAACCAAATGTTCTGCAGCTATTCTGGTTAGTCACTTGGGAAGGAGGAGAGGCTTTTGCACAGGCTGCATAGAACAGTTGAATGAACACAGAGTTCAATATAGACATGTGAAATATCAAGATGTTGCCTTTGTATTGAGGCAGATATGAACTCAAATTCCAGCTTCATCAATCATTAGTGTGTAACCCTGGGCAAGTCAATTAATATTTCTAAGTCTGCTTCCTAATCTATAAGTGTTTTTTCTCACCATCTTGTAGGAACTTTGAGAGGCTTAGAGATATTTTATTTCTCTACTCAGTAGCTTACATAGGCAATCATAGAATCATCATCTTCTTCTTCATTATAATAATAAGCTACATATTGAAAATGTTAATATTTGTTACACACCAAGCCCCGCCCCAAATATGGTATACTTCATTTAGTTACTTAACTTTCACATTGATTTCTCTTCTGTAATATGCCTACATGAGAGGACTGCATGAGATAATGTGCATGCTTAAAGATAAAATTTGATAAAAGGTCTATTTGACATGACTTAACAATGTTAGTGACCACCTTGCTATTTAGTAACTATTGTTCCACTTGACAAAGTGTGCTTGATTCATCTTCTTGATGAAAACATCACAGATACCAGTTCTTACTAGAACTATGTCATTGACTGCAGGTCTAAGAACTGACATTCATAGCCTTCCAAGCTTACTTTGGGACATGGAATATGTCAAGAATTCTACTTTCTTATTCTCTCTGTGCTCACTTCTACTTTACTAAGAGAGGTTTCTCCTCACTCTCAGGACACAACCCTTTATTAACATAATATACTAATAGTACCAATTGACTGAATCATGCTACATCGATTAAAACAATCTTCCTATTGCCAATCTATCCATGTTGATTAGCCATGATCCAAATCCTACAGGTTGAGGTGAAAGGCCAGGTAAAGCCTGCACATGTGGTGGGCTGCACTACGGAGAGGAACCTGTAGCATAGGTAACATTGGAAATCCTCATCTTTTTTTTGAAGAGAAATAAAAATATTTTTCCAGCTTCACTGAGCTATAATGGGCATACAACATTTAAGGTGTATCACATGATGATTTGATCTACTTATATTGGCAAAATGATTACCACAGTAGGGTTAGTTAGCACTTCCATCAATTCACATAATTATCATTTCTTTTTTGTGGTGAGAACATCTAAGATCTACTCTCTTAGTAACTTTCAAGTATTCAGCACAGTGTTGTTAGCTATAGTCACCATGCTGTACATTAGATTCCCCGGAGCTTATTCACCTTATAATTAGAAGTTTGTAACCTTTGACCGATATCTCTTTATTTCTGCCATACCCCAGTCCCTGACTGCCACCATTGTTCTCCTCTCTGTTTCCATGAGGTCAGATTTTTTAGGTTCCACATATAAGTGATATCATACAGTATTAGTCGTTTTTTTGTCTGACTTATTTCACTTAGGACAATGCTCTCAAGATACATCTATATTGCTGCAAATGGCAAGATTTCCCTGTTTCTCATGGCTGAATAATATTCCCCCTCCTCTCTCTCTATATATAATCACATCTTCTTTATCCATTCATCTGTAGATGGACAGTTAGGTTGTTTCCATATCTTGGCTATTGTGAATAATACTGCCGTGAATAAACATGGGGGTGCAGACATCTCTTTGAAATCCTAATTTCATTTCTTTTGGGTATACACCCAGAAGTGGGATTGCTAGATCATATGGTAGCTCTATATTTAATTTTTTGAGGACCCTCCATACTATTTTCCACAGTGGCTGTACCAATTTATACTCCTACCAACAGTGCACAAGGTTTCCCTTTTCTTTACATCCTCACCAACATTTGTTATCTCTTGTCTTTTTGGTGATAGCCATTCTAACAGGTGTGAAGTGATATCTCATTGTCATTTTAATTTGCATTTCCCTGATGATTAGTGATATTGAGCATCTTTTGATGTACCTGTTGGCCATTTGGAAGCCTTCTTTGGAAAAATGTCTATTCAGGTCCTCTGTACAGTTTTTAATTGAATTATTTGGGGTTTTTTTTTGCTATTGAGTTGTATGAGTTCCTTGTATATTTTGGATATTAATCTCTTATAAGGTAGATATTTTCTCCTGTTCTATGGGTTGCCTTTTCATTTTATTGATTGTTTCTTTTGCTATGCAGAACCTTTTTAGGTTGATGTAGTCCCACTTATTTTTCTTTGCCTTTTTCACTTGTGATTTTGATGTTATAACCAAAAAATCATCACCAATACCAACGTCAAGGAACTCTTTCCTTAAGTTTTCTTCTAAGAGTTTTGTGTTTTTAAGTCTCATATTTAAGTCTTTAATCCATGTCAAGATAATTTTTGTGAGTAGCATAAGATAGGGGTCCAATTTCATTCTGCTGCATGTGATTGTCCAGTTTTCCCAACAGCATTTATTGAAAAGACTATTCTTCTTCAATTTCTTTCATCAGAGTCTTGTAGTTTTCAGTGTACAGATATTTCACCTCGCGGTTCAATTTATTCCTAAGTATTTCATTGTTTTTCATGCTATCGTGAATAGGATTATTTTCTTTCTTTGTTTAGAAATATTTTCTTGTTAGTATATAGAAAGGGAACTGATTTTGTATGCTGCAATGCACTGGGCAAGTGCTGATAGCCTCCTTGCTTTCCCAAGTGTGATGCTAAAGCTAAAGGTTGTGGTCCCTCTCTGACCCGCAGATTCTGGCCAGCTTTCTGCACATGCTCATTAGCCATCTGCCAAAGCTCGCTCTCCCTGCCCTCAGGAGCGCGCACAAGGATCAGGCCACAGGTTGGGGGGCTGTGTGGATGAGGCGCGTGGAGTGCTGGGGGTGCCTGTGGGCTGGTCACAAGAATCCACAGGCGAGGAGTACCCAGTGTAGTAGGAACCATGTCCCTTTAATGCCCTCTGAAACTCCTGTCTGCCACTATCCCAGCCTCTTCCTGCCTCCCACTCGTCCAGTCATGCATCTTACGACTCAGTACTCTGGATGCGGCCAGAGAAGTGGACCTCTTTTGCAGTATCCCACACAGGTAGGGAAGCCGGGTGCACACGCTCACAGTCTCACTCTCTCGGGAGGGTGGCGGGAATCATGGGCCAAGAAAATCTCTCTGGGCACTGAGCTGTGCCTCCTTGGGGGAGGGGTGATGCTGGTAAAGTCACACTACTCCTCTTACCCTCTTTAATGCATTTACAAGATATTTTTTTCGCTCTAACAGTGTGCTGGAACTTCTCCACTGGACGCCTGGACTTCCACAAAGGCTCTTTCATCTGTGGATAATTGTCTAAGACAGTGTTCTCCAGGGGCTCCGGACTGCAGCCAGGAGAGGTTGGAGCTGATTCACAGGCCACTGCAGAGTCCACCGACAGGACGGAAGTCTGTCTGCCTACTACCCAATGTACAGGTAGGTGAGATTCCTCCTGGGTCCCTTGGCATATAATGCTGGATCCCATTGCTCCCACTAAGGCACTTTTGTTCTTGGATGGATGCCAAATTGTTGTTGTTGCTGTTGGGGCATATGAATGAGGGATGTCTTATTTGACCATCTTGCTGATGTCACGCCTCAGAAAGAAAACGATTTTATTGTTGAATAAGCATTAAGCCAGAATGTGATGCTCATCAGAGGCAATATACTAAGAGATTGCCTAGAAGGAAAGAAATGTCATCCTTTTATATAGCCAAGGAGATGCAACCCATTGCATACCTGTTCTCAAGATAAACAATATCTAGTCCTCAAGGTAAGAAGCCTTGACAGCATCATTTATTACATATAGCTCATTCTCAATTCACTCAGTAATTGGGGTGACCATTTGTGTTAACTAATTGGCTTTATCCAAAGGGAAAATAAGCTTCTCATATGTTTGTGACAAGAGGTAGTTTTGAAATTTGGATGGAGGGGACCACCAAAGTAAGGATCCTACCCAACCACAGAAACCAAGAGATAAGGAAACTATCTTCTTGATGATTACATTTCAAAGAAATTGTTCCTAGGTCTTGAGAAAGACACTCTTGGATCATAAAGCTGGCAAGAGAAATATTTAGCTTTCTGAAAGATTTACATACATTTCAAGAAGACAGAGAGAGAGCTTACAATTACAAGTTCTCTAAAGTAAATGCTCTAAGAAAAAGGAGGGCGTCCCCCCTCCTTATTTTAAACCAGGAGAATTAAACTTCATGTTTTTAATTTGCATTTCCCCTTACAATACACACACACACACAATTGGAAAGTTTATCTTGAACTATTTGAAAGTTAATTGCAGGTATCTATCTATAATATATTTAATAATTTGCTTAATCCTAGAATATACAGAAAGTAATGTCAGAATCGTTAACCTATATCACTGTGAAATAAAAAATCTACTAACTAGAGTTCAATATTTGTTTGCAGTTCTATACATATTATGTTGAAAAATTATTCTTCTGTGTTCCCTTTTCAATGAGGTTATTCATTTGAAATATGGGTTGATTGATTTGTTTTTGTGATTTTGGGGTTTGTACCCAGCCTCAATGATTTTTACAAACTTATTATTCTTGAGCATGCAAAACATTAACTTAGTTCCAGAAGTCAGAACTGTACAAAGTGTATATACAAACTGTACAAAGTGAAATATCTTCACTTCCTCCCCACATTTTTTCTATCATTTGTTCTCACCCATTCTCTGTAGGTGAGCAATCTTACTAGTCTCTGGCTTTTTTTCCCCCTCTTTTCCTTTTTTACAAAAATGAGCAGGTACTTGTATATTTTCCTGTTTCTTCTTCTCCTTACACAAAGAGAGCATTGTAAAGATACTTTTATATACTTTACTTTTTCACTTAATGATATATCCTAGAAGTCTTTCCCTATTGGTTCATAGAATCTCATTTTTTTAGTGGAGAAATAGCAGTCCATTGTGTGGAAGTACCACAATTTTGTCAACCACTGAATGTAAGGACATATAGGAGATTACAAACAGTTACAAACAATGCTACAATGAATTATTTTGTGTATATATGTCTCTGTATTGTTGAATGTAATTTTAGGATAAATTTCCTCTCCTTTTATAGCAAATGTAAGCAAACATGTTATTTGTACAGAGCAAGACTAGGTGCAGTGTAGGACCCATAGTGATTCCTGGACTGTGTTTTCTCATTTTCAGAATTTACAACTACATAATCAATCCTGAGAAGTGGTCTAGCTGAAAGAACCATCAGCATCAGGGCTTTGCAATTTTGACATACCCAGAAAGAAGTGTAGGAGTGTAAGATGTCCATTGTGGATTGTCTCCCATATCTTCTTATGCGAATACTCCATGCCACCTCTTGAGGCTTGATTAGGCTCTCCTCCTCTGTTATACTTCTTCCATCAAAGCGCTTGATATTCTGCATTATAATCATTGATTTTCTTGTCAGTCTCTTCTTCCTTAAGAGAAGTGAGTACATCTTATTGAACTCCTATCAAATGCCTGGAGCTGTTTTAGATGCTTAGGGACATAGAGATGAATAAATGCAGGTGAACGAACATAAGGAAAAGATTAAAAGTTGAGGAGGACAAGTAACCTGTACCTTATTCATCTCAGACTTTTACTGTCTTTCATCCCACATGCTTAGTACAAAGTGGTACATGTTAAAATGCACATCATTTCCCCCTTCTCCTCCAGGAACTCAGGAACAAGGGTTATAATCTTCTTGTTACCTATCAATCCAAGAGAATCTGAGACAAGTAGTTCAGAAACCACGTATAGAGGCTGATTTTTACCCAGAGAATTGGCCATTCCGTGTTTTAAACTACATGTTATAATAAGAAATATGCAGAAATTCTTGAAGATGGAAGCAAGAGCTCCTGATGCTGCTCTTGTGGAAGGTGCATTGATAATGATATTATAGGTATCATTGATATGATCATTACTACATGAAAGAACAGGCCAAACAATTTTCCACTGACTGCATTAGGAAAAGAGATGCATTATAAATTCCAAGTGCTTAAGGCTATAAAATATGTAGCCTTTATTTTTAAGGACTGTTTAACCTTAAGCAAAATGTGGGTTACTGAATTGAAGACTGTACTCTGGTGGTGACTTTTGTTGATTGAGTGACCTTTTATAATCTCAGTGGTCCTTTCTATGAAACGTTTAATGAGAAGATGTTTGCCCGGGTTCCTTTAGTTTAATGAATTGCCTCTTCCTCACCTCACATAGTTTTTCAAGACTGACAATTACAGTGGCATCTGTGGTTCCAGGTATAAGTGAGTGACTTGGCTTGGGCAAACATGGTACCCTCCATATCCACAGCTATTGGTCTAAGCATGGTAGACATATCTACAGTAATACTCTTCAAAGTATACAATCTAGTAAATCTGAAAAAACAAGTTCCAAAACCCACTTAAACCTGGTACTAATTTTGGTCAACTTCCAAACTACATGAGTAAGATCTGCTCAAAGAATGAAGTCTGCACAGAATAAAGTAGCCCCAGGAAACGTAGAAAGCAATGCAGACCTCTGAGAACATTATTAGAGTACCTGGATCCAGCTGAGCCAGAAGCAGTCTATCCTTTAACCGTTGAGATATGTAGGGCAATAAGTCCTTCACCCTCTTTTCTCTTCTATTTTCTTACTATACAACTTTCTAAAATTAGTACACTTTTTAATTCATTAGAGAAATGTCTTATTTAAACTGTCAAGAAAAATGAGTAAAAATAAATGTTTAGGATTTCCTCTGCTAGTTATATCTTTTCTCTATTACTCTGACCTCTTAGATTTTATACTAAAACTTTTTGTGAAAGACAATATATATGGAAGTGAAGTTAAAGGAATAAAATGAACTTAATGTTAGATTGTATTTGGGTCATCAAAGAAGAGGCAAAGGGACAAAGTAATCATGAGAATAAAGGTCTGAGGGACAGAAGACATGGGTTTTAATTCTGATGTTCCTTGAGTTTGTCTTATGGCATTTAGTGAAAATAAAGTTTATTGACTCAAATAAATAGAGGATTAACCAACCATTGGTTCCAAATTAAGTTCCAGAATTTCTAAAAAGTCTGCAAAGATAGCAAGGAGGCTCTTTAACCCTATTTTTAAAAATAGATTTTAAAAATCTATTAAGAATCATGATGTAATGGGGAAGATTCCTGCCCAAGCCAAAGCATCCTCATATTTTTGTTAATGTGTGTGCTCTTATTTGAACTAAGGCTCATAACTTTGGCTTTCTCGTGTAAACAAAAAAGGTTATGATTTGTGGATTGTATATGCCTTTGATTAATAATAAATTGGTAGTCAATTATTATTTAATAAACTCCATGGGCTTGGAAGACCACAGCCAGATGGTCCTGTGGTTCCTGACCTTTATTTCCCCAACAAGGACTCTTATTATTTTCTTCTCTCTTTTGAAATGTTTCAAAATAACCTAAGGAAAAGTATGTGCTTTGGTGACCTATAGATTGGAGTTTTGCTTCTATGTTTAGAATAACTAGTCAAGTGTTCCTCTGAATCTTAGTTTCGTCATCTTTAAAATGGGATTGCTGGTACTACAGCTCAGAATTGCCTTAAAGTATGTATAAGATTTTTGTTCATCTCATTGTTGATGCTTCATAAATATTGGTTTTCCTTCCAGCTCCAAGATTTTTTGATATCTCATTTCTACCTTGACTGTAGTATATTGCAAATGTGCCAGACCACAGGCATCCACAGGATTAAAAAGAGAGTACTGCTTTATTGAAAATGCATTAATAAAAACTTAGGCAGATTTAGTAATGGGAGACTAATGGAATTTGAAATGCATCATATAACAGCTATAACACTAAGACACATCGTTCACATAACAAGTATATTCAAAGAGAATGTCACGAATTCAGTAGTTACAAATACCCAACTGTTACAGAATGTCTGGGATGAGAACTTTAATTATACCTCCTTTAATGAAGTGTTAACATTTGAGATTCGAGAAAGCAAAAATTATCTGACCCACTTAAGACCTTTAGTATTTAGAGCAAATCTGATGAGCAAACTGCAACAAGTTACAGAAGGATGTGCCAGTGACGCTCCTGCTTTCTATAAGGCTGCCTGTATCAAAGTGAGAATTTTCCAGAAAGGCTCAAGGAGACTAAGGATGTTTCTGAAAGAGAGATCAGACTAATGCTTTTTGTAAGATCTAAACAAGATGAAAAATATATCATTACCACCTGCTGACTTGCCTTTAAACATGTCAGTCTTCAGGTGTTTCACAAATTATCCACAAAATTTAAAAGCTTTTGCAGAGAAATTTGGAAATCACTCAAAACTGGAGAAGCTAAACACCTTTGTAAGGCCAGCATAAACGTGCATAGATACTCAAAGTGGACCCACGTTTTCCAAATCCAAATTCTTTTCCAAGGCTAATATGGAAATTGTATTTCTGCTCCATGCAGAATCTGAGGAAATCCATAGACACTTTCCCAAGAATAATTCATATATGGACACATACACAAATTTGTTCAGGGGCATCAGGGACACCTTGAAACTCACAGTGTTCCTTAGATAAATGATCCATGGTTTATTTATCATCTGACAATGTTGATAATTGTGCCAGTCTGGTAATAAAGTTTATCAGTAACTGGTCTCTCTAGGCAATATCTGTAACCACCACAACCCAAGGAGGATTCGTGGGGGAAGTGGGGACAAGTATTTGGTTGCAGGATCCTATATTTAATTTTGTTATGACCCAGACAGAGCTATCCCCAAAATGTGTGAGACCCTGAGCGTCAGACTCAATGTGGATTCTGTTCTGGGCTCGAGGCACCTCATTTGTCACTGCCAGCCTGGTGGCTCCCAGGCACTGGAGGGGATTCATCAAATTTCCAGAGAGACGCGGTAAATAATGGAGGCCCCTGAGGCACAAGGCCCCAAATACAGGCCTCACCTGTTGGATCCAAGGTGATACTATGTCCAAGAATTGATGAGTCTGTAAGAGAGAGATTTTCATTAAATAATTTCATAGAAACAGAGAATAGAATGGTGTTTTCCAGTGAAAAATGGGGTAATGTAGGTCAAAGGTTACCAATTTTCAGTTATAAGAAGAAGTTCTGAGGATCCAATAATTGGGTATTGTATACTTGAAAGTTGCTGAGAGTAGATCTTATGCATTCTTACCACACACACAAAAACAGAATTAACTATGAGGTGATGGATTTGTTAATTATCTTGATTTTGGTAATAGTTCCACAACATATATGTGTATCAAATCATCATGTTGTACACTTTAAATATATATAATTTCATTTTGTATTCCTCAATAAAGTTTTTAAAAAAACTGTCGAAACCAAAACTTTGCTGAGGAAAAAAAAAAAAAAAAAAAAAAAAAAACCTTGCTCTATTGTGTTGGAAATGGGAAAAGATCTGGTTTTTATTATTTTCACAAAATTCTCTTTGTAGGTCAAGAAATATGTGCCAGGTCCTATGCTGGGCACTTTGTCTATATCAGTGGTTTTCAACCAGGGATGATGATGTTATGCTCCAAAGGGACATTTGTCAAAGTCTGGTGACATTTTTGTTTGTTACAACTAGGAGGAGGGTGCTACTGGCATCCACTGGATACAAGCCAGGAAAGCTGCCAAACAAACTAGGATGCACAGGATAACCTCCAAAAACAAATAGTTTTCCAGCTCCAAATGTTAATAGTGCTGATGTTGCAAAACCCTGGTCTATATTAATTATTTTCTAGTGTTGTGTAGATTGAAGATGTCAGTATCTCCATATCCTATGCATAAAATGGGCATGTTAATTAAATTACTCATATTATTCAGAGATTAGAAAAAAGGCTAAGATTCTCTTCAAGGTCCAGCTCACTCTCTACACAGCCCCCAATTTTCAGCTTTTTCTGTATCTCATCTTATGTTTCATAAAAGGAATTTTATGAGTATAACTTTCATAGTTCTGGGAGTATCTCTTTGTTATGTCTACATAACCCTGATCTTCTACCATCAAATTTTGAAACCTTCCCAACTCTGCCTACCTTCATACATACACTTTGTTTCACGTGTGGACTGAGGATTTAGTTTCTATTGTAGAATGCAGCCTTGCAGTCTCTTTTTGAATTGAATGCTGAAGAAACCTTAGCTTTAATTAAAATGATAGTATCGCCATTTAAAGGCTAAAATATCTACAAGGACACAAGTAATAATGGCCCAGTTTTATGTGGCTTAGCAGGCTGGCTATCACAAGAATGCTTCATAGGCACCTGGTTTGCTCTGAGAAAGAGGAAGGCTGCTTTTCTAAAGATATGAATTCTGCATCTGATTGCTTCTGCGAAGAACATTTTAAAAGGGTTAGTCACCTCTGGCTAAAAAAAAAAAATCACTTTGTGGTAAAAGTTTCATAGTATGACTGCAGTATAAGTCCCATTGACTTTTCCTCAGCAAGCTTGTGTAATGCTTGCAAGCTGTTGAGGAATACAGACGCCGCACAGCTGCAACAGGAATAGGGCAGGTAGGGTCTGTTGTGCATCTCATAAAAGGTGGCTTGGACAAAGGAAGGGGTTTGGAAGAAAAAAGCCAGGTGATCAGAAAAGCATATGACCTTCCTAATCCTCATTCTTAGCTAATAATCTGGCTTTCTATTTCACAAGAAAATACATGGAGGACTTCTGATTGACCAAGCCATCATGATTATCCATCCCTATTTATAGTTGCCAATATAGGTCTACATTCTCTCCTGTTAATTTGGATGGTCTTGCTTGTCACATAAGTCAATCCTCTCACCAATGTACTAGATTCTATCCCGTTTCTTCTCTAATTTCCATCATTGTAGTAATTCTTCTATTTTGTTGCTGCCTTCTAAAACCTGATACCCCTCTCCTCCAGTGAATTTTCTCCAAGCTCACATAAAATGTTTTTAATTTCTCCATAACAAAAGCGTTTATTACCCACCTTACTTCCTCATTTCTTCAGATCACTGTTAAAATGGCCTCCTTGTTGGTGAAGTCTTCCATGATGACCCCTGTCCTTCAGCATTCTTTATCCTCCTTGCAATATTTCATTGTTCCCCATGGTGGGGGTCATAACTTAATATGTTATATGTGGATTTGTTGATTGTTTCCTTTATTCATTGGAATGCAAGTTCCATGAAGGTAGGGACCTCATGGTCTATTTTATTCTTTGCTGTATCCTCTATACCTAGAAAAGTGTTTAGCACATGATTGGCCGAGGAGAATACTGGGGTAGGGTGATAAATAGTAACTAGAAAGTAGCTTGGCAATGATGGAATCAGAACAAAGGGCATTAGCTCAGGGATATCACTCTTTGCAATTGCTGTGGCTGTGTGAGCCTGGCATTTTCATCCCCACTACGGAGTTACATCTTACATCAAGCATTAAGGTATATTTGAGTCCATAGCCATGAACCCTCTCCATGGATAATGCTGAAAATATTGATGTATGTGTATACTCTGGGAAATCCATTTCTAGCCTCTATATATCTCTTTCTCCACTTTTTTACACAATATGGTCTTTAGATAGAATCTGGAAAAATGTTATAGTTTGAGCTGTCACAATGCCCTGATATTTCAAATCCCAAAAAGAGCCTGAATTGAACAGAGGTATGATGGACCTGCCCACCATTTAATTTGCATATGGATCCAAGCCTCTTCCAGAGATAGAACTCATCATCCTAAGTAAAGAAACCAAGAAGTCAAGGTTAACCTAGAAACAAAGCCTTAGTTTTCACATGTCACAAACAGATGTCTCTGTTCTCAAACAGAGAAAGTAATCATGGTGCTCTGAATACCAAGGCTTTAAGATGCTCTGTGACAAGATTGGAGACACATCTTCTTTTCTGTATTGCAATCTGTTAATGGGCCATCAAACAATAATTTCCTGTATACAAGAGCTTAACTCAGGCTCCCTGAAGCCAAAAGAACTCTTTCTGGCCCAGCCGCAGAGGATCCTTTTCCATGCAGAGTTCGCTAGCTAGACCAGCAGGGACTCAAGGATGGTTTCAACGTCACCTCTTCAGTGCTAGCAGAGGCCCTCTCACACATTCTTGTATTGGTTCCTGCAATCTTCTAAGGTGTCTGTTGGCTACATACATATCTGTTTCCTCAATACAGGCCTCAACAACCAGAGTACAGTCTCTGGCCTCTGCAGGATACCCTCCTTCCACAGAGAGCTACTTGGTATTTATCAGTAGAGGCCTTCAACTCCCAAGGTCCCAGACCTGAGTCTCAGGGTGTCTTGACCACCTACAAAACCCCCAGTGCATGTGAGAGAATTCCCAGTGGGAGCAGTAACCATGCCAGAAGTGCGGATGCTTCAGGAGACTGTGAATAGTCTGTTTCGTCTCCATTTGTTGTCTGCTGTTAGTTGGTGGTAGCCACGTACAAGCAGTTAATGAAAAGAAAAGAGAAAAATAAAAAGCAAGCACATTTGAAAGAGCTCCTGGGATCTTCCAGAAATTCTTGGAAAATAGACACCTTTCTCTTGGCCCAGCGTTAAAAGATAGGGGCAAGTATTAGCAAAACAAAACTTACAAAACCTTTAGGACACTCACTCAGAGGAGGTCTCACTTTTCTGAGTCATATCATCATAAACTAGATGCCAATGTAAAAATGTACTGTTTACATCGTCAATGCTCCTATACAGAGGACCCACATCATTATATTTCAATTGATTTCTATTTTTTCATGTGTCTTTTAAAAAATTTATTTATTTATTATACTGATAGAATAGATAAGTTCATAATCAAAATTTTTGCTTGAAGAGGGTGTGATCAGGAAAAAGGGACTGGGAGGACACTAAGGGGAACTTTTTACAGCAAAGGTGAAGCCTAAGGGACTGTGAGGGGAATGGAAAGAGTTCACCTCTGTGCTGTGAATGGCAGGAATATTCTTGGCATTATGTCTCAGTAGACAGAGTGTTTCTGTAAAGGGAAGCACTTTTCTCTTTCCTGGTTCCCTGATGTGGGGGAGCGTCTTCCCACATACTTCGTTGAGTTTCCTCTAGTCACAATTTCTAAAAATCTCTATTTAATATGATTTCTTCTCCCAAAACTTCTGGGGATGCCTACTATCTATAGCATCAGATTATGAATCTATGCTTCTGATTACATTTTTTTCTTTAACAGAATTTCATATGAAGATAACACGGGGAGGCTAAAGCCTTGCATAATCCCTATTCTCATTGCAAATGGAAATATTATCAGTGACATATACCAAGTAGTTTTTTTAAAAAAGGAAGACTGGAATTAGTAGTTTTTTAATTTATTTTCATTTTCTGAGACCAAAAGCCTCTGTTTCTCTCTCTGCTGGGCTACCACCTGTCCCCAGCAGATGCTTTCCTTATTAATCCTTCCACGGTGACCATTGCCAGCTCATTCCCTGAACTCTCAGGGTTCTTAACAGGAGAACTTCTTTTCTTTCCTGAAGTTATTCTCTCTCTCTTTCAACTTCTCTGCCATTTTAGTTCTCTTGGTGTACTCATCTTTCCTTCTGCAGACTATATTACTGGACGGGAATGGAATTCTAAAATCCTTGGTAATCTGTAAAATTGGTTTATAGGCTCCCAAGAAACACTGCCTTCTCTGTGGTTGGTTTTCTGACCTGGGGGAAAATTGTTTGACAAAAGAAATAAGCCCAATTTTCCCTTACACTCTGCGGGAAAACAAAGAAACCTGTAAGAAAACTGAACTGCTTTATAATTATGTCATATCAATTTAATTATGTTAAAATACGATAGCGGTTTTGCATTTGTCTTAATTCCCTCCAAATTACATCAGTTCCATAAATAGCCTCTGATCGCTATTCCTCTTTTTGTCTGTCTTGGAAATTATATGATGTGATCATAAAAGCAAGTGTTTCTATGCCCAGTTTATTAGAGAGAACTCTCCCTATGTCCTCATGTCTCCATGAAGGAACATTCACCCCCGAGATGGAAAGCACTGTGAACCCATGTCTATTTCTGAACTTGAAGAGGCAAGAGATATAATTAATTATCAATCTTTAATCCCAATTGAGCTTCATTACCATATGACCTTGAGCTAATTACTTAACTTCTCTGAATCTTACCTTTCTAATCTAGAAAATGGGGATTAGTAATACTATACCGCATAGGATTATCTGAGATTTAGAAAGATAAATTAGGTCAAAGGCACCTTGTGCACTACTTTGCATATGATAGGTGCTCAGTAAGCTTTAGATCCTATTACCCCATATTTTTACAGCCTTTTGGTACCTTTCTATAAAAGTTGACTCCATGGTTCAAACCAACCCTTTGGATTTATTTCATTATGTTCTGATTTGTTTTGAGGACTTATTGAAATAATGAATGTAAATATAAATACAGTTCCCAATATAAATTAAGTTCGCAATAAATCATAATTATTATATTTCAGTATCTTTACATTATATAGCCACTCATTTCACTCTTCTTCTGGATAAGTCTGTTTGAAGAGGCAAAGATTTCTCTTGAATCAGTTGATTCATCAGCTGATGGATCTTGCTGTGTCACAATTGGAAATTCTGGCCCAGATTAGGCAGAAAATAGGGAATGGAGAGATACATGGCATGGAAACAGGAAAGGTCAATTATAGAAATAAAAATTTGCCCCAATTTTCCTTATTATCATAATCTCTGAAGCTCATCAGAAACATCCTCAAAGGCTTGATGTGAAATGAACAGATGTCTTGTCTTTTAATTTAATTTCTGCTTAATTTTATGCAAGGACGAACCGTTTTTCCTAAGTCATTTTTATTACAATTCATACAAGGAAGACCTCTTGCAAGTAATTACTTCTTAAAACTTGAGGGAATAAATCACAGAACTTTAGGATTAATAGGAAATAAAGGCATGAATCTTCCTTACATGCCAACAGAGAACCCCCTGAAATAATATGGTAAAATCATGAAACACTAAAAGAGAGACTGGAGTAGAATGAAAGATCTTTTCCAAATGCCTTATTTTGTTGCCTGGAGAAATTGAGCCTCCAATAAATCAAGTAAGCTACCAAGTACACAGCTGATATATGTTATAAACCTGTGCCATTCCTAGGACTGAATCTTCACAAACACCTGGAGATGAATATTAAACTCTGGGAACAGAAGTTCTGTAACTTGCCAAAGGATCTCAATAGTCATTTGCTAAAATAGGACTAAAGATATAAAACTCAAAAATAGTGGCAAGAGTGATGAGGATTAAACAGTAAAATTTTCTTATATTCCGTTCTTAATTTGTGCCCAATATTGTACGAGATATGTTGAATGCATTATTTTTTCAACCACAGGAGGGCCATTTCTACTGCCTTCCTCCCAGAAACATCAAGGTATTCTAAAATGATAGTTGAAAGGCAGGGAGGGTCAATGCCATTGGCTCCAAGTTCAGATACTAGGATTGACCCCTTGGGGAAACCAGGAAGAAACAGGCGGTTGTTAGCTTATTCTAGGTTTAAAAAATGTTTGCTACAGTTCAACATTTAGGATTTAGTTCTGATTCCTTGGAGACCACTATTTCACTTCTAAGATAATTTCCCTCAGGCATAAATGGGGGAAAAGGAGTTTTTGGAAAAGCGTATCAGCCTAGTCATATTTACTAGAGTGTAAGTATTTTTCAAAAATAACTCAACTGTCAATATACACTAAAACAGGACTATTAGGAATTAAAATGTAAAGTTACATAAGATTGCCAAAAGCACAATAAATTACATAATAAATCTGGTCAGAATTTACTTAGGAGACCTTCCCACATTGTGAATTTAGCTTCTCTAGGCTAAAAGGCAGAAAAATTAGGACTATTTAGCAAAAATGGCCCTTTAAGATTATCTAGCTCAACACAAAATTCTACATTTGCAAAGACTCAGAGAAGTGAAGTGATTACCAAAGGTCTTATTTACTGGCTCAGGAAAGATTAGGATACACAATTTATCACCCCAAATCCAGTGGTATTTTCACAAAGCCATGCTGTCTCCCTAAATGTTAGCTATACGTCAGATAGATAGATAGACAAATTTTCCAAAAATGAAACTTTCAAGAATGCTAACATTTAAGGATGTAGTAGCAGGATAGAAGCAAGGGAAGAAGACTAAGAAGAAGTAATTTCAGTGGCATATGGAAACTTAGGAAGAAAAGATGAAGTCAAGGGATCTAACAATACTCACAACTTTAAGTGGAAGGATTATTTAATATTGAATTTGACAGTGAAGGGAATGATAGAATAATAGACTAAAGACATATTGGATAGAAAGTTGTCTTTTTTTTTTTTTCTTTACCATCCTGTTTAAAGTTTGGAGAAGATGGTGAGGAACAGAATGAAAGCATACGTAGGTGAGGAAGTGGACATATGTCCATTAGGAGCTCATTGGCCTACAGGTAAAAGGTTGTCACTCAGTTATAGCAAGTTGTTGTGTAGAGAGATGCTGACTTAGTTTTGCCAAGTTGTCTCATTTTTTTTTTGAGAAGCAGAAAGTCTAGATTGCTTTGTGATGTATTCCATTTTCTCTAGAAGCATGAACGGGTGAAATAAACTGTATTTCTTAGTGGATTCAACTTGTAAGTGACTAGTTCAAGCACTTAGTGCATTGTTATCAATATGGGGCAGTTTACAATGAGATTTCCAAATCATCTACAGACCAGATGATTTCTTCTTTCCCCATATTGTTTAGGAAAGGCCTTCCAGAGACATGCAGAAGGCCAAGGATGAGAAGGGAACTCTCATACATTGCTGGTGGGAGTGTAAACTGGTGCAGCCACTGTGGAAAACAGTATGGACATTCCTCAAAAAATTAAGAATAGAAATACCATATGATCCAGCTATTCCACTGCTGAGTATTTATCCAAAGAACATGAAAACATGAATGCATAAATATACATGCACCCCTGTGTTCATTGCAGCATTGTTCACAATAGTCAAGATTTGGAAGAAACCTAGGTGCCCATGAAGGGACGACTGGATAAAGATGTGGTATACATACACAGTGGAATACTTCTCAGCCATAAGAAATGATGAAATCCAGCCATTTGTGACAACGTAGATGGACCTTGAGGGTTTTATGCTAAGCGAAATAAGTCAGAGGGAGAAAGCCAAATACCATATGATCTCACTCATAAATAAAAGATAAAAACAACAACAAACAATCACATAAAGACAGAGACTGGATTGGTGGTTACTGGGGGGATGGGGAGGGCAGAAGGGATGATTAGGCACATGTGTGTGGTGATGGATTGTAATTAGTCTTTGGGTGGTGAACATGATGCAATCATATAGAAATCAAAACATAATGATGTACACCTGAAAAAGAAAAAAAGAAACTTGGCCAATGCTAATACTAAGGAGTAGGCAAAAGAGAGAAGTCTGAAAGAAAACAAAGAGAGTAGTGAGGTAGAACTAAAGAGAATCATGACAAGTGGAGTGGAGACTAGAGCATTTGAAGAAAACAGTGCAGACAGCTGCATCAAATTCAACCAACTCTTCACAAAAGCAGATATTGAAAATAATCATTGAGTTTGTCAATCATTAGGCTGTTGGTGGGTATTATGTTAGTAGTTTTATATTAACAAAATAAGATTTCTAAGTGTTTGGAACCAAAATGAGGTTATAGAATAGACAGATATTATGAGCATCACTTTTGAACTGCAGCTACTTGTAACTATCTACTCTCCCTTCTCCAATGGGTCCAATGAGATCCAGAGCTTTTTGATGAGGAGGAGACTTGACCCATAAAGATTGTCAAAGAGAAAGATATGACCATTTAATAGACCCATTTAGCTACAGCAAAGATGACATTAAAGTGACTAGGAAGACATAAGGAAGGAAAAGCAAATAATATTAGCTAGCAGAGGAATTTGAATGCCATGCTCAAAACTCCAACCTTATTATGTTAACAAGTTTTTAATGGAACACTCTTCATATATTCATTGTGTGAACACTGACACAAACCCTCCTAATTCTCATAGCGATGTAGGGTTTCTCCTCATCTTTCAATGGGTATAATATTAAGGTACACCGTAGTGGCCACATTTAATAATCTGTGTCACATCCTCTCAGACCAACCTCTGATTTCAAGCTGCAGCTGTAGTAGACAATTCTTATGCATCAACAGAGTGCAGCCTCTAAAGTTTCCACCATATCTCTCTGAATTTCTACTTTGCGATTTTTGCCAAATTCTTGGGAGTTTGCTCTGCTGATGTACTGGAGAGCCCAAATAAATAAGGGAACTAGCATGCCTAGTTGTCAGCCTCCACCAACGGAGAATGCGAACAGTGGACAAATGCCTCTGTATCTCATCCTTCAGAGTGACGCATTCCACGTGGTGCCTCAGAAGCAGCCAGTAGGATTAAGCCCCATTTGTCCACAGTGGGAACTAGATCCTTGTCTCAGGCTCTGCTTTCTGGAGAACTCTAAGACACCTAGAATATCTAGGTAATTTTCCTGAGGTTTATTAGATAGAATTGCATCCTGCTGTCAGAACTTACTGTTTATTTCACTCAGAGGCCCTTCTCTTTTGCACTATATAAGGGCATCTCTCCACCCAAAGGCAATTGAAGGTTTTGGGAAAGACAAGGAGAGGCTTTCTGGGGTTTTAAGGAAGATATAACTGGCCGAGGTGGGCAGGATAGTGTGGAAACAGAGATCCCCTAGGAGCAAGGGAAGTAATTACAAGACAGTTCTGTTCTAGCAGTGTACTCTCCCTCGCCACACAGCCCCTAACTGAGAAATCTTCTGTAGACTTCACATGGAGAAAGATGGCTCTCCACGTTTGCCCTTTCAAAATTTACTTCCCTTCTCATGAGAAAAGCAGACTCCTGGGTCCTACAGTTTACTCTTTTTTCCCTAGGTAGTCATTGTTTCCTTTGCAATTTCAGCAGTATTTTTGATGGCTTTGACAGTTCAAACTCGCCTGACATTTCCAAAGCAGCATACAATGAGGAAACAGCTGAATGCTTGATTTTATAAGTATTTTCAAAGAAAAGAGAGGCATCTCTTCCAGCTTTGTCCTCGCTTATCTTAATGAGCCTTAACTTGATAGATTAACCAAGCCAAACTTAGGAGATTTTGCTATAAAACTTAATAAGGGTCTTACAAATGGATTTGACCTAGTGTTTGAATACCCACTCAAAATACTGAACCCTTTGAGATCAGGGAAGAGGGTTATTAAAAGAAACATTGGCTTGGGCCAGCCTGGTGGTGTAGCAGTTAAGTTCATGTGTTCTGCTTCCATGGCCCGGGGTTCGCCAGTTCAGATCCCGGGCGTGGACCTACTCACTGCTCTTCAGGCCATGCTGAGGCGGCGTCCCATATAGAAGAGCTACAACTCTACAACTAAGATACACAACTATGTACTGGGGCTATGGAGAGAGAAAAAGGAGGAAGATTGGCAACAGATGTTAGCATTGGGCCAATATTCCTCAAATAAAATAAAATGAACATTGGGGCACTAAAGGGCAAAATACCTTTGGAAAACTATTTGAAACAAAATGTTTAAATAATGAGTAGCACAAAATTCCACGTACTGGAAACATGGCCCACAGGAAATGATACCAATATGACTCATGTGAGCATGGGCATCATCATATATGGGTCTTCTCTAAAAGAACTTAGGATAAAAAAATACATAAAATAAAGACAACATCATTATTTTCAACCAAAATGTTTTATAAGAGGATGGGTATTGTTAAATGGAAAGTCTTTTTGTTCTGTTGGGTTTGGATGTATGAAGGTGGGCCTGGATTGTAGCAGAAAGAGTGCAGGAGAAATGAATGATTCTTCCTTGTTGAGTAAGAAAACTACTGACTTCCTGGTAATCCATGTGGGAGTGAGGAAAAAGAGAGTGAAGGGAGGACATCTTGAGAGGATATGAAGAGGGCAATTATGACTGAAAAATAGTTTAAATTTTTTCATGGTGGGATAGCCAAAGTCTATTTTAAAGGCCATAGACTTAGTGTGCACATTGAAATTGTTACAGGTGCGATGTAAGCCAGTGTCCTATTATGTCCCAACTCCCACAGTCCCAGCAGAATCCCATTCTTCTATAGTCTATAAAATATATTATACTACACAATGCTGGCTGTGAAACAGGATTTTTAAGAGATCTGAGAAAAGAATTTCATTTGATACTTTTCAGAACAGAGACAGCACACAGAGATGCTGGTACAGAAGCAGAGTGATCAAGGAAAGGCAGCTCTCTACCCGTCCCCATTCTCTACCCAACATCTGTTTGCTGAAATCTACCTACTGGAGGGCTTTGGATGTCCAGAGGGATTAAAAGAGGGGATTTAGCAGATATATCTATTTAAAAGGGGCCAGAGAACCCCAGCTGACGTTTGACTTACACGGGTAATAGTATCATGAAAATACATATTAACAGTTAAAAAGAAAAAAATAAAACAATATAACTAACCAGAAATTCATCTTTTCTTTATCTTCTGTGACTATCATGAATATTAGCTGCTCAGCGTATGAGGTGTGGAAGGGAAAGGGCAGAGCCATAGACTCAAAGTTAGAAAGATACCTAGTCTAGTTTCTAGGATTTTTGCTGTGTTTTAAAAAGGATGTACAGTTTATGGGATCTTCCATAAATTGCCCCCCACCCCCGAGAGGCATAGTGACTTACTCTGAAACATCCCTTGTGACTTTGGGGAACTCAGCTTGAGAATGATGGATGCAGTTCAATGCTCGCATTTTGCAGATGGAGAGATGGCGGTCCACATAGATAAAATGATTCGCCCAAGTGTATAGACCTGTGAAGGATGGAAGTGAGCTTGGAGACTAACATATATTAGACTCAATCATATCTTTTCTCTAGCATATTGCTGTATCTATCTTACCTACGATCCATGTAGATTATAAACAGTTAGCTCTAGGTCTTTTACTTTTCTGTTTACTGCTGCTCCCCAAACCACCAGCTTCAAATGAAGTTCCTTATATTTAAATACATAAAATTTTGGATAAAATAAGTCTAGGTTACATTTACTCTTTAAATATATTTTTTCAGTCATATAATCATTATCATTTCCCTGCCACCAATAAAACTATTATTGCCGCCACCAGCACCATTTTATCAACATCTCCACTTTATAAATAATCTATAATCTCTAATCCCTTTCCCACAAAGGGTAGGTGCCAAAAAGTATCTTTTGTCTTGTTGGCACCAAGTGGTAGATGATAATACAAAACATAAGCCAAGAAATGATTAGAATGCTTCCCATAAGAAATTGGAACAATATGCTCGGAAGAAGAATGAGGGTTAAGAGAGAAGAACAAAGATTAAATAAACAACAGTAGCCAGAGAAATTAGATGAAGAAAGAAACGTGAAAAAGAGATCTAGACAAAGATGGAATGGGGCAAAAAGAAAGCTGTCAAAATAAGCACAACATTGGATATGATAGAGAGGTTGAAAGTAATGAAGGCTGTGACTGTGGTCAGTATCATGGACACGATTGTCATTTTCCTATACTTTCCCTGGTCCTTTACTTATGAATTTATGCTTTAGCCACAGAGCAGTTCAAGACCAACAGTAGCTTCATCCAGTCTAGTTCATAGTTCCCTAGAAGATGGATCTTGTAATGATAATAAAACAATACAAGCAGGGAATAAAATTATCTGCTTTTAACAGAGTTAAAAAGAGAGAGTAGAGAGGAAAGAAAAACTGATTGGCACAGGAAAGAACAGTGAGCACTCTCTCTGTCCTGCTGGTCTTCTGATGCTCCTCCGTAAATTTGTACTCTTTGCCCGAGGAAAAGAAGATCTAGTGTCTTATTTCATTAATATCACTGGATGTCCTGAGGTCTCCAAAAATTAGATAACACTTGTGATTTCCAAAAGTCATCAATAATTTGAACTTAATATAATCTATCTTTGTTTAGTGAGCACACACTGACTGGAAGATGAAACAAACTTGGCACATTTGAGAGATAAAAAATGTAAAAGCATCTATCAAGCCGTGGACATTTTTCAACTAAAGGATGTATTATTGCTCATATTTTACAGATGAAAAAACTGAGGCTTAGGTTTGTTAAAAAACTCTTCTGTGGAAGATCCGGGCTGGTAGTTGTGAAGTTTAGATGAGTGAATAAAGCTTTTTATTGCCTTGGCTGGAGATGAGCTACTGCATAAGGCATTATGACAGCCAAAATAATAGTGAAATAGCCATGAGTTATTTTTATATACATTATGAGATAGGTTATATTGTAATATCACTGACTTGTCTGTGGCTGTTTTTTAATCCCTCTCATAGTGCCACGGGAAATTCTAGAATATTTGAAAGAGTGCTGCAAACACAAAAGTTCATATCCTAAATTGCTGATGAAGATTCATCAGTAATACTCAGATTTTCTGTAAGTTCTCAAAATTGCCTCAGAATCAGTCTCTCTTTGGCTTTGTCCTATTCCAAGGCTAGATAGACCACATGCCCAGTTGAGAAGGTATCAGTCTTTACTCTTTCTAGGTGATGATATGGTTGAATCTCAGTAGTTTCTTTAGAAACTGTATCTAAATAGTTATGACAAACACAGAACAGACTGGGATGTGACTTTCAGCTCCTGAGAAGTCTCTTAGCACCACACTTTCCCCATTATCAGAGTTAATAAGGCCAATTTACAGGGAGCAAAAGACAAACATTCTAGTGAGTCAGGATAAGATAGGAGGGCATCTAGTTAGCCGTCAAATTAGTATCAGCTTACTTTTATTTTTTCAGTTTTGCACATAACACTCTTACTACTGTGTCCTTAAAGTGGAGGTATTTCTCTTATACCCTGCTGCTGGAAGTGTAAATTAGTGCATAACTTCTGGAAAGCTGTTGGAATCATGAATCAAAAGCCCATAAAATGTTCATACATCTTGACCTAGTCATTGTAATTCTGCTCCTAGGGAATTTTTCCTGAGAAGCAAGTCACAATTATCAATCAATATTTATGTACAGTGGTATTTATTACATCAATAATTATAATAGGAGAACATTGTAAACAATCTACATTTACCAACATTAGACATAGAATATTAAGAAATTATTAAAAATCAGTTATATGAAAGTATTGAATGGCATGAGAAATGAAAATGTAATATTAATGAAAAATAGATCCTAAGATAACATCTTATGGTATCATGTACTGCAGTATAATAACCTGTGTGTGTGTACATATATGTGTGTGTACATATGTATATATACACACAGATGTATATATTTATACGTACACACACACTATATATATATGATATAATCTTAATTGGGATAAAAATATATAAATAAAATAAACAGAAGAAGAAAATGACCAGAAGAAAAAAATATTAATTGTAGTTCTCAGTAGTTGAATTTAGAGATGACTCATATTTTTTAGTTTTTGCTATAGCAATATCTCCTGAAGCAATCAAAATATTTTTATAATAAAAATAATACTCATAATTATTATAAAGAAAATTAGTCAGGGTAATAGGATAAAGAAAGGGAGAACAGACATAGACCAATGGAATAGAATAGAAATCCCAGAAGCAAATTCTCACATATACAGTTGAATTATTTTTGATGAGGGTGCCAAGACCAATAAATTAGTAAAGGACAGTGTTTTCAATAAATGATATTAGAAATACCAGATATGCACAGGCAAAAGATTGAAGTTGGACCCTTACCATACACATATAGAAAAATTTACTCAAAATGGATTAAAGACCTAAACACAAGACATAAAACTCTTAGAAGAAGATATAGGGGGAAGGCTTCATGACATTGGCTTTGGCAATGATTTCTTGCATATGACACCTGAAGCACTGGCAACAAAAGTGAAAATAGAAAAATTGAACACTATTAAATTAAAAACCTGTGCATCAAAGGACACAATTATCAGAATGAAAAGGCAACCTGCAGAATGAAAGAAAATATTTGCAAATCATATCTCACTAGCTGTTACTACTCGAAATATACAAATATAAAGAACTCCTACACTCAACAAAAAAACAAATAACCAAATTTACAAATGGGCAAATGACCTGAGTAGACATTTTTCCAAAGAAGATATACAGATGACCAACAAGCATATGAAAATGTGCTCAACATTACTAATTACAAGGGAAATGAAAATCAAAATCACAATGACATATCACCTCACACTCATTAGAATGACTGCTGTCAGAAAAACAGAAAATAACAAGTGTTGGCAAGGATGTGGAGAAATTAGAACTCTTATGCACCGTTGGTGGGAATGTAAAATGGTGTCTCCACTAGGGAGAACAGTATGGCGGTTCCTCAAAAAATTAGAGCTACCTTATGATCCAGCAACTCCACTTCTACTACAGATGAATGAATATGCATACAATAGAAGGAAATGCTGACACATGCTACAACAAGGATAAACCAGGAAGGCTAGTGCTAAGTGAAATAAGCCAGTCACAAAAAAACAAATACTATGTGATTCCATTTATTTGAGGTATCTCTGAGGTCAACTCACAGAAACAGAAAGTAGAATGATGGTTGCCAGGGGCTGAAGAGAGAGGAAAATGAGGAGTCATTGTTTAATGTGTGTAGAGTTTCAATTTTGCAGGATGAAAAAATTCTGGAGCTTGATTACACATCAATGTGAAAATACTTAACATTACTGAACTATATACTTTAATATGAATAAAATGGTATTTTTATGTTAGGTGTATTTTATCAGAATTTTTTGTAAAGGAGGATATGAGGTGGACAGAGATGGCCTCCCTGAGGCAGGAACTTGGGAGCAGAGATCTGAACATGAGGAACTAGCCATGGAGAGATCTGGGAAGAACTTTCCTGAAAGGGAGAAGAGCAGGTGCAGGGCTTTAAGATGGGACCAAGTTGGGGCATTGAATAAAAGAGAAGGTCACTGTGCTAGCACATAAGGAAGCACATGGGACATAAGATATGAGGGCAAGGAGAGCTTCAAGGGCCAAATTGTCCCACATTGCAGGGATGCAAGGAGTCTGGATTTAATTTTAAGAATGATGGAAAACCAATGGAGGGTTTTGAGAAGAAGGATGATCTGATCTTATTTATTTTATTATTACATTTTTTGTGAGGAAGATTACCCCTGAGCTAACGTCCATTGCCAATTCTACTCTTTTTGCTGAGGAAGATTGGCCCTGGGCTAATATCCGTGCCCATCTTCCTCTACTTTCTACGGGATGCCACCGCAGCGTGGCTTGACAAGTGGTGCATCGGTCCCTGCCCAGGATCCGAGCCTGTCAACCCCGGGGCGCCAAAGCACAGCATGGTAACTTAACCACTACATCACCGGGCTGGCCCCTGATTTTAAACTCTAGATGCTGTGGAAATAGTTTTATGAGAGCAAGAGCAGAACCAAGGACTCCAGTTTGGAGCTGTTTTGTCATCCAAAGCTAGAGAAAGAGGTGCTCTTGTATGACTTGGGTAAGTCACGCCCGCTTGCAGAGCCTTAGAGATCACAGATGTTGGCTTTCTCTTTGGGAAGTGGGAAACCAAAATCCATTCATCTAATAATTCTGTAATTCTGTGCTGGAATAGAGAGGCCTGACAATTGTGTAACACTGGCAGAATGAGGCTTAGGAAAGTATTTCTCTTAATTGATTGTCCAGTCTTTTTCCTGTCCCTGGCATACATGTTCTTTATAGAAATTCATGTTTGACCATTTTCATTTGGAAGGAATCTCTAATCAGTACTCTCATGTATATTGTCTTTTCTCATCTTCGTGCTTTTGACATGAATTCTCCGTGCTTGGGAGGACCGTGGGCTACAGCTGATGGGAGAACTTGGGAGAGAAACTGAACTGGAGACCCTGAAAACAATATTGATATGGAGCTTCTGCTTTCTAATTGTTTGCAAGCTCAGTGCAAATACTGTTTAAGGAAAACAGCACAGAATTTATATTTGGACAACACTGATTCTAAAATCTACCTCTAACACTTCGGCATCAGTTCGCTTTGAGGGAGCTTCACATGAAGAATATCAGGGCTGTTTTGGATCTCAAATCCCAGTTTCAACAGTCCTTTATTTCTTTCAACAATGTGTGCAGCAAGTCATGTCCTTCATCAGTAGCGACACAATATTGACCAAGCAGCACGGATGTTGAAAGCATTCAGATTATTTGTAATTCTAGCTCTGTTATTCTCAAGCTTTGTGAATTTAGATAATTTTCTTAAACTGACCGAGTCTTAGTTTGCTCACCTAAAAAGGAATTAATGATGCCTACACCTCGCATAGCGGGTCTCAAGCTTTTTTTTCCCTCCTCCTTTGACTTTCTATTTATGAGTGGGTGGAAAAATGGGTCTCAGTTTGTGCGTATGAGATGTGCATGGGAAATGTGCAAAGAGGTTTCCAAATATTCAGTTTTCAGATGCTTCATAGAGAAGGAACAGAAAGAAAAATCTCCAAGGATCTCACCAGCAAGGTAATCAATGGAAGGAATCTGGGGTAGGTAGCCTGGAGATAGGATTATAATGTTGATTCTGTCATTAGTTGGCTCAATTACTGTGTCCCCCAAAGGTGTCAATTCCTTTATTTGAGCCTAAGTTCCTCCAACTGTGAAACTGACCTTGGAAATCATTGACTGAGCTGGAAAGGTTTGTATAAAAATGAATCTGTATCTTATTCTCTCAAACTGCCTGCAATTAACTGTCTCCTTCTACCACAGGAGAAGAAGACTTTGGAGAAAAGCCAGGAAAATCTCTCTCTCTCTCTCCTTAGGATATTCAGTGTGTAACCAGGTTTGGGAAACACTGGATTAAATGACCACGTAGGCCTTCCTTATGTCAGGCTCTAAAATTCAGTGGCCTACTCAGTAGTCTCCTATGGCCCTCAGCCAACTCTGACGATGTCCTCTCTTAAACTCTAGGTTGCAGTGGATGAGGAATCATATCAGTTTTCTCACTTATTTGGGCTTTTTGAACTGATCAACAGGGATGAGAGATAGGCATCTGCACAGGGAGGCTTCAAAGAAAAGGAAAGATTAAACGATATAAGAGGTATATCATAAAGCCTGGAACTTTTTTCTGAAACTGGAAATTTGTTAGAGATCCAATACAGCCCTCATGACTAAATATATTCATTATGAATGGCCTCAACCTCAAGAACTCGTACCTTAAATAAATAGAGATTTATTGCTGCTCTTAAAACACGCATTCTGAAAGGGTAGCTGCCATTGTTGGTTTAACAGCCAGTGAGGTCAGGATCAAAATATCTGTCACATAACTGAAATTTTCCTCACTTTAGTTGACTCATGGTAAAAAGCAAAGGATGAAATGTTTCTAGGAATCATATCCACATTCTATACAGAATTTAGGAGAAAGAGTAAATGACGTTCCTTCAGGAAGGTTCTCCTTTCTTTAGATTTATTTCCACTTAAGAAAATACAATATCTCTTAGAAGGTCTTAAGTTCCAATACTTCATTCATTTTTTTTTCCTTTGGTTATGCTGTCATTTTAATTGTGGTACAATGCACATAACACTTTTATTTATTCAAGAAAAATCAAGAATGTTTCTATCAGTTAGTGTGGCAAAGATAGTGGTGTCCACCAAATATTCTTTCTGCTACCCACATCTCCCATCCTCCATTCAGTTAGGCAGGAGCATGTGACTAAGTTCTGGACAATATGATGAAAACAGGAGTTGCCTCAAGGGACTTCCAGGAAATCTCCTTAAAATGTAGTGTTTTATTTGTTTGAATTTATTTTGTTTTGTTTTAATTAAGCACATTACTTTCCTTAAAAATTCAGATACTATTAATTACAAGAAAAATGAATATTTTAGTAGTCTCTACTCTAAGATAATATGTGCAAACAGTTTGGGGGGAGAATTGCAAGCCATGCCTAAAAGGAATTTAAGATTGTTAATTTAAGATACAATGTGATGGGGTGAAAAAGGCTTAGGGTTATTTAGGCATGAGTTAAAGATTGAGAAGTGCTGAACTAGATGATATACTAGGAGTGTTGTGTTTGTGTTTGTCTAATGACAAGACTCCAAGTAAGTATAATTTCTCTACAGTTAATAGGAGAAAACTATAACTTAGAAAAATTAATTAATGTGTCCGTGCTGCTCCTCCACGGACCCCACTTTGAGTTTAAAAGATTTTGTAAGCACTCAATAAGTATTACTGTCTTTCATTTTCTTTCAGGTTTGGATTTTCTCTAATACTTTGCTGAAAATGGTCCTCAACATGTGTTTTATGATGCCAAATGAAGTAATAAAGTCAACACGCACTACTTTTGTAATACACAAAGTAAATCCTTAATCATTAATCAACCAACCATCCTATTAAACATGCAACAAGAAATTTGTTCTCTATCTCTTTAAGAAGAACCCAGATGAAGACTTAAGCTGAGAAAGTTTTAACAACTTTTTTGTCTTCTCAACATTTGTTGTTTACAATTGCCTCATAGACCAAGTTGATGGGGAAAAATAAGAAACTAAAAATAAACAAGGTCTTCCATTCACAGGGGTAATGCAGTTACATAAGTCAAAGTGGCAGGTCGTATGAAGCCTTCCGTGATTCCTTGGGTTTTCTGTCTCATTTCACTGGCTAGCAAACAGTGAAACAGTAGGATATATATTTTTCAATTAGGTTGTCAATATTTTGACCAAACAACATATTTATAACATTCAGGGTTACTGTTCTGTTCTAGAGAACCACTAGAAGCTGCTGTGCGCTGAAAGTCAGCTTGGAGATTTGAAACAACATGATTGAGTAGGGTGTACTAACTTGCTTCCCAGGTTTCATCTGCCTGTCAGTCATGCAGGTATAACACATTCATTGTCCTGCCTGATTATTATGAGAAAACACTCACCTGTTAATATTGCACCTACTTATCAGAAAATATTAACAGTAATAGTGACAGTAAAAAGAGTAAGATGAGCTAAAAATTAGAGACCTTGAGTCTATTTGAAATGAGTATTTACTGATAGGGAATCAGAATCAGAGTTCTACAAAGATAATGGATTAATTACTTCAATGCAAAATATCAATTTACTATTTCCAGAGTGGAGGGGCAGGAATTGGCTATTGGCCAGTCTTTTCTCTCACCACGTACTGTTTAATTTCTTATGACCATAGCTTTCATATGACTTTTGGGAAAAGAATGTGAATTTTGAGATCCTGCAGACATAGTTTCAAATCCCTGCTTTTTCATTTGCTAACCACATGACCTTGGGCTGGTCATTTAAATCCTGCGCCTTATTTCTTTACCTGTAAAATTAGCTCACTGATATTTAGCATAGATTATAAGAGAGAATCAAGTGAGTGAACAGAAGTGAATGCATATTATTAACCAGAAAACACTATACAAATGTTAGTTGTTATTATTGACATTGAAGGTCAGTAATCTCCCATGTTACAATTACAGGGAGGCATGTGTACAAAGGAAAATAATCTGTTAAGTGAATTTAAATTGCCTAACAATATTAATAGCTTTAATGCAGTTAAACTGATATAACTGAGCTGAAACTAAACACTGAATAAGAATATAAGGGGGTTAAATGAAAGGAAATAGGAAACCTATTGTTTTATAGATATATAATAAAAAGAAACATTTCCTTTTATTACAGAAATTTTCTCATCATCTTTATTACAGAAATCATCTTTATTACAGAAATTTTCTCATCATCTTCTCAATCAATAGAAGTCTATCCATAGCCTTTTAATATTTTTGTTGCTTTAAGTTTTCATGTGATCCCAAAGGAGACAATTATATCCAGAAGTCTAATTATTCAGTGTAATGAAACTGCCTTTGTTCTAACTGGGCTCTGCTTATTTCAAATCTCCATCTGAAGAATGGAGATATTAAGTGTCAATAATCAATTGACACAAATTATAGAGACTTCTGGGAAACACACACATATCAAGGAGAAGAGAAGTTTGAGATGGGTCCCAAGGAACCTCATTGTGATTACTTAGCATGCATTTTTAGAGATGCAAAGCAGAGATATTTGCATTCTTTGTCTATTTAAAATGTAAATAGAATACCTTAGGAGAAATTTACTCAGAAGCAATATTTAAATGTAAGAGTGATGCAAAACAAGGTGAGATCACAAGAAACTTCAGAAAGATTTCTTTCTTTATATTTTTATCTTTTTGTTTGTGTTTACTTTTTTAATTATAGCATATCTGGCTCACTGATTGGAGGCCACTGCCATACCTCCCACTCTCCACCACTTCAGTCCCTTTTAAATAAACCTGGTTTGCTCACAAAAGCACAGATCCTACTTAAACTGCCTAAATATCTGCTAGAGTCATTGAAACACCACTGGCAAAATTCTAACAGTCTACCTGTTACTCCAACTCAGCTACTCCATTCAATTTCTCTGCTTCACCTTGAGCTCTTGGTGTCATGTCCCTCCTATATACTTGGCAGTCTTTCAGTTCTTAGCAACAGAAAACATCTCTGATAAACTTCCACAAGTAAAAGACATGCATCGAAAATGTTGGACATCTGAAAGAAGATTGGCTACCTGAAGAAATCTCAGTCCATGAGTTTCTACTGCTTTTACTTCCTTCAAATGATTGTTTTTAACTGCCTTCTGTAACAGTATGTCTCCATTCAGATCTACATTACTAAGAAAGAATATATGATTAAAACTAACCAGTATTACAGGCGCACGTAGACTGGGCAAAGAGGTAGTACTCCTCCATCCCCCAAAAAGGCATATTAGGCATATGAATCCAAACACTACCCATTACCATTTGTTCATCATGTCCTCTCTACTGATGATATTTCCCATGAGCATACCTCTGGGATATACTTACATTCATACTTCAATAATTCCACTAATATTTGATTATGTACTATTTACTAGTCATTAATAGCCCTGAAACTCCAAGTGCTTAGAAGAAGATAGTCACATTTTCTGTTTTCAGAGAATACATTCTAGTGAAATGAAATGTCACTGTCAAAAATTGTCTTATTTGCTTAGTTAATCAGTCATGATATGAGTACGATTAATTGAGCAAGCAGAAGATCTTATACGAATAAGATCAATAGAGAGTGATGACTCTAGAAAGAGTTGTCAGAGAAGACATCTCTGGAGAGATGAAATATACTCTGAGGCCTGGATAATAAGAAGGACCCACTCAAGTGGAGATCTGGAAGAATATTTCAAGGCAAATTACAGGGTCAAATGTTTGGAGATGAGGAATCAACATGTCGGGAACATTGTGAGAAAAGGCCACAACGTAGGATGTGAAGTTGCAGAGGAAAGAGAGTGCTCTTTATGCTTATGACGGCTTATGGAGCTTGGTTTTATGCCAAGTGCAAATGGGAGTCACTAGAGGCTTTTAAGGGGGTGGCATGATCTGCTTTATGCTTTTAAAAATTCACTCTGGATAGTCTGTAGAATAGAGATTGTTGAAGAGTAAGAGTAGAAATAGAGACTTGATGAGAAATGATGATGTGAAAGGGGCGAGACGTGGTTGGATTTAAAACATATTTTAGGGGTATCATGTTCTGTGTTAGATGCTGGAGATACAGCAGGAACAAGTCAGATATAGCCCCTGCCCTAATAGAATTTTTAATTAGGTGAGGAAGATGGAATCTGAACGAGCAACCATGAGTATCAGGAAGAGTCTTCTTTGGAGATGCTCAGGAGCTTCTGAGGAGCATGTCAAGGGACCTAAGCTATTCTGGGGAATAGTAGTTGAAGCAGGAGACGTGGGACAGCCTTCTGTTTTATGTATGATAACTGTGGATTAC
The DNA here is from genome assembly GCA_031878705.1 of Tapirus indicus. Lineage (NCBI taxonomy): Eukaryota > Metazoa > Chordata > Mammalia > Perissodactyla > Tapiridae > Tapirus > Tapirus indicus. The sequence continues at coordinate 23,602,045 of CM062927.1, read as the reverse complement.
AAATAAAAGCCTATTTATTCCTGACCCCTTCACAGTGACCTGTGTCAGCCTTCTCGTGGTCTTGACTCGAAGCAAAAGGAATCATGTATATACATAAACAGTTTGTCAAGTTCTCATTCACAGGGTGTTTTATTGAAAAGGAAAAACATCAAAACAAAAAGTATTTTTAGTAAAATCACATAATTAATTAATAACAGTATAATATCTGCGAAGTTGTACTATTTCCGTAAAAAGATGCTGGATCATTTGGAAATCAGAATTTGAAAGATCCACCAAACATATCCTCAATATGAGGGAAGGAGGCATAGATTATGAGGGGAAATGACTTATGTGACATGCCAGCAGCTTAATATAAGTTGGTGATTAAAGGCATCGTTCCTAATGTTAATCAGAGCTGGGCTGGGATCCTGGATTTGCAACTTCCAGCTCTGTGACCCTTGGGCAAGTTATTTAATCTTCCTTAATTTGCTTTCTTCTTTGTAAAATAAAATTAAAAGTGGTGCCTATATCATAAAATTGTAATGAGGATTAAATGTGACAACTGAAGGTGAGTGTATATATAAGAGCTCAATACAGTTTAGCTATCATTATTGTTACTATTATATAAATGACAGCTACTCGTGGCTATAACGTGGCATAGCAGAGTGATTAGGAACATGAATCCCAGAGCAATCTCTCTGGGTTGACTATTGGTTCCACCATGGTATACCATTATCATATACATCATAGATCTTTTCTCCTTTTAAGACTGTAAAATACCACCTTCTGGGCAAAAACTCGTATTTTCTCCAATTTCCCTTTCTTTTCCAAATTTCTAATTCAAAATTCTTTATTCCTCCTGATTTTTGCAATGTGTCAGTATAATAATGCTTGTTAGCTTCTTTTCTTCTCCCATCAATTTTCAAAGTCTTTCATGGTGTCTGTATCTTTAGTGCTTTGCGCAATATCTGAAACATGATAGTTGCTCAATAAGTGTTTGTTGAATAAATCAAATAGATAAATGAACATTTCAAACACATAACAGCAGTAGACCTACACTCTAATGTGGGATCAGCATATTCCAACAATCTGGAGTACACATGTGTCAGAAATCTTCTTACCCTTTCCCCTTCCTCTATTCCCATCGTATGCCTGTGTTGTGTTTTGGCATGAAAAAAGAAGAGTTGGGCTTGCATTGCATTGTGGAAGGATCCTTTGTTTCTTTGTATCTTTGGATCCTTTGGAGCCTATGCACCTCAGTGACAATCCCATTGCTTATCAAATATTTAGAATGTTCTAGTAGAGGAGGGAGGATTATGTTTTCCTATGAACTGGGGACTTGAAGTTGACATTGCAGCAAAGCATAGCAGGTCAAATTCTGCCCACACTAAGGGCAATTTTCTTGTACAGAGCATTACAATGCTTTTTAGCAGCACATTTTCTTATGCATGATTTATGGGACCTTTATTCTCTTTGCTTCCATCCCTACCCAGAGCCACTCCTTGTTCCTCCCTTGGATGGTATAAATGAAGAGATTTACAAAATGTTTCTACACAAAAAATGGAAAAACAAAACAAAATGGCATATCTGAATCTCTAAAAGCCATTTACTCTAACCCTAACATTTTCAAGGACAGGAAATTGAAATTCCAAAGGAAAATTGATTTGTGCAAAGCCAAATGGGAAGTGAAAATCAGTAGTCATTAGAATCCAAGAGCTGACTAAGGAAATTAGTCTCCTTTAGGATGCATGACCAGATAACTCAGAAATCATACCACCTTTGGGTCTGGCTTTGCTAAGGCTGAATAAATAGATAAGTTTTTCAATTAAAATAAATATGTAAATATTGATTAAATTCTTACTAAAAATGTTTACATGCTACTTTCAAAAGAAAATACCACTGATGCACATAAACTTTGCCAGAAAACACAGACCTCCTTTCTGCTACTGTTTAGAATGTTCAATTGTTTAAAAAATATTGTATTTTGAAAGAAATGTTCATTTGCTTTTATGCTTCTCCCTCCCCCTCAAAGAACAAAAGGAAATATATAGCCCAACCACAATAAATAACAATTATAATTTTTCTACATTCTTTCAGACTATGTGTGTATGTACACAAATATATTTACACATATGTTTTTATATTGAATTTTAAATAAAACTTTGACCTCTCAATTCAACAATAAAATGTGCTGTTTATTTTTATTCAGCACTACCAATGGTGAGGCACTCAGCTAAATATTTTGTAAATTATTTTACTAAATCCTCAGACAAAGCAGCTCAAGTATTATTGTTAATTTCAAATTTAAAAAAAGATGCACTTGAAACTCAAATAATTTAAGAAACATGCCCAAGATCGCATACCTTGGAAGTGGTCTAACAGGGACATGAGTCTATTTGCATGTGTTTCTTACTTTTTAGCTTTTAATCACTGTGCCATAACTTTTTCCATCTAAACATTCTTCTCCCTCCAAAATCCCTCCCTCTCTTCCAAAATGCCTTATTCCTCAGCCTTGTCCATAGCCTCTCCTGGGATGGGCAAACATCTTTAATGTTAGAAGATCCTTGTTCTCCTTCAAACTTTGAGGTTTGGAAGATAAGGATAATTGGTCTTATAGAGTCACTGACTAAAACCTTCCACCTTTTCATCATTGGAAAATGAAACCTTAAACTTCAGGCACCCACAATTTTCCCTTCAATTGCCAGACCTAAATTGTCAGCTTTTTTTTCACAGAAGAGCCCATACTATTGACTGAGTCTGCCTTGTGCTTCCAAGGCAAAGAAGGTGGGTATACTTTTTCATGGGGAGGCATCCAAGGACTTGTGTTTGAGAGCTGGACCTCCTTACAACTGTGGCACCTTACACATGATCACCAAAATTATCTCGTTCATAAAACTGAGGTGATAATAAATATGAGAGAGTGTTACTATAAGAGTGACAAAGAATGTTGACATATATTTGTTAAAGCTGTAAAGTAGGGGACATATAAGGGGTTCTTTTGATTTTCTTGTCTTCTCACAAGTCTACATGATGCTCTAGTTTATATTTGGTGTGGAGCTAACATGACCAACTGTCTTGATTTGCGCAGAACAGAAGGTATTCTCAGGACATGGGACAGTCAATACTAAACTAGGAAAATCCCAGCAGACCAGAGCAAGCTGTGCACCCTATTGGGAGCTTAAAGACCTGACAGCTATACAGCTACTCCAATTCTTATGAGGTTAAACTTTTAATCTAGGTATACCTAGCTCTTATGTGGCCCCGGACAACCCCGTGCTTGTCTTATTAGTGTGTGTCAAGAAGTATCAATCAGGGTCATGTCCCCCTCATGGTCTGACATGAAACCATCTTATCTGGTCCTTGTGGGGGAATCAAAGTGAAATTCCAAGGCTGGTGAGCACTCTTAGAAGCGGTGGAAAAGATTTGGACTCTTCTTTCAACATTTTCAGATGAATTTTGACAGATTATCTGAGCAATGTATATTTCAAAGCATACAGCATAGCTTTCCCCCATGAGAACATGTAAAAAAGAAATTTGAGAAAAATCCATAGCTAATAACATAAACTAATGCTGAAGAAGTTTTCACATCTTGTTCCAGGTATTGGCAGATGTCAGTGTAAAAGCTGGATTTCTTCTACGATCAACAAAATAGATCCATGTGGAATTCCCAGGCTGCCAAAGACCTTGTGAATTCACGTTAGAGCTGGTAATAATCAAGATTGTACAATATTTTTTGTAAAATCCTAATTTTCCACTTTCAAATGACAATTCTACAAACTTCTGTTCTGCGTGATTAAATTATCAAGAGGAAACTTCTCATTACATTTGAGACACATTAGATATTAGTAATTGTGTTTCCATTATATTCTTCAGTGGCACATCAGATCTCTTCCTTTTCCCTTTTCCTTTCTCAGTTTTTTAGTTCAAAAAATATACAGAACCTGGAATATATTCCACAGCTGAAGTATGAAGAGATACAGCATGTTAAATCTCCTATAAATGAAGGAGATTGCATGTTTCAGACAGATATTTTACAACAGGAAATCCGCCATAGGCATTTAATCATGGATTGTCACCCAGCACTGTCATTGGAAAGAAAAGGGAAACAAGAGTCAAATGCAAGTGAAGAAAACAGATGGATGTCTTTATGCCAATACCATACAGTTTTAATTACTGTAATTTTTTTCCCTAAATGTCCATCAATGGGTGAGTGGATAAAGAAAATGTATTATATATGTACAATAGGACATTACTCAGCCTTGAAAGAAGAAAGAAAGCATGCCATATCCTACAACATGGATGAACTTTGAGGACATCATGCTAAGTGAAATAAGCCAGTCACAGACAGATTAATCCTGCACAATTTCACTTATATCAGCTATCTAAAACAGTCAGTCATAGAAGCAGAGGTAGAAAGGTGGTTGCCAGGGACTGGGGGTCATTGCTCTTCAACTAGTATACATCTTCACTTATGCAAAATGAATGCATTCTAGAGATCTGCTCTTCAACTTTCTGCCTGTACTTAACTGTATCTTATTGTACACTTAAAAAACTCTTGAGAGTAGATCGCATGTTAAGTGTGCTTACTACAATAAAAAAAATGTAGTCACTTTTTTGACACTGCCAAAAAGAAAAAGAAAAAGAAAACAGATGGAGAAGTGGCAAAGCACAGAAGAGCAGGAAAAGAGAATGCAGGTGTAAGAAATAGGAGTTGAGGGAAGTGGCATTAAGGTGGCCTTCAAGTGCACGAAAGCCCCATATTCCCAACCCCTAAACTCCAATTAACTTTACCCTCTGGGGCAGGCGATATAGTACAAGGACAATGGAATTAGGAGGCAAATTTCCAGAGAAAAGCTCCAACACTACAACTGTACAGTTGTTGAGTCTTGAGGATGTTATTTAATCATTTTGATCTTAGTGCTCTAATTTCTAAAATAGAAATATATGTATATATAACATATTATACAGTATATATCCTTCTTCATAGGACTTGGGTTGGATCCCAGTTCTGTTTCAAAGATCTGTATTGAAAAGGGCAATTCTCGTGGTCCAGTGGTTAAGCTTCCATGATCTCACTTGCCACTGCTAGGGTTCTTTCCCGGTCAGGGAACCAGACCACCTGTCTGTAGGTTGTCATACTGTGGTGGCTGCATATTGCTGTGATGCTGAAAGCTATGCCACTGGTATTTCAAATACTAGCAGGGTCACCCATTGTGGACAGGTTTCAGCGGAGCTTCTAGACTAAGACAGACTATGCGGAAGGACCTGGCCATCAATTTCCAAAAAAATTGGCCATGAAAACCCTATGAACAGCACCGGAGCATTGTCCAACATAGTGCCAGAAGGTGAGAGGATGACACAAAAAGGCCAGGCAGGGTTCCACTCTGCTGCACACAGGTTCGCTAGGATTTGGAATTGACTCCATGGCACTAACAACTATATTGAAAAAAGAAAACAAAGAAGTGAAAAAGTTTTAAAGGAATAATATAGTTATCGTGCATAAGACATTTCTACCAAGAAATGAGTTTCAATCTATCTCCTCAAACATTAATAGTTAGTAAATTAAGAAGTTGGGTATCAAAATAAACCTAGGATGTTGGGTATTTGTAATGACATTATATAGTAAGAGAAAAAATTAGAATTAAAAGTTATATTATTTGATCATCGTGCTGTTAAAACAAGAATAAGGAAAGAAAGTGAAAAAAGTGGAAACATAATAATTTATGAGAATGTTGAATTTGTGGGAATTATTATTTATTTTTGATTCTCATTGCCATCTTTTCAGCATGGCATTCAATTTAAGATTGTGAGTGTTTTTGTGTGTGTAAGAGAGAGAGAGAGAAAGGTGGGGTTCTTGGAGGCAGATAGACCATTTAGGGTCATACTGTCCAAGATTTCTGGTAAGAAATGACGAGAATCTGAATAAGAACAATACTCATGGGGATAAGCACAATGATTATGCTCTTATTGGCCTATTTATCATTTTTTCTAGGGTTGCTGATATTTTTCCCACTGTATCCTATGGCCTTCTTTTCTTACATTTTTTGAGTCATAGCATAGCCCAAGAATTATCTGCAAACGGTCCACTTAAACAAGGATGTGACCAATACCAGCATAAAGTTGCCTTTAAATATAGTCATTATCAGTTATTACCATGGAGACTTTGCTTCCTTCCAATATGCTTTATCAAATGCCAGTTGCCTGTTTTACTTATAAAGCCAGGAAAGGCTTCACTGTGCTGCAGCTATTTTGTGTTCTGAAATAATTGTCTCTATGTGTCACCTTCTCTGTCACAATCAACACTTTATGCCACACTGTCCCTTGGGAAGGTTTATAGTTTCACCCTTTAATGGGCAGAGTCAGTTCCTGCTTGGAGTCTCAAATGAAAATCATCTTTTCTTGCATAGGACCATAACACTTCAAGTGTTACACAATTAAATTACTCTATTTGCAGAAGTAGTTCAGGGTCTTGGCTGTTTACTCATATGAGACACATAATTTCCATATGCAAAATTAGAGTAAAATTACCTATTTTTTCTTACATTTAAGAGATCTTATAATATCCAATTAACAAAAATCTGTTAAGTGCTTTGAGACAAATGTATGATATTCTATGAAAACAATTACTTAATTCATTGATTAATAATGCTGTTCTCACTTGATTACTTGGCATTTTCAATAACTATGATTGAATTTAAAGAAAGTAAAACCTGGCTGCTTCTCATTCTAGGGCAAATTACAAAGATCTGGCCATGTAGGAAGCAACTTGATCAAAAAATAATTTTTTTTAATTTGGAATGCCCTTACGTTACAAGGGGCTCATATCTGACATCACCGTGCAGTTCCCTATCCCTGGGTTTTCCCAGTCAGCTGCAAGATAGGGGTCTCACATCTCAGTCGTCTACCAAACTGAAATGACCTATTTAGGATATATGGAGGGCCCCTTGTAGCAGAGTTTCCACAGCATCAGCACAGTTAACATTTTAGGTGGAAGATTTCTTTGTTGTGTGGGACTATCTTGTATGTTGTAGGAGGTCTAGCAGCATCCCTGGCTTTTGCACACTAGATGCTATTTGTACTCCTCCATTCAAATTCCAACAATAAAAGTGTCTCCAACACTTGACAGATGTTCCCTAGAGGGCACAATTGTCTCCTCAACTTAAGCACAACTACCCTAGAGTGAATTCTGTGTATCTTTTAACCTACTTATTTTTCAGCCAGTCTCAAAGATATTATCAAAATTGGCTGAAATATATATAGAAAGATAGAAATAAGATCATCTATCATTTTAACACAATGGGTAAATAGGTAAAAACTTAATTTTAATTATTTAGATACTTTCATCGGTCAAATCTCCATTGACTATGACATGATGGCTTCAACACAAAGCATACAAGCATGGTTGATGGGAATTAGAGCCTTATATCACGACATAATCGAGACTGGCAGTCTTACTGGATTTGAGTCAACAACCAATCATACTGAAATTATAGAGGATATTATTCTCAAACAACAGATAACTATTTTCAGGACTTTCTACTACATTAAAGAATGAACACAAACTGGTAGAGTCTATTTGGATACTCATCCTTTAATCCCTGGGTATCACACAAGGAAAGGCAAGTGGGCATTTTATTTTTCTTAAAGAAGAGCTATGTAAGTTTGTAAGTACGAAGCTTATAAATTAGCAGTGGTACCAATGAAGAATTTCACAGTTTTGTAACTGATTAAGAAACATAAAAAGTTATGTTACAATCCTGTTGGAAATTATGCACAGTTTTTAGAGTCTATTTTCTAATTAGTGTAATTAAAACCAAATTTTATACTTGGGCAAGGTGATAGATTGTGTCAACTGCTCTTTCTTCCTCTTAGTTTGAATTTTTGAATTGCACATTCATAATGTATTCATATTCAGTAGAGTAAGGATTTGTGAGGCATTTAATAAAATGAAATATAGCACATCCTAAATTTTTGTGAAGCAACGTTTTGAAAGGAATGAACCTTATTTGACTTAGCTCCAGAATCTAATTGTACGTAGTCATATAAAATTTACATAGTCCAGATGTCTGCTCAGTATACAATTTGGCAGAGTTCCCTACCCTACCTTCTTATAAAAGATGAGAAAGTATTATTAAGAAAGCCTTAGCCTACTCCTCAAATATAATCATCATCATCATCATTATATAGTTTATAAGATACTGCGTTGCTTAAATCAGTTGTGTTACTTGAGGTGGTGTTTTTTTTTTCAAGTTATAGAAACCAATTCAAATTGGCTATTTTGTTTAACTCCAGGTATTATTATTAAGATATCTTATGGAATTCAGGAGCAGGGATGTAGACAGGATAAGAAACAGAAACTAGAAATCATATGAAATTTCCTCCGACTTGCTACTATTCAGTTCACTGGAAAGAATATCCTGAAAAGAGAACCTGAGTTTTTCCTGTCCATTAGAAGCCAGATTGTGATAATGTCTCATAGCCCCAATTCCAAATTTCTAGTTAGTAATTAGTTTGGATCAGACATGAGCATATAAATTGTGTCTAGAGTTTGTGTGTGGGGATTTAATATGCAAGATGGCTAACAGAACTCACCCAAGGAGATGAAGGAAACTGGTAGTAAGAGAGAATGGAGAATTCCAGTAATCTGGGAAGTTTCCTACAAATATTTATTGTATAAAGTGTCACTAAAAGAAAAACCTGTCATGTTGACCAGTCAGTAGTCTCATTTAACTTGTCCCAGTGCTAACCCTTGTCTTTGCCTCAGACATTGGATGTTTCCTGCACAGGTGTGTGCTGGGTTGCCAATCTTTAGATGTGCTTTGTATTGATTCTTTTTAACTGTCCCTAGCTTGCTCCATGCTACAAATAGTTCACTTAGGTATGGAAAAGTCACCCAATTCATTTTTAATTTTATCTTCTCATATTAACTCAGTACCTCTTGAACTTGTTGATTTGGTTACATTTTTTGCCTTACTCTTTAATGATGTGCTCCTTTTCCACTGAGGAAATCTTCTCTATGTCATTTCAAGGAAATTCAGATATCAGTTATGTGTCTTACTAGCTGTGTGGCCTTGGAAAAGTTTTTAACACTTTTAAGGATCAGATATCATACCTGTAAAATGGGCATAGCAATATCTATATCACAGAGTTAGAGTAAGGATTAAATGAAATTATCCATGTGAAATACTCAGTTTGGTGCCTGGTACAACTTAAGTACCTCTCTCACATGGATGCTAACTGCTACTACTGTTGCTACTGATGGTCCTATTACTAATTTTACCACTACTATCATCACCACCTCTGATGCTGCTACCACACAAAATCAGGGTTCTCTTGCCTGATGTGCATAAAAAAGCCAATTATTATAGCATCAGCTTTTGGGAAAAGAAATCAGCTTTATTGCTAGATCAATCTGCAAGGAGGAGGGACATATGCTCTCAGATCTATCTCCCTGATCCAGGGTTTGGGGCACAATTTAGGGGATGAAGGGCAGGGTGGTCTGAAGTGTGGAGATAGATATTTGGAGGTAAGGAGAAGTGAGGTAATTGATGATCTGCACAAGCATAGTCAAGCTTCATGCCTCTTCATAGGATTCAAGTTCACAAAATGGCGGCCTTACCATGATCTGAGGGTGGAGTTTTTGGCTCCTTGACGTCAAAAAGGTCACTTGTTGAGCATTTGTGCGGGTGCAGTTGATGGGTTGGTGGCCTCGACTGGCCTGAACTGGACAAGGGGTCTCAGTTCCTGAAAAATCACTCTTAATTACTCTGTTGATAAAATAGGGTCAGTTGAACTGGTCCTAGAGGGCCTGTGGTTACAAATCTGTTACCACTCTTGCTGCTACTGACCTGGAAACCACTTGGGATATTACCTCTGATGATGGATGATGGTTACCCCATAGGATTTTGACGGACATGAGATACTCTACTTAGGTCCCTAGGACATCACTGGTCAAGACCATAGATCCTTCCATCCATCCTGATTTTTGGAGTAGGGGGGAGGTATGTTTGAACAAATAGGAGCAAATACTAAAATGAATGTCTAGCTTTAATTTAAGTAAATAAACATCTAATTTTACTGTAGACATTTATTTACTAAAATCAATGTCTTTTTCAAACAGAGCATCTTTTTGATCAAAATACTGTGAAGCAATTTCCCCCTCACTGCGCCACAGGTAGAGGAGAATCGTTGTTTGCTACATCTCCTCAGCACTTGGGCTTCCCTCTGTGGATTCTGCCCCATGCTGGCTCTGCCTGTGCAGAGGTGACAATTGCTGTTTTCTCTTTCCTTAATCAAGAAGGAAATCGGTACCCTCTGTAACAGGAGTGGCAGAAACCTGAGTGCCATTACACTTCCTTTGTGACATTATTTAAAGTCAAACTCTCTGGAACAACCCAGAAAGCAATTACTTGCTCATTCCAATAATTCCTCAGTTTAAAGATAGAGGAGGCATTTCAAGCACACAATCACATCCCATTCCAAACCTCTGGTTTAACCAGAAAACAAAACACTTATCAATACCATGCCACATCTTTTTCCTCCCAAGCCTGGACTGTTTCCATTACATCATGCTAAAGGACAGTTAAGTTCTCAATTGAAGCAATAAATAGGCAGACATTTGAGTTTACCATTTAAAATTTTATTGAGTATCTAAACTACAATGGTGTATAAATATCTATAATGTGCTTGAGTAAACCTGACAATTAACATTCAATTAACATCGCATTCAAAAGAGTTACACATAAAAATAGAGGGAACAATGATACAGCCCTCTGTACAAACAAAAGCCAGTTTGGTATTTTGTTTTGATGAAAATGAAGGGCGGTGCAGGTAGTTCAGCATAAATAACCTGAGTGGGTTGTCTACTCCAGTCTTTGTTTTAATTAGCATTACAAAAGAAAAACATTGCATATATTAGGCATAATTTCTAACCTCAGGAAGAGAATGTTACCTTAAGTTCCACCGTGAGCACAAGCTGAATTACTGTTTCAGCTCAGGGGAGGATATTTGTAAAGTGTAAATTAGAGTAAGTGTTATGGTGTCATAAATTAGGTGGATTAGCTGCCTCAGAACCTGGAGCAGCTCCTCTCCTTCTGAATAATTAAGAAATCCGATTGAAAAGTATGTGTAGGTGCATATGTGCAACCACACAAGTGTTGAGTATGAATCTGTCATTCTGCGTCTGTAAGCATAAATGTATTTGTGTAGATATACATGTGTAATAAATCCAAGCTTTAACTTCTGGGCATAAAGGCCTCTTGAGTAAATTTGATCTCTCAGTCTTTTCTGGTTGTAATAAAATAATCATAATCACAATAATAATAATAAACTCTCTTTAACCTTGTGAGGCTTGGGGGAAGGTAATTAACACTAATTACAGTTATTTTTAAATAGACCTATTCCTACTAATTAGCATTGTTTCCGTAGGCACTCAATTTCATGGTGTGGAGGAATGGATTTAGGATTTCTTCATGAAGAAGAAAAGTGAAGGAAAAGTGTAACCTGATTCAAACTCTAAAACCTGAGGAGCATGGGATGGTGCTGAGGGATGGAGTTAGTATTGCTAGTATTGGTAGTCGGCCAGCTGTCCTGTGAAAAGTGCCATCCTTTGATCTACTTCTCTATGTACCTCATGGTCTTGCTTTCAAAATGTTTTATCTAATATCTTTTTATCACAGATTAAAAATCATCTGTCTAATATAGTACGTTAATAATTATTGAAAAAGCACCATTTTAGAGAATATGCTCAGGGAAATCAAGTACTCCCTGATTTGCATTGTATTGTGCTGCATTGTGACTATATCAAGATGGAAGCAGAGAGCATCCTTGTACACCTACAATCAATCAGTGGTTAGGATCTGCTCAGGACCAAGTTCCTCTTATTCTGGGAATAAAACCCTAATTTTCCATAGGAAACAACTACTCCACCACCTTGAATCCAAGTCATTTGTGTCTCAGCTCTGGCCAATCAGATCTTTCCACCATCAAGACCACACTGACTTGGTTCGGAGATAGGCATGCAAAACTGGTTAGACTAAAGGAACACAATTTTGGACTACTGTTGGATCTACTGGAAGGTTAGTTCTCTTCTGCTGAGGTTACTAAACTGTGAGAATACAAGTAGGCTCTGTCCAGGTGGGGGCCTCATAGCTTCAGGTTTGAGAGGGTAAGTAGAGTTGAAAGCAAGATGGAGATCCTTCTCTCTTTTTCTTTAAAATCAGGAGCTCAGATTCAGTCCTTCCCCCTCTTGCAAATGCAAGGAATTCAACTCAAGAGTCCTGCTTGATATTACTCTTTATCACTACTGTATTATATATTTCAGGACACTTCTTTGTACATAGAAAAGTCTACCTTAACATAGTCAAGCAGGAGAGATTTAATACAGTTATTGAGTATTGTGCAGAATCTTTGGGAAGGCTGCATGCATTTGCTGTAAGTTGAGTTAACAGAAGCAACTTGCAGACCACAATCAGATTTCACTTACTGCTGTCATGACTGGCTAATAATCTCTGTGGCAGTCTGGAAGTTTCCACTAATACCACAGACCACAGAACCAAGCTTCCTCTGCCATTACCCTTACTATGCCTGTTTACTAACTTCAGATTAATGTTTCATGCCACATGACTGGTTGGCAGAGCCCAACTCAGACGTGCACGTTTTAGCTGTAAGGGAAGCTGGGAATTTACATTTTTTTTCTACACTGGAAGCCACACCCAGGACTTCAAAACATGCAAACTATGGTAAAGAAAAATATCTAGGTGAAAATGAATAATCAATGTCCACTGTGGCTATATCACCCCCAATATGGATAATTAGAATTAGGTGAGGAGCACTTTGGTGTTTGTTATCTCAGTCTCTTTGGGAGAACTGGTACCATCCAGCTGATTAAATTCATGAGAGTCTTGCTGTGCTGGGGCCCCGAGGTGACCCATATGTCATTATAGGCTGGAAATGCAATCAAAGAGGTTCTCCTGGCCAGAAAGGCAAAGATCAGCTTTGCCTTCCAGATGCATGCATTCAGTTGTCTCGTTTCTGATCCTCTGGCACACAGATGAGCTTTTCATTTTAGGAAAATTAAATACAGAGTAGCAGATGTTGACATTCATCAGGTATGACAGCTGAAAGTTTTGATTATCAAAAAAAAAATAATAAAACAAATATAAAGCACACTGATTGTATTTTGAGAGGTTTGCTTTATTTTTTAATGTGCAAGGCTGCACGAAGATCAAGCTGGATTTTGTAACTTTTCAGGCAATCCACTGCAGCACATCAGAACTTAGTTATCCTGATACCCCTGTGTAGGGATCTTTATTCTCACCCTCAGCACTTCCTCAAAAGTGTTCTGATATGCTGTGTGCTGTTGGAAGAGGAGTTTTCTCCTCTGTAGGCCTCAGTGTTCTTATCTATGATGATGATGATGATCGTGATGGTGATGATGGTGAAGACAGTTTATCAAATATATGTTGAACAGATATTTGATGGAAGGCATTATGCCAGCCACTAGATATGGATGTTGGCTTATGTCTATAGCTACTTTTTTCTCTCTCAATATAATATAATCCTAACAGTAGTCCTAACTTGGCTGGTATCCCCACTCTCATTTCATGGCATATTGTGGGTGATGGAGAGGTGATGTTCAAGCACTGCACCAGCTCGGTGGAGATCTTAAGCTGGGCGGTTGCAGCTCTATTCCCACAGTGCTAACCCACTTAGAGATGGATATCTTCCCTTGCTCCTCCCCTGCATACAACAGCCAGGCACATATATTTGGGCTTGTTATTGCATCAGGACCTTATTCAGTCTGTAGATGACTGACTCCACATAGGTGACCCTCCCTTACAGAATCCCAAGGTAGGACTGATGTCGCTGTGCTGGGTATCACAGGCAAGGTGCTGACTAGTGAGGCTGCCCATCACTGCTATGAAGGATAGCTTGCTGCAATTGTTTGGGGAAGGCTGGACCATCTGTGGAATTTTGATTTAGCTCCAATTCCTGATCAAACTTTGCCGATATTTTTCTAGTTATTCCTGCACACATGATAAATTCATATCCCTTAACCTCTCTGAATATTTAATTTTTTTCTCTCTCCGAGCTTCTTTTCCCTCCCTAACTATCTACCCCCAACCTCAAACACCAGCCTGAGGGATGAGGGTGGAAGGTAGGTCCCTAGTCTTCAGAGTAGATAAGTTCCTCAATTCTTATTAAATTTCACTCATTGGTTCTTCTTTCTACTTATAATCACACTCTATCATCATGTTTAGTCTAAGAGCCACAAAACATAATCTCCTTGATAGGTTAAGCTTTTGAAAACTAAAGACAGCAGACTAGAAGAGTTTCCTGCCTGCCTTCCTGCCTCATTCCTCCCCAAAGCAATACATAGAGAACTATTCTTCTGCTCAGATTGTGGAAAATACAAGCAGGAAATAACAAATATTTTCTTTCCTTTCCCTTCATATCTCAAAACTATTATCCTGACATATTCTACAGATGAAGAATCTAAGGATTAAAGCAGGTTAATTAGTCTGTTCAAGGTCACAGAATCAGTAAGTGACGGAACTTGGATTATGACCCAATTGTGATTCCAAAATCTGTATTTTTAACTCCCATGATTAACTCTTTGCTGTTAACTACCTCCTTGTACTAGAAAACAGGATCATTTGAATGTGCTGGGTGTTCTAGATATCAAAGTCCAATGTTTCACCTGAAAGTTAAAGAGCTAGTTGCTCTTTAAAGTTAAAGAGCTGGTGGCTTATGAATCCATTGACTGATCTATACATACACTATATGATTATATTCCTATCTATAAATATATGTTATAATCTCCTCATAATATTTTTAGAATCCTTCCAATATTGACCATAATGATGGGTGAAAAAAATATTGTATCACGCACATAAAGTTTGGTAAATTTCATATGGACCACTATTCACGGCTACATTTTTCTTAATAGTCTCTCTGAGATTTTCTTCATCCATTCATTCTAGATATACCTAAGAAAAATAAGAAGGAGGAATTAGGAAAAGGAAGCAAGAAGTAACATTTGTGAATACCTATTGTGAATAACATGTACATAACCTAAGAATATTCTGTAGAAAGAGTTGTGTCAGAGGTCTGACTGGAAAGAGAAGTCCCCCAAATAGAAATAAAGCCACTACATGACCTATGAAGAATAATTGGGGGCAATAAAAAGGGAAAGAGATAAAAGATTGTGACAGGTAGGAAAATACATCATTTGGAAATAGGAATTCCCTTTTTCTTTGCCAGAAGGCTCTGAAGAGTGGAGGAAGGAGGAGAGTAGAGGCTATTCTATTCAGAAGAAGTAGAGGCTGTGACATGGTTAACATACTTACCAGTAGGTTCTAGAAATTCTGGAAAGTGTTTCAGGTAAGACTGTTGACCCATATAGCATGCCTAATGCTTCCAGCTGTGGACAGTTGGGGAGATATGGCTATGACTTAGGATTTGACTGCCATAGAGAGTTATGACTTTCAAACTAGTTACTATCTTTATTTTACTATATGGTATATTCTTCAGTTACATTTATTTTCAGTAAATATTCCCTTTATCTCTAGCGTTTTCAACGCAGTCAGCCTATCTGTGTTATAGAAAATATGAAGAGAGTGCCTGCTTCTAAGAGGTTCTGTTTTTATCTGTTTGCTGAATTCCTGGTCCACAGATTCCCACTCTCATCTCTTTATCCTTACCATCCTTGGATATTCCCAAAAGCTTTTCATGGCTGCTTCTTCCTTGGACTCCCCTCTATAGCTCACAAGTTTCCTATCTGACTTGATTCCTAACATCCCTTGATTTTATTGTTGTCTGGAGCTGTGGGAAGCAGACCCTCTTTTTGGCAGAGTCCTTGTCAGCCTAGCTAGTCCACTGTGCCATTCTCAAGGAGAGAGTAATTTAAATATGTGAAAATAATATAAGAGTATCTATTTTTAACTTTTTATCTCCCAGGAGCACTGTTAGAGAAGAATGTTCAACCTATCAAAATTCCAGTGTACAATGCTCACGTATGATATATATACACACAGTAGACACGAGGCCAAGCAACTTAGGTGCATTATCTCATTTTATGTTCAAATGGACATATAGAATAGATGTAATTGTATCAGTTTTTCACTTAAACAAATTGGTCATGATGACATAGGCAAAATGCAGCCAAATCCTGATTCAGCTTCAAACTTCTATTGTGTTCAAACCCTGCAGTTCAAGATTAGCTAGTCATTCATATTTAAGGACCTTAAGGAAATGAGATGCAAAAGATATTCATTTGCGGGTAAAAGAGAAAAGATAGAGTACACTTTCTGGTTTGTTAGGAGAAAAGAAAGGTTGCTAGAAACAAACAAATCATGACATTCTTTATACATTGGTGATACACTTTAAATGTTAGCAATATGCTGTCTCCTCATTACCTCTTTTTAGACCTGGGTCAAGTACCACCTTCCTCAATAAACTCTTTTCCTAACACTTGGCCTCTGAAATCTCTCTCAGTTTTGAACCTTATATTTTTCAATGAACACTTAGCCCATACAACTCTAAATTATTGTTTCCCCTCTGAAGAGTCCAGTGTCTACAACTAAGCTATGATAAATAGGAGGCCTGCAAATAGACATTATTTACTATTGAACTCTAATGACATTCACCTTTGCAACTCACAATGTATGAGTGTGGTTGTTAAACTGATGACCAAATTTAAGTGATACTGTCATTGAATGAAATTTTACCACTTTATTCCCATACATTTGACTTTTAATGGCCACCTTCAATATTTTAGATAAGAAAAAGTGAGGTCATTCTCAATTATTTTTAGTCTCCTGGAATATCTATAGCATTTATTATACAGATATATGCCAATTTAAAAGATGAGGAAGCTAAAGAGGATTTTGAGAAGATGGCAAACTGGAAGCACCAGGAATCTGTCTCCCCCCTAGACAACAATTACACTGGTGGAATCTGTCTGATGTAACTGCTTTGGAACTCTGGAGTCTGCTAAAGGCTTGCAACTTCCAGGGAAAGGCTTAGCCTGGTAAATTGCAGCTAATTTTAGTCAATTTCAGATCTTAGCACTGTAGCAGCTACCCATCCTCTACTGTTAGAAATGTGAACGTGGCAGGCAGCTGTGCATGTGTTCCTAGAGAAGCTTGCACACAGCCTGCAGGAACCAGGGTGGGCAAAAAGACCTTATCCTCTAAATATCAGAGATCTCTGTTCTGATCACTGATTGCTGGTTCTGAACCCAGAGGTGCAGACAAAGAGGCAGGCAGTCATTGTTTTTGTGCTTCCAAGAGGCAGGCAGTCATTGTTTTTGTGCTTCCCTCCACTTTTGCAAGCACCCCTCCCTCAAACTGAAGTGACTTCCAATGAATTTAAAGGGCCAGTGCCTCTCCATGCATTTCTTGTTTTTTCCCCTTTCAGAAGCCAGACGTTACAGACTAGGATATTCAAAAACAACTGCATATACAGGGAAAATTAGAAAGTGACCATACATGCCCAGGGAAAGTCTCAGAAAAGACCTGAGAAGACTTTAAGTTTATACCTCAGGTTGATCCTCAGCCCAGAGACAAAATGAAAAATAAGACAAACACAAACAATAACAAGATTTGCAAACCCAGGGGAAGAGGTAGGATCTGATTTCCAGAGTTACCACATCATTAGATTCAAATGATCAGTGTTCAATTAAAAAATCACAAGGCATACAAAGAAACAGGAAAGTATGATCCATTCAAATAAAATAAAATAAATCAACAGAAACTGTCCCTGAAAAAAGACCAATGGCAGATGTACTAGACAAAGACTTTAAAACAACTGTCTTAAAAGACACTCAAAGAACTAAAGGAAGATTGGGAGAAAGTCGAGAACATAATATATGAACAAGATGGAAATACCAATAAAGAGATAGAAAACCTAAAAGAGAAACTAAAAAGAAATCCTGGACCTGAAAAGTACAATTACTGAAATGAAAAATTTACTAGAGGGATTCAGAGGCAGATTTGATGAGGGATAAGGAAGAATCAGAGAACTTGATGATAAGACAAATGGAATTCTTGAGTCTGAGGAACAGAAAGAAAAAAGATTGAAGAAAAGCAACAGAGCCTAAGAGATCTATGGGATATCATTAAAAGTACCAACATATGTATTGTGGGAGTCCCAGAAAGAGAGGAGAGAAAGGGGCAGAGAGAATATTTGGAGATATAATGACGGAAAACTTGCCAAATGTAATGAGTGACATGAATAGAAACATCCAAGAAGCTCAAAGAATTCCAAGATGAACTCAGAGATCCATCATGAGAAGCATGATAATCAGAGTTTCAAAAGATCAAGACATGGAGAAAATCTTCAAACTAGCAAGAGAGAAGCGAATTGTTATGTTCAAGGGAGTCTCAATAAGAAGATCAGCAGATTTTTTCATCAGAAACTTTGGAAGCCAGAAGACAGTGAGCTGATATATTCAAATTGTTAAAGGAAAAAAAAACCTGTCAACCCAGAATCCCATAGCCAGCAAGACTATCCCTCAAAAGTGAGGGAGAAATGAAGATATTTGTGGATAAGTGAAAGTTGAGGGAATTTCTGATCACTCTACATGCCTTGCAAGAAATGCTCAGGGGAGTCCTGCAGGTTAAATGAAAGTACAGGAGAGAGTAACTTGAAGTGTGTGGAGAAATAGACTTCAATAAAGGTAAATACGCAGGCAATAGGCAATATTACGAAAGTATTACAAAAGTATACAAAAGGTAGTATTATTGTAACAATAGTTTGTAACTGCACTTTTTGTTTTCTACATGATTTCAGAGACTACGACTTCAAAGAAAAAAACAATTATTAGTGTAAAAGCTAGAATTACTGTAACTTTGGTTTGTAACTCCAAATCTTGTTTTAAACATAATTTAAGAGACTCTAATGCATTTAAAAGATTGTTTATGCTGTTGAGCACACAATATATAAAGATGTAATTTTGTGACATCAACACTGAAAGGAGTGGGGACAGAGCTGTAAAGAAGCCCCTATCTTCTTTCAGAAAAACTGTCCTCCACCTCTGAGCTATAGAATTATTTTTCTTAAGGAATTTTTACAGGAATTACAAAGCCTAGGTCCCAAGACTTCTGATATGTGTTTCATGAACAATCATGCCTCTGTACTGTCTCTTAAATAAGTGTGGATTTGTGAGTTGTTACCAAAAATATGCTTGTTTTCAACATTATCTACAACATCTCATACTTTTTATGTTAGTGTCTCTTTTTATTTTTCTTCTCTGTGTGAACAAAAGCAATCCCAGAGTTCTAATCATTAATGCCTAAAGCTTTTCCAGTGGGTTTGAACTTGTGTCCAACTTTGGGTGTGGTGACAAGCCATATGGTGTGAGAAAGACACAAATTGCCACCTCACGGTCCTTGATTTATTTAATATTCATCGGTCAATGTTTCAATACTTTATCTGAAGTGGATAAGAATCATTTGCAAATGAAATAAGAATCTAGTGGATATTTCAGTGGTTTTTTAAAGAAAGCATGTTACTAAAATCTCTGCTTTTTTCCCCCATGTGCCTGCCTTCTATCACACATGCCACAAATTTGCCCTCTAGCTCACCCATCACATTCCCATTCAGAAGGTGAACTGCACCAGTGACTTCACTTGGAAGTAGTACCAGATGTTCCAGTTGCTCCTGGGCAAGAATGAATTACCATTTTAAGTACTAGGTAGTAGAGATGTTCAAATATCATCTGTAGTGTCTGATTTGTAGCAAGACTACTTAATGGATATCCTATACTTACGATAAACCGCAAAACTGTAAGACACAAGAAGGAAACACACTGACAAAACTGGGCAAACTAAGAACAATTTTGTCAGCCTGAGGACACCACTGAGGTGAGCAGTTTGCTGTTGTTGTTTTTCCGAGTCCTGCATATTGTGTTGGTGGTAACTCTCAGAAAGCAGCATTTGATGATTGCCTCTCTGAGTTCACTAGAATGAGGCAGTATCCACTAGAATGGTGAATGCCTCATCTAGCCAAGACTTGTCTTGATTTTTTGGTGCTTTGAGTGCCTAATCCTGTTTGATGAAATTATATTGAGTTCACAACCCAATTGATATCTTGTTTCATGAACTACCTGTTAACCATAATAGCTGAGAATCCAAAGTCAATTACAGTAATATCTTACAACAATGTACAGAAATTTAGAGCAAGTTCAATTAATGTTATGTTGCATATACACAGTATCTGCACCTTTCAAACTGTGGATAACAAACCAGATTTTTTGTTCTTCTAGACATTTTGCTACCACTTGAATATGAACACTGTGTCCATTTTGTTAAAATTCTAATTCATTGTACATTTTCTGATCCATCCACTGAACTAAGGATTCAAAACCAATATCTTACATTATCATATTTTCCTTCCTGAAAGTAAAACAATTCCAGGATAGAGTCAAAGGAATCATGGCAAAATGCTGTGATGGCCATAGTGAAACTGTAAGAACAGAAAGTTTGACTAGGTGTTGTATGTATTATGGAAATCATTCATCTATGGATGTATATGTATATTGACTATATAGGAAGTGACATACAAGGTTTCCTGACCCCATTCCCTCCTGTGCCCACAGCTGAAGTCCTACCTTCATGTCTTACCTTCTAGTGCAATTTGGGTAAATGAATTCCTTCCTCACAAATCTTAAATGAAGACTAGATGCCACTCACTGTGCTGAGCCAATTGTAGAAATGCCAGTTCCAGTAATGCTTTCAAATTGGCATTTCTTCTTGCCATTGTATTGAGGTAAAGTTTTATTTTAAAATTCAAGAAAATTTAAGGACTAAAAAAAAATGTAGTTAGACTAAAATAACTATTATTAGATCAAATTAAATTCTATATTTGTTCTGACAAATGTCAGAACCTGAATAATTAAAAATTACTGACAATACATAAAATTGCTTTCAATTAAAAGTCTTAATATTCTCTTCCATCCATTTGATCAGAATTGCCACAGGGTTGCCAAAAAAATAGTTTAAATTTCATCTCTTCTACCTGTTTTCCTGCCTCCATTTGTGTGCAGTACATATATTTGGTATTTTGAAATGCAGATCTGAACTAAATTAATGTTCAAAATACTTGCTAACACACAGTTTCTTCCTTTCTAGAGTTTGAGTCACATACAACTAGCCATAGTACAATGCAATATATGAATATTTATGAGTAAATACAGAACACAACAGGAATTCATGGAATAATTCTCACTGGGTAAAAGCATTTTATTTGTACTTTGTAGAGGGGTTGGTATTAGACAGATGAGTGTATGTTTGAAATGTGGAGATCGACAAGTCACGAACAAACAAGGACCCAAAAATTACAAAGCACTTTGAGGAAAGGGAGTGCAGCAGCTGTGGCTAGACTCCAGGACAGTTAGAAATAAGGTTGTAGATGGAAGCTGTGGGCCAATCATGAAAGGTTTTGAATACCAGGTGGATTGGGCCATAATTGTGCTGGAAATAGAATAGACACTGAGGGGTTGCAAAAGAAGGAATTACATGACTTAACCTGTGCTCTTGGAAAATCAATTTGAGTAGAATCATCTTAAAGGGACTTGAGCCAGGGAAACTGTTAGGAAACCATGCTCCTACCCAAGTGCAAGGCAATGAAAGCCCCAACTAAGGCAATGGCAATGAAAATTGAGAGGAAGAGACAGCTTCAAAAGACATTATATGAGTATAATTGACACGACATTGAAACTGACGCTCTATCCTGGGAAAGAAAGAAATTGAAGCTGGCTCTTAGATTTTGAACTTGTATGGCAGAATGATAGTACAGTTAAAAGCTAGGAAAATAGTTAAATAATAGTTTTCAATAGATGAGTTAACTCCAGTAATAAGGTAGTGGCTTTCTGAACTTCTCTGATGGGGACTGTGTGGTCAAATCTAAACTCTTTGGGAAAGAGCCGCATGATGGATTAGCTTGGCTGTCATAGGCACAGGATGAGATAACATTTGTATGGGTGTCAGATATTTTCCATCCTTTTTGTTTTACATGGGAAAAACAGAAAGGAAGAAGAGGTTCACTAGCTTATTTGACTTATTTCTAGCTGTTTGAATATTCTAAAGATTATTGCTAAGAAATATTTTTGTTGTTGTTATATCAGAATAGAGTGTAGGAACAAAGATTTTAAAATCCTAATATACTCACTTGGACACAAAAATGTTGATAATTAGGGTGGAGGGCACAGTTGAAGGATCATTACAAAAAAATTCACATTCTTTGTAAAACAAAGTCTACATTTGTGAATCCAGAGTTTCCCATAATGACTTTACTTCATGAATCACATTTGCATTTTATGAGACAATAGGCAGATCTGAGCAGACAACATAAACATAGCTAATACTTATATGTAAGAAAACATGGGCCATTTTCTGGCAAATATATTCTTTATTAACTCAATGAATGTTCACAGTAACCCAATGAGCTTAGTAGTATTAACAACTCCATTTTGTAGATGAGAAAACTGAGGCAGAGAGCTGTCAAATAGTTTGCCCAATCTCACACAACTAGGAAGTGCTAAAGCTGGAATTTGAATTAAAGTAGTCTGACTCCAAAGTCCACATTTTTAGCCAGAAAAGTATAATGTGTATACTACATATGGAAACGTTTTGTATGGAAAGGCAAAGTGGATCCTTCCAAAGAACACCAAAATGACAAGAAGTTCTTACTATGAAACCTAAGGGAATATCAAATGTCAATGGTAGGCCAGTAACTGAAATGAACGAAGCAGAGAGAAATTAGATCATGCATTTTCTGTGGCTACACCTCAAAGCCAACAATGATAGCCCACTGTTGACAGTATTTATTCACGTTAGTGAAACACCAGAAATCCAGAATATTGTCGTCAACCCCTCTACTTTTCAATATTGGGACCAAACAAAAATAATTTAAAGATGGCATGGGGCAAAAAACAAAAACAAAAGCAGAAACAAAGCAAAGACATGGAGGTGGATAAATTTTAGCCATGGACTTCTAATTGAGCAACTTTTGCTCTAGGCAAACACCTGCAGACTATTTGTTCTAAATACATAAGTCAAATGGCACCTGTGGGAGACCTTCAGGCTTGGCCTGAGTGTATATACTTATTAATTATACCATAAAACCAGATACGAGGGACTTGAGATCTATTCAGTCATTAGAATTAGCTAAGTGACCCTGGAGAAAATGCCTTTCACTTTCTCAGCCTTTGATCATTAATGAAATCTTTGAGGGGAATGGAAGATTTTTGAAAGTATCCTAAGTGTCCTTAGAGTCTTACCAAGTCTAGCACTCTTTCCCTCCACTCTTTTTTTTAAATTTACTTTAATTTCTTTATTTTTCTATTCTTTTATTTAAAATGATATTATAAGAGTGTTTCAGACTTCTCCAAACTACTGTATCGTCTGTGGGTATAGACCCAGGAGAAGAGTAAAAGGGCCTAGAATTTAAAGTCCTTTCTTTCCAACTGATGGATGGTTGAGATTTTCCAAAACTTTAATACTTCTTACACCCTGGCTACATTGAATAGTGTCTGAGTTCACAAAGAGTTTGCACTTAAATGATGTTAGAGCTTCTGGCAACTTGGTTCTCCAATCTTACTTTTAAGTATTTATCAAAACATTGGATGAACAAACATTTATGGTGATCACAAGATTCTGGAGGGCATGAGGGCCTCTTGGATCTATAATTACACTCTGACAAAAGGGTTGTTTTCAGGAATTTTTTTAGGACATTTTAGAACATTAGTAACTTCTTATATGGTAATGCAACAGCGGGAAAAACAATAAAAAATAACTAAATACATGAATGCTTTGGGTTTTAGAAAATGCTTGCAATGGATAGACCTCACTCATAGAAGAAAACCTCTAGATCCAATATTCCATTAATAGAAGTCACTTCTGCTTTGTGTGAAAGTGTGTACAATGCATGGATTTTTCTGGGGTTTCCATCAGCTTGCTGTAGAGCTCTCCAAAACCTAGACATTTTTGTAGGTGGAATATTAAATTTGGTGTAACCAAAATGTGGGATATAAGGAAAACTTTCAGATGGGGACACAGAGAACTTCTGTATCAGTCAAATCTATTTTGATATTAAAACTAGAAACTCAATGAAGCTTGCTCAATTATATATGTGAGAATATGGCTTCAGTAACATTTTATACCTTTAGGAAGAGAAGGACAACCAGGCTTTGCAGGGACCAGAACCAGCAAGCCCTCTCTAAGCCTCTTCCTCTGTCTCAGGCCTTGTTTTTCTCACATGTGGCTCTCTGTTCTGTTGCAGCAGGCTCCTCTCTCACTGCTGAGCTGGTCTCTCTGTGCTCACACTGTCCACCATGTGGCCCAGTGCAACAGACATGCTTTGACCCATTTCAACACTTTTTCTTTAGTTTCTGATCCTGGGAAAATCTTTGTAAAGTTGAGTTTTAATTCTCAAATCATAGATCAGATTTCCTTAACCCAACCTCTTGAATGTTCTTTTATGTAAAATGGAGGGAGGTCAAGGGTACTTGGAAGTGATCTTCCAGCTTTAAGAATTCTTCAGTTTGTTTTTAATATCCCAACTGATAACACAACACTGGTGCAACAAAACAAGTCCACGTCAGATGCTATTTGCTTGTTCCTATTTTTAATGAGAGTTCATATATTTTTATTATTTTGTAAATGTATATATACTTTATGATATGATCTGTTTATTTTTACTGTTTTAACACAGTCAAACATACATACACATATACACACATATATGTGTGTATATACTCATATATATACATACATATATGCATATATACGGACCTCTTTTTTTTAAGTTAAAACATTTTTATTAAATTTTCTTGGCAGAAATCTTTCTGTCCAAGAAATGAAATGTTGGAAGGACAGTAGCGTGACATTAGTCTAAAACAATTCCACTTATCCCTTTATATATTACCACTGTATTTACTCAAAATAGCTATTGATTACCCAGAAAAGAGATGTTCTGAAGGACTAACCACAAAATGGATGCTTCTCGATAAAAGTGTAAATTGCTCAGTCAGTTATATAAGACACTTTATAAATAGGTGCAGGGAGAGCTCAGAGGCCGAGGGGAGATGAAAATCCTGTGCTTAAAATCAAGCACTTTCCCTTCTAGATCTACATTTTTACAAGTCACTTTTCAAGATCTGCATTTCCCCATTTTATAATAAAGTGGTTAAAAAGTTTATCTCTTAGAGAATTTCAAATTCAAAGAAATCCGTGATCCTGTTTTTAACAATATTGCCTTCTACCCTATTTCAACATGAAACTTCTTATCCATTTGGGTCTGTGTATTCTTCTCATAGTAGATCATTAATATTCCCGGTGAACTCAAAATGAGAACTTGAATATACTACAAATTTGTGAATATACAATATGCTACCTTTTTTTTATTTGCCTACCTTCTAGCCTTTTCTAACTCTGTGTCTGTGCCTTAGAGAGCTAGCCTTTATAGTCTATATCAACTGGGCTTCCTCTCCTTCCAGTTTGAGCTGAGCTTGGCCTGTGGAGATTGGATAGTGGAAGAGTGAATGCAGGCTCCTTTTTGGCTGAGCTGTACTTTATAATGCTCTCTTCCACCCAAAGCTAAAACTCCTGACAGGCAGCACTCTCACCAAGGTTTAAAAGCAGGACATTGTGGATATGCACAGAAACACATCTTATTCGAAACTATAGACAAATGTATAAATTAGTCAGGACCCTGGCAGAAAAGCTGATGCATTAAAAAGAGATGATTGAAGAGAGTTTAATAAAGCATCTGCTTCTTTCATAACCAGAACCAACACGCACATGTATCATTAAGTCAAATAAGTATTACTTGGTTTTTGTACATATCTATACATCCTACTTTTAAACCTTGGTCAGAGTTGACGAGATAGACTGACTTGGTAAGGATGTGGGAAAATCTGTGTTGGTAGAACAATAAATTTGTGCAATCTCATTTGAGGTCAGTTTGGCAATATCTATCCAAAGCAAAAATGCACATATATGTTTTATTAGCAAAAAATCTTTTGAATTTATTCTACAGATGTATATACCTGTGTTATATACCTTTACATATTTTTGTAAGTAAAGGAAGGTTTTCACCCGATTGTTGGTAAGAGTATAAGATTGAAAATAAGCTAACTATTCATCACTAGGAGCATGATTCAATAAATTAGGAAATGTTAATACAATAGAATACATTCCATTTATTTTAAAAAATGAAGTGTAGGGGCTGGCCCAGTGGCGTTGCAGTTAAGCTCACATGCTCTGTTTTTGTGGCCCGAGGTTCTCAGGATCAGATCCCAGGTGCGGACCGACACATGGCTTGTCAAACCATGATGTGATTGCGTCCCATGTAAAGTAGAGAAAGATGGGCACGGATGTTAGCCCAGGGCCAATCTTCCTCAGCAAAAAAAAAAAAAAAAAGAGGAGTATTGGCAATGGATGTTAGCTCAGGACTAATCTTCCTCACACACACAAAAAATGAAGTGTACCCATCTTGTGTAAAGGGGAACAAAAGTCAAGTTTTCTATGCATGGAATAGGAATATAAAACAGTGGTTATATCTAGAAATACTACAGTTTTATTTTGGGAGGTAGACTTTTTTCATTGAATACAATTTTGTACTGTTTTTAATGTTTATTTTGTGCATATTTCACTTTTGTTATTTTTAAAACCCTCTTAAAATCCACTGAAATAAACTAGAAAGCAATTTACAAGCAGAAGGGATAGTGTGCACTGTGACTATTAAACACAAAGAAACAAAACTAGTTTGAGTTGAGGATGCTGAGTGTTTAGCTAGGCCCCATGATTAGCAAAGTGAATTCTTCTCACCGACCACATAGAAATTTGTAATTGTACAGGGGCATCAATTTGACTCAAACTGACTTTATGTTATACATCTTTCAAGTTGCATCCAAAAGTAGGAATGGTGATTGTTAAATGGATGAATATTGAAGGTTTACTATGTTTTCATTTGAGTAAATGTTTATTGAGACACTCTGGGCACACACAAGTACACACTTATTTCTAATATCAAGTGTTTGTCAATGTTGGGTCCAAGTGCAAGCTTCTTCTTAAGAGTCTATTCAAATGCTACTCATACTATGACTCAAACTTCAAGTACCAGTTGAAATTTAATCTTCTCCCTTTTATATGCAATGAACATTAATTATAGCTTTGTTGTTGGTGACATTGAGTCAATTCTGATTCCTAGCGACCCTGTGTACAGCAGAGCAGAACCCCGCCTGGTCCTTTTGCACCATCCTCTCACTTTCCAGCACTGTATCAGACAATAGTCTGCTGATATTCATAGGGTTTTCATGGCCAATCTTTTTGGAAGTGGGTGGCCAGGTCCTTCTTCCTAGTCTGTCTTAGTGTAAGCTCTGCTGAAACCTGTCCACCACGGGTGACCCTGTGGTATTTGAAATACTGGTGGCATAGCTTTCAACATCACAGCAACTTACAGCTGCCACAGTATGACAACCAACAGATGGGCAGTGTGGTTCCCTGACTGGGAAACGAACCCAAGCCATGGACCACCTAATTATAGCTATTGACTGCTAAATCTGTGTTTTGTGTTCAACAATTCCTTCTAGAATGAATGATGCATCTGAATTTTTGCAGTAGTTATAAATGCTCATATTAATTTTGTTTCCAGTTCATTCATTACCTAGATCTATGGTACCATTAATATATGTTACTTCAATTCTACCAAAACCTTTTGGGCACTTATATTTACAAACTAATGTGTTAGACACTGTGAGGATATAAAGACAAATAAGATACATTTCGCTGTCATGAAATTTATGTCTAGTATAAGAGGATGTGAGAGATCATAAAATCAAATTGTCCAATGCTATAGAGAGAGTTCGTGGACCAATTGTTGCATTACTCTTTTAGTGCCTGGCATAGGGTTATGCTTATTAAATAAAAATATTCCTAAGAGATCTTCCACAGCTTTTAAGTGAAATTTTTGTTTTATAACAGGTTTTAAACTTCAGAAAATAGTTTCTGATAATAGTTTCATATATCTCATACCCTTTTCACTATTAACATCTTACATTACTATGATAAAGTTGTCACAATTAATTAACCAGTATAGATATATTATTATCCACCAAAGTCCATGCTTTATTCAGATTTCAATAATTTTACTTAATATAAAATTATTTTTTCTGTTCCAAGATCTTATCCAGGATAGCACCTTGGATTTAGTTATCAGATCTCCTTAGGCTCCTCTTAGCTGCAACAGTTTCTGAGACTTTTCTTATTTTTGATAATCTTAAAAGTTTTGAGGGAAACTGATCAAGCATTTTGTAGAATGTCCTTCAAGTGGAATTTCTCTGTTATTTTGCCTTATTAGACTGGAGTTTGGATTTTTCGGGGAAGATCATTGTGGTAAAGTGCCATTCTCATACCGTATCAAGTGCACATAATATTAACATGACTTATCACTGTTGGTGTTAGCGTTGGTCCACTTGGCTGAGGTCGTGCTTGTCGTGTTTATCCAATGTAAAGTTACCATTTTCCCCCATTTCCATACTGTACTTTTGGAAAGAAGGCACCATGCACAGTGGGAGTTTCATTCCACCTCCCTGAGGGTGAAATACCACAGCACTCTATTTAGAATACTTCTACATGGGAGGCTTTCTCTTCTCTCCCATTATTTTTTTTATTCTGTCATTTATTTATAACAGTAAGAACTCATGGACACTTATTTTATACTTTGTGTTATAATCCAAAGCTACATTATTTACTTTTTTGTTCAAATTATTCTAACTTTGCCATGGACTCTTTCAGTTGGCTCCTGTGTCCCTTTGACATACTTCCATCACCGAGTGTGTGTGTTTGAACACTTCCTTTCCAGCACTATAAGGTGCACCAAGTTCATCTTGTATAGTTCCCTTTCTAGCCTTAGAATCAGTGATTTCTCTAAGGATACTTTGGGTCTTCTCTTTGGAAAATAGGAATAGAAATGAAGTTCTGTACACTAGCTGTGCTCATTGCTACCGGGATGTTGTTGCTTCTAGGATCTCTCAGCTGACAGAGCAAGGGAATATGTGTGTATATACTAACCCACACATATACACATATCAACAAATATTTCTATACCTATATTAAACTAAACATTAGTTTAGGCTGATGTCTCCAACTCTAAGCCATTCTACATGGATCACTGTAGCTTGCTCCCCTTGCTCATTGTAACCTCTCACTCCAGCAGTCAGAACCTGGATCTCACCATCCACCATCCATTTGTTTAATTGTTCACTCCAGTATACATGTACAGTTCTTTCAGAAATGTTAACCCATACAGCTGTGCAGAGGGGGACTTTATCACCTAGAGTACAATGCTTATGTGTAGTCCTGTTTGCCTTTAATTTTATAGACTCAGCTTACTTTTTTTTTTTAATTGCGCTAACACTGACTTATAACATTATATAAATTTCAGGTGTACATCATTATATTTCATTGCTGTGTAGGTTACATCATGTTCACCACCCAAAGACTAATTACAATCCATCACCACATGCATGTGCCTAATCATCCCTTTCACCTTCC
Source organism: Tapirus indicus (assembly GCA_031878705.1). Classification (NCBI taxonomy): domain Eukaryota; kingdom Metazoa; phylum Chordata; class Mammalia; order Perissodactyla; family Tapiridae; genus Tapirus; species Tapirus indicus. The sequence continues at coordinate 23,572,505 of CM062927.1, read as the reverse complement.
TCCCTCCCCCCTTCTGCTCTGGTAACCACCAATCCAATCTCTGTCTCTATGTGATTTTTTGTTGTTTTTATCTTCTACTTATGAGTGAGTTCATATGGTATTTGACTTTCTCCTTCTGACTTATTTCGCTTAGTATAATACACTCAAGGTCCATCTGTGTTGTCATAAATGGCTGGATTTCATCATTTCTTATGGTTGAGTAGTATTCCATTGTGTATATATACCACATATTCTTTATCCATTCCTCCCTTGATAGGCACCTAGGTTGCTTCCAAGTCTTGATTATTGTGAATAATGCTTCAGTGAACATAGGGTGCATGTATCTTTACCCATCATGTTTTCATGTTCTTTGGATAAATACCCAACAGTGGAACAGCTGGAGCATATGGTAGTACTATTCTTAATTTTTTGAGGAATCCTCATACTGTTTTCCACAGTGGCTGCACCAGTTTGCATTCCACCAGCAGTGTATGAGAGTTCCCTCTCTCCACATCCTCTCCAACACTTGTTTCCTGTCAACGTTACTTAGGTCAGTATGCTTTTCCCCACCCCTTCAAAGGGATTTTTCCATACATTTCTTCTACAGTTTGATTCCTTGGTCACACTCTGCATTCCACTCCATTCCATTGGGATCCTCCGACCTCCTAAATAATTTTTGTTTTAATTTGCATCCATTAGGGTTCACTCTTTTGCTCTAAATTTCTATGGATTTTACAAATATGGTATCATGCATCACCAATATAGTACCATATAGAATAGTTTCACCACCCTAAAAAAATCCACTATTTAACTTCCTCTCCCTCCTGTTTCCTGGCAACCACTGATCAGCTTACCATCTCTTTAGTGTTGCCTTTTTCGGAATGCCACATAAATGGAATCATATAATATGTGGTCTTCTCAGACTGGCTTCTTTCACTTAGTATTACCCATTTAAAATTCATCCAGGTATTTGGATGGCATGATGGCTCATTCCTTTTTATCACTGAATAGTATTCTCTTGTACGGACGTGCCACAATTTGATGTGTCCATTTCTTATGATAGACATTTTTGTTGCTTTCATTTTTTGGTGACTATGAATAAAGCCGCTATAAATATTTGCACAGAGTTTTTTGTGTTGACATTGTTCTACTATTTTTTGCTCTTTTTGTTCTTAAGAAAAACCTTGAACTGGAAGAAATTTTCTGGGTATTTCATTGTATTTCACTTCCTAATACAAGTAAAGTACAAAAAAGTGCTTCTTAAATGGTTGCTTGTCTGGCTACAAATGCATTTTAAATTCCAAATTCTGCCTTCACAGGTGGCTATTCTAATCTAATCCTTTAATCTTATCTCCAATTTGATGTTATACTGAAAGTAATTACCTATTTTATTGTCTGTCAGTCAGTTTTATGTAGATGGACACTGTTAGTTTCAATCAGACAGAATGCTTCTAATTTCTCTATTAGATTTCCCAGCAGAACTTTTTTGTATGGTTTACTAAACTCTAAATAAATTACCTCCCTTGGATTGGTTTCCAACTATAACAAGAGTCAAGGATGGCTATCAGTAGTGTCTGACATGCTTGAGTTTTATTACCAAATGCTATACATCAACCAGCAGACACTTTGTCTCCAAAAAGAGGCCTTTGGTGTATTCATTAAAATGACGATGAATCTTGATGTATCCTTAGTAAAAGGGTGATTTTTTTAAAATGTGTCTGGACAGACATTATTTGAGTATGAGTAATCCTGGTCTTTATCTTCTCTCTTCTATGAAGAAGGTTCTGGCTTATCTACCTACTCTGTTTATTTTCATCCTCACTCTCTGAAAAGTATTTTGTCAGTTGTTTCTTGTTGATGTTTTAATGCAGAATCTGGAGACAGAGAAGAGGTAGGAAGAAAAGAAATGTAATGGCTAGAGAAGGACATAGACACATGAGCTACTGTGGTTTGGGTGAAAGTGATGAGGAGAAAATGGTGATTTTTAAAAAGATGCCTTACGTCATGCTCAAGAAATGGAAGTAAGACACTTGGGCTAACTTGAATTTATTTCCTCCTTCCTAATTGTGTTTTCTAGAATGTGACTCTGCTCTGAGTTCGAATCAAGTAATCCACAGTTTCAAGGAGGTTACATAAGTGTCCTATGTCTCAATCAGAGCATGCACAAACACATACACAAACACAACAGTAGCAACAACAAATACAACCACAGCAAGGACAACCTAAGTTGGTGTAAAATGCAGGCGTTAAATGAAATAGAAATCTGAGGAAATTTTTTGAGTGATTTGGTTTAAAAAAACTTGAAACATGCTAGCAGAATTAGAAATTTCAAAGCTAGAGTTAAGCACTTTGGGAAACTGGAGGATTCTAACAAACTCCTTCCCAACTTTGTCCAATCTGTTGCTATTCTGCTATTATTTTCTTTAGGTTCTAGGGTACCCTCCTCTAAGGAAACATCCCAAAAAGATAACACAATAGGAAGCTCAGAGTTGGACCAGGTCTGTTCATGGAGCAATTGACTTTCGCAATGGATAGATAAAAAGAGCACAAGACAGAATTTAAGAGCTCTAAATTCTAGTCACAATTCTGGCTCTAAAAACTCTGGGACCTTGGGCAACTCACTTGACCACGCTGATCTTCAATTTTCCTGTCTGTAGAAGGAGTTCAGACAAGTTGATCTCTGTGTCCCTTGGACTCTAACTAGCATTCTTTCTATCATTTCAGCATTTTGAAGTAGCCAGCACAGAACCAGAAACCAAAGGATCTGACATCTATTCCCACATATGCTGTCTACTTGCAGTCAACTAATGACAATCTTCACTGGGAGTCTGCAAACTACTACTCAAGAGCCAAATCTGGCCGGCTACATCTTTTTATACATAAAGATTTTTGGAACACAGACACACTCATTAATTTATGTACATATTGTCTTTGGCTACTTTTGAGCTACCATGTCAGAGATGAGTAGCTACAATAGAAGAGATGACAAAGGACGTATAACTTGAAAAACGAAAAATATTTACTCCTTTGCCTTTTATAGAAAACAATTTGCCACCCCCTAATTTGTATAAATGTCAGTTTCTTCATTTATAAATAGGGGAAATTATGCCTGTTTTGACCAACTCATTGAACTGTGTGACAATAATTAGGGAAAATATGAACAAGAAATTAGTTTGGAAAATTACAAATGCTGGGATTATTTCTTTTTTTTTTTGTAAAAATGTTATCAATTTATTGGGAAAAAAAATCAATGCTATGAATACAAATTTTCAGATACATGATTTGCAAATATTTTCTCTGAGTCTGCACACTTATCTGTTTATTTTCCTAATGATTAAAATAGTTTTTATCAATGTCTTAATAGTTTATAACGTTGTGAAGTTTTAGTTGCACATTATTGTTTGCCAGTCACCTTATAAATGCTTCCCTTTACTCCTTGTGCCCATTCCCCCTCCCCCTTTCCCCTGGTAACCACCAAACTGTTCTCTCTGACCGTGTGTTAGTTTATATTCCACATATGAGTGAAATCATGCAGTGTTTGTCTTTCTCTCTCTGGCTTATTTCACTTAACATAATACTCTCCAGGTCTATCCATGTTGTTGTGAATGGGAGAATTTTGTCTTTTTTATGGCTGAGTAGTATTCCATTGTATATATATACCACATCTTCTTTATCCAATCGTCAGTCAAGGGACACTTGAGTTGCTTCCACCTTTTGGCTATAGTGAATAATGCTGCAATAAACTTAGGGGTGCATAAGCCTCTTTGGATTGTAGATTTCAGGATTGTTAGATAGATACCCAATAGTGGGATAGTTGGATCATAAGGTATTTTTAATTTTTTGAGAAATCTCCATACTGTTTTCCACAGAGGTTGCACAAGTTTTCATTCCCATCAGCAATGGATTAGGGATCCCTTTTCTCCACAATCTCTCCAACATTTCTTGTTTCCTGTCTTGGTGATTATGGCCAATCTAATGGGTGTAAGGTGATATCTTAGTGTAGTTTTGATTTGCATTTCCCTGAAGATTAGTGATGTTGACCATCTTTTTATGTGCCTGTTGGCCTTCTGTATATCTTCCTTGGAAAAATGTCTGTTCATATCCTCTGCACATTTTTTTATTGGGTTTCTTGTTTTCTTGTTCCATTGTATGAGTTCTTTATATATTACAGACATTAACCCCTTGTCAGATATATGATTTGCAAGTATTTTCTCCCAGCTAGTGGGTTGTCTATTCATTTTGATCCTGGTTTCATTTGCCTTGTAGAAGCTCTTTAATCTGATGAAGTCCCACTTGTTTATTTTTTCTTTTGTTTCCCTTATCCGAGTAGATGTGGAATCTGGAAAGATCCCTTTATGACCAATGTCAAATAAGTGTGCTGCTCATATTTTTTTCCAGGAGTTTTATAGTTTCAGGTCTTACCTTAAAATCTTTGATTCATTTTGAGTTAATTTTTGTGTATGGCGATGGAAAATGGTCTACTTTCACTCTTTTGCATGTGGGTGTCCAGTTTTCCCAGGATCATTTATTGAAGAGACTTTCCTTTCTCCATTGTATGTACTTAGCTCCTTTGTCAAAGATTAGTTGTCCATAGATGTGTGGTTTTATGTCTGGACTTTCAATTCTGTTCCATAGATCTTGTATCTATTTTTGTACCAGTACCATGCTGTTTTGATTACTATGGTTTTGTAGTATATTTTGAAGTCAGGGATTATGATGCCTCTGACTTTTTTTTTTTTTTTTTTCAGGATTGCTTTAGCTATTTGACATCTTTTGTTGGCCCATATGAATTTTAGGATTCTTTAGGATTCTTTGTTCTATTTCCATGAAGAATGTAGAATCTGTAGGTTGCTTTAAGTAGTATGGACATTTTAACTACATTTACTCTTCCAATCCATGTGTATGGGATATATTTCCATTTCTTTATGTCTTCATCAATTTCTTTCAATAGTGTCATAATTTTCATAATATAGGTCTTTCACCTCCTTTGTTAAATTTACTCCCAAATATTTTATTTTTTTCTTGTTGCAATTGTAAATGGGGTTGTCTTTTTGAGTTCTCTTTCTGTTAGTTTGTTCTCAGCATATAGAAATGCAACTGATTTTTGTAAGTTGATTTTATACCCTGTGACTTGGCTATAGTTATGGATTATTTCTAATAGTTTTCCAATGGATTCCTTAGGATTTTTATTAATAAGATCATGTCATCCGCAAATAGTGAAAGTTTCACTTCTTCATTGCCTAGTTGGAGTCCTTTTGTTCCTTTTTCTTGCCTAATTACTCTGGCCAAAACCTCCAGTATTATGTTGAATAAGAGTGGTGAGAGTGGGCACCCTTGTCTTGTTCCTGTTCTCAGAGGGATGGCTTTCACTATTCCTCATTGAGTATGATGTTGGCTGTGGGTTTGTCATATATGGCCTTTATTATGTTGAGGTAATTTCCTTCTGCACCCATTGTGTTGAGAGATTTTATCATAAATGGATGTTTGATCTCGTCAAATGCCTTTTCTGCATCAATTGAGATGATCATGTGTTTTTTATTCTTTGTTTTGTTAATGTGGTGTTTCACAATAATTGATTTGCAGATGTTTAACCATCCCTGTGTCCCAGGTATAAATCCCACTTGGTCTTTTTAATGTATCCCTGTATTCCGTTTGCCAATATTTTGTTGAATATTTTTGCATCCATGTTCATTAGCAATATTGGCCTGTGGTTTTCCTTTTTTGTATTGTCCTTGGCTGGCTTTGGTATGAGGGTGATGTTGGCCTCATAGAATGTGTTAGAAAGTGTTCAATCTTCCTCTATTTTCGGAAAAGTTTGAGAAGGATAGGTGTTAATTCTTCTTTGAATGGTTGATTAAATTCTCTAGAGAAGCAATCTGGTCCTGGACTTTTATTTTTTGGGAGGTTTTTGATTACTGTTTCAATCTCTTTACTTGTGAATGGTCTATTCAGGTTCTCTGTTATCTTCTTGATTCAGTTTTGTTAGGTTGGATGAGTCTAAGAATTTATCCACTTTTTCTAGATTGTCCAATTTGTTGGCATGTACTTTTTCATGGTATTCTCTTATAATCCTTTGTATTTCTGTGGTATCTGTTGTAATCTCTCCTCTTTCATTTCTAATTTTATTTATTTGAGCCTTCTCTCTTTTTTTTTCTGCGAGTCTAGCTAAGGGTTTGTCAATTTTGTTTATCTTCTCAAACAACCAACTCTTTGTTTCATTGATCCTTTCTCCTGTTTTTTTTTTTTGTTTCAATTTCATTTATTTCTGCTCTAATTTGTATTATTTCTCTCCTTCTGCTGACTTTGAGCTTTGTTTGTTTTCCTTTTATAGCTCTGTTAGATGTAGTTTAAGGTTGTTTATTTGGGAGTTTTCTTGTTTGTTAAGGTGGGCCTGTATTGCTATGAGTTTCCCTCTCAGGACTGCTTTTGCCGCATCCTACATGAGTTGATGTGGTGTATTTTCATTTTCATTTGTCTCCAGATATTTTTTAATGTATCCTTTAATCTTATCAATGATCCACTGGTTGGTCAGTAGCTTGTTGTTTAGTCTCTACGTCTCTGTCACTTTCACAGTTTTTTCCTTGTAATTGATTTCTAGTTTTATAGCCTTATGGTCAGAAAAGATGCTTGTTATTATTTCAATCTTCTTAAATTTATAGAGGCTTGCCTTGTTTCTCAACATATGGTCTATCCTTGAGAATGTTCCATGTGCACTTGAGAAGAATGTAATTTGCTGGTTTTGCGTGAAGTGCTCTGTATGTATCTATTAAGTCCATCTCATCTAGTATTTCGTTTAAGTCTGCTATTTCCTTATTGATTTTTTTGTCTGGATGATCCATCCACTGATGTGAGGAGGGTAATAAGGTCCCCTACTATTATTGTGTTGTTGTTGATACCTTCTTTTAGGTTTGTTAATAGTTGCTTTAAGTACTTTGGTGCTCCTCTGTTGGGTACATATATATTTACAAGTGTTATGTCTTCTTGGTGGGGTGTCCTTTTTATCATCATATACTGCCACTCTGTGTCTCTCATTACTTTTTTTATCTTGAAGTCTACTTTGTCTGATAAAAGCATGGCAACACCTGTTTTGTTCTTTTTGCCATTTGCTTGGAGTATTGTCTTCCATCCTTTCACTCTGAGCCTGTGTTTGTCTTTAGAGCTGACATGTGTTTCCTGGAGGCAGCATATTGTTGGATCTAGTTATTTAATCCATCCTGCCACTCTGTGTCTTCTGATTGGAAAATTCAATCCATTTACATTTAGAGTGATTACTGATATATTTGGGCTTAATGTTGCTACTTTATTGTTCATTTTCCAGATCTCTTGCATTTGCTTTGTTTCTTGGCTCATGTGATTCGGACTACCAATTCAGTTTGGTATTTGTATGAAGATTTTCTTAGTTTTCTCTTTATTTATCATACGTGTCTCTGCTCTGAATGTTAGTTTAGTGGTTACCATGAGGTTTGTATAAAAATTCTTGTAGATGAGATAGTCCATTTTCTGGTGTCCTCATTTCCTTTGTCTAAGTTGATTCTGTCCCTTTCCTCTTCCCCTTCTAAGTTTTTATTATGACAACTTATTCCATCTTATGTTGCGATTTCATGTTTATAGTGATGAGGTTATGTTAAATAAACATAAACATAAAATATTGCTGTTTTCCTTCCCTGATCTTTAAAGTCATAATTAAGCGTTTGCTAACCTTATTCTGGTAGAGAATTGCAGTTTATCTGATTTTTGTCTACCTATTTTCTCCTTTCTCAAAGACTTGTATCCCCTTTCCCTTATTTTTTTTCAGGTATGAGGTCCTTCTTGAGCATTTCTTACAGTGGGGTTCTTGTGGCAATGAACTCCCTTAGCTTTTGTCTATCTGGGATAATTATTATTTCTCCATCATATCTGAAGGAAGTTTTTGCTGGATAGAGTATTCTTGGCTGAAAGTTTTTGTCTTTCAGAATTTTGAATATATTGTCCCACTCTCCCCTGTCCTGTAGAGTTTCTAATGAAAATTCTGCTGAGAGCCTAATTGGAATTCCTTTGTACACTATCTTTTGTTCTCTTGCTGCCCTTAATATTTTTTCTTTGTCATTAACTTTTGCCAGCTTTACTACTATGTGCCTTGGGGATGGCCTTTTTTTGTTGATATATTTAGGAGATCTATGATTTCACTCACTTGTATTTCCAGCTCCTTCCCCAGGTTTGGGAATTTCTCAGCTGTCATTTCTTTGAACAACCTCTCTGCTCCTTTTTCCCTCTCTTCTCCCTCTGGGATACCTATAATTCTTAAGTTGCATTTCTTAATTGAGTCAAATATTGCTCAGAGATTTTCTTCATTTATTTTCAGTCCTAGCTCTGTCTCCTGCTCCATCTGAAGCCTTTCTACATTGGTATCTTCAATAATACTAATTCTTTCCTCCATATTGTCAGCTCTGTTCTTTAAAGAGTCCAAATTTTTCCTTATCTCCTGCATTGTGGTTTTCATTTCCAAAATTCTGATTGTTTTTTCTTTATGGTTTCATGCTCCTTTGTGAAGAAGCTCCTAATTTCCTTGAATTGTCTATCCATATTTTCTTGTAATTCATTGAGCTATTTTATGATAGCCATTTTGAATTCTCTGTCATTTAGCTTATAAATTTCTGTGTCTTCTGGGTTGTTTTCTGGAATTTTGTCATTTTCCTTCTGGTCTGGAGATTTAATATATTTTTGCATTGTGCTTGACGGTTTGTTTTTATTTTTATTTTTCCTCATCCTGAAGATGTCTGGACTCAGATTCCACTTGCTATCACTAGGTGGCAGTCAATAATTATGTGTTCTGAAACCTCAAAGATGCAGAGGTTCTGGTCAGAATGAAGTACAGCTGGGCTGATGTGTGGCTGGGCTAAACACTACAGGGGTGGGGTGTCACTTGCCGACTGCTGGTCTGGGCCTTCACTGGGTTGGATCCCTGTAAGCCTCTGCCAGGCTGTGGCACTGCTGGGCTGGGACACCTGTATGTCATGTGCTGGCTGCAGGGCTGTAACTCCACAGGGGTGGGTGTTGTGTGCTGGCCACTGTGCTGGATCTCCATGGGTGCAAAGAATTGTGCACCCACTCTGGGCTGGATCTCCACTGGGTTGGATTCCTGCAAGCCTCCTCTGGGCTGCAGCAGTGCGGGGCTTGGGCACCCAGGTGTTGCACACTGGCTGTGGGGATGTAACTCTGTGGGGGCGGGTGTTGCATGCCGGCCGCTGGGCTGGATCTCCTCCATTGATGTATGGACGACCTTTTTGTTGTATCTTAGCAGAGGAGAGCTTAAGGGAAAAGCTCACTCCACCATGATGCTGACATCACTCTGGGATTATTTTTTAAATATGATTATTTGAGAGGATGAAGTTGATAGTATATTACTGTCCTTTCCACTTGTTAGTTTCAAGATCATGCATTGTGCCCTTGTCTGCTATTTTTCTCTCTCCTTGCTGCCAGATTTGCCTAATATATGCAGGGCCTCTGACAAAACTGTATGGGGAACACACTGCCCACAAGCATCACCCTTACCCCAAGCCCAACCTACTTCTCTTGCACCCCAAACTGTAACCCACATTTTAAGGGGCTAATGTGCATATATGTGATCAACCCAGCTTACATTGCATTATTCACTCCTCTACTACTAACAGGAGCCCCTTAGCAAGCCTTTGAACCAGTGATGTGGGCCTCCCTTGGGAGATCATGTTGGGAACGGTCTGCACAGGCCCTTGAAGAAAGCTGAAGGTCTTATGGGAAGGAGTAAAGTTGGTGGGGGGCTCAGAGCAGGACCCTCTAAATCCTAGAACTCAGAACATCGGTTTCCTGGGACTAATAGCAGGCAATACTGCTTACTCCCATCTTCTGTCTAGTCCAAGCTACTATTAGCTCTTGTGTAGAAGATTGCAATGGTCTCCTAACCTGTCCACAAATATTCACCTCTCCCATTCTGTTTTTAAATCTGCTGGCAAAGTTATCATTCTGAAAGGCAAATTTCTCCCACCAACTCCCAACCTATATTATCCTAAGACTAATAAGAAGCCACTAAAAGTTTAAAGACACAGACTTAAAAATGTGTGTGTTCTGGCCCCTGTCTACCTTATCAACATCTTCACCCCATGCCACTTTCATCTGTGTACCAGCCATGCTGCCCTGAAAGTGTGTGAATAGGGTCATGTATCTCTTAGCCACAAGGTTTTTTACATGTTCGTTCCTACACCTGGGATGCTACATGTTACATATACTACACTTGCCCTAGTTAACCTTTCCTCTTCCTCTGGAACTTCTAGACTATGTCAATTTTTCCTATATTTTTCAACTCTAGCTGCACATTAGAATTCTTAAATACCAATGCCCAGGCCTCTACCCAGACAAACTAAATCTCATGGGGGTATAGAGAGGCAGGCATTATTATTATTACAAAGTTCTCCAGGTGATTCTGATGTGTGGACAGGTGTGAGAATAACTGTTCTATATATTATATTGTTACCATGTGCATGCACCTCACCTTTATAATTATATAAATCACAAGAAAAATCCAGAAATATAGCAAATATCTGTCTTTTTCACTCCTTTGTAAGCTCCATGAGGGCAGTGCCACCACTATATTTATTCTTTGATTAGGTATTTTTTAAGTAACTTCTATGTAATAGGCTTTTCCAGGGATGGATAGATTAATAGACAGTTCTGTTCTGGGAATGGATCAGTGAAGGGTATCTTCATGTTTCTTCTTTTATAAAATTTACATTTGAGGATATTGTAGGGTTTCAGTATATATTTGATAGATGATGGAATCAATATTCTTATGTATTCATGTTTATTTTTCTAGGAATCTAATATTTCCACCTTCCTGAGATAACTCTTCATTTCCCCCAGAATCCTTAAAACAGTGAATTTCTGAGCTAAGCTTTTTGAGCACTTTAAGTAATTGTTCAACTTCCTGCCTCATATTGTCTTTTATGACAGTCTTTGGATTTCTTAATTATTGCATTTTGTCTTTCTCTGTAGCTCAGATAATAAAACTATAGTCTGGCTCGCCATTCTTCAGACAGAAGGAAAAATAAAAAAGCTTTCTGCATTATTTTGTGACACTGCTACGTCACCATTTCTCTCTGTCTTTGGAGATAAATTGTTGGCAGATCTGCAATTTCTTCCGTCTGCTCCTCAGAAACCTTGGCAATGTGTCACCTGCTCCAGCAAATTTTTATATTCAGGGCACAATTCAGAGCTCAGGAAGAATTCTTTACTGATTTCTTCCAGTCATTAATCATTGCCTACTGCCTCACTATTAGGAAAAAACATCTCAGTCTACACATGTGCATTCAATTAGGGGCTGATTGTTTCAGTTTATGGATTATCTAGCTACTGTGGGTTTTTTTCCCTCTGCATTTCTCTCCAATCCTTATTTCCTAACTCAATTCTTCATGGTCTTCTGTCACAAACAGGAGTATGGAGAGTGGAAAAAAGTAAAAATAAAGTTGTTTCTTTAGATCTCCCCTAGTAAATCTACTCAGAAACTTAGGGATATTCAAGCAATTTGTTATGGAACAAATAGATTATATGAACATTACCTTTTATTCTGTTATTCCTCCTGTCCCTTTATCTTAATTTCTGATAAAGCAGTTATAGTGGAATGGGAAATTGCAGTAACCTAGGAGTCAGACAGCTTGGCTTTGAATCCTGGCTCTGTCACATAATAGTTGTGGTCTTAGCCAAATATCTGAGGTTCAGTTTCTTCATCTATGAAATCAATTAATAACACGATTTCCTGCCCGTGTCAAAGAAAAATTGGTGGATTATAATGAGATCATTTATTTAAAAGCTTTATGATATACATATAAGAACAAGTTACTAGGTAGATTCACAAAAGTTATAGGAAATCAACCTGTGTGTCACCAAGCTAGTGCCACAATAATGCTGCCTAAAAATCCACCCCAAACTCAGTCACTTAAAATAACCATCACTCACCATCACGGATCTCTGGGTGTGGCTGGAGAAGCTCGTCCAGCCTGAGCCCAGCTGGTGGCTTTAGTGCTTGTGTGCTCTTTCTGTGGCCCAAACTGAAGGGGCAGAAGCTAACCTAGGGAAGCTCTTCTCATGGCGACGGCTGAAGTCCAACGGGGCACACCCACTTTCCAAGCCACTCCGTCTGTTATGTCTGCTAATATTTCATTTATCAAATAAAATCAGTCACATAGCTAAGTCTAAAGGCAAACAGGGAAGTGCATTCTAGCTTCAGAGAAAGGGACTGCAAACTTTTATAGCAAAGAGCATGGATACAGGGAAGGGTAAAGTACTGGGGCCAAAAATCCTATCGATTCCACTTCTAATGACTGATCCCAGATTTTGTCCATCCTCTCTAGCTTTCTGTCCCTGACCATCTACCATACCATCCACCCTTTAATATTTCTTACATAAGAAGACACTTATAATGCTTTACTGGAATCTTCAGTCTATATTGTGAGAATGAGCCTTATGAATTACATATTACATATGCAGAACCACATATAGTATACATTATTATGCAAGCAAATTAAAATACCCAAAATGATACCTGATTTCTTCTTGCCTTTGAAGAGGACATAATTCCCTATAATCTAATTGTCTGTATAAGGGACTATATCACTGAACAAATTTGAGGAAAAAAGTATTTTGCTTAAAAATATTTCTAGAGTTATTACACATTTACCTGCTTTCTCACATGTAGGGTATCGCATAGCACATATCTGAACTTTTGTGACTTAGGTCCTTATGATACTGTGATTTATAGTAAGAAATATATATTTGGTTTTCACTTCTCTTTCTGGCGCAGAGCTCCTAAAACCATGGAAATTTCTGAAGTGATGAAAGTGATAAAGGTATCTATTGTTATATTAATGAGATGAATTTTGGAAAGCACCTAGGTGATCTAAGGATGGGGGCTGGTGGCTGGAGGACCCAACCATGTGATTAGTGGATTGGAATTTTCAGTCCCACCCCTAGACCCCTGGGAAGGAGAGAGGGGCTGGAGGTTGAATCAATCACTAATGGCCAATGATTTCATCAGTCATGCCTATGTACTAAAGACTCCATAAAAACCTGAAAGGATGGGGTTCAGAGAGCTTCTAGGTTGGTGGACATGTGGAGATTTGGGGAGAGTGATGCACTGGGAGAGATCATGGAATCTCCTCGCCCCTCCCCGATACCTTGCCCTATGCATCTGTTCCATCTGGCTTTTCCTGAGTTATATCCCTTTAAAATAAACCAGTGGTCTAGTAAGTAAAATGTTTCTCCGAGTTCTGTGAGCCTCTCTAGCAAATTAATCAAACCTAAGGAGGGGGATGTTGGAAGCTTCCATACGTAGTGGTTGGTCAGAAGCACAGGTGATGGCAGGGGCAGTCTTGTAGGACTGAGCCCCTAACCTGTAGAATCTGACGCTGTCTCCACATAGATTGTGTCAGAATTGAGTTGTATTTTAGGATTCCCAGCTGGTGTCAGAGAATTGCATGAATATGTGGGGAAAAAAAACCCACATTATAAATGCTGATCAGAACATTTTAATCCTTAATAAGAATGTATACTCACAATATTTGAAAGGAACCTGGAGATCAACTTGGCAAACCCCTTCCCTGTACTTGATTTACCTTCCATAATAATCACATCCTCAGGAGCTATTGATACCTGTGAGGCTGCCTCTGCTGAAAGGAGGTAACCTTTATGACTGATTTTTTTTTCTTAGGGCCTGAATAAAGTCAAGGTAAAAAACAAAACAATATACCTGGCTCTAGACATCATCCTACAACCTAATAATTTGCTGCCTCATTTCTGCCGCAGGGTGGGTAATTAGGTGACGGCAGCCAATGAAGTTTGGGCCCATATGCTTCACCTGGAGTGGAGCAGATATTCAGTTCTATCCTGAAGGTGGAAATCATTTAAAGTTCTGTGCATTAAAGTAGTGTTGTATTTAAACAACAACAACAATAAAAATTCTCTATTAAGGTGATAGAGCTTCGAGTGAAAAAAGGAACTCAAATTTGATGTCATCCTCAAAGGACCTACGCCTTGCAGAGGGTGCATGACCAGGGTGCTAGAGTAGAGTTCACATTATGCAGAAGCAGTTGGTAAAAAAAGTTTTCTGGAACAGAATTCTTTCCTAGATAAAAAGAGAGAGGGTCTCTGTGTCTCAGAGAGATAGCCATTTGAGAGACAGGTTATTGAGATTTCTGATAGTGTCTATTTATTTACCTATCCTTTCACTATTTCTTTTTACTTATAAATTCAATAAATATTTATGCAGTACCTACTGGAAGGCTGTCTAGCAAAGAGCTGTTCAAATCTCTAGCCCATTGTTTAAACTAGGTTGTCTGTCTTTACGTTACTTTGTAGAAGTTCTTTATATATTCTGAAATTGAGCCCTTTTCTTCATTATATTTTTTGCAAACCGTTTTCCCACTCTGTGATTTGTCTTTTAACTCCCTTAATGAACTCTTTGAATGAATAGACTGTTAATTTTAATGTAGTCCAATTTATATATGTTTTCCCTTATGATTCATAGTTTTTTGGGTCCTGTTGGGAAGAAAACTTTACTTACCTCGAGGTCATAGACACTGTTTAGCCATGTTATCTAGTAGAAGCTTTATTATTTTAGATCTAAAATCTACCTATAATTCATTGTGTATGTGTGTGTTGGGAGGCGGTGTGCATGGCACAAGGTAAGTAGTAATCAAATTCCTTTTTTTTCATTTTGAATAATGAATTAATCCAACTGTTATGAAAAACATCATCCTTTCCCCACTGTTCTGCAAAGTCATCTTTGTCATGAAAATGTGCCCAAGTATGTATGCTGGTTTATTTCTTTCTTTCTGTTCTAATCCATTGGTCTTTTAACCTTATCCTTGGGCTAACAGCACCCTTTCTTAATGCTGTTGCTTTATATCATTCTTGAAATCTGATAGTCTAAGTCCTATAACTTTGTTCTTCTTTAAGATTGTCTTTCCTATTTTTGACACTTTGCAGTTACATGTTTTATAAATAAAATGCTTGATCTATGCAAAGTATACATATAGAATAGTGCACAAATCATGAGAGTAAGTTCAATGCTTCTTCAAAAATCAATCATACTCTTGTACCAAGCACTCAAGAATCCCACTTATGTCTCTCCAACTCCCTCCTGCAACTCTTCTCAAAAGTAATCACTATTCTAGTATCTAAAAATATAGTTTAGTTTTTCCTGATTTTGACTTTATGTAAATGGAAGCGCATAGTATGTTATCTTTTGTCTCCAGCTAATTTGTTCATAAATGTTTGTGACATTTATCCAAGGTGGTGTGTATAGCCATTGTTTGTGTAAATATACCATAATTTATTTGTCCAGATGACTGCTTATGCCAACGTGTGTCCAGATTTTTGGCTGTTACCAATAATACTAATATGATCATACTTGTACATGATTTTATGTATGCATATATATGCAATTCTGTAGTTACATATCTAAGAATAGAATTCCTGGTTTATAAAGTATGCATATATTCAGCTTTAGCAGTTAATAAAACTATTTGTTTTCTAATGTTGCATCTCTCATTCTATATAGCTTTGTCTGATTTTTCACTAAATTCCTTAATTCTCTCTTTAGCTGTGTCTTATCTGCTGTTATAGCCCTCTTTATCCTCTAAATGTCTGTTTCTATTAGGTTTTTTTCTGTTTAGTTTTGGTGGTTCTTGTTGTATTGTGTCAGGTGGTCTGGTTTTCTCATATATGTTTGCCTATTTTAAATTAAATGCTGAACGTTGCATATGCAAATATTGTAGAAATAGTTTGACAACTGTGAATGATAGTGTTTTTCTAGAGGGAATTGACATTTGTTTCTAGCTAGCAACCAGGCCGTGGGTTCCAGTAATTCCATGTTATTTTAATCCAATTAAGATTTTAGGTGATTCAAAACTAGTTTTCACATATTTCCAAAACTGGTTTACTCCTCACTGTCTGTTACTGATAGAGCTTTCCTTTGGGTTGCAGCTGAAATCATGATGGTGTTACCAGGTCCTCTCTTCTTCAGAGGCCCAGCATGCCGTTTTCCCCAGCCATGTGTTTCTTGAAAGCTCAGCTCAGCTTTGCCTTGCAGCTGATATTCGGAAATCATTGGTGCCCCAATGAAAATGCAGTACAAAATACCAGACTCAGTGCTCAAGACTTCCTACCCCACCTGAAAGTTGATCCCTTAATCCCTGACTTGTCTTTTTTTGTTGCTGAGGAAGATTTGCCCTGAGCTATCTGTTGCCAGTCTTCCTCTTTTTTCTCCCCAAGCCCCAGTACATAGTTCTGTGTCATAGTTGTAGAGTTGTAACTCTTCTTTGTGGAACGCCACTTAAGCACAGCTTGATGAGCAGTGAGTAGGTCTGAACCCAGGATCCGAACCTGTGAACCCTAGGCTACCAAAGTGGAATGTGTGAACTTAACTGTTACATCACCAGGTTGGCCCCACCAGTCTTCCTCCTTTTGTTTGAGGAAGATTTGCTCTGAGCTAATGTCTGTGCCGATATTCCTCTATTTTGCATATGGGTCACTGCCACAGCATGGCCACTGATGAGTGGTGTAGGTCCGCACCCAGGAACTGAACCCAGGCCACCAAAGTGGAGTGCGCTGAACTTAACCAGTACACCACGGGGCCAGCCTGAATTCCTCACTTTTCTGACTTGGTATTTCTCCAATAACTTCAAACTTTTTTAAATTCAATTTTTCTGTTTTTCTGAGTGGGAGGGTTAATTAGAAGGAGGGTTAATGAAACACTACCTTAATCAACAAAATGTTTAAAGAAAAAAAACCCAAAATAATACATTGTGGCACCCCTCAAACAGCACCCCTTTTCCTCTAAGGCTGTTAAGTAATAGAGTCAGTTAGACTTAATAGGGAACAAATTAGGTGAATTATTTGTTGCTAGCGCAGGAAATAATGCTCTCTATTTTTCAAGGCTTGTTATTCTGTTTAAAGTTATAGAGTTTAATTATTACTTTAATTTGGTCTTTCAAAAGAAACTATGGACATAATGACATTATTTTTCTTGCCTTTTGACTCAGAAGGACTTCACTAATCTAAAGATGGAAACTAGGTAATATCATTCACTCTGCACAAAATAAAGACGGTATGTTACCACTCTGTTCAATATTTGAGCAAGCAGAAATTTGTCTTTCCTTTTTTTTTTGGTTTGTATCTGATACACAGGTGGTAAAGTACACATCTGATATTACATCTCCTTTGGAATAACCTATTAAATATAACCCTATTATTTTGGTAGGGATTATTTTAATTTTGGATTTTTGAAAGTATAAATATTACTCCCCCACCTCTGGCAAAAGAATGTCTGATTCATGCCTCATTCGGCCCTGTTGGTGTGTTTCCACTTTTTATCCTCCTCATCAAAGAATATGAAACAGCATATACTTCATGCTCCATTAGTGTGGAAATTGCCTCATATCTCTTCATTTCTCTCTCTCTCTCTTTCTACCTTTCTCCAAAACCAGAATATGTCACTTAGGAAATATATTTTGGATGACTACACATTGAGATGGGTCATTTCTCAAGGTAAGCTCTCCCTTGGAAAGGGACACATTTACCAGAATTCTAATTGCTTGACTTACAATGAAAACGCTTACTATCCCAGAGACCAGAAAGCTTGCATGTGAATTGTGTTTTCTCTCTTTTATTAACCAGCTGTTGCATAGAGCCTGTGTCCTCAGGGAGCCTGCCCATCTTTTAGGTCTCATTCCTTCCTCATTTATTTTTTACAGGCACTCTAATTGGCCTTTGACAGTCATTGAATAAATATTCACTTAAAAAAGTGATTGAATGAAAGGAAGAAAGTGAACTGCCAATTGCTAGGTGACCATGGAATTAGAGCGAAAATAATTAGATGTTCATGTTTATCAATTTATACTAACTTGATGAGTCCATCTCCCCAGGAAGAATGTCTTCTGTAGAAGCAAAAGGTCTGAGTTCCCGTTTTAACTTTGTGACCTTGGGTGAGGTATGGTGAGACCAAACACAGATCAAGAGAGAAAAACTGGAAAGAGTTTTGCAGTTTGCTGAGTTCAATTTCCTGGAGAGAACACAGAGTGTCCTTCAGGGCTACTCAAGGGAAACACTGGAGTTGATCAGGAGGCAGGAGGAAGAGAAACTGTGGAGAAGTACCTTTATTGTGGTTCCTATGGGAAGGAAATGGAGAGGCAGGGCAAGCAAGTTTAGGATTGGCTAGTTTCAATAATTTCAGCTGGCTCTGGGGTGTAGGTGCTATGCCTGGTTGTCTGGTACCTGCCCTGGAGTGATTAGGGTGGGTGTAGAGTAGCTCAGAGTGTGAGATCCTAACAAGGGAGGTGGTTGGGGGTGTGGACTTACTCTGCTGCTCAAGAAGGGGGAATAACCAGCCTTTAACTAGAGCTTCAAAACTGGATCAAGACACAGTGCACACACACACCCGCTCATACACTGCATATTATAGTTCCTGCATTTCCCCTTCCACCTCTGTGAAAAGTTTTCACTGGCCTTGCTCACATATGCTTCACAGATTTTGAAGAAAAAATTTTTTACAAAAGAGGAAAGGAAAGAAAGAGAAGAAAGAAAGAAAAAGAAAGAGTAAGCTAATGACCTTCTCTGCCCCTTCATTAACAAATTCTTCTTTTAGGTACACTTCAGCATTTATTAGTCTATAGTCAATTTACTCCTTTGTGCCTGTACACAGTTTCATTTTCAAAGATGTCTTTGATTTTGAAAGCAATAGAAAGGAAGAGATAAGATAAACTTTAAGTGAGACCGACCCCATGTTGCTATCACTCTGTTCAACACTGCTTTTCCTCTTCTGAGAAAAAGGGGGAGTAGAAGAGAAGTAAATTTCTCTGCTATAGATTGAATAAGTCCCCCCACGTTCATGTACTGAAATCCTAACCCTCAAGATGATGTTATTAGGAGGTGGGGCCTTTGGGGGGTGATTAGGTCATGAGAGCAGGAGCCCTCATGAATGGGGTTAGTGCCTTTATAAAAGAAAGCTCCCTTGTCCCTTCTGCCATGTGAGGTTACAGCGAAAAGATAGCCTTCTGTGAGGGAGCGGGGCCTCACCAAACACTGAGTCTGCTGGAGCCTTGATCTTGGACTTCTAAACCTCTCGAACTGTGAGAAATAAATTTCTGTTGTAAGCCACCCAGTCTGTGATAATTTTGCTATAGCAGCCTGAATGGACTAAGACAGCCTGTTTTCAAATAACTTAGATAAAGGGAATAAAACATTGTTTAATGGACATAGTACATACCGGATTTGTATTTTCATTTGTGATGACATTGGAAAACCAAGTAGAAACAGTTAGCAAAGTGTATGCAATGTTTTTAAGCATTCACTAAAATGAAGCTTATGAATTTTAATTGCAAAGTTTTCAAAATCCATCTTGGGTTATATATTCTTGTAGAGAAATTTGATTTCAGTGTTACCAGGATTTTTTTTCCTATAAAGTTTACCCTAGCAAAAGGAAAAAGAAGAAGAAAAAGCAACATGTACAAACACATACACAAACTACCAATGAGTATTACCTTCTTTGATATTTTCCAGTGGAACACATGGACTTGTCACCTGAGGGGAAATGTTATCAGATGGCAAAGACCCCAAGACAATTAAATTTGATGTTGAATCTAACAACTTGTAAGTATTTTTCCTGTAAATATCATGCTGTCGTAAAAACTGGTTGCTAATGCGGTGATTGACTTAAATGTCATCTCGGCTGTTTCCTAATGTTTGCTGAAGCATATTATTTTTTAGAGATATTTAACCACAAATTGGAATTCTACATGGTATGTTGATATAAATTTCAAATAGATACATAAACATGAATATGTGCCACCCAATTTTCCAGATAGTATTGGTTTTTGTGGGAATACAGTATAAAGACAGACTGCCATCATGGCCATCCATGTTGAATTAGTACCAGGTAACCTATTGTGGTCAAAAGGCCAACGGTTGTCAGGGGGACATATATAAAAATTTAGCATGCTTTTAAGGGGAAATATTCAATACTGTATTGGAATCCTGATAATGCACTTTTACATTTGTTTCTTCTCATAATATCAAGTATCAAGAGTTCAAATATTATATTATAATTACAACACATAGCATGGAGTTGGAGAAAAAGAAGAAAAGTTATGAGGTTTTTGAAGAGAATATTGTGAGGACTTTCACATTTGTTCATTTTTGACTCGATTATTTAGTCATTCTTTCCACATGTGTGTACTGAGTTTCTACCACATGTCATATACACTATTAGGTGCTGGGAATCTCGAGATGAAACAGGCAGTTGGTGCCTATCAAAGTTGTCAGTCTCATTGTAGAACAAATTGGCCATACAATATGACAACCTACAACATTTTTTTTTTTTTTACAAGTGCCCCTGTGTCTTTATGTGAAGGCTGTGCTGACTTATGGACTAAATACAGAGGATAAGTTATTTGATATGAAACTTCAAGTTAGAATAGTCTTTTGTCTTGAGAATCTTGTCCACATGAGGATGTAAACGGCATATATTATGGTTGCCAAATTTCACAAAAGGAAGTATATGAGTAATGCTAGAACATAATTTGCAAAATAGAGACACGGAGGAGATAAGGCCATGCAAGATATTTAATGACTTTGAAAAGGGATAGCCTTTGAAATTTTTACAGGATAATGTCAGGATCAAATTTAATTGTTATCCTAATGACTATGTAACCCTTCTACAGGATGGATTAGAAAGTGTGCCTGCAAATTATTGGTATACTCTCCAATCTATTACCTGCCCTTTTCTTGTTCTGTTCTCTTATTCAGGGTAACTGTTTTCCAGAATCCCCTTTTCTCTGGTGTCTAGTGTTCTTTGTTCAATAATAGACCTTGGTAGAAGTTTAGAAGGGAGAGAGGAATGATGTATTTTTTAACTTTCCCTTGGCTTCCTATGTTGCCTCTGATGGAGGCTGCATTAGTTATATGGATCCAGCTGCCACCAGATAGTTTCTCCCTCCATGTTTGCCTTTAACATTGAAAAGCCCCTGACATGTGACTGGCTCCTTTTGGATGATTCTGCATTATGGGCTCTGGTGTGCTACTCCTCCTATTGAACACCCAGCTCTAAGGGTGGTAGTGTCTTCCTTCTGTTGCTAATCTCTGGGTTTCCTCATTAGTCTCTATTGGGCTTTCCAGATTTTTTTATAACTAATGTGAACAAATGTCTATCTATCTATCTATCTATCATATGTATAATTCAAGTATCTATATATATATTGAAGGGCCTAGAGTTGTTTGTTTCCTGTCTCAAATCCTACTGATATTTGTAAATCAGAGCCATATAGAACAGTGAGATTGATAATGCAATAGTCTCTCCTAGTACAGGCCCTTACTATTACTATCAATTATCCAGTATGTTTAATACTGTAGAAAAGTATAAGGTTATTTAAACTGTTTAAAAGATAGAATTAAAATTCTGCAATTTTTTGATGGTAATGAGAAATATAGAGAAGATAGTTTAGGATTTGGGTGGATGAGACGAGCATCTCGAAAGGAAATAGAATATATAAATTAGGATTTGGTGTGGTAATAATATCTTTGGGAAAGACATCCTGAGATGTGTATTAAGTAGCCTATTGCAAAAAAGAAAAAAAGAGGACAATATAATTGTAGAATAGTTATTATAGACAAGCAGTATTTGCCAGAGTACATCATTTCTTTGTGTAGATTTAAGTTTGAATCAGGCAATTTATTCCTTCTGCCTAAAGAATTTTTTTCAAGTTTCTTGTAGTGCTGGTCTGCAGTAATGGAGTTTCTATTTGTATTTGTATATAAAAGACTATTTCTCTTTCATTTTTGAAAGGTTTCACTTGATATAGAATTCCAGATTGCCATTTTTTTCTCATTTTAGCACCTTATCAATATCACTCCATTTCTCCTAGTTTGCATAGTTTCTGACAGGAAGTCTGCTATTTTTCTTGTCTTTATTTAAATGCAGTATTTTTTTATCTTTCTCTGTCTTCCTTCAAGATTTTTTATTGATTTGTGTTTTTTCGGCAGTTTGAATATGATGTGTCTAGCATACTGTATTCATCCTGTGTAGTGTTTTCTGAGCTTCTTGGATCTGTAACTAGACATCTTTTGCTATTTTTGAAAAATTATCAGTCATGATTTCTTCAACTCTTCTGAGATTCCAGTTGCACATATGTTAGTACATCTGATATTTTCCCATACCTCTTGATTATACCATTGTATTTGTTTGTTCACTGTTTTTTCTCTTTGTGTTTCACACTGGGTAATTTCTGCTGGCCTATCTTCAGAGTCACTGTCTTAGCCAGCTTGGGCTACCATAACTAAATACCATAGACTGAGTAGTTTAAAAATAGAAATTTCCTTCTAACACTTCTGGAGGCTGGGATGTCCAAGATAAGGGTGCCAGCATGGTCAGGTTTAGGTGAGAGCCCTCTTCCTTGCTGATGGCCACCTTTGCACTGAAACCTCCTATAGTGGAGAGATAAAACTCCAACCCTCTTTTCTTCTAATAAGGACACTAATCTCATCATGAAAGCCCCACTCTCATGAACACATCAAAATTGAATTACCCCCTAAAGATGTCACCTCCAAATATCATCACATTGTAAGTTAGGGCTTCAACATATGAAGTTTGGGGAGACACAAACGTTCAATCTATAACATTTGCTACTGGTGCCCCCAAATTCATGTCTTTCTCATATGCAAAATACATTCATCCCATTCCAACAGCTCTAAAAGTCTTAACTTGTTTCAACATCAACTCTAAAGTATAAATTCCAAAGTCTCATCTAAATATTACCTAAATCAGATATAGGTGAGACTTGAGGTACAGTTTATCCTGAGGCAAATTTTTTCTCTAGCTGTGAAACTGCAAAACCAGGTAAGGTATGTTCTTCCAAAATATAGTGGTGGAATAGGCATGAGATAGCATTCTCATTCCAAAAGGGAGAAATTGTAAGGGAGAATGGGTGATGGGTACTAAGCAAGTTCAAGACCTAGCAAGGCAAACATCATCAATCTTAATCCTCGAGTATAATCCTTTTTGGTTCAATTCTCTGCCTTCTAGAGCTACTGGGATGATGGTTCTGCTTCCTTGGCTCTACCTGGTGAAAGCCAAGCCCCCAAGGCTCTGGCAGCCCCACCTCCAAGTTTCCAGGCAAGCATCATCTGACTTATTGAAACTGAGGCGATGACTATCCCTTTGAAACCAAAGAGGGAGACCTGATGATCTCTGAATATCCTGTAGTGTCATTCTTCCCTTGTCATGAAGAATAGCTCTATGGTCTTCTCCTGTAGCTTCTAAGAAGTATGATAGCTTTCCTTCATTTTATTCCACCTCCAACCCCTTCAGTTCAAACTGATAGTGTTTTTGTTGGAGTGGTTGATTAGGTCCATGGTTCACACCCATACTAATCACTTTATCAAATGGTTGCTTGTCCACACCCTTAGTATTCTGTTCAGAACAAGCTCTCTCGCTCTCTCTCTCTTTTTTTTTTTGCAATATGGATAGGCTGAGAATTTTCAATTTTTGAAGCCCTCCTTTCTTTTTAAAAATTTTGTTTTCAAGTCATTTCTCTCTTATATTTTACTGTAAGCAGTCAGGAGCAACCAAGCTGTTCCTTCAACATTTTGCTTAGAAATCTCCTCCACCAAAAATCCAATTTCATCATTTGTGAGTTATACCTTCCACAAAACACTGAAGTATGAACACAATTCAGTTAAGTTCTGTGCCACACTGTAACAAAAATGACATTTTCTCCGTTGTCCAACGACATGTTCCTCATTTCTGTCTGAGACCTCACCCAAATGGCCTGTATTGTCAATATAGCCACCAACATTCTGTTCATAATTGTTTATTGTATTCTTCAAGAAGATATAGCTTTCTCTACAGTTTTCCTCTTTTCTTTCTGAGCTCTAACCAAAATCATCTTTATCAGTCTTTTCACAACAGTCTTGGATTTTTCTAGTGTGCACCTCAAAACTTCTCCAGCCTCTATCTGCTACTCAATTCTAAAGCTGCTTCCTCATTTTTCGGTGTTTGTTACAGCAGCATTCTACCTCTCTGTACCAGTTTCTGTCTTAGTCAGCTCGGGCTGCCATAACAATAACTAGCTTAAAAACAGAAATTTATTTCTCACAGTTTTGGAAGCTGGGAGGTCAGATCAGAGTGGAGTTCTGGCAAGTGCTTTCTTCCTGGTTTGCAGATAGCTGCCCTCTCCCTGTGACCTCACATGGCAGAGAGAGTGAGCACTGGTCTCTCTTCCTCTTCTTATAAGGAGATTAATCCCATCATGGGAGCCCCACCCTTATGACCACATCTAAACCTAATTACCTCCCCAAACCCCCCGCCTACAAATACCATCACATTGAGGGTTAAGGCTTCATCATACATATTTTTAGAATACACAAACATTTGGTTTAAAACTGTCACTGAATCTTTCTTTGGCTATGTAGAATCCAAGGAGCCATTTTTCATCTTTGTTACCATGTTTCATTTCATTTTGTTTTAATCTTAGGATTCCCATTAGATTCTCTCTTGTGGTTTCCATACCTTTGCTAAAATATCCTATCTGATTATAGTATCTACTATTTACACTAAAAACATTTATGTATTAATCAAAAGTATTTTAAATTGCTTGAATGATAGTTTCAACCCCACTTCTTATCTGAATCTGGTTCTGTTGATTATTCTGTCTCTTGACAGTGGGCTGGGTTTTTTGGGGTTATTTTATGTTTGCTTTTGAGCTAAAAACTGATGATCACTTATGGGACAGTAGAGAATGAGATAATAGTACTTATGCCTGGAATTGGGCACACTTCTTATTCTATAAGCATGTAGTAGGTGTCTTAGTCTCTTTGGGCTGCTATCACAAATACTACAGGCTCAGTATCTTATAAACAACAGATATTTTATTTCTCACAGTCCTGGAGGCTTAACGTCAAAGATCAGGGTACCAGTGTGGCTAGGTTCTGGTGAAAGCCTGCTTTCTGGCTCATAGATGATGCCTTCTCACTATGCACTCACATGGTAGAAGGGGCAAGGGAGCTCTCTCAGGCACTGTTTATAAGGGCACTAATCTCATTTATGAGGGTTTCACCCTCATAACTCAAACATCTCCCAAAGACCCTACCTTCTAATACAATCATATTGGGCATTAGGATTTCAACATATGAATTTTTAGAGGACAAAAACATTCAGCCCATAACAGGAGAGGAGTGGGAGCTTGAGTCAATCAACTCAATAGTTGAGCAGGATTGGGCTTTTGCTATTGCTAAGGCTATCCTCAGTGCTCTGTTGGCTTCCAATTCATTGGTGTTAGTAAATTGTTAAGATAAAAGGTGCTTTGCCAGAGGGTTCTTCTCAATGTCCTTGCTACACTCTCAACTGTAGGCTTCCTCTCTGAGCCTGACCTCCCAGAGGGTCTTTCTCCCTCCTCTTGCTTCTCCCTCCATGTTATATTGTTATTTTTTGTTAACCATGTTTTCTAGATTGTGAGTGTGTGTAGGTAGTGTTTTTTTCTGTTGTCCTGGTTCAGCCTAAATCTCAGTCAACCCCTGTGTCCCTGGGTCTCAGAGGATACCCGCTTTCTCAGTGGTATGCTCCTCCTCCAGAGATAATGTTCTCCAAAGTTCTGGACTCGGTGAACTTCCAGCCCTTCTCCCAAGCTTCCTGCCTTTCCATCAGCTGCAGATGCTCTCGTTCTCCAGGCATGCTCCGTGAGGAAAGCTTTCTGTAGTCTCCTGTCCTGTCTCCAGTCTTTCACATTGGCATCTGGTGAGGTTCATGGAAAAGAGTCTGAGCGTGCATGTGAACTCCCCTGTGTCTGTGACTCCCAGGACCTCTGTATTCAGAAGGTACCACTTAGCATTTACAAATTCATTAAATATGTTATCTGAATTCTTCTTTCCTAATTGTATGGCTGCATGTCTTCTTCCCATGGACGGCCATAGGTGAGGTAGTATTCATGTCCTGTCTCTCCTTGGAGGCACTTTTCTTTCCTTAGATTTCACTAAGTTGGTTTCACTGTGATATCAGTTTTCTGTTCAGGCATGATTTTGTATGTTATCTAGCTTTTCCCTGTTAGGATGAGAGCAACTCTCTTTCCAGCTTTCTACATAATAAGCAGAAGATGGAAATCTTCAGAATATTTTCTATGTCATATATATATATTTTATTTTGGTGAGGAAGATTGACCCTGAGCTAACATCTGTGCTCATCTTCTTCTATTTTGTATGTGGGTCGCCGCCACACCATGGCTTGATGAGTGGTGTAGGTCTGCACCCAGGATCCGAACCTCGATCCTGGGCCACCAAAGCAGAGCACACCGAAATTAACCACTACACCACTAGGTGGGCCCCTCTATGTCGTATTTTCACTCTGCCCTTACTTCTCAAATCATTCAGGAATTTTAGTTTATAATCAATAAGAAAAGCAAAATTTCATTTTTAACTATGACCATGTTAGTCTTTCTCTTAACTCTTCTCATACCAGCTCTGAAAAATAAAGTTTAGGGAACAATGATTCCAGAAATCCACCTCCCCCAAATAAGGTATTTTAAGGCTTCTTTGGTTGAACCCAGGAGAATTATCACAAAGTTGTCATTCTCAACTTTGTGCATCTGTCTTAGTTCATCTGGGCTGCTGTAACAAAACACTATACACTGAGTGGGTTATAAACAACAGAAATTTATTTCTCACATTTCTGGAGGCTGGGGATTCCAAGATCAAGGTGCTAGCAGATTCAATGCCTGGCGAGCGCCCATTTCCAGCTTCTTAGATGGCAGTCATCTTGCTGTGTTCTCACATGGTGGAAGAGGGAGGGAGCTATCTGATTCTTCTTTTTGTTTTGTGAGGAAGTCCAGCCCTGAGCTAAAATCCATTGCCAATCCTCCTCTTTTTTGCTGAGGAAGACTGGCACTGGGCTAACCTCCCTGCCCATCTTCCTCTACTTTATATGGTATTCCGCCACAGCATGGCTTGACAAGCGGTGTGTCTGTCTGCACCTGGGATCCAACCCGGGCCGCTGAAGTGGACAGTGTGAACTTAACTGCCATGCCACAGGCCCAGCCCCTGATTCTTCTTTTATAAGACCACTTATTCCATTCATGAGGGGTCCACCCTCATGATCTAATCACCTCCCAAAGGCCCACCTTTAAATACCATCACACTAGGTATAAGGATTTAACCTATACCTTAACAAACATTCAGTTAATAGCAGCATCCATAGACAACATTTCCTCTTGCATACATTGAAAACCAGTAAGTCCTACTACAATGCAGAGCCTTCAAGTGTAGCTAAAATGTGTCCAAATATCTGACATGTCTTTAAGTTGTCAGATTTTTACATTGAGTATATCATCTGAGATTGGACACTTAAAAAATCATAGACTGTAGGCAGACTCGTGAGACCTCAATAGTTCTGCTTGTCTGTGGTTTTTTTTTTTTTTTTTTTTTTGATCAGTGATGTAGTCTTTTGAAAGCTAAGACAATTATTTCTTAAATCCGTATAATTAGCATGATTCTGATTCTCTATGGTGATGAGAGGAATATTTGCTTAGGTTTCTTCTTCTCGTTACATCACTCTGATCCTTCCTCTGTGGACATAGAGGTCTCAAAAGTCACTCATCTGCCAAATTTCAACTCCAGTTTCTTTCTAAGTGCCTACAGTTTCACTCAGAAAAAATGTTTACCAATCCCACAATCATCCCATTACATACAAATATACACCTGCTCTATGAGAGGGCAAGACCTCTCTTGACACATCTGTAATCAGGGTCATTGGAGCCATGATCCTTTGTTAATACTTAGAGGGGATTAATCATAATAATTATAGAGTACAAAATGAATAGTGTTTTAATATTGTCTTAATAATGGTACAATGAAGAGATTTTCTGTCATTCTGAATGTGGCCCATCTATTTCACATTAGCCAGAAAATAACAACAAAAATAAAGAGAAAGGGCATTTATTACGTATGTACAGTGTACCAGAGGCTATGAAACATGTTAAATACAATATCTCTAATTCTCTGTTTTAATCACAGGAACCGATGCTCAAGGATTGAGTCCATTTCCTGAGGTCAAAGCAAGATGTGAATCCAGCTCTCCCACATTCCAAGTCCTACACATTCTCTTCTGAACTCATATGGATTCTCCCTCATATTGGAAGTGCTCAAACATATTTGTTAAAGATATAAGTGAATGAATGAATAACGATGTAGCCTGAAGCTTAGCCCCTGAAATTCTGTAGAATATACTTTCTAAGCATTTAGTCTCATCAAACCAGTTATAAGATGTAAACTTTCTTGATAACAGAGACTATGACTGACCTATGACCTATATAAAAATATATAGCTTAATTGGGAGTATAAAGAGAGAAAGAAAGACAATTCCTGAAAGAAGTGGTAATATAAGTAGTCAAGTTGAAACTGCAAACTCATTCTTTCATGCAGGAAGAGGAGAGTAGGTTATTAGACCAATTAGCTTGTCAAACTTGTCTAGATTGGCTCTCAGCAATAAATTCTTACTACAGTTGCATGATAGCAATTGCAAGACCTGTTTGGAATTAAATACAGAGGAAATAGACTAAAGGTCGAAAAAAGTAATGCGAATCAGAAGTTTAGGGAAGTGGAGTCCTAGTATGAAAAATAAAAAAATAGTTAACAAAATCATGGTGGATTCAATTCTTCTCCAGTTCTGAAATTGTGAACTAATGGTCTACTGACTCAAGGAAGTGACAACGTGGGTGGCTAAGAAGGGAATGGAATGGTGAGGAAACACTCCAGTTTTAGGAGGAGGGGGTTGAAGACCATAACTTTGGTGTGGGATAACAGTATCAGATGCAGAATACCTAGGATACATCTCACTGTCTACCCACATAAATCCAAGCCCCCCCACCCCCGCAAAATGAAGAACCTAGAAAATAGCTTCAATAATAACAAAAATAAATACCATCAATTGAGTCTACTATTTCCAAATTTGGCTATGTCTTCCTAAGTCAAAGATTGCATTCAGTTCTTGTCATATTTCCTGCATGCTCATAAATACCCTGTGAAGTACTATTATCATTTTATAGATGAATAAACTTGCCCCACAGCTGCTCAGATAATAATTGGCAGAGGCAAGATTCAAACCCACATCTATCAGACTCCATATTTCTTTCCATTAAAATATTGATTCATGCCCACTTCCTTTCCTACCAAATCCCCAATAAGGAAACTACAACATTTAGCAAATATAAATTGAATTTAAGCTTGACCCCAAACAGCTGCACAGGAATTTCGGGTTCTTGAAACATAAGAGACATAGTTACAAGTTGTCAAGATGGGAAATTAAGGAATGTTTATGGATACCAGCTATAATACTATCTGAGGATTATTTTCGTTACTTTAAATGTTTATTTCCTATATCCTTATTGGATCCAGGAAAAGGAATTTGGGAAAACACTGGATTACTCTACATATGGATTACAAGAAATTAATAACTACTGAATACCTACCCTATCTCAAGCACTGTACAAAGTGTTTGTTATAAATTACCTCTATTTAATCCACTAAGAGCTATAAAATCTTATTACCTTTAATAGATGAGGAAACTGGGGCTCAAAGTGACTTGCTCTAGACCCACTTCTAATTCTTAAAAAGTAAGACATACTGATTTTCAAGCCTAAGCTCTTTCCACACCTGGGTGCTCATTAGCTATGATAAGGACATGGACAGCAGGGAGCTGTGCTGATGGTTGAATCATCGTACTTCCCCACTGTTGCTAGGTGACAGCCATTGGAAATTGTTTGTAGGCTCCAGAGAAGTAGAAAAAGTCATGACAAGGACTTGTCTGATGAATGTTTATCCCAGGGCTCTGGAAACCTAGCAGTTTCAAATATTCACCTTGATTCTCTGAATAGATTTTTGGACTTTTTATTTGGAGAAACACCATATAAACAGGTGATGACAATAATAATAGAATAAATAAAATATCATTAAATCATCATAAAATTGGTACAATGCCCAATAAGAAGTTGGAAATAGATTGAGCTATGCACAATTATCAGCAGAAATAGTTGCAGAAAGACAGAATGCAAGATTTGGGTGTAAAATGAGTAGATCAATTGGAATATATGAAATATTTTAACAAGACAGAAGTTGATCAGGCTCTAAGATTAATAAAAATATGGAGGAGGAGAGAGTCATATATGAAGAAGTCGGCACCATCTGATTAGGGTCTTGTTTGCCCTATTCACGTGAAAGGCTTGGAGATATCTTCATATCAGAATATACTCCCCTTATGTAGAAGAATATACAAGCATACCTCGGAGATATTTCAGGTTTGGCTCCAGCCCACTGCAATAAAGTGCATATTGCAATAAAGCAAGTCACACAAAGCTTCTGGTTTCCCAGTGCATATAAAAGTTATGTTTACACTATGCTGCAGTCTATTAAGTGTGCAATAGCATTATGTCTAAAGAAACAGTGTACATACCTTAATTTAAAAATACTTTATTTCTAAAAAATGATAGCCATTATCTGAGCCTTCAGCAATTGTAATCCTTTTGCTGGTGGAGGGTCTTGTAAAAGACACGGTATGTGCAAAGTGCAATAAAACGAAGTATGCCTGTATGAACTGTCTTATCTTGATATCCTTGAATAATAAAATCCTATAACTAACTCTTCTGGTTCTTAGTCCATGTTCATCAAGGAACCGTCTTATTTTGAATTGTGTATATCAAGCTAATAAGAAGAGAATGTGCAGGTTACTTCAAATGAACTTTCCAGAAGGCCAAAGAGGCTATTTGTTGTTTGGTCTATAGTCACCCTCAAGGTTTATGGTTACTGTGAGTCTATCTTTACAAATCCCATGAACCCAAAAATAATAGTGTCCAAGTTACTGAGAACTTGCTTCTGAAGTTCATCCCCTGGAGGATGATGAACAAGTAGATGTATGCTATCCATAGGACTTTTGTCTTGGCAGCTGTCAGAAGACCCTTAAATGGGGCCTGAGACACCCTGTTGCTGCATTTTACACTTTTTTTATTCTCACCAAAACAGATAATATTCATAGATGTGACTGATATTCTTAACCCCAACTTCATGATACACTTTTCATAGTCTAGCCTTCATCTCTCCAATGAGGGAAAGTATTGTCTAGCATCTGTAACAACCTTTTAAAAGCCCCTTCTAGAAACCTTATATAAAAAATGTGTTTGTCTAAGTAAGCTGGGGATGAAATTTTCTCCTATCCATCCACTTTGATCCTTTGCTGGAGGAGTTGACCTGCTTTTCCCGTAGGGATTTTACTCTAGGGGTGTACAGGATTGACTCGCAGTCTAGAGCCAAAGAATCAGTCATGCAAGGTCTGAGGATCCAAATTGTTGAGGCTACTGAGGAATCACATGTTTACCAGACAATGTTTAGGATCAATGCTAATACCCGGGTAGTACTGGAATTATCTTGGAGAAGGAACATAGACAAAATTAAACTATTGAACTTATTACCATCAATTGGTGTCTTGTGTTTTTGTGTTTTGATCAATAGTATCAAAACCCAGAAAGGATATAACCTTAATTATGGGAACTTTCCCTAGATACATTGCCAAGATCCAACCAAGAAAATGACACTAGTCTGAATCAAAAACAGAGAGAAATAATGGAGGAAACTATGCACTCAGTTGATGAAAACTTGAAAAACCAAATAGGGGGCCATAAGCCATGCCAGATATTAGCAACAGAAGAAAGCTTCTACCATCCCAAACTTAAAAGAAAAAAAAAATTGGAGGCAGTGTTAGCATATTCCAGAGGAAAATGGAGATAAGAGTGTCATTCAGTGGGCATTGGAGCCATGAAGGAAATATGCCTCTGCTGGAGAAGCTTCTTGATGAAGGTGGGGGGATAAGCATCCTGGTTTTTTATTTACTAATTTTTAAAGTAAATGTTTTATTTTTGAATAATTTTAGATTTACAGAAACATTTCAAGGATAGTACAGAGGGTTCCCATATAAGCTTCACCAAGTTTCCCCCAAAGTTAACAAATTTAACCATGGTACATTACTAATAACTAATGACCAAACTTTATTTGGATTTCACCACTTCTCCACTACTGTCCTTTTACTGTTCCAGGATCCAATAGAGGACGCCATATTGCATTTAGTTTTTACTTACTTTTGTTTTCACTTCTCTTTATAGAACTTTCCAAAGACTGAAATCAGGCAGAGATTAGCTGATAGAGGGGTTGAGAAATGCAACCTGTAGGAGTAAGGCCACCTGCAGTGCATACATGGTAGAGCAGGAAAGGACAAGACATAACTGGGAGGACAAGCAGGCACAAGATGAGCAAAATTATACTAAAGTATACTCTCTTTTTATTCACAAATTCTTTGAAGTTTTGGATCTATCACTATATTAAAGCCACACTTGCATTATTAATCATCTGCACAACAACCTTGAAAGTTAGATATTCCTGTCCTCGGGTCACAGAACGACTAATAAATAAAATAGGATTTAAGCTCAAGTTTATTTGGCACTTTCCACTTGCTACATGGAAGTTCCGAAATCAACATAGTCATAGTCATTTCTTAACACTATCCCCAGACATCGAAAGTCCATAGGCTATGCTAAATGTATTACTCTTTTATAACTGTAATAAAATTTGAGCAAGTCTCTCCAATTCTTAATTAGATTATTCATCTACAAACTAGGAGGAATTTCATATGATCTCGAAATTCTCAATTCAAACAGAGGTACACCTGATCTAAATTGTGCTTGCCTTTTGACAGTGTCCCAAGTGCAGCTAGGAGTTGACTTTACCACCTCCCTTCCTGCTGCCTAAGTGATTATGTGCCGTGTTCAGACTGAGAGTTAGTCTTGAATGGCACACTCCAGTGGTTCAAGGTGTATATAACAAAACTCAACCCTTCGTCCTCCTCAAAAGAAGGAATAAAAGTGTAAACATGTTACAGGGTCATGAAGCTTGATTTCTATGTGAACTCATCAAAAATGCGCTAGCCTCACATTGATTCTCTGCATTCATTGATCAGCTACTGGACCAGAGCCAACAGAGCAGCAATGACCCAGAAAGGAGTTTCAGATGTCAGCAGAGCTAAGCAGAAGGGACTGCTTTGTCTGTGGTTAACCACATATTGTATTTTTGCTTTTCTGTATCCATTTTTGTTAAATGCAATAAAGTTTTCATTTTTAGTGACCAAGCTTTGGACTTGTTATGTTTGTTCCCAGCAAACCACAAAGCATTGAAGTCAATCCACATGGCCTGAGAGGCATGCCATTTTCATGTACACATTTCTCAAATATGTAATAGGCTGAAGTGGTAACATAGAATTTCATAATCACGTACCCCGCTCCCCAAACCCCTGCTTGTAACCATCATGTGGAATAGAGTAAAACCACTAGGGAGAATATCATAATGAATAAGGAGACTAAAATGTGTTCAACTTCCATCTCTGCTTCTTAAGTTTCCATATCCCATATAAGTCATTAGATACTCTGTGTTGTGTCAAAATAATCACTGATTCTAGAATACGTTGATTGTCTGCTGTTTTCCCCCCATTACAAAATCTCAATTTTTTCCAGGTATCTCTCTTCCCCAAGCAGTCCAGCCTTTCCCCAGGGATGTTAACCTTTATTAATTGAAGTCAATTATGATGTTCTTATTTGTTCTGCCAATGGTTGGCTTAGTGACATGCCTGTGACACAATTCTCCCCAAAGAGAAAAGATGCCAGAGGTCCCTGAGGAAGGATTTTATCCAGGACAATGCTTCTTTTCTTCTGCTTGGATATGTCATGTCTGGATGTGACATTTAGAATTGCTTCATCCTTCTTGAAACCATGAGGGCAGCCAGCCCAAAATCAAGTCAACACTGAGTTTGGCAGAAAAGGAAGATTTGAAGAGACTGTATCCTCAGTGATGCTATTGGTCTCTTAATTAACAAAAGGCAGGACACATAATAGTTGAATAAATGATAATATTTTTAATATTAATCTTTATGTTTTTAATCATTATGTTTTATTCTTTATATTTACATTAATTCCAGACTCTAGGATTGGGAGTTTCCCATTGTTTGTGACTGATAGGATAATGGATGATGTAATGGAAAGCATCTAGTACAGTGTTCAATGCAATATGGGTTTTTAGTAAGGCTTAGTGCTCTTTCTTGTTTTCCCCACTGAACATTAGGCAACCCCAGGGCAGGTCATATCATCACAGGACATGACAAAAGGACCCGAAAGTGTGTGTTTGAATAAATGGCTTGAGGATTTATATGGCAGAGACATAAGGAAGGAAGTGTATATTCTGAAGTAGATTTGCTTCTTCCTGCCAGGGCAAGGGAGACTCCAGTTTCCAGGAGTGACTCTTTATTAAAGGTGAGGTTTCAATATTAGTATAGAGAGCAAGGACAAGAGAGAACATAAAACAAGTCTCAGAAAATCTCCAAAGGAGGCAATGAAAAATAGAAAGGGCACACTAGCCCAAGAAGAATGACAATTCCAGGGCATCTATTATATGCAATTACCTGTTCCATGCTTACAAACAGCGCTCTGAGGGTATCTCCATTTATTCCCCCTTACTAACGTCAAAACCGTCATTTTCACTTGTCCTCTTCTCTTCTTTTGTGAATGACCCCTTTTATCTGGCTATTGACTTCCATCTCTCGCTGTTCCTCTAATGGCATTCTATAGAATACCTTGACAGAGATACCTGGCATGACTGGAAGGCTAGTAGATTCACTGTGATTTCCAGTCTCTTGTAGCAATTTGTTCCTCAGGCTACCGGTGACATGACCAACCAAGGTCAGTACTTATTGCCTTGCTTTGAAGCAGGTAAAGTTCTGTGTATTTGCCTACTTCCTTTACTGGAATTGGAGGTCTAATCCAGAGGATGGACCACAGTTATCTGCCATTAAAGGACCCTCTTGTTTGGGAGACTCTATTTTGTTGATAATTTACTGTATTAACTTGGAATACAGAATTTCCAACATTGTTCCAAAATACTAGCATAGTTTGTGAAAAGATATATCACAGCGTTGCCCAAACAAAATTACAATGAACAGAATTTGCCTGTTTTCAAAGCAACAAGCAGTGTTGTTACTTCTTTTGGCCCTTTGTGTATAATTATGTGAACAAACTGTTTACCTGTCTCTTTCTCCACTTGGAGAAGTTGCTGAATGTAACTGATGAGACCCTAGAGTCATACAAATGGCCTTGGAAATAATGTAAGCAATGATATGGGCTGATCAAATATTTTTTCAGGCCACTTCCCCCAATATTTTCTATTAGAGACATTTCAAGGATTCTGATACAAGGTCTCAGAAAAAATGTCCTGGGGAGCACGGCCTCCAGTGTTCAACTACCTCTATCTTAATCCTAAATTTGGATGCAATTTTTCTTGTCTTACCTTGAGAAAATTTTCTGGGAGATTGTTTCAACCTGTGTGACCAACTGAGAAACTTAACAATCCAAGTATCTGTGGCTCCAGCTTAGAAGATTTTCTTGGGAAACCTAAAAGAAAAATATTTTGGAATCTGTAGTTAGACAGATTTAGGTAAAAATCCTGGGTCATTAGATTATTAGCTAAGAGATCTTGAGCAAGACAACGTTTCAAGCATCACAAACTCTATTTTCCAGATACAGAATCTAATTGTCCTGAAGTTGGTTGTCAGAAGTAAATGACTTAATGAGACTATCTAGCACCATAGTAAACTGTGGGCATTCAATATGCGTTGCATATAAAAACCCCTTAAGTTCAAATCGAAAGTTCTTGAAAGACTGGCCAAGGCAATTTATGATTTCTTTGGAAGAATTTAACAGAAAAAGTAATATATGGGGATGTCTTTCTAAACTAGAATCTATAAGAACATGAGTGATTTAAAAATAGTAAAAGTACACATATATTTACTTCCTAATCTGTTGAGTGTTTATATGTGGTAGAACCACCTCTTCTGAGGAAAATTAATTTCAAAGCAGGAGGAATGGCAATTTTCATCTTGTGGTTCTGGTATTACTGGGTTTCATCTAGACATATTACAGGTAAGTACATGTTTAAACAAGATTGTATAATGTATATGTCATCATGTGTTAAATGTATAATGACTACATTTTTGCAGAATTACTTTGGAAACTTTAATTGCAGTATAATTTAAATACAGTAAAATTCCCCACTTGGGTTTTGATAGATGAATGCAGTTGTGAAACATCAAGATGTAGAACAGCTTCAACATCCCCAGAAATGTCTGTTTGCTTCCCTTTGAGATCAATACCCCCATCCCAGCCACTGTTAATCACTGATCTGTCCTCTGTCTTTATATTTTGTTTTTTGCAGAAAAATGAAGTTTCTACTATGTAGTCTTTTTACTTGGCATTTTTCACTTAGCACAATAAATGTGAGATTCACCTATGTTGTTGCTTGTAATAGTATCTTCTTTTTTCATTTTAATTGCTGAGTAGTATTCTATTTTATGGATATGTTACCAGTTGAAGAATATTTGGGTCATTTCCAATTTGGGAAAATTATGAATAAAATCACTATAAACATTTACACAGAGATTTCTTTGTAAACATTGGCTTTCATTTCACTTGGGTAAATGCCTAGGAGTAGGAATGGTAAGTACGCGAGAGTGGTTGTGATTTTATGTGTCAGCTTGGCTGGGCCATGTGCCCAGATATTTGGTCAAACATTATTCTAGATGTTTCTGCGAGGGTGTTTTTGGATGAGATTTACAATTAAGTCAGTGGACTTGGAGTAAAGCAGATTGCCCTCTATAATGTGAGTGGACTTCATCCAATCAGTTGAAGGCTTGAGTAGAACAAAATACTGATCCCCCCAGAGCAAGAAGGAATCCTGTGGCAGAGACCCTTCAGACTTGAACAGTACCATCTGCTCTTCTCTGAGCCTCCAGTCCCCTGGTCCAATCTGCAGATTTTGGACTTGCCAGCATTCATAATTGCATGAACCAATTCCTTAAAATAAATCTCTTTCTCTATATATACACATCCTATTGGTTCTGTTTCTCTGAAGAACCGTGACTTATATAGTTCTGTACTACTATGCATCCTCACCTGCCATATGTGGCTGTGTGATTTAGAAGTTGCTCAATGCATTTTTATGGAGTGAACAACTCTGTTAGTAGGTAGAATAATTATTCCTGTCTTATAGATAAGTACATAGGTGTTCATAGAATTCATGTCCTTCACCACAGCCAATAGGTTGTAGAATTAGGATTCAAATCTTTATTTCCTTCTCTTTAAAGACTACAGCTTTCCCCCTGTTGCCAAATCAAACTCTGTGTTGTAACATTTGTAAAGAAGATCACATCACTTGTCATAAGTTCTCCATCAGAACATGGAGGTCTAGAAAGATTTGCTTTTTCTTTTTTGAGATAAATTATATATAGTCAGTTTCTCTCTTCACAGTTAAGAGGGGAGCAGAATGTGGGAATGGTTTCCAGGGGAGTAACCAAGGTGGTTGAAGGCAAGTTACAGTTACTTTGAGGAAAGTTCAAAGTCATCAAGATCATTTTCCAAGAGACAGAAGATTTAAGAAGGGTGGAAGACACATGTATCTCTCCATGGCATTAAGGATCCCAATACTGTGATGACTGTGTAATAAAAGAGAAGTACCGAATGCTTCAGGTTGAATTAATGTAGCTTTAGAGACCCGGCTCTAACCCACTCTGTGAGAAGTGTTCTGTTTGCTAATTTCATTGAAAATGAAGTGTTTATAGTCTGATTCTCTTTTAAGGACTAAAGCAGTGAAAACTGGCTAAAATGAAGGCCATTTTATTGAGAACTGAAAAGGTCATCTCCTCTCAGGAGTCTAAGTAAGCATCAGCATGACTTACTACGAGATTTTACTCCTATAACATCTTCTTGACTGGAGCAGTTACGTGGAGCATAGAAACTTCTCTGTACTGGCTGGCTTACAGAGAACGCTATCTGAAGGCAGCAGTGTGTACAGCCACATTTCTCAACGTGTATGCCAACCCAAGGGTTCTGGCATCACTGGGACTCATTAATTCACAGCTCCAACATTTTAGAATATGGACAAAATTATTCTTGTTCTTTTCTTTTGGAAAATTTGACAACTTCTTCCAAAGATGGCAAAAAATTTCATTAATCTCTTTTAACCAAAACCAAAATATTAACATTCAAATCTTATAAATTTGTTATGCTTTAATCTAAATCAAGTTTTCTCAACTTTGGCATTACTGAAATTTGGGGCTGGGAAATTGTTTGTCTGAGGCTCTCCTGTGCATTGTAGGGTGTTTAGTGCCTTCCTTAATTACTCCCTATCTTCACTAATTTGTTTCAAAACTGTTTACTGGGTATTTACTATATGATTGGACTTGTGCTCAATTCTGGGATTAAGGCAAATAAAACACTCTCCCATTTCTCAAAGAACCCTTGAGTTCATTATTTAGAGAGAGACAGGCAAAATAATTGAAATGTTTTAATTTGATGCCTACTTTAAATACTTTTTGAACATAAAGTGTTATGCATGACAGAATGTCAGTGACTACTTTTGCAGATGTGTGTGTATCTTATGCCATAGATGATAGATAGATAGATAGATAGATAATTAGTATTCAGTGTAATGGTATTTCAGAAGCTTCTACTTTAGAAGTTCTATCTTTCAAGACCCCACCCAGACACTTCTTCATTTATTGTTTCTTTATTATTTAATACTGTATTTTTTAGAAAGAGAACTGAAATGATATGTACATATATACAATGAATTCCATTGTATTACTCTAAAAATTGAATGGTGGTAATTTTCCAGTTGTCCCAGTCCCAATAAACAGTGAGAGACCATACTGAACTTAATAAGTTTCCCTACATACTACTTAGAATGAATAAATTTTCAAGTTTATACTCCTGCCAAAAAGAGCTCTACTATGGCTGACTGCTATCTGAAACCCTGCTGTCCTGAGCATTTTTTACAGACTTCAAGGTATGAGCAATACTTAGTATTATCTGAAGGATGTATCAAAACTGAAGCAGACATATGTTCCCTATGGGGTGCTTATCTAAGGAGGCTTCTGATAAAGTTGAGGCTTCTACATAGGTGTATGTGGACTGGGGATGGGGAAGCATGGTATTTTCTGGGAGTGTTTGTATGACTCTGTCAAAGTCATTCTGACAAAGTACATATATAATAATCATTTATGCCTTGAAGGTTGGGGTCCCAAGAACAAAATAGACGATGTAAGAATATACACACAAAAAATACATGAACCTGATAAATCATTACCAAAGCCAGTTCAGTTGGTGTCTAATCATTCACCAGGGCAATTTCTGGAGCAGATATGATTATCCCAAGCATGCTTCCCCACAGAAATTTCAACTGGAGTGCTCAGCACAGACACAGATATATGTGGCAGATTCTAATGAAACATGGTGGAAGTCAGCAAAACCTCCTTTGTAACAATATGGAATTATATATTAAGGATCCTAAAAATGTCATAGTCTTAAAGCTAATAAATCATTTTTAAGACATGTATATCAACAAAGCACCATATATAAACACACACACACCAAGAAAGTTTCATGGATAGTAATGTATTTATAACAAAGACTATGGACCAATCATCTATTATTTGACTTTTAGGTTAAATAAGTTTTGCTAAATCTAGATTACATAGAGTATCATACAGATTTTGCTTATGTTATAATATTATAAACCCATCTCAAACATTTTTTGTATATTAGGTGAAAAACATCATGATAAGTATATATATTACATAAATATAGTACACTCATATAGTACATAAATATTGTACACATATATAGCAATATTCAGCTATGTTAGAACTATGCATAACATTATAGAAGAAAACACTGATTGTTTTCGGGTGTGGGAACTGATTAATCCCTTTTTTTTTCCCCTTCTGGATTTTTAAAATGGTATGCAATTGTCGTCTATGTCTGTTGTAGTGAAGAAAAATAATAATCCAACCTACTAAACAAAAATTAAGAGAGAGTGATTCTGGGGAAAGAGCTGTAAAAAAAGTGTATTGGACTCTGTTGAAGCCAGTGTCAATAAACTAATTACTAACTGCCAGGAAAGCATCAAAACAGCACTGGGTGACTGATAGCCTTTGTTATCTTCTAACATGAAGAGAGAGGGCAGAGGAAGCTTTCAGGAAAATGAACAATAAAGGAATGTGCGGTGTGGGGGAGAAGGTGAGTGCATTGCTAGAGAATCCTGTGAGAGAGAACCTGAGGGCCTAATAGCACCCTTCCTTAATTCCTTTCTTCACTCATGATCAAGAAAAGAGGGATTAGAGCCAGCCCTGATTGCCTAGCGGTTAAAGTTCTGCACTCACTGCTTGGGTTTCCTGGTCCTGGAACCACACCGCTTATCTATCAGCTGTCATGCTGTGGCAGCGGTTCACATAGTAGAACTGGAAAGACTTAAGTAGGGTATACAACTATGTACTGAGGCTTTGGGGAGACAAGGGAAAAAAAAGGAAGTTTGCCACAGATGTTAGCTCAGAGCGAAACTTTCCCTGAAAATAACAAAAAACAGAAAGGAGGAATTAAAAGGGAAAAAAGTCCTCCTTATTTATCATTGACCAATTTCATGTTTAGTAAGGCTTTGGTTATTATTATTATTTTGTTTTGGGAATGGGGCACCTATTGAAGGGTGGGAGGCAAGGTAGAACCCTGGATTTAAAACAGGATTCTTGATTCTAGGCTATTTCTTATCTTTTTACTAATCTTATAAAACACAGGGAGCAAAAGGCCTGCTCTGACTCACTCAGTGTTGTTTTGCAAAGAAAATTAAATTATAGATGTGAGTTTCAAAACCATAAAGTGTTCCTAATGATGTTTTTTTCTGGATGCCCCAATGTATACAGCTCATCGTTAGGTTGTGGTAATGAGACCCTCTCTCAGGAAGGAGTTAACAGAAACCTTTGTACAGAAGTGGGCCTTCAAGTACCACAGGAAGATTTTAAATGGGGTTTGAAGTTGCCCAATTACAGCTTTTCAGATGAATCAAAGATAAGGTCTGGTAATCTTCTTCACAGGGCATGGAATGAGGCTCTTTGGAGGGAAGGAGAAGAGAACAGAGTAACGGTGTCTCTATATGGATTATTAAATGAGAAATGACATCAGTACATCACAGGCATTGGAGTAAACAAGCTCTGCTCATCCCTTGTCTTGATTCAGTTTTGTTTTCTTTTGTTTTTGTTTTTGTTTTTTTCAAATAACTCCAGAAAATACACAAAAGGCTTTACTTCAGGGGAGTTGAAAGAATGTCCTCTGCCTCTTTGTTGCATTTGGCCTTTGTTCAGTTGGACAATCAAAGAAGAAGAGATTTCTTTTTTTGAGTGTTAGACTTCATCTCTCTAAAATAACTAGTGAAAATTTAAATCTCTGAACATGTGTCTAAGGAAATACACTTTTGTTTTTGTGAATGTGATGAGAGGTCCTAAGTGCCTGTTCCAGTTCCTTAAAAACATGGACAGAGTCTCCCCAACAAAAAATGGGCCGCTTTTTTGCCATACCTTCTGTGTCATAATTATCTGATGGATTAGAAGATGATCATGACTAATACACATACAGGGATTGTCTATACTTTAAGTTTCTGCCAAATCTTACATGAACCCTGCGTCCCAAAAGGGGCAATGATTCCAGCAGGAGTCGCCATACCCTCTTCTGAACTCCCCCATGACCTTGTCTGTCTCCAAGGAATTTCTCATCTTTGATTTGATCTAGAACACAAATAAGTATGATTCCATGTCCATTTCTGAGATTTATGAGAAAAGGAAATAAACAATGGGCATTACTTCAGCATACATTTTTCTCAGTTTTTTTTCTTTATTCTCTAAATATATATTCTCTTAATTGTGATAACTCCTGAGAGTTCTGTCACCCCCTTTTGGCCCGTAATGAAATCCCAGAATCACAAAGTTTCAGTTATATGAGATCACATAACTAGTAGGTGTGAAAGTTGGGATTTGGACCTAATTCTGTCTTCATCTGTACTAACAGTAACAACCATTTCACTTTTCTAGGCTGAGGATGCAGTCATGCCTTACGTTCACAGAACGTATAGTCTCTGTGCCAGTTCTGCCGGGATCTTTGCTTCAGAATAGGAGTGGTACAAGGGGATGAGATTTCCATACACTAAAACCCACTAAATACTAAGAGAATATTGAAAGGTATACCCACATCTGCATTTAAGTACAGTACATGTAAATGTGAGCAGTCTGCACCATCCAATTTAATGGAGCTAAAATATAAAGCTTCTCTTATCCAATAACTTATTAACTCACTTGGAAAATGATTGTTTCCATTTGCTTGCTTGTTTTCGAGTGATTCTTGTCTTGTGTTCTACTTAACAAAACTCTGTGGCCTAGCACAATGAGCGCAGGATTTGAAGTACACTTGATTTGGGTTGCAGTAAATCAGTCGCATACTCTGTGTATTTTTGCATAAGTTTTTGTATTTCTCTTACATTATTCACCTCATCTTCAAGTGACAATGATAATTGCTTCACAGGATTGTAATGAGAATTAAATGAGATAATGTATATAAAGTAATTTATGCTCAATAAATGTAAGTTTTTTCACACTTTATAAATTATAGGTATAATATGTATTAATTTTTAAGTACAATGTAAAATTGCAGTCTATTGTCAACTAATATGTCTCCTCTTGTAGTTTAAAAAATCATGTCTTATGCTCCCATTGCCTGTAACAGTAAATATCATAGGGGAATTACTTAGTTACTACTAAATACATTTAATAACACTAGACTTTATCCAATGTGGTCTCGAAAGGGGAAACTTTTGAGATAATGCCCCCATGGTTACCAAAATAATTGTCTCTATTCTACAGTCATTTTTCTTCTATCTACTTAGATGAATTCATGCTGGGGGCCCTTAGCCAACTGCTTAGAGTATATCTA
Organism: Tapirus indicus; assembly: GCA_031878705.1. Lineage (NCBI taxonomy): Eukaryota > Metazoa > Chordata > Mammalia > Perissodactyla > Tapiridae > Tapirus > Tapirus indicus. The sequence continues at coordinate 23,529,597 of CM062927.1, read as the reverse complement.
TCTCACTTCTCAAAATTAAGGGGATTTGCCGTATATCAGATTTCCCAGAAGCAGACCCAGAAATGAGGATCATTTATTAAGAAAGTGTTCCTAAGAGAAACAGGTAAAATAGTAGGGGAAATGGGACAAGAGGAAGGGGAAAATTTTTGCATGAGGAAAAAAACAAACCAGGGTGACATTTTAAACATAGTCCCAGCCTCAGCCCAACACCTAGGTGAGCTCTGAAGTGTCCAAACTCTAGTAAATGAAGCTAGGCTTCCATATTCATGAACTGGTCTATCATTGGTTTTGAGCTGTCCCTGGTTAGAGGTAGGGCGATTGTAAACAATCAGAAAATTGTAATTTCTGTTTTTTTAGACTAAAGTAGCTCCAGCAGCCAAAGACTGTCTTGTAAGAAGGCTGCAGGTACAAGATAGAAGACACACAGTTTGCAAATGGGCCACACAGAATGAAGCTGGGTACCTGAGGGGTACTGAAGATATTAAACCAATTTGCTGTTTTCCTGTTTAACTTGAGCGTTGACTCAGGGATCTCGAGGATTTACGAGCTTACTTTGCAGAACAAAGAGAACACCTTCAGGGATATTGCCATCACTGGATGGCTGGCCTTCAGCCATTGAAGCCCAGAAGGGAGATTACCCAGGGGCTTATCAGGAGTGACTCCTTTGTTTCCCCGAAGCTCATCCTGCCAAGTCCTTAGCTCTATAAACTCCCCCTGCTTTCTGCTCTTGGGGAGGCAGGTTTGAGCAAACCCAGACTCCCACCTTCTCATTTTGGCCAACTCAAATAAATCTTTCTCCATCTCCAAACACTGATGTCTCAGTGTTTGGCTTGCTGTGCATCAAGCACACAAACTTGAGATTAAGTATCAAGAACAAGGAAGAAAGGGGGCCAACCTGGTGGCATAGTGGTTAAGTCCACACGCTCCACTTCAGTGGCCCTGGGTTCAAAGATTCAGATCCTGGGTGCAGACCTACACACCACTTATCAAGCCATGCTGTTGTGGTGTCACATATAAAGTAGAGGAGGATGGGCAAGGATGTTAGCCCAGGGCCAGACTTCCTCAGCAAAAAGAGGAGGATTGGCAGTGGACATTAGCTCAGGGCTGGTCTTCCTCATACACACAAAAAAGAACAGGTAAGAAAGAAGGCCCTGGAGGCTGGGGTTGAACAGAGCCCTGACAATGCCCACTACTGGCCCCAAACAGACCCAGACTTGTTCCAGGGCCTGTCTCATGTTATCTAAGGAAATTTCACCACCAAAGAGTCCTAGACAAATCCTAATAATAAATTTATTTTTCCTAAAACTGATCCTTGCAGGGAAGAGAAGACCAAACCTTTAAAATGGAGAAACTTTGGTGTGGAAATGCAGGAAAAGTCACAAGTCTAGAACCACCATCTGTTTAGTCATATAAGTTTATACTAAATCTTAACATGCCCAGTCCCTAACTTCCTATGCTGGTTCACATAGCAACAATACCAATAACAAAATCCACATAGCTCTTAATGGTTTATAAAATATTTCTTCCCTTTATTGTCCTAATTGAGCCTCTCTTAGCCCTTGGAAGCTGTCAAGTCAGATATCAGTGCTTACATTTTGCAGCCAGGGAAACTCAAGTTCAGAGAGGTGATGTGATTCATTCAAGGTTAGTCAATAGTAAAGTGGCAGAACTGGGTCTTATATTTATCATTTTGTCTTCAAATCTAGTCTTCTTTCCTTTCATAGATAAGCAAGCATGAATCTCAGTTCTAAACATTCGATGTCTACAAAATCTTTATATTTTTTATAGCATTTTTTACCAGCTCTGAAGCCAGTCCCTATGGGTCAGTGAGATAGCCTCAAGAAAATGGAAATCACCTCAGTCTTGTACATTCTTCCATGTCCCCGATATTTCCTCTCTCAAAGCATGTGTTAGCTTCAGAGTATTGGTTAGTAATTACCTGTATTCCAACTGGTCTGTAAGCTCTGTAAAGGCAAAATCTTGATTGGATGTGTTTTGTGACTTTTCAAATTCCACGACCTATCTCCATGCCAGGCACAAGATAGGGGCTCACTAGGAAGTTGCCGTTGAATGAATCAGCAGATTAGGCCCTAGCAGAAGGTCAGTAAAGATTAGCTCTCACCCCTCTCCTTATTTCCAAGACTCACGCTTGTTCCAGTATCTGTTTCATATTTATCAATGAAAATTTCATCACCAAGATCTGCTCCAGGTGATGAATCCTCCACTCCAAATGTCACTTCCCAAAGTCATTTTCCATTGTTTGATGAGGGCCTCATTTGCCTTCCCCTGGCAATTCTCCATAGGAATCAAGTGAGAGAAAACAAGTACTTTGGTCGAGCAGTTCCCTTAATAGGGCTATTCTTTATCCATCATTCCTCATACTGACAGAGGATAGGGTCAGGAGTTAAAAAGAAAAACAGCAACCAAAGATGGGATTGTCTATGATAGGGATGGCCATCAGCCAGGCACAGAATAAGGCTCAAGTCTGTCACATACATGACAATAGATTACCTACTATTTATTGAAACTATCTAGTAGAGTGGCTTGCACAAAACCGACTCAGAGAAAAGCCTTTTCCTTGAGGAGAATATATTTTGAAAGATACACACACACACACACATAATATTGATAAAATTTGATATAAATAAATAGAAGGAGCAGGTATTTCAGTGTCAACACATCCAAGGGGGGTTTTATACCCTTTTCCAATCTAAGCTGCTTCTCAAAAATTTAGTATCTATTAGGCAATAAGAGAGATATGGAATGGTATCTCTGAAGAGGGAACTGCATGGACAAAGATATTGGGAGACTTTAAAAGGTGATGATGAGTGAACTGTGTCTAAAAAGATAAGTGGAAGTTAGCTGGTAAGTAAAGGTAGAAATACAAGAGGGAAGAGCAAGCATAATGGTGTAGAGATGTGAAAAGGCAAGGTGTGTAGTACACTAGTAATAAAGGTTAAATTAGGAGGAAAAGCTGTGACTGGAGTTAAAACTAAAGAGGGATGTAGGTGCTAGGTCTGGCAGAGTTTGTATACCATGCTAAAGGGTTTGGACTTTATCTTTAGTGGTTTGGAACGTTATTCTTAATAACCAGATTTTCAAAAGGCTTGGTGAAGAATCCCTATAGTTATGTTGGCCCTTTAAATGTTAATGTACCAAATCATAAATACCCACACAAATACACACCCAATCTCCACCCAGTACATTAAGGATTTTCTAGTCTTATTGAAATGCAAATAGTAATTTCAATATTAACTCAGTTCTTAAGGGAAAATAAGAAACTGTTTAGTAGACATAAGAAAGAAATTGGGATAATGCAAAAAAAAAGGGTGCAGAATAATAATTGCTGTGAATGTTCACAGGAATACGAGGAAGGAAAGAGCTTGCAATAGTGGAGAGGTAAGAAAAGTAAGGCATGGTTGAGATCTGGTCAAAAGTTTGCTGTGGCTGGAGCACAGGAAGTGATGACAGATGAGCTGGCAGAGGAAGTAGGACAGTGTGTATCTTAATAAAGAACTTTACCACTTTCTCGAAGGAGGATGTATTTCAGAGTTAGGAGAAGAGAGGTGTCCAGCAATTTAAATAGAAGAATAGTGGAAGTTCGGAATTGAATTTTAGAAAGATTACCCTCCCCTCAAGCAATCTAGAGAATGGGTAACTTGGTAATTGACTGAAGGCAAAGAGTCTAGTAAGTGTGCCCTTAAAATAGTCCAGATGAGAAATAATTAGTTCTGAATTAAAACAGGTGTGAGCAGCAATGGAGAAGATGTAGCAGATCTCACTTAAGTTGGAGAAAAATTTACCTATATTTGGGGATTGATTGGATATGGGGCTATTGAAAGAGAATAGGGAGATATGGTTCAAATTTGTAGCTAGAGGACCTATGTGGTACACCTTACCAAGATGAATAAGAGCAGGACCTCTAAGGTAAGTATTTAGGATATACTAGGGTTTATGGTACAGTTTGGTGCTATTAAGTTTGTGTTAGGCTAAGGGACCAGTATATAGATCCAGCCTTAATCCAGATCTCTGAGATCTCCAAGGGAGAGATATCACAGGGACTCATGCCCCATGGGAAATGTGGTGTCATTTTCTTATTATTATTGAGAAAATTCTCACTGCAGAACTCTGGCAAATGGGGATGGGGGATGTAGTTTGGACTTGAGGCAGAAGGTGGACTACCATTTCCCTGAACTTAAGGTGAGTTAACCCCAATTCTCTGTAGAGCTTGAGGTGACTGTGTAGCCAGTACACAGGCTGGAGGGAGAGACAAGGGAGTAGAATGAGTTAGGGATTTGATGGCTCTACATCAAGACAGTACAGTGTGAGAGAGAGCCCAAGGTAAAGCCACACTGCGTGAACTTAAAAACAAAACAAACAAAAAGAACAACAAAAACATATTATGGAAAACTGTGAAGTACATAAAAGCAGAGAGAATAGTATAATTAATTCTAGTGTATTTATCACAGATCCTTGGCAATTATCAAAATAAGACCACTAATGTTTCTCATCTATGCACCCAGCCCTGAACAATTATTTTAATGAAGATCCAGGAGATTCTATCTGTGCATTGTAAGCTCCTCAGTATATATATATAAGAGATAACACACACCCCCTTAGTAAGATTTTAATCTCTTGGAATTCTGATCCAAACAGATTAGTCGAGTCCTTCCCTTTGGACAATGTTGGGATGTGGGCATAATTTTCCCCTCCTCTCACCTACATGCCCACAGGACATCCAAGAGCACATTATACATGGGACTTGCTGTTTCAGCTTCACCCAAAAGAATTTTAAATCAGTATCCAAGTTTCACATCTGAAATGTAATGCTGCAAAGACACACAGGAATTTACATGGAAATTTTTTTCAGAATAATTTACAGGGATTTACATAGCAATATTTTTCAGAAGTGACAAATTAACCACAGTATATTGCCTTAAAATTCCAAACAAAACAAAACAAATTTTCAGTTCTCAAGCCTGTTAGATTTTCTTCAGTCCAATATCACAAGCAGGATATTGCCTTTCATGCAGCTAGAGAATTAAAGTGGATGAGGAGGCGGGGCCAGTGGGGAGACTGGGGTGAGGAAGTGAAGTCCAGAGTGGTTGAATTGGCAGGCTTGTAGCTCTGATTTTATTGACGATGGAGCATATTTAGGCAGAGGGCAATCCCAAGTCACACTGAACAATGTAATTCTTCTGTATGCATGATAAGTCTATTTATGAACAACTGAAACAGTTCTGAGAAATAATAGACATTATGTTGGCAATTATCATAATCATTATTGTAGGGATAATGTTAAAATTTTCCACAGATTTGTAATACATTATAGTGTTTTTTCATATTTCAAAATAAATCATTCATGACAAATTTAATAAGGACAAAGTGAATAGCTGCTCTCTTATTACAAGTTGGAATTTTCAACATTTTAAATAGGAGCTGGTTGTATTTTAGTAATAGGTACAGTATGTCTTTTGGGGACTTTAATAACAATATGAGGGCTGGCCTGGTGGCACAGTGGTTAATTTCGGCATGCTCCGCTTTGGTAGCCCAGGTTTGCAGGTTCAGATCCCAGGTGTGGACCTACACCATTCATCAAGCCATGCTGTGGTGGCATCTCACATACAGAATAGAGGAAGATGGGCACAGATGTTAGCTCAGGGCCACTCTTCCTCACCAAAAAAACCCAATATGAGACAAACCCATTCTCCTTGATATCAGGAAGAGTAGATTAACCTTCTTAAGTAGAATAACCATTATCAAGGACTTCTTACATGTGCCATCTCACTTAACCCTCACTCATCCTCATCGGTGGATTTTAATATCTAATTGTAGAGGTGAAAACATTGGCCAAGTTATGTAATATGACATAGTGAAAATGACATAGTGACTGGCTTCACACCTCAGCTGAACCTCCTCTTTTGCTCTAAATTTGGTGCTTCCTTTTGTATGTCAACATCTTCCGCATGTTATTCTTTCTAGGGAAATAGTCTTCTCTTGTCTTTGCCTTAATAACTCCTAGTCATCCTTCAGGTGTAAACTTCCATATTACTTCTTAGGGGAACACTTCCTAGCTTTCCTTCTCCCGGGCTGTGTGTATAGCCCAGGTACATACTTTTCATGCTTTCATATTCTTAGTAATTTTATTTATAAATGTTAATATTAAACAGTAAAACTCTTATAATCCTCTTCTAATTAACCACAATATTGGTTTAATCAACACTGTACATTTGTGGGTAAAAACATAGACACACAGCTAATAGGCTCTTCTGCGATGCCTTGGCACTTTGCTGCTGCTGTTTGCGTTGTTTGTTTATTCAAATGCATTGTGTTTGTTTCCAACCTATTTATTCCATTTGTACTTTTCATTGCAATTGCTTATTGTATTTCATTGTTTATGTAATATTTAATTAGAGTGCAGGAAGTAAGAATGGCTGCATTTATTAAAACAAAATGGAATATTTTATAAAGACACAATAAAGAATGTTGCAAAAAAAAAGTTCCTACTTTAAGTGAGCAAGAAGCAATATAAAAGAGTGGGAGAAATTCCAAATGGATGCTGTACTTATTTTACAAGTGTAAGTTCTCATTTCACCTGGATGAAATTTAAATGGGAAATTGGACAGTGCGCATTTTTCAGGGAGGGGGAAATTTTCCTCCATCCTTCTAGGTTCTTTTCGCTGGTCTGATAATTAAATTGACACAAGACAGATTAACAGGAGAAAAAGAAAGTTATTTAATTCATACGTACGGCAGTCTCATAGATATGGGACCTAAAGAAATGATCAACGCAGGCAGTGTTTACATTTTCTAGACAAAGACAAAGTAAATTTGCGAAGAACTAGCAAGACAAAGAAAGTTAGGCTTAGGTACTAATTAGTGAAAAAACTAAGCAGAGTTTGTTTACATAGCCTTCTTGGCCCCGAATTCCGGATCTCTGGAGATAAGGATGTCTCTCTACCTCCTGGTGCAAGAGGGTATCCTTCACTTGGGAGATTTATTTCTTGCTTTCTGGGGGACAGAGGAGGGTCAGAGTGTCTTTCTTGCACTGGCTATTTCTCAAGTAATTTTAATTCAAAATAATCCGTATGCTACTTTGACATATCTTGTGGTGTCCTTCCCTGAGTCCCAACACATTATATGTGAGAATCATGAAATAAAGGCAATAATAAGCACATATTCCAAGAAAATATATTTTTCTTAGATTGAAAGACTAATGAATATAAATATATATGTTTAAATTAAAATTTTTGTTTAAGTTTTGAATACTCATTTTGATTCTGGTTTAACCATGTTCTTAGTTTCACTAATCGTATCATGAAAGTTCAACAAATGGAACACTGAGATGATTTAATTCTCGAGAATTTAATGAAGGGACATTTATAGAGGTATGAGCCAGTTTAAGGAAACTAACAAGGGACAGTGAAACATATAACTTCTGGCAGCCGGATGACATTTCTACCCCCAGATCAAAAGAGGAAAAGGATGAAGAGGTGTTACTAGAGCCAGGCACAATCTGGAACCTCAAAAGAGAACCTAGGAGCTGTGGCAGAACGTAAAGGAATTCAGCCCTTGCCAAAACCACAGCCATGCAGGAAAACAGATGAGAAAGAAATATCCTGACTTCTCTTTCCTCGAGCTCTCCCGACTCTGGCTCATGCCTCCCATTGGCCCAAACTCAACTGGTATCCAAAGGAGCCTGGATAAAGCAGTTCAACAGTTTTCAGCCCCCAGGGTCCATAGCAAGGCAGAAAAGGATGAAAATGGATGTGGTTGGTAGAATAACCAACCCACCGACCAAGTATTAGTCCCTATTATGATGGGCAAGTAGGTTTCTACCAAATTCATTTACCGCTAACCTTCCCTTTTATATTGTAAACTCTGTAAAGGAAACAACGTGTCCATTTTGTTATGTGCCCGCAATTAGTAAACACCTACCATAGTGTGGACAATCAATCAGGATTAGTTGTGATGACTTAGAAAAAAGAAAAGTTTAGCTTTAAGATTGAATTGACTTTCCTCTTGATTTTTTTTTTTTTTTAATGCAAGATCAGTGTATGAGTTGGTGACAGGCACTGGTTTAAGAGATTGAATTTTGCCCGTCAATTTAGTTTCTGCAAACATTGAAAGAGTGCACTGCTAGATTTGGCTTTAATTACTAGCAGCGTGGGCTGGATTTGAACCAGTGACCCAAACGGGAGAAGCACCAGAGCTAAGTTAGCTTAATTTGTTCTTAAGACAACACCACATCTTTTACCGTTCATCATTCTTTTCTTTCCTCTTCTACAGCCTTACACTAATTTATTTCACTATGCTCACAAAATAGCTCCAAAAAGTAAATTATATACTCTCACCATGCAGCTGATTTATAATGCTTTCCTAGAAGAACTCATGTAAAACTCTGACAATTAGGTATTCCTCTGTGGTTCCTCTCGATGTATTTAATTTTCTCCCCTTTTTAGTAGCACTTCGTTCATTCACATGCGTATCTTTGTAAGCTTTAAGGCCTGGAAATTTTTATGCCTTAGATTAGGTAAAAAGTTAACAACTTGATAAATACATTGGAAAAATATAGGACAGGTTTGGAGACAGGGCTTACCAGACATAGACTGTTAGATCCTAAAGATATCATAGATATTTGTTAGCCAGATCCATCATTTTTAAGGAAAATTTCTGACATCCCAAAAGAAGAATTATATTACCCATGATAACACAGAACCCCATATAGAAAATTCACTCTCTCTGGCATGTTACACGGGCAGGATTCCAAAGTTTCTCCTTTCTATTTAGGTTCTTCCTTTTCCAGATTCAGCTCTCAGGACACTAACCAACATACTGGGATGCGATTTCATTTGACAACATGTTATCTGACTATAATGTGGAAATTTGAAACCAGTTTGTTCCAGTCTCAAATTATTGTAAGCATCTCTTTCCATGTCATCTTTCACTTCATGGCTCATATTATTTGTGTAACTTTTATAGTCTCCCCAGGACGCTGAGTTCCTATAAAGCAGGGATCGTGTTTTAAAAATATCTATCTCCCCAACAGTTAGCAAAGTACTTAGTACAAGGTGCCAAACGCACAGCATTTTATGGAAAAAACAAAACACAGCAAAACATATATCCCAGGTCCTTACCCAAGGCTATTTTCACCACATTTTTTCACTGACTCTTTTTTTGAGCACTTTCTGCAAATTAAATGATATTTCACATTACACATTAGAAGGAAAATATCTAAACAAAATATGAAATAATTTTGTTTCCATCACTTACTCTGAGCATTTATTAAATGAGGAAAATTTAAAACAATTAACAGATGGAAACCAAACCCTCAGTCACATTGAGCTCAAATGTTATTTCCATAAAATTAAATAAGTCAAAATAGTCATGACTTCTTTACAATTCCAAAGATTAGATCAGGGAGTTCTGACTTCCCTTTGTTCCTCCACATCGTGTTCAGAGCTATAGAAACATGTGTTTACAAGTTGTTCTTTTGTATTTTCTGCTTATCTAAACCCCCTAGATGGGAGTTCAAGCAACGGAAGTACAAGAAACTAACTTACCCTGACAGCTAAGCATGCAGCTGACAAAGACCTCAGTAGCTTGAAAGGGAAGACCCTTGAATGCACTAGCAGAAGTGGAGGCTGTTGCCATTACTGGTAACAGCCCTGGGTAGGTGGATTAAAGAGCAGGGAAGTTCAAGCAGACACACCATGAGATGGGGGTTGATCACAGGCGTGGGAAGTCAAGAACACTGATAGACCTAACTAGGACATATCTGAATCCAGACAGGCAGTGTTTGTCATTGAAGAGGATGAGCAGGGGTGAGTGGGGGCTGGCAAAGATGTTGGGGATCATTCTCTATGTGAAGCTATAAAAATATCAAGGTTCTTACCTGTGTCACTAGATTCTGGGTAATGGCCTCTATGAAGCGTTCAGTTTTCTTAAATTGTAACTACTTAACAAATCAAATAAACTATTTTTTAAATTAATGAAACACCCACGTAGGTGCACGTGAGTGTAAGCGAATACACCTTCAGACCAGGGATAGCAAAGAGGTTTCACCTTAGGTGGTGACACCGAAAAGTTAAGTGGCAGCCTGCACAGCTATTTGGAGAAAAGTTCTGAAACTAATCACACGAAGTATGGGGGAAACACGCACACACACCTGCTCACATACAGGCATTTAACAATACCTATCTAACACACTCTGTATGCCTGGCATGATCCAAAACACTTCACAGATGTAAACCTATTTAATTCTCAAAACAACTTGCGAAGTAGATACTATTACTACCATTTTAGAGATTAAGGAGATGGAGGCATCCCAGGCTAGATAGTTAGGAAGTAGCAGAAGCAAATTGTGAATCTGGGGACTCTGGCTCTAGGTTTTACCCTGTTGATCACTATATTAAATTGCCTTTCATGGCATAATCCAATGTTTCATAAAATATTTATTGAGCACCTGCTTTGAGCCAGACCCTATTCCTGGAATTAGGGTAACTTCAATGAACCACTCAGAATCCAGTTCTCCTGATGCTTACATTCCAGTGGCAGAGACAAGGATAGATAAGTGAACTGATACATGAAATAATTTCAGATCAACTATCAGATAAAATCAACAGAAAAAACAAAATAGGGTGATAATAAGGAAAGCTTTGAGGATATGGTTTATGAATTGAAACTTGAATGATGAGTAGCCGGCCTTGTGAGGGAGAATATCACAGACAGAGGGAGCAGTAAGTGCAAAGGCTTTGAGACATGAACAGGCTTTGTCTCTTCCAAGAACAAAGAGAAGGACTGTGCCCGGAGAGTGCAAGGGAGGAGGAGCAGGAGTTAGGGTGGAAAAGGTGTTCAGAGAACAATTCATGCGTGATCTAGTGGGTCGCGTTAAGAAGTCAAATAATTTTATCCGTGAACATAGCAGTGGGGAGATCATATGCGACTCCTATTTGCCATCCTCAGCTTTTGCGTGAATGCTCACTCTTAGTCCTAGTAGATTCTTTCCAGTGATTGAGGTTTCATATTTTTGGAATGTTTATTAATGCAGGTTTTTTTTTTTTTTGGCTGGATTAACCTGTCGTCTGATTTAAGATTCTGTTATATTATGTGGGAAAACACTTCCCATCTAAACAGCAATGCCCAGATCAACTTTTAAATGCAGAACTAAGACACAAACTCTGAAGTTGCCATTCCTATCTCCAGATGATTAATTAAAATTAAGGCAGCATTAATAATAGAAGAATGAACTATTTAGAAAGTGCATAATGGAGCTTTCCATTCTTGGAGCTTCATTAAATGATTTTATTCTTCAGAAAATGAAATCTCTCCCTGCACAGTTTGTATGTAGTTCCTATTTATTTAAATTAGATTGAATTATTCTGAACAAAATACAGAGTTCAGAACAATTATTACAGAATTAACTTGGTAGTTGAAAGGATTCACAATTTTAAGTTTCATTTATATAATTATTTAAAATCTCAGGTGCTCATGCTGAACTATCTGTATTCTGTGATTTGGCTAATTGTAGTCAGAATGTAAGGAATCCTCTACTCATGATTTGTCTCATAAAAATGATATTCAGGTATTGTGAGAAAAAAGTATTTTATATATTTGATAAAAGTTAAGGCTGGAATATCTTTTTAAAACCAGGAGTAAAAAGGGCAAGAACCAGCTAGCATTTACAGATGAAGATGATCAATTTTTAATGGCAAAATCAATTCTAGAGTCATAATTGAGTTTGGAAAAGCAATGACCTTTGGGTCAGGGACTTTGAGATGTAGACTCTGTTTTATAAACTCTATACTATGTAATCATCAGCAAAATGAAAAATTTGAACAAAATGATACTTAGAATTTAACAAGACAACTTATTGATTTAGCAGATTTCAAAAATATTCTAATAGTCCAAGCTTAATCTTTCAAACCTTAATTGTTTCCCATTAATTTGCAAATGGCACAGACCATGTCCATCTTTACTGAGTCTTTAGGTTCTAACATAAAGTAGCTACTCAATAGATGTGCTAATGGATTTTTGTTAAATTAATGTAGGAGTAAATGAACAGATGAACATATAAATGAAGAAAGGAAGAAAGAAAAAATACAAACTTTTTTTTAAATATTTTAAGAGACTCAGATTGTAATTGGTCAGTGACTTTATGGACTTTGTTCTCCACAACATAAACTATTAGTTTATGCACCTTCCACAAGATTTCTAAGTGCTACGTTTAAAATCGTTTATTTAAAGAGCTAATGAAATATTTCACATGAAAACATTTTATAAGCTAAGTAATATGCATAAATGAGTAGCCAGTAACAAAATGAACAGCGTGCCAAACAGCTTTGCCTTTTCCTTCCAGGTCTGCCTCCCACCCTTCTTCCTGGTTAGCTTTATGCCAGAAGGGTCATCTATGTGTACCACTTACTTTCTCTGCCCTTCGCTTTCAGCAGGAGAGCAGAGGAGGGAGCTGATTAAGATCAGAATGGATTTTTGCATATTCCATTGTAAATACACCAAAAAGTTTATGACCAGAAGTGACCGCTTTTGACCGCCTAAGATGAGAGATTAGTTTTTCTCCTGCCTTCTGATGGGGATTTACATTTCTGGTTCTCAGGTCTTCAGACTTGGACTGGAACTACACCACTGCCTTTCCTGGGCCTCCAGCTTTCAGACAGCAGCGCATAGGACTTCTCAATCTCCATAGTCACAGAAGCCAATTCTTTAAAATAAATCTCTCTCTAGATTGATAGACATACATATGGATATGGACATAGATATATGTATACCATCAATATACAAGAGTATATAAAAGGATATGTAGGTATGCATGCTTGGCCTGGTGACTGGGTGAATTCATCCTGTGACTATGGGGAAAGCAGTCCCAGCTCAGTTCGTACTGCTGTCACCAGGGTGAGCTTGTCAGAGAGGTGCTCTGCCATGCTGGCTTCTGGAGATCCCATCTTGCAAAGGTTGGTGAGATGGCCACTGGACTCTTTGAATGACTTGACTAGGTAGCAATGCTCCAGGAAGTCACACAGGTGAGCATCATTCTTGTCAGTGGCCAGCTGATGCAGATCCAGCAGGCTCTGCTTCACACTCTTCTCTGCATGGAAGGCATGCCCCTTGGCCTTCAGGCTGCTCTCCCTGTCATTGTGGTCTAGTTTCTTGATGTCTCCAAGGCACGCGCGGCCCCCATACTGGTTCTGCAGCCACATCAGCTTCTCAGAATGCTCCCTCTTCTCCAGCACCTCCTGCAGGAAGTCCTTCTAGAATTTTCCATTTGATGAGTATTATCGTAGCCCCAACTTGTGCAGATGCAACACTGAATAGTCTCATGGTTCTCAAATTTGACTGCACAGGAAATTTAGTGGCAGTGTTTTTAAAAATCCTAACATCCTGATCACACATCAGAGCAATTAAATCAGAATCTCCTTGGAAAGGACATCAGTATTTCTGAAGTTCCTTTCATGATTCTCATATACATTCAAATTTAGGAACTATTGGTGTAATGCGAGGTTTCTCAACTTAATATTTGGGCCAGATAATTCTTTGTTGTGGAGTGCTTACCTATGCATTAGAGGATGTTTAGCTGTTTTCCTAGCTTCTGACTACCAATGCCAATGGTACTCCTTAACTCCATGATATCAACCAAAAATGTCTCCAGACATTGCCAAGTGTCTCTTGAGGGTAAAATCACCCCTAGTGGAGCATCAGTGTTGTAATAGAAATAAACTCAATTGTGATTAAATCCAATTCCTACCACTGTGAGATTAAGCTCTCCTCCATTGATAAATTATCTCAACAATCTGAGGTATTAGTTTGTTCATCTGCAATTTGGGAATACAGTTTTTAAAAGATGTAAAACACCTGATATGTAATAGGTACTTTAAAATATTGGTTATTACTCTGTTTCAAATTTTTAGTGATTAAGGATAAGCTCTCTTGATTTTTTGAGTCCTGGATGATATTTTGAAATGTATACATTTTTAACCTTGGCAAAAAAAATTGTTCTGAAAATAGGTTAGAATTTTAAGATACAGAGACTCTGAAGTTATAGTCAAATCCTGCTCTAAACTGCAAGGGTATCCAACTTAAGATATCACCATCACTGGAGAGCCAAGCAGGTCAGTTTCAATTGTCAATTACCAGGAATGTTGTGAAAGCGATGTCTTTGCCAACCAGTGGTTTTACACTTGTTGGTCAAATAATATATAGACCACAACAGCACAAAAGATATTTGCCACCGTTCACGAGTAAAACCTCTTACAGGGTGAACCCAAAGCACTCATTTTCCCCAGCTTTCTTGCTGAGTAGTTTGCGAGTGACTATAACTGTGACTTGATTTTTGTCACCTGAGTAATCATAGAAAGTGTTATCTAAGCAACTAATTAAGCAAAATGGAATAAATCCATACAGAGGACTAAGGTATATCGAAAGGTTACCTATTTCATCATTTTGCTCTTATGACATAGACCAAGTCTATCATGAGGGGTCGTGACTGCTAATCAAGAGTATTTCTGTTCAAGTAATAGGAAATGAGAGTGAATTTACTCAAAAATTTTATTTAACAACATTTTTCCCCTAAAGGTGGTTCACGGCATTCCTCTCATCAGAGATATATACTTGGTCTAGCATGCATTAGTGTTGCCATAGGTTATATTCATTCAATGTACATTTTTAAATTTCACTATTCTAACATTTCTTTAATGTCTACCAGCTGCTAGAAGTCATGTTAGATACTGTGGATATGATATAGTGGTGTAGAGTGGCGGGAAAAATTAAGTTCCTGCCCTTTTGAGATTTAGTATAATGGAGAAGGAAGACTAATCAAATAATTACACAAATAAATGTAAAATTCAAACTGTTATTTTTTAAATGACATTTATGGAGATGTAATTCACATACCATAAAACTCACACTTCCATAAAACCACAGTTCAGTGGTTTTTATTAAACTCACGAATTTGTACATAACAACTGATATTAGAATATTTTCATGACCCCATAAAGAAAACCCATACACATTAGCAGTCATTATGCACTTCCCTCGTTCCCTAGCCCCTGGCAAAAACAAATCTTCTTTCTTTCTCTATAGATTTGCTTTTCCTGGGCATTTTGTATACATGAAATTACACAGTACATGGTCTTATTTGTCTGGCTTCTTTGACTTAACATAATGTTTTTAAAATTCATCCATGTTGTGGTATGTATCAGAACATCATTCCTTTTTATGGTAGAATAACATTCTGTTGTATGGATATACAACATTTTATTTAACCATTCATCAGTTGTTGAATATTTGGGTTGTTCCCTCTTTTTGGCTATTATGAATAATGCTTCTATGAGCATTTGAGTACAAATTTTTATGTAGATATATGTTTTAAATTCTCGTGGGTATACTCCTAGGAATAGAATTGCTGAGTTATATGGTAACTCTTTGTTTAACATTTTTAGGTTTTCAACACAGATATATCATTGTAAAATCCCACAGCATCATATGGGGGTTCCACTTCCCCATATCCTCACCAACCTTTGTTATCTATATCATTTAAATCTTTGTATCTTTTGAGTAGCATAATTTTTTGTTAAATGGCCTAATTACAAGTCCCTTAGCAGACATGTGATTTGCAAATATTACCTTCCATTCTGTGGAGTGTATTGTCATTTTCTTGATAGTGTCCTTTGAAGTGCAAAAGTTTTTAATTTTGATGAAATCCAATTTATGTATGATTTCTTTTGCTGCTTGTGCTTTAATGTCATATAAGATAACATGGTCTAATCCAAATTCTTAAAGATGTAGGCTTATGTTTTCCTCTAAGAGTTTTACAGTTTTAGCTCTTACATTTAAGTCTGTTATCTACTTTGAGCAAATATTTTATATTGTTTTGGGTAGGAGTCCAACTTCATTCTTTTGCATGTGGTTATCCAGTTGTCCCAGCACCATTTGTTGAAAAGACAAATCTTCCCCCATTGAATTTCTTGGCCATTTATTAAAAATCAATTAACCATAAATCTTAGGGTTTATTTCTGGACTATCAATTTTTTTCCATTTATCTAAATGTCTATCCTAATGTTGGTACCAGGCTGCCTTGATTATTGTAGTTTTGTAATAAGTTTTGAAATTGAGAAGTATGAGTCCTTCAACTTTACTGTTTTTTTCAAGATAGTTTTGGCTATTCTGGGTTCCTTGCAGTTCCCTCTGACTATAAAAATCAGCTTGTCAATTTCTGCAAAAATAATCCAGCTGAGATTTTGATGGGTATTTCATTAAACCCATGGAACAATTTGAAAAGTATTGCCATCTTAACAAAACTAGATCTCCCAATCCATCAACATGGGATGTCTTTTCATTTATTTAGGTCTTATTTAATGACTTTCAACAATGCTTTATTGTTTTCTGAGTACAGTTCTTACACTTCTTTTATCAAATGTATTCTTTACATATTTTATTCTTTTTGATGGTATTGTAAATTAAATTGTTTTCTTAATTTTAATTTTGGATTTTTAATTGATAATTATTTTTGTATACTGGTCTTGTATCCTGCAAACTGCTGAACTCATTCACTTGTTCTTACAGGATTTCTAGTAGATACCTCAGTATTTTCTATGTACAAGATCATATTATCTGCAAATAGAGATAATTCTACTTCTTTTTTTCCAATATAGATGCTTTTAAATTTTTTCTTCCCTGATTTCCCTGGCAATAGAATAGAATAGAATAGAAATGGTGGGAGCAGGCATTCTAGTCTTTTTCCTAATGTTAGAGGGAGAACATTCAGGCCTTCATCATTAGTTATGTGAGCTGTGGGGTTTCAGTAGATGTTCTTTATAACATCAAGTAAGTCTCTTTCTAGTCCTAGTTCATGAAGTGTTTTCATCATGAAGTGATATTGGATTTTGTCAAATTATTTGTATCCTTTGATTAAAATAATATAGTATTTGTTTTTAATATTAATATGGCAATTATGTAATTATTAATATTAAAATGTAATATTATATTGGTTGTGTTTCATTTATTAAACAAAAGTTGCATTTCTGGGATAAATCACACTTGGTCATGGTATATAATCCTTTTTTATGATGATGGATTTTTTTACTAGTACTTTGTTGAGGATTTTGTATTTTATATTCATATTAATTATTGTCTCTAGTTTCCTTGTGATAGTTTTGTCTGCTTTTCAAATCAGGGAAATACTAACCTGATTGAATTGGGAAGTGTTTTCTCCTTTTCTATTTTTTGGAAGAGTTTGTGAGGAATTGATGTTACTTTATCTTTAAAAGTTTTGTAGAGTTCGCCAGTGAAGCCATCTGTTCCTGGGCTTTTCTTTGTGTGTAAGTTTTTTCTTTAATTACTGATTCAGTCTCTTTATTTGTTATGAATCTGTTCAGATTTTCTAATTTCTTCTTGAAATAGTTTAAGTAGTCGTATCTTTCTAGAAATCTGTCCATTTTCAGCTAGATTATTTATTTTGTTATCATATAGTTGTTTATACTATTTCCTTATAATCCTTGACTTTTATGTAAGGTTGATGATACTGTCTCTTTTTCTTTCCAGATTTTAGTAATTTGAATTTTCTTTCTTTTTCATCAGTCTAGCTAAAGTTTGCCACTTTTCTTATACATTTTCAAAGAATCATCTCAGTTTTGCAGATTTTCTTTTTTTTTTTTTCTATTTCATTGGTTTCAACACTGATTTTTATTATTTCCTTTATTAGGCCTGTTTGGGATTAGTTTGCTCTTCTTTGTCTAGATTCTTAGGTAGAAATTTATGCTATATATTTTAGATACTTCTTTTTAAATATAGGTATTTACAGACAAAATTTGTCCTCTAACCACTGCTTTAGCTGCATCCCATAAGTTTTGGTATGTTATGTGCCATAATGGTTCATCTCAATATCTTTTCTAATTTATCTCATTATTTCTTCTTTGACCCATTGATTATTTAGGACTGTGTTGTTTAATTTATTCAAATTTATGAATTTCCCAAATTTTCTTCCCATATTGCCAATTCCATTTCTTTTCAGTCAGAGAACATCTTTTGTATGAATCCAATCATTTTAAATTTACTGATGCTTGTTTAATGGCCTAACATATGGTCTATCTTAGATAATGTTCTTTGAGCACTTGAGAAGAATGTATGTTCTGCTGTCATGGGGGGGAGTATTCTATGAATATCTGGTAGGCCTAGATGTTTTGTAGTGTTGTTCTAGTCTTTCATATCTTTGTTGACTTCTCTCTAGTTGTTCTATACATTATTGAAAGTGGGGCGCTAAAGTGCCCAACTACAATTTTGAATTGTCTATTTCTATCTTTAATTCTATCAGTTTTGTTTCATGTATTTTGACACCCCTGTTCTTCATTCATTTATAATTAGAAGGTCTTCCAGATGGATTAACCCCTTTTCATAGTAAAACATCCTTTTGCGTCTCTAATAACATTTTTTGTCTTAAAATCTGTTTTGTCTGATATTACTGTAGCCAGTCCATCACTCTTTAGTTTCTGTTTGTGCATTATATGTTTTTTCCTATTTTTGTGTCTATCAACACGTTTGTATATTTGAATGTAAAATATGTCTCTTATAGACACCTTATATTTGGATCATGTATTCTTCTCTCTGTTATGACAATGTCTGCCTTTGTTTAGATTATGTAGTCATTTATATTTAGTGTTATTACTGATAGTTAGCATTTATGTCTGCCATTATGTGTTAGCTATATATCTTATGCAATACTATTCTTTTCCTCCATTACTGCCTTTACTTTTGTTGGATATTTAGTACATAACATTTTAATTTCTTTGTTGATTATTTTTTACTTAAAAATGTTTAGTAGCTTTGATATGAATTAAAATTCATATAATAACTTAAAACTGTGTAGTTTGTATTAATATCAACTTAATTTCATTAGTATATTATCTAGTATATAAAAATGCTTCAGTATAACTCTATTCCCTTTCTTTTTTGGGTATTATCACAAAAATTTAGTCTATACATTGGAAGCCCATCAACACAGTATTATAATTATTGCTTTATGCACTTATCTTTTAAATCAGATAAGAAAAAAATTATGAACAAATATACATACATACTTTCTTTTATATTTACCTGTGTAGTTACCTTTGGTGCTTCTCTTTATTTTTCATTGGAACTCATGTTACTGCCTAGTATTCTTTCATTTTCACTTGGGGACTCCCTTTAGTATTTCTGGTAAAGCAGTTCTGCTAGTGAAAGATTCTCTCAGTTTTTATTTATCTGAGATGTCTTAATTTTTTTTCTTATTTTTGAAGGATAGTTTTGCTGGATGTAGAATTCTTTAGTGATAGACTTTGTCATTTAGCATGTGGAATATGTCACCCCACTGCCATCTGGCCTCCACAGATTCTGATGAGAAATTAGATGCTAATCTACCTGAGCTCTTTTGCATGCAATGTCTTTTTTTTTTCCTTGCTGCTTTCAAAATTCTCTCTTTGTCTTTGTCTTTTGACAGATTGACTATGATGTGTCTTTGCCTGGATCTCTTTAAATTATCTTATTTGAGGTTTGTGGAGCTCTTAGATATGTATATTAATGTTTTTCATTAAATTCAGGAAGTTTTCAGACATTATTTCTTCAAATATTCTTTCTACTCCTTTCTTTTCTCTTCACCTTCTGGAAATTCCATTGTGTATATGTTGGTGTGTTTGATTTTGTTCCAGAGGTTTGATGCTCTCTCCTTTCTTTTTATTAAAGGATTTTATTTTTTAGAATAGTTTTAAGTTTATGTTAAAATTGAGAGGAAGGTGTTGAGATTTCCAGTATACTCTTAACCCCCACACATGCACAGTCTCACCAATCATCGATGTTCATAACCAGAGTGGTACATGTGTCACAATTGGTGAACCCACCTTGGCAAATCATGATCACATAAATCCATAGTTTACATTATGGTTGATTCTTGGTATTGTACCTTCTATGGGTTTGGACACATGCATAATGGCATGCATTTATCATTATAATATCATAAAGAATATTTTCACTGCCCTAAAAATCTGAGCTCTGCCTATTCATCCCTCCCCTTCTCCAGTCCTGGCAACCACTGATCGTTTCACTATTTCTATAGTTTTTCCTTTTTCAGAATGTCATATAGTTGAATTCATCCAGTATGCAGTCTTCTCAGATTAGCTTTTTTCACTCAACAATTAGCATTTAGGTTTCTTCCATGTCTTTTTAAGGCTTGATAGCTTATTTCTTTTTAACACGGAAAAATATCCCATCATCTGGATGCACTACAATTTGTTTTTCCATCCATCTATTGCAGGGCATCTTGGTTGCTTCTACGTTTGGGCAATTATGAATTAAGCTGCTATAAACATTCATGTGTGGGTTTTTGTATGGACATAAGTTTTTAATTCCTTTGGATAAATACCAAGGAGCACAATTGCTGGGTCGTATGGTAAGAGCATGTTTAGTTTTGTAACAAACCACCAAACCGTCCTCCAAAGTATCTGTATCATTTTGCATTCCCAACAACAATGCATGAGGATATCTGTTGTTCCAGGTTTGGGCCATTTTAATAGGAATGTAGTGATATCTTATTGTTGTTTTAATTTGCATTTCCCTGGTGACATCTGAAGTGGAACACCTTTTCGTATGCCTATTTCCCACTGTTCATATTTTTTTTCATTCCTTTTTCTCTCTGTTTTTTATATTGCATAAATCTGTCTTGGAGTTCAGTGGTCTTTCTTCTGCCAGTTCAAATGTACTGTTAAACCCTTCTAGCGATTTTTTCATTTTAGTTTTGTACTTTTCAACTCCAGAATTTCCATTTGTTTTGTTTTTAATAATTTTTCTCTCTTTATTGATATTCTCTAATGGTGAGACGTTTTTCTCACACTTTTCTTAAATTCTTAGGAATAGTTTCTTTTAACATGTTTCAAATAACTTTTTTAAAATCTTTGTCTAGTATGTACAATTTGGGCTTCCTCAAGGACAGTTTATATTGGCTATTTTTTTTTTCTAGGGATAGACCATACTTTCCTGTTTCATTGCATATTTCACTTTTTTGTTGTTGTTGAAAACTGGACATTTTAAATAATGGTAAATAGTGGTAAATCTGGAAATTAGTTTCCCACCCCGCTCTCTAAGATTTGTTAGTGTTGCTGTCAATGAAATTCTGGTCTGACGTGAGATTAGAAAAGTAGGACAGCATTGCACATATGGAGCCAACATTCACTGTATGCACAGTCTTTGTGAAGTTCTCTGCCAGGTCATGAGGAAACAATGATGACTAATTTTACTAGAAGTTAATGCTCTAGTGAGTAGACAGACATAGAAACAATTGATTCTATTTATTCTGTTATGGTATTTATCCCCTTGTTTTGTAATGTACCACCATGGTGTTTCAGTTGTAGCCATCTCTACTACTCTCTGCAGGAACTGGATGTCTTGGAACTTAGGGATGTCCTGACAATAGCATTGTTCTCTGAGGGAGAATTGGAATTTACCAGATGTACAAGGAAGAGATGTAATTGGGGCATTCAAAGAGGAAAAAAAGCCGTATATGCAGAAGCATAGAGGTACAAGTAGTAGAAGCATAGCAAATGGAAGAAGGTGAGGTTGGAGAAGTTATAAATAGCAATTTGACCACTGAATTGATGTACTTTATGTAAAACTGACAGTCATTTGGATCCACATTTTATTGAGGATGAAGTTAAAGTAGTAAATTTGACCAGTGTCTTGTACCTTATGTAAAACAGTTTTTGCATGTCAGTTTTACTGAGGAAACTTTAGATCCATATCACTTATCGAGAATTTCGACATAAGTTTGAAAATATGGCAAGTAACTTGACCTGCAAATTTTTACTTTTACTGTTCATTGTTTCCAGATGGTATGAAAGTGGAGGGGCAGAGTCACATGGCAACTGAAAACGTACCTAGCTTGTATAAGCACTAATGGAAAGAGGAAGGGGAAATAGGAACCCTCCAGTCACAGGTTATAGCAATGTTAGTGCAAGAATATTATGGGGATATTTTTAGAGATTTGAGTGGGAGGCTTTGGCCCCTAAATTGCATGCTAAAGCTATTACTGCCTATACACATACATTTAGCAAACATCTATGGAACAAAAATAGCTAAAAACCTAAAAATCTTTGAAAGTTGTTATATTGCACATGAAAATCATTTTATTTATAACTGGCTTATTTTGTGCTGACAAGAGTATTTATTATAAGATGGGTTCCCAGTAATGGAAGATCAATAGGCTCACTAAGCACTTAAAAATGCCAAAAACAAATATTTTTTGAAGCATTAACTGTACATGGCTTCTAGATGTGCATGGAGTGGGGGAAGGAGCAGTGCTGCTGAGACACTGTCTTGGGTCTAAAGAATACAAATCTGTGTGTGTGTGTGTATGTGTATGTGTGAATATGACCTCAGGAGATGGTTACCTTTCTCACAGATATTTTCCCCCAATCCCCACCTCTTAAGTACTGGATTCTATTGTTTCAGATGAGTACATAGACAATTGTAAAAGACTGTATACTTAGACTGGGCTTCTGGAGATGAGATGAGAAGGAAGGGTTTCATTTCATTAAAAAAATGATATGGAGAAAGAGAAATGATACATAGATTTTTGACAGTGTTAGGAGAAGTCTAAGATCCATAGAACTATAATTTCAATGCATAGTGGAAAATGCTTTTTATTGCTGAGGAAGATTGGCCCTGAGCTAACATCTATGCCAGTTTTCCTCTATTTTGTATGTGGGTTGCTTGCCACAGCATGGCTTGATGAGTGGTGTAGGTCTGCACCCGGGATCCAAACCTGCAAACCCGGACTGCTGAAGTGGAGTGTGCTGAACTTAACCACTATGCCACTGGGCCAGCCCCTATTTTTTAAGGTGAAAATAAGTATAGGTTAGAATCCAATTGCTAAAGTCCAAGAAGTCTTCGTAAGATCTTTATTTTGGAGGAAAGAGGAGTCCCTGAGGATTTTTTTGTTTTTTGAGAGGAAGGATAATAAATAATGGGAGAAAGGCAAAAACAAACAAAAATTAAATTCTTCAACTTCTTTTCTTGTTCAAAAAAGGGTGTTGGAGATCCAGGAAACCCAAAATAAACAATAAACAGAAACAAAAATCTGTTTTCTGATTCTTTTGACCAAAGTACTCTCAGGTATATTGAGTCTTTCTTTTTAACATATTTTATTATTAAAAAAAAAAAAGAAAGGAAAGAAGATGGGAAGGGAGGGTTGGAAGGAAGAAAGATTGAGGGAAGGGAAGAAAGATTGAGTGAGAGAAAGGAAGGGAGGGAGGGAAAAAGAAAGAGAAAAAAGAAAGGAGAGAGAAAGAAAGAAACAAAAAGTAGAAATGGTGATTGAACTCTACCAGGATACATAGAAGTCACAGAAAAGAAAAAATAAATTATTCCAAAAATAACAATCCTGCTTTTATTCATTCATGTCTGTGGCATTGTTTCTTCGAGGTAGTGTAGTATAGTAGTGACAGCATGACTTTAGAGTCATACTGGCTAGAATCTATTCCTAAGTTTCTTCATTTATAAGTTAGTTAATACTTTTCAACTTAGGCAAATTGCTGTACTTTTGTCATCCCCCTCTACACACACACACACGCACGCACACACACACACATGCACACACACACCCCAAGTAGACTTTTAAAAGTACTTTAAGGAGGTAGAGTTTTGTGCATGAATGGATTCAGAGAGGTTTAAAAAAGTGACATAAAAATAAAATAGGATTAACATTTAGAGACTACACGTCTCAACAACAGGGTATTTTCATTGTGTTCATTGTTAACTGTCTATCTCCTTCACAATACTGTAAATATCTGGAGAGCAGATGTTAGGGGCCTTTTGTTTAGTGATGTTACCCAATTGTCTAGAACAATGCCTACCATGGAGTAAATTAACAATAAATACTTGTCAAATGAGTAAATGAATGATAGATGAATGAATAAAGAGAACATATGTTGAAATCACATAATCTGTTTGTTCTGCTACTATGTTTAAAATCTATAATGACAATTTCATGATATTAAAAGGTACGATATTTTGTTTCAGTTATTATAAAGCCTCCAATTTATATTTTGGTATAAGAAGGAAAGGAAGCATGGTCAAGGAAAATGCTCTCCAACTACACCTTGAGATTGTTTGATTGGGATTTCATGTGAATCTTGATTCTTGATTGTCCACTGACCTTTGAATTGGCCTCTTCTTATCTGAAGAACTGTATAGTCACCTTTTCTTGTTATTGATATAAGCTTATTGTTTTTTTGCAGTTGGTGAGGAGATTCAGCAAGACAGTGGCTTGTCTAACAAATTCAAATAGTTCTCCTTGGAATGGGCCTGGAATTTTTGTGGGGTCATGTATCTAACAGATATGGTGCCATATGAGACCCAAATGAAGTCTTCTTACAAAGCACTGCTTATTGATTCATGGGGGTAAAGCCAATTTGGATAGCCCTTACGTGAAGATATTGAAGGTGGACAAAGAGGTCTAGGGTCTCTCTATGCTGTGGCACACATTTCCTAGGGCCCACCTGGAAGAGAGATTAAATTAGGCTCCCTTTGGAGGAAATTAGGGGTCTTTAAAACTCTAAATATGGCAGGATATAAGGACTGAGGTCTAATCTTAAACCCAATTTAGAGAACATTAGCCCACATCCCTTGAGCCAGTGCCTCCAAATGCAAAGCAAAGAATTTTCCACTAATGAAGGTAAAGTCTTCAAGCAGAGGTCATTTCAATTCTGCAGGCAGAGGAGAGAGGGTTCCTTTTCTGGTTTCACCAAGCAGCTTTTGTTTATAATATTGTTCCCAGGCCTGCCTAACAGCCATCTGCATGGGACACTTATAGACCCTGCAGTAGGAAATACAGGAGGGAATGGAAATCTCATTATTGAATGCTCTGTGCTTTGTCAAGATTTGGAAAATGTCAAGGTATTTTCTTTTCTTCATAATGTTGGTGTGTTCTTAATTGAGGTGCTGGGTAAGAGAAAGACATTCACACAGAGAATTGTTATTGACTACACTGATTGTTCTGGATTCTGCCTTCTGCTTTTATGGTCTGAAAGAATGGAGAGACCTTTGTGATTAATTGGATGAAGGAAAGAGAATGTCTTAATAGAGTTCAAGGCAAATATTTGCCAGACACGAAAATGGGAACAATAGTCCCTGCCCTAACTATCACAATGGTTGTCATGAGGATTAGATGATTTAATAAATGAAACTGGGATAATTAAGATCTGAGTACTTCAAAATGTGGAGAAAGCTCCCATCATTTCCCATCATGGGGAGAAATATCCTGCAAGAGAAGTCACTTTAAAGAACATAGGTGTAAGAGAGAGAGAGAGAAACTGAGAGCTATTAGGGAATAAGGCTTCATGTAAATGTGTGAAGGTATTTTGCAAGTCCTAAATTAGTAATAATTTCTATTACATATTACTTTCCCTTTAACTAGCCCTGGGCACCTAGAAGAATTTTACTATCTCACTCCCTTGCATTTCAGTGAGATGCTTGTAAATTCATTTTGCCTTATTATGGATAATATGCATGCCTGGAGGGAATTTATTTTATAACTGTGGTTGGTCTTCCATTCAAAATTGTGATGCCTTTCTGATTTTATGGCCCATGAAATACAGTTTCCACAGCCACCTCCTGCCTCCCTCAGCCTCACTTACACCTCTGGTCCATATTCTCTTGTGGATATCAAAAAGTACAGTTCTAAGCCATGAGTTTACCTTCTCTTAGATTTTTTAAGGAAAAAAATATATATTTCCTAAGCCTTTATTGTATAAACCCTGCCTCCCTATTCTCCATGTATACAACTACTATTTATTGGGTATTTACGACATAATAGGCACCATGCTGAAAATTTACAAAATTATTTCTTTAAATTGGTAAGCTTAGGGCAGTAGTTGCCATGAGCCCTGACTTACAAAGAAGGAAGAAACTAAGAGTGGGAGAGTTTAAATAAGAGCTAATAAGTGGCAGATACTGGGTTCTAAATCTGTCTTTACCTCCTTAACCTCCATGCCAAACTGCCTCCTCTTACAATAAACGTCCTTCCCTTTAGAGTTCCAAAGTCTAATTTTCTAACTTATACATATTTTTCTAATTTTCATAATTCATGGTCACTGAAACTTGAAATCTCATAATTTTCTGAAAGAATTACCAAAGTAAATTTATGCATAAGTTTATCTTCAGCTATACAAGAGTAATTGGTACCAAAAATTTTCCTCGTAGCCTAAAACCTATATAACCATCCATTAATTCTCATTATAATTAATGCAAAAATGCACTGTTACTATTAATGGATGTAATTACATACTGTAGATAACTGTAAACTCTATCATTATACTAATGAAATGTAAAACATCCCTGAAGGAACCAGGAACTTTGTACTAGCTGAAACATCGGGTTACAGTATTTCACCAGTTATTGGAGACTGGAGTAAAAAACTTGTAATATACTTGAGAATAAGTTTCGCACAACATCCAGGTGATTTTTTTGGGTGTGAGGAAGATTGGCCCTGAGCTAACATCTGTCCCAATCTTCCTCTGTTTTGTACATGGGATGCTGCCACAGCATGGCTTAATGAGCGGTGTGTAGGTCTGCACCCGGGATCTGAACCCGTGAACCCTGGGCTGCTGAATCAGAGTGTGTGAACTTAACTGGGCTGGCATCCAAGTGATTTTTTTTTTTAAGATTAAATGGAGTATTGAAACAGAGACATAAGAGAGTACACTGCACAGAGATTTACCTCAAAATGCTCAGAAAATAAAATTTAAAAAGGCATGATAGGGGAGTCTGAGGCCAAGTGCCTCAGGGTGGGTGCCAGTAGATTTCTTCTTTAAATAAACTGGCATCAGAGGTTTTTTTAAAGTGATTTAAAACCCTGTAGGGGAGCAAAGCTTGCCACCCCAAAATGTGTCTCTTTGGCATGAAGATTATTTTAAGCTAATTATTTTTAAGAAACAGAAAGACTCAGGAAGTTTTGCTTTTTACCTCCCAGTGAACTACCTAAAAGAGTTTAGATAGAGGACCTGTTTGAGAAAGAAGAACTAATATCAGAGTTATCTACAAAGAATAAGAGCTAGGTGTGGTAGACTGGGGGAAACTTAGCAAGGCCTATTTGATCAAAATCCTCTCTGTGTCCCATTGTCTCTGTGTGGCATGGCAAACATAGTCTACCAAACATTTGTTTTTCCCATCTTCCTGTAAATTGCCTTCCTCCCTTTTGAAGACTCAGACTCCTACCCCATGTCCTCAGCTCAGGATGACACATAAACCTTAATTCCCTGAATGTCTGCGAAGACCTCATATCTTTGGTGTTCCTGTATGTACATAATTAAATTTGACTTTCTCCTGTTAATCTGTCTCATGTCAATTTAATTCTTAGACCAGCCAGAAGAACTTACAAGAGTAGAGGAGAAATATTTCCTGTCCAACCACCCCAAGTAACTGCAACAGCATCTGCCTTCTGCTGGGCTATATACATGCTTTCGTTCAGGAACAGCATCAATGGGCTTACCTCTCTGATCTCCTTTCCAATTTGCTTTCCTCCACATTCCTCCTTCAGATTTTGGCACATCTCACACCATCACTTGGGTCTCTGCACAAACAGCACCTCTTTAAAGAGGCCTCCTCTGACTGCTCTATCTAAACTCTCCTCCCTCGTCATTCTCACTCCATTTAACTTGCCTTTTATTCTTTCTTCAAGTTATTTCATTTATCTATTTTTGTTTCTTTATTATCTGTGTAAGGGAGAACAAATAATTTTCCCTCTACCCTTCTAGGTTCTTGGCTGAGACTCACCTGTAATAAAAAGACAGATTAAGAGGAGAAAGACAGAATTTTAATAACATGTATACCTCCTGCATACATGGGAGAGACCAAGGAAAAGTGAGTAACTCCATGAAGTGCCCCAAGCCATTACTGTAAATACCATCTCCAGTTAAAGACAAAAGAAAATATTGGGGCTAGGGGAAAAAGGGGAGGCCACTTATCGGGGGGTGATCAGGAAAAGCACAGTAGACAAGGGTAAGGTTGTTATGAAGATTTAACTCCATGCCTTCTCCATGGATAAGAGTTTCTAGGATTTAGTCCTCCTCCTCTTCCTGGTACCGAGAGGAACACATCCTTGGAGATTTCCCTTATGGTTGTAAATGTGTCTTCCAAAAGGAATTTTTATAGCTTTTCCTGTGTCTGCTGTTTCTTAAAAATCATCAGCCAAATTAATCCTTATGCCAAAGAGGCATATTTTGGGGTAGCAAATTCTGCTCCCCTTCATCTGTCTCTTGTACCTGAATGAAAGCCCATGAGGACAGTGACCGTGTTGGTTCTGTTAACATGCATGTGTGCAGCATCTAGCGCAGTGGGTATAAATATAGTAAGATTTTGGCAAATACTTTTATTTTTAGAATGAGTGAACACACAAGCCGTTCGTTGTTCCTTTTTATTACAAATGAGAAAATGGTGCCCCTCTCCTCAGAGATCAACTCCTCCACATCTTCTCTGGATTACAGCCTCCAATCCTTCCACTTTGTCAAGGAGTTTCATCCTACAGTTGATTATACTCTCTCAATTCCCAATCATCAACCTCTCTTTATTCGCTGATTTCTCTCTAATATAAGATAGGATCCAGTGTCTTCAGTATTGAGATAAACAAATATATAAATTTTAAAAAGACTCCTCTGTTTCCAGATGCCATTAAAATCAATTCTCTGAAGACATTTGCTCCTGAAGATAAGCTAAAAGTTATTTATACCTAGTGTAGTATTGTGATTCATAAGAAAAAATATATATTTGATCTTTGTGTCGGTTCCTGGCACTGAGCTCTGAAGTGGTAAAGGTGACTTTTGTTATCCATAATAGGCCTCTATCAACCACATCTGACTTTATATTAATGAGGTGGATTTTGGAAAGGCTCTAAGATGGGGGCTGTTGCCAGGGGAACCAACAGTGTGATTAGGGGGTTGGAATTTTCAGTCCCATCCCCTACCTCCAGAAGGAGAGAGGCTAGAGGTTGAATCAATCACCAATGGCCAATGATTTAACAAATCATGTCTAAGTAATAAAGCCTCCATAGAAATCCCATAAGAATGGGGGTGGGATTTGGAGAGGTTTCAGGTTGCTGAACAGGTGGAGATGCTGCGACAGTGATGCGCCCTGCACCCTTTTCCCCATACCTTGCCGCATGCATCTCTTCCATCTGGCTGTTCATTTGTATCCTTTGAAATATCCTTTCCAATAAATCCACAAAAGTAAGTAAACTGTTGTCTTGAGTTCTGTGTGCTGTTCTAGCGAATGATGACACTCGAGGAGGGGGTTATAGGAACTTCCAATTAATGGCCAGTTGGTGAGAAGCACAGATGACAACCTGGACTTGTGATTGACATCTGAAGTGGGGACAGTCTTGATGGACTGAGCACTTAATCTCTGGGATCTGATGCCATCTCAAGGTAAATAGTGTCAGAACTGAAGTGAATTGTAGGACACCCAGTTGGTGTCTGCCTGAGAGTTGAAGAATTGCCTAGTTTGGGGAAACACCCACACATTTGGATTACAGAAGTATTCAGTGAGTAGAGAGAAAACAGAGGAGTTTTTCCTTTCTATCTACTGTCTCTATTTCCCAAACCCTCATTCTTTCTTTCATCTAATTCCTTTGGTTCAATCCACTTCTCTTCTGCCCTGATTGTGTGCTTGCAAGGGTGACCAAGGCCAAATTCAATAGACATTTTTAGTCTGCATCTCACCAGATCACTCAGCACTTTAGTCAAGTAGATCACTTTTGAAACCTCTCTTCTCTTGTCCTCCAACACAGCACCTTCCCTTGGGTTTTCTTCCATAGTTCTGCATTCATTCCTGGTCTTCGTTATCGTCTCTACTCAGCACAGTGCTGGGCCTTCTCTTCTGTTAATCACTATGTGATCTCACTACTAAGTAGCATTTATATGCCGATGATGCCTAGTATTACATCTCCTAGAGAAAACTTTCTTCTATGCTCCAGACTTCTCTCTTTGTATCCACCTGACATTCAGCACTTACGTTCATCCTATCATTAGGATGTCATCTCTCAATTGACTAGCAATAAAAAATATATATTCACCACAATGTCCTAAAATATTCCATAGGATTTTCTCACTGCCTCTCTCTCCAACTTCAACTCATGTTAAATTCTCCTTTTCCCACTATAGGCTAGCCATATTCTTCTTTCATTTCTTCAAAATACTCAAGATTTTCCCAACTTGGGGAATTTCTACCCAGTGATCCTGCCTTACCTTTCCTTATTTCTCTGTTGACCTGGCTAACTTCTTCTTGTCTTTTAAATGTTAGCTTAAATGTCATTTTTCTTATTTGATGACTTCCTGGATAAACCAGTGAATTGGGCTACCTTATTATTTTCTTTCATAAATTCTCAAAATGTTTCTTCATAGTAATTCAGAACTCCCTATTTCTTATGGTGTCTGTATGATTTAGAAAAATATTCCTCCTCCTCCAGGAGATGGATTGTTAATAGGTATCCTCTCTGTGTGAACAAATATGACTCCTCCCTCCAAGCTGGCACAGCCCACATCATGAAACATGGCTTAGCTATGCAGTCAAGCTAGATTTCTGCCTCCACACGTGCCCCCTTGACTGGGGACTTTGTGCAGGACACACTTGTGCAGCCTTACACTGCCAACCAGATAACACTTTCCACAATATATAAATATGTGGTCTATATACGTATATATTTGGTGTGTATGTTTAAGCTGTTGCTTCCCCACCACAAACACACACTTACACACACACTGTTAGATCTAGGAAGACAGGGACCATATCATTTTCTTTTGCTATGATGTTTTAGAATTCAGTATAGCCTCTAGCAGATGAGGGCACCAAATGTACATTGGCTGCATAAGCAACTATATACAGGTAGCATTTTTTTTTTTCTTTTTCGTGTGGTAGACAGGTATAGAAATGTTTTCACTATCAGTATGTTTTCATCTGGGTAAAGAGAACATTATTTCACATATATAACTACTAAATTCCTTTCCAAGAATGCAAATTTAATAGTCTCTTATCTCCTAGTATCATTAGCTGAGGTACATGCCTTTTTTCCTGCCAAGTGTGTTCAGGAAACATCTTGCAGTAGTTGAGGACAAGCATAGGTTCACAATCTCTGGAAAGCATGATGTCACATTTGGTTATTACCTATGTCATAAGTGTAAGAAACATTGAACCATTCTCTAATTATGGAATTGAATTTGATTGATTTTGGATTGAATCAGATTGAATTTTATAGTTATAAAGAGGAATTTCTCCAAATTCATGCACAGGAAAAAGGGTAAGTCAGGACATATTGGTCCTAAACATAGTTATCTTGTGGCTGTAATGAAAGCCCCAGCAAAAAGTGACAAAGTTGCATAAATTATTCATAAGTAGTCAATGAAAGCCTGATTTTGCTGGAGGTGAAAGAAGATAGTGGGCTAAGGATTCCACGAAAATCAGGGAATGTTCAGATTCTATTTGAAAGTAGAACTTTGCAAAACTGCCACAGTGGGGGCGATCTGAGAAATTTGCAAAAGGCTTATTGATGCCAATAAGTGAGAAATGTCACCTGATGGCAATTCACCACCCATGGGCTATGAATTTCAGGCTTTGTAATCAGGTGAAAATGTGATTTTAGTCTAGTTATTTCATATTTAGGAGTCTCAGTTTATTAATCTGTAGAATGGTGATAAAAATAGCACTTATTTTATTGACATCTCCTACAGACCCATGAAAGCAATATCCCGTAATGTCTCATCAATGAACTGTTGGGCAGTTTTCTACTTTCCTTTCTCCACGTTTACTTCTCTTTACGTCCTTGTTCTGTCCCCTAGAAGGTAGTGAGATTCCATAAAATCAGAGGGGGCAACTACTTTTCTTTGCCATAGCTTCTGTCTCCTGTACTACAAATCAAACTTCATCTCTCTCTCCAAATTCCAGTAACTATTTATTCTTATTTTTCAGTCAAGACTAAGAATATTAGCAGGTTAATTACTATGGTTAGCTTTGGCATTCACCACACTCTTGTTGGTTGCCCAATCTTGGCCTAGAGAGGGGAATAGAATGCAAGGGTCAAAGCATGATTCAGAGAAGGTTGAGCCACGAGTGAGTCAGTCAACAAACTAGGCAACAGAGAAAATAATCAGAGAAGGTAGACATGGAATAAGTTTAGAACAGGATCATAGAAAGTTATTATTGCTTTTTATCAGAGAGCCTTCTGTGTAGGTCAGGAGTAGTCCCTCCATCTTTGAGTATGGACGTGGAGTGAACATTTGTGGTTACAAGTGAGCTGGTAGTTAGAAGAGACAATTTCAAATTCCTTAACTTTGCATCACTTACCACATTCTCCCCTAGTTGATCATCAAGATTCTACATTGTTTGATTGTGGGGATAAGTTGGTGAGTACAGTGTAGAGAATTGGTTTAGTGATCTTATTTACACATCTCTGTCTAGATATGGAGTACTTCACTTATCTTAGGAAACAATCTTGAAGACATCTTCATCACTGTCCCACAAGTGCACTTGTAAGAGTTTACAATTCTTCACCAAGAATCTTGGTGCTGGGCTTGAGCCATCTTTCCGCACTATCAGCAATGGATAAAAGAAAAGAGAGTGATCATCTTGCAGTATGATTATAAAACCATCATAAATTATAAAGCTAGCGAAATTGGTTTCCACCTTCTGCAATCCCAGAATATCGTCGCACACAAATACAGAAATAATATGAGCCTAATTTATATGAATGATAGAGTATAAAAAGACTAGTACTCCATCAATTCACAATGGACCTTTCAGGAACATTCCAGAAAGTAGGAAGTACAATGACATGGAAACGCTTCTTCCCACTGCAAACATCTATAGGATTGAAAATTAATTCTCGCAGATTTTCAAGTCAGTCGTATGGTTGCCATGACAACTTAGTACAAAATACCTGCATTCCTATGAATGGTCTCTCTGATATTATAAACAAAATGTTACAAAACAACTCTATGTTCCTTTTACTGGGGAGTAAGTATTCTGATATTGTCTTTATTTAGAAAACTGGAAAATGATTTTTTCACCTTTCTTTTTTATTATGGAGAGTTCCATTGGCCATATTGAATTTTGCAGCTTTTTTGAGTGAAACATACAAGCTTATACGATATTGGAAGGAATTTTCAAAAAATGTTGGCCAAACTGTTCATAAAGATTTTTCAGCCAAAAAAAAAGTTTCCTTCAAATGTAGTTTACTTGGAACCTCAATACATAAAACAAAAAAATTTGGAGGATTAAAATCAAGTGGTGGTGGTAGTGATGGTAGAGTGTGTGTAACACTCCTCACTGATCTTTCTCTTCATCCCCAGCCATTAGTAGCACCTGAAGGGATTCTGTGGTGTAAATTGGAAGGCAACTGATGTGCTGTAGTTCCCTTCACTTTATAGAAGGTGACAGTGAACTCAGGAAAGGCAGTTGCACGTTCAAGGGCATAGGATCTAAGAACTGTGCCATGTAAATCTTTGTTTTCCTGAGTACTCAATCATTTCCATGTACATAAACCTGACAAATGAATGCCTCCATTGAATTGAGTTAGTATTGTATCAGTCCCCCCAAAATAACCATTGTTATTGAAAGACAGTGTAGATGTTGAACTACTTTAAATCTTTCATCTCCAACATTTGAACCTTCTAAGGCTATTTCCTTTATTTATAAAATAATTCACTCTGGACCTTTTCATTTTTTACCAGAACTTCTGCCTCATTCCTTGTTGTTCAGATCTAATCTTGTAACCACATACCCGATACTGAGACTGGGACCTGAAGAATAAATACATGTATTGTTGATTACCAGTAGGAAGAACATTTCTGGATATTTTCAGCAAAGACAAACAAGAGGAAGAATCCTGTCTTGATAAAAGGAGAGGGAGAAGACTTTAAATGAGTAAGAGGGGTGAATTTGTTGGCATGGAGGTCACTGTTAACATAAGGCCTCTCTTCTTCACGGTGCCCTTAAAACCAGCCTGGAAGTTTCTTTCATGCAGGGGCTATGTATTATCAGGACCTGATGCATTATAAGCTCTGCAAGTATATACAGAACCCAAAAAAAAAAAAAAAAAAAAAATTTAAGCAAAGAAAAGACCAGGGAGCCATTTTAGGTTGGCAGCAGAAAAATGGCTAGCTAAATGTGATGTTTTAAGAAGTTTACTTGATAATAGAAATTTCTAAAGATTGGAGAGAGAAGATTAGAGATGGAGAGACTGTTCAATAGACTACTGCAATAACCTATATGAAAGGTAATCGTTTCACAAACCCCCTCTCCTAAATGGGGAAGGGAAGCCTAATAAACAAGTTCACCTTCTTCCACATTGCTTTCTCTAGCCCTTCTGACCTTCTTTGAGCTTTTCCTTTTCTGAATGTCAATTGACTTGACAGCTTCCCCACACTTTATCACCTCCTTAGATACTGTCATATACAATCAGTCACATCACCTAATTATCTCCATGTGTTAAATTTCTCTCTCCAATTATCTCTGTGTCAACAAGGTCTATAATTTACGCTACTGTTTTATTCCTAGTTACACTTATCACAGAGCTGTGTGCAGTGTAGATGCTCAATAAACAGACGATGGGATCCTTAATATATCCCCATCAAGAGGAAGAGAATTAAATTAGAGTTGATCTCAAAGTTTGCCCATTGATTCCAATAGCAACGCTCAGATTTTATTTTACAAAATACATGTATCTAGAAAGATAAAGTTGGTGCTTCCATTAAAACCATTATAATTAATTAATTACATTAGAGAAATCCTGGGATAAACAAATTTAAAAATTTCCATTGCAATAGGATTTCTAAGAGTCTTTAGATTGTGAATGTGGATTGTGACCTCTCTGAGGGGGTGCATAATCTGAGCATTTCATCAAATGAGAAATATATTTGAAAAATTAACTTTTACTCTGAATACTTACCAAAACCATATGGATTCCTGTTGTTCTACACAACAAATTACATAGGCTGAGGTTCCCATCTACCTCTAGTCTCCTTAGCACATGTGAACTTTCATAATCAGAATACAACTCAACCTGTTTCTAGTGCTTCATCTTCTCCACTGAACACTAAGTCCAAGACATATGTTATTTATTGTTTTTCCTAAGCACATTTTATATCATTTAGGTTACTTAAATTTATTTATTTATTGAACCTCAAGTGCAGATAGTTGGCTCATTCTTCTTTGATGATACAATAATAAATACCTTTGGGTATTTGTTGTTTGTATGGATGTTTTTTAAATTAATATAAATGTTATTGTGCCATGAAGTGTGTTCTGCATTTTACATTTTTTTTCACTTGACAATATATTCAAAATGGATACATGTTGGCCTATGTGCACTTATTCTATTACTTCTAAATTCCCCATAGTAGCCCTTAGTATTTACTAAGAAGTCATAATTAATATCCATTCTCTCTGTGTAGATGAATACAGTGCCTTCATCATCTCACTTAAAAAAATCAAACGAAAAACCAGTGTAATGAATAACACGAGGTATATTCACTTATGAATCTGTGCAAGTATTTCTCTGGGATTTACACCCTGATATGGTATTGCTGGATCAGAAGGTAGACACAAGGTATGAAGCTTCTCATTTTTAATATTTTCACCAACAGTTGGCTGAATCCACCTTTTTAGACCTATCTCATGAGTTTGTAGTAATGGTTTACTGTTTTTATATTTTTTTGTCATACTGAGTTTGATTATGGGTAAGTGTACTTGAGTATGCTTCTGCACCTACAGCAAGAATGTCAGTTTTTTTATTGCTTTGTGTTGTTGTTTTATTTTTGCAGCTTGGTAGTAAATTTTTCTTATCTAGTAGCATGAGGAATACTCTTTCCTCTTCAACTCTCAGCTAGTCTTACTTAAATTTTATATTGAAGAATGGAGTTCAATAAATACTAAAATCAAATTTGAAAAAAAAAAGATGCTACATCGGTCAGAAAATTCTGCTATAACTTTGATTGTAATGGAATGGAAATTATAGATAGATTGATTTTAGAATAAATGCTATCTTTAACATTTTAAGTCCTTCCATCAATGATATAGCACTTAGATTCAGCTATAGTACTGAATTATCTGCTTATTATTGTTTATGTTTATTCCATTAACTTTTCTGTTTTTATGGCAATATCATCTGCAAAATATTGACATTCTTTTCTTTTGTCTATAAATCTTTCAAGCTCTGTTTCTGCTTTTGCTTTTCCTTGTATAATGGTGGTAGCCAACCTTCTAATATTACGCTGAACCAAAGCAGTGGGGACAACCGTTCTTTCCTTATCTCCATATTAAGGGAATGTACCTTATAAGTTCCTATTAACTATTTTATTTGCTATAGAATTTGTGTAGATTACCCTTTATCAACTTAAAGTTCCCATCCACACTTATTACTTAGTTTTCTGGGGTTTTGTGTGTGTGTGTGTGAGGAAGACTAGCCCTGAACTGACATCTGTTGCCAATCCTTCTCTTTTTGCTGAGGAAGATTGGCCCTGAGCTAACATCCATTCCCATATTCCTCTATTTTATATGGGATGCTGCCACAGCATGGTTTGACGAGTGGTGCATCGGTCCGTGCCAGGGATCCAAACCCAGAAACCCCAGGCTGCCGAAGCGGAGTGTGTGAACTTAACCGCTACACCACTGGGCTGGCCCCTGGGGTTTTTTTGTATTAAGTATGTCATGAACTCTCTCAGATTTTTTTAATACATCTAATTAAACTGCTCCGTGATATTTTTGCGTTTGATAGCCAATTAAATATAATACTAAATTATCTTTATATTGTTAGGATGAACCATATTAAAATAAGAGGTATTACTTATTAATACACTATTACATTCCACTGATATTTTTATAGGAAAAATAAATGGCTCTGTAATTTTCAGTTCTTGGTTTATCCCTGGCAAGTTTTAAGATATACACTCTGTCTTTTCTAGTTTTAAGATATATACTCTTGGTGTCTGTCACGCCCTCCTGCTTTTCACTTGTGATTTTATCTTTGCCCATATGTCCCATCTCTGACCATGCTGACTAACTGAATAACTTTTTTCTGTGTGGTATAACTCAATAAATATTTTGTACCTTTCGCTGAACTCATGAACCATTAATTATTTTGACTCGGTGTTCTCATAGCAATTTGAAAGTGTTAAGACATATATATTAAAACATAATGCTAGAATGTGAAAATAAAAAGTGTCATGCTACCACAGAAGACTGGGCACTCTCAAGGAGAGGGATTGAATCCTATCATCTTTGACCGACCCCCATGACATCTAGTAGAGGGCTTATAGCATAATAAGTACATAACAAGTAAGGTGCTTCCTTTTAAATTTGCTTTCTATGTAAGAATTTCTTACACTTATTTTGTATAAGATGCTTCCCTCCAGACTGATATCATTTCAATTCTATGCACCCAGCATTTATTAAATGCCAAGCTCCTCAACTTCCAGAGAGCCAGATGAACTTTATCAGTAAGTGGCAATAAACAAAAAAAGGATTTGTCTGAGTGTGTTCTTTTCTGATATTTTTTATCATAGCCAAACCACAAAGCCCAAAATGCTTCTTCCCTTGAGAATTAGCGTTCAGTCCAAAGAGAAAGGACACACCTCATGAATGCTTTCTGGACAATGTATTATGTTTGTATATAAAGCTGTATGAATCTTTTCCCCTGCTTTAAAACAATCATAGATAAATATTTTGTGACATCATCTCCTCATTTCCATTAAGAAACATTTCTAATAAGTAAATCCATCATACTCCAGCTAAGAATGAACTCACTAATATGGAGCTTCCCCCCCCCCCCCCATTTCTAGAAAGATAAAAAAATAAAATAATCAGGCTGGCTGGACCTTTTTGGCCTAAGACTAACCATGTCTCCTGCGACTTTTATTGACTCAGGTATTGATGTATAGAAGAATCAAAGTGTAGTAACATTTTATAGAAGGCCCCTACGCACTCCATGTAGGAATTTTTACAGGACTCTAATTTCTTTTATTCCTTCTATTGTGGATCATCGGAGGAGTCAGGATGTCTGTTTTTGATAACCAGATCCTCTCTCAGTCATCCCAATCTCTGTAAATGGTCCTATCAATCACATAGTTATTCAAGTCAAAACTACTCATCATCCTTAAATGCCATCTTTCCTTCATCTTGCACGTCCAATCCAATTGTCATTACTACCAGTTTTAGATCCAAAATATATCTGGATTCTATCTATTTCTTCCATTTCTATTACCACCTCAGTAGTCAAAGACAAGATAATCTCTTGCTTGGGCTACTGCAACAATCTCCTGTCTGGGTTTCCTGCTTTCATTCTTGTCTCCTATAATCCCATTTCCAGGGTTCCACAGGAATCAGAGTGATCTTTTTAAAAATATAAGCCAGATAATATCAGTCCTATGCTTTAGATTCCTTCAATTGCCTCCTCTTCGACGTAAAGTAAATCCGAGCTCCTTATCCTGGTTGACAAGGACTTGTATAATACCGTCTTTGCACAATTTTCCACATCATATTGTGCCACTTTCACCTCATCCACTATGATCTAGGCCGCATTTTCATTTCTTATATATGTCCAAGGGTTTAGTGCAGCAGAACAACTAACACAAACTTTTCCAAGACCTTTGCTATGGTTTACTCTTATTATAGCAACTTCACCTGGTAACTCAAATATCACCCTGTCCACTCTATGTAAAATATTTAGTTTCCCCTTCATCTATTTCATGTTCTATCATATCATCTTTTCTTTTTTTCTTATTTCTACTCATCTACATTTCTCTTGCACCACCAGGTCTTTGAAGAAACAGACCTTCCTATCTTATTCACTCCTGTATAACTAGCACCCTGATTAATGGAGAATCCTCAGCACATGTTTGTTAAATAAATAAGGGTATTGGAAGTTTTGTCACTTGGAGAATTTCATATGGTATTAAGCACTAGCAGTAAAGTCCATTGAGACAGCTCCTACCCTAGTAGCATGATTCATTTTCAGGTGCCTGGACCCTAACCTGACCTTACCTACTTACACTCCCAGTCTGCTGATATGCTCCATCCAAGACTTACTGTAGCATAGCCTCTAGCAGGATACAGTACATTAGCAGGGTAGATATTATCTCTCTGTCCTTTCATAAAACTGCTCACCTTTTCCACAGCATAGACAAATCTAATGTTCTATCATTTATTTGCTTCTATAATTTATCCAGTTAGACTCTAGCTCTTGGAAAGGCAAGAGAAATATTTTCCTATCATATGATCTAGCACAAATTTTGTAGAAAAGAAATTTAGGAAGGTCTTTTTTTTTTAGTGTATTTGCATTATGGTTATTCGTATCTCTATCCTTGAGTCCAAATATCCATTCATTTATGCAACAATTAGACTTGACAAATATGGAATAGTGCTCAAAGAAAATCTAGAAAAGCATTAGATGAAGTTGTAGTCAAGAGAATGCATATATTAGGAAGAGGGATCCCAATGGCTTCTAAATTGTTGTGTTCAATTAGAACACGGCTATTAAAATCTTGCACATATCTATAAGGAATCATTGGATGGCCCTGGATATTTTTGCATGTACAGAGGAGGTCTGAAGGAATTAAAATTTACTTTCAGTGACCTCTCATTTTCCTTTTGGTCTGGATCTCTCACTTCATTGAAGCCTTTATTTTCTACAGTTTTTCTCCTCAGACAGCATCCTGTGTTATTCCTCCTAACAACCCTTCTTCTGTCATCTGTGGATGACAATAGAGATGTCTATTATCTGTTAATAAAGATAACTGCAAGTGACAATACTTACATTCAAGATGTGAATCCAATGATGGCAGATATCTCATGTTGGGGCAACAGTGCCCTAGACACCAGTTCCTCCAGCAAATGCCTACCAGCCTTGAGACCCCGATGACACTTCTGTAAATAAAGGAGGGAGGAGCATACACACAAAAACACTTACAATTAATTTCACAATCCTGTTAATGAGCTAGAAGACCAGAGTTCAATTTCTCTTTCTCTCATTTATTAGATGTGTAATTTAATCCTGGAAAATTCCTTAAAATTTCTCTGAACCTTATTTTTCTCACCCACAAAACATGCCACAATTTAGGACATTTATAATGTCCTATAAGAACCCATCTTCTGGATCTTTCTGAATGTTCAAAAAGATGTCTTTAATCTATAAATGTGGTGCTTTTTATAATTTCCCCCTCCTAGCTTTGGGTGCTTTAGAAGGTATGATTCCTGTGGCACCCATTCTTCAGTTCCCATCTTTTTAAAAAACTTCCCCATGATGACTTCTTTAGTCTTCCCATGTAGAGTCACTCACCTTTTCCTCAGTTCTTCTATATCACTGTACATAACTTAGCTTCTGTTTCTTATTATTACAAGCCTCACACTGTAATTACAGAGAGTATAGTTGAGTCAAAAATTATGGGGCTTTAATGTCAGACCAACCTAACTTTAAACCTAGACTTAAATGCTATTTATAAGACCATAGGAAAAGATTGTTTCAACAATTTGTTTAGATGAGATTCATTAGCTCCATTTTATGAATGAAGGAAATAAGTTTGGAGATGCCATCTCATTTAATCTTCCATATCAACAATATAGACTAATTCCTGAGCTGGTTGATGCTCAATATATGTAGGAGACACAATTTTTTTCTTTCTAGATAGTCCATTAAGGTAGGGGGATTTTAAATTGCCTGACTTCCATGATACTAGGATTGGGTCAAAAATACCAGGACTAGAATAACTTTAATATCAAGAGTATATGATGTGAAAAACAAACAAACGAAAAAAGCATGGGATGCCATGTAATACCTAAATGTGTGTTAACTAAAAAGAAAATAATAAAAACAAAAATTTACTTTAATGATAGAATTTCTGTCTTCTACAATCACTATAAAGAACAATGACTACAAGAATATATGCAGATACTATATGGCCAACTGAGTAACTTTGCAAAGAAACTTTGTATAGCAAATAAGACAGTACTGGAATTGAGGAAAATGAAAATACGTTGAAAACCACTCCCTGCAAAATACATTCCACAATTATTTTTCTCCACGAAAACACAATAATATAAAAAGTCTAAATCCAGCTTCACAATGTGATGCATTGAATTCTAACCCCAGGTATCATAAGTCATTGTTTTGTTCTCAAATAAAAACCTACATTTAAAACCCTTTATCCTCAATCCCATTTACTTTAAATGCAACGTAAGATTCAGAAAAACAAAGAGCCACCATTTCAGGTTTTTAGTAGCATATAAGATTGTGAGACAAAAAAATTACAAATATAAATTTATCCCGAGTAACTTAATTGGCTATATGTGTGAATATATATATATATATATATTTCTATATATATATAGAAATAGAAATATATATGTGTGTGTGTATATATTCTTTTCAATGTTGATATTCATGTTTAAATTGTGCATTTATATAGCTTTTATAGTGATGCCCACTGTTATCTTATCTTTTTGACTGACAATGATGGGATTTCAGTCATGCTCTGTCTTTCCCACAGTGCCAGTGATGGGA
This sequence comes from Tapirus indicus, assembly GCA_031878705.1. Taxonomy (NCBI): domain Eukaryota; kingdom Metazoa; phylum Chordata; class Mammalia; order Perissodactyla; family Tapiridae; genus Tapirus; species Tapirus indicus. The sequence continues at coordinate 23,488,028 of CM062927.1, read as the reverse complement.
TTTTTTGAAATCTTATTACTGGTTGCACTGCCCTGATCTCAGAGGGAACTTTCAATCAAAAAGGCAATCAGAAGGTTATACATTCGTGAGATTCCCTGCAAAGCCAGTGATCGCATAATACAACTTGTTGGAAGGGTCTACTTGCCTCCAGTCCTTATGTGGCTATAAAGAGTAATTGACTACTTAGCTCTCAGCACCTGCTTTTCCTTCTCCAAAATACAGCGTAGCCCAGAACTCTGTTGAGTCTCAGTGTGGAATCTGGCTGCTCCTAGGAGATTTCTAAGTCTCACGCAGAGACTTGTCTTACTTTAAGCATCTGATTAAGCAAACTCTCTCAAAGACACATTTCTTTCTTTCTAAGCATTCTCGTTTCACTGGTAATGCTAGTAAATCTAAGTTTTCTTTTGTTTTATGTACACACAAACACTTACCCACACATTTTCCCAAAGCATTTTCACTATAAATTTCATATGCTAGAAATCACAATTCTGTGCGGCATGGTTAACATTTGAATTTAATTTCTCGCATCTTTTAATCATTCTATTATAAACTAGTCTTAATCTTATAACTGTACTCATAAAAGATTATCCTATGGAAGGGCCTCTTAGTACTTTATAGTATACAAATATGGATGTTTAAGAGACATTTTTATAATGTGATTGGATCGAATAGTGAACAGGGTTGAGGCTGAATTGATCCTGCGTTGTGTCCAATCGCCCCGGGATGCATTAGTTCCCCAGACAGGAACCTTGAATTGTGAGGTAGATGGAGGGAAATAATTTTGTCTCACTTGTTCTTCCCAGAGAACCTTTGGGCAGGAATAAGTTTCAAGAATGGAAAAAGACTAATGCCTGGGACTCAATAAAGACATATAGACACATTAAAATGCCTATGGACTGAATAAGCATGTTATTTGACAAATAACCACACATTTATATGTAAGATGTACGTCAGTATTGCTGAAACAGAAAACAACGCACAGAGAGAAAAATAGTCACTTTGGTAAAGTTAAAAAATATGTTATTTAAAGGGTTCAGCATGGGGCACTCAAATCCTAAAAGTCTGGGAACCCCATCGACCTCTTTTAGTTGAGGAGGTCCTGGCAAGTCTGTTGCTAAAGTAAAAAGTACTTACGTCAAGTTGCGTGCATGTGGTCCTCAGATCTTTATTCAAATTCAGAATACTCTAAACATATAGTTCAGCCCCAGTATGAACACGGTGTTATTTACTTGATTACATATTACAAAACCTTAAATGGGCTTTTAAGCACAAAGTGCTAGTAGCATTGTGGTGGCAAACAAACTCAACAAGAGATCCATATTTTCATTCTCTCTTCCTGGGCAAAGTGAATTTTGAGGTAAGATTTGGGCAACTGGTATACCAGACATTATCTCCTGCCCCCCAAAACTGCCATATGAAGATTATCCTACTGATTGCCAAGATTGGAGAATATGGAATTTATATTCGTGAAATATAGTGTAATTTTGGTTAAACATGTGTATAGGTCTGTAATCTGTGGCACTGCACTGAGAAGTACATTAGAAATGAATCTGGTGCGGAAGAGATAAGGAAAGTAATAATCTCACCTATGTTTAGAATGTGTAAGATAGTCGAGATATTACTACTATGACTACTATTAATTCTCTACATTCACCAAGTATTTGTTTGAGACACTGTGCCGTCATGGTGTATTTTAAAGTCACTTTGGGCCATCATTTTAACCTCAAGAAAAAGTGTTCATTAGCCATAGTGATAAGCATAAAAGACAAACTCTTCTCAGGCAATAAGAACTCAGCAAGGACTCTATGAAGTCAACAGAAAGTTGTAAATTAAGTGTAATATTCAAATATTGCTTCTGTCACAATGGAGTCTGCCCCTAGAAGTTGGCTCTGTCAGTTTTCTAGCCAAAGTCACGCTCTTCTCAAGCAGCCTCAAGCCAATGACTGAGATGGCAGGGAAACTAGAGCTTAACTATTTTTGCCAAACAAGCGATTCCTCTAACAGGCAGTCTTTCACTCAGAACCCACTATTTGGTTGGCAGAGGTTTGTCAGGTCTGTATTACAGTCTAAGGCTCTCTCCCCAAATCCTACTTCCTGATCCTTTTACTTTTACAACTTTTACGTCTGCATCCCTGTCTGAGGGCTTTCCCTGCTCAATCCTGCTTCCTCTCTCTTTTATCGTTTACTCCTAACTCTGCTTCAGCATTTTGCTTCCCAGAGGACCCAACTTACACAACTGGACCAGCCTTCAGGTACACCATACTCCTTTAAAGTCCCTGTTGCATCTTGCTTTGAGATCATTGCCAAGTCGTTTCTTCTCTCTTGTTCTTTGTAATAATAACTCTAGCAAATAAAAGTTATCCTTGAAATAATTTAGTTGAACATTCTAGAATTCTAGTTAAAGTTGATGACTCTGCTAATAGGTTTTCATCTGACTGGGAAAAAAAAAAGTGATGACACCAAAGGTATTTATAAAAATATATTTCACAAAGTAGGAAACAATACAGGAGTTTCTCTGAATACAATACATGGAGTAAATAAACAATATTGCATTAAAGCAAAGTAGAAAATTAAAATGATTTGCATGTAGTACTTGAATTTTATCATACATTTTCTACTCCTAAATGGCAGGTTTGCATTACAAATAGAATATGCTCACATCTTCTAGTGCTGTTCTCTTTCGGAGGCTAAGATGTTCTGTGCATCACCATGAAGATCAGGGAAAGAAGTGCTAAAAATAGAAGCAGTAAAATTATGTACAAATCAGTTCCTGCTCTAAAACAGTGGGGCCACTCGAAGCATGTGTATTGGGCAGGACATTATGTAGGTATCTAAAAGTCTAGAGTTTAAATATTCACATGAATCAATATACTTTCAGATGTTTGTGCTTGTAGTAAAAACACCAAATACTAGGATTATGAACAAAATAGAAAACAGTCCAAAAGTTTCTCTGGGAAAATGCTGTTCCTGCCATTACCAGTCACAATAACACTTTCTACTCTACAGAGACTATTAGCTCCCCTTTTGATAATATTGCCTGCCATACTCATCTCATCAAAATGTACAGGTATTAAACATTCATTGTATATATATTTATATAAAACAATCTAAAGGATTATTAATGGATATAATTTAGTTTTTTTCCATATAGTCCCTTAATCTATAGATTACCAACCTTAATAAATAAAAGCATTAATGGACATCAATAAAATATTTATTTCGAGGATTAAACAAATAAATTCACGCGCTAACAATAAAACCATCTGTCTCTTATGTAGTCCACTGTGTGATACAGTTCATCTTTGTGTCCTCGTGGAAGAAGATGAAGTGGAGGGAACGAGTAATCCTGCTTCCAGAAAACAAGCCTGTTTGAATGGGATTTCTCTCCTCCCACCACTGAGCTGGCAATCCCCACCCTGGAATGGATTACGAACATGTGAATATTTTAAGGCTCGACACAATATTTAAAGATGCTATTCAGTCTCTGATGAGTGGGGCCAACAATTATGTACAATGTGTGGTCACTGTACCATATAATCTAGGAGGCCTCCCAAAACTCCAGAAAGTCAAAATGTACAGCAGACCAAGTATTGCTTTATCATTTGTGGTGGGATCCTTATTGGTGAAGGGGAAAAAACCATTTGCATTTATAAAAATCCTTGCAGAGGACACATCAGCAGCAAATTTCTTGCCGGTCCATTTTTCTAAGAAAGCACCTTTTAATTTTGATTTTTTCCTCTTTTTAAACCATTGCTCTAAGGATTAGCCAGGATCCCAATCTTTGTCTATGGTGGCCAGGTAAATATCAAATATCCAAAGATTTCTAGACACTCCACATACTTTAATTCACACTCCACAAGATTTATAACCTCCTAACATATACTTTTTATTATTGATTTTTTGGTTCAACATTAAAATGTAGTTGAGTTTATAGATGACTGGTGCTAAACTTGCCTCTAAAACAAATAGCCACATTGGTTGTATCTAAGGGGAGTGACCCTAGAATATTACAGAATGCTCACTTTCATTGATTTATTTATAATCCACTGTCAAGTTTCTTTGTCACTTTCACCAACAGAGTAGAGTTCACCCAGTCTTTTAAAGCGGGGACCCCAGTCACTGAGGTAGTCAAAATTCTGGTCTGAGTCTGAAGTGGTGGACTCCAAGGAGCTGAGGGAGCCAGCCACAGACCCTCGGCCTTCATAGCCATAAATCTGAATGGAGTCATATGGTGGGGCCGTGGGGTCATTATCTGCCTCGTGTAGCCGCACATTTATAAATTCATCGACATCAACACCATTTGGAACTGGAGCAAGCCCTTGCCTTGGCATAAACTGTAAATCTGGTTTAATATCCTTACGGGGTAAAAATCCATTAATTCCATCTGGGTTTTGTAAAGTTGCAATGTCAAAAGCCTCTGTGTCTTCCTCCCCTCCTCCTTCGTCATCATAGCGAATGATGTTTTCCCGTACGTCTTCATCATCTTTTATAATTAATGGCTCATTTTTATGCCGCCTCAGAGTTACAAACAGCACCACGATGACTACAGGAAAAACATCAAATAACAATTAGCCAAACTTGCATATAATTTCACAAGCGACACACCATGTATGTTAAGAGAGAAGGGCATTATTTAAAAATTTACTAGCATATAGCTTTAATAACATTCCCTTGGGAATTAAATTAAACACTTTTCTGAAGGATGAGCATTGAATTTTGAGTGAATACTATCCTAGGTTTCTTCTGTTTATTACATGGTGATGAAGCTGGGTTAAAAGAATAAGTTTGCATCTGTTCATGGTGAACACTGCATTTAATACTTGTTATGAGCTCTAGAAAAAATGGCTTAAAATGGAAAACACACAGATAGCATAACTAACTTGCTGTATATCTTGGTCACGTCATTTGATATCCTTTGGTTCCATGCCCCTCTTCTATAAAGAAAAGGGAGCAGAATAAATCATATCTAGCATATTTTGTGTCTATCAGTTCTTCAAGACTATCTCCAACCAAATACTGTTCATTCACAGATGAAGTAATATATCAAGATGAATGTAAAATTTGCTTGGGCAACATCTTGTCTTGCATGAAGGGTGGAACTTCTCCATCTGGGAAGGTAGGCCTAAAGGTGGGAAAAGGGAGAGAAACACAAACCCAACTGGCCAGATCAGCCAAACCAAACTTGGGCTAATGGGTTAAAATATGTCAGGAAATGATGCTCAATCCAGGGCACTGGGAAAGCAGGACAGATGTCACAGAGAAGGTAGTGGCTGACATGACCTTGACTTAAGGTCAGGATAAGAAAATAATTTTTCTTCTGTGTATCTTCTTACTGTTTAATTTCATTTTTATAATTGGATATTTTTTATGGAAAAGTTACAAAAAAAACCTTTCCTTAATCTGTGATCTTCACTTTATTTTGATTTTAACATCAAGAAAAATATTTGAGGAAAATAATGTAATTTTGAAGAAAATATTTTTGTTTGTTTTCTTTTTATCTCATCAAACTTTGTGATTGGATGGACTCAGCAACCTAATCTATACATTGTCTCGATAAAAGAGTATTTTGGACATACAAGAGCTCCCTGTGGAAGTAAACAGATGTGTCAGAAGATCTGGATGCCTTATATAAAAGATGCTGTTGTAACGACATAAAGGCCCATCTCCACTTCCACCACCATTATGCTTAATATATTTGTTCACTGGTGGTGGGATTGAAAAAGGCACTGAATAGTCCTCTCCAACTGGATATTTACTATTACAAACTTATTTTTATTCACCTCCTCTTAGTGACCTCAAAACTTGGAGAAGCGCAAAGAACGTCTGTTTCCTCAAAAGAATGCTGACACCTGGCTGGGTTAGGGTTTGCTGTCCTTATTCACAGTCATTTATGAACCAGAAAAATGGTGACCATTAGGCTGTGAAGGAAATACATACCTAGCAGCAAAATGATGCATGCTAATATGGCAATTAAGGCGCCCATACTGAGTCCAATCGGAAGTACATAGGCTTCAACATTACAAGACTGGACAACACCATCGCTACTGCAGCCACAGACCCGGATGGTCAGGGTGCTGGTGCTGCTGAGAGGAGGATTCCCACTATCACTGATTATGATTGGTAAAAGATAGACTTCTTGTTTCTGGCGGTTGAATCCATTATGCTTTGCCAAAATGCTGAGGGAATTATCTGGAAAAAGTGAAAATGACAATAGTTTGCATCATTGCAAAATGGCTGCCCGAACAACACTTGTTTTTCTAGTGCATAAATCCTCTGCAAGCCTCAAGACAATCCCAGTTCCACTGGACCACTCAGGTTCAATCTCCCTCCCCTCTTCCGCCTTTCCCAATTGGCATGGACCCAAACACCTAAACTCTAACAGGTTCAATGAATGGGGCCCCATGATAAATTAATGAAGTTTTACAATCATCTTATAAATGCAGTAGATTTCCTTTATAAAAATAATCTTCAAGTGTCCTTTTAGGAGATACAAATTACCCCCAAGTCCCCATAAATCAGTTTAATTTTCTCTCATTTATCCTGATAATGCAAAATTGTCTGGACAGAATTTCACTACGTTTGAAATGCATGTTTGAGAAGCCCTGTATTAAAAAAATAGACTATATGGCATACAAAACAATGCACTTTTTTGATTCCCACAGGTACCTAAAAATAGTTGTTCATGCCCTAGAGAATTTACACTAAGATACAACAAAAATCCCATTTACTGCTAATTGGAGGAGATACGCCACATATATTAAAATTGTGTAGAGAAGATCTGTAGTGGTTACACAAATAAGAATAAAATGAGAGGTCATAAGAGCAGGTATTCCATTTTGCATGTGTCAATTAATTATATGGAGATAGACATTGGTTTTCTGAAGCAACACTTCGGACATTTAAGCAATATTTAAGGGCATATCTCAGTTCAAAGTTTAACTTGTCAGTGAGAAGTGATTGGTGCCACATTAGCCCCATGGTTCTCAAAATTTCACTCCCAAAATGATTTTTTTGTTGCCATTCGTCCTTATCACACAAACTATAGTCATTTTGTATATATTACTTATTAATCTATTTTATCATTTCGATTAATGAAAGACATATATCTATTCAACATGGGAACACTGATTTTCTCAGATTGATGTTCCAACCAAAAGCAAATAAATATAATTTTGATTAATATGTGCAGTGTTATTTGGGCAAAACAACTATTTCAGTTGGGATTTTTTTCAAATATTGGTAAGTTTGCAGACCTCAGAACACTTGGCTACCACATTGTTGCATATTAAGGCAGAGATTCCAAACCATTGCAGTCCAAGTCTTGGTCATCAGTGTCCTATTCGTTTCCAGAATACTCAAATACATGAAGAGATATTCCACTCAAACAACTTCAGTAAATGTGTTAAATCGTCTATACAATATGGTGCTATACTAGGAGATTCGAAAAATGGCACCCATTCCCTAAAATAGATGTATAAATTATATTTATTTTTGCTTTGTTTGAGATATGTGAGCCTATAATGCCTTATTACTAAGCATTCAAACAGAAAAAAACACTCCGAGTTAACAATGTTTTTCTAAATTTCTTCTGGTTGTGCCTCATTATTTAGTCATTTGAAGAGTGAAAAGAAGTCTCTAATGGAGTTAAGCAGTAATATACCAAATGATCCAATAATCTTTATTTCCATGACCTAGAAGGAAATACTACTAAGCTAAAGGCTGGAGAACATTATCTCAAAACAGTTACAGAATATATAGCTGTGTTATATTTTCAGAAAATGTGTGACAAGTTTGAGTACAGTTAATTAGTGCAAGGAACATTTGTGGATGATTTCATATACCATAGTTCAAGACAGAAGATGGGAATTGTTCTTCAAGATGCAATTAATAAAATTACAATGAGGCTTTTGTCTCTTCGTGGTTGACATTATTTATATGAGAAACTATCTTTGCATATTCTCTCTTTAGAACAATCTATAATGATAATTTAGGAACTGAGGCAGGAATATTACTGGTCGCAGAACAAAGCTACCTCCTTTATAACTTAGAAAAGCATTGATAGGCCTAACACTAAATTCATACCCGTATTTTTTACTACTCCTGGCATCTGCATGTGTTGTTCCTCTTCTATATATAGAAAGTTGTTGACTGAGTAAAGGAAGTCTATGAGTCATTTTTGCTAAATTTTACCTGCTATCCCCAGGCAAAGTCAATTCCCTACTTGCCTGTTCAGTTTTTTCCCATTTTTTGATTAGTGTTTGCATTTACTAATGATTTGAGTTATTCTATTAGGCCAAATGAAATTTCATTATTGTACACATTGAAAAAAAAAAAACATCATGGGCTGGCCCAGTGGTGTAATGGTTAAATTCATGCGCTCCGCTTAGGCAGCCCGGGGTTCGCAGGTTCGAATCCCGGGTGCGGACATGCGCACAACTTATGGATCCATACTGTGGCAGTGTCCCATATAAACTAGAGGAAGATGGGCATAGATGTTAGCTCAGGGCCAATCTTCCTCAGCAAAAAGAGGAGGATTCACAACAGATGTTAGCTCAGGGCTAATCTTCCTCACAAAAAAAAAAACCCAAAACAAAAAAATATCAAATATCAGCAATTTTACGCAGTTCAAATTCATGTATTGAAATACATTTTTTAATCTACATGTTGCAAATGTTTTCTATGAAGCTTGTGGTTTGTTTTCTTAAAACGTATGATGCCTTTACATTTTATAAAATTTTTAATTTTAATATTGTCAATTTTGTCACTCTCTTTTATTAGTAGTATTTTTAACCTCATCTTAAAGATTATTAATTACATAAACTTTTCATAGTGTTACTTTTCACATTTAGGCAAGTATATGGAATTGATTTTTTCTGTACTAGTTATTGATTTTCCCAAGGTTAATTATAGAGTAACTTATCCTTACCCACTGATCTTCAATGCTCAGTCTCTCACAAATCAAATTTTTCTGATTCTTCATCCTTTTAGGGGCTCTCTAGTATGTTCCAATGCTCTACTTTTCTTATCCTGCATGAATACCATGCTTTTTATGTATAAAAACTTTATAATACATATTGATATTTGTTAGGTTATTTTCCCCTATTATGTTCTTCTTGAAGTATATCTTGGCTGTTCTTGCCCATTTGCTAATCTCTGAAAAACATAGAATCAGATTATCAAGTTCTATGAAAATTCCTATAAGAATTTTAGTAGAAATTATATTAAAATATAACTCAATTTTGAGAGAATTGACATCTTTATGATCTTTAGTCTTCTATATCAAGATCATAATTTATTTTCTTTAATATATGTCAATAAAATGTTTTTATTTTAGCTACAAGAGATTTTCGTGTTTTGTTAGATTTGTTATTAGTACTGTATATATTTTGTTGCTTTAGTAAATATTACCTTTTTAAAATTATATTTTCATTTCATTGTTTCTGGTGTGTAAAATGTAACTGTTTATACATTGATTTTAATTCGAGTAATCTTCTAAAAACTTCTTTTACTTATGAAAATATACCTCATCACAGAGTTCCACTTTGGCATGATAGGGTGAGGAGCTCCACAGAATTGCTCCCCAGGGAAACTGGTGAAAATTATAAAACGAAATCCATTTAATGTCTCTGGAAGTGGTCCTGGATGCAAGTAGTGAATGAAGAAATATTTACTCAAGAAAACCTATTAGATCTTGGTAAGAATGGTGAGACTGTGGTGTGTGAACCAGAACCTACTCCATCTATCCCTTCTCCCAACTCTGTGAGATGGAAACTCCACTCCAAACTGGTTCAGCCAAGAACGCAGGGTCCCCTCTCCCCTCAGCTAGTAGTTGGAGGGCTATCTTACCAGGATGGGCAGCATGTCAGCAGTTCTCATCTTACTCCTAGCTATCTATTGCTGAAACTAAACTTGGGGTCAGTGTGGCAAAGAAGTGGGAGTTCCTTTCTTCTTCACAGTCCCCACTTGTGCAACAGAAGCTCTACCTGGGCGCGGCTCCACTGGGAATATAAACGTCAACTGCCCTTGTGCTGGCCTATAAGGCAGTGGTTCCACATTAGGAGGGGCAAGCTACAAAGACCCAGCACCATGTGGTCAGCTCCTAAAGTAGAGGGATGGAGTAAGTTTTCCTGTTAAAAAAGTAGAATGGTTTCAGTTTTAACCTAACTGATTCATTAGAAACTTGCTAAGTACACTTAGAATTTCTGCTACAGATTAGAGATTTATATTTCTTCCCATGTGACTTACATGGTCTAGTCCCTGCCTAGTTCTCCACCATCATGTCCCACCACTCTTCTCTCTATGTTCTAGTCATCTTGGCCCTTCCTGAATCAAGGATCTTCTCTCCTTCGGGCTTTCGTATTTGCTCTTTCTTCTGCCTGATAATCTCTCTACCCTTCCTTAGCCCTAATTTGAATTGTTAATATTTATGCATTCTTTATGTCTATGCTTAAAAGTCACTTCTCTGTTGATAATTTTCTTTACTAGTTATCCGCAATCTCCCCAAATAAACTAATTATGTAATTTTATAAAAGCCTTTATATTTTCATCAGAGCACTTACTATGAAGAAATGTTATAGTAATGGGGATATGATAGACACTGGGGACACAGAAATAAACTACAAAATTTCCCAGTAACAAAGAATCAATTTAAAATGCACAATGAGTATTCAGCAAATATTTGCTGAGTAAATGAATGGCTAAGTCATCATTAGTCATATTTTGTGGGGCACATATTTATTTCCATTCATGTTTTTTTTGTCATAGGGGATTAAGGGTAGTTCAAAATAAATCAGTGAGAAAGTTTAATTTCAGGCTATTGGAGAGAATATATTTCCCTCATGGAAATTTAAGAAAAATATTGATGGTTTACAAGTCTTTCCTGGGCATGCCTCACATCACCTACCATAAACATTAAACTGAGGATGCTTAGATTCCAATAGAGAAGGCTCAGAGAGGAAGAAACTTGTTCTAAAATATCTGAAATACCATCATATTAAAGAACTGCATACCAGAATTCTCCTTAATGAGCTAAAATTAGATGATTTAGTCCTCCACTCAGAGAAGGGGCACATAGTCTGAATAAGTGTTTCCTATGGTTAGTCTAGGAGGAATTTCCTCTTTGATTATTGACATTCAGTCTTTGAATTATTTGGAGCTGGAAATCAAGGACTTTCTTTCACATATCAATATCCTTATAAGAAAAATTTCCTCTAGTAAATAAGTCAGTAAGTATTTATTATAGACTGAATGTTTGTGTCTCCCCCATTGGAATTCATATGTTGACACCCTAATCCCCAGTGTGGCTGTATTTGGAGATGGAGCCTCTAGGGACTTGATTAAGGTTAAATGGGGTCATAGAGTAGGGCCCTAATCCTGTAGAATTAATATCCTTATAAGAAGAGACACCAGAGAGCTCTCTCTCTCTCTCCACCCATGCGTGCACAAAGAAGAGGTCATGTGAGTACACAGCAAGATGGTGGCCACCTATAAGCAGCCAAGAGAAAAGTCTTCAGAATGAAACATACCTTGCCTGAACCTTGATCTTGGACTTCCTAACCTCCAGAAGAGTGACGAATAACTTTTTGTAATTTAACTCACCAGTGTGCAGTATTTTGTTATAGCAGCCTGAGCAGACTAAGATAGTACTATAGTCACTAGTTAATTCTACATGCACACTTCATGAAAAATATAAAATATATCTAAAGAAAGAGACTATGCCTACCTGGAAAATTCTTTAACTTTATTCATGCAAATTTTCCCACAGTCCTAACTAATTAATTTCCTTCCTTCCATTCTTCTTTCTTTCCTTCCTTTTATTTTGTTTGTACTTTTAATAGAACAAAAATGGCCATTGTTATTGCTGTTATTTTTTAAATATCCCTGTTCTTTCCACATTGTCCTTTTTTTTTTCAGATAAAATAAAGCAGGCGAATCTAAATTCTCTTTTATTTCAGTGCAGTTCATCTGTTGTTGCCCTGATGCAGAAATTTTACTTTGGTCTGGGTCCCATTTATTAGAAATCATGGAGCTATGGCTTTTGTTTATCCTTGTAGATGCAAACAAAAGCAACAAGAAGCCAGAGTTAATGAAGGTATTTGCCAGACAAATATTTATGACAAAAGCAATAGATGAAGAGAAGATCAGTAGATATTATGCCTTTTTGAGAAACGTCTCCTGGCATTTGACTTGCAAATGTAATTCAAATTTTCTTGGTCAAGTCAAATGGAATGAAAATGGCAAGAAGGTCAAAACAAAGGGAAAATTTTCAGAAGAATGGACAAGAGATTTAATTAAGTTCTTATCATTGTGTTGTGTCTGTTTGTTTCTAAAAACCTGGCAAAGCAATAAAGATACCAAATTCATGAGCTTTCAGCATATTAGATACATGTATATACAGTTTCCAATATCTAGTAATATGAAGCAAAGATCATAACATCTACATTTCATTTATATACTTTTACTCTAAACACTAAGTCTTGTTGGAAACAATCAGGCTGTAATGAATTAATAAAAGCTAAGACTCTGTGAAGCCAGTCTCCTCCAGCACCATTATAAATTCCTACATAATTCATTGGAAGTATACCAACATACTAAATCTACAACGAGCAACTGGATATTCTGAGCCACCTAATTAGATCATTTGTCACTCTTTCCCCCTTTTTCCTCATTAGATTGTCCACCATGCCACCGGATTTCAATAATCTCAGTGTTTACCTGAGTGTTGACTCATTACCAAGTCTCCTAATATTTAATAATAAATTATACCTAACCATAAAATATTGACCAAGGTTTACTTTGGCTTTAGAAAAAAAAATCATTGTGAATTCTTTCAAAGTTCCTAGACTAATCCCAAACTTAATGTTTAGTCAACAATTTACAAATACACATAGAATGAATTAGCACTTTTTTTTTGAAGATTGGCCCTGAGCTAACATCTGTTGTCAATCTTACTCTTTTTTTTTCTCCCCAAAGCCCCAGTACATAGTTGTGTATCATAGTTGTAGAGTTGTAGCTCTTCTATATGGGACACCGCCTCAGCATGACTTGATGAGCTGTGAGTAGGTCCACGCCCAATATTTGAACCAGGGAACCCCAGGCCACCGAAGAGGAAAGCACTAACTTAACCGCTACGCCACGAGGCAGACCCCGGAATTAGCACTTTTTAACAGAAAAACTTACTCCACTATAACTGTGCAGCACTACGATTCTATAAATATCTGCATAGAGTGGGTTGTGCTTTTCACTTTACAAAATTTAGGACTCATCAAGTTACCTATGAAATTTAAGCACCTTCTAATATTCTTTAAGAAGCTACATATACTGTTCTCAATTGTTAATATAAAAGGAAATATGATTTTAGATCATATGAAAATGGTGTTCAGTGTAGTGGTCTGAATGGTGACCTACAAAAAGACATGTCCATGTTCTTTTCCTTGGAACCTGTGAATGTTACCTTAATTGGAAAAGGGTCTTTACAGGTGTAATTAAATTAAGAATCTTGAGATCAGGAGTTCATCTGGGATTACCTGGTGGGCCCCAAGTCCAATAGCATGTGCCCTTATAAGATTGAGGCAGAGGGAGATTTAACATAGAATAAAAGAAGATTTAATGTGAGCACAGAGACAGACATTGGCATGATGTGACCACAAACAGCGAAATGCCTACAGTCAACAGAAGCTGGAAGTGACAAAGAATGAATTCCCCTCTAGAGTCTCCAGAGGGAGTATGGCCCTGCCAACAACTTGATTTCAGACTTCTGGCCTCCAGAACTGTGAGGGAATAAATTTCTGTTGTTTTAAGCCTCCCAGTTTGTGATGTTTTGTTATGGTAGCCTTAGGAAACTAATACAATCAGTAAATCTGGTTAAATACGATTTGCAGAGGCAGGGAAGGGTGTATTTATTCCCATTTTACATATGAAGGACAGGGTTTTTGAAAGATAAAGTGACTTGCTCAAGGTTTCTCAGCTGGCAGCTAGGAATTACAACCAAGTCTAATGTATTTTCTACCCTCTCTCTGTCATCTTAACCAAAGTCACCTCAGAGAACAAAGGAAAATGGGCTCTGAGAAGGTTATATTAAAACTCGAGGATAAGATTAAAAAGAGAAAGTGTGGAGACGGAGGGTTTTCCATGCCATGATATCTTTATCAGAGATGAGGAAAAAGCTAAGTGGTTGAGAGCACTGGTAGATGAAAACATAATATTTTAGTGGGGCCAAAAGATATTCCATACAACAGATCTAAATCTTATATCTTGAGAGTCAATGTAGCATAGCATAGCATTGCATAGCATAACCATTAATTAATTATCAATAAGTGATAATTTTTGGTGCCAGAGAGGAACACAAGTATCACAGAGTCCAAGTTCCACGTTAGATATTGCCCAAGGTTTTCTGAGTTTGATTATTTTTCCCCTATACTTAATTTACACGCTCGCTCTTACTCCGATTTCTCCATGTACCTTACACAGATCCCTTAATGCTCAGAGGAAAGGGAGATTTATCTCACTCCATGCACTGGGGAATGAGGGATGAAGACTAATATTACCTTCATTTTATCTGAGAAATACCTGCATTAACTAACCCATGAAAGTAAAAACCATACCAAGAGCCACTTTCTATTTTGTTTGAATGGAAATTTTAAAGCTTTTATAAATATCAACAGGTCTGGAAAACAATGTTCCTATTTGGATTTATGGAGAAGTAAAAAAATGCATCTTTTTAAAAATGTGCAGACTATTTAGGGAAAAACCAGACAAATGAACACCAAGGCCGTTAGTGGAATTTCTTGTGCAAATTTCAGAAAACAACCTATGGTAGTCAAAAGTCCAGACATTGGAAAGCTAGCATTGTCAAAGGAGTGATTTTTCCACCACATATCTATCGATTGAATAGATATCTCTAAATATTTAAGAAACTGGGAGTTAGAGATTAATTCATTTTGCACTGGAGCTGATAAATCTGTGCTTATTAACACACTTAATAAATAGGATAGTTGAATTAGAGAGTAAGCCTATTTTAAAATAGCAGTTTAAGTGAAGTATACATTATGTATAAGATATTGAAATCATTAAATACAGTGAATGGAGAGCTGAGGAGATGAAAGAAAGAAAGTACCAGAAGTAGGTTGTTACCTAAATAACTTGCTGTGATTTGAAGGAGGTCAAGTATCCCTGGAAATCATCACTTTGTTAGATTCCATCATCTCCCTGAAGATTTTGAGTTTGCACAGATGAAAAATGACATAAAGTAAAGGCCACCAGAAATATTACAAAACCATTTTCCCTTGCCATCACGCATGCCTCCATCTTAACTTCTTTTAAATCCACACCGACACATTCAGTTAATTCTGCCCTCAGTTATTCAGTGCCTATTATCTATCTACAAGACATCACTGTCAGAGGATAGTCTTCCTTGGTGCAAATCCACCCAGCATGCTGCAATACAGTCAGGTATGATGGTTTTCTGTCTCATGAACTGAAAGATCCTTGGATGCAGAGATTCTGTCTGCTTGAGTGAATGCATCCTATTGTCTGTCATGTACGTCACCGTATAGACATCTCCATGGTAAGATTTCAATTAATCCTTGTTGAATGAACAAATGGCTGGCTAGGTAAGTGAACATATGACTACTGATCTCAAGGAACTGCTGATCCAAATGGAGAGAGAAAATAGCATAGAACTAGCCAAAATGTCCGTCAGCTGTTGGTCCATTCGCTAATTGTAATCCCTGTCCTTCTGTCTCTGCTCCCATTCCCTGTGGTCCACTATGCCATCTGTACCTGCATTTAAATCTCAGTCACCATAGATACAGATGAGAGAAGGTCTTAAGGAAGGAGTGGCATGTGGACTGGGTTTAGAGGAAAGGCCTGGTTTGTTAAAGTAGGGAAAATACAGGGAATGACATTCCCTTTTCTTCCTGCACCTCTCATGATTCTGTTCTACAGCATTCTGTCCTCAACCTTTTTCTCTAACCTCTTTAGGATCTGTTTGAATCTGATTCCAAGTACCAGACAATATTTCTTTCTAAAATTTTAGCCTTATGCCTCCTCCACCCACCTATTGAGCATGTTTACCTGGATGTTCAATACCATAAATTCAATCTTTCAATAATGAAACTAATAATATTTAATTCCTATTCTTTCCCATTTCCAACATTCTCTTTCTTGGCTCCATTTCTTGCATCATTGTTGTGGCTATATGATTTTATACATCTCTCCCCTTGCATCCAATAACCTCATATCTTCCTTTTCCATGTAGGGAAGTTCTATCATCCTTTAGCAGTTAGCTGAAAATTTACTACTTCCTTTTTGAAGGAGGCCATATGAACAAACAGCCTAAGGATTTTAGAGTCTCTATTTATAAGGTAAATGTAAAGTAAATATAATGGTTTTAACTGGCTTGTTGAATAAACACATAATAGACCTTAGTGAACATGAGTTAGTCAATGTGTAACAAGAGACTCAAAATGCAAAGCAGTACCTTGAGAAGTCCAAAATATATCCAACCCTACACAAACAGAATGCAATGAGAGAAGCGTACATGGCTATTCCTATGTTTATTACATTAATTTTAAAAATAAAGTGCCTAATGTATAGACTCTGATATCTTTGCTCTATCTTGACATTCCACATTTTAAGCCCATTTAATTGTCACTTGTATCTGAGTAAATATTCACACAAACAGAAACCAAATGTAAAATTCAGGCAGTAATTCAGACACAAATATCTGAGCAGGTTAAAAATACGTATTCTTGGATTTTACCCTAAATCAACTGAATAAAATTTTCTTGGAATAGGCCCTGGGGGGACATCTTCATTTCAAAAAAATTTTGTTTGCATAAAAATCTTCGGAGATGCCTGAGAGCCATTCTCCTCCACTCCATTTCTTCCCTTAGGTGTTAGCAGTGGTTAATGGCTTGGCCCAAGCCCTCAGAGGCTCTGCTGGGGAAGTTATTATGCTCTGGGTTCTGTAATCCAGCAGGGGTAGCAGCTGATAGCCATTTTCCCGCATAATTCCTTCTTTTCTGGGTTAATGGTAAAATAGCTGCTTAAAAAGGAGGGAAACGATGCAAGAAAATGTAGCATCCTACTGTGAGCTGAAGTCCAGTGTTTGTCCTTGAATCATTTTAAAGTTTAATATGTTATATTAAAACAGCTTGGCTAAACATATATCTTTGGGCAGAAGTCTTAATATACAGTGAAGGCAAGAGGATGGAAGGCAGTTATGTAGATAAAATTATCATTCAAGCAGTGGCCACATTATCATTCCTCCCAGGTTGTTGAGAATGACATGTGCTTTTGAGTCTTAAAATCCACATTCTTTATGGTATTGGAAATAGTACTGTTTTGATCATACAAAAATGACTTTACATTAAAGGTCAAACTGATTTGCTTTTCCTCAAATTCACCCACATATTAACAGGTTAAAATACAGATGGAGAGAGCAGAAATAAAATGATAGAAGAAAAAGATACCTGTGTAGGTCACCCTCATGATTGAAATAGAAATCACTTCAAACTCATTCGAACTCTTTTCATTGAAAATGTAATCTGATAAAATTCCCTATTGTTATACACTATAGAGAAATCTGAATACATTTTGAAGTCATGCATGATTTCATTTTAATACTGTCTTTTAAAATAAAAAGGATTTTTTTCTGATTAGTCTTTTAAAATATTCTCAAGATGATATTTGATTTTCCAAGCTTGCCATCCACCATTGACAATGTATGTGTGGTATTTCCTGGCGCTGGGCAGTGATATAAAAATCCCTACCATAGACTCTCCATATTTTGTAATTCTAACAGGTATGCTTAATGAAAAGAAAGGGGTTTAAGGGAATTTGTTCCTTTTTTGACATTCTAATTCCTGAATAGCTCATGTTAGGTATAATTTCTTTAGGGTATGTATTTCAGGATGCTTCTGAATATCATATTAGATAAGCTTCAGGCTCTGGAATCATTCCTAATTGTGTTTGCATCCCAATTTCATTACTTAACTGGTTGCATTTTTCAATGATTTCCCCAAAGTCATAACAGGTACTCTTATTGTGCTCAAATTACTAATTAAGGGTCAGAAGGTTTTGGGGGAGTAAATGTGTTTTTTCACCAAAGTGTATTTTCAGCATCTGTCATGTGCAAAGTGTTTAATGAAACTTAAAATAACAGTGGTTATTATTAATATATGTAAGGTTATCAGTTAATTTAGCTTTGAAATACAGCAAAGAGCTATAATCTTTTAAGAATATTTGGATTTCCTGCTTTCATACTTTACAATGAATTTCAACTTGAAAGCCTCAAAGTTGAAATATAAAGTAAATTATGGAGAAAAGAACTAAGAAAATATATGTTAAGAAGTCGAGCAAGACTCTTCAAGATGCACATTGAGGAAGAGTTTCCAGAATGGAATATGAAGTTCCTCTAGTATCCAGATGCAATATAAAGTGGTTTCCAAGGAAGTATCCCATCTAAATCAGTGTAAATCGATCAGTCAGTGGTTTTGGTAATCGAGATCTTGATTTAAAATTTTATGTTGACCAAAGGCAAGCCCACGTGAACTCATACTTTTCTACATCATCTAAGAAAAAGCCGAGAACTGCTAGGAAAATGCAACAGTTCTGAACCAGGTTCAGAAATTCTCCATAGATGATGATTCCTAGAGAGAAGACTGTCTGATGAATGTTTATATCTTCACATCTCCAGTGTCTACTATTCGATGATAGTGCACACCACTGATGATGTTAAATTGCTTAGTTTTTCTCTTTTCTCTTAAAATTTAATGCTTTTTAGCTCAAGGTCATTGGTATCATTTGATAGATTTCTATCTTGCTATTTTTGTATGAAGGCTTCTTCCTTCCTTACAGAATTTTCATGTGTATGTGTCTGTGCTAACTGGGAACAGAAATATTCCAACAATTAAAGGGAAATTTTGAGAGTTCTCTAGGAAACTTTATCCACATCATTTTAAGAAGAATTTCATTCATTGGTAGAGAACTCACTTCTTTCAAAATGGTCTGGTTTATGTCATTTCTTCTTTTTCCAACTGTGAATCAAGATTGTTCTAGGGAGAGTATACAACATTCCTCCCTTCTAAATTGAATGATACTTATTTTATGTATTTATTTGATGCATGCTTCTAGTCTTACATTGCTACATTTTTGTTATTGTGCTAAATATTTTATTGAACAACTATCACAAGTATAAGTCATTTATATAATAAATATTTTCTTTCTTACCAAGGAATATTTAAAACCCACTGGATTTGTCCTTGGAAGAAATTTGGAGCACATTCTACAGCTTTGTCAATGAGTTTTAATGTCAAGAGACATCTCATTTTAATACTTAAAATGTAGTACTGTGGGGCTGGCCCAGTGGCCTAGTGATTATGTTTGCATGATCCACTTTGGCAAAGCAAATTAAGTATCATAGGAACAAAGATCTGTGAACTTGAAGATATTGCAATAGCAACTATCCAAACTATAGCCCAAAGATAAAAAAGGCTGCCTCTTCCACCAAATAAAGGAAGTTATCTTCAGCAAACAGTGAGACAATATCAAGTGGTCTAATATATGTATAATCAAAGACTCAGAAGGAAAAGATAGAGGGGCATAAAAAAGAAAGAAAGAATGGCTAAAATCAGGAAATCATGCCTGTACGGCATGGTATGTAAAACAAAGCTATTCAGCTTGAAGGAAAATTATTCTAATTAGAAATATAAATCTGGACAAAGAAACAAAAGTGCCAGAAATGACAAAATGTGAATAGCCAAAAAAAGAGGTAAAATGTGGATGGAAAACCAAAAATGATAAAATGTGGATAACTAAAATATGTCATTTTAAAAATTTCTTTAAATTAAACTAGACTGATACATTAAAAATAACTACAAATTATAGCTTTATAACATATGTAGAAATAAGATGTAAGATAATGATAGCACAAACGATGGCTCGGGAGAAATATTGTATTGTAATAGTATAGAAATATTATATAGTATAGTATAGAAATATAGCATCATGAGTTTCTAATAGTATATGTGAAGCAGTATACTATCATTTAAAGATAGACTTTGATAATTTAAAGGCAAATATTATAAACCTTAGATCAAATACTAAAATAGCAATGATAATATTAATAATAAGAAAAACAATAAAAATAAAGCTATTGCTAATAGGTCAACAATGGACATAAAATAGAGCTCAAAACTATTCCATAACCCTAAAGAAGGAAGCGTAAGAGAGAAAGAGAGAGAATGAAATGAGTGAACCAATAAATACAAATTGTAAGATGACAGTAGAATTAACCCAAATATTGGCAAATATTATATCAAAAATAAATAGACTAAATCCTCAAATAAAAAAGGCAGACATTGTATGACTGGATTGAAAGACTCAATGAGGGGCCAGCACGGTGGTGTAGTGGTTAAGTTCGCACATTCTGCTTTGGGTGGCCTGGGGTTCGCAGGTTTGGATTCCAGGCACAGACCTACACACTGCTCATCAAGCCATGCTGTGGCAGTGTCCCACATACAAAATAGAGGAAGATGGGCACAGATTTTAGCTCAGGGACAATCTTCTTCAAGCAAAAAGAAGGAGATTGGCAACAGATGTTAGCTCAGGGTCAATATTCCTCACCAAAAAAAAATAACCTCAATGAGATGCCAACTACAAAAAAAAAAATCCTACCTCATTTAAATTGTCAAGTTATAAAGATACAGAGAGGTTTATATGTAAAATGATAAAAAAGGCAAAGAAAAAATAGATCATGAAAATTATCATAAGAAACTGGGGTGGCTCTGTTAATATTATATGGAAAGTGGAATGGCTATCTCAATATAAAAAATAAATCTTAGCATAATGAAAATTATCAGTGATAAAAAGGACTATTTCATAATAACGAAAAATCTATTCAATGAGAAGATATAATATTCCTAAATATGTATGATCAAATAATATAACTTCAAAACACATAAAACAAAAACTGATAGAATTGAAAGGAGCAATAGACAATTCCACAATACTTGAGATTTCAACACTCTTCTCTCAGTAATTGATAGAAAAAAACAGGGAGAAAACGGTAAGGATAGAGAATAATTGAATCTGACATATAGTTATAGTCTATTAACTGATTCAACTTAATTGTCACTTATAGTACACTCCACCCAAAAACAGTAGAAAGCATATTTTTTTTTCAAATGCACAGGGAATATTCACTAAGATAGACTACATTCTGGGCCATAAAAAAGTCTCAATGAAAAAGAATGGAAATATACAGAGTATGTTCTCCAATACAAAATAATTGAATTAGAATGCAATGTCAAAAATATGTGCAGACTATCAGCAAATAGCTAGAAATAAAACTACATGCTTCTGAATAATCCATAGGTCAAAGAAGAAATCACAAGGAAAATTAGAATATATTTGAGGCTGAATGAGAATGTAAATACAACTCATTAAAATTTGTGGGATGGAACTAAAGAACTATCTAAGAGAAATTTAAAGTGTTATGTGCTTATATTAGACACAAAGAAAAGCTTTAAATCAGTGACCTAAACTTCCACAGTAAGAATCTAGAAAAAGAAAAGCAAATTAAGTCCAAAGTATACAGATGGAAGAATTCAACAAAGACATGAGTATTAATGACAGAGTAAATAAACAAATAATACAAAAACCATTAGAGAAATCCAATACTGTTTATTGGAAAAGATGAATAAATGTTATCAAACTTTAACTAGACTAATCTGGATGAAAAAGAGAAAACACAAATTACCAGTTTCAGGCATGAAGTAAAGCAGAGATATAAACAATTTCCTAACAATGGATTCCACAAGTCAGATGGAGTGTACAAAATCCTTGAGGTTCACAAAATGCCAAAAATGCCTCAAGAAGGAAGAGAAATTCTGAGTAGACCTATATCAATTAAAGAAATTATAGTAATAATGAAAAAGCTTACCATAAAGAAAACCACAATCCCAGATAGCTTCGCTAATGAATTCTACCTCACTTTTTGGGAAAATATACTAATTCTCTTCAAAATCTTTCATAAAATAGAAAAGGAGGGAACATTACCCAATTCATTTTATGAGAACAGCATCACCCTGATACCCAAACCAGGCAAAATGTAACACAGAGACACTCTGCACATTAATGTAACACAAGCACACACAGAAACACTACACAATATCCCCAGTGGTCTGCTGTTAAATGTTTCATAGCCAGCTTTTCTGAGGTGAAGAGAAAGACTGTGATTTATAGTATTTGATAATTTCTGTGGTGTAGCTACTTCAACTACAGTTGATTTCAAGTTAACAACATGATATCAACTGGCTCCCCAAATTCCTGAAATTTTAAAAATCAGTTTTCATGAGCCACTTAAAAATGAGTACCAGCAACCACTGAACATCCTTTATTTATATATATATGCAAAAATTATTAAGAAAATTTTACCAATTTGAAACCAGCCATGTGTAAAAATGATATTAACACTACCCAGTGGAGTTTTCCCGAGGAATACAGGTGTATTTTTTTTTAACTGTGAAAATTAATCACTAGATTAACATAATACAGGAGAAAGATCACAAGATCATTTCAATGGATGAATCTGATAAAATTCAACATTCATTCATGATAAAAATTATGAGCAAACTGTGAATAGAAGAGATTTTCCTCAACCAATGAAGATCGTCCATAACAGCTTGCATTCTTAATGTTGAAAGATTTGAATGTTTTTCCCAACCACCAGCAACAAGTGAGGTTGTACCCTCTCACCTATTATTTTCAAGATTCTGCTGCAGGCTCTAGCCAGAACAACAAGAAAAGAAAAAGAAATAAAAGACATACAGATTGCAAGAAAAGACATAACAACTGCCTTCATTCATTGACAAAATATTACTGAACATAAAAATGCTAATTAATGTGTAGAATATTTCTATCATCCCATAAAGTTCCCTCATTGCCTGGCGCCATGTGTGAAAGGGATTGACTGTAAAGAGAGATGAGGGAACTTTGTAGGATGATGAAAATGTGATAAGATATGTGATAGACATGAATGTATACATTTGTCAAACTTTTGGACCTGTGCACTGAAAAATTGTTTATTGTAGGTCAATTATACCTCAAAAAAGATGACTTTAAAAATCTTCCAGCTGAATTAATTTAAAACATTTGCCTTCCCCAGCCTTGGTTTTGTTTCAGGCTCGGAAGATAGCCTTCCAAATGTGGGGTATTGAGTTGTCTTCTCTCTCTATCCCTCTGCTTCCTCTTTCCGCCAAGTATCAGCTATACCTCATTCTGGCCTCCCCACAATCTGTCCCAGAGAACACACCCATCAAGGAAAAGGGTGTAATTTTGCAGGGCTAATATAGCTATAATCTGTCACTGGTGCCCTATGAGAGGGAGATATAAAGTGCTAGTACTTTTACTTATTGGGATTTTCACGTGTTCCCCACTTTCCCACTGGCAACCTCCAACTTGAATGCATTTGATGCAAATGGTGCCTTCCCTTAAAATGTCCCCAACTAAGCTATTAGGCTTATCCTATTTGGGTCCCTCTGCCCTTCTAGGACTAGGGTTTCTTCTTATGATGATCCCACATTCGGCTGCTCCTTTATATAAATTAGAAAATAGCCTCCCATATCAGTGGATGAATTGCAACAATCTCCAATCCTGAGAAATTAAAAATATGATTGGCTTTAGAAATGTAGTTGGCATAGAATTTTAGCCTCTATATCAGCACTTCTATCCATTATTTTGAGGTGACGGAATTTTCAAAATTTAGATTGTGATGATGGTTGCACAACTCTGTAAATATACTAAAAATCATTAAATTGCATAAAATGAGTGAGTTTTATGGAATGTAATTTATATCTCAAAAAGCTGTTTAAAAATTTGGGAAAGAAAAAGAACATTGTTACATTTGTATTAGCATTCACCTGGGAGAGCTGCATATGTTGACCCTTAGAAGATTTGAAGAGTAGTTGCAAAGTCAATATCTTGACCCGAAGGCCTATCTACAGAATGTTCCTTTGAGCAATACTGTGCTTGGACAGACAGCTGACAATATTTGGCTCCTGAAATTAGGAGAGTCCCATATGGTAATCTAGATGATTCTACCAGTATGCATATTGCTTTGCAAAAAGTAGAGACTTTCATTGAATCTCTGGAAAAATAATATTTCCAAGTAAAGAAGGATAAACTCCTAAAGATATTCCACTTTTAAAAAAATAGATATTCACACAACTCAATAAGTAGATCCTGCTGTTTAACTTGCTCTTCTATAACAGAAAAGAGTTTATTCAATCTTCTTTTTCCTTTGTGAAAAGTGAAATCTAAGCCAATCTTCTGAAAAGAGTTACAGCATTTTCCTTTTACAAGAAGCCATGTAAGACTAAAAACAATTTTGGTGGACATTTAACAGCTCATTAATTTTTAGTGATCAGAAGCAATGAGAGTTTATTTATTAGGAAAAAATAGTAATTTTATTTTATTTTTTAATTTGAGATGGAAAATATTAAAAATCTAAGGATAAATGAAACTGGTTCCAAAAGACTCCCAAGAGATGTCATATGTGGATTTTTGCTAATTTTGCTAATTGCTCTGCATTCTTAATTTTAAACACTCATTTGCCAAGATCTCAATACCCAGAGCAGTATGTAGATGTAATGCTTAAATTGTTGTGTTGCTTTTGTTACCATGTTTTTACAGTTAAATATTTTTCAGTTTTTTTAAATTTCCTCTTACAATATTTCCAATTAAATCCTCCTGTTCATTACAATCATGCTGTTTTTCTGTGATTTCTCTTCTCCTCTCCCACAGCTTTATATTAAAGACAAAGCCACTTAAAGAAAAATACAACATGAGTTTTTGACATAATTTGTTTCGTAATGTATTAAAATTGTAAATTCTCCTTCCTGTCCAATAAGCCAATGGTACATCTGTATGATCCTGTTTAACTCTTAGAGCAATGATTGCCCATTCATGCATAGTCTGAAATGGGTGGTTTGCAAGTGACAAAGGTGAAAGTTAAAAGGTGGGTTTTAACATTCCCCAGTAATAACTAGTTCTGCACTGAACTATTCCATCTATATGTATGAAAAGTTGTTACATTAAAAAAGAGGCTAGATGGAATATGCTAAAATATTTATGGATGAATGCTATCCTATCTGAGACTTGCTTCAAAGAAATTCAAGTGGGGAAAGTAGTGAGAAAATACATGAAATAAGCTTGGGCATGAGTTGACAAATGTTGAAATTTAAGATTTGGGTATGTGGAGTTCAATAAGACGTTTTGTCTACTTTTATATGCTTTTGATATTTCCCATAATTTATTGTTAAAAAATAATTAATTAAGATGTTTTCTAATTACATCTTTGCTTTTTATTAGCTTTGTGCACTTGGGCAAATTGTACTACCTCCTTGAATCTTTATTCCCTTAATTGAATAATACACAACCTGTAGGACCATCAGGAAGATTAGAGATACTATTCTATATAAAAAAAAATATAGCACAATACAAAATCTAAAGTCAGTAGATGGTACCCATGATTTAATTCATGGACCTTTGGAAAGAGATATTTATACTTTTAAAGGAGAATCAGATGAATAATGTATGTAGATCCCCAAATACAGTTACATGCTCATAGTAGTTATTGAAGCAAAAACTTGAATTCTGTCTTTCTTTGGCATGCTCTAACTAGTCACATTCAAGGATTGTCTGACAAGCATGTTGAAAGAGGTAGGGCCCTTAGAAGATACATTATTTGGACTTTTTGAAAGTATTAAGGGACATTGGGTTATCATTAAGTGTTTTCCTAGAGGTGCTGACCCTAGGTATTACTCATCTCATCATGCATTGCATTCACTGAGATCTTTGTAGGGCTCATGGTCACAAATTCCTGGCTGTCCTCCCATTAGGGGTCTTATAGATGGAGAGACTCTGTAATTCATTTTAGCTTCTTGCTGCTCGGGTACAATTTCTCTCTAAAAGGCGCTAGTTCAATTACCTTCATCAGCAATGAATAATGGTAGGCTCTGTATTTCTGGTAATTCTAGAAAAGCCAGTGGAACACAGAACAAAGAGATCTTTGAGGATATCTTACCTCAAGGATTACCTCGCCACTACACACCTGGTGTTCAGCAGAGATGGCTCCTGTCATCAAGGAAATGTGTCTTTTTTATTGTCTTTTTCTCTTACTTTCCCACAAATATATGGGATTTTGCAGATATGGCAATAAGTGATGGTGATGTGAGACTAGGCAATAATACTTTCTTCAAAACTTGAGATCAGTTGTACATTCTTGCCTTTCTGGGGTTAGAAGACTAAGTTAGGAAATAGAACTAAAAGCAATAAAAAAAAAAGTCATTGCAATGTGAAGACAAAGTGTGTATAAATCACTATGTTGCTAAATCTTGGGTTATTCACTCTCATTCATTCATTACCGAGGTATTTGTTGAGAAGAATTCTGTGAAAGTTTTTCTATAGACTAGACATTATAGATATAGCAATGAAAAGGTTCAGATGCTTTCATGGAGTTTATAATCTAGTGGGAGATACAGTTAAACAACAATGATAATAACAAATGCAAAAATCACATACATTATGTTAATTATAATTTTTGCACGTGCTATGTAAGAAGGAAGCCAGGTTATTGAGGGTCTATACCTAGGTGCTCTAAAACGAACTTGAAGCCTAATGCATCACTGAGACTGTGCCAGTTATTTGACTGCTTGTACTCAGACTCATTTCTTGATGGTCCAATGCTCCATTCTGTACTGCAGGAGGTGCGGACCTAACAGCTCCTGTGTCACCTGGAGCTTGGCTGGGTTTAGCTAATGGGAGAGAGTGGCTGGAGATTAGAGGGCTGGAGAGAAGGAGACTCCAAGTTATTCATCTTCCTTCTTTTCTACCTCCTTCTGTCAGCAGCTGAACATCTTCAGTGGCTTCAGCTCTTCCTCCTCTCATTTGGCCTCTTGTGACTCTAACTTTTCTAGTGAACTCCAGACTCCGGGCTCCAGTAATTTTGCCTTCTCTTTATCTCTCTGCTTAGGGGTGGTAGTAACATCCTTTTGTTGGCAATCTTTAGGTTGCCTCCCTGTCCCCTGTTTGGCTTCTCAGCATCTTCCATCATCTTTGTAACCATTGTCTTTCATTAAATTTTCTGTTTCAAATATTAGAATGGTTTCTGTTGTCTGTTAGGTCATTGGTCAATACACTATTTTGAAAGGAGAACAAAGAGAATTTGAAAGCAAAGGATTTGTTTTCTCTAAAGGGTCCAATCTGAAAAAAAAAATCTACAACTTTCATCCAACTTAGTTTGGATATCAGAAGAACTGGGTGTGAGAGATTGGCCAGTGTGGCATCACAGAAGGTGAAAATTGCTATGGAGAAAAATAAAGCAAATTCGGGGAATTGAGGAGGATAATAGGAAAAAGCACGCTCAGTGAAGGCCGGACTCTCTTGTGACATTTGAGCAGATTTGAGGCAGATGATGGGTGAGTGAATCATTCAGATGGATGGGGCGGGACGGAGGAAAAGAGAGTGTGTCAAGAGAGGAAATAACGAGTTCAACAAGAAGGAAGTCCCTAGCAGGTAGCTGGAGTGAAGTGGATCACAGAGGGAGTAAAAGGAGATGAAGTCAAAGAGACGAAGAAGGGACTTTATGTTTAGTTTTACATAGTTTCCACAAGACTTTTTAGAACACTGAAGTTTCGGTTTCCTTTTATACAAAATAGGAATAATACTATCACTTACTTCCCAGGCTAATAGTGAGGATGATATGACATAGGGTATGCAAAGTGCTTAACACAGACCAGACACATAATAATGACGCCAATTATTATTATTATTATTATTATTATTGTCTTTTTTATGTTTTTTTTCTTCCCTCAGTGCTGCCCCCACCATTGGAGATGATGAGGTTACCTTGTTCGGTGTACGCTTCTCTTGGAAGATAATCGTTGGCTTTTAGGGCAGAATCACTGGCTCTAAATCGAAGCCGAACTTGCTCTCTCACCCGACAACAAAACTAACTTCATTAATTACTACTGTGTTCATCGGAGTTAAATGGTAAATTCCTTTGAGGGCAGGGGTTGTGTCTTAAATTTATATCTGAAGAATTTAGCACTGATGCTATATTAAAGCTTTAGTGTCTGTGGAATGAAAGACAAATGTTCTAGTCCACCCAGGTTATCTAATTTGGGGAAATTAAATAAATGTGAAGTTGCCAGCCTTCACTTATACATAACTGAAGCAAAAAGTCTTATTCAGTTTGGGATATTTCTGTGTCAGTAAATCTGATAGCTCGAAATCAAAGTAACACCACATCTGTAAACACAAAGATAATCTGAATGTTTAGACGATTATTCAAATAATGATCACTATTCCTGCAGGAATGCTTCCATTCTTCTTACTCCATTTTCATGACAGCAGAAAATTTTTTTGCCTGAATTATTCATTTTTCAAATTTATTAGTCACCTACTCTGTACAAGGCCCTAGTCTCAGTACTGATTGCCTCAACTATCCATTTGATTTTGCCTGTGAAAGTAAAACCAAGGAGATATTGAAAATCCACTTTCTCATTCCAAAATTCTTATTTAAGAAATCAGCAGTTGATTTATGTTCGAGTGTTACTTTGTAAGTGGCCCTCATCTGGTTCCTTTAATTCTGGGGCATTCTCTTTAACTTGTTCAGATCACTAGATAGTCCCACTGTGTAACCTTCCACCTACCTACGTTGGGTCTGTCACTGTCTTCTAAGGGCTTTTAAGCTCTCTGCAGAAAGATCAAATCATTAATGGTATTAAAGATGTCACAGTAAAATTGTTATCTATCCTGGGAATGTTACTTGAGTAAAGAAAAGGAGAAATTTTTAATTGGAAATCTTGCAGCTGGAAATCTCAACAGGGCTGGGTTTTGTGTTCCTTTCTATTTATTGGAGTTAATGCGTTTTAGGTTAGGCAGTGTGTGGTTGGAAATTACAAGGACACTTCTGCATCTTGTATGTGCCCTTTTGAGGTCTGAAAGCAGAATCTCTGCTTAACAAAATAGCTTCTGAAACAAGAGGGAATAAAAGTTTCTGAACAGTGATTAGGCAGTTTTGAAGAGGAAAGCAACAGTGGGTTTTATGAAGGGTCTCATAGACCAACTCCCCAGATTCTTAACCATAGAATTGTATGCAAATTACATTACTTATTTTCCCTCAGTTCTGTAAACTTTAAATTGGTATTGATAGTTTCCTCAAAGGTTGTGATGGATTAAATGAACCATTGAACAGTATGCCTGCCTTATAATGGATTAATTTTAGTCTGACTTATCTTTCCTCTTCCTTTCATGCCACAATGAAAAAATGATGAAATGTGATTGTAAATCAAATTAGGGAATTCACAGTCCTCAACCCATTTCAAAGCCAAAAATTTCCAAGTCATAAATTTTGTAGAGTTCACAAAGTTCATCTCGTTAGTTAATATGCACTGCACGTATACAGATTTCATCCAACAATCTTCACTAGAGATGAAGGCATGATAATCATACACCCATTTTATAGATCGGGACTCTGAGGGTCAGATAGTCTACGTAACTTTCTAAAAGTCATTTGGTTCTTTGCTAGCAGCACTGATCATCTGGGATTCTTGATGTGAAAGCCTATTCTCATGAATTTAAAGGACATTCTGAAGGTCTTGATGACTGTCATGAAGAGGATGTATCAATTTAAATACCCCACAAGATAATTTCCTACTTACAACTCCATTAGTCCTCACACAAACCTCCCTCAGGAGTTATTATCTTCATCTTACGCTATTTAACACAATGGTTTTGCTCGTGCATTCTGCAGTCAGACTGCTTGGGTTTGAATCTGGCTTTGCATTTACCAACTAAACACCCTAGCCAAGTTGCTTAACCCTTACGAGCTTCAATTTTATCATCTGTAAAATAGAGAAAATAATAGTACTAGCCTAAGTGAATTCTAATGACTTTTTTTGACTATGTGTAATTGATAAGTTAGGAATTG
This sequence comes from Tapirus indicus, assembly GCA_031878705.1. Lineage (NCBI taxonomy): Eukaryota > Metazoa > Chordata > Mammalia > Perissodactyla > Tapiridae > Tapirus > Tapirus indicus. The sequence continues at coordinate 23,458,030 of CM062927.1, read as the reverse complement.
TAGAGTCCTTTCTAAGCTTCATCTCATTTATCTATTATCATATTCATCCTCATCATCCGCTATTTCAATCAGTTTCCACTTCTTTTGGTGAGGGAAATCATCAGCCTCCTTTGGCAAATGAGAATGCTGAGAATGAAAGCAGTGAAACAATTCATCCCATAAAACCAGCAGAGAGGGCCTCATATCCATGTCTCTCTGTCCCCAGAACTTGTGTTATAAACACTTTGAAATCTCTTCCCTGAAGGAATTTCCAAACTATGCTGGACCAATAGCGGAAGAAGCAAGGAGGGGGACACACCTATTCGTGTTCAATTATTCCTTTCATTATGTCACATGCCAGATACATGTTGCTCCATCACTCCAGCCTCTGCCAGAGCAGCTTATATCTTGTTTATTCAGGTTAGATGCAATCCAAGGAGGTAATTACTGCCTATGTGTCCTTGGAAACTCTAACGGAAGATCCCAGCTTTCTTTATCTATGAATATATAAAGACTCAAGACATGTACAGCAGCAATTCTATCTCTGCATCTAACCTCCTGCTGGGCCCAGATTTGTCTGTAAAGCAGTTTGTTTTCCAAGGAGTTTAAAGAAGAAGAGTTTTGCTCCTTTTTCAAGTGCTTCGTTTTTAACATTGTTGGTGGGCCATTGAGCAGTTGGAGGAAATGAAATGCACATACTGTCTGGGAGAACCCCAAACAAAGCAATCCTGAGGTCTGAAGGTAACTGTTAGTATCCCCTCATGGTTTGGGTTTCTGCAGAATGATCCCACTGAGATGACAGTGGGGATATGAAGATTTGAACAGCGTGAATTCTCTTTCACTCTCTCCCTAGCTAGCGAATAATCTGTACTGAGAGACCTCAGGTTGATTGACAGAGAAAATGCAGCCCATTTAAAAAGAGCATATTCCATCTTGCTGCCTTTAGTGGATGGGCCACCTTTAACATCAATTAGAATGGTCCTTATCATCTTCAAAGTGAAGTTTTCAAAGGTAAGAAGTCCCAAATCTATTCTATGCTTACATATTTTTCAGTCAAAGCCCTGCACTAGGTTTGGGGGTTTGAGTGAGCCAGAGGACTACCTTCTACGAGCTTATGTTTACTTTTAATTCCAAGTATTGCCTACCCCCTTCACCTATAAGCCACACAGTTCGAATATCTGCAATATGTAATAGCCTAAAGAACAGAACCCAACAAGTGAGAAACATAAGGAGGGGAGGTAAAGAGAGCTTTATTGAAACACATATTGGCAGGTTGTTTCAAAATGGGGCTGGCCAGGTGGCATAGTGGTTAAGTTCGCAGGCTCCGCTTTGGCAGCCCGGGGTTTGCAGGTTTGGATCCTGGGTGCAGACCTACACACCACTCATCAAGCCATGCTGTGGTGGCATCCCACACAAAAGACAGAGGAGGATTGGTACAGATGTTAGCTCAGGGACAATCTTCCTCACACCCACACACAAAAATAATGTAGAGGTATGGTGCTCTGCTTCATTTGACAATTTAAGAAACTGGCATCCTCTCTGTCACCCCAAACAAGATTTCTCCAAGAAATACTAAGGGCTCTAGAACCAAAGTGTTTGGAGTTTGAATACTATTTCCTCAATGATCTTGGAAAAGTCCTTTCACACCACTCAACTTAAGTTTCTACACGTGTAAACTGGAGAGAAAGTAATACCTCCTTTCTAGGATTGTCATAGGGCTAAAAGGAGATAAGATATATAGAGTGCCTTGCCCATAGGAGGCACGCAATTAATATAAGCCAAATTCTACCCAAGTCCCATTCTCTTCCTTGAACTCCCTCTTCCCGCAAGACACAGACCCAGGATCCTACTGCCACCACTTAAATATCACAAATTAGCTTTGTGACTTAGGGCAATCAATTGACCTCAACCTCACTGAGCCTTATATTCTAAAGCTCTAAAATGAGGATTACAGTATATCCTCATGGATCTTTGCAGGAGAAAAAACGAGGCAGGGAAAGTGAAACCATTGCTTTGTAAGCCAAGGTGCAATACTTACTATGCGCTTGTTATGATTGCTTGCAGATTTCTTTTTTTTTTTTTCAATGATGATAATAATAGCCAGGAATTTGGTACAGAGAAAACATTTATTGAGCCCTTCTGAAGATTTTTCTAAACATAAATCACAAAAATTCTATCAACATTTTTTTTTTCAGAAAAAGACTGAATTTTAGAGAGTTTAACTAACTTGCCCCAGGTCACACCACTAATACATGCTATAGCTAAGATACAACAGTCTAACCATGCCCTAAAAGCCACTGATCTAGACTGTCTCCCACTTTGTAGGAACTTTAATTTCATTTGGTTATCCAGCTAAACTATGGCTGTCTATGTCTGCATTCTTAGCACCATTCCTCTAAAGTTGACATTCTTCAGGATGTATAGGAGCAAGGAAGTATGCTGGACACATGTTGAGTAGTGGGTCCTAGGGATTTATATGTCATCTTGGCAGTACAATATCCATGTTTTAAAATGATCAGGTGGCCTGGGTCAAGAGGGTCTCTGAAGTAGCTATGTAACTCTTGGGGGCATTGTTGAGAAGGAAGTATAAAGATAGATTCTAAAAGTTAATAATGCTTCTCTTTCTTGTATTGAGTGTTGGATTCTTTATTGATCCTCATTGCAATGCTGTCACTATTGGCTTTCTGAAATCTTGGAATAACTTGGCACGATGATGGCAAATTATAAACCCCTTGCTAAATGAGTGTTCTCACTCATAGATGATACTAAAATGGTCTCTCTCATCTATATAATCTCTCCTATTTCACATGAGGAAAACGAGGTTTAAAAAAACACCATTTTCATCAATGTGTATGATATGATCTTCAGAATTTGGTCAGTGTTTGCAGGAATGGGAACTGTGAAATATTTATGCTCCTTGGATAAGCACACACACCTTCACAGTTCCTATCGATTCAACATTTGAAATAAATCTCTCAGCTCTCTGGTCTTTTTATTTGGTTTATTTTTTTCCTATGCCAAGTAACATGTTCATTAACAGAACCATATGTTTAGTCTAAGATCATTGCCCAATCTAAGAAAATGCAGAGATAGAATGGATATATCTATATAACTCATGTTTGGAATCTCTGGGATTTTTTTTCCTAACAAAAATGGTTTATTATATGTGGGTGACTCCCCCTTCAAATCTGATTATAGTATACAAAATAATTGTAAGGAGCACTTCCCTTTTTTCTTCTTTTACTGCCTCTACCCTGTAATTCCTCAAAATCTCGCTAGGTCTCTTTTCAGCCTCATTTTTAGTCATTAATGCCCGCATGCCTCCTTAATATAGTCTATTAGTGCCAATGAGATTGTAGTTCCGCATATATATATATATATATATATATATATATATATATATATATATATGCCAAGCTGTTCCCTTTCTCTTGCATAAGCCCCACTTTCATTTACCTGGGTAAGTCATACACCTTTGATAAGTACACACACCTTGAAGAATCAGCCCAGATTTACCTCTTTCAGAGTTGAGTCTCTGAACTCCTTCTCTGTGTTCTAGACACACCCGGTGTCTTTCGCTCTCACTGTCTTAATTATTGGTTTTCTACTCTCAAGGCCTCTAATAAGGCAAAGGGCCTCATATTCATTTTTGGTATGCCTGAGTCATCACTAAACTGAACTTCTTTATTTGCACTACCAGGCACTGTGGTTGGCACATATAGACATTACACTTGTACATAATCTTTTCTTCCTCTGTTTTGTTCTCTTGGATTGAAGCACCACTAAGTCCTTATTTTCTCCACCTAGTAATCCCTATAAGATTCAGCTCAAGTGTCTCCTAGAAATCCTCATTGTCCCCCTTTCTCACCCGAATCTTATTGAGATCCCTTTGTGATCTTGTTGTGCTCCCTGAAAACCCCAGACTTGAGACAAGCACACTTGATTATAGGATAGAGTAAGAACTCTGATAGTATTATTGAGGATATGGATCGTGACATTGATCTCCATATCCCCCACATTTGTCACAGTACCTGTTCCTGATAAGCCACAGGAACTCAGTCAACTTGTGTTAAATGTACATGAATGCATGAATAAAAAGAAAAATGTGTGAAAAGTAGCTTCTGTATTGCTTGGTCATAACACTCCTTGAAAACATACTGAATAGGAATGAAAATGCACAATTTACATGGATTTAACCATTTATTCAACGTTTCATGACCACCTTGACCACCTTATTGACTACCTTGCCAGATATGGACAGTTATTGAATATTTTTGCTATGGAGGTGATGATAAAGTTGTGTTCAGGGGAAACACATTGTTATCCACTTGGAAATTATTAATATGTAGCAAAATCACTGATTTTCTATCATAGGGATATAGATGTAGCCTAGAGGTTAGGTGACCATATACTTCATCATCCAAATATTTTGGAAACAAAAGTGGTCATTATTAACAACTGTACTGCTATCTAGAACAATTGGCATAAAACTGGAATCAACCAGACAAACTGTGATGAAAGTTAACCCTATCTATAGGGAAAAGGCAATGTTTTTATGACTGTCACTCTACTGACATGAATTTCACTGTCAAAATGCAAATGTGATGGCCAACCCAATGAAGATCTTCCCCATCAGGGATTTTTATCTAAGTGTCTGAGGTTGCCTCTGAACCTGACCATTAGATATTTCTCTTACTCCCGGTATGCATCATTACCGCAGTTTGATGGATTCTTTCCTGCAGATCTATCTGTATAAAAGTGTCTACTCTGTTGCAGCTCCTCTGCATTTTCCCTTTCAGAGAGTATGGAAAACGTCTGCATATACCTTGTTGGCTGTGCTGGAACTCCCCCTCTCAAAAGAAAAAAAAAAAGATATATGTGTGTGTGCATGCATGTGTGTAATGAGTTGCCAGCTAAGAAGAGAAACAACTATTCATTCTTGACTAAAGGAGAATATGCCCTGCTTTCCCTTAGAGTTTGATCATAGTCACAGGCTAAACAATTATAACAAAATGTCTTCAGAAGCCACCCCACCAAAAAACAAAAAAGAAGAAAGAGTGAACCTCTGTTGCTCTGTAGAATGTTTTTATCCATTTTTCTCTGGAGAAAATTGGTGCTGAATAATGAGTAGGTTGGTTATAGATTTTTTTTTTTCAATAATGTCTGCAATAATTTTTCTCTCTATATTTATGCTCCTGGATAGTCCTCTCCTATACTGAGTTTGGAGTTAACCATGTCTTATTTTGGCCAATGGGACAATACAAAATATGGCCATGTGTTTTGTGCTTGCCCTTTTTTCCTACACTTGGGTATCCTGTAAGCAACACCATGTGAACATGCATGGACTAGCCTTCTGGATGACGAGACACATGGTGTTAAATCATCCCTATTGCCCAACTAACATGAAGCCAATATCACATATGTTAGGAAGCCGTGTTAAATCATCCAGCCCCAGCTGAGTCAGTCCAGAAAAGAAGAATCATCCAGGTGATCTAGAGAATCATAAGAAATTTTAAAAGTTTATTATTTTAAGCTGCTAAGTTTAGGATTTGTTTGTTATATAGAAAAGCCAACTGATAAAGAAATAGGTACTTTAAAAAGAGGTTGTTGTAACAAAAATCTAACATGTAGCATTGGCTTTGGGACTAGGGAAGTGCAGAAGCTGGAAAAGAGGTCAGAAAACTTTCAGCAAATGCTGGAAAGCCAGCAAGGAAACTATCGGTTTCTTAGTGGAGACTATTAAAGTGGTGAGGAAACTGCTAGAGCAAACTGGTAGTCATCCAGTTATGTAGTGGTTAACCAAGTTATCGAAGAACAAAAGATTGGCAAAATATCTATAGTAACAAAAAAGGTTTTTTTTGTCTGTGAGGAAGACTGGCTCTGAGCTAACATCTGTTGCCAATTCTCCTCTTTTTGTTGAGGAAGATTAGCCCTGAGCTAACATCTGTGCCCATTTTCCTCTATTTTGTATGTGAGATGCCACCAAAGCATGGCTTGATACGTGGTGCATTAGCTCTGTGCCCGGGATCTGAACCTGCGAATGCTGGGACTCTGAAGCAGAGCATGTGAACTTAATCACTATGCCACTGGGCTGGCCCCCACAAAAGGTTTTTTAAAAATCCCCTAATTAATTTGTGGGCTTTGATAGGATATTTTCCAGGCAAAATGTTGAAATCGTCAATTGGCTTCTTTTAATGATGTATGATAAGGTACAGGGAAAAAGAGATGAGCTAATTCAAAACAATAAGAACAAAAAATAAATATCTATTTTATAAGCATCATTCAAGGGAATTTTGGATCTAGGCTTACTGGGTTGGAAAATAAAACTACTTCTCAATTCCTGTCTCTCAAATAGTAGAAGAGTCTCAGAGTATAATGAGGCCTAGAGTAGAAGTCAGCAAACTATGACCCATGGACCAAATGCAGCCTGCCACCTATTTCTGTAAATAGTTTTACTGGAACACAGCCATGCCCACTGGTTTATGTATTGTTTATTTGCTGATTTCCTACTAGAAAAGCAGAGTCAAGCAGATGTGACAGCATATGACCCACAAAGCTTTTTCTGGCCATTTACAGAAAAAGTTTGCCAACACTCTCATGGGGTAAAGATCCAACAAAGGGTCTGACTGCCCTTTGTCAACATCTAAAAGATTTAAGATGGTACCTCATAGAGCACCCTGCCTAGAAAAAAGAATCTTTAGGACATTGTCTTAAAGCAGACTGACATAACAAAGGCAGAAAGATAGTTCTCAAAGAGAATAATAGATTTGGCTTTTGGAGGCAGGGACTGGAGCTGTATTAGACTCATAGAAAACCTACAAAGTATTAAAAGACAATTTTACAACTAAAAGCTTCATCAGCATGGACTAAAAATGACTCAAACAGTCATAATTACAAAAGGTGCCTCAGACACCTAGCAGATGAGAAAGAAACTCAGCTGAAAACATGCAATATTTCTTGTAGAAAACAAAGGATTTCTCAAAGGACGATCCAAGAACCGAGAGGGCAGAGTCAAGAGCAGTAGTGAACAATGAACTGAGAGCCATGCCCGGAGGTTAGAACCTGGCTCATTCCCCACAGTTAGAGGGAAAATACCTGGCAACAGGTAACCAGATGGCTTTTAGAATAGCTATGACCGGTGACTTCTACATATCCCACATTCTTCCCTTATTTAAATGGGAATCTCTAATCTAGTTATCCTTTTAGAGTTTCACCATATATACAAGGTATATGGGGTGCAGAGAGTGTGTCTTTTCAATCATAGTCTCCTGACTGAGAAAAGCTGAAACTGGGGAATCTCATTTGCATTCAGACCTGTTGCAGAGCGTAAGCTGATGCTCTCCTTGTAAGAGGTTGGGGGAGTCCTGGGATAGGGGCAAGCATATATTGAATGTGAGAAGAATATGAAGGATTTGTGGACAGAAAGCAGACCATGGTAGACTAGAGAAAATAGCCACAGTATATGTCTTTTCAGGTACAAATATCTGGAGCAGACTGCCTTAACCTGAACCTTAGATTCACCAGTTAGTGTTTAATTGAGCTTGGCTAAGGTACCTAACCTCCCCCTGCCTCTACCTCTTCATCTGCAAAAGGGACATATCCCCCACCAAGAAATGCCAGGCACTCAGATGTCTTGTGATTGTTATGAGTTATGTGTAAGTTAACCATTATTGAGTGTCAAAGTCGGACCCTGAGATCCCAGGGTCAGCCTGGAGATTCTCTACCACAAAGAAGAGAAAGAAATAAATGAGGTATGAATGATGCAAGGAAGTCAAATTAAACAACTTCCAATTTATAAATGTTTCTGGGACTCTTTCTGGTTGTATAGTCTAGCTGAATAATAACAGTAGCTACTATATATGGGGCATCTTCCACATGTTAGACACTTTACACACTTTATCTCTAATTCTTACAATTATAATATTAAGCAGTCAATAAATGATAGCCATTATTATGCATCACACTTTGTAGTAAATGCTTTACATCATTATCACATTTAATCCTTAAAACCACTTCTATGATAGGCATTATTAAACCAACTTCACAAATAAAACAACAGAAGCACCCAGACCTTGAATAATGGACCCAAACACACAGAGTTAGTAAGTGGCAGAGCAAGGATTCCTATTTGGATCTGTCATAATCTAAAACCTATGTTCTTTTTACCAGTGCTTCTCTGTATCTTGGCAGAGGGAAATCCCAGATAGTGAGAGTTCTTTGTCAGCTAAGTGTAAACACTGACAATGGATTATTGTCTGCTTTGTTTTCAGAAATACCTTTCTGGAAGCAAAGGAGAGAGTTGAAGAAGCTGTTCACAAGCCATAGTGAGTTCTACCATGAGCAATATTGACTCTCCAGTGTCTTTTGCTCACGTGATTCCCACTATCAAATAAATTTACCCCTGGAAGGAGCCTTTTGTGTCATCCGTTTTCAAATTCTGTCTGGGGTTCTGTCATATTGGGAGTGATGGGGTGGTGGGGAATGGGCGGGGTCTCTGATCCCATCCCTCATCTATGTTTCAATTATAGAAGCTTTGCATCTATGTATTCTATATAATGACGATGCACTGAAAAGTATAGCTTTGTAAAAGGATTCCTCTATTTAAAAAAAAACAAAGTCAAGTTCTTCTGCTTTATGCAAATTTCCATAGTGTAGATGAGACCACGGGGGCCTGAAAGGGAAAACCTTATCCAAAGGCCCTCAAAGATAGACATGATAGAGATAGAATTAGACCTCAGAAATCCTGGTTTCTTCCCCTTAGGACCTGCTGTGAGACTGCTAGTAGATGAAGTTCTCAATCAATTTTGATGTACAAAGAGATCCTGTTAACTGCCCCTTACACCCAAAAGATTTAGTGGAATACTTAAATAATGTATTACTGCGGCCTGTTTTGAGGATGAGGTGAGTGGAAGAAACCAGTTCTAGATTCATCAAAATTTTATTTGGGCCACCTTTAGACCACGTCATGACCATATTTAGGCCAATTCACTTAAACAGTGATCTCTGGGATCAGAGGCATTGCCAAGACATTAGACAGAACGACCTTGTGGATGCTGTCCTTTGCATCATAGAATGTTTAGCAGCATCTGTGACCTTTACCCACTAGATGCCAGTAATACCCCACCACTTCCCCACCTGTGACCTCTCCAAACATTGTCAAATGTCTCCTAAACTGCAAAATTACCCTCAGTTGTGAACCACTGGTCTGATCTAGGCACTAAAATAATTTATCTGATCATCACTTCTTAGTGATCTCCAAAAGAAAATTAAACTCACAATTGAAAACAATATTGCACTAATCTTAGAAAGCAAAACTGGAACTTGTATCAAGACTAATGCAGCTTTTAGAGTGTTTTGTTTTGTTTTTTTAACTGATTTATGGCAACTGAGTTGTGCAGGCACTGAAGTGTTTGTGGATGTTTCAAAATGACCTGCTTTTCATGAACATCAAATTTTTGATCTATCTGTAGAAAAAAATGGATTGATAGCTGCTATCAAGTTTGATAGCAGATCCTGGATATAAAAAAGTTTTCTTGCTGTAAAATTTTAGCTGCCTGTCACTTACATTATATTATGTCACATCTCACAATGACATATTGCAATGTAATGCAATGTAAGTCACATAATAGACAACTGCAATTCATAACTTTCTTAACAGGAGAGTCATTCTTCACTGAGAAGCTTCCCAAGGGAAATGAAGGAATCCTTCTGCTGATGTCATTCACAGCACTGATGTTAGTGGCCAATTTGTGACTCTTATCTTCTTATCCTGTCCATACTCTGTATTTCTCCAACCTGACTCTTTTGTAAAACTGACCATCCTCCATTTCTTCTGATTGTGATGCAGCTGTCAACCAAGTGGCTTCCCTCTGAAAGAAGGTGGGACTTACCTAGGCTCATCAATAAGGGGTCTCAGGGCTGCTGCTAGCCTAAGGTTGCATTCATGTGAATTAAAAGACAGATTCACCTTTGGGAAGCTACAGCCTCACTGGGTTCAAGGGCTTGGTGGTGAGATGACACCTTTCTGAAAATGAGACAAATGAGACCTCACCTGGATCATAGCTCCCTAAGGGGAGGATGGGCTGGTTTTCAGTTGCCACTCATCCCAGAGCTAGGGGCCTGGTACAGGGAACGCCTCACACAACTGTACACAGTAGCCTTGAGAATATCTCACCCCCATAAATACAGAGAATGGCTCTGCTGAGTCACATGCTCATCTCCGAGGCCAAGCATGGACATTTTTTACCAGGAATTGATATGGAACTTGGGATAAAAAAGATCTCTTATCCAAAAACACCAAGCTGTTGGATCTCTATAGGCCTACTCCTTCTGTGAGCTTTCTGTCCCATTCGTTGGAGAGAATGTGCAAGAAAGGAAGACAGCACAGAGAAAGAAAGTAGAGGAATAATGCTAGGGAAAGACAAAGTCCTACAACATCCCTGGGGCATCCGGATGTGGTCAGTAAAGAAGCCATTTAAACTCTGGACTTTTTGTTATTTAGCCCTATTACCTTTATAGGTCAGGTAGTTTGAGTGGGGTTTTCTGTCACTTGCAAGGAAATAAGTTTTAATAAATATATGTATTCTCTCCATCTAGCTTTTTCTAAGAGAAAGGTAAGCTCTTCACAAGCTCTTTTCTGTGAATTTACATTAAATGCATGCACACATTCATTCTTTTACAGTCCTTAAATATAGCCACCATTTATTGATCTTTCCTTTGAGGCCATGTATTATACTCTAAGTTTACGTATATAGATATGTATTTTTACTCCTTGCAATGCTGAAGTTATGCCTGGGTGTATCCATTTTAAAAGAAGACTAAGGCTGAGAGATGGAATAGCTTATCGAAAATCATCTAGCAAGTGATGAAGCCCACAGACAGAACCCAGTCTGTGGGAAATGGCCTCCCTGCCTCAGGTGATTGTCTTTGTCATCGCTGATTTCATTATTGTTGCCTCTGAGAATATTTTATGTATTAGAAGGCTGAGGAAGACATGAATTGTGTACGACAAAGAATAATAGATTCATAGTTGTAACAGCCTATGCCTTCCCCCTTTTCTCCAAGTTTCTCTGAATCATAACTTGTTTCCCCTCTCAGCCCTGTAAGAGATCAAACTAATGCTGCTGTACATCAAGAAGCTCAGACCTTCCATAATGTGAATGGTCTTGCATTTGTAAGCCCAACATCTAATGGACCTGAGTGTGGTGCTCCCAGGAACCCAGGAATTGACCAGAAAATTATACACTCTTTCTGCTTAATCTCTACAGTCAGGCTTTGGCCTTGAGTTCCTAAATTACTCGGAATCTCCTAAGAGAACTGATGACCGCCCTGATATCTTGCTTTGTTCCTTTCATCCTTGCCCTCTTAGGGAGCCATAGGAAGCCCATGTAACGAGCACCTTGGCTAGTTGCTACTCGTAAGAAGGAAAGTCACAGGTGGGGAATATGGGGAATATCTATGTCCCAGGCAGTGAGAAGTTTTCTTTTACTTTTTGGAAATTCCTACTGTCATATCATCTCACTAATTCGACCCTCCTTATTCCTCTCTGGGATCAGCATATTGAGATTTGGAATACTTTTCAGGGAAGGTTTTATATAGCCAGCTGCATCCCTTTAATTCCATCCTTTCTTAATGCCAGCTTCCTTCTTTCTTCTTGTAAGGTCCCACCAACTTTGCTATTTGGTCCACCTGAATTATGATGCTAAAAATCTCTTTTACTTTCCTCCTGCCTATACCACTTGCATATTGCCAACACCCTTCTGAGGAGGAAGGGCCCTGGTAACAGAAATTCTACAATACTAAAACTCCATGTTTTATACTTATCAACAAGACCCAGCACATATCTCAATAATGCATTTCTAGGAGAATCTTGCACAGACAAGATTTGGATTTTAAATTCTCACTTTGCAATTCCAACAATGGAAATTGTGCTTTTGAGGGAAATGAATAAGTAATCCCTTGTTAATGGTACTTCACTTATTTTGAAAGACATTGTATTAAAGGATTATGCAAGTGAGTAATAAAATTTAAAAAATGACTACCTTTGGCAATGTGATTCTTTATAGCTCTTACAGTTTGTCTATACTCTAACTTCAGTGGAGTGTTGATCTAGATTACATAATCTTTGCACTCAGCTTTATTTCTATACTCTTTTCTTTTCCTCCAGCTCTGTTCATAAGCCAATGTGCTCTCCTTTGGGTTTATTAATTGAAATACTGTATTTCATTAATTCTAAGGTATATATTTTTCCTTTTTCATGTTTTAATATCTTTGAACTACAGATATGTCTTTTAATTGAGGGCATATTGTATTTATTTTTGAGATTTTTAGTGCAGTGTTATTTTTCTTTCTTAGTTGGATGTGAATTAATGGTGTATCTCATTAACAATATCATATATTTGATGAAATTAAAGTTTCAAATCATAAGATTAGAGATTGGGCTTTGGATCAGAAAAAGGAAAAGATAGTGTGTGGCCCTGATGTGGTTTCGGTCTACTATGATTCACCGGTCCCAGTCACAAATGGTTCACCAGACCATGTTGACATATGGGTCCAATGCCCCAGTTTAAGTCCCTACTTTGTTTTATAAATGAACATAATAACCCTAGAAATGTCCAAGGAAAGAGAATACTGATCTAGGTCAGGAGTCAAATATTTTAGTGTTTCTAACCTTAGATCATTTAACTGTAAAAAGTAAAATAATGCCATATTAGTAAAAAGTACGTAAAAACTGTTCATGTGGAATTGTGGTGCTACAAAACTCCCATTTCGAGAAAATAGTAAATATTTCTAAATGCTTTTTCCTTCCATTTAATGCATTTTAACACTTTGTATTTTAAAAGGTTAAATGTGATATCTGTGTTCTCTTTGTCCTAATGCATCGGGTATATATTTGAGTGATTATATGTGAACATTAAATAGGGTAGTGCAGAATGAATAAAATATGAATCATCAGGATTAAATGGTGGCTTTCTCTTACAATTTTCCATTACTATTCACTGGATATCTCCTGTCCAACTGATTTCTCCATTCAAAAGATATGGGGAAAGCAAAAGGAACACCCATTTAGGATGGTCACTCATTTTTACAATTGGTGTACTCTTTGTTTCTTCACCATGGGGCCACTACAGGCCTTCCAACTTTCCAGCAAGTAGATTTCCTCCATTTCTGAAGATTCTTTGGTGCACCATTGTTGGTGTTGCCATTGCTAGTAGTTTTTAATCTAGACATTTCAGCTTTTCAATTAATTGACAGTCCTTCCAGATTTGGACAGTATGTTGACTGTCAGTCTTAGTTTTGTGGCTTTCATTTTTCTATGCCTTCTCTATCATTTTATATATCTATATCTTCCTTAAATTTAGAGTGGAAAGTTGTGCAACACTGATTCAGGTCTATTAGCCCAATACAGGAATCATCATTGTCTTCCTAAGCATAGGAAACTAATAGTTTATACATTTCTTAATAACTCAGTATCATTGTAATTAGTTGCAAAGACCATTGTGAGAATCAGACACACAAAGTCTAAAATCATGCTTGACCTGTAGTAGATGCTCACTTAGTGAGCATAATAATCATGTTGTGTTCTAGGTCTGCAATACCTGCAATAGATCATTTGACTGTTTCTGTCTTCTTTTTTGATGTTGCCAGGTTTTTACCCAACTAACACTGTGATGATCTTCTCTAAAATGCTTAGCTGATGGTGTCTCACCTTCAAGAGTTTGAAAAAAAGGAAGCACAAGTGTTTGAGAACTATAAATAAAATACCAACCGTTTTACAGAACAAATGTTCTAGGAGTAAAATGCAACGCTTTGAAAGACAGTATGTGCTACTGGGGAGAATGAGGCTTTAGCGGATTGGTAGCAGTATTCTATGCCTGATGAGTCAATTAACATATCCGAGCTTCAATTTCCTCATTTGTAAGTGGCAATAATAATACTCACCCTGAATATTTATATATAGTGATAGAGGGATAGATAGATACAATGAAGATTATCTGGAAATAATAGGCGCTCAATAAATTTTAGCTATTGTTTTTCTTGCAATTTGATGTATAACCCATTCAGAGTAATAGAGTACAGATTTGTCTTAACATAACCAAAGGACTTCTAAATAGAATCCTGAACAGAGATGTAAGCAGCATACTCCTAATCTTTTAATCATTTTTTATATTTCTCAATAAAAGTTATTTTATAAGCAATTATCTTTCCATGGTATGTAATGTTAGATAGATTATTCCTTGAAGAAACATTCTTGCAAAACTGAACATCCATTTTGGGATACATGCATATGTTAGAAAGATAGAAAAGCTATAACAGAATTAATATAGGGGCATGGGTTTTCTTCTTGTTTCTCCCCTACCCAATCAAAATGTGAACTTTATATAACTACCTGCATGGATTTTACTTTTCTTACTTTGGGAAAAAAAGGAATGAATTTTAAAGAATTGTCTCTTTACTATTCTAAAACTTTCTTCATTGAACTTTAACTCACCAACATTTATAACAAAGGCAAGTTTCATGTCAACTCACAATATGTTTCAGAACATGGCAAAAGTTATCATTTTTTTATGTTTAGGATTTGAATCCATGCACTGAGAAAACTTTTTCTTATATATGTTACTGATATACATGATGTATGTTTATATCAATTTACTTCTCAGCCCCATTAGTAAACTCTGTGTGTGTGTGTATATGTGTAAAAACCTTCTAAAGGTGTAGGACACATTTGTTATCCTATGAAAAACATCAAGAATTGATGCAGATATACTCAAAATACTAAGACCCACCTCATTAATTTCCTTTTGGGAATCAATCCAAGGCTTATGATCATAGAGTTTATGGATCTCCACAAAATGTTTTATTGCACTTGTCTTTTAAAAGCATTTTCAGCCATGCTGTATTTCTCCTTTAAGTAAATTACTTGTATATCTCACCATTCTCTCTTAACTGTGACAGCCACATCTACACACAACTGTGCTCTTATTTCTGCAAAAGTTTGTGCAAACCCTACTTTTTTGAGCGATCTTCCTGATAAATCAAAACTGAACCCAATAATTAAATATCTTCATAAAACTCATAATTCCCTGTCTCTAGCCTTAGAAGATAAGCAAGACTACCAAATTTTGAATTATTCCAACCATGTGTCATGTGTTTATTGAGTTCTTTTGATATATGGGAATAATTTAATTCTTTAATATGTCCAGAATTCTGTCCAACCAAACTGAGAAAAAGAACCTATAATATCGTAGAAACATTTTTTAATAATACTATCCAGTATTTTAATGCGGTTGAGATTTGGTATAATAATTTCTACTGCAAAGATCATTTCCATATGCATTCTTTCTTTTGAAGGCTGGTAAAGAACATTGAGTATCACACAAGTTTCAGGCACTGCCCTTGGCATTTATCCTACTTTCTTTCATTTGTTCATCACAGCAATTTTGTTTTAAAATTGTTATACACAGTCTGTTACAGAAAGTCAAAAGTCTTGTACAAAGTCACATCTTCATTAATTGGTGGATGCAGGACTTGTCTGATTGCAAAGTAAGATATTTCTCCTAATACTACATGTTTGCACACTCACTATGTTAGAATAGATGAATTCTTAGCACTAACTCGTTCATTATGTAGTAGAGGAAACTGAAGTCCAGGGAGAAGTGAATCACAGTGTGACCTTGATGGAACTAGCAATGGCTCTCTGACCAAGTGGAAGCATGAAACTCAGAGAAGGATGATTGTGCTCAGCATACCCAGGCACAGAATCACCTTGTTTTCACATTGCCCTAAAATAAACAGCCTCCAAAAGGCTGAGAATAATATACTCAAGCAACAGAGGCAAGAAATTCCAGTATGCAATCTACTAGGACGAAAACAAAGGCAATGAGTAACCCAGAGAACAGTCCAAGGACAACAATTACTGTCTTCCTGTGCAAAGGGGATCAGCACATTCATTCTGGTGGCACCTTAGGGAACAGATAGAATAGGCAACAGATAGAAAATAAACCTAATGTCATGTCCCAGAAATCAGTACAATACCATCCTCTAGTTGCCCGGGGCCCTCAGTAAACATAATACACTGAAAATTAGCTAAAACCTGTTAACTGACAGGTATCTAAACCAACTATGCCTAGGAACTGGAAAAGGCATGAACTATATATAATAAGAATTAGATCAAAACTGTAATTGATTTTAATAAACCTGCATAAAAAGATTCATCAGCCCCAGCTCACTGGCAGTGCTGCAGCACAAATTACAGTGATGTCTGTGGATCATCACGAATTTGGAAAGAACTCAACCAACATGATTTGATTCTGCGGCCAGAACCACATTGAATAGTATGGTTCAACATAGTTTGTCTGAGCTCAGGCATAAGAGGACACTGATCTGAAACTCACAGGGAGAATTAGCTGTCTTCACAGGGAGAATTAGCTGTCTGTGACTACAGATGTATATCTCTGCCTTGATCAGCCAAAAGCTTTATAAAGACGGGAGTGATAGAACGCATGAAAACCTAGCTCTTCTTTATGCAAGACCAGTGTCACAAGTCTGGTAAGGCCTAAGAGAGAACTTTGTCAATGACAGTAGAGAAGTGAGAATATGTGATCATTCCTCCCCAAATCATAGTATTTTGCAAGATATCCTGTGACTTTCTCCACTATATGACAAAAATCCATGTTAAATTATAGCCTTCTTCTCTGAGAATTCAAATTAGTATAAGACTGAGCCTGAAGAGAACAAAAATATACTGTGCAGGAGGACAAAAACAATGTCTATTTTATTCACTGCTTCATTCCCAATTCCCAGAGTAGTGCCTGGCACATGGCAGACACTAAATAAATAGGTGCTGAATGAATGAGCAAGTGAATAAAGATATGATCTGTTATGAATAACCTCAGAGGACAATGGACTCCCTGACTCATGTATCTGCCTTAGCAGTTACCACCTTGTCCTGCAGAGAAAAGTACAGAAAACAAACTTCACGGTAACTGTTAAGCACTCCCTTGCTCTGCTCACAGACGAGGGGAACTTGAGTTAATTACAAATGATTGGAGATTAGCTACACAGAAAATGGAGGGAACAGAGTCTGTATATTCCAGACAAAGGGAAGGGAGAGTAGATTTAAAAAGCATTGTTGGTTTTGCATGTTCAACCTAAAGGATGTATAAGGGATATATAAGATGAAAACAAGACAGAAGGGAGAGAATGATGGGAAATAAAGTCAGAGAGATAGACATCCACCATCATTGCCTTTTCTAAAGTACACTGTCATTGTTTTTTAAAAATACATTTGAAATTCTATGTTAAGCATCTAAGATCTTCATGATTTGGCTATTCACTAATGTGCTCCTAGCTCAAAAATTCTATCATTCTATCAACTCTCAACTATCCCATTTGCCAATATATAGAAAGCTGTATGTAACTTGATCTAGAGATAGAAAACTCAGCCCTGTGGAAACCTGCAATTTTCAGGCACTCTTTCTTTTTCTCCATTGATTATGTTATCGTAATGAGGGTTATATTCAAATAACAACTTAAGTTACTCAGATACTCTTCTTTTCCTTTTCTCCTTTCCCTCCACTTTACATATGGCTGATGTTTATACACACGTTCAATCATTGGTCCCTCAGGTGAGGGATAGTTGAATAGCAAATCATTAGTTAACACCCAAATGTCTTATTTTAGCTTCCTTATTAATATTTTTGTTTGTTGCATTGGGTGGATGAGAGAGATTCAGGAAGCTCACAAATTTGTAGAAGAAGGAAAGGAAGAGGAGAAGGAAACTAATATTTACTGAGTACCTTCAATTCACCAGATACTGAATTTAGCACATTTTTAATTTTTTTTACTTAAATTAATATTTTCTCATTCAAAACAACACAGAGGTAATTATTATCTCCATTTTACAGATAAGGTTCAAGATTATTCAGTTATTTGTGCAAGTTCTCACAGATCATTACAAGTACCAGGATTCAAAACTAGATATTCTTAAGTGTGAAGTCTCTGCTCTACTGTATTCCACAGGGTCTCTCTTTTCTCATTCATTCTGATTCATCCCAAGTCAACTTTTTAAATGTTTATCTACATGAGTGCCCCGTTTACTGTTTCCAAATTATTTCTCTGCCTTCTCTACCCACTTTAATAAACTACGGGATCCAAAGCACATGGTATGTGTTATTCAGGTCACATCCTAGACGGAATGTCACTTATGCTTAGTGTTGTGCCTATAAAGTCCTCAAATTAATTCAAAATGAGAAATTCCGTGCTTAAAGGACATGAAAGGATTACCAACTACATTTAGTACTTTTTTAGAAAAGGAGAATTTGCATAGACTGACAGCTCATTTTGTTTCCAAATTCAATTTTAATATTTGCTTATGCTTACCAAAGGACACTCATGTTTATTTGGCACCCACAAAATCCCAAGACCTATTTTGATGCTTGTAAATAGATGATAAATCAGTAAATGACATTACTCTTTAATGGCACGAACAACAAAGTGGTCCAAACAAAATTTGATAAATAAAAAACACTTCTGAGTAATTCTTCATACTCCTCCTGATGTTCAATTGATTCCTTTTTTCTATTTTTATTTTGAAGCAAAAGTCTCAGAAGGCAAAATTCTCAAAGGAAAGGTTTTATGCCCTAAGACATCGTTAAGATAACTAAGATCACTTTAAGATAACTGAGCATGTACCAATTTATCTGTTGGCTTTTCTCGTTCAAAAATCTTCAGAATTAGCATGCTCTGTAATGACCAGAAATGATTGTTAGCAAATTGACAGTGAAGCTCTGAATCAATTCATAACTTTGAATAGCACATGGACAACTACGCATATAAGTCTATGCCACGTATCTAAATTATATCTGGGTATCAGTAATCTCAGA
This sequence comes from Tapirus indicus, assembly GCA_031878705.1. Classification (NCBI taxonomy): domain Eukaryota; kingdom Metazoa; phylum Chordata; class Mammalia; order Perissodactyla; family Tapiridae; genus Tapirus; species Tapirus indicus. The sequence continues at coordinate 23,439,167 of CM062927.1, read as the reverse complement.
ATTAAATTGTCTCCCATAATATACACTGAAAAATAGATACTAAGGGCCGTGCTATGTCTGAACAGAGCGACAGTTTTAGGATTTTCAACATTTGTGAAGGAAATTCCTAACTTCTGAAAGTACTCTTGTACTATGATTTAAAAAAGAAAAACAACAAGAAAAAGATATGAAGATGATACACAATAACAGGAGTTTTCCAAAACTAATCAAAAAAAAAATTCTAGTTTTCTGTACCAAACTGTACAGTCATACACAACTTGGAAAGTGGAAGTACAGATCTGCTATCTATTTTTCTTAGCTTGCACATCGTCTTTAATTACAGTTTAGATGACAAAATGAAACATAAATGGCTTTTTATCAACAGAACATTGCTGGAAGCATAAACAATAAATTATGAATTACTGCAGCAGAAGCCCTTTGGATCATGTATGCATAATGCTACTTTGCATATTCGGGATCCCAGTTGGACCTCCTGTTTTATGCAAATTGAGCATTACATTTTATGATTCAACTTTGAGAAAAAGTGCCATGGATAAGAGCTGACACCTTGTATGGAAAAGATCTCTAGTCAATGTTTGGTGCTGTGTGTGGTGCTGTGGAAAAGACCACTGTATGAGCGAAGTAGACAAATTCACCACGTTGGAAACATACATATACAGGTATTGATTATCGCACCGATACAAACATGCAGTTTTCACTTGCTGATTAGGTATAATTGCCTGGAAAACCCAATAATAATGGATCTGCTATAGCTGAAGGATGGAGGCTTTTGTAAAAGCCACTTGAGGAAAGAGACACTCCTTTGGAAAGTCCTCTGTTAGCTTTAAGCAGCTTGGTGTAATGGGAGAACTTAAGGAGGCCCGAGGTGGCTGGAAAGAGGAAAATCGGCTTACCAAGGTGGCCCTCTTTGCTGTGTGGATCATCAGGAAGACCTTTCAGGTCCATTTCAGTCAGGGTGGGACACGGCTGGCTTAAGGCAGACAAGAGAGGGACTCTGTTTGCCTCAGCACCTACATGCTAAATACAGGAGAGGCGTGCATGAGGATTCAGCCTGAGAGAAGATGGAGGACAGAGGGTAAGCTCTGGCTGGCTTGGGATCAGGGAATTCCACTTCCACTTTCAGGCAGCAAATTTTAGTTTTGTGACAAGAGGAATATGAGATAAGTTGACATTATTCAAAAGGGCAAAGGAAGACTGTCTTTAATTTTCCAGCCTGTACAAAATGATTCCCACAGAGTATGTGTGTTCGGAGGTTGTGGTGATTTAAAACAACTTGATATGCTAGGATGGAAAGTAATCCTAACAAGTGGGAAGTTGGGGTTAGCCATTGTGTGGAGAAAGCTGAGTTTCATTTTGGCAAAGACAGAAGCAAAAAAACCCTTCATATTCAAAACCAGATCCAGGAATCCTGCAGCTATTTCAATGGCTGGTAAATATTTTCATTCTGTCCCCACCTTCTCCTCCCCCCCCCCCTTTTATCTTTCTATTATAATACCTTTTAGACTGCAGCAGATTGCTAAGCAGATTTTTTTTGCAATGCTTCTAGCTAGGATTGGGGTTTTCACAACTACCAATGAGGCCGCTTTCAGAATTACTGTATGACATTCAAAAATCAACAGAATTAAAGCTGCAAAGAGACCTGGTTGAGAATGATAAGCCAGAGAAGATGGAGCATAGCATGGGAACTTAGGAATTAATGGATTCATACAGTGAGGATCCTGTCCCATTTACTGATGAGTGTTTTTCTATAGGCCAGACACTGTGCTAAGAGCTGTCTAGCCCTAGTTTATGCATATCCATCACAGCACACATATGAGGCAGATAGATATTGTTATCCTGGTATTACAGATGAGGAAACTAAGGCTTAAAATAATCTGCCTATGGTCAGTGTTCTTACAAGCGATGCTTTTAGAGGATAAAAAGACATAAAACACATACTGCTTGAAGTTGGTAAATCAGTTGAGATAGAAACTCCACAAAACAAAGCATTAATTATATTCTAAATAGGTAACCACGTTATGCACATTGACATAACCCAAGGCACATTTACTCCAAAGCTCTAGATAGCATTTACATTATCCAAATTAATTTTCACAATTATGCCTTTGGAGTGAGGTTCTTATCAATAGATTTTGGCCAAAAAGGAGATATCAGGAAAAGAAAAAACAAAATAGTGTCATCAGGTACTCTGGTTCCTCTGCTGTCTTTTCTTAAGTCTAACCAAGCTCTGGTTAAGGGCAAGTTCACTGTCTACTTCTTTCCTTCTCACAGGCACTTCTTAGGGAGCAGAGCTTTATGTTTTTCCTCATTTCTCTATCCTCAAGATTCGCTTATTTCAGTTTAACACATGAGGACTCCCCTTGCACCAGACTGCTTTCTGGCAATCCCAATCAAATCTTTTAACTACAGCGTGCAGGCTGGAGATCAGGTTTCTGCAGACCTCAAATTTTCTGCAAGCAAGATATTTCTGTATCACTAAAAGGTCCATTTATCTTCCCTGTCTTGTTATATTTAATTGTTGAGTATCTTCCCTTTTCACGGTTAGAATGGAAGCCAGTACTGAAATGTGGTCAGCAAAACTCCTTTTGTTTATAAATTCACCCAACTGGAAGGTGAAGAAACCAATGTCTGGGCCATACGGTTTAGAAAATTCAAGGTGCTATGATTGTTTGGTGTGTCCACGTGATATAAATGACTAATCCCATTTTTGACCTTTGCTTTCACCTTTATCTGCATTGAAGGTTGCTTTCTTATTCTGGCTGAAATACGATTCTCATATATTCAGAAAGAGAATTATTTGTGAAATCACTCAACTGTGTAGGAGACAAGAGACAGCTAATTTCTATCTCATTTTGTCTTTGTTCATGAATTAGCTGACTGAAAATTGCAGAAGAACAAATCTATATGAGAGAGGAGAAAGATCACAGTAACTTTCAGTTGAAAGACATGGCTGGAAGTTCCTTAGAAAATGCCAAATACTGAAACAGTCTCCCATAAAGTTCCAATTAAGTAGGGGGACCATCTACCCATCAATTATGGATTTGGATATATTGGCTCTCTCAAAATCTTAACCTTCATCTGGTGGGCTAGGGCTTGTAAATCATGATGATGTTAGTGGGGAAACATCAGCTATTGACCATTTTAAAGTCCATCTTAAGAAGAAAAACTAATAGTAAATATGATTATACCATTTGATTCTCTCCATGTTTCAAACATAAATCATAAATATACCATTGTTTTAAAAGAAATGATGTCTAGCACTTAGGTTTTTTGGTCATTTTTTTGTTCTCTCATCATTAACAAGGAATGGGTAACAGGCTCACAAGATATTTTTCTATCTCCTTGTCTATATATCTCCAACATTTTAAACCTGACAACTTCTTTCCATTACTTTGTGTCCACATGTTAAGAAGAGACAAATTGTTTTTTCCATTTTCACAGTAACTTACCCAGATGCCAAAAAAGTAGTGGTCTATGGAGCAAAACTCATGAATTTCTGATTTAGGAAAAGGGAGATAGCGTATGAACTTGACATAACTATTCAAAACTCTAAGGGTTCATGATTTATTCTATGGAGATGTTGAATATTTGGATCCTAAATCCAAAATCACAGTGAACATATGTCCTAGTTTCCACAAAACTGTCCTGGTTTATGGTTTTTCTGGGCATAAATATAAATATCAACTCCTTTCACTTTAAAAAATGTCCCAGTTGGAATAATAAATTATATGCAAAATAAATAAACATATAATTTAAAGTAAACAATTATGGCACAGAGCGTGCTTTTTCTGTGTCAAGTCATTTTGCAATATCTGGCATTCTTTTCTCAATTATTTTACACACACACACAGGCACACAACTGTGACTTCCATTTTCTAGTTTCAAAGTAAAACAGATAATCCACATGGCTTTAAATATTCTATTTATTCTATTTAAATATTCTATTACAGGGTTTATTGAAATGTGTGAAATCTAGGGCAAAAAGAGGTTTGCTAAGTGTACAAACTTTTACTTTCCACTCATTCCAAAAATTAAAAAACACATGAAATTCTTTCACAGTAGAACTAGAATCTCCTCTTTAAAAGGTTTAGAGCATAATAAATACAGTACAAAACGACACTTTCACTGGCACCCGATGACCTCTCATTCATCCAACACATGTTCATGTAGTGCCTTCAACAGGCCAACCCTATAACAGATGTATCTTGAAACTGTGGAATGCACAGAAGATGCTAAGGAGCTCCAAACCTTTGGGTTGGGAAAACATTTCTTCACAGAGGATTTTTAATTGTCGGGCATTTTATATGAAAAATAATGACCAATACCTATTAGCTCACAATCAGAGTAGACATGGACCACACTTAGGCATACACCAAACTTTCAACTCAGTTGGGGATTTCTGAGGGGGCTTTCATCTTATGAAATATGACACATTCACATGACTTTCATAAAAAGAAATCTTGGCAGTGTTAACCGAAAAAGAAAGATAATACATTTGGATTAGAGTTCCTAATTAGAGGAGACTAACAAACGAGTACTCTATTATTGAGAAGAAAGAACAGGATTTCATCTCCTTAATGTTTATAAAAGTGAAAGCCAGCTAGAGGAGCAATATCTATGTAACGACTTTCTCATTTTCTTTTCTGTGATGCCTCTAGATTTATTCAAAGCATTCCCAAAGAACTAAGTTGGCATTATGTTAAAAGGTAAGACCATAATATATTTAACAAGAGCCATAAAATGTTATTTTATTTCATAAAGGAAGTTTTATCAAAATTCACTACCTCCTTGAAACAGAATGTAGAAAATAATCAAACAAATGTCATGAACCAAGTTTTACTCTCATAATTGAGTATAGCTTTTCTATAGATCATTCAGAAGTCTAAGCAAATGCCTATAGCAAAGCCAGAAGTCAGCCTGAGACAGTACACTTATTTTGCTAATCACTCTAAAATGGCTGAAACCAAGACTTAAATATATCTGAGCCAAAATAAACAAACATCGTTGTTAAATACACAGCAGCTTAGGAAACAAAAATGTACAGATGAGATAGATTTTTTTAATGATCTATGACCTTCATATGTAATAGACAACAGTTAAGAGAAACGGTTATTCCAAGCTTGGTTCTCTAGAAATAATGAAATGGATTAAACGTTCTCTGTGATTGAAAGACTTAACAATAAAATCAGTTCATATTAGCTCCAAAATAATACTGATAAGGAGTGTCCTTCAAGAAGGATTTTCTGATCTAATTGCTATTGTCAAAGTTAGTACAGGCTTAAAGCAAATACCTCTAATGTGTACCCACAAATCAGGCAAAATTAGAATAGGCTTTCCCTAAAGACTTGGTAAACATTCAATTAAAACTTAACAACTGTAAAGTGTAAGCCAGCTCCTCTTCTAACAGATATCTCAGTATCTCAAAATTCCTGGAACTTTCACAGGGGTTAAATCTTACTGTTCATTTTCTAAAGGAAAGTGACTGAGGTATTCCCTGAGATAAAGTTAACTTTCACATTAACAGATTTCTTATCTATTGTTTCAATATTGGAAAAAGGAGGTGATGTAATTACCATGGCATTATGCTGATAAGCTAGGTTTCAACTGCTCATAGATGACCAAAAATTATTTTATTGATATATTCGGTCATATTATGAAATCACATCCTATTTTCCAATTTATATTCTACCCTGTTTCCCAATGCTAATATATTTACCTTCATTTTTCTTGATGGTAAAATTCGGATTGTTGACCATTTCTGGAAGAAGACTGTATAAGAAATAATGTCCATTTTTGGGATCATCTTTGTCCATGGCACTCACTGTTTGAATGACCTGTAACATAAAACTTGACATCAGCATTTCTGATGACATCAGAGGGCTTGAATTGCCTTTAAAAGCTGAATGACATCCCTTTTGGTCCAAGGAATCTTTTTCAGTTTTGTAAATTGTCATGGATGGTTTGTGCCAAGCATAAGGAGAAACATTAATCACTTTAAAATCTCAGCTTTGATAAGTTGATGAAAATTAAGGTCATTACCTATGTGTCCATTTGGTGTCTGTGGCTTGAAATAACAAATTTAAGGGTATTTGGAAATTCAACTGGGCAATTACAGGTTTTTTTTTCTAATTTGAGTATATACAAGCATCTAGAATGAGATTTGGAACTGTTACAGTGATTGTAGTGTGGCTCTTGGGAGGATCTTGGAGGTAAAGGACCTAAATCTTGAATCCTCACAACTCCTCTTTTATTTTACTCATTAGATTACAAGTGTTTGCCAAATAGAATGTTCCTTGGCACAAACACTACTGCACCAAACCTTTCTGAAGAGTTGCATCTGTTCCCTCCCAATAATGAATACTGTTTTTAAAACTAGTGGATAACACATGCAAACAATGCTTTGGAGTGTATCCTGAGATGAATAAATTATAGGGATTAGAAGAAATACCACTGTGCAGAGAACTGTTTGGATAGATACATTCTTGGAATCAGTGCCGGTTGAATGTGCTTATTTCATTTGCAAAGCTGCATTAACTTAGTGCTAAGTTGTTACTTGGGATGTCAGAGCATTAGCTTGATAATTCATATTTATGATTCTGTAATATTAATCACTTCAATATGAAACATGGGGCAAGAGCTAATGTAGAAAAAATTATAGCTTACACTTCTATTGTAAATAACTACAACATAATTTCTACAAAAAAGGCCTATGAAGCATGGCAGTCAAGGCAATATCAAATTTACCATAAAAAATTAACAGGGAAATGCTTTCAGGTTTATGAAATTTAGAGAATGGATTGATGATGCCTAATATATTATGTCTGTTGGAACAACTGTGTCCCATTCAATTTTGCCAGTTTTATTAGAGAGAAAAGAATGGATCATTTCTTTTTGAGAAAGTGACATCATTGTCATGTAACATTACCTAAACAAGTGTGAGAACCACAGTTTTAGAACACTTTTAGCAGCTGTGGAGTTTTGCACTTCATCAAGCACATGCTATAAGATAAGCAGTGCATTAAGCTTATTTGAGGCATAAATGAAATAACTTCTCTCAACTTCTATTTCTCCATTTTTAAAATGGAACATATTCTTACTCTGTAGGTGTTTTACTTTTGTCAAGGAGCTTGTGAAATGTTTTAGAATTATACTTACCTTGAGTAACAAAATAACCAAAAAACCCACAAAATATAACTCATGGTTAAGACAATGAGGAGTCATTAATTTGATGGACTCTGAAACAAAGCTATCTTGAAAGAGGTCATAGTTTCACCCCTTACTCATTGTGTGACATTAATGGAGTTCCTTAACTCTTTCTGAAATCCAGTTTCCTTGTATTCCTAAATTACAAATAAAAAATCTTTCTCATAGGGTTGTTTTGATTATTGATGTAAATTCATGTCAATCTCTTAATATAGTGTCTGGTTCCTAGTAAATGTTCAATGAATGTTAGTCATCATCATTATTATTGATTTTTTTAATTAGGGTCACTACCATTTCTTCATGACATAGCACCTTGATAAGTGTAACGATTTAGATGTTGCCCAAACGTGGCCCCAACCTCATCGGAGTAGATAGGAATGCAATTATATCTACTCTGTCTAAACACCTAGCATATTGCCTTGACACTGAAGTGCAGAGAGACACCCTGGACTTCCAGTTTTATAAAGATGAAAGAAAGAAAGTACAAGGGGAGAAGCTGTGAAGCACAGGTAACTCTTTTGTGGACACCCTACATGCACAAATACATAACAGAGCAATTTGACAAGAGCCTGCTTTTAGGAGGTTGTAAGGAACAGAGAGGGAAAAAAAGTTCCTTGTGAGCAGACACGTACCATCCCCTTCTCCCTTTACCCAATTTTGTTTCAAAAGGACTTCTATTCCCAGGTGCACGTGTTGAAGAAGTAACTCCTGAAACGTGTGAGCGCATGTGAAGGAGAAGGGCAAATGAAGAGAGGATTTCTTGATATTCTGGGGTGGAAATCCTTCGTAACTAAGTGCATTTTTATAGTATATTTAGTAGATAGTGCTCCTATAAGTAACACATTCCTAATATTTATACGTAGTCTCCATGAAAAAGACTCATACATGCTGGTGAGTGGGTCTACATGGGTTATTTGATTAGTTAACCCATCACAACGAAAACAAAAGATGCAATAATTTAGCTTGCCGAAATAAAGGAATACCACATGTCAGAAGTTTGGTCTAAACATTACACCTGTAATGAATATGTTTTTTCCACCGTTTAATTAAGCCAGGAACTCTGTTAGACATGCAACTTCTTGAGCCTACTGAACCAGGAGATCTCAAGATGGGGCCTAGAAATCTGCATTTTAAAAGTCTTCTAGATGATTCTGATGCAGGCTTAAGTCTGAGATCCACTGTTTTGAGCCAAGCGAGAAGATTGGTGTTCACAGCTCCCTCATTATTATTCATTAGAAGAGTTTGTATCGTAGAGGAAAAAGTGATGAAATGATGGATCTTTAATTCAACTTCCAAGTATCCCATGAATTGGCTATGGTGAAACACATGGGATAGAGCACAACTCCTTATTATGAAAATTGGCATTTAAAGGAAATAATTTTTTAAAAAGACTGGTTTAAACCATTTTTGACACTTGATGTTATTTTAATGCAGATGGCCATGTCTGGTCATTTTATCTAAAAGTAGATTCCCTGAGATCACTTGAAGGACTTTATGCTATTAAAATGCATTAAGATATTCATATTAAAAAGGCTGAAATTTTCATTGATGTAATAACATCTGAATACACTCAGCTTTAAGCGACAGAAGAAAAAGAACAGATTTATTCAAGCAAGTGCACCTTCACACAAGCAGATTTTATAGGCATGCTGAGTAGATATCACGTGACAAACTGCACACATTTCCCACTGTGAGCTACTATGACATCAGTTAATTTTTAAGTAATTGGACAACTATTTCAGAGAAATGATATAAATATGTCTGGAGAGGTCATAGATATTTAGAACTATATATATAACATTTAATTTAAATCATTTCCTTTCTAACAACAAAGTTAGGATGCAATTGAAAATTTAATGTTTGATAATTTATTGTGGATTAATTTCAAGGGAAGCTGAAAGCTGATATAGATCTTCATCAGAAAAATAAAGCATATCTAAGATGTTGGGATAAGGAAATGAATTTTAGGGCCATGCTTGGATTTCTATGGGTGCAGACTTTGTTCTATTTCTTGAGACTACTGATTTGAAACCGAATAATCTTTCTAAAGCATGAAATTGAAAAAAAACATAGAGAATTGTGGGGCCATATCATACATAATGCTGACTCTGTTTTATGAAAAACCACTCATTGTTTATCAGTCACACTAAACCTAAGTAAGATTGTTTTTATTAGCAGAATTTATGAAACTTGATATTAGACTAGTCTATATTAACTCAAAAATATTTAAGAGCAGTAGGGTATCAGTGTCATTAGTAACTTATCAAAAAACAAGCAGCAAGCAAACAAATACATTTCTGATGGTCTGATCTGTTAATGATATAAGATATATGTGATAACAGACTTCCTGCATCACCTTGCCCCAATATGTCAGGCTGCCTCAAAATCTTGTTGACATTCAGACCTTCTATACATGTATTTCAGCTAAATTGGGGCTTAGAGCTTCAATATTTTGGAGAGTGCATAGGATGAACTCATCTATTCTTGCTGTTCATGTACTTTACTTTATGGGTATGAAGCTTCCCATACAGCACACTGTCACTTTCTCAGGTAAAACTTTATTTTCCTTTTCCTGATAAATCTTTCTGTAGTGATGTGAATTGGAAAGTGGTGGAAAGGGGTTGAATGAGAAGAGAGGAAGTCAAAGGCAGTGCAGAAAGGGCAGCTTAATTTTTGGTTTTCTATTCATTCTTCTGCCTATTATTGCCAATTTATTTCTGATTATCAGTGTTAATTTTCTTGAAATACTAACTTCTATTTATCAAAGCAGTAGTTTTCAATGTGGGGGAGGAAAGGATGATACATGAATGAGCATCATATGGCTCAACACTCAACTTGAAAGTATAATTGTATGAAATTATTTGTATTTGCACACGTACGAGGGCAAAGTCCATAGCTTTTATCAGATTATCAATGGTGTCCATACCTGAAAGAAACAAGACAGGCTAAGAACCATTCCCTAAAAGAGGGGTCTTTGAAAACAGAAATTATGCATACAAGAGAAATCATGTTATAACAATGAGGATGAATTGAAAAAGGAGGAAATATAAGAATTTGAGAAATTGTATCAGAATCCACACAGTGATCCAATTATCCTCAATAATTTCAAAACTGTATGGTATAATTCAAATATAAGCACTGTTCATATCCATTTAATGGATAGTTTCTGGATATTTTTTATCATTTGCTTGACAATCCAGTCTCTACTAAGACTTTTCTTTTCCTACCCAAAGTGTTTTCCATGTCACATTCTGCATAAATACATCCTTGTCTTTAAAAAGTATTAGGTGGCTATTCAGAGCATGTACCTTAGAGGTCTGAGCTATAGAAAATACAACAGGAGACTGTAGATTAGATTTTAAATGTCTCTTTTAAACACTAAGTGAAGGCCTCAGTTCTCTGGGCAGACATTTGGAGGCTTTGCCTTCAGAAACCCACTGCAGAAATTCCAGCGTTTTCCTTGGTTTCAGTCTTTTCCACTCCACTTTCCTTCCCTGAAACTAAGTTGAGGGAACATTATACAAAGCATGGGCTCTTGAAGAATGTGTTTATACAAAGTTTGGATTTTTTCAGTTTCTCCTGTCTCTATTTTCTTTTGGTTGACTCTGCATATCTCGTGTGTATTTTGCACACCTCTGAAATGATTGACATTTTTTTAAAATCACTCCATTTCTTGCTCTGCTTTGAATACCTCATTAGAAGGGTAAAATCCACAGTTTTTTACGTAGCTTAGAAGTCTCAGCTCCCTTTCTGCTCTTATCTCCTCTCCATCTTCCGCTATAGTACTTTATAGGAATATTTCCTGATGCCCCTAAACATGATAAACATTACTTCCCTGGCTGAAAATATATCCTATTATTAATTCTTCCAGAGCAAGATTTTTCCGACAGGGTTCTGTTTATCATTAGTTCTACAGTTTTCTCTGAAGGAAATCTGAAAGATTTTATAATTAACTAGGTTTGGTAAATGCCAAATACCATATAGCCCTTTGGTGATTCACACATATTTACAAATGCAAGGGAATCGTACAGTTAAACAAAACCAACAGAAGATAATGTTTAACTTTGTTTAATTCAGTGTTTCCCAACCTTGTTAGGTAAAACACGCACACACACACATACACACACACACACACCGTACACCACACCATATACTGACACACTATACCCTGACAAGTGTTTCTAAGGCACTCCCTTTAGGAAACGCTACCCTCTAAAACTCCATCGGAGTCATAAAGGCCCGGAAGACTTCAACCTCTCTTTGAAGGTGTTGTGTCTATGTAGCTTGGTGGTTATAGTACTATTTCCATTTGCTTCTCTGCCCTTCCAATAATATGCCAGCTCCTCTTGATATCAGATCTTACTCAATTTATGTCACTAGCACAAAGCTAGGCCTAAAACCTCCTACTCGCTAGTGTCAATTTTACATACTTCAAAAAGTCATGCCCATCAACATGGCTTCAAGGAACAAATGGAAACAGCATACACATGTGCCCCCCTCACTTCCATCCTAAGTTCTTATTCAGTCTCTTGTAGGCTGAAGATAAGACAAAGAGAATACATCAGGCTGTAACAGCCCGAGATTTGTAAATAATCCCTTAAATAATTTTGTCTGTGGATCACCAATCTCTTTTAGGTTAGTGGCCAGAATAAAACATGTGGAATTTGGAAGCACACAAGAGGTCCAGCCAATCTACAGAGGCCGCAAGCATGACTTCAAAAAAGGTTTAGACATTATGTGTTCCTATAAGTTGATTCCAGTAGATTGGAAAAATTATTATATTAATCTACAAATTCACGTAGGGAGGAATAATGTACAAAGCCTTTCTTCAACCTTGATAAATAAAACACTTATAAATTATCAGAGGAAGAGTTATTCCAATACAGAAGAATAGATGTCTTCTGTCACATTAACCCATTTAGGGATTATTTATAACGTTTTGCTCCAAACGAAAGCTCATAAAGATATAACAATAACAACAAAGTACAAAAAAATACTAATAAAGAATATTTTGCTTTTCAGACTATGACACTAGTTAAAATATATACTACTAATAATCACAATTATTTATTGAGAACTCAGTATTGAGCTGGATATTCCTAAAATATGAGAGTTTAAACTAACAGAGGTTACGGCCCAAGGTTATGAAACTAGTAAATGGTAGAGCAGTGACTCACACTTAGATTGTTCTAGTTTGAAACTCTTCCACTATAATTTTTCCACTTATGCTTTTCCGCTATGTCAGAGTTGTGTTCTAAAAGTCATAGTCCTATTAATGACTCTCATGAAATATGTTTTGTTACAAATGATGTCTTCAAATATTGTTTTATCCATTCCACCTAATTTACCATCACCTTACTCCACCCCCAAAAAATGAAAATCGTATTTTATGCATTTTGTTGAGGCCATCAATTTCATCTGTTTTAAAATCAACCCTGTCTCCCTCTTGTGTATGCAGAGAGATCCTGAAAGATGCCTGCTGGCAGGAATGTTAAAATTAAATCTCCTATATTTACTGTTTCATGAGTGTCATAAAATGCCATAATTTCATTTCATTGTTTCACATTTATTAGAAAAAGACCGACAGAAAGTAAAAAATAATAAAGTAGCAAACTCATTCATTGCTGGTGTTTATCAAGGGATAATTATTTTTTACTTTTCTTATTAAGCTTTATTACTCTTTCACTTAGGATTTCATGGAATGCTTTTGGATATAGTGTGTTATTGGTCACAGGAGTTGATTTTTTTCTTTTGAAAAATGTCCACTTTTGATCAGAATCTTATTCTCATTACTATTTTTCCGAGAAGTTTGTCACACAGGTAACGGAATTTCAAAGTCCGCTTCCTTGGGGAGCATTGTGAAAGTGCAGGGACTTAGGCACCTTCAAGAAGATACTTTAAAACGCATCTCTGCCACTTTTCATGGCCTTGGATAAGACCCTCACTCTATTGCAGCTTCAACTCCCATATCTGCAAAAATCGGTTGCAACACCAAACTCCGAGAGCAGGGATGTTGATTATATGTTAGATGTTTGCATGTATCATTTCATCCCTGTAAGCATGCAGCTTTGGCAATCACTTCTCTCCAGCTTCACTGCCACCGTCTTAGACCAGCCTACCATTTTCTATTGCAATTACAGCCGTCTGGATAGTGGTCCTGCTTAGTTGTATGTGTGTGCGTGTATGTGTGTACATTTTATTCAAACATAAACTCTTTGTCCAATCTCATTCTTGCTTATTACATTCTTCTTATTATACTTGCTTATTATACTCATTGTCCTCAGCCACATGTGTCTTCAATTCTTCAAATAAACCAAGGTCTTTCTCCCATCAAGGTCTTTGCCCAGCTTATCCTGTGGTCTAGCAGGCTCTTGCTTCTACTTCTTGTACTCCTAGCCCTTTCTCATTTTTTTTTCAGTTTCAGCTTAAATGATACCATTTAAAAAGTAATTTTCTCGGGGCCGCCCGCTGGCGCAGCGGTTTAGTCCGCGCTTGGCAGCCCGGGGTTCGCAGGTTCAGATCCCGGGCGCCCGCCGACGCACTGCCTGTCAGCCATGCCGTGGCGGCGTCCCATATAAAGTGGAGGAAGATGAGCACGGATGTTAGCCCAGGGCCAGTCTTCCTCAGCAAAAAGGGAAGAATTGGCGACGGATGTTAGCTCAGGGCTGGTCTTCCCACAAAAAAAAAAAAAGTAATTTTCTCTGACAACACTATGTAAAGCAGATCTCCGCTTGTTCTTTGTTCCCTTCTGTCTAGTTGCATTAATGTTTTCTTCAAGCCAGTTTTCAAAATTTAAATTCTACTTATTCATTCTACTGTTTTTAAAAACAATCCCTCTTCCTCATTAAGTTTCACTAGAGAAAGCACTTTTTTATCCTTTTCACAATGTTTCCCCAGGTCATATTCCAATACTTAGCATCTGTAGATGCACATAAATATTGCTCAATAAATAAAAGAATGATTTTTCATTTGAAGAGTTTAGCTTGTGCACTGTATGTCTGTGAGTAAAACAGGTGTTTCCATAGTGATGTCTGAGAAACTAATTATTGAAATATTTGTCACTGCTGAATGAAATAAACTAGAACTGTGATTCCAAAATTTTGTGAATATCCATTACATGCCTAAGCATTGGCTAGATACATATCTAGAAATATAGGTTATTCTCTCTTTCTTTTTTTTGGACCTGTGATATTCCCATGATACGCAAACTTAAATTGCTGTAGTATTGGCCAGAAAAAGAAGGGATTACAAGAGGTAAACCAAAATACTGTTTTAACTCAGACATAATTAACTTGATGCCAAATAGCACGTCTCAACTTCTATAGAAGGTGATGAAGCTTAAATTATACTCCTCTAGATTTATTTATAGTAACATAGGGGGAGCTCTTTTCTGAAGGAAAAAGAGCTGAAGCAGTCTGTTGCCTAACTAATTCTCAAACAATAAACGTTTTCTGAGACTAAACAAGAGGACATTGACTCACACCTAGAAATAGAATTATTTTCAGTTCAGTCTCTGCGTCAGTAAACCATCTGGAGCAAATTACCCTAATTCTGTATGTATGGTAAGCAAGAGGTTAGATCTGAAATAAAATCCTAGAAAGAAACAATTAAGGAGATAAGATGTAGAATGGAGTTATGGAAGGCCCTCTGGCCAACACTGGTCCCTGAAGTTCTCTATTTCTTGTTCAGATTTGCGTCTGAGTGTGCTATCAAGCATAATGAAGGAAGATACTGGCTTCTCCACATCTGTTACTGGTTCTCCCACCCGTCCAGCCAGATTACCATTTTCTTCAGACAGAACCTGGTTTATCTCCAGCTCACTCCTTTTCAGTACTTGATAGCTGTTTCCTGCTCTGGTGGAACGTTTCCTATATTACCAGGTCTTTTCATTAAGATAGCTCCATTTCCCTTCGTCTCTTCAGCCTCCTTTCTGCCCAGATGATTTGAGGTATTTTCTTGCAATTCAATCATTTCTAATTTTATTATGGGTTTCCCAGAGAGAAAACTCTATGAGGAAAAAAGACTGATGTTTAGGGCATTGTTTGCCACTAAGTCCCCCATACCTAGCCAAATACTAGCGAATAGTTTGTGTTCAATAAATATTTACTGACTGACCAAAACCTACCATCTTATTACACACGTGAAATGCCAATCATATATTTTACTTTCTAATTTTGAAATCATCAGCCCATACTCTCATTTCTGCCTTGGACATTAGAGAGGAGTAAGTGAAGAGAATCATTTTATTCATCCTGTTATAAACTGAGGGCCAAGTAGTCTGTAGATGACTCTATCACACCATCATTGAATTAGAGACTAAAGATATATATCATCTTATATCTTTTGATTTAAGATAAAATACCTATAACTATTGGAAAATTATTTTAAAAAATAGAAGTAACGAGCATTCAGAAAATACCATACTAACATTTAATTATGTAATGGAGGGATTATTTAAAAGCAATCTAATTAAAAGGGAGTCATGTTGATTTTGTATAATATGGACTGTGAATTATTTCTGTCTGTCACGGGTGGTTGCTACTCTCGTAAGGCAACACATTCAAGAAAATGTCATCTTTCACTTAGAATCATGAGAAGGTGGTGGGGCACGTATGATTTCCAATTCTACTTTCAAAGTGAGCCTATGCCAATTTTAGCACAGATGTATTATGAACTGGAAGTAAATGCTCCAAGAAGAGGAAGCGGCCTCCTGTCTTTTCTTTTTCTTTCTGATTCTTTGTTTGAATAAGTCCAATTCAGTGGAAAAGAGTCAAACATGGTAGAATTCTCTATGTTCATGTTGATTTTGGTTTTCATTTTGTTGATATTGGTTTTCATTGTATTCAAAAACCTCTTTACAGAGGCTCTCTCAGTCCAGAAGGTTTTTACAGACTGAGTTTTTTTCATGGCTTGTCCTTGATTATTGCTAATGATCTTCAGCTGTGTCATCTCTCAGGCAACTGATCCTCTTCGAGTTTAGCCTTAAATCCATACCTTCCAGGCCAATCGGCACTTCAAAGTCACCTGCACTCCTTTCTCTGGGGCTGGTGTAAAGCAGACATTAATTGTTGAAAAATATTGAGATAACTATGAATTTAGTGCTAATTCTGTTTCTGACATTTGTTTTTCACGAGTGTGTGATCACCTGATAAGGAATAATCTAATTTCAAAGTGAGTCAGTAGTGTATGTGGTATTTTAAGAGACGATTGAAAGTGCATCAATGTTGAACTTATATAAGTAGACACTAGTGTGCACAACAAATATGAATTTTGGAAAATGTTAAATATAAAAATGAGATACTCAATGATAACCTAGGAATGATGTAATGAATCAAACATGAGTTCTGACTAGAACAAAGGATTCAAGGAATTCGGGAGTTGTTTGAACGACAGCATGTGTATAAACCAGTCAGCCATATGTCCAAAAAATTATGGTGAATAGCCAAAGATCTGATCTCTTCATGTAAAAATAAACTCTAATAAACATACCTAAACAGATTCATTTGAGGCTAAGATAGTGCAATGGACACACACACAACATAAACATTTCTTCACAGAATGAGTCATTCATTTTGATTTGCAAAAATCATAAAGCAAAGAATCAACTTTTTTATTTTGATCTTGCATAGGAAAGGTGGTGAAACAATGTATTATTTTCTGAGGATAAGAACTGCTGAGGAATCATTAAAACCTTGGAAACAGTCAAAATCCACAGGGTAAACCTCCAGATTCCTGGAAGTCCAAAGGCATGCATGTCAATATTGCAAGTGAAGACAACGTGGAATATTTGAAATATCAATGCCATTGACTCTCTGAACTTGTGTGATGAGTTTTGCATGAACAATGGAGTTTTATTTAAATTCTAAAGCATTTCACAGATTCTGTATGATCAAAAACGTCTGGGTTATATGTCTGTGATTGGCTACATTACCCCAACAATGATCTGGCCCATACAACCATGTGCTTGAAACTGACTTGCATATATTTTGATCAAACTCTCTCCAAGTCAATCCACCAACTTAGCTAAATAATATTTACTGCCAAATATATATATATATATGTATTTATATACACTTCATACTTAAAAGATCACAAATGAAAATGCTCAAAAGATATGATTGAGGGCAACTCCACATGATGAAATTAAGAAACATTAAATTAATGTTAGAATATTATTAAAAAAACAAGAGTGTATCACTGCTATAGGTGAATGTTTTGATTATAACATTTATGATGTCTAAGTGTTTGACATTAATCAGCTTTATTATTAGGATTTTAGCTTTACTCTGTGTGTATGTGTTATCTTGGTAGATGGAAACAATGCTAATCCTTCAGATATATGAGAGTGTCTAGAGGAAAATGTCCACTGTTTTATAGGAGGTAACACTTTGATCTGTTTTAATAATTATATAAAGTATAGAGCTACAGTGCTATTCTTTTCTTTAGGTGGAAAAAAATCTGACTCTTGTCAGGTAAGCTGCTTGGCAAATAGTAAGTTTAATTCCTAACACCCACATGAAGCACAAGAATAGTTGGATTAACAACTCCAGTGTCATGCTGTCAGCTGCTGTTTATTTAAATTAAAATGTCACCATCCAGAAATAAATTAGGAAGTTGAAAAATGATAAATTTCTTAAACATACAGTACTTTGGCACCTTATTAAAATAAATCTATTACATTTGTGTTTTTTTAGAACTTTACATAGACTATTTCCATTTTGACATTCAGAGTATAGCAAGTTTTGTTTTTGTTTTTGTTCTTTTTGCTTTTAACTCCCTCCCTCCCTCTCTTCCTCCCACCCTTCCTCCCTCTTCCCCTTCCTTCCTTCCCTCCTTCCTTTCCCTTAATTCCTCTTATTCTCTCTCTCTCTTCTTCTGTCTGAATTCATTATCTCTGTTTATGCTATATGAGACAGGTGGAAAAAAAAAGTTCCATTAATACACAATTATCAGATGTTTTACTTGCATGTCTAAAACATCTTGTTCATCTTATGTTTATCTAAATATATCTACAGTTTTACAGATTTCAAAATTCACTTCCTACAACTGGTCTTCCTGGTTCCACAACAAACGTGCCCAGCCCATCAGCTTTTCCCTTGCTTTCTGTCAACCGAAGGTCAAAATTTTGGCCCCAACACTCTCAGACCTCCCCTGCTATCTTCCATATCCTGAGATATTTTAAGATAGTTATTTGGCTCTGAGTTGACGGCACAGCACGTTGTTCCACTCCAGGAGCCAATTTGGTCATAAGTAGAAAGAGAATTAACATCTCAGAAAGAAAAATACTCCCTCTCTGTTCCCATTTGGATGTTTCTTGCCTGTGACTTTGCAGATCATAAATGATGCAAATGCACACTCTAATGCAGGTTAATCAAATATGAGACAGTTGTATACAAACATATTCAGCATTAGCAACATGGAGATATTTACTTGGCCGGGTTTTCCATTTTCACATAAAAATGCCTCATATTCGGATGCGAATTCAGGGGCGTTGTCATTGACATCCAGCACTTTAATAGCAACAGGCACTCGTGATATCTGACTGTGGTTCCCTATGGGAAGGAAAAAATAACATCAGCATTGAGGGTATTTCATTTTAACGTGCAACTCAACTTTCTTCTTGAAAGCATGTGTGTCTGTTTCAACTTCCCTTAATTAGGGTGTTTTCAACATGTTGATTACGAAATCTGACCACTCAATAGGGAAAAATAGCAAGTGCTTGACTGCTTAAAAACAGTATAAATTATTATTCCAAACACCATTTGCTGGAGCTTAGCTTGATAAAAACCATCTCTGAATAATCAAAAGAGTTTTCCCTGATGAAGAAAGATTTATTTATTGAAAAAGTCCATTATACAAAAGGAAAAATGCTGTATGCACCAAAGATTTATCTCTTTGTTTATCTTGGGTAGACTACAACCTATTTTAGTGCTATTAGTTGTTTGACTGGCTATATATTAAAGATGAACATTAAAAACCCAGCAAAAGGCCAGAACCAAATCAATTGTTGGGAAGGCATCCTTAACAATGATAAAAGGGATAATCTTAAAGATGGGGAATCATATCTTCTATGAATTTTATTTTTTATTAAAAATTGACTTTGGGATTTTTTTGGATAAGCTAAGCCCAAGTCATTTTAATATTGTCATTTTCATAAAGATTTTCATCAGTGTAAACAGATAATAATCTTCTAATCTTTCCAGGTCAATTCCAATAGCAGAGAACTTAATACTTAATCCTTAAGTCCTTAAATTTAAAAAGTTATACACATACACACACACACACACACACATATGCACAGAAATCTAGTCCATTAATACATTGCTGACTTGAGCCATGTGATGATTTTTCATTTTTAATAAATGCAATACAGTTTGACTCTGACGGTATGTGATAATCTTTTGATCGCTTGTAAATTACACAGAACACACTGGAGATGGCCAATTATTTATTTGTGTTTCTGTGGCACTGAATATTTATAAGCAAGACAAGAGGGGAAAAGTGTGTGACTTTTGAATGTGAAGAAATAGACCTGGATTTGATACATCAAACTTTACTCTTTTTGACAATTGATTAAATTCAGGCCCTAAAACCTTCTAATATTCATTTTTGGGGGTTAAAAATGAAAGTATTTGTAAAGCACATACCAAATAATCATAGTCATGTTACAAATTAATAGTTGGTTAACCCCATTGACAATGCTACAAAATTTGAATTCAGTTAACTACCATGGCTACACTCCAATAATCTAATTTGATTAACTATGGATGGATGAATATTATCCTGTGGAATTCCAACCACTTCAATAATGGAACATAACCTCACTTCCCAAAAATCAAGCCAATGGTCTTAAATGTGTTACCCGATTGATAGCTTTTCTTCTCCTATCTTCTGTCTAAGGAATTAATTCTTCATTCAGAGAGGAAGCATGTACCTCTCTAGCTTCAATGGAAGGGAAAGTTTAAAAAGAGTATAACGCATGACCCTAAGACAAGGAACGTACGTTTTATGCTTTATCTATTTGAATAAAGTAGATAAATAAGATATACGGCATTGAAATATGGTATAATCATATCGTTAATGATTTACATCTCTTTTCTAGCCTGACCAGGAGCTCACTAGCAGCTGCTAGAGAGTAAAGAGAATATAGTCTTTGCAGTAAACAAACAAGGTTTGGAGCCCCATCTTTGCCTCCTACTTCCTACGTGATCCTGAACAAATTATTTAACCTCATTTTATTCCTGAGGAAACCAAAACTTAAGAACTTAACAGTATTTACAGAATAGTTATAAATATTATATAAGAAAAAATTAAAAGTGCTCAGACAGTATTGGGCACATAGTCAAGGGCATTTTAGCCTTTGCTTTTTGTAACTGTCAAAATCACCGGCACCATGCATAATGAGTGTTTACTATATGCAGTGCAAGATATTTCACATAATCACATCTCATTCAATCCTCACTAAAGAGCTGTGAAGTAGGTTATGTAATTCCCATATTTTAGATGTGAAGACTGACACTCAAAGAATTATATGTCTTTACCAAGATTACTCAGTTAAAAATTAACTCCAAGATGCAGTTTTGGCCCTGCAAATATGAGCCATCTTCACAGTAAAATATTGATGAAGTCTAAAACAAAACATATTTGTTTTTCGTTTGTTTGTTAAAGTAACTAATCAGTGTCATTTCCTCAAGAATGCTTGTATGCTTGTTATAAATATTTATCTCAAGTTTGACTACTATTTGAAGTTTGAGTCTAAATATCAAATACCAAGCTGGATACATCTAATGAGTTGAACCACCACTAATATTCTCAGAATTGCTAATAATCTGCCACAATTTAAATCCCATATTTTTGCTCATGGTACTACTACCCCAAAGCAGAGTTCCTTTAATTGATTAATTTTATTTTGTAACTCTCTGTATTTCAACTCTAGTAACTATTGATTAGTTATTAGCTTATATAACATTCATCTTTCCATTCCACATCCTAGACCAACTCTTGTGTACATAAATGATTATAGGAGCCTTCAATTATATGTTTATGTCTTCAGTCTCTCTAACCACTAAATTAATAAACAGCCGATGATCAACATAGACTTAATAAACTATAAATACAGATAGTGAATAATAGGTGACAATCATAGAAAACTACAAGTACAATGAAAAGATATCACACTCTTGAAACACCATTTTGTTCCTTGAGAAGTAAAGAAAATGCTAATTGTATTGAGTCAGATTCACTGACAATGGTTGATTGGGCCAAGTCTACTAACTATGATATTGTTAGTCTTCCCTCTTTCTCATGTTGCATGTGCGCACGCGCGTGCACACATACACACACACATACAGGTGAACATGCATATAAAGATTTTATTCTCACCATTTTGGCAAAAGAAAAACTATACCACTGCTCTTATTCTTAATTTTCCCTTTTCTCTTTACTTGATCTCACAGTCGCAATAAATTGCAACTACCTCCTAGATCTAGATGGCCAGCAGGTAGTAAAATTCAAGCATAGAAGATGAAGAAGCTCCATGAGCTTCTTATTAGGATAACTTTTAATGTTAAAGTAATATACATTTTCTCATATGTAGTGTCTGGGACAAGGTGGTATTTATTCAGGAGCTCAGATCCTGAGAATAATACTATCTAATTTTTTTTGTTAGAAGTGATGTGGGATTGGGAGCTATCACTTAATGTTGTTAGAAGATCGTGAATGACAGAGAATGTTCTCCCAACTATGGTATTTAATTTATCTCAGTACATCTTTAAGTAAATAATTTGTTTCAATATAGTGGACAATGAGCTTTTTATAAATGATTATATTTTCTTCTTTGGTTTGGCCTGTGGAAAACTCAGAACTAAATTTGGTATCCACCTCTCATAGCTATAACTAATCTCATGGTGTGCGATTTATATATTAGGTTTATCCCAAATCCAATATATTTCTTTACATTTATTTAATAACTGCCCATATTTAATAAATTAATGTCTTCTTATATAGTTGAATTGGATACATTTCTAGATATTTCCTTTTAATTTAGTAGTTTATTGTCTACCTCATTAAAAAAGATTAAAGGAAATAAAACCTAAACTGTACACCCTGGCACTGAAAAATGATATGCCAGTGGAGTGTGATGAGATGGTTAGAATTTCTGTAGCCTTAGTAGTTACCATAAAACATACTGGGCAGTTAACCCTAACCAACAATAATATAATCCCTCCTCTTTCTAACTGTTGAATTCCTTGTTACCCTTTAAGATTCAGCCCAAGCCACATTTCTTCCAAAAAGACTTTTTAACACACAATTCAGTTTTCTTTCTCTTTTAAACTTGTGGCGTGACAGCATGAGGAATTCTACAGAACCAATTCCCAGAAAAGCTGGTAAGAAATATTTCTAAAAAAAATTCAAGTCCCTGGAAAAGGTCCTAAGGACATACGGCAAATAAAGAAACATTTATTCAAGAAAATCTACTATAACTTGGTAAGAGAGTCTGTGGTATTTGCACCAAAACCTGCTCACTCCCTCAAACCTCATAGCTCAGCAAGATGGAAAATGTACTCCAGGCTAAGACAACCAAGAACACAGGGCTCCCTCTCCCCCAAGGTGTTAGTAGAGGGCTGTCTAGCTAGGAGTGGCAGGATGTTGGTATTTCTCATCCTGCCTAGATACCTGTTGCTGAGGCCAAGGTTCTGGGCAATTGCAGGTGGGGGCTGCCTTCTTCTGCCAAGTCGCTATTCATGGGACAGAAATTCTGTGTTGGACAGGATATTACCGAGAGTCTTAAGAATCCTGATCATCCTTGCCATGGCTCATAAGGGGGAAGTTTTATTCTTAGAGAGGTGAACGAAGAAAACTTGAAGCTACCACCTCCCCACTCCTTAGAACACTCAGCTCCCAAAGCAGAAGCGTCACTTAGTAAGAAGCTTCTGAGCCCATAGCTCAGAGGTTTTGCCTGGGGATGGGCAGGTGGCAGGGAGAAGCATAAAGCTGAGTGCGCTGAATCTCTTATAAAGGACCTGACTTCACTTGTAAAGGAATGCAGAGGAGTTCAAGCCCAAAGATGATCTCAAAACAGTGGAGGTTATTGTGAAAGGCAAATGGGAGAAGATTGGTAGATTTGATAGATTCATTGGAGATACAGGCTAAACTGTAGGTCAGCTAGTTGCTGGGGCAAATCAGACAGAGATTCAGCAGGGAGGAGCCAAGTCATCCTGCATAACTCCAGTCTCTGCCTCCATCTTCACAGGGATGTCTCCTCTTCCTACTGTGACTTCTACTCTTCTGTCTCTTATAAGAATACTTGTTATTGGATTTAGGGCCTACTCAAGTAATCTAGGACAATCCATCTTAAGATCTTTAACTTAATTATATCTGTAAATATCCTTTTTCTAAATGTCATATTCACAGGTTCCTGGGGTTAGGACCTGGATATATCTTTTTGGAGGCCACCCAGTCAACTCACTAACTCCCCTCTTCCCAAAAGATAAGACATTTGTGACTGAATAGAATGACACTATCACAAAACTGCTCTTGCCCTAGAAAGCAAAGATATGTGAAATTAATTGTTGTACACGCTTCTTTGAATTCGTTCTTCAAAATATTATAGGATAGAAGCTCAACGAGGTTGAACAACTCCTAACTCCCTCCTGAAAATTTTGATAATACCCTTTTGCCATTCATTCATCCATTCTTTCATTGTTATTCTCTTCAGCTGTTCAATAAATATTTACATCTATATTCCCAGTTACTAAGACAGAGCTCCTGTAATCAAGGAATCCACAGTGATCTAGGAGATACATTATAGTAGTTTGCTTATATCTTCCTCTATCCCACATATTATTCCTTTACAGAATGCTGTGGAAGAACACAGGAAAGAGAAATACTTTCCTATAGTCACAGGAAAGATTTAAAAGAGGGGATGACCTTTGAATTAGCCTTAAATATGAATAAAAGTATCTATGTAAAGAAAGATGGGCAAACTTTTCAGACAGAGGCAGCCATATGTGAAAAGGTCTACAGACCACGCCATCACCAAAAAATCAGTAGTTTCAATGGTGCGAGTGTCCAGAGAAGTAGCTGGTGGTGACATCAGGACAGAAAGTTGAGGCCAAATAAGGAAGAGTCTTCTGATATATGCTAATGAGATTGGACTGTGTCGTGTGATCATTGGCGAGCCATTGAAATATTACTTGACGAGATTTACAATTTAAAAAATTAGCATAAAGCAGACTGGCAAGAAAAGTTATGGTTTGTTTTATTTTGTTTTCCTAATATATGAATGCCCCAGAAATTTACTATGATTATTTCCTGAAATTTCTAAAGCAAGGAGAAAAACAATAAAATAAAACAAACAAGAAACTAGTGTCTCATGTCCCCCAAATACCTCCCAAATGTATCTATATTAGATGAACATGTACAATTGAAATTATTGCAACTTACCATAATTTTCAACACCAGTGTCATATTTAAATGCTGAAAATTCACTTTTATCTAAATTAATGAAATGATGACAGTTCAAATTTTAAAGATATTATACAGTAATAAAATTAATTAGATAAGCTTCTAAGGAAATTATTCATGTCCTTTGTGACTGGCCCCCAAATGTTTGCCTTTCATCTGATACACAAACATTAAATATAAAGATATTATAATTAGAAACTTGATTAGCATTCATTAAAGATTAATTTTCTAAATACAAGAGATGCAACAAAGTGGTCTGGAAGGAAAAGCCCATTTCAACTGACCACAAAAGTCAGACTGTTTTCACATATGATGGAAGAAAAGGCTGAAATGTCACCTAGTATAAACAATGCCTTGACTTCTACCATCTGAATCGTAGTGACTTCCTGTCACCTCTCTGTCACATAGCCTCATGAATTGCCCATTAATTTTGCCCTTTTATAATCAAAGGTAATGGAATACAGCCAAGTCTAAGTTACTTGGGAATTTGCTTCTCACTAGTTTCCATGAGCTGCTGTTTTTGCAGGCATTGATTGAAATAAATATCCTCTCCTTTTCAGACTATAAGAGAGAAAAAATGATTTGACAAATTTAGATATACTGGTGAGGCTCAATAAATAATTCTTGAGCCGTCTACAAGTAGGAGGGTGGAAGCCATGAGCACTAAATTACAGTAAACAAGGGAATGAAAAATAAGAGAATTTATAATTGAATAGGGGATGAGAGGAACAGTGGAAGTTTATAAAATAGGAAGACGTGAACTGAATATATGATATAAAAGATAGCAACTTCAGAAATTTAAAATAAAACTGATGGGAATTTGAAAGAAAGTCTTGGAAAATAATTTCAGTAGTGGATTTAGGCTCTCTAGTGACTAAAGCTAAGACTTTTTGAGATACATTTTGCCCATAAATGGTGTGATAATTTCTAAATCACTAGTGATAGTTACTAATCCGAGGATTATTAGCATAGGAACAGGTTAGAATATAATTAACCAATGGATACCAGCAGGGTAGAAATGCTACTGGGAATATTTTTGAGTTTTTTTTCTCTTTACGGTTATTAATTTTATATGTTATCTCTTCACTATTATGGCAACTGTATTGATGTACTGGTTCAAACACAGTCTTTTGACCCCTTCAAATACATACCAAGAAATTTCTGCCTTCTAGTGTCCACAGAGGGAGCAGTTTACCACCAGAATTTTAATAATTTTTGATTATGTAGAATTGTGAAAATTCTAGCAAGCCAGACTATAAAGAGGAGTCACTCTATTTTACTCGTTAAAATTTCAGTCATATTTACAGAATAGTTTAGAATTAAGTTAGAACTGTAATCAGAGGAGGTTTTAGTACCAAATGTACAAAGCTTGTAAGACATAGCTTTTCTATCAACCAAGTAGTAGCTCTTTCAAGAAAGGGAGAAAAATGCTTTCTCTCACTGTGAAAGTTGTAGACTTAGACATATTTGAAAATTATACTTAAACTCCCTGGAGAAAATGACTCTTAAATGGTGACTTTGGTTCAAGTCCTCATTGACCCCTGTCTGTTTTCCTGACTGGCTGCTAAAAAGCATGCTAGCTGATGACACTGTTTTCAAATGCTCTCTAAATGGGGAGAAAATATGTAGGTTTCTTATCTGTTACATTCATCTTAAGTAAACCCGGAAATAGTGGAGTCCTGCACACCATTTGGCAAGTCCTCCACTCCACCTTTTCCCTACATATCTACAATGAACCTTCAGTATCTGTTCTCCAGCTTGCAAGAGTTGAGGTCCTGAAAACTAAGGTAGGCACATTTATGGTTGCAAAATTTTGATCTTATGGGAAAAAGTTTTAGAGCCATTGAGGTGAGAACTGACTTTATGAACACATTAGCTACTATATATATTTTTTAATGTAAAACTTTAACAGTCACATCTAAATAGAGGCAACATTAATGACAATTTATAAATGAAACATTAGTGATAATGAAAATGGAGCTATTACATTTTCCATTTTTCTATTAATATGTTTCATATAACATACCAACTTTTAATTCTTTATGCATGCTTACAAATTTGTCCTCCTCTGTTGCCTGTGTTCTTTTGTTTTGTTGTCGTGTGTGTGTATGCATAACATGGTTTTTATTTGTTTGTTTTCTTTTGTTTAGTTTTAGATCTGCCTCTCCATTCTACTGTGTATTGCTTTTGCTGAATTTGTGATTCAAAAATACTGACTCCCTCCTTTCTCGGCCCTAAATACATATTTTCTTTTACCTTCTTTATACCTTCTTAATACATCACATCTTTCTCCATACTACAACAGGTGGGGAAATAAAATTCTGTAATGAGTTTATTATTCCTTATATCTCCTTTGGTAATCTTAGCCTTATTTGCAAAAATCCCTAACTCTACTCTGCTACCAAAATTGCATTATGCTTCTATTTCTAAATCCCTAGTAGTTTTCTTTTCCTAATTATTTCAAATAGGATTGATTCAAGATTATTGGAACTGAATCTCTTCAGATTACTTTTACAGTACAATTTAATTTAAACCCTTTATATATATTAGAATCTTAACCAGAGAGCCTCACACACTTTCAGAGGGAATAATGTATAGATTTATCTAATATTCATTTTAAATGCTCGTTCAATACCACCTTACAATAACAATTGCATCCCCAATACGTTCATGCACACACAAACACACACACACTTTATTAGGGGAAAAACTAATATTGTAAACTACCCAGTATGTATTGCATGATCTGCTATGTACTATCTCTCTGAGGTTTGCTGGGTTACTCTGAAGGTATATTTTTCTCAAATGAGAATATGATTTCAGAGTATGTAAGGGCTGAAATCAATCTATATGAATTACATACCATAGGATGTAGTAAAAAAGTATCAATTCTTGAACATCCAATGTGTCTAGAAAAGGGTATTATATGGACTCTACTCAGTTTACCCATATTTTATTCAAAGCCAGGAGTGATAAGGCTGAAATATGAATCCAGGGCAGTCAGATCAACAAGTAAACAAACAAACAAAACTGATCATTCCCATAGGCTCTCTTTGCGTAGTACTTGTAAAACATAATTTTAAAATGTGATAATTTTACTATGGGTCCCTTCCCAAACAATGCAATACCATAATAAACACCAGCAAAAGAAAGGTTTGGCAATTCCATTAACATGAAATTTTCTATTAGTGAATTTACAAATAGTCATATCTTTTTTTGATTCCTGTCATGACTCCCTTAAATTTTTTTGTGGGGTCAACCTTTGTAGTTGAAGTAAGCCATGCAAACAATAAAGTGTATAAATCTTAAGGTTTTATTCAAGTGGATTTTTGTAAAATGAACGTATCATGTAACCACCACCCAGATCAAGATATCCATCATCACCAGCATCCCCAAAGACTTTAAGTACCCCTTCTCAGTCATTACGCCCCTCAAGGTAATTTCTACCCGAATTCTCCTTTTGTGTGTGTGTGAGGAAGACTAGCCCTGAGCTAACATCCGTTGCCAATCCTCCTTGTTTGTGCTGAGTCTGACTGGCCCTGGGCTAACATCTGTGCCAGTCTTCCTCTACTTTATATGGGATGCCGCCACAGCATGGCTTGATAAGCCATGCCTCTGTCCGCACCTGGGATCCGAGCCTGTGAACCCCGGGCCACCAAAGAAGAGCACGTGAACTTAACTGCTGTGCCACCGGGCTGGCCCTCTGATTTTTTAACACTATATTAGTTTGTCTTCTTTATAACTTTATAAAAATTAATTAATATGGTATACACACTTTTATATCTGGCTTCTTTAGCTCAATATAATATTTGTAAATTAATTCATATGGTTGCATGCAGCTGTAGTTCATTCTTTTCCATTGTTTGGAAAATAACTCTATTGTATAAATACACCACAACTTATTTATTTACTCTCTTACTGGTGGGTATTTGGGTTGTTTAGTTTCATGCTATTTGAAAAGCGCTACTATAAATACCTTGTGCATGTCTTTTGCTTGCACAAGTATATGAATTTTGGTGTGTCACATACTTAGGAATAGAGTGAAAGATTATAGGCTATGCACCCATTCAGCTTTAGAGTATGCTGTCAAATATTTTTCTAATGTGGATATTCCAATTTACACTCTGACCAGCAATGTATAAAAGTTCAAGTCGCGGCATGTCTCCAATAACACTTGGAAACACCAGTTACTTGGTATTCATTTTTAATATTAGCCATTGTAAAGGAGTATAGTTGTATTTCAGTCAGATCTTAATTTGCAATACCCTGATGATTTGATGCTAAGGACCTATTATGCTTATTAGCCACGTGTGAAGCACCTGTTCAAGATTTTGCCATTTGGAAATGGGGTTGTCTATATTTTCCTAATTGATATGCATATTATATATTATGGATACGAGTCCTGTGCTAGCTATGGGTATCACAATACTTTCCCCCATTTTGTGGTTTGATTTTTCACTCTCTTAATAGTATCTTTTGATGCATGCCAATTCTTAATTTAATAAAGTTGAATTCATTAGTCTTGCTCTTAGTGATTTCAGTGCTTTTTTGCATCTTATTCATTACTTATATGCCTAATCCAGAACTTGAAAATGTTCTCTTTTAGAAGATAATTACTTTACTTTTCACCTTTACATCTTTAATCTGTCTGAAGATTACCAATATTGATGGTCTCAGCTAGAGGTCAGAGTTCAGTTTTTTGCACTCATGGATATCCAATTCACAATCAACATTATTGCAAGTCCATCTATGGTATATTTATCATAAATCAATTGAGCATTTTTGTACAGGCTTTTTTATGGAACTTTCTGTTCCATTTGTCAATTTTTCTATCTTTATGCTCATATATCCTCTTAATAAATTTATATTTATAACAAATCTTGACATATTGCTATTATAAGTATGATAAGATCAACAATTTTGTTTTTAAATATTTTCTTCATATTTTCCCTGTAAATTTCCATACATATTTTAGTATTATTTGCCCAATTTTGTGTGTGCGTGTGTGAATACGCAGACATAACACACACACACACACACCTGTTGGAATTCTGATTGATACTGCATAGAATCTACAGATAAGTTTAAAGAGAATTGACATCTCTTACATTTCGATCTCCAAAATATGAACTTTTGTATATCCTTCATTTACTTCTCAGTAATGTTTTATAGTTTTCTGTTTAGTCTTGCATATCATTCATTTGATCTTATTACTATTTAGTTGAAGTCTTTTTTTTATAAAAGTACATACAATATTTTCTGAATATAGCTAGAAAATCGAACTATTTTATAATAACTCTAACAATCATGTAAACTTTACTTATTATTTAAAATAATTTCCAGATTTTTTCAAATTTGTAAATTTTCAATTGAATAAATTCAATTTACTCAATCATGTTGCCTGTGAACAGTGACAATTTTATTTCTCCCTTTCCAATATTTATGCTTTTATTTCTTACTTGTATCTTATTGTTCTGGCTCAAACCTTCAATATAATTGAATAAAAGTAGCAATGGAGACAGCCTTATCTCATTTCCAATCTCAGAGAGAAAGCTTTCAATATTTTACCATTAGGTCTGATATTTGCTATATTTTTTTGTATCTACCCTTTATCAGATTAAGTTCTCTTCTATTTCTAGTGTGCAAAGAGCTTTTTTCATGAACAAGAGATGAATATATAACATTTTCTGTATCTATTGAGATTGATCATATGTATTTCTCTCAATATTTTAATTTACTTTAATAGATCTTCAAATGTTATAATCTGTCCTTGTATTCCCTCGGTGTAATATTGTATTTTTATATTAGTGGTTTTGATTTGCTAATATGTTATCTCGGATTTTGTTTATGAGAAGCAGGCTGTTAATTCTCCTTTCTTGTATTCTTGTCAGGTTCTAGCATTAAGATTACTCTGGCTTCATGACATGAGGTGGAAAATGCTGCCTCTTTTACTTCTATCTGATAAAGTTTGTGTCAGGTTCATTTGAGCATGATGACTTATGTGTGAAGAGTTAGTAATTACGGATGCAATTTATTCAAGAGAGAAAGTGATAGACATATTTTTCTCTTCTTCTTATTTATGCCAGGTTGCAAAGGCTGCATTTTTCAAATTAGCCAATTTCATATGTATATTAAACCTTATTTGCATAAATTTTTCACAATGTCCAATTATTATATGTTTAACTTCTATGGAATCTGTAATGAGGTCCCTACTGGTAACTTGCAACTTTTCTATTTTTCCTTGGAAGATATTTTTCACCTTTAGTCATCTTTGCAATTAAACAGCTTTTGGTTTTGTTGAATTTCACTACTGTACATTTGTTTTCAATTTCATTATATTCTCTCCTATATTTATTTTCACCTTACCACTAGTTTTTAATTTTCTATTCACTTTCAGTCTTTTTGAAGTGGATACTTAGATAATTGATTTTAGCATTTCTTCTTTTCTAATACAGACATTTAAGGCTCATTTCCCTCTAGACACTGAGTTAGCTATATCCCACAAGTTTTGTCATGTTATTTTGTTATCATTCCTTTTTAAAATGTGCTAATTCTCTTTGTGATTTTATTCTGTTTTCCATGGGTCATTTAGAAGTGTATCATTTAATTTCTAATGCTTGGGGATAATTTTAGTTATTTTTTTGTTATTTATTTCTAGTTTAATTCCACTGTGTTAAGAAATCATACTCTGCATGTGTCGAGACTTGCTTTATGGCCCAGTTTTTGGCCATTTTGGGTAAATGTTTCAAGTGTGTTTGACAAGAATGATTTTCCTGTAATTTTTGAGTGCAATGTTTTATATGTTTCAATTAGATAAGTTTACTAATCATGATATTCAAGCATTCTCTAACCTTACAATTTTTCTTTTTGTCTACTTATTTGATTAGTATAGAGTTGTAGGTTAAAATCTACATCTACAACTGTCCATCTATCTATTTCTCCCTTTGCTTCTGTCAATTTTTTACTTTTTTATACTTGACATAGTATTAAGTAGTACAAATTTAGGATTTTTAAATATTCCTATTGAATTTAATCATTTATTGTTATGAAATTTTTCTCTTTATTTCTGGTAATGTTTCTTTCTCCTTAGTCTATAGTTGAACTACTTTCGTTTGGTTTGATTTTGCATGATATATCTTTTTTCAATCCTTTCAGTTCTTATATTTAAGGTTTAGTTCTTAAGAAACATGATTTGAAAATTGGTTGCTTTTTTTCCTAGCCTGATAGTTAATGTCTATTAATTGAAGTATGTAGTTTATTTACATTTAGTGAGATTGCTTCTGTATCTGGCTTTTAATTTATTGTACTTTTTAAAAAATTGCTTCATCAGTTCTTTTTCATTTTTCCTCCTTTCTATCTTCTTTTGGATTCATAAGTTTAAAACTTCCATTTCCCCCATTAGCCTATTAGTTATATAGTCTTCTATTAATATTATGTAATTGTAGCCTTAAATATCATATTTATATGTGTCCTTGACTTATTCGAATATACCTTAATGTTTCAAACATTTTATGTACAATGCAAGGACATTCCCAATGCATTAATTGTTTATGCCAATTTGTTATACCCTTCCTATTTCTATGTCATTGTTGTTATATATTTTAAATCTATGTCTAATTTACACATGCAAGGCATCATAATGTATTAAGTAATAAATATTCTTTTTTTAATTACTCACATTTCTACATTATTATATTGCCAGTTAGGCTGGTTTTCCTTTTATCTGGAGAACAGGTTTTTTTTTTACTTCTTTTAGTAAGAATCAAATATATCATATATATTTTTCGAATAAAAACATTTTTATTTAAAGTTCTTTTTTGAGGGGTGGAGAAGATTGGCCTTGAGCTAATTCTGTTGCCAATCTTTCTTCTTTTTGCTGAGGAAGATTGGCCCTGAGCTAACATCCACGCCCATCTTCCTCTATTTTGTATGTGGGGCGCCACCACAGCATGGCTTGATGAGCAGTGCATAGGTCCACATCCAGGGTCCGAACCTGCAAACCCCAGGCCGCCGAAGCAGAGCGTGCAAACTTAACCACTATGCCACCGGGCCAGCACCGGCCCCTGAAGTTCTTTTTCTTGATATAAAATTCTGGTTTGGTATTTATTTTCATTTCGCCCTTCAAATATGTCATTTTTCTCCAACTTTCATATTTTTTGTTATAAAATCAATTGTCAGTCCTTGAATTCCACATATCTTACTTTTGGGGCCTGACTTTAAAAGAGTCTCATTGTCTTTATTTTTCAACAATGTTAACTATGATGCACCCAGCTGTGGTTTTATTTGTATTTTTCCTGCTTAGATTTTGCTGAATCCATCACTTAATGTCTTCTATGCAATTTGAAAATGTTCGACCATTATTTCTTCAATTACTTCTTCCCTAGTCTTCTTCCTCTTTTGCTGGAACATTACTTACAAATATGTTAGACCTTTTCTCTATCACTTATATCTTATGCACCTCTTTGTTTTTTTATTTCCATTTTCTGTGATTCTTCCTGATTTTTTTGTTTGTTTGTTTTACTATCCTAAATCTGGTTTGCTAATCCATATTTCTGCTGGATCTCATGCTATGTTTAAAGTATAGATTGAATTACTTTAACCGATGGAGTTTTTCAGATTTAGACTTCCTCTTTGATTATTTTTATAGATTCCAATTCTTTGGTCAAAGTATCCGTATCATCTGCTATTTTCTTGAATATATTAACTGTATTTATTCTTGGGTCCTTGTCTGATAATTCTAATATCACTTGGGTTTTTTTCTGTTATCTGTTTTCTAATTTTTGGTGGTTTGGTCTTCTTTCATGGCACAACTGCTGATTTTTAATTGAATTTTGGAAATTCGATGTGAAAGAGTGTTATCTTCCTTCAGACAAGGTCTGATTTTCTACTTACAAAAAGATATGTAGAGAGAGATCCCTTGATACTGTCGAGACTGGATTTTAGAATCTATAGGGGATGATTTAATTTCCGGCTTTCCCTTACTTCTACAGCCCATGTTTTCTGTTAAATTGTTAAAATATTTGTTTAGTTGTATAGCCTGTTAGCACATGTTCTCTGATGGGTTTCAGATCCTCTTACTCCTGCACATTTTAAGATTTGGTAAATGCATCAAGGGAAAAGCCACCCATAATGTTCTGACTCTTCTCTTCAAGGACCTTCTCACTGTATACCTGGCCTCTCAGTTTCTGGTCACCTCGGTAGCCCTGAACTCCAACTGTTGTCTCCACAGTCCCGTGAGACCACCATAAACTCCAGGTCACTGATTTCTCTTTGTTTTCTATGCCCTGTTAGTTGAATCAGTTACAGTCCTGAAGGGAATAAGCAGTGCTAAATTTAGGAGTCACCTCAATTTATTTCCTTTCTCTCTGGTCTCTTGGCTTCTTAAGTACTGACTGCCTTCAAATAGCATTTTTCCCCCCTAACTTTTTAGTTATTCTCAGTGAGAAAGATAGTCTGATATAAGCTACAAATCATAGACATAAGAAAAATACTTAATTTTTCCCTGTCACATTGTGGTGTAGTGTGTTCATCATTTCTCCAAGAAAATTCAACTGTAAATCACCTGTACTTGTCGAACAATGGACAAAATATTTTTATAAAATGACCCTAATCTTCCATGAATTAGTGCCCAGCAGAATTCATGTAAGGTAATTAAGACTGTGTTGTCTTTAGTTAATGCTCTGACTAGAAAGCCAGATTCATCTCTTGAGACTATGTTTCCTCAGTCTATGCTTTGGTTATAATAAATTCTGCATTTGTTGTGACAGTGGACCAAGATATATATACCATATGGATTTAAAAAACATATACATAATTCAAGATAAATGATGAGCAGAGCTAGTTGAAATGACTCCAGCGCAGCCCACCACCTCACTGTCAAGTACATGATAATAAAATGGATGATGTTGATTTAGTCCCAGATGTTAATATTAAATGGCTTAAATATATGTAAACATAGATATACATAGTTACATCTACACATTACATCGCTACTTCCTCCAACTGCATTTGTATCCACAAACCATCTGTCTATCAATGTATATTAGAAAGGTAACTCGATACAGAAAATTATATATCTTTTAATAAGATTTAAAAAGACATACTGGGTGAAATATGCAAATCTATAAGTAATAGGAAGGCCTATGTATTTTTCTTTAATTTATTTCAGAGGCAATGCAGAGCACCTGTACGGAATGGCACTGTGCAGCTCAGAATGTCTGCAAGTCTCTCTTTTTGGTTATAGGTAAAAATTGGGTGCTAGCTACACAAAACTCATTTTTAATATGCCTACCTTGTTTAGGAAGATTAATAAATTCTTCGTGGACCCAGTAAATCTATCATGCAAATTTGCAATGTAGAGCAACAAAGATGCTGACAGGGACACAAAATGTCAAGCTTATTTAAAAACATTATGAGAAGGTGAGAGAACGTAGGCCAATACTGGGGTCTACAATGCTGTTAGAAAAATAATTGCAAATAATGGAGAAAGAGAAAAACTGTTAGAGGTTTATTTTTATTTACTTAATTTATGGAGGATGGGAAAAAGCCATGTACACTACCAGAAGTACTTTAATTTCTAAAATATCAGATCAAAGACAAAAATGAAAAGTGATTTTTTTTCCTTAACACACCAGCAAAATAAGTAATTTTATCCTTATATATTGGCACATTCCTCATAGAACATTAACAGTTTGATGTAGATTTTTTCCATCACTATACTGGAATCAGTCAGTGGAGAATGAATCACTTTAGTTGACTTCTTCTTATGAGCTCCATTAGGTGATAGAGAAAATTATATGTCTGAGGACCAAGCTCTGAGTATTCTTTACATAAGCCTTACTTAGTACAATCAAACTGATAGTGAAATCCTACTTGCAAACCCAATCCTTACTCCATTAGTAATCCATGTCTGCCGCATCAGAATGTGGCCATCCGTATCATCATCATCTTCTTCAGAAACTATGTTCTGTTTATTGGACACTTACTCTTAGGCACCATGCTTTCATTTTCATGGAGAAAGTATTATAATTATTCTCTCATAAACATTAAACATATGATAATTGTCATTTTAAAAGTAACTGTTCCAACTACCATTCATTCAAAAATATTGACTCTATACCTACTGGATGCCAGGTAGTTTTCTAGGCATTGGAGACACCAAATTAAAATAATAAACAAAAAAACATATTCTATTATATTCATACATAAATGAGGGGGGTGCTCTCAGGTATAGATGAAACTTAAGAACAAAAACCAAACCAGGTGAAGTAAAAGAGAGAAATGTTGGAAGTGGGTAGCCTTTCTATGTAAGTGCCATTTCACCACCAAACTTCTTTTCCCTCATGCTTACAAAAGATATACACAGGACTGCATTATCAAGTTATAGGTGTGTTGCCCTCCTTTCTCTATTTTTTTTATCCCAGCAATCAATTCTCTCATTTCTCTCCTTACAAATCTAACAATTTGACCCTGAGCGTTCATCCCCAATGTGGAAATGAAATGAGACCGACTCCTGTTTCTTGGTGATTGCTGGGAAACTTTATTCTCAGCAGCAGACCCGTTGGCAACCAGTGATGATCACAGAGTAATGGCTTCCAAAGATCAAAGGTCAAATATGTGCTTGTGTATTTTTGCCAACTGATGCTACAAGGAAGGCATAGCCTATTTTGAGGGAAACATGGGGACAGGGAAACACTTTCTAATTCCCTTTTATAGAGGGAACAAATGAGTTCATTGAATTCTGGCATTCAAGCTAGAACCTACAATACTGTGAGAGGGTGGAATAGTAAATTCAATTCATTTGAAACATCTACAATTAAGCACTTAGTCAGTGTTTCTCAAATTCTTGTGGATCTCAGAATGTTTGTAAAACTTGACTCAGTAGGTTTGGTTTGGAGCCCAGAAACTTTTATTAGAAAAGAAAGTCAAAAAAGGACTCCAGAGCTTGGAGCAGGCTTAATGTAATAAGAACCATAGTGGGAAAATCCTTCTTCATTTAAGATTCTTCTTCTGTCTATACTATGAATCTTGTGAGGGTTTGAAAGACAGCATTAATGCTTGCTGTATTTTTATACATTCTCTGTGAAGCTTTGATTCTAGAAAGAAAGAATCTGTCCCAACATCCCCTCTGGCAGTAGAAACTTAGACTTTAAGTCAACTGGTAAGCATGTTTTATGGTTTGGCAAACCCAGTTATCATTAATAGAATGTAAATTCCATCCAAATAGGAATTTTAGGTCTTTTCGCTTCACTGTTATATTCCGCATATAGAATAGTACCTGGTACATAGTAGGTCACCCTGAAGTCAAGGTAATATCTGTTTTAGGGGATTATTGAGAGGATTGAATCAATCACATATGAAAACACCAACCAATCACAAAATATTAAAACAGTTAGGTCTTGTTTGGTCCTGTGCTGTATTTTGCTCCAAGCCTTCAAGTTACCTTCTTATGGATTCAACTTCCTCCGAGGTCCTGTCACCTCAGTCCCTAATCCTACAAACACAATGTCTCATCCGTTATTACGGGGATCAGAAACCATATCAGGTAAACAATTCTTTTCTAGAAATTTTGTATTTTACCAGGCAAAAGGAGAGAGAACAAGACTTGTTTGTACATGGAGGCACATTTTGGCTCACTCTAAGAAAGTGTTTTATAACACAAATGCTCAAGGCAAAACTAATCGCTCTTCCAAGGTAAAACGTTTCTGATCCCATAGAATGAGGGCCGTGACTAGAATGAGTACTCATAGAATAAGTGCCAGATGGTGAATATGGGGTAGATTTTAATATTGGCTCTAATCATTAAATTAACACAAACATTGCCTTTTATTCTGCCTCATATTTACCTGTCAAATTTATATGGGGAAATTTACATCTAGAGTTGACACGGTGAAACTAAGTTAGGAATTGTTATAATAATTTTCCATCTGATCTGATTCCTACATGGAAATTATAGGTCAGGCATTCACAGCACTACAAATTACTGTTTTTCCTATAAGCAAGTTGACTCTGATTTATTATACATCATTTCAGGATTTTCCCCCACTAAATTCTTAATCTTTGACTCATGATGATGTTGCTCCCAGAATTCTCTACCAAAAAAACTAAAACAAATAAAAACCCTACTAAAGAGTTCCACTGTGTAGTTTCTCATCCCAACACCCATATTTATCTCTAATTAAGAGTTGCATGAGAGCAACTCAGAACTGTATAATTTCAAATATTGCCGAACCAGGTGATTTTTCATAACTATGTGAGGATAGAAAGCTTCTATAACTTTTAATTTCTTGCACATAAACCTTCATTACAATTTCTTCTCAGGAAATTGTTGGAATTTGCTCAACACTAAAAAGAATTAATTGCCTAATGTATTAAGGCAATTAAACAAATCATCTCATCATATGAATAACAATGAGAGTAGTTTCAGGGTAAAATGGAAAAGGAAGGGAAGGAAAAAAGGAAGCTAACAATGATAAACGTTCAGTTAGCCTTTATTATTTAGTTAGCGTTAATATCCATTTTAGAGATGGCAAAACAAAGGTGAAGAGAATCTGTCTCACTTCCCTGAAGTCAAACAATTAAAAAATACTGATACAATACAGGGTTTGAAATTCATGTATGCTTCATTCTAAAGCACATCCAGATCTTTTGCAGTTATACAATATTTGCCTTAATTTTAGCTTGATATAGACACCATAGAAGTGGAGTTACAAAACCATACATAGAAGAGAAGATTTTCCTCTAGAACTTTGTCTGGGGTAAAATAATTTGCCACAAGTACCCTTTCACCTTCTCTCTATTAAAAAACAACAACAACTGTCTGAGAGATTAAAAACACTGGCTTAACAGAAATACGATACTCCTATCTCTAAGATAAAAGACTGTCCTATCACATTTTGAGCCATCTTGATACACTAAAGGGTCCAAATGGGCAGAATGCACTAACATAGTAAGTAGAGTAAAAAGTTGGTTTATAGAGTAGCTGCATATAAACAGTGTGGTGACAAGAACTCTGGGCCAGCATGCAGGGTCAGGCTGAGATTAATAACATGTTTTTTTAATTGTCTGAGTCTAGCAGGAAACATTTTTCCTCTCTCTGTTTCACACTACACTTTATGAAAACAAAGGTAATTATATTACACTGAGTTGTGTTGAACATTCCAGTTCAAATATTTGAAGATTTCTATGAAAACTAAGCATGTTATTATACTACCAGTTAATTATCCAATGGAATTAGGTATTAGCCAATGCTCGTTAAGCCAAATGATAAATGTTAATAGTCTAGTCCTGATTTATGTGTTCTCCCTTCATTTATTCAATCAATCATTCCTTCATTCAACAAATATTTATTGAATTTTAAACAAATACTTATTTAATTTTATTGAATATTTATTACCAGATACTCTTGTAGCTGTTGGGGAGATATCAGTTTACAGCATAAGACATTCTACCCGTGGGGAAGAATTCATGAACAATATACATTATAATAAGTAAATTATATGACATATTAGAATGGATTAAATGCCAACAAGAAACAAATAAACAGGGTAAGAATGATCTGGTACCAGTGGTGGTAAAGGTAGGGCTTATTTGAGCAAAACCTTAAAGATGGAGTTAATCATGGCTATAGCAAGAAGATGCATATTCCAGACAAAGGAAACAGTTATTGCAAAGATTCTAGAGGGAGAGCGTGGCTAACGTTTGGAAGTAGTCAATCACAGATTTGTGGATGGTTAGCAAACAAAATTATTTTCTTAGGGGTAGTAATAGACTTGCATCTAATAGTGACAGGCTTCAAAGGGAATTAAGCAGCATCCTTTTCTTGATTACTCAATTGAGATAACGTAGGGCAAAACTACTTTAGGTTTTAACAAAGAATTAGCCTTGGGTTATTAACTTTAAAGTATACAACCAACTGCTGTATTCTAGGATATTTTATTTCCTAGGAAACCTCTCATCTGATATATCCCCACCTCAGAATATTTGCAAGAATTCTGTACCCTTTTCTTTCCACATATCATGATAGGCTGATATATTTTTTCGCTTTCTGAATAGCATTTAGCATATTATAAGCATGTAGTTAAAGACTCTATAATTGTATCCAAAAAGTAGCCATTGCGATTATTTACTCATTCAGTGAATATTTGCCAATCATTTATAATGTGATCCTTGGTATGCTACGAGCTATGAGGATTATAGAAAAGTGTAAGATTCAGTTTTTGCCCTTGATGACATTAGTCCAGGAGGGAATAGAAGGCACAAATACAAATAACTGTAATTATGAATTAGATCATCACTGCCTTCTCTGAACTCCCATGTAGTTGCAGCAACATATATAGCTTCCAAAATGATGTAACATTTGATCTGAACCTTGAAGGAAAGTAATATTTGGAAATGCAGAGAAATGATAGGATATTCAAGGCAAGAAATAACATTGTCATGAGTAAAGTTCAAGAGGTAGGGCAATGCACACCGTGTCCAAAGGTCAAGTGATGAGTAACAAGGGTTTTGATACAATAGTGTAGATATAAGACATTTATGTAGTTTTTGGGTGGGAAAAATTGTATAGTATTTCATCCCAAAACATTTTCCTCAAGTTTAAAACCATAACCACATATTATTATTGATACTTGATATTTCTAATAGAAGTTAAGTATTCTAAAGGAATAATCCCTCATTTAAACTGTTTTATTCATAAAGAGGCCTTTAGAGAATATGTTCATGTACATGATAAAAATGATAACTAAGTAATTGCAAGTTCAGATTTTATAACACAAATGTATTTTGCATCTTTAAATTATGATTAGTAAATAAATACCACATTTTATGACTCAAATCCAGCTAGTGTAGCCAAAAGTGAGCAGTAGGATGAGCATGTACAATGTCAAATAAAGTCTGTAAGGTACTTGTTTGTGTAGAGGTAGGAAATGTAATAACGATAGTAATAATGGAAACGACAAAAGCACTAGCTTTCATGTCTTTATCACCTACCAGGTATCATATTGGATATTATTATATACTACCTCTTACCCTATATGTATTTATTTAGTAAAAATTGATTTGCTATAACTGT
This sequence comes from Tapirus indicus, assembly GCA_031878705.1. Taxonomy (NCBI): domain Eukaryota; kingdom Metazoa; phylum Chordata; class Mammalia; order Perissodactyla; family Tapiridae; genus Tapirus; species Tapirus indicus. The sequence goes on along the minus strand of CM062927.1, from coordinate 23,398,426 downwards.
ATTCAAGGTGAAGAAACTAAAAGTAGTACTTACAAGAAATAAAGGCAGGACTCCCAACATTTCTCAACCTCAGTGTATGATCTCAAACCGAGTTTTGTCTAAATATAAAATCCCTCCCCTTTCCTCAGAAAATACCTGGGTTCTCAAAGGCAGAATCCTTTCTAATTTCCTTCACATTTCACATAAAATGTGGGCCTGTGTTTGGTATATAATGGTTAATCAATAGATGTTTATTAAATCACTACCTGAATCAAAATGTAATTAATAGATTGGTAAATGGTGGGATGGATAGATGGGGGGATGGGTGGACTGATGAGTCAAAGGAAGAATATCACCAGGAGCAGTAGGTTTTGCTTAATGTAAAATATAATAACTCAGAAGCTCAAGTCAAGATGAGAGATGTAAGGCAAAAAATGACTCTCCTCAAGTAAAGCTGCATGGTGCACTCAGTTCATAAGAATTAGGATGTGGTCTCCAGACAAGCTCAGACCCAGTAAAGAGTGCAAAGTATAGTGCAAATGCCAACTATTGGTTAGTGGGTGAGTATTGGTTTTAAGAAAATTATAATTATCTTGAGTCACAATTAACATATTTAAAATAATCAAAAAACAATTTATTGATTGATCCATGTGACTGATTATTAGTATTTATGTATGTGTGTGTATATATGTATACATATATTTATTCATAGTAGTGGCATAGTTTTATACTATTTTTTCTAGTTAATTCAAAATAGAAAAGTTGATAGCACAAATTTAACTATTTGAATTCTCATATTAAAGAAAAATTTACATAAATTATAATTTAGTGATATAAAGTTATATGTAGTCGGTAAGATGAAGTATATAAAGATTTTTTAAATTGATAGCACGGGGAACACAGCAATATAAATTGCATATAGGGTGATTTAAAATTATGTAAAAATACTGAAGAGAAATATATTACATGTTAACAGTGGTTGTCTCTAGGTTGTGAACAAAATCATAGTGATTTTTCTTTTCCATTTCTTTTATATCATCCATGAATCATATTTTTAATCAAGAAAAAATAATTGAATCTTATTTTATTTTTAGTAATAGAGTTTTTTTTTACCCAAGTTGTTATTTCCAGTCTCTCAGAACATTGACACTTGGTACATTTTTGTGTCCATAAAACATATTGTACAAGCAAGATTTTCTTGTACATTTTCTATACCAGTTGCCTTTTCTCTCCCTTTTCAATAACCAGCAGGATTTTTCTACTACCAAATATTTAAGGTAAATCTGAATTCATTTGTCATCCTCTCCACTTGCAAACTCACTTTTCATAAGATTGAAAACCTTTTCAGGAAATTCCCAATATTAAAACATTACATAGAAAATTACTATGAAAGAGAGAGAAATCCCAAAGTATCACTACGAGAGGATAATTTCTTTTTTAGACTTTAGGAGGCAACAGAAACACACACACACACACACATACAAAACTGTAATGTTTGATTATCCAATGGCAAATTATTGCAATTTTGTATTACATGTATAATATCAAGATCAAAATTCTCATCTAAAGATAACAATTATGTGGTAGTGTCATATCTAACATGTGCTATACCATCAGATTAAATGGAGAATGTATTTTGTCTGAATCTCTAGTTTCTCTTCACTCTTCTCCCTCCACAATGTTTCTCAAAGTGTACTGCATAACTCATTCATATTCAAATTATTTGAGGTGTTTACAAAAAGCATATAAAATTGAACTCAACAAAAGTCCCAGTGAATAAGAATCTCTGGACTTGGGAAATGGGATTCTTAGTTTCCTAGAAGTTTGGCAAACACAACTCCAGCTTGTTGTCCACATATATTTTTCATATCTTGAAAAAAACCATCACCCAACCATACTTCCAATAATGGGGCCCATGCAGACCCCTGCACTTTACTTCTTCAGTCTCTCTTTTTGGATACCCAGAGTTCTGCATTAAAATGTCATTGCAGTAAGGAAATATAGACCATGCATTGGTATCTACATTCTATTTTTTCATTTACAGTACATTGTCTCTGCTGACTGTCACAGATTCCTCTGAGTTAAGTAGGACAAATGTTAGTAGTATTCTTTGTTTACAGAAAAATTAAAAAAGGTTTAGTGGATATAAGAAAAAATCCCAAGATCACATAGCTGGTTAGACTACAAGACCAGCCTTAAAGCAAGGACTGGTTTTATCCAACGATAAAGCACAAAGAACATATCTAAAGAGGTTTATGAAGGAACAGGGAAACTACATGGATGCTCTCAGCTTTTAGAATATTCTAAAGTTTTAGGATTTATAACTGTAAGAGTATTTAAGAAGTATTTCATGATATTTACCATTTATTAATAAATAATTAATAGTATTATTTAAGATTTTAAAAGTAGTTTGAGACTATCTTGCCTTTCTAACACAATACTTTTGTGTGATCCAAATTAATGTGGTAATCTTAAAACACGGCCCTCAAATTTTTTGACATGCCTCCCATTGTAAGGTGGGGTATATGTTCACTTTCCTTAAATATACGCTCTGTTACTAATTAATAGTATATTTAAAAAGTGACATTATGCCAATTTCTAGACTCAAATCTTAAAAAGCTAGCAGCTTCCTATCTCCCATGGGATACTTGCTATTGGAACACAGACCTCAGGCAATGAAGAAGCCCAAGCTGCCTCTTGGAAAGGCAGCTGACAGCCAACACCAATTTGCCAGACATGTGAGTGAGCCATCTTGGAACTGGAAGGTCAGTCACGTCCAAGCTGTCCCAGGCTGACACCACATTCTGCAGAGACAAGATGACCCTGAGAAGCCCTGCCCCAACTTCAGATTTGTGAGCAAAATAAATGTTTGTTATTGTTTTTATGCAATTAAGTTCTGGAGTAGTTTGTTATGTAACAGTAGATAATCAGATCAGATTTTAGTGTCTGGAAGTAAGGTGCTACTGGAATGAAAACTTAAAACATGTGGCATTAGCTTTGGGACAGGTGGCAGACAAGAGCTAGATGGATTAGGACCGTTAGTGAAAGCCTAAAGGGCCCCAGGGAGAGTGTTGAAAGACTAAAAAATGTGAGAAGGCTGTTGGTGAAGTCTCATAGTAAATAAAACAAGGAAAGTATTATTGGAAGTTGGCGGAAAGGAGACCCTTATATATGGTGGCTAGATTTTTGACCACGTCACCTGCAGGTCATCTGGAAGAAAAGGAAATGTACCTAATATATTTGACGATCTAATTAAGAGATTCCAGCCAGAGGCAGAATTTTTTAAATGCCACATGGCTTCTTCTCATTGCCTAAATAAAACCTGAATAAAGAGAAATTAGCTAAAGAAGGAACTTTTCCACCAAGACTGGTTGGGTTTGTAAATAAAACTAGTTTTCATTTGCAGCATCTCAAGAAAAAAACAATTCTCAGATTAACAAATGTTTCAGTCCACAGGTCAAATAGAGAATGGGACAATAGGATCCTTTGTCGTTCATATCTCAGAAAGACCTGACGTTCCTGATGGGAACTTTCAGAGTGATAAGAGTCCCTGTGAGGATTTTATGGACAGAGCATGTCTCACAGATCCTGTCTGTTAAGAATCTTAAGAACATTGACCATAGCAATTTCACTAGGTTCCCAAGGTCAACAAGGGCTCATCTTGAAGAAATTTGTGCATGTAACTCTTGTCTAATGAAGTGGATTATAAATTGATTTGTTAAAAACTTACAAAGTCTTTAAAGGAAATGTATTGGCTTTCACTAATCGAGACAGTAAACAATGAAAAGAGGCCACTGGACTCTCAAACATTTATAAGTAGGAAGCAGATTGAGAAGACATCTCAGCTATAAACACAGGTAGTTTGTGAAAAAGAAAATGATTCAGAGGGCAGAACCAAGAGCCATAGGGTAGAGTCAAGAGTCTAGAAGAATTAGTTATTGAGAGAAGTACTGGATACAAGAAACCAGTGATATGCACCCAAGTGAATTCAAGAATCACTATTTACCAGTGATTGCTATGTAACTTCCATCTTCTCTCTTTTTGAATAATGGTGTCTATAGATATCATCCCCATCATGTCCCACCAATATATTCTGGGTATGTGGAAGAGAGGCAACTTCTCTGTTTATCTCACAGGTCTTCCAATGGAGAAGAATCATACTCTAGGAGTTTGACTCAAAGAAGCACACCTATGTTTAATTTAGATGATAAGATCGTTAACTTCAAGCCTGAGGCTGATGCTGTAATGAGCCAAAATGCTGGAGTGTGTTAGTAAGAATTTAATAATTTCTGGCCAAAGGTCATTTGTGGTAGTTTTAAAACAGGGCATAAAATTATTTAACCTTCCTCTCATTGAGTCCCTTCCCGGAATCTGGGCTCTGTGATTGCTTAAGCAATAGAAAATGGCAGAAGTAAAGCTTTGTCAGTATTGAAGCCACCCAAGCCATAACAAACTGGTAGATTTCACTCTCCATCTTTCTTGGTATGGTTGCTTTTGGAATCGAGACACAATGGAATCAGACATCAAGTCACCCCCTGAAGAACCCACATGGAGATGAACCAAAACAAATATCAGTTTCCCAGCCATTTGAGTGAACCATGTGAATGTCCAAGACCAGTCAAGCCACCCAGGTTGACACTGTGTGGATCAGAAATGAGCTGTCCTCATTTTGCCTTGCCCAGATTACAGACTTGTCGGCAAATTACTTGGTTGCTATTGTTTTAAACCACTAAGTTTGGGGATGAATTGTCATACAGTAAGATATATCTGGAAGAGAATTTTAACAGTACTCATTCTGAATTTGAAACTTTTAAATATATTGAAGTAGGATCTCTTTTTATTTTAGTTTCAGTAGGTAACGTTAACTATTTACCATGTAGTCATCTGTAGTGTAAATATAATTACCTGAGGGAGCATAAGAAACATCTAGCAAAGCATCTGACATGTTAATGTTAAATAAACAAAAACCACTCAAAACATGGGTTAACATTAATTATGAATATGAAAAATAGGAATAACATTATTTTATTCATAAATTTATCTTCAAGAAAAGGAAGATGGAGAAAAAAGAAAAAACAAAGAATGAAAATTTGAGGTTATTGTGTTTTCAAGAAAAGTCTCTATTTGCAAAGCCATAATTTACCCACAATTCTTTTCCTTAATAAAATCAATGTTATGGGACACACGAGCACACACACATTTTCATATGACATTGATTTTCACATAACATTTATCATAATATATATGTATATGTGTGTATAATTTAAAATTAACTGTAATACTTTGAAAGATAATACCAATCTTTCTGATCTGGTTTACATAATATTTGATCAGCAAAAGGAAAGTATGGGTGGTCATGGGAGGAATGATTGCGAACATCAGTGTTCCAAATACTAATGCTGTGTGGGTATTTAAAAAAAAAACTTTTGTCCAAGTTACAAATGGAGCCCATCCTTACAGTGCAGAAGATCCTACTGTTTGATTTAGTTACAACAAATTAAAGATTTAGAGGTGTATTCACAGTGCATTTCCAAGAGATTTCTTATTTTAAAAGTCTTGGTGTTAAGAACCAATTCTGGCACATTTATGTTAGTGTTCGGCCATTGGAAAGGGGAGGAGATCTGTGTGAGCCCCTCAACTGTAAACAATCCCTGAAGTTAAGGACCTCCTTTATTGGGAGAGACAGATATTAGGATCACTTGGGAAGGTTTCAAAAATACAGATGTATGGGTCCCAGACTATACTAAAGAAAAATACAGTGGTGAGACCAAGGCACTAGTAAGCTTTAAAAAATTCCTGTTTGTTATATATTGTATGATTCCATTTATATAACATTCTTGAAATGACCAAATTATATAACTGGAGAATATATTAGTGATTGCCAGGGATTAGTGATGAGTTGTGGTTTGGAAAGGAGGTGAGTGTGGTTATAAAAGTATAGCAGCTCGTGGTGGGTGATGAAACTGTTCTATATCTTGACTGTGGTGGTGTACACATGGACTGACACGTGATATTGCATAAAACAGATGGCACACACATACATACACACACTAAGTACAAGTATAACTGGGGATCTCTGAATGAGTTTGAAGAGTGTATGGATGTGAATATCCTGGTTGTGATTTCGTGCTACAGTTTTGCAAGATGTGACCATTAGAAGAAACTGTATAAAGGATACACAGGAACTCTCCACGTTCTTTCTTACAACTCCACGCAAATATACCATTATCTAAAATAAAAAATTAAATTAAAAAAAACCCTCCAACTTCCTGATGATCATCCTCTAACCAATATTGAAAAATCAAATATGGTTTTCAAACTTTTAACAGAAGTTTTCAGATAGGGGAGGAACTGGCCTAGGTCAGTGGTTTTCAGTTTGTGGTCCACACCTCAGTGTGAGAATCACTTGAAAACTTGTTAAATATACAGATTCTCAGGTTCCAACTCACACCCAATGAATCAAACTCTGAGGGTGGGACCAAGTAGTCTGGGCTTCAACAGACCCTCCCCGTGAGTGTGATGCATGCCAAACTTTGCGAAGTACTAGCCTATGGTTTTGTTTTGTGATAACTAATAAATATATACTGAATGGAGCCTTACTCAAACTTAGTCCACCAACTAGCAACATCAGCATCATCTGGAAGCTTATTAGAAATCCCCTATGATGCTGGCCTTGTGGCCTATTGGTTAAGTTCAGTGTGCTCCGCTTTGGTGGCCAGAGTTTGTGGGTTTGGATCCTGGGTGTGGACCTACACCACTTGTCAGCCATGCTGTGGTGGCAACCCACACACAAAATAGAGGAAGATTGGCACAGATGTTAACTCAGGGCTAATCTTCCTAAGTAAAAATAAGAGGAAGACTGGCAACAGATGTTAGCTCAGGGCGAATCTTCCTCAGCCAAAAATTAAAAAATAAATAAAAAAGAAATGCTGTATCTGGACTCCAGACTTAGAGAATCCAAATCTGCATTTTTATGCAATCTCTAGGTAACTCAAAGGCACATTAAAGCTTGAGAAGCAGTGCCTCAGAATATTTGCTGAACAACTATTACGTGTATTCCGGCAAAATACAGCTCTGTTTCTAGTAAGATTGAAAACATTTAGGTACCAACTTCCTGCTGGGGCAGGCATGTCAAACAAGCTGCCCTAGATCGCACATCTCATAAGTAGCCTACCTAAGATTTGAGCTTGTACAGCACATAAAAGGACAACAGAAAAGATCCTTTGGGTCTGGATCCCTCTAGAGCCTATGTTGATAAGTGCTGTGCTAAATTGTCCAGTCTTTATTCATCTCTTAGGCCAGCTCCTGTGAGCCAGTTCTGGTTGCCAGCTATTTACAACAGGGAATGTCATGAAATGCACACACGTGCCAGGGTCAGAATAGATTATTCTGATTAGAATAGAATGTCCTTATTCACTCAAGCAGCTCTGACCGTATTACTCTCTGGACACCAAGCTCGTAACAGGATTTTCTGGCTTCAGGACTGCAGAATGTCTTCATGTTCTCCTCCTACTCAAGGTCCCCATCAATCCTTCCATGTGTATCACAGGGCACAGATTCCAAGTGCCCGTTAGCTGTAAAATAATACTGTTGGAGGCTAGAGTTGAAAGGGAAATCTCTGATTGTCCCTGACTGGATATTCTGCATATTTATCTTCTAAACTTCAATTCTGTGGAAGTGTGCAGGCAGAACCAAGTATTATCTGAATGCACAACTGACAGCATAAAAAATCATTTACCATTTTTATGTCTCGGGTTTAACTTCAAAAAAATAGCAAAATTCACACTGAGTAGACGGTTTAGGGATCAGGAGGAGGGGCTGTTGTTTTTAATCCTTTTGCTGAATAAGTAGGGAGGCATGGCTAGAAAATGCTTCAAAGCTAGCAGAGAATAGATTAGGATTTTGTATATTTTGTAGAATTCTCAGAAGTGACATAATAAATAAAGTTATATGTGCAACAGCAAAGCAAATGGCTAGTGGAGCAAGGTAGACCTTCATTAATAATAGCAACTAATATTATTGAGCATCATATTATGTTCTAGTTTCTGCTAGCCCCTGGATATTCAAAGGTTAGTAATTTAGGGTGAACAATATATAAAAATCAAATGTATTACTACATCTAATATATTTAATTGTCAATTTTAATGTGCCAGGCATGGTGCTAGGTGTTAAATAGGTGACTTCTCTCCTTTAGATCACACAACATTCCTATGATATTGATAATATCATTCAGATTTCACAAAGCCATAAATTGAAGCCCTGAAACATGTTCCAATAGTCATACAACAAATATGTGGCCCAGACAGAATTCCAGCCAAAGGCTATCTGCCCCAAACTCCTTTCTTTGATGACAGAAGTGAGAAAGGGCATTGAAAAGAGATCAAGAGGAGTCAGTTGAGAAAGGAATGGGTGTTAGACTCAAAGAGTGCTACCCAACTTCAACACTTTTCCTGTGTTTCTTCCACAGATGGCTCTAAATGTGCTCAGTTTATCTTTGGAAAAGTGAGACTAATTACTACCATCTACATGAATCGCTATCCATTCACGTCCAATTACTAATGCAGCATAATAACCATTACACATGTCCATAATTGTGTCAGATTAATGCTGTACATTTCATTTTATCTCAACACTGAAGTATACTAGAGATTCTCCATCTTCATAGTCTCTTGTTTCATGAGCTATTAGGGGAAAAAGAGGAAACTGACACGTTTAGGGTGAATGAAGTGGGTGTCATGATGTAGACAAAGAGATTGACTAACTTAAATTAGTTCTCTATTCTCCAACACTCATTTTAATGGGTAGAAACAATTCCCTTCCCTCTTCTCCTTGGAATACAAATATAGCTATAGATCTATGGATGTATATATATACTAATGCTTCATCATGATAGAAGTTTAAGAAATAATTTCCATGTGAATTAATTAGCTAATATTTGTAATGTTTTCAAAACCACACTGCAACAACAACCATGAAAGGGTTTGTCAAGGCTCTTATTTCTGTCCTGAAAAAAATGATTTTCTATCTCATTCTATCTTGTTTTCTACACTTGAAAAATGGGTCTAATAATACTTGCCCTTTACATACCTCAGAGAAAATGCTGCAAGGATTAATGAAATATGTGTAAAGATCTGTAAGCTGGATAAATTAAGAGATCATCGCTATTATTCTATTGGATTCTTCAAATAAAATTTCCAGTAAAACTATGACCCTTTCAACCTTTGTGAATAAGGCAGATATGAGAAGTAGTAATAATGTAGTTTTTAAAGAGTTCTTTGTTGCTTAAATCAAATGCCTAAATCTCAAATAGATCTGAGAAACCAAACATTTTTTTCTGGAAAAAAAGAATGAACACCTCTGAGAATTGAGAAGCCAAGCAAGGGCGGATGTTCAAATGCTGCATGCTGACACTTCAGTTTGGCATCTAACCCTCAGATGAGATTTCTGTCATTAGATGCCTGGTTCCAAAAACTTAATAAATGGGCAATTAGGGTTTATTTCTCCTGGAATTCATCAAAATTAGTTGAGATACTCATCCAGCCTTTCCCCCACATCTGTTGCTTGGCTGTGTATGGGTAAAATGTCAGTTGATTTAATTTTTCATTTTTGCTTCCAGATGTTTTGGCGTCACATAGTTATAGGCATATAATTGTTTAAAAATGCAAGATTAATGCAAGGGAGTTCTAACGTTTTCTGCCTTCCAGGCTGTAACTATAATAAGAAAGGGAGCGTTAAAATATGAGCCAGGAGCTGAAAATCACATCTACCTTGATCCAGTACAACAATGGATTTGTATACATTTTTTAAATTAGTTGTTTTTCTCTGAGAAACCCAAGGCTAACTCCATGAGAGGAGAGAAAAGAGAGACTCTATATCCAGAATATTTCCAAAATGAATCTTGATATCTGCAAGGAGTCCACAATATTGACTAGGAAATAGTCTATTGACGTAGAAAGACAGACTTGGTGGACACTTTTACTTCCACGAGGTCTAGCTCAGTGATCTTGAGAAAATCACTTAACCTCTACCATCTCAATTTATAAAATGGGGATAATGTAACCTATCGTACTTTACAGTCTTTTGTGAGAAAATTGTGCTAAAAAAAGTTAATTGTTGGGGCCGGCCTGGTGGCATAGTGGTTAAGTTTGTGCTCTTGCTGCAGCGGCCCAGGGTTTGCAGGTTCGGATCCCAGCCGCAGACCTATACACTCATCGAGCCATGCTGTGACAGGCATCCCACATAAAGTGGAGGAAGATGTGCATGGATATTATCCCAGGGCCAATCTCCCTCAGCAAAAAGAGGGGGATTGGCAGCAGATGTTAGCTCAGAGCTAATCTTCCTCACACACACACACAAGTTAATTGTCATTTGTTTGTGCAAGTTACTTATGTTGTGAAAAGGAACTTCAGGCCAAGATTATCCTGGCACTTCTTTTAAATACAGGACCAAACCTTTGAGCTGCAAGCATGCACAACTCCAGGGATGCATTTACGTGCTTTGGAGAAGACAATCTGCAGAAAGATGAGAGGATGGGCCTCAGTAAGGAGTAAGCCAGCAGGCATCTTGCTCCCTTGAAGAGTGTGGAAACATACACATTCTCAATTCTATTTCTTCTGATACACTGACATTTTTCAAGGTGTTTACCAAGATGATTTCTGCATGATTTGTAAGTGTGTGTGACAGTATTCGTACAGTTCTTAGGTAAAATAACTACTCCACAAAATTGATGGTAATACACAGTGTGACCAACAGATGCTGTGGCTGTTACCATTGTCACAGCTTGTATTACTAGACTCGATCTCGTATATATTTGTTCTTGCAAAATCAATATTAGTGAAGCACATTCTCATTATGAATTCCTGAGAAGCCTTAAAGGTGCATAATGGCTTTGCACTGTTTAGCTGCATGATCTTGAGAAAACAACTTAAGCTTTCTGACCTTTGGCTACGTCACCTAAAACTCAGAATAATACTACCAGCCTGGCCTCCTTTCATAGAGTTATTTTGAGGCTTAAATGCATTAAGGAATAAAGAATCAGTTTACAAAGTATATAATACAAAGATAGAAGTGTAAGGAATTCCTATTACTAGCAGAAATGAAGTCTGAGGCCAAACTTATCCTTATCTGGCAAGGGCCTCGATTTTGTGACTAAATTTTCCAAAATATCATTCACCTTGCTAGGTGCACTGAGATTTAGGGTTTTGTCCTCAGCTTTGCAGGAAGAGAAACTTTAGTCTGTCAGCACATTCCTGAAGTGAATGTTGCTTCACCACAGACATGCATTAGCCAAGCTCTCAGAAGACCCTTACTTAACAAGAAAGCTGATACGTTAATTTACAATAAAAAATTAAATGTCTGCCAAAGGCCTTGCAGCGTGGCATACTGGTTAAAGCAGAGGTTCTGGTGTCGGACAAATGTGGATTCAAAGTCTGGCTCCACCAAATGGTAGCTGTGAAGTCCTTGAAGCTTAGAGACATACAATAGCTGTCTGATTTTCTCACTCACACAATGTTGATGATTCCCAACCACACAGGGAAGTTTTATAAAGTATGTGGCAACTCTCTTCAACATGCTCGTGTCGAGCACTAAGAAAACTCAGCTCTAGAAATGATGGAATGGCAGCTGCTGTTTTTGTTATTATTATTACTATTATTCTCTGGGTCAGTATATTTTATTGAAGCTGTTTCTATGCCTGCTCATACGCCTCTCTCAAACAGTAATACCAGAGATTTAACAGTAGCAAGTCTTGATCTGGCCTGAAACAATTTTGTCTCTTGAGAAGGCAACCTTATTTGATGAGACCCTGAGAATGTAAATTACAATGTCAACCTGTTTCCATTGGGGCTAACTTCATTCTGCTCTTAACAATGACCAACATTTATTGAGTTCTTACTATTTACACTATACCAAGATTCCTACTAAAGACATTACATGCATTACTTCTTTCAATATCCAAGCTACATTTTACAAGTGACAGATTATTTTATGAACGTGATATCCAAGATATAGTATATCTAACAATTTTTAATTGTTACTGTATTGCAAACTAAAGACTTCCCACTAATTGAGAAAATGAATGCCTTCCTAAGGCAATAGTTCTCAAACAATTTGGTCTCAGGGCCTCTTCATACACTTAAAAATTATTAAAGAATCCAAAAAAGCTTTTATTTACAGAAAATTGTGTTACTGTGTTATATCTTTCAATATTTACCAGTTACAATTAATTTTTTAAAACACAATAATACACAAACACATATTCTATTAGTGATGGAGCAATGATATCAACACACGTCACGCAGCCTCTGGAAAATGCCACTCTCTCTGTGACAGTGTGAAAAAGGAAAAGACAAAGAGTGTCTTAATATTATTTTAAACATATTTTGACCTCGTGGAACCCCTAAAATTGTCTCAAAGACTTTAAAAATCTCTCTGGACCACACTTTGAATACGCTATCTTAAAAGAGAAAAGGCTTAAGCCCCAGTCTTCCTCCATATGTTTCAACCATTCTATTATTTTTTTAAGACTAGACACTATGTTAGGTGGATCCTACAACAAACAGAAAGACATTATTACCCACATCTTACAAACAATAACATTGAGGCTTAGAAATGATGTGCACTTTGCCTAACGTCTCACGACTTACAGGTACTGTAGTTAGTTTAGGATCCCATATCCCTCGGTCCTCAGACCTCTGTTCTTCATGATCATGCTATGCTGCAGCCATTGGAGATCCATCCATCAGAGATGAATGAGAACATAGTAATATCTCATTTCACCCACATACTAAAGAGAACTCTGAAGTCCAGAGTTAGAATTACGATAGGCCCAAGAATTGAATCTATGTTTCCCGAATGGATTTATCATACCCAATTCCTTGCCTCTTAAAATTAATTATGGTATTTCTACATTAAAAAGAAAAAACAAAGTCTTCACGGGAAGGTGATGGTGTGCCAAATTTCATGGCAGAACTACACTGAATGAAATAAGCACACTACCTTAAGTAATTGTTATTTATTTTTAGGATTCTCATCTCAACTTGACCGTAAACAATTTGATTCTCAGATTTTTTTTCCTTTATGTGTAGTATTGAGCACAAGCCCTGGCAACTAATGGAGCATTTGAAAATTTGTACAAAGATTAGTATTTTTCAAAGGAGGTTTGTTCTTTCCGCCCGTCTGACACACCTACTTAGTAGCAATGAAGTGGAAAGAATTTAGGCTTGGGCATCAAACCTGGTGGATTCAAACCTCAAATTACTAAATCTGTAACCTTATATATGTTCCCTGACTTTCCTGAATCTCACTTCACACATGTCTGAAACAATGCTCAGGATATGTCCATTTCAACATGGTCATGAGGAGTAAATGAAATAAGCATTTGCACACAGTGACTAATATTCTGCCTGGAATTAGGGAGCATCTCAAATTCCAGTTTATTTAATCTCCTTGATTATCACATCCAAATACTATCCAATTTTATAGATCTAGACATTGAGTTCAATTGAGATCACATGAGAGCTAGTGAAGTACCTCCTGCTCTTTTTGCAACCACGCAACTTCCCTAAATCATGATTCTTATAATGTCCAAATAACAGTGAGCTTCTCCAGCCTTTCTGCAACCAGAAACATTCCTAAAGCACAACAGAAAGGTCCACGTGGGAATACGATGTGCCTACAATGGAGGCTACTATAACCATGACTGAAACAGGCGAAGGTCAACAAGTTCCTCTTTTTCAAACAAATTCCCCAGAACATCCTGGGTGGTTTCATGCTATTCCCTTTGCCTATAGCATTCTTGATTTTCTTTTTCACTTGTCACAAGATAGCATGGAGCTTGATTGTGAAGGGCATTGGAGAAGGCATCATACAAGACTCATTTCTTCCTCATGTGTGTTGTTTGGATGCTTTCTGTCTCCTTCCATTAGAGACTGTGACTGTAGTTCAGCAGTTGTCTCCCCAACTGCAGAAGCCCCACTTCTAGGCTGGGAGCTGGGTCTTAAACAATCTGTGATGCAGGGCCTAGTATTGGTGTGCAGAAATGTGTTTGACTCACTAATATTTCGTGTGTCCAATCAACAATCATTTGGAACTTTTAGTGACTACTTTATTAAATTTTAAATCTCTTTAACTTGGACCATATGAGGAACAAAATCAATCATCAGAGAACAAAGATAAAATAAAAATATTTAATTTAGCACTGCCTATTTTCACTAAGGTCTCCAGAGGTCACTTGTAAAACATCTAACTGCCTTTTTAAATCCATGTCTAACCAATCATTTCGGATAAATATTCAGGTATTTTCAGATTTATTTTCGGTATCAGTTTTCTGGAGAAGTCACCTGACACATCAGTTTCTGTTTTAGATGCTTTTTATATCTTTTCTTAAACAAATAAATGTGGGTTTCTATGGTATTCTGTGGAGTTCGGTCTTTGCTTCTTTGTAAGTGCTACATAATTATATTGGAAATGTGAAAAACAATTCAGCAGGCAATCAAATGCTGGCTCAGTATGGGTATTTTTTTTTTTTTTTTTTTTTTTTTTGTGGGGAAGACCAGCCCTGAGCTAACATCTGTTGCCAATCCTCCCCTTTTTGCTGAGGAAGACTGGCCCTGGGCTAACATCCGTGCCCATCTTCCTCCACTTTATATGGGACGCCGCCACGGCATGGCTGACAGGCAGTGCGTCGGCGGGCGCCCGGGATCCGAACTCGCGAACCCCGGGCTGCCAAGCGCGGACTAAACCGCTGCGCCACCGGGCGGCCCCAGTATGGGTATTTTTATATCCAGAGATACTCCAATATGAACCGGCACAGAGATTTGGATCCTGTGCCTAACACACAATCTAATGATAAGCCTTGTTAAAAGTCAGCAAAAAAAAAAATATATATATATATATATATATATATATATACTCAAACAGAATATTTTTTCCAAATGCAGATTTTCTTCACAGTCCATTAGAATTATTTGTTTTTGCTAAACAGAACACTTAAAGCCAAGACAGAAAAGGTTCTTAAAATGTCACTGTGTCTTAAATATCAGGCTCAGAACAGTCCACCTGAAAAAACAGGTAATGAGGCGTTTATCATCATTACCATTGTTAGAAACAGATGTTGAGAAGATATTTATATTATATTATAATATAATAAAATAACATGATATATAATATAGTAATTATATTAATATAATCTATTATTACAGTAAATACAAAAATGTAATAATAATATAATATATATATTCTCTATATCAACCAAGTGAGTTGTAGTAATCTATTGAGTATTAAAGTTTTCTTTTAACCAATAAATAAACCCATTAGACTGGTCAAGGAAGTTGTTTATGTTCAAGTAGACAGTTGTTAATGGAACCTAGACTGGAATTCATACTTGTTTGACTGCAAAGTCGAAGTTTTTCCCTCCACATTTGTCATCTGTGGTTTTAGCCCACGTCTCCCTTCTTCAGCCTATTATTAAGCATTCATTGTCAAATTATAACAGTGGGTGTGTGGAGCAGACTTCAGCATCATTCCAGGCTTATCTCAGTGGGTCTCAGGAACATTCAAATGTCAATGTTAGCCCCTCAGTTAGACTTAAATTCGTTTTAAATGTGGGAACTGGAGTTTCCTAAAAATCCAAATTCCTCTAGAACCAATAGCTCACAGATGCAAATTTTAAATTTGTTACCCCTGTTTGGAACCTCCCCAACACTCTATTTAGTGGAGACGAAAGCCTGTCAGTAACACCCCACTATGTTCTAACCTGTTTTATAAAGAGCTAATTGAAGGAAGGCTGAGAACTCTTAAATTTTGGAAGGGATGGGTCATCTTCTCTGTTTTCTGACTTGTTAACGTGAATCATGGTATGCCTCAGTAAGCAGGCTATACCTAGGAGAGAACAGAGGCTAAATATTCAGAGATTGGGCTGAAGAGTTAGACAAACCCAAGATCAAATCCTAACTCAGCCACCTAAATCTGGTGAGCTTGAGCTTTGAATCTTAGCTTTATTAGATAAGAAAACTGGTCGTACCAACTTACGGAGTTGTTGTGAGAATTAAATTAAAGGGCATCGAACGGGCTAGAAAGTTGCCTAGCATGCAGTAAGCGGCAACACTTTTAATTGTATCATTATTTTTGTCCTCGTCACCAAGGCTTGCAATCTTCAGCAGTATTTGCTTCTCCTCTTTGCTCATTAGTTTTAACCAGATGCCAATTTCTGTTCATTCAAACTCCATCTCTAATGCAGCTTTAGTTTGATTCTAAATTAGGACTGCAGGGATTATAGCAATGGTTCTCAAAGTGTGGTCCCTGGCCCAGCAGCATCAGCCTCACATGGGAACTTGTTAGAAATACCCATTCTTGGCCCCAAAAATCTATGTGTTAACAAGCCCTCCAGGTGATTCTGATACACCATAGAGTTTAAGGGACATCAGATCATAGCCATATTCTTCCCTTCCCCATTCTCCAAGTCTTAGTCTCTCCATTCGGTCCATAATCTATTCTGCTCCTAAATCTAAATGCTAATATTCTGAGTCTTATATTTTCCTTATTCTGATATTTCTATGTATTGGATGGGCCCGTCTGACACACAGAATAAGATAATTTCCTTGGTGTGGCATCCAAAGGCAACCATAATTTGCTTCACTTAACTTTCTAAGCATACCTTTTTCTCTCTCTGGATTTCCCTCACCTTCAGAAGATGTTCTAAGCTCTTCTTCTCTTGATGAAGACGTTTGTTAATTTGGAAATGCATCTCTGACAAAAGCCTACTGCTCCTTCATGATCCTGGTGAAAATACACCTTCTATAAAGAATCTTCCCAGAGAACAGTGTCTCTCGGGTCCAAAGGAGAAATCTCATCCTACTCCAAGTGACATGCTTTTTTAGTAAATGATATGTTAGAGCTTCAAATGCATTCCTTAGAGAAAAGCTCTTGATGTTCTACATTTTTGCTCCACTATTAAGGCTCAGAGAGAAAGGAGTCATGTCTTATTGTGTTCCAAGGGCTCAACTCTTAACACACAGTAGGTGCATACAGCATACTAGCTGAAATGAGCTGAACCCTATCTGCTTTGGGTATTTGTTTGTTTATTTATGAAACTTTAGAGAAATAATATTGATATGAGAAGATGGAAGTATTATATTTTGGGGGGACCTGCTCTGGGAATTCTGGCTATGTAGTCCTGGGGGGGGGGGATCGTTACACACCTCAGGGGTTTTCCTCATTCTTGAATGGATTTCTCTGAGGCTGAAATAAGAGAGTGCTTGTCAATTGCTCAACACAATGCCTGGCCCAAAGTTGATGCTAAAAGGATGTTAGTTTCTTTGTTCTTAGCTGATCTGAATTCCTGGGTGGATAGAATTGTCAGTCACAAAAAGAGGAGGCACAACATATCCTTGTGACAAACAGCATAGCTCTTGACTTTGGGCAACAAGTGAGGTGGATCCTTGTCCTATAGATGCTCCAGGAACAAGGAAATGTAAGTATCATAAATGGGGTTGTAGCGTAACCAATGCCCTGCCACCCCAAATTAGATAAAAGCAAGGTATCATAGTTTAAATGTCTACCATCTAGTGAAAGGGCCACCTGACCTGGCACTGAAATGCTAGGTGGGTGGGGTGGATAAAGATGGAATTGGTGCCTATTTTTAGCCCCAGTTTCTAAGCTCTGGATTGGGGATTCCTGTAATCAGAAAATGTGCTGCATTTTCATTCTTTAGGCTTTGCTGCTTCATAACCTGTTTTCACTTGTTCAATACAGATCAGATTAAATGATAAACGGGCTTGTTGGGTAATGAAGTGTGGGCTGGCATTATTCAGGGCTTGCCTCAAGGCTCTCAGAAGGGAAGAGAAATAAAGGTTTTTAGATCAGAAGCCTGTCTCCTTGGGGAGAGGCAGAGGGGACCTGAGGCTCCTCTCTGCCAGCACCTTTCTCATGGTCTCTGACTCCCAAGATTGGTTAATATTCTATGGGAATCTTTCCCTGTGAGCACAGTCAATGCCCCACAATTTTCATACAAGGAGAGCGCAATCATTCCTGCCCTTTGGTCTCAGCTTCAGTCACTCAGGAAAGAATGACTTTAAAAAATCCAGAAAAGCCATAGTGCATATGTGCCTGTCTGCCTGAAACGTTTAACAAAAAGAGCTGAGAGGGGTATATTAAAAAGCAAAGATCCTTTTCAGCAATCTCTTAATGGTGTCTGTTTGGAGTCAGAACTCATCAGGGTACTCTCTAGGGGCATTAATATATTATTTCCTTCATTCATTAATTAATTTAGCAAATATATATTGGGGGCCCCAAGAACTGTGCTAGGCTCCCAGGATAAAACAGTGATCAATAATAAAGCAATAATAAAATGTTTCGTGAGAGTAAGGACTTTACCTATTTCTTCCCTTAGAAACATATTCTCAAAATTTCAAGCAAATAAATGGGGATTATAACCCTCAACTTGTCATTTGAAGGCAAAGGGCATGGATCTGTGAGAACTTATAACAAAGGAATCTGACCCAGCTTGGGTATCATGAAATAGTAATAATAGCGGCTAACGCTTACATCAGCATTCATGTAGCACAAGTTTCTGTAGCATTATAAATGCGTTAATAGATTTAACATGAGTAACACAAATGTTATTCTAACTGAAATTCAAAAGAATCCATAGTAAACCAGTTGACAACTGTTAAGAATATTGTGTCTGATCCCTTCTCCCAAATAAATAAAGTATTGGAGCAGAGAATGCACATGTGCTATACTGAGAAGAGGATTCTGGAATAAAGGCAGAGAAGTACCTATGTGTATGCTACAGATCATGATCACTTCTTGGCCACACATACTGAGATTTCGCATCCCAGTCTGAAATAAATTAAAAAAGAAACAAAGGATACCCATAATATTTCCAACTCCTCCCATCAAGAGGTGACGTTGACTTCTCCACTCGTTGAACCTGCTTTTGGTAATGTGACTTGCTTTGCCCGATGGTATTTGAAAATTTGATGCCAATAGAGACTTGGAAAGTGCTTGCTCACCAGGCTTTTGCTGCTCGACGGAAGCCTGAGAGTACCACTAAAGAAGCTGAGCTAGCCTATTCGAGAATGAGAGACCACATGGAACAGAGAAGAGATGTACCAACTAAGGGGCGTTGGCCTCACCAGCCTGCCATATATACCAATATAGGTATATCTGAGGCCAATATAGACCATCCGGCTCCAGATAAAGCACCAGCTGACCAGAAAGATTAGCAAAACCAGTTCAGACCAAAAGAACTGCCCAGCAGCCCCACAGAACCAGGATAAATACGTCTTGATTATTTTAAGTCGCTAAGTTTTGACATGGTTTATTATGCAGCAGAAGTGAACCGTATAATCAGAGTGTCCAGATGACTATTTTAGTCCCCTTTCTCCCTAAGCCCAAGTGGCTGGAAAAGAAAGGGAAAAGTGAATGACAAATAGAATGTTTAGACATAGGACTAATGGGAATGTCGGAGAGAGTAGGCACCAGGTTTGGTCTGGAGGAGGATAGACAGGAGGATGAGGAAGGAGGGGGTAGAGGCAGGAGAAAGGGAAAAGAAAGAACCTTATTGAGTCTTTAATGTATGCCAGGCTCTGTTTTACCTACTTTACCTATATTATCTCATTTAACTCTCCTAACAAAATTCAAATATAGCAACTGACATTTAAAGAGACTTATTCAAATCACACATAGAGCATACTTTAAACCCCAAATTTTAGCTGTAAAATTTAACTTCATAGTTTATGTTTTTAACTAATAACCACCACTGCTTGCTGAGAAAGTGGTGATAGCAGTATCTATGACCTTGGCTTTTGGTAAGAAGGAAGCTTTAAAGTTGCCAACCTGGCCAGGCCACTTAGGACTGACGGAGGAAAGAAGACCCTTCTACTGGATACGTATGTTTGTGGAAAATTTTACCTCCCAAATAATCTCAAGATGATCCTTCCTCAACAAACTCATGATTTGGTATATCCTCAGAATGAAGCTGGGTGGTTTTACTTGATGACAAAAAAGGTTACTTTGGGGCATATCCTCTTTAATTATATAATAATGATAAAGGTAATGTTTACATTATAATTGTCATAATAATTAATATTAACGTTAGCATTATTACCAAAAGTCTACTCTATGTTAGGAAAGATATTAGCATGTAAACATATTTATTCCTTATCACACACATCTAAAAGTGTTCCAGTACTTTCCCCATTTTATAGATAGGGAAACTGAGCCACAGAGAGAAATTGAATAACTTACCAATGGAGTGAGTGTGGATAAGTGGAAAAGTAATGATTCCATCCAAGAAAACTGACTATAAGCTTGGTCACTTAACTCCTACCTTATTCTCTTTAACTTCCAGACCGATATCTGCACTTTCTCCCCAAGTCCCTGTGATCTCTCTGTCCCCAGAGAAACAAAAGTCTGAGTATAAATTAACCTAATATTATCCAATCTTTATAATCTGTTCAAATATCTAGACCCTTCCCTACCCACCTTCTTTTGTCTGACAACCTCAAATCTGGAGATAACCATTTGCTGTGAGTGGCCAGTTTGTTGCAACTTGTACCTGAAAAGCTTGAATTACTGTTTGCTGCTTACCTCCTTTCTATCCTGTCTACAGTTGTCCACACTAAAAGTTACTGTTGAGGCTTTAGGGAAGGTGGTTTATGAACAGAGACCAGGGTAAGACATAGGGATAGAAAACCCTTAACCTTCTGTCTTTTGCTAGGTTAGGACTAAGGGGCTATTAGTCATAGTGACAACCTAAAGGAGTTCCTGGTTAAAATCTATATCTCCAATCTCACTCTGCATGCTTTTTCTAAGTAGATTAGAACCAAAGAGGGGCAAAGATGAAAAAGATGGAGAGTTTGGAGGAGGATATTGGTAGAACAGTTGCAGAACAAAGAGGAAATAAGGGAGAAATTCCCAAGTCAATATGCAAAGAACCGGAACGGCTGTACAGGAAGTGGGCACTTTGGTGGCTAAACTAAAATGGATATGGGCTACCCACAGAACGATTTTCACTTGGAGCCTACATCAGGCATCTCCTTGGACTTGGAATAACACTGAGTCCAATTCTTCCCAAAGGACAATTGAGTCCTGGCCGCTGATCCTTTTTCCAGGAACCTGTAGCTTCCCCTACACTTTCCCATATTTTATTTTCCGCTTCCCTTCATTTTCGCCCTTACTGTTAAGAACATTGGCCTCCACCTTATACCATCTGCATGCTTATCTGAGGTAGGGGGATCTTGACAGGAACTTGCCACGAGCCTATATTCCCAGACAGTCATACTGCTACAGCCTCTCTGATATTGGAAGTCCCTTAACCACTCCTGCCCCTGAACGTCACTGTCCATCCCAGGCTCTCATCACCCGTTCCTTTCAGTGAGAGTTATCTAACTGGAAAATGGCTTCCCTTCATTGGCTTCCACTCAATCCTACACAAGGGAATGGCATTGATCTTAATGGAACTCTAGTCCTGATTATGCCACAGCCAAGAGAGAGAGAGGTTACATATTTTGAACAGGATCTTGATATAAATCTGAATCCCTTGTTCAGTCAGGCTCTCCAAGAATGTGCCTGCTTCATTTTGAGGGCCTTTTTCTAGGCGTTGGTTAACCGGAACCAACCAACCATGCCTGAACCAAGGACGAGAGGAAGGTCAGTGAACAAACATGTCGGCTGTGCAATGAAAAAATATAGCTGCGTCTAGCAGTAACACACAGGCCATGATTACCAAATTTTTGTTGTGGGGAGGAGAAGGGGTAACATAAACTAAATAAATAATGTAAAATAAAGTTGTTATTCAAAGTCCAGAGTCAGGGCTGTATTAACAAGAACATATGCAATTTATGCATCAATATCTAAAGGTTATAGATGGCTTTTAGCTAAGAGGTAGAGTACTGTCACTTTTAATTCAATTCTCACTACACCCCAGATTTTTAAGGAACAATTATGATTATCATTTCACAGATGAGAAAACTGAGACCAAGAGAGGAGGAATAATTTGCCCAAGGTTCTATGGCCAAGATGTGGCCAACTCCATCTAACTCCAGGACCCAAGATTTCTCTAAACAATGAGCTGCCTATAAAGATATATTTTTCCTAAGTAGCCTGGGTTGGACAAAGCAATTATTCTGGCAACTGGGCCTGATGCCAGAAAGAAACATTTCTTAAGTGCTATCAAACTAGTGTTTTCCCTGGGAGATTTAACCATCATTAGTGAAAAGCTTCATTTGCAATATTGTGTGCAGCCCACTGTAGTGATCCAGAGCAATGCATTATCGCTAACTCAAAGAGATTAATTTAGTGGGCAATTATATGCTTACTTCCTGCTTTAACATACTTTCAGGTAACCAACAGTAGTGTGCTTTCTGTAAGTGCCAATTGCCTGCTCCCAGAGACACAACATCAGTGGGTTTCGCCACTTTCCATTCCACATCACCAATTTCGCTGGGAAGAACACTCTAGAATTGGCATTCAATGCCTCTAAGATGCCCCTGTAGAGACTCTATTCTAAGCATATTGATTCCCCCACTCTCCCTCAATATCCTTTCTCTCTCCTGCAGCTGTGCTTGTGACTCACTTATTTTTCTCTTAAGTAGGTCTTACCACCCTGCTCAACCTAAAGGAATCCTGTGTGTCATCTGAGGAGCCTTAGCTCAAATCTCAGCTCAGTGAAACAGCACATAATCACCACAGGAATAACCAAAAATAAAGATCAAAACATAAGAACACCTCGCCTTTCTCTGCCTTCCTTCACAGTATTGTTCAAGAATAATGTACATCTGATTAGAGGGTGGAGAGGAGGTGGGAGAACCCGTGAAAAGTGGATTTCTGAATCGCTGCCTTTGAGATTCTGATTCAGTAGGTCCTAGGCAAAGGCTGGAACTCTTTTTGTTTGGTTTTAATAATTACCTACTTGGTTTGGATCTGCTGGGTAAGTTAAGTTCTCTGTGATCATCACTGAAAAACTCTGTCCCCTAAAATGTACTATTTGGGGCCCTCTATTCTCTGTTCCTCACTTTCCTGATTCTAAAATGGGAATAGAATTCCAGTCTGAACAGTTTCACAGCTCTGCTTTGTCCATTTGGCAATGTCCTGCCCTTGGTTATGAACATGAGAATAGGGGGGCGTGATCTAGTGCACGCTTATTCTTTCCTCCACTGCACCCTTGTCCCTCACCAGCCTCCTGCTTTGCACAGAACTACTTTATTCACTTTCATCAGGAAATGATGTGGCAGTGTTGGATGCCCAATTTAAGTGGGAGGATGAAAGGAAGAAGATATAAGAGAGGTTTCTTCCGTGGAAGGCAACTAAGAACATATAATCTGCATTTAAACGTGGGTACCAATCCTGGCCCCCTAACCAACCCTTGCTCTCCATGAAACCTTGAGCAAGTTACCTAGCCTGTGTCTGAGTTTCCTTGTCTGAAAAATGCATATAATAATAGCACCTACTTGCACAGAGTGTTGTGAGAATTATATGCATCGTAGGGCTTACATAATACTTTTGCAGTGTTTTATTAGTCAGCTAAATTTACCTTAAACCTTCACTGCTGTGGTAAACAGCAGCCATGCACTATAGTTTCAGGGGATGTGGTTAATACTAACAGAGATACTTAGCAGAGATACACCATACAAGCCTAATCTCTTGTTAGCACATGGGCATCTAACTGCCAGCTCATGTAATGAGATGTGCCTATTGATTGTGATGGCAAGCTAGACCTATTACCACTGAAATACTTGGGTAATACACACAGTGAAGCATCTCAGCCTTGGTTAAGTGAAGCTTACACAAGAGGATAAAGGAAGACATCTCCATCCTCATTAAGTGATAACAGTTGGACTTCCCTAAAATCCATTTTTCAGCTTAATTTCATTTGTTTAAATCTTTGTCTGATGAGATAGCATTCTGAGAGTAATTTTAAATTGTTCTTCCTGAAATGGATATTTCTTTATCTTTATTAGAACCTTCCCCTATGAGGTTCTGTTGTCCTGGGTGGTTTCAAATATTCATCTCATCCAAATACAGTAAATCTCCCTTTAATATTATTTTCCCCAAGATGTGGTCTGTGGCTTTGGAAGATAAACATTACGTGATGGGCTACATAATAAAGCCAAGTCAAAACAAGTTCCTAAGCCATTTTCATAGCCATTCCAATTTTTCTTATGTTCCCTGTGATCTTATTTCTACTTCCTTTCATGATGTAGAAAAAGATTGTACATTTAAAGTTTCTAGATTTATGCCCACCTCAGCTTATATTTTATAGCTAAAAATTAAAGTTCTCTTTTGTACTGTCATTCTTGCTAGTTCTAAGAAAGTCACATGCAAAAATTTTCAAAAAGGAGATTGATATCTAAGTTTCTAGTTCCACATTTCTGGAGATGTTTAACCTCCTGAATTAAGCTTGTTTCTTGGCCAAAATAAGCCTATGCACTTTGTTTAGTTTTCAATCTCTGAGTAGACATAAATTAACTGATTAATTTAAAAAGTGAGATAACTCCCTCTGTTTGAACAGAGTCATATGAATTGGGTTACATATTTTAAATTCTAGAAGGTTTG
This sequence comes from Tapirus indicus, assembly GCA_031878705.1. Classification (NCBI taxonomy): domain Eukaryota; kingdom Metazoa; phylum Chordata; class Mammalia; order Perissodactyla; family Tapiridae; genus Tapirus; species Tapirus indicus. Next base: position 23,373,889 of record CM062927.1, on the reverse strand, counting down.
TGGACAAGCTGATGGTCTTCGTGTGGACTGAGCCATTCTGTATTTGTTCTCTCTGTGGAGCCAACTGTAAACCTGAACTTGGGATATATTTGAGTGATTTCTCTCAAGCCGTGAAGAAAATTTGATCTGGTCTACGTTTTGATATTTTTTGTAATTTGATTATACTGTATCTATAAGAACTCTACCACTTTAAAAATAATCTAAACTCGTTATCTTATTGATACATATAAAGGCTTGATTTTTGTCATATTTATCATGATGCAATTTTTAATATAATTATATGTTCATTGAAGGAGGTCCATCACTGCACCTTTTTCACATCATCTGCATGGAACTGCCTGCAATTTCAAACACTCATCATCTTCTTCTTTACCTCTGTGACTTTCTTTATGGTTATCTCTCAGATTCAACTCACCCTTCCATATGCAGGTGCTTCCAGGTGCCACAGAAGGAAAGCTCCAGGAGGACCAGGGGTTTTGCCTTTTTGGCTTAGTGCTATATTCTCAGTCATTAGAAGAGTGCTTAGCAAGTAGTGGAGACTCAGTAAATAATTATTGAGTGAATGAGCAAATGAATGTCTTCTCTGACTGGGGTTGATTTCCGCGTCACCCTGGAGTTAGCAGCTCATTACCCTGGAGCATCTGCTTTTGTGCCTGTCTTCTGACTTGTCTGTGATTCCCCGCAAATGAGTCTTCTGTTTCTGGATTGCCCCTGAAATGTTTCTTAACCACCTGCTCTGTGCACTCACTTCTTTTTACTCCTGAGAATGGAGTACATGGATCCTTATAATTAGGACCTGCTTGATAAATATTTAAGTGAAGGCATCCGTGTCATAAAAAAGTGTCATGGATTGAGGCTAAGTCAAGTAGGTTGTATTCACTATATGACAAAGTTCTTTTAAAAGTAATTACTGCCCACATACTTTAAAGAAAACTGTGATCCTTTAGAGCGTTTTTATAAAGTCTTAAACCAATCTAGCTAGACACAGTTTTTCTCAGAGGCTTAAGGTGATAATGCGGCTTCAACATTGTAAATTATAAAAATTTCATGTCTGTACCTCTCTAGATGGGGTTAACACGTCTAATAAGCCAAAGACACCAACTGGTATGCTTTGTTTGCCTTATTCCTTAATGTTACAGGGGAAACTACTGCCAGAGTAACACAGAAGGGAAGAAAATGGAACTCCTAAGCCAGAAAAAACACCAGTTTCCAAAGCTTGTCCTCTCTCCAGAACTCTCCATTTGGTAGGGTTGAAACTGCACATCATCTTGATGGCCTATCCTCTCCCTGCACCCCAGGTTGTTATAAGAAACAGACATTCTTCACTCTTGATACTTCACTTTTTCACACGGTGTTTTTTTTTTTTTTTTTTTTTAATAAGTCTCCATGGAGGACATTTTCCCCACATCTCAGAAAAGGGCAAAACTGCGCCCTTCCTGAAGGCCTGAACTACTCTTCTTTGTACAAACAAACTAATCCTGTATCTCAGAGATGTTTCCCCCATTTTCACACTAGCTGTGAAAACATAAAGCAGATTTTAGAGAGAGCATAGGATGGATTTTAGGCCCCACATCCTATGACTATCATCGACACCTACTATTTGGTATGTATGCCCATGAACTTTTCTTAATGGTGGTTCTTATTTCCTTACTCAGATTCCCAACCCCCTCAAGGATTTATTGTCTCCCTTGAATCTGTGTAAACTGTGAAGGCCTTATCAGGTCCTTTATGGAAGATGAGATTCAGATAATATGCAAAATGTATTTTGTTTGGACAGAAAATCGACATCATATCCCTTTTGCATTAAAAAAATTGGTGAGGCAGAGTATAAGTTCTCAAAGACAGTGTAGCACTAAATTTCACCATATAACTATTGTTTAGAGACTCAATTGTAGTGTCATGAAGTGCTATCAAAAAACCTATGCTCATTATAAATTGACAGAAAAACTAAAATGTATTATTGTAACAACCCAGTAATGTCCTGTAACAAAAAGCTTACATTTTTAATATGTAATTTATGAAAAAATTTATATTGAAGTTACAGTTTTTAATAGTCTGATTACCATGAAAAATACATAAACTCTAAAAAACAAAATAAAAAAATCATCTATAATTTCATCTCCCCAAAATAACATGTATTGAGAGTGTGAAGTTTCCTTCTATATTTTCTGCCTGTATATGTGTACCTGTATGTATCTAGTTTAAATATATCAGCAATAGTTTCTATATTGTATGTAATACACATGTTAGAGTCCACTTACTTAAATTATAGTGTATAGTTCTTGGGTTCTATTTTTGACCTACGCTTTTATCTAACTTACTATTTCCCCATGTTTTAATATGCAAAACATTGTTCTTAATACCTGAATATAAGATATAAGAATATTTGGATATAAGATATAAGAATATTTGGATATAAGGATTTTTCCTTCCCATATATATTGCAACCTTGGGTAATTTACCACAGTGTAAGTTATTTCACATTGAGATGATGCATTCAAAGGCCCCTTGGGAACAATAAAATAAGTTCCAATGCCAAAATATTTAACAGAAACAGGGACCATTTATCATGTGATCACTAGGCATAAATTGAACCCAGTCACACAAGGAAGAAATTAAACGCAGGCACTTACTAATTTCAGTAGCAATGATTGTTATGTTGTGCCATACACTTAATTCTCTGTCAAGCGGTGTTGCCAGCGTTATCTTCCCATCATCTGCATTAATGTTGAATTGTCTCTCCAGGTCAGTGTGCCGGTCGATGGAAAACCTACAAAACAGATATATCTGTAATCTACTTCAATGTTCATATGATCCATACATTCCACAGCAGACCTTTAGTAATCCTTGGAGAGCCATAGTTGTGAATTCAAATGAATTGGGAAACTCAGTGGCATCATAATTCGTAAAACAAAATGACTGAATGAGGCACAGGAAACTTAATAATTATTGTCCAAGGAGTAATTAACTACGTATGCAACATGGAGGTCATAAACTGCCATCAGTTTCAATAGGTAGCATCTTCAAAAACGGATGCTGACGAAGAGTTAATTGGACAACCCATCACATTTATTGGACAGCTTATGATAATTAGCAGTTGCCACAAAATATCTTATAAAACAGTGAACTCAAGCCCAAATAACATGCTGGGCAGCATGTTATTTATGGCAATTCAAAGGAAATGTGTGTTTATGTAGAACTTACATTTCACTAGACAACATGTATATGTGTTTTTGTTGTTGCTGTTGGTTTGTTTTGTTTCCATTTTAAGTAAAGTGTATATTAGGTTTCCTATTATCTGTCTGTCCACAGAAATCAGATGGTTACTCATTCTCTAGTAAACAATTTTTCAGTTAGAATATATATTTGAGCAGATTTACAACACAAGATTTCACAGAATTAAGTAATTTAAATGGACAGGTTAGTCGTTCCTCTGCTGAGAAAACTCTTTCAGATAAGACATTAGGTATTTTATGTTTAGAGCCAATTGCTTCTCAAGAACACTAAGTGTTAAGATAATACAGGAATTATTTTTCCACAACATTTATTAATATCCTTTTTATACACCAAAATCTGCACTTTGACTATGGAATACCAAATCCAGTAAGGTACATGCCTTAAAGAACACAAGGCATAATTAGAAAAATTGGCCCATAAATAAGCAGTGAAATGAACTAAAACAGGACAGAGTGGAAGCTCACAGAGGGGTGTTGTGGACTGAATGTTTGTCTCCCCCTGAAATTCATGTTAAAATCCTAACTCCCAATATGATAGTGTGATATTTGGAAGTGAGACCTTTGGGAGGTGATTAGAGTTAGATTAGGTCATGAGGGTGGGGCCCTTGTGATGGGATTAATACCTTTATAAAAAAAGGAGGAGACACAGGATCTCTTTCTGCTCTCCACCAATAAGGAGACAGGGAAAAGATAACCATCTGGAAACCAGGAAGTGAGCTCTCACCAGACACTACATCTACTGGGACCTTGATCTTGGACTTCCCAGCCTCCAGAACTGTGAGAAATAAATTTCTGTTGTTTAAGCCACCCAGCCTATGGTATTCCATATTAACAGCAGCCCAGACTAAGACAAAAGGCATATACAATCCCATTCTAGGAGGAAGGGTTCATGGTTGAAACCTTCATGGTCAAGGTGGTCTCCTAGGAAGTGCACATGAAATCTCTCTATTCATTGACATTTATTAACTCTAAATAGGACATGTGGTCCATGGCTATTTGGTGCTGAGCATATTTTCTTTTTTTAAACATGTTTTTAATGAACACTTCTTATATAATTAAGAGTAAGACTGTGTTACTATAAGAAAATGAGAAAAAAATTCCCATAATTTTCCACCTGTAGTTTTGTATTGTTAATATTTTAGTAGATTTCATTGCAAACATTAGATATCCATGTATATTATGTATATCTACCTATTTATGTTCTACTTACTTGTATCTATATATACCTATGAAGATGGATGGATGGATAGATAGATGATAGATAGATACATACATACATAGAGATATAGCTATTTCCTTCCCCCTTTTAGCTATTTCTTTTTCACTAGAAATGGTGTTCGTATATTTTATACCAGATGCAAATACTATAGAAAAAAGGCATCCCTTTGAAATCCTTCCCACCAAAGACAAGCACCATTAAAGAGTTTGGAATAATATTAAAAAGTACTTAATTTTGTTGACAATAGATTATTGCTAAATTCCTTGAAAAAAACATGTAATATGAAATTATAAGTCCTGATTTAATAACGATTTAGCTACAAAGAAAACAAAGATGCTGACTTGTCCTATACACCAGCCATTTACAAACTGACCCCACGCCCAAACCCCAGGATGATTAGAGAAATCCAGAAAGGACTTAAGAACCCAGAGGCATATAAAGGTGGACAGTGCTGTCAGCAGAATCCTGAGCACGAGGAAGAAGTGTTCATTGCAAAGCATTTGAATGTGTTGTATTACGGAAAGAAGAGTAAAAGCCATTTTCCTGGGGACCAAAGATTGTTGATGAGACCAATGAGATTCCAAGTTTAACTGTAAAATAGACATGTTTTGCTCTAGCTGTTGTGAACACTGACTCTTTTTTTTTTTTTTTTTTGTGAGGAAGACCAGCCCTGAGCTAACATCCGTTGCTAATCCTCCTCTTTTTGCTGAGGAAGACCGGCCCTGGGCTAACATCCGTGCCCATCTTCCTCTACTTTACATGGGACGCCGCCACGGCGTGGCTGACAAGCAGTGTGTCGGCGGGCGCCCGGGATCCGAACTCGCGAACCCCAGGCTGCCAAGCGCGGACTAAACTGCTGCGCCACCGGGCGGCCCTGAACACTGACTCCTAAGGAGCTAAAAAATGTCCAGAGGATTAATTATCACTTTCTGCATCGTATTCATAAATAAACTTTGCCAGCATTGCTGGGTTCTAGTAATTTTACCATCTCACTGCTGATATTTCACACATTCATGCATCAACCAATTTCCCAGAGGCCACAGTAAATGAAAATCAGTCTAATCACTGATACTCATGAATCCCAAATCTGAAACACGCTCCTTGGCTATTTGATCGCTGTCCAGTAATTGCCCAGAACTTCTGGCCTAGAAGATGCAGTGGGAACAATGACAGGGTTTTGGAAGTTGATATTAAAAACAAAAAGTTGTTTGTTTAATCTCTTATTCAAATTTGTATCCTGTAGACCACAAATTTGGAATAAATTCTCTACGTATTATTTATATATTTCTGTTTCTGGGATAATTAATAAGTTCACTGAGCCTCAATTTCTCACTGGTCAATATCCCAGGGGTGGCTGTGATGAATGAAAATAAAGCAGAAATCACTTTCTGATACTTAATAGGTGCTAAAGATAGTTCTTCATCATCATTGTAATCACCATAACCATCATGTCCCCTTAAATGAAACTTTAATAATCTCCCCTAGTTGGAAGGTGATGGAGAAGGTTCCTTTATTAACAGTTTATAAATAGCATAAAACTGGAAAAACATTTGGGTGTTATTTAACTCTCATAACTTTAACGGAGGCAGGGATATTTTTCTCATTTTTTAAAGTTCCAGTTCATGACAGACTTTATGGGGTGAGTCATAAGAACTTATAAAATAGGCTATAAATACAGCCCTTTAGTAAGATCAGAGGTAAGAATGTCATAATATTACAAGATTACACAATGGGAGGAACTTGATGGAAAAAATGACTTAGTTTAAAATTCAATTTAAAATCTACCTCAACTATTTCAAGAAGCCCCTTGATGCCTCTGTAGACATTTTACACATTTTATTGCCTAGTAAACTTTATCATAAAAGCTCCCAAGAATTACTAAACTGCATGAAAATCCTGACTCAGCGTAGTCAACAGGCATGCATTAAACAACAAATGTGTGCCAAGCACAGTGCTGGATGGATGCCTTTTCCTTCTTCCAGCCTACTCTCCTTGGTTTTTTATAGAATTAATAAAAGAAAAATAAAACTCTCAGAGGCTAGGACATTTTAAGTAACACAACTAGTAAATAGCAGAACCAGAACGAATACTCATGTTTGATTCATTCTGAAGTCCATGCGTAAACCAACCACAGGAAGGTCTCACCTTGTTCGTGTATAAAATGGCAATGATCTTGGTACTTAGCTGATAGGATTGCTGTGAAGATCGGATGAGATGCTCTGTGTGGCACACTTTGCCAACACATTTGTGTCCTGACCACTAAGCATCAGGCATCGTGCCAAGGGCTCTCTCATCATTTCTACGGCAGTGATGTCATTGAATGCCTACGTGTGTACTCTGAACCAAAAACCAGGCAATTATTTTTCTTATTTTAGAATATACTGATTTGAGCATGTTATAGATGCCTAAGTATTAAAATGCCATATAATGAAATACATATTAAAGTAAAGATGAGTTATTAAATAAGATGATAAGAAGTTAGACCTCTCTTGAAAGCTGGGGAATAAAAGCCTCCATCTCCAACCTTCTTTATAGACCTCTGGATAAATTTGTAACCCACCTTCATTTTCTCAAAAACTACTCTGCTATGTTGCATGAGGTCATGATCTGATTTTCTGGCAGTTTATTCTTAGGTTCCCAGAAGAGTGCTAGGTAATAGACTCCACACGTATTCATAATTTCATCATAAAGACCATGAGACCAGGGTCTGACTGCCTGAGTTCACGTCTTGACCTTATCACTTAAATAGATGTGTTTTATTAGTCTCTCTGTGCCTTTGTTACCTAATCTGTAAATGGGAATAATAATAGATTTGTGAAGTTTAAGTGAGGTACTACATACAAAGCACTTATTGCAGTGTCTGGCACATAATCAGTGCTCAATATATACATACTTAAAATCTTGTCACTATTTATCTGGAAACGATAGGTTTCTACTGCTGATTCCCTGGCCACTTCTCAGGTCTAGGCTGGCATTCCTCTCACTCCTTGCTTCTCTGTCCCTGAACAAATTCATCTGGGTTCTCATGTCAGTGGAAGCAAACACACAGAGGTGTCAGTTTAAGTGATAAAATAAAGCTGGAAGGAGGGAGCAAGTGGGGAGGACAATGTCTGCACCTCTGGCACCATTTTAGGGGTTTATTTTTTCACCAGATTTTACGACCAAAATCTCTGTTCCATGAACTGACCCTTACAGATTCAAAGGTTTATTGGACACGTTTAATTTTGTATTCACACTGAACACTATATGAGCTTTGTAAATGATAGTTAAAAATAACTACAATTTTACATAATTGTAAAATTAATTACATAGTTAGAGATTAATTAAATTAAAAAAACTAGAAGCAGGCCATTTGTAGGAATGTTCTCAGAAGATGCTTGTTCCACCCTCCCACCCTCCACCCAGCCCCACACACATACCATTGCTATGCCAATCCATCTCTAGCTGCAAAGGTTCAGCTTACTTTCCTCTGGTCCTCTAAGCTGCCACCATCCACTCAACTATCTCAATTTCCCACCTCTACTCCTACTCATTCCATTGGGGGATGGTGCTACATCAGCAGCAATCAAGCAATAACTTATTTATAAGACTCTGATATAGGTGCTTTCCTTAAGCCAATTAAGAGAAAATAATTTCAAAGAAAAACAGATTGGTTTCAAAATAACAAACCTGGAATAACAACTTAAATTTTTGAATCCAGTGTACCTTGGAAGTTCTCAAGATGTCATGATTTTGAATAAATGTCTCAGAAGTAGACCCTTAAGCCACTCTATTTTTGGAGATTCCCAGTGTCTTTCTGAACAGCAGCACATAAAGTGGAAGAAACACAATCAGAGAAACCAGAGAATCTTCAGTGGAATCTCACCTGTGGATCTCATTGAAACTATATAACTACTCATAATTTCATAGCCTCCTCTATAAATAGGAGAAAATATCTACTTCACAGAGTGGTACTTTGTAGTAAATGAGTTGATACATGACTCATATTAGGTAAATAAATAAATGTGTTGAGCCAATTCTCCAATCTGTAAGAGATCTCTTCAAGCCCAGAGTAACTGTGGAAATGAAAATCCAGAAATGGAAAGATATAAATAAGGATTATCATTCACATCCTTTAGTAGCCTTAGGAAAGAGAATTTCTCAAGTCACACTAGAAAGACATCCCAAAATTCTTCATAGTGTTTGTCTCTACCACTCTTCACCTCTTTCAGAATATCTGCTACTATGAGCATCTCCACAGAACATAGACCCCGAGCTGAAGAGAGGGGAGGCTATATTGGGTTTCCTTGCTCACAGCTCACCCCCAAAGAGCCTTCAGCACATGGCCTGAGTCTTTGCTGAGCTTCTCTCCCTTAAGGATGTCCCTCTTATTATTCTACAGTTACAGATTTGCCATATTTTTGTGCTTTTAGGACAAGGAGAGAATGTTTAATTCATATATCATAATATCACATGGTTGGGATTTTGCACTGCTGTTACTCAATAACTGATTACTGGAAGAATATACAAATGTTTATTGAGCATTAATTATTATTATGTGTGAAACATGGTGCTAAAGAAATACAAGGGAAAAGAGTAGATAGAATAGGAAAGGAGTTAAACAGAAAAAATAATCATTTTGGTCCCTATTATATCTACTGAAAAGTCCAATGCCTTCTAACTTATACCTTGAAAGTCATAGGATTTGTATCTCTAGTATAGAAGTCTCCATTCTAATTTCTTAAAAATATGCATGCATTGGTCTGCTGTTCTTTTGTAGAATTATTAGGATGCATTAGACAAAAGACCTTGATTTGAGAAGAGTAGAATACCCTTTGGAGAGTCTTCCTGCCACAGTAAGAAGAAATCTCTTCGTAACACAGTGGGAAGTGGCATGTGACAAAATGGGCTCCTTGGGTCATCTTAACGTCAATTCTAATGACAGAAGTTTTGGAAATAGACATTCTCATTCTAGTACAATGGATGTTTTAGAAACTACATCGTCCTTGATAACCAACGTTCACAGAAGTTCTATTTAAACTTTCCCATTTTATTCCAACAAATATCCTGGTTTGCTTCAATACTACTGTTCCTCCAATCTATAGTAAATGCAGGTTCTGTGTACTTCTATGTCTTAGAAGTAAATGTTAAGGACTTCATCATTTTACTTCGTGAACTTCAGGCTCCAGATGCAAGGAAATTTCTACCTAGATACTTAGCACCTCGTTTGCAGACTCTAATTTAACCTACAGTTTCTGACCAGGAACACAAACTCATGCCACCAGTTTACTCAAGTAAGAGTTGCTTGCAGAGATCAAGTAAATTGATATCAGAAAATACCACTGGTGCAGTGGTTGAGAATAGGTCAAAGTGGACAACTGAATATTATTCTTTTGGGAAATAGCACCCTATTCTGCATTGCTGCTACCACTGATATTAAATAACAACTTTTACCTGAGTCATAAGTTTGCCTCAGTTAACACAGCCCAACTATTTACATTTCATACCAATGTTTGGCACAAAATCCCATCTCCTGTGTAAGTGTGTGTAGGTATAAGACTTAGATTTTCTTGTCAACATCCAAATATTATATGTACATACATTCATTCATTCATTTAAAACATCTCCTACCTCCTCTTCCCAACACCACCCCAAACACTACATAGCTACAGAGACCCCCTGTCCTCTGCTCAGTTATCTTTTGTGGCCTGCAGTAAAGAACATCAGTCTGTGACAATGTCAAGAACATTTTAAGGATTTTCAGAGCCACATTCCCAATGTCAAGGGGTCTTCTGTTTCGCTCCCAATGACTTCATTGCAACATGGGCAAATGGTGCAGGTTAAAGTCTGGAGTGTATGCAAGCAGCTACACTGATTATCTTAATAATCAGATAAAGATAAATAAATAAAATGTTTCTTTAAAAAGTTATTCTGAACTACATTCTTTACGCTGTAATATTTGTGAAACACCTGATGATTTTCCCAAGAAATGACCTTTCTATTTCTAACTTCTAGGCTAAGCTAATTTACATATCTAACCCTCAGTTTCCTCATCTAAAAATTGAGAACAGTAAGATTGTCTTCTTTTAAAGGTTAAGGTGAATCCAGAATTAGATAATACATTGAAAATTTCCTTACATTTTTTAAAAGTGGTTTTACACTGAGTATTTATCATTATTTCTAAAAGACACTCTGCCACATATCTAGGTATTTTTAAACAACAACAAAATATTTGAAAGATTCTGGTGTTTGGTGTCCATGTGGAGAGAGATATAATATTGTCATATTTTGACTTACTGTTTTCACCCAAAGGATGAAGCAGATTTACCCAACACAATCATCCTCAGGAACCTTTACTTTATTTAGGGTCAAATATAGAAATCTCACATTCCAAATCTGTTGGTTCATGTGAGGTCCCATTTCTTGAGTGTGTATTTTGTCTTATAGATTTTTCCACTTATAGCTTGAAAAAATAACATCATAAAGCAATAATCTAATGTGTAATTTTTTGCAGCCATAGAACTAAAAAAAAAAAAAAAAACAATTCTTTAGAGTGAATCCCAGATAAAATTTGATTCATGATTAATTATTCAATATCTACATAATATCTTTGGAGAAACTCTAATTTTCTCCCTGAGTCATCAACATAATCATTTGTAACTGAGAATTCTAAATATGATATGATGGCATAAATATGAAAAAATAGAATGCAGATTTACATACTGTGAAGACTTTAAAATTTTTCTTTTTATTTAATTTCAATAAAGTTTTAGTGACAGTTTCTTTTGGTCAAGTATGATGCTAAATGCTTGAATAAAGCCTCTCCTCATGGACACATTGGTTGTGACTTTCTCATTGTTTACAATGAAAAGTGGTAGGCTCTGTAATGAAGTCACACTTACACTGCAGTGAGGAAGGGTCTCCAAATGTGCCCGGGAAAGGGTGAGGGGTATTCAGAGACAACACCAAGAGTGTGTAGCATCTGTTTGGGACGGGAAGAATGAGAAGGATTTTTCCAGGTAGAATATATAGAGAGAGCATCCTTAGCAGAGAAGAATACATGTAGAAAATCCTGAGTGTTTGGATTTGTTTACAAAACTATGAAATTAAAGGACCAGACTAGGTGTGGTGAGAGCTAAGATCTGGCAAATGAGCATCCTATCATTTCTTTCCCATCCTTTCTTTCCATCTTGTCTCTTGCTTCCTTCATTCGTTCACTCTTTATTGAATATCTATTATGTACAGGCATTGTGTTAGGTGCCAAGACAGACATGGCCTTGCTGTCATATAACTAAGTGTCTCTGTGGAGAAAGACAATGAAAGTAAATAAGCCTTTTCAAAGTGATGTATCCATGAAGGAAAAAAAGAAAAGGGCTGAGATTTATAAATACTACAAAAATATTCCAATCAAAAGAAACAGCAAATATGAAAAGTCTGAGTTAGGAAGATGTTCAGTGTGCTTGAAGACCTAAACAAAGGATAATGTAGTTGAAGTTCAAGATTCAATGAGGGAAGGGCATCCAGGAGTACATCATGAAAGACCTGGGAAACCATGCTGAGGATTAATTTTTTTCACCTGAAGGAAATGGGGATCCACTTGAAAAACTAAAGCAGGAGAGGGATATGATCTAAACCATGGCTGAATTCCGTAGAACTTTCTGTGATGCAGAAATATACTCTGTGCTGTCCAATATGGTAACCGCTAGCTACATGTGGCTATTTAACCCTTGAAATCTAGCTAGTGTAATTGAGAAATTGAAATTTTTATTTTACTTAATTTAAATCAATTTTATTTCAATTCAAAAGGCCACATGTGGCCAGTGGACAGCACAGATCTAAACTGAGTTCGAGATCACTTTGGTAGCTGTGTGACTATCAAGAGGTAGGAGACAGGCAAATGGGGCTATTGTAACTGCTCACATCAGAAATGATGGGGTTTGGGGTTAGAAAGTAAAATAAACAGGACATGGTGATTATTTGAATGGATGAGGGAAGTGAAAGAGATGGAGGATTCTTGAAGAAACACCCTTATCGGAGGCTCACAAGCTCCTCTACTAATCTATATTGCTTTCAAATTAAACAAATATGCTCTCTCTTTTTCTCCTTTTAGCCATTTGTAGGCAATTATTCAAATACACCAAACTGGTCAGAAAAATTCATATAAATGTTAACAAAAAAAGATAATTAAATCTTTCCAGAAATATACAGAATCTGGAACTTACAGAGGCTATGTAAAATTTATCTCTGGTGTGTGCTTTTCTATGAGGGGAGATTCGGAGTTGTGAGCAAAACCTTTTTATACTGAAGCCCCCATGATGACCTTGATCCTCACTGTTCACCCTAATGTCACAGGAATCCCAACCAATTCCCATGAATCTCCATAGGCCCATGGTGACATAAGGATGTCAGGGGAAATCTAAGAGCGGAGAGTATCCTTCAACTCTCTTAAAAATCTTTTTGGGGATGTTAATCATGCAATGATTCCTTTTTTCTATATGAAGAACATTCAAAGTTGATGAATACTACACGGAGAATAGAAGAGAGAAGGTGTAAGATAGAAAACGCACCTCAATATGTAGCAGTCTGGATCATAGAACCACACCCAGAATTAAGATTTAGTAACCTATTTAACGTGTTTATCACGGCCCTCCTCATTTTTAGCCTCTCTGCTAAGACCTGTATATTAATTTCTTATTTAATCTTCCCTATAAATTACCTGAGTAGCCCATAAAAGTTGTCCTGACTTTCAATGTCTGTAGCTGTAAAATGAGGATAATATGCATTTTCCCAGTCATAAGGTTAGTGAGATATAAGTATAATATCCTGATCATAGTATCTGACACATAGTAAATTCTTACTAACTGTTGGATAGCCATGAGGATGGTGGTATTTGATTACATTAGTCTGTCCAATTTTGGTCAAAATCATTTACCACATAGGAAAAAAAAAAGTGTTTTGAAAAACATGTACACCCAAGAAATAATAAAAGAGTAGTGCATAACTACATCAAAGCAGGTTTTTTGAAAATGTCATAAAGTTCTATACACTTTGAAAATTTTAATTGGACATTTAGGCTCATTTAGTAAATACTAAGGACCTGCGGTAAGTGCTGGGAATTAACAGGTGAACAAGATGTGGCCTGTTAACTCTTAGGGGCTGGAAATGCATTTATAGTGAAATTGCTTGTTTAACTTATCTAATACACAATAGTAATAACATAAGCACACCATTCCAGCATTCAACCAGATGGAATTCTTCCTAGGGCGACAAAAGTACTTTATACCAAAGATACTCTTCCTTAAACACAATGTCTGCCCACATGATCTAACCTAGTCTTGTACATTGAAGCAAGTACAAAGCCAAATATCATGTACTTGATGTTTAATAAAGGTGATCCAGACAGGCCTTCTCTTTTATCAGTCAACAGATTCCACGACTTCACCATGCTCTGGGTACTGTTTCTTTTCCTTACTTGTTCTGTCCAGTTTCAGGCCCTTGGCTTTGGAAGGACATTTAGGTCTTTTACTGTCCTTTGCAGCATCAAATATATCTTCCATAACTTTGACTCTTCCTAAGGATGTTCATAAATCTTATTCTCATTTACTGAGACGCTACCTACCTCAGTAGACCATCTCAAACTTGATTTGCATCCTGAAACCCATCTGAAAGGCATTTCAACTAGCCCCATTCCACTCCCCAGCAAATTGACTTTAAAAACACAGGATAGAGCTAATAAACACTTGATAGATGGATGGAAATGGCATTTCTCCGTTTTTAAAATCCTCTTTTCTTAAAATATGCAATATTATGTTTTCCTCTGTAACGCTAAGTCAAATCTGATTGTCCTTTATCAAAAGCAAGGTTGTATAATACATTGTGTCAAATCAGAATGTAGAAATATAAGGAAAAATAAAGGCTGCCTGAAATGAATCCGATAAATATTTGAACATCAGATAAGGATGTCAATCTCCTTTTGTTGGGATGCAAAAGAGGGGATTTATTTTGCCTTATGAGTATAATAATGTTAGATAACACTGCTCAGCCTACACAAGCATCTTTGTTTCTCTTAGAATATACACATTATTATTAAGTTTTGTTCCCTAGAGGTGACAGAGACTTCACCAATCAGAAAAAAAAAAGCTAAAACAGAAAGTTTTTAAACCCCAGATAAGCACTTTCTAAATCTTTTTCTCTCTCAAGATTCTTATGCTATTTTTACCTCCTTAGATCACTTGTTTTAAAATATTTTATTAATGCATGCAGTTTGATAATTTTGATAATTAATAGCCAGGTTTACCATACTATACTGATAACATTTCAGCCAATCTTTTGCCACTTTAGTGTTTGCATATCAAAATGGAAAACAAATGTACTTTGGCCAAAAAGAAGACACCATAGGCTGAAAAGTGTGGTGGCATCATGTGGGTTTGGAAGCAAGATGGCCAGCAGTGTGATTTGGTCAAATCACTTCACTAGTAAAGAGGTTCAGGATGCTTTTCCAAGGAGACATGGAGAGATGCTGTGCAGATCCCCCTTCAAGGAAGGATGCCAGAGCTGTGTGGGGAGCAGTCAGTAGACAACCTCCAGCTGTCCACTCCTTTGAATCTGCCTCATTTGCAGAGAGCCTCCTCTCAGAGTTTACTTGGAGATTAAGCAAGCAGAGGGATAAAGGCCCTACCATTTTGGCATGACACAGGACTCCAATGATGATCAATACTCATTCCAGAGAGGCCCACTGAGCTGAGCCAAGGTTTTGCTGGGACTGCACTGCAGTTTGATTTCTCCCTCTGCCCCTACCAAACATCTTGCACTTCAAATTTCATCTGCTTCCCTGGAAAACAACCTCTAACACATTTGTTTAGTGGGTATAGGAATATGTGTATTCATAGAATTCATGTAATAAAGTGTAAATGAGATATCTGTGCAGGGCACTGCACTAAAATAGTAAATATGCATGAATAAATATCCACAAAATATTTTCAGTGTCACTTGTTTAATACTTTCTCTTATATTGAAGAATACACGTTAGAGTTTGTCGAACATACTAGAGCAAGTATATTCCAAGGGAAATTCTATTTCTTGCCTCCTCATGCTTTTAGATAGAAAAATGGTGCTGGAGTAGAGAATTTGCCAAGATATTGAAATGCAGAGACCAGAGTTTGCTAAGGCAGTTATCAGCCTCAATTCTAAAAACACTGTCCTGTAGTCATCACTAAAGTCTGGAGAATGGAAGAAAAATAGGGTTTTACAATAAATTCATGCAGGAAGCAAATAAATTCCCTACTCCGAGCAGGTAAGCATCATAGAATGTGTCAGGATCCCTTTTACAGCCTGTATGGTAGTTATGGGGATTTTCCCAAAAGCTACACAAAATGAAGTCAGATTTTTCTGGCAGACTCAACATGAGTGCACAGTGTCATGATCCCCCTGAGGACTAAGGTCCCAAGGGATCCAAGGCCCCAATTCCCATCACATATAGCTGGGTTCTAATGCAAAGAATTTATTTGACAACTACAGGTTTAAAAAATATTTTTAAAATCTTACCTTTACGGAGTTTCTGAGACGGCATAAAACCCTAGAATGATGTGGGAGCCAACTATTCAAATTACTAATGAAAATCCAAACCCCTATCTGTCTAGTGTATGGTTGGCAAACTTTTTTGTAAAGTAAATATTGTAGGTTTTGCAGGCCCTACTGTCTCTGTCACAACTTCCCAACTCTGCAGTCGTAGGGCATAAAGAATGAGGGTGGCTATGTTCCAACAAGACTTTATTTAAAAAAAAAAAATGTGGTAGGCCAGATTTGGTACACAGGCTGTAGTTTGTTGACTCTTGGCCTGGTGTAACAAAGTATTCCCAAAAGTCATGAGTCCTCCCTTAAGTGGGTTCTATGGGGAAAAAGGGGGGACGGGAAACTCATATAGTAATAAAAAGACACATTCTATTACACGTAAAGGAATAAGTGTCATGATTTGCAATGCTTGATGCATTAGAATCTAGAGCACAGACCAGCACAAGAGTCTGAGTGCCCTCCCTTACATTATATGCTCCAGATGCTCTGCAAACCTAAACAGAGTTAAAAAATTAACTGTGCTGCTTACATGCTCTCTTTCGTAAAGACTGTGATGCACCCCAGAAAATTAACTTACCTGTGAAGTCCTAGTGCAAAGAAACTTGAGTTCAAATTGATCTGGCTACAATGTCTTTAGTCCCAGTAGTGTTCTTTACAGCACAGGAAGATGCTGCTCTTGGAGAAGGCAGTGTATATCTATTTTTCAAATTCAACAGGCATAAATGCTCTTTTATGTTATAAAAACATGTTTTGCTCAACATTGGTTTGCAGCCTCTACATGGAAAATTTATAGGAAGATACAATTTTGAGCCAACAGCAAGTGAAGAAGCTATTTAGAGCCACATATAATGAAATAAACCCCTTAGTTATGAATCAGTTATTATATTTCACTGAACTCCAACTGTTTCTTTCTCACTGCTTAATTTCATTCTAGCTTTTGTTATTATGCCTAAAGAAACCATTTTAACATTTTCTCATATGCACTTTGAGCATCAAAAATTCCATCTACAAGTTTTCACCTTTTTGCCTCTAATTGCTCCACTGGTTCCTCTAACTGCTTTAATAAATAATATTATCTGAATTCTGCTAGTCCCAGAATTCTAAGGTCCCCGCATCACATAGTATTTATTATTCCTCTAAGGAGAAAAAGGAGCCTTTTTCTACCCAAAGCTTTTCTTTATAGTGAGACAGAGAGAGGCAGAGAAAGAAAGAGAGAGAGAGAATAAAAAAATCAGAGAAAATTATAAACACACAGCCCGCCCGGCAAATAAATACTAGGTTCTCTACAGGGTGAGATATTTCCACTTTAGCATTATTGGCTATCTGTGGTCGCTTCTATTCAAATTTCATTAGGAAACTAAGAAACCTATTCTTCCTCTATGTGACTCTAAAGTTCCATAACCCCATTTTATTTATCATTTTCAGATAGCATGTGTTAAAGGCTGGTTAGATAAATACAAAGGGCTTGGGTTTTCCATGGCTATTCAGCCAGCCTACTTACTGAAGAATAAATTCCATGAGGGTAGAGGCTATGACTTTATAGAAATTCCCTGGGGAAACGTGGGTTCCACAGACATTAGTTTGACAACTAAATAAATAAGTTGAAATAAATAAATAAACAACAAATATACATGTATATACATATATATATCTGAATGAATGGATGGCTATATGACTAAATGAATATACGACAAATAATGAATTAATTATTTTTTGTTGAATTAGCAGGTACAGAGAGTTTTTTGGAACAGTGACTTGGAAGATTTGGTATTTTTGATTTGGGAGACAAACTTTCACTTGGCTGAGTATGCAGGAACTAAATGACCAACCTTCAATTATTTTAAAAAGACTGAGTCCTTGTATTAGACCCTTGTACATTGTTGGTGGGAATGCAAAATGGAAAACAGTATGGAAGTTCCTCAAAAAGTTAGAAATAGAATGACCATATGATTCAGCAATCTCACTTCTGGGTATGTATCCAAAAGAATTGAAATCAGGATCTCAAGAGATATTTGCACCCCCATGTTCATTGCAGCACTGTTTATAATAGCCAAATGTGCAAACAACCTAAATGTCCATCAACAGATGAGTGGATCGAGAAAATGTGATCTATAGATAGAATGGAATATTATTCAGTCTTAAAAAGAAGGAAATTCTGTAATATGTCACAGCATAGATGAGACATTATGCCAAGTGGAATAAGCCGGTCACAGAAGGACAGGTACAGTGGTCCCCCCTTATCTGAGGTTTCATTTTCTGTGATTTGTTACCTGTGATCAACTGCAGTCCAAAACTATTAAATGGAAAATTCTAGAAATAAACAATTTATATGTTTTAAATCCTGTGCCACTCTGAAATCTCATGCCATCTCTCTGCAAGGCATGAATTATCCCTTCGTCCAGCATATCCACCCTGAATACACTATCCACCCATCAGTCACTTAGTAGCCATCTTGGTTATCAGATCGACTGTCACGGTATCACAGTGCTTGTGTTCAAGTAACCTTTATTTTACTTAAAAATGGCCCCAAAGCACAAGAGTAGTGATGCTGGCAATTCGGATATGCCAAAGAGAAGCCGTATAGTGCTGCCTTTAAGTGAAAAGGTGAAAGTTCTTGCCTCTATCAGGAAAGAAAAAAAGTTGTATGCTGAGGTGGCTAAGATCTACGATAGGGACAAATCTTCCATCTGTGAAATTGTGGGAAAGGAAAAAGAAGTTTGTGTTAGTTTCTCCGTCACACCTCAAATATGTATGTATATGAAAAAACATAGTATATAGAGGATTCAGTACTATCTGCAGTTTTAGGCATCCACTGGGGGTCTGGGAACATATCCCCCATGGATAAGGGGGGACTACTGTGCTGCATGATTCCATTTATACGAGGTGTCTAAAATAGTCAAAGTCATAGAAGCAGAGAGTAGAATGATGGTTGCCAGGGGGAAGGGGGAAGGGAGAAGTTGATGATCAATGGATATAAAATTTCAGTCATACAGGATGAATAAGTTCTAGAGATCTGCTCTACAACATTGTGCCTATAGTCAACAATATTGCATTGTTCACTTAAAAATCTGTTAAGATGGCTGATCTCATGTTAAGTGTTCTTATCACAATTTAAAAAAAAAAGACTAGGTTTTTACCAAAAATGGGAGTTATTGAAAGATCGAAGAGGGAGTCAATTGATACACAGTCTACCCTTAATATTAATGCCAGGTTCTCTACAGTCTGAAATATTTCCCCTTTAGCATCATTGGACACCAGGACTATAAGGAGTATTTTCAGGAAAGGAGCTCATTAACGGCAAGCCTAGTAACTGAGGTGAATTATAAAAATGCCAGAATACAAGTAGGAAAAAAAATTGCAACGCTCTTGTGTTGAGTGGGCACTTATATTCAAGAGAGGAATTAGGACAACAGAGACTGTGGCCACCGTGATCATGTGTCAACCTACTCTGAGTGCTGAATGGCCATCACTCCCACTTTTAATTTACACTGGTCATTTAGTCTTACTCAAGGTGAATGCTCTGAAAGAAACAGGAAGCAACTATTGAGAAAACAGTCACATGCCATCTCAACCCCTTGGTGACACCAAACACACACTTGAAATAAATTGATTGAGAGGAAAAAATGAACCGTAGCAGGTTTACATGAAAGCACTGACTTATATTTAACACTCACTCTGTGCTAGGAATTTTTCCCTTAAATATAAATGATCTGTTGCATATAACACCATTTCAGAGTGTCTGTCTCAAAGTATGGGCTCAGTAAACATCAGCTGTCTTCACCCTACTCCTCATGCAAGATGCTAGAACCTAGGAAAAAATGCACAGTCATTGTGGTCAACAATAAGAAGAAATTTGGGTTTAAGCCCTGGCTCCACACACCATGCACAGGGAAGTCATCCTTCCAGAGCCTTGGCTTCCTTCTTCATAAAACTGGAATCATACTGACTACTTCATGGTGTCTTTCGTGAGATTTAAGTATAATAATACATAACAAAAACTTAGCACAATGTCTGATTCATCACATGACAATAACATTGTTTCTCCCTTTGCCTCACAAATCACAGTTCATTCCACAGCTAATAGCAACAAATCCATACAAAGGGACTAGACTGACGAGCCAAGAATGCTCCTCCCATATTCTGGTTAACTTCATAGAGCTGGTATATTTTCTTTCTTTCTTGGTATGCATCTTGGATTGAATGAGACCATGTAGAGAATGAATAGTTTATTATTCCAATTAAAGTTGGTCCTGCTAAGTCATCCCAACAAATAGAGACACAGTTGGAGTCACAGAGATCACAGAGGAAGAAAAGGAGTGTGGCATGGAGACAGAGTGGCATTGTATTATCAGAAAAATCCAAGTATGCATCACAGTTCTACCCCTGATTATTTGTGTGATACTGGGGAAGTTAGTCTTTTTATCCTCAGTTTCCTCATCTGTCAAATGAGAATAATGAGTATATACTTTATCTCATAGAGGTGTTAGAGAATGAAATGAGTATATTTAGCACGTCCCTGCCACATATTAAGCACTCACTAGTGACAATATTCACAGCACTGGCAGGGACAAATTAGACTAAATGAAGTTAATTAGACTATTTAGCATGTAATTGTTACAAAACAAAAACCCAGATAACTCTGCAGTCAGCAGTCTTTACTAGAAGAATCTCTACTAAAATAAGTACTAGATTTTTAATTTGCATTGAAGATATGAAATTGATGGCGGGTTAGCTTTTATTAATAGGGAATGCTAATAGCTACTACATATTTTATTTAATAACTTCATTTCATTACCTCAGTAACCCAATGAGGAAGATTATATTCTCCCACTATACAGATGAGGAAACTGAGTCTCAGAGAATTCCAGAGACCAGATGCCTGACTGGGAAGTAGTAGTGATAGGATCCGAACTTTTGTCTAAGTTCAAAATGCATCATCTTTTAAACAATTTACACAACTTTATTCTATATTACTGAGAGGCATATAGTATTGAATAAAACAGCAAACGTTTAATTAATGTTCCTGGAAGGGAGATGGTAAGACCATGAATTTACCCTCTATGTCACTGTCTATTTTTCCCTGGAAGGGAATATACTGACATAGACATAGATACAGATATGGATTTAGTTATAGACACAGGTTTAGGTATGAAAATTTTCAAATATATGACATTTGCAGCTTGGCAATGTGCTCTAAAAAGAGGCTGAGTCTTACAGGAAGTTGACCAACCAATAAATGGATTGCATGTGTTAATATGGCAGATGCCACAATAAGTGTTTATTTCTCGCTGGATGGCGAAGTAAACAGTCCCCTAAAAGATGGATGCTTTCTTGTCAGTGTATAAAATACAACGGTCCTAAAGAGCCAACAATGCTTTGCTATTTGTCGCTCAGTAATTCCCTGAACATCCATGTCCTCTAGTTCTGTTTAAAAAGGTTAAATGGCTCTAAATCTGTCTGCTAGACTCATAAGGAACTACGTACTGCTCTGGCTAGTCAGGAAATTTAATTTTCTACTCAAATTAACCAATTGTGCATAGAGAGAGGGAAGCTGCTCTTCATAACCCAGCTGGGGGTGGGGGTGGGAAACAATTGCAGAAATGCTGAACAGATGCTGAAAAATGCAGTTGGTGATTCTTACATCCTTATCCCATGGAGCCAATCCACCTCCAATCGGAACCGTGTGGGGCTTGCCTTCTTCATAACACTTCACAACCCTATTGTAAATGCTTTGAAACATTATTCACCCCTTCTTTGGGTGGGACCATCGATGCCAAGGAACTAGCACCCGCCTGGCATCTATCAGAAGTATAGATATGTCCATGTCATCAAATGGTACTTTATCTGTTCATCTCTTCCTGGTAACACAGCCCCAAATCCCTTTAGTTTGCCTGAAAACAAAATGCTTCCAAGTTGAGCAGTTGTTGCTAAGCAGCCTCAAGCTTCCTCTACAAGTGACACACCAGTGCCAATAATAAAAATAACAATAGCAATAATAATAAGAATCAACGTCAATGATAATCGTCACTTGGTTCCTGGTGAACTGGACTTATTATCAGTAAATCTCCATTTGTACATCAGTAGATGGATAGATTATAAAATGTGCAAAAACACATGGCAGATTATGAACTTGGATTTTTACCCAGTTCCACCAATTCGAGGTTACTGTCACTGTGGTATGAAAAGTTCCTCAAGCTTCATCGCTAGCTGCTTAAGAACATGTCTCTCCACAGGAAGTCCGCTCCTGCTGGTACCATGGATTGCATATTTGGAGTTTATATGTGATTGCCCTAATATTTGAACCCCCACTTTCCCTAAAAAGCCCTTGGCTTGGCCTCCTCCTGAGCCCCCTATGTGTTTCCTGCTAACAAGAGTAGAAATCTTGCCAAATCAAGTGTTAAAACTGGCCCTGTGACTGCTTTCTCAGCTGGACCAACCTTGCTTCCTCTCTTCACGTTCTCTCTCTTATGCCTGGACATGTGAAGAAAGTGGCAATTGCTCCTTTCTCTGTTCTTTCACAGGAAATGGAGTAACATGAAAATGTGGCAGGTTCACTCATTCAACAAATATCATTGCCTCTATTTTTATCAGGATTTCAATATAAAGCCATTTCACAATTTCATATTTAGTCAGAAATGGATGCCCATGTAAATTTATTTTTCCTGCAGGAATTACCTGCAGGAATTTCCTGCCCTTGTATCCAACACATGGCCCTTGAGAGATACAAATCTCTTAGGGTGTGGGGTATTTTGTATGTCTATAGCGTGTTGAATTCCTTTAGAACTGAGAATGGACAATTGACCATCCTCAAATCCACAGGTGAAGTTTTACCTACTTAGAGGTTGGGCTCTATTGAGGGAAGTATTTTTCATATCCTTGTGGGATACCCTCTTTATTATCCTGAATTTAGAAATGGCTGTGTTAAAAACAACTTTTTTGGATCTGAAAAGAATTCTTTTTTGCCCAAACTCAAATTACTGGGGGCACTGACTATTCTGCTTGGTTTCACTTCCAGCCTCAGAGTTTCAGCACCCTTGAGAGTATTGAGAATTTAATACATAAAAAAGAAGTGAATAAATAAAACCTCCAGAAAGCTCACTTGTCTAGAGTTTTCCCGAATAAAGAAGTAATTAGAAGGATATAAAATATCCCTGTCACTTAGAAATTGAATGAATTGGGTATGAGTTGACATCTACCTCACAGATTAACTGGACAATTTTTTAAAACTGTATTCTTTCATCTAGTTTTTCCTCTTTTTCTCTCTCTCTTTTTTCAATAAACATTTCTAAGACAATATTTGAAATCCACACTCAAACACATCATTAGCCAACACTTCACCCTTGGAGAACAGTGTACAAGCTATAGATTGTCGGTGTTCATTCAGAAGAAAGCTATTTAACTTGAGCACCTGTATTGTCATTTGGGTGACTGGCAAAAGAGAAAAGATGTACACAGTTCAACAGAGAAAAAATAGAATTGAGCCTCTTTTCTAAAAAAGGCAGAAAAACTTTAATAAAGGATTATTTCTCATCTCGGTAAAAAAATTTTGAGCTGGGAAAGTATAAACAAAAGGTATTTTTGAAATTACAGAGAAAGATTTTGTCTAAAAGCCACCAATCCAGATATGCTGACCTATCAGAAATGCCCATGAAGCAATAAGAAGATAATTTCAAAGCAAAACACAAAACAGAAATAACTCAGGAGCCTCTTAATGCGTTGAGACAGTGGTCTCACACCTCTAAATTCTTATATATAATTCACTGTAACTGTCAAAGGAGATAGAAGAGAAACCTAGCAATACTTTCCCGATGCTAGGAAAAAAAAAATAAAGGTACAAGCAAGCAAAATATATGTAATATAAAAGATCCATCCAAATGCACTGCAAAACATACGCGATTTTGTGTTTTCATTGAGTTCTCTGAAAACTGGAATAGCTTTATTCATCTTGATAGTCCTGGCTCTGGGTCTTGTATGTAGCTTTCAGTAGGTGTGCGTGCACACGTGTGCACATCTCACACACGCATGTGAGCACACACACACATGGTCAAGTATGTGTTGACCAAAATTCCTTGGTCATATGAGCATAGTCCCAAAGGCAACCACACAGAATGTAGACATAACTGCATTTTGCACTGATTTGTTTGTCATTCGATATAGCCAGTATTCCTTTTAAAATAGAAATACCTTATAGGACTGGAAGTGATATCAGGGTCACGAGCTGTCACTTGCCCAATCACGGAGTTTAGAGCAGCGTTTTCATGAACCTCGAGGAGGTAGGTCGGTGAAGAGAAGACTGGGGGCTCATCAGCATCCTCAACGACAATTTTGACTGTTGCCGTATCCTTAAAGGGCCCCCTGCTGCTGAAACGTGGGTCAATGTGGACATTGGCTGCCTCTACCTTCAGTGTATAGGATTTTTTGGTCTCAAAGTCCAGAGGCTGTTAAGAAATGACAAAGACGAATGTTTCTCACTAATGACCACAGCAGCAAGAACAAATGAGTATAATGCTGATGGATGATAGTTATGTGCATTTAAGCCCATTTGTGAGCCTTAATGGGATCACTCTCCATTCCCCCAGATTCAACCTGTAAATTTTACAGGCATTTATTGATATCTGTTTATTATACAAGCTCAGTGAATCTAATCTCCTATTGTTTTGTTTTGTTTTGCTCATTTCACTTGGAATTCACAAAATATTCACAGTCATGAATTGTGCCATCAAAATTTCACTTCAGAGTCATAATAAAATTTTACTAGTGATGGCATGACCTGCATACCAATCAACCAGTTAATCGGGCCTCTGCTGGTAGGAGATAAGGCAGCATCAAACACAATCTCTATCTGGTAAGAATATTTTATCATTTCTGAAACAGTGTGTGAAATGTACAGAACTAGAAATAATCATTGTTTAGTCCAAGGAGACATTTTAAGGCATAATTTAGCACTAATCCCGACAAAGAGTGTTTTCTTATTTCAATTCCAAAACATCGCTGCTCTACTGATCATGTGGCTAAAATGAGGTTTGTTATTTTCCAGGATATTCTTACAAGGTCTCTATCATGAGTTCTGTACTTTGAAGCAGGCGGGCATATAAAGAAATATGTGCGCAGATACACATCTACTTGTGTTTATATTTAGAAGAAGGAAGAGTGAAAGCAGTATATATAGATAACTAGGTCTGGCTGAGCCAGTGCCAACCATTTAAAAGCAATTTGAAATTACCTCATTGCACCATTACTGACAATATTTCTGACATATGAATACCTCATTCCTTAAAAGCCCAGAGACTTTAGTTAATGACCTATGTAGTTAGAGCTAGGTAAAAGAACACAGTCCCCTTAAAAATCCAGAAAGTCCATCTGCATCAGAACCCTTACAGTCCCGTTTTCAGCAATGCATAATACTTCAGATTTCAAGGACATATATCTGTCAAGTTTCAAAGAGACAATTTAGGTTTGCATCGCAATTTCTTATAAAAAAAACCAGAACTCTCAATCTTCAATGCAGATTTAAAAAAATAGGAGGTTGGAATACAAGCTGGCATTAGCAAACTCTTTCAGAAATCCTGTACAAGCTTAAATATATTCTTACTTAAAATGTTTTGTGGATTTTTATATTTGAATTCAGTTCTAATGGGACTTGGCTTTTTTTGAAGTATTTTTCTAGTACACGAGGCAGATACTCACTCCTCTGTCTATTCTGAAATTACTAGCCACATGCACCCATGAATAGATGATTCAACACCATCTTCACAATTTGCCAATCACCCCTACTGTAACAATTTTGCAATTTCAAATTCTTTATAAACACTGTTACATACAACAGATTATGTTCTGCTTAATCCTTAGCTCAACATAATGACAATGTACCCAAACACGTCCTGGTGTCCTTAGGATTTTGTCAGACAAAAAAGAGGACCCATGAATTGTGGAAATATGGCTCCCTACACATTGTTCTCTAGAGTAAAAGATATGTGTTTCCTGGTGTCAAGATATAGAGTACATGCTTCCAAGTTTATGAATAACAGTGAATAAAAATGCAGCAAATGGCTAATTGCTTTAGCTTATGAAAGTACCTTATGGTAACAAAGGATAACAGTTAATAATAACAATAAAAATGACATTAGGAATCATCAGCCAAGGAAAATGTGGCTCTGGCTTATTCAATAATTGACTCAACTATAATTATACTGTACTCTATTTCAAACATGAGTTTTTAACTACGTTGTAACTCTTAATCCTAAATTCAAGCCACACATAAAGGCAGCATTGCTCAGCAGAGAGTTAAAATAAATGTAGCCGTTTTATCTCAAAATTGATTTTTAAATTTATTTTGTATACAAATATATATCCAGGAAACTCCAAGTTCCCATTGTCAGTAGCTCCAAAGGGGATTTCAAGAGCGTAACCATTGGGAGCAGATCCCTGTGTAACATGACAGACAGAATCAGATACAGTCATGTGTCACTTAATGACAGGGATACATTCTGAGAAATGCATCGTTAGGTGATTCCGTCACTGCGCAAACATCACAGAGTTACTTACACAAACCCTAAATGGTATAGCCCACTACACACCTAGGCTATATGGTACTAATCTTATGGGACCACTGTCTTATAAGCAGTCTGTTCTTGACCAAAACATCCTTATGTGGTGTATGACTGTAGTAAGCTTGAAGTCATGTCAGTGCAATGCAGAGGGAAAAATCATTGGCTCCTAATAGTGTGGCCCACCGTCTATCCTTTTATTCATGAACAAGTAATTTAAAAATTAAAAATTGTACTACTTCATGACAAAGATATGAAGAATGATATTGAACAAAATAACAATGATGCGGATATTTCTCATTGCAAATGCCCATGTCCATAAAATACTGAACTGTGTACTACACAGGCATGTAGATGTCATAGTGAAAAAAATATATATGGAAAGCGTTGTACAGAATTTTTCACATGAACCACCAAAAAATTGGTTGCCAGCAAAAGCACTCGCAAATTGTCTGATATTACTTGTATTATTTATGGAGATGTTTCTTTCTCCAGTGGTGGCCCCACACCCAGGAGCAAGGCAAAGATGAGCTTCATTTACCACAGTGCTTGGATGCATGGTTTGGAGTATCCAATGGTAGCAGGTCTGGCCTTGTCCTTCTAGTGCCAGAGCTAGCCAGAAGAACTAAAGCTGACTGCTTTGTCTTTGAATTTCCCTGAAAGCAGAGCCTGCAATAAAGACTTAGGAACTTTCAAAGCATTTTGCAGAGATGTTCGAGGAAGCAGGAGTGTAGGAATGGGTATAGAGAAGGATTAAAAGCCAATGAACTTGCCACCTCTGTGGACTAATGAGGCTTCTTCCCATCGGGAATGCTCTTAGGAACCATAGACAATATGCCTCAGAATAATGTCTTCAAAGAATAGGAACTGTCCACCAATCTTTGTCCCTCATTGTTTGAGGATCGCCTTCAGAGTGTTGACTTCCCTACATAGTTGAAGTGCTCTGTACAAGAACTTAGCAAATTCCTGCAGCTTATGGAAAAACACTGAGGCATAGACAAGAGAGAAATAATGGGTGAGATGTGAGGCTAGCGCGACCATGGTAACCGTTTACCTGAGCTTTAGCTGAAATGTAAAGTGGGGCCAAGAAACACGAGGTGCAAAAAGGACTCTACTTTTTCACAACTAAAGAAGTTAAATCTCTATCAGCTCTAGGAACATGTCAGGAAGTCCACCCAAACTTCAAAACTCAAGTTTCAAAGAGATATTTTGAAGATGAACAAAATCTCCTTTAGCTTACTTTTCTTAGTCTTATAATGCCATCCTGGGCCTGGGCATCAGAAGTGATTTCAAAGAGTGCTGTTCCATCTCCATCAATGATGTCATATGATGACTGTGCATTTTCACCAATATCCTGATCATTGGCCTTCACTCTTCCTATGGCAGTGCCAAGAACCACATCTTCTGGTACTGAGAAGTGATACAGACCTTAGAAAAGAGGAGAAATGCTGAGCATTGCACAAATTCCATTCAGTCATTAATTTATTTAGTAAATATTTATTGGGCACCTCCTTTGTTCTGGACGCTCCTGTATAGATGCTACCAATACAGTGATGGGAAGGATAAGAATATCCCTTTTGCTGTGAAATATGTAATCTTTTAAATGAGTCAGAGACAAATAGTTCCCAGAAGAAGTAGTGATCTCTCTTCCAGACTCTCCTGAGATATGGAACTTATTCAAGCATATATTTACCGGGTATATATTCGGAGCAGTTATATTAGGATATTAGTTAGTCTTTGTGAATGTCCTTTCCAATTTGCTGTATAATCATATTGGCTGCCCGTGGGGATACTCATTGTTGCCCAACATAAAATAGTAAGCTAATTTCAGCACAGAAAGATGCAATGTGTAACACGCTGAAAGTCACTTTTGAAGTTACCTTTATATTACAGACTTGTAGACCATTTTTGATAAAATCCAATGACTAAACTTCTGTTGTGCCCTGCAGCAAGCTGTTCAGACACATGAAACACCTCTTATTACTAAAGTCCTCGTTGCTCTGAAGACCAAAAATTCAACCTTCAAAACTCTCTAGGCAAAAGACAGTATCGTGTATGTTCATATTCCTATGGGAGCAGTAAAACATGTCTAATTAGTGGTATCAGTCCCATTTTTATTCAAATCACTTTAGTTGTTGTATTGGTATCACTCACTTTCATTGGTGTAGAGGAAGCTCTTTGTACCCTAACCATAACCCCTGGCCATTACTACTTCGGTGCATACCTGCCCTGCATCGAACTGCCATCTCCTGCATTTCTTTGCCTGAGAATTTTCTCTGGCATTCAGAACCCATTTTGTCCACTGCCTGTCAGGTCAGAACTACCAGAAAATTAATGGCCCCACAGAAGCAATCCTCAAATACTCACACAACTTAGTTTATAAAATCCCAGGCTCCTCCCCTCTCTGGTAATATAACATTGAGCTATTTCTTTTCTTCTGTTTATTTACAGTGTTCCAGAGTTTCCCCACTGGGATAAAGCTCCAGTCACCCACAGTCGTAGCTGGCTTGATAATGCACATTTATTGGCTCTCTATCTTTCTCTTCCTCACATCCTCACTTCCCTACTGGCATTTCTTGGGATCATCTCCTAGACAAACTACTTATAATCAATTTCTCTTCTCAGTGCCTGTTTCTGTGGAACCCAAACTCAGACAACCAGGAAGTGTTAGTCGCATTGCAACAAAAACAAGGGAAAAATAACCATTCAATGAACTAAAACCCCATAGGGAAAATTAAATCTGGAGATGATTACCTAATTCTAGTTTGAACTCAATCATTGAGTCCCTTGGATAAACCAAGGCTCATTTTACACAATAGAACAAGATTAGTTCAGATGATGGGTAAGGATTTCTTCTAGCACTAACACACTTTTATTTAATGATGAAATAAAATGTCTTTAAGAATCATGAAATTATGGGTCTGGGGACCAAAAATGTTTTCCAAATAGTTTTGCCATAAGGTAGGCACTGAAAATCATCACATTGAGCACAAGTCTTCCAATTCTCTTGTAATTGGTATAAAGATTCCATTCCCTTCAAACTATATTCCTGGTAAGGTTTGAGATGATTCCTTTAGGTATGCTTATTAAGTAAATAAGCCAGCAAGGGGCCTCACCTTGCTGCCAGTCATGCATCAGGGAGCCTTGGGAAACCAAGCCAATGGAATGGTTCTTTATCCATTCCGATTCTGCTCCTTCTCATCATCTCTATCGGTGTGATCATAGTTAACAGTTATTACCTCTAAGAAAGCGAACGCTTTTGAAACTCGTCTGCCATTGGTGAACTGAAACAATCATTTTCTGAGAAAAAAGAGTCGCATATGAGAGTATTAACTATAATAGCAACTCAAAACTGAAATAAAAGAGTTGAGGGGAAAATAGGGGAAATAGTATTCTCCATTTCAATAATTGTGTTAAAAAGGGTTGCATTGTTGTCTGACTTATGAATGGCCAGATGTGAAAATTCTAAAGTTCCTAATGAAAATGTATCTTTTCTGTTCATTCTACCTTGGGGTTTCTGCAGATAAATTCTCAAAGTTACCTCAAATGTGTCATTTTCAAGTCCCACTTCTGTCTCTCTCCTTCCCTCTCTCACTCGCCTTCTCTCTCCCCTCTCTCTTTTCAGAAACCAGTTTTCCAATGGCATTTCCTATCCCAGCAAATAGCACCAGCACGCATTCTCTCATGTCAGAAATATGGCAACTCACCTCCTCAACTGAAAATGCAATCTATCCCTAGATTTTTGTTTTCATTAACTCTTAAATATCTGTCACACCTATACACTTTTCTCCGCTGTGACCAGCCTTGCTTGCCAGGGCTACCATCACCTTTTATATGAACGATTGTAAATACCCCTTAACTGGCTGTAATGTGGAGAAGACATTTGAGGAAAGCCAGATTTCATTTTCTTTGATTTCCCTGGAATCACATGGTATTACTCAACCTACAACTTAAAATCTTTTAATGGTTTCCTAGTGATCTTAGGACAAAAATCATGGTACTTAAAATGGCCTATAAATCCAAGTATGGCTAACTCCTGCCTATCCTAACTCTCCAGCCTCAGTGCTCCAGCTGTAGTGAAATTCTTTTATTTGTCACCCAGGGCCATAGACTCTCCTTCAATAGGGCTTTTAGATGACCGTTTCCTCCAGTTGCAATGTCTATTCCCCCTCCCCTGGTTTCACCTGTTCCAGCTAATTCCTATTCATCATTCATTTCTCATTTCAAGAGTTTCCATGTCATAAAGGCCTTCCCAAATCATCTCTCTCTGTCAGATTACTTGGATAAATGCTCAGAAGAAAGGGCTTCAATGAGGGTACAAGAAAGTTGGCAAATATTGACGATCTCCCTAATTCTTTGATGGAGTTGCCTAGAAGGCTGTTGAGAGGTCTCTGAGCCAAAGCACAGTTTTAGGAGGGAGGAGTAGAGGCAGTGATCAGTGATGACCCGCTGTTGCAGGAAGGAGCAGTGTATATCTTGCAGCAAGGGAACTGCAGATCTGCTTCCCCATCTCAAGCCCAGATATTTAGTTTCTTTTATACAACAAGTGGGACTAATGAAAGACCAATATATGAGGTGGATTTTAATCATTCCATCAAGTTTTCTTAATGAGAGGTACCATAGAATAGAGAAATAAGCACACATCTTGCCATCAAGACACATTGGTTCTAACTCTTCACTCCACTACTTATTATATGCTTGATATTTGGAAATTTTCTTAACTTCTTTGAAATCTGTGAAATGGGGATACATTTAGTACCCAAAAGACAGGCACATATTGGCATACCTTGCATACAATAAGCACTCAATGATTATATCGGGTTTTTAGTTGTGACTGAAAGTTAGAATATAAATTCAAATGAAAGAATTATACTGAGATTCTCACCCAGTGCAGGAAATTTACTTACTCTGGGCAAATTTTGGAGGATTGTCATTAACATCAGTAAGGGTTACTGTCAGTGTCGTCGTCCCAGACAGGCCACCAGAGTGTCCACCCATGTCTTTGGCTTGGATAACGACCAGGTACTCCTCCTTCGCTTCTCTGTCCATGTTGGGAAGGGCAGTTTTTATAATCGCTGAGGGGGAAAAATGGCAGAATGACTTTCAGGCAGACAGCTCATTCAAAAACGAACATGTGAATTACACACACACACACACGTATACACAAACACACACATGGTCTTCACATCCAGTCTCCACTTAGGTAATTTTCTGTTTTCTTTTGACATTTAACTGGTGTGCATCTGCAATGCCAAAACTGAGAAAATTATAGTCATAGATATTAGTAGATAACTTGCAAAGATACATTTGATAATGTATAAAAAAAGAACTTGCAAAAATATACGTTAGAAAGTAAATTGAATGACATACTCTTGCCTACCAAATTAAAGTATAAATCATAACAGCCTCATTTACCCAGGAAAGCCCTGGAAGTGCAAGAACCCTTCAATTTATCACAGACTCCAATTCCCCTCCAAGAGGAGTAAATACACAAATAGCTTGAAGGCTCTGAGGTCAAAGATAAATTATTCTGAAGCTCACAAATACATTACAGAGATGAAAGAAATGAAAGCATTGTTAGAATCAACTCAGAGGACTAAAACACCAATCAGAATTAATATAAGCAAGTGTTAAATCCTAAGGTACTGTTCACCTATATTTATATTTTAATTGTTTAGTTGCATCTTCTATATTGTGAAAGTAATAAATATTTTAGAAAAATGGGAAGATATAGAAAAGAGAAGAGGAGGTAAAACATAAAATTATACAAAATAACAATACCTTCAGTGCTAAAATGTTAGTGTTTTTTCTTCTGATATATTTTTTAGGGTTTTATTTATCTGCGTCTTTATTTCATTAGTAATTTAATATTCTTGTTAAAGATTCAAAATTTGCATAGTTACTTCTGAAGTTACAGTCATGCACCACATAATGGCGTTTTGATCAATGACAAACCACATATGCAATGGCGGTCCCATAAGATTAGTACTATATAGCCTAGGAGTGTAGTAGGCTACACAGTCTAGGTTTGTGTAAGTACATTCGATGATGTTCACACAATGATGAAATTGCCTAATGACGCATTTCTCAGAATGTATTCCCATCATTAAATGGCACCTGACTGTATCTGATTCTCTGTTATGTTACACAAGGATCTGCTTCTAATGGTCATGCTCTTAAAATTCCCCATTGGAGAGGTATTGACAACGGGAACCTAGCGTTTTCTGGATATACTTTTGTATAAAAGTGATGCATGACTGTATTTGAAAATCTTTATTTAGCCCAATCCCTACCCTCATACCTCTTTTCATAGATAAATATTGCTAACATTTTGATGTGTATAACTCCAAGGCTGTTATATGTATATGAATACAAATTTGTATATATGTATATGAACATTTAACCACAAATGTGATCATGATATAAGCATTGTTCTGGGACTTTCTTTTTTTACACCATTGTTATCTTTGAGATCTTTTCTTGTTAGCACTTAGAGGTCCAACTCATTAATTCTTAGTGTTGCATCATTGTTCTTTTGTGAAGCTACCATGAGTAACTTAGGCATTCCCATAGTAATGGATATTGTAATTATTTCAAATGTTTTCCCATTTCAAAGAACAATCAGATATTTTATAATAATGATACTATATTCTTCTGTGTCCTGCATTTTAACTTAACTCTGTGTCATACGTTGCCCCCCCCCATGCTGTTACAAGCCCATAATAAAAGTTATTGTGACTAGCCCAGAATATTCTTATTAAATAGATGTGTGTTACATCTCTGGCCCAAGCGAAAGAAAACTGTCTGAATTAAAGATAATTCCTCTCTCACTTCTAACCCCAGGGACATCATAAATGTTCAATTCAAATTGAGGAGAGCTATTCTCTTGGCCACTTCTAAGGTTGTAATCCTGGTTTTTTGGACTCACATGCTCTAATTAAATCATCTGTCTGTAAAAGGTTTGTGAGGAGTTCAAGTCCCTGAATCATTCAAGTAGCAGGCGAGGCGCAAGAGCGCCCTGGGAAATCTAATCCACCCAGGCAGTGAGCAGGCTCCGGGAAGGGCTGTGAGTTCTTATGCACTTTATTAGACCTTGACATCACTTTTATATCAGAGCTTCCCATTCAGGGAGCACTCAATTGGACAACCTTGGTATTTGGAAACATTGATAGTAACATAATAATATCTTTCAATACAATGGTTTGTTTCAAGATTTGATCACAACCTAAGTCAATAGATCATACTTATGTAGTTATAAACAAAAATGGAAAGAAAAGAAAAATAGAAATATCGCAATCATTCAGACGTGGGTCACTGTGAGGAGAAAATAAACAAAAGAGCAAAAAACAGCAACAGTAATAATAACAAAACCTCTTCATTAGTGTGAGGAGATGCCAGTACAGCTACTCCGGTATGGATATATATTTTCATAGCTCAGAGTATCTTCATTATGGACCCAATTCCAGTAGAAGGGTTAGAAGTTGTTTTACTCACACGATATTTACATGAATGTTTGCAAAGTTTAGGTACCACCACATTCTAAGGTCATCATGAATTAGAGCCATCCATTGGAGTTTGAAATTTGACATGGAGCTTCTAATCATCAGAGGAAATTGATATAATTCCTCAACGAAGGCAGCAGCTTTTATGGAAGAAGTTGACGGTTTGAGGTCTACACATGCATCCTCTCAGGTTACTTCAGTGGAAGAATTTTTACAATTTCCTCAGAGTCAGAGAAAACCAGTATGTAATATTTTCATCATTTTTTAAAAATATATCATGAGTGTAAATTAAAAAAAAAACTGTGATGTCTCTCAGACACTTGGAATTAAAACAGTTTTGAAGCTCGGTTGAAAATAGCATACCCGGGTTAGTGCCTACGAGTTGTATCAGAATATGAGTGAAGCATTGTGTTGGGTCGGACAAAAAGAGCTCCATGGGTCTCCATCTGTTCCAGAAACTTTTATGCCCTACACCATTGAGAAATACAGCTTCATACAACCTAAGATGCATAACTATTGACAAGTTTGAGTCCCCTTATAAACGGTCCCTCATTTTGAAGTCAAGCAAGTTTGGTTTCTCATATTACTCAAACACTTACTAGCTTTGTAACCATGAACAAATTATTAAACCCATCAGGACTCAATACCCTGCCCTGTCAAATGGAGGTAACAATCAGCCTCTCATTGTGGGTATTCTAAGATTATGTGATGCAAAGTTTTGGCACACAGTAGTTACTCGACCATGCTATTTACCTCCCCATTTTTCCTTCCTAATCAGAATTTATTTAATGCTTATCTGGATGGTAATTAGAGTGCTGAACATTCTCCAATTGCTCCTCCAGATACACTTTCCAGCATTCTCTACCTACTCTTGGCATGGGAGAGCGACCTTTATGGGTTGCTTCAATTAACTCCCTTATATTTCTGGCCTTGTGTTAGACTCAATTAACACACATCACTTAAGCGATTGTGAGAATGGAACAGGTAATGTTCCAGACTCCCCAAATACTTCCATCACACGTTTGGCCACTCTATGGTTTTATCTTCAGATATTGCTAGAGCAACACTCTAGAGTCCAATAGCTGCCCCAGTCCCTTGCTCCTTCAGGCGTCAGGGTGATGATGACACTTCTGTCACTAGCCGTGGGGTGCTTCACTAGCCCTTGATGGTCTCTCTTAACCTGGCCATGCTTTTGTCAACAGTTCATTCATTAAACTCTCCTCAATCACTCAATTCCTGCCAGGACCCTAAAAGATACAGCTAGGATACTGGTTCTTTATCCAAGTGTCAAACATGTTTCCAGCATCCCTTTCTTACACAGACACCTACAGTTCAAAAGTACTTCGATGTAATAATGTATTGCTGTCCAAAGGACCATTCCTTGAGATGGTCCTTTCTTGGTAGAGCAAGTATTTGTTTCCTTATCTGTAAAATGAGAATAATACCTATTTAATCAAGTGAGTTGCTCACAATGACCCAGCTGAGAAGCTGCACATCTGGGAGTCCTCACACTTCCTCTGTTCTAATATAACATTGGGAGTAAGTTTCCTGATTTCTAAGGCAGGTGGGGAGTGTCTCCAAGGTTTCTTTAGGGCATGCAGAACTCCTAATTGGTTTCAGTACAAGTTGTATAATAAACAGCTCTTGCGATTTCTGAGCCCACTGCCTCTAGTCTCAGCCTGACAACTAACAGCAACTCATTAAAAAATGCAAGACAGAATTTCTGGAACTTTTTCCTGCTATCTTGTGGCCACAAAGGAAGGATGGGAAAAACCACAAGTGCCCTAGACCCTCCTATTTTTCTCCTCGTGTTGGGCCATATCTATACAAGTTACTTAACTCTTTTTATTTCCATTCAAAAGGCAGGTCATTTCACTTGGATAGATACTGCAAGGTGTTGATAAACTCCTAAAATAGAAGCTTAAAAACTACCTTACAGTTTCCTTCGACTTCTCCCCTGAATTATTTGCTATGGCTCACATATTCTCCTGAGCATTAGTAGTAGCTTTAGGCCTTTTCTTTTGTAGACGAGAGAGAACTTCCATATTTTAAAAATGTTTGTTTGGTGTTAAATACCACCTAACACAGAGCGGAAAATATAGTAATTGTTTTCCCTCTCTGATTTAAGACGTTAAAAATTTGACTTATGAATACTAAAAAGTTGCTAAAATCCTCAATTAAATGGCATTTTTATCCATTTCAACTTTTGATTTTAAAAAGGCAGATAGGAGATCCCTACACACTTTTTGTAAAAATAAACTAACTTCAAACACCTTTTGATGGTCTTAATTTTAAATAGTTTCCCGTTGCCTAAGACCTGAATTGTGTCCGTGTTTTCTCACAGTAGTGGTCGAGCAAAAGTCTTCCTCACGTCTTCCCACATGCTTTCAGTCACACATTCTCAATGCCCAGAAGCTTAAATATTATGTTTTAAATTTCTATTTCACCAACTTGGCAACAAATTAGAGTTTGCAATTTTATGGCAAGCAGGATGACAAAATCTTTCCTCTGGAGCAGTTAGTAAAACTCTTTGATGTAGCTATTTGATAAACAACCTCACAGAAAGGAAAATCAAGTTAGTTAATTAAGTGTGGTAATTTCAGGATTGACTTGTAGTTGATACAATTAAAAATATTCTGCCTTTCATCTCGGACTTTTGTGAATTTCCATCTCAGTAGCGGTTCTAGGCCTTAGACCTGGACTCCTTACCTAATTCCGCTTGCACATCCCTGGGACAAACGTTTCCTTGAAAATAGGGGGCTCTAACATTCTGAGACGAACAAAACACAATTAGTGTTCAGGAGAATGAGCCTGTTTTGCTAGATTCTCAATAACATTAACTGCACAGCCGATCCAGAAAAAAAAAAAAGAAGGTAAACAATTGCATTTTAGGAGAGTTTCCCTGCAACTTCAATTTCAAAATCTAATCTAATCAGAAAATTCAATTAATGAGAACAATCCAGTCTCCATGAATTTCATTCAATGGAGATTTTGGACCTGGCGCTGGAGAGTATGGGTGCGAAGGTGCAGGATTGGAGATGAACTCTGGTAGGAGGATTAAGAAGGGAAGGGGGATCATCTTGTTCTAAAACTGACATTCATTACCCCACTGTGAATAGGCTGACGTGCTTGCTTCTCCTGTATTTAAAATACATGGTTTTATCTTAACTTTATTCAATCAAATGGAGATTTCCCTGGTGCAATAGTTTAAAAATTTAAATCCTAGACTGGCCTAAATTCTTCCCAAGTGCTAAACAGCTGTTCCTTATGTCTCATCATCCAGGGAGTACTTTTGATTAGAATCCAGTCTCACTCATCTCAAAAATTTAAAACTTTGTGGGGTTTTTTTCTTCCCATTGTCTTTGGTGTTATCGTTTGAGAAGCATTTTGTATCCATCACGAAGAATTCTTTTTATAATTTCTGTGATATCACCAGATTGAGAGGCTTCATGAGAAAGGCAAGGAGATGCTGATTAACTCCTTTGTCATTTTGAAGGCTGATTACTGTAATTCACTCTTTGCGGGTCTCCCAGATTGTGCCGTGCAAAGATTGCCGTTGATATAAAATGCTGCGCTAGACTCCTCTTTTGAATAAAGACTTGTCGAACACATTATCCTGGTTATGAAACCACTAGCTTTGTTATTCCCCAAAACTCTTACCAATTCAACGTGCAATTATCATCTTACTATCTGTGAAAGAGTGTCTTTCACTTATGAGGGTAAGTGGTACAAATTCATCAGGGAGGAGTTCTTTCTGGGGTTATATACTGCACCCATACTTTCTGCTAACCATGTAATTTGTACTATATGCTGACAGGACAGGTAAAGGATATACAACCAGAGATGTTTCAACACATGTCCACCTTGTCACTGAATAATAGCTTCAATATAATGACTTTAATAACGTCAAACCTGCACAGATACATCACAAAAGAGAAAGTGAAATATTAGAAAACGCTTCAGCTTCTATAGGGTTCAAAAAAAAACACCCTGCATTCTCCTTTCTTTGTGGCTATAACTTGTGAATTAGATAGATAGACGATGATGGATAGATAGATAGATGATAGAATCACCTGTATTTGGAGAACTAGATTTCTCTTATATTTCTGGTGCTTTTGTGAAATACAACACAATTGAAGAGCTAATAGGTTAAATGTATCAAGAATCAAAAGCTTATTTATATACTTTGACCTGGTATTTTTAAAACTAAAAACTTCTTCCAAGGAAATTATAAGTTTTTCTTTCTCCTGATGCCTCAAATTTCTAGACTCAGATGTTCATTTATTTGGGTGACATTTTTAAAAAGGCAAGCAGTTTAAATATGTAACAGTAGGGAAATATTAAATTAGTAATTAATATTATAGAGATCAAAAGCATACAATAGTAAGCAAATGTGAAAAATTATGTTGTAAAAATGGTCACAACACAAATTGCTTATAACAATCTCTAAATTTTATTTTAAAACTAACGTATGCCATGATTAATCTATATTATAATGTGCCTACAAAAATTTGGCAAAGAATATAAATGAAGATAATTTGATGTGTTTTTGTGAAGGAGGTTCCCCCCACCCCGATTTCCCAGTACTCTGTAATGGGAAGCATAGGACTATATCTGTTAGAAAATGAGCCGAGGTGTTAATTAGATGAGAATATATTTTGGTAGGAATATTACTAGCCGTGTGATCTTGTGCAAGTCATTGAAACTCACTGAGGCTCACCAATCTCATGTGTAAAATGTTATTAATTGCCAAACAAGAGTTTAAGGTTTGTATTATTATGTAAGAGATAAAAAAGCCAAATGTTTTACTTTATACATACATAAACATAGATACACATAGAGAGATATATGTGAATATATACATATTTTTGTATTTATTTTTAATATATACATATACACACATATGTGTGTATATATACAAATTTACTCACACAGAGATATATATATAGACACATAATTTTGTATTTACATTTTATGAGTATACACAAATTAATACATATATATGTAAATAAAATTTAGGTAGTAATTCAGTGGTAATAATTAAAATAAACTTATGTTACTTTAAAAATTAGAAACAAAGATTATATTCAATGATGCTACAAGAGATGGACATTCCTTCAACTTCAAAATGGCAATGCCTCTACAGTGATTTCAAGGTAACAAAAAAAAAACATCTTGTTTGCATCCAAATCTCTACATGATTGGTACTCACACTCATTTGTTACCACAACATTCTACCCAGCATGTCTTTGGTTCCCCAGACACTTATCTTTCTTCAGACTTTCCACCTACTTTGGCACCTCCACTATTTTGTGTGGATAATGCAACCTAGACCATCCTTGCCCTTCACTGGACCCCTTAATATTTCATCCACTCTTTTGGGCCCGGCTCTGTTTCAGAGGCCAAGAAGCCTTCCCAGGTAGAACTGATCACTCTCTTCTTTTTGATCTCATGCATTTTTGCTAGGAACTTCCTCATAGCATTTACCTTTATGTTTTTTCTCCATTTCATCAATTCCCCTATGATTTCAACCTGTCCTGATAGTAAATTACTCTAGACAGGAACCAGGTCTCATTCATCTTTGTATGCCCAGAACTGAACACAATCTCTGGCACATAATAAGTTTGAGTAAATGTAGGAGAGAAGAAATATTACAAAGAGAAAGAGAGAAAATAGGAGGGAGTGAAGATGGAGGAAGAAAGAGAGACAGGAAAAATGATAATTGGAGTTTTTTCTAACTGCTTCAGGCACTCAGTACTGGAGTATGCAAGCACTTAATAAATAATAGTAATTGTCTCCAGGGACCAGAGATGTTTAGATATGGTTATAAGGTCTCAGAGCCACTAAGTGGGGGAGGACGGTATCAAGATTCGAACC
The DNA here is from genome assembly GCA_031878705.1 of Tapirus indicus. Lineage (NCBI taxonomy): Eukaryota > Metazoa > Chordata > Mammalia > Perissodactyla > Tapiridae > Tapirus > Tapirus indicus. Next base: position 23,333,958 of record CM062927.1, on the reverse strand, counting down.
CAAGGCTTGATGCCTTCAAAGCTCAAGGGAGGCTCAATCCATACCATTCCAAGAGTCACATCTTTGGGTCATGCCAGTTTGTCAGAGGAATGGCATAACACTTCAGTGAATGCCAGTGAGATGAGTGTGTTTTGTAGATTATAGAACCCAAGTAGTCTCGTTGTTTCTCTGGATATTTTAGCCATTTTAGAACTGACATTTGAGTTATGATTTTATTATTATTTTTTTTGTGTGAGGAAGACCAGCCCTGAGCTAACATCCATTGCCAATCCTCCTCTTTTTGCTGAGGAAGACTGGCCCTGGGCTAACATCCGTGCCCATCTTCCTCCACTTTATATGGGACGCCGCCGCGACATGGCTTGATAAGTGGTGCGGAGGATCCATGCCCGGGATCTGAACCCGCGAACCCCGGGCTGCCAAGCGTGAACTAAACCGCTGCGCCACTGGGCCGGCCCCCTTGAGTTATTTTTTAAAAGTCTCAGTGAAAATTTGTGGTGCAGTTTTCGAATAATTCAGATATTCTCGGGATTACTCAAAAAGGGGTGATGGTGATGAGCTGTGTATCCTGCCTTATAATGCAACATATTCTTTGACTAAATAACTATAACTTCTTAATTACCCCACTGTGTGGATCATAGCCACGTCTATATCCGTATCCATATGGAATAACATATGAAATAGTTGTAAGTGAATTAGCAATGATACTCATCTCTATATTTTTACACACAATGTGCATAGTGACTTTATTGTATAGACTGTCACTTCTGTAGCTCCTGGATTCCCCTATTAAATCTCTGCACAGGCCACCACTTATAGCATCAACACACGGCTAGCCAATAACTCATGCTACTGAAATTGCCAATTTTGAGTTACACTGAAATACTTGCAATTATTCCTATTCAGAATTAAGGTGAAATTTCTTTTCCCCTAAATGAAAACACTTCCAGGGACTCCTCAATCAAGTAGAATTATTTCTGTGAAGAACATGATGGCACTGTTCTTTCCTTAAGCCACAATTCCAGTAACTAATTATGTGTGTAATAAGTATGGGTTGTTTAAAAAAGCAAAGGGAAAGTCGCTAAAAAATTGGATGCTTTCTCCTAACAATTCAGAACTTAAGCAGATGAGAATGGTGGGGTTGTAGAGTAGATAAAGCACAGACTCTGCAGCCGTCTACCAAGAAATGGAACCAGGATTGAGACCTGAGTCTAAATAAAGTTAAGCAACTCTTTTCAACTCTTAGAGCCCCAGTCTCCTCGTCTCTAAAACAGAGATAGTAACACCCACCTGATGTTACATGAAATAGCATCTAACATTGTTCACGGAGCATAACAGATATTCAAAACAAATCTTAATTGAATTGTTGTTATCCCCAAATACTAAAGTGGTCCTGATTCCTCTTATCCCTCATTGGAACTTTCTAGCTCCAGATATTGATCAGACACAGCATGTCATATTGATCACAGCCTGCCAATACAGACAAGTAGAACATGGTGTCTTAAGAGCCCAGGATTTGACATCAGACATTGGGTTTGATTTTTGGCCCGTCCACTTCCAAGTGTTATAAATATCCTGGGCAATTGTCTTAACATCTTTGAGTCTCTCTTTTCTGTTCCACAGAGATAGTGTTTACCCCATAGATTTTTGTTCTCTTAAGATGATTATTCAGGAAAATAATGCATGTATAATATTTAGCCAATATGAAATAGTAATTAGTTGATCACTATTACTACTACTACTATAACTACCACTAATACTATATTATTTTGGGGTGATTATGAAAATCAATCACACGCAAAAAAAAATCATATTCCTCTATATTTTACTGGGCCTTCTTTGTGCCAGGCACCACACAGGTATAAAGTCTATGTGCTCAGCACAGTGGCTGGCAAAGAGTAGATATTCACATGCACAGCTATTATAATTGTTATCATCATCACTTCATCTTTACCTTTCACAACCATCCAGTAAGGTAACTATTACAGTTCCTGCTAAAAGATGAAGAAGCATGAACTTTTGTGATCTTAGTTAAATTATTTGTGTTTTGTGAGCTTCAATATGGCTGAGACAGTTATAGACCTAATGTTCCTCTCAGCACTTCCCATTACACCAATTTGTGTCTACTACACCTTGGAGGTACTAGATGATCACTAACCGCTAACTTTGGAGTACCCTGCATGGTAGGTTTGCCTGCTGTCCTCAAATGATAGTCATTGCTATTCATCTGTTAGTAGGCTCTAACCTAGAGATGCTAAACAAATTCAGTGACCTCTCTCAGGGAGTTTCCAGTGACCCACTAACCCTGATTTAAAGTATCCATAAAATGCAGAGTAAGACACTGACAAAGAGATTGCCTTTGGTAATAAAATTCCCCAAATTAACCAAATCCTCAGCTTCGAATTTTTAGAGAAATTTCTGGCTAATTGAGCATGTCTTTGTCCCATGGGTCACTGCATGTTCAGCAAGAAATGAACATTGCATGATTTCTACATGTGACTGGGTAAGGTTCCCATTCGTAAAATCTCAACCCAAGGCTTCAGAGATGTGGGGCAACAATTTGCTTCCATTGCTTTAAAACAGGGCAGAGGGGCATGACACTTCAATGAGAGGGCTTCGGCCAGGAAGGGGGAGGGTCTTGCTTTAATTATGGTAGTTGCCACAATGGCATCAAACATGTGCTCAGAACTTGCCCCAATTCCCTTCCAAGTAAGAGTCAGGAACCAGACTGGATTTAAAATATTCTAGCGTTTCCCACCACTGTCATGCTTCCACTGCTTTTTCCTTGCCAGCCAAAGACGTTTATAAAACATTGAGACATACACAAGTGAAAAGCATTCAAGTACACAGAGGAGTTACACATCTGAATCACTTAAAATTCTGACAACTTGATTCGTTTACAAGAACTCAAGGGGCACAGACCTCACAACTAACTCTGGATAATCTCCTCACCACTCCTTCTGTGCCTTTCAGTCCAATACCCTTCTTGACCCCTTTGTTGCATTCCGCGAGTTCTGCTTTTGAAATCCTCCTACATTCTTCTTTGGGGCTGCAGGCTCTCTATCTTCCCAGCAGAGTGGCTTCTCTCCTTTCCTTCACATTATCTCTCAAAATAGAATTCTTCTCCTCCTCCTCCCCTCATGCCTCTTCTCAAACAATGCTGCTGCGTGATTCCCTCTTAATCAGATCGGCGTCTGTGCGAGAAGTGTCATCAGCTTCCTTCCACTGACACAATACTTGCCCCTCCTTTTCACTCTTGCTTATTATCAGGAGTTTTAGTTTATTTTATTCTTTTTAATTTTTTTAAATGTTTTCCCCAAAATTATTTGTCAATGCCTTTCAGCTCCCATTCGTGGACCTAAGAGGGCAGGTGGCATAAGATGCCCTAGGCTCTGTTTTGCACAGAATAAGAGGAAGAAGCAGTATGGCTAAATAACTGACAAAAAATAAATCTGTCAGCCCAAAATGTTTGTCGAGAACCTAATATATATCAAATAATGGTTCAGGTACTAAGGATATAGTGGAGAAGACAGACAAGGAGGTTAACCTCACAATCCTTACGCTCTAAGTGTAAAGGTAGGGGAATGTATTACAATGTGCAGAGCTACATGAAACAGGGCAACCAGGCTCACAACTCATTGGGCTGGGCTCCAGCTTTTTCATTTGTAAAACAAAAAGAGTGATAACTTACCCCACAGAAAAAATGAGACAGACATATGTCACCTGCAGGAGTTATTCATTATCAGTGGTTCTCACATATATAGACCACATTTAACTATCATTAACCCAGGACATTGGTGAATATTGAAATCCAGGTGTGATTATGCCCCAAGATAGACAGACAAGCATAGGGGAATGGATCTCTATGTCCCTCCAGGACATAGATAATTAGACTTGTATAAACAAGAGGCCGTCTGACCTTCCTAGAAGGCAAGCCGGAGGCAAAGCCAGTCAGAATGGTAAGTGACGTAGATGTTCTAGTTAATAGAGAGTTATCATACGGAGGGTTACTAAGAGGGGATTTTTATGGATCTATTGTTCCCTTAGTGATAGTTGTCAAAATACATCAGAGCTCTGTTTCTCCAAATACACTAAGTGGCTTATAATTTTTATTCTCTATATTAAAATTAAAAACCGCAACAAATAACTACATCTTCCCTTTCCTGCTCTGGATTTGTGAAAATTATATGACTCCCCCTTCTGTTTCTCTTCCTAATTCTTATCAACCTCTTCTCATGTTCTGTTCTTTCCTCCTTTAGCCACCATGTATATCTTATATTTAATATCTTTGTTCCAACAAATCTAAGTGAAGATGCGTATTATGGGAATACACATTTGGTGCATGAATACACGAATGAATTAACACGAAGTTCCACCTCCTCTACATATCTGCTTCTTTCAATTCAATTCAGTGAGGCACTCACTAATTACCTCCTATTTTCTAAGCACTGGGCTTGGTTGGAGGGCCTGTATAAGATTCTCTGCACCAGAAATACCCAAGTAAGTGAAAGACTGGTTCCTTCAAACTCTCAGTTGCTTATGTTAATTACAAAACTTGAGGTTTATATGTTCATCTATTTTTGATCCTCTCACAATACAAAGAATGCAAGCCACTGATTCTAAGAATCTTGAAGTCACTACTTGCACATGTCGTTTTATGCAGTGTAATGCTGAATAAAATACCATCTCTAGAAGTAAACTCTGTGTGAGCACATGAGTGAAACATATTTAAGAGAAATCATTTTGGACAAGGACAAGGAAATAAATTTGTCTTCAAATCTGACATTTATGTGTTGGGTGATTTCAAACAAGTCACCTACCCCCTCTCATCATGATTTTCCTGTATTATGAAAACCATTCACCCTTTGTTTCTAAGATGGTCAAGGGATTAAATCACGGAAAATACATATGAGGTTGCCTAGAAGACACACTCTTCCTACTCTTTCAAAGTACTGCATAATACATGCCTACTCAAGGTCACACTACTAGTAAATGATGTTGGAATCCAGAATTTTCTAACTCCAATTCCAATATTTCTCTCAGTAAGCACTAATGTGCCTAAGCAATAGTGTATTTCTTCATCCATCCCTTTTAAAAACATAAACTTCTGGAAAACCTATAGAACACATCAAAATATATTATGTCACAGACAGAGGAACATTTTACTGATAATTACTGAGATATTTAATTTCTTCCTTTCTCTTTTATTAATAAATTTTATTAATAATTATTATTATTGCAAGTGATGGTCTCAAATCGGTCCAAAGATAAGGTGATGCTGCTAATTCTTTCTGAACTTAGACATTCTTTCTGTAGCTACTTGCCTGATCATTTGTGTTTCCAAAGTGTGAAATTATTTTTATTCTTGTATATTTAGAGGCATTAAATTTCATAAGCCTCACTCTCTTCATGTATGCAAATGAAGGGGTCCATTTCTTGTGTGAGTGAACTGAATATCAGAAGAAATCTCATGTGAGGGAATCAGGAAGATGATAAATAACATCAACCTTTCTTTCTTCCCTAGCGGCCCTTCATACTTATGCTAACTGTCAAAATATTCCAAATTTAACTCTGTTTTCTTAGCACATCCACAGCAGGGTAACAGAAAAGAAGCCATATCACCATCTCCCACCTTCTGTAATGCCTCATCTTTGCAAAGGCTTGGGCAATGTCATTCAAATCAATGACCATTGATAGAGCACTTCTAACGCAATAGGCACTATGCTAAGGGTTTCTAGGTAGTTTCGCCATAAGCATCCTTGTTGCAAATATTTATGCTACATAACTAATTGGCTGTAAGGCAATTTTGTTGTTAAAAAGATCAAGTGACAAAAAATAAAATTAATAACATTAAAAAGAATTTATTGCAAAAAATGAAAATATGTTAATAGATTTAAAATGTGTGTAGCTTCAAGGCAAATAGGGCACAAATAACTGACTTTTATTCTGTGGATTGTACCTGAGCACTTGTCTTCCAAGTTTTTTATTCGTAGTATTATACATTTTTTTGTTTGTTTGTTGACTCTCTCATCTTTCAGCTGGCACCTTTTATTTTCTTCTTTGCTCAAATTTCTACCTTCATTAAGAGAAGTGTCCATTTCCAAATACTAGGATGCATATTTGTAACTGAGCTTTGTATTGCGTTGTGACTGTGCTATCCTAAAGAATCTGCAAACTGATATATCATTCTATAGTATAGTATGCGATCTAGCTTTACACTCTCTTATTATTTCACACTTGCAGTAACGTTTACCACTATATTTTCTATCAAGTCAATATATGTAGTTGTTATCATCCATCCAGTACTTTAAGACCACCACGTCCACTCCTCACCATATAGACCATATGAGGGCAAAGATTCGTCAATGGAGAAGTGAAACCAAACTGTCAACCAGTTATTTTATCTTTTTTTATGACAAAATTGCCTTTTGACCGATTAGTTATGCAGAGAAAATTGTCGCTGAAAAAGTTGCGGCAAAGATGTTTATGGCAAAACTATTGGACATGGTACTAAGGGTTGGAGATATAAAGATAAATGGACTACTGTTCTTTGGTCTTGAATACTTCACGTTCCAAAAGATGAGGCAGGTGAGAGCAACTTCCGGCTAAAATTAAATTTCATCCCCTCCTATTTTGAACCCTGCTATCATTTGATGCATCACTCTATCGTAAAATTATTGCATCAAATTTGTTTTCCGTATGTGCTTACATTCTTATCTTAGCATCTAACTGGCCTCACCCTCTCTATCAAAATTTACTGTCTGAGGATCTAAGCATCCTCTTTTCTATAAAAGTATTCCTGGGACTGGCCAGGTGGCATAGTGGTTAAGTTCGTGCACTCTGTGTGGCACCCGGGGTTTGCAGGTTCGGATCCGGGCACAGCCCTACACATTGCTCATGAAGCCATGCTGTGGCGCCGTCCCATATACAAGATAGAGAAAGACTGGCACAGATGTTAGCGCAGGGACAATCTTCCTCACCAAAAAATTAAATTAGTAACTAAAAGTATTCCTCCTCTAATCTTTCTCCCTCCAAAAATGTATGACTAATCCCTTGTTTAGTTCTCCGAACACTTTGATAAATACCATAAAGGTAGATGTGATGTCCATGATTCTATGTTGTAAAAGGACAGTCTCATACTTTGAATCTCAACACCTACTGTATCCCAGGTGCACACCACAGGCAGTGTGACCACGAGCCAGTCACTTTACCTCTCTGATCCTCCCTTCGTTTGTAAAAACTGCTTTGTGATATCTCAACTCGAATGTCAAATTATTAGTGATGCTTCCCTGACCAGTCTTTACAAAAGAGTAACCACTCTCAGCTGGCACTCCTCTTCTTCCTTACCCAGCTAGCAAAGTCTCTGCCCACAAGTATTCTAGTGGGAACAGACAGACAATAAACAAACTGACTTTTCTTGTTTATTGATGTTTACCCAGCCCCTAGAACAGTACCTGACACTTAGTAGTCTCAACACATTTTAATATTTTTCAGTGACTCAATACATGAATGAATATTTTTTCCCATGTGAGCGTGTGAGGAATCCCATATAAAAGTAAACACATACAAGTACATGACTATGTGCAGACCTCTTTTGGAGATGCAGGCAGGTGTAATTAGAGCTGACTTTCCCTACTTCTTCACCTCTGGAAAACTCGGGCCACAGAATGCTCAAGAGCCAGAGCAGAACTGCTCTACTTAACAGGGAGCTGAGTGGTATAATTAATTTATGCCTCTGAATATCTTAGGATCGAATTACTGTTGTGCTTAGTCTCACTCTTACATAAATATTTGCACATGTAAAAATTCAGCACCTTGACATTTATTGAAACGGTTGCATGGAAAAAATGAGAAAAATGGACTCAGAGACAGGTGTTGGCAATCTGCACTGAGGAAGACAGTCCTTTGTCAATGTGACAACCATGAATGGTGGAGCAAATATGCAAAACCCAGGACCGACTGCATGTGAGGTGGGAGCTGGCTCTGAAAATGCCATTTCCCACTCAGTTGCTCAGGGATCTGAACACACAGCTGGGCCTTCTGGTCCTGCATCCTAGGGTTGCTCTACCAAGATAGTATGGGCGAGTCTTTTATCTGTATCAGATGGGAACAATTCTCAGTTTTCCACCCCAATGTATTTTCAAGTCAATGACCTATGTTACCAACAATTTTCAGTTGGTGTGACCCAGTATTGAGAAATGTAAGATTCAAGGGGGTTGTATTTGGGTTAACGCCCTTCAATGAAAATTCTAAATTTTTCAGTTAAGGAAACTCAAGAAGTTGAGTGGAAATTGTGTCTTGGGCACACTGAATATGTTATCTCAATCTGAACCTTAGAAGAACTCTAAAAGTAGCTGTGACCATCCGTCCTTAGGATGTAAGTAAGAGTCTCAGGGATATGAAATATCTTAGTTATGGGGATAAACTAGGGAATGCTGGAGACAGAAGTTGAACCTAACTCTGACTCCCAAGTTCACATTCAGGACTTCACACACCAAGTTTCTTCTCTGAAATTCCAAACCACATTGTCACCACCTTGAATCTTTCTTTCTCTCAGAAAGACAGTGAACTTTCAGAGCCTTAGCTTTGTTATAAATAAATGTTTAGATGTCACACAGAGCTTTTGTTTGTCTTTTTGCTTCCCTTCAGCATATTTTTCAGTTACTTAAGATGACAGTCTTCAATAACTGTTTTCAAGAATGTAAGAGGAACATTAGAGTTCATATGAAATGTAAATAAGATAAATGCTGTTTTTAAATGTGTTTTTCCCCATATCTATCTTCAAATGTGTTAGAAAGTGATGTCACCTCAGAATAGATTTCATTATGACAATTCTAATATTTTTTTACTGCAATTTGGTATACCTGGTGGATGGAAAATGGAACGCTGTTGCAGGGGGGTACTTCCTTCTAACCATTTTCAAATAGATACAGAAATGTATACACAGTGAGAAAAAGCACACAAGTACCACACTTATAAACTATTCTTGATACTTGATTATTAACAATCCTTGTTCAAACAGTTACCTCATAAGGGAAAATTTTTAAAAATATGACTTGGTGAAGTTAGTAGAACATGCTTGCTAAGAATGCTACTTTGATATGGAGTCATCCATGCTCAAATGACTTGACTGAAGTCACAGAGAGAGCAAAGCTAGTCCTGTAAGAACTTTCCTGGGTTGCTTCTTTCCTTGACCTGGTTTTGTGAAGGAGAAACTGAGGACCAGGGAGGTTTGATTTCAGCTCTTTCAATGACTAAATGTTTTGGCTTTATTGTCCAAGGCCTGGTACATTGTAAACGTTTTCCATCATTACTATTTGTGTCTGGGGTTGCTAATTTATACTTTGCTGAGAATGAGAGCCAGGGAATCTCATTTGCATTTTGTTTCATTGTGTAAATAAAGTCATTATTATTACTCGCATTTATAGCTCATGAATGCATTTGTTATTAAATAGCACAATTAGGCAATCTCAGTTCCTGTCCTTAAGAGATCCACAGGTGTCAGAGTGCAAAGGTGGCTTTTAAGACAGATAATGCGACAGCAACATTATTAAACTTAATGGGGTGGAAAGAAAAGTTCCAATAGCACTCTGTCACACACAATAAAATTTTACCACACAAAGAAACTACTTTTAAAGAAACTCTCTAGATATAAAAAAAAAAAATCTATCTAATTATGGCTATGCTTACAGTTACCAACCAGTTCAACTCTGTTAACCTTACAAACACTAAAATCACTAACTGACTGAATTCCACATTTCTGCTCCTCATGGTCATATAAAACAGTCTAGCTCATAATAAAATAATCACATTTACGATTTTGAATGGGAACTTACACATAATCACAAATGGTAAAGTGACTCTTGTGTAATTCTTAAATCATTAAAACAAATTTTTTTTGCTTTATTTATATTGCCACATGTTCCTTAGTCCCAGCCTAAGAGAACTCAAAACTTGTGTGTTTTTCACTTGATTTCAGCACAGTACCCAGCACACTAGTGTTTGAAAAAACACATTTCTTCTATAAATGTAGATTAAACTTGTATAGGTAGAAATATCCATTTATTGCCATATTATAACCACAAAATTTTCTAACTGTAAAGGAATGAATGTAAGATATATACCAGTACTTATACTCCTTAAAATTTCTTCTGAATCAGTTTCTCCCCACATGGAACATTCCACAAGTGTTTGAAAAACGAAGGAATGATTCTCTTGAGACTGATTATTCTTTGCAAGTAGCTCTATTTGAGACTCCCTTATCCAGTCTTCCTGAATCATCCATATTTGTATTCATCGATGAAAACCAAATATTTTCATTATTCAAGAATGTCCTGTTATTTTTCCCACTTTCATGAAATTCAACCCAATCCTTCAAATAACAACAATAACGATAACATAGACGGTCCCCAACTTAGGATGGTTCAACTTATGATTTTTCGACTTTGTGATGGTGTAAAAGTGATACGCATTCAGTAGAATCTGTACTTCAAATTTTGAATTTCGGTCTTTTCCTGGGCTAGCGACATGTGGTACACTACTCTCTCGTGATGCCTGGTACAGGCAGTGAACCGGAGCTCCCAGTCAGCTACGCATCACGAGGGTGAACAACCGATACACTTAGAACCATTCTGTACCCACACAACCATTCTGGTTGTCACTTTCACTACAGTAGTCAATGTTACATGAGAAACTCAACACTTTGTTATAAAGCAGGCTTTGTGTTAGATGATTTTGCCCAGCTGTAGGCTAATGCAAGTGTTCTGAGCATGTTTAAGGTAGGCTAGGCTAAGCTATCATGTTTAGTAGGGTAGGAGAATTAAGTGCATTTTTGGGTTACAATATTTTCAACTTATGATGGGTTTATCGGGACATAACCCCATCATAAGTCGAGGAAGATCTGTAATGCTAATAAATCAACTATCTCATTCCCTTACATGTTTTCTTCAAGGCACTTTGGACAATAAACAAGAAAATACACAATTGATGTATTTATAACATAATTACTTATGTTGACATCTCTCTAGTTGTTCTGTAAGCTCCATGAAATCAGGGCCATGTCTACCCCATACATCATTTTGTCCCTCAGAGTAGAGGTGATCAATAAATATCTATTTACTGAACTGAAAATAAACATTAATCTAAGAGGGCATTAAAATGTTTAAAGTCTCTCCTTTTCCTTCCATTTTTTTTTCCTGGACTCATTGACCTTTTCATTGTTTTTTTTTTCCCTAATCTCCTCTATTAGAAGATAGGAAGCTTAATGCAGCAGAGCTTGAAATCAGAGAGATATGGTCAGGAAACCAGTTCTGACTTTTACTACCTGGATAGCTTCCAGAAATTCATTTGGCCAGAGCTTTTATTTCCTCTATGTAAAGTGAGGCTCATAGCACCCACTTCGCATGGTTACTAAGGAAATTATAAGAAATGGCACATAGAAGATGATCCTTCCCTTTGATTTTCTGAACAGAATATAATGTCCAGAGTTATGTGCCACTGCCATGAGTAAGAGGTCACTGCTCCCGGAAGGGGAGACACAAACGATCTAAAGAGGATACATTGGTGTTGTGGGCTATTCTTGAGTAGCACCTATGGGCCCATCCTTGGGTTCCTGGTCTGTTATCAGCAATGTCATACCCACTGGTTCCAAACAATCAAAGATCAGATGCTGATATATATTGAATATGAGAAAAGAACTCAAAGATATATTCTAAGCTCCTTAGAAGCACCCATTTTTAAACCCCAAATCCCCTTGGATAGGAAATCGACAGCATCTAAGTCCTTCTGAAGAAGCTTGTTTTCTAACCATCTCATCCTTGATTTAATCATCTATGTTTATTGGTTCATTTATATATATTATAACATGTTTCTTGAACAACTATCATGAGATGGGAACAGTGCTAGGCACTATGGCCTGTGGTGAGAACTAGATAGAATCACTGCAATTTTGGTTGAAACTCTTTTTTTTATAGTCTTTCTCAAAAAAGAGAAATTATGATCTTTCATGCGTTAGTCCATAGGAAATTATTTCACAGGGATATTTCTGGAATTTGACTTACCAAGAAACAGATGGAGTGTTTCTATATTCCTCCTATTTCCAGTCTCTTAGTAGATTCCTATTTGTGCACCTGAACCCATCTCAGAGACTACCTTTGCTATAAAGGAGAGTGGTGTCAAATATTAACTAATCCTCTTCACTGAACTTCCGATAATTACACACAAATCACAGACAACATTTTATGACATTTAACTGTGTTTTCCAAACTAGAACATTCCAACATAATCCTTCTTTGGGGGAGCTATATCTAAAGTCACATTTGCCACAACATTTAAAAATAACTAAGCACCAGCAATAATCTTAGGTAATCCTAAGTGCTGGGGATACAGAGTTAGGTCATAAGGATGAGGGAGAGATGCAACTATACAAATAAAACCTGATATCTTTAAATAAAAACACCATAGGTTTAGTATACATAATGCATTTTTAAATACATAAGGGATTGTCACAAATTTACTCCTCTTGGATATTGGTTAATCTTTGATATTCTTAGATAGGTAGGGAGATGATTAAATCAAGGATAGGTAGGGAGATTATTTTTAGTAATCATAAAACAATTAATGGGACCACAACACTTACTCAACCTACTTTACCTCCCACCGGAGATTCCAAGCAGGGAAATAAATGACTGTTAAGTCAGTGTGTGCAAGCAGCCAGCTGTCATGCTCACTGGGATATGAAGATTTAATCATCAGTGAAACTGGGAAGGGATTGCTTTTGTTGGGAATACTATCTGTAAATATTGAGCATATTAGAATTTTGATCTATTTAAAATTAAATTTTGTCATCATCACAGTCATTTAGTTTGAACTAAACAACACAACGAGGTTTAAATTTAGGTACAGGTGGAATTACACATTCTAGATTCTCATCACTCACTTGTTAATTCATTCATCCATTCATTTGTTCAACAAATATTTATTGTGTATTATTTATACCAACATGACACCTGTATGACTTTGGCCATATCATTAAACTTTAAGGACCCTCATAATACTCACCTTTAATAATTTATTTTAAAATAGCTACTTTAGGGGCCGCCCGGTGGCGCAGCGGTTTCGTCCGCGCTTGGCAGCCCGGGGTTCGCGGGTTCGGATTCCGGGCGCCCGCGGACGCACTGCCTGTCAGCCATGCTGTGGCGGCGTCCCATATAAAGTAGAGGAAGATGGGCACGGATGTTAGCCCAGGGCCAGTCTTCCTCAGCAAAAAGAGGAGGATTAGCAACGGATGTTAGCTCAGGGCTGGTCTTCCCCACACAAAAAAAAAATAAAAATAAAATAAAAAAATAAATAAATAAAATAAAATAGCTACTTTACATGGTATAGGGATTAAATAAGAATTCAAAGACACTGGCACATAGTTTTTTGCTGCCTATGATTTTTATTCGGTATCCACTACTGGTTCTTCTACTTGAAATGTAGGGAACACGGGAAGGCAACTGTCTTTCTCTACACTCTCTTTTGGCCTAAAACAAGCATAGACTCACACACTGAAACGTTTCCCCCTCTTTAGTTGTTCTGAACATGTGTGTGTGATATTGGAAAGGGATGTCTCTCTGCCCGTATTCTTCCCTCAAAAAAATTATAGAAATCTCTGCCCTTCACTGTGTAATGAAAATAGAAATTGAATGAAGAGTGCATTAGGAGGATATACCCCCAGGTGAGCAAAGCACTCTTTGGCTCCTTCCCAAATCCTCCTGTCTATTGGCTTCATGCCTGATTTCTCAAGGGAGAATCTCTGTTCTTCTTCCAGGAGGCTTAAAAGAGACTCCACATGTTACAGAAAAAGCCACCCCTGCCCCTTCTCCACCACTGACATTCATGGCAGGGCCTGATCTGGGGTGTTCTGTGATTTAGAAAGGTGAGTGAGCTGAGTGATGGGTGGACATACCCCAGTTTTTGACCAGTATTTAGAAAGACATTCTTTTTCCCCGATGATGTGATTGTCCTAGGCAATTGGTCAAGCCAGCTTCCCTCCTCTCCATGTCACTCCCCCCTTGCAGTCAAACTTTCAACTCCAAATCCAGCGGTTTTAATAGAAATGGGTGTTTTGTATTTAACATTGATGAAGGACTTTTCTATCTACCATTAACGCAAAAGCTTTAGGTTTTCCTAAGTGGACCTGTCCTATCAAAAAATATCACATTTTGTTTGATTCAATAAAAATATGAAAATTAAATATATTAAAGATGTTCTTAATTTGTGAATATCAAAAGCAAAGTATGGAATATGTGCCTTTTTCCCCAATATGATCAATGTTTGAAAACAGCATTATCGTCAGAATTTTTAAAAATTGGGTACTTAGTCCCAAGAGGTGATGAGATTCATCCAAAGTCATGCAGAAAATTAGTAGGAGTTTGGATTTCTAAATTCTAGCCTAAAGTTATTTTATATAGAAAAATCTCTTAAAGTAAAAATCTACTGACACCACTGAGTAGGTGAAATTATTTAATTTCTCAATATCACTCCAATGTTCAATTTTTCCTTTCCCCGACCACATATCTCTCGATTTCTTCTTGCTGTAAGGTCTATTTAACAGTTTCCACACCAATCACTTGTTAAGGTGCCACCAGTTTTTCAGAACACAGCCTTTGGTGTCACTATCTTTAAGAAGGCTTCTTTGCTATGCTCTTTCCATTCAAGTTTGCATGGCTGGCACTCCTCTCCATCCCTATGTCATGAATTCTGGCATACGTCCTATATCTTCACACCATTTGGATTAGCCATATATATCTCTTTTTAGAACTTATCATATACTACATTGACTCCGTGCCTAGAACACATCTTATTAGAGTGTAGATGTTGACTAAATATCAATTAATGTGAATGACAAAGACATTCTCACTTATCAGTGCATATCCTGCATTGTTAGTCAGCCTGAGTTTATCTGAATATTTCTTCTCAAAGGTCTGCACTAAGAAATTTCTTTGGTCAGTCCCTTTGGCAGTGGAAATGATGATCTACACAATCCTGATTAAAAAAGAGACCTTGTATGTTTGCAATTTATCACTGACAAAGAAGGCATAAAAATGACTCAATTCCATGAAGACTCCATGTATTATCTTGATTTTTATAAAAGAGTACCATTTATTACATGGATTTTTTTTTTCCCAAGGAGTATTTTTTCCTTAGCTCATTTTTACAGGTTCCGGCAAAACCCGGCGAAACAAATGTTATTTGTATCCAATGAAGAAAGATGTTCTGAGTTTCAAAAAAAGGTCAATGAATTAAGTTAGTTTATTTTTAAGCAGGTCATTTTTCATACTCTTGCTTGCCTGGAGCAAAGTTTAGACTGTCCTGCAACTTTACCCTGATTTCTTTAGATAATTAAGCATTTATTATTCACTTGCCTTGCATTTCATTTAGACTTTCCATCTTCAATCACTTGGGATGGACTGCAACTGTTTTCTCACTGCTGTCCTCAAATTAGTGCTTTTTAAATAAATGCCACATTTCTCCCTGTGTGTGCCCAAAATGTTACAAGCAAACATATGGTATTGGGGGTGGTTGGGAGGGGAAAACAAAGAAAGAAATATTTATAGAATACAGATGAGCTATTTTCAGTCTTTTGAAGCTATTCACATAAATGACAATTCATTTTACAATCACTACTGTCTCACATCTTCTCTGACACTCAAATCCCTCCTATATGTACATATAAAAAAGACCTGGGCCTGCTTCCAAGTCCTACGGGTCCTTCCTAAATCAATGGCAGCCCCGGGCATGAGCTACATTGCTTGGAAGTCAAATGGGGATACAGGAGAATGTTGAAAAAAACGGATTCTGAAATCAGACAGACTCACTTTGAATCTTGCTTCGAACACCTTGGGCAAGAAGTGTATCAATGCTAGCCCTCTGTTTTCTCATCAGTAAAACTGAGATGGCACTGGTACTTGTCTCAAAATATTGGGTAGAATAAATTAAATTTAATTTGATAATGCATGCAAACCCAATTAGCACAATGCCAAGAAGATAATAAGTGTTCAATAAATGAGGTTGCTGTCGTTTATATTCTTGTTGTTTTTATTCTTCCTGTTGTTGTTATAATTTGGCAGGTAATTTGATTGAAAGATGGGGAAAGCATTTTATCTTACTCACTCTGAAACACAGTTCTGTCATTTGCAAAATAGAGACAGAATTTCTTCCCTCTACAGTCTGGTTTAGTGCTGTGTCAAACCTAGAAGACTATAGAAACACAATGATATTTTCCTTTTGTTTGTTGTAACTTTATTATTATTATTATTATTACTATCACAGTGAACTCCAGAATAGGAAGATATATGAACAGCCATTCTTTCCTTGTTTTGTGGCTCCTGACTATTTCGATCTCAGCATGTGATCTAGAACTAAATCTGGGCAAGAGTTGATCAGTCTCAAGGCTCATTTTTGCAAGTACAAGAACAGCATTGTGTTGGCTGGACACTTAAGACATAGTATGATACTTGGAAATGGCATGAGTTTTAGTCATAAATGAATCCCACAACAACAGCAATAAAAATCACATCTAAGGTTAAAATGGTGTTCTTCCCACCAGAGGAACAGGTAGAAGAAATATAAACTGGAAACCAAGTTGTATTCCCTACTGGCTTCATACACATTTTCTCTATGAGCTGTGGCAAGTTTCTCTCTTTCTCTTTGTTAATTCATTCTTCCTTCCTCTCCCCTTCTATCCTCCTTTTGCTTCTTGCCTTCCTATCTAAAATACTTTTCGAAGGACTTCCAGGTGCCAAACACTCTGCTATGCATAGGGATGCAAAATAAACAAATCAGACAAGCCCCATTCTTTCACGGACTATACATTCTAACATGAGAACTGACTTAAAAATATAAACAAGTCAGTATATAAGATAATTATTGATTATGATAAGCTCAAAGAAGATAATAAACAGAACAAATGGCAAATCTCTCTGCAGTCTTGAGTTTATACCTGAAACAAGAGAAGGAGCTCTCCCTAAGATAGAGGGATTGAGGTGTCATGGCAACAGAAAATAATTCCATCAAGTTGGAATGTAACAGGCAAGAAGACAACAAAACTTGTCTGTTTCAAAGTCCAAAGTTCTGTTGTTAGCATTCCCATGAGGATAAAACAAGACAGATAAAGGATTTCTTGTCTCCTATGCTCTGGTTTATTTTCCTTACTAAAATATTCTAGCATCAAGGACTTGATTACAGTGGTCAATGGGCAATCCTCTTCTATGTAAACGTCATGAATGTGTTCAAGTCCTATAGCCTGTTGAGGGAAAGCTCACTGTCACAATATTGATCATTACAGGTCTGAACCTTGCTGGTAAGGTCAGAAGCCTGGTATACAAAGGGACTGGAGCCAGGCCCAGATGGGTTCACTGATGAATTCTGCCAAACATTTAGTAAAGAAGATATACCAATTCTCTACAATCTCTTTTAGAGGATAGAAGCAGAGGAACTACTTCCTGACTCGTTCTAGGAGGCCTGCATTACCCTAATACCAAAACCAGACAAAACATTCCAAGAAGACAAAACCACAGACCAATATCTTTCATGAACATAGATGCAAAAATTCTCAACAAAATAATAGCAAATCAAATTTTAAAAAAAGTATAAGAAGAGTTAGACATCATGACCAAGTGGGATTTATCCCAGATATACAAAGCTGGTTCAACAATAAAAAATCAATTAATGTAATCCATCACATCAACAGATTAAAGAGGAAAAACCACATGATTATATCAATAGATAAAGAAAAAGCATTTGACAAAATCCAACCCCCTTTCAGGATTTAAAACTCTTAGTAAACTAAGAATATAAGAGAACTTTCTCAACTTGATAAAGCCTATCTACAAAAAAAATCTACAGCTAACATCATATTTAATAGTAAGAAACTTGAAGCTTTCCCATTAAGATCAGATACAAGGCAAGGATGTCTCCTCTCACCACTCCTCAACATCATCCTGGAAGGCCATACTAATGTGATAAGACAAGAAAAGGAAATAAAAGGTATACAGATTGGGAAGGAAGACATAAAATTGTCTTCGTTTGCAGATGCCATGATTGTCTATTAAGAGAGTCCAAAGGAATTGACAAATAAAACCAAAAAACTTCCTGGAACTAATAAGCAATTATAGCAAAGTCACAGGATACAAGGTCAATTGCTTTCCTACATAACAACAATAAATTTGAAATTAAAAACAGAATAGTTTTTATATGAGCAGCAAAATATTAAATATTTAGCTATAAATCTAACAAAATATGTGCAAGATCTGTATGAAGAAAACTACAAACCTCTGATGAATGAAATCAAAGAATAACTAAATAAATGGAGAGAGATTGCATGTTCATGGATAGGAAGACTCAGTACTATCAAGATGTCAGTTCTTCCCAACTAGATCTATAGATTCAGTGCAATCCCAATCAAAATCTTAGCAAATTATTTTATGGATATCAACAAACTGATTCCAAAGTTTATGAAGAGGCAAAAGTTCCAGAAGAGCCAACACAAATATTGAAGGAGAAAAACAAATTTGGAGCACTGATGCTTCCTAACTTCAAGAGTTACTAAAGAGCCACAGTAATCAAGACAGTCTGGTACTGGTGACAAAGCAGACAAATTTATCAATGGAACAGAATACAAGCCCAGAAATAGATCCCCATAAATAGAGTTAACTGATCTTTCACAAATGAGCAAAGGCAATGCAATGGAGCAAAGACAGTTTCTTCAACAAATGGTTCTGAGCATCCACAAGCAAAAAAATGAATCTTAACATATACCTTACATTCTTCATAAATATTAACTCTAAATGGATCATAGACTTAAATGTAAAACACAAAATTATAAAACTCCTAGAACATAGGCAAAAATCTAGATGATCTTGGGTTTGGTGATGACTTTTTAGATATAACACCAGAGTCACCATCCCTGAAAGAAAGAATCGATAAGCTAGACTTGATTTAAATTTTAAAAATCCTGCTCTGTAAAAGATACTGTATTTCACTGAATGAAAAATCAAGCCACAAACTGGGAGAAAGTGTTTGCAAAAAAGATAACTGATAAAGGACTGCAACCCAAAATATACAAAGAACTCCTAAAATTCAACAAGAAGAAAACAACCAACCCAATTTAAAAAAATTTATCAAAGACTTTGACACCTCACCAGAGAAGACACAGGGATGGCAAATAAGCACATAAAAAAGATGCTCCACATCACATGTCATCGGGGAAATGCAAATGAAGACGAAGAGATACCACTACACACCTATTAGAATGGCTAAAATCCAGAATACTGACAACATCAAATGCAGGCGAGGATGTGGAGCAACAGGAACTCCCATTCATTGCTCCTGGGAATGCAAAACGGTCCAGTGACTTTGGAAGACAATGTATTGGTTTCTTACAAAATTAAATATATTAGTATGCAATTCAGCAATGGTGCTCCTTGGTATTTCCCCAAAGGAGTTGAAAACTTATGTCCACATAAAACCCTTCACACAGATGTTTATAGCAGCTGTATTCATAATTTCCAAAACTTGGAAGCAACTAAGATGCCTTACAGTAGATGAATGAATAAATAAACTGTGAGATATCCAGACAGTGGAATATCAGCAATTAAGAGAAAAGACCTATCACGCCATGAAAAGACAAGGAAGAAACTTAAATGCATATTACTAAGTGAAAAATGGCAATCTGAGAAGGGTACATACTCTATTATTCCAACTATATGGCATTCTGGCAAAAGCAAAACTATGGAAACAATTTAAAAAATCAGTGGTTTTCAGGGGTTGGTGAAGGGGAGAAATGAACAGGCAGAGTACAGAGGATTTTTAGGGGAGTGAAAATACTCTATATGATATCATAATGATGGATATATGTCATTATACATGTGTCCAAACCTATGTAACATACAACACCAAGAATGAACTTTAAGGCAAACTATGGATTTGGAGTGATTATTACGTGTCAATGTGGGTTCATCCTTGTAAAAAGTGTCCCATTCTGATGAGTGATATTGATAATGGGGGAAGCTATACATGTGTGGGGGCAAGGTATATATGGGAAATCTCTGTACCTTCCTCTCAGTTTTATTATAAACCAAATACTGCTCTAAAAATTCTCTTTAAAATTTTTGTTTTAATTTAAAGAGAAATCGTCTTTCAAAATTAATACCAAAGTACAAATTTGACTATCCTGGTTCTTTAAAAAAAAAGTGGGGTGGAATTGAGGGATGATCCCACTTCAGTAGTAATGTGTATTGGTATTCAGCCAACATTTTCTGACTCAGTTATGCTGCGTCACTTCCTGAAGTCATGGACAGACCAACCATGTAGAGGACCAACCTGTTAGGTACGCTATCCGAGGCATGTGTAACATATGTAATGTAATGTCTTATGTAATGAGTCTGTGCTCATCCCTGACATTTTCTGTATTTTGCTAGAATTTAAATTCCTAGGTCAAAATTTAGTGAACATTCTTAATGTGTTTGGTACATAGCCTTCAAATTTTTTCAATAAATGTGCCTAATAACACTCCCACTATTAGGTTTTACTGCATAATTCACCAAGCACGTGCTTATCCTGCATATTAGTTTTTAACATCACATTTGCTGATTCTATCATCACATTTGCCTATCAGACAAAAAGTTATTTTCTCTTTTGTTTTTGCCACACATTGTGGCAGCCACAGAGGCCCACTGCTTGGATTTTTCTTCAAGAAAGAACTTGCCTAAGGGGGCAAGTGTCTGACTCCCTCCAGCTGAAAAGCATCTTTAGGATTGGTTTTAGGATTCAAGCTGAAGCCCTATTCTTCCCAGGCACATCCAAACCAATGACTAAGTATGGTGGGTTGTATTAAAGCCTGGCCATTTATGTGCACCATGGGACTCCTGTTAGGAGAAATCTTTGCTCCAGGAATCCCCATGGGTTTGGCCAGGATGCTGTCAAATCAGCTTTGCCTTATCTTGCTCCCTCTCCTCTTGACTTGCACGGGTATCAGATCCACATCACAGTATGTCAGGCTTCCCTGCCTAATCCTGTTTCATGCCTGTTATGGACCGAATATTTGTGTCCCTCCCAAAAGTCATATGCAATCCCCAATGTGACGGTATTTGGAGGCAGGGCACTGAGGGGTAATTAGCTGATGAAAGCGAAGCCTTCATAAATAGTATTAGTGCCCATATGAAATGAGGCTAAAGAGCTAGCTTGCTCTGTTTCCACAAGGATACAAGAAGTCAGCCATCTGCAGCCCAGAAAAGGGTCATCACCAGACCGCAACTATGCTGGCTCCCTAATCTCAGACTTCCAGCCTCCAGAACCGAGAGAAATAAATTTCTGTTTCTTATAAGCCACTCAGTTTATGGTATTTTGTTATAGCAGCCAGAACTAACTAAGACACTACTTCTTTTTCCTTTCAGAGTCATTGACACCAATAAGCCACTTGTTCTCCTAACTCTGTCTCAGCATCCGTTTCCCAGAGGACACAACTGACACACATCTTTTGGTCACCAGAAAGGGCACTTGCTTCCCATTTGCTTACAAAATAAAACATCCACATACTTAATGGTCTTTGTACAATTTGTCCTATATTTTTCTAATACAGAATTTTAAAAGTGTTCTTAAATCTGTTTCCACAAGGCACTTATACCTCCCCCTCCACACACACACACACACACACACACACACATTCACACACTCACACCAGTTTCCATTTTTTTTTTAAAAAGAGAGAAAAGGCCTCACAGAGTCAAATTTAGATTCTGTTGGAAGAACTAAAACTCTGCTTTCATTTGAATACACTTAAGTGTAATTATGCAGGCATTTACACACAAATGTTTACATTTCCCTCATACATATTTATGTTTCAGCAAAAAAACTTAGGCTGACTCTTTATTGATTATTAAATTTGCCTCTATTTCATTCTGCACTGTCCACTTTGGTTAAAAACTTCAACTTCATTCAATCAATATAAACTAAGCAAATACTATGTACGTTCTTCAAGTATCATTTCTCTCCATTACTTTTTGCACAACAGGACCAGAATAATCTTTGTGAAATATAAAACCGATAAATTTTGTATCTTTCAAACTGGATATGACAAAACTAAAATGAATGAATGTTGAGATACACACTCATCATGGTGGGTAAAAATGTAAATATTAAATGTTGCGGACAACATTTAATTAAGCAGATGGCACTATATGAGACTTAAAAGTGCCCAAATCCTCTGCCTTAGTAGGGGGCTGTTATCATCTATTCCTCACGGTAATTTATTTTTGAGATATAAATTATTTAAACGGCATGACCATACTTTCTTGTATTTATGTTGAAAATAAGAATCTGTCATCCCAAATGGATTGTGAGATACTTCCAGGGTGAATTTGTCTCCTTATATTTAATTCGGGGCCTGCCACATAGTGAATGCTGAATGGATATTTGCTGGATTAATATCTTTATTGTACCGAAGAGGGCGAACAAAACAATCCAAGTAACAAACAGTCACGGAGAAAACGATACAACTCCATCTAAGCAATCCACATATTTCTGTTTTATCAAAGCCCTTGTACCATCATTATTGCGTATGAAAAATGACGTGAAAGACATCTGACAGTGACTTCGAAATTAAGGACCTGGGTGTGAGTCCCAATTCTGCTCCCAACTCTGTCACTGTGACTTTGGCCAAGGAATAGGACATCTCCAGCTTTTTTCTTTTCCCTTAAAATCTAGAAATGACTACCTTCTCTGCCACTTCCCCAGGGTCATCAAGGAGCCCAAATGAGATAAAGTTTATGACAGACTTCCTTCCTTACTGAGGAAGAATATGTAATTATGCCCCTAATTAATATGTTCTAGAAGAGTTCTTTCCTGATTCCAAATCTAAATTCAATTTTAAGGCATGACCTATTTATGTATAAATGTACTTTTTCTCACTTTTAAATGCATGAAGATTTCACTCTTTGATTTTAAAAAAAGCAAAGAGAGCCTTTAAATTTTTAACTTAATTAATAATTGACCTAATGGTAAGACATAGAAATTTATCTCAGTAATACTGAAAACTCATGAATCAAAGAAATGATATTATATCTGTAGGTAGCTGTCTATTGAGTTTTTCCTTTTGGAAATTTGCAGACAAAACCACCAGATACAGAAGAAAAATACACACCAAAAATATTGTTATTTATAATAATTTTTAAATGTGCTACAAATAAAACTCCACAGAATTATAAAAACTCCGACAAAATGGCTTTACTCTCTTAATCTACTGTCAAAATTAAACAATAAAAAGATATATCTTCGGGGGCCGCCCGGTGGCGCAGCGGTTTAGTCCGCGCTTGGCAGCCCGGGGTTCGCGAGTTCGGATCTCGAGCGCCCGCCGACGCACTGCCTGTCGGCCATGCCGTGACGGCGCCCCATATAAAGTGGAGGAGGATGGGCACGATGTTAGCCCAGGGCCAGTCTTCCTCAGCAAAAAGGGGAGGATTGGCAACGGATGTTAGCTCAGGGCTGGTCTTCCCCACAAAAAAAAAAAAAAAAAAAAAAAAAGATATATCTTCATTTACAAAAACTATTATTTTATGAAGTTACTTTCCAAGTCAGTAAAAAGATTTTTTTTTAGTAACTTATTTAATGGTTTCTAAACTCTGTACCACCAGAATCAGGATATTGGCTGGGTTTAATATTGGCAATAATAATAATATCTTCATAAATAACTCTAGTGGGTAGTATCCTGTTTTACAAATGAGAAATATGATAGCAAATGTAATAATACCCACCCATTGACTGATTACCACATGTCACGCACTGCAGGGTTGATATTTATCACTTCGTCTGATCTCCATCATCACCCTATGAGGTAGATTCTATACCCACTTCATAGATGCAGGAGTCGAAACTTAGAAAGATTTCTAAATGTTTCTTGCCAAACATCACACAGCCAGTAAGTAACTGAACTTATTCTTAAATCTGATATTTAATTCTGCCTGATGTATTAGCACACTTTTTCCCCAGGATGAAAAATGGTGCCAGGCCATCTGTTAAATAGGCGACGTTCTACAAAGGGTGTGCAACTGGTTTTAATCAGCATCAAAATGATTGTTGGGCTTGCATGTACTTCACATTGCACAGGAATAACGCATTCAAATATTATTGATACGGGCAGTGAAGTACTTAACCATAACGTTTCATAATCCAAATCCCAAGAAAAGTGTTTCCCTGAAGCAATAACATGGTAAATAGAATTTAAAATTTAGGCCACAAACCTGTTTCCGGCTCAATGGAAAAATAAGGCTGCCCTTCCAAGATACTATAAACCAACTTTGCACTATTTCCATAAACTGGGTCATCGGCATCAGTAGCTGTTACATTAGTGACAGACGTACCTAAAAAAAAAAAGAGAGAGAGAGAGAAAGATAATAATTAACACGTTATTCTTTGCCAAGAGCTAAATTTTGCCAAGTATGTTATACAGAAATTCATGTGTGGGAATAAGGAGGAAATGAAATCTCTTTAAAAATATGAAGATAAATTACTCTCCTAACTTCAACAATATCCAAGTCTTTTAAAAGAAAGAGTACTGCTGGGTTGGAGTACTATATAAAGATAGGTCTTTTAGATTCTGTATTATTTAAGATTCCTTTGTAGTTTTCATTTTAAAGATATCTATTAGATTCATGTGGGCTTGGAGAATATGCAAAGGAAACATATCAAAGGAATATGAAACATAAGGTTAATAGTATGATACAACACGTACCATTTAAGTTTTGCAAAAGCATAACTGAATATACCTGGAAAAATTAGCTTCTGAAAAATAAGCTGTAGAGAAATATCAAAGAAATATTTTATCCCATTTTATTTAATTCCTCAGAATATAAAATTAGATTGGAACCACCAATTAATCAGCATGTTTAGGCGATTAAGCCTTATGGAAAATAGAATCAAAATCTTTTTTGTTCAGATTACTTTTCTATTTTTCATTCATGCATTCATCCAGCATTTGAGCACATACAGCTTACCTGATATGAAGGATATATATTGACAAAAATCTACCCTCCAGAAGCTTACAGTTTGGTGGTGGGAGGGGCTAGGAGGGGATAGACAAATATACCTGGAAATTCAGCTGGTTGCAAAGCACGATTTTGATTCCTCACTTAGTCCAGCTCAGACATAGGGGTCAGGGACAGCTTTCTGAGAGATGTTGCATTTGAGTTAAATTATTAAAGACAGGTAGAGTTTAACCAAGAAAAGAAGGGCAGGGAAGGAATTCTAAGCAATAAGTCAAGTATAAATAAAGGCACAGTAGTCTGAGAGACTGGGGGAAATTCTGAGAATGGTTGAAACTGAGGAGAAACTGGAGAAGTCTGGTGAGGTAACGAGAATCATGTTCTATGAGGGCAGGGTCAACGTCTTCCTCACCCAGTAATTGTCAGACATCTAATAACTATTGAACATATATTTGCTAATTGAATGAATGGACAAATGAATTAATTATCTGATGATTTAATGAGCAATGATATATGAGTGTCACAGATGAGTCTCCTAGAAAGTAGACTCTGAGATAGAGACTTCTTGCAGAATTTCTACTGGGGAATACTCTTTGATCAATATCTGTGGGGAAGTAAGAAGGACAATATTGGGCAGAAGGAGCACTTAGCCTGTGATGTAGTCACAGCAAATGCTTCAGAGGACTTCTCTGGAGATTCTAGAGCTGGGATGGTCATCAAGAAAATGGGGCCAGGCCTTTATACTCCAGCACTGAGCAGTTAGTTATTGGATGTGGGAACCCCCCTAAGAATGGAGGCTTGGCTTTGGGCTGGCAGCTCTCTTAAGCTGAGGGATCATCAGCCCTCAGCTGTCAATAATCAACCCTCCCAGCAGCTGGGAGAAGAGTGTTTTCAACCTGAAGGGAGTCAGGGCTGGATCTGAGCAGCATATCTCTGTGTTTGCTGAAATAAGTAGAGCTTTTGCAAGATCTTGCCAATCAAAATCTTTTTGAAGTGTTTTGAATTGCAGGCACTATATAGGAAACTACGACGACGATATTTGTTGAGCAGTTGATAGTTCTGTAAAATTGGAATTTCTACTCAGAATGATGATTCAGAAGTTCTACAAAATCTATACTTAGGAAAAAAAAATGCACTGAATGTCGATTGTATAGTACATTCCACCAGACACTGGAAACAATAAAAAAAAATGGACTCACTTTCACGAGTAACCTATCAACTCTCTGGTGAAAATGAGCACATGAAAATACAATATTTCTAGTTATTTGAAGATTGTGTGGGATGGAGAAGAATTGGAGGAAAAACCTTCCAGGTGAGAAGAGGATAGTGAGATAAAAGTGCCAAAAAATTTTTAGGAGGAGCGGTGACTAGAAAAGTCAGTCATCAAAGCTAAGGTTGGAGATGGAAGCTGAGAACAGAGTACAGGGGGCATCTGAATGCCAAGATGGGGAGTGTTGGCTTCATCCTGCAGAGAATAGAGAAAATATTTCAGTTAGAGACCAGTCTCATATTGTGGGCCTCTTGCTGTTAGTGCTCCCCGATTTAACTGGAGGTAGAAACGTAAAAGATTAGGAGATCAGACTAGGTATGAGATTACAGCAGTCCAATTAAGACGTGATGAAACATTAACAACGAGTAATGACAATGAAACATGGATATCAATGCTAATTTTCTTGTTTTGATACTTATACTAAGTTTACAAAAGATAGTAAACTGAGTGGGGGTATACAGGAACTATTTTTGCAACTTTTCTCTAAGTCTAAAATTGGCTCAGAAAAAGTTAAAGAAAGAATGAATGAATAGCAAGAAAAATATTTGAGTCACTGAAAGAACTGACACTTCAGAGACTGATGAGAAAGGGTGAAATCTTCCGTGCAGAAGACCATGCAGCAATTTTTTTGTTTTGCTTTGCTCTGTTTTCTTGTGCATGTGTTACGGCTTTTTTAGGAGAAATGGCTTGCTCCCAATATGAAGTAGCACATTATCAGAAAATAAAGTCAGGGTCTATCCTCAGTATGGCGTTAACTTAAGGAGTATGAGCTTTCACTTCAGTCACGGCCCAGGCACTGGAAAAAAAAATAGTCAAAAATTCCTGTCGTCACCAAAATTACCTTCTAGGAGGTGACTCTTAAATTAAGAAACACCTTCATAGAGAAAAAAAAAAAATCTAAATATTTTCTGAACAATGACAGATCACAGGATGTATGTGTGGGGTGGGTGAGTTTGGGCAGAGAGGTGTGAGATTGGCAGTTTTGCAGGAAGAACAGTTCCAGTCTTTTCTGAAACACTTACCTCCGTCTCTGAGGTCAAATCATTCCATCTGTTTTAGCCTCAGATTTCAAATCTACAATATATATTAGAGTTATTGTGACGGTTCAACAAAATAATACATGTATGTGCTAGGCACAGAAATTATCACATGCTAAGCCTGTGAGTAACAAGTCTGCCTACATATTAGAATCTAGCTTTGAAAAATATATAGATCTCTGGGGTCCCTTTCAGATCTATGGAATGGCAATATGGGATAGGTGGTAGAATATTTTTTAAAATCTTCTCAGGCAATTTGCACGTAAAGCTATAGTTAAGAATGACTACAGTCACTGGCACCAAACTTTAAAAATTTTAACTTCACACTTTCTCCATGAAAGCATTAATTTCTATCATCATTATTTTGAATAACACTTACTCAGATTTGTTTATAAAGTGAAGTACTTTTAAAATCATTTAGACTATATAAAGACCCACAGAGACTTTGTCATTAAATGGAAGTTGGGGATATTTCTTCAAGAGTTTACTATTCCGTGACTGATGACCATATCTATTTTTGTTGATTATTGTAACTTGATGTTATCTTATGATGACAAGCATCCCATCACACTACCAAACACTGAGGCAGAGTAAGGGGCTGGATTCCCATCATTTATATGCTGAGATTCAGTTTTTTCACATGCAAAGACAATAATTTTTATTCTCCAAACCTCAAAGTTTTGCGTAAGTATCAAATGAGATCATGTTAAGTATAGAAGAGTGGCTGAGAAGATAAATTTGGAGTCAAACTATCTAGAACTAGAACACATGTTTTACATTCCATTCCCAACTTTTACTAATTCTGTGTCCTTGCTCAAGTAACAAAACTTTTCTAAGCTTCAGTTCCTTAATCTGTAAAATAGGAAGGTGATAGTAATTGTTACAACGTAGACTTCTTGAGATAATTAAATGTAGCAATTTGTGCAAAGAGTATAGAAGAATTATTGCCACTTGGCATTTCTGCAAGCTCACTGTCACTATTATTATATGTACATCACATGTGTGTGCACGAGAGACAATAAACTAGTCTTTTATTATTTTAAGTGGTGCTGGATGTTGTAATTTATAACTAAAGGTAGTTTTGCCTAATTGTTTTAATAGTAATGTATTTCCTTAAAGTTGAGGGTAAAACACAAAAAGACATTTCCAAATGTAACGATACGTTCATGTCTTTAATAAGAAAGCATCTTACAAAAGAAACTACATACACACACGCACTCAATTTCACATTCTCCTATGGAATGCATCTCATGTCGGTTTCCTCTGTGGTATAAAATTGCTGTGGGCTCAAAAATAAAAT
Organism: Tapirus indicus; assembly: GCA_031878705.1. Classification (NCBI taxonomy): domain Eukaryota; kingdom Metazoa; phylum Chordata; class Mammalia; order Perissodactyla; family Tapiridae; genus Tapirus; species Tapirus indicus. Next base: position 23,305,335 of record CM062927.1, on the reverse strand, counting down.
GTGTTTTGATGTGGTAAGCACAAAGTGGGGCACTGGGCACATCATCAGTATGAGTTTCTCAATATTATTTGAATGGATGGCATTCAAATGAATACGATATCTCCCAGCCCATGCAAATCCCACGTGCTTGCCAAGTTGAACTACTGGGCTGCGGACAGCAACAGAGCTAAGATAAGCTTTTACCCACATCCTCATCCAGGATATTCCTGCCTGATGTCTGGCTTACCAGGAAATCCAAATCCTTCAACTTTAGACATCTGGGAATGAAAAGGCAGCACTACTTTCCGTCAAGGATGATATTTCTCCTAATAGTGATTCAAGACTGTTGATGCACCTGTACACCGGAATGGATGTGTGTGGAGGTTTTGTGCATGCATTTGCCAAGTGATTACCCAGAGTGGGTAAAATGGATGCTTTGAGGTTAATCTTGCAGCAGAAAAGATTTCTAGTCAAGCTGCAGTGTAGGCTTCTCCATGGAAATGCATGCAGAAGGCGGACCACGGAGGCAAATTGAAAAGTGTAAACCTTGCAGGATAATGTTTCTTCAAAGCGGCAAGTGTTGGTGTATGATAAATAGGACCCTGAGTAAAACCCAGGAAATACAGCAACAGGATTCTCTGTTTGTGTTTTCATTTGGAACTGTTTTTGTCCCTTTGTTGAGGATACAAGAGACTCATTTAGCTAGTGACTATAAATTTGACACAGTGCCATTTCTCCAAGAAAGCCCCTATTATAATCCAACTTGATGCTGATGCTAATTATAATAATATAGCTGTTGTATTTCCAGCTGTTGTCAACAGAAATGATCCCTGTCACCACGATTCATCCCACTAGTATCAAGTGTGAACACATCAATTCCAAGGTGAATTCTGCTTTTGATAAACCCATTTTTTCTGCATTCAGTTTCTTGGTTAAGCAAGAGCTGTCAATGTGCTGCTTGGGTTTTAATTAGCTGAAGGCTCGTAGTATCATTTGCCTCTTGCCATACCTGAAAGTTTCCTCCCATTAGCACCAGGACCCACGTATTCTCCCCCTTTAGTGACAGCAAACACTACCAGCAAAATTAACCATCAAAAATTCTACACTGCCAGGTTAGAGATTCCAGTTTGCTGACAAACTAAGATGAAAGGCCTTCGGGAAAATAAGATGTTGGGGTTTGGGTAATGCAGCTCTGTTAGCTGGGCTATACTTTTTTATGAGCGAGTCAGCACACCAATTCTGCACATTATTCAGAAAGAAAAATGCTGGTGCTGACACCCTGAGCAGGCAAACAAAGGTTTGGTGCAGCGTGAAAATGTACACACTGGAAAAGGTAAAACTCTTATGATGAGAAGAACACAAACCCCATTTGCAAAGAGTCATTTGCAATACATTTTCGGAAAATAAGCATTCCAAGAACAGGTGGGGAAGAAAGAAAGCAGCAGAGTCTTTGCAATAGCTGAAATTCAGAAAGGCATGCATTCCTGGCTTCCTACTATTATCTCCAAACTTTTGATTTGACCTTCTAGCTACGCCGATTCAGTATGTACAATCCACGGACAGTGCCTGGCATTATCATCTGAAAATGTCTTTCTTAAACATTCACACATTCGAAAGAACAGAAGCCTAACAGATCATAGTAACGATGTGATTGTCTTCATTATTTTCATAAAACGAAACCCTCAACCCATCTTCCCTCATCCTCCTTATTAATTCCCTCAAGTGCTAGGCAATACTAGAGGTAACGGGGCAGAGGTGTTACCATGACAAACTTTTTTGGTTGTTGTTGAATAGCAGAGCAATAATTTCATAAGACCTGCAGGACCTGTTGACGTTTAAATTATCACTTACTAGAAGCTGAAGCATCTGGCTCTGGATGTTGTAAATATGTCACGCCGCATCCGTGATTTCTTAATTTTAAGGAACAGTGCTCTGGGATACCTCTGTAGGTTACTGGCAAGCATTCCTAGAGGTTTTTTGTTTGTTTGTTGTGTTTTTTTCCCTCCAGTTACATCAGAGCGCAGACCTAGTGCGCTTAAGGAAAAAGCTAAGAATTAAATGCTGACGGCCAATACATTTTCCTTCACATCTCTCTAATACCATAGTCTTTAACATTCACATCTCCTAAAGGGCCTCAAGCAAATTCCCCCAGTGGGAAAGATGGCCTAAATCCTACCAGTAATTTTGCAGTTTTGCTATTTAATTATAGAATACACATGCCAAAGATCCAAACCTCCAGGGGATGCCTCAGGGGGTCTTTGCAGGATGAGGAGGATTACACACGGATCAGTCAAAATTACTGCTTGTTTCTTTAACCCTGTGTATGGAGAATTTTTGCCCAACCAATCCCTGGGGGAAATACACAATGAACAGTACCATCTAACCATTCAACTGTAAGCAGGAAGACAGGATTCCAATTCCTTCCAGAAACTTCTGCTCTGAAAGACTGTTGGTTAACTAGGAAAGTTACATCAGGGAGATAATAGAAGATCAAACTCTTCCCTTTTGTTGGTGATTAATAACGTGATTTATGAAAGCCAATTGAATAGGAGGCAGAGGAAGGACGAACCTGCTATTTCACTTCAGAAACCTCTATTTTAAGACATATACCACACAATGAAATCCTAAATGATAACTTCCCCTTCTATCATCTCTTGCAAAGGCCTCACCATTGCTCACTGGGTGTTCTCCTCATGTGCCAACTCTCAGCTTGTAGTGAAATGTTGCTGCCAAGTTCTACAAGCTCCAAATTGAATTTATTATGGGAACAGGGACAGATTCTTAACTGCAGTCAGGCGGATGGACAGCACCAAAATGTATCCTGTCATTTCTCTGGCTCTACGATTTGGGTCATAAACTGAGAAAATAAAATTCCATTTCCATATTTTATTCTGGAGCATTTAGAGGTATAAACAATTTTGTAACTTAATGAAACATCCGTACACACTTAACATTGTGTTTTTAAAATGAGCCTGGAACTTTCTGGAACAATTAACCACTTCAGAAAATGCATTTGAGCACACAGATGTCTTCTATTCACCCATGCATCATTCCAGCAAACATCTGTAATGTGCATCGGATGAGAGAAATGAAAAATTTTACAAAAATGTATAACTATAAAATCTCAGCCATGTGGACTATGCACAGGAGAAAAGAACCTTCTGCATCTTTCACAAACAATGCCAGTATGGTGGCCCACCACTGCTTTTGTGAACAGATCATGAGGAGGATTGGAGGCCTGGTTGTGAAAACTAATAAGCTGTCTGTTGTACAGTTCCACGTGCATAAATAAACCCTTTTGAAATCGGAATGACTCTTTTACAATACAACAAAAAATATATATACACTTTCTTTTCTTAGGTGGCCTATTTCCAGCAAGCAAACCTTTGCTAATCTGTTCCCTATGGAATGAAATCCTATAAATGCTTAAGAAGTAAAGTAGCATCATTTATGCTTTAGTCTGGCAGCCATATTCATCCTGACCTTGCAAAATTGTGCTACCAGTGGCACTGCAGGTGCCTTTACAAGGTGTCAGGATTGCAGTAGGTAGATGCTTCGTTCATTCTATTTCTTTTATATGAACCCATTCACTAACTCACACAAAGGCTCTTTGCACATTACGTACTGTGTGCCGGGTTCCAAGTTAGAAGTGGAGGGAACCAGAACGGGCAGCAGATTCAGAGTTTCTGTCCCAACAGTGCTGGAAGTTTATTTTAGCAATATTTTCACATGGTTTTGCTTTATTACAAGAATCTGTGCAAATCTTTGCTAAATTTATTTCTAGAAGGTAGCAGCACAATGTAGTGGAAAACATGTATATATGACAATTATAATGTCTGAAATTTTTGTTCACATTATCTTATTATAACATTGAGATCATATTCTACATCAATGACCTGCCACTCTCACACAGCAAGAAAATTTTTTTTATATCTTTAAGACTCAGTTTCCTAATCTATAAAATGGGAATGAAATCACTCACTTCATGTTCTTATTCTGAGGCTCCATAAGGGTAGCATACAGTCAGTATCGTCTGGGTGAGGGGACAATGTGTGGAGCTGCACCCCTGGGCTCATGCCACTTCATTTATGGTTGATGAAGTGTGAATTTGAGGCCAAGGTGCACGAGAACAAAAATATAACCACTGCAATAGCTTCACTTTTTATTGTTTTAGAATAAGCTAAATTCTCCAGTTAAAAGTCAGGACTTTTAAAAATAGCAGAAATGTGGTTGTGGCTGCAATCCTTCTTTTCTTTTTCTTTTCCAGCTTTATTGAGGTATAATTGACAAAAAAAAAAGTTGTAATATATTTAAAGTGCTGTACAATGTGATGATTTGATATACATGTACATTGTGAAATGATTACCACAATCAAGTTAAGTAACACATCCATCACCTCACATCGTTACTTTCTTTTTTTTTTTTTTTCCCCTAAATGCAAAAGACAAAATGAGTAACTCTTATCAAATTTCAAACCTGGCAAAATGAGCCACTGAGCATTTGGGAATGGAAAGTCCTAGACAAAACAGGTTTAATTGGGCAATCATTACAGAGCTACGGTTTCAAGAAGATTAAAAAAAAAATAAGTATTCACTAACTCACCCAAAATATGCCATCCTATATGTGCTGCCATTCATGGTGTAGCCAAAGCAGAGGTGAGTTGGGCTTATCTCCTGTTTGGGGCCTTCATTATTTCAATACATTTTTATTGAATTCTTGCTACCTGTCAAGCCTTCTTTTAGGCTCCTGAGAAAATTCATCGTTAGAAGACCCTTGTTTTCTTGAAGGACAGACTACCGGGAAGGCAAAAAATTAAACTACCTACCAAATGATGGGATAAAGTGCTCTCGGTGAAAAAGAAGTATTGAATAACACAGGAGAAGCAGCTAAAAGCTAAAGCAAGGTTTCTGGGAGGAGGGAGCATTGATATTGAGATTAGATTTAAGAAACAGGATCGTCTTGAGTCCAAGTTCAGAGGGAGGGTCACAAATCAGGAAGAACCCCCATGAAGGAGGTTAATCAGTTTGGAGCTTATCTTAGGAAAAATGGAAAGTTAGGAAAATGAAAAGACTCACTGGGAGTTCTCTAATTTTATCAAATTTTTTTTTCACCCACACACACGCTCAAGCAAGTACATTCCCATGATTCCCCAACACATCCACCTAATTCGTTCAGACCCTGGTTCAAGATTTAGTTGATTCCTAAGCTCAATCGTTCCCTTTTCTGAACTCTAAGAATACTTTGTTTGACTGTCTCTGGGGGCACCTTTTACTTTTATATATAAATCACAGAGCATACAGATTTTTCCCTTTCAGACTGAAAGCTTCTTGAAAACAATATTCTTTCTTATGCTCTCAACTTTCCCCTCTAATTCTCCTGTGCAGAATTAACCCATTCCTCTGTAATGTTTCCTCATCCCTTTGCTCACATCATAAGCATAATTCTATATTTTTCCAGTTGTACAAATGCTAAGAACAATGCCTGGTATAAAATATTTATTCATTTAATCTTTGCAACAACCCTTTGAGCATCTATTATGCTTACCTCCATTCAAATAGAAAGGGATAAAATCTGTATTCAAAAACAGGTACAGAAGATCCCAAACTGGCCCTCATAACCACTATACAAATTGTTTCTGAATTTTACATCTTCAAGTGCAGAGAATATGGCCCCAAGTTTTTATTTTTCTCTCTGGTATCTCAGAAAGCACCTTGTATATAAGTATTAGTTAAATAGATAAATGAATAAATCAGTGAATAGTTGTTTTCTTTAGGAATACATGTTCAGAAATTAATACAGCAGGTTGATCCATTGATATTTTGAATTATGTGTTGTTTCTATTGGTTTGTCTTCTTTTCATATTTTAAATGTATTAGAGCAGAAACAGTAGGGATTTTTCCTCCCCTTAAGAGGGGAGGCATGATCTTGTCTTCCTAGAGTTGTCTTCTGTGACTGTAAACAAAAGATAGTATGATATCAAACTCTTATTTAAGCTTATAAAAATTTCCTAGAGAAATAAGGATGGACTAAAGACTTTATTTTAGAGGGCTTAGAAGGTGGCAAGTGTCTTTACCAGGAGTCAAGTTCCTCCCAGGGGCTAAGAAGAAAGGCAAAGATGGTAAGTTCCATGGGTGACAGACTGGAGCCTATTTAGGTTTCACAATCCTGCATCAAGGATGGACGCAGTCACATCCACGAAGACGAACAAGTAAGGGCCCATGTCTGAAAATTAGGCATCAAAGACGAGTGAATGAGTAGCCACAATGTTACTTTCCATGTAGGGCAAGCACGGGCCTGGCAGAGAACTGGACTAGAAGATTCCATCAAAGCATGCATCAACCAAATCATTTGATGGTAAAGGGCAGTAGCAATGGCCAGGGATAGGGAGGGAGGGGTTGGTGGAGGAAGGCTAAACTCTCCTTCCCTGCTGATAGAGCTTGAAGTCTGGTGGACCTTTTTCTGTATAAGTAAATCCCTCTGGATTTTCCTCTGATCCACAAAAATAAGGCCTTTCTGCCTATCTTGCTAGTACATGCTTAAGGAAAGTCTACTTAAACTAGAGAAAATAAATGAAGATAGCATCTCTTGAACTTGAACTGCTCCTTGTTAGATGTGCCACTGACATTACATAGGGAAGCTCCTTAATCCTTATAGAAAAAAAAATCCAAACAAAAGTACTATGGACTACATTTTCTGTCCACCCCCAATTCATACGTTGAAATCCTAATCTCCAATAGGATAGTGTTAGGAGATGGAACCTTTGGGGGTAATTAGGTTATGAGGGTGGAGTCCTCATAATCGGATTAGTCTCCCTATAAGAGGAGAAAAAAAGAGAGTTTGCTTTTACTCTCACTGTTCTCCACTATGAAGACACAACAAGAAGACGGCCATCTGCAAACCAGGAAGCAGGTTCTTACCCGACACCAGAGCTGCTGGAACCTTGATCTTGGACTTCCCAACCTCCAGAATTGTGAGAAATAAATGTTTGTTGTTTAAGCTACCCAGTCTATGGTAATTTTTTATAACAGCCCAAACTCACTAAGACATAGTATTACCATCTCCTATTACCAGGATCTAGGTTATAATTAAAGAATCTGGCATTCGAGTCCAGTTCCATCTGACCCAAAGGCAACACTTCTATCCTATTTGGAAAAAAATAAAAAAATAGAGGCATACAGTATTTGTATTCTGATACATAGTAAATTAAATTTTACTTATTATCATAAAAGCACTGACTTTCAATCTGGAAAGAGTTAAAGAGATGTCACCCAGTCTTAATCCCAATTCCAGTTGGGACAGAGAGTGTGATACCATAAATTATCTCCAACTATGTGCTACATAGTATGCAGGGTCCTTGATCTTTCCTCACTCATTTTTGTACTCCAAACATACCTATCAAACTGATACTGTTGTCTCCATTTTTAGATGAGCAAACAGGCTCAAAGAAGCTAAATAAATGTATTAAGACATACAGTCAGTAAGAGACACTATTCTAACTCAGTTTTATTTTTCCCTCTAATCCAGAGAGTTCAACTCTGAAGTTCCAGCACCTTACCATAAATAGTCAAGGTTACCCATGTGTCTGAAACCTAACCATACAACTAAAAAATTCATACACATCTAATCCTTAACAAATAATCAACAATGTGAAGGCTATTATTAGAAAATTAGCCTTGGCAAAGAGACCTCAACTCAAAGAAAATTAATCACTGGATTTGAAATCAAGTCAATCCACATCAATTCCTAACCCCATCCTTTGCTTCTCTGGTGCCATCAGCTCATTCCCGGATATAGGAATTCCGGGATGCCAGTCACAATCCTGTTTTCTTTCCCCCAGGTCATCTTAAAGATGTATGAGAGAAAATGGACATCTATAGTTGTATGTGAAGAAGTTAAATGTTGTCATATTTAACAAGCAGAACGTAGCATGAAAACAAAAATCCTAGACGACTATAGTGAGACCTTGGTATCTGTTTCCTGAAGAGAATTGAGAAAAACGGATTGGAAGCTCTACCCACCTTAATTAAAATCTTGGCAAAAACAAAAGAATACATGAAAGACTAGGCACTGGGTTTACAAAAAAAAAAAAAATGATTAAGGATCTGCCAGCATGTTAAGGGTTTTGCAAATTGAGAGGATGGCAAGAGGAAAGAAGAGGGAGAGAGGGCGAGATAGAGAGAAAGACTGATTGATGATGCTTTTAGCCCTGAAGACATACTGATGGATCTGATGTGGACCACAGCTTTAAGTAGTTTAACCAAATATTAGCAGGAAAATTAAATCAATATTTCATCTCTTCATCTTATTCTTCCATTTCTCTGTTTGTATCCTTCTTTCTCTTTATTCTCCCTTCCTAAGTTCCTTTTTCTCATTCTACAGATGTTTACCGATTACTGAATGCCATCAAACTGTGCTTGGCCCTGGGATATCAAAAATGATACAGGTCCTCCCTAGTCTTTGGGGAGTTCACAGACTAACAGAGGGAAAGGCGTGGAAAGAAACATCACTGCATAGGCTGTAACTTGGGTATATTCAAGGAGTGATACATGTACAGAGGATATTGGCTCTAAGTCCTGCTATTGGGGAAAGGTGGAGGGGAGGTTGGAGGTGTGTGAATGAAACCTTTCCTGATGACAGGACAGAAGAGGTAGCTCAACTTCAATAACTTCCGTGACTTCAGAACACTGACTTTGCCATAAGAAATGAACAGTATTCGTGCCTGTGTGTAGGTGTGTGAGGTTTTTTTTTTCCATCCCCAAATTTTGATCACGTTCAAGTAAGGCCTTTTCCAAAATTGGGTTTTATTTAGAAATCAACTTAAAGTGCTTCAATGTATTTGTACAACACATTTGGAAATACCCATATTCTCTCAGATTTGTTTAAATTTTAATCATGACGCCATGCTGAGTAATCGTAACTTTGCTACGTGCTAAGAAAAGGTAAAAGTAAAAATTAGCAGATTTGAAAGACACAAGCAGAGAATTTGGGGAAACATCAAAGAAAATTCCAACTTTGTTTTAAAAATAACTGAAATGATAAAATAAAATACCTCAGTCAATTCAGTTATGTTTCTACTCTTTTCAATTCTTCCTAGTCACCACATTTAAATCTTAGGTGGAAAGGAGAAAAGACTGTATACATTTTCCAACAGTTATGCCTTTCCAACCATATTTTACAACATCTGTGACTTTTCTTCTTTTTAGCGTTTATAGTACCTTTGTATTTACCCTTTGGGCTAATTTGTAGTTGACCCCAGTAATACAGCCATTTTAACCCACATTTTGTGGCAGACACTCATTGATTTAGCAGTCTTGCAGAATGTCTTAAAAGTCAGTGTATCCAGAAGAAGGAACTGGTGGGGCTTCATAATATCACATCTTGTTTTTTTTTTTGTGAGGAAGACCGACCCTGAGCTAACATCCGTCGCCAATCCTCCTCTTTTTGCTGAGGAAGACTGGCCCTGGGCTAACATCTGTGCCCATCTTCCTCTACTTTATATGGGACACCGCCACGGCATGGCTGACAAGCGGTGCGTCGGCGGGCGCTCGGGATCCGAACTCGCGGACCCCGGGCTGCCAAGTGCAGACTAAACCGCTGCGCCACCGGGCGGCCCCCTCACATCTTGTTTTTATCACAAATTTCCAATTTCCCTAGTTCCCGTCTCATTATTTATACCAGACAAGGCATGCTGATGAGATACACAACCCGTTCTGTCCCTTTTGGCAATCCATTTATAACTGAAGCACAATTAATATCTTTACAGCTGTTCTCCACGCAGAAAGAAAAATGTGGCAGCAAGTCTTTTGTACATGTTTGAGTAAAAATGTGTGAGATGAGGAGCAGTGGGATATGTTTAAAAACAGTGGAATCTGGGTTTTTCTTGTTTTTAAATTCTCCAGAGAAATATTTTCAAAACGGTATTTCATACAGGAAGCAAAGCTACCTTTCGTAGCTCTCCAAATTTCCCAAGAAAATAATTAGGAATCAGGATGATCATTAAATACAAACTTCACACATGATGTTCTTTCCAATGAAAAGCATAAACAGGGAAATCCACAAATTTCCAGAGAGTTTCATATCATGTTAGCCTCCATTTTTTAATCCATTGTCAATTGCCTGTTTACTTTCAAATATTAGTCTTTTCTTTAATTAGATACTGATAATTACCATCAACTATAGAGGAAGCACAATGTTTCTGGCTCAAGCATTTACTTGATAGAATCATCTCATTTAGACCTCAGGCAAACCCTAAAAATTAGATTTCAATCACTTTTAGATTCCTAAAAAAGGACAGGAATAAATAGGTATCCAATAAATGTTTGTTTTTAGTTCATTCATCTACTCAATTACAGATGTGCTTTCCACATGAATATTTATAGCATAATTATAATAGCAAGCACCCCAATAGTTAGTACATCCAGGAAAACAAAATAAATAGATATATAGAAAATAGATAGGTAGATAGATAAATAAATAGGTAGGTGATATACAGATATAGACATAAATATAGATATAGGTATAGTCAAAACACTTGACATAGTAATTCCATCTCTTGAAAGTTATCCTAAAGGAAGAATACAAAATATGTACAAACAGGATTTTGCTACATTTTGATAGAACAAGTAAATATTTACTTAAGAATATTTAGAATATTATTAGTAATACTTTTAATAATAGTAAATATTAAAGTAGTTTTTAAAAAAGCTGTAGATAAAATAGGATACACAAAATGAAAACAACGGAAGGAAAATAAGAGAAAACACTAACTGTTAATAATAAATAAATAAATACTAAGATGCTTAGGTCACTAGCCTGGATTCCCATAACTGACAGATGTGGAACCTGCAATCAGAAGCTGGTTCTGACTCACAGCAAATTGCATGCTCTATGCATTACTGTACTACGTTATGTACTATGTACTCTGCTGTATTGCCCTGTGTGACTAAAAGAAACAGAACTCATCAGCTATTTGAGAATCAGAATGTGGAGACACTCACTGGACATATTTTGGAACTATCAAACACAGCACAATATGTCAGAAATCGGAGCAGTGTGTCCAGTTTGAAAAGAACTCCGCTCTGGGTGAATGATTCCTCCACTAGGACCAAAATCCCCTGAGAAGCTGTGTTTAAAATGCAGATAGTGCCCTAGGTCCTACCCCATGGAAACCAACACAGAATCTCAGAGGAGGAAGAGGGGAGATGAAGGAATTGAATTCATCCCACACTGGCCCATGGAAAAGTGCTATTTGTGAATTAGGAAGAGGAAGGGGTGCTTACAGCCTTTATAAAGTTATACGTTATTTCAAGTTTTTAATTACAAAAGTAATACTCACGGTGGGAAACATATCTCTTTTTAGTAGGCAACTCAAAGAGACACCTCGGAAGGCACAGAAGTGAGAAGGCTGGGCTTCTAGGACTGTGCAAAGAAGTGTTAAGAAGTTAATTAGCACCTACATTCTAAAGATCAATCAGGTACAGTTTAGGACAGATGGGGGGTAGGGGTCAAACACTGTGAAAAGCTTCCAGGAAGGCCTGGAGAATTGGGAACAAAAACAGCTTAAACTTCACTTTTGTAAGTATTTAAACCTATATATTGTAATTTTTCAGTAGTACTAAGGCATTAGGACTCTTCCAATTCTCTTTCTAATTAGAGTGTATCTTGTATGATCATGCACTTTTGTTAATGGAAATACATGATGAAAACAGTTGCTAATATCATATAAATAAAAAGATTAGCTATTAAGACAAATACAAGTGTCCAGGAGACTCTTAATTTCCATAAATAAGCCTGAAGTAGGCTGGATTTTTCACCCTAACTTTATTTGCTGGCATATCTCTCAGGCTGGCATTATCTCTGAAAGGGATAAAAACCTCTATAGCAGTGTTTTCTGAACTGTGAACCACACAGGCCACTTAATAAAGAATCACACTATGAGCTGGTTCAACACGAAACTCCCTGGTTCCCCACACAAAGAATTTCATATGGAATGGTACACATCAACTTGTCTAGTCACTGCAATTAAATAGTTGTAACAGTAAGCTCTCATCACATTTACTGTATTTGAACACTTTCAAACATTGTCTCCAATCAATACTACAGCCCCAACTTACAATATTATCTCACCCAACTCAGTGAAGCGGTTCCATCACTGTTCCTATTTTCCTTACATGGCAACTGGACAGAGAGAGGTTAAAACAGAAAAAAATCTTTCCTAAGACCACACAGATTATTGAGCATCTATTCTTGCCAGATATGCAGCTAGAACCTGGGGATTCAAGTAACAGACACAGCACCTGCCTTTCTGGAGCCCCGAATTCTTTAATATTTGGGGAGATGTGTTAGAAAAGCTCTAATAAGTTAGGCAGTCATTTTGGTGACAGCTTTCATAGGTAGAAGCGGACAATATAAACTTGGAACAACTCTGAGGTCTTGTCTTTTTCTCAGACTGTCATACAGTTTTTGCATTTCATTCCAAATAACATATCAATGTTACTTCTTTAAAATATGAAATAGCTTTACAAATGTTCTGGTAACACCTCAGGAAAATGTGTCACACCTCTCTTACTTTGTTTTCAGAATCTCTTGGCACACGACCATAGCCTCTAAGTAGAGAAATACAACATTACAGTCACCCCGTGAGCAAGTGGTTCTCAAAGTGTGGTCTCTAGACCAGCAGAATTAGCCTCCTCCAGGGACGTGTTAGACATGTAAATTCCACTCCAGACTTACTGAATCATAAACTCTGAGGGTGAGGCTGAGAAACTATGTTTAACCAGTCCTTCTAGTCCTTCTGATGCACACTCATATTAGGGAACCAACGTGTTAAGTGAACAGTAACAGTACTATGATACCAGATCAACATCGGTATCTATGACCTAAAAAAAGAGCCATTAATATCATCTGTTACATAATCCTTTAGCTTCTTTTTATAACTTTACAACCTTTTGAGTAAGGTCAGATAATTATGAAGTTTCTAATTTTATAGAAAAATAGACTGAAAAATTCCCCTAACCTCTTTATGTTTGAAGGTTGTAAGAAAGTACTGATGCTGGGAATGCTGGGAATACATCGAAGTATGCTTTTCTTAAAATATACGTTAAAATTTTAGTTTAGTGTCAGTGAGGATATAACTCATCAATCTCCCTGTTTTCACCCAATGCTTTCCAGTAATTATGGTATATTACCACCAAATGGTAGGGTGTCATGGTCCAAATAGCTAGTTGTTTTAGGATGGTAAATTAAGAAATACAGGATGCAGTATAGTTTTCATGCTAATTATACTTCTATTCTCCAAAATTAATATATTGTAACACAGCTAAATATAGTCATTACAATTACATACTTTTTGAAAATTTGAACAAAAATTAAATATGCATAAATTTCCAGGCATACAACCTCACAAATCCCTTTACAGACAACAATTGCTGTTTCCCTAGATCCCACGTTAGATTCAAAGACGTCAGGTTCTTGATGTCAACTTCCTGCTCCCCATTCATTATACAAGGCACCCCACACTTCAGAGCTTTAGAATGACTAATACCAAGAACTCTGGACATTTTGCTTGTGTGACAGTTTTCAAGCAACCTTCAAAACTAGATCTAAGCATGCTTGAATCCATTATCAGGGACATGGCCTCTGCTTCCTTGAGCTTAGCTCATTTCTCTCTACATTCTTGTTCAGGGGACAAAGAATAAGCAAGGACTAGGAGATGTTCATCATAAAAAATAATCCTCTTATATGTACATTCTTACAGTAAAGATGTTCTCCTTTCTCTTCATTAAATAAATATCTACTGATCAACCACCAAGAACAAGTTAACCTCAACTTTCCATTTGTGCCTGTTCCCTTCCCCCTTACTACTGATACAAGCTTTATCCTAGATTTAGTGGAAAGCACATGGAAAGCGCATTTGGCATAGGGATCAGTAGATGTGGGACTTATAGATAATAAGAGCTGGAACAGACAGACTTAAAACAAGCCACTAAATCTCTGAGTCTAATTTACTTAGTGCTTTACCCATTTTGCTGCACTATCATGGAGAACCAACAGGGTGACAAAGATATTCAACACTATTTCACAGCGTAGGAAAACCTCATACAAGCATTAGGAAATCTACAAAGATAATTTGATAAGGATATTTACACATTAGGCGTCAGTTCCCTACATCTTAACTTCTATTTCTGTCACCAGCATGATGTTCCTTTCTAGACACCACTCCGTTTCTAAAACGCATTGAAGTCAAACACAATTACTTTAAGCATCACCATAAAGAAATAATTTCATCATCTTCTTAGAACAAGACTACCCATTGCTGTACGTTATGGTTGGAACTGACAAACTCATAAAAAAGTAAATGAGGTAATGTGGACTTCTTAAAAAAAAGAGGCTTCCTAGGCATTTGCTGAAATTCAATCCTTTGGAACTTGGATTGCCTTGAAAAAGAGCCCACAATATAAATAATTTCTCACCCCCATTTTTGCCGAGATAATACAAAATTGATGATGTCACACATTCCTATGAAGACGTTAGAACTTGCACATATTTCACTATGTATGGAGAGAAGACTATTCTAGACAGAAAAGAGAATTCCCTTCAGGATAGAATTTATATTTCAGAGTAGAGAGATTGTGAGTCAAGCCAGCTATTTTTGTTGTTGTTCCAGACTCTACACATTTCTCTCTTTGATTTGGAAAGAAAGCAGAATTTTCTCTCCAACTCAGACAGTATATATCACACAAATCCACAGACAAACACACATATACTGCAACATACAGAAATAAGAGGGAGGGAGAGGGAATGTGTGTGTGTGTGTGTGTGTGTGTGTGTGTGTGAAAGAGAGAGAGAGAGAATGTGTTCAAGAGAGATCAAGTATCAGAGGATTTTGCTTCCTTCAAGGATTAAGGGAAATACTTTTGGAAATTGCATTAACCGGCAATTAAAAAACAGTAAGTTAAAAATTAAGAAATGGGACTAGAATCAAGCTCTTACAAGTTTTTCATTGTCACAGTTGAAAAAATTACATGCAAGCAAAAACATGTGTTCGTGCTTGCTCTTTGAAAATCACTCATGCAAAAACCATGCTGAAGATGTGTGTGCAATGGTCCTGCCTTCATAGAGCTGATCATCTAGTCAGATATTAGACAAATTTGAACTCTTTGAATACTTATTCTATGTTTATTAGTGAAGGATGGGAGACTGAGTAATAATCTTTTTCTTTAAAGCTTCAGTGCATGGTTGTGTATCCTAGTTGTTAGTTTAGTTCTCTTGTAAGCCGCTGCCACAGTATGATGACTGACAGATGAGTGGTATGGTCCCACGACCAGGAAACAAACCTGGGCCATAGCGGTGAGAGTGCAGAATCTTAACCACTAGTCAGGAAGAGTGAGTAATAAATTTTATTTTCCATAACTAGAGAAAGTATCCTGAAAAAGATGGCTCAAAGAGTACCTTGAATAAGTTATGCCTAAATTGAAGAAGTACTTTCAACTTCTTCACCTGGTTTAAGGAATTTCAACATAACTACAAGGGCTTTAGTCTGGGGATAACACAAAATGAGTGAAGCCACACTTACCTTAAAGCAGTTGTTATTTTTGTGTGTGTGAGGAAGATTGGCCCTGAGCTAACATCTGCTGCCAGTCTTCCTCTATTTTGTATACGGGATGCCACCACAGTATGGTTTGATGAGTGGTGTGTAGGCCCACGCCCGGGATCCAAACCTGTGAACCCTGGGCCGCTAAAGCGCAGCACACAAACTTAACCACTATGCCCCTGGGCCAGCTCCAAAGCAGTTGTGATTTTCATAACAATATATAGACATTAAATGTACAATGGTGAGCTCCACCTGGATGTATAGAACCAGGTTTCAGTTAAAGGGTTTGTAGTAAGACTGGAGAGAGTCAAATCCCAGCTTCACTGCATATTTGCTGTAAGACTCTGAACCAATTGCTGTATTGCATTTTCTTAATAAACAACAAACAAAAAAACAAACACCGGATAGATTTGTTGTGGACATCAAATCAGATGAAATAGCCCAGGGCAGCGTTGGTCCAGAGTAGTAGTAAAGATGTTGATAATGATGTTGATAATGATGATGCTAATGGTGTAGATTTACTGAGCAGCTACTGTGTGCAAGACACTAACCCAGGTATTTTGCATGTGAATTTTTTTAAATTTCTTCATTAACAGTTATTGAATGCCTACTAAGTGTCATTGCTGCATGCATACTAGTTCCCTAAATAACAGTAGAATAATATCATTTTAAAGAAAATAAATTGGATGTGCAGAGAAACAGCATATCCAAATTTGCATGTTTAATGAGTGGCCTCCATGATCCACAATTCACTCTTCAGAGTCCACATGTTCTCTGCTGCCTCAAGTGAGTCTCCATTTAACATCTCATGTGATGCATTAAATCCTATTTTATTAGGCTATCTAAGTTACTACCTGAAGATTTTCATCCCTTCTATCTGAATAAGATTAATGTATTCACCCCCATGTCCTGCTTAAGTTTCTAAAGCCACTGAAAAATAAAAGATGATATAGTGAATCTCATACTTCATTGTCTGAATCCTACACAGATGAGTTTCCTCAAAAGTAGACTACTAAACTGTTATTCCCTGGCTATCTATAATGCTTTTACCTCTGATGACCAAAAATTAAAAGATAATAATAAATACATCAACTTCATTTGTATTGAATGATCAAGGGAAAGAATGTTATTGTTTAAGATGAATTTGTTTTAACCAGGAGGGGGAAACTTGACTAACAAAAGGAAAAAAAGCTGAAGGAGGCCATGAGCATTTTCTCACTTAAACAGATAGCATTTTCCTCATTTCTACATCAGTTTGGTTGGTGTAGGAAGATTGAGGACACAATATCATCTAAAAGAAATTCCCTCTTTGTCACATTTCAGGATCAGCTGCCTTGTCACTCTGAGAGGCAATACAGATCTTGATAACACTCCAACAGCAAAATGCCTCATGTTTCTGTAAGACATTGAAGTTTACTTCGCCACTAGATTCCTTGGGTGCTGTCAGTTGCACCAGCTACTTGTCATCATTCTCACAAATTGTGCCCTGGTCATTGCTGAACTTCCCCCAGTCTCTTCCACTGCACCTTTCAGGACCACAGGTCACCAGAACGCAACTCTGCTACACACCTAACCTCAGTGCAGAAGGGACTTTTGCCTATTTCTCTAATTGCAATAGAAATCTTTAGAGAGAACATTGCTCGTTATTTCAGTCCTACCTTCCTTTTTTTGGTTTAATATCTATTTCTGAGATACCTGCTATGTGTTTGGCTCTGTGATAGGCACTGGAAGACAACAATGAACAAAACAATCACAGGCTCCATCTTCAGGGAGCTTACAGCTAAGCACGGGTAACTACACAAGTGATCAATTATCAGTTACAATTTGTATGAAGGAAAAGACAGAAATGATATGAAGTCTTGCACAGACTTGGAGGAAGTGATGATAATCTAAGACTGGAAGGATGAATAGAATTAGTCTTCTAGGCAAACCAATGGCATGTATGGAGACTCTGAGGCCTTCACACACAAGGGACAGAAAGCATGTCTGTGAGGAAGAGGATACAGCTAGAAAATATGGGGATGCCGGCATGGTTAAATTGTACAGAGCATTATCAGCCATTTCGAGCTATATCTAAAAAGCAATGGAGAAACACCAAAGCTCAGTACACAGAAACATGTCATAATCAGAGAATGTATTCGAACTGAGCAATAGCGAACCCAGAAAACCCATATGGAGGCTAGGCAGAGGTCCAAGTGAAATACAGTTTCTTGGAGTAGGAGGCTGAGAGAAGACATAGCAGTCGACAAGGAGAAGTTGACCCTTATTTATTATAAAATGATTCAAATCCACTTATATTTATTTCTAACAGCAATGGGAAGGCACTTAAAGGTGTCTAGCAAGGGGATGCTGTGCTCAAAACTATGTTTTAGAAATATCATTCTTGCTACTATAGAACCAAAGAGGAAGAGATTAATAATAAATAAGACCTGTGACTTGCTTCTAATCGATAAAATACAGCAAAGTGGCCAGTTGTGTGTGGTTGTGTGGATGTGATTATGTTACGTGAGATTGTAAAGTCCATCACGTCAGAGACTCTCTCCTGCAGGCTGTGAAGAAGGAAGATGCCATGTTCTGGGCTGCCATATGGAAAGGCCATGCAGCAAGGAGTGGAGGCCACCAGACACGGTGAGCAAAGAAACTAAGACCCTCGGGGATCTGAATGCTGCCAATGACCATGAGACCTTGGAACTGGATTCTGGCCCAGTCGAGCCTCAGAGGAGACCTCAGTCCTGGCTGAAACTTTGATTGCAGCCTTGTGAGATTCTAAAGCAGAGGACTGACAGACCTCCCGAAAGGATTCAGACCCACAGAAACTATGAGATAATAAATGCGGGTTGTTAAAAGCCGTGAAGTTTGTGGTAGTATTGTTACACAGCAACAAGTAACAGATACATTCAGTTTTGAATGTGCTGGTTGTCACAAATGTCACCTATACATGTCACATGGGCAGTTTGAGTTCTAGACCTGGAACTCACAGGAAAGGTCAGAAATAAGATGTTAATTTTAGAGCGTGAATTTCAAAAATAATAAAAGAGAAGATGGGGTCACAGAAACAAAGGGTAAAAATATCAACTGCAGAAAAGGTAATAGAATAATCGATTATTTGTTTTAAACAGACTAGCATAATTCTGAAAATTTATCCTAGACAAAAGTATCAGAGAGGAGGACCCAGATTTATGTATATTAATGCTTAGAGAATTCGGAAATAGTGTGCTGACTGAGAGGGTAAATCAGGGTAACCTTCATATGCCTCAGTTGGTGGTGGTGGTGCCGTAGAATTGATTCCGAGTCCTAGTGACTCTGTGTATAGCAGAACGGAACCCTGCCTGGTCTTGTCGCACCATCCTCTTCACCTTCCAGATGATATCAGATAATGCTCCACTACTATCAATTGGGTTTTCATGGCCAATTCTTTTTGAAGTGGGTGTCCAGGTTCTTCTTCCTAGTCTGTCTAGTCTAGAAGCTCCACTGAAAGCTGTCCACCATGGGTGACCCTGCTGGTATTTGAAATACCGGTGGCATAGTTTTCAGTATCACAGCAACATGCAGCTGCCACAGTATGATGATGGACAGATGGGTGGTGTGATTCCCTGACCAGGAAACAAACTTGTGCTGCGGCAGTGAGAGCACCAAATCTTAACCACTAGATCACTAGGTATGCCTTAGAGCCTGGGCAAAACGAACATTTATTGAAATATGGCATGCCAGGTGGAGTATTTTATCCTTTAATAAAATTTTCCTTCCCAAATCCCATTTTAAAGAAACGAAACTTAGATTCAGAGAGGTAAATTCCCTTCCCATGGTTGCCCAGTACTTAGGAGAAGATCCATGATTCAAATACAGTCTGGCTTCAAAGCCCTAGCTTTTATCTTTGAACATTTCAAGGAAGCATTAGATCAGAGACACAAGGAAGCACATTTTTATATTCTTTATGTGGTCGTAAGCCTCACCTTGGATCCCACATATCTAAGCATTCCCCCTCTCAAATTGGCTTCTATAGTAATAGAAGCTCTGTAGAACTTAAAGAGCTATAGATATATCGAAAAAGTCAGGCAACATCTTAGAATTAATCAGGAATAGCCTTTCTGTTCAAAGCAAATGCCATGCCTCAAGTGGAAGAATGTCCCTTCAAAACCCAACCTGGCTCTCATCTCCGAGACTGGGGGAGGGGAGATTCAAAATTGCCTTTTCTGCCATTGCTGATAGCACAGCAATAACGCACTTTGGTTCTGACATCTTGAAATATCTTCTGATCAAATGTGTTTTCTTTGATGGATAAAATGTTAAAGCTCCCACCCGATCTTCAAAATAATCACACACCTTTAAATTCACCCACCTGCAAGCTCATTTGAATACGATGCTAATTGCTTACGTGTACTGGATTGCTTAGACCTAGGGATGGAGAGATGATGCCAAATGTTCTCCATTTTGCAGGAATCAATCTTTTAGCTATTAAGTAGCACCCACACAGTCTTGCTAACACAGCCTGCATCCTACTCCCATGACTTGCTTTTGAGCAGGTGACACAATATGCCTACTTCTCATCAGTTCCAAAGATCTTAAGAAATGGCTGCAGGTCCTCTGCGTCATGACGAAACATGAAATTTTCATTGATACCCTGCCGTGCAAATCTTAGGTGAGCAAAGTTCTGGGTGATATCTCCAGGCATCCCTGGGTCATTTAGGTATAGTCTCTGTTATTATTGTCTTTTCTCATCTCTGACAAGCCTCAGAAAGCAAGTTACCCTCCCTGCCAGACTATATGCCCCTTGGAGGCAGATATGGTTAAGAGAGAAAATTTACTGTATGTGTCCTCGCTTGGCATATACCAAAATGTGAACATGTATTTTGCATAACACGTTGCTTTCCAAAATAAGCGAAGCATCCCAGTAGGGCACTCTAGGTATACAAGGAATTGGCATTAATTAATTTCAAATCCATAGTGACAGATGTATATCCTTTTCATTCTCCTTTTAACCATTCTGATTATACTAGAGACAGTATCTCAGTTTTATGCTAATATCAGAATATCTTTCTGATATTCACCAATATCCCTTTCTTTAACAAGGAAGAGCAAGCTTTCAGATAAGAGCCTTCAACAGGCAACAGTGTCCATGCAAAAGTTAATGACTTTTATATATTTACATCTATCTTACATTATATTTATCTAATATTATGTATATATTTTGTTACATTTATGTAACATTATATTTCTCTGGCATTGATCTATTTATGGCAAGTGATACTAGTGGTGAGATAATGTTTCCATTTTATTTTTTTTTTGCTGAGGAAGATTCACCCTCAGCTAACCTCTGTTGCAAGTCTTCCTCTTTTTGTATGTGAGCTGCTGCTACAACATGGTCACTGACAGATGGGTGGTGTAGGTCCACACCCGGGAACTGAACCCAGGCCACTGAATCAGAACACACCAACTTAACCACTAGGCCACTGGGGCTGGCCTCAAAGTTTCCCTTTTAAATGACAATTCATACAAATAAAATTATAACAGTTTTCTCCAACATGACATATTCCATGTAGGTTAATGGAATATTTGATACTGGACAAAAATCCTAGAGGTGGATCTCAAAAGACTAAAGGTGGGTTCAGTGCTCTGAGGAAACTAGCCGGGATTTGCTACAAGGCCAGCTGGCTCCATAGGACGAACTGTTAACTACTAGGTCTTTCTACCTGCAAATCTAGCTTTTATCTCTGTGACTTCACTATCTATAAATACAGGTGCTCACTAAACGTTTGTTAAATGTCTCTGATGATAATATTAGGGAAAATAGAGAAATGGGGGTTGAAACCAAACATGAAATAAAGTGGGAGAGAAAGAACATTAGTTTTATTTTTTTTCCTTTGAAATGAATGTAGTTTTAATATGTGAATCACTGTTAAGAAAAAGAGGAGATTTGACTGAGGCAGATTAGAGACCTCTTAAATGAGCCACTGCTGCAGACTGGCGGAACTAAAAGATGGTGCTGGAGATGGGCTTGAAACACA
Source organism: Tapirus indicus (assembly GCA_031878705.1). Taxonomy (NCBI): domain Eukaryota; kingdom Metazoa; phylum Chordata; class Mammalia; order Perissodactyla; family Tapiridae; genus Tapirus; species Tapirus indicus. Next base: position 23,283,759 of record CM062927.1, on the reverse strand, counting down.
ACCCTGCCCCTGCCTTGGAAGTTCCCTCTTAGCTGCCTTGAGCTAGATGTATAACGAAAGGCTACCCAAAATAACATATCTGATGTTCAAATCACCTTCCAGAGCCAGAATAAAAAAGAAAAGAGAAGTCGGGAGCGGAATCAATAGGATAAATGAATATAAAAATCAGTGTATTCACCGATTCATTCAAATATCTTGTAAACTTGTTAGACCTGATTTCAAACTTGTTTGGGTGTTGAGAGAAAGAAACCAGACACAAAAGCAAAAGTAGTGTATGAGTCCACCGGTATACAGTACAAAGAAGGCAAAACTTCTGTAAGCTTCTAGAAGGGAGGATATTGGTTACTCTCCGGGATTAGTGACTGGAAAAAGTCACAAGAATGAATTTTGCGGGGCTGGTACTATTTTGATTTTTCACTTGGGCGCTAATTACACCAGTCTATTCAGCTTGTGAGCATGTGTTCCTACATGCATTTTATTACTTGGATATTACACTTCAATGCATAATTTAAAAATATGTATGGGGGGGCAAGAAAAGGCGAAAATGTAGAAAAGGCTGAACAGGAACAAGAATCGCTGTCTATGCTCATGAAAAATCTGACTTGCCAATGCCCTTTGTGCAAACTCAAGCAGCAGAGACAATGCTGGATTCATGTCACGTGGTCTTACTTTCTTTGCTGGGCGGTCCCCCTAAAAGGCGCTCACGGGGCACTTATGTAGTGTTTACCAGAGCTGTGAGACACTGTAGCAGCAGCTCTTAAGATGGATAGTGGCACTTCTCTTTTCTTTTAATTTGACATTGTAACTTGTTATATATCCAGAAATGTGTGGGGATTGTTTGATATTATTTCATTGTCACCTAATGGTATCAGCATCCCTAATAATTACACAGGACTAGCAATACAGAGAGAAAAAAAAAGAATCCTGGAGTGATTATCATTATTCAGATGATTCTGTCAAGGTGAGAAAAAGGACAATAAAGACATGCTCAGGAATGAATTTTGCCCTTTGTTTTCAGTCTTGATCATTCAGTTTTTCTTTAATAGTAATTTTAAAAAGAACAAAGCACAGAAGACTGGGTTATCTTACATCCATTAATAGGATCTGTGAATATAAATGGATGGGAGAGTGACACTGCACTCAGCACAAAGAGTCTTTTTTCATACTCAACTGAGAATATTCCTTCTCTCATTTTCTCTTTCTCTCCCAGTTCAAGGAGATGATCCTTTATAAACCCGGTAGAAGGGATAGCCCACCTCTCACTCTGGTTCCAATTTTCCCAAGGATTTAAATTTAAATTCATTTCTTTCATATGGGCAGCAGTCGATTTAAATAAAGAAAACTTCCTTTTTTACTCCTATTATATTACAAAGACATGCAGCACATGTTACTAATATACATACCACATCTTGCCCTGAAGAGCCATGATCTTTGACAAGGAAGACACAGTGTGATAGTCTATTCTCTAGGTCCATAGAATGAGAACACCACACACAATTTGAGTGGGCATAAATATTTATTATCTTCAAGCACTTTTTACATAGCCAGGAAGAGAAATGCTTCTATCTGCCCTCTCTGAGACCAAAATTCCTTTGGATAACTCCTTTTCACCGACACCCACAGCATCCAGCAGATAATTTTAGATTGCTTAGGAAATTTTTGTTTTTAAGAAACATAGTATGTCATCCCTTTTTGAGTTGTCATATGCAAGTATTATGGAAGCCAGAGATGGGAACTGTTTGAGACTCGGTATGTCTCTAGGACCAGAGACTGACAAATTCGACAAGAAGTCTCACAGTCTCTCACTTTTTTCCCGTCTTGGTTGTCTGTTTCATCTCTCCTTCCTGGGAAGCAAAGCTTTTCTCTGTTTCTCTACCGTATACCATGAAGAGATGATGTCTAACTGATGGGTCCCAGGTTCACATATTTTTATGTTGAGCTACTTGGAAAGATACTATTCCAACATCCTCTTAGTCCTCGTGGCAAAGGGGTTGAGACTAATTGAACCAGATTTAGAGAAATATCTATCAATGTTCCAGAACAGAAGCGACCCTATATAATCCGGCTGCTGGTTATCCACACTTGTCAATAGGAAGATGGACAGTTACTAGAGAATAAATACAGTACAAGTTAGGGTGACACTCAGTGGGTGTTCACTGCAGCCTTGAAAGAAGTAAGTTCTCATTAGGTGGTTGTTGACTGCAAGATGTTTATTTCTATATTTATTCTTTTTTCCACATAAACTTCCAAAAAGCAGGAATAGATAGAGTTAACACTGGTAGTGGCAACTTGGTGAACAGTGTCCATGAACACATTTTCAAAGAATTGAAACAGGAGAACTCATTTTGACCAAAAGAAAGGAAAGATAAAAATCTTCTTGGGTAGCATTTCCCAAAGACACTGAGGTTTTACAGCATTTTAAGATAGTTTCTACTTATAACGTGATCATTAAAACTCATTCAAGTACTTGTGGTCATCTCTATATTGACTGATTGCTTTTTATTCTGTGTTTTCTAACATTGTTTTGCCTGATAATCAATTAAGGATATCTTCATAGAGTTTCATAGATTATTGATAGGGCTTTGTGGTCAGTATTTTGTCTAAACCAATTAAATTTCCTACAAAACTAAATATAATCTTACCATGCGATCCTGCAGTCATACTCCTAGATATTTACCCAACTGAACTGAAAACTTATTTCTAAACAAAATACCTGTATGTGAATGTTTATAGCAGCTTGATTTATAATCACACAAGACTGGAAGCAATAAAAATATACTTCAATAGGTGGAAGGATAAACAAACTATGGTAATCCATACAACGGAATATTATTTAGTGATTAAAAGGAATGAACTATCAAGCCACACAAAAATATGGATGAATCTTAAATGCAAATTTCTAAGTGAAGGGTCTACATACTCTATTATTCCATTTATAAGACATTTTAGACGAGACAAAATTATAGTCAGTAAACAGATCAGTGGTTGCTAGGAGCTTAGAGAAGGAGGGGGTTTAACTGGTAAAGCTCAAGGGATTTTTTTTTTAAGGCAGTAAAACTATTCTGTATGATCCTGTAATGATACATACATGGCACAGTACACTCGTGAAAACCATTAGAACTTTATAGCACAACGAGTGAACCTTAATATATGCAAATTTAAAAAAATTAGGATGTTGGTGCTTCCCAGGATGGAATGCAAACTGTGACAAAATAATATAACTATATTACAAGTGAATTTTTAAAAAATTAGGAGGTGAAGGAAAAGGAGCAGATCTAAGTGTATACATGAATATATATAAAATGTTACATATATTATAAATATATATACAATATATGTATCTGAGAGAGCCTAGAAGCAAAGACAACCCAGTAGCAACAAGTACACCTAGTACCCAGATCTTGGTTTCTCATACCCCAGTAAAAGGAACCAGGGCTCCTTGGAGAAATAGCTAATTTCAGATTTGGAATGGTAAATATACAAGATGAGCCTGGAGCATCAAGCAGTGCAAGAAAGTAAGGAAGTACATAAGTGCTAAAAAACAAACTAAAAAAAAGATGGATGTATGTCAAAGGGACACCGAAGACAATTAAAAGAGCTCCCAGTGGCCAAAGCTGGAAAAAAATATTGAGTAAGAAAATAAAGATGCGTTGGATTACAACCCAAAGTATAAAATAAATTATCCTTGAGTATATATTGATTAAAAGAAAGAAAGAATAAAGGATGGAAGGAAGGACACACAAATCTCCTACGCACAAGAAATTCACACAAGTAATATAGAAAATTACATAGGAGGGAGTATATCTTCTCACTCTCTAAGTATATACCAAACACAGTGACTTCCTTCCAAAGGATACAGTTTGGAAATGGGGAAAAAAAGAATAACTTTATAGCAGAGAAAACCTGACAAATACTACCTCAGCCAGGTGATCAAGGTTAACATGAATAGGGATAAATACTGTTGATATAATGTGACAAAAATGGCACTTTTAAATGTACAATTTTCCTCCCCAAACACCTTACCAATCTAATTATAAGTAAAATATCAGACAAATCTCAAATGAGGGAAATTCTACAAAAATACCTGACCAGGGCTCATCACAACTGTTAAAATGCTGTGTCAATATTGGTTCATTAATTTTGACAAATGTATCATACTAATAAAAGATGCTAATAATAGTGGAATGTGGGTGTGAAGTATATGGGAACTCTCTGTACAATTTCACAACTTTCCCACAAATGTAAAACTATGCTAAAATAAAAAGTTTATTAAAAAACAAAAGTTCAACACACTTGAGCATACAATTTTCTATTAAAAAATTCCGTAGCTGGGAGCACATGTTAACTCCGTATGTATCTGGAGATATGACCCTAAGTCAAGGTTGACACAGGGACACAGCAGTTATAGAAGAGACACCACAGGTACCTGATTTAATAAGTCTCTGATTTTGGATTTTGACTCTAGAACATCCTAAATTAAGTAAATTTGGCCACACCAACTATATTAGTTTGCTAGAGTTGCCATAACAAAATACCATAGACTAGGTGGTTTATACAACAGAAATTTACTTCTCACAGTTCTGGAGGCTAGAAGTCCAAGATCAAGGTGCTGGCAGAGTTGGTTTCTCCTGAGGTATCTCTCCTCGAATTGCAGATGGCCACGTCTTGCTGCTTCTTCACATAGTCATCTCTCTGTTGGGGTGTGCCCAAATTCCCTGTTCTTGTAAGGACACCAATCAGATTGAATTAGGGTCTGCCCATATGTCCTCATTTCACCTTAATTGCCTCCAAATACAATCCCATTCTGAGGTACGGGGGGTTAGAACTTCAACATGCAAATTTCGGGGAAGACAATTCAGCCCATAACACAAATCCATTTTATTTACAATTTTTTACAGTAAAAATTTGATAACACCTTACCTACATGATATATAATTCTTGTATAATAGACAATGTGCAACAATACTTGACATATAATGCCCCCTTCTAAAAATCTATACAGTGTTTTACACAGTACCTAGCCTAAATAAACGTTTTCTGTCATGGCTTTGTCTTCTATCAGTTTAGCTAAGCCGGCATTTTATTTAATTCCCTTCCCCATATTGCCAGGGTTAGGTTTGCCACAAGATTTTGAAGGGAGAAGTGGAGAAGGCAGATGGAATGTCAGGGTAGGGTGTCACGCACTGGGGCAGCATATGCCCGATTCAGCAGATTTCCAAGTTCACCATGTTGGTGTGGAGCAGAATCCAGCTCTCAGTTTCTTCAGCAACTATAGTATCTGTTCCTTCAGTTCCTATGGGATCTGCTCCTTCTGATTCTCCAAGTCCAGGGCCAGGTACATGCAGCCCTATGACAAAGGGCACCAGCTTCTCCTACAGCTTACCCACCTCATGGAAAATCGAGGTAGGAGAGCCAGATACAGGATCCAGTTTGTTCTCTTGGATTCAGTGTGTTCCCGGTCTCTACCACTTCACTTCCAGCTTGTCTTCCCATCACTTGAGGCAGAGCCAACAGCTTTGCATAGATTTCTCTATCAGCTCCATACTTGGACACGGTCTAATCCTTGTAATAACTCTTTTATTCTGGAGACTGTTAGTGGCTCTGCTCGTCTGATGGGGAGCTCTTATTCTTAGCTATTTTATAGTTGTGTGCCTCAGTTTTCTCTTTTTTAAAACAAGAATAATCAAATTCACTTCATAAGGTCATTGTTAGGATTAAATGAATGTACATGGACAGTGTTTGGCATAAAGTGAACAAATTAAATATTAATCTCCATGTAATAATAAAATAATTATTCATTATACTAGCCTTAAGTGAATAACATCGCTTTGGATTTCAGAACGTAGCGTGTAGACGTTTCAACACCTATTTCAAAGACCTTTATTTGCTAAATCCCCCCTCCTAACCCCCTTGTATTTCTTGAAGTCAAACCACTCTAGTGGCTTGCAAAGATTAATAATTGGTAGATTATGATGAGATCCAAAAAATCTGACATGGTTATAAAGAGAAAACTCCTTGGCAAAAAGAAAATGAATGAAATCATCTTCAACAGTGGCACAAATATGGGTATACTGGCTTTCAGCTGTTTGATTACAGACACGAGGAATGAAAACTTGTTCCCCTAGAATAAGAGCCGTATCAGAGACAATTCATATGACCTCATTTACACCTCATAATGCAACTGTTTTGTCTTTTTTCAGGATATCTAATTATGTATCAAATACACACACACACACAAATATACATTTCTTTTCTCCATAGATCTATATTCATATCTTTATCCTTTAGTTCTATTAACAGCTTGCATATCTTCCCTATCACTCTTTATCTATGATCTATGTGCTTATCTATGCATGTCGCTCTCTTGCCATATAAATTTCATCATATTTTTCTCTATGTGAAGTTATTGGTAAGTAGAATAGTGAAAAAAATGGCATATATCTCATAAAACTGTGATTGCTAATAAATCAAAGAATAAAAGCATTTAGGTCTAAAAATCAAATGGCAATTTTCAAAGTCCAGTGAATCCAGGAAGTACAATTATTAAGCCCACGATGTACAAATATCAAAGTTAAAGAAATCACATTGATACATGCATAAACACTCTAGGAACCCCCACCAGTTCTGAGAGGCAAAGTTCTGAGAAGAGCATGCCATAAACCAAAAATACATTGACAAAGGTGTCCCATATTCATTTTCGGCCAAGACTTCAGAATTTCTCAAATTCATGTTTCGGAGCTGCCCTGACATGCAGTGGACTCATTTCTCTGACAGGCGAAATGTGGGCAAAAACTGAACTTTATGAGCTTTTCCTTTCCAGTCTCTTTTAATTCATGATTTTCTGGAATGACTATGTAACCAAAAACCTCATAACACTGTGGGTGTTTATGCTAATTCACAGAGCTCTCGACATAAGCGTGGCTTGAATACCTTAAGGAAGATTGGCCCTTTTGCCTCTAGACTCAATAAATATGTTGAATCCTAAAACATTAAGTCTCCTATGAGGGCAAAAAGACAAGGAAAACAACAGGATCATGGGATTGTCTGGGTAGAATCCCACCTTGGTTTCTCAATCTTCCATCTATAATGCAAAGTTTTTCTTGAGTGTCGATTTTCCTTATAATAAGTGCAGATTTACTGACATGATAATACTTTTCAGTATTTCAAGTACCAGAGGATCACTTGAATAGAAAGCAGTATACGTCTTATTTTCCTCAGAAAGGCTCAGGGTAGGTCTGAATGAAATGTTGGCCATAGGACATTTCTCTGAGAAAAGGGAAGTGGGGTATAATTTTCATAGATGTCAACCAATTTATCTAGAAAGGACGAGTCAAAATGTGAGAGAGTAGGAGACATGTTCCTGAAGAGCTTAAGGAGACAACACTAGGATAATCAAATTGAGTTTAATTTGAAAATCAAAGTGTTGCTCAATTAAATTGAGTTTAATTCTAATGAGCAAGCATAGGGATACAATGGAAGAAAAAAAAGGGAAAGAAACAGAATTTGAGCATTAGCTACTGCTGTGAATAGGTGTGGAAACCATTATTTAGTTGGTATATCGATGGGCTGACCTGGTTATAGGTACAGGTTGAGATATATAGTCAATGTTGCCTCATCACTTAGATATTGTCAATGCTTTAATTTTAATTCTCTGAACACCAACTTAAATTACGAGATACTCATGAACGGGAGACACAGGTTTCTAAATTAAACTGAGGCAACAAATTCCATTCCATGGCGAGTGACTCTGTTCACCTGTGGGGTTAGGGGCAGAGACTGTTAAATTTCTTTTCAGCAGGTTCAAATTTCAAGCATTTATGGTACTTATTGTAATATATTTTTATGTAATATCTATTATATGCAACAAAAGTGACACCAGTATTACAACTTGTAAAATCAAATGAAGTATTTCATCACATTTTCTTGTGATTTATACCATTCTGAAGAATTTTTATTGGCTAGTGATTGAGAATTCATCTTCTGCAAAGAATTCAAAGATTTCTGCTTCTTACTTGAAATCCCTGAGTCCATAAACCAAATCTATAAGAAGAGACCACTGAAAACACCTAGTTTATGTTGATAATTGAACCCCCAAACAAGGGTGGATCTGAGGCTTCTGAGCTGGTCCTATACTGAGCAGTTCTAGAATTTTAACTTTTTCAAAATGACTGGAAGCTGGATTTCTGTATGATTTATAATAAACTTCTCTAAACTATTCTATCTGTCTTAGCATATTTTTATGCATTGATATTTGGCCCAAAGAGCCTGAATTAGAGATCAGGGATATGAGTTGACCAATTCAGGTCCTAAAAATAATCAGAATCTCATTAGGGAGAATACAGTTGATTAATTATATTATCATGTTACCAATTAATTGATTAATAAAGTATCATCTTACAATTTAGGGAGTACAGAAGAGTAAGCATTAAAGCAAAATTTGATGGAGTCTCCTCATCACAGAAAGCATTCAAATAAACCTTGTCTATATTCCCATCATTATACACCAAACTTGTTCTTAGCCACAATGTAAATAACACAGTGCCTCTTGGAAGACTAATTCATTTTAGGTACCTCTCACTGTTAACTGCCAATAACTTTCCCATTAGGATACTCCAGTAATTTCTAAGCCATAGACCATTTAGGGAGACCTTTGGGAACCACCCAAATCCACATATCAGAAACCACTGCTTCACTTTCATCATAAGATACAAGAAAGGATTCAGTCATTATTATACCAACTGTCTACATGTGTCTGACAGAGGTTTAGGTTCTTTATGCAGAATAGAAGCTACACAATTCTCACTCCATTTTAGAGTTTTGGCACCACAGCTGTTACAGGCATTCATATCAGGTAGAAAAGCTGAATTTCTTTTGAGAGTTCAAAAGAACTCTCATAATTTCCCACCCATGTTTTCCTAAAGAATTTCAATTTGTTCGTCACTCTGAATCAAATAAGACAAAAAATATAATCAAATCCATAAAGATATGTTTTTCCTCTTTCTCACTTTGCATCTCTCCTTTAAAATAGAGAAATGCTACTAAATCCTTTTAAAATCTAGCTGAGAAAGAGAAAGAAGGCCACAAAATCTAAATTATAAGGAAAAAAATATGTTACAGAGAACAAACTAATGGCTGCCAGAGGGGAGAGGGGTGAGGGGATGGGCGAAATAGATGAAGGGGATCAAGAGATAAAAACTTCCAGTTATAAAACAAATAAGTCTCGGAGAAGTAATGTACAGCATAGGGAATATAGTTAATAATATTGTAATAACATGCTAGGGTGACAGATGGCAACTAGACTTAGTGTGATGACTACTTCATAACGTATAAAAATATCAAATCACTATGTTGTGCACCTGAAACTAATATAAAACTGTACGTCAATTATATTTCAATAAAAAAATAATATAATATAAAAATGAAAGAAGTATGTTAGGTTTAAGACAGTTTATCAGCATGAACATTCTTTGATCTTTTACACTTATAACATACAGACAGATTACTTAATAAGAAAAAAAGAAGATGAAAATAAATCTCTTTAATTATTACTTTAGAAATCTTTATATGGAACTAAAATACGTACCGAGAAGTGACAAGAATAACAAGGTAATCCATGTAAGCTATAGTCAACATAATTTTTAATTCATTCTTTAGAAATTGCAAATTTCACTATTTAGCTGCATACTAAATTAATATGTGGTCTTGCATAGAACCAAAAATCTCTTTTAGGGGACCGGCCCCATGGCACAGTGGTTAAGTTCAGCATGCTCCACTTCAGAGGCCCGGGTTCACAGGTTCGGATTCCGGGTGTGGACTTACTCCAGTCATCAAGCCATGCTGTGGCAGAGTCCCACATACAAAACAGAGGAATGTGGGCACAGATGTTAGCTCAGGGCCACTCTCCCTCAAGCAAAAAGATGAAGATTGACAACAGGTGTTAGCTCAGGGCCAATGTTCATCACCAAAAAAAAAAAAAAAAAACTCTTCTCATTAGACATGTGTTTGTAAAGCTTTTGAGGTGTAAAATTATGTAGTGCTGCAAAATACTTCTAAAAAAATAGTTTCTAGGATCATATAAATGTCTGAATCTCCAAAAGAGTACATAATGTGAATTTATTAAATTATAATATATTAATACTTTAAAGACTCTGAAGTATGAAAAGCATTTCACTTTCTTTAAATCAGAATTCAGTGTTTATCGATTAAATTTGACTTTTTTTTCAGTAAACCTATTTTGAATACAGATTGGAAAATATTGTCACAGGTCTATTATATAATAAGAAACAATTTAGACATACGGTAGAACAAAAGTAGAGAGTGTCTTGCTTATATAGTGTCTTGCTTCCATTCCTGACTGCTTGCTGCCTGGTCAGTTCATTCCAAAAGCCATAAGTGTGGCTGGGCAAGGTAGCAATCCATGTAAGGGCAGGAAGGTGGAAGGAAAGTGGAACAGCAGTCAAATATCTGTGTGGAGGAGTCAAGGGATGGGCACAGGGAACAAATGGAAATCACTTACTACAGGGGATGAAGGGAGATCCAAATAATAACTATATTGAGGATAAAGAAACTCACAGCTCTCACTGTTGGAGAAAGGGGGAAAATCAGAATAAACACTGTGGTGATGCTCTAGAATTGGAGGTAGAGAGGTGAACTCTTGGTAAGGTAAGTGTGGTCCTGGATTGGATCCTTTTCTTGTAAAAAGATATTATCGGGACAACTGGAGACATTTGACTGAGGTCTGTGCATTCAATAGCAATGGCATATCAATATTAATTTCCTAATTTTGATGGTTGTATTGTGCTGGTGTAGAAAAACATCCATGTGGAAAGGACACAATGAGGCATCCATGATGACGGGGCATCACGTCTGCAACTCACTCTCCACTGGTTCAGGAAAAATAGATTTGGACTACATTTGCGACTATTTCTCTAAGATTAAATTTATTCCAAATTAAAGATAATGAAAAACACAAAAGAAACTGTATTTTATATGGGCCTTCCTCCAAAAGAGGATTTGAGGATGTCTACCATAAAGGGACATATTTACAAGGAAAAGGCATAATATTAATGGTAAGAGAAGATAGGAGAATGAAAATAACACATGGAAGGAAAAAGACTGAAGTTATTTTCAAGTTTCAACATTTTCCTTTTGGTTGAGCTACTGTTCAAGGAGAGGAAGTTCACTTGCATATCGCGTACTTACTGACTTCCATAACCTCTTCAGTTAAAAGCCTTTGGAAAGCAGTGAGATCTGCCTTTTTAAAATATATTTTACTAAGTCATCTCTTGACCATCCTCTGATATTTAGATCAATATTTTTCGGTGGAGAGTGCATTTTCCTTTTGCATTCACCACCAGGAAATCCAGAGTCAATCAACCCCAGTTACTCTCTTCAGTCTTTATCTTTATTATATGAACAGTGCTTCAGCCACAGTCATTCACCACACGGCTCTTAATTAATTTTATTGTTATTTGAATTTCTATGTGATATATTGTTCTTACATTTTTAAAGTGCTTACATCCCTATCTTGAAAATTTCTTAATACTTCACCCAAACTTTTTCTTGTCCCACTCCTGTCTCAGTTCTTCAACTTAATTTGCAAACTATGCTGACCTCAAGAGCTCTTCCACCTTGGAAAAATATTAACTCTGATAAATATGCAGCAGAATCATCGTGCTGATATAAACAAAATTCCCTAGAGATATTATCAAAGATTGTAGATCATACTGGTTAAACCCATGGGAGGGAGAGCCAGATGTCTGGATTGAAATCCCAGCTCCTCCACTTAATATCTGAATTTGGATTAACTATTATTTCTTCCATTTTTCTGATCAACAATAATGAGAAGTAGGGAAGTTAATATAGGTACTAATGTTGTAGGATTGTTGTGGATATTAGAAGCATTTAACAAGCTTCTGGTATATAGCAATTTTTCAATGCATACTGATCATCGTTGGAGGAGCCCTGGATCTCAAGGAAAACTAAGAAAACTTCCACTGTCACGTTTTGTATAACTATGTACTCGCAATACAACGCAATAATGCCTACCAGCTTAAGTACTACTTGCCTTTTCTCATTCCTTTGCCCCATCTTCATTAACATGCCCTTTTGAATAAAATAGGGTTTATTCCAACATGTACACTTATGAAACATAAAGATAAGGCTTGCCGAGCAATTTTTCATTGAACAGGGTACTCCTATCATATAAGCAATTCACTGAATCTTACTAGAAGTAACTCACAAATAGATGGTTGTAAAGAGAGTAATATTTATTGGTCACCAACTCTATGCTATGCCAAGTGCTTTAAATATAATCATTGAATTTTTCCAAACATACATTTTTAGGTAGGAATTATTGTGCAAATACAGATGGAGAAAGTAAGGCTTATATGGGTTATATCATTTACAAAAGTAGAAGGCAAATTTGCACCCAAATAATCTGAGATTCTATTTCCAAGTCAAATAAAAAGTTTATTTTACCTGAACCCAGGGGTAGACATACAATCAGGGTTAAACCCCCCTCACTGCAATATACAATAGCATTAAAAACGTCTATATAAAAGTGTCTGAAACTCAATAAATGTAGGCAAATTTGCATTGAAAAATCAACTTGAACAATGCTAGTTTGGGATCCACAGTTAAAATCAGACAAGCTCCCACGCCAATCTTTATGTGGTACTGCTGTAAAAGTGAATTCTCCTCAAGTTCCACAATTCACAGTAGAATATAAAAGAGCTGTGTCTCTAGCTTCCAAATAAGATATTTCTAAAATAACTTGGCTGCCATTTGGGCAAATATATATGTGTGTTTTGTCTTGACAGCTTGTCAACTGGCAGACAGTGCTTGAACATCACATTCATTTCAATTTAATATTGGTAAATTTCTCAATTAGAATTTGATTTTTCACTTTCTGCACAATGAAATCTCCCAGTCATGCTGGCATTCCTCAGGGCGTACAGGTGCAGGGGCTGGCATTTCTGTAGTAGCAAAGGAAGAAAAATGAAAGAAGGAAGGAGGGGAGGGAAGAGACAGACTGAGAGAGAACAGTGGTAATGGGGAGAAAAAGGAGACAGTGGCTGACCTTCATCCTGATATTCACCTTCATGAGAAATGAAGGGAATAATTCACACTTGACAATAAATTAGTGCAGCTGCCTCTGCTTCCTTTAACCAGAGAGGCTGGAGTCAAACAGAAACCAGACACCCAATGCATAAAATCGATACATAAGAAAGGGCCAAAGGTAAGGTGGGAAATAGATTCACAAAAATAATTTCAAAAACCACAACCACCACCGATTATGAACACTTGTTTACTTTATGGCACATCTTCGCCTTGTATTTTTTCATGCAATTCTCAGAGAAAGAAAGATGGAAATTATTATCTTGGCATTGTATCTAAGGAAAATAAGCAATAATTGGACCTCCCTGAACTTCAAAGTCAACCAGATAATAAGGGATGGAACCAGGATTCAAAACTCTTATCTATCTAACTTCAAAACCCACACTTTCAACTGCAGCACATTTCACGTGGTTTCTGAAAGAGATGTCACAGACTAAGCATTTTTAAAAAATAACTGTGTATATGCTAGTATAGATTATTTCTTTTAGTTTCTACTCTCTCATCAAGAAGAATCTTTTAGATAGAGAAAAATGCATATATATTTATAGGTGCACATACACATTACATTATGTACCTAGTAATATCTTTAAAATCCTTATGTTAGCTGAAATTGACCTTGAAGTGTGCAGAAGTTTTGGGAGTGTTCTTTGTCAACATATTTATCAGGTGCATGACTCATTTAAACAAACATGAGAGTCTCTGACACATTTACAATAGACAGATATAGGCTTGGCCGTTAAGATGTAGAAATCATAATAATGAGGGAAAAATAACAGCTTCCCTGTTCATCATTTATTAGCAATTAAGATAAAGTCTTCTGTACATATCGTAGGTGCTAATAGTCCAACTGTAATCTGGATGAAAAGATAAATAAGGCAAGTTCTCTGCCCTAAATGAGTAGATCAAATAACAAGAAAAAAAGTAAAACGAAAAATACATAGTGTTTCTCAGTTCCTGTTTGTATGCCAGAATCTGAAAGGCATACCAACGTGGAGGTGTTTTAGCTTGTGTGTGTTTCTTTTTGTGGTGATGATGATGGTGATGGTAGACAGATGATTTCCTGCTAGAAAGCCACGGAAGTTTGCCTAGAAAAGGTGTCATTTCAGCCAGCCATAGTGGAGCAATTGGATTTTGATAAGAAGGGAAAAAATGAAAGTGGAATTCCTTGCAAAAGAGACAGACAAAGTGGAGTCTTGGCAGGAGAAATATATGGGTAAGATATGAAGATCCAAAATCAACTCGATTTGCTGCTGAAATGGGTGTATCTACCAAGTTATATGGTAGGTAACAAAGAAGAGATCAAATGAAGCCAGGCTGTTTATCTAATTCTGAATTTCAATTCATACCTCTACTTGTGTTTTTTATTTGTTTCATCACGTTCACCTGCTTCTACTTTGTGTGATTTTGCTACACAGCATGGGTCCTTATATGTTGTCTTAAATGCAATCTGAAACAAACTAGGGTATTATTACACACACAAGAATGACTTTTGTGATCATATACTCTGAATTTTGGATCCTGCCTACTACTTTTGTCAGATAAGGAATAGTTCTAAAATCCTTCCTCTTATAATATACTCTGGGATCAGGGGTTTCACGGATCAAGGCCAGGGTTTGGGGGATACATAAGCAGTTCCAAAAAAGGGGGAAAATGTAGAAGATCATGTTTTGGAATATATACTGCTCTGTAAAATGTAATGGATACTTTCCTTGCTCAGGAAAAGTGGGAGTGGGTCACTGGTGGCAGCAGTGCTCCTAAAACCACTTCAGTAAAGGTATGATGGCCATAGGACAGAAGTTTCTGGTAACTGTGATTTCCTAGTCCACTCTAGACCAGACCCACCAGCTCAATCCAATATCTGGCTGACTATAGATCTAGACAGTTTCCTATTTCTCTATGTGCTGCATCTGCATGTGAATACACACAAACAAATAATTAACCATCAAGCAAATATCAATAGGATTAGTCCAGCATGTTGGAACAAATCTTGATAAATCCGCCTCGGTAACAATACTCGAACTAGAAGTCTATGAGAAGAATACAAATTCAACCTATTGAAGTACTGTTGTGTAAAGAGAGATATTTTAATAAACCTGCTTCGTCAGTTCCTATTACTGAGGGACTAAAGCTATTGAGCTGTGGAACTGAGGCCAAAAAAACGGGATTTGGAAATGTAAATTAGAGATAAGACAGTAATAAATGTCTTTTATTCAGCCACACACTAACCCTGACGCCAGGAGCTATGTTAAAGATGGGTCTCAATAGTTCTGTGAAATTGGAAGCATACATACCCAAAATGGACATCTCTGGCACAGTAGCATGATAGGGTCCATTTAGAAACTCCGGTGCATTGTCGTTGATGTCTTGAACTTTAATAATAAATTCAGAAGGAGGCTCAAGAGGTTTGTTCGTCTCCCAGTCCACTGCCTGAGCTGTTAGGGTGTACTCAGCCTTTTCCTCTCGGTCAAGTCTTTTTATAGCATGGATATCTCCTGTTATATCATTTATTTGAAAGATTGTGCCAGCTCCATCACCTGATAGGATATACTTGATTTTTTTGCTCCCAGGATCCAGGTCTGTGTGTAGCTAAAATGAAAAGTGCCATTGGTTAGTGATGGGGCAATTTGCAAAGTTATTTTTTAACTACCTCCTGTTTGAATATCAAGTTGGTTCTTTTTACATTAATTGTAACTTCATCAATTTCTGCTAAGAGTAGCTATACAAAGAGTCTATGTAACTGTTTGCCTGTCAATCAAAATAAATATAATGAAATACATACAAATAAGTCAAAACAGTTTTAAAAAAATACTCCAACGTAATCAGTATGAACTGATATGCGTTTAGAATGATAAAAGATCAAGAAGAAAATACAAAAATATATGTATTCTTTTCAATTTGTGAATACATTTGTTTAAAGTTATTATTATTAGCTGCCTTTTATGGATCACTGTCTGTGTGCCAAGAACCATGTGAATTGCTTCTCATATGATAATTCCCTTAAATTTTCCAGAAGTCAATAAGTTACAATATTTCATATGAAACATAAGAAAGGGAAGTTTGACAAGGCACATCATAACCTTTCCACGGTCCATATCTGATACAATCAAGTGTGGTAGACACAGAATTCAACTCAGATCTCCCTACCATATTTATAAAAACAAAAATAATTTTAATAATCTGACATATATTAAGATCTTACATTTGTGTAGGGCTTTTTTTCTTTAATTCATATAGTTCTTCTGATCCAAGAAAATTATTCCCATTTTACAAAAAGGAACACTGAGGCCAGAATATGGAAGCACATTTTTCCAGAAATGGGATCCCTTTGAAAACTAAAAACTTTGCAGTAGGGATCCAGATTTATCTCAGATCATGGCCACAGAAATTTATTGAACACCTGCTCTGCCCAAAACATTTTGGTAGGTGCTGGGGAAAACAGAATCCCTGGCTTTCAAATTTTCACAGTTTACTCTCAAGAGGGAGACAGGAGTGTTCTGATATATGGTGCTTCGTCTTTATACTATGTGGACTCCTGTTACAAAACTAAAATAAAACAAGAATACATATTCTTAGTTTGCATGTTTAAAAGAAAAATTCATTGAGTTATAGCTGCAAAATACTGCTTATATGCACATATTTTCAGTTTAACTCAGTTACTTAAATGCCAATATAGTTCCATTTATCGCACCACGAGATTTCAAATACTTGTTCTTTAAAAAAAAAAAAAATTGTCATGTGGAAAGAAACTCCTAAAAACTAAAAAGACATTGTGTTCTCTTGGGATCACTTTTATTCAGAATAGGCTCTATCGCTTTCTTCGCCAATTTAAATCGTATTTAGCGCTTCAATAAATGAAAAGATTATAAAAAAGACATAAAATAGCAACAAAGAATCCAAATGCATCTAGGTCTCCTACTTTACTTTTGAATATTTTAAAAAGTTAAATCATAAGATTACATCAAATATTTATTGAATCTCAATATGTATCCCTTTCATTTATTGTATTAAATTTATTAACAAGAGCAAATATTGAAAAGCCACTTTATCTTAATGAATGCGGGATTATAATTCATTAATGTGATATTAATCCTAATTTATGATCATTTTAATTTATGTGCATTTTAATATTTCCATTAGCATTTTTATTAAAAAAAGAAAATTTGAATAATATATCATTCATGGAGGTCCCCATTCACATACAATGCACAATGCATTCCTGAGATGCCGAAGCTATCGGTACGTGTCACTCTTGTCCACCACATTTTTGCTATTAAAAATTACGCCATTCAAAATGGTGTTATCATTATCTATGTTAGACCTTATTTGTGCCATATTTTCCTTACATTTATCAATAGCCTCTGATTAGTAAATTGCATTATAATCTTAACTTAGGTTTTGATGGTCCCTTGTGTTTAAAAATAACTGAAGGAGGAGAAGGGAAAAGCATAGGTTTTTGAAAGAGTAAAACACAAATCTAAGATCCAGGTCTCTCTAACTATATGAACTGGAAAAATTAACACATTTATTGGAGCTTCAGTTACTGTGCCTATAATATGGGGATAAAACATCTACTCTGTAGAACTGATTTTAGAGTCTGAGATGATCTATTTGAAAAATAGATAAAAAATGGATGTCAACATTTTATGTGTGCAATAACTAAAGCCATTTTTATTCATATCATATTCAACTATATAAGCTATCTGAAAATATCGCGATAAACCCAGTTACAACCTAAGTGAAAGCAAGTTCCCAAAACACCATTCTGAAACATCGGGGGGGGACCCATTAATAAACACTGTATGCTTCCTTTTTCTTCTGGAAATTCATTTTTAGCAAATCTCAGTAAATTCCAGATCCCTGGGATAATGGTAATCTTGAAACACAGGATATTGTGTTTCTACATTCATTTGTTTCATCTTATTATTTGTGTCATACACACTCACACACACACTCTTGTTCAAGTAGCCAACTTGACATCACAAATAAAAGATTGGTGTGTGTGTAAGAATAGCAATTTATAGGCAGCAATACTCATAAGACTCCAGGTCTAGACCTCAGAAGGATTTGGAGTACACAGTGATGAGCAGCTGGTTTCTCTGTTGGTCTTCATATAAGTCTGTCAGAACCTGCTCACTTCAATGCAACAATAGTGCTACCATCAATCTATCCCACCTCAGGCTCCTCTCTGTGAGATTATGGTGCCAAAGATACTCCAAATGCACCAAAGTTCACCCACTGTGCATCATTTTTGGAAATGTGAGGACTATCTCTCCCAAGGACTGCTTCTGCTAACTGGAAAAGAATAGGTGTCACATGCAAACTGGCCTGGAATGGTAAGACTCCTTGGCCTGGATGTGGTACAAAAAGACCCCATCCATTTATTTATTAAATATGCAGGAAGCATGATTATAAACAACACAGACATGGTCTCTGCCCTCAAAGACCCATAGGTTAGTGGGAGATAAATACAAATAAACAGAAAATTTAGAGGAAGTATAGTTATTATTATTATCATTACATTTATTGACTCTATTTATTATCTGATAAACATTTTACACGTACAAATGTAATGCTATTCTCATAACACACTAAAGATCATTTCTCCATTTCACCAAGGAAATGATTCATTCAGAGATTTTTCGGGAACTTTTCCATAGAATGCACTATCAGCAAGTAGCAATCTTAACGGTACAAGCTTTAGAGTAACTTTCCTGAATTCAAATGTGTGCTCTAAAAGCTATGATATGGAAAGAACAGAGGGATATGAAAGCATTTAGAAACTGTACTTATCTCAGAAAGTGGAGTGTGGAGGGACAGAAAAGGCTTCCCCAAAGAAGTAATGATTAAAACTTCAGATCTAATAGAGGGAGGAAATGGGTGCCAGGCACAGGTAATAATATAGCTGTAGATCCAGAGATAAGAGAGAGCATATGATGCTGGAAACTGAAGGTTTAATATGGCAAAAGCACTGAATTAAGGAGAAGAGAGGTGGTGAGAAATAAGAATAGAAAGCAAGGCAGGGGCCAGATTGTGTAGAGTTTTGAAACGGAGATACAGAATTTGGATACATACAACAAGAGTCCATAAATACAAGGTTACAGTAAGGGGCGTGACATCATAATAGTTTTGTTCTGGTAACATCATAGTGGCTGGTGTGTGCCTCAAAGCTAAGGTCTTGGGAGCAAAGGGGAAGAGGAGGTCAGAGAGAAAACTTAGACATCAATTCACAAAGCTGCCTCAGCTTCAGTTCTTAAGTTCAGCCTGGCACCTGTGATCTGTCACATCTACAACCAGATGAATATCTGACCCCTCTGGTCACTCACTGCAACCTGATTGCAGAAGCACACAGTGTCAGGTGTGCAATGAGCAATCCCAGTTTTTCACATTATGTCTTCGATTTCAGGGATCATAACGGGACTGCCACATAATTGAGCTGAATTGTGAGTATCACTATAATTATATCTTCGCCATCTCCCATATATTTGCATAATACCCCCTAATTAAAATATGAGTTTACACTCTAAAAGTCATGGGGAGAAGTATTTGCATTTTCACGCTCCTTTGTATTCCCACTGCCTAGTAAGGTGTTTGTCATACTGTAGGAAGTTCAAAAAAAAAAAAATTGTGGAATAAGGTGTATGTAAAAGAAGGAAAAGAAAGAACACATTCTCATTTTATTTTCAAAAAATGATTTAAAGAAGAGAGTAAAGGGATTTAGAAAAGTTAGGCCCAGTGATCTAAATCTAATCCACTGTAAATGCAAAGCCCTTGAGTCCCTCAAATATGTATTCAACTTTAGCACTCAGCATAAGAACTGAGATAGTGGATGGGAGGGTTGGTGGAAGGGTGATTGGATGGATGGATAGATGGATGGATAATGGATGAACAACTGATGGATGATCGATGACAATTATCTGTTACTCAGACATCACTGTCCTCAGAATAAGAAACCCCCACCCACCCCAGTCTTCAATATCACCCATATCTCTCTCATGGCTGTCAAAAAGAAAAAAAAATACAACGTACCTTTCCACCTTCTCACACAGGATTCCATGAGGACGCTAAAGTACTCCTAGCACAGCAGAGCCTAGAGGAGATGAATTCTCCTCTGAGTGCCTACTTTAATACCAAAGAATGATCTAGTTATCATTCTGACCACTTTTTCCTCTCAAGTGAGTGATGAGAAACAAGATCCAGGGAACTACAGGGGAAATCACTTAATCATCTGAAAATCGGGTAGCTCTGGCATCAGAACTTACTCTGAAGTTCCACCCCACCCTGAACATCATAGGAGAGTTTCTCAAGTTTTCTACCTTCCTCTAGAGAAGTATCTAAGTTACTGGGAGAGAATCAGCATTTTTTTGAACCCAAAGAGGTTAACAGGGATCACTGCAGCATGAAACTCTGTCACTTACTGATCCCTGTTTTTCATGAATCTGCTCACCCTTGGGGAGGATAACAAGCTTGGCACTCTTGAATCAAATTACATCTTAACTTTATATTCTCAGTACATGCCTGTCATGGAGGCACTGTGCTATGGGCTATGCATCTATCAGTGAATGGATTGATAATCTAATCCTTAAGTCACAACTATTCAGTATCAAAGATGGCACCAGGGACTTTGATACAATATAAGTTTTGGGACTAAATCTCTGAGATGAGATAAGAATGCAGGACTTCAGTCTAGAACAGGTACATATTTAGGCTACTAGGAGACTGAAAGGGCAGGTAAAGAGAAAGAATAGGAGAGCATGAGAGTTCTTTTCACGACAGAACGGCTCACAAAGGATGCTGACCAAACATGAAATGGACCATTCAAGAAAGAGTTTGGGTCCATCCATCATTATATTCAAGCAGAACTAAACAACTACTTGTTCTTGATGCTTTAGAGCTAAAAAAGGCACCATAAGATGGTAGTAGATGGATGGGAGGGGCGACGGCATCATCACAAACTACATAATTTATAAGATGCCTTTATACGCTACAATGTTATACAGCCACAGTAAATCTAAATAATTTAAATAATCTTTCATCCAGCCACTTTGTTCTTAATGAGTTGCAGAAACAAATTACATCATAAAACTATCCCTTGGCAATAGGGAGAAAAAGACCCCACCGTTTTAGTATGATCAAGTTGTGAATGTGCCATTTACTCTTGTGATCACACACTCTAAGGGAATAATAATTCAGTGAAATAATAACAATTTTCAAAGTCATTCTCATATAAACCAAGTTAGTCTTAAATTTGTCTTAAGAGGTGAAAGGCTAAAGAAGAAACAATCCCTGATTAAAAGAATAGAGCACAGTTTCCCACACTGAAAATGACTTCTGCTTCGCAAAAAAATTATTTTCTAACATTTGACAGCAGGCAAATGAGTAGCATCTTGATCTCTCAGATGTGTGTTCTTTGCATTATGTGTCAGCTACTGGTGTGAGTAATGAACAGCTTCAACTGGCCATGGGGACTGGTACCCAGAGAAATAGAAAATTAGAAGGAGGTCCAAGTGAATTGCTGTTTTTGGCTGCAGACACCTGAAAATACAGCCAGGAAAAGGAGGGTATTGCTGTGCTACTCTTTTAAATGGTAAGTTCCACAAGGGCAGGGCCTCTATGCACATTGTTCAACACTGTCCCCAGCAACAGGATTCACACTTTGAGAAATAGTAAATGCTCATTAAAATCTAATTTTTTTTCTTTTGTCTCAACAGGACCTATCTTAATGTCCTGCACCTTGTCAGTGTTTTCACATGGATGAGGGGCTCAGGTTCAGTAAAAATAATGACTTTCTCAAACTCACAAAATTAACAAATGACAGAACCAGATGTAACCCAGTAAACTGATTCCGAACATACAGCTTTTAGCATAATTCTATAGAGACCCTCAGAAAAGCATAACTAGTTAGTCTGGGGACCTCCTGTTTCCCTACATGAGAAGGAGCAGAATGGAGAAGCATCTCTAGTTTGTCCCTGAATGGCAATAGAGATTTAATATACACATTTAGAAGTCATGTGTATGAAATCATAGAGTACAGGCACATTTTGTGAACCAATTCATCCTTTAAAAGGTTGAAATAGAATAGACATAGACATGGAAAGGCAGTATGCTCAGCTAATAGGAATGCAAAGGAGGAATATTGACAAGAAGAGGCTGGCAGCCTGTTTCCCAAGAGACTTCCCAAGCCAACATTCATGACCTTGGCAAATTGGCTACTATCTTCAGTCTGGACCACAGCTTTACAGGTTTGGAAACATGATGCGTCGGCCCCATAGCAAATCCATCTCTCTTAGCCAGACTCCAATAAAGAAAGTTGCCAAGTCTAATTTTTTTATAAAGGTAATGTATTGATGATCAAGAGCATTTCAAATATGTAAGTTTTCATGATGAGCAAAATTTCTCTTTATATAAAGACCTGTACACAAGTAAAGCCAAATCATTCTTGTGGATAGGATTAAGAGAAAAGAGAATTAGATGGATTAATTCTGTAATAGTGTCATAGAAAAAACAGCTTAAATATGCCCATCTTACAAAAATGGTCTTTAAAATGCTCCAAGAATGCTTAAATTCCATATTCTCAGATTTTTGTCTTTCCCGTTAAGTACTAAGGTGGAGACTTCAATATTTAACCAAGCAATCACAGAAAAAAAAAAAAAAAAGACAACGGACTCCCTTCTGTTGGATACATCTTTTCTTATGTATGCTGATAACAGTCTGGTTAATAAAATAAATCTTACAGGCTTGGAAGTCAATATGTTCCTCTAAGGCAATCAAAGATGTATAGAGTAGTAGTTCAGATTATGAGACCTAGGCTGAGAGCCTGATAAGAAATACAGCTAGATTGGAACTGTAAGATACTGAGGAATTTACTTAACCTCCCCAAAACTCAATTTCCTTATTTTTAAAATGCTTTGACAATAGTTTTAATAATCCTACGTTTAAAGTTTTTGTAATGATTAAAATGTGACAATAGATAATAAATAATAGATAAAGGCAAGGTATTCAAACAAAAACACATATAGGGTGCATTCTTGTGGAGACTGAATTTTGGAATTACAATGCTAGGTTCTGCCAACCTGGAACTGCTTTCCAAGAAAAATACACCTAGCAACATATTCTGGGTCAGCATTCAATATACATCACTGATTTGTAGTAAAAACAAGAATGTCACTTCTCGAGTTAAATGATCTGGGTACAATGTGGGCTTAACTCTTACATTGGGCATGTCTCTTCATAATCACATATTTGGTACTTATTCATCCATTCAATAAGGAATGATAGTAGATATATCTACAAGTTTTTCATTTCTTTTTTTTTCTGTTTTATTGAAGTATAATTGACAAAATTGTAAGGTATTTAAAGTATACATTGTTTTTATTTCTTGTTACTCAATAACTGTAAGCCTAGAAGAGGGTGGAAATGTGCATTGGGTCATTGAATAAATGGTAGTGCGTGTAAGAGTGTGGGTGAATAGTAATATTGGACCAATTACTAAAAAAGAGACTCAGGTGAATAGATCAAGGAGAGGATGGATGGACTGATAGATGAATGGATGGATAAATTGGTTGATAAGAGAATTAAGGGGAGGAGGATGGTTAGAGAGATGGTTTTTTTGGAGGATGTATGGATAAAGGAAATAATAGGTAAAGGGATGGCTGGCTGAATAAGACCCTCAGCCATCCTTCCATTTAGGTTCCAACGCACATGAAATACTATATATCAAGAGATGAATGAACAGGTGCACTTACTGGTGAGTGGGTGGGCTGGAAGGACCCCAGAGTTTCCCACGAAAAGATTGACTTTGGGAAAATATAATAAATCATTCTGTCTCAGAGCACTATCTTACACTAAAGCACATGTAGTCCTTAGAAGTTCAATTATAAATTACAGGAGATTCTTATATAAGGATCTTGGTGCCTATTTAATTTTCACCAAAACAATCTCTCCACAAATTTCCTGAAAAACCTCTCTCTCTCTCTCTCTGTCTCTTTCTCTCTCTCGATAGATGATATAGACACAAATGTAGATATGGAAGGGGAAAATTTTGTGCCAAATGAATATACAATGTAGTAATACACAATGTAAGCAAGGTGAGTAGGACTAAAAAACAACACCCAGGATTATTAGCCAAACAAAACAAGTAAATTTCAAATGGATATGGATATTTAAAACAGATATTCAGTATATTTTCCAAAGATCAATTTACAGTGAAGCATTCAACGGTACTGTGGAAACGGGGAAAAATGTTTAAGAATGTTGTGTCAATGTTCTTTATGTTTCAAAAGAACTTGAATAACCAGAGTACTAATGAGAGTTGAAAATATAAGATAGGTTTCTGATGTGGCAATCACAATTACTTGCTAAACAGGATGTATCTTGTTATCCAAATAACTGACAAGAGCACAGTGGGAAAGAACACAATGGATAACCAAATGACAGCCATCTATTCCCTCTGAAATTCTATATTTATAAAGGGACTGTGGGATAATCAAAATGCCATGAACTTGGAAGAAAATTGCAATTGAAGTAAAAAATGAAATACACAAACCTGGGATTTAGTTTGGGCCATAGAACAGGGTGTGACATTGGCAAATCACCTTTTTTCTGTGATTAAAAAGCCCGATAACAACCAAGCTGTGTTACTCACTCCTATTCCTTGAGCATTGTAAACTGTCTCATTCAAAGTCTTGTAAGAACACAGAGGGTCATGACCAAAGCTCAGAATTAACAGAAATAATCATATTTTCAAGTTTCGGCCCCAACTACTCAATGAGTAGATGAATGGGTTGACGGATGAATGGATGCATGGACAAAGGTGTCGATAAAAGAATTAAGAGGAGGAGGATGGGTAAGTAAATCGTTTTACTGGAGAATGTATGGGTGCACGAAAGAGCAAATGAGAGAATGGTTCACTAACTAGATTCACAAACATCCTTCCTTTTAGACAAATGAGAATCAAAAGGCCTGGTTTGAATTACAACTACTAGATATGACCTTGGACAAGCCACTTAAATTTTCCCTATTTCCTCTTGTTAAAATGATGCTAACCAGGCCATCAGCATCATTATAAAAAAAAAAAATTATCTCAGATTGTTGTAAGGATAGCATGTATATGAAAGTTGTTTTTTTGTTTTAACTCCTACTCTCCCAAGTATCATTATCCATATAGTGAAAATCAGGAAATGGAACCTAACATACCATCAAATTATCAGAATTAGATGCTAATAATATAGCCTGCAATGCTATAAATGTGTGTGCGTATTTAAGTGTGTATGTGTGTTTATGTCTGGTTTTCGATTCTGCCAACAAAGCCTGGAAGTTGGCTGAGAAAATACCAAAGCACAACAGCAACAAAACTTCAAGGAAAACCTAAAAACTCAAGATGCTCTTACTTTTCACACTAAAAACAGATCTGTTGGAAATCTATAAATTTCCTGCTTTAACAATAATAATATTAATCTTTTACAAAAATAAATAGGGTATTTTGTTTCATTTCTAAACAGACACAAAAATAATCCTTTCAGGTCGTCTGTTATGAGCTCAGTTGTTTCCCCTCAAAATTCATATCCTGAAGCCCTAACTCACAGTACCTCAGAATGTGACCGTGTGGGGAGATAGAGCCATTAAAGAGGTGATTAAAATGAGGCTACCATGGGCCTTAATCCAAACTGACTTGTGTCCTCATAAGAAGAGGAAGTTTGGACACACAAAGAGGCGTCAGGAATGCACACGAAAGAAAGATCAAGTGAGGATCCAGACAGCCAAGGAGAGAGGCTTCTGACACGTTGATTTTGGACTTTTAGCCCCCAGAACTGTGAGAAAACAAATTCCTGTAGTTTAAGCTATTCAATCTGTTGTATTTTATTATGACAGCCCTAGCAAACGAATACATTCTCCTAAAGCACGCTAGCTACTTATCTACGAATATCTTACTTAGCAATATGGTGGCCACAGCTTACAATGATGCTACTGAGAGGTTACGATTCTAGGTGTGGTAGGCAGAATAACAGCCCCCCAAAGATATTTATGTCTTACTTCCCAGAACCTATACATGTTACCTTATCTGTCAAACGGGACTTTGCAGATGTGACTAATTTAAGGACCTTCAGATGGGTAGATCATTCTGGATTATCCAGGTGAGCCAAATCTAATTACATAGATCTTTAAAAGAGAAGAATCTTTTCTGTCTGTGGTCAGAGGGAGATATGACTGCAGAATAATGGTCAGAGAGACAAGCTTGCTGACTTTGAAGATGTAGGAAGGGGGTTACTTGCCAAGAAATGTGGGTGCCCTCTAGAAGATTAAAAGACAAGGAAATAGATTCTCTCCTAGAGGCTCTGGAAAGAAACACAGTCAGGCACATTTATCTCAGCTCTGGGAAACCTGTGTTGGACTTCTGACCTGCAGAATTATAAGATCACACGTTCACGTCATTTTAAGCCACTACGTTTGTTCTAATTTGGCATAGCAACGATAGAAAACTAATATATTGTTTTCAATCAATACAATTATAGAATTGTTAAAATGTTAATAAGTTTACATATCAAGTATGTAGTGACCTTATATCTTTTCTAATTATACCTTGTTTAATTTATAAAATAAAAGTACTAATTTACTTTTCTGGTGTTTTATAGCTCAAACAGCTTGTGAATATTTAGACACATCCTTCCTTTTTGCATAGCTATTAAACATTTTCAATATACTACTGTGGATTCTCCCTCAGAAAATACGTTACCACAGCTACCCAGGCACAGGGGATAACCCATGCATTTACTTGTTCAGCCATTTCTTCAAGAACACTGAGAGTTTCCTTACACTAGAGATATTCATTTTTTTCTTTCATTTAACTATCACAACAACCCTATGAAGCACTAGACTTCTCATTTTATAGATTAAGCAAACTAAAGACTAGAGCTTTAAACAAGTGTTCAAAATCACATGTAGCAAGCAATGGAGAAAGGATTCAAATTCAAGTTTGTCTGCTTCTCTAGCTCGTGTTCTTTTTATTGTTTGGGGGTTTTTTTGTTTTGTTTTTTTTAAATTTTTATTGATGTCTTTATAACATTGTGGGGTTTTAGTTGTACATTATTATTTGTCCATCAGCATATGGATGCATCCCTTCATGTTCCTTTTATTGTTTTAATATTGTGTGCCGGACCAAATATGGGAGAAGAAAATGAGAAGTACCTGAAGCCAAAGATTTCACTGTACATAAAATTATAACCAGTTAAGTGATTTTTTAAATACATTTCACATATTACCTGTTTGCCTCACAGGAGCCTCGTGAGAATTAAAGTCAAGGTTGAGAGTCATTATCCCTGTGGCACAGAGGAGGAAACAGAGTCCTAAATCTGATGACCTCTGGAAACCTGTAACATCCAAGTAACACCTCAGAGTCCAAGGCGCACAGACTCCCCCTGTAGGGAGGAGCCTAATCTTAGAAACCCGGAGGGGTGGGTGGAGGAGCAGGGGATAGGGAAAGGGAAGGAGAAATTTTGCCCTTGCTAGTGGAAAAAGCTTTGGGGAAATCTAGCAAACCTAGGAAGTAGAAGAAGGGAGGTGAGGTGGGGGATTTGCAGAAAACAATGTTAAGCTAGAGAATTATTAGATGCACTGTGCAAAGAAGCATCTACCAATGGGAAATATCTACTTGAATGATCATGTATTCGTACCTCCTCTAAAAAGTTAAAATAATACAACCTTCCTTTGTACACTCAGCAACACTAATAATATGGCAACATGGATTAGGGGCACAATGGATGCTCAATATGTAATTTTGAATATAGAAAAAAGCTCTAATCTACCTCATTTCTTCTTCCCAGTATTTCTGTGTATTTGTGATTAAAAAACTACAATGGATATATGCATTCACAACTTCTCCACCCACTCTGATCATGAGAAAAATTTTGTCTGGCCTGGTGGAGTCTTAGACCACTAAAAATAGACCGAATGATTCCTTTAGCCTTCTTCCTGTTAGTCAGATACACCAGTTTATTTGCAATGACAAGGTCAAGATCTACTAATACAGAAAGTAATAGATGCTTAAAGGGGAGGGGATAAAAGTGACAAAAAGTTTGCATGGGCAGGGGTTAAAAGAGAAGATGTGCTTTCTTGTGTATTATTTATTTACTTTCAATGTTGGTGCGTTTGAGGAAAAAAAAGAAATTTAGGAACACATCGCTAACTGAAAAATTTTCAGAGATATAAGAGAGGAACCACATTTCTAAGAGATTTCATTTAACAATAAAAATGTAGACTTCACTTTGGCATATTATGAAGTAATTATATTAAAGAAGTAAATTAATTTTCAACTACCTTTGGATGTGAGACTGAGGGTTCTTTGAACGTGACCATTACTGAGAGAAAGGCTTGATGCAGCACTGCACAAATTATTTACCTATTAGTGCATGTGAGTGTGTGCGTGTGTGTAACCTGGTAATTTTGGAGCAATGGGGGAGGATTGGGGAGATTGGATTGAACGCTGCTGTAATCCTGGTAGTTAAGTTTAATCACCTGTAGTTAAGACAAAAAATGGCCAGCCCTTGGGCCAGCTTAGTGTCATAGTGGTTAAGTACACAGGCTCCACTTCAGTGGCCCAGGGTGACCAGGTTCAGATCCCGGGCGTGGACCTACGCACTGGTCATCAAGCCATGGTGCGGTGGCATCTTATATATATAGTAGAGGAAGATTGGCAGAGATGTTAGCTCAGCCACAATCTTCCTCAAGCAAAAAGAGGAGGATTGGCAACAGATGTTAGCTGAGGGCCAATCTTCCTTACCAAAAAAAAAAAAAAAAAAAGAGGCCAGCCTTTGTTGTCAGGGTACAAGAAAATTTCTGGCAAGAAGCAAAGCTGCAAGGTTGGTGAGGTCTTTCCTACCTCCATAGGAAGCACCTCTGTTAGGACTTTAGACGTGAGCACTGCAAGAAACAGGACGGTCTAGAGGAGCAGTTCTCATACGGATCCACAGACCTCATGGGATCTTTGGGCACCTCATCCAGGAGGTCAAAGTTATTTGCTTTTTTCACTGTATTGACATTTGTATTGATGGCACAAATGTAATGGAGGACAAAACTGCTGCCATGTCAGCACCAATCAAGGCAGTGGCACCAAACCATACGAAAAGTCAAGGTATTCTTCACTACCACATGCTCTCAGAATTGAAGAGAAAAGGGGGAGGGGGGTGCAGTTTCACTTAATGTCTTTGAAGAGGCAGAACAAAATATTAATTGTATTAAATAGCCCTGAGTACACATATTTTTAACATTCTATGTAATGAAATGGGCAGTACACATAAAGCACTTCTGCTACATCCTGAAGTATGATTGTTGACTCAAGGAATGTAATATGTGATTGTTTCAGCTACAAGGTGAACAAGTCACATTTGTTATGGAACTTCATTTTCCATAAAATGGAAAATGGAAAGAACAAATGATACACAAACTATGGCTATTCTGACTTTAGTATTTACCATATATTTTATCAAAGATTTATCATTTATAAAATATAATTTTTAAATTTATAAATAAAATTAGCTTATCACCTCAAGGGTAACCAACAGTCCCTGTGGCCCATGAAAAAAATATGAGCTTTTTAGCAAATATTGGAATTTAAGAAAATCTATATCTATCTCAATTGAAGCCTCAAGATACTTAGACTTTTTGTGAGACTGATGATCTGATGATATTACTTGATATGAATTTCTTTGTTTTATAATAAAAGTTGGAAGATCTGGATAGCTCAGAAAAACAATATTTTCCAAACGCAAGATGGTAAAAAATTACGAGTTGCCAAAAGATCCATTCAAAGTGCAAGAGAAACCGATAGGTTTAATGTAGCAGAGTACAAAAATTTATTGATATTGTTTCAGATTCCACACTAAAACTAGCTTTTAAGAAACCACCACTTGTGGAGATTTGGGTGTGGTATCAAAGAAAAATATCCACAATTATCTGAAAGGATTATTAAAATATCCATGCATTTTCCAACTACGTATTTGGGTTAGGCTGGATTTTCTTCATGGACTTCAATGAAAACAACATACTGCAACAGATTGGATGCAGAAGCAGATAGGAGAACCCAGCAGTCTTCTTTGAGCCAGAAATTAAAGAGATTTTTAAAAATGTAAAACACTATCACTCTTCTCACTATTTTTTACTTTGAAAAGTATGGTTATTTTCACTGAAATATATTATTTATATTACATGTTATAGATTTAGCATAGGTGTAAATGACATGTTTAAATTTTCTCAGTTTGAATTTCTGAAATGGCAAAAATAATAAATAGAATTCACATAAACCAAAGCTTTGTGGCATCCTCAATAAGTTTTAAGAGCATAAAGGTGTCCTGTAACCAAAAAATTTGAGAACTGCCTATCTAAATTTAATACAATTATATTTTAATACAATTTATTTTTTAAAACTTTAAATTCTAAAGTAAATATTTGATTAAATTAATTTAATCGATTAAATGATTAAATTAATTTAATATTAAATGTGATTTAATATTGCAAACATAAGTTGCTGATCTGAAATTTAACACTTGTAGGGTTAGCATCACAAAAGCTGGATTTGGAAGTTTCCGTGTATGACCACAAGAAAGCCAAACTCACCTTGTTTCAATCTGAGGCAGGTTTTACAAATGAAGAAATGATCTCCTCCCTCTCTGAAACTTTGTGAATATTAAATGAAATACTGTATATCACATACACAGCACAGAGCTAGCATATACAAGTTTCCTGGCCCAAATACGCTTCTTTGAAGCAAACTTAATAATAATTTGCACATTAAAGCAATTCTTCTGGGACCCTGGGCACTCATTTCAAATCACAGGTGAATATTATTTCAGGTTACTATGAAGCCCTGGTAATTTATCTAGACGGCCAGAGGAAACAGGCATGAACACATTTTCACATGTGTGCTTAGAGCAATGTAAACTTTAGTGAGTATCAGAATCACGAGTAAATACACAGATTTCTAGCTCCTACTTAGCCCTAGCAATTTTGGGGTGGGGTCCAAGCAATTGCAGTTCTAAAAAACTTCCAGGTGATGTTAATATTGTTGGTCCAGGCATCACACTTTAGAGAACCACTGACAGATCAAAAAGTAATTTCCATTCATGACTTTTAAAAAAAAATCCTGAAATATTCTAAGTGGAATTGTTTTATTCAATAATGGCAAATGCCATTTTTAATAAATGGTTCAAGTTGTTTCTGCAAGGGAATAATCAATTTTAAGTTCCAAACATTTTTTTAGAAACATTCCGGCATTCATGTCCTGAATACTAAAACACTTAATTTGTGTAGAAATATAGTCATTCATATTTGTTCATATAATCTACTGTCAAATATAGTCAACAAATATTTATAGTGCTTCTACTGTATGCCCCGTACACAGTTTCTCATCCCATCCTCTTGTTATGAGACATAGCAGGTTTACACTGTTCTTTTAGAGTTAAATATCGAAGCTACCTGCTCACCCAGATCCAGAGGTTCCTGGAATATTTAACAGCAAAGCCCCTTCCCTACCCTTAGCTTCACTGCTGAAAATAATAATCTTCCCAGGCATCATCAGTGTGTGCTCATGTGAAGGTTAAAGAGCATCATATTCAAAAGTTGCCCTCATAAATATACAGGATCTTGGTGATTGATGGAGCAATATAATCAGGATAAATGAACATTAGTTTCTGTAAAAAAAAAAAAAAAAAAAGCTAGAAACACTTAAAAATCTACTTATCCAGGCATGTAGTCATCTTTAGTTGTCGCAACTCTTCCTAAAATTCAACCTTCTAGTTTTTATATCCCTGCCTATTTTGGCAAAGAAACAATTTAAAAGAAAGAACTGTTAGTTGTCCGGAGGAGGATTCTTTGTAAGACACTCTTAATATACAATTTCCATGGAGTCGCGAATTGTAGCTTACTTTCAGATTCATTCTTCCGAGAATGAGATGCGTTTGGTAATGTAAATATCAACCAGGCACAGGATATTGCTCTGCATTAGCATCCACATTGTTATTCAGTCATAATTAAATACACTTCGAAAATCAAGTGTTGACAGCACTCTTATTCAAATATATAGCATATGTTTATAGTCTCACACATCGAGGTACACACATAATTACAATGTGTGTGTGAGAGAAATTGCAGAGGCAGTCCGAGAAGCCATGCGTACACTAATTGAAAACTGCCACTGTCCAATTAAAGCAGGTGAGACCATGGGGTGGCAACAATGTCAAATGCCTATCAGACATGGCCAAGCTAATTAAATAACAAGGCAAACTGCAATGAAAAGAGCAAAGAAGTTTTTGTTGTTCTTGTTGTTTCAATAGAACCTCACGAAGCTCATGGAAATTAGCTTCTTTCGGGACACTGTTTTTCCCTATTCCAGTTAAGACTCGATCTCAATGGAGTAATGTATTATTACAGACAGTATTAAATAGCTCAGAAGCACCAAGCCCACCTTTCACCAAAAACAAGCCACCATTCAGAGGAGAATAATTATTTCAACTTGTTAGATATGTGCTTTTGATGGTTTTAGCCAGAGACAGAAACTAATGTCACATTATATTCCTTTTGCTTTATTTTTATTTTTCTGCATTTGAGTTCATTAGGATACATTTAATGCATCACATGTAATTATAGAGAAATTACCTCACACTCATTTTTTTTGCAAAAGCTCAATATACTGTTCTTTAGAAGAAATGTATGTCATGAAATGTTAAAACCAGGACTCACAGTAAATAACCGTTCACCCCATAAATGATTTGACTTCTGAAGTATTCTTTTTAGTTGGAGGGAAAAACAAAATCTCTAACATTATTATTTCAGAGATGACTCTTACCAGGATCGGGTCAGAAGGTGGCAGGATAAATTGAAGGAGAAAGAGGAAGAGATGGAGGAAGAAAGCTGTAAATACTTCCCATGTGCCCTATACGGTTCTAATTAACATGAGTTATTTCTTCCTCACACTCCAAGATAGTTTTAACTATTCTCACTTTATAGATTAGAAATCTGAGATATAGAGTAGTTAACCTGTCCCAGGCCATACAAGCTAATGAGAAACAGAACCTTGGAGTTTTGGTCTTGGACTCCAGAGGTGTGTGTGCTTTTGCATGCGTGTGTGTATCTACATTTCTTTGCAATTATTCTTTTTCTCTACTCCAAATAAATAATTATTCTACTTTTTTCTCCCGAATTCTCGTGGTACCTCTTTGGGAGTGGAAAGAAAATCTATGCTCTAAATTTGGGAAGAAGGAAAAAGAATTGATCCTTTGGCAGATTATTTAATCACAAGACAACAAATATGAAAACAGATATTTGAACCCAAGAAGGCCTGATAGCAGCCCATTAATTTCCAACACCTCATGTTCCTTTCCAAAGTATTCTGATTTATTTATAGACAGTTTTGCTTCCTTTCTATGTAACATCTTCCAAATTAACACCCTGATCTATGTCCTTGTTAGCTATTTCTTCTAAAGGGTCAACTCTTGAATTCACCAAACAGATGAAAACCATTAGGTGGTAGAAGGACTTTTTTATGTCCTTAAGTTTCTGTGACACCTGACAGATGGAGCATATGCCCACAAATGACCCAGCATTTAAACAATTGTTGGCTGTGCAACAGAAGCCACCAGGATGCACTGTGCTCAGTCACAAGGAAGGACTATTAAAGGATTCATAATTTTGATTCAATAGGTTCCATTATTTCTTTTGAGAGCCTACATACGTCTCATTAATAGTAATAGCAATTACACATAGACACACACTGGGGACTGGCATCTAGGGTGTGCTGAGTTAATGGTGTGGTTTGGGAGGAAAAAATGACTACAAAGGATCTCATTTAAGACGTTATGCACTTTTTATTTCAAGTGGCTAATTACTGCCATTGAACTCGGCCATTAATATCTTTCATGACAATTTCAAGGATAAAGAGTGAAAAACAGCAGACGCATTAGAAGGCATTGCAGGAGCTATCACCTGTGGTCTGAGCACTCCATCAGTTACCCTTCCCATGTAATTCAACACCATGGTGTAGTCCAAAGAATTTGGATTTTAAGGTCACTCAGTCCTCAACCCTAATACCAGCATTGTGATTTAAACATCATGTGACTTTAGACAAATCACTTAACTTCTCTTAGCTTCAGATTCTACATCACTATGGAAATAAGAATATCTCATAGAGTCACAGTGAGATTTACATTGACTATGTCTGTTAACTGACAACAGTAGGTGTGTAAGGTGTAGGTGTAGGCTTAGGTATAGCAGGGGTAGGTCTGGATTCACCAAATATTATTTTATTTCTACTTGCATATATCTTTCATTAAACATGCACACACACACACACACATAAATGTTAAATCATAGGCATTATATATACATAAATATATGGCACACCTCTGTGCCAGGGGCCAGGTACGTTGTGATACTGCAAGAGATGGAGCATGAGGGACCACGTGGACCTACACGGCCTGCAGCATAATGCTGAAACCTCAGCTTTTCAACTTTAAATGCTTTTGTATAAGACATTGTTTGACAAGAGGGTTAGGCTATTTAAAAATATTTGAAAATCGTTGCTCTGAAAACTCTAATACCTATGACTAAACTACATTGGAATACTCGAGAGCTCCAACTGCAATATCATTTGTGTAACCACTCCTTCTCTACAGTAGTTAGAGTTAGTTCCACTGAGTTGCACTTTACACGCAATAGTTGCACTTTTGTGACCTACATTAAGGAGTGTAAGAAATTAAAAGCCCTATGAAACACCTCACTGTGATATCGCGCTGCTAGAGTTGAGGATGTTGCTCATTGCACTGCCTAGTGCACTGCAGGGAGAAAATACTTAGATGAAAATAACTATTCCTAACACTTAGACAGTAACCGAATTTCTTGAGGTGAGTTATTTTATTAATGGATGCTCTGATTTGTACTAGTAATCAGCTTTTATACTTCACAGGGATACTGGAAAGCTGAGATTCAAATTGTTGGCCCACCAATAACAAATTTATAGGAATTGTATTGCACAGTTTTGTGTATTAGCTAAATTAACTGTGCAATTCTGTTCCTATTTGTTTTCCATTTTCATAATTTTGTTCTCAACTATTACTAGTATATGTAGCCCTGTCATTGTTTTTATGTTATGTTTTCGTTTTATTTTAAGAAATATGTATTTTCATCTGTGATGAGCTTTAACATGCTAAGGTAAATACGGGAAACTTGCTTTTGAGATATTCAAATGCTTTCCTGCCATATGCATATGCTAATTGCACATTACAAATGTTCTATTTATAATTCTACTTCTTTCATCAAGGAACCTGGTCAGCTCTAAAATTGGTGAGAAAGCTTGGCTTACTATGACTCTTGACTGTTCTGGGTAACTGCCTGCACTTGACTTCTCCTCTATTACTTCCTATTACCTCTTGCCCCACTCTAATGGAGACAAAGGCTGCAAACCCAGCCAGTGAGTGGCCTCACTCCCTGATTCCAACAGTGGTCGCTATCTTAATGTCCCCAGTAAGTCAATAGGAGAGGTTTAGCATCCTTTTAAATGAGCAAATGGAAATAGTCCTATATTTTAGAGATGCTATAAAAATGATATGACAACTTGTTTGAAGGTGCTCAAAGTACAGGTGCTGTTGAATAAGCCACCTTGTCAAAATATCCATTCTCTGTCTATATTCCAAGAGGCCGATATATTTGAAACCAAGATGGCAACTGGTAGATTTAGAAAAGAGACATCTATGAAGAAGCAGAACAGCTTGCTGAACTATATACATGAGATAGTTCTTTAATAGAACTTATAGGTTATTTTTGTCTGTTTAGATTTTCACCTGTTTTAAGGTACTGTACTAGGTACTTTCTATGTATAAACTCATACAAGCATCTTGAGTCTTGGTTTTCTAGTGTGTACAGTGGGGCTAAGGTTACACATCTCATTGCCTTAATGTCAACCCAGCCACCCTGACTCCAGAACTCCTGCTCTTAGACATGTGACTACAACAAAAATTTTCTGAGCTATGTATTTTCATTCTCAACTATCTCACTAGGAGCTGTTTGTTCACCCATATGGATTGGAGATTCTTGGGAAGAAACCTATTGTACTGAGCTCACCAGTAGGCATTTCCAATAAATCTACAAATGGAAAGGTCTAAACAAAACATGACTTATTTTTTAATGAGAAGGTAATCAATTAATCAATCAGTAGATTGATACATACAAAACCTACGTCAATTCCATGACTCAGTCAAAAGCCAAAATGCAATAAGGTATAATCATAGGTCAGTTTAATATCTGCAAAGCCCTTTCTTCGGACGCTGTTCCACAACAAATATATGCCAGGGATAGTATTTAAACAGAAGGGTGATCATTAATCATTTTGTACTCACAGTGGTGACTATAAATGACTGCTTAAAAACAACTTAAATTTGTACTATGCAGAACCAAGAGCAAAGAGAAAGGTTTAAAGTAAAAAAAAAAAGTGTGAATAGTAAAAGCAAAAATAGTATTAATGTGGAGTAATTGTCCAGGAGATTCCTGTTTAAATTAGCTAAAATTAGAGAAAACACACACACACACATGTTTTCAAATGAGAAATACAATTTAATACATTCAAATGCAAATAATCTTTAGATGCAAGTTAACCAACTGTTGCTAGGATTCACCCCAATTTAAGAATAGGATTAAAATGCTTTGTAATTAGTGTATTAAGTCACTGACCTTTGCTTACATTACAATTAGATTGCCTATTTGTCAATATACCCTTGAAAAGTGTATGAAACTAGCTTATTTCTTTTATTCCAAAAGGCATGTAAGTTTACAACCCCGCCTTGACCTTTGGAATTCTGGATTCATCACTCACAAACCTTAGGAGACACTTGCTTGGGGCTTAGAATGTGTATTGAGAACTGTGTCAACCTTTTATTCCACAAAAATAAACCATAAACCCTTTCTCGATCCCGGTAAAATAATGTCCAGATGTAAAATAACAACTAAAGTAAGAGTTTGTACTATATCATTCCTTTCTCCATGGACCATTAAGGATTTTCTAGCTACAACGTTGTCTAGTTAAGAAAAGCGGTCTCTAGGTATTTGACTGCAACAAAACAAAAGGCCCTAAATGTCACCCTCAATGAAATTCGTGATGTTATTTTTCATCACACAGCTTGAGAAGCCCAAGAGGCAAAATGCAAGCTTTCAAAAGAGCCTGACTTCCTACATGCTGAGTCTGACTAGCTAAATGCACATTTAACCACATCCTTGAATTAAACAAGTTGCTGGGACGGTCACATCAATGACATTACTTAATGCAGGATTTTCTGTGTTTTTGATTATACCAATTTGACATTATAAGATATAAATATATGTTAACATCTCACTTAAAATGAAAAAAAATGTTGAAATAATGAGGACCTCTTTTAACATTCATTAGAAATCATCTGGTTTCAGGGCATGCTGTCTTGAGTGAAATGGGGTCTGGTCATACAGCTGTGCCACTTTTTTTGGATACTAGAAAAAACCCACTTTCCACTGTCAGTAAATTGTGAACCACCATGTCATTTGGTTCGATCAGAAAGTTCACGAGGAATTTTGCTTACAGTAATAGTGGTAAATGTTAAACAAAAACAGCATAAAAATGTAACCTACAATTACAAGACATACTTTTTAAAAAATCAGTGGTATTAAGTGTGTAGTCCCGGGAATTGTGCTGAAACAGACACACACACACACACACACACACACACACACTGACACACATCTAATCGATAACTGGACTAGAAATGAGATGTTATAAAATATAAGGAAAAAGTACAAAACATCTCCATGACATACCGTATTATTAATTTAGAAGATAGCACTCTGGGACCTATTAGAGATAATGCTCAAAACAAAAAATAAAGCATTATTAAGACAAAAACATAATTCAAAGGTTTTGGTTTTATGTGCTCCAAAAATATATTTGAGATATGTACACGTGCCTCCCCAAATATTCTCCACATAGGAGCATTTTTACACCCTATGGAAAAATTAATCTGGAGTTATTTGAGTTTTGATATATACAGTGTCCTTGAATATTATGCCACTCCTACACAGCGACCTACAGCTATCAGGCACAGAAAATAACAGTAGTTTAAGAGTGGCAAAAATTTTCGCCTGACTTATTTTCTGGGTCCTGCTTCTCCTTTTTTTTAAACTGTCATTGAATGAACTGTTCTAAACCCTGGAGATATAACAATGAATAAGTCAGAGATGTCACCTGCCCTCAGTGACACACATTCTATTGGACCTGATGACTTGATCTAAATTCCACACAAAAAAACACTGTAGTTAAGAAATATATCCAACTGGAGAAAAATAAGATCCCAATATGCACCTAAATCACCTGGGGAATCATGTTAAAATTCAGTAGGTCTCTGAGGGGTCTGAGGTTCTACATTTCTAAGCACCTCCCAGGGGACACTGATACTGTGATCTAGGGAGCCCATGGCACACACTTTGCATAGCAAGGCAGGAATCCATTCTTTGGAAGGTGAAAATGAGGGGCTATTCTCCTTATAAGAAGGAAGCTACATTTACTGAGGAGGCTGTTCTCTTCTTTCTTACTCACTATGAGTGACATCCTCATTTCTATTTGAATACAGCAAATTAAGACAAAGTGAAACTGTAGAGCCAAACTTCAATCCAGGTTCAGTGTAGCCCCAAAGTTCTTTCTCTTTGCAATCAACCCCATTGTGTACCAAAACCAAGGGAATGGATATTAGTTGATTAGTTTTAAGACACCAAAATAAGTCCAGTATGGTTGGGGAACAGAAGATAAATGAGGAGAGCGACAGGAGAGACTGAATTTGCAGGCAGCAGGAGGCTTGTGGACATCTTATTGCTATATTAAGGATACTACACTTGGACCCAAAGGAGTCTGGAGAAACTAATGAAGAATTCAGAGCGGGAGAATAACATGTCCAGATATGTGTTTTTAACATATCACTCAGACTGCAAGGTGGAAAACTGATTGAAAGAGTATGATCTTAAGCTTAGAAAAGATATTTTTAAAAATTAAATTAAAAAATACACGGTGAAGTAAATCAGGCAAGCAAGGGTAGAAATGTGGTTTATGGTGGTGACTGCAAAAATGGAGAGGCATGGTGATATATAAGAAATATTTATTGGAATAAAATATTGGAGGGAATATTAATTAACTCTACATGCCTGGGTTTTTGTTTTGTATTTTGGGGAGAGGGGGGTTGCAATTTTTACATGTGACAAAAGGGACAGCGTTCCAGGAAATTTTCTCCTACTTTAAGATCTCCTATGGTCTAGTATATTTTGCATTAGCTCTGTATTTCCCAGAGAGAGATACACAAATTAATTTTAAGCGGTGCAGAAAGAACAGTTTTAAAATGTATGCATTTATTGTTCTCTGAATGGAGAGGGCAACTAACACAGCAAACCCTGTGATTGTAAAGACAATGTTGCTTAAGTCAGAGCAGAAATCATCTGCTGTACTCAGATGGGATGAATATCAGAGGTGTCTTTGGTTGGTGCTGGCATACGGCCTAAACTAAGAAGATAACACCT
The DNA here is from genome assembly GCA_031878705.1 of Tapirus indicus. Taxonomy (NCBI): domain Eukaryota; kingdom Metazoa; phylum Chordata; class Mammalia; order Perissodactyla; family Tapiridae; genus Tapirus; species Tapirus indicus. Next base: position 23,244,078 of record CM062927.1, on the reverse strand, counting down.
GCATGAATGAAGTTGCCCCAGCCCACACCTTCCAGAAGCACTGAGTGGTGTCCAGATTGAGCCAAAGCCAAACAGCCTATCTAAACCTCTAGCACACTAAGGCCCTGCCTCCTGAGTACCCCAGGCATACCAGTCTGCCCAGTGGAGGTGATGACCAACATGGTTCAGAAAGAGTGTTTAGAGGGGAAATATGGGGTGTATCTGGGAGTCAGAACAAACTCCCACCTATTCTTCAAGTTCTTGCTCACAGCTTACAGCAAAGGACTTCCCCGATCCCCTGAGTAAGTGGTGACTCTATACCAGTTAGTGTAAATTCAGGGATAGAAATAAAAGAAAACAATGTTAGAATTGAAGAAGGGCACTATACTCTTTTGTATCCGATCATTTAAGATTATGATTGTGGATCACCTATGTTTGATCAGTGCATATGCTATTTATTTAACCTTAAATAATTCACTTCTCTCAATCACAATTTTTCAGATGGGAAAATAATATAAAGTCAAATAACACAACTCTGAGAGGTAAGTGCCTGGTATATAGCAATTAATTAATAGAAGTTGCAATTATTATTTCATTATGTATAACAGGATGTTTTCCCTCCCCCAAAACGGATTTGAACTCCTGGCCATATCCCACTCATCTTTGCTTCCCTGACACTGAACCCAAACTGAGCATATTGTTGGTATTCAAGACATGCTTGTAGAATTATCGGATGATCGCAAACACTAAAATCACCAGAGAATTTAAGCCTGACTGTCACCTGAAGCTTTTCAGGGATAAAAATGTGAGCTTCGGCTTCTAGTGCAATAATTGTAACTGCAGGACATGACTCCAAAGTTAGATCCCATGCCAAGTCCAAAGGAAGCAATCTAGATAGGACACTGTGCTGAGAGGACTGCCTGCTGGAAATATTTCTAATTTGTTAACACTGACATTAACTATCCAGTCATCTTTTGCATTAAAACCCAGGGCCACGGGCAACGCCACCTGCATATCAGAGGGGAGGAGATGGTTATGTATGGATTCGGCATCAGGTGACATTATTGACGACAGTGTTCCAATATTCTGCAGGTTAACTTTGGAAGAGTCAAAAATAGAGCAGCTGCAGTCTCTATGCTTTAAACTAGCATGATAAATGTAAAAGTAGGACATAGTCATCCTATTCTGAATGCTTCAGTAAGCTTTAAGATGTTTGTGTAGGGTATATAACTAGAAAAATACAATCATATTATTTTACATGAAATGAATTAACCTATACATTTTCATCAAATTTCCTTAGGCCCAAATACAGCTTTATGTAGATGAATTCTGAGTGGGGGAATTTAGAAGTGATGAATGGCAGTGGCATATAACTGAAAACATGTATCTAGAACTATCTGTGGACTTTAGCAATGCAGCATCAAGGATAGAAAGATACATTTAAATTTTCTCACCTCTATCCCCATCTTGACAGGAACTCATATTTGTATACCTTGATGGGAGAGGAGGAAAGTAAACTCATATTTCTTAGACACTGATGTAATTTTCTTTCTTTGTCTATTTCCGGTGAGTTCACTATTCATTTTTCTCTTTGGTTGTACTGCTAACATTTGTTGAGCATCTAGTATATGCCAGACACTTTACTGTGGACCACAGACACACAAGTAAACCAGATTCGTGTGTACTCTTCCACTGGACTATGTGTTCCTTGAGAAAAGCATGCATGCAGTACAGCATCATAGACACATTTTTAGTCTATATAAGAGACACTGGAGAAAACGGATCCACATAGTCATGTTTGAGAACTAGATCTTAGGAAGGTGAAACAGTAGGTGTTGTGAAGTTTCACAGCACAAGCTCTGGAGTCAGACTTCCTGAGTTCAAATCCTAGACCCACCACATATTAGCTGTATCCAAAAAAGGTGCATGTCCTCTTAGTGACTATATCTTTATCCCCAAAATGGGGGTAATAGTAAGACTTACCTCATAGATATAAGAATTAAATAAGCTCAATATATGTAAAGAACTTAAAACAGCGCCTGTTAGGGGGCCGCCCGGTGGCGCAGCGGTTTAGTCCGCGCTTGGCAGCCCGGGGTTCGCGGGTTCGGATCCCGGGCGCCCGCCGACGCACTGCCTGTCAGCCATGCCGTGGCGGCGTCCCATATAAAGTAGAGGAAGATGGGCACGGATGTTAGCCCAGGGCCAGTCTTCCTCAGCAAAAAGGGGAGGATTGGAACAGATGTTAGCTCAGGGCTGGTCTTCCCCACACACACACACAAAAAAAACAGTGCCTGTTATATTGTAAATACTTAAAGCTGGCTGTCTCTGATTTTGTATATTTCCTTGGTAAGAGAAGTAAATGGCATTTCAGAAATAATGAGTAATGAGAGAATTATGGAGTTTTGAGACATTCAGGTAAATAGTTCTATAATGCTGAAAATGAAAATAATGACAGTCAACATGCATTGAACATTTAACATTGTCAAACATTGTGCTATATTCCTCTTGCTTTATTTAATCCTCACAACTAGGGCTAGTAGATAAGGATTGCCAAAACATCACTGGCTTCCTAGCAAGATGGAAAACACTAGATTTATCACAATCCCAGGATGTATGTGGCTGTTAAGAGTAATGTGAGAAGTCACTTGGAGTGAGATAGGAGACCGGCCTTCCCACATGCATGTTCAAGTACTAACGGATTATCACCCTACTGGTATGTAAGGATGATAGGTCCAGTGAATCAGAAGGTTTGGTTTTCCTGAGTGGGATATGCTAGTGTGAAGGTCCAGAGCTTAGTGCTTAGGGCACAAGAGACAACCTGAGGACTGCCACCAGGGGTCCTACTTCTCTGACCATTTTCCATGCCCTGCTCCGTCTCTAAATAAATATTGAATTAAAAATTCATTTAGGAACACATTAGAACTTCAGGGTGGTCTAATTCCCTAAAATCTTAGTAATATTATGCTAAGTAATATTACTTTTTATTATATTATCATATTATTTTAAAGTGGTTTTAAAATTAGGATGCCAACTGAAATCACCTATCTCTGGGAGATTTTGTAAAATATCAAGGCCCAGGCACCCTTTCCCTATATTCTGAATTAAGAGATTGGAGTGGGACCCAGGAATTGGTATTTTTAAAGCCTCCCAGGTGATTTTAATGTTTACTCAGATTGAAAAAACATGGTTATGCTGCTTTTCTGTAGAGCGGTACATTTCCGAGTGCAATCAGTGGGCAGTGTCTATAAAATCTTAATTTTTAACCAGCATATTTACACACGGGAAACTTTAAAACATGGTTCTGGACTTACAGTTCCCAAAGACTTGGGGGTGAAGAACAAGGAATTGTTTATCACGGCATGTTCCGTTCCACGGGAAGGAGCTTGGATTTGTTCTTGAGAAGAGAAGGAAACCACTGGACAATAGGGAATGCTCAGGTCCACGTTTTAGAAAGGATCAAACTGACGAGGCTGAGATACAGTTCAGTTAAGAGATGAGTCAAAGTGGGACATCAGTGACCAAATAAACAATCTTTCTGTTTACGATCTGCTGCTTCCATACCCCTCCCCTCCAAACACACACAGCTTTTCTCAGACCCTGGAAAATCAGCATAAGTCAGAGGAGACAGCGAACAGCAGACACCTTTTAGTCTAAATTTTCACAGAATAAAAAAAAATATATAGCAGGTCGGCGTGGAGAGGAGCCCACAATGTCATCTATTTTCAAATCTTCACTAACAATAAAGCTTTACTCACAATATCTGGAAAGGGACCTAGATATCTTCTCCCGCCTGACCAAGCCCTGGGTATAAGCTGCAATTTCTATAAAGTGAACTGCTCGCCTCCCTAAAGAAAAAACCTTCTATGGGCAGTAATTGAACCCAGGAGTCCTGAGTCAAAGGCTGGACATCTAATTGCATTTCCTTCTTTATCAAGGGCACACCTGTTCCTAATTGCTTTCCTTATTTCTATTTATATTTTTAGCCAGGAGAAGTGCTGGGAGGATTAATTACAGCAGTTAATGTTTCCATTTGAAAAGATATGATACTCTATAAGTACTAAATATTATTAGATTTAATGGAATTAAATTGGTTTAAAAGAGACAAATGGTACAATTCAGAACTTCATTGATGCCCTGGAAAACTACAACACCTCAAGTTGAGTCATCGAGATAAAGTAACGGAGATTTTTTTCCCCAAATCATATATAAAATGTTTTCATTGAGTGTATATCTCACTGATTCCAAATGAAGCACAGATCCATGTGATACATCAGCGGCTGTAGATGAGTTGATGAGGAATGAATTAATTACTCAGTTATCTCAAATGGCACTTATTTTACAATATACATGATTTCCACGTTCTTACCAGTCATTTCGGAACTGAAGTAGTTCATTCAGGGAGAAGAATACCATAAAATTGCAAGTATTCACTCCTAGCAGTTAGATATTAATGGGGAGCCCCCCCGCCCCACTCCCACTGGCATTGCTGTCTAACTGGAGGAGATACATATCCCTGTTTTCTGCTTTGCTCCGCATGTTACAGAACCAGAGGCCCTATGCCTTGGCCACATATCTAAGAATTGCAAACAAACCTCCTAAATGTGAGTGTTAGTAAATAATACATAGGAGAAATAATATTAAAATGTAAGGAAATAGCAAATAGCTAAGCTAGGAATAAAAACGTGAAGTGCATCTACCTGGTAACCTCTTTTTGACAATCATAGATGAGCAAAATCACTCAAGTGTCCAAAGATCATCATCTCCAAGGGGTTGTCATCCCAAGGGGTTTTGGTGAAAAAGAGGAAGTACTGAATGAGGTTACATGCAGTAGACTGCTTGTGTCTTTGGCAGTGATGTCTATATACTATGTGACCTTAAGCAATTTGCTGAAAATGGGGTGATACTAGTTCAGATCTCCTGGGGTCGTTTGTGAAGACTGAATGAGATAATATATGCAAAATGTTTAGCATTGTGCCAGCTATTTAGTAAGCATTTCATAAATGTTAGTCATTATACTATTATATGTAGCTGTACCGAATAAACATTTCTGTCTGTCACTCAGAAGAAAGCCAAGAAAGATGAAGAAATCCACAAAGGCCTCACGGAGGATGAGGTACTAATCTGTTCTTCAGATTCTGAGCTTCTCATTTCCTAAAGTTGATGCTATTTGTCAAATACCGAATGCTCTTTAGAATTGCTTCAATGTAGATATTGGTATTGAACCCAGAAAGATGAAGATGAAAAAATGCTTCCATTTATCATAACAATTCAACTTGTTTCTAAAAGGGATTAAGTCACATGCTTTAGAGAATATTTGCAAACAAAATATGGTTTTCCCATCTGAAGGAGAAAAAAATATTTTGGGAAAAGTTTATTGTTACTTAATCAGAACAAAATGATTTATTCCAGATTTATTAAGGTATAGATCTGTAGACATTATTCTTAATTTAAACAACCTAGATTTGAAGATGGGGAAGCATGATTTTTCCTCCTTTAAAGATTTTATTCTGACAGCTAGGTTGAATTTGTGCCATCACTGGGTAAATTTTCATCAGGTGACTTTTACTCTGATGTTTGAAGAATATAGCTACTTATTTCACAACATGACATTATAATTTATTAGCATTCCAATTAAAAACATAATTTATCTATAACCTTCAAGTTTATTGTTTATATTGCACCTGCCTAGTAGCTAATAAATCATTTGTAATTGACTTTAATACCAAAAAGCTAAATACCAAGCCCTACCATAATCTGAAAATGATGGGCTATGCAAATAGATGTGCCTCTCCTGCAACATACAAAGCTAGAGAAAAAGGCTAAAGGTTTAGCAATTTGGAGAAAAATGTGAAACAATATTGTAAATAGCTGTCACTAAATAATTATCCACCATTTCCAGGGACATAAGTGTTATTTGTCACATTGCAGAGATAAGAAGATGAGACTCAAAGAATTTAAGAAATTTGTTCAAGGACACATAAACTGTAAGTTATGGGACCAGGATTCAAACCAGAAATGTCTGGCTCACAAAACATCACCCTCTTCCCAACACTTCTCTTCCAACCCCGAATGAAAGAGGTTCATTCCCTTGCTTATCATAACTCCTAATTAATTTACCAATTTTATCACATCACAAATAATAAACATCAAAGAGAAAATAAAAGTCAGCCTTTGACATATTTCTTGGATAGTTTATAGATTTTTTTACATAAATGAAGAATATATTAAAAATAATACATCTACCTCTTATCTCCTTTTACATCTTTCTTACGTCAAATGGCGCATATCAACATAAATGAGTCACCACAGAATCGAAACATACCGTGCTCCTTGTCCTGTCTAATATTTATTTGCACATTAAAGATCTCATTACTGGCCTGAACTGGCTTCTGCAAATTTGTGTTCCTCACCAGGGCCAGAGTTTACAGCCTTGCTGGAGAGATCTGTGCCAATGGGTTGTTCTATCTTAAAAAATGGCCCAGAACAGAGGCTACTGGAATCCCTAAAGTCTCCCTTGATCTGATGTAACTACGGCTGATTCAACAGCATCTTCTTGGCAAGAGGATGCCATATGGAACACCCCAAGAGATGCTCTCTTCCCTGTCTTTGTTTATCTTTCAAGAATTACAAATTCGAGTTTTAAGGAGTCTCAGATCTTAAGGAAAGAGAATCACATGCATAATGATGATAATAAAAATAATAATAACACTAATAATGAGAAAATGTTGGAAGATATGGGAATCACAAGTAAGCATATCGATCTTGCATCATTTTAAAGGCGCACAAAACTCAATCAAGTTAAACTTGACAAAGAAAAATAGGCAGTAATTTTACGGTAATGCAACACTGTTTTCGAATAGATATGTCATAATCCACAAGAAGAATAAGAGGTTGAGGCAGACTGCATTCATCTTACGTTCTCATTTTATACATGTGCAGATTTAAAAGACAGTTTCAGTTGTCTAGAGAAATTTCCGGAAGGTGACCTAGAAATGTGGCTGACAGCTATATATTTTTTCTGTTTGTGAAGTTAAGATTTCTTCAAAGAGTGTCTTCAAATAGCTCTCTCTTTGACCCAAAATGATTTTAATTAAAATAATGACAACAACAAGTAAAACAAAGAGTCATATTTTCCTTGAAACACTTTCTTTTTACTTGACACTCAAAACATTTCACTCGCCCAGCTCAGACTCTTCCTCTCTTCTGCTGATGTGTCCTCCTTTTCCAGAACTCAAAAGGCTAGAGTTCCCACATTAGTGTCGTCAATCTTCTTCTCTATTTACACAGTCTTCTTAGGTGACCTCATCCTATCTTCTGACCTTGTTTCAATGTCAATGACCCAAAAAAGTGCATGTTTAATGAATGACCTTCCTCTAGACCCCAAACTCATATATCTAACATTGTTCTTGACATTCCCACATGAATATTCCAAAGATACTTCAATGTTAATATGACCTAAGCAGAACTCTCAACTCCTTGAACACTCCCTTACCCATAATCTGCTCCTCGTATTAGTAAGTGGCAATACCATCTACCCAAATGTTGAAAGGAAAACCCTAAAAGTACTCCTTGACTCCTCTCTTCTCACAAGTCCTACATCCAAACAGAAAGACGTGTTGGCTCACCCTCTAAATAATATTCCTACACTCCTGTTTTCTCCAGCAATCTCCATTGCTACCCACATCCTCAGACCAAGGAAATACCATCATATGTCGCTTAACGATGGGGATACCTTCTGAGAAGTGTGTCGTTCGGCAATGTCTTCATTGTGTGACAATCATAGAGTATACTTAGACAAACTTAGATGGTATAGCCTACTACGCACCTAGGCTATATGGTACTAATCTCATGGGACCTTCACCATATTTGCAATCTGTCATTGATCAAAATGTCATTATATAGTACATGACTGTATCGTCCCTTGATTGGACCACACAAAAGTCACTTAAATGGTCTCTCCTCTTCCATTCTTATCTTCTTAATCATCTATTTCACCCATTGTAGCCTGAGTGATCATTTTGATTTAAAAAAAATGTTGTTGCCCTTAGTACAAAATTCAATACCCATCCACCACATTTAGAAAATGAGCTAAACTCCTTATCTCCATCCATGAGGACCTGTTACCTGACCCTGGTCTTACACTCCAATTTCATCTCATACCACTCAGCTCCTAGCTCACCACTCTGTAGCCAGCCTACATTTCTTTCTGTTCCTCTAACAAGTTCACCTTGTTCCCTGCTAAAGGCATTTGCATTAATTCCTCTTATCTTTCCATAGTTAATTAATTCTTGTCATTCACATCTTAGCTTTAAAAATAGCCAACTCAGAAAAGATTTTCCAGACAACCCAAACGAAAGTAATCATCCAGTCATTCCACATTAAATCACTCTGTTTCATCATGTTTATCTTCTTACTCCCCAACCTCAAATATTAGAACAGGAGCTTCATGAGAGTAGAGGACTTATCTGTCATTTTCAGTCTCTACTTGAGCACCTAGTACTGAACCTGAGTACTGGGTGTACTTGCACATCTAGAAGACTGTCTCACCATTATTTAGTACTGTGCGGTGGATTGGTGACTGAGAGAACAAATGAATGGAGACAAATATGGTGGTAGTAAAATGGATTCCCATCATCTAGATGCTAGACACTTGAGAAAGATAAAATTCAGAGCATATCCTCTGTCCTTTAGATTAGTTTGGGATTCAGGATAGATGTTTGCAGATCAATTTCATGTCAAAATGGTACAGAGCTTTTGATAGAGTGGTCATTCTACCCTGGTCAAAACCTACTTGCTTACATGCATACCAAATAATCCCTCATTACATCTGGGTGAGAACTGGATTTATTCAGACATAAGGGGCATTCAACAGATGTTTATTGAATGACTGTTTATTCTCTTTTCCATGTACTGTGTTGAGTTTGGAAAATATAAATATAATTGAGACATAGCCCCTTTTCTCACATCTCATAATCTAATGGAGGTGGTAGGACAATAAATAGACTATTAACATTACAGCACGGTAGGTAAAATTATATTATGGGAAGTATTATGGGGCCCATAGCCTGGACATCAGAGAAGGTTTCTTTTGTAGAAGTGAATGCCTGATCTGATTCTCAAAGCGACATAAGAATTAGGTGAGAACTGAGGAAAACAGAATCGGGGATAGTGTCAACTAAAGAAGAGAGTTAAGTTACCAAAGCCTGTGGAGGAAGACTCTACATAGATAGAAGCAGATACAGGGCATAAACAGCAGAGCTAATGGTAAAGAGCAGATGCTCTAAGATCGAGCACGTTTGCATTCCAGCTTCACTATGTATGAGCTGTGTGTCTTTGGGGAACTTACTTATTATCTCCTTCTACAGATGGGAACAATGAAGACTTTGAGAGCATTGCTCATTACCTCAGAGGAGCACTGTGCAGTTGGAATGAGACAATAACAGGTGTAGAGCATGTAATACCACATTTCCTAGCACACGAGTGCCAATAAATGTTTGTAACACTCAATTGAAAGGCATAGAATGACAAGAAATGAGTTAAAGCAGTTGAATGTTGATTAGCATAGAATCTATAATTATTGCTGGCTTTGGATTAAGACATTTTTCACAAAAAAATAAACCTCTAATCTTAGGGTTCTCAGTTCTTCCTTCCTAAACACTGCTGATGGAGGTGCCACTGTCCATTCAATATGCAGCACAGCAGTTTGAATATTGCCTTACTAACTGTGTCACCTTTTCCAAACCACTTAAACCTTCCCTCCTTCTCCCTTTAAATCAGGAATAATGTTAGTGTTTATTTTATTAGGTTTTTATGAGGATTAAATAAATTAAGTGCATGTAAAGCACTTATATTTTACAAAGTATTAATATCTATAAATGCACAATAAGTAGGAGCAATGTGCCAGGCATGGTTCTGATTCCTTTATTTCCTAAACAAGGCTTCTCCAATTTAAGGAGTCTGTCAATAATACAGAAACAGAAATTAAAGTAAAAAGTAAAATATATATATAGGTATGTATGTGTATACATATATACACATACATACATATATATAAAAAATTAAAGTCCTACTAATGATAAAGTGAAGACAAAAGAAAACATATTCCAAAATATAAAAAATTAGTTCAAAGAAACAAGTTCATCAGATTTATTGCAATGGAAGATTAGATGCTGTCATCCACTAGGGGAAAAAATTGGACTTTTGAGCCTGACTGAGTTTGAACTGAGGTTTTGTTCCTATGAGCTGTGCTATTAGCAATGTCTTAAGCTTTTTGAGCTCTTTAAATTGTTTTTAAAGAAGACATGAGAATACCCACCTGATAGGATCCTTGTGAACATTAAATGCAGTAAATAGTACATGAGAAATGTGCTCTACCTTTGTCAATAAAATTTGTATCTAAATGGTCACAAAGTCAGTTTCTCCATTAAAACTGTTGTCCCTACTCAGAGAAAGGTGGTTGGTGGCAGGGTATTCAGGCCTCAACCAGTGCTGCCAAATGTCAATTTCATTTTGTGCCTAGATGCATGATAAAAGACAGGGATTCAAGTTTATCCACCCCAATATGTCACCCTACTTACCCCCAAAGGTTACCTAAACTCATAAGGGATATGTGTCTCTGGGAGTATCCACACTCAAAGGTTAGCTGTGAAGTCTAAGTTTATTTAAGAGTTAAGAACTTGAGGAGGAGGAAGAGAGAAGAGCAGAAAGTTGAGGAAACCTAACACCTTCTTTAGGAATTCTGAACTCAGGGAATCACCTGCAAAGGCTGAGAGATTAGCTTCAAGGAAAATAGCTATTCCAAGACACTGAGGAGAAATTAGAACAGCCAGCTGGTGTGAATCTTGAGAAATGTGTTGCTAAAAGTTGGTGGGGCAAGCTGTTTACAGAGAACTAAACTTCCTAACAGCTTTCTCAGGCATGGTGATTTTTTTGGTTTTGTTTTGTTTCATTATTTCCTCCTATTTTTCTTCTCAATCCTTTGGAAGGCTAGAGAATGAACGGCTGTAAAATGTGAAAGGAAATGTGGCTGAATCAAAGGATGCTTTGTGATTTCCCTCCATTTTAATAAGTCACAGGCAGAATGGATCTCAACATCTTCAAAATCACTGGCTGTCAAAGGATTCTCAAAAATTTGAGTCCACTTTCTTACTTTGAAGCTTCTGCCACCCACTGTGCACCCCTAATATCCCACATGTACACACGCAGAGGAAAGCTGAATCATCCTCGGGTACAAAGGCTCACTGTTTTGGAGAAGAATACAAGAGGTTTGTCTTTAGTGGTACTTTTGGTCTAAAATCTATCCAAAAAAATGAACATCTAAAGATCCCACAAAAAGTTTGAACAAGACCGGGAACTCTTTTTTATTCCTGTTAAGTGAAAATTATATCTCAAGAATTGTGGAAACACAACAATTGAAGATTGTATCCTTCATAGTATTTAGCAGAATTCTAAAGAAAGCAATACTCTGGATACCTTTATTTATGGTATTCCTGAAGAAGTAATTTAGGGGAAAAAAAAGATAAATTTCAGAATCAGGCACGTCAGGACTTGATTTCAAGCTCCAACAGCTGATGCTTGCTCAAGCTTCTATTTGCTCCTCTGAGGTAGGTAAGTACCAACTTATTTAATAGATTAGGAAGCTGAGGGTTGAAAAGTACACTCTTTGATATACAGTAAGCGTGTAACACATTTTAGTTTTCTTCTATCTTTTCCCCTCATACACATTAGCCCTTTGGTCCTGAAGACAAGATGCAATTTAGGGAGAACAAGAATTATTCTGAAGTTCAATGCCACTAGCTAACTTGTCCAAGGAGGCACAGCCTATAAAGCTGTCTGCAGATTCTAGATCTCCACAGTTTGGCCTCTCGATAAGTATTTGTTGAATTAATGATAATGTTTCTTGACTTCTCTTGGCTAGTACAGAGCAGTCTTATGTGAAGAATTCAAAGAGAAGAGAAATGATTGAAGATATAGGTGGAATCTGAAATCAGACTTTAGGATAGCTAAGATTAGCCAAATCTGGTTATTTATTTCCCAGGTAAGTGCTCAACCCTCCTATTTACTGGGTGGAAGATTCCATAGTGATTGAAGCACAGTGTTTCCACTAATTTACTAATTGCTGAGGGGTTTGAAACAGCTCTTTGGTCCTTAAAGCCAAGAATTTTAAGACTGCTCAAAAACTGTATCACAAACAGTACCAAAGCAATTCAAACCACCATTTCCCATACATGAATACTCTTATAGACATTATTTCTAAATTGAAGTATATTTGACTTCAGGCTTGAGTATGATTGCTATTACAATGAATAAGAGGACCTAAGGTAAATACAACTTTTCTGTAAAGTATTGAGGATTTTTTTTTAATATTTAAACAATTTGAATGAAAACTGTATTAAAAGTGTCAAGGAAAATGCTGATCATTCCTCAAGCACATATTTTTGTAACTGTACCATTCAGGGATAGACTCAGCTGCTTTTCAGTCATACAGATTCAACAAACATATATTAAGTCTCTATCATTTTCCAGAGGAGTTACACACAGGGATGATGAATAAAACATGGCCCCTGCCTTCAAGGAGTTCTCATTCTAGGCTGAATTCTCTCCCCCTGGAATATATGAGTCAACGGAAATTAAAATGGAATAAAATTCAAGTTTCAGGTAGTGTAAATCTTAGAGAAAGTATAACACCTTTTTCCTCTACATGAAGTAATCGTCTCTCTTTCAGACTTAATATATTGATGTGATTTTTTTCTCATTCCACATATTTGTTTCAATTCATTCTTTAAAAAGTTCAATTCATTACTCTAGAGTATTTTAAATTATGTCTATGATTAAAATAAATATCAAACAGTCTTAAAAATGTATTTAAATTTCAACATGGAATTGCTATCGGTCAACTTACAAGGCTGTTGTGGCTCTATTCTAAAATAATAGATGCCGCAAGGAAATCAAAATAATTCAAGAGACATGTTCATCTGATGGAATTTATATTATGGTGAGACAGTCAGGCAGTGTGATTGAGAGCACAGGGGCACCCGATCCCATGTAGTTAACAGTCTCCACTAAATCTTCCTTGACCTTACTTCCATCCTGGTTATCTAGCCATTAAGAACTCCACTTTGATAATGGCAACATAATGAGAAAACTACATGTAAATTAATCAGTTGGTAATAGAACTGAACTAGACTTGATGACACAAAATTGGGGGAAGATCTGAGAAGATGTTTAGGTGGAACTGACACTGTAAAGAAAAACATAATAAATCGGGAAGATATATATAAAGGGTTAACTTAAGCCTGCCTGTAAGAATTAGCTTCTGAGGATTTCTGATCTCTTGCTTTTCTGTTTATTCTAATCAAACTATTTTAGATTTTAAAAAATTCATGAAATTGGAAAAACATTCAAAAAGGGATTAGAACACAGTCAAAACTTAACATCTAGCACAGTGTCTCTCCAATAGTAGACACCTTATTCACTCATTATTCACCAAATATTGCCAATATGTAACCAGAATACAACTGGGGCTCCAAGTGGCATAGAACCTGTCCAATGCTGACCGAAAGAATCAGCAGTCCAATAATAGGCACTAAATGCATACTTTTAATCCCTCTGAAGAATATGCTAAAGACAAGAGTATGTTCTGGTTGCTCATTACAATATCTTTTTTTAAAAAAATTCTCTTTCCCCTCTCAATATTTTTGACAAAAAGTGGGGCGGGAAGGTATACTTCTCCCATGAAGGAAGAGTCAGATGGAGTGAATATTTTTTTAAAATAATCTTATGTACCAAAGGTGATCAAATACATTTTGGAAAAATTATCTGCTGTGTTGAATTTATCCCTAATTGGGGGACACACAAAACAGGTCAGCACATTAAGAGTTCTGATTACTCCTGCAGCAAAGAAACATGTTAAAATATAATTAACTCATGGGTTTTATAGTCAACATTGGCAAGGTCTATTTCATGTGACATCTATTAATACCTCACAAGATGCACTTGGGTAAATGTTAGAGTTTAAATATCTTAAGCTCAATGAACCACAGCATCGCACTGGGGCTTCCTGAGCCCTGGTTTTATGCAGCATGTATAGCCTAACTAATCCTGAAATCAAGACAGCCAGGAACCTGTAAATGAGGTTGTACTGCAAAATTATTGATAAAGCAATTTCTGTCTGTAAAAGGTGAGCCCAGCACATTTCCTGGTAAGTGATACAGGTTGTAATACAGAAAGCAAGACCTTTTGATTCCAAATAGATTTTTTTTTCCTCTCTCTGACTTCTGTGTTGAGAGAAGGTGCTAGAGATAAGACAGGAAGTAGGATATTTTTAGCTGAGAAGCAGTTCTTCATAAGACAGACCCCTTTAGGGAAATACTGCAGGCGGGTACCAGATTTTACTTTATTTAGCAAATGTGCACAGGAGTTCAATACTTGTTTGTTAAGTGAATCGATGTTGAAAAGATTAAATGACGTGAGTGCAGAGTATCATGGGGAGTGTGACTCAGTATCTATTCCCCCCTATAGCTTTCGAGTCAAATGGCTTGGTGCCAAAAATGACAATATAAAGAAATATATCATCGAGATGTGAGACAACACCAGTTCAACTTTCATTTCTGGTTCTGTGTGTCTTTAAGCCACTAACACTCCAGTCTGTGGCCAATAATGATAGACAGTAGATATATTTCAATGAGTGCTTCCTGTGTACCAGACATTATCCTAAGCAATACACATATACTTTGTTTAATTCTCTCAATACACTTATGAGAGATCCCATATTATCTTCTTTTCACATTTGAGAAATATAGAAGTCAAAGAAGTTAAGTAAATTTCCCTAGATCATTCAACTCGTATGGAAAAACCGGGACTCCAAATCAAAAGGTCCTGCTTACCTTCTCCAATGAGCCTCCCATTTTACTATACTGAAGCTAAAAGCCTGAAAGAGCTTCTAAACCATCATTATCCTTTAACTGCAGCATCTTCATAGGATATTAAGAATTCCTATCATACCTAGCGCTCCTCCTTTTCTCTTTACTTTTTAGAGGGATATGATTTCCCGATGAGCTACTGTGCTAAGCAATAGAATACTGCAGGTCCTCTCACCAAGAGGAAACGCATTTCCAATTTAATAATGGAAGTCAATGGGAAAATGGGATTTGCTTCACAGGAATTTGCCAACTTTGCTGGAATCCATTCATTGCATAAGCTAGTAGAAACCTTTGATGTAGAAAAAAATAGAATAAACCCTGAATCAGTTACTGAATATTATTAAACATGCTGAAGGCAGTGGCCATGTCTTCTTATTCATCTGTATATTCCAAAGCAGAGTTCTTTAGATCTGATGTTTAATAACTGTCTGGTGAAATAAAATGTCCCTTTTGAAATTTTTGAAAATGATTCTTCTTATTAATATGAGTTAAAATAAGCCAATAACTATAATTTCTTCTATGAGTTTATTACATAGAAATAAAATACCAGTACCACAGTTGAAAAATACTACAGGGGAATTCTATTCATTCATTAATTCAAACATAAATATATTTTGAGCTCATTCACTGTGGTAGGTGCTGAGGATATAATGGTGAACACCAAGAAAATAATAATGTACAGTTTGACTTAGGGGATGGACTATGATTTTACTTGTGTTTTGGTGTTTACTTTTGGTATTTGTGTTGCTAAGTGTTTTAAAAGATAAGTATTGTGTATCATGTGAAAAGGAATAAAGAGATTTGGCTTCATGGAGAGCTGTCAAGGAAGGTTACTCAAATGAAATAAATATTGAAGTGAGATTTTCAGAAAGGCTGGGGTGAACACTCTGGAGTTGGGATGGCACAGGAGGTGAATTCAAGAGAGAAGAAATAGCCTATGCAAAAACCCGGAGGAAACAACCCATGCAAATATCAAGAAATAGAAGGAGGTCAGAATGGGAGGAACACAGACATGTTGAAGAGGGTGCATGGTCCACAGAAGGCTGAATAGAAAGGCAGGGGCAAAATCATGTAGTATCTACTAGAAATACGCAGTATTTTATCTCCTATAAGCGAAGAAAAGTAATTGATGTGTAGTGTCCTGCATGATCTTCCCAAGATGTAAATCAAATTATATCACCTCTATGATTAAGTGTAGAATACAGATTGGGAAGGGGAGCAAGTGGATTCAAGGAAATCGTTTGGACTATCCTTTTAACAATTTATGAAAGTAGATGATTGTTTGGACCGCAAGGGTGGAAATGGAAAGGTTGATAAATGGAGGGACATGATATATTTAGAACGTAAAATCTCCACAAAGCAGGATAGTGCTTCCATACTTCTACTTTTTTCCCTCCACGTACTTGATTATTTTCTGGACCAGAATACTATTAATTTTATTTGTTGCTCTTCATGTAAATACATTTTTAAATAATTTATCACATTGTTCGTAGTGGAAAACTAGTATCAATTTACAACGAGAAAAAATATTAAAAATAAATATAGTGAAAAGGAAAAAATTATAAATATTAGCTCATATCTTCCCAAATCTCTGAGCATGAGACAGATTCTTTCTTATTTATAAAATAGATTTTGGCTAAGTATTATGTGATAAGGACATACTATTACTATATAGAGACATTCTCCTTCAAATGTCAAAGGATTGGGGATTGAACAAAGAATAACTGCTACCAAGAGATTCAATTTTCTTTAACGTTATGTTGGTCGACTTCATGAAACCATTTCAATTCACATCCCATGTTTGGAACGTATACTTCCCGTATTTAGAGATCAATGAGTGGATTGTTCCACCAAGTTGAAAACTTTTCATGGCAGGGCTTCCCATATCTCAGGAGGACACATTTCTAAGTTGGTTGCCCACCTCTCATATATCCATTATGGATAAAGGAGATCTAAAGAACTAGCTATGGTGTGTGTCACTCTTAGTTATACATCCTCTCCCCTACACAGGATTTCATGTCAAAACAATTCCTCCAATCCCAGAGTGAACAGTGACTTTGATACTATGCTCTCTACAAGGACTAGGATAGTGCTTTAAATATCTTTATATCCCTAGCACCTAGGACTAAACTTGAATCATGATAAATACTCTAAACAAATTTGCAGAGAAAAAATACTTTTGAGAATCAGTTCAAGCTCACATAATTATTTGATTGTTGGAAATTGAGTCCTAATATTTAACTATGTGAGAATTGAAACATTTAAACAATAATGTACACATCTGTAAATATAAACTCTTCTTGGCAGTAAAAATATTAAAAT
Organism: Tapirus indicus; assembly: GCA_031878705.1. NCBI lineage: Eukaryota > Metazoa > Chordata > Mammalia > Perissodactyla > Tapiridae > Tapirus > Tapirus indicus. The sequence continues at coordinate 23,226,856 of CM062927.1, read as the reverse complement.
CTAACACATAATGAACTACCACTATCATTGTATTTCAACATTAACCTTCTACAGTGGGTATTGGCTCCATTTCACAGATGAGGAAGTGAAAGAGAGTTAGGACAATGACTTAACCAAGGCCATAGACCTCGTAAGTGTATAAGAAGTGGAATTCTACCTAATGAAGACCATGCTATCCTCCACTACAGAAGACTGACATTCATAGAACCAAGTAGATTCTTGCTTTTCATTCAGATGTCCCAGTTCCTCATAGTCATAGTCTTCATCTACTTACTCATTTTGTCTTGTTGATTTTTTTTTTTTTGACTGACAAGTTACAAGAAAGACTTTGCCATAATGTGGTTGCAAAGAACAATGAATAACTTTGAACAGGGAAATCCTAGCAGAAAGGATTTTTTGATATTCCGTAGGGAATCAAACCATCTTCCTTATGATGCCTTGTATCTTGTAACGATGTGTCTTGTAGGGCTCCTGGGAAACTCAAAACTATTTGGCTCCCTCCATGGCAAATGCTTAAATACTGGAAGTATCATTCGATCAGCAAATGCCCGAATATAGACAGTCCTGTTATCAAAGTTGCCAGGTGAGATAGAAAAAAACTATTCCACACTTAAACAAATAAAATTGAGTTCTGTATTAAGAGAATTTAAATCCCTTTATTTATACTAACACCATTAAGCTTAAGAATAATTGTACCTAACCACTTAAGTTAAATGTATTAGTGTTCAAATAAACACTAATAAATTTAAAGAAATTATTAAAATGTGTTTAACTTTCTCTAATATAAATTTCCATGGTTACTTTAATAATTAGACTAACAGTATCAATTTTGTAAATTAGTTGCCAAAAAAGTATACATGTACACACACACACACAGAAACACATACTCACACACATACTTACACCCTTTAACTATAAATATCTACACGTTGAAAGTTAAAAACAATAGACCTAATTTGATCCCATATCTAGAAAGACTTCATCGCACAACAGAAGTGTTGCTTTGTTTGTTTTAAAGCAGGCAAGACAGTCTTGGAAAAACAGAAGCCTCACACAGCAAAATCTTAAGGTAACCTTAGAGAAAATGTCTGGAACTGATTCAGATAATCACTAGACTCCAATAAAATTCATCTTGGAGGGGCCGCCCGGTGGCGCAGCGGTTAAGTCCGCACTTGGCAGCCCGGGGTTCGCCGGTTCGGATCCCGGGCGCCCCCCGATGCACTGTCTGTCAGCCACGCCATGGCGGCGTCCCATGGAGGAAGATGGGCACGGATGTTAGCCCAGGGCCAGTCTTCCTCAGCAAAAAGAGGAGGATTGGCAACAGATGTTAGCTCAGGGCTGGTCTTCCTCACAAAAAAAAAAAAAAAAAAAAAATTCATCTTGGAAAAAGGAAGGAGGGGAGGTAAATTTACATTGCGTTTTATTATATTCTTTAATGTTATCTAATTTCCAAATAGCAGACCCAAGGTAATGCAAATTCTATTTTACGAGGGCAAATTAAGTCTAGTTTGCATAAGCACAAAGCAGTATCTATTTTTATAGTAAAAATACCAAGTCCCTGAACAGTATTTTTATGATGCTGCTTAACAAGTTTGTACTTCCTTGGCAAGAAGAAGTTATTTTATTTCTCAAGTATAAAACAGAAAAAAAAAAGAATAAAAGCTAAGTAAAATGCTCAATTCTGTGCAACTCATTCCAATTTCAATAGTGTTTTTATTGGTATTGATTTTCTTCACCCTGCACCCACAGAGATAGACTTAAGTACTTGAGGCAGGAGGTCTAGCCTGCATGGGGTTTGAGAGTCCTTAAAGCTGGACATTATGTGATTGCCTGCATCGTCTCTCCAATCCACTTTCATCCTCCTGGTGGTCAAAACAGTATATGTTCCTACATCAGTCCTCATGGTTCTAAGTGTGAAGTAGTCAATGCATGTGTGTAATACATTGTGGACGCTCCACTGAAAACATTAGGTGTACCTGGGTAATTTCGTATTTCTAACTGATTTTCAGAGTAGATTAGGTGTTAATGTAATATTGCTTGGCAAATCATTTCAGCAGAAGCAAGTTAGTGGAAGTGGTTATATATTCAAAATTAGGTTTTGGCCAATTGATTCTTAATTACACAATCAGAGACTCAAGAGATCAAAGTTAATAGTCCTATCTCCTCCCCTTCGACATATAGACATGCGCGCACGTGCACACACACACACACCTTGAAAGGTTCTAGCTGCTCTCAGAAATCAAAGCATATCCTGGCAGTATTTGTCTAAGAATAAAGCTTCAAATGTCTAAGCAAGACCACCTACTGTCTATCTGATTGTTCCCTTCAAGGAAGTCAGAAAGAATGTCAATTTAAGAGCCATGAGCAGCAGCTAAGTGTAGTTTAAAAGGAACACACTGGAAACCCTCCCTATCTGTCAGGTTCGCTGTTTCTGTGAAAAAGAACACCAGTTAATGTGACTTCAAGAGACTCCAAACTATTTAAGTAGCCATTCAGCTCAGGTACAAAAGAGGAGAGTGCAGGATTTAAGGATGGAAATGAAAGAACCAACTTGTATATATATGTGAAGGACTGTACACAGGTATATAAATACAAACACACACACACACACACACATTCATTTGCTCTATTCCAGCCACACAGGCTTTCGGAACACGGCAAATTTTCTTGTAACTCAGATCCTTTGGACTTAGTAATTTCTCAATGCATGAAATACTCTCCACATGAATCTTTGCATGACTGGTTTCTTACCCTTCAGGTTACAGCTTGAATATCACCTACCTCTGCAGACCACCATATTTAAAATCATTTTCCACTCCCTTCTCCCATGCATCCTTATCATATCTCTTCCTTCATCTTTATATTTCCAGAACCTAACACAATGTCTGCCTTACAGTAGGCACTCAATACAATTTTCTGTTAATATTAAGTGCTCTGCTAGATGGGTAATTCTGCTTGGGTAATTGATGGGAACAACATGCTAGAATATAATTGTGCATTGACTATATTACAGGTTGGTCTAGGAACTGAGTGTAACACGCAGAAATAAAACAGTTTCTGTCCTTAAGATCCGTGTGCCTCGTGGGAGAGGAGATGTAAACTGAGCAAACTATATGGATGGTAAGAGACAGGAAAGCACAGAGGATTGAGGGAATTTGCAAAAAGGAGGCCAAGCTAGTCTGCATGAGACAGGAAAATTCCAGAGATTGGCAAGAGCTCAGGTGGAACCCCAGAGATTTAGCTAAATAGAAGAGTGCTTGGAAGTGCTCTCCAGTCAAAAGAAAAGCATGTACACAAGTCTGAAGCTGTGACAGTTCTTTGATCTATTTGAAAGTTGAACTTATCTATATGAGTGTGGTGATATGTGGGAAAGCAGCTAAACAAAGCAGAGCTATATCAATAAAAGACAGCAATATTGTCACATTCATCCATAACAGCAACACAATAAAATTCTATGATCCTTATAATTTAGGTCAAACTTTGTCAATTTGTCAAAGCCTTTTCCTACCATTGCTGTTAGGACTGCAAAAACAAAAACAAAGAAACACGTGAAGCTTAAGAACATGGGCCTTGGAATCAAAATACTTGGCATGAATCTCAGTTTCCCATTGAATCTCCCTAAGGCCACCTGTCTGGGGAGTAACAGGCTCAACGTTAGATCCTTCATCCATGATAGGGATTAATGGTAATCTTCAAAACAACCTTATGAAGTAAGGTAATGCACATGAAAAGATTTGCACAAGGCACGTCATATAATACTCAATAATAACTATTGTCACTCTCCTGAAAACCTTCGGTACTATCAGCACATCTGAGATCATCTACTAAGAGTAGTATGTCAGAGACAATTTGCTTCTCTACTCAGTAGTGTGACATAGAAGTCTCCCCTTGATCTGAGCCTGACCGTTTCTCTCCAGCTCCATCTTGCGTCAATATAACCCCGAGATCATTCCCTGGACTGCAGCCTTAACGACAACTTCAAAGCCCAAGGCACAACCCTTTCACATTCACACAGACTGTCTGCTCTCTCTGCCCGAAGTCCTTTCTCTCATGTGGCCAACTCCTGATTTTCCTTCAATAACCAACTAGATTCTCACTTGTTCCTGAAATCCTTCTTTGACCCCCTGCACCTCCCACCTCTGTCTGACTTAAGTGCCTCTACTCTGTGCCTGTCCATGAGCACCTCTCACATAGGAAAAGCCAAGGTCTGCTGTAATTACTGGTTTATATAGCCACATGCCTGGCTGCAAGACCAGCTACATAATTTGTGGTGCTCAGTACAAAATGAAAACGCAGGGAAAAAGTGTCATTTAGGATACTAAAATACTTCAAGTTTCCCTTTCTTCTACCTATCTCTTCTGCTTATGTGCATGCTTCTTTCTCTCATCAGGCTTCACTTACCAAGTTAAGAATTTCCAGACAGTGACAGCAGACCATTAATGACAGGCCTGGGGCCCTTCTGAGAAACTGTGGAGATTGCTGTGCAACTCCACAGGTTGCATGTGCACAAGAAGCCAGCCCCGCCTCTCTAGAATCTGAGTTCTTAGGGCATAATGGCCATATCACCTATTTTTTTTTTTTCTGTCTTCAGCACACAGCCTATATCACTGTAGCACTCAATAAAGGGTTATTGAAGAGTTTTCTGAACTGTGCAGCACGTCATATTGAACCCATAACCTAGTGCTCAAAAACACACTAATGTTGAAAGAAACAGAGCATAAATAACTGACAGAATGGGTGAACGTCTGCTAATTCGGAGCTGTTCCCCCTTTTTTATTCAGTCTGCCTGCCTGCTTTCCTCCTTCCCTCCCTCTCTCCTTGTGTCCTTCCTGCCTTTATCATCCATCATCAATCATAGCCTTTATCATCAACATCCACCCTTGTGGTCAAACTGAACAATATACTTCATAATTTTTAAAAACACAGTCAGAGCTCTCTCTGCTAGCTTTAAGATCATTCACCTCACTTCACTCCCTTGTCTTATCCACATTCTGTCTCCTGCATTCCTTAAAGTTCTAAGATGAAAGTTCTAAGAAAATCAGAGTAGCATCCCCAGTGGGCTCCCTGCTTCTACTCCCGCCTCCCTGCGGTTGATTCCCCTCAAGGAAGACAGAACGATCTCTTCAAAAACAAGGATTAGATCACATTCCTCAGCCACTCAAATCTCCCGTGGCAGCAAATCCCCATAACACATTTCCCAGTCAAATCCCTTTCCATGGCATATGGGGTTCCCTGTCTGTCTCTCTTCTCTGATCAGGCCACACTGTTTCCTCTTCCTTTCCCTTACACCTGCCCAGCTCCTCCCCATCTCAGGGAAAGAGTTATCACAGCTCTTTCCTTCCAGTCTATGCTCTGATGTTCTCACATCACAGAGGAATCCCCAAATTGTATTATTCTTTCTCTTAACCCTGCCTTATACATAGCACTTATATAAAAAAGTAGAGTTCTCTTCCATTCGAATGTAAATTGTTTGTTTCACACCAAAATAATGTTAGGTAAGACAGTCTTCTTCACTTCTGCATCCCTATAACCTAGAACAGTGCCCAGCAAAGAGCAGAAACTCAAGAAATATTTGTTGACATTGTCAAAAGTGGGAAAACTATAAATGCTAAGTAAGCATGTTTCCGTGTGAGTGGACTTAGCCTTCAGTCCTCATTGGAGGTGGGGTGGGGGACAGTTGGCACGAGGATGTAGCTATGACTGTGCCCCACTCAGCATTTCCTGTTACCAGCACATGAAATGGATCTGCTGTTTGTGGAGAGTGCTGAGTTAGTCTTGAGCTGCTGGCCTAGAGCTTTGCTTCTAATACCGTTGTACTTAATGGGCTTTGACTTAAAATTGGTACTTCACTCCGTGCCTTCTAAAACTGAATGTATGCTGTTTCTTCTGTTTTTGTGAGAAAAGTATAGCATAACACAGCAAAATGGAACACTGGTATAAAATTATGTAAAGTAAAAGTAAGCCTTTCTCCACATCCACTTCCCAACCTCGCCTGAGGCAATAATTGATAACTTCCCGATGTGCATTTTCCCAGACATCTTCTGGCTACATCCACGTTAGCGTGAATATAGCATTTATCTTCTTTATAGAAATGGGAGAAATAATGTACAACTTTGCAACATCTTTCGACCTTTTGTAAATTAATATATTTTAGAAATCAATTACCACAATGTATCTACATCAATTTGGTATATGTAATGACTCTACACCATTCCATGGTACAGTTAAAGCATAATCTACCTAAATTTTTTTTCTTTTTGATAAATATTTAAAATAATTCTTCTCTCCCCATCCCACCCACATTTATGAGGTTGGTTTCTGAAGATTAGGGCTATTTTGTATCTTACACTCATTCTTCTCCCAGAGTGAAAGTGGGAATGGAGAGGGGGGCAGGCAGACACAGGACGCTGGCCCCTAGAACACCCCCTCTCCATGTCCCCTCTATGTCGCCATGACCATCAGTGAGACAACTGACACAAGGGATCCAAAATGCTTCATTATGCTTGTTACATACCCATGCCATCTATAACATTTTTACTTTTGTCTTAAATTGACTTTTTACTTAAATTTATTTAAAAAAAAAAAACCCTTTATGTCACTACTATAATAGAAAACCTATATCATACACCATAAATAAATGTAATCATAAAAATAAATTCAATGAAAACAAAGCAATGTTATTAAATTCTGTCTAGATGCTGTAGCCTGCCAAAGGCTCTATGAAAGAGAGAGGGGGCCTCAGGCCCAGGGAGGTGTTAATCTCTCTTTTTAACACTCACTAAAGTCTAACAATAAACTGAGACTTTCTTCTCCATTGTGATAAGGATTGAAAAAAAAGGAAGAAGGAATGACTTGGGAAATAACAAACTACCCAATTTCTAAAGTCTTTCCCAAGCTCCCCACAGTTTCTGAATATTCAAGAAACCAAATATACCAGTAATGTTAATTGATTTTGTTGTTGTTGTTTTCTTTAATTGAGAGTCTTCCAACAAATCAGATGTAAATGAATATTTAGAAACCCACTTTTAAGCTTGCGTAAAGCCTTTCTGTCTTGCTTATCTCTACCAAACAAGAGGCAGCCAATGGCAACACAATTAAACCCTTGGACATTTCTCTCTAGAAAGTCCTTCAAACCTCACCTATTTATAATGAGTACAAGTTTAGAGGGAAAAGATACTTGGCTATAGTCCTAGCTCAACTCTTGACTGAGTCTACGGCCTTGGGCAAATCACTCCCCTCTGTAGGCCTTAGTCTGTCCCAAAATATATAGTGAATCCATCAGCTGCCTCTCTCCCTCTCTATAAACCACCATCAATGCTCTCTCCTGGGTTAAGTATTGGCCTTCTAGATGGTTTACTGGCTAAGCTTTCTCTTCCCATACTACGTTGATGCTCTGTAGAAGATGGATTGATATTTTTTTAATGTAAACTAGTTCACATCCCTTTTGCTTAAAATCTTCCAATGGCTTTCCTGTGCACAAACAGTAAAATTCAAACTCCTTACAGTGGCACATTTGGCCTGCGTAATCTGGCCTCTACCAAAGAAGTCTTTTAGTTCCTCACACACACCTTGTTCTTCCCCATCTCTATCTACCTCCAGGCCTTTGCTGCAGGCTGTTCTTTACATATGAAACACTGCCCCCCCACCATCTCTGCTGCTCTTTCTATGGCTTTGGAGGCGGAGGCTGAGGGCAAGTGTGTCCAAGATTTAAGAAAGAGCAAGTTCAAATTCCCTCAAATGTGCCTCACGGTCTAATTAAATGTCAAATGTGGCCCATTCTTGACTAGGTCATCTGAAGTACACACCCCCTACCCATTTGCTATTTTCTGGCAGCACCCTGTTGGTTTCATTCTCAGCCAACTTCCCATTATCATGCTTAATTTATTAATGTGCTTACATTCTCATAGGAGAGGCAGGATCAAAAATAAATCATCTTTCCCTAAAGGCTAGAATCACTTCAACATGGTAATTATGGAATCCTCAGCAGCAGCACAAGGCCTGGCACAGCACAGTTGTTTCATACATTTATTAAATGTTTCCAACAAAAGACCCATTTATAACTCTTAAATTTCACAGTAGCAAAGTATCCTAAGTTCGATATTTAGCTACCCAATTTTCTATAAGCCATGGCTCTTAAAAACCTAAACAAAAAATTCTAAAATGAGCTCACATAAGGTGGATGCCTCACAAAGGAAATCCTCTCTCCTGCTACCAAATAAACTTAATTCTGAGTAAAACAAGAGCAAAAAACAAAAGTAAGAACTAAAACAAATTTATACGCCAGATCATCTTACGGCTGATTGCCTTTCTGATAAAACATGCTGACAAGGACAGAGGTGGTGTTAGTGTACTTGGGGGAGGATTCTGACTGCACATTTCCAACCAGGTATACTCATTTGCAAGTGGGCACTTTCATGAAAATGGGCCATATGTTATTTGGCATAACATGTATGGAGAACGCGTATTTGTGAATTACCCTTTTGTTTACACCTGAATCTTAACAGCTAATTGTTCTGGGAGCATCTTATGCCTTGATCACAAATGTGACACTATTAAAGGGTTAGCAAAATTGGCTTCTTGAGATGTAAAACCACGTTTGCAAGATTCAGGAAAAATTATCGATTAAAACGCATGGTCATTGATTTTATCATAAAGGGCCTTGGAAGGTTGAACCTCTTCGTTGAGAATGTTGCCATGAAAAGAAGAATATAGAACAGTGCTCTGGGCCATATTATTTCTTATGTTTCTTTCAGACAGACACAAGGTGGTAGTAATGTGAGAGCAAACCAACTTGTATACTGATATAATTTAGCAATTGAAAAAAAAGGAAGAGTGTGGTTATTCAAAAAACGCACACACACAATACCACTCAACTATATAATGAGCTTATCGTCATAAAATCTGTGTCCAAAGAAGAACACTAAAGAGTTAAACCATTAAACTTAAACCAATTAAGCCAGTAAAACATTGAGTTAAACCATTAAAATTAAATCCATCAAATCAATTATGTTCCAAACTGTAGAAATAATGAGGAATTATTAATTTTTAGGATGCAGGTAGAGAGAAGACTGGCATTGTAAAACAACCACCAAGAGCAAAGTTCTGTGCTAGAATCTTTACCTGCATTATCTCATTTATTAATCAAAGCAATCATGCAAATACATGAGGACATTTTTACTTTAGAGAAGAGGAAACTGAGTCTTAGAAGGGATAAAATACCAGCCCAAATTGTACAGTTACTAAAAGATAGCCATGGCAAAAGATCCCAAATGATTTATTTCAAAGAATGTATAGGTTTTATTTTTCTCTTTCCAATACCACCACATTCCCTCCCAACATGTTAATACTGATTATTATTAACCTAGCAAAATATCTCATGCTGTGGTTAAAATATTCATATTACTTATATCACAGCTGGATGTAAATAGGGACCATGATTTTAAGGCCAGTGGTTCTTTTAACTAGAATAATGGTTACTTGGAGGCTAGTTTTATGTAGATGCCTGTGATCAGCTCAGGAAAAAAAATTATATATATATATATATATATATATATATATATATATATATATATATATATATGAGTGAATAGGAATTCTTGCACATGGCCCAGAAACTACTCTGTGAGAAACACTAGTCTAGTTTATGTATGTATCTGACATCTTTCTCTCCTCCTTTTATTTACACTGGGCTATTGAGTTACATGTCATGTTCTTCCTTCCCTCTCTACTTCACCGCAATCTTAGTTTACGTAATTATGCCCATTTTAAAGATGATAAACGTTATCTTGAAAGCTGTGAGACCCAAGCATTGCGATGCAAACCCAATTTTATCTGGCTGCAACCACAACACTCTCCATCCCATCTTTACTCTCCCTTCTGCCTTAAGCAGAGTGTAAAATAACACCATCAAATAAGTAGAATCGCCAAAAGAAAAGCCTAGCTTTTAGAGTACAGACTACCATTTAACATTATCTGAATAGAATTTCTGCAGCTTAATTTAATAAATAGGCATCGTTTTTAGACTCCAAGCATAATAAACTCTCATTTGCATTGACTGGATTCATAAATTCACGCTGTTAAGAACCTGTTTCTGTCAGGGTTGGCCCGGGCCCCCACAGCTTTCACTCACATTCCAATTCGGAGCGGCACGAGGGAGCTCGCCCATCACAGGCATCAGCTATCGTTAGCTCATTCCCTTTAGTGCTGCTTGAGAAAGCGGCGTGAAGCCTGACAGAAGTGCAGGCTGCTCATCTAGAACAAGCTCTCCACTGCTCCCAAAACAGGTAGGGACACCACCCCATAGCCCTCTACCACAAATTGACTACTTTTCTTGGCAAAAGACCACGGTAGAATATTAAGAGTCCAAGATTCTTGAGAAACCCCAACCTAGTGTTTGGATTTACACAAAAAGGAGCAGAACTAACCTTCTCAGGCAGAGTTCCATATTTAAGGAGAAAGAAAAATGAAAGTGATTGTGTTGATATGTGCTAAGAGCCTTATTTCCTTGCCCTTCAATGTGCAATAATGACACAAATGACTCAAAATAAATAGACTTCCTATTGGCAGAGTGCATGGTAGGAAGTGAGGATTGGCACCGGACATGAGAGTTCTCAGGACGTAGGGAACATGGCCAGAGACAAACACAGAAAATCACTACAAAACGTGAACTCCAGCAGCAGAACCACCATTGAATGGATTTCTGAGTACATCGAATCTTCCCTCAAGGCCCTGAAATTTTGTAATGGATTTCCATCTATGCGACGTGGTAGGATAAAACATAAATGGTAAATCAGGAGAATAGACTTCATAGCATATTTCCCTTATTAAAATCACAGAAGCAAAGTTTTGAATCCAGAGTCTGGTACTTGCTTCCTGTTTGTTCAAATTACCTACCCTTCTGAGTCACTGCTAAACGCAACACGTAATCATATAATGTTTTTGGTGATGGAACTATTGTTTGTCTTAGCATGTAGCGAGTCCCTTAAATATTGTCTACATTTTATTTTGAAATCCATCAACAAGTATCTAGAGTGCAGGGAAATCCTACATGGTTTTTTCTGCAGAATGTACGGAATAAACTCTGATGTCTCTCCAAGCTCTTATGGATGATAATTCTGTGAATGTCAGACAATGATCCAATTATGATTATATATATATATGCATTATGATTGTATATATATGAAATATAAACTCTTATTTGCCAATGCATTCATTCATTTAATAAAGATTTACTGATCATCCAATAGATTCCCTGTGCACTGGCTCACTCTTGGGGTAAAATGTATATAATATCATTTCTGATCCCATTACTATGTGTTGTGATCTCCTCAAGTGCAAGGCATGAATATAAATCTAGTGTATGAAAGTACTTTCCTAGCTCCTGATGTGAAAACATGAATCAGGCATGGGCCTACCGTCTAAACGTTTTTTGACCCAGAGATAGTTATGTGATTCAAGACCTCCAATTTAGGTGGTCCTCCAGCATTGATATGTCCATGCTGAGAGGGTAAGAAAGCCATTCTCTTAGTCTGAGGTCCTAATGATAATGGTAACTTCCTTCGATGCTATATGCCAGGCCATCCGTTCAGTATTTTAAACATAGTATCTCTGATCTTCAAAACATTTCTTAAAGACATATATTATGATCTCCATATTAAACACGCTATACAGTATATACTATTTTCTACAATGTGACCTCATTACTAAATTTAGGATGCTGGACTTCTACCCAAGTACATAAGACACCACAATCCATGTACTTCTAATTGCACAAAGATAATTTGAGCTTAAAGTGCTGATCTGGGTGTCTATTTGGAGCCATTAGCCATGTGGTTTAAGAACTTAAAAGAGAGACCTGGTTTAGAGATGCATATTTGTGTGTCATCATGATCTAGGTAAAATCTGCACACAAGGGAAGGATGAGAATAGACATTCAGGCAGGAAATATTGGAGAATGTCTCTTCATAAATGGAAGTTGATAAGAGATTATCAAAGGCATAGAAAAGCTGGAAACAAAGCAGCAACAGTTGGAAAAATGAAGAATTTCCAAAACCAGAATGGAGCACATCAAAGTAAGAGGAAAATGAACAAAACTTGTTCACCCCCCTGAGGAGCATGCTGCAGGAAACTTCTGTTTTTGTAGTTGGTTTGGTTTTGGGTGGGATAGTATAAGCATCATGTATTATTCCTGAAGGTAATGGGAGGACTTGTGAAAACTGAATACGTTGATGCCAAGGTCAAGTGTGTAGCTAGAGTGTACAAGCCTCCTCCACTCTGTTAGCAAGAATTGTCTTTTTTTCTGAGAACACATTGTGTGTGCTTAATTCTGTTTTTTAATTGGGCCTGGTTCCTAGAATGTTCAGAATATCCCTCTCCATGATAATGTGATTGAACTGCGAGGAGAAATATCACCCAACCATAGCTAACCAGACTCTTTCCATGGAATGACATTGAGGGCCAGGTGATAATGCACCTCACTATCCTATTGTCTTTTGAGTTTGAAGGAAGAGTTAAGCCTGTAGGTGTCAGCGACCATCTTACCCGGGTGCTTAGCTGAAGAGGTCCAAATAAGGATTTCTACTCAGAAAGGAAGCAGAGGAGAAACACGGAGAAAGACATAGAGCTCAGTCCAGATTGTATAAGCCTTTGCAAACAGAGGTGCATTTGGATTAAAGAATTGCTCACAGTAGCTTAAGCCAAAAAGGTGACTAGACTCTGAATAATAATAAGGATGTGATTCTCCGAGCTCTTCCCACCTCTCCTTCATATCACAGAGCGCATGGTCCAATAAAGCCACATGCACAGAATAACAGAGGAATCACCCACAGGTTGCTAAGAAACCTGGAGTGTAGTCCATGAAGACGAGGTTGTGAAACTAAATAAAGCCAGCCATAATTTCCTGAATGATGATCTGAAGAAAAGACCCACAACTTCTCAATCTTCAGTTATAGATTAAATTGCCATCAGATTTATAATTTATAAATTGATATCCAAACATTCTATACATACTTAACACTTTTCCAAGCTGTTGGTTCATTAAGAACCCCATATATTCCAATGCCCTCAACTCACATATTTGAAACTGACCCTGATTTCCACGTTTCCCCTTAGTCTTATCTATCAGTTTGTCTAATTCTCAGACTCATCATTCAGTGAATCACTAACCCAGGGCCTAAAATATAGTAAGCAATTTGCATGTATTAACCATCACGAGAGTTTTATGGTGTAGGTATAATTAGTTCCATTTTGAATTAAATAATCTGAGGTTTAGAGAGAGTAAATAACTTGACCAATGCAGCCAGTAATGGGCCTAGCTGACACTTCTATATAATAATTCAGGAGGCTATGAACAGCAGAACCATATAAAGAAATACATTTATGAAATGAGAAAATATATTTGGCTTTCAACAAAAGAGAGTTTTGGAGAAGGATGAGGGCATATACTGAGTTTACAATAGCCACCTTTTAGATAGTGGAACATTTATTAAGTGAACACAGACATCTCTCTCTGAACCAGGCTGCTGTTACCATGAGAATAGGGGTGGGTAGCAACCTGTGTCAGGGATGAGGGGTCTGGATATATAACAGCATCTGCTTCATTCTGTTAAGCCTGGCAATGCAGGGTCCAGCTGGCTCACATAAATCAAGAACTAATGTGGGAAAAAGTGCAATAAGTACCGTGAAATCCAAGATGCCCAGTTCTGAAAGTTTTGAACAACTCAGAACATTATGTGGCACTGTTATTGTTGATATTACAGCTTTTGGGAAGTCTGAAAGCAGACTAAAAAGAAAAAAAATTGTAGGTATTCTCAATTTGTTTTAAACTTCCCAAGCACACGATAAATTAAATAATAAAGGAGATATAGAAACCTTACCACAGCAAAGTATGCTTTGCACATAAGTGGTACCTATTTCATGGGCAGTAATTCTAGAAGTTATGACATCCAAGATGATAACACCCAGCAGATCTGAGATCCGAGTGAGAGCGCTCAATCCCAATTCCATCTGCTTGGCCAGATGGCAAAGTGCACTGAATGTCTCCAAGCCTCCCAGTCCTCAGTGCCCCATCAGCACATTGATTTCCTGATAAGAATATAGGAAAGGTTTTGGGGAAAAAGGGTTTTGTATTTTTACAACGAGTGTGTTGACAATAAGTCTATGATTCTTTCTGACATGAGCTTAAGAGTAATGAATGAATGCTTGTACGATGACTCTCTTTATAGGAAGAAAGATGTGTATGACCTGAAAATAATAAAAGATGTCAAGTATATTGAAGTGTGGTGCAGAGAATTTCATTTTATTCTCAGAGAAGCAGGAGACAATCTCAAGAAGCCATAAATCTCTTTGTCTTCCTTTAGATCATCAAGGTTCTATGATGGTCTACCTGGTTGGGTAGAAAGTGTCATTGGCACAAAAGAAAGAAAAAGAAAAGAAACAAATGTGAGCATCTTCCTGCAAGAAAAAGGCTGCTCGGCATTTTGACACTGGAAATTCAAAGTAGAAAATCCATACTGTTGTGATAATTACTGTCAGACATGGAATGTTGAGGTAGGGAAGAAAAAGTGGCCACGAAAATAGAGTGGGCTTAAATTCAAGCCCAGTTAATATTTAGGTAAGTTGAACTCTCTCTTCCTCAGTGTTCCTGTCTATCAAATGATCTTCTCTCTTAGGACATCTGGTGTATGCAATAGGCCAAGCATAGGGACTGGCATGATGAAGGTAATTTGCAAGGAGCACTTACAGTGAAAGTGAGATAAAAATAAGAAAAAAATGATTAAATAGCATGAATGCAACAGCATGGAAACAATATTGATCATTTGTTTGATACTTGAAAACTTGAAAAACACTTTCAATGTAGAAAATAGTTGTATCATAAATAACTGAATTAACAAATGAATTAATCATTCACTCGTATAGGTTCAACATTAGTGGAAAAGTTAGATCTGGCCCTGCACTTAGGAAGATTTCCTTTTAAGGGTATTATTTCTGCTTATAGGGGAAATGACAAGGCTCTGGAAGACCGATTTCCTGAAGGTCCCAAAGCTAGTAAGTGGAAGAGCAGTAACATCTGGACAATGTCATCTCACTCCCATAAAGTCCACGTGCCCACCCAGCTCCACTGAGTGCATGACGGTAAAATGAAGGGGTTCCAGCAGATATCTGGGCTATAAAGACCAAATGAGATTTGAAACATGGGTTCAAAGAGCTGTAGGTTTCTTTTAATGAATGCAGATCAGAACTAATGTCAACATCACTGACTGAAGTGAGAGTCAGTCTACTCCAGTGCCTGACTAAAGTATCCCCTTTTCGAAGATGCCTCCCAAGATGAACTGTGAATCTTATGCCTAAGACTTGATCGAAAGCTGCTCAGAGAGAATGTTATACTGAAACGTGCTACATTCAAAACCTAGTTCAGCCTTTTATTAGCTGTGCATACTTGGAGACGTTGCCTAAACTCTAACTCTTAGTTTGCAAAACAAGGATGCAAGTCTTTCTGCAAATATTTCTGTAGCAATACATACACAACAGGCCTTCTGTGCCTCATAGCTATTTTTCACTAGTAAATTGTTCATGTTAAGAATAGCCCAGATCTGAAGCGGAAATATAATATCAAGGGGTCCACAGAATCAGTGAGAAATCCATTGAACCTAGTTCTGAGAGCACATTTGGATCCTGACATGGATCTTAATGGACCTCCTCTCCTTCTCTCTCTTCCTCCCTCCAGCCTTCCCTCCTTCCCTCTCTCCCTCCCTCCCTCCCTCCCTCTCTCTCTCTCTGTCTCTTGTCTGTCTCTCTCTCTCTCTCTCTTAGGCTGCACAGCTTCTGCGCCTTCTCCCCATATCTTGGAAATCTCCCATCACTCACGAATTTGGGTGGGAATTCCAGACTTCCAGGAGAGAGGTTTGGAGGGAGCAACAGTGGAGCTGTTACCAAACCATCACCAAATCAGGATCTGAATCTGCTCTCTGAGCTGGATTCAATGGATTTCTCATTGATTCTGTGAACCTCTTGATATTCTGCCATTATTTCTGTTTAAGCCAATGGAAAGTGTTTTTTTGTTAATCAACCAAAATTTCAGGATAGAAACAGTATTGAGAATGAGAGCTTAAAATTTAGTGAGACTTACACTAAGAACACAACAGTGGACAACTATGGCATAATGGACATTGATGGAGAACTTAATTGCAAATCAAAGTTAGAAGAATATGCGTAGCATGTTATCCATGCTGGTGGTAATGTGCTCTTATCATTGGGGGATTCACTCAGCACACAATTCAAATACATCCAAAAAAATACACACTAATCCATCTGAGAAAACAGTCTGGAATGCAGACATCCAGTATAAATATCAGTTTCCAGAATGGGCTTCTGAGCTGCATAATATAAGAAGCCAGAATTGTAACAAAGAACATACAGTCATGGAATTCGGGCAACATTTGTCTAAAACAGGTGAACTCTCACTGCTGTGGGGTTAAGATAAGTCACTTAAATTCATTTCAGGGATTCTATCTTCTCCCACTCACGCAGCAGTTAACCTTCTAGAGATGCTGGGATGGCAGTTCCTTAAGGGCAGAGAGAATGCTTTATTTGTCTTCATTCTCCAGCTTCAAGCAGTGTCTAGAGCATAATAAATGCCCAATAATGTCTGTGTAAGTAATAAAAGAATGCAAGAGGCAGGAAGTTGGGGAGGACAAATCTTGAAAATCGTTGGAGAAAATAATACCGTAATAAGGAGGTATTATTCTACATTTCTTTAAGGCCATTTACCTCAAAGAATTCTTCCCGACATATTCAAAGATAAGTCCCTCCTCCCCAAGACTTGTGTCTTAAAAAACATGATGGCTAAACTGTCAATATGATAAATTCTCATCTATGAAAAAGGTGAGTCTGAAGTTAAGGGTAATTGAAATCAGTTCAAATGGGATACCTATAATGAAGAATTTTGAGTCTAAAACTGAATAATATACCTTGGGAGGAAAATATTCCAGAACCCTCATAAGAAATTTTGGGAGGTGACATGAATGGATCAGGCTAAGTGTCCTCATTTGTAAGTTAAAGGAGTAGAAATGGAGAATAATCTTTAAGATCACGCCTGCCCATAACACTGTCATAGGACATCTGAACTCTTAGCCTCCAATACTGGGTTCACCATATATGAACTGTGTGTCGATGGACAAACTGTATTTATTAACTCAATTTTTTCCTTCATAACCACAGCACAAAAGTTCTCATAAGTTTATTAAAAAGCTTACCACACTCCTGGCACTAGTAAGCATCCAGTACATATTACCTCTAGTGGTTGTTTGTTATTTTCATTATTGCTATATTAGTTGTTGCTTTCATTGTTACTGCAGCACAGAATCATGTACAATGTGCCAGGACATTACACAGATTTTTCCACCTACATCCATGCTCAGTTGAAGTCCAGAGTCTATAGATTTATAATTTCCTTCTCTTTTGGCAAGGAAGCCATCCATCTTTTCATACTCCAAAATTTTCTTCTGCTCTTCTATTAAAATCTTCATACAGCTTCAAAAGACGTGCCAGCATTTTAGTGAGCATATCAGCCTAGCAGTTCTGAAATACAATGTTCTCATTATGCATGTGTGTGTGTGTGTGTGTGTGAATTTCTCTGCACAGATCATGCTTTCCTTGACCCATTTAGTGAAAAAACTAGGATCTGTCACCCTGACTATACTTGGTGAGGGAAGTTACCCATTGATGGTTTTGCTGCTGCTAATACTGTTGGCGGTGGTGGTAGTGTTACGTTTTCATGTGGCAAATGCATTTACACAGATATAATTCTTGAAGATGTTTGCTTCAAACTAGTCTTCTGAAAATGAATAACTCTAATTGGCTTATAATTAGTCATATATTATCAATTTCCAATTTTTCTTCAGGGTAAACTTAAGAGAACAAAGCTTTACTGCTGACTATCTACTACACGGCAGGCTCTGGATGTATTTTACATGCAGTTTTCCCCATTTTGCAGATGAGGAAACTGACATTCTTAGACCTTAAGCCACCCACACCAGCTCACACCTCTTGTAAGTGATCCAAATTCAGATATTTTTGGCTCAAAGCCTGTGCTTTTTCCACTCAACCGACCGTCTCTAGTGGCAGCTACAAAGGACTACTTATAGCTGATTTTACTCCTAACAAAGGAGAAATTGCATTCTCTGTGTGTGGAGCTGTAACACACACGCCGCTTCTTGCCTAAAAGCCTCCTTTCCTCCCTCCTGCCAATCTTTACCTTTTAATCCCTGTTTGAGTCTGCAAAGTGGAGAACCGCAGGCAAATATTTATTCATGAAATGAGCCAGTTTTTTCCCATTTCTAGCCCATCCAAAACTGCTCTAGTTTCTCCTCAAACTTTTGAATAGCAATTTGCTTCTGGACTGAAAAAAAGCAGAGAGAAATAAAGCAACCCAGCTCAAAGCCAGAGCCAGAAACGATGTGGGCCCAAAGTAGAAGTGTCTTCAGTAGTAGGCACTGCAATAAATCTTTGCTCCTGACAACACAAATTTCAGATATTAAAGATGAGACATCATATAGGACTTTTAGAATTGGGGTAAAAGGCTTCCTTCATCCCCTGTGGATAAAGAGACATAAGCAGAGTGAAAAGTGACCTTGAGAAACAATAGTAAGGCCAAGTTCCAGGTAGAGTATGTCATTAAATTAAAGGTTTTCTCACTAATTAGTAAATTAAAAACCTTTACTTACAGAGCAACACAAATTCTAGATAAAGATCAACAGATACTTCACACGGTGCCTCAACTTACCGTCATGCACCCACGGCAGACATCACTAATTGATCAAGGCACTTGTTCTCACTGGGCCAGGATTAGCCTAAGCATCCTTACAGACACGTCCTTCCAACCAGCCTCCATCAATCAATTGGAACAGGCACTAAGGAAAAAAATCTTTGTGCCAACCCAAACATAGAAAACAGGGAATACGAATGACTATGAGTTTTTTTGTTTTTCTTCTTTTTTTTTTTTTTAATTTACCTCCTGTTTCTTCTATAATATCAGGTACTATTCTTTTTTAGGAGGTGATGGATATGTTTATTACTTTGATTGTGGTGATGAGTTCACGGGTGTATGCATGTGTCCATAGGTCCAAGAGCATCAAATTGAATACATTAATATGTGCAGTTATTATATATGAATTATGCCTCAATAAATCTATTAAAAATGAAAAATTAAAATGATAGATGAAGTCATCTACTAGATAGAATGAGGAAGTAAAAGAAAGGACTTACTTAAGAGCACCCAAATATTTAATTACAGGTGCTCACAGAGTCAGTCACTGTTCTAATCAGTGAATATCCCCACGGTTTCAGAAATCCTTGAAGACTATCAACTAAGAGGTACCTTTCAGCCATTAGTTTATTCCACAAATGTGCACTAAGCACCTGTTTCAAGCCAGATACTGTGATACCTCCTGGAGAAACTGAGATGAATCTTGTCTGGTTCTACCCTCAAGGTAGACTAATTTACTCCATTTTCATATCCTTTGTTGAAATTCCAGCATAAAGAAATATGCTTCTTTTCTTCTTTCAAACCCTTATAAAAGGATTTTACTTGAAGTATGTACAAAATTTGATACACTACATCCAGAGACAATCTGAACATAGGAACTAGAGGATAGAAGTAGAAAGAGGAGCATAAGAAGGTAGAAGATACTCTGGATTGTATAATAAGGCATTGCAACCTTATAGAAACATGAGGGAAAGCACATGAACCTCTAGGGAAGACCTGGGGAGGGCAAGGACTGGAGCAGGAATATATGTTTAGAAGGGCTTACAGGATGTAACCCAGTGTGGGTATTCCATATAGGAACCCAAGGATGTGCCCCAGAATTGGACAGGCAGCTAGGGATTTC
This sequence comes from Tapirus indicus, assembly GCA_031878705.1. Lineage (NCBI taxonomy): Eukaryota > Metazoa > Chordata > Mammalia > Perissodactyla > Tapiridae > Tapirus > Tapirus indicus. Next base: position 23,206,970 of record CM062927.1, on the reverse strand, counting down.
TGCTGTCTCATAAATTCAAGGATTCAGCATTTCACATCTCTGCTTCAAATGCAGGAGCATCAGTTAATGGTTAAGAACACAGCCCTACTGACTTCACACTCTTTCTATTGTTTACCAACTGTGTCATTTTGGGCAATTTGCTTTAACTCTATTCACTCCAGTTTCCTGATGTGTCAAATTTTCATTGTAATAATAAAACCACTCTTTGGGAGTTTTTGTTTGTTTGTTTTAAGAATTATGGTAGTATTTATAAAGCCATCAAAACCAGAGTCCACAATCTATGACCCTCAGGCCAATTATGGTCAATCCTCTTTTAGTAAATAAAGATTTGTTGCAACACAGACACACCCATTCATTTGCATTATGTCTCAGATTGCCTTCTCTCTCCAGGGGCAGAGGTGAATAGCTGCAACAGAGCCTGCATTGTCCACAAGACCTATGATATTTACTATGTAACCCTTTCTAGAAAAGTTTGCCAACTCCTGAACTCCTCGCATAGAACTGCCAAGATTATGTGCATTTTTCTTAAAACACAGTATCAAAAAAATTATTATACAGTGCAGACATACTCTCCTGTCAGATATCAGATGTCTAAAAGAATAAAAACACCAAATTCGGAAAGATCTGGGTTCAAAACCAGTTCTGCAATTTACTAGCAGGGGTACCTTGAACAAGTTACTTGATCTGTCTGTGGCTCACTTCCTCATCTAAACAGTAAGGAGAGATAACAATATTACCTATGCCAAAGATTAAATGAGAGAATATTTCCAATTAGTGAGCTGAGTATTTTTCAATATGTTTAGGAGTAATACATCTATCTTTTTCTGCATCTTTTGCTCATTTTCATTTGGTTTTTACTTACTAATTTTAGTTATTTGTTATATATTCTCATGAAAATCCTTTGTCAGTTACGTATGGCAGATACCTTTTCTTTTTCCCATTCACTGTTTTTCTAACTTTATAATCCTTAAACCAAAGTTCTTAACTTTAATGTAGCAAAAATTATTAATTTTTCCCTTTAAGGTTTACATAATTTGTTTGTCGCTTAATGAATGCTTCCCTACCAAAAGGACATAAAGATATTCTCTCAAATGCCTTCCCAAACTTATACCTTCCATACTTAAGGCTTTCATCCATCTGAAATTGATTTTGTGTGCATGGCATAAAATGGGAAATCATTTTTTTCCATATGGATAATTAATTGTTCCTGAGCTATTTATCGACTAGTCCATCTTTCATCACTGACCTGTAATGCTATTTCAGTTATATATCAAGTTTCTGTGCATGCAGTCTCTTTCTGGGCTCTTTAATCCATTCCACTGTCTACTTGGCTCTCAGTAAGCCACTACTAGAATACACATTCCCTTTACAATGGGTCTTGATATATGAAGGTGAAAGCACCAACACTATTTTTTTTAAAGAATAATTGTCTTTTTCAAATGCGGAGACTCGCAACAATTTCTGCTCTATTCCCCGTACATAACGAGCCTGAAATCCCCTTGCAGGGATGGTCTGAAATGCTACATGGGAGTGAAGTATCTCTCTGACGAGCCATGAGACATTCTAATCCTGCGGTAACCAACCCTGTAGCCACTGGATACCTGTGGCCCATTAAATTTGTATTAATTAAATTTAATTACAACTAAATACTCAGTCACACCACCTGCATTTCAAGTGTTCAATAACCACAAGTGTCTAGTGTTACCATATTGGAAAACACAGACATAGAACATTTTCATTATAGAAAGCTTTATCAGACAGTGCTGTTTTAGACCCTTAACGCAGAACCATCAAAGGAAGCAGGTTTATTCAAGTGCAAGAAAAGATTGAAGCAATAAACCCAATAACGTCTTCTGATTTTCAGGTTTTTTCTCATCTTCTACATTACCCAACATTTGGGTTTCTAGAAAATCTCTACATGTAATGTCTTTGTTGCTGAATACAGTGACCCTCATTCCAGTAGACAGAGAGCTGAAAAACAAAGGAGGAATCATAAAAGCCTCACGAGTAGACTGGACCTTAGAGCTCCCCTATGCAACTTTCTCACCCTTTGGATATTTGAATCCCCTGGGTGAGTTCCGGGATAAGTGACCTCTGCTTGTACATGCCTGGTGAAAAGACACTCAGTCTCCTCTTAGGCTCTCTAGTCACCTTGAAGCAGCCATAAAAGGCAACAAGTTGTACTATATGCATATAGGTAACAACAAAAGGAAGAACAGGTGCGATTGGGGGCTTAATGAAAGTGTCGTCTGTGCCACCCCGGAAATTATGAGAACTGAAGCTGAGTAAGAACTGGAGATGTGTCTCAGCTGAGTCATCACACTAACAGGGTCCAGAGGTGATGTAGAGTAGAAGTGCATTATCTATGTGAGCTGGAGGCAGGGAGTCCAGGACTATGTGAAGGCAGATTACAGAGTCAGAATAGGTAATGCGGGAGATTCTCTAGCTCAGTCATGGATTCTATGGGCCACTGGCTATGAAAGAGCTTTCAAGAACACCTTGAATGCTTTTGCCTTGGAAGGTCATTTACAATTAAAAGAATCAGGAAGAGGCATCAGGGTATGGAATACTGGAAATGTGTCTAAGCATCTCAATGTAATTTTTCTAACTCCTATTTTGTGACTGACTCCTCAGAGACAAATTCAGGTAGGCTGGCCTGCCTATCATTCACAACAATAATGGAAAAGTAATGAGGAATAATGGCCTAAGATTGGCCTTTCAAACAAATATCTCCTCCTCCTAACTCCCCAGGGGAGTTAAACAAAACTGTGTTAACATAGGAGGGAATCTACTCTCTCGTACTAACTCATAATGAAGTGTTTACAAGAATAAATAAACGGTTGAAAATGTATTGGGTTTTCACAATGGGTCAATTTGGAGACATCATGTCACATATTCCTTACAATAACCATAGTAAGGATTATTACCCCCATTCAGTAGGGGAGAAAACTAAAACTTAGTATGTAGGGGAGCTGACATTCAAATATTTTCTGGCTGATTTTGTAGTCTCTTACTTCTCTCATTACAATATGATGTCAAAAACATGACTCTCCCCACTTCTCAAATTATAATCCAGCAAATGTTTTACATTGGTAAAAATACTCAGTCTCTGAAAATTGTTCACCCTTATAAAGTTTTTATTTTTATTTTTATTTTTCGTGAGGAAGACTGGCCCTGAGCTAACATCTTTTGCAAATTTTCACCTTTTTGTATGTGGGACACTGCCACAGCATGGCTTGATGAGCAGTGCATCTGGCTGTGCCCAGGATTTGAACCTGCAAACCCAGGGCTGCCAAAGCAGAGCATGCAAACTTTACCACTATGGCACTGGGCCAGCCCACCCTTATAAAGTTTTTGTTTGGATATTAATCAAAATACTAATAGTTAGAATTTACTAAGTGTTAACTTCATTCCAGGCACTTTTATGAATTGCTTCATTTAATTGTCACAATAACCTTATCAGGGATATAATATCATTTTCATAACTTTCCAAATAAGGAAAGTCTAATTAGTAAATTTCCTAAATTTACATTGCTAGTAAATGGCCCCAGTCTCTCCAACTTCATGTCACTAAGAGCCCAGGGTGTGATCAAGTTATTCTATATTTATTCTCAGAGAACAAGACTGCTCAATTAACAGAAACATCCCATCATCACAACACTCAGAAGATTCAGGACATTGCTGTTATCTGCTCCTCGTTCCTCTAGGTAAGATCTGCACCGAACTTCCATAGGAAATTATTTTTGAAAGCAAAAGGAAAATTAAACATCAGAGGTTGTATTTAAAATAAAAAAAAAACACCTAACTCAGTGCCCAAACAGCCCTCAACACAGAAACGTCTGTCCTAAAATTTTAACTAGTGGTTCTACAAAGAATTATCTTCTAAAGAATGAACACTCCCTAAGAACAGAACCAGAGTCGGTGACAGAATTGGAATGCAAGGCAGCTTGACCTCGAAAATATCTACAAAATATGACTTTCTATCCTTGATTAAACAGGTGCTCCTTAAACCAAGCCCTGCATTTTAATCATAAATATTTGTGTAATAACAACATAAAACTGCCCCAATCATATGCAGCAGTAAGTGACAAAACAGCCACTTACCCCAGCCAGTCTTCTTGAGTTCCAAATACCAAAAAAAAAAAAGAAAGAAAGAAAGAAAAAGAAAAAATCCAGCATGTTCAGGTGAAAACAAGTTGACTGCATTTGTTGTAACACAGTTTGATGGGAAGTTTTTAAAATGATGCTTTGTTATTAATCCTAATAATAAAGATTGTTGGCGAACTATTTGTTAGCAATTTTTAACTTTGTGGCTCAAACTCCTTCAAAATTGTATAATGTTATCCAGGAAATCCCAATGTTAGGCTGAGCAGTGACAGAAAGACAGCTACTGGGTCCAGTAAGATCACACACGAGATCACTGCATCAATATCATTTCGTTCCAAAAGGAACTGGCTCTTTAGGCAAGAAAAAGAACGAAAGGACCAGGGTACAGATCAGACTCAGATGGAGTGCCTGAAAACACGCTAGCAGTTTTTCTTTGGTCTGTATTTGGGCTCACAGACAGAGAAAGTTCCTTTGATCATAGAAGACCTGCAAGTAACTAAAGACTTCTGCAGACCCTTGGAAGTGAATTGGCTAAGAGACTAGTTCGAACACCTAAAGGGGAAAGATAAAACAGGTAGAAGAAAAATAAAAAAGATGTTGAAAGCATTATTTCACACATCCGTACTCTTTTGGCAAGGGTGACTAGATGCCATGAAGCACTGTTATATTTAGACAAAGAGGGTGATTCAAAATATTGCAGATAAATCGATACCATGATTGATTGAAATGAGTTTCCCCACACAGGGGTATTGGTTAGCGGTAAAGTGCTAATGTTAGTCTGAGCAGCCAGCTTTGATGGACTGGTCAACTCCCAAGATATGGGGAAATATTGAGATTCACGGCAACTTCAACTCGATGCCCTAAAGAAGCAGACCATCTGGGCCCTGCGAGAGCAAGGTACACATCCAGACATAAAACTAGTGCCGAGGGCCCCATCTCAGATCTCCTGGAACATCTTTTTCAGAGATGTGCTTGTGTAGCCCAAAGCCCCAGTTCCTGCAGCTACGAACCAGTAGTGTGTTCAGACCGCCATCCTTAGCTCCTATGATTGATCAGGGCGGTGATGAAATAAATTAACTGTACGGAATTGCATTAGAGCCCAGGGCATGAAGAACATGCACTTGTTTCTATTCCTTCTTTTGTATTCCTGTTCAAACAAATAAGCACTCTACAAACATTAAGTCGCTCCCATAATCCATCAAGACTGTGCTAGGGGTACCCTTTTCTTTGAAGTCTGTGTTAAACTTAGGATCCTATTATATTATATGATTTGTCCGAGGCAATGATTTTGTCTTTGGGAGAACCCGGAATGCAGAAGCCTGAATTCTAATACTCTTAGAAAGGTAAATATCACATGCTAGTGAGAAGCTGGCTAAGTCTCCAGAGATGGACAAGCATAGGTCCAATCCCTATCTCTCCAACTACTGGAGCTTTTACTATGAGCGGTGTATGTAATCTCTTTATTAGAAGACTTAACTGATAGGTGCTATTATTTTTCCCATTTCTGAGATAAGGAAACAAAAAATTGATGGTTCACACAGCGTTTGGCACAGCGCAGTAGTAATCATTAAATTACTACTGGGTGGGGTATTATTGCTAGCTATTATTATAACAGACTAAGAAAAGGGCCACTAAACCAGATTACATTAGTTAATACCATGTATTCCATTTATCAATTTAGATATCATTAGCTAGATCCTTTAACAAGCAATTCACATATTTTATCTCAAATCCTCTTAACATTCTGATAAAGTGGAAGGTATTCCCATTTTACGGATAAGAAAAACTGAGCGAGTCAAGTGTAAAAGCGCACATTAGCTGAATAATCTTCAATAGAGCCAAGATTTGACTCCTAGCCTCTGTGACTTCTCTAAGAATATGTCTTCACTAACAATATTCAGATAAAAATCATGTATGCAGGGGCCGCCTGGTGGCGCAGCGGTTTAGTCCGCGCTTGGCAGCCCGGGGTTCGCGAGTTCGGATCCCGGGCGCCCGCCAACGCACTGCCTGTCAGCCATGCCGTGGCGGCGTCCCATATGAAAAAAGTAGAGGAAGATGGGCACGGATGTTAGCACAGGGCCAGTCTTCCTCAGCAAAAAGAGGAGGATTAGCGACGGATGTTAGCTCAGGGCTGGTCTTCCCCACAAAAAAAAAAAAAAAAAAAAAAATCATGTATGCAGACCCTAAACCAACTTGGCGAGTTCAGGAATCCAATTTTCTACAAACTGCCAGAGTTAGCATCTTTAAGTCACTTTAGGTAAGCAGGAGCGGAAGGAGAGGAAACACATCTATTAAGGTACCGCCATCTGCCAGGCGGGGGATGAGGCACTTCTGTGCTCTCTGTCTGTACTACAGATCTTCCTTTTTGTAAACTTCTGCTCTCATTTCCTCATAGAAACACATAGTAGCTGGAATATAAGTGATCATAACCTTCTAAGATGCTCTTAACACCTAATGCAAATGCAAAAAGACTCAACTTAGGCAGGCAGTAACACGACTTGAAATTTCTGTAGCACGGGGGAAATTTACAACATGCTTTCACATATTTCACTTTACTCAGTACTGAAAGCAACATTTGGAGGCAGATGGGGGATATAGCATCATCTCTTTTACAGGTGAGCACGATAGAGTTTCTGAAAGAATAAGAGTTTTGCCCAAAGAAACACAAATTAAAGAAAAAGGTGGTGCTCCAGCCTTTTAACCATTTTGCTAAGTCAGAAAACTTGGGAGCCAGCCCTGATAGTCTAGTGGTAAAAGACTCCACTTTGGCTGCCCGGGTTTGGTTCCCAGTCACAGAACCACACCACTCATCTGTCAGTAGCCATCCTGTGGCGGTGAGTCATGTAGAAGAACTAGAAGGACTTACAACTAGAATATACACCTATGCACTGGGGCTTTGGGGAGGGAAAAAAAGAGAGAGCGAGAGAGAAAGATTGGCATCAGGTGTTAGCTCAGGGTGAATCTTTCCCAGCAAAAAAACAAACCAAACAAACAAAAAAACCCCCCCAAAACAGGTTCTTCAAAAGCAAAAAAGATAACTTGGGTGTTATCCAAGACATTCTCTCTCTTTCTTTCTTTCTCTCTCTCTCATCTAATCTGATTCCTAAAATCTGCCAATCCCAAAATTTATCTACTACCTTGGAGAAGAAAGCTGCTTTTAAGAGACAACAGGGAGTCTAATGAAAGCTTTTTTAACTTGCTGGCCAGTCAATATATCGAATGCATCCCTGCAACCACCTGCTTCCAGCAAAAGATATGCTAAACCTTTTTGTGTGCAGGTCATTTTTGAAGTAAATAAAATACAAGGGAATATACCCCATTTGGGGCTCTGCCATAGAAAGGAATATATGTAGTTTCAAGCTCCATACCAAAGTGAGGGAAAAAATATCTTTAATATGTGGTTCAGAGAATAAAAATTCAACAAAGGCAAGGAATTAAAGCCCTGAGATTCATTCATCTAAAACAATATTTATTGAGCACCTACCTAGGACGTGCTGGGGATACAGCAGTAAACAAGAAAAAATGGATCCCTTATCCCCAGTTAGCTTACCTTCTGGTGGGAAAGACAGATTTTTTTTAATATGCATACAGAGTTCAAAGAGAAACTTCTATATGTATATAATGACTCCAGAAAACATCTGGGTTCGATAACTCTCTCAGATCAATTTCCTCCTTTCCATATATCCTGTCACCACTGTATTTCTAACTTCAAACACAACTCAACACGTTAACTGAAAGAGGAGACAATTGCCCTTCCTCCTTTCAGTATTTCCTCTTGGAATCCCTTTTTAAAATATTTATAAGAGTAATCTTTTCACTCTAAAAGGATTTGTTAATAGTTATAGTAGTAGTAAAGATATGTGGTAATATCAAAAACAAAATATATGGGGACTGACCTGGTGGTGTAGCGGTTAATTTTGCATGTTCTGCTTTGGCAGCCCAGGGTTCATCAGTTAGGATCTTGGGTGCAGACCTACTCAATGCTCATCAAGCCATGCTGAGGTGGCGTCCCATATAGAACTATAACTTTACAACTATGATACACAACTATGTACTGGGGCTTTGGGGAGAAAAAAAAAAGAGGAATATTGGCAACAGATGTTAGTGCAGGGCCAATCTCCCTAAAAAAAAATTAAAATAAAATATGTGCATGTTAAAATAATGCCAAATAGTACAAAAAAGCATGTAAAGCATAAAGTCTCCTTCCCAACCCAGACTCCTATCCTTGAATTCCTCTCTCCAGAGACAACTACTGTTATCAAGTTATATTTTGCACATTTGTGCATGTATATGTCCACATGCAAAGAAAAATTCTAATCAAACATAAGCAGATACAAGTGCAGATACTCCTTTCGTTGTTCTTTGTACACAAATGAAGGTATTTAATGAACACTATTCTGTATCTTATTTTAGAGACCAACCCTTAACATATATAGTGCTGCCTCATTCTTTTTCACAGCTGCATAATATTCCACAGAATGGTTGTATCAAAATTTATTTAGCATTCATAATAGAAATCTAATCTTACTCCTTTGCTTAAAATCTTCAATGTCTGACCCCACCCCCCCATCACATACATAACAAAGTGCAAACCCCTAGGAATACCAGGCAAAATTCATGGTGAGGAAGTGACTACTGAATAAGCTGTGGAGGAAGCAAGTGCCTCAACAGTATTACATGGTCTAATTCTGTCACTATTTTAAATTTGCATTGTCATTTCACTCTCTTGTGCCTTCAACCCCTATCCTTTCTGCTTGTAATATTGTCCCTCAATCCTATAAATCCTATATAGTGTTCACAACTCATTTTAGATTTCTGTTCCCAAGAAGCTTACCCAGACTGCAGACCCTGGGTGCAAACTGAGACAGACACGGCCCCTAAAGGTCTCCACAGCAACCAGTACTACCTTCCACTAGATCGTTTATTATACTGTATTGAGATGGTGCATTTCCTTGAGTGTCTCCCTAGTTGACTACCAGTTTCCGGGAATACAAAGACTGTGCCTTATTAATCTCTATATCAACAGGGCATAGCACAAAATTTACCTATTATAGACCAAGAACAACTCAGAGAATGACTAATATAATGTAAATAGTTTTATGACTCCAATCAAATGCTCTCTCCACGACAGACGAAAGCTACTGAAATGAATGTTTCAAGGATGTATCAGAGCCCTATTCTGAAAGTGTGGCCCCAGACCAGCATCATCAGTGTCATGTGGGCACTTGTCAGAAACGTAAATTCCTATGCCCACCTCAGAGGTGCTAAATCATAAACTCCGAAGGCGGGGCCCACCATCTAGCTTTAACAAGCCCTGTATGTGATTCTGATGCCCACTGAACTTTCAGAACCACTGTGTTAGCATATGTTTCTCAATTTTGTTTGCATCATCTATCTTCCTACAATCATTTTTGCTCCTTGCATAGACGCCCCACATTGGTAAAAGTAGCAAAAATATCACCACTCCAGTTCCTATCTCCTTCTAGAGTCTTATTGAAGTTCTAATTGTATCCCACAATAGTTACGTTCAGCAAACAAATCTGTCTGAAGGTTAGCTCTAGGTCTTAAGGAGATTAAGAAAAATGAACCAAGTTTCAAAAAAGGTGATTACTTGTGTGAAATCACGTTACTTCTCTTGTTCCCAGCCAAGGCACTTGTGGGTCAAGTTTCATTAAGGAAGGACTAGGCCTAGTATATATATAAAGAAAACATTCTGCTCTGTAAGACATCAAGAGCATTTCTTATGATAGATGATTATGAATGAGATAATGTCCCAGGATTGAACCTACCTAAAGCTATAATAAAGAAGGAAGGAAAAACAAAACAAGAAAACTAAACAAAACACAATTTATTGGAGGTTATTGAAAGCAATTCTTGTTTTCCCACACAAGATCCTCTAATTCTCAGATTCTCGGGACAAAGATGGTCTTGTGCTGGGAGCAGGCATGTTAGATCTTCCTTTTGCCTTGTACGTGTCTCATTCTTCATTCAGATAAATTGGAACAGAACAGCTTCTACTAGGCAGACTGAGGGCCTACAATCATATTTAATAATATGCTTTCTCATTATTGTTCAATCAAAATTAACAGATGTTTTCAGAAGAAAAATGTTTTCAATTTCACATGCTTTCTCATCTCACCTGCCCAACTCAGTAGATAGAATCCATCCACCCTTGGTCTTCTAATCCACTTACCCTCCAAAAAGAATTTATGAAATCTTCAGATGGCTCATACTGATCCTAATCCTACGTGAAAGTTTCCTGTGTTCTTAAATCATGCTGAAAAGACAGATCAGCCAGGCAGCGTTCAAGACATATGTCTCCTTCACCTCAAGACAAAGAAAAATAAACCTAATCCATCCTTGCAGATAAATTCATCAAAATTCAAGGCCTGTGGAAATGTTTCCTAGTGTTTTCTCTATTCCATGATTGAGAATATCTGAGCTAGGGACCTGACAGATCATCCCACCCAATCCTCAGAAGCAGAGATGGAAATAACAGCATCAGGGCTGAGACTGAATCCAGGACGGAAGAATCATGCCTTCTAGTTGAACAAGTTCTTTCACTGCCACTGCAGGAAGTGGAAAATACTGCATATGGGGAAATTTGCAAATTTGGCTTTCATCAGAGAATGACTGCACTTAAAGATTCCTGTCAACCTGTATCCAAGTGAAGCAAAGGCCTGCTCTAGCATTTTCTCCTCTGATAAGATCATTAGGACCTTCCTGGGAGATATAACACAGCACATTCAAAAATGCTCATCTACAAAAGATTTTACTTGAGAATACATGAAGTCATATAATATTAAGATTTCCTAAAGCTATAGCAGCTTTCATTCTAGTTTCCCACAAACACAGACCCAGATAAGATGGTCACCGAGAAGTAGGGAAAATTTTAACCTAAACCCATGTATGATGGTAATTTAATTTATGTAATAATTTTCAAAAGACAAGTTGAATATAATGGCAATGAGCATAGTTTATTAGAGCCCTAATGGGGTCTACAAGTTAAACAATCCTAAAATACTAGGTAGTTTAATCCCTGCTTTGCTTTCTTTCATATAGGAAGTTAATATTCTTCACACAAATATTTCATGACCATAGAGTTGGTTTTTTTAAATTATAATCCTCCTCTGATTTTCTAGTCTCTTGTCTTCAAGATCTAGATTTTCTAAAAATAGTTCATAATTCTAATGTCAAATCCAACCCCTCCCCCCAATCTAGAGTCTCCTAGAGCCTATTATCCTGATTCCCTCATTATTTCACAATCCTGCCTTATGGTACACTGTCTGAAGTAAAATAAAGACATCACATTGGAATGAGAACATGATGCATATTTCTTTGAGGCCCTGCCTGTATCACGTTACACATGCCGTCAAAATAATCGTTCAGGTACCAACATACCAGTTATTTATCTAGGCTCTTAAGGTCTATGCACTGACTATTATAACACAATATTTTATCTTGCTCCTGCTGTGTTCTTCTCCTAACAGACAACAGTTGTAAAATGATCACGGACTTCCTTAGAGTAGAATGCTAATTAATAAATATGGAAAGAATAATGGGGCTATGAAATTGCCAAGTGATCCCAAAACTATCGGATGAAAGTCTGATGAGGAATAAAATTTTCATATGATATCTCCCCACAAATAACTCATTAATTACTAAGGGCAAAACAGTAGCTTTACAGTAGAAAGACTGGACAGACACCATCTTACCCAGCTGGGCAAAGTTGGCATCATCAATATTGGGACAAAGTGATATTATGCATTTTGGGATGTGATGTACTGAGAAGAACACAACAACATGTCCACAGGTTTTTCATCCAAAAATGCATAACATGTATGTACTCACAAGGGAACAACAGATGCACAAATTGAAGAACATTCTGCAAAATAACAGGCCTATAATCTTCAAAAATATAAATTTCAAGAATGACTGAAAAATTGTTCCAGATCAAAGGAAACCAAATAGATATAGCAACTAATGCAGCATGCCATTTTGACATGGAGCAAGAGATACAAACATCTATAAAGAGCGTTATTAGGACAACTGACACATTTTTGTACGGTTACGGATGGGATAATAGTATTGTGCCAATGTTACATTTCTTGATTATGATAATGACCCTATGGTTAGAAGATATACTGCAGTATTTTGAAGTAATGGACAAAATGTCCCCAATTTGTTCCCAAATGAGTCAGAAGAAAAAAAATTTTATAAGTAGATAGATAACAAATTATAAAACGGATGGATCAAAGTGTAAATAACTTTGATGAATACAGGGGGACCCTTGTATTATTTTTCCAACTTTTCTGAAAATTTGAAGTTATATAACAATAAAAAATCTGGGCTTCTGTGGCAAATGATAACTAAAGCTGTTCATCAAATTCTACAAAGTGTCATTTTCCTCATTTGACAGACGAGTAAACTGAGGTTCAGAGATCAGGTTATTTTTTATAAGAACATACGGCTGGTTGGTGTCTGCGATGGCTCCTTTTTTTGTCAATTTGACTAGGCTAAGGGGTGCCCAGATAACTGGCAAAATATTATTTCTGGGTGTGTCTGTGAAGGTGTCTAGGGAAGAAATTAGCATTTGAATTAGTAGACTAAGTAAAGAAGATAGCCCTCCCCAAGGCTAGTGGGCATCATCCAATCTGTTGAGGAGCTGAATAGAACAAAAAGGTGGAGAAAGGGTGAATTTGCTTTCCGCTTAAGCTGGGACATCCATCTTCTCCTGCCCTCAGACACTGGCACTCCTGGTTCTTAGGCCTTTGGACTCAAACTGAGATTTACACCATTGACTCCCCTAGTTCTCAGACCTTTGGGCTTGGACTAGAATTGCATTACTGGCTTTCCTGGGCTTCCAGCTTATAGACAGCAGATGGGGGACTTCTCAGCCTCCATAATCGTATGAGACATTCCCTCATAATAAATCTCTTTTTATATGTCTATAGATATATTATTGGTTCTGCCTCTCTGGATAATTCTGACTACTACAGTGGCAGAATCAGAATTTTAACCCAGGACTGTCTGAATCTAAGATTCCCCAATCTACCATGCTGTCTTCAACCAGGACACCTTGTACCTCGACACAGAGGAAGCTAATATGGACTTCAGTAGAACCCTTTCTTGCTTCTTCTTCTGAGCTGTGCCTAAGCTTTCATCTTGTAAATAAGTGAATCATGCCCATCCTCTGCTTGGCATTACTGAGAATGCTGAGACATCCAACCTTAGCTCATGAATCAAAGGACCTCTGGGATGGGGCGTCGCACTGCCATGAACCAAGCAACTACCTGTTAGCTGGAAAAGATATTCAAGTCTCTGCTTGCTCCAGTCACCTCCTTGATCTTAGGAATGAAACTGAGCTTCTGGTTCCAAGGACTATTTTCTCTAGGACCAGATCTTATATTCTAATGGCTCACTGTGCTGAAAGATTTAATAAAATCAATAGAGCGGAAAAAGATTCAGTTGTAAGAAATCAGGAAGACAAATAGCATATGGAAGCTAAAACTAAGACACCGAGGCATGACAAAGCAGATAAGTTCAGTTAAGTACAAGAGTTTCGTTAGCAAACAGAACCAATTCATAGCCTTAGAGGGGTGAAAACTTTAGTGACTAGTGGTGCCTCTAGACAATCTGATTATCAACAATCATCAGAAAGGTAAGAATAATAAGAGTAGCAGCTACCATTTACTGAGTTTTTACTGTATGAAAGATGCTGTTCCAAGTACTTCTCATGTGCTCTCTCCTTTAATCCAAAAGGTGAAATAAACAAACATTTTACAGATGAAAAAACTGAGCTCAGAGAAGCTGCACTAACTTTTTCATGATCACGTGACTCTGGGTCTGAAGCACAAATCCATCACAATTTTGCTGGGTTATTGCATCTTTTGGAGACAGGCTATTAAAATGGAAGATTGAAATCTGGAGGCAGAAACTCTCAGAGTGAAACGATTATGAAAATCATGGAAGTTCTAGGCTACCTCTACGTGGGCAGCACTTTTAATGAAACAAAGCTTTGGAGTGAGATAGATGCATGTCAGAGGTCAGCAGATCTAGCTCCGTCTTCACTACCTTGGAAAATTTACCTAACCTCTTGGAGTATATCAGTTTCTCATTATGCAATTGAGATAAAAACACCTAACTTTTAGGTTTATTATGAGAATTAAATGAGATAATGTCTGTAAAGTGCCAGGGAATGATTATGATTTTAAAGGACTCTGGAAAAGGTAATATACATACATATAACTTTGTGTGTGTTTCTGACGTTCATATTGTACTCACTGGGTTTCTATAAAGACATGAGTTAAATATTTCTTCAGAAAAAAATAAAGTCATAATGAATCCCCTCCTTATCTCAGAAACACATGGCTTAAGGTAATCATGCTCCTCCTCTTCAGGGGAGATTGGGTTTCAAAATGTTGTGAGAGAAGGCTAGAAGAAACGAGAACATGCATTTATTTGGCCTCTAGTAACGTTAGGTGATTTTATAAGTTCAAACAACAATGATACACAGATATCTCAATTAATAAATGTTTACTATGTACCCACAGTCTGCCAAAAACTGAAAAGAAAAAGTTTGCAGTAGAGATCATGGCACAGAGAAGAGATAAAGCCTACGGCTGAAATCTTAGCTGAACCCCTTTCTCGTTTCTCTGACTGAGCTCAGTTTCACACATAGTTGTTGAGAAAAGTTAACATATGTTCTCTCATGTAATATATCTGTAGACACAAATTCCATGGTGTTTTTAGTAGAAGTAGTAATACTTGTAGTAACTATAGTAACAGTTGTTGGTGAATAATAATTATTTGTATTATATTATTATAGTTAACAATTACATAGCACGACGGTACATTATTCTAAGTGCTATTTCCTATCAACTCATTTAATGTTTTCAATAACCTGGAAGGTTAAATGACTCCCCCAAGGTCACAGCAGGTAACTGCTGTTCACTGAAGCTAGGGAGGGATTTTTGGACTCATCTATACAGGTAACAGAGAAACACAGAAATTTTACATGCAGTGGAATAATATGTCCAGTTTTGAAATTTAGAAAAATGCTTCAGATGAAACAGAGAAAGACTCGAAGAGCAGATTTGACAACCTACATGGAGAATATTGACTCATATTTTCGCACCCCCAACCCTACATTAATAAGTATACTCAGAGTTTATCAAAAAACAACTCATTCAGGATGGAATTTTCAATTCATCTTGTTTACTTGGGATTTCTGGGTTAGGATGGAGAGATGGATATCAAGAGTCCTGTGGATAATTTAAGCCTTGGAATTCAGCTAATCCAAGGTGATACGAGCATAACAAGCATAACACTGTGTGTGTGTGTGTGTGTGTGTGTGTGTGTGTGTGTGTGTACTCTTGTGGATATCAACTGGCTGTAAGTATTTCTTTTCAAAAAGTTACTCCATGGAGACAAACAGCCTGAGGTAATACACACACTACATATTCTGTTCTTGACTGGAGGCTTAACTTGTCAGTGATAATGATTTACATAGCAATGCTCTCTCTTCCTGCCTGGAAAGTTGCACTAGCTACGAGCTATGTGCTCTGTTAAGAGTCATGGGGAAAGAAATCTTTCCTATTTCAAGCTGGTTTGATTGTTAATTCTTTTCCAGGGATGATGTGAAGTCTGAATAAAGTAGGTGAATCGGTAGCAATATCGTTGCTAAGAAGATGAGTGACTATTTGGTAAATTTGTTTTAAAGAGTAAATACTCCACCACTGAATATTTCTACCTTGTTTCCTCAAAGTGAATGTTCATGTCATCCAGAGTCCTTTCTTGTGTCTTAATCATCTCAGCAAAGGCCCTGCTACATGATATGTCCCCAATAAATACTGCAGAATGAATATATTAACCTACTGTTACCCAATAATTTGTCAGCACTCCAGAATAACAAGTTAACCAATTGTATTGATTTTGAAAGTAAAAAGGAAATAAATCTGTGGAATATCGTATTAGTTTCTAATTTCTGTGTGTGCACGTGTGTGTTTGATGAAATGATATAACGTGAATACTTTACCCAAGAACTTCAACTTTTTTATGAGAGACTATATATCAGGGAAGTTTAGGGGCAAAATTTGATGGCAAATATATTGATGTTTGAGATCTGACTCAGCAACTTTCAGCCAGCTGACCTTAGGCAATTTACACAGCATCATTAAATCTGTTCACATCTGCAAACTGGAATATATTACAGTGCATACCTCACACGGATTTTGTGAGCATTAAATGAGATCTGTCATAGAGTTCATCCTAGAGCTGGCATAAAAGTATTGAAAATGTTAGCCATTAGCATTATAATTAAAAGCAATCAGATATCCTATTTTCCTTAAGAGAGGACTATAGAATGGAAATTGTAATACCTATGATATGGTATAATCCAGAGATAAACTTTTACTAGTAAAACATCCCATTTCCATTAAAACAAAAGTCAATACAAATCTTAGGTGAATTTATAACATAATATAATTTATCTTAGATAATGGATTTAACCATCACTGTATCTAAAAACAAATTTGTTGGAAATGTTCAGCACAATAATTAACCATTAGTACAAAAGTTAATAACTGTTAGTCTAAGGAGATACGGGGTTTTGGTGGCATGCATATATGGAAGAGGTGTAAAATACTTAATTATGAATCTAAAGATTCCTTCCCTTTAATATTTATAAAATGTGCCAAATTAGCTTCTACTTCAATGAATTCCAGATATTCCAAATTGTAGAGTTTTTTTTACCTGTTCAAGAGTGTGAAGATCAAGGCTTTTCAAAATTTTGCACAAAAGGAAATAGCAATTCAATAGCCGAAGTTACTGCAACATGATAGCTTTTATGAAGTATGGTTTTTGTGTGTGTGTGAGGAAGATTGTCTCTGAGCTAACATCTGTGCCCATCTTCCTCTATTTTTTTTTTTTTTTTGTATGTGGGATGCCACCACGGCATGGTTTGCTGAGCGGTGTGTAGGTCTGTGCCCAGAATTTGAACCTGCAAACCCCGGGTCACCAAAGTGGAGCATGCGAACTTAACCACTATGTCACTGGGCCAGCCCCATCAAGTATGTTTTAATAGTGGTGTTCTCTTCATGCAACCTTTTTACCAGATGTTATAGATTTAATATTTCATTGCAATTCATATTTTGATGGTGGTGATTCTACACTTGTATGCCAAGAACACCTTGTAACACTTTCTATTTTTTTTCAGGGAATCATTTTTGCTCTTACACACCTCAAAGGAAGCAGCCCCTCTGATCAGTGTGTATCTAAGGGTGGTCTGCGGCACGGCAGAACTCAACACCACAGTGTCCCACATCATTCTCTAATGAGACGGTTTCCTGAGCAGTGGAAGTTGAAAGTTGGTGAGCATCTTCAACCCACTCCCTCACTTGATCTTCAGAGTAATTATTTTAGTTGCACTGTGACATTTGGAAGCATTAGAAATGTTTGCCTATCAACACAGCAGGTGGGTATCCATCATTTCATTCTGAATTTTCTACTTCTCCCTAAGTACCAAATAGCAAGTAACAGTTAAGCACATACTTTCATCGATGCCCTCAGAAGGCAAACACTCATGGAAGCACTGCTCCTTCTACTCCATGAGATTCATTCCTTCCTTGAGCTCAGTGTTGCATCAGTTTAGATGACTCAGAATTCTAGAGAAACAGAATGTTGGGTTTCAAAGGACCCTAGAGAGACTACAGCCACCCGTGTCATTTTACAGATGAGTAACATATGGCCATGGAAGGGTAGGACTTAAAAATTTCTAGGTAATGGCAATTGGAAAGAGCTTTAACTCATGACAAAAATGTCCAAGGTGTGCACTGCTTAGAATAGTAACAACTACCATTATATTTAGTCCCCACTCAGTGAACTAAAAGACTAATGCTGGGAAAGGTAGAAGGCAGCAGGAAAAAAGGAAGATCAAATATGAGATGGATTGACTCTATAAAGCAGGCCACAGGCATAAGTCTACAGAGTTGAGTAGAGCTGTTGAGGACAGGACATTGTGGACATCACTCATTCATAGAGTCACCAGGAGTCAGAGCCAACTTGACTGCACGTAACAACAACGAAGTGAAGCAAGCTATCACTTCTATTGCTTGGGGAATCTCTGGAGAAAAATTCTTACAGGCTCATTTTCTCGACGAGGAAATTGAGGCTTAACAGGATTAAACAACATACAAGGTCACAAGCTGTAGTGTGTGACTGTTATGACAGGACTTGAAGCTCAGCTTTGTCTAAATTCAGAGTTAGACGCAATACTCCAGGCTACCAAATTTCTCATTTAAAAAGAAACAAGCCTGTGTTTTTGACCAGCAAAGGTCAATGGAGGTGTTGCAGCGTCGAGTGTTCTATATAAGCTTGTCATCTCAGGGGATAAATATGGGAGAAAAATAGGCTAGCCACTGTGGTTAGCCACCAAAAAAACATAGAAGTTGTGTTGAAAACTTGCTAATGTTTTCAGAAATTCATGCTAAACATCATTTCCTAATTTTGTGTTAAGTGTGTGTCTGTGTGTTTGTATGAGCATTTATCCTTCTGGAGCTGCAAACCAAGCCTATGCTCCTAAAGAATAAGACTTGAGTGAAACAATATACCTTAAATAGTAAACTGTGAGATAGAAAATACTAGTCCCTTAAGAGGAAGGAGATTCAAATTGAAATTCTGCGTCCGGCCACATTACTGCTTAGTTTTCAGGGAAGGGAAATGGAAAACTTAACTCAACCCTTTACTTGATGGACTAGAAAGTTTTCCTTGTGCTGACACTTTATAAAATTTAAAAGAAAAAGCCAGAACCTTGCGGAGCTTACAGAGAAGCAGAACCAGAGGATTTTGTGTTTACAAAGACTCTTCGCTCTAATTCCAAAGTGGGAATCCTCTCTCCAGCGACCTCAAAAATTCTCTCGGGAGAGAGAAGCCTTCAGACACCAACTTTTACTTTTCCATCACATCTCAGGGATCAGTTCCCAGGCATGCCTATTTCCTTTGTCAATGTAACAAAGCTTCTCTGCCAGGTCACAGGGTGATATTGTATCCCAGGGCTTGCAATGTCAAGTGACACAGAACTGCTCCACCTTTTCCACCCAAATCCAAATGCTGGTGAATATTCCTACAGAAAAATTTGACTTCAAAGGCCTTCCTCAATCATTAACAAAAGAATTCTCTAACATTCCTGCATTTATGTTTCTTGGTCTGGACTATGCATCACCCAGAATTTGGGGTGCTAGGCTATGTTAAGGAACACAATCTTGGATAATGTGAGGCTAAATGGTCACAAGGCAGTGCAGGTTTTTGAAAGTTTCATTCAATAATATTCCCTGGGAGGATGTGGATTATTAATCCAAGTTCTCAGTCCATATTTGCCAGTGTAAGTAGGGAAATAGTGCAGCCCCTGGATTTAAGAGACCACATAAAGCATGTGATTGGGTGGTACACTTAAAAATAATCTCATGCAGCCCTTTCCAACCTTGCAGCAGTGGCATGCTGCATGATTTAGGAGCGCACGTCTTAAGTCCATGTCTTGCTCTGTAGTGCAACCTGGAACTGTGGTAGTAATCACAACACACTTCCTAAGAGTACCACAGGGGGGATGTCCACCTTCTGCAATGCTAAGTGATTCACAAAGGACTGTGGGCAGGCAGTGTGACCATCAGAGAAAACACTGAACAAAGTGTCAGAAGGCCTGGTTTCTAGCTTGGGTCTAATACCATCTCACTTTTCCCACTTGTCTCGCTGGGTTGTTAGGATGATTGAAAGAACTATTTGGAAGAGCAAATTGTGCTGTGAGAAATAAGAACTTTTCCATATTCCATAAGAGCATATCCACGTGCAAAGAAACATAAGGAAGAACCAAATGAAGTGAGAGAGGGGTGGTGCAGTGTAGGCAGAACGAAGCATAAGTTTTGAAATCAGCTAGTTCTACAATCCAATCCCCATTCCCCAATTTATTGGCCATTCTTGGAGAGTGGCCAAATCTCTCTAAACTTAAGTTTCTTTGTCTGTTAAGGGGGAAGGGTGGGTGATGTTAACATCCCCATCTCACAGGGTTCAAGTGAAGGCTAAGTAAGATTTTGTGTATCCTGGAATGCATTAGGACTCAGAAAGTGTTATTTGCTACAGTCCTACCTATGCACATCCTTCAACTTTCACCTTGCTTGCTCTTTCTTAACCTATTAAAATATATATTTATTCAAATATATTTGTAAGGTAGCAAAAATAGAAAACAGTCTTAGCCTTCTCTATGGCCATTTTAGATTATTTGAAATTACTTGCATAAATTAAATT
Organism: Tapirus indicus; assembly: GCA_031878705.1. Classification (NCBI taxonomy): domain Eukaryota; kingdom Metazoa; phylum Chordata; class Mammalia; order Perissodactyla; family Tapiridae; genus Tapirus; species Tapirus indicus. The sequence continues at coordinate 23,186,567 of CM062927.1, read as the reverse complement.
GTTTCAATGCTAGAAATATAAATGCTAAAAAAATGGATTTTTTTCTTCCAAAGTTTCAAAACCCCATTCCATAATTTTAGAATTTTGAAGACATAAATTGCCCAAAGTCTTACTCATAATCCTTTCCCACTTCCCCTCTTCTCTTGCAAACCTGTGCCATGGAATGTATGAACTCTGATGATTTCATTCCAAGACATTATTGAATTATTGTGCTCTGTATCTGATTTGAGGTAAAATGGCCATGATTTAGTTTCTAGCATCAATTCCAAGAAAGCATACAACTTTAAAAGCCAACACTGTACCTCTGGAAAAGTTTAGAAGAAAGAAAGATCATCATGTTTGTTGGTTCTCTCAAATTGTTCTGACTTCATGCCTAGTCCTGCCAGCCACAGTTTTTCAGCAAATGCCATGTGTCAGAATCAAAACGCACTCCTTTTCAAAAAAAAAAGCAGGCCTGTGTGATCAGAAAGGCTATGAAAGTATGCATAAGCCCATCTGTCCAGGGGCTAAAAGAAATTAGTCTGGCCCTGGTGAAAAATCACTCAGTAAACCCCAAATCCACTCCATATGGCTTTTCTCTGCATGTGCTCCCTCTCTCTCTTCTTCTCTTTGCTCTCTCCTACTTCTCCCCCTTTCTCAATCTTCATTTTCACTCTGTCTGGTTTTTTCTTCTTTCTTTTTCTCTGTGCTCGTGTGAATGTCTCTCACGTTCTATGTGTTCTGTGTCTAGGCTCCTTTCTTACTTTGTATTATTTGTAATGTGACTTTCTCTCCGTCATTCAGGATTTCTGTCTTGCTCTCTATATGCTGTTTGGCCCTATCATTTGTGTCTCTTTGACTCTGTCCCATCATCTCATTCTGCTTTTGCAAATTTGTGTGCTGGGGGGGGGGGTGTCGCCATGTTGATGGTTTGGTCTTTCAGCTTCAACTTGCGTCTTTCCTCCAACTTGTGGGATGCAGGAAAAGCTGGGAACATTGAAATGCCCTCCCGATAGTCTAGTTGGGATGTGGAATGTGGTGTCAGCTCTAAAAAACTGAGAACGTTACAGTATGAGTCTAATGACAGGAAAAGCAGAGGAGAAGACAAGAGAAACAGTGGCTGTGATCAATAGGACCAGCCATTGCGAATGTCTAATGATTTCTGAAAACACCTCACAGCGCTGATTATAAATCTTCCTGCAAAGGCAGGCACATAATCAGAGGATGAGCTCTGCCACAGCAACACTGCTCTGAGAGAAAAATAATAGGACACACATGCACACACACGCACACACACACGCACACACACAAGTATGACAAAAGGCAAACGGCGGTGAGAAATTCATTTATACCTTTCGGTTCCAGGAAGCACGCAAAAGGAAATAAAAGCAAAGCAAACTCCACTATAAATAACCCTGCCACATTCTAAATAAAGCCTTGAAGTGGGTAGGGAGTCTGACTTGCTACGAGGAGTTATAGGATTTGGTCATTTTTAATAGCCATGTTTGCTCTTTCACCAAATTACTTTTGCTCAGATAATCTGCTAAAGGCATGAGGGAGTTATTCTCATTGGCCAAAGCGCACCAGGAGCAAAGGACATGACCAGAACTGTACAGGGGAAGGTCACCGTCATAAGAGCTGGAAGGAAGAGATGAAACAGAGAAGCACACATCCATTTGGAGAAAAGACTCTTGGAGTAGCAAGAGGCATCAGGGAAGTCACCGCGGAGAGCTAAGTAAATTATAGATCCCCCCTCTGGAGCCTCTGTAATTTTGCCCACCAGCTCAGTTTTTCTAAGTGTACAGGGAATTGTTACTAAATTATTCAGCATTAACACAATTAGTTGAAGCAACTGGAGGGTACAAGCTTTTTGTCTTCTTTTAGTTCCTGTCTATGTGTACAGGATTTTCTTTCTCATTCCACTCTTCTTTCTGCTGTTCTGTGATTATCAGTTTAAGAAGAACCCACAAAATTGTCTAGTCATGGCCAAAGCTTCCAGCAAGCTCTCTAACTTAATGCTACGGCTCTGGAGTTAGGAATGCTGTCCAACTCAGACAAAAGCTAGAATCATTTCACTCTAGTCACCTAACCAATGAGAATTTACTTCAGTCCAAACGTCTCAATTTTTTTTTTTTTTTTTGGTGAGGAAGACCAGCCCTGAGCTAACATCCGTGCCCATCTTCCTCTACTTTATATGGGACCCCGCCACAGCATGGCTTGACAAGCAGTGCGTCAGTCTGTGCCTGGGATCCGAGCCCGCGAACCCCGGGCTGCCAAAGTGTGAACTAAACCGCTGCACCACCAGGCCGGCCCCCAAATGTCTCAATTTGTTTTATCTGTAAAACGGAGAGAATCACATCTGTAACTATATTTAAAGCACATAGCAAGATGTCTGAAGAGTTTAATTAAATATTCTCCTCCTGCCACTCCTTCTTCTACATCATTTTTCTCTTACTTCATCATGGTAATTGTTTTAAATGTATATTTTAAAATGAGAAAACAAAAAAGACAGTTACTGTGCTGGCCGCTATATTTGGAGAATCACCCACAAATCACTTTGGATATGGAACCAGCCCTGCCCAGGCCCAGACTTGCAGTTTCATCTCCCAATATAGATGCCAAGAAAAAGATGGAGTGGCTTTGCAATTAGATAGATATCTCGAAATGTCTCTTCAAATCTTCCTACACCTTTTACATTCCAGTCATGAGACCATATCTTGGTTGACATCAGTGAGTCTCACTTTTCTTTTCTTTTTTCTTCTTTTTTGCTGAGGAAGATTCTTCCTGAGCTAACATTCAGCGCCAATCTTCCTCTTTTTGTACGTGAGCCACTGCCACAGCATGGCCACTGACAGGCAAGGAGTGTAGGTCCACGCCCAGGAACCAAACCCAGGCCACCAAAGTGGAGCATGCCAGATTCAACCACTAGGCCACCAGGCCTGGCCCCTTCACTTTTCTTATCTACAAATTGGAGTGGCAGCCTAGCACAGTGAACATCTCCCACATGGGGTTCAAGTGAGACAATGTGTTGATGGTTACAGAAGAAGTTCTGGGGTCACCATGCCCAGGTTTGACTCCTGGCTGCATCACCTATTCACTATTTGTCTAACCCTTTACCTCTAATCTTCCTTTCAGTGACTTACTCCCAATCTGAAAATGGGGACAATAGTACCCTCAGCAGGTGGCTGCTGTGAGGAATGAACAAGCAAACTTTATAAAGTGTCTACCATATAGTAAACACTTAATAGATATGGTCAGTTTGGTTACTTAAATGCTCCTTTTCTCCCCCACTTTAATGTCCCTGCACCATGTCATCAATCTCTTGGACCCACCATATATTCACAGCAAAAAAGATCTCTGTACCACAGCTGCGCTTTTTTTAGGATTAGAGAGAAACAGAAATATGCATCTAGTGTTTTCTTCCCTGCTGTTCCCCCAATATTCCTCAGCCCTTCTGATCAGACTCATTTGGATTCCACTATTGTCTCCGGTAGAAGCCCAGTGACATTTGATACTCTGCAGATTTCACAGCACATCTGCCGTGTTGTGGTAAATACCTGCAGAAAAAAAGAAATCCGCGGATCTGAGCAGGGAACAGTTTCTGTTAACTAATTGAGCTTGAGGGTCCACAGGCTGCTGTCTCCACCGTCACCTGCAGTTCGAAGGAATCCCATCTGCAAATTGATGTCACAGCCTAAAGTGTCCAGCACCTACCCCCATGGAGTTCCAAAGAGATAAGCAGTGGCTTCTATCCAAATTCTTGCCTGGGGCTCTTCCAAACATGAGCCCCCATGACACTTTTCTTTAACTGAGTGGTATTCACCACTTCCTCAGGCTCCATGCAGAGAGCAAAGAGCAGGGTTCAAGCTATCCTGGGATTGATTGATGACTGATTAATTTCTTTAAAAATATGTTTTTATTTTAATGCTTTAATGTGCACCGGAGTTACCTGGGGATATGGTTAAAATGCAGATTCATGATACAGTAAGTCAGGGTATACAGGTCATTAATGAAATTCTGCATTTCTAACAAGCTCCCAGTTAATTCTGCTGCTGATGCTGGTCTGTAGACCCTCTCTTTGAGTAATAAGAATGTACTGTATTATATTTCTCCTCTCGGATATAACATCTAAATGGATTCTGAAGCATTTTGAAATGTGAGGTGAGGTAGCCAGTAATGACGAGAAAACATGCCACATCTTAACTAAATATTCAGATCTTTGAATGGTGACAAGACTGTCTTTATTTCAAAATATTCAAAGACTTGGTTAGAGACAGGTACACACATGACCAAATTATGCCAAGGGTGTGTGTGTGTGTGTGTGTGTGTGTGTGTGTGTGTGTGTGTGTGTGTGTAGGGGGTGAATTTAAATTAACTGCCACAGAAATAATAGGTACACATGGAAAATGCTGAACTATTAAAGAAATTACTATCTAAAAAAACATGCGTAACCTGGCCAAATGAAACCCTGTAAATACTATAAAACATTTACCTGTCTTAAATAACATAATTCCTTAAATAGTTTTTCTAGGTTATTCTCATTTATTGAAAGGATACAAGCAACACGCAGGTTGACTATATTACTTGAAGATTCCAAAGATAGTTTCCCATTTCAAGGCCAAATTTTAAAATCTTCATTTCTAGTCAATATGTGGTCTATCCTATGGTAATGAAAGTCACTTAACATGTATTTAGCAGTACAGCAAGGCTGTGGCTATTCTTTCTCTCTTCATAGTTTCATAAACATGATTAAATATTTCTGGCACTTTAATTTATTAATTGATAAGATTGGCCTTCCAAGGTGTAGTTTTTTCTTTTTTAAATAAGATTCTATCTACCAAATGAGTTTCACATTAAATAATGGTCCCAAAGAATTTGCTATGAATAGAGGCATAGATTTTAAGAAAATGGAACAATATAACATTGTCATTTATTTTTCTCTCATTTTATTATGTTTTATAATGTAATAATAGCATAACCTCAAAAATAAGATGCAGAAAATTGTAAAGAAAAAAACCTGATAATCCAATCACACATATTGGAAAAAAAGTTTGAATATACTGGTATGTTTTCTTACAGGCTCCCCTTTATTGATTTGTGGTAAAGTGTTTAACTTGAATCAATGTCGGGAATTAACTCCTTATTTTGTTTTTAATGTGAGTTACATGAATATCATTTATTGATTAGATATAATCATACATGTGGGGGGTTTATGATCTTATGCTGTTTTCAATTGGGGAAATATTTATATTAAAATAGTAGATAGAAGTTATAGATACGATTAGGATTTTCCTTACATTAACTTTTTTAATCAAGAGTATTGACATTGTCTGTGTGGGGGGAGAGTAATTGAAAACATAACACAAGAAAGGTGAAAATAGTTAAATATGGATTATCAGAGTGATGGGCACATGGGACTTCATTATTTTTGTAAATGTTTGAATTTATATATTTCTTCATAAGCACATACATATCTTAATAGATATGTGCCAGGTACTCTGTTCATATCACACAAGCATTTTTTAAATATATTCTATACACATTTTACATCTTGCCTCTGGTATTTATTCAGTTGCAATCATGTTCCTATGTTATAAATCTCAATAATGTTTTAATGATTCATACCACTCTGCTATGTGAATATGCAATGAAAGCATTCCCAGTTGTGCTCCATTTATGTCTGCCTAATTCTTCCCTGTGAGCTTTGGCTGCATATTTGTGAATCAATGCTCTGTTTGCTTTGGTGACTTTGTTGCCATTTATTCATAAAATAAGATTATATAATCTGGCTATTTCATCCATAAACATATGACTACTATCATTTTTGCCTCAAGTGGAAAAAATATCTGTCTCAGTAAGATGACCTCAAGAGGACTAACAAAACATGCAAGACGCTTTCTGTAAGAAGTCTGAATGAATTTATTTTGCGGGGCATTTAGAGAGATAAGCACAGATTATCCACACTCTCCCCTGGTCCCTTGGTAGAGAATGAGGCCAATGGGGTAGAGTCTGGAGCTACAGAGAGAAAGAATTAGGAGATGACTTGGGATTTTACTTATGCACAAATTCAGCAAATAGACTGCATGCACACATGTGTGTTTGTATATGTGTGTGTATACATGTGTGCATGTATGCATGCATGTGTGTTTAGGGTTTCTGCTGATGTACATGACTAATATTACTCCATTTATTTATATCAGCATCAAAAGATTTCCAACAGCTCTGGGATGCCTGTTATTTCTAAGTCAGGACAGCGGGCACGAGGCAGACAACTCTCGTTGTTTGGCCAGATTGAGACACGCGATGCTGACTCGCATTCCTGCCAAAATATTGGTGCACGAGGCTCTGTCTGAGTAGGCAGAAGCTTCACGGAACTGACAGTGAATTGTTCTCGCAAGTCCGAAGATACAATTTGGCTGCGGCGGCAGAGCCCAGGCTCTTAACATGCAAACGGCCAGCAAAAATAATGGCATGTCAAGTGCAATTTTCTCACCGGCCGCTGACACCGTAAACTGTAATACAGTGTAATTATTTGGCATCCCGTGTCCTTCATACTAAGCACCACCCAAACGATTTCCAAGTTACAGGGAAGAGGGAAGGTTAGAAGGTCAGATTTAAAGAGAGAAAATGAGTCAGTGCCTCGGAGGGAAAGAATTATAAATAGATGTGGCACCACCAGCAAGAGAGTTATATCCAAATAAGGAACTGCTCAGAAGCCCAGATAGGAGGGGAAAAGGGAGCAGAGGAGTTTATGTAAGGGAGAGGATTTAGGATAGATCTCTGACCACCTGAGGAACAAACCGGTTTTTCCCAAAATAAAGCAATAAGAAGAACTGAGGATCAGAGAAAATCGATAAATGTCACACACCTTTCTTTTTGGTTTCATTTTTGTTTCTTTTTTTGCTGAGGAAGATTAGCCCTGAGCTAACATCTGTTGCCAATTCTCTTCTTTTTGCCGAGGAATATTGGCCCTGGGCTAACGTCCATGCCCATCTTCCTCTACTTTATGTGTGGGACACCTGCCACAGCATGGCTTGATGAGCGGTGCGTAGGTCCGTGCCCAGGACCCAAACCTGCAAACCCCCAACCACTGAAATGGAGCACACAAACTAAACTGCTATGCCGCCAGGCCGGCCCCTTTTGTTTAGTATTTTTTTTAATTTGGCTTTCTATTCCTCTTCCATAGGGATTTGTATTTTAAATATAATTCTGTAATCCACTATATAATTACAGGGGAGGAAATCGTGGCCAAGAGAGACTGTGTGATTTTCTCTTCTAGCTACTTTGTAGCAGAGGTGAAAAAGAAAGAAGCCAGATTTTCAAGAGAATCTCGCCTATCTTTTCACCGTGATTGAAAAGATTTCAACCCTAGTTCTGTCTCCCAGTTACTCCCCCCACTTCTCAGCTGCTTAAATAGCCCTGCACATGCTATTTCCTCTGTGGGGAATGCTTTCTCTTTTCATCCATGTACCTTAGTTCCCCTGGTATGGCATCTCAGCTCACAGGTTATTTCCTTCGGGAAGATTCCATCATCCCACAGAATACCAGTTTCCTCTATATGTGCCTCCATAGAACCACATTCCTTCATTTTGGAGTACTGATCTCCATTTTACTGTGACATTTGTACTTGTGGTTATTTTTTTAACATCTGTCTCCCTCTACTAGCCCGTTAGTTCCATATCAGACAGCATGGATCTGTGTTTGCTCAGAGCTGGGAATCCATTGGTAACAGGATGCTTAGCAGATAATAGGCGCTCAATAAATATTTGTGGAATGACTTGATCTGGCATCCGTGTGACTCCCAGTGAAGGCTGTCACAATGATATCAAGAGGTCCACCTTAAAAAAACCATGTGCATTTTATCACAAGGAGCTATCAGAATCACCACGGATTTTTGTCTCTCTCTTATTTTAAGACCAGAACGAATTAGCATATAGGATGAAGGGTCCCATGCACCACCTTATTCTCTGCCAGAATTGCTGGAGAAAGTCAACACTGGAGGCCCTGGGTGATGCAGAATGCTCAGCATTTAGGTATTTATGAACAAGCTCTGAACCGCCTTGTTCCAGAGAGAACTGGAGGCGGGAGTGGAGTCGGTTTGTCTGGTATTTGTTTTTTAGAAATTCAGAAAGACGATTTCTGGTCTGCTTTGTGCCATAAGCACAAACGTTAGGTTTGCAGATGGACTGGAAAACAATGGCGTTACCACCCTGCTCTGCTTCAAGCCCCTGGTAAGAGGGACATCCTCCACAGAGGGGACCCTGCAGCCTCCTTAGAAAGTTCTTTAATAAGTTAACATATCCACTATCCCTACCTCAAAGAAACACTTTTAAAATCAATACATAGAAACAATGTTTAAACCATCCGCTGGTCTATAAAACACCAACACGAAAGACAGAACATGAAAGCAATGCATTATTGGAAAATGCATTTGTATTAAATCTGATTGAGTTTATGCTACTATCATAAATTCCTCCATTATTTAGGTGAATGTTTCATTCACTTATTCATGTAAAATATTTACTGAGCACTTCCTAAATGCAGGCAGTGTTCTGGGTTCTGTGAATATATAGTGAAGAACAAGGAGACAAAAATCCTTTTCTTTGTAAAACTTGCATTCTAGTAGGAGACAAATCATAAACAAGATAGAGTATGTGAGATAATGATCATTAGGAAGAAGAAAAAATAAACAGTCCAAGGGTATGAAATATTGGAAAAGGGACAGTTATATTTTTGACAGAGTGGGACAGGGAAGGCTTATCTACAAATATGAATTTCAACTTCCTTTTAATTCAACAGGTACTCTACAGGCTTATGTTACTTTTGACTAAGGGTACCCTCAGTCATCCTACCCTATCCCCATGATGTTGCATAAACCTTTCCGTCCAGCCGGGGCACCTAACTTCCCACTCTACCCCACCCCACCAGGCTAAGTGACAGTCACCCCTCAAGACACACCAACATACCACCTCCACCTGAAGCAACCTGGGATAATTGAAAGGGCCCTTCTTTGGGCACAGAGAGTCTTGTGCTCACCTAGTGATGTAATTGTCAGTTTGTTTGTCCACCAGTCCAACTACACAGACACATACACACGCACGATTAAGAATACAATTATAACAATTACTATGAGCAGGCACCATGCATACATTATTTTATTTGTTCTTATATAATCTTATTTATATTTTTCATATAACCTTTCAAGAGCTTTAATAACTTTCCCATGGTTAACACCCAGAAAGTGGTAAAGCCAATATTCAAACTCCTGGAGCGTGCATCTCTAAAATTTTGTTCTTTCTGTTCATCCAGCTGCCCACCAATGGAGTAAAAACAGACAACGGATGATGTAAGGGTATATGGGAAGCTCTGAAGAGCCAATCAGTCAAAAACTGGCTCTGCCCTTGAGCTTGAACTCAGTCTGCCAGGCCCGAGGCCCCCACCATGGTGACCCGCAGGAGGGCTTTTTAAAGAGCAGGTATGCTCATAAGTAACTAATGCTTCTCAGGCAGTTCCTGGGGAGAAGCTCAGCGCTGAAGTGGTTTAGAGTCGGATCTGGAAGAGTGTGCACAGAGATAAAACATTGTTAAGCACCGGTGGGCACCCCGATACGAATCATCCCCACACTCAGCCTGACTCGTAATCTGAAGCAGTCACCTGAAATGTATTTTTGGCTTCGCTACAATCCAAGATCCTCGAGGCTAAGCGGTAATAATTCAGGAGGAATTTCCTTTAAGGGGAAACACGTATGATTGGAAATGTTTGCAGAAAAGTTCTTTAGAAAATTAGTTTAGCTTCGATTGAACAATTGTTTGGGAATTGGCCATGGTAGGGAGGAGAGAAAGAATTAACTCATAAACACAGTCAGCAAGACTCAGGAGCTTTTTGGCCATTTAGAAATTCTAGGGTTCGCCAGCAACATTTCTGTCATTCAAAGAAGCATGAATTTCTCCAGTATTACTAAGTCACAAAAGGATGCTGAATGCCTGGCTGTTTGCCTTGATCCCTACTATTTCATTTAAAGGATGTGGGTGAAATTAGTCATCAGATTGTATGAATCCAAAACAAACTCCCATTTAATTACTTTTTCTATTGAGATAAAAATGGAAAGTTAACCTGGGCAGAGGGTGTTTGGTTATTTATATTATACAAGACATAATCAGAGTGTTACATCTCCAAAAGGAGTTAACTAATAGAAACAGGGAGAAAGTATTCATCGATTATGTATGTATACATGTATATCCAGAATTTCGTACGGCGTGAAACGACTTGCCTTAGGGCTCATTAAAGAAGTTGTGAATATCAGAAAGTAGGAATTTAAGGACTTTGCGTTCCATACTCTATAACCCTAAAGTGGAAATTATAGTTTAAACACATGGTAGCTAGTAACTAAGATGTAATGGGATACCGGGAGTAAAACTATGGCCTTGGGAATTCCCAACTTGATTCAAACTCAGATCATTTACTGGCTCTATGATCTTGGTTTGCTTTACTAATCCATCTAAGTCTCAGTCTGCACTTACAAAAAAAGACAATACTGGTCAAGAGGCCCATATTCAAAACCCACTGGTCCAGATGTGTTTTGGAATTCAGAAGTTTTCACATTTAGAAACATTAAGGTATATAAACTGTACAGTAAGTAACACCCTCAGCAGGGTCTGGGCCAGCACCCTGTAATCAAACACATTAACACTTCTGCTGAGACATATATGAACAGTCACAGTAATGGGATGCATTATGACTATAAATACCTCGAGTCAGTTCTGCTACCTGAGCTTAATCAAGCATACAAAAAATCTTTCAGAGATTTTTGTATTTTGAACTTATAAAAAAAGGAGCATAGACCTGTTTTATACACATATTGTCTGTATATGTGTATATAAGAACACATTCATACACACAGAAAGAGGGGGAAGGAATTATTGTTAGGATCAAAGAGAATGGTGCTCACAAAGTGTTTTATAATAGTGCTCAAACACAAAATGAACACTGAATATTGGCCAGAAGGCCATGAAGGCATGGGTCATTATTTTGTCCATTGAAAGGCCCCCATGTGCTAAAAGAGTGTTTGGCACAAAGAAAGGGCTCACTAAAAATTCTTTGAATGATTCATGGTATCGCCTCATCAAAGTTTCCTTCATCCAAGTAGAACTATATAAAATGAGAAAACGTAATCCTGGGGGAGGCTCAATTTGCTTTGCCAAACGATAAGGTAGAAGCAGGAATGCAATCAGGAGTTTCCACTGAAACACAAAGAGTTAACTCAGGTCTTGAAGATCAGTATCTAATTCCCCTCCTATTTTTCTTTTAAATCACTGCATTTGGGAAATGAATAATATTGGCATGGTTCACTTCTGAATCTGACTTACTTATCACGAAAATCAGCCATCGGCAGGCTCATAATTGGAATTCTACCTACGATGATGGCGTGCGTCAAAATTAACAGAGGTTTATGAACAGTTCTGAGGAATAAACATGTATGGTCTCCCATAACCCACAGTGTGATTCTGGAAAGCAGGTAGCACTTATCTACACAAGGAACATTTGTCTAACCTGACACCAACAACAAAACAGATGTAAATATAGTCTAACACATACACGTGCACACACACACGCACACACACACTACACTAAAATTTTGATTCTATACGTTTGATTCCATCTACCAATGAATGAACTAGTTTGCCATTGCAAAGTTTATTGAATTACAGTACAAAGCACCCTTACGCATCCACTACAAGAATTTCCCTTTCCCTATCCTAGCTTAATGATTGAAACAACAAACAAATAAAACAAAAAAATGACACTAAAAAGGAGAAAAATTCAACTGCAGTTGGAGATACATGGCCCCAAAATAAAATGAAACAAAATAACATCTTAGGAATTGAGGTGGTAGAGATTCAAACTGAGCCAAAATGCACACCTCTTCCAAGTCCTATAAACTAGAGAAAAGGTTTGGCATGCAGATTTCTTGTATAAAACCAGAAGGAAAAGCTTATTTGTGTATGCATTACACAAGGGGTTTTGTTTCTATGATGGGGTGGAAGAGTGGGGGAGATGAGCTTTCCCCAGAAGAGTAGTTAGCTTATATTTAAAACTGTCACTGTGAGATTATTCATATTCCTAAAGAAACCAAGAGGTAAAACAACTGGCCTAAAGCACTTACAGCTAAGTCTGGTAACAACTCTGACTGTCTGATGTTTAAGATCTAAAGACCAGGAACAGATTCTGAAATTGCGATCTTAAAATCGAAGCTTACCCGGCCGACAAGAATCGGTTCAGGTCCAGAAAACTCTTCCAGGACAAACATTTGATTCCAAACCCAGCCTCTTTTGGAGCGGTTCAAAATCCGTTGTTCTTCACTCAGCCTGCTTAGTTCCAAAGGGGATCCACTCATTAAAACTTGAGACTGATTCATCGGAGCCATGTAAATGCAGGGAGGAAGAGTAATCCATAATATTATTAATGGAGTCCAGAGATCCAAGAGCGTTTCCGCTAGCCGTTCTGGCATGGTCCCACCAGTTAAGCAAATCACCACGAAAATGAGACAATTATTTTTTTTGCCTCCGGTCTGCAGCCATCCAATTCATCACGCAGTGCGGAGCATTTACTTACAGCTCTGCCACGTGTTTATAGCACAGGAAACAGACATCATCTAAGCAGTTTTTCTAAGACCACGATCTATTGGCTTTCCTTTTCATTGAAATGTCCTGCAAAAACAAGGAGGAAGAAAGATAAAGGTCCACTGCAACAGGTTTTAAAACAAAATCACTGCTTTTCAAAAGCAAGTAAATGAACAACAGTAGGCATTTCCCAAACTCTTGGATTAAGAAAGTGGATCTGAGGAATTAGAACAAGTAGGCTAATAGATTCTTCTATTCTTCAAGCTTTATTTAGATTTTAGTATTAATTAATTTAGTATTATTTTCTATGTGTTACTTATCAAAAACTGCTTCAGGTAATAGAAATTCTCTTTTCCCTCCTTTTTTTCCTCCTTCCCTCCATTTTTTCCTTCCTTCTTTCTTGCCTTCCTTCCTTCTCTCTCTCCACCCTTCCCACTCTCTCTTTTCTTACATTATTTTTTTGTTTGTAATGCAAGTTGGCGTGCATACTAATGCAACCTTCTTGTATTCTTTTAGAGGTTGCAAGACTCTCTCTTTCTATCTTTTGCTTTCTCTCTCCCTTTCTTTCTTTCCCAGTTTAAAGATGGGTTCTAATTTATGCTGAGCTATGTAAAGAAACTAGCTTTTAATGGGTAAAATTTAAAAAAAAATTTTTTTTAATTTTCAAATGAGAATGGAAAGGAAAATTTCCCCAGTTTTTATAGTCTTAGCTGCCACAACCCATCAGAAGGGATCTTCCAGTTCAGGGTGCAGAATGCAATTCTCTTCCAAGATGCTAATAATAAGTGAATAAAATTAGAATGCTTCCAGAGAGAAATTCTGTAATGTCCAGCATGTATGCTATAATCAGGGCAGTGTCAAGGCTCCCATTCTAAATGTACAGTTGAATAGGAGATTTAAATTATGAAAAGCTCCTTTGGGAATGAAATATGGTAAAAATACAATTTTCAATTGAGGAGATTCAGTAAGGGCTGGGCCAAAAAAATCCCCATTACCTGAGGTGTCAAATACATTTTTTTTGCTTACCTTCAGTGTGGCAAAACGTGTTTCTTCCCTCTCAAAAAATTATTTTTAAAGAAATAATGTTCACTGCAGATCCCAGAGAGAAGTCTTGCTGAATTAGATTAAATGGGAAAATAATTCCTCAGGACACCATCAAGATCAGTTTGGCCCAGGGAATTCATAATGGGGTAGGATACCTTTTACCTCTAGGTCCCTGGTTCCATTCTGGCTCAGAACGGGGAAGCAAGAAAGTCATTAACATTGGCTGGGCTAGTGAGTGGCCTTAGAGAACACAGCTGAAAGGGGCAGACCCAGATTCTGCGGCAAATACAGGGATTCTGCTGCACATACAGGTATCTGATCTAACAAGATGGCCATTGGAGTCGCCCTGCTTGTCACCTTTTTCCTGGGCTCAGCTCAATCACTAGGACTCTGGACTTCTGATGTGGCCCCACTCTGCTGAGTGCACAACGGAGCCACTGCAAGCAGCAGCTGTTTTAGGAACTGAAGAGAAGAAAACTTTCAATAGGGAACCAGCTCACAGAAGAGTCCAGAACCATGTCCTCTACTTTCCCTAGAATTGCACATGCAGAGAAATCAGGCCTTCCTTTAAAACTGATTTCCATTAAGACTTTCTCCCATCTCAGTGTGACAGCAGAACTTTGCAGGCTTCAAATTTAAAACAAAACAAAATTCAAAAGGTCTCAATAAGGAAACCCAAAGTATTAATATCTTTCTGAATTGCCAATCTACTTATTTATTTAAACAGCATTTATAGCACGCCCATCACATGCCATGCTCTCTCCTAGACATGGGGCAAGGACAATCCTGAAGGAGTATTGCGTATGCTGCAGTGTCTGTTGTGGAGGCAGATAAACCTGGGTTTGAATCCCGGCTCACTCTACTTGCTGTCTCTGTAATGATGGACAAGATACTTAAGTTCTCTGAGCTTCAGTTTTCTCTTCTGCAAAATGGCAATAATAATAATTCCTACTCTCCAGGCAGTAGGGTGATGCAGAAGCAAGACTCATGTAAAGCAGCCAGAACATGGGAGGCACTCACTAAGCTGTGGTTCCTGTGATTTTCCTGAGCCAGACTCTGAGGGTGGTGTCGACCTTGGCCCTGCCCTTTGAGAGGCTTTGGTAAGAAAGTCAAATGAATGAGCAAAGAATTAAGCTGTGTGACCTCTACAGCAGGAGTAGGCAAGGTATGAACACAAAGACAGTCAAAAATCCTCCATAAGGTGGTATGTGGAAGGATGAGGATGATGCTGGTGAGGGACGGGCTGGACCGTATTACATGGAAGGAAAGACTCATCTTACTCATGGAACCTCAGCCTAAACACTTCTCATGGAAAAAGGACTTATTTTCTCCAAACACACCCTGCTCTAGGATAGGCCATACCTGAACATTCAAAAGCCACATATGCTGTTCTCCACTGGCCTGAGCGCTACAGAGGCAGAACTCTGAGATGGTTGTAAGAGTTTGCTCTAACATCAGCCTACCTGGGGTTTGAATTTGAGTTAAAGAACTACACCTATTTGTATAACTGGGGGCCAATTAACAACAACTATAATAATAACTACCTAACATGTTTATTTTGTGAATTAAAAGAGATAATCTTGGTAAAGCAATGAGTAAAGTCTAGAATGTACAGTTATTTTTAAATTGTGCCAAATACTCTGTAAATATATTCTGGTATCTGCTCTGCTGTTAATGATTCTGGGATAAGGAAGTTTAATCCCAATTTAAACTCCTAACAGACATTTCCTTGATGGAAGTCACCAAGTGGCGTTCAGGATGGAATGAGACATGATCAGTGCCCTACCTGAACATGCCAGAATCAGGTAAAAAGTGATAATAGACCCTGAAGCAATTTTATACAATGACATAGCTTCATTAGTTAGAATGAATGGATTAATAAAGGAATATATGCATAGCCAAAAATAGTATCCATTAACACAATCTCTTACAGTTAGATAAACCTTACTAAGCCTCACACTGTTTTGTTCAAAACTGAGGCCCAAAATAATTGTGACTTGCTCAAAGAACACCTCCAGGAAGAGCAGACCATTATTTGAATCTAGTAATCTAACTCCAAAATTCTCTTTCTTAACACAACCCCTCCTCTTGGTACACAAATATTCGATGAGCATATACTGTGTGTCAGGCACTGCAGATGGAAAGGCAAACAGGTCAGAGCTCTTATCTTCAGGAATTGAAGAGTCTAATAGGTGAAGACTAAGAAATACATGCTTACAGTATTAAGTGAAACATAGTCTGAGGATTAGAGGTATGACACTCATCTTGGTGGAATTAAAGAAGGCTTCCTGGAAGAGATGTCATCTAAATGTTGGGAAGGAATTACCCAACTGTGGAGGGAGTAGGTATGAAAGGACACGTTAAGTCAAGCGATGGACAGGAACAAGACCATCAACTTATCCAGGACCACCGAATGAATCAGCACCTAGGGTAGTTTTCAAAACATTCTGTACTAGATCATCCAATCCACGGTCACAGCATCTTCTCCCTACCCACCAAATTCATCCTAGTCATGGTCTACAGAGTACAGGTCACATAGGGTGCCCTCTTCTCTGCCAGTTCTTGGTGAAAAGAAGAGCGTGTTTGATTTCTCCAAAGCTTTGGGGAATAAATATACGTGCCATCCCATGGAGAAAGTATGGGAGACAGATGACTGCTATTCCAGTTCAGCTCCTCATTTTTCAGAGAAAGGAGGAGTGACTTGGTCAATGTCCAGCAGTCGGTGGCAGAGCTCCAGGGAGACACTAGCCCAACTCTGTGGAAACTCTTCATCCATACGGGTCATTCCCGCTGCTCTCGCTGTACAGAGCTTCTAGCACCTGAAACACTCATATACCTGCTCCTCAAATTTTGGCAAATTCTTAAATCACTTGTACTATCACTTTATATTTTATTGACACAGGCTCAGTTTATAAAATATTTATTTAAAAATGGAAAGCCAATATTATTTGCCACAAAAAGATAAATAGTGAACACTTAGAAAGTGTTTGGATAATATTAAGTCATCAAGAAGGACTATACACACACACACACACACATACACATACTATATGTATGTGTATAGCAAATCATCAAGAAAGATTATATGCAAATATGTATATACACACATTATTTGCATATACACACAGGCATGTATGTATTCCATATAACCATACAATGTAAATATTATTATTACTTTATTATCATCATTCCCATTTTAGAGATAAGCAAACTGAAGCACAGAGAGATAGGTATTTTTAAATAATGTTTTATTTTCATTTAACTAGATACTGTCAAAGCCTGAAGTCATCTCTCTCTTTGTTGAAAAGGAAGACTAGCAACAGAGGCAACAGTGTGCTGTTAAATATTTAACAGGCAGGGTCAGCCTGTGGTGTAGTGGTTGAGTTAGGCACATTCTGCTTCAGTTTGCAGGTTCGGATCCTGGGTGCAGACCTACACCACTCACCAGTAGCCACGCTGTGGTGGTGATCCACATACAAAATAGAAGATTGGCACAGATGTTAGCTAAGGGCCATTCTTCCTCAAGCAAAAAGAAGAAGATTGGTAACAGATGTTAGGTCTGGGCCAATCTTCCTCACCAAAAAAAATATTTAACAAGTGGTTCTCTGCAAGAAAAAAGAATCTCTGATTTCTGATTTGCATGATATAAATACTTTCATGGTGGCCAATTTCAAGCTTTCAGTGTGACCATTAACCAGCTCCAGAAGTTTTTGAAAATTAACAATCAGCTCTCGTAAGCCCAGTAAGAGTCGCCTCCAGGAAGTGTGATGCTTCTCAAACTTGAATATGCATAGAAATCACCTGGAAATTTGGCTAAAATGCAGATTCTGATCCAGTAAATCTAGGCTGGGCCTGGGACTTAGCATTTCTAATCACCTTTCCTGTGACGCAGAAGCTACTGACTTGAGGACCACAGTTTGAGAAATCTGGGGTTCCAGAGAATAAGACCAGCTTCCAACTCAGACCTTCTCCTTAAGATAACTTGAAGCATTCAATGGTATGGTGGGCAAGTCACTTCCTCCTCAGTGTCATTTAATGTCATGCCTGTGCACTACTTATCATTGTGCATACAGGAGTACACACATATATCAGACTTTGGGAAACCCTGCACCAGAGTGTATGAATATATGGGATTTTGTATGACATCATAGTATACTTCCCCCACCCCATATCTACTTTATGTGTGACACTGGGAAAATTGCCCAGCTGGTGTGATCACGTTCACATGCACGCTAACAGAAAGTGGTGAGACTGGGCCTTCACTTCAGCAAAGTCTGCCACTTAGAGAAACATGGGATTCTACTGTGACGATTAAAACCATACTACTTATATGCTTGCACCTCTGCCCCGGACAGAGCTAATGTGGTCCTCTTTGATGATCAGAAAACAGCTTTGTAGGAATTCTTGAGATGCCACTGAATGTTATATCACTGTCATCAAAATTAATAAATATTGTGAATAGTAACTGCATACACCAATGGCTTAACTCTATGCAAAGGAAAAGAAATTGAGCAGCGTTGTAAAGGTTGGGTAAAAAAATCAATTTATTTTTAGATTTCCCAACCACAGTGTGTATGTCTGACCAAGCAATCCACTTTATTATAATGCTGCTGCATTGATTTACACCCAGAGAGTGAGATGAAGAGATTTTTTACAATCTCTCTGGAATTCTTACAAATAAGAAAGTCTTTAGAATTTCCCCATAGGAAGATATCTTCTCTTGGGTAAGGCACTTGCAATCTGACTTTTCATTCATATTCACATTTTAGAGATAGTTCTAATTACAGCCTGGATCTTACTCTGCTGACCCCAATATTTTTTTAAGGTGAACTCAGTCAATTCTCAGATATGTTAAATCATTATGCAAAAATATATTGCACCATCGATTCTGTAAACAACGTAGATTAAAGTTCTAAATGATGAGCCCCACACGGACAGGTGAAGTCTAAAATAAAAACAGGCTTTTACAGACACTTTAGGGTTTAATCCAGCAGATTATTGTGGTTGACAGGAAATTATGCTTTTATTATCCACTGGGCTTAGTGACCACAATATTTCATGGAAGGAAAAATGACACATAGGACCAGAGAGTTTCTATTAAAAATGTTTCCGACCTTGAATTTAGAGCCATTAGCAGGCTGCTTCAAAACAGGTAAATGCATATTGAATTCAAAGTGGTATTTCAGGAACACAGGGCATGCGACGCAGCGTGTGGCTCCGTGCAATTCACGCGGAGCCCTGGATGACTAGTGCAGAACAGGTAGGGAAGGTGGTTGGATGTTAGAGATGAACCATACGTGCATGTGTCCAGATAGAAATAATGCAAGAGAACCATCTTTCCTAAAGCCTTCAGAATTCCCCGGCCGGATTCCTTTGGCAGAATCGGATTCTAATTTTTTTTAATTTACACATATACACACACTTGTATTTGCTTATCTCTCCCCCCAGCAGCATCTCTTCTGGTCATCTTTCTCTGGCATCAGACCATATATTTATCCAGCTGTCTATCTATCCAAAAGTATATCATTTGTTTGTTTAGCCACGCAGAATAAAACTTGCCAAATCCACTATGTTTTGTTATTGAGACGGTACTCTTTTTCTACCAGGAGCTTTGGTTTCTTTAAATTCCATAATTATCGGTTACCTTTGCAAAAACAAATAAATAAATAAATGCCTTCTCCTCTTCCTTTCCCAAGATGGAGTCACAACTTTGGTCTTCACAAAGAAGCTTTTCTGTCTGTTATAGAGATTTCAGAATGGGGGTGATTAAGGCTGTGAAAAAAGACAAGTAGGTCAAAATAAGGTCCCTTTTCTAGCCTTATAGACCCAGACCTTTATAAAACTTTCTTGCAATCATCAGGTTAATTAAGATGTTGAAGAAGAATCTATTCTGCTGGACTGTCTTAAGGCAGAACTGTGTTGAAATCATCTCCAAAAGAGAAATATAAGCCCCACGCTTCCCTTGCTGATTATAGACGTAAGAGTGCCAGGAAGTCATTTCTCAAGTCTAATCTTAATCATTCCTTCTCCATTTAAAAGGCACACCCTTTGCTGTCTTTAAATCACCTGCTCAAAATTTAATAGTCAAAGACCAAATGAGTGAAAACAATTTGTTCTGGCCCTTTGTCGGAGGAGGTCATCAAGAGGACGTGACCACCAGATGACCTGAGAGCTGGACCTGGGCAATTGGAGGCTCCTGACCCGCTTCTCCGTCCTTGGAATATATGTTCCATCCACTGTTTCTGCACTAGGAGTCACTTCAAGGATGCAGCCCTGAGAGAGTAAGGTGTTGTTGAAACCATCTGGACTGTACACGTGATTGAACCCAATCAATACCTCTACATAAACACTTAAGATTCTGGTGGGTGGGTGAGGAGATCTAGTTTCTCGGCCACCCAAGACAAGCCTTGTAAGTAAATGCCCTTGCTTATTAAAACTGCCACCTACCAATCTGGAGTGGGCTTCCTCTTTTTTTGGTCTCTCCTTGCCCTCCATGTATGGAGGCCAATTTCAAAGTTCACCTTGGGAACTCTCAAAGTTGTGAACCAACGCCTTTTAAATCATAGCAAACAATGGGAATCAATCTTACACTTACTGACCTTTTAATACCGCTGAACTATGGGGAGCCCCATGGCACAGTGGTTGGGAACATTGACTCAGGAGTCAGACAGAAGTAGTTTGAATCACAGTTCTACCATTTTAAGATAAGAGACCTGGGCAAATTTATCTCAATTGTGGCAGAGGAAGAAACTGATGTGTTTAATATTACCTAACTTAAAGGACTGTGGAAAAAAATAAAATAAGGTATGTAAAACTCTTTGTCAATGTAGCAATAATAGTTACTATTTATTGAATGTTTCACACACTTAACAAAGAATCTTGAATGATTTTTAAAATGATTTTCTTTCAATTTTTTTGCTGTGTACAACACTGGGGAAAATTCCAGGATTTTCCAACTCTCGGTTTTTAAAAATAATGGTATGAACCAAGGTGGATATAAATGAAACAGCATTTTATGAATAGCTTTCCCTACCCACAGCTAACATACAATTAATGACTTCAACTAGTTTTATTAGGGTCTAAAAGGTAGTATTTTTAACCTCCGAGAGCCAACTGTGTCTCTTTTTTCCATGGAAGAAACAGCACTGTCTTTCACTGTTTTCTCCAGAGAGGGCAAAGTGTAAGCATTACATGTCCACACTAGAGCTATTCACTTTCAATCCAATTGTAACCACTCATTGAAAAACATGAATCTATTATGCTTCTATTCAGGTAGTGCTACAAGAAAACTTTCCTTGCATTTCATAACCATCTCTACATTCTTGTGAGAATGGTCCACCTGGGTTGTCACTACTAATTCAAAGGTGAGGCCAAAGTGATATCTAAACACTACTCAGAAGGGAGCTCAGAGAAGATCATGCTAACTAGAGATTGGCTTCAGGCAGCATCTTTTTCCAAAAGTATTCAATAAACTTTTTCTATTTATTTCAAGAAATTTTAGCACTACTGATGATAGTTAGAAATTAGAAGTGCTCCCTTCTTGCTTAAGAAATGTGGAAATGTTTAAAGTCAGTTATATTACATAACCAGGGCTACAGAGGCTGTAATATTGAAACTGAAATGCAGCCAAGTATCCCAGCACAAGTCAAGATTCTCCCAATTAGATTATACTGTGTAGTAACCACCCTTACAAGTGCACCTTCCTGTCATTCTTTCATGTTTCAAAGACTTTATGGTTTAAAAAACCACCCACTGATGCCATTACCATGAACTACAGACACAGATGATGGATGGGTAGACAGTCAGATAGCAAGCAATCACTTGACAAAAGTAATATTGAGATTTCACACAAAATGTATATAGTTTATGAAAATTACTTAAATTGCTTATATAGATTCTGAAATAAGTATACTATCTTCAGCTACTATATTTTAGTGAAACTCAACGACAAGACAAAGACAAGTTTTACTCGAATCAAAATAGGTACGGACTAAATTTTTTTCGTATGTTTGAGCATCCCCAGTTTGAAGATGGAAATATTTGGACACAGAAAAGTTAAATTCTGCTTGTCAAGTTGAAATAGCAATAGACTAAGAAAGAGTGGAATGTGCCCTTGGAATTTTTGTATCAAATTTTGGAGATGAGGTGGCATATATAAGAAAGAAAAGCATTCCCTTATGACATTTATATCACTCCCCCATCAACTTATTTTATGTTATTTGTGTCACATCAGGAATCAAATAATCATATTTTATGCATGAATCTATCTAGAAAGAAACAATGCATGGAAAATATTGTTCTCACTGGTAATAGAACGTGAATATACCATAATAACATTTTCACTTAATGATATATGTAGAAAGGATTTAGAAGATTCCATTTAATATTGTTTTGCAATATATTCAACATGCTTAAAATATCAATAAGAACATCTCCAGAAGGACCTTAGCATGGAATACATAATATTTTTTTCCTGTGTGTATATGTCAGGGCCAGGCATCTTGCTGATTAAAATCAACAGTATAGAATTGTCTTCTAAGACATTCAGACTTGCAATTCACATGAGCTTAACCCATTCAAATACAAAATATATTAAAGAGAGACAGAAGAGCAAACGAGGGAGAGAAGAAGTAAGTTCTTCCTTGGTTATTTTTTTTTATACATTCTCAGCAAGGGAAACTCACATACACTGAGTTACACATAAAAAACTTTCATAATTAAAGCATCTTCCCTAAGAAAATACAACTTTCATCACATATAATTTAATAGCATTCTTGTTGCAAGTCTAGTCTTGGAGGCATTCTCATTTTTACAGAGCTGAATTATGTCATTTTTATGTCCCTATATCATTTTAAAAATGATTTCAAGGGAGAAAAAATATGCTTTGTGGAACATGAATAAAATTGATTTTTAAAAAAGAGAAAATCTGGGTCTAAAAATAAACTTAGGACAAATAATGAAATTTTTGTAGAGAAAATTGAGATAGATAGTCACAATACTGGACTTTCGATACGATTATATCCCACCCTCCCCTTTATTGAGAATTGCCTAGTAAAGGGAGGGAGGGCAGGCTTCGCTAATTGTTAATGCATTAAATAAATGTTTACTGAGAACCACCTCCAGGCTTAGCCCTCAACCAACCATCATTCTAGTATTGGCAACTGTCTTTGGCTGTGAGGGTAGGGAAGGAAAGTGTTTGAAGGTTCTAAAGCATCTTTTATGACGCTTTCCAAAGGGATAGAGAAAAATCACATATATATATATTTCCATCTACTAATAGAACTTAAAAAAAAAACAAGACTTCTAAAGGCAAGAAGGTGGATGATCTTTATGATAGGGAATAGCACATGACATTTAAAACTCAGGAAATAAAAGCTTGGGACATGATAGAAAAAAGGAAACAGTATTGGCCCTGATGCTTTGCTGTGATGTGGCAATGGAGATTTAGTTGGCAGCCTCATATGGGAGAAGCAGCTTAAATGGCATCCCTTGAACTTATTTCTTTTCTGACCTTTTGAAGTTGCCAGGTTCAACAAATTTCCTTCTTGTGGTTACGTCTGAAGCAGGTTCTAGAGGCAGGAACCAATAGTTCAGCAGAAATATACTGCTCATCACAACTTTCTATGGGAATAAAATGAGAGAGGACTAATAGTTCTTTGGTTAATTAAGACCAACTAAATCAGAGGACAGCCTTGGTCCATCAACATATTATTCTACTTCACAAATATTCATTTATGAGATTCCGGAAAATTTTTTCCGGCATCACAAGTAGATAAATTCTTTTAAAGACTGGCCGATAGATAAATCTGAGAAGCTAGGAGGGCAAATCAAATGCTGTGAGACAGATGAAATGGCAAAAGAAACATGATAAAAATCTCAGACTTGAACCACAAATGAGTTAGTTATCTGACATGTTTTCAGGTGTTCTAGAAGTAAGCTTCCTGTGTGTGTGTCTGCGTGTTTGTATGCATGTACAAAACATAACACAGAACAACAAGAATCGGCCTTGGTTTAATTCTACACGCTGTAGGAGGTATATAACACACCCAAGTTCAGAGCCTTTTCCTAAACTAAAAAGCAAAGTTAGTCCATTTCAGCTGTGAATGCCAACAGTGCTGAAAACAGAGAAAACTGCATATTTTTCTGCTTCTCTGAATAACATTTTAAGAAATATAAAATGACTGAAACCAGTATCAGCAGCACCACTGAGCACAATATCTCCAAAGAAAGTCTTGGGACCATAGCTACTGTGATTTACGCTTGTTCTTTGATTTGTCAAACATAAAACTTTGCTGATGGACCAGAAAAGTGTAGCTGAAAATATAAATTGAATGTCATTTTCCCCCTGAAAAGCTTGTGGTTTTGCATAGAAAATTTGCTCTGATTGGAATGTTGATAAAGTCATAAGGTGTGCCACCTTGAGTAGGAAAATAAAGATTTTTTTTCTTTAAAGCATTAATTTACTTATAATAAGGTTTCTGAACAGTTGACATGTGGATTCTAACTTTTCTATATGTACTTGTTCCTTTCTCCTCACTAATAAACAATGAAGGGAACCTGGAAAACAAAGCCCTGGGGTAAGATTTCTCAAATAGAATCATTATACCCTCATTCTTTGAAGGTTCACTGCATTGCTCCAACAATCTAATGCTCCCTGCTAACCAGGACTACCAGCCCTTAAATCTGTTTACAAGGAAATGTTGCATCACCAGTATATTTCTCTAACAGCCTTTACAAATGCCTTCTCAAGTGGTCTATTCCATCCTGCTGAGGATGTTTTATGTGTGTTCAGTGCTAAATTAAGGGATTGCCTTAGAGGAATCCTGTCTTGACCAGAATTCTACATAATACTCCAGTAAAGTTATTTTCAGGTTAAAGACTTCCTTCCCTTTAGAGCTGGTATGTTTACAGCAGGCAAATGGAGCTGCTATTCTAGTGAAGCCTTCTATAAAATTGTTCTTCCGCTAAATTCATTACACCTTCAAGAGCTCAAGAAATGCATCCCGGACACTAATAATGCAGCCAAACAATGTTAAGAGTCTTGGATGGAGAGATTTACCCATCAGGAGTCTCGAGAATTTTAGGAGACTGTAGATTATAAAGCAGAATTGATTTTTAATAGTAATAATCATTGGAAATACAAGATCCAGGCTGCAAGGGAGAAAGGTTACAAAGTTTGAACGACAGCATTACAGCAGAAATTTCAGAGAATGTTAGCTAGTGTCTCTAAAACATCTGGCCTATTTGTGATGGTCCCGGGATACCTGGATATGCATTTGGGTGATGTGGGGAACAAGGCAAGGAAGATGAACTGCCACTGAACGGCCCTGGATGAAGTAATCCCTGGAGTTACCGGGAAGGCTCTTCTCTCGGTTTTCAGAACAGATTTTCTCAACTCCAAGCCTCTTCAGAGTCCAGAAAAAAATATATCAAAGATGATTTAAAGTCTTGTGACTGCTCCAGCATGAAATGACTATGTGACGGGAGCTTAAAATCTGCTAAAGCAGAATTACAGAATATTATTATTAGTATTATTATTTAATAAGAGGGATAGCCCTAGAATTTCTTTTAGCCACAGAGCTCAGGGAAGTGGAAAAACATGTCTGGGCATGACGATTATGGAGAACTCCCTTTGAGGGGGAGAAAATGTAACCCTCAGAGAATATCCTTCAAAGGTATCAGGCCTCTAGGTAAAAGAATCTCTCTCTCTCATTCTCTCTCGCACACACACACACACATATACATACACACACACTCCAGATAAAACCCCTGCAAAATTAGACGCAGCCGATGAAAGGCAATAGCTAGAAATTTCAGTGGTGTTTAGCAAGAAAGACAGGGCTCATTGTGCATGCAGTGAGGTACAGCGGCGAGGTTGAATGGATGGAAAATCCCACTCTCAAATCTTACATAAATATCTCTTTCCCACATATAGTTTTCCAGTTGAAAAGCTCCTATAATGAAGCCAGAGGTGACAGCCCAGGGAGGGTTGTTAACCATTGAGATGGCTGTCAGGAGTGTTGTAAAGAGGACAGGCGCTTCAAAAAGGCTCCAGCCAACCCCAGTCCCTCCTCTCTGCTTGGCCACGGTACCCGATGCGAGAGGGCAGTGCTCTCGCATCCCTTCTCCGGTGTGCCCTCCTTCCCACTGTCAGCCCACAAATACTGCGAAGCCCGGTGCAAGAAAGCAGCCCAATGATCTGATGAGCAGCTCCCGCGCGTTAAGGGATGGTGCCTCTTAAAGAGGAAACTTGCGGAATCTTCAGGAACGGGTGGTAAAGTTGAAAGGACCTGTTCTCCCTCCCGCCTGCTCGGTTATAAGCTCTGTCCTTTAATTGGAGCTGAAGTGAGCAGCTGCCAGTCTGACTTTCCATTACAGACTAATGTTGTGCGTTTGCAACAATAAACAATTAATGTTGTTTGATTTCTTAGATTCAGCAGCCCAAGCAAACAGCTGCCATCTCCGCTCGCGGAGGCAAACGGCTAGTCCTTGACGTGCCGCCGGCTCTGTGCCTGCGGGGAAGGGTCACTGATAACGAAACTTTGCGCTTTCTACCAGATTGGGTGGGGGAAGGCTTTGGCCTTGGGGAGGGAAAAAGCGGAGGAAATTGTGGATACCTGTTGGCATCAGCGTTGGCGGCGGCAGGTTTTCACTGTCTCCCATCCTAGGCTAGAGCCTGGGAGAACGGGAGTGGGTCCCTTATGAACCTGTTACGCGCCGGCAGAACCCAGGCGAGAGCGCTCTTTCCCTGCGGTCCTGCGAGGGGCGCGGCCCGCCCCCCAAGGATTCGCGGATGGAGAATGATGAGATGACAGAAAGCGCAGCTCCGGGCTCTGCCGGCGCTAGGAGAGAGGCTCCCGAGGCGTCCCCGGCTCAGGGGGCCTCTGTGCGCCCAGTCTCGGAGAGGACACTGCCTGGGGGTCCTGCCTGGGTGCAGGGCAGCGTCTTGAACACTGCAGAGCCGCGGGGCGGCTGCAGAGCCGGCAAGTTTGCAGCGGGCACCGCGCCTCCCAGGCTGGAGCAGCCACTTGTGGGAAAGCCTCGCGCTGGGGCTCTCGCTGCTGAGCCGCCGGCCCGCAGCCCCACCGCGGGGGTCTCCCTCCCTCTCCTCGCGGGTGGGGCAGTGCAGCAAACCAGCCAGAGGGCGTCCCTGGCCCCTTCGTCTCTGCACTCGGGCTCTCAACCAGCCGCGGGTGCTTCCCATTCACCGCACTCCGGACCCCGCAGTGAAGGCGCGCGGCTGCGGCGGCGCCTGCCTGTGTCGGGAGGCGGCGAATTCGCCAGGCGACCGCAAGGAGGGATCCCGGCAGGGAAACCGGAGGGGCATAGCCTGCTTGCTACTTTGCAGGATCCACTGTCAGAGCAGTTTGCAAAAATAGGCAAAACCCTGGAGGTGTCCCCATCAGCTTTGGATATCAGGAAAGAAGACGCAGCAGAGCCCTGCGCCTGGGCTGGGAACTCGCATCCACCATCTGGGGGGAAGGAGGCGCGCAAGGTGTCCGATGGCGCATGGGAATTCCTAAAAGAAACTGTCCCTTCTGGGTCCTCGGGGCATGGAGAAAATCCGGGAGTAAAGGGGGACACTTACTCTTGTGGGGCTCCGCGCTGGCGAATTTCAAGCCTCCTGGTTCACAAATGGCTGTAGGGGCTCGTGGTGGGCTCCCGAGGGCGGCAAGCACCAAGCAGTCCCGGCGCGCTGGGCAGGCGCCTCCGGATTCCGTTCATGCCTCTCGGAGCTGCGGGGCTTGGTGCGGAGATGCGAGGCGTGCGCGCTGGGCTCCGAGGGTCCGCAGCCCAAAGTGCAGCGGCTGGGTTGACGCTACCGTCTGTGCACAAACCGGCGACAGCAGACGAGCTTCGAGGAGGCAGGGAGATTCCAAATAAATCCACTAATTCCGGGCTGAGCGCTCCGGCGTGCGAGCCCGCCTGCCTGCCAAATGTAACTGTGAAGTGATGTGGAAAAGTGAGCCGGGTGCCTCCCCTGACGGATCTCATTGGGCAGAGCGCAGAGGCAGGTCTACCACTTGGAAATTCATGTAAGCAGTCCCCCTCCCCGCCCCCGCCCTGCCTTCCCCCGTCGCTCTCGCGCGCTCGCTCGTTCGCTCTTTCCAGCTACCAAGTGGGCACACAACTTTTCGCTCCTCGCTCCCGAGCACGCCCCGCGCGTCTCCGCCGCCAGAGCCACCGGGTGAAGATGCGCCCTTCCGTGCGGTGCGCGCAGCCCGCGGAGAGCCAGGCTCCCGGCTGAGAAGGCTGGCGGATGATAAAAGGATGCGGAGGAGGTACTCGCGAGCTTTCTCTCTCGAGTCTTACCTGAGCTCTGGGGCTAGCGTTATCTTGCAAAGCCTCTTAGTCACCCACAGCTGTTTTCCGTGGGAGGAAGAGGATGCGACAGGGCAAAGGGGTGTGCATGGGCGGCTTACCTCCATGTTATTCCAAGAGCCTCCTGCGGACCGAGTGGGGTGTTTGTGAGACCGCTGCCTGCTACTCAAACGCTGTTTAGAGGCGGTGTGTGGTGGTCCTGTAGGTGGAGCGCATTCCTGATATCTCCATGCTTCTACACCTTTGGGGAGATGGGATGAGGGAGAGCAGGGGGGCAGCCCCGAGGGGCGCGCAGTAAGTAGGTGCAAAGAGAAGAGCAGAAGTTGCTTGGGAAATGAAGGGATTGCTAAATCTTCTCCATGTGTCTAGTCTCCAGATCTCCTCTCAGGCACCAATCTTGCAGCTCCCCTGCCTCCACGGAGAGATGCCCTGTCTGTGGCCCCTTCAAGTCCTCTCATGGACTCCACTCAGATCTTGAGAAATGGCCACCCTGGGGTAGAGCCAACACAAGAAAGGATCGTGAATTAGTCCATCCAGATTTCTTTTTTTATCATCACTGAGGCTAACAGGTAGAAATGTTCATCCACTGTGATCAACTTTTAATAAAATTAGTGAAAAATAAGATGAATTAATCTACTTTTTTTTAAACTGCCCTCCACAGACACCCCGATTTAGTCCATTCCTTGTGCACTAGAGGTGAGCTCTGCGGAAGGGTTTTACCATCTGGGGGCAGAGCTGAAACAGCAGAAGAAAAGGATGCAGAGGACCAGACACAAGGTCTGGAGAGCTCGTACTGTCTGATTCTAACGAGGCATAGTGAACAGAATGAGAAAATAGGCACAATATGCTTATAATATTTATGCAGATTTGACTTCTTTCTGTACTGCATCTAACATCCCGTTGTGAAAAGTTGAAGCGTATTGACTGTAGGTCTCAGATCTGTCTGTTTCACATTCTGGCTGTCACAGACAAGAAACTTAGTGAATTATTTCAGAGAGGGAGAGGTGAGAGAACCAGAAGGTATTTTCCCCTCAGGCAGTCACAAAGTAACTGTTTGTTCTCTTCTCAGACTGTCTGCTTGCAGGCTATTCAGGAACTGGCTAATTCTGTCTTGGAAAAAGGAACAGCAGTCGCATCTCAGTCAAATTATAACTGCTGCTAGACCAGGCAGTCCCAAGTGGACAAAGAAAGAGATCACACCTTGGGCTGTGCTTAATTTTCAGACATTCATTTTCACTTTGAATAAATGGTCTGAACCTTTCCTTGGTCTATGAGAACTAAAGAAAAGGTTATGTGTTACTGAAGGCTGAGAATTGTTACAAGTAACAAACTCATCTCAAAAGAAAGCCAGAGTTAGAGTAGAGTTAGCGAATATCCTCACATTTCATTTTCTTAAAGAAAAAAAAAAACGATTTTGACAAAGAGAGTCAGAGTCCAATGGCTTTAAGTACTTTGGGTTAGGATGGATTTGTTTTGACTCACTTTATCCACATTTACTCTGAGAGCAGTTACATTGTGCTCACTGAATTTTGGCCAACTAGAAGTGAAGGTAGCCCTCGCTATCTGCTAGTCTCTGCTCAAAGCACAGCAGTAGGAATTTCCTACTAATTTTCTCCCAATTCTTAGGAGAGATCAGGATGATTAAGCAGTATGAAAGAAGATTCGGATAATGTTTTAAAAGCCCTCTAAGGATATTTCTAAAATAATCAGGGATGCGGAAAGACAGGGCATTTGCCTCTTTAACAATTCCACCCACTGTTAATAGGATGCACTGTAATGTCACAATGGTGTGTACCTAACTCCCTGAGAAAGTGTTTTCTTTTCAACATCCTCTCCAGGGTTACAGGCTTCCAGTGGGAAGAGGACTGGGCTACAGAGGCTTTTTAGAATAGCGATGAAATTGCATTTGTGGTGGAGCCTTGTGGTGGGGGGAAGGGTGAGGAATTATCTGATAGGGCAGGAGTCTAATCAGAGAAGGAGTGTGGGGGCGGGGAGGGGAAGGATTACATTCAGAATAACCTTGGCTGACTGATGGGCAGAGTGGGATGAGGCAGGATGCTCCAGCCTGGGTTTCAGTGACAGGCAGACAATTTTGCAGAGGAGCCTACTGAAGTCGAATGAAATGGGGAGAGATTCCATGTAGTAAAGGACACTTCTTTTTCACTCCGGGCGGGACTTCTATAATTTTGACTGAGGGAGACAGTAAACTAGTGACTCCTTAGTTGGAGAGTGAGGAGCTCGGGAAGGGGATGGAAGAGCTAGGAAGACTCCAAATCCTACGGTTGGAATAGAAAATGGCAGAATGGAACATATCTATTATTTGCTGCATTCAAATTCAAACTTTTCTTCTTTTCATTCCTCAGTACACAATTAAAAACTAAAATGAACAGTTGTCATCGTGGTGTGATTACTGAGAACTTTCAGATTTATTGGACTGCTTTAAAATTTAGATTAACGAATTCATTCATTCATTCATGGAATACCTCCTAAAGGTGGGGTTGAGGAGTGTGGATTCCATGAATGAGAGGATTTTTTCACTGTGATACCTGCCAAGGATATTTCAAAATAGGATTTAAAATAAAAACTTAAAGAATGTGAAAAACGAAGAGGGCCAAAACATAAATGTCATACCAATTAATATGTAATATTTTCCAGGAATTCAGAGACCTTTTCCCACATTTCATGTGATGGAATCTTGATAAAGAAATCTGAAATCCTCCATGTCCTTTTTTGGGGGGGCGGGGGCTGGAGAGAGATGTAAGTAATATATAACAACTCTGGCATTAGGCAAAAGAAACTTTGAAATTTTATTTTGAATTCCAATATTGCAGCATAAATCATAAGAATGAATTTAATAAGAAAGTAGCTTCAAGAAGTTTGTAAACATTTAAATACATTTAGGAAAGTTGTTTTTTTTTTTTTGTTTTTTTTTTTTCAAGTTTAAGAGTTTGTTTTAAGCCAGACTCTTTACTAAAATCATGAAAAGATATGATGGTGCTCAAGTTAAGTGAATGGGAGCAATTTCAATGATTCTCAAACTGTGATCCTTGGACCAGATCCTGCCTCCCTGTCCTCCAGGGACTTGTTAGAAATGCAAATTCTCCTGCCCCAAATCTGAGTGGGGCTCAGAAATCTGCATTTTAACAAATGCTCCGGGGGATTCTGTTGCTTGGTAAAGTTTGAGAACCACTGCCTCAGGCTATTCTTTTCTCAAGTGATATATATAAAGATGAGAACAATAAAAATAAAGTGGTATATTATATTAATACTTATTTTTGTCTTGGAATATTCTAAAACAGAATACTATCTTTAATAAAATAAAGAAAAAGAAAAGTGTATGCACACTAAATTTATCATCTGGTTCCTTCACCAATGTTTATTATGGGATTTGAAAAACTAAACTGATTTCTTTAAAAGTGATTATAGGTTCTTGGAGTAAAATCATCATTGAGCATGGTGTCCAGGGTTGTGATGCTCTACATTTCTTGATTGCTGGTTTTAGCTGTCCCTGAAATTAGGCCTGGATTGCTTAATATTGACTAGAATTACTAATCTTGAGCTTGCCATTATATTTTCAATAAATAGAGGTGTAGATGCTTTTCGAAAACCACATCTGTGCCAAAAGCATTTTGGAGAAGGTTTTCAAAATGGCGTTATCTCCCATCTTGCCAGGTGCTAGAAAAGAGATAAGCTCTAATTCAGCTTCTGAACAGAAACTGAAGGTGGGCAGTAGGTAGATTTAAGCCAGCCCAGGTTTGGTGAACTACACACTTGGCATTTGTGTGTGTGTGTGTGTGTGTGTGTTTAAGTGTTGGTTTTTCTGAAAGAGAACAGCAAATCAGATTAAGATTTCAGACCTCTCCTGTTTAGCATGGGAGCCATGAAGAGGAAAAATAGTTCACACTGTGTTTTAAAAAAAGGAAGAAGAAAGAAAAAGAGAAATGGTGGGGGGGGGGGCCTTTTCTCCCCGCCTCTGGAGTACTACTAGTTTGGTATAGCAGATTATAGTATATTAAAACATAATAATTAAATTTAATTGATCTTAAATCTAGTTTAGAAGATTACTGTCCCTTGAAATTTACACACTTCTTCTAATGTATCATTACGCACGTATAAGGGAATACAGATGTATAGGGAGGAAAAAAAGCACATCGGCACCTCTTTTTATGCCTAAAATAGAGTTTATAGTTCTGACTAGTTGTTATCAAGTTGGCTATTAGAGAGAAGACTGCTGTATATGCATTCGACAAATGTTCCAAGAAGTTGAAAGGAAATTACATTACTGAGAAGGTGAACAGAATTTCTATATTAGTCCAAGCTGCATAATGCTGTCTAAGGATTTGTTGTTGTTCGTTTATTAAAGATATGCTGCGGTGTGGAAATCCAGGCAGTGCTCTTAGGTTGCCTTCTCCTGCCTGCATAGCAACTGGTCCTGTTGGAGTGGATGTCGAGGCTTTTTTTCTTCTACATCAAGTGCCCTCTAGCGTGCAATATCTGCACAGGTTGCTGTGTCGAAGGAGGTGGAAAGAAGAAAGAAAAAGAAATATTCTACCACTCGGTCTCCTAATTCCTGAATTGCTCTGCTTTTCCTTTTCTCCTTTCTCAAAGGGGTCATTTCTACGGAAGTGTTTGGCAAAACAAAAAAGGTGCTCTTGCTTTCGCATGAAAAATAAACCACTCCTTGACTAAACTGGGAAACAAACGCTAATCCTTTCTGAGGCGTTTCTTTTGAACATTCATCATCATTTTCCAGAAGTTTCATACACTCTAGTAATCAGGCAAATAAAAGAAGGTAAGTTGCTCCCTAGGAAGAAATTATGTTTTGTTCCTAACTCACCAGAGACCAGCTATAAGACATTTGATGCAAATTGATTAACCTCTCCATGGGTTTTCTGTTTGTGTCTCTATAAAAGTGCCTAATACTTCTTTCTTGCCTCAGGGGGGTGGTATGAGGCCTAATTGAGGTTTATAAAACAATTTCAGTTCCTCAGATACAATTTGATATACAGTCGAACCTGCCTTTCATCTTGCATCTACTAACAGTGTTTCGAATTCTCTTTGGTATTCAGAGAGAAACTGTAATTGGGATTTGTATTTTCATCAACGTGTCATTAAAACAACTCTATTGTAAATAGTGGATTTGCTCAAGAGACTTGGAATGGTAGGAAATGGGAAAGAATATTTGGAGAAGAAAAATGTACTTGCCTTTGCAAACACGTCTGCATGTGAATAAATATAGCTAAATACAAAACATACATTTGGGCATATCTCTCTCAATTTTAAAACAAGCTAACAATAACAGAAGGTAATTTTACTCACCCAAACGCCACCCACTAAATACTTAGTCTCTGAGAGAGAAACAGACACCTGTAAACAAACTTATGTATCGGCGTGCGTTCAGATGGTAGGATATCTAAACACCTGTTGTGCAACTCACAGATTTATTTACTAATAATATGATTATTATGCCACGTTGTGTTCTATCAATGCCCTTACAACTATATTATTTTAAAGGATAAGGAAAGAGGGAGAGGAGCTAATATTATGCTACACTCCATTAGTTTGTGTACATATAGTAGCTCTTTAATTATTAAGGTGGATAGAAAGGATATTGTTGGTATTCTTTAAAGTGTGAGAAAACTGAGGTTCAGTGAAGTTAAATGATTTACTCAAGGTTACACAGTTCATAATTAAAGAGTGCAATTGAAATCCAGGGTTTCCAACCTTAAACATAATCTAATACTACCTCTCAATATTAACAATACTAGTAAGTAACTATGCTGACCTACTTTTTTGTTTGTTTGTTTTGAGGAAGACTGGCCCTGGGCTAACATCCGTGCCCACCTTCCTCTACTTTATATGGGACGCCGCCACGGCATGGCTGATAAGCAGTGTGTCAGCAGGCCCTGGGATCCGAACCCGCGAACCC
Organism: Tapirus indicus; assembly: GCA_031878705.1. NCBI lineage: Eukaryota > Metazoa > Chordata > Mammalia > Perissodactyla > Tapiridae > Tapirus > Tapirus indicus. The sequence continues at coordinate 23,152,673 of CM062927.1, read as the reverse complement.
CGGGCTGCCAGAGCACTAACTGAACTGCTGCGCCACCTGGCAGCCCCGATGACCTACTTTTAAGGCAATGTATTACCTCACTGTAGAAGGGACTCATACATTGCAATACAAGATGAACTAAACATTATGTGTTCCCCAGCAGAATCGGAATCCTTAATTGCATGGAATCCCAGATTCCATGGTTAACCAACTAAATCACTCTCCAAGGAGAATGAGTATTTTTAAAAAGCAAACAAGGTGATTCTGATTTAGCATAACCAACACCATTCTGGAGACCATTTGAGAATCTTGAAAGCAAATGGCATCCAAAGTCTTGTTTAACTCCTCAGTACTAGAGACCAAGGTTAAGGCACACTTCTGCTATATCTATTTATATTGAGGTAGCCCTTCATGTATTTCCAAGCACAGTGGCTGTCTTGTTTGGCCCTTGCAATAATCTTGTGAGATTGTCTAGTTCAACCTTTTTCTTCTATAAGAAAAGAATTGGGGGTTTTGACTTCTGAGTCTAAGGTTACATAACTAGCTCTTGCAAAGAACAGGACTAGATCCTAGACCATTGGTCTTTAAAGAATATATCAGGTTGTCACCTGTCCCTGCAAATGTGGCCCAGGGAATAATCATTAAGCTAACATTCTGAATAGTCTTCAAAATATGAAGTCAGAAGACTGGGGGGGGGGGATAAAACATATTTCAGATCCAAATTAAAACAGTTTAGAGAAGGTCTACTTTCGTTTTCTGGCAAGATTACATTTACTACCTTCACCTAGTATCTGCTCCGTCTAATAATATATCTTTTCTTGGTTGAATTAATTCAGTACCTAGGAGTTTGGTTCACTAATGCAGCCCCAGAGGCTCCTTCAAAGCACATCTTGTGAGCTGCGGAGTTTTGGAGTGAGGATTATCGGGGAATCAGAGGAAGACCACAACGTAAGAAAAAAATGTGCTTTCGAATGTTCTGAGGTACCCTAGAACATTCTTTGGTATCTCCTGGTAGGAAACCCAACAGAAACAACTCATTTGAAATGGAGATATGTAAGACTGACTCCTGCATTCTCCAAAAGCAGAGAAAAAGAAATGCATGTGACTTGCCAAAAAGACAGAGCCTGTTGAATTTTACTCATCTTTTTGCATAATGATATTCTGGCTTTCTTCCTCAAAATTATCTCATTGTGCCTAAGCAGAGACCACCTTATTTTCCACTGGGTTGCCCCCCTGCCCCCATTACATAAGGCGTATAATCACTTTTCTGGAATAGAAAATGATAATAAATGGCACTAGCAGTTGTGGTTGGCATTCTTATTATTGAATGTTTAATATCTAGCTGGGCACTATAGGGACTGACTGGCACATGTCATCTCGTTTATTCTCTACAATAACTTCTGAATTTTTCACAGGAAGAAAATGTGAAGAGTAATGTATTTTATTTATCTAACTCCCAAATAGGCTTCTGCTCATTTCTCCAGTATTACTTCATAGCACAGTCTATTTAACCTGTATGTACCAACCAAACTAAACTTTTCTCAGTCCCTTGAAAATGTCAACTCCCTTATTTAGGTGTTCGGAGGCATGAAGCCTGCAAGAAAGAGCAAAACGTTTGGAGTCAAGTAGATCTGGTTTCAAATCTTGGGTGAACACATTACTGGTTCTGTAAATTAGACCAGCTAGCTGGTTAACCTTATCTGTGCCTTTGTGTATAAAGAATTGTACCGAATGTTTAACTCACAGGGTTGTTGTATTAAAGGAGGCAATGAGAGAAACAACGTTAGTTTTCGGTGTACATGTTAGTTTCCGCTCAGGTGAGCCTTTCCATACCCACCTAAAAAGAGCAGATGGCCAGAAAACAGATCCTTCCGAGACCCCGACAGCAAGGCTACTCCTCTTAATTGTATGATTCTGTCTTGTGGCTACACAGGGCATTCAGTCAGACCTCAGTCAGCCCTTTAAATGGTGTCATCCACTGTTTTCCAACACGTTCTGAGTTCAGACAGACCAGCCCTTCATTTTTCTCCAAACCATCATTTTCTAAACAGTTTATACCTTGCACATACGTGTAACCGCATTCCTTCCTGAAGATTCAAATTGTGCTTTTTCATATTGTGTTTGTCCTCCCGTCTCTTCATTAAAAAGAAGCTAAAGGCTGCTAATGTTAGGTGGCCTGCTTCAGTCTCACGATCTGGTAAGAAATACGTTTATTTGTCTGCCTCCGACACTAGATTGATTCTGAGCTCCTTGAAAGCAGAAACTATATTATCCATATCTGTGTATCCCAAACCTAGCCCAAAGCCTGATAGCTAGTTGATGTCCAGGAACTGTATTATATAAAATAATGAACAAATGAGTAGGATTGAGAATATAACTATGGTCTTATTGTCAACAGTTAGCTAGAAATAGACCCAGATAGGGAGTTAGAAAAATCAGATGGCCCAGCAGATTGGTGTGGGGAGCTCAAGGAGAATAACAGATTTCACTGGAAAAGAGAGAGGGAGAAAAAAAGATGGCAAAACAAACTGCAAAGAAACAAAACCAAGAAATTCAGTCTTCTAGAGCAGAAATAGAACAGTGGAGATCACAGACGTAAAGGCTGAACAACTGAAAAAGATTAAAAATTCTCCAACCGACACAGTTGAGTGCACATCGGGAACCAATTCAGATCCCAAATGGTGATTTGCATAATAGTAGCAGTAACACTCGTAGTAATAAGAATTACAATCACACCAAATATCAATAAGAATCCATCTGCTGCTTAGTGCCTCAACACTTAGTACCTGAGTGTTTGCAAGCAATTCCCCATTCAGGAAGTCAGTGACCTTCAGGCAGAATGCACTGTCTCTGTCGCCTTCAGACTCTCACGCATGCTGCCTCATTGCAAAGATAGAGCCCTAAAACAGATTTGAGATGGCTTTCAAGGAAAGCCTTGAATGCCAGAGAAACGGATTTTGTTCATTTATCTTTGAATCCCCAGTAGCACAGAAGAGCTGCTCGATAAATTTTTCTTGATTTATCATCTCATATCTATCCCACAGCAAGCCACAAGATAAGGTCCAGTCCAGTACCCCCATTTTTCAGATGAGAAAACCAAAAACATCTCATCAGAGCTGAAGCCAGGAAAGCCATCTGAGATCTTTGAACACATTGGCTTTTTCTGCTGTGCCCCACTACAGTCTAGAAAGATTACCAAGGTCACGTTGCTTATTAATTACTTCATTTTTGTTAGAAATTCTAAGAAAGCGCGTTTCTTTAGTATTCATATGGAGGACCAAAGAAATCTCACGCCAAAGTCACCACTTCCAATGCTTTGCAAGTCTCAAGGGCGAGACTTAGCACTTTTGAGCACTTAAAGCACCCTTTCAAATTTAGAGTTTTGATGGAAAACAGGAAAGGCGTTTTGCATCTGGATGTCAAAATCCACGTGCGTTCTGAGGGAAATGGAATCCATGCATTTCTGATTAATTTACACTTAAATGAATGAAGTGTTTTGAAAAGATATTTGATGTTCAAGAAGCCTTTTTAAAAGAGCCTAATGGGACTTTAAAGCTGTTTTTGCCTCAAGAAGAGGAACTTATTTTTTTCCCCATGATCTTACACCCAAATGGTGTGATTTCAAAGTCTCATTTATGAACAGAATCTTACTGCTCTCAAAATCTTTCCACTTTCCACTACTCAGAGGAGGTTAACTTGCATTTTTTTATATTATTAGTACTTTTTTCATTTATCTGTCTATTTATTTTGCCAGTGTAGCTTTCAATAGAACAGGCAGATATACTTTTGGAGTCTATTGGAATATTGGAAGTGATTTCCTTAGGACCACAAAAGATAGGAATATAGTTATACCTATACTTGTAGGTATAGATATAAAAGACTCAGAGTGTTCTAGCAAAAATGAGGGGTGAGTTACACAAGTTCAAGATTTCTGTATGAAGGAAGGATCCGTGAACAGTGAGGACAGGGGCTTGCAATAGATGATGTCGTCGTGTTTGTGGGATGGATGGAATGAAGGGACAAAATGGACTGAGAGTTGATGGTAACTAGAATTAACTGAGCAACCAGTACGTACTAGTGTTTTTCCAAAAAGGTTATTCCATTTAACCTTCACAGCTGTTGGGAGATACAGGTGTTACTTCCATTTTACAGTTGAAGAATGAGACTAAGAAAGAAATTCCACCTTTGGCTGTCCAACCCAAACCTTATAGGAGACCCCAGCATTTGTCACACTGCAGGTGGAGCCCCCCACCGTGGTGATTTCTGATGGGACACAGACATGGAAAATAAACACCATTGAATCACACAGTGGGAAAGTTACTTGCTTTCCAATTCTCTTTCAACCCTCTGATTAAGAACATTCCAGTTCCCTGCGAGTGAGGATCTCTCTAACAAGCAGGCTGCTGGACTTGGGCTCAGAACCGCAAGCAGACTCCAAGTGCCTTGTTAGAATGTGAGAACATTGTTTTGCATTCGTTCATTTTGCTTCTAAGTTTACCTTGTATTTCTGGCAAGTGAAAATAATTTTTTTTTTAATTTTTAGGTATAGATATAAAGTTCCCTTTTAAAACAAATGTTTACATTCCTAAAGAAGTGAGTTGATTGAAAATTATATCACACAGATGGTGTACAGACATTAAAGAAAAACTCAACACAGAACTAAATAAATGACTGCAGTTTGGGGAGAGAAAAACTCTATTAAATCAGCATCTTTTCAAAGTATTGTTATCAAGTAAATTATCCCCTTAAATTTGGAGGTATACACATTTAGAGTATTATTCTTGAGCTTAAACGTTTTATTCAATATCAATTGTCCCAGATTTCTCTAGTTTGATTTCCTATAAAATCAACTCTTAAAAATATAAATGTCAGGTCTGGGAGTTGTAAAGAATTGGAACAGTATATCCTATTCCAGTGGACATTGCAGAAATGCTTTTAGTTTTCAGGTACACATTCTATCTCTCCCTGAGTCCCCCCACTAATATTTGGAAACAATAATCATCATCTTCACTTAACGTCCTCGACAGAGGTTGATGAAAATCCCACTGTAGTTTCTTTTTTTCAGGAAAGACTGAACTACATAAATCAAATAAATCTTCCCAGTGTACAGATTTGGAGCAGAATGTGTGAAAACAAACTAAAACCGACTTCCATTTTTTGTGCCTATTTTATTTTGTTTATCACCCAATACCATTTGGGGAAACATTTCAGTCCTCTTTGATGAGAGTTTATTTTTATTCTTTTTCTTTGCCATTGTAAAGGGAAGTCAACATATTGCTCATAAAGTGTTAAAGTCTTTATGAACTGCTGATAAATATCAAGGAAATACTCTAAGGATTAAGAGGTGAAATTGTGGCAAAATATCCACTTCCTCTAAATATTACCTTCAGTAGCTTTATAGCAAATATTGCTGAAGAAAGAGAATATAAATCACTTAAGTCCCCTAGGACTTAATACTGAAGTACCATTTATGTTTTCCTTTTGTTTCAATTACTGACTAGCACTCTACTGTGTGAGGAAAAAAAAAATCACTTTACAAAGAAAAATGGAAAGAAAAAAGGAGGGAGAGAAACAGAGATTGGAAATGAAGGCTAAACACTGTGTCTGGTCCCCTTTTGATCCATGGGTTTGCATGGTGGGACCAGGTCCTCGGAATTTTGGGAACTCCTATGGGGGTATTCACAATTTTAAAATACACACACATCTCTTTTCAAGGACAGATGGGAAGTACACAATTCTGGAAAGCATTTTGGGAATGCACGGGGTTGGTGTCAGAAAATCTGGGACATGTTCTGAGCCCTGTCACTTACTAGGTACAGCACCTCTAAAAAGTAAAATAGCTATTGCTCTTTCGTTGTTTTATTTGTTTGCCTTTAAAAACTGAGGTTCTAGTAGTCATTACTTGATAAATTGTAACAAGACCCACCCCATTGTCCTTTTTACCTGCCCTGTGAATTTGTTCCTGCTGATGGAGTCAGTCAAGATGGGAATACTAATTTCTCAGAGTGGTCTTTTGTCAATCTCACTTTGATGTCTACACAGAGCTTTCATCTCTGTTTTCCTTCTTCTGCAGTCACCACCTCCACTTCCCCTCATCTAACCTCCCTGAACCTCAGACTCTTCATCAGTAATTTGGGGGAAATAAGCTTTGCCTCACCTTTCTCATTGAGTTTTAGTAAAAATCTAATAATATGAAGTATATATGACAAAACTATGTAAACTACACACACAGTATTATGATCTTTTATGTTAATATGTGAGATCTAAAGCAAGAAAAACAACAAAGAACTCTTTCTCTTGTACTGGAATTTTGAGTTGAACATGTTATCTGTCATTCTTCAAATTACAAATAGGCTAGAGTTCACACTATATGTGTGGGGGCCAAAAATCTCCCTGGTCAGCAGACATCTTTGTCTGACTGACCATTCCCTTTAAAAATTTGACTGTGGGGCTGGTCCCGTGGTGGCCCAGGGTTTGCAGGTTCGGATTCCGAGCACAGACTTACACACTGCTTATCAAAGCCGTGGTGTGGCAGGTGTCACACATAAAATAGAGGAAGATGGGCACGGATGTTAGCTCAGTGCCAAGCTTCCTCAGCAAAAAGAGGAGGATTAGCAAATGATGTTATCTCAGAGCTAATCTTCCTCACCCAAAAAAAAAAAAAATTGACTGTGAGTATTTCTCATTAAGGCATTATGTGAGTGCTTAGCAGTAATAGTATTTAGTTTGTTTGATTAACCCACTAGAAGTCAGTGTCTTATTAATGTAAAAATACGTGCATATATGAATACATCTACATGACTACCCAGTTTCATCAAGCATGCATTAATCCTCCTGTTGTTACCCTACTTAGTGCCAGGTGCAGACAATCCAGAGATGAATGAGAGAAGATGTCCTCAAAAGCTCAGAGGAGTGGCAGAGACAGACAATGTGAACACATGATCTGGGTACAACAACAGCCCTCAAGAGCTGCAGCAGAATGGATTGATGGAAACAGTGAAATCTTAGGAGTCAGAGAGTATCCTTCACAATGTCACTTAACCTCTCTGAATTTCCTTGTCACCTTGGGAATCACTTAACTTCTCTGACAAGTAATCAGGTATGGCTGGAGCACGGGATACATGGGAGAACGTAAGGGAAGGGTGGTAGGTCATGTGCCCAGAAAGTTAAATTGACCCTCCCATGGGGCCTTATCTGTTAGACTGAAAATCTTGGACATAATCTACTAAGCCTCTCTCATGTTGAAAAATATCCAGTAAGTGTAGATATATCACCTCCATGATAGCTGTGTAAAATATAGCCCTGGAAGTTGGGTGGGTGTAGATTGGATAATAGGCAATGGGAGGCAGGAACACCAGTTAAGAAATAATAGCAATGCTAACAAAACATCAGCAAACATAATTTCACTGTTCTAAGGGCTTTTAACTCATTGACTACCCATAAAAACCCTCTGACATAGGTAATATTATTATCCTTATTTCACAGATAAGAAGTATGAGGTACAGAGAGGTTAAGCAATTTGCCAATGATCACACAGCTAGGGTGGCTTCAGAGATCCTAGGCTTAGCCATTGTATTATACTGCAGTAGTCCAGGCAAGAAAATTAGGAGGCCTGAACCAAGCTAAAACATTGTGAAAATATGCTTTTATTTGACTGTACATTTTGGATTTGCAATGTCTCTACCTATCATATTACTAGTTTCCTTTTTTGGAGCCACAGGCTTCAGGACAGGCACTCTGAATTCTGTGGATTATTATTATTTTTATTATATTTTAATGGAAACTACTATTGTGCCCAGCAAATAGCGGGTACTCATAACTGTTCACCAAATGCACCATGGTGATGGGGTCAGAGTCATCAGTAGGATCTGTGTACAATTCCAGGTATACATTTCGACTGTAACATATGACTGCATATCATAAGGCAGACGTGTTTTTACCATGCCTATTGTACTTAGAGCACACTGAAATATCTTATAGTTATCTGATGTCTGTCCCACAACACCTACTGAAAATTTTGAGAAATCGGGAAGCACATTATTTAACCAAGTATGGACTATACACAAGGCAGCATGTAGTAGGGAAATAAAATGTATTAAAGGATTGCTAACATTTGAGAAATGACAAATGATTGACAGTGTCTAAACTGTATGGATGGTAGAGCTATGGGCTTCAGTCGAACAAAGTTTGTCCCACTAGATTTTCACACATAATATAGTGAGTCACAAATATGAGTGCATCATTTTCTCACCATGTGTAATTTCCTCAGCCTTTTTTATCTGCCTCAAATTCCCTTTATTAACCAATCTCCTACAACCCTGTGTAAAGCTTCCCCCCACCCACTCCAAACTTAGTGCTTCCACTCATTAGATTTTTTTGAATTCTTTGAATATGGAAGCTAGCGAACATACCTCTTCAACCCTGTAACTGTGGCAGACACATTTAATTGATCATAGCTGAGCATGACTCATTTTTAAGATTTATTTCAGGGTTGCACTTAAGACACACTAAAAATCATTCAGAATTGGACTATTAGATTAAGTTTCTTTGTCAAATAAGCTTACATTCTTCCCTCAGCTTGAGATGACCTCCTCCCTCTGGCTCATTTTTAGGAATCCCACCAGTTCACACCCTCTATGAAAGTTCCTGGATCTCAACTCAAGGGGAGTCACCCCTCTGTCCTAATGTAGCCAGGTCTACGGCACTTAGAAAATCCTTACTGTTTGCAATCTGGCTCCCTGGCTGTTGTATTCACAGCCAACTTTTTGTCTAATGTTACTCATTGTCTTAGTTAGAGCTGCTATAACAAAATACCATAGACTGGGTGGATTAAACAATAGACATTTATTTCTCACAGTTCTGGAGGCTGGGACTTCCACGATCAAGGTGCTGGAAGATTCAGTTCTTGGAGAGGGCTCTATTTCTGGCTTGCAGATGGCCCCCATCTTGCTTTGTGCTCAAATGGCATTTCCTGGATGTGTGCACGTGTTGAGAGAGAGAGAGAGCTCTCATGTCTCTTCCTCTTCATATGAGGACAGTAATTCCACAATGAGAGCACCACCCTCATGACCTCATCCATGGCCTCCGAAAGACCCCATCTCCAGATAGCATCACACTGACAGGGCTTCAACACATGAATTTTGGCAGGACACAAACATTCAGCCCATAATATCTGTATACTTCTTGTGGGTGGTGGAAATGCTCCTTATATTTTGTTATGGCACTCATCTCTGCCTAGCACTTAGTAGGAGTGCAAGGAAGCTAGAATAACTGACTGATGCATGGGAAAGAAAGCAAACCCAATGAGAGACTGATTGAGTTTAGAATAAACCAACAAAATGGAATTTGAAGGGAGGGAGGATTGACAGGGCCATTATGTAAGTTAATTTCCTCTAAGAAGTCAGCACCATTCTTTGCTTTCTTGGCTTTCAATCTGCATGAATACCTTGTCCTACAGACAGACAGACAGCTTCAGGGTGGATTAAATAATCAGTCAGATAAGAAGAGCATCTCCCAATATGTCTGCAAAAACACTTCTATTTCGAGAATGATTATTAAAAGCCACAAGGAAGACAGTGATAACACAGTTGAAACATTGACTTACTGATCAAAAGAGACACTAATACGCACTCCTTAAGGGAAACGGTTGGATTTTAACATGCATACAAGCAAATCCCTTTACTTCTTTCTTCTGCATTGTTACACAAAAATCCCATCTCCAGTACTTTCCTTTTGGTTCACAGCTCTTCTGCAATCATTTTCTTTGCCTCTGTTCTATATTTTTTCTTTCTTTCTTTCCTTCTTCCCTCCTTCCCTCCTTCCTCTCTTCCTCCCTTCCTTTCTTTCTTCTTTCCTTCCTTTCCTCCCTCCCTTCCTTCCTTCTTTCTTTTTTTCTCTCTTTCTCTTTCTTTCTATTTTGACAAGACCATTTTTCTTTGGCTTCCATATTTTTTTTGCACCACTCTTTTGTTTTCTCTTTCTCCCTTAATTCACTTTTTTTTCTCTTTCTGTTCAAAGGAATTTTCCTCCTCAAATAGATAATGTGCACACCAGAACAGTAAGCATTATACAATTTGTTCAAGAGGAAACTTCATCAAGTAAAGTTACAGTGGGACCTGGGTTTTAATCCCCATTTTTCAGGTAAAATATCTTCTCTAGATATAAATTTCCACATCGGTAAAATAACATGTGTAGAGTAGAACTGGCCCATAGGAAGCCTCTTACATGTTAACAGTGACCACTTTTTATCAATATTGCATGTGGAATTTGAGCCACTGTCATTGGGGTGTTTATAGTGACTTGATACAAATTGGATCCTCCATTTGAAATTCCCTAGGCTTTTAACTGATTCTGTGAATATCAGTCCATTTTCTGAGATCTCTTTGGTTCTTTTCACCTTGGACAACTGTTTTCTGCACCACACTAACATTCATTTCTAGGTGGCAGGTACAGGGGACACCCGTTGTAAGTGCTCCTAATTAAAATGCATGATACTGCAAACGTAAAACGGACAGTGAGCCATAAGCAAATCTCCGACGGTGGCTGACAGCCATTGACTGGACATACATTTCCTTTTACTGGGGACAGAAAAAAATCGTTTTAAAAAGATGCACAACTACCATAAGCTCTTCCGAGTTAACTCTTTCTAACAGAAAATCTGCCTCTGACTTAGGATTCAAGTGCGAATTGAAACAAGAAGAGCTGCCTTCCTTTCCAACACTACGCATTATGTACCGTTTTAAAATCAATTTTCAGGAAAAAAAAATAAGGTGAGATCTATTTTAAAATATTTTTAAACATTAGGTGCTAGTAATCATGCCATTTCAGAGTTGGAAGGACACTTAAAGATAATGTAGGTCACCAGTTTATTTTACAGATGTGCAAGCTGTGATGTGCGTCATTCACATAACTTGCTTAGTGTCCTACGAGGAGTTTGGAAATATTGGTTCTTGCTGGGCCTTGGCACAAAAGTTTTGTGCCATACGTTTTCTACTCAGTGAGGTTGATAGTTACTTAGAACCACAACAGCTCAGACCCAAAATGAAAATCCAGGGCTCCTGACTCCCAGTTCAGAGATCTTTCATTTTATGTATGTTCTAAAATTGGCCTATTAATTAGTTCATTGAAAAGAAAAGTGGTTTTGCATCACTAATATTGTGTATTTATTCCAATGAGTCAGATATCAACGCTGTTTGAGCTCCTCCTGGATACCTGACATTTGATATGTATTACCTATTTTATCACCTATTTCAAAAACTGTAAAATAGGTATATGACTTTAGGGTTTTTTTTTTTTTTTTTGGTGAGGAAGACTAGCCCTGAGCTAACATCTGTTGTCAATCTTTCTCTTTTTGCTGAGGAAAATTAGCCCTGAGCTAACATCTGTGCCCATCTTCGTCCATTTTCTATGTGGGATGCCACCACAGCATGGCTTGATGAGCAGTGCATAAGTCCGTACCGGGGATCTGAACCTGCGAACCCCGGGCAAAGACATGGAGCATGAGAACTTACCCACTAAGTGACCACTATGCCATCGGGCTGGCCCCTGTATGACCCTAGTTTTTAAGATGAGATAACAGAGGATTACAGACGTTAAATAACTTTCCCAAGGAAACAGAATAAATCCTAGAATTTGGCTTGGCCTATATTTAGTTAGAAAGCCCTCATAATTTCCACCAAACCATTCTGCCTCCTAAATCTTCCAAGTAGTCATTACAGTCATTACAGTCCAATATACAATGTCATCTTATGCCAATTTTCCTAATGTTAATGAACATCCCCTAATGTTCATGATCCTAATGAAAAAAGTTTAAACATATACATATATGATACATTATATGAGAATATATATAAATTACACATATTTCATTATATTTCTTTCTGAGGCTAATCATTTGAATGGTAAACTAGAACTAAAGGGAGAGACATACAGAAGACGTTGTCTGCCTAACTAGAAATTGTATATTCGTTGCAGAAGTCTAAGTATTATTCAGAATACCATTACAAACCTGGTTTTCCTTGGCCCAGACATATAAAGAAATCTTATTTTCCAAGAGCATGGTCACAAATTATCTCTATCTGTGGAGCATTCACTAGGACTTCCAATATTTCCCAACTTTTTATTGCACGTATTCATCATCGTCCTCAGCATCACTACCAGGAACAACACTTAACACGTCACTACACTCATTTATTTAATCCTCCCAAGGCCACTACAAAGTAGGTACAATTACTATTCCCCTTTTACTGATAAGGAAACTTAAGTTCAGAGATTCTAAGCATTTTCCCCTAAGCCACACAGCTTGGACATAAGTAACCAGGGTTAGAATCCAGAAAGTCTGACTGCTCTCCCACACCCAGACTAAGGCCCAGCTGTACAACAAAGCCTCTCTGCAAGTATATAGGGTAGGTCTTGTCATCCGAGTATCCAGGTTTTGTCCTTTCAACTCTCTGAGAGAAAACCTAAAGTTTTGTACTGTAATAGTGTGCCCTTTTCCTGATGCATTCATTTTAGTTTTTAATTTCACAGATGCTTCAAGTTAGCGTGCAAGCAAGAATCATATCAAGTTCTGTGTGTGAGTCAACTACCAGGTCATCCAAGATCCCCGAGCTATGCAAATTTCTATTCTTACTTGTGCATAAATGTTTAAATTTCCTAAAGAGAAATTTACACACTCACATGCACACACCCCGTACACATACACACAGATGAATAAACAAACAAATCTTCCTTTTGACGTGAATCTTGACCTTAGGCAAGATACAATTGCTGTTATTTATAATAAAAATGAATAGAACAGGAGGAAGCCTAAAAAAAAATCATAGTTTAGAGAACAGAATGTGATGATTTTGAGTAAGTTAAATTATGGGATATTGGAATTGACATTGGCTCATATCCATGGCATTACTGAATGTATCAAATAGTGAGGAAGAAAAAGGCCATTCTGAAAAGCATCTCCTGTGAATGTCAGTGTTTGAGTGTACTGTATTTAATCCATAGGGCTGCCTTAGCCCTGGGATGAATGGGAAAGGAAGGTATACAGGACGTTATCCTCACATCTTGTCATTGAGTTGCATGATACCTGACAGTTCAATAGAATTATACCATAGAACGATGCTATGTGGCCTTGGGTATGTGTTATCTGCTCCCTGAGCCTCAGTTTTCTCACCTGTAAAATGAGGGAATGATATTCGGATGGTATCTGTAGTTGCTGGCATGTCTAATCTGTTCTTCTGTCTCAGGAATGAATAAAGGGTTCGAGAGGGAAAAACAAAATCTCAGCTTCCTAGAGGACAGAGAACTCGTGCTTGCCTGCGCCTCAGTTTCAGGGCAGTTCGTGAACCAGCTGTTGAGAGTCTAGAACAGTGAAGTTTTCTCTTTTCTATCCATTGTGTGATTGCAGTGAGTGTGGGCTACCGAGATTTTACTGCATTTGTTTCACGATGCTCTTCCTCTTCTTAAAAGCCTGTAGGTGAGTGTGTGAAAATGTTTGGATATGAATAAATGCATACTGCTCAGATTCCTCTAAAATTTCTCCATTCCACATTTCCTGCCAGGCAGGTAGTTCTAATCCATAACCCTCTTCTTAATGAGTGATGCTGTGGTCCACCCACCCAGAAGTCCAGCTTGGATCTCTCAGTCTCTCTAACCACTCATTTAGTCTCTCAGTAAGTTCAGCTGATTTTTATCATTTCTCAAATAGATCCATTTGCATCATCTGCCATTGCTGTGTTCTAATTGTCCACCATCTCTTGACTACATTATTACAAGAGCTCCCTAACTGTTCAACATGAATCCACTGTGCCAGATAGTCCACCTATAGAGTCAATTTCAGAAATGCCAATCTGCTCATGTTAATTGCACAGCTGTTCCCCTCAGCCTTCCCCTCTCTGCTCATGGCACTCTTTAGAAGTCTGCTGTGGTTGCCCTTTCCTCTTAATATACAGACTTAGCATGCTTGTCATATCCTACAAAACACTGAATATCCGGTTTCTATTTACCTCTCATCCTGCACTGACCCCCTGCTTCTTCTCTGTGTTGGGGAATACGGGTCTTTTCTCTATGGCCTGTGCAAGTCAGGCTCTGTTTGCTCACATTCTTGTCTCTGCCTGGAACACTGCTCCTTCCATTCTGAGTTAATTTTACTCATTCTTCGGATCTCAGTGCACATACTCTTTCTTCAGGAAAGCCTTCCCTGAGCCTATCCCCATTTCCCGCAAATGTGATGCTTTCTGTTAAATGCTCTCAACATACTGTCTCTTTTGTGTAGACGTCTGCACTCAAATCCTGGCTCTGCCATATCAACCCTGTCACCTGGATGAAGTCTCCTAGCCACTTTGAGTTCAATTTCTTTACTGGCAGAGTGGGAATGATGATGTCTACATCGGAGTTATGTTGTGGGAATCAAAGGAGATGACAGAGTTCATGCTGGGCATGTGTTTGATTTTTTTTTTTTTTTTTTGCCTTCATTGGATCTGCATCTCCAACGCACAGGCAAACACCTTTACACACATACACACACACACATGCACATGCGCACATGCATGCACACACACACAAATACACACCACTCTCTTACTTTTCCAGAGAGTGTGCCTAGGAAGCGTTAGACAACCTTTTTCAAACCCAGCGTCAATCATCTGAAGTTGGCAGGAAGAAGAGAGCCATTTAAAAAACTCATTCTGTTGATTCCTCTTTATAAGAGTGGTTAGAAGCACAGAAACTTCAGCATCCTGCATGGATTCAAATCCAGGCTGCACTGTGTACTTGACGTGTGGCCTGATAGAGCTTATTTGTTATGACTCCTCTTTAAAAAGGGAATAATAACAGAACTTAACTCATAGACTTGTAATGAAGATTAAATTAAGATATTAGAATAGTGTCCAGATACGGTAAGCACTATGTGGGTTCTAACTAGCGTTACAGATCAGCTTTTACCTATCTTGAAAATGCAATTAACATGGTTTTCTTTTCATAATATGATGACAGGGCTCTTAGAATTCTGAAAAGGTACTGGGAAATGAGTGAAAGAGAAAGCAAGCCAGCACAGAAGTCACCTTTTTACATTATTTATGTATCATGTACATGAAAGTTAGGCAAGAGTGAAGAAATCCATTTGTTTTCTTGACTGTTAAAAGTCAGCTTTTATGGCCATGAGTAGAATGAAACTAGCGTATTACACTGAGCAACATCTTGTTTTTCTACTCAATATCTTTCTTCTGATAAATTTCCTGTATATTTTTTCAGGAAGTTTACAGACATATAAATGAGGTTTTTAGACCATATTCACTGAAAAAGGATGCTTGGGAGAGGAGTGAAGGAGAAAAGGAACTATTTTTATTAAGTGTTGACTAGTTCCCAAGCATGGGGACAAGAAGTTTGTTTCAATCATTTCTTCTGGAAACCCTGTGATTTATAGAAACTCACCTTATGATAGAGATAAGAATCATATTTTATTTCCCTTTTTCCCAAAAGAAGACATAATCTTCATCCTGTTCAGTTTTTCCTGTTATATCCCTTTTAAAAATTACTATTTTCTTTGAAACATTTCCCAGTCTTGACCCTTAGCAAACCCTGCTGAATTAGAATCAACATTTCCCTATAGAGAAACAACTTTGGCCAAGCCTGCCGGAACCAAAGAGCCATGAACACGCCTAGTTCTCTCAAGCCTCTTTCTGGAATGAATTTCCCTTTCTCCTTATCTGGCCAACTCTATTCTTCAATGTTTAACTCAGATGTAATCTCTTCTGGGATGCTCTCCCAACATCTGCTATTCCCCCCGGGAGGGAGTTCCTTGTCACTTGCTATGCTCCAGTCATCACAGAGGCTACCATCAACTTGGCCCTCAATGTGTTTATCGTGCCACTGCCATCATAGTTGCTTATAGAATGATGGCAGGATGGTAGTGGAGATAATAAATTTTTCCAGAGTAGAGACTGTTAGTTGGCTCTTCCAGGGGAATCTTCAGGAAGCTCTGGCATTTAATAATTCACTTCCACTGAGAAGCCTCCCGAAACCCTATTTCCTCCCTAGCTGAGTTATTCAGCCTCTTTCTTCAGTTCACATTGCAATTTCCCCCACCTCCTTCAAAGCTGTCACCACTCTGGTCTCTGACAATCTGTTTGCAAGTCCTCCAATACAGGTCTTTAAATGGGCTGCAGTTTTCTCTTACTTATCTCTGAATCTGTGGTTCTTAGCAAATGGCCTGACATATAATAGGTATTCAATAAATACACTAGGTACAGAAATAAATACGGATGGATGAGGAATGTAGGGAAGCAGAAGCTGCAGAGAAAACAGGCATGGTGGACACAATAATTGGAACTCCTATCCTCCCAAGCCCTGCACCTGAACTATTCTGAGACTTCAATTTCTCCTGACCTCTTTCAGGGATGCGGCAGGGGACACATGCGGTGGGTGAGGGGGGGGCACAGATCCATTCTGTGTGTGACCAGGCATGCCGGAAAGTATATGCATGCCCTCAGAAGGAATACTCAGCTCCCATCCACAAATGCTTCTGCACCCTCACAGACACACACATTGAAATTAGATTAGTAATTTAAAAGATCAAAGCAGAACAAAATCAGCCATGCACAACATGGGAAATGAAAGACATAGTGAGAGGTTTTATTTCTCAATGGAAAACTGGGTGTTCCAGTGAGGACTGGCTTTTTCCACTCAGTGATCCTTTGTGGCATGACACTTTCCTCATTGTGAGGAGCACGTGTTAAAAATGACTGTGCTCAAAAGCCCTCTTTGTCAGAGTGCCTGTGGGCTGAAATTCCATTCTGCATGCAACGAAGCCTCTACATGCTACCAGCTCCTGACGATGCCCAGGACCATGTGTATATTAGCTTCTATAACCAACCTGACCAAATAATTGGGTCTTTGATAGTGAAATTATTTCCGTTTTTATATTTTGCTTCTGTGTTTTATTATATGTCATTGATTTACATTGCATCTTTCTTCCCTACATTTAATCTAAAACTAACTCATGCCTTTCTTTTCCAAGGACTTTTGCTGTGGTTTTATTCCACCATTTAACTAAAGACATATGTAAAAATGTATGCCTAAGTTTTCAAGATTTTCAGGAGTATCAAGGCTTTGTTAGAAACAGAAACTCTGAAAGAATCATTTTAATACTCTCAGATAAATATTTAGTTGGAAACATTTTATTCAAAAGGATAGTTATAAATAATCCTGTGTAAATTCTCAAGTTGGTACTTCTGGAAAACTACAGTAATTATGCCTATTAATAATGTAATTATTCACTGTAATAAATGTGAAACTGGGTTGTATATAAAGATGGGTTTATTTTTCCCCCAATACTTGTTTTCATAATAACTCAAAAGAAGACAATAATTGAAGGGATATTTCATTACTACATGCCTTAGATAAGGAAGAATATGCAAGAAAATACATCTTTAATGTCTAGAGGCTTCAGAGGAGAATATATCTAAAGAAACCAACAAAACATCGTATATTAGTTTAGGGGTTTAAAAGAAGGAATTTCCCAAGTGTCTGATTTTGTGGTCCCAAAGTACTCTCCCACGTCCAGATATTCCGTGTATTGCGAAGCAGGGGGCTGTTAAATTTGAGAGTGTAAGCCAATAAGCATATCTTTGATAACTTACCCTAAGTACAGCAGAACAAAATGTTTTATTGCAAATATGTGCATCTGGTTTCTTTGTTATGATTCCAGCAGTTCATTTCAGAAAGGAAGTGATAGTTGCCATACCACTAGACTCCAAGAAATATGCTTCGTTGAGTATTTTAATAGAAGATATTCTGTGAATGATCGCTCTGTTCATCTGAAAAATTTTCAGAACACCCTAAACACTTCCCTGATCTTCATCTTCATGTCTATCAACTCTGTAAGCCAGGGATCCATGGGCAATGCATGGATCTCCTAATAGATTAGAAGTCATCTCTGAAACTTCAGAAAAGAATGGCAAGCTGTATTTGTCTACAATTTTTATAGGAAATCTTTCATTCGATTTCCAGTGACTTGCCAAACAGTAAACCCTACTAAAAGTAAAGGATTTGGATGGTTTAAAGAGACAGAGTAGTATTTATTAATCACCTATTGCATGCCAAGCTCTTTACATTCATTAATTTATGTAATTTTCACTGTGGTATAAAGAGATAGTTGGAATTATTTCCTTTTTACAATTAGGAATTTTAGACTTTGAGAAGTTGTGGCGTTTATTTAAGTCATACAGCTAGTAAGTGACAGATTGGGCATTCAAACTCATATCCGTCTTTCTCCAAAATGCAACCATTTTCTGCTAAAATCTACTGCCACCCACAGACAAAATATTTATTTAAAACAGTTGTTTGTCTTGTAGATTTTTATTTCTCTTCCATTGTTGAGCAAGAGATATTCTGTAAAGAGAGCTCTCCATTACACTTGCAGTTTAAGAGACGGACTATTTGTTTTTTGACCATTTATATTTGCAAGTGTTTGGTTTATCAAGACCATTCTCAGCCTCTATGTTTTCTGACCATACCATCATTTCCATGCATTGTTCAGGGCAGAGATTAATAAACGCATTCCGTAGATCATTTTTCTAACTCTCATTCTATTGAAACGGTTTACCCAGGGTTGCATTGGATTACTGTGAAGGTTCTACTGCTGGTTGGGAGGTTTCATGCAGCCAGAACCTCAGAATGCATGACCTACCAGAGTCAGACTAAAAACAAGGATGAATATTATAGCACCTCATTTTGACACAGAACAAGCACCAGAGGGTCACAGTTTAATTTGTAATATGATCAGCTTTGTAATGTTTAATCTGTATTTCACCTACCCATTTGACCCATAGGAGACAAATATAGCCATTCTTATGACCCATCATGAGAATTCAGGAGCTTTTGTGAAAGTTCCCTTCATCTTATATCAGCAGGTCTTAGGGATTTTCCATCTGCTCTGCAAGTAAAGTGAGAATATTCCTTCGCTTTAGGTAATGACAAAGGATGTCATAAGTGATATAGTATCTCAAAAGTTGATTTCACCTTCATTTGTGCTTTCGATTCTAGAATAGAGTAGCTCATTTTCCTAGTTTATACTAATACCATTAAACACTGTAATTGCAAACCAAGTGACTTCTGGCAGTCACTAATTTCTTACATCAGTTACACATAAAGAGAACAGATGGAAACAGTTGCAACACTCAGAGGCCCTCGTATTTTTCTCTGTTAGCAGGCATAAGCATCCGTGGAATTTATGATTCCTTATTTCACTACCTCCTGGCTCTGACCCAAAGACATATCTCTATTGCTACACCAGGATCAGAGGTATCTTTCATTTGCACAGGAACTTTCTCCAGGCAGACTGGGGTCAGAACCTCAGGAAAGGTTAGCCCAGGGGGGCGTGTTGATGGTTACGGCAATGGTGAATACGTTGCTTTTGTTCTTTCTGACCTCTTATATCTCCTGCTGTCTTTTCACAGCTAGTCCCGGGTAGTCCATTCTGATGCCCTGCACCTTTTGAATAGTTTTGCTTAGAAAGAATGAAACAATTCAGCTGACATTTTCATCTAAGGGATGCTTTAGGGCACAGGGTGTTTTGAGGAGATATCCTGACTTCTTTTGTAAAACTATTGACCAGCATCAAAATGTCAACATGCATCTCCTTTGTTCCAGAGTTAGGAGTAGAGTGCCAGATATTTACTTACCAAGAATGAGATGAGCTATAAGATTCTCAGCGGCCAAAAAAAGAATATATGAGTAAAAATTAAAAAAGTGCGGTAGGGAAATGGGGGTAGGGGGTGGGGTTCTATCATACGATGAGAAAAGAATCTCAGACTTTAACCTTTGCACTTTTTAAGGTTTCAGTTTCTTTATCTAAAAATATGTGCAATCTCTATTAGAACTGAAGGGGACCATAGAGTCTGCTAAGTTTTTTGCTTATTTGTTTTGTTTTCTAAAATCATAAAATAATTCTTTAATGACATATAGCAAACATTTAGCATGGCTTGAACCTGTCTTCCATCCTAGAATTTGAATTCCTTTACACCTCATCTTAGTGGTAATATTTTGGGGGAAAGTCTTCATATGGCTGACAGGCTTGGTTAAATTTCACCATTCTATGCTCTCCTAAAAGGGCATTTCTTTCATGGCAAGTTTATCAACTTTTCATTTATTGTGGGGTTACCAGATCGATACCTGTTTCCCTCACTTGACTCTAAATGTCACAAAATCTGGAAACTTGTCTTTCTGCTCATCTTTGTAAGGCAAAGCCTGTTACTACTAGACAAAAAATTAGTTTCTCAATAATATGTTAAATGAAAGTGTGAATAAATAAGGTTTTTTTAACTTCTCTGAGCCTTGATTGACTTGTTGTAAAATAGTATCTTGCTATATACTTGCTAGGGCTTTTAATAAATCAAATGGAGCAGAGTGTTTACAAAGAGAGAGCAGTTACTCCATGAATGTCCATTACAAAACCTCCATGAAGATTCATCATGACACTTGTATGAAAATTGTCTCTTTTAATGACAGTTGTCTCTAGCAGAGTTACTGTTCAGATAAAGTATAAACAAATGTTACTGAAGAATACTCCACAGAGCACCTTATACGCAGTTAATACTCAATAAACATTCAACGTTTCGTATGTTTCAAGAAATTTGACTTCCTTAACTTTTCTCTTCAGCTCAATGATGAAGACAATGATATTGATATTTCCATTTATTATTTTTATCCAAGGAAAGAAAGTAAATAAATTTATATATTGATTTTTCTGACATGGAGTAACTAACTGAAAAAATGTTCCCCTTCCCAGTTCCTAATGTCAGGGGTCGTACACAAGAGTTGTCATCTTTGCAGATGCCCAGATCTGTATATCATTCCAGTTGATGAGAAAGGAGAAACGGTTTCATTATCAACTCCAATTGTACATTACTGGATGTATTTTTAACCCATAGGCATTTTCTTCATTGTACAAATGAAGCAATTCACTTGAATTTTTAATAAAATAAATATACACTCTGATCCTTTATGTATTTTGGCCTTGAGGAACCAGCCTCTCCCGTCTTCAGCCCTCCTTTGAAAAATAGAATACAATTTGTTATACAGACCAACATTGATATCTAGTTACTTCCACTATGCACAAAAATCATTTTAGAAAAAAATGCCCTATTGAATGGCCTTGTGAGGAACTCGTGAGACTCATACTTTCTTCATTAAAAGTTTCAGCAAATACTTTAGTACTAACGAAAGCTAATAGGTGAAAATAGAGAGTGAGGAAATGAACATTGATAATGGAATAGGAGCTTTGGAAATCAAGTAATTAATATTATAGTTTGGCTAAATTATGGTTTAAAACAGCATGCTTAAATAGCCTAGTGTTAAAAATAATTTTTAAAAATAAAGAAAATATTGAATTATCCAAGCATCATTTAAGTTTAGTATTACCCATCCAGTTCTATTTTTTTTTTTTTTTGGTGAGGAAGATTAGCCCTGAGTGAACATCTGTTGTCAATTCTCCTCATTTTGCTGAGGAAGACTGGCCCTGGGCTAACATCTGTACCCATCCTCCTCTACTTTTGTATGGGATGCCATCACAGCATGGCTTGACAAGCGGTGCGTTGGTCCATGCCCGGGATCCAAACCTGCAAACCCTGGGCAGCCAGAAGCAGAACACAGGAACTTAACTGCTATGCTGCCAGGCTGGCCCTACCCATCCAGTTCTTATGTGGTATAATTATTATCTGAAGGAAACCTTTGTTAATCTTACGATCTGTATCAATAGGGCTGGAGGAAGTTGATGTATAGAAAATATGTTTACTATCAAATACAATCAGCAGCTATAATCCATTGTTTCTTGTCTTTTTCATATAAAATTTGATACTATTTGAAGCCCACTTCCCTAGATCTGTATAATCAGTTTAGTCAGGAAAGATCCCCTTTTGTGAACATAAAACCTGTGCAAATTACAATAGACTGATTCACTTTAATTCTGAGGGGCTGTGAGACATAATTTACTCAACAAATACTTTACTTGAGACTCAAAGATTGGGTTGAATTGGGACATGAGAGAAAAGAAAAATGGATTTGTAAAAGAATGAAGAAAGTCATGAGGATGGGTTTATTTTGTGAACTTCAGTTCAGTTTGGATAGGTTCTCAGTAGTGTCCTTGAGGAAGATGGCATTCTTTCTTCACATGCGACTTGAAATTACAGGTGGAAAATCAAAGCAAATGAAAGTAGAGCTTCTCTGGTGATTAAAGTCAATCCCCACCCATTCGCTTACTCCCTAGGAAAATATCTGGGGATGAGGAGACAGGGCAGGGGCCTCACGTGTAATACAGAGGTCAGTGGGAAAAAAGTTGGCAAAGAATAACGTGAGACTAGGTTGTGATGAGACCGAACATTTATTAAGGAGTTTGCCTTGTAGTCTATACGTGAGAATTCTGAGATGTGTAATAAGCCACATGTTTCAGGTGTAACATATATGTTAGTCTGTAGCAGTGTGCCCTGGTAAAGATTTAGTTTGGCTTCTGCTCTAGTGGATAAAGAGCTAAGAAGCCTTCTCTGTTAGTCTGGGTTCTCCAAAGAGACTATATATATATTTAGAGAGATTTATTTTAAGGAATTAGCTGACATGACTGTGGAGGCTTGATGAATCCAAAATCTGGTAGGGTAGGCTGGCAGGCTGAAGACTCAGGGAAGAGTTGTGGTTTGTGTCCAAAGACAGTCTGCCGGCAGGATTCTTTCTTGCTCAGGGGAGGTAAGTCTTTGTTCTATTAAGACCTTCAACTGATTGGATGAGGCCCACCCACATTATGGAAGGCAATCTGCTTTACTCAGAGTCCACTGACATAAATGTTAATCTTATCCAAAAAATACCCTCACAGAGACATCAGTGATAATGCTTGACCAAATATATGGGCACTGTGGCCCAGCCAAGCTGACACATAAAATCAAACATCATACCTTCTAAATCTTTTCCTGTGCGCTTACTATCAGCTACTGTGAGAAAGGAAGGCAAGATAGTGATGGCTGGTATTTTAAAGATGTATTTCCTTTTAAATGAAAATAGGGTCACTTTAGAAACCATCCAACTGCTTTTCAGGAGCTTAAGCTTGACTTCTTCAATTAAGTCACAGTTATGATTGTTGCAATCCAACTATGCTTTTGTTTTTCTGAGTTCCAGAACCCAAAGGAAACTTGAAAGCTCACTAGGAAGGAAACTATTGTGTTTCTAGGGATAAAGAGAATAAAAAAATAGAAACTAATGTCTGGAGAAGGACTACTGGGTCTAGAAATATGGAGGTTGATTATGGAGTCACCAGGGCAGATAGTCTTGCCCGTCTGGACATAAAACCACCAGGCTGGGAGAGGGGGCTTGAAGGAGGCCACAGCTGCGTAAAGTGTGGGGCATCCTAATTCAAAGCACTGAAGAAAGGATGTTACCTGCAGAACAAATTCCCACGTGTTCCAAGACATTTTCCCAGGATCTGCATTGTAGAGACTTCATCATAGCTTAGATAAGCCACAGTGATTGACCAGTGGAAGACCATACAAAGAGCACACCTTGTGGCCTGGAGGAATAATGACAACATCCGCAGAAACTAATGATGGCCCCCAAATCATTTGTCTCTCCCCTCACACAGCTTTAGATAGGAGCCTGGCTGATGTTTGAACTCTCTAAGTCCCATAGGGTTCTCCTATGATCTTTAGGCTCTAAGGACGAAAAAAGACATGGTGAAGGTAAGACACTGAAACTATATTCCTATCAATCTGTCAGGCAGCCAATTTTAATATAATTTAGGGAAAAAAACTATTATAGTTTAACTTGTACCCTAAGTGATATGGAGCAGTTTTGAAGCATGGCATCATTTCATCCACACAATAGTTGGCAAAGCTTTTTAAATTTCTCCTATTTTACACATGATATTGTGGACGTAGGTGCTAAATAACTTATTTGAGATCACCCAGGAAATAGGTGGGAAAGTGGACATTTATATTTTGCATAGGTTGCAACATCTTAGTGACTTGGTCTTCTTCATTCAAAATTAGTCAAAGTTATATAAAATTATGAAAATGTGATTGTACTATATTATTAAAAATGTTTCTTAGTAGAAAAAGAGGTTTTTTTCCTTTATCACTGTATAAGAATTTTACAGAAGCCCCTTGTGCCCAATAGTCTTATTTCCAGAAATCTCAGCCTTTCTACTAGTCCTCTGATAAGATCATAAATGTTCATCAGGTCGTACATCATGTGTCATCAGCATTCTTTTGTTCATGTGGGAGCTATCATTTTATTCATCAAAATCCCTTGCAGTTAAAACTTTGGAAGATGGTTGTCAAAGAGTGGAGAACACTTACGGAAATCAAGGCCAAAAATATGCATTTAGAATTGATCTCCGTATAACTGACAAGAACATATGCATCTTGGAGTCACATCAATTTCAACTTTCAATCACTGGTCCATAGTTGATTGTGAACACTTCACTGAGGATTTGATAAGATGAAAACAATGACATGGAAATTCTACACAGAGGGATGAAATTCCACAATGGTTATGAAGAGCAAGGATCCATCCTTCTGGGAGGGATGACTTTAACGAGGAAATTAATATGCCATACATGTTCACATTAGTACATAAAATTTTTCAACTTGCAATTTGTAGGGTAGATATTAGGCCATTTATTGGAGCTGGTGTTCCTTGGTAGCATGCAATACAGCTTCAGAAGCACTTTTTGGAGAAATCTGTCTATAAGGATGATGTTCATTAGGAATGCACTGGCATACTTAATATTAGAGAAGAAACAAATTTAAAAAAACAACTGGGAAGTGTCAGTGTCCTTTTCCAAGGCGTTTTATGGTGCTACGTTATAGGGAAAAATATTGTGCCTTCTTGGCCCTTCAGGATTATGAAGTTACAGTGCTTGCTTTCATTGCAAAAGATGATATCCAATGGATTGTTTACTTTAATTACAATAGATCATCCGCTTTAATTGGGAAAGAGGGCATTCAAAGGATTATTCTTTACAATATCAGTGGGCCTTGGGGTGGTAACCTATTTAGCCAGCCTGTCTGGGTCTTGACACTGTGATCAGTAGGGAGGTGTTATGATGAGAAAGGGGAAGCCAAGAACGATTAAATTCTTCTTCTTGATATTAGTTGCTTATTCTCCAATCACCTCAAAGCCACAGGACAGGGACACGAATGGGTTGGGAATTCAGAGGCTCGGAAGGACTTAAAGATCAGGTTACCTTAAAATACAACTTTTCCCTAAGGCCCAGTGTGTATTATAGATAAACGCTTAAACATAAGAAATTCAACACGGATATTGTTGTTAGTTTTATCTGTGTCACTAATGGCTCATAGCATTTTTAGCAGGTTCTCTAGGCAAGGTTCATGGGAAAAATTTTCTTACCTAATTTCACAACCCTGGTTTTTGCCACCACTTTAGACATGCGTAAAATGAGACTTTGAGGGATCAAATAATTCTCCCAAAGTCAGCTCTTCAGTTATAGAGCCAGTAACCAAAATTGTGTTGTTCCAAAGTCTATATTTGTTACTCTGCAATACTCCCTGTTTCCTCTCTTTACTGTTAATTCTTTTAAATGTTTCATTCTGAAATAATTATAGTCACAGAAATTTGCACAAACAGTAAATAGAGTCCCATGTACCCTTCCCTCAGCTTCCTCAATGGTAATATGCTATATAATGTATCAATATCAAAGCCAGAAAGTTAATATTGGTATGATACTGTTAACTAGACTACAGACATTATTCAGTTACTGTTAATTTTTTAGTAATTCATACTGATATAAATTCAAGTAAACCCTCTCACAGTATTAAGATTTTATATAAGGAACCAGCCTAAAGAAAGAAAATTACAGGTAATTTACAGATGAAGTCCTGCTATAAGCATACACCAAACACTGAAAATGAATTTTCATTAGAAGTGCAATTTCAGAGCCTTAAGAAAGCAAGTTTTAACAAGTTGTGACTATCTGATATTAAATAGAAAGAGTCACATCACGGATCCAATTTTCTCTTAAGATCAAGTGTTCGGTACATTTTTTAATATCAAGTGGTCAGTGCCAAGCTTGTTTTATCTCCAGGTTATAAAGTTCAGAGATGAAATATAAAAATCAATCAAAATGAAAATATAGTGAAATAGAAGATGTATAAACAGATGTACATTTTCTGAGTAGATTCTCTGAACCATGCACAGCTGAATAGCAAACACTTAAGGGCTTTGTGCCCCATGGCAGAGCCTTGGGATGGATTAAAGGAGGATAGAATTTCTACTTTTCCTATCTCTTTCAGTAACCCCACCCAACAGTAATAACCAATAAAAATTTTTCCTGGAATGCAAGAATAGAGCTACTCAATTGATCTGGAAAAAAAATGAAAGAGTCTGTATAAATACATCTTGCTATTTTCCAAAAAACATCATTCAGACTAGAAGAGAAAAACAAGGGCATACACATTGTGTATTTGCAGAACTGGTTAATAGTTGACATAGGATTTCTGCTATTGATGGACAGATCCCTATTAGTCAGTAGGTAATGCTTTTTAGGAAACATTTTCAAAGAAATTGACCCATAATGATAGCGCTCAGAGGAAAATAGGTGGTTTATAAAGCACTCCTTACACATGGGGAAATTTTTGAAGGATTGAGTAGATATGTGGAGAAGTGAAAGTTCACTATATCATCATCAATAAGGCTTAACAAGCTATTGGTTCTTGATCTTTTCAGGACAAAAAGTCAAGAGGAAATGGGGGATGATGGGTTCCCTGTGGGGAGTACAATATTTCAGGCACCCATTTCCAGTTTTTAGGATTTTTCCCCATATAGCTTTTTCATGTTTCTGAAATCAACTTCTTTTTTTCCTTGCTTTCCATATTTGATTTTTTTCCTTCCTTCTTTTCTTCCGCTCTCCATTTTATCAACCCTCCCATGCAAAAATGACTTTATTCATATCCCTTAACATAAATACTCCATTGCTTTACTGTATTTGTCAATTCCTCTTGATTATGTGGATGTCCCTGAGGGTAGTGATGGCACTGTATGTCCTATGTACTGAGTGTTGTGCTTGGCACACTGTTAAGCTGCGGCAAGCAACTTGTAAGCAGGTGAATCTAGAACAAAAATAAAGCAAGAATCAGGAAAAGCACATGTCTGTTACATTCCCTGCTGGAATCTGGATTCCAATGACGTTGGTTCTTCCCAAGGTCAGGGGGAGTGGGAGATGTGAGTTTGCACCTGGGCTACCGTGGTCTTATTTCATGGCCTTCACATCTCCATGATCAGTTCTTTTCTGTCGCTTTGATCCCTAGGAATTTCTTCATCACATTTAGAATCTCAGAGCCCAACTCTCTACTTTCCACAGAAAAGTCCCATACATTTATCTGGGAATAGCATGCAATAATAGTGTCTTATAAGAAGAAGACCACAGAACACACGTCATGAGCCTTGAGCTCCAGTCTCAATGGATTACTTTATGTTCTCTGTGAATTTGGTCAGTTTTCTGAGCTGTAAAGCGTATTCAATGATGATGTGCAATGATGATGATGATATGTCACAAGAAGGAAAGTCATAATATTACTGCAAAGATTAAGTAATATGATTCATGTCAACAGTTTAGCACAGAACCTGGCACAATACAGGGACTCTCCAAGTGTCACAACTGTGGTCTCTTCCAAATTTGTCATTTTTCTTTGATTTTCTAATATCCTCTGGACAATTTCATTTTCTTTGAAGTTCCTTTTCTCCAAGTTCCCTTTTACCAAAACCTGTCTCTATTTCTGTAACTTTTTGCATCGTAAGAATTTTAAATTGATGTTTTAAGTATAGCAGTATCATATTTTGGAAGTGTTACGTCATCAGTGGAGAAAACAATATTTCCTGTGGATGACAGAATCTCCAATGGCAGCTTTTGAATTGAGATGCCTTCTTTGGGAGAATGTTTGGTCTTTGAGATCTTCCTGACTCCATTATGTCATGTCTGAGAGACCACTCTCAGCTCCTGCTCCTTCGGTACCCGCTAGAAACATTTGGGGAGCTTTAAAAATAGTTCAATTCCTAAGCCCCACCCCAGACCAATTAACTGAGAATCTTGGGTATGGACCACAGCAATGACAGTTTAAAAAAACGAAACAAAATTCCTCAGTTGATTCTAATAGGGAGCCAGGGTGAAGAACCACTAATAAAAATACATGTTTCTCAAAGTGTAGTATATTGGCAATATGAACTATAATTACCTGGACTAACTACCCCAGTGATTACTTGGGGGAATTCATAAAGTATAGTAATTCTTGGACACTAGCAAAACTCACTGAATCAGAATATCTAAGAGGGCTGCTCAGGGATAAATATTTTTTAATAAGCATCTTGGCTGATGCATATGTACCACGAAGTTTGGTAGCCAATAATCTAAAGGTTCTAAAATTGTAACCTCTATCAGGCTCATAACAATTGACTTCTTAACCTCCAATTGTTGTTTGTTTAAAGTAGAGCTCCCTTTTAATTCTGGAGTCTGACCTTTCTTCTCACTTCATGGAAGATGTCTCAGGACAGTGTTTCAGGGGTGTTGGATGTCCTTGTCCAGCTCAAGTGTGTTAGGAACCAACTTCCTTAATCTCTGTACTTGTGATCTCTTGGGAGGCTTTGCAAATATCAGTCAAGTTCCCTGATGCAGACACTTGCGACTTAACTTCTCCAGGAATCAGTTTCTTATCTGTAAGGTGCTAATCCTCTAAGACTTGAAGGGAAAATGGGACCAAATAAATGTTCAAAGATCCCAGCACATAGAAAACCCTCAATAAATGTTAGTAACAGTTTTCCTTTATAAAAACCACCGCTGTTCTTTTAATTAAAAAGCAATAATAAGATTCACCAAAAAGAACAAGTTCTGCAATGTGAAGACAATTTAGTCATTTTACAAAATAGCTAACCGCTATGTATAAATATATCTATATATGTATATCATATCACCATATGTTTAAAGATAGATGCATTCGTAATTTTATGTACAAATGAGCACGTGTAGTTTATTGTTAAGAAAATTTTACATACATTCTTATCAAATACAAGAAGAGTGGAGTTTCAAACATGTGACATTAACTAGAAATCTCTCCTCGTCCCTGGGGTATTTGTAATGCCCAGGTATAGAGATAGAGTCTCATGCTGTTATACAGATATGTAATGATGAATGAGGTCATAAATGGAGAGAGCTGGCTTAGAAATGACTGTGTTAGAATTCCAGCTGAATTACTTCTTAACTGTGACATTTCAGGAAATTTACCTAACTTCTCTATGTCTGTTTTCTACTGTACAGACAGGAATAATGATTGATTTACCTAAACATGCTGTGGGATTTAAATGATATAATGTATGTAAAGTACTTGGCTAAATTTTACTGAAAACATCATAGGTGCCAGGGACTTTGCTGTTATTAGGAAAGCACTTAGGCAACTCTATACTATAGAGAAAGTGCTTAGTAATAGAGTGTTATCGGCTGAATTGTGTCCCCACAAAATTCATATGTTGAAGTCCTACCCTTAGTACTTCAGAACGTGACTGGATTTGGAGATAGGGCCATAAACGTGATTCAGTTTAAATGAGGTCCTTAGAGTGGATCCTAATCCAATCTGACTGGTGTTCTTATAAGAAGCAGAAATTTGCACACACAAAGAAACACCGGGAATGTGTGTGAACAGAGGAAAGACCAGGTGAAGACACAGTGAGAGGCAGCCATCTGCAAGCCAAAAGGAGAGGCCTTAGAAGAAACCAAACCAGCTGACACCTTGATTTTGGACTTCTAGACTCCAGAACTGTGAGCAAATAAATTTCTGTTGTTTAAGCCACCCGGTCTGTGGTATTTTGTTATGCCAATCCAAGTAAACTAATACATCAGATAACTAAATTTAAGGAATGAATGATGGAGGATGGGTGCAAGAAAGAAACATATTTATTCTTTTTTACTGTAGTTCTTCCGATAAGCTCTTCTATCTCCCTCACCCCATCATGGACATTGAGTCAGGCAGATACCATTGTTTTTCCTGTCACATTTTGGTATTAAAACCGTCTCATACATAGGTAATTAAATGTCCAATTCAGTAAAATATGAAAACTTCCATCTTTCACCAGTTGAAAATATTTTTGCTCCCCCAACCCAACTCAGTCTCCACAATTTTTCAGGCCAGCTTTGTCTAGGTGGAATCTGAGATACTTTCATTCTTCCTTCTCTTCTCTATTTCTGCTACTCTCTTACTTAATTGACTTTTCTGGCTCCTGTGGAGTCAGGGCAAAGGGGAAGGATGGGAGAGAAAAGGGCAGGGAGATGGTTTTACATAGAGGCTACTATTCTCTTGGTTGTTATATGTGCTGGTATAAGCCCCAAAGCTTCTCTCCTCCCTCTGTGGTCTCCATCACACCTGAGGTAGGGACTGCCCCCTTCTGTGGGCCTCTTGCAACTGACCTTCATCTTCTGCTCCAAAGGTCTTCTGGGGTGGAATCATTTCAAGACAACTCCAGCTGGGGGTCCTTCTGTGGTGCCCACTTGCCTCATTCTTACCATGCCATACACTGGAAGTACATTCAACTCCCTCTACTCCAATAGCTCTGTAGGATGGTTCTATAAGTTCTCGAAGCTCAGCTCTCATTTCTCTATGAGTGACAAAGGGGTGTTCTGAGACCCAATTCCAGTGTGGGAGGGGGGTTTCCCTCACACATCCGACAATCCTCTGGACACCAACTGGGTGTCCTACAATTCAACTCAATTCTGACACTATCTACCTGGAGACAGCATCAGGTTCCACAGGGTGTGGGCTCAGTCCCACAGGGATTGCCCCAGTACCCGACTTAAGACCCCAATCACAAGCCTAGGTTGTCACCTGTCCTTCTGACCTACTGTTTATAAATCAGAGGTTCCCAAGACCTCTTCCTCGGGTTTGATTAATTTGTTAGAGTGGCTCACAGAATTCAGAGAAACATTTTACTTACTACATCACAGGTCTATTATGAAAGAATATAACTCAGGAACAGCCAGATGGAAGAGACGCAGAGGGCAAAATGTCGGGAAGGGGCACGGAGCTTCTATGCCCTCTCCAGGTGCCCCATTCTCCCCAAATCTCCATGTGTTCACCAACCCAGAGGCTCTCTAAACCCAGTGCTTCTGGGGTTTTATGGAGGCTTCGTTACAGAGACATGCTTGATTAAATCATTGATCATTGGCAATAATTCAACCTCTAACCCCTCTCCTCTCCCTGGAGGTCTGGGTGGGACCGAAAGTTCCAAGCCTCTAATCACATGGTTGATTCTCCTGGCAACCAGCCCCATCCTTAGGTGGGAATCCAAAAAATCACCTCATTAACATAACAAAATACACCTTTATGCTCTCATCACTTAGGAAATTTCAAGGGTTTTAGAAGCAGTGCCAGAAATGGGGATGATGGCCAAAAATATATTTCTTATTATAAATCACAATATCACAGATGAGTTTCTAGTTTCTAGTCCAGGCAAGCCACTCCACTCTCCAACAGAAGTTGTTCTGTTTAAGCCCACCTGTCTTGCCTTTATTGGACATATCTAGAAACACAGAACACAGAATACCCTCTTAGGCATAAAACTTTCTGAAGACATCCTAGATGCATGCCAGTAGTTCTCCGGGCTCTTCTTAACCAGAGTCTGGCGTTGGGCTGGGAGCAAAGAACTGGGTTAAGTCACTTAAGACCTGCATTGATGGTTTAATGACTCTTTTTATAATTTGAGGTACTTGTCATTCAATGCTTTCAGATTTCGGCTTCATCTGATATTCTGAGCCAACGAGGAAATCCCTGTTAGCATCCTGTTATACCTGCGATGAACTTGGCGATGAAGAACTGACAGAACTTTTAGTCTCTAGGCTTGTATGTCTCTTTCTTCTGTCACACGGCTTTGTGATGTGTGGATTTCCAACACCCAAGAGGGCCAGGGAATTACTGGAAAGGTTTGCAAAATATTTCTTTTCTTCATGCCCATAAAGAGGATAGAAATATCTTTTAATTTGTAAATAAATATATACTGAAAGATTGAATAAAAATAAATCTATCCCCCATACAGAACTATTTTAAAAGAGTCTACAGATGCAATGAAGACGTGTGGTGAATAATATACATATTTACTTGTATATTTTCAAAATGATAGCATAAGTTTAGTATTCTTTTCAAACAATGTTACAAGTGCTCTTATTATTACCTTAGATCAAGAAATATTTGTTTATTTTCAAGAGGTGTCTCACACTTCCTGAGAATATGGAACTGATTTGCAGGGCAGAAAGAATGCTATTTGAAAATTATCTCCTCCTTTTGATCACCATGACTTCAAGGCCATCATTCCTCTTATAGACACCAGCCATTTGCTTAAAATGTGATCTATGAAGGAGATTCAGCTGGCCATGCCTCTTATTAGACACTTCTAGAAAAGTAATGCTCAGGCACTAGTGTTCTGTGCCACCATGGGACCAAATCTGATGACTTGCCAGATGTCTCCCTCCATAAAGACTCCAAACCCCTGTATCTTCACCACCACCCGCTGCTTTCTAAAAGAGGGGGATACAGGGTGTCGATCTCGTTTCATAGTTTGTTCTTGGACATAGGTGGATCCCTCATTATCTGCAGAGCTCAAATTCTGAACTCATTGTCAAAAGAGGAATAGATGGATGTATTTCCTCAGAGAACCTTGCACACTTTAACCTCCCTGCGCCCAATTTCTCCTTCCCCCACTCTTCTCTCCCCCTCCCTTTTTAACACACACAATAACATCAATGCCATCCTTATAGTGTTTAGAAATCCCAGTTAAACAGGGATGCATAATGTGGTGGAAAGAATATACGACTTGAATCAGACAGTTGAATGAAGGCAGTGCCATTTGTTTGCTGGGTGCATTGGACAAGGTCTTTTACTTCTTGGAACCTGCTCTCTCTCCTGTAAAATGGACGCAGTGGTACGTCCCAGGGAGTTGTAAGGATCAAATGGGTTCAGACATAAAAGAGGCATTCTGGTTACTGGCTGGGCTGTGCTTCTTCTACCTCTGAAATGTCAAAGCTTGAGGTAGATAGAAGGAGGCACATCAGAGGAGGCCAAGTGATGCTGCATTGCTGGCCATGGAAGGTGAGACCACGGAGAGGTGGCTGGAGCTACTGATGTACATACGAGGGCATAAGAAGTCAATCAAAGAAGTTAACATATATTCAGTGTTTGCTATACTCCAGATACTGTGTGAGTCCTTGTCATGCTGTAGCTAATTTAATTCTCACAACGACCCTAATAGATAGACATCGCTGTGTTTTCTCTTTTGCGGAGGGGGTTACTGAGTGTAAGGAGGTAAATAATTTGCCAAGAGTCATATAAAAAATAAAATAGACAGTAGATCTTAGATTAAAACCCATATCAGTTGGAATTTAGAGCTTGTGTTCAGAGAATTGAGGGAGGAGGAACATCAGTGTCATAGGTGGGTGCAAAGAAGCAGGGAGATACCTGCAACCACCTTATTTTTACATTTAATTAATTTATTTTTAAGCAATATCCAAGTTGCAGAAAAGTTGTATGTACACTTTGTGGATTTTTTTGTAATTCCTAAAACTGTGTGTGAGTAAGTTGCTGCAATGATGGACATCACCCTCAAACACCTTGGTATGCATTTCCTACAATAAGTACATTCTTCTATGACCACAGCACAATCATCTACATCAGAAAGTCAACACTGATACATCAGTGCCATTGAATCCTCAGACTCCATTCAAGTTCTGTGAATAGATTCAAAGGTGCCCTCTATAGCAAAGGGGATCAGTCTAGAATTTAGTTTTTGTGTTTCCTTATTCTCCTTTAACCTAAAGTCATTCTTCAGTTTTACCTTGCCCTTTCACGACCTTATTACTTTTGAAGTTTACAAGCCAGTTACTTTGGAGAAGGCCCCTCAATTTGAGTTTGTCTGATAATTTCTTATGATTAGTTTCAGTCTATGCAGCCGTGGCAAGAGTATTACAAAGTGGTGCTGCATCCGTTTCAGTGTATCTCATCACATGATGCCCAGATTCTCTTTGTCCCGTTGTTGGTTGATGTTTACTTGGACCACTTGGTAAAGACAGTATCTAGCAGCCATCTCCACTGAAAGGTACTTAGTTTTCCCTTTATAATTAATAAGTATTTTCTGGGGAGCTACTTTGAAACTATATACCTAATTCAATTCTCATACAACTTTCAATATATTCATTTATTTAAATAAGAGTATAGATTAGTTATTTCACATTTTATTCAGTGGATTACAATTTGTTACTATTATGACCTATTTTGATTCTCAAATTTCCCCAGAATGGTCAGTGAGAGCCCCTTCGATGAGGCTTCTGTGTCCTTTTCAAATGTCCCATCATTTGTTAATACAGTAGTCCCCCTTCATCTATGGGGGATGCGTTCCAAGACCCCCAGTGGATGCCTGAAACCACAGATAGTCCGGAACCCTATATGTACTATGTTTTTTCCTATACATACATACCTATGATAAAGTTTAATTTATAACGTAGGCACAGTAAGAGATTAATAACAATAATTTCTCTTTGGTTTATCTGAATTGCCAGCATCAATACTCTTGCCCTTTGAGGCCATTTTTAAGTAAAATAAGGGTTACCTGAACACAGGCACTGCGATACCACGATACAGTTGATCTGATAACTGAGATGGCTACTAAGTGACAAATGAGCTGATAGCACATACAGTGCGGATACACTGGGCAGAGGGATGATTCATGTCCCGGGCAGGTTGGAGTGGTACAGCGTGAGATTTCATCATGCTACTCGGAACGGTGCACAATTTAAAAATTATGAATTATTTATTTCTGGAATTTTCCATTAAATATTTTTGGACTGCAGTTGACTGCGGGTAACTGAAACCACATAAACCAGCACTGTGGATAAGGGAGGACTACTGTATCTCCTTACTTTCTAGTACCACAAGATGCTCCAGGCTAATTTTGTATGCCCTTCTCCCCCTGCTTGGACTTTGACATCCTGGTCTGGACCACACAACAACTTTTGACCTGGCGCAGTCACTTACATTTCTCAGTCTCACCTGAATTAAGTGGGAAGAGAAGGGAAGTGAAGGGTAAGAGGAAGAGCAGGAGGATGAAAAAAGTTCTGATAGACTTTGCAACTGGAAAAGAGACTCTGGACAACTGTTACAGCATGAAGGTAAAACAGGGCATGTTGTGTTAAACCTCACGCTCCTAACATATCAAATACTTAAAAAAGAGCAAGTCGGTTCAGTAGCAGGACATGAGGCCAGAGAGGTAGACTGTCCCCAGTTTGTGAAGGCCAATGAGCTTCTACTGAGCATAGAATCCGTGTCTGCTTCCTTGGATGCTCAGTGAATATTTAATGAATGAATTTTTAGTGGATATTATACATCTAAAATCACCACTGGGAAGTGGCCTGGAGAGAGATATAACCACTGAATCCTAGAAATATCATTTTCGTTCCTGAAAGGATTTCCTAACTTGGATGTTTGGTAAACTCGTACTCATTCTTCAA
This sequence comes from Tapirus indicus, assembly GCA_031878705.1. Lineage (NCBI taxonomy): Eukaryota > Metazoa > Chordata > Mammalia > Perissodactyla > Tapiridae > Tapirus > Tapirus indicus. The sequence goes on along the minus strand of CM062927.1, from coordinate 23,117,170 downwards.
GTTTCTGTCCCCACATCTCGGGAATCTCTCCTAATTCCCAGGTATCTTTTAAGTGAGATGCTCCCTCACTTGACCTCCTGTAACACCTTATGCACACTTATATCTTAACACTGAATCATTAAGGTTAGGACTAACTGTTTTGGACAGAAACTTGAACAAGATGGAAATTTATTTCTTTCACACATAAAGGAGATTCAAGAGCTTCTTGGCTATCAGGATCTTCATCCTTATAGATTGCTGCCTTGAAATTCTTTTCTTTTTTTTCCACTGAGGAAGATTCACCCTGAGCTAACAACCACTGCCAATCTTCCTCTTTTTGTATGTGAGCTGCCATCACAGCATGGCCACTGACAGACAAATGGTGTAGGTCCACACCTGGGAACCAAACCTGGGTCACTGGAGTAGAACATGCTGAACTTAACCACTAGGACACCGGGGCTGGCCCATGCCTTGCAATTCTTAATGTGCCACCTCACAGTCCAAGATGGCCCCTTGAGCTCCAGCCATCAGATCTGCATCCCAGGAATCAGTAAAGAGGAAAAGATAGAGAAAAGTGGGCTACCTCTCTATAAGGACAATTCTTGGAAATTGCACACAAAACCATATTTATTATTAATTTAACTGAAAGTAATTACATGGCCATCCCTCACTACAGAGGCATAGGAAATGTAATTCAGTTCCTGGTTTCCACTAGCCTGAGTAAATGTCAGGGGTTCCTTTACTAAGGAAGAGGAAAGGAATGAATTTTTGAGAACAAATAGTCTTTGCGGAAAACATTGGCATATATTAGCAGCATATGTTTATATGTCCATCATTCCCAGGTTGGCTTGTTTATTATTTCATGTATTCATTCATACATTTATTCATTGAAAGAATGTGTTTTCAGCATCAACTATAACTTACAGTTTAGTTCTAGTTTGGTAAAGGAGGGCAAATTTCAGTATATTAACTGAAATGTTATGAATTCCTTCAAGATACGGATAACCTTGAATTTCCCCTGTATCCCCAACACCTTCAGCAGTCTCTAACACAGGATGCGCATTTAAAAACTGTTGTTTATTAATTGAAGGAAAAGATTAGGGGCAACGTAGAGTTTTCTAGAAAACAATATTCGAGAAGTCTGTATACTGTAGAGGATGAGAGCCCAGTTTCTGAAGGCAAACTGCTTGGGTTTAACTTCCGCCTCTGTCGCTTCCTGAATGACCTTGGGGAAATTACTTAACTTTCTTTACAATAGGAATCATAATAGCTATTCCTCAGAGTGTTTCAGGGGGATCAAAATAGATGATATGTGGCAGGTGCATAGAAGGGCATATGACACATTGTAAACACTCAATAAATTTCATCTTTTTCTAGGATAAAGTATTTTTCTGCCTCTTTCTTATACTGCTCTTTCAGATCAGGCTCACACTAATTCTATTGAGCCCAGGCCTAACTGTTCAGTGACAGAGTACCAGTAGCTATCCGTAGGCTGTTGGTAAAATAGGTTAGCAGCAGGACAAGGATAGAAATACCATCATGTTCTTTGAACTGCTAACACTGCTGCCAATTGCTTAGTTAAAAATGTTACCAAAAAGAGATGTCATTTTCAAATAGAGTAATATTTTCCTGCTCACATTAAAGCTATTTCCCAGCTGCAAAGTATGATGGTTATACCCCATAGTAGAAAAAAAAAAGTTTAGTGAGGAAGGGAAAAGATGATCGCACAGTATATCATGAATAGAATACGATCGGAGTTTTTTATTTCACTTACATCTGAAATCCAGAAACCCTAAGGTCTTTCATGAAATCACATTCTCCCTTCTCTTCCGTTTTTTTCCCCTTAAAATAATCTCTCACTCTTTTTTAGAAAAAAAAAAAAAAAGAGAAGAGTTTAGCTCCTATAAAGCAGAGTTACAAAGAAAACCCAGTATCTCAATGTTTTTCTGCTAAAGAACATGCAAGAAAGTAGGAAGAGAAATGTACCCTGATGTGTTGGCAGGGATGGAAAGAACCAGTGTGTGTTGGGCACCTGCTGTGTGGCTAGACTGATGCCAAGTAGTGGATCAGAGTGCCGACTCTGGGATTGAGAAGTCAAGGTTCAAGTCTTGGTTCCATCACTTACTCACTTGGTGACTTTGAGAAAGTTACTTAATTTATCTTGCCTCAATTTCCTCATCTGCAAAATAGAGTTAATACCTGCCTCATAAAAGTACAATAGGCAAGCAAAACAATTATTCCATGTCTGACACATAACACATGCTACAAAATATTAGGTATCTTACTTAGAGAGTGGTGACTGAGGCTTAGAATTAAAATCTCAGACAAACAAACACATGCTTAGGCTCTATCTACAGATAGTTTCATTTAATTGTCATTACATTCAAATCTCCCCAAGTGATTTAAAAATACAGCCATATTTGAGAAGCATTGCATTAAGTTTAGCTCTTAAAATTGAATGTGCATCAGAATCACCAGGAGGGCTTGTTAAAACACAGTTGCAGGCCCAGCTCCCAGAGTTTCTGATTCAGTAGGTCTCGAGAGGAACCTGAGAATTTGGCCTGAACAAGTAGAGGTAATGCTGATGTTGTTGATCTGGGAACTGTATCTTGAGAACCACAGCTCTATACTCTACTGCTTTCACCAAGAGAAGTGCTTTTCCAGAAATGCTTCTTGGTTCACCATATAACTAAGTCGCAAGCATGACCACACTAACGGTCTCCAGATATTTCCAGGTAGACATAAAGCCTATGATAATTACAACTGAGGATGAGCCTGCAACCCCTTCAGTGGTGTCAAGTAGCCAATCTCCCTTTCACTGTTTCCCATCTATCCATCTGCCAACCCAATTGCTCTGTAGAAAGAACTCAATTAAGCAAATACATTTTGGGCAAACTTATCTCTGAGCACTGCAAAATGATTTTGTCTTTACTGGTGGGGTAACTCTCCTCTGTCCTTGACACAATGTCGGAATACCGTTATTCACAACAATGCTTGCATTTGTATTATGGACAACACTCACAGGGGTCTGTCTAGTGGTGACCATTATGACACTAGGGTATCCAGTGAAGAAAGAGCTTGAGTAGAGAATTTTCCTCAACATGAGGCTGCCCTGCTTGGAAGACTACAGTTCTGCTGCAGATATGAAGTTTGCCATTGCGTGTGAACTCTGGTACAAATAAACAGGTCCATCATCAAGGGTTCAAGAAGCAGTCAGGGTTTTTGTGCTTGATGGAAATGACTTACAAATGGAGATAATTAAGTTATACTGAGATATTTACTTATCTGACTTACCTAAAAAGTCAGAAGTATTGATGTCTCCATCTTTGGAAAAACTAATAGCGATTTTCTGCCATTGGTGGTGAACAGCATATCATTTATACGTGGATATTTTACATGATAAATTTAGGGAGGTGATATACACTTAGGATTAAGACCAGGTATCCCTGCAAAACTGAGATGAAATTCTCTTTCTGCCACGCTACAGTACCCTAAACCTAAACGTGTCATTACAACTCTCCATACTCTTTTTTCTGATCCGTAAAATGCAATAATGGTAACTAATAACTGGGCTATTGTAAGGATTCAGAGAGATAACATAAAATAAGCACTTATCTTGTATCATGTACATAATATCTGATGCCATTTATTAAGCACTTATTATTATATGTTATGGATGTAACATACATAAGCAAGTAATCTTTGTTTCACACACAAATAAAATATAATACAGACAATATTTGCTAATACATTAAGCCAATATGTAAGGGGATGCTTTGGGAAAGGCGTGGTTTTGTCTCTAGTTATTGAGTTTTTATGAAACAAAATAGCTTTCATCTTAAGCACAGGGGTGGGAAGTGTCATGCATTGATTTCATCAACAAGAGACACAAAGTGAGCAAGGCCGAGGAGAGTGGTACACAGATAGCGTTGTCAGAAACAGCTCCCATTTGAAGGGACTCATTTTTCTAATGTGATAATTGCTATTTATTTTCTAGGCTCACACATGACACATCACTGCGGCAGCTGCTTCTAATTCTGCTTTTATTATTAACCTCACTTTTCAATTCTTTATCGACCTTGGGCAAGACTATTTTCCTCTTCATAGCATCAATAGAAAAGCTAGTTCAAGTTCGCTTTGAAAGAAATTAATCTCAAAGCTATTGCCACATTTTAAAAGGACCTTGTATGAGAATGTTAATAGCTGCTATTAGGCCTGGAATCAGCCCTTCTCTAAGAGGGAAACAAAGTGCAGGTTTAGTGTCATTCGATCAGAGAAACTAATAGGATGGCCGTGAAATGCTGCTACAGAACTGCTTGGGGCAGGAGGAAGACCAGACAGAACTGGCATACCTAGATCTGGCATTTTCTAGCTGAGTGAACTTGGATGAGTTCCTAAACTTCTCCGTATCTCAGTTTCTTCATCTGCAAAATGTAAATACCAATCTATATATTGCCTCATGTCAGTTCCTTGCACTGATTTTCTGAATCACACACATAAAAGGAAGGAAGGAATGGAAGAAGGAATGGAGGGAGGGGAGAGAGACAGAGAGAGAGGGAGGGAGAAAAAGGGGAGTAAGACATATGTAGTCTGACAATGATGCATATTAGGTAGAGACAACAAATAGAATCTTTTAAATCAGGACTTGGTAGCAATAGCCAGGATTTTTCATCTCTACATTCATGACTTGTACTCAGGGCTTCATGTTTGAGGCTCTCTAGGAGATATCTCTTCAAATTTTCTCAGGGACAGGCATCAAAGGAAGGAAAGTGGCCATGATTGAGTGTCTAGAATGTTCCAGGTATGAAACACAATTGTACTAAATCAACACAGTAACCTTATGAGCTAGGCACGTTCCATCTCTAGTTTTCCAAAATGGAACCCAAGGTGAACAGAGTTGATGTGAAGTACCCGGTGTCACAGGATTGGTAAAAGGGAAATCCACAACTATAAACCAATCTTACTTCAAAGTCTGTGTTGTGACTACCATAGGGTTCTATGCTGCATCTGCCAAGTCTGGAATATCAAAAAATAATTCAACAGACCATGGCAATAGGTCGTCTCAATGTCTCATAACAACGTGTTCCAGACAAGATGTTAGAATTTGTTTAAAAATGTCTTATGAAAGAGGATGCCTCATGCTCACGCATACCTCCTTTCAGACAGAACCACTTGCAGAAAGTTTATAGATCAAGTGACATTCTAGGCAATTAAGGCCTCAAAGAGCCTAGGAAGGATGCATAAGTTTTCAAAAATAATTTCCACTGTGGCAGAAATGCAAAGTGATAGAAGTTATAATGTCACTCAGAAAGTTTGCTAGTCGTTTTAAGAATGACATAAAGCAGTGACAGACAATTGACAGGGACAGCCACTTCAACGCAGGTTGACAGAAGGACTGGGATGCCTTAAGAAGAGGAAAAAAAAAAAACCCAGTGGGAGATATGCGTAATGAGGGATTGTTTTCTTCCCATTCTTTCCTTTCTATATTTTTAGATATAGATAGCAATATATTCCCTTGCCTAATTTCTTAAATACGAAAGCCTCCTTCTCTATTTATCTTTTAAGATCTCAAATAGTGATTACTACTTTGCATTTAAACAAAAACACCTTAACTAAATAAAACAGAGTTTATAAAATAGAACATATGGTGCCATCTGCAGAATAGTGCTGAGAATTTGGGGAAAAAAATGTGGAGGTGACTGCATTTTTTTGCATCTACACCACGCTCAAAATAAAGAGCTTAGAGTTTTTTCTGGAAAGTTCTGACGTTGGAAAACTTCTGACTGGTTTCTCGTCTTGAAACTAAATGAGTGGGGATTAGCTTGTGATCAGATAGTACTAGGACCCTAGATCTGGAAAGAAATTTCTGCTGGTAAATTTTACAAGCATGGAACCTGGAGAGTAGATGGGCAAAAAGGCTTAGCATCTTCACTCGGCTAGTCAATGTCAGAACTTGGACTGAACCTCAAGTCCCTGTCTGTTCTGCTCCACATCCCTGCCATTCCTTAAAGGGAATATGCTTTCCCATAGAGTTGCAAAGTTCCTCTGACCAGTGTCTGAGCTATGTTATAGTGCTATATATATAGTAATATATATAGTTGAACTACTAGTACATAGCTTAAACTGCTATAACTATAGTAGTATATCATAGTTATAACTATAGTAGTTTAAACTATATATAATTCAGTTGTTTCTGTTCTGATACGTGAAGTCTGTTTCAGTTCAATACAGCTGAGGTCTGCTGAGCACTCACCATCTGGCAATCACTTTGCTGGACTTCAGGACACAGAAAATAAGTCAAACTCCTGCTCTCATCAGAGTTCCTTCTCTAAACTGTATGTGTCTTTGTCTTATAATTCTGCTTTCTAGAACCTTGACTGGTACCTTCAGTTGGCTTTATAAAATGTAGCATGACAAAAATGAAATTTAAAAAATCCAGCAAATGTTCAACAACAGGGTTTCTGCTCTGTATATGGTAGTGAGCTGCTAGGTCAAGAGGTGGTCACACATGATAAGCAGTGTCTTGTTCACCCTCTGCATCCAATGATCTGTTCTGAAGATGTTCCATGAACCGTGAACTCATGGACATAATGGAGGATTCATTTGCCTCCCTCTCTTCTGGAGATCTAGCTGAGGAGTTGCAGGAAGCAAAAGATAATCCTGTTCACCTTCAATGACACTCAAGACAATATCTGATTCAAATGTAAAATAAAACACAAGCAACAAATAGGTTTTCTAAATATGGGGTCTTTATGCTCAATAGTGAGAGTTAGAAGGAAGAAAGCGAACCCATGGAAAGACTTGCGTACTTCTATACCTGGATTGGTAAGGAGCAGGAGGATAGAGATATTTTAATGCCCATGGAAGATTTTCTTTGCTTGCTGGCCAACACCATTTCCATTGATAGTGTAAGAAAGACGACCTTTAGTCTTTAATAAAACCATGGAAGAAAAATTGCATGCAAATATGAGCTCAAGTCTCTTTTTTAGCTACATTTCCTCTTCTACCTTGAGGCAGAGGACTTGATAAAGTCCTTTGATAAGAACTCGATCCATCGATAAAGGACTTTGGAGTCAGATGTCCCAGTTTTAATTCACGATTTCCTAGTTACCAGTTCTGAGACCCTGGGCAAGTCATTTCACTGGACCTCTTTCATTAGTGGACAGACAGTAGCAAAGATGCTTCTTAAAGTGTCCATATTTTTTGAATCATAAATAAAGAAATACAGTCTGAGAACAATACAAAGTAATTGAAATCAAGGCTATTTTGGAAAATTTAAGAAGGGTTATTGTACACATACTTCACACTGCTATAAGATTTGTGAAAGCAATAATCACATAGTTATCCATTAAAAATATCAATACATTATAGCTAATAAGGAAATAAAATCATAGAAGTCATGTATTTTGCCAAAGATCAGAGTTGCAGTTAAAAGCAATGTTTCCAGATTAGAGTCTAACGCTTGGCTCCATCATTTGCAAACCATGTGACCTTGGACAAGTTACATACCAAATCTTAGGGTCAGTATAGAGATAGAAAATTTACTATTTAAAATCTGAATAGTACTCATACTTACATTATAAGATTGTTGTGATTATTAATTGAAAAGTATATAAATTATTGCACATAATGCCTGGCACATAGTCAGTGATCAATGAGCTATTATTGTTATTATTAATCTTTGCTCGTGTCCCAATGTACAGCAATTGGTGATTTATTGGTGCTTATCAAATTTGCTATCTTGTGGGGAAAGTATTATTGAATTTTTCCCCCTCAACACTTAACAGTGTCCTTAGCAAACAATAGGATCTCAATAAGTATTTGTTTAACGATTAAACAATGCATTTTCAGCAACAGGAACAATATTTAACCTAGTAAATATTCTCACTAGTAAATTTCCAATTAGTTTGCATTACTATATTTAGAATGCCTACATATTGAGAGAATAATGCTAGTTGTGTGCCCATGAGCAAATTATTTTCTTTTCAATTTCCTCAATTTACTGGGACAAATGAAAGCAGTGGATAAATAATGTGATTTATTTGAGAAAACTCGGCTGAAAACTCAATTATAAATCACTAGGCTTTATTTTTACCTAGATGTTTGCATTTTGAACATTAAAACATTTGTGAAAACCATTCTCTCTTACGATCTTTTAAATGTAATGCTATTTTACTTAGATGGATTTCATAGTTTCATTGTAAGGAACAACAATATTATCCATTTTTACATTTAATCGAATTTTAGTGAAGTATCTTTTAGCAGATTAGGTAAAATTACATTGAATTCACCTTTAATTGTAGCTTGTCACCCCAACATTGTCCTGAAGAAATTAGAAGCTTATTTTAGGTGCAAAATACAATTCTTGCTAAGCAATTCTGCTGCATATTATTTTTATTTAAATTGTTATAACAATGTATTTTTTTCAGATCTAGAACACTATACTCCAAACTGAGCCCAATTAGTGTGACCAACTTGAACAGCTTTCCTAGGACTTGCCCAGTTTTAGCACTGAGATCTCACATCAAGAGAAATCCCTCTGCCGTGGGCAAACCAGGATAGTTGGTGACCCTAATCGAAATGAAAGGAAATAGGAGTATTTAGTCCAATGATCCTTAGCTGGGGCAGTTTTTGCCTCCCTCGCCCAATGCATACTTGATAATATCTGGAGACATTTTTGGTTGCCACAACTTTGGGGGAGGAGTACTTGCTACTGGTAGAGGCCAGAGATGCTGCTAACCATCCTACAAAGCACAACACAGAACAGAGAACTGTCTGGTGCAAAATTTCTTGGGAAACCTTGGTGTGAACGCTTAAAATGCTTTGATGCCTTAGAAGGTTTTGTGCTTCCTTGATCAAAGTTTACTTCCATCCATTTTTTTCTCTTTTAAATATTTCAGTTTCAAGATGAGGATACTTCTTTGTGAAGAAAAAGACCATATTTTACTTTTTGGTATTGCCATAAATGAAATCCATCTTCATTGTTTTAGGAGTGAAATAACAGTTTTTTACCCCATCTTTGTTCCATTAAACTGGCCCAATAAAATACCTTCAGAAAATTGTTTTAAAATTATTCCAAAACCTTGGCTTTTCACTGTCCCTGTGGGAGGTGTATCTGGGATTCATCCATCATTCATTCAGAAGTTTACATCTCCACATCTGAAATTAATTGTTCAACATGCATTCTGATTTCACTCACCCCTTTGGCTCTAAAGTTCCAGATCCAGGCTGAGTATGGAAGATACTATGGTGTTCTGAACAGATCCTTCTTCAGGGTCTAAGCATCCACACCTCATCTCTTGGCAGTACTGACTGCCACCACCTCACAGCTGTATTTCTCACTGGGCGTTGTCTCAGGAACAGGTGATGCTTGGCTGATTCAGAGATACAAAGGCCCAGACCCCCTGAATAAATGTGGGACAACTCCAAAGGGCCAGTCCAGCTTCAGAGCCTCCTGTAGGATCTTCTGTGGGCTCAGTTGCAACTTGATTGTCAGTCAGCATCTCTCTCTGCCCAATTCCACCTCCATCACTTTCTTACAGGCCACACACTTTCCGGAGACCACTTCCCCATAAACGTTTTGCATGCAACTCTCCATCACAGAGTCTCCGCCCAGAGAACTGATTCTAAGTTGCTCAGGGTTCCAGCCCCAGGTTCATGGACTCCACCCTTTCTCAACCCTTTTTGGCTGAGTCTCAACTTTGCCTAGTCTTGCTCCATTGTCAAAAAGACTGTGTTTCAACTGGCATCTCTGCACCATGTATTCCTGATGAAAAGAGTAAGACAAACTGCCTGAAAGTCTTAAATAAAATTGAGTCTATCTTACTGTAAAATCTACTAAATCACTGAATACTAAAAGTGTAAGAATATCAGTCAGATAGAATTGAGTTTGTATTTATCCAAAACAGCAACTACAACAAAACCCAGAATGTAATGTCACATCCATCTCTGTTAGCACATCTGTCAAGCTAGATTGCCAGGCAGTTTTTTTAAAAGCTAATAGGAGGCATCAGCAATATAAGAAAATGCTTAGCGCTATCCAGACGTGGCTCCTCCTGTATAATTAAATTCTATTTCTTTTCCTAAGTTACAAATGAACAATGCATAACATTCTGGTTGACAGAAGTCCTGTAAATTTGCAGTGTTTTATTCACAATGACTTAAAAAAAAAAACGTGTTTAATATGCTTGTAAGTGGTTAGTTCTTTAAGTTATTACAGTTCCTCCCCAGCCCCCAGCCTCTACCTTCATGTTTTCCCACTTTTTTACCACTGATCCACACACCCACCACCCTCTGTCATGAATCACAGGGCCCTCCTTGACTTTCAATCTTCTGATTCTTAGAGCACAAACCTGATTTCTGCCAGGCACATGAATAGTTCTGTCCTCCCATCAATCATCTGAAAGACTTGATGACTAGGCAGGGGAACTAAGTTCTCCATTTTTTCTTACCTTATTTTAAGGTGCCAAAAGTGGAATTAATGGGCCACAGAAAAGTGTTATTAAAAGAAAAAAGGAGCTATAGGAAATGAAGTTCATGATCCAGAGACCTGGAATTTGCTCTCGATGCACCTGGCAAAGGTATATTGACTAAAATGACATAAATGCATGTGGAAAGAGACTTCTGAAAAATTATGAATTACACATGAATATCACCTGCCTATTTCCCCTCTTGAAAACTGGTTTTCCTCAATGGTCACCGCAGAAGGACCTTATACCCCACTTCAACCAGAGCAATTCTATTTTAATTTCCCGGTCAAGTCATGGACAAATCTTGCAGGTATATGATCTAATTTTTTAAAGAAACCCTTCAAATGTGCTCTGAACTGGCCACTGTAATCCAGATTGACCCTGTATTAAAATTATATCCATGGGATTTTAATTTATAAAGATAACTGAGTGCTGACACAGAGAGGTCAAGGCCACTGAAAGGAAAATTTATTAGTGATGATGACTTTTAGACAGGCAGAAGCAGGAACAAGGGGAAAGCCAAGGCCAGAGGCTTTATTAGGGTTTCCACAGGAAAGGCAAGGCAGAGCAGGGCAGGGTAGACAGTTTGGAACTGGCTAGTTTGAATAATTCTGGTGGGCTTTAGGGCATAGAGGTGTCCCTAGTTGTCTGGTACTTGGCCCTGGGCAGATTTAGGGCAAATCAACCAAGCAGGAGAAATATCGCTTGGTGTGTGAGAGTTAGATAAGAAGGTAGGTGGGGGCATGGCCTTGACAGGCCAGTCTGCCCATCTAAGGCATGTTCCAGGCAAGCTGTCCATCACCCCCAGGAATTAGCTAGCCCAGGAAGGGGTAGTTTCTCCCTGGGTCTGTATGTCCCAAAAAGAGATGTCAAAACACCATAAGATATATAGAAAATTAAACAAAACATAATTAATACACTCCCTGAGAACCATTTCTTTTCATTGATTTTAAGCACTGTACCTCCCTTAAAACATGACAAGATTGGACAGTAGAACATTGACATTCTAGCTAGCATTGAAAGAAACATCTTTCCCTAACTGAATTTGGGAAGGAAGATAGACCTTGGTTAAAAATGTAAGAGGGCTCTACAAGCCGCAGTTTCAGAGCTTTAGCTGGGCTTTTTATATCTAAGAGAAAAGCAATGTAAGGGTGCTGTGTATGTTTCAGCGTTGCATGTGTTTCCGATTCTCTGCAGATCCAAGGTAAGCAAATGAGGGTAACACAAAGTTGTAGCTACATTGTAGAGAAGTGGCCACTCCAAATTATGGGGGCAGTCAGGCATTTTTTCTTCTCTTTTAATAGGTTTAGACTGTTGTTAAAAATTTATCCTTTTCAGGTGAGTATTGTGTGTGTGGGATAGACTATATGTATGAGTGTGTTTGTGTGATTAACTGCTCATTGGAAAGTTGGAGACTAGACTATTCATGCCATGGTGTGGGTTGGGTAAGGGAAATGCATTGCTAAAACCCATAATGAATTGTCCTGCAGAGGGATCCCCTTCTGTTTTCCATTTGTTTTTGTTTTGATTTGTTAGGGGGACTAAACTAGTCTCACATTGGGGAGAAGCATTACCAGGAAGAAAGACATAGGGCAAGACTAAATCCTGAGGATAATACGAAGAACTTTCTATGAAATTAGAGAACAAAGATAGAGATGGTGAATATCCCATAATCAGTTAATTCAACAAATGTATATTCAGTTCTACGATGTGCTAGGAACTGATATAGTTACTGGGAATTATAAAAATGAATAAGTTAGACCAAGACCCTGGTCCCTGTCTCTTCATGTGTACATTGTACTGGGAAAGAAAGATACATTATATATCTATCTATACATTATGTATCATTAGTTTGTTCTATTTTAAATGTGCACTTATTTTATTCTACATGTTGATATTTTGAAAATATTTGATTTTTTTTTTAAGATTGTGTTGACTGCTGGATGTAGAGATGCAACAGGAGAGGCAGGGAGACCGAAAGAAACCCTATCACAATAATCCACGTGAAAAATGATGGTGGTATGAACAAGGTTATTGTGAATGAGTGTGGTAAGCAGTGGGTGTACAGAGAATATTTTTGGAAGTTGGAACTCGCAGGTGTTACACTCCAAGGATTCACCAAATTCTAAAACTCCAGGCAGGTCTTAGAATAAAAAAAAAAGGCAGTAACGGGAAGTATGACTTTTCCCCGCACTCAATCCACTGCTCAGCTCTAGGCAGAAGATGCTGGATCCTATCAACGTCATAGTTCTAGCAATGTCGAGCAGTTACTGACAGCGACAAGCATCACAGTTAGTGGGGAGAAGGAATGATGCAGAAGAGCAGCTACAGAGTGGGTGAATCTGGGAGATCCTAAGATGAACCCTCCTCTTCCCTAATAGATACTAAAGTGCGATGACTTTGGAAATGTGGGAATGACAGGGAGACTGACTCCCGAGATCAGACCTGTATAAATTATCCAGGAAAAGAAAATAGACTCCAGTCATCAGAAGTGGCTCATACTCTGTCTTGTTTATTTATGTTCTCCTATGTCTTTGTACCACGTCTGTTATGCTGATTAGACTATTTCAGCATCTTTTACAGGAGGCCAGAAGTGAAGAGCTGTCTTATGACATAAAAGCAAGGAACAGAATTCATTAAAACACAGACAAACTTACTATTTCAATTACCCATTTCTTGGAAACCGGGGAAAGAGACAGCAAGAAAGACCAAGGCACATCTTTGTATTTAGAACAAGATAACATCATTGCGAAAAACAGACTTCATGCCATAAGAATTGAGGGGCATTTTCCCATAACTGGCTTTTTTCCCCCATAGCTTGATAGAACTTCGTATTATATGACAAGGTAACGTTTTTATGAACAAGTTGAGTGTCTGTGATCAGCCTTCCTATGAAATTAGTTTTGTCCCAAATGCCTGTTATTCCAGTTGTTAAATTACTTCACGTCACACTCCAAGGCTTATATAGAATACAACAATCAAATGGGAACAACACTTTGCATAGCATTAAATGCCAAATATTCTCTGACACTCCAGTAACTGAACGACAGCCAAAAAAATATGTGTTCGCTAAGGTTCCTTGCTGTCCTGACTGCCAAGTGAGCCCAGCTTGGGAGATATTGGCTTGCCAAGTGTCAGTACTGTGCTAATATTGTTATTATTTGCGAGTGAAGTATATAAGGCCATTTCCTCTAAAGGTATTGATAGTGAAGATTACCATTACAATTTGTATAATTATTGCAGCACCAATAACTGAGTCCCCTTCATCAAATATTTATGAAACTTTCCGGCTCTTAGAGCAAAGCTGATTTTAAAGGTGTTTGATGGACTGTTTCATAGGATCTTTGCTGAATATTTAATTCACATGTGGGTTTCCTAGGCACTCAAGAGTGAGGAAAACTAGGATACTCAATAAGATTTTACTCACAGGTCGATGAGGATGAACCAGAGGGTGTTTCCCTGGATGAGAAAGCTTCTTGCTACTTTGAAGAGCTAATTTTCCTACTTTCTAAAATCAAGTGGGGTAGTTCCTCCCCATTCTGCATCCAGATGCATACCAGAATAGAAAGAAGAATTTCTAGTACAGTGAATGGGAGAAAAAAAAGGCATTGCAAAAATATGTGGTTGTACGGATGGTCCTGACGGAAATTTCTCTCTTTCTTTGATATCACAAAGTACATACAAAAATTCACTTGGAACTTTGGAGCTCAATCTCTTAGCCACTTTGGACCTTGGAGATTGATCCCTGACTGTGCTATAGCATCATAAATAGCTTCTTGTTCTATCTTAGATTTGCTGCTCTGGGGATTCTGAATAGATTCAGAGGGGATGTGAAGACTTGTCAGAAGAGGGTACACGTGAGGTGGGGAGGAGGATGACGTCATGGTTGTTTGAGTTGGGGTGTAATAGAAATGAGAAGAGCCAACCTAGGAAAAATTTCCAATTTTCCCGGGTTCTGTAGAAGAACCATATTATTCCCACATAGCATAAAGTGAGGATCTGATGCAAACCTCTCCTTAGGAGAGTAATGCTTAAAAAACACCAGTATTTACTTAAGAAAGGGCAATAAGGTTATGTGCATTCTTAGCGTTAAATTAAAACAGCGTCTGGTGTGGTATTAAAATGTCCCCCACCGCAATTGGACCACGAAGGCGACGGGCCATTAGCCTTCATTAGCAAATCAGAGCCTGGGTTAACCCTGCTTTCTGTCTGATTATAAAGTCTGTGATACAGTCCATGCCACTTAATCTGGACCCAGGTAATAAGCACATCTTAATTAAGATGCCCCGCTGGGAACCAATTTAATGCAATATATATAACAGGATTTCAATTCTAGTTTAGCGTCTTTGTGCTTGATAATAGGGGTGGCTGGAGAAGCTTTATGTTGCTAATTTCACAAACTGAATACAATCTCAGTATCTCAGCATGAGTATTTTGAAAACTCAGGAGAAAAAAATGAAATAACATCAAGTATTTTAGAATGGTGTAAAGGGAACCTCATTTAAACTCCTTTTCATCAGTGTCTCATTTTTAGAAGCTATGTTTAAGTGCACTGATGATAGCATCAATTGATCCCTTTTCTCTTTGTATAGGGGCTTTGCAGGCTGTTCAATACTTCTTGAATTTAAAAAAAGTATTTTCCCTCAAATTCTTTCTTTGATAATTTTAAGGAGAAAGAAGATTTGCCCTAGTATCCTGAATTTGAAGAACAATAAAGTAGATAATGAAGAAGCTTTTAATAAAATGAGAGTGCTGGCTATTTATTTTTAATGTTTCATGTTTTGATTTTTATGAATAAAATAGTCCAGTTTGACCAAAACTCAGACAACCATTTTCTTATTCATCCATCCATCCATCCATCCACTCATCCATCCATCCATCCACCCACCCACCCATCCATCCATCCTTCCATCCATCCATCAATCCATTCATCTGTTCATTCATCTATTTTTCCAATTATTCACTTATCTATTATCCATTAACTTGTTTATTTAGTCATTAATTTATTTCATAATCTTTACTGAGCATCTATACAATCCCAAACCCTTTAATAAATGCTGGATATTGACATGTGAATAAGTTAATATCTCAGGATGCCACCCTCTACAGGCTATCAGCACTACAAGAGCAAACTAGACTAGCAATGACTGCAAATGCGAAAGGCATTAGGATGGGGTGGGGAGTATTAGAGGAAATAACACATGATCCAAGATGTATACTTGGAGGATTAATCATAGTGAATGGTTGGGAGGTGGCTTGAATCAGTGAGAAGAATTGGGAAAGTTCTTACAATTTAGAATTTTATATAGAAGTTGTTTTGAAGTTCTCTCTCCCCAAGTCAGTTTTAGTCTAGGATGATGATATTATCTGTTTTCTAAGGTATAGAATTTTATCTGCAAAATAAAATATCTCCAATATTCTAATATAACACATTATATATGTATATATAATATATATTATGAATATATATATATACTCTACCACATTTTAAACTTTCTACCCTACTCTTTGCTCTTGCTTTTATTTTTCCCTATTTGTAGCCTAAGCACTTTTTCAGGTTATCTTCTTTCTTGGGAAGGTAGAGTGGAGAGTGATGGCAGGGATCTTTGACATGACTCACCCAACTGTGATCCTCACATGAGTGAAAGTGTGGTGTACAAACTGAGAAAGCTAACTCCCCAGGGCTTTACATATTGATGAGCTTTAAGGAATAAAAGATAGAGGCCTTGAGTATGTAACCTCTATTCATTTCATTTTGTTTGGCAGAGATTGCAAGAAAGCTCACAGCAGTGAACTGTAACCAATGGAAACCTTGATTTCAATTGCATCACATTCTTGGGACTCATGGTAGGTGAGTTTAATGGCTATGCTTAATTTACTTAACTTTTTCACAATCAGTTGCATCTATCTGGCTGTCTAACATTGAATGGAATCCCTACCAATTATTTTGTCATGTCTTTAAGCAATTGTATACTTTAAAGTGAGTCAATGCATTTTGATTCCTTACTTCAAACACTTAAATTCCATACGTTTCCTTAGGCCAGTTAGAGAACAGAGCTATTTAATAAATATAACTATTTAATAGCTATTTAATAACTACTTCTATAAAATAGCTAATAACTATTAAATAGCTATTTAATAAATATAACTAATTTGTGTTCTTACTTCTGCTAATAGATCATATGTTATAAACCATACTAAGAAGTTATATTTTGCAAACAAATGTGGAAGAAAGGAATGAGTTTGTCAGAATGAAATTTCTTTCAAACTCATTTCTACTACCGTAAGGAGCCAAAAATCATGAATAATAATCATACATATTTATATAGTATTTAAACTTTGTAAATCATTTAAAGTACATTTCATCTGTTCATCTCAATGATCAGCCTCGGACAGCTGAATCATGACTTTCCTTTTATACACTAATAGCTTCATATTCAGAAAAGTTGGCATTGAGCAAATCATTTAACTAGTTCAAATATGAACATGTGACATTTTGAACTTGGGCTTTTTGTCCCCAAGTTCATATGACTTCGAGTGTCCCGAGTGACAAAGAAAATCTTGTACATTTGGACCTACGTTTGTGAAATTTTAACAAATGGCACTTTAACGTCCACGTCTATAGACCTTCTCTAAAACCTTTCCACACGATGGATAACAAAAATTAAAACACAACCATGTTGACATCGTTTTTTGAAGATTCAGTGTATCATTTACGGTGCTATTCTGTGTGTTAATCATCACAGCTATCCTGTGGAATAGCTACTGTTATTACCTCCATTTAAATAACTAAAGGTTGGAGAGGTTAAGTGACCTGCCCAGAGTGATTTAGTCTTCGAACCGGTGTCCAGCCCTGGTCAGGGAGACTCTACTGCACATGAAACTCCTAGTTTCGTTCACGTCCATAAAGCACTGGTTTTTATTGCCTCATATATGCCACCTCAGAATTCTAAATTTTATCCTAAATCTGAAAGTCATGCACCTTTGCTCCTGATATTGCCTGGGAGATTGGTATTCTATCATTCTCTGCACAGAAACACGAAGGCCTGTCCTGGAAACCTGAAATTCTCAGCAAACCTCGGTTTGTTGTTGTACCTGCACTCTTTAAGTTGCTGAATTGTTTCTAAGTTGTATATCTGTCTTTGTAAGTGGTTGCTGGTAGCCTGAGACAACAGCAACAACCACAATAAGACATTCTTTCTAATTAGCTCGAGGATAAAATGGAGTAATTGGAAGGAATGAATAGCCTCTAGAAGGAGCTGGAAATTATAGAAACTAAAAATCAATCTCTCTCTCTCTCTATCATCCCCCTTCTCTTTTTCTCTCTTTCCTAACTTCCCAAAGTCTCTGATCTATCCTTCTTTCTGATTTCTATGACTCTGGCTTCCTCTATCTGAATAAGAAGAATGTGGTTGCTCCATGCCTGACTTTCCTTCAAATGACCACCATCATCTGAATGATTCAGAAGTATTTTTCTTTTAATACAAATTATTAAGAGTATGCATCTATTTCTAGGTTGTTTATTCTATTCCACTCATCTATGTGTCTACCTCTGCACTAATCCCATAGTCTTCACTAATGTAGCTATAAGATAATTCTTGAAATTGGGTAGACTGATTTCCTCCCACTTTATTCTTCCTTCTCAAAATTGTTTTAGCTACTCTAGATTCTTTCCCTTTCTGTATAACTTTTAGAATAAGCTTGTCTATAGCCACCACAAAATTGCTGGGATTTTGACATGAATTGTGTTAAATCTGTATATCAGTTAAGGGAGAATTGACATCTTTACTCCGTGTGTCTTCCAATCAATGAACACAATATGTCTCTTCACTTACTTAGGTCTCTTTTGATTTCTTTTATCAACATTGTGTAGTTTTCAGCAAAAAAAAAAAAAAAAAAAAAGAGGTGACGTATATTAATATACTAACATGGTTCCTAAGGACCATCTTTCTATTCCTGGAATAAAACTCAATTTGTCAGAAAAGAATTATTAAGAGAAATATATGTTTTATCTTAGCCCTCTTAGGTAGTAGTCTCCTTGGTCCCAACAGCTATGACTAATGTAGATAGTGACAGTGCAAAGAGGATCAGGTGGTCTTTAGGGTATCTTAGGATCACTCCTATCGTCAATGTCGTATATTGCTGACCATTTCAAAGTAGAATGAGTGGGGCCAGCCCTCTAACCCCTAAAAAATTATTTACAAGCTGTATCCTTTCATTAGAGTCCAATAAATTCAGGTGAAAAGAAAGAGCTAGATCTCAGAATCTCAGACAATTAATGTATTAATTTTCCAGAATAGCAAATGAGATCATCATCTCTGATGACACTTAGTATGTTTTAGAGACCTTGGCCTTCTCTTCTGAAGATCACAGACTATTACAATGTTCTGGGGAGCCAAAAGTTGTATAGATTTCTTGGGAACCGATGCTTACTGAGTCAATCTTGCCATTTCAAAATATTCTACAAAAGTAGCTTTCATAACTATTCCAAATGAGAAAGATAGAGCTATTCAGACCAAATATTAGCTTATCAGTGAAAGCAAGTTCATAGCAAGACATAAACAAAGGATGATCACTTGCCCCCAACTATGCCCGACCTTAAATAGCTAGACGATTTACTTGTATGTGTATTACTCAGCAATGCTTGGTTAAGTAGACAAAATAATTGCTAAAGTCTCTGGCCCTGTGGAGACGTGGAATCCTCTCCACTCTCCAGTCTCTTCACTCACTGCTAACCGTCTTTAATGAATGACTATTTCTGCCACCAAGTGGAGACGTGGTAACTAAAGTTTCATTCAATAGTGTATATTCTCCTGTTGAGAACTAGTGGACTTGCTCAAGGGGCTTATTCCTGGAAGGAGGGAGTGTTGCTGTCCTTGAATTGAAAGGAGTCAAGGAGAAGTACTAATGGAAATGAGAATAAGTAACAGATGCACATCAGCATTGTTGACTCAAGATAATTGAACAGAAGCCCTAAGCTCTGGGATTGAAGTAGAGAAAAGAGAGAAGACACATTTCCTGTCCAGAGAGAAAGGCCAGGGCAGGAGGCTCCTACAAGTCAAGTGGGGATGGATATGCTGGACCCATTGTAACTAATCAGCTCCCTGTGCCAGATTCTTGGACATAGCTTGCCTGGACATACTACCTGTCAGTGGGCTGATATGGAAAATTCCATAACAACTGCAGAATAATCAAAGGCTTTGGTTTCGAGAGTTTGAGATTCTTTAGTACACTGAGAGCTGTATTTGTGGGAATTTCACTACATGTGGATATAACTAGCAGAGAAACAAGTAAATTTTTTATTTTAACCTTTAACTAAATAAAAGTAGATAATGTTACTTCCCGTTCCAAAATTATATACAACTATTTTGTTCAATTCTTTTTTGTTATAGGTTAGAAAACTGGTGATCAAAGAATTTGAGTGACTTGTGTAAAATCCCAGGATTAGTGTGGACAGTTCAAAACTGTAACTGAGTTTCACTGATTTTCTTCCCAATGCTTTTCCCTTTAGGCACACCACCCCAAAATTAAAAAGAAAATGCAAACAGAGACACAACACACTTCCAAACTGGAAAAAATGCAATAGGGAGTTCATAGACAATAATCTAAACATGTTCAATTGAAAAATTTAATCTTTCACAGCTCAAAACAGTTTATATAATTTTTTATTACATTTCCCATTGTGTCCATGTTCGGTTGTCTCAATATTGAACACAGAAAGAAGAATTTTCATTTCTGTGCCTCTTTTTTTTATTCCCTCTGTAACAATAAGACACTGATGTTTTCATGATTTTTGAAAAATGGTTGGAATGGGCTATATCACTTTTTCTTACAGGCAGCATGAGACTTGAAGTTTTTTTTCTTTCTTTTTTTTTATAATCACATCACTAGTTTGGGAAAGAGGAAAAATGAGACTCTGTGATGATGGAGCCAATCATCAAAACTTTAGCCAGAATGGACAGGGGTGGAGTGGGGGGAGGGAGAGACTTTGAATTTTGGAGGTGAGAGCCTACAGGTATTATGAGGGGTACTATCCAAAATCTGCTTGAATCAAGTGCTTTTTTTCTGGTTTTACCTTAGAATAAATTCGTATTGCTTTTTGATTCCAGAGATACTAGAGTATTCATGTATTGAAAAGTAATTCAAAGTTTCCACTTATAAGAAACTTACGGATTATAAAGAATTGAATGAAAAGGGAAGGAAGACTGTTCCAAGGGGAACAGACATCCTCCTTGTCTGGTCCCAAGCTATCTTTCTATCTGAATCTTCTATCATCTGCCTCACCTTCATCTCTACTATTTCCAAGAATATCCTTATTTCTCTCAAATGAAATTTTATCCAGATGTCTTTAGCAACTTCTTGAAATGGATATCAGAACTTTCCTCTGCATCTCCCTCATAATAATTTCCCTGACATCGAGATCACTCCCACTCTGAGCTTCTAAGCCTCTGCAATTCTTTTGTATGTTCTCTTTGTTCTGGAAAGGCTTCCTGACCCCACCTGCTTCTCCTTTTGGAAAGCTTGTCATGAAGACTTCTCATCTCTTCTCCTAACCTTTGTTTTCTCTCATCCAGGAATATCATCTAATCTTTAATTTTTCTAGATATCACTTTCAAAACACTTCCCATTTGCATATTACATGTTGGCACCCTGAACTCGCTTTCTTATGCCAGATTTTGGCTCTTGCTCATCAGCTGATTAACTGACATTTCACTTTCCCACATAGTGTTTCTACCTGCTGTCACCATCCATATGAGTAGCATGCCAGTTTGTGCAACTTCTTGAATATTTACTGAATTTGCCTGATTTATAAAATCAGTGGACAACACGGAAAAGTACCTATAGCAATGATTAGTGGAGCGTCATAAAGTGTAATGAATTTTTTAAAAAGATAGAAAATATTAAAATGCATTAAAAGCTGTACATGTCTAGCTGGGCACTCATTGAACTTAAGCCAGTTATTAATATGTTTGATTTTGAAACAAAAGAACAAAATTAAGGAAATTATAAGAAAAGCTCCTATTATGTTATTGAAAATTCCATTGAAAATAAAAGGTAAAATCAGTGATATAATATCATGTTTTAGTTCTCCGGAAATAGAATTACCATAATAATTTGTAATTCTAATATTTACAATTTGCATTTTTTGAATTTTGGCTGCATTTTTAGAAAAGTGTTATTTACAAGGTGGGTGAATTCCTGCATTACTTAGTTGAACTGATGAAGATCCCCACTCCTCCTCCTTGCCAGGATTTCTCACATTGCTAGTCTTTGGGATTTGCAAGGAAGATCTTCTTCTCTCTTTTTTGTGTGTGAAAATTAAGTCTCTGAGGTTAAGGTATATTCTCTAATATCATGTAAAGAAAACATGGTAGAAACTGAATTAAAAGTCAAGTTTTGACTTTAGATCTAAGGGTTTTTTTCTCACTTCTTTATTCTATCTTGTATAAAGATAGTTAATACAACCCACTAAATATGTAGACACCTTTCCATAAGTTGCCAATCAAAGAAATATTAATCTGATGTAAAAAACAGTTAAAAGACAATTAAACGATATACTGTAATCTCTGTTTCTAAAAACTTATTGAGAATTTGCTTTTCCCATCTCTCCACAATATTTTCCTCACACCTTTCCCTTCCCTTACTCCAAACACCTAAAATGTTACTAAATCCATCTCACAGAGTTGTTGTCTCTCTCCCTTCTCTTTCTGACTCAGTATTTTATTATGTGGATTACCTGAGTTGCCGTGTTTATTTCAACTTTCTTGCCCCCATGCTTACGTCAATATCTGAATTCTATGCAATCAAAAGGACAAGGTAGTTGATATACGATGGAAGGCTCATTCTTTGGACACAAGGGAGGCAGATATTTCAAACATTTGCAAGTCATCTTTAAAACTCTTTGGCAAATATTTGGACTTTCACTGAGGAGCCATGAAAATGGACGGTGTGAATAGCCCCATCATATTTTCCACAGCAAGAGAAATGATCAGTTTAGAATGTATTAGTAAAACAATTTGGGACAATGGATGTTTATCCTAAACTGATCATTTCACCTTGGGCACTTCTTTAGTCTGTTGAGACATAACCCCTAGAAGATGCAGTGTAGCTGAAAGCAGAGGGTAGAAACATTCACCATGATTTTGAAGCATCTTCCCAGGGAGAAGCAACTGAAGGCAGCAGTATTTTGTCTCCCCACAAGATTGAGTTCAATCCCTGCGAATTGTGGCACATTTAACAGGTATTTAACATTAAACATCATAACCTTCTTCTTCAAAATGCAGATAATACCAATCTTGTAGTGTGGGTTAGGAGAATAAATGGCTATCAGAGCACAGCACGTGGTGTCCAGTGGCTTCTCAGTAACTCACAACCTTTGCTTTTATCTTCAAAACCTAATGAAGCTTGTGTTTTCTACTCTCAAAGCTTCTCAATAAAATTTCTCGGGGTGAAGGAAAGTAAAATATATTTTAAATAGCTAATATGTCAAACCAATAAGGATAGTGCCTGCCAGTGTACAGACTTATGCCTAATAAACTTTAGAAAATTGTTGTGTTAGAAGCTTTTGGTAGCAGAGAGAATACCATCAGATGTATTAACATGAATAGGAGCAAGGAACAGAATTACAGAAGGATTCTAGAAATGGACAGGGAGTTTTCTCAACATCAGAGGTCACGGTGAGAAAGGAAGGTTATTCACTAACAAGATCCAGGTGCTAAGAGAAAGCAAAAATGTGCTCCTGGGGTATTTGTTGTTGCTTGTTGTTTCCCCTGAGCATCCAATATGGTAGACAAACTTATAGATTTAGATGTAGCTCCTCAAACTACTGAGAAGAAGAAAGGACTTGGCTAAAATGTGCCTTATCAGTTATAGTTCAAAAATTTGGGAGGTTGCTAAACTATAATGTTGAGCCATTAATCACTGTTCATTTGGAAATAAAATGGATTAAAAACTCCCATTTTTCATTCTAGTGAAGTAACCCCATAATTTGGCATAACTAAGTGTCAGATATAAGCCAAATGTCCTCATCATTATTCTTTTCCCTGCCTTCCATGACCCTGCACCACCACTCAACCCTCTCTCTCACCCACCTGAATTAGAAATGTGAAGTTTCATCAGTCCCTCCTCTCCCTCACTGACCCACATCCAATTAGGTCTTCTTTAATCTCACCAACCTTTCCCACCATTGCCACTGACTTAGTTCATAATTTCTGTCCTCGACATTTTCAACAAGCTTTTCCTTGGGATGGTCATTTTCAGGTTCTGTCCCTCCAATCCCTCCTTCACTTTGAAGAGTGACCTTTCTAAAACCTGAATCAGCCATGCTACTCCTTTGCTTGAAGCTCTTCCACGGCACCCAATGACAATTTACAATCTAAAAGCTATAGGTATGTCATGTGACTACCTTTCCAGAGTCACATAGGCCACTCACCCCTTTTTCTGCTTATTTCCAGTCTTGTGGAATTGTCTATCTCCTTCTAGCCATGATTTCTCAGGCTTTACCAACTCTGCACATGCTGTAACCCCCTCTTGGAATTCTCATGTTCAAGTCTGCTTAGGAAACATATTTAAAAAAAAAATCAGCCTGTTTAATACCTTAATTTTTTGTAAACTCTTGAATGTCGTCCCCTGCTACCACCACTAACTCCCCCCCCCATAAAATATAATCCCCCCCTCCTTCAGGCCACACTGTATGGTGATGAGGCATCCTGACTCTGTAGTCAAACACCTCCTTTCCACGTTATTTCAGGCAGGCAAGTCAAATTCTTGAACTCCGGTTAACCCTCAGGAAAATGAGAATGATCATTGTACACTTACCACCTTAGGCTGTGTGAGCATCTGGTGAGATTATATTTGGAAATATTTAATTCAGGTGTGTGGCACAGATGATGTGCCTAATAAGTGATTGCTCTTTTTATTGTGATCACCAAACAGCATAGATTCCTGTGATAAATGTTGGTAAGCACTCTAAGCTAATGACTTGTTTGTGTGCTATTTCTTTTATAAGATTTCAAGTTCCTTGAGGGAAGAGAAACACATTTTTATCCATTTCTTCATTCCTGTATTCCTGGTCTCAGCACCAGTCTAGGACACCATGCTTTTTGAACGCATGAATAAGTTTCTCTAAAATAAATTTTTTTTTTCTTATGATCGTCTCTTTTATTGACATTCACATCCCTTGTGAGACGGTATTTCAGGCAGTGGTATTTTAAGAAAACACAACTGTGCTGTACTTCAAAAAGACATTTCTTGGATGCCACGTTTAAGTGAGAATACCTCAGGAAAGAGTTTTTACACAGCAGGTTGTTAGATTAAACAGGGATGCCTTTGGTTCAAAGGCCCAGACAGAAGCCAGTTTATTGCCTGCTAATCTCTGTAAAGTATACCCTCTTACCCATTACCCACAGGTATCTCCATGTACAATAAAACTCAATTACCTTGACAACATCTACTAGTAAAAGGAGAATGTCTAGTAACTAACTTTTTTATTTTTATCCAATGCTTTGGAAAAGACCTAGAAGTGAATCAATATTACCCAACAGGGTTTTATAGGAAGTAAAACTGAAATGAAGAGCACTGGATAACCTAATTCACATTAGAAATACTTCTTTGGTGTTTTCTTTATATGAGTTACTAAAATTAAATTATTTCACCCGAGAATCATAAAAATGTTCAAACACTTAGACCCAGTAAGCTTGGTATGGAAATTAGTAATATAATCAAACAAACTAGGATGGTATTGATCTCATCATTTTTGGCAGGATTATTAAATGAGAAAATTTCATTTGAAAGCACCTATTGTACTATCTAACACATGTTAGGAATCCTTTTGTGTTTCCATGGGTTTTTTTTGGTCTTCTCTTCCTAAAGGGCAGCTTATTGTCTACCTGAGCACAGTTTATTGGCCATTTATAGATGCTCAGTATTTTCCTCCTGACTGAAATAATCAAATATGTATATACATGAAACGTTCCTATAGTCTCTTCCCTTATGGAACTTGTAGTCTTAGAAATAGCATGTGAACAAGTCATTATCTTATAGTAATAGCAACGATTTATTAAGTACACAAATGCATATATTTGTTATATATATATTACTTATATATAATTTATACATATTATAACTAATTATGTGTGTTTATATGTTACTTCTATATATATAACATTTATATATATCATTTCTAATTATTTTCCTATATGCATATACGGTACTCCTTATAGGTATATAATTTATATACCTTTACTAATTATATATATATATACACATATATATATATAACTATACATACACACACACATACATTGGTCATTAGGTCCATTGAGACAATATGTATATTCTCCAAAATTGTAAAATGTTTCCACAGATCAAGTAACAAGGCTGGTTTTTTTCCTCTTTCAATGTGCTGGTTTTAGGATTTGGCATTATAATTATTTTTTTGAATGAAACTTTCCAGATTAAAGACCGTCCCTGTTTAGCAAGCAAAGTTCTGATACAGTACACATTTCATTATCATTGTCAAACATCAAATTACATTAAATCCCAGCTAATCTTCCATGACCTTCCCTCCACATTGTTAGTGATCACCAAGTACACAGATAGAGAGCATTCCTTTTAAAATACAGACAACACATAATAATAAATAGTAGGGGCAAGCCACTGCCCTTTCAGATGTCCTCTACTGAAGGCTTGTGATGATTGCATTCCCACTAAAGCACTGGAGGTGAATTCCCAGTGGTAATGACTCAGATATTGGGAATGTATTTAGTTAGCGGCACATTTTCCAAACAGAATTATGTTTTACAATCATTCCTATTACAGTAATTGGAACACTAATATTACTTAATGGGTGACCTGAGAGATGAAACTGTATCAGTCAAAGGGGTTTGAAATGCTTTAAAATTTTTTACTCTTTTAAAGGGGAAAGGCAGCAAGCACTAAATCATGGAGATTTCTAATTTACCAATGCCCCTATGAGGTAATAATTATCATCATTTTACAAACTAAGAAAATGAAAGCACATAAGGGACTGAACCAAAAATAACACTTCCTTGGTCTTGATTTTAAAACCTGTGTTTGAAATGGGGATAAGGGGATAGGAAACACACATCTACTGAGCACTTATTATTTGGAAGATACCATAGTCCTTTTCTCACTTCCCCTCCCCTTTTTTTTAATGTTAGTAAGTAGTTATGCTCATTTCATAGCTGAAAACCCGGAGGGCTGAGATGAGTGAGGTAAGTCACCCAGGGTCACATGGCAAATAAATGATGGAGCCTAGGTGTGCAGCCTTCCTTATTTATTGAAACATTTTTTTAATGACATCAGAATTTAGAAGTCTAAAACAAGATTTTTACTCAAATGTTTGATATGCATTGACACCTCTAATTATCCTGATGATTTTAATCTAAACACACGCCCTTAAAATTTGAACTCCCTTTTACCAGTCTTTATAGACTGACTGAACGAGGCAAATATAGTCAAACATCAGACTTTCTATTGACTAATCAGCAATGATATCAGCTACTATTCATGGAGATTTTATTATGTGTCAGCCAGTATACAAAGCATTATATACATATTATTTCATTTAATCCCCCAAAGAACACTGTGAGGCAGTGTGCTAGGCAGAATCTAAAGATACCTTGTTCTTCCCCTTGGAAAACACATTCTTAGGCACTCATCTTGCTACCGCTGTAAAGGGACTTTATAAATAGAATTAAGGTTACTGATTGTAGATAGAATGAAGGTTACTAGTCAGCTGACTTGAAAATAGGGAGATTATCCTAGATTATCTGGGTGGACCCAATGTAATCATATAAATCCTTGAAAGCAGAAGAGGAAGGCAGGAGAGACCAAACAAAAGGAGAGATAAGAGACATTCCAGGCAGGAGAAGGGTTTGACCTGCTGTTATTGGCTTTGAAGAGAAGGAGGCCAGAAACCAAGCCTTAACCACCGCAGTGAACTGCACCCCTCCCTATGTTGAAGACATCTTATAAATCATATGGTTAAAACATGTTAGCAGCTTCCAAATATAACATATTTCAAGATTTCCACATATAAAGGTTTTACATTATTATTATGAATAAAAGCCTTTGTAACAGCCGCGATGTGTAATTCTGGTTTGAACGATAATTCCATTTGAATACGAATACTTCAACGTAAAAATAATTAAAAGGAAACTCTTCCAGGGTTATGTTTACTCCCTAAACCACAGACCCAAATAGTTAAATTTTTTTCCTTCTTCCTAACAGTGCTGTTAATAAAATTTTATCCACAGGTTGGTACACTTGAATTTTCATTCTGAGAGATACAGAGGGAGAGATATTGGTGCAAATTGGAAATGGAATGAAACAGGATATTTTACTGGTTTTACATATTTCATCATTCATCGTGTGTCATTTTTAACCAACTGATGAAAGGTAAAGACGTCAGAATTTTTCATTTCACAAAACAATGTGCAGTGTTTTGCTATACTAGAAACTGTTAGTTGTCTAAATTCCAAACACTCTGCTTCATTCCATTTCCAATTTATGTTCATGTCTTCCCCATGGCCTCTTATATGGTACAAATTGACATGCAGCAGTTTTTTATTAATAATAATTTCAATGCTAAGTAGGATGTGTAAGGATGTACCATCTACTGAAACTCACACTACATTCTCTGTTTCCTGCATGTCACACAGATGAATAAGACACGACTTATTTGTAATTGTGGGTAAGAGATGACAGACAATAAATAAAAAGGAAACATATTTAATCACTAAACAAACATTAATTCAAAAGGAAATTAAATGTTTATTTTGGGGGAAAAGAGCTCCCATTCTCTCGGTCATTTGCCAATGTCCCATGTCCCCATCTAAACTAATGGAACTACTACAGGTTCTCTAGAATAACACATGCATATGTAGCCTTTTTAATATATTTTTAAAATTTACATATTTAACAAGTTAATATATATTACATGTTTTAAAAATAATTCTGGCTCATGCTATTATATCAGCTGTGAATACACTTTTAGATTAAATCATTTATTTCCAATTATTCATTTCTTCCCTCTGTAAGAACTGTACATTCTCTCTTTGTCGTGGATTTTTCAATACCATCCAGCAGAGTGGGATGAAGTTAGTTTGCAATCTTATTGATAATAGATTGTGCATATGAATTACTATGGGTAATGAACTCTGGGAGGAAGTGACACTATGCCATTCCTAGACTCCCATTTCAGGCCCAAGAGACACCATGGTATTCTGCTCACTCTTTCGTCCTTCTGCTCGTGTTAAGAGAAGTGCTTCCTCTATGTAGCTGAGCCCCTCAGCATGGCCCAGAGTGAATACTTGGATGAAGTTTAAGCACAAGGCACAGTGAAAAGCCAAGCCCTGCTGGCCCTGGAGCTTGAAGCTAAGCCACCTCGCCAGGCCCAGCCAGGATCAGAGCATCCTACATCCAACCTGAAGATGTGTAGGTGAGTCCAGCTGGGGTCATCCGAGTTGGCCCAGCCTAACCATGTACACATGAAGTAATAAATGTTTACTGCTGTACACCATGGACATCTTGTGGCTGTATGTTATGCAGCAGTGTTACAGAAAGTAGCTAACAGATACCCTTTCCCATTTGTATATTTGAGTAAGCTGTCTTAAAGTTGCATCTAAATTTTCACCTGCTTTGTAAGGCACTAATCTCTTTATTTACTCCTTCTCCATCCCAAGCACAGTTCTTTTGAGTTCACCCATACATCTGTGATAATACCCATTACATTTTACTGAAATGTCTTGTCTGTGGATTTGTTTCTCTCAGTAGATGATAAGTTACTGAAAGGCGAGGACTGTGTCTTATAAATCTTTGGGGCTACTACCTAGCAGAATGCCTCATGTGTAGCTGGTGTTACATACACATTTCTGAATGATAGAATGAATAGATAGATCAACATATTTTCCATTCATTTGATGTGATTTCCCTATCTGGGTATTCAGTGTGCTATATACTGCTTGGCAAGATTCCTGGTTAAACGGAAGATGAGAGCATCTAACCTATTCAAAAACAGGTAGTGATGTCAGTTTCTTATCATCAATGGAAGCGTGATTTAGAGTATCCTCTTGGTTAAATTCCAGAAGAAATCTCCCTTTCCTTTATTTTTTTTCTCCAACATAATGGAGTGAGATGAAAAGCCTTCCTTCTTAATGACGTGTAATGTACTGGTGTTTCAAAAATGACATATTCTGAGATTTCACTCATTTTGCATTTTTAGCATTAAATGGAGTTGTAATCTCAGTGTTGGGTTGGAAAAACTGATGATTGGGCTATTGTTTGCTATACGTGCCAGGAATGTTAGGGAACCAACTGAAAGAGATAGAATCATCCGAATTTTGACTAACAGAGTTGTGAGGGAAAATAAGTAGAGCTGTGGCTTTCTCTCAGTGCAGCACCCGAAGAAAAATTTGGGGCTGAATTTGAGCCAGGGTACGTCTGACTCGAAGTAAAGATTGTGAAGAGTTTCAGATACTATGTCAAGTTGTTGCTGGAACATTTTGGAAAACCAGACTTATGCAATTTCTAGGTTAATATTTAGTTTCATTAAATTATGATCACAGTAATATTTGTAGTGTTTATGGAAATCAGCAATTGTTTTATATCTTAAAATATGTTAAATTTTTGTGATTGCTCCATGTGTGCTTGATAAGAAGTCATATTCCTTTTTTCTAGGATATAAAGATTAATATATCCACATCAATCATGTTGTATGAGTTATCTGTATCTTTGCTTTGGTTTTTTTTGTTTATTTGATATATCTTATGCTGAGAAAAGTTTATTTAAGTCTCCTATTACTAAGTAATTTACTATGATTCATTACAACTCTTATAGTTCGGCTATATAAAAGTGGTTGCTGTGTTTTGTGGTACATAGATGTTTATAATTATTCATTGTGAATTATGATGTTTAGCATCAAAATATGTTGTCATATATAGTGGATTTAGGTTTTATTCTACTTTGACTGATAGAGTCACTATGCCTGCTTTTCTACCGTTTTTGGTTTGTTTGTTTTTTGCCTGGTGTACCTTAACTCAACCCTTTCTCTTTAAGCTTTTTCAGTCAGAGAATTCATTTTGTTTTAAGTATGCCTTTTGTAAACACCATATCCTGGGGTCTTTGTGAGTCAAATTGACATCTATTTTTCTTAAAGATGAGTTAAACGCATTCACATTTATTGTTAATACTAATGGGGTTGGTCTCAACTCTTGCCATATTATTTTCTTATAATTAGTACTTATACCTATATTTCATATTTCTTTCTCTACATGATGTATTTTCTTTGCTCTTTAAGTTTTTAACTTATTGTAGTATTTAGGAAGCTTTGTAGTTTCGTTTTAGTGGATATCTTTTTACTTACACCTTTTTAAATGCCTTTATTCCGAGTTTTCCTATTTAAATTATTTCTATTTGGTTTCCCATTTATTAATGACATCCTCTAACTCACATTCATTTCTTATAAATCAATCAGTTTATTCTACTTTCCCTTTTTTAGTGGCATTATTTCTACTTGTCAGAACACACAATGGATAGCTTACATACCATATAGCATATTATTTTTCCACCCAGCCCACCTTAGTTTTAGTCCTATAAATACAATACCTAATACTAAATATAATACTAATTAATATATTAATACATTAAACATTCAACATTAATCCTTTAGTTAATTTCCACAGACATCTTTTGGTGGGATAAACTTCAAGTTCTAGGAGATTTCTCAGGAAGGACTCATCGTTTCAGAATTCTCTGAACTCTTTTTTTTAACAGCCTTGATATTTGAAGGACAGCTTTATTGACAATAACTGTAGGAAAAAGAGCATTAAAATGTCTCTGAACCAATTCCAATGTGTGTGGGTGGGAATTTTCTCCACACCACTAACAAGCAATTCTCTGACACCAGCTAGGTGTCCTACAATTCAACTAAATTCTGACGCTATCTACTTGGAGATAGCATCAGATCCCAAGGTTTAGGGCTCAGTGCCACAAGACTGCCTCTCACTTCAGATGCCAATCGCAAGCCCAGGTGGTTACCTGTGCTTCCGACTGACTGGCTATAAATCGGAGGTTACCACGACCCTCTCCTTGGTTAATTTGCTAGAGCAGCTTACAGAACTCAGGAAACGCGTTTACGCACTCGATTATCAATTTATTACACAGGATATTAAAGGATACAAATCAACAGTCACCTGAAGAAATGTGTAAAGGGAGGTCCCAAACAAAGGAGATTCTGTTCTCGTGGAGTTTGGGGCCCAGCATGGTGGCATGGGGAAGTGTTCGCACTTTCCCAACCAAGATGCTCTCCAAACCCTCTTGGTTTTTTAGGGAGGCTTCATTATGTAGGCATGGTTTATTAAATCACTGGCCATTGGTGATTGATTCAACTTCTAGCCCTTCTCTCCTCCCCAGAAATCAGGGGGTAGGACTGAAGTTTTCCCTGGCAACCAGCCCCCATCCTTAGGTGCTTTCCAAAAGTCACTTGATTAACATAAACCCAGTCATGGTAGAAAGGGTTTTGTTATGAATAACAAGACACCCGTTCTACCTTTATGGCTCTTACATGATTTCAGGAACTGAGGACGAGAGACCAAATATTATAACAAAAGATGCTCCCATTGCTCTTATCACTCAGGAAATTTGTAGACTACAAAGACCGAATATATGAGAGAAATATACTTTGGTCATTTGACTGACCAAGTACCTACATTTCTTATAAATCACAATATCACAAGCATAAATCAAGCTTTGTTTCATGCTTTTTTATTCAATTTGTTGAAAATGCTTCTCCATTTTGCCCTGTTTCGTATGTCCTTTGGATAAGCCTAAAGCCAGTCTAATTCTTTTTCCCTTGTGAGATATTTTATTCTTTTGCTAGAAGTTCTAAGGATAGTGTTTGAATTGTTACAGGCTAGAATTTTCACAAGTATATATTGTAGAGTTGATCACTGCAGGTCATTTTTTCCAGGTACCTGGTAGTCCCATTAAATATATTGATACATATTTTCTATTATTTTTGGAAATTGTTCTTGTACTACAGTTTTATTATGAATTTTGTTCCATTTTCTTAGTTCCCTCAGGAACTGTGATTACATAGATAATATTTTTTCTTTGTCTTCAATTTCTACCATTTTTTCTCACATGTTTTCTACTTGTTTAACTTACTTTCATTGCATTGGTTTTTCTGTTTTCTTCAATGACTTTTTCATGTTTTCATTCAGGTATCTCCTTGAACACTTTGTAATTTAGTCATAAGTTCTAACATGACTTTGTCTTCATCTTCTATTTCTTTTCAGAGAGTATTAATTCTTGTTTCACTTCTTCATTTTTCTCATCCATTTCTATTTTTACTTTTTAATTTTTTGATTGAAATTGTTTTCTCATATTCCTAAATGCTTGAGTGTACTTAATTCAGTTTTGAGTATTGTGTTATATAGGTTTTTGTTATTGGAGATACACATACGCATACACATACTAGATGAAGACTGAAGACAATTCATCCCTCTGCAATTCTATGGTCAGAACTTCCTGTGTGTAACAGCTTATAAGATTCCTAGTTCAACAGTGACCTCTTCTTTCAGACTAGCAAAGCATGTCTCCCCCTCACCCTCTTTTTTGTCCTTGAGGGGCTGGAGGAGAGGTTGTATTATCTTTGATATCATTTACTTTATCTTGCAGAATCTTGAATTTTCTCCTCTTGTGTTTTTCCCCTCTTTCTCATGCATTTTCAAAAGGCATCCAGTGTCATCCTCATCCTCCCATGTCCCTTACCCCCTACACAAAGATTTTTAGCATTTTTTTCTACTTTGACCTACCAGGATGCTTTGGGGATTTTCAAACAGAGGTAGGTAGTCTTTCTCTTTCTGATGTGGTTTTAGAAAAATAAAAATACTCAAATATAACTCCTCTACTTTCTCTTCAGTAGGATTTTCCCTAAACCTCACTTGGATTTCCAGATTCTTGTGGCAGGAAGCACAAAGATAACTGGGCAGAATTTGGTGTTTATTTTTCTGCATTTTCATTTTAGTTGTTCACAATCTTCATGTTAGGCCGACAGCTTGAGTTTCTGTCATTTTATTTGCTTTTGTTGCCCTTATTGTTTATTTTTTTGGAGAGGTTGGGGGTATCAACTTTACACACCTGACATTGCCTTGGTTACCCAAAACTATCTGCCTAATAGTTTTTTTGTGGGCATTGGACATTGTGAATATCACATTGGTGGATTTTGTTGTCTTCTTTTAAAAATGTTGAATTTTGCTTTGTTTGGCAGCTAAGTTACTTGTGGATCAGTCTGAGACTTCCCAGGCATGCTTCCTTTTAAACTCTGTTCATGTTGGCTGATGGTGGTTATTATTCTAGATACAGTTTGCCTTACTACTAAGGTGTAACCCATCTGTTACCTACTGGATGTTCTGCGTGTTCACTGAGCAATCTCCATTTCGACTGGTCAGAACTCAAAACACTGCCAGCTTTATGTGAACTCTAATAATCGTTTATCTTTTAGCTCTCTGGCAGTGTAACTTTGCCTGGGTTTATGGAATTGTCCCCTATACATGTGCAGCTTTGTATTCAATAACAGATTCTTGGGACCTCTTGCAGATTTCTGGAGCTCTTTCTCTGCATTGCTTCATTCATCCTTTCCAGTACTCTGAATTTAGTAGCTACCTTAGACTGTCTTCAGTTTGTGATATCTGCTTCTTAATCTCAAGAATATTGCAATTCTGGGCTTCCTTCTCCCTGTACCAAGTCCAGAACATTCCTCCAGGCTGAAAGCTAGGGAAATTGTAAGGTCCATCTCATTTATTTCCTTTGTCTCAGGTGTCATAATCCTATGATGTCTACTGTACAATGTTTGACTGAACTGTTTTTACTTATAACACTTCTGACACCAAATGTGTGCATTTTTTCCCCATACCAACCAATTCTCCAACTCTCTGGACACCAACTGGGTGTCATACAATTCATTTCAATTCTGACACTAACTACCTGAACTTAACACAGTCCCCACAGGTTAAGGGTTCAGTCCCACAAGACCGCCCCCACTTTAGACATCAGTCGCAAGTCCCAAGTTACCACCCATATTTCTGACCAACCAGATATAAATCAATGGTTCCCATGATCCTCTCCTCAAGTTTGATAATTTGCTAAAATGGCTCACAGAACTCCGGAAAGCATTTAACTTACTGTTACTAGTTTATTATGAAGGATACAACTCAGGAAAGCCAAACGGAAGAGATGCATAGAGCAAGGTGTTGGGGGAGGCTCACAGAGCCTCCAGGCCCTTTCTGAGAAGCTGGAATTCTGGAGGTTGCTAGAGTTCAGTCACCCAGAAGCTCTCTGAACCTGTCACTTAGGGGTTTTTATGGAGATTTCAGTAAGTAGACACAATTGATTAAATCGTTGGCCGTTGGTGATTAACTCGATCTCCCGCCCCCACCCCTTCTGTCCCTGGAGGTCGGGGAGCAGGGCTGAAAATTCCAACCCTGTAATCACGCCTTGGTCTTTCTGGCAACCAGCCCTTATCCAGAAGCTATCTCGGGGCCTGTCGAGAGTGGCCTCGATAGAACCAAAGATGCTTCTATAACTCTGGAGATTCTGAGAGTTTTAGGAGCTGTGTGACAGGAACCAGGGACAGAGACCAAAGACATATTTATCACAAAAGTTGTTTTAAACATTTTGTCTAGTTTCCTAGTTATTTACATTGAACGTCTGAATCAGTTACTTCATTATAGTAGAAGTAGAAAATTTGGGCTGCATTAATTTTTAAAAGCTTTATAGGTGATACTAAAGTATAACTATCTTTAAGAACCACCACTTTAGTTTCATAAGGAGTGATAAGATGAAAGAACATAATGATTGTTTGATAATTAAGAACATTATAAATAGATAATAGTTATTGTGTGTTTATTGTACTGTAACTGTTCTGAACACTTTGAAATATGAATTAATCAATAAAAGTCTTTCAGTTCCCCTTTAGTGAAACACAGTTCAATCTAGTTCAAGTGAAAAAGGAAGCTGGGCACTTGGGGAAGTGTGTTGGGGAAGTATGTAAGGTTTCCTCAGGGACCACAACTAGGGAATCAAGGTGGATGCCAGGACACATATTCTCCCTTCTCCCTCCTCTCTCTCTGTCTTTCACACACACACAGACACATGCACACACCCTCTGTATCTGTTAGCCAGCTTTTGGTTGCAAGTAAGAGAAATCTTGAATCAACTCACTAAATAACGATGACGTGTATTAACTAACACAGTAGGAAGTCGAATGGTAGAAAAAGTCTCCAGAATGTTTGATTTAGGCACTCACCTATATTACCAAGAACCTTAGTTTTTTGGGTTTTGTTTTTCTGTCTGCTCTGACAACTTCAATATTTGTTTCATATTTGGCATGGTTTGTTGGTAACTGCAGATATTTCATGAAGTACAGGGAAACACACAGAGGATGAAAAAGATTGCCTCTTCCTAATGAAGAAACATGTCCCAGCAGAATACTTTTTATAATTCTTTGGTCAGAATGGGACATATGCCCATTTTGCTCAGAATCAATTACTGGCCTGAGCTGAGGTGAATAACCTCCCAGCCACTTCAGATGGACCTCATTAGCCAAGGGAAGTTCTTTGAAGAAAAGTGCAGGTGTGTGCTAGGAGCAATCAACACTGCAGCACGGGGACGGGTTCATTGTCACAGAAGAGGGGGTTGGGCAGAACACCAACAACGTGCTACCTATTTTAACCCCCCTTGCACAAATAGTGTATTTAAGGTTCCGTGTATTTAACTCATCTGCTAAAAATAACGCAAGTAAGCGTTGGAGGAGGTAAAATTGGAGGCCTCAACTGTCTGATTCCAAAACTGAGGCTTTTAATCAATATTCAATAAAATGGCTTTAAAGATAAAATATTTATGAACCTATAATAATAGCAATGATAATTCATCTCAACTCGTTTCACAGATGCCTTTAATTAGCAATGATTATTTGCATTTCTCTTCTAGTTATTTGTGCATATGGGTGCCAGAAACCTGGGAAGGCATATCCTGCACCTTCTCTCATATTTGGAACCCATGGGGTAACTTGAAGGAGTCTGAGAGGCATCATTCTGTCTGTTCAAGTGATAATTTGAGAAGAAAGTCACTTTCCTTGAAGTGCAGAGAGCTGGTTCTCTCTTTGCACCTTACAGGCAAGTCCAGGGGGCAGAATTAAGTGACAGCAAAAGGAAAAGGTCACATGGATCACAGCAATAAGAAATCTTTATGGTTAAGTCAGCTCTCCACAGTTAGACCGCTCTTTGATGTTGGCAAAAGTTTCCTTAGTGGGAGAGGCAGAGGGAAAAGGGCAGGGGAATGAAGGGGTGGTTTCAATTTCCAGGTCTAAGTAAAGAAGTGAACAGTATATCTACCCAATACCTAATATGGGCTTCTCTTCCTAGGAGGTGGAAATGTATTGTTCTTTAAAGTGTGCATAAACAGCTGAGTTATAGCCTCCAAAATAAACTGGAAGGATACAGGAGGGGAAGCTGACTCACTGGAAGTTTTGTAAGCCCTCACAGAAAGCCAGGTTGCAACAGGAGCCCATGCAGAGCTGAAGGAAGTTCCCCAGGGATTATTTGTGGAATTGCTTTCTTTAGTGGGTGCTGTAGTGCATGGCCCAGTTCCCCTGTTAAGGGCCAAGGCACTCATTTCCCCAGCTGCTGAAAATTGGAGTGTGGGCTGCTGATGGCTCCCAACTGCGTCCCCCACCAGGAATTAACCTTGACAATGCCCAAGTATATGCTTCCTCTCTTGGGATAACTTGAAATGCCAAGAGTGATCTGTGTAGGAGTACAGATACCCAGTCACCATGCCTCAGTTTGGGACAACTCTGAAGGACCAGGTCAGCTCCAGAGCTCTTTGTAGGTCCAGCTGAGTCCTCTGTGGTGACTGCATCATAGTTCAACTTCCCTCTTTCCCTTGTCCTGCTGCCTTCACCCCTTCACTTTGTTGTTCATCCCTAAAGCAACTCACTAATAAATTTGCTGCATGCAAAACTCCTTCTCAAAGTCCGTTTCCTCTGCAACCTGACTTAAGAAACTTTATCCAGTGTGAAACTCACCTATTAGAGTAACCACTTGGCTGAGAGTGAGGGTTCGTCCCAGATGTGGGACTTTCAGTGCTTAAACAGAAAGAGTACCAGGCAAACCAGGATGATTATTCACCATAACTTAATGATACACTGAAAATTCCATCCACAGACAGGGCAAGGATTTCATGGACGTTGGACCACCATGTGCATTGAAGTCTTTATCTTTTGATAATCGATAAAAATATCTTTGTGGTATCTTTCCCTGCCTCTGGTGACCAGCCTGCACATCCTATTCCACTGTAAATCCTCCTTATATACTACTGACAGAGTAATCTTCCTGATTTGAAACTCTATCAGGTGACAGATTCCTCCTTCCTATTTTCAGACCTTGCCACAGTTCTCCAG
Organism: Tapirus indicus; assembly: GCA_031878705.1. Taxonomy (NCBI): domain Eukaryota; kingdom Metazoa; phylum Chordata; class Mammalia; order Perissodactyla; family Tapiridae; genus Tapirus; species Tapirus indicus. Next base: position 23,079,238 of record CM062927.1, on the reverse strand, counting down.
TTCTCCCTCTAAGTTGCTGTCAGTGAGATCTCTCTAGAGTGGAAATATGACCGTCACTCTGCTGCTTAATACTGTGCAATAGCTCTACTTTACCTTTAGCATAGAGTCTAAACTCTTACCCTAGACGTTCATTCAGGAAATGGCCTCTTAGCTCTCCAGCTCAAGTGTTTCTGCTCCCAACTGGACATAACTATCAAGTTATAGTGCTGGTGATAAGGCTGCTGTCTCTTGATCACAGGTTTCTGCATATTTTCTCTCAGTTAGAAACCCCCTTCCTCTCCCCTCTGCCTGACAATCTCCAATTTGACATGTTTTCCCACTCCGTTTAGTGTGTCTTCTACTACTTTCGGGCTAGATATCCCTCCTTGTGTCCCCATAAACCGCAACCTTTTCCTCCACAGTTGTGCCTCCAGTCTCCCCATTGCCCATATGCACCTTCTCTTGCTTCTATATTGAAGGCAGAAAGGTCTATTCACAATGAGAATCCGCTCATTTCTCACCTCTTGCCCCAATTCACACAACTGCATTAACAAAAAATCAGTTGCTGCCTCTCTGATTTTGGAATAAAGATCATTATAGTCAACGTGATCTGTATGAGACTCTTCCTCTCCAGTCATTGCTTACTTTCTATGGTTCAGCTACTCCGGCCTTCTTTTAGTTCCTCATGTCATGCTTCCTTGTCACTGTTTCACAGTATTACACAGCTTTTCCTTCTAAAGAGGGCACTCTCCTCCTTTCCCCTGCCCTTCACCACGGCCTATTCAGCTGGTGCCACCTTTATTTACATCCTCCAGATCATAGCCTAATCATCATTTTCACACGGAGGCCTTTTTAGCCTCCTATTTAAACCGAATATTAGATTCTATACATTCCTAGCAACTTGCATTTCTTCATAGCTCTTACTATAGACGTAAATGTCTTAGGTCAGGTTTTCCCCCAAATAGACTCTGAGAAGATTTCAAATAAGAAGTTTATTGAGGAATATGCTTTGGATGGGAATAATACTTGCAGGTGAGAGACAGAGGTAAGATTGGACACCGAGAGACATTGAATTATGCATACAGTCACTACAACACAAAGGTATCACTTGAGATGGGATGGGTCTTCAGAATTATTCTCTTTTGAGACATTTATACCTCCTCCTTGACCAGTCACTATATGCGGGATGCCCCAGGGAGAGGCTATGTGTTTGGGTAAGGCAGCTCTCTTCTTTTGAGGGAAATTCCTGGAGAATGATTCATCTGAGAGCCTTCAGCTACCAACAGTAGCTTCAAGAATGTATGGCTCAGGCCTGAAAGTGGGAAGTGGGGAGTGGAGGGATACGAACATACCTGGGTGGCACACCTTGCACTGTTAGATCTAGTTTTGTCATATGATAAGTTCTGGAAACAGCCCCTCCAGGATTTTGGTTGGTCTGTTTTCCCGGAAAAATTTACAAGGGGAAGGTTAGTGGATGCCCCAAAGTCCCCCCACTGCAGCTAATCTTTAGGCTACAACTGATACTCATCATCTCCTTCCTCTACTAGACATTTTAGATTCCACTCAGGCTTGATCAGCACCTTGGCTGGTCTTAAGTAGCTTACCTGGTCAAGTGATCCAGAACCTCATTCTGAGGTGGTCTTACCTCCTAGTCACCATGCCCTACCCATGGCTGCTTTGCTTGTCAGTTTCCTGTTAAATTTGGGCAAGGGGGAACTGAGTGATGTGACCGTGGATCTCTTGGATACCAAATATATTCTTTGCTACCCCATGGTCTAAAACCAGCCCTATGTCCTCCTGATAATCAGAGTCCATTACCCTAGCCAGGTTGGTGATTCCTTTTTCGACTACTGATTTCCTGACACACATATCCTAAAGTAATCAGATGGCAGCTATAGTTGAAAGTGGAATGAGATTATGTCTGTGTCCTCTGGCGAAAGATCGGGACTTCTAAACTTGTAGAGTCAAGAGTTACAGTATGGAAAGAACAAACTCCTCAAGTGGGTCACTGGGATTGACTATATGTGTGGCTACTCCTACTTTCACCCCATGTTTCTCAGACCCATATGTTATACCTATTGGATACACTGGAAAATACAATGGCCATTGATAGGGTATATACTGTGTACTGATGGATGTTGTCTTGTAGTCTCTGGCATCATCTCCAAGCTGTATTTCAGTAATCATTTTCATTGCTCTCGCTTGTATAGTGCATATGTGATAGGACCAGTGGATCCCAAGGTATTTGCCCACTGCCACAATACTTTTGCTCTGGAGTAGGTTTCTTGGTCTGCTGCAATGTTATGCACATCCCATGTTGATGGTTCAAACCCTCTGTGAGTTCAAGACAATGAGGCTGGCTGAGGCTCTGCACGCAGGAAAAGGAAACTCATACCCAGAGTATTTGCCAACTTCCAGAAAGATGAACTGCTGCCTCTTCTGTGTTGAGAAGGATCTAACGTAAACACTTGTGACTAAGTGGCTGGTTGGTGTTCTGAGTGATGAATGCCACACTAGGAGCTCAGCATTGATCTCAGTTAATGCCAATGTGGACATTTGACAGTGGTAGGTAGATAAGCTTTGGTAAGTGGAAGTCAGTGGGCCCATGTGTTACTTCTATCCCTGCCACTATGGTTAAATTCATAAGACCATCATTCTAGGACTGGGAAGGTCTACGATAGAGACAGGCCAAGATTGGCTGGGTGAATCATGCTGTCTACTTTTTTGTTTAGTGCCCCTTCCATGGCAGTAACGGTTTCCTATTGCTGCTGTAAGAAATTGCCACAAGATTAGCGTCTTAAAACAATACAAATTTATTATCTTACAGTTTTGGAGGTCAGAAGTCTGAAATGGGTATCATAGGACTAAAATCAATGTGTCAGCAGGGTTCCCTCTGGAAGATTTAGGAGAGAATCTGTTTCCTAGCCCTTTCAAGCATCTAGAAGCTACTAGCATTTTTTGACTGAAGACCACCTGCCAGCAATCATATTACCCCAATTTCTGCTTCATTTATCACATCTTCTCTGACTGTGACTCTTCTGCCTCACTCTTTCACTTATAAGGGGCCTTGTGATTACATTGGGCCAACCCAAATAAATCAGAATAATCTCCTCATCTCAAGATCCTTAACTTAATCACATCTGCAAAGTCCCTCTTGACATGTAAGGTAAGATACTCACAAATTCCAGATATTAGGAGGCAGGGGAGCATTATTCTGCCTACCACAAAGGTGGATGCATTCTATTGGGCTTGTGATACAAAGATATTCACATTTGTGCTCACTTCTACAAATCCATCTGTATGCCTATATCCTGGATGGCTTTATCTTTTTTTTTTTTTTTTTGTGGGGAAGACCAGCCCTGAGTTAACATCCGTCGCCAATCCTCCCCTTTTTGCTGGGGAAGACTGGCCCTGGGCTAACATCCGTGCCCATCTTCCTCCACTTTATATGGGACGCCGCCACAGCGTGGCTAACAGGCCGTGCGTCGGCGGCGCCCGGGATCCGAACTCGCGAACCCCGGGCTGCCAAGCACGAACTAAACCGCTGCGCCACCGGGCGGCCCCAAGGATCGCTTTATCTTTGATTCCCCATTTATTTTCTTCCCAGGCCCCCAACCATTGCCCTACATGAAAGCTAATCCATTGGCAGGGATCATTTTCACTGCTCTCTTTCAAGGATATATCCATTGGTGTTTTAGTGCAACACACACACACACACACACACACACACATTGAGCCAAGCCATCTGTGACTTAACCCCAATTAATGGTCTGGTATCAGAGTGGAAGTAGGGGAGAATACTTAAGAGTATGCATATTTTCTTGCAAGGCAAGTCTTCTGAATCAACTTCAAGTAAGGAGGAAGAAGCACTAGCCTTTAACAACCAGAAATGGGTCACTTCTTATTAAAAAATGACCCAGAGATTTCAGAGAGATCTAGGATTTAAGATTTTTTATGTGGATGACTCAGAAAACCACATCTCATGTCTTTGGTTTTATTCCTTCCTAATTAGGGCCAGATACTGCTATGGCTGAAATGGAGACTTCAACCTCCTCTGGAGTTGGGATATTCTCATAAATAACTTCAGATTCTTATGCCCTCAGAACTTAGGAAACAAAAGTCTCTTTACGTGTTGCCAGGGAGGTTCTTTGACTGTGAGATAATAGAAAAAAGACATATATTAGTCTCTCTCTGGTTCCTGGCACAGAGCTCCTAAAACCCTTGTAATCTCCTAAGTGATAAGAGCACTAGGAGCATCTTTTGTTCTAATGAAGTGACTCTAGGTAGACTCCTGGATGACTCCTGGGTGGGGGCTGGTCACCAGAAAAACCAAGCCATGCTTGGAATTTTCAGCCCCATCTCCCAATCTCCAGAGAGGGGAGAAGGGCTGGAAATGGAGTTAATGAGTGATCACACCTAGGTAAGGAAGCCTCCATAAAATCCCAATAGTATGGAGTTCACAGAGCATCCAGGTTGGTGAACACATCCACATACGGGGAGGGTGAGGCACCCAATTCCACAGGGACAAAAGCTCCTGCATTTGGGACCCTCCCAGACCTCACCCTATGCATCTCTTCATCTGGCTGTTCATCTGTATCCTTTACCATATCCTTTAATAAATTGTTAAATCTAAATAAGTATTTCCCTGAGTTCTGCAAGCTATTTTAGCAACCAATCAAATCTAAGGGGGAGGAAGTCATGGGAACCTCCTGTTTGTAGCCAAGTTGGGCAGAAGTTGTGGTTTACTAGGGACCAACTGTTTGTGCATCTAAACTGGGGGACGGTCTCATGGGACTGAGCCCTGAACTTGCAGGATCTGACACTCTCTCCAGGTAGATAGTGTCAGAATTGAGTTAAATTGTAGAGCACCCAATTGGTATCACAGAGAATTGCGGCTTGTGAGAAAAAAATACACACATCTGGGGTCAGAAGTGTTGTGAGTGTGGTAGTAGTGTGAGGGTAAAGGAGACACACAGGAGGGAAGACTGGGTTTTTCCCCAATCCGTTGGCTTTCACACTTAGCCTTTAATTGTTGATTACTCACCTTGGCCTATCACAATCTTATTCAGTGCATCATTTTTACTAACAACAGTCATACAGTCCTATAGTCCTTATCTTTACTACTTTCCCCAAACTTTTTCAATTGCCTGGGTCTTTGTTCTTGCTAGTACTTCCCTTCTAACTGGTGTTGCATCTTGGTTCGTCACAGGTGAAAGTTTTAACAATGGTTCCACTACAGCAGGATGGTGGGTGGATTCTGTGCCATGAAATGTGAGAGTAATTGATCTATATCACTTCTAGAGAGAAGTTTGGATCAACGTTTGCACAAGTCTCTTCTCTTTCTCTTCCTCTGCCTTAATTACTAGGAAGGGGCTAATGTCACAGATAGATAATACGACTTTAACATGGCATAGCCTCTGTCAGTCAGGGTCCCTGGGTGACAGTATTGAGCAGAGCCCCATGCTGGCATGCATAGAACGTTTAGAGTGAGTGAGAAATAACTTTTGTTGTGCTGTGCAAATAAGATTTAGCTGTTGTTAGGAGCATAACCTAGGCTATTCAGTTTATTACAGGGACTGTTATAAAAAGGGTAAAAGCGAACGTGGTTAAGCAGTGTTAACGTGTGGAAAAGAGCTGAGAAAATACTATTTTGGTAAGAGTGGTTTACTTGGAAGCAGTCTTTCTGAAACTGAGAGCAAGAGCCATATTAGCTGAAAAACCATAGAAATGAGTGATGTGAAAGGGAAGTCTGTAGTAAAAAGGGCCTACTATACAAAATCTCTATTAGGTTTGAAAGACTGAATGAATGAATCTATCTATCATCACCATTATCTATTTATATATCATCTATTTATTATTATCTGTCATCATCTATCATCTATCTAATCTATCTATATCTCTCAAACTCAGATATGATACTGCTAATAGTGTATCTGTCCTTATTCTGTACTCACCATTTTCCTGTAGAATTCTCTGTACCTGCTTCTTAGAAGTTTTAATGTGCTTTTACAAAATTTCATGGCTGCCGAGGGTCAAATCCACCCCAAGAATGCAAAGCAAGTCATGACTGTGCATGGCTTCAAGAGAATTGTCTTATATAAAGCACTTTACAGTTATTCCTACATGAATAATACCTTTCCAAAACAAGGAATAAATGCAGAGTTTGTACCAGGGAATGAAAATGTGGAGAATCAGAAGGATTACCAAACCCAGCCACCATTATTGATGTTGCAGAATTAAAGTTGTCAAGCTGTAGTTACATTTTTTCAAGGACTATAAAAACCTTTTAACTCCTGTCACGGTTCAAGTACTTGGCAGGGCCCGGATTTGACTTTGAGCTTCAGATTTGGAAAATCAAGGAATTCAAAGTAAATCTCAGCCAGCATCCCTTAGCCTCCTGTGGCTTTCCCCTCAGACTATAAATGGATCCTGGTTTTGAAAGCAAGCCCAGATTTCCTTAAAACATGTTCCAGTCTCTTGAAATTCACTAAGGGTATATTTCAAATGAAGGCTGTGCTTTTCTCTGCACCTTCTTTTTGGAGCATCCTCTTTGTAAGCATTCCAATTCCCTTGTATGGGTTCATGCCACTCTTGCTGAGTACATGTCATGCCCATCATTACACATTTCAACCAGACTCCCCAGATGAATTACAGTCTGACTTTCCATTGGCCATATGTCAAAAGCAAGCTATTCAGGGTCAACTGCCTTGAAAAGATCTGCCAACTGGTCTACTGGCCTCCTTAACACAAGTGGAATTACAGGAATCAAAAGAGAGAATGAAGGTCAGTATCATGGGCTCCACTTCCTTTCAGGGCACTGCTTTTCACATCTTTCAGCGAATCTTTCACACCTTCCATTCTAAATGGACACTAACTAGAGAGAGATTACAGTTTAATGCGCTGACCACATCAGTCATTGCTTCAAAGATGCAAATCATTCAAATAATCTAAATACCAATCAGTTTCAGTCACTACCACAAGTTTCTTTGGTTTTATTGAAGTGAGATAATTGCTTCTTTATATTGGACGCATACCTCTATGAATGCTACTAAAATACTACTGCATCTGCATTTTTCGGAAACATATGGCATTCTTACTTCATATTGAGTATGAATTCACCCAAAAATGCCCTTGGATATTTCATATGAATGGCTATTCATCCACATCTGTCTCATCTCAAATAGATATATATATTTTTTAATGTAAGTTTTAGGACTATACGCTTATCTGTGTTAAATTTAATCACTTCAGCCTGTCAAGATATGATTTTTGTCACTTGGTATATTAACTATCCATTTCAACTTTGGTAATCTGAAAACTCTGATTTGTATTCTCATTCAAGTTATTCATCAAAATGCAGAATGAGAAAGATCTGAGAACAGAGTACTTGAGCTTATCACTGAAAAGGAGCTTAGAAAAGCACTGGTGCACTAATAAGTATCCTTTGGATGTTTGGTTATATACCTAATATTTTTAAAACTTACTTTGTCTTGGGCTCATCATAAAAGATTATTTTATGTTCCCCTCCCTCACAGTAATGCTACGAATGAAGTGTTGTTGCCTCTTTTTATACACGAGGAAGTAAAGTCAAAGAAGTAAAGCCACTTTTAGCAAGCTCACGTAACCTAAATAAGTTGAGTCTATTTCTCCAAGTTTTTCTCCTCCTGCTCCTTGCACCTTACACTCCAGCCATATCTAATTTCTTATGGCCGCTCTCCACTCCAGGATTTTTGATAACTGTGCTTTGCACATATTGCCTCCCTTTTCTGGAGTGCCTTGACCCCTCCATCATGTTTGTTTTCACCACCAATCTCCTACTCTGCCTTCAACATTGATTCCAAGTCTTTTCTCCATCCTCATAGTAAGAATAAAGCCTATGGTGGTGAGGGTTAAGAAATATAATGGATGTAATGCTCTAGCTACTATTTCATTAAATAATATATTATTATCGCCACATTTTTGTTAATCTTCACATTATTTGAGGCATGTTGTTACCAATTTTACAGGTTTTTTTTTAAAAAGAAGACATTAAATAGATTTCCTAAGACTGTATGAATAATAAGGGAGAGACACCAAAGTCTTTTGACAATTAGAGATAGTGTGTTAAGAGCTATGATAGACCCCTGAAATAAAACCTAACCCCTTACCATGGTTTACTAGGCTCTGTGTCAGCTGGCGCATAAGCATGGCTTCTAGCTCCTCTCAGATCTACCTTTCCCCTTGTGCACAACACTCTAGCCACTGGCCTTCCTACAGTTCTTCACATAAGTACAGCTTGTCCCCACATCAGGGCTGTTGCCCTTGCTGCTTCCTCAGCCTGGTTGTTATGACTTCCTCTTTTCATATGTGTCTGCTCCATTGCCAGCCTCCATGACCACTCAAGTTAAATTATTTCCTTAATTCCTAAGTGGTAGTCCCGTCTCATCACTCTGTTTAATTTCCTTCACAGCAAGCACAAATATCTCACTCATTTATGGGTACACACTTTACTGTCTGTTCCCTCTTCAAATATGAAAGCTTTTTAAAGATAGGAACCGTGTCAATGTTATTTGCTGCCATATCTCCAGGACATACACAGTACATAGTAGATGTCTAATGCATTTTTGTTGAATGAACTAAGAATAGAATATAAAAGGAGCATGGACGGGGACATCTAAATCTCACAGAAAGTAAAAGAAAGCTTTCTGGAGGGGCATGATTATTAAAAGGTAGAGCAGGAAGTAGCTAATCCAAACAAAGGAGGTGGGTAATGCACCATGGGAGATTTCTACACCAAGGGAGATTTTGCCACCCCCACCCTCTACTCGCCCACTGTGGAATATTCGGCCATATTTGGAGAAATTTTTGATTTGTGCAACTTGGGAGGTGTGCTGCTAGCATCTAGTGGGTAGAGGCCAGGGATGCTGCTAAATATCCTACACTATGCACACAACCCCACGACACTACACACCTACAGAAAAGAATGACTTACCCCAAAAAGTCAACAGTGTTAAGGTTGAGAACACCCGGCATAGACTGGTGAACTTTCCTCAGCAACATTCTACCTCTTCAGTCTTCAACTACATCTATTGTCCCAGCTCTCTCTGGTTTCCCCATATGGCTGCATCCACCCTGGGATGCTTGCAGAGTTCCAGAGAGTTACTGAGCTCGAAAGCTTCCCATCTTCCTTGGAGAGGCTGCAATCCAAGGTCAGCCTTGCCCTGGCCTGAGATTCTGTAGCTCAGGGCTGGAGAGGGCTGAGGTCTCACATTATATTATCAAGGAAGCAGGGCTGTCTGAGCGAGGCACTACAGGTACTAATGAAAGAGTGTCAAAGAGCACTCAGACCCAGGATGGGGGGTTCAGAAGTATAGGCTGAGAAATCACTTGGATTCTGCTAAAGCTGATTCACAGAATATACTTTGTACTTCATCTCTCTGCTCATGTCCTTCCTGGTGAGTTCAACAACCCTGAAAAATTAGAATTGGCTCAATTCGACCAACTCAGCAGTGCATGAGTACCAAGGGGCTTTTTTTTCTTTTTATTTGACTTGCAGGAAACCAACTTCAATGAGATTTTATAGTCTCTTGAAGCCTGGGGACCTTCCCCCCATACTTTTGTCTTATAAAACCCTGATGAAAGTATGAAACAAAAATTGATGAATTTCAACCGATTTGAGCGTCTTCATTTACAGCAGCCTGGTAGAAGATGCTGGCACATTTCATTTCTAATGATTTAATTCTAATTAGAATTTATAACTATAGTCTAATTTCAATAACACACTGTTAAATGAGTGCAGAAATGTATTTATTGATTCACGCATGAACAGCACAACATCATGCATTCAGATGTTACTGAGATAGCTAGATAGATATGTATTCACGTATTTTCTACATTTTTCTTGCATTCTTTGATTATGATCCTTCTTTTTTTATGTTTCATACTGTGATAATGAGTCTTCTAAATTGCTATTTGTAATAAATTTTGGGTAAGATTATTCACTTTTCTTTGTATTTTTTTATTTTATGCTCTGAGTGTGGGACCCTACAGAGAGCCACAAATTGAGAGAAACAAACATTTCAGAGGAAACAGACCTCTAGAGCTTTGAAAAGAGCAAAGAATTGACAATTGGAAGGGCTTCAAGTATGCCAAGTGGCCATCATAACTCACTCCACATTTGAAAAAGGAAAAAACAAATCAGGATTTGAAGGCTTTACAGAGGCTTTTGTTTGCTGAGAATGTTTTCATTGTGTATTGGCTATAATTATTGTTAAGATTCATTTTAAGAGCAACTTACTTATCTCTCATTGAAATTTATAACTTATGATGAGAAAGACAATATGAAGTTATCTCAGTTTTTAAATGAGGATTGGGGGAATTAAGAGGGCTATCTAATATCATGAGGCTTGTCAGCGACAGAGCTGGGATGAGAGCACTTGTGTCCCAACACTTATTCCAGGGTATTTTGTACTATGTCACACTTCTAAAGGTCATATTGTAAGAATAAAAAATTATCAGTAGCTCAACAGTGAAACCATGTCGTCATTCTTTGAGATACCTTCCTTGAGAGTCTGGCTTGATATAGAATCTGGGGATGTCAAAATTGAAAGGAACTTAGAAATCACCTAGTTATATCACCCAATTTCCTCAATTATTAAATGATGCCTGGAATGGGGAAAGGCATTCAAATGTCACAGGAATGCTCTTTTTTCCATCTCAGAATTATTTTAATAGTATTGCATCTTTTAAATTAGAGGGGGAAAAATCATCAAATTATTATGTAGGGTGAGCAAAAAAGAAATCTATATGATAAGCAATAATGGATTCTACTTGTTCATGAATAAAGTATACATGTTTGATCCAAGAGTTCCTTCTCTCTCATTATTTTAGTGTACTTTCAACATAAAAAGCATTTGTTCCTTCTGTGGCTTCTTTTTATGCTAGAATTTACCTACAGGCTTATTATTGTAAGTTCAAAGTGTAGTGCAAGTCTAAGTTATGTTACTTAATTCTCTTTCAACAAACAAGCAAACACAGTTTCAGACAGCTTATAAAGAGACATCTATATGTCTTATACCACTAGCTTAAATTATCTAGAGTGATAGGAAACATAAGGCAAAAGGAAAATCGAAGTTCTTTTGTCAAGACACTCTTCTGAACATTGTACTCTGTCACCCCTCAATGCCTCTTATAATGCACTTAATTTTTTGTATAAACTCTCCAGTGTATATTTCAAGCTATCTCATAATAAACCAACTTGCCAATCATTTGTTTTCTGAAATCTCACTTTGTTGTGCAACAAAGTTGAATCATGCTATTATTTGTATATTTTACTGCGTTTTATATATTTTTATAAAAACATACAAACAATAATAAGAATAGTACCATTCTTGAATCAAAGAATTGAATATGCTAGGAACAGTAAGAATAAAGAAAAAAAAGATTTCATAGACTCAATTTATCAAAACCAATGATGGAGATTATTAGTTATGACTAAAGAAATGAATATTGCATAACAATGCATAATGTGGAGTCTTGGTGAATTTAAGCTGCTCATTAGCGCTCAAGAAGATGTGTAAAATTCTTGGACATGGATTTCCAGAAAAGGGTTAAAAAAATTATTTATCAAGAGCGGCCTGGTGATGCAGTGGTTAAGTTTGCATGCTCTGCTTTGGAGACCCGGGGTTCACTGTTTGCGGTTCGTGGGTTCAGATCCTGGGTGCAGACCTACACACTGCTCATCAAGTGACACTGTGGCAGCATCCCACATACAAAATAGAGGAAGATTGGCAACAGATATTAACTTGGGGCCAATCTTCCTCACCAAAGAACGAAAAATTATCTACTTATCTACCTATCTCTCTATCCACCCTTCCTGGAAATTGTCCTTTAAATATTCTAGCACCATGGATGTCAGATTGGAAAATAGAGTATCATTTGTTAACAGAGGACCTCCAAAGAAGAGAAAAGCATAGTCATTGGAGATTTAGTGATGTTAAGAAAAGAGTAACCAATGGCCCAGGAAAAGGAAGAACATTTCTATACTTTCTCCATTTTTATTTTCTATTTTTTGAGGCAGCTTGATGTAGCATAAAGGACATGGCTTTGGAATCTGCCAGAACTGAGTATGTTCAGTGACACTCCAGCATTCATCCTGTTCCAGAAGCATGCCAAGCTCATCCCCTACTCAGGGTCTTTGCTTCTGATAGTGGCTTTCTCTGGAATGCTCTTCTCTGTGACCTTTGCGATCTTGACTCCTTACTTTGCAGATTTTTGCTTAAATATTCCCTTTTTATGGAGGTCATATCAGATCAACCTTTCTAAAATAGGTTTCTCAGATACTTTCTCTCAGTTTACCCTGAAATTTTCATTGCCTCCATCACATGTAATTAGAGAAACACTGGAAAATACTTAGGTGACGAAACACATAAGCTTTGAAAAAATATATAAATCGCATCAGTAATTTGTTCTGTGACATAAACGCATTAATGCTGCTTCCAGTCATGCTTAATTTACTTTCATAAAGTAGCTTAAGTATTAAATAATCTGCCTCATTATGTCTTAAAACACCTCAAAATTCTTTTCATTCCACTTGAAAAAAAGCTTAATATAACTAATAAGAAGTCATTTTATGCAGCACCTTAACACCTAAGGGGGATCTAACAGACTAATGGGCACCACATTAATCCATGATATTACACAGGTAAAATGAAGTGGTGCCTTTGCTATTTATGCTTGTAATCTGTGCATAAACAATCTGATGTAAGTGCAGGTGATTGATGAATAAAACATCACTGATCAAGCTGACTGCAATGAAATTTTGGCTTAATCCTGCTGGTTTAATTTGGTTTGGTGGTTTTTTTCTGCCTTCTTCTGATGTTGTTTTCATCTGAGGTGGATAAATATATATTATACATGGGAAAAAATGAGCAACATAAATTTAAATGCCTGGAACAGATGACAAGACTTGTTCAGCTGCTTTCAGATACTATGCTCCTATTAAGGAGAAACATGAAAATAACTCCCCTTTTCCACCCCAGGGAGAAAAGTGTCATTGACTCTTTAAAGCACAGGTCCATCTCAAAGGTGAAGTCAGTAAACGAATGCATTTCCTTCTTACTCATTCTCATTATGCTTGTAAAATTATACATGAGGTATTTTTAAATATATACAAGAGTTTGTACAACATTCTCTGAGGGAAAATAATCTTGAACAATTATTTTTGGTGCAGGAGAGAAAAGCATAAACTTTAGTAAGTCAGGTGGCACTGACAGCTAAAGGAACTATCAAGTTAGTCACATAACTCATGGCACCTGTCTGTCGTGATAGAAAGTTTGGGTTTTTCCCTTGATGGCGAATAATTTGTATCCAACGATAACATATCTTTTCCTTATGTGGATGTCCTCTAAGGTCCATCGCTGGCTCCATGGTACAGGGGGAAATATTAACCAAGGCAAGACAATGAAGGGGAAAGGATTGCTTCTATGCATCAAGTTCCTTGTGTTGATCATCATATTTAATTTAGTAATAATAAATAAATATCAATGCCTTTCCCTTTCATTTTTGAAAAAACATGTTTAAGTAGTTTAAAATTGGGGAAAAACAGGTGATTTGCAGACCTTTCTGTCTCTTGCCTGTTCTAGTGCTACCCAACAGAATATTATGCTTCTTAAACCCAGGATCTAGTAAGATAATCTAGAAGCACAAATGCAAGTTTTTTATTTAAAATCAAATAAAATCAACATTATTCCTTGACTTCATGCATCATAGCCAGTGCCATGTAGAAAAAATTATATAGATTCACAATTTTAAAAACCTATATAAAGAAATTCTTACGAGACCTTAACTTTAACCTAACTGCTTATTATATGTGAAATGTGATCTTTATCTGCTGTGCAAAGCTTCTAGAATTAGCCATTACTTCTGTTACTTTGACTATACTTAAGTAGTACTTTTTCCCTAAATATTCACTCAGTTTTATGTCTTTTTTTAACTTAATTTAAAAAATATACCAGTTTTCTTTTTCTTAAGGTGTTGAATAATTTAATAATAAAATAATATTCAATTGGAAATATATACAGTGTTAAAAATATTATAAAATTAAGTTTTAATAAGTGCACTTAATAGAATATTACAAAACTTTAAAAATTATATTTCCACAGTTTGTAAAAACTTAAAAGATGTTTATGTATAATATTATATGTACTATAGATCTTAATATACTAATGCAATTATATAAATATATAAAATATATATGTAATATATAAATATATATTAAGAGAGAAAATGAGAGAGGAAGACTGACAAAGAGAGCTGTAGATAAAATAAAAAGAAATCACCAAAATTTTTTTCTGCTTGACATTATGAAGCGATTATTACTTTAATAAGAAAAATTACTAAAATTCAATTTCTGTAAATTTTAAACTTGTATGTAATATGGATTAGACATGTTTTTAGGAGATAAAATCAAGGCTATTTTCATTACTCTGATATTTTGCACAATGCTAGTCACATGTAACGGCTCAAATAGTGTTCATAATAATAAGGCAATTGAAATATTTTTAGGAAAATTAATAATTTTAATAGCCAACGTATATTGATCAGTTAATATGCCAGACATTGTACTTTTGCATATATTATTTCATTTCATTTCCACAACCCTATGAAGTAGATCCTCTCATGATTCTCATTTTGGATATATGACATCTAAAGAACAGAAAGGCTAAGCAACTTCACAAAGTCACACAGCTTTTAAGTCCAGCCAGCTTTCAAACTAAGGCAGTCTCATTCCAGAATCCATGCTTTAAATACTCCTCAATATTGCCTTCCCAAATACATTTGATTCTACATCCTGTCTCTTACTGATTGCAAGTGGGTGTTTGGAATACTTTATTGAGTATTCTAAAGCTCTCTTATAGGAATGTTTTGAGTGGAATTCTTTCTCCCCAAAATATATATTGAAATCCTAATTACCAGTATCTATGAATGTGATCTTACTTGGAAATAAGGTCTTTGCAGATGTTATGATGAGGTCATACTGGATTAGGGAGGACCAAAATAATGACTTGTGTCCTTATGAGAAGAGAGAGACTTGAAGACACAGAGGAAACAGGGAAGAAGCCCATATGAGGACAGAGACAGAGATTGGAGTGTTGCAAGCCACAGAATACCAAGAATTGTTGGCAAACGCCAGAAGCTAAAGCCTAAAGCTTTCAGAAGAAGCCATGCCCTGCTGAGACCTTGATTTCAGACTTCTAGCCTTCAAAACTATGATAGGGTAAATTTCTATTGTTTTCAGCTACCCAATTTGTGGCAATTTGGTTACAATAGTCTGAGGAAACTGAAACGAAGTGTTATTGATCTGACAACAACATCTGACATGTGCATATGTGTAGGGAAGTGGTGGCAAAAACTATGCCAAACATTTACTATTTGATGGGGGTTCAGAAAGTATTTGTCAGTTTTGAGATTCTCATTTGGCATGTGAGTTATAAGCAATAAATTGGTTGTGCTGCTTGAAAGGTATGTCCCATCTCTCATCCAAAAAAAGATAAATATATTGCAAAATTTAAAAAAAATTATCTTGGGTAATATTACTAGACTGAATGCAAAGGTAAATGACTACAGGCGAAGGTTGACTATAGTCAATATAAGTCGGGTCAAGAAGGAGCAAGAGAAAAATAGGAAAGAGATACCAGATGGAGATTTTTTGCACTGTTAAAAAAATAGTAGAGGGAAATCTGAGAAATCAGTAGAGGGGTTTAGAGTTAGGCAAAGAATTGAAAGATCTGGCAGTATCTCACAGTCTGGCCGAAGAAGCTTTATCTTAAAATGGAAATTAAGAATAAGAGAGGATGTACATCCTATGGCTGACCTTAAAAAAACATTTCCAGAGTCAGGTCACAGATGCGCCATATAATCTGGAACCCAAGATAGAGATGGAAGAAAAAAAAATCGGCCCCTTTTGAAAAACAAAGTATTGGGAAGGAAAGTCTTTGAAATAAGTGATTTAAAATGTTGTTCAAAGTGCAAGAGAATGGATATATACATGGAAATGTATATGCTCCTAATTTGTTGGATCTTCTTGGCAGAGGTTGGGAAAAACCTCACTTTATGTGACTGAGTCATACAAATTGTGCTGATGGTGTTTGATATTTTGAGGAACGACAGGTTTTACTTGTATTTTATGCCACTTTCAGCGATAATCCTAGAACCATCTTGACCGATTTTTATGTATTTTACCATAGGTACTGTATTCACTTTCTATTGCCACTGGAACAAATTACCACAAATTTAGTGGCTTAAAACAATGCAAATTCATTATCTTACAGTTTGGGAGGTCAGAAATTTGACACAGGTCTCAGTGGGCTAAAATCAATATGTCTGCAGGGCTGTACTTCTTTCTGGAGATTCTAGAGAATTTGTTTCCTTGCCTTTTTAGAGTCTAGAGGCTTCCCACATTCCTTGGCTCCTGGCCCCCTTTGTCCATCTTCAAAGTCAAAAAAAATTGCATCTCTGATTATTCTTTTGTAGTTACATCTCCCTTTGACCAAAGCTGGGAAAGATTTTCTGATTTTAAGGATTCATTTGATTACATTGTACCTATTTGGATTATCCATAATAATTTTCCCATCTCAAGGTCTTTGAATTTAATCGTATCTGTAAAGTCCCTGTTGCCACATCAGGTAACATATTTACAGGTTCTGGGGATAGGTTGTGGACATCTTTTGTGGGTCATTATTCTGCCTACCACAGTTTCTAAAATATGGCTTAATGTTTTGGGTTACCATTCATATTTTCATCTTTAAATATCCTCATTACCAAAAAAAAAAGTTAATCAAAAACACAGTTAATCATTAATCTATAATCTTAATCTTTGTTTGGATTTTTCAGATACCATTATCTCCTTGTAAATTTCTTACTTGTAAGCAATATATTTGACTAATTGAATAGATTTTGTTGATAATTTTAATTTAGATAAAATTAAAAAATGGGTTCACTTTATTCTGACCATGCTATATTCATAACTCTTGACTTTCTCTTTGCTTTTATGGACTACCCAACCACAAAACTTACTTGGAGTAGTAAATCCAAGTAAGGCACTTTCTTGCCTCTGTACCTGTCCACATGCTTTTCCCCCAATTTTGAAAGCCCCTCTTCAACTTCTCATGCCTCCCCACTCAAAAAATTCTACTCTTCAGCTTCTGAATAGACCTATGACAAGTAAAGAAACCAATTAGTAATTATCTGCTCACAAAGAAAAGCCCAAGCCAGCTGGCTTCACTGGTGAGTTTTTCCAAAATTAAAGAATAAATAATAATAATCTTTCACTAAATCTTTTAGGAAATATCATTTCCCTACTCACTCTATGAGGCCAATACTGCCTTGATACCAAATCCAGACAACGCCATCACAACTAAACTACAAACCAATATTTCTAATGACATAGATTCAAAATTCTTTAACAAACATATGCAAACAATAACAAGTACTGGTGAGGACGTGGAGAAACAGGAAACTTCATGTAATGCTATGAGAATGTAAAATGGTACAGCCATGTTGAAAAATAGTTTGGTACTTTCTCCAAAAGTTAAACATGGATTTATATACAACTCAGCAATTCCACTCTTAGGATATAACCAAGAGAAATAAAAATATATGTTCACTCAAAGACTTGTATGCAAGTATTCATAGCAGCATTAGGCATAAGAGCCAAAAAGTGGGAACAACCCAAATGTCCACCAACTGATGACTGGATAGATAAAATGTGGTATATTCATAAAATGGAGTACTGTTTGGCAATACAAATGAATAAACTACTGATACATTCTACAACATGGATGAATTTCAAAAACAAGCTAAGTGAAAAAGCTAGACAATAAAAGACTACATATTGCATGATCCAATTACAAGGAATGTTCAGAAAGCACATCAGTGTTTTTCTGAGGTTGGGGGAGGAAATGGATATGGACTTCAAAGAGGCATGGGAAACTTTTGGGGTGATAGAAATATTCTAAAACTGGATTGTTGTAAGGGTTGCGTGGCTCTATAAATGTACAAAAATTCAATGAAGTATACACTTACAATGAATTAATTTTATGGTACTTAAATTATACCTCAGAAAAGAAGCTAGAAATATTCTTCCTCTTAATAAAAATGTATTGTGAATGAAACACACCGAAATGAATTTTCACCATAAGGAAAATGCATGCCTTTTCATGGCAATTATTTTTTCGAACTTTTTTTGAAACCAAATGTATCTACTAAAGTTAGAAGAATGGATAGTTCCCCATCTTTTGATATGCTTATTTTTATTTCTAATCTGTTCCTGGGTCATCAGAGCTTGTCATTTCTTTGCCTACCTTCAACAATGGGGCTAGAAAAACTTAGAATTGTGACTTACTTTGATAAAACAATTTTACCAGGAGAAGCAGCTGACAGTCAGATTGTAATGGGTGAGTACGCCTTCTGATCACAGCGCTTCACACTCTTTCCTATTAGAAAGTGGTTCCAGGGGGCCGCCCGGTGGCGCAGCAGTTTCGTCCGCGCTTGGCAGACCAGGGTTCGCGAGTTCGGATCCCGGGCGCCCGCCGACGCACCGCCTGTCAGCCATGCCGTGGCGGCGTCCCATAGAAAGTGGAGGAAGATGGGCACGGATGTTAGCCCAGGGCCAGTCTTCCTCAGCAAAAAGAGGAGGATTAGCAACGGATGTTAGCTCAGGGCTGGTCTTCCTCGCAAAAAAAAAAAAAAAAAGAAAGTGGTTCCACACTAAAGTACCAGATCTGATGATTTGAAAAGACATGTCTCTCAGGTTGCCATTACGTATAAATCTCATATTTATAGGTGTAGTCGAAAAGCTATGGGTATTCTGACACAATAGGCCCAAATCTTGATGGCATTACAATTATTTGATGCATTTTGGTCAAGATGTTTAACCTCCTTGAAACTCAGTTGATATATTTGTCAGTGGAGATGATAATTCTGGCTCCAAAGATTGTGGTACAAGATCATATAAGTTAATATATGTCCAGTGCCCATCCTATAGTAGGAATTCAATAAGTGGATATGTTTTTCCATTTTTTTGGTGCCATTCTTTATTAAACATATATAACAACTATATATATATAATATATATATATAATCATTATTGTGATCAGAAAGTGATAAACAGTGTTGTAGAAGAGGGTCGGTAAGTGGTTTTTTTTGAAACGTATTCTTTTCAACATGGTTTATAGTGCTTATCCAGAACAGTTCTTGGACGGGCACTGATCATTTCAATTTCTCTGTCTTTCCTTGTCCTACTCTATTTAGATATGTTAATATATTTGATTTTATTATGATCAAATTGTGTTGATCTGAGAGTTACCACTCTCTCACAACACATCACAATATGGTTTTACATGATTCTGTTTAAATACATCATGTGCATATTTTACAGTTTCATTGTTAGAGAACAACCTTATTACTATAATAATATTTATTCTTTTCACTTATAGGCTCCTGGTGGCTATTTCAATTTATCTGTAAGTCCTAAGATTTGCAAAAGCTAGTTAATAATATGGGGAAACTGCACTCAAGAGTTAAGTGAAGAAAAATAAGAAATTACAAAATTATACATATTTGTAATCTAAGATTATTACAGAAATTAAATATGTAAATAATCAAGGGTGACATTTTAAAAATCACTTAAATGCCAGTGGAGCTTATTATTTATTTATTCATGTATTTATCTTTTCAGTTATTATATTGGTCAACTTTGCTGGAGTAATGGAGGTCTTAAAAAATCTTAGTGACTTGTAAGTACAAATATTTACTTCATACTCATATTTTTGTCTGAAATGGACATGAGCCAAAGAATTAGTCCCTCTTTGAGATATGCCATTATCACAGCAGAGGGAAAAGTACAAAAGTGTTGGAATAAACACACAATGGCTTTTAAGGTCCTGTTCAAATATGTATATCACATCCACTCACATTTCATTGGCCAAAGCAAGTTCAGATAGGCGGGGCAGCATTGTCTCCCCACCGGAGATACTGAAAGGCCACTGCAATGAGAAGGGATGAATAATGTTATAGAAATCTCCAATAATGTTATTGGAGACAATACTGTGTGTTACCATATTTACTTATTTTTTATTATTTTTATTACATTTCACAGACATTTTTATTGCTCTTACAATATGCTTGGCACTGTTCAAAGCACTTTCCGATATTAACTTGGCCTTCATAACAGTCCTATGAGGTGGGGACTATTATTATCCCCAGTTTACAGATAAGAAAATTCTGATACAGTGAGGTTTAGTAAAGTTACCCAAGGTTAATAAGTGTGCAAGTGACTGAGCTTCCGTTCCAACGCAGGCATCCTGAATCCAAGGTCTGTGCTCTTCAGTTCCCACCTAGGGATAGCCTGAGAGGCAGTGATTTACAGCAGCAAGAGGGAATTTCTCTTTTCTTCTTTATAATTTTCTGTAGTTTCAGAATTCTTAAAGTTTTTTTATTCCTTTACTGCTCTAAAATAAACGAAATAGTTAAGACCATGAGAACATACAACCTGTTAAATCTCTTATTTCTTGTGTCTCAGGAGAAAACATTTTAAAGTCATTTGATTCAATCCTCTGACCGCATCACACAATCTCTCCTTTCCCCCATAACCTTGCAATATACAAGGTTGCTGTGCCTTTTTTCCCTTCTGTCACCAGCATGGAAAGTAACAAAGCTCTGATTCTCGTTGTCCTGAACTGAATCATTTAACCTAACTTTCTAACACCAAGACACTAAATGACCTATAATTATATTGTTACAGGCCAGAGGCTTATGAAGAGTTAAGCTGAATTCCTTAACTATGAGTATGTCTCCGCTTTATCAGACACTGTGCATGTTTAAGTTAATAATGTGGGACTTTAATGGTGTATAACAGGTCACATCAAGTTTTCTAATCCATATTATTCTTGTTGCAGTTGTAGGAACAGTTTGTTATTATATACTTATTTTTCCTAGGAATAGTACCACTTCCCTTTCATCACCCTGACTAATTTTCTGGAGATGGAGTACTAGACAATTTAAATTAAAGTCATTTCACTCAGTGATATTTTGGCTTTATTTTATTTATAGTGATAATTCTAAGTCAAGTGGGATTATTTGCAAGTTGCGTCTTAGTCAAATCAGAGTGATTTGACCCAAGTGCTTCCTACAAGAATGCTAGTATTTGCCCACCTCCAGGGACATGCTTCACCGGGTTGAATAATCTGCTTTGAGAAGTTAGATAAGTCATCACTACTCTCTACCTGTTTCCTTACCTGTGAAATGGAGACAAGTATGTTTGCTTAGTTTACCACATGGATCCTTATAATAGTGTAATGTATGTACAACAATATTGAGACTAATTAAGCACAAGAAATTATTGTCATACTGATACTAATAACAAAAAATATTATTTTAAATATTTGTTGATTTCCTTATACAACAAAAAGGAATAACCAGATCAATGTCCTGACATGGAAATACATATTAACTACATGCAACAGTCCTCTGAACACTCTTGAGCTTCTAGAAGTAAAATCCTTTGGTAACTGTTTTGTCCAATGTTCTTAGGGAGACACTGTGATAGAAATAATTTCAAATTATACATGTTCATTTCGCTGGTTGACTTTGCACTCTAATCATATCGCCAATTTCAGGTTTGCTTAGGACAATGAATTAAAATTCAGCAGGATGGATAACTCAGCCATTGCTCACTATACCAACCAATTTTCTCAGAAGTTGATTATGCTTGAAATAAATGTATTGAAATAGTAGTCAAGAATCTGGTTGAGGCTGTATATAAAAGACATTTATATTATAATGAAGGCCCATTTTCTTCTAGAGACCATAGCATACTAAAATGCTGGGTGGCATTAAATATTGTTATTAACCATAACTCAGACTTGGATTCACTATTACATTATGTAGGAGCAATCAGAGGAGGACTAGGGGACAAATGTCAGAGCTGAGCTTAATGAGCGCTGAGTAGGGTATTTGAACTTGTCGTGGGAGCAACATTGGGGTGGGCAGACATTAACCTTTTCAAGTTATTGAACTTTGGAGTTTTCTTTTTTTCCTCATTCATAGCAAGATTCCATACAGTTCTAGAAAGAACTTAGCAAATTGAAGTCTATGTGAACTATTCTTTTCCTTTTATGAACCAGAGAACCAATAAGAATTTTAAAAAAGAGTATTTCTCTGATTCTAGTTCTCAATTTTCTACCTGCTTTTTACTTTCCAAATTGAAGGTGTGATCAGGTAAAAAATATTCTTGTTCCTTTTGTAGAGGTAAGAATGTCTGTTGGTACTTAACTGATGAGTGAAGACATAACTAATGACAACAACTTCCAATTATCAAGTCTGTAATATGTGCCAGCCACAGGGTACAGGTGTTCTGTAAATATTATTTCAATCTTTTTAAAATATTATCTCAAAAATATTTAATTGTGTATAAAAAAACTTAACGATACTTATGTAGAAGATTATTTGAATTTCCCAAGGTCACAGAGTTATTAGAAATGGAAGAATTTGGGTTGATCTCCCAAGTTTTTTCCATAACCTTATATCTTTCCCCTAAGAATATTGGCATCTCTTGCTGTCAATACTTAATACTCAATATCCTGTGGTACCTTATTCAGTTTACCATAGGTATTGTTTACATTTAAAAAACATTTGCCCAATGTATTTCCAACACGCAGAGGGGATTGTGTTTCCTTTTAACTGAAAGTATGCAAATCGTAATCAGTGCCCTGAGTGAAGGCGGGAGAGCAAACACTGATTTTACACTCCTCGTCTTGAGGAGAAAAGAAGAATATGTCTATAATGTGTATGTTGGTATTTAGTAGTTTCTATTATGTACCAGATTAGGTAAATAAAAACCATGGCTAGGCTCCTGAGGATGAGAGAAATAAAATGCAGATGTGCATTACAGGGAGAGATGTTGAATGTCAGAAGGGGAAGATTTTGAGGAGACAAAAGTGGGTGAAATGCTAAGAGGATGATTAGGGCAGCAAATTCAAGGTAGCGTGTATAATCTGATAACCAAGATAACACATATAACCTGAGATATTCTTACTGGGCTAGGAAAACTTTCAACTGTCTGCTGGACAAGGAGCCAGTTGGAGCCTGAAGCCAACTAAATTTCTGAGAACGGGAGAAGGCAAGTCATCTTCCTCAGAAGGCAAAATAGATAACTCACCCCAAGAGTTGGAGATATGAGATGACCTGGCAGTTTAGTTAGTTTATATAAAGCCAAACTTAGTGTCTAGTGGTTATGAGAAGACACAATTTACACAAATATTCTTTGTGTACTATCACAAGGATTTAAAAGATTTCAGACCAAATACAAAAAATTTTTCATGTTTTCTTCAAGCATCAGCTAAGAGACTTGTTACAAGTCAAACATATAAAGTTACCTAATGCAGATTTCAAAAGGTTTATGGTCACTATACATTAAAGTGGAATTGGAGATATTTGGAGTGCACCCTTAAATTTGAAGGGTGTTTACCATACTTTCCTCCAGATTTTAATTGTCTTTCACTTTTATTCAGTAGTTTATAAATATGAGATCATAGAAATCCTTAGAATTAACACGCACGATCTAAATTTTGATATTATCTAATGCCGCTTAATAGTCATCAGTGATTTCCTTATACTTTTGAGATAAAGCTGAGGAATCTCAGTAGGCTTACAGGGCAATACAGGATCTAACCCATGCTGGGGTCTCTAATTTCTCCTACACACCCTTCTCCTATATGCCACTCCCCAGTAGCTGTCTTCCACAACCTTGTTTTAAATAACCAATTTATTTGCTGTTGATGTTTCTTTCCTTTTCTAGATTATCCATCTCCTATCTGCCCACATACTACTGCTCACTCTTCAAGACACAGGCCAGGTATTGCCTTTTTTTATGACACTCACTTTTCACACCTGCCACATCACAAATGTTGTCCATCCTGTTCCGAGATGATCTTCTGCACTCTCTAGTGTGATGCTGATCACTTTCTTGGCTTGTTTCTTTGCGTTGTCTCCCACTACCCCATGAGCTTATCGAAGACACAATCTGTATTTTATAAAGTATTAAGCTCCAGGCCCTTGAGAATACTCCCTAATAGATGTGTAGTGCTTGTTGGCTCATGTTCTGTCCAAATTCCATTATTCCATAAATGAAGAAATTGAGGCCTAAGAAGCTTAAAAGACTTGCCCAGGGTTATGCAGGTGGGTTTTTGTATCCAATAGCTATTAAATAGAAAGTTCTAAAAGACAATACACAGGCCTGTATTAAGATCAATTATTTGCACAGATGCAAAACACGTAAGGAATTCCAAATAGTGTGGCTTCTACGTGGGATAGAAGCATAACCATCATTTGTAAGGAAGCAACAAAATCATTGGGAAGCAATCAGTTCTTTCTCATCTAAAACTCCCATAAGTGTGAAAACAAACTGTTCTGTGGTCACTGTTTCTAGACTGCCTTCTTAAAATGAAACGCTTCTTTCCCAACGAGCTCACTAGGAAATCACAAAACAAATCCAGTGTAAAATTGCTACAAAAGCTGCCGCTCCATTGAAATACAGTGATAAGCTCTGTTCTTTTTGACACGATATAACCACCAACAAGAAATACAATAAACTCAGTGAAATAAATCACAAAAATGGGTTGATTGGTGCTACAACAGCAGTATTTTCTTTATGACAAAAAGGTTGGATTTTGCTCTGAGTTGATTCAGCCTTGATCATCTTTGATTGTTACGATGGATATATGTTTTCAGAAATAGTGGATTTGTCTCTGATCCACTGGTTTCCTCCTTAGAAACCACTGAAAAATTGGAGTGTCTATTAAACAGTTACAGTGTTCAGGGGCTGACATCACTGAACTTGGGCATAGGGCTCATGGAAAGTACATGAGAGATAGAAAACAGAAATTCGGCTGACTCTCTCTCTAGAAAGAAACTTAAGGATACGTGAAAGGGAACACATCTCTCTCATAACAATAGAATAACAATCTGCAGAAAACACAGACTAGATATTTCTGTAGTTGAGAGTCTCCTGAATAACTCTGATTGAGAAATGGATTAATAAACCATATTGCGAAGAAGAAGAGAGGAACCTTAAACTGTCTATCTGCCTGAGGAAAGCAGCTCAAACACAGTCCAGTCCATCTGGCAATGCCAATGGGACTGATTTCACCAGGACTGAAGGATCAGGTTTGCACAGTGAAACCCCAATCCATCCATATTTTATTTCCGTCTGTACACAGAGTGGTTCTGCTTTCCTAGTTTTCATTCGTTTTGGTTGCCTTATTCTGTCATCAAAACATTTGTGTCAAGAAAATGTTATGGTCACCATTTGACAGACAGACAAAAGCAAGCTTAGAGAAGAGTTGACTCCTGGCCCCAGAGGTTTTCTTATTTGTAATCTGATTTATAATAAACATATACTGCTTATATAGTAATTATATACAATAACAATGCAGTATATACTGTATCATGATATAATTAATAATATAAAATATATAATATATTGTTAATAACAATAATAATTAGTTATTGTTATTAACAATGATATATAATTAACAATTATTATAACACATACATTATTATATAATGTATATAATATACACTATTATATATTTTATAATTATACACTATATAATTTATAGTTATATAATAACACATTATAATGTTTATCTAACAAACATATAAACATTATAAACAAACATGGACTTTGGAGACAGAAGACAATGGCCTGACTCCAGGTTTAGCCACTTGCTAACTGTGTGAACACAGGCAAGTCACTTCATTTCTTTGAGCCTCAATTTCTTCTCTGAGAAATGGAGACAATAATATAACCAAATTGTTGTAAGGATTAAGTAAAATAAGATCTGAAAAATATCTCAGTATAAAATAGATAAGGCTCATTAAATTTGAATTTCCTTTCTATTCCAGGTAGACATTAACCAGAGATGTTTCTTTGTTATCTCCAGTGCCCTGGAGAATATAGTACCACACTCCCAAAGTTTGTGGAGACTTAAGAATTATTTACCAGGGAAGAACTTCGAAATTTTAAACCTAGATTTCCCAGTAGTAAATAACTATATGTTAAAAAAAAGATTCAAAACAAATGCATTAGTACACTTGGCATCTATTTTCTCTGAAGAAAAAACTGTGAAATGTTAACAGTCAACATCTCTTCAAATGTTGGAACATCCACCGAGCATATATGTACCTGGCTCTATTTGGTAGAATTAGATCTCAAAAGGAAATTTGCTTTGCAAATACTTGACAGAAAATGCGCAGATATAAAATACTTGTAGTATACACATCTTTATCCTGGCTAATTTAAAATGTCATAAGAGTAAGTTTAAAGAAGCAGGTAAATTAATTCATTTTCAGCCCAAAGCCAACTTTCAATCTTGTTTTCCCTGGGTATTTCTATCTGAAAACCCTCTGAGATTTCCAGTAGAAGAAAGTCTATTAATTTTCCATGTACTTGTTGATGCAAAAGCTATCAGGATTATGGGTTGAATATTTCTAGTGTAGGGAAAGTAAGGGATGCAATTAATCTCTGTGAACTAAAATATACCTCTTTTCATTAATCTTTTATTGTAAATGAGCAAAGTAATTGAACCAGTACCACACTGTCAGAATAAATGCAATGCCAGTGGGATATGCTTGAGAGAGCACATACTGATTGAGTATTAAATATCTAACGGCAATAATTTATGGTTCATTACCTCTTTTGGAGTTTCTTAGTTGCATCGGGCTTGAATTCTAAGTAGTCACACTTCTGGTAGAAAACGACTTTCAAATGCTGATGGCAGGAAGTGCATACAACCCACAATCTCCTTAATTTGGGCCGTTTCATCCTTCATTGGACCAGACTCCAGAAATATTTGCAAGCAGGGATGATTATTTTAAAGACACAAAGGTGTCACCTCTTCATTCTAAAATGCCCTCCTGCATACCTTGCCATGGTGCATTTATGAAAGTGCAAGGTGATATGGATGCAGAATTGTGGATAGGGATATTGTCTAAGCTTAGATCCTGCCACTTCCTGCCTATTATGTAAATCCCCATCCAGCTATCTGGTGGTCCTCACATCTCAGCTTTTGGTTTCAACTGACACTACCTTCTTAATTGTATTCTGCCATCCCCTGTGGTACAATTTCCCTGCACAGGGAAATGGAAACATTTTTCCTGCTGTTAACAAAATATGATCAACCTGAAGCAATGTTTATAGAAATATGTGTGTTGGATTTGGAGATTGGGTCTCTTCAGACCTCATGCAGTTTAAAAACAAACACTGTTAAAAGAAAACTATTTGAGCCCTATGTCTATGGCAAAGAGGTACTGTAGCTATTCATTCAGTTGTTGGGTTTTAAACAAATTCTTTTATTCCAATTTTACCTCAACATCCCAAGGAGCAGCTAATATTTGAGCTGAATTTTCTTTTTCTTTTTCAGAGCAAATGTGTGGCTTCTTTGATTCATAGTATTTTCTCAATATATAATATGTTTCTGAAATGTGATTTCAGATAAAAGAGTATGGACTTTGGATATAAGTGTATAATCACGTACAAAAGTATCTACAAACATTTTTAGGAGCCCATTTTACACTACCAATATCAAATAAGTGATTTAAGAAGGACTTTTGAAATAATTGAATGCCCTCTTTTCTCCTGAAAATTGTCAGTCTCTCTCTCTCTCTCCTGTTCCTGTTATAGTTTTTACTCAGAAGAGGTGTAATTTTTATTGCCTCATTTAAAAAAGACCCTATAACTTCTTTTTAAATAGTCTTATGCACAGAACAAATGACAGGGAAGAAAAAAACACAGCAGTAGAAATGATAAATCTCATAAATAATAATCAAAGGTCAAATCTAGCAAAGATCAAGGAGCTTTTAAAAAATAATATCTTGGAAAATGTCGAAGAATTGCAGATGATAACATTTTATCAGGCAACCAAACTTAGTAAATAATCTCCAAACTTTCTTACACTGTAACAGGATGAATTTGCTTTGTGCTCAAATACAGTTTGCTACTTTGATGAAGGAAATTTATATAAAGTTAATTGATAGGAAATCAATCATATTATTGTGGGTACTGATCATCAGCCTTGATCCCAACACACTAGATGGGATTAAAATTATACAGCTAAGCAATGGCCATTATTTCAGGAAGAAAGTGATGTTGAGTTAACTGTGGCTTCCATGACAGCCTATAAGAAAAGAGGAAAATGATACAGTAAATGACCCTAAGGTATGAACGGGTCAATGGAACCAGTATGACAGGTAGGGAAAAGAAAAAGGAAGATGATTGTATGCCCACCACACCTCCTCAAACCCAGTAAGATCGTTTGTGCAGTGAAGAGAACCAATAATGAAAATCATGAAGATCTGAAAGATGGGAAAAGACTGGTGCTATCCTTTCAAGTGGTCAAATCACAGGGCATTATAAGTTTAAGGAAAAGTATTGGTAACTAATAAAATCATTCAGGCATTTATAAGAATGACATTTCTAATAACTGAAATAATAGTAAGCAGCACATTCGTTGTGCAAATTTGATTATCTAGCCAGGAAGCACTCTTTAAAGGAACATGAACTTTCAAATACACAAAGATTCAATATGAAGCTAGTTAAATCAATTACAGTACATTTCTTCAATTAAAAAACTATGGAGCTGTGAAAAAGAATGAGAAAGTTCATTATACAGCAATATGGAAAAATATCCAAATCCAATACTAAATGAAAAAAAAGCAAAGTGTGGAACAGTATACATAGTGTGTTGTTTCAATAAAACTGTGTGTGTGTGTCTGTTTGTACAAGAAATATTGTGATAAGCAGAATAATAGCCCCCAGAGTTGTTCATACCCTAATCCTCCTTAAAACCTGTGCATATGTTACCATATATAGCAAAAGGAATTCCCAGGTGTGGTTAAGATTAAGGACCTTGAGATGGGAGAATTATTTTGGATTATCCAGATGTGCCCAATCTAATCATATAAATCCTTAAACCACCCCCCCCCCCCCTTTTTTGGCTGTAGTCAGAGAATCAGGGAAATGGCAGCAGGAGGAAGACTGAATCCACCATGGCTGACTCTGAAGATGGAAGGAGGCCACAAACCTAGGAACACGGGGAGCCTCTAAAAGCTGGAAAAGACAGTGAAACTGGTGCTGCCCTCAAGGCTCTAAAAAGGAATGAGCTCTGCAGACACCCATAGCTTAGCCCAGTGAGGACCATGCCAGACTTTTGACCTACAAGATTGTAAGATATTATACACGGTGTTTTAACTTTGTTGTTATTTGTTACAGCAGCAAGAGCAAATGAATAAACTGTGTAAATATATGTATGTATATATTTGCTTTTATTTGTATGGACTACTTCTACAAATATGCTAAAGGTATTGGGAACATTGCTTTCTACGAAGCAAGTATTGAGCAGCAGGACAAAGATGTGGATAGGTGACTTTTATAGTATATATTTTTGTACCTTTCAGATTTGAACCACCTAAATTCATCTGTGCCCAAAATAAATAAATACAATAGCATTGTCTACCTTCCCATATTTTGAAGGGTATGGGCCATATCAAACTGGTGTGCAATAAGCCATCACATTCTTAAATAACTTAGTAAAATTTTGATGAGAAATGTACTGATTATTGGCCAATCCGAGGATAAGAGTTTTGCTGGGATATTGATTATGAACAAATAAAGGCTTATTTTGTTATTTTTATTTATATTTTCTTGTGACTCATTTCTTTTTCTAAAGCAACTTCTAGGTGATTTTCTATTTATTTCAAGCAAATTTCAAGGTGAGTTAATTCATTACCACCCATCCAGTCATTCAACATTTATCAATGTCCATCAGTGCTGGGAACTGGAGATTCAGAGATGAGTCTGATATAGTCTTTGATGTTAAGAATTTCCACCAAGAGATACATCCTTAAGCAAATAATTATAGCAAAGTGTGAGAAATTCTATAAAAGAAATGATATGGGATTACAGAAGAATAATCCAGGAACACCATTTTGGCAGGAAAATTATGGATTAGAATAATTCTGCTGGTAGTCAAACTTTCTCCTTTATGGAAATTAGTAAAAATAAAGAAAGACTCTTCCTCAAGTTTCTTTACAACCATCTGTTACAAAACTGTTGTAATAAACATACAATTCTATGCATTACAAAGGGAACAATGACCCCTATATTAGTGAAATTCAGAAGTGGCAGTCCAGGTTGCAAGAGGCAGTAATATTTACCCTGTAGGATCCATCTTGATATCCAGTAGGCCTCATGTCTCATTTTCAGTCTTCTTATGCATAATAAACAACATCAAAAAGACTAATAGATAAGTCAGGTTTTTTTGTTTTCAGAAATGTAGATTTCCTCTTCTCAAGAGTAAAAATAAGTGATGCTATTCTGCAAAAAATATGATACTCAATGACCTAAATATTAATGGCTGTCCTAAATATTCTCTTACACTAAATGTCTCCTGTAATTGGAATATGTACAGACAATAAATGAGAAAGGAAATTTTAGTTACATGGACAGCTTGATTTAAGATAGGACTGAAGGCTAATATTGAATTAACCTTAAAAACAGTCTCATTACAGCTGCTCAGACTCAAGCAACTTCCGTATTAAGGGAGCTTTAGGATGTTTGTTGGCCCCAGTTGGGCATTAGGATGGAGGAAGAGGTGACAGAGGATGATTCCCCAGATCAAGATAGACTCATACATAGATTTGGCATTTAACATTGTGATTTTCAAATTGAAAATACCAACTTTAATTTTCTTATCTCCTTTTGGATCCTATTTTCTAGAGATATGAAAATGTATTTCATACATTATAAGTAAAGTCAGAACTTCTTTCCCCCCTCTACCCAATTTTTGGATATTTCAGGAGAGAGTGAATATGGATCTGAATTATACAGATACGAATCGGTAGATTAATCAGCCCCTCTCTCTCTCTCTCTCTCTCTCTCTCTCTCTCTCCAATGTGTGCAGCAATAGCCCCTAGGGACTGTGAAATACTTGTTTGTGCCTTCTTTCTGTTTCCTGACAGCTCATTCAAGAACTTGTTGGGCAGCAAGATTTGTTTTCTAATTATAAATCTATATTATAAGCTTCCCTTCCCTTCAGCTATTAGGATTTCCCTTCCTCAGACTTCATCAGACATTTAAGTCAACCCTCCAAATAAATGATTAACCCATGTAAAAGTCTTACACAGACATTCACTGAAAAAAAAAAAAAAATTCCGTGGACCTCTACTGTGTGCCAGGAACAGCACTGAATCTTAGATTGCAGGATGCTGAAAGGCCTACAAAGATACCAAAGTGAGTCTGACTCGAGACCAATTCCCTGATCTCCCTGACTCAGTTTTCATACTTTGGAGAAAAAGGAGAGTATTGACTCCCTGGTTTTTGAGTGTATGCATATCACTTTGCACACTACCTAGCAGGAGGTAAATATGTGATTGCATTTATTAAATAATTCTATCTACAATTGGTGTTGTGGGATTTAAGATTAGAAAGGGATTATCTCTTTGTGTACAAAATCAAGGGTCTGTCCCTCTTTTGATAACACTTTGTCCTCAGACCACAGGATCCAGAATGAATATAGAGGTCTTAATAGACGTGAGAGCAAAGTGTAAAATTCATCCACTTACTCCTTTGGTCAGAATGGCTAAGGAGATGACTTTTGGGTAATTTTGAAATGTCAGTGCATCATATTTTCATGCCAGTACATAACATGTGGGAATGTGCTTCTTATTCTATTTAACACAGAGTGACCTTGTCTATTGATTTAATGAGGAAATTATACATGCTGTACTTTCCTATTTAGCAAAGGTGTTTGCTCTGAAGGTATATCAAAGGAGTATATTACCATGAGGAGTTGGGTGCAGCAAAGCCATATGGCAGAGAAAAGGCCACAGCAATACAGCAGATGACCTGTGGTGTCTCAGACGAGGCAGATAGACGGGCATTTTGAAAAGTGGCAAAAGGGGTTAGCCACTGGGCAGCAGACATGTGTCCAGGAAATGGTGGCCTTGTTACCTCATATCCATTTACAGTGCCTATTACTTGACACTGTTAAAAATCCAGGAAATGTGTTTTGCATTGGGCCAAGATGAAAATGAGGGAAAGCCAATAGAGTAACTATTAATATAATTACAAAGAGACCTGTTTGATCTATGCTTCATATGCCCATATGGCTGGGTGTTCAATGGACTTCAGTAGTCAACACTCTCCTAATAATCCCTGTTAATTAGATAATAGGAACTTTC
Organism: Tapirus indicus; assembly: GCA_031878705.1. Taxonomy (NCBI): domain Eukaryota; kingdom Metazoa; phylum Chordata; class Mammalia; order Perissodactyla; family Tapiridae; genus Tapirus; species Tapirus indicus. The sequence goes on along the minus strand of CM062927.1, from coordinate 23,046,982 downwards.
TCGCATTGCGACAACAGAGATGTCTGACTCACTCAAATTAAACCAAGCTAATTTCGTTAAACGCTGAGATACCAGATGGCCCCTAAGGTACACTCTGGTACACAGGCAGAGGAATCAGTGCCTTTGTGATCTGTGATCTACTTTTTTGGGCTGGGAAAACATTTTTGTGGAAAGTCTTTTGGAAGCCAAGAAACTGATACTCATTGTCTTGTTTCCTGTCCAACAAAATTAGATATTTGTAGGCTTATGTGGATAAATATATATTTGCATGTCTATTTGTACACTTAAATATGGTAAAAGAGCTCCACCACTAAACTCAATGCTTTCTAAAGAGTGTGTGATCCAGGTTGCAGAGCAATATGACGGCACACCCTTACCTTTTTTTCTCTCCATCTCCACAGAAGTCTATGTTTTTAAAAAGATGGGATATAAGAATTGGAGGGGATTTTAGAATTTCAGCTAGTAGACACACTCAATTTGTGTATGGAAGACTAAGAACTAGAGAGAAATGGCCTATATGTGATCAAAAAGTGAGTTAGTGTCAGAACCAGGAGCTAAACATTTTTCTCCCTCTGAATAAAGAACCATTTACTTAAAAAAAAAACAGCTTTATTGAGATATAATTTATAAACCATAAAATTTATCCTTTTAAAGTGTGCAATTTGTAGGTTTAACTGTACCTTCCTAGCAATATCTGAAGCTATGACACCTACCTGTCAGCACCTTTCTCATCCACAAATCATATTTAAGATTTGAGAACAAAAACATCCAGCAGAAGCCCTGATCATAATAAAAGTTCTTTAAACATGAGCTATCCTTATGTGCTAATAACTCTGCTCGGTTCCTGTTCACGCATTCAGCAAATACTTTTGAGCACCTTCTATGTGCATGAAACTGTTCTCGGCACTCGTTGTAAACCAACGAACCAACCAAAAAAACATCCCTGCCTTCGTGAAGCTACATTCCACAAAGGGAAGTGAGAAAATAAACAATATGCCAATTATGTAACATTTTAGACAATGCTAAGTGCTGTAGGAAAAAAACAGAAATCAGAACAGAGTAAAGGAGATGGATGTGTGGATGTATACAGATGCGAGTGGGGAGGGAAGATTAGAATTTCAAATAGGAAGGTCAGTGTAAGCCTCACTGAGAAGGTGACATTATACATTTAAATACTCAGACCAATCCTTTAAGGGATGCATTTAAGTACGTATTATTAACCTCCTTTGAAAATTAATTCTATTAAAATATTGCACGCACACAGAGAACAAGTGTATAGCTCAATGAATTTTCACAAAGTGAATATGCCTGCTAAAATTCATATTTTTTTAGATGATGAAACCGATGCTGGAGGAAGGTAGGTAATGAGACTAAGACCACACCACTCACAAGCGCCAGAGAATAAATATAAACTCATGTGACCTGGGAACCTCCGCACTTAGCTATTGGTTCAAGTTCTCTCAAAGAGGAGAAGTCAGTGGTGGACTTCAGACTGGGAAAACCAGATTGGAAGAGAGGTGCAGGGGACTCAGTATGGAATAGCTGAACTGTTTCACTGAATGGGGCAATTTCAGCTTCCTGAATAACAGTGGAAAGGAATTTAGAAGAAACTTGCTGGGGCATCCCTGTCGCTGATAATATAGACAATGCTGCTATGTCTTCAAGTTACCACAGAGTGGCAGTGTTTTAGAGCTTAACTAAAGTTAGCTGCATTCAAAAGTTCCCAGTCCAGCCCTCTTTGAGAACCTAATAGGTCTTTCCCCTCCAAACAATATTTTACAGATCACAGGCTCTTACATAGAAAAACATTTATATTTGTATGAAATTTACTTTTGTGTGGAAAATAATATAAACACAAACTCTTAGGTAATGCAACAGTCTCTGTTGCATATGTACTCGATATCTCATTTATCATACAAAATAAAATACTATAATTGCACAACATTTGCTATTAAAGCTATACCGTAGATTCCTTTTGTTTGGCTGTGCTGGAGTTCCTGGTAGCAGAGCAATACTTTTGCCAAGAAAAAGTAGAAAGAGAAGATTGAAAAATTTAAAAAATACTATCTGAAGACATAGGAGGCAACCAAGAATTGAGGGATGAAGATCTAAGCAGAAAGGAGATTCACAGAGATGATAGTTGCATTTTGTCATTCACTCTTCCCCAGGTTTCACCTGGAGACATTTGCTTGGTCTTTAGCTGTGATGAGCAAGAGGATAAGAAGCCAAGCCAAGAGCAGCTGAAATATGCAGTGGAGCTTTTGGTGGCGACAGTGTGCTGGGACAATCATTGGAGTTTAGGATCTGTCAATGATGAGGGCCCCAGATAAATACACTAAGAATGGGAGCAAACCAGTGTTTGAAGAACATGCTTTCTTTTAAAGTCTAAACTTATGCCTTAAATCAGCTAAGTCTCTCATTAGACTGTATTACTTTACTGCTTAACTACTTGCCAGAGGATAATAAAATCCTCTTGTATAAAGACAACACCATTGAAAACCTTTACAATATTTTAAATGTAATGTCTGTCATTCAGTGACAACTTATGAGAATTAATAAAATCAAGACAAAAATTTTTAAAAAGGTGGATTGCTAGGTGATCCAGATAACAAGTTTGTCATATGAGCCTTAAAATAAGATTAATATGTTAAAGAAAAGGAAAAGATGAGATGGAGAATTTTACCAAAGAACTGGGTTCTTTAAAAAAACAAGGACTCAAGTTGAATTTCTAGAATTAAAACAAATGATAATAGCTGTTAAGAACCACTACCACCACTACCCCAACAAAATCGGTTAAACAGCATATTGGACCCAAGTGAAGAGAGGCTTAGTGAATGAGAAGAGGACCAGTAGAATATATACAGACTAAAGTTCACAGAGAGAGAGAGAGAAAGGGGGGAAAAAGAAAAACCAAGAATGTGTAAGATGACTATGGTACATGATGAAAAGTTCTAATATATGTATGCATCATTGGAGACCCATATGGAGAGGATAAAAAAATGAGAGAGGAGCTTTATCCAAAGAAGTAAAAGCCAAGATATGTTCTAAAACTGATGAATGACATCACCTTACATATTCAAGAAACTCAGAGAACCTAAACAGGACAAACATGAAAAGAACCATCCCTCGTCACATCACAGTCATACTTCTGAGCACCAAAGACAAGGAAGAAATTGTAAAAGCAGTCCAGGAAGGGGGATAAGAGAGATTATAGAGCAATAATAAGATTGACATCTGACTTCTAAGTAAAAAGGTGGAAGCACAGTTCAATGGGATGCCAGATTTTAAGTACTGAAGGAAAATTATTGGCAAAGTAGAATTGTATACACAGAGAAAATATCTTTCAAACATAAGGGAAAAATAAAAAAATGTTTCCCAAAATATAAAAACATAGAATTTGTTGCTAGAGAACAAACTGAAAGAAATAGTAAGGGAAGTTCTTCAGTCAGAAAAGGTGTACATCACTAATTGACATTGGTCATAAGGGGATCCTTTCAGATTCCATGTCTACTCGGACAAGGGAAACAAAAGAAAAAATAAATGAGTGGGACTTCATCAGACTACAGAGCTTCTACAAGACAAATGAAACCAGGATCAGAATGAATAGACAGCCCCCTAGCTGGGAGAAAATATTCGCAAATTATTTATCCGACAAAGGATTCATCTCTGTAATATATAAAGAATTCACACAACTGAGCAACAAAAAACCAAACAACCTGATGAAAACATGGGCAGAGGATATGAACAGACATTTTTCCAAGGAAGATATACAGATGACCAATAGACAGATGAAAAGATGTCCAACATCACTAATCATCAGGGAAATGCAAATCAAAACTACGGTGAGATATTACCTTACACCTGTTAGAATGGCTATAATCACCAAGACAAAAAACAACAAATGTTGGAGAGGTTGTGGAGAAATGGGAACCACAATTCACTGCTGGAGGGAATGCAAACTGGTGCAGCCTCTATGGAAAACAGTATGGAGATGCCTCAAAAAATTAAAAATAGAAATACCTTATGATCCAGCAATCCCACTCTTGGGCATCTACCCAACAGACATGAAATCAACCATCACAAGAGGCGTATGCACCCCTATGTTCATTGCAGCATTATTCACTATAGTCAAGAAGTGGAAGCAACCCAAGTGTCCCTCAACTGATAATTGGAAAAAGAAGATGTGGTATATACATACAATGGAATACTACTCAGCCATAAGAAAAGACAAAATTGTCCCATTTGCAACAACATGGATGGACCTAGAGGGTATTATGTTAAGTGAAATAAGCCAGAGAGAGAAGGACAAACTGCATGATTTCACTCATATGTGGAATATAAACGAACACACGGATAGAGAGAACTGCTTGGTGGTTACCAAGGCAGGGGGGGGTTGGGCACAAGGGGTGAAGGGTTGAATCCACATAGTGATGGACAAAAAATAATGTACAGCTAAAACCCCACAATGTTATAAACTATTAAGACATCAACAAAAATTAAAATAAAAAAAAGAAAAGGCATACATATGGAAATGCAGGAAGAGTGCAGAGATCCAGAAAGACTATATAGAGAAATCTACATGAATATTGACTATAAAAAATAACAATAATAATTATTGTAGTCAATATTCATGTAGGTTTCACTATAATACTTCCAAACGTACACAGTATGAATTCTAAGATTCATGTTTTCTTAAATACAACATAAAAAGAACTAACTAAAATGTAAAGATTGGCAAGTTGTACTGTCTCATAAAAAGATAGCACCAAGGGAGTAAAAAGACAACCCAAAGAGTAAGACAACACACACACACACAGATACAAACACACATGCACATACACACACAAGACTCCATCCTTCTTGTAGCCGTAAAAAAAGAACTGAATTTCAATAAAAGAAAACAGACAATTCAATTAAAAAAAAAACTTGGCAAATGACATCAGTAGACAATTTTCTGAAAAGAATATCCAATAGCAAATATATTTGAAAAAGGACTCAACATTAACGTCAATAATATAACACTACATGCCAATAAGAATAGTTAAAATAATAATTTAAAAAATCCTAGAAGATATCAAGTGTTGGTAATGATGTGAAAAAGCTGAACTCTCATACAATACAGGTGGGAGTATAAATTGGTACAACTACTTTAGAAAACTCTTTGATAAAATTTACTGAGGTTGAACATATACGTCTTCTATGACCCAGTTGTTCCACTCCTAGGAATATAACCAACAGAAATGTGTATATGTGTGCACCAAAATTATTACTACCAAATTTATACAGCAACATCATTCATAATAGCCCCCAAGTGAAAACTTCTAGAATGCCTATTTGCAATAGAATAGATAAACAAATTGTGTACTATTCACATACTGGTACACTATGTAAGAAAGAGAATGAAGAAAGTATGGCTTTCTGCAAGAACATGGATGAATCTCGTATAAAGAGTAGAAGAGAAGAAGCCAAAGTCAAAAGATGATATATTTCACAAGTCCATAGATATCAAGTTCAACATCAAGCCAAAATAATGGTATTAGGACAGAAAGTCTTTAAAGAGAGGGGGTAATGACTGGAGGTGGGAGGGAGAGATGTGCAGCATGACAATCGTATAATTTTTGATTAGGGTGATACTTACACAAGTATTTTCCATTTGTGAAAACTTCCCAAGGTGTACACTTAAGATTTTTGCACTTTTCTGTACTCATGCTTCACTTTACTAACTGGTTCATTTTTTAAATGATAATATAATCAGAGTCGTGTCCCATCACAAGTTTATTTATTTATTGTTTTAACTAACAATCACTGTCGAGTAATGAAATGTGCCCAGGATTAAGTTTAGCGTTTATGTAAAGTGGGTTGAAAGCAGGTTGTCTGGATTTGAACATCGGCTCCTTCAATTATTATATCTGTGACCACAGGCAATGTACTTGAGCATCAGTTACTGTAAAATTGGAATACTAATAATTCCTTCCTCACAGGGCAGTTTTTGAACTAAATGAAATGATCTTTGCCAAGGACTTCATGAAATGTTGAGTACTGCATAAACATTGGTTGTTATTAATTACTGAAAAGCATGGACTCTGCCTCCAGTTATGCTTTGTATAAGTTGAATGACTTTCATTAAATCATACTCTGTGCTCTTATAACCTCATTAATTCAATAATAGAACTGGTTTATTAAGCTTACAGAGTTTCTGAGGATTAAACTTGATGCTGTATAAGATAATGCTTTATAATCTGCAAAGTTCTATAAAAATGGAAGGAAGTATACTGAAAGATATATTTTAGTACAAAGATCAATAAAAATATAACAATTTAAAAAAACAGAAGAAATAATGTTATCTGATATTTCAGTAAATGTTCTGTGTAATTGTCAATGTTTTCTGATGATAAGGTCTGTGATATCCAACAGATACAAATTTGGCATAAAATATGAGGGAAACACACACGGCAATAGAAATTACAGAAAAGGCTGATATAACAACAAAAGAAGATCATTTTGGAATATCAAGGCAGTGTAATTTATTACTTCTATTTTCCAACCACTTTAAATAGGGTTCAAAACAAAAAGAAACTAGAGATTTGGTTCCAGTGGTATAGTTGGGCATTTTTTCTTTCATTCTCTATTTTGATGATCTCAGTTCAGCTGTCAGGATAAAACTGAATATAAGAATAAGATGAATGCACACACACATGCTCACTGAGAAACCAGAGTTAGTACTTTCCATGATGTTCAATTGTCAGTGGTGTTTGGTAGGTCCTTATATTACTCACTACAGCACAAGATGCCACAATTGAGGGGAAATTGAGTTTTCTCCTGCTACAGACACAGCCAGTAGTTCTAAAGACTCATTAATTTAAACTGATGGCTATAGGCAAGTGCTAATCTCCAGGGTAGATCCAACGCCTGGTTTATGACATAAAATTTAAAATAACAGCTCACTTGCTTCTGTTTTTTTCTTATCTTAAGAACTGCAAAAGTATGGCGATATGCACAGCTCTCCTATAAATTGTCTCTTCCCACAAACATTATGGATTACTTTTTTTATTCAAAACCTAATGTTCCTTTTCAAAATGAGGGTCATTATAAACTCCAGCCTGCAATTGAGAAATAGAATGGTCTGGTGTCCATGCACACAGAATCCTCAAATATACACTTGATGTTCAACGGATCACATCAATATAATGCAAAAAATTATTGAAATACTATCATATGCAAACACTGATGACTCAAGGATAACTAAGAAAGACAATCTTTGGAATGATCTAGAAAAAAGAAAACCATAAAAATAATTAAATAATAAAAGAGAGTGAATTATTTTCTCTTTAATACTACCCTAAAGAATAACCAGTGTGAATGATAAAAATCTCAGAATTTATCACTATGTATGTGTGTGTAAAACACATATGATTTTCATAAATGGGGTCATATAATGTACTATTTTACGCCTTAGATGTATGATCCACAATATAGGTTGAACTTCAATTATCAGGGTGTAACTAGGAATAGCATCTATTTTTATCTGCATAGCATTCCACTGGATTTACGTATAAGAGTTTATTGAATCCCTTAGTAATTACCATCACATTTCAGTAATATATATGACAGTTGATTTGGCTGTTGTGATTCCTATAGTCATTTTAATGTCAGGTATAAAAATGAATAATAAATCAGTGGCGAAGATTAATGTGTTTCAATTTAAAAGTTAGGAGACATGGAGGAGGTATTTCTCTTCTTTGGGCTTTAGGTTTCTGATTTATTTAATGGATATCTATGTTGAAATTAGAAGAAATGACTTAAGCGCCCTCCTTTTGGGACAATCTATGACTCTAAGGGATAGATTATTCTTTTAATAAAGATATGTTTCAAATTATTTGTAATATTAATTTGTTTAATTATGGCCCATGTTTTTCATAAGTGGTTTGAAGATATCTAAGAATATACACAATCAATTTCAAATACATTTGTATTTATAGTAAGTTAAGTCGCAAATAGGGAACGTAAAAATTAGAGTGGAAGGTAAAGCCCCAGGGATATCTGATTTTGAGAATGCATGTCAGAGTGTGTTGCACTAAGATACAAATTTGACTTTCAGTTTCTGAGAAGCCAGAACAACAAAGAAAACACAATCAGCACAAAAATACTTCCAGAAAAATATAGTAGCTTGAGAAACTTTCAAACTAACAGAAGGAAAACACACATATTTGCAGATACACACATACTACCAAATTTAAAAATGTCTCTAAGTCACTAAAGGTTTAATTTGTCTCCTTCCTAGTTACCAATTCTAATTCAGGCAGTGTATTCACCTAACAACCAACATACAATTCAGCTGCATTCAGATTAAATCAGTCCATTAAAGACCAACTTGTAAATTACCCGCAGTTATGTGACATGACAGAGGTACTAGTGAACGCAACAGTGGCAATCATACTGCCATATATAAATGTATCAAATCAACATGTTGTATACTGTAAACTCATACAATGTTACATGTCAAATGTTTTTCAGTGAAAAAAAAAAAGAGAGAGAGTCTGGGACAGGTTAAAGGTAAATGAGAGTTTCTGTAACCTGTGAGTACTCAGTCATGGGTAAGTAAGGACTACAGGTGGGGGTAGGATTTAAAATTAACAAAGTTTATTTGAATTTCCTTTGGTCATTGTGGATCTTTGGAATCTCAGATGACCATAATGAACTAGGACATTACACCAACTGCCCTGGATGGCTTGTGGGAGCATGTCATTCATCTGAGCAGTGGCTCCCTGAACAAATTGTACAAGGAAATGGTGGGGTGTGTACTGCCACTTAAAACAGGACGCCACTGGTGATAAGGCTCCTGAAAAGTGGTTTCTCAAAAAGATATGGTTGCCACTAAGGCTGAAATGGTGGCCATGGTAGCAGTGGTTTTAGAAGAAACTATTTTGAAATAATATAACTATTTTTTAAATTCACATGTTGTAAAAATTAGCTGAAAAAGCGGTCGTATCCCCGTACTAGGAAAGACGACTGTCCACATTAGTTGGCACCCGACACAAAGAATTCACAAAAAAGAGGGGGGTAACTAGCACAGCAAATATAAAAGTGGTACTTTTTAAAAGAGTATCAACGACTACAATTTCATCCTAGCTGCAAGGTAGATAGTTGTTTATGGTTGCAGTTCAGCCATCCACAGACAATATGATAATATTAATGATAAACAGAAAAACAACAAACAAAGAAAAAAATCAATAAGCCAGGCTGGGTTCCCCAAGCCATGGCATCTACCTTCTACAACATCTCTGTTTTGAGAACTAAGAATATTTCTTCAATATGTTCCAAGAGCATATAAAGGAGATGAAATGATTAATAATTGATCAAATTTTTTTATTTCTTAACCCCTCTCGATCACTAAGGTCCAGATTATTAAGATCTAAGATTTATTTCCTTGTAAAGAAGGAAAAAAATATTTAGCATAAAAATGAGCATAGAGTTCAAGCAGTGAAAGAAGAATATAATCATAAAAAAGTCTGCAGGGAATAGAAATGTATTTCAGCCACGTCTGTTTTGTTTACTTCATAAAATATAAAGAAAACATGGCTTAACTGAGTTGAGAGGTAATATGTATTATAATATCTAATAGATGAAAATACTGGATGAGAGGGGTAAAGAAATAAAAAGTCATCAAGGAATCACTATTTTTACTGCACATTTAAATGTTTCCAGGTAGCCCAAATTCTGCACATACTTGATTTTGGAATATGGAGAAAAAGTTTGAGGAAATATCTCAGAATGAAAATAATCAGAAATGAAAATAGAAAGGAAATTATCAGTTCATTTCACTTATTCAGTAAAACTCAGAGATTGGAAGGGTAGTTAATGGCCAGTCAGTTTACACAATATATTGTTCCTTTACTACAGAAAAATTGAAATCTACAGACTGAAAGATTATCAGGATATCTGGCAACATTAATGAAACAAGACTATCTTTTGAAAATTTCCAATTCATTATAGAAGAGATAATCTGAAATCAACTGTGTGGAAAACATTAGATATCAAAAAAGAATCAAAAAGTCTTGTCTCAGACTTTTCATCTGCACTACTACATGCCAGAATATAATGGAGTAACCTTTTAAGTACAGTGGTGCAAAAGTTATGAAACTTAAGTTTTCTTCACAGGCAAATTTTCATTCACATATAGTGGCATTATAAAGATGTTTCTAAACCCTTCAAAAACTCAGAAAACTTGGAGCCGGCCTGGTGGTGTAGTCATTAGGTTTGTGCACTCCGCTTCAGTGGCCTGGGATTAGTGGATTCAGATCCCGGGCACACACCTATGCACTGCTTATCAAGCCATGCTGTGGCAGAGTCCCACCTTAAAGCAGAGGAAGATGGGCACGGATGTTAGCCCAGGGCCAATCTTCCTCAGCCAAAAGAGGAGGATTGGCAACAGATGTTAGCTCAGAGCTAGTCTTCTTCACACACAGGCACACCAGAAAACTTGATGAATATATACTTTCCAGAAAAAGTAAACTAACAAATTAACAAATAGTTGAAATATTTAATTCAGCCAATTGATGGAAGAATCAAATTTACGACTCAAGAATAACGTAGGGAACTTCTCCATGACAACGTGACAATCAGAATGAAGCTAAGAGTAATAATGATTATTTAATTATATCATTGACTATTATTAGAAAAAAGGATAAAAACGTAATGAAGTTTTGAAAAAATACATAGTTTTTATATAATAATAATGAACAACAACAATAATAATAGTTGCCACTCCTTTCTTATTTTCTCGTTCAGATTATAAAAATTATGACAAATCCCCGGGAAATTGGTGTTTGGGAGCCTTTTGTAGTTCTGGGGCCCTATCTTCGTAATTACATCAATGCAAACAGCAGCCTCTAAAGATCTTTTCAGAAAACAGCCTCTTTGAAATCAAGATATTAATCTTGGCTCTGAAATATTAGGAATTGTGTATCTGATTCTAGGTCCCTACCTGAGTATGTTTACAGCTAAAAGCAAAAAAGACTCAAAGGGTCACTAGAAATCAATGGAAGATGTGAACATAAGCCAACGCCAGGACTTTCAAACAATTCTGTCTAAACTATAGATCATCTCTCAGTTTTTTATGGAAGAGAGAAATTTTAAAGTTTTTCCACCTAGGGAATTCCATTCCACTCATTAAGAAATGTTTTATAATAGAAACAAAATGTAAATAACCTAAATTTTAACAGTAGGATAATTGTTATGATTTTATTGTGGATGTGTGCCATTACTTATCTCTTCTGGAAATTACAGTAGGGTCTGAATAATGAATCTCGGGTCTCTCACATGATTTGTGTGTGTGCGTGGAGGAGAGGAGGCATGGGATGCAGGAAAAAGAATTTGAAGAACTTAGGTAAAGTTCCACTGAAAAGGTGATCTTCATCCAAAACTTGGATTTGGCAAATAAAAACATAAAAAGAGAAGTAAGCATAAAAAGAGAGGCAGGCAAATATATGCATAATTTGGGGCTTTATGTTTAGAGAAGTGAGCAACAAATTTGGAAACATAGATGGGGCTGGAGTTTTAGGGACTTCAGATATAAGTCACTGAATTTGGGTTTTTATCAATTCTACACCAATGTTCGTTAACAATATCTCCTTTCTCCATCCTAGCAATACACCTGGTGTATAATGTTCCATGTTTGACTCTCTTCTATGAACATATAATGATATATTTTTTAATGGGATACATATTATAATACATATTAGGTTATTCACATTTCATTATTTACTCTCTATAATTTCCCCCTTTTCCTGTCCAACCCATCTTGACATACTAGATAATAATGAAGTTGAGATCTGCTGCTGGACTCAAATTAAAACCTTTGTAAATCACTCCCTTCTTAGAAGTCATCCTTTTCAGGAAAAAATATGATAACCGTGTTATTTGAAATGAAATGGGTAACAGGGTGACCAAATAGCCCTTTATGACTTTTCAATTATTTACTCTCCCACATTGCAAAATGGAAACATCACTAAGCAAAGCCCATGATATGGATTTTTAGTCAAGTGTTAAGGAGAGCATACATTATCGTCTGCCTGGGATCGTTCTGATTTATCTCTGTTTTCCTGGTGTAATTCATGATAGTGTCCTCTTTCACTCTCAAAATTTCTGGACTATAAATTATGTAGTCACCCTAGCAAAACTATCTTAATAAATTTTTCAGAACATTTTGATGTAAACTCTAAAAATATGATGTCAAAAAACTATGTATATAAACATTTAGGTAAATATTAAAGCACCCAATGAGAGGATTAAATATATGAAGACATATATGGAAATCTAATTCAGAAAGAATTTTGAGTCTACAGTTATTTTCCTCACTTTAACATTTGTCTTTGGAATGATTAGTTTTCCTTTGAGATGATTGTAAATGATCAATTTACAAATGACAATAGTACTATTGCTAATAAAACAACAACAACATACCAATAATAGCCTGTGACCAATAACTCTATACGTAGAATTTCAGCTGAAGGAACAAAATAGCACACTAAGAATTTGGGGGGAATGTGAATCACAGTGAATATTTTCTAAAAAGAGTAAAATGAAACATGGAAAAATGAAAGGAAAGGAGAAAGAGAGAGAAAAAAGGGAATGCATTGAGATAATTAGTAAAATCTTTAAACGTCTCAAATAACAGTTAGTAAATAAGTGTATGCCATAAATCATTAAATCTTATGTTTATGAATAGTGAAAATTATTGAAAAATAGTGATGACGCAACTACCTTTGCCTATGCAAAATTAATATGAAAAAAGGAATTCACAATTTCTATATATTGCCTTAAGAATTTTCAAGTTTTCTATAATGAACTTGAGCATCACAGTCAAAAATTCTAAATATTATTTACAACATAGGAATTTTTTATAACAAAACTTTATAAAGAAGGGACATTTTATTGTCCCTGATATTTATTGTAAACCAACCTGCCATTTACAACTTAAATATAGGGGAAATATTCCATCCCATTGAGTTCAGTGTGATTGAGCTCACCTGTGTGATATAAAATGCATTTTCTATTAGTTTGTGTGGCTATAAATTCAATAAAAGGAACAGCAGTCTTCCCCACAGAATGCTCACCTACTGTAGTTTTCAGCTTATTATAGAGCAAAGAGGAACAAAATACTCATAGTAACAATGTATTTTTAATAGGTTCTCAAGCTGTCCCTTTCACAAAGAGTTGTGGCTGAATACAGATGTGGCTGCTGTGAGGTTTTATATCGGTGGATGGGCTGAACAAAAACCAGGTAGGGAGACATTTATCCGACACAAATGCGTGGGCTTCTCAGGCATAAAGCCTACTGATTTTGCCACTGGGTTACTAGCTCTGTTTTCCCTGAATGTGGCTCAAATTTCATGGGCAAAATGCTTTCTGGAAAGCAAAGCAAAGATTATCAAACATAAGTGTTAGAAATAAAGGAGGATATGTAGGGGAATTGACTAATTCACAAAGAAACATTTCAGAGATAAATGATAAACATCATCATAGATTCAGATGAGGTAAGTACTCATCAATTTAAATTTCATATTTAAAATGTAAAGTTTAAAATTAGGTATAATAACACACAATTACATTTGGAAAGAGTGTTTCCTCCTCCTAGTGGCTGGATGTAAGACTAAAAAAAATCTCCTTTGTCTCACTCAAACCTTACAATTTCAGAGCTCATTCCAATATTTTCTTTTACTTGAAAATGGTATAAAGTCCTTAAATCTAATTAAAGAACGGTCTTTAGGTAAAGCAAAAGGTTGAGAACCAATGTAAATGTCTAAGACTATCAGGCAATTAACAAAATTAAGGGAGAAGGACTTAATGTTTGCTGTCTGCAATTTCTAGTTTACCTTCTGATTTCCTACTTGTGAGAGTGCAAAAAAATTTTCTTTACTATTAGAAAATACAACAGTGTTAGTGGGGTCTTTAATGGTAACAGATTATCTCTTTTAACATATGGAAGATAATAGGGAGTGGCAGGGATTACGGCAAATCTAAAGGCAGGTAGGGAGAATATTATTCAGCTCCAGTGGATTGTTGCTATGAAAGAAGGTGGGTCCAGTGCTGTCAGAGCTTCAGATATTCCAGGAGATTCTCAAATATAAGTCCACATTGAGAATAACAAACTTTTACGTTGAAATATAACATAAAATTGGATTTTTACATTGTAAAACAAAATATAGCATGATGTGGAACATCTGTTTGCATTCTCTGATCTGACACTTAAATATACAACTTAAATATGGATCGTTCAAAGGCAGTATAGGTCATGGTTAAAAGCATGAATGCTGGAGCCCAAGTGCCTCTGATGGAATTTGAACTTCGTCAGGTACAGGTAGTTTGACCTTTGGGATTATAATAGTATGTAGTTATTTCACAGGGTCATTGCGAGGATTAAGTGAATTTATACATGCAAAGCCCTTAAGAGAGCACACAGTATTAGGGATTATTCAGTTGCTGATTGGGTAAAGAGGAACCTCGTAAATTTTTGCTTGCAAAGGGTAAGGAAAAGCATTCTTTCTTTCTTTATCCATAGACTATAGTGCAGAATAGGTGTTCATAAAAGTTTTGTTGATTGTGCAATTATGGAAAAAGCAGCAACTTTAGAACTGGAAAGACCTGGGTTCAAACCATTGCTATGATCCTTAATAATTGTGTGACCTTGGATCTTGAACTTTCTGAAAATTGGGAATAGCGATACCTAATTTAATAGCATAGTGATGAAGATTAGAGTTAAAATATCTGTAATAGGCAGTAATCCATATGGCTTTTATCCATATGACACCTCTGGTGTCATCCCTATGATTATGTTACCTTAGGGGCAAAAGGATTTTGCAGATGTTATTAAGGTTACAAATTAGTTGTTCTTAAAATAGGAAGATTATTGGGGGTTGGGGGAGAGTCTAATGTGTTCACATGAGCTCTTTAAAAGCAGAATTTTCTCCTTCTGGTGGAAGAAGGAGAAGTCAGAGAGATTTGAAGCATGTAACAGGCTTGACGCCCTGTTGCTGGCTTTGAAGATGGCAAGGTGAAGGGGGTCCTATAGGAAGGAATTCAGGAGACCTCTAGGAGCAGAGAGCAGCCTCCAGCTATAAGCCAGGAAGGAAATAGGGATCTCTGATCTACAATCCCTTGGATTGAACTGGATTTGGCCAAGAATCTGAATGAAATTAGAAGCAGATCCTTCCCCAGAGCCTCTAGGGAAGAGCCCAGCCAGGCTGAAACCTTGATTTCAGTTTTGCGAGAACAGTGAGCAGAGAACCCAGGTGAGTCCACCTGGACTTCTAACCTACAGAATGGTAATCGGATATAGTATATGGTTATTCTGCAGCCAGTAAGCTCATGGCAATTGTGTACACTGCAATAGAAAACTAATATAGCATGTAAATTGTGTGACATTTAGTAGCTACATATTAAATGTTAGCTATTATTATAATTAGATATTTGTTCAATGTTTCAAGATTGAAAGTTTGGTGTTAAAACTCTTCCAAAGGAAAGAATTATCCTAGACATGGTCTCCTATTTCTTTTCTCCTCTTAAGTTTCTCAATGCTGAGATTAAAAATAGATACTTTACAGAAGCAGGAACATCAAGACAGTGGAAAGGAGTGTGGGAAAAGAAAACTAAATGAACTATTCCTGTGAAAATTGAATCACTCAGGATGTATCGTTCCTGGAGATCTTTAGTGGCAGAGCTAATCAACGCTTTTCTGGGATCATTTTTGACATGTCTAGTCCTTCCTGAATTGATTGGGAATATATCTAATTTTATTTTGTATTGGATTAGAATTTTATGTTGTATTGCTATTTTGAAAATATGTGCATACTTTAAAATTGGGGATGACCCAGAGCAAATCTGGGGGTGTGGAGCATAACTGATTGAAACCAAGGTTCTACAATACCAGGGGCAAGTTGGATACTTTCTAACTTCTCATGCCGAATACATAGTAGGTGCTATTTATAAAAAGAATGTAGCCTGTGGCTGATATTAGGCTCACGGTTTTGGCAACCTTTTCAAGGCCACCTAGTTTACTGTCTGGCAAAAGCATGTCTTCAATAATCTTGAATGAATTAATGAATAAGTGGATGAAATTTTTCCATGGCCTCTTAAAACCATGATTTTCTCCCTTTCTTTATCTACACCTGTTCTCTTCTCCCCTCTACTGTTAATTTTCCAAATTACGTCTCTCTCAAAATCATTGCTCAGTATTGCTCCCTATGGTCCTATTTTCAGAATTGATCTCTCTAGTCTTTTTAAAAGTTTCTTATACTTTTTCATGTTCCAGGAAGTAGTTTAAACATGACTGGGTATCTTTAGTGTCAACAAAACTGATAAAAGTGTAATACTTCAGCAGAATGTGTGAATGGCTGGTGTAAAACTGTCCAAAGATGTACCTTTTTACCAATTTTAAATGAAGTATTAAGAATTCTGGTAAAATACATAAGTACTAAAATATATTTCAACTGAATATTGTTCAGAATCTTCATATTTGGGGAAAGAACAATACTAGAAATGATATAAGAAAAAACATAAGGAGAACAAATATTGCATGTCTATAACCAGTGTCAAATTATATGCTAAACAATTAATTCAAATCAGATGTGTGTCCTTTTAGCAACTGTTAATATTTTTGAATCAGCAGAACTAATTGATTATACATTTGCTTCAAATAATTTTGAAGCAAAACTATAGAAGAGCAATGTTTCCATGTTAAAAAAAAAATACACGTGAGGTCAAGATTTAGCCAAAACTAGTATATGAAAGAGTAAATAGAAACATTTTATTATTCTGTATGTGTATGGATTTTGTGTGTGTGTGTGTGTGTGTGTGTGCATGTGGCAGTGAGGTGGGGTGTATGTGTGTGTGTGGGTATATAAAAGACAGAGGTGAGAGAGAGTTGTGTGTAGGTGTGCATGAAAGACAGGAGAGAGAGAGAAGGAAGGAGAGCTTGAGGTTGGGTGTTGCATTTTTCCTTTGGTCTTTGAGATAAGTTGAAGCAATGGTTATAAATCATGATTTTTACGCATTTGTTTTCACCTGTCTGTGTTGTCAATGCCGATGATTTATGTAACTAAATATAGAATTATGTAGGTATGTATATTAAGGTTCTCCAGAAAAAACAGAACCAATCGGAAATACATACATAGATGAGTAGGTACACACACACACATTTATATGTATATAATATTTATTATAAGGAACAGGCTCATGTGATTATAGAGACTGATAAGTCCCAAGATCTGTAGTCAAGAAGTTGGAGACTCAGGAGAGCCAAAGAGCCAATGGTGTGGTTCCAGTTCAGAGGCCTGCAGGCTTGAGACTCAGGAAGAGTCAATGTTTTAGTTCAAGTCTAGAGTTAGGAAAAAAACGATGTTCCCACTCAAGGCAGCTGGGCAGGAGTTTCTTCTTACTCATGGGAGGGTCAGACGTTTTGTTCTATTCAGCCCTTCAACTGACTGGACATGGCCCACCTACATTAGGGAGGGCAATCTGCTTTACTCGGTCTACTGCTTCAAATATTAATTTTATCCAGAAACACTTTCATCAACACACCGAGAATTATGTTTGATCAAATGTCTGGGCACCTCATGTCCCATTCAAGTTGACACATAAAATTAACCATCACAGTATGCTTTGCTATAATTAACATTTCAGAACACGTGTTGAGATGTCCACAAGATCCATAAAAGCTGCTTTCCCACTGGGCCTACTCTTTGCACATTTCTCTTTCTCCCCTCCCTCTTGTCCTCCCTTCCTTTTCTCTAATCACATACAAATAATTTTAAAACAAATTTATTGATTAATCAAAAGGCTAAATAAAGTGGAATTTGAGAAAATTTAGGTTTTTGGAGAGCATGTTTCAGAGTATATTTATAGACTTTTTTGTATTAGGTGAAGTAAAAAGAGTTCTAGAAATGTATTTAAGGAATTTTATGATGGATGGTTAAGAATAACAACACAGATAATAAAATTATAGGTAGCCTTTTTACATTTTTTCTCTAGTTCTAATATTTCTCAAAAACAAAAAAAATCAACAAAATTAACAATGTGTAACATTTCTCTTACAAGTTCACCAGCACAAACTTATTCTTAGTGGTCTCCACAGCACCTGGCACATGGAAAACACACAATGTTAACTAAGCAAACATCTATCTTAAGAAAATATTACAGAAAGAAAACAATTAGCTTTTGACCCCATAAAGGTCTATTTTTATATAAAACCAGGTCTTAAATCTTAATTAATCCTTAACAAGTTTCCATTAAAATATTGGTGTATTGTTTTAAAATTATTCACCTAATAAATTGAACCGTCCATTCCTATTAGAATGTAGGGGAGACCCCCTTTTTAGAGTTGTTTAGAGTTGATTACATAGAAGCATCTACAACCTGCAGAGTTTTACCAGAAAAAAAGTAAATAAATTGATACTGTGTTAAACAATGAATATTTTTTCCTCCTCTAGTTATCTAACTTGATTGGAAGAAGAGGAACTCTAAAGCTTTTCTATGCTTTTAACATAACACTTCCCGCTGGAAGCATTTTTCATTCTACTCAATGTTTTATACAGAAAAGGAAGAACTATAACATGGTGTGGCCATTGTTTTAAATTCAAATGACAAAACTTGAATAAACAGCCTCCCTCCTTCATCCCACCTGGCCAGACCTACCCTACACCCAAGCAGCACTGACACTAACATTCATTTTGAAGTATTTATCTCAAGAAACTAGTGTTTAATTGAGTGATTCTATTTTTTAATACTTTAGTACCCACTGGAGAATGTTTAGAGCCATGTTTTGCAACATCGAGTACACTTTGGAGTAACCTGGGAAGGTTAAAAGAAGCAATATCTGGGTCCAACAGCAGACTGAATACAGTTGAATCTCTCTGGGTGGGATTTGAGCATCAGTGACTTTTGATACTGGTGGTTTAATGTGAAGTCAAGCTTGAGAATCACTTCTTTATAAGTAGTTTATGATGCATCCTTTGGAAGTTCCAAGTAGTTGGAATGTTTGACTTGTGTGGATATTTCGTCACTTGAAAATAGCCAAAAGCATATCAGAGCTAGTATTAATGAAGAAATAAATTTAAAAATGAGGTAATGAATTTGATTTCTATATCACACAAAAATGCTCTGGAGATAACTTCCAAAGAGGGAAACAATAGGCATTTTTCTCTCTAAAATTTTCTTATGAAATTCATCAAATATACAGAAATAAAGAAAGAATAATAAATAAACATCCATAGCCCGCCAACTAAATTCAAAAGTTGTTAATATTTTATTATACATGCTTTTCTCTATCATCTGTCTATTTATCTATCTATCTATCATCTATCTATCTATCTATCTATCTATCTATCAATCTAATCTCATAAATAGCTATCTAGGTATCTAAGCTATTGGACAATAGAAGTATAGCAGAATTATAGAATTAAAGTGTGAAGTCTTACAAGTGTTTATTCTTTGAAGGAGGCAATATTCATTTGAATGATTATTTTGTAACCTATATATTTACATATATATTTATGCTCATATGTCTATAGTTACACTTTCTTGGGCATGTCTCTGTATATTCAAGCATAATATGTGTGCTATATATATGATATATATGAAATAATATATTAACATATCATATATGGAATTATCATTTAGAGAGGGCTGTTTACATTATCAACTTTGACTCTCACAAAATCCAAATGAGGTGGTATTACTTTGCAGATGAGGAAACTGAGGAGTCACACAACCTGCAGTCATCTAAGCTCTGCCTTTTAAGCATCCACCAAATCAGTGGTTCTCAAATTTTAGCCTGTATCAGCAACACCTGGAGAAGATGTTAGTGCACAGATTGCTGGTTCCCACCCCCAGAATTTTCTGAGAAATAGACCTGAGGTGGAACCCGAGACTTAGCATTTCTAAGAGTTCCCAGTTGATGCTGACACTGCTGGTCCACCATCCACACTTTGAGGTCAGTTTCACTTGAACTCCAAAACTCAGTTCAGAAGTTATTTTACCCCCAAGGCCTTCTGTGCCCCTCCATATCTCTGTACCTCTATTTTTCCTCACTGATTTGCTTGCTATGCTCTTCCCACTTTTCTGCATCACCTTTTAAGAAAGAGATGATTATAGTTGTGCTATATAATATGAAACATATATTTGATCTTCATCCCCATTTATGGCACAGAGATCCCCAAACCCTTGGAATTTCCTAAATTGAGATCAATAAAAGTGTCTTTTGCTATGTTAATGAGATGACTTTTGGATGCACCTAAGAATAGGGCATGGTCACCAGGCGAGCCAATCATGTGATTAAAGGGTTGGAACTACCAGTCCCGCCTCCTGACCTCTGTGGAGGGGAGAGGGGCTGGAGGTTGAATCAGTCACCAATGGCCAATGATTTAATCAATCATGCTTTTGTAATGAAGCCTCCATAAAAACCCGTAAGGATGAGGTTCAGAGAGCTTCTGGGTTAGTGAACACATGGAGATGTGGAGAGGGTGGTGCACCAGGAGATCATGGAAGCTCCTTGCCCTTTCCCCTAACTTGCCCTATGCATCTCTTCCATCTGGCTGTTCCTGAGTTATGTCTTTTTATAATAAACCAGTAATCTAGGAAGTAAAATATTTCTCTGAATTCTGTGAGCCACTCTAGCAAATTAGTCAAACCTAAGGAGGAGGTCATGAGAACCTCTGATTTATGGCCAGTTTGTCAGAAGCACAGGTGACAACCTGGACTTGCATTTGGCATCCTGAGTTGGAGGGGGTCCTTGGAACCTCCTGTTTGTAGCCCGTCCATCAGAAGCACAGGTAACAGCCTGGGTTTGTGCCTGGTGTCTGAAATAGAGAGTGGCAGTCTTGCAGGACTGAACCCTTAACCTGTGGAATCTGTTGCTATCTCTGGGTAGATAGTGTCAGAAGTGAGTTGAATTCTCAGATATCCTGCTGGTCTCTGAGAACCTCTTGGTGGTGTGTGGGGAAGCCCCCCCCTCCAGGTTGGAATTGGGTCCAGGAACCCAAAAATAATAGCTAATATAAAGTTTCAGCTATGAACATCTCAATCCCTTTCCCAACACACACACACTACAAAATATATTTCTAGCTCTTCAGGGGAAAGGAAATATACCTGATTACCCTGCATAACCAATCAGCCTAATCCCATAACTTTTACCCATTATGTCCTCATTAAAAGTTTGTGGATTAAATAAATATTTATTTATTTATGTTTTACACACAGATAATTGCTATATAATAGGGATATTAAAAACTATATCTGGTCAGTTTTTACCACACCTCAACACAGTGACTGGCATGTAAAGAACATTCAGTGAATATTTGATGGTGGATAGACAAATGGAAGGCTATAAAGACTCATCTTAAATGCTCCCTGTCCTTTCAAAATATCTTTGAAATGGGTATGATCCCCCACACCTCTCAGACACATATCCTCTGAAAGCTGTGTGAAAGAAATAAAAATTATAAACCAACTTAAAAAGTAAAATAAAATATGTGGAAAATACTAACAACTTGAAGCATGTAAGCTGTTGATATCTCCTGAGGGTCAAAGTCCATTTATATTAGAGATGATGGAGTCCACCATCTACTCTGGACTTCATGAACTCCTCTGTAAATTGGGGATAATAATACCCAAATCCTCCGAAGTTTGTTGTGAGGGTTATGGGAGATAACACATCCAAAGTACTTCGAGAACTGTCTGAAATTTTGGAGATGGGGCTATACTCTCATAAAGAACATAACATTTATCATGTAGTTAACAGGGGTCAGATTTTGTTGTATTATGGAACCCGCCCTTGAAAATGTCAAGTGGGAAGAGTAGAAACAATTACCTCTGACATTCCCTTTATATTTTACCTACTCCTCACTTTAATTTTGTGAACCAGTTGGTGTGGACAGATAGGCCCATTTATCATCCTTGCAAATCGACAACATTAAGCACATAACTGTTTCTTGGGTCTAGTGGAGAGATGAAAGAATCAGGTTTGATATATATTTTTAAAAGACTGCTTATGGCAGTTTAAAATGGCTATTACATTTGAACATTTCCAAAAGATAAAAGATTAAAAATGTAAGCATCTGTGTATCAATAAAGGACAGGTAAAACTTGGAAACAGGAAAATTCCAAAATAGCAGCAATCTTATCTTAATATCTCCTCCTCACCTCTGGGTACCATGCTATTATTTATTTTGGCTAATGTGCCATCCTTCTTTTTGAAGGAAAAGCAAGAATAGATGAATAATTGATACACATATAACTAGGCAACATCCCTAGCCTTCTTGCTAAATAGAAAAAAAATCCTGGTTACCGGTACTCAGCATTTTGTCAGATAATATACAAACACTTGTTATATGACTAAGAAACGATTGCTATATCACTTCCATGACATGCTTCCAAACATGGAATAAACGCTACTGTTCTTACTGTATCTGTCTTTTAATTAAGCTCAATAACCTCAAAGATGTCACTTAGCTTCTTAGAATCTCAATTTTCTTTATCTGCAAAACGGGGATTATGATCTTGTCCTTCCTCCAAGAGTAATTTCAAGGATCAAAGCACTTTTTGATGAAAGAGGTATTACATATATGATAGTAATATTCTAGACCTCAGAAATATTACAGTCTCAAATTATCTACTCTCAAATTTTATTTTATCTCTATGGATCTGGATGACCATATTCTGCATATTTGACACCAAGACTATGATTTCCCTTTAAAAAGAGGGGTAGAGATACCCACTCCCATCCCAATCAAGTTAAAATATAGTTAATATTAGTAATGGTTATAATACATAGCATATTGTCCAGCTGTCATAAATAACATTTTAAAGTTAAGTGCAAGGATAAGAATGAAAAGAGCTGGGAACTTACATGTCAGAGTGAAAAGAAGTCCATACTGGGTTTCTGGAATGCCAGCTCACCAAAAGATCTTAGATGAGACTCAGAATTTTTCTGAGCCAGATCTTCCTGATATAATCCATTAACCAAGGGCCATGCCAGTGACTATGACACAAAAAGTGGAGATGTCATGTTTGAGAAAAATAAAGCTGGCTAACTTCCATCGTCTGTTCTTTTCTATTCCATTAATTCAATTTGGCATATGCAACGCTTATGTCAGCAACATAAGATTGCCAAGAGTACCTGCAGATGGCCTTGGCAATTTCTCCAAGCCATTTACTTTCCAACTTCACATCCTATGTTCTCTGATATCTCAGTGCCTGGTCTCTAGCCATCTCCTGAAGGCCGTGTGCACCACAACCACAAAGCAGGGATGCTTCACTCAAACTTCCAGAACTCCATCCGAGCAGGGTGGGATTGTCTGCCTCCAAACCAAGCCATTTAAGGTGGATGACAATGTATTTACTTGCCCACCCAACTCAATCTTATAGGCCATTTCTCTCCTTAGTACCAAGATATTGCTTATGGGAAACAATTCAGCGTAAAAGTCCTATGTTCAAATTCTGATCTTACTACTTACTGTGTGAACAATTCTCTTCATCTATTAAATGGAAACCTAATACCTCGTAAGACTGTTTGGAAGTTTAAATAAGATAAACACAAACACACAGAGTTCCTTGTACAGATAATAATAATAATAGTTCATTTTACGAACTATTTTCTATTACTTTAATAGGATGTTATTTGGGAGCTGGCACCTTAGAATATCATCTTTATTTCAAATTCCCTTTTAATGCAAGCTAATTAGAATTACCATGGAAACGTTAAAACAATTTTGATACTCTGCACCCATCCCAAGAGATCATGATTTAATTGGTCTACTGTGGGGCACAGATATTGGTATTTACTTTAAATCTCCCCAGGTGATTCCAACTTACAGCCAGCATATAGGACTACTGCCTCAGAGGGTTTAAGTAACTTGGAAGTTATTCAGTTGCACAGAACTGGAATCTTTCTCCAAACTTGCTACTTCAAACCTCTTACGCTTAAACTCGCTGTAATTTAACTCCATATTCTCTTCACTGTGCCAGTTGCTGCCCCTTCTTTCCCAAGCACATATTGTCTTGGCTTTACTACAGACTTTGGCTTCACGCTGAATTCTTTTAACACCTGTTTCCACTCTCTCCCCTCCCCACTGGGCACAGGGAGAAGGGAATAATTCTGAGTTTCGGCAGAGTTATTAGCACCTCCTTGTCAGACCATAGCTCACACCTCCTTGCATATAATATGTCTCTGCTCCTCAACTACAGAGTGCTAGTCTAATACAGAAGCCGGCTGAGAGGAACAAGAAGAGTGGCAAAACATAAGCAGGGTAAGGGTTTATGGCGATAGCTATTATTAAGCTGACTTCTCAAACCTTTACACTTCCTAGCCTGTAGTATCACGTAGAGCAGAGTTATAGCTGGAGGTTTTCTATCTAAAACAGGGCCTCTGAGACCACCTACATCAGAATTGCCTGAAGGTGAGAGTTGTTGAAAATGTAGATTTCTAGGATGAATTTGAATCTTCAAAATCAGAATCCTTGATGGAATTCTGTGTTAATAAAATTTTGAGATGATTCTCATTAATGTAAAATTTGATAAACTGTTCTTTAAACAGAGCCTACGTCTAACCTAGCATTATAGATTAAAATTGTAGGATGACATGGATCAGAGTTTCTCAAGAGTGACACAACTGAGGGCCAGCACTGGTGGCCTAGTGGTTATGATTGGCACACTCCACTTTGGCGGCCCAGGTTCGGTTCCCAGGTGTGGACCTACACCACTCATCTGTCGGTGGCCATGCTGTGGTGGTGGCTCACATACAAAAAGAGGAAGGTTGGCAGCGAATGTTAGCTCAGGGCAAATCTTGCCCGGCAAAGACAAAAAAGAGTCACACTATTGATATTTTGGACTGGACCATTTTTTTGCCATGAGGTTTGATGGCTACTATGTGTGTGACGGAATAATTTGCAGTATCCCTGGCCTTTGCCCATTAATAGCATCTCCCTAGCTGTGACAATCAAAAATATCTCCAGACATTGCCAAATATCCCCTGGAGGAAAGGTAAATTGCTCCCAGTTGAGAACCACTACATAGATGAAAAGAGGGATCTATGGTATTTCTGAACATTCAGGCCAGCTTTATACCATAATGATTCTTCTTAAAACAAAGTTTTTTACTTTCTTTTCCATCCCGCATACAGATTATTATCTTCATAGTTAATTAAACAATTGGTTGCATGTCCACTATATGCCAGGCGTGTTACTAGGTTAGTCATATCTATTATCTCATTTAATTTCCTATGTGCCACAGTGTAGGGCATTGGTCTAGGGTACAGGCTGCACTCTCAGACCGCCTAGGTTCCAATCCTGTCTCTGTCACTTTACAACGACTGATATTGCTTGCTTGGATATTTAAAACCACTCAAAAATACAGTACTTAATAATTATCAGTAAATACATTAACATCTAATGGAACCCGGCATTTGTTGGAATGAAATAATTTGATCCATTTGTGACGGCATGGTACTCTGGACAACTTCTGGGAGAAGTGCTGAAAAAATGGGTCTAGTCTTGGCTTGGATATTAACAAACTTTGGGCCCCAGATATTTGGAGACATCCTGCTAAAGTTCTCTCTCTCTTGATGTCTTCTGTCCTGTGCTGCCTCGGTGCATCTTGAATCTCTTGACTATACCCTGCATATGGTGTGTATTGAATAAATATCTTTAGAAAAAATAAATAAATGATGTTATTACAAACTTTTGATATTTTCCATGGCAGATATTCAAAAGATTACTCTTTTTTTGTCTCATTCCAGCGTGTTTATGCACAAATATTTTGGCATCTAAAAATAAGTCATTGATAAAAAGACCCTTTCAATATCTTTGAACCACAGTATTCAAATTCTAGTTAGGACAGAATTTTCTCTTATTTAAAACAATGAATTTCAAAGCACTTTATTTTTGCAGGGTTCATTTGGGTTCACTGATGATGAGAAAAAAAGTACTTATTCCAGAAGATAAATAAATTTGGTGACTTTAAGGTTTGGAATTTATTGTTTTACCTCCTGGGCAAATATAGCAAACAAGGACACGCATTATTCTGTCTGAATAATTTGCTTGCCCCATGAGATCCCCAGTGAACAATTAATATTGGAGGTACTTCCAAGAGTTTAATGTATTTATAGATAATTTGTAAGTACTGAATTTCTAAGTGGTTTTAAACATCCAAGTAGGCAATATGAGCCTGGAATAATCTGCATTTTCATTTGCTAAACAATTTATGATAGAAAACATTGCTACATTCTGATCTCATGTTTTTATTTTATCATTTAGGTTTCTAAATTGCTGTTAAACATCATAGGGAAATTTCAACCTGTTAATGTCAGTAAATCTCTAAGGAATTATAACAATAGTTATCAATTATGGGGGAAATAATTTCCTGATTAACCAGCATTTGATGAAAAGGACCATTAACTTTTTCAGTATTAACAGGACTCCCCATCACTATTACTTTAAGTGCCCACACATGCTTATTGATTAATTGAGTAGAAGAAGAAATGGTGCATACATCAATGTTGGAGAGAAAAGCATTCTAGAATTAGAATCATAATTGCTATCTTAAAAAGACTTTGATTTGGGGAACAGATGGGAATGCTGGAATAGATTTGATTAATATTTTTAAATGTTAAAAAAGTTCTGATTCTAAAAAAATTAACAAATCCAAAGCATTAATTTATTCAATTCCCAGTTGAAAACAAGTGACACTCCAGATGCCCCTTAAATTGAATTTATATTATAGGAATAGGGATACACTGTTTTTATTAAGACATATTCTATATGATGATATATAAGATAGAATATTCCCTTTTGCAAATTATACTATAAATAGAGGAACCTACTAATAGTAACTTATTTGGTGCTAATTCCTGATAAGGCAATACAAATATGACAGAAGAGCTGTATTAGCAGTAGAATGAACACGGGCTATCAAGACAGATCTTCCTGTTTGCTTCCTGGCTCTGCCATTTCCTCTTGGTGTGTCTTTTAGAGAGGTTTTTATTTATTCATTGATTTTTAAATTTGTATACAGTAAACTTCAGCCTTTTTGGTGTTCAGATCTGTGAGTCTGGACAAATGCCTAGCATCCTTTAACCACCACCACAATCCAGTCAAGATATATAAAAGTTCCATCACTCAAAAATACTGTGCTGCCCCTTTGTAGTCAATGCCTCTCCCATACTCTGACAACCAGTGATCTGTTTTCCATCCATATCTGCAGTTTTTCCTTTTCCAAAATGTCATTTAAATTAAATCACATGTAGCCTTTTAAGTCTGGCTTCTTTTACTTATCAAAATGCATACCCAAGAAAAATTAAAACTCATGTTCACACAAAAACCTATATCTGAATTTTTATAACAGTGTTATTCATAATTGC
The DNA here is from genome assembly GCA_031878705.1 of Tapirus indicus. Lineage (NCBI taxonomy): Eukaryota > Metazoa > Chordata > Mammalia > Perissodactyla > Tapiridae > Tapirus > Tapirus indicus. The sequence continues at coordinate 23,019,576 of CM062927.1, read as the reverse complement.
CAAAAAACTGGAAACAACCCAAATGTCAACCGGTGAATAGATAAGCAAACTCTAGCATATCTGATGGAAAAATACTCAGCAAACAAATTATTAGTACACACAACAATGTGGATTAATCTCAAAGGCTCTGGCAAGTTTTTAATCTGTGATCCTCAGACTTCTCATCTGAAAAATGAAGATAATACCAACATTGCAAGTTTATGTTGAGAGCTGAAATATTTAATATAAAATACCCCATATTGTATTCAGCAGGCTCTCACTTGCACATCTCCATATTTTGATAGTTATTATTATCATTGTTGCTTTTGTTGTTAATAGCTGTAGTGATATTATGTGCAAAGCACTATGTTGAACTGCTTATATGCATTACCTTATTTAATACTCACAACAATCTAATAGGCAGATTATATATACCCAATTTACAGATGAGGAAACTGAGATTAGAAGGGTTAAACAATTAAAAGAACTGAATTTAGAACCCAAATAGTTGACATCAGAACCCAAGGTATACATATTCTACCTCTTAAATTAAATGACAATGTTTATTAAAGACAAACATTTTTCACACTTTCATATAAAGGGTTTGGAAACTATATGGAAAGAACATCCCCCTTACAACAAAATATTTTACCTCTTAACATCTATTTGCATCCTATCTCTAATTTGAGCAGTCCTTGTTACGTAGACACTAGAATTTTGACTTATCAGACCTAGATTATAAATTATCTGAGGGCACAGTATAGATTTCATTAATCTCCATCTTCCTCAAAAATATATTTATTTGACTAAATAACTTCATCTCTTTATAAGATAAAGTTTTACTTCAAATAAATTTGTCAAGTTTATTTAATTTATAATTGCTGTTTCTATATAATTGTCTTTGTTTTTACTTCTTAGGATATGAGTAGAGGAAGGAGGAATTAGAAGGAACAGAAGTTACAATTAACTGCATATTTGCAATTTACAGGTTTAAAATTGACTCTGCAACGCTTTTATGCGCCTACCGCAATCTAGCCTTTCCTTGAATGTGATGAAAGGTGACTTCCAACCAGCTGCCCCTCACTGCATGTTTTCAAGCACAGTTTTTTCAAGTTCAATTGCAGGAAGACTCAAGTAGCTGATATTTACAGAGTATTTCCCAGTCTGTAGGGACACAGCCCAGCATGCAATTTTGTGTTTTACTTAGCAATCTGTACTCCCTCTGAGGCTTAGTCACTGCCTACCAGCAAAGAATAAAGGTGTAAAGGATTCCAGGAAATAAGCAGATATTATTTTAAAACCAAACAAGTGTAATTCAACAAATAAGCTTTTTCAAGACTTACTACTCTTGTTCAGCCATACAATGCCTTCCATACACACTCCATTATTGGGAGAGGGGTGAAATTCTTGGTGCATGCATAAAACCAAAGCGACATCAGCAAGATACTCAATGATATGGGATGCAATGAGTCTGAAATCTTTCTGAAAGCCTAGAAACATAAACTTGCCAAGCAGGAAATAAATTATATACTATTGAAAGGCAATATGTTAGAAAAAGGCATTACATTCAAACCAGGAAAGAAGGGTTGGAAAATATGTCCAGTCTTTACACAGCAAAGATCAATTCCAAAGTAAGTCATTTATAGTATCTACTAAAACTTAACATACACTTACTTTGTGCTATAGCAATTCTACTCCTTGGAAATATGCGGATATATTTATTTAAAATATGTTCTAGAATGTTCATACAACACTTCATGATGGCTAAAAGTTGGAAATTACCAAAATGCCCATCATCTGTATACTGGATAAATCAATTGATATACAGTTGGCCCTCCGTATCTGCAGGTTCCGCATCTATGAATTCAGATTCAATCAATGGTGGGTTGAAAGGCCTGTGATGTTTGTGTCTGCACTGAACTTGTACAGACTTTTTTTCTTGTCATTATTCCCTAAACAATACAGTATAACAACTATTTACATAGCATTTATGTTGTGTTAAGTATTATAAGTAATCTAGAGAGGATTTAAAGTATACAGGAGTATGTGCATAAGTTATATGCAAATTTTATGCCATTTTATATAAAGGACTTGTGTGTCCTTGGATTTTAGTATCTGGTTCCAGGGGACCCTGGGACCAATTGCCCCCACACTGAGGGATGACTGTATATGCGTAATGGAATATGACACAACAGCGAGTATAAATATTGCATAACTACACAACAGCATGCATCATTCTTGGCGTTATAATGCTGAGCAAAAGGAGCCAGACACTATATGATTCCAATTACATGATGTACAAAAGCTGGCAAAACTAACCTATGCTGTTAGAAGTCAGAAAATGATTACTCTGCAGGAAGGCGAAAGTGATGGAAGAGAGCGTGAAGAAGTCTTGTGGAGGACAAGTAATGTTTTGTTCCTTGATCTGGGTTTTGGATATGCAAGTGTGTTAAGTTTATGAAGACTCATCAATCTGTAGATGTCTGACAGATACACTTTTCTATATAAATGTTATATTTCAACATAGCATTAAAAACAACAGTCAAGTCTAAGGTTATTGGTGAAAAAGAGAAAATATCATATGCTTATGTCATATCTCAGCAGGAAAAAATCAGAATCTCACCCACCAGAGGCTCAGCAAGAGCAGAGTTTGGTCTGCCCTGGACACAATGTTTGTCATATGGGTGTCTAGTTCCTGGGGCTCAGGGTAAATCTTTCCATTTTAATGGCTTCGTTCAAAGTGTCTTGGAGTGGCACGACAGGAGAATCACAGACTGTCATGCTAAATCAGAGCTGGAGTTCAATCCCTGCTCTCCAACTCTCCAGCCAAGTGAACTTGGGTGAGATTTTGAATGCCATTCAGTGCTCAAAGGAACAGTGTGAAGCTGTCATTGGCATCATGGATTTAAGTAGATGAAAATTAACTGCTACATGTAAAGTAACTGATGAAAACACAACAGTCTTTCCCTTTCCTCCTCATACACACACATAAATAGGAGGAAGAGAGAAAGACATATTAATATTCATAGTGATAAATAGAAAGCCTGATATGTCTTTCAAATATATAAGTTAGAACTAACTTGTTTCATTGTCCTGCAATTTAACAAAGCACAAGAGGTTTAGAAATGTATTGAAACATTCATACAACAGAAAAAAGCAAGTGCAATAATGTAAGTGTACAGGCTAGGATTCAGGTCACAGTAGATGTGGAAGGGAATGAGCACCAGACAAGAATATGATTCAGCCATCCTTTCACAAGAGGTCTGAGTCTTATGGGAAGCTCTTGAGAGATTTTTGAATGCTTCCCCAGAATTATATATCAAAACTCATTAACTGCCATCAGGTCATTAATAGTGATGAATTAACAGAGATTATATTCCACTGGCTTGAGATATAGAATGAGTAATGAATATTAAGGGTGGATCATTCAGACTCCTTCCATCCTTTTGTTATAAAAACAAAATACAAAGTGTTCTTTAAAATTTGCAAAGCTACCTTTAACTTATATGTGTACTCTGAAGGCGAGGCTCTTGTCCCTATTGATCTTCCACAATTAACACAGTGCCTGGCATATAAGAGGGACGTAAATATTTGGAATTAAACAAAAACATATACATAGCTTTACATAAGAGTTAAATATTCTAAACAAAGCTTTAAAAGTATAAAATAATGCCAAGGAAAAAGTGACTCCTTGCCATGTGATTATTATCAACTTTATTTTTGCCTCCTTCTTCCTCTTCTCCATTCGCCATACTTTTGGGAAAACACATGTCAGTTTGTTAGCTCATAACTGAATTCATATTGTGTTGATAGTAAGACAAAATTTGATGTTACCATTAATTATCTTTATGCACCTGTTTCATAACAGGAAAGTCATTTGCTTTCTTTTTTCTCTTGATTTTTCATAGATTTTAAAGCATCTGCTTATTATAGGACTCTTCCTACATTCCCTCTCTTTTCTAGTTCAAATTATGTGTGTATGTGTATGTTTGTCCCATGTGTAGTAGGCAAGTGTGTAAAGTTAAATAGTTTTTTTTCATTTGACCAAGTAGTGTCATATAAAAAAAGCTCTGAGCTTCTGAATATTTTGCACATCCCAATTAAAAACTCATATATTAACCATATGAAATAGACATCACCACATGACAATACCATTGGTCTACTAAACAATGGCTCTGTAGTCTCCACATAGCACACTGCATTAATCCAGTCCACCCCTGACATATTAAAGAATCACTGCCCTTTTGACACCCACACATGATTCACTATTGAACCTTGTAACACAGACTCACATTTGGAAGGTAACTCTTCCTGGAGTAATTTATAGCACCCGGGGAATCAGTGTGACTGCTCTGATACAATTTTCAGTATCGTCATGTTCCTAAGTAAAGTTCCCTGGTTTAGGTTTTTTTTTTTATGTCAAATAAATAATGCAAAAGCAATAACTGTCTAAAACTGAAATAAGTTTTGGTGTTTATCACTAAATGCAGATGTATCTTATAGCTTAGCATGTTCAAATAGAACATATGAAGTTTACATATGTGTAAGGATATATTTGGCCCTATCATGAAATTAAAGAAATAAAATTGGTCATATTTTTATATGTAGGTGATATTACTATATGTAGGTGGGAACTTCTCTTAGAAATTTGTATAGGATTCTTCATGACCATGGCCATAATAAGCTCAAATCTTTAAGATAAATCTGTGATGTGTTTTGTTTTTACTAGTCGACGACAAGCATTTCTTTCATTGGGGAAACATGCCTTCTGCGTTCAGTTGCCTCTAATTCCAGAGATGGCTATGTGACTTAATCATGTTAATTCGGGTCTTCTTAGTACCTTTTGGGAAATACTATCTCTTTTCTTTTGTCAGGTACCACGTAAAATACCATGTAATGCTAAAGCTGCCATTGACTGTAATTCTTCCCAAGAGCAGAGAAGTATGTTTGAGAAGGAGGCACCACGTAGCAAAGGAGTGTCAAGAAATAGAACAAAGAGCTGTGACCTAGTCCATTCCTCCTAAACCACTAGTGCTTTAAGCATGGTCAAGTCAAACTTTTCTTTGACTTTGAGCCACAAATTCCTCTTTTGCCTAAGCTCATTGAGATGGTCAGAACTTTTTGTTGTGTGTAATAGTAAAACAATACAGCGAGTGAATATATGTTTCTCAGTTAGTAAATACTATAAAAGCATGGAAACATCATGTTCATGTCTCTCTTCCAGTGCTTGACAGAGCCCCTGGTATAAAGTAGCTGTTTTGTAAATGTTTTCTTAATTAAACTAAACAATGGAATTAAACTGGAGGAAATAAACAAAAACCCCCAAATCTTTGAGGAATTTACCTACCACTTTTAAAATTCAATTATATCCCTTAACAAATAGTCACATCCTGGTGATACAATTTATTACCAGAACAATTATTTCCAGGCAGATCAGAAGCAAAAGAGTAACTTTCTCTTTAAATGCTTTGGTCATATGCACTTTTTCTTTTTACTGGGCAAGGAGAGTGTACATGGATTTTAATCTATATGCAATTGTACCAGAAATGTATCTGGTTGGCAGGAAATTAAGTCCCAGGCATGCCTTCCTGGGGTCATTTGAGGGCTGGCGGGTCTTATACACAATATTCAGGAACTATCTCAAGTCTTTTGTCCACACCAGTCACCACTGATATATGCTTATAATCTAGGAAAGTATATTTTCTGATAGTGAAGCTTTCTTCAGATTTTGCTAACTTAAATAATAGGAATCTTGCTGATTCTGTGATATGAATGACCTAAACTTAAGCCTCTCAAATTGCACCAAAAGCCATTCCTCTCTGAAATCTTCACCTTCCTAGAGGTGATAAGTGGGAGAAGGCCACGAGTCCTGCTGAATCCCAAACCATTATCCATGTTATGAACTAGGAGCAACCCAAAAGAAGGTGGGGAAAGGAAAACAGAGGCAACAGACAGAAAACAATAATACAGCAGTGAACCTAAATCCAAACATACTAATAATCAAATGTAAATGGTCTAACACTCCAATCAGAAGTCAGAGAATGATGGAAGAGAGAGAAAGTTATATTACATAATGATAAAAGAGTCAATTCATCAAAAAGACAAAAGTAGATTAAAAACTTGAATAGACACTTCAACAAAGAGCACATATAGATGTCAAATAAGCATAGGAAAATGTTCAATATCATTATCCATTAAAAATATAAATGAAAAGAATGAGGGGCCGGCCCAGTGGCGCAGTGGTTTAGTTCGCGCTTGGCATCCCGGGGTTCGCTGGTTCAGATCCCAGGCGCCTGCTGACACACCGCTTGTCAGCCATGCCGTGGCGGCGTCCCATATAAAGTAGAGGAAGATGGGCACGGATGTTAGCCCAGGGCCAGTCTTCCTCAGCAAAAAGAGGAGGATTAGCGACGGATGTTAGCTCAAGGCTGGTCTTCCTCACAAAAAAACAAACAAAAAGAATGATAGGTACCACTAAATATCCACTGGAATGGCTAAAAAGAAACAAACGTACCAACAAAAAACTGAAAAGACTAAGTGTTGGTGAGGATGTACAGCAACTAAAATTCTCATCTATGGCTATCAGGAATGCAAAATAGGACTGCCAATTTAGAAAACAATTAGCAGTTTCTTAGAAAGTTAAACAAAACACTTACCATATGACCCTGTAATCTTAATCCAGAGTATGTACCCAAAAGAAACATGTTCACACAGAAACTTGTAAACCAATGCTTGTTGCAGCTCTATTCATAATTGCCCCAATCTGGAAACAACTTAAATGTTCCTCAGTGGGTGAATAAACAAACTGTGGTATATCCATAAAATGGAATACTACTCAGCAATAAAATGGAACAAATGATTGATGCACACAAAACTTTGTATTAATCTCAAAGGCATTATGAGGAGTGAAAGAAGCCAGTCTCAAAAGGTCCCATACTTTATGATTCCATGTTTGTGACATTCTGGGTTTTTTTTTTTTTTTTTTTTTTGTGAGGAAGACTAGCCCTGAGCTAACATCTGTTGCCAATCCTTCTCTTTGTTTCTGAGGAAAACTGGCTCTGGGCTAACATCCGTGCCCATCTTCCTCTACTTTATATGGGACACCGCCACAGCATGGTTTGACAAGTCGTGCTTCTGTCCGCGCCCGGGATCCGAACCTGTGAAACCCCCGGCCACTGAAGCGGATCGCGCGAACTTAACTGCTATGCCGCTGGGCCGGCCCTGTGACATTCTTGAAAAGACAAAACTGTAGTGATAGAGAACAAATCAAGGGTTAGGGATGAGGGGAGGTGGTGACACAAAGGGATAACATGAAGGGGTTCTTTGTGAACTATTTTGTATCTGGATTTTGATGGTGATTACATGAATCTATATACATGTGTTAAAATTCATAGAGGTAGACACCAAAAGAAAAAAATAGTTAATAAAAAATTCTAATGTTTTATTACAAAAAAACAATGATGTGCCAATGTAGGTCCATTGATTATAACAAATGTACCATTATCATGCAAGATATTGATATTTGGAGAGGTTATGCCTGTGTGGGGCCAGGGGCTATATGGAAACTCTGTACTTCCCACTCAGTTTTACTGTAAACCTAAAACCACTTTAAAAAATAAAGTCCGTTAAAAAATAATAAAAGTGTTAGCAGAGCCGGCCCGGTGGTGTAGCAGTTAATGTTTGCGCCCTCCACTTTGGCTGCCGGGGGGTTGCCAGTTCGGATCCCGGTCATGGACCTACTCACCGCCCATCAAGCCATGCTGAGGTGGCGTCCCACACAGAAGAGCTACAGCTCTACAACTATAACACACAACTATGTACTGGGGCTTTGGGGAGAAAAAAGAAAAAGTGGAAGATTGGCAACAGACGTTAGCCCAGGGCCAATCTGCCTCAAAAAAAAAAAAAGCTAAACTTAAAAATAATAATAATAAAACCGTTACCTCTTTTACCTTATTGTATGTCATAAACTAGCATAATTTTCTCAAAACTGAACCATAAGTGAGAAATACAGTCTTGTTTGAAAGTTCCTTCAACTTTAAGTCCTCAAATACAATTCTACTGGACAAGAGAACACAAGCACATAGTTGTTTTCATGTATTGGGAAAGTAAATATAAATACATTTATACTCAACATATAATTTATGATCTCAGTAAATCATCCTGCATCTCAAAACATGAAACCTTCCCTAAATAGTGGTACTCGTGGGCATGTTTTACAGGGATCCCCTGACACTCAGTTTGTCCTGTACTTTAGCCATGACAGAAAGCTGTGAGGAACAGCCATTATTTATTTCTTATTACCACTGCTGTGGAGTCACCAAGCTTCAGAGCCCAGAAGTTTCCTCAACTGGCTTCATGTCAAAGGTTTCCTTGTTTCTCTCAGATTCATTACTGAAGGTAATCTTGCATGAGCTCAGAATGGTAGAAAAAGAATCAGACTTTGAACAAACCTGCAATGTGCCACGCAACCCACGAGGTCTTTCAAAGTTATCTCCTTTATCTTTGAATCCATCAAGCCAGGTACTTAGGTTTGAACCCACCATGGAAGGCAGGATTTTGCTGCTTGTGGAATCCAGTTTTGAGCTTTCTTAAGTAGGTTGTTTGGGGACAAAGCTTTATTAGGTATCACGGCCAAAATCTGCAGAATTCCTATTTCTGGTCTTTGCTGAGAATTCACAGCATAGGGCAGTGGTGTATAAATTGAAGCACACACAAACCAAAACGGTAACCAAAGTTACTTGCCATTTAGAAATATTTCAGTTCAGGTTCATTTCTTTGGTTGATAGTTTTTTCCATCACCATTATAATACAATTACTTCCCCAGTTGGAGGTTAACATCCGATTCACTAGTTAATTTTTTTTAAACCATAATCTGCATTTTGTCTCTCTCTTTGTCCATGGAATGTTGCCTATAGCTACCCTCTCTTCCATGAATTAATTCCATCCTCTTCAAATGAGCCAGAGTCTTTGTTAATATTCTGTTTGGCTGCAAGAATTTAATCAATGTTGTCTTTCTTTGCCAAACTACAGATAACATCATCATAGTTTCTCCTTTCTGTGGTCACTCCTGGTATCACTGACCATCTGTGAAGAGTAGGCCTGGTGAGTCTTAGATTATCTTTGTGAACAAGATCTGTTAATAGTCTTAAAACAAATACAGAATACTGGGGAAATGTCATAGTTACTATTACAGATTTGACAATGTCAACAGATATTACTAAAAAAAAATTAAATATCCAGGGCCAAGTCCAACTCCTCAGGTACACTAAGAAAGTAGGAATATTCAAAGATTTATTTATTTTAAATGAAGTTATCCCATATTTATTTTAAATTTCTCTCTTTTTCTCTTGCCAGGAATCCTCAATTAAAACTTTACATTTTTGTTTTTGTTTTTCCCTTACTAACTGGTCATCCCACATCGAGCTTTACCTTCCCTTAATCCATCCTTCTTCATGTAAATATCAGACAGATTTTTCTAAAATGCGTGTCATGTCATAAACTCTCCTTTAAAAGTCCGTGCCACGATTTCCCCTTCAGAATGAAACCAAATTCCTGAGGCCATTCAGAATGGTTCCCTTTCCTATATTTCCAGTCCTGATTTTTTCTCAGCTGGCTGACACACTTGTTGCCCTCTAACAGTATTCAATATTTGGCTGATCTGTTTGTGCTTTTTGTTTGTTTCGTGCATTTGCACACACCCTGCTTCGTCTGTCATGATTCTCCTGGAGATCTACTTCTTAACCCTCTAACCTTAGCTTTGCCTTTCTTGGCCTCTCCTGAAAGAGTTCATAACATTTTTCTTTGTATCCTCAGAAATCCGGGCTTTAAAAAAGTGGCAATTTTACTCTCTGATTCTCCCATTTGATACGATTACTTTCACAAATCACAAACACCTGCCTGTCATAATTCTATAACGTGACAACGTTCCTCCACTAAATTAAATTCAGGAAGAGGAAGAGGGTGTGTCGATTTTGTAAGAATCATTTGTGCCGCAGTTTGGCATACAGACTCAGTCTAGAGAGAGCCAGCAGCACGTCATGGGATAGAGGATATTAAAAGGTGGTCACAACCCAGCCTCAGGGGTTGGAGCCCTGAGTCCAGCAAGTTCCAGGTTCCATTCCTAGTGTGGACGACCAGTTCAGGGTGGGAATAAAACGTGAGTCCCAGGTTCAGTCAGAGTTAGAAGGCACCTTCTCAGGGACACGGAGACTTGAGAAAGACGCCTTGGGTCAGAGTAGTGGTGGACCCTATCAGATTGACAGTAATGCAAGCAACAGAAGAAGGTCAGAAAGGCCCATCAGGTCTGACAAGGAGAACTGCCGATTTTAAGGCAGTACTCCAGCTGGTAGTATCCTGGGATGTTCAAAATACTCACAAAACAGTCTGTTATATTTTGTAGGATTTGAAATTGTCTTATCTTCTGCACCCTACCCCCCTTTTTGGCCATGAACTGCTCAAACATAGGGGGTGGGATTAAACATCTGAAGAAGATAGTTTCTAAAACTTCATAGGTACTAAATAAATTTTATTTTTAATAACTAATTGATTGCTATTCTGAAGGATACTAATCAATAGCCCTTTATTATGAATATTCTATAATGATCAGAATTTAGATTGGGGCTACCTTTCTAGTTATTTGTACATGGACATATAGTAGTTTATCAGAAAAATACTCCCATCTAAGTGATGGAATTGGTTCAGATAGGTCACCCAAAGAAATAAGCATCATTTCTCTTTCACTGTTAGGTTGATACTAGTGCAAAAACATAAGGTGAAAACAGGAGATAAGTCAACATATTTTTATTGCAAATGGGCCAGTATTTAGAAGATTCCTTTACTTCTAGATCAGGATCAACCTCAGCAATATTGACATGTTGGGCTGGATAAGTCTTTGTTGTGGGAGGCTGTCCTATTCGTTGTAGGATGTTAGGCAGCATGCCTGACCTCTACTCACAAGATGCCAGTAATAACTCTCAGTGTGACAGCCAAAAATCTCTCCATAAAATTCCAGATGTCCATAGTAGGGCAAAATTTCCCTCATTCGTGAACAACTATGCCAGTTTAAAGAATTTTGTTTGAATAAAATGAGGTAAGTTATTTGGAAACACTTTGCTCTTTTATGGTTTAAGCTTTTTATGGTTTTCAACTTTGAGAATTAGTTGTTATTTAATTTTCATTCAGAAATAAACTATGAATCTCATTTACCAAATAGTTTTCCTTCTATTTGGAGATATTTTTTCTACTTTCAGCTACTTCAGCAGCATAGGCATATCTTACTCCTATGCCCTAGAATAGTCATCTGGGGCTTTGAGATGTCAAATAATCTCCCCAAGGCCGTGTACTTTCAAGTGCAGATCTAGAATATTAATCCAGGTTCCAGGATCGTCAAAGATCATGTTTTATGCAGCTGCACTATATCCCTTTGTTTCACATAGTCTACATTTCTTGAATGAATTTAAGCTCGTTTTCTCACCAGTTTTCTTAAATTGTATATTTAAATAAGTTTCTACTTTTTGTCTACACTGTGTCTAATAAAGCACAGGGGCTGAGTATTAGGGTTTAATTGGGGGTTTTCTGTTCAATATGAAACTAGGATTTGCATCGTGATTTTGTCTGCATTCTGCATACCTCATCCTTCCCTTTTCAAAATATGGGTGAATTGTGGGATTGGAGTCCCTCCATCACTCTTGTTTATCATCCTCATTCTTTTAAGACAGACCAGGATTCTTTGTTACACATAACTCATATTAAAAATGGCTACAACATATTGAGCACTTTCATGTAAATATTCATTATCATGACTTCCAAACTACTTCATGAGGTCAGTACTCTTAGTGTCCCCATTTTGTTGCTGCACAATCAGAGATGCTGAGAGTCAAGTACAAATCACACAACTCAATCGTGGGAGCCAGGATGCAAACCTAGATCCGTGTGATGGCAAAACCCATGTTCTTAAACACCCACACCAATTTTCATACAAAGTCAGTCCACAAAGATACAGATAAAGACCACTGCGGAGATTTTAAATTCATAATAGTTCACACAAAACTGGACTACCGGATGCAAATAAGTTAACAAAGGCAATAACTTTATCTTTAAAAGGGGGTTAAAATAGTTATAACATTGTCATCTAAGTCTCTATTTTGTTCTAGCATTTGATCATTCTTATTTATTTGTATCAGAGGGCTCTTCCTTGACTGAAGTCCCAGTAAGTATTCCTTGATGTGAGAAAGTCTGATATATATCCCTGCTGGGTACAAAAAAGGAAAATAATAAGAAAAAAGAAAAAGAAGGAAAGAAAGAAGAAGAAGAGGATCCTGCCAAAAAACACAATTATAATTATGACCCCAAAGAGTAGTGGTTCAGAGGAGGGCTCTTGAGGAGAAGCTGAAATAGGACAGATTTGAATATTTTTCACTTTCAGCTTAGTAGTTATTTAGATAGCATATTGCTTGGAAATGGTAAATATATATATATATATATATATATATATATATATACATATATATACAATTTAAAGAAAAAATCACTTATTTAAAAAACATAGTAGTTAGAATGAATTTACTTTTTCAAAATGTTATTAATTTACCTTCTAATTTATTCAACTGAATTGGTTGCACACTTACCATATGCCAGTGTTTGTTCGACACTCCAGGGATTTAAAATAAGGTAGAGAGTAAGAATGCAAAGGGTTAAATTTTATTTTCTCTTATTACTTGTGCTTTAGATTTGAGTGGATATGGACATAACACATTATATAATTTCAAGATTATTTGAAGGGGGAATTTGACCCTCAATATACTTTAGTCATATCAACAAATGACTTGGATAAATGGAGCATTTTAAGAAATTATTTGAATCAGCAATTAAGGGAGTAGATGGTAGTTGGGAATGGAAAGAATTAAGTCATTTCACATAAAAGTGGAATTACTGAGATATGAAAAGAAAATAATTTCTCTTCTTTCCACTTTAAGAACACTCCATGGGGGGAAAAAATCACCATCATGAACCCTCTCTCCTTTGGTCAACATTTTATATTATTTTATTTTTATTTTCACTGACAATGTGTCTCTTTCTTAACATACATCACCAATGGATTGCATATTTCATGAAGAAATTCTAATAAAGATGAATCTCAACTTCTCTCAAAAAGGCTTTTTGGATTCAATTCTGCTTCCACAGTTGAAAACACTTGCCAAGTTTGTGTCACAAATTAAACATCTGAGAACCAGGCAGCAAGTTTGTTAATTATCTGGTTAATTTAATGAACTTATTCTCATTAGGCTTTATGAGCCATGCTGTACACAGTACTGTGTGAAAGTCCACAACCACAACACGGTGATGTCAGTAGGTAATTAAGGTCACTGATGAGAATTTTTGCAGAAAAACAAGGTGCGGCAAATGCTTTGTGTATAAGCGAGTTATTAGATGGAATTAAGGATTGTTAATTGCAGAGAATTACGTAGAGATCATTTTAGCCGCAACAAATTAAGAGAGAAGTCAGTTTGGCTCCAAAAACAAATGTTGAATATACACATAAATCATAACGTTTCACAGCCGACACTTCATCCTGGGTGCGATGAGCTATGTAATAGTGTTTTACTGCCACACGATCTGGAAGTAGGCACAGTTTGTCATCAGAAGGATTTGTAAAGTGTTGATCTTTTAGAAAAAGAATCTCACACTTCCAGTGGCCTCGTGATGGAAAACACATGAAACAGATGTTTTTTTTTAATCTATTGGCACTTTGTTGTTATCCTGATATAAAGAAAACTGAAGATCAGCTATGAATAAAATGTAAAAATACATGTTTCAACATATATGCCACCTCACCTCCACTTCTAAAAGAGAAGCTGTGGAGGGTCAGAGTTTGGCAAGAAATCAAAAATAGAAACAGTTTAAAAATCAAATGGATGGATGATGCTCTAGAAAAATAACTGTGTCCACTCTAAGATCAGACCCATGTCCATCTCACTTCTAGCCTGTAGAAGCTATTAAAGTCAAACAGTGTATTTCCAGCACGGAATAATGAAGTTAAATGAGAGATTGGAAAGCAGGAGTTAAAGACAACTTTAAGAAGATAGATGTGTCCTTTACATTATCCTATGTATTAAATGTAGCTTATAAATTCAAACTATTCACGTATCATTTCGCTGCATCTCACATTTAAAAATACGTTTAAAAATATATAAACTTTTTATTATTGCCCAGTAAGATCATAGACATTCAAGTTCTTTTAAACAATAATGTGTGATGTAAATCAATGGAGTCGGTGATGATGATGGTAATGGTGATTCTGTTGCTGCTGCAGCTGATACCGTGATTATTATTATTATTTTCATTGAAACCCCCAGCTGGACATGCAATAAGAAATGGGCCTTGCTCTACCACCCTTCAAGACCTTGACAATGACCAGTTAATATTATTAATTTAATTTTGCTTCAGCATACTTGAAAAAAGAAAAAAAGACTAGCCTTCTCAATTTTAGACTTTTCTCTTTCCAATGCTTGGACAAGAGGATTTGGCTTAATGTCAGAGCTGATTTCTACATAAGGAAATGTGTCTCAGAGTGTGAGAAAATGGGAGTTATGTTTTTGTTGATGTGGGGATTCCAATATGGCCTGCAGAAGGATCAGTATGCATGTGCGTAAATCACGTTGTAGAGTGGAATGTATCTTCCCGGTGGTTCTACTTTACAATTTAAAATAAATTTTACACTTAAAAGCTTTAGTACTCTAAATAGATGCCTCCTGTCATGTATCTTTTCCTAGGTCCTATGAGTTTGATAACATGCTGGTGGGTTGGACCTATTATCTCTTGAGGTGCACATCTTTGTGTACGTGTGTATTTTCTGTGTTTATGTGTTTGGGTTCTTGTCTTCTATGTTTGATTGGAAGTGATAATGCTCAGAATGGGTTTCTTAATTAAAATTAAAGATACTCATACCCTGAGGCTACAGAGATGCATCCAGCTAATAAATTATAAACAAATAAATAATAATAAAGAAGCATGGCATTTAAATAGCAGGCTTATAGATTTCATGTGAAATAGCGGCACTGCACAGCTGAAAGCTTCAGGAGGATTAAGGAAATTTAATTAGTGCTATTTTGAAATGGAATTTCCGGACCCATGTGACTTCCATTAATGAAATCTTCTCCTCAAATGTCTAGTTTATTCACAAGTGGAAGGATGAGAAGAAGACAAGAGAGTCCTTTAAGGCTTTCTTAAGGATTGTGAATGTCTGGAAATGAATTCCAATCAACACAACTTTATTGCAAAGGGTTTTGAATGTTGAATATTTATAGAATGTCTTTGACGTTACAGGTGTTGAGTTAAGTGATGAGTAAGCAATTTGGGAAGTGTGTACTAGGCCATTAGTTCATTGAAAGTGGGGACCCTAAATGCCCCTAGGCATGATCAACGTAGTGGAAAGTATATGCCCTGTTAGGTACTCAAGTAAACATGTTAGTTATTTTATTTTATTTTGTTTTACTTTACTTTATCTTCAAAATAACGTAAACTAGACCTCTAGGAAGCCTACTTTGGATAATGCTGATCTAGGGGGTGGACAAGCACGTAGACAATGAAGTTGGGATTCCCAAAATAGATATTTGCAGGCATACATGGAACATGAGGAGAAGAGGGTTGACATTTTCCTTCGAGACTTAAGGACAGATTCATAGAGGAGTTGTTGGTTGAGATACATTTTGATGAAAGACTAATATTTTTTTGGTAGAAAATGAAGGCAATGTGGGTTGGACCACTTTGGAGAGGAGTGAACAGAAGATGAGATCTGGAGTTGGATTGTCTGGTGTGGAGTATCTGCCTCTGTAGTTACTAGCTTTCCAACCTTGGACAAGTTACTTAAATTCTCTTAGTCCTACTCACTTTGTTTATAAAACAGGGATAATAATAGAGTTGTGAAAATGACGTGAGAAAATCCATATAAAATACTGACCCACTGTCCGGCAGTTAGTAAACACTCAATAAACATTTGCTATAATAACTTTTTTCTCAAGTATGAGTTTTAATGGTATATGTTTTGTTTGGTATTATTGGTACATGATGTGTGAAAGATCATCTCACCAGTAGTGAGAGATGGGCCTGGACAGATAGAGAGCGGACAGAGAAACGTTCTATATGGAATCTGCACATTCTCTTAAAAATAATGAAAAGTCCATTGAAGCATTGAAAGATAGAATTGAAATATGTTGTTCACACCTTCAAAGTGGTAAATGAAGAAGCATGAGTAATAAAAGATAATCGAGGGAAACTTCTGGAGGGATGAGGATATTCTTCATGGAGAGGAGAATATGTAAGATCAGGTTTATAAGAACATAATGGTTTGTTTTAGAAAACATGTACTTTTAAGTACAAATAATATATTTGACATGTTAGTGGGGCAGGTATTATTTTTTTTTTTTTTGCATTTATTCTTTCATTCTCTAGTCCCTGACCACCTGTTTTGTGTCAGGGACAATGGTGGGATCTGAGGATGTGATCAAAGATAAGCTTCCTGCCTTCTCAGATATGTATGCACAGCGGGTAGCAGGTTGTGGGGTGTACCTTACAGAATTATTATGGGGATTAAATTTTTCAGAAAATATAGGAAAGGAGTAAAACGTGGGGACAAAATTACCCTTCTAGCTCTTCTCCCTTTCGCCAATTTTGCCTCTTCTGGCTCCAGTGGTGAGGGTTGAAAGAAAGGAAAGATTCTGCTCAGATCTCTCCCATCTTTCCAAGAGGAGGAAATAACAACCCTGAGCAAGATATTTTCCACTTCAGCCCTGAAGTTAATCTTGCGTTCACTTTAGGTTATTAATACTTAAAGAGACTGAATTTGACCTGTCAATTCACATAGCTTCATACCTTCCATTTTGGCCTACGAAGTCTGTTAAAGTCTGTCGAGTGTTGGGTGCCCCAGGAAGTGGACTTTGAACATTGAAATGGACTTTCAGAGTTGACTGGAGATTGGCATGAGGGGACTGGGGCTTGATGTATGTGGTGCCTGGTCACTTGTACAGGCTGCCTTGGGATGAGGCATACCTCATGCAAGGCAATTCTCATCTACCCTTGTGGGAAACTCAAAACCCAAAGAGCTATTCAGAGTTTTTCTAAGCTGGAGCGAGGCTGCCTGGCCCGTTATTCACACGTATTGACAAGTGACTGGATATAGACTGTCAGTGAAAGGGAGCACACCCTTGGGTGAGGCCACTCTTCAGGTAAGGCAATCTGGAAAGGGCTGGTAGCAGAGTGCTGTCTGGTGGCAGCACCCCCAGCAGTGGGGTCCCAAGTCCTTCAGTCCCGAAGACAGTGTGATTGTCACATCACAGCATCTTCTACACTGAATAATAGAAGGAAAAGCTAATAAAACAATTTCACTTGAACATATTTTCCCTCGTGGCATCACCCAACATATTATCTCCTCCCAGTCAAACTTCTTTCAAAAGTCATCTCTTCTCCCATGTCCACCTCCTGTAAACACAGTCTCCTGAACTCAGAATGAGAAACTTTTCACCATATTCCGCCATCTCCAAGATCCCCAAAGATATCCTAATTGCTTAATTAGTCACCTCAATGTGGTGTTATCCTTCTTGTAACATATCTTTTCATTGTTAACACGACTAACTGCTGTATTTATTTTGAAAGTCCTGTTTCCTGTGTGTTGTATAATATCGCACGGCTGGGTTTCTACCTACATCTGTAATGCTATTTTAATCCTCTCTCTGATTCCTATTCTCCTTCCTGAGATTTAGTTGTAGACATCGTACATATTGGTCTGTACATCTTTTTTCCTGATAAATCTCTAGTTGTGCCACATCAACCTTCACTTCCATGCAGGTAACTTTCAAGTCCATATTTCTAGCTCTCAACACCCTCTCAGGTTCCGGATGTGCCTTTGCATGTATATCCCCATCATCTCTCCATAGATTTCTTGACGGCATCTTAGCAAACCTGTCTAAAATCGTATCAGACATATTCTTCTTCCTGGTTTCTCACTGGCTCATGGTATCACCTTTCTTTATATTGATGTCTCCTAAACTTACCCACAGAGGGGAAGCACCTGAAGTGCTTATTCAATAATCAGATTACCCAGGCACTCCCCTGAAATTCCAATTCACTGGGTCCATGTTTGGAGGCCCAGAAAACTGAGTTTTTGATAGTTGCCCCCATGTGATTATTAACATTAATGAGGTTTGGAAAACACTGCTCTGTGCCATCAAGTCTTGGAATTGCAGTCATAGTTAGCTTTGTCTTTTCCTCACCCCACATCCTATTCATAAAACCCATGTATGCTGCCTTTTCTCAGTCACCATTTCCATTTCTCTATTGCAGTTCCCCATTGTCTTTCATCTGGACTCATTTATTTGTTTTCTGTTTAATATGCCTCTGATTTTACTATATCTGATTATTACTTTTTTCCCATTATTGCCTCTGTGATCTTTTAAAAACAGATTTGATCACAAAGCTCCTTTGGTTCTGTGAATAATAAGTCTAGATTAGCATAGTATCAAATCTTATTTATCTAATTTTATTTTATGCTTCATCTCTTCTAAGCCCCAAACACCATAGCCACTCAAGAATAAGTTATTAAAATTTTTCTCCAAATACACAGCCTTATAATTCTCTGTCTACTTGATCAATATCTGATCGCGGTATACACAAGCCCCTCGTTATGACCATTACGATTGTGGATTTGTCCATTTCCATTCTGCCAGTGATTTATGTTTTGGTTTGTTTTTGCTTCATATCTTTCTAGGCTCTGTGTTGGATGCATACAAGTTTGCTATTGCTATATCTTCTTGATCTTACTTTGTTTTTATGATGTAGTGTTGCCATTAGTTTGCTCTTTTTTCTTTGTTGCCTTAAATTCTACTTTTTCTGATACTTAAATTTTCACAATGATGGACCTTCGCTAATGCTGTCTCCTCACCCAGAGATCAAACTTGGTCCAGTGAAAGTCTACTCCACCTTTGAAGCATACTCCAAATAACACTGTAATAATGAAACCTGTCTCTTTTCCCAAGGAAAATTTAATCAGCCCCACTCACATACGTTGCATTGCAAAGTGTTCAGTCAGCTGGGGCAGTAACTCGCTCCTGCACTGGATTATAAGAATATGAGAACCAGAACAAACTTTTAATCTTTCTTTCATTCCATTGAGTGCTGGCAGCTCAGAGGGTTTTACATAAATATTTATTGAATTAAAAGAACTGCACTGAGCTTTCAAATTCTGGCTCACCTGAAAATTCCCAGACCTCTCTATGCCTTAATTTCTTCATCTCTATAATAGAGATTGATATTTTATTCTGGTATAATGGCTATATGTGTTAGAGACAAGTAAAGTTCCTAGAACAGGTCTTAGCAGACAGAAAACAAAATACACAATAATGACAATAACCATAATCATAATGGTTAGTCTGTGTGAAATACGACGCATGTAATGACATGTACATTTTCAAGTTTTCCTACTGTTCTAACTAGACTATATTTCTTTGCCAGTAAAACTCAAGATACAAATATGAGCTGGACTTAAATCTTATAACTGTCACTCTACAGGAACAATGCATCAGTGCTTATATTACGGGGCTGTTGGGGAACTGTTAATTTAAAACAAAACAAACTAAACAATGCAACAACAACAAAAAAACAAGTTAAAGTGTTTTGATACCCAACTCAAACACAATGGAGAAAACTGTATTAGAATCATGGCTTCGCTTGTAAACCTGTAGTTTGAGAAAAATCTCGACTTCTTTGAAAGAAAATGGTAATCATTTGTAACAGAGTTCTCCCTTGTCTTTTTCCCTTGTCCTTTGAGGGTTATGGTTGGGAGTGGTGTTGAATCTTTTAAAATGCCTGCCTCTTGGGAAAGGAAAGGGAGAGGGAAAAAGCCAAACTGTACAATTTAGCCAGCATGTGCCACAGATTAATGCGTAAACTGCTGTGCGGGGGCTTCAGGGAATTGATGTCTTCCTAGTTTGGGGTTTTAATTAGGGCATGTGATTCTAACACTTTTGAGGAAAGCAAGAGGATGGAAATCAATTCTGCAACTTTGCTTCTTCTAATCCTTTCAGAAAGATAAGGGGTAACTAAAATTAGAATCAGAAAGGTTTACCTAAAGGAATTCTGTGTTAGACAGAGAAGGGAAGGGAATCACCATTGGTTCAGTACAGAGATAATTTCATACACTTTATCATATTCAGTCTTAGGACAAGAATGTGAGACGGGTTTTACTCCCCCTGTTCTGTAGATGAGCAAGCAGGATTAAATAACTTGGTCAAGTTCATATGGCTAGTGTTCTATTCAGGGTTTTCTTGTTTCTAGAAATGTTAACATACTCAAGCTTACTCGACTGATACTGGGAACCCTAATTAGAGTCCCTCCTCATCAACAAGCCTGTTGTGTAAGGCCATGCAGACTGCACCGCACTATTACGGGAAGAGTTTGTACACAGCAGAGGCCTGGAAGCCTGGGCCCAATGCAACTTGAAATTGGAATCTTGTTGAAATGTGAGCAGTGCTATTTTGGGGAATTAGTGTATAGTTATCTCTGCTGTTCTCTGGCATTGTTATTGTTGTTGCTACAGCTGCTTCTGCCATGCTGTCACGGCTGCTGCTGTGTTGTTATTCTCTGCTTAGAATTTCCATAAATTCAGCTTGCCCATGGACAGTAATGTGCCCCCTGCCTACCTCAATGTGATTTTTCACATTCAGGTTCCATAGTTGTCAATTTCGTTCTGTGTCTCTTAATTCAAGCCTCTGAGAGAAACAATCTGATCGGACAAGTTTATCTTTGGTTCAAGTGTTTTATACCAGCCTATCTATGTGTTAAGCTTCTTGCCACCCAATGAAGTCACCCCCATGTCTAGTTTTTATTATAGGTGGAATTAGCTGAGGCCGGGGCATGGGGACTATATGACACACAAGGAAATGTGGGTGGGCAATCACTGGAAATAGCTCCAGAGGTTTTTGCTAAGTAATGGCTGATACATACATATTAATGGAAGTTCAAACAATTTAAAATTATTTCTAATAGAGTTACATTTCATATTTTTAATTACTGATATAAGCAGGATATCAAGTTTTATGGGCACTATGTTCAAAATGGCAAATATGAAAGTTTATGTAAAATAGATCATAAGGTTACCTGTGAATTTTACACTAGTTATCCCTGTATGGATCTATAAAGGTCACCTATTTTTTTCTCTTTCTTTTTTTTTTTTTGTATTTTTAAAAGTTTAAATAATTATAATGATCAGGCGATTATAATTACATTGGGGGCCAAGAATTATGTACAATTTATATATTTTATATTATCTATATTATTATATTGTTATATTTTGTGTAATTTTCTTTTTTCAGTCTTTGTTCTATATATCTGACATTAAATATGATACTCATATAAAAATGCTAATGTTTTATTTATATAATATTTAATGTGAGCAAACATATACATAATGACTAGTATTAAAGATGATTTGCAATTTTTGAACTAATATAAAATAATCAAGCCATCACTTTTCAATATTTATAGTACTTAATAAAAATGTGTATATTTATTGGAAATGATTAAATTGCTTTAAATTTATATAGTAAGAGCAACCTCATCCAAAACTAAATTCTCTAAAAGGATTTATTTTTTTGCTGTTTATTTTTGCAAGGAAAAGAAATGCATTATTACAGTGGCGAGGAACAGCTGAGGGCTCCCTGACTTTCCAGTGTCCAGGTCTAACTTGAGTCCTCTTGGACCTTCCTCCCAGAAAGTGCAGGTTTACCATCCCCAACTCCTAGAGCAGCATGGAGCCCACATGACTCTTTTCATCATCGTCGCCACCGTCACCTCCAAAGTTATAGAATACGCACATTCATGAGGCCTGATAAATTCTATTTTAAACATTGAATTCAGTTCACACACTTTCTATATCAAAGACTTCTTATTTTCTTTTATAGAATTTTTTTTTACAAAAATACCCTTTCTTGAAATTTATTTTCAGCAATTGCTAGAATTTATGGGAAAAACTCTAAAATTAGAAAAATAACATCACAACAGAGAGTCAATTTTGTTGGGGATGGAGATTCAGTTGAAAATTATTTTTACACAGCTGTTTGGAGGCACAACAGACTTGCAAATTTCCCTCCTGTTCTAGCCCCAACTGTCACTTCCACCTTCAAAGGTAATGTGTTTTTTTCCAGTTTCTCCACTTTTATTTTTATTTTTAAATTTTTCCAGTTTTATTGAGAAATAATTGACATACATCACTTTATAAGTTTAAGGCGTACAGTATGATGGTTTGATTTACATATATTGTGAAATGATTACCATAATAGGTTCAGCTCAAATCCATCTTCTCGTATAGATACAACAAAAAGGAAAAAAACTTTCTCCTTGTGATGAGAATACTTAGGACTGACTCTCTTGACAACTTTCCTATATATCCTACAGCAGTGTTACCTATAGTCACCATGTTGTACATTACACCTGCAGTACCTATTTATCTTATAGCTGGAAGTTTGTACATTTTGAACCACCTTCCTCCTATTCCACCCCCCCCAACCTCCACCTCTATAACCACAAATCTGGTCTTTTTCTAAGTTTGGTTTTTTTGTTTGTTTCATTCCACATATAAGTGAGATCATACAGTATTTGTCTTTCTCTGTCTGATTTATCTCACTTAGCATAATGCCTTCAAGGTCCATCGATGTTGTTACATTGTTGCAAATGGTAGGATTTCCTCATTTTTTTATGGCGGAATAATATTCCATTGTGTATGTGTGTGTATATATATATATATATTTATATATATGTGTATATATATATATATTTATATATGTGTATATATGTGTGTGTGTGTATGTATATCTCTCACAACTTCTTTATCCATTCATCCATCAATGGATATTTAGGTTGTTTCCATGTATTGGTTATTGTAAATAATGCTGCTACAAATATGAAGGTGCAAATAATCTTTTCATTTCCTTTGGACATATTCCCAGAAGTGAAATTGTTGGACCATATGGTAGTTCTATTTTTAATTTTTTGAGGATCCTCCATATAGTGTGTTTTTTATTCCAGAGATTTTCTAGGATTTTTTTGTGATAAACTTCTGTGCTTACTGTGTTAGTCTGCATCGTCCAAGAAGCAGACACCAAGATGGAATTAAACATGCAAAGATTTTAAGGGGAAAATCTTGTGAGACAAAATGGGGGTTGGAAAGACTCAGAGAGCCATCAAATCACAATGCAATTCTGCCTCTGAGTGAAGAAGAAAGCTAGGGAAAGTTGGATGGACGCATTCTAGATGCTGTGCATCCTAAAAAACATTTAGCCAGGTCATCAGGGTATCCATGAGCCAAAATGAGCTGTCGGATAAGTTCTATTTTTCCCAGAAATGGACTTGCCTTCATATGGACCTGCCTTTTTTAAAATAAAAGACTTGTAAAAAATATGTCAAGTGGTCTCCCTAAAGATAGGGAAGAATTAGCCCTTCCTTCTCAAACCTCGCTCCAGACAAAATCTTACTGATAAAGGCTACGAGTGTTCTTTACTCCAGGCAGCTGTAAGAAAAAGGAATATCGTGTGACTGCATTTCCATATTGCTGCTAAGGCAAGCTAGCTTCCCCTCCTCTTTTTTTTTTTTTTAGCATGGGCAGGAAAAAAATATCAGACAATCTGTTAATGAGCATTTGGTGAAGTGTAATGAATACAGTCTAATTCACTAATTGAGGCTCATTTCACAACTCTCCACTAATAAGCATCTTAATGTGCTTAACTGCAAGTGTCCAAAATAGTTATTGAGATGTGTGGAAATTTCCCATTCTGTCTGTGTAAATTTTGATAATGTTGCAGTTTGATTAATTGAGAGAAAATGTTTCACTAACAAAGAAGAAAATATAAAAGCAGGAATATCATACAATTACATCATCTAAAATGAACTAAATGGCAAATAACATTCTCCAAATAAATAAAGCATTTTTTGAAATAACTTTTACTGCAATAGGACACTGATTTTGGTTTCTATGTGATGCCAAGCAAAACTGACATTGAGAAATTTTCTAATTAACTTGTTTAAGGAATATAACAAATATATTAGTCAATATTTTATTAATTATAGGAGGCAGAAAAGACAAATTCTCACTTTCTGGTTTCAACTAAATTTATTTTCTTCATTTTTAAAATTTATTTATTAAATTGAAATGGGCTTGGATCATTCATTACATCAAAACGCTTTTCTGTCTCTGTGTCTGTCTCATTCCTTCCCAACTGCTGTCCTTCTTTCTTTGCAGGTTTCATTCCCATGAAAGTAAGAATAAGTTTTCTGACAATGATGCCCCACACCATGCCCTTGAGAGCCATGTTTAGATTCTTCCAGGTTTGGCATGAAAAAGTAGTCTTTTGACTGTGGTTCTAGAAAGAGTCCTCAGGTTAACTTTGATGACCTCTGTTTAGCTGTGATTGGGTGATAGCTGTGATTGGGTGATTCCTTAACTAACCATCATGAACCAGAGAAGGAAATGCTCTGGTTGTACCGGCCAAAGTCACTTGCCCACCTCTACCGCTGGGTGTAGATTCATTGCTCAAACTAGAAGACTGGGGGTGGGTAACTCCCACAAGTGAGCATGGCTACTGGACAGGCATAAATACTGGACATCGACTAAAGCCAATAAACAGGAAATTTGAGCTTAAAATATTCCAATTAGATAATCATCACTTTCTCCTTTCAAAGCAAAGGTAAAATTTTGGGGAGGCCAGACATTGAGTCACGTGCTACGGCTAAAAAATATTCCCGGAGCACTCAAAATTCTTTTGGTTTCACCTGGCTATGCCACTTCAAGAAATTAAATGCCCAGGTTCCCCTAGATTACGTGACACAGCCTTCCTCAACCAAAACATGCAAGTAGTATTTTCTTCCCCGTGTCTCTACAAAACATATTGTGATGCTCCAAGGAAAAATAGTTGTATTACTGTAAATCACAAATGTTTCCACACAATGGTGATATCCTCATCATAGTGAAGACAACAGCATCTTTTTAAATTCATTTTGTTCACTTTTAATGTATTTTTCTAGAACAACTCAGTCCCTGGCAAGAACTAAGGAAATATGTTTCTAGTTTATTTCCTGTTCTATCTGCCCCAGGATTTCGTTCCTCAACTTTAGTCCAAACCTCCCACTCACTAGCTATAATAGTGAAGTCAATGTATTTCAAAACATTTAAAAATTCTTTATATCAGTGTGCCCAATCAGCAAGCCATCTGTAATTGCCAAACAAACCCGACAAGCATAAGTGTATGTATGTATAGATACATATTTATTGGCAGAATCTGTTCTACTCTCCTCTGTATGTGAATGGGTAGGACTGCTTCAAGTTATGTAAGGCCATTTATGTACCACGAATGGGTGTGGCATTGGTGTGAGGAGGACAATTGAGGAATGAGAGAGACTCATTAGATATTAGAAAGAAGCTCAGTGTTCATGGAAGAGTATTGACTGGGAGCCAAGAAACCAGACTTGCTTCTATGTAACAACACTCCTAAAGACAAGTCACTTAATAGCTCAGGACTCACTTTATCTGATCTGCAACATGAGAGTTTTCATACCTGAGTTCTTTCTCATCTCTATCGGCTTTAACATTTTCCCCATGTCATAGGGGTACCATGGTATGTGTCTTTACTTACATTCCTTATTTCTTAAAATTTTGTCTTTTACTTTTCCCTACTCCTTCCTGACATTAAATATGAAACTTGTTTCCCATTCCTTTGAGATATTAGGGCTGAAATCTGATGTTGAGAAATAATTTTGGCTTGGCAACATTTATTATGGTAATGAAGAGAAGAAATTTGAAATATTGGCTCAGTGCAAAAGACAGTAAATGTTCTCTCACCATAAGATGAGAATTATTGTTTTTCACAGGATAAGGTAAAATTATATTATTAGGGAGAGAACAATATTTCTCTTATAGACCAGTCAGAGAGATATTGAAAGGAAAATGATTCTCAAATTGGCAAAGCAATGAAGGAGTACCCATCCTCATTGGGTATCCTCATTGTGGGGAATTTCTGAACAGCCCTGGGACAATTATCAGAACTTTTCAGTAAATACTGCTTAAACATCAACAGAGTCCAGTGGCAATTTGTCTGTGGACATATGTGCCAGAAGCTGTTTAAAGAGGTGGGAGATAGATAGCAAGCCCTACTGGTCATGTGATGGGCATTGGCCCTCATGAAGATTCTTGGGCCACCAGAGTATTTACGATAGATAAAGATCTGCCAGGACAAAGAATGAGGCTCTTCTCCTGATGCCTGCCTCTCAAAAATGATAGCTATATTCCTATGTATTTATATGCTATATTCTATATTTCTAGAGAATTGGATTTCTAAACCAATGTAAATAAGCTGCCTCTCTAAACAGCTACAGCAGTCTTTCAACAATCAAGCAAAAGCTGACCAAGTATTAACCAGGAAGGCAGTTGAAAGTAGTGGGGTAAACTTTTGGCGTCAGACCTTTTGGGTTCAAATTCTGGCACTCACATTTACTAGCTGGGTAAACCTAAACAACTTGGCCTCTCTAAGTCCAAGTTTCTTTCTCTGTAAAATGCGAATAGTAATTATTCATTTCCAGAATTTTTATAATATTAAACTCAGAAATTGAGATTGTATAAGATAATGGATGTGAAGTACTCAGCTCAGAACAGGTATTCAGTATATTTTGGGTGTTCCTTCTTCTGTAATTTATAGGAAGAGAGTCTTCTCAGATTATGTGATTCTCAAAGTCTAAAAGAACCTAATGCTATATAAAACAGATGATAATATAATATAATGACATTATATATATATATATTATATATATATATATATATATTATGGGCTGAATGTTTTGTCCCCCAAATTCATGTTGAACCTCCAACATGATGATATTCAGAGATGGAGCCTTTGGAAGGTAGTTAGGGTTAGGTTAGGTCATAAAGGTGGGGCTCCCATGATGGGATTAACGGCTTTATAACATGAGGAAGAGATTCTCTCTCCCTGTCATGTACCAAGGAAAGGCCACTTGAGAACACAGTGAGAAGGTAGTCTCCCACAAGACAGGAAGAGGACCGTCCCCGGGAACTAAATTGGTTGGTACCTTGATCTTGGACATCCCAGACCCCAGAATGGTGAGAAATAACTGTCTGTTGTTTAAGTCACACAGCCTAGGGTATTTTATTATAGCAGCCTGAGTAGACTAACACAATACGTAATCCCTTTTTTGCAAAAAGCCAGTAACATACATCATTTCCTGTCCTTGTCACCATAATGCAGGACTCCTATTAAACATATAGTATAAAGCACAATTGGAGAATATCTCTAAAATATGACAATCATCTGTGAGTTTTCTCTTTAATATCAATATCTGAGGCCAGAAAAATCTCACTTTTAGCAATTCAGAACCAGGGGGAATTCCCACTCCTTCAATCTTCTCAGTGATAGGAGTTTATCTTTTTCCTTTTAGTATCCTCACTACTTGATACTAGACTAGTATTTAGCAGATGCCCCAAAAGTGCCATGAAATCAAGTCACCTTTAAGAGGATTCTTTAACAAATCTCAAAATTATTTTTGAAAATTCAGAAAATGCTCTTTATTCCTCAATCTGTTTAAAATTTTCCCTTTATCATAAGTAAAATGTGTTATAGACATTTTGATGCATACACACACACACACACATACACGATGGCTAGCACAAGAATATTCACCAATTTAAGGAAACCAGTCACCTTGGAACTTGTAAAAATTTCATTAGAGTATGTGAATTTTATATGCTAAATTTCTTTAACTTTCCATAACTTTTCCAATGGAATTGAACTTCAGGAAATCTTGAGATCTTGACAAAGTCAATTTCTTTATGATTTTTCACAGAATATTGCATATATAACATGAAAAAAAGAATTTTGACTAAAGGCAAGTCTAAGCTAACCACATCCCTCAATAGCTTTGGGGTAGGTAGCTTATATGAAATACATGTAGTAAGTAAGTTGTAAGAAAAATCTTATGCCTGGCAAAATGACAAGTTAGAAGAGAGATTGAAGATCAAGTTAGATAACACAATAAAACATAAACAAATCATGAAGCCTTATGGAACTGCTGTAATTAAGATACAAATTCAGTCTCATCTTCCTGGCAGCCAAAACAGAAATATGATTGATTACATACTTCTCCTTTTCCACAAAGAGAAAATGTGCTCAGTGCTCAAGGAAAGCCTGGCATTTCCCAGAATTTCCCTCTTAAATAAAATTTTCACACGGAGCTTTGTAAAGGAATGTGGAGGGAGAGATACTCTTACACACAAGAACAAAAGAGTGGTTAAAAGCTAGAATCAGGGTTTATATGTGCCAGATTAGAAAGGCCAAATGAAATGACTTTGAAAATATTGTGAGTGCTTTAGATCCTTTGGCATTTCCTTGTATTTGCAGGATTTTATCCCTTACTCTTCCTTAGGGAGAAGTTGTACATTCCTCTAGCAGAAAGGACCACGGGCTAATTTGTGTGGCCACCAAAATAGTATAAGTTGAGGTGCTCATCTCCTCTATAGCCAGATTGATGGAAAGAAAAGCTTCAGAAATTTAATTACACAAGAGGAAAGTAAATCATTTTTCCTGAACTATAACCAGTCTGGCACATTCACACATGTCCATCTGACCAGCCAAAGTGAGTCACTGATCCTCTGTGTGGGGGAAATGTTTGAGGACCTGCTAGGTCATGGTGTGACCTTACTTTCCTGAGTTTCAATTTTCCTATCACTGAAATTAAGACTGGAAAATAAATTCTGTATCAGCTCTAATGTTTGGTGATTTTATTGGTAGGCACTTGCTGCAGGAGTTTCTCTGGCCAATGCCACTGGGATAGACGCTGTAGATTTTCAGAGTGATCTCATTGTATTCCTGAGAGTGGGGAACACAGGTATCTAGAATTCCTGGAGGAGGTAAGAGTAATACGTACCACTTTTTGAACTCTTTATACAGGTCTGGCATTGTGCTGTGTGCTTTTCATGACTTATGTTATTATTATTCCTATTTAGCAGATGAAGAAACTGCGGCTTAAAATGGTTAATAAACTTACCTGAAGCCTTCACGGAAAGAGAAAGGTTTCAATCCTAGGTGTTATGACTCTAGAGTCTGTAGTCTAGACCAAAGATTATTCTAAAGTAGTGGCTTTCAGAGTGTAGTCCCAGAACCAGCAGCATCAGCATTATCTGGTAATTTGTTAGAAATGCAGACCTGTTGATTCAGAAATTCTACGAGTAGGGCCCAGCAATCTGATGTAAGAAGCCTCCAGGTGAGTCTGATGTGTGCTCAAGTCTAAGAACCACTGTTCCACAGCATTATTTCTTGGCTCCTGCTCGTGATTCCTTCACTTTAGGACTACATACTGAAGCTCTCGGAAGTCCAGACACTGGCCTATCCACTATCCCGAAGGAGATCTTCTCTCCATTCCAGTCAGAGCCTGCTTGGTGTGGCTTGTTGGGAAAATCCCATTTTACCAATAAAAAATAATGATCTTTAAGTTACATATTGACTCCTATCAATCATTTTAACAACCTCAGCAAAAGGTGATCTTGTATCAGCTGCTTCTCACTGTGACCCAGGCGTTTAGAGATGTAGTTGCAAACGTGAGATTACAACAATTTGGAGGAGAGTGATTACTGAGGGAACACAGCTGTCCTCCCAGGTCAAGATGAGAAAGCAGGGTCATTTGTGGCAGAACCTGGGCTAGATCTTTTTGCAGCAGAACAAAGATAGCTGAAATATCCTCTAGCACAATATTCAATCCTAAAGTCTGAGAATAGAGAGCACTTATGGACTCCAGGTATTTCATTTATTCAACAAACAGGAATCTGCATATGCATGTATTTCAAGGAGGTTAAGTACCTTGAAGTGTATTTGTGATTGTCTAAGTGCCAGTCTATGGTAAGAGCACAACATCAGAACTACAGTATAATCCCAAGTTGACAATGGCTGCCTTGTCAACACATTGTAGTACGGTAGAAAAATGAGGGACTATGCCAGAATTTGCACTTAAAATTTTCAGTTGCTCTCGTGTGATCAAGAGTGAATTATGAAATCTTTTGCAATAGCTGTTTATTCATCTAGAAAATTAGAATTGTGATATATACTTCATTGAGGCGCTGTGATTACATAAAACGTTTGTGGAACATAAGCTTCAAATTTGCTCTCTCCACCTTCCTTTCCTGGCTACTAAGATCAGAGCTACATACCTCTATAATCTTATCATTGAGATTTAGAGCCTTCAATCTGAGTTAAATGTAAGACCCAGAGATTTCAATCATACATATTGTTTATGCCTTGTATTGCTAGATACTATTGGGAAATGCAATTGTTTCCCCTCAGCTACATTTTGTTAAGGATAAAAAATGAAACATTTATATTGTAAATAGTCCGTAGTTAATATAGAAAAAAAAAACCAACCTAGAATGAAGGTTGTCATGATCCTAATGGGCTTCATATATCAGTCGTATGTTGAGCTAGAAGAACTGTGAAAAATTGACATTGAAGTAACCTGGAGAAAATTAAGTGTAAAAAAAAATGTTGGTAGAAGAAGTAGATTACCTATTTCTATCTACCATGCTTAACAACTCCTAACACTATTGCGGTGAAATATATTAACAGAATTCAATTCATATCACCAGTGATTGAGTAAGTACGTGGTGCCAGGAATTCTACTCAGTGTTGGTAAAGGAGAGATGAGAAAACCACCCCTGTCCTCTTGGAGCTCAGAGTCTAAGAGGAAAGATGGGAAATCCACTAGGAGTAATTACTAGTTAAGTAATATTTTCTAAGTTCTTGCCTGGACAGAAGTTTATGCTACCTAGGCTAATTAGGAATGGCATTCTCCAAGATTTTCAAGTATGTGAGTTACAGCCCCTGGGAGACCATTTGATCAGTAGTAGACAGCTTACCTACTGGAGGTCTTGACAAAGTCTTTAGATTGGCCTGACCTATGCGTAATAGCTTTGTAATTAGAAAGGCTCAAGTTTCTTTCCCAGATCTCAGATGAGACATTTTTTTCTTTCTTCTTGAAATCTCTGAGTCAGTTTCATCATTTGTAAAACGTGTCATTCATAGCAGAGCTCAAAAGTTTGGCAAGAGCTTTTACTGCCAAGAATGTAGATGATTATATCAAGTTTTTCATCATTGATTTTTCAAAAATCACATGGTTCGGGTGATGTCTGCCAGATCTTTCCCTTCTAAGAATTTTTCTTTTCCTATTCAATTAAAGGTTATACTGTGGTGTTATATTTTGAGAAGTTTACAATTAAGGGGTTTTAGTGTGAGGTTATACACTGGGAGCATATAAATATGCTATTTCCCAAACAATTTTATTTAAGCACTTAACATCCAGTGATGATCATTGCCTGGAATAATTATTACATTGGTAGTTGCAAATGGTGATTTTTAAAAACAATTATAGCATTCCCTACACAATTACTAGCTAGCATTCTTATCTCTAAAAAAAGTTTTCTCATTTTCACCTCCTCTTCCTTCCTTGTTTTTTCATTTTAAAGAATTTTTAAAAATTTAATACAGTTCAAACCAGTGTTCCTGGTTCATTTCAGCTCCTTTCCTGTCAAACCTGGGTGCAAGGATTGCTTCAGTTTCTCTTTCTTCTCTCTGCCTGTGATGACCAAGGTATAAAGGTATCTGCTGTATCGAACTTTAAACTTCACATTATCCTTACTTTTCTTGATCTTAGATTTGGCATCCTTTTGCCTGGCCGGGAGCAGAAAGCCTTTGATTCTCTGAATTTTGCGAGTGAAGGCTACAAGGCGAGCAGAAAAGCACGCAGCGGGCACATTGAGCAGCATGACTTAGTGAGGAGTATGGAAAACAACCCCAAAATGAGACTTCCATTTCCAGACAGTTAAACCCTCTCTCCGGAGCAAGCTGGGTATTTTGTGTGTGTGTGTGAGGAAGATTAGCCCTGGCCTAACATCTGTGTCCCTCTTCCTCTACTTTTATAGGACGCCGTTAAACATGGCTTGACAAGCGGTTCGTCGTCAGCACCCGGGATCTGAACCTGTGAACCCCGGGCCAAATGAGCGGAGCATACGAACTTAACCACTACCACCAGGGCGGCCCCCTGGGTATTTGTTTCTTTTACGTCTTGCTCTTCTGTTTTATTTTGTTTTTTTTTTTTAATTTTTTTATTCTCTCCCTCTTTTTATCATTTCTCTGTTTTCCTGTCCTGTCTTCTGATTTTCAGAATTCCATTTTGATTTACTTATGCTTGAAATTTTTTTTAATTTTATTGAGGTCATATTGACTTTTAACATTGTGTAAATTTCAGGCATACATTGATATTTTTCAGTTTCTGTATAGTTTGCATCGTGTTCACCACCTAGTCTAGTTTTGATCTATTACCATACATGTGTGGCCCCTTTACCCCCCTTCATCCCCCTCACTCCCTTTTGCTCTGGTAATCACTAACCTGTTCTCCTTATCTGTGTGTTTGTTTATCTTCTACATATGAATGAAATCATATGGTGTTTGTCTTTCTCTCTTTGACTTATTTCACATAGCATAACACCCTCAATTTTTGTCACAAAAGGCATTATTTTGTCTTTTTATGGCTGAGTAGTATTCCATTGTGTATATGTATACCACATCTTTATTCATCCATCCATTGATGGGCACTTGGGTTGGGAAGGTTGGTAGATTTGATAATTGATTTTGAATATTACTATGTATTATAATTCACTACTGTTATTATTAGTATTGATGTCAAGTTGTCCAAAATATGGACAATAGTAGCCTTCTCAAGCTGATCCTTTGCATCCTTTTGACATTTCTCTATTTTCTTTAAGTACTTCTTACTTTCTGGCATAGTAAGATATTCCTCATCCTTGTTTATTCTATGTATTTTAGGTAACTTGAAGTTCTCTGTCTTCTAATTATGTTAAATGGATGAGTTTTGTGTAGTTGTGTTTGCTCTTTCTGTCCTTCCTTCCTTTTTTTTTTTGAGAATAGATACAAGTTTTGGAATTTCAAATTTTATGGTCACTACTACCTCAGCTACTCAGAATTCCTCAAGGCTAATATTTTTGCTAGATTATGTCTCAGAGTTGATAATTCCAGATCAATTTTCCCACATAGACAGTATGCTTTTAAATATGCATATTCAGGTCTGCTTTTATAGACCCAAATTTTCTTGGATTCTACTTTAAATATTAGTTCTCATCTACAGTTTTGTTTTTCTTCTTCAAGGATGGATCATCCTCAGCAATCTCTTATATCCATCACTGTTTGTTGCTTTCTGCTAATTTTGTCTCTCTCTTCAATTCCTTTTATGATATTTTCAGTTGATTCTATTGGAAAATGGGCATGTTTGTAATTTTGTTATTTAGAGTTTTTTTCTTATGTTTCCATTGTCTTTAATTTTTTCTCTAACTTTGTTCAATTTTCATTTTGCATCTTTCTCTTTTGGCCATTTCTCTTCTGAGTCTGTAAGTCTGTGACTCAAGCTGATTACTTTCTACGTTAAGGACTTATTGAAAGATATCGAGTTCCAGTTGAGATATTATGATATAGTTTACTTCTGCTTTGAGGCTGAGTACTTGGGAGGAGAAATTTTTTCATCAACTGAAATATTTTCTGGTTTTCAATTTTCTTATACTAAATGTATATAGTATATCTGATTAGATACCTTTTATTAAATTTTAAATGTTTTATATTATCCTGGGAAAGTAATAATAGGTGATTTTATATTGACAGAGTGAAGAGTGTGGGTAACTTACTAGGTTTCTTAGTTTAAGAGCTCCTCTTTCTTTTGGCACAGTGAAGTACAGACCATTAAGAAATGACACTCTTGGGTCTGTCCGGTGGCGCAGCGGTTTAGTCCGCACTTGGCAGCCCGGGGTTCGCGAGTTCGGATCCCGGGCGCCCGCCGACGCACTGCCTGTCAGCCATGCCGTGGCCGCGTCCCATATAAAGTAGAGGAAGATGGGCACGGATGTTAGCCCAGGGCCAGTCTTCCTCAGCAAAAAGGGGAAGATTGGCAACAGATGTTAGCTCAGGGCTGGTCTTCCCCACAAAAAAAAAAGAAATGACACTCTTTGGAGGAGGGGCCAGTATAGCTTCTGATTTTGTGATTTTGTCTCTCTCTTTCTCTCTCTCTCTCCCCTCACCACCAAGTCTGCACATATGCCTTCCCCATCCAAGTCCACCTCTTCTTACTAAAAAGCTCTATCTCCCTAACACTGTATTTTCTGTTCCCACAATTTCTTTCAATTTCACAATATCAAGTGCCATGATCACTAGATCTCAGCTGAGTTCTCATTATTTCCCCTATTCGTGTGGAACATTTTTTTCTTCTGTTTTCTTAAGATGGTTTGTATCTGTGTTCTCTGGTAGTGGACATAAGCTACCTTCTCCTATTTTTACAGTCTCTACCTGACTCTGTTTCAGTGTGGGCTCTGGAGCTGGACCTACTAGTGTTTTATATGTATTTCCTGACTTCTCATAACTTAAAATTTGTAAAATTCTCTGTACTATAGTTGTGTGGCAGGTGTGAGTGATGGGTTATTTTATTTACTCTCCTTGTTCATGGATATTGTTTTTGGAAGAAATATGAAAAGATTCTGATTTAAGAAGGCTCTGTTATCATACGGTTTCCAAAAAATCCTTTATTTCATTTAATTTTTACCAAAGATAGCCCAATGCTAAGCTAGAACAATGGAGGTGAGAATATATTTGTGTGTGTGTGTGTGTGTGTGTGTGTGTGTGTGTAAATATAACCATAGAATAACATATGTGGATTTAGCAGTTCAGTCCATGCCTAGGGCAATGAGGCCATTGTAACTGTGGGCCCTCCGGGACCAGTTCAACCGATCCCATGTTATCGACAGAGTAATTAAGAGTAGATTTTCAGGATCTGAGACCCCTTTTCCTATTCAGGCTGGTTGAGACCACCAACCCATTAAATAGGCCTGCACAAATGCTTAAGTGACCTTTTTGACATCAAGGAGCTAAAAACTCTACCCTCAGATCATGGTAATACCACAATTTTGTGAACATGCTTCCTATGAAGAGGCATGAAGCTTGACCGCACTTGCACAGATCATCAATTACCTCATTTTCCCTCACCTCCAATCATCTATTCCCACACTTCAGACCACCTTGCCCCCTACCCCATGAATATCCCAGAGTCCCTGCCTTTGGGGAGGCAGATCTGAGATTGGTTCTCCTGCCTCTTCCCTTGGCTGCCTTGTGATTAAATCCTTTCTCTTTGCAAACTCGTTGCCTCGGTGATTGGCATAATTGTGCAGCATGCAAAACGAACTTGGTTCAGTAATACCAGCTCACTTACGGTACGGAGGAGATTGGCCACTAGCTAAGATCTCATTAGCACAGGGTTTCGTCTGAGCACACAAGCCACACGTGAATCAGGGAAGCCTTTCCCAGTAAGGAGTTAGGTTTAGCGGTGTCTAACGCATTATAACATACGTTAATGTCTTTGAGCAAAAGACACAGAATCTAAGACTGAGAGACTATTTATACTATGGCTTTCAGATCACTTTTTATTTAAGTTGACGAATTTTCTGCAACCAACAGACCTAAGTCCAACTCTACTATTATCAGTACTCTTTTATTCAAATTCATTACTGAATTAATAAACATAAATCTCTTTCAATAATTTTAGAAAAACAGCAATGGCATAGACTTTATCTAAATATCATTATCCATTATTCTTCCTTACTGATGGCTTTCTTTGACTTCTTTTCAACATATTTACTCCTGTCCATTTCCAAGTTCATCCCAACACTAGCTTGAAGTACAGGAGAGTTCTAGTAAACCCACTCAAAGTCAAGTGAATGACTTCCTAAGAACTTATTTACAGAGATATTTGCATAAAAGAGATGACATCGGAAATGCTAAGTCACTCACCATAGTCTATAATTAATTGGTGACAGTGTAAAAAACTTCTTTAAGTTGTCATATCTATGAACTTCCTCTCTCTAAGCAAGAATAGATGGGACAATGCATCTATCCACAGCCTTAGTACTGAAACATTTGCTTTAGTGTTTTGTTTGTTTCTTTTCTGGCAATGTCACTTTCATCCCACCTTTTGATATTGTGATTCCCTCTCTCTGGCCTTGCAATGCCTTTCAGATTATACTCTGAGTACTGTCTTACTGGTTAAACCTTTGTCTCCTCACTCTCAGTCATGACTTGAATTTCCCTCCAGCTAACCTGTCTTAATATATGTTCGATAAATTCTATGTATGCTTAGATCTGGGCAAATATACATCTATGTCACTGAGATGAACTGCCACTGAGATAGTTCTTTGTTTGCCAGTGGGAACTAAAAAGCAATTGATGGCTTCAAAATTTATTAAACATTTAGTGAGTATCTGCCATGTAACTGGCAATGTATTAATGGTGGAGATAGAATGATGAACAAGAGCGATATGATCTCTCCCTTCACAGAGATTTCAGTTTCATACAATAAAGGAGCAAGTTAACGGGGTTTTTTCAGAAATCAATAATGCTGTGAAAAGGAAGTCCAGGTTACTGGAAGAAAACCAAGTAGTGAGATGAGAGGGGATCTTTACCTTTTTAGAGAGAATATAAAATGAGACCAAAAGATGTGCTGAAGTTGTAAGGTGAAAGGATTGGGGCTCTTGTGGTCTCAGCCATCTCCAGCTAATTGATCCACCCCAGCTGAGGGTCCAATAATTACAAAGCAAAGAAAAGCTATCCACATTGTGCAGTACCCCAAGTTTTGATCAAAACAAAATCACGAGCAAAACGAAACAGTTGTTGCATTATGCACTAAATTTGGGGTACTTTGTAACACAGCAATAGTTAACCATAACAAAATTTATTATCTGGAAGTGATATGCCACCATAATAAAAATTTCAAGTATGTGGCATTAACTTTGAAATGGTAGACGGAAGCCAGAAGTTCCTTAAGAAGACTGTTGAGGAGATCCTGAAGAACAATGAAGGAAATGTTACCAGAGACTGGAGAAAAGGAGACACTTATTATGTAGGTGACAGAATGCCTAGCCACACTGTTGCATGAGGAAACATGGATAAGAGAAAAGGTACCGAATTGGCTCATGGATCAGGCTGGGAATTTTGTAGGCAAAACATTAAAAAATGGCAATTAGCTTCTTCAAGCTTACTACGTTAAAATATGACAAGCAAAAATGCAACTAAAGAAGGAACTTTGAGTTTTTGAGGTTAATTTAGAGGAATCATAAAGGAGTAAGAACTTGCTAGGTTCTAAAATAAAACTTCTTTTTACTCCCAGCAAAAGATTCATAAATTTAAAAAATGTAGGTGACAGTGAGATTGTTCCAGGCAACTCTGTCCATGTATTGGATATGCGAGTAAAGAAATCAACCTGGATATTCCAAACCCAGCAAAAATAACAGGAAGAGGAACTAAGCAATCCAGCTGACAGTCAGAACTGAGGGCACAAATATATGGACTTAGTTAATCCAACCAAGCCATCTCCAGAAATTTGAACCACCATAGTTGAGGACCCCACTCACTGTGGAGCACAGATGAGACATCCCTTCTGTGCTCTGCCTGGAGTAGTGAACCACAAAATCCTGAGCGCACTAAAATCGTTGTTTCGCGCCACTACGTTTTGGGGTGGTTTGAAAGGCAGCGACATTCACATTAACTATTTCCAAGTAGGGATTGCCATGTGTGACAGTGAATTGTGTCAACTTGACTGGGCCAAGGGATGCTCAGAGAGCTGGTTAAACATCATTTCTGGGTGTCTGTGAGGATGTTTCTGGAAGAGATTGGCATTTGAATAGGTGGACTGAGTAAGTAGAGGTTTCACCCCAATGTGGGTGGGCATCACTCAACCTGCTGAAGGCCTGAATAGAAGAAAAATGTAGAAGATTGAATTCATTCTCTGCCTGACTGCTAGAGCTGGGACTTCAATCATCTGCCCTCAGAGCTCCTGGTTCTCGGGCCTTCAGATCCAGACTGGAACATACAACATCAGCTCTCCAGCTCTCGGGCCTTTGAACTACACCAAAGGCTTTCCTGGCTCTCCAGCTCGCAGACAGCAGATCATGGGACTTCTCAGCCTCCATAATTGCATGAGTGAATATTTTATAATAAATCTTTTCACATCCATATCCTATTGTTCTGTTTCTCTGAGAACCCTGTCTAATACACGTTATGAGCCTAAAGATCTAGAGAAAACATTATGCTGGAGATATAGATGTGGTTTTCATCAAAACATAAATAACAATTGAAGCGATGAAGGGAGATAAAAGAACTCAGGGACAGTAAGAGGAAGTGAGTAGAAATGATACTGGAAATGACCATAAGAGACAGACAATTAAGTTGCTATACACAAACATTTCATCTACTCTAGTAGAAATATTTACAGATGTTATAGCTGTAAGGAAGAGGCAATTTCTTATCCTGTCTGGGCAGATCACAGGTGACTGTAAAGAGAAATTATGCTTGAGCATAGTTTTGAAAGTTGAGTGAGAATTCACCAAATGAAATGGCAAAGAATAATGGAGAAGCATGCTCCTTTGGAATGATGTGGAAAAGATGGTTGGTTCCATAACAGAGTTCATGCTTCTTCTTTCACAATCTGGAATTGTCACTGGGAGATTGTTGCTCAGCAACCAACTATAGTTCCCAGACACATGTCTTGTGACTTCATTCTTACCCATGGAAAGTGAACGTAAGTGATATGTGACACTTCTAGGGCAGAATTTTAAGTGTGTTTTTTTGGTCATTGTCTCTATCTTGGTTAGAAGAGAAATCTGAGAGCCTGGGGATTGGAATCAGCCTAGGATCTGAATCACCATACGGAGATAAGACATCTAGTGACCAGGAACATCTTTATTTTACAGTTTTATGAATTAAAAATAAAATTCTATTTTGTTGAGCCAGTGACATTTTATGACTTATTTGTGATGGCACCTAACATTATCCTCGTCTGCAGCTATACTGAACTGTTTTAGGTTGGGGTGTTAAAGAAATGTGGGAAAGAGGGATTGAGAATTTGCAAGGATCAGATACAGAGGGTCTCATATGTTCCTGATTGAATTTAACACATTTTCTTAAAGACAAGTAGTAGTAAATTAGCATGACCAACATTCTCTTTTGAGATGTAAGCACAGAAAATCATTTGATTGTCTTTGATCCCAATTTATCTCCCCCATTAACACAGAATATTATTGTAATTGGAGTCTTTTTGCATGCATTTGCAACCCATGTCTATGTCATTTTCATCTTAGTCTATTTTATTATCCTTTTGCAGAAAGTGCATGTGAGAGAAATCAGTATCATTTTTAAAAATGCAAGAAAACATACAGTGCACTTATAATAACCTCCCGAATTCACAGGCTCATATGCTGCAGAAGATGGATTCATTGAATGATAAAAGAAAAGTACTTTTTCTCCCACTGAACTTCTTAGTGTGTGTCACACTGTGAAAAAAAAGTAATGAGTGAAATGTAACCATTTGATGTCTTTATTGTTTGTGTGTTGGTAAGTGTAAAGGAAGAGGGGAGAAGACCTTCAAGTATGTTAGCTATATTTTTTACAATGGGACACGTTACATAACCACTTCTTGTTGAACCGTAATTATAACGGAGCCACCGTTATAAACACGAATACAGGGGAAATTAATTAGGCGCTGAACAATAAGCAAATATTATTCTCTTAATTAGATCTTCTTCTATTGGAAATCCTGCGTTGTTCCTGCTACTCCAGTGTGAAAGACATTTGAATCATAACAGTGTCTCACAGAACGGTCTTTCAGGGATGAAAAAGACAGGCGCAATGTCACAGCTGATGAATGCCTTTTCAAATCTTGGTTAATCTGAAGTCAATGAAATGCAGTCCCCCAAACAGCTGCTTTTGCTGATTTGTATACCCGCATAATTAGAGCTGAAAGTGTTCAGTCTGCACATTTTTAGTATTCATATATTTTGATAGTTCTTTTGTCACGTATTATTTTTACAGTGCTGGTTACTATCTCGTAGCGGGAATGCTCAACATCGGGGTAGGATGAGGGATCCAGAGGACAAATGCCATTTGATGGTTTATCACTTCCAACCCTCCCCCATCCTTAAGTGAGTCAATCTCTCTCTCTCTCTCTCTGTCTCTCCCCTTCTCTCTTTCTTCCTCTCTCAGTTGTTTCTATTCGGCACATATATCTTAAAAGAAATGAGAAAAGAGAAAGATCTGCTGAGGTTGTACTTTGTGTGAGGTGCAGCAATAGAGAGGAAGACTAGGATATATCTTTATCGGGAGAATTCTTTCACCAGACACCTTCCTCTAACCCTTGAAACAGCCTTCTGGGGCATGTGTTCAGACAGTTACCATAGATGTGTGAGGGTAACGGCCATGTCTTTTGCATAATGAACACACATTTCATTGTGGGACCAGAAGGCAGAATTATACCACCCATTCGGATTAAAATTTGATCAAACAGGCATGTCTTAACAAGCAGCTGAGGTCCTATATGAGCAAAATTAAGATAAACAGTGTTAAGACAAGATTTTCTATCTTAAAGGATAAAAAACAATGGCAATTTTTATCTGATACTTGTATATTGGAAACCAAATTTTGTATGAATTTATACTTATGTCTCAGATCTTACCAAAAATATGTATAAATGATAGTCTGGAATTCACAGAATAATTCCCACTTCTGCTTCACCTTAATGGTATTTGGTTTCATTCAATGAGGATGTATCCTCGCATTGGAGCAAACTCCAATGGTAGAAATGGAATAAATTTGATAGTAAAAGAAAAGCTAATAGACTTTCAATAAATATCTAAAAATACATTTTTTATTTTTACTTAAATATTGTGAGCTACACAGTTATTATCTATAAAATTGTTACAATAACATGCCAGGTAGTTCTATTGATGATAAATGACATAATGTTTAAAATGTCAGGTGGATTTCCTGGCACAGACTATGCATTAAATAAACATTTGTTTTTTAAATTAGGCATCATTCTAGGGCCTATGACAGATATAAAATTAAGTAGGATATAGTAAATATGAACTACTCAAATTTTTGTTTCATAATTTTGACCTTAAAATGTCAAGTTTATACAGTTTGATCTAAAAATCTATCCTCCAAGACCTGAAAAATCTAATGGAATTAAGAGTAACATGTATAGATAAATAGATTATTAATTTCTAGATGGTAATGCAGATTATAATAAAGTAAAATGTACTGTGGGAGTATGGGATGAGGCAGGATTTGGGAAGTTTCATATAAAAGGGCTTTCAATTTTGCAAAGCATTTGTCAGGTGGAGAGAGAAAGAGAGAGACGTAGTGAATCTTCAAGAAATGAAAATTGTCTGGTATTCTTTTATCTGAGAATGCATTAAGCTGTTTCTAAGACCAGTAAAATATTTTCTTCAAAAACATGCAAATCATTCACATATTATATAAACGATACACTTGCTGCTTATTGCAGCCCAACATGTGAGTATTTGCTTAGGCTGCATACCATAAAGTAATAAAAAAAATTGGGTTCAAATACTGATGATGCCACATCCTATCGTTTTGTATTTGGGCATATATTTAACCTGAGTATGTTTCCCAATCAATAACATGTGGATAATCATATATACATATATATATGTATATATGTGTGTATATATATATATATATATACACCTTACAGGGTTTTTGTAAGAATTAAATGAGTTAATGTATATACACCTTACAGGGTTTTTGTAAGAATTAAATGAGTTAATGTATCAAAAACACTTAACTGAATGCTTTCAATAGGCGTGATTAATAAATTGTAATTTTTCTCTGTCTCACATAGTTAATAGGTGGAGAGGCTGTTTCCCTTTGAGACTGAGATATTTAACAAGTAATACTTGTTTTAGTGTCAAAATTATCCTTGCCATCTTTTAGGAGTGCCGCAATTTTCTTTTGGTTTCTCGATCTTTTTGTAGTTTTGACCCCAAAAAAAGAAAATCAGCATTTTCCTCATAGCCGCCCCACTGGTGGCCTTAAGAGCAGGAATTATTTTGGGTTCTTTATTGAATCTGTAGCTTTGTTATAACCAATCTCAGGCTCCTTTTACCCTTAGTAAGTGTGTGTGTTTCTTTCTAATACTTAAAAAAAATCGTCCAGCCCCTTTAAATGTGTATGAGGAAATGATTTTCAAAGGCTCGAAGGACAGGAAGATATGGGTTCATGACCACATGATGGGGGCAAGGCTCAGGGCAGATGTTATCGGAGGTCAGATCAAAGAAATTTTTTGAGCATATTTACTGAGCACCTACTGTGTGCCAGGACCTGTGATTTCTATTGTATTTATTTCTCATGACAAGTACACAAGGGTATTATTTTTATCCCAATTTACATGATGAGGAAAGGGAAACTCGGGAAATAGGCATTATGGATCACAGGCACAAGTAGAGGAGCAGATGTCAGAGACTACGGAGAGAGCTTCCTCTTCACACCAGCACTGTGACTAATTTCCATTTTCCATTTCTGAAGCTTGGTGGCAACGGGGAAACTGTGGATTACGAGTGGTACTCTTTGCCCGTGGAAGAAACTGGGGTGGTTTTGCAAGTTTTAAAGAAAGAATACAGAACCTGTTGACTACTGGATGAGGAACCTCATGTAAATCTCATTCAAGTTTAGAGGACTCTTTATATCTTCCAGTCATGAGGTAGGTTTGGAAGGGACTGTCAAAATCCTCATGGCAGACTCCCATTTTAAATGGTGATATGCATGGATTGCTTTCTTTCAATGGTAAATTGTGAACCACTTATAGTGCAGGAGATATTTGGAAAAAAAAAGATAAAAGCATTAAATGAATGCAATTTCTATCACCTGAGTCACAAACTATAGGTATATACATTATTTCAGGGCCATATGCTTGTGGGGGAAAGAGTGGGTATAGGAGGAAACGAGTCCTGACTATGCCCTATGCATTACAAGATGTACTTTATATATGAATTACATATTTGATTTCCTCTATAGGTGAGAAAATTGAGGCTTAAATATTTACAGAAATTTCATAAAATATAAGGTAATAAGAAAGGAATTGGGGCTTTTGTCTGACTCCAAAACCCAGGCACTTTCTACTGCCCAATGTTGTTGTAAAAGGCTTTTTTAAAAAAAGATGTAATTAGTAATTTTCTTCCTTTCCTTCCTTCCTTCCTCTTTCCTTCCTTCCTTCTTTCTTTCTTCCAATGAATATTTATGCAGCATCTACCCTAAACCAGGCACTTTCCTAGAATAAGTACGTGAATAAACTAAAACCTTTCCTCTTAGACACTCACAATCTACACGGAATGAGACATGTAAATACACACATTAAAATTAATGTAAAAACAAAATGATACATAGGGACAGGACTGATTAATGTGGGGGTTTCAGGTGATATTTGAGCTGGGTCTTGGAGGACAGTATGAATATTCTAAGTGACAAGGACATTCCAGACAGAGGGAACACTAGCACGGTAAGGAAGAACACAGAGCCAAAACTGGCCTGGGAGACATAAGGTTGGGATATAAATGCTGCCTGTCTCCACTCTCAGCAGGCCTTCCCACTGCCTCCTGCTGCTCTCATCTATTTTCTTGCTTTGCAATTCCCCTGCACTCCCAAACCTGCTATTACATTCCCATTCCCCCTCCTCCACCTCCTCACCTCATGTCCAAAACACATGGGTATC
Source organism: Tapirus indicus (assembly GCA_031878705.1). NCBI lineage: Eukaryota > Metazoa > Chordata > Mammalia > Perissodactyla > Tapiridae > Tapirus > Tapirus indicus. Next base: position 22,975,896 of record CM062927.1, on the reverse strand, counting down.
TGAGATAAGCGGGTGAGCAAGTTGCAAATTGGTAAGGGGAGGGGTGTAGTGTAGGAGCGGCAGAGAGGGTGAAGGACGCGATAATGACAAGCATCGGGGCCTGGAAACCCCATGATTGCCTTCCTTCACCTTGAAACCTTTCTTGCTGTTCCATGGCCAGCATTGTGTTTTGCCAAATGATTTTGACTGATAGTGTCCTTAGCGCTGATTCAAAGGAAATACACAAAGCAGATCGTCAAGTTCCACAAATGAGAGAATGAAAAAAAAAAAATCACAGATTATTTACAAAGGAAAAAGAAAATGTTTGAAAAAAAGGTCTTGAACAATCATCCAATCAAGATCTTAATTCATAGGCTCTCCTTAAGCAATCACCACCAGGTGATGCTAATTAGCACGAATAGTTCACAGGTGTTACCCTACAAGAGCGAGAAAGAAAAAATAAAATGCAGCTTCAACATAGCTACCTGTATCTCACCTACTTGTCCCTAAATGTGCACCTTTTAGTTGTGCTTTATTTAATGTCTGATGTGTTAGACATGAAAACCATTGTGGTTATCTTCCTACATATAAATACCCAAAGAGTCGTCCATCCATCCATTCATTTGTACCTCCATGTATGCATTATTTTCATCTGATAACTATCTAATGAGCATCGACTATGCACCAGACACTGTGCCTGGCAATTGGGAGATGGTAGTCTATAGGGAGAGAACACATTTATTAAAAGTTACCTGGTTAGATGATTGCAGTTCTAATGGCCCCAATGGAGGAAATGTGTAGGGTGCTATAAATATATGTAAACACAGAGACCTGACTTAATCTATTCCATAAGGTACTAAGAGCTGAGATTGAGTCAGTTGAGAGATAAAATAGGAAAAGGGTAGTAGCATGACTTCCATACCAACGAAATTGAAAAGTTGTGCAGCAATTCAAAAGAGAAAAAAATTTTAAAAACACCAGGGAAAGCTTGTGTGACTGGAACTCAGAGCAAGCAGATCATAATGAGACCGGAGAGTAAAGGAGCCTTAAAAAGCCTGTTAAAGAGTTGACATCTGAATTCTTTCCAAATATCCTACAATAAGGTATTGTAAAGCAAGAGTGCATTATCTGATTCAGAGAAGGCTGCTCACTGGACAAGAGAGGACACTTGTCTTTCATGATATAAAATGAATCCAGAGTGGTCTACTCAAAGACTCAATCAAAATTTGAGAATTTAAACATTGGTAGATTTGGGGAAATTTCTCTGTATAATGTTATTTTAAACTAATTATTTAAAGAAATATTTCTGTATTCATCAGATAATTTAACAAATGAAATTGTAGGCTATAATACAGGCCATTGTAATATTCAAGGGAGTCAAACTTACTAGACAGATGAAAATAGGTTTTCTCTAGAAAAACACATCCGACACCTAGAACTATGAGTAGAAGAGAGTATGATTCTGGCAACTTCTTCGTGAACTGGCTGAACTCCATCACTGCTCATACACTGCCCTGTCTATTTTATTTGCTGTTAGTTTAAGTGGATGTTATATCCAGAAGTTAGCTCGTGGTGCAAAAACATGAGCAATGTAGATGGTGGATTTAGCAATCGTTTTCCTAGAAGGAGGTGTCATAGTCTGTTCTCTACTTGAACGAACTGATCACTGGCTGCCCTAACAAGATTTACCTGAAAGTTGGATGTTCAACTCTCATGTTTTCCAAAATGTGGTGGCAGTAGCCATGATTTAGATGGAAGAGCTTTCTGGTTCATAGACGTAACATTAAGTAATATTAAAACATATAGTCAATTACTCCCATTTCAATGATATTTTACTCTTGATTAGAATATCATATCAATGATAACATATCTCTAATACCTACTATTTTCTAGACTACCTTCATACAAACCTATACTTTGATAACAGGTGTCAAGTTCAGAGTCCTGTAGGCATCGACATCCATTAGAATATAACCATATCGGTTTCCTTTTGTTGTATGAATATTTATGATATCTTTCTATTTCTGGCAAATAGCTCTGGTTTTACATCTACAGTAGTAACATAGATGTAAATTAAGATGAAAGTTTCAAAATTCGTAACACAAAATCAATTTTCAGTTAAACCAAATCTATTAAATAACTTAGATAAATGATATTACATATGGTCAGTAGATATGGCAAATATAATGAAGAGGTGAAGAGGTGAAGAAGGTTGAGACAAATTTGTTTTAATAGATAAAGAATATGACCTTTGGAATCTTAAACTTGCTTTCATCATTTACTAATGGTGTGATCCTGAATCTCAGTTTTTAATTCTGCATTATGGGAATTATAACGATTCTGACGTCATGAGTTTAGTATGAGGGTTAAGTAAGTCTAGCATATAATCAAAACCTACTAAAGATCATTATCATTGAAAACAACTAGATAATGGAGTTACAGAGGAAATGTAGCCTATATAATGAATGATGAAAAGCAGCGATGAACCCTTTGGTCTATTTAGGTGCATAATACAACAGAGAAAAATATTTTGGAAAAAAACAGAGTCAGCACCAGATGCAACACAATTAAACTGAATGGTCCCGAGTGTTTACAAGAAAATCCTCACTCACAATTACCCAAACAAATCTATTCACTTAGAAACCCAGAGGGCTTTAAACCAAAGCACACATCTCTTCGGGGCCTCTTAAACTATTTTTATTGCTATCTAAATTTTATACACCCAGCGACACCAGTAATACACATCAGCAAGACTGCTATCACAAGTTCAGATTGTTGCTACAATCCACCAACTCTTCCATTCAATTCAGCTGAGTTCAATTCATTCTAGAAATCATTTGGGTGGCCATTGTATACCAAATATTGCATGAGCTAGTGAAGTTGGACCAAAGAGGGTCGGCACAGCCCATGTCCTCACAGACATTTATATTTTTCAGCAGCACTTATTTGTTTACGTGCTAAACATTCTATGATAAAGAAAATCTTACTTAATATTCAAGACCACTTAACTCCTTGTTCATTGAATGGATTAGTGAACAAATCATGTATTTAACAAATAGTGGGAGCATACTCTGTGGCAGACAGGTTGAGGGTCACTGGGATAAAATGATGGGAGGGTTGAATTCTGGAAAGGAACCCGACTAGTTCCTTTCAGAATTGCAAATACAATGTCATGGGAGCAAAGGTGAGGGAGGGATTAATTCCCATCTTTTCAGCAAACATCACTTTCAGATGCCCAGTGCATGTACTTCTGAGTCTGGCTTCCCTCTCAGATGGAGAGTTCTTTTTGACAAGATCTGAGCTAAGCCTTGGGCTTTCAGAGTTGAATAAGATGCACAAATGATGCCCTCAAAGAGCGCTCTTATAATTGGGTAATAGATCACCCCCAAATTCATATAATCACCTTCCTCTTTGAATCATTTCTATAAGCAGACAACTGAGGTGAATTAAATTGAAGGAATATGATGTTACATTCCTTTAGTATCCAAAGGTTCACAAAAATTGTAATAAGGTCCTTCTTCATTTCTGGTTACCCTCCAAAATTGTGGAAACTCTCTCCCTCCTAAAATTGTAGCCAGTTGATTTCAGGAAGCCCCAAGTGTATCACATACAATCTGGCATCAAGTTCTTCTAGTTCTCATTCTAGTCTCTAAAAATAAGGGTGAGAGTCTGCCCTCCTCTCGCTTTGCCTGTAGCTTTACATTTCACACCAATTATGATTCATGCCTTTTGCTACTGCTATTGCTACTACTGTTGATAGTTCTCCATTCTTAATAGTTGTGATCCTAGTCTCCTTCCCAGACTAATGTGGTCTACTCCTATGGACGTCCTTGACCACCTAGGATAGTCTGTTCCTGTTGAAGAAGAAAAAATATATTCCCTACCCTACTCAGGTTCTGCTGGGGATATTTTCCATTGTGTGTTTTTCATTTCAGTTTTGACCAAATAGAAAACCAATATGTTAAATTGTTCCACTAAATGCCTAAAACTTCTTAGAGCCCAAGCTCTTTGAGAATCCTAAAGATGGTGGTGGGTCTAGAGGAAGATTCTTTTCCCTCTCTCATTGACCCAGGAGATTACCTAGTGTAGGACCTTCATTTCTGGGGTTTGGTGTGCTAGGAAAACTCTGCAACTGATGCTAAATATAATGTGAACTTGGAAACTTGGACCCTTGCTACGTTTACAATCACTATTTTCCTTCACCTACAGTCATAGTAATTCCATCAAGGGATTTTTTAATTAAGGAATGAAAAACCAACATGAGACATAGAAAATCAATCTAAAATGAGGAATTTTTGTCATCTAAAGATATATGGGAAAAATATGGAAATATTCAATTTTTCCTTTTTTTTTAAGAATTTATGAGGGCAAAATTTGAATTTTCCATTAGACTTCCAAGTTTACTTCATAAAATACTGGCTTGAAGAATTAGACATAGAACTGACCATTTCTTCTTGCTACATAGTGAGAAGAGAATGCCATCTACCGTTACATGAAGGAAGCATTAGCCTTTTTGTTTGGTCATGGGTAGAACAATGGCATTTTTAGGACATCAAGACAAAGGGAAGGGTTTGGACTGTGGTGATTTTAGGTATCATTTTGTAACTTGAATATGGCAGCAAGATGCTGTTTTCACTGTCAAATATCAGAAATATTTTACTTTCTATATGTGTTAATATTTTCAAAGCTTGACTTCATACTACTGGTTTTCTAGATATATCTTCATCATCTTTAGAATCAGTTGGTCCAGGATTAATTGACTCTAATTTGACAGATTCTTAAAATTTCCTCCCATTGGCTTAGGGTGGTAGTGAGTTTTGTTTTTTTTTTTACATGAAATTAAATGTTTTCCACCCCAAACATCTCCTCTTCAGCCTACTGCCACTAATTAGATCACAGTCTTACTTTAGCTAGCTTGAATGTGTATAATGACTTCCCAAATGGCTTATTCCTCTCTTTCATTCAACCCTTCCTCTACACCACCAATGTTGTTTTTCTTTCAGAAGCTCAACTCTTCTTTTGACATTCTCTGGAAAACTCTCAATATGTCCTTCTTTTCTTTAGAAACTAGCCAATCACTTTCTAGGTGGCATTTAAAGCCCTCTATATCCCAACATCATTTTGCTTTTCTGCATTCACCCCACATGAAATATTCTTTTGTGTGTGTGTGTGAGGAAGATTAGCCATGAGCTAACATGGGTTGCCAATCCTCCTCTTTTTGCTGAGGGATTGGCCCTAGGCTAACATCCATGCCCATCTTCCTATACTTTATATGTGATACACCTGCCACAGCATGGCTTGATGAGTGGTGCCTTGGTCCACACCCAGGATCTGCATACCCTGGGTCGCCAAAGCAGAACAGGAGAAATTAACCACTATGCCACTGGGCCCATCCTGAAAAGATTCATAATATGTTTACCTACTTCTTCATTTCTGTGGGCTACTTTTGAAAGATAATTTCTATATAAATTATTTTATTATTTAACATGAACACAAAATGCTAAAGATGTAGAGAGAGGGTTGACAATCTACAAACTCATATGAAATATTTCAATATAAATATTATAGTAATATAAAACACTGAATATCTATGAAATGGATGAATGATGCACAGTTTTAATCCATTTGAGATGTTAAAATCAATATAAAAAGAATAGAATTTGAATTGTCAGAAGACGCAGGGAAGAATGTTGCATTTTAGAATTGGACCCTGTATCTTCCTGCAAATTCATTCTCTAAACTTGCTTTTCCTCTCTGCCTAGACAGTCAAATAATTCCCTGTATTTATAGGATACTTGTAAAGCACTTAGAACAGTATGTAAATTCACACTAAATAATGCATAATGCTTACAGGAATCTGTTTCCCAACTTGCCGCAGCCATCATCACATACAAGGAAAAAGAGAAGGACATCTAGAAGTAAAAAGCAGCAGCATGTTTTTTAAAAGCTAAGATAGAATAATGTGCATTTTTAATGTTGTAGACTTACATACCAGAGCTAGAGGCTGTATTTATTTCATTTAACTCGCTAAATTTGTGTCTATATAGAGGGCAAGTTAAAGTTTTAGAAGAATAATCAACTTAATGGGTTTTTGGTTAAAATGTTTTTTATGAAAATGTGGAGTGGGACAACTACATGTCTTAATGAAATGAGTTGATCAGATTAAGTTCTTGATAAACAATTCGATAAGGGCTTATGGATAGTTCTTTGGTGCCATTGAAACCTGACCTCTCCCCTCTGGTTGGGGGAGTGTGCATGAGACCATCCTAAAAAGTTAGAGCATAGTTGTTCACAGTTTGCTTGTTCACAGAAGGAATATTTACTGAGTACATATCATGTTTCAGGCACTGTGCATGGAATTTGGGATTTACAGTGAGTAAAACTGAACACTTTCCTTGATCTCGTGAAGCTTATACTCCAGAGTGGGAAAGACATTTGGTCAAGTATTCACACGTATCAATGTATAAAAAAGTAAGAGTAGTGCTACAAATGAGAGAAAGGTAGTTTTATGAGAACATATGATGGGGCCGGCCTGGTGGCGTAGCTGTTAAGTTCACACGCTCTGCTTCGGTGGACCGGGGTTTGCAGGTTCAGATCCCAGGCGCGGACCGACGCACGGCTTGTCAAGCCACTCAGTGGCAGGCGTCCCACATAAAGTAGAGGAAGATGGGCACATATGTTAGCTCAGGGCCAATCTTCCTCAGCAAAAAGAGGAGGATTGGCAATGGATGTTAGCTCAGGGCTAGTCTTCCTCATACACACTCAAAAAGAACATATGACAATACCTGTTTGACACTAGAGGTCAGGAAAAACATCCTCAAGAATGTGACACTTGGGCTGAGATCTCCCAAATAAGCAGGAGTTAACATGAAAAAGGGAGGTGGTTAAGGATGGTGTGGTACACTGAATAATGGCCCCATATGTGGTCACATACTCATTCCTGGGACCTGTAAATATGTGCCATACTTGTCAAAGAAGACTTTGCCAATGTGATTAAGTTAAAGATCTTGAGATGGGGAGATATACCTGGATTATCAGGATGGGTCCAATGTAATGCAAGAGGAGGCAGGAGAGTTCGAGTCAGAAGAGGCGATATGCCAATGAAAGCAGAGGAAGAAAAGGCCGTGTGATGAGAGAAGCAGAGACAGACAAGGCAACGTGATGACTGATGGAAACACTGGGATGACATTGCTGGCTTTGAACAGGAAGCGAGTTGTCAGCCAAATAACGTGGGCAGCCTCTAGGAGGTGGAAAAGTCAAGGAAAAGGATTTTTCTCTATAGGCTCCAGAAGAAATGCCCTGCCAATACCTTGATTCTTAGGATTTCTGACCTCCAGAACTATAAGAGAATACATTTCTGCTATTTCAAGCACCAGGTTTGTGGTAATTTGTTATAGTAACAATAAAAGGCTAATACAGATGGGTTCTGAAAGGCAGAATATTCAAGCAAAGGTAATTCTTTATGATGAGAGAAAGCTTTGCATATTTGAAGAATTGAAAGAGAGCTGATATTGCTAAAGCACAGAAATCTAGGACAAAAGGGAAATAAAAAGTTAAAACTGTGCAAGATATTAGAAACCATCTATTTCAAAACCTCATTTTATGAATGAAGATAAAATATGATCTCCTCAAGACCACTGAGTCCATTAGCAATTCACCAAAATGTGAAAAATCCAAATTTGGTCTGAATGCAATACATTTCTCCATTCAATCATTTACAAAATATTTATTGACTGTCCACTAGGTTAGAGTATGGTGGATGAGGATACGTAGAATGAGGAAGGAATAAAGCGTAGCTGCTGACTCACTGTCTTCCTGTCCTTCTAATATCTGTGTACCTCTCTAGCATCTTCACTACACAGTAAGAACCTTGAAGACAAGCATCGTATCTCAGATGACCCATATCTGGACCTTGCCAAAATATCTTAAATAAAAGTTTGTTAGTTAAACAGAATTTATGTTATCTGTTTTCATTTGAACATGGCATGTTTATGTTAAGCTGCCAAGGGAATCTAGGGAACGTGAACTTCCTATGGGTACATATTGGCCTATTTGGGGCCATAAGCTCTGGGGACCACATTAGGAATATAATGTAATGATAACAACAAGCTCAAATATGCATTATGTCATTTAATCCACACAATTTCTCTACAAGGCGGGGTACATCTCAAAATGTGTACATTTCTAGAGCATTATCTTAAATTCTCAACATCCATTTCTAGCTCTGTGATGGAAACTCAGGACTCTCTGACTCCAGTTTTCTTCTAAGTAAAATGAGAATATTAACAGTAAAATGAGTAACTACTAGAGTGGTGGTAAGGATTGAATAAGTCAATATAAATGTCAAATAGAGATAATTTACCTAGCAATCTGACAAATAGTAGGTGTTCAACAATTCTTTGTTGAGTGAATAAAATAATGAATGAATGAATGGTGTGCGTATGTGAGTATGTAGTCTAGCAGATGTAAGTGAGAGTTCCTGTGGGCCTGTTGAAACATAGCATTTGTGAACTGGAAATCAATTTGTGCACAAGGGAGTTGAAAGTCCTGGATTCCAAGCTTGGCTCAATCACCATCTATATGAGATTATACTAACCTCTGCAAACCTCAGTTCCTTCATCTGAGCAATGAAGACACCAGTCAGTGCTCTGCCCCCTGATTGGATCATTTTAGGGATTTAAGTGACATAGTTACAATTTTTCTAGTTTCGGTTCCAATAAAATCTTAATAAAATAAATGGAATTATTATAAAAGTTATTATTAACATAAATATTATTATTGAGGAACATTTTATTTGACTGCATTGTTTTTCCAAAGCTTTAACATTTTAGTTTAGACACTGTTCACTTTGTTCATAAGGTGTTACTAAGTCTCTCTGTGTCCACCATGAATAATAGGCCCATCCACAAGAAAGTAAAACTATATTTGTTTTTCTCAGAAAAGCATGAGCCACACATTTTGAGGTTGTGTATTGTGCTTACACTATTATTTTTAATTTCTACACTGCCAATCTCTTTTACTGATATTTCCAACCACACCCATAGATATTTTTAAGGCCTTTAGGAATGACTCAGAATGGGCTCCTTCCAAGAAAAGACATCTCGCGCCTACAATTTCCCCTTTGTTGTCTGTTGGGAGCTGCAAGTGTTGACATCTGAGAGCTGAAACATGCACTTAGGGAGGTTGCGATGGTATCTTTCAATTCTGCTCATGAGACTCTGTAGAGGCAGATGGCATAAATCTCTAGTGTCTAAATTGTGTTTCATACCAATCCATAATTTGTCAACTGCAAATAAGATGAGAGGGGGAAAATCACAGCACTTGAAGTAGAAAGAAATCTGTTCAATTCTGGGTTCTAAAATTAATAGATTTTGGACATGGGGCAATAATTTCTCCCTACTGGGTGTCAATGTCATCATTTGTATAATATAATACTGAAAAGGTCCATAGAGACTACCAGGTTTATAACGTAATAATCTGTGCCTATGATTCTGGTCCATTCCAGTGGGAAACATGTCAACATATGAGTAAAAGCTTGAAGACTCTGGTTTGATGATCATTCGAAATTTGCCACTTTCTGGTTGTGAAATTCAGAGAAATTACCACATTTATTTGTAGATTAAAAATTGAGCATTCAACTGGGGATAATTTACCGATCCCATAAGATTGTTGAGAGGATTAAATGAAAAGTAATATGTCAAATGAATGCCACAGGAATCTGGCAGGATGGCAGTCTCAGTTAACCTAAATCCCTCCAGAAACAAATCGTTAGAGAAATTGGATGATATATAGCAACAATTAAAAATGTGAATGCATATCTGAGTTCAATACCCAAATAAAACCTTAGGAGATAAGAAGTAAAGATGAAATAACAGCATTAACCACGTGAATTAGCATTGTGGCTGCCCTCGGAGAGAGTGGGCTATCAGTACAAGAAGAAAGAGGAGGAGGAGAAGAAGAAACAGAAGAAGGAGGATGAGGAGGAGGGGGAGGAAGGTGGTGGCAAAGATGACAAAGTCTTGGGCCAGGGAGTTTGAAGAAATTGTAACTGTCTTGGGGCCGGCCCGGTGGCGCAGCGGTTTAGTCCGCGCTTGGCAGCCCGGGGTTCGCCGGTTCGGATCCCGGGCGCCCGCTGACGCACTGCCTGTCAGCCATGCCGTGGCGGCGTCCCATATAAAGTGGAGGAAGATGGGCACGATGTTAGCCCAGGGCCAGTCTTCCTCAGCAAAAAGGGGAAGATTGGCGACGGATGTTAGCTCAGGGCTGGTCTTCCCCACAAAAAAAAAAAAAAAAAAAAAAAAAAAAGAAATTGTAACTGTCTTTATACATAATGTTGAGAACTTTCAATCGCTTCACTTAGTGAAAGGGGAAAAATTCCATCTAACATACAGGGAGATGGCAAAGCAGCTTTCTCTTTCTACTTGGGCTATAGGAAAACACACATACAGGCGTGCAGACACACACACACACCACACCCTCACTTGAGAAACAGAGTGGGCTTATGCTTCACACAGGCCAAATGTACACTGCCCATATGGTCCAAGATGTAGGAGTTAAGAAATTAACATAAAACTTGGTCCTAGCTTGGTGATAATTTTAGGATGCCTGACAAAACAAATGTAAACCTTACTTGAAGTTCACTCTTACAAAGAAAGTTAGGTTGTTCTCACAGAAAAAGCCCTGCGTAGATGAGCACACAATCTCTCATTACAAAACAGATGAGATAACCATCTGCCATAAATGAGGATAAACAGACATAGCATATTGGAGGAGTAGAATCTCAAGAATATCAGATAATAGAACTATTTTTAACAAAAAAGACTATAAAATAGTCTGTTTAATTTAACTTTTAAAAATAAAGGAATAAAAACCATAAAAATGATTCTATGAAGAAAAGAAGAGGCAAATAAGCCATTGAAAGGAAAAATTAAATGCATAAATTAAGCCACAGAATAGATCCAGCTGAAATGAAAAATAACAAGAGAGGATCTATATTTGAGTAAATTATACCTCAATATAGTGAAATAAAGGGAAGGAAAGATAAAAAATATTATTAAAAGAAATAGAGGAGAGAATGAAAGGGTCCAACATACATCTGTAACAGAACTGCAGAATGGGTTATGAGAGAGAATAATATAAAAGGCATTATTCTAAGTACAATGGCTCTTACTTTCATGATTTTCCAGTACTAATGATATATATGAATCTTCGCATCGAGAACATCACACATCCCAATCAGAATTTTTTAAAAAAAATCACAAGACACATCATAGTAAAACTGCAAGATGTCAGAGACAAGGATGAATATATATATAGATATATCTATATCTATCTATCTATATATATCCTTTCTCGCTGATTGCTTTTAAGATTACCTAAGAAAAATTATCAGAAATTAGAAATAACAGCTGTGTTCTCAATGAAGAAACATACAATGGACTTTTCTTCTCAAAGTTAATGGCAAAACAAACTTCTTCCCTGGAATTCTGCACCCAGATAAACTATTATACAAGAGTGAGGGTAAAATGAAATATTTTTCAGGCAATTGAATAAAAAGTTTAACATTCATATATCTTTGTTGAAAAAAAATAGCAAAGGAATTACTTCAGGAAAATGGAAAGAAACCTAGAAGTAAGAATCGGGATGTGGGAACAATAAGACTTAATAAAAATACAGCATGAGGTTATCATCAAACATACTGGTCAATAGGTACATGGGTGTTTGTTATATTATTTTTATTCCATATTTATTTTTAAAAATAAACTATGAAACATACAAAAATGTGAATTTCCTTATCTCTATATTTTTTCAGATATTAACAATAAATTATAATCTAACCTCATATGCATCTAATAGAAATATAAAATATATCTATAAATTCTAGATATCTTAAGTCTGTTTGGATTGAGCTATGTGCAGACATGGGTAATAGGCCACGCTCACTGATATTGACCAAAATGTACGTCAGAAAGCAAAAGACAAGGAAGGACATCAGGAATATGGCTGAGTAAGATGTCCCTAGTTCATATCCCACCTCAACAACAATTTGGTATCCATCCACAGAGAAAAGTTCCTCTGTGGGAGCTTTGGGATCCAGGTAGGAGACTGTAAAACCTCAGTGCAGTACAAGACTGAGGAGGATCATTTTGAGAAGGCAGGCTTCCACCCAGGCGGCTGGCTTGCTGGTTGTGTTCCTAGCTACAGAACCAGAAACAGCTCTGTTCCCCTGAAGGCTCAGCTACAGCGCTGTTTAGCTTGGTCCTGTCACCAGCACCATACGCTGGGACCCACAAGGAGCCACACCCACTCGTGTATCAGGTAAGCGGTACATAGAACTCAGTCCGAGCTGCAGACTCTGAAGTGGTTGTGAACTAGCTCAGCATCACTTGGTTAGGGTCCAGGAGCCCCTGCAAATAAGGCCGCCAAACTCAGTCAGACTGTAGATTCTGAAAGGGCCCTATAGCTGGGCTCTAGCCTGTCCCAGCTGCAATCAGTGAACAGTCCTGCTGGGCACAGGGACCCTGCAGGAGACATTTCTATCTGTGCCCCTGGAGATCTTGAAAAGGCCCTGTACTCGAATCCAGGCCACTCCCAGCTGCAGTCCACGAGCAGGCTTACAGGCACAGGCACCACGTGGGAGAAACTCCTGTCTGTACCCCCTGAGATCCTGAAAGGACTCCAAATGTGTGTCCAGCTTCCTCATAGCCACAATCTGCCTGCAGTCCTGAGGTTCCTGTGTCCCACTGGGAGACACTCCTGTCTGCCCCTGGAGATCCTGAAAGGGCCCTATGCTTGGCTCCAGCTCCATCACAGCCATAGTCGGCCGGCAGTCCTGCAGGTGAAAGAACTCAGCAGGAGACTCTCCTCTTTCTGCCTCTGTAGATCCTGAAACGACCCTGTACTCAGCTTTCACCCCTCCAGCCACAGTTGAGGAGCAGTCCAGTCCATCGAGGGACCTAGCAGGAGATGCCAATCCATGCATATGGAGTCAGGTCTGCAGACTTCAGTCTTGGCTGTAGAACCTGAAACAGCCCTGGGCCTCAGTTACAGTCCCTCTCAGCCACAGTCCAGGACCAGTCCTGGCCACCCAGGGACCTATCCACTGACCACGCAGCAGCACCCCCCACACACACACAGGGACGTGGTATGAGCCATACCCATCCACTCATCTGGTAATAGGGCTCCTGTCCAAGGACCCAATTGTGGACCATGAAGTGGACTCTTGTCCCTGCACCACCCTACTGAACAAGGTACTGGAGGCAGTCCTATCCCTCCAGAGACCAGACAGGATCCACAACTGCCCATGTTCCTGGTAACAAGCCCACCAACCATGGACCCCACTGCAGTCCCAGGAACAGTCTAGTAACTGGTTCCAACCCAGCATGATTTCAATTGCATTTCCAGCAGTAATCCCATCAACCTGGGGAACAAAGAGGAGATGATCTTTACCTGATGAAACCAGTCTATAAAGACTGGAAGAGATGTTTGCTCCTTTAAATGCACAGATACCAACACAAGGCAACACAGACCATGAAGAATCAGGCAAATATGACAGAACCAAAGAAAACTAAGAAAGTTCTACTAACCAACCCCAAAGAAATGGAGATCAATGAATATCCTGACAGAGATTTCAAAATAATCCTCTTAAAGAAAGTTGATGAAATGCAAGAGAATACAGATAGACAACTAAATGAAATCAGGAAAACAATGCATGAACAAGAGGAGGAGTTTAACAAAGAAATAGAAATCATAAAAAAGACCCAAACAGAAATCCTGGAGCTGGAGAATATAATGACTCTCTCTCCGCTAGGGGTGGTGGAAATGGGGAGATGTTGGTTAAAGGGTACAAACTTCCAATTATAAGATGAATAAATTCTGGGGATCTAATAATCAGCACGGTAACTATAGTTAACAATACTGTATTATGTACTTGAAAGTTGCTAAGAGAGTAAATCTTAAATATTCTCACCATATATAGACAAAAATAGTAATTATGGATGCGATTGATGTGTTAACTAACCTTATTGTGGTAATCATTTCACAATATATACATGTATCAAATCATCATGTTGGGTACTTTAAACTTAACACAGTGTTATAGGTCAAGTATTTCTCAATGAATCTGGAAAAATTAAAGAAAAACAGAAAACAAAAGATATAAAAAGACGTTTAAAGACAATGAAATACAACATACACCAACACAATCAGTTTTGTGAAGCTTTTTGGAACAACCATTGGCAAAACTCTGAGAATAAAAATAGCTTTTTTTTTCCAAACAAAACCACAGAAAGTATTTATCAATGATATTTGAATATGAGACCTAGCTGGCTAACCACAAAGAGCAAGAATTTGAAAGTATAACTAATGTTCTTATTTGTCTCTTGCTCCAAACTGTGGGGTTTATACCATTTGCACCCAAAAGATTTGTAACTCAAAATGGATTAAACAAACAAGAAAATAGATTCCTTGACTTGGATAACTGAGCCTTGTTTTCATTTAAATTTGGGGATCTCCTGATTTTTTTCTTTGCAGGTCTTTCATTGATTTTATCCATAGTATAGCTTCGTGGTGACAATAATGGCAACAAAATTCCTGGCCTTGTGTTCCCATACTCCAGGTTCTAGAGTAAGTGACAGCATTCTTTCCAACATCTCCAAAAGAGAAGAGCAACTTCTATTCCTAAAACGCAAGCAAACATTACCTCCTGTAATATTGTTCCAAATTGGACCATGTGCTCAAGGTGAAATCCATTGCTATAAACAGGGAATGCGCTATGTCAACTGAGTTACACTGCAAGTCAATTTCCTCCTAGCCACAGAGCTGTGTGTTACAGAGGGGCAGCTCTGAAAGCAAAATGTGGTGTTATTGATGGGTAAAACGTAAATTGAGGCAACTGAAAAATATTCAGTACAATGTTAGCTTAAGGAAAAAGAATTTAAAGTGTTAGATTTTTTTTCTGCATGAAGTTTCCAACTAAGATAGTTTGGTAGTTAATTCACCAGAAGCTCGTTTGGTGAGACAATCCCCACCACATCAGAAAGAGAGATGCTGTGGAACTCAGGGATCCAGGGACAGTTGGAAAGAAAAGTGAAACTGAAAATGAGAATTCTTCATAGAAGTAGCTAGAGGGTCAGAAGAATGCATGTAGAGAAAAGGAAAGCACAGTAGATAGGAGTCTGGACAACAAACATGGTGCCCTATATCTGCTGATAACTAATAGAAGGCAACCTCTTAGATTAGATATTAGGAAGCTATAGGACAGAAAATAAAGCATCATAATCCCATTGAAAGGCCAAGCAGCTACCCACGTATACAAGTCTCTTAATTCTTTACCCCCACAGGGGATACATGGCTGTTGAAGACTAGTGTATGTGGATCACCATGACACCAAAAAGCCACAGCCTTGGTATCCCGTCAGTCTGTTATATTGTTATAGTTACAAAAGAGCAAGGCCTACAGCCCAATTCACAGCTCTCCCTTAGAGATGTTGTCCAATAGATCGGAGGGTTTACAATAAACAAGACAAATGCATGATTCCACATTTAACTCTGTAGGTTCCAAGGAAATAGTGCTGTGAGAAGACAGACCCAAGGTCATTTTTTTCACACCTAGGTCAAATCTAATGTTTATCTTTTACTTTTAAAACTTGTACACACGTGAGATGAAGTAAAAGCAACCTGGGACCTAGAATAATATTGCTGTAATTCAAGACCAGACCAGAAGAGAGAGTATCACTTTGCTGCAACAGTTAATTGTTTTTTTCAGTTTGTTAGGGAGGAGGATGTAGAATTTTATATCAGAATTCTACCATATTTTGGTTATGGTTTATTATGTTTAATTATGAATATCTATTTGTATAGGAAACTATTGCACTCTCTATGATTCTGATACCATAGTGTGGTTTTAATCATTCCTGCCAATCTCTTTCTTGCCTTATGCACTTCTAAGTTCCAAGGTTGAAATCCCTGCAAATAGTCTGCAATATGTAACAGGGATGGGTAAACATTACTGTATCATCAGTCTCCATAAGGGCAGTACTTCCTAGCTCTCATTCACACCTCTATTCCTAACACCCAGCTGAGTGCCAAGACAGTAGTAGGTATCCAATATTTGTTAAATAAATAGCATATGTATGTATAACTTTGTGCTCCTTGGATTTGGGTGGAGGCAAAAGATCAAATGAGATCTCTCTAGTGAAAACAAGCCAGACTAAGATCCGGCACATAGTAGCTGTATTAGTTTCCTGGTGCTACTGTAAGCGACTTGGGTGGCATAATGGGATAGAAATGTATCCTCTAATACTTCAGGAGGACAGAAGTCCAAAATCAAGTTTGGTTCCTTCTTCAGGGCTCAGAGAGACAATCTGCAAAAGGTTTACAGCTGTATAATTCCAATCTCTGCCTCCACCGTGACATGTGTTCCTGTGTCTCTGTGTCTCTTTTTCTCTTCTTATAAGGACACTAATCAGGTTGGATTAAAAGCCCATCCTCCTTCAGTGTGACATCATCTTAACTAGTTACACCTGCAACAACCTTATTTCCAATCAAGGTTACATTCTGAAGTTTGAGGAAGGACATGAATTTTGGAGGGACCTATTTAACCCAGAGCAGAAGATGATCAACAATAGCGAACATGAGTTTATTTACAAGCAATTAAACGTGTGCTCATTAAAACAAGACATGATTGTGTACAGAACTGGTAGACATGCTTTATGTGCAACTCTACAGAACAAGTGGAAGTGATGAAATTCATGAGTCTTCCGTCCTGCTGGATCCATGTCCATATCTCTGGAAGTATTTCATTTTGTATTCTCATTTGCCTGGGATGCTCTAGAAATGGATGCAGACCCAGTTCTAGCCACAGTCCTTTACTCTGTCAGAGACCAACCAAGATCTTCCCATTCGGTTAAACCTACCAGCACTAAAGTAGCCAAGAGCAATGTTTGTTCTATTTCTATGTCACCGGATGGAGAGAGGATGGGAGGAGGAGAACAAGTAACTATATAGACTTCTAAAGAGTAAGAGACTTTTTCTCCCCATACTGAATGAAAATCCCATTATCTTAAATGTTAGAGAAAATAAAAGAATATTATTTCAGATTTACTCTTTCTCTCCCCCTCTCCCACATATCCATCTCCATCTTTATTTATTTTACCTAAAACAGGGAATATTTCTCCAAATAGCTCCATGGCCCACATCCCTCAATTCACTTACATGTCTGCTCAAAAATCATATTACCAGGTTGGACTTCCTTCTACACCATCATTTAACTTGCCACTCATTATTGTTTATTCATTTTCAAAATCTGAAACGTTATGTGTCTGCTTATTTATATGTTATATATTATTTATTCATTACTTGTCAGCCCCACAAGAATGCAAATATTCAAACGTGAATACATATAAAGAAATATTACATGCAAATAAATATTAGGCATTTCACAGACCTTGCCTTGGGGGTACACAAATGAATACATAGATTAAGCTGTGGCAAATATTCTTTTCTAAATATTTCTATGAGTTAAATATGGACTTTATAGTTTGCAAAATAAAAATACTGAAACTTGTTTACACATTAATTTGAATATTATAGAATTTTCATAGCCATGACAGATATTGTTCTATTAAGCCAAAATAGGATATAGGCTAAGTTATGTATTTATTATGAACACATAACATTAATAAGGGGGATTTGCTTGCAAAATTCATTTAATCTCTCATAGTAATTGTTTGCCATTGTTAATTAACTGATCAATCTGACTCAATTATTGGACAGAGCAATGTAGAAACTCTTGGAACAAATGTAGGAAGTCCAAAGTATTAACTAGATTGGGCTGTGTAAGAAGGGTTTTCTACTGAATTATAAATGCTTACATGTATTTTTCTCCCCCTCTGAGACTAAAGTTTTAAGATAACTTAATACAGGTGTATAAGTTTAAAAAATAATTTCAGTCTCTCTCCACCTGTGATTACCTGCCAGGCACTTAAGAAGACAGGGGAAGGCTCAGCAAGCATCTGAAGCAAGTGGAGGCAGCTGGCTTGCGGCATTTGGACTAGCTGGGGAGGTGATGTTAGGGTAATCAGGCCTGGACTACAATGCCCAAGCATAAGCAATATTAATAGCTGGGTATATGCAAGAAAAAAGGGGAATGTGATTTTTGGCTTTGGCACACCCCTGGTTGTTAGTGTCATGTTTGTATGAAGAAGGCATCTTCCCAGGTGGAAGAAGAGTGAGATGGAGTGATTGGACTGAATCAAATTTACTCATTTTCTCTTGAATTGCCTTGCCTGGCTTGTTCACTTGACCCTGAACAAATAATGGAACTTTATAGGCACAGAGCAGCGCTGTTTACCTAATTTAGAGGTGGGTAAATTAGGTCTCAGAGGAGCTTGGTGAGGACCTATTTAAACATTTTAAAAATAAATAAATATACCTAACTAATGAAACGTGTCCTTTCCAGAAAGAGTAGAAGAAAATGGTCAATTGTACAGGCTTTGAATTCAGACAGACCCATATGTGAAAACTAGCCTCACCACTTACCTCTGTCGTCGACTTCTGTTCTTAAACATCTCTGAGGCTCACTTAATCTTCATGACAACCCAGTGGGGTTAGTACTGAGATTATTCTCGTTTTTCAAAAGAACAAATTAAGATAATTGCATTTGGGTTATTTAGCATGTGATAAAAAATATTAAGCAAACGCTTATTGAACACACACTAAGGGATATATATAACTAGGTAAAGGGATTACAAAGATTAATAAAATACAGTTTCTGTCCTGGAGAAGCTAACAATCTAGTGGGGAAAACACGCATAGGCAGATAATTTGCCAGATGACAACTGTACCAAGAGTTGGGAACACAGGGTGACATCCTAAGCAAGCCTGTGACCTCGTCAAGGTGGAGGTGACCTATGAGCTACACCTTGAAGAATGTGTACGATTTGGCCATATTGGCTGCTGTCTTGGGCATTAGCTTATTTCTGCAAAAAAAAAAAAATCTAAATCTGAGGTTTGAAAAAAAAAAGCAGTAGGAGAAAAATAGTCATAAAATAGAACCAAGAAATGGCTTCTTATGCGATTAATACACGGGATGGCGCAAAACACCAGAGAGGCACCCTACACCCTTAACAAGAAGCCACAGGCAAGCTTTCTGTGCAAATCCTCTAATCCTATTGATCCTGCCTGAAAAGCAGCGAGGCCGCTCGGCAACACGGAAGGGCGGCGGTGGCAGCAAGTGCACGCGGCAGGCACTGCACGCTTCGGGAAACTTAATCATGTAACCTTCTTCATTACTCACGAAATCACTCGCTGTCAATACCCCAGCCGCGGCCTCTCTGACTACTGATGTTTAAGATCCTGTCAATCTTTTCCTGCGATTTTGCCAACCAAATTCACTCAGAGCTATTTACAGGAGTATTATCTCCGCTGATAACGTTACACCATTTGTATAGCACAGAAAAAGGAAAATAGAACTCAGTCCAGCCCTTTCGTTCTGGCATTCCCTTTGCAAAAGGCAAAGGGACCCCCTCCTGATGAATAAGGGCTGGGGTAGAAATGCAGCCCTGGACTGTTGTTAAAAGCCAGAAGAAGAGCTGACTTTTACTATTCCGAGGAAGATTTTGGCCTTAACCACGTAATGACATCATTATAGTCATGACATTAACTAAGCACTGTGATTGACTTTCATACTCTTGCACTAGGCCCTATATTTGCTACCGGGGATCCTCATGACAGCCCTGTGGCTTCATTATTATTCCTCATATGCAAAGATGAAGAAAATATGCTCAGAGGAGTTAAGAGACTTGTCCAAACAGACACATCTAGTAACAGACAGAGATGCATAGTTTAAACCCAGGTTGGCCTGTTGCCATGGCCCTTATAATTTCCACCTATAAGTGTATATTCAATCAATTCTCCAGTTGATAATTATTGACATGGAGATAAAATTCCTACTTAGCTACTGACTTTTGGAATTAGAGGTAGAAGGATCTAACCAGTAGATCGTTCCTGAAATAATATTAACTTTAGAGAATCCCTAGAAAATAAGAATGTTCTGCCATCATACTTAAGGGATAGGTTGAGACTTAAAGCATCCAGAATCTATTTTGCTTTTCGATAGATGAACTGAATTATCACATTCATGTTAATTTCTCCAGATATTCAGTTCCAAATACTAACTCTCTAGAGTGTCTGGTTTCATGGTTGTAGGCTAGCTCCTTTTTGATATCTTAAAGCCGCTGCAAAGATGGCAAGTTCCTAACAAATTATTTCCGTTCCTCCATCCCAGCACCCATTTCCCTTCATTTATTCTAACAGCTAGGTTAATGATCTCACACACCTAAATCAGCTACACAATACTCAAGGTAGAATCCTGGTCATCATTATTCTCTCACTCCCATAATCAGTTACCATTTGACATCATTTCTACATTCTCAGTTACTCTTGAATCCACATTTTTCTCATATCCAGAGTTTTAATTCATTCCCTCAGCACCGCCTACTTGAACAGTTTAAAGAGACTTAAAATCAACTTTTCAGCTTCCAAGTTCACCCTCTCCCAATCTGCCTTCCCTTATTACCAAGTTAATTGTTGTAAATTGCAAGTCTTGTGCGTGTGCTATCTTGTTTTAAATGATTCAAAGTCTCCCATCCTTCTCAGGATGAAGTCCAAGCTCCTTAGCAAATCAGTGTGGTCATGGTCTTCCCACTGCCTCCTATCCAGCCTACTCCTTTGTCACATCCCAACATACACTCACAACTCCACGGACACCTGGCACACTTCCATGTCCTGGAAGGTGTAATATCTGCCCTCATATGTGTATGCCTTTGAACATTTGCTTCTTCAGCCTGGAAATGCCTCTTCTTTGGCCAATTTCTGGCTTAATATAACTTATTTTTCATAGCAGGTGACTCAATCTATTTTGCATGAGGCCGTCCTTTCTTTCATAGGTAGGATAAAATGCCCCTTTCCTATCTCCTCATAGCACCATTCACTTATTCAGCCATTCATTTAATCAACAACCCATTCTATGCCAGTCACTGTTCTATATATTGGCATTTTAGTGGTCAATGAGATAAATCCCTTGCTCTCAAATACACAAACAGATGTATAAACATATCAAACTATTGAGATAGAAAAACCGAGGGAAGAGGCAAAGTTTGCTTCGTATTTGGGTGGCCGGGAATCTTACCTCTGAGAAGGTAAGATTTGTATTGAGATTTGAACATGAGAAAAGAGCCAGCCAGGTTAAGAATTGAGGAACAGTGTTCTAGATAGACGGAGCAGCAAGTGCAAAGGCCCTGAGACGAGAATGAGGTTGACGGGCTAAAGGAACTAACAGAAGACCATCGTAGACTCCTTCTATTGATAAATAACACACTGCAGTAGTTTCATCATATAGGAATTCATACTTTAAGCTCCATGTGGCTCTGTTTTGTTTAGAGATTCAAATCCCAGTAGCCAGTACACTGCTTGCCTATGATTTATCAGACACATAAAAATATTTGTTGATAAAAAATGGAATAAATATTTACTGTTTATATCCCCTTCATGGTAGGAGCTTTCTGAGGTCAGGAGCCATCACAACATCTTTGATGGCTGTGATCAAACTTGACATGAAGAAGGTACCCAGTAAATATTTTTAAAAATGGTTGAATGGATGAAAGAATGAATTAATGAATGACCTGGACAAAATTTAAACATTAAATCTTATTGGCCATTATATTATAATTTTACCTATAAGCTAATCCCTAAAATGTGTCATAGGTCCTTAGCCTGACTTCACATTAGAACAACAGGGAAATAAAAGGAGGCAGCAACTGGGTGCTGTGCCCATTACCCTTTGTCCTGGTCTCAGCTCATTGTCCAAGGACATGGTCTCCTACTCCAGGGAGTAGACTGTTTGTGATTATTTGTACTTCCAGGTGGCACTGCCAAGAGCCTTGGGGCTCAGTGTGATTTACTGGTTAATGGCTAATCCCAAGTTTCTTTTTTTGTCACCGAGATAAATGGTACAGGCTGAGGACAAGATCAGGAATGAAGCAAATTTTCAGCAGGGGGCAAGAGAAAACTTGTGTCATGTGGTCTTTACTAAATCTCCAGCATTTGTATGTGAATTTACTTGAAGGAAAAAAATGGAAACATGAGTTTGGTGCTGATAATTCTAATGACAAAATTGTTATTATATAGGGAGTATACATTTATAACCAACAGAGGGATAAAATTATTAATGTGTATCATCCATTTCTCTCTCTTCATTTTCTGATTTTGTTCCTAGTCCTAGTACTTCTTCAATCTTATTTAGTGATGAATCAGGATGGATATTTTTAAGACATGTAAATTTTATTTTTCTTCCATTTACAGATGGGAATAATGAAAACCAGAGAGAGGAACTAACATAACCAAGGCTACATAATGACTGAACGGAATGATGGAATTCTTACTCCATTATGTTGCCTCTTATGTTTTCAAAGGCATTAAATGTGATTCAGTTTCTTCAGCTATAAAATGGGGATAATCACAGAATGATTGTGAAGACTTAATTAGATATAATATTTATTCTCCTGAACTGGAATCCAGAGGAATCAATGAAGTTCACTCTTTGTATAATGGCAATTTAGCCGTATGTTGCCGAAGATTCTCCTATTCAGAAATTCTTCCACTTGGCCCCTTACATGGTGACCAGCCTTGCTCCTAATTGTTTCTAGGAACCTAATCATAGGGCACTGTAGTTTGGCAATTTAATACCAAATGACCACTATTGCTGATCTTGTTCTTCTAACCCAATTATCCAATGCCACTAATCTTAAATTTGAGATTCACCCACTTTGTTCCCACCCTCATCCTAGAGCCCACATGAGAGACTTGGTTTTCATCGAATGCTGAGGCACGATTCTATTCCTGTGTAATTCTCTAGACCATCTTCTTCAGGGCCTGCTTTTGAACCCCATACCTGGATTATGAGCTAATGTTTAAAAGGTCCATCCACTTTCCTGGACATCCACCTATAATTCCTGGATGTCACCCATCTTCTCGAATATCTAAAAAGATGGATAGGACAGAGAAGACAACTGGAACAAATGTAATTGGGCTTTTACTGTATTCCAGCCACTGGACAAGACAATTTATTTGAGGGCTATTGCTTGTATTAAATAAAAATTATTATATATCTCCAGTTATAACTGTAAGACCTAAGGCTCAGAAAAGCTAACCATCATGCTTAAAGAAAGGCACTTTTTAAGTGTCAAATTCACTGAACCAAGCCACCTCCTTAATGCATTGTGAAATGTATTTAATGGTTTTTGGACCTTTGAAAACAGCTGATAAAAAATAAAAAACACACCAAATAAAGAAGATAGACAAGAATGGCCTTTTAACGTGTCATATTTTCTAAATGGTTTGGCATCTTTGCAACAGCTGACATTCAGTATTGGGTAATAAGTTGCAAGTCTGAGATACTTGGATAACATAATGCTATACCTTTTAGTAAACATTTGCCACCAGTCATCTTTCATCATTTCCCATTCACTTTGTTGATTTTAATCTTAAAATATTCCTTTGACCATTTGTTAACCTTCTTTAAGTTGCCCTGATGGGTAACCTATGTTAATTTTTTCATCAGCCTTTGAATAAAAATAACTCTTCTTTACATAAAATTTTAAAGAGTAAAATAATCTTCATGAAAAATAAATGCTGAAAATGTTGAAAAGGTAAAGACTTGACATAGGGAGAAAATGTGGGAGTTTGAAGATTGTTTAGTGGTGGAATACTACCATTTATTTCCTATGTGAATTTATCAAGCATATATGAAAAATTTACTATGTTACAGGTTCTAAGTAATAGAATTTAGAAGTGGATTAGACATATTTCTTGCCCTCAAGGAGCTTACCATATAGGAGGAGAAAAATGAAAGCACAGAGGCTCAATACATCTTATAAGTAACAACAAAATCTTTTCCTTTTGCTCACTTGTTGGCTTCTGTTGCTATCTTCTCTTTGGCTATCTACTCGATATTTTGTATGTCTGGCTGGATTTCTGCCCTTCACCTACTGCTTGAATTGTTCCCAAGCATCTGTCCCACTCCCAAAAATGTTTTTTGTCTCTCATTCCCAACTCTTCCAAATGACCTCTGTCTTGACAGCTTTTCAGAGCGAGAACCAAACTTTAGCAACCTTACATTTTTCGCTAAGAGCTGGCCTTGGATTGAATTTCAGCCCATGGCCTTATTCCTGAGGATCTGTGTACCCAGGGGACATCTGAGTTTCAGCCAAACGGAGAGACAAGAGGTGAACTAATTTAGCCTTTTGTCATTCAATTGTTATGACTATTTTGAGCTTGGATTCTATATAGTTCTATTATAAATTTACCAGGTTTGGTGGTAGGACTGAGAGCAGGGTGACTGGGGAAAGAGGCAGAGGGACAGATGGACACTTTCAGAATCCTGCAGGGGTCTGCTGCATCAGATAAGACACAGGGCGGGAAATGGAGGTACGCAGTCATCGCACTGGAGGTGAAACACTGTGAGCAGGGACCAAGTAGAAAGCAAGTATGAAAGTGTCCACCTCCGTCATGGCTGAAATCAGAGGTGAGGCCAGGAATATGTGATGGGGCAACAGATGTCTGCTATGCCTGTCTTCACGAAAACCTTTCAATGAGTAAATATATCCTTTAAAATTCAGATAATCAATGATTTTTCTCTTCACACATATTTAACTAAAGAGTAAATTTAAACATGCTCCTATCCTAATGAAAATAAGGTTTAACCAATAAAAGTCATAACTAGAGATACACTTGAGGCAAGAGACTATTTTATTAACTTTTCTATTTGAAATGCCCATCACACTGAGTGATTTGATACAATTAGTTGCTTACATGATAACAGATTTAAATCAGTAGAAAATCCAGGGTCAGACATATCCTGAAATCTAGAATGTGAGATCTGGATTTCAGATAGCCAAATGCTGGGAATGTATGTACATTTTATTTAGTTTTTCAAGGTCCTTAAGTAGGAATGATTGCCTGAAGAGTTCTGTGTCTTTAAGTAGTACTAAGAGAGAAATAGTTCAGTGCGTGATTAACAATCTCTGCTGTCGGTAAAAGAGGGGAAAGTAAGAGAATGAGTTTGACGCGTTGGCTGTTCCTCATTCTTGTCTTGCACTCCCACTTTAAAGATTTTAAAGTAAAATAATTATTTGCCTGAGTTCATGTAATCATTAAGAGCATCAGTTAGAATCCAGCTTTTTTTCTTTTTTACCTCTTTAAAAGCAAATAATGAGGTTGAGAGAGAAATAAAATGGAAACCATAAGAGTGTCTACTTAGCAGATTTGTGGTCACATCGGATATAACGAAGGTAACAAACCTGGTGTAATGTCAGAACTCAGTGATCACTATTATCAGAAAGGAATAAGAACTGTTGCTTCAAGGATTTTTGAAGTCAGAAAAACATAGTTGACATGAAATCAAGTGAGATGAACTGTACCAATTTTTTCAGGGCTATTGAAGAAGGACCGCCTGTGTTTCCAGAGTGGAATCTTGGCTAAGATATTGTAGAGAAAGTGCCATCTGCTCTTCCATTGTCTGCATATAGAAAAAGGACTTTAGTTAAAACTCATTTGAAACAGAACAGCTGAGGAAGCGAGTTGCTACAGAGCGTGGCAAAATTGAGGAGAACAAAAACCCTGGGCTGCTTTTCTGAATTTTGCCTGAGGGTAGCGTCCTAAATCTAAATGACTAAGCCTGACAACAAAGAGTGGGGTCACGGCCAGACTACGCGTACAATTTGCAGAAATCTGTTAACTGCTATGAATATCTCTCTTTCTTACGGTTTCACTGTAAAAGTATTCTAAGTATGCTTCGGAGACTTAAAATCTGTTACCAAACCCATCAATGCTTACTGCTAGGGAGAGAAAAAGAAGTCTAGTCGATCTAAGAACTAAACTGAACATAAAGAAAGAAAATAAATGCTTTGGTGCAGATGAAGCTAAGCCATGCGTGGCAGAAAGTACTCTGAAAATATTGATGCCTGCACTGTGTCAAAAAAGATGACTAAAAGAATGTATCCTTCCTCCTTGCATGCCCCACTCTGATCATCTGGAGGGCTCATTTTCTCCAGAGGATATGACATTTGGTATCGTCAGTCATGGTAATAAATTGACCATATGATATTGGAAAAATCTATTAACAATAGATGTTATGTCCCGGAGGCTACTAATGGCATAGCGTTAAAGAATTTGCTTTGCCCAGATGCTAAATATAAAAGGAAGGTACTAAATGCATTGTCAATCTCCTCTTAAAATTTATTTCCCTTTTGGAGTCAGAGAAAATTCAATGCATATATTAAAAATTCGGAGGATTTTCTCTAATTAAAATATCTACAATCTATGTCTACACTTTCTTGATCTCAGACTTATTCAGATTTTAGTTTAAATCTACTATGTACTATAGTAGAAGTCAGCAAAACACTTCAATTTGCAAAGCTTCAGTTTCTCTATTTGCAAAATGGGGTTAATGTTATTTGTCATGACTTATTCACAGAACTTTTGCA
Organism: Tapirus indicus; assembly: GCA_031878705.1. Classification (NCBI taxonomy): domain Eukaryota; kingdom Metazoa; phylum Chordata; class Mammalia; order Perissodactyla; family Tapiridae; genus Tapirus; species Tapirus indicus. The sequence goes on along the minus strand of CM062927.1, from coordinate 22,949,375 downwards.
AAGGCATATGAGATAATGCATGAAAAACATAATTTGTGGACCATAAAGCCCAATATAAATGAAGCAACTAAATAATTCTTAATAGTTTGAGACTTACAATTTCAATTTCTATGCCTATCTATATCTATATCTGTTCTGTATCTATATTTAGTGCATGCTGTTCCATATAAGGTTGAATCACCTCTACACAAACATTTGCTTAATCCTCTAATAATCATCTGAGATACAAATTCCATTAAAGTCAGGATGCTTACTTTTAGTTCTTTGCCCAAGGTTAATCTGGGATTTGAACCCATATCTTCCAACACAAAGCCAGCAGCACTTCTTTTCCAGGAATCCAGACTATACTTTATTTGTGTGCTAACTGATGTCAGAGATTGAGAATTGCTTTGCCAGTACCACAGGAATTATGCACCTGTAACTTTCCAACACCAGTTTTCTTCCTAAGAACCTTGTCAAAACCTTTTTTACCCACCTAAGTGATACTTTGGAGCCATGTCCTATTTCTAAAACAAAACTGGACATGAGTGTTCACTGAAGAGTAGACCAGAGATAAAGACGTTTAGGAATAAATTTTTTAGTCGTTATGTAGGATACAGTGAACCCAACACTGTTTCCACGTTTTTTATCCTTTTCAGAGCCAGTGTTTATACACAAAAATCTTGGAACACTCTCGTTTTCATTGCATCTGTTGCAGCCTTTCTAGGAGCACCACTGCCTTTCAATAACAAGCAAAATGTCTAAGATTATATTAATTTGCATTACATTACATAACCTATTGTGAAGACAGATAGCTTTTCCCCTAACATCAGGGACTATGTTTCAGCATAAGTATAATGGTCTACGCATCAAATCTGAGTGATTTTCCAGGAATTGAATTTTAAGCTACGAAACGTCCCCAGTTTTGATAGTAAGATTTGCGTCCCCAACCCCAACTCTCAATCATGCCGTTCTGGGATAGAATCCATACCATATCCAGAAATGGAGCATGTGATTCACTACTAGCCAATCAGAGCATTGCAAACTCCTCACTACAGTGATTGGTGCAGATATAGATATGTGATCCAATAGCAGCCAATGAAATTCACTAAAACTTTTTCCTTGAATCTGATAGGAATGGTTCTTAACGCTTCTGGCAAAATTACCGAAAGCATTTAGGCAAATACTTTTTTGACACATTAAGGAAATACAAGGGAGAGAAAATAAGTTCTGTTAACATTTTCCACATTTTGTCATGAAAGTTTTCATACATACAGAAAAGATGGAACTCTTTTATAGTAATCCCCTGATTGCCCACTACCTAGATTCTAAAATTAACATGATCCCATGGTTAGTATTTCATACACCTACCTCTCTTTCCAATCACCAATCCATTTAAATTTTTGATGCATATTAAAGTACTTTGATAAAATTTCCTGAGCCCTTGTATCTGTCTATGATGGAAGGCAGAACTTCTGCTAGAGTCTCACTTAGATTAATCAAAAAATGCTATTTTTTTCCTTAAGCCAGTTTGATGCAAACGGCATAATGCGTTTTTACACGACATTGTGAAATTTTCAAATGACATAGGGAGTTTTAAAATTAATAGTTGTCTATAATTCTTTATTATTAGATTGTTGTCCTCCTTTCCTCACATGTTCATAGAAAGTGTGAATAATGAAGAATATTGGTTGAAAATTATCCCAACATTCTATGGTTCAATGTAGTGAACCTCACAACACATTCCCATAAGCCCCTCCTGGAATATATAAAATTATTTTCAAAAACCTCTCCATTTGGTTAAATTTATTTTCACGAACCAATACTTTTTCTTAATGTACTAAGGAATATTTGCTGTAAATGCTTTTAGTGAGTGTTATCGCAGAACATTTTCCAAATTACTGAAAGTATATTTTGGAATTGCAACAGCTACCAAAGTCTGATAATGAGGATGGAGTTTACACTGTAAAATTTTCAAAGCCTACAAATCATAATGGGATCATGAAGAGATTGTAAAATATCAAATATTAGTTTAAGTGACTTCTACCAATAAAATTACTGCCTGAGGATTTTCCCAGTATGAAACATCGAAACTTTTTTGCTAACATTCTGGCCATAGATCTCCTATAAATATATTTTAATGTTTGAAGCCAATATTTTAATGCTTTGAACACTTCTGTATTTCTTAATAAATATTTTATGACCTGTCACCACTCATGCTATTTAAGCATGTGATAAACCTGCATAACGATTAGTATAGCACTCTCACTGAAAAGACAGGAGGGTTATTTTTAAAAACTGCAGATTTTGCACAGGCTATCAAAGTAAAATCAGCATAAATGCATGGAATTTTCAATCACCTTCATTAGGGTTACCGAATATAAATGGCTGGAAGTCAGAGGTCATTCATGCAATCTTTCCCATTTCTTTCTTTATCTCTAACTTATTTTTAGCAAATGAAAATTCAATTGGCCTTTTTTAGACACTAATAATTTCATACATGAAAGTAGTTGTTAGTATTATTTGGTATTTTCTATCCATAAGCTGCTTTTTTCCATGCAGCATAAAGGATGCATTCTACTGCATTGATAGAAAGAATGCATTTTCATATACTTATTTAATGACTGCTAACTCTGTATCAGGCAGCATTCTAAGTACATGCTATGTCTTATTATAGTTAATTTTTAAAACATTAATTTTATTTTAATATGAACACTTAACATGAAATCTACCCTCTTAACAAAATTTTCAGTGTATAATACAGTATTATTGATGATAGGTACAATGTTGTACAGTAGATCTCTAGAACTTATTCATCTCCCTTAACTGAAATTTTATGTTTGTTGATTAATAACTCCCCATTTACTTCTCCCTCCACACCTGGCTACCAGTATTCCATCCTTTGATTCTATGAATTTGACCATTTAGATACCTCGTATGAAGTGAAATCAGGCAATATTTGTGTTTCTGAGACTGACTTATTTTGCTTAGTATAATGTCTTCAAGTTTCATCCATGTTGTTGCATTTGCAGACTTTCTTTTTTAAGGCTGTATAGTATTTCATTGTGTGTATATACCACATTTTCTTTACCTATTCATCTGTGGATGGACATTTAGTTTGTTTCCATATTTTGGCAGTTATGAATAGTACTGTAATGAACATGGGACTGCTGGTATCTCCTTTAGATCCTGATTTCAAATCCTTTGGATAAATATTGAGAAGTGTGATTGTTGGATTATATAGTAGTTCCATTTTTAAGTTTTTGAGGAATCTCCATATGATTTTCCACAGCAGTTGCACTATTGCTTCTGCACAGCAAAGAAAATAATCAACAGAAAGAAAAGGCAACCTACAGAATGGGAGAAAATGTTTGCAAACCATATATCGGATAAGGGGTTAATATCCAAAATATATAAGGAACTCCTACAACTCAATAGCAAAAAAACAAATGACCCATTTAAAAAATGAGCTAAGGACTTGAATAGATATTTCTCCAAAGAAGACTTACAAATGCCCAAAAGGTATATGAAAAGATACTCAAAGTCACTAATCGCCTGGGAAATGCAGATCAAAACCACAATGAGATATCACCTCACACCTGCCAGGATGGCTATTATCAGAAAAACAAAATAGAACGAGTGTTCGCGAAGATGTGGAGAAGGTGAAACTCTCGCACACCATTGGCAGAAATTATGATATTTAACATTTCATGACAATCTTTTAAGATAATTACCAATGCCCCCATTTTATAAGTGAGGAAACAGAGGTAAAAAGAGTTTAAACAACTTTGTTCAAGATCACACATAAAAATTGTGACCTGTTTGACTCCAAAGACAATGATCTTTACAGCTACGCTTTTCAAACAGGAAAACATGGGGACCATCAAGAAGATATCTGTAAACACCCCAGATGCCGAGGCCACTCAGTGTGAAAGATACTTTATTTGACGTTAAAGCCAGACACTCTCTGCTTATGGTCACATCAGTACCTGCAGGAGACAGAAGCTGGCAATAATGTGGCCATCCACAGGATCCTAATAGTTCTTAATGTAAAACTAATGCCCTATAATAGAAGTCCAAACCCGACATAAAGAACTGGAGGATTCCATTAAAAATAGACACAGACACTTAGGAACCTACAGGCTGAGCCTGAAAATATTCCAGGAAAAACTGTTGTGAAGGGTAGTGTAAGAGCCTCTGTACATCATAAGTCCTCAATAAACGGGGAATGCTCAGTTTTTAATGTTTTAATAATAGCAGCCAATGACCAGATTGCTTTTTTTCCTGAGGGTGATCTGAGAGGGAAAAAACCCCAAACTATTTCTGGATCAATTAAAGCTGGCCAGTCTGTCTTTTGTTTTTTTGAGCCAGGCATTTGACAGGCTGACATGATTTCACTATGTCTTTTTCTCTACCTTTATCAGCTTATGTGCCAGATGCACCAACTCCATGACCCTGAGCTCTGGGGAGAGGACTGAAATGAGCTGGAAGCTGGTGATGGAAGACATTCTCTGTTATGAAGTTAGAGTGCTCAGTGGATGAATGGTCTTGTCAGACAGTTCTTTAGAAAACGCCATAGTAGACCTTAAAAACAGTCACGGCATTAAACTATAAACACATCCCTGAATCTGTTCCCTTCCACCTTATTGGTTTCTATGCCATTTACTTCAAATGCATCAACTTTATGAAAGCATGCTTTTTATTTTATTTTGTTGGTTACTTTGTCTTAAATATGCTCCATTTTACAAGCTAGTTTAACAGCTGCCTGTTTCAGGGGAAGCCAGTGCGAGATGGAATATAGTACACAGTTCCTTCAGAAGAAGTGCTGAGTAATTCAGTGGTTCTGCAATATGTTCATTAAACACATACTACGTGCCAATAATTAGCCAGTCTCTGTGGATACAATGTAGAACCAAAAGAGACATATTCCTTGCTGCCATGGAGTTTATGGTATAATGTATGAAAAGAACACACACAAACGTTGTCCCTTCTCTGGCCAAACTCTCTCTAAAAATGTAAAATAAATTCTTTTATTCAAGAGTAAGGAAAAATTAGTCATAGTCATTTAGAATATTAAATCTGGAAAATAGGGAAATCCTGGGATGGCAAACATCTATCAGGTAAGATTCTGCTGCTCCACCAATGCCCATGGTGGACATCACCGACTGACCTCTGCAATCTTCCTCATGGAATTTCTGTGTAGACTCAAACTCTGTCACGACATGGCTTTCTAGATAAACACTATCAACTGCTAGAAAAGATATACAAGATTTGTCCTTTTTTGCTACTCTTGAGTACTACTTCACTTGACCCTGTTTGCCAAATGCTATAATTGACATCTAAAAAGGTCAAATAAGCCACTTCAGGTGACTCAGTTTGGCCGGTATACACCTGGAACCTGGATCTAGGTTGCCTAAATCTCAATGCAATACTCTCTTCTAGCCCATTATCCATTCTCACTGCCATGGAGAACCATGAAATTGAAGCATGTCCTGCAGAAGAGGTATGTTTTGGAGAGGGAGAAGGGATTTTATAATGATTATATACTGACGTAAGAGTATAGATGAGCAATTCTATTTTTTTTTTTTCTTTTTTAAATTCTGCTTCTCTAATTGCTTTCTGCCTGGTGTTGTGAGAAGAGAGGCCATGCCTCCGTGTAGAATCCTAGATCTACGGTTTAGTGCCACATCTTAGAATCATGATTAATCACATCTAGTTCTCAAGCTGAGACTCTGATATGACAGTTAAGTACAGTGGATGTATCTGCCTCTTGTACAACATACGATAATTCCTATGCCCAGAATTGTTCTGATTTTCACTTCGGTCTCCCGCTTGAATTTTACATTCTAAACGAAGTGAAATAAATCCCATATCTGCATTGTTGTTCTATAATTGAAGAAAATAAAGTGAATATTTTTATATTGTGGTTGTACTCTTCAAAAATTCTTCCAAAACATAATCCCAAACCACCACGAATATCTTAGTAACTGCAGTTAGAAGACTCCTTAGAGAGCCGAAGCATTGTCTTCCAGAATCCAAGAAATCATTGTCAAAAGTACTTGGGAAACCTGAGTCACTTCATTCAATCTTAAGCCACGCTATTACCTCCCATCCTCATTCTCAGTGACATCAAATAATTAGTACTTGGTATTGGAGGAATCTCATAATCAAATTTTCCAACAATAATGCCTAGCATATGGTTTTATCTTATTTTAACCTTATTAGAGTCTTTACTTTCTCATCTGTATAATGTGTGTAAATATAATAAGGCCACCAAAAGAATAAGTGCTAGAAATGAGATTAAACCCCAGATATGTTTCATTCCAAAGTTTGGTTTATACCATCAGTTTTGTGTCCAAGAAGAAGAGTGTCTTCTTTATTTTCTTCCTTTGTACAGGAATGCATTAAAGGGGCATATACTACAGGATTTGGTGAGTCTTGGATTTGCAATAAAGCCTAAAAAACATTATGCTCATTAGTTAAGTTAGAGAGCCACAAAACAATATATAACATGCCAGAGTCTGATTGAAATTGGATCTTCCTCCAGCATGTGCACAAATATAACAATTTCTAATGTTCTAATGTTCAAAAATGCATTTCTTCTTGCCTTCTATGGCAAACAGACTCTAAGGTAGCAACTATGACCTCCACCTCCTGGGACACGTGGCTGGTGTAATCCCATCCCCTGGAGATTGGGCAAGTCCTGTGATTTTCTTCTGATAAATAAATTACAACAATGGTGATGGGATGTCACTTCTGTGATAATGTTACATAAGATTTTACCACATGTTGCTAATAGATTTTCTCTTATTCGGTTTGAGGAAGCAAGAAGCCATGTTGGGAAGGCCTATGTTGCAAGGAAGGAAGGTACATTCCAGTCATTGAGGCTACATGCAGGACACTGAGGCCGTCAATCCAACAACCCACGGGGACTGAATTCTGCCAACTACCATGCGAGCTTGGATGTGGATCCTCCCCCTGTCCAGCCTCGGATTAGACCACAGACCCAGACAAAACCTTGATTGTGACCTTGTGAAACACTCAGTAGAGGGCCTAGCTAAGCTGTGCCCTCACTCCTGGCCCACAGAAAAGAGTGTGCTTTAAGCTGTTACATTTGCAGTAATAATGCTAGGCAGAAATACGTAAGTAATGAAGTTTCCAACAGTAATTTTTTTACAGAGGCAGAAAGCAATAAACAAAGAAACATATGAAATAGGAAACATAGCTAGAGAGAGAGAGAGAGAGAGTTTGGGGATCTCAGGCAAACCTCTGTAGGGATCAAAGGGTATTACCCAGAGAAGTGCACATTTTTTCAAGTGCTGTTTTGAGAATTATAAACAGATAACTTGATTAAAGTGATCAAATATAAATCTCCAATGATCAGTATAATATTTGGGTCCCTCTTGGTCTCACTAGAAAATACTTGCCTGTTCATCTTGCCTGTAGAAAATGTGGGGACTCTTTGAGGTTACACTTGGGCCCGACACGTTCCATGAAGCATGATCTGCTTCACCACATTGCAGAAGATGAAAACTCCTCTGAGATTTGCCACTTTTCAAGGTAAAAACAAAAGAGGAAGTAGAGCATAGAATATTAAGTTAGATTCACTAGCTATGTGGTACTAAACCCATAACATCTTATTTTGGAAGTATTCCAGATTGAAAGAGACTGAGAAGACATGAAAACGAGGTGCAATGTGTGATTCTACACCGGATCCTTTTGTCACGAAGAACATGGTGAGATAATTGGTGAAACTTGAAGGAGATGCAGATTGTACGGTAGTAATATATGAATATTAATTTCCTGACTTGCTGTTTGTGATGTGGTTATGTATTAGGGAAATCTAGTTTGTGAGAGACAGACATTGCGGTATGGAGATTAGTGGATGCTGCTTACAATTAGGTTGTTCAGAAAAAAAAAAATTGTACTATTCTGGCAATCATTCTGCAAGTTTTAAATTATGTCAAAAGAAAAAGAAAACGTGTGTTCATTTGACAGCGTTTATGTGTACTTTAGCTTAACTGGGTATTTGTCATGTGCCAGGCATCCTACTACGCACATTGCGTGTGTTTACTAATTTATTCTTTACAACAACCTTATTAGACAAATACTATTATTAACTTTATTTTGTATAGGAGGGAACTGAGGCATGGAGGGATTATGGATGTTGCTTATGGTCACCCAACTGGTAAGTGACAGAAAGAGGAATCTAACCCAATCTGTGAGATTCCAGGCCCAGTGTTCTTAACTACAATGTTTGGTCGTAGACTGAATAGAGGCAGCAAATCCTATGAGTACAGTCATGTAGCTCTAGCTTAAGGCCTTGAAGAGTTCACATGTATAGATTAGATTCCTTTTGCTCTGGTCAGCTAATGCTACCAAATACTTACTTTGTGGTAGGCGTTGTTCTTGCTGCTATATGAGATTCAGCATACATTTAAATAAATACATAATATCTAAATACATAAAGAAAGAAAGAGTATGTAGGAAATCACCAGAAACTAGGAAAAACAAAAGCAGATGGAAGTTATAGGTTATGGTAATAAGATGAGAGGACAGATTCAATTCAGTATGATAACCTTGGTAGCAGTTCATGCTTTGGGATTGGGTATTCTCTGGTTCCTTGTCAAGCTCTACAATTCACTAGTGTAGCACTGAGCAAGCAGGTAAACTCTTCTGTACCTGTGTCCTCATTGAGAAAATGGGTAATAGTGCTAACTCAGAGTGTTGTGTAAAAGGATTAAGTATAAATTCACCAAGCATCAATACTGACACATAGTAAGGACTCATTGAACTAATTTTGCTTGATTAACTTTCTAAAATTTTTGAAGAGATAGTTCTTCCCTTCTAGGGAAGAAAAAGGAAACTGAGTCTCATGTGATTTTCAAAATTGGGAATTTTGTTATTTCTATAACGTATTTTATATCCCTCCCCATAACACTTCTTTTCCTGGGACATTTATCTGGGGTCTGGCATGACCAGTATTTAGAGCTTCATTTGCAAAGGTTGAAGCGGGTAGAAGAGGAACAGGAGAGTGTGTCAGGCTGTTCATGGGTGACAATGATAAGTTAAGGAGAATGTGATGATCAGTGTGCCCTTTGCTTGCTTCTTGTCCTGGTGTTAGTGTCCATGCTGTCACTAGTGTCCATTCCTTCGGCTATTGGAATTACAAAATGGTGTTAAGACATTTTGCAAATCTCAGCTAGCCCTTGAGAGGGGTGGTCCCAAAATTCCATGCCATTTTTGTAGCCGGGTTTTAAAAGCCTAAGGTTCTTAATTTATTATAACCTAAGAATAATGAGCAGAGCCACCTTTTCTCTTTGGTTACTTCCACCTATGTGTTTCAATGTCATTGCTAGCTCTGAGTGTTTAACTCTAATTTCTCACTCAGTGACAAAACTCCAGATTTGTTGGAACAATTTCAGCATTCAAATTGAAACTGGCTCCTTATATTACTGTGAAGCAAGGTACCCAGAAGTCCCTATGAATTTCCTATTTCCATATGCACCAGACTTTCACATTCTGAAATGTTTCTTATGGGAACATGAGAAAACAGTTATAATTAAACTTAAGTAGAGAAACTATATTTAACACACTCTGGGATATATTCTAAAGTGGTTTTGAAGGCAAATCGTACATTAGCAGGCACCTGGAGGTCCCAGAGTCAGAGAGGGACCTCTCCCATCCTCCATCAGCTTCAGCTCAGATCTTTAGTAAGTGGAACAAAAAAAAAAAATGCTTATTTTGGGCCAGGACAAAGAAACAGGACCTTCATTTGCCCATGTCCACATTTGACTTTGAAGCAATGCATGCATTTTCCCAGCTGAGACAGAGTAGATTTGCATTCATTTACAAAATGCCATCTTACTCAGGAATTAAAGCAAAGAATGCTAAAGAATCATCTGCTACTTGCTTTGTGGAGGAAGGTAAAGTAGTCATCAGATTCTGAGAAAGAAAAGACAATATTGATCCATTGCTCATCCCCTCCACTCATTTTCTCCTAGATCCAGGAAAAAGAATTTTTGTTAGTCTGTTATTCATACCTATTGTATTACTTTCTCATTCTTGTAGAACATTATCATAAAGTTAATAACGCAGATTTATTATCTTGTAGTTGTGGAAGTCAAAAATCTAAAATGGGTCACATTGGGCTAAAATCAAAGTGTCAGTAGGGATGCATTCCTTCTAGTGGCCTTGGGGGAATATTCATTTTCTTCCCTTTCTCTATCTTCCAAGCCAGAAGTATGTATAGCATCTTCAAATCTCTCTGCTCTGACCTCCCCTTCTGCCTCCCTCTTCCATTTATAAGGGCCATTGTAATGACATTAGGATAATGTTCCCAAGGTCAGTTGATTAACAACCTTAATTCCATCTGTAATCTTAATTTACCCATGCCGTGTAACATAACATTTTCATAGCCTCTGGGGATTAGGACAGAGTATTCAGCCTACCATACCTATCAACCAGAAGTTACTGGATTCAATTTAGTCATTTACAATGAGTGTAATCAGTGGTGTGCCTACCACCGTGTTAGAATGAAAGAGTGATATGGGGAAGGAAATGTGTTTGCCTTCAGTGAATTTAATTTCAACTCATTGAATTTAATCTATTACATCACACAGCTTCCATGTGAAAAATGAGAGTAAGTGAGGTTGAATGTCACTGAGAAAAAGAGTCTTGGATTTTTGCCTTATTTTCACCGAATGATGTGCTTGCACAAACTTATATTCTCCTTCACTTCATTCACTTATCTGAAAATAGAGAGAAACGTGTTTTGATTGTAAAGGTATTTCATGATCCATAATAAGTTTTGCTTTATCTAAGAATTCTGCAAGGTAAGTAGGGAAAGTAACACCCAAATATGAAGCTGTATTTTAGCAGAAGATGGCTTACCTGACTCAAGGTTAACTGTAGTTCTAAAATTTAGATATATTAACTCTTTAAGAGTACAATGATCATAAAAAGCATTTTAGTCTGTAATATGTGGGTTATAATTTATAGTAAATAAATTAGTTTGCCACGTATTTTATTTTGAATAAGATTTTAAGATGATTTACTTACAGCTGTACCAACTATCATGATAAAAATATGGCAGTGAGAATTAACAATATACAACCAGACAGAGAAATATAGATGACTCTCAAAAACATAATGTTTAGTGAAGCCGGAAACAAACAATTATGTACTAAAATAAGATTGTTACTATATGATTCTATTTTTATAAAATATAAAAGAAGTTAGAATCGAGGTAGCCTGTTGGAGGATTTAGAGACTGGAAGCAAGCACAAGACGGGAAGATTCTGGGGTACAGGTAGTCTTCATTCTTTGATCTTAATGCTGATTACATGAGTATGTTTAGTTAGTAAAAATTTATGGTATTGCACACTTATGTGTATTTTTCTGTATGTGTATTATACTTTCATAAAATTAAACAATGGGCTTACCTAAAGAGGAGAAAATATATAAATTTACCATTATATAAAAATAAATATTAAACACCATATGTACACTTTAGTCATCATAGTTACACCAAGAATTTATCATTAAGCATTATCCTAAATTATAAAAAATTCATGTAGCAATTTTAACGAACTTTTTTTGTGTGTGTGTGAGGAAGATCAGCCCTGAGCTAACATCTGTTGCTAATCCTCTTCTTTTTCCTGAGGAAGGCTGGCCCTGAGCTAACATCTGTCCCCATCTTCCTCTACTTTATATGGGATGCCACCCTGGCATGCCTGACAAGCAGTGCGTTGGGGGGGGGGGGCGGGGGCCCGGCATCCGAACCCGCAAAACCCAGGCTGCCAAGCGCGGACTAAACCGCTGCGCCACCGGACAGCCCCAGGAACTTTTTAATATATATCGAGAAATATTTGTAAATCTGAGAGAGGCGTGTGGGAAAATCACCTATCAATATTTGTGAAAACAATCTATGAGAACCTGAAGGGCAGATTTGTGATCCTGTTATTTACTAAGAATTGTTAATTTCATTTCTTCTTCTTATACCATTGCTTTTCCAAATTTCTCTCTCAAGTTGAACTGGAGAGTCGTTAAAGCAAGTTAACTTCTTCTCTTGAAATCAATTAAATTTTCATAACAAGTACTGATTTCTGAAAGGGCATGTCTCCCTCAAGGATAATCTGTACTACCCTGCTCTTATGTGTGGAACAGGACAGTGTGACACCATTGATTAGCCACTCATACTCCAGTATATCACACAGTCAGGACACGTTACCATGGAAGGTCAAAAATATTTCCTTTTAAAACAATCCAAGTGCATGCATGATTAGGTAGACATCAATGTGAGTGATCATCTACTCTGTCATAAGTGTAGTGTAACACACATATTTCACCAGGGACTTTTGCTTAAAATGATGCTTATTTTGTGAGCTAACCCAGGCAAGGGATTCCTTCTAGGACGAGCAGACTAAAAGCAGGTATACTTTTGTGGAGAGCTAGTCTTTTACATGTAGGGAGGGGAAAAAAAGAACTATACGTGATCTGAGATGTAGAGGATGTTAATTCTGAGTCCTAAACTTAGCTATAATGTGAGAAGGCTAGATAACAGAATTTTGGGGTCCACACACAGATATGTGTGCATCAATGAAACCACACTGCCTCTTCCTGAAGATTATGGGGGCAAATAACACATTCTACGTCGCCTATAGTTTTCAAGATATAAAAGAATTTTCTGCAATCTTGGCAGTTTCTTTCTTGTTAGACTCCATCTTTTCTTTCATCAATGAAGGATGATGAGAATCCACCATAAAATAGATGCCCCAAATTGTGTTAAAATAATAAGTAAATGAATGAGTATATGGATGAAACCAAACTGAAAGAAACATACCTAAATTGATAGCTTTAATGCTGTCTATTATGGGAAAGCCTGGGCTATAGGCAGCTGCCTCAGAATCAGTGCTTGGCTTCATAACTTTAAATATTTGAAAGTTAACAAACCTATTCATGACAGAGGGACTCCCAGGAGGATTCTATGACCTTAGGTCATCATGAGGGAGATTGGTTTGATGGTCTGAACCATGCCTAGCAGGAAGTAGGAATCTGAACACTTGGTTCATTTGTGGTATATCCATGAACATGTGTATTTATGGATATTAAAAATATGTATATAATCAGCTAACAAAGATGGATATTTCCCGGGGCACAAAACCAGAGTCACTGTGGTTGTTAACAGTCAAAGAGAGAATCTCACATGTTTGTCAAATCACAATGCAGCCCAATGTCACAATATTCAGGAGGACTCCCAAGGGCAGTTATGACCATTCTTCTTTTTGCAGCATCTATTTACCTCTAGTATTTACAAAGCATTTGTTGTGATTCACCATGTTCAAAAAATATAGATAACAAAGGGTTGAAGATAATTAGAGCCCTACCCCCAGGAACGCACTATGCAGTATCCCCTCTAGAGTATCCAGTATCGCGCTCAAAGTCATCTTCTACTGAGGACCTACTGTGAGTCAGACATTTTCATAGATATGGGCATTTAAATACAAGTATGTTATCATCCTTGTATTGGAAATGTTCCCCTGTCCACCATCTGCCTGATAATCACATGGTGTGGACCACACACTTCCGTCAAACACTCCTCCGTGTCTTTATCCTTCACAGCAAAGAAATCTCAATTTGGCCTTGAAAACCAGCCACAACTATTCTCAGGTTAAACTTGCCCTCTACCTTCTGGTGGTCTGGCAACATGTTTCGCAAATGTAGCACAATCCAAGGACAATTCTTAATCATTTGGAAAACCTCCAGTGGCTTATCAGAAAGAATACTTTGCTAAAATGGATAGACCTTGGCAGGCATGGGCTCTGACCATTCAAAAATTTTGCTTTTCTGCCTGGTTCTCAGTTGAAAGAAAAGAAGGGTAGAGACTTTAATATAGCCTTGAGACAGAGCACACGCAAGACGAAGAAAGTGGGTATGCTAAAATTCTTACCCAAGTAGCCAACCAAAGCCATGTGAGCCTGAACGATGGTGGTGGTTTTGCTGGAGAATTGGTCTTAAGTATCAGAGTCCAGATGGACATAACTTAAGAATAATCACGTTAGCATGCAAGCTCAGTGGATCCCTAGAAAAGAAAGTTAAATCTCTCACTAGGTTGGCTAAATGCATACTTCCATGTAAAACATAGTCAGTTCTGAGGCTAGACCTCAATTACCAGCAAAGAAGACATTTCTGACTTCACGATGATAATGCTGTTATGAATTTGTGTCTTATTTATCAGAAAACTATATTAATTAAAATACTATGGTACTGGTATAAAATAGTTACATAAACCAAGGGAACAAAATAGGGAGTCCAGAGTAAAATCCATGCATATGCATTCAACTGATCCATGATAATGGTACTGAGAACGTACAATGGGTAAAGGATAATCTCTTCAACAAATTGTACTGGGAAAACTCAATATCCACATGCAAAAAAATGAAATTGGACCCATACCTTACACCATATACAAAAATCAACCCTAAATGGAATAAAGATTTAAACATAAAACCTGAGAGTACAAAACTCTTAGATGAAAACGTAGGGGAAAAGTTTCTTGCTACTGGTCTTGACAATGATTTCTTGGATATGACACCAAAAGGGATTTTAAGTAATGTGTTTGTGTCATAATACTCCTTCATGTTTAGTATCAGTATTACAGTGAGAGTATTTTTCTGTATGCAAAATAAGTGTTCAGATTTCCTCAGGTTTACTTTTGCTGATGTGTGTGTGTCAATTAAGTTCTATACAATTTTATCATTTGTGTAGGGTCAGATACCCACCATGCCAACCAAGATACTAAACAGTTCCAACACCACAAGGATCCCTCATGTTTCCATATTTATATATAGTTTCCATATATATATATACTATAGCATCTATAGTATCTAATTGATAGAAAATAGATCGATATATCTTCTGTGAAGTTCACTTTTGTGTATAGGAAGTATTGGGGGAAATGTTTACAACTTCTTTAGCAAGATGAGTATTTATGATTCATATTTGAATTTCAATCTATACATGTCTTAAGTATTGGAAATAGGCCAAATATAATTTTCATATAAGTCTACCTCACCATAGAACATAGGCTCAACCAGTAATGGTGAAGTTGAATATCTGTAATTTATAATAAAATCAAGAGGAACAGGAAGTAAAAATCATCAGTAACCTAAGAACTCTGATGAGCACTGGTATATAGCATTCTTCTAAAGAATAATGGAAATCTAATTATATGTTTGTGTGCTTTGCACTAATAAAAGTACAACTTTTCCAAGTGTTGAGTGCAGCCAGAGTTTTTAAAAATATTATTGAAGAGTTCTCAGTAAACTTTAGCAAGGTAATAATTTTCACTTAGGAAAACAGAAGTTAGTAAATATTAAAAACTATTATAGAATGATAAGTTCTTGTAAATTATTTTTATAATATGGGAAATTTTCAAGATTTTTTCCTTCCATTATCTTCTAATTCTCCTCAAGAAATTTGTAGTGTTCAGTGTTGTTTTTATGCCCTCTAAATTAAGGATGTCACCTTTTAAGGAAAAAAAATTAAAAAGACAAAACAAACCTACTTTTTTACGTTTTGTTGTCAAATGCATGCAGTTATTAAGGAGATTTTAGTAGACTCCTGAGACTTCTGATAGAGATATGTGGAGAAGGAAGAGCTCGTAATGATTGAAGTAAAAATGTTTGATTCTAGAGGAGGATAGGTAGAATCCAAAAGACAGGGGATGAGATTACTCACTGGGTTCTTTGGAAATCAGGGACCTGTGCTCTGCCTCTCTACATGCCTTAGAATCTGTCTTACACAATCCATCCAGGGTAACTACATCCGACTTCCCTGGGGCTTTTAGCCTTCAAAAAGATGCATCTTTGGGAAGGGAAGTGGTTCAGGGATGTTCTCTTGAACTGCTAACATATGTTGCAATCTTCCTCTTTTCGCTCGAGGAAGATTGTCGCTGAGCTAACATCTGGGCCCATCTTCCTCTATTTTGTATGTGGGATGCTGCCACAGCATGGCTTGATGAGCAGTGTGTAGGTCCGTGCCTGGGATCCAAACCTGTGAACCCCAGGCTGCCAAAGCATAGCTTGCAAACTTGACTATTACGCCACCAGGCTGGCCCCTATATCTTAATTTTGAAAAAGCGTCAGATGTTCAGTTCACATTTTGTAGCAGCAGAACAGTCGCAGGCTTAGGCTTTTGCAGGCAGGCATAAGGGGGTTTATGTCCTTCTGCCATTTTCTGCCTATGGGCATTTGAACAAGTTAGCAAAACTGTTTCTAGCTTTCTTCATCTATAAAATTGAGACGAAAATACTATGTATCTAGTAGGATTGCTGTGATAATTAAGTGCAACAATACAGTATCTCATATATGTAAGATCTTAAAATGCAATTTTATTTATTCTTGTATTGTTATTATATGAATGGTGTACATGATTTAGACTGCAGAAATTGCATGGAATTTGGAGACATCGTGCCGTGGATATAAATCCTGGATGTGTCATCTACTAAGCTATTATCTATGTGTCAGTTTTCATATCTATAAAAGGAGCAAAAAATGGGCTATATTATCTGAGATATGAAGGATATACACAAATTAAGCACATTCTAGGCATTCAGACTGCTCAGATCCTTTTATCCTCATTGTGCCTCAAAGTTAATTCTCTTCCATTTTTGCTTTTTTACAATTAAGCTCAGATCCAACCATCTAAACTACAATATTTGCTGTGTGATACTTGTAATTAGAGATAGAATTTGGGGAGAGATGACTACTGAAAATTTGATCTGATCATTTGGTTCAACCAGTCCATAAATACCAGAAGAAAGTGTGAATGAGTAAACAGTGGCAGGTATCCAATGTTCCACTGACACATACCAGAAATGTGCATCTTTCTGGAGATAGGTCTGACAAATTCCACCCCAAAATAAAGATACAACCACTTCCCAGAGGGACTGCACATTAATTTATTAGTAGTCTTCATTTAAAGCCTTTAATCTATTCAGTCCTTTACAAATGGAAGTACAATCCTAGAAGGACTGTGGCAGAATGGCTAAGCAATGTAATGTTGATTTTTCAGGACAAGAAGTTGTTTGACACAGGAGAGGTAGCATAGGATAGCAAAATATTACAAGCTTTAGAGGCATAACGACCTTGATTTGAACCATATTGCACCACTTTCCAGTTATCTGACTTTGGATGATATTCTTAAATTTTGTTATCCTGTTTCTTCATTTTTAAATTTGGGGATATATATAGATATCATATATATATAATAAATTGAACTAATTTCTATAGACAGCATTCCCAACTGCCATTGCTATGCTTCTGTAATTTTAGGAGTGTGTCCCCTTGAGAAGGGAGAAGGGTGTTTTAATAGGAAGTAGGGCCAAAGAGGAGGTAGGAAATGTGGGGTAAAACTTAAAAGAAAGACTTGATCTATTTCTCGTGCCGCCCAGTGTTTTCTTCTGGATGCTAAGGTGAGGCAGGTGGTGAAGTGGGGCTTCCCATTTTCTTCCTATCCACCATCTTGCTTCCTGTTGACCACTATAAAACCCAGTAGAGAGTAGGGACGTAGTATATCCTTCTGGGCCTGTCTGGTCACAAAATAGTCATTGTCACTTGCAAAGTTGTGTTTTTAGAGATTTTGAAGAAGTTATGTTTTTTAGGGAGAGATTTGTCTCACGGCAATGTTGTCCCTTTGTGATTTGACATCTGACCATCTCTCCAGCAAAATCTCCTAGACATTCTCTCCATATTTATGCTATAGTCTTTATTCTCTAGTCATCAAGAACATATGATTGCATTCAGAAATCTCCTTTAATACACACACACACTTACACAGCCACGCGTGTGCACGCACATACAAACACAGAGCCACCTGTTTTGACTTGGAGTTCCCGTTCAGTCTCCTTGACCACCTGGTGATTTCTCTAACCCCATAATCCCCAGACTTTTTCAGCTCCTCTATCGTGACACCCTATCTTCTTCTGGATCTTTGAACACCATGCCATCACTGCCTTCCATGCTCTACCCATAACAATTTGCCTTAGCATCCTTTAACACTCAATTTAAACATTTCTTCTTCTGGGAGGTTTTTTTAAAAAGCCTCCAGACTAGATTAGATTCTCTTGTGTTTATTTGTAGACCATGATGTTCTTCCGTTCTTTATAATAACCCCTACTGCTGCTCTTTTTCTAGAGTTTATATTTCAGGTAGGATGAACATTAAAGTGAAAGAGGACATATATCTCATTTATGACTCTATCCACAGTGCCCAGCACAACTTCTGTCATACTGTAAGAGATAAATACCCTGTATACATTTGCTGAAATGAATAGAAAATTCCTTGCTTCTATAACTGTTTTCCTATCTACCCTTGAGTGTATGTCATTATATCAATAGTAAAAACTAATATTTGCTGAGTGCTTGCTATTTTCCAGGCATTGAGCTATCTGCTTTTGATGCATTATCTCACTTACTACTCACAATATTTCTATGAGTTAATTTCCCAATCTATTAAGTGATAAAATCTGTTACTTTCCAAGATCCGAATAAAATAAATATTTCAGGTTCACACAATTAGTGAGATACTGAGCCATTATTTGAACCCAGGTAAAGTGACAACAGAGATTGTCAATTTAAGGTTCTACTACAACCCTAGCTGACATTTTTTTTTTGAGGAAGATTGTCCCTGAGCTAACATCTGTTGCCAATCTTCCTCTTTTCTTCTTTTTTCTCCCCAAAGCCCCCAGTACATAGTTGTTTATCCTAGTTGTAGGTCCTTCTAGTTCTTCTTTGTGGGTGCCGCCTCAGCATGGCTTGAAGATAGGTGAGTAGGTCGGCGCCCAGGATCTGAACTGGCAAACCCTGGGCTGCCAAAGTGGAACATGTAAACTTAACGGCTGCGCCACCTGGCCAGCACCCTAGCTGATATTTTGATGACAATCTCATGAGAGACACAGCCAAAACCACCCAGCTAAACCACTCCCAGAAGATTCTAGAACTTCAGAAACTAAATGAGATAATAAATATTTGTTGCCTTAGGCTACTGAGTTTAGGGGTAATTTATTACACAGCAATAGATAACTTATAAAATTCCAAACCCAGATTTTGGCTTTCAATCACCTGTAAAAGAATCCAACATTAATTCCTTCTCTCTCCAAGTTTTCTTTCTTATTGCCTTATTTAATTCCATCCTTTCTTCTTTCTTCCATGTAGAAAAAGAATGATTCTCAAACTCCTCAAAATATCAGAACTTTCTGTTTTTTTCCCTGAACCATGGGGAATTTAAAATAAGATGTTACCTTGGTAAGCTGACTACTGTAAAAATGCAGTGGCCAGGAGCAAGATGATGTTGACTGACAAGGAAGATCTCATTAAGAACAAAAGATAAACTGCTTTCTTGATCTTATATGATTTCCCATGCAAGAAAGAGTACACAGCAAGGGACAGATGCTGATTTGTTCAGATCTAGAAAACTGTAGGAAAGTAGGTTATTAAAGGAAGCATTTATTATATGTGAATTGATAAATCCTACTTAAAAAAAAGTCTTGGTTACATTACAGGATTTTCTGTTCATCCTATATGAATAATGTGTTACAATCTACAAAGAAATAATTTAAGGGGAATTATCTTCTTTCTATTTTTTCAGTTGATTTATTGATGTACCATTTTGTAGGGACAAAGAATAGATAGAAAAATGTACATTGACATGTATTTCTCCTTTTCTGTTTGACCTATTCCATGTGATTTATTTTAAAAGGGAGAACAATGAGATTAATCTGCAGGGAATGAACTCCTCAACAGACCACATATCTCATTTCCATACTGACAACAAATGGTGCAATGTACACTCTATGATTTTCTTATGTATCCCCACAAAAACTGTTACTGTGCAAATCCAATTAGACCCTATGTTATGTTGCATTTGGGTTCATGTTTTGTATAAGAATGGAGGCTCCATTTTGAGGCAGATCTGTGTTAAATTCCACTGTGTGACCACGGAAAAGCTGCGTTACCTCTCTGAGTCTCGATTTTTCCCAAAAGATTGAAGAATGAATTATTATTTTTCTCAATTTACAGTTGTTGAAAGGACTAAGTGAGATAATGTCTTATAATGTGCTAAATACTCTATTTGATAACTAGGAAGCAGAAAATGCATTCTAGCTTTCCATTGCTGAGAAATGCAGTGGGAATTATTTGATTTTAGAACTTTCACTAGGTTACTTCATTTCATCATTCATTCATTCCTACTGACTCTCTATTACATGTGATATAATTAATCATCAGTCCCCTCTACCAGATGAGCTCATGGAGGGCATGGTCTTTTTCTTAATCACCATTGGATCCAGAGCATCTTGTATAGTACTTGGTGCTCAACTACAATAACCAATGATCTGATAGGTATTTGGAAAGATTTACATGAGCACTCAAAAATAGAAGTTATTGATTCTACCTGGTGGCTTGGCTTGGAAGGGGGAAAGGGAAGAACACCAGAGAAGCATTCCAAAGATAATGACACCCAAGCTGAGTCTAAAGTAGACAGGGTTTGAAGCTCCACAATGAAATGATTCTCAGCTACGAACTTCTGGCTTTTTCTTTCTTACTCAGGGTTATATATTTCTTAGGAACTGACAACATGGCACAGAGTGAAAGGGGATAAAGGTTATCCTTTAGAATGTTGACTTTAACTAAATTTATGTGCATGGCCAAAGATGAATTTATGCGAAGAACAATAGTAGAGAAAGTGGGTAATTCTAACCTATCTTATGTACCTAGAATATCGTTAAATATAGGTCTGTTAATTAATCTTGTTGATATAACAGAAGAAGCAGACAAACTGAGCCAGGCTGTAGCAAGAGAGTTCACTCTAAATGTTTCTTCATGCTATTTTGGGCCACCCAATTAAGGTGAAAACCAAAGAGGTCTAATTGCCAAACTACCTTTCTCCTGTAATTGAAAATATATATTGCTACGAGTGTTCAACACATGAGGTTAGGTTATCATTGGAAAATCAAACTAGTGAAGTTAAAGTCATTAACACTTATCAAAAAGAATTACTAACCAAAGTGCTGTCCAATATTAATGTTAATTAGCGAATGTGAAAATATCCTCAAGTCATTCTGGTGAATACAAACATACTTGGACCTTTCCCATATATTTACTCCCTGTAAAACCCTGGATCAATAGATATGTTGTGTCAATTTTAATAATAGCAATATTTAGTGTCAGGGAGATAACGGTACTTGCTCAGGGCAACTGAGATTAGGATTTGAAATCAAATCTATCTGATTTCTCCGTATAGATTGGCAATAGCTACAGGGAGACATCCTTTCTAGTCATATTCTTTTAATCTCTCCCTGATTCCCCCGCCCTCCGTTAACTATCGCTGTGTCCTTATCGTTAAGAGGAGGACAAAGACGGGAGGAAAAATAGCCTCATAGCATAGGTGTTATGTCTCCCTCCTTTTTCCATTGATGCTGATGAGATAGGACAACCAATTATTCCAGGCACCCTAAGATTGCATGAGACACAAAATCCTGGTTACCCAGCACATCAGTCAGCAGGATTAACCCTTGAGTGTCTAGGCTATCCTTATGGTGACAGACACAAGTAAAAGGACTCTTTTCCATCAAAATCCTCAGCACACAAGAAAAACTATTTTATTTAATGGTTAAAGTTTTAAAAAGATAAAAATGTAAGGTCAAAAAGAAATGGAGCAATCGGACGGTTAAAAAAATAAGCCTGCAAACGTGTACAGATTGTGAAGTCATTGGAATACGTACAAATAAGAAGCCATGAAATAGTATAGATTTTCTGATTAGTGTTACAAATTTAATCCAAACAATCAGTGGTTTCTCAAAGTGTAGTTCAAGTGCAGTCTACTTCAGAATCTCTCAGAGAGTTCTGTAAAAAATGCAGATTGTGGTGCCACCACAAAAATACTCTGCTTCAGAAGGTATGAAATATCTTCTGGGAGTAGATATTTTTCAAGATTCTGGAATGATTATTAACCACACAATCATATCAGAACCACAACTATAGATAGAAGATCATACTTTGAAGTCAAAATTAGAGCAAGGCCCTCTAGCAAAGTATGAATGTGGCCAAACACTATACTTTGTCATCCATTAATATTGGGTTGTCTGAGTTTGAGTGAACATATAATTCTATGGTGGTTGGTAAAATATATTCTCTTTTGAATTTGCACATAAAAATCTGAAGCCAAGTTGGTATTTGACCATGCCACAGGCCACAGCTGGGTGTCTGCAGTCTGAATGATGCTCCCGTAAAACTCCACACAAAATATTTGATAAAATTTTATTAAAGTAGAGCTGAGATTAGTGCCTTCTCGGCACACAAAGACGCAGAAGTGAGGTTATTCAAGCTTTTGGCTAAATTCTAAAGGTCAAAAACGACTTCCTTGTGTAAGTGAATGCAATTCTCTTTGGAAATCCTCCATCTTCTTTCAGACTATGCTTTTGTTCCACATTATCATTTCACTCAGAAATCATCCTTCCCACTTAAGAATTTGGAAACAACACCCCTGTGAACACATGCCAGGTGTAGCTTTTATCCCCCTCCTATGATTAATTTTGCTGTTGTTTTTTATGTTACTTGACACAAAAGTTTGGGTGTCTAGAATATAGTATTTTCTCTTTAATGTGTCGGGAAACAAGAAAACCCCAAGCTCTCTTTTCAGCCCTAGATAAAGCACAACCCAGAATAATACATTCATTGTTTTACAAAGGAAAAGTATTTGATGGTGTCTGAGGAATACAGAGGACTGGAATGAAAATGAGGCTGCAAAGGAAATGGAATGAAAAATAGGTTTGTTTTGGTCACCCAGAAGCAAAACCTATTGCACACATTCACACAGACACACCTAAAACCTAGCAGCCACTTCATACCGTTTCCTGACACCAAAATAAAATAAAGATGGAACTTCAGGGGAATAAGACAAAGAGAAGGAGTGGAAATGAAGCTGCCAAGGAAAACACAACTGATTTTGCAAATGTCAGTGCAATACGGGATTAGTTTGGACTAAGCCCATACTCCAGTATAATTTGCAATATATTTCAACACTTCAGAACAAGCATTTCTAGCTACTTTTAATACCAGCTCTGAGCCATGACTATCTAAATAGACAGTGGGCATTAATGTTCACAGGGCTTGATATTGCCTGTAAAAATGGAACCCAACAGAATTTGATTTTATTACCCCCTTTTATTAGGCCCATAGCCAATGGCGATTAAAGTGTTGTGCCATATCTGTCAGTATGCACGGATGCATGGGGATTATTTGTAACAGAATTTAAGTCTAGGAGCCAAGTTCCTCAGCCATAACTCTAGAATACTAATTCTTTCCTTTTCATCCCCTCATCAGACCTATGGCACTCACAGTATCATCAGAGGAACCCAGACAAGAGTTCCAACTTTTTAACCTAAAACAAGAGAGCTTATGAACGATTAAGGAGTCAAGCCTGCAGAGATAGGGCCAGGGGAATGCTTGGATATTTTCTGCTTTATTAGCCCTTCAGAATCCAACTAACTTATTCTTCCTAATACTACTCCAGTCTCCCTTTGGAGAACTGCAACACTGAATCTAATCTTGGTGGGAGGGTTTTTCAATGTCCTACTTCAAAATCTCTAGATGCTATATTCTCTCTGAAACCACACATGTGCATCCAGGATGGAAGCACATGTCCATGGTCAGCCCATTGGATGATGTCTTCAGAACTTTGAATCTTGAGCAAGAGACAGAGGGGAGTTTGGAAGTGAAAGGTCTTATTCATTTTAGTGACTGCAGAGGCTTGGACTAAAATGTCCTCCTACTTGATTTTTGAAGATGTTACTGCTGCCTACATCCTCAAACTGCTTCATTACTAGCCTGTTTGGTTGGCCTTCTCTTTCAGCTTTGTTTTGTTTCTTCATCCGTTTCTCAGCTTGAACTAGATATTTGTCCCCTTGAATTATGATACTCATACTTGCCCCTATTCTGATATGGTGTATCACTACTTGACCAAGAACATTACTGAAACAGCCTTTGGAGGCACTTTTATAATTTATTCAATACCTAATTTAGCCCATTTGCTCCTCTTGCCATCAATTCTAATTCTACTTTCTCTAACTCCTCTGCTTCCATCGATTTGAATCTACTTCAGTTGGGATTCCATTGGGCAGCATGTAAGAAAAAAAAAAAAAAAAAAAACTACTACAATGATTTAAACAAGTAAGGGATATATTTATTGCATGTCACAATAAACCCCAGAGTAAAAAGTCTAGAGCTTGTATGGTGATTCAATAATGTCAACAATGGTTAAGTTCCTTCTATTTTGTTCTATATCCTTAGCATGTATCTTTCTTCTCAGTATCTACCGGTTGACTGAAATCGCTCCAGGCATTCTATTCATTTTAAAGGTGGGAAGAAAGAAAAAAATGGCTCCCAGTTACACTGGAGTGAGAAGGTATTTTAACCAGGGAACATTACTATCTTGAAAAAAATAAAAGTTTAAGTAAGTTACAAGAAGATAACAATGAATATGTCCCTTACAGATTCTGACTGGTAGTTCTGCCTCATCCCATTCCACCTATTTATGAAGTGACAGTCTTGTAAGGAATCTTTCCCTGGCATAGTCCTGACACCCCAATGTCCCCATCATACACACACACATACAAACACACACACAAGCACATACACTTTATTTCAGGACCTCTTCTGATTTTCATTCTTGCATTGTCTATTCAGTGGGCACAAATAATAGATCAGGCATTGTGCTGACTACAGGCTGAATAGCCTCCAGCTTGTGCCACAAACAGACCAATCCAATAGCCGGCTAATAGTTCTTTAGTGAGTTAGTGTCTTAGTTAACTCAGGCTGCCATAACAAGACACCATAAATTAGGTGACTTATAAACAACAGAAATTTATTTATACAGTTCTGGGGGCTGGGAAGTACAAGATCAAGATGCCAGTAGATTTGGTGTCTGGTGAAGGCCCACCTCTTGGTTCATAAATGGCCATAGTCTCCCTGTGTCCTCACATGGTGGAAGGGGGCAAGGGAGCTCTCTGAAGTCTCTTTTATAGGCACTGATTCCACTCAAAAAGCTCCACCCTTGTGACCTAATCATTTCCCAAAGCCCCCACTTCCAAATACCATCACACTGGGGATTAGGTTTCAACATATGAATTTCGGGGGGAAACAAACATTCAGTCTACAGCAAGTAGTAACTGTAAATTGCCATGTATTTTATGTGGTTCAGGCAGCTTCCTGCAGTGTTAAGTACATGGACTTCAGGAGTTGACTAATGTGAGTTTGAATTCAAGGCAGAGCTAAGTGAAATTAAGTAGATTATTGAATCTCTTTAAGGTGCCATTTCTGTAGCTGTAAAATGGGGCAAAAAGTTCCTACCATCGACGCTGTTCAGAGTTGTAAATATACCATGGCTTGTGAAGTATCTAGCACTATGCTCAACACATATTGGGTTCTAAACATAGACAAAAGTGGAAAACTTCCTCAGAAGCCATACAGTGAGTCATCTAAGCAAGGACTTTCGTCCACTCAAGTCAGTTTCATTTGGCTAAATTCTACTACCGTACAAAGATTTAAATCTCCCATCACATTCCACAGAAAACATTTCTTGGCTTCCTGTGGAGCCATTTGTGTCTGCACTTAAAAATAACTCTTTGTATTTCTGTCTCCAAAACAAGGCTTTGAGCCTTGGATGGACTCATTATTTACCCACAGCATTTAACATAATGTCTGCTACATTGTGGCTATTCCATGAACGTCTGCTCTACTGAACATAAATATCTTATTCACAAATATTCTGCTAACAATAATACATTAAGCCTCAATATATTCATGTACAAACAAGAAGAGAAAATTTTCCATAGTATTGTTGTGAGGACTAAATGAAAAAAAATGCGTGTAAAATTCAAAGTATGGTTTCTGGAACTCAGTTAATTGCTGCTTTCTCTTAGCTCTAATTTTTAAGATGATACACTGAATTATTAAATTTATAAATGTACTCTAACCATTTAACCATATTACTTAAATGTTAAAGCTTGTCTCTTATACAATAAACTGACTGACCAAGCGTATGTTTCTAAAACACTCAGTATTAATGACATGGATACTTTGGTCTTTCACATAAGCCTATACTTTCCATATAAGTCTATAAAACTCTGAATCAAATGGCCTGGACACTGATAGGTCCATCAATTCCGTCAAAAGTTCACAAGATCTAAACAGGTGAACTCTGTCATATCTTAGTTCCATTTTAAGAAATTTGAAACATAGGAAATCAAAATATATATGATCAAACATGCAAGATATTTCAAATTACCTTTGCTTCACATCTCCACTAAAATGCCAGGTCAAACAGAAAACTGGAATTTATGAATTCCTATGATCTCCTTCGAAATATAAGATATTAACTTAATTAAGGTTATTTAGTCCATTCCTCTTATCTTTCAAACTTTTTGAAAAATTTACCTCTCCGGCTTGTCTAACTATAAAATTCAGTAGGTCATGTGGTTTGCTTAACCAAATTTTTATTATTTTCCACTTTAAAATATTTATATCCTTTAACCCCATAATTCCACTTCTGAGAATTCATCCTAAGACAAACATCAGCAATGCGTACACAGATTTGTATTTTAAAATGTCCTTTGTAAATGCGTTTTGGTTGTATCCATTTCTTGCACTAAAATATGGATACAATATTTGGAGAATTGTTAAGTAATTTATGGTGAGATCACAAGGTGAATCATTATACAGGCATTTAAGTTTATGTTTGTGAATATTATGTTTAAAGATTTGGGAAAACCTTTATGATATATTAAAGTGAAAAAAGCAAGATATAAATTTTACTTAGTTTCAGTTATACTGTATATGCCATTTTGATTGTATAGGAAAATTACTAAAAGGACATATACTATAATGTTAACTGTGATTGCAATTTTTTAATTGATAGCATTATGACTGATATTAATTTTTATATGTCTTTTTAATATTTTCTACAATGAGCACATATTACTTTTGTAATGTGAAAAATAAATATTTTTAATGACACTGACTGGTTAGGTTCATAACGAACACATTGAAGTAAATTTTCTTTTATCCATAAAGGCCTTTTAGAGAATATAGAGTGTGAAAACTATAGGGAAACTTCTCTATTATAGATGATAATCGTTCAAGTGATTGGAGCTCAAACTATCTCTAGATGGAACATGATTTGACAAAACTCCCATGATTATTTTTCCCAAACTAGGTTTCTAAAAAGATGTGTGATCTGTTAGCCTTGCCAGGATTATGTATAAGATAAAGAATATGTTGTCTCGGTTGTTTTTGTCATATTAAGGATTATTGAATGGAATGCGTAGATTTTGCACTTTACACTGCCAACGATTGCTGTCTGTTTGTGGAAATCGATTGTTATTTTTATATCAATACTGAAGCAGTGCCTAACCTGCAGGAATCTTTAATTGCTCTTGAGTTTTTTACTAGCCTTCCTCTAATACAAGATCTGGTTTCAGTTTCATGCTGGGGTTTTGTTGTGCAGTCTCGGGTGGCCTTTTGCCATGGCCATTACTTACCACTTTTACTCATCTCTCTATTTCTGATTTTATTCCTTTTGGACTTGATTTCTTGCTGCTCCTGACACCTGCTCCAGCCTGATAGACTGACAGCTCCAATTGTAAATCTTGCCCTGATGTTTTCCTTTTCGTGGGATGGAAAAATAGTGTGCACCAATGGGTTATAACATTTTAGCAAACACAGGAATCCTGTCCTTTCCACTTTGGAACTCTATTGTTTAGAAATAGACACGGTGCTTCCTTTGTCTGGTAAATCTCGCCTCATAGGACTTTCACCCCTCCAAAAGCTCAATTCAGGTGACATCTCAAGGCAGCGGCCTTGACACTCTCACCGGTAATATCCCCAGACCTGTTCAAAGCTTAGGTTATGTGCTCTGCTCTATGTTCTTACAGCTCCCTGTGCTCCATTCCATCAGAGCACTGCCCCCGCTTTAATCACTTGTCATTACTTGTCCGTCTCATAGTGTTTCTCATGAGTAACAACTGTTTTCTCTTTTTCTCTACTTCACACACAACAAATACTCACTAAGTATTTATCAGGTAAATGGTCAATGAATGAAATAAGCAGAATAGACAAAGAACAAGGGAAAATGACCCCTGGAGATTCTCTCAGAAAAAGAACAGCACTCACATTCGATAAAGCAAACTCTAATTCTGAATGCTAAAAAAGCAGTGATGCAAATGAAACATCTAAAAGCATGCGTTGCGTGTGCAGATTTCCGTACACTTCCTGTACACAGTGACACCCTCATTGGCAGAGGCACCTGCATTGGACTCTGACATTGCCCATGAATATTCTGATTATAAAATCCCGGCTTTTAGGAACCAGATGTCCTTAGCAGATTTTACTCAATTTAAGTTTCAATTTAGTTCTCCTTTGGAAGTTTCAGTACTAAATTATCATGGATATTTCTAGCTGGGGTATCCGAGGTCTATAATGTAGTTGGAGGTGAAGGATACCATTTGGTAGAGGGAATAAGTTGTTGATTCCAGGTTTTACAGAAACATTGTTACCTGTTTCTTTGCTCCCCTCTTTTTCCCTCATGATCAAGACAAATATGTAAATGATTCTGACAACAGTTTTTCCTCTTGCCATAAATGTTGTTTTTCTCTAAAAACTGACCAGCTTTCTCTTCAATAACGTGCATGTGGCAAACCCATATTTTAACATGTTATCTATAACAAACAGTCCCAGGATGACTATAACTGGGACTCTATTTCCTAGGTCCTACTGGAGATGAGATTTTCATTTGCTATAGGCACCACTTAAAAAGAAATACGTGTTTTGTTTTCATAATAAACTTAGCATAGGCTTCTTAAATACAATTGGCAAAATAGAGAAAACTAAGAATAAGTGAAAATACACACTCATAGCCCTAGCATGCAAATTCAATTATTAATATTTTTAAAGTTATTTATTCTGTCCCTTTGTTCTGTGCAGCTTTATAGTCTTGAGATAATATTATACATAAAATTTTGAATTTATTTTACTTAACATTGCTGTACAGCTTGGGTTCAAATTCCAACTCAGCTGCCTGAATGACCCCATTAATTCTCTCAGGTTGTGTACTCTGTGATTCTGCTTCCTCGTCTGGAACAGATGGCTCATAATATTGGCTACCTCTAAATAGTCCGTGAGACAATACAAGTAAAACACTTATAAGAGACTTTCCTATTGAAAATTATGACAATGATAACAATAATAATAATTTAGAGTATCTTAATACTTTTTTGTGTGTGTGTGAGGAAGACCGGCCCTGAGCTAACATCTGTTGCCAATCCTCCTCTTTTTTTTTGCTGAGGAAGACTGGCCCTGGGCTAACATCTGTGCCCATCTTCCTCCACTTTATATGGGACGCCGCCACGGCATGGCTGACAGGCAGTGACGTCAGCAGGTGCCCGGGATCTGAACCAGCGAACCCCGGGCTGCCAAGTGCAGACTAAACCGCTGTGCCACCGGGCGGCCCCTAGAGTATCTTAATACTTTTTAAGTGCCAGGCACTGCTCCAGATGCATTTTTCCTCCTTAGGATATGGAAGATGATGTTATGGGAAGATTGCTGACTTCCAGGGAAGTAAAGTCTGCCTTTAGAATTGCTACTTTGAGCTGTCAAACTTAGATGAATTCACTTCACTAATTTTGGCATCATTTCCCAACCAATTTTTAATAAAATGATTGCTAATGACCTTCCTTGCTCTGTGCCCAAACAAATATGTCAACTCCTAATCATGAGAGTTACTATAAATTATATTGCAAAGGGGACAGAGAGAAGAGAGAGAAGCGACAATGATGTTTCAGCAGGATGTGAATCGGTGCCGGGTTGAAAGAAGCATCGTTTCAGAAATCCTTGTTCAAAGTCTCCGCCTCAGTTAGGGGTTTAACCTCAGATCATCACTGTGCTTTAACTCATTATTTAACACCAAATATTTGCTTTAAATATTTGTTTACTTCCTCACACTCTCCCCCTTCAGACTGGTATATTGTTATTCTCCATTTAAAAATTATAATAGCAAATATTTTATGCTTTATTAAAAGGAATCTGTTTCAGTTCAGAAGATCCACTTTCTGCGGAGAGAGGGAAAGGCATCATGGTTAAATAGTGGGAGAAAGAAGTTATATTAGTAAAAAAAGAAACGAGAAACTCTAAACGTTAAACAGAGATTTAGGGGTAAGAGAGAGAGACAAAATAAGAAGAAAAACAGGCAGAAGCTTTAGCGTATTTACATTTATGTTACCACAAAAGGGAAAGTGGCCAAGAACACAGAGGAAGGTACATCAAACAGTACTTAGGTTTTAATATAGGTGGTAATGTAACCGCTCAATTTAATCACAAAGCATGTAAGACTCCATTTATGATGAGAAAAATTAACGCAAAGGAAGTAAATCTCATCAGACCACGGCCAATGCATTCTAGTTTGTCCATTCTTAGTGGAGATTTCAGAAGGATCTTGGAAGGTGATTCAGCATCCAGGGGTTGAGTTTCCAAGGAAGAAAGTTTGTGTTAAATACAAAAGGGTTCACCTGTGCTTTTGTGCGTTGCAAGTTTTTTGCTTCTCTTGATGACTCTTGTCAAATTATTTTAAGAAATTCCAGAAATCTTCCATCTATCTGCTCTACTCACTGGCATAATATCTGGCAGCAAACCCCATGGATCCTGTGACTGGGGAAAAGGGCACCTCTCATGGCTGTCTGTGTAACTTATCCTAAAAGCTAAGCTATCTAGGTTCTTACAGTTTAGATCATGCTGCTGGTCCATACTATTGCTATCAATTTTAAGCCTAAAAGGTTGTCTACTTGTTAGTAGTATAAATAAAACAAAATCAACTGATTCGGTACATATTCTCCCTCTTATGCCTCTAATATATTATTGAAATATGTGAAACACACAGAAAGAGGCATAAATAAAAAGTGTACCACAAAATATATACATTCAGGTAACCAACCAAATCAAGAAAGAGAACATTGCTAGAACTGCAGACTTCCCCCACCCAAATATCCATCCTTGTAGTCACCAGCCTCCAAAGAGTAACTACTATAACAACTAAAATACACAGATTATTTCTGCCTGTTTTTTTAATGTAACACAAATAAAATCACGCAGTGTGTGTGTGTGTGTGTGTGTCTGTGCGTGTGTGTCTGGGTTATTTTGCTTAATGTTATCATTGTGAGATTCATCCTTGTTGTTGTGTATGGTTGAGGTTCATTTATTCTCATTAAATTGTATGAATACATCTTAACAAGCTTATCTAATTGCTGATGAATAGTTGTTATTGCCATTTTGGGACTTTAATAAGTCTTGCTTATAAATGCCTTTTTCTAATACAGAAAACTCTTATATATTTCTTTTAAGTATCATATATTTTTCTGTTGGGAATACAGCTAGGAGTGTAATTGCATGGTTATAGGTTCCACTTTCATCTCACTTTATTAAAAACTGCCAGTTTTCCAATGTGCGTATATCCATTTACATTCTGACGACCACTGTATGGGTATTCCAGTTGCTCCATGTTCTTGCCAACACATGGCATTGTCCTTTTTTTTTCATTTTATCTACTTGAGTGGTGGTAAAGTTGAATGAATTAAGCAAGTAAAAATGACATAATGAAACGCATAATTTTCAGATATGAACATGATTATATACATAAAAACATTCAAAAGAACCTGCATTTAAATTATTAAAATTAATAAGTGAATTTAACAAGGTTGATTGACAAAAGATCAACCAGCAACAATTTTAAAAAATTGAAACTTGCAATAGCATTCAATACATCAACTTCAGCATATTTCTGACAATAGTCAGCAAGACTTCTATGTAGAAAATAACAAAGTTTTATTGAGAAAAATATTTTTAAAAACTAAATAAATGGGTGGATGGTGGTAACAGTTGCACAACAATGTGGATGCACTTAATGTGACTAAACTGTACACTTAAAAATTGTAAAAAATTGCAAATTTTATGTTATGTATATTTTACCATCATTTTAAAAAGCTAAATAACATCCCTCTTTGTGGGTTTCAGTCTTGTAAAGATCCAGTAGTCTCAAAATTGCAATCTCCATCAAATCTAAACAGATTTTTTGACCAGTGATTCTACAATTATATAGAAATATAAAGACCAAAAATAAAGCAAAAATAGACTTAATACTGAATAATAAGAACAATGTATAAGACAGTGTGGTATTTGGAGTATTTATGGTATTATAATCAGGTCAGTTTAGTTTGGATACTAAGATAGGCAAATAGACACACAAAAATCTATAGAAAATATAAGCTCAGAGCCCAACATATGGACACTTGAGTTATGACAAAGGTGATATGGCAGAGCATTACTTCTAATAAATGGTGCTAAATCAATCAGATATCAATTTCGAAGAAAAATTATGAACTATTAACTCCCTAGTTTACACCTTATGAAAAAAACAGTTCCAGGTAGATTACAGATCTAAATGTGAAAGCTAAAACTAGAAAGCTTCTAAAAGAAAACACAAGCAAATACAGATTGGAGTTGGCAAAGATTTCTTAAACAGAATGCAGAAATCACTAATCATAAAGGAAAAGAAAAATTGGGAAGGTGTATAATGTTAAAATTAGAAATTTTTGTTTATTTAAAATTTATATTAAGATATTGAAAAAAGAAGGGGCCTTCCCGGTGGCGTAGCGGTTGAGTCCGTGCGCTCCGCTTTGTCGGCCAGGGTTTCACAGGTTCGGATCCCGGGTGTGGACTGAGACACCGCTTGTCAAACCATGCTGTGGCGGCGTCCCATGTAAATAGAGGAAGATGGGCACGGATGTTAGCCCAGGGCCAGTCTTCCTCAGCAAAAAGAGGAGGATTGGCAACAGATGTTAGCTCAGGGCTAGTCCTGCTCACACACACACAAAATAAATTAAAAAAAAAAAAGGATATTGAAAATAGAAGCCACAGAGTGGGAAAAAATTATTTCCAACATATAAAACTATTAATGGACTAATGCCCAGAATATATAAATTCTAGCTACAAATCAATAAATAAAACAGAGAATTCATTAAAATGAGCAAAAACCTTGAACAGGCATTTATTAACGAAGGACAAACTGTTGTGTATTTATAAAATTTGAAACTTTGGTTGCTATTTCAATGGGAAGAATGTTCAGCTTGCTTGAATTTAATTATGCATTATTTGTACATCAAAACAATTCCAAGTACATTTCTTCTCTGATGGTTTCTTAATTTAGTAAGAATATTGTTTTTACTATGATGTGACACAAAATTTATATATAATTTTTTTGTGAGGAAGATCAGCCGTGATCTGTTGCCAGTATTTCTCTTTTTGCTTGAGGGAGATTGCCCCTGAGCTAACATCCATGCCCATCTTCCTCTATTTTGTATATGGGACGCCTCCACAGCAAGGCTTGATGAATGGTACGTAGATCTGCACCATGGATCTGAACCCACGAACCCCGGGCTGCCGAAGCAGAATGGGTGAACTTAACCACTACACCACCAGGCCAGCCCCCGAAAATTATAATTTTATTATTACTTTCACTAACAAAAATTATCCTTAATATCGAATCATTCTAGCCAATTTATAATACCTTCAAAATAATGTCAGGCATATTTATTTTGTTAGAATGTACTTCCAAATATTTTTTTTAATTTAATTGGATAATAATTGAACCTATATTATAATTAACTTAATTGATTTTCTAAATGAAGCATGTGGCGTCACTAATATAGGACCAGCATCATTTATTTTACTTATTTTCAAGTTCACTGCCAGCTCAGAGCTGCTGTTGACATCCTCTGGTGAATTTTTTTCCTTTCCATCTTTGCACTTTTCAGTCACAGAATTTCTATTTGGTTCTGTTATTATTATTATTACTTATATCTATTTGTTGATTCCTTTATTTGTGGAGGAATTTGTTGTTAATTCTTTGAATTAACCAGTTTTTCTTGAATAAATTCAGTTTATTCCACATCTTCCATTCATTTGGAGAGTTCTTCAAGGGTAGATTTTGGTAGTGTTGCTAGTATTTCACTGCTTTTGTTGGGTGGCCGATGCATCAAGGACCTAACTCCACCATTCTGGAAGTCCTGCCTGACCAGCATCATTTAAATGTTTGCAAAATTTTTCCAATGGATCCAATCAATGGAGACCTTAATAGCTATTGCTTCAGAGTTAAAGATAGACTTTTGTCAGGACTTCTCACCTGTTTCCCAAATATATGTTATATATAATGTCTTTAAAAGGGAGGTGTTAATTATGTACAACAAACTTTGAAATTGGAAATGAGCAAAATTGATTTAGAAAAATAGTCATTTGATCTAAATAAAAAGTCATGATTCACAGAGGAATATATAAACACACCTTCTGCCGGTACATGTGTTAAATTGTCATTTTTGTGCTCAGACTTTTAAAATAAGTACTAACTTTTAAAGTAGATGCTGAAGATTTTTAGTATATTTTGGTTTTCTAGTTTTCATGCAGTCAATGATATCATCGTAGCCTCAATATTGAAAAGTAAATGATGACAAACTTTTTGTGCATCTTAAATGTTCATCATCTTTCTTGTGAAATGGAAATTCAGTGACTGATTTTTTTCATTAGAAACATATTTTATTTTCTAGTCATTAATTCCAAGGAAGTCCATTTAAAATTTTTTTCAAAGTAATTTATCAATAATATAAACAAATATTTGGATGTGACTTAAAATTTACAAAACTGTTGTAATCAACCACTTTGACTCCCCCAAAAGGCAATTTACATGGTTTGCAACAGATGATAAAGTCACCAAACCACTGTAGAAAGTATGTTCATAGTTATACATAAGTTTTATGGCAATGATACGTAGCCTTTATTTCCCAAACACGTTTTACACATGATGTTCTTGAAAGGGAGATATTAAGTTGCACCTGGAAAGGTATAGGAAAAGAAAAATGGATTGTCACTGGTTGACTTTCAATTTAACTAAATTGAGGGAATTCTGTTTTTTGAGACATGTACCTCATATACTACTAAACAATAACACGGCAGAAAATGGAAGTACAAAACATAGGTCTCTAAATCCACCCAAATTTATTTTCATTCAGTTATAAATAATATTACCTCTTTAAAAAATCTAGGGCAAATGCTAAGCCACCCAAGATAACAGGTGTAAATCAGGACTATCCTGGGAAAACCGAGAGTTATATTCCCTGTACACAGAAATATTTGAAAATGTGCCCACGATTAGTCATCCAGGACATGCAAATTAAAAACAATTCTCTTTTGAAAAATGATGTTCCATCTGAATAGATTATTGTTTTCACCACGTAATTGACTCTCTGCTTTTGACCTTGCTCCACTACCGTCTCAACAACAGGGTGATTTTTTTGTAGAGTACTATATTCATTGCTTTATTCTTAGAGGATGGAACGGTACCTGATACATAATAGGTACTCAATTAATATTTATCAATTGATGGAGTAAATAAATGAATGCCAAGAAATATAAATAAGTTAAGCTGGCATAAATGTTCGAAATTTCCAAATCTATTTTTCCTTGTGGTTAAACCTAAGTCAAATATATTAGTTCCCATTGACATCCTGAAAAGTTCAATGGGACGGATTTGATTTACACTGTAGGGTACAATGGATACCCAGCTGAACTATTTGGAACTCACTGGAACACCAACTTCTCTTCTGAAATATCCAAACGTAGTTGATATTGACAATAATTCCTTGCAACCGTGAATCTTTTCACTCTTAAAGATAATTTAGGGCAAAGTAAATTTAGTAAATATCTAGCTACAAAAAAATATGGTCATGTGATTCATGGCAAAATGATTTGAGAAAAGATAACTGTAAAAGTTTTATTTAAAAAAATTAAAATACATTGCATTGGAAATAAGCGTGACTGATTTGCCCTACTTAGGACAATGGTTAGCTACTTAAATGAATGACTTGATTTCTCTGGAATTCATTAAAATGATTATTTCTGTTACATGACAGATATTGATTAGATGACCTCTAAGGGTACCGCCAGCTTAAAGGAGTCTATGACTTTAAAGATTTCCTTAGAAAATGATCTTAGATGCTGTCAAAAAATTTGGCCTCGTGAATATTATATGGGCATGAAAAGTGTATATAGATTGCTGCCGGAGAATTACATTCGATCTAATAAAAAGAGTTGAAGGGGATCTTAGAGGTCAATAATCAAGCTCAAGTATGAATTCACTATGGACAGAAATTCTAAGACCTTGTGTTGCCACGACCAAGCAAGATGCCTGCCACAATAAGACATTCAATTACTATTTACAAGTGAATTAATCAATCCAAGGTAACCACTCAGTATAGGAGCTTCAGCTCTAGTATTTATGACATATAGTTTTCCTTCTCAGTAACTGTGATCAACACTGAGTTTAAGAACCAATGCATAGAAATGCATCCGTGAACTTGAAAACACCATATAGTTAATGAATATGCAGTTAATTGATAGGGTATATGTCAGTGCTCAAATTAAATATATCTTTTGGATTTAAGTTTACAAAGTTGATGCTCTTCAAAAAAAACGCGGGCAGTTTCCATATGGAATTGCTCAATGAAGAAAAAAAGGAATACATTTGTATTGAACTCGTATTTTTAATATTCATAACAATCAACTTGTGTCTATATTGTTTTGATTTGATTTTTATTGGCTCAGCGTTCTTTAATTATTGACAGACACTCCTGTTCTGTTGGTATGAACAGAACTCTTAGGGTTGATATTTAGGTCATCTTTCAGGGACTGTATTTTAAAAGCCTTACCCATATGGGCAACATGGGATGGGTCAATGATACACCATGGATGACATTCTCTCTGCCACTGTGGAGAAAGGCAAACGGGTCTTCAAGTAACTCTCAGAGAGAACTACAGAGTATTTTGTTGTTGTTATTATTTTCTATTTTTCCATCACATGCTGAAAATAAATTTTAAAAATTGAATCTTTTCTCATTTAGATGTATCTCAGATGATTACTTATCCCATAAGAACATAAAGATTATGTTTAAAAAAGTTCGAAAAGACAAGAAACAAATTCAGGAAGTCATATGAATAATATAACTACATCTGTGTTTTGTCAATAAAACTTGATGAGGCAGAAATTGTATTTTCTCCTTGAGGTGCTGGAAGCAGTGTACTCATAATGCTATGATTGTGTTCCTGGTGTTGTGAACGAGGTTAAAAACTATATCTACAGCATTATTCCCAGCATCCAGAATAGTAATGTACTAGCAGGGGGTTATCTCTTCTGGGCTGGAAGGATTGAATTTGGGAAAATGAGAAGAATGTGGGTAATTAATCTAATTCAGACACCTGAAAACTTTTTAAAAATAAACACTACCTGTGTACATAAACTTTTTCCTTTCTCCTAGAGAAGTTTATTCTGCTCTGTAAGATTGACAAGGCAGACTCAGTCTGATCTACAGATATACATCAATATGTCGCAAATTGTGGTTCAAGGCCACCTATATGAGAATCACTTGAAAAGCTAATTGAAATGCAGATTCCCTGGCCACAACTTTAAAAGTAATGGCTCATAATTTCTGGGAAAAGGCCCAGATATTTGCAATTTAAACTTACTTCCCTCTTGATTCTGCTATACACTAAAGAATGTAAAATACTCTACTACCCCGGTAGTTCTCACACTTTACCATGCACCAGAATTACCTGGCGGACTTGTTAAAACACAGATTACTGGTCCCACCCCAGAGTTTCTGATTTGTCAAATAGGGGTGGAGTTTGGGAACTGGCATACCTAACAAATTCTTGGGTGAGACTGATGCTACTAGCCAAAGAACAATAGTTTGAGAACTACTGCTCCACAGCAATGCTTTTCAAACTTAGGCATGCACAGGAATTCACCTGGAGATTTTGTTAAAACAAAGATTCTAGACCCTAACTCCAGAAATTTTGATTCAGTAGGTCTACAGTGGGGTCTGTTAATTTATATTTCTAACAAGTTCCCCGATAATGACTTGTCCCACTGGGTTGAGGGCAACAAATCTTGAACCCTGTTAAGCGCTTAGACTATAGAATTGCATCAGTTACATTTTTCCCTGGTTTGTCCAACCATTTCAAGTTCCCCAAATAAGATAAAAAATACTAAGAGAAAATATTTGTTTGTTTTCAATTCTGTTAGCAGCAGAGCAGTTATGAGCAAATTGTGTTCTAGAGGGCAGTTGCTGGTTACCTAGAGTGGCCATTTCAGAAGCCCGCTCTTCATAAAACCAGAGAAACTTTCTCTCTTTCAACTCTTCCTTCCTATCCAGCTACCAGTCCTAGAGCCTTATTCTGATTGTGTGATTTGGTACTCCACTGGTTGGGACTAGAAAAAAGAGATCTATCAGGTGCCTATCAGTTTAGTTGTCATCATAAATTAAGCCTTGGGTGTGGTATGGGAAACTGACCAGTAGGATGCACAGTGTCAGTTGGAAAATGTAAAACAAAATAAAATAAAATGAAATATACCCAAATGATGACTACTGCTAATAAGAGAGAAATATCTGATATAAAAAATTGTATAATTTAAAGTAAAAACACTGAGCAATCTTTCATTTTGTTGAAAGTAATCTTTTCTATTGCATTTAAAATAACAAAAATCAAAAGCAAATTAGTAGAAAATAATACACATTTTGAGAGAAAAAAATCACAAATTATGTAGCTTATGAAACTAATCAAGGGAAGACAATCTAGTTTTCTTTTTCCCAAATGCTTCTTGCTAGTCATGTGAAAGCTGGTCAATGGTGCAAAATGGCAGACAAATAATAGAGTATATGATGAATATATTTTTTCTGGAATTTTAGCAAATAAAAGAAGCCATCACAATAAGAAAATAATGTCATTGCAGATGATGTATTATCTGTGTGGAAGTATAGTTGGCCTAAAAACATTTTTTAACATGGTTTAGATCTGCCACAGGCCAAAATAAAGTTTTAAGTTTTTGGTAATGCCACTTCTCAAAAATGAGCAAATAGGATTCTGGTCACTAATAAATAATGTTGATTGTATTTTTCTAGAAGTTTTCAACTTAAAGGGGATGTCCTGCCCCTACCCCAATACACACGCCCACCCGTGGCAAGCATGAAAATGCAGCTCTGGTTTTATAACGAACATCACTGAGGAAAAAAATAGATAGAAATATATTTATGCAAAAAGAAGGGAATGAAACATATTTTACATCAAGTTAACCTAGTTTCAGTCATAAACAGAAGGCAGAAACTTATTTACATGAGGTACAATTCAAAATCTCATTTAACTGTTAGAACAATTTGCAAGAAATTCATTTTATAAATGAAAATACTGTAGAAGAAGGAGAGGCTATATTTGGCTCATCTGGTAGCTTACAGGAATTATGACTAGTTCTTCATGTATGTTATCTAATTTCATTTTCAGAATGGTAATCTATGTAATGGACCTCTGGGAAGCTGAAGAAACTCTCTCTCTCAATTTGGAAAAACACCCGCCTCAAAGGTTCTAGAGTATATAAAGAAGCTAGCACATGGAAAATGATTAGCACTGTGCCTGGCATATGAAAGATGTTCAGTATATGCTTGTTATTACTACTTTTAAGACACTTGCTCTGACTTTTTTTCTTGACACTCTCTCTCTCTATAGACACAAATCTTATGTGTGTTTACATATATTTGTGTATATATAGATACACATATACTTTATATATGTGTGCTCATATACATATATATGCCTTGTATATGTATATACAGAGATACCATTATACTATATATGGAGTCACAAAGTTACATTTCTGTCCTTCTAGTAAGAGCAATTCAGTATAAAGGCTGGGGATTAAAGAATTCTAATTTATAGACTTTGGAAAGGTATTTCTGAAATGATACAGGTATGGACTTGTGACCTCTTTGCATAAAATATTTCATT
Organism: Tapirus indicus; assembly: GCA_031878705.1. NCBI lineage: Eukaryota > Metazoa > Chordata > Mammalia > Perissodactyla > Tapiridae > Tapirus > Tapirus indicus. Next base: position 22,909,411 of record CM062927.1, on the reverse strand, counting down.
TATATTGGCAATGGTCCTTGTCCATCTCTAAAGTGTTCTCAAGTGATACCTTACCCATCATAGGAGATATAAATTTGTATTTATAAGATAAATGAGATAGGTTTAAAAATCTGCTTTGCAAACTTCTAGACACATAATGATATGCTGGCAAATATACCTACATGGATAAAATGCATACATTAAAACAAACATCACTGATGGCATTGATTATCTGAATTCAAGTAAGCATGGAGATGCTTAAAATAGATAGTAGAATATTTCAATTTTATCGCCAATTTTGTATATTAACATGAAATGGCACTGGTTTTCAGGGAACTCTTATATGCATGAAATCTTTTCCTAAAATGTATCATGAATCTTCCAAGGGCCGAATAAACTGAAAAAGGAAAAGCAGTTATGAAACCTGGTAACCAAAGATGTGTTTTCAAGAGATAAAATTTTAGGAGATTATGATAATATTGATCAGTTGTTTTGAGATAATGTTCTCTTGCATCAATAGCAATAAAAGACGGGTGAGGAATGATTAGATGCTCCATGACAGGAGACTGTCTTGGGAAATATGTATACAGATCCATTTTTAATTTTGGAGATTCTGTAATCTATTTTCATTTCAGCTCATAATACGTTGATAGTGGGCTGCAGGAAAAATGCTATTAAGATTACTTGCTTATACAATTTTCTGCAGTAAATGAATTGATCTTTCCACTTATTTGATTTGTGATGATGGCATTTGTCATGTTTCCTTAGGACTGCAATCCAAATTTTAAGAAACCTCTGGCACGAGGAGTGACAGGAAAAATAATGAAAGCTTGTTTCCAGTGTATTTCTTGATGGATGCTATCATTATTTCCTTTATTTGCTTAAAGGTTTTATTTAGGCACACTTTTTAAAAAAAAAAGAAACACTTTTCCACCTAGGGGGAAAATATTTTTAAATAACTAAGATATTAAGTAGTCTCTCTTGGGGTAGTATTTCTACTTTACAATTTTCCCAATACTAAAACTTCCAGAAGATACAATGCAGCTTACTCACCTCAAGAAGGAGCTTTCTTCATATTGAGGACTGGGAAAATTCAAATGGCCTAGAGTAAAATGTGATGGAGTTCAAGTATGGATTCAGGTATGGATGACCTTGGGGGTGGCGGGGGCGTGGGAAGGAAATATAGTCAAATGCCTTGAAAAACATATAACAAGTACAAAGGAAAAATAAACACTTTAACTCTGGCTATAGAAGCAAAGCCTCAAAATTGAACATGAGCTAATTGGACCAATAGAAACCTATTTACCTTGACGGTGTGATTATTTTTGAAGACAGAATTTTTAGGTACAATTTCAAACTGTGCCATCTCCTAGCTTCCTGACCCTGGGTGAGTGATTTAATCTCTCTGTGTTTCAGATTAGTGATCTCTAAAATAAGGGTCATAATTGTCCTGAAATATATATTTTTTATGATGATTATCAATGATGATTGTGATGATGATGATGATGGCGATATCGGAGGCCATTACAAATCCTTCTCTTGGAAACCAGAATGTACCACCAGTAAGAAAGAGGAAATAATAAACTAGCATCATCCTGCTATGTCTGGTAGTATCTTCTGGAAAATACACCTTCTCATTTTTTTAACCCCAAATATCTCTCTGGATCCCCCCAACCCCATGAGTCTGCAGTCTTTGCTCAGGTGGCTACTTCCTATTTCATGTGACAGGAGGTAGTGTGCTAGGGAAGGTTAAACAACTAGTCCTTGGGGGAGTTGGGGGAGAGATTGCTTTATAGCATTTGCCAATTTCTGTGGTGTAAATACTCCCAACATAACCAATTGCAAGCTACCATTGGTTTAATAATCACTTCACAAAATATTTAAATTTAACAATTGACTTTTTTATGAGCCAGTATGAGCTGACTACACACTATTATCAAGTCTTTACATTTTTAATCTTTGGCAGACTTTTAGATTCCCATTCCAGAAACCACCCTCCTTCTACAGCCATGTCTGTGTGGTGGCTCTTTCTGGTGATTGCTCTTTGCCACCTGATAAATATATTTGTTTCTCATCTTTAATTGTTTTAGTAATAGCACAAATAACAGGTTGGTTACCTAAAAAATACCATGAAACTAAAAGATTCTTGGAAGCACCCATCTATTCAGTTTTATTTACTGCACTCTACTTACGTGACTCTGGGGGTCCAATGGTGAGCAAAACCAATTACATTTTATTAGAGAAAAACTAATAAAAATGTACAGAGAAAAAATAAAAATTCAGCTGGTATGTGCTTTGGAATATATTTACATGGTCAATAAGTCAGCAAGACCAGCAACAGCTGCCAAGGAAGTGAGGCTTGAGCTGAAATCTGAAGAAAGCATAGGAAGTAACCAGAATAAAAGGAGAGAGTGGAGCATTTCAGGCAAAGAGAATGATGTAGGCAAACAGCATAGGTATGTAAGTGTCACCCGGCACGTGGTAAGGACCATGGGATTTTAAAGGAAATGACAGAATATCATTACATATTTTTTTTTAAAAAAACATCTAGCATAGCAAGCCTTTTGCACTGGCCACACTATAGAATGTAATGCAGTCTGACCATTCGAGTCATTGCCCATATGTACACAGTTAGTGACAGAATTAGGTTTTTTTCTGATTTTCACTTAATATAATTTCTTTCAGAAACTCAACTATATATATGATGAAAATGAAACATCAAATCTGAATCAACCTGGAAAAATACAAAGGTGATTGTTTGATAAGAATAAATGGTAATAACATATTTTTACAATAAATTTTTAAAGTAAAATGTACCTGAGAAAAATTAATTTGATGAAATATCTAGAATTTTGAAACATATATTAATGTCATATGTGACTATGCTTACTTCTGCCTTACAATCTGCTTCAGCTTTCCCCGAGAAATTAATGGTTGAAGAAAGGCATTCTTTCCATCTCTTCCCGATTATAGCTAATTTATGTCATACTGTTTTATGTATTAGCTAATGTAAAAATATCCAATAAGATCTATTTTACTCTCTTATAGATAATGTGATTAATTATTAAAATGAGGAGTGAATCATGCAACTAAATACAGAGCTATCCACGGGAAGCCGGGTTTTCTCCAAATCTGTATTGCTATTTAGCTTTCCCTTGTGAATCTCTATTCATATATCTGCCAAGTTCATTTATACGAACACATCCAGAGACACAAATATACTTACATATGTAATTATAGAAACTAATATTAATGGAGAGCTGACCATGATGTAACCAACATGGGTCGAAGTACTTGGCAGGCAATATCATATCTATTCTTTACAATATCCCATAAGGAATATAGAATGATTAACTCTATTTTACAGATGAAAGAAACCCAAGGATGAAAGAGGGCAAAAAGAAGCGTTTGAGAAATTAGGAAGGAAGAAGAAGTTTTCCAACTGTCAAGGGTCTGGAGCAAATCTCAAAATTTCATTACCATGACAGACATAGCAGCAAATCATTCTCAGTCTGTTTGGGCAGTAAAAAAATAACTTTTGAGTAAAAAACGCAAAAACAAAACCACACAATTATACTCATGGACTAGTTTGCAAATAGAACAGACATTCCAGGAGGAAATTATTATTTATTTTTTTACTCTTTTTTGTAGGTGAGCAAGACAATGAAGTAGTCTGCTCAAGGAAAATTACTTATTCAAATATCCAAGAAAAAAAGTCTAAGAATTAAATTTGTAAACTGAAGATCAAGCAAAAAATTGTAAACAGCACTGGTGGTAAATAGATCCTAGTTTGACAGATCTCAGTAGATATCTTCTCCTAGGACATATTAGAATCAAGAATTACATGCAGTTTCCCTTGCTTGGGTTTTCTTGTTTACATTAACTACCGGAGCTCTTTAGAGCTTAAATGCTATAAGGAGACCAGAGTCTTGCTGACTATACTAACATAGTGTGTGCACAGCAACTTTTGTAAGAAGCCTAATAGTTTTAGAAAGATGCCTTGGGCATATTATCAAGATGCTATTAGAAGCATGCTGCTTTCATAGTTATTGATTCTCATATGTATCTAGCAAGAAGTGAACGTTCATTCATATTTGTTTATTGGCATTATGTTGTAAATATCCTTGAATTGTACATAGGGCCAAAACCAGCCAAGAAAAACAGAAGGCTAATTGCCCCAAAATGGGACTACTTCTGGATAAATGGGAATTGCCTTCATTATCTTCAGTTGACTCTTTTTGTTGTTTTTGCTGAAGAAGATTTGCCCCAAGCTTTCTGTTGCCAATCTTCTCCTCTTTATTTGCTTGAGGAAGATTAACCCTGAGCTAACATCTGTGACAATAATTCCTTTACTTTTTTTGGTATGTGGGTCACCACCACAGCATGGCTTGATGAGTGGTGTAGGTCTGTGCCTGAGAGCTGAACCCACAAACCTAGGCCACCAAAGGAGAGCACACCAGACTTAACCAGGCCAGCACTTCAGTTGACTCTTTGGAAGTATTCTAAACTTACTTCAGTGAGGCTGCTGTGTACAGTAACTTTTGAAATTAATATTAAAATATTGCATCATATAATGATGATGATAAATAAGCTAACTCATTTATTCATTCAAAATCATTTATCTTCCTTCGCACGACCTTTGGAGGTGATGGTTATCTCTAATCTGAAAACATGGCTAGAGTTAAGCTTCTTTTAAAATCCAAGATCATGTAAAATACAGAAAATACACCTGACATTAGTAAAAACAGTATGGCAAAATTAGGCACTGATAATAGCACTTAGGGGCAAAAAAAAAAAAACCAAATCAAAGGGACAGATTTTAAAGTTCAATGTTGATTATGAAAGCAACACAATGATGAAGAATATGCATCTAGCAGCTCCTAGCAGTTGCTAGTATCAACAATAAATAACAAAGAATACGGCTGATGTGAAACATTTCTTACTACACAAAATTCAGCACACTATTTTCTCCAACACCAATAAAATCATTTTGGGAAAAGCAGCTAAGCTGGCCATCAGGGTTGCCAGTCCTGATACTGGAGAGCCAAACAAAAAAAATAAAATTATAAACTGTTTTCTTAGAACCTCACACAACTCTTAGGTATTATAGATGTACAATCCATAATGTTTTAAAAGTAAAGCCAAGTAAGCATAACTCCTGTGCTTACTGCCTAGGAATTATACTGACTGTAGTCAAATATTTACTTTTTAGAAGTGAATTAGGTATTGGAAACCATTGAAAAAAATTTATAATTAGAATTAGGAAGACTTACTCATTGGGCAATACTCTTATTTTAGTGGCATCATATATTACCATCTAGAAAACTAGATTTGTTTGCATAGCTTATAAATCGGTTTGCTATTCAATGGCAATAGGCAAATAAATATTATTCAACAATAAAATGGAGGAAGAGATATGATACTAATAATAATACTAACGATGTATAATACAACGCTTAGAATTTAAGTAGCTTCACTATGGTGGAGGAGAAAATAATATCTACCCAGTAATTATAAAACATAAGATAAGCACTAGCATATAGTTTCAAACAATTTGATAATAACTGATGCACGGTTAATTCACTAAGACATGGGGAATTAGTGTACACTTAACAGAGTGAATATTTGAGGATATCTTAAAGGATGAGTAAGATCTGTCACCGTAGAGCACGAGGAAGCAGGTACTCTTGGAACGTATGAAGAAATGGCAAGATCAGATTTCCAGACATATGAAAATACATGCTATGTTCATGGTGAGAAAGATAATTAAATTAACACATGATATATCAAATTCTTTGTGGGAGAAATGGTGATAATTGTGCCACAGCAGAGACTGCTAATATCCTTGCTTCTTTGACTGAATAATAAAAGAACACTTATGTTGCTATGGGTGGTAATAAGCCCAGATAACACCATCTCAATGAGCCTCCCTAGCTGATTGACATGGCCAATGAGATGTAATAAGAAGTCACAAAGTAGAACTTCCACAAAATCTCTTTAAAAGGAACTCAGTTGCCAGGTCTTTTTCACCCTTCCCTTTTCCTCCTCCTTCCTGGCTTAAAGATTAATTGGATGAATTGCTTTCTAGCAGGCATATTTCAACATGAGAACAAGTGTTGCATCTTAGGCATAGTAGATGTTAGGAGCGGTCCCAGTGACACTTAGGACCTACAATGTCAGGTTTGGAAAGCCTATCTCTGTGCTTTAGTTATGTGTGAGAAAAATCAATCCATGTCTTGTTTAACTTAACATTTTTAAGTTGCAAGTTATAAAATTTACCTTGAAGATGTATCTTGGAGCTCACAAATTATGTGCATACAATGATAAGTGTAATTCCTGATCTATATCAGGCACTTTATATTTGTAGCTATTGTTGCTAATGACAATAAAAACAGATGGCTCCAAGTAATTATAAAAACAGATGATTTCAGGAGGCTTCTACATCGTTGTGCATTCTCACGACCTGAGAAAGAAATTTCTCAAAAGGCATGTCCAAGTACATGATACATATCATCAGAAAACTTGAGGAGCTTAATTTAGAGTCTTAGGATCAAATGTTCATTTAGAGAAACAAGACTAGTTAATATTCATAGCCACATCTGTGAAAACCTATGAGAAAAGTTGTTTGGGAATAATTCTAAATTTTTAGTGTGCAAGAACTTTTAAAAGAACTTCATTTTAGGAAATGCAAGCACTACGTAAGGTATCATCAACTTTGTGATTTCCAGACAGCTCTCTTGATAAAGGACCAAAAAACACAAAGCCTGTTGAACGTGGAAGAAACTATCTGCCAGCATATCCCACGTGTTTAAACTTGGCCCAATGATCTAGACCTGGGGCTTCATTCTGACCACTATGCCCATCCTATGTCTATTTTCAGCTTTTCCTTTCTGTTGTTCCAAATTTGCCAACTTGGAGTCCTGAGAGCTGGGGCTGCAACACAAAGGTTTTCCAAATGAATTGCTAAAATTATTAAAAATCTGTGTGAACATTTGTTCGGATTTGTTACAAGCTACCTATTCAAAGGGGAGACAAAGGGGAGCCCATATTGAGAGAAATGGAACAGATGGTTAAAAACAAGCAATCTGACATTCCTGGACAATGACATTTATGTGAAGGAAAGAGAGGATAAGGTACTTTTTCTCTCCCCCAACAGAACATTACATTACAGTTACCAAATAACCTTTTACATCTATTACCTGGTTTTATTTCAATATTATTTTATATAAAATATTTTATATAAAAAATATTTATTTCAATATTATTTTACATAAAAATGACCCAAATGTCATTTTCAATTGTTATTTTTTTAACAAATGAGAAAAATGAGGCTCAAACAAGTTAAATAACTTATTTAAATTAATGTAAGCAGTAAGTGCTATATTTTCTTCCTAGAATTTATTGCCACTAAGGAATTAATTTTCAAATACATGTGTATCTCTCAGTAAAATATAAGCTTCATAAAATCAAGTTTTTCCTACTTGAATTACCTCTGTACCACCTGTGACTAAAACAGCAATTGTCTCTTAGTGGGTCATAAAAATATAACATATATGTGTTTGCGTGTGTGTGTGCGTGCACACAGACAACGTCAGAAGAAAGAGTTGAACCTAGATCAGTGTGACTTTAAAACTATTTTAGCCACTTCACAACGTCATGGCTTATGAGTTCTTTTTGTTATCGTTGCAAGAATTAGAACATCTGAATCCTATGGTGAAATTCAGTTCTTTCCCATGAAAAGGAAGACATGCAACAAACAGGAGCAGAATGGGAATCAAAGTTTCATTTTATCCATAGATGTCTAAGTGGCTAACATTCTAATTCAGACCCCAATTAAAAAGGCTGAGTAGAAACCCTGATTAGAAACAAGGCCTAATTAGAAGGCCCTTTTTTCTCTCCTCAGTCTAAATAATTGAGAGTAATACTCTTAGATAAAGAAGGAGGAGAGGAGAGACTGGCTCACACTGGAACAAGCCTGATCTCAAATACACACTCAGCCATTTAAACTCTGGGAAAGAGAATTTGACCAGCTTGCTCTGCTGGTCCAGGACCTAAGACGATTGCTTACCAAATGGATGAAGAAAAAGGGAAGTACATGAAAGGATGGAAAAGGAGCCTGGCTTTTTGTCCTTTTGAAAGAATAATCCCACTCATTATTAGCTGTGGCCAAATCCCAATTGTTTCTGACCAGTCTCATTACCAATGTGTTTCTTAGAGGATAAGGATAGAAGGGGAGGTTCATAAAGGACTTGAAGGAGTGGCAGAGGCAAATCTCTCTTGTGCAAAGGAGGAAATGTTTTGGTCATCTCTCCCTATCATTTTCCCTTACTAATCCTATAACCAACAACCTATAAGTGAGGAATTTCTTCTGGTTTATTGCTCTCAGGAACAATAAAGGAAGGCTAAAAGGAGGAATTGATGCTGGAGACCAAAATAAAAGATACCGTTATCTAAAATTTGCATGAAACAAATTCTTTCAGTATTCCCATATACGACATTGTGTTTTGGTGTGCTACATGCAAAGTTATCAGTGTCTCTCTCTTCTGGAAGCTCAAAATCAAACAGTGGTATTGAAAAAATATCAATGGCAATGTGAGATGAAATTGTAGAATTGAGCAAGTAATTGTACACTTCATTCATTCTGATAGTTTAGACAATAAATATGCCTTTTTCTACAATAAATGTGATGTATGTTTGTTTAATGTGTGTTGATGATTGCTCCAGTCCTTATTTTGGTTTATGGAATCAAAGATTTATTAAGAGTTGGCAAGGACCTTGGAGGTTTTCATAAAATGTAGAGGTGATAAAGCTTTACCAAGTATAATCTTACCAAGTCATCATTTTTATATGTACAAAATATGAAGATAAGGAAGATAGAATGAGTTATCCATGGTCACACACCTTAGTTAATGGCAAAGATGGTCTAGAATATGGATGCACTGAATCCTAAATTTTTCATTTTTCGTCTTATGTATTCACACAATTAAGCCACATCCAGTTCAATGTGTTTGATTTCTCATGTTTTATCCATACATTAGCACGTGCACATTGGTTTACTTCCATGATTTTCTCCAAATGGTTGCAACCAAAAATGTACACATTTAAAATGTAGTGAAAGAGACCAGTAATTTACTCTTTTAGGAGTTGTGGCTGAATGTTCCTCTAGGCTATGCCTGGTCCTATATATAGTTCAAATATCTCTCAAATATTGACAAGGACAGTTATAATTTAAAAGTAACCTGTGTCCATTTTCTTCGCTCTTGGTATAAGAATTTCCCTTTTCTCGCTTTACCCTCCTTCAAGTGCTTTGTTGTCTCTACTCACTGTCTTAAGTTAAAATATAAAAAGCAAATGAGGCAGGAAACAGAGGAAAAAAACAAGTTTCTCAATTTTATATTTTAAAGCCACAGCTCTCAAGAAAACTATGAACATTGCGGCATAGACAAAATGATTGGAAGAAAATAAATGGACAAACAAACAGATAATGAGCAACTCTTCTCTCCCCACCCCCACTCCACTCTTTCCCTGGATTGTGGAAAACCATATTTTTCTGTTAAGGCAGTTTGGAGAAACAGATCATAGCAGAGTCACCAAAAAGTCCTGCATGGAGACGCAAAAAAAATTCTCTTTCTTGCTCTCAGAGCAGAGTCTTGAAATACAGTTAGACATCAGAAAGGGAAGCTTGCTTGGCTGGGCTAGGCAAATTGGAACAAAGTTACCCAGATGGAAATGCTTGTGTCCCAGCAAGGCACAGAATCAGTATAAGTATTCTAGTGCCTCCAAGTGGTAAACTTATGTAGTGAAGAAAACATTCAGAACTGAAAGATATGGAATTATAAATTCTAGCATATCTAAATAAGGATCTATGTGCACAAACTGAATTATAAGAGCCATCAGCCTTCCCAACCCTAAATTTAAACTATGTCCAGGCCTTCAGAAATGAGATTCAGACATCCAGCTTCCAGCCAAAAAGAAAAAAAAAAGAAAGCCACAAATAGACTAAGTTTCTGCCACTGTGGTGGTTTTTACAATGGAAATAAACTTGATTTAATTCATAAACAAACAAAAAAAAAATGAGTTTGTGAACAGAGATCCATACCTGTCACAGAAGCAACAGTCTTCTCTCAAGATCCAACTTGCTGACAAAATTTGTCATTTCTCTAGATGAATTCTGCAATAAAATGTTATCAATCAATCAAACCACAAAATATTTGTTGTATGGCCTGGAAGCAAATTCTTTTACTATCAGAAAGATCGACATTGATGATGAGGGTGACGATCTCTGAATTATATACATACACATCATGGCCTGTTTTAAAAGAGTGCGTAGAATTTCTAGTGTGATGATCCTGTGAAGAAAAAAAGCATATGTATCACTATATTAAGTAATTTCCATGTCCCTCCTCTGTTAAATGTCCACATCAATGCTATTTCCCCTTTTGATGAACTAAGTGGACCTGCTTTTTATTGAGCATATAAAATTTTCAAAGCCTCTCAGGCTCTCACCTGACCCCAGATGCCCCATATTTGTCAACATTGCTTCTTCCCAAAGAGAATGACAGAAGGGAGAATTCTGTGAATCAGAACATTCCTTGAATCAGTACACAGTACTTGTTCAGTCATGTGTTTATCATAGAGGTTGACAGATATGAACTCCAGATAGGAAATGCAGAGAAAGAGGGTAAGAAGCCATCCCTGAAATTCTTGGTTGAGTCAACATGTTGGAGATACAAAATATATTTTTTTGATTTCCCTTTCTAAGCAACACTACCCACCTTTACACAATCTTAGAATATTCTGTAAAGTTCTTTCAGAGAATGCAATGTACTTTGTGATTCCATTCGTATTTTTATGGTTTAAATTTTTTAAATGTCTGATCCACTAATTAAACAGTAAACTCTACAAAAACAATGACTGTGCCCATTTCTTCTCTGCTTTGTAATCTTGGAAATTACAATAGTACATGACACACATTAAATGCTAAAAAATAATTTTGAATGTTTTTTTTAAATGATTTGTTTTCTACATTACAATTGTCTCATTGAATCAATCAGCCATTTGGCAAATGATTGATTAAGGATGATATATACTGGGTAAAGATGTACTATATACAGTATTGTTAGTATAGAGGGAAAAGCCAGAAATCCTTCTTCAATGGCCATAGCTAGAGGAGTAATTTTATTTCTGCAAAATAATATGGAATATTATCCATACTGACATTATGGAGTTTATAAACATTGACTGATATTACATTTATTTACATATGGTTAAGCTCTCTTGCTAGAAGGCTCCATCTTGGGGTTATAGACTAAAAAAAGCCACATGAGGGCCAGCCCCATGGCCTAGTGGCTAGGTTTGGCGTGCTCCGCTTTGGCAGCTCAGGTTTGTTTCCCAGGTGTGGACCTACACCACTCGTTGGCAGCCATGCTGTGGTGGTGACCCACATACAAAATAGAGGAAGATTAGCACAGATGTTAGCTCAGGGTGAATCTCCCTCAGGAAAAAAAAAAAAAAAGCCACATGATCCACTAAACAGTGTTTAGAATTTATCATCTGATGATCTCGTGAAAGTGGTAGCCCTCTTACTTAACTCGATTTGGAAACTTGGAGTATAATTCCATAGCACTGATCCTCATTTTCTTAATTAAGGAAACAAAGATGCTGAAAGAAGTAAATGCACTAATTACACGGCATAATTTGTAAAAATCCTAGGTTCGTGCATAATAGGTGCTCAACAAATACTATCTTGAGCCCTGTGTTGGTCACATTTCTCAAAAACTTCCCTTGGTAGTTTCACTTCCCATATGGCAAAAAAGTTCCCAGAGGAACCAACTTCCTATAGATAACAACTATAACTCTGGACAAATGTGAAAAAAAAAAAAGGAACTCCCTCTAGGCTCTGAAGAGTGGACAAAGTTACGCAGATTTTGGAGTGAGCCAAAACGTGAAAGAAGAGTCCAACACAAGGAGAGTATTCTGTCAGTGCAGGTGTGGATTCAGGGAGGGCCGCTGTCTCAGTGTGGTGCAGAGCAGCTGAGTCTCTGCTTGAAAACGTATTATCTTTTGGAGTGAGGGGGAGAGTCCTAGAAAGGAGAGAGGTAGATAAAGAATAAGGCTCCAAGTTCTGTGTTTAAACTCTGCCCAAGTCTTCCTTTGTCTCCTGAACCACATGCGGATCATGCTGATACTTCAAAAAGGTCAACCAAATTAATATACCCCCAGATCTATCAAGAACGATGGAATTATCTCTACAGATTCCTCAAACATTAACATAATAATAAGACAATATTTTGAACAAATTTCTGTCAACAAATTTGACAACTTAGATGAAATGGACAAATGCCTTTAGAAACTCAATATATGAAATTGATACAAGATGAAACAGAAAATTTGGATAGCCCTATTGCATTGAAGAAATTGAACTTGCTATTAAAAAAATGTTACCGAGAAAATGCCAGCCCTAGATTGTTTTTAAGACAGATGGTGAATTTCATCAAGCACTCAAGGAATAAATAACCCCAATCCTACACATAAACATTCAGAATACAGAGGAGAAGGAACTTCCAAATTCATCTGATGAAGTAAATAAAACACTAATATCCAAAACTTGACGAAAACATTTTTTATAAAAGAAAATTACAGACTAATATTCCTCAAGAACACATGTGCAAAAATCTTTAAGAAAATACTAGCAAACTAAATCCAACGATATATTAAGATGATAGCATACCTTTATCGAGTAGTTTGTCCCAGAAAAACAAAGCTAGAATATTTGAAAAATCAATTAAAATAATTTGCTTTATTAACAGAAGAATAACCAGAGAATTATGACAGCAGATGCAGAAAATGCATTTGATACATATCGACACCAAACACGCATTGAAAATATAAACCTCCAAAAAATTAGGTACAGAAGGAACTTATTCTATTGAATAAAGGGATACATAGAAATAATTTAAAGCTAATATTAGAATTAATGGTTTAATATTAAATGTTTTCCAATCATATTAGAAACAAAGCAAAAATATTTACTCTCATAATCTCTATTCAATAATTTCCTGGAATTCCAAGCCCTTCCAATAAGGTAAGAAAAAGAATTAAACATTACAAAGAAAGGAAAGGAAAGTAGTTTCATTTGTAGATGGCAGGACTGTTTGTGCAGAAAGTCCTAAGGACTCTACAAAACAACTACTAGAATTAATAAGTGAATTCAGCTATTTCAAGTGAGATTAATGAATTGAAAGAATCCATATTGTTGAGATACCAATTCTCTCTAAATTGATCTGTAAAGTCAACAAAATCTTAATTATAATTCTAGCAGGGTTTTTTTTGGATAAACTGAATAACTGATTCTAAAATTATGTGGAAGTCCAAATCATCTAGATTATCCAAAAAATATTAAAAACAAAGATCAAAATTGAAGGAATTACATCTCCTGAATTAAAACTTGCTGTCTTGCTGTAAAGTTACAATAAACAAGAGAGCAAAAGGCTAAACACAGATCTGTGTAACAGGATGTGTGTGTGTGTGTGTGTGTGTGTGTGTATATAATTTGTTTTCAACAAAGTTTTTGGGGTAATTCATTAAAGAAAGAAAGTTTTTTCAACAAACTCTCGATGGAAGAATTGGACATGCATACAGAATAAAAGATAATAATCTTGGCCTTTACCTCATATCATACATAAAAATTAACTAAAAGTTGATTGTGGCCCTAAATGTAAAAGTTAAAATTATAAATCTTCTGGAAGAAAACATTGAAGAAAATCTTTGTGAATGTGGAACAGCCAATTGCTTTTTAGACAGGACGCATTTAAAAAAGTACAATTTGAAATTAATCAAAATCAAAAATGTTTCTCTGCAAAAGATACCAATGAAAAAAATTCGAGGGCAAGTCACAAAATGGGAGAACACATTTGTAAAACATTTCTGACAAAGGAGTCTTATCCAGAGTAGATCAAAATCCCAATTTTAAAAATGGACAAATGATTTGAATAGATATGATGGGGGGTTAGGACATGCTACGCCAAAATACAGCATCTTGGCATACTGCATATTTTAAGCTGAAGGAATTTGAGAAACAATATGTGCAGGAAGAACTTTCTGACCTTCCTCTGAAGCAGTTCATAAAACGCTCATGTGAGACATGCCCTCCCTATACCTGGAGGAGAGGAATATCCTCATCTCCAAGACACCTAGAGCAATATCAACCCCAGTTGACTACACTTAGTTCATATCCTTTTCATCCTAACACATTTTTCCATGCCTCTCCACTTTTCTTAGCATTAAAACCCTCAGGTTTAACTGCTTCTTTGGGTCTTCACTCCCTATGAAGTCTCCTGTGTCATGTAAAACTGATATTAAATAAATTTGTATGCTTTTCTTTTGTTAAACTGTCCCATGTTACAGGGGCCCCAGTCAAGAACTTAGAAAGGTAGAGGAAAAATGTAGCTTCCTTCCATACAGACACTTCAGAAGTAAAGATAAAGGATTGCACATTAAGGGCAAAAAAGGTATTCCACATGATTAGGCATCAGGGAAATACAAATTAAAACCACAGTCGTATGTCACTACATACCTATTAGAAGGGCTAAAATTAAAAGGGTTGATGGTGCCAAGTGTTAGCAAGAATATTGACAAGAGCTCTCATTAATACTGGTAGAAATGAGAAATGGTAAAATCACTTTTTAAACCTCTTTGGAAGTTTCTTTAAAAAGTTAAGCATATAGTCACTATATAACCCATATTTACCAAAGAGAAATGAAAATGGATGTCCATACAGAGTCTTGTATATCGTGATTGCAGCAGCTTATCTTTAATAACCAAAAACTCTAAACACCACAAATGACACTTAAGTTTAATGGACAAATGACCCGTGGTCTGTTCTCTCGGAAAAAAACAAAGGAAGGAAGGAAGGAGGGAGGGCGAGAGGGAAGGAAGGAAGGGAGGAAGGAAGGGAGGAAGGAAGGAAGGAAGGAAGGAAGGAAGGAAGGAAAGAAGGAAGGAAGGAAGGGCAAACTAACAATATGGGTGCATTTTAAAAACATGCAGAGTGAGAGAAGTGATATATAAAAGAGTGCATGTCAGATGCAGATATAAAGTCATATACAATGACTAAAAGTTCAGAGGGATGGTAGACTGCAAACTGGCACAAAGAAACTTTTGGGGGTGATGCAAATGTTCTGTACCATTACTGTAGCGGAGGTTCCGTGGGCTTGTCACATCTGCCAAAACTCATTGTATAATTTAAATAGATCCAGTTAAATATACATATTTTTCCACAATAAAATTGATTAAAGAAAAAAATTCCATGAGCAAACATGGAACTTTGGACATAAAATTTTACTGAATTATTTTATTCCAATTTTCTCTCCAATAGGAGGCCCACTTACAGTACTCCAGACTGAAGGGTGTATACAAAAATATAAAATCAGTGATTAAAATGTACAATAGGACTTTAACATGTATGTTCTGGACATAATACACATTTTCAAAATAAGGGAGAATAAGGCTAATACCCATAAGGAAGGGAAGGAGAGAGGGGCGAAGTGAATGACAGAACAAAGAGGCACCAGATCCATTTAAAGTCACCAGATCCATTTAAATTCCAAATCTCTATGTGTCTGCTTTCAAACTGCTTCCACCTCTCCCAGTTACGTGATACAGGGAGTCCAAATGATTGATCTACTTTGAGTTGGGCTTTTCTCACAACCAACCACCCACAACTAATCTTTTGTACACATGCATGGATCAGTTTTCTGCAATTTCTTTTAAAATTGTAAAATTTCTGAACATAGCTTACTTTATATTTTCAATAAGTGGTGCTTAATCAATTGGATATCCATATAAAAAATATACCTTGCCCTTACGTCTTACCATACTCAAAAATCAGTTTCTGATGGATTGCATATCTAATATGAAAGGTAAAACAATAAAGCTTCTAGAGAAAAAATATAGAAGAATACCTTTATGAATCGAGGTAGGCGTATACATATATACGTATATAATACAGTCACCACAAGACATATACTAAAATATTCATAGTAACACTATTGATATTAACAAAAAATGGGAAATGTATAGGGTGTGATAATGGTCTGATTCTTGGCCTGCATGCTGATTATGAAGATATGTCCAATTCATAAAACTTGATCAAGCTGATTACTTATGATATATGCACTTTTTCCCATACGTAACGTAGTTCAACAAAAAGATAAAATACTTACCATAGTATCTGGCACATAGTAACTGTCAATGAATACTATGCATCACTCTTATTGTTGTTCTTATAATTACCTCTGTCTTCATTACAAATTATGGTCCAAGAAAATGTTTGGTAGTCTCTATTTGTGCTACTTTATAATTTATGTTTTCATAAGCACAGATCTCAAAAATTATCATTTGTTTAACATTTCTCTCCTCTTCTTTACCATGAGCTTCTTAAGGCAGGAATTATCGCTTGCCCTGCTTTTTTTTTAATCTATCACCCTAGAAACAATATTTTTGAAAGAACGCCTGCACGTGCATTCGCACGCACAGACACACACACATGCATATACTCACGTAAAGATTCCCTCCCATTCCCTTAAATTCTGAATGCAGGTAGGGAATTCTACAAAGACACATGGTAAGAATGATCCTCACTCTCCTCTGAAGTGCTCTGACATTTATGAGGCACTAAGATATTTGTAAAAAATAACACAACCATTATTGAATCATTATTGGTTTATTCATTTTATGTTTACTGGTTGAAATTTGCACCATGTGTATGCTCATTGTTCAGTTAGAGACTTAGGTGAGCAACATTTTATTCCCAGAAGTGAAACTGAAGCACCTAGAGAAGCTGGAATAATTATTGGTTATTTTAAAAGTGCATGTGTGTAAGCACTAGTGTTCCTCTGATTCTCTTATTACGTGATTAAACTTGTTTCTTTCCTTTTTTTTATTTTCCCATGAGCTAAGGAGTATTTCTGTGCTGAAAATAAAAGATAGAGTGTAGCATACAGAGAGAATTCCAAGCACTGCAAAATGCATTTTTACCCTTATTTATTATTAATAGTAATGATAAAAATTACTATAATTTATTGATCACCAAACCTATAAACACCATTGTGGTAAAAGCTTTATATTATAGCCTATTCTTATTCTGGTATATTTTTTATTTCTACAGATGCAGAAACTGATGTCTGGGGTAATACAAAACTTACTCAAGGTCATGTAGTAAATAAGTGGCAGAACTGAGATTTAAATGCTGACTCTGTTGACTTGCTCTGCATTTCAAAGCAAAGATTCTTATTCCAGAATGTCTTACAAATAATTTCTTTTCTTCCTTCTTCAGTTCCCTCCTCCTATTTTTTCTCTCTCTTCGCCCCTTCCTCATCTAAGACGTTGTTCCATCCTGGTGAGATCAAAGAAAGAGTTTATAGCGTGGATTTAATAAAGGCTCTGTAAGACGAACTGGGTTTTCTGTGGGCTGTCAAGAGGAGATAGCTTAAGTGGAGGAAAAATGAAGAGCAGAGCGCAGAGATGAACGTGGATGTAGGGCATATAGGAAGAGAGAACAGTCCAATTTGACCTGGCTGTAAAACTGATGAGGGTTTGTTGGGGAAGATGGGGATATTTTGAAACCATCCCATCACTAACTTTGGCCTGGATGCTTGATGTGTACAAAGTGTTTGGTTATGTCCTTACTCCTGCTCCTCTTGGAAGTAAGAACAATGAAGTGCAGTGGAACATTTGCTTGATAAATGACATACTTGTGAGAAAACCAAACCAATAAAAGAATTTGCTTTACAGTAGCTTCTGCACACCTCCCTCCAAGTAAGTTCAAACATCATGGACCTCACCCACTTGCCATTTACAGTCAGGACATGGCTTTCCAGGGAGGTGGAGTGGGAAAGGGGAGTGTGTTGTAGAGGTGACAGAAATATGTTTAAAAAAGTGGGAATAATTTTCACCAGCTGTGAATGTATGAAATTTTTCAAGAATGGAAACAATGACTAGTGAAGATGTTCAGAGATCTTTCTGAGGGCTATACGCATAAACAGGTGCTTTTTTTAAGGAAAAAAGAAAAAACCCACAATTCATATTGATATTGATCTTCAATCAATTGATTAGGTGTTAATTCAATGAGACCCATGAAGTCCCACATTTGATTTCTTTAAATATGAATTTGTTAAGAGCCTGGGCATGTTGAGTCTGAAAATTGTCAGGATTACATATATATGTTTGCAAGTTTTTATTTCCACTTCCACTCCTCCTTCCTTTCTTTTTGTTTTTTAAACAATATAATCTTGATAGTGACTCTAGGAATGAGAGCAGGAAGATGAGATGGTAACAACTCATGGGTAGACATCAGCAATTTGAGTTTAAAGTTTCAAATATGCTGCTCCATTTTTGTGTGTGTCCTGGATAATATATTGAAATTCAGCATGTCTCAATTTCCTCTGTTAATAGAGGTAGATGAATTCCTGCCATCTTGCCGTCACTGTGCATTACCTCAATTCTTACCAAAATTCTCTGAGGTAAGTGTCATTATTTCTCCCATCTTACAGAAGAGGAAACTGAACCACAGTGAGGTCATGTTACCCCGAAGTGGCAAATTCAGTGTGTTAAACAAGGCTACTGTCTTAAACTGCCTATTCCAATCAGAAAGTCAGAATAATTTAATGACAAAAGGAGTTGCTTTTGGTATCGCACAAACTCGGACATTACCAAATTTCTAGTTTACTAAGTAAATTTTTAAAAATATTATCCTTGATTATTTCTTACCCATCAAATTATATATATATATATATATATATATATATAAGGAATTATATATATATAAGGAATTATATATATATATAAGGAATTATATATATATATGGAATTATATATATATATATGGAATTATATATATATATATATATATATATATAAGGAATTATAAGGAATTATATATATATATATATATATAAGGAACATATGATTTGTCACTGTAGGGGAGCAGAATTTGCTACCCCAAAATGTGCCTCTTTTGTTTGATTATTTTTAAGAACAAAAGCCTCAGGAAGAAACCTTGACCTTCCTCCTAATAGCCTAAAAGAATTTAAGATAGAAGACCTGTTCTAGGAAGGAGCTATCACCATAGGTAACTATAGTATAATATGAACTAGGTGGGGTAGACAGGGAGTAACCTAGCAAGGCCCATTTGATCAATTCCTCTTCATGTCCCATTGTCTCTGCAAGACATGGCAAACATTTGTTTACCAAACATTTGCTTTTCTATCTTCATGTGAATTGCCTTCCTTCCCTATGAAGGCCCAAACCACTACCCTCAACATCATCTTTTGTCTTTAGCTGAAGACCATTTGGTGAGTTACTCAGTTTTCCTGGGTTTCTCCTGTGTATACATATTATTAAACTGTTTGATTTTCTCCTGTTATTCTGTCCCATGTCAATTTAATTATTAGACCAGAGAGAAGAACCTAGAAGGGTAGTGGAATGTTTCTCCCCCCAATATCAGCCACTGTGCTAAATGGAAATGTAAAATGCCAGTTGTCCTCCAAGTGCTTCACAGTTTCCAAGAACTGATCTGATTTAAGTAGTTGGAGAAAAAAATTAAACAAACACACTTTGGTGGACATTTCCTTATTCTGTTGACCCCACTCAGGCTCAAATGATCACTTTCCTTTTAACTAACTGTGCACTTGCAAAGCTGTCTGTTTTTGTAGATGTGGTAGGCAGAAAGCTTCACTGTCAAAACAGTGTTACTGGCTGTCCCGTCTGGTTATCAGTGTTTCCAACACTAGCCATTTCAAAAGAAATTGGCACAGTGGCTAGGAGAATGCCTATTGGGAAGCCAGAGGCAAAAATCACCTCTCCTTAAATGAGGAAATATGTGACAAATATATCACTTAAAATTATAAATTAAAATGCCTTTAGCAAGTCTGGAAGTAAAGTAGCAAAACAGTATTTTGGACACTGAGTGCATACTATTTATTTTGAACTGGAAGTATTAAACACGAGCAAAGAAGATGATAATGAAAATTTTTTGAGATCAAACAATGCATGGGATGGTAAAATGAGCTAAAGTTGATTGATTCTGACAAGACCCTGTTTATTTATGTATTTTCTAAAGTTATCTTCATAACATCATGATGCAGAAAGTGCCCATATCATATGCATTTTACTGAGGGGGAGACTAAAGGATGTAGAGGGTTATTAGTTTGTCCAAGTCACTGGACTAGTCTTTGGAGAAACATAAGAATCAAACCCAGTAGTCCTCATCCTGGAGCCTATGCAATTACATACTACACCACAGTCATTCTTTCATTTAATATTCATAATAATCTTATTAAATATGTATGATCAATATTACCTATAATGAAGCAACATTTCAGAGGGATTGGCTCTCCCGAGTGACACAGCTAATAACACATCAGAGACAGATACTGACCCAGGAGGTCATTTTTTCCCACTAATACTGATTGTTCTGAATCACTATTCTTTGTGTTGTTGTTAGGAAATAATTATTCCTCTCTGAAATTAATGCTACGGAAACCTATTCCTAGGGAGGGGTGGTAAGTAACATGTTTAGTCTAGCATGAAGTTTAATTTGTCAGTTTCCAAATACCTTAACAATTTCAAAGCCTTCCCCAAAGAACCTTCTACTGCATTTGCATTCTCTTTCAAAGAAACCTCTTATGTGATTGGTGCTTTGTCCCCAAATGACAAGTTGCAAATGAGGCATTTTCCTTTCAAATGTTTTCAACTTTGGGAAATAATTTATCCAAGCAGGGGATCCTCCTCACTGACCCCAATACCTGGGAACTAGGGAACTTTGAGCCCCAAGAAATACTTCCTTGCCTTTCAAAGAAATACCACAAAGAAAATTAGGGTTGCAAGATTTGTACTTGCAGTACAGAGGAAGAATGTTATTATTCTAAAGCTTTAGTATTCGGCTAGAGGAAGTAATCACAGATGATTCAATACCTCTGGCATTTATATCCCCAGGACTTATATGCTGATCTTGAATTAAAAATTGTAACCGTCTTATTTATTGAGTCTTAACCTTAATGAAAATGTTTGACAGCAGAGCGATGGGCATTGATGATGAAACTGAAGCAGTCTTGCCATATGGCTAATTGAATATCACATTTGAAATTAATTTGTGACCTACAGAACCCTTTTCATGGTGATGGTTATGAGTATGCACATCACCTCTAAACACCATGCAGGGAAATTTCACTCTCTAGAAGCTGAGCTTTGTATGTATCATCTCCCTCAAAATGCATACAAAAACAAAAAGTCAGTTTGTATTATAATGTGTAGGGTTATTCTTTGCTTTTTGGAATATTTACAATTCCAGTAGATATCTCTAAGTTATTGCTAAAGTCTCTGTCTGCTGAAACTAACACTGGTGTAGCTCGTTTTTTTCTTTCTTTCTTTTTTTTTTTTACCTAAGGAAGATTTGCCCTGAGCTAACATTTGTTGCCAATCCTCCTCTTTTCATATGTGAGCCACCACCACAGCATGGCCACTGACAGACAAGTGGTATAGGCCTGCACCTGGGAACCAAACCCAGGCGGCCAAAGCAGAGTGTGCTGAACTTAACCATTAGGCCACCAGGGCTGGACCAGCACTGGTGAAGTTCTTGATGCTGGAGTGTGAGCAAGACAGACGCCATTCCTGGCATCATGAAACCCCCAGACGATTTGTTCTAGTATTTCTTCCTCTTGAAGAAATCTAAAAATTGATACTCATGTCAACTATTTTTACTCTAGAACTAAACACAGGAGGTGATTCTTCCCCAAATCTACTTCCACAAGAAGTTTGTGCTATCTATATTTACTAATAGATCCTTCTTACTTCAATAATAGTTTCTAATTATCCTTTTCTCTGACTGATTTCCAAATCAGTCCAGTCTCTTGGAAGGAAACTTGATCCAGAGAACCAGGGAACTTTCTAAGTTCAAAAAATCATCAGTGTCTACCTGAATGTGGCACGTCTACCCACTTGTCCCCAGGTGCTATCACAAGCATAGTAAATGTGGTTGGGCATCTGCAGACTGTTACGGAAAACATTATTCATGACATTTGTTGAAGACTGCAAGTAAGACTTCATTCAAACAGGACCATTGTGATAGGTAGTGGTAGAGACCACTGCAAAGGAATCTTGCAGTGGGGAGAGAGGTGGGCTCAACTCTAAATACAGCATGGCAAGTGGGAATTTATAGCCAAGGAGCAAGAGTAGGGGTCAGCAGATAGAAAATTCCTAAGAGGAAACATTAGGGTTAAGGTGGGGTTCTGGCTAAACTAACCTAAGAGGATTCTTGCTGAAGGCAGGCCGGATGATCAGATCTCACCTGGGAGATTGTGGAGGATGAGGAATCCGAACAGATATGGAGGATGATCAGATATTAAAAATGGGGGATTCTAGCTAAACTGACTTAGCAGGATTTGCGCTAAAATTGGATGATGCAGAGATGAACATGGAAGTCTAAAAGTCCAAGCCTAGTTGAAAAAGACCCCGGAGGAGCCTGAGTAGAGTTTGGTCATGGAGAAAACCTTTGTCAAGACATAAAACTTTTCTTCCCAATGTTTTCACAGATTTAAAATGTGGAATCATTACGATTTTCTAAGAAATGATCTTCAATTCTTAATGATTATACTAAGAGGACTGCTCTCTTATTGAGTTTCTTTTATACTATTTAAATTTTCTAAAGTTTCTATTGATCTTGGTTAATTTTTGCATTGCAATACTGGACTACCATTTATGTTTTATTTATTTATTTTTGGTAAGGAAGATTCACCCAAGCTAACATTCCTTGCCAATCTTCCTCTTTTTCTTTCTTTTGCTTGAGGGAGATTAGCCCTGAGTAACATCTATGCCAATCTTCCTCCACTTTGCATGTGGGATGCTTCCATAGCATGGCTGATGAGTGGAGTATGTCCATGCCCGGGATCCGAAACTGCAAACCCAGGCCACCGAAGCAGAGCCAGGCAGAACGTTAACCACTCCGCCACGGGGCCAGCCCCCCACTTATATTTTTAAAATGTACATTCTCCAATTCATAGACATGCATAAAAACATCAGCATAAATTGGAGGGTGACCCTGATTTCTCTTCATCTTAAAAGAAGATAGAGCTCCTGGCCCACCCAAGGCAATTTGTCCCTGCCTGTATCCCAGTTCAGAACTGATGTGGCAGATGTGTTCTTTCAAGTCACCAAAGTCATCGGGCATGGCCCTTTGCAGTGGTTTTTTTAATTCATCATCTTAAGAAATGAACTCAACTTTTTTATAAAGCTGCTGACAACAGTCTGCACTCTAGACATAGGTGTGGACCCACCCTGAGAGTTTCCTGAGGCTGCAGATGGGAGGGTCTAATTGGATAGTAGCCTAAGATCATTGCAGGGGAAAGCAAGGCTTTGATTAAAAAAAAAAAAGGCCCAAAACATGTCTAACTATTCAAGATATCTCCACTTCAGTGATGTAGAGGCTTTCATTAAAAAAAAAGACTTGTATCTTGCGCTAATGACCTTGAATTTTAAACTGTCAAATAGCAACTTATATAGGTCTTTAGTTTGTGTTATTTACGTGTCTATCCTCCAAATTATTGAAAGTGATAGCTGAACAGTACCCCATCTCTTTGAAGTAGGAGAAGAGAAAGAATATGGAAAAAAAAGTAAGAAAAAATAAAAGTCAACAAGACAAAAATTTCTCAGAATTAAAAGGGAAATGGTGATTATTAAAATGCAAAAACAGAGGCCTCCCTTAAAATATGAGACTCTTCATCTAGATATGATTTCCAGGAGAGGGTAGAACCAGTAAACAAAAGTAAGTGTAGGTACTCCACATTTCTCACATGTGTGTACATATATTGAAAAATGTAAAACGTATATAGAGAGCACACAAAACGTACATATACAATGGGACACTTGGCTCGGATGATGAAGCTTCTCTGGGAGGTTGAATTTCATTTTATCATAATTTCATAAATAAGCACATTGAAAATACCAAAGAATGGACATGAATTGCTTTATTAGTAATTTGACATTTTATAAACACATGCTGAGTACAGAGAGTTAAAGGACAGAGTCTACTTTTACTAGGAACAAAAACACATTACAGAATTGAGATCTATACTTGAGTCAAAAATGTATTCAAAAGTTCTCCCCCAGCATCCGTGCAAGCCTTGGCATCACATAAATGCTGACTGCATAGCCAAGTGCTGTCGGTTTTACCTTAAAAATAGATTTGAATTCATTTACCACAGGGCACAGAGGAAAGGAGAATGAATCAGGAAGATCTTAAAGTGAAGATGCATAGACACAAGAGACAGAAGATATGCAGGAGGTAAAATGTAATTTTGAGGGGAAAAAATCATAAGATTGGATTTTTCGGTATAATTTTTCTGAAAATGCAATTTGTAACAAGTTATATTGTCTGTAAAAGAATCCCTACTGCACTTCTAATGTGCTTTTTTAGTATCTGAAACACAAAAGCACATCAGAATACATCATGTGCAAACCATGGCATTAAACAGATTAGAAAAACTAAATGTCATACAGTAACGTGGTCGGTTCTTGTGCAGTTAATTTTGTAGAAAGGCAGAGAATCGCTGCAGGAAACGCTTTCTCTAGTTATGCACCCTGCAGCTAAAATACCTTGTATACCTTTTTTTGAAGGAACAATAACTTTGCTGAAGCGATAAATTTAAAGCTTGTGTGGTTTTAGGATGGCACTTCAGCTAAATTATGCCTGAATTGGGTTGTGTATTGAGAGACATAGATGTTAGAATGGATAAGCAATCTTCCTCTATCTCCCAGAGTCCTCTGGCCCTAACGCCTTTGTTAGGCTCACCGGGTGTTGTCTATTCCAATGAAATTAATACCCTGAAATTAACTACCTTCCTGGCATTGACCTCCCACTCTGGTTAGTATCTCTTTTTAAGGTTCTTGGTTTTTACATAGACTATGGTTAATGCACCACAAAAAAAGGGGGCATTTTTCTACCTTCTCTTAAAAAATAATACATTGAGACTTGACATTATCTGGCCACCAGGTCAGGAAAGTTAAATTAAGCATCATGTATTCTCCAGTAGTCTTAAAGCAAAACCTATCACTCCTGTTAATTAGAGCTTTTCACGCGGGTTCTGACTGAAATCACCTTGGTTGCTTGCTCTAGCTCTCACCTGATTCTAATTAGTCCCCTTGGAACATTAACACAGCTCCCTCCTCCCATCACCATCCCTACCTCATGACTCATCTAATTAGAAAAACTGATAAGTGGGCTACTAATATCTGCTAGGTAAGATGTACAATTGTGAGCTCACCACTAAGCAGTTTGCTAATGATAAAGGATGGCCCTCCTTATGGCAAGCATTAACGGAGTATCATTGCGTAATGCCCTTTAACTTGGGTGATTAAGCACGTCAACAGTGGAGATAATTTTTTCACAGTGGGGGTTAAGGAGAAACTGGAACAAAAAATATACCTTGCCCTGGCCTAGCTGACATCTCTATAAAGCATTCAAGCAGACTTAATGAAGGTGCTTTACATATTGGTGACCAAGCAGTAAGTACTTGCTGGCCTCCTGAATTCAGAACAAAATGCACTTACAGAAATTTTTAAACTTGAGCAATGATATGTGGGGGACAGAATAATGACCTCCCCCCAAAGATGTCCTCACTCTAATCTCTGGAACATGTGAATATATTACCTTACACGGCCAAAGGGACTTTGCGGATGTTATTAAGATTTTGGACATTGAGATGGGGAGATTACCTGGGATGGTCTGGGTGAGCCAAAGGTAATGACAAGAATCCTTAAAGGTTGTGGTCAGAGGGAGATGTAATAACAGAAGAATGGTCAGAGAGATGCTTTGAAGATGGAGAAAAGGAGCCATGAGACAAGAAATATGGCAGTTTCTAGAAGATGGGAAAGGCAAGAAAACAAATTCCCTCCTGGAGCCACCAGGAGAAATGTAATCTGCCTAACACCTTGATTTTAGCTCAGCGAGACCCATGTTGGGTTCTTGATGTTCAGAACTATAAAATTAAAAGTTTGTGTTATTTTAAGCAAGTTTGTAATAATTTGCAATAGCAGCAATGGAAAACTAATACAGATAGGGATTTAGGAGAAAAGCTCCTCAGTAGAAGGACGATGAGGGCCTTATTCAATGTTATATTCAAGGCACCTATCAGTGTCTGGTGCATAATAGAAGCTCAATAATTATTTTGAATAATGAATATTTATTGGCAACCTACTAAGTGTCAGTGACTTCATGTAGCTACTATGATAAGAGCATTGCTTATAGATGGGAAAAAATGAAGCTCATTCAGGTAAAATGACTAGTTTAGGCACATAACTGTATGAAAGAAACTGAAAATTCAAATCAGAGCTTCTTTGACATGCTAAAGTCTATGGCCACAAAATATTCCTAATTTCTGTAACTGTCACTTAGCCTCCTAAATAGATTTTTAAAACATTTTTGTTCTAGTTACTTGTGCATCCTCCAAATTCTTGAAAGTGATAGCTGAACCTTCCCTCTCTCTCAGAATTAGGAGATTGGAAATGGTATAAAAAAGACACTTGGCGTTCTTGGAAGGGTATACCAGATAAAAAGAAGATGTTTGTTAAAATAATGAACTACATCTATGTGCCACTTTCCATTTGCCAGCCATGGCTCTTACAGCTTTGCCTACTTTAACACATTTATTCTTCAAAATAACTCTAAAAGTAATTACTCTTGGTCACCTCTCCTTGGACACGGGGTCAGAGGTAAGCAAGCAATGAAGTAACTTGCCTGAGATCACGATTTATGAATACCATAAATGGGGTATCAATCTATGAAGACTGACACCACAGAGCACACATTTCTCTACCCTAAACAGCCTTTCTATAAGGGATTCTGCCATGTGTCCTCTTGCCAGGATCCTTGGCCTTATTTGGAAAAGATCCCTTTGCAAATCTGATGAAAATCGTGGATAATGTTCCTGGCAGAAGTATATTGTGGACTTGTAAATTTCTATAGAGTATATAAAAACAAGAATAAGGACAACAACACTGGCTGGACACATACATGGTAGAAAAAAATTGGGGATCTTAGATGCAGGATCACAATCAAATTACTTTTATAGTAGAGCTTTGCTTTGATATAAAGAGATTGGTGAAATACCTATTAAATTTCTGATTTTCTTCTCTTCTCACATTCACTTCTTGACCTTTGCCACAAAGTCAGACTAATGATTTTCCTCTCCATTTAAATCTCAAATATTGAAAAGTTTCTGTATACCTAAAAATGTCACTGGCAAAACCACCACAACAAAAGGGCATAAAATATACACTAATCTGAGAGATGTTTTTTTAGGTTCAATTCAGTAGTAGATACTGGAAAGGGCTGATTATGCTATTGTCATGTAATGGAATTTTGAAACATTATGAATTTCTGAGAATCAGGGATACATCAGACAGGGTCTGCAGATATTTGGATAGAATGAGATATTGTTACGAAGGCATAGGTTTAAGCAGCATTTGACCTACATTATGATAATATATTTGAATACCAATGTCATTGTGTGGTTGTTGGGAGGGGTCTTGCCATTTTTCTACATTGTTTCATCCAACAGTCACCTATAACAAGCCTTCTTTCTTTCTGTATGTAGATGAGTGCTCTGTTTCCAGATGGATCCTCGGTTATGAAAAATGAAAATCCAGATTTGCATGGCAAGTGATGTCAAATATAATATTGTACCTGAAATGATGGACTAATCTCTTCCTCCCTCTCTCTCTCTCTCTCTTTCCCCAACCCCTCTCATTTTACTTACTTACATAATAACATAGTATATAAATGTAACTCTTTAACTCTGGTTTCTAATAATATTTAATGAAAGAGAAATCTTGGTAGAGAGTGCTACTTCTGTGAAGAATGATATCACTTATTCACAATGGTCATCTGCTTCTTCATGACTGTGAGGCAGGGAAAACATTAATTGCATATCTTTAGTAAGGGACTGAGGAAAGAGATAACCATAGACATGTGCTGGCAGAAAGAGGCATTTATGAATCTATAAAGAAGGAATACATGTGGTTTAAGAATGCAAAACGAATAATAGAATTTTAACATTCCTAAAGAGAGATTGTTGTCTATCACAACTGAACATACTGTGTTCATTGGTATTTGTCAGTGGTCACTGTGGGCTGAACACTGGAGTGAAATATAAAACATATTTTTTTTTTCAGGATCTCTATTATTGAAGAATCTGCATTAGTACAAAGTCTAGATGACTGACTGTGAACATTTCACTCATTAATAAAAAGAAGAAAAGAAATAGAAAGTAACTCTTCTTAGGCCACCACAGTATGGACAACATTTATCCAAGAAACTGTGTATCATAAATTCACAATTTGAGAATTTGTTTTGGGAAACAATTATATTAGAAATTCCAAAACACGCAAAAAAGGTTAGGTGTATTTATCTGCAAGGAAAACTATGAGAAGTTTCTGGCGGCTATGGAGAACTCTCCATGTCTCAGTGCCCCTTTTGTTTACTTATGAATAGGCATAATTTATACCTCCCTAAGGGAAATCCGTTTTGACTGTGCTCTTAGCATTTGGGGAGAAAAACTATAGAGAAGCAGATTTTTTCTCACACTGAGAATTGACAGATATCCCTGAATTTGGCTTAAAATAACTTTCTTTTCTGAAAACCTCTTAGGCAATATCCATAGACATTTTGTGGGGGTCAAGTGTGGAGGTAGGCTTGGGGCGAGTAACTCTGTGCAGAACGTTACTGATATATGAAAAAGTGATATATGAAAAGTGTTGGTTGGAGAGAGTTGATTACTGGTATTCATGACTGTGAGCACTGAGCAATAAGCTGTTATACTCCTAACCCAATGAATGAAATACAAAGATATATATATATATATCTTCTCCAAGGCAAAGATGAGAAAGATATTTGGGACCAGTTTCATCCCCTCTTCTTTTTTTTATGTTTTTTGTTTTGTTTTGTGGGGAAGACCAGCCCTGAGCTAACATCCATCGCCAATCCTCCCCTTTTTTGCTGAGGAAGACTGGCCCTGGGCTAACATCAATGCCCATCTTCCTCTACTTTATATGGGACGCCGCCACGGCATGGCTGACAGGCAGTGCGTCGGCGGGCGCCTGGGATCCGAACCGGCGAACCCCGGGCTGCCAAGCGCGGACTAAACCGCTGCGCCACCGGGCGGCCCCCTTCTTTTTTTTTTTTATGTTTTTTAACAAATCAACTTTTGCCAGTTTATTTTTTTGTTTTATTACATGTTTTTTTCTCCCCTTAGAATGATATAATGAGTGTGGGGGAGATTCTTGCTGAGTCTTTAAGTGGATAATGTGGTTAGAAATCTGTTTATAGGACCATCTGATAGGGCCATAGGGAGTCCTTGATGAAAT
This sequence comes from Tapirus indicus, assembly GCA_031878705.1. Classification (NCBI taxonomy): domain Eukaryota; kingdom Metazoa; phylum Chordata; class Mammalia; order Perissodactyla; family Tapiridae; genus Tapirus; species Tapirus indicus. The sequence goes on along the minus strand of CM062927.1, from coordinate 22,880,017 downwards.
ATACTGGGAGGAAGTAAAGTTTATCTAAGCTTATCCTGGGAGATTACAAGAAATTCAGAAATACAAAGTTCCTTCTGGCTCAAAGGAAACTGATCATCTTTGTGCAAATAAGGATTTGATTTTATGTTGTATGTGCACATACAGGAGAAGCATGGAAGCTGATGGAAAATACCTTATGGAGAGTCAACTGAGTTTATTCAAACTGAAGAGGAGGGTGTCTTGGAGCAGGAGAGCATGATACTTTCTTAAAATATGGGAAGGTTGATATCATCTTTCCTGATCATTTAAATTCAGCTTCCCATCATGTTTGGGCCAAACCAAAAGCCTTCTTTTCAGAAGGCTGACCAGGATCCACTTCCCAGTGACTGACTCCCTTTGCAGTGTCATGTTCTCATGTCCCAGTCCTTATGATTTCTAAGTCTATAGCTGACTTTTTTTCCTCTTCTTCTTTCATTCTATTTTATCTTTACCCTCCTCATTTCAGCCAAACAAACCTTACTCCATTATCCGGCCCCCTGAGATCAGCTTCCCATTAGATTTTCAGCCACGCAGTCTCCATTGTTGCCTGGGTACCACTTCCATCACACCGGAAAACCTCGCCATCTGCTAGGCACAGACCACTCGATAAAGAAGAGAAATTGGAACATTTCCTACACAAGGGATAAAAGTTGTTCACGTTAGAACTAGGCTGAATGGATCTCAATTTTAAGTGGGAGTAGGGGGAATCTCAGCTCTACAACACAAGTACAATGATTTTTCATGGAAGCCGAAAGCATTGCCTAGAGTCAGATGGTGGGGAGTTGATTCATTTACCATCCATGTGGCTTTTAGATAAGCACCAATTGTGGTGAGCCTCTGGTTTTTTTCATCTGGAAAATGAACCTAAGAATGGTATGTAACTCATAGCACTATTATAAGAATTAAATCAGATGCTTCATATAAATGTTTTGGACCCCTGCCACAAGAACTTCTATCTATTGTTTTGGTTGTCTATTGCTCATAATAAACAATCCTAAAACTTAGTGGCTTACTATAAGAATTTATTGTTATTCCTAAAGTTCTGAAGAATCCTTGCTTTCAGCCGGGAGTGACTATTTGGGGTGCCTCTTGCAATTGCAGTCGGATGGCAACTCTGGATGGAATCATCTCAAGGCTTGATTGGGCTGTACATCCAGAGGCTTTTCCCGTTGCATGCTGGGTAGTTTATGGTGGCAGTCAGCTAGGACGTCAGCTCATGCTGTCCACCAGAGTGTCCATTCCTGGCCTCTCTATGTGGCGTAGACTTCTTACTGCACGGCAGCTGGGTTCCAGGAGGGAGTCTCCTAAATTTGACACAGACAGAAGGCACAGTTTTTTAAAGACGTAGCCTTGGAATTCCCAAAACATCATGTTTTCTGCATTCTATTGGATAAGCAAGTTATTAAAACCAGTCCATATTCAAAAAGAAGAGAATTACACTCTGTATCTCGAAACAAGAAATAAATATACATTTAGGGAGGGAAGGTATTGATAGCCACCATCTCTTGAGAAAATCTATAGCAATAATATATTAATAATAACACTTGTTGCTGTTAATAAGGATACTACTAATAGTTGGTAACCTCTGAATCTCAGTTTCTTCATTAGTAAAACAAGATTTTAATGAGATCCTGTACATAAAGTGCTTGAGACATCCTCTAGAATATAATGAAAAAGTGCTCTGTAAATAGTATTCATTATTTTAATGAAGACTCTTACTTGGATAGCTTTTTAGCTTTGCCTGTAACCTCAAATCACATAAAACTAAGAAATTATAATTTTATGAATAAATGGATTGTTTTTTGCTTTTAATTTGACTTCTTATTTCCTCACTGCATATTTATTCCTGGACTTAGAAAATCAATTGATGTAATATATCAGTCTGAGCTTGTTGAATGTGACAAACCACATGATAAATTCTAAACGTAATAAACTGACTTCTATATTTATTCAGCAAATACTTTCTAAACCATTTTGCATACATGGTGATGGTGTACAATGTGCCATTATAGAATAATACAATAAATACAAAATGAGGAAAAGATGCATAGTTTACTGTGATATTTCACAGTAGTTTGGCTAGTTTTTACATCAGGCATTTTCAAGAATCAATATTTTTTCCTTTACACTTTAAAATGTTTAAAAACTGAGCCACAAGTTTGCCAGACATGATAGTTTTGAATTCTGGGGAGGCAATAACTATTTTGTTTCTCTCTCTCTAAGGTATTGCTTGTTTTGATCAAAAACTCTTACCTTCAACTGTCCTCTTATATAGATTCTCACTATACTACACATAGATGTAATGTCCCTGTGAAAACCCATTCCCACTGCAAGAAGGGGAGTGGAAAATGGGTTGTCTGAGCTGATAGAAGTCTCACAGACCCTCTTTGAGGAACTGTGCAGAGGACATCAATAAATAGAAGAGAGAGGCAACCCTATTACCTCTGGCCATTCAGTGCAGAGTCAACCTTTAACCAGCCTAGCAGGCTTTTAGTTTGATTAATACTTTAATTTTGCAGCAAAGAAATTACAAATTGAAAATATCTATTAGGTCATCTGTCTTGGCACTTCCACAATTACAATATGCATTATGACATATAATTATCATCAGTGAGAGGAAAGGTAAAAAGTTTGACCTCCGCCATCCACCATGACATTTCCCAATTTTCGTTGGTCGGTAAAGCCATCACTAGAGAGGTCTTTTAGATTCCTCACTTCTCTTTTCCCCATGTCCTATGCTAATTCCCGATAATTCTTGCCTGATAAACTTAACTGGGGAAAGGGTCTCAAAATGGAAGCAATATTAGTCTGGCATTGGCAGTCTTCTGTAAATCAGGTCCAACCACACGTTAATCATAATAACCATGACTCCTCTTTAGACCCTAAGTTTCTCCCAGTCCAGTTTTCTTGCTATGATGGTTCACTTCTCTCAACCCAAACACTTCATCCCAGTCCAGGTTTGTATCCCTCACGTCCTAGTCCAGATTCATATTGCTATTGCAACGGCACTTAGACAATCTCTCTTTTTATTAAGATTAGTTTCATTGAGTCTCTCCTTTACATTGCCACCAGGGTCAAGTGTCTAAAATACAAATATAGAAACAAATATTCTAAAGAATCATGAGTAGTGTCATCTTTGACTCATCTTCCATCTCTTTTTTGCACATATACAGCTTCAAGCTTTTGCACTTCGTTTGTCCTTTTCCTGGAAAACATTTCCCCTTTGTGGCTGACTCCTTGTCATCACTCTGATGTCAGTTTAAATGTCTCTTCCTTAGAGAGAGATTCCTTGACCACTCTATCTGCAGCAGTGCTCGGTCATTCTTATTACATCACCCCCAACTTCTTCTTCATAGTATCATGGCATCATTGAGTCATTATGTTTATTCATTTGATTATTGTTTATTATTTGACTCTCCAGATAGAACGTTCCCTCCAAAGGGCTGGTACTTTTTCTCAGGTTTTTACCACCAGTGCCTAGGACTGTTCTAGACATAAAATATGTATGTAACAAATACATAAATGAATAGATAAAACAATGTAGTTTGAGATAGCAACCCCTACAAGAGATTCAACATTCGCCCATTTAGAGCAGCGTGAGGGTGGACACTGAACTTCTCACGCTGAGTGTGGGCTCACCCCCGGGCTATGATGAACACCCACATACCATGGGCCTCTTGAGCCCCAGAAAACTTTGCAAAAAGACCTGCAGTCCATTTCCAAATAAACTAGTAAAAACATGCTTCTGCATTACTACTTCTCATATGTTTTTAAACGGCTAATAAAAATAAAAACCATTTTCTTATTAATGTATCAATAAAATATGAAATCTAAATGGAAAAATGCCCAGTATACCATGGGATTCAAGAAAACCATTCTGTCAGAGAGAACATGAGAAAATGCCAAGAAGAAGGTCAAGTCAGGGTTTGAATTCCAGTTCCTCCACTTTTTAAAGTGGCTGACTTTGGCTTAGTTACGACAAGCTATAGTTTTCCTGTAGGTATATTCTCACAGGATATTTTGTAAGGATTGTATGGGAAAGGTTGACCTGGTCCTAAGAAGGTACTCAATAAATATCAATTACTTCCCTCTTTCCTTCAATACTCAATGTTAAGGGTTGAATTGTGTCCCCCGAAAGTTATGTTGAGCTTCTAACTTCCAGTACCTCAGAATGTAACCTTATTTGGAAATAGGGTCATTGTAGAGGTAATTAGTTAAGACAAGGTCATACTAGAGTAAGTTGGGCCCTTATCCAATAGGACCAGTGTCCTATAAGAAGATGATGTGAAGACACACAGAGAGAGAATGTCATGTCAAGATTAGAATTATGTAGCTGCAAGGCAAGGCATGCCAAGGATTGCTGGCAACACCAGAAGCTAAGAGAAAGGCAAGGGATAGATTCTAGAACATTGCCCCAGAGAGGATGGCCCTGCTGACACCTTGATTTTGGACTTCTAGACTCCAGAACTGTGAGATAATAAATTCCTTTTGTTTTAAGCCACCCAATTTGCTGTACTTTGTTACAGCAGCCCTAGGAAACTAATTCACCTAGAAAGACAGCTGCCAGAATATGTTCCCGGGAAAAGCATCTCTAATCTCTCACTTTCATCTCATTACTCTTCATGATGTCCTTTTTATCACCTCAAAAATTCCTTTTATTTCTTAGTATTTAGAACCCTCAGATATTAGACAGTTATGCACCTTAGACATTTTTCATAGCACATATTTAATTGCTGAAATATCTCACCATAAATCAATCTCTCAAGTCCTTAAAACATTTCTAATGCCAATTGTGCAATGCTTTCCCATTGCAGGGAAGTAGTAATGAATTGCCTCCAACAGAAAAATGTCACCAAGCTCCAGTCTCTGATATATTTGGACAGACATGACTGCCTCCCCGCCATACATCATAGGGGATACCTGAAAAAGATACACATCACATTTCTTCTTCTTCTTCTTTTTTTAATATTTTGAGGCACATGAGCCATTTTCCTCATAGACTGGAATCCAGTTTATAGACAGTGTAATTTACGATATATTTATCTTTATGGGGACCCAAGTTTTCTTCCAGTAGTGTTGCACATTCATTTGTTATTTTTAATTCTCTGAGGCTATTTGAGAAAGTAGTTGAGGATCTTTTCCCAGTTCCTGAATAATCCCTCACTTGACTTTCTTTTGCTACCATTTGGTGTCACTTGGAAATTTCCATAAGATGATGCTTTATTGCTCTTTCACTGAAAAAGTCAGATCCAGATTCATATTTTAGACTGATTTATCCTGGACTTCAGGCCAGCATTGCCTGAAAGGGAGTGATTTTTCCGTTCTGAAAATATGGCATGCCTACCATAGGTCTGTGAGAATAGAAGTCAGCAAAAAATGATTCAAGTGCCAGGCACTATACTAGGGGCCGGCATCTTTTATGAAGACAGACATGAACCTTTCTTGATAGAGCTTCACTGTCTAATCAGAAAAAGAGGTAATAAATATATAATTGCTAGCATTCAAAATTTCACAACAGATATATTTCTAGAGAACACAAAACAGAGCACACTAACCAAGCTTTGCTCTGTCAAAGATTTGTTTGGATAAATGATGTTTAAGCTGAGCTTTCAAGGTAAATAAGTATTAATCAGGTAATAGAATTCTCATAACTTATGCAATGTATACTTCTAATTTTTTTAAATTTTGCTTATATTTTCAGATGAAAAAACATAGAGATATTATATAAATTTTCTAAGACAGTGACAGAACTGGGGCTTCTAGGAAGCCTATCACTTCAAAGCCCATGATCCTGACCCCTATATAACACTCATATGCTCCCTGCTACCTGGAAAGCTTTTTCTTCATCTTTATTAAAGGCTCATCTCAGGTGGCATAATTAGCAAAACTTTCCCTGAGTACAAAGTTTTCCAAATTCCATAGCCTGATCTCCCTTCTGCAAAGCTCCTAGCTCTCGTTCAAAGTTTGTATCTCCTTTACTATATATAAATATATATATATATGTGTGTGTGTGTGATAGTAAAATTATTCTGAGTCTTTTTTCATTCTTGATTTTATCCACCACATGGCTCTTCCACTATAAGAAAGAATGAAAGAACAAAAGAAGGAAGGAAGGAAGGAAAGAAAGAAAGGAAGGAGAGAAGGAGGAAAGGGAGGGAGGGAAGAAGAAGAGAAGGGAGAAAGGAGAGAAGGAGGGAGGAAGAGAGGGTAGAAAACAATTCATGCTTGTATCATCCAAAGTACCTTTCACAGTAGTGTGAATATAGATGCTTTTTTGTATGTAACAGCTGACTTGAAAGTCACTTACAGGTTAGTTGACCGTATATGCATAACTTTATTTCTTGGCTCTCAATTCTATTCCATTGGTCCATATGTCTATTTTTGTGCCATTACCATACTGTTTTGAATACTATAGCTGTGTAGTATAGTTTAAAACCAGGAAATGTGATGTCTACAGCTTTAATTTTATTCGAGTCATCTCTCTTTTTCTTTATTAGTCTATGTAAAAGTTTGCCAATTTTATTTATCTTTTCATAAAAATCAGCTCTTAGTTTTATGTTTCTTTGTTGTCTTTCTAGTCCCTACATCATTTATTTCTGTTCTAATCTTTATCATTTCCTTCCTTCTGCTAACTTTGGGTTGAGTTTGTTCTTCTTTTTCTAGTCCCATGAGGTGTAAATTTAAGTTGCTTATTTTAGATCTTTTTTTTTCCTTAATGTTCACATTTATAAACTTCCCTCTTAGGAGTGCTTTTGCTGCATCCCATGAGTTTTAGTCTGTTGTGTTTTCATTTTCCTTTGTCTTAAAATACTTTCCGATTGGAATGCGTTGCTTAGTTTCCACACATTTGTGCATTTTTCAGTATTGCTCCTGTTATTGATTTCTAGCTTCATACCATTGTGGTTGGAATAAATACTTGGTATGATTTTCATCTTCTTAAATTTGTTAGGGTTTGCTCTGTGACCCAACATATGATCTATTCTGGAGAATGTTCCACGTGCACTTGAGAAGAATGTGTATTCTGGTGCTGTTGATGGAATGTTCTTTATGTCTTTTAGGTCTTTTTGGTCAATAGTGTTGTTCAGGTCCACTGTTTCCTTACTAATTTTCTGTCTGGATAATCCTGCCAATGTTGAAAGTGGGGTATTGAAGTTCCCTACTATTATTGTATTGCTGTCTTTTTATCATACCACTTCCTCCTGGCCTGCAAGGTTTCTGCATGTGATGAGGTATTTTTCTCTTGCTGCTGTCAAACTTCTGTCTGTGTCTTTGACTTTAACATTTTGATTATAGTGTGGCATGGAGTAATTTTCTTTGGGTTGATCTTGATTGGGGTCTTTGAGCTTCCTGTACCTGGATGTCTTCTCTCTCCCATGATTTGGGAAGTTTTTAGCTACTATTTTTTTAAATAAGCTTTCTGCCTCTCTCTTTCTCTTCCTTCTGAGACTCTCATGGTGCTCACTTGATATTGTCCCATAATTCATGTAGACTTTCTTCACTCTTTTTTCATTCTTTTATCTTTTTGTCCCTCTAACTAGGTAGGTTCAAATGACTCGTCTTCGAGTTCATTCAAAGAGTGGCACTGGGACAAGGGTCCACTTCAGGGTCTACAGTTGTGTCCTCAGACAGCAGGCCTATTACCAGATGCAAAGACGAATGGGGCTCCCTCCAGGTCCCTTGGAGGGTTACTGCCAGGTCACTGCATGTGTCCGCAGGTGAGCAAGACTGGCCCTGGACCGTGTCTGAGAGGGGCTGGAACTGAGTCCCAGGATCCACAGCCCAGACTGACGTCTGTAGACCTGGCTGTAGAGGCATGGATGTGCACATCTCCTGCTAGGACCCTGGTGAGGCTAGACTGCTACGTGCCTGCAGCTGGAGGGTTTGGTGCCGAGTATAGAGCCATTTCAGGATTTCCTGAGGTGTAGACAGAAGTATCTCCTGCTGAATCCTTGGGACTGCAGGACTGCCTGTGGAGTGTATCTGGGAGGTGCGGGAGTCAACAATAGGACACTTTCAAGGATCTCTGGGGGCACAGATGCAGTGTCTCTTACAAAAATTTCCACTTATATTTTGTGGCTAGAATGTGCTTATTACTGAGAACAGAACAAAATTTTTCTCTCTAGATTTGGTAATTTTTTTCCAGTAAAATTTCATGTAACAATCAAATCCTGATTATTCTACCACATTATTGAGTTACAAAGATATCACCTTAAGAACTTCTCATTTCAAATATGGAGAGAAAGGAACCTACTCAAAAAGCTAATGCATATAGGTGAGAAGAAGAAAAAAAAAATCAGAAGTCTAGGGACAGAAGTAACCGCCTCTGTAAGAACAATGTTAAAAATAAAAAGTAAAAGGTAAAACAGTACTCCCCCATCCCAATAACACAACAGTTGCTAGAAGCATCAGTTTACTCATGTATTCAATGAAAAATATGTATTTACCGTAGTATCCCTGAAAGACATGTTACGTATTGCGCTTCAGAGATATGAAGAGATAAATGGGGATGAGGCCTCTTACAACAAACAGCAATTTATTTTGATGAAGCTTTTTTCCATATAGAAGACTAGGATTTGACATCTCTCAAGAGTATCTTTCCCGACAACCCTGACACCATGTAGAAAGGGAACAAATGATTCCCTAGGGTGCTTTTGCTAATGCACATGCTTTTCTGATTTTATAAAGTGCTTTTATTCTACTGTGTTGGATAAAGAGATTTATCCAGGATATATCCTAGAACAACAAAGACCTGTGTGATCTATTTCCTCTCATCTCTTGGACACTGTTGGGTGCTCCTCCTCCCTGCTCTAGGCTTAGTGTCCTTCACTCTAGGCGTGGAACATAACAAACCTTGACCTGGTCATTTCATAGGCCTTTAGACTGGGTTTTACTCTTGGTCTGGCATATGGATCTTTATATTTTCTATCACTAACCCTCTTTGTTTCATTCATAGCATTATAAATATCTGTATTTTATTTCCTTTAACGACAGTGTCTTTCCGTGAGGATGGGGTGATATCTTGCCTTTGTGCCATGATTTAGCACAGTATGGAACACAATCTAAACACGCAGGACCTGTGTTGAATAAACTAATACAATTTTTCAATTCATTTTTTGTTGAATTCTCAAACCCATAACTCCACAATAGCTATTATGATCTTATCACTGCCTCTCTCTTTCTCTCTAAGTTAATCTTTCAAAAATCCTCAATTCCCAGCCCATATTCCAGTTGCTCAATGCTTTATTACGACCAATATGACAAGTTCTCTTTTTGTTTCTATACCTCTGCAAAAGCTGTTCCATCTCCCTGGAAGTCTCTTGACATTTCTCTGTCAAGGTAACTGGTACTCATCCATCAAGTGTCAACTCAGGTTGACATTTCCTTGTCCTCCTCGCTGTTCCTTTAGTTTCTTTGACTTCTGAACCACACAGCCATTTTTTTTCTAGACAATCCAGGACCACTTTGATCATACCTCTATCACAACACTTCATTCATTCAAAACATGTTGAAACCTTGTCACATCACAATTCCCACATTAAAATAATTGAATTACACATTCTATGTTTATCTTTACCTTTTCTGTGACTTTAAAAGTTCACTCCTTATAAACAGCTTGGAGAGATTATAAAAGTATTCAGATGTGTAGATTCTGATTTGGTAGAATAAATTATACAATCTATTAAAGATCATGAGAAATAGTTTTCCTCAAAATTAACTGGTCCTGTAAGACTGGATATTTGAAAAGTCCTCTGTGTATTACCATATTCATTTTTTTTCTAAAGAACCAAACTGCTCTCTCCACCCTGCCATGGGAGGACAATGCCATATATTTAAGACTAGGTTGGGAACTCTCACATACCATAAGCATGTACTTAAAATTGCACGAGTGCATTGCCCAGATTTTTTTTTTACACTGATAACATTAAAAAAATGATCCAATCAGATCACCCATGATTCCCTTTTGCTCTCTGCCTCCCTCTTCAAAAAAAGAGTATTTGTGGCTTCTTCCCTTTCTCCCTATTCACTCATATAACATAACCTACTATTAGTAAAAACACCACTACTACCACCACTAGCCAGCACCACTGTTTTCTTCTCCATCATTGGAGGTTTAACTTACCCATTAAACCTTATGATTCCAATATATTATCTCATCTAGTTCTCACAGGGAAATTTTTATTACATCAGGTAAGGAAACTGAGGCTTTGAGGTAAAATCTATTCAAGTCATGTTATTTGCAGTAGTCATGTTCTGTAAAGTGTCTGTGGACACTGAATTAGTAATTACTGAACCACTGTTCCTAGGGGAAATACAGAGCTAGGTTCCTATGAGCCTCTGGTAACATTATTTTTGTAGACCGATCAATAAATAACCTATTTTATGCATATTTCTGATTAAAGACATCTTATTTAATATACATTGTTGATTCATTAACATTGAACTCACAACCAACATGCCTAAATGAAGTTCATCTATAACCCATGCCTAATGAAGTTTATCTACCGCAAGTATTTTCTCCATGAGTTACATCACATCTTTCTTGCATTTGGGAACACTAGACAGTGCCTCAACACTGCCTCTGGGGGCCATCTTAAGTAGAAAAATCAACAAAAAGCACAAAAATTTTAAAAAGTGTGGCACTAAATAGACCATGAAAAAGACCCTTGTTCACAGTAGGAGAGCTGAAACAAGAAGGCAGAGCATTTCCTTGTTCAGCCTCATCTGGGTCAGACAACTCAAATTTTTCACAGCTCTGTGCATGTCTGTGAATGATCATGAAAGCACCCTGAGCAGTGAGTAGGCAAATTTGCAAATGTGCAATTTGCAAATAATGAGGATGAGCTGTAGCTTGTCTGAGATCACAAGCTTTTAAATAGTATTATAAGGACTTGGTTCTGGAATCCATTGGCCTACAGTAAACATGTTCAACATATATACAAAAATAAAAACTTGGTAAAGATCTAATCACCACATTATGTTTTCCTCCCCTATAAATCATGTTGGTGTGTGTGTATGTGTGTTCACATACTACATGTCAAAAATGAGATAAATGACCAATATTTTCTTTATTCTATCACCCAGAGATAAGGAGTTGGAGAACTTCCTTGTAGTTTCTTTTTAGGGATATATCATTTACTTAATTTACATAGTTATGAATATATATTGAGATCCACTTTTATGTCCCACATATAGGATACAATTATGCAAGAAATTATTCAGGGGGCCGACTATATGGCGTCCTGGTTAAGTTCAGCATGCTCCACTTTGGCGGCCCAGAGTTCACAGGTTCGGATCCTGAACACGGACCTACACCACTCATCAGCCATGCTGTGGCAGCAACCTCCACACAAACTAGAAGATTGGCACAGATGTTAGCTCAGGGTGAATCTTCCTCAGCAAAAAAATACATTGCCAGTTAAAATTGAGAAAACAACACAATGTGTACCATTTGAACATCTTTTCATCATATATATTGAAATTATACACAAATATATAGATAGTGTTATAAGAAAAGGACAAATAATGATATATAATTATAAATAAATTATAAATATGCCTTAGAAATGATCATGTTGTTTTATTTTGCTTTTTGAAATTTAACTTGCAATGCATCCTGGAAAATCTTTCCACATCAACAGAAATGTTTATGTGTACTCTCCTTTTCGTGTCCATATTTTATTCCACTTCATAATACATTCAATTAATTTTGCCCATTCCTTACTTTTGGACTTTCAATGTGTTTCCTATTAGAAAGATATCTTTATTAATACATTTTTTAACACTTATAGCTGCTTTTTCCTTCAGTGAATTTGCTGTGTTTAACATCTATATAATTTAGAATTATGATGCAATATTGCTGTATTGCCCCATTTAAGCATTTTAACAAATTTCATGTTCATCATAGAAGTATTAAAATATATATTTTCCAGAACATAAACCAGATATTATGGTAAGCTAAATCAGAGTGTCATTTTAATTTTTGAGTTTATCTAGTTTCTAATGAAGCTTAACAACTTTTATTTGATCTTTTAATTTATTCTTTTGTGAAATGCCTGTTTATGCACTTTGAGTGCTCTTTTTTTTTTAATTTGCCAGATAGTTTTTGTCCTTTAATTGTTTTAATTCAGGTTATTTGAGGTATAATTTATACACAGTAAAATTCACTCTATTTAGTTTAAAGTTTTATGAATTTTGACACTCACACAGTTCTGTAAACACTACCACAATCAAGATATGACAGTTCCATCATGTCAAAAAATCCCTCATGCCCTTAGTAATCAATCCCTCCTCTCATCCCTAACCTCTGCAAACACAAATGTATTTGTTGTCCATATAGTTTTGCCCTGACAAGAAGGTCTTATAAATAGAGTCATACAGTAGAGTCTGTCTTTAGAGCCCTCCTTCTTTCCCTTAACATAATTCACTTGAAATTCATTCATGTTATTGTATGCATCAGTCATCTTTTCCTTATTGATTGACTGAATGATCGGGCAGTAGTATTCCCTTGAATGATATTCTACAGATTTTATTTTCATATTTTCACCAGTTGACAGACATTTGGGTTTTTTCCACTTTCTGGTAATTATGAATAAACTGTGGAAACATTCACATGCAGGATTTTATGTGAACATATGTTTTCATTTCACTTGGTTGAACAACTAGGAAGGGAATTGCTCAGTCATATGATAAGTGTACGCTTAACTTTAAAAGAAATTACCAAATTGTTTTCCAAAGTGACTGTACCATTTTGAATTCCCACCAGGAGGGTATGAGAGTTCAAGTTGCTTACCATCCTCACTAGCACTTAGTATTTTCAGTTTTATTTTAATTATCGTTTGGTTGGTTGGTTGTTGTTTTATCCATTCTAATAAGTTTGCAATAATACATCATTGTAGTTTTGACTAGCATTTCCTTACTAACTAATAAGCCTTAGACTATTTTCATATGTTTATTGCTTTTGTTAATGTCACCACTTTTATAATTTAAATTTCAATTGTTCATTGCAAATACATAAAAATACATTGATTTTTGCATATTTTTCTTGTATCCTATAACCTTGTTAATCTCACTTAATAGTTCTAGTAGCTTTTCCTTAGATTGCATTCAATTTTATAAATAGAATATTTTGTCTGTGAGTGTAGACAGTGAGTTTTATTTCTTCTTTTCCACTCTTGATGCCTTTTATTTTTTTTCTTGCATCATTGTATTGGCCAGTACATCCTGTACTATGATGAACAGGGTGATGAAATTAGACATCCATGCCTTGTTCTCAATCTTTGGGGAAGGCCATTCAGTCTTTTATCATTAAATATAATATTAGTTGTAGATTTTTTTGCAGATGCTCTTTATCAAGTTGAGAGAATTTCTTTTTATTCCTAATTTACTGGGAGCTTTATTTTGTTTGTCATGTAAGGATATCAAATTTTGCCAAATTATTTTTCTTTAGTCTATTCACATTGTGAATTTTATTGATTGATTTTCAAATGTTGAACTAAATATATTTTTTATAAGTACAGATGCAATTCTTTATTGTCATATATGCTATAAATGTTGCTCCCAATCTTTCATTATTATTTAATTTTGATTATGGTAAATGTATTTTTGTTTAGTAAAATCTATGATCTTTTATAGTCTTTATCTTGGGTGACATAAACACAATATTTAAGTTTTAATATTATATAATCTCCCATTTAATGTAAGTATCGGAATTTATTTACTCTTTGTTTATTTTAGACTTTTTAGGTTATCACTTTTTCATATTATATATAAACCTGAAGTGTAAATTTTTATGCACATACCCCCCAAATATATATGTTTTCTTTATAGGTGAGATACATATGAGAATTGGGATCAATGAACCAAAATACACTAAATTTTTAAATGACTTTTATATGTATTACATAGATCCTATTCCAAAGAGTGATCTTAGTTCACACTTGCACCAGAAAAATACAAGTTTCTTTTCATGTCACGAAAAATATAAATAGTTTAACAGGATGCCACGTAATTTGGGTCACAAAACCCTGAAAATATGGCACACCTACTTCACATCACCATTTTTCTTGTTGTAATTGAATAGTTTTCTTTAACTTCTATTTTATGTTGGAAACCCAACTCACTTGTCTCTTTAGCTATTAAATTCCATTGTTTGCACATGAACAACTAGCAAAGTGAGGTCTATGAACCATTGTCTTTAGAATGTGTTTATTCACCCACTGCATTATTAAACTCTCTCCTTCATTAAACGGTTGATTGTTTATATTATTTGGAAATAGAAAATGAGAGATTCTAAATTTGTTACAAATATATAGATATTTGTAAAAGGCTGAGAAACACTTCTCTTAAACTTACCTGTGAATCATATATATCATATAATACTTCATATACACAATATATGTCATATATATGATATTACATACTACATCATATATATGAGACAGAATAATAGTTAAGCATTATTTACACAAGAACAGTAAGAAATAGGTCTTTTCAGGGTTCAGGCTTAGAGAGGGTAGGCTACAAAGGCAGTTGTGAGGTGGCATCTGTATTACTTGGGGAAGAAGCATAAGAAGCAAAGGCAGGGCGAGGAGGCATTTACCAAAGCAGATAAAGCAAAGCTGGGACCCTGGGAACAAATGCCCATTTCTGTCACTCACCATCAATCATATGTTTAAAAAGGATATAACAACATAAAATAGCTATGTTTCTAGGAGGTGAGGGTTTTGCATTTAGTGGGATAAGCATCTTAATTTTAAAGAATGAAATCTATGCTTGTCCCCTCTAAATAGCCCTGCATTGACTTTTATCAAAGCTTTCAAGGACAGGAAACATGTCTTTTTTCTTTCAAATTTTATCTTTTTTGCTAACATCTAGCCCAGTGAAGGGATTCATGTGATGAACACGCGATATGTCTCCTCCACAACTTGAGCTGATGGACTTTGATTGAAGTTGATGTTTTCTACCTGATTGTTTCACAATACTTACTCACTTCACCATTCCCCTCACTATTTTCTTGCCACCCCACCCCAAGAGATCTCTTTATTCATTCAATGAATATTTATTGATTGCCTACTGTGTGCCAGGCACTGTTTGGGGCACTGAGTCGACTTTAAATATAATATTCCACTAGATCAGCATGCTCCCAAAACTTTCATTATTTGTGTTCCACTGCATTCTGGACATGATTTTTGAAATATTAGAGGGAGGAGCTAATCCTTCCTTAGTGCTTTTCTGACAGACAAGAATAAATGTGCTTTACATATACTTAATCCTTCCTTACTAATTTTAAATACATTAAATACATTAAAATAAAATTTTATATCACTACCTGTCATGGGCTGAATTGTGCCCCTCCAAATTCATATGTTCAAGTCCTAACCTGAATACCTCAGAATGTGACCTAGTGTGATCATTTAGGGTGGCCCTAATCTAATGACTCTTGTCCTTTATTTATTTATTTATTTTTTGCTGAGGAAGATTTGCCCTGTGCTAACATCTGTGCCAATCTTCCTCTATTTTGTATCTATTTTGTATCTGGCAGCATGGCTGCCGTCAAGTGGTATAGGTCCATGCCCTGGAACCGAACCTGGGCCGCCGAAGCAGAGTGCACCAAACTTAACCACTAGGCCACACGGCTGGCCCCAACTGACTCTCGTCTTTACAGGAAAAGGAAATTTGGACACAGACGTGTACAGAAGGAAACAGTGTGAAGACACGGGGAGAAGACAGGTATCTACAAGCTAAGGAGAGAAGCCTGGTTAGATCCTTCTTTTGTGGCTGAGGAGTGGGAACAAACTCTGCTGACACCTTGATGCTCGACTTCTAGCCTCCAGAAGTATGAGAAAGTAAATTTCTACACTACCATAATTGCAAAATCATTTCTACTTGCAATATAGAATATAATTATTAAAAATAAATGTAAATCTACCAGAATGTTAAATAGTACCTTGAAGGACTTAAAAAAAAATTCTTGCCTCTCAGACTTTTATAATATGCACTGGGTAATAGGGCTTTGGAACGTCATCTAAGAAAATAAGTGTTTACATGCAGTTGGAGACATTCATCAAGGCCACAGTGCCTTTTCCCAAGCAGCTGCTGCTTCCTTTGACATCATGTTCATTCAACTCTATATTTGGACCTGTGTCAGGGTCTGCATTCATTGTATGAGGCACTGAAACGCCAAGGCCTAGACAGCATTTATAACTGGCACAGTACAACTCTCTCCAAGGACCTTTCCCGCAGCCCTAGGGCTGCCTGCATCCAAGAAGCATTGAGGTGAAGCAGGTCCCAGCCCACGCCCTCACTCCTGATCTCCTCCAGCTTGGGCCCCTGCCTGGACACTCCCAAGAGAGAGGCTGAGAAACTGGGCCCCTGGATCCAATTTGGGAAATTGGCTTGAGCCAATAACTGTAGAACAGAAAGGAAAGACTGGATGGTGAAACAGGATACGTAGAAAAACAAGGACAGCAGGTGGTAACATGGGAGGCATTGAGAGGAGAGAAAACTGACTAGGTAAAGGACAGATGAATAGAAAGGGAGATCTTGATTGGGATTTGAATGAGAGCAGCCAGAGAAAAAAATAGAAACATATCCTCCAGCTTTAAAATTTGTGATTTTTTTCCCACCACCTCTCTTTCAGATGCTGACCTTTCTTGGCCTCTTCACCTTTTAAAGTCCACTGATGCCCTTTATCTCAGCCTCTGCTAACCAGGCACGTTCTTCTCTTTTTCTCCCTCACCTCTACCTTGCTCTTCTCTGGTGTCACGAAGAAAAAGAAGAGTGGATTCTGATGGCCCCATTCCAAATGCCATGACAAATAACTACCATTTATGATCCTCTCAAATAATATCTAAATATTTTAAAGCAGTGATTGGCCAAAGCCCATTTCGGATTTCCACAACTATGTAAAAATGTGCTTCCTTTAGAATGAAGGTGGGTGAGGTTGGCTTAGCTTCATATCAGTAGGAGAGTGTGTGCAGTGTCAGCATCTTAACGTCTTCAGGTATTCTTTTTTTTTTTTTTGGTGAGGAAGACCAGCCCTGAGCTAACATCTGTTGCCAATCCTCCTCTTTTTTGCTGAGGAAGACTGGCCCTGGGCTAACATCCGTGCCCATCTTCCTCTACTTTATATGGGACGCCGCCACGGCATGGCTGACAGGCAGTGCGTCCGCGGGCGCCCGGGATCCGAACCCGCGAACCCCGGGCTGCCAAGCGCGGACGAAACCGCTGCGCCACCGAGCCGGCCCCACGTCTTCAGGTATTCTTGATTAAAATGCCCCACCATCTGACACTCACTATTCTACTTTTTATTGTGGTTTCTTTCCAATAATACTTAACATTCATGAAATGCATTCCATCAGTGTATCTTAGTCTTATCAGTGAAAAAATTTCATCACTTTAGGGAAACATAATGAAAACTGTTTTTATAAAGCAAGGTTGACATTGCCATCTTGATTACCCAATGATATACCACTTCTTAAAATGAGCATGGTCCTGAGCCAGAGAAGCTATTAGAAATGTATTCTCAATGTGATTTAATTATCCAACATCTCTTCACTAAAGCACACTAAAAAGTTATTTGCATGTAAATTCTGTTGACAGAGTATTATTCTTACTATAGAACTGTGCATGAGGAAGGACACTTCCAATTACTGTGGAAACATAAACAATAATAGTACTTTTAATGTATTTATTTAAATGTTGATAGGAGAAATATTTCTACAATAACCAGAGTAGACTCACTGTAGCCACGGCTAATTTGGAACCACGCGGATGGCACATCTTAGAGGAGTAGCTTATTTTTTTTGTTTTCATTAATTCCTTTCTTTTCTGGAGAAATTGTTGTTATTGTCATATTTATAGTTACAAATTAATGCATATCAATTCTGGGTCAGCCATTAAGGTATTCTTACATGTCATTTAATCTCCACGATGAGCCTGTGAGTGGTATTACGTTGCACACATAAAATGTGGAGAATGAGGCAGAGAGGTGATGCAGTTGCTGCTAATGGTAAAAGAGAGAGCTGGCATTCAAATCTATGTCTCCAAGCCCCAATCCATTCTTTGTCAGCAATGCAAAAGCCTTTCTCTGTCTCTGTCTCTCCCTTCCTTTTTTAAACATTTTTGTTATTGAGATAAAGATTACACAACATACAATTCACTATTTTAAAGTGTACCATTCAGTGGTTTTTAATATATTCACTTCATTGTGCAACCATCACCACTGTCTAATTCCAGGACATTTCCACCACCCCCATAAGAAACCCAACATCTATTATCTGTAGGTCCCAATATCTCCCCTCATTTAGCCTACTAACAACCACTAATCTTTCTGTCTCTATATATTTGTTTATTCTGAACATTTAATATAAATCGAATCATAAAATATCTGTCTGTTTTCTTTCACTTAACCTAATTCTTTCAGGGTTCATCCACGTGGTAGCATATTACATCACTTCATTTCGTTTTACAGCTGAATAATATTCCATTGTATGGATATATCACCTGTTTTTCTGCGTTCATCAGTTGATGGATATTTAGGTTGTTTTCTAAACTCACTGTTAATAACATAATATCAGGGTGTCCTAAGAACAGTGAAGACTCTGAGATTTTACTTTACTCAACAGCTAACAATTTAGCCTATCATAGATTTATGGATGCTGGCAGAAGACATGAGACCCCTGGATTAGAGACACAGGACTTCATTACTCATGGCACAGCAATCAGCATAAGTGTCCAGTTTGCAGTTCTCCTTGCTATCCAAGTCCCAGGGAGGCACCCAGAGGGGCCTAGATGAGCTGTGTATGGAGCAGATTTGCATCACAACTGAAGAACCTCAGGCTTGGGGAATGCAAATCTTTTATAAGGAGCTGTAAGGAAGTCTGCCCAAACTTCACTCTGAAAGGATCATTATCTTTCTTGTACTAGATAGTAAACCAACTTGCTCTTTCCTCTGGAGGTGACACTATCTGTATCTTCATAGGCTGTTGGCTACACAAAATCCTTGAAAAGTTATCCTAGAACCAAAAGGCAGCTAATGACAATACTCACAAGATTTATGAAACAGAAGAGACCCATGGAAAATTCTCTCCCAATAGTTTGTGCTTCTGTGTGCTTGTCTAGTTTGATGAACAAAGCACCTACCAACAAATAATCTTTGATATTTTATTGGATACATTTAGCCTTTTCTATCAGGGAATATTTTCTTTGATAATTAGCATATGGTTTGCTTTTGAGGAAAAGTGTTAAAAGATCCTATTGATCCCCTATAGGTCAGCATTACACTGAGTTTTTTAAATACATGATTTAATTCCTATGATGACCTATTATTTTTACTTTCCTGTCTTACAAATAAGGAAACAGCAGCTCTGAGAGTTTAGGTGACTTGTATAGATATTCCCAACTAGTAAAGGTAGAATCATTATTCAATGACAGGTCTAAGCTGATTCCAAATATTTTTTCTTTCCACTAATATTCTATAATCCAAAGTGGATTGTTAGTATGGTGAAACAGAGCTTTATATGGAATCTGAAATAGTCAGACTCATTGAAGCAGAGAATGCTGGTTACCTGGGGTAAGGTGGAAGGGAAATGGGGTGATGTTCATCAAAGGCTACAAAGTTTCAGTTATGCAAGATGAATAAGTTCTGGAAATCTAAGGTACAGCACGGGGAGGACAGTTAACAACACTATATTATATACTTGAAATTTGCTAAGAGGGTAGATCTTAAGTACTCCTACCACAAAAGAGAAGAAAATTGTAACGATGTGAGGTGATGGATATGTTAATTAGCTTGATTTTGATGATCATTTCACAATGTATGTGTACATCAAAACACCAAGTTGTACACCTTAAATATATACAATTTCTATTTGTCAATTATACCTCAATAAAGCTGACCAAAAAAAAAGTAAAGTCCTAACAAAAGAGGTAGTTTCCTATAAAGAAATAAAGAACGGTGTGTCCCTAAGAGCACAGGGACAGCTCAAGAAATGTGTCTCCGGTTCAAAGGATTACAAGTATTTGGTATGGCAGAAATAATGGGCAGCTTGAAGGATGATACTGAAAAGTCGCAAATGACCGAGATGATCACCAGAATAAATTCATGTGGCTTTCCAACTGTTTTTGTAAAAACAAATGATGTAAATAACATAATTACATTGAACTTCACTCCATAAAGCAGAAAATATGCTCAAAACTATAAAGATGGACCAAGATCCAAAATTATTGGGCCACTCCCTTACCTCACATTGGCTACTGAAGTACCTTCCAGGAATGCTAAATCTCTGTATGTCACAGTCAGAAAGCCACTCACCTAACCCAATAGTCTTTTTTTTTTTTTTAGCTTGAGGAAGATTAGCCCTGAGCTAACATCTGTGCCAGTCTTCCTCTACTGTGTATGTGGGTCACCACCACAGCCTGGCTGATGAGTGGTGTAGGTCCTTCCCCGGGATCTGAACCTGTGAACCCAGGCCACTGAAGCGGAGTGCACCAAACCCAATCACTATGCCATGAGTCCAGTCTCCCCAGTAGCCGTTTTTACAGGTGAAGAAACTGAGGCTCAGAGAGCTGAAGCAGCTTGCTAGTGTGTAGTGACAGAAGTGGGAGTTGCTCATAAATATTTGAATGTTAGTCCAGCAAAATGTAGAAGTGAGGAAATTTCCAGGTGAAGAGACTTCAATTAATGTCTCTTTAAGGAATTAATCTGTCAAGAAGAAAAAAATAAGGTAATACTTTATTTATACATGACTGTGTGTTTCTGAATTATATCCAGTTGGGGTATTATTGGACATCTTCAGAGAACTGCTTCATTTTTCATTTCCTATTTTTTAGAGAAGATAGGAGACACTCAATAAAGATGTCTTGCAAAAGCGAACGTAATTTGGAGTGAAAAAGGACCCTGTTTCCCATCCCTACCACTTTGAACACTTTACTTAACTTTTTGAGCCTTATATTTCTATCAGTAAAGTGGAGATAATAATAATCCTTAGCTCCCCAAGTTACGGTAGTTATCCAATAATGTAACACCGAGAGAGTGCCTATACGCTAGAATGTGAATCAGGAGACATGGGTTCTAGCTATCGATACGCCACTTACTAGCTATGCTACCTTGAACAAGTCACTAAACTTCTCTAGTCCCCAGTTTGTAAACCCAGAAAAGAGTTTGTCACTGTTTCCTCCAGGGCACTATCAGCGCATAAAATTCCATGGCATTTTATGACCCTCTACCAGGTAAGAAATAGCATCCATTGTACTTTTAAAGGTGTCCTTTGGTCAGATGCTTCAGTGGAAAATCTTCTTCTGATTATTAAAAAATTTTCACAATTTATTGCAAATTTAAAGAAACGGTAAACCCTCTTCATTCATAAAATCATTAGTGTACATTTTGTATCTACCTGCATCAGTATTTTCACTATTTAGCACATAAATAAATGTAGTAGTCAATTCTGTGTTTACAAAGAGATATGATGCAAAGTCTGGGAGAGATCTTTAGTGACGTTTTGTAGTCCCATTTCTTGATGGTGAAGAGCAAGAACTTAATGAGGACAATGGGGAAATCTGAACAAAGTATGAAGGCATTTGGACTGAACTCGTTAAGAGTGTGGTGACCCTTTCTTCTGCTGAGTCCAGTAAAAGGAGTAGAGAAAGAAGGAAGTACAGATGGCCTAGGTGGACTTTGCAGTGGTTCACAAGAGTCTTAATGTCAGATTCTTCTTCACTTACAGCAACAGAATTTGTGGACGCATAATTGGCTCTCTGCCAATATGCAGGGCAGAGTACTGTAAGCCAAAGCCAAGAAGGTTGCATGCCAGAAACAAAAATCACAGAGGGATAACAGAAGTAACGAGGATTGGATTAACATCGATCTATCAGTACTAATGTATTTGTACTTTGCTCAGATCATTTATTCGTTACCCCATCCTGTCTTTTTCTCTAAAATTTTTTCTGCAAGATTCGCTTATAAATATGAGGCCTTAAAAATCTTAAATGTGGACACTATATACTGACTCATATCTATCAAAAAAATCCAAGCTTTGGCTTGTGGCTTCATATTTTACAATGTCACTCTGACTCACAGTAAAATACACTGAGAAAGGTGCAGACACCTGGAAAGGCCCTTTGAATAAGCACCAGTAGTGCCAAGCCTACAATGAATTCATCTGCTGTGGATGCCATCTCATGATCCTAAGGATGTAGCACAATTATACATTGGAAGATGAAACACTGACAAAGACAGTCATTAAAAAAGGCCAGTGACACTCATGTCAATCACTGGTGTACATTGGCACTTGTCTTTATTGACTCACTTTTTTATCATCTTTAAAATGGACATCTGAACAATCTACTTCCAAGTATGTTGAAAATTTGTAATTAAATAATAGATGTAAAATACCATGAAAAGAGCACTATATGGATTTACAAAATACTTTTGTTATAAGTCATAAGCTTTTGTCATAAGCTAGTATTTTTCAAATTTTCTACCTTTAATATCTCTTTTTCTTTAAATATATCATCTAGAGGTGATCATTTGGTGACCTATGATGAAAGGGGCATCCCTGAAAGCTCACTAATGCACTTTGTCTTGGCTGCAAGTCCACTGTTACTTCTCCATGAACGACGGCTCTTACTATTCTAGAGACCAAAGTCTTGGCACTAAATTTGTGTTTTCCCTCAAATATCATTGTCATATCCTGGAATTCATGAATGACTTCTTCACTTCCTTAAATTTCAAAGATTCTACTTTCTATCTCACCTTATCTTTTAATGTTTTCTTCTTGTTGTTTGGTTTTAATATAGGAGCAAACCCAAGTACAGAGAGACATTCATAAACATCAGAGGATGTTCAAAAACACTGCCTGAGCTTACTCATTCCTTGGCAGTGCATTGATTGTCTTGCCATCCTTTTATTTTTAAAATAAATTCTTCTTTTTGGCCATCAGATATCTACAGGTTTTATTTCATCAAAGTTGACTCTCGGCTTGTCTGGCGTTCCCCCATCTCCTGTCCTTCCCCATTCTGATCTCTGTCCTGTGGTTAATATCTTGACTCTTCTCCTGGGAACAACTCTCCTGCCAGCTCTTCACATTTGGCTTGTAGCACCCAGGAGCAGATTTCTTTGTTGGTAATTGGCTTTGCTCCAAAGGAGAGTCAACTGGAACTAAAATCCATTCCTCCCATTCCACTTCACTCTGCCACCCACCAACTCAACGGGATATAGGTATAGTAAGCCCCTGCATAAAACTGCCCCTCAGTCGTGCGACAATTATCATCAGCCTCCAAACCTACCCATCCTTTCCTTCTTCATGGCCTTAATCACGTAATTAAAAGCAGAAGTTTGAAGTCACCCACAATAAGTGGCACACCTGGCTTGGATTTGGGTCAAATAATTTCAATTCCTGTGCCTTTGATTCTGAATAAAGAAAAGGGATAATGTAACCTAATTACTAATATATGTAAATGATTAGCATTGAGCAACTTTCAATAAATGGTAACTGGTTGTCATCGTCATCATCATCTCATCATTTCCAAACCCAGATTTCTTATTCAGCTCAAATGCCACATACCTCCAACTCAGGACCAGGTCGGCAGGTTTCCACTTGGCTGCAGAGTCAGAAAGGAGAGTGTGTGAGACCCAAACCTGTAGACCAGTACTTCCCAAACACTGCTTAACGTTAGAATCACCTGAGGAGATTTTAAAACTTCTCAAGCCCAGACAAGACCAATTAAATCAAACCCTGGAAGTGGGGCCCAAACACCAGTATTAAAGCTCCCTGGGTAATTCCACTTTGCAGCCAAGGTTGAGAGTCACTGTTCTACAACAGCTAGTGAGACTGTTGGGTATAGCTAGAAGCAAGTTGAGAGCTTTCTTACTGCTTTCTGAAAGACACTGATTTGGTTTATGGCAACAGTTTGGCTCACTAGAACAAAGAGCAAGATCAGACAAACAGTTGACCTTCTGAGAAAGAGAAGTAGCTGGTAGACCACCTGGGATAGAGGTTGGTTAACATAGATTTAGAGTGCCTGAGTTTGACTCATCACTCAGTCATTTAATAACTGTGTACTCTTGGCTAAGTTATTTAATGTCTTTAAGCTTCAATCCCCCTTTTTCTAAAGTGAGGATAAAAATAGCAATGAGGTCACAGGTATGTTATGAGGATTAAATGAAATACTTAGTATATATCAGTTACCGTAGATCATATGATATGCACTCATTAAAACGTCCAATCATCATTATTCTTATTACTATTATTCAGAAAGTGGGGAACTAGTTTATCACTTGGTCCTGGTCCTCTAATTTCCTTCTGAGGTCACATGAAAATGAAGTAAATGTGTAAAGCAGCAATTTTTAATGTTATAAAGCTTTGACTCTGAACCACAAACTGGCGTGTTGGGAAAAAGCAAATTGAAATCATGACTCAGGATCAAAGAAATATGCTTTTCTAGAAGATATTATCCCAGACTCCATGCAGCAATCACATTTCTATCAAATCTTCTTCCTATCATGCCTCTCAAATCATATCCCTTTAGAAACAGAAGATTAGGCACATGTGAGTGGAAATGGACTGTAATTAGTATTTGGCTGGTGAACATGATGTAATCTATGCAGAAATAGAAGTATAGTGATGTGCACCTGAAATTTATACACTGTTATAAACCAGTATTACTACAATAAAAAATAATCATAATAAAATTAAATAAATAAAAATATTCATTGCTTTTCAGGTGGGCATATTCTTCATCAGATTAGATGGTCTACGTGGCTGCACCTATGTGCCTGACATTGCGCTAGTCATCCTAGACTTCCAGGGCACATTATCCTCATCTTTCAGGGGCTCAGATATATTAAATAATATGGTCAAGGATGTACTCTAGTCAATGACAGATATAGCATCTGAGCCCAGGGCGGAATGACCCGAAGTTGTACTCTTTCCAGTATAATGCAAAGACAGGGTCAAGAGAAAGGACAGTTGGGCTACAAAAATGGAGAGGAGGAGAGGGATGGCGGTAACATCCTCCTCCTGGCAGCTTTATACTTTTCTTATCATCTCCCCTGCACCGAAGTGCCCTCCTGCTCCCTTCTCCAGCTATGCCTCTGGTGTTGCGGTGCCATTCAATCTGTCAATGTCTCTCTCTCTTTTCTGTAAGAGAAAAAGATAAGCACATTTTCCAAAAGGAGCACAAAGGGAGCTTATATATGTTAGTTGAATAATTATTAGAACTCATAGGCTCTATTTAAAGATTTGGATAAGAGCCTTACGCATGGGACTGAAGATAGAAGAGTGGCTTGTAACTCGGTCTCCCACACTGGCCGCTATTTGCATAAGCAACAGGACGCTGTGTCAGTTTGGGACAGATTAGATTTTTCACAGAGAAGGTTAAGACAAGAACAAGGGATTATGGTATATTCTAATGAAGTGTTGGAATGAGTGATTCTGCATCAATGTAGTTGAATAATTGTCTGCTTGTGGGGGTTTAGATGATATGCCCAATTATATATGCTTTGGAAAAAACCAGAGAGTGTATCAGTGGTGATTGCTATACAGCAACAAGTGAGAAATCATTCATTAAAGCTGCACATTTTGATAGCTTCTGGCTCTCTGAAGTTTTCTGATTTGAAGCTCTAATCACTCCTGCTTATTCTCGACCATGAGTAAATTATTTGAAAAGCTTCAGACACGTTTTACTCATCACGAAAATGTACATTTTCCTCCCAAATAAAAGGAAAATAAAACATTACTTTCAAATGGTAAAATAAAAAAAATCTTGAAAATAAAACAACTTGTGCCTGAAACTAGTTCTGAGCACCATGCTAAATAGGAGAAACTTGACAAAATAAAACAAAATAAAAATTATCAAAGATGTTCATTTGCATTAGGTTATGAATAATTAAAGTATGGAGACCACCCTTGTTCCAGGTTTGGAATTCTAATAATGTTTTGATGCTGTCATATAAATAGAATCTGAATCGTCTAATATCAGACCACATAGAGTAACTTTTCTACAAGTGTGAGAGCATGAGTGTGTGTGAGTGTGTGTATATGATAATCGCCACCACTATAATTATCAATACAACTTAGTGAGCATCATCTAAGGATCTTAGGCAGTTGTGATATAAGAATGAATAAGATACTGCATAACTCTAAAGAACTCATCATTGTCCGGTCTCTTTGGGAATACATTTCCAATTTTGTCCTACTTTGGAGAACAGATGCTACAATATGATTCAGAAGTTGAGGTTTGGTTTAGAGCAAATATCTGCACACATCATCACTCATGGCTGGAACATGTCACGTTTAGAATTCTTTGCACAAATAAACTAGCGTAGCCTTAGTTAAAGGACTCTCAAATAGCGAATAAGAAAAATAATTTTACAAATACAATTTCATTTGATCTTGAAAACATTTCAGAAATCGAATCAATTATTTTGTTGTTGTTGTTCCCATTTTACATATTGGAAAGTGAGGCCCAGAGACTACAAGATTGTATCCAAGGTCGAAGTGAAATAGGAGCACCATCTGTTTATCAAACTCTCTATTCTTTGTTCTCAAGTCTTAATGTTATGGCATGCTACGTACCAAGTAGTCCTCGGTGCTCCAACAGTTCTGCTGAAGAGAAAGCATTAAACTGTCTCATTCAACTGTTCATTGAAAAATATTTACCATGTGACTTCTAGATGCTAGTCATCACCTATATTAAGCAAAGTAGACAAAACTCCCACCCCTCTTGGGGTATGCGTTCCAATTGTAAGAGAAAAAGTGATATGAGTGAACTGCTCCAATAATCTGATACTATTTGGTTTGTTTCCTATAATTATAAATTTCCTATAAATTTGATCCTCATGTACTGAATGTTTTGTGACACATCACGCGGCTATCCTTGAACTAGGATTCAGATGTCCCAGGTTCTCGTTCTGGGAGTACTACTTAGTATGTGGTTTGGTCCCTATTACTCTTACTGTGAACGTCAGTATCCTTACAAATACTGTAACATACAAAGCGATGCCACCTGTCAGGAGCTATCCCACATTGCTCTTGAGAGGATCCACTGAATAGTGATTCTTTGAAGTACCTTTTCACAAGTAAAACATTACATTTATTTGCTGTGAGCCCTTCCAATTCCTCCTATGTTCTTAGGCCTCTAATTATGATAAGCTTTCTTTTTTTGCCCTTCTCTCATTTGTCCTTCGTTTTTCTCCTACCTAACCTAGAGCCAGTCAAGAACACAGAGATGTGTTAGAGACTGATTGTATCTATCCCATGTTAGATTTGTCTTTTATGGACATGTATCAGTATTTGAAGTGTTATGAGAATCCTAATGTCGGTTCCATGTGCTCCAGATTGGTAATTTGGCCATTTAAATTTACTGTTATGCATATGCGTCAGAACACCGTGTTCCACTTTAGCATCTGCTTTATGGCAGAAAAATTAAGGAAGTAGGGTAGAGAAGAATATCTATAGGAGGATGATATCTTCAGAAAAAGTTGCCATATATTCATTTTTATTAAGTTCCGATTACCCAGAATATCCAAATATCATAGGTGAAAATTTTGCACTACCAGATTTTAGTTTTTAGGATTGGTAGATATTTCAATATATAACATCTCTAAAGCCTCTGCAAATGTTAGTTATTCATTTACTATATCTCACTGACAAAGGTTCATAAATTATGAGCTTTGTTTATACATTTGACATCTTATCGATTTTTATCAATTATGTCATAAGCTATGTTAGGGGCTTTGGAATTACCATTTATTAAAACGTTTCAGGGGTAAACCTCTTTCCAGGTTGCAACTTGATCTAATCGGGGACTAGCTGATCATGCAGAATAAAAGTCTCCCTAGTGATGGAAGAGGCAAGATTTCCCACTGGGTTCAGTTCACGGGATTCTTCATGTTTTTCCGTTGTCTGCCAGAATTACAGCGCAGAGGAATTTATCTGATTTTGCATTATCAACACTTCTACTTACTTGGAGACAAACATCCAACTGATTTGACCCTCAGTCTCTTCTAGAATATATTTGAGGCTATGGAATGGAGCTATTCAGTTTCCTGGGCTAAGCTGAAACCAGTCAAAATGAAAAGCATAATTTTAATTCACACCCACAGACTCCCTGACAGCATGGTGACTTTACACTCACCATCCGATATCCAGCTTTTTTACACAATTTGCCTCCTCCCTGCAGCTTTGCTCATAAAGGAGACAGCCCTCTCTGAGCAGCAATTCTTTCATAGTACGTTCCCATGCTGCTAAGCCAGCGTCAGAGTTCAGAACCCAAGGCGTTCCCAGGGCTGGATCATTTAAGGTGAACAACACATCCATTTGTAGACTAAAGCAACCTGGGAGACAAGTGCTGACCATCGGGACTGAGTATTTCTGCAGTAATAAGGCAGTTGACAAGGCTGCCTTCTCAGCAGGGAAACTGGAAGAGTGGCCGCTAATTGCTCTGTTCCAGTAAGCATCCTTTCCTTTCTTTAAAAAAATGTTTTTAATAGATGTTGACAGAGCTTCCCACAGATGTGCATCCTAAGTCCCCTGCCACAGATTTTCCTCGCTGTCCCACAGTTATTTCCCAGAGACTATTTCCAACTCAGGGATGCTCATTTTGAACTCGTCCTCACATTCTAGATGACAGTGGAGAGCATGAAATGTTTGTTTGTTTATTTGTTTTAAATAACCAGAATGGTACTATATTTTAAGACAAAGCCTTTATCAAAACCTTGTTCATTTTTTTTTCTGTCTGAGGGTCTTATGTATAAAATTATATGGCACTCATGCTAATGGCCAAACTCTCTGGGGAGAAATAAGAACACGTTTCATTTTCTTGCACATCTGTTGAAAAAAAGCCTCTCTGATATCAGGGAAAGTTTTTAGGTTATTTGTCCTCCCAAAACTTCTTTCCTAATATTTCATAAAATGCCGAGAGAAAACAACGGTCTCCTTACAGAATCCCCAGAGGCCAGTCTTTTAAAAATATATTGTTAACAGAATGTTTCATAAGTATAACTAGGCCTCTTGAGAAAACAGTGAAAGGCATCGTTGCTATTTAACCAACACATAGAGTGAATTCTCAGAAAAGAATCCCACCCAGGTCTGATTGAACCATGACAACCATTTGCAGTGCGCCTAGAGAGTTCTAAGTTCAGTGCTAGGTGTTGGGGATAATGAGACAAGTAAATCATGTCGCTTATTCTCAAGAACCCAGAACACTAGTGGAGCAGAAGAGGGTGAGGCATGACTGAGAGATAGACCAGGATGGACAGAAGTCATCAGGAACATTCATCTGTTGGTTCTTCATTCATCACACATCTAAACAACATAGTCAGACAACTTATGTTTGAGCACTAGCTAGGCAACCTAAATCCTTCCTGATCTTGGAAAAATTACCTAATCTCTGTGTACTTCAGTTTTCCAGATTTTAAACAAGAATAATTTTAACAGCTATTTCATATGGTCCTTGTTAGAATTAAATGAGTTAATACTTATTTTAATGTAAAATACTCAGAAGAGTGATTAGTGTATAGTAAGCCCTCATTAAGTATCTTGTACCTGCCATATACAAATGCCAGTAGTAATTGTGGATAGGTTTATAATAAAAGACACAACATAGTTACTTACAATGTGATACCTAGGTACAACCAGTAGAAGTGACAAACAGATAAAGAGTTTTTCCAGTGCAGTGTTAAATTGTATGATACTCTTCTAAGTCAAAATGGTAAACAGAGTACATACCTTTGTTTGCATCACCCTCTATCCAAACTCTTAGCAATGATGGATGACATTTGAAATGAGGAAACCAAAATGGTATATCTGCACTCAAATTCAAGTAAAGTATATATATATATATATATATATATATATATATATATATATATATTTAGCGGACAGTTATTAAAAACAAAGAAGAATTAAGAAAACAAAACTATAGTCTTTCTGTTCCTCGTGTCTGCAGCCATACAGTACCGGCTGGTTTGGGTCCTACAGGGTAAAGGAGAAAGAAAATTGCTCAATTTGCTTCAAGTCATGGTCTGAGATGGGAGTTTCCTGACTCCAGAGAAAAAGCTAAAATAAAGGAACCAATATGTTCATGGAATTTATCAACACAGCTTCAGCATCAGGAGCTGGCCTCGTGACAGAGTGCAAAAGAAAGATATTTTCTGGCATATACACACAAGAAAGGTTTTCTACCCACAGAAATTCAAAAGGAAAAGAAAAGCATGAAGGATATATTTTAATATGAATAAAAGTAAACTCAAATCCAAGCCATGAGACAGCCGGAAATGGTGAGCAAATAAATTTAATCACCTCTTAGAGTCAATATATAATTATTTGTGATAAAAACAAAAACGAAAAGCCCGGATGGCTTTAACAGGGAATTATACCAATCGTTTAAGGAAGAAATGATATCAAGCCACAAAACTCCTTCAGAATATAGAAGTAGGAACACTTCCCAGGTCATTTTGTAACACCCATGTTGCATGTTACACTCATAAAACCAGGGTAACTCCTTACAAGGAAAGCAAATACAAGCCAATCTCCCTCATGAGCACAGGTCGAAACTTCCTTAATAAAAATTATAAAATGAATACATCAATATATGAAAAGTTTAACATATCATGATCAAGTAGGATTTGTTGCAGGAATGCAGGTTAGTTTAACATTTAAATTAAAATCAACCAAGGTAATTCATGACGTTAACAGAATGTATGAGAAAAACCATATTGTCTCAAAGTATGAAGGAAATGCATTTGGTAAAACTCAATGATCATTCATGATTTAAAAAAAAACTCTCAGAAAACTAGGAACAGATTGAAATTCCCTTATTTCTAATGGGCGTCTACAATAAACATACCTATTATGACACTCAATGGTGAAAGACTAAGTGTTTTCTTTTTCTTTTACCTTTTGACCCCCTTCACTCATTTCCCCCCCATCCCCAACTCCCTGGTTCTGTTCTCTGTATCTATGAGCTTGGTTTTTTGTTTTTGTTTTTTGGTTTGTTTAGATTCCACAAATAAGAGAGATCATACAGCATTTGTCTGTCTCTGTCTGACTTATTTCACTTAGCATAATGCTCACAAGTCCCATCATGTTGTTGCAAATGGTAAGATTTCATTTTTTATGGCTAAATAATATTTCATCATATGTATATACCACAGTTTCTTTACCCATTCATCCATCAATGGAGACAGGTTGTTTTCATATCTTGGCTGTTGCAAATAAGGCTACAATGAGCATAAGGGTGCACATATCTTTTTGAATTAAGTGTTTTTGTTTTCTTTGGATAAATACCCAGAAGTGGAATTGCTGGATCATATGGTAGTTCTATTTTTATTTTTTTGAGAAAATTCCATACTGTTTTCCATAATGGCTGCACCAATTGACATTCCCACCAACAGTGCACAGGATTCCCTTTTCTCCACATCCTTACCAATACTTCTTATTTCTTGTCTTTTTGATAACAGCCAATCTGATAGGTGTGAGGTGATATCTCATTGTGGTTTTGATTTGCATTCTCTGATGATTAATGATATTGAGCATCTCTTCATATACCTGTTGTTCCTCTCTGTGTCTTCTTTGGAAAAATATCTATTCAGATCTTCTACCATGTTTCAATCAGGTTGTTTCCTTTTTTACTGAGTAGTATGAGTTCTTTATATATTTTGGATATTAGCCCCTTATCAGATATATCATTTGCAAATATTTTCTCCCATTCAGCAGGTTGCCTTTTCATTTGATGATTGATTGATTGTTTCCTTTGCAATGCAGAAGCTTCTTAGTTTGAGGTAATCCCATTTGTTTATTTTTGCTTTTGCTTTTGGTGTCAGATTCAAAAAATCATCCCCAAGACCTACGCCAAGGAGTTTACCACCTGTTTTCTCCTAGGAGTTTTATGCTTTCAGGTCTTACATTCAAGTCTTTAATCCATTTTGAGTTAATTTTTGTGTACGGTGTAAGACAGTGGTCCAGTGTTATTTTTTTGAATGTGGCTGTCCAGTTTTCCCAACAGCATTTATTGAAGACAATGTCCTTTCCCCATTGTATATTCTTAGTTCCTTTGTCATAAATCAATTGTGCATATATGTGTGGGTTTATTTCTGGGCTGTTTATTCTGTTCCATTGATCTATGTGTCTGTTATTATGCCAATACCATCTGTGTAAATCACTATAACTTTGTAATAATGTGTGAAATCAGGGAGTGTGATGCCTCCAGCTTTGTTCGTCTTTTTCAATATTGCTTTGGCTAGTCAGGGTCTTTTGTGGTTCCATTCAAACTTAGGATTATTTGCTCTATTTCTGTAAAAATTGGAGTTTTCAATATACAGGTCTTTCACCTCTTTGGCTAAATTTATTCCTAGGTATTTCTTTTTGATGCAGTTGTAAATGGGATTGTTTTCTTAATTTCTCTTTCTGATTGTTATTGTTATTAATGTATAGAAACACAATAGAATTCTACATATTGATTTTGTATCCTGTAACTTTACTGAATTTGTTTATTAGTTCTAAGAGTTTTCTGATGGAGTCTTTAGGGTTTTCTATATATAATATAATGTCATCTACAAATAGTAACAGTTTTACTTCTTCCTTTCCAATTTCAATGCCTTTTATTTCTTTTTCTTGCCTAATGGCTCTGGCTAGGACTTCCAATACTATGTCGAATAAAAGTAGTGAGAGTGGGCATCCTTGTCTTATTCCTGATCTTAGGGGAAAAGCTTTCAGCTTTTCACCATGACTTTATTGTTAGCTGTGGGCTTGCAATATATTATCTTTATTATGTTGATGTATGTCCCCTCTATACCTGCTTTGTTGAGAATTTTTACATAAGTGGATGTTGAATTTTGTCAAATGTTCTTTCCACATCTATTGAGATAATCATATGATTTTTATCGTTCATTTTGTTAATTTGGTATATCACTTTGACTGATTTGCAGATGTTGAACCATCCTTGCATCTCTGGAATATTATTAAGATTGAGAACGTAGGAAGAATATAAACTATCACAAATTTCATTCATCATTGTGATGGAAGTACTAGCCAGTGCATTATTTTTGCCATATTCGATTTGTTGCAAGTGAATCACTAGGTCTAGCCCACACTTAAAGAGAAAGCTTATACAAATGCATGGATACTAGGAGGTGGGAATCATTGGAGGTTGTTTCAGAAGCTGCCTACAGCAGCTAAAAGGCAAATACAATCATTTCAATGCAAGTGCTCAAAAGTCTTCAAAATGCTATACTCACTTATGATTTACAAACAAAGAACAAACATTTTTAGAATCTGAAAATGTGAAGTAGAAGGAAGCTTTCTTAAACCATTAAAGGCATACATTAGCCCATCTGCTATTTAATGGAGAAATTTTATTAAAAATAATTTAAAAACACAGCAAGTTTGGCTTCCATTACTATTTCTATTTCATATTTACTGAATGTACCAAGCGATATAATAGGATAAGTAAAAGAAATCATAGTTATATGAATTGGAAAGTAGAGATTAAAAACCTTTTCAATTTTGTGAATATATGATTGTCTACATATGTTCAGACATTTTGCTTTAAAATAAAAATATGACATTGATGAAAAATTGTGTTGTAGACACCAGTATTAAGAAATTAGAAAATACAAGAGGAAAAAAAACTTTCATTCATAAAGCAACAGCATGTTAGAATATTCGTAAAACTTCTAGGAAAAATGAAAAATATTGAAAGAGTAAAAGTAGAATTGAGTAAATGGGAAGATATAACTTGCTCATGGATGGGAACACTCAATTGTTAAGATAGCAATTCTTTCTAAATTATCCTATAAATGCAATGTGATAGCAATCAAAATCACATTTTAATCCAACTGAATGAGTGTGCCATGAAATTTAAATGGAAGAACAATGTAATCAATGAAATACAAATTAAAACAAATATTAGTTATCATTCTTTATAAACCATTCTGTATGGCCAAAAAATATTCTTTTAAAAAAGCATGACCAATGCTAAAGTTTTTGGGTATGTAAAGGTATCCACTCTCATTAGGCTCA
This sequence comes from Tapirus indicus, assembly GCA_031878705.1. Lineage (NCBI taxonomy): Eukaryota > Metazoa > Chordata > Mammalia > Perissodactyla > Tapiridae > Tapirus > Tapirus indicus. The sequence goes on along the minus strand of CM062927.1, from coordinate 22,845,977 downwards.
TCAACTATACCAGTTTGCCTAGACGGGAAATGGGATTTTCTGTGCTGAAACTGGGGAAGTTCCAGACAAATCAGAAGTCACCGGTCTCTGTAGTGGGACTGTAAATTGTTATAACAACTTTGGAGGGCAATATTGCAATGCTTAGCACTCTACATGGTATATTACTCATAAAAGCAAAAAATAATAACAATAACAAATATTTAGCAAAAAGAGAATGAATCAATTGTGGTATATTTATACAAAGAAATACAATATATTGCAGTATAATGCAATAAAATAAACTAGAATAGTGGTTCTCACACTTCGGTGTATATCAGAATCACCTATAGAAGGCCTGTAATGAAAGGCACAGAGACCCAGGCTTATTGCAGTAGGATAAGACTTAGGCTTTTGCATTTTTTCCAAGTTCCCCAGTGATTCTGATACCCCACTGAATACTGAAAACCACCGAATTATACCTATATCTATCAGCAAAGATAAATCCACACTTAATGTTTGTAGGAGTAGCAAGGTGCAGAGGGCCATATGAAATAAGATTTAAGTCATTTAAACTTTTAAATCCTCCAACACAAGACTGTATTATGTTTAGAGATATTTAAATATGTCTTAAATATTAAAACATGCATGGGAATGATAAACATTAAATTCATGTTTGTGATTACCTTGGTAGAGGTTAATGGAATCAGAGGGATTTTTCCAGGGGGCTTCAACCATGTCTTAAATATCTCATTTTTTCTAAATCAATGAAACTGAAGTAAACATAGCATAATGTTAAGACTCAATGTAGTTAGAAATTGAATATTTGTATATTTGAAATATTTCACAAAATAATTTTAAGAATATAAAACTGTGAATACATTATGATTCCTATTTTGTAAAAACATATTTAACAATTTAAATGTTTATAGAAGGAATGGCATAGCCATAGATTATCATTATCTACTGCTTCATTTTTATCTATTAATTACTGAAAAGTCTCCTTGGGCTATGATTAAGGCAGGCTGATATGATCATGGGTGGTTCTTACTACTTTCTGTTTCATTTTTATGTACTTCTCAGAAATACCGTTAACACAATGAGTTAATAGCATGTGACTAGCTAGAGTTTGCAGGCACAGTTTTCAGATTAGTTTAGGTGACCATAAATGGCTTCTTTTGCTATTTCCCACTTTGTTGTATATAGTATGATAAATACAGGTCAGAGAGTGTACTAGTAACTGTCTTCATTCTTTAGAACTAAACTTTTATCATTAACAGCTTGTAAATGCACAAATCTTCAAATATGAAGGATTAAGGAAATCTTGACCCCTAATCATCATTTGCCTTTGATTAGTAGTCTTCCAACCTGTGGGAATAGGAACATTGCACAATATATATTGACTTTCATGATTAGTTATACAGCATATTGGACATTTTTCAACCAATGGGCTTAATTTGAAAGTAAGTGAAACAGATAGAATATGTCCCAATATTGTCTCATCTAGTGGAGTAGCCTAATAAGTGTCACTACTTATAGAAAAGCTGACAGGAATAGTTGCAAATTAGGCTTTGCAGAGACCATTGGAGTTATCCAGGTACACTGTGGTACGCACAACTTAAAAGTTGCAACAAAGACAAAAAGTCCTCATCAATTATTCAGAAAGGTCATTTTAGATGAGTTTCTGTAGGCTGATGTAAAAGATTGCTTTCTTTCAACTGTCAGTTTGATATGGATTGAAGTTTCAATATTAGGGATCTGTGTAATCTGTTGCAATTTATACTGTTTTTAAGCCTTAAAAATAACTTTCCATAAGCATAAAAATTATACGGGCATGTCTCATTTTATGGGGCTTCATTTTATTGCACTTCACAGATATTGTGTTTTTTACAAATTGAAGTTTTGTGGAAACCCTGTGTCAAGCAAATCTATCGACACCATTTTTCCAACAGTATTTGCACACTTTGTGTCTCTGTGTGACATATTGGTAATTCTAGCGATGTTTGAAACCTTTTCATTATTATATTTATTATAGTGATCTGTGACCAATGATCTTTGATGTTACTATTGTAATTGCTTTGAGGCACCACAAACCATGCCCATATAAGACAGCAAATATAATTGAATAAATGTTGTGTATGTTCTGACTGCTCCACTGACCAGCCATTCCCCATCTTTCTCCCTCTCCTCCCTCTCCATGAAACACAACAATATTGAAATTAGGCCAATTAATAACCCTACAATGGCCTCTAAGTGTTCAAGTGAAAGGAAGAGTCACACATCTCTCACTTGAAATCAAAAGCTGCAAGTGATTGACCTTAGTGAGGAAGCCATGTCAAAAGCTTAGACAGGCCAAAAGCTAGGCTAGATAAGCCTCTTGTGCCAGTTATCCAAGCTGTGAATGCAAAGGAAAAGTTCTTGAAGGAAATTAAAAGTGCTTCTCCAGTGAACATATGAATGATAAGAAAGTGAAACAGCCTTATTGCTGATAATGGAGAAAATTTTACTGGTCTGGATAGAAGATCAAACCAGCCACAACATTCCCTTAAGCCAAAGCCTAATCTAAAGCAAGGCCCTAACTCTCTTCAATCCTATGAAGGCTGAGAGAGGTGAGGAAGCTGCAGAAGAAAAGCTTGAAGCCAGTAGAAGTTGGTTCATGAAGTTTAAGGCAAGAAGCCGCCTCCACAACATAAAAGTGCAAGGTGAAGCAGCAAGTGCTGATGTAGAAGATACAGCAGGTTATCCAGCAGATCTAGATGAGATAATTAATGAAGGTGGCTACACAAAACTATAGATTTTCAATGTAGATGAGACAGCCTTATATTGGAAGAAGATCCCATCCAGGACTTTCACAGCTAGAGAGGAGAAGTAAGTCAATGCCTGGCTTCTAAGCTTCAAAGGACAGGCTGACTCTCATATTAGGGACTAACACAGCTGGTAACTTTAAGTTGAAGCTAATACTCACTTACTATTTTGAAAATCCTAGGGCCCTAAAGAATTATATTAAATCTACTCTGCTTGTGCTCTATAAATGGAACAACAAAGCCTGGATGACAGCACATTTGTTTACAACATGGCTTACTTGAATATTTTAAGCCAACTGTTGAGACCTACTGCTCAGAAACAAAGATTCCTTTCAAAATATGACTTCTCATTGACAATGCACCTGGTCAGCCAAGAGCTCTGATGGAGATATACAAGGAGACTAATGTTGTTTTCATGGCTGCTAACACAACATCCATTCTGCAGCCCATGGATCAAGGAATAATTTTGACATTTAAGTCTTGTTGTTTAAGAAATACATTTCATAAGGCTATAGCTGCTGTAGGTAGTGATTCCTCTAATGGATTTGGGAAAAGTAAACTGAAAACCTTCTGGAAAGAAATCACTATTCTATATGCCATTAAGAACATCCATGATTCATGGGAGGAGGTCAAAATATCAACATTAACAGGAGTTCAGAAGAAGTTGCTTCCAACCCTCATGGATGACTTAGAGGGATTCAGGACCTCAGTGGAGGAAGTAACTGCAGATGTAGTGGAAATAGCAAGAGAACTAGAATTTGAAGTAGAGCCTGAAGATATGACTGAATTGCTGAAATCTCATGATAAAACTTTATAATAGGATAAGGAGTTGCTTCTAATGAATGAACAAAGAAAGTGGTTTTTTTGAGATGGAATCTACTCCTGGTGAAGACTGTTGAAATAACAAAGGATTTATAATATTACATAAACTTAGTTGTTAAAGCAGTGACAGGGTTTTAGAGGATTGACTCCAATTTTGAAAGAAGTTCTACTGAGGATAAAATGCCATCAAACAACATCACATGTTACAGAGAAATTGTTCATGAAAGGAAGAATCAATCGACGTGGCAAATTTCATTGTTATTTTGAGGAATTGCCACAGCCATCCCAACCTTGGCAATTGCCACCCTTATCAGTCAGCAACCATCAACATCGAGGCAAAATCCTCCACCAGCAAAATAGATTATGACTCGCTGAAGGCTCAGATGATGATTAGCAGTCAAGTATTTTTTAATTAAGGTAAATACACTGTTTTTTTAGAAATAATGCTATTGCACACAGTAGACTATAGTATAGTGTAAACATAACATTTATATGCACTGGGAAACCAAAAAAATTGTGTGACTCACTTTATTGCGATGTTAACTTTATTGCAGTGGTCTGGAACCGAACCTGCATTATCTCTGAGGTATGCCTGTATTACAGCAACTTGATGGTGAAGGCAGGAAAACTGACACAGTGTCAGAGATAAAGGAAGTCCATGTTTGTTTGGTTGGGTTTTGGTTTTGAGTTTGCCTTGAGTTTGGCTTTAGTTTAGGGTTGTTTCCTTATTTGTTTTACAGAGGTCAATGTTTATTTATATAGGAATAATTTCAGACTTCTCAGCCAGCTTCAATCCTGGGCTTTCGTGAAAAGGAAACTAGCCTAGTTAGAAAGGAACAGAAGTGGAAGAGCAAGACAACATCTGGAGGAATGAAGAAATAAAAAGTGTTCAAAATAATTTTGTGTTCAAAGTCTCTATCTCACCCCTCACTCACTTTTTCAAAAAATCCTTGAAAGAGAAGGGGAGCAGAAAGGATTTACAACCCAGTCATAAAACGATGTTTGCAGTTGAATGACCTGGAAGGAATTCTGGAAAAATTGTGTAGGTAATGGTGTTACACAATGAAGCACAGAACAAGATTAGGTCTTTTACGATTTACTAAGAACTTGGTTAAGACTGTTGTATGATCTTGGATGAATTCCATGAAAAGAAACATTATACTAAAGGTACAGAAACACATGCTTGAATAATAATGTTTCTAAGATATTAGAACTTTGTATAAGCTTTCATTTAATCTTAAAATTAAATAGAAAAAGACTACTTATTCTCATTAAATTTAAAGCAACACCACATACAGTTTATACTATATTTTTTCCAAAAAACTTCCTGGAAAAGTTGGGGTACTGGATCCAGAGGATGGAATCTGAAGTTATGAAGTTTGGTTGTGGTTGGGAGGGTTATGTATAGGAGGAGAGCTGGAATTTTAAAGGCCGTAGCGTCCTGGAAGCCACACATGGATTAAGAGCACTTTGAAATTAAAGGGAGATGTTCTGCTTGATTTTTGTAAACATTTTTGCAAATATATCTATGTTCATATATAGTTCATTATTTTGCAAAATGTTACTGAACATCTTCTACATGCCAGATTATTCCAGTACTCCAGATACTTCTAGTAACATAAGACACCTCAAAGAGCTTATGCTTGGAAATTTTGGAAGATCTCTTGTTCTCGCTTCCACTCTGCTATTGTCAATTTGGAGACAATTTAGGACAATTTATTCATCAGAATAATCAGAGAGGAAAAACTAGAGATTATTTCTTTGTTTAAAGAGCTCACTCTTGTATGAGTAATTTCTTATCTTCCCTTTCCTTTCAATATCATTGAATTTTTCTAAGTTAAAGGATATGTCCAAATTAATACCTATATTGCCACCTTTATCAGTTTGGCAAAAGTCTCAGTTGGAAGGATTTATAAAAACCTCACAAGAACTCTGGATTTAGTAAGAGTGTGAGAGCTGTAGTTACATTCAAACATCACTTGGAAATCTTCTGAAAAGGCACCAAAGAAAGAGCATTTCTACCTACACTTTCCGTCTTAATTGTGTTATCTAATAAACCTAAGTGTGTGTACCGAAAGTTGAAATTGCCTGTCATCTCCCCAGACTCATCCAGAAAGAAATATCAGTTGTTTCTATTCAACAATTTAGGCTAAATTACTTCACCTTTTAATGGATTTGAGTCACAGCTTCTTTTACTAGTGGATTAGATTTATAGCCCTTTTCAAATACACGTTATCTCTAAATGCTTTGACCTTCGTTAACAACATAGGGATGGAGATCTGAGCTGAAAAAGACTCTGACACTAAATGGAGTTTTCACTGATGTTTAAACTATATCTACGTTAATAGTTAACTCCTTGGAGAGATGTTGCCCTAATGGACTCCCAGAGTTAATCAGTTAATCTACAAGTAGCATGAGAACAATAGTCTTCAACACGGGCTTCACATTATAATCACCTGGGGAGTGTTTAAGATTCCGACATTGAACTCCATCACAGACTATTTAAATCAGGATGACTGGCAGTGGATTCTACGCATCAGTGCATCTCCAAGGAGTCTAACATGCCATCCATTTTGAGAAATGTTGGTATCTAATAGTATTTCCACGTATGTGCTCTAGATGCCTCCTGCATCAACCTCATCTGGGATGCTGGTGCCAACTCAATATACTGAATCAAAATCTGGTGGTCAGAACTGATGTCACTAAGACGATGAAATAGGAAGCTCCAAACCCTCTTTCCCCCATGGAGACACCAACTTAAAAAAAAAAAAAAAAATGGACCAAATTACTTTCGTGAAAACTCCAGAAACCAGTTAAGAAGTTGCGGCACCCAAAGCAAATGCAAAGCCAAGAATAACTTCATCAAAGCAGGTAAGAAGTTCATTGTATTAACTCACTATAGCCCTTCCCCTAGCCAGTACAGTGTAGCATGATCACAAGAAAACTCCCAACTCATGGCTCCTCGCTTAGGAGTGAAAGAGAAGAGTGGAAGGTGCATACAATTCTGGCATTTTGAAGGACTGCCCAACGGTCTGTTTTCTATCTCACCTGATTGGGAGCACTAATGGTAACTGGCAAAGTTTTGATGCTTGGGATCTGATGAGAACAAAAGTGAGCACAATAGATTATTGAAGCACCAGTGAGACTGCCTAACTGCAGAAAGATACCAGGAGATGCAAAAGATCATGAACTCCTGAAAAAGACATGGCAGAATAATTTAACTGGGAAATTACACACATAAGCTCAGAGAAGACATACTTCTAGGAAAGGTTTCAAAGGCCCCCGGAATCTCTAGGTGGGCTTCTGCTGAAAAATCCAATGATTTTTTTGCTCTTAATATCTTGTATGTGATGAAGCACTTTTTTCTGCTGCTTGCAAGATTCTCTTTGTGACTTTTGACTGATTATAATGTATCTCAGTGTCAGCTGCTTTGAGTTTTTCCTAGATGGAGTTTGCTGTGGTTGTTAAAAGTGTATATCCACTTCTTTTCTTAAATTTGTGACAATTTTGCCTATTATTTCTTCAAATAGGCTCTCTGAACTTTTCTCTCTCTCTTCTTCTGAGACTCCTATAATGTATATGTTGGGCTGTTTGTTGGTATTTTAAATCCCTTTGTCTTTCTTCAGTTCTCTTCATTCTTAATTCTATAAGGAAGTGGGATGATATATTCAAAGAGCTAAAAAATAAAACTTGCCAACTCAAAATATTATATCTGGCAAAGCTGTCCTTCAAAAACGATAAAGAAATTAAGACTTTTCCAGATAAACAAACGCTAAGGGAGTCCATTACCAATAGACCAGTCCTACAAGAAATGATAGAGGCCTTTAAGTTGAAGAAAAAGAATACTAAACAGCAACACAAAAGAATATGAAAATAAAAAGCTCTCTGGTAAAGAAAAATATACAGACAAATATAGAACCCTGTAGTCTTATAATGGTGGTACATAAATTGCTTTTTATTCTGGTATAGAATTTAAAAGAAAAAAACCCTAGAAAACTATAAATCTATGTTAATGGATGCATAATATAAAAAGATGTATTTATGACATCAATAACAAAGTGAGGAGTAAATGTTAAGGAGAAGAAATACATCTTCTCTGAGCTTAAATTGTTCTGCCATGTCTTTTTTAGGAGTTCATAATCTTTTGCATCTCCTGCTATCTTTCTGCAGTTACACAGAATACATCACAATAATACATCAAAATTATACATGTGATTGAAGTAGTTATTATTAGTTTAAAATAGATTGTTATAACTTAAAGATGTTTTATGTAATCCTAATGGTAATCACAAAGAAAATACCTATAGAAGATACAAAAAAAGAAACAATAAAGGACTCAAGCCGTGCAACTACAAAGAAATCAACAAAACACAAAGGAAGACAGCAAGAGAGGAAATAGTGACAAAATAGTTACAACACGTACAGAAAAAAATGAATAAAGTGGCAGTAATAAGTCCTTCCATATAAGTTATTACTTTAAATGTAAGTGGATTAAAGTCCCCAATCAAAAGACATAGATTGGCTGAATGCATTAAAAAAAATCTATCTATATGCTATACACAAGACTTGCTTTAGATCTAAAGACACATATAGTGAAAGTGAAAGGATGGAAAAAGGCATTCCATGCAGATGCTAACCAAAAGTGAACAGGTGACCATATTTATATCAGACAAAATAGACTTTAAGTCAAAAACTGTTACAAGAGACAAAGAAGAACATTATATAATTCTAAAGGGGTCAATTCATTAAGAAGTTAATTATAAATATGTATATACACCTAATATCAAAGCTCCAAATATATGAAGTATACATTGACAGAATTAAAGGGGGAAATGGATAGTAACACAATAATAATTGGAGACTTCAATATCCCACTTTCAATAATGGATAGAACATCTAGATAGAATAATAAGGAAACAGACAACTTGAACAACACTACAGCCCTATTGGACCTAACTGATATATGCAGAATATTCCACCCAACAACAGAAACACAATTTTCTCCAGTGCACATGAGAAATTTAAGCAGACTGAAAACATATCAAGTATTTTTTCTGATTACAATGGAATGAAATTAGAAATCAATAGCAAAAGGAAAACTGGAAAATTCACAATTATGTGGAAATTGAACAACATACTCAAACAACCAATGGGTCAGAGAAGAAATCACATAGGAAATTAGAAAATATATTGAGACAAATGAAAACAAAAACACAACATACCAAAAAGTAAGGGATCCAACGAAGCAGTACTAAGAGGGAAGATTATGCCAGTGAACACTTAGGTTAAAAAAGAAGAAAGACCTCAAATCAGCAACCTAAATTTACACCTCCAAGAACTTGAAAAAGAAGAACAGCTAAGCCCAAAGTCAGCAGAGGCAGGAAATAATAACTATTAGAGCAGAAATAAATGAATAAATGAAATAGAGAATAGAAAAACAATAAATAGAAAAATCAACAAAACTTAAGAATTAGTTTTTTGAAAAGATCAGCAAAATTAACAAACTCTTTCCTCTTGAAACAGAATAGACAGCCCAGAAATAAACCCTTGCATAAATGGCCAAATGATTTTCAACAAGGGTGCCAAAATTACACATTGGGGAACAGACAGTCTCTTCCATAAATGGGGCTGGGAAAACTGGATATCCACATGCAAAAGAATGAAATTAGACCCCTACCTTGCACCACACATACGAATCAACTCAAAATGGATTAAAGACCTAAATGTAAGACCTAAAACTTAAAACTCCTAAAAGAAAACATAGAGGAAAAGGTTTGGGACGTTGGATTTGGTAATGATTTCTTGGATATGACACCCAAAGCACAGGCAACAAAAGCGAACATAGTCAAATGGGACTATATCAAACTTTAAAACTTCTGCACATGCAAGAAAACAAACAGAATACAAAGGCAATCTACAGAATGGGAGAAAATTTTGCAATTCAAGGTCAGAGAAGGGGTTAATATCTAGAATATACAAAGAATGTCTGCAATTCAATAACAAAAAAACAAGTAATCCAATTAAAAAATAGTCAAAGGATTTGAATATACAGTTCTTCCAAGAAGATATACAAATTACCACCAAGCATACAAAAAGATCCTTGACATAACTAATCATAAGAGAAATGCAAATCAAAACTACGATGAGATATCACCTCATACTCAGTAGAATGACCACTGTGAAAAGAACAGAAAGTGACAAGTCTTGGCAAGGATGCAGAGAAATGAGAACCCTTGTGTATTGGTGGGAATTTAGAATAGTGCCGCTATTATGAAAAACAGTATGGGGTTTCCTCAAAAAATTAAAAATAGAGATACCATATGATGCAGCAATCTCAATTCTGGATATATATATATATAAAAGAACTGAAGGCAGGATCTCAAAGAGATTTTTGCACATCCATGTTCATTACAACATTATCCCTGTAGCCAAGAGGTGAAGTAACCAAAATGTCTATCCATGGATGAATTGATACAGAATATTTTTCAGTCTTAAAAAAAGGAGAAAATCCTGTCACATGGTACAACATGGATGAACATTGAGGACGTTATGCTAAGTAAAATAAGTCAGTCAACTTAGATGAGATATCTAAAGTAGTCAAACTTGTCGAAACAAAAAGTAGAATTGTGGTTGCCAGGGCCTTGGGGGAGGGGGAAATGGGGAATTGTTCAATGGGTATGGAGATTCAGTTTTGCAAGATGAAAAATTTCTTGAGCTCTTTGTACAACAATGTGAATACAGTTAACACTATTGAACTGTACACTTAAAAATGGTTACGATGGTAAGTTTTATTACATGTGTTTTTACCATAATTAAAATGATAAAAAAAATGAGAATCTGGTGGCCAGGCTTGGGAAATTACATTTTAAAGAAACTTCACAGAGTGGGGGTCCATCAAGATGGTGACATAGCAGGCTCCTGAACTCCCCTCTTTCACAGACACTTTGAATGTACAGCTAAACATGGAGTAATTATCTCCCAGTGAAACCCAGAAACTGGCTGAACAACTCCTACACAACAGGTGACTGAGAATATACCCATATTAAAATGGATAGGAAAGACTGAGACACACTCTTGCCATAATCCACACCCCCGTGCACAGTGCCATGCAATCAGGACGGAACTCCCACCGCCCTGAGGAGTGAAGGGTTAGAACCTCATATTTTGATGCCCCAACTTTTAAGACTCCCAACAAGGGATGGGACCCCAAAACATCTACCTCTGAAAGCCAACAAGGCTTGCATCCACAAGACCCACAAGAAAACAAAGAAGCAGTTGTTAACAGGAACGCGAGCACTCACTGGGGCTCACCACAGAGGGAGCAGGCACGATCGCCAGTCTCCCAGTCTTTCCCTGAAAGGGCTACATTGCATCGTGTGTGGGTCAGGCTGTCTGTGGGTCAGGCTTCTAATTTAGCAGACATCTAGGTATTGGCTGTGATCCTTCCAGGAGACTGGGGAAACTAGTAAACAATTCCCCTGTCATCTCCCTACAGCCTGTTCCAAGTCACCAAAATCTCCCTGGAAGGAGCTTGTACACATGTCTGCATCCCAGCTTTGTTGTAGCCTCGATCACTTGGTTCTGGTAGATCCACGGGGCTTGTATCCACAAGTCCCACAGTACAGTAGCATACAAAGGAGCGCTTCTTACCTGCTATCCCCCCAGAACTCCACACACATGGAGCATCTGAAATTGCTTGCCTCCCAGTCTTTCCCTGAAACAGGTCCATCTGCCTACTTTACAAGCTGTTCCCTGAGGGTCAGGCTTTTATTCATCACACATCTAGGGGCTGGCTGATCCTCCAAGGATGCTGGAGAAGCTGGCAGACACCTGCCCTGCCTTCACCCTTTAGCCTGCTCCAAGTTGCCAGTATGTCTCCGGGAGGAGCTTGTACACACATCGGGTGCCCCAATAGTTATGGCTCCTGCCTGAGAGACAGAACCTGGATCACCTGTTCTGCGAGCAAACTGAGCTTACATTCACGAGTCCCTCAGGACTGTAGCAAACAAAGAAGCAGTTCTTAATGGGCAGGAGCAGCCCCTCATGGCTAAACACCCAAGGCTAGCACAGAGGGCCAAGCAAAAAATGTCCATCTGCCATTTTCTCCCTGTGAGAGGCTTAACTACATACTTTCCCAGCTACTGCTGGTCCATCTTCCAAACAGCCTGCAAGTAAGTGCTGAATTATGATCTCCCTTGTTGGTATACTGACAGGTCTTGGCACACCCTCAACTGCTGTGAGCCACTAAGAGCAAAGAAGGTGCTTTGGACAATAACAAAGTTTTCAGGGACAGCCAGGAGTTTGGGCTGGGCTTATTGACGGGGTTCATCTCCTACAAGAGATCATTCTATCAAGACTAGGAGAGGTGGCCATTTTATCTAATGCACAGAAACCAACACAGAGAGTCAAGGAAAATGAAGAAAAGAGGAATAAGTTTCAAACAAAAGACCAAGATAAATCTCCAGAAACTGATCTTAAAGAAACAGAGATAAGTGATTAACCTGCTAGAGAGTTCAAAATATGGGTTTGATATCTCGTGGTATAGCCATGAACCAAGATGAAAGATCACATGTTAATTGTGATGGTTAAATTTATGTATCAACTTGACTGGGCCATGGGGTGCCAAGATATTTGGCTAAAGATTAAACATTACTTCTGAGTGCATCTATGAGGGACTTTCAGATGAGATTAACATTTGACCTCATCCGTTGAAGGACTAAATGGAATGAAAGGCTGAGTAAGGAAGAATTCTTTCTCTTTGCCTGACTCTCTTTGAGCTAGGACATCAGTCTTCTCCTGCCTTGGGACTCGAATTCAGACTTGGACTTGCATTGGCTTGGAACTTACACCATGGGCTCCCCTGGTTCTCAGGCCTTCAGATTCTGATTAGAACTACAACTTTGGATCACCTGAGTCTCCAGCTTGCTGACTGCAGATCTTGGATTTCTCAACCTCTATAATTACTGCATGAGCCAATTCTTTATAGTATATACACATGTGTGTGTATATATATATATTTGTGTATATATGTGTGTATATATATTTGTGTGTGTGTATATATATATATATGGTCATGCTTCACTTAACAATGAGGATCTGTTCTGAGAAATGCATTGTTAGGTGATTTCGTCATTGTGGGAACATTACAGAGTGTACTTACACATACCTAGATGTATAGCCTACTATACACCTAGGCTATATGGCACTAATCTTGTGGGACCACTGTTGTATATGCTGTCCGTCATTGATGAAAATGTCATTATGTGGCACATGACTTTATGTGTGTGTATGTATATATATATATATATATATATATATACATATATATATATAGTTGTGTATTTTTTTTTCTGTTTCTCTGGAGTACCCGGACTAAAAAATAGAGGAATCTAGGGCGGATGTGGGTCTAGATCTAATATATTAGCCAATATTTATTCAATTCAAGCAGGGAAAACTTACCTCATTTAAGGAAAAAGGGTAATTTACCAGTTCCTGTAACTGACATGTCCAAAGGCAGGTCTGCCTTTAGATAGAGCTAAGTCCAATGATTGAAACAAACTTATCAGATGTCTCTCTCTCTCTCAGTCTCTTCATCTCCTCCCCCTCTCTCTTCTTCTCCCTCTCTCTCTTCTCCCCCCTTCTCAGATTGATCAATGTCTATCATTTATCTATCTATGTATCTATGTATCTATCTGTCTATCTATCTATTATCTATCTAACACAGAGCAATGCTGAGAACAATGTCCCCAATACATAGAACAAAGGCAAGAACAGTGGCCTCTGAAAACCCTAAGGCAATATTTCACCGTATGTAATGCAAATGAAGAGCCTTCATTTGTTTCTCCAAGTTCTCAGGTATCAAATGCAGGGAAGAGTATCTGTCCTATTTTGGATCACCTTAACAATGATCACTGAATGCAGGTAGACCAATTACCTTGATTACCTCATGGAGCATGGTGGGTTGAATTCTGTTGTTGAAAGGGGAAAGGGGACCGTATTCATATCTCCACCACAACAATTTTTAGTAGGAAATGATGCTTCTTCTAAAGCAAGTTTACTGGAAAATAAATACGACATACCACTCCTGGCCTCTTCTGCCTTTGGTGCTGGGATCTAGTCAATTTTATCTCATTGTAGAGATCTGTTTTCTTACTAGGATTACAAAATAAAACGTGTGTTTGTATTGAAGGAGTAAAGAAGCACAAGAAAGAGTCCCTTTGTCCACCATAGAAGAGAAGCAGTGGAAAATAATTTGAAAAATGAAGCTGGGGACAATGTATCAAACTTGTGATTTGTGGAGATTTGCCAACATGGCTCAAACAACTATACATTTAGCATGTGTGAAAATTCCTCTCACTTAGCTTCCTCAGACATTTCTCTTCTCCTTGCCTCCACTGACACAGGCCTGAAAAACCTCTTTTTTTGCCTTCTAATTGATCATCTGCACTATATTTTCTGAAGACCCTCATGTCAACATTAGGCAAGCGAAATGCCAGAGCCATTGCAAATGGAGGAATAAATGCGTAACTTGGACATTTTTATAATAATCACATTAGACAAAAACCGCATTCCAGAGAGTTTTTAATGGGTCTAATAGAGGCCCAGAGACTCAGAGGAGCAGAAGGCTATAGGCCAAAGAATTTCAGCCACCGAAGAAGAAAACTAATGGCCCATTAAAGCACACCCTGGAGTGCTTTACCGTTGTCATTGGAATTAGAATATATATCTTTGTTTTAAAATAGAATGCTGCTTTGATGACATTTTAACATGTTGCCTGCCTTTTCTCCATTGACTATTAGTACCTTAAAAAGTCAAGCAGAAATTACGATACAACAGAAGCAAATTAAACTCTTGATTTCACGGAGAAACTATTTTATGACAGTTAAATTATTTTACAGGGCTATGAAACTACACTATAATCCAATTATTTTACAAAGGAATTTGGATGGTAGGTATTTGGATTGTGGATGAAAATAAAACGTTAATGCAATCCTAAGAATATGACACCGGGAATAACTTTCTATTGATTGACTTCAAATCTTCCAATTAATATACATTTAAGTATCTCTGAATTCCTTTTTATTAGGAGGGTTTTAGCGTTTAAACTGATCCATAAAACTTTGTGTTGGTAATATGTATGTGAAAACTATAAAACTGGTAACATTTTTTTAAACGAAATTTTGTTTGGGTTCAAGAAAATCAGTCTTTGCCTTGAATGTATAACCTTTGAAAATCAATGGTCTGTCCCTCTGCAGTTCGTAACTATAGGATCTTGCTAAATCAAATGAGTTTCAGTCATGCCCCTGCATATTAGTGTAGACATATCTTTTGTGAAGGCCTAGTGACAAGATCTCATCATCAACTCATGTTTAATCGATGTTGATAGAAGGCCTAGAAGACTATAAAAATGACTCCTGAAAAAGATACTTTAAAAACTAGGCTAGGCAAAATATTGAGACCTGATAATCTTGGGTGGTGGGTTTATATGTCATTGCATCATTTTATATTTAACTGTATGAAGAAAACATTATATAATTTATGGCCAATTAGATAAATATATTATGCAGGAGAAATGTCTCAAAATGCAACAATAAATAACAAATGTGACTAAGAATTAAATCCTTAATAATGTATATATTAATTAGCCAATCTTAGTAGAAAAAGCAGTATGGTGGTGAGTAAATAGGAGACTTTGTATGTGACATGAGATAATTCTCACATCTAATTATCAGTGTGTTAACATTCACTGCCTCCACAGGTTCTTATTTGCCAAGATATGTGTGTGTATGCGGATGTGCAAGGTATGTGATGTACGTGTCTCTTTCAATCATTAAATTAAAGTTGAAGTAAAATCTCTGACTAATGGGAGGTCAATCTCGCATATGTGCACATAGACGCAATTTTGAATGATAGCCAGGATCTGCTTGCTTTAGCTCAAACATATATACTCCTAAGAAAAGTGTCCCTATGAGCTGTGTATATTGACCAGCTATATCATCCAGATATCTATGTATGTATATAGCATAGTCTTGATCAAATGCATTTTCTCTTTAGTACAATACTCAACAAATAGAACTGTCCAGCCATAAATATATATTCAGAAAGGGAAGAAAAAAGGAAAGATCACCCAACTGCTTAGTGGAAACAGTTGAACATTTTCCTTCTACATTCTTTTCAAAGCAACATACCCAAAGTCAGGCTGTGCTCCCACATTATATATTTCCTGGAATATTTTGTTGAACCAAATTCTTAATTTATTCATATATGGTCCCCCGGATGACAAAAGAAATTCAGTTTGTGCTATAAATCCCAGATATGGATGGGTTGGCTTAAAAGAATATGAAAAGGTGAAATTGGTAGAACAAGGAGTAAAAAAAAAAGAAAATCCTACAACTATAGTTCATATAAAAACATTCGTGATTGACAGCTGCAAATAGCCTTTCCTGATCTTTGAACAGCACCAAATACTGCTATTTTTCTTAGGCAAACCTTGGTCCTCTTGGAATAACTGCACTCTCAATTTACATGTAATACACATATTTAAATTATAAATATAATGTGGTCCCATAGTCAAATAAAGGTGAATGGCTATTGAAAAAGAGAATTTTGGAGAAGTAGTACATAATAACACTTTCAATCTATAAATTAATCACATTCACATTTCTAATTAGGCAATGCTAACTGTTCCAGGAGCTAATTTTGCTCAATAAATTTGAATTTAATTCACCACAACTCAGAAGACGAAATGGGGAAAAAAGAGCCTTTTATTCATATATTTTTTTAGATGCTTGTAAGTCTGAATATTTTTTCTTTGACAATAATCTGAAGTTTACGCAAATAAATTAGTGAGTAAAGGAGAATTTGGTAAGCTTGTAATACAGATATATTACAAACATAAATATGGTTCGTGTAGCTCTCAGTAGATAATTAATCTTTTAGTAGGTATAAGTAATGGAATTTGCTTGGTGTAAAAGTGGTAACTAAACCCATTTGTTATTTCTATTTATTTCAAGTGACTTACAAGAATGCAATTAAATGCACACTCTCAAACACATTCCCTTATAATTGGTGATTTGACATCATTGACTGTCCATAGATGCATAAGGAGAGATTAGCTATTCTTGAATATCAATTCCCTAAAATTTTAGAATATAGGGAACAGCATATTAAAATATTTTCCTTGTTAATACATTTTGATAATGCCCTTCTACTCTTCATGGTAGTGTCTGTGCAGGAAATAGGCAATGGGATGATAACAGTGATAGGAGGAAGCTGTGCAAGTCTAAACTGGTATTCCAGCTAGGTCCGTGGTCATCACCGTAAGGGGTAGGACTGGAAAGAGGTCTAAGACCAGTGGACCTTAGATACCTGGTTATTGGCATTAAGTTGCAAAACAACTTTGAAGAATTATTCAGGATTTATGAAATGGGAACTGTATTGAATTTGAAATCCATGACTCTAATGCTGGTTTTGGATCTATCGTCCATATGCCACATCATCTAACCCCGCACCCACCCCCCGTACCATGGCAAGTTTTGCTCTCTTTTAGCACTATTTTCAGAGTGTGTGGCATATAACAAATTGCCTTCAAATATGTGGATTTGTATATCTCCAGAATTTTGCCTTCAAATACTCCAAGTCTAGGTCTCCAGAAAGATCATAAATGCACCAACTCCTAAAAAGTACAGATAACCCACAAATGATTGTCTATGATTCCACAGATCTCTAGAATACATTTCTATTCCTTATTTATCATATTTCAATGAGACTGGTTAGTGCTTGTCTCACCTGTTTTCTAAATCCCTTTAATAGAGTATAAATGATGATTCCAGGCCAGAGCCTGAGTTTGAAACCTCCCTCTGCTTGTTATGATAACTGTACAATTATAGGCAGTTTCTTAACCTTCATCTTCCTCAAGATCTTCATATGAAAATTGGGATCATTATAATACACACCCCAAAGGGTTGATATGACAAATCAGTGAGCAACACAGCTTGTACAACACCTGGCACTCAGGAGGTGATCAATAACTTTATCGTTTCTTCAACCTATTATTTGATATTTATCTTTACACCTATCCCGGCATAGGCAATTAATAAATGCATATAGACTGTATAAATAAAACTTCCACAAATAAAAGTAATTCACTAATTTTTTAATTTGTTCGATAAATATTTATTGAGCACTACAATGTGGCAGATATCATTCTAGACAATGGAGCTAGATTATTGAATACAAATTTTTGCCCTTATAGTCTAGGGGGTTCAGCTTATATTCTAGTTGATAGTCTAGTGGGAGTTCAGACAATAAACACACATATAAAAGAGGAAATGAGAGACAGACAGACAGGGAGAGAAAGACAGGGAGAGAGGGAGATTCTAAATGCTGTGGAGAAAAATCAGGAAAATCAAGTTATGGAGTGCCCGGCAGGGATGAGGAGTGCAATTCATAAAGAACATTTTCAGTGGAAGTCTCACAGTGAAGGTTTAGGAAAGACTTTAACAAGGTGATAAAGTTACTTAACCACATGTGTGTAGCTAAAAATTAAAGAAAATTTTAAAATGAGAAGAGTAAATATACATTTAAATGTGCTTTGTTCTCTGAATAAAGCACTGCTGCCACTTTTTGTATAGATCTAATTCTAGGATATTTTCTTTTGTAAACTTTTCCTACACAAGATTAAAAAAATCAAGCCAATTATATGGAGGGAAAAATAGTCAAATCACCTGCCAAGTCAATTCAAAACAAAGGAGTAGGTTGAATCTCTTCTGCTTTCAATTCCTCTCATTTGGCTGCTGTCTGCAGAGGCAAATGAATGTACTCCAAATTATGGTGCCATTGTATAGATGAAACAAGAATCACTTAATGTGTGCAAGGTCCTAAAAGAATCTGAGAAAGCACTCAAGGCTTAACATATTTTCTAATGCAACTCCTTTGTCCAAGAATTTCAGGTCCAGATCACTCTAATTTGCCCAGTTGCAAAGATCTTAGAATGAAAAGAACTAGGCGTTGAGGTGTTGAGCAGCCCCTGTCCAGTCATCAGGTTGGGGAAGTTTATGCCTTTCTCTAATATTCTCCTTCAACATCCTTCTCCCATGGTTTTCCCCAACTCTGAAAGTTCACAGAGCAAATCTGACCAGTCAACCAAATCCTGAAAACTCTTGACAGGTGCTCATTTCCTGTATGATATAGTCAAGTCTCAAATGTTCTCTTTTTGGCTGCCCCGCAGATGGATATCTGGACCGTATCATGCTTCACACATTTCACTCAGCAACTCTAAGCAAGCTGCAGTTTTTGCTTCCGTCTTGACTGATTCTTTCCCATCTGTGTCCTTGCTTCTTGATATTGTACCCCTCACCCTTGAAGATTTAATTCAAACGTTACCTCTTCTAGGAAATC
Organism: Tapirus indicus; assembly: GCA_031878705.1. NCBI lineage: Eukaryota > Metazoa > Chordata > Mammalia > Perissodactyla > Tapiridae > Tapirus > Tapirus indicus. The sequence continues at coordinate 22,826,976 of CM062927.1, read as the reverse complement.
TTCCATAATGATTTCCCCTTCATTTGGCTAGGTTAATTTACCCTGGTTCTGACTGAACTTCACCGTTACTATATTTTTCCATTTTATCTGATATTGTTACATAGTTGCCTATTTATGTATGTCTCCCCCAGGTAGTCTGCAAGCGCAATGAGGGCAAAACCCATGTCTTCATCATCGAGCATCTGTTTTAATAAACATTAGTGTTGGAAAAATATGTCTGTTGAATAGTGGGATATGTACATGAGTGAACCTTCTCCAAGAACCCTGTTTTCAACCTACAAAGAGGCTACTAAGCTCTACCCCAAACTGCTCCCAACAAGTAGAAATAGGATCACAGATACTTCTGAATAAACAGATACATTCCATGGAAGTAAAAATGCTAAACGTGTAGCAAATCTAGCCATATGTGAAAATACATAAGCAAGAAACCAGTACCAAATGAGGGAAAGTAGTTGTAAATAATGTATTTCATAGGAAATTCTTGAAATTGATTAAATTCACTACTGACAATTCTTTGGAAATTCTCTTTTAAGTTATTTAGGAGTCAGAGGTAATATATATGGAGAATATAGTTAGAAATTAGTACAGAGAGGAAGACATGATTAACAGACCATCCCTTCATTATCTCATTTAAAGTAAACTTAAAAATAGGGAAAGTAATTAAATTATTCCAAATGTAGTCTATAAAAACAAAGCACATAGGAGTTTTTAGGCTATAGATTTCAATGAATTATACCACTGTATATTAGAAATTGTCTAACAAACTATATGTTTAGAAAGCATTATATTGTTGTTTGTGGATGAATATAAAATTGGCGTTTTATAAAACCATGCAGGAGAGCTTTCAGAGAACTTACACAATTGCCTAGAAATATTGGTCTTACTATACATAGATTTTTTCAAACACAAGACTACATGGTCAAAATTTGCCAAGAATATATCAAATGTATCGTAGGAAGCTATATGCACCTCCTTCAGATTGGATATAATAAAAGTCTTCTCAAGAGACTGTATCATTTAATTAATACCAAAACATGAGGTAATTTTATTTGTAGTATGTTCAGTGCTATGTTCAGCTATATATATATATATATATATATATATATGTATGTATGTATGTATATACACTATATAATATAGATACTTACACATATAATTTATAATAGACACACATACATGTGTCACACATTGCATTCACTCTTCATAAAAAAAATCTAAGAAATGGTTGTTTTTATCCTGATTTTTACAGAGAAAGGAATGGAGACAGACTCAGGTTAATACTGGCAGATAAGGGATTTGGATCTCACTCTTTCATCCACTTTCTTCTCCACTTTAATTTATCATCCTATTTTATAGGAATTATAAAGTCATAAGGCAGCTATACTTTCTCCACATGTCTTTCTCTTTCCTCCCCTTCTTCCATCCCTCTATGATATATTGCTGTGGCTTCTTTCTGTATATCTGATCTAGGCTGTTATTTGAAGAACATCTTCCAGTGTGAGGTTTGTCATTTTCTCTTCCCTGTAACAACTTATAAGTTGCTTCTTGGTAACAGCTTGCCGACTCTGGTCTAACTTTCAGAGATTTAAAATTCCACTGCCCATCAATAATTAATAATCTCCCAAAAAAGAAAGCATCAGGCCCAGATGATTGTACTAACGAATTCTACCAAACATTTAAGGAAGAAGTGATGCCAATTCTCCACGATCTCCTCCAGAAAATAGAAACAGAAAGAACACTTTTTAATTCATTCTATGAGGTCAGAATTGCCCTGTTATCAAAACTAGATAAAGACATTACAAGAAGGGAAAATACACCAACATCACTCATGAATGTAGATGCAAAACTCTTCAATATTATGAAACCAAATCCAACTATTTATAAAATGAATTATACACCACAACCCAATAGGACTTATTCCAGCTACGTAAGGCTGGATCAACATTCAAAAATCAATTAATGTATTCCACCACATTAACAAGTATAGAATAAAACCATATGATCATATCAGTTGAAGTGGAAAACACACTTGATAAAATCCAACACCCATTAATGATTAAAAAAAAAAAAATCTCTCAGTAAACTAAGAATAGGGGGAAATTCCTTAACTTAAAAAAGAACCTCTGAAAAAAAATCCTACAACTAACATCATATTCAATGATGATGAACTGGATATAATTTGCCTAAGATTGGAAGGAAGGCAAACAACTCCTAGCTAGAGCCTTAAGAAGAGAAAAGGAAATAAAAGATATATAAATTAGGAAAGAAGAAATAAAACTCTCCGTTTTGTAAATGACATGATTATCTATGTAGAAATCCCAAAATATCTACAAAAAGGATGATAAAAAAAAATCCTTGAACCAATAATTTAGAGTAGTAAGGTCACAAAATACAAAGTCAATATACACGAGCCAAGTGCTTTTTGCATAACAGAAATTAATGATTAAAATTTGAAGTTTAAAATAAAAATTATAATACCACTTTTAAAAGCACCTCAAATTGAAATATTTAGGTATAAATCTAACAAAATATGAACACAAACAATATTTAGAAAGAAATTTAGAAATCTGAAGAAATAAATAAAAGAGGATGTAAATAAAGGGAGAGATATTCTGTATTCAAGAAATAAAAGACTAGATATTGTTAAGATGTCAGTTCTTACGAATTTCATCTATAGAGTCAATGCAATCTCAATAAAAATCCTAGGAAGCTAAACTGTAAATATTGACAAAGTGAATCTAAAGTTTATATGGAAAGGCAAAAAACCTAGAATAGTCAACAAAATACTGAAGAAGAACAAAGTTGGAGGTCTCCCACAACTCAGTTTCAAGATGTTGGCAAAATAGTAGACACATAGATCAATGGAACAGAGTAGAGAAATTAGAAATTGATCCACATAAATATAGTCAATTGATTTTTGACATAAAAGCCAAGACAATTCAGTGGAAAAAAGATAGTATTTTCAACACACCGTGTTAGAATATTTGCATATCCAAATGCAAAAATAATAAACCTAGACACAGACATTATACTTTCCACAAAATTAACTTAAAATGGATCATAGACGTAAATGCAAAACACAAAATCATAAAACTTCTAGAAGAAAATATAGTAGAAAACATATGTGACTTTGAGTTTGGTGATCAGTTTTTGGATACAACATCAAAAGCATAATCCATGAAGGAAAAAAAATAAGTTGGACTTTATTAAAATTAAAACTTTTGCTTTATAAAAGGCATTTTCAAGATTATGAAAAGACAAGCCACACAGTATATAAACATATATGCAAAGCGTATATCTGATAAAAAACTTGTATCTAAAATATTCAAAGAACTCTTAAGACTCGACAATAAGAAAACAAATAACACATTCAAAAAACAGGCAAAAGATCTGAACAGACATCTCACCAAAGATTATATACAAATGGGAAACAAGCATGTGAAAAGATGCTCCATGTGCTTTTTGTTGTGGAATTGCAAAGCAAAACAACAATGAGATATTATTACACACCAATTATAATGTCTAAAATTTATAAAAACTGACTGTATCAATTGCTGGTGAGGATGCAGAGGAAGAGGAACTCTCATTCATTGCTGCTGGGTACCACCTCTTCAGAATACAGTTGACGATTTCTTACAAAGCTAAACATAGTTTTACCATACAATCCGGCAATCACACTCCTACTTATGTACCCAACCGATTTAAAAGCTTATGCTCCCACAAAAACCTGCACACAAATATTTATGGCAGCTTTATTCATTATCGCTAAAACTTGGAAGCAACCAAGGTATTTTTTTAATAGGTGAATGGTTAAAGAAAACTGGTATATTCACACAATGGAATATTACTCAGTGATAAAAAAGTAAGCTGTCAAACCATAAAGACACAGATAGTTCAAAATGGATATTGCTAAGTGAAAAAAAGACAGTATGAAAGGCTACATATTGTATAATTCCTGTTATGTGACATTCTGGAAAAGGCAAAACCAAAAAGAGTAAAAATATCAGTGGTTCTTAGGGGTTTAGTAGGATGTAGGAAAGGGGTGAAAAGGAGAAGCATTGTGGATTTTTTTAAGGCAGTTAAATTATTCTGTTTTATACTGAATTTGTGGATATATGATACTATGCATCTATCAAAGCACTGAAATTTACAACACAAAGAGTAAGCCTTCATGTATGCAATTTTTTAAAAATTAGAAGATTGGAGGAAACCCAAGATGGAATGCAGAATGTGACAAAACAATCTAACTGTATTTCAAATGTATACAACAACCTCACTGAATGGAGTGGAAGAAAAAGATGCTGACCTAAGTTATTTTGGAAATGTGTGGAATCTGCAAAAATAAAGTAAAAGGAACTGCACTTAAGCATTGTACCTAGTCAATAAAGTATTTTCCCACAGAAATATGGGTTAACATTTCTGATACGGCATTCATGTCTACTGACTGAAATAATTAAATAAACGTATGGCGGATGGTAGGAGCCAGGTTTCTCACTGTCAAAGGAAGGAGACTAGAATGATCCGTGTGGTATGGATTAGAGTTGGAGACATCAGTATGAATTCCCTTTTAGCTTAGTATAGAAACAGATGGATACATATAGAAATATTGGTAGATATTTGTATATACAAGCTAATATCTCCTTTCTCTCTCAGCTGAGATGGTCTAGAAGTAACTACATCCCAGTAGCAATGAGCACATCGAGGGCCAAGATCTTCATTTCTATCACCATTCTTCAAGAAAAGGAGCCAGAGATCCTTGAGGAAATGGCTGATTCTAGCACTGGGGCAGGAAATATATAAGATGAACCATCTTGTGATACCAGAAAGTAAGGAAGTTCTCAGAAAGAAAAACAAAAACCAAAAACTACAAAGATGGAGGTATGTCAAAGGGCACAAGAGTCAACTGAAAGAGCTCCTAATGGTCAAAGCAAGAACATTTTGAGCAACAAAATATAGTAGATTATAACCCAAAATATAAACTAAATACACAAGTCCATACTGACATACAAATGATTGAATAAATAAATAAATAGGGGAGAAGAGACAAATCTCCATGCAGAAAAATTGCAAGTAATGTATGTAATTAATCACAGGGAGGTGGAGTATACCTCCCCACTCCTCAGGTGTAAGCTGCAGATAGTGGCCTTCATCCAAAGAGTACGGTATGGAAGGGGGCAAGAGAGAGTAAGTTTTCAGTGGAGAAATGTGACAAACACTATCTCAGCCAGGTGATCAAGTTCAGCATCAATATAGATAAGTCACACTGATGGTGTGTACCCTTGACATGGTGTAATGAAAATAGTAATTTATCTCTGTGGTCTTCTCCCCCTAAAAAACCCATAACTCCAGCTTAATCATGAGAAAAATATTAGACAAATCCCAGTAGAGGGACATTCTACAAAAGTCTTAACCAGTACTCCTCAAAACTGTCAAGGTTATCATAAACAAAGAAAGTTTGAGAAACTGTCACGGCCAAAGAGAAGTCTAAGGACACATGACAACTAAATAGAATATGGTACCCTGGATGGGATCCTGGGGCAGAAAAAGGACATTAAGTTAAAACAAATGAAATTTGAAAAGTATGGACTTCAGTTAATACTAATGTATCAATATTGGTTCATTAGTTGTAACAAATATACCACATTAATATAAAATGTTACTAATAGGAAAAACTGGATATGGGATCCACAGGAACTCTTTATACTACCTTTCAATTTTCCTGAAAATGTAAAACTGTTCTGAAAATTAAATTTTGTTTAAAAATTCCAGTGTCCACAATTTGCTAACTCAATCACTACATCTCTATTCCAGATCTCCATGAGAGAATATGTGACCGACCCAGTCCGGGTCAGAGTGCAGTCTGGTTTCAATCAAAGTCATAAGCATGTAGGTCCCATAAGCATGTGGATCCTGGCTTTGTGGATCTTGAGGCTTATGCCCTTTGGAGGATCTGCTTTAAAAAGAACACAATGTAAATACAAATTTGATTATAAATATATATAAGTTAGAGTCCATTCTAGCGTCTTCATAAGGTGCATGCAAGTGAGAGATTCTGAAGCTTAAGCTTCATTAGCATTGTGGTAAATATACCTCTGCAAGTAAAGCTGACATAACAGGGATCTGTACAAAGGCATATGAGTGAAAAGAACATTATTAGAGAAAATAATTGGTGTCTTTCTTTTGTTGGTATCTCTCTCTCTTTACACACACACACACACACACACACACACACGGTTAGACATATCTAATGGTTTTTCATTATAGATTGATCTGAGCAATGACTGCATGTCTACCTCCTAATATTTAGCAAATATTCACTCCCTTATCACCTAACCTGGAGCAATGAGATTTTCCTTGAATCCATGAGACTATGGAATTCAGAGCAGAGTGGAGGGGTTGGCTTTTGACTAAACTTTTCATAGAGATCTTCCATTCAAAGTAACAGTAGGGGAGGCCACAAGTGCAGAGACAGATGAAGGCTTAGTTGTTTATGGGATACCAACAGGAAGAAATATCTGTCTGTTTCTATTTTCTCAGTAGATTATGATTTAAGTCATTAGCTGACAGTGAGATGAGAAGACTGGTATAGGAGCTTTGAGAAGAGATAGGGAGGTATGAAGTAATTGTGGAGAGTGGGAAGACAAAAATTTAGGAATGTATAACTGAATTGCTCAGCAATATTGTATTCATTTGGCATTTGTGATCACAAATTTAACATAAGATTATTTAGCACAATTCTGTGCTTTTCTGCAGCAAAGCTCACCTGCTTAGTGCAGTCGTGTTTATCCTAGGGAGGGATATTTACCAGATGAGCATGGGAGAGGGAGAGAGGGGCAAAGGAATCAAGAGTCTTTGTGAAGATGTGACTACTACGACAGATCTTATTGAGCTACTTGCAATTCACCACACTCCATCTTTCCTGAACTTGGAAGCTTTAAAATCGTTGTTTCTTTTCCCTGAAATAATTGTTTCCTTGGAAAAGTCATGACTAAAAGCTCAGGTTAAATGTCACAGTCTCTTTGCTTCTTTTTCTATTCTCCCAGAGAGAACTGTGTTTCCATCTATCATAACATTTATAATAACAATTCACTGTAATTGTCACATATGTGATATTTCTTATAATTAGTTCATATTAGTTGCAATTATGTTATCATTATTAAAACAAAATAATTGTTGCCATTCACTATGGGCAAGGCACCTTTATTTCATATATTTATTTTTAAGCTATTTATATCCACCTTCATTAGAATGTAAAGGCTATTTGCACCAATACTTTGTCTTGTTCACCAAGATAGTACTTGCCTCATACGGTAGCAGTAGTCACTCAATTATTTTTAATGCATTAATATATGAGTATGTGAATGAATTTCTGCAGGGTATGGATTTCTATCTTACCTTTTGTGAATTCCTGAGCTTTAGCACAGCACCTGCTATTTACAGACTCATAATAAGTGCCTGCTCAATAAGGAAATGAATTTATTAATCTGTACTGCATGTAAAGCTTGATATAGGAGATATATACCCGTTTACTCAATGGGCCTTTCCCATGTGCACCTACAACGTATTTCTTTGCTAGTAGTTCATTTTGTGTAATCATATAGGTTACTCTTGATGTAGTAGACCACTGTAGTTTTTGAAAGAACATTATGGAATTCTTAATAATTGCCCATGTTCTCAAGTACAGTACTGTGGGATATTATGGGTTAAATAATATGAAGATACACATATCAAATGTAGTATTTCTCTTTAGGAAGGCTTATTTTTGGTTTGCTTAAAATCCTCAGGAAGGCAATTATAACATTTCTTTGATTTTGCTGGTAAAAGTGTTGGAACAAATCCTCTTTCAGGTTAATGTAAGTACAATCCAAATACCAGTTGTCATCTTAGTCATTATCTCGGGCATCTGTAAGCATGCTGCACAGGGTGCGTGCAGAATAGGAATATAACAATGGGAAACACTGCAGAGAGATTAGCAATATTTACAAACGAAACCTCTTTATTGAATGACCAACTTTTATCATCTCTGGCAAAGCCACATCAATGAAAGATACTTTAGATTTGATACATAATTTTTCATCAGCTTTTTCTTTTGTTCTTGAGGGATGGGGGTGAGAGAGGATTATATCTCACGGAGAATAACCTGCGGTGGGAATGACCTTCACATTACCTAGAATTGATCTCATGGATAATTATCTTAATTATGCCAGAAAGTGCATTTCTACTGTTAGTCATAACCACCCTTGTAAACATGAAAGTGCCTTTATTGGTAGCATCCAATGTTGTGAGTACCTCACAGGCAGTGCAGAAAAGCTCTAAAAGCCTCATGAGAATTCTTGACAGTGAGCATTTAATGGTGATGTGTGCTTAATAAGGAAGTAAGAAGTCTCCCGCAAATTGGATTCTGGTGTCTTCGATCAATGAATGGTGACCACAACACTTGTATCTTGAGATCTGGGAAAAAATGTATTCTCCAGACTGATAGACATTTCCAGTGAAGAGAGATGAAGAATTAATGTGAAGAAGACCCTGTGAAGCTTATGATCAACTAAAGATTGAAGATTCTCTTTTGTACAAAAACTTAGGGATTCATCTGCTATATTTTCAGACATCTATATTTTATAAGTAATTATATTATTTCTTCCCTCATTTATCTCCTTTTATTTCTCTATATTTTCTATCCCTCTCTTCCTCTCCTCAATTTCTGTAGTCAACAGCCCTGGGTTTGAACAGCTGCTCCATCAATTACAAAGTGTGTGATCTTGAGGGAGTTATTCAATCTACTTGAAACAGCTTCCTCATTTCTAATGGTAGGATTTTCAACTGAATTTGATAAGTTATTAAAACCAACTATTGTTTTTTAGCTGCCCTTTCCATCTCTTCCATACCCCAACCAATTATCTGCCGTTTCTGTCTCCTCCACATCTGAACTCCTCTTTTGTCATAGCACATTTATCTGATTCAAACACATTGTGTGTGTGTGTGTGTGTGCGCACGCACGTGCGTGTGCACATGTGTCTATACAGGATAACTTCTGTTTATTGAGGGCTAGTAATGTTTCAGGCATCCTTCTAACATTTTTACATGGATGATCTTACAGGATTGTTATGAGAATTGAAAAACTTTATGGCTGATCAATTTTAGTTTCAGAGACATCATAAAAACTACCCAAAGTCAGGAATGAAGTAAGTCTCAGAGTTTTATACTAGAAACCAGACTTGCCTGACTCCAATACTTGTGTTGTCAACCCTACACTTCCCATAATATTAGCTAGCCTAACTGAGAACTTATTGACCAAAATCTAGTTGAATGTTATACCTTTTACATAATGTATCTTATGTTAGGCTAATACCTGTACTATTTACCAATTTTAAGGATGAATAATCTATAGATTAATAAAGTTAATTTTTTCAAGTTCTCAAAACTCACAGGCTTGAGCTTTGGCCCCCAAATCACTTTGGGGCAGGCGCTATGTGCAGCAGTGGCTATACAAGTGTGGAGGAGGTGTGGTCTTTTTCCTAATGGGAGAAGTGGACATGCATAAGGTCAAATATTGTGGGAATGAGTGATTTAATTGGGCATAGAACAATATTACTTACGTTTTAATTCTGCCAGTGCACAAGCTGTTAACCTCTTTTAAGCTTCATTAGGCAAATGAAGAGAATAATGCACACCTCATAGGGCCATCGGGAAAATTAAATGAGCTAACATATAGGAAAACATAAACCATTATAAAAATGTGGTGGATCATTGTAATAGAAACACAAGTACACATAAAAATTCCGTGGGAGCACAAAGAAGGTGTTGAAGATTAAATTCCCCGGGAGGCAGCCTACAAAATGGAGGTTAGGACTCAATATTTACTAAAAGAATGTTTTGAGGATTTACCTCTGTAGAAGGGAAGGAACAGATGCAGAAACAGGCAGAAGCTACTGAGCTGCAATGCAGACCAACCCATAAGGAAACCTAGAGCTGTAATGTTCCTTCAGAGTTGGGGTGACGGGGGCAGTTTTTATACACCCATGTTCATCAGTCATTCCATACAGCCTGCCTCTGAAAGGAGGCATGAATTTGGGCAAGGAAATTTTTTTAAATTAAGTCAATCCCTCAGTGAGTGCTGACAGCTGACAGACATCTTCACTTAGCACTCCTAGAAGCTGGGAAAATAATTCTAAATTCCAGACAGGTGATCTGGATTGTGCATCATAGAAAGGAAGGTGTTTTAGTGCCCTGGTTAGGGGAGAAGGGTTATAAAAGGCTACACAGAAGAGGGGATATTTGGTTTGGTCTTAAATTTAGACTTGAAAAATTCTGAAACTTCTATGTACAAACACACACACACATGCACAGTCAATACCCTAAAAAGTAGACATTTTATATATTTTCTCTCATATTGCTTAATATAGAACTGGAGAGAGCTCAGAGATGAATTGTTGCATTCAAGTACTTTTTCTCTCCTGAAGAGGTAATTTCACCTGATAGGATGATAGCCTTTTATGATATATCTGTATTGCTTCTCTGACATCACTTAGACTTTGCAAGTGTGAAGTGTATCCTGAAGGAAATCTCTATTAGCTCATGGACATACCCAGAGGTCACTGATAAATACCAAATATAGCCATTCTTTGAAGAGTTGGCACAACAGTCTGTATTTTTATTCAAGGGCAACTGCAGAAATTTGCTCTTGTGTTGACTTAACTGCTTCTCAATGTCTTTTTTTTTCCTTCCAAATGACCCTGTAACAGATGATCTAAAAGTCCTATCAACTTGTGGTTTGCAGAAGATAAGCTTCCAAAAGCGCTTCCTAATACAAGTTCCCATCAAAAACTTATCTTTACAAACTATGGGGCCACATGAGCATTATGATCTCCTGCTTTATGAGAAACTAAATTCCAAGGAAGGCATTCAGTCAACCTAACTTATCAATGGCATTCTATACTATTATACAACCTTTCTATTTTTCCCTGACGTGCTTACTTTATTAGCTCATAGGTGATAATGTGAAACTACTTCATTAACTTGAGGTTAACCAACAGTCATTTCACTTGGCACTTAATACACAGGAGAAACAGTTTCACTTCATTAAAAAATCTGAACTTAACTGCTGTTAGACTATAATTGCTCCTGACACTGAGGTATCTTGTTTGAGTCACTGGAAATGTTCACTCGCGTAAAAGGGCCCAGGACACAGACCTGATTAAACAGGAAGGAAATGCATTTAAGATGTGCCACCTAGGGGAAGCCCCAAGGATTAAACCCCCATTTTAGCAGAAAGACACCAATTTACATAAAGGTGAGGCTGAACTTACATAAGTTGGAGTAAATAATATCAACTCAACTATACTCACAGATTGGTATTCTGTGGCTCCCTCCACGCTGGGGAGAATTTTAACCTTTCTTTAGTTTATCCCAAGACTAGAAGACATATTATTCTAATATTACAAATACCAGCTACTACATTTAGAGCACTAGCATATAAAACGCACAGCACTCAGCCTGACATGTCGAATCCTATGCATTCGACAATGCAGAGCTGAGAAAACTGAGAGTAGTTTGGGAAATTTTCTAATGTCCCCAGTTAATATGGCATAAGCATTAAAATCAAATACACAAAAGTACGAGTCTCAGCTCTACATTTTCTATCTCTGTGCACAGAATGTTCCTTTTCGCTAACCCATTGCTAATTTGTGTCCTGATTACTTGCAATGACATTTTCCATCCCCGTCAATGCCAGACACAGAAGCTGTGCCTCCAATGCAATTTGAAGGCACTGCTGCAGCTGAGACCCATCCATGTTGTCATAACTGCTGATGACTGGGGTCATAGGCATGGGTGTTCGTAGGAACGTCACCATTTAATCCTGGAAGAAGTCACTAGCTGTTCCAACAGAGTCACTTTGCTTTTGCTGCTCAGAGTGGTTAAAAATATGCTTCCTATTTGTTTTTGTATTTGAGTTTCCTCTCGTAAGAAACTAAGAGTGAGAGCTCAGGTGACAAAGATACGAGCAACAGACAAGGTAGTAGTATTTATATGCAATGCTCCTCACCAAGACATTAATCTGGAACCAAGCTGGATCTGGGAGAAGAGGGAGCTCAGACAAATCAAGGCATTCTGAATTTATCCTATAAACAGGTCTCTAATGGTTTGCTCCTACAATCGTCTCAACTTCAGACGAACCTCCTTAGGTTCTCAACAATATAGCCTGTTGTGGTGGCCAAAAAGAAAGTGGGTGCACTCACTGATATTCAGCCAGCTGGATTAGCTAATATCCCCTTAGTTTTACAACCAACACTTCAGTCACTGAAAAGCTAAAGAATCCATGAATTTACTACAAAAAATCAAACACTGGAGGAATTCGTCTCTAGGTCTGTGAAATACAAAATAAAGGAGTTAGTTTAGCTATTCCTTACAGGCTTTATGCCCCTCGGACCAAACATGTATTTATGACTCAATTGTCAAATAATAAAACTATTTTTCTAATGGCACCGTCCTCCTCTTGACTAACATGAAAAATGGTTCCTCTACGAATATTGATCTTTTAAGTAATGCCTTGTGGTGTGTTTGTGTGTCTCTGTGTGTGCGTGTGCATGCATGTGTGTGTGTGTGTGTGTTGGAAGAAGAGACAGGAAAAGAAGGTGATTTTTGAAAGATTTTTTAAAATGTGGACTTTGGAGTTAGACCTGAGTTCTCCTCATCGTGAACTTGATAGGACATAGATATTAATATATAGACAGAAGCCTAAAAACCTGAATTCTTGCCTAGATGTCTGTCACCAGTTAGCTCTATGATTTGGGGAAAATTATATCACCTTTCTGAGCCTTATCTGCAAAATGTGGATAATAATCATACCTAATTTCTAGAGTTATTGTGAGATCAGAGGGATAATCAAAATAAATCACTTAGCACCTGGCGTTTAAACACACTCAGTCAATAGGTACTATGAATGTCTCCAGAGGTGACCCTTTGTTATTTGGCCTTGTCCCATAATATCTGTGTAAAACTTCTGCTTATGTTACACTGTGCTGAACCAACTTTGGACATTATTTTTTTCCTTTTTGTCCAGAAACCAGTGCTGGATTACCTAACCAGTCACATAAGCATGCTGAAGACACCAGAAAAGCAGGTAAGAAATGCATCCAGAATGTTGAAAGTAACTCATTAACCAACCCATCATATCTTCTTCAAGACACTGCTCATTAAACTGCATGGCAGCCTTAGCTGTGAAGCAGAGACCTCCCAAGGGACACTGTGGGGTTCCATCCCAGGGCAGGAAAGAGACATAATCAGATAGAGGACTCCTTTGGGGCTTCTTTGTGCAAATGCTATAGCATCTTTTTTTTGTAGAGATGCCCTAGCTCTGGGAAAATGACTACCCTAGGTGTGGTAGGGATTAGATAATTTGTCACAGGGATTCTCTGTGTCCTACTTATAACCTGCAGGGGAAAAGGGCACAGGGAGAAAATTACATATGGAGAGCATAGATAAAACCATTATGCTTTGACTTTGGAAAAATTAAAATACAATCATAGCTAACAGATAATTATAGTACCATTAAGGTAATGAGTTAATTATTATGTTAATTGGCAGGTTAATGGAACTCCAATATGGAATTTAAAAGTCTGAATTTAAATAACAAGGAAATAATATATTAAGAATTTTCTCCAGATAATGCATCTTTACAAAAATACAGTTTTTCCCATGAAGAATTCCTCATTACATATTTACTCCCTTTCAACTTTGGAAACACTTAAATAAGAAAACATAGTAGACACTAAAAATATGTTAACGATTGTAGAACCTTTTTAAAGACTAAACATGTGATATAAGATATGATATCATTTGTTTTAAGTTGATTTTTGTCAAAAAAATAATTTAGGTGAAGAATTCATATTTCTCTTATTTAATATCCGTGGCCTTTTGCATTTCTTTTGAGGTTGAATCACACTCATTTCTGCATGGGACCAATCAGTCCGCATGGGACCTTTTCACTTTTGTTCTCATCCATTCAGCTGGTCTACCAGAAACTGTAATCTTGAATGAATAAATCCTGGCTAACTGTTGAAAGTCTGCTTAATCATTAGAAATATCATGGGATTCATAGTTTCAGAGCTTAAATTTCCATGTAGTCTCCAGTTGTAGAAATTTAGAAAAGCCACTTAACCTTTGTAAGTTTGTCTCCTCATCTATAAGATAATGTGTAATGCTGTTGCCAGCAGAGCCTTTACCATAGTTACGGCCATTTAAGGTTACAGATTCCTAAAAAGGAAAGACTTGACTTTCTAAGGAAATCGATCGATTGATTGATCGATAGATAGATAGATAGATGATACATAGATCAAATTTTCCTTTTTGATTTCATAGAAATATGAATAGACATCTCTATTGATTTTTTAAAAATTGGCTTTCTGAATAAGAAAGAAAAGGATTATTACTACAGTATCGCATAACCCTCTGTGGTATAAATATATCTATCACATATATTTGGTCTTTGTCCCCTGTTCCTGGTACAGAGCTTCAAAAAGACCTTTGGAATTTCCTGAGTGAAAGAAGTGTCTTTGTTAAGTTAATGAGGTGACTCCTGCCAGGATCCCTAAATAGCTTAGGATGAGGGCTGGTCGACAGAAAAACCAAGCAAGTAATTCAAGAGTTAGAACTTTCAGGGCGAGGTGTTGGAAACTGAGTTCAGTCATGCGTCCAACGATTTAATCAAGCATGTCTGTGTAAGGAAACCTTGATAAAAACTCTGAACAATGAGACTCAGAGAGCTTCCCGGTTGGTGAACACACTGAAGTAGAGGGATGGGGATGGTGGCACACCCTGGCTCTGAGGACAGGACCCTTCCAGGCCTTGCGCTCTGTGTATCTCTTCCTCTGGCTGTTCATTCATATTCTTTATAGGTAATCCCAAGTATAGCAGTTTCCTGAGTTCTCTGAGTCATTCTCACAAATTGTCAAACCTGAAGGGGGGTTGTAGGAACCCCTGAAATTTTTAGCCAAGCTGGGCAAGAGCACAGGTGGCTTGGGGTCACTGGGGTCTTGAGACTGTTGAGTGAAGTGGGCACAGTCTTGTAAAACTGAGTCCCTTAACCTATGGGGTCAGCGCTAACTATGGTTAGTTAGTGTCAGAATTGAATGAAATTGCACAACACACAGTTGTTGTCAGAGCATTGGTGATGGCACTCACCTTCCTAAAGTGTTCAGCCCATTCTTTTTTATTATTTTTTTTTGCAGGGGAAGATTCGCCCGAAGCTAACATCTGTTGCCAATCTTCCTCCTTTTTTTCCTTCTTCCCCCACCCCCACAAAACCCCAATACATAGGTGTGTATAGTTGTAAGTTCTTCTGGTTCTTCTATGTGAGCTGCCGCCACAGCATGGCTACTGACAGACAAGTGGTGTGGTTCGGCACCTGGGAACCAAACCCGGGCTGCCAAAGTGGAGCATGCCAAACTTGAACCGCTAGGCCATCAGGGGTTCAGCCCATTCTTAACCAAAGAGAGGGGGAAAAAACTCTACATCGTAGATCTTGGATACCTCACTAAGTTCCAGTATCAAAAAGAGAACCAATTCACAGAAACAGTTACTGTACATCAATAAGGGAAACGGTGAACTATTTGAAAACACTGATAATTACCAGTTAAAAACATGCAGGATGTGTGGCTGTAACATTACCATCAGAGCCTCCCTGACTCCACTCCCCAGTCACTTAAGTTTGGAATTCAAAACAGGCCCCAAATTCTAGGGAAGCCCACCTCAATAACTGTAACCTGATATGGAAAGTACAGCCAGTACCTAGTGCATATCAGATTCTTAACAAATGGCTCTTTTTTCTTTTTTTGTCTAGTTGCAAAACCTGAATTTCTGTTGCTCTGGTGTTTTCCAGAGTTTTCAGAACACTGTGTTTGATATTACCAGGTGATCAATTCATATTCTCAGCATTGATGGACGCTACACTTTGCCAACATTCTAATCTAGTCTATAAAGAATGGGAGCCACTGAAAGAGCACTTATCACACATCTTGTTCAGAGACCTTCATGTTCAACACTTGCTGAGCCAAACAACTGCTGAGATACAGAACATTTCATTAGGTGAAAAAAATTCACCAGGCATTGAAATCTTTGTGATGACAATAGAACGCTTGCTTTCTTCAGAAGCTCATTTATTTCAAATGTGCATACCAAAGAAATGCAAGCCTTAGTTGGAATGTATGAAAATGTTACATCACAGATTCTTGCAAGATGGGAGCAAAACCATTTTATCAGAGCTCACTGAGTCCTATCTAAAGCGTTCAGAAGAATCTCTGCAAAGCAAACTCATTGTCAGAAAGAAGACTGAAAGCTGTTGAAGATTTTACAGCAGGTCTTGGTGCCGCTTCTTCAGAAGAAATAAATTAAACAGAAATGCTGAAGCTATTACTAAGATTGCATGCATCTTTTTTTCTTTGCTGTTGGTTTTGGTGGTGGTTTTCATTTTATGCAATGACACTCTTTAGCTTCGAAATCAACAATTAGGTTTTTAATAATCATGCTAACTCATGATTGAGGATAACAATTGACTCTCAATTTAAAGCATCTTAAAATATTTTACCATCCTATTGTAATTTCTTTTTTCCTAAGACGCCACAGTGTTTTAGAATTACCAATGATTCCTCAACATATACCTAGACTGGTGACTTTATTTTCCAATTTTACAAGGTAAAATTAGAGAAAAATAAATGATTACTTTAATATTCACACCTATACATGAAACAGCTGCAGGAAGACTCGAGAAAGGAGCATGATTCAGGTAGCATATGCCATGCAAAGATGTAGAACAAAGGATGGTCTTTCATGGCCTAAAATTTTGTATATCACCTTTCCTGTAAAATGGCATCATTGCAAGATCAAACATATCTGTTTATCTCGCTTGCACCCAAGAGATGCTGTCGTTTGGTATATGAAGAGAGATTGACAATAAGGAGGGAAATGTCATTTCTGAGCAGAGAGAAGTTTAGTATATCAGATCATGAACATTACAATTCACAAGAAGACATACAGGTATCAAATGTTCTTGCAATGGTTGCTCCCACCCCAGTCCTAAGTGGAATGCCAACGTGCAGTGCTGATTTTAGTAGGTTTTTCATCTCTACTGCCATAGTGAATTCCTCTCCAGGCTTTTCTTCCATTTCCAGTTTTTTTCAGAAGGAAACATGAATTGTTTGGAGGTTACTTGAGAATTGTTCTATATAAACTGAACATTGTGAATTTTATATTGCTTTCAAGATCACTGCCCCTCCACACTCTCTGATAGCTCTCTGCAGAGTATCACCAATTTCCTGAGAATTAAGGACACTCTGGGACTTCTCACACTGAATAAGCTACTGCAAATGGCCGCCAAGAGGTTTGACAATCTTTCTGGAAGTCAGACCCAGGGAAATAAATTGGAAGGCAATCCGTCTTTAAACCACCCCACAAGCAGCATTTGAGACTTTTTCTCTCATTTTGCAGCACCTCCAAGAAACTTAAGAAAGAGAGGTGGCCCAGAGAACCCTTGCTGCCACAGGCACTGGGAAAGAGACACAAAGATAATAGTTTCTGTCACAGAACAGACCAGTCTGTGATGGCTTTTCCGCAGGAGTTATAAGTGAGGCTAACACACTCTGTGTGAGTTCTCGCTTGCCTCTGCCACTGAGATGCAGAGAAGCTCATGAATGCTTACTTTCTAGCAACTGCCACAGCTGCTAGACTCCACAGGGAAGAGACGCGACGTGTGTCTTCAGTGTACCCATAGGTAAGAGCAAAACAGGAGAGATATCCTTGCCCATGCTGGGCTTGGAACTCCAGCTGACCCCACACATGCTCAGCATCAATGAGAGCGAGTGTATTCACCTGCTCTGGGTTTCTGCTGTGGTTCCTATCATTGATTTATTTAATTGCTTTTAATTTCTTCGGCCTGGCTGTATTGTATATTTGTTAACTGAGTAAATACATTTCTTTTTGGACTAAATATGTTATTTCTAATTAATCATCTGAACGTAACTGTAGGCTGTAATGTAAGTCCTGAAGATTTATGCCTCCGGTCCACCTGGTTCACGCCCCCACTCCACCGCCACTCTGAGCTCTCAGGGGTTTACAAGACCTCTGACCTCTCACATTCACCTCTTGTTTCTCACTTTTAATTTTTCATCAGATATGGCAAATGATCCTGAATCTTGGTTTTAGACCCTTGACTCACCTCCTAGAGTGTAACTATTTACACAGAACTGGTATCCTTCTGGCTATATCAGTGAATCGATACTCTGTGGGAACTTGTAGGAAAAGGAAATTCTATAGCCCCACCCCGTACCTATTAAATCAGGAATCCTCGGGGGTGGGGCACAGCAATGTGGCTTTTAACAAGACCTCCAGATGATACTGATGAGAACCATTTGGGTGTACAAATTCTCCTACCTTAACCAGCCCTGGTTCCTGAATCCAATGTCAGCACCCCAGCATTAGCCCCTTCCTCATAGGGGCATTAGGACAAGACAGAATGCAAGCAGATGCCACTAAGCTGCAGCTGGAGGCTATGACCATAAAACAAAACTGTAAGCATACCCACTGATCTTTAGCTAGAAACTATGTGTATCATGGTAAGCAGAAATTATGGTCCCAATCCAACAAACTGATATTCATTTTAAGGGATTATATATTCCTATATTGGGGTTGGAAATAAAAGGACAGTAGGAAGGAGAAAAGAAAGAGAGAAGGAAAGAAATGGAAGGAAGGAGAGAAGGGAGGAAGGGAGGAAGGAAGGGAGGGAGGGAGAAAAGGAGAAGAGTGTGAAGAGAGAGAAAGGAGTAAAGCCAAAAGGTTAATGACAGGATGAGGGATATGTGGATTAACAGCAACTTGATTTAATAAGGCATGAGGTTTGATTAAGTTCAAGGACAATCATATGAAGAAAGGTAAAAGTTTCCCAACTCCTTTAACACAAAGGAGTGGTATCCCAAATCTATTCCTTAGTGGAAAGATTAGGCTTATTGCCCTGATGCTCCTAATCATAAATTAGGCTCAATGGCTGAAAATTACAAGGAGGTAATTTCCAGCACATCCTAAGAGAAGTTGTGATCTCACCCAAGAAGGAGTCAACTGTTTGATATGGTTAGGAGTGACCTGTCACTAGAACTATTCAAGGAAGAGTTAAAAATACTCCCGGATGTATTAGGATGTACCTGGAAACAGGAGTGTAGTGAGGGGTGTTCCATTCTAATTTTAAGTTGAATTTTATTTTAAGACAAAACAACTCAGTGTTTAAGAAATATAGGAAGCAGTCATTTCACTAATAGTAGTTTTAATTAATTAAAAAAAACTGGGAATCCATGCATGTTTCATAATTTTATGATTGTAAAACAGGAGTTAGAAAGTGTCTGACACTGGTAAATAAGTTCACTTTTCTACACTACTCTATGTCAGTATAGTTAGAAGAATCCAAAACATGGAGAACCTAAAGGAATCATTGTTGCAAGAGATGACTGCATTGATGAAGGTGGTAGAGGAAGACAGCCTCAAGAGAAATGAATGCATGAAGAGGAAAGAGACTAAGAAGGAAAGTGAGAAGGTGAGTGTGATTAGCGTGAAAGCTGTAAGTCCTGACCTTTCACCACGATCGTAGCTCAACTAGTAGCTGCACATTTAATTGGATCAGTTGGCATCAATGTAGACACAGCATGGTAAAGTGAATGGCGTTGGTCTCCTCCCATGCCCAAGTTAGAGAATTGGTAACCTAAAGAGACAACATAACAGCTAGAATTTAAGTTTCATAAACATTCTTTAATTAAGACAAAATAACTAGACCATGTCTCAAGCCCTTTCCATCTGCTATTCTTGGTGTTGTGAAAAAGAGAAAGCAGCAAATGCCATCTCCGAAGTTACCTTGAGAACCTAGATTTCCTTAGAAGTCCTCTTATGATACAGCAGGAATAAGGTGGACTTTGGGGTCAAAAGAGGTGTCATCAAAACACAATTCTGCCAATTGAATAACTGTGTGACATTGAGCAAGCTCCTTTACTCATTGCAGCTATACTTTATTCATCTGCAAAATGGGATAATAACTTCTGGAAGAGTAAATGAGGACAAGTACACCTAGTTAGTGTGTGGCTGACTAGGAACCTCCCAAAAGGGAGTGAAATTGTGGGTTTTGCTGCCTTCCAGAGCCTGACCCGAAGTCTTTCTGGCTCCGAAACCTTATCCTAGTGGTGTCTCAGAGTAGATGGATTTAGTGTTTCTCACTTACAAAAACTCTCATAAGAGATGAATATGTGCAACTGAATACCTATGGTTGTATATAGGCTGTGACATATAATTACCTAGGAAACTCAATACTGATCTCCATTGGCAAGCTTATTTTAAGAAGCAAAATTACAATCAAAAAGGGGTTTGGTGGATAAGCAATTAGGAGCAGGAAAGGATGGGTTGTGTGTTCTCAGTCTCATGTTTCATGACATCTGGCTAAGAAAACCCAGTTCAGCTGCTTCTGCATAGAAATTGCCTTGAAATGGACTATCATATTTGCCTTACAATGTCCAAGGCACTCTTTTCCCAATGTAGTTTTTCAACGGGTACTGTCTATCTCAATATCCTTGACTCTTTATTCTTTGTTCCCTTTCCTAAGCATTCCCCTTCTAATTGACATAGTCTTTATTTTAAAAAAGACATTATATCATATATTAATTTAAAAATGAATTTTGAAATAAGGCAGACCTAGGTTCTCATTCCAACTCTGCTAAGTTGACGTTTACAACTTTGAAAAAGTAACTTATCTCTTCACGTCTGAGTTTCTTATATGTAAAATATTTTCAGCAACCATGCCTGCCTCATACGTTGCGTTTTGTTTTGTTTGTTTGTTTGTTTTTGTGAGGAAGACCAGCCCTGAGCTAACATCCGTTGCTAATCCTCCTCTTTTTGCTGAGGAAGACTGGCCCTGGGCTAACATCCGTGCCCATCTTCCTCCACTTTATATGGGACGCCGCCACAGCACGGCTGACAAGCAGTGCGTCGGCGGGCGCCCGGGATCCGAACCGGCGAACCCTGGGCTGCCAAGCGCGGACGAAACCGCTGCGCCACCGGGCGGCCCCTCATAGGTTGTGTTTTGGAATAAGTAAAATTGTGTTTGTCTTCTATTTTGGTGCTATCACGATTCCCACTTTACAGACTAGAAAATGCAGATTTATAGAGGTTAAATGACTTACTCAATATGACAGCACTAGAAAGTGGATGATCAAGGATTTGAACACAGATGTAGTGACTCCAAGAGCTACTTGCCTAACCACTGCTCCAGAGAGGAAGCTGTCAGGCTACTCTGTGAAACCTTTTAAAGTAGAGAACAGGCTTGATGGCATAAACCCTTCTGAAGTCTGCCCATCACATAGAATAAGGGGTATAGTGAAGAAAATGTTCTATTTGGCATCTTCCTCAGTACCAGACACTGTCTTTCCTATTGGATCCTTGTGTTTTCATGTTAATCGCTCTTATTTTTACTCCTTTTGCTGCCATGATAAGGAAAAGCTCACTCCTGTTTGTAATGAGAGGAAACCATCTATTTATGATGTCTGAGAGACTCCATTTGAGTTTTAAGTAAACTTTTTTTTGGCTTAATATTAACACAAGTGCCTTCAACTCTACAAAATCCTTCCCACTTGCCTACCCCTCAAGCCCTCCCTGATTGTCTCTGTCCCCCAACCCCCAGCTATGTTGATTGGATAAGAAGGCCTGATGGTACACTGAGATAAATGTGTGTATGGCGTGTAGTAACTGCCACAGACCTGAGCACACAATTGCTATTCACATAAGCCACTCAAGCCGCAACCCCATCCAACTTGTCCTCCCTTCTCCCTAGCCACATGAATACGTTTGCTTCTGTGCTTGGCTTGCTTCCCATTTTTGCCCCAGTCTTCACTTGTGGAGAAGCCCCTTCAATCCAGAATTCTCTGCTCTGTGAGTATTAATAAGTGTTTGCAACCCATATCTCTGGAGTCTACCATGTCATTAGCCCAGGAATCCAGTAAATTCGTGAGTGGGTTATTGCCAGAACCTTTTGTCAATTTAAAATGCTGTTTAAATACCATCTTTGTATTCTTGCACATAGTTCCCTTTTCAAAAGGCTTTATAAAAACCACAATTCTAAAATAAATTCGAAGGGATGGACATCACCTTGAAAACAATATAAAATTCAACACCTCATTAACTTTCTCCTCTCCCCAGAAACCCCTCTTTTCCTCTTCTTTCCTATGTTTGTTGAAGATGTAAAGCTCTTCCTTATTATCCAAGGTATGCCTTACTTCTTTATTTATGAATTTTTGATCACCAATTATGCAGTGGACCAGAGGACATAAAGATTAAACTATTGCTAAGTTTAGTTACCATAGGTTCCATTTCCTTTACCAACTTGGAATCCAACTAGATAGAAGATGTCAATTCTCAGAAGATGTCAATTCTCTTATTAACATTCATTCCAGTTTTTTTTAAACTACTTTTACTATCCAAGTTCAAGGCTTTAATTCTTCACTCTTTTCCTGTTCCAGTAGCCTCCACTTTGCTTCAGTACTACAAATGAACCTCTGACCTTCACCAGGACACATACAGAGAGAGAGAGACAGAGGGCATCCTATACTATTCGCACACATTTCTTCTGTCCTTCTTTATAACTCCCAGTAGTTACCATTGATTACAAAATCAATTTGAAATTCTCTTGCAATTTCAAACCGGTCATTCCAAACACTGCATCCAGCCAGCTTTGTGTTTTTCTATTTGTGGGTTCCCATCTTTTCCCTCTTACTTAGGCTTTCTTGAACAGAATACCCTTTACTATTCCAAATTCATCTAATAAAATCCTATCCTTTCTTTTTTCCCCAATTTTTGATCTTGAAAAATTCTAAGCTTACATCGAAGTTGATGGAATGCTGCAAAGGAGTTTACTACACTGGCTTTCGCTCTCTTTACCCTTACCTCTCTCTATACACATGAATACACACTCGCACATTCACATGTGCACACACGCCCAAGATCCATTGATACTGCATGATAGACATTTTGACACTTCACCCTTAAATAATTCAATATTTATTTCATAAAAACAAAGGCATTATCTTACATTACCACTATAATATGATTACATCTGTCAATCCAGTTTTGATTTCAGTCACTCTATGGTAGATAGTTCTTGTTTACACTGAAATCTTACCATCTTGCGCACCTTGCCGTATACCTTAATACTTTCCTCCTTCAGAACTTACCTTAGCGAATGTGCTTGGAAATGCAGGGGATGTAACACCCATAGGAGGCTACTCTCAACCAACCGGAGTCTTGAAGCACTGGATGAATATCCCAGCCCTTTGTCTTTTGGTGACATTTCTGGAGTGCTTTCTATGCAGCTTGTCAGATAATTCCTAGAGGAATAGTTACCCAGATGCCTACAGTAAACAGTTACATTAAATGTGCACCATTTATATGAGGTCTCTACTTCCCTCTCTCTCTCCATTCCATTTCTCTTCCTGGGATCACCTTTAAAATATACCATCCACACACAAGTTTTTGTCTCGGGCTTTCATTTTGGGAGAATCAAACTAAGACTATAGCACACTAATTTAAAATTGATTTAATATTATTATTTAATATTCAATTTATATTCAAATTTCTTTAATTGTCCAAAATTATTTTCTCTCCAATCCAGGATCCAATCAAAGACCACACATTCTATTTGTTTGTCTTTTAAGCAAAAACACCCCATCTTCATCATTTTGTTTGTTTGTTTTTACATCGCATTGAAAATTTTAAACATTCTAGGCTGGTTTTCTTGTAGAATGTCTCACAATCTGGATGTGCCTAATTTTTTCCTCATGATTATTTCAGGTTAAATATTATATAAGTGGTATTGTATAATTAATGTCAGAAATCATGTCATCAAAGCATGTCAGAAAAAAAATCTTTCCAATTTTTGAAGACTCAGTTCTATCTGATCTCTCTTTTGGGGACCATTTCATTTTGCTCATTCTACAACGATCACATCCTGGATAAACTGTGAAATCCTATAGCATGTGTTTTGTTTCATACAAAACGCTTTGCATGCATACCTGAGCACTCCACCAAAACAATAAGTCCAGGAAAATTCATGAATATATCTTGTTCACCTTTGCAGTCCCTCAAGTGACTTTTGAAATGTTGATGGTTTTCTAATGAGTGAATGAAAATATAAGTAACTTTAATATAAATTTTTAGATGTTATAACTCCTCTCCCAAGTACATTAATTAGCATGGTGATAACATTATTCTCCTTCCCTTAATAATGTATAAGAGAAAATAAACAAGCTTCAGCATAGTTGAGGTCATCTAACCACAGAAAACTAAATACGTTTATCTATATACATGTGTACACACATATGCTCACAATATATACATATACATATGCTCACAAATATATATATCTGTACATATATTTCTATGAGTTTTTGATGCTTCTAGGGAATGAAGTATTTTTTTTTAATTATGAAAAATGGTTTGGTACCTCAGTAATTAAGTATTAAAATTTTTGACATTTTCATCTTTAGAAATGCAGCCCATTCACAACCAGTCATTTGTTAAATTTGGAAACTGTTCATTTTCTTGGTAAGTTTCTCCCTTTCAGGATGTACATACAATGAAAGTTATTGCACCAGGATTTTTTTAACACATCCTATGGAGAAATGAACTTGAAATTCATGTTGTGAAGAAAACAAATTTACCCTCTATCCTAGGTTTTGCAATGACAGGGTATCTTATTGATCTCCCACTCTTTGCTCACCTGCATGGCCATTATGTGCTAACCAAACATTACTTGAATTGGCAGTAGGTTTTTTTTTCTTTCCATATCTACAATAGCACCACAAAACCTGCCATTCAAAGTGTCTCTACAAGGGGCTACCTATTTCAAGTTGTAAAGGAGATTGTATAGAGAGAAAAAGAAAAAGGAAACTTCTGTAAAGAGGAGTATTACTTTCTATTATAATATTACCTTGTCAAGCATTTTATCTTGTGGCTACTTGAGCTTTGAAAGGAATACTGTACTTCAAATTCTCTCCAAAACCCCAATCATTCTAATCTTCCAAAGACTAATGTAGCTAAATAGATTCTCACGGTTATCTATAATATCAGCCATCTTGATGCCATATTTTTCAGTCCAGCCCAGCAGAATTGTAGGAACACTACACCTACCAGCCCTTATAGACTAGCCATAGCCAACCTATAAATTCTGTTTCAATCTTCTATGTCCATCCTTAATTGTTTCGACATCCTACTGTTTCAACTAGCTTTCATCTAGTTTCTGGCTTTTGCTCCCATTTATAGTATGGGCTCCTGCCTTTTCACTGTACTATCTGTATCTGGCTCACCCATATTCTCACTTATGTTTCCTCATCAAAGACTCAGACTTTTTGCAGTCCTCTCTGGTTATCACTGAATGGACTTCCATACTAGGGAACCCATTGGATCTATCAGTCTTTGCCTTGTTTTGTTTTGTTTTTCTTGAAACCTAGCTCCCATATCTGTCCATGGTCAAAGAAATTCAGAGACATGCAAGATTTTTGTTTTGTTTTGTTTTGTTTCCAATCTGCTTTGGAATGGGTGGAAATCATAACTTATATTTGTATAATCATTTAGGAATATCCCTATTTAACATATATTGCAATTCTACTATTTTTTTTTTCGGGTTCTGTGCAATATTCCCAGGATATGGAAACACCAAGCCTTAGTTCTTTAAAGTCAGGTAAAGCATTAATGTCCACTTGTTTTAGAAACAGCGCTCTGAGATATGCAAGGCTTGGATTTTCATCATGATATAGATTGTTAAAAAAGTTAAGCAACGGGTTCAAGGTCATGTGTCCAATAAGTGTCTGTGTGTCTTATCTCCAAACCACAGTAAGTCAAGGGAGATATTGACATCACCCAGCAATCACAAAGATGAATTGACTAGTTCTTTCATATTTTAGTTCATCTTTTCTGGTCCCTAGGCTCTGTGAATGTCAAAATGCACAATTAGTTCTATGACTACGTTAGAAATTCGTTGAGAATGATTGAATTTATTCTGAATGCTACCCACTTTTGTATAAAGCTAAAATGCTGTTGAAAGAAAACTGAATGTTACTTGGGAAGCATTTGCATTTGCTCCAAGAATGCTCACTTTTCAAAAGTAAATCACAAGGCTGTTTGCAGATACCTTGAAAATTTTGCACATAAATCATGAGTTTCCCGTGAAAACTTTGTAATCACATTACAGAATCACAGCTTTAGGGAAATATTTGTTATGTAGTTACCCATATGTGCCTGTGACTGGCAGATGATAGTCTTACTTTATGGGAAGCAATATCTCCCTTTGGTGGTTTATGCATGCATTCAGTCACTGATGCATTCCTTTTTTTCTTCAACATGTTTATTAAGTGTTTACTTTGTACTAAGTTCTCATTTTACTGAAAACTTATGAAGTCAGCATAGGTTTTTACATATAGTCTTGTTACTCAAGGATTTTTATCCTTCATGTAGTCTCTTTCACATTTGAGAAGAAACTCTAAATTTTGTTGTTGTCATTGTTATTAAACTGAACAACTTCCTTTGTCCCCTTGGCTCCTCCTGACACAACTTGGAAAGCCAAAGATGGGAACTAGCAAACTTGAAATTTAGAAAATTGGGAAATTGATGCTAAAGAGATATGAATTTTGTTTCTTTCTAGTCTACTGGGAAACTATTAATGCTTTCAGCTGTTGCCTTGTTTTTCTCAAATCTCCAGAGATTTATCTACTGAGCGTCATGCTTGTTCAGAGGGACAATAAGTTTTATTCTGCAGTTAATGGTGACAGTGGGCAACATGAAATGTTGGCAAAAACAAACAAACAACACAAAAGTTAAAACCAAAGCAATTGTGCTAGGCTGAAAAATGAGTACGACAAAAGAATTCCATGTCCTAATCCCTCAAACCTGTGAATGTTACCTTATATGACAAAATAGGATCTTTTTAGATGTAATTAAGTTAAGGAGCTTGAGATGGAGAGATTATCCTGGATTATCAGGGTGATCCCTAATCACAATCACAGGTGTCCTTATAAGAAAGAGGCAGAGGGAAATTTGATATACACAGAGAGGAGAAGGCTATGCGAAGACAGAGCAGAGAGAGAATTGAAAATGCTAATCTTGAAAATTGGGGTGATGCAAACACAGCCAAGGAATGTCAGCAGCCACCAGCACCTGGAAGAGACAAGGGAGGGATTCTCCCCTAGAGCCTCCAGAGGGAGTGTGGCCCTGCCCACACCTTGACGTTGGCCCAGTGATACCAATTTCAGACTTCTGGCCTCCAGAACTATAGTCGAATAAATATGTGCTGTTTTAAATCGCAAGTTTTTGGTAATTTGTTACAGCAGCCTCAGGAAACTAAAACAGTAATACAACCTAGCCTATGGTAGATGAATATTTTTTAATAAGGACACTGAACAAATACATTGAGTTCATAGGTGAATGGCTAGTGGTTGTGTGACTTTGATAGTTAACAAATTCCCGGAGCAGTATTTTCTTGAACTCTAAAATGGTGGTAAAGTGGAGCCTTTTCCTTCTTCCGGCCATGATGGAGTAACTGGATTTCTTCTCCTACTTTAAAAACTAGAGAACTCAAAAAATACATGTTTTAAAATATAGTGTATTAATAGAAAATTTGATGTTTAACAAGGCCAACAGATCAGTAGATAATTGCCATCAGAAAGACCGTTTGTTACTCACAGTTCTCAAGAGAAGGGGTTCTGCCACACCATGGTCGGGGGAGACGGAGGAAGCACTGGGGTCAGTCAGATGGCAGAGGAAGAGGAGAAACTTTGAGCCGGAGCTTTTATTGTGGTTTCTGCAGGAAAGAACGATTGAAGTGGGGCAAGCAGGCTTAGAATTAGCTAGTTTGAATAATTTCAGTGAGCTCTGGGGCATATGGATTATTCCTTGTTGTCTGGTACGTGACCCTGGGTGATGAGGGCAGGTAGATAGTGGCTCACAGCATAAGAGACCAATACAGGAGGTGGTTGGAATGCGACCTTTGGTTTCGTTGGTTTCTATTTGAAAAGTTCACACCAGGAAGGAGGACTCCTCTTGAGAGGTACAGGCGGTGACAAAGAAGGCAGGAGGCCAAGGCAGGGTGACTCAGGCACATTATCATGTTGTCTATAACAAGGCACGTCCAACATATGCATGTGGGGCAGATGTTCAAGTATCAAGTTTACAGAAGCTAGAGACACAGTTAATACAATACACGAAACAAAGATTTTCAGACATTGTGTAACAGGCAGCATAAGACAATGACCACTCAGAGAAGGGAACAAAGAGGCAAGCCCTATAGTTGTTCCAGCTCAATACTAGGAGAGAATTTAGAGGCCAAAGCACAGAGAAGAGAAAGAAAACGAAGTCCAGATGTTTCATCCAGTGAAGGAGGCAGATGCGAGTGCTGTGGGAAGGCAAAACATGGATTAGGAGAACACTACCCAGAATGAGAGCTCATGAGAACTCCGGGAAGAAACCCATGGAGGCTTTGGCCAAGTACTCATCTCTGCATGCTCATGAGTAAGTGCTGGAGTATGCTCTGTTGGGTTTTTATTCTATATACCAAGTGGTACAATATTATCTGAAGGAAAACTGTGATAAGTTAAGATGTACGTTGTGAACTCTAGAGAAACGATTAAAAATAAAATAAAACAGTTATAGCTAAAATGTCAGTGTGGAGACCAAATGGAATTTAAAAAATATTCTATTAATCCACAAGAAGGAAGGAAAATAGTGTCTTCCTTTCCTTTCTTCTTTTGATTTTACATACATATTTGTATAGATATATATTTTTTGATGAGGGAGATTAGCTCTGAGCTAACATCTGTGCCCGTCTTCTTCCACTTTGTATGTGGGGCACCTGCCACAGCAAGGCTTGATAAGTGGTGCATAAGTCCATGCCCAGGATCCAAGCCTGCAAACCACGGGCTGCTGAAGTGGAGCCCGCGAACTTAACGACTATGCCACTGGGCCGGCCCCCTCCTTTCTTCTTTGGGAAACAAAGAAGAGAGGGGAGAAATAGGAGAAGGAGGACAAATCAAAAAAAGAGAAGAAACAAAGAAGAAAAAAAAAATGTAGCAAGACGAGAGATTTAAAATCAACTGGTAAGAATATTAACGATAAATGGTCAACTTAAAAGGCAGAGATGATCAGATTTGATAAAACAGTAAGACCAAACCATATGATATCTACAAAAACACCCACTTTAATCCACTTTAAACACAAAAATTTTAAAATGAAAGGATGTAAAAGGTATACCATGCAAATATGAATAAAAGGAAAAGCTGGAGTGGCTATATTGATATCAAAGTAGATTTCAGAACAAGTAATATTATCATGAATAAAGAAAGATATTTCATAATGATCAAAGAAAACGTTTTTTCACCAGGAGATTAGGACAAACCTAAATATGTACGCATCTAATAATAGAGCTTCAAAGTGCAGGAAGCAAAATATGAGAGAACTGAAAAGAGAGATAGACAAATCACAACTTTGGGTGGAGATTTCAGTGCTCCTCTCTCAACAATTAGAAAAAGAAATACAAAGAAAATCAGTAAGAATCTCAAAGACCTGATCAACTATCAGTCAAATTGACCTAACTGACATATAAAAAGCATACCACAAAAAAGAAACATTCACATTCTTTCTAACTGCTCACAGAACATTCACCAGGATAGACCATATTTTGAACCATAATCCAAATCAATAAAAGAGGGAAGACACAATTACCAGTATCAGGAATAAAAGGGAAAACATAACCACAGATCCCATGAGCACTGAAAGGTTAACAAGGGAATACTATGAATAATAGCATGCTAATAAATTCAACAATTTAAATGAAATGGAAAGTTTCTTAAAAGACACAAACTACCAAACCTTGCTCAAGCAGAAATAACCTGAATAGCCCTATATCTGTTAAATAAATTAAATCTCTACTCATAACTTTCCCACAAATAAAACTTGTGGTCTAGATGGCTTCACTGGCAAATTCAACTACATATACAAGGACTATTAGTACTAATTCAATATGGACTCTTCCAGAATATAGAAGAAGAAGAAACATTTCTCAACACTTTTATGACACCATCATCATTCTAATGCCAAGATTAGGCAAAGTCATTTCACGAAAACTTCAGACCAATATCTCTCCTGAAAACAAAAGATAAATTCCATAATAAAACATGAGCAAACCAAATCCAGCAATTATAAAAAAAGATAACAAACCATGAACCAGTGAGTTTTATCCTAGGAAGAACAAGTTGATTAATATTAAAAATCAATGGAATTCAACACATTCATATGCTAAAAAATGTGATTATCTCAATAGATGCGAAAAAAAAGTACTTGACATAATGCAACAAAGGAATAAAAGAGAAATTCTTCAACCTGAGTAAGGGTATCCATGAAAAACTGACAGCTAACATCATCTTAATGGTGGAAGACTTCATTCTCTCCTCCTATGATTAGGAATACAGTGAAAACCTCTTCTTATCACTTCTATTCAACATTGTACTGAATCTCCTAGCAAGTGCAAGATAAGAAAAAGACATAAAAAGTATAAAGATTCAAAATCAAGTATAAAAACTATCTTTATTCACAAACGACATGTTTGTTTATGTAGAAAATCTTAGGAAATCCAAAAATTTTACTAGAACTTATAAGTGAGTTTAGTAAGTCTGCATATTTAAAAAAAAATTACAAAAAGTCACTACTATTTCATTATACTACCAGTGAACAAATGGAAATTAAAATGAAAATAATATCATTTACAATGGCTTAAAAATTTATGAAATATTAGGGGGAAATTTACCAAAAAACATGCAAGACTTGTTCACTGAAAACTACAAACAATTCCTGAGAAAAATTAAAGTAGACCTAAATAAGTCAGAAGACTTATTGTCAGAAGTTTTAATATTTTAAGATGTTTCTTTTCCCCAATTTCATCTGTAGATCCAAATGAATCACAATCAATATCCCAGCAAAAAGTTTTTATATAGAAATTAACAGGCTGATTCTAATATTTCAGAACTTTTTCACCACCTGATTTCATGATATACTATAAAGTTAAAGAAGTGTAGGCATTAAGATAGACATTTGGATGATGTGACAGAATAGAGTTCAAAAATAGACCCACGTATTCATCGTCAATTGATTTTCAGCAAAGGTGCGAAGACAATTCAACGGCAAAGGATAATCTTTTCAACAAGGATGCTGTAACATTTGGATAACGATATCCAAAAACTGAACCTCAACCCTTACCTCCTCCAAGTAAAATTATCTCAAGGTGAATCTTAAACCTAATTTTAGTGTGAAAACTATAAAACTTCAAAAACAAAACATAAGAGAAAACTTAAATGATCTTAGTTTCAGGAACACATTTTAAAATAAGAAAATAAAGCATGAAGTATAAACATGATATTTTAGACTTTATCAAAATTAAAAAGTTTAGGTCTTCAAAAGACATATAAGGAAATCGAAAAAAATGCAAATCTTAAACAGGGAGAAAAAGTGCAGGACATTCATCTGATAAACAACGTGTATCCAGTATTCATAACAATTCTTACAACTTGATAACAACATACCATCTGATTTTTTAACAAATAGGCAAAATATTTGAAGAGATGCTTCATCAAAGAATATATCATAGGGCAAATGAATCCATTAAAAAGGAAAAGCATCATTAGTTACTTGTGAAATGTAAAAAAAGATTACAAGGAGATAGTAATATACAACCATTAGAAGGTCTAAAATTAAAGATTTACAATACCAAGTTTGGGCAAGACCATACCATAGAATAACTGAGCTCATACATTGCTAGTGCGAATGAAGAACAGTGCAGCAACTTTGGAATACAGTTTGGCCATTAATTATGAAATTAAACAGTCATTTATCATATGACCCAGCAATTCTATACCTAGGCAGTTACCCAAGAGGTATAAAAACTTATGAAGCCTTGTATTCAAATATTCAAAGCAGCTTTGTTTGTAATAGCTAAAACCTGATACAGCCCAAATTTTCATCCACTGGTGAATGGATAAAAATATTATGGTATACCCATGCAAAGCAACATTGCTCAGCAATAAAAACAAAGGAAGTATTGAGATGTGCAACTACATGGACGAATCTCAAAAGTATTTATGCTAAGTGGACGAAGCCAGACACAAATACTACATATTACATGATTCCATTTATATGAAATTCTAAAGAGGATGAAACTATAGTGATATAAAGAAGATTAGTATTTGTCAGGGCCCAGGGGATGGTGGGAGGGATGAGACACTTGGCAAAAGGGGCAAGATGAGACATTTCGGGGTGATAGAAATGATCTCTACATCATAATTGTTGTGGTGGTTACACCACTGTATACATTTGTCAAAACACATCCAATTGTACACCTAAAATTGGTGAATTTTACTATATAAATACTTCAGCACAGTAAAGCAACTTAAAACAAAATAATGTCTGCTCTAGCTAACTCATGAGATGCTTGGGGAGAAAAATAGATTATGCGTGTGAAATGTAAAGTGTCCCTTTAACCTGGGCTTGCTTTGTTAGGTAAAGGCATAGCTAAGCTCCAAAGAGACCCCTGTCCCTGATGCCTGTTTCAAAGCACTTACCTCCTGCTCACGTGGAAAGGAATGATTCAGGTAAGTGTTCTCCACTGTGCGAGATTGTTTTTCAGGAGAGAGAAATCAATGTTCAATGCAGGCAACACAAATGCTTCAGACATTTGTTGATTTGAGGTTATTTGGCCAAATATCAATCTTCATTTTCATTAACGGTTTGATGTTGGGCATTGGCATTGCCAATAAATCTAATGGATTAAATTATGTAGAAGAAATCACAAAATATTGATCGTTATTCCAAGGCTGAGATGGAAATTACTTATATTGAGATCTGAAAGACTATACCGAAGTCGTTGACTTTAGAGGGAGCTGTATGGGCATAGGGGAAATATTCCTATTAAATTTGCAAACAATTTACCTTAGGGAATTAGAAGACTGCAGTCAGAACTTGTATTTTCAGTAGACTGCATGAGATTGAACCAGGAATTTTTCCCAAAAGCAAATAAAGTAAAGCAAAATAAAATAAGATATAATAAAATATGTTAGGGCATCACTACACAGAAAACCCCTTGAAACTTCCAGCATTTGTGTCTCATACCAGATCCCTTACTCCTGAATTAAATCTTATTAAAAATTCCAGAAGATAAACAAATTAACTTCCCGGGGAGAAAAGAAAAGAAAGAAAGAAGTCAAAATTTCTCATTTGTTGTTGATGAATATAACCTGCATTCCAAGCAGCCTCACTCAGCAAGTACCCGTTTATCAAAAGCAATCCTAAAAGGGTATATTGGAAAATGCATCCTCCTCATTTGCACATGTTTCAAAGCTGGTGCCATCATCATGGTCTGAATGACAGTTGCCCCTCGGTAACAAATGGTTACAGCTAAATGAATCCCAGAGGTTTGCCACTAATGTAGAACAAAGGGGTAAGGGCACCAATGGTGGCTCAAGATCTATTTTTCATCACTGCATAATGTTTTGCTTCACTGATCTGTCACTAAACAACAGTTGCTGGGCTGGAGGCAGCATGTACCCCAGGAGTGACAAACACCTCCGTTAGTGACTGGGAATCTGGGCTTGCCTCGGGCCTTGAACAAAGTCACCGGCTGAGGCGGGAGGACTGGTGAGTTAATGTTACCTTGAATCTTCTGCAAAACGATTGACTGACGCTGCACACATCAGCAAGACAGTCTGCAGCAGACCCAAATCCTCCTGGATATGCATTATTATCAGTACCGATGTAGCTCACCTCTCAGGGAGGAAAGAGTCATTGAGAGGATAGCATTTTTCAAAAGCATCTCCTGCTCCTTCTACTACCGTGGCACCGAAGATTGTCTTTTTTTTTTTTTAAGCCATTCAGATTTAGGATCTCTTCTCCCCTTTTTGTCTCATGCTCTTACATCCTGCCCTATGTTTCTCCTCTCTACCCCTTCCCTGATCCCACACTGCCATCCAATACCTGCTTACAAAGTAGATTTTGCTTCATCTATACGTTAGCCTAATTAACAAGAATCTCTGTTTCCATTTCCAGATGTTGGAGAATGACCTTCGCATCAGTTTTCTGTGTGTAATTATTGCAAACAGCTAGAATGTTAAAAAAAAAAAAAAGGTTTTCAAAGCAAATTAATTAAAAATCATAGGAATATGAACAATTTTTTTTCCCAAGGAGGCAATAGTTTTTTGTTATTGTTGAGAGAAAAAAAATGCATGAGAAAAAAAAAGAAAAGAAAACCTTGATTGCAGTGTGTATTACCATTATTTGAAATGAACATTCCTACCATAATTTTCAGTATTAATTACATTTTAGGACAGATTATTAATTCCAAGAAAAAAGCCATATGTTATTTAACACTTCTTAGGATACTGTTTTAAAAATATTTTTAGTGAGGAGACATGCTGTCAGTTCAGAGATAGAAAATAACAAGAATAGTTTAAAATTTAACTTCCCTATAGCTTACTTTTCTAGGGTGATAGAATTATCTAGCATTAATTTTAATTACAAGGGATTGTTATGACAGAGAAAATACTTCTTATCCCTGTCTTTCCTTCTCTTTCTCATAAGGTTGAAATCTATGATTTTTACAATGGGATCAAGTTTAGAAATTTTATAACCGTACCATAGATGCACCTATTCTTGATAACAAATGCAGCAATCTCACATTCCACAAAACTCTCTTGTTAAAAAGACTCACTTGCTTTATATATTTAAAGCCATGATCCACCCATCCATTCATCCATCCGTTCTTCATTTGTTTAGACAATAAATAAATCATGAAGCATTCATGATATTCCAGGGACAGTATCAGACACTGGAGTTGCAAAGATACAAAGTCAGTGTCCATGACTCAGGATTAGGTTTTAATGGAAGACAGACTTGCAAATATTAAAACCACTGCACCAGGTAGTTGGTTAAAACAGACCTACTGCACAATAGGAGCATGGAAGAAGAACCTCATCTTTTTGAAGTTGTCAAGCAGATATAAACTGGAAGTAGCATTTGAACTGAGTTTTGAAGGATAGGTAGGAATTTTCTAATTGGACAAGAAGGGAAAAATTATTTTAGGCACAGGAAAGAATATTGAAAAGTGTGGAGGTGGAGAGTGGATCCTAGTATGTTCAGTTACATAGAAATGTATTCAGGATTGCCAGATACAAATGTTTGAGATGAGATCTGGAAGAAGGAGCAGGATCAGAAGCTGAGGCTGGATAAATAGCCTGGGAGTTGATCATAAAGGACTCTGTAGACCTGATTTTGAAGTTTAAAAACTATCTTTCAGTTGGGAACCATTGAAGGATTTGGGACAAAATAGGAACACTATCACTCTTCATATATAGAACACTTGCTATTGAAATATTTCTATGACAAACTTAAAAAAAATCCTTGAATGAGAAAACATATATATATGTACATATATATATACATAAAAAGTCAGGAGTTATATTCATGTGGAATATATTGTTTTCTTAGATGATTTTGATACCTTTTTCTTAGGTGTTTTAGATGAGCAATAATAAAGAATAAATTGTCATGAATTCTTTATACAAATGGAACATTTTATTCTGATAAGTGCATTAGTCTCAGGTTGGCTACCACATTTGGAAAAGTATTAAGTGAGAGATAATTAGCTCCTACTGCCAAAAACACTTACTTCTATGCCCCTATTTATTTTCAAGCTTTCTGACTCTTTCTTCTATCCCAGATGCTCTCTACCCTTCTCTCATTTTAACTCCAGTTGGTTACTCCTCATCCCTCCAAAGTAGCATTTCCTGATCTTAACAGGGGATTTTGAGTGATATAGACATGTAAAATGACCAGATAAGGCTGGGCAACAAGATTTCCTACAATTAGGAAAATCTTGCACATAAAAGTGGTTTGTATTTTTCCAGATAAATGAGATAATACATGTAAAAACACCTAGCATAATGCTTCGTATAGTCTCTTGTACATGAGTTAATGTATGTAAAAGCAGCTCACACTTTTCTCAGGCAGATAGCACATGGTGATGATGATTCACGCCTCTGTGTCTAGGAGAGTTCAATGCCAGTGGAAGACAAAGAATGAGAAGAAAGCACCATATTGGAAAGTGCATCCCATCTGGTGTTGCATATATATGTTCTCTTGTGACTTTATTTTTCTTTATCTCAAATAGTAAGATTTTAAAAGGCCCCAGTATTGGAAATTGTGATCCAAGGAAAGGAAACAGGATGATTTCAAGGCTAGCTAACACGTTTATTTTTATGGATATATAATATGCAGATTCTAAGGTGGTAACCTGGTAAAGGCTGCTACACAAGTGGCAGCTGTGCAAGTTCCCAGATACAGCATGGAGCACGCACATTATCCTGAAGTATCAGCTAAACACGCCAACAAGAACTTTCAGGACATAGGTCTTAGATTCTTTTACAGTTGGACTCCAGGAATGGCTGGATAAGGAGTAGTCATAGTCAATCTCTGATTTCATCACTTCTACTCACACACACCCACACACACATTGCAGTCTTATTGAACTCTACCAAAAGCTACCAAAATCTCAGTTACCAAAGTCTTAGACAAGAGGAATTTGGATGAGGGTATGGTCCTAGGATCAAGAAACACTACAGGTTATAATAATATGCGAGATGGAGGAAGAAAGAAATATGCTGTGATGTGGGGGTCACACATGCAGTAAGACTCACCCCTAGGGCAGTGTCTCCCAGTTCTGTCAGTGGACATGTGGCATAGTGACTTAGTTTCCAGTTCTTCCAGACGGTGAGGGAAAGACTACTGCTGAATATTCTATTCTCATCAGACTTGACCCAGAATTGGTTTTCATGTGTATGTCTATGTGAGGAGGTATATTCCTTTGCAGACCCAATTATGGATCTATGATGGGAAAAGATGGGGAAACTAAATAAGACTGAAATATTGTACGAGGAGAAATATAAAGGCAACTCACGCACAATTAGTATTTTTCTTTGGAATTACTCAAATTCATATTGCCTAGTCGGTTCCAAAATTTTCAATGACTTAATCATCTACTTAAGTAAAGAAAACAACTTGAAAAATTTGATTGAACCAAGAATTGGATTGAATTAAATCAAGAAGGTAAAAACTGTATAGAAGACGTCAGCATCATAAAAGATACAAATTCTCAGTCATGTATCATGGCCTTTATTTCACAAAACACTGGCCT
Organism: Tapirus indicus; assembly: GCA_031878705.1. NCBI lineage: Eukaryota > Metazoa > Chordata > Mammalia > Perissodactyla > Tapiridae > Tapirus > Tapirus indicus. The sequence goes on along the minus strand of CM062927.1, from coordinate 22,789,685 downwards.
TACACTTCTAGTTCCATTTCACAATGTGGAAATGTGGTGAGAATATGAGACTCTAGTCCTAACATACAATTCATTTCTGGATTATCTTGAGTTAACTTATTTCTGTAGAGTGAATTTCTCACAGCAGCTAGTTAATTAATGAGTCTAAAGACACGGGTGGGAAACAGTTGGCCTTACAGCAGTCCTTGTTTAATAGAAAATACATTTAGAACATTCAATGTGCTTGATTAGTCTCTCAGTTAGAAAATTCTGTTTCAAGCCACATGTGGTGAGGTTTAAATAATTTTTTCCTGCCCTTGGGGGTTTGATATTCTCAATGACTAATTGTTTTCTGAAAAAGAAAAGAAAATGTAATGTTTTCCAGTGGGAAGTGTAGTTGAGGTGACAATTGCAAATCTAATTTGGAAATCTAAAGTAAAAATAATTTTCCCCTTAAATTCATTTGGACAATAATGCGATGAGGGCTTACTATGTATGTAATGCTGTAGAAAACTATAAAGACGTGCCTCCCGTGGTCTTTCCCCTCAATCATCCTGCTGTTTCGTCAAGGAGATATGCCCAAGGAACATATACTTATACACATGCAAAATAACATACAATCAACTCTTATTAAATAGAGGTGTATTTTCAGGTGAAGGTGATAGGTTAGAACCATGTCTGGAGGTATTCTTGGAAAACAGTGGACACAGGCCATGACTCTTTTATCAGAGAAAAAAAATCATAAAAAGATAAATAAGCACCCCTCTAGTCCATTCACAGAACCAGGATTCCACTTGCTGAGAAATAAATCTAGAGAATTATTCCAAGATTAAGCCATAGCCTATAGATTCTCAAAACGGGGTGGGAACAGTGATGGTTTTATAAAAATAGAATAACATTTCCAAGAGAATGGGGAGGAATGCTGAGTGTGCAGGAACATAGATGTCTACTGAACCTGTTTTCATACTTGGCAATCCTTATTTGTCCCAGTAATAGTTTGGTCTACTATGACATCCAGACCAAACAACCTCTTCTTATGAGCTGCTCCTTTAGCAAATTGTATGAAGATATTCAGAGTCTTGTCTCTACCTATTTCCCTGGTTCAGATGCTTTGTAACAAGACCCATTTGTGTAGGATAAGATCTAAGTAGATCTTATAAGATCTAAAAATCTCAGCTAAAGAATGGTGAAAGAAGATGTATAGAACTCACTCTGAAACTTTTAATGTCAAGTCTATGGGAATAAGTCCAAATTTCAACGCTGATTCAAAGCAATTGAGCCTGGACCAGAATAAAGCAAGTTCCAACAAGAGGTATACCGTTAGCTGTCATCAATATAGTTTTGGAGAATAAACAGGAAAGTAACAATCGGAAGGCAAACACGTGTTTGAGGATCTCTCCCATCACAGTAGACATTGCATTGCAATGGCAAGCTTTATTTCAGAGGCTAAAGAAAGCTTTACAAATAAAATTCATTGTTTCTTTAACCTAACTTACCTGTATGAAACAGTAACTGAGTATACAAAATATACAAACTTTTTTACAGGTCATTTCCATTTGAAACTCCCCAAGGTCACAGACAGAAAGAAAGAAGACACATTCTATTAATTCAATTTAGGAGATGGGGGAAATGAGGCATGGAAAAGTTTAGTTATCTGCTTTCATTTTTCTCTTTACATAGTTTTATAAGATGCAAATACCAAATAATGCATCTTGCAGTCAAGCTCTTAAAAGATTACGCTCTGCAGAACCCCAGTTTGAGGGGATATTAAAACGGCCAAAATAAGTTGGGAAACTCTAGTTTAAATATAATTAAACTCTAATGTGGGGGGTCCTAAAAAAAGATATGCTAGATTAAATTGTTTTCGATCCCTCTTAGCTAGAGGAGTTGTCAAGCTTCACAGATGGGCAAGGACAGAAAATAACCTTGAAACAGACTTCCTGTTTTTTGCAAATAAGTTGAATGTCTTTTCTTAGATATTTAAGTATAATAGTTGGCTTCACTTACCTAAGATGAAAGTGTCAAGAAAAATTTTTAGATGATAAACAAAGAACAAAATAAAAGGATGATTCTAACCATGTAGAACTTGGTCATCAGGGAGCAATAAATGTGTGTGTATGTGTAGCAGTGGGGAGAGGGCATTTGGGGTCTGTGAGATAGTTGGTTCTGGAATGAAGGCTGAGACGGGGCTCTCAGGGCTGGGTCTGGCACTCAAAGACGTAGCTTTATATGTGAGCTCAAAGTGTGGAGTGCAAAGAGCTATAACATAGAGTTCAGCCTTTTGTGCAGGAAGCCCTTTTGAGTGATGGTAACATTTCCCTCCAATTACCATGGAAAGCTCTTCACTATGGAGAGCAAAGAAGCACTCAGCTTCTGTCACCACCTCTAGCCTGCTATTCAGGAGTAGCCTCATAGGTATGCTCAGATCTTCAGAGCTTGGTAGACTATCACTTCCACTGGAGACTGTAACCCTCACCACTTGACTGAGCAGCCCCATCTGCTCCACCAGAGACACTCAACTGCCAGTGGCTTTCTGAGCCCCCTGATCCCACAGTGAGGGTTTCAGCACTCAGCAGTACTGATCCAATGCAACAAGCATCCCCATAAATAAGTTTGAGGATAACAGACATAAAACCTGATCTACTCTCATTATACTAAAGCAGCAAATATACCTTTAGAAAGAGGGAGAGAGGGAATTGAAAGAGCTTTACTAGTTAGTTGACAAGTTTTCAAACTTTAGTGAAGGGAACTACCAGCCTTTGTAACAGTACCTATCTGCTTCTATCAAACGTTGTGGCTGCTGTGGGAACCAGGGATTTACCCATTTCCTATCCTTCAAGCTCTACTTTCCAAGAAGGCTCCCTTCAGCAACCATGCTCCTTCCCTCTATACCGAGACTGAAATGAGCCAGGATGAATTCTTGCTATTGGGAACTAGTAAGCTCTCGAAGATCTCGGGCACATAACGAAGAAGGGGATAATCTGCTATCATTATCATTCCAAGACTGATGGTAATATGCAATTTTTACCCTACACTATAAGCTAAACAAATAAATGAGCAAAGAAACCTCCAGTTACAATTTATCTCTGATACAGGACTTTTTTTCAGAGCCTTAAATATGCTAACGTGCATTTTAGAATGCATTGCAAATCCCCAAATAAACAGTGTTCTATACTTCCAAGCATTTCATCACGGACTCCTCTTTTTAAAAAGCATCTCATGAGACACGCTTCAGGAAGTGTTGGATTCATAATTCTTTCTGAGCTCTTGATAAGCCATTGGTGAGACTATGAAGTGCTTTTATCCATAGCAATTGTCTGGGCCACTGCTGTGACTTAAATTCAAAGCCAAGCAATGAATGGCTTTCCCATTGATATCAAACTACTCAGGTTTCTTTATCCTAACCTTTCCACTTAGAACTAGATATAAGTAGTTTCATTAGCTAAACACCTTACCAACTATTTCACTCAAAATAGCCCATCAGAGAATTGTTGTAATTGTTGACTTAGGAAACAGCTAATTGTTAAGACCATAAGCATGCATTCTAGGACGCCATATAAGTTAAACTTCTGTTTCCCTTGTGCTATATTTTATTGGGAGGAATATTGACCTTTTCCCTTCTTCCCCTAATGTTATTACCCTCTGTGTGGAATATTTTTACTAAGTAATACTTATTGGGTTATTTGCTTCTATTGTTTCTGAATCCTTAGGCAAATATAATCAAGGACCATTATGAACTCATTCTAGACTAAATCACTTTCTCTCTCTCTCTCTCTCTCTCTCACACACACACACACACACACACACACACACACACACGCACACACACACTCGGGTTTTATTTTTCCTTCCCCCAAGACATATCTCCCACATATATGTTTTTCCATTTCAGAAATACTTACTGCAATTGCCCCTAAATTCTTCAATATTACATGTGTTTACTGAAGAGGTGGGATTGGAGGAGAAAATTAAACTAACGTGTTTATCAGCCATTTTATCACTCACTCTATGAGAGATTCTAACTGTTATATTTTAATCTTTACTATAATCCAAGCAGGCAAGTGTTAGTATCACCTGACTGAATGATGGAGAAAACAGAATAGTACACAGAGATTATTTTACTTGCTGAAAGCCGTGAGCCGTATGGAAGGGATTCCTGAGATTAAACACAGGTCTGGAGGTCTCTTTACAATTATTTTCTGTTCAAAATCCCCTGCATGCCTCAAACTCTGACAAATTGTCTTACCCTAGTTCTTTTTGACTTGGGTTGGATCTCTATATTCAGACAGTCTCTTCCTCCTAGATAAATACTAATCAATCTTCCCTTTGGTCAAACCCAGAAAATATCATCTGGGGACCACACACACACACACACAAAGATGAGTAAAGCAAATCCAAGGGAGAATTAAAAACAAGATAAAGGATATTTGGTACCAAGCCTTTAAAAATTATGAATTAATATTATTCCCTCGGGTTTTATTAAGGGAAGTGTCCAGAAATAGCTATCTAAGGAAAATGCTTCTCTCAATTTTGTAAGCAACATTTTACTGAAAATGATTTACTTCTATTTTTAAAAATTTATTTTGCCTTGTCTTAGGAGGGTTCATGAGCAAATGATTTATTCAAGGAGTATTCTCAAGAGAAACTTGTGCAGAAAGTAAGAGAAATAGGCTTGGGTAAGAGAAAAGAGGTAGGCAAAAGTGTATTTTCAGCAGAAGGTTAACCTCAGCCTGGTCTCACGAGGGACTCTGGAGTGTGACTTGTTCTATAAAATTGTCACTAAGAGGCAGGAGACTAGGCTGTTATATATTAATATCCATCCATTATTTTTCATGAACTATCCCAGGAAGAAGTTAGCATAACGTCTTCCATGCCTCTCTGGGCTACATGGTTCCGATCAGCCAAAGGAAATCCTCCAGAGAAAGATGCAGGTGTGAGATGCTCTGGGATGGGTGCACCAGCCCAGTAAAGGGGATCTTGGTGGGATGCCAACATCAACTGCTGCGGTCCTTAAATAAGAATATGTGTAATAAAACTTTTAGAGCTCAGAACATGGAAAAATCTTATTTGATAACCTGGTTGTTTTTTTTTTCTTTTTGAGTACAAGAGGAAAATACAAGACCCATCACATTTCTCCTTTTGCCTTGGCTGTCATGCATTTTGTGCTAATATCTTAGCTGTAACCATCTTTAGAAAAGCTTTCTGGTACAATTACTGCCCTCAGTTTCCCAATTCTCCAACTATATATGTTTAGCCCTTTTATCATTATTTCAATGGTCTGGATTAACTGGCTTTTTAAATTGTGAGTCATTTCTAATCCTTTCTATAAGTAGACTGAATAAATAACAAACAATTTAAAAATAAAAGCTATATTAATTCAATGACAGGAAACAAATATGGATAAATGCAATACCTTTGCAACTAGAGTATTTATGTAATCATGACTACATTTTTTTCCACTGGAAGACTCCATTAAAAGTGACATTTATAAGACAAAATTTACCACGGCATTCATTTTGCATAAGAATACACATTTTAATTTCATCTTTAACATTTATTAAAGTAATAATTCTTTAAAATATTTTTCACAAAACAATTATGGAAATATTATCAAGTTTGAAAATATTCTGAAAACGTTTTAATTTAAGGAAAGCACCCATTGGCCTTAGCAATGCTTATTCTACCTAACCAGGCACTTAAAAATGACAGGGTCAAAGTCTTGGATGTGACATTTAAACCCTTTGAATGCCCTAAAACAAATTATTCATTATTCACAAATCCAAAATAAAATAGCAAGGTCAGCAAAGTGCAGCCCCCACATTTACAACCTGAACAAATCATTAAACTTCTATAATTATATTTGCCTTGTCAAAAAGTACCCAACCCTCCACCCAGCCCCACTGTGATGATCTAGGTCATTATGTCCCTTTGCCATTTCTCAGAAAAATAAATAATCAAGAACCGTTGCCCCATCTGGGGACCGGGAAAAAAAAAGAAAATAGCAAATGGTCAAACATTATTAAGAAAAAGACTAGAGTGAGTGAACCCTGGGCAAAATTATGAAGTCAGTCCTTGACTGCTGTAACTTTCCTTTTTTCTGTCCCACAGTTGAAGCCTGTTATTTGAAAAGAATCGTGCTCTATTGTTTCCATGAGGTAGGGTCTCATCTGTATTGACTGTAGGATTCTAACATGTCTGTGTGTGGACAGCTTTTTAACATACACGACTATGGCATGGGTAACCCCAAGTAATTCAGCTCTCTGGAATCATCATTTGCTTTAATATTCAATTAAAATGGCTCCAACTCCATGCCATTTACTGTTGGAAGTCTATCTAGAAATCAGGATTTCTAAGGATCTCTCAGTGTGGAGAGAATATTTTCAAAGTAGCTTCTCATATTACCAAAATCATTGCCTTACCTCCTGCTATCCACTTTTGCCTCCCACACACACATACACACAAAATCTTCTTTTATCTTCCAAGGTGGTATTAACACACATGTTGTAGGTAGCAAAACGTTATACAGGTTTGATGTAACACTGAGATTACGAAGAAAACAAAACCAAGTAAAAACTTGACATTGACTATTAGCCATGTATGTTGGAAACTCCCTCAAGCCATTCCTACTTCCATAAATTCCTCCTTTACTGTTCACATATTTGGATAAAATGTTAAAAAGAAACATTTCCCAACAAATAAATTAATAATAATAATTATGGAAAACGTTTTTAGTGTAGCAGACATTGCTGAGCATCTTCAACAGCTGCCTTAGTTAATATTACCAAAATGCATGGGGAGTCCATATTATCATTTTTATGCTATGGCGGAGTAGTAAACTGAGGTTTATAGACGTTAATTAACTTGTCCAAGGTCAAACTAGCAGTAAGTGATAAAAGCCAGAATCTGAACCAAAGTTTCTCTGATGTTAATGTGCCCTTTTTAAAAAATGGGATGTGGTTTAGATAGCAGTGTTCCGCCTGCAGAGAATGGATAATGGACACCTTTACCGTTTGAAAAATTTGTTAAAGCACAAAATACACGTAAATGTTTGAGCAGTTGTTTATCAGCTTCTTCTACCTGGACAGAAACTTCAGTTTGGGTATACATCAGCAGAAAATGATGCCAATGATTTGAGCAGCAGCAGCACCATATGCAGGAAGCTCTTTTGGCATAGAACTTTGGTTCTGTCGTTAGCTTTATGAGGACAGCTTTGTGGTTGCAAAAGCAGTGAAGGCCTCTGAAGCAATCCTCATTTTTGGGAGATGGAAAAGAGAGATCTCCTCTCTTGGCAGATTTTATAACTTGCTTGCACTTATTTCTTTCTTCTTGAATCTGGTGGCCATTACCAGTCAAACTGAGTCTGCCTTAGAGTTGTAAATTGATTGCCACCTCTGATCTAGTGTAAACCCCCTTCTAACAAGGACGTTGATCAGAGATGTGCTCATAAATGTTAACCAACTTGCCAGTGGGGAGAAGGTGGGCTCTGATTTATATTACTTGACAATTTCTTTGATGTAAATACTCCCAAGATGGCAGATCCTAAACTACTTAGACGATATCACTGAGTGCAGAGTTGGGAAAAGACACACACAATCAGCACTAAAGAGCCTATAAGAAGATTCTCCAGAACACCACTGAAAGCCTGATGAAGAATTGACATGTTCAGGATCATGCATGTATTACTCTGGGATTAGATCTCAGGTGATCCGAATGGTAAACCAGAGCCCATGTCACCCAGAAAGATTTGCATTTTCAGTTTCATCCTTCACATTGTCCATTAAAGAAAATCTAAGCGTTGACAAAGTGGGAGCAACAGCAGGGTGGATGGAGATGTCATCATCTCAGAGCCCTGAGGACTTTGGGAGTGGCCTAAAGGTATGTTGGGGAATTTTGATGGCTCTTTATCTCACTCATCTTCTTATGTACCAAGTGATTTATTAGGTCAGAAAAGCAAGTTGAGCTTTCTCTGATGGTAGAGGCCAACACCATGTCAATTCCTTCTAGCAGGGAAACCCATAACATAATCTAATAATAAGGCTGTGATAGGCAGTATTGTGAATAACAACATAGTATTCGGAGTAGGTTAGAACTAGCCTCAGTCACTGGGGTGACCATTTACTGGGAGGAATACTTTGGGAAATTTTATCTCTCAAAGCCTTAAAGCTATCAAATTGGAATATCCACTCAATAATCTCATGGATAAGATTTAATGTGATCACATATCTAAGCACATGGCCTGACACACAGTAAATGCCCAATAAAAGCAAGAATTATTATTATTATTGATAAGAATATTATTACTATTTTTTCAGTACTGTTTTAAAAACAGTTCATTGAAACTCTTGAGAAGAAAGCTGTGATGCCTATATTAAAAAATATGTGGAGGAATAAAATCATCAATCAGAATATTTGTTTGCCCTGTAATATTCTATCTGACTATACTTTTATCCCTGGGTCTTCTATATTTTATTCCAAATTCTCTTTATCATAGTTTTGGGCCAAGTAGACAGTGCCTTAGTTTTAATCTAGAAATCACAGTTTTCCTTTCAAGGTGTGTTATTCATTACGCAATTCTTAAACAAGGTAACCTTGGGTAAAAGTCTTTTAAACTCCCATTTGTTTCCTTACAGCAGACTCACCATTTTACCTAAAAGAATTGCTTCAAAGTTTTGTCATTTATTAAAATCACAATTGGACAAATTTTCAAGGTATATTGTTTCTAATAAAGCCGTTATCCTCCAGAACAAAACTCTTGCATATTCAAAGGATTATATTTCAGAAAGTGTCCCAGCTTAATGCCAACTGATATATTCCACCTATGCAACCTTACAGAAGTCCAGCGTTTGCTGGGTTCATTAAAATTTTCATATTTTCATCTTCTTTACAATTCGCCGGTTGGTAAATTAGAAAACAAATGATATGCACTAAAGACAATATAGAAGGTCTACATTCTCAAATCTTTTATCTAACAGGCTGTTAGGGACGTTGGCCTAATTACATTTTCTCTCTTTAAAAATGTGCAAGCGTGTTGGAGTTTAGTTAAGTGATTCTGATTTTATTATAAGCTCAATAGGAGAAGCACTCCAGGGGGGTTGGTTACACGGCTTGGGCTGTCTGCTTAATTGCCTTGATTGCAGCACATTTTCTAAAGCAACAGCTAAAGTCTAGGTAGTGCTAGTCCTCTGTCAGAAGATTCCAGCAAATGGCATGTTTTTTTCATGTTTAAGTATTTGGGGACCAATTTTAAAGTAGCAACGACAGATATGCTCTGTGAAATATGCTAACTCTTGGTCCAGGTGGGTCTGAGACCGTGTGTGGTGTGGTTACAGGCACAGAGTTTGAAATTTGACTCAGTCATGTATAAGCGGCGCAAGGAACTAAAATTCTATGATTTCCTCTATTGCTTCTTCTGGCAAATATGACCAAGTTGACTAATTTGAAAGTAAATTAGAATCCGTTGATTATCAACTAACTACAAAAAGACAATTATAATTGGCAAGGCAATGGAGCCCCTTTATTCTGATGTGATAACATAATGAAATTGATTCTAAATATGACTCGATTTCTAAACCTGCATGGCTTATCTTCTGCATTGGCATTGCTCACAGCTTTTTATATCTTTCTGATCTGGAAGCAACTTGTGGGTAGTTGCTGTGTCTTGATTTTGTTAGTATTCCTCCAGGTTGTGCAATAAACAATTGTTTACACTATAGTATAAGGAGACAATTTGATAATTTTCTAGTGGTATTGTTGCTCTTAAAGTGTATTCCTCTTCTGATCCAGGTCTAGCCATGGTGAGTGAGTCTGAGTGTGTGTGTGTGTGTGTGTGTGTGTGTGTATGTGTTTACTGGATAGGAGCAAGGGAGAAAATGGGATATTTAAGGAAGTGACACTTCTTTAATCCTTCACTAACCTTGTTATAATGCTTATTCAATTTATTCTAATTCCACAAACATATAATTAGCACTGTCTCTGTGTCCAGCATCCTTTTCCCTCTGGCATGAAGTGCTAAGCCCTCAATAAGATACAGTAAATAACTCGTTAATATCTAAGACAAAATCAAAACACCTTAGAAGTGGAATGAGTGGAAATAATCTTGTTTTCTTCCCTCAATTTACAGATACAGATGTTGTTGCTCAGAAATATTAAGATCTGACTAAAACCACAGGGCTGTTGATGGCAGAAGTAATCAGATCTAGAATCCAGGTCTATGGGCCTTGCATCTTATCCCTTTCCTACAATATCACCATGGTTCTAGAAACACAGATATCTTTTCTGTGGAATGCCTGTTTCAAAGAGCATAGTAATTAAAAACATAGGAAATGAATATAGGCTGTGGATTACTGAATTTCATTATTTCCAAAAAAGATTCTTTGATTTGGACAGTTAGCTATCAGACACTGGCTTCTGTTTCACTTATCTGCTTCTGAACTGATAGGTGGGCAACAGTCTCCTCAAACACGAGAAGCAGTTGTAATTCTCAGCCAGGTGCTCTACCTCTTACTCAGGCTGCAGGTGGTTAAGGTTCTCACCTGGAGTGCGCTCAGGTGAACATCTGCCATGGTATGTCAGAGCTGAGGGGGGCCCATCTCCCGCTGTTTCATTCCAACAACGTAGCATGAGATGAAGCGGCATATTTTACACCTACATGAGATGGATACTGGCAATCTTGAGAGTATTTCCTTTTTTTATCCATTTTACCTGACTGGATTTTATAAATATAGTTCATCTTTATTAGTGGGTTGGTGGGGTATCCTTTATGTTAACTAAACAGCATAGTGTACTTAAATGAGCCTTTAATTCAGAGAAAACTACTTGGGTTCAATTCTCAGTAGGTCACATGCTGGGCAAGGAAATGAAAGAAACTTGTTCAAGCTATTTCCTTACCGATAGAGGAAACTGAAGTATCTACCTATTTTAGAGAGTTATTTTGTGAAACTGATAAGATTTGCTCATTCATTCATTTAACAATTATGTATTGAGTATATTCTGTCAGGAAATTCACTAGGTCAGGGACAGAGAGTAGTAAAAATAATAACTGAACAATCAGAATCATACAGAATAATCAGAATAATATATATGTTATACGAACTATAAAGACTTATTTTTCTGAAAAGATAATATATTTAAAAAAAAAATAAGTTGTTCCCGGGCCAATCAAGAGCTTACAGGTATTTGGATATTTTTTTGCCAGATAAGCAAACAAAAGTATAACAAATACAATTAATGTTCAAAATTATGGCCCTAAAGCAATTGAATATCTTGAAATGCCTTTTAACAATAGGCAGTTTTAGGGTTGTTAACTCCTTCATCTCCCTTAGTTGCTGTGTCTAATCAGTTTCGCAGTTCTGGAAATGAATGATGCTGTGCAAAATTTCTCACATTAATCCCATTCTTTCTAGTCCCACTCCTGCCATTACAGTTCACTCACACGTAGATTTTGCAAAACTCGTCCGGCTGAACTCCACTGCCTCAACTCTACCTCTGTTTCAGAACATAAAATATCATGCTTCCTGATTATTCAGTAAAAAAACATTGAAAGTGCCACTTTACGGCCCAAAAGCCTTCTAAATATGAACTCTATCAATGATAAAAGATTCAATCTAAGATTCAATCTCTTAGCCTGGTGCTCAGGACCACCAGAATTTTCTCAGGTGTAAATGCCAGTACTTGGCTCGTCAAACCTTATATTTCAGCCAAACTCAAGCATTCATCTATTCATTTATTTAATCATCTGTTAAAAGCAAAGGGATTATTAAACACCCATATGTTATTGGCTCTGCCACCAAGTAGACCAGACACGCTACTTAACTTCCCTTTGCTTCACTTACAGTGTCTTTAAAATAGGGATTATAATCACCACCACACACCATAGGCTAACTATAAGGATTAAATGAAATCAGGTACCTAAAGGGTAAGCATAGTTCCTGCTACATACAAATCACCCAATAATGTATAGTCCCTCTTGTCCTTATTATTGTAATTGAGCATAATCTTGTTGTTTTGTAAACAAGATTTTTCTAAATTGGTTTACATATGTTTATATTTTAGCACTTTGAAATTTGGCAAATCGTTTACTACAGATAATTCTCCTAGAATTTTCAAATAAATGGAATACAGTATTCACAAACATTTTGTTTACCGTTCAATAGCAATGATTTTGTTTTTGTTTATTCTTGTTTATGGTGTGCATCTTAAGTCTTACCAGGTAGCCTCTGGAACGTACTAGTTGCTTCAGGGGCAGATGAGTAGTCTGAAAAGCAGCTACAGAATTATGAAAATGCAGAGAAAAAGAGAAACTGATGCTGGACCAAGAATCAGAATTACAGTGTCAAGTAGTCACTGAGAGAAGCAATAAGTGTGTTGTCAGTTAAGAAACAAAAGGAATTGCTGGAAAAATCAGGCAGCTGAAAGGCAACCATTGCTTGGAGAAAGCCCTAGGCTGAGGATTCCCGTGTTCCATTGATGATATTTTGTCTAAACACATTGGATCCTTTGAGGTTCAAACCTTTTTTTCCTTAAAGTTGCTCAAATATAGGAGAGGTCCCCCAAATAAACATAATTTATTTGCATAAGTGCTCAGGAGAGAAAGGAAGAGAGGGAGAGGAGAGAGGGAGGGAGAAAGTGATTGAAGTAACATGGAATTAAGTAAGGAAGGTGAATTGTGGGAGACATTTTGAGCCCCGCCACTCAAGATTTCCTCCCTCTCTCTCTCCCCTTTCCTCATTTCCTTCCTTCCTTCGTTCCTTCCTTCTTTCCCTCCTTCCTCCCAACAGTACCCTGTCTCCACCATAAGACCAAGCAAAGAGCTTGTCAGTTAAAGCACTCCTACCTGAGAAGTCTCAGAATTCCTCACCGAGTCCTCAGCCCCATTCTCAAAGAAATTGACACACTTGAAACTTCTACAAAATTGTTGCCTATGAGGATTGACAATGTATTGTAAACCTCATTCATATCATGTGACTAATTCCCAGAATACAGCTGATTGAACCAGAAACAGGCATGTGACCTAAGGACAGATTATTCTCAGCTGGTTAGCAGCCTCTGAGCTTTGCCCACGAGTGATAACAGTGACAAACTGAACCAGTAATGTTCTCATTCCCAGTGAGTTTGAACATAAAACATACAGAGAAACTAAGGAAGTCGGATCAGGAGAATAAATAAAATGACCCAGAGAGAGAAAGCAGTAAAAAGAAGCCATGTGGTAGTAAAACCGAAGAGGCAGTGTAAGTCTTTAGTGCGTCGAAATCACGAATGCACAGGAACGATGAGATGGCGACCAGGAGAGTAAAGAGAAATGTGTACCAGCAAGACTCCACAAGCAGAGGCGACAATTAGCTCTCTCGTGATGACAACTGAACCCTAGAGCACAGTTACCTGAATGCCACCTGCTGAACAGCCCACAGAAATGCTTTAGTTACAACTCCAGTATATCTCAAACAAAACTTCAGTGTACTAAAATATATTCCACTTCTTTGTGTGTGATTACTTGTATCTTTTTCTCCATGTGCAGCCTTTTTTAAACATCTGAGTTTGTTCTGTTTCTTTTGTAGTAGACTAGATTGCTCTTCGGCAAACGTTCACTCCCTCCATGGGAGAAGCATCCTTGCGCCACCCACTGATGTTGGGATTAACCAGGCGACTTTGTTTTTGCCAGTGACATGAGGGCAGAAGTGACAGTGAGCTTGTTCCATGCCTAGGCATTAAGAGGCATCCTGTGTTTCTGCTTGCACTGCTGGGTGCTGCTCGCCCCTGTCATGAGAATAATGTGCTCCCAAGTGACTGCTGGCTCACCAGTGGAGACCCCAGAATGCAGCAGACCTGAACTGGACCCACAGCCCGAATCAGAGCCCTGGCCAGCCCACAGACCAGATGGAGAAATAAATGGGTATTATGGTATGCCACTGAGATTTTATGATTGTTTGCTATGCAGCAGAAGTTCACAAAGTAACTTACAGTTTAAAAAATCCTAAATAACACTTCTTGGGAGTTGAAAATAAAAAATCCAAAATAAAAGAAAACATATTTTATGACCCTACATGTACAGAGTAACATAGTTTATAGAAGGAAAAAAAGGAAATAATCCAAATGCTCAGCAAATCCTAGGTTTCTCACAGTCGTCTCTTTTTGTCTTTGGATTAAATTCCTCTGTTTGACATACATAGGATGGTTTGTCTCTTCCTGACTGAACTGATGTGTATTGTTATTGTTCCCACGTTATAGAATAAGAATTCAATAATTAGAGAAGTTAAGTAACAACCAAATTAGGAAAGGAAAGCTAGTAAGTGGGAAGATAGAAGTTCTGATTATGCCTCCTTATTTGGTGATGAGAAGTTTTCAAGGATGTAGGATGCCTTCTTGGTCTTTGGAAAAGTCAGAAAATAAGACAGAATAAAGTTCTCCACTTCACACTTAACCAGCTTCTTTTTCTATTTTTTTATATGTGTGATTTGTGAATACTGATATCTTCTATTAAGAAATGACTTTTTTTGAAGCCATATTGGTATATCTTCAGATATGCTGATGATCACCACAGGAGGCGATTAGCCTAACTCTGATTTCTCTGAATTTAGACAAAGAGAACGCATTTCTCCCTGCTTTTGTATGAGGTGAGAAGGTTTCCCCAGATCAGATTCTGGCCATTCCTGCTTCTGAGAGATATGATCCAGAAACATTTTCTCCTTCCCCGATGCAGTCAGCTACGTAGGTTTGGAAACCTTATAGGCAAAAATAGTTACAGAGGGGGGTGATGCCCAATCTTTACTGAAACTCGTTTTAAAAAATGTTAGTCAACTTCTCCGGCACCTTTTAATGAGATACAAGTAGTTATAAAGAAAGGATCTTGGGCTCTGCTGCACTCTCTAGTTCCTGGCTGTGGAATTAGAAATGATCCTTCTCTTGTGCTAGGTTTGTGGTGGGCACAGTGCCAGCTGAAGATCAAAAGTGATTATTATGCATGTGGGATGATAGGCCAATGTTATCACCAGAGTAGGAACACCAAGTCCTTTGGTTGGGACTTATTACGTTCATTTAATTATTTATTGACTTACGTATATGTCAACTCATATCCCTAAAGGATTTAGCATTTACTCACCCACTTACCTGAGGGAAATAATTTATCTGAGTAAGTATTTATGCTGATCTGTAAAATGGAGAGGGGCACCGGTTTTGCCTACACTTCACAGCTGTGGATCAGGTTTGATATTACGTGAGGAGAGAGTACTTTGAAAAACATAAAGTGACGTACAGATGTGAGAAAAAATAATACAGTCATCTAATCTGTCAAGATGCCTATCAAAGTTTCTGTAAGATGGTTGTGTAAATTTTAAGAGTTTTGATTCCATTGCAACCTGTAAGAACTTGGCACGAGAAAACCTGTCATAGTCTTCACTGTCTCATAAAATAAATGCCCCAAACTGTGCATAGGGACAAAAGATATGTCCAATTATGCCCGTGCCATAAGGCACTCCTTAAAGTGTTTTTAAAGCTGCAAACAATGATTATTTAGCCTAATTTGATGACCCTGTGGAGGGATGAAGAGCCTTTCTGTGAGATTTTCAATGTATTAAGTTCACAGACATTGATTTTTTGAAATTCAAATTTTTTTACATATTTTTACTTATTTCCTGTAGAAGATCAAGTTCCCCTGCAGACAGACTCTAAGATGGAGATTAGTATGCAGGACATTTTAGATAATGTTTTCTCACTTACCCTCAAATGTGGGGAGTAAACTGTGAGGACTGGGCTGAGCAAGAACTCGGGTTACAATGTCAACTTAAAAAAGGACTCAGTCTATATCATGGGAAGCTCAAACGGTGGTGTTCCTGCAGAATTATCCTGAATTGGGTCAAAGGGAGCACAATGAACTGAATGCATCTCCAGAAAATTCATATGTTGAAATTCTAACCCCCCATCTAATGGTTTTAGGAGGCGGGGCCTGTGGAGGTAATTAGGTCATAAGGGTGAAGTCCTCATGAATGAGATTAGTGCCCTTGTAGAAGAGGCCCCAGAGGGCTCTCCAGTCCTCTTTCTGCCATGTAAGAACACAGCTAGAAGACAGTTGTCTGTGAACCAGGAAGCTGGTTGTCATCACCAGATGCCAAATCTGCCTTCATTTTGGACTTCCCAGCCTTCAGAACTGTGAGAAATAAATGTTTGCTGGTTAAGCCACTCAGCATGGGATTTTGTGGTAGCAGCTCCAACTGAATAAGACAAGGAGTAAAGCCTTGATCCACTGCATCTACCAATCATTGGATACAGGATGACCCTGGGAAGAAGGCGTGACTTTGGGAAGATGTCATGAACTTGGGTGAGTTGACTAGGAGCAATCTTCAGAGGGGACTCAGTCACAGCTGTCAGCAACACTGTCACCAGCTGGTGGAATGAGTGCGTCATCGAGGAGGGAATGATCTGGGCTGTACATAAGAGTACCTACTGCACTTCCAAAATATTTTCAGATTCATAACCGCAACCAAATGATTTGTTCTTAAATATCCAAGTGGCAGAGATAATGCTGTATAAGAAAGAAGGAGAGAGAGAGAGAGAGAGAAAGAAAAAGAAAGAAAGGAAACAGAATCAAGCATCAACTTTTAATATTTGCAGACTCACCAACATCAAGGCTGGGAAACTGTTTACATCTTAGAATGTCAAAGAATTTCAGTTAGTTAATTATGCTGCAGGTGGGCAGATGTATCTAGGAGCAGATATTTGCAGATGCAAATTGTGAATTTTGCGTGTGTAAAGGTAAATAGCTAAAATGATTATTAAAGCAGAGTGGAAAATAAAATGATATATAAAATGCAAATGTGCAGTGACAAACACATGGAGGTATTTTGCCTGTGAACTTTGGCTTCCAGTGGTCGAATGTTTCTGTGCTCCCTCCATTGCTCTGTTATTTACCATAATAAGACAGGGTTTCAGAGTGCAGCCTCTATGCCCTGCAAATGACATTCACTTATTCAGGTCTCAAGGTTAACATTTTATAAATTACCACTTCAAAGCAGGAGTCACCATCTCTATGCAACAGGACTGAGGTGAGTGTCATGTGATATCAACCCTACCATTTTCTTATTGTCCCATTTCAGATTTTGTTAAACAAGTCTGATTCTCTTAGTAGGGTCAAGGGCTTTATTCAAGCAGAAAAATGAATTCTTCAAAAATAAAGTTTTATGATTTATTTTATCTGCTTGAGAATCTTCTTTGACTGTCTGGAACTGAATACATTAATCCTGAAGGCAATTTCATTTCATCCAAGACCCATACAAACTTGTCGCCCACTGTGTTTCAACCTAGCACACTAATTCTTTCAATCATGTCCCCACACATTGCTGGACAAGAGATTAGCCTATTTCCATGCCATTCTCCCCCACTGCCCTACCCCTGTCCTTGAGTGTCCTTGTCTTCTTCCCTTCAATCAATGTCATTCATTCATTCATCTATTCATTTATTTAAAAATTATCATTGCATGTATACTTTCTCCCAGGCAATATGTTGGGTATTAGAATCATAGAAATGAGTGAAGTATGACTCTTGTTTTCAAGTTTAATGGGAGGGAGATCTCTACATCAATTAAGAAAACATCTGGGCCAGCCCTGGTGGCCTAGTGGTTAAGTTCTGCACACTCCACTTCAGAGGCCTGGGTTCGGTTCCCTGGTGCAGACCTATACCACTCATCAGTGGCCATGCTGTGGTGGCAGTTCACATACGAATTAGAGGAAAATTGGCCACAAATGTTAGCTCAGGGCAAATTTTCCTCAGAAAAGAAAAAAGAAAACATCTAAACTGGGTTTTGGAGTTTGGATAGGAGTATCTAATGAATGACTGAGACTGTGTATTCTAGTAGAGAGAGGAACATGTATAAGGCTTCATGACATTAAAAATATGGCAATTTCAAGGAACTCTAAATGTTCACTGTGACAGCAACACAGAGTGCAAGAAAGGGCAGAGATGGGGAAGAAGACGTAGTCAGGGCCCAGATCACAGCATCTTTACTAAAGCAAACCCTACATGCTATAAGTCTCCATTTGAATATATGAAATTAGCTCACATCAATATCTCATCCCTGTTTTCTTGTAGCATTAATTATATAAACTGTATATTAAGCTATAGAATTGTGATCAAATTGTATTTGTATTTTGTTTCATTTGTAATGTGTGTTATTTCCTCGGTTATTTTCAGTTGATACTAGACTAGCTGATTATAATAAATCAGAGTTTGATCAGATCAAACTGAACTGAACCAAGGAAATGACCTTCACCTCCAATTCTGCAAAGAGAGGGAGATACAATATGATCCATTCCTTCATTCTGTTCATTGAGTGAAAATATCTCAGTTCAAAAACCTTAAATATCTAATTCACAATTACAAGGCCAGATTTGAACTTGGAGTAGACACAGATGCAACCCCACACGCTGAAGGAGACTCAAGGCCGGCCCTGTGGGAGTTGTTCATTGTAAGGGATTGATGTACAAGTGAACATCGAAGAGTGAAATTAGAGACTGTGGGCTCCAAAGGAAAAACATCTATCAGCAGAAGCTCTGACTGCATTTTAAAATGCAATCTGGAATGATTTATTTCTGAAGGCTTAATGTGGGGACGCAGAGAGGAGCCTGAAGAACTGGAACATCATACAAGGCTCTTTCTGATTGGTCTTCTTGCTCAGTGCTACAGGCACAATAGATGTCCTTCAAAACACCCAATCCGTTATTCTAAGTTGTCTTCAATTACACTCAAAACCAGTCTTCTGAAGGGCAAAACAGCCAGAATGAAAGCTGTTGAGATACAAAATTCCATGGATTCTTGAAACTGCCCACTTCCAGACCCAAGAGCATTGCTGATCTCAACGTGATTAAACTTTAACAGATATTACCACACTACTCAAATATACCCTTCTTCAGGATGGAAAGTACGCCTCATCTTTTGCTAAATCAAATTTTCCCATGACAAAAGTGAAAAAAGCATGATTCTTGCCCTTCTTGTGTTATCACAAATTAAATAGGAAGGAATTTAAATTTTTTTCAGATCAGTGACTAGAAGGTCTATACCGATATTGAATTCACAATTCTGGTTTCATGACAGAGTTGAAACATAGCTAAATTATCATTAGATTGACCATTACTTTACAGATTAGAAAATTAAAGTCTGTAAAGTAAAATGATTTCCTTGAGTTCACATGACTCATATATTAGTCATTGCTGGAACTCCTTGTTAGTTTTGTGTTTTTGTATGTGTGTTTGAGTGTGTGTGTGTACATGTCTGTGTGTACACCACATATAATTATGCTTCCTTTTATCAACTCATGCCAATTTCTAGAAAAGCAATTTCTAGAAAAGCAATCTCTTGAAACAATCTGAGTTTTCAAAAAAATAGGTTAGAAAGAATTGCAGGTTTTATTCAAATAGGTCATAACTTGACCCAAAATTATGGGATTACTCACTGTGCCAGTTGCCATGGGCTTTACGGGGATTATCTCAATCTTTGATCCCAATAACTCAATCAAGCAGGAAGTTAGTTTTAACCTCATTTTTTTTTTTTTCTGGTAAGGAAACCGTGGCTTAGAGAGTTTAAATAATTTTTCCAAGGTTACCAGCTGGTAAGTGAAAGAGACATTTTGAAACCCCGGCCTGTCTCCTTAAACACAAAATTTGCACATAGTTATCAATATGAGTAAGAGAAGTTGAAAAATACCCTAATGGAAGAAACTGTGGGACACAGAATGGACCCAGCCTGGGGTTCAGGAGAGGCCTCCTGGAGAAGAGAATGCCTAGGCAGTGAAGGGAAGGTGTGTTGTAAATCTCCTTTGAGGGGTCTTTAAAGAGCACTCTAACACAGCATATGCAATGAAAGGATTTGTTACATTCACAGGTCCTAGCAGAGGGAGGCATGGCCCAGGGGGACATATAGGAGGAGAGTAAGGGAAAAGGTTCAACCAAGCAGACGGGGAGCCATGGGCAGATACATTTAGTGGAAATCAGGGTGGATGACACAAGCAAAAGGCATAGGAGATTTCATTGGTGTGTTTCAATGTCACTGGGTCACAGACAGGGAAGAGCAGGAAGAGGAACTTGTGGAGGAAGAACCCGTCCTTATTACACTGGTGTACCTGCTCACCTGGGCAGAATGCTCACAACCTGCTTATGCAGATTTTGAGGCATCAAGAAAATAGAAAATTTTTAAAATTTACAATACAAAAGAGTTTTTCCAGCAGAGAGGTTTGTGCAAGGATTTAGAGGTGCAGGAGAAAAGAGTGAATTTCGGAAATTGAAAAGGGTTCCTTATGGTGAGTACAAATTGTGGATAATTCAGGGGAGTGTCACAAGAAATGAGATGAAGGGTAGGCAGGGGCTGGATTATGAAGAACTAAGGGATTATGATTTTCTTCCAAAGTCTATGAAGGTTACTGAATAGCTTTAAACAGGTGTCTTGCACCTGCCAGTGTTTGGGGAAGATCATTGAGGCACCTTGGAGGGTGGAGTAGAGGGGCGAGGATGAACGGAGTCATTATAAATAATCACCACTCAGCAGTGTTTGTCAGCTCCGCTTCTGGTTGGGAGGAGGGGTGCCGAATGGCAGAAGTCCAGATGAGTTCGTGTAGTCCCCGAACCACGGCACGTCCTGATATCCTGATGGCTGTGGCAAATCATTTTGGCCAGATCTGTGATGCCACAGTCCATTTATTTTGCATTTTTAGGCATTCCCGGGAGACTGGCTTAACACTAGGGAAATCTGACTCAACACAAAATACTGTCAAATTTATTTTTCACTTGGGTTTACAAGAAATTGAGTTAGTAAGCAAGATGCCATGTTTTGCAATTTGAATTTGAACAGAAAAGAGATCTTTTTTAATGTTACTTATCCCAGCAATGGAATATATCAAATTTCAAATAACAAATAATATGTTGTTGCAGTTGCTCTCCTTGGCAATGTTATGGTCTATATTTTTCACCACTATAATTAGTCTTTCTTAAACAGAGTGATAATTCATTGCATGATATTGAGTCAGAAGTTTTGTTGTTGTTGATAAGTCAAAGCTTATCGTAAGGAAAAAGGGGGGAAAGTCTAATTTGCCAGAAGAGAACAGAATATAAAAATAACATTATCCATTCAGTTGGATTGAAATCTTGGCAGCTGCTCTTCAAAAATGTTGCTGACATGGTTTGTATTATATTAAAATTCAGAATGACTGCATTTTCATCAGTTTCTCTGTCTGCAGCTGGCATATCGTGTTGTCAGCATCTTGGGATTTACAAGACTGTGTACATTGTAAGAATGTTCCTTTAAATGGACATTTTCATAAGCATCTTTGCTAATTGATATGCTATGGTATTTTAAAGTGTAACCATATGTTATGAAAGTTATAATGCTTTACAGTGTAAGTGGAATATATGAGTTGGGTTTTCTTAGCTCAATTTTCATTAGGTCTGCTCAAAAGCAAAATAGTTCCTCTGGGATGATTTTTAACATGTCTTTTAATTTTCAAAGGCATTGATTATTTCAGTGAGAAAAGCTAAGAGATAAACTTGGAATAATGGATACATCCAGAATCTAAATTATTTTAAAATGGGCATACAGAATTCGTGATACTCAGAAAAACACTATCAAATAAAACATTTTCAATCTGCAATACTATAATACTATACAGTGTCATTTTAACAGAATTATTAGTCTTACGTTAAATGCATAAACTGTTACTAATAACATTATAAATACAGTTTGGAGAATGTTTGATTCTAATAGATCGTCAGGATTTTTTTCTGTGCATAATTCAGAGTTCTTTGGAAACTATAATCAATTCTAAGAACTCGACAATTTCATAAGGCTTTCGATAATGTTAAAATATGTATGCTTACACGTGGATCCTGTAGATATTTATAAGCACTTATGTGGTTATGATGATAAAACTAAATTAACATATTCATGTCGACTTTAGAGGATCCTTAAAAATTGGATTTGAGGCTAAATAAGGCTGAATGTTTCTGTAGACTGAAAATGCTCGAAGGAACTTTGTACCTGAAGAGCACTGCGGATGAATATTTGGATTTGAAAATAATAGTTTTGACTTTTCATAACGTCCATTTAGAATGCACATGGGAAAGATCTGGAAACATTGGAGAACTGCACAGTGTTTCCTGTGAAAGGGACGCCGAAAGTGGACACAGCCGGGATGTGCAGAGCCAGAATTCTAACAGGGGACTAAGTGATGCTTGTACTTTTCTGTCAATACCGGCTGCCTCCTATCTTAAACACTCACACACACACCAAGGACATGATATTAAATCAGCCTCTTTATTTATCATGTAAACCAGTAACTGCCTAATCTCTCATTATGACTTCAGAAAGAACCCATTAATATTTCTACCACTGGTGAGCAAAGCTAGCGAGATGGACTAGGAAAAGCCGCGTGCACAATTCCAACAGCTCAAAGTCCACTGCTGGCATGACTACAAACGGCTTTGTGGAATCAAGATGTTGATTGAAACTTTGCTAAAGCTGAAATTGGTTTTTTTCCTCCCCTCAATGACACTGTAGTAATTGCATTTCAATAGAATTGATATCATTAATTTATAATTATTGCTTTCCTTAGTTGGAAAAAATGAATGTGAAAGTTTTGGCTGAAGTGCAATCTCAGGAGGAAAATTAGAACTCTCAGTAATCAATAATGGCGGGGCGTTCTGAATCTCTCCTCGGTTTTCATTAGCTGGAAGGAGAGCACACTTAAAGGAATGCTAACAAGTGTCGATGTTTAAATTTGATTTATCAATGCTATTTAAATGTATATCTGCACTGTGCCGAGTTTATTTTTCTACATTAAAGATTATTCAGTGATATCTCCCGGGTTAAGACAACTTCTAAACAAGATAAAGCGCCCTGTGAATTAATTTATTTCAGAGAAACAGAAAAACGTAATTTGTGTCTTCTTTTCATTAAATTATCCTTTAGTATATTGATTTAACAGAAGCCAAAAACTTATTTAGCTAAGGAAGCAAAACATAGATTCACCACTCTGTCACTGTGGTACTCCTTTCCTTCTGAGGAAAGAATGTAAGTGTGTCTAGGCATGTGTGTGTGTGTGTGTGTATTTCTCCGCATGTTTGTGGTATCACAGCTGCTGTTTTATAAGAGGAAAGCACTGTTCAGTATCTTTCAGAGGCAGACAAAAGGAGCACAATCAGTTAATGTTTTCTACCCAGCTCTTTACGTTTGGATTGTAGTCTATGTAAACAATAATATGATTGTGATTATGTCATCAACTCAAATAATACAGATTGAATAACTTTTTGCAAGTCAATGGTGTACAGACACCCGAAGTTCCCACCTGAGTCACCAAATAGCAATTTTTCCGACCCTTTAAATCAACGGCTAAGCACAATATAAGAGAATCTTAAAATCGAGACAAACTTAGCATACAGTATTGTAAGAACTATGTCTTTTGTGTGTACGTGCGTCTGAAGATTTTATTAATTTGTTAATTTTTTTCTGCACCAAAAAGATGTAAATGACTATTTACCCAGGAAATGTTTAGTCTTGTGAACCTGAATAGGTGAACAGTTATTAAATTTGGTCTCTTAAGAGCAGTTAAATTCTGATGGTAGCACAGAGACCGAGCTGTATAAGCTATCATTACACGTTGAGAACTAACTTCTGTAATTAACTTGCAATATTACACATAAGGATCCAGTTACAGTAAAATCCAATTTTCCATGGTATACACACCAGGCAGCTTTGCTGAATATTAGATTTTAATGAGATTTATGACCTTATTCATAATTTATTCTTTAAATTGGGAAAGTTTTGGTTAAAGTTCAAAGCAGTATCTCAAAGCATGAAAATAAAATCTATGCCAAGCTTTTATTGGAGACATTTTACAATGAACTCTGAAACCCAAAAAGGGCTTATCTGATTTGCACAGAAAATCATGGAAACCATTCTGGGTTTAATGTGGGAGATTTCCTTGGTGACGATAAGGAGCTCTTCCATGCTTGTCCTTGGTTGAAGGATGATTATTTACGAGTTTTCCCCTCTCATTGGTTATCTGGCAGCTCAGTTCTTAGCATAGTCTAGTTTAGCCTGCCTGAAACTTCAGTGTGCTTAGAAATCACTTGAGGGAACTTGTCAAAATCCAGATTCTAGTTCACTAGTTCTGCGGTGGGACCCACGAGTCTGAATTTCTAATAAATGATGCTGACGTTGCTGGTTCAAGATTCACACTTTGAATAGAAAGTGTACTAGAGAATGCTCGTTTGCTTCTCTCCTCATTTTTCAGAGGAAGAAAATGAAGCTCATAGATATGAATATCCTTCCTTAGACTAGTGATTCTTACCCAGGGCTGATTGCTAGAATCACCTGAGGAGTTTTTTAACTTTAAGATACGTAGGCCTCATCCCAGACCAATTAAATCAGAAACCCTAGGGACATCAGTGCTTTTCTAAGTTCTCCTATGCAGTGAAGGTTCAGGATCACTACTTAGGTCATATAGCCAATTAGTGGAAAGGCTGAGTCTAGTGGTAGGCTGGCTGATTGACAGACCAATTGATTGATTCAATGATTGATTCCTGCTTACACTCAGCATACTTCTGTTGAACTGTGCCCCAGAGGCTACTGAGTCCCTTTAACATACACAGTCCTCTAATTATTTAGGTCTCACAGTAAATGTCATCAACTCAGAAAGGCATTCCTTGACCATGACATCAAAATGGCTGCTCCTGTCAGGCCATCACATCATTGTTTTATTTATTTTTTTAAATTATTGTCACTAACTGAAACTATATTATTTTGTTTGTTTCTTTCCTATTAGAATGCAACTTTCATGAAAGCACAGACTTTGCTTGTCCCCTTAACCTCTATATCTTGCCCTTAGTGAGCCCAGAGTAAATGTTAAATAAATTAAATTTAAAGGGAAACAATGCAGCTTAGCAGCTGCAAGTGTGAGCTTTAAATCCAGGTAGACTGGCTGTGTTTCCTCGGACATGGTAATCACATCCCACGAAGCCTTGATTTCCTCATGTGTAAACAGATAGTAGCATCTGCTTCACAAAATTTCTGTAATATTAAATGAGATGATTTATGCCCACTGCTTAACCCAGTGCCTGACACACAGAAAACATTCAGTAAACAGCACTATTATAATATCATTTAATGACCACAAAATTGCTGAGAATTAGATATTGTAATTCTCATTTAACAAGTTGGGAAACAGACCCATTAAAAGGAGATCATTTACCCAAGATCACAAATATAATTTTGGGGAAGGCTGGACCAGAATCTAACTGCTCGTATGTGCAAAGCTTTGTGTAAGACCCTTCCTCACATGTTGCCAGTTATAGCCGCACATCAGAGGAGGCAACCACGTTTGACTCCTAATCCAGTGCTCTTTAGACTATGCCACGGTGCCACTTGATTGGCAGTATAAGATGCAGCTCTTCGCCAGGGACACCAGTCAGTGGATTCATCAGCAGATGTCCAATTCCAGGACTTATTGGTGTAATCAAGTTTTGAGTGTGCCAGCAACACTTTGCTACAACACATTCAACTCTTGCCATGTATCAAGCACCTATTAATCCCCACTAAACCTCTGTGATATCAGTACAATCATTCCCAACTTATAGATGGAGATATTAGATGTCAGAGCAGTGAGGTAAATCAGCCAGGCTGTTACAGCTTACAAGACCAGAAGTAGGTTTGGAACTCATAGTTACGAGTAATAAAAATAAAGTATGGAATCAGGGTGGAATTATTACACTTCATGGATGGCAAATGGTCCACTCTTTCTGAGAAGGCAAACATACTGGAATCATTTATTTTTCCTTTCTTTACTTTGGGGTCCTCCTGCGTGCTATACAGGAGCTTACCACACAATAAAACCCTTATAAAAAGTGATTGTTTCCTGAATAGTAAGAAAGGAGAGTCAAGGAGAGGAGTTGAAATTCATTTATCAGTATATATTTATGTGTGGGTGTGTGTAAATATTTTGAGTTCACACTAATTGTCAGCCCCAGAAGACAGAAAATCTCCTACATTTTCTGTAGGAGATACAATCCTTTGACTCAGGAAACTCAGAATAATGAATGCAACTTAATCGAAATATATCTATTGTAAAGATGACAAGATATGTACTGTAGCAGAGGTAGAAACTGAGAGAATCAAGGATGTCCAGTGCCCGGAAGCCTTTTGGGAAGGTCTGACAGAGGAAGCACCATTTTATCTGCCTTTTAAATTTGGAGTAGGCAGAACTCCTTTTAAGGGTATCTCTGTTAGAAAAAAACAACATGTGCAAAATCATGGAATATGAACGAGTCTGGCATGTTTGGGGAATGGTAAGAAATAGTCTATGGCTCAAGCAGAGGGTACGTGGGGAGGAGTGTGCATAAAAATGAAAGAAACTCAGAATTTTATCAATAACATACTTTTTTGAGTTAAAAATAATTCCCACTGCAAACTTGTGAGTGAGATGCTTTCTCCCCTTTTCTCCTGCCGTTGAACAGCATAAAGGCACCCCAGGAAATATGATTTCAGTTCTGCACGCATAGGTTAATGTTACACCACAGTTTTGAGAGCTGTTAATACTGCAACATTTTAGAACGTCTTAAAAGATTTTTTAAAATTTATTTTTCATATGTAAGGGATTGACATTTTCCCCTTTTCTTTGCTTTCTGCTTGCTACTCTGTCAGTATTTACCCAGCTCGCTTACAGGTTTGAAGAAGCAGTTTACATATGCCCAAGGAAGAATGCAAAGATTTGGGAAGTTCCTGAGAGCATAATAAAATCCCACCTTCCCATAGAAGCTGAGAAATTCGGCAGCTGGCAGAGGGCTGAGATCTCCACTGTGCCAGAAGAGGCCACCTCACTCTGTCCCTCTGCCCCAGGGGCTGTCCTTACCTCTCACAGCTCATCTCATTCCTGATTCTTGTGTAACCAAACGTCCATCCTCATCCAATGAGTCCCACTGCCATATTATGGGTATTTGGGGTCCCTGGGGTTAGCCCCATTTTTCTCTCCAACCTAATTTGCCTTGGTATCAGAAATAATTAAGCTTTTAATCATGGCTTTCCCACGTTTTTCACTGGGTGACTTCAAGAAGCCTGATTACCCACCCTGAATTGTTGTTTCATTACCTACCCCAAATTAAGATATTATATTTCTTGCAAGATTGTTCTGAATACTAGCTGATATATCTCTATCTATGGATATAGTGTGTCTATATGAGAAATAGATACAGTGTGTCTCTCTATATAGTGTCTAATGCAATACAAGTCAAAGAATAAAGCACTGAGTTAAACGTGATTATGATGGGAATGTATTGATGATAATGAAAGGGGTGGGAGAGGGAGGAAAGATGAAGAAAGAAGAGAAAGGAGGTGGAAGAAAAGACGAGTATTTACTAATGAAGTACTAGGAGATGAACTTATATTTTTATAAATCACTGTATAAACTGGACTTCTGCCTTGGTTTCAGAGTATTAGTACCCTTCGGTCATCTTGCCCTGAAAAGCAGAATATGGTACATTACCCCTCCCTTCTGCCTACTACCAACAACCTAATCTCTTCTTCTCAGGAGTCAGACCTCAGTCTCTGGGCCCATAAATACTAGCTGGACCGTATATCTCCTTTTCCCAAAGTCTTCTGAAAGGCATAAATCATTTACCAAACCACTTTCTTATGTTAGGTATTATTTTAGGCCTATCATAGAAATGAATCATCTAACTGTTACAACAAATTTGTGATCTACCCAACATATGGGCAAAACAAAGGGCACTCTTGTGATGTGCAAATCTATGATACCAGGGAAGTTACCATGCTTTCACTTTATTGACCTTTGCCTTTCCTTTTCTGTAAACTGCTAATTCATAATTTTTTTGCACTTTTTTCTGGTAGTGAGTGGCATATCTTTTAAAACCATTTTATAGATATGTACACACACATGTGCGTGACTGTATCTATCTATCTATGGTAATGTGTTAATTCTTTGCTATATGTGTTGCAAATACTTTTTCCCATTCTACATGATAAATGTGAAGTGGAAGAAGATTAAGAAGCTTTCTAAAAAACACAGGATTGATAAGTAAGGTGGAGTGATGGTTCCACAAAGGAAAGTTCAAGACAAAAGAGAGTGCACAGAAACACAGCCCTTGTGAGGCCCCTTGGCAGCCACTGGCCAGCCTGATATTAATGCACCCTCTGCCTCCATGTACTATTTTTTCAAATATCATTGGGAGGTGAGTCACACCTCTCAAAAATAAACAAATAAATAAATAGGCATGTAACTAAGAGACATGTACAGGGACACTACATAACTTAAAATCTCCACAATGGTTTGAGATACTGCCTCTGTTAAAGACTGAAAATCAGTTGAACAGACCAGTGCTCTCTGTGGGTATATTAGTTTTGGGGAATGGGGAATGAAGTGACAATGACAACTTTACCCAAACACCAATCAAGATTTTTATGAAGTTTGTCTTGTGTAATTTTATTCATTTTACTCTTGAATATTAGCCTGATGCATTTTCATCTGAGCAATTCTAGAAAGTAGATAATACGTAAATATAAAAATATTTATAATGCTACCACCCAGAGTCAATCACTGTAAACATGTTTACATTTAGAAGGGAATTTGTTTCTTTTGTTTTTAACAAAGTACGATTCATAAAGGCAAGCTGCAATAAATGCAAAACCATAAAACTCCTGAGGGCTCCCTAGACTTCCATGGCCACAGCTAATGGGGCAGGCATGGTGGGAGACCAGGGAATAGATCATCCAATACAGCACCCCATCCAGCCTCAATAGCTCAGTTGATTGTTCCCCCTCGGATCACTTCAACAGTTATGGAAATTTCTCCACCCTAAAGCTTCATTTCAGTATATTACATAATTGGCTGCCTGCTGAAGGAGGCATCTCCTTTTCCAGCAATCCAAAAACATGATACACAGGGCTCAGATTGGTAGGCAGGTTTGGGGAGGCCCCAACGTATCTTAACAGGAATGATAAAAGTTATATCCCACCAGAGTGGAGCAACATTTAGAGATGACTAGTTTAGAAGCTGTTCAGTGACATAGTCCGTCCATGGGCCAACAGTGAAGGAAATGATCTTAAGCCAAATGGAGCCCCCATGAAATAGCCGCTCAATATTGAGGGGAGAAAAAAAAAGCTGAATCCTCTCAGCAAATGACAGAGATGGCAAGGCCATATAATGTTATTCCTTTCTGTTTCAATAACTACAAGTTCTTAGACCAGAGATCCTTTCAACATTTCCTTGACAATTTTTCACAGATACCCCTTCACAGATATATTTGTCCAGGCAGATTGGGTGGCTTTCAGTTGTCCTACATAATACTCTGGGTCTCTTTTCAGGCCACACATAAAAAAGGAAAAACGTCAGCCCTCTGGTGCTGTTCACAGATTTAGTTCTGAACCACTGTCCCTGTATGATTTCTTCCATTTTGCCCTCTCCTGCTTCTCAGCAAATCCTGCAGCTGGATTGGGAGGAAGATATCACCACCTCTTTCAAGTAGGGTGTTCAGAATGTCTTTCCGCCAATGTTTTTTACACTTATTATTTATAACCTAATCTCTCCTTTTGCTGCACCAGGCTTTCTTGGAGGAGGGGGGTATATATATTATACACACACACTACCCCATTCTTTTCAGTCTTGAGACCTCTGAATCTCAACAGCAGCACCACGGACAGCACCCCCATAGGCCACACAGTTTCTGGCAATAACCACCAGACATGAACGTTCACGTAACAAAAACTTAAGACATGTAGTAATGAGTTATACATCTGGCTGGAATACTAACCCTCTTCAAATTTTTAATAAGTTACGTATTGTAATAGCAAATTTACAAGAATAATTCACATTGCCAACAGAGGGAAAAATAAAATACTCTTAACTATTAGCAAAACCATTTGATTTACTGTGATTCCTCTCATCTGATACCTGGGATGGACTATGCAATAGTCACAGAGAGGGCATAAATAAAATAAAAATCCTTCTACGCATTAATCCTTTAAGGCTATTTTTAGATGCTTATGCTGAAAATCCCCAGTTCTCACAATTCATAAAAAGAGTATTTACCACCCAAGAAGAAATCGTAGAGTGAGAGGTAATTTTGCAAGGAGAGAACTAACTAAGAAAAAGAGGGAGACTTCCTATGTCAAATTGGAGCATTTACTTCTAGCACTGGTTTTCTTAGACCTGAGGATCATTTGCATTATTCCTTCTTAGGGGAGACAAATGAACTTAGATTCATAGTGCAGTCAAGAAGCAGGATTTGAAAGTTGTGTTAGGTTTGTTTGCTTCCAAGGAGGTGAAACTCAGGGTATCCAGGTGTGACTGAGAAAGTGCGCTGAAGATGGGAGAATCTTCACAAAAGGGTAAAACCAATAGGAAATAGAGACACAAAATTGAACTGAGAGAGAAAGAGTGAGAGAAGAGATAGTGTAAGAAAGAGAAATGAAATGTTGCAAACAGGCCAGAGTATTTTCCTTATTTGTCCATAACTAAGTCCCATAACATATATAATGAGGATAAGAATGTTCAAAGCAAGGGGTTTACAATTCAAATATTTTTATGTATTTTTTTTAATTTTCAAACTGAGATGGGAAAAAAATTTTTACTTGAAATATTCTATCCAAAATGTAGAGTTCTCCCTTTTCTGGCTAACAGAAGCATTCAGAGACATACAAAGTAGAAAATAACTTGAAGAATACTCTTTTTCAGCAGAGGAAAGTCAGTCTTTGACCATACATTGAGAGATCATGGAGTCTTGGGGGATGTGAGAAGATCACTCTATTGGGAATGAAAAAATCTGGGTGCTAGTTTGGCTGTATAATGTTGAGGCTTTAGGTGACTTGTCTGCAAATAAAAATTGGAATAGAGAAAAGATTTTCTAGCTTTATCCAAGATTCTTATAAATTCTTCTTACCTTTCCCTTTCTCCCACTGCTTTATAACAGGAGATCTTTATTTTATTTTCATGACAAGATGTCCCCAAGAGCAAACCCAGAATTCAAGTATTAATCACCTTGCATCCTGTGTCTCATCCAAACCTGACTCTCTAGCTTCTTCCTCACCTGGAAAAATAGAGGGCCCATGGCAGCGTTATGCTTCATCCCAGGCATGTGCAAGGATGGATCTCTCCACTGGAGTCCTTAAGGAGAACTTTAGAGGACGGATAGCAGATGTCTTTACCTGCTGCATTGCAGCTTCCTCCCAAGGTGGCTGGGATTCAGGGCCTCAGAAAATAACTATTACACAAAGGTATAAAAATTAATGTAGAAATGCAATTAGTATAACAAATGCAGCACAGACTATTAATACTAAACACTAGCCCCAACTAAGCATTAAGAAAATTGGTTCTAACTCTTTCTGGGTGGACTTCTTTTCTCTTGGGTTCCTTCAGTGTTCCCAGCTATAAAATTAGGGACTTGGATTAGATCATCTGCACAGATATCTCCACCTTTATATACTCTGTGATTCTCCCTGTTGATTTTGCCTTTTGTTTTCATATATTTGATGATGTCTGATGTTTGACCACCCTATTCATTTGTTCCTTAATTCCAAACTCTCCTAAACCTCCTCCTGCTCACACTCATCCTGAGAAAGAGAAATTGGAGGCAAGAACCGTGCTAATTGACTAGGAGTTAATTCTCTGGGTCAAGGAAGTCTGTAGTCTACAAAAGATGGTAGAACCCTAATTACTTAATTATTTTAAAGGGAAAAATGTGTTAAGAATAATGTGAATCTATAAGGCAGAAGATCAAGACACACCTAAGCATGTTCTGGAAGCATGTTTGATGATTCTACTGAAGCATAAGACTGAATATCCTTTAATATATGGCTGATTTCTTTATGCATGCATTCAGCAAGTTGTAATGTATGTTTCAGCTATCTACATATCTTTCTATCTATGCATGAAAAAGTGAAGACACACGGCTTCCTTCAGAGGCTAGTATGCTGATCTTAGAACACTTCACCTGGCTGCAAAATGAGAGCTGGCAACCGAATTTATCAGGTTCTTTATATTCAATCATTAGTTTTTTTTCAGCTCATTGGAATTTATTCACCCTACCTACCAGGCATTAGTCTAGGCCATGGAAAATACAGCAATAAATAAAAGGAAAAGGGAATGGGTTCATCACAGAAGGCCCCTGTGAGGGGGAGATGTTTAAAGAAGTGCCTTAAAGGATGCAGAGGAGATGTGAAGAATGAGAGGACTATGGCATGTGAGGTGTGTTAAGAGTATAAATGAATGTGTGTAAATGTGAAGTCATATATGGATGAATGAACACACGGTGTTGTGGAAAGGAAGAGAAGAACATTGCAAGCAGAGGGGCAAAGTCTTGAGGCAGATGAGAAAATTGCAGGAAATGAAAGACATTAAAATGAAAAACAATGGCCAACCATGAAGAGGTTCAGAAACATGAAATTATTGGAAATGTTTCCAGTTAAGCTTACAATTAAGCTTCTCTCTTGTAACTAAGCGGAATCCTGGATATTAAGTAGAGACTTCTTGAGATGTATGTAAGATATGATATATGTAGCATTATTTTTATAGAAATAGTTTCAAAGTAAAGTACACAGATCCCTGTGATTCCCTGACATCACTTTAGGGGGTCTGTGAGTTCACAATTATATTCATGATGAAATTAAGATGTTATTCTCTCTCTTTACTTTATTGACAATTACACTGATGGTGCAAAAGCAATCGTGGGTAACACTACTGGAGCCCTAGCACCAACAAAGGCAGTAACATTAAGCTATACTAGTTGTCAAAGTATTCTTCATTGTCACGGGTCTACAGTTTAAAAAGCCACTTTCACTTAAAAATAGCACTTGACATAGGTCTTTTTTAGAGTATTGTGTGATATGGACAGCACTTCTGCTGCATCCTGAAGTATGAGGATTGCCCCAAGGAAAAACTCTTCTGCATTGTCTGTGAGCTGAACTAACTGTTTTTGTCGTGGAACACTGACTGTTTTTACTTGAACGAATGACTAACAAATCGTGAAATTAGAAAGAACAGTGTTCACAAGACCACCCAGCTTCTGAGACAAATTGCAACTTTAGAGGCCCCCCAAGACCACCCTTTGGTTCAATAATTTGCTAGAAGGACCCAAATAACTCACTGAAAGCTGTTATGATTACAGTTTAATAAAACTAAAGGATACAGATGAAAATCAGCCAAGAGAAGAGGCTCATACAGCAAAGTCCAGGAAAACTCCATATACCAAGCTTCCAATGTCTTCTCCCCTTGGAGTCGTGGACAGCATTACTTTCTGGCATCAGTGTGTGACATATTCATGGAATATCTCCAACTAGGGAAACTCACCCTAGCCTTAGTGTCCGGCCTTTACTGAGGCTTGGTCATGCAAACCTGCTTGGCTGCCCTCATGGATAAATTCAATCTCCAGGTCTCTGAAAGTCAAGCTGGTATGGCCTGACCCCAAACCCCCTAAATCACACTGTTGGTGTGGCCCTAAGCCCCAACCCTAAATCACATTCTTATTATCTGGCAGGGTCCCCAGGTCCAGGTGTAAACAAAGACACTCATAGAGACATGACATTCCAAGGTCTTGGAGACTACCTCCAAGAAACTGAGGGTATAGGCCAGACCTCTTTTGGAGCAAGGTTAAATTCTTAACTACACATAAACAAATTATGGTAATTCAGACTTGGGCATTTGGCAGATCTTTTCTCAAAAATGAATAAGTGATCCTGTCACTTCAAGGAAAATAACTGACAGTGTGTGTCATCAAAGAAAAAATTAAAGATTCAAGCAAATGTTAGACTTTTGAAAATGTGTATCCATTCCTACAAGTTTCACAGCTTCCCAATATTTAGAGACTCTTCTGGAAAGATCAGTGATGATATTAACAAATGTTCATTCACATGGTTTTTCAGAATCTAACTTACAACTAGCATTTAAGAAACTACTACTTGTCAAGTTTTGGTGTAGTATCAAAAAAGAATATCCATAATTGTCTGATAAGGCTATTAAAATACTCCTCCCTTAGTCAATACATATCAGTATAAGACTGGATTCTCTTCATATAATTTAATCAAAATAATGTGATGTGCTTCACCAGATTAAATGCAAAAATAGAAATGAGAATTCAGCTCTATTCTTCTAGTCCAAATATTAAAGAGATTTGTTAAAATTCCAAAGCACACTGCTCTTATCAGTTATTATTTTTTGTTTTGTGAAACATGTATTTTTTTCATAAATATATACCATTTACATTAACATGAAATCGAATTATTATTTTAAAATTAATAATAAATAAATATATTTCAAAGTTTCTCAGTTTTCATTTCTAATATGATAAATACTGATGGATATAACTCACACACACAAAAATCTATTTGCTTGCTTCAATAATTTTAAGAGTAGAAAGAGGTCCTGAGACCAAATGTTTGAGAATAACTATTTTTTGAGGAATATTTTTCAAACTGAGCCTTATGATAGATTAGTTACTATGAGCCCACAGTTGGAAAACTACTGTTTGTGGACCAAATCTGAACAACAGTCTGCTTTTACAAATAAAGTTTTATTGGAACACAAATATGCCCAACTGTTCACATATTACTTATGGCTGCTTGTACACTACAATGGTAGAGTTGCATCACTGCAGCAAAGTTGAGTAGTTATGACAAAGATTCATATGGCTCACAAAGTCTATAACATTTACTCACTGGCCATTTAGAGAATGGTGTTTACCAACTTTTGAGTACGTGAGCCATGAAATTAATTTTGTGACTTTGGACAAGCATTCTTATAAAAAAAAAGAAAAGAATTAAGGAGAAAGAAGTGCAACAAATAAAAGAGATGAGATAAAAATTATATAACATAGTAATAATTATTATTTTTGTAAAACATTTGTTTTTGGTGTGTGTGGGTGTATGTGTTGGATTTGCATGTAAAATATTGTCTTACTGTGGGTTATGGTCAAAAAAATTGAAATCTGCTAACTTAATGCACAAAGTACAATTAGGATTCTCAGAGACACACCGTTAAGACTGTAAACTGTTTTAAGTTCTCCAAGGCAATATGTGGCATGTAAATCTGAAATAGATAAATTGACACATTTATATCAGTCTTTCTTACAAAAGATATCCATAGATATTTATGGCAAAAACAACTTCAACAGTTTTTATAGAATGGAAATTTCCCCCAACTTTACAGATTTGTTTATGCTTCATGGTCTGTTATTTTAAGAACTCCACAGTTAATGTCATTTTCTCTACACATCATGGCAGATACGAAGTTTGTTTCGTAACCTGAAATTGGTCTTTTTGTGTGGTGTGTTATATTCTTATTGTTAATACGCAAATGACTTCAGAAAGTGAATACCTTTAAAATTATTTATTGATGTTTAATAAGCCTATTTTATACACATAGCCCATAACTACACAGAACCATGAATTTTTATAAACTGAGCATACTTCTGTAATCAGAGAGAGTATGGAGCCTTTACATTATACACTGGAACATACTAGAACTGAACTATTTATCGAGACTGTTCATTCATCGTACATGTTATTAGGCATTTTGAGACATAAGAACATAAACAGAGCTCTTCTCTGTCAGCAAGGAGTTTAAAATTAAGATGAGGATAACATCTGGATATAAATAGTTAAATTAGTGTGTATTTGTGTGTGTGTGTGTGTGTGTATAGTTTTGAAATCTCAGTGTCAAATAAAAGAGAACATACTTTGGATTCAGAGAGTTCTGGATTAAAAATCCCTGCCTGAGGATGTAATACCCATAAGACCTTTGTAGCACAGAGCCTGGTATATCTTGTGCAATGGACTGAATGTCTGTATCCTCCCAAAATTTGTTTGTTGAATCCTAATCCCCAGTGTGATACATTAGGAGGTGGGGACTTCAGAAGGTGATTGGGTAATGAGGGTGGAGCCTTCATGAATGGGATTAGTGCCCACATCAGAGACCCCAGAGAGCTCCTTCTCTGTTTCTGCTGTCTGAGGACAAGCAAGAAGATGGCTGTCTATGAACCAGGGAGAAGGTCTCACCAGACACCGAATATGCTGCCACCTTGATCTGGGACTTCCCAGCATCCAGAACTGTAAGAAATAAATTTCTGTTGTTGATAAGTCACCAGTGTGTGGTATTCTGTTATAGCAGCCAGACTAAGACCCCTTGGGTGCTAAATAAATGTTAATTTCTTCACACTGAAGAAATTAGCAGCAGCATGAAAGATCCGGGCTTTGTGGCTGTTTTTACAGTGTCCCTTTCTTGGAGGAAGCACTTGTTGCAGCAATATTGACAGACCCAGTGACAACCTCAGTGAACAGATCCAGTGAAAACACCACCAGAGCATAGAACTTTGGAGCTGCGGTACCAGCAGAACAGACAGAAGCATTGGGTTGGCATCTTTCCAAATTTTAAGGTGGAATTTTGAGCAGAAGCATTTGAGAGTTGCAATTACTCAAGTTATTACATCAACTTCTTCATTCTCTCCTCTCCTTAGAGTTCCAGCCTATATTCTCCTAAACCATTTACAGGGCTACACGTTGCAATTTTATCTGCTGAGGTTTCTAGCTCCTTCTCTATCAGGTCCACAATTAGGGGGGAAAAAGCAGTAAACTTTTGTCAAATCTGAGTTCTTCTTACACAAAATTCTACCATCATAATATAACAGACATTGTCAGTTGCCTAATGACCAAGCGTTATTATCTTCCTCCTTGAAAACAGAAACCTATTTGGTTCAAGAAAATGATATACTCAGCCATAGCAGAGATTTTAACTTTCCCAGCTTCCCTCGTAGATGTGAGAGAGGCCATGGGACACAGTCCTGGCCAATGAGATGTAAGTAGATGTCAGCTCGGGTTTCTGGAAAGCAATCGTCTTTCCCTAAAACATCCTCTCAGTGTTTTTAGCTTTGAATTTCAACTACAACAGTGGTATTACATCTATGAAGTACAGACATGAAGGTAGACCAAGAGAATCATAATTGCCAGCCTGCACATTAATAAACCACTCAACTGCTGTGAGCAATCATTCACCAACAGACCTGTTGTTAAATCAGAAAAAAAAAATCACCTTCTGTTTAAGTCACTTTAAGAAAAAGTTACTATTACTTTGAAAATGCTCCTAACTGAATCATAATGGCTTAACCTTGGTTATTGTTATCAATTTTGTTTCCAGTTTATGCAATTAGTCAATTCCTTTAAGTATAAGTAGGAGAAACAAAGAAAAAGAATATCAGAGCTACTAGAGAGTGACAAAGACATACATGGTAGGTAGGGCATATGTACAAGTATTTGCCATGGGACCTTCAGAGTGACTCGGGAAGCTGCAGGTAAAGAACCATGAGACCAAGAGCTGCGATCTCATGGCATCTGTGAGGAGGTAGACAACTGAGGCTTGGCTGGGAGTTGCATTTAATTTATGCGTTAGACCAAGACTATACAACCCTGATGTTTGCAAGGAGATTTGAGAAATGCCTTTTCAGCTTGTTAAGGGAAATCAGACACATCTTTGTTTTGTCATCACGAGCATCGACGCTGCAATTGGCAAGCTGAATGCATCAATGACCCTGATGCACAAAATCACCATCACTGCAGGCTCTGCTCCAGGAAAAATACCATATGGGATAAATCCAATCACGAATCTGCAAGTACGTTTCTCACTACTTGCTTTGGAAATGTAATATCTGCTGGCTTAAATGTTTCCCTCTACATTACGATTTTTCCATTTAATCTTGGGTTTGAAGCATGAGAGGGCTATTTGGCTCCTCTTTGACATGTATCAGGAGAGAATGTCAATTGCAGTGTGCTCCTTAGGGCAGGGGTAGAGGGAGGCAGAATATACTAGAAAAGTGTCTAAGCTCAAGGTACACATTAAAAAAAAAAATCATCTGCTGGCTTGACTCACATATATTTTGCCATGTTTTATTCCATAAGACAACACAATCCTGGTGGGAGCTGATTAACCTCTGATTGGTATCTTACCCTCCAATGGAGTTTTGCAGAAGTAAAATGGTCTGTCCTAGAGAGAGAGTCTATATCGGATAGTGACTAACCAATCTGATCATATCCACTTCCTTGAGGAATTTGAATATGAGGCACACAGAAGATATTTTTGTGTCTTCAGCAGCTGAGAGACATATGGGGTGAAGGAAGTAAGCAAAAGCCCTAAGAATAGAATCCATAAATAAGCCAAAACCATGGGATGATTGGGACAGGGAAGACTCAAATAACAATACTACTGACAGCTAACAATGGTGGGAAACTTACAATAGCCAGGGACTGTCCTGAACATATGTTAACTTCGTTAATCTTTACCACATTCCTATGAAGCATGCATTACTGTCGCATCATTCTAATTGTACATGCAGTGAAACAGAAGTATAGGCAGATCGAACATCCTCCTCAAATTTAAAGCACGGATACATGAACGAGCTGAGCTTTGAACACAGGCAGTCTCTCTACTCTTACCCATTCGACTGCTTTACCTCTTGTGGAGCGACTGGGGCAATGTAAACTCGCTGCAGCATCTTAAATAATGTTCTATAAAAGACCCCGAGTACGCACAATTTTTGTGCTTCCGCCTTTTGCTCCCGTATCCTTAAATAAACCCTGGCTGCTTCCCTCTGTCCTTGCGACACATTCATGACCTTTTGGACCAAGTTCCGCTGCTTATGTGAGGTTTTACCATGGGAAAGTCATTTAAATTATCTGACCCTTGGTTTGCCTTCTGTAACCTAGGGATGATAATGACAACAACAAGGTGCCAGAGGGGTATGATATACAGTAGATGACCAGAAAACAGTGTTGGGCACAGATCTTTCACTGTCTACCAAGATACTTGTCACAGGGGCTTAATGAAGTTCTTTCATTAAACTCAAGAGAACTCAAAACGCTGAAAAAATGATAATAAAGGCTCACTAAGACGCCATACCTTTTTCTATGGAAACTTACTCTTTTTTTTTTTTTCCTATTATATTTCAGCTGGATCGCACCGGGGATTACTTTGATGCTACAAAATGAATCTTTCACTCAAAGGAAAAATAGAAAGAGGCGATATGTTCATCATTTCGCGGGTTTGAAGGTTTTTCTTTTTTCGTTTTTTTTGTTTTGGTTCTGCATTAACTACATGGCATCAATATCACTTTTTTCCTGAAGGGACAGATCTTACAAAGCACTCCTCGGTTGTGAGCAAATATTGTAGTGAACAATGCTGCTGGGAAGAATCTTGCCTCCAGGGACTGTACTATTGTCAACGAGCTTCCTGAGTAGCTGAAATAATGTTATTTTGTTCAACTAATATCACCTTTAGCATCATGTTTTTGAAAGTATAGATGTAAACACAGAGCAAGGACACCTTCTTCTTTTCTTTTTTTTTCGGTTTCACAAACCTCCCCATGCACGTGTGCTCACCCATGCCTGGCACACAAGTCTGGAGCATGAGCCCATGATTCTGAATTATTTTTAAAGTTTTCTTCATCTCTCCTAGGTTAATATAATTTTATTCCACATAAAAATAAAAATAGAGACAGAAAATAGTATCTATATCTATATAGATATATACACACACACATATACGTGTACATGTATGTTATTTTAAATCATTAGCACTAAAGTAAATCTAAATGAGAATAGTAAGGATTAGACTTCCATGAGATGGTAACAAGCATTCTCTGATTTTGAGCAACTATAACTAGCCAGACAACAATGTTAGGTGTGATATCTTATTTAATTCCATCCAACACTTGGAGAGAAACATTTTTAACTTAATTTTACAAATGAGAAAAATGGTTGAGGAAACATACTCCAAAGGTCACATGGGATAAATATTATGTTTAGAATTTGAATTCAAATCTGTCTGATTCAGTTGTCTATATTCTTTTATCATTATTATTATTGATTTGCTAATTCATTCATTCAGGTAGTGTATTATGTCTGCTTGTTAAACAAACATATAGAGTTTTTATTTAAAATCTAAATTAACTTTAGTCATTCCTGGCTTCTAAGCAGAGTGGCATAATTTACATCATTAAAAAAATATACAAAGTATTTAATGCTGCTTCCAAGTTACCTTCCCTGCACAGAATTA
Source organism: Tapirus indicus (assembly GCA_031878705.1). NCBI lineage: Eukaryota > Metazoa > Chordata > Mammalia > Perissodactyla > Tapiridae > Tapirus > Tapirus indicus. Next base: position 22,749,637 of record CM062927.1, on the reverse strand, counting down.
GAGGTGAATACAGAAATTTAGAAGATTTTGTTATTTTCTTTTTTTCTGTATGGCTAAGAGATAACACCAAAAATCGATGACCATTGCTTAGTATAGCTCCTTATGGACCTCTAGATTTGCGTAGGCAGGTATAATGACAGGCACAGAGTTAAGTTTCTTAGCAAAATGAAGTAAAAGGGACTGAATTTCCAGTAAACCCGGAAGAGAGGTATCTCAGTCAGTTTGGGCTACCATAACAAAATACCATAGACTGGATGGCTTAACCAACAGATATTTATCCTCTCACAGTTTTGTTTTTTTTTTTCCCTTTCCAAAACCCAGTACATAGTTGTATATTCTAGTTGTATGTCCTTCTATGTGAGCTACCACCACAGCGTGGCTACTGACAGACAAGTGGTGTGGTTCCATGCCCAGAAACTGAACCCAGACCAACGAAGCAGAGCACACCCAGCTTTAACCCCTAGGCCATCAGGGCTATCCTCTCACAGTTTTGGAGGCTGGAAATCTAAGCTCAGAGTGCCAGAATGGTCAAGTTCTGGTGAGAGCTCTCCTCCCGGCTTGCAGATAGCTGCCATCTTGCTGTGCGCTCACTTGGCCTTTCCTAGATGTGTGTGCACAGGAGGAGAAAAGAGAGAGAACCAGTTCTCTTGTGTCTCTTCTTATAATGAAACTAATTCCATCAGAGGGCCCACCTTCATGACCTCATCTAAACCTACTTACCTCCTTAAAGCCCCATCTCCAAATGCCATCACACTGGGAGTTAGGGTTTCAACATATGAATTTTGGAGAGGACATAATTCGGTCCATAGCAAGAAGGACCAAAGGGAAAAGGACAAGCCATGGAATCATAGAGAAATTAGGGGGTGAACAGCATGGTGGGGGCCTAAAATCAATTTTTTAAAAAACGGGAGGAGAAAATTAAGAAAATCTGCTTGGCTGAAATGAACAAAATTCTACTAAAAGTTGAAATACCTGATATTCAGTTCTAGACTCTTTATGTTGGCTGTTATAATTCTTCTCTTCCACCTTAAATTCCAAGATTGCCTTATCTAGTGATATCACAGGGAAAATTCTAGGAAAAAGGATTATGTTCTTGGCAATGCCAAGCAGAATAGGGTCTAACCATGGAGACAACAAGGCAAACCATTTATCAAATTGGCAGAAGCAGGAGCTCAGAAATAAAGGGGGAGTTACAGTTGACCCAATTCTGCTGTTCCCTAACCCCTAAATCTCTGGAGAGTTAGTAAGAGTGAATTGGAATTGACACTGTGTGTTCCACAGTACTCATGTGACTTTCAAAGGTTACGGTACTTAGTTGACATCTGGGTTTAAGAGATATTTCTTGAACATCTACTATTTCACTGGTACAGTGGTATTAGACCTAGTGGATACCTTTGGGGTCCTTCCATGGAGCTTTCATAACAATAACAGAGTGATTGCAACTAAACAGAGAAAAGTAATTTAAACTTGTGACTATTTCAGCAAAATACAGACAAGAGAGTTTATAATTACATGATAGGAGTGTATAGTTTGCTAGCATGGACATAACAAAGTACCATAAACTGGGCAGCTTAAACAACAGAAATTCATTGGCTCATATTTCTGGAGGCTAGAGGTCCAAAATCAACGTGTCAGCAGGGTTGGTACCTTCTGAGGGCTGTGAGGGAAGGATCTGTTCCAGGCCTCTCTCCTTGGCTTGTGGATGGCTGGCTAGTAGATGGTTGTCTTCCCTCTGTGTCTCTTCACATCATCTTCCTCTGCGTATATGTGTCTCTATGTCCAAATTTCCCCTTAATAAGGACACCAGTCATACTGGATTAAAACCTATTCTAATGGCTTCATTTTAACTTGGTTACTTCTGTAATTACTTTACTCCAAATAAGGTCACGTTCTGACACACTGGGTGTTAGGATTCCAACATACCTATTTTGGGGGGACACAATTCAACTCATAACAGTAGGTAATAAATACGACTTTAGAAAATCACTCTGTGTTGTGAAAGCTCTTTAGAAGGTCCTCAAACTTACTCCATTGCTCAGGACAGCCCTCAATGTAGGGAATGTAGAAAAAAAATGAAGATTTGGCCAGGTACTAATAATGATAGCAGTAATTTCTTTACCTTCCCAAAAGTCAAAAGGCAATTATTTTTCCTGAAAATCATTTTTTAACATAACTCAGATATTGCATATGTAACTGACTCCCTAAATTGTTTCAATAGCACTAGAATAATTTTACATCCTGCCAAATGGGGTATATTTGAAGAAACAGCATCCATCTGTAATTCAAATTACGGCTAGTTTATTGAAATATAAAAGTCCTATTATTTTAAATTGATATCCTGAATGCTCTAGTTTTCTGTATGAGATTTCTGGCCATATTTTGAATTCCTGGAAATTTTCAATTTGGCATTTAATTTTTCTAATCAAAGGTCATATCATTTAATTTGTGACATTCTACTCTTAAAATTTAAAGTTTTATGATTAAAAGTTTTATAATGGTTATAAAACTTTACACAACAGGGCATACAATAGCATAGTCAAAATCTTTTTAGGTAAAGTATGCAGTAAGACTAAACTTCAATAATTTTGTATCTTTTAAAGTAGACTTTTTATTTCTTTTTTTCTGAGAAGATAGTAGTAACTCATTGTCTTAGATGCATAAGAACACTGATATTTAAAATGCTAAAGTTAAAAATTTGCATTATAATGAAACTGGTAACTGTCCAATGTCTTATTCTAAACCACAAAGTTCAAGCATTCTACCTTCAGGGGCAAAAAGTCAAATTTTCTACCTAAGATAAAGAGTTGAAAACAATCATAAAATGTAAATGCCTTTCATTATAATTTTTTAAATAGAACTATCTCATATTTTCTTATTTCTACATTGTCTTCATCCATGTATGCCTGTGACATAAATTTAAATACATGATTTATGGTTACAAATTCATTTTTTCATTCTCATTTATTACAGGGTGTCACATTTTATCATGCCTGCATTTAATCATCTCCTGTCTGCATATTAATGGTTACAAATATGATACCTGTGTAGACCCAAGAAGCCAGGAGCTTAGCTGTCTTGGAACGTAACAGTTGAGTGCCTTGAAAAGAGGGGTTGGAAAAAAAACCCTTTAGACGTCTTTGTACATGAATATGCATTACGGAATAACTCATGTAGTGAAAAAGAGGGTTTTCTACTGTGTACAGTCAATTTGTGTAAATGGATTTTTCATAAGCCCCCATAAATTGTACATCCACAACTGTATTGAACATATAATAAGCCTGTGTCAAAATCAAGTAAGATCATAAACAAGGTATTGCTAAGTTTTAGCGTCAAGTTTAGACCAATAGGAAATATATTAATGCCTCTAGGTACATTCATTCACAATGACACATTTTGTGTATCATTGGCTAAAATATATGAATGAAAAGGCATGTCTTTAGGAAGTTAGAGTTTGTCTGAACTTGATGTCTGACTTGAGATTTGGGAAGCTGAGTAGGAAATCTGCAATTAAACCTGTTAGTAAAGTATGGGTGCTTGACAAAATATATGTTTGAGTAATGAATATGCATTTTTATTTTCTCTTACCAACAAATAGCACCTGGGAGCCGTGTCTGGTACTAAAGCAAACTGAGTTGCAATACCTCCCATAGGGATGGTGTGGTGGGCTAGGTGTGGAGGAGGGACTGGGGCTGAGTCCTACTAACACACCACAGGAAAAGGAGAAACACATCATGGGCAGAGATCAGGTGCAAAGAGCAAAACCAAACCAACATCAATGAAAAGCCACAAATGCACGGGAAAGGGAACTATGATAAACTTGGGAGGGGAGGTAATTTGGGAAGTTAAATACAGAGTGTTAATATGATCAGCAAAAATGAGTCTGTGATCAGCGACAGAGTGTGTGCTGCTGACTATGCAAATTGAGGTTAAGTCTGAGGACTGCAAGAAGCCATGAGGAAGGAGGGAGTGTATTAATTAAGGGGAATTGCATGCTTGATTGGTATTGTACTAGAGAAACAGAAATAGGATAAGTTGTCATCCTTGGCCTCGAGGATGGCTACATGGGAAGATGGCCTGACTCACAAAGAAAATCAGAAGACAATTCATTGAAGACATGCTAAAGTATAGAAATGTAAAGAAAAGAGAAGCTGGTCCTCCCAAATCTGTTACCCTAATTTCTAATGATACTCTAGTTTTTAAAGGAAAAAAACTTCTAGAGAGAAGCTTCACGGTTGAAAAATAATGTCCCCAATATTCCTGTGATTCTATGTTTTTCTGTCCTTTTAGGCAAAACTTTAAGGTTAAAACATCACTGTAATAAAACTTTATCAGGCCTAGGAAGGTGATGAAGCCACACCACTTACAGAAATGTAGATTTCTGAGACAGAAGAGAAATTGTGCTTACCTTTTCCAGAAATTCTTAATAATGATTTCTGCCTTTTCAGACATGATGAAGTTCACATGAGTAATAACTCCTATGAGTGTTAACAAAATTGACAATAGCTTTGCAAGGAAATAAATTCTACAGTTAGAAATCTCAACGGCTATTAACAGTGTAACAGCATTGTTCTCTAAGCACTGGGGAATTGCCAAACCTGTAAGTTATATGCATTTTCCCACATCCTGTATTAATTCCTCTCCTGTTGTCTTCTATTCAAGAAAGCACATCATTTGCAACTGTATAGCTGATTGATATTATTATATCGGTAACTGACTCTGCCCTATTGTATACATACCATTGGTTTAAAATAATTTACTCATGACGGCGTAACTTAGGCCATGATCTTAATGGCTGAAAGCTTCCTCAAAGTTTCACCTTTTTCTGAGGAAGGAGCAGAATGAGACTTTGTAAGATTTATTAAAGCAAATCGTGGAAAATATTGATATTTGTTTACTCTGATTGACAAGTATATATGCATTTTAAAATATCATTAGACTATTTGCCTTAAGCAGCTCACGAACACCCACACAAAAATGTAAACAGAGGTCTTTTTAATAAGAAAACAAACAAAATATATAGTTGAAATATTCATTTTTAAATATATAAAATATTTTATCATACAAAATATTTCTTGAAATCTATTTTTACTTTACCAATTCACCCAACTCCCATCTCTCATCGTTGTCTATTCGTTAAGTCTCTTTTTATGTAGTTAAAAGAGCACTCAGTAAGGCCTAAGAAAACTTGGTTCAAATAACTCCGCTCTGACCCTGTACTGTGTGCCTTTAGACAAATTTCTCAACTTCTCTAAATTTCTCATTTTTCTTATCTATAAATTGGGGATAGGGAAATATCTGTAGGAGAATTAAATGAAATAAATACAAGATGATTTAATTATAACAAGAATCTTAATTATACATTATATATATTATATATGTACATATATATTACGCTATATTAATAAATAATATGTACTATATATTACTTATAGATACCACAGAACTGAGTAAGCATCAATGATTTGGTTTTTTTTAATCAAATTTTGCAAAAACTGTCAACGTCTGTGACTAATGCTTGAATTTTGCTCTTTCGTCTCATGGAAACTCTCACAATATTGTATTTAAAATGTTATACAACTGGAAATACCAGGATTAATTGCATTGGTATGTTGTGAAAATGAAATAACACTTTTAAAGTGCTGAGAACCAAACCAGGCACACAGGAAACATTCAATAACTGTCAGCCATTGTCAGCATCAGACCATTCCCACCACTCATCAGCTTAGTTGTTGACTTTCTCCTTGATTGTTCCCATGGTTTAACTCTCTTTTGCTTTTACTCCCTTTGATCTCTGTTTCAAGCTGATGCCAAGCTCATTTTTCTAAACTTTAGCTCTAGTCTTTTCCTTGCCTGGTCAAAACTGGGATAAGTCCCCAAATGCCTTTCTTCATTTGGCGGTCAAGGCTTTCCACCATCTGGCACTGTCTTCACCCTCCAGACTTAGGTCTCAGCGTCTCCTTCATCAGGGGTCTCTTTCACTCCAACAAGATTAGAGTGAAAACTCTGTAATATTTTGCCACGTTATGCAGCCTGAAACCTTCGAACGGCCTCAGGCCACATGTGCTGGCCTTTCCCCACCTCTCTGACCTCATCTCCTACCAATCTCCCCTTAGCTATGTCCACCTTGACTCCCTGGCCAACTTGCTATTTCTCGAACATGTAAAGCCTGCTTCTACCACAGGGACTTGATATTCACTTTTCCTTCTGCCTGGATAGAACCTCTCCCATATATCTGCACGACTCTCGCATCTTTGAGGTCTCAGCCCAAATGTCATCCTATCAAAGACAACTTCCCCAAAACCCTGTGTAAAATTAATAGCCAACCCCTACACATATCCACTTTCTTCCGCTTTACCCTGATTAACTCTTTTTCCCTCATTCCATTCATCATCAAATCATGTATTATTTATTATGACTTTCTAGAGAGCCCTACATAAAATTTCAGCCCCAAACTTCCTTCTTCCTATCCCGCTTAACTGTTTTTTTCTCCTTCTAACATCACCAAAAAATGTATTATTTAATTGGTTGTTTGCTTGTTGTATTAGTTTTCTATGGTTTTTGTAAGAAGTTATTACAAACTTTGGCTTAAAAAAACAAATTTATTATCTTACAATTCCGTGGGTCAGAAATCTGACATAAGTCATGGTAAAAATCAAGGTGTTGGTAGGGTCAGAATTTTTTCTGGAGTCCTAAGGGAAAATCTGTTTCCTTACCTTTTCCAGCTTCTCAAGGCTGCCTGCTTGGCATGATCACGACCTGCTTCCATCTTCTAACCCAGCAATGTCTTGTTGAGGCTTTCTCACATCACACCGTTCTGACTCCGACTTTCTGCCTCCTTATTCCACACGTAAGGACCCTTGTGATGACATTGGGCCCATCCAGATAATCCAGGAGGGTCTCTCAATCTTAAGGTCAGTTGATTAACTAATTTAATTCCATATATAATTTTAATTCTCCTGTACCATGCAATTTAACATATTCAAAGGTCAGGGATTAGGACAAGATCATTATCGGGGGGGGGGCATTATTCTGCTTACCACATTTGTTTATTTGTGTCCTCTCTCCCTGGTTCCCAAAAGAATAGCAGTGTTGAAAGGGCAGGGATTTTGTTTCCGTACTGCACTTCTGCAGCAGGATTGTCCTTGGTATATAGTAACAGCCCAATAAATATTTCTTGGATGAATACAATAGTGAATAACAGGCGCAACCAGCAGAAATGCTAAGATGTAACCACCTCTTGAACTCTCAATGGCAGTGGTGGCCTAAAGTCACACTATCAAAGTGTGGTCTGTGGACAGGCAGCATTGCTATCACGTCAGAGCATTAGAAATGCAGAACCTCAGGTCCCACCCTTGAACTGTTGAATCAGAGTCAGCATTTTTACAAGATGTTCTGGAGATACATAAGTAATGTTCAAGAAAGAGTGGCCCAGCGGGCTGGCCCGGTGGCGTAGCAGTTAAGTTTGCGCACTCCGCTTCGGCAGCCCAGGGTTCGCAGGCCTGGATCCCAGGAGTGGACCAATGCACCGCTTGTCAAAGCCATGCTGTGAAGGCATCCCATGTAAAGTAGAGGAAGATGGGCACGATGTTAGCCCAGGGCCAATCTTCCTCAACAAAAAGAGGAGGATTGGCAACAGATGTTAGCTCAGGGCTAATCTTCCTCACAAAAAAAAAAAGAGAGAGAGTGACCTAACAAATATAAAAACCAATCAATCCATCGATTGGCGCATCTAAAGGAGTTTACAGAGGTCTTATTCTCTGTAATTGGGGCGTTGAATGACTGAACACTTGTATCCACTGAGCCAAGCACGCACATTTGCTGAATCTCCTTTTCCTCATGTACTACGTCAACTGATCTCTAAAGGTGTAAAATCCAAGACTTGGATAACTGTTGTTGACAAGCCTCAACACAAATCTACAAAACAAAGAGGCACAGATCACCTAACAGTCTCTACACCTTTGCCAGCACAAAGAAAAGTGACCAAACCAAAAAAAGGCACTCAACCCCTAACAACTATATGAATCATTCAAATTCCTTTGCTGAGGGGGAAAAGTTTTTTAAATACCATTTTCTTGAAGCCCTTCAACAACAACAAAAGCTCGCAGACTTTTAAAATACCACTGTGTTTCATCAAGTCTTTTGACTATAGAGGATCAGGCTTTATTTTTTTTTATCACTGATTATTTTGGGTGTGTGTATAAGCATCTAGTTTAAAAACACGAGAAGCAAAAGCGGAGTGGGTAATTAGGCAACATAACAACAAAGCAACTTTTGATTTTACGTGGCTCACAATGGGATTAAATATGTTTTGTAAGAAAAGGTGATTACATTATTTTAAATGAATTGATTGTTGTGGCCTGAACTCTGTAGCCTTTGGCTTTCCCTTTAGTAAATGGAACAATGAGAGATTTTCTCAAGACTCCTTGTGACAACTCAATGCCTTGGTTTGGGGATGTGATTTGTTCCCAAAGGCTAAATTCATCTCTATTTCCAGAAAGGCATTTCCTCTTGAAAGAGGCAATATTTGATGCTGTATCCTCTCCCAGAAAATATTAAAATTCCTTTGAATGTAGGGAATTCTAGCCTGGTGCCAGAAATCTATACACACACACACATACACACACACGTACACACCACATACTCACACACACCTATAAACATAGTCATTACAGTGGCTTAAAACACAGTCCTTTTCTTCCACTCCCTTTTCTGCTAGAATCTAGTTAGGGCCAGCAGGTTAGCTGATCTAGAGTACGTTTGGCTGGGTCAATCTCCAAGCTGAAGTTTGGCTGCTATTCTGTTTCATCTTTCCGGGACAGTGGACTACCTGGGGTCTATGTTTTTGATGATGATGGCAGAAGCATAAGAGGACAAGAGATAGCAAAGTCCTGTCCGACAATATCCAATGAGATCAATTGCCTAGCATGAGGAATACTTAGCACTGAAACTTTTTAAAGGTTAGCAGATTTGCTACTAGAGGGGCTGGGTACCACCAGAATGTCATCTCAGTGTCTTTGTCCATAAATTGAGGATGATGATAACGTCATTGGAGGATTGTTTTGGGAAACACCTGTGAAAATGTTTAATAAACCATTAATTACAACACGACTGGTCCTTTAGACCCATCTACCTGTCTATTACTTTAATAACAAGTTTGCATTAGAATGTAATAAATATGAAACTTCAATTTAATCTGTATTGTTATTTCTTAATTGCTACTTACAGTGTGATATACGTGAAATAAAATCTTTGAACTCAAATAAGCACATTTTTGAATTCTGCCTACATCCTTTATTGGTTGTGAGATTGCAGCCAATTACTAGCAATGAGCCTTGAAGAAACTTTCCTACAAAGCTAGCAAAATAATGCCTCTCTCACACTATCTTAAATAGTAAAAGGGGCAACATTTTATTTGTAAATCACTTAGCGTTGGATTTGGAACATTAAGACGTGTAAAAACTGCTAGATCTCTTCACCTCCAATTTAAAAATTTTATAACCGTAGAAATGATTAATTTGTCACATGCATGTTTTGAGGCAATAACTGGAGTCATCTCATCTTTGTACATTAAGTTGTAAATACTTCAAGTGAGTATATGCTATAATATTCATTTGCTACCAGACCAGCAAAATCCTGAAACTCAGTAGATTTTGAGGATGTGTTTTCTCTTCCAGATGTGCAATAGAAGCCTAATGAAGTCTGTCTTCCAAAACCTGCTATGTCAGTAGGAATGACTGAGAGGCATTTTTGTGGGGTGGGGAGGAATTGTCATATGGTGATCAGGGGCAGACACAAATGCATAAAATAAAATAACATCCGAATTCCATTAGACGCAATATTATGCTATGTAATGTTTAATTGGTTGCAATTTAACAGAGATCCATGTTGAATTGCACTCTGGACAATGCAGATATGTTGATGACCATATGCTAAATTCCTCAAGGTGCACTAAGAGGGGCTCACGTGCTTGTTAAGGATGTGCCAGGCCATTGGCAACATATGTATTGGATGGCTTCATAACGCACGTGCTCTCAGGGGGGAATTATATGCAAAAAATCAGATCTGAAAGAGGAATTTGCATCCTCTCTTGTAGAATTGGAAAGATTATAGTTTTGTATTAAAATTCAATAAAGCCTCAAACTGCTTATTCTTGAGCTACGTATAGAGTTTTTCAGGCATCTCTTTAGAAATCTTCAGAAAGATTGTCAACTTTGCTTTTTTAATATTTTTCCTGTCTTTGGGTTGGATGGAAGTGAGAGGAGAGGCAACTGTCCCTTTTTATACAGAGATCATCACCATTGTCGTCAATATTGTCACCAATTTCACATTATTTATTTAATTTTTGCTAACCGGTCTGATAACCATTTTACGTGCACAATCATCTTTAATACTCACAACTACTATGATGTTTTTATTACCATTTTATACATCAGGAGACTAAAGCTGAGAGAAATTAAGATGCTTACTCAAAGTCACACAGCTAATAGATGGCCTGGCCCGGCTTTTGAACCTGACACTATAGCATAGGTTCCTGCCTAGATTCCATGTGGATAAGCAAAGAGGCTACACATTTTGAGGAATTTTTATGGACAACGTGATGAAAGTTGAGCAAGTCTATATCATAATTTTGTATCAGGACTCTGAGTCTTACAGAGACTTGAAAAATAAAATTGCATTTGTCTGCCAAGTAAATGAAAGCCAAGACTTGTGTGCAGCCCCACAGCCATGAATTCACGAACACCTTGGCTTTCTACTCCAACATCTCTATTGTATGCCTCTTGCCCTCCCAATCCAAGGTAGCTTCCAGCACGCCAGCCATCATCTATACTCTAGGTGCCAGGGTGGAGAAAAAAGGAAAAGAAAGACACATCATCTTCTTTTTGCATACCCTTAATGGCTGCACCTCATTAAACCTACAGTGATGTCTCTCAGTGGTACATGGCCTCATCTCACTTGAAGAAACATTGAGAAATATATCCTATTATGTGAACAGCAATGTGCCCCGTTGAAAAGTATGATTCTGTAACTTCAGCTGAAGAGGAGACTGGATATTAGAAATCACCAGCAATATATACCAAAAATTTAAAGAAAACACATCCCGAATCATCCAAAATTATTTTCATTAAAAAAATAACTTAGAAAATATTAATGTCTGTATATTATGGATAATCTGGATGACCAGTTTATTTAAAAAATTGCTATAAGATTTCAGGATTCACATTTGTATTCTTGCTTATAAGATTGTCAGTAACAAATAGTATTCTTTTAATTGTTAGGCAGTAATGAAGAAAGAATTGTAGCAATTCTACTACATGAGTGACACACATATGCCAAATGAAGGTCAAATTACATCATACCAGACTATAGGAACAAAGGTTTTAGAATAATTTGAATAGAGGAAAATGATCACAGTTTTGATCCCCACAGCGTACATGGTAGAATTGACATTTCAATTGCAAAAGAAACTGTGCCGTAGCAATCACATGCCAAGCAGGGACTTTATTTCAGCCAAACAATATCACCTGTCAAGAAAAATCCATGCTTGTTATTCTGAATTTTATTAATGTGTAGGGTTTTTTGTATTTAATTATAAATTTGTGATTTTATAGTTATTAGCTGATAGCCTGTGAATTTTCTAACTAGTTTTATGTTTATTGAATAAATAATCTTATATTGAAATTAAATCAGCATGGGTTTTGTTGGGCTTTTTTTTCCTTCCTTTTAAACAAGTTCATTTACACATTATTCAAATTTCTGAAACACAGACAAGTAAGAAGTGCTTGGTAAATGTAAATAATCACTTGTAGTGGTAAAGTCGAGTTTACTTCCCAGTCTCCTCAAAAGCAGACTCATTCACTTCCTGCTGTGCTGTGCATCTCCAGCCTGAGATTAATTGGCACTTCTCTCTCTAATTCCCTCTTCTCAGCATCCATTGCTTCCTTGGTGTCTTCTGTGTCCTGTGTCATTGATCAGGAACAGTTTAATATCAATACTTTTGACTGCTCATTTTGAACCCTTGTGAAATGCAGGGTCTGTGGAAGCCAATTTGGGCTTTTCATGAAAGAGTGACTGATGGACTGACCAACCGCCCTCATGAATGAAAGCACTGAGTGGGAGTGTAGATATGACAAAAGGAGGCAAGAAGAATGAAAGAAAGTTTGAAAACCTGAAGATCCAGAAAAATGTCCGGAGGAGGTTGATGACGCTTGGTCTCTGTATGAAAGGTGACAGAAACAGTGAGGAAGCAGCAGGAGTACGAGAAACAGTTCAAATTCAATAACTTGGTAAGAGGCTTAGATGAAGATGAGGCCAGCATCTTTGATGAAGAAGCAGAAACTAATAGAAGAGCAAGGAAGAGAAGAACTGAAGGAATAAAAGAGTAATAACGATGTTGGAATTTTTCCAGAAAACAATAACAAAGTGGAGAAGAAATTAGCTGTGAAACCTATAGGAACCAAGCACAAGTTCTCCCAGGCAAAGCTGTTGGCAGAAGCAGTGAAGCATGAGAGCTCAGAGTGTGGCAACAGTGTGAAAAGACTGAAATCGGACCCTGACCCAGATGACAAGAATCAAGAGGCTCAGTCCTGCGTGTCTCTTGGAAGCACATCCCTGCTTGGTCCTTCTATCCACTGCCCCTCCGCTGTGCTACCGCACAAAATTGAGGTTCTCTTGCTCGATGCACATAAATGGCCAGTTAATTACGACATCAGCTTTTGGAGGAGAAATCAGCTTTAGTCTGTGAGATAGATCTACAGGGAGACAGGGAGCATGTGCCCTCAGATCGCTCCCCCCGATTCAGGATTTGCGGCAAAATTTAAGAGATTAGGGAGAACAGCCTGGCACCTGGAAAAGCTGACGGGACAGGTTTTGATTGGTGGGCTTCAAGCATTTATGGTAAGGTTCTAAACATTTATGACAGGGTTCTAAACATTTACGATGAGGTGGGGAAGGAATTTTAACACAGGATCTTCCTGAATGACAGACCCCTCGCTTCTAATAAGAGTCTGACTTGCAAATTCCATTCATGTCCCAGTCCTATGGTTCCACAGGGGGAAGGATTTTTGACTCTGTGGTCATTTCAGGTCAAGATTTCTTCTTTTGAGCATGCTCTGGCTATGTGACTTTGTACATTTTTCTGAAAGGCAATTCTTAATCACTCTGTTGACAAGAGATGGGGTGAGTTGAACTGGTCCTCGAGGGGCCTACAGTTACAGCTGCAGTCTGTACCAGCATCCTCCCAGGCTTGGGCGTCTACTCTGGGAGCAGTGAGAGTCCAGCTCAGACAGCGAAGGTACTACCAGTGCCACCGGCAAGATCATCTCCTCTATCTTCTGAACCAACACCTTCCTAGAGACCCCCTAGCTTCTGTGTCCTTACGACAGGGAGCTCTTCCCCAAGAGTAGAACAGATGGTTCATTCTCCCTACAGACATTACCTCCCTCCAAAAATTCCTTTGCCTGTTTCCTGCCCAGATTGAGACATTTTGATGTTATCTAAAAATGGAAAAAGATAGAATCCAAAATAATAGAATTTCAAGAAATTACAACTTGTTGCATCTAAAAAGAGGCAATTATGGTCAGGATAATCCATCAAGGGAAGCTTTGAACAACTGCAGGAGATCATAGAGGGATTTTAGTAAAAAAAGATAATATTTCTTCTGATAACTAAAAAATGAGTAAGATTTGTCTAGGCAAATAAGCAAGGAAAGACTATTTAATACAGAAAGCGGGATGTGCAAAGGCCTTGTGACAGAAATTAGCATGGCAAAAAAGGAAGATCCCTGTAACTGGATCATAGAGAAGAAGTGATAAAGTGATTTAAAATGTGGTGAGAGAGATACATATGCAGGATAAGGAAGCCCAAGGTTGTCTTCATTATATGAGTGATGAGAAAACATCCAATAATTTTAAACAGTTAGATTTGCATTTTGAAGTCATCACTTTTCTTCAAGGCAAGGAAAAACCATTAAAGAGGGTGAGAATGGATGTAAGAGGCCATCTATGAAGTCCAAGCCAGAGTTGTCAAGAGCTTAAAATGGATAGAGCAGATGGAGTAGACAACCAAAGGGGTCAATACTGAGAAAGTGGGGAATTTCTTGCCATATGTGATATATGACATAAGAAAGTTATCAATACGCCATTGGATAATTTTAGTGACAGCAAATAAAAGCCCTTCACACTCTGGTTGAGCAGAGCAAAAATTCCAGTGCAATAGACAAACAAATTCTAGAAGGGAGAAGAAAGCTAAGGTAACAAAGCCCGATACCCACAAAACCTAAAGAGATAGGAGACAGCAGATTCAGATAGTCAGGCTTGGAGAGGTGGTAACAACCATAATTCTTGCTGGTCCACAATAAAAATATGCTAATACTTCCTCATAATGTGTGGATTCCTTCTATTTTAGAGCCAAAGTTGCATAATTTGTAATGAGTCCCCTAATTTATAAATATGAAGTTTGTTCTTAACATTCTTGCCCATCTTTGGCCATTAAATTAGCAGAAGCCTTGAGCCATCATACTGCTTAGATAACTTTACCTTCTTGCTAAACTATATTAGGGCTTCCACGCAGATCAATATTTAAAGCATGAAGCAGTGTGCTTATGAAACTTCTCTATGGATATTAATAATTTTCATTTCCTGTATATTGCTTATGAATTTATCCATCAGGCTCATCAAAGTGCTTGCATTTTCAAGTATTTTGAAGATTGTTTGTTCTTATAAATTAGGTTTTATTTCATTAAGACACATAACAAGCTAGCTAAAAGCCTTTCATTTTCAAAGCAGTACTCACATTTAAACTAACATGAGGAGTGTCGAGAGCTACAAGATAGGGCTCAAAGAGATAAATCAATATTTCAGTCAGTAAATATGGCACATGGCCCTCAAGAGGAGAACTTGATCATCTTTGTCTTCCTTCTTGTCTTTCCATTCTGGTCTTTCCTTCACACAGAACCAGATTTATCATTTCAGATCAATCTAATCATGGCAGGCTCATTCTTGAAACCCTAGGATGATTATCTACTTACAGAATGAAATACAAACATCTTAGCCTGGCATTTAAGACTCTTCAAAATCTGATTCCAAGCTACATTTTCAGCTTTATCTCCTGCCATACCTCCCCCCAGGCACACTCTGCTCTTCTTCTAGAATCATTCCTCTCTTCCACAGCAGAATATGCTAACACATATCTCCTAGGGTTTGCATATGCTGTACCTTCCATTTGGAATTCCCTCCCTTTTCTTTTCTTCTGGAAAATATGACTTATGTCTAAAGACTTGTTTCAAATGTGCCACCTCCTCTGAAGAGACTCTTTGGGTACCCACACAGTTACTCCTTTTTCTCCTGTTTCAGCAAAGCTTTGTAGATATTTCTGTTATCTCCTTTATCATAGTATTTTGTGATGGCTTCTTTACTTGTCTGTCTTCTGAAAGTGCTGTTACGGCACAAAATTGGGGTTTTCTTGCTGATGTGCGTGAACAGGCCAATTAATGATGGCATCAGCCTTTGGGAAGAGAAATCAGCTGTATTCTGTGAGATTGATCTTCAGGGAGACAGGGGGCATGTGCCCTCAGATCTGCCTCCCCAATTCAGGATCTGGGGCAAAATTTAAGAGGTTAGGGAAAACAGGCTGGCATCTGGAAACACTGGAGGGACAGGTTTTGATTTGTGGGCTTCAAGCATTTACATTAAGGTTCTAAACATTTACGATGAGGTTCTAAATTTTTATGGTAAGGTGGGGAAGGAATTTTAACACCAGATCTTCCTGACTTACAGACCCCTTGCTTCTGACAAGAGTCTGACTTTTAAGTTCCAGTCATGTCCTGGCCCTTTGGTTCCATGAGGAGGAGAATCTCTGGTTCCACAGGACAAGATTTCTTCTTCTGTGCATGCTCTGGCTACAAGACTTGGCAAAATTTCTGAACATCAATTCTTAATCATTCTGTTGATAAGATGGGGTCAGTTGAACTGGTTCTGGAGGGTCCATGGTTACAATGCTTTTGGTGGGTGGTAATATTTGAAGAAGACTCAGCAGATACACATTAAGGTTCTATTTTGTTGTTGTTTGTTTGCTTGTTTTTAACAAGAATACAGAAACTTAATAGAAGCAAAGTGGCTGCACAGAGCTGGGCATATATATGTAGAGAATCTTATGGTAGCTTTTGCTGCCCCTCACATCACCCAAGCCACCATAAACACTTAGGATTTATACAGAGAGAAGCTTCAAATATAGGAAAACTAGCATGAACCTATACAAACATTCTCAAGAGGTAATACTTCAAATTAAGGGAATTCATACATATACTGGGTTTTCCTGGTGCTTGAACTATAGGCAGAGCCACCAGGGAAAAGCAGAGAGAGTGCTGGAAAGGAGTCTTTGAACAGTAAGGAGATTCTTGACAATGACCTTAAGATGCGAAAGATCTGGTTTTGAATGCCATGTCTCTCATTTATTAGCCTTTTGATTTTGGGGGGTAAGTTACTCAAACTTCCTGACCCTGCAAAATATGGATTCAAGTAACTACCTTGTTGGGCAAGAGAGGACCTTGTACATAAAATATATCACAAAAAGCCTTATCGTGAAAGGAATATTAGGTTCAAGAGAACGAATGAGCAGTATACTAATCTGTATAACAGCTTCTCATTTCTTATTAACAGGGATTGAAACTGAAAGGATATATCCAGTCTAATTGTCTTTTTTGTCTCAGAAGCTTCGCAAAAACAACTCAGTATCATTTTCAGACTGGTTAATTGGTATCAGTGAGAAATCAAGGGAAGCCCCTGTGGGGTTGAATTATCACAAGAGTTTACTTTGCTTAGACCACCAGGGTCTAACCTAGGACAGGGCATATACTTAAAAACAAGACCCTTAAAAACTGACAGTTATCTTCTTCCTTAAGAGATGTCCTAAAGTACCCCAAAGAGAATAAAATTGTAGAAGGTTTTATATCCTTTTTAGTCTGAGAACCTTGACACTGTTCAACAGCCTGTTGATAAACTGTCAAAATGGTGAAATTGAACTCTGGATTATCATGGTGGGAGATAGGGAAGGGCTTTGAGTATACAGCTTATTGTGAGTGTTTCCAAAATCATACCGTTATTATTATTCTTAGCAGCAAAGTGCTTTTCATGGGAACTCTTACACAGGAAGCAAATTTACGTAATAGAGAAAACAAAAGCTTCAAATAGGTGACACAAGAGCCTCTTTCTCTCAGCTCTCTTGAATTCTCCCACCTACCTCCTCCTGAATCCCACACACAGAGGACTCCTTAAGTTCATTCTCTGATCAATAGGGCACCTCAGAACAGAGTTTGGAAACTTCCAGTGTGTTGATAGAAGCGTGGACTTTGGAATCAGAGAGATTAAGATTCTAGTCCTGGTCTAATCTCACCTGAGTTGTGTTTACCCTACATGAGCATCTTTTTCTCTGTAAGCTCCAATTTTCTTCTCTATAGAATGTGAATAGTGAGAGAATTTTTATAGAATTATTACAAAAACTGAATAATCATAATAATGAGAGCCAACATATATTAAGTTCTTCCCACGTGTCAAACACTGTTTTAAGTATTTTCTGTGTATCATGTGCTTTAATCCTCACAAAAACTCTAGGAGGTAGTTATTTTATTATTTCTTGCTCCCTTTCTATCTGCTTTACCAGAACTTCCTCATCTCGCCATTCCTTAGAGAACATCCCAAGGTAACATAGTTAGAGTCAGGTAGACCACAGGTAGTGTCAGAGTTCAAACCAGGACAGTTCATCTCCAGATCCCTCACTGGTAGCCATTAGCTTCTATGCCCATACTGAGTGGTGCACATACAAAGCTCAGCATGTACGACATTCTCAATAAGTGAAAATTCTTTCAATGTTAATTTTATGCCAAGTAAAATATGGCAAGTAGTAATAATTGTCATATCATTGTTATCATTGACATAATACCAAGCAGGCACATATTCAATTATGCTGGTTCAACAACATTTTTCAAAAAACCTTTGAATATTGATGAAATTATATTTGATATTGAAATTGCATTAACTGCACCAAAAGTCTACATTTTTATTCACTTTTATGAATTTCTCCATCTTGCAAAGAGTCAATTCCTGTTTTTATAGAGATAAACAAAGGTCCAAAACAAGAAATCAACAATGATACCATATTATAAAATATAGTCAGTGAAGAATAAATATAGTTAAAATGTCCATTTTACCTAAAGAAATCTACAGATTTGAGGCATTCCCAATCAGACTCCCAATGATATTCTACACAGAAATAGAACAAAGAATCCTAAAACTTATATGGAACAACAAAGGATCCTGAATAGCTAAAGCAATCCTGAGAAAAAAGAATAAAATTGGAGGTATCACAATTCCTGATTTCAAAATATACTACAAAGCTACAGTAATCAAAACAGCATGGTACTGGCAGAAAAACAGATGCAGGGATCAATGGAGAAGAATTAAGAGCCCAGACATAAACCCACACATCTATGGACAGCTAATATTTGACAAAGGAGCCAAGGACATACAGTGGAGAAAGGAAAGTCTCTTCAATAAATGGTATTGGGAAAACTGGACAGGCATTTGCCATGGGATGGAAGTAGAATATTATCTTATACCATACACAAAAATTAACTCAAAATGTATTAAAGACTTGAATGTAAGACCTAAAACCATAAAACTCTTAGAAGAAAACATCAGCAGTACGGTCTTTGACATCAGTCTTAGCAGTATCTTTTTGAATATGATGTTTGCTCAGGCAAGGCAAACAAAAGAAAAAATAAACAAATAGGACTACATCAGACTAAAAAGCATCTGCACAGCAAAGGAAACCACCAACAAAAATAAAAGACAACACACCAACTGGGAAAAAATATTTGCAAATCATATATCCAACAAGGGAGTAATTTCCAAAATACATAAAGAACTCATACAACAACAACAAAACAAACAACCCGATCAAAAAATGGGCAGAGGATATGAGCAGACATTTTTCCAAAGAAGATACACACATTGCCACCAGGCACGTTAACAGATGTTCAACATCATTCATTATTGGGGAAATACAAAACAAAACTACAATCAAACATCACCTCACACCCATCAGAATGGCTATAATTCACAAGACAAGATAGCAAATGTTGGAAAGGATGAGGAGAAAAGGTAAACCTCATACACTGCCTGTGGGTGTGCAAACTGGTGCAGCTACTATGGAAAACAATATGGAGAGTTCTCAAAAACATTAAAAACAGAAATACCATATGATCCAGATATTCCACTTCTTGGTATTTATCCAAAGAACAGGAAATCAAAAAATCAAGAAGACATATGCACCTCTATGTTCATCACAGCATTATTCACAATAGCCAAGATGTGGAAGCAACCCAAGTGCCTATCAATGGATGAATAGATAAAGAAGATATATACAGTGGAATACTACTCACTCATAAAAAAGACAAAATGGTGCCATTTGCAACAACATGGATGTACCTTGGGGGTATTATGCTAAGCAAAATAAGACAGACAGATGATTTCACTCATATGTGTAAGATAAATAAATGAACACATAGATAAAGAGAACAGATGGGTGGTTACCAGAGGGGAAGTGGGGGAGGGCAAAAGGATTAAAGGGGAACATTTGTATGGTGATGGATAAAAACTAGACTATTGGTGGTAAACATGATGTAGTCTACACAGAAACTGAAATATAATAATGTACGCCTGAAATTTACACAATCTTATAAGCTAATATGACCTCAATAAAATAATTTTTTAAAAGGTACAGTTAGTAGTTTTTGATCCTCAGTGTATTTAACCTCTCAATCATCTCAGATATAGTTGACTTAGCTTCTGCCCTTTATATAGCACAAGTTTCTAGCTTTCCTCCTGCATCTCTACCTTCTCCATCTCTGGCTCCTTTCCAGATCGTCTCCTCACACACATCCTCTAAATGTTCACCTTTCACAGTGTTCAGTGTGGTCCCTCCTTTCAATTGTACTCTCTAAAATTCTTACTCAAACTGGTGTCATCAAATAGCATCCACACACCCACTGATGACTGTAGCCCAGACCTCACCTCTGAGGTCTAAACTCATAGAGTCAGATTTGTCTAGTTTTCCCTTTAATATGGTGAATTGAACACACTGTGTAGCATGCATGGTGGCCAAAACAGTGCCACTGAAATGTGAGCCATGGGCAATATTAAGAAAGGTTTTTGGGGAGAGTGCAAATAGTGAGCATCTCTGTTTCAGGTTAAGGTGGAGAACCTTTGGTTGTTTTTTCCCTCTCCCCTCCTCTCTTTTCGTTTCTTTTTCCTTCTCTTCTCTAATTCCAATGACTCCACTTGATATCCAGTTTCTTCAATTACTTCAGACAAGGCAGAAATTAGTAATCTACAGACTACCTGCTGTTTTTCTACATCTAATTCCTCTCCTTCCTTTTGAGGATGAAGGTAAGCAAACACTCCTAAAGATACTTCCGCAGGCTTAGAAATTCAGCACAGTCACTCATTCCTACCTCCTTTTCTGACTTATCATAGTTCATCCAATTCACCCCTAAACCTCACCCCAAGCTTTTAGCCAGCCTAATTTGTCCCTTTAGAAAGTTTGCCTACTTCAATGACGATTCAAGCTGAGTTACAAGAAAGGCTTTTTTTTCCCATTTTTAGTACTTGGGCATTTAAAGACAATCTTCAAAGTCATCTAGTTTTATGTCCCTTCACAGACAAAATCTTCCCTGACATCTTTTTTCCTCCAGAGCAATGGATCTTTAAGTCCCACTTCCTCCCTCCCACCTACCACCCCAGAAACTATTCATGTCATTCCTGTGACTTCAGGCTGAGTTCAGAATGGGATGTGATGTTTGTTTTCATTTTTATAACTAAAACTAAATCATTCAACATAAAAGTATTTTACAAAGAGCTCATCACAATCCTGCCCTAAACTGTTCCAGGGGAGATGAATTTCACCTGATAGCCCAGGCATATCCCCATACTTAGGAGCTTGTATCACTCATTTCTGTCATCAGAAAGAGTTACTTCCTTCAAATTTGCCAAATCATGGGCTTGCGGGGCAATGCTTCAAAGCAGCTGAAAGCTCATCTCTGTCATTGGTATTAGGATTAGGGTAAGTGGCAGGGATAGGTACAGCTGGAAGAGACATGCTTAGAAATATGTCACAAAAGCTTTGGAAGGCAAATTGGGGATGGGGGAAGCTCATGTGCATGACAGTGTCAAATGCCAAGAAAACCAGCGCATGATCACCAGTGAGAAGAAAAGGTACAAATCACTATGATTGGAATTGTGTTTATTACAGGTGCCCTTCCTGCAAAAGGCATGATCCTAAACTAATTATATTCAAATGGCTACTTAATAATACCAGATGGATTTCTAGTAATTTTACCAGCCCTTTGAAAGAACATAACCACACAAAAATACAATTTGCTCCTTTCCATGAAGTTACACAGTGATTTTTGGTATCATAGGTACCACTTAATGTTATGCAGTTAATGAGAAAATTAAGCCCTGGCTGCAATGCCACATGGTCCTTTGTTCCTAATGAACACTGATATTAATGCTCAATTAACAATGACACATATAATCATATGAGCCTTTGTTCTGAGTCCAACCCAGTATGGCTGGACCATAAGTAGACCTCCCTGTGTGATCAGATCAAAGCCCCTATGCAGTGTGTCTTTTCAGAGGAGGGCAGAGACAAATTAGTCATCTCCATCTAATTTTCAGTAACATGGTTGAAGGACCATCGGGGAAAAGTTGTGGCAGGGACGTGAAGAAAACAGCCTCTAAACAGGTTCATGTCACCAAAGAGATGAGGTCTCATGCCTGGCAATATCTGTTTGCAGTTTCCTGCTGTATAATTTTTCTCACAGATATTTAAAATTAAATTAGTGCTTTTCTTTTTTAATAAGAGATATAAAACACTCTTTGGTCATGATGCATAGCACATTAACTGCAATTACATCAATGCATCTTTCTCTGCCTCTTTGTGCAGTTTTTGATTTTTTTTTTTCTTCCCAACCTCCTTTGGGGAGCTCTAAGGGAGCAGCTTTGCTAATAATTAATAATGGGAGGATTCTCCTGAGGAAATCGTTTGGAATCATTATGCTTTTTCTAATAAATCACCATTTCACAATTCTAATCAGCAAAATTTGGATTCCAAATGTTTGGTAATTACAGTGGCCCGTTGCATCTGGATTGATTAATATGTAAATGTAACTGATTCTGCCTTTGAAAGTCAACATAAAGCAATGCATATACATTCATGTAGAACAGGATTCACGTGCTTGGAAACTTTGTGGGAGAACCTGATGTTGACATAATAAGAGCATATCTTTCCATCTCTGCATAAATGGGTTTCTTAAATTCAATTGCACTTTATTCTTTCATTAGTCTCTGCCACAGCTACTTCAAACATCTAGGCTCTTTCAAAAATGTCACACAACTCCCATTCAAATCATTTCAATGTTCCTCTGCCTAAAACATGTCAGAACACAACGCCGTTGTATCCAAGGAGCTCTAATTATTATGCCAACAATAGTGAAGGAACCCCTAGCAATCCTTAGAGAAAGACGGAAGCAGAACAAACAGTGCAGAGATCACAGGACAATGACCAGCTGCAAAAGGTTTAATGAATGACCAGAGATTTAATGAATTGAGCAACAAAATCAAGGACAGGATATCTGTAGTGGACCATTCAGTCCAACTGAGGTCGATCTTCGCACTATTTTCTCTCTTGTTTTAGTTAAGAATAGTGTCTTTTCCAGTCTATTATTATTTTTTCCCCCTTGGGATGAGAATTTGTAAGATCTACTCTCTTTTGCTACTTATATGGTATAATTAACTAGACCATGCTGTACATACATCCCCAGGACTTATTTATTTTATAACTAAGTTTGCACCTTATGACCACCTTCACATATTTTTCCACCCTCTGCCCCCTGCCTCTGGCAACCGCCAATCTGTTCTTTCCAGTCTGTTATTCTTTGTAGATTTCCATGTAATACAAATTGCAAACTTTAAAACTTTATTTCCAAACATTTCATGGACTCTTAAAAGCAGATTACTTCACAGCTCTTTTTGGAATGAGTAAAATGGATGCCAGTAGTTGTCAAATCTAGTTGCATGTTAGAAACACCAGAGAGTTTATTGTGTTTGCTTATTTTGTTTGTTTTTATCAATGCTCAAGCCCCACTCACAGAGATTCTGATTTAATTGCTGGATGGAGTTCTGGCATCTGTGTTTAAAACGTTCCACAAATAATGCTATTTTAAGCAAAGGGACTAATTCACTTTTTGTTTCCCAGATGTGCCTAAGTAGACCTAAGACTAGGATAAGGGGGGATGCATTCTCCACTTCAGAAACAAGGCAGGACAATGCTAAACATGAATGTTCATCCATTAATGTATTTATTCAGCAATATTAATTGAATACATACTGTATTCAATTCAACAGTGTGCTGAGCACTGTTCTAGGCACCTCCAATATAGCAGTGAACCAAGTAGACAAGGCTCTTGTCTTCAGAGACCTTGCTGTCTGGTGGGAAAGACAGAAAGTAAACTAGTCAACAAGCAAGCCAATGAATCAATTGGCCAAATCATCCTTAGAAAGTAGAAAGTGCTGTGAACTATGTACGACAGGTTCATGAACATAGAAAACTTCCGAATGTGGAGCTGCTTTAGAGAAGAGAGCGAGGGAAGGCATCTTCACAGAATGACATCTGAGATGCAACTTGAATGATGAGCAGGAGCCTAACAAGCAGAGGTCTGAGAGAGATCTAGCCCGAGGTACAAATACAAGTGCCCTGAGATAAGATCTGGCTTAGTATATTAGTGGAAAAGCTTCGGAGATGAGCGAGGCTCAGGTGGGGCAGCAAAGGGGAAAATGGTGGAGATGGAACCAAGAAGGTGCCAGGGACACTTTAGGCAAAGCCTTTTTGGTTATGGGGAGTACTTTGAATGTTGTTCTAGTTTGTAATGGTAAATGGTTGGGGGTTGATTAAGTATGGGAGGTCATCAGAACAGCTTTGAATAGAGGTGGGAGAAAGCGACCATAAGGGGTGGAGTCATACTTCTCTATCAGTAATAACAAAGGAAGGAATGGTTATAATATTAAGAGTTTGTGTCTGAGCTCAGGTTTATTTGTTTGTTTGTTTCAGCACCATCAAAAAGTCATCTTTTTCTGCCCTATCTGTTCCCTCTAATAGTTTATTAATAGACAAAGGCATATGAGGGAATCCCCAAACTGGCATTCCAAGTAATCAGTCCCATCTTCTGAGCTCCTAATATAACTGCTTCCAGCAAGAAAATAACTCTTCTGTCCCCACCCCATCACTATTTTCTTTCTATATTTTAAGAGGATTAAAATTAGATATTTTTCTTCTTAGAAATGGTTAGGCAATGATTAGGAAGATGCAGGATAGGAGAAGAGTGGTCATCTCAGGGGAGAATAAGTTAAGCAGTCTTGTCAGTGCCCTCGCTGTGTCTCCAGGCTGTGACAGGCACTTGACATTATGAACCCATTTAACACTCAGAAAGCCCTGAGAGTTAGATTTTCCTAGCTTCGCTTTACAGAAGATTTGACAGCTACTAAGGGTTTATGCAGTCTTTGAGCCCAGAACCCAGATTCTTGTTATTCCAAAATCAATGCTATTAACTAGTTCACCACACTTTCCCTGCCAATTCTACAGTTTGATGACATGAGAGTGCCTCCAGGAGAAAGTAGACAGAGAAGTCTACCTTATAGACTTCCACTTCCCTCCTCTGCCATGACCCAGGAATCACCTTAGTTCATAGAATCATAGAGCAATTTGTGATATATCCAAAAGGGACAGTGGAACCCACCACTCCCCATTCTATAAGAAAAGAAACTGAGTCATACAGCTTGCTAAAGGCAGAATCAAATCTAGAAATTGTTGGTGCCACTCCAGCAAACAGTAATCTTTACTATACATATCAAAGGTTTTGTCCTTATTATCTTTAAACTAAATCAGGATGTAGGGCATTGCTCCTGTCTCTGATGCATATCCAGTAAAACAAAAGATTATCAGGAACTAAGACCAGATGTCAGCCCCACCCAGAGACCAAATGTCTGCTCCACCCGGAGACCAGCCTCTATATAACTGGCCTGTAGTCTCTGTTCTGTAAGATGGGCTTTAAGGACACTAGTGCACCATCTTCCATCTTTGCTGGCAAAAATGAATAAACCCTTTCTATTCCATCAACTTGCCTCCTGACTTTTTGGCTAGTCTTGCAGCAAGCAGAACAAGCACATTGCTTGGTAACAATCCAAATCTCCTCATTATTAATCTAACGCTCTTTTTAACACATTAGGCTGCCCTTGGCTTTCCTGGAAATGATACATGCTTCAACTCAGGCTTGTCCCAACCCAAGGATTGTCAGTTCCATGGTGGAGACCTTGAAATCTGTTTGTTTCCTGAAGCACAGTGGAATCACTAACACCTATAGATCCTGATCCTGAACAGATTAGGATTCTCTACAATTTCCACTATACAAAGAATCTGAGATATTCCACGGCTCCAGAATATTCCATGTTTAACCATATAAAGAACCAGGGGAACTATGACATCTAGTACTTCTTCAATCCACAATAGTTACTTCAGTCTTTTTCAGAGCCATGTCTTCTTCTGCTACTATCCTCACCTGGAATGCCCTTCTCATTTCTTTTTGAAGGAGGACCGCAAAGCAAGCACATTACCCAGTCCTCTGTCATTATTTGATGCTATATTTTGCATGGGCTTGGACAAAGGCAATTAGTAGTTGCTACAATATGATCCACCTTTCTCTGCCTGCATGATACACAGTAATTCATTCATTTATCACATCATCTGTATCAGGCCTTTTGTATGTCAAGTACAGGGTAGGAATTTGGAACATTAAGAGTCATAAAGATACAATCCCTGCCCACAAGGAGCCAAAATCCAGTGGAAAGATTAATAGATTAACAGATAACTACAAAGAATGCATAATCCTCTGCAAACCTCTGAGGACATGTTTACAATTAGTATAAGCCTATGAACATTTAACTCTGTATATCCTGCCAGAGGCAATTTTTAAAGAATTCTTTTCTGGGTTCAGATGATGTCTTTCTGTGTGACACTACTTTATATATCACTTATTTTTGCAACCAGTCTAATAACAAATTGCAATATATTTGTATTATTTAAGTATTGTTATTTAACATGTCCCATAGTTATACCTCATGTCCTGAATGAATCTTTGAGGAGAGGTATTGTGTCATCTATATGTGTGTGTGCATATCCTTCCAAAATAAATATTATTGTAAGTGTTCAATATATTTTTTTAAATATTTTTATTTGAAATTGCACTACATAGTTCATCAAATTGTAAACTTTTAAAAGCCTTTCGTAATGATCTCAACCACATACAGTTCACAAATTTGATTTCCTTCTTGCAGTAACTTCCATGCAGCCGGTATTAATAGCTACAGATTTTATTTTCTCTTTTTAATAAGTATATCTACATTATATGATATATCCATTTGTTAAACTGCATTATCTCAGGATCCTATCTCTATTATATCTCATCACCAGTATAGCTTAAATATAATCTCCTACCCCCTGCCAAAAGTGTCAATCAAAATTTAGTAACTAAACTATAATGTGAATATAGAGATACAGAATAACTTTGTTGGAAAAGTTGTAAGAAAAAAAATCTGCCTTATTTTTGCTTATTCTGAAAAACTTAAATACACTTGACATTGAATCCTCCCCTCTCCCATGCCAAGCTCTTCCAATCTTTGTTTTATTTGCCATACTTGTATGCCATCAATGTTTGAAGTAATTGCTCAGATGGATCTGCGAAGATAACCCTGCATAATTGCATTAGTAACAGTCTATGCTCAAGGTCCACTCGTTCAGAATATATCGTCTCTCCCTTGTCCCTTGATTCAGAAAATCTGTCTCCTCCCTCTGGATGGTTGAGGTCCTTTGTGGAAATATCAAGGAGCAGAGAGATCCATTGAGGATTCAGGCTTTCACAGTTAATAGTGACTCTGGCCTTATGTAAATTTACGAAGAGAGTGATGGATGGTGACATCATTCAGTGATGCTAACGTGGAGGATATACAAGATAGCATATTCATAAATTCTCTTTCCAAAGAAGGTCATTCTAAAAGGAAAACAACAGCCAGGTACTCTGTGTCCAAGAAGTTCTCGAGCTCATGGACTAAATACATCCCTTTTTATCTAAAACCTTAATAGATTATATCTCTTGCTACATTAATGCAGTGTTTTTGATACTTCTTTGCACCACTCACCATGTTGTTGATCCATTGACTCCTCATGAACTATATTTTCACTCCCCCCACCACACACACACACACACATTCACTTCAGCCTCATGTATGTTCTCAATTATTTTATTAATGACACATCAAGATGAGCTCACTCAACAATGCAGACTGAAATGAGGGCAGGGCAAAAACAAATTCCTCACTTATCT
This sequence comes from Tapirus indicus, assembly GCA_031878705.1. Classification (NCBI taxonomy): domain Eukaryota; kingdom Metazoa; phylum Chordata; class Mammalia; order Perissodactyla; family Tapiridae; genus Tapirus; species Tapirus indicus. The sequence continues at coordinate 22,722,150 of CM062927.1, read as the reverse complement.
GAAGGCGATTTACCTAGCAGATTATCCTTGGGCTAAAAGTAAATTTTTCACTCTATTCTACAAGATCCTTCAAGATATGGACCTGGTTTACCTATGCAGTTTACTTTCTGGCCACTATCAAAAATAACCCTTTCTTGCACTGTGCCCTCTATACACGTGAAACAGCGTGTTGTACAGGAAAAGATGTGCTTCTGTGTTACTTCCTCTACCTGAGAACCCTTTCTACTTTTTTTTTTTTTTTTTTGTGAGGAAGACCGACCCTGAGCTAACATCCGTCGCCAATCCTCCTCTTTTTGCCTAGGAAGACTGGCCCTGGGCTAACATCGTGCCCATCTTCCTCTACTTTATATGGGACGCCGCCACGGCGTGGCTGACAGGCAGTGCGTCGGCGGGCGCCCGGGATCCGAACCCGCGAACCCCGGGCTGCCAAGCGCGAACTAAACCGCTGCGCCACCAGGAGGCCCCAGAACCCTTTCTACTTTTGATTAATCCTTTCTTTTCCATTAGATATCAGCTTAGATGTTCCCTCTACCAAATCACTCTCTGTAACCTCTCTAGATGTCAGATGTCTCTCCTCTGAAAAACCAGAGCCTTGAACACTTCCTCTACTGTGGTCCTTACTAACTAAATGTAATTGCCTTTCTTCCTCACTGTATTGTGAACTTTGAGGGATAAGAACTATGTCTTATTCATGTTCATAATCACTAATAATCAATTCTACGGGTCAATTTTATATGCTGAAGGAGCAAACAAATCCAAAATCAAGATCTTTGATTCACTCAATCACCTCTAGATGCAGCAAAATTTATCAATTACTAATAAGAAAAACATTGGGATTTTATTTAGGAGCTACTTAATCCTATTTGAGAAATATCTAAAAGATTTCTTGATTTTTCAACAAACAGGTCATTGGAAGAAAGGAAAACGACTTTCAAAAACCAAAATACAGGGCTCAGCAGCAAAATAAGACATAAGGCAACATGGCCATAAAGAAGGAGGCAGAACAAAATCAATCCAAAATAAATAAATAAATACATATATACGTAAGCAAACAAGCCCCCCACCCCCCAAAAAATCACAAGAAAACTCAGAGAGGTAGATATATTTGGAATTAAGTAGAAAAAGTGAACATTGTGCCTCAGTAGGTTCTCAGGCCATGAACTTACTACAGAATTGTGTAGTGATTGTCATAAGTATGACTGAAATATAAACAAAATACCTTTATTAATAGTATTATTTTTCATCAATGGCAGAAAAATTCCTAGAAAATAGAACAGAGTAAGAGTTCTGCTATACTCTATACATTTTAAAGATGAAATGGAAAAAATTAGTGATTTACCCAAGCCCACTAAGCTAGTCAAGTGGAAGCTAAGACTTACACAAAGTTTTCCAACTCCAAATCCACATTCTTCCTTCTGCTTCTGTAAATTATAAGAAAGCATGGAACGTTGACATAAATTTCAGATATTTTTTCACCAGAAATAACAAAGCATATTATTTTAATGCTAATGAACAAATTAAGAATTATGTAGAACAAATAGTCACCCTTAAATGTAGCCAATTCATTAGTGTGTATTTCTTATAAAATATATCATAAAAGAGGCACATTCCTCATCTAATATTGACCTTAGTGACATTATCTGCTTAACTGTGCCAAAATTATCTAATTGTGAAGGGAAAGGGTGCTGGACTTTGATTCATTCCTGTTTAGACTCTGCCCCTAACTGCGGGGGTGTTGCATGGCTGTCCACTTGCCCTGCCTCATGGCTTTAATCTTCTCCCCACTTTCAATGTGATCACTTTCTGAAAATGACAGGAGAGTGAAGGACACAGTATTGGCTTCATGGATGTACCATCTCACCACTTTTTGTGATTAAAATGATGAGGTGAAACTAGACCATCTCCCAAAGCTCAAGATTCAAAATGGGAGGAGCCATATTACATCTAATTGACCACACTTGTGTGGGCAGATCTCTGTTCTAGATCATGGTCATGAATCAATAGAAAGTCACTCACTTAAGAGAAACATTCTGAAAGTTAGTTGCAATATTCTGTGTAGTATAATTTGGAGCTTCAAAGACAACTTTTCAATGAAATGTCACAAAAGTGTTAAGGATAAAGTGGTATAAAATAGTATTTCCAACAATTTCAACTTCATTTTTGGCACTGCCTTCTGAACCTTGCATTTTATTTCTTTCCTATATTGAGTGACTTTTCAAGTGGTCCTGCTGTGAGCCAGTAGAATTACTAAGAGGTTTCTGATTTCATAGCTATTTTTTATTATATTTGGAAGCTGGTCTTAAGTAGAGCTAAAACTCCAGGGCCACTATTTTAGAGTAGTAAAGATTGACATCTAAATTATGATCTAAGAAAAGTACCAGGCCATAGCTTTCATTGAATGTAGAAAGAAGTAAAAAATTGATTTGTCTCTGGAAATGTTGACTATTTGACGTCTTTGAGAAATTTTTGAGCATATTAAATTCCAAATCCCAGCAATGAAATTGTAATAGACATTTGGCTTACAGCTATTACTCTTTTTTAATTCTCAGTTAAAGTGCTTTAAATCTAGCTCTAAATGTCTCTGTCTTGTCCTGGGGAAAATATGCTGGCATATGATTTAAGAGTCTCAAGTAGATGTTATAGGGATTAGCAATGTCAATGGTAAGACACAATGCAAAAATAATTTGTTGCAAAAAGAAAGGAGAGAAAGTATCTGGCATTTTTTGATTCAATTCCAGATTTCATCCACAGAATCAGGAACTTTATATTCTACTCAAATCTAAGTACAATAACATGAGTTATATGTTCTATTTCCCACGTGAATGAAGCCCAGGGAAGTTAGGAAACATGCTAAGGTTCATTCAGGTAGGAAGCATCACTCTTTGTGCCTAGAATGAGTTTCTTCCCACTCTTTCTCCTTATAGGATCTTTTTATGTATCCTTCAAAATGGAATTCAAATAGTACATCTTAGGATAGCCATCCACAACCACCACCATCCAATATGACATAGACGTCCAAACTCCATATTTCACTAACACCTTGCATGCTCAGCTTAGAATTTATAAAACATAATAATAATAGTTTGTTCATTTCTCAATTTAACCCACTAGGCACCAATCCCATTGAAGGAAGGAATAATGCCTTATTGAATATGACAAACTCAATACATACCTTCATAAATGATACATAGTAAATAACGAAGGAATGGTGTTGCATAAAGATCATAGATAGAAATCAGACATAGCTTTATGTAACTCAAAAGGCCATGTATTTTAAGGGGATAAAGCCAAATGATAATATGGGGCAATTACTCCAAGTAATTACCCAACTAATAAATTGATAATGAGTTGGCATCATAATATAGGGGATTTTCTGGCTGGAGTCAGAAGTTCTTTGTGGCTAACTATGTTGCCAAATAGCTGTTCATCCTATGACAATAACCATATTTAGTCTAAAAGACAAAGATAAAAAAGAGTTTCTCCTAAAAGCCTAAGATATCACACCTATTTCATTCAACATTGGGGGGAGGGGAAGAAACAGAGTGAGAGACTGACTTCCAGCTGACTGAAACCAGACTGAGAAAGTGGAAAAGCAAGAAAACACCTTCCCACTATCATGGCCCAAAGTAGGTCTTTCAACTTGCAACCTCCAACTTGACTTTTATTTTTTGTAGATAAGTACTCATAGGATGTTGCCTTGAAATTCACATATTTCAAAATTGATTCAAAACACGTGATATAAATATTGTAGGACCCTGTGTTGTGTTCTGGTTATTTCCACATGGAATATCAGCCCTTAGTTTGCTGATATTATTACCAACACCATTTATGAGAGGAGAATGGAGTCACAGAATACCAAGGCCATAGCATCAAGGTATAAACACAAATGCAATTTGAGAGTATCCCAGAGTATATAAGAATTAGGTCATCAATAAGGCTGTACCACATAGAGCTTGTTTTGATTAGGTGCTGGCTATGAGTGCCTGATGAGAGTAGATGGATGTACTTATGTCATAGGGGCACCTAGCAAAGATTCAAATCCATGGCTGCTGATTCCAAAAGCCAGGTATCCTTCTACATTGTCACACTAACTGATATCTTGAAGTGCTAATGTATTCCTATTGTGGGTGTGTATGAAATCGAGGAATAGAGTATGGAAGTAGAGAATGGCCAATGACTTCCGTGGCCATAAATCGCACCAATAAAATAGTATTCACACTATCTAACATGTATGGAAACTCACCCGGCCTAACATACCATAAGCCATACTTTATCTCATGTCATCCTTTAGACAGTCTAGTGAAACTGGTTATTGTCAGATCCATTTTACGAGGACTGTTACATCCCAAGTAGGTTAAGTGGATTTCCCAAGTTCACACAACATGGAACAAAGTCAGGACTGAAAACCAGGTCTTCACTTTCAAAGCTAAGCTTTATGTGATGGCCTTGATGTTGTGCTTCATGGCCTCCCTTTGCTTGCCCTTCCTTCTGCTTGCCACTTTCAACATGACTATCTTATGAAATGACAAGACTCTGAGGGACACAGAATTGTCTTAATTAATGTGGCATATTACCGCAAGCATCAACCGGTATAAAGTATAGAATTGTGGCACAAATAGTTATTGTTGGAGATGATAGTGGTGGTGATGTTGCTATTGCCAGGTTTAAATGTCTGCTTAGAAAGTCTAATGTTTTCAAGTCTGGAGCTATTTTGGTGGCAATAGGAAAAATAGCTATGAGTTTCTATATTTCTTAATTCAGTATTGAAATAGGGTTGGAGAATTAATGTTCTTCCATTCTTCCCCAATTCAGGTGTCATGGGACACACACACACACAGAAACACATATTTGAACACATATACACACACACACAACTCACCATTCATGTTCAGGGTCATTTTTGGTATATATTCTTTTGTTAGGCCCAATCTTTAGCCAATAATAATATCGTCTAGGTGTTTTTGCCTGTTAGATGTTGGGATAAATTACTGAAATTGTATCCACTAAAGAAGCATCACTTCCGTAAAGCTTTATAGTTCCTGGTAATGCTAATTTATTACTAATTTTGGAGATATCTTTTATTTCTGCTAGCTATCACAGTAGTCTAGTACGACCATTCATCCTTGCTTGGAATATTCTAGGTTTTTGTCTTTATCCCTGCATAACTATAAATGCTTATCGAGACTAAAAACTTCTCACTCTCAGAAGTGTCCTGGTTTTGTCATCCTACATCCTAAATACTCAGTACTCTAACTACTGTTATGTATACCATTGTATTGTTAAAGTGTTACCAGAGGTGACAGCGGTTTCAGAGACAAATAAAGGTATTCTTTTCTAAGTATTTCTCTGGTTCATGAAGGACAAAATAATATCCTTCAGGTTATTTGTGAGTTTTCTATCTTCATAATCAGCCTTGTTAGCAGTATCTCTCTATGCTTCTATTATCTCAATTGTAATATATCTTCTTAGACATTATTATCCTAATGTTTAATATAGATTATCGTTCTATCCTCTAAGCCTGTCATTTGGCAATGTGGCTTGGTATGCATTCAGAAATATTTGGAATGTGAAATTAAACAAAAGAAGCATGCAGATATCAAAGGACTACATGTAAAAATGTCTGTGGCACTTTGAAATTAAAATATTTCTAAATATACCTACCACACTTCTGCATTCAATTAAAAAAAAGAGGTGCAATTGGTAGAATTTTATTTTATTTTCTATAAATAGACATTCATTTAGTTTTTTACCCCCAAGAGTCTACAATTACAATTAATTTCTACATATTGTCGCAGTTCATAAAATATGCCCTTTAACATATTAGAGCTTTGACAAAACAGAGTTCAAAAATAAACCAATCCATTTTGGTCATCTGCATGTTTTTTTTTTTAACTATTTCTCTTAAAAAATATAGATCCAATCATACACAGACATTTTTTGGGTCAGATTGGAACTTCCGTTTTAACTAAGTGTTAATCTCTCTGGGTTGATTAAAATGTCCTTTCATTCTTGAAACCTCAGCAAAATGAACTGAGAGCAGAGATGTGGAAATGGGTTTATAAACTGTAAAATCTCTGGCACAATCTATCAGTTAAACAATTTATTACGTTATAATGAAAAGACACTATCACTAATAGGTCAAAACATTCTCTCATTCTTGTGTTATTTTCTCTTGTTTTGTGTGATGGTAAATACAGTGTTGTTATCTTTGGACAGGATGACAGCTTCAGGCAAGAGATACAACCCTGGGGACTAGCACTTTAATTTAAAAAGCCAAGAGGAAAACTCACAGGAGGAAATCAGGCAAGGCAAGGCTGGAGACAAAAGCTGCATTTCACAATCAAAAGGCAGACAAGGCGCCCCCGCTAATCTCAAGCAGGTTTCAGAGGCTGTACTTTTAATAGCCAAAGCAGAGGAAACAGAAACAAATGGCAGAAACCTCTTTAGCGAGGAGCTGAGGACCAACATTCAGGATAGGATGATACCCATGATATTACTTTCTGGAACAGCTGTACAAGGGAGAGGCATAGAGTGTTCTGAATCTGAGTATAACAAACTACTTTCTCATACTTTCTTAAGGGAAGGTGTATTTGTAAAGAAAAGGCAGTGGCATGGTTTCCATTCCTCTGTCAATAAACAAGCATTTCTGAGCATCTATTAAATGGTAACCACAGGAGGAAGGCAGTGAGCTACAGTGACAAAAAAAGCAATGTTCTGATTCCAGTTGCGAGAACAGATCATTTGGGGAACAACAAAGCACTCGTGTATAAGATATTAATATTGGACCATGAACTCTTGAAAGCATATGTGTGATCCTAATGGAATCCCTGTTGATTCAGTGCCTAGCACAAGTTTGACAGTTAGTTAGTACTCACACATATTTCTTGAACTAAACCATTGAAAGGTACGAGAAAGAAAAGCTTGGAGTGCTCTGGGAGTATTTAGGAGGGGCAGGACAACATTATTCAAAGGCAGTGACTCTTTTAGCTTAGTCTTAAAGAAGTAAACATTAACTAAGTGTGTAAGGAAAAGTGATCTGGTTCCAGCAGAGACAAAGCAATATGTGTAGTTATGTGAAACTTGTTTTATGTCTAAGTGCGTGAAACAGAACTAGAGAAAAATAATAAATGATGATATGATGAGAAAGATGGCGATGACTTTGGTGGTGGTGGTGGTGGTGATGATGATGATGATAAAATTCTCAACATTTAAAATTCCTGTTGGTTTCAGTAATTATGTTCAACTGTTTGCAAAGTTAGCAACTGTTCATTGATCTTCGTAAAAATTCAATAAAGTCAATGTAATTCCCAGGACAATTTGTCAGTATTTTTAAAAGCCTGGAGGAGAATCTCAATATAGTTACATGGGTTAAATAAAATAGCATCTTTCAAATTTAGGGGAAGAAATTTTATCAGTTCAATATGGAAACTCTGGTTATCTATCTCACAGTAATTAAATGTTCTGAATGATATATGCACATGCTTTTGAAAAATAAGAATGAGGAAAAATAGACATTGATTTAAAATATAGTTCATTTGCTAGACGAAACATAGGTTTATAAAAAGGTAACAAAAAAGATCTTTAGTGCCAAAACTTTTATAAAATATAAATTCTATACAAACCTTTTATTTTATAATCCCCCAAATGTAAATGGTTTAAGAGACCTCGTAGATGAACATGATGCTAGATTCTAAGTTTGCTGACTACCATCCAAGTCTTCTATCCTCTAAATTGCACCATCATCTTATATGGTCTTTTTTTCTGTAAGTTCTTACATCAATTGCGTTTGTGTAGATTGTTGTTTCTGAGCTAGTCAGAGAAGTTAATTAAATTTTAGTTAATATCTGAAACAAGGAAGCCTCCATTTGTGTTATCTTTTGTTAAAAATTAGCAAAGTAACAGAGAGCCCCTGACAAGTAGTCAATATCTTTACATGGAAATCCAGCTCCCCTTTCTCCTCCCTTGCATAATATTGATTCTTCCTTACAGCAGCCTTCCACTACGGGGAAGATGTACCCTGTAACTCCCTGCTACCTTTGACTCACTGCTTCTGAGGAAAGCAGTGCTAACGAATGCAACCTGCATTTTATTTTAATTAATAATATTTAATATTTAGAGGAGTTTACAGAAAAATTAGCAGATAGTACAAAGAGTTCTCATATATTCCCTCTCCCATACAGTTTCCGCCATGACTAACGTCTTTCATTAGTGTGGTACATTTGTTAAAATTGATGAGCCTATATCAATACATTAGTAGCTAAAGTCTGTAGTTTACATTAAGGTTCACTCTTTGTGTTGTACATTCTATAGATTTTAACAAACATATAATGACACGTATCCACCCATACAGAATCATACAGAACACTATCATTATCTGCCTAAAAATCCCCTGTGATCCACCTATCCATCCCTTACTCTTGCCAAACCCCTGAGAACCACTGATCTTTTTACTGTCTATAGTTTTGCCTTTTCCAGAATGTCATATAGTTGGAATCATACATTTTAAAGTGTTTTTACTTAGTAATATTTACTTCTTTTTACTTTTACTTAGTAATATTTATTTACGTTTCCTCCATGTATTTTTATGGCTTGATAGCTCATTTCTTTTTATTACTGAATAATATTCCAATGTACGTATGTACCATAGTTTGTTTATCCATTCACCTATTGAAGAATATCTTGATTATTTCCAGTTTAGGGTATTCATGAATAAAGCAGTTACAAACATTTATGTGGACATGAGTTTTCAACTTATTTGGGTAAACACCATGGTTGCTGGATCTTATGGTAAGACTATGTTTAGCTTTATAAGAAACTGCCAAACTGTCTTCCAAAGTGGCTGTACCATTGTGCATTCCACCAGCAATGAATGAGTATTCCTGCTACTCAGTGCCGGCACCAGCATTTGCTGTTGTCAGTTTTGTGGATAATGCCCATGCTAATAGGTGTGTAGCAGTAACACATTGTTTTAATTTGCAATTCTGTAATGACATATGATGTTGAGCGTTTTTTCATATGCTTCTTTAGAATCTATATGTCTTCTTTGAGGAGATGTCTGTTCATATCCTTTGCCCATTTTTAAAATTTAATTTTTTTATTGAGGTCGTAATAGTTTATAACATTGTGAAATTTCAGTTGTACATTGTTGTTTGTCCGTCACCATATATATGTGCCCCTTTGCCACTTATGCCCACCGCCAACCCCCTTCCCCTCTGGTAACCACTAATCTAATCTCCTTGTCCGTGTATTTGTTTATCTTCCACATGTGAATAAAATCATATGGTGTTTGCGTTTCTCTGTCTGGCTTATCTCACTTAACATAACACCCTCAAGTTCCATCCATGTTGTTGCAAATGGGACCATTTTTGTCTTTTTTATGGCTGAGTAGTATTCCATTGTATGCAGATACCACACTTCTTTATCCATTCATCAGTTGATGGGCACTCAGGTTGCTTCCATGTCTTGGTTATTGTGAATAACGCTGCAATGAACATAAGTGTGCATAAGTCTCTTTTAATTGTTGATTTCAAGTTCTCTGGATAAATACCAGTAGTGGAATGGTTGGGTTGTATGGTTTTTCAATTTTTAATTTTTTGAGAAATCTCCATACTGTTTTCCATAGTGGCTGCACCAGTTTGCATTCCCACCAGCAGTGTATGAGGGTTCCCTCTCCTCTACATCCTCTCCAACATTTGTTATTTTTTTGTCTTGGTGATTATAACCATTCTAACAGGTATAAGGTGATATCTCAATGTAGTTTGATTTGCATTTCCCTGATGATTAGTGATGTTGAACATCTTTTCATGTGCCTCTTGGCCATCTGTATATCTTTGCAAAAATGTCTGTTCATATCCTCTGCCCATTTTTTTGATCAGGTGATTTGTTTTTTGGTTGTTGAGTTATGTGAGTTCTTGTATATTTTGGAGATTAACCCCTGTCAAATATATGATTTGCAAATATTTTTGCTCAGTTGGTGGGTTGTCTTTTTGTTTTGTTTCTGGTTTCCTTTGCCTTGCAGAAGCTCTTTAGTCTGATGAAGTCTCATTTGTTTTTTGTCTTTTGTTTCCCTTGCCTGAATAGACATGATATTTGAAAATATCCTTCTAAGACCAATGTCAAAGAGTGTACTGCTTATATTTTCTTCTAGGAGTTTTATGGTTTCACATCTTACTTTCAAGTCTTTAATCCATTTTGAGTCACTTTTTGTGTATGGTGAAAGATACTTTCATTCTTTTGCATGTGGCTGACAAGTTTTCCCAACACCATTTACTGAAGAGACTTTCCTTTCTTCATTGTATGTTCTTGGCTCCTTTGTCAAAGATTAGGTGTCCATAGATGTGTGGTTTTATTTCTGGGACTTCAGTTCTGTTCCATTGATCTAAGTGTCTGTTTTCATACCAGTACTGTGCTGTTTTGATTACTATAGCTTTGTAGTATATTTTGAAGTCAGGGATTGTGATGCCTCCAGCTTTGTTCTTTTTTCTCAGGATTGCTTTAGCTATTCAGGGTCTGTTGTTGCCATGTATGAACTTTAGGATTCTTTGTTATATTTCCATGAAGAATGTCATTGGGATTCTGATTGGGATTGCACTGAATCTGCAGATTGCTTTAGGTAGCATAGACATTTTAACTATGTTTATTCTTCCAATCAATGAACATGGAATTTCTTTCTATTTCTTTATGTCATCATCAATTTCTTTCAATAATGTCTTATAGTTTTCATTGTATTGGTCTTTGACTTCCTTGGTTAAATTTATCCCTAGATATTTTATTCTTTTCATTGTGGTGGTAAATGGGCTTGTATTCTTGAGTTCTCTTTCTGTTAGTTTGCTGTTAGAGTATAGAAATGCAACTGTTTTTATAAGCAGATTTTGTACCCTGCAACTTTGCTGTAGATGTTGATTATTTCTAATAGTTTTCTGATGGATTCTTTAGGGTTTTTTCAATGTAACATGATATTGTTTGCAAAGAGGGAGAGTTTCACTTCTTCCTTGCCAATTTGGATAACTTTTATTTCTTTTTCTTGCCTAACCGTTCTGGCCAAAATCCCCAGTACTATGTTGAATAAGAGTGGTGAGAGTAGGCACCCTTATCTTGTTCCTGTTCTCAGAGGGATGGCTTTCACTTTTTCCCCACTGAGTATGATGTTGGCTGTGGGTTTGTCATATATGGCCTTTATTATGTTGAGGTGTTTTTCTTCTTATATCCATTTTACTGAGAGTTTTTATCATAACTGGATGTTGGATTTTGTCAAATGCTTTCTCAGCACCTATTGAGATAATCATGTGGTTTTTATTTCTCATTTTGTTAATGTGGTGTAGCACATTCATTGATTTGCAGATGTTGAACCATCCCTGTGTCCCTGATATAAATCCCACTTGATCATCGTGCATGATCCTTTTGATGTATTGCTGTATTTGGTTTGCTGATATTTATATTTTGGTTCCCCCAATTAGTTTTATTCAATAATTTCCACTTATTGGCACATATTCATTCATTTATTCAAGTGGCATTCCTCAAATAGAAGTCAGTGCACTAAGCACTGTGGGAGATTCAAGTCTAGAAACAGAGCTACATTAACAGTCATCATTAAATGAAAGAGTTATTTTTCTATGGATTGTAATAATTTTCTCTTAGGACTTTCTTTTCCTTTAATTTTATTTTTTATTTATTTATTTTTATTGTAGTGATATTGGTTTATAATGTTGCATAAATTTCAGGTGTACATCATTATGCTTCTATTTTTGCATAGATTACATCATGTTCACCACCTAAATACTAATCACAATCCATCACCACTCACATGTGCCTAATCATCCCTTTAACCCTCCTCCCTCCCCCCTTCCCCTCTGGTAACCACCAATCCAATCTCTGCCTCTATGTGTTTGTTTGTTGTTGTTGTTATTCTCTACTTATGAGTGAGACTGTACAGTTTTTGACCTTCTCACTCTGACTTATTTTGCTTAGCATAATACCCTCGATGTCCATCCATGTTGTCACAAATAGTGAATTTCATCGTTCTCATGGCTGAGTAGTCTTCCGTTGTGTATATATACCACATCTTCTTTGTCCATTTCTCCCTTGATGGGCACTTAGGCTGCTTGCAAGTCTTGGCTATTGTCAACAATGCTGCAATGAACACACAGGTGCATGTATCTTTACGTATTGGTGCTTTCATGTTCTTTGGATAAATACCCAGCAGTGGAATATCTGGATTGTATGGAAGTTCTATTCTTAATTTTTTGAGGAATCTCCATACTGTTTTCCATAGTGGCTGCACCAATATGCACTCCCACCAGCAGTATATGAGAGTTCCCTTCTCTCCACATCCTCTCCAACACTTGTTTCCTGTCTTGTTAATTATAGCCATTCTGACGGGTCTGAGGTGATATCTCATTGTAGTTTTACTTGCTTTTCCCTGATAGTTAATGATGTTGAACATCTTTTCATGTGCCTTTTGGCCATCTGTATATCTTCTTTGGACAAATGTCTGTTCAGGTCTATTGCCCATTTTTAAATTGGGTAGTTAGTTTTCTGTTGTTGAGATGCATGAGTTCTTTATATATTTTGGAGATTAACTCCTTATCAGATATATGGTTTGCAAATATCTTCTCCCAATTGTTAGGCTGTGTTTTCATTTTGTTGATGGTTTCCTTTGCTGTGCAGAAGCTTTTTAGTTTGATGTAGTGCCATTTTTAAAATTTTTTCTATTGTTTCCCTTGCCCAGTCAGACATGGTACTTGAAAATATGTTGCTAAGACCGATGTTGAAGAGTGTGCTGCCTATGTTTTCTTCTAGAAGTTTCATGGTTTCAGGTCTTACATTCAAGTCTTTAATCCATTTTGAGTTAATTTTTGTGTGTGGTGTAAGATAATGGTCTACTTTCTGTTTTTTGCATGTGGCTGCCCAGTCTCCCCAACACCTTTTGTTGAAGAGACTTTTCTTTCTCCATTGTATGTTCTTGGCTCCCTTATCGAAAATTAGATGTTCATAGATGTGTGGGTTTATGCTGGGCTCTTGATTCTATTCCATTGATCTGTGTCTCTGTTTTTGTGCCAGTAGCATGCTGTTTTGGTTACTATAGCTTTGTAATATATTTTGAAATCAGGGAGTGTGATTCCTCCAGCTTTGTTCTTTTTTCTCAGTATTCCTTTAGCTATTTGGGGTCATTTTTTGTTCCATATAAATTTTAGGATTCTTTGTTCTATTTCTGTGAAAAATGTTACTGGAACTTTGATAGGGATTACATTGAATCTGTAGATTGCTTTAGGAAGTATGGACATTTTAACTATGTTAATTCTTCCAATCAGAGCACAGAATATCTTTCCATTTCTTTGTATTTTCTTCAATTTCTTTCAACAATGTTTTATAGTTTTCAGCGTACAGATCTTTCACCTCTTTGGTTAAGTTTATTCCTAGGTATTTTATTCTTTTTATTACAATTGTAAATGGAATTGTATTCAGGTTTTTTTGTGTGTGTGTGTGATGAAGATTAGCCCTGAGCTAACATGTGTGCCCATTTTCCTCTACTTTATATGGGAGGCCACCAGAGCATGGCTTGACAAGTGGTGTCTTGGTCTGCACCCAGGATCCGAACTTGCAAACCCTGGGCTGCTGAAACAGAGTGTGCAAACGTAACCACTATGCCACTAGGCCAGCCCCAATGGGATTGTATTCTTAATTTCTCTTTCTGCAACTTCATTGTTGGTGTATAGAAATGCAACTGATTTTTGTTATGTTGATTTTGTAACCTGTAACTTCACCATACTCATTTATTATTTCGAGAAGTTTTTTGGTGGATTTTTTTAAGGTTTTCTATATAGAAAATCATGTCATCTGCAAATAGTGACAGTTTCACTTCTTCCTTTCCAATTTGGATCCTTTTTCTTTCTTTCTTTTTTTGTTTTTTTGCCTGATTGCTGTAGCCAGGACTTCCAATACTATGTTAAATAGGAATGGTGAAAGTGGGCATCCTTGTCTGGTTCCTGGTCTTAGAGGGATAACTTTCAGTTTTTCACCATTGAGGATGATATTAACTGTGGGCTTGTCATATTTGGCCTTTATTATGTTGAGATACTTTCCTTCTATAATCATTTTACTCAGAGTTTTTATCATAAATGGATGCTGTATCATGTCAAATGCTTTCTCTGCAACTATTGAGATGATCACATGATTTTTATTCTTCATTTTATTAATTTGGTGTATCACTTTGATTGATTTGTGGATATTAAACCATCCCTGCATCCCTGGAATGAATCCTACTTGATCATGGTGAATGATCTTTTTAATGTATTGTATTTGATTCACTAGTACATTGTTGGGGATTTTTGCATTGATGCTCATCAGTGATATTCGGTTTGCCAATATTTTGTTGAGGATTTTTGCATATATGTTCATCAGAGATATTGGCCTGTAGTTTTCCTTCCTTGTGTTGTTCTTGCCTGGCTTTGGGATCAGGGTGTTGTTGGCCTCATAAAATGTGCTAGGAAGTGTTCTGTCTTCTTCAAGTTTTTGGAATAGTTTGAGGAGGATAGGTACTAAATCTTCCTTGAATGTTTGGTAGAATTCTCCAGAGAAGCCATCTGGTCCTGGACTTTTGTTTTTTGGGAGTTTTTAAATTACTGTTTCAATCTCTTTACTTGTGATTGGTCTATTGAGATTCTATATTTCTTCTGGGTTCAGTTTTGGGAGGTTGTAGGAGTCTAAGAATTTATCCATTTCTTCTAGATTGTGCAATTTGTTGGCATATAGTTTTTCATAGTATTCTCTTATAATCCATGGTATTTCTGTTGTATCTGTTGTAATTTCTTCTCTTTCATTTCTAATTTTATTTATTGGACGCTTCTCACTTTTTTTCTTTGTGAGTCTGGCTAAGGGTTTGTCAATTTTGTTTATCTTCTCAAAGAATCAGCTCTTAGTTTCATCGATCCTTTCTATTATTTTTCTTTTCGTTTCAATTTCATTTATTCCTGCTCTAATTTTTATTATTTCCCTCCTTCTGCTGATTTTGGGCTTTGTTCCTATTTTTCTACTTCTGTTAGGTGTAGTTTATGATTGCTTATTTGAAATTTTTCTTGTTTGTTAAGTTGGGCCTGTATTGCTATGAATTTCTCTCTTAGGACTGTTTTGCTGCATCCCATATGAGTTGGTATGGTGTATTTTCATTTTCATTTGTCTCCAGATATTCTTTGATTTCTCCTTTAATTTATTCAATGATTCATGTTGTTTAGTCTCCATATGTTTGTCACTTTTCCAGCTTTTTTCTTGTAGTTCATTTCTCAGTTCATAGCCTTATGGTTGGAAAAGATGCTTGTATGAGTTCAATCTTCTTAAATTTATTGAGGCTTGCCTTGTTATCCAACATATGGTCTATCTTTGAGAATGTTCCATGTGCACTTGAGAAGAATGTGT
This sequence comes from Tapirus indicus, assembly GCA_031878705.1. NCBI lineage: Eukaryota > Metazoa > Chordata > Mammalia > Perissodactyla > Tapiridae > Tapirus > Tapirus indicus. The sequence goes on along the minus strand of CM062927.1, from coordinate 22,706,739 downwards.
ATTCTGCTGATTTTGGATGGAGTGTTCTATGTATATCCATTAAGTCCATCTGGTCTATTTTGTCATTCAGTTCCACTGTTTCCTTGTTGACTTGCTGTCTGGTTGATCTATCCATTGATTAAAGTGGGGTGTTAATGTCCCCTACTATTATTGTCCTGCTGTTAATGTCTCCTTTTAGGTCAATTAATAGTTACTTTATGTACTTTGGTGCTCCTGTGTTAGGTGCATATATATTCATAAGTGTTATGTCCTCTTGGTGGAGTGTCCCTTTTATCATTGTATACTGCCCCTCTTTGTCTCTCATTGTCTTTTTCATCTTGAAGTCTACTTTTTCTGATATAATAAGTAGGGCAACAGCTGCTTTCTTTTGTTTGCCATTAGCTTGCAGTATCATCTTCCATCCCTTCACTCTGAGCCTGTTTGTCTTTAGAGCTGAGATGTGTTTCCTGGAGGCAGTATTTTGTCGCATCTTCTTTTTTAATCCATCCAGTCACTCTGTGTTTTTTGATTGGTGAATTCAATCCATTTATATTTACAGTGGTTATTGATATAGGAGGGCTTAATACTGCTCATTTTCCAGTTTTTCTGTATTTCCCTTGTTTCTTATCCCATGTATTTAAGACTGCCAATTCAATTTGTTGGCTCTCTATGATGGTTTTCTCTTTATTTATCATTTGTGTCTCTGTTCTGATTTTTTGTTTAGTGTTTACCGTGAGGTTTGTATAAAAGATCTCATAGATGAAATAGTCCATTTTCTGATAGGCTCTTATTCCCTTAGTCTAAGCAGTTTCCATTTCTTTCCTCTTCCTCTTCTAAGGTGTTGTCACAACTTATTCCATTTTGTGTTGTGAGTTTGTGGTAAAAATGGAGTGATTATATTTATTTTTGATGTTTTCCTTCCCGTCTTCTTTAGAGTTATAATTAAACATTTTCTAGTCTGTTCTCATAGAGTTGCAATTTTCTGATTTTGTCTGTCTATATATCTCCTTGCTCAAGTCTTTGTAACCCCTTTCTTCTTTTTTTTCAGGTATGAGGGCCTTGATGATCATATCTTGTAGGTGGGGGGGGTCTTGTGGTGATGAACTCCCTCAGCTTTTGTTTATCTGGGAAATATTTTATTTCTCCATCATATCTGAAGGATACTTTCACTAGATAGAGTATTATTGGCTGAAAGTTTTTGTCTTTTAGAATTTTGAATATATCATTCCACTCTCTCCTAGCCTTTAAGGTTTCTGCTGGGAAATTCACTGAAAGCCTGATAGGGCTTCATTTGTAAGTTAGTTTCTTCTGACTTGCTGCTCTTAGTATTTTTTCTTTGTCATTGACTTTTGCCAGTTTTACTGATATATGCCTTAGAGAAGATCTTTTTGCATTGATGTAGTTAGGAGTTCTATTGGCTTCATTTACATGTAATTCAAGCTCCTTCTCTGGGTTTGGGAAGTTCTCAGCTATTATTTCTTTGAAAAACCTCTCTGCTCCTTTTGCCCTCTCTTCTCCCTCTAGAACACCTATAACACTTATGTTGCATTTCCTAATTGAGTAGGATATTTCTTGAAGAATTTCTTCATTTCCTTTTAGTCTTAATTCTCTAGCCTCCTCCATCTGAAACATTTCTATATTCCTACCCTCTAGATTGCTAATTCTATTCTCCATAATATCAGTTCCATTATTGAAGGACTCCAGATTTTTCTTTATCTCATCCATTGTGTTTTTCATCTCTAACATTTCTGATTGGTTTTTCTTTATAGTTTCAATCTCTTTTGTGAAGAACTCCCTGTGTTCATTAATTTTGTTCCTGATTTCGTTGAATTGTCTTTCTGAGTTCTCTTGTAACTCATTGAGTGTTCTTATGATAGCTATTTTCAATTCTCTGTCATCAAGGTTGTAAATTTCTGTGCCTTCGGGATTGATTTCTGGACGTTAGTCTTTTTCCTTCTGGTCTGGAGTATTAATATATTCCTTCATACTACTTGATGTAGTGGATTTTTGCCATTGCATAGTGATAGTATCTGGTTGCAGTTTCCACCTGCAGCCACTGGGAGTGGGACAGGAGCTGTGTATTCTGAGCCCACCATGATCACTGTCAGCTATGCCTGTCTGAGCCTGGGTCACTCCTTGGGACTGCAGTGGCCCTGTGGGCTCGCCCACCAAGTGGGAAAGCAATCACACAGGGGCTCAGATCTGTCATCACCTGCTCCCACAGTCCCACTGAGACACACACTCCCTGCTTCGGGGCCACAGTGGTATTATGGGCATTTGCAACAGCTGGGAACTCACCTGCCTGGACACAAATATCCACCACTGTTTCCTCCTAGGTTTCACCAGCTGTTGTGCTTGGGGGGCAGGGCCTCCCCACTGGGCCTGAGCCAGAACCTCTCCCTGGGACTGCGGTGGGACTGTAGCCTCTCCCACTGGTCCAGAGTGATTACGTGGGGGCTCAGGGCTGGTGCCACCAGCTCCCACAGTCCCACCAAGACATACTGCCCCCTTTGGGGCCACAGTGGTACTATGTGCTTTTGTGGCAGCCAGCGCTCATTTGCCTGGGCACTCAGACCCACAGCCATCTGTTCCTAGGTCACACCAGCCATTGTGCTTGGTGGGTGGGGCCTCCCCTCTGGGTCCAAGCCTGAGCTGCTCCTTGTGGGCCACATGGCACTGTGGGCTCTCCCACCAGATGGGGAAGCGATCATGCAGGGACTCATGGCTGCCATCACCTGTTCCTGCAGTCATGCTGAGACATGTTCTCAACCTTGGGGCCACAGCAGTGCTATGAGCACTCCAGCCAGGAAAGGAGTTGCACACATGTCCTGGGCTGCCTGGGGCCAGAGAGTGCTCCCCTATCTCCACGACCACCCCAAGGAGTAGTCCATCCACCTTCAGATACAGCTGTGCAGGTCTCTCAGGCATGTGATGTGCTGTGCTGGTATCCTCCACTGATCAATGAATGTCCATTTAATTGTAGTTAGAAGGGGGAGAGACAAAGGGAACAGCTCACCCCACCATGTTGCTGACATCACTGTCCATTTTTTAATTGGGTTGCTTATTTTCTTATTGTTGAGTTTTAAGAGTTCTTTTGATATTTTGGATACAAGACCTTTAGGAGACATGGATTGACATATTTGCCTAGCCATAAAATCTGAAGAATTTCTCCCATTTTTCAAAATAAAGTTTATATTTTTACAGTTAGTCCATAATCATTTTGAGATAATTTTTGTACAATGTGTGACATTTAGATTGAGGCTCATTATTTTGCCTATGATAGCCAATTGCTCCAGCATCATTTTTTGAAGAAGCTATCTTTCCTCCTCTGAATTGCTTGGCACCTTTGCCAAAAACCAGATGGACATATCTGTGTAGGTCTATTTCTTGGTTCTCTGTTCTGTTCCATTGATCTATGTGTCTGTCCTTCCAACAATAACAAATAGTCTTGATTACTATAGTTACATAATAAGTATTGAAATCAAGTAGACTGATTCCTCCCACTTTGTCTTTTTCAAATGTTTTTAAGCTATTCTAATTCCTTTGCCTTTTCATATACATTTTTGAATAATATCAGCTATATCTACAAAAATTTTGCTGGAATAGTGATAGGAATTTCACTTAACTTGTGTATCAATTTGGGGAGAAATGACATCTTAACTGTTGAGTCTTCCAACTCATTAACATTGTATACTTATCTATTTACTTAGATCTTCTTTAACTTCTTTCATTAGCCTTTTGTATTTTTCAATGAAAAAGTCCTGTACATGTTTTGCTAGGTTTACCCCTAGGTATTTCATTTTTTGAATGATTATAAATTATATTGTAGTTTTAATTCTGATATACACATCTTTATTGCTATAGAAATACAGTTGATATCTGTATGTTTATCTTGTATCCTGTTACCTTACTGACCTTACTATTATTTCAAAGGTTTTTTTTTGGAGATTCTTTGGGATTTTCTATACACACAGTCATGTCATCCACAAACACAACCAGATTTATTTCTTCTTAATGAGCATAACTTATTTCCATTTCTTGTTTATTGCACTGGTTAATACTTCCAGCACTATCCTAAATAAGAATGCTTAGTGAAGACATCCTGGCCTTATTCTGAACATCATTAGGTATAACATTAGTTGCAAGATTTTTGCAGATGTTATTTATCAAGTTGAGGAAGTTCCCCCTCTATCTATTTTTTCTGAGATTTTTATTATGAGTGGGTGTTGAATTTTATCAAATGTTTTCTCTGCATTGTTTAATATGATCATGTAATTTTTCTTTTTTATCTTGTTAACAAGGTGGATTGTTTTCATTGAGTTTTAAAAATTGGAGTGGACTTGCATCACAGGAATAAATCTCACTTGATCACTGTGTATAATTCTTTTCACATATTACTGAATTCTATTTTCTAACAGTTTGTTAAGGAGTTTTCCATTTATGTTATTGAGGGCCATTGGTTTATCAATTTCTTTCCTTGTGCTGTGTTTATCTGGATCTTTTCTTAGAGTAACACTAGCTTCATAAAATAAGGGCATTGTTCTATTTTCTGAATTGGTGTTAATATTTTTTCAAAAATTTTTAGGATTCTCCAGTGAAACCATCTGGGTATGGAGATTTCTATTTTGGGAGATTTTAGTTTTAAATACAATTTCCTTAACAGATATAGGGCTATTTAAATTATTTATATCATATTGAATGAATTATAGTAGTTTGTATTTTTCTATGAATTGGTCCATTTCATATACTTTGTCAAATTTATGTGACTAGAGTTCTCAGAGTATTCCTTATTATTCTTTTGTAGTCTGCTGGATCAGTAGCAGTATCCCCTGTTATTCCAGATATTGCTAATTTGTATCTTTTTTTTCCTTTTTATCACACTTGTTTAAGATATGAAATTTTGTCAATTTTTTTCAAAGAATCAGCTTCTCATTTTATTCATTTTCTCTATTGTTTTTCTGCATTGAATATTATTGATTTTGGATCTTTTCTTTATTACATTTTTCCTCTATTTGAGTTTGTGTTTATTTGCTCTTCTTTTTCTTGCATCTTAAGGTGTAAGCTAGACTATTGACTTGAGACTTTTTCTCTTTTCTAATGTATGAATTTAATACTATAAATTTCCCTCTCGGCAGGGCTTTAGCTGTGTCTCACACATTTTAATGTTGTATTTTCAATTTCATTCAGTCCAATATACTTCTCAGATTTCCTTTAGGACTTCTTCATTCACACAGGAATAATTAAAAATTTTTAAATTTAGTTTTCAAGTGTTTGGATATTTTTGCATTATCTTTATGTTATTGACTTCTAGTTCGATTCCATTGTGATTCAAGAACATACATTACATAATTTCAATTCTTTTAAATTTGTTGTGATTTATTTTATGGCTCATGATATGATCTACCTTGGCATGTGTTCTGTGGGGATTTGAAAAGAATGCATGTTCTGCTGTTAGATGGAGTGTTTTATAAATGTCAATTTGATCCTCTTGGTTAATGATGTTGTTGAGCTCTTTTACAGCTTTGCTGCTTTTCTAGTTGTTTTATTAATTGCTGAGTTGGGGCTGTTGACTTGAACTATAATTGTGGATTTCTCTATTTCTCCTTTAAGTCTTATCAGTTTTTGCTTCACCTAGTTTACTGCTCTGTTGTTTGCTGCATACACGTTTAGGATTCCTATGTCTTCTTGGTGGACTGACCCATTTATCATTATATAGTGTCACTCTCCATCTCTGGTAAATTTCTTTGTTCTGAAGTCTACTCTATCAGATATTAATACACTCACTCCAGTTTTCATTGGGTTAATGTTTGAATGATATATCTTTTTCCATCCTTTTACTTTCAAACTGCCTACTATGTTATATATGAAGTAAGTTACTTCTACACAGCACATAGTTGGGTTTTTTATTTTAATCCACCCTGTCAGCCTCTGTCTTTTAATTGACGTATTTAGATCATTTTTATTTAATCTAATCATTGATATAGAGGGTTTAAGTCTGCCATTTTATTTTTGAATTCCATTGGTTCTCTCTGTTTTTTTATTTTTCTCTTTTCGTTTTCCTGCTTTACAATGGGTGACTTGAACAATTTTTAAAAGTCCATTTTGATTTCTCTATAGTGTTTATGAGTTTCTCTCTTACTATAGCTTTTTTAATGGTTCTTGAAGGTATTACAGTATATACACACACATTTTATCACAGTCTACTGGTGTCATCATTTTCTCAATTCAAGTGAAGTGTACAAATTTACCTTCCTTTATATCTCTTTACCTTCCCTGTTTCTAATAGAATTTTCTTAAATATTTCTTCCACATGCATTTAGACCCACATCAGAGAATATTATAAATTTTGCTTCAATTGCCAAAAATAATTTAGAAAAGTCAAGAGAGGAAGAAATATCTATTGTATATAAAGATAGTTTTGCTATCAAGTTCTTTCTTTCTTTCTGATATTCTGGGGTTTCTTCTTTGTTTATTTCCCTTCTGTTTAGAGAACTTCCTTTATCCATTCTTTTAGTGTCCATCTGCTAGTGCCAAATGCCCTTTGTTTTTCTACATGTGCTAATGTCTTGATGTCCCCTTTATTCCTGGAGGATACTTCTGCTGGACATAGGCAGAAAGTTCTTTCTTTCATCACTGGAAAAATGTTGTACCTCTTCTTTCCAACCTCTATTGTTTCTGATGAAAAACCCTCCAATATTTGAATTATTTTTTCCCTATAGGTAAAGCTTCACAATTTTTCTTTATTATTCATAAGTTTGACTGTGGTGTTTCTTGGTGTGGATTTCTTTGTGTTTATCCTATGTAGGATTTGCTCTTGATTCTTGATTCTCTATGTCTTTTTCCAAATTTGGAAAGTTTCAGACACTATTTCTTTATTCTCTCCTTCTGGGACTCCAGTGACAAGAGTTTTAGATCTTTTACTATAGTCCCACAGGTCATTGATGATACCTTATTCTTTTAAATTTAAAAAAAAAAAACATTTTAAATCCATAGATTTCCTGTTGTTTATATTGGGTAATTTATATTTTTTTATCTTCAACTTCACTGATTATTTCCTCTGTCCCCTCCACTAAGTTTTTGAGATCATCCATTGAGTTTTAAAATTTTGATTATTGTACTTTTAGTTTTAAGTTTTCCATTTGTTTTTTTCTTTATAGCTGCTACTTCTTTGCTGAGACTTTCTTTTTCTTTTCATTTGTTCATTTTCATTTGTTTGAATTCCTTACCACTGTCCAGCAGGGTTGAAAGTCCTGACTCCAACCTGGCCATTTCTGACATACCCTAGTGGATGGGTGAGTGGGAGCACTTCATTACATCATGAAGAGGATGAAAGCCTAGCTCCCAACTTGGCCTTTTCTGTAGTGGGTGGAGATTAGAGCTACAGACCTTTCTATGCTCTTCCACTGGAATAGAGTGGTTGTTTTCTAAAAGTTTTCTTTCTTTCCAGGATCCTTCTCTCCTGTTCCTTTGTCTAGAGTGAACATCCTTTTGTTTCTTGTCACCCCCCCCTTTTTGTCTCCACCTGTTGGCATTTTGGAGGACTGACTTCTACAGCCCCAAACCTTATATACATGAAGCAAATTAAAATCCAGGGAATTGACCACCATGTCATCACTTGAGCCCTGAGGTACCTAACTGGTCTACCTTCTTCTCTCCCCCTTTCAGAGTGTTGTTATTATGTTTGTTTTATATACAATGTCCAGAGTTTTTAGTTGAACTCAGTCAGATGAATAGGGAAAATTATGTCTACCCCATCTTCTAAGAAGCATTACTCCTCTATACATTCCTTTTTAAAAATATTCCTTTTATATCTGTTTCTTCTTCTGGTTTTTTTTTTTTTTTTTTTTTTTGCTGAGAAAGATTTACCATGAGATAACATCTGTCACCAATCTTCCTTTTTGGTTGAGGAAGATTCACCTCACCTTTGGCTGAGGAAGATTCATCTATTGCCAACCTTCTTCTATTTTGCATGTGGGTTGCCACCACAGCATGGCCACTGACAAGTGGTGTAGGTCTGCACCCAGGAACTGAACACAGACTGCTAAATTGGAGCATGCAAAACTTAACTACTAGGCCACTGGGCTGGCCCTATATCCATTTCTTTTGTATAAAACATCTAACTTCAACAGGCATATATTTTGACTTGTTAGTGTTACTATCATTTCTTCAGATTTACCTAGTCTCTTTGGCCTCAATAACATGCCTCATTAGGTTATTTGACTGAGTATAAAGATACCATTTGAATCATATGAAGCCAGCATCTCCACTGGGATACAAGTTAACAGTTTTTTGGTGGTTTTTTTCCTCCTATAATCCTCTTAAATTAGAAGAAGGCAGGATTTTAAGCAATTATATCACAAATTTGTTCCTCAGTCTAGAATTTGAAAACAGCAAGCTGTGGATCTAAGGAGACACTTTTCCTTCTAGGGCCAGCAGAATCAATATAGTGATAAAGATATGATGGATTAACCAATCTCTGAAGGAACTTAATGCGTGTGGCTTATATTTGATAAGCCCCACAATCTGCATAACTCATTATACCACCACCCCTCCTCCCCAAGCACATACATATACACACAGAATTTGGATTTAGATTTATTGGAAACTGCATTTAGAATATGTGTTTCTAGATTCAAGTGGAAAAAAATTAGTTATAATAAGCATAGTAGAATAAGTAAAGTTCAAAGATGGATGATGACCTGTCCAAAGACTTCGTGTTTTTGTTCATTTGTCTGATTTGTAGACTTCATTGAGAAAAGGGATATGCATATATTGATAAGAATGATAAGTTCAAATTTTTGTGACACCATGTTGTAAACTCCTATCATTTTCTCCACAACCACACACAAATATCTTGTTATCAAAGAACATCATATGTTTATAGGGATGTCCACTCCTAGAATAAAACTTTTAGTCCAGAGGATTTTTACAGGGTGAAATAAGCTATGTATATTGATCAAATTGTTAAAATGTACAATTAGTCACTTATTTTTCCATAAAATAACCACTTCAGAAATAATTTGTTAAATTTTATGAACTTTGCTGAAATCCCTGCATATTTTTTCAGTCATCCTGTAAGCTAAAATTAACATGATGAATACAGGCCCATTATACCAAGTCATACTTTAAAAGTTGTCACTTGATGATACATTCCTTTATTTTCAGTTGTATCCAGAGACCACTTCATACATTTTAAACTTTCTTCCATTCCCCACTTTGCCTTTCATATTATCAGATAATTTAATGGCAGATCCCATGTGCTTTATTCCACCATCGAAAACTCTGAGAACTAATAGCTTGTGAATGATGAATGTGCAGCACATAACCCAGATTCCTGTGAGGGAGAGTTTAAAATCCATCACTTTCTAATGTCCCCATTTTGACAGAAATTCTCTAATAGAAAATGGAAAAAGAAGTGTCAGTTATAACATTGAACTCAATGGACAGCCCTGTCAACAATGGGGGTTAAGTGTCTCTGTGGTATCATTTATAGATCTTGTTTAAGACTCTTGTGCCTTGTTTAAGACACATTTGCCACACAATAGGTAGCTGAAGAAATAGTGAATCAATAAAGATTTAAAGTTTTTTAAAAAATGATAGTTGTGGTATGAACAGGGGCAAAAAATGGAGAACCAATGTTTGCTGAATACTTACTATAAGACAATTACAGAGACTGCCATGCACAGAGCTTGCTCTGTTTTTCCATCTTTGGGCATAGCCTTAGAGCATAGTCTTTTATCCCCTTCTCACAGATAAGGAAACTGAGACTCAAAGAAATTAGCTAATTTTCCCAAACATCATATATGCTTTATTTACGTATACTTTTTTAATCTCCAAGTAATACCTCTTTATGACATGTGAAGCAACACAAACTGTGTTAAAGAAAAGGAAATCATCTCAAGTGCTGCTGCTACACAAGCATATATGAGAACCAACACCATGAATAAAATTCTAAAAAAATTCGAAGAAGGAATTCAGAATGTTAATATCAAGATAGTCTTCTCTGAGCAGGGAGAACCAGTTCTGAGTCTTAAATAGTGAATAAGATGGTGGCAAGAAGGAATATAGGATATTATTGAAACTAGATAAAACACCATGAATAGAAGCCTGGAGAAAAAATGGTTGACCAGTAACAGAAACTAACATTTGTTGGACATTATCATGTTTGTCTCCTTAATCTTCACAACAAGAAAAACATAAATGATTTTCTACATTTTGTGAATGAAATGGGGGTATTTGACAAGACTGTAGACCAACTAAGTTCGAGGTCTAGAGTTTTAACACAGTCCTGAACTGTGTTGCCACAGGTGTTTGGCCTTAACTGAGGGTTTGCTAATGGGATTTTAAGAAATTTAGTGGCCATAGAGATGGGTATCAAATTATGTTCTTGATTGCATTCTTATGGGATTAGATGCCATCCTCCAAGTAGTGAGATGTTTTTTATGGTGTTTGAAAAGAGAGTGACATAGTCAAAGATAAATCTGGTGACCACATGAAGTTTGGATTTTAATAGCTGGTTCTGAACACAGGAAATGAAGTTTGGAGATTATTGAAGTAATTTGAATGACTGGAAGAAAGAATCTGCCCTAAAGTGGGATTAGTGGTCAAAGAAAAGGAAAATGACCGTGCATAATGCTTTGCAAGTAAATGGATTGGATAGAATACAGTTATCAAAAGGACAGGAAAACCTGTCTGTTTCACCTTTCATGTCCTGAAAGATATTTTCAATGAATTAACAAGTCAAGTAAGAAAGTTAACATTTCAAAAGTGGTAGAAAATATGGCAAAGCTTTCAGCCCCACAAAGCTGATGGATTTATTCACATAAATGTAGTTTGGATATATTTGGTAATTATTTCAAATTATAGGAAAGGGATGTAACATTAACATGATGAAATGCTTCATAAAATTCCTGAAATCTCTGATATTTTATTAAACACGGTGCACTAAAATTGCAAATAAATATATAGTAGTTATTAGTGTTAGTAATAAAATCTGATTATTTTTATAATATATGTTGATTTCAGCAATATCGATTTTGTCTTATTTGTATTAGGTTATTGAAGCTATACATTACTTACACTGGTTACTGTTCAAATTGGCATATTTATACCCTTTCTTATAGTTATGTAATTGGCTTTATTTTTATTATACCACGTTCTTGTCGTGAACTTTTTTCTTGACTATTGGCTTTATTTCATTATGTATTATCTGCCAAGGGGTCTTAAATTAGTTCTTGCAAACTAGACAGAAAGGGGAACAGTTGTTGGTGAAAGCTAAAAACATGTATATTTTTCTTATTTTCCATGTAGCTTCTTGCATATTCCTTCATCAGATTCAGAGTCAACCAACACTAGCTGAGTCAACTAACACTAGCCTAGTGTGTGTTTTTGTAATAGAGTGTAGTCAGACAGAAAAAGACCCTTTAAAGCCAATATTTTGAAAGGAGCTGCTAAAATTTGCCCAGTGACAAGAACCTTGAAATAACTGTTTTGAGGGCACAGAGTTAGGGGCAGTAAATGGAGGCCAGACGTATGAGCCAATGAAGGAAAAGTTGAGAATAACTGCACCCCCATACTAAGGTGAGAAATAAGAAGATCTCTCTCTATATATGTTTCACACCTCAACATCATAATGCTCTGCAAGCTACCAAATATTACCAAGTGTGGTTCCGAAATGAACTTATAATTTCCTCCACAGAACTGATGAATGTTATCAGTCGCACTTGGGTAAAAGAAAGAAAAGTCTCTGTTTGATATGTGTATTTTCTTCATGTGTTATTTAGGTCCTGCTGATCTTTAATTTCCACAACTCTGCTCTTATCTTTCATTATAATGTGTGAGTGTCTGTGCACGTATGTGTGTGTGTGTACACGAAATATTGTTACTATTGTTGGAAATATTATAGTTTGCTCATTTTTTTATTCCTTAAATTCATTTAAAAAATACTTTACCAATAAAATCACCAAGGATTTGTTTCTCTTTCTAAGTACTTCAAAAATCTATGGAATCGATCTTTCATGACATGCCAAAATGATGCCTCTCCCCATAAAAGAATAAGAAAATCTCGAGGACCTCAAGGGCACATACTTTTTGGTTAGAATCTGGATTATCTTCATCTCCCTCTTTGGTCTGGACAGAAGGAGCACACATGAAGGTAGGCTCCATAAGGCTTTCATCTGGATAAGTGTGAATTGATGAGAGGGGTTGGATAAGTACCAGCCTCAAAACTAGAAGCAGAGAATAGAATCGCAAGAGAAAACCCTGAGAATAGACTTAGTAATAATATCCTAGGAACCAGGACTTTATGAACTTTGTAACATGTCACCTTTCAGATTTTATAATGCATTTTCCCATGTGTGATTGCCATTCTCAGTTTTCTCACTGTAATAAAGAGGTGAAATAGCAGTAAAATAACACACAGGTTTTCCTTTGGGACCAGCAAGAAAGAGGAGACTCGTTGGACCAAGTCCGGTGCACAGCCACGTGAGACAAATTGGGGCAAAAGGAAGTCTGAAATGATGATAGGTGAGTCAGTGTGCTGAGAGAATTGGGGAGAAGATTCTAGGTTGTAAGGGAGAAAATAGACTACTGAGTTGAGCTGTAAAGGGCTGAGGGGACATTCTCTGACCACAGCGCTTACTTCCATTTCTGTTGCCCCAAGATTAACTTCCTTGTTTAAATGTGAGGGGAAAACAGGTTCCCTATTTGACAGTGACATGAATTATTTAGTTTCCCTGTTCAACACGATGAGGCTTCATTTTTTCCCTAGCTACCACATTTCAAGTTCCATGTTCCTGGCAGGATAATTCACCCACTATTATTGACCACACCCTACAGCTGAGGACACTGGGGCTCACAGAATTTCCTGATAACCTAAGTTTACTTGGGTGGAAGTTGTAAATGCAGATTTAAAATCAAGTTTACTCACTATGTTACTGCATCAGGTCTGTTTTTGCCCCATGCCCAGAAAGCCAAACACTGAGATGAAAAGATTACAGCAGAGAGAGGGTTAAATAATCACAAGGCAGCCACGTGAGGAAACAGGAGAATGAATCTCAAATCAACTTCCCTGAAAGTAGTGACTCAGGGATATTTATGGGGTAGGGGGCAAGGTGGTCTGAAATGATTGGAGGTGAGGAGAGATGAGGTAATTGATGATCTGCACAAGCATAGTCAGGCTTCACGCCTCTTCATAGGATGCTTGTTCACAGAATGGTGGCATTAGCATGCCCTGAGGGTGGAGTTTTAACCTCTTGATGTCAAAAGCTTGCTTATTGCATGTACATCTGCATGGGCCCAGTTGATGGACTGGTGGTCTCAATTGGCCTGAAGTGGGCAAGGGGTTCCAGTTACTGAAAAAAATAGCTCAAACATCCATTACCATGGTGACCCAGGCTCCAGGGTGATGTTACCCATAGGAAACTAGTGGGAGTCAGCATATTGCCTGAACAGCACAATTAATAGTGGGTAAATTTTTCACGCAGATTTAAGTCCCCACCTTCTGTTTTTACAAGTTTCTAAGTAAGGCCTTCCCCCCCTTCTTCCTGGTACAAGGAAGAAGATACATTTACGAATGGAGATTTCCTTTGCAAATGTAAATGTCTCTTACAAAGGGTAACCAGAACTAAGAAGGGGCTCAGCAAGGACCCTCCCATGTACCTGGATATGTTTATGGTGCTGGCCTGTTCTGGGGGCAGATCTCCCATTTCACACTCTTTTGGTCAGTTAGTGGGGGTGGGGATAAAGTGTCTTTCAGGCAGAGACATATTTTGAGGTGGCCAGTTCTGATTCTTCCTGGTTACTAGCTGCTTAATCATCAATGGCTAGCTGTTTGCTGGTTGCAACTCCAAATACCTTTTCTGTTTTACACACAATGGATCAGAAAAATGATAATGATTTGAGAGCTTTTGATTGAATTTCTCATGAGCCTTAACCTCTGAAGGGTGTTTCTTTTCTTTCCTCCCATTTTATTTCCTGCACTCCATTTTTTTCCTTCCTTTGGATGTTACCTGTAGTTCTGGGCCAGGGTCATCATCTCTAGGCTCCAAAGCAAACAGGTCTTTTGGAAATTCCACTAAAGGGTTACTTCTTTTCTGCCCTTTAATACGCATTTATTGCATAATAACACTTGTGCTGAACTTTCAAACTTATTATCTTATATTTTTCAACCAAATGCTGGTGTAGGTATTTTCCCCACTTCCACAAAAGGAAAATAATTGAGGTCAAATGGTTGGGAAAGGTCACCAAGCAAGTAAGTGGGGAAATCTGGATTTAAATTCATGTCTATCTGACTTAAATTCTATGCTTCTGTTGGGGTGAGAATTTGCCTTCACAGAATGTGTCTTTTTGGCTTGATCTGTTTTAAAAACAAAAGACTCTGAAAGAAACTTTGACCTTCCTCCTAACTGCCTGAAAGAATTTAAGATAGGACTGTTCCAAGAAGGAGCTAATAACAAAAGATAACTATAGTATAATATAAACTAGGTGTGATATACAGGGAGGAACCTAACAAGGGCCTTTCAATCAAAGTCTTCTCCACCTCTCCTTGTCTTTGCAAGGCATGGTTGACATTTGTTTATCAAACATTTGCTTTTCTGTCTCCATGTAAATTGCCTTATTCCCCTTTGATGTCCCAAACCACTACCCCCAACATCCTCCTTTGTTCTTAGCTGAAAATGGTCTTTAAGGTAGTGGCTTCTGCCATTTTGGTGAGTTACTCAGTTTTCCTGGGGTTTTTCCATGTATGCATGTTATTAAACTTTGTCTGATGTTCTCTTGTTATTCTGTCTCATCTCAATTTAATTCTTTGACCAGCCGGAAGAACCTAGAGGGTAGAGGAATAGTTCTTCCTCCCCTACACTCTTCTGACTTAAAGTTTATGCTCTTAATCACTCTATTATTGTTTATCTCTTAAATAAAGTCATGTTGAAGAAATCTGTTATAGACAATGTCACCGATTCTTAAATCTACAGACCTATCCACAAACCTTCATCATTCTCTGAACTCCCCTTTTGTGGCACAGATAATAATTTCAATTAATTATCCATATAACTATTTGTCTAATGCCATTTTGCAATACACTATAAGTTTCATAAGGGCTTGATCATCTCGGTTATCTTTACATTCTAGTACCCCCAGCAGTGGCTGACATAGCGTTTCTCTTAGCACACATAGTTTAAGGAAAGCAATGTGTATATGAAAAAATCTTAGAATATTCAAAAGTTTTTTTGTCTGGTCCTGTGTTTTTGGTATTATTGATAACATTGCTCCATCTAGGAGCCATCTACTTTTCATACTTTTAATCTAACTTTCTCCAGACCATTTTCCATCCTTCTCCATCCATATTTAGGCCCAGGGAGACTGATTTGTTAGTCTACATCTACTATATATCTTTGCTCTGGCTTCCTATTAGATTCAGCCAATCAGAGGCACGGACAGGAGATAAGAAAATGATGAAGAGATAGATCAGAGTATTTATTATCCCTCTTCCTGCCCTGCTGGGCCACATGTTCCTCTATAGAAAAACCATTGCTCCTGTCAGAAACCTCCCTACCTCACAGAGGGACACTGCAACTGAGTTACAGTAACCAAACTGTATTAGTTTCCTAGGGCTGCCATAACAAAATACTAAGGGGCCTGCTTAAAGCAGAAATTTGTTGTCTCACAGTTCTGGATGCTAGGAGTCTGAAATCATGGTATCAGCAGGCCATGCTACCTCCGAAACCTGAAGGAAAGAATCCTTTCTTGACTATTCCACATTCTGATAGCTCCAACCATTCCATGTTATTCCCTGGCTTGCAGATGCATCACTCGAACCTCTGCGTCCCTCATCACATGGTGTTCTCCCTGTGACTCTGCCTCCTTGTGTCTCTCTGTCTTCACATGGCCATTTTTTATAAGGACGTCAGTCGCGTTGGGTTAAGGGCTCACCCTACTTTAGTACGACCTCATCTTAATGAATTACATCTGCAATGACCCTATTTCCAAATTAGGTCACAATCTGAGGTCCTGGAGGACTTCACCTTGTACTTTTTGGAGGGACACAATTCTATCCATAACATAATCCCTCCCCTTGCTCCTTTAGGCCCAGCAGTATTGAGATACCTCCTATTGTTTGCCCATATGAGTTTCTCCATCTTGTTGGTTTCCATTAACTCTGTTTATGCTTTTGCATGTACCCCCTCATTCAACTCTTGCTTATTTCTCTAGAGTGTGGCTTCTGTTTCCTGCTAGGACCTTCCTCATGTTAAATTGGTGCCCACATCTTCCCAAAACTCAGTGCAGTATTTAGGAAATTTGGTCAGAATTGGTTGTGTCCAAATTTTGGAGGTTTAGGAAAAAGACAAAAATATGAAAAGCTAAAAATAGTATGGATTATGAGGTAATTAAAGGCTTTAAAATAAAGGTGTCACTAATATCCAACAGCAAGACATAGAGATCTTTACAAGTAAAAAGGTACATATTTGTCTGATAAACTGATGGCATCATCAAAACTAGTTGTAGCAAAATGTTATTTTTCTATGGAGGTACCCAGTCTGTCCTTTATACATCAGCTGTAATGGAAACAGACAGGAACTGGCAAAAAGGGTAAAGTCAAAATTTCAAAGGCATTTGTGAATTATAAATAAAATATAACACCATATATTGAATTGTCACTCCAGATCCCTTGCTCAATGATGATAAGGAGATCTGCACCTGCTTTAAAGTTTAATATGACCATCATCCACCAAAAGTTATGTTAAGTCACTTTAGAAAGTGATTACTGGAATGGACACACTAACACACATCCATATTTGCATCCTTTCTTTAGTACTTTTCACATAACTTTGCTTCTCTTGTCTTCACCCTACATAAACACCAGTTTAAAGATTTGAGAAATGAATGTCAAGTATCACTTTCAAGTGATGAAAATGACCCATTTGTGTATGATATCTCTGTTATGCACAAAACAATTTAGAATAGTGGTAATTTTAGCTATCCTGAAAGTATATGCACAGGTATGCATATGTGCATACATTTGTGTCTGTGTGTATGTGTGTGGTTTGCTACATATTTATCAGTTGTCCTTCGTGTAGAAATCTTCCAGCCTGAGTGATAAAATATTGAAGTCTGGGTGAGAGTAACCTTGAGAATTTGTGCCATACTTTCCTTATACATAGACCAAATTAGTTTATTATTACAGCTTAAGGGTCCACAAATTTTCATTTTACTTTAATGCATTTCTTAGAATAAATAATGTGAATGTATTCTGACTGAAAGTAATTTCTATCAAAAATATCAGAATAACATTAGCAAATGAAATAGTCTGTTTATTCACAGAATTTTAAGTCACATATTTGCCTGCCCTTTCATCAGTCTGCACCCAGAAAAATGAATGCTGTGGGGTTTCAGCGTCCATTTTGGTTTTTAAGGCACAACAAAATGTTGTAATATGGCAGAAAGAGAAAGCCACTGGAACTTAAAGAGACCTGGGTGCTAGTACTGGTTCTGTCTCAAATTTTAAAATTCTAGACAGTGGGAGAGTTTGTTTTCCCTCTGAGGATATCCATGTGTTTTTCTCATCTACAAAATGTGAGTGTTCTTCTAAATTATATCTTGTGTCTTGTCCAGTTCTGTCAATACGTGATTCTATGACATATAGAACTCTAGGGAAAAATTAACATGTCACGTGCCATGGATTATTATTTATATACTCTTGAAACCTGGATGGAGATGGCAAAGACATTTTCCATTAGCCTTTTAGAGTGGCTATATGTGTGGTCAATACAAATAAAATCCTAGTTCAAAAATAATGGTCTCTGCAATTTCAAAGTACTTCTAAGTTGTTTTAATGTATTTTAAAGAAACTATGACAGATATCTAATATTGGAAGTATTTGAAAAACTTTCTATGGTAGACAGTTCTCAAATGGCTCCCAATGACTCCCTCCTTCTGGTATCCATGTTCTTATGTAATACTTTCCCTTTGCATGTAGGAAAAATCATGTGACTTGCTTCAAATAAATAGAATATGGCAAAAGTGATGAGGTGTCACTTCTAAAACTAAGTTATAAAAGATTTTGTTTTCCATCTTGGTTCACTCACTCTGTCTTGTTGGCTCTCTCACTTGCTAGCTCTGATGAAGCATGCTACTGTGGGGGATCAGAATTGGCCACCTCAAGATGTGTCTATCTCTACCTTGCTCTGAAGGACATTTGACCTCCCCCACTCCCAATTGTCTAAAGGAATTTGGGACGGGCCCAAGGACAGGCTTCACCTTGAAAGACTCTGGGTATTGATAAACCAGGAGGGTCTTTGCTACACCCATGCTTATCAAATTTCTGGTAATCTCCAGTTGTAAAGATATCTCCTTCTCTGCAGGGAGAGGAGAGTTGGATGAACTTATCTTTAGAAACTGGTCAGTGTGGAAGGAGAGGCCTTAAATCTGTGGAATAACTTTATTGTGCTTTTCTTGTAATCCCTCATGGCTGACGCTCCCAAGCCCCCCCAATATCCTCGTTTGTCTATATAAGAGGAGAATCTCCACCATTTTGTTGCTAGACACTCCCTGGTCTCTCCCACGTATGTGTTTTATAAAGCTTTGTTTGATTTTCTCCTGCTATTCAACCTCATGTCAATTTAATTTGTAGCCCAGCCAGAAAGGACCCAGAGTGGGTAGAGAATCCTCTTTCTCCCCATCACTACCATGTTGTAAGCTGCCCTATTGAGAGGCCCACGCAACAAAGAACTATAGGTAATATTCCATCAGTAGCCTGCAAGGAATGAAAGCCCTCAGTTTAACAGCCCCTAAGGAACTAAATCCTTCCAACAACCATGTCAATAATCATGGAAGCAGATCCTTCCCAAGTTGAGCCTTGAGATGACTGCAGCCCCAGCGAACACCTTGATTTCAACCTGTGAGTACCATAAATCAGTGGGCCCAGCTATGCCACACTAGAATTACTAAACTACAGAAAGTGAGGAAGTAAATAGCTATTGAGGTCACTAAGTTTTAGGATAATTCATTACTTGACAATAGACAATTAATGTTTTTCTTTCAGCATGAAGAGTAACTGCCAATGTAAGGTTGGGGCTGAGAGCCTACTTTTCGGGGGAGGACAAAAGAGGAGTAAAGTAAACCTAAGTATTGTTTGCAGGGGAGATAGGCGGGTTCTTCTCCTGGGAAGCTTGGATTCTTAGACAAAAAAAAAAAAAAAAAAAATTCAGAAGCATTGGAATTAGGAAAAAAGAAGTGAATAAGTTTTGCATGGGTCCCTATCTCGCTCTTAAAAGTCATCTTGTATCACTTATACATTCTGTATTCTACACCTGCTTACTCATTATAGTCCAGCCATGTTTGTCATCTTCCAGTGACTCAAACAGATCATGTCCTTCCTTACATGGGGTCTTTGTCCTTGAAGCTCCTTTTGTCTAGAATGTTCCTTCTACTCCACTCCGCATTTCTGGTCTTTTCCCTTTCTCTATTTCTCAGATTAATTATCACCTTCTAAGAGCACCCTTTACAAGTACTTCTCTCTCTTTTTTTCTCCATCCAAGCTCCTTCTTTTTCCTGTGTAGATTAATTACAATTTGCAATTATTTATTTGCTGTGTTTTTTCTTTCCTGATCCTTAGAATATAAACTCCAAAGAACACAACCTGTGTCCTTTTCATTCACTCTTTATTTTTCAGCACCTTAGCTGAGCATCTGGAACAACCACAGGAAGCAATAAACCTCTACATGGGAGGAATGGGGAGAGGGATAGGGAGGGACGAGCCTGTTAGCATAGGTGTGGGACCAATTTCAAGATCAATGTAAGTATCAAAGGCAATTAGGCAGATACATCAATTTATAGTAGACAAAATTTTTCTCTGAATGTATCTTAGAATTCAAAATTCTTTAATAATTTACTGAGCTGTTAGTCACATTCGAAAAGGTATTTTTGTTTGTTATTTGTTTGCTTTTGCTTATTTATGAAAGTGGAACTAGAAAGTTCTAACACAGGTACTTGGACAAAAGTAGATAATTGTAGTTAAATGAAAGAGTGAATGAGTGAATGTATGATTCATCAGACTTTAATTTGGAGATGACTTTCAGTTTTGGACTGCCCATCATTCTACAGTGCTGCACAATGTACAACCTCAATGGATAACTTAGCTATAAAATGAGAAGACCGATGTGTTAATGACATGAGAGTTCCCTAAATCTACGATATTTTACTATTTTATTTCAGTCTCCGTTTTGTTATTTTATTTAATTTTGTACTTTGTAAGTTATACTGCATTGTTATTTCAGGACTATGACCATCTAAAACCATCTGTCAGTGAGCTTACAATGATAAAAAGTGTGGCAGATTGTAAAAATGTCCCAATTCTTCACTACTCCACATATGCAGTCACTATGATATATCACTTTGCAGCCCAGTCTGGCTTTGTGCTGGGCCATGTAACACGCTTTGACCAATGAGATGTAAATAGACGTGACACAAGCAGAGGCTTGAAATGACTCCCACTTTGGATCTTGCTCTTACTCTTAGGACACTACCACCACCATAAGATGGACACACCAAGGCTGACCTGCTAGTCTAGGGGAGAAAATGAGAGCCATGTGAAGCATAGCAACTAGCCAGCCACAGAAGCTTGTGCAACTCAACAGAAATTTAAATGAGAGCAGCAAATGTCAGGTACCCCCCGGCTACTTCAGCTGAACCTCAAATATGCATGAGAAATAGATCCTTAGTGGTCCATGCCACTGAAGATTTGGAGAGGCTTGTTACACAGCAATTTCTGACTGATATAATGGGAAACACGTATTGCAAAGAGGAATGATACACTGTGTTTTTTTGTTGTTGTTTTGTTTTTTTGTGTGAGGAAGACCAGCCCTGAGCTAACATCTGTTGCCAATCCTCCTCTTTTTGCTGAGGAAGACTGGCCCTGGGCTAACATCCGTGTCCATCTTCCTCTACTTTATATGGGATGCCGCCACAGCATGGCTGACGAGCAGAGCATCAGCCAGTGCCCGGGATCCGAACCTGCGAACCCTGGGCTGCCAAGCGCGAACTAAACCACTGCGCCACTGGGCCAGCCCTGATACACTGTTTTTTAATGCAATGCAAAATCATCATGTCAGTTAGTCATCAGTCAGCTTGTGACTCCATGAAATCATTCTGTAACATCAGAATTTTGATCTTTGATGTTTTATTATGTTGAAATAGATTAAAGACAAATTCCCTAAGACCTACATTTTCAAAAGCACAAATATCTGAAAACCAATTAGGAACAAATGATTCTTCCCATCTAATTTCTTAGGTGATCTAAGATACCAGGAGGCATGGTTTAAAAAAAAAGAAATAAAGGAGATAAGTGAAAATGATAATTTTGGAAGAGATTGGTTTTTGAACTTTGAAGCTTCCTCATATATTAATAGCTTTGCTTTATTAATTTGTATGTTTGCTATTATCTTTTTATAATATTCTTTAAATATTTGTGGTAGCTTACAACTCATCAAAAAAAAATAAACGTATGTGCTAGTGTTCTCTCGCTTGGCATATTT
This sequence comes from Tapirus indicus, assembly GCA_031878705.1. Classification (NCBI taxonomy): domain Eukaryota; kingdom Metazoa; phylum Chordata; class Mammalia; order Perissodactyla; family Tapiridae; genus Tapirus; species Tapirus indicus. Next base: position 22,685,230 of record CM062927.1, on the reverse strand, counting down.
GAAATGTCTATCAGACAGCACAGATCAGCTCAGATAATTTATTTGTGTCTATATTTATCTCCACCATTGTGTTGCAAATTCCTTCAGGGCCAGACCTGGGTCTCTTTCATTTTACTATTTCCCAAATAATAGTTCCTGGTTCATGAGCAGAGCACAATAACTGTTTGGCAAACTGAACTAAATTAAATTTAAAAATCTACTGAAACAAACAGCTGTATATAGAAGCACACAAAATCATGACTGAAGAGCATGTTAGTCGAGGTACAAGAAGAACCTCCCTTCTCAAAATGTGGTCATTGTTTGTCACGTCTCTTCAGAGAAGTTGAAGAAACAGGAAAAAATATTTCAGCATCTGAGGACAACACTTTGTTGAGGATAACTTAATTAAAAACATATTTCAAACTAAAACAAACATTGATATTTTACCAAAGAGAATGGCAACATAATATCACAGCTCTGAGATAAGATTCAAGAATTTTTAAAAAATGGCAAATAAGCATGGAAGAATTCTTTCATTCACCTCTACCACTCATGGCATTTCGGTGGAAGAATCTGGGGCACCCTAATATACTGTGATCATTAGGTGGGTTAAAACTTCATCTCATTTTTCTCTGTAACTCTGAAGCTCATCCTAATGCCAGGCACATTTATAGGAGGTGAAGGTTTTTTAGATGGATAGATAAGTGGACAAAGGAATCAACTAATAACTTTTGGTGGAGGTAAAGATGAGACTGCCTTCAATTTTAATAACATATAACATATATAAAACAATTAAATTATGTGTTAGAGAAACTAATAGTTTCTCTAAGACAGAGCTGCTGACTCTTTTGAAGTCTCATATCCGTATTTTTCATTGCATTGTTGCCTATTTTTAATTTCTAATTGTGATATCAATAGATACTTTTTTTTCACTATTTCTTTCTTTTTTTTTCCCCAGCTTTATGGACGTATGATTGACAAATAAAATTGTAATATACTTAAAGTGCATAACATGATGATTTGGACTAATTCTTTCTTTCTATTCACATATCCAAACAATAAAGCTACATTGTGTCTAACGTGGGAGAGGTACTATCCTAGGCATTGAGGATGGGGGAGACAACAACGGGCATAGTAATTGCCCACTGGAAGTCACAAACAAGTAACTAGACATGAGACAGGGAATGAGAGAGTGCCACAACACTTCTGCAAGTTTTCAGACAATATTTCTTAGAAATCTAGTTACTTTTAAGCTGAAATTTGAAGAAATAAAAATTGAATTAAGTAAGCAAAATGTAGAATTAAGAGGGTTTCAGACAAAAGAACAACATGTACTAATGCACTACCTTCAAGCTAAGGTTGCATAATACAATAAGTAGAATGATTCTTCAGAGAGAGGGAAGGACGACACCATGAGAAATGAACACTTACTCATTGGTAGGCACAATGATAAGCATTTTAAATGAAATCTCTCATTTAATCAAGTCGACTAGCCAATGATCCAATGGAAAATGTTGTAGTATTCTTCCCTGTTTTTAAATGGCAGGAGACTAGGCTTTGAAGAGCTAACTTGACCAAGTTCTAAAAGTTATAAAAGTTGAACTCAAGTTATCTGATTCAAAGGCTGCTTTCAAAAGCTATTTTGCAAGACAATGATACTTTGTAAAGAGGTTAAAAAATTTTAAGGGCTTGCTTGGTTCCTACCATAACAGGTGTGTACAAGAATAATGATAAAAAAGAATAAAAGCTTAATGGGGATAAGTAACTTGCTCAAGTTTATAAACTATTTAAGTGGTAAATTTTGAAGTTGTGTATTCCAACTTCAAAGTTAATGTTATTAAACACTGAGCTATAGAGAAACATTGGATCACACTAAAATTGGAAGTAATGGTAAGAGGGTTTAGCTTTATTGTCCTCAATCTACAGAGGCAATATGAGTAACTATATGTGTTTGTTTTTGATAACATCTTCCCAATAGGATAATATCTTCTCTAATTCATAAGGCCATTGTGAAGATTAATAACACTGATCTTATTGTATATAAAGTCTAAATCTTAATATGACAGAGCTTTTCACAGTCTTGTGTCAATTTATCATTTTAGCATCATTACCCATCAACCTGCCAATTGAACCCAAGACTTCTGTCACACAGAACTTCTCAAATCATACTCTCTTCTCTATTGCAAGCCTCTATGAAGTTGCTGAAATTAGCCAACTTAACTGGGATTTCAAATCAGCCTATTAACATCATTACTTGCTACTTTGCTAGTTGATTTGATTAGCACCAAGCTCTTAAACAAAAGGGTACGAAGTATTAATAAATGCCAATTATGTGCCAGGATCTTTTTTGCATTCATATACATGCTTGTTCATTAAATTTTTATAACACTTGGAAATATATTATTTTCCCCAATATAAAGATGAAAAACTTGGTGTTTAGTAAGCTAAGGGGTTTTCTCATGGTTAAACAATTAGTAAGAGTAGAATCATGAATTGAACCCAGGTCAGTTGGATTCCAAAGTCCATTTACATTCTATTAAACCATATTGCCTTAGTTATTTTTATAAAGCAAAGCAAATTTTCAGAACTTGTTTTAAATTAGTTTGAAACTCATCTTAAAGCTTGCATTCACTCACGATTGCCAAAGTATTTTCATCTTTATGTAAAAAGGATGTAATAATGCATATAAATTATCTTGCACTCAATAGAGCTAGTTCCTCTCCCGTTTTTCCTCCAGCATCTGTGATATGGTTGATGATGGATGTTAGGAAGGTTGGATGACAGATGGGGGCCAACATGTCTAGCTTCAGATTAAGAATTTAAAATTGGAGATTAAAATCAAGTGTCTCAAAAAGGGGGATTGGAAATCTTAGAGTCTGGGCAATGCTCTGATTCTCATTAAGATTCAATTTAAAAAAAAAAATCTTTCCATTTTAATTTGCACCTCTTTGGAATAGAAATACCAATGCACCATTCATCTAAAGGAAGAGTGGAAGATGCTTTTCCTGATAGTAGTGTGAAGAGCTCTTGGCCATCAGTGTGGCCTCCAAGAGCCATCTGTTCCCAGAGTCAGTGAGCAGTAAGGATTTATGAGATTTTCCCAACAAACTCTGTGTGTGTGGCAGGGAAGGGCAAATCCAGCTGCTGTTTATTTTCATCAAACATCTTGATCTGTTCTTCAAACATTGCAAATTTGATAAAACCCCAAATACAGTTTGTCAAACACTTTTCTTCTCTAATTGGGATAATGATCTGAATGTCATGAGAAATTGGAAAAGATAGTTCTAATTCATTCATATTTACATAAAGTCACCAGTATTGTAGATCCTATTAATACCCCAGACTCCCAGGGTGTGCCAAAACAAACAAGCAAGAATATGTACAAATTCTAACATGCTATCACACACAAATGTGTCTTTCCTCTTAATCTGTCCAAGATTAAAGACAGGTTTGAACTTTGGGAAAGTGTGTTCACTTTTTATTTATTCTCTTTAACAAATACATTCATTTCAAAAACTATTGAATGAATACCATCCTGATGGCTGATAATTATCTTTAATATGTATTCAGCATTTTTTAAACTCTTTAAGTGCTATCTCACACATCATTGCTCTGTGTAATAGAACCAAAATGAAGGAGTTAAAAGCTATCTAGAGATCTTTGAGTACAACCATTGCATTTTTAAAAAATCAACTCTATTGAGGTATAATTTGCATATAATAAAATGCACCCAATTTAAGTGTGCTGAGAGTTCTATGAGTGTGAACAAATCTATACACCATGTAACCATGCTATAGGGTATTTCCATCACTATATAAATTTCCCTTGTGCCTCTTCCCAATCGATCCCACCCACCTTTGGCCCAAGCAACCACTGATTTTTTTTCACTTTAGAGTCATTTGGCCTTTTCTAAAGTTCATATAAATTTGTATCATGTGGTATATTTTCTTTTGTATTTGACTTATTTGGTTTGGCATAATTGTTTTGAGATTCATTCATGTTCTTGACTATATTAAATGCTCAGTAGCTTTTTATTGTTGAGGAAAATTTCACTCTATGGATATTCCACAGTTTGCTTATTCATTTACCTGTTGATTGTCTTCTGGTATTTTCCTCCCAGTTTTTAGCTATTGTGAACAATGTAGTTACGAACATTTCTGTACAGGTCTTTATGTGGACATATGATTTTATTTCTTTTGCAACTACCTCAGTGTAAAAGGAGACAAGGACTATAATGCAGATCATCCAAAGCTCAGTTTCACATCTCTCAATTTAGTAAGGGTCTACACCCAACATCATCACCAAGAGATCTAAAATTTTATGGAGGATGGTTCCTCTGCCTGTGATGTAGAGCGAGTCACTGTGTCCATGAGCCTCAATCCTCTTAGCTCTTAAAGCTCATTTGAATCTTTCTAATGTGACAGGCCCTGCACAAAGAGAATGCTCAATGATGGAGAACAAAACAAACGTGGTCACTGTAGAATTAAATTAAAAAATAAGCAATATATGTGTGTGTAAGTGTGCACATGTGCATGTGTGTATGTATATAATTTCAAAGTGTGATGAACTCCCTCAAGAATTCATACAACATTCTATAATTCTACTGTTGTCTGGATGATTGGAGAAGAACTTTCTGGAATGGTGAAAATTAGTCTGATGGTTGAAGAATGAGAAGGAGCCAGCAATGTGAAGAATTGCTCTAAAAGCATCAAAAAGAGAGAATGTCAGGCATAAAAGTCCTAAAAGATTAGAGCCTAGAGTACAGCAATTGGAGGGGGGAGTGGATTAAGATGATATTTAATTAGAGAAAGTTTTCTTATTTTAAAAAAACTACTTATTTTAAAACATATATTGAATTATAATTTACATATAGTAAAAATGTACAAATATTAAGCATATAGTTAGACGAGTACTTTGAAAGTCTTTGGATGAGTATTTTGCAAATGTAATCACCCATGTAGTCAAACTCCAAATTAGGATACAAAGATATTGAACATTTCCATCATCTCAGAAAATTCCTTCCCATCTATTTCTTTCCAAATAACATTCATTCCTCTACTGCCATCCCCCCCAAAAGGCAACCACTCTTTTGGTGTCTATGGACATAAATTAGCCTAGATTAATTTTTTCCTGTTGTGCAAATACATAGGAATCATATCATATGTATATTTTTGTGCCTAGCTTCTTTTGCTCAAAGTGATGTTTTGAGATTTATCCATGTATTGTGTTTATTTTTATTGTTGAGTAGCATTCCAGTAAATTAAAATATCACATTTTTTTTAAATCCATTAATGTATTGATGAGAATTCAGGATTGTTTTAGTTTTGATCTAAGGCTTCTATGAACACTTTTATAAGTCTTTGGAGAAATGTGCTCAATTCTGGCAGTCAGAATGCTAGGCCTATAGTATAGCAGTGTGTTTAACTTTATGACAAACTGCCAAAGAGCTTTCTAAGTCATAATACCATTTTATAGTCCCATAAGAAATGTATAAGAGTCCCTATCTTGACAAAATGACTAACATTTAATTTTTCCATTTTTTTCTCCTATTTTGACTTTTTACCTATATATTTTTTAAAGTTTGTTTGCTTTATTTACTGTTTTTAGTGCTTGCTCTAGAGATTACAAAATGTGCCCCTAAGTTATCACAGTAAAATGTGAATTAAACTATACTATTTTGTGTATTAAATAAAAAACTCATGATGATAATCTTATATTTACTTTCTCCCATCCTTTATGCTGTTATCACTCATATATATCTGTTTTATATGTCATAAACTCCAAAACACATTCCATTTAGTTGTGCATCAAACAAGTAATTGTCTTTAAAACAAAATTTAAAAAGAAATAATCTTTTATATTTATCTACATATTTAAAATATCCACTGTTCTTCATTCCTTCCTGTGGAAATTGAGCTTATATCTGGTATCAGTTTCCTTTCAAGTAAAGAATTTGCTGTAGCATTTCTTGTTGTAAAGGTCAATGAATGGCTCATCCCTCTCTGGAATTTATTCCATTAAATATTTTTTGAATCTACTCTTCTTAGATAGCTTTGTAGAAAAGTATGATTTTTAGTTTATGTATTTTTTTCCCTTGATGAGATCAGGGAGCGATGGTCTTTCATGACTTTCCACCAACGAACTGAAGGGAGGACTCTCTCCAAGGAGTAAGATTTTTAAGATTTTGTATGTACTTGATTTAAGTGAACTATGGCATTAGCTGTAGTGGGGGGAAAGGAAAACTTTGATACAAATCAGTTTTGAAAGTAGAGTCAGCAGTTTTTGGTGATGGATTGGAGAAAAGGGGGGAATAAAGAAGAAACTAAATAGGAGGGTAATATGCATAGCTTGAAGGATACTGAGACATAATAATAATATTTTCCCAGGGGAAAGCACTTAATGTGGTGTGTTGCACCTGGAAGACCATTTTAGAATGTGAGTTAAACATGAATTGGCCTTTAATAGTTGATCTTAGATAAGATTCTACTTATGAAGCCTAATTACATAGAAAACTATTGAAATAAGCTATTATCAAATAACTAAAATAAAAGCCACATGCAGTTAAACTTTTAGGAAGGTCAAATGGGAAAATATACATCTAGTGTTTTAATCAAATTTTACTGGGGTAATTGCAATCTGATCTAAACTCTGAAAAGGGTTGGGAGTTGAGAATGTTCCTATATGGGCCATTCTAAGGATGGGGGCTAGATTAATTTAAAAGAGAAGAAGCCAATTTAGTTCTAAATTATGAGTAGCAAAAGATATGTAGAAAATTAGGCATACCACTTAAAATATATTTGACATATGATATGTGCTCACCACATGTTAGATTATTTCACCTCTCTTAACTGAGCTTACACTGCATATGTACAGGAGTGCACGTGTGTGGATTGACACATACGTACACACACTCCTCTTCTTTTGGATTTCCTCCAAGTGTTTGCATAGATAAGATGATAAGTGCTATAAATGAGAATCATGTGTTCACTAGAAAACAATCTACTGCTTTTGAAGAAAGATGAACTGGAAAGATTTCTGCTGGGTATTAAAAGAATGATCAGGCCACAAAAGAAGAATAACCATACTCTGTACCCATTACCATGCAAAGTCCTATTTTCTGGGAGATAGCAGGACTTTTTAAAGTTTGATGCCATTATAGAACCCTATCGCATATTGAAATTACTTAGTTTGTATATTTAATGTTGTTATATAAATACTAATATAATAATTTAATAAGCAAATCTAAGTATTTCCTCTCGCTAATCATTCATTTATTTTAAAGCCATATGTTTACCTCAGACTTCTACTTATAGGAAAATAGAGTAGATAAACTTATTCCTATTCTTACTGCTAAATATAACTAAAAACCTTGGACATTATATAAAACAAAGATAAGAAGACTCTGAAAGGTGTTGAAAGAAAGTCAGACTGTTGAGGAAACTCAGAAGTAAAGGAATGACATGGTGACAAGTTCCCTGGGTTTTCTATTTGCATCATATATCTCAGAAGCCAACAAGATGGAAACACCAATAGTACAGACAAAAAAAAAAAGCCCCAACGTTTAGAAAATAACAGCTCTACCACAGCCAAACACCACAGAAAAAATGTGATGTCACCCTCACTCATGGCCAAAAAGGTTGAGTGGGGAGCCTACACTTCCATTCTTGCCAGATTATAATAAATGTCACTTGCCCACACAATGTGGCGTCAGGAGACTTTCATTCAAGGGGATGCTAACAAGCACCACCTTCACGTGGTGTCCATGGAGCCTGGGTTTCCAGCCAACCTGGCAGCAACTTGGTGTCCTTGCACCTCCCCAATAGGACTGTATTAGGAGACATCTTGTGGAAAGTCAGGATTTTCACCACTGCCCAGAGATAAAAAGGCCTCACCTCACTTGTGGTGTCAGTGGAGACCTAGTGGAGCAATAACAAGGCAATCCTATGCCTACAAGCCAAGGAGGTATCAGTGGAGGCCTACTGGGGAGATGGAACACATATCCATGACCAGTATTAGTGAGAATTCCTCCCTATGGTGTCAACAGGGGCTGAGTATGGAACTTGGACTTCTACCTCCACCTACCAGTAGCAAGAAGGCACCTGCTCCCTTGCTATGCCAGAGTAGTATCAGAGGAAGTGAGCTAAAAGATATTTTTAAATAATATCCACAGTTTCATAACATAGTACCCCCCAAAATAAGGGTTTCAATACAAAATTACTCATCATTCCAAGAACCAGGAGGAGCTCAAACTAAATGAAAAAGATAATCTCTAGAGGCCAACACCAAGATCAAAACAATATTAGAATTATCTAACAAAGATTTTAAAACAATCATCTAAATAATGTAATTAAGTAGTAAGGATCCGTAGCTATGTAATTAAGTAATTATGAATACACTTGATAAAATGAAAAAATAGAAAGTCTCATGAGAATAATAAAACATCTCAGGAAAAAAACTAGATGTATAAAATAACTAAATGGAAATTCTATAACTGAAAAAACAATAAATGAAACAAAAATACAATGAATGAGATCAAAAGAAGAATGGAGGGAGCAGAGGAAAGAATTTGTGAATTGGAAGGTAGGACAACTAAAATTACCAAACCTGAAGAAATAGATTAAAAGAATAGAGGTTCGGGAACCTGTGAAAAAATAACAAGAGATCTGACATTCACGTTATCAGAGTCCCAGAATGAGAGGAGAAAAAGGATGGAGCTAAAAAAGCATTCAAAGGAATAATGTCTGAAACTTCTCAAATTTTTTGAAAGATGTAAATCTACAGATTCAGGAAGCTGAGCAAATCCCAAACTGGATACACCTCAAAAACCCAATACCAAGAACATTATAACCAAACTTCTGAAAACTAAAGACAGAGAAAAGACCTTGAAAGCAGAAAGACACAACAGCTTATGTAGGCAGGGGAAAACAATTTGAATAACAGCAGATTTGCCATCAGAAACAATGGAGGTCAGAAAGAAGTGGCACAACACTTTTCAAATGATGAAAATAAAAGATCTGTCAACACAGAATTCTATACCCAGCAAAACTGTCCTCCTTTTGAGTTTTCTAAATTATGTTTGATGGTTGAAACAAGAATTATAACACTGTCTGATGTGGTTCTAAATGTATGCAGAAGAAATATTTAAGACAATGATGTTACAAGCACTGGATGGTAAAGAAATATGAACAGAGGTAAGGTTTATACATTTTACTTAAAGTGGTAAAATGATGACACCAGTAGAATTGAGTTTTATATATATATACATACATCATACATACATACACACACACAGACACACATATATACATCCTTCAGCAACCACTAAAAAAGTTATACAAAGAGATAAACTCCCAAACACTATGCAGTAGTCTTCACCCATCCATGGGTGATATGTTCCAAGACCCCCAGTGGATGCCTGAAATCGTGGATAGTACTGAACCCTGTATATGCTAAGTTTTTTCCTATACATAAATACATACCTCTGATAAAGTTTTATGTATAAATTAGACACAGTAAGAGATTAAAAATAATAACCCATAATAAAATAGAATAATTATAACAATATACTTTGTAATAAAAGTTACCATAGATCTTGGCAACATCAGCATACAATTTTTTTCTTTCCTTATTAAGTCAAGAACTTTCACTTTTCACTTAAAGGAAGCACTTTATGGCTTCTCTTTGGCATATCTGAATTGCCATCATCACTCCTCTTGTGCTTTGGGGCCATTATTTAGTAGAATAAGGGTTACATGAATGCAAGCACTGTGATACCACAACAATCTGATAACTGAGACAGCTACTAAGTGACTAATGTGTGGGTAGCAGATACAGCATGGATACCCTGGACAAAGAGATGATTCACATCCTGGGCAGGACAGAGCAGGCTGGAGTGAGTTTTCATCATAATACTCAGAACAACATGCAATTTAAAACTCATGAATTTTTTATTTCTGGAATTTTCCATTTAATGTTTTTGGACCATTGTTGCCTGTGGTAACTGAAACTGCAGAAGAGAAACCATGGATAAGGGGGAACTACTGTATAAAAATAAAAAATTAGTTTTTAAAAAATATTCATGTAATCTACAGAAAGGCAGGGGAAAAAAAGAAACAAAAAAAACAAGAGAACAAACAGAAACCAAAAGAAGGGCAGACTTAAGTACTAAAGTATCATTATTTAAACTAATGTAAATTATCTAAATGTGTCAAGAGAGCAGAAGATTTTGGGCCTCCAGTGGAAATGAAACTGACCCTGTAAATGATCAGAGGGGAATAGTGAAGAAAAACCTATACTATTTCCCTCTATCCTGCCTGCTTATTGATTAGTAAGCATTTGACTTTTTGTGGTGAATATCTGGGCCTATATGCCCTTTCCAATAATGGCAAAAGTGAATGAAAGAGTTACAGTATTAGCATCTACATTGCAGAATATTGTCCAAGATTGTACATTTCCAAGACTAAACATCATGTCAGAGCAGAGCCAGGATGTAAACATAGGACAGCAGATCCCTCTTAACCCTTCCACACAGTCTGCCATATAGAGCTTATTCTCTAGTCAGGCAGAGCATGAAAAAAAAAATTCATGATACTCGTTGAAGATGGTAAGTCCGACTTTACTCAAGGGGGGGCATGGCAATAGGGGTAGGGACCACTGTAATGGGATCTTGCAATGAGAGAGAGAGAATGGACTCAACTCTGAATACAGCATGGATAAGTGGGAATTTATAGTCAAGGAGTAGGGTGGGGGTCAGAGGATGAAAAATTATCAAGAGGATATATTAGGGGTAAGGCGGGATTCTGGCTAAGCTGATCTAGAAGGATTCTTACTGAAGATGGACCAGGGAGATCAGACCTCACGTGGGGGATTGTGGAGGATGAGGAATATGATCAGATATGGAAGGTGATCAGATTGTCAAGGTTGGGGAGTTTTTGTTAAACCAACGTAGCAGGATTCATGCTAAAATTGGACAATGCAGAGACAAACACAGACGTTCAAAAGTCAGGCCTAGTTGAAAAAGAGTTTGGTGTGCCTGAACAGAGTTTGGTCAATGAGAAAATCTTTGCCAGAAGAAATATGTAAATAAAATTCCGGGAGATAGAATACTTAACTAGAGAAAACTAGATAACTAGAGGAATAGTTAAGGTAAGTATAGCAAATTAGAGAAATGGAGTAGAGATGATGCTGACTCTGCCAGGGAATATAAGGGGAAATTTTACTTAACTTTAGTTTTGAAAAATGTAGGTATGTTCCAGGTAGCAATAAGAAGGAGCAGGGGTGGAGCATGTACAAAGCATCAGATAGATGAATAGTAAATAAAAATCCCCAGTGACACTAATTTAATTAGCTTGACATTTCAAGAATGCTGGTTGCATCCAGACACACAAGTTGCTCAATTTTTATATTTGGAGGGAACAAAAATCCTTAGTCTCTACGAATTCTAATGTAAGTAGAAATTTAAAGCTAACTTCAAATTTGACTTTATTCGAAGTCAATATATCTCAATTTATGTCTGCAAAGATAACTGTTCTTCTAATAAGTATATGCTTTTAAGTTGACATTTTTACATACCTTTTTCTAATATTTTGTAGATTTATTTCTGAAAAGTTGAATTATTATATTTTATATTATAATTTAAAGAAGAGAGTACTCTTCTAGTTCCTTGCTATTTAAAGTGTGGTTTGTGGATCAGCACCATCACCCTCACATAGGTTCTTGTTAGAAATCTAGTAACTCAGGTCCTACCCCAGGCCTGATGAATCAGAATTTGTCTTAACACGACTCTCACATAATCCTATGCACATTAAAATTTGACAAACACTTGTCTCGATTAAAATAGAAAGACAATTAGTTCATTCAACTCAGGAGTTTTTTTACTTTATCTTTGATGGAATGAATCTGACCCTTCCCTCAGAATAGCAATTCAGAAATTAATGTCTAAGTGTTTGTAGGTTAATGAGAATTTACTCTCGGACTCATATCAACTGGGAATAAATTTCATTTTTATTTATTACCTGGTATTTAAATTCAGGTTTTCAGATGAAGCTCTCTGTCCCATCACTCTCTCATTTAATGAAAATGAATACTAGTTGTATATTTCTGAATCCATATCTTGTTACATCTTTTCTTCATTAATTACTTTTTTTCCTTCCTATGTGGTGAGTTTTATTCCTGTTTTGTGCATTGAGTTGTCCAGCTTCTACCATCTCTTAAACAAAAATAGATATACACCACGTGGGATTAAATCTACTGAAAAGCCTGTAATTTCACCAAAATGATCAAATCCACTGAGTTTTTGCATGTAAATACATAAATTTATGAAAAATGACAATTCCTCTTATTTCAAAGCAAATTGCCAGCAGGAATTTCTGTCATTTCCTTGGGTGTTAATAAGATGCTTCTGCAATTCCTGTGGAAATGAAATGTATCTTAATACATGTTCTCCTCAGTGTCTTTTGGTAGATTCCTTGCCATTTGGTCTGGCTTTTAACAAAATGCAAGATGTGTTTGTGGGTCCCATGGAGTATCTTCCTTCTGGTCTTCCTTTTTCCAAAAAGACTACATTCTTCCTGAGAGGACCCCAGCTGTAGTTTTGATTGAAGCATTCATTCTACAGCTGGGGCAAGCTTTCTCTGAAATGCAGCTGGGACAGGCATTTCAAAGGGCCACATTGTTATACAAATGCCTCCATTCTGCAAGTTAGAGGCAGAAACCCAGCCAAGTGCCCAGACACACAGGCTGTCAGAATGGAAGAGAAATGAATTTCTCAAGACTCTCATCTTTTTTCGGTTCATCTTTCATCTGGAAAAATTCAGTAAAAACACACAGAACAACCTAATCATTGGATGTTATGGCTAAATTGTCAAATTGAAGGTGTTATTCACATGTCTTTGACTCACACCATGATTACACTGAAAGATACATAAAGATTTGCCTCAGGGAGACGGCGATTGGATGAGATGGAACTCAACTGCAATCACAATTGCTGGTTTGCCCAGTAAAACTAAGACTGTTTAAGAGAATGAAAACTTCAGGTTATCATAACCTGTTCTCTTTAAACATTAAAATCATATAACCATTTTCCAATGGTTAAAAAATTCAAATTTTATGCTCACCAAGCAACTTTGATAATTCTGCTTCTTACATATTTTTCCTATGGGGAAAGACTTACATGATTGGCAAATATACCACACAGTAAGAGAGTGTCTTATGCCCCCTTATAAGGGATAGGGTGGATGCCCAATAGCTATTATTTGAACAAAAATTGAATGGATATATTTGCATTCCAGTTTGCATAGGTCAATCTCTAGCGACATTTGTTAGGGTGAAATGACATCCTCGGATCTGGTCACTTCTAGAGCAATGAAAAGATTTGATTTCTAGCTACAAGATTAAAGGCCAGTCATTCGACCTCCAAAGGAAGGTCATCTTACATGGACTTTGGCCTAATTATCTACAAAAGTCAGGTTTCACACTGTCTAGTATGTTACAAATCACATCTTCCTTAGCCAAGGGGATTTGAATATATTGAGCATACATGAATTATGTTTAACTGTTACAGAAACAAAATTATCGTCAATTGATATCTTCAAATGCCACTGACCAGTATATTTATCACTTCTATATGCAAGATGTATCTTGTCTTATCTATCATAATTTAAGTTAGCTTAGAAGCCTTTTCTGTTTTCTCTCTCTAATCAGCATAGCATTGGCAGGACTTTATTGTTTCTCAAATCACTGTTCTAAATTTCTGATAGTATTATATTTTGCTTACTGATTGTTCCCATGGTGATTCTCTGAATAAAAGAATAATGTCCTTGATCAGAGGACCCTGGTTTTCATTTTAGGAGGTTAGGTTAATGGTGTTGTACACTACCGTGGAAGCCATTTCATTTTAGAGACACAGCTTGACTTTCAGCCACAAAACTAGAAAATGAAAAGACTTTTTTGTTATTTTTGATCATTTCTATCTGAATAGTATGCCTGTTTCCTTCTTATTTAAGGAGTCTGACATCACATTTTTTGAATAGTTATAGAATCTTTTTTTCTAGTCAAACTTGTTCTATTGAAGGGCCTAAATAGAGCCAAGAACAGATTTTAACTTCCCTGTGTCACTCAAAGAATCAGTAAAATACAGAGGAGAGAGTCTGGGCTGGGAGTCAGGGGGGTCTTTAAAATCCCAGGATTGGCAGGGACATAGATCTCATCTGCTCCAATAGCTCATGATGTGGGCATTGACCTCAGCATCATTCCCATCAGTACGTCATCTACATTTTAGATTTTTTAAAAATTACGTTAAGCAATCTTTTAAAAAATATTAAAAAGTTGAAAGAAAAAAGAAAAGAAAGAAGGGAGGGAGAGAGGGAAGGAGGGAGAGAGAGGAGAAAGAAAGAGATAAAAGACAAAGAAGGAAGGAAGGAAGGAAAGAAGGGAGGAAGGGAAGGAAATAGTTCCTCTTATTTTCTATCACACAGAAATAACCATTTTAAATCTAGATCTTCTTAAAACCTTATAGAAATTCAGTTTCTAAAGATTCTGTTCTACACTTTGGGCTCTGATTATTTCTTGAAAGACCTACCTTTGGCATTTTGTAGTTTTCACCACTGTAGTACGTCTAATTTTGATCTCTTCTGATATTTAAAGAAGACATCATACCCCTTTTGAGTGTATTTTCCTCCCCAGAGAACTAGGACAGCTTTTTTTGAAACTTTCTAGAGTGTTCAAGTTTGGATATTTGTTGTCCTTCCTAAGTCTGGATTATTGCCTTCGAAGGAAAGGGTAAATAAAAAATTAAATAGATGAGAGATGCTGTTTGTGACTGAAGAGATAAAAGACAGTGAATGACAGCAAGAGGAAATTTAGTGGGGTTTTTTTTTGTTTTTTAGCAGACTTTATTTTCAGAGCAGTTTTAGTTTTACAGCAAAATTGAGCAGAAGGTACGGGGATTTCCTATATACCTCCAACCCCCACCAACACACAGACTACCTAATATCAATATCCCCCACCAGAGTGGTACGTTTGTCACAATTGATGAACCTACATTGTTAATCATTATCCATCCAATGTCTATAGTTTACATAGCTTAGGGTTTACTCTTGGTGTTATACATTCTATGGATTTAGACAAATGTATGATGACCTTTATCCACCATTAGAGTTTCATACAAAGTATTTCTACTGCCCTAAAAATCTTCCGTGCTCTACCTATTTATCCCTCCATCCTCCTGCCCCCCAATCCCTGGCAACCACTGATCTTTTTACTGTCTCTATAGTTTTGGTTTTTCAGAATGTGGCATAGTTGGAATCATACAATATGTAGACTTTTCAGATTGGCTTCTTTCACTTAGCAGTATGCATTTAAGTTTCCTTTATGTCTTGTCATGGTTTGATAGTTCATTTCTTTTTAGCACTGAATAGTATTCCATTGTCTGGATGTACCGCATTTTATATATCCATTCACTTACTGAAGGACATCTTGGTTGCTTCCAAGGTGTGGTAATTATGAATAAAGCATGTGCATGTTTTTGTGTGCATATAAATTTTCAGTTCCTTTGAGTAAATATCAAGGAGCACGGCTGCTTGATTGTACTGCAAAAATATGTTTAGTTTTGCAAGAAACTGCCCAACTATCTTCCAAAGTGCCTGTACCATTTTGCATTCCTACCAGCAATGAATGTGGTTCCTTTTGCTGCACACCTTCATCAATATTTAGTGTTCTGGATTTTGGCTATTCTTATAGGTGAGTGGTATCTCATTGTTTTAATTTGAATTTCCCCAATGACATTCTATGTGGAGGATCTTTTCATATGCTTATTTGCTATCTGTATTTCTTGCTTGGTGAGGTGTCTGTGAAGGTCTTTGGCCCAATTTTCAGTTGGTGTAAGAGAAAAAACTTTTGCATTTCTCTTTTACTCTCACAACTCACCATACTTCTGACAAGAACTGTGTGGGATTTTTTTCCTCACAGCACCAATTCTCTGACATCAGTGAGAATTCTGCAATTCAATTCAATTCAGTTCTGACACTGACTGGAGTTAACACAGACCCCACAGGTTAAATAACTCAGTCTCACAAGACTTTCCTCCACTTTAGACACCAATTGCAAGTAGTGGTCTGCAGGTTACCCACAATTTCTGTACAACATGGATACAAATTGGAGGTTCCCATGACTCTTTCCTTGGGTTCTATAATTTGCTAGAATGGCTCTCAGAACTAGGGAAAACAGTTTACTTACTAGATTACTAGTTTATTGTAAAAGGAACAGCTAGATAAAAGAGATGCATGAGGCAAAGTATGTGGGAAGGAGAACAGAGCCCTCCATGTGGACCACCCTCCCAGCACTCCAAGTATTCACCAGTCTGGAAGCTCTCTAAAACCCACAGTTTAGAGATTTTCATGGAGGCTTCATCATGTAGAAATGTTTAATTATTAACTCAATCTCCAGCCCCTCTCTCCTCCCTAGAGGATGGGGCATGGAGCTGAAGGTTCAAGCTTCTAATCATGACTGGTCTTTCTGGTGACCAGGCCCCATCCTGAAGCTATCTAGGAACCCACCAAAAGTTGCCTTATTAGAACAAAAAATGTTCCTACCCCTCAGGAGACTCCAAGGGAGTCGCTGTGTCAGGAACTGGGCTCAAAATCTAAATATTGGAACAAGAGATTCTCCTAGCACCTTTATTGTTTAGGAAATTGCAAAGGTTTTAGGAGTTCTGCCTAGGAATTACAGATGAAGAGCAAAATATATATTTTATGTTATATCACAATATCACAAGCAGGTTTGCTTTTTATTTTAATTGAGTTTTAAGAGTTCTTTGTATATTTTGGGTAACAGTCCCATATCAGATATATCTTTTACAAATATTTTCTCACGTTTTGTGGCTTGTCTTTTCATTCTCTTGCCAGTGTCTTTCAAAGAGCAGAAATTTTTAATTTTAAGGAAGTCCAGCTTATTAATTCTTTCTTTCATGTATCACATCTTTGGTGTTGTATCTGAAGCATCATCACCAAACCCAAAGTCATCTAGATTTTTCTCCTATGCCATCTTCTAGGAGTTTTGTGTTTTACATTTAGATCTTTGATCCATTTGAGTTAATTTTTGTGAAGATTGTAAATTCTATGTCTAGATTTTTCTTTTTTTGCATGTGGTGGAAATTTAAATTTATTGAGGGTTCAAGATGGTGACTTGGGGGCTGACCCCAAACAATATGTGTAATTTGAATCTGAACCTATCAGTATAATATGCAGAGCTCAGTTTCAAATACAAAAATAAATACATACATGCATACATATATACTGCACACATATGACTATTTGAGAGCACAAAAAAAGTCCTATCCATCAAAGGGACACCCATCCACAAACCTTCAAGCTGAGAGTTGCTAATAACTCAAAGTCCAATGGTAGAAATGGCAGGAGGGTCTTGCCAACTTTATTTATAAACCAGTGAAGGACAGAGGCTCAATTTCTGCAACTAAGCATATTTTCTCTTTCAATTCAACTCAATCTAATAAGAATAACCACAATACAAATGACATTAATAAGCATTTACTAGATGGTAAACACCATGCTAAAACATACAGCCCTGAGAAGTACTACAGACTAAAGATATAGATGGTGCCTGACTTATGATGGTTCAACTAACAATTTTTCGACTTTACGATGTTGTGAAAGCAATATGCATACAGTAGAAACGATACTAAACCTGTAAATGCCTCAAGGTTAAGAAATCAAACCTAAAGGCAATCCATCATGAACAGCCAACTAGGCTTTTCCAAATAAGGCAAATGCTTAAACAATAGCCAATCAGATAATTTCCTTGCTTTGCTTCCAACTTTCTCCTAGCTCCTGTTGGTGGAGTTCTCCTAACCACTTCTAGTCTGGCACTTCCCGATTGAATTGATTTTTGCTCAAACTCTTAAAATTTTTAATGTGCCTCAGTTTATCTTTTTTTGTTGTTTTAATGAGGAAGATTAGCCCTGAGCTAACATCTGTTGCCAATCCTCCTCTTTTTGCTGAGGAAGATTGGCCCTGGGCCAACATCCATGCCCATCCTCCTCCACTTTATAAATGGGAGGCCTGGCACAGCATGGCTTCTAAGCAGTGTGCAGGTCTCTGCCCAGGATCCCAACCTGCTAACCCCAGGCTGCTGAAGTGGAGCATACAAACCTAACCACTATGCCACCAGGCTGGTCCCCTCAGTTTATCTTTTAACCATGGTGATGAGATTATTTCAGGGCTCAATTGTGTGTGCTGTGGGACTAATATAATACAGATCTTTCTCAACTTATGATGGGGTTACATCCCAATAAACCCATCATATGTTGAAAATATTAAGTCAAAAATGCGTTTAATACACTTAACCTACTGAACATCATAGCTTAGCCTAGCCCACCTTAAACGTGCTCAAAACACTTTTGCCTAGAGTTGGGCAAAATCATCTAACACAATGCCTATTTTATAATAAAGTGTTGAATATCTCATGTAATTTATTGAATACTATACTGAAGGTGAAAAACAGAATGGTCATATGGGTACAGAATGGCTGTAAGTGTATCAGCTGTTTACTCTTGTGATCATGTGCCTGACTGGGAGCTTCATACTATACTATAGTTGTCTATGGTGATAGCTCCTTCCTGGAACAGGCCTTCTATGTTAAATTCTTTTAGGCAGTTAGAGGGGAGATCAAAGTTTCTTCCTGAGTCTTCTATTCTTAAAAATAATCAAGCCAAAGAGACATATTTTGGGGTTGCAAATTCTGTTCCCCTACACATCTATTATATGCCACTACATTAAACAATAGAAATAGAGTAGTGAGTAGGAAAAACAAGTTCCTTATCATCATAGATCTTAATTATTAAGTGGAAAATAATCATGGCAATAATAACCGTTATAATAAATGCAGATGCTATTTATTGAGTACATACCAGGAAGTGTGCTAAATGCTTTAGCTCCTGTAAACTTATAACATCCTGGAGGGATGTATGATTCTTATCTTGATTTTATAATGTGTATCTTGAGAAAGAGAGCCCTGTAGTCAAATTTGCAAATAGATACAAACTTAGGTCTGTGATTCTAATCTGGTTCTACTCTGTTTTGGATTATGACCTGGATTTCAAAGAGTTCATCACTCGCCAGCTGTGTTACCTCAAACAAGTTACTTAATTTCTCTGAATATCACCTCTTTATCAGATTTTTCATTTGTGAAAAAGGATTGAAAACAGCTACCTTGCTGTGAAGTTGTGAGAATTAAATGAAATAAGAAGAAGTATGCTCCTAGCTCAAAACCTGGCCAGCAATTCATAAATGCCTGTTTTTTCCCCAAATCTCACCCACAACTGACTTTTCCCTAACTTTCTCTGTAAAACGGGCAAAACATAAATTACTGAAACACACAGTCATCACATCATCTGAAATAGGGAATTCAGCCAGGCAGCTTTGTGGGCCTAACGCACCACCCTGTGACAGCCTTCCTGAATGTAGAAGACTCACTGAGGAAGGGGGCTGGGTTCCCCCTCATCTTGATACTGTTAACTAGACAACCTGGTGACAGATAAAAAGAAGTAGAAGCCACATGTGTCTCCAGAGTTTAGAGGAGGGTTATCCCAAATCCGTGTCCTCTGAGAAGCCAAGCTTATGTCACTAGGCTGTTCCTAAAACACGTATTGAATCCAAACATACCAAGGGCAAAAAGCAAGGACTCCCTTTCAATGACAAATGCCCTGATTTCTAGCACTGTTTCCACAGGAAGATACGATGAGGACCATTTTGGAAGGTTGAGAACTCTTAATTTGGCAGCGTGAGTTCCTCAGTGGTGATAGCTGGAAATAAGGCCTCTTCAAGGAGAAAAAATGTGGACTCCTCCAGGAATTTTATCATTTAAATCTGCTTTTCTGATCATCTCTAATCTCCAGAAGATGCTTTTCTGATGTAGATGTTAAGGTAGGTCTCCAATTTAAGTGGGTACAAAAATAATTCGTGTGAAAAATCTCTGTTCTTGGGGCCTAGTTTGATTCAGTAGTTCTCAGGTATAATCCCAAGTTTTGGGTTTTTTTTTTTTTTTTTTGCAAGCTCTCATATAATACTCTTGTGGTCAGTGTAGAGACATTTTTTGAGAAATACAGCACTACAGATTTAAGAGAAAATGCACTATTAATTATTCATTCATTAAATAAGTTTAAGAGTGTGTTTGAAATGCAATCTTGGTCCCCAGGGTAACACTTAAAGTCTACATTACTCACCTATAATTTGGTGTGTCTGAAGGAATCTGCTAGTGAGTTTAGAAAAAAAGTCAAAGAAAGTTTGAATTTAGGACTCAAGGCAAGAAACCTGAAAAAGGAAAGATAAAGCTGGGGGCTAGAGTGTTTAGCAGGGGTTAGTAAATTAACATTTACATAGTACTAAGCACTTTACAAATTTTTTCTCATTTAATTCTCACAGTAAAGCAAAGAGATAAGCATCATTAGCATCCATTTTACATTTAAGCAAACTGAAGCCCAAAGAGGTTAAGTAATTTGCTGCAAGTGACATAGCTGGTAACCATGTAGCAAGTTAAGAGTCAAGGTTCTTTTTTCTACAAAAAAATTAGCAAATGTATAATTTTACATACAGGACTGGTACTCTTTATATATTCTCTAGCCTTGGCTTACTACATTGCAGCTCAAACTCTTTAAATATTAATTTACTTAGAAAGCCAAGCATAGTGTCTTTTACTCAGTAGGCAATCAATAACCATGAGTTATAGTAATGTTTCTGAATGTGGTTGAATAGAATCCTATTTCATCATTCATCCTTAACCTTAGAAAGATCCAGTGCTTTGGTTTTAATGGTTTATAATCTTGAGGACAAAAGACTTACTTTGCTTAGGGCAGGAGGAGGGAGGGAAGTTGGAATGGAGAAAGGCAGAGAAGGAGGGAGAAGAACATTGGAAACTAGGAAATTTTAGCCTAATGTGGTCTAAGCCTACGCATACAATTTGATAAGTTAATGTCAAATTCTAAATTATCCTATTGGCTATTTCGCTGAAATGACCAGATAGTAACTGGGCAAGATTTGTGAGAAGTTTAGTATTTATTTGAGTACTGTTGTACTCTGGCAATAATAGGATGAAGGGGAGAAAGAGCATTCTCTACCTACTCTGGGTCCTTTGTGGCTGGGCTACAAATTAAATTGACATGAGGCTGAATAGCAGGAGGAAATCAAACAAAGCTTTATAACATGTATACATGGGAGAGACTCAGGGAAACCGAGTATCTCTTGACAAAATGGAGGAGATTCTCCTCTTAAATAGACAGAGGAGGATATTGAGGGTGGGTTGGTTATGGGAGATTACCAGAAAGGTACAGTGTGGTTATTATGCAGATTTAAGGCCCCTTGTCTTCCACATTGACAAGTTTCTAGAGATGAGGTCATCCACCTCTCTTCCCAGTACAGAGAAGGAGGTACCTTTACAAATGGAGATTTCCCTTACAAATGTAAATATCTGGTAAAGAGAACTGTGATAAGAATGGGCATAGCAAAGACCCTCGCAGTCTATCGATACCCAGAGTTATCCAAGGTCATGGCCTGCCCAAGGACAGGCCTTCCATCCCAAATCCCTTTAGACAGTTGCTGCGGGGAGGTCAGAGCCTCCTTTAGAACAAGGTAAAGAGACACATCTTGAGGAGGCCAATTCTGATCCCCCACAGGACAAAAGAGGAAAATAAATAAAATGCTCTGAGTTGATAGAAAGCAAAATCACTTGTACACATATTTTCAAATATAAAGTACTTTCTAAATTTTAGCATTAGCTTGTGCTATCATGTGTTAAACAGTGGCATTTGATGATGCTTTTTATTATCTTTTCTTCCTTCCTTCCTTTATTAAGGTTCTTTTCTGGAAAAATCCCATGTCAGTGTCCCTTTTACTGATTTATTTTTCAAATTTCTTAGTCCAAGAAATACAAAAGTTCTTGGAACCAGTGCCAGATATGCTGATTTAGTTGAATAACCTATCCAACCCACTGTCCAGTCTTGATGACCAACCAACTTGTGTGAACTTATGCTTGTCAGTTAATTACTGGAATCAAAGACATGCATTACTCTCGTTAGCAAGAATCGAATTCTTATGAGAGACTGGAGTTTCAAATAGAGCATTATTTTTAAAGATGTGCTAAAAATTTAGCCAACTTTCAGGGGCAAAAGGAAACATTGATGTCAAATGTACATATGAACTTTAAAACTAACAGTAATTATATAGACATTAAACCATAAATTCTTCTGAGTTTTAGATTTGAGAAAATGTTAAAATTGAACCCACAGAGTGGTGAGTTAGGTATTATTTTTAATCATAAATTTTTTTCAGGTTTTTTACAAACCCTATTACTTATGGAATATTTACTGCTAGGTATGTGCTAAGAGCATTAAAGAGTTGAGACATTTAATTCTCACACAAATATAAAGCATCAATAATATTAAATCAAGTTCTACTAAGTGGCAGATCTATTACAGTGGCAGACTTACAGCAAAATATGATGCGAAGATCCAGGATCTGTTATGTTATAAAAATTCAACAAACATTGTGACTACTAAATAGCTAGGATCTCTCTCAGGCCTTTGGAAGAGCCCATGCAAGGAAAGGACCATGATGCAGAGTTTCAGAGTAAAATCTCTTTTTTGTCTCTAAAATGGTTGATGGAGGGACTCATAGTGTACTAGATCTAACTCTTGATTGGGACTAAACTCCAAGCTCCAACTTAAGTGACACATTCAGTCCAACAGGAGAGATTAGGAGACATGCTGCTGTTGACTGTAATGTCACCAATGGCTGCCCCAGTGTTAGAGTAGTCAGTATGGAGTAGAGTATAATTTATAATGCAAAACACAGCAAAAACAATCAGAGGCAGACCAGATCTCACCAGCCTGCTCTGTGTGACATGAGAACATGGGGAGGAATGAAGTGTTCATAATTATGAATAGCGGCTATATTACCATAACTACATTATTCATGGCTTCAAATGGAAATGCTGTCTTGAAATTCCATGCCTCTGATTTTTTTTCTTCATTTTTAACAGAAATAATTTCTCTCACTCATTGTTTAACCACTCAACAAAGCTTCAAAATATCAGGATGGGGGGTGGTTCTTCTTTTTAAAATTCCTAAATATGACACATTGGTTTGTTCATAAACTACAGGTATTATGAAAAGAGGCTTTAGAAAGAGGATCCAGGCGGAGTGGGAGGGACTAGCAGGCAATTAGCATCTGGAGTCCACTGCAAAGTGAGGAAATGGGCTGCTGATTGCTGCTCAAGTGCTCTCTCATCCCCCCGGGGTGCCAGGGCAAGGATGGGTCAGCAGAAATTCTGTCTGTCTACAAGATTTTACCCCATTGTTGTCTGGATTGTAGTTTCAACTTCTTACTTTTAAAATAACTTAGAGAAATTAGTCCCTCAAAGGCCCTGATTTTTTTTGACAAGAATGAAAAGATACACACACCACTTAATTAAAAAGATAAAAGAAAAGGAAAAAAGGAGGAGAGCTATTCCTCTCCTCTCTCAAAGTTTAATCTGTAGCAAACAATTTACAAGCATTATTTCATTTCATTCTAAAGACAGCAATGGTAACAATTGTATGAAGTAGGCATTATTATGCCCATAACAAATATAGCATTGACAGAGTTTGTAGTGTTGCCCAAGGCCAGATAATAAAAAAAAAAAATGTGGGAGAGCTCATATTCAATCCCAGGACGAAAAGACAGGATCCCTTATTTCAGGCTATTTCTTCGGAAGGCTTTATGAAAAGTCAAATGTTTTATTAATTAATTCCTGGGTAGATGAATCTCTCTTTTACTAGCTGTGCAACAAGAAGAAGTTATTTTATCTATGTAAATCTCATGTACAATACAGGTAGATATAAACTAACATCAACCCTGTAGCAGTGTTGATTGGACTAAATAAAGTGATGGCAGTAAAACAGTTTCTTCAGGGCCCAGCACAGAGGAAATGCTCAGTAAGTTATTTATGATAGCAAAGATGATAAAAGATACATATGCACACACATATATATACACACATATATACATATATAGTTAGTGTTAAAAGATAAACAGGCATATTACAAATTTTAAGAGTTTATTTGAGCATACATTAATTTAAATTGGGCACTCCCAAATCAGAAGTGGTTAGGGGTGCTCCATTGGCAAGAGCTAAGGGAAAGTCTTTATGGAACAGACCTGGAAACAAGCAAGGGAATTATTTGACTGGCTATAGGTTAAGCAGTTGCTTTATTTGGGAATGTCTAGTTGGCTGTTTGTGATTGGTTTTTCTTAAGTTTAGATTTCTTAATCTTGAGGCATTTACATGAATTGACTCTGGCTTAATTTTT
This sequence comes from Tapirus indicus, assembly GCA_031878705.1. Taxonomy (NCBI): domain Eukaryota; kingdom Metazoa; phylum Chordata; class Mammalia; order Perissodactyla; family Tapiridae; genus Tapirus; species Tapirus indicus. The sequence continues at coordinate 22,660,896 of CM062927.1, read as the reverse complement.
GTTTGCTTACATAGGCTGCCAAGGCATTAGAGCCTTTTTGGTCTAATGGCCTCTTTGTTTAATTACTTTATAGAGATAGATAGACATAGAAGCAGATATAGATATGCATACAAACACAAATGTTTACATACATATATGTACACATACACACACACATTTGGTTTTACCCTTGAAATGCTTGCTAATTTTCTTTCTGTGTTGATATTTAACACATAGGAAGTTAGAACCAGAGGCTGGATGACAGATAGATAGATAGGTAGATGATACATGGATAGATATAGATAGATAGATAGATAGATAGATAGATAGATAGATAGATAAGACCACGTTATAAATAGTGGTATACACTTCCATCAGAAGGTTCATAATGTATATTTGTCTCTGCTTTGTGATATTGACAACCATTCATCATCTTTGTGTAGATTTTTTGTTATATAATGGATTCGACTCTATTTATGACCAAGAGTAATGCTTAGCCTAGAGAAGAGAAGTTTTGAAAGATACAATCTTGCATAGACAACTGCACATAATCTTGGGATAATGACCAAACAGAACTTGGACCACTCATAAACCACAATACAGTCCCCATTGGTTGAAACTGGAACTATTTTTACTGGGCTAATTGCTACTGTCTTGCATACTAGAATACCTGGGCAGGTATAAATAAAGCAGCCATATTTCTTATAACGTAACGATTTTCATCTCAACATTGGACAAAATGGTATCATAAAATAAGGGTTTTTATAAATTCCAAGCTTACAGAGAAATTTCTCATCATCCATAAAATTCCTTTTTGAAAGGATAAAAATGTTCATCTTTTTTATATATAATGTTAGAGGTTATTTTTTCTGATTAAAAAAATGAGAAGCATGGACCCTGTAGAAAAATAGAAAATACAGATAAGCTAATAGTAATTCCAAAATCGCATCCACTCAGAGATAACTGTAGTTAATCAATTTCCTTTCAGATATTTTCCACGCAAATAAATAAATATAGAGATAAAAATAAATTTAAACTTTTTATACAAGATGTAAAAAGACGCTGTGTCTTTGACCTTTCAACAAAAGAGATCACCAGCCCCTCTCTGGAGAGGTAGACTTAGAAATTCACCCTGGAGCATATCTTGAGGGTCCTACTTACTTGTGCAGATTTATGCCAGGCAGATCTCTGCCTTAGAGAAAGTGTATAAAGGAAACCTTTGTTTGTGTTATCAAAGTCCAGGCCTCCCCCTCTTTGGCACATTGAAATCTGAGAAGACAGAACAATTTGCATAAGAAGTGCCAAAGTTTTGTTTGTTTTTTAGAGAGGTGGGTGGCAAATCTCTACCCTTTTCCCAGGTAAGGATATAGATCAAGGAGGACGAGTTTAATCCTCAACAAGGTCCAGTAGCAGGTAAAGGCCAAAAGCCTCCTGAAATGGTCGCCTTGAGTACAGAGAATGGGGCTGGTTTCATGGGCATTTGACCTGTGCAGTCACACAGGGCCTGCTCTCATAAGGGACCCACACTTGCTTTAATGCTCTGCTGTTGTCCTCTTAAAAATCTTGATAATTTCTAAGCAAGAGCCCTGCCTTTTTATTTCACACTGAGTCTTGAAAATTGCTTAGAGAAAGATGGGACCAGTGGACTGGTGCCAGCAATGAAAGACAAGGAGATAAAGGGACTGTGTTATTCTGACTCCATGAGTAGGAGACAGGAAAACTACCCTTTCTGCTGACAACTTGACTCCTTAAAGGTGGCTCTGTTTGTGTGTGTGTATATGTGTGTGTGCATGTGTGTGTATGATGAAAGGATTGGTCTCTAATAGAAGTAATGCTTACATACAAAAGGGATACCTACAAAGACATGGTACCACCTTGACTGAGAGTAGTACATTGAGTTATTGCCTTTCCTTGAAAAACTAAGGTGATAGAAGAGGCTATGTTTTGTCCTGGAACCTGGACACTTAGCCCAGTCAGTCTAGTCTACCCTAAATAGTAGAAGATAGCTTATGCTACTTTCCAGACTTTCCTCTGCTTTTTCTTATGGATTTCAATACATAAAGGCTCCTCGTAAGTCTAAAGCCCATCTCTCCTTTGCTGGACATCATAAAGTTGCTAAACCTTAAAACCTATTGTGACCATAACAGTGGCTTTGGGCTCTGTAAAAATAGGAGAGAGAGAGAGACAGAGAGAGAGAGAGAGAGAGACAATCTTTGACCCTTTAGAACATATACTAGCATTCTGGATGCTTATATCTACAGGCTGCACACTGATATATGTGAGCAAGAGTGGATTCGTCCCCTCCACACAGACAAGAGTAACTACACAGGAATTCTTGGGAAATCACAAGAAGGGTTTGGAGACATGGGTAGGGCTATATTGGATTTCAATTTAATTGGAGGATGGATCCTGACCTCTGCACTCTGGGTCGGCTGAGGACATATAGTTTATATTCCACACTTTCCAAACATTAATGAAGGAATCTCTGTTACATAAATATATGTTGTTAATAATAAAAACATTGTAATATGCACCTGTTCTATAGCCTGGTGGAAAAAAACAACTTAAGAATATATTGTGAATTTCTTTCCATATCCCTACAGGCCTAAATTGTATTTTTAAAATAGCTGCATAGTTTTCTGTGGTATGCTGGAACCATAACTCTTATAATTTTTTCCTATCTTGACATTGATGGGGAGAAAGAGCATTCTCTACCCACTCTGGGTCCTTTCTGGCTGGGCTACAAGTTAAATTGCTGAATAGCAGGAGAAAATCAAACAAAGCTTTATAAAACATGTATACATGGGAGAGACCAGGGAATTTCTCTCAACAAAGTGGTGGAGAGTCTCCTCTTATATAGACAAAGGAGGATTTGGGGGGGAGTTGGGAGTGTCAGCCATGAGGGATTACAAGAAAAGCACAGTAAGGTTATTATGTAGATTTAAGGCCTCACCTCCCACATTGACAAGTTTCTAGAGATGAGGTCATCCACCCCTCTTCCCAGTACAGAGGAGATACCTTTACAAATGGAGATTTCCCTTACAAATGTTCTGTTTGGAAAACAGAACTTTGATAGGAAAGAGCGTAACAAAGACCCTCCCTGTATATTGATACCCAGAGTCATCCAAGGTGAAGGCTCATCCCAGGGATGGGCCTTCCACCCCAAATCCCTTTAGAGAGTTGGGGGGAGGGAGGGTGAAGGTCAAAGCCTCCTTCAGAGCAAGGTAGAGAGAGAAATATCTTGAGGTGCCCAATTCTGATCCCCACAACATCTACATTGGATCTAGTTTTCTTCATTCAGTCAACAAATATTTATTGAGCCCAAGACCCTGGCATATTGAGGATAGAAACTAGAGAAATGAGACACCTTTTCTGACACTAGAATTTTGATGGTCATAAGTAGAAAACACAGAACCATATCACCATAAAACACCTGCAAGTAGCTATCGTTTTTGAAGCACTTAAGATAATAATAAAACACATTCTGAATGGGTTAATGAAATTTAAACTTCTCAAGAGCATAACGACAGTACATTTTAATGGAAAGAGGTTTCCCCTACATAAATATGTTTTTAGTAACTGGACTCTATTTAAGTAGATAATAGTAGATATAGAATTAGATATTAGTAAGTTTTTGCTATTGTTCTAGACACAGATTGCTCCACATTTTTTCCCTACTATAAACAACTCTAAGTAAGAGAGCACAGGATAAAGGTCACTTTATTTCCATCTTCCTAGCAATCAGGGCAAAGAGGGAAACAGTATTGGTCTTGTTTATTTAAAAAAAAAATAAGTAAAAGTGACAAATCCATCAAGAAGGAGGCATTTTCCCCAGATTTAAATGTTTGAAGGAACTGTGGGATGGCTTTGCATATAAGAGGAAAATGCCACATGCAAGTGATGTCTTTGGAAACAGCTTCATTAGGCTTGCTGAAAAGGTCCAGAAAATTTAAGTGCCTACTTTTTTCTATGCTTGCCCAGAGCAAAGTGGTGTAAGAGTTATGAAAACTGGACCAATAGTTTTCTCTAAAAGCAAATTATCAAAGATCCTACAATATTTGAGTGCAGTCCCATCTTCTGTATCCCAGAACTCTTTATAGATGAGCCTGGAGTTATGCTTTTAAAAGGCAGAAGATAGCAAATGTGTGACAATAGCCTCAGAACAAGCCTTGGCGAGGACATTGGATTTTGAGTCCTTGGTTAACAGCCTCATAAACGTAGAGTCTGTGCCTCATATTCCTTGGGTTGTCAAAGAGTACCAGGGCAGGGCAGGCACTAGAACCATATAAATGGAATGAACCAATAGAAAACAAACAACAAGACTTTTCTCTCTTCTGTTGTAATATTGTTTTTGAAGACACAATGCAGTTGATATTTGTTGCATACAAAAGCTCCTTTTTTTTTTTTTTTTTTTTTTTGCTGAGGGAGATTAGCCCTAAGCTAACATCCGTGCCAATCTTCCTTCACTTTATATGTGGGTCGCCACCACAGCATGGCTTTTGAGTGGTGTAGGTTTGCACCTGGGATCTGAACCTGCCAACCCAGGCTGCCAAAGTGGAGTATGCCAAACTTAACCACTATGCCAGCAGACCACCCCATACAAAGATTTCTTGAACCTATTTTCACTAACAGGAAAAATGAACTGTATATAGAGTAGGAAAATTAAGGAGACATCTTTGTATTATAAAATCCACTTTGCTATTCAGGATTTTGGTTGAAAATGGTTGACTCTGATTGACTTAAGAGGAAATGAAATTTAATGGGTGGGTATGTATAGATCACATAATCTACAGGCCAGAAAGCCAGGCTTAGGAATGGGCAGGAGCCAAAAAAGGGCTTGATAATCTAACAAGCAGAATCATATTTTAGGAAGAGCTGGCTGCTATCACCTCCAAGGCCAGCACACTCTTACTCACTCTGCTGTCACTAGACAGTGAGGTTACTTCTACCTCTTGAAGAAGAATTATTTATAAACAGTCCCTGCTCCTTTGGATCACCTCCTTCAGAATCAAAGTCCTGGGCAGAAATGTTTAATCTGTTGAATTTAGGTCTCATGATTATGCTCTGGCTGCCAAGTGTTAGGGTTAGAAGTGTTCAGATATTTTTGGCTTCTAAACTAGCAGGCAGCTGTGGTTTCCATGAAAAAAGAAAGAAAAGGATGTTCAAATATCATGTACCAAAATGACAAGGTGGGGAGGACAAACGTCCACTCTAGGTAAGAGACTGCATTGTCCAAAATCCTTCCTAGTTGGCCCCAGCCCCTACTCTCTGCTTTCTACGCACCCTGAACTTGCCTCCATAGGACCTACCATATGGTATCTAAAATGATAGTCCATGGGTCGTTTCTTTGGCTGAGATAGCAAGTTCCAAGAGAGGGGGACTACTTTATTTGCAGGCCACGCAGTATAGGGTAAAGAACATACATACTGGCTAGGACAGCACATGAAATTGAAGCGGTCTCTCCATCTCATTGAATCACAGTTTGCTCATCAGTTTCATTGGTGATATTAACACTTTACTGTTTCAAGCAATTCAATATATGTGATTATACACCTGAAACTTAATTGAATGAATAAGCTAGGCATTGTTATGTGGTTCTCTAGTTTTATTTTCAATTCTGTGGTTTATATAATGTCCTTCCAATAAATTTCTTTTCTACTTAAAGTGAAACAAAATTGGCTTCTGTTTTTGTTTATTTGCAATCAAGCTACCCAGGCCAGATGTACTCCCTCCCTCTCATTTACTGTTGAAACCCAAACCATCTTTGAAGATGGCTTAATCATATCTTTTCCATGAAACTCCTTCTTTTTCAGATATAATTATCAAGCTCTTACATTTGTTTGCTTTATGTCTTATTCAAACTTGTCACATAACTTTAACACTTCTTTGCCCTCCATTTACTTACATGTCTGTTCCCTCTCTGAGCTCTTTGAGCTTTCTGACCTATTTTTACATCCTTAGCACCTAGCTTAGCGTTTGCAAACTGGGAGTCAATAAATGCTGTTGAACCACCACAAGGCTACAGATTTCTATGTCACTGGTGCCTAATGTGGTGCTTGGCACCTATGTGGTCTCAATGATTGTCCCCTGAATTGAATGGGAGCAAGCTCTGCTTAGCTGAGGTGATAGTCATCCTCACCTTTCTGCATGGAACATTCATAGATGTTTGCAAACCATTCCTTTCCTTTATGTAGTTGGCTATAATATCTGTTTGTTTATCTATCACGTCTTCATAAAAATCATAGATTTCTTAAAGACTGAGAAAACATTTTAAAGCCATGGCTCCGCCCTGAAATGCATAACATATCCTGTGGGGTTGCTATAAATGTTAATTGAATCTAATTTGATAACTGTCAGAATTTAAACATCATGTATATTCTATCTTAGGGAATTATACGTATACCGCAGATGAAGTTAAAACCTCTCCATTGTGATCCCAGGGCTCTTGCTTTTGTGCTGTAAACATAAGATTTGCGAATTATAAGGGATCATATTGTTGCAGAGTCTTTTTTTTTTAACTAATGCAAATGTCTTTATCACTATTGAGATGCTAAAAAGCACCTTTAAAGTGAACATCTGCAAGAAAACATTCAGCTATGAGATAAAAAAAAAAGACAAGTAGATATCTATAGCTTTTTACAAATATGTTCAACATAATTTTAGCCAGACATTTAAAGTAATTGAGTTGTAAAGTTTTAATTTTCTTATCAAGTCCACATTCAAGACAATAAAGTTACCAATTAAAAAAACTACTTTTCCGATAATATGGAGATAACGTAACCTGTGTTTTCATATAGCCTAAGAAAGTTTCAACAAAGGAAAGCTAGAAAGAAATCATTTTTGCAAAAATAATTTTCAAAACTTTCTTTAGTCTCACATTGGTAAGCACATACAGAGAAGAAGGAAGACATCTAATACATTCAGACATCAGAGGTGGATACTTGTGTTTCACAAACAAGTGGTTCACTTAGAATTGATCCAAAATCATTGAATATGCATCATACTTGATGTTTCAATTGTTCCCTTAAAATACAAATTGGAAAATGTAATAATTCTCTGACTTAGTTCACCCCTGCTGCTATTGGGTGACATTTCAAATTATATATTTGTCATTCTTTTCCTTGCCTTTTGTGGCACAAATAGATTGTGCAAAGTAAAGAGGATACATTTTAAATCTTAGGTATACCCTTTTAGAGGATTTTCATAATATTTGTCATTGCATTTTAATTGGCGGTAATAACAGGTATGAATAAAACATTTACAGTTGCATAGGACACACATTTTCAATTCTGACTCAGTCTCTCTCTCTTTACTCCTCCTCCCTCTCTCCTTCCAATACAGTCATTTTCCAGGTTGTCAAAAGATAGATGGTCTCCAGAGCTAATTTGTCATAAAAAGTAAGATCAAACCAATAGGAAAAAGAAAAATACAAGGAGCTTGTGCGCAGAGCCAAGCAGTGCAAGAGTCAGTGGCAGTTTCGCTCAAGTAATCTGACAGACTTCATTTGTCCCCTTTTTGAGCTAGTCATGGAGTCACATGTCATGACTTCCCACCGTGCTCCCACCTCTGCTCCAGGTCCTACCTGCCGAGGGAACCACTGAGACCAGAGAGCATCTGAGAATTTCCAAAATGAATTTGACTTTTAGGAGCTTCTGAAAAGGAATGCTTCTCTGCTCATCTCTCTGCCAAAGAGCTGTCACTTTCTTGGAAAGTTAAATTTGTCACAGGGAAAAAAATTTCACCATAGCCTGTTTAAATAAGTTAGGGAGTAGAATCTTCTCCCCAGTGCTTTTTCCACAGCAAGCAAATGTATCAATCACTTTATTCTCTGAAATAACAATTTATTATCCATGCAGGAGGCCTTAGATTCAATCTGCACAGTGTTCTGAGTGTCGCATCAGATACTAAGACCTGTCATCCGTCTTTATCAGGGTAATCACTCTGCTCTTGTCATCAGTTTTTAATAATAAAACTATTTATTACCTCAATAATTATTTATGACAAGAAGTCTGCCATTGGCATCATGAATAAATATTGATAAATTGCTTGGCTAATAAACTGGTACGGTTTAAGTGGCTTGGAGAATGTGGAAATGAGAGTGGTATTATTACATAGAGTTATTACAAAGAATTGTGAAATGTTTATCTGCTATTGAAAAGATTATATTTGCCCAACAGGAATCCCATGAAAAGAAAGTGAAAAACATAATTTGCAAAAGGACAAAGATTCAGCATGAAAGACTGAAGAACCAATATTAAACCACACACACAAAAAACCCCACAGAATTTTCAGGCATCTTATCTAGATGCCAAATTAAACTAAATGAATTGGACGCAGTTTGAGGCATTGTTAATATATGTATTTTTAAAGTGGAAATCAGAAATTTGGAAACTATGTTAAAAACATTTTTGTAAAAGTTGAGATCAGCTCCCAAGAATCACAGATTTTTTAAAAAATGCCTTTTATGACAGGCTGGAAACACGAATTTGAAATGGGAGTCTGAAATAGCACTAAATCTCATCCTCTGATGAGCTGCTGGGAACACACAGATATAATCTTTACTTACAGAGACTATTTCCCTTGGGCCAATTTTCTGGAAATCACAAAGGACTCAAAGCATGACTAACAGTTACCTGGTCAGTGATGCTGGATAATAGGATATTCAACTTAAAAGTCAGAGTAGCACCAAAGTCACTTCCACAAGATGACTGGTACAGACCTCTTAGCCATCCCGACTGCATGGCATAGTGGGTGCAAAAGAAAAATAGAAGCTAGGAAAGAGGCAGTTAGGGGCAGTTAAGAGATATTCTATTTTAAAAAATACAGGCAAAGGTAGAGCACACTATGGGAACTTACTGAACAGAAATTGCAGATTCCATTCAAGTTATGCCCAAGGTAGGCTGCTGGAGTTGAAAGAAAACAGGAGTGGAGCTCCATGAACACAGCAGATCTTAGGGAGAGTTGCCCTAAAAGCAGACTCTGAAAGAAGGATTTGAATGCAAATAGTGAATCTGGGAGGTGATCCTAGGAAGCACCAGGAAGGGAATGGGCAAGTGAGACAGGGAGAGGAGGTCGGTAAAGGGTGCATTATTGAGCTGGTTACTGCTGTGATGAATTGAGGTTTATTCCCACTGGAGAACTCTAAGGGTCAGTCTAGAACATGATTCAGGAAGGAAACTGGGCTGTTTATTCTCCAAATCCCAGCGACAGGCGCCAAGAAAACATACACAGTCTGCCACAGCTTCTTTTACAACAGATCAACTGAAAATTACAAAATTGGATTTTTCCAAGAGTCTGGTGGGATTAAAAAACAGGCCCATGCAAATAAGGCAGATGAAGGAAATAATAAAAAAAAGTATCATGGACAGGTCTTTCTCTTGAGTGTCTTGCAAGGAGATGGAGTAGTTCAAATACACGTGGAATCAGTTAAATGTATGTGTGAAGAATGGTCATGGAAAAGCAGCAAATGCAAACTTGACTATTGGCAGAGAATTCAGAAAGTGGTCACTCAGGCTAAGGCATAACCTGCCTGGGTTTGACTCTCAGCTCTAGAACATAATTTCTATAACCTTGGGAAGGTCATCACTTCTCATGTAGATTATGGAGAGGATTCAATTAAGTAAATTATAGAAAATGATCAACACATACCTGATCCTGAGTAGGTACTTAGTAATGTTAGCTATTAATAGTGTTATTATTATTATTAGGCATGCCCTGTTGAATCCAAACTTAGACACAAGACAGACATGACTAATTAGGTACACTGTTTGATCTCTGAGGTTGCCTGGACATCCACTGGCACCCTGGATGGTTTGCAAGAATAATTTGCAAGAAAGAACCAGTGTGTTCTGCAGACCCCCGCTGATATTTGGAACAGATAGGATGAGGGTAGAGTGGGGAAAATTTTTGAAAGTCAGAAGGAATGACTTAATAACCAGAGGCATTAAGTGGATTGTTTTAGACCTGAATAAATTCAAAAAATTTAGATGTGGAAACATATTAATCATAATTTTATATGTAGTTACTTCAACTTCACTTATTTTTTATGGTCTCCTATGCATCAGGTATTATATAGGGCACTGGGGTTGCAGCAAACAAATCCCCTGCCCTCAAAAAGCATACATTCTCATAGTTCAAGACAGACAACAAACCCGTGATTACAAGAATGAAATTAACAGTACAGAATGTTGAAAGGTATCGAACAAAGACATTCAGTGAAACCTAGGGGAATAGGCAGGTATCTTAGTTAGTAATTCTTTCCATCAATATTCAGCCCCTAATATGTGCCAAATACTGTGCCAGGCAGTGTAATACATCGGTGAGGAAAAAAAAAAGATTCAATTTCAGCTGTAGTAAATTACACTATGAGAAGGTCAGTCTAAAAAATGATTAGGAAAAAGCACATCACTGCAGAAATCGTGATGGAGCTGGGTGCTGAAGGGGGAAGAGGACTTTATAGGCAAAGTCAGGAAGAAGAGTGGTTCAAGCAGAGAGAAGAGTGTGTACAAACACCTTGCAGCAGAAGGAAATGAGGCAGGCCCTCAATCTTCAAAGAAGGCCCATGTAGCTGAGCATGGAGAGCAGGCACATGAAGAAGGTTGGCAAACAGCAGACCACCAGGGGCCTTGAAAGCCAGGTTCAGCTTGTGGTTTTATCCCGAGAGCAAATGGGAGATGCCTGGAGGTTTTGAGGCCCAGGGTGCATGACAGATCTGCTTTAGGAAACAGATGACTCTGGTTACAATTCAGAGACTGCTTCAGCAGGGGCAAAGGAGAAGACCCATCATTAAGCTGTGGCAATCATCCACGTGAAGGCTGATGGAAGTGACATTAGGCTCGAAAGAATACTGGAGAAATTGGGTGAAGAGCAGTGGAAGCAGACTAGGCAGAAGTAACCAAGCTAAACAGGAGAGTGTGATCATTTTGAGAAATGCAAAGATAATCCACTACTGCTGGAGAATTGAGCACCAATGAGAGAGTGTTGTAGAGCGTGAGATCTCTGCCAGATTCTGGAGGGCCTAATGAAAATGTTTTAAGGACAAAGGCCTTTATTCCAAGCACAATTAAAAGATTTTAAGAAAGATTTTTGAAAGATCACTGGGTAAAGGGACAAAGATAAAAACCAACAACTAATTCCATGGGCAGATGATGAGACTGCTGCTCTATGATAAACTCTTAGTCATTTTGATATGTCAAAAGTCCTTTTGGAAAATGCTATCAGCCAAGCACTTAGGAGTCTTCAACAATCCATCTGATATCATAGTGCCTGACACGGAGCAAGTTCTGCTGGAAAAATATTTGTTGGATTTATACTGACTGACGAAGATCTGATGACGCCCAAATTGGCCCTGCCAACTCCTTATGGTCCAATGCCTTCCCCCATGTTGAGATCCAGGCCATAGCTACATGATTGACTGTAGCCAGTCAAGTGTGAAGACAAGGCTGGAACTTGGTTCTACCACAGTCGGAGCTGCCATTTTGAGTATGAATTTTCAATTACATAGACTAAATGTACTCACATAAGCCACTTAAAGAAAATCAGAAAATCATCCACTTGTATAGAAATCACAATATTCTCCATGGTTTCTTGAATGGATTACTTGTTTTTCTGTGTTTGTTTGGTCTGTTGGTTGTTTCTTTTTGGTGAGGATTTCTTGCTTCTCTGTCCCAATCACCCTCAAGATTCTGATGTCAGAGATGTGGGAATGGCTTAGGTATCTGCATTAAAATAAAACTCCCCAGATGACAGTGACACACATAAGTTTGTCAGCCTTACCCACTATACATTAAGCATTTAATTAAATTGAAACAACATGAGAGAGGGTACCTTAGGCGTTTGTTCATTCAACCAGCATGTATTAAGCATCTGCTCTCTTGCTATCTGTAGCCATGATAGTGGGTGAGATGAACCAGAAATAATTTGCATATGAAAAAGAGAAAAAAGCTGAATATAGAGCCCAGAGGAAGATAATGCCTATTGAGAGTGGACAAAGGAGGAGATGGAGGAGGAAAAGTCAGAGAGATGGGAGGAGAACCAGGCAAGAATGAATCTGTCAAATACTTCATAATAGTTACAGCGCTTTAATAATTCTTCATTTCTGCTTTTATCATTATTCAGCCAAAATGTTCATAAACATTGTGAGATGGGCCTAATTTACATATTCTGCCAATTATCTGTATTTATGGATAACCACTTGGAGGTTTTCCCCCATTACCCCGAATAATTGAGAATTGGCTATAGAAGCAGTTTCCCTTCCCTCCAGAATAAATGTGCTGTATTTATATTATCCATTACCAGGTGGCAGACGTAATGTTCAGTGATGTGTGTTACTTATCTGAAACTTGAAACTCCTTTCAAGGTTCAAGCTCACCAGTTAATAGAAGATAATCTGTATGGAGCATAAATTTCAAGGAGATGTCTACAATATGTCTTTCATGAGCCTCCTGTTTGCCAAGATAGCTCTTGCCGAAGTTGACTTTATTAGTAGCAACCATTTGCACTAGGATGCCTGTGACAATGATAAAGCTTTTACATTAGATGAATTATATTGGACATATTCTATTTTTTCACATTTGTCTGTTTACTAACAGACCTTAAGATAGAAAGCTTTCAAATCATTTGGCAAAATATAATTAAGAATCACTCAGACATGTAATTTAATCAGGAGAATAAGAAATACATAAGGGTTATAAATGGTTTCACAAATGACTTTAGAATTCTTATTCATACTAATTCTTTTGTGATGCAGATTAGGGAATGAGTTAGATGGATTTTAAATGTTTGGTTTTCATAGAATTTTAATTAATGAAAATAAAATCTGTGTGGTTAACCTAAGTATACAAAGAAAACAATTATAATTGAATCTCTTTAATGTCCAAGCTTCTGAATTGTGTCTTAGTATTTTGAACATAAGGAGGTTTCACACTGAGATAATAACATTAGTAGATATGGAATGTCACTTGTGGGACTATGTTTTAATATTGTCTTTATTCCCCCAAATCTCATTTTGAATGACTCTTCTATTATGTAGATTTTTAGATTATGGACATTCTTGTTTATTTCTTTGTCATCCTTTCAAAGCATCTGACAGCACAGATCATTTTATGTTAATTCTAATTCTGCTTTTCAGAGAAAGGTAAACTATAGTCCTGTTTCCTTCTTCCTATGACAAAAAATTGCTTTTGATATCCAATTCTCCTTTGTTAAATCAATCAGATTTGATCACTGAAGCAGGAAAAATAGACATATAGTTCAAATTTGTATTGAAAACATTATCTTTTCTAATTTTAAATACATAATCAGAGGAGGAACAATATCTTGAGAAACCAAACCTCTAGTGATGGTCTGAGTATGGTTGTGATGGGAAAGTATTCAGCAAATGTTTCAGAACCCGTCAGCTCAACTCGGTCAAACATAGCCACACCATCTGGCTACATGGTTTATGGATGCAATCCAATATGACACAGGGAATTGTCTAGACACCCTGATGCTCAACATGACCCACATTTTTAGTCTAAGACATTCTATAATGATTCTTTTGTGATTCACTATGGTTTAGAAGAAGTTTGGGCCTCTTTCATGACATACTTCTCTTTCCTTGTTTTATTATTGCTAAAGTATGTCTATCTCTACCTACCAGATATATGGCAACTTAATGGAAAGAACATTTTCTTTGGAAGCCAGCAGGCTTAAATTTGATTTCAAGCTCTGCCCGCTACCAGTCATGAGATTTTGGTTATTTTTTTCTACTTCACTGGGCCATTGTTCATCATTGGTAAAATCTAGAAAACAGTTGGAAGCTAGAGGTTCATTTCACTTTTTATACATGACATTCAGGTCAACACAATATGTTATGACCACAAGTAAAACAGGAAACTCAGTCATCTAGTTAATAACACAGAGTCCAAATAAACACATATAATATCTAACATCAAGCAAAGCAGTTGACACAAAGCTCATGTACTTTATTCTAAACAAAGTGTTAGAATCACTCTTATCAACACAGTTTAAGAACTCTTGACTTAATATTAGCTGAAAATAAATGTTGATTTTGCAAAGATTATCCATTTTTTAAAGTAAAACTGAATTGAGTTAAAAGAGATAGCTAACTTACATTAAGGTTTTCCATTAAACTTCAGTATGTTAGTTTATATTATTTAGAAAATTACAGTAGTTCTAAATCATTTTGGATCATTTAGAATACAACAATAATTCCAAATATATTTTTTGGAGGTAATGAACGTATGTAATAATTTTCTATTTTAGTAAATAGTATACAGATTTGATATTTAAGGGATGTATAATTCCAGAGATTTATAAAATGTCATCACTCACTGAATAACAATCTTTTGAAATTTCTGTAAATGAGGAAAGAAATGACTTTTTTTTTTGGCTAAGGAAGATTCGCCCTGAGCTAACATCTGTGCCAGTCTTCCTCTATTTTGTATGTGGGTTGCCGCAACAGCAAGGCTGCCAACAAGTGGTGTAAGTCCGTGCCCAGGAACTGAACCCAGGCCGCTGAAGCAGAGCATGCTGAACTTAACGACTAAACCATGGGGCCAGCCCCAAAGAGTATTTTTTTTTGGTAGGCAGAATAATGGTCTCCCAAAGATGCTCATGTCCTAATACCAGGAAGCTGTGACTATGCTACTTTGTATGGCAAAAGGGAATGAGGGTTGCAGATGGAATTAAGGTTGCTAATCAGATGGAATTAAGGTTGCTAATCAGCTGACTTTTAGAGAGGGAGATTATTCTGAATATCTGGGTGGGCCCCATGTAATCACATAAATTATTAAAAGAAAATAGGGAGGTAGAAGATTGGGCCAGAAGGATGTGACTTGAGAAAGACACAACCTAGCAGAGCTACCATTGATAGCTTTGAAGATAAAGGAAGAAAGCCACTAGTCAAGAAATGTGGCAGCTTCCAGAAGCTGGGAATAGCCTTCAATTTATAGCCAGCAAGAAAACGGGACTCTAGCCCTACCACCACAAGGATCTGGATTTTTCTAACAACCAGAATGAGCAGGAAACAGGTTCTCCCCTAGAGACTCTGGAAAAAATGTAGCCTGCTAATACCTTGATTTTAGTCTGGTGAGACCCACAACGGGCTTCTGATTCACAGAAACTTAAGATAATATATTTGTGTTATTTAAGCTACTATGTTTGTGGTAATAGAAAATATAATAGAAAATGAATACAGTCCTTAACAGACAAACTAAAGATTTGTATAATTGTATCACTCTGATAAAAATATTTTGAAATTTCTAAAAATGAGGCAAAATAAGACTCTTTTACTCCTTTTCAGTGTTCTTTTGCATAGGTAGAAAGAATGCCTTCTGGTTCACAGAGTTATTTTATCTGTTGATTTAGTAAATGTTTGCTGAGCATCTGTTAGGCGTAAAGACCTCACAGGTGTTAAAACAATACTAGCATTTGGAATACAGAGCGTGACAGTAGATCTGTGATCATACAACACCTCTAATGCAAGGTAGGTGTAATAATTCCTACCAGGGCAGTAGTAGCAGGGAAGAGGAAAGGTCATTTCTGTTTGGGATTATCAGGACAGTCTTGAGCAATCAGGCAGCTTTTGCAGGCATATTGAAGAATTACTAGGGATTTATCAGATGGAGTTAGATCGGAAGGCTGTACTAAGGAGTAAGAATTAAAGAACTATGACATCAGTTGGAAATATGCAGATCTATTTCAATCTGATTTACCGACATCTTTTACTTTCTGTTTAAATTACATTGGCAACATCAACGAAAGATTTCTATTTATACACTTTTAGTGAGAGGGCACTCAGTACTTCAAAAGACAGCTGATTCCATTGTCCAACAGTTCAGATAAACTATTAACTTCTTTCTTAGTATGAACTGAATATACCCCCCTCTAATTTCTAGCCGCTGGCTTTAGTTTCACGGACTAGAACATTTGAATATACATATTATCCAACTTTCTCAAAATTGTCCTTCAGATATTTGAAAATACTTCGCAGTTTTTTTTTGTGTTTCTCCTTTCAGACTAAATGCCCCCAATTCCATCTGCCAACACTTAATATAATGTTGGGCACATGCCACTATCGTGGTCATTCTTTCCTGGATATTCTCCAGTTTAGAACATTATCTCTTAGAATTGTAGTATCAAATCATTTTTGAGAATATTAAGGAAGAAAACTGGTTCCTGTAGGCTGTATATAGGAATTTCCAGGTAACTGAAATATAGAGACCTTGATAATCTGTCAGATCAACACGGAATCTAATTGTCTCAGCTTCTACCTTCCTTTGTTTTAATAACCTGGTTGTCTTGGACATCTAGACATACAATAGAATCTTTTTTTCCCAATAATTGAGGTTAATTTTCTCTAAACACAATAATGTTGCTGATTTTAACCATTATACACTGAAATATTTCTAAAGTAAATTAGAGATGTTTTATGTCTTCTTAAGACACAATTGAGTCAATAAGACAGGCATGGGTTTATATTGTGGTCCCCCCTAATGCTGGCTAGCTGTGCAATCTTGGTTAAAAGTCTTAATTACTCTGAGCCTAAGATCTATCATCTATACGAAAATGTATAGACTTGTTTCATGGAGTTGTAGTAAAAAGTACATGAAATATTCTATTTAAATTGCTTAATAAGAGAGTGTTACACGGTAGATTCTCAACACAGGTTAATTCTCTTTATTCTTAAACAGAATACATTGATGATCATTTTCCTTTACTTCCATGAACAAAATCACTTTATATATATTTACATATGATAAAATATAATGCATATTATAGATAATTTGCTTATATGTTAAAACTTTTGGGCAAATGGAAAATACGGCCATTGAATCATTTATCTACTTTTTGCTCATCTATTCTCAACAGAAGAAGTACCTATAAAACACTACTAGAAGAAGTTCCTACTCAACATTCTATCTCATTTCTCAATTGTTCATATAAGGAGATGGCTCTGCTATGGTGCCCTAGTGACCTTGCACATATCCACATAAGCCATGCAGACAAAGGCTTGAACCGCAACTGATATAAGTCTTGGAAGAAGACTTTGTGATCCTTCTGGGACACTCGAGGATGGGAGGTCTGTAAGAAGTTTCTTTGAGGCCATTGCCCATTTGTCCTCATATTGCGCCTGCGAGGATCTCCTAAGACAGTTTCCCATTGCCTCCTGGGAACTGGCAAGGTATGAGGCTGTCTGTCTTGTTCTCCTCATAATAGTCTGCAGAATCTAAAACTGCTTAGATGCAGACTAGAATTAGCTCTTCAACAACTGGATATACTGCAAACTGTGCTGCAGTCATCCAGTCCCTTTTTATCGATGTTCTTTTTGGTATGTGGCACATGGACCATGGGGAGCTGGCACACTGGCTTTTCTTCCTTTCACTTTTTATGTAAGTAATGCTAAATATAAAAGTGGCTCATTGTAACTTTATTGGTCAAATTAGTCAGACCTTGGCCTTGTCTTGTGTGTGCTTGACCAGTTTGTAGGCAGAAAGATAAAAAAATTGAAAATGCCAAAAATAATCACTTATACCCAGAAAAGTCTTCAGAATCACTGCTATCTAGAATAACTAAAAAGATTTCATTGTATAATATAAAATTTCATTTAGAAGAACGTAATTTTGAAAGTAGGCAGAACTACTGCTGGAACATAAACATAATTTTTATTCTGTGTTAAGATAAATAGAAAGTTACTTATTAGTCTTTCATTGCGTCTGTTTGGTTTTTTTTTTTCCACTGTTAACTGGCACGTCTTACTTCTATAAAACCCTTCATTTTCCTTCCCATTAATTTGTTGTGACTCTCTTAGGTGGGGAAATCAAATAACTAAGCTTGATAAGATTAGATAATGCCAAAGTGAATCTACTACTTCTGAAGGGGAACCATATGAATTCTCTCTTCTGTTGACAGACACAGGATCAGGAAAAAAGGCTAGTGATCTTTCCAGTAGTGTTTGTTCTAAGTTGGCTCTCACACAAGATTTTTACTTACTTTTGACACTTGAATTGTTCCCTAAAAAATATTTTTGAAACTCATCCTTTGCCCAACTTCCCAGAACACTTTTTTTAAAATACATATTTTCTACGAACAAACAAAACAATAGATAAATGTAGCTTAACATGGAGGCAGTATAACATACGAGTGAAAAACACTGACTCAGAGTTCAGACTAATGCAAGTTCAAGTTTCACCTCTGCTCAGAGTCAGGTTATGACCTTGTCCAAGCTATTTAACTGCTCTGAGCATCAATTCTCCTGTGTGTTAAGTGAGAATAAGTAATACCTACTTCAGGAAGTTGTTATAATAATTAAATGAAACGTTTCTCTCTGCAATTTGAACTCAGCTTTCTCTGCTTTGCTAAGTTACTAATGTCCCATCTGGTTTCCATTTTCCCAAAAAGTGGCATCTTTTGATGGTGTTTTTTTCTTCTCCAATACTTTGCCTTTTTGGGTTCATATCTGTTTAGGGGCTGAAGATGTCAATATAAATGTGGTATTCAATTGACCATGTTTAAGTGCAAGGTTAATAAGTACTTTTAAAGAAAACTCAAAAGTCCATGGGAAAAATAGAGAAAAGAGTAACAATCTCTGCCTGGTTGAATCTGGGAATATTTTAGTAAATCAGAAACAATTGTGTTGAGTTCTGCAGGGTGAACTGGGGTTAGACAGACTGAAAATTGGGTAAGAAGCAGAGGCATTGCCTAATCATTTGGGGAATGAAGCTTCAGTGAGACAAGAGCTATATGCATGGAGTACGCATGGAAAGTTCTAGGGGATATGAAGTGTTCAGATTTTATTCTCTATGCCCGTGGAAATCAGAAGAGTGGGGGTGATATAGTCAGATTTACATAGTAAAATAGCAATTCTTAAAACATTTTGAAGAAGAAATCAATGAGAGAGAAAATGCAGGTGCAGAGAATAGATAGGTAAGAGGCTGTTGAAAGAGACCAGACCAGGAATGAAGAGGGCTCAAGTACACAGTCTATCTGATTAGCATCACAAATTTGATTTTTGGTGAACTTATTTTGTAATCTTAGGAGTCTTTCAGAGTAATGTGTTTCTCTGTCAGACTTAGTTCATTTCTTTTGGTTTTTTTTATCCCTCCTCCCTCTACCACTCCCATCCTAAATCCATCTCCTCTATAAATCCTTTCCAGGGATGTAAGAGCACATTGATGCTAATTTATCTTGACCCTGTGGTCACCCATGTTATTTCATAGTGTTAAACAAATTTTCAGCTCTTGCTACCATGAACATGAGATGATATGCATAAATCCCCAGATTTGCTTCTTCCCCTATTACCCCCAAACACTTATCTCTGAAATTGGTACTGAATTGCTGATGCAATCACTAAAACCCAGCCCCTGTACAGAATTCCAGATGGTACACATGGCTTTTTATCTCCTATTGGAAAATGGCATATTAAGGGCAAGTTTACGCCTACATAAAATTTCATTGGCAAATTATTTGACACTCAGATAACTGATTAAATTAATTGAGCTTTTAATCTACATTTTTAAATGCAAAACAGTCTATTTGATCTCTTTTGAAATCTGGATATTTAAAAGTAAAGCATTTTTGCTTTTCCTCAAACAAACCATTAATTTCTCAAACATAACTAACTGGCCAACAAGGTATCATAAGAGATGAATGCCAGTTTTATGAAAGTTTACACTCTTGTAGGCTGAAATTACTTTGACATTTATTATTCTCAATAAGCCACACACTTTGGATCTTAGGCCAATAGTGTACTGTTTATGGTGTATATATTTTTAAGATTTCATGAAATAATACGGGGCTTACTTGTGGTACTTATTTATAAATCAGAACTCAATCATATTTGAGTTCACATACACTCAAAAAGTAGAGATTCCTTTAGTTGCTGGAACTCTTGAGGTAGATCTATGTTCCCAGAACAATTTTAAAAAATTGCTAATAATTCACAGTGGGTGATTTAGACATCTGGTAAACCTCAGCCCAGATTAAAAATAATTCTTTCCAACATCTGTGATACTTTGCTCTAATTATGTCAAAGTAATATAGAAATAGTGGATGAAAAAGAAAGCCTCCCAGGAATTGAGGTCATAAGGGACATTATAAGGTGTTTGGGTTTTTTTTTTAATTAAAGTATTTGATTGTTTTCACAACAGTTGCTTTCCTGGTAGGTGACTTTTCCTAAGAGGACATCTTCCTGGAAAGATGGCTTTGTGAAGGAATGCTCTAAGGAAAAATAACAGCTGTGCATAAACCTGAGATTTCCCTTATCTACCAAATGCTAATTTTTTAATAGCACGTGCTAGACAGAAGAGAGTAAAAGTATGATTTATAAATGAAAGGTGTGGCATGGTCAGGTCTCTTAGTTCACACAGTGTTTAAACATAACTTGACCTTCACAAATTGAAAGATATGAATGAGTTATGAACCTGGGAGACTGGAATTCTCTATTGATAATGGTCATAGGTTTGAGTAGCTTGAGTCTGAGTCATGGACCACTGGGGGAAATGAGGACACATAAATCGAATGGCTCTACGGACACTATCACAGCTAAAGTGCTTTAAGTAACAGATTGAATTTAAGTTTGGTTGGGGAGAGGTTACATATTGGAGGTCATTCAATCAGCTAAAATTTAGGCCTGTTAGTCAGCGTCTAAATAGTTGATGTGATCCAATCATGAGGCACTAATCATTTTGGTGGCAACACACTTTAGGTTTTTTACAATTACATCATTAGGAATTAGGTGTCTCTATATGTGTGCTTCTTTTCTCTGCCTAATGCCATGGTTTCATATATGGTATGTTATGTGGCCTTATCATGTGATGACTTCTTTATATTCTAATGCTAAGAGGGAAATATTTATTTTATTAGTAAATTGTCTTTTTTGTATACTTAAACAATACTGAAATAATTGATTGCTTTTGTTCAACATCTTTAACCAGATTTATAATTCTGATAATGTACTGCTTGCAAGTATGACTTTATTCCTTAAATATAAATATTATTTTGTTTTCTGAATAGATTTACTATAGAAATCCTCTAAAATGAATGTGTAGCAAAATTGTTGCTATATAAATTTAAACTTAAGTACTCTTTGCTGGTAAGTTAATGTAGACTAATTGAAGTAAAATAAAAAATTACATGGTTTATATTACAAACGTTAGTGTCAGTGATGACAATCCATATATGTCATATGTAAGAGGTTAATAAAAACTAAGTAGTTCTTTTGTTTATTTATTTAAGGGAATGCCACCTGTTGTGACCTGGAGAGATTTAATTTCCCCTGGTGATTGAGTTGCTGTCATCTCCTACACTTCAAGTAGCTGGATCTTTATTGGTATGTGGGCTTTACTGGAATGGCACTGATAAATGTGGAATTACAGGGTAAAACTGTAAACAGAACTCAGCTGATTGAAATTCTATAACTCTAGAATTTTGTCAGGGTTGAAAGGAACTATAAACACATCCAGGCAGGATTATCCCTAAGTGTTTGCCACAAATGCTATTTTCTTAGCCTATTAATAGATGTTACCATAAAGAAACAGAGGACAGTATGTCACCAAATGAGGTGTATTTAAGGATATTTAAGGAAAGCTGAATCTGTTTCTTTACTCTACAATCTCTCAGTGCTTACACAATGATCAAGGGCCTTGTGAAGATTTGAGTGAGTACAGATTACTCAATAGTACATAAATTTCTTTCTCTCCCCTCTTCCATCCATTTTCACTTTTATAAGATATTTCATGGGATCAGCAGTTTCTGGAATGCACCTAGGTAAAGCCTGATTTTTATCTAACTCAACTTTACAGGTAATGAAACACTCCATACCTGTTAAGAAGTGAATTTGTGGGAGGATGGAAAGAACCAGGTGCGTGGAAAGATATAAAAGGCAAAGAACTTGTGTTCTTATGAGGAACATAAGACCTGAGACATAAAGCTCATATTGTAATAAATCAGTCAACACAAGGCCTTGGTGGCTGTGGTAGAAGGCAAAATAAGAGTGTGCCATGCTGATGCCTGATATAAATATCAAACTCAGGAGAGTAAGATAAGAAACAAGATTGATTTAGCAGATCCAAGAGCTTGAAGCTAGAGTGAGACACAGAAAGGGATAGGACATTGGACATCACTGAAGTTTAAGGAGGGGGCAGAATATGATGGTCTCTGACTCCATTTGTATCATAATAATTAGAACAATTTAAGATTTAATATAGAGAGTCCCTTTTTATTTTATTTTATTATTTATTTTTTTGCTGAGAAAGATTAACCCTGAGTTAACATCTGTGCCAATCTTTCTCCACTTTATATGTGGATCACCACCACAGCATGGCTGATGAGTGGTGCAGGTCCACACCTGGATCTGAACCTGTGAACCCGGGCTGCTGAAGTGGAGTGCGCCAAACTTCCCTACGCCATGGGTCTGGCCCCAGAAACTCCCTTTCTATATTCTGTTTACTGTAAAAAAAAAAATAGCTTTCTTTCCTTCACTATCAGGCAGAATGTTCTTGAGTTAGAGAGAGGGGAACTATGATTTTTTAGGAGGGGCACATGTTAGAGGTTAAAGGGGCCCCATCCTCTTTGGAGAGAAGAGGACTCCAATTTCAGATCAGGGTTGTACTCTCTATAAGTCCCTTTCTAGAAGTGGAGCATGGACTGCCCACGATCTGACAGGAAGAGGCTTCCCTCCTTACTTTCTACCAATTTAATTATGTTGGTCATTTTTTAAATTTTCTCTTTCCTTTTTCTTCTCTTTTTCCTTTACTCTCTCTGCTCTTCTTACTTCCCTCCTTCCTTCCTGCCTGCCAACCTGCTTGCCTTTCTTTTAGACAGATAATGAAATCACTACCCTATCCTTTCATGTATGTGTACATATGTTTGTTTGCTTGTCCTGGTGCTTATCAGCACGGGAACTAATTCTTCAGGAGTAATTCTAAATTTCCATGGAAATGTGCCCAAATGCTTATAACAAAGGAGAAAGTTCAAATGATTGCAAATTTGGAAAGCTTGGAAGTCTGGTAGATTTTACAGATGTAAGTGAATTTATACATTCTCACAGCCAAGTGCACTTGGGATGTGTGTTGTTATCTATTTTATTTTCAACATTCTGGCCAAATACAATTGTAAAGCAATACAAACCACATAAATAACATTACAAGGCCTTCCAGGGTCTTTCTTTAATCAACTGGGGAAATTGGAAACAATATTATATCTTCCTTCTTCTTCTTAACCTTTTTAGGACATCTCATTCTTTCTAATACACATATTGTTTTTTTACTGTCAGCAAGCATGAGTATAATACACAGCATAGTTTGGAGAAACAAGCCTAGTTAAGTCATCGTTCTAAGAGGAATTGCTGTTGTCCATTCTTCTCATTCTGGGCATCTGGTCCTGTGGTTGGCAAGTCATTGCCACACATTAAAAAACAAAAGTTGAAGGGCTGGCCCAGTGGCATAGTGGTTGAGTTTGCATGCTCTGCCCTGGAGTTCACAGGTTCAGAACTGGCATGCAGACCTACACCACTCATCAAGCCATGGTGTGGTGGTGACCCACCACCAAAAATGTCAAAAATGGAGGAAGACTGGCAGAGATGTTAGCTCAGAGGTTCAAGGAAAATCTTCCTCAAGCAAAAAGAGGAGGATTGGCAACAGATGATAGCTCATCAACAAATCATTGATTCATGTAGTCAACAACAGTTTATTATTTATTATTAAGCAACTTTATGACCTAGGCATTGGTGTGACTCCAATTGTCATGGAGACTATTTTCTAGAGTCAGGGAGATAATAGGCAAAGAGAGAAATGAATAAGATAATTTTGTATGGTGATGAATATTGTGAGGATAATGACAATAGAGGGGCATTGGTCCATGGAGAATGATCGGGATGGGGTGTGGGTGGCAGGAACATCTTAGTCTGGGTGGCTAAGAAATGTGATATTAAGAAGGTGACTGTCACCTAAAATGCAGAAGGAACTAGCCATAAGTATCCTAGGTAGAGAAAACACAAGTTAAAAGGTCCTGGGCCAGCCCGGTGGCACAGCGGTTTAGTCCGCGCTTGGCAGCCCGGGGTTCGCAGGTTCGGATCCCGGGCGCCCGCCGACGCACTGCTTGTCAGCCATGCCGGAGCGGCGTCCCATATAAAGTGGAGGAGGATGGGCACGGATGTTAGCCCAGGGCCAGTCTTCCTCAGCAAAAAGAGGAGGATTAGCAACGGATGTTAGCTCAGGGCTGGTCTTCCTCACCAAAAAAAAAAAAAAGGTCCTAAGGAAGCAATAAGTATCTTGCATTAGGAAGAGGAAGTCAAATAAGCGTGGGCCAAACCATGGAGGCACCGGGGAGCTATTTCAAGGAGTCGATCTAATTCTATGTGCAGTAGAAATCCCTGGGAGGGCTTTAAGAAGTTGAGGGACATGATATGATTTATCTTTTTAAAAGAGTTTATTTAGTTTCAGATCTACCTCATACATTTTGGAAATATATTTATGTCTGGAATACATAAAGAAACTATAAATGATTATTTGAGAATAAAATGCTTATTATAGAGAAAGAACTGTGTATCAGTTAGTCCTTTGTGGTGGGAACATATATAAGGACACACATTTAACACTTTTCAAATCTAATATGCACAAATTATTCACATTTTACTATCAATGAAATCAGAATGTGTTAAAATTGATAGCATGTCAAAGTTAAATTCACAGCATATTGTTCTTTCTTAGAGGTAAGTAAACACTCATTGATTTCACAATAGATATCATCTTATATTTGATGCATTTTTGTACACGGGCATGTGTGTATACTAATATTTATTGTTTAATATGTTGTTCTAGGCAATATTCAAAGTGCTTTACATATATTAACATTTTTTTTCGAGTGTATTCTCGGAGAGCACCTCTCTTCATGTGTTTCAGGTGGTGTTATTCTATCATCCACTCTGTCCATTCTGAGGCGGACGTGTGACCAAGGCCCAGGGCATGGACTTTCAGTGCTAAAACTGGGACAGTCACAGAAAACTGGGATGACTGGTCGCTCTATCCATTCTCTTATACCATAATGGATCCTGAAATGGGCAAACAACCCAGATTGAGCCAATCAGAGTTCCCTCTGGGACTTTTATTAGTTCTATTAAATCATGTATGCTTTCTTTTTGAACTGAGAGATAGAGATAAGGTCATTGTATGTTTGGAGTAGTCAATCACCATCATTGCAGACACTGAATAAGACTCAACTTAGAATAGAAACCAATAGAAAAGAAGAAGAGGTGGTAGTCTGATAGAAAAATAGTGTCCAGATGGTATCCTTTGAGTTTCTCAATGAAGGCTTACCTGCAGCCTTTTTTTATATTTGGCTTATTAGACAATAAATTTTCTTCCTTCTTTCCACTCTTTGATTTGGGTTTTTGTTCCTCCTGATCATAATTGTACACACACATGTACTATTTTATCTAATAAGCTTATTTCCTCACTCTAATTCATGAGAATTAATGGAGGAAAAGCTAAGCAGAAATATTCTCATAAGAAATATAACCGACATGGAGGGAGAGAGGAGAGCATGATATACAGGAAGCAAAGATATGTATATAGCTTTAAACAAATTTTCCAAGAGGTCTTGTTTAATTATTGCAAAGTTGATAATGTTTTATGTATAGCATTTTAACATTTTGGCTTTTGCTTATTTCAATATAGTGAAATAACTAGGCTAAGGGCTTTATCTTTGAGGAAGTAGCTTTTAGAAATGACTGTTCAGTATGAGGGTTGTGGAAGTTAGTGCCTTGAACATTATTGTCTTCTTTACCAGTTCTTAAGATGACATAAAGAAGCAACGAAAGGAGAGCCTAATATTTTCGTCTGTGTCTCCAATGAAAAATGTAGTAAAACTTCAGCTATTTATCAGTAATTTCATTAAGTGGATGAGGGTCAAGACCATATTAGTGTTAAAGGAAGAGTAGGTAGGCTGAACCCAGTAAGTGTGAGAGAGATGTCAGGAAAAGAGGGCATCATCCCATAGTCAACTATGAGACCTACTGTGGAAAGTAAAGTGTATTCAATGGCCAGAGATCCAGAGTTAATGAAGAAAACTACAGAAGATAAACAAATGGATGAGATCCACATCAATCATTTGGAGAACCAAATGGATTAGTTAGAAACAGAAATGGAGCCTTGAGTCAGGAGAGGATGGGGGAGTCCAGTTCAATATTTTTTACCTGTTTATGAGCTTCCTTTTTTAAAATAAACTTTTAAATTTAAGAACAGTATGAGATTTACAGAAAAGTTACCAAGATAGTACACAGAGTTTCCATATACCCTGTGCTGGTTTTCCCATTATTAATATTTTACCTTATGTTTATTACAAATAATGAACCAATATTGATACATTTTTATTAATTATTTTTTCTACTTTATTCAGATTTCCCTCATTTTAACCTACTGTCCCTTTTCTGTTCTAGGATCCCATCCAGAATAGCACATTGCATTTAGTCATCATGTTTCCTTAGGCTCCTCTTTGTATGACAGTTTCTTAGACTTTCCCTGTTTCTGAGGGTCTTGACAGTTTGGAGAAGTAGTGCAGGCTGTCAGTTGGGAATTGTCTGATGTTTTTCTCATGATTAGACTGGGGGGGGGGGGTTGTGTTTTTGGTGGGAAGACCAGAGAGGTAAAGTGACATTTTCATCAGACCGTATCAAGAATATATACTATCAACATGACTTATCACTGTTGATGTGAATCTTGATAGCCTGGCTGAGGTAGCGTTTACCAAATTTCTCCAGAGTAGTCACTCTTTCTCCTCCTTTCTATACTGTACTCTTTGGAAGGAAGTTACTAAGCACAACCCACTCTTAAGGAGTGGGAGGTTATGTTCCACCTCACTGGAAATGTAGGATCTATGCAAATTACTTGAATTCTTCTGCATAAGACATTTGTCTGTCTTTACCAGTTTACTTATTTATTCAAATCAGCATGAACTCATGGATATTTATTTTATACTTTGGTTAATAACCCAATATTACTTTTTTTTGCTGCTCAAATTCTACCAGCTTTGACCATTGGGAGCCCTTTCAGTTGGCATACCTTCATTATTGGGATGTTCTTGTGCTCAAAAAAATTCTTTACTTCTAGCACTTGAGGATACTCCAGGCTCACCTTGTTTATTTCCTGCCTCAGCCTCAGGGCCAGCTATTTCTCCAAGGAGCTGTAGACCTCCTTTGAAGAGCTATTGCCATTGTCAAGTATTTTTCCAGCAATGCTCTGAACACTTTCAGAGAAGCAGATCAGTCCATATAATTATTGGATTGAACACAACAAGTTCAGAGATAAAGTGGGGAAGATGCGCTTTCATGGGATTTTCAAGTTTGCATCAACTCATATCATAAGGTAATTTGAGCCTCAGGATAAACCTTTTGCTGCATAGAATTTAGGCCACTAAATCACGCAACCAACCCTAAAGCAATCTCGATCTGACTGATACCAATGGAACCTAAATTGTGTTTGTTTTCCTCTTGATTTTTTTTAACACCTATGTGTATGAGCATGGCAGATCTCCACTCACTACCAAAACTTCTCTTAACCTGATCAATTTATTATAAAATTATGCTGGTTAATCAAGATTTTTTTTTCATCCATTTGAAAAATATCTAGAATCTAGCTCCACTTAAGTACTGGATGGAGTACTTAATAATTATTTGTGAAGTAGTACATGAAGTCCCTCTCTGTGTGCCAAGCATTCAGTTAGAAACTGGATGTCCAGCAATGATGACAGATAACTATGTCAGCATTTTTTTTTTTTTTTTTTTCAGAAGGGCCCAGTGCAAATCTTTTGGGAATGTAGAAAAGGCCTAATCCATTCTAAGGAGGTGGATCTCTGTTACTTACCATCTAGAAAGAAGGAGCCTAAGCAGCACACTTTTATACCTTTGAGAATGGTGCCCAGCTTTTGCCCTTCTCATTCAAATGCCAGCTCACTAATCAATGAGCTCTTGTCTTGGTCTCCCAAGTCAAAGTATTGTATCTGCACCTATCTTCTAGCAATAATTCTACTGTTTTCCAATATAATTTTTTTTCTTTTCTGAGCAGAAATCAAGTCTTTACACTTTGTATTGAGCTCACTCTGCCTAAAACAGAACATTACAAATAGCAGGTTTTTTACAAACATTTGTTGAAAGCCTGGATGAATAAAGTTAGTTATTGCTCAAGTGTCAGTTTGGGATGGTGTGCTTTTAAGTTCTAAGGATCATAGAATCAGTTCCAATTAGAGCTACAAAAGATTGTTTAAAAAGTTTAATGAAATCATTTGCAGTCAATAAATGAGTCCTGAAAAGAATAAATGACTGGACCAAGGTCAAACAGCTAATTTATTTGTTGAGCAGGGGACTAAATCCAGCTCTTGCCTCTCAGTGTTTGGATGTCCTGTTTTCCTGTATGATCACAGATTGCAGCATAGATACGTACTCATTTTCTGATCCAATATCCAGTTCCAATATGTAGCTTCAGCATAATAAAGGTAATTCTCACAATAATTTCCTAGAATTTGTAAAAGCTGTGCAAGACAATAGTCAAAGCAGAAAATGGGCACTCAGATTTATGTTTTTGAAAGAAATCTCAACTTTTTTTTTAATGGTTGCAGCATGCTTTTGACTGTCCATAATCTCACTCATTTCGGGAGGTTGCTCCTGGCGTTACGTAGCAAATATGTGGGAGGCTAGAAGCATTGTTATGATTATAATATTTACAGCAGTCCTCTGCTGATCCCTAAATATGGGCTGCCCATCAGCTCAACAAAATTTTCAACATTAAACATTCCAGGACGGCAGGAAGTCCTCAATCATTGTTGGAAAGATCATTTATTACTCAATCCTAATAGCTTTTAGTTCTTAGTATGGTAGACAGGGCAGTGAATTGGCTGTGGAATCAAAGAGAAGTAAGTTTGAAACTCCCCTCTCCCTTTACTAACTAGCTATGTAAACTTGGAAAAGTTACTTTCTTATGCCTTTGGTACTTTATATGTAAAATGAGGATAATAATTCTATGTCACCCGGTTTTTGCAAATGCATTGCTGTATTTTATTTTTGTACCGTCCTTATACACTCTCTGAACCTCCCTGAACTTCTGTAATGTTTGTTCTCCACATTTTTCATTATGCACACTCATTTCCTCTCTATTGGATTATATTCTGTATGTATAAGTACATGAGCTTATGCAAGCTTCCTCCATTATCTAGCACACAGTTCTCAACCTTGGGGCTGGATAATCCTTTGTTGTGGTGCGGGGGGTCTGCCTTGTGCATTGGGGGTTCTGTCCTTGGCAGCATTCCTGGACTCTATCTAGATGCTAGTAGTGGCCCCCCTAACTCTCCCAGTTTATCACCCAAAAATGTCTCCAAATTTTGCAGAATGTACTCTGGGGTCAAAACTGCTCCCAGTAGAGAACCAGGGATCGAGTACAGTGCTGCTCATAATGCAAAGGACACCAGCTCTATGTCAAGAAGCCCTTTTGGATGCTCTGCAAGAAGCTCCACCTTAGTGCAGCTCAAATTGGATTCGTCCTCTTCCCTTCTCTCTAAAACTGTTCCTATCCCTTCTTTTCTGATTCCTACTAGTGGCACAATTATCCGTGGATCAATCTAGGCAGAAACTTGAGATACATCCTTGACTACATTTTTACCACTTTCATGTTGTTTATGTATACTAAAAAACCCTCTCAAATCAATCTCTTCCTTTCTACCCCTGCTCCTTCCTTTTTTGATAAATATTTACAGACAGAAGGTTGCATTTAATGTATATTACATTTAGTTTGTTCTGTGCATAACTACACATTGAATAAACAAAATCATGACTTAAGTCATGAGATAAAACTAAGAACTAAGAATGAAATTTCCAAGGATTGTACATATGTAAAATGTTGTGTAAATAAATTATAAGGATTTTTTAAAAAGTAGGATTTCCTCTCCTCATCTCATCTGTCATCTCTCTGCCACTAGAATTCAATACCACGTCTCATCATAGTGAATCATTGCACTAATATCACTTTAAGACACCCTGAAGTAGTGTGGTTGGTAAAAACACATGGGTTAGCTACATTAACCTCATGACAGCCAGATTTAGGTCCTTTGGTGATTTGACAAAATTAGTAGCATTTGCTCAGAAAGAGGTCAAACGATATCACCTTTATGATTTTCTTTAATTGAGTTAGATTGGTCAATGTTCTTTAATATTATACAAGTGAACTTCATGGATTAACATAGGTGATTTCTGTGTGTGTGTGTGTATGCATGCTTATTTGAGAGAGAAAGCAAGAAAGGGAGGCACTAATCATTGTTTAAACAATATTGTCACACCCTCATATTTTTTTCTTAAGTGAAAGGCCTCTGTTTCTTTTGAATTCAATCACATTGTTTACTTTTCTGAATTGAAATAAAACTAAAATAACTTCCCTTTAGAAATTAGAAATTAAAGCTCAGAGCAGATGGTGGGTGTCTCCTCTTGTCTGGTCATCTGGCTGATTTTGAACAAATCCTTATTTAGTTCCTTTCTTCTGGGAAAGTTCTAATCAAGCCTTGGAAAATCAACTCCATCAAATATCAACCCCCCGCCTACTTTGAAGGGTATCAGAAGATGAAGGTAGAGGAATTCATGACCTTGAAATGTAAGCAAAAAATCATCCAATCACCACTGTAGGGAGCAGAGCCTCCATTTCCATAGAACAGGTGGCAAGACAATTACAGATGTGCAGCTGTTTTATGTCATCACATTCTCCATGGAAAAGCCCGAGGTGATTGTTATGTAAAAAATGTATTTTATCTCCACAGAATATATTTAATAAAAATGTGAGGTATGTAAATTTGCCAGGCAGAGGTAGAAGCATTTCAAAATTTGACTATAGTTTTGTTTATATTAAGAAATTACACTTATTAGTGTAAATCATCTAAATCATAAATTAGCATAATAGAAACATCTCTGTAATAAAAAGCTGCCATTCTATTACCACAAAGCTTTATTTCTATGAGACTTTATTAGCAATGAATATCAAACAGGCCAGGAGATGTAATATATTGCCTCATGTGGTATTGTGGAATGGAAAACATGCTCCATGAATATGCAAACTCTATTTCCATACATAAAAAATAGCACTATAAATATATGTCCAGCAACACCAACATGGTGGCTGTTATATTATTTTCTTAGCTTACCTCATACCGCATATACTTGTAATTATAATACTTTCAGAATGAATCGCTGCTATTCAGGAAATGAAACAATAAATGAAGAAATGTACACTGGGGGCCTACCATAGACACTGCATTAGGAAGGACATTATGGAAAGGGGTGGGTAGGAAGAATGGGAGAAAGGGAAGAAAACAGAGGCCAGAGAAGGGATAGTAAAGAGCTAAAAGAAGAAAGTGAAGCTTTTCTGGTTGTTTATCTCCTTGAAGCCTTAATAGGACTCAGGTTTGGCATATTATTCCCACTGTGAACACAAGGATCAGAGGCCCAGATAAACAAGAACTCATCTGCGATCACCCAGCGGGTTTGAGTTTGAATTCAGTCCTTTTGATTATAAGCTGCTTGCTCATTTCTTACCATAGAGTTTCTTGGAGAAAGAAGGGAGAGGGCAGGAAAACTGGATAAACAGACTTGAAGGTCAGCACTTCCGCTGCCACCAGAGCTTCCCGCTTCCATCTTCTGTATCAGAATTCTGCATACTTTTGTGTTTGAAAAGAAGTTTGGAAACCACCAGACGAATCGGTCCATACCTCTTGTTCTCTATGAGTTTGCTGTAGTCTCATCAGTATGGCAAAACCAACCCCCAGAACGCTAAAAACTGCAATAAACTTTTCAATAACAGTGAAATGGATCCTTGTGTAGCTCTAAGATGTTGGTGAGGGAGCTAGTGAGGACAGACTGAAGAAGTGAGACCGGACCCAGGTCCTGAAACATGGGTTAGAGATAGGAGTGGGGAGCGACGCTTTCTGATTCCAAGAACCCAGATCTTCTTACCAAATAGCACTTACTAAGTTTCACTAGAAAAAGTCTCCTTTTGGACAAAGAGTGGAGAGGTAGGAATTAGTGGTATTTGTTTATGCAGAACACTATAGATTGAATGTTTGTGCCCTCCCCCATTCATATATTGAACCTAATCCTCAATGTGATGGTATTTGGAATTGAAGCCTTTGGGAGACAATTAGATCATTAGGGTGGGGTCCACATGAATGGGATCAGTGCCCTTATAAAAGAGACCCCAGAGAGCTCCCTTGCCCCTTTTACCATGTGAGGACACAACCAGTAGATAGCAGTCTATGAACCAGGAAGTGGGCCTCATCAGACACCGAATCTGCCCAGACTTCCCAGACTCTAGAACCGTGAGAAAAAATTTCTGTTGTTTAAAAGCCACCCAGTCTATGGTATTCTGTTCAAGCAGTCTGAATGGACAAAGACAGATTATAGAAGGAGTATTAGGTAGTAATAAACAAAAACACTGTCTATATATGGATTTATTCTTGGAACAGACCATTCAGGGTCATCAACTATTGAGAAAATGTCTGAGGAAAGGGCTTACTACCTTACAAGTAAGCCATTTTGAATTGTTCTAAGATGATTATATTAATGCACTTTGATTTAAAAAGTAATTTGTGTTATGAAAGGCTTCTTTATATGAAACCCAAATCAGTTAAAGGCCCTCAATCTACCTGGAGGGTCTGTAAACCATTGGATGATACTTTCTTGTTCCAACCCCAATCTCCAAAGTTTCTGCTCTCCTACTCTCTGCTTCTACCCCCATTCTGGTCACACTTTTCTGTTGGTGGAATATAGGGGTTAATAGCACATAGACAGTAGGATTAAACGGTCTGGAAACAAATCTCAGCTTCAACACAAATCCTGTGACTTTGGGCACTTATTTAATCATGTGTACCTCCATTTCCTCATATGAATATAAACATAATCACAAGCATCTCAGTAGGTGGTGGGAGGAGTGAGGGAGATGGTGCAGGTAAGAGTTTATCTCAAGTATGTCACAGCACAAATACTTGTTGAATGTTCGTTGGTGTTTCTATTAAAACTGGCACAAGAACTGTGGTATTAAATAGGACTGCAACTTAGTTCTTGTTTTCTCTTATGCCATAGACTTCTTGCAAAGCCTATCAACATAGTGCTTTCCTCCTCTTCTATTTTCTAAAGACAAAAAGGGAGTAAGAAGGGGCTAATTTCTCTGGAAATAAAATCAAACAGCTTTCTCTGCATTGAATGGTAAAGTGCCTTTTCAGTATAATCACTTTGTGCTGCTTAATGTAGGAAATTAGAGAGTTGATGAGATGCCACAAACTTCCATATTCTCTCTCACCGCACAGAAAGCTGTGTCTCCACCATCAATCAGGCAATCTTAGGTTAGTTGCATTCAGAGTTCAGCAAGATACAAAAAAGTAACTCTATGTGTGCCAACTCTACCAGAACTCTTCTGAAAGTAAGTTAGCAGAAATACTCATGTAGTGTTACTTCTGTTTCCTGGGGCCATGAAGGAGCTCTGGTTTTATTATGCCTCTTTGTCTCTTTGTGACTTCAATTGTCAAAAATTAATTACACCTGTCTGTGTAAGAGGCAGTGTGGTATGTGATTAAGAGATGGGTACTGGGATTGGACTGCAAGGTCCACATTTTGGCTACTCTCCTCACTAATGTGTGATCTAAGCAATATTATACAACCCCTGGACCCACAGTTTCCTCATCAGGGAATTTTAATAGTAGTTACTTTGTTGGATACCAAAAAGATTAAATAACACAAAAAATGTTTAGTATCATGTCTGACACACATACACACACACTCATACGCATATACAATTCATTCAGTAAATGTTAGTTATCAAGTCATCTTCTAAGCATGGTGAAGGGGCAGAGAGCCTGGATTCCAGGACACAAAGATCTATACCAAACCACAATAGGATGGGTGATATGCAAGTTCTGTATGCTCAGCTACGAGTA
This sequence comes from Tapirus indicus, assembly GCA_031878705.1. Classification (NCBI taxonomy): domain Eukaryota; kingdom Metazoa; phylum Chordata; class Mammalia; order Perissodactyla; family Tapiridae; genus Tapirus; species Tapirus indicus. Next base: position 22,626,960 of record CM062927.1, on the reverse strand, counting down.
TAGAATAGAAAACCAGGGGAAGAATATACCCCTCACATGTAATAGGCACTGTACTTCACAATTCTCTTATTTCATATGCACTACCTCTTGTAAAGTTAGTACCGTTGTCCCTATTATGGAGGTGAGTAAATTAAAGATCTCAGAGAGTAAAGTAATTTCCCTGAGGTTACACAGCTCAGATTCAAGCCAAAATTTGTTTACCAATAAAATCCATGCTTTTAATACTTCAGCCTACTTCTTCTATTTATTCTGTCTAGAGGGATTTAGGTAAAGCTTCGTGGGCCTAAAAGAAATGGCCTTTGGACATGACTTAAGTGGTCATTAAATTGCTGAAAGGGAGATAACAGGGCCATCCTTTTATCTAAAATTCTATATTTGTAGTTTTTGTGATGTCAAACGTGCTTTATTTTAGGAAAAGATGGTGGTAGAAGATACTAGATGGTAGATTTTAGTTCTTCTCCTTAGTATCTACTATATTTGGCCAACCTATGCTAGTTTTCACATTCCTTCCTTTTTTTTTCTTACTAATGTTATAGGTTATTGTTTGGAATCTCAAATTCTGTTTCCCCTTGTAACAGTTATGATAACCTCTTCCTTGATAGAATGCATGACAGGAGGCCATGGACCCCTTAGTAAGATGGAAATAATGGTGAAATAGTTTTGAGAGTTGGTCTTGGAAGTAATGGTGATTTTTAGAAGTTTGAAGGGGCAATGAATACAGAAACCAAAAATATAAACTGGTGATATTTATTCTTTTGTGTCTGATTCAGGAAGGGAGAGAAGGAGGAGGGGGAGATGGAGAGAGGGAGAGAGCTCACGCACTAGCGTTGCACGCAGAAGCACACGGGAGAAACAGAGAGAAGGATGGATATTGAAAGAAAGCAATGTAACCATGAAACCATGAAAGGTATAGGAAAGAGAGGGAAATACGAGAAATGTTTGACCCAGCATAACACAGCATCAGGATTCAACAGGCCAGAATTTCAACATAAATCTTCTGAGAGCTGGCTTTGTGATTGCCAAGTGGCATAGTGGGTCTCGATTAGCTTGTACTTTGCTAATCTTAACTTCCAAATAAATACATTCCATCTGGGTTTGGAAGCACAGCTCAATGGGTCAAGGGGTCTTATTCTTTCCTTCTTTTCTTTCTTCCTTCCTTTCTTAACTTTTACTCTTGCTTGCATATGTGAATTCTGCAAACTTGTGCACTCTAACAACATATAATGCAGGTAGAAATGTGCCTGCATTTTAAAGGCTTAACAGCTGCGGCATTTGGACTTCTCATATGAGAGTGACGTTCCTCATTTCCCAGGGCAATGTGATGCTGTGTCCCGCATCTCATGGGAAGACAACATTCCCAAGTGTGGCCAGAAGCAAGAATAACACACCTTCCTGGGAGACAAAATGCTTTCAGTACTACTGCTCTGAGGAGGGGGCTGCCCTCCCCCTGAGTGGATGAGTATGTTATGCTATTCGATCCTATTATGACAAAAACAGCCATTTAATTCATATTCAGTTAGCCATTAGCTTCAATAATGGTGATGGCACTGAATTTGCAGCATGACTGGCACTGACAATACCTGAAATGGGGCACTGTAAATATTACTGCTGGGAGATTCTCGCAACAGCTGCTGGGTCGTATTGCAAATGTCTCTTTCCTCAAAGGAGGGCCTCCTGCCTGATGGTTTTATAATACCTCTACATTCAGAGGACAGAGACTAGATTTCCTTGGAAAAATTGCAATAGAAACAGTTGTGATTCACTGGCCATGGTATAAAATCCATAGAAGCCTATAATTTCACATTCAAATTTGAAAGTGAAAGAAAGGCTCACTCTGTCTTTGAAATGCATTCTTTCAGTGGGAACTCTCCCAAGTAAATAGTGAATTTTATTTGTCTATAAACAGACAGTATTCAAACACTTGGCTCAAAGACCACAGTTTCTTTGCTGTATCTTTTGGGACAACCAAAGTCAGGTTGTGTATCTTTTATCTTTAAGCAGCATCTTCTCTGAATCATACTTTATTAATTTCTATCAGCTTGTGGTAACTTTATTATATTCTGTAATAATCTCTCTCCAATATTTAATAAGAAGCACTGTTGTGTTTATGGAAACAAACTCATTTATTTTCCAGTGATCTCCTCACAGCAGAGACCTGCTAAAGTCTCCCAGTGTGTGGCCCTACAACACAGGAGCATCTATTTGTAAGAGTATTAATGTTACTATGATTTAGATGGAACACTGCCTGATGAGGCAAGCCATTGTGTATGTTAAACAGAGCTGTCATAGTAAGGATTCTGAGTGACAATGGGAACTAGGACTATATGCTACAGAAAACCTTTTTTTTTTTTAATGGTGCAAACAGAACTCATTCCAAATGAAACATTCTCTTAATTGTCCTTGGTTTTTTGTATATGGCTTTGTAAGTACACTTTTTGAGGTGTCTGACTAGTCCAAAGCTGAGGTCACTTTTTTCTCTAGGTATTAATCCTTTCAGCTTCTTTGATTGGAATAGTTTCCTGACAAGAAGGTTTAATTGGGTGTGCCGGATCCCTGAGTATTGTGTTCTGGAGTGTATTGGATGAGCATATTATGCTATTTGATCCAATTACGACAAAAATGCCATTTAACTCATATTCAGTTAGCCTTTAGCTTACAGCCATTATTTCTTGCAATTTGGAGTTAAGAAATGGGGAAAGTTGAGCTAGTTTTCTGTGGCTATAAATGTAAAGTATAAGTTTAGAGTGAGTTTTGTCATGATCTTAAAATATCAAAAATTCTGTTTCTTTAATGAAATGGATCTTCAAAATACACTCTTACGATCCTTACACGGGGTTTGGTCTTTCTGAGACATCTCTATGAGACATCACCTTAGATCTTCCTGAGGTCTTAACAAAGGATCTTACATTTCCATCCCGAAATGGATCTTGGTCTAGAGGACCTTTCTTACCCTGAGAACCCACTGGTGTCCAAAAGACTATGCTGGGCATGTTATATACCCTTCAAATTATATTTTGAACTGAATAGTTTGTTCTTTAGTCCATCTCTGTCTTGTCTTATTTTATTACAGAAAAAGGCAGATGGCACCTTCAACAATCCATCTGGAAATATCCATCACTAACTCATCAAGTTAATTAAGTACATTTCATATTTTCCACATTACTCAAGTGATGGTTTTACTAAATTTTCTGCAACTTCATAAAGTATCTCCTTTGCTATAGGTTTTTACATATTTTCTTCCCAGTCTTCCAAGCCTTGACCAATTAAGACTCTTTTAGGTTTCACCAAAGATTTCCTCAAGGCCTTGCCTGCTTCCACTTGGTCCCAAAGCCAGTGCCACATGCTTTAGGTTTTTATTATGTATAATGTAGTATAGTTTGCTATAGTATAGTATAGTACTACATACAATATATAATATTTTATAGGACTTTACTTCCAAGTTCAAAATTTCTATATGCTTGTTATTGTTGCCTAACAAACCACCCTAGTGGTTTGTTAGTACTTAGTGACAGAAGACAACCACTTCACTCGATCATTCTGTGGGTTAGGAATTTGGACTCAGCACAATGATGTGGCTTATTTCTGCTTCACAGTGCCTGGACCCTCAGCTCGTAACACTTGATATTTGGGAGTTAGAAACATCTGAGGTGTCTTGATTCACATGTTTGGCTGTTGACTGGAATCTTAGCTGGACCTGTAAACCAGAGCACCTGCAAATGGCCTCTGTATGTGGCATGGAGACCTTAGGGAAGTTGGATTTCTTAGTTGGCTCTAAAAAGACATGTTTTAGAAGCTGCATTGACTCTTATGAACCAACTCAACCATTGAACTTATGTAGTGTCATTTCCACCATACTCTATTGGCCAAAGCAGAAACAACCCCAACCAGATTAAAGGAAAAATGGCATATATCCAACCTCTCAATGGGAGGAGTGTTGAGCTATCATTATAAAAGAGTATGTGAGATGGAAGATATTGCTGCATCTATCTTTGGAAAATACATTTAACACATTGGCTAACACAATACCACATTTTAATGGTAGCATTCTTGTATTAAATAAAACAGGTAATCTATATCAAAGAATATACATTTCCCCCACAATCTACATAAATATATTTTAATTTGGAATGAAAAAATTAATGCAACCTCTAAACATTATTCTTTTTATGAATTACAACCCATGTTTCTACCACTGTTCTAGACCAACTCACTCATTTTACATATGAGTAAGGTAAGCTGCAGGGAAGCAAAGGAATGTGACCGTGGTCACATAGTAGATTTTGTGTAGCACTAAGATTAAAATCCACATTTTAATTCTGTTCAATGGTCCTTCAATTAAGCTAAATAGCCTCTCATCTGAACTACTTAGAATATTTTCATAGTAAGAAGTATTTTCCAGTCACTTTATAAATGATTTGATTCCAAAGTGATTGCATGTGAATAACCAAAATAGGAGTATACAACTAAAAACTAAAAGTAACCTCACTTGAATGAATAACTTGTTAAGTCAATCCTCTTTTCAAAGAAAATCATGGCTTTGGCTTAGTAGTGATTCAGATACATGTTGATTTATTCCAAGTGCATTAAGGCATCAGAAATCTCCATTCTAGGAAGCTGAATTGGAGCTAAAAAATTAAATTGCCATAAGATATCCAGACATCAACAAAAACTTTAATTAATGATGAAACTCTTCTTAGATCTCTACTATAGAAAAAAGCATACATGTCAACATGTCATTTAATCTTTCTCAAACTTTTAAAACAATCAATACAGAAAAAGCTACCCATTGGCTATTAATTCCCATAATTAGAGAACAAAGTTAATGGGTCCAAAGTGAATGTAGAGAAAGAAAATTGAGAGGATAAGGTTGTTTCTATCATCTTAAGTTGCCTATCCCACCCTTGACCTTTCAACATTAGCCAGACATCCCATAAAGCATGGACTTTTGAGTTAAAAGACTTGGGTTCAAGCAAAATTACTTAAGATAAAATATAAATAGTATAAGAACAAAGCCCCTAAAGAAAATCTATTCTCTCAAAAAATATTTATTGAGACCCTATGATATCAACCATTACTATTAATAAAAATGCAATTTAAAATTTTATTGAATTATCTTTTGGTTTCTGAACTAATGCTTTTAGTAGTGTATTAGGGTTGGGGTTATGGGTGTTTTTAAATTCTATTTTTTCCAATATATTTTAAAGTTAAAATACTAAATCTTGAGGAATTTAGGGAGATTTGTGGCAAAGAATGTTATTCACTGCTTGGGAGTATGACTAGAGACCAGTTCTCTCTCTTTGTAGATCAAATGAAGCTCGTGTTGAGGCAAAGAACTACTGCAGCCATTTGGCCATCCTAAGTGACTTTAATGCGTAGGATGAAGATGACACCATGGAAGGATGAGTGTGGGGACAGAAAGAAACTAGTTCTTTTTATGCCACTGTATCAAAATATTGAAGAGTGGCAAACATCTATCTGTAGAACACCAAGGAGACTTTTAGTTTATTTTGGGGGCAGAGGCGTGGACACCACTCCATTTCCATGAGTACACACAGATTTATATAATCAAAATAGAGTCAATAGGAATCCATCCTCCCCTTCCTCCCACCCAGTTCTTGACATTTCCATGACAATGGGAATTCATTTAAGAATAAGTGAGGTTAATCAATTAGGCTACTGACACATGAAGGAGGTTTCCTAAAAGATGTCTGACCTTCGGTGTCTTATGCTCTGCTTCTGAAGTTGCCTGAGATGCCAATCCCCAAGTATCTATCCCCCAGTAAGCGAGCCCTGGTTACTTCAATTTGGGTAAAATCAATTTTCTTGGGCATTTTCTACAGTACTGCTCTTCAAATGAAAGTGATTTTTTCACTCTTTATGTTGAGTGTGATTTTACTCCTCTCTTTTGGATCGGCCTCGATATTTTGTCTCCTACTGTCCCTTCCCAATTTGTCTCAGAGGTAAACTTCTGTAGTGATTCTAGAACTAGGCTGCATTTTGCATTTTCCTGAGGTGATAAAATATAATGCTGTTGCTTGTGTCCTATATCCACCATTTTGATTTCATTGGTCTGGGGTGTGGACTGGGCATAAGGATGTTTACACACTTTAAGTTGAAAACTATTACCCTACTGGAACCACCTGCTTCAGTTTTCTGCAGATAGAGTCCCCTTTTCCAGTTGGGGAATCCTCCACAAAGTGGAACATTTGGACTCCCACAGACATGTCAAAAGACTTGGCATGGGATTTAATTTTGTCCTTAATGCCTCAATGGAAATCATGATTGGTAGGCATACTACTGGTGGTATCCAAGACAGTTTTACATACACAAATAGACAAATAAATACATAAGTATATAAATATTTAATAATTGCACACATTAACATATTTTTTTAAAAACACATTTACAAATGATCTCAAACTTAGGATTTCATTCCCATTATTATAAAGGAGCCAGCTCACTTTCTCATCCTAAATTTTCAAACTTTGTGACTGACAACACCATCCATTCAGGCATTGAAGCCTGAAAAGTGAGTGCCATGCTCATGCCATCTTGCACTCTCTCCCACAAAGTCAACCTCTAAATCTTGTTGGATCTAGTTTCTTAATAATTCTAGAATATGTATTCCATGTTTTCATTCCTACTGTCAAAGCTTTATTCTTATCTTGCCTATAACTGAAATAGCATTGATATTATCTTCTGGTCTGTAATACATGTATCTCAAATCCATCTCTCTCACAGCCTGCAAGTATCCTTTTTCTAAAGCAAACAGACAATAATAATTCATGTTCTTCTCCTGCTTGGAGAGCTTTGTTGCTTCTCCATAATATTTCCATCAAAAATTCAAACCCTTTTTAGGTTCATAAATAGAAAGTTTAGAATCTGACTCTTAAAACTTCAGTTTCATTTCCTAATACTCTCCCACACAAGCTTGTGTCTCTAGACATACCAGCAAGCAACAGCGTCCTTCATAAGGATAACTTTTTTAAGTGAATTTTTCTTCTTGGGTCTTTACCAAACTAAATATAGAAAGTGGCATCTTTGGTGTTTAGGAAGAATAAAAAATTTGCTATCTCTCAGGAAAGGTGACAACAGCAGAGGGTCTCTGGGCTGGATTTGAAGCAGACTAATGTCAGGGAAAGGAAGTGCTCCTTCCTTGGGCCTTTGACAGTCATGGCAACTTTCAGCATCACGTGTTCAGAGCCAGACGCTGCCTTCATCTGTTTGGCAGAGGGGAAGAGAGAGTGTGGAAGGACTGCCAAGTTTTTAACAGAGGGGCTTTCAGATCCAGAGCAGGGACTCTCAAGGACCAGGGCGTCCAGTCCGCCAACTTCATGCCCATGGACTTGGCAGGCAGTGAGCTGTCCTCATTAAAATCCAGTTTGGATCAGGGCACTTTTTCATTCCCACCCAGCTGGTAGCCAAGGAAAAATACAGATAATAGGGGATAACACACACATACATACATACACAAACACACTGCAAACCCCAAATTTAAACTAGAAATAGGCAAAACATCAAACTCATTCTTAATAGCTGTCAACGGAATGCTGTTCAGGTAGCTCCATGCCTCCAGTCTTCCTTTAATCATCTTCTGGTTTCTTTTTTTCCCACTGCCCTAATTATTCCCCACTTTTTACATCCCCCTACTGGCTTTAATTAAACTTCTGTAGTTTCAGCTTGTTTGCCAGGCAGTTCCCTTTCCCACTCAAAGCCCAGCCCAATTCTTGTGTCCAAGCGTTCAAGGTTATCAGGGAAGTTTGTCAGTTCCCTGCTTCCTCCGGAGCCTTTCTCATCCTCGCTCTGTGATCAGTCAATATGAGCTCAGCCCCAAGGAGAGGCTCTGTTTTCCAAGATTAGAAAGGCTGATGCTCTGCACACATTTTCTCCCTTGTCACTTCCTCTCCTCATTCCCCCCTAATTGAAACGTACTTTCATCACATTTCTGTTTCACAAAATCTATTTAATCTCCTATTTAGTCTTCTGTAGTCTTTGTACTCTTGGAAGAAATATCTACAGTGAGCTCTGGGAAGCTGAGTGAGCTGCTGAGGCCTTTGGGAAAGGGAGAGTTATTTTTATCATCAGCACAAGGCTGTCTTTCTACCTGTTTACACTCATTATAATGCCACAATCACAAAGCTATTGCTAAGGTCATGAAAGGTGTTCCATTATGAAAACTACATTTTTAGATTTTATGTTCTTCATCAAGTGAAATCTTCTAAGGCTAAATTCTAATGGGGATTGTCTCATGATGAACATATCTTTCTTTGGGAGAGTTGAGGAATAATATCTTTAGGGGAAATGTTGATTGTCAAATGAGAGTGAAAGAAAATGCCTTGCAGTTTTTTTGAAGGAAATATTCATTCATGCATTCATTCAAAGTATATTTATTAAGCATTCTGGGAGCAGGCAAAGTAATAGACATTAAAATTAGAGGATATGAAACCATTCATCCTTTCAATAAGTTCACAGGAAGCTGGGAAATATATGTAGAAATGTCATTACAACTTGATGAGGTAGGTACTGAAATAGAGGCATATAGATGGATATAGTAGAATAAAGGCAAGTAAAAGGATCATCAACGGATGAGAAATTTGAGGGGAATCCCTGAATGATAAAAAGTAGATGAGCACAGATTGAAGGAAGAAATCACAGTCTCAAATATTTACCAGAGAAGCCTGGTACAGAATAAGGAGTTGTGTGGGAGAACTCTAAATCTACAGTTAAGAGGTTGAAAAGTGGGAGGTGTTAAAGACAAGACAATAGGTCCAAAATGGAATCACTTATGCTAAGCCTTATGCCACCCAACTGAGACTTGACTTAACTTAATTACAGTTTCGGCCCTCCCAGAAACGAAATCTTAAACCAGGTAATCAGGAACACCTGACCAGCATTAGTTAGGTAATCTGCCTCATAAACCACTGCCATTCCCTATAAGGAAAGTGACCTTGCAATAACCAGTCTGCTTTTCAGCCTCTTAGTACATCTTCCTGTTCCTGCTCCCTTCTGCTGGTAAAATATCTTGCCTTGTACAGCTCTTTGGAGCTCCTTTCTATTTGCTAGATTAGATGCTGCCTGACTCATGAATTGCTCAATAAAACCAGTAAGATCTTTAAAATTTACTCAGTTGAATTTTGGTTCTTTAACAGAGGTAAACAGTCTTCCCCTGCATTATTAAAAGAGGGGCTACACTAAGAAGAGCAAAGATGCGGGTGCCATTGCATCTTCCTATGACTAGCGTAGTGAGTGTGGGCCCCCAGGACCAGAGGGGCAGGACAGGGTCCCACAGAACTAATGATTCCAAAGCACACACAGAAGAAAAAGCCACTGCAAGACCTCTCACCACAGCAAATCCACAATCACCAGATGGACAACACTTACCAGAATACAGCTAATACCCTACAAAAGTTAAAAAAGGGGGAGGGATTAGAAAAAGAATACCAGAAACATCTAAAAAAATAAACTATTTTTTTTTTTTTTTTTTTTTTTTTTTTTTTTTTTTTTTTTTTTTTTTGTGGGGAAGACCAGCCCTGAGCTAACATCCGTCGCCAATCCTCCCCTTTTTGCTGAGGAAGACTGGCCCTGGGCTAACATCCGTGCCCATCTTCCTCCACTTTATATGGGACGCCGCCACAGCATGGCTGACAAGCAGTGCGTCGGCGGGCGCCCGGGATCCGAACCCGCGAACCCCCGGCTGCCAAGCGCGGACTGAACCGCTGCGCCACCGGGCGGCCCCAAAATAAACTATTTTAAACACTATTAGTATCAGACCAAAAAAAAAGTAACGTAAAAGGCATTAGGTGGGAAGGCATAGATTGTTTTAAATTGATAAAAATTCAATCCACCGAGAAGACATAATATTATGGCTTCATTTAAATTTAATGACTTCAACAAATCAGAAACAATTTAAAAATATATATTGCTTCTTAACATACCTCTCTAAAAATTCAACAATTCAGGTAGAACAATAATTAAATATGAAAAGAAGATGTGGAAGATTTAAGTGATTCAACAAGATTTACTAATATTTGTGTATATATACACATGTGTGTATACATGTGTACATGTGTGCGTACAAATACATGTGAACTGTACATAATCATATGTCTTTGTTCCCAAACTGACAATATGCACTATTTTCATATACACATGACATATTATCTGAAAAATCGACCATATATATTCCATTAACCAGAAATATATTCTGAAGAGCAAGGAAATACAACGAAAGGATGTGTTGCATGAGCACGGAAGAGAGACAGCTATGACCCGAAGGGTCGGGGAGGGCTCCATGACAAGGAGGTTGTGAAGGATGAAGGACAAGATTAAATGCACAGTAGGGACAGGGCATTCTAGGAGAGGGAATGGTTGGAGAGGGTTGTCTTATTTAGGAACTTTTGGGCTTCAAGCAACTCAAACTCATTCTAAGAAGCTACAGCAAAAAGCACCAATTTATTGGAAGAAGAGGGGCATAATTCTATGGAGCCATGGTCAGTCCACAAAGGAAGGTCTCCTAAGTCTGGAAAACGGGGACTGAGGCCACCCCTTCCCTCTCTCTCTGTCCTTTCCCTTCCCCCCTCTGCCTCAACACCCCCCTCTCACCATGTGATGTCTCACATTTTCTGGTCTTTATCTGTTTTATTCTTTTTCCTTCCCCAACTGCTTTCCTTTGCTTCTCTTTGCAGAAAAACATCCCATAAGTCTTAGAGTTTCTCTCAAGACAAACTTATAGCTAAAAAAAATTAGCATTTCTGAGTATCAATTCCAAATTCTTAAAAATCAGATGTGCTCGTTTGGGGTCAAGGGTTTATTCTCAGTTCAAGAGATGGTAGGGGCTTGGATGGGGAAAAAATGGACCCTCCCTATTTAGTACCTGCTGTGAGGGCAGGGTCTTTGAGGAGATATTCAGAAGTACAGATGAAAAGGTGACAGTAAATGTGGTTGGAAAAGGGAGCAGAAATAAAAGCATTAAAGATCTGGGTTTTACCCACCCTTGCCCCACCATAGGTAAAAGAGAATACTTGAAAGATTACAAGCAGGAATGTGGCACGTCTTGGAGCTTGGAAAATGGAATAGAGAAGCTAGAAACTGAGAAATACAGAGCATGTAAAACACTGGGGATGGGAGGAAAGAATCACATTCAATAGAACATTTTTCAGTCTCCCAGTTTAGCCTGGTGCTAATGCTGGCTAAACTGTTCATTTGGCCTGAATAGTCTAATGATAGCACTTTGACCTCACTCATTTAAGTCTTGAACACCTATAAAATGAAAAGTAAAATACTGATGTTGAGACTTTTAACCTAAAAGTTTAGATACAAAGAATGTGTATTATTAGGCTGATATTTGAATAACTGGATCAAGTGTTCACATTCCTGGTTAAAACTTTAGTTATTCCTCCTTCAATTTGAACTGGCTTATTTCCTTCTCAAAATGTAGGCAGCAGGCAAGCATGTTTTATAACAAATTAAAATAATAAAAAATAGCTGTTAGAAAGCTACATTGCCTTTAGTATGCCTATATGAAACTTTAAAAAAATTTTTTTCTAAGTCACAATTTCACAAACAAAACAGCCTTTCCGAATGTGTTTATCTAAGGCAACTCTTTTTTTTTTTTTGCTGAGGATGATTGGCCCTGGGCTAACATCCATGCTTATCTTCCTCTACTTTATATATGGAATGCCTGCCACAGCATGGCTTGATAAGCAGTGTGTAGGTCTGCGCCCGGGATCCAAATCTTTGAACCCTAGGCCACTGAAGTGGAGCGTGTGAACTTAACCACTGTGTCACTGAGCCAGCCCCTCTAAGGCAACTCTTCTTAATTTCCAAATTATACATGTCAAGACCTTATACTCATTGATACACATCTAATCTGATGGTAAGCCCCTTTGAAACACCTTTGTTGTACGTCTGACCAGAGAATTGCACTTTACTGCATCCCCCATAAACTCACTCCAACTCTGGCCATTTCTGACTCAGAACATTTTTCTTCTTATTGGACCTACGTCAGTATTCCTGTAAAATATTGGATAAATTATTTTTCTTGAAAAATATAGAAGTATTAATATGTATTAATTATATTAAAATTATATATACCCAATAAAACGACAGGTTTTTTAAGCTGTAATAGTTGAGTCTACTTTTCACATACTCTATACTCTCACCATTTCACTCTTCTATTGCTTAAACATCCCAATTGACTTAACTATTCCATTGTACTTTTTCCCCTCAATTGCTCATGATGCTAATTCTTCTGTTGTGGACATATTGTGATATTTCATTTTTCCCCTTAAAGTGAGATGCTCTGAACCCAATAAAATTGCAACTGCACATATAAGTTTGATTCCAGGATTTGATGAATGCTTGTGCTTACTAGCCCAAGAACCTTTCCAGTTCTGAGATTCTGTGATTCCATGACAAGACCAAAAGTGTCACTCCAGTGCCCCTTGACATGGCTTCCTTTTCACATGGGACAAACTCATTACTCTGTGATATGTAAACATAACACCATGTCAGAAAACATCAGCTGTTGCTTCTCCACACACACAGGTAACAGCTGTTTGTCTGACAACGTAGAAGACTGTGTGCCCTGGGTGGCTCCAGAGTTCTGAAGCAGCTTTACGTCTCAAGCATAAAGATGACTCTTCACCCTTTGGAGATTCAGATGACAAAATCCCATAAGGTAGAGACAGTCAGACTTCAGAATGATGATAATTTTAAAGCACTGCATTTCCCCTTCCTAGCCTGATGAGCCAAAACCATCGGGGTGTTTGCCTCCCTGTGCTATTGTTAAAGATTGTTCCCCAAGTCGGCTTCAGAGAATTTTTATCTGGTCAATTATTTTTATTTCCTATTGAAATCCCAGGGCATAAATGTTTCTCATTTGGCTGTATAATGCTGCTGATTCATCTACCCAGATATTAGCGCATGATATCCTGATGTTCCTTGATATCCTGTGGATAAGTTTAGACAGATGTTGGCTAGATTCTTATTCCTTTGGATGATGTGTTAGTTAATTTGATGTAACCATTTGACTGGATCACGAGATGTCCAGATATCTGGTTGAACGTTATTTCTAGACTATGAAGGTGTTTCTAGATGAGATTAGCAACTGAATTGGAAGACTGAGTAAAGTGGATTGCCCTCCTCCAATGTCAGTGGGCATAATTCAATCCATTGAAAGCCTCAACAGAACAAAAGGTGGAGGAAGGGAGAATTCACCTTCTATCCACTGTTGAGCTGAGGCATCGATCTCCTGTCCCATCTATTCCTGGTTCTCAGGCCTTCAGACTTAAAATGGAATCTATATCATCAGCTCCCCAGCTCTCAGGCCTTCTAACTACACCACTGGCTTTCCCGGGTCTCCAGCTTGCAGATGGCAGATTGTGGAACTTCTAGGCCTCCACAGTCGTGTGAGCCAATTCCTTATAATAAATCTCATTCCCTATCTATCTACCTATCTATCTATCTGTCTAGAGTCCTATTTTTTTCTGGAGAACCAGAACCATTTGTGGGGAGACTGTCCCACCAAGTTCTGTATTTAAAGAGTGAAATAAAGAACTGTTTCTATTTACAGAGAAGACAAAACTTGGATAAATTTCTAGCTACTCACTATAGATAGAGACATCAACATCAACAACTCTAAAAAAATGGTAGGAGTAAACACATATTAAAATCAATTTTAATAAGAAAAACTATTGTTTGTAAGGTTTTCTCTTTTATTTCCCTTATCTCATTTCTCATCCTTCCTTCATCCATCATCATTTCCATCAACAGACAATTGCACTATATATGCAATTATTTTGTTTCTACATTTTTTCCTTACCCATTCCCAATGCCTAAAATATCCTTCCCACATTGTCAACCAAATGAAGTGTACTCACCTTTTAGAACTCTGTCTAATATTACTTCATTTTATTCATTGAACAGCAAAAGATGCACATAAATTAAAATAAATAGATAAATAAATATAAATGACTTCTATGTTCCCGGCAATGTGTTAGGCTGGCTAAGACTATAACAGTGATCAAGAGAGATTTAGGCTTTGCTCCAAAGGCCTCATTCTCTAACTGAGGAGACAGATTAAAAAACAATCACAGAAAAAAAAAAAATAAAACAATGGCAAACTGTGATAAGTATTAAAAAAGAAATTTAAAAAAAAAGGTTAATATAGATAACAAGAGGGATGACCTATTTTTGATAGCATGGTGATAAACACTAAAGTTGAAACTCGGACTAGCCAAATAAAGTGTAGGTGCTTGGTTGATGATGGTGGTGGGAACAATCCACATACAGAGAAGAGCCTCATATATTCAAGAAATGAAAAGAAAATGAGTAAGTGTGGAATACAAGCAAAGGGTAGTGGCACAGGATGAGGTTGGAGAGGTAGACAGAGGCGAGACCATTCAGAGCTTTGTGAGGGGTGAGGATTTTTTTCTATGTTCAATGCGAAGCTACTAAAACCTTTAATTTATGTCTTGCTTTATTTTAGTTGATAAATGATTCATATAAAGTGATTAGATCTTAAGCATTAAGTTAGATGAGTTTTGACAGTTGTAAATACCCGTGTAACCACTATCCAAAACAAGATATAGAAAATTACGACCTCAGAAAGTTCCCTATGACCCCATTGCAGGCAGCTTCCTTCTCCCCACTGGTCCACTAACCACCATCTCCCTCATAGCATCCATGATTCGGATTCTGTTTATTATAACTAGTTTTGTTTGTATTTGGATTTCAAGTAAATGGAATCACACAATATGTAGCACGATCTAATTTAAAAGTTTAAAATATCACACTTGATGTTGTGTGTGTGCGATCTCATTAAATAAAGGAAGTGGGTATACTATTCAAAACGCAATGCCAACCGCACAGATATTATATATTTTTATATATATAACTATATATATAATTTAAAATCTGTGTTGTGTGTGTATAAATCAGTGTGCGTATACACACACACATGCTAAATTAAGATGATAGTAGTGCAAATAGAGGGAACTGGACAAATTTGAGCTCTCTTTTACATCAAAGTTTCCAGAACTTGCTCACGATATAGTATATAGAATGTGTGAAAGAAAGGGAGTAAATAGGATGTCTCCTTGAAATTCTGCTTAAACAACTAGGTAGATGGTGGAAGATAGGTTGTGGTGGTGCAAATTAAAAGATAAATTCTGAACAGTTATGTTTGAGACATATGGGGGATTATTCTAGGGCAGATATAAAGTAGGCAGTTTAGATATACGAATATAAAAATCACAGAGAGGTCTGGCCTGAATTTACAAATGTAGAAGTGATTAGCATAACAATGGTGTTTGAATCCTTGGGAATTAATGACATTATTGGGCAGGGGAGAGCACAGGCTGAAAAGGTGATCAAAACCAAGCCCTGGGGAAATTCAACCTATAGATTTGAGATAGAGTGGAGCCAGCAAAGAAAAATGAGAAAGAAAAAGCCAAGGAATGAACCGGAAAATAGTAGAGAGGTGAGTTCCAAAAGTCAAGGTAGAAGAGTGTTTGAAAGCTAGTAAAAAATCTAGTATGATGAGGACAGAGGAAATCATTCACTTGGCAGTACGGAAGGCTGTAGTGACTTTGTAAGAACAGTTTCAGTGGAATAGTATGGCAAAACTAGGTCAGAATGGGTTGAAGAGTGACAGGGATGTAAGCAAATAGAGATAGCATGTGTAGACAGCACATTTGAGAAGATTGACTACAACACATAGCAGAAGACATTCACAAAAGAAATGACACCCATCTGTGGTGGGTAGTGAGTGGAGATAAGGAAGAAAAGACTGTGAGTTTATATCTGGAAATGCCAGAGGAAACAAAAATATATCTATCAGCAGTTAGTTTAACAGATTAGATGGGGCTATGGCCCTTTGCCTTGAAAAGCACATCTATCTTTTAAATATTCCATCTTGGATTCTTTGTAAGTTTCTCTTCCAGTGAATCTGTCCCTCTCTGTCCTTTTTCTTATTATACCCTCTAGGTTTCCTATAGGACTGATCTGAATAAAATCCTGCTGAAGGAACAGATTGCAAATGCCACCTTTAGCAGCTTCAAACTTTCCAAGATTTGTAAAATTTTCATTTTCGGGTGACCAGCCAGAATGTATTTTATGTCTCAGTCTTGAAGAGCAACAACTAATTTCCAGTTTCCTCAGAAAAGCAATTCTCTTCCTTAGGGAAGATATTACAGCCAACATTGAGGGGAGTCCTGTATCCCAGGAAAAAAATTTCTTGCTAATCATATGTGTCTTTGCCAGAACAGTGCTGCGTCATTGTAATAGGGGCCACGGAAAGAAAAAAGTAATGTTTTGTAATTTCCTAAACTCCAGAATTGAACTAGCTACTAGATATGTTACATCAGAGATTAAGAAAATTGTAGTAAACTTTAGCAAAGTTTCTAGGCAGTGATGCAGTCAATAGTTAATAAATGCATAGACTTGAGCTTTTGGTATGGCTAAATTTAATTATATGCTACATGCAAGCATTCAATTTTATGAAGGTGAAAATAGGATACCTTGCAATAAAATGAACATTGGCATCAAAGTGTTCAAATTTGCAGATTTAATGTGCTTCAAAATAGCTTCATTTTATCACCATTCAACTGCAAAAAAAAAAAAAAAATCAGACTCATCTAGGAATTAATATCTAGTATCGAAAATGACAACATGAAGCTTTCCTTTTTATTTCAGAATTCATGGGAAATAGACGGATGTAAGAATGATCATACGAAATTTATTTGATGACAGTTAACAGCCTCTCCCCAAGTGGTCTTTAAAATAAGTACATACACATCATTTAAGGTCTCTCTAGATTGAAAGAAAAAAGGTGCTAAATTGCAATAGAAGCAACTCACTTTCTGGCTCTCTGACCTTCCTTCTCCCACCTCCGTCATCATCTAACCTGCTACTCTGATACCCCAAGTTCTAATTCTATCAAACGCTCAAATATATACCACACAATATTTGAGAACGATTAAGTAGCAGTCTATGTATGATCCAAAATAATGTATGACAACAAGAATAAACAATATTTAAAACAGAGTATCGAAATTTCACACCAGATTGAATAAGAGATAATTTAATGATACATAGTTGGATGTGACTAAGCAGGGTTCAGTGAAGATTTCCTGATTATCCACTTCCTTCAATAGATGCAGACAGCCAAATCAAAGTTTCAGGCCAAATAAAATTTATTTTGAAACCTCATTGCTTCACTGAAATTAACAAGATTAACCAGATAATTGGCAAAACTTTGTTTCTGTTTGTGTGATGTGAAATGGTTTCAGGTGACACCGCTTTCCCAGGTGTATATTAGACACAGCTGGGATGCCATCTGTGGTCCTCATTGCCTTGTTATGTGGGTTACAGAAGTAGAATCTAGCTTTGTTTTTCTTTTCTGGGGAAGCATGGCATCATTTTAAAGAGCATATTTGCATCAACCTGTTCTGGGTTTCATCACTTATTGTAAGACCTTGGATAAGATTCTTAACCCCTTTTGTCTTAGTTTCCTCATCTATAAAATGGAAGAAAATAGTTGTGCCAACCTAGTAGGGCGTTTGGGAAAATTAAATATGTCATCATATGTAAAGCACTTAGTATAATGTTTTGCATGCAGTCAACACTGGATGTATGTTGTTACATATTGCTCCTTATTGTTAAATTATTATTAACACGCCTGTTAAATCTAAGCTTTCCCACAGGTTACTGAGATCCCCATTAAATGATAATCTTTAAGTACTTATAGCATCAACCAGTGGATTGACTCCTGTTGAGTGGACTCTAGCTAATTCAGGAAAGCAAGTCAATAATTTTTAAGTGAAATTAATTACTTTTGACATTATATAACTTGTGCTATTCATTGTTTAGCTATTTTTTCTTATTAAAAAAGCAATAGTGTCCAGTTAGCACTTTAGAAAAGATACATAAACTGATTCCATACCTCAGAATCAATTTTAATAGTTTGGGTTGGCATAGATCCTCTCTCTCTCTCTCACAGTGATAAGTGTGAACTTATCAATGAACTATAAATATATAATTTATCAATGAACTATATATATAATATATCAATGAACTATATATATATATAATAGATCAATGAACTATATATATACATGAATTTTTCAATGTGTGGACACAAGTAATCCATAACCAATCTATAAATCAAAATTGGGGTGAGTTTCTTATGAGACATCCCTGAGGACCACATAGCTTGAGAGAGTCCTTTCACAAAGGAATGGAACACTCCAAAGAAGTGAGGATGTACAGAGTCATCATATACCGTCAAAGAGCATATATCACATATGACTGGAATGTCCCTTTTACAATAGTCAGGACAATTGCCAGCACAGCAATTCAATGAACACAGCAGGTCGGTAGTCTCAAGGTGGGGTGGTCGCAAGGTGAGCACAGCAGGTCAGCAATCAATCCTTAGTTTAGAGAGAGATGCTTATCTTTAAGGAAATGCCGATGTAGGCAAAGATATATCCTTATCTTTAAGGACACTGTTCTTGTCTTTGGGACATGGTAAATACTTAAAGCAGATATACAATGCATGCTCAACATGCGTTGAGCAGACCCTTTTGGAAAAACAAGTTCAGGCCGAATTAGTTTTATACCAAATGGCTTCCTCATACACTGTAATATCCTATTGCTTGTCATTTATTTATCAAATATATCATGGGCATCTTTACATATTCTTCTATAATAAGTGGTTAATTTTTAATCGATACCAGAAAGAAAGATAGCAGTTTTGAAAGGAAACAAATGTGAAGCACTATGTTGAAAAAAATAAATTAACTTTCTAGCATTTAATTTTCGGGCTAAAAGTTCAAAGAAAAACTGGTGATAAACCTTGGCCAAGACTCCTGTAAGAGCATCCTTGGTCCCTTTGGGTTTATTCCTGCTTCAGGTGTTTGGTAGAAGATATAAGTCACTCTGAAGTTGACTCTCAAGAATCACACCCATTCCTTCGTTTATGTGTTATTCAGGACCTTGAAACAGAATTATTAATTACTTCAATTAATGCTAAAACTTGATTTTTACTTATGAGTTTTGTCAGCCTTCCGTTCAATTTAATGTTTACTTTCAAACCCTAAAGATGAAAAAAATCTCATGATTTTCCGACTTATTGAAGAAGAACTTGGGTAGGGACCATATGCACAGACTGTCTCTGGAGAGATTGTTTTCTTGCTACCAACATTTCCACACTTTGCTTTTTCTATGCCTTCTCTGACTTTAGCTTAAAGATAGTTTTATTCCCCCCTTGTAAATTCTTCTCAGTTACCGCTACATTTTTTTTTCTTTTGGTGAGGAAGATTAGCCCAGAGCTAACATTTGTTGCCAATCCTCCTCTCTTTCCCAAGGAAGACTGGCCCTGGGCTAGCATCCATGCCCATCTTCCTTTACTTTATATGTGGGGCACCTGCCACAGCATAGCTTGATAAGCGGCGTGTAGGTCCGCACCCGGGATGTGAACCTGCGCACCCTGGGCTGCCGAAGCGGAGTGCGTTGACTTAATCACTTTGCCACTGGGGGCCGGACCCAGTTACCTCTGCTTTTTGTGATGAATCCAGATGAGACCCATGGCTTGGAAACCAAGCTGGTCTTCTGTGAGGAGGAATCTCTTCATTTGTTGTTCACAATTAAGCAGATATGAATACACAATATCTGCACTTTATAGTTATGCTCTAAACACAGCTACATGTGTATCTGGAAAGCAAACGGAAATGCTTGAAAGAGAATCCTAACCACAGTCTTCTATTTATACTGAAGATTAATTGACACATATTTGGCTAATATTTCACCTCAACTGCTATGTCATATCAACATTTTGAGAAATATTTTAAAAACAATCAGGAAACATTGTAGGAATTTTTTTCTTTTTGGAATCACTTTTTACATTTTCCATATAAAATTTGAAATGTTCTTCATAAGAATGTAAAACATTTAGACTTTTAGAAATTTGCTTTTAAATAGACAAATGTAATCCTGAAATTCTAAGTCTTCCTGATTTGTGATGTTACTGATAATCTAACTCCAATTCCAGTGGTCAAATGACTTTAGCAGCTACAGAATAAAGTATGAGCTGAATTATGTCATCCAGACAGAAACATCTTTGATATATTTCACAAAATAAAAAAATTAACAGTACTGAAGGAATCTTTTAAGGAGTAAAAGGAGTGCTGCCATTGGAGTTAACGTTTTAGTGGAGCAGGGCAGTCCTCCCATTGTCCCAGCTCAACTTGTCCAATGAGGTCCTTCCTTGGACAGATGAGCTCATCTGCTTCACCCACCTCTACCATCTTATCCATTCAGGTGACTATGTGGCTGTATTGAGACATAGTTAGCTACCTGGGTAGAGGTATGGGCCTTGGGGTTCAAGAGGTAGGAGAGGAGGAAGTACTCATAGTTAATACTTTACGGTATTATCCACACAAACCTACTATAATAGCTGTAATGCTGAAAACAGACAACACCATGTGCTGACAAATATATGGAACAGCAGAAACTCTCAAACACCGCTGGCCGAGGGTGTAAATTGGTACAATCACTTTAGACAAGCACTTGGCGATATCTACCAAAGCTGAATGTTTGCATCCTTTCTGACTCTCTATTGCACCTCTTGGAATAAAGCCAAAAGATATGGCGGTGAAATACCAATAGTAGATTATCGACAGCAAGACTGCGAATGACAGCCCCAAACTAGAAACTACCTACATACTCTTCAAAAGTTGAGCAAACAGTTGTGGAATTCTATAGAACAATGACTATGAAAAATCTTTGACATGGAAGAGTCTCAGAAATAATGTTCAGCAAAATAGACCACACAAAAGGGCCTACCATAAGGTTTCCTTTGTATAAAGTTTAAACCCCAACATTAATCTACGCTGTTGGATGACAATATGGTGATTACCTTTGGGGATTAGGGGGTGGGAAGTAAATGAAGGAGGGTAGAGGGACTCTGAGGGCAGGTAATTGCCTTTTTTTTAAATTGGGGTGCTGATTAGAAGGTATGTTTACCCTGTGAAAACTCACTGAGCTATTAAATTATGATTTGTGTACTTTTCTGTATGTCAATAAAATTTGGAAAAATAAAAACAACCCCCTCATTTAGACAAAATCAAGTTTATTTTTATTACACGGAAAGTGTTCGTTTTTTGACCTTTTTCTATTTTTTCCCATTTTTGTATTTTGTTCTCTGGATTTAAAGCCCCAGTCCATTCCTTTGACTGATTTCTGATTGGATATGTTTTTCTCTGGCATTCAGGTTTCTTTTGTAGCTCTGTCTGCCCCTCACAGCCCTCTCCTACCAGATCTCTGGCCCTCTGGGCAGGCAGCCTATTCCTGCATTTTCCCACCCACTGCCAATCAGTGCACTGTCAGTCTTCCTGCTTCCCATTGTCATTGCAGAGTGCAGCTTTCAGAGCCCACCATGTTGGCAGCGTTCAATCCTTCTCCCTGGGGTTTTGCAATCTCATTCCTATGATGGCCCCAGGGCCTGCCAGGCCTGGGTCATTGCCAGCGCCTCTCCTGGGAGAGGTTCCCTCCCTCAGCATTGTCCAGCCAGGTTTGTATTATGATGATTACGGGTAATGGGCTTTCCATCCTTCAGCTGTCAAAAAGCTCTCCCCACACTTTATTCCCACTGTCTTTTAATTTTCACTTTTTAACTGAAAGCAAAACAAAACAAACAAGGGGTTTATAATCACCTCAATTTAACATTTGGAGTGACAAAGAAAAAAGAAAAATTGGCAGTATCTGAGTGCCATTGAAAGATTCAGCTGCCTGTTGGCTTTTCCTGTTTTGTTCTATTTTTCTCTTTATCCCCTTCCCACTACCACCCTCCCCCTCCCTGCTTCCTGGAGCCTGAGAACTGTCCACGTGTTGATAGTTTTCAATACCACTCACCCGAATCATTTAACCACGGGTTTTAACCTCTGGTTTCTAGCAGCTTGGTGTGCCATTAAATCAGTAGTCTTGTCGCAGCACCAGAAAAGTGGTTGGAGAGCTATTAAATTCAAAATAATTGTTTTGGAAATCGTGTTTGCAGGCTGCACCCACTAGTGCAGCCATAGTTAAAAGAGCATTAATCTGTTTTTCCTCTACAACCAAGTGTTTTGCAGAACTTTGTAACTTGGCATATTCCATTACCCAGGCCCTGCACTAGATAAGAGCTTCCTGTAAGAGAAGTTATAAAATATTCTTTATATTTTAATATAATCGGGAAAATATATGTTCAAATGTATAAGAAAGTGGAGCTTTAAAACTGGATTTGAGTGTCTATTTTGCCTTCAGCTAACTATTCCAGAATCTTTTTAAAGGAAAATGCCGAGACCAATGCCCAGAATTTTCGTGAAGGACAATTTTAAGAACTGCATAATAATGACTATGGTAGGCAGCCTCTAAGATGGCCCCCAAAACCTTCACTTCTTGGAATTCACACCCTTGTGCAATGCCCTCCATATGAGTGTGAATTGCTTCTAATGAATAGAGTACAACAAAAATAATGGGATGTCACTTCCAAGAAGAAGTTACTAAGACACTGCGAGTTCTGTCCTGGATACTCTCTTGTGCTCTTGCTTGTTTGCTCTGAGGGAAGCCAGCTACCATGTTTTAAGTTGCCCTACGAAGATGCCCACAGGGCAAGGAGCTGAGGGTGGTCCTGGGGGATGACAGGGGGCCAGGAACTGAGGCCTCATTCTAAGTGCTCTCAGGCACTGAATCCTGCCAACAATCATAGGCATGAGCTTGGAAGCGGATTAGTCAGAGTGGAGTGTTAAGATGACTTCACCTTGACTGTAGCCTTCTAAGACGCCTGGGGGTGGAGAACTCAGCTAAGCCACACCCAAAATTCTGATCCACAGAGGCTATGAGGTCATATGTGCTTAATGTTTTAAGCCACTATGTTTTAAGGTAATTGTTTATTCATCAATATATAGCCAATACAGTAATACTAATATTCAGAATAGTTACCCTTATTTGCATAGTGTTTTATGGCTTAATGTTCTTTGTTTACGTATGTTACCTCATTTCATCTTCAAAACAGACATATAAGACAAATATTATCATTTCCACTTTTTTTTAAGATAAGATGAGACTCAGAAATATTAAGCAGGTTGCTTGTGTTCACCCAGCCTGTAAGTGGCAGAGCTGGCGTCAGACCCCCAACTGATAACTCTGAACCTTGTGTTCTTCCCAAAGGAAAGTGCTTTGCAAACTGTAAAATTTATTATAAATGAAAGTTAAAAATGCCAAAGATTACAGACATTTGAAATTCTACCAACAGAACTTCATGTTTAGAATGTAATACTCTGAAACCTTTGATAATGCAAATTTCACAGATAAATGCACTATTTTTAATTCCATCAATTCGTGGCATCTCAGTGTTAAAGAAAGAGTTCAACTGAAGGGGAGAAAAGGCAGATAAAGAATAACAGAAGTGACATTTTATGAAATAAAGATGAAGGGGAAGGAAAGATTCAAAAATGTTTGGAAATCCACGTCCTATCTCTCCTATTAGTTAAATTCAAGTAACATTTCCAAATATTTTATAGTTATGAATCTTCTTAAATTATGCCATGAATATTCAGAAATGACAATATGAATTAATAAATAACTAGAAATCAGTGCCACAGGAAAGGAATTTAGGAATAGTGCTTTCCATGTATTGTTGGAAACATACACACACACACACACACACACACACACATACACTCATACAGTGGCCAGGGCATAGTAGATATTTTTAAAAAAATTATTAAATCTGAACCTGAAATGCTTATTTCAGAGGGATATATGTTTGTAATGAACCATAGCAATGTGTTGCATTATTTTGTTTTATTCAAAATGGCTCATGTTGCCCAAATAATACATTACATAGATGCAGATCTAATAATCACCATGGCAACCAAAATATAAATCTCAATGTATTATTTTAATACCATTTAATCTTTATAACCCATAGAGAGTTGGTTTGAATCTTTGTCTTCTATTCACTCTTAGACTAATTTCAGAAAGGATATTCTTTTTTTAGAGATGGAGACTGGGACCTGTATCAATTTCTTATTCCTGCTGTAACCAATTACCACAAACTTAGTGGCTTAAAACAACACAAATTTGTTACCTTACTCTTCATGTTAGAAGTCTAAAATAGGTTAGCAGGGCTACCTTCTTTCTAGAGGCGCTGGTGATGAATCTGTGTCCTTGACCTTTCCAGCTTCTAGAGACCACATACTTTCCTTGGCTCAGAGTCTGTTCCTACATCTTCAAAGCCAGCAGTGTAGCTTTAAATGTCTTTCTCTTTCTGATCTCTACTTCCATCATCATATCTCCTATTATGACTCTGACCCTCCTGCCTCTCTCTTATAAGGCCCTTTGTGATTATTAGGCCCCCTGAATAATCCAGGATAATCTTCCCATCTCAAGATCCTTACCTTAATAGAAAGTGCCTTTTGCCACGCAAGGTAACATATACACAGGCTCCGGGGATTAGGGCATGGACATCTTTGGGGACCACTGTTCAGTCTAGCACAGGACCTATTCTGGTTTGGTGAGAGACCTAACAGAAAGAGGTCCAGCAGGAAGCCTCCTAATGTGAAAATCCATGGAGTTTACTTGTCTTGGGAAGAACGCAGAGGGTCCTGTTTTTATCTGACTCCTGTTCACGCTAATGGTGGCAGGGGAGTTATTGATGCGCAAGTCCAAATATGCCTGAATGGCTCACTCATACATCCAATGTCACATACTCAGTGTCACATACTGTCATCTTCTGCTCAATGGAAGTAATTAAATGACTATGAAGTCATTATTTCTGTCATCTACCATGCGTCCAGCACTAGCTAGGCTCTTAGCATCTGACGATGGGAATATTTTTTGTTAGAAGCATTTGAATGCACTGATAGTCCTCAAAAAGCTTTGCTGCCTTTGACTTTCCTAATGTGATATGATATGGCCTGTTTGACTTTAAATGATAGCTTGAAATAGAAACGAGACATAAGAAGATGCAATTGATTTATATTGGACATAGACAGAGGGGGAAAGGACTCGGGATTATCTATTTCTCTCTTTTCAGGTTGGGAAACTGAATTTCCTTATGGGGAAAAATTACACTGTTAGTAGAAAAATCAAACTCACAACTCCATATTTCTGACTCCAACTTGTTCTACTTTTTAGCTTTGGATAGAAATAACTCATGGTAAAATAACAACAAAAGCCTCCTAGTAAGCTCCATTTTTTTCCCCACAGAAATAATGATCTAATAGATTAAAAGATCAACTAAAGAATTCAGAATTTATTTGCAATCTGTTCTAATAAATGTGATAGTAACCCCTTTAAAAAAGAGGGTACAAAGAAAGAATTTTTTTTAAAAAATGAAAGAGCTGATGCTTCCCCTGAATAATCTCATTATTATCAATAAAAATTTAACACCTGCCAACAATGATATGGTATTAAAGACTCAAAAAAGAAAAAGAAAAAGACTCAGAAAACCATTGTTACTCTCATTATGTTGTTTTATGGTTAATTAGAGAAAGTCAGAAAATCTAAGAGGGTTCCAAGCTCTGCCATTTACCTGAATGTTACCTTCAGCAAGTTAATTAATATCTTGAGGTTTCACTTTTTTTCATCCACACTGAAATTTACATTTTCAGTAGGAAATGCAGGTGACTCACTCAGATTAGTTCCTTGGAGTGCATTTGGCCAGGGTTCACGCTGTTTAAATACAACAACGTGAAAAGTACCCACTCTGCTTTATTTTAAATTTAAATCAGAGAATAATGTTAGTTTGATTATAGAATATTCTCAAAGACCCCCAAAAAGAGGCACTCTTTTGTATTCAAAATAAATGAATTTTATAGTTATTTAATCAAAAGTCTATTGAATTCCAATGATGTGACTAACATCCTGCCAAATGCTGCGGGGGCTACAAAAAGTTGCATGTGAACCTGACTTCAAACAATAACAACATGTGAAAATGCAGTAAATATTGTCAGACAACATAGAACATATTTAAGAGAAAACCAGGAATTTTGGATTTAGTTATTCCTTAAATGCAGTAGCGTTGGCCTTCTTATAGTTTCTCTAAATGCCAAATTCTTTCCTCTAAATCATTTCTTTGGCTATCTACTATTTAATAGAAGCTCCTTTCAACTCAGTATAAATATCACCTTTCTATTTAACTTCTTTTTAGTATTTATCATAATTTATTTGTTTTATTTGCAGAACTTATTGTAGGCCAGACAATTTTGTAATTACTCTACAAATATTAACTCACTTTATTTTTTATTATTCATTAATGTCTTTTTAAAATTTGTATTTATCTGCCACTTTCCTCCCATTACAGCCACTAATAAGTCCTGAAAAACAGAGAAACCCTATCTTCATTGAGTGAATTGAGGAAGACCGAATTCTCGCTGGAGGAAAAAAAAGAAAATGTGCCATGTTAAATTGTCTAATCTTTCTCAGTCAGCTCTGTGAGGGTAGTACCCATAAACTTCGTACAGTATTATATCTCCAGCATCTAACATCGTACCTGGCACACTATCTAATAGTTAAATATCTGTTCTTTACGTAAGTGAATAGATTTTTTCATATACTTAAGATCATGTAGATCAGAGGTATAGGATTATATTTTATGAAATAATTAACTACATCTATTGGCTAATAATATATTGGTTATCCTTTTAAATTATTTAACAATAATATTGATATAACAAGTTTCCCACCCTTGGCAGTTTTGGGGACAACTCTGAAGGATCATCCTAGTTTCAGACTTCCTCATGGAGATATCTGAGGCTTCTTTTGCATCTGAATTACAGCCCATCTTCTCCCTTTGGCCAATCCTACTTTCTTTCCTTCCATTTTACAGGTGATGACTCTAAGAACGTTCTCTAATAAATCTCTGGCAAACTAATCTCCATATCAGTTTGCTTTCTAGGGAATTCAATCTATTTTTGTTGGTGCCAGGTGTATTTGGACAAAGCAGATTTTAGGGTGGGATTTTGGAGCTGGTGCACTTGCTACCCAGCTGGCAATAAGGGACCCATCAATGGTTGTAGGTGGAGCATCTATTGTTCCTGACCCAAGATATCAGCAATTGTCAAAATTGTCACCGATAATGAACTGAGATATTATATTGGCTTAAGCCATCATATTAGCCGCTTTCAAGTATCAGGCAGGTGAGAACTAGCAACTATAAGAACTGTGGAACTGGGTGACCATTGCTAATTTTGATGGTTTTGGAAAAAGACAACATGTATGAGAGAGTGATTCATCAATGATTAGAGCCTAAGTGTCATTCACTATTTGGAAAGTTTAGGAGCGTGATTTTAGAATATGCATGAATATGAATAATGTTTAGAAGATCAGTGACAAGAAAACATGGGGCAAAAGCATGTGGAAAAACAAAAGGAGTGGGCATAAAGTGTGAAGATTTTCAAGTCATATTTTTATACCCACCAAAGAGCATCCACCACTGAAAAGTCACAAAACTACTAGGAAGAATCTGTCTACACTTGCAGGGATGTGTTTGCATTGTGTGCCAGCAGGGCTTCTGCCATCACCACTCTCTTACAGAATTTTTAATCTACCAATATGGAATCCCACTTAACATCACTTCAATTCAAGGGACCCACATTTTAGCGAAAGTGATATACGAATGGGTCCCTGACTTTGAGCTTCGTTGGTCATGTGATATACCACACTGCCCAGAAGCTGCCAGAGACAGTGATGGAATAGCCAGTTTAACACACAGATGATCCACTAGCCTGGGGACAATACCTTGAGAATATGGAGAGCCATCCTATAGGATGTGGTGTACACTTTAAAGCATGTCCAAGAACCCAGGAATGGTCCCTGTTACCATTATCCCCATTTATCAGAAGTTTTCTGATTTATTCTTATCATCTTTGCAACTTTGGGCTCTGAATTTAAAGGTCCTGATTTTGAAGGGGAGAATGCTTCCAGCAGGGAACACCAGAGTCTTATTGAAATACACACTACATCTTCCATTTTGGTACTTCACGTTTCATGCAAAGTGACCAGCACTGAGGGAGCAGAACAGTCATCTTGACCGGGGTAGTTAACTCTATTCATCAGAAGGAGGCAGGGCTGTTGTTATCAGTGCAATCGTCAAAATGGGGGCAGAATGAAGGAATTTGACACGCACACGTGATTCACTTGGGTACCTCTTTGAACTCCCTTGCCCAATTTTGATAGAAATTGGACAAGTTCAATAATCCCTGCCTAAGAAGGGTATCGTAAACATGAGCTCAGATGTCTCAGGAATACGGATCCGGGTCATGCCACCAGGCAAGCCAGCTAGACCAGTGGAGGTGCTAGCTGAGGGCAGGAGGAATCTAGGATGGGTATAGAGGTGGGTGACAAAGATTATCAGTTGCAGCCCTGACAACAGCTGTTGAGAAGGGGCTATAATTCATCCCACTCACCTTCCTTGTAGTTTTTCCTGGGAATACTGGAGCACCTGCTTCTAGAACTTTCTACAAAAAAGTAAATATAATCAGTGGTAGACAAGGTCAGGATTAAGGGTGGGAGCAGCTGGGAATGCTGCTGTCAGAGAGCCCTCAGCTCTCATTCTTCTTTGGGGATCCCTTTGGCTGAAGAAACTCCTCTCCCCCTATGACACAATTCCATGACAGGGCATTCTTTAACTAAAGGTTAATTAATGTGGAAGCATTAATGCCTTGTCCCCATGACTCAACTTGAGAAAAGTCTGAAGGGGTCATTCCAGCTTCACAGCTCCTCATATGATTGTCTGAGGCCTTTGTTGAGACTGCATTACAGCCTAACATCTCCTTTTGCCCAATTTTGCTTTCTTCCATTCCCTCCCACAAGTGGTCATCCCCAAGAGCACTTGCCTATAAACCTCTAGTATGCTAATCTCTATTTCAGATTCTGCTTCCTAGGTAACTCAGTCTGCAACATCCCCTCTCCATTACACAAAATTACCCCCTCCAATAGGCCATGTTCTTAATGACTCAGTGTCCTTGAACTCTAACAACTTTGAATTTAAATGTCTGAATCTTCTCATCCTGCAAATGCTCTTCCTCTGCTGATTGCATTGGTTACGAGAGAGGCTGTATGGCTCACAAGCCAAAAATATTTACTATCTGGTTCTTTACAGGGAAAATTATCCAATCTTTGATTTAGATGATACACCTTCCATAGTCTAGGTTCAGCTCAACATTCTCTTTTTGTTTTATTTTGTTCTACTATGAATTTTTATGTTTCTGATTCTGTATTCGAAAAAAAAAATGATAACATTAGACACTTTCCTATTTCCAAGTCCATAACTACTGAAATTACGTCTATGATTAATTGTTTTTTTGCATAATCACACTGATTTAACATCAACTTTTAAGAAACAAAGAAAAATGCTATCTGTCTGTCTGTCTGTCTCAATCCTCCACCAAGTGAAATGCACTAACAGAGAGACACATGAGAAAGAAAAACAATACAATAACCACAGTGATTGCTTCTGAGACCTATTAGCACAAACCATCAGAAGCTTGACTTTTTGTTTGCTAAACTGTTTTAGACAAGATAATTACATTAAAGTGCTTGGTATTTCCAAGTTATTGCATAATGTCATGAGTCTTAGATGATTTAGTCTGGTTGTGCTTCTGATGGCGGAATCAATGAAAATGCGCTGAAATTAAAGGGAAAGATTTTCAAAGACGTATGTGGGAGGTCTGGGTGGAACTTCCTTTTGTTCTGGACTGTGGGGAGATTTTGTTGTATATTACCAGAGAAAGCAACATGGGCAACGTTTTAGTGCTGCTCTTGTAGTTACAGGAGTCAGAAGATTACATAGAACGCTTTAAAAAACAGAGTTTATTGTAAGAATGCTTCTGGTCAAGAACTGAAACAAGAAGTGGAAATAAATTAGGAACTGAGAAATCTGTTCTCTCTCTAATGACGTCTTGTTCTGTCATCTGCTCTCTTCTTTCACTATCAGCTGATATTTCCTTTATACTTTGGGTATGTTTTTACTACTCGCTGGCATCTGTTTACTCATGGTTTCTGCTTCTTCATAGCTGTGGTTTACAGATTCACACGCCCACAGTTCTACTTAATGGCTTTTCTCTATCTACCTGCTCCATTTCTGTTCATGCTTCTAATGGCTTTTTTTTTTTCTTCTTATTCTCATACAAGATCTCACTGATAATCTGATTGGCCCAGCTAATTCTGTCATGCTAGAACACATCCTAGGGTGTTCAGTTTACTAGGTGACTGTTCTCATCTGCCCCATGAA
Source organism: Tapirus indicus (assembly GCA_031878705.1). NCBI lineage: Eukaryota > Metazoa > Chordata > Mammalia > Perissodactyla > Tapiridae > Tapirus > Tapirus indicus. The sequence continues at coordinate 22,596,686 of CM062927.1, read as the reverse complement.
ACATCAAATCATACATCTGATGAATCTGTAGGCATATAGTCACAAGGTCTTCATAGAGTTTTCCCAGAATTAGGGATATGGACTGGAAACCTATAAACGTTTTATGCCTCCTTAGATATTTCTATCAACCACTACCTTGTCCTAGTTTACCCTCATAGCAAAACCTGAGACAAAGGTTTGCATGCAGACTGTTTATTTGGGGATTGACGTACAGGGAGTACAAGACAAGGTAAGTGACACATAAAAGAAAGAAAAGCCAATATAAATGTGTTATGGTGTTGGTCATTGCTATGGGTGATTGGATGTCTTATGGTGCTGGTTACTACTATAGGTGATTGGATGCTCCATCACCTGGGCTCTTGTGAGTTGCTTTATAAAATGTGTCTCAGAACTAACTGCTTTACAGATGAAAGGAAGAAGCAGTTATCTATCACTTCTCTGTTGCCTGGATAGCTCTGTGGGCATTAAATTCCCACTCTTTTGAGGTGCACATACATACACACATACAGGAGCACAAAGCAAACTCTGTAGTAATCCTCTACCACAGGGTCAGAAGAACCATATCAGGAAGGAAGAGGTATGCAGCACACGCCAAGATGAGGCATTGTCTGATTATATCTGTGCAGAGTTGTTTGAGAATGTGGCCAAGATGGTTTTGAAATGGTTCACAGGGAATGTCTAGATCAATTGGTTAATACGTTCTATTCATATTCCACCTCTTGAATAGTCATTGTATCCCCTCTCTCTATTCTTAATGCCACCACTTTATTTAGGCGACATGAACTCTTGCTTGAAATGTTTTAATCTTCCTTCTGATTTACCCAATTCCCATCTATTCACCATATCATCTCTAGAATAGTTAAAACTTGAAGATGTCATTATTATTGTTAATGCCACTTTGCTTATAATTCTTAAAAAGATGCTCATTCTCTTTAGAAAACACAATTTAACTCTTTGCAAGGCTAACAATGAATTTACGATGTTGTGCTTGCCTGCCTCTTGTTCTCAGTGTCTGCCTCTCTTCCCAGAATCACCTAATCTCTATTCAAAGTATAGTGCCAATGTCACCCACTGCAAAATCACACCCTGCTTCTTCTGATATCCTTTGCATCCCAGCAGCACATGCTACATTATGACAAAATCGTCTGTCTTTCCACTAGACTACAAACACCATCTGACTAAGGGCCAGGTACTATTTGCATATGCATTTGCAGGTCCTGGCAGTGTATGTCACAGAGAAGGTGTCAATAAAATATACTGAATAAATACGTTAGAAGAAATTAAATATAATCATTGTTCTTTTATCCCATGCATTTTTATATGATTCTGAATATTCCATACTCTAATAATTTTTGTACAACTGGCGTATGTGGGTTCAGAGGGTATGACTATTCTCTTTTGCTTTAGAAGTTACCAAAAGCTTGCCAGCAGTAAATGTAGTGATCTGCATCTTCGCAGAAACAAAATAAGAACTGAAATTGCTTTGGTTGTTGGGGCATGGCGTTCTGCTGAGTTTATTGGGTTGCATTTCACTCAATTCTAAAAAAAGCTGTTGGAGCAAGTGTCAACTTTTATGTGAATCTAAATCCCCTCCAAAGTGAATGAATAAATGAGAAATTATTTTTATATATATTATGATGTATTCAGTTAACATCTAAACTTGATGATGCCACTCTGTGTATGTATGGGAAATATTCTCAGAATACCATTATGCTAATGAATAATAATCTGTATTACATATGTGCATGAACACTAATAATATAAGAATAGGTATAATAGATTATTATTACTCTGAGTAATCAATTGCTTGACAGAAGACAGTTTGAATTCACCTTCATATACAGAAGGTCTTTTCAATGAAAATATTTTTCCAGGAAGAGGGGAGGAAAAATGGTTGCTTCAGCATTTGGTGAGCTCTCTATCACTGGAGTTATTCAAGGAATGTGCTTTAGTGGATGCAGACAGAACTCACATACCTAGCCTAGAATCCCACCTGCATGACTTTGGGCAAGTCACTTTGCTTCTTTAAACCTCAGTTACTTTCTCTGAACAATAGCAACAGCATCTTTGAATGATAAATGTAAGGATCAGAGGTAATGTATGGAAAAGTGCCTGGAACATCAAATATAATGATAATATAAATAACAATATGCTTTTCATCAGATATAATTATTTTTATTCCTAACTTTTTGCTATTAACAATGATCAATAAATAATAGAGGATAGGTGTTTGTTGGAAATATTTACAAGAGAATTCAAGCATCAGGTGCTTAACTGGACAAGATTAGTGTCCCTGGTCCCATTTATGCTGGCAATGGGTAAACCATCTAACGTCCCTTTGGCAGAGGGGCAAGTCACGGAGAGAAATGGAAGGAGAAGAAAAAAATACGAAATAAAGATGTAAGAGAAGATGCAAAGAATCAAAGAAGCAAACAGGAAGTATACCAATGCTTGTAAAACCTTCAAGTGAACTTTTGATCTATTTATTCTGAGGTTCCATGAGTCTGTGATGCCAAGTTACTGAGAAAATTCCAGGGAATATCTTTCTACTTTATCCAGATTTCTTCCTTGAAAGTTATTATTTGTTTTCACTTGGGTCAGGTCTAGAATTATCCAAAATCATGGGATTTGTCCAACCAGTGAGATGCAAGACTTCAGATTTCACACAGACAGATGGCTTAGGGTACAACTGTATCTAAGGGATTATTTATGCTAATTTATGCATTAGTCTTTTCCAAGGGTACACTCAAAATATCGGAGTATTATACACAACCTAAAATTAGATTTAGGAAAGTAAAGGCAGGGCAGAAAAACTAAAAGAAATGAAACTCATGAATATGCATGTTTGAAATGAATACATCTTCAATCTCAAAAGCCTGGATCTGAGAGAAAGCATTGCTTTTGTTATTTCAGTAAAAGCTGAGCAGATAAGATGTGATCATATTGCCTAACAAGCGGGGTGATATCTTGGTCACTTTAAAAGGTTGATTGGATTGACGAACAACTGATTAGCTGAATTATATCCACACAGAATAAGTCGAGTTTAGACAATTATCAAAGTGCAGTTACATATTCTATTTTTGGTATGCCTAGAAATGTCACCCATATCTGAGATGTTATAGAATGGCAGCTTTACTCAAAATTGCCTTCAGAGTTCACAGCCATGGTAGGGATGCCTCCCAGATTAATTTTAAAGATACTGTGACCACCAGATATTATACTACACTTAAAGTAAAATTTCAAGAATTTTCCCAGATCACTGACTCTAGTTAATTTTCTTTCCTGAGAAAAGTTATGCAAATGGCTTGTTTTCTTTGAAAAATTGAGCTTGAGGCAGAGTGAGATAAACTAATAAACACCCAAATCGCTTATTTTATTGATCCATTTTTTTCAATAATTACACCTTATCTTCAGAGGTACAAAAGACAACATATGAAGTGTTCAAAATCGATAACACTAAAGATACAAAAGCAAACAGCTTCAGCTGACTTTTGTATTTTCATAAGAGAGGGGAAAACTTTATTAAAGGGTAGCACTGATGGGAATGGGATATTAACACCACCACCTTTGTTAGTAAGGCCTCTCAGTATATCAGATAAGAAAGATCACATCTTATTTATGAGTTTATAATACATATGTACACACATATGTATATATATGCATATAAATATGTGCATATGCATATATATATGCATGCATACATGTGTGTGTATATAAAACAAGCAAACTTTGCTTTTCTCCCCCAATGAATTATGTAGGGTTCCTGTTGTAGAGAATTAATAGACCACACCACTTAAAGTCCTATCTCTGAGACTTTTCTAACCTTTCCTACACTTCACTACTCTGAAAATAAAGGATTCACATTATCCTGCATTTAGCTAGCAAAACTAATCATTAATAATCAATCATAAACAAGATAAAACTTCTTCAATGTGTTTCTAAAGACGAATAGACATACTGAAGCTACTGAAATCAAACAAAATACTAACAATGGGAAAAAGGAATCAGATATATCAGTTGAGCAGTGGATGGTTAACATACATCTTTTCACTTTGGGTTAGACCTAATGCATTGGGTTCCAGTATCATGATCACAAGTGGCTAAAATTTTTCAGGAAAAAAAAGAGGGGTTAAGTCTAGGTCAATTTACTGCAACTAAATGTGTCTTTTATGATGTTGCAAACTGAGGAGAAAAAAAAAGGGCTGAGAAGTTAAGGGAATGAGATGCCCCTGGTGGTGGGTGTGGAAGGCATTACAGGGGGGTACACGCTGTATTTTGGAAAGGTAAAGCAGATAAATAAAGTGATCCTTGGGTCCTAATATAGTGGAGAGATTGACAATATCTATATAAGAGATGAATGTAGTGGCCAATTAAGGCCTTTATACACAATTAATGCATTCAGATATGCACTCAACAAATATTTGTTTTCTATCTGCTCTGTTTCTATTTCAATCTCCCACCTAGGTATTAGTGATACAAGAGTGAACAAGACAAATTTACTTTTACCCTCACTGAGCATACATTTTAATCGTAAAGATAGAAAAAAAATCAAATAAGGCTGTCAAACAAAGCAAGTTACTGTAAATCCAGCTAAATATTGAAAAGAGGCAAACACAGGCCTAATATGGAAAAAAATGACAATTAGATCTAGGTGGGATGGTTAGCGATGGCATCTCTGAAGAAGCAATATGAAGAAGCAACATCTCTGAAGAAGCAATTTTCAATGAATAATGTACAAGAGCTGGGCATTCAAACAGCAGAAGGACAAATGTTCCAAGTAAAAGGGTCAGAAGTGCAAAGGCCCTGAGGCAGTAAAGAGTTCAGCCTGCATAGAACATGTTATAAATGCCCACCCAGATCTCCTTCATATGCTGGTGTGTTCATTCCCAAGCTGTTGTGATATTTATTAACAATTCACAGTTCCTCCCTTCTCTGGATAAGTGCCCTTGGCCAAATAGGAGATCCAGTGGGCAATCAACGGACTCCACTAGAGCATCACTTGGTGCTCCCATGCTCAGTTTTAATAGAAAATGGGCAAATAGAGCAACGATACCTGATCAGAACATGGCAACCAGCGCCTCAGGATCCTCAGGGGTGAGGATCTAGACCTGCAGATATTCCAGCATAGGAGGGTGGTGATATTGGATGTGTGGTGGAGGGAGATGACAAGTTTCAGTAATGCCTTTGGGAGAATTACAGCACAGAGCTACAGTCTGTCCCACTAACCCTTCTCTTATAAATTGCCCCAGATTATAACTAACTAGAGCTCTGGAGAAGCCATGATTATGTGGAACAAACTTAATATGGGAGCAAGCAGATAGGAGCAGTGCAAGAAATGTACTGCAGAGTGCACACTTGTACCACCCAAATCCAATCTACTGGGCTGGGACACCAATACCCAAGATGCTATGAGTGTTGACAGCTAACAGTTCACAATTGTTCTTTTCTTTGGAGAATAGCCCTCAAAGAAATAGAATAGCCTTCACACCCTCACCCCTCTCTTACCTAAGTGCAAAGACGTAGTCAGACTAAGTACAAAAGGCTGGCACAATTACCTGGAGGTGGGACTAACTCTTTGGAACAATTTGTGTTCAGAACTTTCTTATGGGGTTATTCAGTAGCTAGTCTCCACCTAAGACCATATTATTGTTTAGCATTTTTTCCCCTGACCTGGCTACTTTCCTCAGATATTCTGCAAGCACACCCCCAGTAAATCTAGAATATCCATCTTAGCCTCTGTTTCTGGGAGAGCTAGACTGAAGACAGCCTGTTTTAAGAACCAAGAAAGTGAATGTGGCTTCAGTGTGTTGAGAAAAGATGGGCCAAGAGGAGATTGGAAAAATAGGCTTATGCTAAATTATTTAGAAACATGGTAATCCCTTTAACTTTCATCTCTGGGCAATGGGAAATAATGAAATGACTTTTGGCAGGGAGTGGGAGAGTGCATTTTATTAAACACACACACACACACGCCTACACACAAACACACTTCTTGTTCTATTTAGTAGAGAATTGATATGAGGAGTTTGGCGAATAAGTGGAATCTGAACAAAAATGTGATAAAAGGACCAGGAAACAAACAAAGGTCTTTGGTTCCATCTTTGACTGGTATCTGTGTTTGACCTTCATCTTGCTACATCTTGGGAAGGGGCATGGTGAACTCATGGCTGCTCAAGTTTCATCATGGCGTTCACCAAGTACCCTCCTACAAAATGCCAGGAAGTGTTTTGGGATGAGGTAGAGTGATTTCAACAACAAAGTGATATTGCTTTCACTAACCATAAATGTGACTAAGCGCCACCATTCCTTTTCCACGTGGAAGAGCCAAACTACTTCAGACCTTCTTTGTGAAACTCATGCTGAGCTTGTGCAGCAAATTGAATTTCTCCTTCTACATGCTTCCACAGCTTTTGTTGATTCATCGATTCACTTATGAATTCATTAACCCAATATTTCTAGAATATGTCAAGCATCTGTTCTAAGTGCTGAGACACATTATAGAAAACAGCAACAAAACGTGTGCCCCAATAAAGCTTGCAGTCTTGTATTCGTCCTTCTTATTAGAGCACTGCCTCACGTGATTTAGTAATCACAGGTATTTGTTGTAGTGTGATGTGTCTGTCTCTTCCACAGTAACCTGTGTGCTTAAAAAAGGCAAAGATGGTTCCAGTGTCAAGAACAATGATCAGAGAAATATAGACCCACAATAGACATGTGTTAACAATAGCGGTTCATATCGACCACCAAAGGTCAACAATATGTTATACTCTGGTTTATTTGCAATTGTAACATGGCTGCTCTCTCTTTTACTCAAAAATGATTTAGTCTTGTAGGACTTTTATAAAAAAAACTTCTGAAAAGCCATAAACAATAAGGGAAGAAGTACAGACACAGAGGGGACAGATTTTCTGGAGCAGATTTATGAATGTATTAAATATTAAAGGGATAATCTCTATTGCTTTGGAGTTTAAGCAGCGATAAATGGGTGTTAGGATTGATTAAATGCTTGCACTTTATTTCAATGTTTAATTTGTTTTGAACTGTTTATGGAAAGGATATGTAAAAGGAATAGAAATGCCTCTATCAAGGAGAATTTCTTCTACTAGATACACTTGGAGGTGATATATTCATACCAACAAATATTTTTGAACTAGGTGTGTCTGGTTACCAAATCAAAATCAGGAAGTAGATTGCAATAATAGAGAGCACATGCTTCAGAGTTAGATTGCCTGGTTTTAATTTTGGTCTGATCTTCTGGACACAAGGGCTCATATAATTTCCTTAAATCCTGATTCTCTATTTTATCATCTGTAAAATTATTGCAAAAATCAAAGTTGTGTGTATTTTATATATATATACATGTATCAATATCATAATTTTGATTTGAACCCAATTAATTAACCCTGATAATATATATTTGAGTTAATGCGATAAGTAATGCGGACTTCTTAGCATAGAGTTTGACATAAACTAAGGGCTCAATGGATGTCAGTGCTTATAATTACCATTAAACATAGCATTAATTGAGTGCTTACTCGGCAGCAGGTTTTGTCCTTAGTCCTTGAATAGATTCACATATTACATTCTCCAAAATTCCTTTCAGGTACTACCTTCCTTCCCCCATTTGTATATGAGGCTTAGAGAACATAAGTGACTTGCCCACGGACTGTTTGTGTGCTGTAGAATGAGCCTGAGCCCAGACAATTTGTTTCCAAAGTCCGTGCACAGAACTACTATGAAGCAGCAGCATCAGAATAATCATGAAATATTGAGCTAAATGGATGAACGCATGAATGAGTGAGTGAATGCAAGAAGGAATGCATGATAGTTTGATTCACAAGACAGCAAATACTTTGAATGTTTTCTTGCTAGCAAAAAGGATGCCAAAGTATGAAATAAAAGGAACATTCTATTATATATATAATGAATCATATTTGAAACCTAAAAGACTGTTGGAAGCTTTTTTTTTTTTTTTTTTTTTTTTGGTGAGGAAGACCAGCCCTGAGCTAACATCCGTCGCCAATCCTCCTCTTTTTTGCTGAGGAAGACTGGCCCTGGGCTAACATCTGTGCCCATCTTCCTCCACTTTATATGGGACGCCGCCACGGCATGGCTGACAGGCAGTGCATCGGCGGGCGCCCAGGATCCGAACCAGCGAACCCCGGGCTGCCAAGCGCGGACTAAACCGCTGCGCCACCAGGCCGGCCCCGACTGTTGGAAGCTTTAAACTAATAATTCCACTACTAGAAAACTTCCAGAGGAAATAATAAGAAATATGTAAATAGATTCAGAGTCATCAATAACTTCTAAAAAAGAGGAATAATTAAATATATCTTTTTTCTATTTTGTGTGATTGAATTTAATTATCAAGTTACCTGAATGTGTATTTGGTATATTGGTGTGAAATAAACATAAAACTAATTATGTTTAATAAGTAACTAATTAATTACCCTGTAATGATATATAGAATTGTTTATCCTATCCTTTGTTTTGTTTTGTTTTCTACATCATGCCCAATTTTGACTAGCAATTTATTTAAAAATCAATTGCCAGAGCTTTCTGTAATGATCTGTGCGTTTGTATATTCTTGTATCATTACCAATTTAGTTACTGTCCCTTTATCACTTATTTTAGTGCATTAGAGGAATAAAATGAGAACATAATCGGTAACTAAACTTGCAGTGGTATGGAGTGATCAGGAGAGTTTAATGATAATAAACAGAATGAGGCAGGATTTCCAGAAAACTAATCTTCAAATCATTTTTTGAGGGTCTGTTTTATTAAAACTAACTCTAGACTTACGTGTTAGGGACAATCTGGATTAAACAAAATTATACAGGTATTTTATTTTAGGACTAGTATTATGCTATCAGACCTTTCCACTCTCTATCAAGCAATAGATTATGATACATTTGATCATAAAGTTTTTGATATTTTTTTCCCTAGTACATCTCTAGGCATTAAGTTCCTGTAGAAAAACGTTGGAAATCCCATCTAATGCACTCAATAACAGTATATCTCCCCACACACAGACTAACAACAACAAACTATTATTATCCATTTCAAAAGTATTAGGATTATCCAAATTATAGCCAGGTTTTCATTTTAAAGTATCTCCAAGAAGTTCCAGAAGTCAGATTAACATTCCTTTGAAACACACAAATGATATATTTAAAGAAATCTACTGCTTTGTTTGCCTTTTTTGAATATCAGCCATCATTTGAAATGGTGCAGCCTATTTTCAGGCTATTCTGTCCTCTATGAATGTGCCTGGGGGAGGAGAATCCCCCTCTTGCACAAAGCACACGTGTGCCCAGAGAATACTTTTTAGTGACCATGTTATCTGGTTTAATATTAAAATTATTACTAAATATGGATCTGTGTTTCATGAATCATATGGCACCTACACAGTGATAGTATTGCATTTTATTCTCAAATAAGCAGGGCAGGAATGACTATCCCATTCTATGTATGGAGAAACAAAGATTATATGGAACCAGTAGCTATCATTTCACAACCTCTTTTTATTCATTGTGCTCAGCTTCTGGATGCTTTGGCTCCTTTTGTAGTGCCTTTGTAGGCTGAGCTATGCAGCTGTAGTGGATGGGAAGACAAAGCTGGGTTCCTTCATATTCCCCTCAGCTTACTGTCAAGTTACTTTCAGCAGAAAAGCATGTGAGAAGCACATAAGGGACCAGAAATGGCATTGGATCCTCCATTGTTGTACAAGTTCTCCCAGAATCCCCCACCCAAGCCCTTGTTTGGCTGGGAGACAGATCCTAGGCCATCTCTTAATGGCTGGAAGTTAAACTTGAAGGCCTTTATTTCACCATGGATACGGATAGCCCATGCTACTCATACCTTGACTTTCTCATCTGTGTTCATGCCAACTCAATGCTATACAGGTTGGAATGTGACTGGGCTTCTTAGTCACTGGCCTAGACCAGACCTGATACCCTCTCCATGCTCTGGATCATTGGGCAAGGCAGCCCAGAGAGAAGAAGCTTTTCCTTAGTGCTTTTTGGGCATTTCATTGATTCTTGCATTGCACAGCCAAGAGATCCTCAAACTTGGACACCACCCTCCTCTCTTTTTTTGTCTTTTCTAAGCTTCCTAACTTACAACTTGCTTTGCAGAACAAAAATAAACTTTTTGGCATCTGGAGGGGGTAGGCTTTATTTACCGAAAATCTTCCACTTTGCAGGCACTAGGTTAAGTGCTGTACCAAGTTATTTTATTCTGAGGAAGGTGTTATTGTTCTTATTTAATATAAAAGCAAATAATGTCTTAGCAGGTTGAGCGGCTTGCTGAAGCTCACACAACCAAGCTTACATTTCAGTCTTATTCCAAACCCAACATCTCTTCCTTGCTTCTCTCTGCAGAAGACAGAGAGACATCAGGAAGAAGTGATGATCCATAAGGAGGTCCCAGAACCTGGAGAAGCATGAGTGTTATCGTCACCGTCAACTGACCAGAAGTCTGCGGTATCTTGCACTAAAATCTGTAGAGAACTGCTGAGGCCCTTACAAATTCCAGCTTCTATTTTGAGAGATGCTCCCTTTAAACCCTCGTTGATAATTGGAGATAATCAGCGGGTTAAAAAGAATAAAGCAAATAGAAAAGAGACTTAGTATGGTTTCTTCTTTCTGTGAACGTGTCCAAGAGAAACAGAGCCAGATACTTGGTCAAAGTGGTAAGACAGATTTTATTCAGACTACTATAACAGGGGAGAGGCTTCAGGACAGAAATGACCTTCAGGTTTTGGCTTGAACAAACAGTAAATTCTTTTGGCAGTGTTGAGCTTTCTCCGGTAGGCATTTTAGGAAGGCAAGGAAACATCCCAGGGACAGTCTTGATCAGACACAGGTCTGATAGAAGACTTGCTATGGTTTGGTCAAGTCTCTTAGTGTGGGAAGTTGGATGGAGTCATTTGTGCTGAGAGAGAGTTTTGTAGTTCCCAAAAGCCAACCACATTCTAACTCCATTGTTCACATATAGCCCATCCACAAGCTTTACAACCATGGAAACTATATGTGTTGATTATATAGATTTAAAAAAAAGGGTTTTCATCTCTTAGTAGCAATCTTTACTGCACCCTATACATACTGTGGATCTGCTCAGTCATGGGCCAAACTGTAGAGGAAGCTTCTTAACTTAAGCAGATCCTACGCTGGCTATAAAGATGTCACTGAGTATCAGAGAAAAATGAGTCAAACCTTTGGATACACTGTGCTTTTCAAGTGACAGATCACAGATGTTTAGGGCAGCCTTTCAATTTACACAAACCAGAAATTACAGCCACTTTGGCATCAAGCACTTATTGCGCATACTGCATGGACTACAATGACCATCTGCTTGACATCAGTGACTGACCATTCTCTGATAAATCACGGTTGATAGAGGGAGAATGTACTGTCAACGCCTCTCTATATTCTGTGATTTCCTTCCCTTTCTCTGTTTCAAAGTAATTCTTAGTTATGTTGTCTAAACTGAACATATATTGTGGCCCACATACATGGATGACTATCAAGATTTACAGGCCCGTTAGGAGTTAGTCCCTAACTTTTCAAATTCATACTGAACCATCTGTTGGTTCTTCAAATATGTCAGGCTCCCTTATGCATTCTCTTCCACACAGGCCTACTCCTCTGCTAGAAGTATTCTCTTCTTTTTGTCCAGCTGCAGATTTTCTACTATTTCTTCATTACTTATCTCAACCATCCCATGTTCTGAGGTTTCCCAACCTCACAACCATTGTGCCACAATTGGAACAAGGGCTCATCAGCATCATGTTCTACTACAATTGCTTTTACCTGCTTCTTCCAACTACACATGTGAGCTCAACAAGGTTAGGAATCAGTACCTATCACATCATTGTACACAATGGGACCTGTGACTGCCCCGGAATATATTCAGAAGTTCAAATGTTAGGAAAAGAAAAAGACATAACCACACTCACTTAACTTCATTGGATTTGCGTTTCTCCTGCTCTAAATGGTCCCCAGGATAGTAAAGGATTGGCATGTTTTCTCAGAATGAACTGTGGGGATGGGTAAGGAGGCATCACAATATAAATTAAATTTCTTGATCTTGGAAACCATGATGCAAGCTACCTATCAACTACTTTTGAGGATCACAGAGAAAACTTATCAGATCCTTTTGGGTTGAAGAGAAGGTAAATTTTGCGATCCATAAATTTCAAATCATCCAAGAAGATTTGAACAGTGGTTATTTACAGAATAATATATAATTATTTAGAAAAGGAATCGATGGTTCCTAGGAAACCATATGAGCTCAATCAAGAACAAGTTATGGCAGACCAGCTTCATTTCCTTTTATAACTGGAGAGACAAGATTTTGTCATAGAAAGAGAAGGAATGGGGAATGGGAAACAGGACCTTTAATGTCATTTATATACCAGGCAAAGCACTATACTTATATTGTCTCCTTCAATTCTTACATTAAACCATTGTATAAACTATTAGTCCAAAATCAAATATGAGGAAGCTGAGTGTAGACAGATTAAGTGATTTTTTTCTGATGTAATTCAGCTCAGAAGAAGCACAGTAGGAATTCAAGTAGAGATCTCAAATGGATATGAACGTCTTTTTCATAAGAGCCAGTCATTTTTCTATAACATTTCCCCATAAAATGTATTGCAGAGCTCTCTATTATGCCTTCCTCTCAGAAAGATCAATATGATTCACCTTTTGTGACAGAGAGAAAAACAACACCATGACAACATAGGTTCCATGATTTTTTTAGAGATCTGGACTTCATGTTTGACTCATGGTTAGCTAAATAATATTTACTTACACACGCATATCAGGAACACACACACACCAATTTTTAAAGGTTATTTCAATTAAAAATAGGCATGTTTCAGGAAATAAGATTAATCAAGGTGTCCTTCTTAAATGACTTGGATCAAAACATGTTAAAGAGTCTATGAAATTAGTCCACACTTCAAATCATATCTGTTATAAGGATAATAGCTACTATTATTAACACTGATAAATGGCTTACAGGCATTATTTCATTTAACGTCACAGTATCCCACTGAGGTAGATTATTTTACTCCTTATTTTCCCCACTATACAGGTAAGGAAATCAAAGCCCTGATAAGGTAAATATTACCAATAATAAGGTGTAGTCAGGATTCAAATCTCAGCTTTGTGATTCAAGAATCCATGCTCTTATCCTCTTGTATGCCTCCCAAAATGTTTAATCATTCATAAGAGTTTTCAGAAACTTTTGTAATTAATTTTAGATGTGTTTTAAGTTGTGTCAACTGTAGCTTTTATTTCTACATTTTTTCCCCTAAAAATTATATCAATATCAAGGTCAAGGAAAGGCTGTTTAAGTTCTATAAAGATCTTTCAGGGACCCAATGCAAAACGTCAGTGTTAAGTTCTAATCTGTCTAGTTTCCTATGCCATATGGCATCAATCATCTTTTCAATATTTGTTATTATTAAAAGAGTAATTTTTTTCTACAGTTTGTAGAGGATCTTAGAGAGTGGTGTAAATATTGCTTTTCCATAAAAATATCACTTAAATAATTAAATGGCTTGCCAAAAGAAAAAAAATTAAAGAACCTCAAATTTCCTTGGAACTTTCAAATCTTTCTAAGAAAACATTGAATACATTTATTCCTGGAATTCTTCCCCAGTGTCATGTAGCTTTTTAATTTCATTATGGAATTAACATTTACTATTTTGTCATCCAAGCCTTTCTTTAGAAAGCTCTATTATTGTTAATTATCTGAGAGTTTCAGTGTCTTATGTTCAGGAATCCTTATTTGGTCACTGTGTACATGTCAGAACAAATCACTTTTATAAATAATAACCCTTTAATATTTAAAAAATTGCATTTGTATATTTTAAATATAATTTAAAATTTTATTAAGGTATAGTTCACATAACATACAATTCATTCACTTAATGTGTACAGTAGTTTATTCACACAGTTTGCATCCGTCACCACAACAAATTTTAGAACATTTAAAATACCCTGAAAAGCAACCCTGCATCATTGAGTAGTTATTTCTCAATCTCCTTTCCCCACCCTCCTCAGCCCACAGCAACCATTAATCCACTTGTTCTCTCTGTAGATTTGCTTATTCTGAACATTTCATATAATGGGGTCATACAACATGTGGCCCTTTATAGCTGACTTCTTTCACTTAGCATAATGTTTTCAAAGATTCAGCCATGCTGTAATATGTATCACTACTTCATTTCTTTTTATTGCAGAATAATATTATATTGCAGGGATATGCCAAATTTTATTTGTCTTTTCATCAGTTGATGGATATTTGAGCTGCTTCCAGTTTGGGCTATTATGAATAATACTGCTATGAATATCCATGAACAAATTTTTGTGTGGATATATGTTATCACTTTTCTTGGGTATATTTATGGGAGTGGAATAGCTAGATCATTTGGTAATTATGTTTAACCATTTAAGGAACTGCTAAACAGTTTTACAAAGTGGCCGCATCATTTTATAGTCCCACCATTTTGACTTTATTTTTAATCCATTCACATTTAATTTTATTAGTGTGTAGTTGAATTGACTTTTGCCATTTTAATTTTTGTTTTTTATATGTCTAATAGTCTTCTTATTCCTCAATTTTTCCCTTACTGCTTTCATTTGCATTAAGTCATTTTTTCTAGTTTAACATTTAAATTCCTTTAATGATTTTTTCCACTATTTTTTTGTTATTTTCTTAGTTGTTGCTCTAGGGTTTACTATATACATCTTAACTTATCAGAATCTACTTCAAATTTATGATAACTTAATTCCAGTGAAATATAAAAGTATTACTTCTATGTAAGTCTATTTCCTCCTCCCCCGTTTTGTGTTATTATTGTTATACATATTACGTCTATATGTTATAAACCCAATAACAGTGTTATAAGTATTGTTTATACATTTTACGGCTATTAGAAAGGCTGAGAAAATAAAGGAGAGCGGGAATATATAAAGTTTATTATATTTATATTCTTCCTTACTATTTCTGATTCTTTTCATTTCTTCATTCTCTTCATTTGTTGGGTTCAGGTTACTCTCTAGAGTCATTTCCTTACTCTAATACAACTCTGCTCTCCCTCACCTCCTTTATGTTATCATTGTCAAATTTTATTGTCTATATTTTATAGGCCTAACAATACAATTATATACATATTGTTTTATACAGTTGCACTTTAAACCAGCTAAGAAAAATATGCATTTACACTATCTTTTATGATTCATAATTACCTTTATTGTTGCTCTTTGTTATTTTTGGGTGGATTTACATTTACATCTGGGTTCACTTGATCTAAGTATGAAGTACTTCCTTTAGTATTTCTTGAAAGGTAAGATTTGTCTTACAATGCATTCTTTTAGTTTTTGTTTTAATTTGGGAATCTATTTATTTCACCCTCATTTTTGAAAGACAGCTTTGCTGGACATAGGATTCTTGGTTGACAGTTTCCTGCCCCCCACCCCCCTCCTGCAGCTCTTTGAATATTCCATCCCACTACCTCTGGACTCCATTGTTTCTAATGCAAAGTCAACTGTTAATCTTATTAGAGGATATCTTTATACGTAATAAGTTGTTTTTCTCCTGCTGCTTTCAAGATTTTCTCTTTTCTTTGACTTTCAGCATTTTTCCTATGACGTGTCTCAGAGAGAATCTCTTTGCATTTAACCTACTTAGAATTAGTTGTGCTTCTTGGATGTGTAGATTCACGCTTTTAGCAGTTTGGGGAAGTTTTTAGTCATTATGTCTCCAAATATTTTTTTCCTGCTCTTTTCTTTCTCTTCTTCTAGTACTCCCATTATGCATATGTTAGTATTTTTAATAGTGTACCACATTTCTCGGGTGCTGATGACTTTCCTTTATTCTAAAATCTCTGTGTTCTTCAGATTGCATAATTTCTATTGACCTATTCTATAATTCACTGATTTGTTCTTCTGCCAGGTCAACTTTTCTATAGAACCCCTTCATTTTGGTTATTGGTCATCTCATCCCCAGAATTTCCATGTTTCTTTTGTAAATTTCTATGTCTTCATTGATATTCTCTATTTGATAAGACATTGTCTCCATGCTTTCTTTTCATCTTTAACCTTGATTTCTTTTAGTTCTTTGAACACCTTTATAACATCTACTTTGGAGTCATTGTCTGTTAAATCTGATATCTGGACCCTCTCATTGGCAGTTTCTGTTGCCTGCTTTTATTCCTGTGCATTACTCTCATGCTCTAGTTTCTTTTATGCCTCATCACTTTTTTGTTGAAAGGTGGGCATTTTAAGTATTATGTTTTGGCAACTCTGAATGCTGACTCCTCCAACCCCACCCCAGGGCTTGTTGTTATTTTTTGTTTGGTGGAATTTTTTTTGTGTGTGTGAATAAGGTAGACTATTTTAGCAATGTCTGTTTCCTCTGCAGACTGAAGCCTTTGCTGTCACTTTTCAGAGGGTGCCGTCTTAGGCATGTGCACAGTCATGCTAGGATGATAGTATCTCTTTTGCGCTCTTGCCCTGATTTCTCTGTTAAGCCATCTACTTCATTTGGTGGTACACTCAGCCTGTTAGGCTCCAATAATTATGAGATGATTGCTCTACTGTTTGTAGTAATTATGACCTGAGAAATAATTGCTGAATTGTCTGATCCAACTAGATTCAGATAGGGGTACATTTTGAGATCAGTCTTTGAGGTTAGTTCTGACCCCAGTAGTGTTCTTCCTGGCTCTCTATTTCTCTTGTTCTCTCTGGTGAACTAGCTGCTCTTTGATTTAATTTGCTCGTCTTAACTAAGAGGAAGTATTGTTTTTGAGAACACTTCTAGGCTTGAATTTCCCCACAATTTGTTTCAAGTCATGTCAATATTTTGGGGGAGAGCACAGAGCTCTCTTTTCCTATGAACTCTCTCTAACCATTGGTGAACTCTCTAAGCCACTACTCTGGGCACTGGGTCAGATGGTAGTTTCTGCAGTTTTTGGCTTGCTACTGTGATTTTAGAACCTCTGTCCTAAGAACAAGATGGGGAAAGGAATATTGGGGCCCCGTATCCTCAGTCTGCTGCACTTATAGGTAAGGATTAAGTAGAGGAAGGGAGTTCTTGACCTCTTGGTTATACTTACCAGGAACTTAGCCTCTTCAGCTTAGAGGCAGAGGAAATAAGAAATTCTGGTGGCCTGCCCCTCCAAGTAAGACATGATAAGCCTTGATTGAGGGCTCAGGGAAGAGGGAGCCCTGTCTTCTTGGCTGCACCCATCCAGAGTGGAGCTACAGTCAAGCTGAACTGGGCAGAGGGAGAGAGTGGGTTGTGGTGCAAATACCACAGATTCTTACTGTTCTTACCAAATTTTAGTAGATTTCCTTGAATAAAAGTTTATTCCTTTGTTGTGTACTCTTAGAACAATTTCCAGAGACTTTACTTATTTTTTAAATAATCTTCACTAGTTATGGATATTTCATTTGGTAGCAGGTCTGTGAAGTTCTTCATGCTATCACCTCAGAAGTCAGCTCTTCAATACTGATCATTTAACAATATACAAATTATCAAACACATACTGAGGAAAATTTATTGACAACTGTCCATTTTCTTAGTACAGTTAGGCCCGTTTTACAAATAAAGAAATTTAAGCTCAGGGAAAAAAGATAATATATACAAGAACAGTGAGTTAAAAGAGTCTTATTTGAACCTCAATGTACCTGTTTCCAACCTCTGCACTTATTGTTGAAAACACTGTGCTGACCAGAGCATTTTGTGTTGTAAGATTGAGAAGAGGTGCTAATTAAATAATGGAGTGGGTGTGGCATGTCTAAAGAGCACAGGAGCCAAAGTGATAGAGTTCCCAATGGACAAGTTGGAGTTAACAAAAATGACCAAAAGCTAAGTAATGCTAGTATTGGATTATTACTCAGGGAATAAAATAAATATCCATGATCCCATACTGATCTAATTAACTAAACAACTAAACTAAATAAATGGAGAAGAAAAAAACTCTTCTCACTGAAAAATTTCAATTGAGAAATTAAAAAAAGAGAGGCAAACATAAAATCACTACAGTAGTGTAATAAAATTTAATTTAAAATTTTTGATTAAAAATTAATTTCATAAAACTATACCATTGTAATAAAGTCTAGGTGAGATCCAGTGATAAATGCTAAAATTACTGGGCAAGGTTGTATGCAAAATCAGTATATCTTCATAGTCTCAAATTTTGTCCCATAGAATATTTAGTTATTAGAAAGGGAAAGAGTAATTTTACAGTGAAGATTCTGAGCAGATACCACTTTAGTCAAATGATCAAGTTTAACATCATCAGTAATAAATATAAATACCAAGTACCTCCATATGATGATACATCATCACCTCTTTGGTGTTTTCATGACAAATGCATAAACTCAATCTAACCATAAGAAAACATCAGACAGACTCAATTTGAGGAACATGTATAAAGTAATTGACTAGTATTCTTCACAAGTGTCAAAGTCATGGAAGACAAGGAGAGAGTGAGAAAGTGTCACAGATTGGAGAAGACAAAAGATGCATCATAAATAAATGCAACATGGGATCCTAAATGAGATACTGGAACATGTGTAATATGAAACAAACCAGGGTCACTTACGTCTAAAGGCTTTAAAATGGAACCAGGGATCCATTAAGGAAATGGATCTTATGTGTGTCCTCATTGGGCAGAACACGAACTTTTGAACTGATTCAAGATGCAAATATGTAAGAATGCTGCAAGAAACCTGTAACTTGTCACAGTGAAGGAGTTTTGCCTTCCTCTAGCCATAGCCTTTGCAATCAATTATGTTTAACGAAGATTAGCTTTCTGCCAACCCCCATTAACATTCTTTGTAATTTAATTCTCCCTCTTTTGCCTTTAAAAGCCTCTGCCTGTACTCCCTAGTGGGACACCATTTGGGTTGCTACCCAAATTTACGTACCCTGATTGCAATTCTTTGATCCCAAATAAACACCTCTCTGTCTCTCATTTTGGCTCTTTAGTTTTAGGTTAACATACATGGTGCCGGAAGTCAGACCTGAAGAAATCTTATCTTCATGGACCGGCATCCCCTGGAACTGAGTTCTGTACCTACATGAGCCCCTAGTGCTCACCATTTCCAGAGATCCCTGATTCCTCTGTTTGTGTGTCTTCTCAGATTCTGACCTCCCTCCATTTGGTCAAGGTCAGTGCCTTTTTTGGGGGGCATCAGGGGCTACTGCCAGAGACAATTATGTCAGAGCCAGCACAGCTTTTTCAGTTTGCATTAATGGCCACAGGAGGGGTTTTCCCTCACAGGAGTTTTTCCCCTGGCTGGTGAGTACTGACATAATTGAGAAGTTTTCCTATTGTCATTCGGATTGTCATTCTTGTTTGCACACTTTTCTTTAACATGAGACATTCATTTTCTAGTTTCCTGAGAAGTTCTTCGCTCAGGAACTCCAGCTGGTTTCATGTTTACGAACTATGGTCTCTTCTCTTGGAAATTTCTATCTCAATGGACCCAAATTACTAAGGATTATTTACAATTACAAGGGCCATTAGAAGGAATGTTCTAATTAGATAAGATAATTTTCAAAATTCCAAAATAGCTTCAATGAATATTTTGTCGCAAAAAGCTAATGAAAAATTAAAGATATAAGAGGCACCTAAAAGAAAAGACCATACAACTGCAAACAAAAGTCTGACAAGTTAGACACCCTCATATCTACTCTCAAAGGAGGGCCCCCCTGTATGGCCCCCTCCCAGATTTGATGAGATTTTAAGGGTATTCCTGGTAAACTGTTATGTTGTTCCCTTAAACAGCCTAGGGGAAACTAAAATTAGAATTAGTGAGGTTGTTTAATATTGCCAGAAACATTTACTGTTTATCCCATCTGAAACGTGATAAGATATTTGAAAGGATTTAGTAACTTTATAATCAGAAATTTGGCCAAATTGGAAGCTGATATTCACAGTCTGATAAGAAGTGTTTTTTGGCTTTCACCCTAAGCTAAAAACTATGTACCCAGAGGGAAAGAAGCAAATTGAAGATAATGTAGTTGGATGGGTGGATCAACCTATGATGTCATTTAATTTACATCTTACAAATCTTTGCAAATCTGGAATGCAGCTCTAGAGGTGTTTCAATTTCTACCCATTCCTTTTCATCAAATCCCAGTTTATAAAAGAGCTCTATTAATTGCCTTAACAACAAACAAGCACTATATAAATTTAGTATACTCTCAAAAATATAAGAGAAACTAACTCAAGTGAATTTCAGGATCACATGATCTAGGAAAATATTTGGTATTAAAGCTAATTGAAATTTGTTGGGTTAATTAAAATAAGTATGTCTCTATAGTTATTAATACAAAAACTCTTAATCTCAAGTTCATGTGCCTGATACACACTAAGCCCATCACTGAGACATTTAGAGATGGAGAAAGGTTTATTTGAATTGGCCAAAACAAGAAGATGGGAGGATAGGTTCTCTCAAATCTCACTTAACAAAAGAAGAAAGCAAGGGATTTTTATAGAGCTAAGGGGCTTGGGAAGTGGAGTTGTGGATTAAAAAAAAGGAAGCCTGTGTTCCTTTCACTCCAGATCAGCCTTTGGGCAAGGAGACTTCCAGAAGTCAGCAGAGCTGGGAGCTGGTTAACTGGTTATTGTAGCTTCCTTAAAGGCATTTTTTTCTTCTACAAAAAAAGTTCATAAATCCTTATGACCCTTGAGTCACCCCTCAGGTTAAATGAGAAAATAGCAAATAAACAAGATTAACTTCTTTTCATCTGTGTCTGTGTTGGGAACAAGGTCAAAGGGTAATCATGATTTTATTGAATATTTACAGTAACCCTCAGGTACCCAGCTTCATTATCATCATTAAGTATAAAACTTTTGTTCTATTTAGGTTTACCAAAAATCAAACAAATTCTTGTTATCTCTGTTACAAAATTTGTCAGCAAAACAAATTAATGGCTGACATCTAATGTCTCATGAAGTTTTTGTAGCTAATCTAAACATAATTATTAGAAACAAGTAAATTAAATAGATGCAATTAAAATGGATTTTTAGGTGAACATTTTAACAAAAATTATGTGTTATGGTATATGTACTTAAAATAACTTCAAAACCTTTTGGTAACTTGAAACCTTAGAGTTTTGCTAAATTAAGTTAAATGATAGAAATTTATTGAGTAAATCATTTCCAAATATGATAAAATATTAAACACTAATTACCAAACCTAGGTTTATACACTTTTGGCTTCTTACTACAGGAAAAGAAAAAAAAAAACTAAAAGATATTTGGGTTTATTATTAAATGTGTTGTGTCACATTGAAAATGTCATGCTATGAGAAAACGTGTGTTTTCAGTAAAAGAAGGTATAAGGCATGGAGATGTTTTTGTTTAAGAAAGTAAATTTGTCCTAAAGAAAAACTGGATATGGGAAAGAGGAATGGACAAACTCTGAATATAAAAAGGAAAGTTATAGAAGATTTATGGAAAAGTAACCCTGTGAAAAGAAGTTTTATGCATAGTCAAGTTGGCTAAGATTAGAAGAAATTTAATTAAGTAAATGAGTTTTCATAACAAAAGCAACCTGGTGCAAAATTAGAACCTGGCTTTCTCTCTGTTTTAACGACAAGGTTTTGTTGGGCTTTTAGTCTGCTCTGGATAAAGAGATTATGAAAGGTTTTTCTTTATCCTTTTGTAGTCTGCCTAAAAGGTGAGGATTTCATGGGGGTCTTTTTTTCTCCATTTTTTAAATTGAGGTCATAATAAGCTATAACATTGTGAAATTTCAGTTGTACATTATTATTTGGCAGTCATCATATAAATGCACCCCTTGTGCCCAACACCAACTCCCTTTCCCCTGGTAACCACCAAACTGTTCTGTCTGTGTGTTAGTTTATCTTCCCCATATGAGTGAAATCATACAGTGCTTGTCTTTTTCTATCTGGCTTATTTCACTTAACATAATACCCTCAAGGTCCATCCATGTTGTGGTGAATGGGACAATTTTGTCTTTTTTTATGGCTGAGTAGTATTCTGTTGTATGTAGACCACATCTTTTTTATCCATCATCAGTCAATGGACACTTGTGTTGCTTCCAATTCTTGGCTATAGTGAATAATGCTACAATGAACCTAGGTGTCCATAAGCCTCTTTGGATTGTTGATTTCAAGTTCTTTGGGTAAATACCCAGTACAGGAGAACTGGGTCATATGGTCTTCCGATTTTTAACTTTTTGAGGAATCTCCATACTGCTTTCTATAGAGGCTGCACCAATTTGCATTCCCACCAGCAGTGTATGAGAGTTCCTATTTCGCCACAACTTTTCCAACATTTGCTGTTTTTTGTCTTGTTGATTATAGCCATTCTAATGGGTGTAAGAAGATATCTTAGTGTAGTTTTGATTTGCATTTCTTTGATAATTAGTGATGTTGAACATCTTTTCATGTGCTATTGGCCATCTGTATATCTTCTTTGAAAAAATATCTGTTCATATTCTCTGTCCATTTTTGTTCAGGTTGTTTGTTTTTTTGTTATTCAGTTGTGAGTGTTCTTTTTATATTATGGAGATTAACCGGTGTCAGATATATGATTTGCAAATATTTTCTCCCAGCTGGTGGGTTGACTTTTCATTGTGATCCTGGTGTCCTTTGCCTTGCAGAAGCTCTTTAATCTGATGAAGTCCCACTTGTTTATTTTTGCTTTGTTCCCCTTGTCCAAGTAGACATAGAATTTGGAAAGATCTCTCTTAGACCAATGTCAAAGAGTAAACTGCCTATGTTTTCTTCTAGGAATTTTATGGTTTCTGGTCTTACCTTCAAGTCTTTGATCCATTTTGATTTAATTTTTGTGTATGGCAAAAGATAATTGTCTACTTTAATTCTTTTGCAGGTGGCTGTCCAGTTTTACCAGCACTATTTATTGAAGAGACTTTCTTTTCTCCATTGTATGTTTTTAGCTCCTTTGTCAAAGATTCACTATTCATAGATGTGTGGTTTTCTTTCTGGGCTTTCAATTCTGTTTCATTGATCTGTGTGTCTATTTTTGTACCAGTACCATGCTGTTTTGATTACTATAGCTTTGTAGTATATTTTGAAGTCAGGGATTGTGATGCCTCCAGCTTTGTTCTTTTTTCTCAGGATTGCTTTAGCTATTCAGGGTCTTTTGTTGCCCCATATGAATTGTAGGATTCTTTCTTCTATTTCCATGAAGTATGTCATTGGGATTCTGATTGGAATTGCACTGAATTTGTAGATTGCTTCAGGTCATATGTACATTTTAACTATGTTTATTCTTCCAATCCATGTGCATGGAATATCTTTCCATTTCTTTATGTCCTCATTGATTTCTTTCAAGAATGTCTTATAGTTTTCATTATATAGGTCTTTCACTTCCTTGGTTAAATTTATTCCTAGATATTTTATTCTTTTTGCTGTGATTGTATTCTTGAGTTCTCTTTCTGTTAATGAGTTATTAGAATATAGAAATACACATGATTTTTGTAAGTTGATTTTATACATTGCAACTTTGCTATAGCTGTTGATTATTCCTAATAGCTTTCCAATGGATTCTTTAGGGTTTTCTATATATAAAATCATGTCATCTGCAAACAGCAAGGGTTTCACTTCTTCATTGCCTATTTGGAGTTCTTTTATTCCTTTTTCTTGCCTAATTTTTCTGGTCAAATCCTCCAGTACTATGTTGAATAAGAGTGGTGAGAGTGGGCACCCTTGTCCTGTTCCTGTCCTCAGAGGTATGGCTTTCAGTTTTTCCCCATTGAGTAAGATCTTAGCTGTGGGTTTGTTACATATGGCCTTTATTATGTTGAGGTACTTTCTTTCTATATCCATTTTATTGAGATTTTTTAATCATAAATGGATGTTGGATCTTGTCAAATGCTTTCTCTGCATTTATTGTGATGGTAATGTGATTTATTCCTCATTTTGCTAATGTGATGTATAGCCATTCCTATGCCCCTGGTAGAAATCCCACTTGATCATAGTGTATGATCTTTTTAATGTATTGCTGTATTTGGTTTGCCAATATTTTGTTGAGGAGTTTTTTTTATTGATGTCTTAATAGTTTATAACACTGTGGGCTTTTAGTTGTACATTTTTGTTTGTCCGTCACCATGTGGATGTAAACCTTCACCCCTTGTGCTCACCCCCTACCCCCTTCCCCTTGGTAACCACCAATCAGTCTCTCTGTCCGTGTGTTCATTTATAGTCCGTATATGAGTGAGTTCATGCAGTGTCTGTCCTTCTCTCTCTGGCTTATTTCACTTAACATAATACCCTCTAGGTCTATCCATGTTGTTGCAAATGGGACAATTCTGTCTTTTCTTATGGCTGAGTAGTATTCCATTGTATGTATATACCACATCTTTTTTAACCAATCATCAGTTGAGGGACACGGGTTACTTCCACTTCTTGGCTATCGTGAATAATGCTGCAATGAACATAGGGGTGCATAAGCCTCTTGTGATGGTTGATTTCACATCCATTGGGTAGATGCCCAAGAGTGGGATTGCTGGATCATATGGTATTTCTATTTTTCATTTTTTGAGGACTCTCCATACTGTTTTCCATAGAGGCTGCACCAGTTTGCATTCCCATCAGCAGTGAATGAGGGTCCCCGTTTCTCCACAACCTCTCCAGCATTTGTTGTTATTTGTCTTTGTGATTATAGCCATTCTAATGGGTGCAAGGTGATATCTTAGTGTAGTTTTGATTTGCATTTCCCTGATGATTAGTGATGTTGAACATCTTTTCATGTGTCTATTGGCCATCTGTATCTCTTCCTTGGAAAAATGTCTGTTCATATCCTCTGCCCATTTTTTGATCGGGTTGTTTGTTTTTTTGTTGCTCCGTTCTATGAGATCTTTATATATTACTGAGATTAATCCCTTGTCGGACAAACGATTTGCAAATATTTTCTCCCAGCTGGTGGGTTGTTTACTCATTTTGATCCTGGTTTCATTTGCCTTGTAGAAGCTCTTTAGTCTGATGAAGTCCCACTTGTTTATTTTTTCTTTTGTTTCCCTTGTCCGAGTAGACATGGAATCTGAAAGGATCCCTTTATGTCCAATCTCAATTAGTGTACTGCCTATTTTTTCTTCCAGGAGTTTTATAGTTTCAGGTCTCACTTTCAGGTCCTTGATCCATTTTGAATTGATTTTTGTATATGGCAATATGAGATGGTCCACTTTCATTCTTTTGCATGTTGCTGTCCAATTTTCCCAGCACCATTTATTAAAGAGACTTCCCTCTCTCCATTGTATGTTCTTTGCTCCTTTGTCGAAGATTAGCTGTCCATAGGTGTGTGGTTTTATTTCTGGGCTTTCAATTCTATTCCATTGATCTGTGTGTCTATTCTTGTACCAGCACCATGCTGTTTTGATTACTATAGCTTTATAGTATATTTTGAAATCAGGGATTGTGATGCCTCCAGCTTTGCTCTTTTTTTCAGAATTACTTTAGCTATTCGGGGTCTTTTGTTGCCCCATACGAATTTCAGTAGTTTTTGTTCTATTACCGTGAAGAATGACATTGGGATTCTGATTGGGATTGCATTGAATTTGTAGACTGCTTTAGGTAGAATGGACATTTTAACTATATTTATTCTTCCAATCCATGTGCATGGAATATTTTTCCATTTCCTTATGTCTTCCTCGATTTCTTTCAACAGTATCTTATAGTTTTCATTGTATAGGTCTTTTACCTCCTTGGCTAAATTTATTCCCCGATATTTTATTCTTTTTGTTGCAATTGTAAATGGGATTGTCTTTTTGAGTTCTCTTTCTGTTGGTTCATTGTTAGTGTATAGAAATGCAATTGATTTTTGTAAGTTGATTTTATACCCTGCCACTTTACTGTAGTTGTTGATTATTTCTAATAGTTTTCCAATGGAATTGTTTGGGTTTTCTATGTATAAGATCATGTTGTCTGCAAATAGTGAGAGTTTCACTTCTTTATTGCTTATTTGGAGTCCTTTTATTCCTTTTTCTTGCATAATTGCTCTGGCCAGAACTTCTAGTACTATGTTCAAAGGAATGGCTTTCAGTTTTTCCCTGTTGAGTAGGATGTTTGCTGTAGGTTTGTCATATATGGCCCTTATTATGTTGAGGTACTTTCCTTCTATACCCATTTTGTGGAGAGTTTTTATCATAAATGGATGTTGGATCTTTTCAAATGCTTTCTCTGCATTTATTGTGATGGTAATGTGATTTTATTCCTCATTTTGCTAATGTGGTGTATAGCAGTTATTGATTTGTGGATGCTGAACCATTCCTATGCCCCTGGTAGAAATCCCACTTGATCATAGTGTATGATAGTTTTAATGTATTGCTGTATTTGGTTTGCCAATATTTTGTTGAGCATTTTTGCATCTATGTTCATCAGTAATATTGGCCTGCAATTTTCCTTTTCCTTTCTATTGTCCTTGTCTGGCTTTGGTATCAGGGTGATGTTGGCCTCATAGAATATATTAGGAAGTGTTCCATATTCCTCTATTTTTTGGAACAGTTTGAGAAGGATAGGTATTAAATCTTCTTTGAGTGTTTGGTAGAATTCTCCAGAGAAGCCATCTGGTCCTGGACTTTTGCTTTTGGGGAGGTTTTTGATTACTGTTTCAATTTCTTTACTTGTGATTGGTCTCTTCAGATTCCCTATATCTTCTTGATTCAGTTATGGGAGGTTGTATGAGTCTAAGAATTTATCCATTTCTTCTAGATTGTCCAATTTGTTGGAATACAGTTTTTCATAGTATTCTCTTATAAATCCTTTGTATTTCTGTGGTATCTCTTGTAACTTTCCGCTTTCATTTCTAATTTTATTTATTTGAGCCTTCTCTTTTTTTTTTTTTAGTGTGTTTTTTTTTTAGCTAAGGGTTTGTCAATTTTGTTTATCTTCCCAAAGAAACAGCTCTTTTTTTCATTGATCCTTTCTACTGTTTTTTTAAACTTTCAATTTCATTTATTTCTGGTCTAATTTTTATTTCCCTCCTCTGCTGACTTTGGGGTTTGTTTGTTCTTCTTTTTCTAATTCTGTTAGGTGTAGATTAAGATTGCTTATTTGAGATTTTTCTTGTTTGCTAGGGTGGGCCTGTATTGCTGTGAATTTCCCTCTTAGTACTGCTTTTGCAGCATCCCATATGAGTTGGTATGTTGTATTTTCATTTTCATTTGTCTCCAGATATTTTTTGATTTCTCCTTTAATTTTTTCAAGGATCCATTAGTTGTTCAGTAGCTTGTTGTTTAGTCTCCACATCTGTGTCACTTTCCCAGTTTTTTTCTTGTAGTTGATTTTTAGTTTCATAGCATTATGGTTGGAAAAGATGCTTGTTATTATTTTAATCTTCTTATATTTATTGAGGCTTGTTTTGTTTCCCAACATGTGATCTATCCTTGAGAATGTTCCATGTGAACTTGAGAAGAAAGTGTTTTCTGCTGTCTTTGAATGTAGTGTTCTCTATATATCTATTAAGTCCATCTGGTCTAGTTTTTCATTTAAGTCCACTATTTCTTTGTTGACTTTCTTTCTGGATGATCTATCCATTGATGTAAGTGAAGTGTTAATGTCCCATACTATTCCTGGCTTGTTGTTAATATCTCCTTTTAGGTTTTTTAATTGTTAGTTTGTATATTTTGGTGTTCCTGTGTTAGGTGCATATATATTTATAAGTGATATGTCTTCTTGGTGTAGTGTTCCTTTCATCATTATATACTGCCCCTCTTTGTCTCTTATTACCCTTCTTTGTCTGATATAAGTATGGTGACACCTGCTTTCTTTTGTTTGCCATTAGCTTGGAGTATCATCTTTCATCCCTTCACTCTAAGCTTGTGTTTGTCTTTAGAGCTGAGATATGTTTCCTGGAGGCAGCATATTGTTGGGTCTTGTTTTTTAATCCATCCTGTAGCTCTGTGTCTTTTGATTGGAAAATTCAATCCATTTACATTTATTGAGTGATTGTTGATATGTGAGGACTTAATGTTGCCATTTTATCACTCATTTTCTGGTTCTTCTGCATTACTTTTGTTTCTCGTCCCATGTGTTTTGGACTACCAGTTCAGTTTGCTAGTTCCCTATGATGGTCTTAGTTTTCTCTCTATTTATCATTTATGTCTCTGCTCTGATTAGTGGTTATCATGAGGTTTGTATAAAAAAATCTCACAGATGAGATAGTCCATTTTCTGATAGCCTCTTATTTCCTTAGACTAAGTCAACACCATCTCTTTCCTCTTCCTTTTCTAAGTTATTATTTTCACAACTTATTCTATCTTGTGTTGTGAGTTTGTGGTTAAAATGATGAGATTTATTTTTAAGGGTATTTTCCTTCCCTTTATCTTTGATGTTATAATTGCTTGCTAACCTGTTGTGATAGAGAACAGCAATTTTTCTATCTATTTTTCTCTTGCTCAAGGCTTTCTATCACTTTCTTTTTTTTTTTTTTTTTTCAGGTATGAGGGCCTTCTTGAGCATAGTGTGGGTCTTGTGGGGACGAACTCCTTTAGCTTTTGTCTATCTGGGAAAGTTTTAATTTCTCCATCATATCTGAAGGATATTTTCACTTGATAGTCTTCTTGGCTGAAAGTGTTTGTCTTTCAGAATTTTAAATATATCATTCCACTCTCTTCTAGCTCGTAAGATTTTTGCTGAGAAATCCACTGAGAGCATGATAGGAGTTCCATTGAATGTAATTTTTTTTTCTACTGCTGCCCTTAATATTTTTTCTTTGTCATTGACCTTTGCCAGCTTTACTACCATATGTCTTGGAGAGTGTCTTTTTACGTTTATATGATTATTGGCTTCATTCACTTGAATTTCAGGTCCTTACTCAGGTCTGGGAAGTTCTCAGCTATTATTTCTTTGAACAAGATCTCTACTCCTTTTCCCTCTCTTATCCCTCTGGAATACCTATAATCTTTATGTTGCATTTCCTAAAAGAGTTGGATATTTTGCAGAGAATTCCTTCATTTCTTTTTAGTCTTACTTCTCTCTTCTCCTCCATCTGAGGCATTTCTGTGTTCCTATCATCTAGATTGCTAGTTCTATCCTCTCTATTGTCAGCTCTGCTGTTGAAGGACTCCAGATTTTTCTTTATCTCCTACATTGTGTTTTTCATCTCCAACATTTCTGATAGTTTTTTCTTTATAGTTTCAATCTCTTTTGTGAAGAAGTTCCTAATTTCATTGAATGGTGTATTTGTAATTTTTTGTAGCTCATTGAGCTTTTTTATGATAGCTATTTTGAATTCTCTGTCATTTAGATTATAAATTTCTGTGGCTTCAGGATTGATTTCTGGGTGCTTGTTATTTTCCTTCTGGTCTAGAGATTTAATATATTTTTTTCATGCAGTTTGACATCATGGATTTGTGTCTTTGCATAGTTCCACCTAGTTGCAGGTTCCACCTCCCATCACTGCATGAGGGTAAAGAGCTGTGTATTCTGAGCTTGCCATGATCCCTGGCCTCTAGCTGCTGCTTTTCTAATAAATGTGTGGGTGCTCTGGCCAACCAGCTGAGCTGGAGCACTGGGTGGGG
This sequence comes from Tapirus indicus, assembly GCA_031878705.1. Classification (NCBI taxonomy): domain Eukaryota; kingdom Metazoa; phylum Chordata; class Mammalia; order Perissodactyla; family Tapiridae; genus Tapirus; species Tapirus indicus. The sequence goes on along the minus strand of CM062927.1, from coordinate 22,567,146 downwards.
GGAGGGGCACCTTCTTTCACCTGTACATTCCTGTGGGTTTCTTGCTTTTCCCTCAATATCTGCTCTCCTGGGGTGCTAGCTTGATGATTACACTCTCACAATAGTTCAGTCACTTCCATGAGGGGCTTTGCTACAGGCTCTGTGGGAACTTGGAGTGCGAGGGTGTTCCTGTGGAATGCCGCCCTTCTCCCTTCTCCTCTCAGAACCACACATGATCCCTGAGTCACTGCCATTTAAGGGGGAGAAGAGCTCTCCTTACCTCTTTCCACTTCCTCCAGGAGGTCCAGCACCCCCACCTTCAGACGTATGTCTGTGTGGGTCTCTGAGATGTCTTTTGTGTTGTGTGAATGTCCTCTGTTGGTATATAAATGTTCTTTTTATTGTATCTTAGTGGGGAGAGTCTAAGGGGAGTGCTCAGTCTGCCATGATGCTGATGTCACCTCTTGTGACTTTATTTTTTATTAAAATAATTTCCTGTGTTGATTTTATCAGGCCTTTAATTACAAGAGTTGTTGTTTAAATTACAATGGTTGTTTTTCTTACAACCATTTAACTTTTTGTATTTGCCTCAAAGTCTTTAATTGTCATCATGTTTAACCAGATAACTGAGTATTATTTCATGGTGACCCATGATCCTATTTAACCAAGTGTTTTAAAACTTTTTTTTTTTTTTTACAAACATCCCAAAATCAGATTCTAAATGAAGTCGTGTTTGACCTGGAACATTCCAAAAATTGTAAAATAATTAGGTTTATTTGATACACTAAATTACATGGGAAACATTGCCAAATAAGAAATAACATTAAGCCTTTTTTTATGTTGTACTTAAATAGGTATGTAAACATTCTAGAATTTAAGTGAACTTCCTAAACATCTGATACGTCCTGCTATAACATTATCAGTCATAACGCTAGTTATCTTCAAATGTGGTATGTTACAGAAATAACAAAATTTCTTTGTTAATTGAATTATGATGAACCAGTTTTAAGTCTTTTGTCATTTATAGTTACTCTGAGGTTTTTGCAAAAATGCTTCATAGAAAGGAACCTCATAAAACTAAACTGGGTCTCTCTCATCAAAATTGCAGCTCACACCTAAAGAATTGAACCTAAGCATCAGGAAAACACCCAAGCTGACTTTCATGAAGGCAGCAACCAGGAGAATCTACCAAGATAAGGGCATATATGGTTGAAGCCCATTCTGCTTCTGCAAAAGAATTGACCCTGCATTGCCAGACTTCTGCCATCTTGTCCTTTTAACATGGCAACAGTTTGCTCCTGAAGCAGAGATACTAAGATGGATAGACAAAGGCTGTAAATTAAACAACAGTCAGGCTATGGGAAATTCAAGATGAACTCTTGGCTCTTCCTGGCTCCCTAGAAAACCCCATTTGTCAGTTTTTACATTCCTTCACCCACCTTAGGGCATTAAGACCTGATTCTGTCCCCAGAAACCTCAGACCTCCTGCCTGTGAAATCTTTAAGCACCTACAGCTGGATTTCACTCAATGGACACTTAGTATGGGTTATCAATAAGTTCTTGTTATTGTATGTATGTTCTCCATATGAATTAAACCATTCCCCTGCCACAAGACTGATGCCCTCACAGAGGCAGAGGAACTGTTAGAAAATGCACTTACCACTTGGGGAATACCTTCCACAATCTCCAGTGATCAAGGCATCCACTCCACTTGCAAATCATACAAGCTTTAACACACACTTTGCAAACTTCTTAGAATTATCACAGTGTTTAATATCCTCAATCATCAGGCAAATTTGAGAAAATCAATGAAAAAACTGGATTTAAGCAGAACAAGTGTTAATTAAATGGAACTGCATGAACTGAGGAGGATACTCTAACATTTTGTTTTTCCAAATTTAAATCTGGAAATTTTCTTTTCTCTTTGGTAAGACATCTTTGTGAACAAAGATGAAACATTCACTTTTTCTCTCTAACCTGACCTCTCCAAAATTCAGAAACTCTCAGTGAGTATAAATAATCAGGCCAAATTTTAATATAAAAAATTAGCTTTACTGTGACTGTCTTTGGTTAAAAAAATGGGGTAATTATAGAGAAAAAAATTGTGTTTGTACCTTTGTAGATATTAGATTCTAGTCCTGCTAATGGTCTTTGAGGTTTGTTATATAACTATAGCCTGAACTCTCCTGGTCTAAGGTGTTGCCTTTGGTCTCGTTGACTGTTTGCAATACCCCCCTTAGAAAACATAAACTCACTCCACGTGAGATAGTCACCAGCAGACCAATATTTATTGGTATACAACCTTCTGCTGATCCTGTGTTGTCTTATGCTAGTACAACCAGCTTCTGTAAATCTCCAATGTCTTATGCTCAAGCTTATCATCAACACATTAAAGAATCTTTCCCAGATTCCAGTATAAAGGGTCCTGTTGGTCACAGTCTAGATACTGGTGACCAGGTATTCTAGAAGCATCATCAGAGGAAGACATCCCTGAAGCCACGTTGGAAAGGACCTTGCCAAGTGTTACTGACCACTAACGCTGCTGCAGAACCAGATGGCATTGAACTTTGGAGATATCTCACAGCTAAAGAAGGCTCAACCTGACATCCAGTCCTGTACAAACACTGGCTACCTCCAAATCAAGTTGACTAGGAAGAGAAGCAGCTAACATCTGATGTTGACAGTTTTCCCAAGATTTGGGACCAGGCCAGTATATATAAACATACTGCTCTAACCTTATTACTACTACTTTTCATAATAGACCTACTCTATCGCATTGATAAATTTACTGAGTCACATGATAATAATTCAACATTCTTGCTGAGAAACACCCATTTAGTTAATTGGTGGTTTCAAAATACCACTTAATGACTTCCTTTATTATATCCAAGATGGTAACTAGTTAGTGCTTTGTTATCATCTGTTTAATCTTAGCTGAAGTTTTTACCTTCTCTCAGGGTATTTTCATTGGCAAATGGGAAGATAATATTCTAATGAATGATTCCCAAACTATAGCAACTAGGAAAATCTCTCTGAGTTCTGGGTATGTCTCCAAAAGCCACGATCATCCAGAACTAAGGATCCCCTAGTTATACTCATCATTGATTTCTCCTTGTTCCCCAATACTATGGTAGATTTTAAGTGCCCAGTCCTTAAAACTGTCTATAGAGTAAACCTATATGATCAGATATCTCCACCTTGTTTTTGGTTGACATCTCCACAAAACATTTCCCTAAAGTCCTATTCCTCTACCATTTCAACTGCCCAGACCATCAGACTTTTTCTGTTGCCTCCAGCATCAAGAAAATGGCTGTCCAAAATTTGTAAGAAATGTAATCACTCAGGTCTATGTCAAATCTTTTGTTGCAATGGGGCCAGATGGTTGTTAGCTTGCCCCTTAATGGCTACACTGCTCCTTGACTAGAATGTATCCCTAAACTTATACCTGTTGATGAACACATAAATAACCCAGCTGTTGGCCATACTATGTGTCCCTTCTGGGTACACCTTTGTATGTGATTACAACAGGGGACCATGGGCTTACGAATATCTAGACAGCTAGTGTATGGCAGGACAATGCCTTTTAGGATACCATAGTGTTCTATTTCAAGTTTATGTTAAAGAAAAAACTCAACCACGATCTCATAGGTCTATTTGAGACTTAGCAACCCCTTTGTACATCCCATGTACTCTCTATTGATTACCATTTCCAAAGAATTTGTCTCTTGGATTGGTATAGTCCATAATGACCTGTTAATGAAAAATTTATCCCTAACCATAGTTAAATGGGCCAACTCTAACACTTGAGCCTTAGTTCAACAGCAAGGATCCCTGGATTCCCTAGTGAGGGTTGTATTAGATAATCAAATAGCACTCAATTATCTCCTTGCAGAACAGGGCAACATTTGTGCCATAGCCAACTCCTCCTGCTGTACCTGGATCAACTCTCCTGGTAAAGTTGAATTAGGACTCAGAAAAATTAGGAAAACAGCACAGGACCTCTCTGGTCCAATGTCTTTTAATGACACCCTTTGGTTCCTTATTGATGTTTTCAGCTGGCTTCCTTCAGGTATAAGTGCTTGAATAAGATCAGGTCTTCAAATATTGTTTATGATTATTATTGGAATTTTGCTATGTGTACTTGTATTTAAACTTCCTATGGTACTACTCACTCAGACTCCAGAACTTCTACAAACACCAAGATTATGGTCACTTAACATACTGAAATGATAGATAAGACTTCTTCACCTGAACCTTCAGGTAACTGGGTGAAATTCCCAAGGAAACTGCCTAAGAGTCATTTTCTGATTGCCTCCTTGTTGCTCAAATGTGGCCTAACCCTTATGACACTGACTCCTTGGAGTAACCACTGGAAGAAAAACATGTTCCCTCTGACATGGGACTTGACTTTCTGGGACAGGTCTACCCCAGCGATTGGGACTAAGCAAATTTATGATTGATCAGCAATGCTTTCAGAGAAAGATCTCAATCAAAAGGGGACAATATGAAATGTGAAACAAAATCGGGTCACTTACATCTAAGAGCTTTAAACTGTAGCTAGGAGGCCATTAAGGAAATGGGTCTAATGCACATCCTCATCAGGCAGAACATGAAATTTTGAACTGAGTCAAGATGTAAATATCCCAAGAATGCTGCAAGAAACATGCAACTTGTCACAGTGAAGGAGTTTTGCCTCCCTCTAGCCATAGCTTTAGCAATCAATTATGTTTAGCCAGGATTAGTTTTCTGCTGTCAACCCCAATTAACCCTCTTTGTAATGTAAACCTCCCTCTTTTGCCTTTAAAAGCCTTTGCCTCTTACTCCCTAGCAGGACATTATTTGAGTTGCTACACAAATCTATGTATCCTGAATTGCAATTCTTTGATCCCAAATAAATTCCTCTCTGCCTCTCATTTTTGCTCTTTAATGTCAGGGTAACAGACAGAAAAAAGAACAATAGTTAAAAAAATTGGTGAAGTCCAAATAAATTCTTTATTTCAGTTAATAGTACTGTGCCAATGTACTTTCTTAGTTTTGACAATTGTTCCTTGGCTATATAAAGTGTAAACATTAGGGGAAACTTGGGTAAAGGTTATACAGGATTTCTCTGTACTATTTTCTTTTTTTTTTTGCTGGGAAAGATTCACCCTGAGTTAACATCTGTTGTCAATCTTCCTCTTTTTTTTTTTTGCCCTCCTCCTCAAAGCCCCCGTACATAGTTGTATATTCTAGTTGTAAATCCTTCTAGTTCTTCTATGGGAGCTGCCACCACAGCATGGCTGCTGACAGACGAGTGGTGTGGTTCCTCGCCCAGGAACTGAATCTGAGAGGCCAAAGTGGAGCACACTGAACTTTAACCACTAGGCCATCAGCGCTGGCTCTTCTCTGGACTATTTTTGCAAACATTTGTAAGTCTAAATATTTCTCAAAGTTTTTAAAAATTTTAAGCATAATGGCTTAAGCTTGTGTAATATTTCAGGGCCGCCCTGTCTTCAAGGAACTATTTTATCTATTGGATATGAGAAGAAAGCACATGATTCATCATTAGTCATGTATGTTAAATGCCACAGAAACACAGAGGAAAGATGGAAGTTAATTTGGATTGCAATGGGCATGCAAGAATGGGATGAAGAAAGGCCCCATGCAGGAGGTGACTTTGAGGAGGACTGTGAAAAAAGCAGCTGGGTTTTTGCCAGTTGGGGACGGAGGGGAGGTTGAAAATATCACCGGCATATACAACCAGGTTTGAAGGTGCATTAGACTGTGAGAAGTCAGGTGTTTCTGTGAAAGGAAGTGCATGGAAGAATCATACACAAAATAAAGTCAGAAAGGCTGGTTGTGATCAAATCATGAACAATGCCCAAGAAACCTAGAAACCTAGATTGGAGCATGAAGTATAGATAAAGACAGTCATTTGAGATAATTTATGTAGTAGAAAGCACTCTCTGTAATTTTAGTAATAAGTATATATCCACAAATGCTAGTTTTATTTGCTGAAAGTCACACATACTCTCTATGCTTTTAAAATATGTCAGCCAAAATGCAATTATTGGCAATAGTTTTGTCTTTTGAGACAATTGTGCATATCAATTGATTTTATATTCATGCTGCAAAGTTATAAACGGTTGGGCATTTTTTTTAATAAGTCTTTTCCATCTTGCTTTGAAGTACAACACTGAGGTCAAATTTAGGAGGGCCTTAAAATTTGGATATTCTTTTTAGGGTTTGTTTTATTTTTGAAACTTTATGGTGTTTTTTGGGGGGGTAGGGCTGAATCTTTACTAACTTTTTCTAATGTGTTTTCTCCCCTGCTTTCTCTTTTCTTGATGACTCTGTGATCATCTTAAATATCATCCAGGAGAAAACATTGTTCTTGGTTCATCAGGATTAATCAACCTTTTGCAAACACAGTGTCTCCTGTTACAGGAATTGAATTGGAGAAGATGGAAAACGGTTTTTGAAAAAGTAATGCCCACAAGGCTTTTCCCATTAGCCTGCCTTTTTCCTCTAATTTATTTCAGTTTTGTGATGATGATGATGATCACAATGTTTCATCTTTTATTTATTTATTCATCAGCTATTTATATAACACCTACAACTTTTCAGATCCTGTAATTGCAACCGTGGGAAAAGTTGGGTAAGTGATTCAGTTGTCATATTCAGAATCCCTAGTGTTTAATATGCACCATATAGGAGAAAATATATACAGTCAGATTATTCTCAAGAAAATCCAAATATTGACTTATTCTTTCTATGGGATTTTCCCACTTCTAATACCCTTATCCTTCCACTTTATTTTCAGTGTCTTACACTGAGTGAGTGCTAGAAGTTAGTTTCCTGATTCTTACAAAATATGTGGAAGACTTTTTCTACAAAGCCTTCTAGGAACTATCCCATCACATGCTAACTACTACAGGGTCCACATTCTTCTGCACTTATCTTTATTCTTTCCTGTTTTCATTGTTCTTTGTATTTGCCATCTCAAGCAGACACTGAGTTGCTGGAAAACGAAGATGAAACTCTATTTTTTCCCTCTTCACCCCATGTCCCTGGTTTCTAACACACTGCTGGGCTCTTAATTGGATGCAGAAAATGCTGATTGATTTGCTATCTTAGAGTAACAATCTACTTGATTTTCTAGAAAAGTAGTTATTTAGGTTATTGGTTTTTGTAGCTTCCAAAATACAGAAGATATAAATCTGAATTTCAACTAGAGCAATGAAATAATACTCTTATTTCTGTACAATGGAGACAGATTCCATTCCCCTGATACTGAATCAATAAGTCATCAAGTGGTTGCTAAGGTAAAACCTGTCTTCTTACAAAGTATTATTGGTAACTCACAATAATGAACATATAATTCACAAATGGGGGAATAAATACGTTGAAGCATATTCATACAATACAATGTAATAGAGTAATGAAGATGCTTGAATTAGCTCCAAGTACATATAAACAAGGCTGAGCCTTTACAACGTAACATTGAGTAAAACATAAAAGTACTAATAAGATAGACTCCGTAAGATACCATTTATATAAATTGTAAAACATACTCTAAAATATGTATTGGTTATGAGAACATGCATTTGTAAAAATCACTCATAGGTATCAAAAACATTAAGACGTGAATGGAAGTATACAGAGCAATTTCTTGATATTAAATACATTTAGGGAGGAAGGAAAATAAGATGCACAGAGAGGGGTGATGAATTCTATTTGTAGCATGTAATTTATTTTTTTAAGTGAAATAAATACATGAAATGCTGTTGTTTGTTAAGTCATCTGTTTATTCTGTATTTGAGTACAGGGGCAACTATTATACTATTTTCTATATTCCTGGATGTTTAAAAGAGTTCATACTTGAAAAAGAATGTGCATCCACACATATATAGTAATTAATATAACTATGTATAAATGTATATATGTACATATATAAATTAATACAAGTAAACACACACATATAACAAAAGTACTTTAAGCTGAAGTAAAAACATCAAAAATGCACAAAATTCTTGTTATACAAAAGTAGGGAGCAGAATGTTCCTGAAGACATAGTTTGTTTAATATGAGCAATGTCAAAAACTCAAAAAGGAAATGACTCAAATAGGACCTTACGAAAGGAGTACAACTGGTAGAATTCATAAAAATTGTTTCCTAAAGCAAACGCAGTGATTAACAGAAAATATGTTCTTAAAGTGTTACAAGTACTGTATCAAATATGGTTCTCTAAATGAACAGTGAATATTTGGGACATATGACTGGGAAATGAACGATGTTGATATATATCCTAGATCGACAGGTGCATTTAACCATGTCAGGTCTGATTATGCCTGGGTGCACCCAAAAGTCCCCATCAGAAATTATCTCATTATAGCTTTATGGATGGTCTCTTCCTGTTGTAGAGGATGTAGAAATCATGAAATTATATATTTATTTATATATCTATGTATTATATGTATAAATTATATACATACATAATTTCCTTGTGAAAAGAAGCCTAGCCTTCACCTCCTGCTTGCACTCAGCCTGGAAATCAACCATCAGTGAAAGCTGAGCATCTTCTCAGATCTTTCCTGAGTCTGAGCCCTGTCTTGGGCATGTGCGTGGCTTTCTAAATCCCCCATTTTATACAGACACTTTTGAATGCCCTAATTTCCCATAGAAACTCTCTCTCTCCACCTTTTCCTCTAGGCTTTAGGAGGGCTACTGTATGTTTCACCCATAATCTGTTGTCCCAGGTAGCTGCAGGATTGTTTTTTCTTTTTGCCTTACAATGCTTTTGAGCAATGCCTGCTGTTTTTCTGCCTTGAGTTAAGGCAAACAGAGCAATCTTTTGGACGGATTAGAACAGATGCACACAATCATTTGCATATAAGGGTGCTCTGCTTTCTCTGGAAAGGTGGACCAGTGGCCCACACTGAGAACATGGACTGTAGGCTTTAAGACTCCTGCTGAGATGAGAAGAGGGTGGGGCCACAAGTAAAAGTGCCGCAAAGCTCTCCTACCATTTTTAAGTTACCTTTTTGATTCACAATTTACTTGCTTGTTGTAAACCCTTGACTGTTTTCGAGAATTCTGACAGTTGGTTCTGACAGTTGCTGTGTGGTTTTCAATATTTCTGTGGAGGTGTGTGCTTGGTGTGGCATTCTCTGATCAAGTTACCTATTTATATGTTTTTGATTAACCATATTTTATAACAACAGAGAGGTCACTTGCCTTATTTCCTTATACTTATTAAATAAGCTTTCTATACAGAATCCAGGTCTATCTGACTCTAAAGCTAATATATTTTTATCCACAAACTGCCCTTCTACCATTTTGTTTCATTTATGCATGCATTTTTTAATTTTTCACTCAACAAAAATGTATCGATTGAGTTTTAACTATATGTCAGGCAATCTAGTAGTGTTGGTGACAAAACGTTGAACAAGGCTTGGTCTTTATCCTCAAGAAGCACACAATCTTTTTAGGGTGCTGTCCTGACATTTGTAGAGTAAATAGGCAATTACACTACAGTGTGGTCACAATAAGGTAAGGACAAGATGTGTTGGAAAGGCTTTTCTTGGCTTGGTTTTTTTAATCATGAGAATAGCATTCACACGAAATAGCAAACTATGAGAAAGAGAAAACATATAAGTGTGTGAGTGTGTGCATAATGGGTCTGTGAATATAGATATTGTGAGTGAAAACTAATACCATTTCTAATTTGTTTTTACTTTGCCTCACACTTAATTTCAAACTCACCAAATATTTTAGTACTCAGGGATAACATTTCTCATGATTACAATATTAAAAGGATTAAGGAAGTTTTGATCATCAAAAAGTGTGGCTAATAAATTGCCTTCTTTTATGAAATTTCTGTAAAATACTGAATAAGTTCATCTTGCTGATAAAACACCAATGGTTTTTGGCCTCTAGCATTGAGAAGAACAAATGCCATTACAATGAAATGAAAAAATGAAAAATTCTTCAAGTACCAATAAAAAATATGTACACTTATTGTGATTTTGTTCACATATTGACATGTATCTGTGTAATTCACCCTTATTTTTATTTATAAATCATTTGTATGTGGTATACCCAGACTCATCGTAAAAAGATATTCAGTAAAATCAAATGCTGGCTGTGCCTTTTAAAAATGAATTTGGGCCCTAAATTAACTTTTGACTGATAGTTATGTGCAGGGAAATGCTTCTGTATAAAACGAAGACTGGAGTAGTCTATAATTTAAATTGGCATATTGATGAGCTCTGTGGATGGATTTGATACATGGTGAATGAGAATGAAATTATGTATGCAAATACAACATTGCAGGTGTTGCATTTCCTGATCAGAATATATTGTAGGAAAACAAGGTTGGCCATAGAGTGTAGGATACACCTGTTTTGCACCAAGGTTTTATATTTCCTTCCATGAAATTACTCATGTAGAGTGAGTGAGACCTAACTTCTGTACGTGTATCAAACTGATTTTAAGAGCACCTTAGAGGGAAGGAGGATTGAATGCCCTAAGATTCTCCTCATTGCAGAGTACTCTGAAACGTCAGAACTCTGCATTTGCCACCAAGAAGCTCGGCTCTGGGTTATATTTCTGCTATGTTCCAGTCATGTGACTTTGCAAGTGAACTAAATCCTATGATCTGTTTCTGGAGAGTGGGGGAACTAATAACCACCTCTTCAGATTGTAATAAATATGAAACGAGATCAATGGCAAAGTGCTTTCTAAGTGGTAAATCATACAAATATGAAAGATAGTTACAAGAAGTAAGTTTTTAGAACTGAACTTAAATATACATTTTAATTCCATATTCAGAAAAGCATTTTAATTCTACCTTTAGGTAGAAGGAGCATTTCTAGGATGGGAGTGCCCTTTCTCTCAGCTTCATCCATTCCAATCATCTCCATGATTCAAGGCCCTGCATCCATTTCTCATACTCCAGAAATCCTTTTATAGTTATTCCCAGCCGACACTGAGCTTGGAAATATGGGCGTATATATATTAATCTATAATCCTAAAGGTTAGAATTACATGCAAATGTATCTAAATTCAACCTACCCATTTTGCCAATAAGGACACTGAATTCCAAAGAAGATGAGTGTTTTACTCAACCCCCCCACCAAAAAAACCACATGATTGCTGAACAATGAGCCCAGATAATTTGATCCTTTGCATTACCTCAAAGCCATATGTTTGTTCTTGAATCTCTTCAACCATCATCACTTTAGCCCTCACAATTTGAATTTGATTATGCGCAATTCTTAAACTACACTGATTTTGCTTTCACTCTGTTTGGGGAATTAGGGGCCACCAGACTGGACAATACGTTCTTCAGCAACCTTCTCACCTGTCTGCAGCTTGCCTCACAGTAAAGTTGTTGGAAGATATTTTAACTACTGGAGAAGGGCTTTTTTCCCCACTGCTTTATTTAGGTATAATTTACAAACCATAAAATCCACCCATTTTTTTGTACAGTTTGACAAGCCCTGCAACCGTCAGCACAATCAAGTTCTGGAACGTGTCCATTACCCTGGAAAGTACCCTCATGCCCCTTTCTAGCTACTCCCTGCACTTCCCACCCAACACCTCAGCCCCAGGCAATCAGTAATCTTCTTTCTGTTGCTACAGTTTCAACTTTTCTAGAATTTTCTTTGTGTCTGACTTTAATTCAGCATAATGATTTTGAGATTCATCTATGGTGTTTAGTGTATCAGTAGTCTGTTCCTTCTTATTGCTGAATGTATTGTATTGTACGGATATATCATATTTTGTTTGTTTACCCTTTCATCACTTAATAGCTATTCACTACCCCCCCACCAGCCTCAGTTTTTGGCTATTATGTACAATGCTTCTAATAACATTCATACAGAGTTCTGTGTGTGAACACTTGTTTTATCTCAGGAATGCCTGAAAATAGCATTGCTAGGTCTTATCTTAATGTATGTTTAACATTTTAAATAACTGACAACTGTTTTCCTTAGGGACATGCCATTTTGCATTCCCACTGTTCAATTTTCTATGTCTACCCCAACCATGTACCACAGACTAGGTGACTTAAACAACAGAAATTTATTTTCTCATAGTTCTGGTGGTTAGAAGTGCAAGATCAAGGTGTCAGCAGGATTAATTTCTTCTGAGGCCTCTTTCCTTGGCTTGTAGATGGCCGTCTCTACCCTGTGGCTTCATTTGGTTCTTCCTCTGGGTGTGTCTGTATCTTAATCTCCTCTTCTTATAAGGTCACCAGTCATCTTGGATTAGGACCCATCTATATGACCTCATTTTACCTTAATTAACTCTTTAAAGGCTCTATCACCAAACACAGTCACATTTTGAGGTACTCGGGGTTGGGGCTTCAACATATGAATTTTGGGGGGGGCACACTATCCATACACCCATCAGCAATGTATGAAAATTTCGGTTGTTCCACATTCTTATTAACAATTGATATTGTGAGTCTTTTAAACTTTTGCTCTTTTACTATATACATAGCCATATCTCATAGTGGTTTAATTTTCATTTCTCTAATGACCAAGTGATGTAGCGCATCTTTGATATGCTTATTCTCCTCTCTGTATCTTCTTTTGTGAAATGCCTATTCAGATATCTGTCCATTTATTTTAATACGTTAGTCTCCTGCTTACTCACTTATAAGAGTTTTTTATATATTCTGGATGCAAGTCCTTTGCCAGACATATATTTTCCAAATGTTTTCTTCCAATCTGCCTTTTCATTTTATTAAGGGTATTTTTCAAAGAACTGCTTACATCTCTGTTCCACTGTTCTCTCACAAATCTGGTAGTTTAAGTCTTTCAACTTTGTTTTTTCTAAAAAATTGTTTTGGTTATTCTGTCATTTGCATTTCCTTAAAAAGTTTAGAATAAATTTCTTAAAAAACCTTGGTGGGAATTTCAGATTATTTTTTAAAATGTGACTTTTACACTAGGCAACCTTCAGTCAGCCATTGTTCTGATTATCTTTTGAATAATCTCATCATCTTTGGCTCCAGCCACAGTTTAGCCCATTCTGCATATATTTTGCTCCACACATCATTTGGAAATCCAAATGTGTTTGTGTGCATGTGTATGTGTGTGTGTATCTGTGGTGATCATCAGAAATACTGTAAATCAAAGGCCATGTTTGATACGCGGCCCTTAGTAGGTACTCAGTAAATATATATATTTTTTCTTGTTTCTGCTGTTGGCTTAGCCAGGTGACCAGGCTATAATAGGAGACATGACAGAGATAAAACACATTTGCCATTGTCACATACTGAGAAAACAATATGAATGATACTCTCTGGCATGGAACGAGAAGAATAAATGGAAGGGTAAATGAGTGTGGAGTCAGGAAGATGTTTAAGAATAAGGATTGGGTTACAGAATAATTTCAACAGGAGCACTGAAGTTGCCAGTAGGCCAAGCTGGAATCTAGTCTATGTCTCCCACTTGCTAACTGTGAAGTCTTAGACAAACGTGCCAACCTTCTACCCTATAAATCAGATATATTGATAATATATAGTCATAGGGTTAGTTTTTATCTTACCAGTAAGTAAAGTTGCTTTGGCAAAAGTTGGCATAGAAAGAGACATGTTAAATGGTAATTGAATCAGAAATGATTGAGTGCCTCAATCATTTGCTTTTGAGGGAATAAATTCTTCCTTACAAGATTCCATTTATATCCATGGTCAAGCCAATTGCAAATCCATCCATTTTCATCTCCAAAATCTCTCTCAAAAGCACCCATTCCTCTCTCCATCCACTAATCCTGCCCTTGTCCAACCCAGCATCATTACTTACATGAGAGTCTTCAAAGTATTCTGTGTCCCACTTCTATTTTAATACCATTCGAACTATTTCCTACAAAGCAGTTAGAGTGAGTTCTTCCTCCCTGTTTTCTTCCCTCTGTTCCTCTCTCCTTCCTGCCTTCCCTCCCTCCCTCTCCTCTTTCCTTGCTTCCTTTGTTCCTAAAACATCTATTTAATTGCGTCACTCCCTTACTTCTCATTGCATTTACACTAAAATAGAGACTCTCTGAGGGTCTCTCATGTGTTGTAAGATCTGGACCCTGATGTCGATTTTCACTTCATGTCATTCTTCCCTAAACAGGCTCTCTTTTAATTCTGCTTTGACTGGGCACCTATTGATCCCTCAGTGTCTCCCCAGCATGCCTTCGGCCTGAGGGAGACCTCTTCAGGGAATCATTTTCTGTCTGTCATTCTAACCACAGTCCCTTTTTATCACTCTATTTTTCTCTTTCATTGCATCCTATGTATTTCCTTTTGAGCATATAACCTAAATTGTAATCCTATGTGTATTTTGGGAGTCACTTGTTTACTGTTTGCTTCTTTCATTAGATTGGAACTCTCAGAAGGCAGAAACATTACTTCATTCATCAAGGTACACTCTGTAGATGGTATGCTGCCTGTTAAATTCAAGAGGGATGATCTCTAATGATGATTCTTACTACTGGATTTAGATTCAGCAAAAACAGAGTTATAAAGAGGCTGCAAATTTTGGTTGTTCACGTTTATGTATGTAACTTCAAGTAAAATTTATTGAGTGTTAACCTTTGATTTTGAAAAAGTATTGCATGAAGAAATGCTAAAAGTAAAATAAAATACATTCTTCACCACTTACAAACACATGGGGAATAAATATTTATTTGACCATCGTGCTCAAGTTATCGCTTTGATTTTTCTCTTTTTGTGGTGAGACTACAGGTACGGTTACCTAATATAATGACGGGAAAGACTTCTGGTGTGGACCAGCACTACCCCACCAATGATGTCCCATGTTCCCCACTTAAGGGTTCTTCCTTTCGTAGAGTCACAACTATTCCAGAAGGTTATTTTCTTCTATGAACTTAGCCAATGATTCTCCTACAATGAGATCACATACAAGACACTTCTTAGAGAGAGGGCTCCGTACTAGCTCTGATAGATTATTTACTTCACGTTTATCTCCCCCAGTGCTTTGGCCTCCTAGTCTCTGGTATCTATTTTTTTCCTACAAATTTCAACCTTTAGCTCCACAGACAATTAGCAACACCAAACTGACTCCTCTTTTTTTCTTTTCCTCTTCCTGCCAAGGAAACTTCAACGTATATCGACACGTAATCATATCATCTCCATGCAGCGTTTAGCCATAGCAAGAACATATGGAATTTGGGGCCTCAGAGAATCACTTTTTTATTATTTTGGAATATTTGAAAGCAGACAGAAAAATAAACACAGCTTTGGTGAAGCAGTCACCACAATAGCTGTTCTCATTTATCTATTTTTATAGGATATATTTTGGTTACATTCAAAGATATATATATATTTAGTGTGGGACCTGGATTTGCATTTGTTTTCACAGATGGCGTAGCAAAATTTCTCCATTACATCCTGGTGCTAGTCACTGGGTGACGAAAATGTGCCCGTATTTAATGATTTAAATGAAAAATAATAAAAGTTGAGTTCTCAATGTTCCTTCAAAAATTAATAAATCTCTTTGCATGTAACAGATCATCTCCTTCTGGGAAATACGTTTGGGTTGTGTTAAGGTTTTAACTTACGAAGAAGTTCACAGTGAGACAAAATCACTTTTAATAAGTAAGAAAAACTGCTGAAATAGGGGTGAGGGGAATCATTTCATTTAAAGAGTTAGTTCTTTGGGCTCTTTTTGTGTGGTATGCTAAGTTTATGGATGATATTCAATGGAATTCACTTGATTTAGAAATATCTAATTCTGTCTTAGCCCAGCCACTCTCCTCCTCATGAGATCCTTGGGGAAGAGACACAGAAAGAAAATACCAAATCAAAATAGTACTTTATTATTGGTTGGGCTTCTGCCCAAAACTCTCAGGCTGAGCTCTGGTAGACTGAGCTGGCAGATATGGCTTGTTACGTACAAGTGTAAAGGCCTAAAGAACACCTCTTCTCGCTAAGCCCCATTTTGAAACTTTGGATATTAGCCCTCTGGTTTGTACCAGAAGCAGAAGACCAAAGAGGTAAGAATGCTAACATATGGAGTAGAAAGGGCCCTGACACAAACAGGACAGGCTCTTGGTTTCTGTTATCCTCCTACCTCGCTGATGGAAGAGCAAGACCTAGTAAAAAATGGGGCCCAACCAGGACTCGAGAAAAGGTCTCAGTCGGTTTCCTTTGGAAGGATATAAGAATAAGTGGGGAGGGGGCACAGACTTTAATGTCACACTCCTCACTAAGCCCTCTTCTTTGAATCTTCCAAATGGAAAATATACTGAAGATTCAAGCATCATTTTTTTTGTTTTTCGTTTCTGTTGTTTGTTTTGTTTTGTTTTAGATGGAGAAGTGGGATAGTGTTAAACACTGTACTTGCACTAGATTCAAGTGATTATTCTCTGTTCCATTATATGGCAGAACTGGTGCTACAAAGTACTTTTCCTCCAAAGTAGAAGCAAAATATATAACTCCAAATAGTTGTTTTTTGGAAAAAATCATAACCTGTTTATTGATCAGGGAGATCACACTTACATCTCAGCATCTCAGTAAGACACAAATATTTCTCACTACATAATCAAGGTGCCTGAACAAGTGTTGAGAGACCCTCCCCACTGGATGAATGCCTTCAGCTGGGAAATGAATGCTGATACTAGTTATTCTGGCAACTGATTAATTAAATCTCTTTCCTGGCAGTTCCATTAATATCAACGCAACATGGCAGAGATATTGACATAGTGAGAAAACATTGCTTGCAACAATAGGGCTTTGATGACAAAACAGTGAAATGTCTAGACCATTAGCAACAATTCAGGAATCCATCTTCTCCATCAATCTCATTTAGCTTGCACATAACACACTCACACACACACTCAAAATGTGTAGCAGTTTGGTAGAGAAATGAAGTGGAATTATCATTAAATATGAATGCAAGATGGATTAGAAACACACTAGACCAACTGTTTCTCTCTCTCTTTCCCTCCCCCCTCCAACACATAATTGGAGGGGGCAGTGGATATTTAATAATATCATCTGATGTTGACTGACAATATTATTCAATGTATCAACTAACAGAGAATATCATTTACTGATACTTCACACACATTATCTCATGTCTTCAAAAAGCTTTTTGAGTTGAGTTTTATTGCCTTTATTTTGTAGCAGAGCCAACTGTAGCTAAAGAAGTTAGAGAACTTACTAGAAGTCACACAGCTTGTAAAGAAGCAGAGTTGAGATTTAACTTTGAATTAGTCTTATTCCAGTCTTTACCCATTGCACACTGGTGTCCGTCCTTACTTCTTGATCCCAGAGAAAATTGCAGTCCTCCCTTTCAGTTCCCTTCCATGCCTGAGCATCTGTGATTCTGCTAAATTGAACGATATGATTCGTGCAATAATGACAGTTAACTCCATCAGTGGTTCTGCTTAGTTGCCTATATGACTATCTCCTTTGCAAAGACTGTTGGCTTCCAAAGGGACTTTGTCTGACTCACTTATACACTCTTGTCTTGCTCTAGCAGCATCTAATACTTTATCACATGTGGAATGAGTGGACATAACTATTCCAAAGGAATCACATAAAAATAAAATTAGAAGAGTACAAAAATGTCCAGCATTGTCCATGTTTAAATTAATGTGAACATTTTTGATATATTCCATTTTCTAACCCCTGATCCCCAAAGTTGCCTAGGAACCACCATCTTAATGACTTGTAGATCTTACCCGCAAATAGTATGTTGTGTATGGGTTCATGATTCTGTTCCTTCCCTTCCTCCCTTCCTTCCTTCCAAAAACTTCTATGTGCAAGTATCCAGGAGTCAACTGATTAAAAATCTCATGAGAAATAGACAATTATGTTGTGGCACGATCAGTACAAAGTTAGAGGTGTGTGTAGGATACAGTGAGAACACAGGAGACTTATGCTGTTTTGGGAGCTCAGGAAAGATTCCTTGAAGGAGGTAATTAGTGAACTGAGTCTTGAAATATAGGAAATAATCAGGCAGAAGTTAATAGAATGCCATTAAGTGTTTGGCCTTTTGAGAAGAGAGACTAACATATTTGAAGGCTTTTTAAAAATGTCGTTTAGAAACCAGTTTCACTCGGGAGTTCCACGAGGACTAAGGACTAAGACATGATGGATAGGATTCTCTGCAGATTTGCTCCAGCTTGTTTTTTTTTCCAGCCATGCACTTGAATGAGAAGGGCGCATATGAGGTGTGAAAAGGTGTATTTGAACCTGCCAGAATTCAAGCACAAGATTGCAGTGTTAATTCCCACTGTTCAAGGCTGGAGAGCTTGAGAATAAACTCTGTATCAGGGGAAACCTCAGCATGGGAACAAGGGGCATGATATATTCACTGGGATTGGCCACCGTCTATGGTCTTGGCAGACTTGGGTTTAAATACCATCTGTGTCATTCACTGGTTGTGAGGCCTTAAGCAAGTTATTTAATCTCTCTGAGCCTCAGTTTCCCCACTTATAAAGTGATTATAAGCTGACCAGCAATATTTAAATATTCAATGAGCAGGCTATACAGAAATCGAAATATAATGACGTACACCTGAAATTTATATAATGTTATAGACCCATGTTACCTCAATAAAGAAAATTAATACAACTGAAAAAAAGAAAGAACTTACTGGAATGAAGAAAAGAACTGAAGGTAACATTTGAGTGGAAAAATTTAATCATCAACATTCAGCATTCGTTGTGACAAGTTGATCTCTTTTTCATAAATGTAATCAGAATTTAAAAACAAAAAAAATTCAATGAGATAATATATGTAACATACTTTACGTAGGTTCCAACACTTTATAGTCAATAAATAGTCCTATACTACGTGTCAACACATTTTTCTAAGGTCACATAGCTATTGAATGTAGAGTATAGGAGACTAGCAAACTTTTTACCACTCAGCTATGCTGCCTTCTGGTGTTGCAAATTGATACGATTACATCCAAACCTAAAGACATTTTATATTATTCTTTGTCTGTGTGGCTATATCTGGTATAAATCTGTAGTGCTGAAATATCGGGGGAAAAATCCCTCAAGTATCATCTACTTGAATGGTCTCTGAAGTCCAGTTCAATTGGATTACTATTTGGCAACAGAGTCACACCCAGTTTAAATTCCTGTACCCAGAATGGAGCCATCCCTTTGTAAAACATCCCTGTACTTCTACAGTCATTTCTCTATTAAATCCATTATTTAAGCATGCTTGCTTTTCTGCGTGTGCTATTCCATTCCACTGAGCTGCTTCTGTGTGGATTACAGGTGCTGTATCATTGTGACTGAAACCTAATTGACTTCCACGGCAAACATCAAAGGAAGGTGGCAAACGTGACTAGTTGTCTGTTCAGTATGACACGAAATGGCTAACTCCTGTGTGTAATGAGGGAAAACTCTTCTGAGCTTCGACTCTTGCCTTATGGGGGGAAGGAGGTGAATCCTCAAGGGACTGGTGACAAGACTATGGCAAATGTGTATGCCAAGTGAGAAGTTGAAATAAAAAGCCCTGTACAAAGTCGTTAAACAAGTCTGATGAATTATTCATTTAACAGTTTCAAAGTTGGACTTGGAAAAAATGTAAATAAAACACACAGAGAACTTTCCCCTTTCTGAAAACAAGTTTATAGTCATGAACTAAATGCAAGGAGCACTCAAAGCGTCGAACTGCATTGTATATTTTATGTAAATTAAGAATATCGAACAAATTCCCCATTTGGTACCAAAGAGAGAGAGAAAATATACCTCTCCTGATGATCAATGCCTCTGAGAAAATGAATTATCTTTATTTTCTCCATTATCTTTTATTGCCATTTTACATACTCTATAAAATATCGACCCACAGGGTATTCAAATGAAATGTGATGTAATTTTTCTGACTCACGAGCCTTTTTTTATAGCCTTCAGGCATGACTGAGACTTTCTCTACATCCCTGAATATGCCTCATAGCTAGACTCTGCCCTGGTAAGAGAAAGTGGTCTAGTGATAGAGTGTATGGTATTAAAGCAAATGTTGTCTTTGGAGGCCAAAGGGCTGGTTCAAATCCCAATTCTGCAATTGAATGTGTGGCTTTGATTATATTAATTTTAATGACTAACTCAAAGTACTATAAAGCTCAAGAGATAAAATACATATCCATCAAGTACATGGCAGGGTCAAAAGTATTAGTTAATAAAATGTACTCTAATGAAATTCTGTCAGTGACTGGGCCCACACAACCCTCCTTGAATCCACAATAACAGTTTTTTCCCAAAGCCTAATATTCATTAGCCACATATTTTTATACACCATCCAAAACAAGACAGAGAAAGTCATCATTCCAGAAATTAATGTGATTAAGCCATAAGAGGGCAACATTCCAACACTCTATTGAAAGCCAACACATACCCAGAAATCATATCAAATGCCAAGTCCTCAATGAAACTATCCTGATCTAGCTTAGAAGTACAATAGAGAAGAGTCCACGATGAAGTTTCCACTGACAGCAGCAAGATGAAAATAATACATAAATATATATGCATATTGTTTTTAAAAAGACACACCTAAATTTCAGTGTTTTAGCCTAGGTTCCTTGAAATCAGAGCCTGATACAAAAGACTTGCAGGCTGGTAGTTTTTTCTGCAATTCATTCCAGAGTACAGGAATGACTAACTTAGGAATACAACTAAGAAAGAAGGAAAACCAAGAACATGCATTACTGGCCATTACGCTGTGCCACAAATGCTTGGTCTCGACTTCTGAGGAGCCTGGTTCAATCGTTCACAAAACTGACTGCTTGGCACCAAAAGGAGAGGCATTTATCCACAAGCGTCTATCCTGCATTGTTCAAGGGAGCCCCAAGGCTTTAACTCCCACACACTTCTGGGTTGCACCCACGTGAATGTCACTAGAGTCCCCTTGGGCATCTCATATGGTGGTATCAAAGAAGTCCTTGTGGAAGAAGAAAGAATTCCTTGACTTTGGTCTATAACAAAGTAGCCCCTGGCTAAAGTTGATGGAGCCTGCATGGTATCAGTTGCCTCAACAGTGGCCCGAGTAAGAAGTGTCTGGTACAGTTCATTTTGCAACACTTGGATTGGCTTGCATCATTCATTAAATTCAGTCTCTCAGAGAGGACCCATCAAGGTGGCCAGTCTCTGCAAAAAGTCATCATGGAGGTTTAGCGGAACAAGTTATTACCTTCACTGCTATGGTTGGTACAGAAGATAGTAACTGAAATTCATCATCTGTCTACTCCAGCACTCGTTTTGTATTTCCCTCACCTTTGGCCAGCCCTCCTTCCACTCTAGGATGATTGCCTAGGGCTGGAGGATTCAGACTCTTTATCCCCAAGGAGGAGTCTGACCCATTGATTGTCTTGCCCTTATTGAGTTGTGGTCCCTATAATTTCCTTTTCATTGATTTCACGAAGCATGGAAGCACCAAAAGACAATCCAGTGACATGACTGGGATTCATCCTAATCAGGGACAGTTACCTCTGCCAGGATAGTGACTCTTTTTTGCCTGCTGGGCCATTGGCAGGGTTCCAAGGTGATGAAATGGTAGTATTAGCTTCAAATTCAGGATAAAACACATTGTTTCCCCTGGTGGAAGTGATCTCCTCTCCCTAGCCCAGACTAGGAACCATTAATATGGGTTTGCCTAAGGTCATGGGGATGAAAGGCATACTTTCATATTTCCCCTAATTAGGTCAAATTAGTAAAATTAGGTCAAATAGAATAAAGGTGAAAAGAGTTGTTCTTGATTCCACAATCTGGCTCCCAAACTTATGTATTCTAGCTGTTGTGGATGGAATATCACATAAGAGCCGTTGATTCAGCAAATATCTCATATACTACAGTGTTGAATCTAAATCCCGTAGGGACTTGTCTCCGAGCTGACTGGCTGAACCTTTAGTGGACTATTCCATTTTTCTTTGAGGATGTCTACTTTTATCAGATGAGGTGTAGGGTAAGACAATGGGTCATATTCACAGGTCTATTGTGCATTTGCTGCCATAACATTGGCCCCTTGGTCTGAGGAAGTGTTGTGCAAAATATCACACAAACAAATGAGGAATTCTGCAAGTATTTGGATAGTGCAAGGCACTGTCCACAAGCACTGCAAGTAGAAAAGGCAATTTTTATGTCAAGAATCACTACGTCTTCAGTATAGATTTCCAGTGTAGTTAACCTGCCATCAAGTGGCTGCTGGTCCATTTAAGAGAGTGCTCCTTTTTGAAGGCGCAGTCTTGGACTCTGCTGCTTATGGGGTAGGCATTGAGTGCTCAGAGAAGCTAGATCATAGTTGTTGAGGAAGAGCTCATGGTGTTTGGCCCATTTTAGTCTTCATCTTTGCCACAATGGCCATTGCATTCATGGGCCATTGCACTAACACTGATGTGGCTGAAGAAAAATCCTAGCTGATCTCCACAGGATCAGACATTCATTTGTTAGCTGAGTGCCTTCTCTTCAGACGAAGCTCTCTGGTGGGCATTCATGTGAGACAAGAACATTTTCACACTTGGTGTGGCCTCCTCTTAGTCAGTCACATGCTCCTTTCCCAGACTTCCTTTCCAAGATTTCAGTCTTGCTCCTTCTGGGTCTTTTGTTAGCAGGTGAGGCATTCTCGCAGGGGTCCCTGTATATCCTCACCTCAGGTCCCTTAGTGCTTCACACAAAGTTGATGACTAGGCATACTGTGCGAAGCTCCAGTCACTAGGAGGATTTTCACCACTGTCCTTTGGGAACACCCCTGGGTGGTCCTTGGTAAGGCAGCAGTCCATTTGAGGCTTGCACCAACTTATCACGCTGACCTGTTTGTGGACCAGGCCCAGGTGCCTTCCTCCTCCATCAGTTAGTCATAAAAACAAACAAAGGTGTGTGTGTTAAGGAAGTGTGAGTTGAGGGACAGACAGTAGGTGAGACACAGGCAGGTGATATGGGAGACTAGGCCAAATGTACGTGTAATTTATATATGCCCTCTGAACCAGCCTGGTCCCATCCGAGAGATAATACTTCCATTGCCTGCTGTGGTGGATTGCTACGGCATCAGCCTCACCTCATGTTAAGTTCTGAAGGGCAGCCCTGGCCATATGGACACTTGATGTCCCCATTCATGTGTTCTAACCTCTACAAGAGTCCAGTGGCATGGCAGGAGCTTCTTTTTAGAATCCAAGGAGTTATGTGCTGTAGACTTTTCTCTACGCTCTAGGAATCTCAGCTGAGATGTCCTGTTGGGGCTTTCCGCACACCAGTCTTAGCCAGCCTGGATAGCTCTGGTGTTGAATGTGCTGGGTCATGCGGCAGCACAGCTTGCACCACCATCTGGACCTGCTGGAGAGCTCTTTCCTGCTCCAGCCCCTACTCAAAATTGGTGAGATTCAAGGTTGTGCAGCCCTGAGCACTGAGTGAGTTTCTACTGGCTTCTTGTGCCTTGATGTCAGGAGGTGCTGTTGAGCTTCTCCAGCAGAGCGGTCGCTACAGCTATGCCTGGAGTGAGAGGGGGCGCCGAGGGGTACAGGAAGGGGTATACAATAAGTGTCCACTATAATGTATCTTTATTCAACTTTAGTAACTACTTGTATTATAAAATTAAATTCTTTCCAACCTTTTGGTTTTAAAATGGCCTTTCATGTATGTTGCTTTTGGAAAAGACTACAATATAAAAACATTGCCAATCATATATCAATTCTTTTTCTCATTTCATTGACACACACGCACACACACACACACCCATGCAAACATACACACATCTACAAAATTCAAAATAATACGTAATATATATGAGGGGACATACAGTTACATCAGACAATCTAAAATTTAAATCTCCAATTTTGTCGATTAGATGACCTCGCTTAAGTTAAAAATTATTTCTGACCTTTAATTTCCTTGCAGGTAAAATATGGATGATAAAATTTATATTCCTATTTTACTGCAATGAATAGCTTGGTGCACACACAGGCATACATACACTCCAGAAAGTACACAGAACGTTTTGGGAAACTCCTGGATCTACTGACATTCGATGTTACTGACATTTGAGGTAAAATTGTATGTGCACCAGTGTACAAATACATATATGAATTTTTTCCTAGACCCTGGTTTTAATGAGAATAACAAAATCCACTCAGTTTATTTCAGTACCTTTCCTTCTTTTTTTCTCTTCCTTCACTAATTCACCTGCCTTCTACAACTCTCTAAAAGGTTTACACCAGAAGGCAGCAACCTTAAATCCCTATCTTGCTTTACCTTACCACAGAATTTTCTGTATATTCAATCTTGTTACTTATCCTTTTTCCTATTTTCTTTTTTTTTGGCTTTCATTCATATCTCTTGCCAATAGAAAGGTTAGAATTTGAAAAGAAAATGATAAATTTTCAATGGGAGAAAAAAGTTAACTCTTTTCTTATGAGATGAAGGCAGTTGTTGGGTCTAAGCAAAGGATAAATGTTTAAGAAGTATCATTTCCTCACCTCCGGGTGTGAAATACCTCACAAAGTTGATTCAAAACTTTTATAATTCCATGGCAGTTTGCAAATTTATCTTTCAGCCGTTTCATCTGAAACAATAATCAGACTTCCAAGAATAGATTTCACAGGTTAGTCTTCATGGCAACATAGTAGATTGCAGATGAAAAATGTATTTTGCAGCACAATCAAAATGATAATTTTTTCAATAGGTCTTTTGAGGCAACATTTGCCACTGAAGACAATAGCATATACAAACTGTATTGTGCCAAACTTCTGTTAGTCATCAATGTATCAGGAAACAGAATTCATTCTTCCGGGTATTTATCGTATTTGTTCTCCTGTATTCTTATATGTCCATGTCCTTGTTGGAGTCCAATGGGGCATCCAAATCTATGCACTGAGACTATAGTGTAGTAATTTAATTATTTTAATACAATATTTGACTTTGCTTTGGTAATTTTTTTTTAAAGTAGAATAAAATAAAGAAGGTCTAGGAATTGATTTTGATTTTCTGTGAGAACAGCATATAGTTTAGAGTTAGAAACCTCAGTACGTTAGCCTTGGGCAAGATACTTCAATATTAGGCTCAGTTTTGTCATATGTTACATTAGGGTAATCGTATCTCCTTCAGACTTTTTTTTTTTTCAGGTTTGAATGAGATAGTATATGTAAAGCAGCTAGCACAGGCCCTGGCTCAGAGGAAAAAAAAATCAATAACTGGTTATTATTGTTTAATGATGTTATTGTTGTCATCAAAAATAATAATAATACTTTTCTACCTCTTTTTATTAAACACAAATAATATTTTTAGGATTTATCATTGCAGCTGAGATTGATCACCAGGGACATCGCCAAAGGGTATTGCTTACAGGGAGTACAATAAGGATGGTAAAAGAACTTGATATTATTCCCAGTCATAAAGAGCTGATGGGGCTAAGAGTGTAGTCTGGACAATAGATACGATTAATATGAACAGAGATTTAAAGGTTGTCATGTGGAAGAGAGAGGAAATTTAAACTCTGTGTTTCCACATGGCAGAATTTGGATCTACAGTTAGAGAGTAGGTTATCAGTTCTGTGTAGGAGATGGGCTTTACCAATGCAGTCGTCTAGCAATGCAAGTTATATAAGGGATCAAGTCAGCCATTCCTTTTGTGTATTTCATGAATGTCTGCAGTAACTTTGACCTTGGGCGAATGGATCTATTACAAACAACCAGTTGATGAGGACAGAGGTGAAGCAATATTCATTTTCTCCCCATCAGCACACTCTCTTGAGGTCTACTGCAAGGGAGAGAATAAAAAAATTTTTATTTGTTTTTATGTACAATTTCCTGCTTGGTAGGTGTCAAAAACAATCATTCTACACCTCAGAAGGTTTGGCTATTCATTCAGTCACTCACCATCATTTGTTCTGTGTCCCAGGCTTGTCCCTGGATACCTAAAGGTGAGTCAGACATGGGGCTTATTCCCGAACACAGTCAGGAGGGAGAGATGGAGTTATAAACCCATAACTGCAGCATGGTGAGAGGGAAAGAGAGATGTGTACAAAGTGCCACGTGCTCTGAAAAACTAAAACAGCTACCCATGGTGGCACTTGGGATTAATTCAGAAGAGATATCAAAGTTCTTGACACAGTGTGCTAAATAATGCATAGGTTTTCTAGCATGGAAAAGTGGCATGCATTGAAAAATGGATTGGTAAAGCAAAACTACAGAAATGTGAAAAAAAACTGGAGAGTTCGTGGGACAGCAAGTAGTTTGGTAGCTGTGGAGCAAGGAGGCTATAGAGAGAGAGTGGGAGATTATCCTATGGAGCAAGGTTGGGTCCACCAAGGGAAGGGCCTTGAAAGCCAAAACAAACAGCTTGGACTATATCACATGCTTTGAAAACCTGGCATTTTACTCTGGAATTGGGGAGATCGATTGGGGAGGTCAAGGAGAAGGCTGAGGAAAGAATTTGGAGCATGTTGAAATATGAGAGGTAATAGGTTATAACGTGGTAGCCATGGCAGCAGAGTAAGGAACCAATAGGGAATGGGACCTCTGATTATTATGCCCTGCTTGCTAAAAGGAAACACTCCAAATTTCATGGGGGAAATAATGGTCTTAGAGTGAGAAGGAATCTGCACAAGCTAGGGCTTTGTCCCTAACTCACCATGTTATTTGGACCTAGATGGTTTCTCAGGATCCCTTTGCTCTCGTATTCTCTAACTCTATTTTCCTGACATAAGATGCTACTATTTAATAAACATTTACTGTATTTTTTCTTTGCTCCTTGAATTTAAGAGATTAATGCAAAAGCCTCTTTTGAGTACATGACTTAAAATTGCATGTCATTTTGATCTTTTTACCATGCCTAAGTTAGCCCCTTCTATTAGATTCACGAAACCATTTTTATCTTTAAAGGATATATTTTTTTTCTCTCTCTGACCCTTCTTACATGGCTGTTAAAAAGTGTCTTTCTTGACTTTAATTAATAAACTACAGCTATTCAATTAAAATACATTTAAAAACAAACACTTGGCCCATTTTCAAAACAAAAGCCTGCTGTACACAATTTCAGACCTCCATCAGGAATTAGCAACTGATGTGCTGACATAGTACATGCATATTTACTTTTGTTATCCCCCAAAATGCATTGTTACCATGGTAACTCATGTAGTGCCGCTGCTGCCAAGAGACAGAAGTTCTTGGTGGCTATAAAATTTTAAAAAATGAGGAAGAAACAAAGAAAAAAATAATCAATGGGAATTACTATAAATGCAAAGCCATTTTTAGGTACCACCATGTAAAAGGTTGCAAATTATCTCAGGAAAATTGAGGGAAAGGAGACGACCATCAAGGAAATGCTTTAGTTCAGCACACTGCTCCTGCTTGTCCCTTTATCAGAGAAGAAATATTGTAAAGAACCCCATTGGTTATTTGTCAAATTGTTTGCATAACTTAATTAGTGTTCACTTTACGCTCCATGAGAAAAGAGACCTTGAATGTTTTGCTTTGCATTGTGTGCCCTGGTACAATAACCAACATACAATAAGCATTAAGGAAAATTGTGAAATGAATGAGTAAATCAATGAAAGCAAGTTTAAGGCAATGTCCACAAAACAAATAGTTAAAGGAGACCCTGTTGGAATAAAACGAGTAAGACTTCTTAAATTTTAATGTCCATTAAAAATATTATGAGGAGTTAATGAAATGCAAAATCTTGGCCCGAATCTAAATGATTTTGATTCAGCAGATCTAAGATGGACCTCAGGATACTTTACCGTAGGTTTAACATGTGTTCTAGGTGAGTCTGATGAATTCAATCTAGGAACTTCCCTTTGAAGACGTATGGGGAGACCATTAAACTAGAAATGTTCTAAATTTGCTCTATTGCCGAACAGCTTGGTAGAATCATGTAGAATTTCTAGGTTAGGGTTCTCTTCTCAGAAAGAAGTAAAAGAGAATTTCAATTGTTTTCAAAATAAATGCATCCCCAGTTTCGCAGCCCCGTTTCATTTTAAATAGCTTTGATTGCAATAGGATCTTTTTTAACATTTGGGTTTCACTAAGATTCTTTTCAAAGGAGGTTTCTGCTGGTGACAATAATATGCCAGGGATGACCCGAAATGCAAAAACAAAACAACTTTGACAATTTCAGGAATAAATAAGTTTCCAGAAGAAACAGCTAGGTTTTAGAAATTACCCGATTGATTTGATTAATGCCGTCTTTCAGAACTTTCTAGATCAAAATAAAACCTATTGCAGGATCACCAATAAACTTTCTTCACAAATATTTACCAAACAGTTGCCAAATCACCATTTTTAGCTTGTTGCAGATAGAATGTACAGAATAATATGTTTCTTTTCAAACATATTCCCTTTGTTTGTCTTTCTTAGGAAGAGCATCTCTTCCTCCATCCTGTTACCAGAATTACAAAAGTAAGAATTTATTGTTGGGCATATTGGAATATTCTAGGGTAGTAAGTAGAAAGATTGAAAGGGAGCTTAATTTCTGATGTTCTCATTCCCTAGATTCCAAATAAAGAAGAAATGGAGTTTTTTAAAAAAAGAAATACAGTTGAGGGGGCCGCCCGGTGGCGCAGCGGTTCAGTCCGCGCTTGGCAGCCCGGGGTTCGCGAGTTCGGATCCCGGGAGTCCGCCGACGCACTGCTTGTCAGCCATGCCGTGGCGGCGTCCCATATAAAGTGGAGGAAGATGGGCACAGATGTTAGCCCAGGGCCAGTCTTCCTCAGCAAAAAGGGGAGGATTGGCAACGGATGTTAGCTCAGGGCTGGTCTTCCCCACAAAAAAAAAAAAGAAATACAGTTGAAACTTTAATTGTTGTATCTTGCATTAATTAAAATGGCTGGAAAATAACAACTATGAAAAACCTATAATCAGCTGTTGCTCTTGCTTGCAAAATAATTTGTCATTTTGCATCAAACTTTGCTCTAAATGTGCTCTGGGTTAAAGGTTTTGCAACTTGATCAGCTTCCAGACAAATTGGTCCCATCTCTCCTTCGTGGATTTGGCTGAGGGCCTCCCTCCTCTGTCTCTCCTTTTCTATCCTCCTTTCTCCTCTCTTCTTCTCCTCTTCCCACCATTGGCCTTGAAATTGCGGAACCACTGTTTCCTGGTTTGGCCTATCTTGGTCATGAGCACTTCCCACTGGTCAGACACATTGCTAATGCAGCCAACGACCTTATAAAATGAACAAATCCAAAGATGAAAATGGACGTGCCAATTTAAAAGAGGTCAAGCAGTAAGTGGGAATTAAGTGTGAATAGGAAGCAGATGGTGATTGCATTTCAAAGAGACTAGTACTTCCAAAATGCAGGACTGCCAACACAATTACTATACTGTTGTTTTTAAAGAAAAGACGTGTATAAAGAATTATTAATGTAAAACATTTAAAATGTAAAGCACTTTAAATAGTAATTATTTTAAATGAAAAGCAGACTTATGGGAAAATGATAGATTGACAAATGAATTTCCAGAATCATTTGATTTCAAGGTGTATATGCTTAATAGATGTTCCCTCCTTCACTATGTGCCAAGGTTGTACTAGTTGCTTTCACACATCTATTTGCATGTAGTCCTAACAACTCTGAGGCAAAAGAAGTAGATTGTAACCAATTACATTTCAGTTGAAGAAACAAAGGTTTAGACAGGACACACTACTTCCCAAGGTTAAAGTTACACATTTGGTTGAGCTATTACTCAAATCTAGTCATCATTAGATTATATCCCCTCTCTCAAATAGTAGCTACATACAACAGCAATAAGAAAGTTTAGAGAGATTAATAGTGACTAGAGAATATGGTAAAGGCTCATGACCAATTCATTTGACCCAAATTTTGAAAGATACAGTTTGATGTGAAAGAAATTTGAAGATCATGAACAAAGACATGAAAAGGAGGACTTGCAGAGACTGTTAGTTGAATCCTGAGGACTGGCCAGAGAGTAAGATGTTGGTTGAAGGATTTGGGTTGGGTTGGGAAAGTTACTAGGCTGAGACAATGGCTTTCAGAAAAACATTATTCATGAACAGCTTTTGAGAAAAAAAATCCAAATTTAATAATAACGATAATAACAATAATAAAAAGAGACAGTATGAGTTTGCATTTCTTGGCTTACCTGTGTGTTCGTCTACTTATTTGTCCATCAATTTGACAAGGTTTTATCCAGAGCTTACTCTATGCCAATACAGTTGTGATACTCAGGGATGGATGGGGACACACAGGGAGGTCAGTGGAGGATCCCATTGTTGTGGCAGGGGTATTGATATAGGTTTTTGCAGGGAGCTATGGTGACACAAAAAACAGGTATCTACTTAGTTTGGGGGACAGATAAAACTTCCTTCTGATTGAGCTGAAACTTGAAAGAACAATAAGATCTAGCTAGATAAACAAGGGATGGGTGCAAGGAGGGTGTACCAAGCCAAGAAAGAAGCAAATATAAATAAACAAACACCCCACAGAAAAGAGTATAAAACACATCCAGATGCCCAGGGAACTCCACGGGGTTAAGTTGAATGAAACATGAGGCTAGAAATATATTTGGGATTCATGCCGAGGAACTTCTCTTTTGTCCTGTAAACAATGAGAACCAAGCAACAAATGTGAAGCTGGGGAGAAACCTGATCAGTTATTTGGTTTAGGAAGATGACTCAGGCTTCACTGTGGAAAATGGTCACTAGAGCCTGGGAAGGTAGGTGGGAAAGTGGTCGTGGTTGTGATGGGGTCAGGGATGAGGAGGAAGAATGAGCATATACTCCTCCTAGAGATACTTTCAAAATGCTTATTTCTTTATTTTCACATTTAAGTGCAAAATAAAATTTGGCAGAGGCAAATTAAAAATACTGTTTGATCTTCCTCTCCAAAATGGTGCAACTTGCTTTGTTTGTTGAATGAAATGGAGTGGATCATTGCACACCACCTCCATTCCCATCCCAATGAAATTAGAAGATTGTTTCCCTGCTTCTGCTTCTAGAAAGATGTTCCTTTTCCACACAGCCTGCAGGAAACTGGCCCTGCTTGAACAGGCGAGGTGACCCTGGCCTCTGGAGAGGCAGGATCTTTGACCTTGAGGCTGCTGCAGCCTTTGAATGACTGCCAAGATGCTGCTGGAGTCTCCTAGAGAGAGACTCAGCAGGACCTGGGAAAGATGAGGAAGGTTTTTTAATGTGGTCAGAAACATTTGTCAGTGCAGAAACTGAGTGTTTAGAAGCCCTTGCAGTGAAGATGAAACTGGAGCAATCAGGTTAATGATGGCTAACGTTTCATTGAGGAATTTAATACAGGACAGGCATCCTTTCAGTACTTTACAGAGATTCTCATTTTATTCTGACAATTCTGTGAAGTGCTGTATCGCTCTATCAGTCAGGGTCCAAGCAGGAAATACTTAGGATGCTCACATTAGGGGAATTTGAGGAGAGAGAAACAAAGCTACTGTTTACGAATGTGTGCCTAAGATGTAGGGAAACCAAAAGATGTGGAGTGCTGTGCCCCAGACTAGTAAAAAGTGAGCTCTGTCGCTAAAACTAGTGCTGAAAGGGCAAGGAGAGGAAGCAGGAACTGAACCAGCACATACACAGGGGAGGATGGAGAGGACCATGTAAGGGGAGCTAAGACCAGAGTGGAGGCAGCAGACACTTGCATTGACCCTGCAAGAGAGCCAGAGCCAGTGGAACTATCACTGTATCAGCCAGGGTTCTCGAGAAAAAGAGAACTCACAGGGTATATATATTAGGAGATTTATTTTAAGAAACTGGCTCATGGAGTTGTAGGGGCTGGAAAGTCTAAGACGTGTGGGTCAGGCTGGCAAGCAGGAATCTCAGGCATGCTTTCTCCATTTGTCTCGAGGCAGAATCCCTTCTTCTCCAAGAAACTTTGATTTTTGTTTTGGATGAAGTCTACCTATGTTATGAAGGTTTACTTTACTTAAATCAACTGAGTGTAGATGTTGATCATATGTAAAAATACCTTCATAGCAGCATCTAGCCTAATGTTGGACCAAACAACTAGGCACTGTAGCCTAGTCCATTTGATGGATAAAATTTAACCATCACAAATACCCAGACCTCTCTCTCTTCCCTCTCTTTGGTCTCTTCCTGATGCTTCATATTATTCAAATCCAACCATAAACCAGAAGTTAAGGGAACTCTTGATTTAGTCTGGAAAGTCTAGGCTTCCAAGGATATATAGCCCACTACTTCCTCTCTTTCTCCACTGACACCCACAAATATATACCTAGGAAATATTTTTAAATGATATTTGTCATTTACAGCTCTTTACAGGACTTTTATAATTTTTATTTTCACATGTTTTTACTTAATTTCCACAACAGTTTCTATTAATAGCTCTATTTTGCGAAGATAGAGATTAAATGGGGGATTTAGGTAACTTGCTAGAGCTAAAAAGCTAGTGAATGGTAGATTTAAGATTCTATGCCATGTCTTCTAGCAATCTGCCGCATGCATCCACTCTGTCACAATACTTCACACTTTGTTGTGCACCTGAATCCAGGACATCAGTAAAATAGAGATGGCTTAGCACCACCCGAGGACATTTGGAATCAGCTTGATTGGGGTGTAGCCTCAAAATCAGAAGTTCTAATTCTCTATTTCAATGATGGCTCTTATTAATGGATTTACCTAGGAGGAAAATGTTAAATTTTTTTTCGACATCTACATTTAATTTAAACAACCCGTTATGCTTCTCTACAGTAAAGTGGTGTACACGTGTGTCCACTGATGCCAAATAAAGAATTTTTTTAAAGAAAGATGTTTTCTTATTAGTGTGATTATCTGTAGTTGCTATCTCAGCTATTTCAGACTTTAGTTTCTTTTTCCAAAAAGTCTCTCCATCTACTGCCAAACAGCAATATGTTTGCTAGCAGAAAGAAACTCAACATCCAAAGTCGGTTGCTTGTATCTGAATAAGAATGTTAATTGCTCTAAGGTTTTATATTTCTTTGTTTGCTTTGTTTTGTTTTGGAAGACAAGCCATACTGAATTATTTTCCTCTTTGAAATTTCCTTACTAGCCCAACTTTATTTTGCACAAATTGTGAGTGACATTTGCCACCCTCTAATTGCTTGATTTCTTCTTGGCACAGTGAGGGTAGAATGGGCTAAATCTTTTGGATACTGATTTCTACGGTATAAACCACTTATTTCCCAACTGCTTGTAGATCAGGGGTTGCCACAGTTATCCTGCAAAGGACACATAGTAAATATTTATGTTCTCTGTCACTTGTCTATACTCAACACTGTCACTGTAGTACTTAAGGAGCCATAGACAATATGGAAATAGATGCATCTGGCTTTGCTCCCATAGAAGTTTGTTTATGAACACTGGAATTTGAATTTCAGATAATTAGCCCTGTTGTTTTTCAACAATTTAAAAATATAAAAACCATTCTTAGCTCACAAGCTATACTAAAACAAGTGGTGTGTTTGATTTGGCCCCTGGGCTGTAGTTTGCTGACCCCTGCTTTAGAGAAATCATTTTGTGGGACCCACAAGAACACTTCCTAGGAGATGTATTGCACATACATTACACTGTTTTTTAATTTTTTAAAAAACATTTATCAAGTATAATTGATAAATTTAAAAAACCTGCATGTGCTTAAGGTGTACGATTTGACAAATATACTGCTTTTGAAGATGAGAAGGATAGGAACTGACATTTATTGTGCATTTACCCTGTTGAGTGTTTTATGTGCTTTCTTAGTCTTCCCAGATAACTGAGGACACCCAAGTGTCTTCCTCCTGTCCATGTAATCTCTGTCACTGCAAATCTGAGTGTGCCAGTTAACTGAAGATCCTGCTGAAAGAGCCTGTGGGCAGCACCTTAATGTGCCTTTGCAACACACCAGAATTGACTTTGGGATCTAGAGGCACCTTGGTCATGAATTTTATTCTTAATGAATAATGAATAAAGAAGTTCAGGCCAGTGTAAATAGTTACAAGAAAGTTATACACTTTATTTTCAAGTATTTCAAACAGCAAAACCCTAAAATAGTGGTTCTTGACCCTAGCTAAACAATGGTTTCACCTAGAGAGACTAAAATTCCTGACATCAAAGCCACAACCCAAAACAATTACATAAAATCTTTGGAGGTAGGATTCAGACAGCAGTAGGTTTTTAAAAATTATTATTTTTTTATTGCTGTCATAATAGTTTATAGTATTGTGAAATTCCAGTTGTACATTATTATTTGTCAGTCACCATAAAAATGTGCCCCTTTACCCCTTGTGCCCACCCTGCAACCCCCTTCCCCTCTGGTAACCACTAATCTGTTCTCTTCGTCCATCTGATTGTTTGTCTTCCACATATGAATGAAATCATACAGTGTGTGTCTTTCTCTGTCTGGCTTATTTTGCTTAACATAATACCCTCAAGGTCCATCAATGTTGTTGCAAATGGGATGATTTTCTTTTTTTATGGCTGAACAGTATTCCATTCTCTCTCTCTCTCTCTCTATATATATATATACACACACACATCACATCACATCTTCTTCAGCCATTCACCAGTCAATGGGCACTTAGGTTACTTCCATGTCTTGGCTATTGTGAATAATGCTGCAATGAACATAGAGGGGCATAAGTCTCTTTGAATTGTCGATTTCAAGTTCTTTGGATAAATACTCAGTAGTAGAATAGCTGGGTTGTATTGTACTTTGGTTTTTAATTTTTTCAGAAATCTCCATAATGTTTTCCATAGTGGCTGCACCAGTTTGCAGTCCCACCAGCAGTGTATGAGGGTTCCCTTTTCTCCACATCCTCTCCAACATTTGTTGTTTTTGGTCTTGGAAATTATAGCCATTCTAACAGGTATAAGGTGATATCTCATTATAGTTTTGATTTGCATTTCCCTAATGATTAGTGATGTTGAACATTTTTTCATGTGCCTGTTGGTCATCCACATATCTTCTTTAGAAAAATGTTTGTTCATATCCTCTGCCCATTTTTTGATTGGGTTGTTTTTTTTTTTTTTTTTGACAAAGACTATCCCTGAGCTAACATCCATTGCAAATCCTCCTCTTTTTTGCTGAGGAAGACTGGCCCTGGACTAACATCCATGCCCATCTTCCTCTACTTGATATGTGGGACGCCTGCCACAGAATGGCTTGACAAGTGGTGCGTCTGTCCTCGCCTGGGATCCAAACCTGAGAACCCTGGGCTGCTGCAGTGGAGCGTGTGCACTTAACTGCTAGGCCACCAGGCTGGCCCCTGATCAGGTTTTTTGTTGTTGTTGAGTGGTATGAGTTCTTTATATATTTTGGAGATTGACTCTTTGTCGGATATATGATTTGTAAATATTTTCTCCCAGTTGGTGGGTTGTTTTTTGTTTTGTTCATGGTTTCCTTTGCCTTGCAGAAGCTCTTTAGTCTGATGAAGTCCCATTTGTTTATTTTTTCTTTTGATTCCCTTGTCTGAGTAGGTGTGGTATTTGAAAGGATCCTTCTAAGACCAATGTCAGAGTGTACTGTCTATATTTTCTTCTAGGAGTTTTATGGTTTCATGTCTTATCGTCAAGTCTTTAATCCATTTGAGTTAATTTTTGTGTATGGTGAAAGACAGTGGCCTACCTTCATTCTTTTGTGTGCGGCGGACCAGTTTTTCCAACACCATTTATTGAAGAGACTTTCCTTTCTCCATTGTATGATCTTAGCTCCTTTGTCGAAGGTTAGCTGTCTGTACGTGTGTGGTTTTATTTCCGGACTTTCAATTCTGTTCCACTGGTCTGTGCAGACAGTAGTTTTTAAAACTCCCTAAGATACTCAAATACGAGGTTGAGAACTGCTGTTCTAAAACAAGGGTGCTATGGTCAAAAGTACAGAATTGTAGCTGTAAAATACATACGGACTGTAGGAAGTAAAAGCAGGTTGTGTGCGTGTGTGTGTATATATAAAGACTGTCAAGGATCCAAGACTGTCTGTGTTTTCCAATGCAAAACAATTTCACCCAGTATTGTCATCCTTTATTTTTAAAAAATTCCTACAGATTGTCCCTATAGCTGCTAACCATCTCCTCCAGAAATTCTTGCCAAACACAGAGTTCTGTATCTAGAAAATCAGGCAACAGAAAAGGGATTTTCAGCTCAAAAATATATGTTTATATTATATATGCCTGCCTATCTATCTATCTGTATCCATTTAGCTACCTTCCTACCTACCTGCCAACCTACCTACCTACCCACATAGCAGACTAGCTATCTAACAAGCGAGAAGGGAAGGAGAGCTTGGCTCTTGATGTATGTATAACCCCATAATATCAGATTTTTAAATCAGGAAGTCTGTTAGCAAAATAGGTCTGCAGGCAGACATTGTGCTTTTATCCAACGTTATGGTGTTTGATCAGAAACTGGATAGTGGTGTGGTCAGAACTGTGCTTGAGAAGGAAAGTTATTGACTTGTGAGGAGGATGGATTCGAAGTGGCGGAGGTCAAAGGCAGAGCAGTAGTTAGGAGGTAATTACAACTGTGCACATGGGAGCAGGTGAGGGATCAATCAGGAAGCTCCACTAGAAATGAACTGTGTTCAGTGAGACTTAATAACGGACTGAATGGGAAAAACGGGCCAGAAATTTGTAGGCTCCTTGAAAATATTCCAACTTGAAATTTTGAGGGATATGGTTCAATTCTGTGATGTATATGACAATGGCCTCTCCAGGCTGTGGTTTTGTTGACAACAATTAAATATCTAAACACTGACAGACAGGCCAAGGGAGAATATTTCTTTAATAATTTAGTGATTAAATTAAATAACCTAGTCCTAAGGAAATCAGAGTTAGTGCTCAAACTTACTTTGGAAAATGTTTGGACCCTCCAAGTTATTTCAGTAGATTTTTGTTTGAGATGATTTAATTAGTTTACTGCAGGATACAAAGAAATTCATATGAATTCTAAAAATCAGTCTGGAAGACAGCAAACCATTCACTGTACCGTTAAAATGCCATTTTAAATATAAAATATTCTTTATATTTAAGATTCAATCTTTGGCAATATACGTACATTGATTAATCTTTTTTTATTATTTCTATTTTTGTAAGCAACTTTAAAATTTTTTTTTTTTTTGGTGAGGAAGATTGGCCTTGAGCTAACATCTGTGCCAATCTTTCTCTATTTTGTGTGGGGGATGCCTCCATAGCATGGCTTGACAAGTGGTATGTAGGTCCCTGCCCGGGATCTGAACCCGCAAACCCCAGGCTGCCACAGCAGAGTGTGCAAACTTAACCACTATGCCACTGGGCCAGCCTCCAAAAATGTTTTTTTAATATCCCTATTGGAAAAACAATCTAGGCTCATTCTCTGAAATTTTGACCATACACAAAGTTACAAGCAGAAAAAAAATTTAATCACAAGCTTGCATATAGGAATTGTCAATATTTTTCTGTTTTTCCATTTTCTGTGCATATGTATACACCCGTAAAAATTGGAATTATTTGTTCCATGTTAATGGCAGATTCTAACAGTTGTGTCTCATATTTCTGTCTTATGACATATTCCACTGGTTAAAGTTTCTAGGACAATCCTGGATGATAATTGGCCCCCACTGTCAATTCTCTATTTGAAAAGAACAGTCTCTCATTTTCAGTATTTAACATGATCCAAATGAATTTCAGGACAAGTTTTAGATAATTTCCCTTTAACCAAGTTAAAGTATCATGTGTTTCTTCCAGATTTTGAAATCTAAGAGGTCCTCTGTTTCAAAGCAATATTTTGAAATTCTTTAAATCTGGGGCTAAATATTATCCCTTTCTAAGTTTTGTACATTTACATTTTCTCAGATTTTTTTCTAGATATTTTAATAATACTCAGATGTTTTATTATTTTTCTATTTTCTGATTGAGTGGTTTCCAAAGTATGGTCCTTGGACCAGAAACATCACTATCACTTAAGATGTGCGAGGAATGCCTTCTCTTGAGGCCTACCCTAGACCCTACTAAATTACAAACTCTAGGGGTTGAGCCTGCACTCTATTTTACCAAGCACTCCAGGCAATGCAGATGCCTGCTCAAGTTTGAGAACCAGTGTTTTAAATCTTTGTGAAGGTTTTTTGTTGTTTTCTTTTGCTTTTTAATTTCCTTCTTTTTTTTTTTTGCTCCAGGTTTTTGTTGTTCAAATTGCTACTCCTTATTAACTTCTTTAAGATTCTACTTTGTTCCCCACTTTTAAAAATTTTTTATTGAGGCACGATCTGTATACAATAAAATGCACAAATTCTAAGTATAATTTGATGAGTTTGGCAATTGAATATTTTCATATAACCACCACTCAAATTAAAATTGTGAATATCATGCTCTGTTACAATCAGCCTCACCCCTCTCTTGCCTCCATGCCATGACTTTTTATTCTATCAGCATAGTTTATGATCGTCTATCCTTCTACTTCACATCAAAAGAATCACGTGCTCTTTTGCTTCCAGCTTCTTTCATTTGCATAATGTATTTGACATTCTGTTTGCTCCCTTTTATTGATGAATAGTATTTCATTTTGTTAATATACTAGAATTTTTTCTCCATTTTCCAATGGATAAACATTTGTGTTATTAATAG
Source organism: Tapirus indicus (assembly GCA_031878705.1). Lineage (NCBI taxonomy): Eukaryota > Metazoa > Chordata > Mammalia > Perissodactyla > Tapiridae > Tapirus > Tapirus indicus. The sequence continues at coordinate 22,528,702 of CM062927.1, read as the reverse complement.
TTTGGACTCTCATGAAGCAGGCTGCAATAAAGATTTTTGTAGAAATTTTTTTGGTGGACACATGTTTTCATTTCTCATTGGTAAGAACCATGGTTCTTAGCTAAATGGAAGATGTTAAAGGAATAAACAGTTTTCCAAAGGTGCTGTACCATTTTACACTTGCACAGCACTACATCAAAGATCAATCTGCTCCACATGCATACTTAAATTTGGTATTGCCGATCTTTTTCAATTTGAGCAATTTTAGTGGGTGTAAATGGGGTACCTCGTTATGGAATTTAATTCATTTTATTTATTTATTTTATTATTTTTTTGTGGGGAAGACCAGCCCTGAGCTAACATCTGTTGCCAATCTTCCCCTTTTTGCTGAGGAAGACTGGCCCTGGGCTAACATCCGTGCCCATCTTCCTCCACTTTATATGGGATGCCACCACGGCATGGCTGACAGGCAGTGCGTCGGCGGGCACCCGGGATCCGATCTCGCGAAACCTGGGCTGCCAAGCGTGGACTAAACCGCTGCGCCACCAGGCGGCCCCGAATTTAATTCATTTTAAATATTGATTCTTTATAATAAATAAGTTAAAAATTCACAATTTGTTTCTTGATTTTGTTTTATCTTGTCTTGCTATTAATACCCAAATAGCGGTAGTCTTATATTTATAGTTTTTCCAGTTTTATTTCATTGAAATCAGTGAAAATAGCCCATGCTTACATACATATTTCTCGGAGCAGGGGGCCAATTGATTTGATAATAATTTTGTAGGTAAGAAATTCAGAGGAGGCACAGTGTGGTGGGCTTATATCTAATCCACTGGCATGAATAAAGGTAACTCAAATAGCTGAGACTACCTTGAATGGATCTACAGTGGTCATGAGTCTGCATCCTGGGTTTTACTTTGGTTGGATCCCTTAGATCTCCTCCCCTGGCCTCTTCATATGATTAGTTTGGGCTTCTCAAAACATGGTAGTCTCAGGGTAAGTAGAATTTTGGCTTTCCCCAAGAAGAAAAATCAGAAGTTGCCAAGTCTTCTTAAGCTTTAAACCCATGGAACTGATATTTTCACTTCATCCCATTGGTTAAGACAGGTCTCATGCTTAGCTCAGAATCAAGGGGTGAGGATTACATGAGGACATGTATACCGGAAGGTGTGGTTCATCAGAGTCCACCAATGTAACAGACTACCAAAGTGAACATTATTAATACAAAACTGCTAACACAGGAGAATTAAGAATATATTTGAAAATATCAAGAAACAAATAACAAATAGAAATAAGAAATTTTATTATTATTAGCAGATAAAGTAGATTTAAAGGAAAATAGACTTTAGATGTAACAAAACTCATTTGATATTGATAGACATGTTCATTGCAGCATTATATATGAGTCCCAAGATATGGAAACAACCTGAGGGTCCACTGATGGATGTGTGGAGAAAGAAAATGTGGTATATTATATACTGTGGTATATATACATACTATTATTCAGCCACAAAAAAGAAGGAACTCTTGCCATTTGTGATAACATGGATGAACCTGGAGGGCATTATGCTAAGTGAAATAAGTCACAAAGAGAAAGGCAAATAGTGTATGATCTACTGTATGATCAAATACTCATATGTGGAATCTAAACAAATTGAACCCACAGATACAGAGAATAAATTGGTGGTTTCCAGAGGCAAGGGGTGGGTGGTGGGGGGAATGGGTGAAGGTATTCAAAAAGTAAAAAACTTCCAGTTACAAGGTAAATAAGCCCTGGGAATGCAACGTACAGCATGGTGACAAAAAAAAAGGAGAAAAAGAAAAGAAAAAATACATTAAATGGGCCCAAAATGTCATTTTATATTGATAAACAGTTAATGATTAAAAAGTACAACAGTATTTAAACTTTATATGCCAAATAACATAACAACCGTATGTAAATCAAACATGTTAACAGCTTTAGAAGAAATTGCTTAAAACTCCAAGTATGGAAAATTTACTTATCTACGACAAAAGAAGAATCAATCACTCCATTAATAAAGTTGATTTAATAATAATAATAATATGTGAAGGACGAGATACCCTTATACTTTAACAAAGAGATATATCAAGGCCCGACGCATACTAACAAAAAATAATTTAGATATTCTTTTTTGGGCTGTCTCACTATACTTTTGGGTTCTGTTAATACCTAATTCATTTTAAGGTGGGCAGTTTATTTTCACTGACTCCATTCAAAGTTTTGGTGTTTAATTGCACTCTCCCTGTTATGAAGAATTTTATTGTTCCCATTGCCTGGCAAACTTACCATAAAGAAAAATATTCACTCCCAAATAATTTGAAGCAATCTGCAGGTTTCTCTTTGCCAGAGGTACTGCACAATAAACTGTAAAATCCAAAGGGTAATAATTAATGGCATGAAATATCCTCATTTGACATTGTTGCTTATTGCTCCTTCTGTGAGAAAGAACTCTAGTCTCCAGAAGATTAGGGAGAGTGGTGGTAATTGGGTATGTGGGAAAAATGAATGGCCCTGGATAATCAGGAAGCAGAACTCTTGTAAGTGGAAATGGATTGCAAGATTGCTGATAGGAAAGTCTGCTTTTGATTAAGAACGCATACTCAATAACAATGTATAATAATCTCTCTCCTTCCTGCCTGGACCCACTATTTTTCCTCTAGGCCTTCCTGTGTTTTGGAAAGTAGAAAGTCTTGCTACTGAAATGATTTGTTTTGGTTTCTGTCTCCTTCTGGTTTTATAGGCCCTTCGAGGCAGAGATCATAATTTATTCATAGTTCTCCACCTGATATATAGGATTCAGTGCCTGGTATATCGGAGCCACACCATAAGCGTGTATTGTGCCTTACACCAGCCCTTCTCCCATCTTCTCTACCAAAAATGAAACAAAACAAGACAGACAGATCTCTACATCATACTACAATAGCAAAGAGTAGTTGAAAAGAAGTTTGCTAAAAGCAAAAGACATGAAAGTAGTTTCCAAATGAAAGGCAGCGAGTAACTTAAGGCACAGAAAGGGTCAAAGGCTTAGAGAGTTACAGCAGTAGGCTTGAAAATAAAGGAATCTTTAGCCAAAAAAAGTCCTACAGCTGGAGAAATGTAAACATGAATATGATGAGCAGGAAGCAGGGTCATGTTCATAGGCATGCGACTTGTATAGCTACACAGGGCTCCATGCTTGTTTTAATGCTTTGCTATCACTATCTTGAAATTTTTAATACATTCTGAACAAGAAACCTCACATTTTCATATTTTACTAGGCTCTACCAATTATGTAGCTGGTCCTGGTAGAAAGGTTTTGTAGGATGTGGAAGAATTGATTCCACTTTCCTTTATCTTCAGCTACTTTTCAGTAACATGGCCACTCATTTTGATTTTAAATATATCATATATATGTATGTGTGTGTATGGATGTGGATACCTTCAAAGCAATATATGCTCCTTCTATGAAATTGTTAAGAATTGAGAAACATATAAAAAGCCCCCAAATTCCCCAAACTTCAACACTTAGAGCTGATATTACCATTTTTAATATATTCGTCATGTCTACTTTCTATGCACTTTTCTCTAAGAAGTTATAATAATTTACAAACACACGCACATACATAAACACTTTTCAATCCCTTTTCTTTGGCTTTCCACCCTAATTAAATGCTTTTATAACATTATATATAAGTGACTAAATGATAATCCAGTCATATGTGTATAATAATATTTGACTTTGTCATTCACCATTTTTCATTATTCTTTTATTGTTATTGTTATTTTTTACCCCAGTTGTTAAGCTTGACGTTGAAAGCATCTGAGACTTACAAAAAACAACAAGAGGGAATACTGAAAATGGAACTTTCCCACAGAATTAAGGTATATTTTCCCCCCTAAATGCTGAATATAATATCCATAAAGTGGCAAATTATCTACTTTTCTCTAGACATTTGTATCATTATTGGATTGTTTTAAAATGACATTGATGTCCATGTTACTCTAAGTGGCATTTTAAACCAGGTCTCCATTGGTTCATGTGAGTCTCAAACCCACTTTTAACAGAATCATCCAGGAAATTGCTTTAGCAACTATTTTGTCATGTTTTTTTTGGAGACCTGAATTTGTTTTCTTCCCAGCCTGTCAGGAGACAGAGGCAGGTTTATAAATAGAAATAGTATGACAACTGCCTATTCACTGTGAAATACATTATGGGTACTATAGCTTTATCATATAGCCTTTGTAACATTTCACATGCTGGCTGTGACAGAATGAAGCTACTTTTTGTTTAAAGGAATGGAATGTCAATCAAAGTTCAACAAGTTTTTGGAGAAGTGGATTCCTTTGTTTTAAAGTTTGGACATTACACCTCACCTGTCAGTGCCAGGAAATCAGATTAAAATCATTTCTGGGTATTAACATGAAATCAGAGCCCAAATGTACAGTAGAAAAATGGGAATAGTCCAATAACAACTATTTGGAGACGCTGAAGCACTAACCATTTTTCTTCGTAAATCAGGCAGATGAGTTTCTCCTGTAATTGTAATTATGTTTTCAGTATTGTATTATAAAACCAACTACACATAAATTGTTTCAAAGGCATTGAGTTTGTGTAGTTTTCTTTAAAATAATCTAGAGATTCAATTGACAGAGTGTGTATTGGCTGGATTTTGTAAAGAAATATTCTGCTGGGAGTATATTAGTTAACTCTTGTTTCCAACACCATCATTATACTAAATAACCTAAAGAAAGATTAGTTGGGTTCTTCCTATGTGTTAGGGACTATGATACATTCTTGACATTCATTGTTTCATTCAATTCTCACAAACTTCCTGAGAGGTAGGTATTAGTTTTACTCTCGTTTTAGAAGTGAGGAGCTCAGATTTAGAAACATAAAAGAGCTTACTCAAGCTTATATAGCTATTAAGTTGTAAAACTGGATTTGAATTCTGCAGGTTATCTGAAATCCTAGTCCCTTTTCTTAATGAGCATGATGAGGTTTGCTAAGCTTTGCCAACTTCCCTCAAGGCTAATGTCTTATATAACTACGGTACATTATCAAAATCGAAAGATTAACACTAGAACAGTACTATTAACTAGAACTTAGAATTCACCCATTTTTTACATGTACTCCTGTGTGTGTGTGTGTACGTGCGCGTGTGTATGAAATTTTATCACATGTTTAGATCTGCGTAAACACCACTTAACTTTTAACTTTTTACTTTTGGGGAGAGTTACAGCGTGCACCTAGGAAATAATTCAGTTACGTGCAACTCAAGCATGGAAATAAATCAGAGATAACCCTTGCAAGGCTGGAATCAGCTTCAACAGGCTGAACAGATTTGATCTTAGGCATTCACAAAGAAGAGGATCTACAGAGACCATTCGAACAACGTCCTTTGAAAAGGGATGGGGGGAGGGGGGATCTCAGGAAAATCGCAATCAGGAGATCAGTCTAAGGAAACAGAAGTAGGATTCAAAACTGGGCACAAATTCAAGGGGCAGGAATTTACAGAATGTGGTTCATGGTAGTGCAACCGCGAGAGTCTTAAGCTATTGTCAAAATGGAAGCAAAATTTTTAATGGCTTTTCTTTCCAGTTACTGGGCATAATGAATATGAATGGGTAGGACTAGCTGAAAGGAGTAGAGTTATTATGGGCAATTTTGATTTCAAATATATTATACAATTGATAGAAAATGTCTTCCAAAACCTGCTACAAGAAAAATGGCATCATTCCTTTTTTACAGAGTTTAATCTCCTATATATTCACATGAGCTACTTGGTGAATGTACTGCCACCTGCTTCTGCCAAGGTGTTGATGGGCCCTGATTCTACATGTTACCAAGAGTCAGGGAGGGTGAGTTGCAGATTGGTGGATTGGCAATGACCGTAAACTCTCTGCAATGAAAGTATTGAGTCTATATGCATTGCAGGACTAAACATTTGTCTAAATTATCTAGCCACTTTAGATGAAAAAACAAAACAAAAAACCAAAAGAACCCCCACAAACTTGACAAACATTCTTTTGTGCTGTCTGCATCTGGGATACTTTCCCTGCAACTTCTCCCTTTTAATACTTGAACTTATTTAGTCAAACATCAACACAATTATTTAATATCCAATCCCCAACCATAGTTTATGATCCTAAAATGGAAACTTCTCTAGGAAATGCATCTGTTAGTCATTTTATTTATTTTGATTATTTGGGGCATGCTGACTTGACACACAGTTGATGTTCAATAAATGTAGGCTAAACTGAACAAGACTGACATGTATTGAATGCTTAATAAGTATCAGAACTGTGCTAAATACTTCAGGTATTTATTCCCATCAACAGTGATTAAGAAGACATTCCACTGAGAAGCTAAGCTCCATGGCAGTAGATCAACATGGTAAGACCACACAGCTGGTTAGTGGGAGGAGTAGGATTTTATCTGGTTTCCATCACATTTCCTTTTTCCTCATCACTGAAAGAGCCATTTTGTGATCTAATTGAATTGACTGTTTTTATGTAATGAAACCTAAAATATGGAGGAAACAATATTTTTAAAAAAATGGAGCATGAGTACTCTAAAGTAAGAAGTTATTTTAATAGAAAATTCCAAAGTATATGGATGCAAAAAAGAATTTGGAATTCAGGAACAATCAGAGATAATCTGCCAAGAGACATTTTAGGGAAGAAAAGCAAATATTTGAGTCTGTGTGAGGCAGTATAGCAGAAGAGAGTTGGTATTTGTCAGAAAGATGCACAAAACTACTTATAAGGAAAAAAGCTCCTAACTTTTGACATAGTGAAGAGTGATAAGCAGGGGACCACTGCAAAGACATCCTTTTACCTCTACAGAATGCTGTGGCTGATCTGTGTTCTCATTCCTCCCTTCCCTCTTCCTTTCAAAACATATACCTCTAGTCCAGCGTACTATGATTTGGTTTTACAGTCTCATCTGGGAAAAATGAGAGAAAGAGAAAAAAAAAGGATAAAGCTACACACCAGGATTTCAAGATAAAAATAATTAAAACTGCAAATGAGATTGAGAGGGTAAAGGAATGAGGTTTGAAATGAGATCCTAGATTGTGATAACCATTTCAGATATTTGGCCTAGAAGCCTAGAGTTTATCTCTGGGTCTTCAGGATTGTTTTCCTATTAATGCATTTAAAAGGAAAAATACAAAATTTCAGCTATTAAAATTAGATTTTGAAGGCTAAGTAGTAATTAAAAAAAATGTTTTATATCATGCTAAGAAAAAAGAAAAAAAAGTTAGAATACAAAATTACAGCCATGCAACGAATGCACCACTGTTAAAATCATGCATATGTATTGACAGGGCCTGGTGAAAACTTGTAAATGTAGAACACTTACATTTGTTAAAGTGATGGGATGGTCATTTGAATGTTCTTTCATTATTATTTTCATTAACATCATATTTGGGGTTGTGCAATAAATATGATGTTTTTAAGCAGAATTAGAAAGTTGCTGTTGCATCCTTTGCTCTCCCCGTGAGATAATTTGACAAACTTCTTTAGATTCAAAGTATATACTTTGTAAATAAATAAGCATTTTCTTTTTTTTCCCAAATGTTTCAGAGTTCTTTCTAATGTATAGAATAAAACAAAACAAACATTTGGTGAATTCTCAGGATCTGACAGACAGAAGTTGGATTCATAGTCACACTAAAGAGTTACTGCAATTTCCCCCATATGCTTAACCTGTTCGTACTGTGATGGTTTTCCAGTTGTGCTGACTAGAGTTTCATGATAATACCAGAAATCACGTTAAAAATGGTCTGTCTGATTTGCTACAGCCTTTAAGAAAAAAACCAACTATTGCGGAATCTATTTGTAAGATATTTCCATTCCATCCAACCGCTGAAGCCAAGGGTACCCTAATTATATGAGATTGTTCCACCAATAGCAGTTTAGTAAAAAGAGAGGTCACGGTGTAAATGAGAGCAGACATCAGCTCTTCCATTAAATGAAGATATTGAACAAGCAAGCATTTAATATCCCCTCTGAGCAATTTTAAAATCATTAAAATATATCTGTCCACCAAACACCTCTGGTAAGTACAAATGAGGCAATGAATGAGAAATAGATTTGTAATTTTCAAAAGGTGATGAAGATATTGTTATTGTAACAGTCAGACAACAGTGATATGCAATAACTGAATACAGTGTGTTGTCCTCTGGCCTTCTTTTTAAAATTGAGGTAACACTGGTTTATAACATTATATACATTTCAGGTTACATCATTATATTTCGACTTCTGTATAGACTACACTGTATTCACTACCAAGGGTCTACTTGCCATCTGTCACTGTACAAATGCCCCGTTACCCCTTTCACCCTCCCTCCAGTCCCCTTGTCCTCTGGTAACCACCAATCTGTTCTCTGTATCTATGTGTTTGTCTGTTTGTTCATCTTCCACATGTGAGTGAAATGATACAGTGTTTGTCTTTCTCTGTCTGACTTATTTTGCTTAGCATAACACCCTCAAGGTCCATCCATACTGCTGCAAATAGCAAGATTTCATCTTTTTTATGGCTGAGTGGTATTCCATTGTATGTATATGTGTGTGTGTGTGTATATATATTTGTGTGTGTATATATATATATATATACTACATCTTCTTTATCCATTCATCCATCGATGGGCATTTAGGTTGTTTCCAAGTCTTGCCTATTGTGAATAATGCTGCGATGAACATAGGGGTGCATGTATCTTTTTGAATTAGTATTTTTATGTTCTTTGGACAAATACCCAGAAGTGGAATAGCTGGATCATATTGTAGTTCTATTTTTAATTTTTTGAGGAATCTCCATACTGTGTTCCATAATGGCTGCACCAATTTACATTCCCACCAGCTTATGAGGGTTCCCTTTCTCCACATCCTCTCCAACACTTATTTCTTGTCTTTTTAATAATAGCTATTCTGACATGTGTGAGGTGATATTTCACTGTGGTTTTGATTTGCATTTCCCTAATAATTAGTGATGTTGAACATCTTTTCATCTGCCTGTTGGCCGTCTGTATAGCTTCCTTAGAAAAACATCTATTCAGATCCTCTTCTCATTTTTTAATAGGGTTGTTTGTTGGCCTTTTTCATTCTCTGGATAAATTCTGTAAATATGAAATAAACACATTTCCACACGATTCATTTATTACCCCTTTCTTGTCCATCTTATAAAACAGTTTCCTTCTTTGTCAGTTAATTAATATTTGAAAAGTATTCCAGAACCCTTAGAAGGAACATCAGATGCACTTCACTGTTGTATTTAATAAACATCATGTGCCTCATATTCTCAGACAATACAGAATAAAATATTGTAAATGTTGCATAATGTTTATTTGCAATTTATTTCAAAGTTGGTGAATAAACAACAAAAAACAGTGAGTTAGGATTTCATAATAGTAGTATTTGAAATGATCTGTAGAACTATGAAGAATTGCTTAGCTACATTTTTTGATTGCTTAAAATATATCAGTATTTGTGTGAAGTGCTTTTGAAACAATAATGAATAAGATAGGACCTCTGGCTTCTAGGGGTTTACATCCAAATGAAAAGTCATTTGGAGGTTTAGAGAAGAAGGGAAGTAAAATTTCGGCCTAACAATGATCATATTTGGAAATATTCAGTTTACATAGACACAATAAATATCTCAGATATTCATTTTATTTTTGTTGTTTGTTGCAAAGATATTCTATAAAAATTGGTTCCATTAGGGCAATTTCAAATATGCAAGAAAAAACGCAGTCTTCATGAGAACTGTTAACAAAATATACTGACGTTACTTTTTCAGTTGTAGATTCACTCTGTCATGTTCTGATCTTTCAATTCTGTCTCACTGACAATATCGATTTAGGCAACTCGTGCTCTGCTAATATCATTTTGATACTTGCATGCAAAAGACAGGGGCATTGTTATAGACTTACAATTACACTTGAAAGGTGATATTTATCCATTATTTAATAATGATCTGTAGTATTTTTTTCCTCCCAAGTATGAAAGAGATAGGCCATAGAATGTTTCATTGTGATTTATGAGTAGAACAAAAGTAAAGCAATAGATTGGAAGTAGACCAAGTAAGTCGGAACCTTTCCAGATGGGGACACGTTAAAATGAAATTCTGGTAATGTTCATAAAACATTCCTGCCAGGCACTGTTGTTTATTTTATCTCATAGAAGCCACATACGAATTTTTGAGATGAATACTTCTATTCTCTTTTAGAATATAGAGCTTGGGGATAAAAGATTTTACGCATATTGTCCCCAGAAAGGGAACAAAATCTTGGCTCAGGTTTTCCAAGGTAAATATTCTTTCTAATATAACATGTTTTGACCTATTGTAAAAGGAGTGAGGCATTAATAAAATCATTTAGAAAACTCTAACAGAGCATTTCTAATTAAAATACCCAAGAATATGAGATGCATTTTTAAATAATGAAATTATCTCATTTTAATAGTGATCAAGCATACCCTTTTTAAAAAATTGAACTCTAAGAAACAACTCATCTTGAGCAAGGGAAAGAGAGAAAGGAAGGAAAGAAGGAAAGAAGGAGGGAAGGAAAGAAGGAAGGAAGGAAGGGAGAGAGGGAGGGAAGGAGGAAGAATTTCCTTACTAGCACATCACAGTAAAGAATTCTTATATAAGTGTAGAAAATGCCCAGTTTGGCAGATTTCATAGTTTTATAAATAAATAGAAGTACCACTATTCAGAACATGTGAGAGGGAAAATATTTTATAAAAATGCTTCAACCAAAAAACATTTTAATGTAGGCCTGGAAATCAACATAAAACAGAATACACTTATCAGAAACTATTAATAATCCTGAACTATTAATGAGTCCTGAAAAAAAAGTGACCAATTATGATGCAACTCACATGGAATTTGAAGGTGTGTAAATGAGGTAAAATAATCAGTAGAACAGAAGAAGAAAAACCCAGGCGAAACCAAACCCATTCTCCCCGGGGCCACCACATTCAGTTCTAGGTGTACCAGGACAATGTCTTATTTCACCATCACTTAGCATGCTGAGATTGAGATTTCTGCCTGATTTGGCTGGGAACTAATCTAGAAATCACAGAGAGATTTTTCAAATTTTCCAATTACCAATGGGAGGAGGATTTTGGACTCTGGTTTTCACACAAGAGATTTTCAAACGTTCTCTCAATTTGAAAAACCTTGTGATTTTACCCTAAAAGTCAACTGTTCTAATGGGCAACAAGCACAGGTTACAATGGTATATCTTGAGCAACTAACAATCCCAATAAATCAGATCTGCCATTTTCCAGTTCTGTTAAGTTCAGGAAGTATTTAACCATTCTAGGCCTCAGGTCTGTAATTCTGAAACGTTGATGTTAATACCTACCTCTTAGCATTGTCCATTCATTCATTTAATCATTCAATAATTCATCCCGTATTTACTAGTACCTATTGTGTTCTAGGCACTGTGAGTGCAGTGATTAAAAAAAAAAAGTATTTGCCAATATGGAGTTTAATCCAGTGAGGGGGAAAGACTTATGGATGTATACTAAAATATTAGGTAGTAAGAGTACTGCAAAACAAATAACAGAGACAGGTAATCACAAGTAATGATTCATGCAATTCGTATAGGGAGGGTGGAGAGCTCACTGAGCAAATGACGTTGAGAATCATGTATAAGTATGCATAGTGTGATCAAAGAACAGTGGGAAAGCCAGTACAGCTAAATTACAGTGAAGAAAGAGGGAAATTAAAAAAAAAAAATTCTAAGGGTAGCCAGGGGCTAGATCTTGCAGGAGTCATGATAAAGAGTCACTGAAGGTTGAAGGAGGATAGAATATTAACCAAATATGCATTCTTATTTCTGTGACCATTTATTTTAGATAGCCAGTATTAATTCAGCTTGCATTTAATCAATGCTTTTCTTTTCTTTCTTTCTTTCTTTTTTTTTTTTTTTGGTGAGGGAGATTGGCTCCGAGCTAACATCTGTGGCAATCTTCCTTTATTTTATATATGGGTTGCTGCCACAGTATGGCTTAATGAGTGGTATAGGTCTGCACCTGGGTTCCGAATCTGCAAACCCTGGGCCGCTGAAGTGCAGTGCACCAAACTTAACCACTATCCCACCGGGCCAGCCTCTAACCAATGCTTTTTGAGTGTTCACACTTTCCTTGTGCTTGATTCTGGGGTAGAAAAAGATATGAAATCACAAGAAGGCAGTACTCTTAATAGATATAAATATTAAACACAGTAATACACAAACAAAAACACAAGCACTTTAGTCCATTCATCTCATCTCCTAGAGACTTAAAAATGGCAATGAACATTACTTAAAAGCAAAGAATTAAAATAATGGTTTACCAGGGTCATTTTGAGACATCACTAATTATATTCCATTATTGCTTTTAATTATCAATTGGCATGTCTCTTCATATGTTCTGGGGAGCACACTGTCTACATCATCTAAGATCCAAGAGAAATCTTCTCTGACATATATCCTACCTACATCCATTTTCTTTACCTTATCACCTGTCTTGAAAGCTTGAAGCATCAGGGAGAAACATGAATGGAGTTGGATGTGAACATTCATCTGACTTGAATAACTGAGCTAGAATGTGTTTCTCCTCACCAGCACCGGATAGGTAACCACATCTATGCTTCATTGCCAGAGTTATGAGTTCAATCCTTGCTAACAGACTGTGAAATAAACACTGGCAACCTGAAGTGTAAGTAAGAGGAAATATCAAAACACATTATAGATATGAAACTCCACACTGAATGAGAGATTTTGTAAAGAATTAAGGATGTTTGACCTAGAATGGAGAAAACTGAAGAATAACATTTCCACATAGAAGAGCTTCCATGAAAAAAAAAAAAAAACCCAAAACAATCCAGAATGGGATGGACTTTCCATGAGTAACGAGTGCATTGTTACTGGATATATTAAAGGAAAAGAGTGATAGTCATATGATGGGAAGTTACAAAGGACCATAATTCAAAGAAGGGACTAATAGACTATTAAATTCTTCAATTTGTTTCTTTTATTCTGTGAAAACTCAATGTCACATACATAGGAAAGAATCTCAAGATTATTTCATCACCATTTTCCCTATGAAATTTCTTCACACAAAGGAATTCATGTGACAGAAATACAGACATTTGCTGCTGCTGAGATAGATGATAGATAGAGAGAAAGAAGACAGATAGATACATAGTATGGATAGCCATATATAGACTACTTTTCCCTGCCTTTCGTCTCTGGGTTTATTTAGTACCTGCTATTTAGTTGTTTGGTAGCAGGATTTTATTAGCATACAATGAAAATAATTTCCCTTATTTCATTCTGCAAGATGCATTTATCACCATTGTTTCAAAAAGCAATTTCTTTAAGCATTTAAAAATCATATTTTCCCACAGTTGTGGTCATAATGTGTATAATTTTTCTTTCAGTTTCTTTTTATTATTATTTGCATTTTCGATGTGGACACCAGTACTTAATAAACATTATTCAAAGCATTGCATAAAGTATCCCAAATTTCTCCTACTAGTCCATAATTTACTTAACCAATCCCCTATTTGTGACTTTTTTCATCATTTTAAACAAAGTGGAAAAATATTTGGGCATAAAATGTTTTCTCCCATGTTTTGGATGGATCCTTATGATAATTTTCCAAAAATTGAGCTATTGGCTTAAGTGACATAAATACTTTAAAAGATTTTTAATCTAAGAAAATTAACTTTCAAATGACTAATAACCCTTTTAGACTATCTTAGACATATTTTAATGAATGTAATGCAAACTTTTTGAAGACCGTATGAGTATGTCTGTCATGATACATTTAGCTGAGTTTAATATTAAAACACTGAGGAAATTTTCTTGAAATGTTATGTGCTGTTAATTCTCATCAGCACTCACACTCACAGAGAGCTTATGTGGGCCTGTCTCTTTATCTGTTTTATCTTGTTCAGTTTTCAGAACAATCCTGAGAGAAGTCTTCTTATTTTGCAGATGAGGAAACTTTCGAGAGATTGCATTCCTTGTCACACAGATAGGAAATGTTAGAGAATGGAATCTATACTGCCAGACTCCAGAGCTGATCATTTTAAAAAATGAACTATTCTGTTTATTTATGCATTTCAATGAGTTTTTAAAATTGGAGTCTGCCTTTTAAAATCTGTTTGTTCTTTGGAAAGTGGCCTGTGTCCAGTGGTATACTGATAAACCGGCTTTTAAACAACAAGTACTGAACTATAAAGTTTGCTATGTTTCATTTTGTAGATAATTACAGTATAGCTAATTTCAAGTCATCTACGTGATGTCATGGAATGTGGAGAGATGCAGGCCATGAGCTCTCGTAAGCCGATACAGCCAGCTCCAGCACACAACTTGTTGTGCCATTTATCAGTTACCGTCTTTCAGCTCCCTCTAAATGATACTGGAACTGGACCCTGTAAACATTTCCCCTTTACCAGTTGGCTCTGTTAGGTTTTGTGGGAAGAGGGCACTGGAGAGATATTGGAAGACGAGAGCAGGAGGACCAGGTTTCCCTCTGTGGTTCCAGTATGCTTTCTTTCAGCAAGGGAGCCAATAGATTGATAAGGGAAAGGTAAGCAGCCATGACAGAAAGTTTCTCAGCCACTTGGCAAGTGGTTCCTGCAAACCAGCATTGGCCCATCCCTTCTGGAACATTTCACTGTCACCAGCAGCCTGTGTGTTTCTGTGGCAGCCATGCTGTCTTCAACAAGAATTACATCTAGCCTTGAATGGTGGTGGGAGAGCTATCTTCTAAATTCTTAGTTCGTTCTTTGTTCACTTTCCCTCAGCCTAGACATATTTGCTGCTTTCTGTATTTGTTATTTCTGGACTACTAAGAGCCTTCTTTAACCTATTTTAGTAGTTAACCACCTACTTAATTCATCACACTGTCACACCATTTGAATTACTGGTATGGTTTCTATCTCCTTTCTGAACAGTGATTGATGCATGGACTTAAACAAACAAGCAAATGAAAAATAGGATGCAAATCTCTTATCTTTGACCCAAAATTTCCCAACAGCATATCCAAGGCGTAAATGAAGCCATTCTTGATACTCTTCATCATCCTCCGAAGGATGAACGGTGAGTGTTACCTGAAATTAAAATAAATAACAATAATTATCATAAGCTGTAGTAATTGTTTATTGTATGTGAGGAACATGCCAAGATCCACTATGAAAAAATCATTCTCAAATTTCTCTGTTGAAGTAAGTAGTCATTTTAAAGATGAAGAAACTAAGGCCAAGGGACACGCAGCTGTAAAACAGCAGAGCCAGAACCCTAGGCCACCTCTAAAGCTTGTTCTCTTCACAACTGTATTCTACTGCTGTAAATAAGTCGTCTTTCATTGTAATTATTAAGATATTAATTTTGAGGAAATATCTGCTAGAAAAAGAAGACAATCATATGATGAATTTCATTCCATTATGATGTGTTCCAAAATTATTTTATTCCCTTAGTTTAGAAGTGAAAGAATCTTCTGGAATTAAAAAAAAAATGCAGATAGTTTCCCAGTCACTTGTTCCACTTGAAGAAATGACTTCGAAGCTAGAAAATTTGCTTCGTTTGGTGAACAGTTGGAATTTTCCCAGCTAATGCCGAGAATAAAAGAGCTGCCAAATTCATTAATTACCCTTAATATTCAATTCTCAAGTATAATGAATTCCATTTTCACACATATCTGAGAAAATTACATTGGAAAGTTAATATATTGCCTTTTGCTGGGTTTCAGTGAAAACCTCAGTATGAGAGCAGAATTCAGTCTGAACGCGGTGGCAGACTCACATTAAACCTCCCACCATCCAGATCAGATGTCAGTCATCCTGGTCCCCACCTCCCCACCATTCTAATTCCACAACTTAAAGACGTGACTCCAACGGCACAAGATATTTACAGCATGATCCTGCTTTAGACCATGGCGGTACCAGCAGTGTTCATAAAATGTCATCTATTTCATCACATTTTCCATCCTCCTTGCACATAAGAGGGGACATGTGACTACTTATGGCAACTGGGCTGAGGACAGAAGTGAAGTGTATTATTTTCAGGATAGGGCATTGAAGAGTAGTCAGTCTTCTTCCTTGCTGCGCTGACGGTGCAGTTAGAATGGCTTTTCTCAACCCTGACACTATGGACTTATTGAACCAGGTAATTCTCAATGTGGAGGGCAGGATTCTATCCTGTGCATTGTAGGATGTTTAGCAGCATCCCTAGGCTATACCTATTTGCTACCAGTATCATTCTCTCTAGTTATGACAATGTAAAATATATTCTGACATTGTCAAATATTCTCTGAAAAGAAAATTGCCCCCACTTGAGATCCACTGAGCGACCAGATGGTGGAGCGTTCATCAACCTGAGAAATTAAATGAAGCTGAGCACTTCACCTCTCTATACTGTGTAACATATATGAAATAAAACACACACACATACACAAATAAATTTTAAAAAGAAGAAACAATCCAAAAAAATAAAACTTCCATGGTAAGCCAATGAGATTTAGAGATTGTTTGTTAAACTGCTGTAGAGCCTATTCTAGTTAATACATACTCTGTATGAGCTTTTCCCAGGCAAACACGTGTATGTCTATGGCTTCAATTATTCTGTGATGATTGGCATTTATATTTTGTGTCCAATTTCTTCTCTAACATCCATGAACTTTATCCATCTGACATCTTGACATCACCTACTGGTGATAATAAAGGCACCACTAATCTATATACTTTTCCCCATCCAATTCTTCTCGTCATGTAAGCAAATTTGGAAAACTAGGAGTCATGCTTGTCATCTCCCTTTGCCCCATCCAGCAATGATTCCCACAGATTTTATTTCATATAAATTTCAAACACCCACCCTCTTCTATATATCTCCTACTACCACTGTAATACAAGCTATCATTATACTGGCCTGGATCTGCACTGTACTCCAGAATTCATTCCTGAATCATGTAATCTGTTTTCCACAGAGAAGATAGAATAATCTTTTTAAAATGCAAATAAGTCTACACCATTCCCATGAACATAACCCTTTAAAGATTTTTCATTTTTCTCTGGCTAAAGACCAAAATTCTTAACATGATCTATTATCTGCACAGTGTTTACCCTGTGCAGTTTTTACCCTGTAGTTTTATTTCTCATCTTTTTTCCCCTAGATCTCTAATATTTTTATATCTCAAAACTTGCCTGTATTTTGTCACTTTACGTCCTTGTGCAGGCCCTTTCCATTGCCCAGAGTACCCTCACACCAACAAATTTTACTTGGCTAAACCAATGCATCACTCAGATCTCAGCCCAAAGGTGCTTCTTCAGGAGAGCCTTCTCTGAAACTCTCAGCCCATCAGACCATGCCATGACCTCTCTCAATACTGGGTCATGTTCTATTTTCCTTGAAAGTAATCACCCCAGTGAGATTATTTATTAACATCTGTTTTATCACTAGACTATAAACTGTAGGAGGGTGCAAACCCATCTCATTAGACATTTCTTTGCCTTTCCAATACATGGTGTAGTGCCCGGATTATAATGGATTCCAAATAAGTATTTTTAGACTCCAAATAAGAAGGAAAGAAGGAAGGAAGAAGTTAGTTCATTAAGGGGACAAGCAACACTTAGGTTCTGTAAGGTAAAGAAAACAGATTTCAACCTCTCTTCCTCTTTCATCTATAGGAAAGAGAGAAATTTGAATGAGTAAAGGAATACTGGGCAAAAATTAAGTATGTTTAGGGGCCAGCCCAGTGGCATAGTGGTTAAGTTCACACACTCAGCTTTGGTGGCCTGCGGTTTCACGGTTTGGATCCCGGGCACAGACCCACCTACACACCACTCATCAAGCCATGCTGTGGTGGTGTCCCACGTACAAAATAGAGGATTGGCACAGATGTTAGCTCAGGGACAATCTACCTTACAAAAAAAATATATATATATACATACATACATATATATATATATATATATATACACACACACACACACATGTGTAGTGTGATGTTTGCTAGTAAGGTAAATGTCACAGAACTATTGAAAAAATTTAAGGAAAATTTTGAGGAATGTTACCCTAATAGATAATAAAATATAATTATGAGTTAACATTTTATATAATTCAAAACATTTCCACTTTTATCAACCCACATGTATCTTGGGTTTTCAGTTTTATTCCTGGGTTTATGTGTATGTGCGTGTGTGTGTGTGCACGTGTGTGTTGTGTTGTGTTCATCACCATTGGTATAAGCGATATGTCCATGCTGAGTAACTATGCGTATCTAACACTAGCAGGGTACTTAACACCAAGTTAGTTTCCTGTCAAAGACACTGCATCTGTGCTTCAATTACTAAAATTCTAAATTTAGTGGAAAATATAAGTATGCTTTCTTATTATCACTGCATTAGTATTTCTAGGGCAAACAAGAATAACAACTAAAGTGGTTATTAGGGAAATGGTATTTCAGTGTGAATCTATGCTTACCAAATATAAGTGTCTTATTCAGATGTTATTTATGTGATTGGCTCTATTTTGAGGACAAGCATTTCAAGATATGAATTTTCCCTTCAAACACAAATATACAGCAATAGCTTCCACTTAGAATCAGTCCTTTTGTCTTCACCTAGACTATGAATTTCCCAGGATTTAATATTCAGGCATTTTAAGAAATATGCTGTCTTCATAAGGATGTTTATCTCAGATATATATGAATGAATATGTTTTCTGTTAACCCTATTGGTCTTACAGGGGTTTCCAAGATCCTTTGCTACTCATCCTTCTGCACACTAAAGATATGCCTTTCATCTAACCATCCAGCCCCATAAGTTAAGGTCTCAAATGCTCCCTTTTTAATAATGCCCTCTGTTTTCAGCTCAATAAGTAATTTATGTATTGACTTCAAGAAAGACTTTCACCAGGACTGGTTACAAGTGTCCTTATAAGTAATTTTTCTCTGAACTCTGCTACTAGTAATTTTGATTTTTTTATTAAGGATTAAAGAATTTCCAAATGATTTTGAAACGCGAGGCTATCCATATATGTAAATGCAGGCATCTGGGATGCTTACATTGTTCAGAAGTTCCTTTTTATTAAGAAGTATATTGCCTTCTGACTCTCTATTATCATTGCAGGAAGCAGAATGATATCTTGGGAGCTGATATGCTTCTCACTCTGTTTCTATCTTGCATTTTAAAAAATTATTCCCCTCTGCTTCAACAGATTTAGCTACCACTGTATCTTGTCGGAGCAGATAGCAACTTTGAGTGCCTCTCGCTAAACACATATACCTGGAGTTGAAAGAGTATTGATTTCCACACAATTCCATTAAACTGGTATGCAAGTTCATCATGAACTTGGATGCCTCCTGCTAAATAGGCACCATCTGTCCTATTAAAAAAGACTCTTAGTCTTGCTCTGAATGCAAAACAGAACAAAAAAATCTTGTCTCCCATGTGTCATTCTAAACGAAACACAAACACACACACATACACACACATCCAGTACATATAATTCTTCACCAAATTAATTTCTAGTCATAATTTAGGGTTCAGCTCATGTCACTTCCAAGAAGCCTTCCCAGCCGCTATCACCAAAATGCAAGTGTAATATTTTGTTTTGCTTTTTTTTTTTGCCTTGTGAACTTACAGTCACTGGCCTCTGAGATTCCTAGCTCTTTTCCCAGTTTGTCTTTATACCCTTATGCATGTAACTATTTCATTGATGTCGCTCTCCCTCATTAGATTCTTCCAAGTGAGAAGACACTATATCTGATTTCTCTCCCCATTGTATTCCCCGAGCCAAGAAGACTGCTAGGCACGTAGTAAGATTAATAGGTGGATGAATAAAAGAAGCATATGGTTTTCAGCAGAAGGTGATTTGTCTTCTCAATGCTCCTTGAATTGGCACAAGTAGGTACCGGTTTAAGTTCTGTTTCAATACCCTGTTTAATAAGAACCATATAGATGACCCTTGACCTCTAGCCATTACTAATGGTAACATACTATTAATCCAATGAGGATGCACACAGTTGTGGTTTGTAAGTGGCTCTTAAGTGGAAAGCTTATTTGAAGGGGTAATCTAAAAGATAAACATGGGGAATTATCACTGTTTGATAAGAGCAAGAGTAACTCTTGATTTTCAGGGCCAACTGGTTGTTCATTTTCTTCCATAGTCTTTCTCCTACACCCTGCCATACCTATGCTTAATTTGTTTTGGTGTTTTTCAGTGGCCTTCCAGAGGAATCCTCTGATTTGAGACTTAACGGCCTTTGTAAAGTGACTTCTGCTTACCTTCCTCATTTTCTTACACATTTCTTTTAGCACTGACATACAAACTTTTAAGTCATTGACACCCCCAACCTGGGCCTGAGTTTCTTCTCCTCTAAAAATGAAGGATATGCGTGACCTCTAACATCTGTTCTAGCACTGATATTCTATGACACAGTCTTATGCAATACAGTAGATAGAAAGCCATATATAAGAGTTTTACTACAAGGTCAACTGCATTATAAATTTATAGCAACTTATATTTATTCACCAAATGTTTACTGAAAACCTGCCATGTGTTAGGCATTGTGCTAGGCATGACTGGCTACAAGCCAAGGAAGAAATATAGATGAGGAAATGAGAGTCAATGAGGATTAAATAATTTCATACTGGTCAAAGCATTTGTGGTGCTGCTGGGATGAGACTATAGGGGCTTTGTTCAACTCCAAGGCTCCTTTAATGTTCAATTCAAGTCTCATTTTCTCCAAGAAATCTACCGAACTGTGCTGTCTCATTACCAACAAATTTGGTTGTCTCCACAGACGGCAACAGAGATCCATGTTCGGTACATCTTGTACTGTTTTCTGAGAGTTCCGAATTTAAGTACTGCCTTCTTTATCACACTGAAAGCATTTCAATATGATAAGAAATATGAATGGCTGAGAAATATGATGCTTTTTTTAGAGTCAGCATAGTAGGGGGTGGGAGAAGAAACATAAAAAGAAACAAACAAAAACAATCCATAAAGATTTAGGTGGGATGCTGATTTAGTACCATCATCACCATCATCAAAATACTTAACTTCATATGTGAGGTTCATATTATACATCTGAAAAGTGGTCACGTGCATAATGAAATCTGCTTTTTAGGATTGCTGTGAGGGACTAAAGTAAGGTGAGAGGGTGAAGTATGTGGTACAGGTGGACTTCTCCTACATGAGGATAAATAAGAACCAAAACACTAAATTCCAAACCATTCAATTCAAAAGGGCGTCAGCCCTCCTCATCATTCAGATTTGTACCAAGACACAAAGATGAAAATGTGTTTGTGAGGCATTGTTTGGAATAGAAACATTTTAAAAGGAGGTTACTGACTTCAGGAAGGATAGACTGAAGAGTGAGGGAGCAGATGGGAGAAACGGTGTGTAAAAAGTGAGAGGGAACAACACTGTTCACCCATGAGATCTGGTGATCCCCAGGGGGGCAAAAGAGCTTCCCACTGTGTTTTGGGAATGAGAGGATTTGTCTTGTTACTAAGGCAATGGCAGAGGGCAGCAGAGAGATGGTGGTGTCCCTGGCTCATCTAGGTGGAAAGGGGCCAACCTGGGACTGTCTGTGGACAGCATATGAGATGGCAAACCCTGTGGGCTGAGAGAAAGCCCCTAAAGTTATCTATGAACAGAGACTGACCACCCCCAGGGACAGTATTAAGAATGTCCACGGGGGAGGAAGCATCAGAATGTCATTCCGTTATAGGGAGAGTGTGGGGAGTGATGGAGGGTAGAGCTTTGATGTTATATTAGCAGAGAAACCTGAAAAATGAAAGTCACTGAATTAATTTTTTTTCCATTCCATCAAATATTTCTACAGATAATATTGAGAGGTCTCACATAATTTTCAGATAAACACTAATGGACATCAATATTCACATACCCATTATCTTCAATTCTGGCAATTTTATGTGGGCATAATTTTCCTAAAATTGTCTTTATTTTATTCAGTTCTGAACCCTAACACTTAAAGAGGAAAGAGAGGAACATTACTTTGAGGCCATGGGACATGCAATTCTGGAAGATATCTTTCAAGACTCTAGGTTCGTTATCTTCTGGAGAAAATCTGACTTTCTATTGTCAGTGTAGAGTTCCCCCATCGTGGACTCACAGAAATGAAGTACACGTCCCTTTGAACTTAAATATCTGACCCCAGGAATTTAGCCAGGTACCACCTATCAGAAATTTGTTCATTCATTTATGTATTTATTCAACCATATGTTAGGCATATAAAAGAAAACAGAAGGAATAAACCAAAAGTTGACCCAATTTTAAAATTCCTCCTACTATCTTCATATGATGATTTTTTATCCCTAACAGAATCCTTCTTTACAAAGCAAGTCAGTTAATTAGCTTACTAACCTCTACTTTGAAAGTAAAATTATCTAATTACACCAGCAATCAATGCCCAAATAAATTTGCCAGTGAAACAGAGGTTAGAAAATAAGACTGTTGGTGTTTTCTAAGTATAATCAGAGCAGCTATTGACTTTTCCAACTGACCATTTTTAAAATTCAGCATTCTGGCAAATTTCTTTATATAAAATAGATTTATCTACCTACTTACTATATTTCCTAATTTATAAATGGATTTTGTATCAGCTCAATTAAACTACCTGCAATGCGAATCTTGTTAATATAATTCAATATGTATTTCATTTTTTGAGATATATATGTACAATATACATGTATGATATATGTGTATTTGGATATTATAACACAGAGATTTTTTTCTAGCACAGAAGCATTTAAAGTAAGCTCATTCACTCCCAGAAAGAAAATTAATTGTGAAGTTTTTAGAAAATTGTAGAAAGATTATTCCTTATAAGCATAGAAGGGGTTAATTTCCTATGAATATACTTTTATTCAAGTTCACGGGGGCTATATGAATGCATCGATAATATAATTTGACTTTTAATCTTTCCTCAAGTGTAAGACTACATTTTGTGCATTACAATTATAAGAAAAGCATTAAATTTGACAGAGAAGACCTATTAGATTCTATACATTGTTCTTTGAACAACTCAAAATTACTTCTGTTTTTCTTCTTCCCCCTCAGGGGCTTTCTCAAGTAAACTCTTCTATTCAAAACTTACAAATACTGGGAAAAGTGCTCTTGGGAAAATATTCTGAAACCCAGAGGATCCTTCAGGCATTTTTTTTTTTCTTTCTTACAACCCAGTCTGTTTCAGACTCTCACCCTCCAGACTACTGTTATGTTTTATCTCCTGCCACATACTTTACGATACCTTATGACTGAAAAGGATCAATGTTCTAAAGAGAGGCTTGATCACTATGAAAATCATAACCATCAATCTGTGACTGCTTAGCAGGAGCCATGCTCTATGATCTGCATAAAACAGCCCATCCTTCAGACCAACACCTAATCTGTTTACGGACAGATGAAGAAACTGGGGGTCAGCAACCTAAAATAGATCGCAAAAGAAAAACCAAACAAAGATCAAAGAAACATCACAGCCAAAATTCTAACCAAAATGATTAAACTTCAAAGACCTTCAGAATTCCACCATGTTGTGTCTCCTGGAAGCTACACATGAGGTTTTGATGCAGAGGTATCTGAACATAGGAACAAACATCTAAGCACCTGGAGTCATAGTTTCACTGTAGAAGCGATAAACAGTAATTCATCCTGTGTTCTTTTCTCCATCTGTAATTCAAGCACAAGGAGCCTGGTATGTCTTTGTGCTAACAGTTTTTGGCTGAGTTCATGCTAACCCTGCTATCAAAACTATAGATTCATCTAGAAAGAAGCTTCCAAATATCTAGGCTTGCATTTAGATTCAAAGACCACCCTCTCAAAAACTGAACTGTCTTTTTCAAGACTATAACTAAAAACAGTGCACAGAAACAGACACATACATAAAAATTCTACATACAAGGGTGCACAGCTTATGCGATAATTCGATGTACTAATGAATCTCTCCTCTTACCCTTTCTGCAAAGTCCCCACAGGTTGTTTACCTTCCTGCCTCTATAGCTTCAGCTACCCACACATGTGTTCTTACTCAGATTGCTCTAGCCACACTGGTCTTCCATCTTCCTAAATATGGGATCTTCCCTGCCATTAGCACCTGCTATTTTCTTTGCTTAGAAAACACTTCTCCCAGCTCTACAAATGACTGGCTCCTCAGCATAAACGCCATCTCCTCAGAAGGGCTTTCCCTGATGTCTTATGTCAGGTTTCCTGGAAGCCTACTCAAAAGGTGACTGACCATCTTGGTTTGTCCATCACTGTCTCCCTGTTTATACTGAGAGTCCTGCTTGCTGATAATATTCCAGTTCCAGGTAACCTCATGCCCCCGGGCATAGTGGGATAGTAAGCATGATGGATTTATAAGAGAAGTATTCCCAAGAGGTTTCTGGGAACTGTGTGGGGGAAGCAAAGAGGAAGGAGAAGATGCAGAGCAAGGCAAAGTCCAATGGAGGTAGCTTAAACCGGACCCCACAAGGGAACCTGGAGTGTTAAGTTAAGTTCTGAGTTTTTCCTAATAGAAGCAAGGGATTTGAGCTTTCATAATCCCATACCTGGCCATCAATGGCTAACAGGTCTCCTAGGGATGGCGGTGGGAGAGGTAAATTTCCAGTCAGTTTCTGCTTTCTGAGAACACAGGCAAAGCAGTTCCATTAGCCCCAAATCAGGTTTCCAGAGAGAGTCACAGGGGTGGCTCATTAGAAGCAAAAGTGCAATGAAGCTGGGGAGGAGGGCACAGAAACACCCTTCGCTTTAGAACCACCCTTCCCATTTATGCCCTACCCTGTCATTGCTTTACTTTCTTCAAGGCACTTATCAACTTTGGCATTATCCCATGTGTGTATAGCTGTCTACATCTAAATCTGTATCTTTATCCATATTCACATCTGTATATACCAATTTCTATGTCTAAGTGTGTATATTTTAATTACTTTTCTTTTTCCACTATTATTTACTCCAAGAGGGCAGAAACTCGATCTTATTCACCATCCCTCATGTAACAGCTACTCAATGAATATTGGAGAAATCAATAAATTGTTTCATATGCTAAATGATAACATTCTAGTAGAATAAAAGAGCATAGCCCTTGCCTCAACTTCTCAGTTTCTTTGTCTCATAATCGTAATAATCCTGTTTATTTTTCTTGTGTTTTTTCTTTTCTAAGGTTTCACTGCAAAAATACAGTTCCTACTCTGCCATTCTTCAAACCTCTCTTCTGTCTTGTTAATCCTTATTTTTTTTTTTTCTTTAATAACAGTCTTAGTCACCGAGGCAGTAGAATTTAGTTCTTAAGAACATAAGCTCTGGAGCGCCCTGGAGACTGTGATTTTGGAGCCCAGATCATGCCATTTACTATGGTGATCACTATGGTTTTTCCTCAACCATAAAATGGAGGGATATACTGCCCCTTTTATAAGGTGATGGTGAGCAATAATATACATACAAGCAGTGAGATAATGCCTAGTACATGGAAAGCACTTAGAAGATATTAGCTACTACCAATAGTTAATAAAATATTATCAATTTTCCACATGGACTGTGCATCATTTTGGATTAGTTGTGATTTATTTTCCAACCACTTCAAAAAAGAATCCAAGATAGCTTGACTCTAGTCTGTTATTTAGAAGTTTTATTTTCAGTCATCTTACTAGAAATTGTATTATATTGACTAGAAGTCTTTACTAGATTATTTACATCTTACTAGAAATTGTATTGTATCAATTTCTACTAGAAATTGAAATCAATTTTCTCCAAAGGCATTAGAGTAAATTTCTTATGCAACACATAGCACACATATATTTTTCTGTTGACCAACCTTTTGGAAGCCTTTTGGCCAGAATTCATTGAAATACTTCTATAATCTCAAATGCACAGAACAGAGTGATGCAGTGCCGTCCTCTCATTATTTTAATAAATTTTAATAAGTTTTTGTCAGACATTTAGTTCCCTTGATGGTTCAGTACATTTAAGATGGTTTTATTTGTGCTCTAAGAAGTGCATTACTGTGATCACTTACAAATGTAATTGCTTTAGCAAGTTCTAAAAGTCAGGAGACATTTCTTAGCATCTCATCCATAATATGATCTAAAAATTATTTTTGTTTCTTATTACACACATGTAATGTTTTAATACATGAATAACATTTTTACTATTTCTACATACTATTTTTATTTGAATATTAAATGAGCAGACTTATTATTAGCATTTTAACACAACCATTACTTATGAAAAATCATTTGCATGGCAATAGTCTGATACCATATCGTTTTAAACACATATTTACTTACATATACAGATAATAAATATTTGAGAAATGGTGGTGGCCACAGAACCTTGATATAGAGTGCCTACTCTGCCTGTAAATATCTGTGTGTGAGCTTGATAAGTTGTGTCTCCTGTCCATACCTCAATTTCCTCGTTTGTAAAATGGAGATAATAATAGCACTTATGCTTAGGGTTGTTATGAATTTTAATGGATAAATTCATGGAAACCACTGAAGTGCATTGGCACAGTGCTTGGCAAATAAAAAGTACAATTTAAGATTTAGCTATTATTATAAATATATCATAATCTTTTGGAATTCATTTTATTCATTCATATGAGACAAATAGACTGAGAGCAGTCCTGTATATATATATAATTCTTATAAAACTGAATTTTCACTTGTCAATTTAGTAGCGTATTTATGTCATAATCACTGTTTACTCTTAGATTGAGGCGTGTAAATAAAGAGTGTGTTATAGAATCACAGGATTTGGCATCTACTCTTGACTTTACATTATTAGTTATGTGCCCTCAATAACTGTGGTTCATTTTTCTGATCCCCAAATGAGATAGTAATCATATCTTCATAAAAGAGTGGCTATGAGGTTAAATGAAATGACATCATAACAGTGAAAATTCTTGGTAAAGCCTGCAAAACAGTTGTCCTAATAGCATTGTTATCAATGCATATATATTTGTATTTTTTTTTTTTTAATTTTTGAAGTTTCTTTTCTATTTCTGCTATGCTGTTATTTCCCTGGGAAGTGTATCTCTTTCAGTTAGTCTTCATAAAATGTTTAAACACTTTGCATTGAGTGATCTCATCTCTAGCATTATTTTCCTAGCCTAGTGTTCTACAGTAAGGGCAGCAGATAAAATCCATTCCATGTGCCAACTGGTAGTAGCTCCCTGTGAATGCTATGATGGTAAGGATTCTGAGGGTGTGTGAAGAGACTACTGTAGGTCACCGCACTTTCCATGGCTGTGGGAAGAGTCTATACTAGTTGCTCTTAGATTATAAAATATGACTTGGCAGTCAGTAGGAGTGAAAGGCATAGATGTTGGGTAGAATTTGGGTCCAAAGGGTTATACCAAGAAGAAGAAATCTTATGTTCTGTGCATTATTTTCTGTGTCTCCCTCTCCAGAGGATTTGAAAGGTGGCTTATCAAGAGTAAGACTGAGGCAGCCAGGAAACAATGTCCCGACCCATCGCCAAATTTCAGTCTCTGTCCATCTTGTTATAGGCAGTAACAACTTTCACTGGACCCAGAAACGTAAGCAGATAACTTAATACTTAAAAACAAAATCTATCTGATAATTTCTGTAGGAGAGGCCTCTGGGCTTTTCCATAAAGACATTTTACTGCCAAATTGCATTTTTAATTAATTCCTTCTTGGCATTCTTTAAAATGAATTCCTTAGGATGGGGTGGTGGGAACTTTTCATGTCAATATACAAATAAGTTAAATATATCAGAGAAACTCCCTTTCTTATACTGAAATTCATGTGCTGATGATTTAGGCTCAAAACGTGAATGTGGTATTTAAGAGCCTGGTAAATACATTCCAACGAACGTGTCTATAAACCAATTATATCTTTATGCCTCATTGATCAGCATGTGCAAAGCTGGATAGAAAGAATGTCTGCCGCTAATCTCTATGTTGTAACTTTAAATGCTTCTCTAAAGAGCCTTGTATAAACAGGAATGGCACTTTTTCAGAACATGTTTCAATTTAAATTCCAACGTAGTTTAAACACGTTCTTATCCTTCTGTCACCCGGCCACTTCTCTATACCTCTGTCTCCCCCACAACCCAATTTTCATTATTGTTGGACTCATGATGGCACTCTTCCTCTCTTGGATTTGATGATCTTTTTGTTCAAAACCAAATTAGAAAAATCAGGGAAAATTCTATGCAGTTGAAACAGTGACTCATTATGGGATGAGGGTGTCAGGGCAACTGGTGACAACCAAGGGAATTGATGGAGACAATGCAATAGGACCAAATGGTGCTCAGAGCATATGGGTCTTCAGTTTAAAACCCAGTTATGATGGAAAGGAGTATAAATGTTTTTTGTTCGATTTGGGGAGGGGGGATTCAACTAATGTGTGAAACATTATTATATGCCAGACATTGTGCTGAACATTTTATTTATATTATTGAAATTAATCAAATTATTATTGCCACCTGTTGACAAGAGAGCTTAGGTTCATGAAGGATATGAAGTACTCCTGGAATCAAAAGAAAAAACAACAATGATGGCAGACAGGCTGAGAAACAGGGAGACTACAGGCACATTGTGCCAGGAACTGAAGGACATTTCCTTGGGGCACCAGAGTCAGGATAATTAACCCCCTTCCCACTTGATTTGAGCCTTTGGGTCACGCTTATGAAAATGTGAATTCTTAAAATTATGACTGATTAATTGGAGCCACCTGCCACCATTGGTCCGGTTAGGTTGGCCTCCCTTAATTGACAGTCCTAGATGGTAACACACGAGGGAAAAGAAAAACACAAAAGAGAAACATGCTGGGCAAGGAAAGACGATAGTCCAGTTGAGGCGCTGTCTGGACAGCTATTCATTTATCTAAGATGAAACCCATTACAATTTTTGGATGAAGTGGGTAAACTCTCAGATTGCTGCCTACTTTATGTTATCAAAACTACTTCTCTTTTCTCCAACTACAGAAAAGTTTTAATAGTTCTTTCACCTTATCAAGACCAACAGAACCTGCTGTGGTGCAAGGGTTCTGGGTTACAGTTATAGCTTTTCGCCATATTGTGTGCTATATCTGTGCTTTTGAGCCGATCTTTTAACCACCTCCAAGCCTCCATCCCCTCATCCATAAAATAAGGTTAATAATAGCCCTTTTAGTCAATAATAGTGATGGCAAGCAGAGGGGACAATGTATGTAAAGCAGTTGGTACTATGCCTAGTAGATAATGTCCCACTGGTACCTGTAAAACTCTTTGGATAGCATGAGAGAAAGCAAGGCATTCATTCTGGGGGAAATCCTGGCTCAATAAATTGATCCAAATTAAGCAATGATTTTGGCTGAGAATCAATATTTTAAGCAAAAACTCAGAATATTTTATTTCTTTTGGCTCCTGCCCCTCTGAAGTGAAACTCTTGTGAATTCGGATAAGGCTATCAGCATTTATACATATCATTTTAGCCAAGGCACAAAGTGTCAGAGTCTGTGTTTAATTGTACACGGCCTGTTAAAGTAAAGTCATGCCAAATATCATTAATAGCCATCAAGGAAGAAAAAGGTTGTTACAAATTAACATCCCCTGGGAAACAAGCCATAAAATAGAGTATCAGGCAACACTATAAATAATCTGTTAGCTACATCTTCACCTAAATCTGAGAGAAAGCCAACCTTATTGCAAATTACATCAAAGGAACCTATCCCCAAAATGAGCTTACAGCAAAGCTATAAACTCTTCCCATGTATTAATATATTATTAGATATTAATTTGTCAGTTTGGGATGGAGTAATAATTTAAATATGAGTGAGTAAAGCAGTCACCTTGTCTAATTAAAATGGAGAAGAAATATTCCTTAGAAACAATCTTATCGCTCCTTCTTTTTTCCCTGCTTTCAATCCAAAATCCATCAGAATCTTGCATTGTGGTAATCTGAAACCGTAATCTTGGTAACATTATACAAATTCTTCCTGGAAGGAAGGGGCTTATCCTCAAAAACATCACAGATCAGTGTTTGGGGAACATTGAATTTTATTATCAAAGATATATCTAAATCCATCTGACACTGAAATCTGCACCTTTTTTGAAAGGTTCCTTGTCGTTCTCTGGGTTGAAAAATCAGTTTTCATGTTGAATAATAATGTGGAAAAGAGCAAACTCTGTTTAAAGGACTTCGAAGTACACTGTTAAATAGCTTCCAATAATGAGAGAAATAAAGAAGCACTTTGAGACTTAAATCTTTTTCCTTTCCTCCACCATTAAATCTCCAAAGTATCTAAAATTGTTAGATCTCTTGAACATTGTATGTGTGAATGGTGGTTAAGGATTGGAGAGGGAGAAACTCCTTTTTTCTCTGCCAAGTAATTATGCCAGTGGGGAAGTTTAGAAATGCAAATGACCTCTCTTCTATGGGGCCATTTCTCTGAGCACAGTGTTTTTGCCCATAACGTTGGCAACGAGTTTAGACATTTCCAAAAACAAGAATGTTACTAGATTTGTTTCAGATACGGTGAAATATTTTTGTTTATTTGAAAAGCTACCACTTCAGCTGCAGTTTCTTTCCAATATCAACCATATGGAGAAATCTCCTGCTAGCAAATACTATTCATTGTCATCTTTACTTAGTAATAAAAAGAAAAACAACAAAAGACACAGGGCCCAGGTCCACTTATCAAAGCAACCTCTGGTTGAACAGAAGTCCTGAATACATTTTCTAGAAAACATACATTTGCTTATTTAAAAATTAACAGGAATTGTGACTTTTTTGAGTAAGCTAGGAAACAGTACTATTTCCTACATATGTACTTTTTCATATATAATATGTAATTGCAAGTGGTTTTAGGAACAAAATCACTAAACGCAACCTAAAAATCTAGTAAAAAATATTATTTCTTTACATTAAATTGTTCTATCTTGATTTTGTGAAAATTTGTCCAAAGTGCTTATTGCTGTACTTTAATCCAACTTAATTCAATACTATCTAACGTAATTCTTTTTTTTGACTAATAACATTTCCTCTCTAAAATGTCCATGTTACAAGTAAACATTAAGTTTACTTTTTGCCCTGAATAGTGCCTGAAATGATGCCTCTTAAAAATGATTGTAGTATCTTTAAGAAACCCTGACAATAAAGTAAAAAATAACATTATGGCACCACCTAGTGACCTGATATTTCTCTGTTTCTTCTTTCGTTATTTAGCTTGAAAGTGCATATTTCTACTGATTATATAAAGCTATGTGTAGTTTTAGCAAATGTGCAGCTGGAAATAGTCTCTTTATACTATAATTCACGGACAGAGCAAGCTGATCTCCACCAACTGAAATTTCAAAAATAATTTTCCACCTTGTAAAGTAGAAAGTGTTTATACGCAGGTCAATAATTTTGGACCTAGCCTTGTTCTGCAAACAGATAATGAAATTACTATACACTCATATTTGGAAATGAATAAGACAAATCCATCCTTAGAAAATGTTTTCATCCACAAATGAAACTATTTGCATAGCAAACCTGACAAAGCTGATTTTATTTTCTTATACAAGCAACCGTCATTATGTATGTGACAATGGCATAAATCCAAAAATTGTAAAGGAAAAGAAATACCTCTAATCCCACCAGAGAAAGTGTTAATTTAGTACAAAGCCATGTACATTCATTGCCAATAGATACGTATTGTTTGGCATTATGATATGCAAATTGATTTATAGCTTATTCCTTAAGTTCATAAATGTCTTAATATTTGTTTTACCAATACCTTATTATTCTAAAGTTAGATTGCATTTTAAACAGGGAAGTATTGTATTTTTATGTGTTTGTGAAAATGTGAATTATTAAAGTATTAACCTATCTTCCTCTTTGAGATCTGTTGCTTTATACTTGTGGTGGGATGTAGAATTCACAAAATGGAGCTTACTAAAACTATACCTAAATCTAGAGCCTTTAGGCTATGAAAGAAAGTTGAGTAGATTATAATATAAGTGACCTGAATGTGCAGCGGTTGCCTCTGTTTAACGTGAAACATTCGAGAAAAAAGTGATCTTCACTGAGGATAGTGAATTATATACGTCCCCCATTGTTGAAATCAGAATTGGACAGCAATAATGAAGTAATATCTATCAGGAACAATTCGTTTATTTAAAATAAGGCATTGCAAAATAAAAATAAAATTGTAGTTTTTTTTTACCTCAGAAATTTATAAAAATAGTTTTACAAAGAGAAGTTGGGAATGATTAGTCCATACTTGTAAAAAGAAACTTTCATATTTTATTCGACTATTTACTGATACAAAAGAGGATAAGGGTTCCAGTGGTTCCTGAGGGTCATCTCCAGAACCTTTTCCCTATGGAGCGGGCAATACCCTTTCACCAGTGTGGAAAAGGGAATGGTTCTAAGAGATAAGGAAATTGATTCCTCTTCTTGTCAGTGCCCGGCATGCTCCTCACCACGAGCTTGCTACAAGATCTCTATTCTGAATCACAGAATTTGCTTACTCAAACGCAATCTTTAAGTAACTAATCTTTATCAATTGATTTCCAAGAAAGAGTTCCATATCTTCTATATTCTCTTTAAGTCCCTGGTTGCTGAATTTAACTGTTCGTTCTGGGAGTGCCTTGGTGACTCTGTTTTTCTTAAGTGTATTACGCATATCTGAGTGTCTTTGAAGGTGATATTCTCTGTTATAAGCACAGTGATATTGTTAGTGAAGAGAGGATTGCTTCAAATCCTATTTATAGCCCCAAACCTAGCAAGGCAAATTCCATTTGATTTTAAGGCTTGAGAAAAATCCTCTTTGGCTTGATGATCTGTTCTCCAGGTTCACCAGAGTGGCGGTCCTGCCTCCTGATCCCACTGGAGTGGCAGCATTGCATGGCCGCGGGCAGCAGCCCCATTCCTGCAGCTCTTGGTGGCAACCTTGTCTTTGGGGCTCTCGCAGCACCTGCTTGGCCCACTGAAACTGGAGATGGGGCCCTGCCCTCTGAAACAGAGGGAAGAACAGCCTTTCCCTCCATGCCTAGGCCCATGGTGGGAATGGCAGTCCTGCAGACTTCTGAATCATCTCTGAGGTCATTCTTCCCTTTCCTTGGAAGATAACACACGTTCACAGCTAGAGAGCTCTACCGTTCTGTCCTGTAGGATCCCGGAAGTCTGAGAGCTTTCCTTCATTTTGTCCTATTTCTATTCCCTTTAGTCCAAGTTGGCAGTGTTTCTGCTGATATAACTCCATTCTATTCCTGGCTTCTGCTGAGATAGCGGATTTGATCCATGAGCCACACCTTTAATCTCTCTGTGGAGCAATTATCCAGGCAAACCCTGGACAATCCAAAAAAAATCCAAAAAATGAGAAAGTGGTGTTTCCTCCACAACATACTTCCTCATTTTTTCAACGTGGATAGACTGAGAATTTTCTAAATCCTCAAGTCCTGGTTCCTTCTTGCTTAATAGTTTATTTTTCAATTTATCTCTCTCCTTTCACATTTTACTATAAGCAGCAAAGAGAAACCAGACTGCATCTTCAACATTTTACTTAGAAACCTTCTGAGCTAAATATCCAAGTTAGGTAGTCACTTACGATTTCAACTTTCTGCAAACACTAGATCACAATTCAGCCAAGTTCTCAGTCACTTGATAATAAAGATTGCTTTTGCTCCAGTTTCCCATAACGTGCTCCTGATTTCTGTCTGAGATCTCACTTGAATCCCCTTTAACGTCCATACTTCTACCGATAGCCTCTTCAAGACAGTCTAGGCTTTTTCTAACTCCCCCAGTCTCTACCCATTACCCGATTCCCAAGCCATGTCTACATTTTCAGGTGTTTGTTATAGCAGCACCCCAAAATCTGTATTAGTCAGGGTTCTCCAGAGAAATAGAAACAATAGGATTTAGATAGATGATAGATAGTTAGATAGATGATAGAAGATCTATAGATATAGATATATAAATATATATCTCTCTATAGATCTTCTATCTATCTATTTACTTATCTTTATCTATCTATCTATCTATCTATCTATCATCTTTTTTTAAGGAATTGGCTCACACAATTGTGGAGGCTTGGTAAATCCCAAACCTGCAGAGCAGGCTGGCAGCCTGGAGACCCAGGAAAGAATTGCAGTTGGAGTCCAAGGGCAATCAGCAGGCAGAATTCCTTCTTGCTTAGGGATGGTGGGGGGGGGGGTGGGGGGACTGAGGGGGGTAGTGGGGAGGTCATTTGTTGTTCTATTTTGCCTTTCAACTGACTGGAGGAGGCCCACACACATTACGGAGGGTAATCTGCTTTACTCAAAGAACACTGACTTATATGATAATCCCATCTGAAAAAATCTTTATCTAAATATCCAGAATAACGTTTTACCAAATATATGGGCCCCATCCCCAGCCAAGTTGACATGTAAAATAAAGCATTACACATTGTAAATTTTTTTTTCCACCAATGAAGAAAGTTCTTACTTAATAGACATAATTTTCACAAATGATCTTCATAAGGTAAAGGCAGAAGATTTCAATTTTAGAAACTAGACATGGTGGCAGTTTATTTTGGTTTACTGATAACTAGACATATATGCAATATATATGTGCATTTACATATGGAAAATATCCACGATGCAGTGAATTCTTTTGTGACAAAAAAGTGTGACCCTTTAACTGAATACTGTAACAGTGTTTGCTGGGAGTCAGCATAGCTCCATGTGCCATACATATGCATGTTACTCATCTAATCCTCACGATTCAATTAGGTACATCGATGAAAGGAGAATAAAATAATGTATTATGGAATGAGTAGTTAATTCTTCCCATAGGCATCTGGAGAAGATATTTCAAGTAAAGAAATATGAAGGACATTGAGCAAAGCAGATGATTCACCAATCTAGATTTCTTAGAGCAGAGATGTAGGGGATAAACAGAAAACAGATTTTTTTTTTTTAAAGATTTTTCAATACCCAGATGATTTGTCAATTTTCTGAATTTGGAATTAAGGAAAAAGAAAGCTAGATTATATATCCCAGAATATATATATCTCCTATATACATAATATGTCCTCCTCTCTGGAAGAAATATATATTTATGTATTTATTTACTTATTTATTTCTTCCAGAACTATTGAAGATGGCATCCTAGCAGGAATGAAATTAGGGCAGACAGGAGAATTTTTACCCAGTTTCACCCTCTGAAAGTTTTGGCCATCTGAAGTCAAATATGTGCCCTTCAGAACACTTTACTACTTCATAGGATTGTTACAAAGATTGGATGATAACACATGCAAAGGATGTAGAATGGTAGCTGGCATCTAATAGCACTATGTAAGTGTTTAGCATTATTAAGATCCTTAAAAATATGATTTCACAAAAATTGTCAATAGATGAATCAGGTAAAAACAGTAAGACATTTTCCCTCTCTGTCAAAGCCAGTGCAGGCAAGTTTTGAATGAGACATCAGGAGGACTTTTCCTTAGTGATGTACAATCAAAAATGACATTTGCATGGGTATAGGGCAGTTCTAATACAGAATGGTGAGCAATGCTAAGTTGAGTCTCTTAGGACTTCTTAAGCTAAGAGTTATACTAATACACCATTTATTAAAATGTAATTCAAACATTCAAGGCACAAATCCGTTTTGCTAGGTAAGCAAAGGTATGTTATCTAATTAGGAATAATAAGGATAAGAAAATATTTTATATTAAGGATCCATAAATCAATTGAACCCTGTCTTGTGGTACATTTTGCAACTTTGATGGGTGAAATCTTGAATATGGCTGGTTTCTTGACAGCACATATGACAGATTATATGATAACGTATGTGATATAGTAGATCCAGATTTAAAAAGAAAAGGAACTATTCACACATTTACATGTATGAATACATATAAATATGTTCCCTATACCTCTGCTCCAGGAGATCAGGCACTAAACGTCTTTTTCGAAGCAGCATGTTGTTTAAGGTGACCACATTCTTCCTGAGTCTCAAATTTGTCCTTCATTTGATTTTTCAAATTTTCAGGGTCAATTTCTGATTACTATGTATGAGTGGGTTCCATTTTCCTTTCTCCTGTTTTCTGCCCTTCTTGGACTCCTGACTGAGTCAGAGGCAGCACCGATGGGGTATCCACACCTATGTATCAGGAACATATTCTGTTCCTCTGTCCCATTCCCATAGCTACCTTCACACTTGGGGACAATATCAAAAGAAGTATTTACCTACTGTAACTTTTTCCCAAGGAAATTTTGCACCAACCAGTCCAAATATCTTGCTATTCTTTCAATATGTCATGTCCTTTCTTGCTTCAATAACTTTCCAGGTGATGCTTGTTTTGTTTATAATATCTTTCTTATTACTCCTCAAGGTCAACAGTTTCCTGTCCTTTAACACTCAGCTCATGTGTTATTTCCTCTGTGAATATATTCCTATTGTATTCCCTTTCTCCTTTATACTTCTATAACCCTTTAGCACATACCTAATTTGAAGCATATGCCATATTTCAATGCAAATACTTTTTATATATTGAATTAGTAAGGATTTTTTTTTTTTTTTTTTTAGTTCAAGTGACCCAACTCAGGTAGATACTGATGACAGTCATTTACTGAATATATGACTCCTCTTGCTCCTTACTAACAGGACCCAGATTTTGTACACAGTGTCAGTTTGATGAGTGTGAACATATCTTTTGCCTTCATCTTTCCCTGCTTCTTCCTGTCTGGAATATAATCATGGTACTTCTGGGGGAGGAAGATGAGTACAGGCTGGAGCCATCTTGTGACCATGAGGTTGAGAAGTCCACGCTAAGAATGCTGGGTCAGAAAGAGAGGAGCGTGGAACATTAATGACAATTGGCTCCTGAGATACCTGTTCCCAGACATCTTGTTGCTTGAGAAAATATAAACAGAGCTTCACTTTTTTGTTACTTGCAGCCCAGCATGATCCTAACTAATACTCTAACTCAAAATGATGAAAGGGCAAAAAAAAAGAATTAATTGTCAAAAATTACATAAATGTCCTATAGTCAATAATTTAAATGTCTGATTCTGATGCTCAAATTATATATTTATATATGTATGTTTATATATATATTTATATAGACACAGAAATGTGTTTCTCTCTATGTACCATCTCTGATTTCCCCTGTCATATTTATTCACAGGTGGACTTTCATCTTAGATTTGGCAAAATGGCTTCTGGAGGTTCCAGGTTTATATCTTACTAACTAAATACTCTGCAGAAAGTAAACTCCATTTTCTTGATCATTTCAGCTCAAATCTTTGGACTGATCAGATTCATGTGTCCATCATCCAAACCAGTATTCTTATTAAAGAAGGGACTATATGGATTTTTGTAGATATAAAAAGAGAATTTTTTTTTTCTCAAAGCAAAATCAGGTGTGATTACTATAAGAAGAATGAGTGCTAGAAGACAAAATCAACAGATGTCTATTAGTTATATTAATCTGAATTTCTGGAGAACATAAATTATTTCTTATTCCTCTATGAATCCTGCACCTATACTGAGTAGTTAGAAAAGGATAATAGTCCTACAATATCAGTGTATATTTGTAAAAAAATCATGAGAGAGAGAGAATAAATAAAAAAGAAAGAGGGTTTCATAATAACCCACTTTCAGTCATCAGTCGAAATTCTTCTACCTCACATCCTATCTGCTACAACCTTGAGGAGAAATCTGATTAATTATTTTTGTATTTAGTTTTCACTTTGTTTCTCATTGTTTTATTTTCTTGTGTTCAATAACAGGATTGAAGGCAGGAGAATTTCTGCTCTGTTACACAAAGAGTCTGGCTAATGCAATTATGATAACATAAGAATGGATTTGAGAGTTTACTGACACACTGAATTTGATTATCTCTTTTATTCACTCGATTCACCTGTTTTATTTTCTTTTCTCATAACTGAACCAGGAAGAAGCAGTCATCTCTAGAGAGTAGTTATTACATTTTTGCCTAATATTTTTAGACTCAAGTAATTCACAATTCTGATAAGGTTGGGGGCTTTTGAGATGTTGAAATGATTGCTAGAAATGAACTCATTTAAGGAGTCCCCATTCTCATGTCACAAGCCATTAGTTCAATAAACTAATGTCAGATCTTGAATATTTACCTAACCATCTAGAGCCCATTATTATAATCACACCTAACCATGTGGCCTTAAATGTTTATGGACAGAATGATGTGCATGACCTCATTTCCACACAGTATGCAGCAGCTCCCTGCTTGCTACTAAATAGAAAATTTTAATGGTTTTATCTGGGCTGAGGTGGGAGTAGATCCAAATTATATTTCTTTTAATATTTACCAAAAAATCCAAAGAGAAAAATGAATGTGAGTTCATATTTACATTTGTGCAATAATAGATAAACCCAAGCTGTTCAATAGCCTCAAACCTAATGCCCAATACCATAAATGCAGACAAATGAAGTATTTACCATTAGACTAAAACTATACCAATCATGCATATTAACATCCCAAGATATGAAGTTTGAATATAAGGGTATTCGTGTTGGATTTTATTAATAAAAATAAATTTATCATATATCTGAATAGGATACTTGAGGCTGACAATAAGAAAACATTACTTCTACTCATGAATAGATATTTTCTTGAGAAACTTAAGTAAATATTGAGTGAAAAGGTTTTAGGGGTGACTGAAGCATTAAGTCACAAATAAGTATGTGATTTTGTGATTCTGTAGTGTTAGGTTTATAGTATAAAAATGCTTAGTAAAATCCATACCGGTTAGGAATAATCAATATTTAAAAATAATAAAACTAACCTTTATGCAGTACTTGCTCTGTGACAGGCATTTCTCAAATGATTTACACGTAATAACTCACTTAATTCAACCATTACATAGGTTCTTTTATCTGCCCATTTTAGAGATAAGGAAAATCACCAAAAAGTCCAAGATTATTTAACAAGAACAGGCAAAAAAATGAGTACCTACTATGAGTGAAGCACTACCAGCCCCAGGAGTTATTTATTGATTCAATAACCCATAATTTTTGAGTTCCTACCATGTGTCAGACAGTATACTGAGCACTGGAATAAAGCATGAGTTTTGTGCTTAAACAGTTCAGTGTAATGGGAGTTAGCCACATGTCTAAGTAACTTCAGTACAGCATCATATGTGTGGTACAAAAGATAAAAATAAAGAATTTCTGAAGCACATACATGGAATGAATTAAATTCGGGAAGACTTCATGGAGGAGGTAACATTAGAGCTGATCTGGGAACGATGAAAAGAACTTCATCAGATGTAGAAAGAGGATGTATTCATTCAACATCAGCATTGCTGAATCTCAGTCAACTGACGTTTTGGAAGAATAAGTCTCTAGGGGAGGAAGGAGTAGGCATTGTAGCATGTTTACCAGCAGCTCTTGCCTCTGCCCACTAGATACCAATAGTAGCCCCTGTAGTGACAATCAAAAATGTCTCCAGACATTACTAAACGTCCCTTGCATAGGGGACGACATTGTCCCCAGCTGAGAGCCACTGTTCTCCAGAGAAACAACATATTCAAAATCAAAGAGCTCAAGAAACAGAGGTTAGTCATGGCCATAAATTCTAATGAAGATCGGGAGGGAAGATGCTGAGGAGGGAGCTGTGGAGACAAGTTAGGTCACGTTGAGAAAACCAGATGGCTACACATAGCAAGTTAGACTTAATCTCATAGACAACTGGGAGCCAAAGAAAAGTAACACAATCACATCGGCTCTGTTAGAACTAACTTGGACAGTTCTGTGGAGGAAAGCTTGAGCTGAAAAAATGACACTCATTCCTTTCCTCCAAAATGCACTCTTTGGAATATCATTAGGAATTGGGATCTTTTTTCTTATTTCATCCCACTATTAGTTCCATAGGGGAAAAGAAACAATGTCCTTCTATCAGTTCAGGCTAGATTGGTCTTTACAGCTAAGCATATCCAAAATTTCATCTAATTCTTCATCCTCACAGATATGTGACATTTTCATGTCTTTCTGCCAATATAAAGCTACCATCTAATAGAAGTACATGTTGCCTTATAAAATAAAATTATAGCTAAAAGTAAATATATGCACCTGCTAGTGTTGCTTCTGAATTGCATTTTCCAAATTGTCCTCAAAACCCCTATATTCCCCTAGGTATTGTTCTCAATGCCGCCTTTCTTTGACAATTTTCCAAACGTGAGATTTCTTTCTTCTTGCCTCTTCTGAAGATTACAAAAGCCATGACCTCCAATGATCCCACACAGAGTATTTCTTGTGTATATCATGACAACTGTAACAATGCAGTCTGTCAAACTCATCCCAGTCAGAAAGCCACCAGAGAGCATCCCAGGCATTTTGATATATGCTGCAGGCCCGTGGCGTACAACTTCTTGAGTGTAATTCTGTTTGGTTAGAAATTTTGGAGCAAGTAAGAATACAACCAAAATTCTCTACCCAAAAAAACTCTCACTTAATTTGAAAGGGAAATGCAAATGTGTATGTATGTATGTGTGTGTGTGTTACTATTTGGGAAATTATACAAAAGTGTCCAAGGAATTCTTCCATACTTTGAAATTTCACCTGGTTCTTATCTATTTCCCCTTGTTGAATTTCTCTTATAAATAAAAGAAACTCATTCTAACTTTTTTCAATACAGTGAGGGCATTTAAGTGCTCAGTGGGTCAGACCATTCATTTTCAGACCATAACATTTTTATTAAATTAAGAAATAAACCCAGAACCAGATCATTCTGTCTCAGAACTTCATACCAGAACTCAGAGTTTACGGATCCAGTAACATATTAATATATGTTTGGATGATCAATTTTAATGCATAATAGTAAGATAAAAACAATGTTCATCTAGTCTGACCTTGTGTTTTTGTCATTGGACTCTAGACCAAATTCATAAAACATCTGGTTGTCTTGATTTTATCTTCTTAGTTGAGACATACATATTGTCTCATATAATATACATATAACCCCAGCATTTTGGAGTCTGTTTGTGTTAGCCATTCTATTCTCTATCCAGGCCTCATGTCATCTGTCAATTTGAAAAAGATGAAACAAAACAGAAAATAAAAAAAACCAACATTTTATACCTAATTAAGATCAGGGCTGAATAATAAGCCTACAGCTAAGCTTCTCAGAGCAGCAATTAGATTTAAAAGAAGTTTTAACTATTACCATTCTCAGCTTTTGGCATGAAAAGTGCATCAGAAAACTGTGTATTTAAAACAAAGGGATGGGGCCAGCCCACTGGCGTAGTGATTAAGTTCTCGTGCTCCCCTTTGGCAGCCTGGGGTTTGCAGGTTCAGATCACTGGTGCAGACTGACACACCGCTTGTCAGGCCAGGCTGTGGCAGCATCCCATATAAAGTAGAGGAAGATGGGCACAGACATTAGCCCACAGCCAATCTTCCTGGGCAAAAAAAAAAAAAAAGAGGAAGATTGGCAAGGGATGTTAGCTCAGGGCTAATCTTCCTCACAAAAAACAAAAAAAACAAAGGACTGACAGTTGTTTTCAGAAAAAAAGAACATTACACAAAAGATAAACAAAACTGACAAAGCTTTAGCTAGACTAAGAAAAAAAAGAGAGAAAACTCAAATAAATAAAATCAGAAATTAAAGAGGAGATGTTGCAACTGATACCACAGAAATATGAAGGATCATAAGAGACTACTATGAACAATTATACCCAACAAATTGTTCAAAAAACTAGAAATGGACAAATTCCTAGAACATACAACCTACCAAGACTGAGTCATGAAAAAAAGAAAATCTGAACAGACTAATAATGAGGAAGGAGGTTGAACCAATAATCAAAAATTTCCCAAAAGAGAAAAGACCATGACTAGAATCCTTCACTGATGGATTTTATGAAACATTTAAAGAAGAATTAATATGAATTCTTCTCGAACTCTTCCAAAAAATTGAAGAGGAGAAAACACTCCCAAACTTATTTTACTAGACCAACATTACCCTGATACTAAAGACAGATAGGGACACTACAAGGAAAGAAAACTATAGGTCAATATCCTTGATGATCATAGATGCTGAAATCCTCAACAAAATATTTGCATACAAAATTCAACAGCACATTAAAAGGTTCATGCACCATGATTGAGTGGGATTTTTCCCTGGGATGCAAGGACAGTTCAAAATATGCAAATCAAGAATTGTGATACACCACATTAACCAAACGAAGGATAAAAATCATATGATCATCTCAATAGATGCAGAAAAGGCAGTTGACAAACTTCAACATCCTTTCATGATAAAAATTGTCAATAATTAGGTAGAGAAGGAATGTACCTCAATATAATTAAGGGCATATATGACATCATAGTCAACAGTGAAAACCTGAAACATTTTCCTGTAAGACCAGGAACAGAACAAGAGTGCCCAGTCTTGTCACTTGTGTTTCTGTACACTAAAAGTTAACTAGCTGAAAAAGAAATTAAGAACACATTCCCATTTATGGTGGCATAAAAAAAAAATCTTGAGAATACATTTATTCTCAAGGTGAGAGATCTGTACACTGAAAACTAAAAGAATGATGAAAGAAATTGAGGAAGACACAAATGAATGGAAAGATATCCGTGTTATGGGTTGGAAGAATTATTATTAAAATGTTTCTACTACCTGAAAGAGATCTACAGATTCAATGCAATCACTATCAAAGTTCCAATGGCATTTTCCACAGAAATAGAAAAAACAATCCTAAAGTTCATTTAGAACTACAAAAGACCCCAAACATCCAAAGCAGTCTTGAGAAAGAACAAAGCTGAGGTATCACACTTCTTGAT
The DNA here is from genome assembly GCA_031878705.1 of Tapirus indicus. Lineage (NCBI taxonomy): Eukaryota > Metazoa > Chordata > Mammalia > Perissodactyla > Tapiridae > Tapirus > Tapirus indicus. The sequence continues at coordinate 22,485,955 of CM062927.1, read as the reverse complement.
TTCGAACATACTACAAATCTATAGTAATCAAAACTGTATGTTACTGACTTAAAAATAGACACATAGACCAATAGAAAAGAATAGACAGTCCAGAAATAAACCTATGCATATATGGTCAAAAATTTATGATAAAGAAGCCAAGAATACACAATGAGGAAAGGATAGTCTCTTCAACAAATGGTGCTGCCAAAATGACAGTCACATACAAAAGAATGAAACTGGACCACTATCTTACACCATACACAAATGTAACTCAAAATGGATTAAAGATTTGAATGTAAAACCTGAAATCATAAAACCCCTAGAAGAAAATATAACTATTAAGCTCCTTGACATCAGTCTTGGCCATGATTTTTTGGATTTGACACCAGAAACAAAGGCCACAAAAGTGAAAATAAAGTGGGACTACATCAAACTAAAAAGCTTCTGCATGGCAAAGGAAACTATCAACAAAATGAAAAGGCAACCTACTGAATGGGAGAAAATATTTGCAAAGCATATATCTGATAAATGGTTAACATCCAACATGTAAAGAACTCATACAACTCAATAGCAAAAAACAGTCTCATTAAAAAATGGGCAGAGGATCTGAATAGACATTTTTCCAAAGAAGGGAGACAGATGATCAACAAGTACACGAGAAGATGCTCAACACCACTAATCATTAAGGAAATGTAAATTAAAACCACAATGAGCTATCATCTCACAGCTGTTAGAGTGACTATTATCAAAAAGGGAAGAAATGATAAGTGTTGGCAAGGATGCAGAGAAAAGGGAGCCCTTGTGCATTGTTGATGGGAACATAAACTAGCACAGCCACTGTGGATAATAGTAGGGAGTTTCCTCAAAAAATTAAAAATAGAACTACCATATGGTCCAGCCATTCCACTTCTGGGTGTGTATCTGAAGAAAACAAAAACACTAATTTGAAAATGTATATGCACTCCCACATTCATTGTAGCATTATTCACAATAGATGAGACATAGAAGTAACCTAAGGGTCCATTGATGGATGAATGGTAAAAAAAAAGTGTAATATATATATATACAATGGAATATTACTCAGCCATATAAAAGAAGGAAATCTTGCCATTTGTGACAACATGGATGGATCTTGAGTGAAATAAGTCAGACAGAGAAAGACAAATACCATATGACCTCACTTGTATGTGGAAACTAAAAAAAATAAAAATAAAAAAATAAATTGAGTGAACAGATACAGAGAACATATTTGGTGGTTGTCAGATGTAAGGGGTGGTGTGCTGGGCAAAGTGGATGAAGAGTGTTAAAAAGTACAAACTTCCAGGTATAAAATAAATAAGTCATGGGGATGTCATGTACAACATGGTGACTATAGTTAATAATACAGTATTATATATTCCAAATTTACTAAGAGAGTAAATCTTAAATGTTCTCATCACAAGAAAAAAAGATTTGTAGCTGTGTATGGTGATGGATGTTAAGTAGATTTATTGTGGTTATCATTTTGCAATATATACAAATATTGTATCATTATGTTGTATGCCTGAAATTAATATAATGTCATATATCAATTATACTTCAATAAAAAAAGAAATTTATGCAAAACAACAACAAAAGATATTTGCCCCAAATCACATGACTATTAACTGGAGAGGTCAGAGTGTTGAGCCAATTCTGTCTGACTGCAGTGTTGGAGACTTTAGCTTCCCTACTCTTCTTCTCTCTCAGGCTGCACTCAATGAAAAGATGGTCTAAGCTGACAATGCTTTCATCCCATTAACTTGTAGGTCCTTTGTGGTGAGTGATATCACCATAGATTTCCAGTATACTTTACAAATCATCAATTAAAAAAAAATGATTAGACCTACTTCACCATATGTGTCATATGACAAATTGTATGTCTCAAATATACATCTCATAGTGACATAACAGACTTATTATACTTGTTTAAACCTAAATAATTTTGAACTTGGAGAAAAATGTGAAAATATTACAAAGTTCCCATTAACCCTTCACCAAGCTTCCTCTAATATTATTACATAACACTGTTATGTATCAATACTATGGAATGAATGTTGGCATGATACATGTTGGGAGGCATTAAGAAACTGCCTACGGAAATTTCTTATGTTCAGTAAGTCATATAACTTCAATTTTCATCTAAAATTTTGGTTGACCAAAATTTTACCTAATTTTATCATTTGTCTTAACTTTTCTCATAGTTTCCTTCTAACATTTCAAGGTTCCTGAAAAATCTAGACAGACATTTATGATGCTCTCTATGCTCCTAGAATCTTTGATGATGTAATATGTGTAGTATATTGTTTATTGTATAATTCTGACATAAGCAGTTTATAGACTGGTTTAGGAAAACTATTGTATAAATGCTTATATTTCAGTGACATAAATTTAATATTATCTATCTAGTGATATGGGAAAGTCCCCAAGTAGATATTCTTTTAAAGGGAGTCTAACTAAACTTGTAGACATATGGCTCTTCATGTTTTCTGACTCTACTCTCTGGACAGTGAATAAATAAAAGAAAATGAGACAGATATTATCTGAACCAATATCCATCTTCAATATAAACAGAAATGGTAAGAAAGAGGGAGGAGAGAGAGAAGAGATGAGGGAGTAACTGAGGAGGAGAAGAGGAGGGAAAATGGTAGAGATAGATGAAAGAATGGAGAGAGGATTTAAAAAATGCAGGAAGTGAATTGGGGAGAGAGATGACGTGGAAAGAAATAAAGAGAATAGAAGGAAAAGTGAATAGTACCGACTGGGAAGGAAGAAGAAAGGGGACAGGAAAGAAGGAAGGAAAGAAGAAAAAAATAGCCAAAAGTATAACTGCATACTATCTATTAGATATATGTCACATCCCACGCCATGTTATTTACTTACACTATTTTATTTAATTCTCACAATTCTTTTGAGAAATTCTTATTTTATGTCCCTTGCTATTACCTGTCTCTGATAGCTTTGATTCCTGACCACTTCTCTTGAAAGATGCCTTCCAGAAATTACTTAGATTTGAAATGATTTTTTTTTTACTGACTTCAGCTCTGTTTCATTATTTCTAAACGCACTTAGTGCTTACAATATTATGTCTGCATCTGATTTTTTTTTACATCTGATTTTTTAAATCTGAAAATATCTTTATTTCACCTCAACATTTACTAGATATTTTTGTTGGGTATAAAATTCTCAGTTGAAATTCATTTTTTCTTCCCCCCATCTGTTTTCTATGTTTGGAGGCTAAAATGAGGAGAACATTTAAATATCACCAAGTGTTGAGTTGTACAGTTAAAACTAACCAAAAAGCTAATTTCTGGTGAACCCAACTCGCAAAGTCCAGCACTGTTGCTGCCCAGGGCTACTCACTTTGATTTTATCAGTGTTTCCACTTTGACCTAGGAAAGTATTAGCCCTGGGCTTCATCTTTCTATTTAGTCTTAGCAGAGACTCTGATGCCAACCACTGTGAAAATGGGCAAGAATGAATGAATTGCTTCTGCTTTCCAATTCAGGCCTGCATTCTCCTATAATATTGGGAGAGGGATTTGGAAGAGAACAGCTATGCTGAGCAAATTATTGTTGATTCCAGATGCAGAGTCTTTCAGACTCCAATCCATTCTGCCAATCCCATCAGCAATTATCACCTCCCTGTCCTCTTTTTGCTGTTGTCAAGTCAAGTCTCTGGTTTGACAGAACTTCTTCTTCACCTGTCTACAACCAGACCCAGTATCTCATCTCTCTGGAAATAAGTTTGTTAGTGTTCTTTGTCCATTAGGTATGATTGATTGTTATATTTTCTGGATTTTTCTTTGTATTACTGAGGGGCTAATGGTTTTATAGTCCTTTCATATCCTAATTGGAAGCAAAATTCTCACTTGTGAGCTTCTTGAAGAAAGAATATAACTAGTCATGGGTCTGGGACCCAGGACCTGGGTTAGCCAATTTGTAGGAAATTTTCATAGATACAAAACTCTGAAGTCTGGAAGGTTCTATGTTTAATTTGAGAATATGTAAGATGAGTAAAGATTTTTACTTCTAACTGTTCTGGTGAAGTCTAGGTATTCAGGAATAATCTTCTGCCATCTTTAGTAGATAGATTGAAGTTGTCAGTTCTCTGAAGATGTTTTATAATTATATAATCTTACTATACATTTATAAGGAGGCCAACATTTCTCAGTGACAGATTATCCAATAAACAGAAGCTAGTGGTGTTATGAGAAATAAGTTTTCAAAAAGTTAACAGGAATCATGATGTTTCCAAGGGAACCTGAATGACTGGGAAGATGTTTTAGGAAATAACAGACTTCACTTTGCAAAGAATTTTTTAAAAATAAGAAAAAGAAACTTGTTCTAAATTTTAATAAAGAGATTTTTGAGTGTTTTTCAGTTCCATAAAATACAAATCTAACAAATGACTCCATTCATTAGCATGATGAATGACTATTCACATTCAGTTCTTTTATTACTCCTAGCAATGCAGAAAATGGCTCTTTTGCATGCTTCTGTAGAAATTGATTGTTTTTTCCTTTTTCTATGGTTGTTTAGGGTTTGTATTCTCAGTATGAAAAGATGACAGCTATTGTAATTTCCGTAAGTGATAATTAGTCCTATATGACAGTTTATTATGTTGCCACAGCTTATTAAAACTCTTCATTTTCATACAATTATCAAATTCACCATTGGAAGGACACTTTCAAAATGGAAATTTGCATGCAGTTGTGAATTCCTTGAAAAAAACCACGGGAAAAATTTTAGTAGATAGAGTCAAATGGCAGGGCTAATAGGACACATAAGCACACACACATACACACTTCTTTTCTTTTGTTTCTTTTTGTAAAAATTAATTTCTTTGGTTACTGCAAACTTTCCAGAAAATAAAATAAGTTTCATCTTCTAAACATGAAAAAAAATGTGAAAATGATTTTCTCTTTTTGTTTCTCTGTGTGTGTTCCTGTCTACCCAGCTTTGAGACAACATTGGTATATGTGAAGAAGTTTTAGCATTGCTTCAAAATTCAATTTAATTGCTAAATGATTAAGTGGAGAACCAGTAGGCTGGCTATGACGAAATCTGAAATAGTTTTTGACTCTTACTCCTTATAATAATGATTCATTTGTACACTTGACTTCCTGTTTATCTATCAAGCTTATATAATGCTTATTTTTTGTCAAATACTGTTATAAATGTTTTACAATATAGATTCACTTAAACCTCATAACAATTGTATGAGATATAACTGTTGTTACTCTAACTTCATACATGAATAACTGAAGCAAAGAGATGTTTATTTTCTTTGTCACCCAGCTCACAAATGACAGAGATAGAATATGAACCCGGGAAATTAAAATCTAAGTATTCACTATAATCAGTAAAATTGTGATACTCCACTGAAATTCTATGGCTGCTTGACTTATCTAACCTCTGTAGTATTCTTTTAACTGAGTTCTTGACACTTTTGTTTATAAAACATGAGCATTTCACTTTCTACTTTGAAATTTTCAGTGGCTGCTCATGGCTCATGGGATAAATTCTCAACTATTTTGCATATTGTTCACACTCTTTCTTGACTTGGCACTTGCCAGCTACCCAGTTTAACTTTTGCAACATCCTCTGTTCTCCTAAGAGTCCCGTACTTAAGCAATAGTGAACTACATATGATTAGCACATGTCATGCTTCCATTTGTACTTAGGTCCGTGTATCAGGAGCAGCTGATTTCTATTTACACAGCTGGGGTCACTCTTTAAGACTCAGTTTGAGCACTGCCTTATATGTGAGGCCCTCTTCGAATTCCTTAGTATTTGAGCTCCTCATTCCTGTACACTGCCATTACGCTTTGTAGATACCACCAATATGGTAATCATCAAATCATCAATCATTTTCACATAGGTGTGTTTTTACCCCACCATAACTATGAGATCTTCTAAGTTGGAAGCATGCTTTTGGTATTTGAATATACTTTGAATACGTGCTTTGTAAATGATGGACTTTCCCTCAGTTCTCTCCTTCCTATGATATATTGGTTGGGCATGCACTCAGTGACAATTATAGTAAAACTGATACAAAGGGACTCAATATTCCGGTCGGCTGAGGTTGATGGTTCAACAGCTCATGATGTAAGGCAGAGATTCTGCTGAAATATTTTTGTGTGTGTCTTTGTCTCATGTTTTGAACTTTTTATTTACAAGATGGCTGCCCAGTCCCAGATATCACATCCATGTTTGGAACAGAAAGCAGGGACAAGGAAGCACTGTCAGTGCAGGAGACTTACACTAATATTCATAAAATTATACCATAAGGCCAAAGTGAATATTTAGCTTTTCCATCTTCTATGGTGAACGTGGGCAAGGGAAAACGTGATCGGGAATGGGATTTGGTGAGCCAAACCTCAGAGGGAAAATGGTAATTTTACTTAGATCTTCAAGATCCATGTCTAGTGTCATAAAATTTTCATGAGTTATCTTTCTTAGTGTAGACAGAATGCAATTTTATTGGGACGTTATTTCATACTTGGCAATTCCACAAGGGAGAAACCCTCTGTCTTCCTTTCAAGGTGCACATTTACTTGTGTTATTGGTCTAGTCTTCAAGGCCTGGGGGAGAGGGGGCGTTGCTTGGGGGGGTGGGGGAGAGTGTCTGTGTGTGAGTGTGTAGGGGCGGGGGGTAAAGGAGTTAGATACATAGTAGCATAGATGAGAGATTTATTTGTGTTCTTTAACACAATTAGCACAATCTTCTACAATGATAACTATAGTATTTTCAATAGTTTGGAAGGATGCAGACCAAAATATGTCACATGATATTTTTCCTTCAAATGAGCTCTTCTCCTACTGTTAGAGAGCTTAGAAGGAAGCTCTCCTCCATGTCATTGGAATATTAATATTTTGATCCTTGTCTTTCTTTAGTTTAGGAGGCCTTCTGAGAGAAATATCAGCAGAGGCATTTCTGTCAACTGACGTGAAAACAGTGAGTGGAGCAAATTACATCATGTGTTGGTTAGTTTAAACAGGTAAATAAATCTCTGCAAATGATTATGTTTGAATTTGGTTTGTTCTGCTATAGCATTGATGGAGAATAAATTGTTAAGGGGTGTCCAGTATATTTTGTACCAGTTTCAGCCCATCAATAACCAATGTTGCAGTTGGACTGGCCCTTGTGGTTCTTATTATGATTGCAAGACACCCCTCAGCAGTAACCATCAGGAAACTGTGAAAAAAATAAAGCTTTATTACTTACAAGATCTGGAAATTACATAGAACATTTGGGGCCACATAGCAAGACGGCAGGTAGAGAGAGAGAGAGTGCTTGGGGTGGGGTTTTGCTTTTATTAGTGTCGATGGTGGGGGGGTTTCACAGGCTCATTCTTTATCGGTGAATTTAAAGCAGGGGAAGAGAGAAAAAAAGTGGCCCAAATGGTCAGTTATCGAAATCAACCAAGGTCTCTAAAACAAGGAGCCTTAGTGGGGGGAGGCAGCCCCTTTAACTAGTGTGTGGCTAGCAATGTGTTTATTCCAGATGACCTTCTTTGAAGTAGCTGCCTCAGCAATCAAAGCTTAAGTCATGCACTTGCATTATAAAAAAGAAAAAAAAAAAACCAAACAATTGTCAGGGCTTACACTACACAGTATTATTGTTTAAATTTCATGATAAAAATAACAATAGCTAATATTTAATGATTGTCCTTATTTTATGTCAGTCACTATAAAGAAGATAATTCTTTAATGTGACACTTGGTTTTTTTGAAATCTTCACAAGTTCATGAGGTGGGAATTATTTTACATTGACTTTATAGATGTGGAAACTAAGATGATATATTATTCAAAGTCATGTACTATTTAGGGGTAAAGCTGACTTAAAAGTTTACATTTTACCACATTGTGTTAGTTTCTTGTGGCTGCCCAACAAATTACCACAAATTTAGTGGCTTAAAACAAAGGGAAGAAATTTATTATCTCACAGTTACAGAGGACAGAATTCTGAAATCAGGGTGTTGGCAGGGTAGCACACCCCCTAGACCCTCAAGAGGAGAACCCGTTCCTTGAATCTTTCTGCTTCCGGTGGCTGCAGGCATTCCTTAGCTTGCAGCCATATTATTCCAATCTCTACCTTTGTCTTCACATCAACTATGTGTGTCTGTGTGAAAACTCCTTCTGCTTCTCTCTCATGAGGATACATGTGATTGCACATAGGTACCACCCAGATAATCCAGGATAACTTTCACCTCTCAAGATTCTTAATCACATTTTTCCCCATATGGTAATATTCACTTTTTTGCCATATCTGGTAATTTTCACATGTTCCACAGATTAGGAAGTAAATATATCTTTGGGGGGCCAGTTTTTAGTCTACCACACACATGTAGTGAGGAATCTTCAAAATCTGCTTAGAAAGCTCAGAATTATTCTGTGAGACTTGGTCCATATGTATTCAAATAGAAAATTATATTCCTTCAAGGAGAAAATAATGACAGAAATCTAGCTTACATAAATAGAACTTAAAAAAGCACTACAAGAAACTACTAGAATAATGACTTCATTTCATTCAGAGAATTTATAAGAAAACACAGAGAACAAGTCATGCTACTCCAAAACCATTACGACAAAATGTGGCTTAGAGTTGGACTTGGGCGTTCAGAGATATGGCGCTCATGCCTGTGAACCAATTTAAACAGGAGTATGGAGACTCTGGATGTCTGTCGTTAGAAAGGAAGGAATCGTTGAGTTGGGATGTGTGAAGTGCACCTCCAAAAATTAGCCAAAGACTGAGAGTGCAGGCAAACTTAATGGCTCAGTCAAGTTGATATGGATTCCTCTCACTCTTTTCTGGAAGACTTCGATCAAATACTGGCATCCCAGAGGAAGAAACGAAGTGGGGGCAAATTCTTATGTATTTTCATCGTTTTTGAAAAATAGCTAATCTATGCTTTTGCAAAGCCTCTGAATTATAGGGTGAGTCTCTCATGTAAAATCTCCATTCCTTCCATGTGATATAGCCATACTCTAGGAGAGCTATCTGGTGAGGTTATAACATCTATCTTCTATCATTAATGAGGCAAGATGTCTATTGCCCATTCCTTTTTCCTTTTTTTTTTTTTTTTTTTTTTGTGGGGAAGACCAGCCCTGAGCTAACATCTGTTGCCAATCTTCCCCTTTTTTGCTGAGGAAGACTGGCCCTGAGCTAACATCCGTGCCCATCTTCCTCCACTTTATATGGGACGCCGCCACGGCATGGCTGACAGGCAGTGCGCGTCCGCGGGCGCCTGGGATCCGAACTCGCGAACCCCGGGCTGCCAAGCGCGGACTAAACCGCTGCGCCACCGGGCGGCCCCCCCTTTTTCCTTTTTTTTAATGATCATTTTGAATCTAAATGAATACTTTGACCTCGTGTCTAATGTAGACATAATGTAGACATTAAGATCCATCCAATTTGAGGCCACTTTATCTGGATAAGCATACTAATGGGCAGGTAGTCATTATGAAGCCAAAAGAGCATTTTCATAAAGAGTGAGGCAAGCAGATGATAAACTGAAGGAATATGTGTTGCAATATTTTAAAATTAAAACTAACACTTTAATTTGTTTTTTTATAACTAATTATTCTTTATCATCAGCCTATGCCTCAATTTGTATTTTTTCTTCACCAACCTGTTAATCTTTTACCAACATTTTATCTATCTATCTATCTATCTGTCTATCATTAGCTATCCTTTTTGCTAAAGTATCTGATAAAGTGAGAATTTTATAAAAAATTCTCCAATCAGTCAGATATTTCATTGCATAATTTTGGTGGAAGGAATTTAGAACTAGTTATTAAAATAAATGTTCTGAATATTCTATGAATTTTAAAAAGTTGGGTTAATCATAGACTTTTTAATATGACAAGGATAATTTACTCATAGAAATCAAGTTTTTAGAATTATATTTCTTATCTGATCCATTGGCTATATTGACTAGAAGGATATCTATAGCTTTTTATATCTATCTCTATCTAGACATATATAGATAGATATAGATATGTGCATACCTTATGTCATTCCCCTTTAAAAATTATTAATGAATAGGGTATTTTTCTGCATCATAGTCTGGTTGAAATCACTATTTAAATTAATTATGACAGGCATATCAATTAGACATAAGAGATTTCTAAAGCTAATTAGAGTCTGAGAGTTTTTAATTTGACGTCTGTCTCTGTGCAATATGTGCTTTATGCATTAAATTAATGAAATTAAGGCTGCATCATTATAAATTTCCACTTTCATAGTTCCATAAGTTTCACAATTACATGCCATATTTGAATGATAATTGGATGAAACTAAATAACTGTGTTCACATCAGCATTGTTAGGGTTTTAAGAATATATCCTTATTTTTCACTCATGTCTTTCCAAACAAGACTGAGCATAACAAAATTGTTGCAGACAAAACCTTGTTGTCATTTCCAAAATAAGGACAATAAACAGGAACTGCAAGGGAGATAAGATATATCAGACACATACTAAAGTCTTGTAAAACAGTGCGATAACTCAAGACCAAAATAATTATAAAATTTGGTTAACACATAGTGTATGATTTTACAAACTCTTCAGTTTAAAAGAACCTCATTTATCTGAGATGATTATCTGCTGTTAGACAATACATATACAAAAGAGGTTTTATTTTTTAAAATAAAAAGTTGATTATTGGCCTTGCTCCATACAAACACACATACACACACACTCACTAAAGTTGTATCACCATGTTTTGAAATAAATCGTTAACATATTCTGTGAAAATGCATATTTAAAATGAAGAAAAGAATTAATTTGCATGCAAATGGGACTGAAACATGATGTATGAGACGACTGTAACCCTGCCTTTATGATTTGCTTTTGACATTTGTGTTTTAACAGGCAATTAAAATTTAATTTGTCCTATGATGAAAAGCAAATCCTTTTATCCTATTTCAGCAGTCTGAAGAGGTGCAGATTCTATTACAAAATGAGACTGTGGCTGAAGGTTTCTTGTGCCCTCATGACCCTGTGGTGTGAAATTGATAATAATCCAATCAAAGGATTGACATAAAAATAAGTCTGCACATAAACGATTGTGAGAGGAAAGACAATGTCCAAGAGAAAGGGGTTGTTGGCCGCGCTCTACATGAAACATTTCAGATGAAAGTTTCATTCATTAGTATTTTTTTCAATAGCTAGAATGTCACGATGGTATACAATTGGTTTGTTGCTGTACCTATTGGGTATTCGGCCAGGACAAGATTATTGCAGAAAACCAGGTAAGATGTCTCTATGCTCCCACCCTGAGGAGAGAAAAGAAGTAAGAGGAAGTGAAGAAAGAAGAGGTAAAGGACAGAGAGGGAGGAGAAGCGATTTTACCATAGGTCGAGTTGATGAAATGTGTCCAAATAGCATTTGGCTAGCTGGAACTCTACAAGGTCTGTATAATTCTGTATTGGTTTCCTTTAGACACACTACAATTTTGTATTATTTTAAAGTGATACAAATAATCAACCAAGGATATGTCATCCATCTACCCAAAATGTGTATCCCACTTCACTGGCCTCATGTTTTCTTAAAGAAAGTCAGGGATTTGACTCAGGCTTTAGAAACTAGGGCTAAATACAACCTAGGTTAATAATTCTTAACAAGACAAGGACCGTATTCTGGAATGGTTGTTCAGAAATATATGAAGATATTTTTATCGCACAATGCTTGTGGCTCTCCATCCTTATTTCAATTGTGGGGCAGCCCTCTCCTCCCCCCACAATTTTCACACATTCAACACACCTTGTGAATATGCCTCTGCTCATTCATTTGAGGGAAGGAAATATAATTTATATTATAGATCTACATATAATATATCTATATAATTTATAATCATTTGAATCTAGAATGTAACTCTGATTATGCATAAACAAAGTATTTCTTCCTGGCTTTAACACGCGCTAAATTCTAGAGAAAGGCTTCTGTGTATATCGAGGGAATATTTATTTTCTTTAGTTTTGAAGTTTAGTTAGAATTATTCACTAATTCAGAAAATCATCCTTTTTTATAGCAATGCTCCTTGTCATGTTTCAGTCATCAATGTGACAGAACTGTGTCTGTCTGACTTTTGTAGCAGATGCCTTGATAATATTTCTGTGTTTAGAGGTAAGCACCTCATTCTGTTTTAGTATAATCATGCTCAGTCATCTCCATATTTAAAAATTTTTTATAATAACTTTTTTGTTATTTGTCCTTTATATTAGAGTTAGGGAATTCCCTTTCTTTCTTTGCTAATTGCTAATTAGTGTGGTAAGATATATATATCCATAAATATTATTTCAGGAGGCAGAGCAGAGGGCATTAGACAGCTAAATAAAATTTACCTTTAATAGGGTGATGAATCAGAAAGGGCAGAGAATCTGTGCACCAGGTGACTGTGATAGGTGTGAGTGTGAGTATCCTAAAAAGGAAAGTCTGAGACCAAAGACATCTCAAAGTTGGATCCTAGTGGTGAAAACAGCTTCATGAAACAAGGAATGGTTTCTAACATCCAATGCATTGAGGTATATGAAAAATAAGAAGGAGTGAATATTGAAGAGGTTGCAAAAAAGTTAGTAGAGGATAGGGTCACCTGAATTCAAGATTTTAACATATCCCTCAAGGTAATTTACCAGGAAAATGGAGCCTTCTATGTAGCACTTATTCTTGCCCATGAGCTGTTGAGAACTGTAATATGCAAATGTATATGATAGCAATAAAATCCTTTTTATTCAATACCATATGAGTTGAGTCTTTAAATTTTAATAAAAATGTCCATTCTTCTAAATACTGGTATCACTCAATTTATGGAGTCACTGAGTTTTAATAATATTGGCTACACAGGAGAAATGTGTAAAATATGCTGCTCTTTGATTGGCATATGAATATAACTCTGATATGATGAAGAAAGCCAAATATTTGCTTCTAAACTGAGTTGACAACTTATCAAGAACTGCATTTTGATATTGACAAGTCCCATATTATGCTGAGCAATATAGTGTAGAGGCATTTTAATAGTTGCCAGCAAGATCAAATTGTTACTTGCCTGGTCAAATTTTCTTTTAAACCACTGAGTTTATTTTGAAGAACTTTTTCCTTCTTTTCCACCATATTTCCAACTCATTTCCTATTCCCTCATTATTAGTTTCCTACTCTGAAAACAGACATTGTTACACTCATTTATCAGCACTTAAGACGTTTTCTAGGTCCTGTTTACTAATGATTACGTGGATTAGCTTGGATCTCCCAAGAAACAGTTGCCAAGATGAGAACAGATATGCTGGAAAAAGCAGAGAAAGCCTTTAGATTGGGATGAAGTTTTGACCCCTGTGAAAGAGGAGGGAATGGAGGAAGGATGATGTAGAAATAGTCTCGAACTGCAATGCAATTCCATCAAAATTTTGGCTAAAACATTGGGGAATATTCAGGTGGAAGGTGCCCTTTGGAAGAGTCCCACATTTTGCTGGAATGATCCTGCCCTAGTACCACTGTCATGCTCATTCATAAGCTGGGTTTTGGAGCAAATGTAGCAGTGGATCCAGTGGAACAGCAGCTGGGACTGTCAGCCAGTTATGTTGCCTGCCGTGAACACTCCAAGCAGCGTATTTTCATGGTTAGGAGAAGGTGCTTCCAGGATCAGAAGCCATTTGTGATTGCCCTCTTTCACTTCTTGCCATGCCCTGAAATTTTCTCCAGTAGCTCCATCTGAAACAGGTATGCACGTCAGATCAGTTCTGCCCTGTGTCCCTGGTACTCTTCAGGTCACAGGGCAGGTTATAAACAGATTCTAGGCGTAAGGCTTGTAGTCTAGCACATTCATCAGAGAAGACGTTGCTATTGAGTGTGGGGGAAGAGGTAGATAAGGAACAGGTCTTAATTTGATTATAGAGAATAAAATAAACCTTCTCTATATACCCGCCCATGACACTCAAAGCAAATTCAATTTGTGGAAGGCCTCTTACTTTTGTTTTGAGAGCAACAATTTTGTTGCTCAAAGTCTCCAGATTATTGTGATATTTTCCTCCTCTGATCCTGTGCATACACAATGAGTGCAAATGCGGCCTGTACCATTCTTTCTTCACCTCTTAATGCTTGTGTGATATGCAGGGTTTGTTTTCAATGGGAGCTGCAGGCTGCAGATACTCTTGCCTTGTGTGCGGTTAACATCCAGGGGCGCTCAAGGTTAATTAGAAATGGTAATAGGTTTAATCATGATGAACTCATTTGGTGTTGATGTGGATGTCACCTGTAATTCCATAAAAATTCCATTGTCATTTAGCATTAATTAATGTCCACTTATCAACGAGTGTTACAGCAAATTAGTACAGAAGTGACAAGTTATGTGCTTAAGAAATGCTTAAGGGGAAAAAACAGCATTTACTGGGTCATTTTAAAATATAACAGACTGAGACATCTTTATTATTGAAAATATGAGATTAAAATCAGGTAAAGTGGTAATAATTAGTCAAGACTTTTGATAAGAATTTGTCTGAGAACTAATGGGATTACAGCAAACGTTAGGAATATAGATTTGCTTGGATTACCATTTTTTAACATAAATGACAGAGAAGAGATGGAACTGTTCTTATTACACTATAATGAGAGAAGCTGCTGAATTTTCAATAATCATCATCATGAAGCTGTGGTCTTATTCATGTAAAATAAAAGTATTTTTCTCCATATGTAAAAATGCTATTAGCCATATTTGAAGGCATTATACTCAGATACCATTTTTCCATTTCTGTAAATGACAACCATTAAATGCAATTGTAGCTACATGACAAGACTATTTTTATTACATCAAAAGGAAGAAAGGGATTATAATGAGTTTATTCAAAGGTGTGATTTGCCATTTTTTCCCCCTTATCAAGGCGCAATACGGGAAAGCTTTAAACCTAAACACTGAGACCTGACCTCATATTTGAATAAGCTAATGTGATCTGGTGTTCTTTGGGAAGTACTGAAACCTTTCTTTTGTATCCAGAAATCCCAGGAGAAATTTTGGCTTTTAGGCGGTCAGATTCAAGGTTCCATTTCTTTTCATCATTTTCCCTTTTATCATTTGGCAGTTCTTGACAGCTTAGAGGGTCTTCTAGGTGTCCGTGGCATGCAGTACAGTATGGAGAGGAATTTGTATAAAGAGTTTCTTTCATATTACCTAGATCTTTAAAGTCATGTTACAACTGTGCTGAAAGCTTTCTTCTCAGAGAGACTAATTACTATAAATGCAAAAATGGAATTCATACTTTAGAGAAAAATGTTGAACTATCGAATTTTTACTGAAGTGTTTCTTGGATTTCAATTATGAATTTGGTTCTATTAATTTATATATGTTCTTAAACTTTGTAAATGATTTTTTAACTCAGAACTTATTAAAGTTCTGTAGCATTCTTCTAGATTCATTCATTAAGACAGTTTTAGTTTTATAGACTTATTTTCTTTGACTTTGAAGATGTATTTTTCCCCTAACCATTCAATGATGATGGCATAGATGCTCAGGGGAAAGAAAAGATAATGATAACATAACAAAATAATTGACAGTAAACATTGGGTTTGGAATATATCTTTGTTCCTATAGTTATTTAAACATGGTAGATAAGACTGGCACCACCCTTCCTTAGTCAATGGAGATACAAAGTAGATTTGTGTGTGTGTGTGTGTGTGAGCAAGATTAGCCCTGAGCTAGCATCTGTTGCCAATCCTCCTCTTTTTGCTGAGGAAGATTGGCCCAGGGCTAACATCCGTGCCCACCTTCCTCTACTTTATATAGGACCACAGCATGGCTTGACAAGCAGTGAGTCGGTCCATGCCCGGGATCCGAACCTGCAAATCCCGGGCATCCAGAAGCGGAGCTCATGAACTTAACCACTACACCACCAGGCTGGCCCCCAAAGTAGATGTTTTGATGGGAGCATCACGGGTGACTGAGCTAGGGGTTCCCTGAAATAAGAGAACAGGTCATTCTTGTCTACCTCTGACTTCTCAGTCCCCAATATGGTGCCTGGCACTGACGAGGTGCTCAGTAAGTGTGTGTTTGTATTCTGAATGGAAGTGGAGGTGGGTTCAGCATCCCATGTAGTAACATGGCATTTAAGCATTGAACTGTCCTTAACTGTAATATTTTCCAATCTCTATTAATTTCCCCGTGAAAACATCAATTATCTCTTTTGCTCATTTGTCTGGTGATTAGCATTGTTTTCAGTATTTTTGAATGCTTAGATGAATAAATTAATGAATCTAACAATGTGGTGAACTATTCTTTTTTAAATGAGGTATTATATATAGTAAATTGCACAAACCGTAAGTGTACAGATTAATGAATATTTACATATGTTTACACTCCTGTAACCACCACTCAGAACGAGATACAGAATATTTCCATCACTCTGATAGGCTTCTTCTTGTCTTCACTCAGTCAACCAGCCCCTAAAATGTGATCACTGCCACCACAGAATAATTTTAAACATAGATTAGTTTGAGTTCATACAAATGAAATTGTGTGTCTGGCTTCTTTCCTTCAATGTTGTTTCTTAAAGATTCATCCATGATGTTGTATGTAGCAGTAGTCCATCCTTTTTCAACAGTTTAGATTCTATTTTATAAATATACTACAATTTATTTATCTATTTCATTGTTTTTCCCAATTTTGGGTTATTATATATAACATTGTTAAGATAGTTTTGTTCATGTACAAAATGTGGTCACAAGTATTAATTTCTGTTAGATGTATACCTCAGTGTGAAATTACTGGGTCAGGTTTTATATGTATGTGTGTGTACGACTATATGTAACTATATATAGTTTTATATAACTATGACTATATCTATATCTATAGATATAAATAGCTCCAATTACCCAAAATAATTGAACTACCAATTTCTACTTCCAAAACTCAAGTATGTAAGTGCTAGTTTTCCATATACTAAGCAACACTTGGCATGGGCAGTCTTTTCAATTTTCCTCATGGTGTAGGAGGTGGGTGATATCTCATTGTAGATTTTATTTGCATGCCTGCATACATGCATGAATCAATCAAATATATCTTCCAAAGAAGTGAGAACTATTTTTGAACACTCCCAGTAATTAGAAACTCAATTACCACTATATAACTTTTACTTAAGAAAAAAAAAAAAACTACTTTATATTGTAATAAAATCTTCCAAGTATGCTTTACCCAATACCACCAATATATTTCTTTGTGGGGTGTTCCTAGAATGCTCCTAATTGAAACTATGACTAATAGTTGCTCAAATAAAATTTTAGATCTATCTCCTTCAGTTTGCTTTGGATCCTCCTCCTCTCTGTTCTTTGTTATTTTGTACTTGTGTTTATTGAGGGGCTTGGCATTCTGTATTATAATTAATTCTCTGTTTATTTATCTGGCTTCTCCATCAAACTGTGAGTATTATGCAGGTAAACATCATGTGTTATTTTATGTTTGCATATTCTGTGTCTTGCAAAGTATTTGGCATGATAAAGGCTCCAAAAGTTTTTGTGCAATGAATGATCATCAGGTTCATTAACTCTCCCCTTTACCTTGGAAAAGCTCTCTGCCTGTATGTAAAAAAGAGGAAAGAGAGGGAGCTGTAGGTAGGTGATAGATAGCTAGATGGATAGATAGATAGGATGGGTATGAGAGAGAGAGACCACAACCTTAATGTCTCATAGTCTTATTAAATTCCCCCCATATCCTTGTGCTAAATCTCCCATCCCACCTTGATTGATAGGGTGACCTATAATTTATCATCCAAATCAGGATACTACTGAGAGTGAAAGGGGCATTTTAAGATGAGATGTTGGGACAAGAGTTATAATCTATTTCACATAAAAAGGGCTCAAATCTTATGTAGTTTGTGCTTAAGCAAATTTGAGTGGGTTTCTAGTCCTTATACCCCAAATACCCTTGTAAGCTGTAAATATTTCCTTGATACTGTATGATCCTCTAGATTCTTATAGAACCATAGTATCTCAGAACTGGAAAGACTTTTATTTTGCTGAGGAAGATTAGCCCTGAGCTAACATCTGTGCCAATCTTCCTCTTTTCAGTATGTGTGTCGCCATTACAGCATGGCTGACGAATGGTGTATGTCCACACCCAGGATGCAAACCCATGAACCTGGTCCACTGAAGCAGAGCGCCCAGACTTAACCACTATGCCACGGGGCCGGCCCCAGAATGGAAAGACTTTTAAGAGTTTTGTTGTATAAATCACAAGAGGACACTAAGATGAAAATCACACAACCCCATATCCTGTCAAAGATAAATTATTAAGGATTAATTGAATACTCCATTCTGATGATACCATTGGATTCAATTGCATATCCCATGTGAAGTTTTATGACATTCAAATGTACAGGTGTTCCTACCTAAGATGTCTGCTAAGAATATAAAGTGTAAGAATCTTATAAGACCTAGAAAATGTTGAAAAGCAAGGGGATGCATTTTATGAGCTTTCTCTTAGAGCTAATAATTGAAAATTAGGAATATGCCAGGCTTTGTGAAACAGTCTAAGAAAGTGAATCCAGGAACATAGTCTAAAGTCCAGGTTTATATATTTTGTAAATGCTGGAAAAAAAAAAAGAGGTGTGAGGAGTTCCTTTGGAGCAGAAGGAATAAGGTCGTTGGTATGCAAACTTCTTCTCACACCACAGCCAGACAGAGTAGGTGTTGAGGGAAGCTCTAGAGAGGACAAATGAGAGCTGGAACCTTGGGAGCCTTTAGCATGGGAAAAAGTATTCAAAGAACCTGGACTAGGAAAGAAATATCCCTGAGACTAGACATGGGAGCCTTAAAGTTTCCCCAGCTGTCCTCATTTGTACCATGAGATCACTGGCTACCCAGGCAATTTCATCCAGAACTCATCCACATTTGTTGTTCCTTCCTGACGACCCCTCAGAAACCCACATCTTCAAAAGCCTTATAACACATTAGTTTTCTGTGTATTTTCTCTCTAGATGGAACTCTCAAGGTGGAACTGTTTGGTAAACACCTTATTTCTGTGCACATAACACCGTGAGGAAAACATTATAAGGGCTGAATAAACCCTGCTGAATAAGTGGAAAAATAAATGAATGAATTCTCCCAATCTGAGTATTTATTTCTGTTTATCATCAAAAATTTAAAGAACAGATAATTTCTAAATATCTTTAACATTTGGTGTGCCAATATTCTCTAGGGAAGTTTTAAGATATACTTTCAAAGGCTAAAATTACTTGCTTTGATCAAAAAAAATTATGACATTGAAAGCCCTCTGTTTCCATTTTACATTTACTGTATTAACATTAAAACCCTGGTAGTTATAAGAAAGCATTAGAGAGAC
This sequence comes from Tapirus indicus, assembly GCA_031878705.1. Classification (NCBI taxonomy): domain Eukaryota; kingdom Metazoa; phylum Chordata; class Mammalia; order Perissodactyla; family Tapiridae; genus Tapirus; species Tapirus indicus. Next base: position 22,466,630 of record CM062927.1, on the reverse strand, counting down.
TATTTTAAAGGAAGTATTTATGATTGAATGGGAAATGATCGGAGGCAGAAATTCCAAATAACCCTATAGTGTTACTGCACTTACATAAATTGTCACTAATTTTGAACAATGGGTTTTTTTATGTGCACGACACCCTATCCTCAAACGCTGAGTATTATAAATAGCCTTTCTATAATGATACAGAGATTATAGAGGAGTTTCTCATGCAGTATTTCACTGATTTTCAAATATTTTTTAGGAGGAAATAAATGTTTCCTCACAAGATTTTGCTGTTCTTGAATCTATTCTGTGATTCCAACAATAAAATAGAGTCAAAATGGAGTTACTCTGGACAGAAAAAGACTGGGGATCCTGAGGCCCCAATCACTTGGCCTTGTTCCCACCCCCTCAATGAATTGGGAGATGCTTCCAGTAAACCCTGGGGCTCTGTGGAACCCAGTTTGAATGCCATTGTAACAAGCCTTTAAGGATCTGTTTTATTGAATATCAAACGAAGTCAGAGAGATTAAACAAATTGCTCAAGGTCATAGGACCTATATGTAGCGGGGGCAGGATAAATCCACATATTCAGACACTAACTCTCATGTCCTTCCTAGTTCACCAAAATTGGCTATGAAAACCTTAAAGGGAGACTACTCAACCTTCCACTAGAGAGGCAAGTCATCTCTATAGTACATCTGTAAAATCACTTTTTCCTCCTCTTTCCATGTTCACTACTCTAGAGAGGTGAGCACTTTTATTGAGCAAGTTTTTTTTCTCCTTCATTTCCTTTCTAAAGAAGTTATTCCTGGGAGGAAGCATTTGACTATTTCTCCTTTTAAACTTATCTCTCTCTAAGGCAAAAGATACAGGTAGATAGATGACAACAAAACATTCATTAGTCATATTTTCTGTTCCGGCTTGGGAATTGGTTTAAAAATCCCTACTAACACGAGGCATCCCTAATGGATTCTTTTGGGCCATTTGCACACAGACGCCACGGCTTCCCTTAGGCTTTCAGTTTCCATGCTGTATGTAGGCAAGTCACGTCCTGCAATTTCTGTTCTCTATCTTGGCTAACCTCTCTACCTACTATTAGCCGTAAAGTAAGCTTGGCTTCTCAGTGGCAGCTGGTTTTCTTCAGTTGGAGAGGGAGGATTAATTGGAGGAGGAGCAGAGGAGAGGGAGTAAAAAGTACCATTTTGTTTCATGCAAAAGTCATACCCTTCACCCTAGTGAAAACACTAATAACTGACACATAAATTGATACTTAAAAATCTTTGATACTAATAAATCTCCACATGGCATCTACCATTTGTCCTCCATTGGTCAGAACCTGGATGAAGACGGTAAACAACTGACATTACTTATCATGATACCATTCCTATGATGCCTTCACAAATAAAATCAAACAATTATTATAATATGTGCAGCAGAGAACCCTAATATATGAGTATTCTACTAGGAATGAATTTGCATTTTGTTTACTGTTTTTAGCAAGAGAGATCACCAGCAGTATCAAGTCAAAGGCAGAGATAGAAAATGACCTTTAAAAAATACTTTGCTTGTTCTTTCAAGAAGTATGTAAATCATCTTTTATTTTAGTTGCATATCTATTAAGTTAGTAGGCTTAATATTCCCAGAATATATGTAAAGTAGGTTGAAGGAACTATCCCTCTTTCTGCAAAGAATAAATTGAATAATAGCTTTATTTATGTCGAAAAGAGAAAACTATGAGCTAGCCCTGATGGCCTAGTGGTTAAAGTTTGGCAATCTCACCACTTCGGCAGCCTGGGTTCACTTCCCGGTCACAGAACCACAACACCTGTCTGTCAGTTTCCATGCTGTGTCAGTGGCTCACATAAAAGAACTAGAAGGACTTACAACTAGGATATACAACCATGCACTGGGGCTTTGGGGAGGGGAAAAAAAAAGAGGAAGATTGGCAATAGATGTTAGCTCAGGGCAAATCTTCCCTGCCAAAAATAAACCCACAAGACTACGTCCTAGGAAAGAGTTCTTTGATGATTGTAGCAGTTTGCATCTGCCTATATCTCACTGTCACACTCTCATTTCATGTCATGCTACCAACTTACAACTACCAGCACCTGCAGCTTCTTTCCTGAGTGGCTATGGGAGCCTGCTCTACTATATGCATGGCAGAATGAGGGTGCTGGAGTATGATCACTACCAATGGCTGACAAGAGTTGGTATATAAATAGCTCCTTTGCCCCTTAAATTAGAAAACTCTGAAGCAAGAATTGGCACTCTTTACTAGAGTTCTGTAATAGAATTAAGTTCTAGTTATCTAGAGTGGTAACTTGCTTGATAACACACCCCATTTTAGCTTCCCCCTTTTTCTGCCTCATTTTCCTACACTCCCACCAATGTGTCTTGGACTCACTTTTGAATAGGCTACTTGCATTAAGGTCCTTTTTTGTAGGGTCTCTTTCTGAGGCACTTCAAACTAAACAGAGGTTAAATGCTTCATAATCAAATTTTAAGGCTCATGGGTTCTTGTTCACCAGGGAAAAACAGGGAGCACTGGTGATTCTAGGATTTTTGAAGGAGGAGCCCTTGTTACCTGGGTCCAGAATGGGAAATACCTGTGTTTATATCCTGATAGAACAGTTAGCAAGGGTTAGTAATGGTGGCCCCACATATAGCTTATGCATATCAGGGTGCGAAGTCCTCTTGATTGAACTTAGAATGGGGAGATCAAATTGCTTGGAAAACACATGCAAATTTATTCTTTCCAGAACTCTGGATAGCAGCTAGAGCAGAAGGCTCAACTTGCTGCCATGAACTGAACTTAAACTTCTAAGACGTCGTTATTCTCACGCAGATAGCCAAGACCAATTTGGCTTGTAGCTGCTTTTAATAAGACTAAGAGTAGGGGGTAGGAAGTCAACCTCATGGAGAGGTTTCTACCTGGGAATATACTAATCTAGTGTTTGTGGATGTCATGGAATTGAGACATTTCTCCAAGCCTCTGCTTTCCACACTAGACTTGCCAAGGACAGTATACACTGTCATTCTCATCATACCAAGAAAGGACATGATACGTTGATACATCTGAAGACACCTGAAGAGAGCTCATGAATCTCTGTATGCATGATGGTAATAGGGAAGGATAATGGAAATTAGGAACTTCTCATTATTATCAGCACTTTGTCGACTGAGGCTGGACGGTCCTTGGCATGTACATAGGACATGATCTGGCTCCAATCAAAATCCTTCCATGCACCCTTCTTGCTCTAAATTCTAGTGACTCTGAACCACTTACTGTTAATAAACTTCTCTTTTATTCCTTTGATAATTTGCATTTAATATAACTTCCTTTATTTATATCAAAATTATGTAGAGGGGCACATTTATTTATTTAAAATTTCCCAACTTATATTTATTCAAAGTTTCCCAACTGGCAGTCAACCTCTATCTGAAGTCATTTTCAGCTACTTACATCAAATATTTATTGAGCACTTACTATATGTCAGTCACTGATTTATGCATGAAGGATAGAGAAATGAAAGTAGACAAGGACCGTCAGTTTACAGAGCTTACATTCCAGTGGTATAAATTAACAGATAGTTACTATTAAAGATAGTATAGACAAAAATGAAATGGACACGAAATGACCAATATTCAAGCCAAAGAAAACTCCCTCTAGGTCTTATTATTGTCAACTTTCTTGATAAATATTGTCCATATAAATTACATTAGTCTAAATTAATATAATTATTAGTTTAAAATTAACTAAGTATCAAATGCTATATTAGGATATGCAGATCATGGCCTAGCTTCTGTCAAAGATCTTGATCTACCATCATCCCCTTAAGCCTTACATTCCCTCTAATCTGAACCAATTCCAGTTCCTAGAACAATTTCTTTTATGCCTCTCTACCTTACACTTGCTATCCCTTCTGTTTAAATGCAGTGATGCCCCTTCAACTGTTGTCTTTCTGGGAAACTACTATTCAATCTTCAAGACACAAATTAACATTACTTATTCGATTATGTATCAATTACTGCCTCAGACATACAGTTCCATTTCCTCTGTCCTCTAAGCACTTGCCACATCCCTAGCTCCAATCACACTACTCATTGCATATCTCACCACAGCATATGCAACACTGATTTGCAGTTATGTACAAGTTTTCGTTCATTATTAGTCTGTGAGTGTTTTAGACCAGGACTTCTCAAACTTTAATGTTCATGTGGAATTACAACGGGATCTCATTAAAGTACAGATTCTACTTCAATGGGTCTATGGTGAGGTCTGTGATTCTCAATTTCTAGCAAGCTCCCAGGTGATGCTGATATTTGATGCTATAGGTGCCTGGACCACACTTTGAATAGTGATGCTTTAAAGGTTACTTGTTCTTTGTATCTTTACTGCCCGGCATGGAATCTGGCACTTCATAGGTACACCAGTGTTTGTGTGTAAATGGTTTGATCCACACGCTGTTATCCTTTCATATAACTCCAGTACCAAATTGTAATGCTCCTTGGACTTCTTTATTTTCTCTGCAAGACTTCTTTGAATATTGTATGTCTATGGGGCTTTCTATAATTGTAAGTATATAAAATATGGCGGGGAAATTGTAGCTGAGCTTTGCAAGCTGACTGGTCAGAGTTGTAAATTAAAAGGTAAAATGTTTCTGACATATTTAACTTTTGAAGTACAGTAATATATTAAAGAAACACACTTACATATCCAGTACCATAATTAAATTTTAACTCATAAAAAATAATCAACTCCCTACAGGAACAGAACATTTTCAGTTAAAAAGCTACTTATCATTTCTATAGCCATACAATGTTGAACGTGCTGTTTGATCTTTTAACAATTTCATTTTAAAATATTCACAAAAGAGTGGTAATTAAATTACAGGGGTGCCATGGTAACCACTGCATTAAATATGCTTAGACCCCGTGCTCTAGCATTTTGGTAGGGAAAAGGGTATTCTTATTCTGTGACAATGACTAAATGTAGGTGTTTAGGTCAACCTTGACCAGTCTGCCAGAATAGGTAAGCATATCTGACTGAAGTTGAACCAGAGATGGCGGGCACCGCTCAGGTATAGAGGAATCCTACAGCAGAGTGGAAAGTGTATTGGACTGAGAAGCAAGAGTCTCAGTTCTAGCCCAGGCTCTGCTACTAACTAGCTGTGTGTTGCTTGGTAAATAGCTTACTTTCTCTGAGCTGCAAACTTCTCACGTGTAAAATGAGAAGGTTGAACATGGGACTGGATGCTCTAAACTCAACCTAGTCCTTTCCAATTTCATGCAATCTCTATGATTTAATGAGCACTACTGATTTTGATACACTTCAACACATATAGTGTCTGTATTAGTTTCCTAGGGCTGCATTACAAAGTGCCACAAACTGGGTGGCTTAAAACAAGAGAAATTTATTCACTCACAGTTCCGGAGATGAGAAATCCAAAACCAAGATGTTGGCAGAGCTGTGAACCCTCTGAAGCATCTAGAGAGTTGATGCACCTTTGCCTCTTCTGGCTCCTGGTTGCTCCAGGCTTTCCTCAGCCTGTGGTAATAAAAATCAGTCTCTGCCTGTCTCCACACGGCCATCTTCCCTTTGTGTCTCTGTCTTCTCCTCTTCCTATAGGGACACTAATCATACTGGGTTAAGGGCCCACTCTACTCTAGTATGATCTCATCTTAACCTAACTAATTATGTCTGCAATGACTCTATTTCCAAAAAGGTCATTTTTAGCCATTGGGGTTAGGACTTCAATGTGTCTTTTGGGGGTGCACAACTCAACCCATAACAATTTTCTGTTGTGAAATCCAAATTATATTGTGTTTCTTTATTCCAGGTTATAACCTGGTTACAAACTGCAAAACAAAACCATGTAATTCTTTGTGTCCTGTCTTAGTCTTTAATGCATTGTGCTGGGGGACAGAGGTATGTAGAGTGATTATACTACAATATCATGATGATAGTGCTATAATTTTAAGCAAGGATACTTACTCAGGGAACACAACAACATAATTCTTCAGTGTTTCACGAGCATGCATCAGATCATTGTGACCCACCTTACAGCAGTATCTCGAGCCACCTAGTCTCAACACAGCTAAGGTGTATAGTCCATGCCCTGTTGTCCACTCCCTACATAAGGCACCTGCTATAGGATCTCATGTCTCTGCTTTATTTTCTTATAGTTGTGGAAGGCTGCTCAGCCATGTCTAGGAGCAAGCTACAAGTAAGGAAGTGAATGCCTTCCAACAATGGGGAATGCGAATCAATGGATAAATGTCTATAGTCTGTCTTCTGATAAGACAACCAGAGCTAACCAGCTCGTAAATACACCATGCATTGTTTTTGTTTTTTTTTTTCTTCGCCATTTCCTGTTTCACTTTGCCATCTCCTTTACATCTACTTACTGGGGTCACTTCCAAAATAAACTATCTGCATGCAAAGGTCTATCTGCACATCTCAGGTCTGCTTTAGGGCAGTCCAAGTTAAGGCAGAGAAGCAAGTAGGTGGAAAGAATAGCATTTGCAAAGACCTTTAGTTGTGAAAGAGAAAGATACTGAAGGAGCTGAGAAGTCAGGTGTGACTGCAGCAAAGGTAATATAAAGAGGAGTACTGAGAGATGGGGCAGGATTATGAAGGTTCATATCTACTGCACTAGGAAGTTTTCAATCTTCATTTAATAGAGAATCATATAGGTTTCTATGCATATGGGAGCCTGATATAATCTGTGCTTTAGAACAACCACTCTGAGGAGATGTGGGAGGCAGGAAGACCATTTGGGATACTCTTGCAAGAGTTTAGTCATGAAACAATCAGGGCCCAAATTAAGGTAACGACAGTAGAGCCAGAACGGGAATGATAGAGAAAGGTCACACAAAGCTATTTCAGAGTAGATAGTATTTATTGATTGCATAGTTGTAAAAGATGGGAAGAGAGAGCTAGGGCTAGGACTGATTCCCAGGTTTTGTTTAACTACGTGGTTACCATTAAGCGAGGGAAGAAATGCCTGATGGAGCAACATGGTTGTCCAATTTAATTAGAGACAGTTTAGTTCAGTGTTTCTTAAGTTTTAATGTGTATATGAATCACCAGGGGACCTTGTTAAAATGTGGATTCTGATTCAGCAATTATGGACTAGGGCCTGTACTTCATACAAAGTCCCAGAGATATGGATGCTGCTGGTACTCAGTACACTCTGAGTAGAGCAGGTAGGAGTTCAAGACCCTACCTGTGAGTTTCAAATCCAGTCCTAGCTTGAGCATTTGCTCAAAAGCTTTATCCCTCTTAATTTTATTTCCTTCCAGCATTTACCTGATAGGGTCTTTGGTTTACTCTCCCATAAACCAGCTCCCAATTACTTTGCTGGTCCTTCCTTACTCTCACGTTTTCAGCAGTACACATCTCTTATTTTTGCAGCCAATATTCCGGTCACCTTTATCCTAGTAACCCTACCCTAAACTTCTTCTGATGATTCAGTTACACTAACTACCACACTCCCTGTTTAGTTATGCCAGTTTGGGTACTTTATATCCATTTCCCATTTTGGCAGAGTTACCGCTACTCATGGCCTTTCTATTAATTTCTCAGGATTGCATACTCTTTCAGTATTAGTGCATGAGTATAAACTCTGTTCTATAGACTTTCTCACTATTTTACATGTTGGCTTTTGCCTCAATTTCCCCTACCTCCCCTTGTTCATAGAGAAAATTTACAATGTGCACAACTTCTCCCATTTAAGAATAATTAAAACATAACTATCTAATTTGTTAGAAAACTCTTCAGGTCATAGAATCCCATGCTCATAATGCTTTCAAGGATTGGAGTCAACCACAGGAAGCTCAAGGAATCAAACAATTAATGAAAGGTAGCAGACTTTCACACCTATCCCTTCTCACTTTTGCTATACTCATTAAACAGGGTTATGTACAATGAGACTCATTTTTCCTGAGGAAAAAAATATGAGCTTTTTCCAGTCTCATATTAATATAATACCCATCTTTAGGCCCCTTTGTTTCCACATGTAAGAATATGTGGTGTCTTCCTCAAAATTTGGTGCAGTGGCTCTCAACTGGGAGTAGCATCCCTTACCCAGGAAGTGTTCGAAAATGAGTGTGGGCAGGATTTGAGTTGCTGCAATGACTGGCAAGGGGGATGCCACTGACATTTAGAGGGGAAATTCAGGGATGTTAAAAATTCTGCAATGCATATGGTGGTCCCATCCATAATACCATTTATTCCCCATTGAGAAATACAGCTAAGATATGATTACATTATACGCAAATTTGTATTATGTGACTTTGAAGGGGAAAAGGTACTGTATTAATAAATTGTCTACTTAGGGGAATAATGTAAAATAATGAACATAACTGTTCAAATAAAAAAAATTGAAAAAAATTTTTCCAAGCAAAGAGACAAAGGATTGTATATTGTTTTACCAGAATCACCACATGGCAGTGCTGTATTCATTGGAAAGAGAAAATTCCAGCCGTGCTTCTCAGGATATATCTTGAATTACGCAAACTTTGGATTGTGGGAATTTTTAAGATCATATCGCTCACATCTCTTCTATTTACCTTTTTATCATCTGCATTAATAGGAATGATAATTTCCTTATCTGATCCATAAAATATGTTTTACTTTACACATTTGATGTGCAATGTTATATACTACAGAGAGGAGGCAGAGAATCAAACCAAGTTCTTGGAAGACTGAAATGGCTAGAGCTGTCTGATATTTGGATAACTTAATTGGTGATGTTGTAAATCTTTAGATGTCAAGAATTCCTAAGAAAGTACATATTTGAGTAGTAATTCCCAAGAAACAGACATCAAAAACCTCCCCTTCTGGCTCTACTGCTTGAGGATCTCATGGTTTAATAAGTTTGGGAATTATTATGGGGCTCGAAGTAGGAAGATACTGAAGATAGCATGTAAAGCTTTTATTCTGAGATTTAGGATGGAGATATATTTCAAATATCAGAATGTCAATTAAAAAAAAAATCCAAGATTCTGCAAGTCAAACAGGTTCTCTCCTCTCTATATTGACCTAAGGGGTCATAGCTTTAAAGAGGACAGTTGTAGCAAAAACAGTCAAGTCCATTACCTCTTCTTAACCATCTTTATATAACTTATTGTAGAATGCATGTCAGGGTGAAGGCATGAGAAGATAGTTGCAAAGGGAGGGGTAAATAATTATAAGGGAACAAACATTGGATGTAGAGTAAAGTAGACAAACTGAAAATCTGTCTCTGCTTCTTCTAAACTATATGATTATGCAATTTAATATTTCTGAATATATGTTTCCTTAGCTGTAACATCGAGATAATAATACTTTATCCGATCAATTGTATTGCTTGTTAGGAATGTTTAAATCAGGCAAACTGGGTGAAAGCAGCTGAAATTTCACTTTCTACATAGCAGGCACTCATAATTGTTGATTCTTAGTAACATGCCACATTTTAAAAGTGTTTAGAAAGACTAAGTTTTATTTGAATTGAATGTTGTAGCACATTGGGGTTTTTCTGTCAGATTTCTGTTCAATTTAGAAGCAGTTAATTATAGTAAGAGAGCTAAAGGTCTTTGAGGCATAACATACTGTCTATGTGTGGTCTACAAACAACTTGCATATCCACTGGTGACCAAATGCATTCCTCACAGAGGATGAAGTCTATCATGCTAAATGAATTTCAATGAAATCTGCGTCTCGGGCAGAGCTCACAGCAATATCTGATTTTGTTGCATCAAACACAAAAGTCACCAGACTAGCTGAGAATACAGAAGCTAGGTGTTTGATCATGATTTAATGTTCAGACATATATTCCCCGGGCCTCCCCTCTTCCACCAACATTGTCAAATAAATAAGATAATCAGGATTATTTAAATCTTAGGGACTGGTTCTTCTCAGAAGGCCCCAATTATGGGGCATCCATGCAAATTCCTGGGATTGGTAATTTCTATTATTTTTCCTCCCAAACTTAAACATTTATTTTTTCCTTCCTATTAAGCACAAAGAGATGAAATCATTCAGCATAGTCAAAGTAAAGTACTAACTGTGCTTTTAGGGGGAAAAGCAAGGAGATTGAAAACCATAAATTAAGCACGAAACACTTAGAGCTTTATCACTTCTATTAGGTAAACAGAATAAATATTGTTGGTGTAGCATTTCGCTGTTTACAGATCATTTCTTACACTTTACTCCCCATGAAGAAATTAGGACTCACTATTATTTCTATTTTATAAACTAGGAAACCAGGGTCCAGAACAGCTAAGTGAACCTGTCGATATCTTTAAATGCCCCATAATGCTTTTCGTTTCAAGGTCTTAACACAGGCTGTTTCCTGTACCTGGAGTTTGCACTTGTTCTCCGATCTCCTGTTCCTCTTTGCATAGTTACTGCCTTCTTAGCCTTCAGATTTATATTTAAACATCACAGTCTCAGAAAGCCATAAATTCCTGTGTACCACAATGGTTTTACATCTTCCATATTTACACAGTCACATAATACTTTTCCTTCAATGTGCAATTATGCCACATCATTACATCATTATTTGAATATATATTCTCCTTTCACTTATAAGCTCCATGCGTTAAAGAATTCTATGTCTTATTATCTGCTGCAGCCCAGGGCCCAAATTAGTGTTCAGAACATAACAGATGCTCAAAAAGTATTTGCCGCATAAACAAAGGGAACTTAAAATCACATAATACTAGTCTTATTGACATGTAGTTGAATTAATAGAACTTTGATGGCTTTTTCCATTTAGATCTTAAGAGAATCATAATGCTGGAGTATGCTACTGTCAATTCTTTACCGGGCCATCATTTGAGAAAGATAATTAATGCATGCTACAATTTAGAAAAGCACTTTCTCATATCTTATCTCATTTTAAAATTCTGTAAAACAGCTAGAAGGATACAGGAAAGTAACTACGACTGACTTTTTAGATGAGGAAACTGAACTTTAGAATATTAGTGCTTGTGGTGTGTGTGTGAGAGAGAGAGTGAGAGAAAGAAAGAGAGAATATTTCCTAGAGCAAGCTCAAATATCTAACAAACAAAATCTTCATCTCCTTCATACTTCAACCTTCTCTTTTCATGAATAAAGATGTAACTGAACATGAATCTTTATCGCTAAAATAATGTCTTAACAAATTTCTCTCTGATCGTGGGTAGGAGATTAATTTGCTTTGCTCCAGGGGCCAGGAAAAGCTGGTAAAAGTTCACCAACTGGTTGGCGAAGAAGTTGCTAGTTGCTCCTCAATTCTCACTCTCTGCCACTTTCTCAATGATGCAACCACGATGTTAGTTGATCACACGGACACCCAAAATGAAGACTATACTTTTCTTATACCTTATAGTCAGTAATGTAAGTTATGATAAAATGGAATCTAAGTGGAATGTGTAGTGCTTTCAAAGTGAGTGTACATTCCTTCTCTCTTTCCGATTCTGGTGGCTGGAGCTTGCACAGATCTTAGCAGCCCTAGACTCTTTACTTTCTCCCTACTTTTTTAAACCTAGACTCCTTTTGAAATAAGTTAATAAGATTTAATCTTGTTTAGCCTTGTTTTTACTTGCAGCTTGACCTAAATCTAATGACAGAAGAGTTAATTGTGAAATAAAGACCAGAGCATGCCCAAACCAAAGTATGAGGAAAGACTTATGGGCGGGAATTGTGTAGCAATATCTGAAAACAATGATTCATTTTTCTAGAACATATGGTGTCTAGCTGGAGATGAGGCTACAAAGGTAGCTTTGGGTCAGGAAGTGCCTATTCAGCCATGGTAAGGAGTTTAGACCCTAAATATAACTCGCTGTCATAAATAGACTCTAACTTGCAATGAGAATTAGAGTTCTGTCTCATATAATGGTGGAGGATTTCAGGGAGGTTGTAGCAATATCCTTCTGATCTTGACATACGACTCTCTTATATCATTCAGCCCAAAGGAGGATGTCTTTATTCTTTCTTGAAGTGCAGACGTTGTACAATTGTGCTTGCTTGCTAGAAGCTGACATGAGAGTTAATTGTTATTTATATTTGATAGCAATCCAAAAATCAATCTGATCCCACTGCCTCTGCTCTTGCGTGGCTACAGAGAATGTGGCACACAGGAAAAGTCTAATTTAAGAAAGGCACCTCTCAGAATATTGAGCACCTTGCCCTAAGGATATCATCAACCCTGGAGATTTAGTCTCCTGATGTAATATGTCTAACTTGTCTCATTCACTGACTATGTTGACATGTAATGCATGGCAGAAGAATAGAAAGTGAAGGAAGTTGCAGAAATTTTTATGACTTATCGACAGCGTATTCAGTGCTGTACAAAACCAGGAAGAAAGGTCTTTTCAACTGGGACTAAGAACTGTGAACAATCATGAAAGAAAATAATATGTTTGGACCACTGTGCTCGTCTTGAAACTGATTATCCAAAGATGTGCATAAGATTTCCTTCCTCGGAAAATAAATACTCTCCAGGGAACTTCACATAAAGTGAGAATGGCCCTTCATATGGCGGAAACATGCTAGGTTGCTTCATTGGCACGATAAAACATCTTCCTTTTTCTCATTGTCTATGTATCTGAGAGCCAAAACATATGCAGCAAGTGGCTGGAGTTGGCCTTAAGATGCTATAGATGGGGGTGGAGGGGTGATCTACTAATACGTGGAATACCAAGTTTAAAAAATAGTAGAAGAAGAAAATATTCCTGGAGAGGAGATTGCTTCTCTAGGGATATTTGTGGTTCCTATTGACTGAACTTTTCTTGCAGTTCCAGTTAATATACTGGACTTTGTGCTTCCTAGTCCACTTATCCCCATGAACAAGAATTCTCTTTCAGTGTTTGGTAATCACTTACAGGCTCATGTGAAAGGCAAAGGAGGGGGAAGTAAATCATTTCTGTTTCTTCCTCTGTCATGGAATCCCTGACTCTTCTATACTAAATTAACTCAAGGAATTCTTTTCTGTGTGTGTGAGGAAGATTAGCCCTGAGCTAATGTCCAGTGCCAATCCTCCTCTTTTTCCTGAGGAAGACTGGCCCTGGGCTAACATCTGTGGCCATCTTCCTCTACTTTATAAGGGACACCACCACAGCATGGCTCAACAAGCGGTGCATCGGTTAGCACCAGGGATCTGAACCTGTAACCCCGGACCACTGAAGCAAAGCATGGGAACTTAACCATTAGGCCACCAGGCCGGTCCTAACTCAAGGAATTCATAACACCTCATACCTATGATCTTAGACTTGGCCATGAATACCCTCTGTCAAATACGGTTCTTGAAAATAAGTCTGATTTTCTTTTAAATTGGTTTATGACCTTGAGCTTCCCCAATCTCAGCAGTAAACTTCAATTCAGTGACTCCAATTTCAGTTGTTTCAATTTCAATTCAGTAGCAATGTCTTGAATATTTCATATTCAAGTACTATTTTAAACATCCCTAGTACTGGTAAATTCTGGAATTGCAACTGGCTGCTGTTAACTTTTAAAACTTCACCTGACACTCCCAAGATAAGAATCAGCCATTATCACTACATCACAATATCAGGTGACATGAAGTGCGTGGTCTCTTCACAAGTCACACACCATCATATCAAAACCTAGAGACAGCGTCAGTGAATAGCAGCTAATGATAGGGCCATTATAGCAACTGAAGATTGAGAGAGTCTAAGAAGTAAAGCTAGAGATGTAGACTTCCCACAGGTCAGAAATAAGGGAAGAATCAGAAAACAGGAACTCTAGAAATAGCTTATGACAAATTGAGGAAAAAACATAGTAAGTAGTAGAAGTGTTAGATTAGAAAGCAATGTAGTTTGTCAAAAGCCAAGTGAACTATAAAAAAGGATAAACAGAAAAGCATTGGCAGCAATATGACCTTAAAAACAGTCAAGTTCTGCCTTTGCCAGAAAGACTCTTATATAGATTCTAGTTGATTGAAGCCAATGTCAGAGCTTGCAGTGGGGGTAGTTAAACTCTATTAGGAAGGTGGTAAGTTTATTAATAGGATTGGATAGGGTCGTAAGGGCTTAGAGCTAAAAGTCCAGTTCTGATAAAAAACTTTCAGACTTCCTTTTAATGAGACTCTTTATTCAAAGGTGCTACTAAGGACAAGCACTATTCTGAGCATAGCAGTAACAAAGGTAGTTAAGAAACAGGTCCTAAAATACAGGAGCTAATAGTCTAATGGAGAAGAACTCAGGGAAGTAATTTATTATTAGCAAGGGATTTTTTGTGATCACATTTTTGATTTAGGAATATTCCTCAGAAGTTATTATACAGTATGCTTTTGTGACACATCTAAGTGGAGAAGGCAGCAATAATAATATTGGCTAGAACTAATAAGGCCTTGACTTAAGGCATGTCAGATTTGTGTGTGTGTGTGTGTGTGTGTGTGTGTGTGTGTGTGTGTGTGTGTATGTGTGGTGCGACATTTGAAAACCATTATGGGATTAAGTTGACAAGATAGAGAGAGAAAAAAGAGAATTACACCATGGTTTTGGTATCAAAAAATGGCTGAGAGCATTATCTGAAATAAGGGGCAAAAGAAAAGGGGGGATTTCTTTTGTGTCAGAGGCAGAAGGAAGCAATTCTGAGTAGCTGAAGTCTATAATGTCTCAATTATCTGTTGTCTTTATATAATTGTCAGAAAGATGGACATGTCAATCATGTTTGGTCCATGTGGCTAGTAGAACAACTCAGGATGAAAAATATCCCTCCATTTGTTGCCATTAGTTAACATAAGGGAATTGATTCATCTATCAATTTTCCTTTGTTGGTCTGATAAAGATGGAGCTCAAAAAATACCAACCAAGGAAAAAACACAGTAAGTTACTCTTCTGTGGGCAGCATAATCTGATGATTATAAAATGTAAAAAAATAAATCAATGCTTTCAGAGAGAGAAGTAACTTCTTTTCCCCACCATTACAAGAGTAGTTTGTGATCACATCTGTGTAAATGGGATAAAATAAAGAAAGACCACAATTATCCAGATGAATGCTATAAAAAGAGAATATTGTTTAAATTATTTGGATAATTTAAGAGCTCACTGCCTTAATTGGATTTGACTGTGTCTCCAAGAAACAGTGTTAGAGGCATAGTAGAAAGAGATGTAGCATCAGAAAGAACTGGGTTTGGAGCCAGCATCTTCCACCTACTAACAGATTAGTAGTCATCATATTATTCAATTTCAATGAGATATAATTTCCTCATCTAGAAATAAAAATATTAGCACATAACTCATAGAGTCATAATATATCCAGTGTACTCAGCACTATTCTAAACTTTTTAAACATGTATAATCATAACATCAACCTTTTGAGGTAGGTACTCTTACTATCCCCATTATAAAGAGGAGAAAATTGAGAAAACAAGGAAACACTAGCCAAAGGCACAAAGTTATTAAGTGGTAGGGGTGGAAGATGAACCCCAGGGATAGCTGCTCCCAGAATACAAAGTCCTTTCCTTTTGCTGCATTGTGTGTGCTTCTCGAAGGCAAGGACAAATTATGTCTTGATTACTTTTTTACATCAGTCAAGAATCTGGTACAATAGTTTTTACATAGTAAATAGGAATGATGATTAATGAAGGAATAAATAAAAGATAAGATTTTCAATAAATTAGTCTACTATTAGTTCTTACCTGATCAAAAAGGTCTATGTTTTTCTGAATACAAAAATTAGTAAGTAGCATCAGCAAGATAATGAAATAGGAAGCCCCCCATTCATATCCTTCCACAGACACAGTAATTTGGCAGCCATCCATGGACAAAAGTGCCTTTGTGGGAACTCTTTTTTTTCCAAAGTACTGAACAAAAAAAGAAAACCCTGCCAAACAAGAATACTATAACCTGGCAAAGCTGCCCTTAGGAAACAAAGGAGAGATAAAGACATTCCCAGACAAACAAAAGCTGAGGGAGTTCATCACCACTAGAGCTGCCTTATAAGAAATACTAAACAAATTCTTCAAGTTGAAGTGAAAGGACATTAAGGAACAAAATGAAAACAAATGAAAGTATAAACCTCATAGGTAAAAGGAAATATATAGTCACATTCAGAATACTGTATACTGTAATGGTGGTACATAAATCACTTTTAACTCTAATGTAAAAGTTAAAGAAAAATAGTACTAAAAGTAATTATAGCAACAATAATTTCTTAATGGATACACAATATTAAAATATATAAAGTGTGATATCAATAGCATAAAATGAGGGATAGGGGAGAAGTAAAAGGGTAGTGTTTGTATGCAATGGAAGTTAAGTTGTTATCAGCTTAAAATAGTCTGTTATAACTATCAGATGTTTTATGTAAGCCTCGTGGTAGTCACAGAGAAAAAAATATGTAGTAGAAACACAAAATGTAAAGAGAAAGGAACCAAAGCATAATGCAACCAAAAAACAACAACAAAAGGAAGATAGAAAGATAGGAAAAAAGAACTACAAAACAGGAAGAAAACAATTAACAAAATGGCAATAGTAAGTCTTTATCTTCCAATAATTAAATTAAATATAAATAGATTAAATTCTCCAATTGAAAGACACACAGTGACTGAATGGATAAAAAAACAAGACACAATATGCTGCTTACAAGAGACTCATTTTAGCTTCAAGGACACACATAGGCTGAAAGTGAAGGAATAGAAAAAGATATTCCATGCAAATGATAACCAAAAGAGAGTAAGAGTGACTATACTTAGACAAGACATATTTTCAGTCAAAATCTTTCACAAGAGACAAAGAAGGTCACTAAATAATGATAAAGAGGTCAATTCATCAAGAGGACATAACAATTGGAATTACAGGTGAACCTAATATTGGAGCACTTAAATATATAAAGCAAATATTAATGGAACAGAAGGAACTAATAGACAGCAATACAATAATAGTAGAGGACTTCAATAACCTACTTTCAACAGCAAATAGATTAATCCAGAAAGAAAATTAATAAGGAAACTGTAAGCTTGAATAATACCATAACCAACTATGGACCTAACAGACATACACAAAACATTCTATCTAAAAATGGCAGAATACAGATTCTTCTCAAGTGCAAACAGAACCTCCTCCAGGATAGATCAGATGTTAGGCTACAAAACAAGTCTTAACAAGTTCAAAAAGATTGAAATCATATTAAGTACCTTTTCTGACCACAGTGGCTTGAAACCAGAAATCAATAACAGGAGGAGCTTTGGAAAATTCACAAACATGTGGAAACTAAACAACACACTCTTGAACAAACAATGGGTTAAAGAAGAAATCAAAAGGGAAGTAAAAAAATATCTTGAGACAAAAGAAAATGGAATCACAACATATCAAAACTTATGGGATACAGCAAAAGCAGTACTAAGAGGGCAGTTTATTGTGATAAATACCTGCATTAAAAAAAAACTCAAATAAACAATTAATTTTACACCTCAAGAAACTAGAAAAAGAAGAACAATCTAAGCCCAAAGTTAGCAGAAGGAAGGAAATAATAAAGAACAGAGCAAAAATAAATGAAATAGAGAATAGAAAGACAATAGGATCAATGAAAATAAGAGTGGGATTTTTGAAAAGATAAACAAAATTGACAAATCGTTAGCTACACAAACCAAGAATAAGAGAGGATTAAAATAATAAAATTATAAAGGAAAGAGGAGATATTATAACAGACACTGTAGAAATACAAAGGATCATAAGAGACTACTATGAACAATGATATGCCAATGAATTGGATAACCTGGAAGAAATGGATAAATTCCTATAAACATACAACCTACCAACATTGAATCATGAAGAAATAGAAAATTGGAGCAGACCAATTACTAGTAAGGAGATCGAAGAAGTAATCAAAAACTTCCCAACAAAGAAAACCCCAGGACCACACGGCTTCATGGAGGAATTCTGCCAAACTTATAAAGAAGAATTAATGCCAATCCTTCTAAAACTCCTCCAACAAAATTGAAGAGGAGGGAATACTTCCAAACTAATTTTAAAAGTCAACATTATCCTCATGCCAAAGCCAGATAAGGAGACTATAAGAAACAAAAATTACAGGCCAAGATCCTGGATGAACATAAATGCAAAAACTCTCAACAAATACTTGAAAATCAAATTAAACAGCACATTAAAAGGACCATTTACCATTGTCAAAAGAGATTTATCTCTGGGATGCAAGGACGGTTCAACATACACAAATCAAATAGAGTGATACAACACATTAACAGAATGAAGGATAAAAATCATATGATTATCTCAAACAAATGCAAAAAAAATTTATAAACTTCAATATCTTTTCATGATAAAAACTCAGCAAATTAGGTACAGAAGGAATGTCCCTCAATATAATTAAGTACATTTATAACAAGCCCACAGATGACATCACACTAAATGGTGAAAAAACTGAAAGCTTTTCCTTTAAGATCAGAAACAAGTCAATGGTCCCCTCACTCACCACGTCTATTAAATATAATACAGAATGTCCTAGCCAGAGTAATTAGGAAAAAGAAAAGAAAAGAAACAAAAGGCATCCAAATAGGAAAGGAAGAAGTAAAATTATCTCTGCTTGCACATAACATGACCTTATATATATATAGAAAATCATAAAGATTCCACCAAAAATCTGTTAGAGAACTAATTAACATATTTAGTAAAACTGCAAGATACAAAATCAACTTACAAAAGTCATTAGAATTTCTATACACTAACAGCAACAGCAAAGTATCCCAAAAAGACATTAAGAAAATAATTCCATTTACAATAGCCTCAAAAAAATAAAATGCCTAGGAATAAATTTAATCTAAGACATGAAAAATCTGTACACTGAAAACTAAAAGACACTGATGAAAGAAAATGAATAAGACACAAATAAATGGAAAATTGTCCTGTGTTCATGTATAGGAATTAATATTGCTATATATCCCTACTGCCCAAAGTGATCTACAAATTTAATACAATCTCTGTCAAAATTTCAATAGCATCTTTCACAGAAATACAAAAAAAAATCCTAAATTTTGTATGAACCTACAAAAGACTTCAAATAGACAAAGCAATCTTGAGAAGGAAGAACAAAGCTGAAGGCATCACACTTCCTGTTTTTAAACTACATTACAATGCTATAGTAATCAAAATAGTATAGTACTGGCATAAAAACTGTATTTTGACCAATGATACAGAATACTAAGCCCAGAAGTAAACCCACGCATATATGATCAACTACTATTTGACAAGGGCACCAAGAATATACAATGAGGAAAGGATACTCTGTTCAATAAACAGTGTTGAGAAAACTGGGTATCCATACGCAAAAGGATGAAATTGGACCTTTATATTACAAAATTTAAAAATTTAACTCAAAATGGATTAAGACTTAAAGGTAAGACTTGAAATTGTAGAACTCCTAGAAGAAAACATAGGAAAAATGCTCATTGACATTGTTCTTGGCAGTAACTTTTTTAGATATAATACCCAAAACACAGGTAGTAAAAGCAAAAATAAAAATGTGAGACTATAGCAAACTAAAAAGCTTCTGTACAGCAAAGAAAACAATCAAGAAAATAAAAAGTCAACTGGCCGGATGGGAGAAAATATTTGCAAACTATATATCTGATAAGAAGTTAATATCCAAAATACATAAGGTACTTATACAGCTCAATAGCAGATAAATAAATAAACAATCCAATTAAAAATGAGTAAAGGGGGGCCGCCCGGTGGCGCAGCGGTTTAGTCCGCGCTTGGCAGCCCGGGGTTCCCGAGTTCGGATCCCGGGCGCCCGCCGACGCACTGCCTGTCAGCCATGCCGTGGTGGCGTCCCATATAAAGTAGAGGAAGATGAGCACGGATGTTAGCCCAGGGCCAGTCTTCCTCAGCAAAAAGGGGAGGAGTGGCAACAGATGTTAGCTCAGGGCTGGTCGTCCCCACAAAAAAAAAAAAAAGAAAGAAAAAAAAATGGGTAAAGGATACTATGAACAACTCTATTCCCTCAAATGTGATAACTTAGATGAAATGGACCAATTCTTGAAAGACACAATCTGCCAAAACACAAGAAGAAACAGACTGAATAGGCCTATATTTATTAAATAAATTGAATCAATTATTGATAACCCTCCCAAAGAGAAGAACCAGGCCCACATGCATTCACTGGTGAATTCGACAAAACATTTAAGGAAGAAAGTATATCAATTCTCTACAATCTCCTTCAGAGAACGGAAACAGAGGGAATGCTTCCTAAGTCATTCTACAAGGCCAGCATTACTCTAATATCAAAACTAGACAAAGACATTATAAGAAAACTATAGATCAATATCTCTCCTGAACATACATACAAAAATCCTCAACAACAGCTTGGTGGTGTAGTTGTTAAGTTCACATGCTCTGCTTCAGCGGCCTGGGGTTCACAGGTTTGGATCCCGGGCATGGTCCTACACACTGCTCATCAAGCCATGCTGTGGCAGCTTTCATATATATAATAGAGGAAGATGGGCACAGATGTTAGTGTCGGGCTAATCTTCCTCAGCAAAAAAAGGAAGATTGGCAGCAGATGTTAGCTCAGGGTCGATCTTCCTTACCAAAAAATCCTCAACAACATGTTAGCAAATCAAATTCAACAATGTATAAATAGGATTATAAACTATGGCCAAGTGAGATTTATCTGAGGTATGCAAAGCTGGTTCAACATTCAAAAATCAATTAATGTAATCATCACATCAACAGGCTAAGAAATAAAAATCACATGATCAAATCAATAGAGATAGAAAAAGCATTTAACAAAATCCAACACTCACTTATGATAGAAACTCTTAGTAAACTGGGAATAGAGAGGAAAATTCCTCACTTGATAAAGAATATCCACAAAAGCTATAACTAACATCATACTTAATGGAGAGAAACTTGAAGCTTTCCCAATAAGATCAGATACAGGGCAAGGATGTTTCCCCTTACCATTCCTTTTCAACATCATACTGGAAATTCTAGCTAATGCAATAAGAAACAAAGAAAAGAAAAGGTATACAGATTAGGAAAGAAAAAGAAAACTGTCTTTGTCTGCAAATGACATGACACTCTATGTAGAAAATCCCAAGAATTGACAAAAATACTCCTGTAATTAATAAGCAGTTATAACAAGTTGTGGGATACAAGGTTAATATACAAAAGTCAATTGCTTTCCTATATACAAGCAATTATTAAGTGGATTTTGAAATTAAAAACACAGTACATTTACATTAGCATCAAAAAATGAAATACTTAGGTATAAATCTAACAAAATATGTAAAAGATCTATATGAAGAAAATTACAAACCCTGATAAAGGAAATCAAAGAAGAACTAAATAAATGGAAAGATATTCATGTTCATGGATAGAAATACTCAATATGTCCAGATCTCTGATCTTTCCAATTTGATATATAGATTCAATGCAATCCTAATCAAAATGCATAAGACATTTTGTGGATATAAACAACTGTCTCTAAAACTTTATACAGAGGCAAAAGACCCAGAATAGCCAAGATGATATTGAAGTAGTAGAACAAAGCAGGAGGACTGACATTAACTTACTTCAAGAATTACTATACTATAGTAAACAAAACAGTGTTTTATTGGTAAAAGAACAGACAAATAGATCAATGGAAAAGATTAGAGAGCCCAGAAATAGACCCACATAAATATAGTTTACTCAACTGATCTTTGACAAGGGAGCAAAGGCAATACATGGAGCAAAGATAGTCTTTTCAATAAATGGTGCTGGAACAACTGGACATTCACATGCAAAAAAGTGAATCTAGACACAGACCTTACATCCTTCACAAAAATTAGCTCAAAATGGATCACAGACCTAAATGTAAAACACAAATCTATAAAAAACCTAGATGATAACATAGGAGAAAGACTAGATAATCTTGGTTATGACAATGACTTTTTAGACACAATACCAAAGGCATGAAAAAAAGTGATAAAGAAATTGATAAGCTGGACTGCATTAAAATTAAAAACATCTGCCCTGCAAAAGATAATATCAAGAGAATTAGAAGACAAGCCATAGGGGCCGGCCCAGTGGCGCAGCGGTTTGGTTCGCGCTTGGCAGTCCGGGGTTCGCCGGTTCGGATCCTGAGCGCCTGCCGACACACTGCTCGTCAGCCGTGGCGGCGTCCCATATAAAGTGGAAGAAGATGGGCACAGATGTTAGCCCAGGGCCGGTCATCCTCACAAAAAAAAAAAAAAAAAAAAAAGAAGACAAGCCATAGACTGGGAGGAAATATTTGTAAAAGACACATCTGATAAAGGATTGTTATTCAAAATATACAAAGAACTCTTAAAACTCAACAATAAAAAATTAAATAACTTGATTTAAAAAATGGGCCAAAGACTTGAACAGACACTTTACCAAAGAAGATATACAGATGACAAATAAGCATATGAAAAGATGCTCCATAACATAAGTCATCAAGGAAAATCAAGTTAAAACAACAATGAGGGGCCGGCCCGGTGGTATTGTGGTTAGGTTTGTGCACTCTGCTCCAGCAGCCAGTGTTCGCAGGTTCGGATCCCGGGCATGAACCTATGTACCACTTGTCAAGCCATGCTGTGGCAGGTGTCCCACATGTAAAGAGGATGGGCATGGATGTTGACCCAGGGCCAATCTTCCTCAGCAAAAGAGAGGAGGATTGGCAACAGATGTTAGCTCAGGGCTAATCTTCCTCACCAAAGCCAAAAAACAACCATGAGCTACCACTACACAGCTGTTAGAAGGCTAAAATCCAGAACACTGAAAACACCCAATACCGGTGAGGATGTGGAGTAACAGGAACTCTCAATCATTGCTGGTTGGAATGCAAAATGATACAGCTACTCTGGAAAACAGTTTGGGGGTTTCTTACAAAACTAAACATACTGTTTCCATATTACTAGATATTGTTCCATATCTAGTAATTACACTCCTTGGTATTTACCCAAAGGCGTTGAAACCTATGTCTTGACAAAAACCTGCCAAAACTTGGAAAAAGCCAAGATGTCCTTCAGTAAGTGAATAGATAAACTGTAGTACAATCCAGACAATGGAATATTTTTCAGTGCTAAAAAGAAATGAGCTATTGAGTGATGAAAATACATGGAGGAATCCTAAATGCATATTACTAAGTGATAGAAGCCAATGTGAAAATGCTACATGCTGTGTGATTCCAGTTGCATGATATTCTGTGAAAACCAAAACTATGGAGACCATAAACAGGTCAGTGTTTGCCAGGGATTGGGAGTGGAAGGGGATAAATAGGCAGAGCAGTGAAAATAGTGTGTATGATACCATAATGATGAATACATGTCACCATACATTTGTGAAACCCATAGAATATACAACCCAAAGAATGAACTGTTATGCAAACTATGGACTTTAGGTGATTATGACGTGTCAGTGTAGGTTCATCAATTGCAATAAATGTACCACCCTGCTGGAGGATGTTGATAATGGGGGAGGCTATGTGTGTATGGGGGCAGGAGGTACATGGGAAATGTCTTTACCTTCCCCTCACTTTTGCTGTGAACCTAAAATTGCTCTAAAAGGGTCTTCATTTAAAAAAAATGGACAAAAGAACTGAATAGACATTTTTCTAAAGAAGGCATAAAAAAGGCCAATAGGTATACGAAAAGATGCCCAACATAACTGATCATGGGAAATGCAAGTCAATACCACAATGAGATAGCACCTCACACCTGTCAGGGTGGCTATTATCAAAAAGACAAGAGATGAGTGTCAGCAAAATTGTGGAATAAAAGGAATCTTTGAACATTGTTGGTGGAAAGGTAAATCAGTACAGCAACTGTAGAAAGCAGTGTGAAATTTCCTCAAGAAATTAAAAAGCGAACTGCCATGTGATTCAGCAATCCCACTTGTGGGTATAAGTCCAGAGGAATTGAAATCAGTATCTCAAAATACATCTGTACTCTCACACTCATTGTAGCATTATTCACAATAGTCAAGACATGAAAACAACCTAAGTGTCCATCAGTGGATGAATGGAGAAAGAAAATGTGGTGTATCTGGAACAATGGAGTATTATTCAGCCATAAAAAAGAAAATTCTGCTACATGCAATAACATAAGTGAACCTGGGGGACGTAACGCTAAATGAAACAAGCCAGACACAGAAAGACTAATACTCTACGATCTCATTTACATGTAGAAACTAAAAAAGTCAAACTCATAGAAGAATCATTATGGTCGTTTCCATGTGCTTGGGGGTGAGGGAAATGGGGACAGGTTTTTCAAAGGACATAAACTTTCAGTTATTAGATGAGTAAGTTCTGGGGATCTAATGTACAGCTTGGTGATTGTATTTAATAATACTTACTGTATACTTGAAATTTGCAGAAGAGAATAGATCTTAAGTGTTCTCACAACATGCACACAAAAATGGTAACTATGTGAGGTAAAGAATGTATTAATTTGCTTGATTGTGGTAATCATTTCATAATGTGTATATATACATTAAATCATCTCATTGTACACATTAATATGTATAAAATTTTTATTTGTCAGTTATATGTCAATAAAACTAGAGGAAAAAAAAGAAAATAGAAAGAAAGAGTATGAATCAAAAGTTTACCCCTGAGAAGTGAGTAGATACAGTGAGAGTCCATAGGCCAGTACTAGAGAAATGCAGACAATCTCTAATCATCTGGGCAACAGCTTGCACTTAGCCCAGAGCCCAAGAGATCAATGTCATTGCATTAAGATCAAGTTGATTATCAAAATATCCACATAGCAAGAAGTGTACTCATATGATAAATGCCTTTCTACTGACACATGGAAGATAATTCTGGCAGGATTTGTTTTGTTTTGTTTTACCATAACAAAATAATATATAAAATGAAAACCTTAATCATGAAAAAAAATAATAGAAGCCTATTTAGGACAATAAAAATAATAAAAGCAATCCAATTTAAAGATAAAAATAAGAATGATGATCCCTATTAATCACATTAGTAAAAGCTCCTCAAATAGAGAAACTCCCAAATTTCAATAGCTTAACACAATGGAAGATGATTTCTCATTCACATAAAGTCAAAATGAGTGTTACTGATCAGTGAGTGATTTTAGTCTAATACATAGTTTATGATTCATAACTCCTTTTATCTAGTAGTTCCATCTTCCAGGGCCTTGAGTCCAATGATGGGTCCTCTGCAAGTGGAAAGAGATTTGGGAAGACACATCTCCTTCCACAGGAAATAATTAGTTTCATGTCCCTGCCTACATGCAGGATGGAAGAGGAGCACAGATTTTTGTTGGACATCTGCGTAGTTTCTTAAAGCTGAGGTCATACTGAAAATTTTATTATCATTGTGTCATAAGAAAAGACTTACTCTTCTGAAGATGTGCCAAGATGAACCATAGCATTCATGTCTTTCCCAGAACAGAGCAGCAAGGATTTTTAAAGTACCTATTATGTCCCTCGTAGGGTAGTCAACACTATGAAGAATAGAGAATACACAAATATGGACACAGCTAACAATGTTGCATTATCATCAATAAGTGAAATAGTAATAGAGCAAGACAAATGCAACCAATTCCAAAATCTGTGACCAGGGCAAAAATTCTCCAGGTGAGTTACTATGGAAGGCAACTTGCAGAATTTTTGAAGTATAAACAGAATGTAGATAGACATAGAAGGAGAAAGAAATTCCAATATACGAGGGATAGAGCAAAACCATGAATCATAGTTCAGCGCTTCCCAAAATCACCATTGTTAATCATAATTCAAATCTTTTATGAGGTTTTCATATATGACACTCTTTATAAATGACAGAAGGCTTTTAGCCAATTGGTGATAAAACTGAATTAATTAAAATTTACAAGATCACTCAGAGCGTTCCAAACACTTTACTTTACTCATCTATTTTGAAAAAGATTGGTATAATTGGTACAATTTTATCACTTTATCCCATGGGGATAAAGAATGTTTTACCATGGCATAGTATTTATTTCAACTGCTTTTCATTTTTTGTATCCATTTGGTTTAACATTTAGAAAGAACTAGATGATGTCAAAGATAACCATTGCACAAATCACAACTGTCAACTCTTGTAGTTTTGGGCTAACTGACTAAGATGAATTACTTCATCATTGAATAAATCATTACTAATCATAATTTGTGTATGTTCTTGGACTGTGCAATAGAGACTGGCAGCACTACAGCCTGTCCAGAACTAATTGCTATAAATGTGCCAGATGTTGTAAAAATCTGGACACATTTGTGATAAAGCCGAATGGTGCAAATTTCGTATGAAGCTGGAAGCGCATGATTTAACGGTGTAATCTATATTTCTGACATTATAGGTCAAAGAAATATAGTAAGTATAGAGAGCCTTTATTAATATTGTAAAAGGTTATTTCCCTCTGCACTAAAAACCATTTTTTTTTTCTTTTATGTCTTGATCCTAATAGATCTAGGCTTGGCTATAAATTTTTTTGCTCCCACAAAGGGCATTAGTCTGTAGAAAAATAAGAAACCAAGGTTTAAATTAGAACACTGTTCTTTTTATTTCAGATATTAAGAGACCTCTGCCTTGTTATACACAAAAATGTATAATAAAATAGAATGTTCTATTCTTTAAGAGTGCTAAGATGATTAGGACAGAAATAATATGTTAGGAGGAGGAAAAAAAATCCTTGGCACTTCCTGATTCATTTAGAATTGAGCTGCATATCCCTACATTAAATGATAAGCAAACATTACTTAGAGGTTATGGGTATCAATATTTCCATTTTCTGTGCATTGTTATGGTAATAAAGCCTTTTAAGTCAAGGAAAATATGAAGCCATAAAACTTAATGCTCTATTTGAGGAGCAATTACAGCAAATTATAAGCAACTGGGTTGTACAGAACTGCTATGAATAAAATTTTAAAGTATAATAATATACTGTAAGTATTTATATAGCTGATACTATCCATTTATTTTAAGTGTCAATCTTTCCAAAGATAATTACCAAAAAAAAAAAAATGCTGGATTCCTGAAATAATTATCGTGTTGATTATTTAGAAGAATAGGCTTCAAATAAATTTCAGATTAAGAATTTTTAATAGAGTTCTGGCATAAAATATCACATTTTCTGTTCCATCTCATTTAATGCAATAGAGAATTTGT
This sequence comes from Tapirus indicus, assembly GCA_031878705.1. Lineage (NCBI taxonomy): Eukaryota > Metazoa > Chordata > Mammalia > Perissodactyla > Tapiridae > Tapirus > Tapirus indicus. The sequence goes on along the minus strand of CM062927.1, from coordinate 22,439,548 downwards.
GGCATGCTTCTTGTAGCATTGTGCATGTGGATGTGTGTGTGTGTGTGTGCGTGCACACACTTAATTACTTTAGCAAGACAAGGGTATATTTACTGTTAACTATTTTTGAGTAAATATTGCAGACATTTTATAGAACTTTAAGCATTTCACTCATGATATTTTCCAAATTAAAATCAATATGCTTTGAAACCTACTAAATGACTGGATTCTAGTATATATAAACTATCAACTATAGTTGATAAAATTCACCTCAGTGGGTGTTTTCCTATGTATACTTTCATCAAGCCATAAAATACTGAAAGCAATATGTAACCACGCATATATCTATATTGTAGATGAATTGGTTACACATCATAAGTAATTATTGATGTCATCTTTTTCTTAAAACCGTTTCCTAAACCTGTGTAGTACGGTTTGGTAATTTCAGTAATATTTATGTTTAATTGTCATTTAATTATTTTCTTGCTGTTTTTGATGAACATAGTAATATTAGTAAACCAATTCACTTAAATATCATTGCAAATTTTTATTATACATTATATATTTATAATCTGCTTGATATCTAATATGCTTGTTTCCCCATTAGTCTTTATTTAAGATATTTTCTCTTTTCATCTATTCATATAGATTATTTAGGATGATTTGCAGTTAACAATAGATATTTTGGCTAGTTATTGGTTTATTTAATAATCTTACAGCATAGCCATAAGAAAATTTCTTCGCAGTGAGGAAATAAAAAAATTAAAATGTACTGAAATAAATTTACAGGGAATCGTTCTAAACCTGTAGAGGATTCTATAGGGTATTTAGTATTCTGAATACATCTTTGTAGATTGCATGCATGTATGAATGCAATGCAAGAATATACGTAGACATATAATTGAGTGTCTGTTTTACCTGTTACCCGTTTCTCTGAGATAAACCATGCCCACAGAAATTGCTAAAATGGTAGGCCTAAGTTATAATGTTTTTATAATTTGACCCACTGGCAAATACTGATTGACTCAAAGATAAGCCACCTAATTTCTGGCTAGTGAGTTAATTGATTTCATTTAATAAGGAAAATAGGGTCTGCATTTAAGTGGTGTATCTCTGAGCTGAATTATCTATCGGGATGAGGTAAGATTCAGGGCCATGGAAACCCAGAGACACATGCTAGCGAACGTGGTGTTGGAGGAGAAACTGTTCATAAGCAGATTAAACTTTTATTCTGGGAGCAGACATAAACACCCCAGAAATGAGCTCACATAGCCACATACACACAAAGAAAAATCAGACCACACAATCATTATAAGTGAGAACTGGGAAAGAGCTTCAGTTTTTGAATTTTGTATTCAAGTTGCAGCCTCCAGGAGGTATGCTTTTCTTTCTTTTTGCTTGTTTGCTAACAGATATCTAAGGAAATGAATTTTGCATTCACAATTACTACCCTTTTACCACAAGCTACTTTCAACAGGTTCTTTACATTGTAATAGCAAGCCCTTGAAACAGGGAAAAAGGACAAAAAAATGAGTAAGAAACAAAACCACAGAATTCTTTCTAAGATTGCTTTTTATTAAGTTGAAATTTTCAATGATAAATTTCAAAGAACAATGAGCCAAAAGCCCATAGTTGGAAAGTACAGATATTGGACTCCCTGAAAAACGCTTCGTGTTCTACAAGCCCATGGTCCTGGTCCCCGAGGGCATTCGATAATTCTTCACCAAGTACTCACTCTATGCACTGTCCTTTTGCATCTCTGATGAGATGTGTGCTGGCCCTTTAGGCAACTAATTTTTTCTTCATAGGTTTGTTTTCTTGATTAAGTCCTCTAGTGCTCACCACTCACAAGCTCAGCTATATGTGGAAATACTGGAAAACCTCAGAACTTAATAATTAAAGATAGTAAGGAAGGAAAATTCGTAGGATATGAAAAGAGACTGAGCAGTGAATGTGAGAGAAGAAGAAAATAGGAATCAAGAGCGGCCAAGACCTGAGAAAAGGCACAGGAGAGAATATCAGAATACAACAAGGGAACTGCAGCAGAGTTTTTTCCATCCATTTCTTTTATAACCCAAAGAGTAATTGCCATATTTCAGAATCAGTCTCCATAGCAATCGGGCCCTTGTTCATCAAGCACCTTTATTCTAGAAGGTTCTGTACTCTTGCAGACCCTAAATTGGGATGAACTCTAAAGAGAGAAAAAACAGCTCTTTAGATCTCTCCTGCTCCCATTCCCTGGAGATTTCATTTTGTTACTCAGGCTTTGTAGAGAGTTTGATTATTGAGAAATAATATAGAAAAAATTATGTTTTAACTATGAAATTATTATAGTTTATTTTCCATTAAGACTTTCAAGAGAATTTTTTATATTGCTGTGTAAAGTATGTGGAATTGCCTTTTATGAGAATATACTGTAACATTATGATTATTAATAAAAGCTTCTTACATGGGGCTCTTTCATACTATTCTCTTTACATAGAGCATATGAGCAAAGATCCATGAAGTTAAATAAAAATAAACCAAAATATAAACAAAACTAACATTCCATGGCTTATCCTGTCTATAAAAAATGGAGTCTCTCTGGGTTCCTGTTTCTTATCACATCTCCTAAATTCTTCCTGCACAAGTCCTTACTCATCCTCTAAGGCAACTGTGTACATACTTTATTGGGCAGAGACCAGTGCGTTAATTGTCCTTGTTTAGTAGTGTGCAAGGTCACACATTTCTAGTTTGTAGGGCTAAAAGGTTTCACACATGGGTATCATATTATAAATAGTCTCTTTTCTTTATTCAGGAGGTCAGAGTGATACAGATAGCCAGTATGTTTCCCTACATGAGAAGAGATCCAGCCATGTTGGGCACTTCAGTCTCAATGTCTTCTGTAAAATGGAGACAATCAATTACCAAATACTGTGCTATGAAGATTAAATAGGAATAAAAGAGTAAATTAAGTACTTACCAAGTATAGGTAAATATTTAATTAATGGTTACTAATACAGTAAGTAGTCAATTAATGGTAACTCGTCATTTTTATATTTTATTGCTTTATTTTGATATATAACATCTGGGTCAATAAAACACAACTGAGACAGCAATATAGTAATATATTTAGTTAGCATTACCTGAGTCAAACTATAACTAAATCATAATCTACTTCTTCCAGGTGACTTCATTATCTGGTTAATCATTGGGTATTAAATCATCTTTAAGCCCTTAGAGTTCAGATTTCACTTTCTGGTGGAACAATGAATGAACCTTTGCTCACATTTGATGCTACTTCCTTATTAATGCTGGTCAAAGCCTGTCACTTCATCACATATTTCAGCAACCAATCTAGAATCTTCTTAAATTCATCTTTGCTCTAGCCCTATGGACACAGGAGCCACTAGAAGTTTGCACATGGTCTCCGTTATCTGCCTCAAGAGATCTATTGAATATTGAAGGACTTGTTTCTTCCATTTCAAGTAATTATTTAATTTTCTGTTGCCTAGAGATAGAAATGATGAAGAGAAATAAAGATAATGAATCTGAAATGCGCTAAGATATCCTAAGATGCCACTAACACAGCAAAGCCAGTTCTCTATCAATCTATCATCTTGACATGACAACATTTACTACTTATTAACCTGAAAAGACAAGCACTTAAATCTTAAAGATCACAGCAGAGGAATATATACTATTTTGAAGTCATTATTTATATTTCATTTCGAGCCCTTCTTTTGATTCTCATTTATAGTGGGACTAGATTATAATGGCTAAGGTTAATGAGACAATTAACTTTATACATGATACCAATCACAAAGATTGTTTTACTGTAATTAACCATGGTGACTTCTAGCAGAGTTCTTTGTACTCATAAATATATTTTTTCAGGAGTTCTCAAGGCTTAGGGAATTATTTTGAAAGTTTCAAAAGCATATCAAGAAGCAAGATATAGAAATATTTAATTAAGTTTTGCTATGGGAGATGAAATGAGCATGAATCATGTGAAATGCAAGTTTGTGGTAGTCAGCAGTATATCGGTTTCTGAACAGATAGATACAGGCATTCACATGAGAGCTTTTAGTGGGTTTCTGGAACCTCCCGTTTGACCTTTTCTTAAGTCTGTTTTTCAGATGTGCTTGTTTTCTGACTGATGTATTCAAAATGCTCATTTTCTGCTGACAGTGCCCAATTTTGTTGTTTTATGGGGATGCGGCTTGAGAAATTTGCAAAGACAGGACCAGCAGCTCATGTACAAAAATGGATTTCAAAAGTTGAAGGGCTGTAATGTTTCTTGTGTTTTCTCCCCTCACAATGAAGCATGTCAGCACCTTATGCAAATGCATTTCATAATTTTAAAGACTCAGACCTTTAAGGTATACCCACTGTCAGGATTTCACTTGCTTTGCTGGGGCTTCCCCCTGTTACATATTCCTGGGACTTTAAGTGACTTCCTTCCCTTGTTCAGAGAGAGTATGGAGTCACTTTGACAAAGTAATAGGACATCAGGACAAGGCAAACAATTGCTAGCTGAAAAACAAGCTATTTTTTAATCTTTAAACACATCTCTAGAGGTTCTCATTTCTATTATGCTCTCTGTCAGTGTTGAGTGAGTGAAGCAGTAATTAATTTGCTTTCCTGCTATTGTATGAAATTCTCTATTTCATTTAACTTTTTTTTTTAGAATTTCAATTCTTTCTTCTTTCTTTTTTACTGGAATGACACAATGACATCTCTCTGTACACTGGTGTCCTAATTAGTTTATCTCCTGACATAATTTTAATTAGCTTTATGATACGTCTGGCTGACTTTTCCTCATTGACAATTGCTACTGTGCTTCAAAAAACTATGGTGGTATTTAGGTTATCACCTCTTTTACTTTTTGAAATTGCCCTACATCTAGCACAAAAAGAGAATGTTTTCCTTTACACTAACAGGAGGCAGAGTTGTAGTAAAACAAACAATGGATTTCTCTCCTGATCAGCCCCTTTTTGACATGTGGGCCCTGGATAGCAGTCTAAAAGTGTCTGCGTGCAGAGGCCATCACTCAGCAATGTGGTCTCATTGCATTCTTCATCAGAACCAGGAATTCCCAGCAACGTCTGCGAACTGAAGCGATATATGGCCCAAGGGGAGCTGAGCTTGTTTTTTCTTTGATGTCGGTAGATAGCCCTGTTAAGATTTTCTTATATTATTTTACACTATTTCTTTACTGTAGTTTTCCTGTTCTTCTAAATTGGAAACATACTTCTCATTCTATTCAGCAATTATTGGGTTTCCCTAGTGAGTTGGCATATACGAATCGCGTGTAAGATGGCGAACATTTAATATATCTATAACCTCATTCCCAAATTACCTGAAAGATGTAAAGTGGTAGTTTGGGATTTAACATCTGTTGTAGAAAATCCTTTTCCTCCTGTTTTCCAGCTACTAAATTACAATTTGAATCACTTATTGAAAACCAACATGTAATCTCTAGTCCCACTCTTGCTTTTTAAGTACAGAATGGTTATAGGAGAAACATTGGACTCAGGAATATCTGGTCTGTTTCATCTGTAACTGAGATAACTAAACTCACTTATTAAAAAAAAAAAAACCCTCTGAGATATAGTTTCTATCTGCCCTTTCAATTTCTGAATTTGAATTCCAAATCCTTGATTTGAGCCAAATGACAGATTAAGCATGTCATAGGAATTCCCAAACTCCGGTTATTTGAAATAAAATTTTATATATATCATAAGGCAAGGACACCACAGTGTAAAATAATGGTAATGTTCCAGATGATCCAAAAAATTAGAGATAATGGATTTAACATTGTGTTTTAGGAAATAATGTCTATGTCTTCACAAAATGTTATTAAATAGTAAAGAGCTAATGTTTAATAAAAGAGAGTCTAGAATCTCCCAAATGAAGCTTGGCTCTATTCTCAGACTTGCCTTTTACTAACTATGCAATCATAGAAAATTACTTACTCTTTCTAAGCCGCAACTACATCATTTCAGTGATAGGTATGAGCATAGCACCTACCTGAAGAGGGTTATAAGGATTAAGTAAGCTAAAGTATACAAAGAATTTAGCATAATGTCTTAACAAAACTATCCCTTATAGATATTCTTCTTCTTATTATTATTATCATTATATTTAAAGCATCTAGATTTGGCTAAATTTGGGTTAGTACAGGATTTCATCAGTCTGATTGTGCTCCTTTTGTATGAATTAAACTCTCTGTCCATGGTATTATCAAGGGTTACTTTTTGACTTTTCCTGCAGTGGGGACTTTTTACAAAGTTCTTGATTACTTTGATTGATTCAAAACCATGACATTCAAAACCAGAAGAGTTCCTCTAATTGTTACAGTAATCGAACAATGCCAGTCAGTCATCCTTCTCATATCATCTCAAATCTTAAAAGAAAAAACATGAACTTTTTCTTTCAGGGTTCTATGAAATTCACTTGACATCACAAAAGCTAAGAAGATTTGCCTTTTTTCCTCTCCATTTCAAACATAAAATTAATGACTTTGCAGCCAAACTGATAAAAGCAGTGTCATTTAACATCTCAGATGAAATAAGAGGGGGTAGGAATAGTTGTGGATTCTCAGCTGTTAAGAGGCTCCTAAGTGGCAAAGCTCTTAATACACTGCTTTACCTTGTCAAGAGTTTTAACACCTCCAGCTGGAATATTGATACACCTCAAGGTAGAGCTCACATGTTTTCACATAATCAAAAGCACCTGGCTCCATAACGTGTGCGCGAGAGATTGGTACCCAGGAGTTGCCCCCTGTGAAAATGTCCTCCAAAGTCTGATTATGCCAGCATCCTGGTGCTCCCAGTCCCTGATAATGACGCAACTGTCCCCAGCCTGGCGCTGAAGGCAGTCCTCTCCAAGGTCACTCAGCAGTGTGTCCTGTTTCTCATGTGTTTACCATTTACTGTCACTTTTAAGCACAGACTAATTATAGCTACCTGGAAAGCTGGTGTCTTTCTGAGGTTACTAAACATCCTTTTGTAAAGCCAAGGGAAGGTGGGCGAATCTTACTGTAAGTTTTCTTAAGTAAGGCATCTCTATTTGAAATCAGGTATCTATCTACCTAAAATATTTATGTCCCACATGACATCTTACTGCCTCACAAAGGTACAAATAGAGCTATGACTATTTTTTAGATTCGTGTTGATATGCGTGTGTTTGCATGCATGCATGTGCGCATTCCCGTAAGTCAATGTAACAGAGATGCATTCACTTCTGAACTCTTAGTAAAAATACAAAAGTTCATGTTGAACTTGGTACAATTATAGAAACTGTATTTTGAAGGAATGTGTACCTATTTTGAAGTAATATTACCAATTAAAAGAGAAATTATCTAGAATTAATAATTTCCATACTATTATACAAAAATTATGAGTTTTTCTGATTGATTTGTTTGTACATGAAAGGAAGACTGTTTTACTCTTTAAGATCAATACCATACATTTGTAGTGGAGCCAGACTATATGTTGGTTGATATTCTTCAATGCCGGGGAAGATGCCAGATATAGATGTGGAGAATACTGCTTTTGGTTTGACCTATGAAAATACTAGAAATGGACCCCAGCTTGAGATAATTAAGAGTTTGTTGGAAAATTAGCTTGACATAGACTATGATTAGATAGAGAAGGAAGCAAAAAGAAGAAGAGACTGACCAACTGGAAGAAACTGGGAGTGTAAAAGCTGCGTATTACAGTCAGTGAACACTAAGCATGTGACCCATCATGCAACACTTCTGCAAACACATCAGACACAAAACGTCACACTCTATCCCTGCCCAAATGTAGTTTCACAACTCTTCCCAACACAGTCTCCCAGGAAGCACAACCAATTGACCTCCACTGTGCCTCTAGATAAATCTTACCTAACACCATGATTCTCCATCATGTGGCCTTTCCTTAAATCATTGCATTGGCAAAAGAATGGTAAGAGTATTGTGCTTGTAGGTAGGCAATCTGAAAGTTTAGTCCCATATTATTTCCCTTGGAAAGTTCACCTTAACTTTCTAAAATTCTGACCATGCTCCTTCCCACAAGGGGCTGTTGGAGAGATCAGATAAGGTAATGCAGGGGAACATGCTCCCCAAAATGTTAAATGCCAGGAGATTCTCCTGGAAGTATTAAAAGCTACATTTTAGCCCAAATCTACATTTTAGGCTAAAACATAGATTCCTCCTTTTCACAGACTGGTTTATTATGCTTGAGTTAGAGCTGTAGAATCTGCATTTTAGAAGACTGCTGGGTGATTCCAATGAGCAACTTGAGAATGCACTACCTCAACATTTTGCAGGCAGGTATGAAGGTAAACTACGATGATAATAAGCACCAGGATGACAGGATAATGACCACGACAAAAGCAGAAGATGCCTTAATGTGAGTTTGGACTAAAGTCCTTTAGAAAAAAGTATACTTCTAATCAAAATTAACTTTTTTAAAACCTTACCTGGATGAAAATAACAATCTTTCTTTGAACTTCTTACATCCCCTTGCATAATTCAAATTCCTTTAGTGCTTCAGGGGAAGTGCTTGGTCATTCAGAGATGAAAGACAGAATTTCGTAGGTAAAATTATTCCAACAAAAGCTACATCAATGCTAGTGGAACAGCTGTGCTAGATGTCTGCCCCAGTATCCCTGCCACACCTCCTTTGTAGTTAGCCAAAAATCAGGTCATGAAGTTGAAACATCTGCCCAGAGACCTTGAATAGATTCAGAATTTTTTTACTCTTGCTTAATATATTGAAGGACACTAAGGCGGGGGGGGGGGGGGAAGAACATTGACTCTGGTCTCATACACTTATTCTCATTCCCATTCCGTTACTGCTAGTTGGTTATCCCTGTGCAAAATACTTCATCTTTAAAAGTCTGAATTTACTCTTCTATAAAAGGCAACAGCTCTCACCTTGCAAGGTTGTTGAGAGAATTAGTGATGAAAAATATCTGTGTGTATCTGTAATGCCTTACCCTGTCCCTAGCATGAGTGGTTACTGAATTTTCCTTTCTGCGTGCTAATTTCATAAGAGCAAGACAAAGAAAGCATTTGTAATTACTACAAGGCAAAACTATTTAGTGTGACAGCAGTAGAATGACTTTGGACTTGGCCGATCTATTGGAAACTGGAAGGAACGATAGTCACATTTGGGTCTCACATTGGGTGGTACAACATTTCTTCCAGAGCACATCCTCTTGGACATGCAGAGGTCATGGAAAAGTTCAGACTCTGTTTTGCTCATAGAAAGTCAAAGCATGGGGCAGACAGCCATGCAGAAGCCACATCATTTTGTTTTCGAGAAGTGGGGGTGAGGAGAGGTGCTCAGAGCTGAGGAATAAATAAGAAGCTCTCAAGAAGTGTTCTTGTCCTCTCTGGCCATTTATACAAATGTTTCTTCTCTTTATTGGGAGGGAGGTCTCAGATTCCAATCTAAGAATTTCCTAACAATATGATTCACTTCTAGAAAACTACCCTTGCCATTGGCATCAGCCCTCAATTTCAAGAAATTTATCTACTGCTCTTTCTCTTTCAGATCCCACCTAGGATTCTGCAAGGACTGTTTTCTGATTTACATTGTGATTTCAATAACTCTGAGCTCTTAACTGCTCTAATCTGTTCTCTGCAGGCCCATATTCAGTGTTTCTCCATTTTCCTTCCTCCTGGTTCTCATTCTCATCCTACTCTGGCCTGGAGCAACCCTAGCCTGAAAACCAACTGCAGATACCATGTAGATCATGCCTCCTCTGAAAATACTTCCTAGGTTGGGTTTATCCTAAGTCTGACACGGACATTAAAGACCCTTTATTTCTAAATACAAGCTTTTCTCTTCTAAGATTTGGAATAGATAAGATGAGGGAAATGATGAGAATCTAGAAAAGGAAAGAGCATGGAAAGTCAAATTTCTTAAGGAAGGCTTCTTTTGAACCTCAATTGGGACATTCAAAGATGTATATATATATATATATATATATATATATATATATATACATATATATATATTTTTAATTTTTAAATTACATGCAGGAGGGGAACATCCCTAGTGAAGGCATAGCATCAGGAACAGAATGATGTGTCTGAGGATTGTTGATGAGTGACTTTCCCTCCTATGGACTGAAACTGCCTAAGAGTGGATCATCTCATTCAGGCTGGAGAAACTTTGTTGCATGCAGCCCAGCTCTTTTCCATACCCTCTCCTCAAAAACCTTAACCCCCGTCTCCACACCCCAAGACAACTTTTCAGTTTTGCTCCAAATCTGACATCATCATTCCCACACTTTTGGAGACATAGTGGGGACTGGTGCCATTTCAATTCCCTTTATTATAATCTTTCAGACAAATCATCTTGACAGTCCTTGCCCCACCCATTCTTTGCACCTCACTTTTCTTATTACCTGGTGGTGCTAAATTTTCAGCCTCCGCAAAGACGAGCCATCCTAAATCGCAGTAAGTTGATTATAAATATATGTTTCTGCTTCAATGAAGAAGTGAGGACACTACATTCAGTAAGTGAATAAGGTGATGGTTTACTGAAGTTTTCGTTTCTAATAAACAAGGTGGACATTTCTTCAACAATAACTCGTCCATACCTTAGTAAAGAAGTGCAGCTTTTTATCAAGCCCTTCCTCTGCTTACAAAGTATTTAGCAACTCCACATCACGTCTACCTAATGTCTAAGCTCCTCAGTGTGGCCCTCACAGCATTCGTGATCTTGCCCAACGTACAAGCAAGACTCTACAAATATCTCCAGCCACAACTTATACTTCAGCAACTAAATAAATAACTTACCAAGGAGTTAACACAGTTCACACTCTCCTGCCTCTATGTCTTCACAGTTATGTTTCATCCACCTTGAATGCCATTCTAATGATTTTCTACCCAGTAAACTTCTATTTAATGGCATCACATGTTCTGCTATTATCTCTGATTTGAAACACTTCAACTCTGTTCAGATCCCATTAGTCATTAGTTGTTTTGTGTTTCCACAGCACTTTTTCCCTCATAGTTTTATCAGCATTCCACTGCATTTAATTACCTCTCAACACATCCTCGCTTCCCACCATAACTGAAGCATAAGAAGCTCTGGAGAGGTGTGTGACACCTTTGTGTATCCCTTGAGTATAGCTTTGTGTTTGACACAGAGCAGATATCAGCTAATGTTTGCTGAATGAATGCATAGATGACCGAGTGCATGATCAAGCTGGTCTGAATCACACTGGGGCTTGAGGGAGTCTCCACAACCCGGAGTGCACATGGGTCTCTGAGCCAGGACCTGAAACAGCATTTGTTTTGACTTGCTTTTTAGAGGGAGCCTCTGTACTGCATTTCAGGCCCATTGGCTGCACACAGTTTGCACATCCCTCTCTAGATGCTGTGGACCTTCTGAATCTAAAGCCAGCAGCCTGGCTGAAGGAGACTGCACAGCCTTCTGTCAAGGCAAACAGAAGTTATCTCTCTCAGGGAGATCTTGATTCTTATGGCAAAACCAGTTTGTACATTCAGATCAAAAATGATAGTGAAATCATGGGACAGAACACAATAAAAAACAGGAAGTTCATGTGGAGGGTTGAATTTCACCATGTGGCTTCCAGATCTGTACCCAGACCCAATAGGGTGCATTGAGAAAGTCATTTAGGCAACGTCCTGTTGTGCCCGGTTCCAAAGGGGCATATGGTACGTTATCCCACATTGGAGCAATTATGAATTTCCTTGGGTTGATCTTTGCCTCTCTCAAACTTTTGTTTTGGGGCACAAAGGAGTCTTCAGCAGAGATTTCTTATTAGATATCTTATGTTCTTTTGCCTCTTTCTTTACTATTCACATCCGAAGAACTAAAGTGGAGGGGTTTGACTCAATTATTTCTTATGACAACTACAGTTTTTAAAAGGAAAAAAATAGTGGTTCTTGAGGACTTAGGGATTTGTAGTTGTGAAAGAACTGAGTGTTTCTGATGAGTATTTATTTCATATCTTGCTGTTAGGGAAAGAGTGTGGCAAATGGAAAGAGACCGAAGGTGTATTGAGTAGAAAGAAAGTAATCTAACCACATGTGAGTGGCTAATTACCATGCCCTTAACCCTCTTCTAGGTGCATTGTGTAATTAATCTAACTTCACTCTCACAATGTGTTGAAATGTGATTTTTTCCCAGGCCACTTATCACCTTCTAACAAAGTAAACGATTTACTTATCTGTTGGACTTCTTATTTACAGCTCTTTGTCTCACTTGTATGTAAACTTCACAAGGGAAGGTATTTTTCTGAGTTTTGATCAATAAAGTATTCCATGCACCTAGGACATTATCACATAATATAATAGATGCTCAATAAATGTTTGTTGAATGAATACATTACATCTACTTTGAAAGCTGAAGAAACTGAAGGTCATAAAGTTTGGATAATTGTGTCTAGGTTACAGAGAAAGGTGGCCATGAAATTGAAATTTTAACCGTTATGTGTGATTGCTAAGACCTACTCTTTATTCTAGCATATGTCCCAAATGGAGAATATTTTCCCAATATTTGCTCCCAAGTAGATCACTTACTAGCTCTTTAATGTAGGAGAGTTACTTATTCTTTTTGAATTTGTAAAATGGATAAATACAGTAGATAAAGATATAGTTATATAAATACAGATTAGATTAGATATAGACATAACCATACATACACACTAATACAGTGTCACTTAGTATTTATAACAACTCCAAAATGTAGATAGGTTAGGCATCTTTATGTCCATTTTCATATGCATCTATATCTAGTTATAACATAAACATTAAAAAATTGAATTAATGGATGTAAATATCAATGAACTTGATGGCCATACAGTTATGGAATTTGAATAGTTTATTGAATGTGAGATTGACTTTTAGTGTCACTCTGTCAAGTGCCTGGCTCTGATACATATTAAATATGTGGTCTTGAAATTACTATGTAATATCTCTGAGTCTCATTTTTTCCTATGTTAAATAGGAATTATGGCGTCTCCTTCATAGAGTTGATAGGTTAATCAAATAAGAAAATGTAGACAAATTGCTTAGCACAGTACCTGAAACACAGTGAATACTCATTGATATTTATTCCTTTTCATTCTTGCTATGTTACCCAGTTGTTCTTTTTTTGATATCATAGCCCTCATTTCAAAATTAGTACACCTGACTAAGTCCATATGAATTTTGGTCTAATTCTACCTCTAGATTTTCATTAACTCATAGTTACACATCTATGCTACTGATGGACAAATCTCTTCTGATATCCTAATTTTGACCAGTTGTTAGATGATTTACATATTTTTCCATTTGATTAGAATTGCAGGCAGTAAGGATGTGTTTGGTCGATTTTCAATCATCAAAATAAAATTCATTTGTTTCTACTGAAGCAATATTCATAAAATGATGACAAATGATGAGAAAAATAGTTAATTTTCAAATATCAAGTGTTCAGCCCCAAATTGGATAAAAACTTCAGAGACTGTGGTTTATGGACACTTTTTACTGATATATTCTATTTTTTCTTCTAAATGAAATATATATATAATTATAATATTTTATAATTTAGTGTGTGTGCATGTGTGTATATATTTTTAAATATTTTCATGTAAACCTGTCATTTTTTTTTTATTTTTCTTCAATCTAACACAAGAAACTCAGCTTTGAGAAAAAATTTCCTGCTAAAAGCAAGGAAAAATGCTGAGGATGTTAAAATACAGACAATGTTCTGTTAAATGCACTTTTCTTTCTTTTTCAAACTGAAAAAAAGTAATTTATAATAAAAGCTGTATAAACCTAAATATTTCCCGAAAGTTAAGTTCTTGGTGGGTCTTAAATGTTCTAAAAATGGCCTCGATGTGACATTTTTGCCCCACTTGTCAATTTCTTCTTTATATGTTTCAGCGGTTTGAGAGTTGGGATGCTGCTGCTAGGCACTTTTCAGCAAGTTTGAAGATTTAAACTTCTCTGCCCTGCTGTTTTATTTCATCTTTAGGATTTCTAAAAGCATGAGGTAGGAGAGATGTGCTTTGGCCATTTGAAATTGGCAACACACTGAGAAGACTTGTACCCAGAAAGAATACTGTGTATTAGTATCAACATATGATAGTTACAGAAAAACCACAATGTATTTATCAAGTGATTGAATAGAAATTTGAATATGAGAAAGGTTTAACATTCTATAAATAGAAGCTTAGTTTCTTTGACGTTGTGACCTATTAGCCACCAGCCCCCTTTATCAGTATAGACGGGGAACCAAATGTCGGCTTCTCCATGGGTGACATTTTGGCAATTAGTTTTATCTGCAAATGCATAATTGCAGGTGCAACCCAGCTGCTTAGTCAACAATTTGTTAATGTTTGATGCATAGCCCACTAAGTGCTTCAGCAATTAGAGACCTGATAAAACAATTAATTAAGGTCCTAAATTAAGTTAGGCAAGAAATGCCATTCCATTCAAAGATTCAAAAAGTAAATGTTGCTAAAGAAAATTTAAAGTAAACCTCAAGAGAAATCATTTCTAAATTAATACATAGAAAATTTCATAAACATGTGACCTATTTTATAAACTTTATCAACTGGGTGATATATATATTGTAAAAACATTTTCTGAGTTAGCGTTAACATGAAATCTTGAAATAATTAGATAATTTTTGATCACCTAGAGGAATGTCAGACTCAGTCCTTACAGTCTTTGGTCAAATACAAATTAAGGAGTTCTTCACTTCCTCACGCTTACCCTTCCAACAACACTAAATTTTAATGCCCTTTGGGTGGCATTAACAACATTGTTCTCTGTATATCTAAAGAGGAATGGTTATGAATACACTTTGAGTCTAGAGAAAAGTCTACTTCCCTTCAGGTTGCCTTCCAGACCATGCCAAATCTGCCTTTCAAGATTGCCCAGCAATATCCCTTTATTGGGCTTCCTAATTCCTTAGTTTTCTGCCCACATAAGATCTCTGCTTTCTCCTTCTAACACCCAGTGAGAGAGGTGTCCAGTAGTATTTAAATATGTTGCCTCCCATATTCTGTGTAGTGCAACACAAGAACAGCAGACCTCTCCCTTGCACATACCAATTACCTCCCATAGCATTACTTTGCTGGGCTAAAGCATGTCCCTACTGCCAGGAGTGAAGATGGAGGGGGAAAGAGGTAACAGAGAACAGGACTCTATAAAATATGCATGTAGAATCATGGTGCATTTTAAAAAATATCCTCTACAATTAAACCCCCCAGAATTGTCCTAGTTGATAATATAATTCCAGTCCCTATGCTGAGCTATCTCTGTTATCAGAGATCCCTTTTGAGTTCCAAGGATTTAGCAAAGATCTAGAATAAAACTAGCTGAGGATCATTGGGAAAATACTAAGGGGGTGGCAGTGGGCATAATGAAGTCACAGGGTAATAGATTATTTTGGTCACTTCCTCTTCAATCTATTGTTGAGGGAGGGATTCCCACCCTAGAGTTATGGGTTTTGGTGGAAATCATATGGCTCCTGATACGCAGATGAGATCAACAGCAGTTTATTAGTCACACTCACAGCCCAGGGTCGGAAGATACTGCACCACACAGGGCCATGTGGAGGATGCATTCAGGAACAGAGTGAGCAACCAGGGCCCGTGGGAGGCAGACTTTGTAGTTACAAGGGGGTGAAGGGAATCCCAGTTCTTGAGAGAGGATGTAACTGGCTTGTTGGAATAATTCCCCAGGCTAGCAGGAAAGTAAAGCCCACTACTCAGGGATAAGCAGGCACTGTGCCTGGTCCCTGTGATAAGGAGCGTCGTTTGGCTAGGTGACCTTATTCGCAGGAGCACAGTGGGTAGGGCTTCTTGTGGTTTGGCCATTTGAGGCTGCCCCATTTTACCAGATATCAAAGCATCACATTACACTGAATCTTATTTTCAAGGCTTACACCACACAGATTAGCAGTGTGTCAGTATGAAAGAACAATCGTAAATTTCCTTCATGGCAGGGACTGTGATAATAACAGATGGGTTAGTTGGTCAGTGTGGGACTTTTTTAACTCTGAGGACTGCTTCTTAAACCTTGCAATTGTTTTAAAGTAGCCATGTTTGGGACATTCTGACTCGAGACTGCTGTGCTTACTAGTCCTAAGAGGACTGAGTGAGGAATGGTTAAACACAAACTTTTGACTCACCGATGAGCCTTACTCAGCTCTGGAGGATTTAATTTAGATTCCTTATCAGATAACAACCTGTGTGTTGTGTGTGTGTTTTATTTCCTTTATTTTTATGATGGCAGTAGAACTTGTGTGGGACCATTCCATTGACATTAAAATAGCCTTTCCATTGACATTGACCATAATGGCTCATGCACATGCACTGACATGGTAATGACTCCTGTGGGGCTGTTACTATGTCTATGGGAGTATATGAGCCACCTCATTGACATCGTAACAGCTCCAGTATTTGCAAAGAGATGGTGATAGCTCCTTGAGCTGGTGCTATGGCCATGGAAGTGCGTGTGACAGCCACATGGACATTGCAGCAGAACTCGTATTAATACTTTAAGTAAACCCAAGCAAAATACATACATACACACAGATGTATGTAAAAAGTTTAAAAGAAATAAGTTGTGGCTTTGACCACACTTTTAAATAATGTTAATTAAATATATACTTTATCTTGTTATTTTTCAAATTATAATAGACAAATAAGATTCTCTCTGTCTCTCTGTCTCTCTCTCTCTCTCTAGATATATCTCTGTCTATATATAAAATATAAAGTTTCTGTGCTAGTGAGAATTCTAAAATGGCCCTGAAGATTCCTGTCTCCTGGAATACATAGCCTGTATAATTCCCACCCCTTGAGTGTGGGAAAGATCTGTGAATATAAAGGAGTATCATCAGTCTTGCGATTAGTTTAACTTCTATGTCACAGTGAAGGGATTTCATAGATGTAATTAAGATCCCAAATCAGTTGATTTTGAATTAATCAAAAGGCAGATTATCCTATGTGGGCCTGACTTAAGCAAGTGAAAGCCCTTAAAAGAAGGCCTGGGCCTTTCCCACAGAGAGTGCCCTGCTGATTGTGAAAAATGGACTCTTGAGAGGGGGCCCTTGAGAGGGTCATGTGGTGAGGAATTTAGAGAGGCTTCTGGGAGCCAAGAGTGGTCCTAGATCACAGCCAACAAGGAAATAAGGAGCAAGACTTATGACAGAACTGAATTCTGCCAGTAACACATGAGCTTGGCCAAGGACTCCAAACTCCAGAAAGAAATGTGCTGTCCAATCATGCCCACCTTGATTGCTGCTTCCAGAAGATGATGGTAAATAGAACTTCAGACCTACGGAAACTGTGAGATAATTAATGGGTGTTGTTTTAAGTTAATAAGTTTGTGGTAACTTGTCATACAGCAATAGAAAAATAATATAGTTTAAAAAGATTAAATATTACCTATAACTTCTTAATATAATTATTTAGCATTTGAGCATTTCCTCTTAGTTCTTAATTTCACTTTGTCCAGGAATTTTTAAAAATGATTGAGGTCACCAAATATATAATTATGTATTCTTTAAAATTAACATAAGTGTCTGTTAATAGTACTTTAAAATCTTCTGAATTATGATTTTTAAAGGCTTATTTTCCTTATGATAGAGTAATACCTATTCATTGTGGGAGATAGAGAAAATAGTAAAGAAGATAAAATCATTCATAAAACTATGACCTAGGATAACCAGTGTTAATAATTTATATGTATATTATTCAATCTTTTGATTATAAAGTCATATATGTTAATTGTAGAGAGTTTAGAATATAAGGAAAACAGTTAATAATAAAGTTACCTGGTGTCCTATCAGATCAGCTTTGTTAATATTTAAATATTAGGTAAGGAGGAGGGCTAATTGGATAGATATGGGATTAGAGATTTGGCCAACAGATGCAATCATGTAGTTAAAAAAGATAGGAAGGTGAGTTTTCGTTTTCAAATGTGTGTACACACTAGAATTATCTGCTGAGATTTTTAAAAATGCTGGTGCCTAAGTCCTATCTCCAGATATTTTGATTTACTTCCTCTAGAGTTCAGCCAAGTTTGCTGTTATCTTGTTATTTATTTATTTATTTAATTAAAATGGGCCCTAGACTCAAACCTGGATGAGAAGGAGACAGACAAGTAAAGAGAAGGGTCCTGGAATGGGAGAAAATAGATACTGAATCATCCCTGAAAGGAGAGTCTCAAGAAGGTCTCGATGAGGTTAAGGATAGTCATAATAGAAACACTGAACAGTGCTTCTCAAATTTACCACGCATACAAATTACTAGAGGCTAACGTGAAAATGCAGATTCTGACTCAGGAGCTCTGAGTAGGATCTAATACTCTGCTACACTTTGAAGAGTAAGGCAGTAGAAAGCATAAGCTTGAAAGTTTGTGACTAGAAAACATAAGGTTTGAGTTAATAGTTTTAAAGGTGAAGTAGTTTCAGGTAATGGCAATTTTCAAACATGGCCTTAGGTCAGACAAGTGAGTAGGACTTAATACAACATGCTTTGGAGGTACTTGTTTCACTGCCAAGAATCCTAAATGAGAAGTTCTCCGTACTGTTATATGGAAGTATTTCCTCCCATTTAGTATTTGCTTCTAGTCTCATGGGCAACCGAAGGTGGTTGGGGTAAGTTAATTTGTTTAGAAACTTCTAGCCCAAAAGTACGGTCTTGGAGCTCAGACTGTGGTTTGTACATACATTTGTCCATTCTTGCATTTGAACATGGACAGTACTAACTCTTGCTTCATAATGTTTATGTTAAGAATAAAATATCACGGAAAGCAACAAGTATATTACTTGGCAAAAAAATAGGTGCTCAACGAACTTTTGTTCTGCCCACCCCCTTCCTCCCCCTGATCTTTGTATATACACGGGAGGCAGAGGTTGCCCAGACCTCCTGAATTTTCATTCAGAATGGTGACAATATGTAAATGAATCTAAGGTTCCAGATGTTGATATGAGTTGGTATCTGCCATTGCAGAACAACATATACTTACCATCTAAATTATAACAACAATTACAGCCTTTGACAGGCAGTTTGGTGAAATCATCATGTAATAATTTCCATTACTTACAGTTGAGTGGTTGTTAGAAAATGACACAGAGAATAGCTTATGTTTGTTAAACAAAGCAAGCCTTATTTCATTTTCCATGCATAATCGCAAGCTAAAATAAAATACCCTGCAAGATTTGCTTTTTAAATAAATCCTGATTGCAATGTATATTGAATTCTCTCAATATATTACTCGGTAATAAATAAATGATTGTCTAAAATTATAGACATAAAGATCGCTATGAGTTGACTCATTCTCCTCAAGAATTTCCTATCCAAAATTCGTGATGCTTTTCCATGTGACAATGTACAAAAGGGTTCATTTATTGATTAGACACATTGCAGGGTTGTTGAAGTCTAGATACCAGGCATGTTGTGGTCAGCTCCACACGGGTCTTCTCTAGATACCAGAGTCATACAAATTAAAAGACTTAACAAGAGCTCTTTGGGAGTCTAGTATGGGGCTTTCATCAAGGATAACTGACATGTAGACAAAAGGACTGTCTCTAAAATATTTTATTCTAATAATTTTGAAGCTACTCAGTGGGACCCATAGGAGCTGAGATTTTTTTTTTTTTTTTTTTTTAGTCTTTATATGCTGTGTTTCCCTCAATGAAAATCCCTGTCAAAGTTATTGTGGAATAGAGTGAATTCAGACAGATGTGACTCTGAATAGTTGCTATGCTGCTTATTAACTTTTTGGCCTTTGAAAATGTGGAATAAAATGAAATTAAATTTTTAAAAAAAGACGCCTGAGAACAAGATGGACTCTATGTGGCTAACCGGGACCTAAAAACAAAATGGAGTCAAGAGGCCATGACAGACCGGGATGCAGTCACATTCTCTGTTCTCGGAAAAGGCAGAGAATGCACTCTTAAGCTTTTGACTCTGCTAAAGTTCCTGATTTTACAAAAGTCCCTAACGGCCCCCTGGACCTAATCAATAAAACTGTGACCTGCGCCAACTAATCAGAACTAAACAGGCTTGCATCCCTCCTTTGCATAAGCAGACCTGACTTGCATGCTTATTTGCATAAGGGGACATGCATAGGAACTTGTTTTATAAAAGGCAGCCCCCTTCCTCGCTTCTCCCAGAGCATACTTTCCGTTTGCTATCAAAGGCTACCTCTCCCCGTTTGCAAACTGTATAAGAAATAAAGCTTTCCTAACGAAACTCTTGTATTCCAGTGTTTTTTGTTGACAGAAATGAACTTTTTTGAGCCTCAGTTCCTTCATTGGTAAAATGGGAGTTACAATTCAGATTTGTTGTTATTAGAAACCGTGATTAAATGACTAAACGTAGTAGGTGCTTACAGGTTTTTTCTTTTTTTTTTCCCATTCCCCAGGCCCTTCCTATGACTATGCTCATACTTCTTTTTGAGTCTGGACATCCCAGACGGATGTGGAGAGCCACTGATTGGCAGAAATGAGGCCCGTGATTCTGCCATCTGTGCTAACTGATACAGTCACAAAGATAAGGGGGTCTATCCTCTCAATGACGTCCCGAAAACAGATATTTGTACCACATTGAAAGGAAATGCCCTTTGCATATAAAAACATTTATAAAATTAGAACAAAACAAACAGAATCCTAAATTGCCAATGGAAAAAAGAAAGGGGATGGGTGGGCAAAGAACACAGAGAATATATCAATGTAGAATAAACATGGCGAATTCATAATTGGAAAAATAATGTTCAACTTTACATTTACCCAAAAATACTGGAGAGTGCCTATGATGTGCCCCATACCATTATAGGCACCTAGGGTCCAAGAAGACATAAACAGGTGTGATTACTGTCATCACATATGACAACCTATTGTAAAATATAAACATAAAAGTAACTGTAATTACAAAGATTTTATGCAAAAGATACATTCATGAAGTCAGAAACATAATTCAACTCTTACCTGATTGAAGAAGTAATTTTGGAATAACTATAATCTATTTAGGATTCATTCCACTTTCTTGCATTATGTTTAATGATTTCCAGTGTGTATTCTCCTCAGTTAACAGTGTGGTGCATTATACTGTTTGTTTGATATTTCATAGCATTTTACCATATCTAACTTCCTTTCTTAATTTATTGTTATTGATGCCCATTTTTCAATACTTGCGCTGGCTCCTCCATTCAGTGAAAACTTATTATAGAGGATAAAAAGGTTATGGGGAATAAAATTAAGAGTCGAAGAGGCATCAAAATCACTATGAGAAGTTTTGATACACATAATGAGCAAAATGAAACAATACTGGATAAGTCTAGTAAGTTTTTCAAGTTACCGCCTTAAGCAGTGCCACAATGTGGCAATAGCATAAACAGTTTACTATCATTTGGTTGGTTTGTAAAGTAGCCTTGGATTCTTAATAAATTATAAATAAAACAACTTAATTTGTATTATTCCAAATTTTGCTTACTAGAGTGTATCTCTGTTAAGATTTCATATTGTTCTGTTTCAACCTTGTATGATTCCAACTTGCATAAAATGGCTCCACATTGTATTACAAAGTAAAATACACACTAAAGTATAACATAATAAGATACTGCTATAATTGAGGAAGTTTAGGAGGCTGGGGGAACACAGAACTGAACTGCCTGACACAGGAGGGGTTTGTCTCAAAAGACTCATTGAAGGAAGTAATGTTTAAAGTGCAACCTCAGAGTTGAAGTTGTTCAAGGTGATAGAAAACAAACAAAAAGTAAGATACTATTTTCTATTGTGGGAGAGGAAAAGTATCTTTTTCTTCTACCCTTCTAAGCACTTTACTGGGATCCCTATAACAAAAGACAGAGTAACAAGGGGAAAGCATACAAATTTATTTAATATAAGTTATTTGTGACACGGAAGCCTTCATAAGGAAATGAAGACCTGAAGAAATGGTTAAACCTGACTGTCTTTATGCTAGGTTTTATGAAGAGTGGAAAGTCAAGGAAAGACATGATAGAACAAAGTGTATGAGGTAAGTATAATAAACAAGATTAAGGATGTTCCTTTCCTCTGGGCACGGGGAGGGCACCTATCATATGAGAGTTTTATGACCTGCTTCAGCTTTCAGGACTCAGCCTATCCTTGTGATGGTTCTTCTGAGCTTCTGACTGAGTGCCTGTCAAGTCTGTCCCCTCAGTCCTTAAAAACGGCAAAAGATCCAGCTCTGCCCTTCAGAGGTTCTCAGCCCAGCTCTCGGGTCTCATGCTTCATACAGTTTCAGTGTCTGGCAAATGTCTTGAGGAGGAGACTGGTAACATGTTCAAGAGACAAGTCCCCTCCCAGGATGGGTCTTTGTTTCCTAAGCATCATAAGAGAGCCCAAGGTTTCACTCTGTCATTTAGATGCTTTCAGGTTACATCCCGAGCCTCCCACACCATCCCAGAACCCAGGAAATGTACTGTGGGGGATGCCAACCACATCCTTCCAGCCCTTCATTTGCAGATGTAATCTAGTCCTCCACAACTGCTAGAAGAACTGCTGCCATCTCGTCCCCCAGCAGACTGTGCCTGGGAAAAGGAGGGGGTGGGAACACGCCCTCAGAATGAGGAGGGAAGTAGCCAATACCCTCAGACTCATAGGGGTTCTTGCCCTATTGGAGTTTTGTTTATGTAATCCTTACAGCTTCCAAAGTTTTCAGTGCCCTAAAAGTATGGATTTTTTCTTGTAATATACCCAGCATTTTCTAGTTGTGCAAAGGAAGTGCTGCTCTGCCACAAACTAATACATCCTCTCTGGAAATAGAAGTCCGCATCCACTTTTAAAAATGGAGCTATTCAGGGTAGGAAACAACACCATAGATATAAGATTAAAAAATTGCAGAGAATGTTAATATCCAAAGTGAGGACAAA
Source organism: Tapirus indicus (assembly GCA_031878705.1). NCBI lineage: Eukaryota > Metazoa > Chordata > Mammalia > Perissodactyla > Tapiridae > Tapirus > Tapirus indicus. The sequence goes on along the minus strand of CM062927.1, from coordinate 22,416,699 downwards.
GGGTTGAAGTGTTCTTTGCTCAAATAGGAATATTGAAAACATCACCATTATTTTTCTTCCTATGACAATCAGTAAGTTGGAATTCTTGGAGAAAAGGCAAATAGACATTGAGTACCAACCACCCTTGTGACCTTAAGAAAGTCAAATATCTTTCCTGGACTCAGATTTCTCATTTGTACAACAGATAAATAATCTTCATGTTTTCCTCTTTCAGACCACATGTCACATCAACAAGGCTCTGAAAGCAAATGAGATGGTGATCGGCTCTCTTAAGACATTATGCTGTAATAAGCACTTACTCACTTCCTATGAGAGCATATTTTAAGTTGATCTGGGATCTGCATAAACAGTTACAGTAAGTTACAGTAGATGAATTTGCTGTTGGCACATACAGTTTATAACCAATGATTTAACGACGCTCAAGTCATTTTGAGAGTTTCGGTGTATAAGTCTTCACACTACTTTGAGGGCTTCATTTTGTCAGAATTGGCCAATTTTTGCAGGAGAAAAAATTTAACTCTAAGGGTTTGGGAAAGAAGCTTTTTGTTGAAAAAAACGCATTTCTCAGCAAAATGAACTTAAGATGTGAGAAAAAGGGAAAAAAAATCCTCTTACAAATAATACATAGTATTTGTTGCCTTCTCAAAATAGTGTCTGAGAATTATATAGCCCTTGTAAGATGCTTAATTTCCTTATGTCAATTGATTTGTACCTTTCTGTGCTTTTATCCCCATTTTACAGAAAGACAAAGCAAGATTATCACTTTAGTTTCACTCAACTTCCAATAAGTAAAATCTTCATGTCTTAAATAAGCACAAGAAGTACAGGCCAAGTATTTTATAGTGTGTGTTTTTTTAAAATAGAAGCAGATATTAATGCTTCAATAAAGTATTAGAAAGTTTGGATATTTTTTTAAATCCCAAATTGTAATATATTAATTATATAATCAATTTTGTTTGCACTTTCCCTCATGTCCCTATACAAGTTTCCTATAGTTACAACTAAAATTTACATTTAATTTTACATTACATGTTTTCCATTTAATGCAACCTCTCTTGCATTTTTCCATGTAGTTACACAGTCTTCACTCTGATCTTTATTTTAGAATTCATACAATAAATCATTCAGAAGATGTGCTTTAATTTGTTTAACCTTTCCTCTCTTCTTGTACTTTAAAGTTCTTGTTCATTATTTTAAAGTAATTTAAATATACATATGCTCTCACAAATAAAACATAGGCTAGAATCTTAGAAAAGACAATAGTGGATCAAAGGGAATGAACATTTATATGGCTCTTGAGAAATTATTTCCAAATTTCTTCCCAAGTTGAAGATAGTAACTTAGAATTTTGTAAGAAATATTTGCAAATTTCTCTTCAGGTTACAATAGTGGTGTAATAACTAACTTGGTGGCTTAACATAATAACAATCATTATTTCTTAAGGTTTCCATAGGTGACAATCTTGAAAAAGGCTTGATCTTTTAGCTCAACTCTCTTATGCAGTTGAAGTCGGGCGGTGGCTGGAGCTGGAACAGCAAGAATCTGGAGTAGCTGGACCTGACTGAGCATCTCTTTTTCTTTGCAGGCGTCTTTGTAGTTTGGGCTTCCTCCTAGCTTGGTGTCCTCAAGGCAGTCAGCCTGCTTACAATGCAGCTACAGCCTCTAAAGCTGAGTATTCCAGCAAGCAATGAATAAACTCAAAAGTCAACCAGGGTCATATGTGCACATTCTGTGGTTACAAATGAGTCACAAGACTCCCCACATACAAGAGGAGGAGAAGTGTACCTCTCTCGATGGGAGAGTGGCAAGGTTCTAGAAGAGTATGTTGAGTACAAGATATTGTTAAAGCTTTGCCCCTAATAGTCACTGGATCATTAAGGAGACAACATACAATATTTTAGATATAGAAACACTATGACACACTGGCTTTTAGTGGTTTGGCCTAGAAATGTCCCATGCTGGCTCTGATCACAGCCTCATCACATGGCCCCTTCCAATGCCCTTCTAGGTATTCAGAAATAGGAAAACTCAAAATATTGCTGAGCACCAGTCTACCACAAGCAGGACAGACTTTTTCAATCTTATGAAATAAAAATCTGTAATCTCCTACAATAAAAGTTTTAATAATCCAGTTATAAATGTTACAATATTTTTTCAATGTTACTATATGCTTTTTAATTTGTATAAAACTATGAAAATTTGGATTATTGTTCAGCAAATATTCATTACCCTTCTCCTTCTATAGCTAACAGAGTTTACTACCCTGGCCCATTAATTTCAAGCATAGGAAAGTGACTTGCTTTGACCAGTGGATGTGACTCAAGAAGAGGCCATAAATGTGCTTATACAGTTTGGCTTGGCGTTGGCTATGCCAGTGATCCGCCATCAGAGGAGAATGTCTTGGGCAACTTCCGTCCTTTCAAACTGGCCTGAGAGTGAATACACGTGGAGCAGACCTAAACCCGACCTGCAGTCTGAAGCAGTACTGCCCCAGTGAATCCATCCTAGAGAAGCCAAAACATCACTGACCTGCGGGTACAAGTGTAATGTAAATGTGTGTTTTTATAGTCTGCTGAGTGTGGAGTGGTTTGTTATACAGCTCTATTATTTCAATAGCCAATTAATATAATAACCAAACCTGCATATCATTTTTGTTATTGTTTACAGATGCCATTTTTTCCTATTAACACAACTGACTCAGTTGATTAATTAAATATCAGAGATGCATGATGCAGTCTCATATGTAGGAAAAACAAGACAACATGGATATCGTTGCAGTTTTTATGGCCACTTTCTGTATTTACCAAATTAGGGAAGAAGATGTGCAATCTTTCCATTAAAAAGCTATGTCAGTGTGCCAGCTGGCTCAGGGCCAAGATTTAAAGGAATAGTAATGAATGAGGCAGAAGTAAATGGCCACCATCTGGGCAAAGCTCAAGTGAGCTTGTTTGGACAGGGCTCCAGGGTCAAGTAAATGAAACGGACTTTAATTTCAAGATGCATCTGTGAGTGAACAAGTCCCCACGCCTGCAAGCCATTGCAGGTGTGGGAAGTCGGCAATATGTTTTCAAATGGGGTGGGATGCGGTTGTGTCTTGAAGGCACTGGCGGTTGTCATGTCTGAAGAACCACATGAAGCGGCCCCTCAGCAAGCATCGACAAATAGGAAGGTATTATTAGACCTCGCCTGAGCCAAAAGAAACAGCATGGGGGTTATACTAGAAGAGGTATGTTTCTGCAGGGCTTATTAGAACATGCTGATTCCTTTTTCCTCTGCAACCTTTTCCTCTGCAACCAGTACTAAGAATGATAATTTATTGAAACGCCTGGATCGCTGGAGTTTTGTTGCTAAGTGTTTAAATTGGTGGAGAAAACATAGCTAGGCATAAGGATCCTGGTGATTAATGTTTCCCTCTTGGGCAATTGGGCTCCATGCATTCTGAAACAACTTGGGTTGCTAGAATGCATTGAATAATTTTAAAATGGAGCAGACATTGGATTTAACAAAAAATTAAGAAGGCAAAATAGGGCCCAGGACCACCTTGTGGCAGGGTTCATATCTGGAGCATTCAACTCTGGGATTTCTGGTTTTGTCCTATTGTGTGGTCCAGCCAGCCTTATGATCTGCTCAGAATGACAGTTAATGGTCTAAAGAAAACATTTGTGTCCCCTAAATAGCCCATGTGTGTATATGCTATAGTGGCTGACTAGACTGCATACAGTTGGATGAATAATAAATTAAATGGTTAATAAATAGCAGCCAATAATAACATGATTTACCCCACCCCAAGTTTCAGGAAATTATTTCTAAAATCTGACAATATCGAAAAACAATAAACACTTGGTGAAGAATAATTCATTTCCTTTGTCTAAGGCACGAGGTGGAATCTGGTGAGGGTAGGTGGATGGGTGGCTATTGAGACAGGGTAGCCACCTTGAAATCCTTGAGTGGGAGGGGTTAGGGAGCTGCCAGGTGAGTTACTAAGTTTAGTGGAAGTGAGGGCAAAGCAGCATGGTTTGCCTACAATCTATGCGCAAAAGTAGAGGAGGCAGAAAAGAGGAGGGGTGAGGGAGATGCTGTGTCCTACATATAAATATTTGATACAGGAATACATGAAAGGCCTGAAGAGACAATTTCAATAAAGGAGATGACGTTAAGTAATAAACTTTTCCAATAACTCCAGTTGTGTCTTTGTGGAACCTTTCTCATTACTCTCCTGATATTGTCTGCCTCCCTCAGAGAATTTTGTACTGGATTAGAATTTTGTTTGGAGCTCTATCTTGATCACTGGAATATGTGTTTCTACAGACCAAGAGTAATGTTTCATTCTTCTCTGCCTTCTCAGTGATTACACAATGCCTTGCTATGTCGTAGGTCCTCAGTGCATGTTTGTGAAATTGAAGGGAACGAAACATGTTAGTACTGAGTGAAATTAAACAGGATTTAAATAGCTATCATATTAAAAAAAAAAAGTCATGGCAGCCAATGTGAGCACGGATGGGGAGAAAGAAGTTCCTGTTTTTTATTGGTACCTGTGTAAATTGGTTTAATCTCTTTTGGAAAAATTGGCAATGTATATTTTGACATATAAAATATGACATATGAAAATAGCAACAGTGCTTCTTGGAACTTATCCTAAGGATATCATCCAAAGAAGAAAATAAGTTTGTGCAAAGAAGTAACCAGAATATGCTTTCCAAAATAATAAAAGTATGAATCAAATTATATCATTTTTATCAGGTAGGAGAAGCATCAAAACAGATAGTGAAGAATGTACAAACCATGGGAAATGTTTGAATTATAATATTAAATGAAAAAACCATAAGTAAAATAGTATGCATGCAAAATTGCTAATTATGTAAAATGGTGAAATAAGTGCATAATGATTGAAGGCAACATGTTACAGGTAAAATAATTGTGAGAGGCAGAATTTTATTTTTGAGATTTTTACTATGATTTCCAAATTTTATGTAACCTAAAGTTTCACTATGATAAAAATAACTGAACATAAACTGATTTAAAATGTATTCAGTATTTTCCACGTGGTACAAAGCACTCTGCTGCTCTGGTGTTTCTGCTCTAGAGGAGCTTATTGTATAATAAGGGATTTAGATATAGCAAAATATTACAATAATTAGTTAATTACTACATACTAGAATTCTGCACAGGTGCAGCTTGGGAACGGTATGAATTCTCTATGCAGGTGAGAGGATTGGGGGGAATGGGGGTTGGGTAGGGGGCAGACATACTGGTTAAATAGAATGAAATCCACAAAGAGATGGTAAATTAACTGAGTCTAAAAAAAAAAAAAAATTTTCTGGGTAGACTCAAGTGAAAGGTTGCCCAAGGCAGAGGAACTAAACTTTGGAGGTAGAAATATAATAACGAATTCAAGTAGAGTGTGGAAGATGCTATGGCAAAGGTGAGTAGGTATAAATCTTAGGTTGTGGAGTTAATCTTAGATGATGCGAAGTCAGTGGAGTGCTTTGAGAAGAAAGTTCTGTATTCTTTTATGAGCTGGTCAATCAAGTGTGGCCACAAGAGGAGACAGAGTAGAGGGTCAGGAAAAAACGAAGTTTATTATACTCACAGGTCCTAGAGATGGGAGGCACACCATGCCAGGCAGGGTCACGTGGGAAAGACACCTGAGTGGTTAGGAAGCAGAAGACAGGAGCAAAGGGAAAGCTTTAGACCAGAACCTTTGTTGAGGTTTCTGTGGGAAAGGCAAGGGAGGGCAGGGTGAACAGTTTAGCATTGGCCATTTGAATAATCTCAGTGGGCTTTGACTATAGAGGTGGTCCTTGGTTGCTTGGTAACCTAGACCTGGGATGATTAAGGAAGAGGAATATTGCCTCCTATTGTGTATGCACCAGATAGAGGAGGAAGGGCTCTATGTTGGTTAATTTGCATATCTAAGACATCAAACCCTAGAACTAGGCTGGGTCCTCTGCTGTCTCTAAGAACTGGCTAGCCTAGGAAGGGTAGTCTCTCCTCAGCCAGAAAAGTCTTTTAAGATGTCAAAACATCATAACTTACAGAAAATTTAAAATACTTACAATACGTAGAATAAGTAAAATAGATTTAAATATTAAATGAGAAAAAAAGATGGAGACATATTCTTCTGTTCTATCAACAAATAATGGGTCTGAGTTTCCAGGTAGAATCATTTGATCTTGTTCTCAGATGGATTTCTTTGTAAGTTTTCTTCATCTACTCTGTACCTAAGACTCATATGACGTTGGCACTTTAACTTCACCAAAAGGAACAGTTTCCACCTTTTCTTTTAGAATAAAATGTATTTTTTCATGTTTTAAGCCTAATCCTGGGTGTAGAGACAATTTTTTCTCTTTACTACAAAGGAAAGGGAGTAACACATATCTGCAATAGACTTTATTTTGTGTTTAATATCTGTCTTTTGGATGCAAATGACGTGAATCGATCATTTAACAATCCAGTAATGATCATCAATTAGTATCAATAGATAGGGAATGGAACATCATGGACTCAAAGAGAAATGGTCTGAGCTTTGCCACTTTGAGTCAAAGGGCTAAAATTAAACACCAAATGTAAGTTGAGGATTTATCTTCAAGGAATTAAAACAACATTATTGTGCACTAACTGCATTATTTCAGATCATCTTCAAACAACACCCAGAGAGAGAGTTTTTAATTCTCATTTTTCATATAAGAAAACTAAATTTCAGAGGGGTTAATTACTTTAACCAAGGTTACATATATGTGTGTGTGTGTGTATGTGTGTGTGTGTGTGTGTGTACAAGTTTTGCTTCAAATTCAGCTCCTCCTACCCACAAAATCCAATTCTTTGCTGATGGTATACTCTCTGAATAGTACTATAATCTTCTTAAACTACACAAAACACTCTAGTGCATCTGTGCCTTGAATATCAAGACTGCGTTAATGGTCACAGGAGATACATACACAACTCAGTTCATTAAATAAAAAGTAATGGGCTTTGTGACATGCTCCAGAATCTGGGGAAAAGGAGATGAATCAGAACCTGTGCTTGTAGACTTCTTGGTCTAGTGAGTGACTGAAATGCAAATAAATGCTTGAAATATCTTGATGCATATAACTGAAATAATGTCATGTCAGTAAGGTTCCATATGATTATTTATGATGGACGGATGTTGTCCAGATGACAGAGTCATGATTTCCACTTGGAGGATGGAGAGATATAAGAACACATTTTAAAGAGGAAGTGATGCCCTACTGGATTCACCCATACTCTGTGCAATTTCAATGTGCACTGCTGATATATGGCCTTGACAAGGGCCATGCACTTAGCCTCTCTCCCTCTGTCAATGTTTCCAGTGAAAAGTGAAAAACGTCACATTCTATGATGAAAATATGGTCCTTTTACTGAGTGAGATTGGTTCGTATGAGCTAACAATCCGTCACTCTGCATCCATTTTAGGAATGCCTGGACATTATTTTGTTGGGAGAAGCTTGGATGAAGAATTGGTTTGGGGATGCTGGTGCCTGCCCCTCACAACCAGGCATCCCTTTTCAAATCCTGGTTGCCATAACAACCAGAGAGCACGTTTGGTCCCTAACACAACAGACTCCTTTATGGTGATGATTATTATTAGTCAGTTTGCACTCCAGGCAGAAATCTGATTTACTTTCCCTGAGGAAACTCACCATATGACATGCAAAATGTCAGAGGGAGAAAAATACAAACTGGAAGTATGGAAGTGCTGTGAAATAAAACATGTGGGAAAACACACCTTGTGAGCCCTTTATTATTTTTAAATGGAAAGTTGTCAGATTATTCAGCCCGAAGTGTGATAACTGTGTCATGCCTGTGAGCTACATAATAGTTATTGTGAAGGCAGAGCTCGTAGATTATCTATTACGAGGTGTTTGATAAAATGTGACACTTGAAAACTTTGAAGGTGCATAAATTTTTGACATTATTCTGTAGACCTATTGATTGAAGCTGAAAATACATAAAAAATGAGGTGTTTTCCCTAGTACATCAGTCAGAATGAGACATATGACTAGTTTCCTTTGGAGCAGTTAAAGAGTGGGAGAAAGCAATTTCACTCCCAGAATACAAGAGGTCACAGCGCCTCTGAATAAGGTATCCTGCTCCAAATACACTGCTTCTGAAAAAGTAGAATTTAAGCCGTTTCCTTCCCAAACTTAGCCAAACTGTTATCTTAACCTTTAATGAGGTTTGACCTTCAGGCCAAGCCAGAAGAAGAAAACTTTTTGGAATCTCTTGGGTGGAAAAAAATTGCATCTGCTGTACGAGCCAACTATTTCTTTGTGGCGTGTTTGTCAGTAATGCGCCCCTGCCCAGCAAAATTGTGTCCTTGAACCAGGGATATAAAATGATCCTATTAAGGGAGCCAAGCCAAGTCTGGTCAAAGAAAGCCATTTATTTTCACTGACCCAGCTGGTCAAGTGAATTTAGGTTCTGCAGCTTGGCTCACTTGAGAATCAAGCACTGCCATCATGCCTGTAATTACAGCATGGAAGTGATTTCCAGGAATGAACGTCGAAAGGGAAACAGACTTTCCCTGGCAATATGATACTTCAGGACAGGAGAGCTGGCAGGTGAATGGAAAGCATATATTTCCATGTGATTCATATAAGAAAAACACTTTCTATTTGTATCAGTTGTTTTTACATAACAGACCACCCCAAACTTAATGGATTAACACAATAAACATTAATTATTTATGCAAAATTCTGTGAATTGACTGGGCAGTTCTAGTTTGGACCAGCTCATCTGGGGCTGGATGTTCCAGCATGGCCGTGCTTAGATATATGGGGCTTCAGCTGGGACTACTGGGGTGGCTAAGATGGATGGATGGGGCCTTTCTCCATGTGGTTTCTCATCCTGCAGGAGGCCAACTGGAGCCTCTTCAAGTGGTCTTTGAAGGGTTCCCAGTATCAAGAGTGGGCAAGCTCCAATGCAGAGCAATTTCCAACTTCTTCCTGAATCATGTTTACTAATGTTACATTGGCAGATGCAAGTCACATTACCAAGTTGAAATTCAAAGGATGAAGACATAGACAACTGCTTGATGAGAGGTATAACAAAGAATTTGTGGGAGTTTTTTCAATGTCCTTCAGCATTCTTACTGTACTTGAGGATTACAAAATTACTGATGTGCTGTAGCATATTTTAGTGTATATTTCCACATGATTTTTTTTCTTTTAAAGAATGTGAATGTTTCCAAACACATTTAAAGGTGGAAATAATAGCGGCAAGTTTACCAAGGTTAAACACATAATTATAGCTGCTTCTATAAAATCTCAATTGCATGATTTGAAAATTGAGCAACTGAGTAAGTAGGATTAGTTGGATTTATCTTCATTTTGTTTTGTTTTATTGTTCTATGTGACATAAAATCTATGGCCTGGGGTATTTCCACCACAATGGCTAACTGCTTTGGCAGGATGTGAAAATATTTATGAAGGACAAAGAGGGGACATTTTTTTGTCCTAATATGAGATTATCAACAAATTGTTACTATTATTTTCATTAACTTATTGTATTCCTGAGAGATATAAGACCATGTATTAGAAAGCTGTAGAATAAAAAAAGTGTCACCTAGTGTTCAAGTCATCTATTCTGTAATAAAAAATCGCCCCCAAACATGGTGGCTTAAAACAACAATCATTAATTCTCTTTCACTGTTTCTGTGAGTCAGGATTTAGAAGTGACTCAGCTGCAAGATTCCAGCTCAGCATCTTTGATGAATTTGTGTTTAGAATGTGTCTGGGGCTGGTGTCATGTCAATAGCTTCTTATCTTACACGTCTGGAGCCCGTGCTAGGAGACTTCAGCAGCTGGGGGCTAGAACTGGGGGTCCTCCAGCAGCATCTCTCTCTTTCTCTATGTGCTTTCTTTATAGAATCTCTCCAGCATGGCAGCCTTAGGGTGGCTAGATTTCTTATATGGAAGTTCAGATCTCCAAATGCATCTGTCCCAATAGAGAGACAGAGGGAAAGCTCAGCATCTCTTCTACTCTATCCTTGACATTGTCACAGTGTCACTTGACTCAAGGCAGTCACAAAGATCCAACCAGGTTCAAGGGTAGAGGACACAGACCCCAACTCGTGATGGGGGAATGACAAGGTTGTGGAAGGGCATGTAGGACTGGAAATATTTTTGGTCAACTTGGGAAAAGTATAATCTACCATATCTAGAGAAACTTTAAAATTTGTGACATGGATCTTTAGTATTATCCATTTTACTTTTCTTGGACAAAGTTCTGGTAATATTGTTACATAGGTTTCACATTTCCTTGAGCATTTCAAAGTTACCATTAACATTTGTTTTGTGAACTTTGGTGTATTTGGGGTTCAATCATAGGAAAAGCCTGAAAAGGGGGCTGGAGTACAGGTACCTTATTTGGGAAACAATTCTAAAAAACAGAAGAGAGGGACTGAAGCGAAACAGGGAAAGAGGAAAAACCAATGTAAAGAAGCATGGTCACTGCAGTAGGTAACTAGTGCTTTCAAAATTGCCAGAACATTCTGAGATGACCCATGAACTCTATCTCAGAGTTACACATTTAGAGGACTAAAGGATGGAGCATGTATCCATTGGCCTTTGTGTCTTGGTGAAACGTGGTTCCAGGGTCATTGACTCCCTTGCACTTCTTCCTTCCTCTAGTATGAGTGCCTAATGCAGTCCACAGGTCCCTCACAAGAGACAGAGAAGCACCAGAGTGAAAGTAAGAGGTATGCTACACGGGTTTATGATGAAATGCTCTGGGTTGAACTCAAACTGAGCTGGTAGAAGATTGCTTAGAACTAGTCACTGCGGAAAGAGGTAAGGCTGAGATAATTTGTGTTGGTACATGAGAAATATATGATACACATTCATACTGAGCACTTACTGTGTGCTGTCATTGTCTAAGCACAGAGATAAAAAGGTACAAAGTAGACCCTTTGCACACTCTACTGTGATAAAGGTAAATAGAGCATCACAGCACAATAAAATAAGTGCTACGAGAGAAGAATACAATGTGTTATTGGTGCATAGGAGAAGCAGAAAGAAAGTGTACCAAAGAGCCTGTATGACTAGAAAAGCCTTTACGGAGGGTTGATGACTGACTAAATCTTCAGCAAAGAGAAAGATTTTTCTAAATAGGAGATGGGATAAAAGGAAGTAGGCATGCCAAGCAGACAGGAAAATAGAAAAAAAACAGTCATGAAGGTTATATATGAAAAAGGAAATTTCTGAAGCCTTGATAGACCTCTTAACACAAATTTTATGTATGAGTAAATTGAGATTCAATGGAATTAGACATTTGGCCAGGGTCACACCATTCTTTCAGTTGACAGTTCAAACAAAAAGCCCAGAAATCCTGTGTCCTCACCCAGTTTTCTTGTCTATTTTGTTAGGCTTACCAAATATTAGTTCTCAATCATTTATTTAAAAACAAATATATCAGAGCCCCTGCCACTTTTTTTTTTCTTTCCATTACTGCTTATGTTCATTCACGAGTTGAACCAAACTTGCTTGTTTTTGGTTTTCTTCTTATTGGAGAAATTATAAAACTTAATCAGGAATTTACAGTGAACCCTTTTTCCAGTGAGCCCTTATTTGAAAATCAGTTCCCCCTAGGTAGAGGCATGGAACAAAGCTCAATTTTTAATTCAGACAGTTAAGTTAATGTAAACCATGTTCTAAAAACCCTGGATCAAATAGCAAACTTAGACAACTCAGAATTGATGCCTCTGACACAGGAGTTGAAATTTGCCAAGATGACGGAAGCAAGAGAGACTTGGTAGAGAGGAAGTGCTGGGGAATAGCAATTGACATGTAAGGGAAAAGGGGTGAACAGGGTGAAATCAGCTTCTGATTCCTCCAGCAGTCAACGCTTCGGGAAACCATCGAGGATAGCTTTCACAAAATTGCTCAAGTGTCTTTCGCAAATATGTCAGAGAAAGGACATGTTAATGTTTTAGGAAAGGATTCTCAGATTGTCTGATGTAGTTCAGCAATTTTCCAGAGAGATAGCAACTGCTGGGTCAAATATGTGATTTCCTAACCATTCTGTCTTTCTCCTTTTGGGGGTTAATGGATAGTTCACCTTTAGAAGGGACTCTGGAATGGACATGGGGCAGATTTTTTTTTGAGCTAAAAGGCTGGAGAGACACTGCAAATCATTGGGGTCACTGTCAGTACAGTGAAAGCCCAGATGAATTCACCACTTTTCTAGAAGTAAGTTATAAGGAGGAGTCTTTCATCAATTTTAATTTTGTTTTTTAAACATTTATAGATCCTTGGAAAAGGAATGGCTGTGCCAAGGAAGGAAGGGCTGCTATTCAGGGACCAGGAAAGTAAAGAGTCGGATATTGGTGATTATGGACTCTGTGAAACAAAAGGGAAGAAAGGGAAAGCAAGCTGAGATGCATTCGTAAGTCTAACCGGGCATTCAACAATGCACGAAGCACATGAGTATAACCGGGGAATTACTGCTCTTCAGGGGAACCGGTGGAGAGAAGCTGCCCAGTGCAGTAGAACAGGAACAAAACAGGCAGAATAGATCACACTTGTCTCTTCTGGATCTCCTCAGCAAAGTTTTTCTGTCACATTGAAGAAATGGAGGCCACTTAGTATCATGTCATCTGTCTCCGTCCATAAAGCCACATACTAACACCAAATTAGAGAATCAAAGCATGCTCAATTCCAAGTCGCTCAAAACACCTGTTCTGAGCATCTACAATGTCAACAAATAAGTATTGAGTGACTCTTATATGCCTTCCAGGCATTTTGCTTGAGACTGACATAAGAAGAAAACATGAGTGTGACATAGTCCCTACACTTGCATAACTGAACATCTATTGTAAGGGGCTAAAATTTTCCATTCAAAATGGTAAGTATCATGATAAAGTTAATCAAACTTTTCTAGAGGAATTTAGAGAAAGGAGGATCATACTACTTCATATTGAAGATGAGTTGTAGGCTGAATCTTAAAGTGTGTGCTTGGTTTGTCCAGGTTGATAAAGGTAGGAAGGGTATCCCAGGCAGAGGAAAGAGCATGAGATGATGCACAGAGCCAGGAAGAAGACTGGCGTATATGGGGTAGGATATATGAGGGGTCAAGGGGATGAAAGACTGTGCTGGCTATGCCAAAACACTTGGATTTCAGGATTCTATTCTATAAATGTTACAGATCCAAGCTTTGAATTTTGGATGTGTGGAATCAGTGTCTTCATGTCTGGAGCAGAAGGGATAATTAGAAATCCACCATTATGATCCAGGTGAACAATTAGGATCTGAAATAAGGTAGGAAAGGTGAGTGGATTTCAGAACTATGTAGGAGGAAAACTTTTCAAGATATGATGACTGATATAATCTGAAGGATGAGAGAGAGCTGAATGCCTGGGACAATGGCTGTAACTAGGAGACTAAGTGAACAGTTGACTCTGCAGGGCTGGCAAAGCATCACAGCCAGACCAGAGGATCAAATATAGAGTGGTAATGGTTGCCAGCATGGTGGTTTGACAACAGCTAACATCAACAATTTTGAGTCAGTGGGTGCCTGCATGGAAGGATGGTAACCAAGGGCTAGAGAGCTTGCTTTGATCCCCCCAGGCCATCTTCACCCCCATCCCAAACCGACAATGTATATCCAGCTACTCTTACTGTTTGAGGGGATAAAACAATATGTACAAAGAAAATCCCAAACTGACATTCTTTACCTAGAAGTGACTCTAAGCGTCTGCTTCCTGACAGAAAGGAGACTAAATTGTTTCCAACTAACTAAAAATTATAAAACAATTTTTTATACACCTGGTTGTCTTCTGCAGTGTCCATAAAAGGAATTTCAGATGACTAAGGTTAGGAAACCAGTGAAGCACCGATATTTCAGAACACTGGGCTAGACATTACCAGGAGAGAGAGGGGGCATTAAGGTACACCCTCTGTGTGTTTCAGGTTTGACTGTCTTCAGTGTTTGACTTATTCTGACCCCCAGAATCAGAATCAATAAGGAGAGTATCCTAAAGTGCAGTTTTCCAGGCCCCAACCCGCAGCTAATAAATCAGAATTTCTGGCAATGGGTCAGAGTTTCCTGCTTTTAAACTAGCTTCTATTATGTGTCTTAAACTCACCTGAGACTATAATCACTGGAGCTGCTCTTAGCACACCCAAAACAGCACCTGCAGGCATCGCTTAAAACCCACAGGGCACTTGAACGTGAATCAAAGAATTGCTGCAGGCTATTCTTTCTTCATCCACATGAATGTTCTCGTGAATCATCTCTCCTACCTCCCTGGACAAATCTTGTTCTCCCTTTCCCCCCTCACCTAACTCAGCTTTAACTTGGTAACTAGATTTTTTTCCTCTGCCTTCATTCTCACCTGGCAACCCCCGTCCTCAGTCCTGGGGCAGCTCCATGAGCAAAAGGCAACCCAAGCTGAGAACAGGGCAGAGCACGGCCTCCTCACACCTCCTGGATATATCCTCCTTGCCCTTGCAAATCAAACGGGAGAAATTTTCCTTTCATATGAAATTTTTATGACATGACTGAGTACTCAAGCACCCTTTTAAAATGGGGTCACCATTGCTATGGAAGTAACATATGAATAGGTGGAAATATGTGGTTTCCAGTCTTAAGACTGCAAAAGAGGATAACGACCAGCTGGGTGACCTCGGGCAGTTAACTTAGGTTCTCTGATGCTTGGTTTCGTCATCTTTAAAGATGGATGAAAGCAGGATTCCTCAACTTTGTCACTATTGGAATTTGGAGCTGAATAAGTCTTTATTATTGAGGCCGGGTTGGGGGGGGGCTGTCCTGTCTATTATAAGAAGTTGCAATAACCAAAAGTTCCCGGGGTGGGGGGTGAAGTTGAGTAAAATTGCCCCCAGTAGAGAGCAGAGTGGATTGAGGTTACTCACGCCACAGGATTTTTGACTTATTGAATGAGATAATGTATATGAAAGTGCTATTAAATTCTAACAGATTTTACAAACTAAGGAGTTGTTTTTATGATGTAGAAAAATTCGATCATGTTTAAAACTAGCTGTTAACATGGCTCAAACTATTTAACCATTACAAGACATTGGTAATAATGACAAGATACTTTTAAGGATGCAGATCAAACATGAATTTAAGCACTCTGTGATCCTGGTCAAGGCTATGGACAGAGAGGGCAAACCAAAGACTTGCACTGTCCCGAGAGATACCCCCAGTAGTCATCTGACCAGGATGCCTTCAATCAAATACTTTATGACATTATAAATGTATACCCTTCAGAATCAGTCAGTAGTCAGCTTTTATGTTTCAAGAATAGGAAAGTATTTTAAACGAGCAGTCCTGTAATACTAATCAATATTACTCAAAACAAATGATAAAAGTCCATAGGTTTACACTTGCCATTCCCATTTTGAAATACTGCAGCTGAAATAGCTAAGCAATTAGAACGAAACCAAAACCCTGAGTTTTCTTCAAAAGAGAGAATTTTATTCTAGTTTCCTTCCATTTATTTTTATAAATTACTATTTCCTGCTAAAAGTATTCGTTTCTCCTTCTCTCTCCTTCCCTTCCCCCTTCTCTCCTTCTCTTTCTCTCCACACAAACACACATATTCTTTTTAACCAGCTCCCAGCTAATAACCATATGAAAGAAAACACTTTATTTCTAATGTTGGTGACAATATGACACAGAAAAACATAGCCTTTGTAGCCATTAACCCATGTGCATATTTCTACTCTGCCTTTTCGCAGCTGTGTGTCAGTGGAGAAGTTACCCTATATGAAATCTGAGTTTCCTCATTTACAATGTGTACACTTAATGTCTTTGAAATATATTCATGAGGGCTGAATGAAAAACAAATTACACTGGATAAAACACTAGATACTTTTAAAAGGTTAATTTTTTTCCTCCCCCTGTTCTTTTTTCCCTCAGTGCCTGAACTTGTAGGCGAGTGAATAACTTGCCTGTTATTTCTTTAGGTAGGTGAAGAGGTGCCTTTTCATAACTTAGCTGTCGCTCTCTTTTCTAAAGTCACATTAAGAGATATGCTGCTCTAACAGTAGGGGAAATATCCATTACAAAGGAAATCCATAACAGTATAGATTGGAATTTCCACTGGGGAAAATGATTTCAATTCATGCTTAGGTCAGCAATGCTTTACATTTAGTCAGGCTTCTCTGGCAACAGACCCTGAGACAAAGGCTGCTATGAGAGTACTTTACTGGGGAGTGTGCTCCCACAGACCAGGAGTGAGAGGTAGTTGGAAGGAGGGAAAGACAATCCAATAAACTTCCTGGGGAGCATTAGAAATTCATTTCCAGACCATCCTTGCTATTGGCAGGTGGCGTATAGGAGCTCCTTTTCCCCACTGGTGGAAGTTTTACTCCATGCTGCTTTAACTTCTCCATATTTCTGGTTTGTTAGTACAAATATGAAGACCATGGAGGTTCCTGTGACATTCCACACTGTGGTGACAACAGAGACAGTTTAGGAGGCAGAAGACATCTGCATGAGCTTGATCAGACACCACAGCACTGCCCACTCCAACAGCAGCTGGTGTAAGAGATGAGCCCAACGGGATCTTAAGACATGCATAAGTGGTGTTCATCATAGTGTAGATTTCAAGATTTATTCATCAATATATTAGTACAATCTGTAGATGCTTACTAAGGTTCTAACATATCCCAGTGCTGTGGTGTGCTCTGGGATTAATGTGATAACCAAGAGACAGCTTTTGCTATATTTTGCAGTCTAGGAAAAGCAAATAGTTAATATTTGGTGCTAATGGAGTAAAATATTGGCAGGAGGTCAAGGTCCTTCTTTCCACTGCTAATCACTATGCAAACAGATCATAAATATCAAAATATCATTATTATGCACAATAGATGTTTCTTGGGGCATCACCTTGGGAAAGAAATGGTAGGTACAAAATTGGGTAGAAAAAGAAACCTAAGAAGCAATCATTGGGAGAAAAAATAAGCCATGTCAAGCAGGGATTCTGTGGCTGGCCTCCAGCTGATAGATTGCTGGATCTCTAGGCAGGCTCTTCCACGTGCAAGTTTTCTCCTCTGCAAGCAGGTCACTCTTTTTCAAGATGGCCTCATGTCCTCTCCTTGATTCAGACTTTTGTGTGGTTTGCTATGGCAAACATCACTTTTAGCCTGGGCCTGGGTGCTTCTGTCTTCAACTAGGAACCTTCTCCCTGGTGGTTGTTTACGGTTACTTTTGCTGTGTGTTCACTGCACCAGTTGTTAACTACTAGGCCTCATGGTGTGGAATGAACCTGGCCTTTTCTCTCTACCATCTGGCTTGAGGAACAGCTTCCTTGACTCTGTGTCAGTGATGAGATTGACTCTGGAACTGTTCAGCTGCCTCATCTCTCCTTCTGCAGCCTTAATTGCTTTTCAGAATAATGATGGTGGTGTAAGCCAAAACTGATACTGAGTTTACTTTGAATTGGGTCTTTTATACACCTTGCCTTATTCACTCCTCACAACTAATCTGACAGGTATGTATTCTCATTTCCACCATTCTCCTGAGGAGTAAACTGACACAGATAAATGTCTAATCAGTGGACACACAACTGGTAACACATGGGGCCAAGATTTGACACTTGCTCTACTGACTCAAGGGCCATACTGACACTTCCGTGGATTTTTAGTCTTTGAATGCCTGGTGGAATTATGTCTTTATATATGGCTGGGAATGTTCTCCCTGATTATGGAGCCATATTCTATTTCTCGTTCTCCCTCTGTAGTGTTGAAACAATCCCACGGAGACTAAAATGATATTCTACCCTATCCCACAAGTCCATGTCCTCACCCTCCCCCCCATTTTGATTTTCTTCCTAGTTTTGATCTAAGTTATAGCTATTCCTCTCTGGGGGTTTCACTTCATAGTAATTCTTTCCTTTCCTTATACAACTTATAGGCTATTTAATTATAGTGCTTCTTTGCATATGGCCTAATGCGATGTTAGGAAAAACTACTGAAAACTTGGAAATAAAATGAAAGGTTGACCACATGCTCTTTCACGTTCATAGTAGAAATGGTTTAACAGGTCCATCCAAGGATTGTTTGACTCATAGGAAAATGTACCTTTATTTGATTTTGCTGTTTGTTATTTGACTAGAGCTCAGATACTGTAAAGTTACATGTCAATGTACAGATTTCTGTCTAGTAGAAAAGACAACTGAACTATTACGATGTTTTGCCCTGAAGGAAAAGGGCAGCTTTGTATCTAACTTAGCAAATTTATTCTACCATAGTTTTATTTTTATTAAATGATTTTGCTGAAGGCCTAAATAAACTCTTTTCCTTAAATTCTGTGAGACCCATCTTTACCATTTTATTGGTCCCTTCGTTAATTAATGAGTTGAATAAAATCTTTGAAATGTGTTCACTCCATATTTGTATAATAATCGTGTTCTTAACCTTTGGAAAATTCTACTTCAACAATGGTTACTTTAACATTCTTTAGTCTCTCATTCATACAGTTGTTCAGGCATTCAATCATTCATTCTTACAAATATTTCTTATGTGCCTGGTGCTGGGTCTTGTAATACCAGATTTGAGTGATTAGAACACAACAATAAACATAGAGTAAGTCCCAGTTTTCATGGAGCCAAGAGGGGAGAATATGACCTGGAGGACAATATAAGAAGGTGGGCACATTTATTTAGAGCTATGGGTTTCAATCTTGCATAAATATCTTGGAAGCTTACTAAGCTTAATAATCATGTAATTTCTAGATTGTCAATCATGGGTATTCTAATTCTATAAATCTTTTATGGGAGCCAGTTATCTTCATTTTAACCTGCACCTTAGGCAATTCTGATCCGCTTGGTCTTGGGAACATATTTTGAGGAAAAAAACCTGGAACTTTTACATATCTTGGACGTTTGCATTCCTCTATTTTGCTCCAGTGCAAATTGTCAAATCACAACCACAAAGAAAGAAAGTCATATCTAGGTTTTTAGTCTTTGTTTTTTTTCCCCCTAAATATTAGAAATGCAACCTTAAGCAAGTTACATTCCATCTCATCTCTGGGCTTCAGCTATGTCATTCTTAAATGAGCAGATTGGACAAGATGACAGCTAATGTTTGTTCCAGCTCTAAATTCTAGAGCCAAGGCAAAAAGCTAAACACAGAAGTACCATTTCATGATCCAATATTCGTTATGCATAAGTTAATTTATTAATATTAGAGTTCATTATTAAATAACAGAATTAATTAATGCAACAGAGATTATGAACTTGTACCAAATTTTGTTTGGTTTTGTTTTATAAGATATGCAGTAAATCAGATCTTCCACCAGTTAACAATTTGTTGCTGATCTTTCCTGCAAAACTGCCTAATGAAAAGCAGCTAATTAATATGCTTCTAATAATTTACTGAACCATATCCCTGGCACTTAAAATCAACATTCACAAATAGCTAGAACCGTGAGGCATGGGCATGCCCGTGACTTCCAATCTTCAGGGAAGATTGTGAATTACATATAGTGTCTAATGAATTATTTATAATGGTAAGAAATGAGCTGAAACATGCATACCAGCCATGGGGAAGAGTGAACTGTGATAGCACTTGGAGCAATGGGCAAAATCTGGCTGGCAGGCCTACATTTTACTTTGAAGTTCTTTGTAAGCAATTTATGGCTTTTTCAGGCTTCAATGTTTTAAGAAACAAAAAATTAAGATGGATCTTCTCAATTAATTTCTTCTGAGTCTGTGATCGTCAGTATTTTGTGAAGAGAACACTATCTTCTCCAATGGTCTCCATTTAGTCTATCCATCACATTTCTTTTTCTTAATATATTTGACTGATTTGTTCCAGCAATTGACGGACGGGAAACTAAAGTTTGTTATGTGTTGGAGCTCTAGGTAGGCTTTCTTTTTTCATAATTATTATTTTTCTTGCTCTATAAAGTAATATACAAAGCAGATCTAAAATAGAAAGTATCATCTCTACTGCAAACTCTTCTATTAGATCAAAAGCTCATTGAAGATAGAAACTAAGATTCATCTTCATATCCACCCATAATACCTTGCACACACTCTGTTCCACCATGCACACTTATTATCCAGCAAATTTATTGAACACATTGAGAAAAAGTGCCTGGCACTTGTCTGAACAATGAAGATGCAGCAGCATGTAAGGTAGAAAAGGTCACAGCTTTGATGCAGTTAGTATTCTAGTGGCACAGAATAAGTGTTTGTTGACTAATACGAGCAATTCTGACGATAGGTCTTATTTATATCCTGAGAACTAAAGGAAACTCCAAATGTCCTATTCTTCTCTTCCATAGTCCTGTCCCAGTGTCTTCCTTAGGATCTGACTAAATATTCCTTTTTCTGCTCATAATGAGTTTTTTTTCTTAAGTGCGTTTACCCTTTCTCATACCCATTTAAAAAAGAAATCTACAATATTCTTCAAACATGTATATATGCATGTATGTATGTATCTATCTATATCTATATTCTTCCTACTGCTGTGGACCAGCCCACGATGCCATGGCATGGGAATATAATTGAAAATAAATCAAATATAGCCCCTATCCTCAAAATAGGGAGGTATTTATAACGAGTGATCCCAGAAGAGGAAATAGAAGTATAACTGCCTAAGAGAAAAATCATAATATGCAACATATCCAGGAAATTAGATTGTACTTTGGAAAGATTTCAATGTATCAGCCTTTGGGGGTAAAGAGAGATTTAAAGGGCCTTTGAATCATAAGAGGACCATGTCAGAGTTACCTGAGAGTCCTGAAGGATTTGTGCAAGGTAAGGGCAAAATAACATTTACATTTTTGAAGAATTGCTGGTCTCCAATACTTGAGAGTGGGTAAGAAGTGGGCAAGACTGGAGATAAGATTGTCCAGTTAGGGACCCCTGTAATAGTACACAGGAAAGATGATGGTGACCTGGACCAAGAAGGGTTCAGTGGAGAGAAATAGTAGGTAGATAGAACCAGAGAATTTTTTTATTATGGTAAAATATCCATCACATAAAATTTACCATTTTAACCATGTTTAGGTGTACAGTTAAGTGGCATTAAGAACATTCAAATTGTTGTTGTGCGGCCATCATCATCATCTATCTCCACAATTTTTTTATCTTCCCAAACTGATACTCTGTACCTACTAAACAATAAGTCCCCATTCCTGACTTCCTCCAGCCCCTGGCAACCATCATGCTACTTTCTGTCTCTACGACTATTCTAGAAACCTCACACGAGAGGACTCATACAGTACTTGTCCTTTTGTGTCTGGTTTATATCATTTAATGTAACGTTTTCAAGAATCATATGTCAGAATTTTTTGAGCCAGAGAATACTTCCAAGTTAGAATCAAGGGGAATTGACTGTTGATCCAATATGGAGGTTGAGGAAAAAAATGAAGTAAATATAACACCCAATTTTATGGCATCAGAATCTAGGGCATCAATGGTGTCATTCAAAGAGCTAGAGTACAGGGGAGACAGAAGAGGCTTGTTTCTGAACTAGAAGAGCTGAATTCAAACATACTAATTTCACAGATTATTACTCTATTTAGTACCCTCATAGCCTTGTGTTATAGATGTACATATACTGTGATACTTCTCAGAATTTGCTGGGATAAAAATACCTCCTAGGGTTAAAGTTACATAGCACTTTTTATATTCACCTCATTGGAGACTAATGTCTTTGTTTGCCTAGAATTACTCCTTACACCTTTCTGGTAACTGACATTGTCTCCTGACACATAACCTGGAATGGGCTAGTTGTTGCATTTCATACCTCAGCCCAGGAGGTTTAGGTGAAGACAGGCATCTGACCACAACAGAGCAGTCAGATTGTTCTCTAGGATTTCTTTGCTATTGCTGGGTGAGAGAAGCTCTCTTGCTACTTGAGTTCTAGACCTGGTAGTGTTCAGTCTTGGCCTGTCAGCCATCACATTATACGCTATCTGAAAGCCTGACCACAATAGGAAAAAATGAAGGCACAGAGTGCCAAGCCCAGAAGAAAAATGGAGAATAGAGAGGAAAGAGAAGAGAGACAACTGGCATTGCGTGACTTGTGACTCCCTGAACCCAGGCTTCCCTAGGGTAACTACTTCCCAGCACTTACTGTCATTAATTGTTGTTGTTTCAAGTCAGTAACTGATCTTTAATTTTTTTTCACATCAACTATTTGAAGGTCAATTACTGTAGTTTTCAGCCAATACTGTTCAAATCAATGTGGCCTCCCACTCTTTGTAGTTTGTGCAAACTCCTGGAAATCCAATCAATTAAATCTCTACTATTTTCTCCAATGCTTGATTACCCTGAATTTCATTCATTAAGAACAACTTGAAGTTATCCAAAAATCTAATACTTTTTCATGCCTTTGAAGTCTTGCTTTTTTGCATTCTCTCTCTAGAAGTCACTTTATTTTTGTGCTTAAACACCTCCTTTGTAACTAAAGTCATAATACATGTATCACCTCCTCCAGTAATTCCCCCCTTATCTTCCTTTCTTTTTCAGGATGAGTTAAGTACTTGCCCTTAGAGTCCCATAGATGCCTGAACTCAGCTTGTTATACTCTAATGTAGACTGATTTTTTTTTTTTTAACTCTATTCCTAATTTGACTCTAAGAGCTTCCATTCGTACCTCAAGAGCCAGCTTCATAAGATCAACTTTCTGAAATATTCCTTGGTTGACTCCTAGGGAAGTTGATCTCACTCAACCTGGTGTAGACTTAGGCTAGATTATTTGTCACACCCTGCTGTGTTTTTTATTCAATAACACATTTTTTTAAATGTTTTAATTGGGTTTTTTTTTGAAGTAACATTGGTTTATAATATCATATAAATCTCAGGTGTACATCATTATATTTCAATTTCTGTGTAAACTACATCATGTTCACCACCCAAAGACTAGTCACCATTTGTCACCAAACACATGTGCCCTATTATCCCTTTCACCCTCCTCCCTCCCCACTTCCCTTCTGGTAACCACCGACCTTATCTCTGTCTCTATGTGTTTTGTTGTTGCTGTTGTTTTTATCTTCTACTTATGAGTAAAATCATATGGTATTTGACTTTCTCTGTCTGACTTACTTCACTTAGCCTAATACCCTCAAGGTCCATCCATGTTGTCACAAATGGCAAGATTTCACCTTTTTTGTTGCTGAGTAGTAGTCCATTGTGTATATATACCACATCTTCTTTATCCATTCACCCTTTGATGAGCACTTAGCTTGTTTCCAAGTCTTGGCTATTGTGAATAATGCTGCAATGAATATATGGAGGCAAATATCTTTATGACTTAGTGTTTTTGTTTTCTTTGGAAACATACCCAGTAGTGGAATAGCTGAATCATATGGTAGTTCTATTCTTAATTTTTTGAGGACTCTCCACATTGTTTTCTATAGTGGCTGCACTAGTTTACATTCCCTCCAGCAGTGTATGAAGGTTTCCTTTTCTCCACATCCTCTCCAACACTTGTTATTTCTTGTCTTGCTAATTATAGCCATTCTGATGGGCATGATGTGATATCTCATTGTAGTTTTGATTTACTAATATCATACTCAACAGTGAAAAACTGAAAGTTTTCCCTTTAAGAACAGGAACAAGACAAAGATGCCCACTTTCACCACTCTTATTTAACATAGTATTGGAAGTCCTAGCCAGAGCAATCAGGCAAGAAAAAGAAATAAAAGGGATCCAAATTGGAAAGGAAGAAGTAAAACTGTCACTAGTTGCAGATGACATGATTTTGTATATATAGAACCCTAAAGAATCCACCAAAAAACTATTAGAAATAATAAACGAATACAGTAAATTTGCAGTGTACAAAATCAACATACAAAAATCAGTTGTGTTTCTAAACTGTAACAACAAACTAGGAGAAAGAGAAATTAAGAATAGAATCCCGTTTACAATCACAACAAAAAGAATAAAGTATCTAGGAATAAATTTAACTAAAGAGGTGAAAGACCTGTACACTAAAAACTATAAGACTTTTTTGAAAGAAATTGAAGACACAAAGAAATGGAAAGATA
This sequence comes from Tapirus indicus, assembly GCA_031878705.1. Classification (NCBI taxonomy): domain Eukaryota; kingdom Metazoa; phylum Chordata; class Mammalia; order Perissodactyla; family Tapiridae; genus Tapirus; species Tapirus indicus. The sequence goes on along the minus strand of CM062927.1, from coordinate 22,392,711 downwards.
TTCTGTGCTCACGGATTGGAAGAATTAACATAGTTAAAATGTCCATACTTCCTAAAGCAATCTACAGATTCAGTGCAATCCCTATGAAAGTCCCAACTACATTTTTGAGGGAAATAGAACAAAGAATCCTAAAATTTATATGGAACAACAAAAGACTCTGAATTGCCAAAGGAATCCTGAGAAAAAAGAACAAAGCTGGAGGAATCACACTTCCTGATTTCAAAATATACTGCAAAGCTATAGTAATTAAAACAGCATGGTACTGGCACAAAAATAGACACATAGATCAATAGAACATAATTGAGAACACAGAAATAAACCCACACATCTATGGACAGCTAATTTTTGACAAGGAAGACAAGAACATGCAATGGAGAAAGGAAAGTCTCTTCAATAAATGGTGTTGGGAAAACTGGACAGACACATGCAAAAAAAAAAAAAAAAAAAAAAAGAAAGTAGACCATTATCTTAGATCATACACAAAAATTAACTCAAAATGGATTAAAGATTTGAATGTAATACCAGAAACCATTAAACTTCTAGAAGAAAACATAGGTAGTACACTCTTTGACATTGGTCTTAGCAGTATCTTTTTGAATACATGTCTCCCAGGCGAGGCAAACAGAAGAAAAAATAAACAAATGGGGACTATATCAGACTAAAAACCTTCTGCACAGCAAAGGAAACCATCAACAAAATGAAAAGACAACCTACCAATTGGGAGAAAATATTTGCAAATCATATATCTGATAAGGGGTTAATATCCAAAATATATAAGGAACTCATACAACTTAACAACAAAAAAACCAAACAACTCAATTAAAAAATGGACAAAAGATCTGAACAGACATTTTTCAATAACACTTTTTATTTGGTTCTGTATCCCCAGAACCTAGCACAGGATCTTGTGCATAGTAGATACTCACTGAAGATTGTCCAGATAGAATTTCACGGTCAATATTCCATGTGTCAGTGCCCAATTAGATTTATCATTTTCCCCACATATTTTTGAAATCTGATTGTATTCTTCATTCTGCTTGGAAGAATGGCTCCTCAAACATTTAATAAAATCTCTGAGGCTCTCCTTCCAGGGTTTGCTTGCTGCAACAGCTGCAGAACTCAAACTTTCCATGGCAACATGGCCATGATTCCACCTGTTTTTTTTTTCCTTTCTAAGAATGCAAACCAGTAGGGCCTGGTTTCTCCAAAACCCCGTGAATGGTAGAAGCAATCAGCATCTGGCAGTGTCTTGTGCCTGTGAGGGCAAGTTTTCTTGTTCCCCAGTGACTCAAAGGCAGAACAGAGAACTGTAAACACAGAAGTCCTTTTACAATATTTGAGCACATGATATCAAGGAATATTTTTTTAGGTGAGTGGGACAGTTTACATGGAGAAGTGTTCTTGGTGGCCCAAAAAAGTATGAGAGAGTATTTTGTAGCCAAACTGATATCCTTAAGATGGCTTGTACTCCTTTTTTATTAGCTTTCTCTGAAAGATCAAACCAATGAATAAATAACCTAATGAATAAACGTGTATTCACGGAATGTGAAGGCAAATCCTGTGAGGATTAAGTTACGCCATACTCTTGAAATAGAAAGCAAGAGGTACTGGTGTGGGGGTGTTAGGTTCTAGAGTCTTCATCCTTCCTCAGTCATAAATCTGAACGCAATTTCTGTATCAATATAAATTGATCCCCAAGTTGATTATTTTTCAATAAAGAATTGAAGGTACTGAAGAGTGCGCCTAATATACCACAATTTAAAAAAAAAAAAGAAGGAAACGTATGTTTGCTTATAAGTGTTTAATTTTCTCTCAAGGGTACTCAAGAAATCAATAATGGTCATTGCCCCCAGGTAGGGAAACTGGTTATCTGGAGCACAGCGATGGGGGGCTTTTTCCTATATAACTTTTTGTGCTTTGTGAATTTTGACCCATGATAATATATTTGTTACCAACTCAAAAATAAAATAAAAATACATCTGGCTAAAAGACTGATATCTGAGTCAAGTCATTTGGGAGTGTGCTAGTTTTCAAAGCAGCCAGAGCACTTACATCTCCCGTGGGGTCTTTCATACCTCCTTTCAGATGTCACCAGTGAATTCTTCTCTTCTACTGATTAGTACTAGATGGATTCATATGGTGCCTGCTGTATTTGGGGTTCGTTTTCATCATGAACCCTCCTCCATGCTAATAAAGCTTCAGGACCTCCTCACTTCTTATCCAGAACTTTCCAGAGGCCAATTAGACAAAGACTTCCTTCCAAAATTTAAGACCTTCTGATAGAAGGGAAAACAAAGCAAACCCTGCAAGTGATTTCATAAGGCATCAAATATATATACTGAATGCCGCCTGGGCATGGCTGAGTAATTTACATTAATGGTGGGAGTTATGTTTTACTTACCTTGAAAACAGATCAATAACAGATAGAAGGAAGAAAATGAGCATTTGTGAAACCACTAGTACGTGTGAGACTTTGAGACAAGGGCTGTCATGTATTAGTTCATTTAATCCCCTCAAACCCGTGTGAGAGAGGTCTTTTTATTAGTCTTGCTTAATAATTGAGAAAACAGATAAGAGATATTAAATAGCTCATCCATGCATCCAATCCCTCTGACTCCAAGGCTCTTTCTACCAAACACCTGTAGAACTATAGAAAATGGTGTAAAAATAGTAAAAATTGAAAAGCTCATTTCTTCGTTCCTGCCTTGTTGGATTAATTATATGCAGCAAAATGTCACCGCCAAATCCAAGATGTATTTTATAAAATGTCTTAATCTGTTTATTCATCACTTAAGGGTACATTAGAGAAACTGGGAACTCGATCTTTATTTTCCTACTAACAGATGTTGTTCCTCAGAAACGTGTAATCGAGCACTTCGGGGCAATTATTTTAAAATATGATGCTCACCTTTTCAATAACTTTCCATGTGGTTCCCTGAAATTAAGACACATTTCATGTTGACTCATCAAAGGGCCCCATAGCCCCTCCTTTGAGACAATCCTACCTCAAAAAGTACAGTTTTCAATTGCCAACCCAGTACAAAAAGGAAGAATGTCAGGGCTCCTACATATTCAGAACCGTCTGTCACCAGATCTGGAGCAGCTTTTTGAGGCTTTTTAAGCCTCTCTCCAGTGTTTCCTGTCCTTACGGTCAGGTGATTATTGCATTCTTAAAGCATTTTTCTCTTTTTCAGAAATTCCAGTATCCTAAAGTACAGGGTAAGATTGTAAAAGACAATTTAAATAGTCAGTGTGCAATTCCTTGATTTCTCCAAAGGTGCTATGCTCTAACACACCTCCTTGCCTTTCTATCTGCAGTTCCCTCTATCTAGCTTACTGCTGCCTTGCCCATCCACCCCATCATCTCTTGTCAATCTATTCATTCTTCAGGATCCATTTCATCATTGCCTTTTCTCTGAAACACGTCCTGACTCCACCTCACCCCCTCTGCAGAGTTATGTATCTCCCCACTGTGACCGTATTGAACATTATGAAAACCTCTCTAACAACAGTCATTTTCTACACTTGTTTACCATCTTTCCTCCTCTAGACTATCGCTATTCACAAACTGCTGTATATACTCACACAGGGCTAAAACTCTGTTATTAAAAAAGTAATCTGTGCTTAGCACAGTGCCTCATTCAATCTTTGAATACATTTCTGGGAAATTGATTTTTAGTAGAGCAGCAGAGATTTATTCAGCCACTACTGTGTATAGACCACTGTACTGGGAGCAGTGTGGGCCCGCGACACACAGTCTCTCCGTAGGAGGTCAAGAGCATGGGTTGTAGAACCATCCAGACCTACATCCACCACTCACACACTCAGATGTGTGGCAAATTAATTAACTCCATTATACAGTGGTTCCTTAATAGGAAATGAGGAAAATAATAGTATTCTAACTCCGTATGGTTGCCCTGTGTCTTCAATGAGATAAATGTATAGTAGACATTTACTAATGGACTTGGAACAAAATAAGCATGAAGGACCCTACCATCCATTTGGGAACACAAGACAAAAGCAAAGGCTTTAGAAAGCAACTATTTTCATTTGGTTCATCTACATTCCCCAAGTTACAGGCCAAAGTTCTCCTGGTGGTGGTGGTGGGAGGGAAGCTAAAGGTGAGGACAGGAGCCAGGGAAAGGAGAGTGCCTTGATTCACCAAATCCCATCTTCTGCTATGCTACCCCATTCTTCTGATGTTAACAACTGCTCCTCACGCTCTTTTTAGATGGCTATTCGTGTTGTGTCTCTTTCTTCCTGCAGGATCCTAGGTCTCTAGATAAAAGTTGCTATTATTGGTTGTTCATATAGCTTAGGTCCTCCAGTAGCTTAGAAAGACAATTTAGAAAACTATTCAGAAAATCCTAGCTGGACATCATCTTTTCTGTCCATTCTTTTGGGGAAGAAATGACATGTAAGTAATTGCAGCCAAAATCCACCCTGATTAAGTGCCTCAAGTGGTTAACTTGATATTCAGGGAGTGCATCCTCATCATTTCTTATGTATAAATCCACGATTACCTTGTTTCTTTAAAAAAGAACTTTTGAAACAGCTGGCATTTTCTCTGTACTCACTTGCCCTACATCAGAGACTTCTGCATATCTCTGCTCCAAAGATCTCCACCTTTTAAAATGGCACATTACATGCATCTTGAAAACCATGTACTGTAATCAATATCCCTACTGTGAAATGTGCTTTAGGAATAATATGATATTTATCCTATACTTAATCTCTTTTGCCTCGTATTGTCACATTGGAAAGCTCAGCAGTTCAGTGGTAACTGGAAGCTTACAAGTTCTATGTGCTTAAGGTAAAGAAACTTAATAGTGAAACACAAAATACACATAGATGTAAAGTAACGAACGTGACTTTTTGCTTGTTCAATAAACTATAATATTTTACTAAATCTACAGGGCATTTGTTGACTTTCTCATTTATTATTATTTTTTTAGCAAACCTCACTTCAGATGTGAGATCTTATACAGAATGAATATATAGACAACATGACAATCAAAAGGAAAGTATAAATGGAAAATTAAATTTTTGTTCTTTAAATTTAATATTCCATGTTCTTAAGTTGATTCCACTTGCTAAAAAAGTTGATTGATTATCACAAGCATGTGCCCAGTTTGGTGAAAAGGCTTAATTAATACAGCTAGTTTCCTTTTCCACTGAGAGACATATTTTAGTTACACACACAATGTAAATTTAATCACCAAAGAAAAGTGGTGATAAGAGTTTAGATGAATAACAGCTCTCACAAACTGTATAACCGAAACTTTCTAGCAGCACAAATTGTCACTTAGGTAGGTAGATGTATTAGCATTAAAATTTGATCCCTTTTTCACCTATATTTCCATCTTTATAATGTACTGGCAATCAATGGAATGAAAAGTTTCTATGCTATTTAGAATCAGAGATTGTAGCCTGCAATTCATAATCATTATAACTTCTTTTAGTTCATAGGACAATATGTTATGCTTCAAGTACTTGGATAGAAAATGAGTCAATACTTATATTATTATGGTCTTCATTCTTCTTCTAAAATAAATGTGCAATTCTTATTGAAAAGCTCTCCAAAAGTGAAGATACTACATGAATTAAGTTAGTGTGGGGAAGCCCAAAGGAACAGGATCATCTTAATTTATTTATTAGTTTATTAATCTTGCTAGTGTTGGATTTTTCAGGAGCTTGTTCAAACACTATTTTAATTCATATTAAGTTGACTTAGGTTGGCTGGGAAAGATGCATATTTTAGATAACTTTTGCAAGTAAGCTTTTTATGTGAAAGCTGATCATTAACAAATTTACTTTTGAAGATGTACCTATGAGATTATTTTTTTAATAAAAAGACAGTTGTAGAAATATAAGCACAAATATCTGTCAAAAATTCATTACAGGAGTCAACTATTTTGGATCATACCTGCTATTTAATGGCATATTATTAATATTAAAGTTAAAATATGTCAAAATAAAAAATATAAAAACAGCAACACTATACATTTTGTAATGTATTTGGCAAAATATATTTGTTAAACTTTGACATAGTAATTATATTTCTGGGAATCTATTCTATGAAACGAACACTAAAAATAGATCACTTTAAGTAATAAAATCTGTTAAAAAAAAAAAAATAAGTGAAATACCATAAATATCCTAATATATATGCACGCTTAAGTAAACCATTACCTATTAGCTCAAAATTCTATGTAGCTATTAACAATATCAGCGGTATAATTAACTAATATTAAGAAAAAATATTATATTAGAATGACAATACATCTTGATTTAACTCAGGGCAGTCCCAGTGTAGCCTTTAGTAAAAGATGAGTCAAAATCTGCTAATTAATTTCAGTTCTTCTTACTTTGGGAGATCAGTTGTATGTTCATTGTACTTGTTACATAGTTTAAAGAAGAAGGAAAAAAATCAAGGAACAAAATAGCATGCATGGCATGCTTGTAAAAGGCACAGATAAATAACAGCAAGAAAATAAGAGTTTAAGTATAGGGTCAGAGAAAAAAATATCAGAATATTAGCAATGGTTGTTTTTTATTGGGGGGGCTATAGGTAATTTTTATGCATTTTATATTGGACTGTGGGTCAAATGTTTCCCATAATAACTATGAATTACGATGAAAATGGCATAAGATAATTCTCTTTAATTTAAATAATAATCATATGAGCCAATTCCTCATAAAAAATATGTGTGTATGGGTGTCTACATATGTATATCTATGTCTATCTCCTATTTGTTCTGTTTCTCTGGAGAACACTTACTAATACATGTAAATGCAAACAGGCGTGATTGTGGCATGAAAAGGTTAAAAGTATTTTAGTTTTGTAAGAAACTGCCAAGCTGTCTTCCAAAGTGACTGTACCTTTTTGCATTCCCACCAGCAATGAAAGAGTTCCTGTTACTCCACATCCTCATCAGCATTTGGTGTTATGAGAGTTCTGGATTTTTGCCTTTCTAATTGGTATGCAGTGAGTTCTTTCCTTCTCCTGTCTCTTTTTTTCTATTTTAAAATATAATATTCTAGAAGTTTAAAAGATGCATGGATTGCTAAAAGTAGATTTCATCTCTGACTTCCATTGTGTAGAGAACAATCAAAGATCCATCCATTCATTTATTTTTTTTTTATTTTTATTTTTTTTGGTGAGGAAGACCAGCCCTGAGCTAACATCTGTTGCTAATCCTCCTCTTTTTTGCTGAGGAAGACTGGCCCTGGGCTAACATCGTGCCCATCTTCCTCTACTTTATATGGGACGCCGCCACGGCATGGCTGACAGGCAGTGCGTCCGCGGGCGCCCGGGATCCGAACCCGCGAACCCCGGGCTGCTAAGCGCGGACGAAACCGCTGCGCCACCGAGCCGGCCCCCATTCATTTATTAAATAAACATCAGTGAGCCTTCTCTGTGTCTTCTTAAGAGAGCTAGAGGGCATGAGGGTACTGGAGTAGACATCCCAGACATGTCCCTGAGGTCACAGAAAGTTTTATTTAGGGAAGAGATATAGAAAATGAATCTATAAAACAAATGAATAAGGGATTTAATTTTAGAGAGGTGAAAGTGATATGCAGATAATGAAACAGGGTAATATAAGTATCTGGAATTGGGGAAGGGCACTATTACATGTAGAATGATCTGGAAAGGTCTCTCTGAGGACATATTTATTCCTGTGAAGAGTGTAGAAGTGCAAGTACAATGAGATTGAAAGGACCTTTGCTCTCAAGACCTGCACAAATGCCACAGTTCCTGGTTATAATAAAATAGCTTTAGTTTCCAATTAAAATAATTAAACTTGGAATCATGGAGTCAGAAACCATACCAAAACTTTACATTTGAAATCTCCATCCACCAAGAAGCAACAGTATCTCACCATCAAAGTCAACCTAGAAAGATAAATAGATGCCTATACATTTTTGAGGTACAACTCAGGTCCTGGCTTTGCATGTCAACTTCTTTTCCTTCTGTTTTTATACAAAGATTTTCTAGCAGGAAACATGAAATCCCTTGAAGGGCAAATCAAGTCAACAGGAGTTATGCGGAGAAGTATGTGGCACCTAAGTAAAATGTAACTGGTTTCCAAAGGCATGCTGCCCTATTTACTCTCAAATAGCAAAATTTGAATATTGAATAAAAGTGTAATACATGTACATTATACTGTGATTACTGTTTATTGCTGTTTACACCGTACAGGAGAAGGAGTTATACACTATACAGCAGGAATATCCCCAATATCAAAAGGGTCCCAGAAGGAAACAGAAGGCACAACCAACAGATTCATTAAGATGGTTTAAAAAAGGTATTGTTTACAAATGTGTAGGTAGGCTTCAGAAAAATAAAGGATGGAATAATTTCCCAGAACTAGAAAAAAGAAGGAGGACGTTCTAGACTGAATGGCAAGGGAAGAGAGCATTTAATGGAAGCAGGAGAAATTAGATGTGTGGAGAACACCATTTACTACGATCAGTAGCTGACAAAGGGATATTGCCAAGCCAAAGTGACTGATTAGTGTGGGAACTGGGAAAGCCAACATCTTGACATCATTTCCCTCCCTCCCTCTGATCTCCTCTCGGTGTCCTGAATTGCTCAAATCCAATGTGAAGCCAGAGAGTAAGGGTGCATGCAGTTTAGCTGCTGGGGCACAAAAGAGGATGAAGAAGGGCAAAAATAGATTTGAGAGAACAAATGAGAAATATCCAATGAATCTTCCTCCTAAGGGTGCTTCAGATATTTAATGATTTAACACAGAAGAAGTCACAAGCCCTATACGGGGCTGGAAGGATTCTCAAACTCTTTTCTCCAGTTAGCATCAATGTAGCCACCTGACAACTACACTGCCCATCCTCTTTTTGAGGTGGTTCAGTCAATTGTGCACTTTCCTTCAAAAATTAACTAATTAGGAGAGGAAGACTTTTAAGGTATATGGAAAGAACATGTCTAAATTCATAGAGTTTAAGTGGAGCTGGAGTTCTATCTGCCAATTTCTAAGACTATGGATATCTTAATAGTGGAAGTACCCTTTAGAGTATGTCGGTGAGTTTTGCCAAAATTATTCTTAAATCTACAAGATTAAATTTCCACTTTCCCTTGAAATATTTTGTACTATTGGATCTGTCTCTGTCCATGACGCCCTTAGATGACATCATTTTTCTGCTCCCTTCATGATCCCTTCATTCACTCATTCACCCACATGTGATGTATTTTTATCAGTGAAAGGAGATGGTAGTTTAGTGGTGTCTTAGCAGGTTGAGGAGTTTGGTGAGAAATAACATACATAATGTCTCATTTGTAATTAGCCTGCCTATACCCAAGTAGCATAACCATTAGGGCTTCTCCTTTTCCACAAAGGTCTATCAGTGAAACAGGATGGGGTTCTTTATTCCCTTGATTTCGGGGAAAATGAGAGAATAAAGAGCACTGTAGATTGCATGGACTCTGCCCAAACCTCCTCTCAACAAACTCCAGGGAAATGACACCATGCAAAACCTCTTTTAAGTTTGGACCAATCTTATAGTCCAGAAGACTTATAGTCTGGAGAGTTGGAAGGTGTCAGTCTCAAAAATCGGTCCAGTGCATGGGAGGAGCTTGGTCAGGAGGGGTGGTAGCCATGACTTACTTTCACAAGATTTGGCTGAGATAGATCCTCTATTACCATAGTTTCCAGGCAATCTGGGAGGGGATTTCAAATTTTGAGTCTGCCCCTTTTGGAGTGTGGAAGTCAGCTTAGAGAGAAGAGAGAAAATGTCAAGGTAAAGAGAGGTGAATTGTTGACCACTCTCTTGAGGATAAAAGGGAAGATGATGGTTTCACAGCGTGGTTACAAGAGTAGAAGTTGAAAAGAAAGATGAGACAAGAGAAGGAGATTGTCTAGGTCTGTCTGAGGAATCTCTATACGTTGTTGACAGAGAGGGCATACTAGACAGAGCTAATAACAATGAATGGATGCCAACTTAAGACAAACTACGACCAAGACTTTCGTACCTCCCAAGTTCCCTAGAACTTAGAATCAAAAGAGATATTAGTAGGGAGAGGAAAGATTTTGGGTGGAATTTTAACTTGAATATGAATGAACTGTGGATCTGAATTGACCAATAAATCATTGAAGTAGATGGAGGAAAAAGAAGCCAAAGTTTATCTTGGAGAGATTAGATAAATTTCTCTCTCATTTGGTAAATTGTAACTCAGGGCCAGGAATCCAACTGAGTTAAAAAAAGAAACAATGGTATTTATGATTTTGCACATGGAAGTTTGTGACTATAATTACACCTATTCACGTTTGGTCCATCCTTTGAATGTAGAAATAGTTATGGTGGCCAATAAGTAATAGCACATTCTCTTGTTAAAACCTGAGCCTCTGAGCTTTTCTATCCATTAGAGAATGTAATTACAAGACTATATTTATTGCTACCCAGGAGTGGAATCTGTTTTCAGCTCACGTGTCAGAAAGTTATTATTCTTGCCCAAATTGGAAGATCAAAATTAACTCTCAGTGGTGGCAGGATACAAAAGACTAAACGAGTTCATATTTGCATAACATAGACATCGGGATTATGTACAAAGTGGCAGTGCCCTTACAAAGAGATAGAAAAGGCATTTCTGAGTTGAAAAGTATTGGGGATAGGGATCCTCCCCCTTGAAGAAATCAACGTTTCCTCAAATGTACAATAGATAAAAGAAAAGCATAAAAGAATACTAAAGTAAACTATGAATTTTGAGACAATTTATAAGACCAAATTAAAAATAAGGATTATGATTTGAGGAAAGTATCTCAGATGAACTAGTGAGGACTTGGATGGAACAGCAGGACATACAATTGAGAAGCAGGTATCCATTGATGAGTTCAAAAAAAAAAAGAGGAATACAGACCAGACCTGAATGCAGGCAGTTCATTGAACTGTATCTTACAAAGCATTTACCCAGCTACTTGGTGAAGTGGAAACCAATTTTTATTGTGTGTAATTATGTTAGATTAACGGCATGTTACAATATATCTCATTTCATAGTGTGGATCAGTCATTTATATGCTATTATCATAATGTCTTAGTTAAGAAATTGATGACATATATCAATACTTTGTTCTGGACAGTAATCCATAAAATTCTAAGTGCCTACCCTTTTCACAATTAATTTCTAAAGAGACTGACTCTGTGGGGTCTTTTTGGAGGGGGAAATGTTGTTTTTGTTTTTGACATGCCTATCCATTTCCAATCACTCCTTGTCTCCTAGACATATCTAATTGGATTAGGAAAAATATGATACTCCTGAGGTGTCTTAGCTTGAAATGGCCTAATTATGTTCTCTCTATTGGATGGTGACAAACCAGCTGAGTAAAATTCTCTCTGCAAAAAAATGTATATCAAATGCATTCATAGAAGGTGGGTCACCTGAGCCTAGTGTTGGACATGGTATCGAGCTATTGAGCTGTCTATCTGTGAGGTCTGCAGGTCACCTTAGTCCTAGTAGTGTCCCGAGAGTAACTGTGTGATTGGGAAAATGACATCACACAACTCCACGTTTTCTGTGCACCATTACAATTTATCCCCACCATCAAATATAATTTGAACACATCTTTTCCTTGCCATGCTGAAGAGAGATACACTGGCAGATGTCTAGATTGGATGGAGACTACTTGATTATCAATTTCTAACCTTGGTGCCTATAGAGTAAAAATTAAGTAAGGAGCCTACCTTACAGAATACTGAGTAAGCAGAGCACACACTATACATTTACACAATGCACTGTTTCAGCCAATATGAATAAAACATAATGCCACTGCAGGGATTACTAGGACAACACAATACTAAAATCAACAACAGTGTAGATTCAAGGAGAACACCACCCAATACACACAAATGCATGTATACACAGCCAAAGCCACTCACACACAAATCACTTTCATCTCTTACATTATCTTTGAATCTCACTCAGAATACAAATAGGATAAATAAGTGCCTCTTTCCAACAGCTTTTTTTTCAAAGTACCACCCATCTACTCACTGTCAGCTATGTCTGTTTCATTTTCCTGAGTACGTGTAACTTTTTTTTTTAACATAACAGTATCCCATTCTAGAATCTCCAAAGTGAGTGAATAACTTTTTAATTTTTGTCATAATATCCAAATGGGCTAGAATTATTGTGGTTATATGGATTTCAGGTACTGGTTTTCAGTTTTTGGTATGATACCTTCAGACACCTGTGGCTTTAAAAAAAAACCCAGCTGTTTCAAATTTCCATGATAAAAGGCATGGAATAATGGAGCATCCAAATTATATTTTGGATATATCATTTATCAATAATTTACTATTTATCAGACGCTCTCATGTGGCTGGCATAAGACTTAGCACTGAACAAATATGTGATTTTAAGATACCAAGTGGCTGAGTTAGAAGTGAGGCCTAGAATTTTCCCACACATCTTAATATGAGCACACTGACCCCTGCCTCTCAAATGATGGATATAATATGTAGCCCCAATGTTAACAAGGATATTCTTTCCTTTAATGTCTAGATGAGATTCCTTCAATTCTCTTTTCAGAAACTCAAAAGTCCAATATGCTCTTTGAGCCAAGATTTCCGTGCATTACTCATGGCCACTTGTGGCTCACAGCTGTCATTTTCTCTGAATTAATTGTTTAGTAATTTCCCCACTGTCCTACTCATACTGCCCCATTACGCTCCAAATGGCATAATCTCTGAATTCATTCTATTTTTGCAAGGCTTTGTAGAAGAACTTAGTAAAGGTTTGGGGATTCATAGATATATTCATAAACAACTTAGAAATTGATTTGATAAATTCCCATTCCAAAACTTAACTTGTCTCCTTCTGCAACTTGGACTGTATTTTCTTGTTTTATCATTTGGTCTTTTCCTCTTCTTGTTCCTCCTCCCTCTTTACCCTCATCTTTCCCATTCCCTCACCTAATGTCGCATGTATTTCTAATGCAGACCAATTTAGCTATCATTTTGGCAGATCTTGGGTACTGCAGCCCTACGTTCTCAAGGCTGATATTCACCTCCCAAATGACTTATCAGATAATATTCCTACACAAATATTAGTCCTTCCCTAGAAAGAATTCTAGTGATAGATGTTATAGTAAATATATATATATTGGGGTAAAAAATATATGTGTGTATATGTGTGAATATAGATATATTTATTTATTCACATTATATATATGTATATTTACATATTCTCTGTCTATAGAATGTCATAGGATATGTCTGTCTAATCAGAAGTCATGGTGTAAATGGTTGGTAAAAAGAGAAGAGGGTTACTTCCTTTTTTCCATATTATTTTTTAAGACTTTATCTTTTAGAGCAGTTTTAGATTCACAGCAAAACTGAACAGAAAGTACAGAGTTGCCACATAACCCCATCCCCTCTCATGCACCACCTCCCCAACTATCAGCGTCCTACACGAAAGTGGTACATTTGTTACAACTGATGAACCTATATTAACACGTTATCATCATCTAAAGTCCGTAGTTTATGTTAGAGCTCACTCTTGGTGTTGAATATTCTATGGGTTTTGATTAATGTATAATGTCACATATCTACCATTATACCACTATACAGAATAGTCTCACTACTCTAAAAATATCTCCATGCTCTGCATTCATTCCTGCCTACTCTCAACCCCTGGAAACCACTGACTTTCACTGTCTCTATAGTTTTGGCAAGTCATATAGTTGGAAACATACAGTTTGTAGCCTTTTCAGATAGAATTCTTTCACTGAGTAATATGCATATCAGGTTCTCCTGAGTTAACATCTGTTGCCAGTCTTCTTTTTTTTGCTTGAGGAAGATTAGCTCTGAGCTAACATCTGTGTCAATCCTCCTCCATTTTATATGTGGGCCGCTGCCTCAACATGGCTGACAAGTGGTGTAGTTGTGCGCCAGGGATCCAACCCGCAAACCCAGGCCAGCAAAGCAAGAGTGTGCAGATCTTAACCACTGCATCACAGGGCCTGCCCCTTCATGTCTTTTCATGGCTTGATAGCTCATGTTTTTTTTAGCACTGGATAATATTCCATTGGACGTCCCACAGTTTATTTGTCCCTTCACCTACCAAGGGGCATCTTGGTTGCTTCCAAATTTTGGCAATTATGAATAAATCTTCTGTAAACATCCATGTGTAGGTTTTTGTATACATATCAGTTTTCAGGTCACTTGGGTAAATGCCAAGGAATAAAACTGCTGAATCTTATGGTAAAGTTATGTTAAGTTTGTAAGAAACCACCCAACTATCTTCCAAAGTGGCTGTACCATTTCACATTCCCACCCACAATGAATGAGAATTTCTGCTGCTCCAAATCCTTGCTAGCATTTGGTGTTGTCAGGGTTCTGGATATTGACCGTTCTAATGGGTGTGTAGTGAGATCTCATTGTTGATTTGATTTACATTTCCACAATTACATGTGATATGGAGCATCTTTTCATATGCCTATTTGCCATCTGTATCTCTTCTTTGGTGAGATGTCTGTTCAGGTCTTTCGTCCATTTTTAAAGCCAGTTGTCTGTTTTCTTATTGTTGAGTTTTAAGAGTTCTTTATATGTTTTTGATAACAGTTTTCTATCAGATATGTCTTTTGAAAGTATTTTCTCCCAGTCTGTGGCTTGTCTTTTCAATCTCTTGACAGTGTCTTTAGCAGAGCAGAAAATTTTAATATTAATAAAGTCCAGCTTAGCAAGTATTTCTTTCCTGGATTGTGCCTTTGGTATTGTATCAAAAATGTCATCACCATACCCAAGGCCATCGAAATTTTCTCCTATGTTATCTTCTAGGGGTTTTATATTTTTGTGTTTCACATTTAAGTCTATGATTCATGGATTACTTATTTTTGAAGGTGAGAGGTCTGAGGAGGAAGTGATATTTCAGAGACCCTTTTACAATAAAGTGCCTGAGAATATGTCAGTTTCTAACCCCAGAGCATGTCAGGTATGGAGGAAACAATGTCAGAAGTAATGAGGTGGCCAAGAAATGCAGGAAAGTATAGGAAAACATGACATGGAAAGAGGTAAGGGTCAGGTTGGAAATACATTGTAGGATAAAATTATCATGGTTCGTGAATGCCAGGTAGGACATTTTCGTGGATGACAGGGAAGAATATGGTAGGTCAGTTGTTAATTGCTCAGAGCTACCTATGATACCTTACGCAAGTTCAGAAAAAGGGCAAAGAGTTACTAAGAACAAGATACTAACATATTTATCTCTTTTGTTTTTTCCCTCTTGGGTGATCTGCTTTCATCTCTTCTGTCATATTTTGTAAAGAGCATGAGTATTTTGCTATATCTACCAATATTGTACTATTAAAAACAAGTCTTGGGGGCCTGCCCAGTGGTGCAGCGGTTAAGGTCGCGCTTTAGCAGCCCGGGGTTCACGAGCTCCGATTCCGGGCGCCGGCCGACACACCGCTTGTCAAGCCATGCCATGGTGGTGTCCCGTATAAAGCAGAGGGAGATGGGCACAGATGTTAGTCCAAGGCCAGTCTTCCTCAGCAGAAAAAAAAAGAGGAGGATTGGCAACAGATGTTAGCTCAGAGCTGGTCTTCCTCACACACACACACAAAAAATAAAAATAAATTAATTAATTAAAGAAAATAAAAACAAGTCTAGGGGGCTGGCCGGTGGCGTAGTGGTTAAGTTCATGTGCTCCACTTCAGTGGACTGGGGTTCGAAGGTTTGGATCCCTGGCATGGACCGAGGCGCCACTTGTCATGCCATGCTGTGGCAGTGTCCCATATAAAGTGGAGGAAGATGGGCATGGATGTTAGCCCAGGGCCAGTCTTCCTCAGCAAAAAGAGGAGGATTGGCAACAGATGCTAGCTCAAGGCTAGTCTTCCTCACACACACACACACAGATAAACAAGTCTAATGCTCTCATATCTCTTTGGTTTTGTCTTCACTGAGGCATATGTTTTCTCCCAAAAGGCCCTACATGAAATTTATCAAAGTACAAGGTGTCAAATATGATGAAATTTAATCCCCTATATATTGGCTATTTTCCTCAAGTCAAGCCTGTAAGTGTTATTTTATTAAGAAATTTAGTAGAAATATGAAACTCTACTTAGACTATAATTGGTTTCTACTTCTATTATACTTTCTGTATGGTCCAAATTAAATGTGTTTTTGTCAGCTTTCGTCATCTGAAATATTCTCTGTAGGTAATTCTTAATATTAAGAAAACTTCCCAAGAAGGTTAATTGGCAAATGAACTATGCCTGGAAAAGTAAACAACTTATTTTTAAAATGAATAAATCAGAAACATAACACTTGACATGATTCCATTTATATACACGACACTTTACTATTTTATATCTTATATGCTGTCAAGGCACACTATATTATGGTGCTTTGAATTTTTAGATTTCAGATCTTATATCTGAAATACTATTTAAGTAACCTTTAAGTATTTCAAACTTTCTATTTTCTCATGTCTTTAAAAATATATTCCTATGATTTGTCAATAATCTTTGACTTGAGAAACATTGCAAAATAAATATTTTAGTTTCCACATATGCATTTTATATTATTTGGGTACTTAATTAAGGAGACTCAAGGAAAATAAAGCAAATAATTTTCTTATTCTGCAGCAGTTTTGTTTTTTTCTAGGGAGGGTATAAAATGTTCTATATTCAAATTAAATCCTAGCACATTCTTCAGAGTGTTTTTTATTTATCTAGAATATAATATTGGTTATCAAATTGTGCTTGCAGCGATAAAGCTATCTTTATTAAATATCAAAGTACTAAAAATGGCTGATTACTTTCAGGGCAATTGCATTATTTTCTTTGGGACTTCAAAAATTGTCTTGAGATTGGATTGTCTCTGTTAAACAATAACTACAGATAGTAATGTTTTCATTTATTTTGAAACAGGACTTTCTCACATTTCATTTTTTGGTTATTACATAAGAAAAAACAGCTTTTCTCCCCAACTGCAGCCTTCATGTTTAAAAATAAACTTTATTTAGATTTAAACTTATAAACCTTTTCTGTGGGGATATGATGATTCTGAATATAAACTATGTGCTGCAGTTGAGTAAATAGTTTCTATTCATGCACAATTAAAATATATATTAATTGATTAATATGTTCTGGGATACTAATTAATAAACTGTAACAGCATCCCTAAGGAGAAAATTATAGCAGAGAAGACAGAGAATAATAACAAGATGAGATAAATGCTATAATACAGGTATACAAACTTAATATGGGACCCTTTGCAGGGTTTACTTAGATCTATTTGTTTGCAAGAGCTATAAATACAGGCACTTTGGCCTTAAGTAGAGAAAGAGCAGGAATGCCTGCCAGTGCTTCTCATGGACAAAGCTCAAGAAGCCAGATAGCCAGGAAGACTGGTTGACATGTTCCACAGAGTTCAGCATTCCAAGGTATGAAAAGATGGAAAAGAGAGGAGCATAGTCTGGAGAGGTAAAGAGAGAATATCCAGCACTGTAAATCCCTCCAGAAACTCTTTAAGTTTGCCTTACCCATTTGTGAATGAATTTTCTTCCATATAAAATTTAGAATTAATATAATCCAAGTGTTCTCAAAATGTGTGCTAGTACTTTTTACTGGAATTGTATTCATAGTTTCCTTTGAATGAATTAAAACCTTATATTAAGTTGAACCATCCATGAACATGGTATATCTCTCCATATATTTGATTCTTTTTTAATGTCCTTTCATTGATTTTTTATAATCGGGTCAGTATAAATTATTGTACTAAAAATTCTTAGGTAATGTTATATATTTTGGATGGTCTTCATATACCTTTATATTTTCCCCAGTTGCTTATATTTCCTTGGAGTTTTTCTTTATCTTGCTATAATATGTATAAGTCCCTTCTTTCAAATTTGATGCAGGAACTCAGCCCAAAGGAAGTCAACTAATTCACATTTGCTTTCCCTTCTTACCAAGAATTGCTACCCCAAGAACACTTACTAGTATTGTTATGTTTCAAAAGCCACTTTTCTCAGATGTTTTCTCAGTTAATTTTCTACATGTTCTGAGATCTGAAGCCTCTGTAGGCAAAATGCTTGCCTTCACATATAGTTAACAACTTTCTTTCCTAGCTAGCTTCCATAACTGCCCTGGTATTAATGTCTAATATCCTAATATAGTATCTGGAGCTACTGTTTTCTTGCTTAGTCATGTTGGAACACATCTTGCACTCATCCTCTACGTGGCTCTCTACCATACACACATATACACACACTGAGAGCAAACTGCTCTTTGTATCTTTTATTTCTTAAAGTTTGCATCAAGTTGTGGAATATATAAACTTCTTGTTTCAAAATAATATCTAGTATGGCGTCGTCATGAGAAGTTAGGAAGGGGAGGCAGTAATCCAGTAGCTTGTTATCTGGCCTGATGAATATTTATGCATTTCTTGAGGATCCTGTGTTGTAGAAAGAAGTGAAAACATTGCACTTCATCTGCCATTCTTTGAGCGAAATGTCAAAGTAGGCTTAGTTTGCCTGAATGCTCAGATAAAAAAATACAAAACACAGAAGGAGAAAAGGACAAAGCTCATCAGGAAGGGCAGCCCAGAAACAGTGATTTGGGTAATATGAGCCTAATTACGCAGCACTTCTTCCATATCCGCCTCTAGGTTCCCCACAAGTAAACACATGCATATACCAAAGTACTAATGAGATAGCGAGCTTGTCTCAGGAGAGTACTTCAAGTCTAACCCACTTGACATGGTAATGGGATCAAGCTTACTTTCTTAACTGGATACACTTTCACTTTGCACTAATTAGCCTTTCACATATTCCAATAAACTTTAAAAGCTTCAGTAAAGATATCTCAAATATTCATATAAGTAGAATGTTCTTTTAATTTGATTTCATCAAGATGCTTGCATTTATAGATGCATTTGGCAAGGCGCAGGTTTTGTTCTTGGATGTGTTTTCTAATTCTCCTTCTCCTAATACTCACTGTGTGACCTTGGGTAAGGCATCATTGTTCTAATTGCAAAATGAGGATAATTTTCTCCATAATGAGTTTCTGTGTCTAAGACTCACTGGCATAGAGTTGACACTCAATACATAGCTTTTTTTTCTTTTTCAGTTCCTTCTATAATCTCCTGAGTTCTAACATAGCATGCTTCAATAAGACATAAATATATGCATGGCTGGCAGAAAGGCGCTTCCCAGTTATAGTTGTTTGGTTAACATATACCATTTCCTCATGTACAAGAAAAGACAAACATTAGCCAAGCCATTGCAAAGTGCATGTAGGCAGTGGTTATGAGTAGCAGTTCATTTTGTTGGTGTACTATTTTTATGGTGTGTCTAGTAGTGATTGCTCTAGCCCACCCACATAATCTGCTTGGCTGCTATTTGGGGCAAAAAAAAAAAATCTTTCACTGAATGAATATTGCAAAAATTCTCCCATATCCTATATTTTTGTTTTACTATCATGATTCAGAAACCCCTATTTAGGGCTTCACTGGAGAGAGCTCAGTGTATTTCACTACATATCAGGCTCATAAATATCTCTGTTATGGTTAGCCTGGCAATTCCATGATGAATTCTACATCCCAGTTTTACTCATAGATGTCAAAAACAAAAGGAAAACTAAATGTCCAACATAAGTCAAATGATTAAGAGTATATAACCACAAATCAATACAATGATCTGACAACAAAGAAAAGAAAGAAGTTACTATGCAGTGTTCCATTAAAAAAAAATTCTAAATCCAAAATTTCAAATTGTAACAACATGGTTATTGAAATTAGGCAGACAAATGCTAGAAGTGTATATGCAGAAATAAGTCATCTCATTTCACCATAATAGGGTTGTATGAGTGGATTAGTATTTGGTGTATGTATTTTGTTTTGTTTTTCAAAATACCTACATGTCATAAAATGAAATTAGCAAGTCTCTAGTCCATTCTATGAATTATTATTACTCAAATCTTTTTCTGATCTATATCCAAGATTTTAAAAATAGGGTACCTATTTCTGATATGTTAATTTTAATTGAAAATAGTTGTGGGTTTAAATAATTCTAACCGTAAGTAATTTAAGTACTTTTTTGTGTTATGATGTAGAATGCAGGTTTTACATAATTTTAAGATTAAAAAAAATAACAGAAATTTCTATTTGCTATGGTCCAATTTAGTTTACTCTCCTAGACTCCTCCAACCATTCATTCACTCTCTTCTGCTGTTAGAGATATTTTGATAAAAATATTTTTCAGAACTTCTACCCCCTACTTCATGAAGCTTAAGGATTAAGAGTTGATCATTTGTATTGTAACAAATTGTAAATTAAGGCAAAGTCCTAAACCAAAGCATGAATATACACCATACATATGATTATATATAGTCTAATAACTCTCAAGCCTATTTTTTTTCTAGCTCAGATCTTTCTCCTTAGCTCTAGATCCACTGAAATAATTACTCCCTAATGTTCAACCAGGATAAATCATATGAACTTTAAAATAACCTGATTAAGGATTTACTTGTCTTCTTTCCCCCAAATGTATGTGCCCTCCTGGATTCCCTGTATTGACTAGAACCACCATTCACCCAGTCACCTACACCAAAATCTTCAATTTGTTCCATTCACAGAAAAAAAAAAAAAAAAAATTCAAGCTTACTTCATTGGCCTTTGCAAATCTGCCCTCAAACTTTTCACCACTGTGCCTACCAGTAGGTGTCATGACCCCTTCATTAAGGGGTCTTCTAAACTAGTCTTCTGACTTGTCTCTTTGCTTGTGTTCTCCCATCTAATTCTTTGCTGATACTGCCATCCAGAGCATACTTCTCTTAAATTGTGTTACTTGTACCAGAACCAGACAGAAATAAGCTACATCAAAACATAATTATTTGACTTTCTGAGGAAAAATTCTCATCAGTGTTATATATGACAAAGTTATTTCTTTTTTTAAGAAAGACTGAACCTACACTTATGCATGAGAAATCCAAACAGCAATATGCATATTTACATGAAATGTAAATGTTCTATTTTATTTGTTAAAAATATCTGATAGCACATATTTCTTCAAAAAATAACAGGTGAAATATTTAAAACACTCTGCCTAAGGGAGCAGTGTCCATTTTGACCGGATCATCTTTGATTTGTTCCATCTTACTCTTGACTTAGGAGAGCTTATTTGGCTTGAATGTTTACTACTTTATTATTATTTTTTAAAGTATAATTTATTTATTATTAGCATTTTATTACTATTACTACTGAGTTGTACTAAAGGCTGTATAAGTATGTTCTGATGTAATTTTCCTATTAACACATGATAATTATTATAATTTTCATTTAATAGAGAACAAAAATGAAGATTAGAAAGATTATGTAATGCACTCAAAGTTTCAGAGGTATAAAGTAGAAAAATGAGGAAACAAATAGAGGTCTCCCTGATTCTAAAGTATAATTAAGAGTTACATTACACTTTCTTGAGTACCTTTACATGTTCCTTATTATTAAATAATAGTTTATTTTACAGTCATAAGTCATATAGTTCTTTTCCCCCAATGTTTCATTTTAAACACACAAAAAAAGTTTTAGAAATTTCTGTCTTTAATTTTGCACGTGAAAAGTGTTGCTCTGAAGTCTCTTAGCTGTTTCAATTGAAATATAACAACAAAAATGAAACAAAATGACAATATAAGAACAAAAATTCCTCGGTAACATTACGTTCTGAACTTAAAAAGATAAAAGGACAATGACTATTAATTTTTAATTCCCCCTAGCGTCCTAAATTATATATTGCCTACTTCAAACAAGTAGTGTCTACACCAGTGTTTACTACAAAGATTTTTTATTTGTAGCTTTGTAGAGGAAAGAACTGGTCAGCTGTATTAAATGCAATAGAAAGATCAATTAGGATGAGACAAACCAAGACTTCTGAATATTAAGACAAGGAACAATTTCCACAAAGTCATGAGGGCAGATTCCAGATTTATGAGTGACTAGAACTGGGAAAGTTGTGACAATTGGTATAGATTACCGTTTGACCCTGAATGAAGGAGGAAGGTGATTTGTAGTGGCTTATGGTCACAGGTAAGTGATTGTAGTCTTAGGGAAGGCTTGATTGTGCCTGTAAGCAAAGAGGATGTTCCCTAGAAGCAATCAAAATCCAAATCCAGGGAGAAAAAAGAGCAGCAACAAAGCATCCAGAAGGGAATCCTAAAGAGGGAAACTGGGTATATCTTAGACGCATAACAAAAGAAATATAAAAAGGCATCCCTAACCTTTGCTTTGAGAGTAGCAGAGAATTAGCCTGTGCGTACTGGGAGAAGTTCAAAGTGAGAAATCACAGATGAAGGACACATGCACACACATGCACAAACTTACATGTAATTAACCATAATCATAAGTTACATGTGAATATTGTTTTACATGTTTCACTTGATCCTTACAATATCCCTTTGAGGTGGACCGGGAAGAAATAATTAGTGTCTGAGCAACTAGGACTCAGAGATGTTAAGAAAGCAGCTAAAGGACATAGAGGCAGAAGCAGAATAAAATCCTCAGTTCAGGGAAAACTCCTGGTCTAGTGTCTATTTCATTAAAACATACCCCCAACCTGCATGTCCCATTACTGCCATACTGACACTAGAGAAAGTCACAGCTAGACTTGTATCCAGCTCAGGTAAAGTAGTTAATGTTGTCTGCACAGTTTACAAAAGTCACTTCCATAATAGATGGCATTTCAGTTTTCTCTCTGACCACATAAATGAATAAGGGATGATAACGACATTCTCATTACTTTAGGAACATATTTGCATTTGTAATGATACAGCTCCTACCAGGCACCAAAACCATAGAGACAACTGTCTGAATTAATTATATTTGTTTGGCTGATTAGATAAAAAATGCAAACATAAACTGCACATCAAACTACTTTAAGATTATTTAATCCTTCTCTTGAAAGGGAAATAGGCCTCTGAAGCTGTTCTTCTTTTAAGTTCAAAAAATAGATCATTAAATCAAGCAGCTGAAAGAGTTCTTTAAAAATTATGCCCCCCTCAAATTCTTGCATTTTTCTCAAGTGTCTGAAATAAGCATATCAATCTACATAATATCAGGATTTATTTATTAATTTGCAGTTATTTCCTAGATTAGCCTGCTCAATTTTCATGAGCCAAGCCCCATGTCTCTATGGGAAGTGATGGCTCAAATACTGTCCATTTAGCAGAGCGAACTTTGAAGTAGGGATAAGTGCAGCTAAAATCATCCCCCCGAAGTTCTCAAAGTAGGCAATTAGCTTTGCAGATGTGCTCTCTCCACACCTCCCCTTTAATGATCACTAAGTCCTTGTTAAATGAAGCAACACTACCGCTCTCCTGCCCATACACACCAGCTGCCAGCCCACCTTCAGTTTCCTAAGTTCTACAATGGAACCGAAATGTGGCTGATACCTTTTCAGTGCTTTGAATGGTTTTTTGTAAGTCACGCCTCACTTATCAATGGAGAATACTTCCCGGAGAGGGAGCAGTAATCCAAAGCCTTATCATCTCTCATTTAAGATACCTTCCACTCCCTCACCCTATCTGATTTCACTCTAAAGTACAAATCAAATTCATCTCTTCCCTGCTTAAAACTTCTCAATGATTCCTGTCACTTATGGAGTAAAATCTAGATTTCTCAATATGGCTCCAATACGTCTCCCAACTTGATCTGCTCTTTTCTCCTCATACCTAGCATTACAAAAATATCTATATCATTTATCTATCATTTATGAAATACTAGATTCGATTTCTATATAGCTCCCAAATTCAGGATATTCATGACTATATTATCACAGATATATATTTTAATGCAAATTCTTAAAGTGTATAATGGTAACTTTCTATTTGGCTTAAAATAATTAAACAGAATCTTCCAAGGCTGCACTGAGCAAAGGAGGTGCTTGTGAAGTGTATGTGTATGTGTATGTGTATGTGCACGCATGTGTGCATATGTTCTGGAGATATATTTGAATACTAATTAGAAAGAATTAAATTTTGAGGTTTTTTTGAGTAAAGGAGAGCCTGAAGGCTATATCACTTAACAAAGCAAGAGAGTCACCAGCATCACTAAGAATTTCTCCTCTGTAGGCCAAGACAGATCATAAGAGACTCTATTGCAGAACTGAGTTTAGTGATAGCAAGGGATAGGATAGAGTAGGAAACCAGAAAAGGCCAGACTTAATTACCGTAATGAGCAGCAAGATTGACATGGCATCCAGAAGAGATACATGACTCACAGGGAGTCACAGACCTGGTTAATAGAATATGGTGTCCCTTGGGGGAACACAGATGTCAGCCATAGATGGCTATAGCTGAGCCACTTTTTGTACATGGAACTCCTTTTAAAAAAGGGCAGACATATGAAAGGAGCAATCCTACAACAAGAGCACATGGTAATATTTCTGGTATTCTTTCCCCAAAGGGTTCTGCTGCCATTTTCCTGGGTAATTATACACTAGGGAAAGGTGAATACCTTGACATTTTGCAGATTGTTGAACACAGGGACCAAACTGATGGATATCTGGATATCCGAAGCAGCATCACGTCTCACCTGGTTGATTTGCGCATCTGAGGACCAGGCAAGAAATGGAGTCCCGGCCAAGGTCTGTTACAGTGGGTCTAGTTGGTCCATGTACTCCTGGTGGGCATTTCCCTGGTTCTTGAGGGTATAATCAGAACAGACATAGCTTGTAGTTAGTACAACCACCACATTGTTTTCTTGGAGGGTGTGATGGGAGATGTCATATGGTGGAAATCCAAGTAGAAGCCTCTAAAACTGTCCCCCTTCCCAGTCAGGACTGAAGGTCTGAAATAATCTCATATTCTGGGGGACAGGGACAAAAATTAGGGCCACACTTAAGAACCAAATGGATGCAGGAGAGAAGATATCATGTCTTCATTTAAATCACAAGTCTGGCCTCTTCAAATCATTAGGAGATGACAGTGAACTAACACAAACTCAGCAGAGTAGTAGCCAAAATTGCAGCTGCTGTGCCAGATGTGGTGTTTTTGCTAGAGCAGATTAACATGATTTCAGTTACCTGGTACATGCAGCCATTGATCTGGAAAATGTGTTCTTTTTTATCTTTATCAGAAAAATTGATCAAACACAGTTCAAATTTACTTAGAATGCAGAGTACACATTTATATCTTGAGATATGTTAACTATCCCAACTTTTGTTATAATGAAATCCAAAGGGACCAGGATTAGCTAGAAAACAACTATACCTGTATTACCTATAAAACAACACACTGAACCAATATATTGATCATGTCATGCTAATCAGACCAGAGAGCAAGAAATGGCTTTAGTAAGACATGTACTGCCTAGTGGGCAAGATATAAACTCTATGAATATTCAGAGTCCTACCACATTATTAAAAAATTAGGTGTTTTATGGTCTGGAGCATGCCTGGACATCTCCAAAATAAAGAAAAAAATACTGCATCTTGCTTCTCCCATCATGAAGAAGGAAGTCCAAAGTTTAAAAGCTTCTTAAGGTTCTGGAAGTAGCTTATTTCATACCTGGGAACACTACTTCAAACCATATACTGAGTGACAGAAAAGGCTAATAGATCTGAGTTGGGTCTAGAGCAGGAAAAAGCTCTTCAACGGGTCCAGGTTATGGCTCTGCACCTTGGACTCTTTCTTCTGTCAGACCTTATGTAACTAGAGATATCAGTGGTGGCATAAGATGCTAAAAGGAACTTATGGATAGATCCATTGGGGGAATCACAATGCAGACCCCTCAAATTCTGGAGCAAATTCATACCATCTGCAGTGCAAAAGTATACATGTTTTGAAAATCAGCTCCAGGGATTCTACTGGGTTCTGGTAGAGACAGAACACCTGACCATGGGACATCATTACCATGAAACTGGAAGTGCCCATCACTCACTGGGTACTATCGGACCCACCAAGTAATACACCCTGGCTGGTCCAGTAGCAAGTCATCATAAGATGGATGCAGTACATCTGAGATCAAGCCCAAGCAGGACCAGAAGGCACAAGTGAGCTATACAAGCAGGTAGCCTAGATCCCTATCCCCATGACACATCCTCCATTGTTGCAACAGTTCCCTCAATTCATACCTTTGGCCATGTGGGATATGCCCTATGAATGACTGATGGATGTCCACTCAGTATGTAGATAAAAGCCAAAAATGGATGACTGCTGTCCTATAGTCCTAGGGAAACATAGAAGAGAGTGGTGAGGGGAAATCCTCTCAAGGGCTAGAAATTTGTGTGGGGCACCTGGTCATTCACTTTGTGTGAACTTAGAAGTAGTCTGGGATTAGAACAGATACAGACTCATGAGCAGTGGTGTGACTTGGCAGACTGGTTAGGGGCTGGGAAGGAGAGAAATTGGAAGAGAATGAATGAAGAAGACTGGTATAGAGGGACGGGATGGACATATGTGAATGAGTATAAAGTGAGACATTGCTGTATTATTTGTTGTTACCTACCAGAGAGCATCCTTTACAGAAGAGACCAACATTTACATCATGGTTCACGGCTAGTGTTGAATATTCTATGGGTTTTGGACAAATGTATAACTTGTATCCATCATTATGATATAATACAGAGTATTTTCACTGCCCTAAAAATCCTCTGAGCTCTACCTATTCATCTCTTTGCCTCCCCTCAATCCCTGTCAACCTTTTTACTGTCTCTATAATTTTGCGTTTTCTATAATGGCATATTGGTAGAATCTTACAGTATGTGGTCTTTTCAGATTGGCTTCTTTTAGTTAGTAATGTGCATTAAGGTTTCTACATGTCTTTTCATGGTTTGATAGCTTATTTCTTTTTAGCACTGAATAATATTCCATTGTCTCAATGTACCAGTTTTAAACTCCCTGTCTGATAATCCCAACACCTCTGTCATGGCTGGTTCTGATGCTTGCCCTGCCTCTTCAAATTGTGGTTTTTGCCTTTTGGTATGCCTTGTAATTTCTTCTTGGTAGCCAGACATGATGTACCAAGGTAAAAGGAATGGCTGCAAATAGTAATGTTGTCATGAGATGTAGGGGAGCGAAGTATTCTGTAGTCCCATGATTAGGTTTTTGTCTTTTAGTGAAATTATGCCTCTGGACTGTGGACTTCACAAGTGTTTTTAAGTTTTTTCTCCCTCTTTCGGAGGAAAGGATGGCTAGAGTGGGCTGGAGTTGGGTATTTATTTCCCTTTTCCTGGGTCAGTTAGGCTCTGATAATACCACAGGCAGCTGGGCTCTGTTTAACTACTCTCTCCTCAAGGCAGGCCTTGTCGAGAACCGAGTGCTCTGGTATATTTCAAAATGGTTCCTTTTCCCTCTTTTCCTGCCAGAAGCCCAGTGGGGATTTTTCTCTGATGTTTACTGGGGGAATCTGGTCGAGGTCCTCATTGTAAATCTCACAGTATTGTGGGGGCTCCCCTATGACTAGATTAGGTGCCCCTGGAGCGTCTATCTGTCAGATTTGTCTGGTCCTCCAGCCGTTAATCAATTACAGTTCAGGTTTTCCTACCCAGGCTCTGGTTCCTGTAGCAATTTCCGCTCTTGGGTCTCTGCTCCAGTGAGCTGGGACTCCCCATCTTTGCCTGTCTCTCCAATCTTGGGGTCTCTGGTTCACCCTGTGTCCTCTTCCCTGTTACAGATCCAAGAAGAGTTATTGACTTTCCAGTCTATTCAGGTTTTTACTTGTTAGGATGGAGTGGCAACTTCCAAGCTCTTTATATGCAGACTCCCTTACATCTTAACAGGTGTAACAATTCATTTTGGTACATATTTTGGATTTACCTTTCCTGCTTTAAGGGTCTCAGCCAATAACACTAACTGATGGATGTATAGAGTATCTGATCCACTGACACAGACTCCCATATACCATCATGTCAGACCAAGGGATCCACTTTATAGTAAAGGAGGTGAGACAGTGGGCATATGACCATGAGAGCCATTGGTTATTTCTCTTACCACATAGGCTGAGGTTGCTGGCCTGACAGAGTGATGAAATGGTCTATGAAAGGCTCAGCTGAAGGCCCAGCTCAGAGGTGACACTTCTGTAGGTTTTTTGAGGTTTCAGAGTACACTTTAAATCAATGATCTTTATAAGTTTGTGTGCACGTCCCCTTCCCCAAAAGCAAGGATGCACAAGTTTGGGAACTGCAAGGTGAAAGTAAGAATGGCCCTGTTATCAACACTTCCAGTGACCTACTTGGGGAATTTGTGCCTCTCATCTCCAAAACCCTGGCCCCTGTAGTTTTAGATATTCTTGCTCCCCAAATGAGAATGCGTCTGCAGGAGACACAGCAAGAGTTCTGATAGACTATAGGCTGTCTGGACACTTTTGGATCTTTCTGTTAAGAAGTCAGTTGACAGAAATAACTGACACTGACCACGAGGAGGAAGTAGGACTGCTGTTTGCAGTGGGAACAGAGAGTAATGTCTTTACACCCAGGTGATCCATTTCAGTATCTCTGAGTCCTCTCTTGACAAATTATGATGGGATGTAGACAAGCACAACAAAAGCATAGAGCCCCCAGGAATAAGGGTCTTGGTCACAACAGTAGGTAAACTACCAGGACCTATGGAGGTAATAACTGAGGGTAAGAGGAATGTAAAATAAATCACAGAGGAGGGAGCCAAGTGTCAGTTGTGGTCTTCAGATGAGTTACAGCAGGGCAGCTGTTCACCTAGGAAAGCTCCTTTTCTAAACTTCCCCAGGAAGAGAGGTCAGTCAGAATTCTGAATGAGTTCCTCTCAGAAAGAAATTCTCTCAGAAGTGGGTCCAAGTGATGCAAAGGTGAATTGTAGGGAATCCGCTAGTCCTCCCTTTTGGGATAAAAATTCCAGCTTCTGGGAGTGCTGCTGGCAGACAGTCCTTAGGTTAGCCCCTGTGTAAATTACCTCCATTGAGGAGAGTTCTCTCTCTCAAGTTCACACCCGTAACTGGACCAGCTCACATTCAATGACTGATCCAATACGGGTAGAAATACCTGGCCCTCTTGCTCCAACTTGGAATAACACTGAATGGTCATCTGAAGTTCGATATTCCACATAGATTGTCTGAAGCTTCCAAGACGGCATCACAACATAAATTCTCCTTTTGCACAATCCTATATTTTTTCTTTCCCCTCCATAGATTTTGATCCTAAGAGCACTTGCTCATTAATTTTCTGCACGATAGTCTCTGTCTTAGAGTCTGCTTTCTGGAGAACCCAACCTGAGACAGTCTCCTAATTGCTCTTCTTGCCACTTTGCCCCTTCCTTGGCCCTAATGCGTGGTATACAGTTGGCAATAGTATATTATTGTTTAAAGTAAGTTATGTCTATTAAATACTTAAAGATTATTTAAAACTTTCCAATCCATCTTAAATGTATCCCAACTCCTTACGAGGCTCTGAAGGAATGGTGTCTTTATAGGTTCTCTGACCTAAAATCATATCCATCCACTGATTTGGTCACTAAACAATAAACAGGCCTCCTCCTAGTTGCAAGGACAAGCCACAATTGTTTTTTCACTACAAGGCCTTTGCACACACTGTATTCTTTGCTTGGTTGATATTGTATTTTTTCCAGCTCAATCTCACCATTCATATAACAGTTTAAATATTGATTCCTTAGTGAAACCATCACAGATCACCCCATTTATAGAAAGTCTCCTGAAAATTCTGTTAGTCTCCTATTTCTTTCATACACAGTAATTTTCATAGTCTGTAAGCATTTCATCTTGTTTACTTGTTATCATCTGTCTCTCACACTACACTTTAAGCTCCATGACACAGCAGAAATCATATTTATAGTGGTTCTATGTGTATTCACATTGTATCCCAGCACATGGCCCTTTTTCAATAAGTATTTAGAAATTCATGTGTAAGATCAGCATGGGATGTAGTTATATCCATCTCTGATCCCAAAAGGATTTTTTTTTTTTTTTTGTCATTACAGCCTTCCTTGACTAATTCCTATCATGAGAGCATGAGAGTGTGGCTCGTATTAGGATTTGACATAATTCTTTCACATAAACCATATGGTGGACATATCCCCTCCACTTGTATTGCTACACAGTTGCCAATGCCATATCATGCATGCTTTCCTTGCACACAACAAAATGGATCTGAGGCTATGCATCTCTGACTGTGACAAGTCCGTCAGGACTCAAAGATTACCTTTGGGTTGATTATATGATTGCTCCAGACCTGGAAGTCTGCCACTTAGTATGTCCTCTAGCTATTCTTTTGTTTTGTAGTCCCTTTGCTAGTACAAATGGTAGTAATAAAATTCCTCATTGGCTGCTGGCCATTGCAACATTATTTGATATTCAAGTACAAAGGACATAAAATGGAGAGTTAATATTGTCGAGGAACATAGGGTTAAAGAGGAAAACAACATATCTGTTCTGTTTCTAAAACATCTCCAAAATCTTCAGCTGAAAACCAATGTTATGTCCTGATAACAAAAACCATCTTTCTAGGACAGAGAGTAGTGCAATACAAACTCCTAGGTTTATAAAGCTAGAACCAATTGTGTGTATGTGTGCGTGTGTTGTGCACACATTGAGTAGTTGAAATAAACCTCACAGCCTGCTCCAGCATACCACTGTGGGGCACAGAAGAGGATTAAGAAATGGTACAGAACCCTGTGCTTAAGATGAGATGGGAAGATCAAGCTTAACAACTAGACCAGGTGCTCCCACTGATGCAGAACTAATGGAAGAGACAAGAGAAAATCAACAAAAAATGTAATAAGAACTTTTGTGCAATTAGATTACAAAGAGAAGTTTCTGGAATTAAAAAATAGGTAGAATTTAAGCTCTTCCATATGATTACAAATATGCTAAGGGACAAAGGGAAGGCTGTCATATTATTTTTGTAAGTCCAATTCTCAACACAATATCTGACACATAGGAAATACTCAATAAATGAACTGTATGGAAACGATTTCTTGAGTAGGACCAGCAAAGCTGAAGCCCCCAACCCAGAGAGGTGCCTGAATAGGGCCTATTCCTATTGCACCTGAAAAGAATCAGGCATATGGCTTTGAACAGCTTACTTTACAATGCCTCCTTCTTTTATAAGATACTTGGCCTTTTGTGAGTGGAGCTACAGCTGTCTCTGAAAATGGCAACATCTGATCCCAAGGCCTAGAATATAAAGCACTCGAAAATGTCATTCATTTAAGGTTACCCTCTGATGCTAAGAGCTGAGGGAAAAAAATAATGGGCAGATCTGGTGAAGAAAAAGAACAACCAAACAACTATTTTTAAGAATATGAAGGGTAGGAATGCATGCTTTATGCCGGAGACCTTTTTTTCTTGGAAGAATTTGAAATAGGTTTATTATTTTGGAAAATATGTGGTCAGCCAAAGAACAATAGAAATGATAGAATTGTTTATCTCTTTCAAAAAGAAATGTGACCAGGGGAATGCATGATAGATGACAGTTGTATGGCTCCAATAAATGGTAGGACCAGTATAATTGAAGATTGCATTAGAGGTGATTTCATAGATGGAAGTGTGATTAAGGTGACAGTCCCTTATCAGACAATCTAGGTTCAAATCCCCACTCCACTCCTTTTTAATTATGTGATCTCATCTGTAAAATAGAGATTACAAAAGCACCTACCTCTGAGTCATTTGGTGAATTAATAATGCATACAAAGCCTAGATATATAGGAAATAATACATATCCCTACTAACTGAAAACTTCATTTTACTGATTGGGACCTTGAAGCTCATTTATTAGGAAATTTATGAAATATGCCATATGCTTCGGGCATTGTGTACCTGGTGGGGGGGATCAGAATATGATCTCTGCCTTGGTTAGAAGCACATAGTTTTGGGTTCAAGCATGATTACAAAGACTTATGTCAGAGATATTTGCTCTAAATGAAAGGAAGAGCAAAAGTAAGGAAGATCCGGTAGTAAATGCTTAATTCTGCCTGGAGTGTTCAGGAAGAACTTTCTGGAGCAGGAGGAATATATGATCTTTGACTTTACAGATGAGTAGGAGTTTGCTCTAATATAATGATGGGGAGGAAATTTTGGCCCGAAAGACAAGCACAGTATCAAGGATGTATGGCATATTAGCAACTGCAAGAACTGGGCAGGTATGTAGAGTGGAATATGTGAGGATGGGCCAGAAAGTTCTGCAGAGCCTTCTACAGTGGGTCTTCTGTGCCAGCCTGGAGTCTTTCCACTTCGTTCTATAAGAAGATGATAGAGAGGGATCATTTTTTTTGGGGGGGGGGGTCTTTATTTTTATTTTTTCCTTTTCATGTTGAAATGATCTTAGACTTCCAAGAATGTTGCAGAAAGAGTACAAAGATTTTCTATATTCCCTTCACCTATTTTCCCCAACTATTAAGATTTTGTATGCCCATAGCCAATTATCAAGAGGAAGTTAACATTGACTGAGCAACATTTTGAGAGTATTGTTTTAGCACATTTTAGCTGTATGACTCAACTAACATATCTGGGTCTCAGTGTCTCTACAACTTGGGAATAATAACTGCTTTAGAAACCTAATATAGAACTTCAATTATACATTGGGTAACAAATATACTACATTTTTGGAATACAAAAAGCTTGCAAACAATTGTTGAATAAGTGTAATGCTTTAAAGAAATGACTGTCCCTGTGATGAATTAGTCATGGTAAAGATGCCTCCTTAATGCTTCAATGGTAAATGTGCAAATAATAAACATGCCTGACTTGTAGAAGATAGATAGAATTTCCTCAAAGTCAATGCGAAAATACACAGGATTTTTTGAAAGATATCTGGACCTCAAACCAGCTTACTGGGAATATTATATTTGGGCTTCACAGGCATAATATTTCTTTTTATATGAATTACTGGCTTTCCAATTTAGCTAATATTTTGTAAGTGCAAATTCTGATTCAGGGTCTTTTTCAGACATTGAGGGTATAATAGGCATTTTCTGACATGGCTTCCAGTAATGCCCAACTTCTGGTGTTCACTTTCTGTAATCCCTTCCCATCCCTAAAGTATTTGCTGGATCTAGCAAATGGTTTCAATCAAATAGAATATGACAAAAGTAATGAGCCATCTCTTCTGGGATTAAGTAAAAAAAGACTGAGTTCTATTTTGCTAGAACTCTCTTTCTGGCTCTTCTTGCATGCTTGTTCTGATTAAACAAGCTGCCATATTGTGAGCTGATCTACAAAGTGCCCCCCCCCCCCCGTATCAAAGAACTGAACAAATCCTCTGATCAACAGCTTGTGAGAAACTAAGACCCTGAGACCAACAATCCACGAGGAAACTAATCCTGCCCAATAGCCGCTTGAGTGAATTTGGAAGATCCTTCTCCAGTTGTGCCTTCAGATGAAACACTTAACCGCATCCTTGTCAAAGACTCTAAAATAAAGGACCCAGTTAGACTGTTCCTGGATTTCTAATCCACAGAAACCCTGATGAAATAAATGGTGTTTTAGGCCACTGAATTTCGAGGTAATTTGTTATATAGCAATAGATATCTAACATAAGTGATAAACCCACGTTATATAAAGTTCCTGTTATTATGCAGCTGCTACATTAATGGAGGAGAATCGTGTAAGTATCTAGAAGAGCTTTCCAGGCAGAGAAATCAGTGCAGATATTTTGACTACACGTGAAGAAAGTGAATCTAAGAAAGAAAAAGTAATTTGAACCAGATAACACAGTACAAAAGGGTAAAACTTGCATTTGTATGCAGAGTTAATAACATTGTACCCTCTTCTTTTTCTAGTAGTTTCATAAAAGGAATAAATTAATAATAGTAAACTCATAAACAGATAATCTCAAACTTTATAAAGAATTGACAGATCAAATTCAGTATTATGTATCTGGAAGGAAAAAGTGGAGGGAAACTCAAGGCAAAACATGATGGAAAGTAGAAGAAAGAGAAGGAAATAAACAGAAGGAAAAAACCAAAAATGGAAAGCAAGAAGAGGATAGATGACTCCATTTTGGGGTGAAGTCAAAAGTAGTGCTAGACCCTCTAAGTACTGAGGGGTTTTAGTACATTTTTATCCCTGGACAGAAAAGTTCAATGAGCATGTGCATATGTGTGTGTATGTGCAGTGAGAGAGAAAGAGAGAAAAAGAGAAAGATTCTCCTTTTCCTTTTTTTTCTTTCTCTTTTTTTTTAGAAGTATTGGATGGTTAATTTTATGTGTCAACTTGACTGGCCTAAGGGACACCAGATAGCTGGTAAAACATTATTTTTGGGTGTGTCTGTGAGGGTGTTTCTGGAAGAGATTAGCACTTAATTCAGTGGAGTGAGTAAAAAGATCTGCCTTCACCAATGTTGGCAGGCGTCATCCAATCCTTAGGGGCCTGAATGAAACAAAAAGGTGAAGGAAGGACAAATTCTTTCTTTCTTTTGGGATGGCCATCTTCTCTCGCGCTCAGACATCGGAGCTTCTAGCTCCTAGGCCTTTGGTCTCCGGGACTTACACCATCAGCTCCCCTGGCTCTCACGTCTTTGGACTTGGATGGGATTATACTACTGGCTTTCCTGATTCTCCAGCTTGCATATGGCAGATTGTGGGACTTCTCAGCTTCCATACCCGTGTGAGGCAATTCCTATAGTAATACATTTCTTCTTATCTCTATCTATCTATCTATCTATCTATCTATCTATCTATCTATCTATTTATCTATCTATCTATCTATCATCTATCTCCTATTGGTTCTGTTTCTCTGGAGAACTCTGACTAATAAAGGTATTGTTTACACAATGCTCATAACATTTGGAGCCTCACAGTACCTGCAACCGAAAATAGGAGACCAAGTGATAAAATCTGACATCACTTAGTTCAGTAAATTTAAAATGCTGTTTTGTTTCTAGCCACAGAATCTTCATCTAATTGGCAGTTTACATGCATGGCTAGTCACTAAAACCAAAACAAAAAAATAGAACTAGGATGAGGCTGAAAAGAAAAGAGCAAACACAGAGCCTTCCCGGTCTCCTCTGCCCCCAAACGGGCTCCAAACAGCAGTCTGCAGGGACCGATCTGCCTCAATACCAAACTCTTCAATGCCTTCTCAAAACCAAGAGGAAATTTGATTTCATTTGTTTGTACAGGAAAACACTGTCTAGGATGTCCTGACCTCTCTGGAGAAATGCAGAGATTCTGACATTTTGAAGATTAGCTTTATTTTCTACTTGGCACAATATGATTTAGGGAGTAGTTAGCTAGTATTATCTAAGCTGCCTAAAATCTCAAAGGTCATGTTGGACCACACGTTCCCTTCCCAGCCCATGTTCTTGCTACCACACACCTGTCTCTACTCCACCTGCACAGCAGGAAGACTTCTTTCATGAAAAATGGGAATGCCGTGGGCGTCTTCCATGAATCTTGGACCACGACACACTATTTCTGGGAAAAAGAATTCCTAACATACTTGGAATCTGAGCGTGTCATATGTTCCCCATTTGAGCCTTGTGTTTAATAGACGGGCTATTTGCACCTTTGGAGAGATAGTATATTTCCCTTTTCTATCCAGTGTTTGTGACTTTTGCTTTACCTCCTTGGTGAAGAAATATTTTTCTCCTTCCATCTGCTCTATCAACCAGTCACCAAGGGCATTTTGAAAGAATGACTTGCCCTGAGATGAAAGCTATTAATTAATCCAAAATTAATCCAGAAATTCTGACTTTCTAATAGCAATGTCCATAGTGGGGACCTTTTTCTTTTTTCTTTTTAAGAGATATTTGGGAATCTAAGTTTCCAAGTCCCCTTTCCAACTTAAGTTGCAACATTCATAGTTTCAGTTTATAACAGATACCTTTTTCTTGAGGATAAAGTGAATTTTTTCTAGGGAATTGTTCTCATAAGATTCTGTTAGCTTAGGAAAGGTCCAAATTTCCAAAGTCTCCCAAAGACAGGTAGTAGAAATTTTACATTTCAGAATCCATATTGAAAATTACCAGTGGATCTGAAGAACCAGATACTTTAAGATGGATTTGATTTATTTAACGGCTGCTCCTGGGATTTGAATACCAGTTTCAAAACACGTTTAGAACTAGTAAATTAGCACATTAGGTGAGCTGATTACTTTCAGCAACTTTTAAATAAGAATAAAAATAACCTTAATATCTTATGGTCTGTGGCTTTGAAAAATGCTTACATTTCATTATTGTACTATTCGCTCTCCTTTGCATTTATGAATATTCTAGGAGAAATGGGGCAGAAGTTGGACTTTAAAAAGTTGATCTCTATTTACATTCAATTTGAATAAGCTTCTATTTAAACAGAGAAAGTAGGTTTCCAATTTTAAAACACTAATGAATAAGAAAAGTGAAGATAATGCTATGTTTATTCTATTTGGTGCTAATGTGGAATGCTATTGGAGGGGTTTGTCATTGTAATACCTGGAGGCTTTTTTTTTTTAAACAATCTGTGCCACCTGTATTCTGTTTGAGATATAATCATTCAATGTCTACAAACAAGTGATAACATTATTATGCATTTCTGTCCCCTTTCGTTCTTTACAAGAGTGACAAATATTCCTTTTCTTAGATCCAATAATTCAGGCTGGGCACCAGTGGACTCATTACCATTCCATTAATAAGCAGAGGCCTCCTGAGAGTCTAGCTTTTTAAAGCCCCTGTCTTTTATATCCCACTGGATTTTCCCAACAAAACCCTCGCTATTTGGTATTTTTTTCATTTTACCATTCCCTTTTAAGAAAGAAACAATGAAAACAAAATCCTGAGATTAGATTGGTGATACCAAAATGATTCTGACAGCCAGTGACAATGCTGCCAACCTGAAACGGGATGCTTACATTATTTATGAACATTAAATGTCACCAATTTCCCCTTCATCAGATAATTTCAGGAGACAGAACCGTTTCTGTGGGGCGAGAGGGAATATTTGTACATGTGCAGCTCCCTCCAACCCACCTCTCTCCACACCATCCCTTCCATATATCACACTGGCTCTGTGTCAAATTCTCCTCCCTGGGAAGAAAACAGGTGCACCTGATCATGTTTCAAGTTTCACAACAAGTCTCAGATCAGGTCTCTTAATAGGGATGTCAAGTGTGTTCTAAACCAAAAGGGACCCTCTGCAATGTAAAATCATTAGACAGGCAACTGATTTTTCTTTTTTTAATTCTGTTTCCCATGCTCCCTTTAGAAGTCAGTTATCAGAGGTAAATTAGCAGGAGTTGAAAGGAAAAGACAATATCCCTCTGGCTCCCTGATCTATTTATTGCTTTGGTGGCTGGGAAGGAGGGACTCAAATAATGAGGGGAATGAACATAATCCATGTCACTGGGATTATCAGTGTCAGCAGGAGATGGGAGCCAGCTATTCAGGAATATTTAACCAACACTTACCCAGTGGTCTGAGCTTTTCCAAAGCTTCAGTTGCTAAGTAGTGATGTACGGATTCATTTCATATCACACTGATTTTTATACTCTGGTTCATCCAAGTTGAGCAGTGAGGCATGTTTAAAAACCAAGCAACCTATGACAGAGATCTTTTGGGGGGAAGTTTTTGCCCTATCATTCAGTGTTCTGTCCTTAGCATTTGAGAGGATCCTAGGGTTCTTATGGTTTGAACTTCTGATTGTAAATCAGGTGTCTGAGGACCAATGAGGTTTTCCTAAGGTTAATGTTTTCACACTTCTGGAGAGCAGAAATGAGGCTATCAACAAAGCCTGTCTCTGGCTTTGCACTCTTTCAATTCACTAGAACTTAAAAAAGCAACAATTTCTCCTTCACCTATTGCACAAGAAGAGAATTACATTTCTGCCATCACTAAGAAAGATATACATGTTCCAAAGATATTCATCAAATGCTAGATGTTACAATAGGTGTTTGCTTATAAAAATGAGCAGGTCATATAAAAGCTGACTTCTGGAAGAAGAGCTTTAGTTAACGAGAAAAGAATTAGGGTAGTGGTAGAGGTAGAATTTGAATTGATATGGATGGTGCAAAACATATTTACTATTGCTGTATCCCCATTACGCTGCCCATTGGTTCATACAGAGTTCATTTCAGCTTACCTACTGGACATTAATTTTATTATTGTTTTTATTTTCACTTTTTGGATTGTTCATTTTGTTTTGTTTTGTATTTAGTCAGGGTATTCCAATAAGAGAATATATACGAATAAGTATTATGAGAAATTGTCTCAAGTCATTATGGAGGCTGAGAAGTCCCACAATCATCTGCAAGCTAGAGACCGAGGAAAGCCAGTGGTGTAATTCAGTCTGAGTCAGAAGGCCTGAGAACCAGGGGAGCCAATGATGTAAATCCCAGTCCAAGGACAGGAAAAATTTCCAGCAGGCAGGCAGGAAAAGAATGAATCCTCCATTCCTCTGCTTTTTGTTCTATTCAGGTCCTCAATGGGTTGGATGATGCCTGTTCACATTGGGGAGCACAATCTACTTTATTGAGTCCACCAATTACAAGGCTAATCTCATGTAGAAACATCCTCACAGACACATCTAGAAATAATGTTTAATCTGAGCCCAAATTGACACATAAAATTAACCATCGTAGTCTTTCACCCTAGTCCTAATACCGCCTTTTGACCCCAGGCTCCATCCCAGGAAGGCATTCCCAAGATCCTTCAGTTTATACAACTGTAGAAATCCTTAAGGCCTTCAAATTCTTTGGAATGAGATATATACAAGAACAGCCATCAACCCTACATTGTATAGGAGTTGTGACAACAATTTTGTTATCATTATAATCATTAACATCACTAAAGTTTACTGAGGAAAGCCATCTAAGCACTTTAGAAAACAAATTATCTCATCTACAACAAAAGGAAATCAGGAAAACTCACAAATACATGGAAATTAAAAACACAGTCTTGAACAACCATTGGATCAAAGAAGAAATCAAAAGGGAAATTAGAAAGTGTCTTGAGACAAATGTAAATGAAAACACAATATACCAAAACTTATAGGATACAACAAAAGCAGTACTGAGAGGCAAGTTTATAGTGATAAATGCCTATGTTAAAAAACAAAGATCTCAAGTAAACAACCTAACATTACACCTCAAGGATCTAGAAAAACATAATAAACCCAAAGTTAACAGAAGGAAGGAAATACCAAAGATTATAGCAGAAATAAGTGAAATAGAGAATAGAAAAACAATAGAAAAAGTTGACAAAACTAAGAGTTGGTTGCTTGAAAAGATAAACCAAATCTACAAACCCTTAGCTAAGGTAACTAAGAAAAAAAGAAGACTACAATAAATAAAATCAGAAATTATAGAAGAGACATTACAACTGATGCCACAGAAATAAAAATATCATAATGAACTATTATGTATAATTATATGCCAACAAATTGGACAACTTATAAGAAATAGATAAATTCCTAAAATATAACCTACCAAGACTGAATTAAGAAGAAATCAAAATCATGAACAGACCTATAACAAATAAGGAAATTGAATCAGTAATCAAAAACCTCCCCACAAAAAGGCCCAGGACCAGATGGCTTTACAGATGAATTCTACCAAACATTTAAAGAAGAATTAACATAAACTCTTCTTAAGCTCTTCTAAAACATAGAAAGTGAAGACCTACAAACTTATTTTATGAGGCCAGCATTACCCTGATACCAAGGCCAGACAAAGACACTACAAGAAAAGAAAACTATAGGACAATATCCGTGATAAACATGGATGCAAAAATCTTCAACATAATATTAGCAAAATAAATTCAACAGCACATTAAAAGAATCATACAACATGATAAAATGGGATTTATCCCTGGGACGCAAGGATGGTTCAATACACACAAATCAATCAATGTGATATAGACTATTAACAGAATAAAGGATAAAAATCACAATATCATCTTAACAGGTACAAAAAATTTGATGAAATTCAATACCCTTTCACAATAAAAACTCTCAACAAATTAGATATAGATGGAACTTACCTCAAGGCAATAAAAACCATATTTGAGAAGTCCACAGCTGACATCATACTTAACAGTGAAAAATTGAAAGCTTTTCTCCAAAACTTGGAACAAAGCAAGGATGTCCACTCTCACTACTTCTGTTCAACAT
This sequence comes from Tapirus indicus, assembly GCA_031878705.1. Lineage (NCBI taxonomy): Eukaryota > Metazoa > Chordata > Mammalia > Perissodactyla > Tapiridae > Tapirus > Tapirus indicus. The sequence continues at coordinate 22,352,701 of CM062927.1, read as the reverse complement.
AGTACTGAGATTATTCTATTTAATCCTCATAAAACTCCTAGAGATAGGTAATTATTATGTTTATTTCTACAACTAAATACAGGAAACATAGATAATTTAAATGTATTTCTTTAGTACCTATATCTGGTAGATGTTAGAGCTAGGATTCAATCTCAGGTAATTCTAACTCTTACACACACAACTTTTCTTATCAAATGAGATAATACTTTTTCAGAAAGTCATGATTCTTGACACAGAACAAGTGCTTGATAATTATTGATAATCAAAAAATCACTATGTATGAGACTTTGTGCAATTCTTCTTCCTATGAAGAAGCATTCCTATGAAGGAGCATTTTATCTCTCAAAAAGCTTGTCATTTTTTTTCATGTGCAGGCACTGATAAATATATCTAATAATGTGAAGGGGAGAAAGAGCATTCTCTACCCACTATGGGTCCTTTCTGGCTGGGCTACAAATTAAATTGACATGAGGCTGAACAGCAGGCAAAATCAAACAAAGCTTTATAACATGTATACATGGGAGAGACTTGGGGAAACTGAGTATCTCTCGCCAGAATCACGGAGGTTCTCCTGTTATATAGACAAACGAGGATTTGGGGGGAGGGGTTTGGGAGTGTCAGCTATGAGGGATTACAAGAAAAGCACAGTGAACAAGAGCATGCAGATTTAAGTTTTCACCTTCAGCCTTCCACACAGAGAAGATCCCTAGAGATAAAGTCATCCCCCCTTCTTCCTGGTACAGAGAGGGAGACACATTTACAAATGGAGATTTCCCTTACAAATGTAAATGTCTGGTAAATGGAACTTTGATAAGAATGGGCCCAGCAAAGACCCTCCCAGTCTATCCCAGTCTATGGATCCCATTTGAGAACCTCACTTGAGAGGGAAGCCAAAATAGTGGCAAGTGTGCCCAAAAGACGGGTTCTGAAAGGTTCAATTATCTTTTTTTCTTGTTTTTTAATTATACAGTACGAATTTAAGTTTTCTGTTACTTTTAACTGGAAAAATCCTGAGCCATATAATCACTATTTCCATATTGTATTTGAGAAAATTGAGGCCCAGAGATGCTCAGAAATATTTTACTTTGCATATCAACTTAGAAAGTGAGCCACAACTGGGAATGAAATCACACTGATATTTAACATTCCTTCTTGCTACTACTAGTTGTCATTTTTTGGACTCTGGAAATTATTTTTGAGAGCTTTAAATGAGAGGGAATGAAATATATTCTGATTTCCCAACTCAAGGTAGACATCCATTAAAAAAAAAACATGTGCTACTATTAACTATTTCCTCCTTCTATCTGATACTCATTCAAATGCAAGAGAAGGGCCGAGCAGAAATGACTGGTTTAATGAGGTTAAATGGCTAACCCCTTATACATCATCATTTTTACTACTAATGGTTATCATATTTTACGCACTTGCTATATTCCAGGCACTATGAAAAGCACCTCATATATTTTCTCATTGAATCTTCAAAATAACAGATGTGACAGATTCTGTTAATATCCACCAGTATTCTACTTTAAATTAACAAAATAAATCTCAGAGAAGCTAAACATTTTTCCCAAAATCACAAGCTGGCAAGTAATAGGCTGTGAATTTAATTCAGCTCTGACTTTATAATATAGAGTCCACACTTACAGTCATCCTTATATAGAGTACACAGAGCTTTTTATCTCCCATTAACTCATTTAAATTACATAAAACATCCTTAAGTTAACTTATAGAGGAGAAAGCTATTCATAGCATACTCTCATACAGAATTATTTTCCCCTAATTCTGGGGGAATGTTTTGTTTTTTTTTTTCATTTTCCCAATTCACTCTCCTCTTCCTATTCTCTTTAGTTCTAGGGAAGAAGAGGGATTTCCCAGGGACATAGATAGTTTTTCTCAGGATGCTCAATTCATACTTTATTTGTATTATCTGAATAAGGAGAGAATTGCTTTCCCTCCGCAAATTAATAAGTAGATTACTTATGACCCAATGCAAACCATAATGGAAAATATTGTGTCAAACCCATATTCCATGTTCTATTGACACCCATACAGAGGACAACAACCAAAGATGGAATAAAGTCTCTCATCATCATTTTATTAATATACGTATTGAAGCAAAGTAGGTGAAATGATCATGATGATGATAATTAAAAATAACATCTACAGCAATAAAACTCACATAAAAAGTGGCTTAGAAGAAACAAGGAAGTTGACCTACCCCAGTCTTACTACCATTTGCATCCCTTTTCCTTTGCACAATGAAAATGATCCCATTGATGACCTCTATTGATATGCCTCTTTGCAATTCCTACACTTCCTTCCATATATAATAGAAGACTGAATCCAAGCTAGGGTTGTCATCAAAATTCATGTCCAGCACTGCCATCTGTTATGGCAAATTATAGGAATTAGAACCAAATAGATTTAGGTTTTGGCTCTGATTCAATCAATTTTTCATTTTATCCCAAACATTAAGGGCTGCCTCCTAAAATGAGAAGAATACTCATTTCAACCCTTTATGCAAAAATTAATATTAGTTAAATTTTACAATGAGTACAATAAAAAGAAGAGGAGAGAGAGAGAGATTGATTTCATTATTACCAGCAAAACCTACGCCTTCAATGCTACTATTCTGCTTTGTTCTAGATCTTTAATATATCAGTACAAATTAGTTTTATTTTTTATTAAAATTGAATGTATTCTGAGTGCCTAATAGGTGTTAGCAGAGGACTCATGTAGTAGGAACTCAGTAAATGATTACTAAATGAATAAGGAATTTATAATTATATACAATTTTTTACAAGATTTATTTATAGTAAAAACATTAACTGAAAGATTTATCATATGATTTGGAGAATTTAGTATGATATTAACAAATGACAGAGAAAAGAGAATTATTTAACCCTCTTGGAAATTACTTAACCATTCATTTGTTTATTTATTTTATTAAAGAGGCAGGGCAAAATTGGAGACACAAAAAATTTCAAGTCTCCGGTCATTCTAATTTTATAAAAAATAATTATTATTTTAATAGTAACTAAATATGCATATTAGTAATAATTTAAAGTGTTCTCCATTTGTGATTTATCTTTTAGATTTTCATTCTTAATTTCTGAGATGGGTATGATGGATGAGATGCTAGGAAAAGATTTGGTGATTTACACATAATCCTGTGAAAACTGAGGACATTAGATTGAGACCTGAACTTCCGATTTCAGAGTCTATCATTTGTTTCATATAATTCTTGCATTCTATTTACTGACAAGATGAGGCAAATTCTGTTAATACTCAAATAATGGATAAAAAGTTTTATACAATGGAATAGTACACAACAATGAGAACAAATTTTCAAAATATGAAACAAGTAGATTCTAGGAAAATAATTAATATAAATTCTTTGCACAAATCTTAAGTTTTTGAGTCCTTAAAGAAACACAGAATACTTACATGGAAAGTATTTTTTTCCCCTAACAAATGCAAATGACACTTATTTGAAGAAGAAAAATACTTTATTCTAATGGAGTTTATTAGACTTTTGTTGCTACCAGGTAATGTGTCATTCAAAAAGGGATATTTAATATAATAATAATTTTTTTATAATTATTAATTTTCTCTGTAGTACCAACAAAAAAACCCAGAAAAATGTAGTGATATATGATATCTTGGTCATAATTAATTAGTATATTTTAATTTATTCAATTCTCTAAACAGCCTCTAAGACTGCTATTTATTAAAACTGCTATTTATTAATCTCACCTAAATTCACAGTTGTTTTCACTTTTAATATCTTATGGTATTTATAGCTGAACATTGGGGAGGAGGCTAATGCCAAGGTATCAGAGCCCAAAGTTAGAAGTATTAACAACTGTCTTGAAATATATATATATATATATATATATATAAAATAAAATATATAAAGATATGTACTTTTGAATAATATATGTAAAAAGTATCTATATTTATATACACTTTCATAATTTATTTCACGTTAACATATGCTTTAATTATATGATATTTGATTTTTAGTCATTTTTGTTATCTGTAATCTTGAAATTCCCAGGAATGTCAAAAAGGAAGGAGTAAATTTAGAAGATTTTGATGTGTGCAGATTGATTCATTGACATGCATGCTGGCTGGGTGTCCTGTTTCTATCTCACCATTTGAGGGAGCCCCTGGTGAAAAATCAAGTGACTAGGATGAGGTTCCAGTAAAAGGAGGATTTCTCCACTGACTAGAACAGTGCTTCTCAAAGTGAGTCCTGAGAAACATTCTCACTATTGGAAGTTCATTGGAGCTCTAATTAAAGAAACATGATTTCATGCTAAAAAGAAATCTGGGAGGTATTAGGGTAAAACATTCATCTGTTCTTTCTCCAAGTAATTGATATGTATGGAAAATTACTTTCAACAACTGTCAGATACACATTGTTTTCGAGTGTGACGTGAAATGTTCACCACAGTGAGGTGGGCCATAAAAAATTCTCAACAAATCCCAAGTGTTCTTTTTCTGATGAAAATTGAATTACGTTGAAAATAAAATAAATATCTATAAAAGATGCCATTTATTTCAAAATTAAGCAACACATTTCTAAATATTCCAAAGGTCAAACAAGAAATACAAGGGAAATCAGAAAATATTTCAAAATGATGACAACGAAAACATGATTTCAACATTTGTGGGATGCAGCTAAAGCAGAGCTTGTAGAGATATTTAGAGCAGTCAATGTTTATATGATAAGAGGAGAATTAAATTAATAAATACAAGAACAGAAATCAATGAAACAGAGAAATGACAATAGAAAAAGCAGAAATCCACATCTTGGTTCTTTAAAAAGCTTAAATGAATAGTGATAAGCTTTAATGAATAAACCCCTATCAAGACTGATTAAGAAGAGAAAGAAAGAGAGAAAAAGAGAGAGAGAAAGAGAACAGATTACTGATAACAGGTTTTAGAGAGTTGATATCACCACAGATTCTGCAGAGAATATAAAGATGATAAGAAACTTTTATAGTAAATATTTTATACAATAATTGAACAGCTTGTATAAAATGGGAAGATTCCTTGAAAAGCAAAACTTACCAAAAGTGACTCAAAAAGAAAGAGAATATTTGAAAAGCTCTCTATACAATTAAAAATTTTACTTAATTATTAAAAACATGCACATACACCACACACATAAATCCAGTCCAGAATGGTTTCACTCACAAATTATATCAAACATTTAAGGAAAAAATAATGCCAAACTTACACAAAATAGTTCAAAAAAATGCAGGAGGTGGAATACTACCAAACTTGTTTCATGAAATGATCATAACCCTGAAATTAAAACCTGACAAAGACGGTCCAAGAAAATAAAATTACAGAAAAAGATCCCTTATAATCATAGAAACACATACTCCTTAAAAATATGAGCAATTCACATAAACAGATAACAAATCATGACTGTAGGAGGCAGAATAATGGCCTCCCAAAGATGTCCACTGCTAATTCCCAGAAACTGCAGAGTTAGGTTACATGGCAAAGGGAAATTTAGGTAACAAATGGAATTAAGTTTGCTAATCAGGTCATCTTAAAATAGGGAGATTATGTTGGATTATTTGCATGAGCCCAAAGTAATCACACTGGTCCTTATAAGTGGAACAGGGAAACAACAAGAGAAAGAAAAGAGAGATGGCTTCATGAGAAGGACTCAGTCTGATATTGACAGCCTAACAAAGTGTGTAGAACATGGAAGAGAGTCAAATAAATCTTTTTTTAAAAAGGGAATTAATTGATTAATGTATAAAATCCATGATTTGCATAATTTGAGAGTCAGTTTCAGAGCTGATAGTGACGCTGGATCATTTTTAAGCTTAAAAAATTTGTTTATTGTAAAAATTGATACAATCTATGCTATTCACTTTTGAATCAATGTGAACTCATGCAGATTTTAAAAATCTGATTCTTCGCCTGAATTGAAACACTGTTAAAATTATACACATCTGCATACAATATATTCAGTCAAGGGAGTTTATATGTAAATCTAATGGTTGCTAATTCCAGAGAATAATATTCAAAGCGATAGTATAAAAAACCAATGATAGATTTAAGAACATTGACAGAGTGGAAGGACTACTAAAAGCTTGATTAAATAAAAAGAGTATATTGATACATCCTATATTCATATCCTATGGCAGAATCATTTTCATCCCAGTTCCCATAGGAACTATGGGGGCAAGTGTTTTATTTCACTCATACTCCAAGAGGTTGTTAGAAATGCAGATTCTCAGGCCCCACCCCAGACCTATTAAATCAGAATCTGCATTTTTCACAAGATTGTAAATTTGTATATGCATTATATTTTGAGAGAATATTATCTAGAGAATGAGCATGGCATACATGCAAAGTTAGTCAAAGATGTAGGTTAGAATGTGTAAACACAGAATTTTTTTTTTTATTGCTCTCTGAATGTGTTACCAATATATGCATTCCAATAAGTCATTTATTAACAGCCTAGAACAATTCCTAAATTTTGATGTATTGATTTTATTTCTGGAAGTTTATCTGGATGAATTAGTAAAAATGTGGAGAAAGTAAAAAATAGAAATAACACATCATTGAAATATATAAAACCTTAAAATAAAACCAAATAATAAATGCCTAAGACATAGAAGGAAAATTAGGTAAATATGGGACATCCCTATCACAGATTATAAATTCTCTAATATATACTACCATAAAGATTATAATAATTAAGAAAATGTGATATAAAAATGAATGATATAAAAAAGCAAACCTATGCATGTGTTACAATCACAACACATCAAAAATGAACATAAAACCTAAGCATATCAAAAAGGAACACTTTTTTTTCAAGGGTTTATCAAAAGCAGAGTTTATTGGGGCCGGCCTGGTGGCATAGTGGTTAAGTTTGTGTACTCTGTTTCTGGTGGTCCGGGATTCACAGGCCAGGATCCTGGGAGCGGACCAATGCACTACTTGTCAGGCCACGCTGTGGTGGTGTCCCATATAAAGTAGAGGAAGATGGGCACAGATGTTAGCCCAGGGCCGGTCTTCCTCAGCAAAAAGAGGAGGATTGGCAACGGATGTTATTTCAGGGCTAGTCTTCCTCACAAACACCCAAACAAAAGCAGAATTTATTCCTCTGTCAGTGGAATATTGAGCCATTTTAATAAAATTTTGTTCTAGTATATATATAATTTTCCTATTTTCTCTAACCAGCTACATTCACTTTAAAGTGAAAAGTAAAATGAATTTGAGAAAATACTTTCTTGAAATGAGAAACTGAAAGGTAAAATTGTGATTCCTTTAGCTGAATATGAATAAACATAGACACAATAAAATAGGGAAGAAAAGAGAATTCTGAGTTGCCCTAAATTCCATCTCTTACTTAAAATAGGACAATGAGAGAAGAATTCTGACTTGCCCTAAATTTCATTTCTTTCTGGCAAGTCAGCTTTAATAAGACAGAGGTGGCATCTTTGACATATGTTTCTGACTGGCACTCATACCAAAGTTACTGCCCACCAGTGTGTAACTGAAATTAGCTTTTAGAGAATCATTTCCTACTTTCAAACTACAAATATGTAGAAGGTTAGCTATAAATGCACCAGGGAAAAGTGGGTGGAGGGGAAGGGATCCACAAAGCCATTCCAAAATTTCCACAGATATTTGCGACCCAGCTTTATCTTAAGTAACTGAATGAAACAAAGAAATAACTCTATGTCCTACTCTTTTTTTTTTAACAAAAGGACTTACTTTCTAAACTTCTTTCAACAAAATCAGTCTAGGCCCTCTATTTTTATTTTTACTAACGAATCAAATTGTAATTTAAATGAAATAGAAATATGTGTGCCTATTTTCAACCAATTTTGTCATGCAGCATTCATTGATTAAAATAATTCCAAGCAAATAAGATCAATTTAGGGGCTGGCCCGGTGGAGTAGCAGTTAAGTTTGCATGTTCTGCTTCCGTGGCCAGTGTTTGCTGGTTCAGATCCTGGGTGCAGACCTACTCACCACTCATCAAGCCATGCTGACGCAGTGTTCCACATAGAAGAGCTACAACTCTACAACTATGATACACAACTATGTACTGGGGAAGAGGGAAAACAAAAAAAGAGGAAGATTGGCAACAGATGTTAGCACATGGCCAATCTTCCTCAAAAATAAATAAATAAGATCCATTCATAGATCTATGACAAGTTCAACCAAATATGTTTCCATCTGAATCATACCTTAATTCTGTATAATTTGCAAAAGATATTCACATAATATTCCTTTAACTTGATTAAGTTTGATATGGGTAATTGGAAAAACAAATCAGAGAAATTTTACTAAACACACACTGAGAAATTCACTATTGCAAAGAAATATACTACTCCTCTGACCAATTTCTGTAAGCTAGAATCTTAGTTCATTAAGAAAAAAATGGACAAGAACAACACAAAATCCACATTACCAACATTTTTACTACGTGTCTCTTACTATGCTTCTAAGAATATTGCATATGTAATCTCATGCAGACCTTACCATGGCTTTTTGAGGTAGGTGCTCATTTTGCAAAAGCTAGAACAGACACTTGGAAAAGCAGTCAATAAGTGGCAAAGTGTGTCACAGGCCTCAAATCTACTGTATATAGAAAAAATGGTTCACAACCCATAAGTCTAAAATAATTGTAGCTAAATGACTAATTTAGAAATGTACGTATTGATTTTTATTCTCTGTTTGAAAACTTGGCTACTGAAACGTGACAGTACCTATGTTTGGAAAGTGGATTTGGTATAAGAACTAAGCTAAAGAAGAATCTATAAGCATTTGCCCTTAGAGGCAACTAATTCTATTTTCTCAAGTAATAGCAGATAAAATACCTTACTCATTCAATTGGTCACCAGGAAAATCCAATACTAATATGACTCTAAAAATACACTTTGCACATGCAAAATAACATAACATAAAGAAAACACGCATTTTTCTCTTTTTCCACATATCCGATACACACTGATTCCTAGAATTAGAAAGGTTCTTATAAGGCATTTTATTTCTCAATAATGTTCATTTAATACATTAAGAAAGAGCATCCTATGAGAAATATGCTCTATCATCTGCAACATTCCTGAGAAGTTGATTAATAGGTGTCTCCCCTACTAGACTGTAAGATCCAAAAAGGGAGGGAAGGTTCATCATCATCATATTTTCACATAACACAGTGCTTGAACATTATTAGGCCCTTAATAAAATTGAATGAGTGAGCAGCTTGGTGTTCATGTTGAAATTACTCCTTGCAATGTGGGATATGGAGTAAATAAGTGCTAAAGGTTGAAAAGTTCCTCCTTACCTGAAACTGTCATCTCTTTGTTCTGTCTAACCATTGGTTTATTTCTCGACATTGAAGTTACCCATGTGTTTGCATTAAGTAGGTTCAGACAACAAAAATACCAGCAAGTTACATCAACTAGTACTGGTTATGACTTTTCATAAAACAAGTGACAGAATTAATACAAGGGGTGGCAGAGACTGATTACTATTGCATGAAGGGGGAGGGAAATTACTTCAAAAAAGAACTTTTATAATTCCTTATGACAAATTTTAAATGTATATATTCTAAATGTATCAATCACTTTCCTGGACAACTTTTTAGCCTAAGTCATAGACAAGTGATAGGCAAAGGCTTAGAATGGGATTACTGTCTTGTATTTGCAAAATGTGCAAAGTTTGGTCCAAGATGCCTAAGATATTTGGAGGTAAATTACCTAAATTTTTCCCTCAATTATTTTTCTCAAAATTTGTTTTCTCCTTATAAGATATATTAACTCAGAGGTGTTTGGCTCATTTTCTACTCATTAAAAGATTATTAAAAGTGAAAAATAAGATCTTTCCCCCAAAACAACCCCCATTTGATTTGATTTGATTTGAAGGGTTCTCTCTTTCACAGATTTGCCCAGACTTCTGCATTACAGAACTTGATCCTGCTCGACATAGTAACTTGCTTGTCTTCACTTAACGACTCTCATAAAAATCTCTGAATCAGAGCAAATGTTCTACATCCCTCCACTGCCCCAGTCCCTATAGCACTCGTTAGGGGCTCATTGATTACTGTGGGAACATTTGCTAAGGTTCTGTGGCTTGGGTCTTGAGCAAAAACTTCTCCAAGGAGTTTTGTTTCTCTTTGTTTTCACATTTAAAATGATATTAAAAAAAATGTTTAGACATGATCTTGCCTTTGAAATAGAATTCTCTCAAGCTAGGTTTAATATCTCACTATGTGGCTTTCAGAAGCTTTCAGACCCTGTGTCTTTAAACCTTCTTTGTTCATCTTTGCAGGTGTTGGCCTTGTAATATTGAAAGGAAAATAGATCTACTTTTGTAATGGAAATGCACACCCAGGCTTATTCATTAAGCACAACAGATTAAGAACACATAGGACATAAGTGACTCTGACTGAGTTCCTGTTCAGATGCCAGTGAGGAATTTGCTACTGATTTGTGTTGTGATTCACTGGCCATAGGGGTCTGTCACACACAGAGAAGACAGAATATTAGAGCCAGAGGGAACTGTAGAGGGGTAGAAATTGACACATTAGTACTTAGATGAGCAGAGTAAATGCATCTTCTTTACTTTTTGTAACTAATTGCTTTTGCTTTTTTGGGGACCTATATCCTGCTGCGTTGTTGGAAACAGAGGAGATTTTAACTTGCTAATTGAAAGTACTTTAGTTCCTTCTGATTTTAAAATGTATTGTTTGGTTTTATTTTTTGGTGAGGAAGATTGACCCTGAGTAACATCTGTTGCCAACGTTCCACTTTTTGCTTGAGGAAGATTGGCCCTGAGCTAACATCTGTGCCAGTCTTCCTCTATTTTGTATGTAGGTCACTGCCACAGCATGGCTTGATGAGTGGCGTAGATCTGTGCCTGGGATCTGAACCTGCCATAGGGGATGAAGACATATCCTCTACCCTCTCTGGTTCCTTCTGGTTGGGGTATGAATTAAATGAACATGAGACAGAATAACAGGAGAAAATCAAACAAAGCCTTGTAACATATATAAATGGAAGAGACCCAGGAAAAACTGATTAATTCCCAAAATGGTGGAGGTTTTCATCTTAAATAGCATCTTCAGGTAAAGACAAAGGAGGCTGTTGGGTGTGGGGGGAGTCAGCTACAGGAGATTAGCAGAAAAGCACAGTAAACAAGAGTAAGGTTATATGCAAATTAAGTCCTCACTTTCCGCATTAATAAGAGTTTCTAGAGATAAAGTCATCCCCGCTTCTTCCTGGTACAGAAAGGGAGATACCTTTACAAATTGAGATTTTCCTTACAAATGGAAATGTCTCTTACAAAGGATAACTTCTACTTTTACTTGGTTTTCAGAGCTTTGATAAGAATGGGCTTAGCAAGGACATACCATAGTTTATCCATACCCAGAGTTATCTATGGTTCCCAGGGACAGGCCATCTATCTGAAATTTCTTTTAGGCACTTAGTGGGGGGTAGGTCAAAGTTTCTTACAGAGTCTTTTGTTCTTGAAAATAATCAAGGTAAAGAGACATATTTTGAGGTGGCCAAATCTGATCTCCTACACTGCAAACCCTGGGCTGCTGGAGCAGAGTGTGCCAAATTTAACCACTACACCACTGGGTTGGACCCTTCAAATAACTCAAGTTTTCAAGTAACTCACTTTCTTATGAGGAAATGCTAAAATTTTCAGTTTTCTTCTCCTTTCTCATGCTGCTTCTGAAGACGCTGTCTGGGTGTGTAAAGGCTGGAGTGCTTCAGTGGTATTTAAAAGGGCATTTGGAGGCAATGTAGACATGAACCTGGTTCACAAATGGACATAAGCTGACTCTGGCTGAGCTTGCCTGGGACCACCCGTGTTAATGCTTGTGCTCCTTGTGTAATGATTAACAGTGACCCTTTTACTCCCTAAATGTCTTTGTAGATGTACACCCTCAATATAGGTGAGGGTGTAACCATGGGCACATTTACAGGCAGTTCGAGCAGACCCCATCTCTTATCAACAAAGTGATTAAGGATTGTCTTTTAGAAAAACTGCAAAGTCACGTAGCCAGGGCACATGCAAAAGAAAATATTGTGACCTGAAACAACCTTGGAACCAAACATCCTCCTTCCCACAGAACCCAAGGATTGGCACATGACCAGAACTTGAAAGTCAGACTTTTATCAGAAGTGAGGAATCCCTCACTCATTAAGATCTGGTGTTAAAATTCCTTCCCCACCTCATCAAAAATATTTAGAACCCTATCATAAAAACTTAGAACCTTATCATAAATGTTAGAACCCCGTCATAAATGTTTAAAACCTTACCATAAATGCTTGAAGCCCACCAATTAAAACCTGCCCCACCAGCGTTTCCCGGTGCCAGCCTGTTCTCCCTAAGCTCTTAAATTTTGCCCCAAATCCTGAATCAGAGAGACAGATCTGAGGGCACACGTCCCTGTTCTCCCTGAAGATCGATCTTGCAGAATAAAAGCTGATCTCTTTTCCCAAAGGCTGACGCCGTAATTAACTGGTTTACGTGCATTGGGCAGAGAACCCCAATTTTGTGTGGTAAGAGGGTACCAGAAGTCAGTTATAGAAACTACAGTATAAGGCAGAGCATCTACTTTATGACAGGCCTTCCATTCTGAAATCTAATACACATATTAGTTCATTTAGTTTATTCATTAATTTGGCCAATATCTGAGCACTTTTCAAGTGCCAGGCACTGTTTTGGGCCTCAGGAGATTTGGCACTGAACAAAACAGACCTATCTCTGTTGTCTGGAAACCTATATATCAGTGTCACTGGTTCATAGTCCACATTTTGGGAAACATTCAATGATTTAATTTACTTTATTGAGGATGAAGCAAGACCTCCAAAAATATTGACTTGCCCAAAGTCAAGTAATAGGTTAGTGGTAAATCCATATTCAGAATCCCAGTTGCCTGACAAATAGCTTAATTATCTATAGCAGGGACCGGCAAGCTACAGTCTACAGGCCAAATCTGCCCACTGCCTGATTTTGTAAATAAAGTTTGTTGGAACATGCAAGCATCTTCATTTCTGTATGTCTACAGCTGCTTTCGCCCTATAATAGCAGAGTTAAGTGGTTGCAACAGATACCATATGGCATGCAGAGCCTAAAATATTGACCGTCCACCCCTTAACAGAAAGCACTGGCCAATCTTTGTTCTGTAACATAGGTGTCCCTATTCCTGACAATGTAGGCTTGTAGACACAGCCATTTACCACCTGGGTCACCTTGAACAAGTCAACTAACCTCTCTGAGATTCAATTCCCTTAACTGTAAAATGGAGATAATAATTAGCTCATTGTTAGTGGTGAAGATAAAATTAGCTAATGTATGTAAAACACAGAGCTCGTCAAAGAAGAGAATACAGATATTAACATTTCTAGCTGGATAGCTCGTCCATGAGCTTTCTTCCGTGGAGGGTGAGGTATAGGGTGAAATTTTATTTCTCTTGTTTCTGTGCCTTTACAACTAATGGCTTCCTGCGAGTTTTTGCACATAATTTTCTAACATGAGGGTTACATACAGCACTCAGGAGTAAGCAATGAATCAGGGCTTTGGTGGCCTCTCAGCTCAGCAAGAGACATCTTTTTCTTATAAATTTGTGGATCACTGCTACGAGACTTGCAAGTTGCGGGAATGACTTAATGAGAAAAAGAGGAATGAGGAGCAATTACATTTCTATTAAGTGGACAACATTATCCTTGATAAGGCTGTTGGAACTGAAGCATTCTCTTCTCCCTCAGGTGTAGTCTTAGAAGCAGAGAACTGATTGATCCATTAAATATGTGTTTGTTTTTGCCTCTGAAATCAGCTGTCTCCTAAGATAATTCCATGGTCACACAGGACTAAATTCCAATTTATAGTGGAATTGTTAAGCTAGCACAGAGGCTATGAGAGGTGTCAAGAAAGGTTGACTCCTAGCACCCATGAAATATGAGCAAATTCCAAAAAGTATTTGGAAATTCTCAGTGGGACCCATACAACATTTGTAATGCTGGAATTGAAAGAAACAAGGCCATAGATCCCTATAATTTGGTGCAAATCCATCTTAATTGTCATAGCAATCAAATTAGTGAATACTTGTCCAAGGCTTTCTATGTATCAATAACTAGGCTAAGGATTTTACTAACTTTATCCTATTTAATACTCTCAGCTATCTTAAGACCTCTATTTTACACATCATGAAATTGAATCATCAAAGGCTAACTACTTGCAGTGGACTGCACAGCTACTGGACTACAGAGGTGGAACTGAGATGCACACCAGGTCTTCCTGTATACAGAGAACATTCTTTGTCAATACTTGCACCTTTTTGCCAGATTATGCCTGTGTAGGGTTTGTCTGTGAAGCTTCCCTGATAATACTAAGAGTTTTACTTCACTCGTATTTCTATCCAAAAATCTAATGATATTATGACTAATGACTATCTCACCCACTTTAAGTAAATGGACACAGCTTCACTCAAGATGACAAACAAATAAAAAACAAAACAAAAACATACTCTCTGGGGGGCTGGCCCTGTGGCCTGGTGGTTGAGTTAGGCATGCTCTGCTTCAGTGGCCCAGGTTCTGTTCCCAGGCATGGACCTACACCACTCATTGGCGGCCTTGCTGTGGCGGCAAACCATATACAAAGTACAGGAAGACTGGTACAGGTGTTATCTCTGGGTGAATCTTCCTCAGCAAAAAAAAAAAAAAAAAAGAAAGAAAGAAAACCACACTCTCTGTTGAGATAATCTTTGGTTTACTCTTTTCCTTCTTTTGTCAATCATCTGTGCTAATAAAATATTTTTTCAAAAGTCATTATTTACATAAAATTCCTAGTGTCTGCTTGGGCTGTTACTAGGACATGAATAACAGTCAATATTTATGGTACATTATTCATGTTTTAGGCACATGGCAAACAGCTTCACATGTGACATCTCATTTAACCTTCACAACAGTCCTGTGAGTTAGTATCATTTCTATTTCCATGCAAAGAAACAGACTCAGAACATTAAGTAATTTGATCAAATTTATACCATTCCTAAAAGTAATAAAATTCATACCACTCCTAAAATTACCAAAATCCATGTAATTCCAAAATCTGTATTCTCTTGAACAGTTTTCCATAGTTCAAGAGCCTATTTTTCATCAGCTGATTAAGGATACTCCATCTAACGCTCATATGTTCTGACAAAATGCTGTTAATCACTTATTTCTAAGGGAATGTCTCGTCTCTGGCTGTGTGCCCTTCCTGTTTTCTGTCTGCCTTCATTCTGATCCTGCTGTCATCTTTAGCTAGCCCTCTTCTCCATCTCTATGCATCCTTGTGTCCAGGTGTAGTAAATGCAAGCCTTTTTATTTAGCTCCCTCTGGAGGTGGAAATATTAACTTGCAAGGTAAGTCTACATTTTAAAAGCCTCCTTTATCAGACTCAAATAAATAATTCCTGTGAAACGCCATTTACCGTTCGTTCTAGCTGCCATTATGCAAGACATTTTTGTTTTAACTCTCCCTGTGTTGAGTGATTCCTTAAGCAAGTTCTCCCCCGAGAAAGACACTCCAACTCAGTAGCCCACCGCTGTCATGCAAAGGATTGTTTTAAAGTGAAGAATAAGGAACAAAAGCAGCTTGGGGATGGCAGAATTGGTGTAACAATCCTTGTTAAAGACATACGGGTTAGAATGAAAAGGATCTGGATTTGGATCCTGACTTTCCTATTTAGGAAAATGTCTTGCAGAATTATTCACCATTACTGAGTCCTAATTCTACTATCTGAGAATAGACCATCTGCATACTTCACTGAGTTGTTCATCCAGTCTGTATTTGTTGAGTGCCTACTATGTGCCACACTTATTGTGAAGGTTGATTAGGACAACTAGTATAAGGCAAGGCAGACGGGTGGGGTTTAACACATGAATCACCTAAGCCAACACAAAGGCTAAATGCCACTCACCAATCTTGTGAGGGCCTGGGGAATTCCATTCAACCTTCTAAAATTCCATTTGTTTTAAAGGAACCTCTCTGAGTAAGAATTCTCACTGACTCTTTAAGAGCCAGGGTAGTTTAGAGAGCCAAGGAGGTTTTCTGAGAATATAATCACAATACCTGGTCTGATAAAACCTTACTTTGTGAATTACTGTAAAGTTAAATGCCATAAGGAATAAAATATTCATCACAGCTGGTTACACAGGTAACAAATTACCTTAATTATGGATTATAATGCAAACAATCAGAAACTGCTAGAAAAATGTGAAGTATATGGTCACAAAATGATGAGTCCAAACAATTGGGAATTTCTGAAATGTTCCATGAGAGGAACAGGCTGCAAATAGAGATGTGGAAAATATATTTTATACTCTCATTGTGGTTTTCACGCAAAATGATGCCACGATGCCGACATTGCCTTAGGGAGAACTGATCTTCGCTTGCATATCCCTCTAAGGCAATCTTTGGGGAGAATGATTTCCCAGCCTTAACACCTGGCTGCTGTGTTCAGTGCACTTCCAGGCAAGCTGCTTTCAAACCAGAGCAGAAAACACGTGTTTTGAATGGTCTTGATTTCAAGTACTTCTTGACTTCCTCCTTGCTTAGTCCACGTAATTCTAAAAATCAGAGCAAGAGGGGCTCTCAGACACCATTGAGTCAAAAACTTTTATGTGACAATAAAGAAAGAGAGTCTCAAGTATGTTAAGTGACATACAGCTTGTCCAGGAAGAGACTAGAAAAGCTGTGACTACTTAATGGAAAGTGATAGCTACTATTTCCTGAACACCTATTATGTTGCAACCACAGGGCTAGGAGTTGTCAGCACATAGTCTTATTTGGTTAGCACAATGAGCCTATGAGTAGATATTGTTATTTTTATTTAAGAGAGGAGGGGATTAAAGCTTGGAGAATTGAGGTGACTTTCCCAAATAACAAGTAATTTATCTCTAGTCTAAACATAGATGTTTGACCTTCAAACCCATTGCCTTTCAATTCTACAGATTGCCTCCCTATTCACATTTACTCTGGAGAAAAAAAAAATTCCATTCCATAAGCGCAATAGTCTTTAAAAAGTTTTGTATCAAAAACCACTGGAAACAAAAATATTCATGTCTTTTTTCCTCTTTATAAGCTAGTTATTTTGACATAGATATGCATCCTAGAAATAACAACATTATAATTCAGAGGAAGGAAAACACTCTGTAGCCTTTTGTTTTGTTTAAGTTTCTCGTTTTTTTTTTCATTAAGAAGAAACGACTTGAGTGAATTAAGAAAATTTAACCCTCGCTTCAGCAACCTGATTGATGATTTCCGGAAATACAGTTTACTATACCTTAGCAAGTTACTGGAAGTTTTCCTCTATTACACAATACACTAGGGGGAAAAAAGAGTTGCGCTGTTCCATATTTATTCAGCCATGATTAATCTAGTGTTGAATAATAATTTTTAATTTCCATTTCTTGAATATATTTATTAATTTACCTCCTACCAATATATGGCTCTGGTTGCCACTACTTAGAATTTATTCCTGTTCTTCCTAAGTATCATTTGCATAATGGAATGACGAGGTCCATTCACTAGCAGTTGGTTGTGTGGGGTGTTGGATAGAGTGACTGGGTTGTAATTAGTGGCATCTGGCCTCTGGTTTCATTAGCATGCAAATGAAACAACCAGAGGCCGTGACAACCTGGTGGCTTCACAAAGTCACTATGATGCATATCTGCTTTTATAAGCATATCAGTGGGATTGCTTTTTATACAATAATAAAATATGTATGTCTGAATGAATTTGACACTCTATCTTTGCATCCTGGAATCTTAAGGAATTTATTTTTCAAAGAAGAAAACAGGACTGCAGTATGTCAGTCTCTAACTTTCCTTTCCATTTTTAAGCTACTAAAAATGCAATCCAAGCTCTTGTTTCTGCCTAGCCTGCCTCCACTTGCCCAGTGAAATCTTTACTCATCTCCTTGTCCTCTTTATCTTCCCTAATTAAGCTACCCTGGTTCATCTTTATAAAATGTGGCACTTTTTTTTTTCTCATGGCAACACCGTACTCAACAAGGTTCTCTATTCCCTATTTCACTGTGTTGACACTTTTCGTCACGGTCTTCATGGTTCTATTATTACTTGGGATCACTGATGATGATGGATAGATTGTAATTGGAGCTAATTGGTGTTGTAAATGTACAAGGATTGTTTTATCCTCATTTGATCCTCTCAGCAATTCAATAAATTGGAACTACTAAGATCTTTATTTTCAGATTAAAAGAAAAACAGAAGAGAAAGAAGGAAAAATAAGGCTTGGAAAGGTGCTGCAACTTTCCTAATACCATTTGAGTAAATGTTGCAGCCAGAATTTGAATTCAAGCCTCTTTGACTGTAAAATCCCATTCTCTCAGCTGCTTTTCTTTACCATTTCCCACAACAGATGAAAATTTGGTCTGGAAAGCAATTCTGTGCTCTGAGGATTCCCTAAACAATAGAATTTTATCATTACAAAAACATCCTAAGGCACATGACTTATAAAATTTGTCACAGTGATAACTTTGGATGCTTTACTTATTTGGAACTAGCTGCTTACTTAATTTTTGCATGTCAATGTGATTTTACTCCTAGTCATCTCATGGATTGGGATCACTATTTTCCAAAGAGTGAAGTGTAGAACAGAATCTCTGTTTCATGGATTGTTTATGGGTGTTCTATGACAATGGTGTTTCTTACTCTATTAAGTTTGGAAAAACTTAGGTTAAACTACATTAGCAAGTTTTCCCTATAGCAGAATTTCTCAAAGCCTTTTAATATGTTAATGTGAATATATCTAATTTCAAGGGAAGTATATTTCACTTTTTACCTTGACTGTGTGAAGTTCTATTTGTCAGCAAGAAAAATGTTGCAGAAGGTGTGGGTTAAGGACTGTTGGGTAAGTAATACCCTGTTTCTAGCATATCTCTATGATCCTGGGCAATAAATTAAAATTTAGCCCTATATTTCTCAAAGGCCTTTGGGATCTCTTTTTGAATCATGCATATTATTTACACTTTTGATTCACAGAAGTCACTGAAATGTGGGAAAATGAAACGTCTCAAATTGTCACTGTAAAGTTTAAGGAAGATAATGCATGCAAAGTACATAGCTTAGTACCTAGCATAGAACATACACTCATTAAAGGTTTAGTTTAAATGTGAATTGATTTCTAGAACTTTATATTGTGTTCTCTTCCTTATCTAATACAACGAATTTTGAAATACTAAAGTTTGATTGACAAGGAGAAAAAAACCCACTACCATCATCCTTAATAATCATCAGTAATAAGCAGTGAATTAATAGCAGTGACTTCTCTCTGTTGCTATCAATTACACACATTATTAATGGATTGACAAAATTCTGCCAAGGCATGGATTGTTAACAGGAATTGACACCTCAGTTATTGCTGGTGCCAGACATTAATTTTGGAAAGTGCAACCATGCTACATTAAAATGCATGTTGTGATGGTTTATGGTGTGGGATAGAAGATCCTTTCTGGAAAGTGGTTTGGGATGTAGGTTCAGGGAAAGCTATAAGCACATGTCTGAGAGGAGAGAAGTGGAGAGGTGATCATGCCCACACAATGATTACTGACACATGCCAACGACTGTCTTAAAAAGCGAAGACTCTGGGTCATTAATCTGAGCCTTTGTAAGTTTGTTAAATAAAATATAGAACAATTTCAAAATTGTAGCTATTAAAAATAAGTTATGAGGAGGGTGAAAGGGGTAAAAGGCTACATATGTATGGTGAAGGATAAAAACTAGACTATTGGTGGTGAACTCGATGCAGTCTATACAGAAACTGACATATAATGTACACTTGAAATTTATACAGTGTTATAAGCCAATATGACCTCAATAAAATAATTTAAAAAAATAATTTACTTTTAAATTATTAGATCTTAGAAAAAAATAAAACTAAATATTTCTTCATTTAATTCTCAGAGTAACATTACGGGGAAATTGAAGATGAGGAAATTGAGATTTGGCAGTTGAAATTACCCAAGTTAAGTTGCATTTGGTTGGTAAGAGAGCTAAGAATTGAACACATCTTTAAGAAGTGTAGGTAGTTTTCACTATACCACATTATCTCCCTAGAGCTCCTAAGGTTTGGGAGAAATAAGTGGTGATAAAGGGTGGCAGAAGGAATGGTAGTGGAACCTTTGAATGGAATCTTTGAATGGTGCATAGGAAATGGCTTAAACACAGCCCTCCTAGTGCCCCCCATGTGCTAAGCACTATGTTTTGGGACAGCAGCTGTTTCCCTTCCCAGGAAGGTCAATGATGCTGGCTCCATTTTCTCATTATATTTGTATTCTGCTATTCTAGCCTGCTAAATGTGTGATGATTACAACTAGCATTGATGAAGATTTGGCCTGTTATGCCTCTGTTCTTACCACCTGTAGCTGTATTCTCGCTCTATTCTCAATCTCTACCGCTATCCAAGAAATAGGATCCTCTCGAAGCTGGATATTCCCCTGAGTTTCACACTGGGCTGAGTTGATAGGGGTGACAAGATGAGAGCATATCTTTCACCTGTGGAGATTTGGGAACACCTCTAATATTGTAAATACCCACAGTCTTCATAAATATCTTAAAGGAAATAATTTTTCATCTCCAGTGAGAAAATAACATCAAAAAGCAATGGTGGTGAAATATTTATTTTATATTGAAAAGATGAAGAGGCACTCCAAACACTTATTCTATCTATAAGCAGGCAAGGGCACGAGAATAATCTGCCCCTTCACCTGATTTTCATACTTTAATACACAAGATTCCTGAGATTCTCAGATATTCTCATATGTCTAGATTTTTAACTCTGACCTATTTAAATTATCTCCTTGAATATAATTGTTGGATCTTTGCATCCTTTTGTCATAATTTGTCTGCTCTTTCTACAAAATCTCTATGTGGAACATTAGTTTTTAGTTGTTTGGTTGTTTTTCACCATTTATGAGTGTAAAATTCCTACGTGCGACACTGCCAGATTATATTGCTTCAGGCACAGTACTATATACCTATCACCTCTTTGATTCTTACACTCAACTGTATTAGTCTGCCAGGGCTGCCATAATAAAATACTACAGACTGGGTGGCTTAAACACAGAAATTTACTTTCTTACAGATCTTGAAGCTGGAAGTACAAGATTGAGGCGTTGGCAAGTTTAGTTTCTCCTGAGGCCTCTCTCCTTGGCTTGCAGATGGCCACTCTTTTGCATGTTCTCGCATGGCCTTTCTCTGTGCACGTGGATCCCTCCTGATAAGGACACCACTCATACTGGATTAGTGACCCACTCTTATGACCTCATTTAACCTTCATTACCTCTTTAAAGGCTCTATTCCAAATATAGTCACATCCGAGGTTAGGACTTCAACATATGAATTCCAGTGGAACACATTTCAGTCCATAACATCATCCAAGGAGATGAATAGAGTTTATCCCTGTCTTACATGTGGATAATAGTTTATTCCTATCTTAAAGATGAGAGAACTGATCTCATCTCAAGTTTGGACAGACTGTCTCGCCAAATTGGAAGCTACATGTAAATCTTAGCTGTACTATATTGGGCTGAAAAACCAAACACAAATGCTGTGCAAGGATGTGTGCATCAGGGTCACTAGAGAAGTACACCACGGTAGGTCATCAGAACGAGGGGTTAGGTGCTGAATTGAATCTTCAGAAGCAAGCGATAGAGCTAAAGATAGAGTTTGGAGTAGGGGTTTTAATAGTCTCGAGGGCTGAAAATCCACCATCTGGAGCTATAGTCAAGATTTTTATGATGGACATTTATTGAACATTGCATGCTAGGCAATGAGTTAAGTGCGTGTGCGTGCTTGCACGTGTGCACATACACACGCGCGCGCACGCACACACACACACACACACACACACGGTGAGAGAAAAGTCCCATTATTGTTCTCTTTCTCCAGTGAGGTTCTGGAGGCTCAATGCAATTTAACAACTTGGCAAAGAACATAATGGGAGAACCAATATTGACCCACAGGCTGTTTATCTTTTAGTTCATAAACCTTGGCTCACTAAACAAAGATGCATCTTGAGCTTGCATCTCCCGTGTCCTGTCTCAGATTCTCTCACTTACAGGAACTTGGGCAGAGCTCCTGATAAGAAAACCTGTCATGGACTCATCTCTGAGACTGACCCGAGATTCTTCAAAAGAAACAGACAACAGAGAAAACATGTTTGTTCTGCAATGTATCTCTTTTTGCGTGTACAGTTTCATACATCATTCCAGATGATTTCCATGCTTATGACATTTGTAGCCTTTTCTACTATATACTATTCCATTAGCCCATCAGAGAAATAACAGTAGCCATCTCTTATGTGCCTTAACATTCTGAAGTCTTTTATTAGTCCAATGCTATCAACCTCTCTAATTTATGTATTCCAAAACTTTTAAGACCAAACCCATTTTTTTGGCCATTCCACTGGATGAAAAAGGATATATTAGGATGGAAATGGAGATGATGATAGACAAAGGAACATGTATTTATTAAGTGCCAGGAACTGAGGTAACCACTGTAATAGTATGTGTGCATGTGCATGTAATTACAGTTAATCCTTAGAATTCTATGAGTTGATAAGATCTATTATTACTCTTATTTTACACAAAGAAACTATTTTTTACATAGATTAATCACCACATTTTCCATAAGCAAGTGGTGATGAGGGTATTATGATCACAGTTCTATGACTCTATAGACTGTGACCTGTATATATATACATTGACATATTGTATTATATATGTTAAATACTTGCAATTATCAGTAAAAATTAACCATACAGGCATCTATAATATAAAACTAAAAATTACAAAATATATATAAATAAAAAGTGTAATGTTTTAATATAGTAGCTCACTATATACTAGCCCCAGTGCTAAATATATTATATGACTTAACTCATTTAATTCTTACACAAATTCAAGAGGTTAAAACAACAAGCATTCTCACATTACATATGAGGAAATTGAAGAGAAGAGAAATTAAGGAATTTATCCCAATGATCTTGCTGGAGGTTGGAATCTACACTATATCCAAACATTAGCACTCGTGTTGCTAAGCACTGAACTGTACTATCCCTCAATGATGCAGAGAGTACTGGTATTGAAATTACAAGGTAAGGATAAGTATATTGACTTTGTATATATACATTTGATCCTTGTTGGAGATTATTTGCACGATAGTGCTGATTAATGGCCTCCCTGTGTACCTGTGATTTTGCAACTCCTCCCACGATTGACAGAGTTTTTGGCCATCAATTGAATCTTGGCCAGCTTTCTTTCTTTGGCTAATAGAATGCAATGGAAGCAACAGGGTGCCTGAGGATTTGAGTACTTTACTCTTTCTCTTGGGCTGCTGCCAGTACTGTGATAATAATCTGAGGCTATTCTAATGGAAGATAAGAGATCATATGGAGAAGGTTCCAAGTGTAGAAGCTAAGGCCATCTTAGATCAGTCTACAGACCTTCTCCCAAACAAGTGCGAAAATGCAGATCACATTAAGAACACATAGCTGACTATAAACACATGAGTGTGTCCTGCTGAGAAAAGAACACTTCCCTGATCATTAGGCTTGGGAGCAATCATCAAGGATGATTTTTAAGTTACTGACTTTGGTGCAGTTTGTTATACTTCAATAGCTAACTAACGAAGAAATTGACAACAAAAGTGAGGCAATGCTATAATAAAAACCTACAATGTGTGCTATCAGCCTGGTTGGGTAATAAGTGAAACTTTCTTTTAAAAAAGCGAGCAAACAATTGGAAAAGGTTGAGGAAATTTTTATTGCCGACCATCGTGACCCATTTTATACGGTAGCAAAACAATTCACAGAACTGTAGCCAGCTGTTAATAAAAAAATGGAAAAAATAATTATATGGTTCTGGATAAGGAGTTCCCTAGGCAGAATGTTGAAAGTGTCAGCAGACTGCTATCAGTTGTATATGATAAGATGTGGGAAAAAAAAGGCATGAGCTAACAAAAGAACTGACCAGTTTTCAAGTAGCATTCAAAAGGAATGTAGAGGTGCCAGGATTTACTGGGTTAGAAATAAAATACTAGCTTATCTCCTGTTTCTCCAGCTAGCAAAAGATTCTCAAAGAAAAATACATGTTTGAGGTATAAATGAAATTAAGGATGTATCTGCAATAAACTTTGTAAAGATCTCTGAAAGCATTAAGTTGGTATCCACTAGACTCCCTCAGCTAGAAAAAATGGTCATCTAGGAATCTTAAGGGTATTGTTCCATAGTGATGTGACATGGTTAAATATTTGTGGCATGTTTCAAAATCTTTAGAGATTTTAGTTTTGGCAAATTGAGTTGAATGAGATTAATAGAAGTCTCACAAAATTTTAAGAGGGTTGCATTGGAAAAAAAAGACCCTAGTTTGTATTAAAAGGTGACAAGATGATTCAAATATCCAGAAGTCTGGGATTCCAAATTTCTATGGGTAGGAAGAAACCTGTTCAATTGTCACTGCAGATGATTTTTTCAGAAGGATCCAAAAAGAGTGATGAAAAAGGAAGGATATCTCAGATGGCAGAGCCAAGGACCAAAAAAGTGTAACCAAGAGTATTGGTGAACAATATACTGGAGATCTAGTCCTAAGGGGAAGAGCCTAGGGAAAATTCCACAATCTGAATGTGTGTTTTGGGGAGGTGGGGGCAGTGATGGGCAATATTTGACTTGTGTTTTCACAATTGGTTATGGATTAGTGATGCTATGTGTCTCCCCTTCTTCCCTCTCACTTTTAGAATGAGACTGTGCATTGTGGTTATCCTGCCCCTCTGTTACTATTGTACATGGGGTGTACACATGAGGCAGAAAACCTGCCTTTTTAATTCATAGGTCTCTGGTTCAAAAGGAGCCATCTCCAAGGAACTGCATCCAGACCTGATGTGTATCACAAGATCTGTGTTTGTAGCTTGGTATTGTAATTACATGAGACTTCGGGAGATGTGTGGAGGGGGAAAAATATTTTGTGCGTCTAAGAGATATGAATGATTTGGGCCAAAGATCAGATCATAGTAAATTGATTACATTGATAGGCCAAATAACAATCCCCCTATTTCAACATCCTTTTCCCTGAACGTTTCTGCTTTTCCCTCACCGTGACTCTTGGCTGGCCTTGTGTTAACACTTTTGAGCCTAAGCCTGAAGAGGTTTGCATGCTCAGATTGCACTCATTCAGGATTGTGCTGATTTACTTTGGATTCTTGCATCCACAGTAAGAACAAGGCCAAATCAGTCTACTGGAAAAGGAGAGATCTCATGGAGGAGAACTGAGGGACTCCATCACCAGCCAGTCAATTCCCAAAAGCTGTCTTGCCTAATCAACACAGCTGACCATCAATGTATAAGGGAACTTGGCAAAGACTGGGAAACCATGTACTTGAGTTCAGCCTAAATTGTTGATGCACAGAATTTTAAGTTTGATGTGTTGTTATTATTTTAATACTCTATATTTTGGGGTGGTTTATCCCATAGCAATAGTAGCTGATTCAACTCTGCAACTGTGGACTTTTTATCAAAATTCACATAGCTTCAGTCTTTTCATGTGTAATTTGGGGATAAAATAAACTTTAGGTTGTAATCATATTAATAAATTAACATTTAAAACATATAGAGCATAGTAGTGTTCCAATAATATTTTAAGTGAATGAATAAATGGTTAGTATTCAATAAACTTTTTCCAAAAATTGCACTGTAAATGTTATGTAGTTAGGGTAATTGTGAGGTTTTTTTCCCACTCTCCTACCCTGGAGAAAAAGAAAATGCCCCTGGGTTCTTTCCAAATAGATTATTCTGCCTCTGTAATGGGTACCAGTGGGACTGATTGAAGAACGATGCCATATTAGGAGTCATAGGGGTTTGGAGAAAGCCAGGAAACATTTTCTATTGAGATAAAGATAAAAGAGCCTTTTCTCAGAGAAAGGTAGTAGCTAAGTGCTTTGTAAAAATAACAAAGCAGAATCATTAGTCTAAAGAAAAAATAGCACTGTCAGAAATTATATATTATACCTTTTAATGGAAAGTAAGAAGTCAAAGTCATTGTCCCAACCCTATGACGCACTCTTTTTTTTCTAGATAGGTTTACACTAATAATGCTATAATTTGTGCCAGCTAATTCTTTTTTTGGAGAATTTCATTTTTGTTTTTCGCATTCAAGTATTATAATACGTCAAGGAGTACAGACTAAGCCTTAACTTTGGTCTTATTTTGGACTAAAGGCATTAATCCTCCACCAAGTACAGGCGGTATGTGACATAATATGAGGAGAAAAGGGCTTACATTTTTACTCATGGTCAAAAGTAAATTAGAGTACAGAGGAACCAGGAGTTACTGAGAGCCCTGTAAAATTCTGTATTGTTGCTGAATAATAGACAGGAGGGTTGGGGTGCTCTGGCAGAGACCCAGGATGAGGAATTAAGACAATTGTAGTGATGAATTGGGATATAATGTCTCAGATATTACTCCTATTATAAAAGTAATTTAACTACATTATTCTCAGTTTTCTCATTTGTACCATGGTGAGAGGCAAAGTAAATGATTTCTAAAGTCACTAAAATTCAAAATCTTGAGTGTAACTCCCCTCCCTTCTATCCAAACCCTCTCATTCAGGGGCTGTTGCAGCCTTGGATGAGAGCTTATCCAAGCTTTCTAGTGTTGAAATATGGCAGCCAAGGTCAGGGATACAGTGAGGGATTCTATGCAAGGTAGTTTTCATAGGTACTGGAGAGTTTGCAGGCTCCAAGTAACACCCACTTGTAACTTTGCTTATGTGCTTTGAACTTGACAATTGATCATGTCATTTTTCCCCCCAACCTTTGGCCCAGCACAGATTATGACACATAGTAGTAAACTTGTGAGCATTTCTTGAGTGTATGTTGAAGACACTCAATGTCTTTTGAAAGATGCATAAGCAATAAACTACAGTAGCGTGTGACTCACGTGGGAGAATAGAATGGTATGGTTATGGGTACACGGAGAAGAACCCGATAAACACGCTATGAAGTCTCTGAGAAACCTTCATAAAGAGAGGGCATCTGAAGACGGTAGCAAAAGATAAGTAAAAGTACAAAGTGCAGAGGGAAGAAAGAAAACCTTCAATGGAAAGAGAACTAGTAGTTGATTCTCAATGTGGGGGTCTTATCATTTAAGATGTCTAGACTGTTGGCTAACTCAGAGATGTGGTTGATAAAATATTTGTTAAACTGAATTGAACTGAGAGAGACCCGCCTCTCTCCCTGGATTTGAAGGAGGCCCAAATGATCAGAAACGGATAAAAGAAAGTTGGAACCTCCTCTCTGACAACGTTCTCAAGACTGACAGCATTGTTTTGCTTCATCGTTGTTTCTCTTCAGATTGTGATACATCTTCAGATGTAACCAAAATGTCCTAAAGGATGTTTCATGAATATTGTGTACAGTAGTTTGCCTGTTTAGGGTATGTCTTACAGTGTATATATGTATGTTTTACAGTGTATATATGTATGTTTAGGGATGCATGTTTGAGTATTGTGATGGCAATTTCTGAATTTTTGCTGATTTAATAGCTATGTCTCTGAGATCTATGTCTCCAAACTGAGCAGGAATTACAGTTCCTCACAGCATGAAGGCCTGATGGTGTGACAGTAGTTTTTGGAATATTACAGATGTGAGTTCAAATCCCCCCTGAGTTTAAGTGAGTTCCGGCTGAACAAAATGACAGTAGCTGCAGAATACATATGCAAATTGAATTTTAAAACTAATTGAATATTAATTCAGAAGGGTTCTATGGCTCAGTAGGTAAGCTTGGCATGATCAGTAAGCAATGTCTATCATGAGCCAATCAAGGGGAGTGAACGCCCAAGTGCTGCTTGTTGTCCATCTCTTTCTGGATGGTAATAGGGCTACTGAATTATCATGTATTTTCTTCTTCATTCTCTGCATCCTCCCAGGACCCCCTCCCTGCCATTCTATTTCTAATCTCTTCCTGTTTTTCTCTATTTCTTCATGTATCTTTTTTTCCTAATACTTATTTCATCTCATTCTACCTAATAGTCTCTGCTCAAGAGCTGAAGGAAAACATATGTGATATAGAGAAGTCCATGACAACGGAATAGCATGCGATCCAAAATGTTTAAATATATACGACTCCTAAATCTCAGATTTATCCAGAGTGTCTTGGGAGACTTTTATAATATCCCCTCAGACTTTTACTCAAAGAACAGAAACAGTCCAGTAGGCCTGCACCAAGTATTCCAGAATCAGGAGTTTCCTAAAACTCAACAGTCCCTTCCAGTTCCTCTCTGACTGTCCCGACAAAGCCAAAAATTACCATTCTTGTTGTTCTGGTCCCTAAGGCATATGAAATACATTTTTGTCTCTCCCCTCGAAATTCTACTGTAAGAGCTAACAAACTATATGCAGTTTAATGCTATTATCCCCTAGAAAGTTCAATGAAAATGATTAGAATAACTTGGGTTCTTATTTTGAACAAGCTATATGGCCCAGACCATTGGAAACCATGATATTTGTTTTATCTACTCCACTGGACTGCTGTAAGTTTCATGGAGGTAATGGATGTGAAACTGTCTGGTATAATGCAATTCAGATACAAGGAGTTGTTATGCACATATGTATTAATTTTGTATTTATACCTCCCTTCCAAAATGATTTTGTGTAGCTAATGCATATTCAATAAAAAAGAAATTGTTCTATTTAAATCAAAGCAAAAAAGGGCAAAATTAAAAAATTAGTTATTTTATCGTGTTTCTTTCTAACTCTTCAGTCCTCTATGTGTTCTGAAATTAGCTATTTGAGGACTTAACTTAAGCTCTAAGAATTCTGTGTATATTTAGAGCTATGTTTTTCAAAAGAATTGTGCTAACTCAATCTAGAATGTCCAGTAACAGGCATATATTGTCATTTAATGAATGCTTTTTTCTCCTCACTATTTAGTTTACTATATGCTCTCTGTGGATGTAGGTAGGAAGATAAATGAGAATTATTCCAAAACAATGATAAAAGGTAATTAAAGGGTTATTTAATTTTCTACTGTTTTCAGGAAAAGTCACATGATTTTGATAATATGATCCAAGATAAATCTCTCACCACTTCTTCCACTTCTGGGTACAACTGTCCCAGTGTATCAAACCAAATCAAACTGCTTTCCAAGATCCCAAAACCCCTATCACAATTTCACATCTATTGCAAGACACGTTGTTTCCTTTGCCCTAAACATCTTTTCCTATTCTCTAAATAAGAAATGTTTCTTCAGCCTCCAAGAATCAGCTCTACAGTCTCCTGCTTTGATAAATCATCCTCCTCACTTTAGAATTATTTGTTTGAGAGATGGAGAAGAGAACAGATATTAAGCTAACTGGGGGCAAAGATTGTATTAATATATGCCTTCAACTGCATTTCCTAGCACAAGGCTAGGACAAGCGGTCTTTCAATCTATGATTAGGGAATGTCAGCAAAGATGAGGAGAATTTGCTCTAATCCTTTGAGGTGATGCTAACACAAATGGCTTTATTAAGGAGAAATTTCCTGCCTATTTAACAACCTGACAGAATCCTGCAGCATATGATAGCACACTAGTTCAGAAAATCTGCCGAGATAATCCTAACAGCACTGCATCATTTACAACCACTGATCAAAAGATCAGAAGTGATTGTTGTGGCTTCATTAAACACACTGTCAATGAAATCTTGAATGCATCCTTTGAATTTAGGACTTTCTCCCAGCCAGCCACTCTAATCATAGAAGTGGTCATTTGCACTTGAGTGCCATCAACTCTACATTGTTGCTGGAGTGGGACATTTAATTCAGTGTTAGAGTTGAGGGGAGTGAACAGAATTCATCTTTTCTCACACTGCTGCCCTCAATAGATATCCTTCCTGAAAAGACTACAGTGAAAAGAGTTGGGGACTTGTGAAACTATTGATCCTTAAATCTAACACCCCTGTTTCTGTCCCCCACTCTCCTATCCTCATGAATTTTCCAAGGTCTTCTGGGTCCTTTTCATGAGAAGATACTTAACAAAGGCAGGTTTGTGGTGATTAGATTATCTCCACACATAACATCTAAAAGGTCATTCAGTCTTTCATCTCTGAAACAACTAACCTTCTTTGGAAGTGAATGAAACATGTCTCTTTGCTGCTGATTTGTTTCAAAAATAAGAAAAGGTAGAACAATAGATGCATTATGCAGAGAGTTTCTGAAAGAGAACTTTTATAAATTGGTAATTTAGAAAATCAGTGGGTTGCAGAGGAGACACAGTATCCTCTGCTGAGCTTTCGGCAACAACAGAAGTGTCATTTGAGTACACTCTTTAATCAAACTTTTTACACCTTATACCGAGTCTATGCAGAATTGAGTACTTGGGCTGAGTGATATATTCCAATGCCTCCTACTTCCATGAGATCTAAGATGCTACTTTATCAAGCTCATTTTTCACAAGAGGGAGTTCAAGCAGAGAGAGAGGTTAAGCAGTGCATCCAAGGTCGTGCTGAAAGTGAATGGTAGAAATATATGTTCTCATCCCTTCCTTTGGACTCAGTGCTCCCACTGTTTACAAAGAATGATGTGACTAACACCATTTTTCAGCAAGCTATCCCCACACCCTTTCTTACCTGGTAACAACCACACTAATTTTGGCCAGCTAGTCAGGGAAGTAGTCTTATTCTCAGGAAAGGCAAGACTTTCCTAGCACTAGGAAATGAATCCTAATTGATCTGAGTGAGCTCTGACAATCTCAGTCTCTAATTGTTGATGGCTGCTCTAGAGGGAAACGTACAACCCAGTTCCAGATAATGAGAATTAAATGTAAATGAGCTGATGGACTTCTCCTCCTGAAGTAAACTATAGAGTCCTTGAATCTACCTCGCACACTGGTCTGAGAATACTTAGAGCTCTAATAACTATCTGTGTCTATGAGGTAACCAACGGAGATATGAAAATGGCCTGGGGTCCTTGGGTATATTTATGAACTGATATAACAATCCTAGAACCACCTACCTCCAGACTTCTTGTTAAACAAGTTCATTAGAAGTCTTTACAGCTGAAGCCTATATTATTTTATATGCAGTTGAAAACATTACTAATAGATAGATGAGGTCAGAGTACACATCACAGGTAGAGTACCTTGCATACTTACATGGAAATTGGAGGCTGGGGGGGGACGTGGTACCTAAGACCTGCGTGACTAAAGAGTGTCACTTAACTCCATATAACGAAGGCAAATAGGGCAGAGCTGATGTCCTCCTTGAGCCACAATTAAGAACAAGTTTGAACAGAAGTGCAATAGATTCAGTGCTGGTTCAGGCTAATTGGAGGTCCATGAGAAGATCAGCCTAGGGAAGCAGTCACAAGTAGCACAGACCATAATGATATTAGACAGAACTGAGCTTGTTCCAATAATTTAGTATGAATCAATGCAAGTGGAAACAACACCCAAGTCAAGCCCTAGAAAGTGTGGGTATGGGCTAGAGTTGGCAAACTGGCCCATCAGATAAATCTGGTCTGTTGCCTCTTTTTGTAAACAAAGCTTTTTATTAGAATACAGACATACCCACTGTTTATCTAGTAAAATTTCAATGACAGAATTGAGTAGTTGACACAGAGACCATATGGCCCACAAAGACTAAAATATTTGCTCTCTGGCCCCTTATAGAAAAAGTTTCCCAACCCCTGGGATTGAGTGTCCAATGAGGATTTCATAGTCAGAGGACAAGAGTCCTTACGTACACAAAACATATGAGAAAGTGGGAAGAAAAAGACCAAGAAAGATTGAACATCTCCTTGGAGGCATTTGAGTGGGGAAAAGGAATAGCTGCTACACCATAACATCACAAAAAATGCTTTGTATCTATGCCAGTGACTAACACTACAGTAAATGCTGTGCTTGCATAACTGAATAACAAAACAGACAAATTCATAGATCTGCCAGTATTTTATGGAGGGAAATTTTGAAATGCTAAGCATCTGACTACCCATTGGCTCTGGTATTTAGGGAGGTAGCCTAAATAAATTAGTGCACATGCAGAATAGCTCAAGAAAATGTGTGTAGATAGGGACGTGTGGGTTTTGGGTGTTGAGGTGAAGGAAAGGGAGAGAGTGGTGCTGACATATAAAGCTTTAGCTTTCTATTTTATCTCTAGATTGTTTTTGGCCCAAAGCCTAACTGATGTTTTGCTACTACCCGTCAATATGATTACACATACTTTGGATCGAAAATTGCATTCCCAAAACTAAGCATCGTCAAAAATACAACAAAGGAAGAGATGGCTCATGACAATCCAAATGCCTCCACACAGAAAGAAAAATAAACATTTCATTTTCATAAAACTTGCTTTGAAAGGTGAAATTCACATAATGAATTCATAAAGAGACTTTGCTATGATAGGAAAGATTTGGCCCTAAATTATGAGCTGCCTTTATTCATGTAATAATTACCTGGCAGTACTGAAGGTATACTCGCCCTTCTTTCTGCTCATGTTTATAAGTTGCCAAGAAGCAGAAAGCCTAATACAGAGTTCCTTGTGGCTGAAATTTCACCCTAAGTCATTTGAGTCGGAAGACATCAGGTCCAGTGTCAGAACCATGTTTCTTCATGAATAAGTGCAGGCAGGGGCAGAATCCTCACCTACACTTACTTGCACCATCATTTAAACCCAGTAATTGAAGTACAGAGTAAGGAAAAAAACAGGATCCCAATAAGAACTCTTTTTTTAGGGTGAACCCTTCCAAATATAGGGTGATCTTTACAAAAATGTTCTTGCGTATCCCTTCTGTCTGGAATTCCTGCTTCTCCTGTGTTCTAGATAATGCCTACTGACCATATAAGACACAGTTCGAATGCTATCTCCTTAAATGAGTTGTTCTTCACTGACCTCTCCTAATCCCAATGGATCCCACACTATTGCACTTAGTCCCCTGTATCTGGCCCAACTACATATTTATGTCATTGGTTAATGTTTTTGTCTCTCCTGAGATGAGGGGACAATTCCTTTCGTCTCTCTATCCCCAGTGTCTTGCAATGCCTGAAGCTGTATATTAAAGAAGAAATTAATACAGAACACCAAAGGAATA
Organism: Tapirus indicus; assembly: GCA_031878705.1. Taxonomy (NCBI): domain Eukaryota; kingdom Metazoa; phylum Chordata; class Mammalia; order Perissodactyla; family Tapiridae; genus Tapirus; species Tapirus indicus. Next base: position 22,319,572 of record CM062927.1, on the reverse strand, counting down.
TCATGGTAAGCTGTTTTCCTCAATCCAAGTCTAATCTTTCTTTTTCTGAGCTGAAAAGTGATTCCTGACCTACCTTCAAAGCAAAACAACAGTAAGTGCAGTCATGTGGCTTTGTGAAATGGTATCCTGACTAGTCTGGGTTCTAGGTTGAGATGTCTCATTAACAAGCTGTATTATTTTGTACAAAATACTGAACATCTCTGTGTTTCATTGTCATTCTCAGTTCAAAATAAAAAGGAACATTATATGGAATTGAATAATATCTCTGACGCCTTCTTACATTTAATCTTCTCTGAAACTACAAATGTGTATTTTTGACAAAAATAGATTTTCTTCTCCTTCTCTGGAAATCATTTTTTTCCAAATAGAGTATCACATTTAGTCTGATATTATGAAGATCTGTGACCTGAAATGATAAATCCTATATTACTGACAGTATTCTAAAAGAGAAAGGTTAAGTTACATGTCACTACCATTGTACTCTTATTTTGTAAGTTGACAAGTGTAGTACCCAAAGATGTGACATTTTATACATGTATGTATACATGTGTGTAAATATATATACACACAGTATAAATAATACTTTATAAAAGTCCTAATGCTAATTACTATGCTAAGTACGTGCTATTTGAATTATGTTTTATTAAATCTGTAAATTAGGTGTAGACTTTCATTTTCTTTTTAGAGGAACAGATGAAAAACATAGATCTGATACTCTACCATCATTAACACAATGGAATGGCCTTAATTTCTCAATAGGATCATTCAATATTCATTTTTTAATTTCTGCATTTACACATAATATTTCTCTGGAGGCCTCTGACGGATTCCTTTGCTGCAGTTTTAATGAGAACTATCAAAGGTTACTGTGAGATGATGATCTATACTTAATTCATAGATTTCCCCTGACATTTGTGCAATTCAGTGCTGTTTAGATTCTTTTTTAGTTTTATTGTCTTGAAACATTTATTCCAATTTTAACTGCATCTTTAATCATTATTAGCATAACCCTCTCATTCTTAAAGCTAGCATTTTGAGAATTAATATGGAAAAATTATGGCCTATTTAGGGAATTTAATAATTTTGCTTACAAGGAAACATTGAAAAATCATTTTATGTCCATGTGATGTTTCAAAATGTGTTCTGATCAAATATTTTTATCTAACCAAGCAATGTTAATGTTTCTTTCTCCAAAATTTTATAATTATGATTTATTATATTTACACAAATGCATTGGTCAGAATAAAACATGACAGCTCCGTTAGAGGTGACTGATACACACTTGCTTTTGCAGAGTATGCGTGAGTCAAAAAAACACTGACATATATTATATTTATATTTATCTACATATAATATCACAGAAAATGGAAGAAGGAAATACAATTATACTTACAACAGCAACCTTGAAGTGATAAGATATTATTTGAGGTAAACTGAGACAAGTTAAAGATATATATGTTAAACCCTAATCAAGAGCTATACAGCTAATTTACCAATAGTGGAGATAAAATGGAATACAGAAACCACACAATTAAATGAAAAAAAAAAAAAAGACAAGAAAAGAGGAGACAAAGGGGAAAAAAAGAACAGATGGGACAAATAGAAAAAATAGCAAGATGGTTCAATTAAATCAAGCCATACTGATTGTTACATGAAACACGAACAGTCTAAACACTCCAATTAATGAAAGGAATCAAGGATCCTTTGAGGAGTGGCAGGCAATATACAAAATGAGCCTGCATCATCTGTGTGTGTGTGTCTGTGTGTTTCTGTGTGTGTGTGTATGTGATAAACCACATTGCTACTGATTTGATTTATAAAAAGTTAATTCTTTTACAAGAAATTTTAAAAATGAGAAAAATTTTATATTCACTCACATATTAGTTTCCACTGTTCTTCATTCTTGTGTAGATCCAAATTTCCAATTATAGTTTTCTATCTGCCTCCAGAAATTTTTTAAACATTTTATTTAATGTAATTTTTATAGCAATGAATTCAGCTTTGGTTTACATGAAAAAAATTATTTTAATTTTCTTGCTTATAGAATTCCAGGTTGAGCATTTCTTTTATATATTTCCTCAGCACTTTAAAGTTGTTGCTTCATTGTACTCTGTTTCCTGGTTTATGTAAAGAAATATACTTTAAGTCTTATATTTGTTCTCCTGTACATAATATGCCTTTTTTCTCTAGCTATTCCTAGCTGTTGTTATTTGCTGGTTTTAAAGCAGGTTATCAGCAATTTATATATGATGTGCCTTGCTCTGGTTTTCTTTTTCTTTTCTTTTTATTCTGCTTGGGTTTATTATCTTTTTGTGTCTGTGATGATATTAGTTTCCTATTGCTGCTGTAACAAATTACCACAAATTTAGCAGCTGATGATAACACAAATTTATAATTTTATGTTTCTGGAGGTCAGAAATGTGAAATGGGTTTATGGTCTAACATCAAGGTGTGGGTAGAGTTATGTTCCTTCTGGAGGTTCCAGGGGAAAATCAATTGCCTTGCCTTTTCAGCTTCTAGTAGCTGCCTGCATTCCGTGGCTCACAACCCCTTTCTCTACTTTCAAAGCACATCACATCAAGCTCTGCTCCCTTTATTGCATCTCTCTCTCTCTCTTTTTTTCATTTCAACTCTCTTCATCCCTTTTATAAGAACGCTTTTGCTTATATCAGGCCCACCTGGGTAATCCAAGATAGTTTCCCCATCTCCAGAGTCTCAACTTAATCACAGCTGCAAAATCTCTTGCTATGTAAGGTAACATATTCACTCCAGGGACTGGGATGTGGACATTTTGGAAGGTCATTTCTCTACCATAATGAATTAATAGATTTCATCAAAATTGTAAAGAAAAATGGCCATTATTTCTTCAAATATTTTGATACCCTCTCCCCTTGCTTTCTGAAACTACGAGTACGGGTGTGTTAGACTGCTTGATGTTGTCACACAGATCACTGTATCCATGAACAATTTTTAGTTTTTAGTTTTTGTTTTTTTCCTTCCTGAGCTTTGTTTTGGATAGTTTCTGTTGCTGTATCTTCTAACCAACTGACATTTTCTTCTCCAGTGTTGACTTTGCTGTTAACCGTATCCTATCATATTTTAATTTCAAGCTTTTTATTTTCCATCTCTAGAATGCTCTTTTGGTGCCTTTTTATACCTTTCATTTCCCTCAAAATTATGTTCATGTTTTCCTTCAAATCCTTGAACATATTTACAATAGCTGTTTTAAAGTCCTTGTAGGCTAATATTATTGTCTCCTTTATTTCTGGATCTATTGATTTTTTTTCCTAGTTATAAGTCATTTTTTTCCTGCTTCTTTGTATGTTGAGCAACTTTTTATTTGATCACAAGCATTATGAACTTTATACTGCAGAGTGCTGAATTTTGTTGTACTACCTTAAGAATGTGGACCTTGTTCTGGTAGGTAGTTAATTTATGTGCAGGTTGATTTAATCATTTCACGGCTTTAAAAACTTTTCCAGAGTGTCTCTAACGGTCATTTCATGGAGTTAATTAACCCCCCACTATAAGGGGTGGCTTTTCTCAGATTTCTACTGACTGTCCCTTGCATTTCCAGAGGTTTTTCCATTCTGGTTGATGACAACTTGAACACTCCTTGGCCCTATGTTTCAGCTTATAGCTCCATGGCAACTGTTCTTTCCTAAAAGATGTTTTATTTCAGACCTATGGAGTTTCACTCTACGAATGTACAGATGGTACTCAGCCAAAGAGAGAAGGAGATTCCTTTATAAATATCTGATACTCTTTCTCTGCATAATTCCCTCTTTTACAGCATTCTGTTCTGCATATTCCAGCCATGTTGATCTCTCTGAAAACCAGTTTTTCTCTCCAGTCAGCAAGACTGCTGGCCTTTGTTTGGGTTCCCCAACCTTCTATCAAAGTCTGGAAGTTGCCTCCATGTATAAAAGTCAGGGTGTTTAGACCTTGCCTCATTTTTTCCCCTTGCCTCATGGATGATGGTCGTGTTATGAGTCATATCTAGCATCTGAAAGAGTTGTTTCTTCTGTTTTGTTCAGTTATCTAGTAATGACAGCAAAGGGTAAGTTCAGATTCTGCTATTTCCATATGGTCAGAAGCAGAATGCCTTTATAGTTTTTTTTTTCCCAGCTAATGCATTTTGAAGAATTTCAAAGAATCAGTCTAAAGTGACAGATTAAATTTTTATTTCCAATTAAAACGGAGACTTTAAACAAAAACATACTTATTTTCCTATTGCTGCTCCTCTTCCTCCTCCTTCTTCTTCTTATTTGAATACCTGGGTTTATTAAGTGGGATTTATAGTTGTTACATGTCTTGAAGCAGTAATTAATAAACTAATTCAATATGTTCTTATCAAATGCTCACCTACTCCAATTCCTCTTTTAGACACACAATTAGAAAAATCTTAAAGCTAATGCATTTGATTCTCATATTTAATGAACCCGTTGACATGAAACCAAGAGGACATACTTCAGAGATTGCATTCTATACAAAAAGATGGTACCGTGATATATTTCTGGCCCTCTATTACATCTGGTCTATATTACGGAAAAGATAGAGCATAGGGTTATCTTCAGTTTAGTTAGGTAATGAGATATTTGAAGCATATACTATATTACAATGTGGCAAAAGCTACACCTGAAGTGCATATGTAGTACAAAGGAAGTGCATAGAGGAAGCATCTCACCTTTTTGGGAGATTACGGAGACCTTCACAAGTTGGGCTACCTATGATGTGTAATGGAAAGAACGAATAGGAGCTTTCCAGACTGACATGCATTTCAGGCAGATGGAGAAATGAAATCAAAGGCGTTATAGAGGATGCGACAGGACAAGCCTGACAAACTGTTAACAAATTAATATACCTGAAGTGCATGTGAATACTTGGAAGGGAGTCACAGACAAGAGACCATGCATTGCAAGTCTTCTATTATCTGTTAAGGATTTTGGACTTCATTGCCTAGGCATGGAGCAGACCAGGAATCATCTGAAGAAACAGAAGAACTCTTGGATTTGTATGCCAGTTTTTTCAAGTCAGTTATGATTTCCATTCTATCCTAAAAGTACAAAGATGTTTGAAATGACATGAAAATTCTGATATTGCATGATTGTAACTCTACCTACCAGATTACGCTTCACACTTTAAGTTCCTAATTTAGTTTAGAAGTAGAGTCTACCAGGCTTCTACAGAAAAAAGTAGACACATGCATTTTTACCTTCAGGATCCTGAAGTATCGATGGACACTAAGCTGGGGAATAACATATTTTGATGACAAAAGCTCCTAGAATATAGATGACTAGAGCATCGGGGTAAGAATTTAGTCTGGGCCCACAATAATTTAGACCAACTATGAAGGTATTTTCATATTCTTGACCTATTCCATTGATAAAATCAATAGTAGGTTGTTTTTATTATAATTGAAATATTTTATTTCCTTTGTTAAAATTTTGGGCCACACTTTATAATTTTTCATGTTAGATGTCTGATTAATCATTATTGTGGCATAACAAGTCACCAAACTACTTAGTGGCTTACTACAATAACTATTTATTAGCTTCCAGTCTGCAGGTCAACTAAGCAGTTCTTTTGTCTAAGGCAGGATGAATTATTATCAGTGGGGCTCAATGCACTACATGTATAAATTGTTATCTGGGGATTGGCTCTAACGGGTGCTTCTGATATTGACTGATCACCTTCACTCATCCAAAATCCTTGGCTGGGAAAACTGGACTTTGACTTAATCTCTCATCCTCCAGAAAGTCTAGTCAAGGGCTTGTTCTCATGGCACAGTGGGGATACAAGAGAGCAAGCAGAAGTTTACAAGGTCTCATGAGGTCAACTAACATGATGTCACATTTGCCACATTGTTTTGAACAAATCAAGATATAAACACCCCAGATTCAAACGGTGGAGAAATAGACGCTCATTCTTGATGGGAGAAACTGCAAGCTCACATTGTAAAGGGGCTTTGATATAGAAAGTAAAACAAAGTGTGGCTATTTTCTCGAACAATCTATCACAGACATTTTTTTTACTTTTAAGGAAACAAATATATGGTTTTACATCTATTATAGGTATCTAGTATAACAAATGGGATTTATAGTCTTCTTGAATATATCACTTTTTTCTCAACTGATGACAACAGCAATAATGTTTTGCAGACTCTGAGCGCCTCATAAAGAATAAAGTTGTACTGACTGTTGATTTCTTGCTCCCTGCAGGCAACAAGATAGACCCTATTTTCTTCTCATAATTATAATGCAATTTACTGAGATTGTTTTCCAACCCAAACCTTCCCACTCTTTAAACATGGTCAGATGCCAATTAATTGTCTTAATCTTCTCTTTCCCTTTACATCAAACTGAGTTCTAAATTGACGTCCTTTCTAGCTGGATGGTCGAAGCTATTCCCTTGGAAAATAAGACTTGGGTTAATCTAAGTCACTTGAATGCTCTTTCCTCCAATAATCCAGATGGCTTTATTCTGTAGTCCTCTGTTAAAATGGAGATTTTCTTACTGGCTATTGAGGGACGGCAATATTAAGATCAACTCATTTTGAGTTTTATAGGTTTTATGGGATAATTACGCTTCTTTCTATTAGTGTTTTTAGCCAACCAGATCTCTCTCTCTAAAGTTATAAAGTCAGTTAACCAAAGCACCATGTTCTATCATATTCTTCTAGAGAATCTATCTTTTAACCATTATTTGTTCAAGTAAGGTTTGATGGCATAATATCATTTCTCTATATGGAGACCCATCTAATAGCTGCACCAGAGAGTCATGTATTAAAGAATTAACAAGAAATTTAGATTTTATACATGCAGATTTAACCTAGAAAGAATTCTGTCAAAAAAAAAAAAACTGAGAAAGAAATCTTTCCTTTCTTTCCAAGATCAGGCAAATTTAGTTTAGAAAAATTTGTGATTTAAGGATTAAAGCATGGGGTTCTTTAACTGGTAGTCTCAGAAAACTAAACTCTAAATTAATTTTTAAAATATTTAGTAACCATAACAGAAAAAGAATCAGAGAGTTTACTAGAACACCTTCTTCCCGGTCTCTTCTGTAGATCTTGATGGTGTGTGGGAGCTATCATGGGTATATGAGAGAACATTAGGGAGTTTGTTTGGAGAATATTGATTTATTCATTGATACCATTAATATTTATTGAGAATATACTAAGCAATAGGAATTGAGCCATGAACAAAATATACAAAATCTCTGACCTAGAAGCTTAATTCTTAGTAGAAGTTTAGGAGACGCAGAAAAACAAACACGTAAACTCAAGTGGTGGTAAGTGCCATGGAATAAATGAAGGAGGGCAAAGAGAATCTTAGATAGAGTGGCTTGGGAAAGGCTTTTTGTAAAGGTGACAATTGACTAGAGATCTAAAGGAAGTGACGGAATAAGACATGTAGATATCTGGAGAAATTTTGTAAAATATTTTATTTAACTCTAGATGTGGCACTAAGTTTTTAGTATATCACAGCAATACAGCAGCAATTCAGACACACTTGAAATAAAATTCCTGATCTCAGAACAACCCATTCTCTTATGTTGGTAGATAATCAACATTTCTGTACACTTTTGCATCAGTTAGCTATTGGCTGTACAAGAAAGCACACTCAAACTCATGGGTTAAAACAACCACTATATATTTAACCTAACAAGTCTATGGGTTGGCAATTTAGACTGTGCTCTGCTGGGAAGCTCTTCTGGTGTCAGCAGGGCTCTCTGGGTCAGCTGTGGGTCAAATAGGTGGCTTTACTGGTCAGGAGTAGACTCTCTCAGATCTTTGGGATCACAGCTAGGACAGCTGAACTCTCTTCATCTAGCAGCTGATCCAGACTTATTTAAATGGCAGGGGACAAAGCTCGAGAGAGAGAGAGTAGAAGCCGGCAAGGGCACTTGAGACTCAAAACTTTTCATTATGTCACTTCCAGTGATTCTATTGACAAAACAAGTCATAAGGTGAGCCCAGATTTAAGAGGTGGGGAAATGGGCACTCCTTTTTATGGGACAAGGTGTCAGGTGAGATAGCAAAATAAGTGGATACAGAGATGAAAATGATTGCAACCATTCTTTCAAAAAGCATTGTTTTGTTTGCTTGCTTTTTAGTTTGTTTGAATAGGAATAACAATACCCACCTCTTGGAGTTCTAACTTAAATAATGTGATGCAAATAATTAGTTCATAACATTTTTTCAAAGCAAAGCAAAATTAAATGGAGTACATTTGTTTACTCTCAGATATTGTTTCAGAAGGTCACTTTGGTATATGTATGGTTATGCAATTACTGCCATAATTAAAAGCTCATTGGGTTAAGGAAATAATGGCATATTTGCAAAAGTTCTTTCAAGTTTGTTTATTTAAATAGAAATAGGAGGTTAATACTACCAAAGTTTATCATGTAGAAGCAAAATAAATAATCTGCAGCCAACTGATATGAAGACCTCAACACATTAGGAATAATTAATATTTATTAATTTTAGTATATTTCAACAAATATTTATTGAATTCCTCTAATTCATTTCGAGGCACCATGAAGGAACTGGAGATAAAGCTGTGAACAAACAGACTTAGCTAAGTGATAACGGAGTTCACAGCTTGGCCCTTTATTATATAATAACACTTGGTTTATTATGCTTTTTCATGAATATCATTTTATTTGATCCTCACAGTAATCTATAATATATCATTATTAATATTTCCATTAAAGGAAATTCTGGCTTTAATGGTAGGGGAACCTAACACACTTCATCTTCTGCCATGTCACCCCATACTGCCTCTTGAAAGCTGGCAAATCTGTTAAATGGAAATATATAAATATATTCATGAAAAAAATATATATCACTTCTGTTGAAAGGGCTACCATTTATAAAGCCTGAGCTCACCACTAGAGGAAACAATTGGCAAAAGTTGTGTGAAATAGTCAACAATTCCTAAGTCTCTATGTTCCTGGAGTAGAACCAGAACTTCAGTCCTCATCTCCTTACACCACCCACAAGGCTGGTTTATTTTCATTCATGGGAGTTCTGATGAGTCCTGGGAAGAGTCCAGGGTCTTTGTTTCTTTACGTTTTTGTTAGCTCTCATGAAAAGAAAAAAACATGGATTTTTGAATCATATAGAAGACCTTGTTTTGGAATCTTACATGTTTTGAGACACTGGGCAAATTAGTCAGGAGAGTCTGCCTCCTTTGTGAAAAATAGGGAAACTAATTCATATTGAAAATGGTTATTGCACTAGACTCTGTCACTTAGAGCTCTGCCCATTACGAGGATTTGTTCTCATCACTGTCTTTCAGAACCACCAGTGGGGCTACAGTGCAGTGTCAGTCAGTTTTCAGGTCACATCAACATACTCTGCCAAGCCACTTATGAATTAAGCTCATGACTTTTCTTACCCCTTCAGCTGATACTAGGTAAGACCATATAAGGCCATAAGTGTGAACTTAGGTAATGATGTCAGTGTAACCATGGTGGGTGACATGAAAGTCTAGGCTGCCAATTTTTACAGCACACTTATGCTCTCTAGAGGTGTTCAAGCAGATTTATCACTTTCATCTTATGATGGATTTCTGCTGGGCCTACTATTATCATTTAGTTGTACTGACAGCACCCAGCTCAACAGAGAGAGTTCTGACTGCATGGTCTCTTGTTTTCCCCTGGTAAGACTCTTGTTCTCTATCTAGAGCTGCTTTTGAATGGTGTATCATTTTCTCCTGCAAATGGCATCGCCTTGCTCTAAACTAGGTGTTGTAATAGACCAAATTATGTTTCCCCAAAAATTCATATGTTCAAGCCCAAAGCCTCCTTGTGACTATATTTGGAGATAGGGGCCTTTAGGGAGATAATTAAGGTTAAATGAGGTCATAAGGATGGGGCTCTAATTCCATAGAACTGGTGTTCATTATAGGAAGAGGAGGAAATATCAGAGATCTCTCTCTCTGGGTACAGAAAAAAGGCCACATGAGGATACAGGAAAGAAAAGAGCATCTACAAGCCAAGAAGAGACGCCTCATCAGAAACCAACCCTGCTTGCACCTTGATCTTGGACTTCTAGCCTCCAGACTATGAGAAAATAAGTTTCTGCTGTTTAAACCACCCAGTCTATGGTATTTTGTTATGGCAGCTAGATCAGACCAATACAGGAATATTTCATGTAACTTACCTATTAAGACTTGTCAGGAACTATTCACAGTGTCCTTTCCTACTATACACACAATTCAGAAGTTCTGGCTTAATAGAGTGGTGAAACGACCTTTTGAAGACATAGCTGAGGCACCATACTGAAGAGGATACCTGTGAGGATAGGGTGCTATTCTTCATAGTGCAATATACAACTTATACCAATGGCCAGTAAATGGTACTGGGCACCCAATATTTAGAATATATGGGCCCATGAACTAAAAAGCAGAAGTAGAAAAGATTACTAATGTAGTAATTTGTTCTCCTTGTTCTGACAACACTGGTTTCTATGGGTCTAGAAGTCCTGGTTCCCAGAGGAAGATACAGAATCCCACCAAACTTAAAGCTATAATAGCTACCTGGTTTCTTTGGACTCCTCAAGCCAGTGAACCTAAAGGCAAGGGAAGTAGTTACCAAATTTGTAGGTGTAGGTGGTCCTGATTATCACAAGAAGGTAGAACTGTGGCTACGTTATAGCAGGACCAACTGTAGCAGCAGAGACTGTAAGTTTACCCAGAAATTATAACTATTCACAATCTTGGAGGAACTTTGATGGAATGGAAGAAATTAAATATGACAAGCAGGTGGATCCGATAAAAGCAAGGGATGAATTATAGTAAATGCTATGGGAGTTCTGCCTAGATCTGCTTTACCAGCCCAGTGCATCCATCTCTCATTCTGTTTATGATTGTTGATATTGGCTCATGATGGTACTTTTCTCTGGAGAGCTGCCTCAACTGATCAAAGCTTTCTAGCCCAGGAGCTAAGCCCAACCACAGGAGGAGACTGCATTCAATTACTAACTGATATGGAGTACACACAGTGAGACAACTCTGTGGTACCATTCACGTTCCAGAACTCCCCATGAGACCAATGGCTTCTTCTCGGTGGTGAGACTTCAGCTAAACCCACATCTTTGCTTAGCTTCTTCCCTGTCCTATTGTGGTTCCTTCACCTCCTTAGAGTTTCTCCTGAGGGCATTTCCTAAAAAATTCACTTACTCAAGAATCTCTATCTCAGGCTCTGCTTCTATAGACCTGGACCTAAGATAGGTTATTGTGAGCATAAAATAATGTGTAAGTATCTCTCACCAAGTAGGACTTTTATGCAAATTTACTTAAGGAATCTTTTTGCTCTAGATTTTTGATAGCATTTTCTGAATTTTAGGAATATAACAAATTAAAAGAAATACTACTTTACTCATATCGAGAGAATTTTTAAATATATGTGACTAAAAATAACGCAAGCTTGGGTTGCAAATGCTACCTTCTGAATCAATTTAAAAATTATCATAGAATTATCCCTCTTTAGAGGGTTCAAACTTGTAGAACGGACTGTTGCAAATCTTTCTTCTTTTGCATGTAAATTTGCAGATTGAATAGAACACTTTATGGAGAAGGCAGTAAATACCTTCAAATTTGGACATACAGTTAATCAAATTCAGCTGAACTGCTATTTATCTGAATATACTGTTGTGCGGAATCCTCATGGAATTGGGCCTGCCCTGCAATGACTCAGATCTAATCCTATTTCCATATGTCATTTTGTAGACTGTGAAAGTATACCTCAAAAATGTCTGTGGTTGAGATTACGCCCAGCATGTGTAAGGTGCGGTTTATCTACTGTTTTGCACTGACTTCTGACAATACCCCTGAATTTTCAAGATGTGGAAATGAAGGAACTTGTCTTGATCCCAAGGTAGATTCCAAGCCAGCCCTTTCTGATTCCCAAGTCCATGTCTGTTCCACTGCACCATTATATCTTGCAAGGATTGGGCAGACCACATTCTTTCTTAGAATCTGCAGCTCACTACGTGGGGTTTTTCTCTGATGTCAGGCGTCTGGCAGCAGGGGTGGAATCACTGTTATTTTCTGTCTTTCTGCTTTGAATCTCACTCTCTTACTTTGGAAAACTTTTTTTTTCTGAGTTGTTCCTTTTGCATAATAATATTCAGAACAAAATAGTAACAGCATCACCTGTGTAACCACTGTGCTAGTCCAGAGTTGAGCAAAGTATGTTGTAATCATCTCCGATGCAATCCTCACAACAGTGAGTTAAGCTACTCGTTATAATTATTTTTGTTTCTTTTTTTCTTTTTTTTTTTTGCGAGGAAGACCAGCCCTGAGATAACATCCACTGCTGATCCTCCTCTTTTTGCTGAGGAAGACTGGCCCTGGGCTAACACACGTGCCCGTCTTCCTCCACTTTATATGGGACGCCGCCACGGTATGGCTGACGAGCAGTGCGTTGGCGGGCGCCCAGGATCCGAACCCACCAATCCCGGGCTGCTAAGCGCGAACTTAACCCCTGCGTCACCAGGCGGCCCCCTCGTTATAATTATTTTGGGATGAGGACACTACCTCTTGGAGATGTTAGGCTAATTGCTGAGGTAACAGAGTTAGTAAATGTGTCAGTGAGAATCGATCCTATGCAATTTGACATCAGAGTCTTCTCTTTTCAACTCTTCACTAGCATGCATCTCCTTGGTTATTTCTGAAGTAGCTCAAAATAATTCATAAATTGTAGTCCTTACAAATTTCAGCACCTGTAAAGACTTTCCTTTAGACTCTGTTCCTTTATTCATTTGAATGATCCTGTTTAATGGATCTCTTTTTCCCTTCCTTACCTACTTTTCTAATCATTCCTACTCTCTAATATCTAAGATGATTCATGTACTGTGCTTGATGCTGAAGATACGATCATGAATACAATATTTCTCTTGCCCTCAAGGAGTGTAAATACTGGTTTCATTGTCTATTTATGTCAGGGGTCATGCTTTGATTTTGTCATTTGACACACTAGGACAGGCTTATTTGGCAAAGGTTTCCATATCATATGAGGTCATAAGATTCCTTTTGAAAGTGTGTTGCTTATATTAAAGAGAGTTAGCAATTTTCATAGGCCAACAAGTTCAACATTGTCAGTGTTGAAGAGAACGAACCTAGTTTGAAATCAAGTTTCCTCTCCTGATGTTTCTTCCAGAAACCATGTTCAGAACATGTGGTATCACTTGCCATTACCCATGAGTAATGTTGCTTGCTATCATTCTGAGCTTTTGCTCATATTGTCTATATTTAGAAAAACCCAGCTAACTCCTATCTAAATGGACAGTGTCCAGTTATGTGCTCCAACAGTACTATCTCTCTACATACATGTTTGTATGTATTTTAGGACTGAGCCCATGGAATTGTTCTTGCTTACTTAGATGGTTTCTTTATTCATTCATTCTTCCATTAACTTATTATTAGGTACTTATTTGGAATCTACTATAGGCCAGACATTTTGATAGGCACTGGGTTGGTGCTTGTCACTAGAATGAGATAAGGTTTTTGTCCTTTGAGAGTTTATGTTATAATTGGGAAGACAGATAACAAAATATCACGTGCATGTGTGTGTGTATGTGTGTGTGTGTGTATGCGTGCAGCAGTGGGAAGAAGGAAGAATTGAAGATAGAGAATGACAGTGGTACGTGTTGAGGACATTTTAAATAAGGTGATCAGGGAAGGCTCTATGAACATATTTGAACAGATACTTGGAGGAATTCATTACAGCTGGGCAGACTTATGCTCTCCTCAAGAAACAGCCAAGCATCACCCTTCAGAAACCTCCCTGACATGGACTCTCACATCAGAATCTATGGCAACCCCTTTGCTGTCTCTGCCACCTCTTTGCTTTGCCTGTTCAGTGTCTTCAGAGACACAATACCATTCATTACCATTGTTTTTATGGGGAGCTATATTTGAGAAACGATGAAACTGAAATTGCTTTAGTGTTTGTGCTCTGCTGACAAGGCACAGCATTTTCAGTTTGCAGCTGCAGACAGATGAGTCTAGATGTTCTGCTCTGTCTGTTACTCTTTAAAAGATGTTATAAAGGGCCACATCCCAAGTCTCATCAACATTCATCCTCTTTCCATATTTTGCTCAAACGACTTTATTTCCTTTCTTTCTATATTTTGAAAAGAACAAATTCAGTTCTTTTCCTCCAGCATGCTATGTTTTCATTTCACACAGCAGGTACTCCTTCCTTGCCTAAATGTCGATTTCCTTAAATCAGGGAGGAGAGTACGAGAGGAGTCAGATTCCGTGTCTCACTGTGTTCTTTTTTCTATTAGTGCTGTCTCAACAGGTCTGTGAAAAGAAGAGTCCAGGTCCACAGGCTCCCTTTTCAGGGGAAACTGACAATGGTGCCTTACCTCCCTCCTTATTTTTGCAAAGTTGTGAGTGTCTGGTGTTGCCTTTTCTCCATGTGACCATTTAATTCCTCCCCAAGAGGCAAAGCCTTCAGCGCACTCAGAGGGTCTGAGACTTGGTCCTCAGGAAGCACCACGTGTTTGCACCGTTCTCCCACCGAAAAGCTTAACGATTCATTATCAGCTTGGCCTCTGCGAGCTCTGCCCTCCTTGGGTCCCTATAGATCCCGTTCTAACCCACTGGAAAAAACTGCCTCAAGCTGACTCTCTCAGAGGGTGAGAGCTTTTCTTTGTAAACGTAGTTTTGTTTTGTTTTTCTAAAGCAATAGGCTGGAGGTGTTGGAGAACATAGGCACACACCATCCCTGCCAGTGATTTTTTTGCCATGTTGTTAGCAATTCTTTTATGGCAGGGTGGTTCCACACAATTAAAGTAAGAGTACTGCTCTTTTTAAAAGGACACTTTTCCAGGAAATTATAACAATAATAGCTTAATTGTGTTAACCTAATTTTACTCATCATTCCACTCTTCAGTGTACCAGTTATTGTGCTAAGTATTTAAATGTTTTATCTACCTTATGAGATCACTCTAAGTTAGGGGCTGCTATGATCCATATTTTATAGATGACACTCAAACAGGTTAAATGATTTTCCAAGGTTGCACAGCTAACAAAGAGCAGAATGAGTGCTCTGTATCATAAGTGAATTAATCTCAGGGTGTGGCTTTTTGGTTCACACATGGTTATCAATCCAAAGCCAGCTTTTATATAGAATGTGTCAATGTCTCTATCTTGGTGTGGCTGAGTAGAAGGGAAAACTCACACCTTTCATGATCACTGTGCATTTGTATAATTTTAAAGCACTATGGACTCAGCTTCAGGGTTGTGATTTTATTAAGTATTCTTTTGGACATCCTCAGTATTAACATAAGTGCAGTCTATATGAAAGTATATGTGAACTGGCCCAAGTGAAAAAAACAGTCCTGTCAAGAAGGATCGTTAAGGATAAGAGGGCAATCTGAATCAGTTGATTCAAATGATCTGCCTAGCTAGACGAGTGACCCCTTCCTCCCTCATTGCTCCATGTGCATCCCTCCCAAAGCTATGCTTCTTCCAAGAGGATGACCTTCCCTGACAGAGGAGAACTTAGAAAAAAAAAAGGATCTTTAATATTGTTGAGCAGAAATACCCAAGGTTTCAAGTTAGTGCATAATTAGGGATCCCTCTTCCACTATGTCCTTAGGAGGCCAGTCTTTATATAAGAAAGCAACAGAAATCTTCCCTCACCCCAAGTGGGAGAATGATGATGTTGCAGATCAGAGATGGCTCTGATTAGAAAACACAGAGATGGCACTCAAAAATTACAAAGGAATTTTTCCTAGAAAGGGGATGCTAGACAGTATTTTGAAGAAAGCAAACCTCTTAGAGATAGGATTAGCATTTCTAAATTTCTAATGGATTGGTTGCCTTTGAGGTAAATCCTGGCCAGGTTCATAAGCCAACTTTAAATGTTTCCTGAATATAATAAGAATAATCCTAAAACAAAAAGAGACATCCCAGTTCAAAATGTTTTGTGTATTATGAATAGTATTAGTGATAAATTGAATGATTAATAAAACTTTCACAGCACAAGACAAACAAAGTTTTTCCCTTTAGTCATCCGTGTTACTTAATTTTCACCAATAATTTTGTGTGAAGGAATTAGAAGCGTATTTCAGGACTACAATGAATATTATTTCTAGTTTTTTCTAAACAAGCTTTAAAGTTTATTATAGAATAAAATATTTGTAATTTTCATTTTATAGCATAGGGTTGTCAAGTTCAGCTAATCAATTTTTATCCTTGTAAAATCTTATCCGGAAATTGTAATAAATTGATAACTGACAGTGTAGGCTCATCCTTTCTAAGTAATGTAATCAAAATCCTAACATTCAGATTGGGCAAAACCAAGGAATGTATTGGCAATGTCATTCATCTTTAAGTAATCTATATTTTTGTTATCTACTATTCCTATTTGGTTATAATATGCATTATGAAAATGTACTGTCCCTTGTTTCCATTTTTCAGAATACAATAACAATGTTTACTTGGAATATAATGATGTCGCATTTTGCCATCATTCTTGTATTGGAAACCTTTCATTATGGTTACCATATTCTAAATAAACCTCCCAAAGTCTCAGCATGGACAATGGCTGTCACTAGCGTGTGAGAATTAAAACAAGCTTTGAATTACTCACTTTGAATCCAGAGATTTATCTATATAAAGCTTTCCTCGCAACTCATTTTACTCTCTTTTGAAAATGCTCAGACCTTGAAATTCATTTTCCGTATATGCTTCAAATTCACCACCATGTGGTGCTTTAAAAGTTCTGAATCTTCATTAATATTTTTCTTTATATTCTACTCTGCATAAGTACATTTTCTAAACATTGCTGCAGCAACTAGCATAAGTGTTAAAAATGCCTCAGTAAGTTTTAGTCAGTGTCATTTTTTTTTGTATTGTGAGGAAGACTAGCCCTGAACGAACATCCGTTGCCAATCCTCTTTTTTGCTGAGGAAGACTGGCGTTGGGCTGGCATCCCTTGCCAATCCTCTCTTTGCTGAGGAAGATTGGCCCTGGGCTAACATTCATGCCCATCTTCTTCTACTTTATATGGGACGCCGCCACAGCATGGCTTGACAAGTGGTGCGTCTGTCTGTGCCCGGGATCCAAACCTGCGAACCCTGGGCTGCAGAAGTGGGGCGCATGAACTTAACCACTATGCCACTGGGCCAGCCCCTAGTCAGTGTCATTTTTTAATGAACGAAATTATTTCTTGACATATACTTTTTCCACTGTCATCTCCTTATTAGGAAGTTTCCAGAGTAATTGATTTGGCATGCTTGTTTTTAAATATATTTATCCATCATGCCAAGAAGGATCATGAGTAATATTTTCTATTATTCAAATGGAAGAGTTTTCTCTCTCTTTATCTCCTAATCAGATATATGCCCAGAATCCAATGATGGCCTTACACCAACCTTTGGGTCGCCCTTGATATTTCTTGAGAGCTACTGCCTAACTCAACATTTCATAAAACCTCCTTCAGTACTACTGAGAGAGTACCATCGTCACTTTTTTTTCTCTTATGCTGTACACAGTGCCACATATTTGCTCATATAACCTCTTCTTAACCTTATATTTTTGCTTAGAATGATTATAAGATGGAGCTTGTTCAATGACAAAACACTTTGAATAAGTAAGAAAAAACTGTTGGGGAATTGTTAAATGGGTAGGTAAGCCTCTTATGACAATATTTCCCACATGAGGAGTCATGGTACTAGTTATTTCTGCCATTTAGAAAGTTAGTTAGTAGAAAACTACGGTTTTGCTCTAATTAAACAAACAAGTGACGCCTTAAATCAGAAACAAATGTCTGTGTTATTCTCTATTCTCTCATACCATTTTCCCCAATTTTTTTAAAACAAACCTGTTGTCAGGTTTAAATTAGCTTTCTTGGTTGAAATCAGCAGTCTTAATTTGCAATTGCAATCCATCCAATTAAACAATAGATTGCCTGGAATTAATGGTAATTGAACAATCTAAATTAAATGGGAGAAATTGTGGACAAGTGAAGGGGAAAATAAACATGGCACAATTAAGCTTGGAAAGTCACATACATTAACGAGACCATGGAACCGTGTTTCTTGGGATGACATCTACTTCATATACATCTATAAAAGCCTTTCTGGGACCCTACACTGACCTAAAAAATGAGTACCCTGGCAGACATTGAGGCAACTAGAATTGAAGTGGCAATGAGTTCCTATCTTTGCAATGGATTTACTTTCTCTTGGTTAATAGGACACAGCAAAATATCCCTATGTTGCCATCAACCACATAAATGTGACAAGAAGGGGATTTTCCACCGCATATATTGTAATATAGCTCCATAAAAGGGTCTAAGTCTCCTCGCGCAGGCATGCTGCAATAGCTAAGACTGCGGAAAATAAGCGCTGTGGTGAAGCTTATAGTGATTTGTTGCCAGAGAGAGAATTACAGAAATGTAATCTAGTTCTTGCATAGACACTGCTTGGTCTTGGGAGAGCTAACTCAAAAAACTTGGCTTTTCAAAAAGAGGTCTCTGACTGGCTAATGATAGCCATTCCAAGCAAAGCAAGGCAGCCTACACCTAACAAGACTGCTATGATCGCCTGCAGAGGCTGATGGACCCCTCATGAAAAATTTGGTTCAGAGACACTAACGATGCCGCAAACACACCAAGAAAGTACGAATAGGTTGATTACTTACATAACTGAGGTCTCTGGGAGCAGGAGGCAGCCCTCTCAAGCAGGTCAGAAATGGCATGAGAGAGCAAGAAAAGGAGACTGGCACGAGTTTTTAACATGGTTAGGAGGTGGGGCGGGGTGAGGACTCTGGTTTGGGCTGGGACTTTCATGGCTTGAATCTCCTGCTTGTACCAAAGGAGCACCCACGTTTTCTTATCAGTTTGTCCAGATATAGAACACAAGGCAAAGAGGCTTAAAAGCTACCAGCAGTCAAACATCAGATTTAAAAAAAAAATGGAGACAGGCTCTTCATTACAGAGACTGAGCACTGAGAATGAGCAATGTCGAGATGGGTATGCCTCCAATTCTGCTCTTGATATTTCAAACTGAGCTGACCTACAGGCACACGTTGCTCCAGCTGGCCCATTACTGTAATACATAAAATGCTATTATAGTTCTAAGTAAAAGTTCTGTTGGTCCTCAACTACCTTTGCCTCACCCTGACCCACCTGTCTCATTTGCTTCCGATTCCCCTGTTTTCTCTGAATCCAGGCTCTTGGCACAAGATCCATATTAGAAACACATTATGGCAAATGAAATTTAGCAACATTCTGGAATCAGTGCCTGCTGCTTAGACCTCTATCTCCTTTCAGAACTGCCAGCTGTGCTGATCAATTCAATTTCAATGTTTCTACCCTCACCCCACAACCTTTGTCTTTGGCAAAGACTTCCCACTCTATCCAGATCATACACGGAATTTCCTGACCAGGACACCTCTATCCTTAACTGCAAAGTGGAGGATGTGAATTTCGAGTTTGTTTATGTTTGGACTGTTCCACCATCTCAAGTCTTCTATCTGTGATTATATTTTCCTTTCCATTGCATCAGTTGCCTTTTATATGCCGGATATCCCCAAATAAATGTATCACTTCCAAATTTCCTGCAAATATAACTACCTAATCTGTTTCCCCATCTAGACATCTCACAAATAGGGTTCACAAAAACTCTAGGTTCAAAACTGAACTCACTCACCATCCACTCCAGAACTGCTGCTTCTCCTCAAACCCATCTCAGTGAATACAGCCAATATCCTCATAATTTCCCAAGTCATAGATTTAGCTGTTTTGCCCCTATCTTGACCCTATATCTAAAGAAATTCCAATTTTGTGGAGTCTAGCTCCCAAATATTTTTTGAATCCATCCAGTTATCTCAAAATTCATGGCCATTTCACCAGCTTAGGTCTCCAGCATGGCTTTCCTGGATTATTCAATAGCCTACTAACTGATATCCCTATCTCAATTTTTTTTCATTCCAAGTCATTCTATCTGTAACTTTGAGAATTATCATTTAAAATGCTCATCAAGGGGCCGGCCCAGTGGCGCAGTGGTTTAGTTCGCGCTTGGCAGCCCGGGGTTCGCCGGTTTGAATCCCAGGCACCTGCCGACACACTGCCTGTCAGCCATGCTGTGGCGGCGTCCCATATAAAGTAGAGGAAGATGGGCACTGATGTTAGCCCAGGGCCAGTCTTCCTCAGCAAAAAGAGGAGGGTTGGCAACAGATGTTAGCTCAGGGCTGGTCTTCCTCACAAAAAAAATAAAATAAAATAAATAAATAAATAAAATAAAATGCTCATCAAATAATGTATCCCCCCTGAGTAAAATCCTTGGGAGTTTTCTCATTACTCTTGGTATAAAGCCTCAATTTCTTATAATTGTTTACACTTTCTGGTCTAAGTTGAATGATGTCCCTCACAAAGATATGTTCAAGTCCTAACCCCTGGTACCAGTGAATGTGACCTTATTTGGAAATAGGGTCTCTGCAGATGTGATCAAGTTAAGATGAGGTCACATTGGATTAAGATGGGCCCTAAATTCAATGACTGGTGTCTTTGTAAAGAGAGGGAGATTTGGAGACACAGAGGCAGGCACATGCAGAGGGAAGACAGTCATGTGAAGACAGAGGCAGAAATTGGGATGATACAAGCTAAGAAGCACCAATGATGGCTAGCAACCACCTGAAGCTAGGGAGAGGAAGGAGGGATTCTTCCCTGGACCTTTCCGAGTAAGCAAGCATGGCCCTCTGGACACCTTTATTTTATACTTCTGGCCTCCAGATCTGTGACAGAAGAAATTTCTGTTATTTTAAGCCACCCAGTTTGTGTCAATCTGTTATCACAGCCCTAGAAACAAATTCATTCACTCAGCCTAATCTGATCCTTGCTTGTTTCCACAGCTGTAACTGTCATTATTCTTTTACACACATTCTCCCGCCCTGCCTTTTACACACATACATTTAATTATTCGTATTTAATAAGCTTTGTTATTGATATAGTCTTCTCATTTTACATGCTATTTTATCTGACTACATTACCTATGTATTTATTATGTGTGGTTGTCATAGGAAATTATCACAAATTTGGTGGCTGAAACAACAGAAATTTACTCTATCGTGGTTCTGGAGACCAGAAGTTCATCAGTTTCACTCGGCTGTAATCAAGGCATCGACAGGGCTGCACTCTCGCCAGAGGCTCTAAGGGAGAATTTTTTCTTTGCC
Source organism: Tapirus indicus (assembly GCA_031878705.1). Classification (NCBI taxonomy): domain Eukaryota; kingdom Metazoa; phylum Chordata; class Mammalia; order Perissodactyla; family Tapiridae; genus Tapirus; species Tapirus indicus. The sequence goes on along the minus strand of CM062927.1, from coordinate 22,298,372 downwards.
TCTTCCACCTTTTGGTGACTGCTGGCAATCCTTTGCTTGTGTCTGCATCACTCCGATCTCTGCCTCCATCTTCGCACTGCCCTTTCCTCTTCTCTATGGTTGTAATCCCCTCCTACCTCTCTCTTATAAGGACACTTATGATGGCCTTTAGAAGCCACTCATATAATCCAGGATAATCTCATTTCAATAACTTTAATTTAATCCCATCGGCAAAACTTTACCAAATAAGGTAACATTCACACAGGTTCCGGGGATTAGAATCTGACATCTTTGGTGGCCATTACTCAGACTACTACATTCTATATCATTCTTGACCCTACACCTCTTCCTTTAGTGGTTCTCAACTGTGGCGCATTTTGCCCCCCCACAGTTTCTTTGACAATGTCTAGAGAAATTTTTGATTATTACACTGAGTAATGTTACTGGCATCTGGTGTGAAGAGACCAGGGATTCTATTAAACAAACTACAATGCATAGGACAGAATCCCACCCCATCCCTACCAACTATGAATTATCTGGTCCAGATGGCAATAGTGCCAAGGTTGAGAAATGCTACAGCTAATTCAAATACCATTTCATATTGTTTATTCATAGTATCCTCCTATGATCCTCCTTTGTCCACCAAATTTGATTGAAGTGTCCATGATTAATATTTCTATAGTAACAGGAGAGGAGCTATTTCCATAATGAAGTCTCAAAGAAGTAGCAGAGAGAATGGTTAGCAGAAACTACAGAGAGATCTGCAAAGGAAAGGGATGCCTGACAGAATCTGTGGCCTTAAGGAAAAGGATCAGCCAACCCACGATAAACTAGCAGAGAGGAACCAGGGAAGTAAATACCCTGATCTCACTCTCCTCCTGATCTCTAATATCCTACTCATGCATCCCATTTGTCTAACTCTAACCTTTGGTTGAGAAACCAAAGGGCAATGGAGTCCACTGATGCTGTCCATAAAGTTCAGCCTCCAAATCACAAGCAAAGTGGTAGGAAAATGGAAGATACGTAGTACAAAATTTGATGGGAATCATTCTCATGAAAGTGTATAACTATGTAGGAGTTTAGAATGAATAAAAAGTCAGGAAAATACTAATTACTTCTCATAGATTACAGTGTTGAGACAACAAAATTATTTCAAAGTTGTCTACCCAGATACAGATAGAATGGGTTTAATTGGCAACTGTATATTTTCTTGTCTAGAGAAAGTTCTGACTTCATGCTCCTGGTTACCCCTTTAATATGAAGTCTCACTAATCAGACAAAAAGCAGATTGTTTAATCTGAGTCAGCTACAACCAAAGATAAATAATTTGCTGCATTCACCTATACAAGGTTTTGTTGATAAATTCTTTCCATCTACAATTTTTTCTGGTAATGAATATCAGAAATTTATTTATGATATGAAAACATCACAGTCCTCTTGACTTGAGTGATAAGAAATAGATACACATTTTTCTAATTATTTTAGGAGTTTCAATGGTAATTCTGAAAAATATAAAAATGACCCAAAGAGAACTTGTAGGGATGAAAAATACAACGTCTGAGATCAAAAAAAAAAAAATCAAGTGAGAATTACAGCAGACTAGATACATCAGCAAAACATTAACAAACTCAAGGGCACAACAAAATAAATTATCCAAAGAGAAAAAAGGACTGAAAAATTGAACAGAGCATTAGTCATAAGTAAAAATCTTCAAGTGGCCCAGTGTGTGTGTAACTGAGGTCCTGACAAAAACAAAAAGAGAGAGAGAAGATAGAGGAAAAAAATCATTGGCTGAGAAATTTCCAACTTGATGAAAACTATAAACCACAGGCACAGGAAGCTCAACAAAGAAACATGGAGAAAATTACTCTTAAGTCACAATATATTGAAATTGCTCAAGACCAGTGACAATGAGAAAATTTTTAATGCAACTAGAGACAAAAGAAATGTTAAACTTATAATGATAAAGATGGTAGCATTATTTCTCTCTGGAAATAATACAAGTGAGGAGAAACATCTTTAAAATATGAAAAATGATGAAAGAAATACTCAATCAAAATTCTATTCAAAAGAAATATCTTTCATAAACAGAGGTGAAATACAGACTTTTTCAGACATACACAAGATGAAGTTCTTCTGCATTGCAATATTTTTTAAAGAAAGATCTCCAGGCAAAAGGAAAATTATACAACATGGAATTATGGATCTATACAAAGGAATGAAGAGCATGGGAAATTAAAGACATTGGTAAATAGGGGGCCAGCCCAGTGGCGTAGTGGTTGGGTGTGGCACATTCTGCTTTGGCAGCCCAGGTTCATGGGTTCGGATCCCAGGCGCAGACGTACACCACTCATCAAGCCATGCTGTGGTGGTGTCCCACATACAAAGTGGAGGAAGATGGGCACAGATGTTAGCTCAGGGACACTCTTCCTCAAGCAAAAGGAAGAAGATTGGCAACAGGTGTTGACTCAAAGCCAATCTCCCTTAAACCACCTCCCCGCAAAAAGCTATTAAAATAAAATAAAGACATTGGTAAATATATAAGACATTTTTATTATTTAAATCTCTTTAAAGGATAATTGACAGTTTGGACAAAAAGAATAACAAGGTAGTGTTAATAATAAAAATATATAATAAAATAAATAAAATATAAGAAATAATAACAGTTATTAGTAGAAGCAAAGTACATGACAACAACAGCACAAATGCCAGGAGGAGAGTAATGGAAGTATATTATTGAAATATCTAATACTTTAAAGGGAGTAGTATAATATCACTGGAAGGTAGCTCTGATATGTTCAATATGTATACTATAAACTTAAAGCAACCACAAAAATAACAGAACAAAGATTTATAGCTAGTAAGCTAACAAATAAATAGAAGGAATTCATAAACATCTAAATTAATCCAAAAGAAGGCATGAAAAAAAAAAAGAAACATATTGGACAAATAGAAAATGAATAGCAAGTTGGTGGATTAAAATCTAATTTTATCAACAATCACTTAAATGTAAATGGTCTAAGAACCTCCATTAAAAGAAAGAAAAGTCTGACTGGATTAAAAAAAAAAAAAAAGACCTAACTACATGCTGCCTAAAAGAAAATAACTTTAAATGTAAGAACAGAAATGTTAAAATAAAATAAAAAATATGTATTCCGTGCTAACACTAATTGAAAGAAAGCTTGAGGGGCTACATTAATATCAGACAGAGTAGATTTCAGAGTAAAAAATACTACCAAAAATATTTAGGAAAACTTAAAATACAAGATGTATCACACTCAGCAGTCAGAAGACTTAATTATTGAGGCTGATTTCCCCAGCTTGATCTATAGATTCAGTGCAATCACAATCAAAATGCCATCAGGAAGTTCAGTTTTCTTTTGGTAGAGAGTAACAAGTTGACCTAATATCCATATGTAAATGTAAGGCTAGTAGAATGCTGAAACAAATTTGAAAAAGAACAAAGATGAGTGAGTAACCCTAACTGACTTCAGGGTATATTATAAAGAAACAGTAATCAAGACAACATGGTATTGGCATTAAAAGATAGACAAATAGATCAATGGAAAAATAGAGTTCAGAAATAGATCCACGTTTATAAGTTCAACTGACTGTTGACAAAGTTGTGGATACATTTCAGTGGAAATAGAATAGTTATTTCAATGGATTTTGCTGGAGAACCACATGCAAAAATATTGAACTCCAGTTCATAACTCACACCATATACAAAAATTCAAAATGGATCATTTAGACATATAGGTAAAATCTAAAATTATAAAATGGATAAAAGGAAAACATTGCAGCAAATATTGTGGAATTTTGATGACATGAGATTTCTTAGGTGCAACAAGAAAAGTACCAAACACAAAAGAGCAACTTGATAAATTGAACTTTATCAAAATTAAAAACTTCTGCTCTGTTTTCAAAACACTGCTAAAAACTGTTCAAAGCACTGTTATAAGGATGAAAAGACAAGCCATAAAAAGTGAGAGATTATTTGCAAAACATTTATACAATACAGGACTTTTGTCCAAAATACATAACTCCCAAAACTCTGTAATAAGAAAATAAACAACCTAATTAAAAATTGGTAAATTATTCAAACAGAAACTTCATCAGAGTTTTAAGCTTTGGATGCTTTTTCAGTATTTTTTTTTTTTTTACCATGTGGGGAAGGTAAGGTCCTCTTCCCCCCAACTCCTGACCTGAGAGATACTCTTTCCTGCCCTGTCCCCCACCCCAGAACTTGGAGAATTAGGGGGCCAAGGGCAGCACCAGGACCCTGAGTCCAACTGCCAGATATGGTTCCAACTCAGAGGTGGTGCTTCTTGGCCCCCATTCGTATAATAGTGGGCACGTGTGTCAAGCTTTTTAATTTTACTTTTTGCCTAACAAAGCCAAACTCCATTCCTGAATGCCCTTCCTCTCTGGCTCTGACTCTGAGGAAGCTCCCACACAGAGTGCTCTGCTCTCCTCTCAGGGCACAGGCTAGCCTGGCCTTCCTTCCCAGGACCAGGGGGAATCCTACAGCCCGAAGGGGCAGGGAAAGGCTGGGTTTGGGGGCTGGGAGCTGGGGTGGGGGCAGGTTACTTACATTTTCTCTCAAACCAAAAACACAACCTTATTTTCTTTACAAAAGCAAAAAAAGAAACCCAAAAAGATACCAACCTTTGAACTATTAAATCTATGTTATTTGCTCACATTAAAGCTATGTTACATTGCTCAAGAATTAAAATAAGCTCAAAGGAGGGGCTGATAGCAATGACAACAAAGAGAAGGCAGACATTCAAATGCCATACTGAATTACCAAAAAGAATGAGATGGTAAAACAGCCAGACATGCACATTTCTTTCACATACAAAGTTTGATTTAGCCCCACTAAATACACAAAGAATCTGAAAAGCCCAGTGAAAGCTGAATAGATTTCTCTGGATCTACCATTAAAAACCATTTGCCAGACAGTTTATCCTCTAAGAAAGCTTATTTAGGGAGACAAACTACTTTGGGAAGATAAGTGTAAGAAGTAACAGGAGGAAGTTAAGGGAAATTACCACTACATACTACAAAAACATATTGGAAGGCAAACATGGCCCCCCAAAAAAGTTCCACTGGAAAAAAAAAAAGGTTGAAAGCAGATTGTAAAACTAGTGCCTTGCTCCAAGGCCAACAACTTGAATAACTAAAAAAACTGAAAAAGACCTTGCCCATTCCTGGGTCAACAAGATATGATGTATGATGGTAAGGTAAGAGGTAGGATAAACCCATGAAAAGATAATTAACATCGTCAATCATTAGGGAAATACATATTAAAACTACAATATGACACCGCTACATACCTATTAGAATGGCTAAAATGAAAGACACTCACCATACCAAGTGTTGGAGAGGATGTAGAAAAACTGAAAATACCATACACTGTGATTCCTACTTAATTTTTGACACAATCATACGTAGTAATAAAGACATTTAATAGTTTAAAATATTATTTACAACGATAAAAGTAATTTCAGCTCTTACCTCTCTCCTAAGCTCTACTTTTCTCATCTGCAAAATAAAGCACTCTACAGGACGGTATACTGGAAAAGTCTGAAGAAACCATAGTGCAGATGGATGAGTGACTTGTCTAGGGTTATACAACCAATGAGAGGCGAATATAGGGTTTCTGCGTCATCTAAGTGTTAAGCCCGTGCTATTTCCACTAATCCTGTTTCCTCACCTGAGTTTGTCTTTGCAGTTAAACAGATGATTCGTATTTTAAGAACTTTATTGAGGCATAAATTATATATATTAAAGTGTAAAAATTTCAAGGGTATAATTTCACAATTTTAACATATGTATACACTCATGAAATCATCACTATAATCAAGACAATAAACATATCTATCACTTCCAGAAGGTTCTTCACGCCTATTTTTAATCACTTTTGTCACTTTAGACTGCATTTTCTGGATTTTTACCTACATAGAATCATGTAGAATGTACTCTCTTTTTTTCATTCAAGTTGCCATGTGTATCAATCATCTAACCATTTGTATCTACCCCGCAGCCAAGGCAGCTCTATGCATACATTACTATTTTACATCCATAAGACATTCCTCTCTGATAAACGTAGGTGGCTATCTTACATCTGTCTCTTTTCAGAGGTGTGTGTGTGTGTGTGTGTGTGCATGTGTGTGTGTGTGATATAGCTCTGATCTGAAGATAGACTTAATGAAATACGTGGGAAGTAAGACTTATGAGAAGTAATTCATTTGTGGTAATGAAAGGATGCTTTCCTAGAGCTTATGGCAAAGCACTTTGAGATATTAAGTACATTGTTAGAGGGCACATAAACAAAATTAAAACACAGACATAAAACAGATTTCAACAGTGGGATAAATGGAATGAGAAGAGAAAAAAAGTATCTTAAATTTTGAAATGTGCTGCGCTGTGTATATCACATGATTCTAAGATAATTAGAATTGCATATTACACTGGAGGTATCTGTTTTCTGTAAAACTGTCCGCAATAGATCATTCCAAAACATTATGAGCCATATATTTCCTTTCCAAAGTTGCCTATCTATTAAGCCCACAAGTAATGAAATTGAAAATCTACACATGAGAAAACCTTTTAATTATACAAAGTAATACAAACACTAAACCAAGGAATGGATTTAAAAAATCCATTTAGAAATTATGAGTGCTACCTTTTCAAAGTGAACTCTGAGGCTATGTATTTTCGTGGTAGAGCTCCTCCCTCAACGGTTTGGTGTTAATGGTATTTTACTTTTTTTCTCTTAAGCCTGGTTTTCTTTTGATGAAAAAAATTCTCACAAACTTTCCAAGTACTCTCCTGTCTACAGGATATTTAGAATGCTTGGCAGCTATCTACCCTATATAAGGTAGGCACTTTAGAGTGGAAATAATATATTGTTTTCCAGTTTTACTACTGATATTTACCTTCTTTGAAAGAAGGTTGGTGGTTATATGTTGCAAATTGGCTCTAGTAAAGAGAAAATACAAAAAATATATTTTGAGGAATTATAATTCCTCAAGACTCCCTACAATTTGAGAAAAATATACGCAATGGGCATTGTATATACAAGAGAATCTTCATGAATATATTTTAATAACATAAGATGTACATACACATTTTAAAAAGTATAAACACTTAGAAATAGACATAATCTTCCCCAAAATATTTGCATCACAGACACAGTTCTGTGTACCTGTTCCATTGCATTTAAAATACCCTGAAATTCTCTTCTTCTCCCTCAAAACTCAGTTAGGAAATATGTATAAATAAACCCATCACCTGAGAAATAGGTAAGTAGCTAAAACTATGAAACAAATAAGAAATTTGTTATATGAAACAAATTTCAAAAAATGCCACTAAATGTACAATTTATGACAAAAAAGTATGAAGATTTGAGGGGAGGATGAGATTCATGCCAACTGAGAAGCAGAAATCCCGAGACCTTCGTCAGGCACAGCTATCCCTTAAAGTAAGGTTTAGCACCTTGAGACATCCATTTAATAATGCTTTGATTAAATATATGAGATCTAGGGATATGGGTGGGTCATGAAAGAAGAATACTCTATTTTCAAATGGAAACTGAGTCCCACACAACAGAATTAAAGGAGAGTGGTGTTTATAAAAGGAGGGGACTTATAAATATGCAATATTACTCCTATTTATTTATTTTTTTGTGCTGAGGAAGATTTGCACTGAGCTAACATCTGCTGCCAATCTTCCTCTTTTCGTATGTGAGCCACTGCCAGAGCATGGCCACTGCCAGACAAGTGGTATAGATCCGTGCCCAGGAACCGAACCCGGCCCACCAAAGTGGAGCATGCCAAACTTAACCACTAGGCCACCGTTGCTGGCCCATACTCTTTTCTTTTTTTTTTTTTGGTGAGGAATATTAGCCCTGAGCTAACATCTGTGCCAATCTTCCTCTATTTTGTATGTGGGTCACTGCCACAGCATGGCTGATGGATAGTGTAGGTCCATGCCTGGGATCTGAATCCATGAACCTGGCAGCCAAAGTGGAGCATGCTGACCTTAACCACTATGCCACAGGGCTGGCCCTGGTCTATACGTCTTTTATTTTTTTTTGTGAGGAAGATTAGCTCTGAGCTAACGTTGGTTGCGAACTCTCCTCTTATTGCTGAGGAAGACTGGCCCTGGGCTAACACCTGTGCCCATCTTCCTCTATTTTATATGGGATGCTGCCACAGCATGGCTTGACAAGTGGTGCATCAGTCTGCACCCAGGATCGAAACTACAATCCCTGGAGCACCAAAATGGAGTGCTCAAACTTAACCATTATGCCACCGGGCTGGCCTGGTACTCTTTTAATACTGAATCTTCTCTTCATAAGAGGTCTGCCTATGCAAAGATAGAGCAAATGAGGAAAGATAGGCTTCAAGGTACATTGATGAACTACATGAAACCAAATTATTCAGGCAACACAGGATAATGATCACTAGGAGAAGATAATAAAAGAAAACTGAGTCTTACAATAGTCCCAGTTTACTGATTAAAAACAGTTTCCAGGCTTCAGCACAATGAAGAGAACCCAAACACTGGTCTTGATGAGTTGAAGAGACAGAGTTTAGAGTTAGGCAAGGCCAAGTTAGCTTGAAGCTGAGTGAGGGGCAAATACTAGAGACTAATTCCATAGATTGTTCCAGAGATCTGCAGAGTGGTCCCCTTCAATCCAAACTGAGTATTTTTCTGCACATTCATGTGAGGCATTCAGTACTCGAGAAGGAAAACCCAGAAATGAATAAATAGAACAATCCACAAAGCTTACACAGGGCCAAAAGTTCATCTTTCCACTAGCCAGAGTCAAAAGACCTCTTAACGCAGGGAGCAATGTGTGTAGTCCTTTGAAGAATATGACTTCAGCAGTGGAGTCATATTAGCTTCTCTGGACTACTCTTAGAAAATCAAAGAACTCAAAAGGAGTAAACTGAATCCAAATAATTTTAAGCACATTCATGAATAAAGACCATCAATACTTAAAGAAATATGACAAAATCCAGAATAACAAATCTATGAAGCAGGAAAATATAACTCATAACCAGGGGAAATTATAGTCAAAAGAAACACATTGAAAATAGAGAGAAAGAAAACTGCAGACCAGCATATTATTAATATTTTCCATATGTCAAAACAAATAGAGAAAAGTATGGGCAGCAATTTAGAAGTTCTAAATAGAACTTCTAGAAATGAAAAGTACATTATCTGAAATGAAAACGACACTATATGAGATTAACAGCAGATTAGATACTGCAGAACAAAAGTTTAGTGGACTTAAAGACATAATAATGGGAACTATCCAAATGAAACAAAAAGAGAAGAAAAAGTGAATGAGGTCTCAGTGAGCTGCAGGACAACCTGAAGTGGATGGACATATATGTAACTGGAGTTCCAAGACAAGAGGAAATGGAGAAGAAAAAATATTTGAAGATACATGATGGCCATAATTTTTCCAAATTTGTTAAAACCATTAACCCCAGGACCCAGATGCTCAACAAACCCCAAGCACAAGAAACCTGAAGAAAACCACAACAAAATACACCATAGTCAATTGAATAAACCCCAAAACAACAACAACAGCCAAACATTTATAAATGATAGTCTTAAGGGCATCCAGAAGGAAAAAATAAATATAACATACACGAGAAGATATAGAAATGATAGCAGACTTGTCACCAGGAACCATAAAAGCCAGAACACACTGGAATGACATCTTTAACACAGTGAAAGAAGACATTTGTAAACCTAGATTTCTACACCCAACAAAAAATCTGTCAAAAATAAAGGTGAAATATTGACTTTTTTTTTTCCCAGTCATACAAAAGGTGAGAGAATTCACCATTACAAGACCAGTATTACAAGAAACATTATAGGAAGTCTAGTCCTTTAGGATTAAAGAAAATCATACCAGATGGAAATTTAAATATATCATAATTAACCAAGTAACCATGAATATAAGTAAATAGACTACATGTTCTCTTCAGAAGAGGAACTGGGGTGGATGTTGTGAGGTGTTTGTGTAGTGGTAAGTGTCCTGATTACATGAAAAAGCGTTTGAATTGCAAACAACTTAAACATGGAGCCCTGTAATCAATAAAATTTTGGGCAAGACACATAATTGTTTTTTTTCTCCCGTGGACATGTTACAACTCACATATAAATCAAGTATTCTTGAGTCCACATTGTCTTACCTATAGTTAATATCAGAATTGTTGCAAAGAGGAACTCTGCATTGAAAGATAGATGGGCATACTCATCTACCTTAAAGCTTTCTTCTCTGTTCTTTCTGCTAATTTATGTCATGAAAAATGATCTATTTTATTCAGCTTGTGTAGGAGAGGGGAGCAATAGAACTATAGAACAAAATACAAGTGATGTAAGCATTGACAATATAACTAACAATCAAGAGATGGAAAGGAAGGGAAGTGAGAGGAATTGTAGTATAAGCTAACTTCCTTTCTTTTAATAGCAGAGCCTCACAATAATAAAGTTGATAACTATATTAACTTATTCCATCTGTAATATTTTTGCTTGTGTTATTTTTTGTTTTAATTTAGAAGTCTGTTTCCTAGAAGGTTACCTGATATGGTGAGAACATGCTTCCTAGTATATCAATAGCTCTTTGTTTCCTTCTTTTTTGTCTCATTTTTCTAAAATCAAATAAAATTATTTTAAATGAAATAGTATATCTAAGAAAATCACTTTAAATACTTATGCATACATATAAATTGAAACATCTATCAATCCAGCCTTCGATCCCTTCTCCTATCTTTGTATCTACGTAGAAAAATATTTGGTTAGATCTTATCAGTATTAACTATGGCAATTTCTGGATATTGAAAGTTGTGAAAATTATGTTTATATACCTTTTTAAAATCTTACTTTATCGTTTAATTTTTCAAAATAATCAGGATATGTCATTTTTATTTCAAAACACTTTATGGCTTAAAATGTCATTTAAAATTTATCCAAATTTTCTGTGAATAAACTAGGGTTTAAACTTAGAAAGATTTAGTATTTTGTGTAATAAGAATAATACAGATCAGAATATTTCTAAAGAACATTGACACCTCTTGATTTAATTTCTTTGATTTTAGACATATTAAAGGAAATACATTAAACAGAAAAAGTAAACACCTCGATGTGCAAACATATTCATTTTTTAAAGTAAAGATTAGAAAACAATAAATTATCTAACAATAAGGTAATGGTTAAACAAATGATGAAACATTAACTGAATGGAATATAATCTGATCATAATATTTATGTATTATATAAACCAACATGAAAATGCTTGGTATAATTTTAGAGAGAAACTAGGAAATAAAATTTTATATACCAAATGTTCACAACTATAGAAACATGCCTAAATTACTAGATGAGAACACATCAAAACAGTCACATTCTTGGGATGATTTGGGGTTATTATTTTCACTTTTATACTTTTAACTCTTTTATATTTTATAAATTTGCTCTCATGTCCATTTATTTTTTGCCACAAGAGCGAATATAAACTATTTTTAAAATAAGTATGCGTGTATAAAAATGAGGACTGGATAATACGTTTCTTCGGTAAATATCTACTGATCATTCACTTTACAAGTTAGCTTGTTCTCTCTTTGGAAGGCAGAGAATAGACATAGGGAGTGGGGAGAATAAGGCAGGTCAAGTTTGATAGAAAGGAGGAAGGGAGAAGAAACACATTACAAGAAGCTCTTTTACCCCTTCAGGAAGTTTAGCTCTGCTTTCCTTGTGAACTTATTTAGCTCGACATCGACTCACTATGAGTCCCTCTTAGAACTGAGTCCCATCCCTGTCATCTACTTCCTCATTTTTTTTCTTAGGGATCTGGATAATTTAAGCAGACACAGCATTCCTTGCTGACAGGCCAATCTGGTGCTTTCCACACTTACAAGATCCAGAATATCCCTTTTTCCAATACGTTTCCTTCCATCAATATCCATTCCTACCTTATTGAAGACACTATTTCTGACCATTGTTGGACTATATCCTGCTGTTCTCTTGGATAATGTGCTCCATCAGGATGCAGGTATCTGTTCAAAATTGACATCTAAGGGGGATGATGGAACTAACCAGCAAATGGTCAGTCAGACTCTAGGTAACAGAGTTCTTACAATTAATTAATCAAAGACCTGTAGCAATTAATAATGTTTAAACTAAAGTAAGTAAGCAAAAGTCAGAATGTGTTAGTGAGAGAGAGAAAGAGAATTTTTAACACATAAGAACTAGCTGTGAGATTACCCAGCCCAGTGGTTCTCAACAGCCGTGTTCTGATAGATTAGTTTGTCATAATCAGTTGATAGGGTGTTGCATTTAATGTGATTTTGCATGATACAATTTTACATTAATTAGAGCAGATAATTAAAGCATATTGCTGTTTTCATTCTCTTGAATTCCACTATGGTCCCTTATCTGGTAGAGAAGTAGAAAAGTTTTCAGCCCCAGAATTTCAGCTCTCAAGAGTAATATGTTATGGTGAGCATGTGAATGGCTTTCATTAGGCGAGTTACTGATAAATCAACATTGAGAAGGGCAGATCTATACAAAGCTTCTTTTTCTACTAAGGAATAAAACTAAATTTTGGAAAGGAAAAGGGACTTTTCCAAGGTCACAAAGCAAGTTAATTTCAGAATTTTTTCCTCCCAGCTCTTTGAATTCTCTCTACTCCACCTTCATGCAACATTATTGGGATTTGATCCAAAGCATTCAGTATATGATGGGAAGTTCAAACCTATGGCAATGGCCTCTGCGAGGGGCAGGGGCCTCTGTTTGTGTACACATTTTAAGTTAAGGAGTTACAACTAAATTGCTTTCAAAGAGGAAAAGCATTGCTCCCCTCTAGTGTCTTTCATTTATTCTTGACTTGCCTTTTGTAGCTTCCAGATGCTGCAAAATGAAAAAAAAATGTGCAAAATGGTTCACATTAATGATGTGCCATGTATACTTTTCAACTACTCTTAAGGATAATATCCTTGAGAAACAAAGCCTTTATCTTCAGAGAGTGAGCAATGGGAAGCTGTGAAACCCCTAAGTTAATATTATAATATATTTTTCACAAATCACATCGAAAAAATCTCAACCTCTGATTAGCCTAAATATTGAATTAGTTCTGAAAATGTGATAGAGAAAAATAGTTAACACATGGAATTTTCTGACAGATAATCTGTTATCTACAGAAATTTTTATTGATGTCCCTGAAGCTGCTGGGATGATGAACCATTTACCAAATCTAAAGTCTATATGGTTTCTCACGAGCAGATGGCAAGAGAATGCATCAGTTGAGACAATTCCCGGTACCCCAGTGACATTTATTTTAAAAATAATAATTGTTTATGAGGCTGCTGCAGTAATTTTAGATTTTAAACAAGATTTTAAAATATGCTAATTTTAGTAGACTGTTAATGTGACTTGCTACTTCAGGCACAGTGTGTGTGTTTTTTGAAAATTTATTTAATACCAAATATAAAGTAATACAGTTTAAAAAAAAAAACTAAGGTGATTCTATAGCTAAGCATCTTGTCAGTTAGCAGCTGTTAAGCAAGTTACCTAACCAGTCTGAGCTTCTGTTTACTCATCTCTACATGGATAGAATTTAGTTGAAATTTGGGAAATCTTCCCAATATAAAGAAATGTTTATTACTGAGAAGAGGGTCTTATTTTTTTTTATGTGGGGAGAACATAGCACAGTTTCGATATAAATAAAAAGATCAAACAGAGAATGTACATGGTTTCTGTGAATGTGTTTATGAAATATATGTAACTGTTAGGTGAGATGAGTTCATCGTTGAGATCAATGGCTTAATGTGAATCATTGTGTCAACAGGTTTTTGCTAAGAATGGTTCTATACAGAAATTGAGTTTTAATTTCCTGTATAGGCCTCAAGTAGTCAGATTGATTAAGGGGTGAGAAAGTTCCTTCTCGGCACTTGGGGGAAGGCTAATTATGACTGTTGGTAAGAAGATTTCCTATGGGGAGTGTGACTATTAGAAGAATAATGGGAGGCCAGTGAGATTTCCTGCAGAGGATGACGCATGGAAGAGTCTACCTTGACATTTCTTAGCAGGAAAACAGGAGTGAGATGAAATACTGTTGTTGCATCTTTACTATGTCCTACACACTATGGTTGACACATTACAAACATATATTGTTTCATTTTTCAAACCACCCATGATGTACTGACAATAACACAAACACTAATGAGGAACAGTTTTAAAGCACTTTTTTCCAGGCACTTATATAAGAAATTATGCATTCAATATTCTCTATGGCTCTATGTGATAACCTAATTTAGAGATGAGGGAAAGGCCTTATCAAGGAAACAGATTTTATAAATGGTGGAACCAGAATTTGAACTCAGAAAGTTTATTTCCAGAGTATGTGTTCTTAACCACAAGCTATAATGCCTTTTCAGTAGGCAATATTATCTCCCTCTTGTATTAGTGGTACTGAAGTTCATAGAAGTTAAGTAATGTGCCCCATATCACACAACTCAGAAATGGAAGAGTTGAAATTTGAACTCAGAACTGTCAGTCATCAAGCCAACTCCCTTTCCCTTGTGAACTTTGAAAGAGAGTCTCTGCAGTAAGCTTTATAAGGATGTACTAAAGGAGAAAGCCATTTCAGAGGTAGTTTTTTGAATGTTTTGACCTATCTTTCCAAACTTATGACCTCACTGCTACCTCAAATACCATATCTTGATTTCCAACTTATCACTTATATTCCAACAAACCAGATCTTTTCATCCATGGACCATCCTCCCTATAAAGCCCTTCTTGCCTTTCATTTTAAGGCCCAACTTTTCTTGTATGTCTTTTCTAACCACCTCGGTTATAATCTTATCTTTCCCCTCTTAATCTTTAACGCTTGCTATTTACCTAAGACCATTAGTGAGCAGGCTAACCAACCATTTATGTATGGGGTCTTCCCACCAACCACTCTATGTTTATGTCTTTTCTTTCTCACTTAATTCAACTATAAATAAAATCCAGACACTCTTTATCTACATTAAAATGAAAGATATTCAAAGTACACTAGCTGGCAGAGTCAAAGGCTTTATTCAGCCTTTTGGACATTCTTTTTTATCACGATCATAGTGTTTGGTAGGCCAATACTCCTTCTTGAGGAATATAAATGCTGATGACACTCAAAGACAGTCTTCTCACTTTCAATCATCAGCGTCTTGAAGTCACTTTCAGAAGGAGCTGTCTTTGCCTCTCAGATGGCTTTGGTGATATGTAATCAAGGGAGAATCAGATCTGACTTATACACGAACACGCACAACAATATCCACACAACTAAGACAATTTATATATATAAATATATATTTATTATATAATTATAATTATTATATATTAAATAGAATATAATTATACATTATTATGCAATGATATATAAAATAAATATATACTTTCATGTATTACTTATATAAATTTATATTATATATACAAAAATTGCCCTCATTTTTTTCAAAAAGAAAAAAATCATTATAAATATTGAGGCATCAGGACCAGTTTATATTCTGAAGTCAGAAACATGCACCTCACATGAGATTTAACTTTTCTTTTATAGTAAATTTTCTGTAGCTGGTGAGCCACTGTTCATGTCTACAGTAAGCTACATGTGTGATTGCTTTATCAATGATCAAAGTTCAACATGTTCTCTCTCACACACACACACACACACACACACACATTTATTAGTTGAAGCTACCAGAAACAAAAGCAGATTGCTTCTCTACCCCCAAGATACCCATTTTGACCACTGATTTCCCTGAGTACTGACAGGGATTGAGACTGTGAGTCCAAACATCCAGCTCTGTTAATTGGGTTTTCTTTGATTCATATCAGTTCTTTTGACATTTTTAATATGGCTACATGAATGGATTTTTATATAGTTGAAACTATTCTATACTTTTCTACAAAGGCAAGGTGCTGCTGTCTGAAAAGGTGATTAATCTAGTTGTGTTGTCTATTTTTCTAGAGGACAATGCCACTTTTTCCATTTACATGGAGTTGACCGGGGTCAGGAATCATCTATCAACTTCCATATAAATGGTCCTAGGAAGGTAAAATTGGAAGGACAAATGAAACACTTTAGAGATATCCAGAGACATACATATTACAGAAATGGTTGCTTTCACAAGATCTTGACATCATATTATTTATGAGTGTGTGTGTTTGTGTTGAGTGTGTGTGTATGTGTGAAGATAGAAGGGATTAGAGGACTAGTCAAGTCCTTTATTCATTTGTTCACATAAAGAAAAGATAAAGAAAATTAACTACATGTTTCCTTGGACCATTCTATTCTTGGTCTCCCAGAGACAAAGCACATTGGGGAAATAGAGGCGGTTTAATAAATATGCTTTTGCCAGGTCTTGCAGAAGAAACTAACAAAGAAACTATATGGAGGAAAAGACCAAAGCATGTAATTTCTATAAACCACAGGAGATCTTTTCATTAGCCTCCTCTTTGGTTCTTAATAGTTTTCCAGATGCATCTGGGGACTGTGTGATGATTATCTCTGTACAATTGCTCTGCCTCTTTATTGACACACAGAACTTCAATCTGACTGGCTGAAGAGGAAAATTCTATCTAATCTGCTTTATGTTATGATAAAGCCATTGCTGAGATAATGTTATGTTAAAATAAAATTGAATTCCAACCTCCTTTTAAGTATTCAAGTTGACATATTTCAAATATCACTGAAATTAGCTCCAAGCAACTCTTGCTTACCTGCAAGGATCAGTAAATGCTTAGGAAGACCCAGCACCTCTTTCTAGTATTGGTGCTAATGAAGTATGAAATAGACTAATTTTGTCTTGTTTCTTTGCCAGTTTTTTTTCTGCCATAGAATATCAGACATACAGAAATTGTGCCCCCCTCCCCAAAAATAGGCAATCTTTGCTCTACCATTTCTCCTTCTTTACAAATGTCTCATAAGGAAACACAACCACAAGCATCAGCACCAGCACCAGCACCAGCAGGGCCACCACCACCACCATCATTATATTTACATCTCCTGTCATCATTCTACTCTTATTGAAACTTGATTCATCCATTCTTTTCTCTCTCCAGTCTGTTCTCCACACTGAAGTTTGCTTGAGCTTTTTTGCCTAAAACTCATAAAGAGTTTTTCTTTACTCGAAAGATGAAAACCAAACCATTCCACGGCATGCAAGGCCCCTGAAGGGCCTGACTCTTGAATATTTTCAGCACCACATGCAGCACGATCACCTTCCAACTCTGCTGCAGCCAGTTTTTTTTTTTTTTTCAATTTCCACCCCTGTTCCAGGCTCTCTTCTGTTTGGGGGCCTTTTCACATCCTGTTTCCTCTTTCTGAAGCAACCTTACCTACATTCTTCACCTAAATAACTTCTCCTATTTTTATTTAGATCTCATCTCACTTCTCACTTTCATAGGAATACTTGCCCTTCTTATTAACATTAACATGAATTGGAGGTGAACCAATAGAACACTCTTGTATTGTTGTTGGTAAACTAGAAGCATTTCACATTTTTATTTATTATTCCCCCCACTAGGTTATGTCATCTCTTATGTCATCATAAACAACTCAATATCAATTATTTCATTACAATTTTGATGTAGTTATTTGTTATTTGGTTAGTGTATATCTCCATGATTAGATTCATGAAGAGAGGGGTAATTCTGCATTCAGTGTACAGTATTTGGCATGTAATACATACAGAGCAAGTTATTAAATGCTATAGAGCATTATTGTATGTCAGGCAATGTCTAAGGTGTTGCATATATTATTTATTTTATCTCTACAAAAAAGTAGTAGCTTTAGGTATCATCACATCATTTTATAGTTGATTGATAAAATAGCAGGCCCAAAGTCACATAGCAAGTAATATAATCTACCTTTTATTCATATTCACTACTCTAAGATATATCCAAGTCACCACAATCTCTTGCCTAGGTTTCAGCAATTAACTCTCTCTATCTAATCTGACACTCAAAAAACTCCAAAAAACAAAACAAAAACTCTCCACATATTAACATACAGGGTGTGGTTTATAAAGGTTAAATTCAATAATATCACCCTCTTCCTTAAATTCCTCCAAAGGTTTCCCATCTTCCTTACTTTGCAATCCAAAATCCTTGGATTTCTGCAATATGTCAGCATAGCTACTGGCAGACTATTCATCTTGCAGATAATATTTATACACTGTGAACCAAATTTGAACTTACACACTCACATACACACAC
The DNA here is from genome assembly GCA_031878705.1 of Tapirus indicus. Classification (NCBI taxonomy): domain Eukaryota; kingdom Metazoa; phylum Chordata; class Mammalia; order Perissodactyla; family Tapiridae; genus Tapirus; species Tapirus indicus. The sequence goes on along the minus strand of CM062927.1, from coordinate 22,280,114 downwards.
ACAGAGAATTATTTGAAGGTAATGGAAAATGAAAAGAAAAAGGAAAAGATAGAAAGGTTTTCAAATGTAGAAAAAGAAGAAATACAGTAACTGATAATTCCATTTATATGCTTGTTACTTGACGGTAGTCAACACTGTTCTGGATGCCTAAAATTCAAGCAGAAAAATCACCACATTACTGAATCGAGGACTAAGAGAATAAAGTCTGGAGCTTTCAGAGTAACTGTAAAGTAGAGAGAATATCCTAGAAAGTAGCAGTCCACAAATGTGGCATTCCAAAATCTGAATATAAACATTGCTCAGATCCTTGTATAACACCTGAACTGTGACTGCACTAGACAGACACCAAAGAACCAGAAGAAACTGACAGGTGAAAAGATGAAAGAACTGATCAGAGATTTCAACTGCTGCTCACTGCAGGAAAGATAGATTTTGGAGTTTTGAGTCCAGCCAAGTTAACTGCCTGATCGAACGAAAATCAGTAGTATCTGAAGGAAGGTGACAGAATCCAGATTCTCTAAAACATTCCATCTACAATGTCCACAATATAATTAAAGTGAATATGCATGTGAAGAAGTAGCAAAATGTTCTCTTCAAGAGAACAAAATAGTCAATAGAAATGACACCAAGGTACTCTAGACGTTGTAATTTGCGGAAAAGACTTTTAAAACAGCTAACATCAATATGTTCCATACATAAAGAAAAGCATAGTTGTAATGAATGAGTTAGTGGGAAATATCAGCAGACAAAAATAAACCACAAAAAGGAACAAAATAGAATTTCTTGAACTGAAATCTACAATAACTAAAAAAGAAAAAAAAATATTGCATGGGCTCAAAGGCAAAATAGGTATGCCACAAGAAAGTGTCAATTAACTTGAAGATAGAATAACAGAAACTATTCAATTATCATGAGAAAAGAGGAAAAAATGAAGACAAATGAACAGAGCCTCCTAGACATGTGGGCCTATATCAAGTAATTTAAAATATTCAAAATTGATTTCACAGACTAAGAAGAAAGAATGAATGGGGCAGACAAAAGTATTAGAAGAAATAAAGGCCGCAAATTTCTAAAATTTAATTATAAACATAAAGTTAAAAATCAAAAAAACTCAGGAAATACAAAATAGGATAAATACAAGGAAAACGAGATTTAGACACATCATAGCCAAAATGATGAAAACCAAGATAAAGATAAATTTTAGAAGGAGATAGTGTCTTTTCAACAAACGGTGTGGGAAAAATTGAACATCAATACCCGTAAATGAACTTCAGCCTGAACCTTATACCTTATACACAGATTAACTCAAAATAGGTCATAGATATAAATGTAAAATTTTAAATGCATCTCTTAGAACAGATTATAGGAGAAAATGTTAATGACCTTGGCCTAGGCTAAGACTTCTTAGATATAACACCAAAAGCATGACCCATAAAAGAAAAGAAAAATAGAGAAATTGAACTTGGTAATAATTAAAAGTCTTTGCTCTCTGAAGACTCAGTTAAGAAGATGAAGAAATGAGCTGCTGACTGGAGAAAGTATTTGTAAATCATGTTTCTAACAAAAGACTTGTTTCCAGACTACATAAAGAACTCTTTACACTCAACAGTGAGAAAACAACTAAAAAAAAAACAAGCAAACAAAAACTTTTAGAAAATGGGCTAAAGACTTGTTAAACACTGCACTAAAGAAAGTATGAAAATGGCAGATAAATGCACGAAAATATGCTCAACATTTTTGACCATTGGGAAATTCAAAAACCACAATGAGATATCACTACAGACGTATTAGAATGCTAAAATAAAAATAAAATACTGCTAATACTACATGGTGGTGAGGATGCAGAGATACCAGGTCTCTCATAAGTGGCTGGGGTGAAAGTAAAGTGGTATGTCTACTCTGGACATCTGGTTTGCAGTTTCTCCAAAAGCTAAACAAATAACATATGTCTCAGCAATTTCACTACTGAATTACGTATCCTAAAGAAATTAAGACTTAAATTCACACAAAAATCTGAACCTGACTGTTCATAGAAGCTTTATTTATAATATCCCAAACTGAAAACAACCCAAATGTCCTTCAACAGGTGAATGTTGCAACAAATTCTAGTATATCTATACAGTGGACTACTAGTCAGCAATAAAAAAGAGCAAACTATTGATATGAGTAACAAACTGGATGGATGTTAAGGGCATTATATTAAATAGAAAAAGCAAACCTTAAATAGCCACATACTGTATATTTTCTTTTATATAATATTTTTACTATAAAAAGTTATAGAAATATAGAAGTTATACATACAGACATATATTAGTTTCCTGAGCCAGATGTAAAATATTACCACAAATTTGGTAGCTTAAATCAACAAAAACTTATTCTCTTATAGTTCTGGAGGTCAGAATTCTGAAATTAGTATGACTGAGCCAAAATCAAGATGTTGGCAGGGCCACACTCCTTTAGAAACTGTAGGGAAGAATCTCTTTCTTACCCACCTCCAGATTCTGGTGGTTGCTGGTATTCCTTTGCTTGTGGACATATTACTCAAATCTTCATGGCCAGAATTGTTAAATTTTTCTCTGCTCCATATTCATATTGATTTTTACTCCATGTGTGTCAAATATCCCACTGTCTTCCTCTTATAAAAATGCATGTCATTACCTTTAGGGTCTATTTGGATAATCAAGGATAGTCTCCTATCCCAAGGTCCTTAACTTAGTCACACCTGCAAAGACCCTTTTTTGTCATATAAGATAATATTCACAAGTGACAGGGACTAAGATGTAGCTTTTTTTTGGAGGACTATTTGTCAGTCTAGCAAAACATACATAAAAATGAAAGTGCATGAGAAAAATCATGAAATCTGAGTAAGATCGGATTGTAAATGTCAATTTCTGGTTTTGATAATGCATTATAATTATGTAATATTCTACATAACCTTTTCAAAACTGTGTGATAGGCACATGAGATCTCTCTGTACTATTTTTTCAACTTCCTGTGAATTTATCATTATTGCAAAACAAAAAGTATCAAAAAAAAAAGAGCTAGAATATACAAACATTACATATAAGTGATACATGACACAAACAATGGCTGACATGGGTCAGTGGATGCCAGAAGACAACAGAATTACATCTTCAAAGAGTAAAAGGAAAAAAATATAAACTCAGTTGTCTATATATAGCTAAATATCCTTCAAGATTGAAAGCAAAATAATGATATTTTCAGATAAACAAAAACTATGATTATTTATTGCCAATAGACTTGCACCATGTGGCAGGTGAAAGAGAAAGGATACAAGATGGAAATTCAGATTTACAAGAAGAAAGAGCACCACAAATATTTAATATGTAGGCAAATGTCAAATGTTATATATTTTATTCTTTTAATCACTTGAATGATGCAGAATTATTTTAACTAAGATTATGACTCTACACTGTGAGATTTATAATGTAGTTAGATGTAATAGATATGACAAGAGAATAAATGATGGATAGAAGAGAATACATAGAATCACACAAGAATTTTACAAGACTCTTTCATCTTATGTGAAGTAATACAATATAAAATATTTTATAATGTGATAAAGTATACATATTGCAATCCCCAGAGCAAATATACATACAATGGAATACTACTCAGCCATGAGAAAAGACAGAACTTTCCCATTTGCAACAACATTGCTGGACCTAGAGGGTATTATGTTGAGTGAAATAAGCCAGAGAGAGAAGGACAGACACTGCATGAATTCACTCATATATGGAATATAAATGAACACACGGATGGAGACAACTGATTGGTGGTGACCAAAGGGAAGGGGGGTTGGGGGTGGGCACAAGGGGTGAAGGGATACACCCACATGGTGACGGACAAACAATAATGTACAACTAAAACCCCATAGTGTTATAAACTATTAAGACATCAATAAAAATTTAATAAAATAAAATAAAATAAATTTTTAAAAAAGAAAAGAAAATAATAAAAAAATAAAAATAACTCAACAAGTTAGAGCTAAATAACTAAAAGGGAAAACCAAGAAAAACACATACACACGAATAAAATATGTTAAATAATCCATTTAAAAGGCAGAGATCATCAAATTGGATTAAAAAAAATCAAGACTCAACTACATAACATAATGCAGTCTACAAGATACACATTTTATATATAAGGATAGAAACCTTGAAAGTTAAAGAATGGGAAAATACATACATTGCAAACAGGAAGCATTAGAAACCAGGGGAAACTATATGAATTTCAGGGAAAATAGACGTCAAGACAAGGCATATATTCAGAGATAATGGAGATTGTTTCTTAATGATAAATGTATCAATTCACCAGGAAGACCTAACAAGCATAAATGTATAGGTGCAGAATTAACAATACATGAAGAAAAGCTGACAGAACTACATAGTTCAATAGATAAATCCCTAACCAGACATAGAGATGTTAACATACTTTTCTCAGTAATTGATTGGACAACAAGACAAGAAAATCAGTAAGGATGAACAATATAAACCATGTTTACCTGATCAACATTTCACCTAAGTAACACAGAATGTATATTTATTTCAAATGGGATAGAATGATAGCTAAATAGTCCTTATGTCAGGTCATATGATGTCTCAGCAAATTTCAAGACATTGTAATCTTACAGAGTATGCTCTCTGACAAAAATTGAATTAAATCAGAAATCTAAAATAGTACAATAAACAGAATATTTGCAAAGTGAAGAACATCCTTCTAAATAAATTATATTACAAAGAAGAAATAATACGAAAAAGTTATGAACTATTTTGAACAGAATGATAAGGAAAATAGAATGCATTTACAACTTGTGGAATGCAGCTAAGTAGCAAATGCTTAGAGAGAAATTTAGAGCTTTTAATGCTCACAATAGAAAAGAAGAAGTGTTTAAAATCAATGATCTAAGTTCTATTTTATGAGGCTATAAAAAGGAGCAGTTAAATCTAAAGGAAGTAGAAGGAAGAAAATTAATGATAAGAACTAAAATTAATAGACAACAAATGATAGAGAAAATTAACAAAGCCAAAAGTTGGATATTTTAAATAATGAAATTGATTAAACCCAGTGGAATAATGATCAAGTAAAAATGGCTTGAAAGTTGCCACTCCATTCTAACAAACAAAAAGACAAACTACCTGGAGAAATCAAAAACTCTTCTTAAATCTGTCAGAGAACTGAAGTTACAGAGCATGCTGCTGTCTCCAAAACTGGAGAGACAGACAGAGGGAAACAGAATCACAATTTACCAGAGCAGAAACCCACAAGCAGAAACTTCCACAGGAACTAGTGCCGGGTACATCATGTCTGCATTTCAACAAAAAAGTATAAGACATACTAAAAGACAAAAACACAGTTTGCAGAGGCTGAGCAAGAATCAAAACTAGAGTGAGATGGCAGAGATATTGGACTTATGAAATCAGAAATTAGAAAAAAATCACCCTATGATTAATATGCTAAGGGCTTTAAAGAAAAAGTAGACAACAAGCTAGAACAGATGGATAATGGAAGCAAAGAGATGAAAATTCTAAGAACCAAAATGAAATGCTACAGTTCAAAAACACTGTAACAGAAATGAAGAAAGCCTTTGTTGGGCTTATTCCTAGTGGACATGGCAGAGTAAAGGATTTCTCAGCTCGAGGATATGACAACAGAAACTTCTAAAACTAGAAAACCAAGGGAAAAAAAGACTTAAAAAACACAACAGAATATCCAAGAACTGTGGGACAACTACAAAAGGTGTAACACAGGCACAATGGGAATACCAGAAGGAGAAGAAAGAGAGAAAGGAATAGAAGCAATGACAGAGAATTTCCCCAAATTAATATCACACACCAAACTAAAGATGCAGGAAGCTCAGAGACACCAGGTAGGATAAATGCCAACAACAACAACAAAAAAAACAACTACATGTAGGTATATCATATTCAAACATCAGAAAATCAAATAAAAAGAAAAAAATCTTGAAAGAAGCCTGAGGAAAAAAACAAAGATAAGAATTACAAAGATAAGAGAAACAAAGATAAGAATTACATCTGACTTCTTCTCAGAAACAATTCAAACAAGAAGAGAGCAGAGTGAATATTTAAATTGTTGAGAGAGGGGAAAAAGCACTAATCTAGAATTCTGTATCATGCAAAATTATCCTTCAAAAGTGAAGGAAACATAAAGACTTTCTCAGACAAAAAAAAAAAAAAAAAAAAAGAGGCAATTTGCTGCCAGTAGACCTGACCTGAAAGAAATGTCAGAAGTTCTTTAGAGAAAAGGAAAATAATATAGGTCAGAAGCCCAGATCTATGTAAAGAAAGAAGAACACTGAAGAAGGAATAAGTGAAGGGAAATAAAACATTTATTTTTTCTTGTTCTTAATAGATCTAACCAGTAACTGTTCAAAATAATAACAGCAGCAATGTATTCAATTATGTATGCTTATGTATATATCTTATGTATATGTGTGTGTGTGTATATATATATATATACACATGCTTACATATATGTGAAATGAATGACAGCAAACATACAAAAGAAGGGATGAAGGAATTAGGATGATCTTGTTATTATAAGGTACTCACACTACCAGTGAAGTGGTATCATGTTATTTGAAAGTAGATTTGGATTAGTTGTAATCAGAGTTAAATGTATCTTGCAAACTTCAGAGCAATCAATAAAAAAAGTTTAAAAAAAGTACAACTGATATTCTAAGGAAGGAGAGAAAATGGAATCATACAAAATGCTCAGTTAAAACCACAAAAGGCAGAAAAAGAGTGGAAGACAAAAATAGGAACAAAGGACAGGTGTAACACAAAGAAAACAGTAATGAATGTGGTAGAACTGATTCAACTCTATTAATAATCACTTTGAATGTCAATGATCTACAAGCACCAAGAAAGAGACAGAAATTGTCAGACTGTGTCAAAAAACATGATCCTACTATATATTGTAAAGAAATCCATTTTAAACATAAAGACACACATAGATCGAGCAGGGGCTGGTTAGGTGGTGTAGTGGTTAAGTTCACAGGCTCCACTTCGGAGGCCCAGGGTTTGTGGGTTCTGGGGTTTGAGGGGTTCAGATCCCCAGTGTGAACCTACACTCGACAGCTTGTCAAGCCATGCTGTGGCAGCATCCCACATACAAAATCGAGGAAGATTGGCACAGATGTTAGCTCAGGGACTATTTTCCTCAAGCAAAAAGAGGAAGGTTGGCAACAGATGTTAGCTCAGGGCCAATCTTCCACACCAAAAAAAAAAAAAAGTAAATGAGTGGAGAAAACATACCATGCTAACAGTGATCAGAAGATGGCAGAAATAGCTATATTAATTTCAGACAGAACAGACTTCAATGTAAGGGAAGTAATAATTTTCTTTACATTTCATGCAATTTTCCATTTCCTATAGCATCATTTATGTGCAAGGATGGTCTTTAATTGTCATGTACTACTAAGGGATAAAAGTTTTCATCTTGTCCAACTTTTTTGAGAGATTTTGGTGTTCATCACTTGATGTCTGCATCCTCCTGTTCCTTGACTTGCTTTTAATCCTCTGATCCACGCCTGGAGTAGCCTTACTATATTAGCAAACAACCACGTTTACCCATCATACAATGAGAATACAAAACATGTATATGCATGAATACCTACACACATAAGTACATACACACAAAGACACATGAGGGCACACACACACACATTGGCAACAACTGACAGAGCAAACATGATCTCTCCAAAGATCTCATGTAGCTCCATTTTGAATGGAGGAAGAGAGTTGCTGGTTATTTGCTGAAGAAAGAGAGAGAGGCAGTCATTTATTTGATGTCAAAAAAAATCTGTCACTTGTTTTATTCTGTCTTCTGCCTCAAAAGAACGCTCTTCTCTGCTTTGCGTATTCACATCAGTGAGTCTTGAAGCACTGGCTTGTGGTGGTGGAATGATGGTTGGTGGTTTCTGCTCCCCTCCTTGTCTCACTTCAACTCAAATCTGCCTTCTCATTTCATACGGGGCTGGGTCACAGAAAATCTTGGAGGCTGATCTGCCACATCTTACCTCAACTGGTGCTACATCCATGACATTCTGTGGCATTGACTTTTTTCATGCCATGGTATCTGGATACCATTAGATTTCATCTTTGTCAGCAATTCTAGATCTTGACACTTATTTCAGGGAAATTTCTATCATGCTTCTGATATGAGGAATTCTAGGTCAACTCTCAAGCTCCTCTCATCCTTCTTGTGGTCCAATTTCTCTGTTTTTCAAAGACCATTTTTGTTTATGGCTGATAGCCATGGATTCCTCCTTCCCTAATTTCATTGCTAACAGAGGATTATTTTCCATTCTGTTTTGTTATTGTTTTTGCATACTCTGATGATAGTCCTATCATTGTTCTTGGTTTGGCTGAATTATATAGGAAAGAGGAGTAAAAATGCACTCACACTGTCATCTTTAACTGAAAAATCAGAGCTAAGTTGTTTTATCAGATGCACTATTTCAGTCCATCCTCAAAGCAATCCTAAACAATAGGTATAGCTAATCTCATTCTGCAGGTGAGAAAGCTGAAGTCCAGGGAGCTAAAGTAACATGGTGAAGGTCTATCATTGGGAGATGGCAGAGGTGGGCCTTGGTGCTAGGAGTTGTCTACTATGAGGCCATAAAAGCGTATTATGTTAAATAATAATTAGGAAGGATAAATAAATTAAAACACTATAAAGAGGGGTTTTTTTTGGAATAATATAATTGCAAAGTCCTGATGATACAGGTATTTGGAGGTAGGAAAAGGAAATAAGTCATTTTCACTCATAAGGTAAAACATGGATGTAAGTTCTCCCACTACAACAGTGAAATTACATTGATTTTCAGGATGCTGAAAGATTTGTGATATATTCTCGTTACTGTGAACACTGAGGTAATGCCTGTGCTTTAAACACTTTTGATAGTACTTCAACATTCTGTAATGACACCAAATATACCTTTCAATAAGATTTTTTTGGTAGAATGAATCTCATTTGTCAGTGGTTTATTTCTGCCTCTTGGCAAATTACAAACAATATAACATTATTTAGCAAGTAAATTATTCGTTGTGAGTTAAGAAAATATCACTTTGTTTATTCATTTTTTTTGTGGGTGAGGAAGACCAGCCCTGAGCTAACATCTGTTGCCAATCCTCCTGCTTTTGCTGAGGAAGACTGGCCCTGGCCTAACATCCGTGCCCATTCTCCTCTGCTTTATATGGGACACCGCCACAGCATGGCTTGATGAGCGGTGTGTAGGTCCATGCCCAGGATTGAACCTGTGAACCCCAGGTCACCAAAGTGGAGCCCATGAACTTAACCACTGTGCCACTGAGCCAGCACCAAGAAAACATCACTTTAAAGAAGTTTATTTTTTACTATTTAAATATGCAGATATTATTATTTTAATATTAGGAGAGTTAGTTCAAATCATATGTTAAACTGTTCATTTTGAAATTTGAGCCTTACATGATATTAATTCTTTTTTAATCATTTTAACCATTTTTATGTGTACAGTTCAGTAGCATTAAGTACATTCACATTGTTGTGCAACCATTACCACCATCCATCTCCAGAACATTCTTCATTTTCCCAGATTGAAACTCTGTACCCATTAAACAATAACTCCCCATTCCTCCCTCCCCAGCCCCTGGCAACCACCATTCTGCTTTCTGTCTCCATTAATTTGACTACTCTAGGTACCTCATATAAATGGAATAATACAGTATTTGTCCTTTCAAGTCTGGCTGATTTCACTTAGCATAATGTCTTCAAGGTTCATCCAAGTCATTTTGTGTGTCACACACACACACATATGTATACATTCATCTGTCCGTGGACACTTGGGTTGCCTCCACCTTTTGGCTATAGTGGATAATGTTGCTATGAACATGAGTATACAAAGATCTATTTGAGTTCCTGTTTTCACTTCTTTGGGGTGTATACCCAGAAGTGCAATTAGTCAATCATGAGGTAATTCTATGTTTAACTTTTTGAGAAACCACCAAACTGTTTGCACAGTGGCTGTACTGTTCTACATTCCCACCAGCAGTGCACATCCAAGCTAACATGCGTTCTTTTCTGTTGTCTTTATTTTTTTTTATAGTAGCTATCCTAATAGGATATCCCTTTTTAATCAGAAAAGAAACACTGTCAGATTCTCATCTTAGAAAGGTCCATAACCTGCATTGTGGAGAGTAGATTGAACTGGATCAGGACTATCATAGAGAGGAAGACCATCAGAAACTTGTTGCAGTAACTCAGGTGAGAGATGATGGAACTCGAACCAGGATTTAGAAATAATTTCATGCTAGAGAGATTTACAAGATGGAATCTACCAAATTTGGTGAACAATTGGATATGAGGGAGGAAGGGAAGAAGAATCACGAATGATTTTCAGTTTCCTGGCTTGAGCAACTGATTGGGTGGGTAGATGGTAAGGCCAATCACTAAAATGGGGAAGATAGGAGAAGAGCTTTGTGCAAGCCAAGCTGAGGCACTGAGATTCCTGGGGAGGGGGGGGCATAACAGTGAAAGAGTGATATCCTCGGAGCTTTCTTGAAAGAATAAGGATGCTGGGTAATACATGACAATTACATTGAGGATAACAATACTGTTGGAGGTTATCTTAGAATGAATACTGAAGCATTTAGACTAAGCCCAGCGTGTATTTATTTGGAGAATTGTGCTGTGGGCAAAGCATGGAGCCAGGTACTCTCTCTCTCCTTCCCAAACCAGTGAGATATCCACAGAAGCAAATGTAGACATGGATATGGCCACAGTGTAAGGGAGAGCAGGACGGTTTGGGATGGTCTATACAAGACGTCCTCGCTAAGAAATTCTGAAAATGAGGATGTCATATGATGATTTACTGCCTTTTATTAGTTATTCTTCCCAACACTTTTAGGAAGGCTATTAGAACAAAGGTTCTAGAGGCTTATCTCTACCAGGAACGTTAACTCTCTAAGTCTTTTTAGTTTCCTTTTGTGATTTATTGCATGTTGATTTTTTTAAGAAGATAATCTCAAATACTATGAAGCATTATTCAATTAATGTTTCAGATGTACTCATGACTTGGTAAATGTATATGGTTCACATTGCTTTAAAGGGTATCTTAAAGGTTGACAGAGTAAAATTATGTACAGATGGAAGATCTTAAGGGCTTTCAATTGCTATTGCTCTTTGCACCTGTACCACAGATGAGCCCACTTGGTTGGTATTTTCTTTTATGCTTTTACAGTTTTTATTTGTTTATAAAGCACTTAAACCATAGAGAATATTTTAAAGAATCAATCAAATAGAAAAATGTAATTTTATCACCGTGCATTTGCCACTTACTTTCAGTTGTTCATATTCCCATTTCTCTTTTTCCACACGTTTTGTGATATAGTAGGTTCTCTTTCATCCCTTCTTCACGCTTTAAACTGTAATAACTCTTTCTAAAAGATTCATTATATCAATCACCTCTGTGTGTTTTTTTGCTCTTTAAAATTCTCTGTTTATCTTCTGATTGATCAAATTAAGATCATTGCAAAGATCACATTTAATGTATCCTGTTTTAATTCCACTTATCACCAAATATTAAGTAGTTTAAATAAATCTCATTTTATTTTTTAATTTCTATGCATTTTATTATTTTTTTTAATTGCAGTAACATTGGTTTATAACATTGTATAAATTTCAGGTGTACATCATTATACTTCTATTTCTGCATAGATTACATCATGTTCACCATCCAAATACTAATTACAATCTATCACCACATACATGTACCTAATCATCCCTTTCAACCTCCTCCTTCCTCCCTTCCCGTCTGGTAACCACCAATCCAATCTCTGTCTCTGTGTGTTTGTTTTTTGTTGTTTTTATGTTCCACTTATGACTGAGATCCTACAGTTTTTGACCTTCTCCCTCTGACATTTTGCTTAGCATAATACCCTCAATGTCTATCCATGTTGTGACAAATGGCTGGATTTCATCATTTCTTATGGCTTAGTATCATTCCATTGTGCACATGTACCACATCTTCTTTATCCATTTGTCCCTTGATGGGCACTTATGTTGCTCCCAAGTCTTGGCTATTGTGAACAATGCTGCAATGAACACAGGGGTGCATGTATCTTTACACATTGGTGTTTTCACGTTCTTTGGATAAATATCCAGCATATGGTAATTCTATTCTTAATTTTTTGAGGACTCTCCATACTATTTTCCATAGTGGCTGCACCAGTTTGCACTCTCACCAGCAGTGTATGAGAGTTCCCTTCTCTCCATGTCCTCTCCAACACTTGTTGTTTCCTGTCTTGTTAATTATAGCCATTCTGATGGGCGTGAGGTGATATCTCATTGTAGTTTTGACTTACATTTCCCTGATAGTTAATGATATTGAACATTTTTTCATGTGGCTGTTGACCATCTGTATCTCTTCTTTGGAGAAATGTCTGTTCAGGTCTTTTGCCCATTTTTTAATTGGGTTGTTAGTGTTTTTGTTATTGAGATGTATTAGTTCTTTATATATTTTGGAGATTAACCCCTTATCAGATATATGGTTTGCAATTATCTTCTCCCAATTATTAGGTTGCCTTTTCACTTTGTTGATGGTTTCCTTTGCTGTGCAGAAACTTTTTAGTTTGATGTAGTGCCATTTGTTTATTTTTTCTATTGTTTCCCTTGCCCAGTTAGACTTGGTACTTGAAAACATGCTGCTAAAACCAATGTCAAAGAGCATACTGCCTATGTTTTCTTCTAGAAGTTTCATGGTTTCAGTTCTTACATTCAAGTCTTTAATCTATTTTGAGTTGATTTTTGTGTATGGTGTAAGACAATGGTCTACTTTCATTTTTTTGTGTGTGGCTGTCCAGTTTTCCCAACACCATTTGTTGAAGAGACTTTCTTTTCTCCGATGTATGTTCTTGGCTCCCTAGTCAAAAACTAGCTGTCCATAAATGTGTGGGTTTATTTCTGGGCTCTTGACACTGTTCCATTGAACTGTGTGTCTGTTTTTGTGCCAGAACCATGCTATTTTGGTTATTATAGCTTTTGAAATATAGTATATTTTGAAATCAGGGAGTGTGATTCCTACAGCTTTGTTCTCAGTATTCCTTTAGCTATTTGGGGCCTTCAGTTGTTCCATACAAATTTTAGCATTCCTTGTTCTACTTCTGTGAAAAATGTTGTTGGAACTTTGATAGGGATTGCATTGAATCTGTAGATTGCTTTAGGAATGGGCATTTTAACTATGTTAATTCTTCCAATTCAAGAGCAAAGAATAGCTTTCCATTTCTTTGTGTCTTCTTCAATTTCTTTCAACAGTGTTTTATAGTTTTCAATGTACAGATCTTTCACCTCTTTGGTTAAGTTTCTTCCTAGGTATTTTATTCTTTTTGTTGCAATTATAAATGGGATTGTATTCATAATTTCTCTTTCTGCTATTTCATTGTTAGTGTACAGAAACCCAACTGATTTTTGTATGTTGATTTTGTATCCTGCAACTTTACTGTATTCATTTATTATTTCTAGAAGTTTTTTGGTGGATTCTTTAGGGTTTTCTATATATAAAATCATGTCATCTGCAAATAGTGACAGTTTCATATCTTCCTTTCCAATCTGCATCCGTTTTATTTCTTTTTCTTTCCTGATTCCTCTAGCCAGGACTTCCAATACTATGTTAAATAGCAATGGTGAAAGTGGGAATCCTTGTCTGGTTCCTGTTCTTAGGGGATAGCTTTCAGTTTTTCACCATTGAGGATGATATTAGCTGTGGGTTTGTCATATATGGCCTTTATTATGTTGAGCTACTTTCCTTCTATACCAATTTTATTCAGAGTTTTTATCATAAATGGATGCCGTATCTTGTTAAATGCTTTCTCTGCATCTATTGAGATGATCATGTGATTTTTATTCTTCCTTTTATTAATGTGGTGTATCACATTGATTGATTTGTGGATGTTGAATCATCCCTGCATCCCTTGAATGAATTCCACTTGACCATAGTGTGATCTTTTTAATGTAATGTAGTACTTGATTTGCTAGTATTTTTTGGAGGATTTTTGCATCAATGTTCATCAGTAATATTGGCCTGGAATTTTCTTTTTTTGTGTGTTGTCCTTGTCTGGTTTTGGTATCAGGGTAATTTTGACTTCATAGAATGAGTTAGGAATCTTTCCCTCCCCTTCATTTTTTTTGAAGAGTATAAGAAGGATAGGTATTAAGTCTTCTTTGAATGTTTGGTAGTATTCACCAGGGAAGCCATCTGGTCCTGGACTTTTATTTTTTGGGAGGTTTTTGATTACTGTTTCGATCTCCTTACTGGCGATTGGTCTATTCAAATTCTCTATTTCTTCTTGATTAAGTTTTGGAAGGTTATATGATTCTAAGAATTTATCCATTACTTCTAGATTGCCCAATTTGTTGGCATATAGCTTTTCATATAGTCTCTTATAATCTCTTATAATCTTTTGTATTCTAAGTTGTCCGTTCTAATTTCTCCTCTTTCATTTCTGATTTTACTTATTTGAGCCTTAACTCTTTTTTGTTGATGAGTCTAGCTAAAGGTTTGCTAATTTCGTTTATCTTTTCAAAGAATCAGCTCTTGGTTTTATTGATTTTTTTAATTTGTTTTTTTTTTTTTTAGTCTCTATTTCTTTTATTTCTACTCTGATTTTTATCATTTCCCTCCTTGTACTGATTCCGGGCTTTGTTTGTTCTTCTTTTTCCGGTTCCTTTATGTGCACTGTTAGATTGTTATTTGAGATTTTTCTTATTTGTTGAGATAGGCCTGTATTGCTATAAACTTCCCTCTTATAACTGCTTTTGCTGTATCCCATAAATTCATGCATGTCGTATTTTCATTTTTGTTTGTCTCCAGATAATTTTTTATTTCTCTTTTGATTTCTTCATTGACCCAATCGTTGTTCAGTGGCATTTTGTTTAATCTCCACATATTTGTGGCTTTTCTTCCTATAGTGGATTTCTAGTTTTGTACCTTTGTGGTCATAAAAGAAGCTTGATATTATTTCAATCTTCTTAAATTTATGGAGACATGTTTGTGACCTAATATGTAATTAATCCTGGAGAATGTTCCATGTGCATTTGAAAAGAATATGTATTCTTTGGTTTGGGGATGGAATGTTCTGTATATGTCTATGAAGTCCATCTGGTCTAATGTGTTGTTTAGGGCCAATATTTTCTTGTTGATCTTCTGTTTGGATGATCTATCCATTGGTGTAAGTGGAGTGGTAAATTCCCCTACTATTATTGTGTTACTGTCTGTTAATAATTGCTTTATGTATTTAGGCACTCCTATGTTGGGTGCATAGATATTTATGAGAGTTATATCCTCCTGTTGGATTGTTCCCTTGATCATTATGTAATGCCCTTCTTTGTCTCTTGTTACAGTTTTTTAAAGTCTATTTTGTATGATGTGAGTATTGCTACCCCAGCTTTCCTTTCATTGCAATTTGCATGGAGTATCTTTTTCCATCCCTTCACTTTCAGTTTGTGAGTGTCTTTAGGTCTGAAGTGTGTCTCTTGTATACAGCATAAAAATGGGTCTTGTTTTTTAATCTAATCAGCCACCCTATGCCTTTTGATTGGAGCATTTAGTCCATTGACATTTAAAGTAGCTATTGATACATATGTCCTTACTGTCATTTTTTTTACTTTTTTTCTTGGTTTTTTAGTAGTTCATCTCCATTCGTTCTTCTCCTGCTCTCTTCCCCTGTGATTTGATGGCTTTCTTTGTATTACGTTTGGGTTCCTTTTGCTTAGTTTTTTCTGTATTTATTACAGGTTTCTGGTTTGTGATTACCATGAGGTTCATATATAATAAGGTAGCAATCTAGACTGAGTTGATGGTCTCTTTAGTTTGACCTCTATCTGAAAGTCCTACATTTTTACTCCCCTCCTCCCACATTTTATGTTTTTGATATCATAACTATCCTCTTTTTTTGTGTGTTTGTATCCATTACCCTCTTACAATGGAGACAGATAACTTTTTTTCCTATTTGTGGTTTTCTCTTTCCCCATTAAATAAGTTCCATTAGCATTTCCTATGGGCTGGTTTCTTGGTGATAAACTCCTTTAATTTTTGCTTGTCTGGGAAGCTCTTTATCTGTCCTTGCATTCTGAATGATAACCTTGCTGGGTAGAGTATTCTTGGCTATAGGTTTTTTCCTCTTAGCACTTTAAATATGTCATGCCACTCTCTTTTAGCCTGTAAGGTTTCTGCTGAGAATTCAGCTGATAGCCTTATGGGGTTTACTTTGTGTGTAACTTGTCTTTCTCTTGCAGCTTTTAGGATTCTCTCTTTATCTTTAATTCTGGACATTTTAATTATGATGTGTCTTGGTGTGGGCCTCTTTGGGTTTATCTTGTTTGGTGCTCTCAGTGTTTCCTGTACCTTGATGTTTGCTTCAGTCCTTAGGTTAGGGAAGTTTTCAGCTATTATTACTTCAAATAGATTCTCTGCCCCTTTGTCTCTTTTCTCCTTCTGGGACACCTATAACATGGACGTTAGTGTGCTTGATGTTGTCCCAGGGGTCCCTTAGACTGTCCTCACTCTTTTTAATTCTTTACTCTTTTATCTGTTCAGCTTGGGTGATTTCCTTTAGTCTTTCATCCAGCTTGCTAATCTGTTCTTCTGTATCCTCTACTCTGCTTTTAAGTCCTTCTAGTGAATTATTCATTTCCAGTATTGTAGTCTTAATTTCTGATTGGTTCTTTTTTCTGTCTTCCATTTCTTTGTTGATATTCTCACTGAGTTCATCCATTCTTCTCCCAAGATCAGTGAGCATATTTATGAGTCTCTTGTTTGAACTCTCTGTCTGGTAGATTGCTCATTTCTGTTTCATTTATTTCCTTTTCTGGGCTTTTGTTCTGTTCCCTTACTTGGAAAGTATTTTTTTGCCTCCTCATTTTGCCTCTTTCTCTGTGCTTGTGTCTATGTATAGGTACGTCAGCTATGTCTCCTAATCTTGGAGAGGTGACCTTATATAACTGATGCCTTATGAGGCCCAGCAGTGTGCTTCCCTCTGGTCACCAGTTCCAAATGTTCCAGGAGTGACCCCTGTGTGGGCTACTGTGTCCTTCTATTGTGGCAGGGTTGCTCTTGCTGTCAGTGCCCAGGGAGGCTGAGCTGTCCCCCTGGCTGGCTGGTTGTAATGCTCAGCTGTGTGTGGTGGTTGTAGGCCCATCAGTCTCTTTACTGGGTGTGGGGAGCCCCAGCACAGTTGACTGCAAGGTCTAATAGCACATTCCTGTTGCAGTTTTTCTATTAAATGAGTAGGCCTCTGGTGTGGAGGGTTGTTAGGCTCAGGGGCTTAGAATTGTTATAAGCCTCTGGCCTATGAGACTCTTGCCAGCTCTCTGAGTATTGCGGTTGGTTGGGACTGGCCCCAGGCACAGGAGCACTCAATTGTTTCTGGCTTTGAGTGTGGGGCTGATCCCCTATGTGGCTGTTTGAGAAACACAAGTCTTCTGCAGCTGAGAAGCCCCACCACCCACAGGGCCTCACACACAGAGTCAACACAGTCCTGACCCATGTACACATCCCTGATGCCCTAAAGTGGACCCAGTCGCTCCAATGCAGGGACCGCACACACTCTACCTGCTCCTCAGGCTCACCCTGCCCCACAGAGGTGGATCCACTTGCCAGGCCACTCCCTTAAGCAGGCCCACAAGTTGCCTGAGGACTTGTTGGGTGGGGCCAGTCCCTAGCCTGGGCTGCCTTCCTTGGCTGAGCTGGATTAAATGGGTGCTATAGTGGGTGGGGCAGGCCCTGGGCTAGCAGGGCAGAGGGAGAACTCCAATGGCATCTGCCAGTGTCTGTGTCAGTATACCCACACCAGGTAACAACAATGGATGCCACCAATGTCCCAGTCCCTTGGGAGGTCTCACCTCTCACTGAGATGCACCCAGAGCCTATCAGATGAGTCTCTTTTCACAAAGGAATGTGCACCTTTCTTTTTGGTGATTTTAGGTTGCTTTCCAAAACAGGTGAATTTGTGTATGGGCCCTTTAAGACCTGGCTTTAATTTCTTTCTGTCCCAGCTTTTCTGGGGGTATATCCCATTGTTAGTAGCCAGCAAAGCCGGATATTGTGACACTTGTCTCAGTTGTGCTCGGTTCAGAAAATGTCTAGAGTGGCAATGCTCCCCAGCTCAGGTCGCCCCCTCCTCCAGGGAAGGCTGCATACCTTTGGATTGTTCCCAGGTGGCTATGAAGTGTTGTGGCTTGTGAATGTGGCATTTTTTCCTCTCCAGAAGGGAATTTCTGCCTCTTCCACCTCATTTAGCACTGTTGTTTGCTTCAGAGGTTCCTCTTATCCAGTTTTCAGTTCTCTCTGAGGGGTAATTTTTCCAAAATTAGCTGTAAAGCTGTTGTGTCCACGGGAGGAGGTGAGTTCAGAGTCTGCCTATGCCACCCTCTTGACCACTCTCTCCATGATATTAATTGTAGCAGTACATTTGGAGATCATGGTGAATTAAATATGATTGACATATTTGAACACTATGCTTGTTATGTTTATGTTTATGGTGTTTGCAAAAGTATTTAAAGATTAGTTGTTATAATTTTTAAAAATCTTATTCTCTTTTCTCTAGTTTCAAAGGAATTGTACATGTGAAGTTCATTAGCAGTTGAATATGATATAAAAGTGAGCATTTAATTTTAGAACATAAGCTATAAATTTTAAAATTATCCAAAGGCCTTAATTCTATAGATATGATGCTTACATTTTGCATCACCCTCCTTAATCATTTTGTTGGCATCAGTGTAACAAAAATCTCCTCTTCATAACCAAGAGTACAAACTTCATTAAATGCTAGTTCAGCAGGGCAGTGTTTTTCCTTTGGCATACACACAAATCTGGCCTCGGGTGAGTTTTCCTGGAATAACTGTACTTTCTCTATTGTTGCATTATTACACAACTTTAGGGTTACACTGTGTTCCAGCTATGTACTTCCATTTGCATGCATAATAGTGTATATAAACAGTTCCACCAAGAGGTGTGCACCAGACAGACCTATTTCCAGGCATACAAGCTTATGAGTGTCTAATGCCATAGTTATGCCAATATGATACCAAGCATTGTCATATTTATAGACAAGCAACAGAAAGACATGGAGATAGGTAGAGAAAATAAATCAAGCCAACTAGAAAATAGAACCTTAATCTCTCTTTCTCTTTTCTTTTGCTTAATGATGTGTGTGATGAAATAGCATGTCAAAGACAAAGGAGTTACCTCCTGGCCTTCTAGCCATAATGCCCACAATTAAACTTTCTGGAAGAGTCATATATATGTGGACAATATTTTAATTATGTAGGTAAAGTGAGATATGACCTCAGACTGGTATATTGGCAGCAGACTAGGGCATTTTGTTCTATGTGTTCCCATCATGAAACAAACAGTCTGAATCAGTGTTGAGCAAAGAAATACCAGATTTCATACAACTAAATAACTGTGCAAAGTGAGTCCTGTTATAGAAATTTGTTGGGTCTTAAGGTGCCTATATGAAATTAAGTGAGTTTGGTAACTACCCAACTTCTAGGATGCACCCAGACAATGCTACATTATTGAACATCTATATGGATGACATTGTTTTCCATAGACTTTCATTTGCATTAGCATAGTATATGTAAATAGTGCCTCCAAGAGATGTGCCCCAGACAGACCTATGTCCAAGCATGAAAGTTCATGATGGTCTAATGCCATAGTTATGCCAATATGATAAGTGTGGTTCTACAAAGAAACACGATACTCTGTGAAATTAAAAATATATTTTAAGTTGTTGCTATATATACTCCCACTTGCCTAATCTATGATGTTCTACTGTTACTAAGAGATATCTAATAATAATAACAACAGAAACAGCAAGAACTGCAATACCAACTGCTTGAAAAATAATCTTTGAGTCTTTGAGCTAGATATGGAGAAGGTGAGGTCAGGAAAGGTTTCTCAGTGAGGATGACAAAGCAATAAACATAACAAAAGCAGATGATTATTGAACAACTACTAAGTTTCAAGCTATGAGATAAGCCTCTAAATACTCTGTAAGTGAACAATGCCAATATACTCACTGCTCACATGACTCTTCACTGAAGAAAGAAAAGAGTTAACTAAATAAACAAAAGTAAGACTTTACAGGTGAAAGGAACACCATTAGTAAAGGTAAGGAAACATGAAATAATATGCTGTATATGAGACCTGCAACCAGTTTAGTATAATTGGAGAAAAACTTCCTGTATATCAACTAGGGGGTTATAACTCAACATTGGAATAACTCAAACCATTCATAAAGTGAAAATCACAACACATTAGGTTTGGGAAACAGCTTTGTAATCACTTATCCACATCATTCTCTGCTTCAGGCATCCTCAAGTATCCCTGACCATGAACACGGCTATAGATTGGCAACATAGGGGCCCTTTGGTTGGGCTATTATATTTTTATATATTCTTCTAAGCAAAAAACAACAGCAATTCTCATAATGTCACAAAATCAGTCCCCCAAATTTGCACTCATGCTCTGAGTTTTACCATTTACATTCTCAAAGAACCAACGACTTTTCTTTGTGTGGCCCTTAAGATATCTGAAAACACCACTTCTCATGCCTCTACTCTGACTTCTTTCAACTGTTAACACAAATGCAGTTAGAACAATAACATTTGGAGAGTTAGTGTTAGACCAAGGTATCCTCTTGTAACACTGTACTCTGGGGATCACTGCACTTTCAGCACCCCATATCAGTTTTCTCCACCTGTTATTAGAGTATTGTATAGTGTCAAAATTATCAAAAGCAAATAATCTTAGGAATACTAGTTCTTTAAATAGCACAATATTAGAATCATTTACCATTTTAATAACTGGTCATCAACTCAGCTATGTTAGGTTTAGAGCGTAGACCCCACGCTGAGCTACAAGAAGGTTAAAGGTGAAAGCAATAGGAAAAGTACCTCATTGACTTATTTTGGTTCAACCTCACTGCTAACATTCCACACAAATTATGTCTAGGGCCACATATGAACTACCAGCCAAAGGTGTCAGCCACATGGACAGTTTGAGGGCTGCTCACAGATCTGGTATTCCTAAATAGGGTTTGTCTGAAAGAGCGGGAACAATAGTGTGGTGAACCCTAGACGATAGCAAAGATTAGGTGCCTATAGTGGTGGTGAGACTTTGCTGAGAAGTTATTGGTTCACTGCAGTCTGTGACAGCAGAGGATATTTGGAAATCCTGAAAACAAACCTGAAAGACTTGAAGCCTCAAGGGGACAGAATTAGATGTAGGAACAACTGGACATTAAGGGAGAATGGACAGTGGGAAGGCCAATAGGTGGAGATGGTTGAAATTATGAGACAGAGCTTTTGAAGAGGTAAAGTCAAAAGATATTGATATTGAACACTTTCCTAGGCTTGCCTACAGAGAATTCCTAAAGGGCAGGACTGGCCACATTATGTAGGATAATCCTTGGGTAATTTTATATCCTACATGGCTTATCCAGTACTACTTACAACTAATAAAAAGCATAATGAGTTATTGGTGAATGCTCAAGTTTAAGTCATAGAATAACGTAAAGAATAATAGTTTATTCTCAGTACAGCCTAAATGTTTTCTTTAAATTTTATTGGTAAAATACATCATGCATGATGGGGTTTTCGAAAGCACTATATCATTTAGATTCAGCTTTTAAACAGTGTATACTTTGATGTATCATAGAATCTAATGAAAATGCTAAACCAGGCCGTTAAATATTTATGTGCCATTTGTATATTGTGTTGAGAAGGGACTTTAATTAGTTTGCTGCACAAGAGAGAATGTACATTTCCATAAGGAGAAGAAATGTTAAGATGAATGTTCTAGCCATAACTTCCCACATAGAATGCATTCAGGTCCAATCTGGAAACCGTTCAGGTAGTAATATAAAAATAAGAACAAGATGGAGTAAGGGCAAAAAAATATAAAATGAAGATTACTCAATCAATGATACATATTATATTGTAATTAAGGCTGATGTGATGAAATGTAAATTACATAGCATGCAAAGGATATTATACTCTCTGATAAAGTAAAGTTTCTGTTTAGCTGAAGGTACATCAAAAAACTCATTTTATTGTCTTACTCATGACAGTTTGGGTGCATTCTTAAGATTTTAATTAATTTAATATCTTGCAGTGCCTCAGGAGGGTAGCCTGGGGAATTGGATAGTACTTTAGATTATGAGAGGGTTGGGCTCGATGAAATCCAACTCTCAAGTCTGAGCTGTGCAAACTTGTGCAGGTTATTCTCTGAGCCATATTATTTTTGATTTATTGATTGGCTATACTAATAGTGTTCATGCAGTCTTTGTGAGAAGGGTAAATTAGAGAAGTTATGATTTCATTAATAATTACAATTGTTGGCTCATAATAGATGCTCAGCCAATGCTCCTCTCCCCACTCTTGTCTCAAAGTCATTATCCTGCATGTATTTTTATTCCTCTATTTGCATTTTCAATTAGAACATTTCTTCCAAGTCTTCCTGTCTGTCATGACTATGATTTCCTCTCAGTTTTCAACGCCACAATTTAACATAAGATACTTAACAGAATGAACTTTCCAAAAGATCAGTCACCTACTACTCAGTCTTCCAATTCATGTAGCTGCATTAGTTGTTCTAAATTATTGATTCCAGATTAAATCTTAATCCCTTGCCTATTTTTCAAAGTCCTCATCTGTGCCTCTCTAAACATAGATTCCACGGCTCCCAAAATGAAGTCTTTGCTCTAAATGGTGGAGAGTAACCATGCAAACATAATACACACTAAGAACATCACCTGCATAACACTTTCTTCATCATTTTGCCTCCAAGTAAAATAACACTTATCTCTTTCTCTGTGAGTCAGCTATTTTACCTCTCTCTGGCTCAATATCCTTACGTAAAAAAATGGGTATAATAAATATTGTCTAGCACATAAAGTAATGCTCAATAAATATCTGTTGTCACTGTCAGAGTTGTTATTAAACTCTGCACTTCCTTAGAACATCACTTTCCCTGGAATTTTTCTATGATCGTGTCATTTCACAATGGTCTTGCTCCTTTGAACTCTATGACATTTGATGCTGATCATATTATGTTGGAGATCATTAATTCACTTGGCTTTTGTTTAAGCTTTGACCTCCAAGTAAAAAATAATTATTTGAGAGCATGACCTATGAATTATAATTATTTTGGATCTCCAGTAGAATTGTGGAATGGAGAATGAATAAAAACTAGCATTTATATATAAGGACCTCACATTAAATATGATACGTAACATAGCCTCAGTTGTTTATTTTGTTGTTTTTGTAATTAACTTTATATTAACTGTGTTTTAGATCTTTTGTTCTACATTAAAATAATATAATTTCTTACTTCAGTTTCCTGACCCCTTACCAGGGAATTCTATTTTCAATCCCCTCCCTAAAACATAAGTGCTTATAGAAAGGGAACCATTGATTAGAAAAGTCATTAATTCATTTAGATTTTGAATTAAATTTCAACACTTTGATGAAGTTTTGCACTCTCTATACAATAACCTACAAATGGCAGTGGAGGAATAAGTGATTCTCAAATGATATGTTCCTTCTTGTTTTGGCTTCTTTCTAATCACACTTTTCTACAAAGCATTCTATGATTTTATTCATCCACACTTCCGTCTTATACTGTTCCACTGAGCTCAGAAGTCAACAATTCATTACTGTTAATAGAACTTTAATTAATGGTAACAAATTAGAGAAGCATAACTGAAGTCATCAAGTTAAGGTGATAGATATCCTATATGGAACTTGGTGTTAAAAACTTAAGGTGGGATTCATTAGTAACACTTTAGAGTTATTCAGGTCTTTTTATTCCTACCATCAGTGGGTAAAATCAGAAGCACACAGTTCAATTCCAATAAAGAATAAAAATTGCATTTAAAATAAAATTTCAAATCAAAGAAAAAAGGCAATCAGTGAAAGTGCTGGGCTTGCCATCACATGATAATATTTCTAAAAACTATCAGTAATATTTGAAGAAACTCATACCAAATATCTAGTACAGAAAAGGAGACAATCAAAATCCTATGACCATGGGGAATTCTAAAATGTGAAAATAAGAGCAATGCTAAGGAGATACGATAAGAAATTCTACATTAAAAGATATATATTTCAAGAAAAAACTTTATATTCTTCTTGAAATCATCTAGTCCTTTCTGAGGGCTTATCCATT
The DNA here is from genome assembly GCA_031878705.1 of Tapirus indicus. NCBI lineage: Eukaryota > Metazoa > Chordata > Mammalia > Perissodactyla > Tapiridae > Tapirus > Tapirus indicus. The sequence continues at coordinate 22,255,864 of CM062927.1, read as the reverse complement.
TGACAGAGTGAAAATGAAACTGGATTACAGTTGTCCCCACTTATCCGCGGTTTTGCTTTCTGTAGTTTCAGTTACTCGTGGTCAACCCAGGTGGATAAATACTACATGGGTGAGAGAGCGAAAGACCGGATTAACATAACTTTTATTACAATATATTCTTATAATTGTTCTGTTTTATTATTAGTTACTGTTGTTAATCTCTTACTGTGCCTAATTTATAAATTAAACTTTATCATAGACACGGATATATAAGAAAAAACATAGTATATATAGGGTTTGGTACTATCCGTGCTTTCAAGCATCCACTGGGGGTCTTGGAACGTATCCCCTGTGGATAAGAGGAGATTACTGTAATTATTTAGAAAATGCAGAAGGAAACGACAAATGGTAGAATAATTTCTTTTATTCTGAATCATTTCCAATCTATAATTCTACGACAATAGTATCATCTGGCACATAGTAGGTGCTGAAAAAAATTACCTTATTTCTTCCGATGTCTAATATTTTTCTACTGTAGTTCTTTCTAGTGCAGTTACTTATATTTTTATAAGATTAAAACAAAAGTCAAGTAGCATTAAGACAAATGTGTTCTATCAGAGTTTTTCTTAACCACATGACAGCAGCTCCCTATTGTTATATTTTAAAAGGTTTCAAAGACTAAATAACATGAATATAATCTCATGATTGAGTAGAGAGACACACCAAGGACTGACAATTTTCAAAGCTCTATTTACTCTATTTCATAATTTGGGTTTAGTATTTCCCACAATATTTAGTTATGGAACACTCATTCATATCCGATGGCAGAAAATTATCCTTAAGGAGAGTTACATTCACTATTTTATTTTGTATAGTGAAATGGAGGGTAGTAGATGAAAGACGAAAGTATACAGAGCCAACAGAGGAGGATTATGCACATTCATATCATCACAGTGGATAATTTATGATGTACTAGGAACATAAATAACTTCTAATATGAGGACTAAGCATAGCAAAGTGGCAGTGGGCTATGAAACTATATGAGCAGGATGGAACATATGCATATATATCTTTAGCGAAACCTGAATTATATTGGGCATCATATTTTCTTTCCTTTTATGTTTTTCAGCAAATGTTAAGAATTGACCACAGGATTGGAAGAGTCAACTACATCATGGGGAAAACATTAGGACGTGTTTAAAAACCATGATGCTATCTGTACCCACGACCATAGTTACCCCAGATTTCTGGGTATTGCCAAATTATCGACCTTTGTTGCTTGACACAAAGAGAGGTATTTTCATAATAGGAATTTGAACATGGACTTTAGAGTCAGATATGACTGTGACATTTCTTTGCTGTCACATCTTGGGTAAGTTACTTAACTTCTTTAAGTCTCATTTAACTTATGTGCAAAATGTCAATAAAAATTGCACCTTCATAGGATAGTAGTGAGGATTAAATGGAATATTTGTAAAATATTAAGTCCTTCTCTTCTTCTCGTGGCATCTTGTGCTTTTCTTATACATCTCTTATGATGTATTGTAATCATTGATTTACTTATCCTTTTTGTCTGGACTCAGAGCTCTTTGAAGAAAGAAATTGTCTTTTATTGTCCTTAGTGCCTACAGCAATGCTAGACACATGTGGCATATTCAGTTTATGTCCATGAATAAATAAAAGTGGTGTGGATGCCATTGGTTATCTGATCAAAATTTCCCAATATTCTCCTAAGTCAACTTTCTCTACTTACATGTTGTGCCATATTTGTCCCATACAACTTTCATGTACCTAAGTTTGAAAAAACCGTTTTGCTAAAGATATAAGATGAATAGGAAGGTGCTACAAAGGAGGGTAAAAAATGATGCAGGACAGAGTTCTGTATCAGCCCCATCTCTTGCAGCTTAGCTGCACCCTCAGTCAGACCGATCACCTCACCTTCCTCTGAATGTGTGCTCTTCTCCACTCTACTGGTATATACCAATTACCACAGCTCATATTTACTCCTGACCAATCTCTTCCCTTCCTAGGACTACATAATTATCCCTTTACCTCTGACTTCCCGGTGGTTTTAGCCAGTGGAGGCACCAGCAGTAGATCTTAGGCCAAGGAAGAGAGATGTTGGGATATTTATTCATCTGACTACTTTCAACCTGGATTTTGTAGTTCAGTGGTGACCCTCTAACAAAGGCCACAGCTCCTATCAGGTGGACCTCTCTACCCAGCTACCTCTCCAGGTTCCTTTAACTCCTTCCTGCTCTGCTTCTTTATACAAGTGGGTTGCAAATACTCCCTGCTCCCTACTTTAGGTAACCCGGTGGTACAGCACTATCCCTTGTTATTTCCCTAAATTTACCTGTACTTCATAGATAGCTCCTTTATTAAACTCCATTCAAATTACCCAGGTTCACTGTGTATTCTACTATGTGGCCTTAGACAACTAAACCCCTCTAAATATTTCTGTCTCCATCTGTAAAATGAGGTTAATTATTGTACCACTGTGGTAAATATTTGTGGATTAAAAATATTACTTATGTAAAGTACTCATCGCAGGAATTCAATTTGGAATAAATGAGTTGAGACACATAAAGTATTTAAAACAGTGACACACAGGACAAGCTCAATAAGTGTTAAAACGTATTGCTATGATCACCTTATTACAAATATTCTTTCCTCCTCTGGTATTACATAGTTTTACTTATGTCTTATCTCAATGTGTTATAAATCATCTCTTCAAAGTGTGTCTACCTCAGTAGTTTACAAGTTCCCTGAAGGAAGGCTTCATGCTTCATTCATCCTTCTAACACTACTGCTTATCACAGGGTGAGGCACACCAGACACTCATAACATTTGTGGAAAGCTGAATGAGTTCATTACTCCCAATTCCTCTGTCAAAAGCGATCAATGTGTACAGTTACTATACTTGATATAGTATCACAGATCAGTTCCTTTAATTTATTGTCTGTATTTTCCACAGAAATCAGACACATCTTTTGAGAACATGATTATGGTTACAGTCAAGCATCTGGAACCTTACTGAGAAATGAAATGATGAGGGTGATTATGTCCTGAACAGGTTTATACAACATCTGCTAAAGTGAACTTGGGCTATGGAGTAGGTAAAACCTCATATAATGTTCCATTATCAGTAACAAGACACCTTTCCAATTTAATTATTTATAGATTTTTTTCTTAGGTAAATTTGCTGTTTGTGAAATTGTATTTGAAATTGATTATTTTAATATTTCTTGTCTGTCACAATTGAACAATCTAAGAAATCTTCAAAACTTATTCTGAAGTTTAAATAGAATCAAACCACAGAATTACAATGCATTTATCAAGGTGTCTACAGGACAAATACATAAAGAGAGATTTCCTGAATGCTTAAAAATGTAAGTAAAGATCCTTGGGTTTTCTAAAATCATTTTAAAGCATCAGACTCTTTATTTTTCTGGAATTCCAACTGCTCTGAATTTGGCCTATATAGGTCATAGCTTCAATAATTGTTCTAATTAATTGGGACTAATACAACTAAATTCAGTGTATCTGTGAGGAATCAATGGAGAAGATACATGAAAATAGCCAGCATAATTTCTATTATTTGGAAGGCACTTAATAATATTAATTTACTAACCTTACCCCTTTCCCTTTGTTTGTTTTACAGTTTAATACAAATTTAAATAAGCATAAGCCAAGTTAATGGCAAGTACAAAAATAAAGCAAAATACATGAAGAAAACAAAACAAAACAGAGATTAGAATATGGTCCATTAGGGATTTTGTGTATCAAAGTCTATTTACTTATATCCATAATATCTTTTAGTTTTTCTCATAAAAGAGATGCCATCCAGCTTCCTATGATGGCTAATAGGTCAAAAAACAGAAGACCTTGTTTTTATCTGTACATCAATCATTATCTTTCTGAGTGACTATGGCTGAATTACCTCTATTGCCTTCACTATCCTCCTTTACATTACATAGACTTGGAATTTATAATCTCATAAAATTACATTAATCTCTTCAATTTGAGTGGGTCTCTTGGCCTGACAACTTGTTTATTTATTGTTGTCCCATTAAATGAACTAGTATTTTTGGAAAAGGGGGTCAAATGCATCCACGGCCATGTTGGACAAGTTACTGACTAGGACTCAGAAACCTTGGTTTTTGGTAATTGTTTTGTAATCAACTTCCTTTATGGCCTTAGGACTTTTGCTTGGTTTCTGTGAACTTAGATTTACTCATCCGTGATACAGAAGTGTTTGAAAACTGAGACTTCTGATCCCTATCCACCACTCTTTTTTTTCTATAACAAACTATATCATTTTAGAATGTAGGATTTCCTCAGTTTAAAGTACATTATCTCTAGTATAAAAAAAAATCAAAGATTTTCCTCAATAATCTGTAATGTTAAAAATACGTATTTTAGAAATCACACATGTTGTCGATAATATCAATGTCTGTGGGTTTTGACACTTGGCCAGTTCCACTCTTTCTTTCAAAACTCAATTCAATTTTGACTCAGAGACACAGGGCAAGAGGAAGTCTGATTGTCTAGAAAAGTTTCTAACAGGTTCAGTAACTCACAGAGGCCATTTCTGAGTAAATGGGATATTTCTTCTCTTCTGTTCTCTTGCCACATCCCAACCCAAATAATGATGAACAGCCACAACGACGATGTGAAGGCATTTGTAATATATGCATAGATTCAATTTTGAACATTTACTCAAAAGCTACACGTGGAGTTTGAGGTAAATTATTTTTTCTTCTCAGTTGACCAAAGTAAACTGAGACATCATTTGTACATAGTAGAAAAGATTAAGGATGTTTCCCTCCTAGAAATTGAAACCTAACAGATAAAATGCCCATTAAAATTTCTATGGAGTTATAAAATGAAATATATTTGCTCCACTTAGGCAATAATAGAGCTGTTGACCTGATGTGTTCTTAATTATCACCTATGGTTGTGAAGAGAATCTTCTATTATTTCTTAATAACCCTCACTTCTTAATATCTTTTTTTAAATCCTAACTGCATACAATTGTCTTCTTTATAGGATCTATGCAGCACTTGGTTGAACATGAAACCAGTATAGAGCATGTGTGGAAGGGCTGATCAGAGACGAGTTACAGAGACCAATGGAAAGTGGACACGACTTTATGGCAATGAAGTGGTCAAAAGTCTAAAGATAATAGATGTTACTGATCTCGAGTTCACAGAGAATTGTATAGAACCCAAAGTGTTAGGCAAATCTGGAAGTCAGGTTTCAGTTAAGACAAGGATAGGTTGAGGAATGTGACAGAAAAGAGGGCTTTACTTTGATGCTAAACTGAAATGAGTTTCCTGGATCTCTCTCCTATGATCAATTTCTAATGCCTGTTTGGTTTCCTGTAAAAGGCAAGTGGTTTGGGCCTTCTTGATGCTACGAAAAAATGAATCTAAATGTTACACACAATGACATTTGTAAGGAAAGAAACAATGAAGGCATTAATAGGCTCTGTGCTGAGTCAGCAGTTCCAAACACTTCTATGTTAAATGTGGAAGTTAGCCAGAAAAAAACCTTTAAATGTCTTTTTTAAAAAGAATGACATAGAATAAAAATAATGAATTAAAATTGGCTCTTTTCTAGCATGACTGTTTATGATGTTTGTAAAAGAAATTTATGAGACAGACTCTCTTCCCGGTAAAATTTACTGATTGGTTTATTCTTTGACAAAGGATGTGAACAGAACAATTTTGCAATTGCCTGAAAATAATGCTGGATTTATTGCCTGGTAAGAATATAAGAGAAATTTAATCATCCAGAACAGATGGAAGTGGTGTAGCCAGCAAAACCTCCTTTCTGAGTATAAATGGACCAGCAAAAGCTCTCTTATTACAGAGACACTGTGGGAAGAGACAGCAGAAACTTCGAGGCAAGGAAGGAGAGATAAAGCAGAAGAGAGCTGGAAGGCGGGGAATTGATAGAGAAGGGAAGGGATGTGGATGATGAGACTTATCTTCTTCAAAGTCAGTATCTGTAAGCCCAAAGAGCAACTTCAAAAATGAAATCAAGTTGCAAGTAAACAGATGAGATTAGAGACTATCCATCTACAAAATGCCCTGTTATGGGCTAAATTGTGTCCGCCTAGAAATTCACTTGTTGAAATCCTAAACCATAGTACCTCAGAATGTGACCTTATTTGGAAACAGCATCACTGCAGATGTAATTAGTTATGTTAAGATGAGGTCATTAGGGTGGGCCCTAATCGAGTATGACTGGCGTCCTTATAAAAATGATAAAGTTTTACACAAAGACACACACACAGGGAAAATGCCACCTGCAGATGGAGGCAGAGAATGGAGTGATGCTTCTCAGTCACAGGTTGCCAGCAAACCACCAGATGCTAAGCCAAAAAAGGCAAAGCCCTCAAAAGGAAAGAACCTTGCCAACACTTGGATTTTGCATGTCTGGCCTCCAGAACTGTGAGAAAATAAATTTCTGTTGTTTAAGCTACCCAGTTTTTGGTACTTTGTTAAAGAAGCCCTAGCAAACTAATACCTCCCCAGAACCTCCACCCTTGAATAATCACAAAAGGAAGCTACCACTTAAAACCCTAAAATATCCAAAACCCCTTTTCCATTGTAAGGTCAACCAGGAAGGTCTCTTCAAGAATTCTAACCATATTAAGAACTATTCTATTTCACTGCATTCTGAGGGTATTGATATATATTCCATAGTGAACTCTATAGCTCCTGATTTTAAATATTGTAATTGCATTGTTGTCGGTTCTTCAGTATCTGGTCTCCCTGAATACAAGTCAATTTTCTTGAAAATAGAAGGTTTTATCCTTCTAGCAACTAGGAAAGAGCCAAATATGCAAATGTGCTTAATTAAAAAAAAAATCAAAGTAGCCTAATGTGGTAGGCTTCAGAGCCAATCACTCTGGAATCTAAAATCTGGCTCTGTCACATTCAACACATACCTACTTGGACTTAGGATGATTACAAAGATTAGATGTTATAAACAAAGTATTGGGTGCACTGCCAACATATAGAAGACATTCAATAAATAGCAGCTGGTAGATGATAAATGGCAAAGTGTAGGGGAAGGGTTATAAATGGAATGTGTAGTCAGAGAAGTGTATCAAATCTTGAATTTTCTGACCATGGAAAGATGATTCCTTGAGCCTTGATTTCCTCATCTGAATAAGTACAATAATAATGGATAGCTTCATTACTAAATGAAATAGACCTATGTCTAGTAAGTTATATGTACTCAACAAGTTGTATAAACCTATCAAGTATTAGTTATCTCTCCCTTGATATATGGAATAACTAGAAACTTTGTGTGTATGTGTGAGGAAGATTGACCCTGAGCTAACATCCATGCCTACCTTCCTCTACTTTATATGGGATGCAGCCACAGCATGAGTTGACAAGTGGTATGTCAGTCCATGCCCGGGATCCGAACCTGTGAATCCCGGGCCACTGAAGTGGAGTGCATGAACTTAACCGCTACGCCCCCAGGCAAGCCCCAGAAAATCGCAGATATGCATACAAGTTGCTTACTATTTCCTTTTGATAGATGTTTTTTTCTCTCTCTCTTTTTTTTTTTTTGGTGAGGAAGATTGGTCCTGAGCTAACATCTGTTGCCAACCCTCCCCTTTTTGCTTGAGAAAGATTGTCACTGAGCTAATATCTGTGTCAGTCTTCCTCTATTTTGTATGTGGGATGCTGCCATGGCATGGCTTGATGAGTAGTATGTAGGTCCTCGCCCAGCATCCAAACCTGCAAATCCCGGGCTACTGAAGCAGAGCACCCGAACCTAACCACTACACCACCAGGCCAGTCCCTAGATGGTTTTGTAAGCATCCCTCTCTCATTGCTTTGCTGAATTGTGCCCTAACGGAGAGTTAGCTCTGTAGATAGAAAAAAATGTTAGACCCTTGAGGCTTTAAATTAAACCCTGGATCCAAACTTTGGTGGTCCATGAACAAATGTTTCTTGAGTGAGTGGTCTTTATCACAAACCTGATTTAGATATACCCCGTTTTTTCCTTGATTTTAAGGCAAGCCCAAATTTAACTCTGATTGACAAAATTGACGACTTGGGATCCATCCTAGTCTTCCACACACTCTCTCTCTCGTATTTTGGGTAAGATTCATTTTCTGCAATTAACAGATTTTTCTCAAGTTAGAAAATTATGTAAAATGCATTATAAGAATCTAGGATGTTCCAGACTTTTGCGTCAAAAGGTAAATGGGATTCCAGTGCCAGGAGGAACCCCTCTCTACTGTCCCTTCTTGCTTCCTGCATGACTGTTTTGTTCTTTGCTCCTTTGTTTCATACTGCACAAAATATGGTCACACACAGTCCTTAGCTTACATGGTAAATATCTAGTCACTTGAAGAGAGGAAATTATCTCACCCAGTTCCAATTGCCAAATTACTGATGAAAGAATTCTGACTGTGCCAGCTTGGATTATGTTCCTAACTCTAGTCCAATTCACTGAAGATGTGGGATTGGAATTCTGTTTTAATAAAAGCCTCCAGTGTCCCAATGCCTGAACTATATAAATGGAAGGTGGTAGGGGTAAAGGTTTCCTGAAATAAGGACTAAAAAAGCAATCAAAAAGGTGTCTGATGGTCCTAGTCCCTTTCTATGTCAGGGACCCTGTCCTTAATCATAAAAGAATTGGAGAAACAGTTCCTGTAGCAACTCCTCTTCATCATGAGTTGAATGATTTGTTTCACATTCTGGTCATTCTGTAACTTCCTTGTCTGTGCAGATCTCTGACAGCTATGACTGATGCCTGCTTGGCTTCCGGGTGTCGAAAGGACACCTGAATTGACTGTTGGCATGCATTTTACTCCTAAAACCATATTCTGAGTTCTGAAACTTGGAAGCTTTTATGGCTTTTTGCATCTTAAGATATACCTTGGACTACCATGATCAACCTCTATTGGTGTATTCATTTTCCTTTCAGTATTACCTTTCTCTAACATCTGTCGTCTATTTTTCCAACCACACCATGTCTCATACTACAGTCTGACCTTATGAAGGTAGTAGAGAATCTTTCACATTTTGACAGCTCTCCTCCAAGTAGCCTTTAGAAACACTTTTGTCTTCCTTGACACAATCTGTTGACATGCAAAAGGAGATGTGATTGTTCCCTCTCCTGGAACACCAATATGCTGGAATGGCCTGCCTGCTTGACGAACCTTATGGCAGGGACAAAACTGCATGTTGACTGGCCAGCATGGTTATTAACCTGCCTGCTCAGCTCTCATGCCAGAAGAAAAGACAAACAGGGCTTTATTAGGGCAGTAAATATTCCATACAGCCTTGGACTAAAAGTAGTTACATCTGTGAAAGATTTACATTTATAGTCAACATAAATTAACTGTCCAAAGAAAATGAAAAATATAGATGTCTGCATAATTTACTAGCAGACCACCTTGCAGAGTTTCAAAGTACCTTGAAGTGATTGCCAGGAGAGCCCTAGTGCTGACAGGAAGCTTAGATTCACAGTGAGAGCATTATTGCTTCCTACACAAAGAGTGAAAGTATAAATAATGTAGACTCAGGAGGAAACACTTCTTTTTTGGTGTTTGGCCATCATAAGACAGGGTACCAGAAGGTTTGGGAGGATGTTAATCTCTCATACTCTATCAACTCGAAGTTATGGAGGGAAGATGCCTGTGCTCTGATTCCTTGTAATAAAAATATGGTTTGTGAGTTGAATGAACACATGCTTCTGAAAGGATAATGACCTCTAGGAGACACTAGCCTTAGTGAAATTTGTCTGAGTTAGGAACAAATGCGCAAGTTACAGTATTGGCCCAAGAAGTATATGGGGATTTAATTATATAATAAATGTTATTCTAACAATAGAATTTCAGCATTCAAATGCACCTAATATATCCTTCTGGTTTACCCTTCTACTCCAGTAAGCAGTGTAGATGAACAGGGAAGCGAAGCCTGCATTTTGAAATCACAGAGCTAAGACATGACCTAGTCAAAACTAAAACTGGAGTATTCTGACTCTCATTAGAATATTCATGAATTTTCACCATTCTCTTTAAGAAAAATCATTCAAAATGCCTAGCACACTTCCTAACACATAAGTGGTACTCAACAAATATTTGTGGAATGGATTTATGAATGACTGAGTATTTATTATCTTCAAGAGAAAACTCAAGGTTTAGAGAGGTGAAGACAGAGTCCCCTTACCTAATCACTTCATAATTAGGTAGGGAAGTATAAAATAATATATTTAGAGCTCTTACTTTAAGGCAATTATTCCAGGCACAATGTCATTTTTGTCATACGGTTTTCCCTGGAAAATACTTTATTACTGCCACTTGAATGAACACCCACGATAATTTGGGAATGTGTAGCTACGAATATCTGGATCTTTCTCAGTATAAGTGGTGGTTCTGACACATGATCAACCTTGGGAATTTGACCTTTTCATCTACTTAGTTGAGTTGCATCACTGACTTTGCATGTTTTCATCTTCTGAACTGTGAAGTTAGGTTGAAAATAAACATAGATTATAAACATAGATTTTTCCCTGGACAAATATATAAAGTGAAGAGGACTGTCTCTGATCTTTCCTGAAATATAATATTCCTTCTATTCTTGGCACCAGCAAAGAGATCACTATGATTCCATCACTTTTGTATCTGTAAAAATATATATATATATATATTTTTTTGGTGGGGAAGACCAGCCCTGAGCTAACATCTATTGCCAATCTTCCCCTTTTTGCTGAGGAGGAAGACTGGCCCTGGGCTAACATCGTGCTCATCTTCCTCTACTTTTTATATGGGACGCCGCCACGGCGTGGCTGACAGGCAGTGCGTCGGCGGGCGCCCGGGATCCGAACTCGCGAAACCCGGGCTGCCAAGCGCGGACTAAACCGCTGCGCCACCGGGCTGGCCCCTGTAAAAATATTTTATTACTATATCATATTATATTACTGGTATAAATTTCCATAAAAAACATGCAAGATTTGTATGTATGTGCATTTATGGGTGTGTGTATGGATAGGAGAGAAAATGAAAATTCATGATTGAATATTTCTATGCTCCATGTTTAGAAAATTTCCTTTTCTCCACAAAATAATCGGTGCCCACTGAATACCATCAGTTTCAAATAATTATATATTAAATGTCAACATATATGATGATTACCCAGATAATTAGCTAAGAATAGGAATCCGACTACCTCTACAAAGAAATGACTAATATTTGAAGGGTAAATCATGGACAATACTGTGTGACAAGTGTGACAGAATATCAATCATCTCAACGTTTGGTCTCCCCTTTTCCACTGTGCTACAACCACTGTTTTTTTACATGAACCAGAACTGCCCAAAATGAAGATGACTTTTCCTAGACTCATTTTCAGCTAGATGTTACTACATCAGTAACTTCTAACAAGGGAGAATAAACCAAAAATATTCAGTAGCAGATTTTTGTAACTTTAATTTAAAAGACAGTTACTACTTACCTTGGCCCCTTATTATTATTTTCCTCTTTCTTCTTGGTTGGCTGTGAACATGATGGCTAGTTTTGGATCAGCCATCTTGAACTATGAGTCTATACTGGGAATAGAATTCAGGCATGGAGGAAAACAAGCTTGAAAGGTTCTGGTTCCATGAAGAAATTCATGGGGCCAGCCCAGTGGCGCAGCGATTTAGTTCATGCTTGGCAGCCCGGGGTTTGCAGGTTCGGATCCCGGGCACCTGCCGACGCACTGCCTGTCAGCCATGCTGTGGCGGCGTCCCATATAAAGTAGAGGAAGATGGGCACAATGTTAGCCCAGGGCCAGTCTTCCTCAGCAAAAAGAGGAGGGTTGGCGATGGATGTTAGCTCAGGGCTGGTCTTCCTCACAAAAATAAATAAATTAATTAATTAATTAAAAAGAAAAAAAAGAAATTCATGGTGCAGATTCCCGATTCTGCCTTTGGACTACCTGCCTCTATACTCTAACTTGAGAATAGAATAAATTATTTATAGAATTTACGATATTTTATGTCATTACACTCTTACTAATAAATAAATAAATACATTCAATTCTTAATTATAAAGGCAATTTGTATCTAGAAATATTTTGTGTCTGGTACTACAATTGATACTGAGGAACTATAAATATTCATAAAGGAGAAAATGTGTTTAAATGTATTCATCTAGAAGACCTAAGAATTTTTCATTTTTCTTTGGCATCTCAATTATACTACCTTGCACCTTGAAGAATACTCTAAAATAATATGTGTATAGGGAATAATAGCAGAGTACCTCATATTCATTTTAAAGGGCACTGGCTATAGAATCTAGTACTATGTTCCAGTAAGCAAGTTTGGAAAAAAATTTCTTCCCACCCCCCAAATCCAAACCTCAGTGTCTTATTTTAGAAATGACTGACACAAAATTTAAAAAAGATTTAAAAAAACACAGGACAAAAACATTTGTCTCAAGAGCTTAGGGCTATACTGCCTTGTGTTCAATATGTAGGTTCTCTCAAAGTCAGGAAGCCTCCTGACCTAACAACCAAGGGGGAAGAGACAGGAGTGAGAGAGACTGACTGAGAGAGAGAGAGGGAAGAAGAAAGTGAGGAAGAAAATAATCAAATGTCCCTTTGTTTTTTCTCTTTCAATTCACTGATAGAAAATAGTAGCCTCAAATTTAAGTTCATTTATAGGTGGAATTTCTGTTTTTCAATCTTAATCTTCACTCATCCTTGAGGAAGAGTATGGAGAATGGAGAAAGTAGAAGCTTTAAAGTAATTCTGTCTGTCATGAAGTTGGGGCCCAGAAAATATTTGTTGACTGGAGGCGTGGATGTTTGAATTAATAAATAAGTCAACAGCTGGCCACGTGATGTTAACAAGTTGCACTAATGATTTTTTAAATTGCGCTCTCTTTCTGTGTGTGTGTATACACATACACATATACACAGTTACATACGGTCTTTTCTGAAATATAATAATATATATAAAAATATACATTTAAATTTACATATGGTAAAAAAAATCACTGGGTTTTTTTGTATATATAATTGTGCAAATTTTAACATATGTATAAATTTGTGTAACCATCACCACAAACAAGAAACAGAATAATTCCAAAACCCCCAGAATTTCTCTTGTGCTTCTTCATGGTAGTCAAACACTCCCACAACTCCTAACCTATTCTCCATACCTGTAATTTTGTCTTTTCCAGAATGTAATATATTTAGAATCAGATAACATGTAACATTTTGAACTAGCTTCTTTCCCTTAGCATCATGCATTTGAGATTCAGTCATGTTGTGTTTATTAATAGTTTGTTCCTTTTTAACTGCTGAGTAGCATTTCATTACACCACAATTTATTTATTTAGTCAAATGTCGAAGAGAATTTAGGTTGGTTCCAGATTTTGTTGGCTATGGATAATGATGTTATAACTATCCACATACAGATTTTTGTTTGAATATAAATAGGCATTTTTCTACCGTAAATGCCTAGAAGCAGCACTTCTGGGTCTTGTGGTAGGTGTATGCTTACTTTAATAAGAAATCACCAGGCTGCCTTCCAAAGTGGCTGTAACATTTTGCATTCTCGCCATTAGTGGATGAGGGTTTCAACTGTTCCATATCCTTGGCAGCACTTGGTATTGTCATATTTTTAAATTTTATTTTAGCCATTTAATAGGTATGTATTAGTATATCATTCTACTTTTAATTTATATTTCCTTAATGACTAATTGATATTAAGCATCTTTTCATGTGTATAGTTGCTATTAATATATCTTCTTCAGTGAAGTATCTGTTCACATATTTGGCTGTTTAAATTGGTTTATTTGTTTTATCATTACTGAGACTGAAGAATTCTTCATATATCCTGGATAAAGTTTTTTGTTGGGTATGTGATTTGAAACTCTTTTTCTGAATTCTCTGGCTTATCTTTTCATGTTCATGACAGTGTCCTTTACAGAGTAAAAGTTTTTGATTCTGATGAAGTTCAATTTATCATTTTTTTATTAATCATGATTTTATTGTTATAAGTAAGAAGACTCAGCCTAACTCAAGGTCACAAAGATTTTCTCCTATGTTTTCTTCTCAAAGTTTTTTTAATGGGTTTACATTTTACATTTAAGTCTGTGATCCATTTAGAGTTAATTTTTATATAGTGTAAAGTTTAGATCAAAGTTTTCTTATTTTTTTTACATATGGCTATACAATTATTTCAGCAATATTTGCTGGAAACACTATGTTTTGTCTATTGAATTGCATTTGTAACTTTTTCAAAAACTAATTGACCATTTTTGTCTCCATTTCTGCACTCTTTAGTCTGTTCCATTGTTCTATGTGCCTATCCTTTCACCAATACCACACATCCTTGATTAGTGAAGCTTTTTTGTGAGTCTTAAAATCAAGAAGTGTGTCTTTTAACTGTTCTTTCCCCAAATTGTTTCGGCTCTTCTAGTTCACTCCCCTTTCCAAATAAATTTTATAATCAGCTTGTTTATATTTACAAAACACCTTCTGGGATTTTGACGGAGATTTCATTAAACCTAAAGATCAGTTTAGGAAGAATTGGTATCTTAACTATATTGAGTCTTCCTATCCAAGAACACGTTTTTAGAACTATGCAATAAAATAAAAACCTGGCTCCTTGCAAAGTTACTCTAAGTAAAATATAAAAAACATGCCATAGGGAGCCTTACTCTATGTTGTAGATGTCATATGTATTACATCTACATACTGTGAAAAAAACCAATATAATAATTTTTGCTTTCAATAGTCATACATATTTTAAAAATTGTAAAAGGCAAAACATAGTCTATGATGTTTCCTCAGATATTTGCCATTTTTTTCTCTTAGTTCATCCTTAAGGTTCTATAACATCTCTTCCATCTGAATAAGCTCCTTTGTCTTCTTTTAAAGCATGTCTATGGATGACAAATTGTCTTAGTTTTCTTTCACCTGAGAATATATTTCACTTTCATTCCTGAAAGCTAGTTTCGCTTAATAGAGAATTCTAGGTTGACATTTGTTTTTTCTCTCAGGACTTTAAGAAAGACTTTTCTACTCTCTTGTGGCCTCCATTGATTCTGATTGGAAATCTGGAGCCATTTGAATCATTTTCTTCTATGTGCAGTGTGTTGTTATTCTCTGGCTGCTTTTAATAGTGCCCTTAATCTTGGTTTTCAGGAGTTTGATTATAATGTGTGTGCCATGGTTTACTTTACGTTCATCTTGCTTGGAGTTTCCTGAGTTTCCTAGACCTATAAATCTGTGGCCTTTGCCAAATTTGGGTAGTTTTTAGCCATTCCTAATTCAAATATTTTGTCAGTACCTATCTCTTTCTCCTTCCTATTGAGTCTCCAATGACAAAAAATATTAGACCTTTTGATACCGTCATTCAAGGTCTCTGAGTTTCTGTTCATTTTGCCTCAAACTTTTTTATTTCTGTTTTTTAGATGATGGTTTCTATTGACCTATCTTTCAAGTCTACTCACCCTTTCCTATGTCATCTCTACTCTATGGCTGAGTCCTTTTGGTGATTTTTAAATTTATATTATTGTGGTTTTCAGTTCTAAAATTTCCATTTTTAAAGATTCTATTTTACTGACAGATCTGTATTTCCATTCGTTTGAAGACTATGTTCATTTCATGGTGCATGATGATGATGATGTTTTAAGGCTGTTACGAGATTTTGAGTCCTGTTAAAATCTCTTAGAGAATGTTTTTTTAAAGCTATCAATCAAATTGATTTGATTCAGATCATAGGTCCTGACTCAGTTTTTTTTGGACTGTGGCTCCAATGACAGTCTAATTTTCACAGCCTTTGCTGTATAATTCTGGTATGTCCAGTGTGTGAAACATTCAAAGTTCACTTGGAGCCTGGCAGTGATCCACATGTTTGTTCCATCTTCATAACTTTTGTGTTGTTGTGTCTGACCAGTTCCACACGTGAGTAATTCAGGGATGAGCCCAAGACCTCACATATGGATTCAGAGTATCTCTTTTCCCCCTTCTCTATAATCTTCTCCATAATCTTGAATTCCCAGTGGCCCCTTTCTTGTAGCTCAGGTTTAAAACCCGAGGTTTTAGTACTCCCATTCTATTGCACGTGACCCATGACTAGGTCAATATTGGTGTAAAACAGCAAGAGAAAAGAGTCTGCAGAGCTGCTCCTGCAGCCACCACCATCTCCCTCACCTGCCGCCTCTGTTGCTGCCATCATAGGGATTCAGTTTGTTACTGGGTTTGCCTAGTGTGGTACTGGAAGAGTCAGAAGAACTTCATTCTGCTACTTCTCACACCACCATCTCATTCTTTGTCAAGAGAAAGTGTTTTTCTTAGAACTTGTTCTGTCTATATCCATTTGAGTCTAATCAAGAAGATATAGGAGGAGAAGACAAAAGGGAAAAAAACACATAACTACAAAAACACACAGCAAAACAAAACAACAAGAACAAAAAGAGCAAAAGCACAAACAGGGAATTTAGCACCATATGGCTATTTTCTGAGTTTTAATTTCCCTGCTCTATCTTCCTGCTCTTATTTACTGCTCAGAGTCCTCTGGTAGCTTTATTTTTTTCCAGGACTTTTAGTAATAATGAGGGAGCCAGATGAGCTGGACATGCATACCCCATCTTAACTGAAACTGAAAATTTCCGGCACCAACAATATATAGGAACCTCAGAGTCCAACGAACCATTATGAATGGCATAAGAGAGACGCATTGAAGAGAGGTGAGAGGAGAAAGCACTATTTTCAGCATTCTGGGGAGGGATATTTTGTATTCCTGTTTAGAGTTCCAGACAGTGATTACTGGAATGAAGATAGAAAATCATTTCCTTAGAGATGGCATTTGAAACTTCCTTGATAGTGAAACTTACAGAATGCACTAAATAAAAGTGAGAGGGAGAGAGAGAGAGAGAAAATTATTCTATATGAAAGGTTCGAGGAGGTAGTCAAAGATATTTCTCACATCAATTTTTTGTGTGTATTATTTTCCTTGGTGTATATCGTATGTTCTGTGTTCAAGCAAGTTTATATATATATGTATATATACATATATACATATACATATATATATATATACACACACACACACATATTTTAATTTTTAAAACTGTAGTAAAGCAAATATTGGAAAATTGATTTAGGACAGTAACCAGGGAAGACTAAGAAGAGAACACAATATAAGAACTAAACAGTTAGAGAATGAAATTATGAGTATATGGCTAAATTTAAAATCATAATCAATAGTTTCAGAGGCTGGTTTAAGCAAGTGTTGACTCAAAATATGGTGAGTAATATGAGACAAGGGTTTAAAAGTTTTGCATAGGTAAATGAAGGAAAAGCAATTTTGGTGTCAGCCTTGTCTGGGAGAAAGTTACTGTCATGTTCACTAAACATGTATACCTCTAAGAGCTGAAATGTCACAGTATGCCATGCTCAGGAAATGTTAGGGGCAACTGATCACAGAAATGTAGGCATCTAAGGCAATGGATGAACCCAAGGAGGGAGAGGCCATCAAATTGATTAAATCAGGAGGATACTTTGGTTTCCATTCCAGGTTGACCACTTGGACAAGAGTTGGAAGATCAATCCAGTTGAAAGTGTCAATACTGAAAGGTGAATAGGCAGTTAGGATGCATGGCAGTATTTTACAGAAAGAGAAGTGTTATCTCATGCAGTTTCTGTGATTATGAAAGTTGGACAAGTTTTGATAGATGTTTAGGCATCCTTAGAATGGACAGGACATGATCCTTTATTGTATGCAAGTTATTGGCATGCTTATGGAGAGGGAGAAGTTAAGGGTTAATTTTCAGATTTCCAGTTTGTGAAACTAGCAGATGTTAAGACATAAGAAAGAGTCATCATCTAACCAAAAGAAAGGGTAGGTAATGAGAAATCAAAAGTATAAGAAAAAGAAAATAGTGGAGTAAAAGAAGTTGTGATTTATTTATAGGTATTTCAAGATATTTGTGAGTCATGAAATTTGTGATGTCCAGTAGGTAGCTGGAACTGCAGAATGAGATCTCCTACCAACGAATCTGAGAGTTCAGCTCCAGAATCAGGAGTTTATAGTTATAGAAGAGTTACATTCTAGACAGGTGAGTTACAGGGATGCCTGTGAGAACAGGGCAATTGTTAACCCCAAATCGCGGTGGGAGCATAATTCTCTATTAACCTGGCTTCCCTAAGGTACCAGGGTTTGATGACACTGGGGATGTGTTATTTGTAAGTACTAGGAAGAGGAAGATAGAATTAGGTGCTATGAGTCTCAATGTGGTGTTATTGATTATAAGAATTTATCTAATTT
The DNA here is from genome assembly GCA_031878705.1 of Tapirus indicus. Taxonomy (NCBI): domain Eukaryota; kingdom Metazoa; phylum Chordata; class Mammalia; order Perissodactyla; family Tapiridae; genus Tapirus; species Tapirus indicus. The sequence continues at coordinate 22,237,580 of CM062927.1, read as the reverse complement.
TGTTCATACTGTACAAAACGTATCTCTCTCCCCAAAAATAGAAGCACTTTGAAGCCTTTGGAATTATTTCTGGTGAACTATTGTCAATTCATCTTTTATCATCTACAACTAAGGGAGCAAATAATAGAATGATTCTGACAATTTTTTCCTTTTGAAAAAAAAATTGTCCAAAAAATTTAAGGGCATTTTTTAAAAAGAAAGAAAGAAAAAAATGAGAAAAAGATCATTTGTCTTTAACTTTTTATCTGACTTTTCTACTTTCAGCAACTGTAATGACAGTGTCTATCATTCCTGCACAAAACCCTGATTTTGAGCTCTTATCTGGGCAAATCAGATATACCATTACAATTTGAACCATGAAAGCCTACTGAATTATTTCTCCAGAAAAAGATGCAGCTGCTCAATTATTTTTGAATTCAATACTACATGTAAACTAAGTCCCATTAAAATCTAATATAGATTTTAAGTAAAGTAAATTTTCATCACTGAATCAGGATTCTGCTTCTCCATTTTGGAAATGAACAGTGGATGGAGAACAGAAAATTGTCTATGAATGAGCCTATTCTAGACAAACTTCAAATAAAAGAGTGTATAATAAGTCTTTCTTTAATACCTGAACTAAATCCCGGGTATGAATGTCAAGCCAATTACTGCTGCTGGAGGATTCTGCCAACAAAATAGTTTACCAGGAAGTAATGTGACAATTTCCACTACACATTGGGTGGAATGAAGAGTAATTTAAGACACAAAATTGTTTTATTACCTCAGAAGCTCCATGACTTTGGACTTCTTGGGTTGAAGCACCGAAAGGAAGTGTAGAAATGATTAATACCATCAGCTGGAGCTTGAGGAGTTTGATGATAAGAAACCGTTTTTGCAGGGAAAATGCAATTGATTACCTTTTAGTGAGAAAAAGAATGGAACTATGGTATTTCATACATTTGATTAAGTTTTTTTTTCTCTTTAGAGGAAATACAAAGTTACTATACACATACATTTATCAATAATATGGAGATACATTTGATATTACTATTATGCCTATCTACTGGGGTGCATGAAGAAACCAATAGGACATCATAGAACTATGAAATAAAGACACACACACACAAACACACACATATTCCTGGGATATAGGGTGAAAATCACACTTTAGAATTCAAAAGGCTTGGATTTGAATGACAAATCTGCTGTTGAGTTTAGACCAGTACATTACCTCTTTAGGCTTAGTTTCCTCATTTGAAAAAGGAGCATGGCAGTCCCTATCATATGGTGTTGATATGAAGATCAGACAAAATGATACCTAAAGTAGTCACTAGAATGCCTGACACACATTCAACATCAATAAATAGTGATTGTTTTTGCTGCCACTACTGTGTTGTCTTAATTGTTGTTATCCAAATAAAATTTTCATTAACATTGGTACTCTTTGTTGTGTCATGCACGTAAGAACTTAAAACGTGGAAATATGGACCCCAATCGGTTGAATCCAGTGAAAGGCATGTGTTTGACATCCAGGCTGGCATAGAGACATTATAGACATATCATAGAAACCAGGTCATGGTGCAGCCAGTGATCAGTGGGATGGATAAGGAGAAGGTTATTGAACATTTTCGTCTGGGGCAGGACTAGATCTATGGAACAAGTGGGCACTATGCTCCCCCTACGCAATCCCCACCCTTCTCTCCCACCAAAATGAAAAGTATGGGTTAGAATGTGAAGCCTTATGGATGGCTGTGCCAATTACTGACATGTTAAAAACATGATGTTAGTTGTCAGCTTAACAGATATTTATAAGGTGAGTTGGGGAAGAATAAATGGGTTTGCAGAAGTATGACACTCATTTTTATATTACTGTGGGCGTGCCACTTTGCTCACATGGACCGAAGTAGGAATACTGGTTAATAATTCATCTGTTCCTTGGGAATCTCAGAATGCATTCCCACTAACTAAAGTGTGAAACAGATCAGAGCTAGAATATTGCATATGCAGAAAAAAAGGAAAAAAAGTTAAAATTCATGGGACTTTCAAGGATAATATCCCTGTCCCCATGCCTGACACTATCTCAGATATGGACTATTTTTGCCTCGGCAAAAGGTAGGGAACAAAAAATGAAGTGTCATATCATTGCTTTGAGTGAGTTAGTTTCTGAAGCCAAAGAAGATGTACAGATGGCCAAATCAAAACTACAATGAGATATCACCTATACATGTCAGAATGGCTATAATTACCAAGACAAAAAATAACAAATATTGGAGAAGATGGGGAGAAATGGGAATGCTCATACGCTGCTGGTGGGAATGAAAACTGGTGCAGCCTCTATGGAAAACAGTATGGAGATTTCTCAAAAAATTAAACATAGAAATGCCATATGACCCAGCTATCCCACTACTGGGATAGCTATCCAAAGAACGTAAAATCAACAATTCAAAGAGATTTATGCACCCCTATGTTCATTGCAGCATTATTCACAATAACCAAGATGTGGAAGCAACCCAAGTGCCCACCAACTGACAAATGGATAAAGAAGATGTGGTATATATATATATATATATATATATATATATATATATATATATATATAAATAGAATACTACTCAGTCAAAAAAAAAAAAGACAAAATTGTCCCATTAGCAACAACATGGATGGACCTTGAAGGTATTATGTTAAGCAAAATAAGCCAGTCAGAGAAAGACAAACACTGCATGATTTCACTCATATGTGGAAGATAAACAAACACATGGATAAAAAGAACTGATTAGTGGTTATCAGAGGGGAATGGGGTTTGGGGGTGGGTGAAAGGGGTAAAGGGGCACATAGGTATGGTGGAGGGTGGATAAAAACTAGACTATTGGTGATGGGCATGACAAAGTCTATACAGAAACAGATAAATAATAATGTACACCTGAAATTACAATGTTATAAACCATTATGACCTCAATAAAGTAATTTTTTAAAAAAGACACAGAGAGAAAATACTTCAAAATTTTATTGTGAAAAAAATAGCAAGGAATATTTTAGAATTTACCTTCTAAATGTCTATATATTCTATGGATATTATTTCAGGAACATTTTATGGAGAAATATGTTCATTTACTGCATGTAATATGCTAAAGTTAAAGTATATAAACATGGAATTAAATCATGTTTCATTGATATGGTCTAACAGTCTGCAACGAATAAAATTCTGCTATTAAAGTATGTTTAATATCACAGGAAAATAACATACGAAAATCTCAGAACACACATTTATATATATATATATATATATAAAATATATAATATATATATACACAGGACCCTAATGTGGTAGTGTATTAACTCACTTTTATCCAAACACACATATTCATCATATACAGTCATGCACTGAATGGTCAACAATAAACAGCCCATACAATGGACAGCATATAAACAGTGGTCCCATAAGATTGGTACCATATAGCCTAGGTGTGTAGTAGGCTATACCATTTAGGTTTGTGTAAGTATACTCTGTGATGTTTGCACAACAATGAAATGACCTAATGGTGCATTTCTCAGAATAAATCACTGTCGTTAAGCAACACATGACTGTAGGCACATACATAGATAAGAACCAAATGGCAGTATGGGATTTTCAAAATTCAATAGCCCATTTCTTCTGAATAGAGGGATCATGGACATTATTGTTTTCTTTTTCATGCCATTTTGCATTTGCTTAATTCCTCTCAATCAGCATGTACTACTTTTACAATTAAAAAAAAAAGTAAATTTAAAGATTATAGGCAGCATCATGAAAGATGACAGAAATAAGAAACCTTTAAAATGTATGAAACACTCTGAAGTGAAATCTAATGCTCAGAAAATAAAGTGTGTAATTATAGAATTATATTCCCACAGTGAGTTTCTTTAGGGTAAAGATAGTCTTATTTATCTTTTCCAGGCCATCAAACAAGCTTGACAAATATGTGAAGACTAAACAAATACCTATGAATTTTCAAGGAAAAGTCATATTTAATATTCTTTGTTTAATTGGACAGAGAAGTTTATAACACATTTTATCAAAATTTAAATTAAAAAAATACCTTCTTTTACAGAAAATAAGATTGAAATCTAGACAGATTCACTTACTTGCTATAATTTTCACAGAAACTTAGTGGGAAAGATGGAGTTGATTATTTCAACTTCAAATCCAGTGATCTACTCATTTCCCTGAAACACTTTACCAAATTCATAAGCATTTTCTGAGAATCTGCTGTGTACAAAGTCCTATATGAAACAGTGTTTATAGGCACAAACATACTCTAAAATTTAGAACCTCCTATTACAAGAATTTACATGGTAGGGTTGGCCAGATCATCAGAGCTTTAGGAAAGGATAAAGAAGGAAAACTGGGAAGAAAGTTGGGAAGAGAGTTAACGCATGTATTTGCCAATCCCTTTCAAAGATTGTCTTATAGCTGCACTGCTAAAGCTTCCGGAATAGTATCAACATCATCCCTACATTTCTTACAAGCATAAGGGCAGCTGCTGCATTTTGAGAAAATAATATATTCTACCTGGTTTCTAAACAAAATATGTCATTCTTCAGGACTATGAAGTAAACTATGCACTTTCACTCATATAGCTCCAATGATAAACCTGAGAGAAAATAAAACGGAATCCCCAATTCAAGAAGCACCCAACATGAGGAGAAAACCAAATGGCTAAGTCTATCTGAGTTTATGTGAACTCAAACTTTACAGAGGCATATGCTAATTCATCTCTGCCAAAGATAAACCTCTAACAAAAACACAAACTATGTCAATTGCAAAGTGCTTTTCTCAAAGGTCACGTAAAAACTAGAGGGCTCTCAAAAGTGTTTTAAAGTATTCTTCGCTGGAGAGACTTGATGTAATTACCTATAACCTGTCCTCTGGGGACAATTAAAATTTGACAGCAGTCTGCAAAGACATATTTGCAGGAAAGGAAACGCTAAAGATGTGTTTTGGAAAATTCCTAACACAAACAGTGCAAACTTTTATAGTCTTTCAATTTATTTTCACATAGTATGAACACAACTAGATTTATTACTTTGTTCTTGTTTGTTTAATAAATATTTATTTTTTTTCCCCAGCAATGCTACCAGGAATCCAAATGATTCGATGGCAAGAAATATTTCAAAGCTAAGAATAAGAAGCCATAAAGAATTGAGCTTAATTGTCTTCACAAATCTAATCTGACTCTTCTCATAATGCTTTCTTCCCTGGGTGGCTCTGCTTCAGACCTTTTGTGTCAAGCAAGGAACAATTAACACAGACTTAAGAGTACAGGTTATGTTTTGGAAATGATACTGTCACATTCTTGCAGGAGTTCAGAAAAAACAAAACCATATATCGGTAGTGATTTCAACAATAACCAGGTGTCATCATATGTGATGAGCTCATTTGCAGGCTGATGTTTTTCTTTTGGGGTTTTATCACTAGAAGTTGACACCAAGATCACGACACTGGGCGGGGTGGGGGGGAGCAAGTGATCTCTTTATTGTTTGACTTTCAGAAATGGCTCAAATGACTGTTTTAATTAGTTTTTAAGGAAGGGTCTAAGAGTAACTGGGGAAAGTAGATTGGGCAGATTTTCTCTATAGACCTAGAAACTAGCATTTACAAAAGTGTATTCTTCAGGATGCTAAGTCTTTCAAATGTTAAATTTAAAACAAAAAGATTCTATGATCAACTATATTGGGGAAATATGCATTTAAGTAAAATTAAATTCTTATCTTGCTTTATATTTCTCCTGTTTTTCTAGCTAAGTGAGCATTATCAATTTCCGAGAGAGGGGTAAAATGGGCAATTCTCCCAAATTTAGTTCATTCCATAACCCTGTTTTTTGTTAAACATTTTATGGAGAAGCATTCTTCAGTGTCAACTCTGGGTAAGGACATCATTTTAGTCCCATCTCCAACACCTTGTGATTGACAACTGATTGACATACAATATGTTTTTGTGGGGCAGGGGAAGAGTGAGCTAAGATATTTAGAATACAGTATTCTCCGAATTTTGGCAGCCTAGGATTAAGGCATCTGTCTCACAGAATTAATTACTTTGAGTGCATCTCCATGGTCTCAGACACTTTGGTAAGTACTCTCCAAAATGTGAGAGGAGTTCAATATATCTACACAGTTAAGGAAAATGAGACTCAGAGTAATTTGTGCAGCTAAGTGTGACAAATCTGGGAATTAAGCCTAATTCTGATGTGCTCACCCTTCCCACAACCCAGCACTGAGACGAATGTTGTTGGTGCATGTTTGCATGGTACTTAGACCATGCATGTCTCAGACCAGAAGCCTACATGGATTTCAACAGAGCAAACCAAGTCAACCAGGCCATCATCTCTTTGCTATCAATAATAAAAACTCATCTATGCACTTTAGAACACAGTTAAAAAAACCAATTTCCAATCCATTGCTTACCTCACATTATTTATGATTTTATATGATATTAGGCTAGATGACAGAATAGGCTTCTCTTGCTTGTATAACAAGAATCAGACACCACCTCCCCAAGATTTTTATTTAGAGTCTAGTAATCTGTATGTTTAATTAACTTTCCAGGTAATGCTCTTTCAGGTGATCTTTGGTCCATGTTTTAAGAAGCTCTCATATGAAGAATATGAAGACTGCAGTTATTGCTAATCTAGAAAACAAAAATGTCTATCCAAATTAAGCATTTTAATCATTCCACAGCACAAAATGTTTCTTTGTTGGACACTCAAGAAAAAGAGATGAATGTCAGAATTGACTAAATTTCCCACTGTTTTCAAAAGGCTCTATGTTAGATTCTTTTGTTTTTAAAGATAGCTCAGATTAGGGGAGAAATAATTTAATAATTCATTCTTAAAAGACTTCTTGCCCTTGTGCTTATTTTTGAATCCATGTTCAATTCAGACTTACAAATATTGAGGTAAGTAGTAAGAAATGGGCTAAATGAGGAGTACAAAAGGAAATCAGACACTGGTCCTGCATTCCAGTATCTTTGGCTGCTATTGGAAGTGGGAGGGCAAATCACATAAGAAAACAAAGATGGCAATCTTATTTTCTAGAACCAGAGTTCCATTTGTCTGATTAAGCGTTCTTATTGCTGTGCTTCACGCTTCAAGAAGCAGAAGGGGGCTGTACTCTGGACACAAAATGCTGGACTTTTGCACATTTAAATAGAATATTCTAAATTAGCACAGCTCTATACAATCCAGAACTTTGGGGTATTATGACTACTACATCAAGCAGAACTTAACAAGATTTTTAAAAAATAAATAAAACCAGTTTCTGAATCCCAAAGGTCCAGTTCCAAGTACAAATACTGAAACTTAACAAACATAGGCTTTCCAAATGTAAGAATATCAGTCTCTTATTTATCCAGTGAACTTATACTTGTGTTTTGATCGTCATCTTATTCCACTGCCTCATTTTTTTCCAACCCTTTCCTATCTATCTGAACAAACAAACAAATAGTAACAGAAAGTCGCTGGAGGAAAGTAAAATATTTTTGAATAAACCAAGGAGGAGCCCTGGTTTAGGGATAAACTAGTCCTTTTCAGCTCACGTCATATGGACAGCTCTCTTATTCCGTGTCTTGCTGTGAGACAGATAATATCACAGCATGCCACGGAGACAAAGAACTGAAGGGCCAAAACAGAACCCTCAGAAAGGAGCTGAGTTATTGATTTTTTTTTCTTAAATCACATTTCTCTGAAAATGGAGAAGTTGAATTTCTAAAAGGAAAAACGCTTTTGGCTTTATACCTCCTTGATTTCTAAATACTAGTAAAGAATTAGGGAATGTGGTAAATGTTTCAAAGAAAATCTATGCAGATGTGCAATCTAGTCGTAACAAGGGAACTAGAACCCGCTTTTTGTAACTTCAAGTCTGATACTCTTTATGTTCTTGATTATTTGTTTGTTTTTAAGAATACATTAAATGGGATTTTAATAAATTGTTGGTAAAATAATTTCCGTGGGTAGAATAATTAACTTGTCACATCTTCCTTTGGAATAATCTCTGAGAGCTGCTGTGGAATTGAGCAGTACTTGATAGGACATTAGAAGAGGAAGTAGGAAGCAGAAGTGGAAGATTTGCCAAACTAGAATATCTTCCTTCCCTGCCAATCAAAATGGAAGCAACTACATCCACTTCAACAGGAAGTGCCCCAGAAAATCAGAGAAGGTTGAGCTGGGATCCCTGTTATCTTGCAATGTTCTTCCTGTCTCCACAGTGATCTCAGAATGAACAACCTTTATGAAAATAGGATAGTCTCACTATCCAATCAACACCTGAAGACAAGCTAAAGACTGCAAGTCTCTTGTTCACATCCATATATGGTGACCAGTTCCCACCAGATAACTGGTATGGTTGGCAGGAAAAAAACTAAAATGCCTTTTCTGAAGTTCTTTATCTAGAGATAATCATGATCATGGGCATTTTCCTTCTATCTCCTGTAAGATTTATGACTAATTTATAACACAGGTATTATTATCCCTCATTACATAAATATACACATATGTGTGCATGCATATGTGTGTGTGTAAACAAACAGAGGCTTAGAGCTTAACTTATACAGCTAACTAGGACAGAGCCAGAATTCCAATCCAAATTTCTCTACCTCCAAATCTGTTTTCTCTTCTCTGCACCATGATATTTTCTCTTCAGAAACAGAAAGTATTCTGCAGTTTCAAAATGGTGATGCACATAATCTGTGCCATATGACATTCTAACATACTGTAATAACTATTTATTATGTTCATTGTTTATTGTCTGACTCATGACCAAAGATTCAGTTTTCAGTGAGAGGTTCAAGTGGGAAAATTATAGTGGAATGGGAAAAAAAATGACAGTGACAAATATAGACTTGAACCCTGGCTATGCCAGCAAGTGATGATATAATCATGGATTAATTACTCAATACCTTGGAATCTCACTTCTCTTGTCTTGAAAATGAGAACACAATTTCTCTCTTACAGAACTGTGATGATTGATATTAATGAGAACTGAAATCACCCAGTTTATATCAGGAATTTGAATTTATGCTCCTACTTACTTTATCCTTCAGTCTATTTTCTCATCTTCTGTACTTTCCACTTCCACTCCCCTAGACTCACTTCATCCTGTTAGTTTTGTATCAGTCTGGGTTGTGTACAATTTCTCACATGCAAAAAGGGAAATAAACAGATAAATCAATCTGGGTTTCACCGTACGAGCTCTCTTCTGAGCCCTCCTCTTTCATGTTTGATTAGATGGAGTTGAGTGTATTTTATCTGTAGTTATGTTGCAACTTTTGTCTTATTTTTAGGAGTGAGCGTGCTTGCATGAATTTATTAGACTAAATGTAGTAGTATTGGCTCCAGTTTAGTCATCGTTGTCATCATAAGCATGTGAATGACAAATCTTAAAGTAGACACCAGAATCAATAATTTCTTGCTCATACGTAATTTTCTTTCTAATACCTCCTTCAGTGCGTAGCAGAGGCCTGATAATAATTGTTAAATTAAATCCATTCATACAGGACAGAATAGGATAAGAAAATTTGAAACCAAATAAGGGGAAAGAGAGAAATCATTCCATAGGAATACACATGCATTTTGACTGAAAGTTAGGGAAGGAACTTGCTAATTGAATGAAAAGCTGGGTGTTGTTCCAGACAAGTGTAATCTTTAGGAAGTGTTGTGGAATCATAAGAGAAGATGGTACGTTTGAGGAATATTGTTCAATGATATTGAAACCTTGTTAGAAGATAAAGGGTGGAGCTTGTGGCAGCATGTTTGGATAGATATGGCCCAGATAATAAGAAGCTCAGACATCTGGAAACCACAGCTCACCAATGTTGGCTGATCATCAGAATCACCTGCAACATTTTGAAAAATACAAATTTCTAGTCTTTACTCTTTGAATTTATGACTCTGCAAATGCAGGGTGAGGAGATATATATATAGATATATAGATATATATATCTATATATATCTATATATATATATATATAGAGAGAGAGAGAGAGAGAGAGGGATTATATATATACACTCACATTTTTTCAAGTACCAAGGTCGTCACTATTATCAGCCGGGTTTCTGTACTGCCAATGTACATACTAGAGAATCACAAAGAATTTTATGTCAGAGGGAGAATTGGCGATATAGCAGTACTGTACAAGATAGATGGACATTTCAGGGATGTCAAGTCATTTAGAAAAGAGATCGTAAGAGAACAGTGATTGAAAAAGAAGCTCTGGAGTCCAGAGTAAATGCATTACTGGGGTATTCACAGCGGAGCTGGAGAAAGGGAATAGGCTTAGGAGATATTTTGGTGGTAAATCAGTAGGAGTAAATCTTTAAAGTTGGAAAGTTGGTAAGCTTAGAAAATTTAGGCATTAAATGATGGATTTGATTCTGTACATGCTGCATTTGAAGTTGTTGTAGTATATCCAGGTGGAGATGGATAGTAGGCAGAAGTGGATACCGGATAAATGTGGAGAAGTTACATCATTGGGAGGCATAAAGCCTCAGAGACTTGCAGACCCCTGCTCCCTTAACTCACTTGCTCTATCCTTCAGCCCACATTCATCACTTATACGACCCTGATATTCTCCTCAAAGTTCACACAGCTGTCAATTTTGTATTTTATTTATATGTTATTTGGATACTGACTATCTCTCCCAGGAGATAGCAAATTCAGTAAGGCCTGGTACTGTGACTAGCTTGTTTGCTACTGTATTTCCAGAACCTGGATAGTGCTTGATGATGATTATTTGTTGGACGAATAAATGGATGATCAGTGTGAAGAAGTTTTAAACAAAATCAGTGTTTAACTAGATCATCTTCTCTTTTATAACCATAATGAGAAAAAAGGATATCTCAGCTTTCTTTCACCATCAGTATTCCAATACTGTTAGAAACGGTAGTACTTTTATTCTATAACTGTGAAGCTCAAATATCTAGAATTACCATTCCATAGGCATTTTGTCTTGTCTTATAATAAAAATTAATGTATAAATCATCACAGTGTTAATTATAAAACAAGTATATTACAGTATTCTCCCCTTATTGGCAGGGGATGTGTTCCAAGCTCCCCAGTGGAAGCCTGAAACTGTGGATAATACCAAACCCTCTATATACAATGTTTTTTCCTATACATACACACCTATGATAATTTATAAATTAGGCACAGTAAGAAATTAACAATAACTAGTAATAAAATAGAACAATTATAACAATATACTGTAATAAAAGTTACTGGAGATCTTAGCAACCTTAGCATATGATTTTTTTTCTTTCCTTATTAAGTTAAGAACTTTCACCTTTTTGCTTAAAGGAAGCACTTGGTGGCTTATCTTTGGCATACCCAAATTGCCAACATTGCTATTCTTGTGCTTTGGGATCATTATTAAGTAAAATAAGGGTTCCTTGAACACAAGCACTGTGATACCATGACAGCCAATCTGATGACTGAGACAGCAAATAAGTGACTAACAGGCAGGGAAGGAACACAGTGTGGATACTCTGGACAAAGGGATGATTCCCCCTGGAGGGACGGAGTGGGACAGCGAGAGATTTCATCAGACTACTCAGAATGGCGCACGATTTAAAATTTATAAATTGTTTATTTCTGGAATTTTCCACTTCATACGTATTTTTGGACCTCAGTTGATCATGGGTAACTGAAACTATGGGAAGCAAAACTGCAAATAAGGTGGGATTACTGTAGACAAATATGGCTTGTCTCATTGCTATACCACAAACTTACCTACAGTGTTACTAAAAGTCAACTCTTCTCAAAATACAAAGACAACCCCACAGACAATTTAAGAGATAAATTTAAAAAGTAACATATGAAGTGGGACAAACAGAATATTAAAAGTAATTTCCATATCCTTAATTATGCAAGTCATAGAAGCAGATGTAAAAGACAAGTTGTACTGAGTAATATATTGTTGGTAAGTTCATATTCAGTTCTCTCAAATCAAATGATACAGCCTAGTTTTATAGCTCAAGAAGTACTTTATTCTATGGAACACTGAACTAATGACCAGATAAAGAATTTTCTGCTAGCTTTAACTTAGCTCTGAAAAAGTCATATCAAATGCAATAAAATTATATTGCATCTTGTACTATTGATATTTGTGTTACTTTCTCTCTTTGAGTCATTTCCCTTTTAATGTTCTCACTAAGGCGGCCTATCTAGAAAGTGCACCTAATGAGAATGAATGAGTAAGAAAAGAAATGTTGTCTTAAATAGCTTTGACCAAGTTCTTAAGAGTGAGAAAGTCATTTAGTTGGCCCAACTACTTCATTTTTTAGGGATGTAAACTTAGACACAAGGAGTTGAAGTGTCCTCTCCAAAATCACGTTTAGTTAGTCAATGGCAATACTAAAATTACAACTCAAGTTATCAGATAAACTCAAGTCATCACGTGAACTTACTCCACTATAGTATGACAGTAATGCCAAGGAAATGGCCATAGTAGGAGAGACTGGTCTAACACTTTTCTCTTGTTTAATGGTCATTCCTTTAAGGAAGGAAAACAAATTAAGCATCAGTCTTACATGTTCACACTTCAGCATCCATCTCCATCACAAGAGGCAAGATTTCAGACTTCAGGGAAATTAAAAAAATAGCTCCCCACCAGGAGAGTGTTCTGACACCTCCATTATTGCAAGCAATTTATACAACTGATTTCCCCATTTTTTATGGAAGCCCTAGAGAAACTATAAGAAAATAACTCAGAAAACAGAGAAAAAATATCATTGAAGAATTTAAAAATCACACTAGAAAACATTCACTTAATACCAAAAATTGCAGTAAAGGAGAAAAGGAGGATCAAAAAAGATAAGAAACATAGAAAGCAAAAATAAAATAGCAGACACAAATCCAACTATATCAATATTAGCATTAAATATAAACAGATAAAACAATCCAATCAAAGTCAGAGATTATCAGACTGGATAAAAAACATGATCCAACTGTAGGGTGTCTAGACGAGATCCACATTAGATTCAAAGATACAAACATTGAAATAAAAGGATGAGAAAAAAATATATCATGCAAACAACAGCCCAAGAAAGCTGGAGTGACTGTAATAATATCAGACAAAATAGACTTTAAAATTTTAAAGAATGCTAATAAAGATATAGGGCATATTTAATAATGATAAAAGAATCAATCCATCAGTAATATTAAGAATTATAAACAGATATGCACCTAATAAAAGTGTATCAAAATACATGAAGCAAAACTGACAGAAATAAAAGGAGAAATAGGCAATAACAGTTGGAGACTTCAACACCACACTTTCAATAATGGATAGGACAACCAGACATAAGATCAACAAGTTATTAGGAGTTTTGAATATGATACAAACCAACTAGATCTAACAGATATATCCAGAACAGTTCACTCAACAACCACAGATTATACATTTTCTTAAGTGCACATGGAACATTCTCCAGAATAGACCATCTGCTAGGCCATAAAACAAACCTCAACACATTTAAATAATACAAAGTGTGTTCCAGAGGCATAATGGAATGAAATTAGAAATTAGTATAAGGAAAAATTTTGGAGAAACTCACAAATATGTGGTAATTAAAGAACATACTCCAAATTAACCAATGGATGAAAAAAGAATTTAAAAGAGAAATCAGAAAAATACTTTGAAATGAATGAAAATAAAGAAACAGCATACCAAAACTTATGGGATATAACTTTAGAAATATATATATATATAAATATATGATATATTTTAACATATTAAAATATATTTTTATTTTATAAATTTTATTGTATTTTATCAATATAATAATATATTTTATTTTATATATATTACATAAAATATATATTTATATTTCATATATACATAATAATATATAATGTTGACAAGAATGGGGAAAACTGAAACATACATTCCTGGTACAAGTTCAAAATAATGCAGCCATTTTGAAAAACATTTTGGCAGTTTCTTGTAAAGTCAAAATATATTTTCCATATGACTCAGCAATCCCTACTGCTAGATCTTTTTCTAAGAAATAAAAATACATATCACACAAAGACATATGGTTTTGTGTAAGTGACAATGTTAATGAATGCTCATAGAAGCTTTATTCATAATAGCCCTAAATCACAAAGAACCCACATACCCATCAGTTGGTGAATGCTTCAAGATTTATGGCATATATTCATATAATGGAATATTGCTCAGCAATAAAATAAAGAATGAATTGCTAACACATGCAACAACATGGTTGGATTTTAAATGTGGTATGCTAAATGAAATTAGCCAGACACAAAAGACTATATACTCATGAATGCCTGTATATGAAATTTGAGAATGATAGAAAGCAGTTCAGTGCTTGTGGGGGCAGAGTGCTCAGGTAAGAGAATGACTTCAGATTGATATGAGGGATTTTTTAGAGTGCTGGAAATGTTTAATATCATGATTGTGGTGGTGATTACATGGGCTAATTTGTTAAAGCTCATTAAACTCTGCACTTACATTTGTGGAATTTTATTTTATGTAAATTATATCTTAATAAAGCTAATTAAAATAGATGAGAGAGATAAAACATGTATATCTTAACACAGCTATATAATCTAAGTCTATTTTCTTTTCTTTTTCCTTTCTTTTCTGAATACATAGGAGAGTAAGTGTTCCTCCTTCCTAATCAATGCCTAGTCACTATGGAATAGACTACTGTAAATTTCAGGGCAGGTTCTGCATTTCCTATTCTCTACGAGTCTACTGGCTGAGACACAACTTCTTTCAAAAACAAGCTAAGCTTTATTTTTCAAAGCGTGTAAACAATCACATCATTTTAAAACAAGGTTATGTTTTGAATCACACCATTTTAAAACATGACTAGGTTTACAGACAAGTAGAAACATAACCGCATTGGTATACTGCCATCATTTGACTGTGGAGTCGCCCATCATTTGGGTCAGAAGAAAAGAGTGTGTAGAGTGTTAGTCAGTACACTACTGCCAACAAGATATTTAGCTCAGATCAAGGGTAAGAAGTTAATTTATTCATACATTTATGTTAAAAATCATACCATTCGAAATGAGTTCAGCATACGCCTACTAAATATATATTTTTGAGAAGAGTGTAAAGTTGGACACCACAGAGACAGGGGATAATATTTAAGGTGGTAATTTAAAGAGAGCTGGAGTTGTTATACGAACAAATTTGAGAGGCCCACTCAAGTAAAAGTTAACAGCGCATATAAATTATTTTTTTTAATTATCAAAACCCAAATATGAATTCTAAATTGTATCCTACCTTCCAGCCAGAAATATCCATTACTGAAAACCAAATATACTCTGTTTTCAAAAATAAAGAAAATAAGGGGCTGGCCCAGAGGCATAGTGGTTAAGTACGTGCGCTCCGCTTCGGCTGCCACGGGTTCGCAGGTTCGGATCCCGGGCGCAGACCGACGCACCGCTTGTCAAGCCATGCTGGAGGCGTCCCATCTAAAGTAGAGGAAGACGGGCACGGATGTTAGCCCAGGGCCAATATTCTTCCACAAAAAGGGGAGGATTGGCAACGCATGTTAGCTCAGGGCTAATCTTCCTCACACACACACACACAAATCCCCTGTAAGGCTTGTAAATGTGTTTAAATTGAAAAAAATAAATTAATTAATAAAATAAGATTCCTTTTTATTCTTAAATAAAGTTTGTAGACTCATTTGACAATATGGAAGATATTCAAACAAATCTTATCTGTTACACTTTTATAAAGGAGGTACCTAAAATTGCAGTGGAAAATCTTGAATACAAGTTGCAATTGATGCTAAGATCCACTTTCAAAGTCTACTTCTATAAAAAGTAAGGACCTAATAGGCTGACACTGCTTATGTATTATTTTGCTGTACAAAGGGGGGAGGTCTAAATAGGCTCTAGGATACCTCTTAATAGGGCCAATTTATCCACGAAGCACAGTAGGCACTGTGCCAAGGACCCAGGTTACCTTTAGGGACCTGTGGATTTATTTTATTCAGAGATCAAAATTAAAAAATGAATAAATCTACCAGATTATAATCGTCTTCATACAACACAGTCATACAATATAATTTTATTTATTTATCATCTGATTCCATCCTGATGGCCAACATTTGAGCAAAGTTCATGGGTCAGTGAATATTTGTACAAATGCTGAATGGGTGCTGTGTGACAATACTGAATCTTCTTTAAAGGACAGGCTGAGAGGATGCCTACATTGACATGCATATTGGCCACTGGATGGCAAACAGACGTGGGAGAGGAATGGCGTCAGGAACCAGACTTGTGATACCTAAAACTGAGTTGCATGACCTCCTGGTTTTACATGCCAGAAGCTGACAATTCCTGCCTTTGTTCTTGAACTAGACTATATATTTTTTTAACACAAATTGAAAATAAGCAGGTGTTATTGGACCACTCTTCTCGGAAGTGGAAAGAATCTCACTCAGGTTGTTAATCATGATTCTGGATCCCATCCTGGTTTGTTTTGCTCTGTTCTCTGTCTGAGAAATGCATCGCACGGTGATCTTTATGTTCAGACAATCCCACAGGGCTTCCCACTGTGCAGTTCTTAGCTCCTCACCCCACATTGAAACCCAGCCTGTGTGAAGCTGAGATATTATTTCTTCACTATTACGCATAATAAGAAATAAAATTTGTTTGTCAATGATTAATTACCACTTTTCCCAAGAGACAGAATGCTGAGTGTTTTCTCATGCTAATATATGCCAAGCTGCCAGTGCTAACTCAGCTCTCTAATCTGAAAACTCATCTTAAGTGAAAGACTATCACTGTTTATTGCCAAAGTTGTCATTCCCCTGGAAATGAAATAAATATCTAAGAAGAGTTTCAATGATAGACCTGCTTTTCAGCTGACAGATCACTCCTTGTTATCAAAAGGCAAATGTATGTCAATGTGTGCATTACTTAAGACTCAGGAGATAATTGCTTCAATTTGCCTGACAATCTGATAATGTCATTTGCACAGTTGTGAATGGTGTCAACACTGAATGAATGTTCTCGAATGATATTAAAGGTGTGAAGCACAGTTGGGAAAAAAAAAGACTCCTATTGAAGTGTTTTCTGCCAGATGAAATCCTGGATAGTTACTTGCCCCTTCAAAAGTCTGTGTCCTTGACTTAAATTTGATACTGCATTTATCACCAAAGGAAAGAACTGATCTAGGACTCAAGGTGATCTACGACAATGAGCAGGTTCTCAATCACTGCTTTAAATTCAAAACGATAGTAATTGATATTTTCAAAAATGTCCATAGATTGGACAGGCATATACATGCCGCAAGCTATGTGATGGTTGTAGGAGAAGCATATATTTTAGAATCAGACTCTTCTCATCTCGAACCACAGTTCTACCACTAAGTTTCATGATGTTGGATCTGTTTTGTTTTGCTTTTTAAAGCTTTTCTAATTATAACTTTCTCATTTGCTTAAATGGGTATACTGCTGCCTATATTGCTAAGAAATTTTATGGAGATTAAATGTGCTAATAAATGAAAAGCAATTATTACTGTGACTGGAGTAGGTTAAACATCTAGAATGTTTAACAGTTAGTTTCAACACTATTACATGTGTATTTAATCAAGTTCTTAACTTTTCTAAGACTCAATTACTTTATCTATCAAATGGATCCAATAATAAATCAGATGTAATGCGAAATTCCTTGAAGTGTTGTGATGGTCATATTAGAAACATATAAATATCTTAGCATAGTGTATAGCACAAAGATGATTTTGGAAAGAAAAAGTTTTATTTTATGCAATCAATAATTAAAACAGAAAAAATATATTTTTCTCATATGAAGGCATTGACAGGCTTCAAGATTAACTGCAGGATATTTCTTTTTTATTATTCACCTGAGCCGGTGTTAGCAGCAGATTCTGCCTGGAGTAATTGTTCAGATCAGTGGTCTATGGACCAAGGACAGAAGAAATGAGACTTTTAATTAATACAGAGTGAAAATCAGAGAGATATAATAGTTGGGGCATCTACTAACCTATAAATCTCTGAACAGAAATGACCCTTTATTTGACTGCAATTCAATATTTGAGAATTATAGATGTTACATGAAGTTTATCTCAAATAAAGCACACTTAGTTAACTTAGAATGTAAGCTTACAGTGCATTAATGCATGTACAATTGAATTTTATAATCATAGAATAAAAAATAGAAACAATAGATTTTTCTGATTTCATGTATTCATCACTCAAACATCTACTAAAATGACAGTAGATGACTCATTCCTTCTTTTTTTTCAATTAAAACATCTAAGTACTAAAAGAATGAGAAAAAAGATACTTGCACATGAGAACAGTCTACATGTATTTGGAAGAGTTATAGCAGATATATTATTGTTAATTTTCTTAACAGAGAGTAGAGAATTAAAGGTAAGAAAAGGGTGGTGTTATAAGAAAAAAAAAAGAAGTGGATTCACCCAGAATTATCCCATGGAGATTCAGGGATCAGAGGCAGGGATATGTGATGGTTGAAAGATAAATGAGTGACAGTTAGATGCCTACTTCCACTATTCCTCCCCGTGTTGGTCTTGATGCAGGGACACTAGACACAGCAGAAGACTGAGAGAGGAATAATCATAAATGGAGTGCTTAAGTGCACTTCTACTTACTGAAATGTGAGATCCAATTTACCCAGAATCTTCCCCTACTATTTAGGTCCCAAGATTCTGGCAGTCAGATTTATTAAACCAATCCGAGAGATTTGGAAGGCTTTTTTTTTTTTTTTTTTTTTTGAGAAATGGAATAGTTACAAGGAAAAAGATTTTAGTTTTCTCCCTTCATCCTCCAATGAGTTGTACTATTTGAAAAATACCAACCACCACTGAACCAGAGCTAACTAGAAAATACTTAGTGATTTTCCAATATGAACAATAATACGAGTATCACTAGATATTTAGACATTTGAGGAGGGTCTCTACTATAAAGCTGGAGCTCAAAACAAAGAAGACAAAGGAAAGAAGTTAGAAGACATAAACATAGTCTTTGAGAAGAAAATCAAAACCTCACAATAACAGCAATACATAATATTTTTAGAGGAAGTAAAAAATATATTTCAACCAAAAGCAAGAAGACAATGCTATAGAAAAGAAACAGAAAATTAAGAAATAGTTCTGGGAAATTAAAAATAAAAGTTATACGTGTTGGATGATAATGTCAAGGAAATTACCGAAAATGGCACTAAAATAATCAGGGAAAGGTATCATGAATCATACACAAAGATCTTCATTGTAGCACATTTTGCAATAGAAGATATTAGAAACAATCCAAATGGTTAAATATAGTTTAGAGTCATACACACACACACGTGCACGTGCACACGCACACAAACACGCACATGCATTTTATATGGATAACATACTTTTCAATGGCATGTGACAACTCATACAGAGGAACTGAAAAATCTAAAAAAATACATTTAACTGTTAACAATGGTTTCCAATGGATTTTCAAGTTATAAGGTAACAAATGGTTTTAGTTTTTTAACATATTCATTTTCTAAACCTTAGGCAATTAATAAATATTGCATTTACTTTGACAATCTTATATATAAAATAACAATAAAAACTATTTTTTTAGTTCGAGGTGCTTCATACTCTTTACTAATTTTGTTAACGAATTTCTTCTTTGTCTAAGCAGGCAGTGTAACTATGCCAACTATTCATTTGAACCACAGCATTTATTGAGTACTTATTATACCCCAGATGTGGTAAGCACTGAGGGTACAGTGTTGACCAAATAAGTCAGTTTTTGGTATCATGAAACTTACATTCTAAAAGGGAAGATGGCAAGCAAAAAAAAAGCATAAACATAATGAGAAAATCATGGTTTGTAAAAGGTGTCTTGTGGGAAAACACTGGTTGTTAATAAAGAATATCAATTGGATGGGTCAGGGAAGCCCCTTCAAGAAAAAGTGACTTTGGTCTGAGAAATTAGATTAAGGGGCCAAATAAAAGAAGTGCTGAAAAAAGGAAAAAGAACTGCAGACATTAACATCCAATGTCAGGAAAGTCTCAACATAATCCAGAGACAAAAAGAAGGTAAAACATAAATAATTGGCGAAGGGAAGACAGGCATGTGTTAATTTTGGAAGAAGAGGGAGAAGCTACAGCAAGCGTTTTGAATTGTGATCCTAATCAATGGGGCTCCTTCGAGTTTAAGGCAGGATTGATATGATACATTTTACATATTATGAAGATCATTATGGTTTTCTGGTGATAAACAAATGAGAAGATGTGAGACTGAAAGCAGGAAATGTTGAGAGACTATTGTCTTACCCATGTAAATAGGATAGCATGATAAACTCCAACTATCCCTCACAGGTCAATACTTTCATTCCTTTCCTGGCAGAACTGCTCCACCCTGAAGAGCGAAAATGCGATGCCACAACAGAGATCTCCTGCTTCAAGTTCGGTTTTGCCAAGAGCAGAGAACACAGACCACTCTGAGGGGGATTCCAGATGACAGCCCCTCTACCGGAAAACACATCACTTCTTGCCGACTAATGTTGCACTAATTTTGGTGATGAAGTTAAGCAGCACAGCTATAAGAGTTTAGGGAAAACATTGTGAATACAGAGAACTTTGCTTCACTTTCTTATCCAAGCCAGTCTTTAACTGTATTATTATTATTGTTATAGACTATGGAAAAGTAATCCTACCTATGCAACAGGATCATTCAGAACATTGTGTTATAATAGAAGTTTGAAGGCGGCATGCTCAGGCCTATTGAATGAGATTCCCGAGGGCTAACGCTCTGGACGTTGCTTTCTAACATACTCATCACATGTAGTCTCCAGGTGGTTCGCTAAGCTGGCAGATATGGGAACCACTCTTCCACGCCTCATAGCAAGCTGTCCTGACATGAACCACTCGTGTAGTTTTTTGAAAAGTTCTAACATAGAGAGTGACTACCAACCAATACTACATTAAAAAATGAAACAGAATTTTAGACACTGAAAGTACTGTTGTTTCCTCATGCTTTTGAATTCCATTTTATTCAGAATTATTTTAGAGAATGGTCTACAGTATAAAATAGGTAAGTTTCCTCATCCAAATGGTAATTCAAACCCTTAAGTACAAATGTAGTTTCTTTTGAAATGTGCCTATCTGCCTATCCTTAAAGAAAATTCAGAAACTTACTTCAAGTAAATGTTTTATTAGAAAGGACACTCTGTAAAGAGGAACAAATGTAGCATTCTTGAAGTCAACATAATCTAGGTCATGACACTCTAGAAATCCAATTATTTATTTTGTGTTTGATATATTGTGCCTTTTTCTTTTAGTCTAAGTCGTAAGGATTTGAATAGATATTCAGCTGTTCAAGTAGATAAACCATCACTTTAATGCAAGGCATTAAAGACTACAAAGAAATTGATAATTTCTGGTCCCAGCCATCAAGGGGAAGACAGTATAGCATGATCAAAAGACTATTCCTACCTTAACATTCTCTGATTCTAAAATTCTAATACTGTTGCAGGTCCTGAGAAAATCACATGCTGTGTTTCAGTCATTTCAACATATAAAACGGAAGCAGAAGACAACAAATGTTCATCTGGTGCATTCGATATACCAACAGAGTCCTTGGAGCTCCATGTGGGATGTATCATTTCACCTCTGCAAAAATGCAATATGAGGGGCTGGCCCAGTGGTATAGCGTTTAGGTTTGCACGCTCTGCTTCGGCAGCCCAGGGTTCTCAGGTTCAAATCCTGAGTGCAGACCGACGTACCACTCGTCAAGCCATGCTGTGGTGGAGTCTCAGTTACAAAGTAGAGGAAGACGGGCACAGATGTTAGCTCAGGGCCAATCTTCCTCAGCAAAAAG
This sequence comes from Tapirus indicus, assembly GCA_031878705.1. Taxonomy (NCBI): domain Eukaryota; kingdom Metazoa; phylum Chordata; class Mammalia; order Perissodactyla; family Tapiridae; genus Tapirus; species Tapirus indicus. The sequence goes on along the minus strand of CM062927.1, from coordinate 22,215,735 downwards.
AGGAAGATTGGCAACAAATGTTAGCTCAGGGCTAGTCTTCCTCACCAAAAAAAAGCAATATAATAGTTAATATTATTCTAACAATCTTTCATATGAGGAAATTGTCTTAGTGTGGTTAAATTATTTGGCCAAGGTCATGCAGAAAATAGGAAAATAAATCCACTTTGGTCTAATTGTATGGCTTATGCTTTTATATGTTATGTCAAATCATCTTCCAAAATGAGTTCTTTTTAATTTTCTTTTCTGTAAAATTGACTAAAACCCTTCATATTAAATTTGAATGCTCCTCAGGGGCACACAGAAGACAGTCTCATGTGTTGTTATGATTCCTGCTTTGGTACAGACCCACAACATAGCTACACACTGGCCAGAGGAAAGTAAGGACAACAACATCTGTGAGGGAAATCCTAATTCACTTTACAGAATGAAGAATCACAGAATGCTGGATATTAGGGTTCATCTATTCATGAGATAGTAAATAAATTTTTATCCCTTGTGGCAATTCTAATCCATAAGTAGAGATTTCCAGGAGAAATGTGTCAAGAAAGAAATCTAAGATTGTCGGCAGAAAAGGATACCAGGATCAATGAGCAAATTCTAACATGGGTGGAGTAGCTGGGAGGGGTGACGCTTATTTTGATAATTTCCAGCTCTTTCCTTTACCAGTGTTAAAAACAAGACAACAGGCCCAAAATGGAATCGCTTATGTTAAGCTCCGTCCCTAAAGCGAGACTGAACTTAATTACAGTTTCAGCTCTCCTAGAAATGGAATCTTGAACGAGTCAATCAGGAATCGCCTGAGCAGCACTGGTTAGGTAATATGCTTGATAGATCCCTGCCACATCCCAAAGGAAAGTGACCTTGCAATAACCAATCTGCTTTTTTGCTCAATATAACCTCCTTGTTCCTGCTCCCTTCTGCCTACAAAAGTCTTTCATTTGTACAGCTCCTCAGGGCTCCTTTCTATTTGTTAGACTGAATCTTCCCCAATTCATGAATCATTGAATAAAGCCAATAAGAGCCTTAAAATTTACTTAGTTGAATTGTTTTTTTACCCCAGCAATATAACTTTGGCTAAGTAAATTTATTCTTTCATTCCTCATTTTAGCATCATTAAAATGGTGATAATATCTACCTCTCAGGGTTTTGAAAAGCATTAAATCAGTTACATAGCTAGTATACATTGCCTGCCCCAGTGCCCAGTTATCTAGATGTAGTGTTATCTAGATGCAGGGTTCAGCATGGCTTGGATGAGTTGGAGATGCTATGTGCATCATCTGGTCTACCATCCGCCTTCACTAATGCAGGTGCCTCTTTTCGGATTGCCTCTCTCTCCACCTCTTCTGAGAAGCACTGATTATATATATAGCCACAATACTGGGTCTAATTCTGCCTCTGCCATATACCCTGTGTGTTTGGGCAATTTATTTTACCTCTGTGAGCCTCAGTTTCCTCAACTATCAAGTGTGGTTTTTAAGAAAATAGCAGACACTTTTCAGGGCGGTTGTGAAGACCAAATCAGTTGAGAAATTTTCTATCTAGAATGTGCCAAATGTCTAATAAAAAAGTGGCTATATAATAATTTTATTACAATGACTGATTATAATAGTTTCTATGTTTGTTATCATCACCAGGCACTAATCTTAAAAGCACAACCCACAAAACCATTTCTCTTGCAGCCCACACACTCTTTTCTTCCCTCAGATAAAATAAAGCCAGTTTTAGCTTACAGAAAGCTATTTCTCAGTGAGTCTTACCTTACTTATTATGTCCTAAATGTCAATCTATTTTTTATTGTATTCCCAGATCTGACTTATAGGAATGCTCAATTAGTTTTATATAAATAAATGAATTAACTAGAAACATTATTTTCTCCTTCTAAAACCCAAATACTTTGTCTCAAATGTTGCCTTTGCAGAGCTGCCTTCCCTGAGCCCATACATTAAACTCTGTCTCCTTACATTGTTTTGTTTCATAGAATCCATTGTTGCTCAACATAACATTACATATTTATTTGTGTTCTTGTTCATTGTTTAACTCTGCTAGAATGTAGACTCCATGAGGACAAGGAATCCATCTAGTTTATTCTATTGCTTGAATCTCCAGTAATTATGACATTGCCAGGCTCATATGTTCAATTTTTTTAAACTTTTTATTTTGAAATAATTATAGACTCCCAAGAAGTTGAAAAGAACACCCCAAAGATGTTCTGTGTACCTTTAACTCAGCTTTCCCTAATGCTAACATCTTATATAACTATAGTACCTTATCAAAAAAGGAAATTGATGATGTAGACACTAAACAATTAACTCGACTGCATATCTTCCTCAGGTTTCATCAGTTTATGAATGAACTAATTTTTTTGCATGCCTTCCTGTACAGTTCTATGATGTTTAATCACATTTATAGATTTTTATAACCACCACCACAATCAAGATACAGAACTATTCTCTCACCTTGAAGCGCACTCATGACACCCTTGACAATCACAACCTCTCTCCCCTTGCCCTATCCTTGAGAACTTCTAATCTGTTCCCCTTTATATTAGAATTCTCCAGAGAAACAGAACCAATAGGACACATATAATGAGGAATTGGCTTACGTGATCATGGAGGCTGAGTCTGCCATTTGCAAGCTGAAGACCCAGAAAAGCTGGTGGTATAATTTCAGTGTGAGTTTAAAGGCCTGAGAACCAGGGTAGCTAGTGGTGTAAATCCCATCCCAAGGCCAGGAGAAGATCAATGTCCCAGCTCAAGAATATAGGGAGGAAGCAAAAGGGGCAAATTCCTCCCGCCTCTACCTTTTTGGTCTATTCAGGCCCTCAAGAGACTGGATGATTCCCAACCATACTGAAGAGGGCAATCTACTTTTCTAAGTCCACCAATTCAAATGCTAATTTGAATTGCAATTCACATCCAGAAATAATGTTTAATTTGAGCACCCCTTGGCCCTGTCACGTTGACACATAAAATTAACGATCACACCATTTCTATAATTTTGTCATTTGAGAATATTATATAAGTTTAATCATATTATATGTATACTTTTGAGATTGGTTATTTTCACCTAGCGTTATATCCTTGAAATTCATCCAAGTTATGTGTACCAATAGTTTACTCCCTTTAATTGCTGAGTACTTTTCCATATTTTTATTAATTTTGTCAGTAAATAAATCCCACTTTCTATGAGCTATGCTTTCAAAATCACGTAAAACATATTTACATTGTTATCACTTTATATTAACATATTAACCTGCCACTTCTCCTGCCAAAGACATTGTATATCCTTTAGCAAGTGGTGGAAATTCCTAAAAGGAAATTTTGATTGACTTGCATCTCAGCATTCAGCCAAAGGAGGGTCTCCATCTTTATGCTTGTGGTGCTTCAGTGTATACAGTTTTCCAATGCTTCCCAGAGTTGACGTATATCAGTGTCAAACACATTGGAACGTCATCTCTGTTTATATCTTCCTGCTTCCTTTTCCCTTCTTGTTTCCAGAATAGGCTACTTTCTAAGTGGATTCAAGAGGAAAGAAAATCCTCACTACACTGGTAATGAACTATTTTATTTTCTCTCTTTAGAAAGCTTTTCAAAACTTTTCTTGTTAAAAATACAAAATAAAAAACAATCCCAGAAGTTCAGACTGAGCAGATATGAAGTGATGCCCTGGAATATAAAATTTAATGTACTGCCCCCAAAAGCCTGGTATACTTTGAGAAATACAGGAATTGTTTAAAGCAAGCAAGCAAACATGCAGTTAAACAATAACAAAAACAACTCAGTGCTGGATGATATAGACAAAACTAAGCAGGTTAAATACTTTTAAGTTACTGACTTTCAAACTTCAGTTAATGAGTTATTTGGGGAATATAAAAGAATTGTTTCCAAATTTCCCCCCCAGCACTATGAATGCCTCTCATACCATATTAGTCTTCTAGAATATGCCTAGGTGGAATAACTGCAACAAGTCACCAAAAAAAGAAAAAAAAATCAAGACTAGAAGAGATGAAGCCCATCCTAAAAAGGCCGAAAGATGGTTGAACTGATAGTTGTTAAGTAACTAGTGCTTCCAGTGCTTGCCATACACCACTTTCCATACTGCTCACAAGAGCTCTTTGAGGTAGGCACTATTTTCCCTATAGTAAACTAGTAAAGTGAGGTTTAGAGATGTTACACAATTTGCCTAAGAGCTCAAAGTTAGGTAGAGGCAAAGCGGGGACTGCAAATTGAGCTATCTGGCCACAAGCCTCATATTCCTCCTTCCCCACCAAATACCATATATGCATAGGTACATTAGCTAGAAAAGAAGACACAGATTTTTCTGGTTAAAATTCTTTGTATAAAATTACAAAAATAAAAAAAAGGAGAAAACAAGAGTATCTGATCAAAAAAACAAGAACAAACAAAAAAACTATATAAAGTTGTCAAAAGACAGGAAGAATCATTTTTTTAAAAGGCCTAAATTGGTACAAAGGAGATTTGATTTTATGTCTTATGTTAAAAAAAATTATTCATGACAGTTGCTAAAGACAGTAAGAAAGACTTTATTCGAGGGGGGCTACTACAATGGGGTTTATAATAGGGGAGAGAGATGAGTTTAACTCTGAATAGGATAAGGAAACATGGGGATTTATAGCAAAGGATGAGGGCGGGGGGTTGTTGGATGGAAAATTACTAAGCGTAGGGTAATTTTTTGATGAACTGGTCTATCAGGATTTTTGCTGAGAGCAGGCCATGGTGATAAGGTGGTCAGACCAAGAGTAGATGATTTTCCCTAAACTGACTCAGCAGGATTCCTTCTAGACTAGAATAAGTGGGTCAAGGTCAGGGCCTAAGATCAAGGTCAAGACAGAAAGAGAACTGTTTCACCATCTGCATAATGAAGGAGTTGGTCAAGCTAATTGCTAAACTTTTCTAGATGGTACTCATTTTTTTGGTAGTGGGAATCTACTCACTCAAGATGTTAATTAATATTAAATTAATCCCCTTAACGAAATAGAATGTTGGAGAAGGATTCAGCATGACATTTATTTTCCAGCGAGAGCTATATAGTGGACTTGAGGAACCTGACTGAGATTCAGAATCGGGCAAGGATTCAGTGTTGTGGTGCCAAGAGGAAAGTAAGGAATGTTTAAAAAAAATAATAAAATCAAAAACCTCCTATCTCTGCCACCCAAGTTCCTAGGATGCAACATGCCTTATTCATCAGTTCAGAGGTCAGAGGTCAACTTCTTTATCTTTGTCCCATTTAGATGTAGTCTTGGCTAAGAATTTCACAGGAAATTGAGAAGAACTGGTAAAAGAACCTCTTCTCTTCACAGACTCACTTTTCCCAGTTATATAATTATTCACCTTGTTTTCCAAATACGCCTAAGAAGCAAAAGAAGGTAAAAATACTACAAGAAAATAAAAACACACCCACAGAGGGAGAAAGAATGTATAATGCATAACCACAAGAGGCATTAGATAATGGAAATATAAAGAATTGAGAGCAGTTTGGATTTGAATGTATAACATTATTATGATTTTTTTTTCCTTCTAGAAAATAAACGTGGCATTTGCTTTACAAAAAGTATTTATTGGTTTCCATTAATTTCAGTATGCAAACTTAATTCCTTAGCACTGAAAGTCTTCATAACCAGACCCTATCTTCTGAGACTGAAGCCTCCAAATAAAATATAGTGAGAAGCAAAACAGCATAACTGTTATGTGTGCAACCCTGAGATAAATCAACCACTATTCAAATACACCCCTTATAAATTGTGTGACCTTGGATACGTTATGTATTTTATCTGCATCAATACACAGATTCTCCATCTGAAAAATGAGGAAATTAAGAGTATTTAATTATGTAGAAGGGAAGCAGAGAGGCAGGTTGAGTGATCTCATCATGGGTGACATACCTCAGTGCATATATCTTAGTTTTGCTATGCTAATCAAAGATGTTGGAATTACAAACACTTTTCTTTCTCTTGCCTTTCTGCAGTACAAGACATAGATCTCAGGACATTGATTTTCCTGACAGACTCCAAATGTCTCACTAGTGGGCTGTCTCAAAGGACAAACTTGAGAGGGTGACACATTTTATAGAGGGTTAGTAAAACCTTTTGCACATTCTGCAATTAGCTTATTGTTTGCTAAATTGACTTCTTTATGTCCATTTCTAGCTCTCCTGTGTCTTATTCCAATACTAGTTATAAATGTAAGATGCAAAGAGAGGAGCTGCATATAACTCACTAGAAACACCAACACCTTCATCTAAAAATTATTGTGAGGATTACTTGTGTGAGAATATAAAAATGCACTCAGGACAGCCCTGATACACGCTAGAACTACAATGAAAGTTATGGCTTAATGAACACCTAAGCCATACCAAATTATGTCCAGTTTCCTAACATATCCCACTCTCATGTACATATGCATATTCACACATATGATTTTTGTCATCACTTTAAAATTCAGTATTTGAAATCTCCCTCTCCATCTCATTACATTTTAATCGTCTATTTGTTTCTAAGGAAGAAAGTCCATACAAATTCATCTAAATAGGGAATGCTGGATTAAAGAGTCACAAGTACGAACTCTTATACTGTAGCATCATTCTCTGCCACTCGTGTGCGCGCGCGCGTGTGCACACACACACACACACACACACACACACACACACACAGAGCTTTCCTTTTACTGGTTGGGTGTCTGCTCAATTCTCCTGTCTATAGACGACATTTTCCTGTTTATGATTGTTTGTTTATAACTTACTTTGCATATGGAATTGAATTCCCCGGGATCTGACACTAGCTCATAACCTACCAGTCTTATCAGCCCGTCTTCTCCCAGCTCCCCATGTCTGTGGGTGTGTGTGGGCGTGTGTGTGTGTGTGTGTGTGTGTGTGTGTAGTATGTATTTAATGAATTATTTGAAAAAGAAAACATATTTTTCAAATAAAATTTTAGAGGGAAATTGAGGAGATGATGAGCCATAAACATGTTAACTATCTTTCTTTATAATTTCCATACAACAAAATTCCCCAATTTAGGTGTACAATTGCAGGGATTTTGACAAATGTGTGTAGTCTTGAAATAAGCAGCATAATTAAGACTTAGAACACTTTCATAATTTTAAACAGTCCTTTATTGTCTCTTTGCACTCAATCTTCAGCACCGCTCCTCACTCCAGGCAACTACTGCTCTATAATACTTGGTAATTCAGGCCTTTAGGTTTAATTATCCTACCAGATATGCAGTGGTTCTAATTTGCAATTCCTTAATTACTATGGATTTTGAGCACCTCCTCTTGTGCTTATTGGCCTTTGAATACATTGTTTGGCTAAATATGTATGCAACTCTTCTGTCTATTATTAACAGGTGATTTTTCTTCTAGAAATATGAATTTTAATTATACCTATTTGGCTGTAGTAATGGAACAAAATATTTGAAAAAAAATCAGAAAGACACATTAGCAATATCACCTTCCTTGAGTTTCAAACACTTGGCTTCAATTATTTAAATGAACTTTCTTTAGAGTTTAAGTTTCATTGAACACTGTTTTAGATGTTCATAGGAGTACTTTGGTGTGGAGAGTGGGAGTGGCATGGAAACTTTATTTGTCAAATAAATATGAGAAAGCCAGTGCCAAATACTCTATGCAGAAAGTCACAAGGTACCTCTGTTCTGTGAATTCTTTTAGAAGGACTTAATTAAAGACAGCTTTTTATTTATTAAGCATGAGCTAGAAGTCAAAAATATAGGTAGTTAGTAAACCTCCCAAAATATGGTATCTGAACTCATAAATCTTAGAAAATAGACAGTAAGATAGATCTTAATATTAATCAAATAATAGGATGACCAACTTTTCCTGTTTGCCCGAGACTGATCCAGTTTTAAATTGAAAGTCCACATTCCAGGAACTCCCTCAGTTCCAGGTAAACTGGGGCATTTGGTCACCCTATTGAATAATTATATGACAAATATAAAATGACAGCTGTGACAATTGCTGAAAATAGAGAAGCATGGAGTTATGGATAGATCTCACTGATGTGCAGTGTCCCAGTTAGAGGTCTGAAGTATGTTCTCTGTGCAAAGAGACCATGAAGAAAGAGGAGTTAACTGAATACAGATTGGAGAGATAAGTACTCTAAATAGTGAAAATGACATATAAAAAGGATCAGGAGAGAGCCTGGTGAGTATGAAAGCTCAATAAAAGCCAGGGGAGTGGCTGGGCCAGGGGAGCAAGGAGTTCGTGGTGAGAGATAGGTCTAGATGAGTCAGGTGGATATAGACCTGGGTCAATGAACATTTTCTATAAAGCATCGTATGGTTGATAGAATTCTAAGATGGCCCCCAAGATTTCCAGACACTATTGTACACATATTTTTCCCCAAATATTCAAACACTAAAATACTCCTGGGAAGGAATTCTGCAGATAAAATTAAGATCTGAAATCAGTTGACCTTAAGATAGAGTTTACCCTTTTGAGCCTGATCTAATAATACAAACATTTAAATCTGAGTCTAGTAGTCAGAAACAGAGGACTTCAGAAATTTCTAGCACAAGGTGATTTAACTCACAAGATGTCCCCTCCACTTGAAGATGGAGGGGACCCTATGGCAAGAAATGTGGGCAGCCTCTAGAAACTGAGAGCAGCCACTGTTTGACAGTCAGTAAGAAAACAAAATTCTTACAGTTGCAAGAAACTGAATTATTCAAACACAGGGTAATTGGAAGAAGACCCTAGCCCTGAACAACATCTTGGTTTCAGTCATGTGACACCCTGAACAGAGAATGCAGTGACATTGTGCCAGACTCCTGACTCAGAGAAGCTGAGAGATAATACATTTTTGTTAATTTAAGATGATAATTTTGTGGCAGTTGGTTATACAGAAATAGAAAATAAATACAGGCAAGATAGTAATTTTTTTTTGATTTTGCAGGTTTTACAGTCCTGTTGTAACCACTCAGCTCTGTCATCGTAGTGCAACATCAGTCATAGGCAATACATAAATGAGTATGCATGGCTATATTCCAATAAAACTTTATTTAAAATAACATTGTAAGTTTATTTAGCTCGTGGACCATTGTCTTCAGACTCCTAATCTAGAAGTTTGCAGATGTTGTTAAAGAGTTTTTGCTTTAACACAATGAAAATGGGAAACGATTAGATGGCTTCAGCACAGAGATGAATGGTTGAATTTACATTTTGAAGGTAAAGCTGCCTTTACCTATTTTGATAACGGGTAATGGGAATGGAGTAAACCAGAGTGAAAACTGTAGAACAATTTGTTGGTTATTGCACTCGAGAGCTCCTGACAGAAGGATGAGGGTTAGAAGGGTGACAGAGATGGAAAGAAGTCAATCAGAGCATGTTTTTGTACGTGTGTGGGTGTTCATGTGTATATGTGTGCAGGCACATGCATAAACCTTCCATTAAGATAGACACTGTGCATTTTTTGACATTTTTGCTTCGTGTGAATAAGCAGATTCTGCAACATTTGTAATATTACTGTAAAGAAAGTGGCTGAGCTTTATCTATGAGAATGGCATTGGAGAGATTAAAGGATTATTTCCTGCACATGGTGGATTTATATGAGTTATAGGGAAGAGAATAGCTCTACTGACCAGGTGATTTAATGTCCTCTTCCTAACAACCTGCAAAACATTATGAGATGGTGAGAATGATATCACCAGAGGCATTTTGAAACTGTTTGAAAATTGATCACTGCTAGACAATAGCTTCCTTTTCGCCTTGCGTCTTCTCAGCGCTGTTTGAAATACTATTTGTGAAACCTTTTTTATTGGAATGCTTTATTATGCACTGAATGGTCTCTTATGCAACAAAGCACCCAGCTCAGTAACAGACACATAGCAGGCATTAAGAACAATAGGCCCCCCTTGTCCATGGGAGATATGTTCCAAGACGCCCAGTGGATGCCTGGAACTGTGGATAGCATCAAACCCTATACATGCTGTTTTCTCCTATACATACACACCTATGATAAAGTTTAGTCTATAAATCAGGCACAGTAAGAGATCAATAACAATAACTAATAATAAAATAGAACAATTATAACAATATACTGTAATAAAAGTTACATAATCTTAGCAACCACAGTATACAATTTTTTCTTTCCATATTAGGAACTTTCACCTTTTACTTACAGGAAGCACTTTATGGCTACTCTTTGGCATATCGGAATTGAATTGCCAGAGTAATGACTCTTGTGCTTCAGGGCCATTATGAAGTAAAATAAGGGTTACTTGAACACAAGCACTGAGATACTCGACAGTCGATCTGATAACCAAGAGGGCTACTAAGTGACTAAGCGGCTGGTAGCGTATTATACACTCGACAAAGGGATGATTCAAGTCCCAGGTGGGACAGACGACAGCTTGAGATCACGCTACTCAGAATGGTGCACAATTTAAAACTTATGAATTTTTTGTTTCTGGAATTTCCCATTTAATGTTTTCAGACTGCTGTTGACCGCGGGTCACTGAAACTGCAGAAAGTGAAACCTCAAATAAGGAGGGACTATTGTAAATGTTAGTGAACTCAATCTAACTTGGCTGAAATAAAGACATTTTTATATTAAGTCTGATTTTAAAAGACTAAACCAAAGCCCAGAATTATGGTGAATACCAAGTTATTTAGAGCACAACATTATTTTTCTTACAAAGGAAATTCAAAAGGATGTGAGAAAAATCGTTGGGAAACATTTCTCCATGCATCCCTCATGTTTCTATGTGTGTTGCTTGGTGCCACAATTCAATGCCTTGACCACCCATTACCTGGGCCACTTCTCAGTGTTGTGTATAGAGCAAGAGATTGAGGCGTGAGGTAACATCTCCCTCAAGGACAAAGGTTTACTTGCTTTCTGCTTGCTATACAATGGTAAGTTTGTTAAGCTCAGTATTCCTCTTCTGTAATACAACACTCTGTGTGTGCAGGCATCTGCCAAGGGTCTCTGCATGGGATCGGGGGAACAAGTAGAACTGATAAACATGTTGATACTCATGCTCCTTACTGTGCCATGACTCATAAAGTCCTTTGTCTCTGACCAAAGAATTTCATGTCTTCTGCTAGCATCTCTAAAGAAGTATCAGGCTTAATTTATTAGATTATAAGTAGGAAGTAATCAAATCCCAATCCTGAGAAAAATGCTTTAAGCTTTATATTTTTCATAAACATTCCAGGTTGAATACTTCTAATTATACACATACACACACACACATCTAAATACATATGTCTGTGCAGCTTTATTATACATTTCTTATTACATTTCATCATGGTGATATTTTAAAATTTTATGCTAATGACATTTTCTCAAATATTTATAAAATAACACCAATGTTAATGATATAAATAATGATGATAGCTTTATGTTTTACAAAGCCCTGTTTTAAAGTTTACTTTTTATCATCAAACTTTAAGCCGAGTATAGTGGATATTACTATCTCAAATATAGATGAAAACCTATCATTCAGAAGGTTTCTATAATTTTCTCAAATCAGTGCAGTGTTTAAAACCTAGGTCCACTTAAGATTTGAAATTGCCCATTCAGTTGTTCAAAATATCAGTAAAAATATAGTACACTGAAAAATACATTTATTTCAAGAAAAATACATTTATTCAATCATTCATTCACAATATTTCTCAAAACATTGTATGATTGGTACATAACTTTATATATACGTATTCTGTGTATAAGTGTGTGCATGTGTGTGTGTGAGAGAGAGAGCGAGAGAGTGAGTGAGAGAGAGAGAATAAGCAATTGTACACAGTACATAGTACATATCAGGTATAATGAGGACAATTGGTTAAGACGCCTATTGCCCTTTTATATGGTTACCATGTTATTTTTTAGTTATTAGACTCAAACACGTTTACTGAAATAATATTAGGAATTTTAACTACATTGTCGATGTTTGAGTTGAGGATAGAAAGGAGACTAGGGTAGGGTCAGTAATGAAGTTGGTTGAGAGTCATGAACCCATATATTCGAGACCCAGGTATTAAAATCTCAGACTGAACCAAAGCTCAAATTCTTCTGTTTCCTTGAGACAAAAAATCATAAAATTTATTTAAAGTGCCTGTACATATGTTCATACATAACTTACAAATCTCTGAATAGCATGTTTCAAGTTTATGCTGCATGGTTTTTATGGTGAATGCCTTGGCTTCCTTCTTGATACATACATTAGAATTCTTAATTGTCAAGACTAAGAAGCAACTGATGGGATAAGTTGGTGAACCACTCTAGGTCAGAGATGAACATTTGCTCGTCTTTCAGTTCTTGGTGCCTAGCACAGTTCCTTGACACAGAGAAGGCACGCACACACACAGAAAATGGATATAAAAAGAGAAAGAGAGTGAGAAAATTAAGATAGAATGAAGAGGTCAAGGAAACTGTTTTTGTGGAAAGATAATCAATGAAGCAAGCAGGAGCCTAAGACAACCTTTGGATGGATTTCCTCCCAGACAATCAAAAGACACCACAGTCGAAAAATAATAACCACAGAAGAATTATTACAAAACTCTATAACTATAAGGAGGAAGGGAAAAGTAGAAAGCAGGCAAGTGGGCTAGGATAGGGAGGGCAAGTTACATAAAAAGATAAAAGAGAGGCTAAAGAAGGACTAAGAAAGAAAATGGGCACCAGGACAACAAAGAGGAAAGGGAGAGAGGGAGGCTGGGAAGGAGGAAAGAAAAAAAGAGAGAGAAAGAAAGGAAGGAAAAAGAAAGAATAGTAAAATTTATTTATTCTAGCCTCACTTTCTTTCTATATGCTTATTAAATCAACTAGAGATTCTGTTTGAACGTTACAGCAGGAGAGGAAAGGAGAAAATGACTGCTTTTTTTATACACTTGACTTAACCACGCCTGCCCTTTAACTGGCAGCCTCTGTATATTCCCCTGACAGCACCTGGAGAGGGTGCCTGTAGAACACCAAAAGGGTAGTGGGAAAGTATGACATGTGACACCAGGGCAAGATCTGATCCTCAACAAATGAAATCTGTCAGGCATCTCCTCAAAGGCTGCCACCTTTCATATCCCTGCTTGGCTGAGCTAGCTTTATACACAGACTTATTGTATTATTCAGCTGGTTTGATTTTCCTTTTTATGACAACCCTCCCCTAGAGACCATCCATCTCTTTACAATCTTGGGGAATGACTCTAACTGAACGATATTTCAATGTAATTTATAACTCTCTACTGTAAACACAAATATGGGTTGTTTCTGAGCACTGGAAAGAATGCTAATGGCCAGCCTTGGGTCACTATTATTTTTGATGAAATTAGTACCAAAACGCTTAAAGAATTTAGGCAAACAAATTGAATGGAGATTTAAAAAAAAGAAGAAAAACAAATAAACCACAAACAAAAAACCAAGCAAACAAACATGAACACCTAGAATAAAAAAATGCAAAGAATAAGTTTCAGTTTTCTGTGGTCATTAATTTTGTATTCATAAACTACACAGGCAGCCAGAGGAATGTGTAAATAATCTATGATTCAGAGTTATTAACAGAGTTGTAGAAAACAACATCCAGGACTGTATCATTTTAAAGATTCGAGAAACCTTAAAATGTACCTATTCCACGGGAAGACCCAAATGAAGATTTCAGTTCTCCCGAGATTTATCTATAGATTCACAACAGTTCCAATAAAAACAACAGCAGGCTTTTTGTCGGTTTGTAGAAGTTGACACGATGATTCTCAGCCTTATACGGAAATGAAAACACTCAAAGAATAGCCAAGACAAATTGGAAGAAGAAAAAAAACAAAGGCTTGCAGTACCTGATTTTAGGACCTTCTCGAAAGGTAGTGAGATCAGTGCTGTGCTCTAGCCAGCTTTCCCCCCACGGTTTCTCTCTGCTCCCCTGAGTAACTTGGTTCTGGGGGCTCCGTTTCCTTGCCACCCCTTCCGGTGGTGCTCACTGAGCAGGCCAAGAACCCCCCTCCCACCTCCGCCTTCGCAAAAGAAGTATGGTACTGGCTTAGGAATACACACATAGGGTCACTTGATTTGTAACAAAGCCACCCAAGTAATACAAAGTGGAAAGGAAAGTCTTTTCAATAAATGATACTAGAATACTGTTGAGTGTATGACCAACCGTGGAATTTCTGGGTCATAAAATATGCTTCTTTAAAAGAAACTGCCAAAGAGTTTCCCAAAGTGCTAATATCAGAATACATATTGCCCCCTCATTATCACCACATTTGATATTGCCTGCCTAGGTCCTTACACCCTTTCTGGTAGGTGGGAGGTGCTGTCACATTTGTGGTTTCCATATGCAATTTCTTGATGACTAATGAGGTTGATCAGCTTTCCTAGGCTAGTCAGCCCTTTGCATCTCCACTTGTGTGGAACGCTTTCAAGTATTATGCCTACTTTTCTATTGGGTCATCTGTCTTTTCCGTGTTGATTGGTAAGAGTTCTTTTATATATTCTGAATATAAGATGTGTATGGTGAATATCTTCCCTCATTCTATTGGCTTGTTTGGTCACTCTTAATGGATCCTTGAGTTAACTGAAAGTCTCAATTTTAATATAATCCGATATACACATTTTTATTTCCTTAATCCTTTCACTTTTACTGTCCTGTTTAGAAAATCTTCATCTTCAAAGAAATAATGATGTTCCCTTATGTTTTCTCTGAAAGTTTCTTTATTCTCTTTCATATTTAGTTCTACAATACATCAGGAATTAACATTTGTTTATAATGTGCAGTTGTTAGTTTGCAAAATGCACCCCCCTCAGCCACACACACACACACAGTGTGGGGAGAAACTGAAGAAAGAGGCTGACCACGCCAAATTGGTAAGTGGCAGGTTTAATATGCAAGGGAACTTCCGTTTGGGGCTTGTCTTGGGCAAGTGTGAGAGGGGTAGATCTCCGCTCTGTACCCTACCCCCCAGATTCTTGAATGTTTACATAGAGGCCTTATTAACTGAGTTCAGTCACGTTTTCAGCCCAGGTGGTCTCAACAACACCTTACTCTCTCAAGGCTACATCCTTGAATGTCTTAGGCTATGGAAACCTCAGGCTATGGGAACCATGGGAGCAATGTATATTCCAAGGACAGGGGAAGGAGGTAAGGAGAGGTCATGTCCTCTCAATGACCTCCTGCGACAGTGGTAAGGGTCAAGATACACTTTCTCTTTCTCATATGATTGCCCAATTGACCTAGCTCCATTTATTGAAAAGACCTTCCTCCGTTGTACTTTAGTGTTACTTTTAGAAAATGGTAAAAGAGGTCAGAAGAGAAGGATATTGACTTTGTCTCAATAATGCATATGTAGATATATGGCATTATCTACGTAATGTAAAACTCCAGTGAGTCATGAACTAAATGTTAGTGCAGTTTACTGCAGTAAGTTATATTTCAATAACAAAGTAATTGTATATGAATATTGATATTCATGTAATATTGGCAAAGATGCTTTAAGTTAAGGAACTCTTTCAGGTTCTGTAGGTATAAGCAAGGTGCTTCTAAGTGAATGAAAAACAGGGTAAGTTAATAACAATTTGTAAAGACTTAATAAAACTGTTTTGATACACTTCCCACACATTAAGGAAAGTAATGACTCCGACTAGATAAAAACTTGCTTGCAAGTCAGATGGTTTTCACTACTTTTTTTCAATAAATTATAGGTGTACATAATGAAGGTGTCTACTGACAAATCATAAACAAATTTTGATGGTTTGCAACTTGGAAGGGGCTTACAGCACTGAGTGATTTTACATGGAAAAACTTTTTATTCCCTCTACTCAACTGTGTACATGAGTATTCAGCATTTATCTCTGTTAAAAAAAAAAGATATAAATGGTGTTGGTCTCTGTCCCATTCCTCTAATAAGAATGTTCTTCTCTGAATAAATGATCTAACCGATAAAAAGTTCCTTTCACATCATTAAGACTCCATTTTAGCAAAAAGTATTTTTATGTGATTGCTTAATTGATCAAAAATTTATACTAATATTAATTGCAATATAATTTTAATCCAATTCGTTTTAAATATGTAGAGCTTTTTGGCCACAGGATGCCAAAAATATAAAAATATACATTATGTGAATAATTTATAAACATTTTACAAATGCATTTATTGACCTTAAACAAATAGACAGCCAGTTATTTCTCTAGCAAAAATGGATTTATTCAGGATCAGCAAGGAATTGCAATTCGGGGTCTGCAACCATGGCAAGCCACGTGCAAGTCCCCCTGCTGCAAGGGAGGAGAAACCTTTTGATATAGGGGAAGAGGAAGTTAAGAGGGCTATTATAAACAAAGAATCCATTGGAGGAATTGAGAGTTTGATGTGTAGTGGTTTTTCACTGGCTGAGTTGTGATACTGTCATTGGCTGAGCTTATTGCTGGTTAAGAAGGGGAAGTCTTTCTTCTTCCTGTTAGACTCTGCTGTCTATGTAAGGTGTGAGAGCTAACCCTTGGCCACCAAACCCCAAGTTAATAAGGTTTCTGTTTATTAATTTCCATGTATTTTATTATAAGTTTTCATCATATGGTGAAAAATAAAATGCTTTTGAGGATAAACAATTACATCAAGATAAACATTTTGAAGTTTAGAGGAGGAAGAAATTTTCCTCTACCCTTCTAGGTTCTTTTGGCTGGTCTAAGATTTAAATGGACAGAGACAGATGAACAGGAGAAAATCAAATAAAGTTTAATAATACGTATACATGGGAGAAACCCAAGTACCTCACCAAAACGACTGAAACCACCCACCTTAAATATCATCTTCAGCTAAAGACAAAAGAGGATGTTGGGTTGGTGCCTTGGGAATTCAAAGGGGAGGAAGGCGATTCTCTTGGAGATGGAAAAGCAAATGTTTGGTAAATAAATGTTTGCCATGCCTTGAAGAGACAATGGGACATGGAGAGGACTCTGATCTCTGGGCCCTAAGTCTCCCCTATCACACTTAGCCCAGGTTCTTTGTAGACATCTCTGGTGGTGGCTCTGTTCCTGTTGCAAGCCATTTATCTAAATCCTTTCAGTCAATTAAAGGGGAGGTAACAAGCAAAACTTTCCGAGTCTTTTGTTTCTTAAAAATAATCAACCAAAAATAATCCTCATCTTAAAGAGACATGCCATTTTGGGGTGGCAAATTTTGTTCCCTTCAGATGATAAGGAAAGGAAATAAGAGTTCAAGTAGAAAGACTTAGATATGAAATTTCTGTTAAAGGAAAGCTTTCCTGTGGATTTATAAAATGATTAATAGTGGTGTGATATTGTGATTTACAATAAGAAATATATATTTGGTCGTCGTTCCCATTTCTGTCACAGATCTCCTAAACCCTTGGAATTTCCTAAGTGATGAGAGCAATATAAGTGTCTTGTTATGTTAATGAGGTGACTTTTGGACCTCAGGTAAGGATGGGGGCTGGTTGCCAGGGAAACCAACCTTGTGATTAGTGGGTTGAAACTTTCAGTCTCCCCCCCCAACCACCCACCTCTGGAGAGGGAAGAAGGGCTAGAGATTGAATCAATTGCCTATGGCCAATGGTTTAATCAATTGTTGCTGTGTAATGAAGCCTCCACACCAACCCAAAAGGACAGAATTCACAGATCTTCAAGGTTGATGAACACCTGGAGATTCAAGGAGAGTGGCGAACAGGAGAGCATGGAATCTCCATGCCCTTCCCACATACCTTGCCCTACGCATCCCTTCTATCTGGCTGTTCTTGAGTTATATTCTTTTATAATAAACCACTAATCTGGAAAATAAAATGTTTTCTCTGACTTCTGTGAGCCTCCTTAGAAAATCAATTGAACCCAAGAAGGGGGGTCATGGGAACCTCTGATTTAGAGCAAGTCAGTCCAAAGTATCAACAACCTGGACTTGTATCTGAAACCCAAAGTGGGATTGTTGGAACCTCCACTGCATGGCTGGACCATCAGAAGCACGGGTGACAACCTGGAGCTTATGAAGTGTGTGTGGGGAGGGGAATCTTATGGGACTGAAGCATTTACCAGTGGATCTGATGCTATTTTGGGGTAGATAGTGTCAGGATTGAGTTGAATTGTAGGACTTGTGGCTGGTGTTCAAGAATTGCTTGTGGGTGCTGTGGGGAAACCCCCCCTCCACATGTTGGAATTGGCTCCAGGGGCCCAAAAGAGGGTCAACTTGTTATAAGATTTCCATTTCACTGGATATATTTATAAGAAAAATCTAAGTGTCTTGTTTTAAATTTTAAATTTAATTTAAAATTTAAAATGTGCCAGGAATTGCAACATTTACAACTATCTACATTTAAAGTCAGATGTTATGTGTCAATTTAAATATTTGAGAGGTTGAAGTTTTCGACATTCATTTAGAAATGCATGAACAAAAAAATTTGAAGAGCACTGTCCAAGAATGTAAGAGCAGCCATCTAGAAATTGTCAATACGTGGATGGACACAGAATCCCTGCTCTCAGACACAGTCCTTCCAGGGTTCCTTTGTAACTTTCAGGATGAAGTTCACACAAGAACATGACATGCATGATCGGACCTCACTGGCTTCTGCAGTCTCATTTTCTGAGTAATGTTTTCCACACTCATTTAGATACATCCCTGAAAACAGAACATTTGGCAGTTCTCTGAAAGGATTCTGCAGGTTTCCCAGAGGGCTTGTTGTTTTTGCTTCCACTCCAAAGGGATAGGAAAACAACTCTTAGTCTGAAACTCAGCTTAGCATCATCCTCTTCTTTGGAAACATCCCTTGGTGACCACATAAAGATTTGTACTTTTGTCAGGATTAGAACCCTTATTGAGTTAAAAGTTTGTTTACACCAATGTCAAGGTCCATGAATTCCTTCAGATCAGGGATTTTTTTTAAATTTTTGCCTTTAAACTTTGAGCTTTTAAACATTATCTATTATATAGCACATAAATGATTGTAGAATGAATGAATTTAAGAATAAGCAAATATTGAATCTACTTTTCTTTTTCAATAGAGGTAAGCTGATTCATTTGAAATAACTGAGGAAGACACATCTGGGTTATGCAAAATTCTTAACTTTATAATATCTGAAAGGTAAATCTCTGTTTTATTTTTAAAATATTGAAGTTATTTAAGAAATACTACATGAATGGAATACTTGAGAGATATGTTACTTACAGAATTAAAAACATGATAATTCTGTATTTACTAATTCTTTATTTTCTCAATAAATATATCTTCCTAAAGGGAGTATTTTTCTAAGTATGTTGCAATGGCTTCTGCAAACTTGCTGACCCTATTCATGTTTTGCAGAATAATGTCTGTTCTGATTATGAAAAATCACAACACTGTGCTATCTTAAATATCCTACCAACTTGGAAAATGTAGAGTGGAATGATTTGGTTTGCACTTGATGATTACAAATATTGAGAAAGTAAGCAGTAAATCATAACAATCCTAAACAAACAAACGAAAAACTGGGTAATCACCCTCTATTGCTAGATTTGAGGACTGGTTGACAGAACGGCTGACTGATTGGCAAAAGGCTTGGATGCCTGGCTGCCAAGCTGAAGGGAAACACTCACTGACTTTCTCAATCACTCCCTGGCTCAGAGGTTTACTGGCTGGTTGACTAGCTGCCTGGCAGACTGGCTAGTTAACTTGCTAGCTGACTGGTTGACTAGCTGCATGGACAACCAGCTGACTGGCTAAGTGTCTGATTAAAAGGATGATCAGTTGCATGGCTGCCTGGTGCACTGGCTCGGGGGCTGGTTGGCTGATGGTCTGACTCATAGTTTGCCTGACTAAATTAGTAACCAATGCGCAAGAATGCACATATTCTGGAGATATTTTCAGCTGCATACTCACACTCACTCAGACTGCAAGATTATGCCAAAATCCTGACCATTTTTGTCTTGGATAGGACTACATAAAATTCACAGCTCCACTTCAGAGACTTATTACACCTGAGCAACTCAAACTTCTGATGTTTGATATCCCACAACCAGAGACTGTTAGAGAAGAATTAGGGGCTCTGTCTATGGATAGTTTGATGTGCTAAGGCAAAAATGAAAATAATCCCTAGGGTGTTTGCTGCAGTCTGGAGGAGACCAGCCTTAGGTGATGATGGTACAGATGATCATTAGTTAGCTATTTCCCAGGAGTCAGTAGTTTCTTTTTCCTGTCCCATGTTAGGGAGATGGGCAATTAATTTTCCTGTGATGATACAGATTCATATAATCAGACCCCACTGCATCTGTCAGGCAGTGAATCTTTAAAAAATAATAATAAGTGATTAAAGACAATCTAACTGGCATTCATCTTTCCATTAGGGAATTGCTTCTCCACATCATGTTCTGATAAGACTATCTATCACAGTGCCTTGTCCACCTACCACCTGATGATTCTGGTCCAAGCTATCTTTCCAAGGAGTTAGAAGATAGATTTAACAAATAGATTATACTATATTCTTGTTGAGGAATTTCTCAGCTCTAAGGACCAGGTTGGCATCAAGTTTCTGGAGGCTCTCTTCCTCTCCCTAGGAGCTTGCCCAGTAAAAATAAAGTCAATAAAAAGAGAGAAGGGCTGAGAGCAAGAGAGACACAGAGGGAAAAGGAAAGGAGAGGAGAGAGGTAATGGAAAAGAAAGGGGATGGGAAGAGGAGAGGAAAGAGAAATCCCAATGACTCAACTTCACATCTTCTATTTGGACATAGTCAAATTTGTCATTGGACTTCCCAATACTGTGATTCAATAAATTTCCTTAAATCTTGAACTTGTTTTGAGTTCTGTCACTTGTAATCGGAAGAGTTCTGAATAATATAGAAAGCCAGTCTTATTAAATACCAAAAAAATAAATAAATAAAGTAAAATAATCTCCAATAGGGCATATCAATTCAAACTGCAGAAAAACAAAGACAAGTTGAAAATCTTGAATGAAGCTACAGTGGGAGTGGGAAGACTCTCTTACACATAGAGGAGCAAGGATAAGAATTACAGTGGAGTTCTCATCAAAAACCATGCAAGCAAGAAGAGAGTTGAGTAAAATATTAGAAGTATTGACAGGAAAAAAAACAATAACCTAGAATTTTATATCCAGCAAAATTCTCCTTCCAAATTTATGGACAAATAAAGATGATCTCAGATCAAGCAGGCAGAAAATCTACTAGGACATAGTTGATCTGAACAGTACTACCAGTCAATTTCATCTAATTGACATTTGTAGAATAATCTACCTAACAACAGCACAACAAAAATTCTTCCTGAGTTCACATGAAACATTCACCAAGATAGACCACCTTCTGAACCATAAAATGTACCTTGTCAAATTTAAAATAATATAAATCATATAAAGTATCTCTGAGACTACAACTGAATTGAACTAAAAATCAATAACAGAAAAATAAGTGGAAACTCCCAAATATTCGTAAGTTAACAGCACTTAAATAACACTTATAACATTACTTAAAAATAATATGTGGGTCAAAGAAGGAATCTCATGATGAAGGTAAAAATATTTTAAATTAGATAATACAAGATATCAAAATTTGTAAGACACAGGGAAAGCAATGCTAAGGGGAAATTTACTACCTTAAAAATATATGTCTCAGAAAATTAAAAAGATTGAAACACAATAATCTATGTTTCTGCCTCACGAGACTAGAGAAAAAAGAATTATTCAAGTCTGAAAAAAAGCAGAAAAAATTTTCTCTCACTACTTTCTATTTAATATCTTACTGGACGTCCTAACTAGTGCAATATGACAAGAAAAGGACTCAGAATGTATACACGTTAGAAAGAAAGAAAGAAAATGTCTCTACTTGTGAGGACATCTTTGTCAAAGGGATATAGGAGTCAAGTGAAGAGCTTCCAATGACCAAAGCTGGAAAAACGTGAGCAACAAAATAAAGTACTGGATCATAACACAAAATATAAAATAAATGTCCACGAAGCCATAGTTACATAAAAATTATTAAATACATGAAAGGGGGCTGATGGATAAATTTCCTGTGCAGAAAAAAATCCAAACAATTTAAGTACTCTATTCATAAGAAATAGAACATAATTCCCCATTCGTTAAGTGTGGGCTACGTGCAGTGATTTTTTTCCCCAAAGAATATAATATAGAAAGGGAGAACAAAAGAGAGCAATCTTACAGTGAAACAGCTTCATAAATACTTCCTCAAGCCAGCTGATCAAGATTAATATGAACAATGATATGTTGTATTGATTGTATGTACCCCTTATATGAGGCCATGGAAATGGCACTTTGTCATCTCTGTGGTCTTCCTCCCAAAGATCCTTACCCCAGTCTAATCACGAGAAAATCATCAGACAAAGTACCAGTTGAAAGACATCCTCCAAAATACCTTCCCAGTAATCTTCAAAACTGTCATGGTCTTCAAAAACAAGAAAAACATGAGAAACTGTCAAAACCAAGAGGAACCTAAAGAGATATGACTACTAAATGTAATGTTGTACCCTGGATGAGATTTTGAAAATGAAAAGGACACTAGGGAAAATTGTGGAAATCTAAATAAAATTTGGACTTAAAGCTAACAATAATGCATCAGTGTTGGTCCATTAATTGTGACCAAAGTACCATATAAGGTAAGGTTTTAAAACTAGGAGAAACTGCATGTGGGTTGTATGGAACTCTCAGTACTATCTTCCCAATAATTTTGTAAATTTAAAACTGTTGTAATATTCTATCTATCATCTATCTATCTCTTTAGCTCTCTCTGTCTCTCTCTCTCTCTCTCTCTAGATATATTTATATTTATTTATATATCTAGAGAGAGAGAGGAAGAGAGAAAGAATTACTAAGGTGAATGTTTGAGGTGAGATTTGGGGGAATGGAGATGCACATTGTAAGGAAAGTGTTTGAAAGCATTTTAAAGCAAATATTTTAGAAACTGGAAAACATTTGATAAGGTTAGAGAGGAAAACCTGAGAAAGTATATGGCAAAGAGTGAGTTGGGTGATGTAGACAAAGGTCATTTAGTTAAGGTTCTCACAAGCTATTTAAGTGCCTTACACTTTACTCATAGAGTAATGGAAAATCTTTGATGAATTGGAAGACGATAAGTAACCTGATCAGATTTTTATGTTGCAAGGATGATTCTGGCTATAGGACCCAAGCAGATTAGACCAGGGTATAATATAGTTCAGGCTAATCATGAGGGAGTCCAAGATATGTATAATGGCAGTTGGGAGGCAAAAGAATAAGTATAGAAGGAAAATTACATGTGATATTGTTGAAATATTGAATATGAAAGAGATTTGGAAAAATCGAGGATGATGCCCACCTCTTTTAAGCAACTAGATTCAAAACAAGGTTTTTAGATCAAAGCCATTGTTCTGTTGATCTTCCTGCTATGCCATTTATGGTGAATGTATTTAATCCATGTTGCATTTTATAACCATTCTAACACAAGGTTTATGTGTGTGGTGGAGTAGGGGATGGGAAGTAAGAAGTTGACTATGTTTATTTCTAGATTCCCAGAGGACATCCTTTCTCTTTTCCATAGTTCCAGGGAGATTTGGCTCATACACAGAATTTTCCCAAAAGGAATTCAACCACCATTCTGTGGAATGTGTTCTAAGCGCCAGGCAAGAGACTTTAAACATGCTCCATTTAATGTTCCCAGTAACCTTATAAAACATATATTAGAATTCCCATTTTTAGATAAAGAAAAGAGATATATGATAAGTTAAATAATTTCTAAGGAACTGCAGTTATTAGTTGTGATAGAATTTTGATTTGACTTGGTTTGCCTAACTCTGAATCCTGTTCTTTTACAAAATATCACATTGTCTCCTGGTAATAAAAACACTTTGTTATTTTAAGACCAGTAAATTCAAGGGAAAGGAGTTGACCCATATGAAAATCACCTTTGAAATTTTCAATTAGACGTATTTATGAGGAGGCTTGAATGAGGACTAGTGAATAAAGTCTTTTTTCCCTGTGTTAAATGATAGTTTCCCAAGGCTTGTTCTTTCAAATGACTTGAGTCATTTCTATTTGAGTGGTTCTTGGTGGAAGGTATGAAAGACCTTTGTGATGACACAGTTCAAAAGTTACTGCATAAATCAGGCAGCATGAATGATCCCATTATCAGGTCATGGATCCCTGGCTGCAAGGAGCTTTTGCTAAAGGTAAATCCACAAATGCATCAACATAGGGAGGACCTTCTAAAAGTCAAGGCCTGATTCCAATACAAGAAGATGGGATGTGAGCAGTGACACAGGACAGATTAGAGTCGTCTGTGGTAGAAATTTATCACTTCAGATATGGCTTCTCTTTGTTCTGATATAAAGGTGACAGAATTTCACAAAGCTGATAGGAGTGAGAAGTCCAAGTAATATTAGGAAGGGTATGTACTGCTCAAGGGGCAAGAAACAACTCAGCTCAGGTCTCTGGGCCACTGAAATAAAGCAAAACACCACATGGTTAACATAAACATTGGAATTCATGGGAGTTCAGAATTTCTTGTGCCAGGCATAAGCATAGATCTAATAACGTTTGTGATGCAAATTGATTTACATTTCAGGTAATTTATTTACTTTCATCACTAAAATGTGGATAACAGAACTTGACATATCTCATTTTTTTTTGGATGAATTCAGTTAGGTCTGGCATGAGAAATATTGACCCCCAAAAAGAAGTATTAGCTAAATTTTGATCAGGACACATGATGATCCCAGGTATTGTGCTAAATGCTTAATATGAGTTATCTTAATCAAAAATCACAGGTCCCTAATCTAGGTACACTTGCCATTCCCATTCAACTGATGAATCATGAATGCCTGATACGTAAAATATACCCAGAAAATCCAGATCAGAGCTCAGTCAGTCTCATTTCAGAGTCAGTAATTTAAAAAAATAAAGGTAACTAATATCCATTGATGGACTGCTTTATGCTGAAGGCTATGAATTTTGTCTTCGACTTAGATCACCTCTAATACTTCCTTAATTTTTGCACATTTGGATCACAGTCCTCTGTTTACAGTGTAACAAAGTTATGCGTGTGAGGAATGAGTAAACATTTGGATATCACACAGGCAGGAAGTGGCAAAAACTATTCTTTGAAAATTATTTCAAAGTCTATGCCCTTTTCAATATGTCACAGTAAATAAGAAAGTGATTGGTACCTGCTGGATATTTCGTGAACGTGTTTATGCCACTTTCTTTGTCCCATTGATTTGTATGTTCAAATGGGAAAAAAATGTTATGTTTTTTTCATCTCTTATTTGTATTTCTATAAATATACACAATGCCTTGCATACTGTATACACTCAATAGTAATTAAATAAGTGAATAAGCAAGTAGCAGACTTGGAGGGGCATAAGTCAATGATTCAGAAGGTTTAATTTACTATGGAGACTCACAAACCTTACTTCATTGAGAGTGAATAGAGTTCAAGTTACAATTCTTTCATCATAATTATGACTTTGGAAAAGGCATTGTACATATCTGTATCTCAATTTTCTTTCTATAGTAGATTACCAAGACATTTGATGATTTACTTCAAGATTCTGATTAAAATATCTATATATCTACATGTAGTAGACTCTTGTCAATGCTTAGTAATAAATAGTCATGTTAATAATACATATTATCTTAGTTTCCTACCACTTACTACAAGGCTAAAGTTTTCATCTGCATGAACATTGACATGGATGATATCATACATATTAATTCAGTTTATTGTCACTCTGAAACCAGTGTTATGTCTGACTGTTTTAAATGAGTACTCTAGTTCTAGAAGATGACATATTTATAATAGTATTTTAGAGACTTTTTATATGTCAGATCTGTGGTAAGTGCATTACATGAAAAATATGGATGAAAATGAACAAACATCCTGTTAGATACAGATATTAGAACTATACATTATTAAACTTTGCTCCAGCAATTTTCCTTAAAGTGCACAATTTCACATGGCATGATCTGAGATTTAAACTCCAGTCTGCCTAAATGCAGAGCTTCTGTGCTCAAATACTAGGCAGAACCATTAAATAAGATTAAAAAAGAGCATTTTCCTTCTGCTATAATTATTGTGGAAGGAAAGGATATTTACACGAAGTTTTCAACAATTAGTGGGAAAGAGTAGGCATTTGTACTTTAATATCAGGCAGCAGAATATTATAAGAATAATCTCCAGTTGTCTAAGGAGTCTATATAATTGAAGATTTTCCTCTCCTTCTTTGTCTGTTTATGAGTTTTAGCTCACCATTACAATTCTCTTCGGAAGCTAAGGGAAAAATCAGGCCATAGAATGGAATTTGTTTATGGAAAAGCATTCTACAGTGCTGTCAGCTCAGCCACATGAATTGAAGAACTTACTATGTGAGTGGGAATTTAACGCTAACACCTTGGGACCCATTGCCCAACCATGGGTTTTGTCAGGCAAACATATGCAGCCACTGGGAAAATGCATGTACTTTAGCAAGAAATTTTTTAGAGTCGTAGTTTGAAACTTTCACAGGTCTAAAAGTCTCTTATTGCCTTCTCCTATATCACATGGACGGCAGACATCATTCATTCATGCTCACTGCAGCACTCATTCATGATTTGTGTTACATTTGGTCATAAACTTTCTGATATACTTTTTATTAGATTTAATATAAATGACTCACCAAAGATTACGCTCAGATTGCAAAATGGTAAGCATGTTTTGGTCAAGGTGCCCATTTATCCTTTTGCTCTCAGTTCCAGTGTTTAGTATATTATTTTCTCTTGCCTGCTCAGAATAATTTTGCCCATGAATTTAATATCATGCCACATGACTATGCATTCCCTGAAGGAAGACCAGGTCAGGGTCATATATGCGCAGTGACCTGGGAGAGTTCAGTGAAAGCTCAGTGGAGAAATAGAAAGCAAATTAGTCTTGGATGCAGGTGACCTAAGTTTTAGTTTTGTCTCAGCCAGCAAGTAGATGTGTTGTAATATGGAAACCACTTTCTCTCTCTGTCATTTAGTCAACCCCCCCTTCCCTGACCCTGGAAGCGGGGGTTGGTAATAGAGATGCTAACTGAGGTCATGATTCCCTAAAAAATATCAACAAGAAGTGCTTCCAGGTCCTACCCCAATGCCTCTGATAATCTCCTTAAGATGTCTGTGTGAACCCAGTGTCCTAACCAGTTCTGCTGGTTAAGAAGGTGTCTCTTATTTCTTAACTCGACTGAATTCTTATTATTGGCATTGTATCTTGAGGTTCTCCTTTATGCTCATTTTGTTATTGATTCAAAGGTAGAACTCATACCCTTTCCATGATTTCCACAGCAAAACAGTAGGAGAAACAATAACAACAAAGAAAAGATCAACAACAAAAAACAACCCAATCGTAACCTTTGCATTATGTAAATGTTTATTATATTATAAAGTTTTTTCAGAAAAGATATCAAAATCACAACCTCAAAACCAAAAAAACCACCAGAATAAAAATCAGGATGAAATATTAGGTATTTCTGTTATTAGAAATCTGGAGGAAACACATGTACCAATTATCAAGTCATTTGTCTACTTAATTGTCTTTTCTGCTCTAATTTCTCTACCCACTTCAATTACTTTCACTACTTTTCCTTGCCCCAATCTTCACCTGCAGATCTCTCTAATATTGCTCTGTTCCTCTCCTTTTTTCCCATAGCATTAATCACTTCTATGACAGCACATAATGTATCCATTTATTATTGTGTGTGTTGTTTCTCTGTCCTCATCCACATTCCTAGTAGGATGTGAGCTACAAGAGGACAATGATTTCTGCCTTGATTTCTCATTGATGAATCCAAGCACCTCCAACAGTTATTTACTCACTATAGTCCCTCAATAAATATTTGTTAGATATTGAAGAAAATAGATTATTGTTGGGAAACAAAATTCTTCTATGCGGGGCAACTCAGAACACATCACCGTACTTCAGTAAAATTGAAAGCCCTCTTTTTCTTCTGGCTATCATTTTTCTTTAAACAAAGGTTGTCATTAGAATGCAGTTTTGTCTTAGGTAATTGTATTTGTCTTTTTTTTCTGGCTATTACATATGTAGTGCCAACCTTGGTCTGTGATTTTCTTTACAGGAAGTAGACACTAATCTTATGTGTGACTGGTTTTTGTTTCCACAAGAGCACAGTTTCTGCCAGAGCCCTCTCCTTAGATGAGTGACCGCCCTCTAACCAACACACCTGTCAGAGTTGGTTTCACTACTCTGGACTTATTTCTGCAGTCTCACATGGGATGATGAAACTCTTAGAAGCTAAGAGCAGATGTTTCAGAGCCACAATATGAAGGAAACTCCACATTTATTGATCACCTGTGCTGGAAAATTGACTTCTGACATGAACTTCTCCCCTCCACCAGATGTCCCTCATGCTTCTATTATACCACCAGTACATTTCAAAAACCACGTACACATGGGCATTAATAGAATTGCTTGTCTTTCATTTTTATATTATCTAGTTCCAAGGACTCTGCAGTATAGTGCTTTTTATAAAAGCATGAGTTTTAAACTTACAGAAAATTAAGTTCAGATTCTGTTTCTGAAACCTTGTTTTTAATTCGGTACCAAACCAATGTGAACTGGGGATGTATCTACCTACCAGTTCCGTTATACATAATGTAGGGCTAAAGATGCTGAGTATATTGTGGGGGTTTTGTGAAAAGTTTGGATGAGAAGGTATATGTAAAGTTCTTAGCAAATCGCCTGATGTAGCAAAATCTCATTAAATTATTTTTATAAATAGAAAATGTTCCCTTTGCACACTCATTTGCATACCAAAGAAGTATGAATTTCCATTTGAATTTTACTAGTCATTTCAAATAAGTTTACCTTTTGGCAGCATATGTGTGTGTACATGCACATATACATATGACATAAACATTATCAAATTTTCTAATAACCTATTCTTAAAATCCCGATATACAGAAATGAGAAGGCTACAGTCTTGGTCATTTTTGACAAAATTTAAAATCCTAGACATAACCTATTTAAGGGAAACAATAAGCATGGAAGTGATTTTGCCGGTTCTTGTAATGAAATCAGTGATGCTTAATGTGGCAAAGTATTAAAAGTGAAGGACAACATGTAAAGAATTATGATGAGTGGTTCTGGTTCCTTGGCAATTTGGAGATCTGAAGTTCCATTTTAGTGATGGCACTCACCGATGGATATGTGATTTTTAATGTAGTCTATTCTCTCTGATTTAATTCCTATTTTTTCATCTTCTTATCTGTTTATGGTCTACTTCACTACCTCAGTCTATTTCTACCTCTCAGCATAGCATACCGGTTAATGGCACAAATCTGCTGTTTCTCTGTTTGACTTAGTTTATTCATTTATAAACTGAACATACCTTTTAGGCTTTGTACTAAAGAAAAAAAAAGAATTAGCATGCATAGAGTTCTTAGAAGAGGACAAGCCATACAGAGAATGATGGATAATATAAACTATTAACATGAGAGCATGGCAGACTTCACTGCACCAACATCACACTATTTTAAAAAACTATCGAGTATTCTATTTTGTTTCTTATTCTACATGAAATGTAGACTATTTATTAAAGTTTCTTCTAAATCCCATTAACCCCACTGTGATTTTAATTGGAATGATATTAAATCTATTTATCAATTTGTGAAGAATCACATTTTTATTGGTATTAATTACCCCTGAATCTAGCAAGGAATACAGTATGTCTCTCAATTTATTAAAATCTTTTTAAAGTCTCTAAACAAATTTTAAATGTACTTTATATATGCTGTACATATTTTTTGTTTTTTTAAATTTACATTTTAGTTTTGCAGATGAAGTCTTTGTTATGATTTTTGTGTGTGTGTGTGTGAAGAAGACCAGCCCTGAGCTAACATCTGTTGCCAATCCTCCTCTCTTTTTTGCTGAGGAAGATTGGCCCTGGGCTAACATCCATTCCCATCTTCCTCCACTTTATATGGGATGCCACCATGGCTGACAAGAAGTGTGTCAGCGGGCGCCTGGGATCCGAATCCCCCAACCCAGGGCTGCCAAAGTGCGAACTAAACTGCTGCGCCACCAGACCAGCCTCTTTGTTATCATTTTTGACTGATTGTTATGGATATATAGAAAACATGCTTTATCTTTATGCTTGTTGTATCCCCAAAACTCTCTGAATTTCCTTTTTTAGTATAATTGGCTTCCAGTTGTTTCAGTTGCATTTTCAAGAAAGATTATCATGCCCAT
Source organism: Tapirus indicus (assembly GCA_031878705.1). Lineage (NCBI taxonomy): Eukaryota > Metazoa > Chordata > Mammalia > Perissodactyla > Tapiridae > Tapirus > Tapirus indicus. The sequence continues at coordinate 22,185,588 of CM062927.1, read as the reverse complement.
TACAAATATTGATATTTGGCCTCTTTCTCTGTCTTTGCACTTCACATCTCTTTCTTCCTCATAGCAATTTACAGTCTTGGAATAATGTAAGTTAAAGTGTATATTAGACATCATTCATTTTATCCTGATTCCAATAAGATTATCACAAGTTTTTCTTTCCCCTGCATTGGGTGAAATATAGAATTTCTCTCAGTAGCTTAGAAATCATCTATTCCTAATTCTTATTTTATAGGGGAGAAAAAGAAGAATCACAAGGTTAGCGAATAATCCAAAGCTACACAGCAAGCTCGAGGTATAAGTTTACTTATAACCCAGTTTTCCTTAGTTGAGGCAGTCTTATTTTTGGTATCTTATTCTAAATCAATCCCATAAATAATGAAGGGTTCTTTGCATCTTTCCTATTCTGCTTAAAGTTAGTGTTTTAGTAAACCAATGCTAGTTCTATTAACCCTTGCAGAAACAGCAGTAGGAGAGCTTCTTCCACTTTGTGGTCTGGGAGGAGACATTCTTGGGCTATCCCAAGTTGTAAAAAGAATTAATTTTATACATTTATTGTCACAAAATGTCTAATAAATAGCTTAATCCTAGGAATTCTCATAGTTTCATTTGAAAAATTACCAGAATTCAAAATCTAAGCTTCTGAAATTCTCTTTCTCCCTGAGAGATGAAATATGTTAACATGTGATATGGTTTCCTACAAAATCTTCATGGATAGGGCCTGTTCACAGGTGAAGACAGATTATTTTATATTGCAGGCAATAATTTGGTATCCCAATGACTTCAGTGAAGAAAACTGGCTATGTCACCTATCTGGACGGTATGGTGTGAAGGTCATTTCATGGTGTGAGATATGGCGTATATATCTTCCCTTATACAAACAGCAGAGGAAGACAATATTGTTTGTCTCTTCTTAGAGAGTTGCCAACATGTGTTTTAGTCCCAAAATGATGGTTCTTGGAAAGGTAAAGTAATAGTTTTCATTCATATTGTCTATTGTGAAATTGGAGAAGTTGTACTCCAAGGATATTTTTGTTCAAGAAATCAAAGTGTGGCCTTAAGAGAAAATGAAATGGCTCAGAGATGTATAGAGAAAATTGAGCCCACTCAACTCAATGGACTGCATCTCTAGGGTAAAAATGTCATATGAGGTTTACCCAGGAAATCATATATAAAGCAAAAGAGTTAAAAGTTGTAATATTTTTATTCCACTCAAATTAGATTACTGAGTTGGCATGAGAATCAAGTTTTTCAAAAAAAATATTTGAGAGCCTACTATGTGACATGAGGTGTTTTATTTTTCTTACATAGTAAAATTGACTCATTTTTTAAATTAACAGTTATATGAGTTTTAGCACATGTGTAGGTTCATGTAACCACCACCATGATCAGGATACAGCACAGGTTCATCATCCCCAAAAATTCATGCCCATGTTGCCCCTACCATCCCTATCCCTGCCAAGTACTACATGTATTCTGTCTTATTTGTCTTTTCCAGAATGTCTATGTGCTGTGTTAAACATTAGGATTACAGAAATTATTGAAAACCATTGGATTATAAGAAGTGATTTTCAAAGTGTGGTCCCAGAATGAACAGCAAAAGCATTACCTGAAAACTTGTTAGAAGTGCAACTTCTTGGATTCCACCTCAGACCTACTGTACTAGAAACTTTGGGGTTGAACACCAGCAATCAGTGTTTTAACAAGCTTTCAAGGTGATTATGATGCATCCTCAAATTTGAGAACCACTCACTGAGCTTAAAGGTTACCAGCCTGCTCCTGTTTCTTAGGAGTTAATATTAACTTTCTATGAGGAACACTAGACAATCATGGGCTCTACTCATTCCTGTGAGAATATTTGTGCCCATGTCAGGGGTTCTAACCCTGGGTGCCATATTAGAATCACTTGATATTCAAAAATTCCAGTGGCCTGTTAAGTTGAATGTAATTGGGGAGGGGGTTGGTATTCCTCAATAACTTTTTAGAGGTTATTTCATTATGCCATCAGGGTTGATAAACATTGTGGCACATTAGAGGAGCATGCAACGCTGATTCCCATGGAAACCTCAGAGTTGTAAGGTGGGACTCAGTTTGGGAACCGTTTCAGTTATTTATTTTTTCCTTTGTTGATTGATTCATTCAGTCAATCAGTAGTCCCTTAGAACCTACTATGTGGTAGGCTCTCTAGTAAGTACTGACAATGTAGTAGAACACAAGGCAGGCACATTGTCTTTTCACGAGGAATGTATATTATGGGCATTGAGCCATCTCTCCAGGCTGGCTCCATTGTCTTCTCTCTTATGATTCTAGATGGAATGTTTGTGTGTGATTCTACATGCAGAATCTGGAGGATCTATGCTGAGATTTCACTCCTGGGTGCATAGTCCGCCTAACACTACTCTGAAGGGGGGTTGGGAATATACCAACCTTTGATTCAAGAGCCCCAGTGATTGAACAGAAATAGGCATTTAAGGGTGATTACTATAGGTATGAGAATGAATAGGGTTAATGGCAAACAACTTAATGCTATGGAACATTTTGATTTCAGGGGCATCTATGTACTTAATAGCTTTTCTGATTGAGAAGTGGAGTTTCTACTTATCCTCTGTGGATCAGGAATTCAGTGAACTGATGGAGAGCAAAGAACTGATTCTTTCTCCATGTGCTTAATTGAAGGAAGAAAGGCAGTAGCTTGAAATGTATATCTCCCATTAGAAAAGGAAAATTCTCAAGTTTGTAGATCACCTGTTCCCAGAAGGTAGTGGGGTTTGCTTTGAACATTCTAGGACATTTTCTCCAATGGAAGGACTGCGATGATTACAGACACTACTTAGAAGGCTTGGACAGACAGAAGGCATGACCATTCTTGAGATGGGATATTATGTGGGGGATGCCTTTTGCAAACGGTACCTCTTCAAAGCAAGTGGCTGTTCTTAACTACCATGAGTCCTGGGCAGACAAGCATGACATACTTCAACATCTGGTATACCTTCTGCAGGAATCATATTCTTAAATTCACATTATGTTAATCCTTTGAAAATAAAATCAGGAAGAATCAGATATCAACGTTAATGTGCCTATCCTATGAAGGAATGTTTTTATAATAAGGTCTTTATGTTTAAGCTAAATAAAGAGTTTATTAAGTGGCAGTTGACATGCCATCTATTAAGCCTGTGGGTCTCCAGAAATTTGTGAATACAGAATAGTGTTCCATAGATGCAGATATCCCATGCATGAGGCACTATATCTCAATAGATGTATCCAACTATCCTAGCTTTCTGCTACTAAACACTACAATTAACCACTTCAAACTTGACCTACAGAGAAGGGAGTAAAACAGGATTATCAATTTAGGCAATCTCTTTTTTAAAAAATTAAGGATAGCTGTTACTATATAAAAACATTCTATCCTTCTACTCTCTATTTTTTCACATTATTTCCAATTTTGTGGTGTGGTAGTATAGATGTCCCTGAACTCTGAGAAAGAAAGGTGCTCTGTGAGATTCATAAATTCAGACCAGCAGTGAACTTGAGAGTATTCCAGTGTCTGTGAAATTAGAAGGGTTCCAGACAGAATGATGTTCAAGTCTTTTTGATGCATATGCTTTCTGTCTTTATCTAGTTAAAAATGCTTGCACTTAAAAGTCATTTGCATATTATATAGACATTTCCCTTGATATTTTTAATCTTTGACACCTCGTATCATTATTAAACCAATCATCGTAACACCTACTTCAAAAAATGATACATTATATCCCTTGAGTTTATCAATCATAGAAAAATCTCAGTCCATCATCACATGAATTATTACAAAACTGTTTGATATATGTACCAAAAAGGGAACAGTAGTCTCTTGTCTTTGAACTTTTTAAGACAATCACATTAGGGCTGAACTGAACAGCACTCTCATGTCAATTATAAAGACATTATTCAATGGCTCTACTCAATCCATTTGACTTATTGTTAACCCCACAACTTTCACTATTCACTTTACTTTCTACTTCTTTTAATATTTGACACTTACACTTCCTGAAAGATTGGTAGGATCTTTGAAATAGAATTAGAAATCAGCTAGTACAGGGTTTGCCAGAGTGGGGGATGTGAAACTGGAATATAGATCAGAATGATTTTTAGTGGAACACAAGATAGTTTTGGATGGCATGCTGGCAAGGAGTAATTAACCTTGAATCTTATAGTCAGAAAGTTATTTTTGTCTCAACTTTCTTTCATTCCCCCTGGATACATCAAGGAGAATGAATCAGTATGTTGCTAATGTATCTTTAACACACATTTAAAACTTGCCATTATAACCGAGAGAGTGGACCTCAAGCTCAATGCCTCATGCTGGAGAAGGATGATAAAGTTATATATTTTGTTATTTTTAAAATTTTAGTAATCTTATATTTAAGGTAAGTAAATATGAATGTGTTCCATTTATTGTACTGAGAAAAAGTTTCCTTATAAATATATTTACAACTTAAACAATGATTTAATTTAAAAATATCAACAAATAATGGTAAAGATAGTATATAGAAATAATCCAAATTATCATGAGGGTATGCCAATGACTAAAGTTTGGAAAATATTGACCTAGTGTAACACATTCATTTTCCACTTGGAGGACTGAATTCTTGAGTGAACAAAGTTGTCATGGACTGAATTGTATTCCTTCCAAACTCATGTTGAAGCCCTAACCACATTTCCTATGAATATGACTGTATGTGTAGATAGGATCTTTAAAAAGATAATTAAGGTTAAATAGGGGGTATGAGAGGGCCCTAATTCAATCTAACTGGGGTTCTTATAAGAAGAGGAAATTTGTACACACAGAAAAGACACTGAAGATGGGGCACACAGATGAAAGGCCATGTGAGGACACAACGAGAAGGTGGCCATCTGCAAGTCAAGGAGAGAGGCCTTAGGAGAAACTAAACCTGCCAACACCTTGATCTCGGTTTTCCAGCATCCAGAACTGTGATAAATCAATATCTGTTGTTTAAGCCACCTAGTCTGTAGTATTTTGTTATGGCAGTCTGAGCTGACTAATACAGTTGTCAAAAATTTAGCCAGCAGAGGAAAGTCACAATCTGAACATGTATTTCCTGATTCCTTTCTAGTCCCTCATTAAGAGTTATTTGTGTGTTCTTCATTTACAGAAGCTAGAGTGTCTCGGGCACTTCAGAGGCAAATGAAGATAAGGCACTCTAGCCTTGACTATATTTGAAAATCTACTAGTAATGATAAAATAATTACGTGCAGTCCTAATAAACAGATCTAATGAAAATACAGCTGCTTTTATCAAAAAGTCTTCTTGATTATGGATGGAAATTATAGTATCTCAATAATGTAGAGCAAATGGAAGTGATGTTGTCTCCCAGGGAACATTTGGCAATATGTGGAGACATTTTTGATTGTCACAACTGGAGGATGGATGGTGGTGTAATAGAATTTAGTGGGTTGAGGCCATGGAGGCTGCTAAACATCCCGCCATGCACAGAACCACCACCCACAACAAAGAATTATCTGGTCCAGAATTTCAATAGTCCTGTGCTGAGAAAGTCTGATGTAGAGGAAACAGAATGGTAGAAAATAATTAGACCAAAAACTGCATGAAGTTAAGATCTATTCTCTGTGCTATGTAACAAAACGTCAATATAGAATTGAAGATGTTAAAAATTCGGCCATTAGATTAAAATGTGCTCTAGTTTCTTCTTATATAAAATAGGATAACAATAAAACCTAAAACCTATTTGTTTGTGTAATGGAGGAATTGTCATGAGATGGCACATGTGCATGACATGTACTGCCTGATGAACATCACCTATTATTTCAATTATGTTAGACAGCATAGACTGCCGGTGCCTAGAGAACTAGGACTTATCTGTTTGTCCCAAGTCTTGGGTGTGAAGCTGGAATAAATTCATAATTAGTGAGTGAGTAGATGCATGCAATATTGCTTAGGTTAGGCTCCCTAATTTATTTCCTTTCTCATAATGTCAAGGTTTAACATCTACCTGATGGAGGTGGTACAAGAATAGCCTAGATCTGATATAAGGTAAGACAAATTATATGATGTAAAACTATCATATTTTCTATGTATTTTAGTGATGTTTTCTTACATTGAAGTGGTACCTTGGAACACTTGCTTTTGTGAATAAAGATACATACAAAATTTGGGTATGTTTTGCATACCTAATTCATTAATTAACTCAGGTAGTACAGAAAATATTGTTGAATTGGTGGTCAGCATCTTTTTTCTTTCACCTGTTGTTCTTTCTCTCTTAAAGAGATGATTGGTTTGTGATCCCACTGGGTGCCTTAGTGCTGCTCATTAAAGTTCTCTTGTTTTGTAGGCTGTGTGCCTTCATGCCTCCCATATGCCTCTTGAATAAAGAGAAGATATCCTTTAATACTTGGTTACACTCCTTAGGCCCTACCATCCAATAATGTCATTGAATGACTTCCACCTATTGGTCATACTAACACAAATAGGGAATAGTGTGTCCAAAACTATTTTCAAATGTATAATGTAAATCCATCTGGAAGTCAACAGACTAGTATTTTTCTAATTCTTAATGCATAATTTAAATGTACTAACTAGCAATATGGAATTATTTCTCTATGTATAGGGGTGAGCAATTGTGAATATATATATATATATTTAAATATTGTTTTGAAAAATTCTAGTTAACTTTTATTGGACGCTTATTATTTGCCTGATGCTGTTAGGCTTATTATGTAAAACATTTTACTTCATTTCCACAACTCTCAATGAAGTTATATGATTACTAGTCTCCTTCTACAAATAAGAAAACTAAGCTCAGAATTAAATATCTTGCACACAGTTTTATATTACATTAATTAAATATTTTGCACACAGATATTTATAAGTAATAAAACTTAGATTTAAATTCAGAAAAAAAAAAAAAACAGACCAGCTTTCCTTAAACACGGGGAAAGGAACCAATGTATAATGAGGAGGGTTAGTATCATCTGGAGAGTAAAAAAATAACAAAAGGAAATTCTAAAGTGTGTAGGCACTAGTGTTAAAACATTTTGTCAGAATTCTAAAGTGACCACATACCCTGACATACCAGACCTCCATTTCCAGAGATAATCAATTTTCTCAATCTGTAATTGTTGTTATGCTGTTTTCTACTCTCCACATGATAATTTTTAAAAATTAAGCAGCTAAATGGATGCATCCATCATCCATTAGAAGCTTATTAAAGGGTAAAGAATTAATAGAGAATTGCGTGCACCATATGGAATTTTTGAAACCTGAGTTCAAATCCTGAAAGCATCATTTATTATTTTTGTGTCTTTGGAGATTGACCTTCAGTTTTCTCATGTTGATAATTAGCAATAATTGCTAAGGAAATATCTGTGTGAAGAATTAATGAATTGCTCTTTGCTAAATGAGAAAGCAAAATAAAATAAAATATAGTGCCTGACATATACAGCAAGTGCTCCCTAAAAATTGTTGGCCTTTCTATCGTCCCATACATCTAACTTCCAGGTACTTGACAATCACCTCATTTAAATCCTGCATATATGCTTGGCAAGATTAATTGTCTCTTACTGCGGAAACACTGCCAACATGGAGGTAACAAATCTAAAGATACAATAAACCTTAAACTAAAAATCACCTCTACTCCAACAGAAGTTGTTCAGCTGCTACTTTTGTATGGATTTTGCACAGATTTCTGTTGTCCTGAGGGAGATACATAGCATGTAAAACCTTCACCAACATTTGCTGGCTATAGATCTTCCTTTGCTTTTCAAATTTATATATATACCTATACCCATAAAATAGGTTAATGTTTTTTAAATCCAGCATAACAGTCAAACAGTGTATATTTCTTAAAGCAGGTACCTTGGGATATCAATGAATTAAGAGACGGATTTCAATAAATTGGTTAACTGTTGCTGCCAGAGGTGTTAGAATTTGTTCTTTCAGTTGAAGAAGTGAGAAGTTCAGGGGCATAAAATGTGGTGATAACTTTGATGATGTTTCACTTGAGGAAACATAATAGGCGGGAAAGAAAATAGTCCTAGGAGTCGAGAGCCCTGGGTTCTTATCTTAACATAGTTCACTGGGAGATGAGGGCAAAAGAGAAAAACAGAACTGCATTGTTCACTAAGAGCATAGGCTCTGAAGTCAGACTGCTTGGGTAAAATGCTGCTTCACTCCTTTATTATTTCTATGACCTTGAGCAAATTCCTTAATATCTCTGGGTTGAGATTCCCCATCTTCAAAATGGGGATAGTGAGAGTATTCTCATTTTCTTTTTCAAGAGGAGGGTAAAGGCGATAATGGGTATAAAAACCTTAGGACAGTGCATGGAACAATGGAATCATCAGTAAATAAGAGTTGCTGTTATTATCATTATATTCCAACTCTACTTGCTTTATTTGCAATCTGAGAGAACTGGGTTCATGGTCTCTAATAGCGTTTTCAACTGTGACATACTATAGGTTTTTTGTTTGTTTGTGTGTTTGTTTTTGCTTTAGATTTTCTTAAAAATCCACTTTTAGTTATCAGAGCCATTGAGAATGCATAAGAATCTGTCCCATTTACTGCTGATTTCCAGCACTGAAAAGAGCATCTGGTGATGTGTTCAATAAAAATTAGTTGAATGAGTACAAATTCATGGGCACCAAGTAGACCTAATCAAATCAACATCTCTGAGATTGATACTTGGGAACCTGCTTTTTAAACAGCCTTCTCAGGCCACGTTAATATAGCTAATCTGTGGTATACACTTTCAAAAACATAGTTTGAGGGGATCTAACATGTGGAGGGGAATTAGAGTGATCATATAATGCATTGTCAAAATGGGGACAATTATAAGTGTAAACTGGGATGTTGATAATAATTATGACAACAAAGCAGGCATGAATTTAGACTTTATTTCAGAGGGAAACGTGGACACCCTAAAAAAGATAGTGTTGCAATGCATCAAGAGGATGAATGATATACAGTTCTTGACTGATCCCCAGGAGACCTTTGACTGCGAGATCTCTGGAAGTTTACTCTCCAGGGCTGGGTTTTTTGGAAGCCAGTTGAGCTGGCAAAGTTATAAGACCCTGATCTGACCCATAAGCGGGAACTCATGTAACTATTGTATTCTTATTCAGGAAAGATGTTGAACAATACACAAGAAGTAATTCAAGGGAATTCAATCAATGATGCAAATTAGAACACATATGACAAATATTTTTTTATTCCAACATATGATGCAAAAACCAAGAACTACCCATAAGATCAGTACTTCCAAAATCCTACATAGTATTTCTGTGAATTCAGTCGCCTCATTGGCACTTAGACTGAGAAAGTAAATGTCTTCACCCATCAGAACACGTTGCTGCCTTTTGAAGCAGTTTGCCTCTCCCTTATGCACTCCCCCCAACATACTGAAATATGAACAGTGTAATTACAACTGTTTTCTCTCATCATTCTTTGTGATCTCAACTCGCTCAAAGAGGGGATTATCCAGATATTGACATGAGGTCTAATACTATATTAGTTATCTATGCTGATGGAAAGAAGACGCAGCTGGGGGTAACACAAAACTTTGTTTATGGAAAGCACCAGAATGAAATCAATCCTGGGATCAGGTTATAAGTCAAGTATTATTTATTTGGAATGCCACAATAAAGGCGACGAAAGTAGGCAAACGCAAGCATAAAAGTACAAAATCAAGTCAGCATTCAGGAGACACTCCAGAATGTTTAACATTTACACAATGAGTTGGCCAAATTCCCTTGCTGTTGGCTATTGTTTACTTCATATGCAGATAGATTTGTGTGTATGTGTGTGTATAATTGCTTTGGTTTTTACAATCTTTCTTAGCAGGCATAAGTGTGTTTTTCTTTTTCTGTTCTTAAGACTCTATTTCACATTAAGCCACATGAGCACGTAGAGAAGGCTTTTTTACGGTCCTGAGGCTGAAAAGAAAACAAGTGAAAAGAAAAGTAGAGTCCACTGCATAACACAAGTCACTGGATGATGCCCAGACAAGACAGGGGTGATCATCGGTCACTTCAGGCATCTGGATGTTTGGTATTTTCAAATAGAATCATCATTCCTCTACAGAGTGTCTCAGTGTCTAGAAGCTACGAAAAGATCCAAGAGTTGCCAGAGTTTCTGTCTTCTGATCTCATTATACAAACCACTAAAATGAGCAAAGGAATAGCTCCCAAAAGCTTTCATGTAGTTAATGGCAGCAGGGGGAAGTCTGACTTTGATATTCACCTGTTCAGCATACCTAACTCACTTTGCGCCTTTCTTTCAAAAGCAATTTCATGGGGGTGTGTTTCTTTCAAAGGCACTATCGCAGGGATGTTATTGGCCCATTTCAGTATGTGTGTGTGTGCGCGCATGTGTGTAAGAGATAGACAGAGGAACCGAAAACAACTCCAAATTTGTAGAGCACATACTGTTATGTCGCAAAATCAAGCTTGTAATTAAACCATAATAGTGTTGCCCAAGCACACAAGGATACATCAATATGGTGTCTGGGCATGTAACAAGTGCTGGAGTCTACCATCCAGCCTTAATCTTATTTCATAGCCAAGCATTTATTTAACAAATATTTCTTGCAGACATAGAACTTGCAATTCCTTGCTGAAAAGTGGGGTGAAAGTGAACCAAGAACTACACAAAAGTGTAAAACAAGAGGTGGTCTCTACTCTTGCAGAATTTAAGGCAGAATAGGGAAAGGCAACTGCATGCAGCTATGATAAAAATTGGGTTGAATGACTGTTAAGTCCAACTTGTCACCAAGGACTATAGGAAAATTCTGACTGGGAGTGGCAGCTAGAAGACAAAGGATGCCAGAGGAAGTTTCACATAAAAACTGTCAATTTCATCAGGTGCAATGAGTTTGATAAGAAAGCGATGTGAGAGGAGAGTCTTATAGGAAGGGGGTAGAGGCATATGCAGAGGGTTGAAATATTGAGTTGAAAATACAACAGAAAGAGAGAAATAATAAGCAAAATAATGTTTCCTAAGCTTACTTTATGAAGGAATTTCCTAGAGAAGATGATACTAAAATTATTTAGAAATAGATTCCAGAGGTCTGCCTTGGAAAAAACTGAAATTTTATTATTTTTCTCTATTCAAAGTGATATAATTAAATTAATTTGCAAACAGTTTGTATTGGTGTCCATTTATCCTTTTTGAGGTTCGGGATAGAGTGTCTTATTTTTGTTCATCTATTGTTATTGTGTTTCCATTCATGGGCTACTTGGTTACACTTTCCTGGCAGTAGAACGTGTGTGCTGTGATGTGTGCTGTGGCATACTCGAATCATTATGTGTGGCTTTGATTAATGATGTGAAAACTGAGAGGTTCAAAACAGCTTCTGCCTCTCTCAGTACTTCTGAGCTTTTGCTGGAAGTCAAATACCATTAATGAATTGAGTGGGTGCTTCTTGGTACTTTATTATTCAACAGTCATCTTAATTGTTAATAATTCCTAAGAGTACTGGAGTGAAATAAGAAAGGAGTGGATATTTTAAAAAAAGCAAGTTTTCACCAGGAAGCCAAATCCCAGAAATATCTAGCAAAGGTCCAATGTAAATGAAAAGCAAAATTATACTTTAAAAGTCAGATAAAATTTATTGGATATTCATACCAAGTAGGAAAATTTGCAAAAAAATCTATTAGCAATGTCTGGCAGAAACATGTAGGCTCTTGAAGACCAGAGACCCTTTTATAGAAAGAAAGATGATGGTGATGGTGGTGATGAGTATAATTGTGACAGCACTTCCTCTATGGTGGGAACTGTTCTAAATATTCCCTATATAGCATTCAACACTACCCACAACACTAGGAGGTAGATCTTATTATTAATATCTCCATTTCACTTATGAGGAATCTAGCCACAATGAGGTTTAGTCATTTGCCCAAGGTTTCACAGCCTTTAAATGCAGACCTGACAGAACTAGGATTCAAACTTACATCGTCTGGTGTTCCAGAGGGTGCCTGTAAATCATATGTTCTGCTTCTCTCAGTGAACATGATTATAGAAATAAATAGGTGAAAAATAGCTAACAGTGTAATAGTAGCTAACATATATCTGGTTGGTATATATGCCAGGCACTGGACTAAAGATTCCATAAACACTAACTTGTTCAATCCTCAAAATGCACCTGTGAGGTAAATACCCTACCCCCTCCTCCCATTCTTTACACATATGAGGTAACTGAGGCTTAGAGGTTCAATAACTCGTCCACAACCAGTAACATGGGGGACACTTTTCAGTCCAACAACTATTGCCATTGGAGCCAACATTCATAATTCTACTCTTCCATGAATGAATCTTGGCCATGTGTCCCAGAGACCACACATTACATCATACACTAAGAGACCAAACTATTTCACTTTTTTTCTAAGCTGGTGATTGTCACAATTACTTTGGGACAATAGGCATAAGTTAAATCTTTCTAGATAAAACAGAATGTGTAAACTTTCTTCATGTAGACTAGTGACAGAGCACTGGACCCACACTGAGAGATCTGTGTTAAAATAACCCACAGCTAATATCTGTGAGTAAGAAAAGAGGTCACTCAATCCTGGATTAATTAATTCTTCTCTTTAGACCTTAATGTCTTCACCTGACAAACAAAGGGGTGGTGTCTTAGGCAGTGTGGGCTGCTATAACAAAATGCAATAGACTGGGCTGCTGATAAACAACAGAAAAATACTTCTCACAGTTCTGGAGGCTGAAAGTCCACGATCAAGGTGTCACCATGATTTGATCTTGGTGAGGTCCCTCTTCCAGCTCATAGACTGTTGACTTCTCACTGCGTCCTCACATGGCAGAAAGAGAGCAAGAGAGCTTTTTGGGGTCCCTTTTATAAGGTCATTAGTCCCATTCACGAGGACTCCACACTGTGATCTAATTGCCTCCCAAAGACCCTGCCTCCACGTACCATCACACTGAGGGATAGGATGTCAACATTTGAATTGTGTGGGGACACAAACGTTGAGTCCATTGTAGTGGTATGGTTACTTCTATGTGTTTTCCCAGATCCACAAGTTCTTCTCTAGAAAGCCTCCCCTAAACTTCTCTTCCCTTCCTCCTATTAGTCTCAGACATCCTTTGCTTGCCTCATTATCTGGTTATTGTTTGTCTCCTTTGTTAGACTGTGAGGTTTGGGAGAACATGGAATGTCTATTTTTGCATTCCCTCTGCCTAGTACAATGCATGGTACATAGTACGTACCCAATGCACGTTTAAATGAGAGACAGTAGGAATAAGGTTTCTTGGTGACAAAAGTATTTTCATCTATTAGCCAGTTTCATTTTCAGCACTACATCAAAATTTGGGGTCAGCATTGCCAAGGAGAGATTTTCTGATTAAGGAGTAAAATTACCATGTATTAATTTATTCAAATGTTCATTCATTCAGTCACTCATAGTCACCGCACATAGTCTTTCAGGCAGTAAATTATAGAATTGGTGCTTGAACCCACGTTTGATTAAAACTGTAGTCCAATTTCAGAATGTGGTAGTGAATCCCATCCCTAACTATCTCTGCTTGGGAAAAAGTTCCTAATCTCTTGGGTGAAAATATAATCATCTGATTGGTAGGGACACTGAGGTGACATTAAGGGGGAGCTCCAGAGTTTTGATATCTGGTAATATATTGGAATAAGTCTGCAGCCTCCCTGGGTACCTGTTTCAAAAAGTCAACATTCATTTGGCTGTATAAGTTCTGGTCAATTTGTTTAACAATTAGTGACATTATGTTTCCTCATAACGTGTATTAGACCTCATCCAAGCATTTAATCAACGTGTGCTTAAAGAGGAACTCCAGGAGATTGTGCTCCACTGTTCCCTTGCTGCTTTTGGGGTGGTTGTGGCACCCAATTTCCTCCTAAGGATTCAGCATTGTGTGGTCTTTCTTGAAAAATAATTAGTCCTGATAAGACTTTTCAATTTTTCTTGTATGAATAAAAACCAAACCATTTGTATCTGATTAAAGTCTCTTAAAGAGTTGTGTTTCCTGGGGCATGTAAGTCCCATGAGACTTTAATCATTTCACTTGAATTATTCACAGATACTAACATTTAAGCAAATTAGGCTATTCCCTCAACTTCCAAATTAGAGGCAAACATTCCTTTCAAGTCAATAGAAATTTCTATTTGTTTGAGATAATAGTTAACTCAATATTATTAGTTATCTTTTCTGGTTGTATTCTACAGCTGAATCCAATCATTTCAAAACTCTTTTATGCCAAATGCCCATCAGTTTGGGCAAGCAGATTAATTTTCTATCCTATTTCTTTATCTTTGTTTTTACTTTTATTTTTTAAGAGTGCATTCTTCTAGAGAGGTTTCTAGAAGGTTCTCCCACCAAAGTCACTATATGTTTAAAAATTCTAACAAATTAAATTTGTGCTAGCAAGAAGATAAAACAAATAAATGGCTTAAAAACATTACAATCAAGTATGATAACAGCAAAGTGTTATACTTTTAATAAATGATTAGGAATAGTTGGAACACAAAGATTTATTTCACAGAACAAAAGCACTTAAGCAGGAGTTTATATTACTGCTTTGCTTCAATGATGATAACATTGGGACTTCAACCCGCATAGCTACAATGATTAATTAACGGCCTTGTTCAGGATGAGTGAGCACCATTATTGTTCTTAAATAGGAAAAGGCAGATAACCATTACTGATTATTCCTCAATTCCCAGTCTTACTTGTTAAAGACTAAAGAATGCTAAAAGTAGGTTGTGCAGTTTCCAAGCTGCTATGAGAAGCAGAAAATAATAGAATTTCTATACCATGTATCTAGGGGAGAGTTGGATTTGTTAAAGGTTCAAGTTAGTAGTCAGATTTATCCCTCAGGGTCTGAATATATAATGTATTCAGATCAATAAGATTTTAACATCTTTAAGGAGAGATAATTTAGGTTCCCAATATATGCTTCAAGTTGTATTTCTCTGTCCACCGCAACCACCTCCCATCAAAATAAATAGAATAAGAAAAAAGAATTCACTTAAAAAATATAAACTCTGTTAATCTAATGAAAGTATTTGCCATAAGCATGGACTTTGTTTACCTATGATTTTTATTTTGTATTGTTTTCAGGGGCATAAATAAATTGTATTATATCAGGTCTTTTCTTCCTTTAAAAAAAATCATACCACTGCACTTATTTTTCTGATGCAAATGTATTTGGGCAAGTTCTATGGAGTTTAAAGACAGTTTCTTTCTGAGTCTTGGAAATACTTCTACGAAATCTCCTCTGGAAATTCTCCTATCAATTTGAAGACGGAGAAGTAAACACTTTAAAGAATGTTTCTGAAGGAACATCCTTTCTGGCATTCTGTGGCTGTCAGGACATACCAGTGATATCAATTGAGTGCTGTTGATGGGACCCAGAATACCTCTGAATTGAGAGCCCTGACTCTGGAACGATGTAGGAATGCGCCTTTTGCTTCTGACCAGCAGACAGGATGAGAAGCATTAGGTTCTCTGAATTCCAGCAAGAGTGCTAGCTTGGTAGTTCCCATAATAATCATTGAAAAGACTCCAAAGAGCAGAGATCGGTTGCTTTTACTTAAAAAATTTTAAATACTTAAATTTTTTTTCAATATTTAAAGTATTTCATTATATTTTTTGCTATTTTAAAAGAGCAGATTCACACATTCTGTTTTCCAATGCTCACAAAACTACCCAACCATTTTGCAGAAGAGGGAATGGACCCTGGGAGCAATTAATTCTCTAACTGCACAGCCAGTAATAAAAAAGACAAGACTCAGACTTAGGTCACCTTCTCGAAGTCTAAGATTAAGAATGTGCTTTTATTCTATAACATATAATAAGTCCAGAGAGGGGATATTATTTATTTGTTCAAACGTCATACCCTATCAAGTTCTAAAAAGTATCAGAAACTGTTTGTAAACTATGAATATTAAACAGGAATGTGGGTTATAAAAATAGCAAAGACTTCAAACTATTTGACTAAGGTAATTTTTAGAGGAGCAGTTAATTCAAGTTCATTCATACAATGGAGTTTTCAATACAAGTAAATAGGGAGATCTGCATACATCGTAGTAGAAAGATCTTTATACCACGGTGTATGCAGATCTCAAAGAGGTATTAACTAAGAAAAGAAAATTACCTGATGAGATTGAGTGTAAGATCTGGTTAATGTATATTTGTGTGTGTGTTTCTATACATATTCTATATATATGTATATATTCTATATACATGTTTCTATACATATATGTTTCTATACATATATGTTTCTATACATATTCACGGACAGAAGATTTTTATGTTTAACACCAAACTATAGTTACCTATATAGCATGGTCAGTCAAATGGGCCAGAGCTCTGGGATCCAAAAGATTAAGCTTGGTTAGTTAGATTTTAGTCCATATTTTATGTTATTTGAACCTTCAAAAACAGGTACTTGTTCTTCTCTTGAAATTAAAAACAAACAAATAAACAAAAAGCCACTTTTATAAGAAACATTTACCATATAGAATAAAGGCCAGGTTACTTATTTATTCATAAGAACCCTGGTGCAATTACCCACCCTCTCATTACCCATTCCTGCACCCCTAGCCTCTCCTGAGTAAGTATTTAATTTTTAGTGTATTTTCCACATCTTAAAGTCAAAACTTTCTATAAACCTGGAACCCTGCAATTAGTGTTCTGGCTAGGAAAGACATTGACTGAAGGAAATCTTTGAAAGTTTGACCTGTCTCTGCCTGATATGACTCCTACTCAATGTTTTCCTAATCATATAGGGGGTATTTGCAATGATAGCCAAATCTGGCTGTTTCAGAGTCATGGGTACAGGCTTTGGGAGCCCCTGATGGCTCTAAGAAGTACTTTGGTAATTTAATTTTCCAGCTGGAAGGACATTTTAAACTGAAGATTTTTTTTTGATACATCTTACAAATCATTGACTTTTAGTTATCTGAGGGACTTCAAATGATCCCTTTTAATCACTTAATTTGACAAATATTAAAACAGATTCAGAGCAGTTAAGTGAATTTTCTAAGGTCACAGAGCAAGTTATTGGAAATCATTGTTACATATATCAGGACATCCTCTTGGCTTGTTAGCTACAATCTAATGAGTAGAATTTAATCTTCTTGTGATTCTTAGGGCTTTTGCTTGGCCTGTAATCATTAAGAATATTGACGATTAGCATATAGGAAAGTGAGCTGAAAGATGGTTTAATGTTTGGAATTGTTTTCTCTTTCTTTTAATTTTTAAAAGAATGACTAATTACTTTTCCCACAACCAGTCCTATGGCCATTTTACCATTTTCTCCTAAAAATAAAATTTAAAAATAGAACCTTTTTTTGTACCAAAGAAAGTTTGCAATGGGCCATGTTCTGAAAATTTGAACTCCTACCACTTTTTAATTCAACTTGATAGAATTTAGTCATCACTTATAATAAGAAACTATAGGAATCTGTTCAGTCCATTTAGCCCTTTTCTCCTTAAGATCCCCTTTTACAGTCTTTTCCAAATATTTAGTCTTTTCTTCAAGAGGATCCCTATTTCAGGCAGCAGTGGTGATCAGGTTTCTAAACAAGTTCATTGGACCTGAAATGTAACTCCTTGACTTGGGACATTTGCTATTAGAGAACTCTTGTGATCCTGAAGAATGGATATTATGGGAAGGTATGTATCCTACTCTCTAATGTAATTTTTCTGGAAAATACAGAAGAATAAAGGTCAAAAAGCATACTTATATAAAAATATTTTTCAAAACAAGTTGATACTGTCAACTACATGCAGAAGTTAATAAGTGTATATCACATATCTATCTTTGCAGATATATGCTGTTAATTGCAGAAGAAATGGTCCAAATTTTAAAAAGACAAGAAATGAATATTAATTTTTTTGTAAGAAGGTGGATTTTTTTAAATGGACCTTGTAAAATAGCCCCAGATTTTGCTACACTTATATTGGTTTTTGTAACTGAACTTTTAAATTATTTGTAAAAAAAAAAAAATAAAAATAAAAATAATTTTCCTTTTCCATCATTGAATTGAAAAAGAAGGGTATATTTGTTTGTATATCCCTGAGAAGATTTCACGTGCCAAATCTCACGTGGGTTTGCCAGGTGTTGGGCTGATAGGCTCACACCAGCTGTAAAATAAGGAAGCATTAGGAACCTGTACCCCTCGATGCAACTTTTTCTTTCTCTCAGATTCCCACTGCTTTTCAGACTTTAATTAATCCCCACCTCCCCAATCCTCCAGGATGATATTAATGATATAATTGTTGTAATCACTATGTACGAGCACCTGCTTTGTGCCTGGGCCTGTGTTGTGTGCTACGTGAGACACTGGGGTTCCACAAAAAGGTTCCTGCCCCCAGGAGCACGTGAGAATTATTTGGGTCAAACTCAGGATGTAAATTAAGAAAGCACACTTTTTCTTCCTTTTTCACACTGTGTGACTTCTCCTTTCTTGATCTGTCTTCTTTGCCTGTGTAAGGCAGTGTTTAAAGACAGTTTCCACTCTGAAAACTAGTCCATAGGCATACAGTTGAATTTAACAGCACTTGCACTGTCTAAATTTTTTTGGTGTTGTTTTGTTTTAGAGGAAGATTGGCCCTGCACTAACATCTGTTGCCAATCTTCCTCTTTTTTCTTTTGTCTCACCAAAGCCCCGGTACATAGTTGTATATCATAGTTGTAGAGTTGTAGCTCTTCTGTGTGGGACGCTGCCTCAGCATGGCTTGATCAGCGGTGAGTAGGTCTGTGCCCAGGATTCAAACCAGTGAACCCCTGGACACCAAAGTGGAACATGTGAACTCAACCTCTATGCCACCAGGCCGGCCCCATCACTGTCTAAATTTTTGCCCATCAGAAATTAATGGGCATGAGCCAGCATGACTGTATTAGTGGTGACAAACTTGATATATTAATACTCACACTTTCTATTTAGCCCTTTTAGTCTGTCAATTTAGAGTCTTTGAATGAAACATTATGGTTTTCATATAGGACAGTTTTAACCTAAGTTAGACACTTATACTGTCATGAAAAAAAGTGATATTTCATCTGCCTTTTAGAATTGGGCATACATGGAGTTTGGTCCAGTTATCAGTATAGAAAGTCACTTTAAAAACCCCAACAGCGAGCGGACAGGAGATACTTCACAGAAGATGGATTACCCTGGAGTCAAGTAACTAGAAAAATCCACCTGCAAGTAATGGCCTTGGTCTAGCTGTCTTTTACATCGTCCGTTTATAAATCACAGCATTGTAATCAGTGGAGAACAATGAACAATTGTGCTCAGTGTGTAGTGGTGATGGGATGAGCAGGTCTGTGAATGAATAATCAGCGATGTTACAGAAAACCCACAGGGCATGAAACAGATGCAGTGGCTAGATCTCCAGGGACTGATTGCAGTGACTTTCCGGTGGTGGTTGGAGGTTGCTCAGGCTGGGCTGTTTCTCACCTCTTTGTATGCCTTAGTACATAAAGTCACTTAAAGTATTAACTCATATGTAAATTGTATCTTTTATTCTTTAATTCAGAGAATGGAAAGAGGAGAAGGAGAAACAAGATCACTCCCTTAAAAAATAATTTTCTGGATCAATCTTTTGATTATAATGCTCTTTGGAGTTAAAAATTCTGCCAATAGTGTCTTTCAGGAAGGGGTCTGCTCCTAGTTATCCCAGGTACGCAATCTGAGTAAGAGAAACAGGATGTCCTCCCATCATCCACCTTGAGCGATTCCTTCTCTGAACTCACTCTGTTATGTGCCTTGACTGGTATATGCTCAGTCTTGTCAAGATTCTAGTTTCTTGCGGAACTTCAGAATCTTCCTAGATTCAGGAAATCAAATTTTCTGCTTCCCCCATACTCTCAAAGCCCATCTTTGTTTTTGCTTCACATTTATTGGCTTTACATTTTTCTTTGTGTGAAAATAGCCATGTGTATCTAAGTCTCATGAGCAATACCCTTTAAGCCCCAGTGACGACAGCAGTGCTTCCCAACTGTAGATACTCACTCCATATTTATTGAACGGATGAGTGAATGCAAACTGACCACGTCTCACATTCAACAGTTGCCTGGTGAGCAATTCCTCTGTTCCAGGCAAAGTTCTAAGTGCTACAGACATGGGAGGGGATGAGAAGCTTAAAGCATGTTAATAGAGACATTAGCCTGGCTTCAGTACACCTTACGGACAATCCAAACTGCTTCTACCCACAATGCTTATGCGGATCACCTCTTTCTCCACTTTCATTTCCACCTTCCTCCCTGACCTGGTGCTGAGATGACATGGTTTTGAATGTAGAATCATAGAAAGAGCTAAAATAAAGGCAGTGATCTCATACTCTGCCTATTTGCAATTGCAGATTGAGGCAACTCTGCCCCTAAAAAATGTGAAGTCATTTTTCCAGAATTATATAACAACTTTTTGGTGTGAGTGTTAGAATCTTCAGCATTTTACACCCAGGTCCTCACATGCTGACGCTCCTGCTCTTCCCATTGTTTTTTTTTTTTTTTTTTTTTTTTTTTCTGGAACCTGAGTTCTAATGTCTAATTCTATGGGTTTGCATCAGCGACGAGGTATTGCCTGCTTTTCTTTACCTGTCAAACTTACTGAAGCTGTGCATGATGTTAGCCCCGCTGTGCTGAAAAGTGCAATGTCCCTCTAGGTTCTGTGGCGTCTTCCACCTCTTTCAAGCTAAAGTGTTGCCTGCCCTCTGATTCAGGGCACATCTCGAGTCCTGTTTGTGAAACTGGAACATAAACTTAGTGATGGGCTGTACAGGTATTTCATTCCTTTCCTCAGTCAGAAAGACTATCTAATGTGGAGGTGGAAGGCATGAGCTTTGAAACTCCTTCTGAAATTGGTTGTGTGACCTTGAGTAAGCCTCTTTACATCTCTGAGCCTCGATGTTCAGATCTATAAAATGGGAAGTAGCGGTCACATACTGGTCGTCACAATGGTAGTTGTGTAAGAATTAAATGGGATACTTATCACATAGGAACACCAGATGCATGTGTGCTACTTTTTTTTTTCATATTTTTAAAACCTAAATACACACACTCATCTACCTCCAGTCCTTCTGGTAACTTCCTACTCATTCTTGGAAAACAAAAAAGTCTATACTATGTCAGTTCCGTTGAACTGAGTCTGAGTCTTGCTTTTGTCCCTTACCAAGACAGCGTTAATCAGGCTCCTGGAACATATTCCTATTCCATCACATGTCCCCCTCACTGTACCTGACACACAATTCTTTCATGTCACATGTCTCACATAGCAATATGTGAGAGACAATTATTGCCCATAGCAATACTTTATATAGTCATTCTTTTCTGCAATGATGATAGCTTCTGGAGGCAAGTGTCATTTCATTTATCTCTTTAGCACAGTTTATTTAGCATCATTTTAATCTCATAGCAAGTGCTGAATAATTCCTTACTCATCAGTGAATGAATTGCTACCTACTTCCTAGGATGTGCATCAACAGTTTGGAAATCTGGCTTGGAATTTTAGAGATAAAACAGACCACAGTCGGCATGGTGTATAAACACTTAACCAGGAGTCAGTATATCTGGGTTCTATTTTTAGTTCTGCTACTTATTGCATGGAAATATGGGCAGGGCACCTAGCTTCTTTAGCTCTCAACTAAGTACCATAAAATAATGGCATTATACTAGATCAGGGTTACCAAATGGTTTAAAGTACATGCAGATACATCTCCACCAGCATTTCTGTGCTGGGAATGAATTCAGATCCCAGATTTAGCTAATTGCGTAAGAATATCATGAAAGAATATTGGTGTCTGTCCTGGGAATGAAAGGACAGAGCAGGCATGCACATGCCACATCTTTTTCAGTCCTGAATGTTTCTATTTCAGTAATGCTATATTACTAGTGTTAAGCTGTTTCTCTTAAAAATGATTACAGTTGGACTCAGAAAGATCATATATCTTGGACAAGATTATGTATGGAGTAGTAAGTATGGAGTTCAACATGGAATGTTTCCAGGTAGAAACACTTAATTTGCTAACATGGATCACTTGTCTCTGCTCTTCCATTCTGCATAACACAAATAAAAAGAACACAAACATAATTAGAAATTCTATTAAGAACATCTTAAAACAGTTTCCTTAATCTGAAAACAAAGATAGTGAGGGGAGAGTAGGAAGAAAAGGTGATGAGAATTGGCCAAGTGGAAGCATTTTAAAATACAACTTCCTGCAAATTGGCAAGAGGCAGAGACCCAAATATAGAGATGGTTCCTCAGAGGTTGGGACTCTTCACTCTTGGTTTATGGCTGCTTAGTTATGAGCCAGCAGCACCATCTAGAGGTATGCAGCAATCCTACACACGAAAGAAACAAAAGAATGGAATCCATCTATTTCATTTGAGCAATGGCAAGATCATTGCTTCATTTTTCAATATATATATAGCCCCTTACAGAACGCCTATAAAGGAATTGCTTCCCAAACCCATCAAGAGGACTGCAGAGTTCATTACTGGGAACATTCAAGGCTTCACTTCAGAAGCTAAAACTTAGCTCTACAACTTCCCTACTGAGAGGAAAGTCACTGACTTTCAACTCAGTTCATTCATTCCATACGTTTTACTGGATACCTGCCATGCCTCAGGCTTTGTGCTAGACACTAGGAAACACAGACAAGAATATATTACTGACTGTCCCTCTATACCCCAGGACTACTTGTCCACACCTAACTACATGGTAAATCTTCTGTCTTATCCTTTTAAACAGTTTCTGGGTAGTGAGTGTAGAAATATTTCCAAGCAATCATTACATTTCAAAAATATTTGTTCTGTGTAAAACCATCAGAATGTTTTAGGTGAAATCATAGATTCAAATAAATTTAGAGTGACATGGGATCCTGTGGTTTTAGAGTAGTCATTGCCAAACTTTGGTTCACATGAGAGTTACCCAGTAGACTTCTTATTATAATACAGAGCCCCAGGCTCCAAACCTCAGACATTCGAATACTATAGACATCTGATATGACCCAGGATGAGGCATTATATTTGAATATGTTTATCTGATTTTCACGATAGAAATGAGCAGCAGATCAGCCTTTCAAAGGGGAATGTTTTAATTTTGACTTTCAGGGGAACTTATCCCAGGATCATAAGCTAGAAATATCCTTTTTAATAATTTCTTCATTTGTTTAACTGCCTCCATTTATTGTCTACATCAGACTATATCTAAGGACCACACCAGTACGGTGGTCCAGTAGTGACAAGTGTTTAACTTAGCAATCCTTTCTCTTTACATCTAATGAATTAGCTCTAATTGTCACAACTTAGTCAAGGATACATATTTAATTAGAATAATTCAGAGTTCGGCCCAATGGCTTAGTGGTTACGTTTTCGTGCTCTGCTTTGGTGGCCCAGCGTTCACCGGTTTGGTTCCTGGGTGCCAACCGACCCACCACTCATCAGGCCATGCTGAGGCAGTGTCCCACATAGAGCAACTAGAAGGATGCACAACTATGACGTACAACTATTTACTGGGGCTTAGGAGAGAAAAATAAAGCAAAAAAAAAAAAAAAAAAGGAGGAAGATTGGCAACAGATATTAGCTCATGGCCAATTTTCCTAAAAAAAAAAAAAGAATAATTTTACACATCATTCGGTTATTATATTTAAACCCTGAAGTTGAGTAGTATCCACATTTTGACCTAGGTTTTATTTATATGAAAACATACCATGTAAGTCTATTTGTGTAGTGAGCCCCTTGTTAGATTTAACTGGGAATCCATTCTATTAGCAAACACACAGGTGTGAAGCTGTGTGGGTGCAAGGAAGCTGAAAATTAGAAACTTGAGTGGATTTCAATACCTAATTCCACACCAAACAAAGGCAAATTAGAGCCGAAAAAAAATTCTTCTAAGTTGAAGGCAATTTAGCTCTCACTCTTTCTCATTTCAGCAGCGCCTGTTTTGAAAGATACCCAAGTGTAAATCCGTGGGATTTAAAGAACTGAGCTTTTCGAAAGAAACTCGTAAAACATCTGCAATAATAAATATCTTTCATGTATCTCTTCTTCTCTGCTCTTCCTTTTATTCTCATGGAGAAGGGCCCCATTATGTCTCAGCTGAACGAATAAACTAGCCTAGTAATGACACTCTCGTTCCCCAAACTCCCCAAATTTAACTTCCATGTCTGCACCAGGGAAATGTTTCTACACTGTCAATATGATTGTGTCTCGCATAAAATCTTTCAACAGTCCTGTCCTGACTTAAGAACAGAGTCCAAATTTTAGCATTCATTTGTGTTTTGGCCTCATGCCTAGTTCACAGATCTCCCCTAAAACTGAAATGTCAGCTATGTTGAATTCCCGACTCTGACAATTCCTTGACACTTCCATGACGTTGTCCCAGATGTTTAATCCCTCTGGATTGTGCTCTGTGATTATTATCTGGATAATTCAGCTCAGTCATTACCTGCCCTTTGGAACAGCTTTCTCAACTCCTTGGGCTGTGTTACATATCCCTTCTCTTGGGATTTTCAGAAACTTATACATTTTACTATCTTAGCAGCGCAGCATACAAGAAGAAATAAGATGTGGGGTTTAACTGTAGTAGTCTTAAAAACCACAGGATTTATGATTCTTACTTGTAACTATAATTAGAATGTGAGCTCCTCAAAGGCAGAGAATACAATTAATTTTATATTCCCTAATTTTAATCTCAGTAATTACATGTTGCACGCATGCACGAGTGCTCCCATTTACCTCTGTTTACCAAGTACTGATGATCGTGAAGCAATTGAGATGATTTTCTATAGGGTTAAACTTTTTAATCAAATTGAGTTCCAAAAATGCAAGTTTAGGAGGAAAAAATCAGAGAAATATTGGAATTGCAACGGATGGAAGATACTTTAGTTTCAAAGAAATATTATAAAAGTATTGCAGAATTAGCACTGTGTTGTTTAATTATTAGTCATTTTTTTAATTTTAAAAATTAAAATATAATTAATAAATTTTTAAATTTATTGACACGATTTGGAACTGCAAAGAAATTAGTCTCTTTCTGATTGCACCAAAGTTCACTTGTTAGAATGTTTGATCACCCTGGGTTACCAAAACCAGCTGTAATATTACTGTTATTTCATCACATCTTGGGAGAGATAAAGCCAGCATTTCATCAGTTAAATAAGCTCTGTTTCAAGTACAGCTCAGTAAAATATACAGGCAACCTTTGTACTGAAGGACAAGAAATCCCATTCCTCAACACCAATATGAGCATATGATGCAAAACGTTGGCTTCAAGTGTCTCTTCTCTGATGGATTTGAAAAGAATGCAATGTTGACAGTCCCTTCATTCACTTTCTTTAAAGGAAAAAAGACTCAAATTTGACAACATGTATATTTTATATTCTTTAGATTCTAATTGGCTGTGAATTCGAAATTAATGTTAATTGACATTTTCTAATTTTTCTCCCTGTCATCCCATACTTCAGCCCTAAATTCACTGTCAAACTTCTCAATCTTTGTCCTCTATTTCCTTGCCTTTTCCATGCTACCCCTCTAACTGAAGTGCCCCTTCTTTTTGAGCCTCCTGATCAATGACTGCTGTATTTATAGAAAAGCAATTAACAATATATATTAAGACATTAAATATGTCCATATGCTTCTTCTCATATTCAATTCTCAGGAGTCCATTCTGTTGTAATAATATGCATACAGAACAATCTTTTAATAACAGAGATGTTTATGGCAGCTTAAGTTATAATACATTTTAATTTATAAATTAAAAACAACAAAAAGGTAATGGTGAATTAAATAATTATCAGGATAGAAAGCTATAAAGCTATTGGAATCCTGCCTATGAAAAATTTGTCAAGAAATTGCCAATGCTAAACTGGAAAAAACAGACAGGATGTAGGAGAATCTTCATTTTGAAAGAATAGGATATAGAAATGCACAAATATTAAAAAAAATAGAATAAATAAAAATAATTCATAAAATAAAATGAAAGATTGGCAGATATAACAATGGTTACCTATGGATCTTTTGACAATAAGTGACTTCACTTTCCTCTAGAATTTTCCCCACATTTTCTATATTGAACATTTGTTACCCTTATAATGATTAAAAGGAAACAAAGAAAATGTGATTATGAAAGTAAGATACAGAGTGATAGGGCTTTAGACATTTTGTTATTATAGGGTCAGAACATTCAAGTTAATATTACATTTGGTTTTTGTGACCTAGAAGCTAGAAGGATTTTGGTACGATATCTATTTATGTATCTATGTAACATCTATGTACCTATCTCCAACCATCCTCCTCACACCTGTCTTTCTGGACCATTCATTAACCATTGACCAGGCCATTTTGTAGAACATTACTTATTTTCTTGGATTGGTGAATGAACTTGCTTGTTAATTTTTCTTGGAGCACATTTAGGATGTACCATATCCTAGTGGAAAGTGCCAGAACTCTAAAATCAGGCACTTGAACTCAAATATCTTTGCCATTCTTCAAAGGATCTTTACACAATTTGTTTCATCTCACAGAGCTGGAAGTTTTTCAAGTAAAACTCAGGGTAATGTATCAGGCATCATAGTGTTATAAAGAACATAGGTTTAAGAAAAGCGAATACAGGTAAGAGTGCTTGGCGTAGAGGAGATCTTGCATCAATCAATGAAAGTTGTATCCCCTTGCTCATTGGGCCCAGTGTATATTTAGGGTCCAGTGTATATTTTCCATAAGCAGGTAGAGAGCAGGCACTAAATAGGCACAGCTCCACCATATTCCACATTCTGATTCTTGGGGAACATTTGGCATTATTCTTGTTCCTTTATTTTATTTTATGCACCCTTCTTAAGGTAACCTGATGACATGGATATGTGAATGAGATATTTGAGGATTTTTTTTCCTCTGAGTTTGGGATGATAGTGCAGTCTTAGGAGGTATCTTTCATAACCTCACAAAATAAAGAAAGAGATGCACATCAATAAAAGTGGAAAATGGATTGATAGAGTTACAGGTACTGTGTTAGTGTAGATTCAGAGAACTTGAAATAATTTGATATTCATCTTGTATTTTCATCCTCGTAGAAATCTTATAAGGAAAACAGGGAGGATTTAAAAGCCCATTTTAACAATGGGAACACTGATTTTAATTGATTTACTGAGGGCTCGCAAACCAGCCCTGGTTGTGGTGATGTTCAATTAATAATAGTATTAATTGTAATAGTAATAGCAATAGTAGTGATGGTAACCAGAAACAAGTGCTTAGTATTTGCTATACCCTGCTCTAACTGCTTAATAGGTATTAACTCATACAAAATACAGCAACTGTATGTTATGTGTTATTAGTTTTCCCATTGTGCCAATGACTAAATTCAATCACCAAAAGCTTGAGTGAGGTCCTCAAGGCTGCCTAGCTAATAAGTAATGGCACCAAGATTCAAAACCAGGCATTTTGATCCTAGAACTTCTGGTATATTACCTTTCCAGAAATGACAGGTTTAGAATAAAACTTCAGTGGAAGACACAAGGGAATGTCAAGGTGAAATACAACTGTGGGGAAGATGGGTTAATAGATATGAGTGTACCCTGGAGTCAGACTACAGAGGTTTGTGACCAAGGGGCTACTTACTGCGTGACTGTGGACAAGTGGGACTATTTATCTGAACTTCAGTTTCCGCCTCTGTAAAATGAAGATAATAATAACACTTACTGTATAAGGACAATATGAAGATTAGGTGATATAATCCACATGAGTGGCTACATAAATTAAGTGATCAGTGCATTTTAGTAAATATTATCATGAGGAGCATAACACATACAATCAACCTGAGGCTAAGAGCAAATGTAGTTATTGTTCTTACCAAAGCATATGGGCAGTGGTAAACACTCAAAATAAATGTGTCAAAATTTCTCCAATTGGAGAAGAGATGACTCTAGAAATGGCTGCAGAATTTATTGTTATTGTCAAAGAATGCTCAATTAAGGCTGCATGTAGAGGCAAGGAGACAAGTGACCAAGTGATGCTTCTGGAGGGCAGCAGTCATTGAAGTCTTGACTGTGTAGCAGAGAAGTCTAGTAGGTTTGGGATCCCGTGCCATTGTCCTACAGCATGTTGCATTTCTCCTATCATAGCAGCTATTCCACTGTATTGTAATTGTTTACTTTTCATCTCCTTCATTAGACACTACATATAGTTACAAGCTAGCATATTGCCTGGAAGCAAGCTGATCCTTCCTAAGAATTTACCACATAGATGAAAGACACACATAGCAATGCTTTAGTACAATCTAGAATAAGTGCTATTGAGACTTTCTACAGACTATATTGCATTAGGAGCTATGGAAGCACGTGGAAAGGCTGCCCAACCCAGCAGCTAATGTACTCATTAGTGACTTCCCAGAGAAAGTGACTCTAAGTTGAATTTTGAATGAAAGAAAAGAGAGGATTGGAAGATATTGCAGGCAGAGAAGGAAAAATGTAATGTTGTGGAGAATGGAAGATGTAGAGTCTGGTGTCACAGCCTGAATGTCTGTGTGGCTTTGGTGTGGAGTCCATGATGGAAAAGCACCAGAGGCAGGATATGCAGCTGAGGAGGAATAAGCACAGGACAGACCATTGTGGTGGATCAGAATTGGCCACCCTAAAATGAGTCTCTTTAGCATGAGGATTATTTTGGGCTAATGAAGATTATTACTTTTAAAAACTGCAGACATGGGAGAAGCTCTGAAAAGTAGAATTCACCCTTTGTAAGAGACAGTTACATTTGTAAGGGAGATCTCCATCTGTAAAGGTATCTCCCTCCCTGTATCAGGAAGAAGGGGGGATGACCTTATCTCTGGAAACTCTTATCAATGCTGAAGGCAAGGACTTAAATCTGCATAATAACCTTACTCTTGCTTACTGTGCTTTTCTGGTAATTTCCCATAACTGACTCCCCCACCCTCAACACCCTCCTTTGTCTTTAGCTGAAGATGGTATTTAAGATGAGAGCCCCCACCGTTTCTGTGAGTTACCCAGTTTTTCCTGGGTCTCTCCCATGCATACATGTTATAAAGCTTTGTTTGATTTTCTCCTGTTATTCTCATGTCATTTTAATTCATAACCCAGCCAAAAGGACCCAGAGGGTAGAGGATATGTCTTCCTCCTCTACACCAAAAAGAACCAAAGAGATTCTGTACCAGTGAAAGAAGGCTTACCCCCCACTGTGGGAAACTTGCTAAAAAAGCCCACCTCTGAGCTCTAGCTTAGCAGAACCTGGTGGAGTACGCAACAGAAATGGCAACGGCCAGGGAAGTTACCTTTTTTTTTTTTTTTAACAAATTTACCAGGTGATTCTGATTCAAAGATCTCATTTGAAAGGCCCTACCTGATGAGACTTCTAAAAAAGTAATTATTAATATTAACCGGTATACTCCCTATGAATATTTTGAAAATATGTCCCTCCCTGCACATACCCACAATTAATCCTTTTGCAAGCCTAATAAAATTAGGTGTGTTTTAAAAATATTTTTAAGTACTATACACTAGATTCCTTTTGCAATTTACTTCCCATTTATATAATTCTTCCAATACAGGTGATTTTTTTTCTTTCCAAGTTTCCCATAAGGAAAAGCTTGACTTTTTTCCCCCTTTCTCACAGCCCTTTGACTTATCTAAGCTTTCAAGTTTCAATCGAAATGGGCTCAAATTCTCTCTCTGCAAATAGCCTGACCTTGCCAATCACTCTTCCTCCTTTTGGATAACATGTGGCCCCTTGTCACACCTCCTTGCAGTCTGCCTTTGACAATCTCACCAGGGGGTTCCCTTAGACTTTCTTCCTCAACCCAGAAAGTTCCCCGTTCTGCACTTCTTTCATTTCCCAGGGTCAAAAGCTCTCTCTGTTACCCGACTATATTAAGAATGAAATGCTCTCCACTTGAAGAGACATATCGATGGGATGACATTAAAATGAACACAGATGGTGGAGGTGAGGCTTCAAAGACTGAGTCCAATTGGCATACCTCCTTGACGATGTAGGTTACTGAATCAAAACAAGGTTGAAAACCCACTTTCTATTCTGGGAGCTATTCTTAACAGGTGTATTAATGCATGCCCCTATTTAAGCAATTGGATTTTCATTTGGGGGCGGATATGGAGAAAGTTTGTTTATTTATACTTTTTTCTCAGGCAAATTATATTTATGTAGATCTATGGATAGGAAAGAAGGTAGAGAAGGAAGGGAATTAATATTTAATAATACCTATCTCTGTAAAACTTGATATTATGGCTCACTGGAATATAAGCTCCATGAAACAGGGACGTTACCTGTTTTGCTCACTGCATATCTCAATCTCCTAGATCAGTGCCTGAGAGTGGCCTTTAATAAATATATGTTGAATAAATGAATGAAAAAAAAAGCAAATGAAAGTTGGGTATATAGGATCCTTAAATGGCAGCCATTGCTTTTGCTATACCTAAAACTACTATAATACTAAAATACTAATGCTTTCTAATAATCACTACTTCTACTTGAACTACTTCTACTTACAGTACTGCTTTTTTGTTTGAAAAATAGTCCACAGTAGCTTGAATATATTGTAATGAGTAAAAAGTTTCTGAATGCAAAATAGCCCTCACTTTGTAAATAAGATGTAAAAATTCCATCTGAAATACACACATGAAGAAATTATATTATTTCATCTCGAGCAATAGGTTGCTGTTTGACATGGAGATTTATAAAGTTAATTAAGAATCTCAGCATTTGAACCAATTTTGGAGGAGGGCACCTCCTCCTTCAAAATCCCGTTCCAATTACGGAACCAGTTCTACAACATCCTGCAAAGTAGAAATATGTAATGTCTCCTTGAATGTCCTCAGGACCAGAAAACTAACAATGTAATGGAGATACCCATTATTTTATTGACTATCTCTGAGTGTAAAAATGACTCTATCCGGCTGAAACACATCTCCTTAGAAATTCAGCTCACTGTCTCTATCTCCTTTCTCCTAAAAAAGGCCCACTCTCTCCCTATTCTCTTTCTTGAAAATAAACATGCCCAGTTCATTCCACAATATTTAAATGGCAGTGATTTCTGAAAGCTTTGACAAACATTCTGGCCCTTCTCTATTTGTGTTCCAGGTTGCTAATATGGTGATAAGTGAAATAAATATCAGCACTTCAAAAGTTCCACTCTGGCCCCTCTATAATCCCTTTGCTACACAGCAATCTAGTTATTCTTAAAACACAAATCTTATCATGATACCCCCCTACTAAAACTTGCAATAGCCACATCATATTTTTAGGAAAAGACCAAAATCTTTCACCAGCCTGTGAGGACCTGCAGGCTCTTGACACACTTCACCTTTCTCATTAGACCCATTGTGCAGCACCTGTCTCATTGTTTGGTACATTATAGTCACATTGGCCATCTCTGTGCCTCTGAGGCATCAAGTTCTTTTCCAACCCAGCACCTTTGCACCCACTGTTCCTTCTACCTCCTTTTTCCTCTTCTCTTTTCTTTTTTTTTTCCCCCCAGTAACTTTATTGACACAGTAATGGTTTATAACATTGTGAAAATTTGGGTGTGCATTATTGTTTATCATTTTCTGAGTAGAATTCCTCGTGGTCATCCCAATTAGTCTAATTATTGTCTGTCACCACACATATGTGTCCCTTTACCCTTTTCACTCACCCCCCCACCCCCTTGCCCTCTGGTAACCACTAATCTGTTCTATTTATCCATGTATATGTTATATTCCACATATGAGTGAAATCATGCAGTATTTGTCTTTCTCTGCCTGGCTTATTTCACTTAACATCATACCCTCAAGGTCTATCTATGTTGTTGCAAATGGGATGATTTTATCTTTTTTTATGGCTGAGTAGTATTCCATTGTATATACATACCACATCTTCTTTATCCAAACATCAGTGGATGGGCACTTGTGTTGCTTCCATGTCTTAGCTATTGTGAATAATGCTGCAATGAACATAGGGGTGCATAGATCTCTTTGGATCATTGATTTCAAGTTCCTTGGATAAATGCCCAGTGGTAGGATAGCTGGGTCATATGGTATTTCTATTTTTAATTTTTTTGAGAAATCTCCATACTGTTTTCCGTAGTGGCTGCACCAGTTTGCATGCCTACCAGCAGGGTTCCCTTTTCTCCACAACCTCTGCAACATTTGTTGTTTTTTTGTCTTGGTAATTATAGTCATTCTGACAGGTGTAAGGTGATATCTCATTGTTGTTTTGATTTTCATTTCCCTAATGATTAGTGATGTTGAACATTTTTTCATGTGCCTGTTGGCCATCTATATATTTTCTTTGGAAAAATGTCTGTTCCTATCCTCTGTTTATTTTTTTGATTGGGTTTGTTTTATTGTTGTTGAGTTGAATGAGTTCTTTATATATTGTAAAGATCAACCACTTGCCGGATAGGTGATTTGCAAATATTTTCTCCCAGTTGGTGAGTTGTCTTTTCATTTTGTTCATGGTTTCCTTTGCTTTGCAGAAGCTTTTTAGTATGATGTAGGCCCACTTTTACATTTGTTTCCTTTGCCTGGTCAGACATGTTATTTGAAAAGATGCTGCTAAGATCAATGTCAAATAGTGTACTGCCTATATTTTCTTCTAGGTGTTTTATAGTTTCAGGTCTTACATTCAACTCTTTAATCCATTTTGAGTTAATTTTTTTGTGTGGTGTAAGATAATGGTCTACTTTTAGTTCTTTGCACGTGACTGTCCAGTTTTTCCAACACCATTTATTGAAGAGACTTTCCTTTCTCCATTGTATGTCCTTGGCTCCTTTGTCAAAGATTAACTGTCGATAGGTGTGTGGCTTTATTTCTGGGCTTTTGATTCTGTTCCATTGATCTGTGTGTCTGTTTATCTGCCAGTAACATGCTGTTTTGATTACTATAGCTTTGTAGTATAGTTTGAAGTCAGGGATTGTGATGCCTCCAGCTTTGTTCCTTTTTCTCAGGATTGCTTTGGCTATTCGGGGTCTTTTGTTGTTCCATATAAATTTTAGGATCCTTTGTTCAATTTCCATGAAGAATGTCATTGAGATTCTAATTGGGATTGTGTTGAATCTGTAGATTGCTTTAGGTAGTATGGACATTTTCAACTATATTGATTCTTCTGACCAATGAGCATGGAATGCTTTTCCATTTCTTTGTGTCTTCTTCAATTTCTTTCAATAACATCTTATAGTTTTCAGTGTATAGCTCTTTCACCTCTTTGGTTAAGTTTATTCCTAAATACCTTATTCTTTTTGTTGTGATTGTAAATGGGATTGTACTCTTGATTTCTTTCTTCTAGTTCATTGTTAGTGTATAGAAATGCAACTGATTTTTATCAGTTGATTTTGTACCCTGCAACTTTGCTATAGTTGATTATTTCTAATAGTTTTCTGGTGGATTCTCTTCTTTTCTACTTTCATGTTGCAAATCCTCTCTCTTCTTTTAAGCCTCATCTTGACAACAACTTTCCTGACACCATGGAAGAAGTTGTTGTTATATTGTTTTACAGCGCCTCATATTAATTCTTAGGACTTATAGTACTTAAATTACTATTAAAAGTACTCTTAATGCTTAAACAAATTTGTGTCATTCTTTGTGTAATATCTCCTTCACCTACTGGTAAGTAAGCTCTATATTATAAGAAAAAGTGTATTGGGTTCCCCAGAGCATCCTCAGCAAGAAACACAATTCCAGATACATGATAGAAACTCATGAATATTTATTGAATTAAATATATCAAAGTTAACATTTTTCTCACAAAAGAATATCCAAATCACTACTTGTGGGAAAGAATAGCATAAAGCATAACATTTCAGGGTAGGAGTGAAGTTCTCTTAATTACCAATAGCTGTGTGAATTTGGAAGACGTTATTTTAAACTTTAAATGTTCAGTCTCCTCTTATATGTAAAATGGAGTTAATAATCATGTCTTCCTTCTAGGAGTTGTGTGGCAATTAGAAAAACTACATGTAAATCTCTGAGCACAATCCCTAGCACAGAGTAAGCTGTGGTTAGCTATGGTTGTCTTCCAAGAGTATTACTGGACTGATAAATATTGAGTGCTTACTAAATGGTTTTTGGGGTGAATGAATCCCAATCACAATATACTGGTGCCCAGGGAAAAGTCTGAGCTAGGAGTCAGAATATGTGTACTTCAATTCTCTTTCCACCAGGAAATGTCTCTGTGCCACCATGCAAATGTACTAATGAACAAATATCTTTGAGCCTCAGTTTCCTTAAATATAACAAAAAGAAGATACAGCAGAATCTCTCTGCCTTCTATTTCAGCACTGCAATGTTATGGGTCAAATATGCTTTGTAGACAAGACCTTAAATTCTGTAACATTATTTGAGGCACTTTTGGAGTATCTACCAGTCTCAGAATTGCCCTCAGGCTCTGTTTATGCAAGCAAATTGAAGAGGAGACATGAGGCTATTATAGAGTGGAATCTGGGCAAAGGGGACTCATTTGACCTGAACTGTCTCCATCGATACCCTTCCCCTGGTGATCGCTCAACTCCTCACTTGACAGTGTAGACAGAGCCTGAGGAAGGATTGAGGGCAAATGCGGATTGAGATAGTGAAACTTGCAAAATACATGCTCACTGCAAACTGTTTGATGATGGGGGATTGTATGCTGGTTGAGAGCATCATGTTTTGATGTAATGTAGTTAAATTTGCTTAACTCTACTTAGCTGACAGTATCTGCCGATGGTTTTGATTAGATAATCAAAATGGAATTTTTCAAGAAGAGCACCAAATTTATGTGTGGAGCGCATGGAAATATAAAGCCCTTCTGAGTTGCCAATTTTTACTATGTCACATTGCATAAAAATGGGAAATGATTTTACGAATGAACAAATCATAGCTATGGAATTGGAATTAGAGGGCCAGTTTTTGAAATAAGGTCTTACGTGGAGTGGTCTTTGCCCCTAGTCCCCAGATATATTCTAATATTATCCCCTTTTTTCAAAACTCTCAAGATATCTTGTTCTCCATGTAATTCTTTAGTTATGCTGCTCTCTTGACCGTTTGCAGGTCTTTACACTGGATTCTCTCTTTCCTTTCCTATTATCCCCATTTTGGGCGGGGGGTGGTGAGGGCTAGTCAATTTCTATTTAATTTTTAGATTTTAGTTAAACTGTAATTCCTCAGATAAACTTTCTTCTGATTTTTGCTTCACTCCAACAACCCCCTTCTTATCTCATTTCAACTTGTGATTATTTGCCCCCAAAATTATCACAGTTATAATTTATAATTAGATGTTTACTCATAGATATATCTTTAAATTCTCTCTCCTCCTATTAGACTAAAGACACTGTGAACACAGGAATTATTTCTGCTTTGTTTAGAAATGGATTCCCAGCAAAGCATAGAACAGGCACTGAGACCTCTGGTTCTGAAGTAGTGGGTGATGTGTTATACGCAAGACCTAGAGTGGATAATCAATAAAAATGTTCTTTGAAAGCATGACTTGGGGAAGTCACTCCTCTGAACCTACTTTTTGCTTTCCTATTGAAGAAAATGTTGAATGAAATTATCCCCATGTTCTATCACACAGAGGCTGAAGAATCATTATCTTCTGATTTGTGAAGAACTATTTTTCCTCTGAGATGGATTACCTTCCTTCATTATTGCCCATTTACATGCTGTTCATATCTCTAATTCACTGACAATGAAATAATCTAATCTTCTCATTTTCTTCTACATTTCAAAATGCATATGGGTATACTAGAAGACATTCTAAATTGAAAATTAGGAAATGTGTTTCCTAAACTCCATTCTGTCCCAAAGTGACTATTCAGATCGGGTAAACCACTGGACATCTTCAATGCTCGGGTAAAATGTGCTCTGGTCATATGCAAAGTGAGAAGTGATGAGAAAGACACTGTTTCTTATTCTGAATTTCCCGAGTTTCAAATTGTTCTGTAACTGGAGCAATCAGGCAAGAGGGAACAGGAACACTTGTGATGAGTTCTTGCCGATGGTGACAGGGCCTTGGGATGTGTCAGAGGTAAAGACCTATTGCTAGTGAGAGGTTACTCATGTCAGTGCCATGTCTTTGGGAAAGAGGGTTGAGGGTGAATCTCATCGTGAATGATATTTGAATTTGATACATCGCAGGTCGAGTGGGAGGGGGATGCTTTCTAACTTTTGCACACCTGTTCTCTTTGTGAGATTAAAATGTTCACTTGGTGTGTCACTATCATGTTTATTTAATCAGGGTATACTTAAACATGTTAGAAAAGACAGGTAAATCACACCCTAAACTAATGTGACAGCAAAGACAAATTATACGTACCTGAATATTCAAAGTTTTTTCCTATGAGGCAAGCTGTATGAGAAAATGTAAATTTGTTTATTCTTTAAAGATATCAAAATGGCAGTTTATGCAAATTAAGTGAATTTAGTTTCCCAAATGTGAAACTACAGAATTTTGTGATTCTAACTACATTTTAATCAAGAGAAGAGCTCTTTTAAACAAAAATCCTTTAGTTAATTTAGGTGTGATAAGAAACACAGAAATATACCAATGTTCTCTGTAAATTCCATCCTAATATTTACGTTATGGAATAACTTGCTGTGTAGAAAGTAAAGAAACAGAGAGAGTTGGTGTTGACACCATTTCTTTCATTGTTGCTTTTTCTTAGAATTCAAGAACCAAACGTAGAAGAAAGAGATGTCCCGGAAGGCATCGAGAATTCAAATTTATTTACAAAAGCATTAGTTTAATAAATAAGAACGCCCTTATCTCACCTCACAGAGCTGTCTTGAAACTCTCCTGATGGAAGCAAGCAAAAGAATGAGATGAGAGGTTTACTTATAAATATAGAAAATACTTACAGGTTTGAAAAAGGCTTGTGCCTCTTATTCCATTTCAGTGTCCAGCAAGCTCAACTGGGACTTAAATGCAAGTCTTGGTGAGTAAATTAAAACAACAGTATACCAATGAAAAATGAGAGAAATAGTCATTGTACATGAACCTGAGAGGCACAAAAAATATGATGGCAATAGTTGTGCTAATGTGTGCCGGAGGTGTCCTACAAGCCTGAGCAAAGTGAACTTCATCTCTTCTAGTCTATTCTTTAATTGACACGAAATGCAAGTCCCTGGAATGAGATTTGGCTGCTACCTTAAGGGCTGTGGGTGCTTTATCTTAATGTTTTATTGATGGAATTCTGCCGTGCCCATCACTGGGACAGCATCAGGAGACTCATTAGTGAAACTTGCTCTCAGTTCCAGAGATCTTTTACCGATCCTCTTTGCTGGTTTAAAAAGCAGTAAAGAGAAAGAGAGTGATTTGAGCAGTGGCTGAAGGGTTGTTTTGTAGAGGAAGTCATGAACTGCTTTTGGCATTCCCTTTTTGTAACCAGTATTTTATTTCATTTTCTACTTTTACCCGTGGTTGCCCAAGAAGGAACTCTTCTACAAATTGAATCTTTCTGCCTTGACAGGTTTTTTTTTTTTTCCTCTTAAGCTGTGCCCAGTGAACACTCTGACTCAGATGTGCTGAATAATCTACTCTGTCATGTTAGGGTAGTATTCAAAAATGCAAAAATTAGAGTTTTACTAATATTAAAAGTTTCTATAGCTTACATGTTCAGTATGTATGTGTCCCTAATTTTCTCAGGCAATCTTTACCCTATAAAGGCAGATAATTTTTGAGAAGGATGATTCATTGTTTAACTAAATTTTCTTTCATCACTTTAGTTTTGTAGGATCCTACTTATAAATATGGTACAAAATTAGAAAATACAATCCTTTCATCAAGTAATTTCCAGAATTTTACCTCCGAAAATGTCATATGATAATATTCTAAATAAACACCAAGATATTTTTGAGACGACACATACAATATTCAAAAGATATTAAGAGAGATAAAATTATACATATCCATGGATTAAAGTTCAAGAAATATTTATTGATATATTATCTCTATGCAGGCTAGGTGGCTAGACAGGTACTTTCTCAAGAAAATAAGAACTGATATATACTCACTATTTTTCAGTGTTTGGGCATTTCTTAGCAAAAAGAGGTGGAAACTGTAAACAAATCGTTTATTCAAAGTATGCAGGGCCTTTTGGACCACTCTGCATGTAACTCTAGTGAGTGTGGTTGAGCTCCCCAGGTTCATTCTCTCTCCTCACTGAACAGTATGGATAAACATCCCGCATACTCACTGTATGGCTTTATTCTTTTTACATTCATAGAAGATAGTGATTAAGGGTGATAATTCTGACCATTCTGATTCCTTGTATTCAAATCTAGTCAGGCCTTTGGCCAATGTACTCACTCTCTCTGTCTTTCACTATCTTGGTCTGTATCTATAAAATGAAAATGATAGTATTGTCTTTTTTCATAGTGTAGTGATAAGAACTGATAGAAATAATCAAGTTTTTGGCTCTGTGATTGACACATAGTAAGCATTAAACATATTGGTGTTTACAAGGGTTACTGTAAGTGTTAGTATTATTTATTATTATTGCTCAACATCCTTTCTTCAGACATTGAATAGGCTTATTCTTTATTTCATGATCCATCAAAACTTGATAGATTTTTTCCGGTCTTCATGTATCTGTTTTTATCGGAATCTATTATTTCAGTTAGGGTACACAACTCAAATGTTTAATAAGCTACGTTTCCTCATGGGTGTTGATTTTAGGTAAAATCACTCTAACAGTTTGTCCCAGAACTGCTAGATTGATAACAGCCTCTAGGTTAGCACTGACTTCTGCCTCATAATTTACATGTGTTATCAAATGTATTCTCTAATTACTAAATTCTACAAGAACATATTATCCCCAGTTCAGAGATGATAATATTGATTCTCAGACTAGTTAATTAATTGTACATAACCAGTAATTGGTAGAAATTCAACTTGCATTACAGTGTTAACAATGCCATACTTAAAAACTTGATACTTGGGAAATACAGAATATTTTAACTTAACTTAGAAAAAGAGGGTTTACAAAGAAAACTTAAAATAAGCCTATTAGCAAAGATTTTCATCCTCCCTTTAATAAGAATATTATATTAGAACTCGTTATAATAGTTCTACGCATATTATATTCATAACAGAATTAATTTTCATTGGTTGGTATATGATTCAGGCACCCTCACTTAATATTCATGAGATATTAATGAAGTTCAAAGATAAAATGTGTCTCTAGTCCTTGTGAGATATTTCTAGGCACCTGGACTAGTTGCATCCAGTTTAACTAGTTTGGTCTCATAAGCCTATTATCAGATGTATAAAACATAGTAAGCTGATTTGCGATAGGGCTATTCTTATCAAGGTGTGTGTTATAGACAGAATATTAGTCCCCCAAAGATGGCCACATCCTAATCCCCAGTACCTGTAAATCTGTTACCTTGTATGGCAAAAGAGACTTTTCAAGTATTGAGATGGGGAGATTTATCCTAATCACATGAGTTCCTAAAATTGACGATTGATAGAAGAAGAGAGATGTGACTTGAGAAGGACTAGACTTGCTGTTCGTGGCTTTGAAGATGGAGGAAGGGGTCATCAGCCAAGGAAAGTGATGAA
The DNA here is from genome assembly GCA_031878705.1 of Tapirus indicus. Taxonomy (NCBI): domain Eukaryota; kingdom Metazoa; phylum Chordata; class Mammalia; order Perissodactyla; family Tapiridae; genus Tapirus; species Tapirus indicus. Next base: position 22,146,059 of record CM062927.1, on the reverse strand, counting down.
TAGCTATCGTCTTATCAACAGCAAGAAAAATGAGGATCTGGTTCCTACAACCCCAAGGAACTGAATTATGCCAACGACTCAATGAGCAATAAACAGATTCTCCCCTAGAGCCTCTGGAATGTAATGCAGCTTGCTGACATCTTCATTTCACCACAATGAGATTTGCGTCAGACTTCAGACTTACAGAACTGTAAGATAATAAATTTGTTTTGTGTTAAGCCAGTGAATTCGGGGCAATTTCCCATGCAGCAATAGAAAACTAACACAGTATGTAATATATTTCATTTGTCTTTTGCAGAGTGGACCTTACCTAGTGTTTTCTGAATAACCAATGATAAAGAATTTCAATAAAGTTATATAGTAAAAGTATAATCATGAAATATCGTTCTCATACACATGAATTAGTTAACTCAATAGAGTTTGAAACAGAGTATTGAGGATTATATTAGGGTTTTCATTCCTAACTTTTTTTTTTTTGGTGTTCCATGGAACCGATGGATCAATTATTAAAATAATATTTTTAAATAAACAGGATTACAAAGACAGCTAATTACATTGAAATAAAACTATCAGTGTTTGAATCGTGACATACAAATATAAGTGCTTCCTCTTTAACACATTAAATAACATCTCAACTACTGTAATTTTTAAGTAGCACTATTATAAGCAATATTTCAAGATATTTGAAACGCTGTAGTAAGATAAGAAAATATTTGTGGTAGGCATAAGTGACAAAGTATGTTAATGACTTTGTGGTTTTTTTCTTACATTAAATATAAAACGAAATGCCACATTAGGTGTATTTTTACCTTCCTAATTCACAAAGCCCCTGAATTCTATCATAAACACATGGCTAAGTATTCCTTCTCTAGGTCAATGGACTCATTAGACTCAAAGTCCACCAGTGAAAAGTGACCTGAAAGAGATGAGTCCAAGAACATGCATATTTTAAAGACTATCAACAATTTCTCTCTGATTAATGAGAACCAGTTACACTCCTATGAGCAGTTGGAATGTCCATTTCCTTCACCTCTTACCAGAACAGCAGATTCTTCTGTTATATTGATAGGTTACACAAAATGGCACCTTCTTGTTTTATTTTTTGTTTGCAATCGCTGTATTGAATTTTGCGAATTTTAATAATTTCATTTTCTTTCATCTTATATAAATCCCATTGAAAAGTGCCCTAAAATCAACAACAAAATAGATGCTGTGTACTGTGACACAGATATGATAATTGCACTCAAGATGCTCACAAATTAAAGGGAAATTAGGCCTGTATAGAAGTAATTATTAACTATTAGTAACAGTTATAGTTAATAGTATTGTATTGTATATTTGAAAGTTGCTAAGAGAGTAGATCTTAAAGTTCTCATCACAAGAAAAATAATTTTGTAACTGTGTATGGTAACGAAAGTTAATTTAGTGTGGTGATCATTTTGCAATATATACAAATATCGAATCATTATATTGTACACCTGAAGCCAATGTAATATTTTACGTCGACTATATCTTAAAAAAAAATAAAGTAAAATAAAACCTTACTGGGTTAAAAAAAGTAATTGATAATACAGCAGATAAACCAAATATTTACTTGATTTGGTGTGTGAGGGAGTGAAGGGGCAAATCAGAAACCATCAGGGCTGTTCAGATGAGGTTGGGGACTTGTTCAGAGAAGAGATGATGACTGAGCTGGTTCTTGCAGACTATATGACCTCCAGAGCAAGGTTTTTCAACTTCACACTATTGACATTTTGGCCTGGGTAAGCCTTTCTGGTAGTAGGCTGCTGTCCTGGGCATTGTAGAATGTTTAGGAATGTCCCTGGCCTTTAACTATTAGATGCCGATAGTGCCCCCAAGTTATGGCAATTAAATGTCTCTAAATATTTCCAAATGGCCCTGGGGAGCAAAACGGCCCTTCAGCTGAGAGGTGGTGCTCTAAGACCATGCTAGTCAAAGTGTGCTACAGGTCTCAAGACCACTGGCATCACCAGGAAGCTTGTTGTAAAACCACAGTCTCAGACCCCACTCCAGAATTATTGAATCAAAACCTAAATTTTAACAAAATTCCTCCTTAATTTGAATACACATTGATCTTGAGAAGCACCCCTCTAAGTACTTGAGACGTCCTAGAGGATGGGAACTACATGCACATTGGCAAGAAGGCATGACATTGAGAACTTTAAGAGATTAGAGGGCAGAGCAAGGATAAGAGAAAAGATTAGAGAATCAAACAAGAGCCAGAAGACAACTCTCCTTGACAAGCTCCTAAAAGCATCGAGATATTCTCTGGGGAAAGGAAATCAGTGAGCAGCTTTAATCAGGGAAAGAATCTGATCAGATTTGCCTTTAAAAAACTAATTTTATGTTTGTGCTGTTATCTCGTCACTTTAATCGAATGATTACAATGAAGAATGGATGATTTGTGAATTTATTTCATATCACACTTCAAATTAGCAACTGTTATTTTCTGGTTAATCTGAAAATATGACCTCTCTCTCAAATCAAAGAGGCACAGTAACTGTACAAGCAATTGTCAGGGAAAAATGCAGAGTAACATTCAATATTTCTTTAAGAAGGAAGTCATGTGTAATAGCTGGAGAGACATCGGGTTAAGATTAAATCTTTATATCATATTTAGATGGGTCTCCTGCTGTTCTAGAAATTAATTTGAGTTAATCATGATCTTTCCACCCTTTGTCATCCTTTTCTCTGTAGCTGAATTGGTCCAGAGCACAGCAGCCTGACAAACTGGGAGGCCTGATTTTCGAGTTTGGCCTGAGGATAGAAAGTCAAAAGCTGGCAGAAGACGGATGCTTTGCAGAAGTGACAAATTTATTTTTCTGGAGAAAGTTGCTGACTGCAGTGTTCCAATTGGAGCAGCTTATCTGCCCCTCCAGATGTTGAAATAATGACAGATGCTTAGAGAAAGCTTGACAAAGAGGAAGAAAAGAGCCTGCTGAAGAGTCCAACCTGTTTGTATGCAGGAAAATAAAAGTAATACTTGTTGAGATCTGCGTTCTGATGAGGTGTGTATCTTTATAGCGAAAACACGGTATCACTGTACGCAAATCCACTGTAGGAAACTAGCGGATTTTGTGCTGTTGGAGATATAGATGGCACGGAATTATGAGTCTTCTCTTCACAGGATTACCAAATCATTATATCACTTTATTAAGTATAAAACAACCTCTGCGTACCTGTGTTGAATGACGACACTAGTTAGTAATGACTGGATGTGTATGATTGCGTTTTCCATAGTTGTGGCAGGTGGATGAGTTTCCTATTGGGCACAGAATTTCCAGCAATTAATACTGAAAATGTGTTTTAAAATCATTAACTTATTACTAGATATCGAAAAGAGGCATATAACTTACCACTTTGTAAACACGTACAAGAGCAAGTCTTTGTTTAGCAAGTTGAAATTTTGTGTGGTTACACCAAAGCTCACAAGATATTGATCTTGGTACTACATTAAAGAATAGATGATACATTAAAGAGTGAATAAAAAACATGAATGATTAGGAGTTTTATTTATAATACACATAAATATGTAGTGTTTGAAATGTCAGTGATAACTTACCTGGTGTGCGTGTGTGTGTGTAGGGAAACACCAAAATTGTGGTGCTTTATGTGTGTGTATTTTTTTTCTGTATTGTGATATCTTTGTTTTTTTCTCTCTGATTTTCTTTTTTTTTTTTTTTTTTTTTGTGGGGAAGGCCAGCCCTGAGCTAACATCTGTTCCAATCCTCCCCTTTTTGGTGAGGAAGACTGGCCCTGGGCTAACATCCGTGCCCATCTTCCTCTACTTTATATGGGACGCCTCGGCATGGCTGACAGGCAGTGCGTCGGCGGGCGCCCAGGATCCGAACCCGCGAACCCCGGGCTGCCAAGCGCGGACCAAACCGCTGCGCCACCGGGTGGCCCCTCTCTGATTTTCTTTAAAGGAGGTCATCACCCTCCTATGAAAACAAACTTGTTTTTACCAGAGGAAAACTACCCAGTTGTAAAATATGGTTTGCAAGATGAGAGAAACATTTCTCCAAACATTTCACCTTTTCTTAAGAGATTTCTTTGCATGTTACTTGGACTGAAAGAAGATTTTCACAGTGTCCTTTGCAGTAACTTTTCATTCATGGCTAAAAAGCACTTGTTATTATGAAAGTCTTTCTGCGTTGAGTTGAAATCTACTTCTTGACTATGCTCTCTGAACCATACTCCTCAAGTAAAGCACTATATAACTAAACCTGAAAGTTGTCTTCCAGCTAGATTAATAGGCATACCAAAGAGGGGACATGGGGAATTCAGAAAGAGAGATTGATAGACTGGTAAGGGCATGGGTTTTATAATCACACTTGGGTTCAGACACAAAATTCCATAGCTTCTTAATGGTGATTTGGGATGCGACACCTCTCAGCTTGCTCTAAGTATGTCAAAATGAGCCACAGAGGAGATAGCATGTTTACATTACATATACTTACACACATCTCTGGTTTGAATGATTAACATAAACAAGCTAGAATCCCAGAACTTTTATGAGGATGTAGCAAGACCTCTTTGACCACAGATAATAATTTTTCTTAAATTCTTAATTTGGCATTTAGGAAAAATACAATCATTTCAGTCTTCTGAAGATCCACATGAGGTGAGTAACAGAGATAGAAAAGAATTTATTTTATTTTTTTAAAATTTCCCAATGAGTCAACCAGGGAACATGCTTATGTATTCTCTTTGCTGTCCATTATCTACATCATTGGAGAGGAGATAAGATATGGGTTATACAAACTGATGAAATTAGAAATTACAGTCCCTGGGGCCAGCCTGGTGGCATAGCAGTTAAGTTCGCGTGCTCCACTTGGCCCAGGGTTTGCTGGTTCAGATCCTGGGTGCGGACCAATGCACCACTTGTCAAGCCATGCTGTGGCGGCATCCCATATAAAGTAGAGGAAGATGGGCACGGATGTTAGCCCAGGGCCCATCTTCCTCAGCAAAAAAAAAAAAAAAAAAGAGGTTTGGCAATGGATGTTTACTCTGGGCTAATCTTCCTCACATACACACACACACACACACACACACACACACACACACACACAATTACAGTTCTTTTAGGGATATTTCTGTTGCAGAATCTGTATTCCACAATGATATGATCAATTAATACATAACATTTCCAATCTGTGATATGGATAACAGTATACTTCTTTTAGTATATTTGGATACCCCTTGGCCAAAATGCATGTTTCTTTTTTTTTTTTTTTGTAGTAAAAAATATATACAATAAAATTTACCATCTTAACTATGTTTAAGTGTTTACAGTATTTTTAACTATACATACATTGCTGTGCAACCAGTCTCTAGAACTTTTTCATCTTGCAAAACTGAAACTCTCTATTCACAGAAAACCAATTCTCCATTTCTCCCTCCACCATTCTAGTTTCAGTTTCAAAGAGTCAGACTATTTTAAATATCTTTTATAAATGAATCATGAGGTATTTGTTTTTTTGTGACTGGCTTATTTCACTTAGCATAATATCATCAAAGTTCATCAATATTGTAGCATAGGACAGGATTTTCTTCTTTTTTAAGGCTGAATAATATTCAATTGTATGTATATACCACATTTTATTTATCTATTAATCTGTTGATGGACATTTAGATTGCTTCCACCTTTTGACTATTGTGAATAATGCTGCAATGAATATGGGTATGCGTATATCTCTTCAAGATCCTGTTTTCAGTTCTTTTGGACATATACTCAGAAGTAGGATTGCTGGATTGTGGGGAAATTCTACTTTTAATTTTTGAGAAACCCTATACTGTTTTCCATAGTAGGTGCACCATTTTACATTTCCACCAACTGTGCACAAAGATTTCCTTTTCTCCACATCCTTGAAAACATTTGTTATTTTCTGTTTTTATTTTTTTAATAGTGGCCATCCTAATAGGTACAAGGGGATATCTCATTGTGGTTTTGATTTGCATTTCCATGATGATTAGCGATGTGGAGCATTTTTTTATGTGTTTATTGGCCATTTGTATATCTTCTTTAGAGAAATGTCTATGAAAGTCTTTTGTCCATTTTTAAAAATCAGGTTAATTTTTGTTGTTGAGTTGTAGGTACTCTTTATATATTCTAGATATTAACCCCTTATCAGATATATGGTTTAAAAATAGTTTCTGCATTCCATAGGTTGCATCAATTTAGATTTTTGTAGTATTTTGTACTTTGTAAAGTATGATCATAACTTTTCTCTTGAGCTTTTATGTGTTGCTCCAAGAAATCACAATCTAGCATCAATGGATTTTAATGGGATAGCATTAGATTTAATACAAATATTCCCTTACCACTTCTACCTATACCCATAGATATACACATCTTCTCTCTGTCTCTCTCTCTCTCGTGCTCTTCTTTCCAGTATTTCCTAATCTGTATTGAATTTTCCACTTTTTCATGAAGTTAAACTTTATGGTAAGACACATGATGATGCTAATCAATATATTAAAATTATGTATAGCATAGTATGACACTATCAAATTTTCATTTGTAGCAATTATAAATACCACGGGACACAATATCGGAGTTTTGAAGGCTTAAATTGTATTACAAGATGAGATACTTTACTCACATACCACATTGTCTGATCTGAAAGTCTGGTCACACAGAAAAAAAAAAAGGACTATTTGTGCTTTTTCAGAAAGCAATAGCAGTCTGGGATTGAAATTTTGGAACACTTTAGTTGATGGACCAAGGATAGAATATTTGGAATATGATATCTCACAGAAATTCTAGGCACTGTGAAAATATCTAAAACTAATAATAGAAAATAAATCCAAAGAACTATCCCAATTCAATAATAACCAAAATGATATAAATAATTTACTGTATAGTCAGTAGTCAGTAACTATTATACTATAACTATAGTCAGTAATAGTCAGCAATATTATATATGCTTTACTCACAATATATCTTTTAATATGCACCACAATCCAATATGATTAATAGTATTATTATTCTCATTTTGTAGATGAAAGTTCAAATGCTAAAGAACATGTCTCTGGTTACAAATATGGTAGGAGGAAGTGTACAGATTTGAACCCAGAGAGTTTGACAGATTCAGTTTGCTTTACTACCCCACAATCTTAACTCCTCCTTTGCTTCCCTGCTTTAAGAGGCTGAATATATTATTTATCAGATTAACATATAAATATATGAATTAAAATTGTTACTTGTCAAGAATCTGGGATGAAGACTGTTTAATTAACATGTCCTTGAAAATTGACAGTTTCTGCCTATTTTGCAAATATTTAATATCTAGGAGCCGATAATGCCTTTTGACTGGAAAAAGAGGGTTTTATTTTCATTGGAAACCTGGTTTGAGATAATTTACCTCTTTTTATAATGAGGTGGATGGCCAGATTCACCAAATTGTGTTTCATGAGACCTAATTAAAATCAGGCGAGAGGGCAAGCATGAGTCACCAAGTTGTTCTTAATAAAATGGAAATCAAATGGGACTAATTAGAGAGAGTGATAGCCTTCATTAGATTCCTTGGAGATTGCAAAATTCTATGGTTAACTTTCTTGCACATCCAAGAAAAGATAAAATTTGTAGTTCATCTTTAATCACTAAAATGTTACAAATGTAGGAGTAAACAAAATCTGAATTCTTTACATATGTCTGTTACTCACTACCTGTGGGCACTCAGAAGAGTTCCATAAGATGAGTTTCTCTATTTACAAAGCACAGCATTTGGATGGAAGTACATTTGTAGCCAGAGTTGTGTGTCACTTATCGACCTAGACCTTGGAGAGCTCCCTGACAGCGAAATGCTCACGGGTTGGCTGGGGAAGAAAGATAAGTAAATAGATAAAGAAATCTGAAATAGTCACCACAGCAAATGTGCATACTATACCAAAGAAACTGATGCTGGGGAGCTGTGGATGTATGTTCATGACAGTTTATAGCAAAGACCTGGGAGACTGCAAGGCCCAAGCTTTCTGGTTTAGCCAAATGACAATTGCTCTGAACTTAATGTGAGAAGTTGCTCACACAAAGTCACCCACATGTAGCATATTGATACCTTTCTCCCCATTGGGCAGAACCAGCTAGGACGAGGTCAGGATATTTATTATCCAGTGTCAGAGTTGATTTCACATCCAGAGAGGCCAAATTCAAGAGCCACAGATTTCCTGTAGGAATTTGAGATAGTTTTGCTGCCTCCCTTGATCTCAGTTTACTCATCTTGAATTCAAAGGGTTAATACAATTGAATATTATTTGGCAATAGAAAGCAAACAAACTACTTACATAGACTACAACATGGATGAACCTCAAAGTTATTATGCAAAGTAACAGAAGCCGGACACAAAAGACAACTTGTTGTATGGTTCCATTTCTATGAAATGTCCAGGATAGGGAAACCTGTAGAGATAGAACATAAAATTGTAGTTACCTAGGGCTGGGAGTGGGAATAAAGATTGTCTGAAAATCCTTATGGGAAGTCTCTAGGGTGATTGAAGCTTCTAAAACTGAATTATGGTGATGATTTCACAACTCTTTAAGTTGCCAAAATTATTGAAGTGGGCAATTAAAATGAGTGGATTTTATCATGTGTAAACTGAAACTCAATAAAGTTGTTAATAAAAAATTAACAAGAAAATTTGACCAAGTTGGGATAAATTTTCACAGGCCTTTCCCAGGTCTCCAATCCTCTGATTCTATGATTCCAGGTATAGTTTTCTTAAGTTATTTCTTATATCTGATATTTTCTTTAATTTTTAGATTGAATTGAGATATCCTTTTTTCAAAGTATCTGGCCCCCACAAAGCTATTTATATCACTGTTCTGAATTATGTGTCCACCCTTTGTGTGGCACTTTTTATTGTCTTTCTACCCAGGTCTAAAAATGCTCATTGCAGTCATCTCACTATATGCCATGCAGTTTACTCTGTTTGGCCAGATAAACTTCCTCTGAATGAAAGAATTCGAGATACAGATTTTGACCCTGCCCACTCTTTTCCTATCTTCTAAGTGGTCTTAAGATTTTGACAAATTTACTCTTTCTAAAATGACCTGAGAGAGTCTACATATTTTAAGAAGACTGTGATAATTTAAATATTATTGTTTAGGTCTTCTGAAGAGAAGGAGTAATACTTTATTTCACAATAATCAGCTTGTTTAGGAGACAAAGAGCAACATGAATCATCAGTGTTATTAGCAGAAGTTATTTTGCCTGTTAAAAATGAACATATGCGTCTCAGTCAGCTTCATCTTCTTATGTAGGATATTAGTACTTCTTGTCGGATCAGCCTTAAAGAAAACAAATAGATGGAGAGCTAATGGGCAGATTTTGTAATAGAGCATCCATGTGCACACACGTCTTTTGCCACCCAAATACTTCCTTCATTTATTCAATGATGTTTGAAATTTCATGCATCCACAGTCAGAGATGACATGAAACTGAATATGACCTTGGCAGAGAAGATACAGACTTTAAGTTCCTTCCTTTCTTCCTTGCTTCCTTTCTTCTTTCTACACAGACTGCAAATTCCGTGAAGCGAGGGATAGGGTAGGATTTTGCTTTCCATTGTGTTCCTAGCAGCTTTCAGAGTCTTGCTCAGTACATAGATATTGATGAGTGAGCAGTTTACATGAATGTGCAAAGTGTACAAGTCACAGTAACGAATCCTAAGAAATAAAACCATGAATGAAACAGATCTGGCCCCTGTTATCATGTGGTATAATGAGGGGGACAAATCTACCCAGTCTTCAAAGGTAGAAAGAAGTGTTTCTGACTTCTTCCTGTCTACAATGAATTACTCAACAGTCTGTCAATCCCATTGTCTGTATTTATTTTTAAAGTCATTTTTCTTCATCTCAACAGCTGTGGTGAGACTTCATAATCTATGATCTGGAGACTGTATTGGTATCCTAAATATTTTCCTTCTCCTCTCTCCAATTTATCCTCCCAGAGAACAATTTTTTTTTTCCTATAACACACATCATGTTATCCTCTGCTTTATAAAAATAGTGAGTAAGGAAAAGACAAAACAGAACAAACTTCCTTCAGAATAGTCACTTGTAAAAATTTTAGACTCCTTTAGGTTGCAAATAATTTCTTATATAATTTGAATCTAGCACTTATTTCCAATCTTTTCTCTCTCTGACCCCCTTCTCCTCTGCTCAGCTCTAAGTCATTTGTCTTAATCATATATGGTTTTTAAACCTTCCATGATCTGCATGTGCCATACTTCTGAACTCAAATGGCTTTCGCCCCTACATGCCTCAAACTCCACATCACCTATTTAGGAGCTTGCCTGTTTTCCTTCAAAGTCAAGGTCAAATGCAAATTCCTTTGTGAACCCTCATCTGTATCTGCTTCTTAGAGATTTGAAGCATGCTACTGGTTTTAGCAGAGGAAGTAAGAGTCAGTCCCAGCCCTTCCAATCCTGATTATGTGAGCAAAAATAAAGCTCATATTACGCAATGGATTTCATTGAAATCTTATAATTGTACCCATTTCTCCAAAATCACCAGGAGTTTGTTTCAGTCATTGATTACTTACAAGTGAATATTGGAAAAATTGTGGATGTGGAGAATGGTTACTTTTTATAAACCAAAATCCTGGAAATGAGGTTGAAACCAGGATGTGAGAACTGATCAGTGTAAGTCTGTCTTTGTATTTTTCAGCATCATAAATATGGCTTACAAATTGTTTACTAAGCCATAGAACATAGGAAAAAAATTTAAAAATGAATATTCCGTGTGATTTGTGGAAAGACAGCTCAGAGGTTATATCTTGCAGTGGAACTGCTCTTAGGAAATATTATTGCCTCTCAAATATATATACCATTCTGTCTTTTTAACATACTTTTCTTCAACACTTTTCCAATAATTGTGACTGGAGAATATATACTATGTAATTACTATAGATGATTTAATACTGTAGCTAGAACTGGAATTTTCTTGGCACCTTATTTATAACTTAAGGAGCCATTGAAACTTTTAACAACCAGTAAGCCCACACATTACAAGCACCAGTAAGTACAGAAAGTCAAGGGGATATGTGGTAGGACGTTGTACCCTCCCATAATAGAGCAGGTTATTAGATTTCCTAAAATGAGTAATCCCCAAAGAATGGCCATATATTGCTAACTTCATGAGTCACCCTGAAGACCCACTTCTGTTTAGAGTGTGAATCTCTTGGATTAGAAGATTTGCATTTAAATGGTCTATTTTTCCCTTGCAGCTACAGGTTTCTGCATAGGATAATACTCCTCTTTCTCTGTGCAGCACATACAGAAAGGGTCTTAATAAATCCCACCATTGTGATGATCCAAGAGTTTATCAAAGGACTTTTAAGCTATTCTAATGGACCCATTTGAAAAAGGCTTCCACGTATCTCCTTTGGGGAGTTTTTAAATATATTTAGGATAATTAGCTATTTCCCTGCAGGCCATCTTTATAAATTTGAGAAAAATGCCATCCACTTTCTTAGTAAATTAAAAATATATATTTGAAACCTAACCACTAATTTTAATAGCAAAATGGGTAATAGTTTAACTCTTAGAAAAAGTCTCTTTCTAATACTACATGCCTCTTAGTCCAGAGTCTTTGAGAAATTACGTAAATGAAGAACTAAAGGGAATGTAAACCAGAATCTTGGTGTTGAAGAATTCTCATTTAGACACTTAGAACCAGCCACTGAGGCTGGAAATGATCTCTCAGATTATGTGAGATTTTGCACCATACTGATTTTAGAAATTATTTGTCCAATTTGGAAAAAGGGGGAATCATGATTAGAATAATTCAAAAGATGTGGCCAAGTTTGTGGCATGTTGTAGATATTTTATCAATATCAGATGTTTTGAAGACCCATCTGAGACAGTCCAATGTGCTATCAATTACAATACGAAGCACAAATAATGGAAATGTCTGTATGAAGTGGATGAGAGGGAGAGGAGGAAGAGCTTTGTCCACATATCCCATCTCCACTGTGTGTGTGTGTGTGCACGCGCGTGCACACGTATAGTATAAAACACTCCCAAAGACGCATAAGTAAACTTAAGCAAACGGAAGGATATACCCCCTGCTCTTAGAATGTCTCAACACATCACAATTTCAATTCTCCCTCATTTAATTCAATTTATAACTTATTTTGATTCCAATACAAATACAAACAATATTTATTTCCTTAGGCCTATGAAAGATGATACTAAATGCAAATTAGAAAAATTAACATGTAAGAATTGCTAGGAAAATCCTGAGTAAGAAGAATAATAAGCCGCGGGGGGCGGCAGGAATCATCCTATTACATATTCAACATACCTCATAGATTCTTCTTCAAAAACTACACAAAAGAAAAACATTGTAGTACTGTCACATAAGTAGACAGCACAGGGAGAGAGAGTCCAGAAGAATTCACAACTACTTATGAAATCTAGTATAAGTTAAATATCTCAAAGCACTGATGCAAAGTTGGACTTCTAAAATAGATGGTGCTGGAGAAACTGGACAGCAATTAGGAAAATGATTACATTTGATCCATTTCTCACGCCACACACAGGAATAAATTCTAAATGAATTTGGGACCTAGAGGAAAGAGAAGGAGGAGCAAGAGGAAGAGAAAAACGAGGAGGAGGAGAAGAAATGTAAGAGGAGGAGGAGGGAAAGGAAGGAGAACAAGAAGAGCAAGAACAAGTTCTTCGAGTACTAGAAAAATCATGAAAGATACCTATTAACCCAAGAAAACATAAAGACAACAATAAGGGTGAAATAACCCTAATGTATAAAGAACATTTAAATGCTAAAGAAACAATAGCCCACAAATCATATAGAAAAATGAGCAAATGACACAAACAAATCTCAAAGAAAGATATAGAAATGATATAAAATGTGGAAACAGATGATAAGACATCATATACAGTAAGAGAAATGCACATTAAAACAACATTCAGATATTGGAGCTCACCCATCAGATTGGTGAAACTCCAACAGTTTAATGTGCTATTTTGCCTAGACTGTGGTGAAATCTATACTGCCCCATAATGTGGGTTGCATGCAAAATGATAAAAGATTTACAGGCAGAATTTGCCAACATCTAGCAAAACTATGTTTGCATTGATATATACTTTGACCAAGCAATCTAACTTCTAGGAATTCATCCTGACAATACATGCCAAGCAAAAAAAAAAAAAAAATACAAATGTATAACATAATCCCCTCCATTATATGTAAATGCAACATAGTAGAAATGACTTAAATGTTCAAACATGATATTTTGTTAAATAAATTATTTTGCATATATACAGTGAAGTACAGTGCTGCTTTGAAAATAAGGGTGTCTATCAACTAACATGAAGAGATTTCCAAAGTCTCTTCCCAAATTAAGAAGGCAAAGTGCACAAATATATATATTGTATGCTGCCTTTTGTTCATTAAAGAATGGAGGAAAAAATCAATCAAAAAAGATGAGGGGAGGAAAACTCAGTCGATGGAAAACAAAGAATTTAAAAAAAACCACTTTTTTTAGTGTGTTTGATTTTTGGAGTGTTATAGGCATAGAAATTCTGAAACTCCTTCGTATGTAATGTACAGTTCAGGAAATGAGTAAAAGTATTGCTGCTGATGGAAGCGAAGGCTCTTGTTGAGGAAGGAAGTAGACGCAAATATATGGAAACATGATTGTGTGTGTGTGTTTATACTATTTATGTGTGTATATATGTGTGCATGCTATTTATTTCTTCCAGCTCTATTCACCTAAAGGGGCCTAGGGGCAACATCAATTGTAATAGTAATGACCACACCTGGCATTCAAATCTTGGCCTCAAAGTATCCGTCACCACAAAAAAAACCCACGAATTCTGGAGAATTAGCTGATTCCAGGCCTAGGAGAAAGAAAGTGCAAAATGAGCTTGGAACATCTAGTTATGCCACAAGGAGGAAAGTGAACCCAGATATGATAGGGACATGACAAAAAGATGTGAGAGCCAGTCAGAAGGAGTTTCCACAGCCAAATTTGGACCATTTCATCATCAAATTGGATAGAGACAATGATGGATTATTGCCCTTTACATAAAATGAAAATGTGTGATTTCACTTTGACAATAGATAGATAGAGCTAAAGATAAATAAATATGTGCATTTAAAAACAAAGGAAGAGAGAAAGCATCCTTACAGTGTTATGTCTCATAGGTGAAATGAGTGGTGGAATTGGAAAATCACCATTTTGTAATTCTTGTAATTAAAATTGTTCCTGGCGAATGTCATGGGGTGTGGGGGTTGATGATACCAGTACTGCATCATCTCAGAAAGTCTCCCCACAAATTCCTCATTGTATGGAAAGGGAAACGTAGTAGTATACAGTGGAGAAACTGGACGGTAACTTGACTAGGAGACCATAGTAAACAACACCACAAGGGTCAGTCAGTACCATGTAGCTCTGGATGTGTGTGATACAGGAAAAATGACTGTCTCATCTGTGCCGTAATCCATCCAGGGATACACAACCTGACTTTAATCCCTAGAAGCTCTAGACAACCCTACACTGAGGAATGATCTAGAAGATAACAGGTTTGTATTTTTCAAAATGTCAGTGTCGTGAAAGATGAAGTAATTTCAAATTAAATAAAGGGTAAAGACAAGAGACAACTTCATGCAAAGCATGACCCTAAATTAGATCCTGTGTTAAAAAGGAAAATGTTATAATAAAAAATTATTGGAACAATGCATATCTAACTAGCAAGTAGAAAGTATATGAATTATTGTACCAAGATTGAGAATGAAGTATTAAGTCTTTCACACCATCTGAACCTGATGTAGTAAGTGTAGCTGACCTAATAAGTGATATTCACGCTATGGTGGAAAATGAGAATGTGACTCCTGTCAAGCAGATGCTTGCTGGGAACCATGCTAGGCTTTTTATGCCTATCATTGCAGACATTCTTTATGACTGAGTTAAGATAGATATAAAGGGGAAATGGATGCTCAGACAAAAGTCATAACTTACCC
The DNA here is from genome assembly GCA_031878705.1 of Tapirus indicus. Taxonomy (NCBI): domain Eukaryota; kingdom Metazoa; phylum Chordata; class Mammalia; order Perissodactyla; family Tapiridae; genus Tapirus; species Tapirus indicus. The sequence goes on along the minus strand of CM062927.1, from coordinate 22,131,050 downwards.
AAGTATCCAAGGTTCTTTGAAAAACATGTTGCTTTAAATATTTAGAAGAATTTTTGGTTTCTATGTTTAAAATGATGACTACTTTTCTGTTGATAGTAAAATGTTAAAACCCAATATTTTCAAGTGGTATAGATCTCTTTTGGAAAACTGGTCAACAGCTTTATGTTTAGCTCACTTGTAACATACCTCTGTTATGTTTCTTATTTTTTGTTGAAATGTATGTCACCATACAGAAAAAAAAAAAAGGAAATTGCTCCACATAAATGCATACTTACACATCAGGAATTCTTTTGGACTCTTAGTGAAAAACGTATGGATGAGAAAACCAAGACACAAACTACTGTGTAGAACAAGACTTTTTTTAAAGGCAAAGTCAATTCTTAATACTTTACAGTTCTGATAGAGAAGATCTATATAATGCATGTTTTAAATATGAATAAAGTACACATCTTTATTTGAAGGGAAAAGTGTCCTCTACCACATTTAGAAAATTGAAAACATAGCTTTAATTCCCAATACAATATCTAATTTTAAAAATGAAAGTTTATATCATTTAACTCAATTTTTTTTAAGAAGTTATGAACATACTTCTTTTGACTTTGCTGTCAACCTCTAGGTGAAGTGTTTCATAAGTTTGAACAGTGATTTTTCCCATTAAAATGCAAATCAGTTTCCTTAGTGACAAATATTAAATTAAAACTCTAATATAAAGTGGATACATGCCTTAATGGCTGCAAATTTAAATCCAATCCTATGTTAAGATCTGAGTTATGGAGTTCTATCACAAGTAAAGTTTGCAGAAGTGGTTTCTCACGTTATTTCATGCCTAATAATGTGATGCTAACTCTTCAAAGTATTTCTAACAAGGAACAGATTTTAATTATTAACACTAACAGATTGTTAATAAACAGAAATTTGAAATAATTGTTTGATTTTATTTTGAAATTGTACATTTCTACTTATAACTTTGACAAAGAACATCAAAGAATTTGGCATTGAAATCTCATATTTCTGAAATTAAAAGGAACCTAAGATCTTGGATAAGGGTGAGGTTAATAATAATAATTTGACTAAAATACCTGGTCCCTGAATGCTTTTTTATATACTATATAATCTTCTTTAAAAGCTCAATAAATGCACTATGGTATTCTGGGTTGGATCCTGGAATGAAAAATGACACTGGGGGAAAACTGGTGAAATCCAAATAAAATCTGGAATTCAGTAAATAACAATGTACCAATGTTGTATCAGCCAGGACTCTTATGATTAACAGTATCTGAGGCTCATTTCCGTGTACTAGGAAAATGGAGCAGTTATGAGTTTATATCAAAACAGATTTGGGGTGGTACAAACTTCTTTCTCCCTGCCCCATCTCTCTCTCTCTCTGTCTTTCCCTCTTTCTCTCTCCTACAAACCTCTATGCTCCTCTACTTTACACACTCAAAAAGAAATCCTATGTATTTCACTAAAATGGTGATTGTCACCCCCAACTTCAATATGTATCTACTTAATATTTCAAGGGGGAAAATATATCTCCCTCATCCAATATCTATGTATTAAAAGTCCTAATATACTAAAATCTATTTTGGTTATTTACTCATTCTTATGATGATTACCAAGACTGTCCATTTTGGCCAACTGAACTCATGCAATCAAACCAGGACCAAGTGACCTACAGGAAAAAAATGTCTTGAGATAACAAAATCTATGCAACCATGTCACCAACACTTATGATTTCAAATAGAATAGGCTGTCTTTGCTTCATGAGCTCATAGCATCTTGTATACTCCTCAAATTATTCTAAATCTTTACAAATCTACCTTTCTCATACAATCATCAGTGACTTGAGTTATGAAATAATGCCTTACTCGTCTCTGTATCCTCATGTTTACCTGCTACTAGTAACTAGAAACTATTTGATGAATGGAGACAGAAAGAAAAATAAATCAATCTGAGGCAAGTAAGAAAAAAATTGGAGTTAGTATGTAATATGTTAACGCTCATTTTTTTTTTTTAGCATTTAAGTAAAATTAATTTTATGTAATGGAGGTATTAAATTTTAGCCCATGCCTCTGTGGTTTTTAAATTTATTTACTTTATTGAGATATGATTGACATATAACATTATATTAGTTTCAGGTTTACAATGTAATGATTCGCTATTTGTGCATATTGCAAAATGATCACCACAATGTCTGGTTAACATCCATCACCATACATAGTTACAAAAGTTTTTTTCTTCTGATGAGAACTTTTAAGATTTACTCTCTTAGGAACTTTCCAATACATATTAACTATAGTCACCACGCTGTATGTTACATCCCCATGACTTATTTATTTTATAAAAATGCTCATTTTTAACTTAGCTCCTAGATGCTAGCTTTTTAAATGGTTTCATAGATACTGAAGCAAATATAGGACCTAAATCAATTGAGCTCTTTGGTGATTTCCTACAGATAGCATCAGAAGAAAACTGTCTTTCATACCACTTTGTGTCTCTTTCCTAACACACACACATACATATACACGCAAACACACAGAGTCTTTGTCTTTTTTTTTTTTTTTTTTTGTGAGGGAGACCAGCCCTGAGCTAACATCCGTTGCCAATCCTCCTCTTTTTTTGCTGAGGAAGACTGGCCCTGGGCTAACATCCGTGCCTATCTTCCTCTACTTTATATGGGAAGCCGCCACAGCATGGCTGACAAGCAGTGTGTCGGCTGGCACCCGGGATCTGAACCCATAAACCCCGGGCTGCCAAATCACGAACTTAACCACTACGCCACCTGGCCGGCCCCCGTCTTTGTCTTTTTTACATAAATATTTTGCCTGGTACTGATCTGGTCCCAGGAGAGCCATTGATTTATGGGTTGACTCTGCTGTTTGGATAAAGGCCCCATTGATCTGTGCTCCATCCTTGTCTATCATGTTTTTTTTTTTTCAGTTTTGTAGAAAGTAACTAACCTTTATCTTTGCTACCATTTCCTCCTCCTAAACAATTAATTTTCTCCCTTTTCAAAGTGCATCGAGGCTCTGCGCCATTGTTTTTATTTATTAACATGGATTTTCTTAATTTAGGCTTTACGAAAAATACTGGGAGAATATTGTGTAACTTTGCATTACTATAATCAGTGTGTTGAAGATCAGCAGTGGTCACATTTGTCATCCAACAGGATTAATGATTTCATTGGAAAGGCAATTGTAAAGTTCTAAGTTCTGGTTCCATCTCCTAAAGGAAATGATCAGAGGCAATACCTTGTTCATAGGTAGGATACAATGCTTTTTGCCATGTGGCTCTACCATCATGGATTCAACTCAGTGGGCCATGTTTTACAGTATAATTAAGGTAGTGATTTATAGGTTGTGCATATAGTTGATGGCCTATGGAGTGACCTGTACACAAAATCTTCCTAATAGGAATACTATATATGGAACATGATAAACTCAACAAAAAAATATTTTTTCATGAACAATTAATTCTGTATGTTGCACTCACAGAAAAGAAGGAAAATAGAGCAAGAAAAAGGGAGACAAAAAGTATAGAGAAAAGCAGATATAAATACAAACCGATTCAAAAAAACAATAAAAAAAGCTAGCATTTATTCAGTGCAAGCTATGTTTCATTCAATGGACTAAGGCTTTTAAATGTATCAATTGACTTGATATGCAAAACAACCCTATGAGTAGCTATTATCACGAGCATGTAGATGAGGAAATTGAGGATGAGAAACATAAAGTAACTTACTCTATTTTATAGATCTAGACAGTGATCAAATCTGGTGATCCAATCTAGAACCCATATTCCTAATAACTCTGGATTTGGAGCAATATACACCTGCCCCTGAGGTCAATGGAGGCTCTATGGAGGCCTTGGAACAGTTGTCCAATCATTAACATCCTGTGTCTCCATGAACCCACTCTGCTTTCTTGCCCTCATTCCTTTATGTTTTAATCAGCTCAGGCTACCATAACAAAATGCCATGGACTGGGTGGCTTAAACAACAGAAATTTATTTCTCTCGGTTCTGGAGCTTGAAAGTCCGAGATCAGGGTACCAGCCTGGTGGGATCTGATGAAGGACCTCTTCCTGGCATACAGATAGCCATCTTCTCCTTGTGTCCTCACAAGACAGAGAGAGAGAGCTCTTGTCTCCTCTTCTTCTTATAAGGACACTAATCCCATCGTGGGGGCCCCACTTTCATAATCTCATCTAAACCTAGTTGCCTCCCAAAGGCCCCACCTCAAAACACCATCACATTGAAGGTTAGGGTTTCAACATGTGAATTTGGGGGAAGAAAAGTATTCCGTCTATTACACCTTACTTCCTTCCACAATGGCTTAACAATCAAGGTGATCACATCTGAGCAAACATAAGTTTGAAAGATTCCAACAAATACAGTGTTACTTTCAGTGACATTATTTTTCTTTTAAATCCTATAGGTCATTTTTTTCAACACAATTCTTCCAGGTAGAGGTGAGAAGAGTAGGTTGTTGTTCTGTTTTAAATTCAGGCTCTTTTCCTTTTAGGCAGTTGTTCTGCAAAAACATTTCATTCTTCTGCTGATTAGGTCCTAAGAATGTATACCTATGTTTGGGGGACAAAATAAGTGAATGAAAGGAACATGAGTAGGCATGATAATAATTATGACACATGTATATATAGAGAACAGCTACTTCATGCTTATGCTAGCTACTATACATCAGTGGTAATCATGGAATAAATTAATATGTTTTGTTTTAGTGTCACCATATCTAGAATCCAAAAGCAGAAGAAAGCAAGAGTCACAGTTAAGAAAAAAAAAATAATATAAGAAAGGAATGATGATAGAGGGCATATACTCAGTATTGAGGATGGTCATTGGAATTTATCTGACGACCAAAAAGAATGTGTGTCAGTTTATAGAATGTTATCTACAAAATTTCCATTTCTGCCACATTTGACAACCAAAAGAGAATGAACTTTAAACACTGTGTTAAACTTTTGTGACAGAGTCCACGATCAGCATGCAAAAGTCTGAGAATCCAGTTGATGTCTGTAATGAGAACTTTTATTGTCATTTGGGTGATCAAAATGTTTCATTTAAACACTTGTGAAAGCTGAAATGTGAGGAGTAAAGTATTAGTGGTTGTTAGCAGTAATGATTTTTAAATCAGGATCATTAACCAAACGGATTTTTGAAAGAATTGGATATAAATGCTGTCGCAATAGTATATCAGTTTAGAAGGGTGTTTACACTGAAGAAAAAAAAAAGAGATATTGACTGACGATTGAAGAGTTCAAGCTCAAAAATATTGACTTTAAATTTTTTAAGTAGATGAACTCTACTGGGAAGACTTACAGAAAGAACTGTTCACTGGGATCCAAATTCTCAGCACACCCTTTCTCTTGGAGGAGGTGAACTCACTTCTGAGCTCATATTGAATTCACAGGGGCTTCAGGGGAGTTCAGATTAGCACGACAGGGGGTAAAGCAAGACCAGATTGTAACCTTTTAATGCTCTCTGTGTTCAGTGCCTCAGAAGTCAGTGGGAATGCTCAGTGTGGAGAAACTCAATAGGAGCAATGAATGAGGAGAGTGCATCTGTATCTTTTTGCCCTGTGTGGCAGACTGAACTCCAATATAATGGATGAGCTAATTTATCACTTGGAGCTCATTATTAGAAAGCATTGTGTAAGCAGATTATTAACAATTTGAAGTTTGTAACCTTTCAATAACTCCAAAAACTGCTCATTTTATAACCCTGTCTTGAAATAGTCAGATAAACCAGGGTATAAAAATAAATTGCTCATTTCCTATTTTTGAAGCATTGTGCAATTACAAGCTCTGACCTCAGTGCTGTCCTTCATAAAACAGTACCAACTTCATAAGATAGTCTTGAGTATCAGTGTAATGACGTATTTACCATGCTTACATTGGTTACCTTTGTGAAAAGACAGCTGAAAAAATGCTACACAATTTCCTTTTGGTTTCAATTGGACATTTCTAATACTGGCAAACTAAAATGTAATGATTCCTTTAAAATCAGAAGAATAAAGTAAATTGAAACTTGATCCTTTTAATTATTTTTCTAATGGACTAATTTTAAGACAAATAGCCATATAGTGACTGCATTGTTAAGATTTTCAAAAAACTAAAATGGAGATATCACTAAAATTTGTCAATGTCCCCATGAGAGTGTGGATGTTTTAAGAGACAGTCCAAGGATTGGTAAAAGATTGCATTTGAGGATCTTTTTCCCAAGGAAAAGTTTGGTAAGTATCCAAACTTCTTTTCTGATCCTAATATTTTGACAAATTATAGTCTAATGACTATCAATTAATTCACATGAAGAAATAGTTCTTTTATTGGTTGAGGTGGACAATGATACTATGTTAGCCTGGGTTATCTAGAAAGCAAGACCAGGGAAAACATTACAGTGCTGTCCCTGTATTTGTAAGTTTCAAAACCAGGACTGTAATAGCGATGAGAAAGAAAATTGAGTCAAGAAAAGATGTGAAGATCTGTAGTGTCACGCCTTTGCATTCTGGCTACTTCCTCATAGAGAGTTTCAAGAAGACAGAGCAGTTCATTTAGCGGTTGTGCTCACATGGCTTGCACAACTTTGGAAGGGCTACAAGAAAAAATACACCTCAGAGGGGTCCACTAAAGGGAGAAAGGAGCACGAATTTATCTATATGGCCTTATCTCACCTGCCACTTACCACTAGCTAAGGTTTATCCAACAGGGAATGGATCCACTGCACTTATAAGTTGTGTCACATGCCATTTGGTGGCCACTGATGAAGACCCATGGATTTATATCTAAGTCTAAAAGTAAAAACAACAATGCTGGGGCCCAAAGTTTCGACTTGCACTCATCCACTTCAGGAAACTCAGAAAGAGGGTCATTCACAAGTTCTCAAACTTTCTCCATTTCAGTGCCCTTGTCTCAGAAATCTTCTCCTTGTCCCCATATGACAAAAGAAGTATCTAACAATTCATGTTATTGCATAGTTAGGTCCAAACAACGTAATCAGTATTTATGTATTACTTGTGTATAATAAATATTCATTTAGTTTCCCAAGAATTTAGTGGTCATTTTTAAAAGTGCATACAAATTGAAAGAAAATATAACATTATAATTGCATCCTTATCTAACCACAATTAATTACTAATGGGATGTGTGCCACACAATTTTTCAAGCCTTAAGAATTAACTGTAATAAGAATTAAACTGTATACCACCATTCTCATTTCCTATTCCATGTTGATTTTGATGGCACTTTTGCAAACATAGGATGTCATCAAAAGGCATATATCCCATGACCTCTCCTCCACTGGGAAACCTTCTCACCCTCTCCTCCAGGGCCCATTTTCCAGACTCAACTGGGGACTTCCCTGATCCTGCAGGACAGTGCCAAAAAAAGAGGAATATAGAATAATCTAATGTTTAAACTGTGAACTACCTCAGATTTATAGTGTCAGGAATATCTAACAAATGCCAAGTATTGCTTAAAAGTGTAAAATGTCCTGAAGAACTTCTGTGCAGTTGTGTAGTGTTCCAGGTCACCTTGGCACATGGTTTGGGACCTTGGGTGCCAGCAAAGGCAAAGGAAGCCGGTGGCAACTTATGAAATCCAAGGTTGGATGATGGAATGTGAGGCGGTTCAAAGAGCCTGTGTCCTATCAGAATTCTTTCTACATTTTTGGATCAAAACCCTCAGAATTATGAAGTAACAAAATAGCCAACTACATAGCATTGTAGAATATAGACTCAGCTCTGGTTTCTGATTCTTTCAATAAAATCTTATTTAACTATTGGAAGATGTCTCAAAGTCCGAGTTTGCTCATGTATGAAATGAGACTAGTAGTAGACTCTCCTTCATGAATTTTCTGGGAGTATTAAATGAGCTATTTCTTTAAAGCACTTTGCACCTGTCTCATAGTAAGTCCTCAATGACTATTGTCCTGCTGCTGTTGATGATGGTGTCCTGAAGAGGCAAGAAGCCCAATCTGTTTCACACTCCAACCATTAATGTCATCATTTATTAGACTCTCCCTTGAATTTGTGATACCTTCACCTGAGAATACAGGCAGACTTATTCTAGGTAAGAAGATAAGAACAAATTATAGGGGTTTTAGAAAGGTTGACATTAGATCTGGAGCAACTTGGCTACAGTGTTTTTGAAAACCATTTACGCTTGCTTGAAAACCCTGGCTGTTTCAATTATGCCTTGTCTGTTACCCAGAGCAGACAAGGTGCAGCAGAAAATAGACGTGGCTTGGCTAACCTCAAGTTGCTAATCCTTGTGTAGCTGAAAGCTACAAACAATTCAGCAACTTCTTGACACTTGTCTGTTAGGTTTGTCTCAAGTGTTTACCTCAGTTCTTATACATGAGTTTTAGCAACTGATCATGTTCTTGATCCCATGTGTTAGGTTATCACTCACCCTTAGATATGTGTGCATGTGTTCTTCCTCATTTTTTTGATGCGGTGACTTATGTTAGTGTTAGCCCTCAGATTATAGACTAGGGCACCGTTTTACTGGGTAGTGCCTCAGTCATAGATCATTCCTAGTCCCAACCAGGACCATTCATTTGAAGGATATGACAACATGCCATGCTGTCATTAAATACACAATGATGGGCTAAAGGTGATAGATAGCGTAGTATAATCTTATTTGGAAGGAACCACATGGGTCAATAGTCCAAAGTTCAGTTCAGTTCAAAACAGCCTGTCAAGTGCACCCAGATATGCCCAGTAAGGGGAAAAGGGAATGAATGATCTGCAATTAAAATAAAACCCTTGCAGGTATTGACTAGTTGAAAGGTAGAGCATTCGGAATCTGTTGCATTAAGAAGTCACTTTAAACTCTCCAATAAGTCAATAATTGTCTCATCTCACTCTCCTAAAATAGAGAACTTAGACCTTAAAAAAATGTTTGGTGCATATATGTGTGTGCATGCAAGAGAGAAATGGAAAAGAAAGAGACAAGGGTTGGGGTGGAGGAGAAAGAGAGAGAGAAAGAGAGAGAATCTAAGAATATCCCTCTTTCTTAGCACATTGAAAGTTTTACAGTCGACTATTTACAGAAATTCAAAAAAGGAGCTGACACAAAACCAGAAGCAGCCATGCAGAAACTTGCTGCTGATTTCGTCAGATAATCCAGTTACAGATTTATTTTTCTGGAAACAGTAAAATCCCATTTTTCCTTTAATCCTGGGTTCAAATGAAAATAATTCCTGATTTCTTCTTTGGGAATGAAATTTTACTTCCTCTGGTCCTGATGTATCCCCAGTAATCTTGTTCCAAAGAGGTCCATTCACCGGAGCAAAATGAACTGTAGGCAAGTTTGCCGTATTTATGTACTTGCTTTATTTCTCAAATATATTACACATCCCATTCTACTTGAATTATGGTGGCTTTTATATTTGTCTTTCCCACTAGACTTGTAAGCCTCTTTTGGACAGGAATCATTAATTTATTTTATCTTCTTCTTGATTTAAGGAGGTTACAATCTTAGAAAAATATTATTATATTTGATGTGTAACAGGTTACAAAGTGCTTACACGTGCATTAAGTGGTTGACATTCTCCATTTGATATTATGGTCAATGGAATATGTGCCATTATTTCCATTTTATTGATGACATAGTTGTGATTTACAGAAACCTTTCATAAATATAGTGGAAGTTCTGTGATGCAGGCTCAAGTTTCCAGAATCCAGGTCCAGTGTACATTTGTTGCACCATGTTTATCTCAACACTCATCATCCCAGAACCACAAAATATATGCCCATAAATATATTTAAATGTACACAATAGAAATTTAAAAGAATCCTCACGGTATTTTTCTAAGAAAAAAATGTCTAATGTTTTTGAAGAAGACACCTAGTCTTCAGACATGAAACCCCAATAATGACAAAAAAAGATACTGGTAGAGTGTGAAACTTCCCTAGCTTCCTTAGTGTTCACTTTTCCTGGGCTTAATTATACATGAAATATGCAAATCACAACTTTCTGAATGTACACAGATTCCACAAACAAACACAAGTGCATTTTCAAGAGCGACTTTAATTTTCCTTCTTTTCATCCTAATTGACAACATTCATAGGAGGAGCACAGTTTGAGTAGTAAAAAAAGTCAGGAAAATTAAATACAGAAACAGTCTGAACTGTATAATATGTCTCCTCTTTCATTAAAAGAATGAAATATTGTCAGTGCCCTTTATAGTTTTAATTAAGTATGTCAGTATAATACTTAATTGAGAGAAATATGCAAATGATTGTTTCTTTATAAGGCCAAAACTAAATAAACCCAGCATTCTGCAAGTACCCATCTCATTATATGTCTATGCAGAAGTCTTGTGAAGATTAAGTCATTATAGGTGGTTTTTTTTTTTTAACCTGGAAAGTTATTCCCAACATTTTCATGCTTAGAGATCTGGATCAAAAATACTAGCTAGTTGGCAATTTTTTTCATTATCATGCAATACTCTTCTTGGAGCAAATTAATATGACTGATTCCAGGGGCCAGGGCATTCCATGCTTGTGATCTGGCTTCTTTGGAAGGTGGCTGTGAGGAACAGATCAAGTTGTTTTACCATCTCTCCTTGAGCACCAGTCCAACCATGATTGATTTAAACTTGTAAAAGTGAATGCATCCTGTCTTTCTAAATGTTAAGAACAAGAAGATGTGTGAAATACTAAAAGACTGGGGACTAGAAAGAACCTTGTTGAACTTTTACTTCTAAAGATACTGTGTCGAAACCATCACAGGCAGATGCATGTTGCAAACTCTGGCGTCTGTCTTCTACTGCTTGCTCTCAAGCAAACCCTATAGTCCATCCAAACCATGTTACCAACTCTTCTTAAATATTTGTATTTCTCTGTCTTTGTCCTCTGCATGTCCAATGGCCTTTAATTGAGAATGTCCTTTCCCTCCTCTGCCTCTTGACATTTTACTCATCTTTTCCATCTAATTTAAATAACCTGTCTTCTACAAAGTCTCCCCTGATTCCCTCAGAGATAATTTGTGCCTCGCTCTTTATGACTTCTTTAGCCCTTTACACTTATCTGTGCTAGAACAGTTATTATAATACGTTGTCATTAATTTGCTTTGTAATGCTGTCCTCAACCCCTCCATACCCACCGCAAAATTGTGATTTCTTTACCACTCTGACCCTATTATTCATCTTTTTGTGGTCCATTCCTCCAGTCGTATGCAAACTTAGCAGGCATTGAATAAATGTTGGCAATTTAAAGCTTGGTGACACCTTTATTGCTCAGTATCTAAGACTGAGACACTATTGATAAAGATTATAACAGGCATTGTTTGGGGGAAATATTCAAATATTCATTGGCCAATATATTCAACAGGATTAAAGTGATTTTCTAAATATTGGAAAGGACTAAAGAAATATGCTTTGACCTTGAATTTTTTTAAATAGGTGATGACAGTTTAAAACATTCTCAACCATTCTGTCCATACTTACCCAACCTTTTCCTCATTAGTGATGAGCATCCTGGAATGCTGTGTACTGTGTGAATTTGATGAGGTTTACTTGAAAGAGAAGTAGAAATTATTTACTTTCTGATTAGAAAATTCATGTCTGCCTATTTATAATCTCATATAAGGATAAACCCCTCTGGTAATAGATACTATAAGTCATTATTTATGAATTATTTCTTTTTTCCTGCTTGTGTTTAACAGGAATATCTATTCTACTATTTTCAGACTGAAATAGAAATACTAATTTCTTGAACTCAGAAGGGGCTCTCTCCCCTGTGAGCCTTGGTCTATGTATTCTCTCAGTCTTGGTTGCTTCCCCCATATCTCCTCACCTGTGTAACTGCATCTTGTCTATGAACTCATGACAACCATTACTCTTCTTTTCCAAGCTTTCTCTGACCGCCTCAAATGTTAAAATAAATGCCCCTGATCTATGCCCCGATAATACACCCTTCACTCCTTGTTTTCATTCATTTTCTAATGTTTCCATTCGACAAGTATTTACTGAGAACTACCTTTATGTTTGGAACCGAGGGTACAATGGTGGACAATAGCACCCATGATGTCTTTCCTGCTAGAGTTGAGTCTGGTTTAGAAATTCCTCTCATATGATACATTTCAGACAGTGCTAATTGCGTTTGTAGATTCTGAACTCTACTCTGGAACAGAGGTTGCAACTTTTAATGCATCTTGAGCACCTAGGACTTGGGAAAGGGAGTACTCAGTAAATTTTTGATTGAATGAGTGCCCAAAGAACTTTGCATTTGTTTAATCTCATTCTCAATCCCTTGACCAGTAAATATTTAGTAAACTCCTCAATTCTCAGTGATCCAGATAGAGTCGGAAATATGTTTTATATCTTTTTGCAATGTAGTATTCTGCATGAAATCGGAACTCGCTAAATGTTCTTTATTTAGTTGCAGGCCACCATGAATTTGTCTATATGCCACAATACACCTGAATGAGTGTAATAACTGTTGAGGCTGTCACATGTCACTGTTTTTGAGTTCTGGGTATCTCCCACTGAGTATTTAATCACAACTCAGTACTAATGACGTCAGCTCCATGAAAGTAAGGCCTTCTGTTCAGTGTCAGGGCACAAACGTGAACATGAACAGTATGGATCAGTGAGCACGTATATGAATGCAGCTTCCAATACCTTGGTCATGTTGTTAATACACTTGCCCATAATTTCTCTCATGCCCCAGTAATTAATAATATGATCAAAAGTGATTCAATTAATATTTGTAAGATACTAAAGATGCCTCCCAATAACCCCTTAGTGGGCAAGGGTGACACTATGCTTGTTTTGGAAACCAGGGGGATGTCCATTATAATGGTTATAATGAGAGCTCAGCAAGCAAGTGGTTGGACTGCTACTGGAACATACAATGAAAGCCTTCTGGAGGGAAGGCAGTCTTGTATGGCTCACTAGTCCAGTTACTTCCAAGAGGACATCAACTAATTGACACTAGAGAGAAGAGGCAATACAGAGAGAAACTGAAAGGAGACCTAAAATGCAATTCTTATTGAACTAAAAATGTAAAAGCTGATGCAATTATAAGTGCAAGTATTTTAATTTGCCAAGTAATTAAGTAATTATAATCGTCTCTCACTTACCATTTCTACTCTGTCTTCTTTTCAGAAGAGCACCTTAGCATAATTTATATCTATTATTACAGTTAACAAAAAGAGTTTGCATTTCCTACCTGACCTAAAAATAACTAATATTTTATGACTGAAAATAAGTAAAGGATGCATTTTTCCACCATTTTATATATGAAGAAACCTAACCTTAAACAGGGTTAGTTAATAGACACATGGCTGGTAAGGTATGGTGGCAGACAGTATTGTTTCGCAGACGTACCTCCCATTCTCTAATCCTTTTATGCCTTGCTAACTCCAATTAAAGGGCTGGAAAAACTTAATATACACAGTCCCACCCTCTCTGCAGCCAGAGAATGGTGACCCATTTCTCTAGTATTACGATTAATAATGTGTATTCTGGAAGCAAATTCTTGAGTTTAAATCCTGTTTCTCCCATTCACTAGCTGTGCGACTTTGGGCAAGGAATGACTTCTCTGTACCTCAGTTCCTTCTGGTGACTAGAGATAACCAGAGTAGCTACTTCATCTGGTTATAGTGATGTAGACATTTAAATGAGTTATTATATAAAACATGTTTAGAATAGTGCCTGACATAGACTAAGTGCTATTCGTGTAAAAGCTATTATTACAACTTGCATTGTTGTTAATCTTGTCAAAGAAGATAGAATTGGAAGTCTGCTGTGATATTAAGAAGGCTTTTTCTTTCCTAATGAAATCAAAAGTTGCAGCTGGCACTACACCGCCTCCCCAATGTCAGCAGTGAATCTGGACGTGATACCTGCAGCTGCAACAGATGGGGTGGACATTAGGAAAATATAAGCATTGGGGGAAATTTCGAGAGAATTGGAGAGAAGCAAAATTGGGACCCAAACCAACAGTCATGTATCTCTCTACCTGTTTAAACCACTGTAATTACATTTTACAGTAGCTGAAATCCAAAGCATTCTTCACGAATATGCTGGGGGAGCTGGTCTGACAGCTAAGTGTTATTACCACCCAAATTATGTTAAATATTCTCTGCTTAACAAAGTGATCAAAGACATGGACTAAATTTTATGAAGTGTTTCAAGCTTCTGGAAAACTTAGATCTTTTTGGGTCAAAAGACTTTGTACCACAGTTAACATTATGATCTATCACACATTCTGGCTATGACATTAAATCAATAGTCCAGATCTTACATGTTGAGAGAGCAACTTGATTCCTAAATTACTGAAGACCTTGGCAGTTTTAGAAACAGACCCTCTTCACATGGACTGTTTTATATTAGCTACGGTGTTTTTATTTTGTTCTGGAAATATATATGCTTAGTACATGTGGTAGCCAGCCTCTAAGATGGCCCCCACTAACATCTGCCTCCCCGTGTTCACGGGGAAACTTTGTATAGTTTCCTCCCACTTTGAACCAGCGTTTGGTCTGTGTGACCAATAGCACACAGCAGATAGTGTGTTAATTCTGAGATTAGGTTATAAAAAACTGAAGTTTCTGTGTTGGATGTTATCTTGCTTTCCAGCTCTCTTAGATCGCTGGGCAAGCAAGTTACCATGTCATGAGGACACTTAGGCATCCTAAAGAGAGGCTCACATGGCAAGGAGCAGAGGTCTATGGCCAAAAGCCAGTGAGGAACTGAGCAGTGCCAACAACCACATGAATGAGCTTGGATGTTAGTTCTTCAGACTCAGTTAAGTCCTGAGATGCCTGCAGCTCCAGCCAACAGCTGAACTGCAACCTCGTGAGAGATTCTAGACCAGAACCACTCAGCTAAGCTACTCCTAGATTCTGACTCTCATAAACTGTGTGAGATCATAAATGTTGGTTGTTTTAAGCTGTTAACCTTTGGGTGGTTTTTCGTTTGTTTGCTTTTGTTTTTAGCAACAGATAACTAATATAGTACTAGAGTAAAATTTTAAGTCTTAAGTGATATGTTACAAGAATGTGTTCAAGGTCGGTAATTCCCCGAGACTATTCTGTGAAGTCAAAGTAATATTTCGTTCTAAAAAGGAGATATGTGTGTAGGGGCCACCCGGTGGTGCAGCGGTTTAGGTCACGCTTGGCAGCCTGGGGTTCCCGGGCGCCCGCCAACGCACTGCCTGTCAGCCACGCCGTGGCGGTGTCCCATATAAAGTAGAGGAAGATGGGCACGATGTTAGCCCAGGGCCAGTCTTCCTCAGCTAAAAGGGGAGGATTGGCAACAGATGTTAGCTCAGGGCTGGTCTTCCCCGCAAAAAAAAAAAAAAAAAAAAAAAAGAGAGATATGTGTGTATATAAATACACACAAATACATTTTCATATGTTTGTGTGTATTCATTAATACTCATGTATATGTATAATGGTAGTCCATGGACCTCAAGTGACAAAAACTCCAATATATTATATGAGAAAAGACAGACCATGTAACTGGAGAAGGATGGCATGACTCAGTGAGTCTCCAACTATATTACAAAGGAAGGTTAAGAGTTTTTCCTTTTCTAACTTCAGATTTCTTTAATTCCAGAAGAGACCAATGAGTCTTACCTCATAGAGATGTTAGAACAGAAAATAACATAACAAATGGAAAATATCCAGGACCTAAGTTGGCACATATTCAGCACCCTGTAAAGTATGTATTCTCCTTCTTCTTTTAGAAAGATTTTTAAAAGCCTGAAATACAATGTAATGAATGCAAAACTACTTTGCTCTTATTTTAAAATTATGCATGTCATTGTTTATCCATTCTAGAAATTATTTTTTTCTATTAAAAGATATCTTAACAATCATGTATTATATATACTATGTAGCCATGCTATAAAGGCAGTTCATTTTCATTCATATGTATTGACTGTTAGGGGCCTACTCGAGTAAAACGTAGTTGTAGTTTAATCTAACAGTGATGAATTACTGGAGTGAATTCATGCAAACAGGGAAATTGAAATTAAATTCATCACACCAAGGAAAACACTTTCTACTCATGTAAATTAGCAGCTTTTCCGCTAAAATCAATTTGTTTTGGTAAATTATGCAAAAATCCTCAAAGGGCTTAGGTAAGTAATTTATTATACTCTCGGCTGTTTCTTAATGTTAGGAAATAAAATGTATTCACACAATATTAGACGGCATAAGCTGAGAGCTTTAGTGACAATTTTTGTTTATTACAATTAATCTAACTTGACTGCACTGTCAGAACACCCACATTATGTGGGACATAAAATTTCTGTGCCAATGCTTAGAAGATGCTGCATTAAAAAAAAAAAAAAAAACAGAAGGAAAGAAAATAAAAAAAAGCTCTCTCTTGTTAGAGTACTGATAATTTCCCAAAATATTTCATGGCAAAAGCCAGTAATTTCAAGGAAAAATACCTTGAATTCTGTGGTGCTAAGAGAGGAAATTGTCCTCCTAAGCCAGTGTGAGAATATAGAGTTGCACAAGGCTACTGCAGTATCTTTGGTGTTATTCAAAGAGAACATGTTTGTTTAGCAGAAGATCTTATGTTACGGTATCACCAAATGTAATTTACACCTGCAGTCACATGGAACATCCAATAAATCTCTTTCAGCACAGAGGTAGGGGTGTTTGTTATCTTTAATAATTTATCTCTCACCCTATATCCATTTATTTAGGTTATCTGAGTCATTCTAATTCGTGTATATATCCTATCTTTTATCCTACTCTATGAGATCAGTGTTAGAAACATCATTTCTTATCCAAACTACTGAAATAGTCACCTAATGGTCTTGTATCTCTCATCTTCTTAACTAAATCTCTTCCCCACAAGGTAGGCAAAAATGATCTTCTCAAACGTGAAGCTGGTATAGCCCTCCACCGCTTGAGGTCGTTTAATGGTTTCTTCTGACCACAGCGTGAATACTAACCATATAGATTATCACATAAGACCTATTACATCATTACCTTAAGCTACTTGCCCAGTCTTAATCCTTCCTCTAGGCTTTTCATTTCTGTCACATCAAATTCCTTGCCTATTCTAAAATATATCATTAATTTTTCAAAATACATCATTAGTACAACCCCATCCATTGAAACATGCTCTTCCCTTTGCATGGTACCTCTCTTTTAAGATCACTAAAATTTAGAATTTTATCCTTTCTGTCTTCATAATTATTTGCTTCTTTTTCTGCTCTCTCTCCTTAGTATATAAGCTGCATGAAGCCCAACACCATTCTTATTTGGTTCAGCCGTAATTTTATGTGTGTGTATATGTGTGTACACACATATACATTTCAATTAGCATAAACTCTTTTATACTAGCTGGTTATTTTCTTCTTATGGGCCTCTAATCTGCCCTGCTTTGTCCTCCATAAACTTTGGACCTCCACAAACCCTGTGGAAACCTCTAAGGTTTCCACACTCTATTACATCTGATTATTTGCTGTCTTGTTCACATAATCTAAGAACTGAAAATCCACTTTACTACTTTATTTATCTCTCAGAGAGATTATACATATCATATAACCATGATTGTATAGTGAAAAAAATGGTAAACATATTGAAAGTTACCACTGGAACCATTTTAGCTTATTTACAGATTGAGATCCTTGACCCATGTTATCTTGTGCTTTTGATAATAAATGGAGTCTAATCTATTTCTGCATACATTTGAGGAATCAAGTGGGTTTAAAAATAAATGGCCACTGTTGAACGACCCAATGGCTTCAAATTACATTGGCAACCAATCTCCATATGACCCTTATGAAGATGTAGGGATTGAGTTAGGCCAAGTAGGGTAGACCCTACTCTTCAACATCAGGGATTTGAGCCTAAGTTATAGGTTCAACTCATGGTTCCAAACATCAGGTCTTGCATTCTTCAAACTCCATCAGGAAACCACAATCTACATGTGGATTTGACTTTACTCCATATCTATGCTGTTTAAAAAGTCAATGGAATTTTCACAAGAAAAATGAATCATGCTACAATAAGGGATTATTTTATTTCAGGGAATGAGTTGGTACGTCCTTATGTAATACAAATATCTGTTTTTTGGAATAATTGAAACATATATTTATATTGTTTTTTGTATATACAATATTATATATATATATATATATATATATATATATATATATATATATATATATAGCTTATTTAAGATTGAAATGTTGATACGACCGTGCTTCACCTTCAAGGAGCCTGGATTCAAAGTCAAGCACTCAAGTATTTTGTTGTTTTTTGTGGATTTTTGTTGTTGTTGTTGATTTGTTTGTATGTGTTTTCTGGCTGAATTTACTGGGTAGTTAATAATTTTCTTCTTTGCCATGTCATTTGTTACTATGGGTATGTTAAGAAATGTTTAAGACGTAAACATTCTTTGAGAATCAGTATATCTAACATATTAAACATAAATTATATCTTCAACAAAATGAATATATATATGTTTGGAATTTAGTCACTCCATATAAAATTGCATTTTAAACATTTAAAGAAGCATTTGTTTCAATTTTGAAGTTTCTTTTTAAGCAATATTAGTTTCAGGTTTCAAGCTTTGTAAAGTTCACTGAGAATAAGTAATGTATCTAAAGTGTGTAACGAAAGAATAAAAGCCCTAATATTATCCAAAAGACTGTGATATTAAGAGTTAAGTAGTTGCTCTATTTAAGCGGCATCAGAAGTTTTCTAAAACCCAAACCTATGGTTTTACTCCACACTTCTGGCTTTCTCAGCATCTCTCATTAATCTTGCAGTAAATGGTGCTAATACAAGAGTTGCAGGGTGCATCAGAGTCTGCTTATTCTCTGTTTGTGGTCCCCAGTGGGTGTGAGGTTGTAGCAATTAAGGCAGTGTGTATGCTGTTTTGAGGCCCCACAAAGATAGATTAATTAGGTTGCAAATGGTCCCAATGACATTGCCAACAGAGCCTTTGATGGGCCCGGTCCAAGGTGATTGAGTCTGAGGATACTGATGGATAGATGATCTCAAAAGAAGGGAACTGACTATAAAAAGTAAAAGGGAAGCATCTGGTGCCTGTTACAATGAACAAGCCATGGCTATCATTGCCAGAGACTAAAAATGGATACAGTCTTTGAAAACACTATTTAACAAAACTAATATGAGATGAAAGGGATCATGGTAGTACTAAAGAACTTGAATTTCTAATTATAAACCTCACAAAGAAAACCCCAGTTCCAGATTAGATTCATATGTCATCCATGTCATGTATTTATGGAACAAATAGTACTAATCGTACACAAACATTTTCCTAATATAGAGAAGGAGGGTAAAATTTATTACTTATATTTTTGATACTCACTGCTGAATTTTATCAAACGTTTAAGGGAGAAAAGAGAGAGAATGAAGGACTTTCCCGTCAACAGAGGTAGAAAAAGCACGTGGAAAAATTCAACACTCATTTATGGCAAAACTTTTAGCACTCTAGGAATGGAATGGATTAGAATAGGATAGAATAGGATAGGATAAGAGAAACTTTATCTAAATGTATAAAGGGAAACTATGAGTGTAGCTACCATCATAATCAACAGTGAATTTTGATCACTTTTCCTCTACTAGCAGGAACAAGTGCTGTCCATTAGGGTGATCAGTAGTCACATGTGGTTATTGGGTATATGAAATGCAGCCAGCTCAAATCAAGACATGCTGTTAGTGCAAAATACACAGTGGATCTCAATAACTTAGTTTGCAAAGAGAACGTAAAGTATTTCATTAATAATTTTATATTTATGTAATATAGAAAAACCATACTTTAGATATATTTTGATTAAATTTCCTGTTAACTTTCACCTTTTTTCACTTCTTTAATGTGGCTACTATAGGAATTAAAATTACATGTATGACTCACATTACTGTCTCACATATTTCTATTGGACAGTGCTGTTCTGAAGATTTACTTCTCCATCTAATTTGATGCTGCTCTGAAATGAGATGTGACCCAAAGAGATGCTCAACATTTAAACTCTAAGATGCAATCATGTGTGATTTCCCCTCTTCCTAATATCGTAACTGCTTCCGGTTGGGACCTCCATTTATAATTGGCTTAAAGGTCTATGGACCACCATTTAATGAGATTGTACATTTTTTTCAAAATTATTTTAAAGCCACAACTTTCTCTCTACCTCCACCTTTTATGAAATAACCTCTAGCATTATGTGGCCTCACAGAGGGATTCTCTTTTTCCTCAAACTTCTTTTCTACCCATCTGCTTTTGTGCCAACTATTTCCTTTATCCAAAATATCCCTTTTCTGCTTTTCCTATGGCTAACCCGGTACTCCTTCAGATATCAGCTTGACCATCTGGGAGAAGTGATCACTCACGCTTCTGACCTTTTCTGTCCTCTCCCCAACTCTGAGCCTGTCTCTCTAAAACAGAACTGGTTTTCTCCTTCCTTGTTTATTACAGTAAGATGTCCTGTGTCTGAGCCTGCACTAGTGAGCTCTGTGACCACGAGGACCAAGAGACGTCCCACTTGCCCCACCCTTAGCACCTAACCTAGTTTGCTCATGATAGCTGCTCAAGGCTTGTTTGCAGAAGTTATTTTCATTTTTGTATGCGTGTGTATGTATTTATTAATTTATAAGAGCAATTTGTGAAGATGTGATATATTCTTGGGTTTATTTAAAATGCCTCTTTGGAGATGGAATTGCCTCATTAGCAATTCACCAGGGTACTAATTGCATGTGACACCATAGAGGTGTTTTGTCCTATTTTCTAAATCCCTGGGTGGAAATAGAGACAAGGGTTGCATCTAAAACAAACACAGAATTTCCTTCCTGTGTTATAACTACTGGTCTGAACAGGTGGAATAGAATTTTCTTACCTCAGAAAAATAATTTTCCTGTTTCCTTTGAGAATCCACCAGATGTGATTTTTTTCCCCTTCAGTTAAAAGGTGCAGCCTTAATTTTTTGTGTGTGTGAGGAAGACCAGCCCTGAGCTAACATCTGTTGCTAATCCTCCTCTTTTTCCTAAGAAAGACTGGCCCTGGGCTAACATCCATGCCCATCTTCCTCTACTTTGTATGGGACGCTGCCACAGCGTGGCTGACAAGCAGTGCGTCGGCCAGCGCCCAGGATCCGAACCTGTGAACCCCAGGCTGCCAAACGCGGACTAAACCGCTGTGCCACCAGGCGGCCACTGTGCAGTCTTAACTTGACTTAAGAAGCCTCCCCTTAAGCTATTAGTATTAGTGGCTTCTACTTTAATATTATTAGTTAAACATACCTTTTTCAGTTTGTGGGGGAAGGGAAAATCCCCCCCTTCCCCTCATGATTCTTATGCCTGATTGAATAATTAAAATAACATAAAGTATGTTAACAGCAGAAAATCAAAGTTTAATATGTGTACATGGGGAATTCCAAAAAGCATGAAGAATTCCAAAGACAGGCAAAATGAGGTGTATATATCATTCTGGACTACAGATAAGAGGGCTGGGGTCTGGGGCAAGGAAGCAATCTATAGGAAGGGAAAGGAAGTAATCTATAGGAACATGAAAAGAGTTAATGTTTGGTAAAGAAACATTTGATGGGCCAACTGCAGACAATGGGACACAGAGAGGACTTTGATCAACTGGGCCTTGCTAGGTTCCTCCCTGTCCACCCCACCTAGTTCATATTATACTAGTTATCTATCGTGATAGCTCCTTCTTTGAACAGGCCTTCTATCTTAAATTCTTTTAGGCTGTTAGCGGAAGGTCAAAGTTTCTTCCTGAGTCTTTTGTTCTTAAAAATAATCAGCCCCAAATAATCCTCAAGCCAAAGAGACACATTTTGGGATGGCAAATTCTACTCCCCTACAAGATCAAGTTTTGATAAAAAGTAGAGATTGCTTATCTTAATGGGGAGATGGGATCAAGAAGAAAAAAGTAGCTGCTTCCCAAGTTTGCCCAGCATCCTCTTTCCAGTTCTTAATTACCCCAGCACCTGCAAGTACCATATCCCTTACAACTCCCGCTATCCATAGCCCCTTTCTCAAATATCTGCACAAGATATTCCTTTACTTAATTTATATATTTGTCTGCTGCAAGTGCAGAATATCCCCATGCTGTTTCATGAAGACTGAAAACACAAACAAGATGAAGTACAGACTCACTTAGGCAAACTATATTCCCATCTCAACCATCCTAGCATCAACTTTACTGTCAAACAATTTAAAAGGAAAGTTTCAGAGTTAACCATTCAAATTTCTTCACGTCACACATGGTGAAGCTCCCTCAGAAAAGAAATTTGTTTTCCCAGCGTGAACCTATACTTAACCAGTTTTAATTATAAACAAGTTATAATACCTGTCCCAGTCCTTTTCCCACTACACTATGACCTGGAAATTTCTTCTTTTTCACATTGTGGACAAAATCAAGTGCCTTCAATCATTTCGTATCCTATCTATACTGTTTTTCCACTCCATAATCCACTTTTCACATTGCAGTCACAGTTCAAAACTAGTCTTACACCATAAGTGACCAATATCAGTGGAACTGCTTCCCTGTTCACTGACACATTGTCCTCACCCAACAGAAATTAATATGAGCCCAAATGAAAAGTTTCTAATGACCTTTCAGAAGCCAAGAGGAAATAAGATTAAACTGAAATATTCTTTGACTGGGCAAAACTCTCTGAATAATTTATTTATTCATTGACATAATCAAGTATATTTGAAGGGAAAAAAAATTGTGTTAAACAACTATATTAATTAAAAGATTTCTACAGCTTTAACATGCTAATGTACATTGTCAAAGTCCACATTGGGAATGTGGTTTGCCACTTTTCCAACTTAGACTATAAAAATTTTTACATGCACAAGAGTGCAAGCATGCACAGTCAACGAATTTACAAATATCAAATGGCTAGTGCCAGTGCTCCATGAAACACATTTTGGCAAATGCTGTTTTAGGGGAAAAAAGAATAAGGAAGTCTTTTTTTCAGCTCACAAGAAAGCTATTGTCTAATAAAAGATGAAAATATTTCAAGAATATATAATCAAAGATTAAGTGTCATAAAAAGAACTATGGGTATTTATGGGTTTCAAGAATTTGAAGTGGTTTTGCATTGGAGATGAGAGAAAAGATGTGAGCAAAATGACAAGAAGAGACTGGGAAGATAAGAGAGATCACAGGATATATTAAGAAAACAACCAGAAGTTCAGTTCTCAAGAGGAGTCATTTTCAGCGAAGGATGGTTCATCTTCCCTCTCCCCCCAAGGCCTACGGCTGGTCCTGGTGACATATTTTGGTTGTCATGCTGGAGATGAGGATGGGCATGTTTTGGCACCTAGTGGGGAGAGGCTAGGGATGCATCCAAACATGTGACAGTGCACATCATGTTATAGCCCCCCATCACCATCAGCCCCCCATACATGTTACAGCACCCCATCACTACCACCACCACCAAGACTTATCTCACCTCACATGTCCATAGTGCCACTGTTAAGAAGCTCTGCCCTGGAGTATGAGCAGCGTGATGGGCCAGCCACAAGAGTGTGGTGAAGGGTATATGGAATATTTAGAATTCCAAAATAAACTATGTCTTTCAGTTGACAAAGGGAACCAGTCCATTTTTCCCGTAAGCAAGATATTAATATTTAAGTCTGAATTACCTAATTTATGCATAAGTTGAAGAGGGGTAGGATGAAAAGAGAAAATAAAACAGGGTTGATGAGGCTAAGATAAGAGGTGGTGAGGCAGTTAGAAGTTTGAAAAATAACTGTCGCCAGTTATCTTCTTACCCTTATCAAACCACAAACAATATTTGGGCATAGGGCTCCCCAGAATTTTTAAAATAACATATGATACTATATCACTTCATATTATTGTATTATTGTGTTTCTGATGAATTTAACATACATGGGGACCCCGCTATATATGCTATTTCGTAATCTTTGATAAATACTTGTTTAATAAAAAAACATTTTTTATTTTTTAATTTTATTAATCATTTTTTATTTTAGTTAATAAAAATCACACATAAGAGCATATATATATAAAAACAAATATATAAATAAATACATGTGAGCATATACGCATATATATACTCACATATATATGTAGGTATATACTCAAAATGCTCACTCTATGAGAATATATATATATATATATATACACACACATATATATTTAAACAATTGATGTCACTCAGTAGAAGGTCAGGAGAAGAGGTCACCATAGTTCCTTTTGAGGGTCTATTCCTTCATCATTTCCAACTCTCACTCCTGGAAAGATACCAACTTTGTGTCCTTGATTTCGCCGGAAGAAGAACTGCATGGCAGCATCCTGACCACAAGATGGCAGTGGAGAGACAGTATTTGGCGATAGAGGTTATTGGTGCCTGGTTATAAAAAAAAAGAGGGAAGCTTGTTTGGTAATTCAATTTGTGTCTGTCTATCAGAAGAGGATAAAGGGATTTCAGAGGAAGACAGCAAGGGGAAAGAGCATTAGTGGTACAATTTCTTTATAAGAAACAAAAAATAAAGTGGCTTTTCTGTATGCCTCAAACTTGCTCACCTTTTTCTCAAAGTGAAAATATTTTCACATAATTGCAGCACCATATTTAACAGCTGTGCATCCCTTCACAAAGCCTTGTCCTTACAGGGCAATCCACATCACTCTCCCTTCTCACATATAAATATTTGAAGGTGGTATTTTTGTTTGCTTTGTTTTTCACTTTACTGGGGAGAATGCTGCAATTTTATTTTAAAATTTTATACACTGTAGACATTACTTCGCTGGAAACCAATACATATTTTCATTCGTCTACAGTAATAGGTCAGTGGTGATGACTATTTGGCCAACATGTGAATAAGTAGCAACATCAAAATTCACTTCTTTAATTGAGCCATATGATACATCAGATTTTCAATAAATAACTTGCCTCTGCCTGTGTTTCAACCAAACACACTACTAGCTTCATTTAGCTTAAAAGGAATCCAAACACTTCTGCTGTATATTCTTATTTTCTCCAAACTTGCTAACAGGTTGTACTGCTATTAACTAATGTCATCAAAGTACCTAGTAAACATGAGTAGTACATGATAAAGTGTAAAATATTTTTTATAAAGTGGATGAATGAATGAAAAGATAAGCAATAGTTACGGTGAAGTGGTTACCATAAATGAAGGATCAAATCAATGTAAAAGAAGCATTCAAAACTATTTTAAGTTCCTAATGGATATAAATGAAACTTTATGTCTCCTCTCCCTCCCTCCCCCTTTCTTCTAAAAATTCTGTAAAACAACTTTTCTGTGTTAGATGTTTATGGTACTGAGATGTGATACTGTGAGAGATTGCTGTTACTCATAGTATACTTATATCGTAATTTTGTGGTAGAGAAAAATGGGGAGAGTGGTGGACCTTTAAGTGAGTAATTAAGTTGAGACTTGGAGAATGACTCCATCATCCAAAAGGTGTGTGTGTGTGTGTGTGTGTGTGTGTGTGTGTGTGTGTGTGTGTGTGCATGTTTGGGAGGGACAGGATAGTGTGGGTTTTTAGGCCTATGGGACAACATGAACAAAGTCTTTACAATTTTATGGAGCTTTGTTTTTTCTATAAAATGAAATAACAGTAGGTGTTTGGAGCCCAAGAAGGAAGGAAGAAAGAATATGAGTTTAGTTTGGAGAATCAGATCACATAAAACCATTGGCTTTTAAAAACAACAGAGGACACTGTTGGATCTTAAAATATATGTACATGTGTATGTGTGTGTGTACATGTATACATGTACATTATGTAATGCCTCGAGCCCTTCCTTGGAAATCTAGGAGAACATCAAAAGCCAATATAGCTCCATATATTGTCCTCAAGTACCAAAATTAAGAAAATTTACTAACTAAATAAACAGATTCTTAATAAACAATAATGGATGCATGCTAATTCCAAAGCACAGTAGGTGTAAAACCTGTTATGCGTTTAAATTGCAAAAGGGTTAAAAATATATTAAACTAAGCTCTGTCCTAAATATGCAAATTTGATACATCTCTAGTGGAGCCAGAGTTATTAGTTATCAGTACCCTTTTTTCAGGTAATTATAACACGCAACTAAGGTTGAGAACCACTGCTTCAAGGAAGAGGCAAGTACCTTGCTAAGTGTGAGACTGCCCTCTTACAATAAATTCAGCCTATGTGTCCTTCTGAAGAATGTTTACTTAAGTAAGTCCAATAGTTAGAGGGACTGGCAAGCCTACAGTACACCTTGGTGGCAAGTTTGAAAAGGAAATAGAGGTATGACGTGACATATCTACCATCATAAATGGGATGTGGCCCCAACTGTCCTTGTCCAGTTTGCTTCCCGCAATCTGAGACATCACTTCTGCACATCCAGCCAAAGCCTGTGGGCTATCTGTGCGCCATTCAGGATGCAGACCAGCTCCTAAGGGAGTAAAGGAGAAGGATTTAGGGAGTCTGATCTTTTCTTGGAGAGAGGTGGGAGTGAAGTGGAGGCTTTGGGATGAGGGGATGCTTATGTCTTTTCAAAGGTAAGAAGAGATATTTCAGATGCTAATTGTTTATTTGTATATGAGGGAGATAGCCTTGGAGTCTAGAAAACTAACAAAAACAGAGAAGATTGAAGAGAGAGAGAAAAAAGATAAAACAGACAAAAAGAAAAGACAAGATAACCCCCACGCAGTGTGGAAACGGTTAATCTTGTAAACCGATGTGCTGCAACCAAGGAGGCCATCTGCCTTGAGAAGGCTGGCTAGGACTCTCTAGTACAAACTTTCATTATTTATGCATTCTCCAAAAAGCTTTGAGAGTGTAACTGTGGCGTGTATGTATGTGACACTTGTCTCTGTGCAGCTGCTGACACTGCCCTTCCCTTAACCCCTCCGCATTACTTAAGCCACCATTTTCCTCTTCAGGATTTGGTGACTGAATCAGAGGGATATCAGATCTTTTCTAGATGAGACGTATCTCTAGGGCCCCTCCTTCTTATTGGGGGCCTATTTCATCAAATGTCTTCATTTGAGACTGCAGAAAATAGCCAACTTAGCTGGAAATTTGACTTCTCATTCCTATGTTTGAATATTCCCTGGAATTTCTCGAACCCAACTTGAAAGCAATTTGCGTCTACCTGACTCATCAAGTGGGCTACTTTTGGAAACTCTGGAGGAATAGAGAAGTGAAAGGAGTGGGCACGCCATTCCCCATTTTGTTATGGGGTCCTTATAAAAGAGACATCAACCTACCCAGGAGGTAAATGTGGGGTAGAAGTCACCAACCTCAGATGTTGTGTGGCTCATAGTCCACTGAGAGCGTCAGGAAAGACCAAGACAAGGTGAGCCCCCTGGTGTGTTTGCAGATGCAAGAAATAAAGGCCAAATCCCCTTGCTTCCCCCTGTGTGTTAAATCACGGATTCTTGAAGTGCAGGTTATTTACAACTGGTATTAAGTAAGATGACTTTATATTGTAAAAGGCCAGGCATTTTTAGAAAAGTATTCCCTTTACACTTCTCTATCAATCTATCCATTTATATCAGAAAGAGTGTCTTAGTGTTACATGACTGTCTTAAGCATTTCCCTTATATGTGCCACCTATAAATTTAGCAAAGAAATAACAGGCTTTAGGATCAAAATCTCAGACAATCAATGGTATCTACCTAATAGCTAATAATATTATCTTGATTATATCGTGTTTATTTCATTTTAAAATAGGTGTTAATTGTTTATGATTTGTCGTAGTCACAGAATTTATTTTAAATATAAATTTAAGTTAAATATTAGTCAATGTGAGGAAAATATTAAATAATTAACGGTATAGATAGCATGTGAATATGGAGAAGTTTGTAAACGACTGAGTCCTGATTACGATGGTGGGTCAGAGCAGTAGTTCTCCATACTGACTTTGCATTAGAATCTTTTAGGCAACTTTAAATATGTAGATGTTAGGATACCATCCCAGACCAATTAAATTAGAATCTTCAGGGAGTGGAACCTGGACACTGATTTTTTTTTAAAAGCCCCTGAGGTGATTTTAATGTGCAGCCAGGGTTGAGAACCACTGGGTTGGAGATGCTGATTCTAAAGAAGGGAGAATATATGCCCCCACCCAAAACACACACAGACACAGAGACAGCCACAAAGAAACAGATACAATGGCACAGTCACATCAAAGCTTTATGTTTAATAAAAAGCTTTTTTTTAAAGGAATAACAAATTGTAATTCAAAATAAACTATTCTCCCTTGCTCTGCAGATTCAAATGGCTGGGTTTCTAAACACATTCTACTGGGACCAAACTTAGGTTCAGCCATTAGCTTAATTTGTCACCTTGGGCAAGCCACTTGACTTCTCTGTGCACCAATTTCCATTTTTATAAAATAAAGGGAGAGAGGATGTTTGACATGGATGATCCCTATTGACCCTTCCAGCTACAAATCTTTATGGTTTTTCATTTTAAATGGAAATGACCAGACAATCAGTGTTTCCTCCTTGGCTTTGCAGTAAGGATTATAATTAAAAACAGAATCATAGATGTGGTGTATGAGGTTCTGCTTTACTTTTTTACTGTAGATAGAGTTTGAAAACTAATTTTTCTCTCCCAGAGCTGACAGTTCAGCCAGCAAGCAACCTTTTAAAAGCCTTACTGAGAGCCAGGAAACTAGCTTGAGTATGCACAGACAAGACATGGTTGACCTAGTAATGAGGACTGTGTTAAATCACATTGATTTTCTTTTTTGACCTCCTTTTCCATTTAACCATTTGTCAATACTGGAGAAAGAAAGCTGTAGAATGTAATTTTTCAGCAACTGGAGAAAAGACAACTTGTCCAGGAGAAGGAAGTTGGAACACAATTTTGACATGGACTCAGAACTTTAAGTAGAGTGACTTTTCTCAAGTTTTATGCTGAATATAAATCTGTGGGGTCCAATAAATATTCTGCATTCAGGTCTTTCTGAATGCTTGACTGGCCTCGCTCCCCTTTTGCCTCAGGGCCCAGCCTAGACTCCTTTCTCTTTTTTTGCTCTTATCTAACTCTCCAATGTCTTTCAAGACAGTTAGGGGTCACTTCTGTAAAGTATGCCATAATGGTTCCAAAGAAATCTCTACCGCTTGACAAAGTCAAGCATCCCATCACCAGTGCATAGCACCACATACCTACCAATGCCCTGTATATCATTGCTTCACAATTTTAGGTGTATTTGTCTCACCTGTGAGAGTGTATGGTCTTCAAGTCCTAATTCATCTTCCTCTTTCCAAGAGCTGACACATAGTGGAAGTTTGGGAAACAGTAAAGAGCACTTAGCACTTACAAAATATATTCCTCTAAGATAAAAACGTTCTCAAACATCCTAGGCTCAAAAAATATTTTATTTCTACTTTGGAAAGAATATGCCTACCTGACAATTCACTTATAATTTATTCTCAGGTCCCTACTCAATTCCTAAAGCTGGGATTTGCTTTCCATAAACCTAGAATTGGAAAGCAGTGGCCAAAACATGGAATATTATGGGCCAACCCCGATCAATTGGTTGTTCATGCTGGGACCATTGACCTGAAAGCATTTTGAAAGTATATTAGGACTACCCAAGAGATTCTTGATCATTAGTGATATTCACTGGGACACTGATGAGATTGCTCATAAACAGGCTTAGTATTTGTTAAAGATGACCAAATTAGTGAAATATAAATAGGATTTAGATAGCTTAGATGTGTGAATAGTAGCTTGGGCAAGCATTTTAGAAGTAGACCAGTTACAGATGAAACATTTCAATAGTCTGAGTTACCATTTGGAGCTACTATAAAATGTATACAGCAATGTTCTTCCATTTGAACCAATTTTTCCCAAATCCTTTTCACTGTATGTGGTATGTATATGTGTGTGTGTGTGTGTGTGTATTCTTTCCAGGTAAGAGGCTTAGAAGACAAGGCAAAGTATTTATGCCCTAGATAGATGATACACTTGCAGTATGGAATGGCTGCTTAGAAAACTAATATGATATTTTGATATAAACACGGATGTCAGCTACAGTCCCCCTTTCCACTTAAGGGTCAGTAAACTTCAGATTAAGATTCTCTGTGATATGATAATTATCTCTTTACCTAGCTGTCTCTCCTGTTGGGATAAGAGCTGTTCGAGAGCAGAAACTATAAACCATATTCATCTTTGCTTCTCCAGTATATATACAGACTATATAATTGTGTGTATGTGTGTATTTGTGAGTGTGTGTGTATAAAATTAAGCATGTGTATTATGATTTCCTATATCCATGAAAGTGACTATGGAATGTTATTTACATTCCTTTAACATCAAAAATCTCTCTTTTACATATTTACTTCTGGATGGGGCTCTAGTGATGAATGTGTTTTGAAGTTTTGGCGATGATCTTTTCAGTTTGAACCAGAACTTCTATCCTACATACGTTTCTCAGTTGTGAAATTGACCTACTTTAGGCTAAAACAGTATGCAGGGCAGAAAATCCTGCTTTGGCTGCATCTAAGAATGGAAAATGCAGGAAGTGCAGAATGCATTGCAAATGTGAGTTTTAACAAATATGTCAGTGAAGAGTAGAAATTAAAGAAATGCTATACTTCCCAGCCCCAATACACATACACACATTATACATAAATAATAGATCAATGTGTAGATTTTTATAAGAGGCAGACTTTCCTGCCTCCCTATAGAAGATATACCCAACCTTGGCTTGGTAGATACACATGGAAAGATTCACTAATCCTAAGTGTGCAGCTCAAATAGTGCTTACACACTGACTGAATACACCCGTAGACCTAGACCAAGAAAGGGAACATTGTAAGTAATCCCTCTGTTTGTTAAACTTCAGCATTAAAATTCAGTTCATGCAGCATTCCAGCAGTATACAATAATTTGACCTGTTGATGTATTTTATATAAATGAAATTATACAGTATTACTCATTTGCATCCAAGGCCTTTCATTCAGGATTATATTTGTGATTCATTCATATTGTTGCATGAGCCTGGTGGATCCTGTGATACTCCACCCACACCCAGCAACCCCTCCAGGAGTGAAGGACTAATTACCACAGCTACCCGGAGTGATGCCAACAGACATCCCCCAACCTTTAGCTCCCTTTTGAAACCAACTTAACTGAAGAAAGGCACCTCACCTAAGGACTTGGCCCCCTTCCAGGGTGGCCAACATCCAATAACTGATCCACGAAGGTTCAGCCCTCTTGCCCCAATTCCAGAAATCTCTGATGAACCTTCCTTTCCTTAAAACTCTTTGCAGTTTTGGTCAAAGCATCTGTTGGGATTGGCTCAAAGCTTGACTTCTCCTTCTGTCCAATCCTCCTTCCTCCCTTTCCTTTCTTCAAGTGCTGATCCAAGCGGCGCCTCTAATACCAACCTGTTAATGTGCAGTTGTCTTTTCTTCATCCTCTTTGCTCTAGAGTATTCCACTGTACACAAAACACTGTTGACAGGTACATGAGAGGTTTCCAATTTTGATAATTATAAATAGTGCAACAGTGAACATTCTAGTCAGTTATGCACCTTATAATGCATAACAATGTTTCAGTCAATGACCACCCGCATATACGACAGTGGTCCCATAAGATTAGTACCATGTAGCCTAGGTGTGTAGTAGGCCGTTCCATCTAGGTTTGCATAGGTATACTCTGTAACGCACGAGGACAAAATTGCCTAATGGTGCATTTCTTAGAACGTATTCCCATTGTCAAGAGTTGCAGGACTGTATCTGTGTTTTGATAAACATATTAATGAATTTTTATTGAGTGACTATTTAGAAGAGGGATTTCTGGGCTTCTTACTCTGTGTATTTTCAGCTCTCGAATATATCTTTGGTGAGTACTGATATTATGCTTTTAAATGGAAGACTTCTCCCTACCAAAAGGAGTGAAGAAGACAACTTTTCAATTGGATATGAGTTGTATCAGGTTGAAAAAAATATGTGTATATACTTTTTCTTTAAAAAAATAAGGCTTTCCTAATGGACTTAGAGAATATATTCAGACTGCAGGGTGGAGAAGAAAGAACGTCCTTTACTTTGGAGATAGAAATGACTACCAGCTGGAGAGGAAGGGGTTAAGAATAGGCACTTAGATTCCTGGAGCTAAGTTTTAGAGTGTGTCCAAAATATGACCTACTTCTTGAAAATTGTCAGGAAAAGATACCAAAAGAAGGAATATACAAAAGAAGATGTTGAATGCATAGTAACTTTTGGGATTTGGGGATATCTTAAGCTATGGTGACAGACAAGACACTCAGTGGAGTGAAGAAAGGAACATCTTTGCATTATATTTAATTCACAATGCACATCTTGATGTAGGAGAGTGGTGGGGATATAGCCCTGTGATGTATCCCATGAAAGGAGCACAGCACGCTTACTAGTGTGATTAAATAAAGAAAGAAACAATAGGAAACAAACTGAATCCTGCAAAAATTCTTGAGTCATTTTCTGCACTATGTTGCTGAATTTAAAAAACATATTTCTAGAGTTGAAAAGCTCAATTTTATTTTTTAAGTTAAACTGCACTATACCTTTGTTTTACTATAGACATCCTGCATAATAAAGAAAAAAAGTTAACATTGTTAATATCATTAAAATTTCAAGTATCTGGTGAATTTTTCTAAGGATAAATTAATAAAGATTAGTCTACACAATTACCTTATTCAAAAACTTCCATTCAAAAAATAGCCGGCCCCATGGTCTGGTGGTTAAGTTTGGTGCAGTCTGCTTCAGCAGTCCGGGTTCGTGGTTTTGGATCCTTGGGGTGGACCTACACCACTCATCAGCCACGCTGTGGTGGCAACCCGCATACAAAGTAGAGGAAGATTGGCATGTATGTTAGCTTAGGGAAAATCTTCCTCAAACAAAAAGTGGAAGGTTGGCAACAGATGTTAGCTCAGGACCAATCTTCCTCACCAAAAAAAAAAAAAAATCCCATATAGATTAACTTGTTCTACCAAAGATATGACTCTTATCTCTTATAGAGAGCTTAAGTTACTTGATAAGTTAATTTCAGGGTCCACTTTGGTTGCATTCTTCTGTAATTATCTGTGTTCTCCTGGCAATCATTGTTTATTTGATTTTAATGCTTAAAGAAAAGAAAACAGACATTTTATTGTTTTAAAATAAGATTAGAGTCCAAATGGGTAAATAATCATTAGAAAACACTGGCAATTCTGGTGTTTCAAATCAAATATTGTATGTGGTTTTGAGGTGAAAGGGTTCAACATTCTTTTTGAGTTTCCATTGTGAACTGACAGGAATCAACAGCTCAGGACCCATGAGTGTCATCCAGGCAGCCAGAGCCTGGAGAATCTGATAGACATGCTAGAAAACAGAACAGATTTCACTCACCTATCCCTTAAAAGAAACTTGGCATTTATTTTAATGATGGAAAACAATAATGTTAAGTATCCAACCTTTTCTTTCTGCCCATATAGGATATAACTCTTTTGAACACAGTCCGTGCTGGATAACATTTGAGTGTTTAAGAACAAATATTTTTGAATAGCTCAATCAAGTATAAATTCTTAATTCTGTTATGGGTGAATTGTGCTCTCCAAAAGTTCCTATGTTGACATCCTGACCCCCAATAGCTCATAATATGACCTTATTTACAGATAGAGTCTTTACAGAGGTAATTAAGTTAAAATGAGATCATTAGGGGGAGCCCTAATCCAATACGACCGGTTTCCTTATATAATGAGGGAAATTTGGAGACAGACATATATACAGAGAGAATACCATATGAACAAAAGGACAGTCATCTACAAGCCAACGAGAGAGGCCTGGAATAGAATCTTTCCTCATAGCCATCAAAGGGAATCAAACCTTCCAACACTTTGATTTCACACTTCTAGCCTCCAGAACTGTGAGGTAATAAATGTCTGTTGTTTAAGACGCCCAGCTTGTGGCACTTTGTGAAGGCAGCTCCAGAAAATGAATACACTATCTTATTCAAATTTTTTATCCCTGGGTCACAAATAATAATAGTTTATAAGTGTTTATTAAATCAATAAATGAATGTAAGTGAACAAATGAATGAATGAACTAATTTTTAAAAAATGTATCATGAAGTTGATATGTAAGGGGAATTGGCAAGCTTGAAATACAGGGAATTGCATGTTTTTAGAAACAATTTTTAAAAAAGCAATTAGCATCTGGTGTTTTTCTGAGATTAATGTATTTTATAAGGGAGGGAGGGGAGATAATATTTTTTGAATTCAGATATGTTACATGGAATATTCTAGGCTCTACAGATATATTTTTCAATTAATTTGAATGCCAACGTTTCAAAGAAGGTATTATTATTCCCCTTTACAAAAGATACAACAAAAGTTTTAGGTAATTTAAAATGTCACCAAGATCAATTAAATTGAAGGTTCTACATTTGGAAAGAGAAAAGAAAAGAAATGAGAGTCTGGTCTAGCCCCAAATCTATTTTTTCTATCTTTGCAACTTTCTTGGATTATAGGAGACGATAGTTAACTCCATGGGCAGTTAAACGGATAATTGGAATTTTAAAATGGCAATAGGAGTGGAAATCTCATAGGCATCCTCTAATAGAAAATGAATAGCTCTCTTTCACCATTTAAAATGTAAATAAAAGGAGAAGGAAAACAAGGGTGGATGACCAACATGTCATATTCTGTTGAATGATTTTGGTTATTTTGTTAACAAGTTTCAGTTCCAGTTGTCCTCAAATGTTCAAAGGAACACAAAAATGCCATGTCTTCTTAGTGCCTGAGACAATCTATTCTTTTTAAAAAATATTGTCAAGGAAAAGCTTATATCGTAGGCAGAAGAACATCATATTTGGGTTTAGAGAACCAGATTTTATATTCTGATTCTAACATTTAATACCATTATGACTCTGAAAATTTGCTTGACTGTTTCTCTATTTAAGAAAATGTAGATGGAAGAATCTTGCCTAAAATATCTTGATGATTCCATGTGAAGTTACTGGAAAATATAGTCTACTTTTAAAATACACCATGTAAACGAGGAATTAAGGTTGTTGGAGACTGGATATTGAGGCACGCCAGATGAATAATATGTAAAGAAAACATTGTTCACTCCATAGTTATTTTGCTAAAGATCCCTTGAGAAGTTTTGGCTACACAACTGTCTGATTAGGGGAATAGATAAGAGATAGATGCATTTTTGGAAACCTGTGAAACTAATCTGGACCTTGGATCTAATGGGGGTAGAATGGTGGCCCTAGATATTGAGGCAAACTGGAGAGGAAAGAATGTTCAGATGACAATATTACCCACTCTAAAAAGATCATAGGTGAAGGCATCCTTGTACCTAGGAGAAGGCCTGGGGATCATGAATCTCCATGCATGAAGGGAAGAATAAATGAAAAGATGGCATTTTATAAGTAAACCCATTTTTTCCTGCAATGAACTAATTTGATAACACTGAAAAAAATTGAAACACTCCAATGAAATTTCAGCTCTGAAATTTTTGAATCTTTTAATATGTTGGGAGGACCACATTCTAAAAGACTCAAACTGGACACAGATTCCACTTGAATGAAATTATGAAGATATCTTGAGGCAAGCAAATAAAACAATGGGAATTGTCTTCCATCACATTTGAAAAAAAATGGGTGAACATTAATTTGGCCTTTGTTGCTGTAAATAATCTCATATAATTTATTGATTGATTTAGAAATACCAGGAAGAAAATAAACCATTATCAACTTTCATTGTCTCATTTTTTGGGCAGTTTTCCCAACAAAAAGTCAACCTGATCATCCAATCACTATGTTTATTTGTCCTTTATTTGTGTGTTTGTTTCTTCCTAGACTACTTATTATGCCTAGGAATTACTTTATTTTGTGATTTACAGATAAACATACATTTAATGAATTGAAAATCAAAGGGTATTCAGTGAGTGAAAAGACCATGTCAGAACAGACATTTAATGGGAACAAATGAATGAGCCTGCACAGACCAAGGGAGGCAGGTATGTGTGACCTTTTTCTGAATTGCTTAATAGAATTAGTAGAAAGTGGAACTTTGGGGCTTTCAGTTTTGTTTATTTGTTTTAAATTCTATTTCATTATTATTATTTTGGTGGTGGTGGTGATACTTTCTTTTGCTTTTATGAAAGATGTCTGAGAGAACATCCAAACTTTATCATTTGGCTTTTGAAAAGCCTGCAGCCCCAGAAGGAAGGAGATATGAACAATCCTCTTAGGTAGCGACAGCGCTAGACGGAATTCTTTGCTCTTCCCTTCTGCAGAGACAGCATGTAGGTCCATCACAATTGCCAAAGATGATTGATTAGTAGTTGTTTCCGTGGCATACTATTCCAGGGAAGATCCTATTATATCTTAGCAAAGCAGAGAAATGCCATGACACATTAGTAATTAATATCTCCCATTTGTGCAGGACAGGAGTAAGAGACATATACACTATATTTCCATCCCTAATGACATGATTTTGTGTCTCTTTCCAGAGACAAATACATTTACCCAAAGATTTCTAACTGTTTAGCTGAATTATCTCCTATTAAGTTTTGCAATTGCTCTGTCTGATGTATACAGGCTGATAAAGCATTGGTCAAATGAGCTAATTATATTAAAACAAGATAAAAATTCATAGAATTTTGCTCTAAGCTAAAACTCAATATTAAGAGTTATTCGCTCTTTGCTGACTAGATTACAAATGCAGTAAAACACAGAACTTCCAAACTTTGAGAGTTTTGATTTTGCTTGTTATTTGGACTTAGAACTAAATATTATATCTTTCCAACAACAGACCTTAATAAAAAAAAAAAAAAGGTTATTCCATCACTTCCAATGGCTATTCCAGCCAGAAGGGTTAAGACGGAGACATTTTTGTTCGTATCAGACATCGTAGAGAAATATCAAACTTCTGCTGGGAAATTGGACTCAACATCTCTAATGGCCCTTTCAGCTATGAGGTTCTCTGAGTTAAACATATTTTTCTGGGTGAAAGGACACTATTTATATGCTGCCGGGTTTATAGGCAATGATCTTTCTCTGGATCAGTCATCTTCACATGCTAAGGATTTTATAAAATTTAATACTTTACTTTCTATAATGTCATATATTTTCTAGGCTTCCCGTATTAAGGCAGCAACTTATCCATTCCTTCTTTAAATAAATAATATTAAGTGCTCCTTATAGTGGTATGTGCATGGAGTATAATGGGAAATAAAGGCAGACAACATCTTTGTTTTCATGGAGCTTGCAGCCTGTAGATTTAGAAAGGTGTTCATGACCGAAAGGAACAGCTAGAGATACATGTAATAAATGCTGTTGGTGCCCTGCCTAGATCACCTTTACCAGCTGGTGTAATCATCCTTCCTCCCTCTCTCCAGGTAGGACCAACTCTGAGGTGGAATTTGTGTTCCAGACCTTCAGAAGAGATTGCAGCTTATCTCTAACTGAGTCTACATTTTTGCCTTTTTTCCCCTCTCCTCTTTTGTATCCTGCCTTCCTCATTCCCATTGTCCCCCCAAAACTCCTTGAGCAAAAATCTATATCTGCTTCAGACTTCACTTGCAGGGAACCAAACCTATGACAATGTATAATTGCAATTGTGACAACTCACGAAGTGTGTGTGGACATTCCTTTCAGAACACATCAAAGGTGGAGTTGGACCTGTAAAGTATAAGGAGGGTTTTCTTTAGGAACTGAAAGTGTATCTGAAATGTAAAGGATGCTTAGGAACTATGCAGATAACAGGATGGGAAGAGTTTCCCAGTCAGAGGAAAATCTCTGTCATAAAACTGAGGGAAGAGGCATCATGGCACATTTGAGGACGAGTGAGGAGTGATGATGTTGAATCACAGAGAATGACAAGAGGTGTAGTAAAAGGCAAGAGAATATGGTAGAGGAGGTAAGGGCTAGACTTTTTAGACCACAGTAAAGAGTTTGCATTTTAGTTTAAGTGTAATGAGAAGACATCGAGATTTTGAAGTAGGATAACAGGATCAGATGGAATTAAAAGTACCTCTAACAAGGTAGGCTGAAATGTACAAAACTAATGTATTGCTCCCTGGTTACTCTGATTTACTGCCCCCTCCTCCCTGCCCTGGGTCCACTTTCCCATCAGACATTCAACAGACCTAGCATTCAACCCAGCATAACCATCTGCTCTTTAGGCCTATTTATCCACAGGACTGAGATTCTTTTCTCTGCTTATTCTATCTTGGAGTTATGCTATACTTCCTTTTTCTCAGCAAATCCACACATATTGTTTAATATCTCCCTTTTATATCTATTTTCCAGGAAAAAGATTAAACATTTTTCAAAACACTTGACTATTTGACAAGTGTTTTGGAATATTCTTGGTTCCAGGAAGCAGATAACAATTCAAAGAAATTAAACTTGCCCATGCACTCTTGAGCAAATGACTGGGAGAAAACCAGTGCAAGGATAAAAGTTTTGTTAAGATATAGGGGATTTCACCAAGACACAAATGGAATCTGGCAATTTTCTTTGGTTACCTTAGTCATTATGTACATAAGTTGATGACTTATGCAGAGGATATTATCACCTTTTCCCCCCATTACTTTCTTATTAATTAAACATCTGTAAGTAGAGATCTGTGAAAATAAAAGTCAATAAATCAATCATGAGTGATATTTAAAATTACTCATGCTGTTAGTGGGACTAATATTCTAGTGTTGAACAGAAACTCAAAGCATGCTCATGATTTAAGTTTTATAATACAGTTGCCTTCATAATTAAATGGCACACCAAACTAGTGTGTGATGGTGAGAATTACAAGGGAAGATCCCAAATGACCTATAGACTTGCCCATTGGCCAAAGAGTTGCACAATAGATCATAACATTGACTATTTATCAAGATTATATTAAGGCCTATTCCAGGGATTTTTTTTTTTTGCTACAAATATGAGTTACTTTCTCCAGTAACTCATAGTCTAATAGTCATATTTCTGCACAAAATCTGCTGAATATATCAAAGGACATACACTGTTAAGAGTGAGATGCTCTTGCTTATGAAATATAATGAACTCAAAGATTTGTTGTTATTAAAATACTTCAGTAGCTGTTCATATTTGGAATATGCCACCCCACATATGCCAGAATTATTATAGTGGATATAATGTTATCCTACTGACCTCAGTACAAACTGGAGTTCACAGAGATTTTAATAATAATAATAAAAAGCTTAAATAG
Organism: Tapirus indicus; assembly: GCA_031878705.1. Classification (NCBI taxonomy): domain Eukaryota; kingdom Metazoa; phylum Chordata; class Mammalia; order Perissodactyla; family Tapiridae; genus Tapirus; species Tapirus indicus. The sequence goes on along the minus strand of CM062927.1, from coordinate 22,091,902 downwards.
ATTCTACTTCAACTTCCCCAGAAGGAACATAGTGTGTCTCAGCACTATCCCCTGGTGCTGACATGTAATTATTGTTAAATTATCTGTCTAATTGTTAAATAACTCTTAAATTATTCTTATCAGTGGTAGTCACCAGAGTCATGTGCCATAAACACATATAACTAAATCTATCTAATCTATCTATCTATCTATCTCTATCTGCGTTTCTCCACCTAAATATGTCTATTCATAGATCCACCCATTCATATGTCATTGTGTGTATGATACATACACACACACATTCCCTTTTGAATTTCTTCTTTTGTGACTAGAACTACTTGTCTGTGAAGGTTTCAAAAAACCTAAACAAATTCTTAGACATTCTTCAATTGAGGGATGGAATGTATGTCCCATCTCCTTGAATCTATCACTGCCTCAGGCCATAAAATACAGCTAGATGAATTCCAAACCTAGATCATAAAAAGTCATATAACTTTCACTTTGTTTACTGTGCACTTGCTCTTGAAGATTTGACAAGCTACCAAGTAGGAAGTCCAGCTACTGTGAGACTGTCATATTAGAGGCAACATATAGGTGCTTTGCCTAAGACCTGAGTCCATCCTTCAGCCATCACAACTCAGGCACCAGACACATAAGTGAAGAAGCCATTATGGAAATGGATCCACAGTTCCTGCTCTTCTTGTCCCCCAGAGGTTGAGTCACCCCCAGTCATTTGAGGAAACTTTGAAGCAGAGATAAGTGGACCTCACTGTGCCTTTGCCAAAATCCTGACTCACGAATCAGTGAGCTTAACCAAATTGTTGTTTAACACCACTAAGTTTTAGGGTCATTTGTTTGTGGAACAACATCCTACTTCCATTTTTATACTAAGACTTTCAAATAATTTCCAATTCAATGCCTTTCTAGGAGTCTTCTCTTGGAAAAATGTTTCCATTAATGTACATAATTACCAAATCTTTGATACAACTATAAAATCTGCACCAACGTTCTTCTTATAATGCCCAAATATGAAAAGCGGACCCTAGAACATATCATTGCCAGAAGAGGTGGATGTAAGGAAGCAGCATCCATGTGCTGATCCATTAACAAATATGTCCTAATAAGTATTGTGCAATCTAATTAGATGCTTTCCCATTTGCAATCCTCTACCTAAGGGAGGAACTAATAGGGAAGGAAGATCTGAAGGAGAACTAGTCACAAAAGACAAAAATGAAAAGTCTGCAACAATACGAAATAGACACAGGGGAGTTGACAAGGGAGTCCTGCCAACTCTTTAAAATACAGTGAATTTAGGATTAAGTTCTTGGAACTGCCAAGCACTGGTATGAGTTCAGAGTGCGTCAAGGATGGGACTAGAGAGCAGGGTCATTCATCAAATGACAGAATTGAAGGAGAATATCTTTACATTTCCTTCTAATTCTATATATCTGTGAATTCAATTTTGTGTCCTCAAGTTTATAGGGTGAGCTGCATGCAAGGTAATGGTTCCAGCAAATATGTGGAGAGCCGTGTTCAGATATAAGTGGAAACACAGTTGATATTTTATCGAGAAATCTTCCATTAGGTTCCCTCAGCATATAGACATTGTACAGACATTTCAAATGTAAGTGTTATTTCTTACTTTCCCTTGAGGTGTGTCATTGTGTTCACACTCTAGGAGGCCAGAGTGATGGTAATATATCTCATCCTTGGAGGTAATTGCACATCTCATTCCAGCCAGTCTAATGTGGGATTTCTGAATCACTTTTTCCTGGTGGTCTATCATAACGATATCAGTGACTGTCGATAATCCATTAGCATGTGAGCACTTGAGTTAAAGCAATAATTACCTGTCATTCTCACATTCACATCACATGTGGTTAGCATCTTTATCTGGTGACATTTCCATCTGGTAAAAGTAGAGAGAAAATAAACCAAAGCCAAAGAGAGAATAAACCCAAGTCCACTTCTCATTATTTGAGATGCTGAAACATCAAAGAACTTGAATGTGAAGGCAATGTTTTTTAAATTTAAAATTTACTTTTTTTTTAAAGAATAGCTTCAAACTGTATTACAGGTTAAGCTTATAACACAGGTCAGTTGCAGACCTCTACGGAATCTGAACCTCTGCTTTCCCATGAGAGTCATGTAATAAAGTCATCTGTTAGTTGAAGCGAAGATAAAACCTACACCAAGTCTAAATAAATAATTCTCTGTATGTAATATGTATTCTACCAATTGTGTTGCTTTATTATTGACTTTTAATCTTGAATTAACAATAAAATCTGAATGATATATTTGGGAAAAGATTGAATGTGCAGTTAATAGAGCTGAGACAGTTGAGCTACTACCTATGTGTCTCAGAAAAGTCACTTCATCCTTTTGAACGGACTCTTCTATGTAATGAGAAAAATGGTATACATTGATTTCGCAATTATAAATTTCAAATAAAAACATTTGTAAAGCTTTCCCCACATAATCTAAGTTAAAACTTGCAAGTTTGGAACCCACGAGGGGATCAGTATTGTATCCTCTACTCTGAGAAATGTTTGAAATTCAATGGTGCTTTCCCAGGTAGAACTCAGTGCAGAAGTTTTGCATTTTTTCCATCTAACGTCAAGGGAATATCTTAATCCCCTGCCTGCATTGCTACAGAGAGAACAAATATGTTGAAATTGCATCAGAATAAGATGACTTTAGAGAAGAATAAATTTGTGACATTATACATTTACAAGGTACAATTTTAGTTAAAAAAAAGAGGGCTAAAGAAAAAGATGAAGCTGGGCACATTTTTAAATGAACTGGTGATATTCGTGTAAGTTCCATCAGCTGGATAGTTGTAGACAACTGGGGCATCGAGCCATTTGGTGAAGTTACCTGAAAGGAAGCAGATCGTCCCAGGTTAAAGGTGTGTGGAAGTGGGAAATATGAAAGAACAGGAGCTTTGGAGTCATTGCAGATTCTAGCTCCGTAATTTAATACATGAGTGAATGGGGACAACATGCTGGTCACTCTGAACCTGTTTCCTTGTTTACAAATTGAGTGTGCAATTTTCATCAAACATACCTGTTCCTATGGATCTCATCACTACTCTCTGTCTCAACTGTCATCGAAAGGTTCGCCCAAGAGAAATGCACATTTTAGAGAAACTTATGCTAAAAAATTCTACTGCTAAAAAACACAATTTCTCTTTATCACTCATTACATTGCAATGTTTTATCTTTTATTTATGTGTTTAATATTTTAAAAAGTAATATTAATTTATGAGTACAGTTTGAAAAAAATCCAAAGAGCACAAAAAGGAACAGAATGGCAGTGACATTATCCCTCCCACTCAAGGCAAACATCATTAAAAAAGTTTCATGAAAATTTCTTCCAGAAAGAAAAAGAGCCATAGTCCAGTGTGTGCGCATATATTTTATTTATACTACAAATGCTATATAATGTATACTGTTCTGCATCTTGCTTTTTGATATAAAATACTTAAGAAAGTAACTTTCTTCATCAGGACAAACTGTATACATATATATATATATATGAGCGGCATATATGTATATGTATATATATATATACACACACACACATACACACAGAGTATATTATCCGAAATTAATGATCTGTAGAATGTATTTGTCAGGTCTCTTAATTTAGACATTTGAAAACAGCAGAAACCAAGAAGAACATTAGTTCAACCAAGAAGACAGGGCTAGAGAGCCAGTATTCTTGATATGCCTTTGCTCAGATTATAAATTGGGGTGTGATTTTTATAGGTGATAATTAGAATTGAAAAGTAGGCTCTCCCCATCTATGTCTTAATAAAGGCTTTCTGCATAAGGAAACACTGTAAGATGGAAAAAACAATGAGCTGAATTCAAACCACATCTCAGCCACTTGCTTTTTGTGTATACTGGACAGATATTTTATCTCAAGTCTCAGTTTCTCATATATTAAAAAAAAGGCAAAATCTATTCACTTTTCTTTTCAAAAGAAGCTACAGAGTTGGAGAATATATTTGCAAATCACATGGGCAAAGGACTAATATCTAGAATACATAAATAATTGTCCAAACAGAATAGTAAAATAAATAGTCCAATTATTAGAAAATTAGAAAATGGGCAAAAGATATGAAAACACATTTCACTTTAGAGGATAAAAAGATGGAAAATAATCAAATGAAAAGATATTCAGCATCATCATCATCCATTAGGGAAATGCAAATCAAAATCACAATGAGTTATCACTTCATCCTTATCAAAATGGCTTAAAAAAATGATAACCTGAAATGCTGGTGAAGGTGTAGAGAAACTGGGTCACTTCTGTGTTGCTGGGGGGAATGTAAAATGGCATAGCCACTCTGGATGAGTGTTTGGAAGTTTCTTTGAAAAGTAGTCATGCAACTACCCTATGACCCAAGAATTGCACTGATGGACATTTATCCCAGAGAAATGAAAACATGTGGTCCCACAAAAGCCTGTATATGAATGTGTACAGTGGCTTTATTCGTAATAGTCCCAAACTGGAAACAATTTTATGTCCTTCAATGTGTTAATGATTAAATAAAACCAGGTACATCCATACCATAGACCACTAGTCAGCAATAAAAAGGAACATATAATTGATACTCACAACAATCTGAATGATCTCAGTGAATTATGCTGACTGAAAAAAGCCAGTCTCGAAGGTTACCTACTCTATTATGCCATTTTCATAGCATTCTTGACATGAAAAAATTATGGCAATAAAGAATGATCAGAGGCCGGCCTGGTGGTGTAGTGGTTAAGTTCTCAGGCTCTGCTTTGGCAGCCCGGGGTTCGCAGGTTCGGATCCTGGGCGCGGACCTACACACCACTCAAGCCATTCTGTGGATGTATCCCATATACAATATAGAGGAGGATTGGCAACAGATGTTAGCTCAAGGCCAATCTTCCTCACAAACACACAAAAAGAATGATCAATTGTTGTCAGAGTTTAATGGGGAAGTGAGGGTTGTAAGGAAGTGGGTGTGTCTGGAAAAGGACAACAGGAAGAATCCTTGTGGTGATGGAAGTGTTAAGCATCTTGGCTATCGATGTCAATATGCTGGTGGTGATATTGTGCTACACTTTTGCAATATGCTACCATTCAGGAAAACTGAGTAAAGGCCACACGGGATCTTGTGTATTATATTTTGTAACTGCAGGTGATAAAATTATCTCAAAAAAAGTTTAATGATAAAAAAAATGCTATTCCCCTGTTATGTGCTCTTCTGTGCTGATCCATAGTATGATGAGAAATCTGTAGAATTCAAATCACTGTACCCTCATATATAATGTATTGTTTTTCTCTGGATGCTTTCAAGGTTGTTTCTCTTTGCCATTGGTTTTCAGCAATTTTGTTATGGTGTATCTAAGCATAGTTTGCTTTGAATTCATTCCCGCACTCTCCATGCTAGTCATTTTTCCAGCCACCCTCACCACCACCACACACACACACACACACACACACACACACACACACACACACTCCACAATCTGCCTGCTTTTATCTTTTCCTCAGAATCCTTAGGTACTTTACTCGTCTATTTTGTCTAGTTTTTGTGACTGGCATGAGAATTGTTCTGATGGGGAGTCAAATGCTGTTCTGATAGAAAAACTATGAATTTTGAAGTTTTTTATTTTAATAAATTTATTCCCCAGTCATGTCCCTAGAATACTCATCTATATAATATATGATGAATATATATAATTAATTATATATGTTGTTTTATATGTCTATATATAATATTAATCCACTTATATAAGCATATATAAAATTATGTATCTAGTTACCTAACTAATCCATCACTCCTCTTCCTGTACTTACACAATAATGTACAAATAAGGGCCTGTCAGAAGAGTATGTAGAACTAAATTGAATTGGAAACTCTTGTAATAATCTCTTTTAATCAATTATGGCAAAGTGATAGAAAAGTATTTCAGAGCCATTTTCCCTGGAAAATCCTGTTTATTATACCCTACTTTTTGAGACCCTCACAAGACTAAAGATTCTAAAAATCTTTCAACAATCTTTACTAGAATTGCAGAGGAGAACTCTTATTTGTTGTTCTTTTGTCTCTGAGGAACAGGAGTTGAACAGATATATTTTTTAAAAATTCCCCTTGCTGGAAATAAATAGCATTATCAAATGAAGTTTAGGTGATCTCAGGCACCCAGAGGCAGCAACACATGTGGCTGCTTTCAAGATCACTCTAAATCCCTGCTTCCTATCATTTGGACCCAACATTCCCTAGGTGCTCTTTGCAACTCTGCTCTGGGCAACGAGCACATCTATGTGGGCTGAATTTCATGCACAGGGTTCAAAGAGCCTGATTTTGCTTATCATAGAGGAAGAACACAGACAGCCAACTCTCTGCTCAGAGCATAAATGAATCCCCCTAATTAATTGATCAGAATGTGCTGTGGCTCCATAATTTTTCGCAGTCCTAAATGCAGACTTATTAACATGCATAATAGCCCTTTCACTTTCTTGCTGCCTCCAAGTTCTCCAGTGTTTTCTAGTAATTCTATCTTCATCCTCCATCGTTTCCAAGGTCCCCAGTCATGCCATGCTCTTCCATGCCTCTGTAGCTTTACAGCAGGTTATTCTTTCTATGTGAACTTCTTCTTGTACCATCTTCCCCCTCTCTAAGCTTTGCCTCTGTATGATGTCTCTGACTGATAACTAATATTGCATATCATTGCAAACCGTATAGCTCTAAATGATGACTAATATTATCGCATGACTGTTTACCTCAATTGTTAAATTCGACACAATTTTTCTGTGTAGCTAACATAACCAGGCACTATACTAATTTCTGTAAATATTGTCGTTTCATTCATTGATTCCACAAATATGTATTAAGTGCCTACTATGTGCCCAAAATTTCTAGATTCTGAGGATATGGTAGAGAACACAGAGACAAAGACCCTGTCACCACAAAACAAACCTTCTCATAGAGAAGATTAATAGCACATACGCAAATATAAAACTGTAATAGTAGATAGTAATGCATGCGATGGAGAAATAAAAAGCTAGGTGAGAAGATAGTTTTTAATCTCTCCCTTAAAGATCTAACAATGTGATGGGGAAATCAATTTATAAAAATTAAACCAGATGAAATATAGTGTTATTGGAAACTAGGATAATAAAGAAAACGAGATTAGAAGAACATAGACTTGTCATTGGATGAGAGGAATACGGAAGAGATTCTTGAGGAAGCTGAATTTTGAAGATGTGAAGAAGTTGACTAGATGGAAATGAGAGAAAAAGGCGCTCCAGGCCGTAGGACCAGCATAAAAAAAGGACATAGCACTATTTTCCAGCATGGAATGTGGGACTCTAAGCATAATCATATAAAGAGAACATTATTCATGAGACGAAGTGTAGCATCTTTTCAAATCTACAATGTCAGCATTTTGTGGCAGGACACGGCTTAATTTTCATGATATTCTTTGTAACCAGCCCTAAAATTAACATCTAAGTTGTTGAACATCTAACTTTGCATTTGAAAAATTATTGCTATTTTTTTTTCTATTTATAAAGCCTCAATTCAACCTGAAGGATGTTGATCCTCTTTAATTTTGAATATGCCACAGTCCGTCTCAGGAACTTCACTTGGGAATTTCTCCTTCCATAAGAATTTAATTAAATGTCCATTGCTCTCTGACTATATACTACTTTATGAACATATCTAGATAAGCAATACATCTCCATCTCTCTCTCTGAAGCTGGATTGCATACTGTTATTTAGAATGCATAAAAGGCACATTGCTTATTGTTCATTCCAACCTCATGTATCATTATTCAAATTTAACCAATGAGGAAACAGAGAATATAATCACAGTCATGTTGACAGGAATAATAGCTACGGTTTATTGAATAATTAGTATGTATTATATCCATTCTTCTAAGTACTTCATAAATATTCTCTCATTTAATGCTTACCACAATCATATCAGCCAAACATTATTATACCTGTTTTATAGATGAAGACACTGAACAGGTAACTTGTCCAGGGACATTGAGTCAGCAAACATTGAAGTGCAGAGTCAAACCCAATGCTGTACGGCCCCATCAACCATTCCTCTTTCAGTACAAGGGACCTCCTTGATGGTGAGAGAAGAAAAGGATGGGGAACAGGATTGCATCTGTCTTCCTATTAGTGCCTGTTTTTACATATACAAAGAGTAGGGAAATTTCTGCATCCTTAATAAATAGTAATGCTAAATCTTCAAAGTCAGCAGTAGAAAGTGTAGAGGACTAACTAACCCACACTGTCATGCCTCAGATTCATAGATTTACCATTTTTTGGAATCACGTTCTGATTTTTGCTGTCATGAGCTATTGATGTTTAGGAGATTCTGTTCTCTCATATTCTCACTCTCGATTTTCTTTTCTCTTGCATGCTCACTCCCTCATTGTTCTTATCTCTGACCTAGATCTTTGATTCAGAGGGCATACGTGTGAGAGATTAGAGAATAAAGTTAACATTTACTCGAGGATAGAGGATAACAAGAAAACAATAATGACATAGAGAGCTTCATCCGGCTTGTATGGCATGCTAATCCATGGACAACTTTTAGCCTAGTTTCTGTTCTGTCCTCCACATGGCATATGATTACTTCGCTTGAGAAAAATACTAAGTGGATCTCTCTTAGATGAATTCCAGGAAACAAAAAAAGGGAGATTGAATTCTATTTGTGTTTGTCTACATCCACAATCACAATTATAGCCAGTGGACTAGCTTGTATCCAGTGTGGTTGTTACCAAGAATGATTGCACCCTTCCATTATTTTCTCTCCTTCTTCATTCCTTTTTATGTTCATTTTTATCTTATCAGATTTAAATCCAATCAATGCTAATCTACCTAATTTATTCTTCTATACTTTTTATTCTAATTTATTCTTCTATACTTTCTTTTATATTTCTATAAGAAAACCACCCTAGATTATAATATAGTAACTACAATATCCATGAAGGCATCAGTAATAAAATGATGTTGTCATTAGATAATATACTAAATATTTGAATAAAGGAAACGATAAATGGATGAGGAAAGGAAAGAATGTATTGGTGGCTGAATGAATGGATAGCAGCTTGGCAGTCTGGAGTGCTTATGAAGCCATGGCTGCTGAATTGAAACTCATTCCTGACACGTATGCACCCCATCCAAGCACCTGGGTCACCTCCCTGTGCCAGGAGCCAGCCACAGGTGGAGCAGGCTTTCTGTGTAATCTTTTTAAGTGCTTTCTCATCTGCCAGCACCTACACTTGCTCCTGGTGTGAGCGGCCCCACCCTCTGGCTGTGATCATTTGCTTCCGGGCATGCTGTTTTTCTACTTGTCAAGTAGACCAACATTACTACACTTGCATAAAATGAATAATCAGCACTTTGAGGAGCCATTTTTTGCTCCTAAAATGAGTTTATTATGGGTTTATTTTTCATCGCCTATCAAACAGATGTTGCCTGCTCTCGGAGGAATTTTCTGCGCTTCCCAGTCACTCTGGCTGGGTGGATTGCCAGATGCTCAAGCGCTCTGCAGAGATGCTCATGAATGCCAGGGAGGTGAGTGAGTCTGCCTCGGCAATAGGAAAGGAAATCAAAGTGTTGCTGCCCATGGCGGGACAGGGGGTGTCTGTTGCTTCAAAATGGAAAAATGCAAACAAGTATAGAACAGATGCAGACAAGTTCCAACTGCTGTGGAAGCAGCTTGATGCAGTAGAAAGAACATCAGATTTGGAACCAGACCGACCTGGCTTGAAATCCCAAATGGGCCACTTGCAGTCTCTGTGAGTTTAACTCTTTGCTTCTTCTTTAAATTATAGATTTTAACACCCAAATCATGGAGTTGCTGTATGGACTAAGTATGTCCGTGGTGTATAATAGATTATTGATAAATATTAGCTGATCCACCCTTTTCTTAATCATTGTTAATCTGAAATGATTGGACTAAGCTATTTTTAATCACTGTTTGTTAACATATCCCAGGCAGATCTATTTATCCATCTCTCTCTCTCTATCAACTATCCATCCATCCATTTATAAAATTACCTTGTTATTTTAAATGGCTACAATTTATGGATCCCCATAATAAATACTAATTCATGAACAAATAAATCACTTCATTTTTTAATTTGTGTAAACATTGTCATGTTGAACATTTTCACAAACACACACACACACACACACACTCACATATCTCAGTGTACTTGTCTGCAAATTACTTTAGGAGAAATGTCCAGAACAGGATTTGCTGAGTACAAAGATTATACATTTACGGTTTATTTCATGTAGCCAGATTGTTTTTTTCTAAAAGATGTATCAGTTTACATTTCCACAAATAATATCTGACAACTATTTTCCTACAACCTAATAGACAGGGGGCATTAATGACACTTTTAAAATGGTCCCCTTTACATTATTTAGTTAGGTGCAAGAATGAATATCTTCAAATACTCTTTGGTGATTTGTCTTCTTTCCATTGTGAACTGCTTACTGAGTGGGTTGCAAGCAGAGCATCTTTTTTTATTTTTTTGATGAGGCGTGAGGTAGTTTGAAAACTAAGTTGGAAAGATGACTTCACAACTGTAGCAGAGAAAGTGAGTGCTCACCAAAAATCCATGTGAAACTACATTTCTCTACCTCTCTTGCAGTTGCATAGACTTAAAATTTTTTTTTGTTTTGTGTTTATTATAAAAAGAAGCAAACAAACAAGAGCAGAGAAAATATATTGGTACCATTTAAAGAGTAATAAAATGAATACTCTCACATTAAACATTCAGATTAAAATGAATTTTCTGAAATAATGACAAGAAAAAATTATGCAAAAATGTATAATTGATGCATTTTCCAGCTTTATTGAGGTATAATTGACAAGTAAAATTGTATATATTAATAGTGTACAATGTGATGATTTGACTTTGAGTGAGAAATGAACACATCAGATTAAGCCACTGAGATGTGTGGCAGCTATTCTTAATTACCTTTAAAACATAGTCAAGGTGAAGCTGCCAAAATCATGACTCAGTGATGAGAATGAGAGATTATCTTGGCTTAACCTAAGGCAGAATGATGGTATGTATATGTGTATTTATTTATATATGTACATGGTTGGTGTGTGTGTGTGTGTAAACAGTGTCACAGTGAACCCAGATTTATAACATCCTATTTGTAGATATTTCCATGGCATCACATAATCTTCTCTGTTCTCTGGGATTTCCTAGTCACAAAATAAGTAAACTCAAGGATTTTCCCTGGATGCCTGCTCTAGAATTTGAGCTATTCAAAAAATGCTATATAGACAAAGCGAAACCAAAGCAAACACATAAACAAAACACAAGGACTTCGGAACCACAAAGGCCCAGTTTCAAGTCCCAAGGCTGTTCTTAGAACCTATGAGATCTCTGATAAGCTCTTCATCTTTCTCTAAGCCCCCTTTTGCTCATTTGTAAATGGAGAATGGGGATTGCTCTCCTAAGATCTTTCTAAGAGTTAATTGAGCTAGTGGTTGTAAAGCCTAATATGAGGTCTTATATAACGGGCCTGTGCTCAGCATGAGAAGGGCCCTGTCCTCCTCTATACCTCATTTCAGCTACGGTGACTATTTCACATGATTTGGCCAATATGTGAGACAATTTTAACAGAAAAATAAAGAAATATGTCTTATAAAATTCGAAACATTGTAGAGTGATTTCCCTCTCCTTTTTAGTGATCTGTATGTCTATTAAGGGCATTTCTTTGTTCACACCACAAATACGGAGTTCCCACAGGTGATTTCTTTTGTTGAGGTTGCTTGGAGTAGACTTCTAGTCAGGAGATCTGGGTTTCAGCTCTAGTTCACACTTATCAGCTGATTAACTTTGCAAAGTCCACTTAATCTGCAAAATGGGGCAATAATAACCAAATCACAGCATTGTTGAGCGCAGCACATGAGAGCACGTGTGGTAATTTAACTGGCAAACTCAAAATGCCACTTAGGCAAGTGTATTTCTTTCTTAGCCAAGTTTACCTTTCTACTATTTTCTACTTTAAAGTTCTTTGTAGGGGAACATAAAGCTTCATGGTGTTTTTTTTTTTTTTTCATTGTAATCTCTCTTTCTTTTTGATTTATTTTGAATAGTGTATTTCTCCAGAGTAAATCACTAGTGTTCCCTGGTTTGCAAATACCAAACTATCCTCCAAACAGGATATTATTGTTCAGTGTAGAGATTTACTATTAACTTGGAGGGTTTTATTGTATATAATGGTTTTGTTCCCATTGTTTCTGATTATAAACATAACTCGCTCATTGTAGAATGAAAGATATTATACAATATAAGGAGAAAGAGTGAAAGCCCATAATCTAGGTATCATTGACATGTTTTTGCTTCCAATGCTTATTTGATATAGAAACCCACAATATATGTACATGCATGTACGTACACACATGTATATCTCATACATTCTAATAATACTGTTTGTACTGTTCTGCATTTTGTATTGTATTGTTAACAAATATTGCAGTGTGTACATGTATCTTTCTCAGGTTTAGTAGTTGTCATGGGTTGCTAATGCCCAGGGTTTCCCCACTAACAGCCAAGGGAACAGTGTAAACTAGAGTCATTGGAAACTCAATGAAATTAACAGTGTGCAGTGAAGAGGTCTGAGGCTAATACATCATGTTCTCCTCTTATGCTAGCACTGTTCTTTTAGAAGTCAGCTCTTCAGAATGCTTATTCCACTTGGAGACTATGGCTCTCCAACTCCTAAGTCTTGGGCACTAAAGACCAAGGTGGTGACTTGACCGTCACTCTGATAGTAACTCACTCTCATATCAAGGCAAAACTGAAGACCACCTATGACACCATCAATACACCACAGGAAAAAGAAGCTTCTCTGCAGAGCAAAGGTAAATGATCCCCAAGACGAGAGATTAGGGCACTGTACTCAAGAAAGCGATTAGTGTCTTTGTTCTCCCTGAAGTTCGTCTAATTTTTGTGCAGATACTGAATGTAACAGATGGAATATTAAGAAAGAGCAGAGAGGGTGCTGGCCTTGTGGCATAGTGGTTAAGTTTATGAACTCTGCTTCAGTGGCCTGGGGTTCACAATTTCAAATCCCGGGCACAGACCTACGTACTGCTTATCAAGCCATGCTGTGGTGGGCGTCCCACATATAAAATAGAGGAGGATGGGCACAGATGTTAGCCCAGGGCCAATCTTCCTCAGCAAAAAGAGGAGGATTGGCAACAGATGTTCACTCAGGGCTAATCTTCCTTACAATAAATAAATGAAATTTAAAAAGAAAGAAAGAAAAAAAGACCAGAGGAAAGGTTGCATGTAAAATTGTTCAGGTTTCACTCTAGTCTAGGATTTAAGCTAAAAAGTAAAAGAGACCCTCATGTGTCACAGCTCACAAGCTCCTCCAGCCAATCACATTATGAAAACAAAGAATCTTGGTTTTAATCCCCAATTATGATATTATTATTAATAATAACCAATATATTTAACACTTACTATTCATCCAGCCTCATTCTCAGCACTTCACATGTGTTAGTTACTCGATCCTCATTGGTACCCTGTGAAATAGGAACTGCTATTATCAACTTTATTTTAAAGATATGGCAAGTAATGCATACAGAGGCTATGTTCTGGGAGCCAGAATTTGAACATAGGTCATCTGGCTTCACGATCTGTGTTTGCCACTTCCTGAGAGAAACAGGCTATGCATTTTCCTAAAGCAAGTTCTGGGTCATTTGTCTCAAATCCTATTCAGTCTCTTTCTGGATATCTGACTGACTTACCTAATCACTCTTTTCCTTAATTTCCTCATCTTTAAATTCAGACAATAGCAGTTAGTATTAAAGCAGACAATATAGATAAAATACTTAGCACATTTCCCTGCACAAATAAAATGTTTGATAAATGATAGCTATGATTGTTATTATTTTTATTATTGTTATTGTGAAAAGATAGTTTGAAAAAGATAAGACTGATAAATAACCAGTCTGACTTCACAAGGAGGGATTTTAGAGCTGGTAAGTAGTCTTCACAATTATAAAACTGGAAGTTATATTCTTAGGGAACATAGAAATTAAACAAAGAATTCCTCTGTTCCTGTTAGATAAAGTGGAAAGTAGTTGCAGAATATACACATAGCGGTCATGTACCATTGGGACAGATTTTTATGTGTGTTGACTTTGGATGGAGTAACCTCAACAAAAGGAGGTCGTGGCTAAGTCTCAGAAATCCTCTTTGGTTTAGAGATCCAGTCAGTATTTCGAAGGAGGCCAACATTTTCTGGCATTCATATGTAGGTGCAAATTAATATCTAGAGTATAGTAAATGTGATGTAGTATATAGATAGAGAAAAGAAAGAAAAAATGAATAAATGCTTTTGTCTCCTCCAGGTATACACAGTTTTGAAAAGTTACTACACAGTAAAAATCACAACCTTAAAGATAACACAGGATTTTTATCCTCACCAACTTCCTGCTACCACATTAAGTAAAAGTGGTAACATCTGTTTTCCACGCAGGTAGCTAGCACTTCCCATGTAGGGCAATTGGATCCCCACCAGGTGAAAGATTCAGCTGCCTGGTATCTCTTTTTAAGTGCATCTTTATTCAAATCACGGTGTATGTAGAAATAAATTTGCTTACTTTCCATTTCTTACAAGTAAGACTTACTTCTTCTCTTCTTTTTTTCTGGGATCTAGCATGGATTAATAAATATATAGTATTTTTCCCAAATCAATTTTCCACTGATTTTTTTTTTTGAGGAAGATTAGCCCTGAGGAAACATCTGTTGCCGATCCTCCTCTTTTTGCTGAGGACGATTGGCCCTGGGCTAACATCCATGTCCATCTTCCTCTACTTTATATGTGGGACGCCTGCCACAGCATGGCTTGATAAGTGGTGCATAGGTCAGCACCCGGGATCTGAACCTGCGAACCGTGGGCCACTGAAGTGGAGTGTGTGAACTTAACCACTACACCACTGGGCCAGCTCCGTGATTTTTTTTGTGTGCAGGGGAAAATTTTTCTTTATTGAAATTTCCTTGGTCAACAGAAACCCATAAAATATCTTTAATACAATTATAGATTACATGTTATGTCATAAATGCATAATTTTATTGAAAATGTATCGAATGCCTAGTATTATGCTCATAACTTCATATATTTAGTGACATATCGTGTTCATAGGTTAATATTATCCCCCATAGAAATGAGGTATGAAGTAGTTTGTCCATTATAATGCTACTGATTTCTCACTGTACTCTTTTATTTCAACTCCCTATTCGATATATTTAACAGTAGCTTCAAAAGTGTTCCTCAGTGTTCTTCATTCCTTTGGAAGGTAGTTTACCACATGTTTGTTTTAAAGAATTCAGATATACAATTTTTAATTTGCACACAGGGCCCTTTCTGGGAGCTTGTCACCCAATAGGAGAGAGAGTCCTCATGTGTTAAGAAAACACATTCCATTTTCATTCCCTTTTCACTGCCCTTATTTTCATCATCAGTATGTCTACACTGAAATCCTTGCAGCAGAACAGAGATGTTCTAATTTTAACATCTGTTGCAATTGGATTGCTTATTCTAGGAGGTTTGAAATTTTCTTCTAAAGGAGAGAAATGTTCTTTTGGGGAGTTTGTGTTTTAGAGAGTGAATCAAGAAAGTTGGAGGACTTGGCATCATCTGAGAAATTACAATTATATAATATTCCAATTGGTCTTCTCGTCTCCATTGGCAGTTGCCCTCACACAATACACAATGGCTAGATTAAATTCCATGAAGCATGACTCTTGGCTGTCAATGGAATAATTTGGCAACAGGATAAATTTCAGTCACCTAAGGCTCATTCTAAAGGCATTTGAAATGTAAACACCTTCTAGTCCCTGCTCCCTTCTCTCTTTCCTAAATACTATATATCTAGAAAACTTGACTGTATGGTCTTCTATGTCCATATCCAACCTTACTTTCACTCACATATATTTGATTTTTTTGTAATACTAATCAGTTTATACTTCACTTTATTCAAAATTCTAGCTTATTTTCCATACTTGATTGAAAGCCTGTGACTATGGACTATATCTTTACATTATGTCTATGATCACCACATCTAAGTGGGATGAGAAGGTTGAGTAGCCAACTAGTATCGGGCATGACTGACCTATGAGTTAGATGCTGTGCTTATAGTCATTCTAAGCCTCAAAAACACCTATGATATAGTTATCTCTATTTTCTAGTAAGTACATGGAGGCTCTGGATGTTTAGTGCAACTTAGATATTGATCACAGGTTTGTTTGAACATTATGCCATAGTACTAGTAACAGTGGCATGAATATAGCAAGTGGTCAACTAAGATTTCTTGAATTAAGGAAAGAATGAGATTAATATATCAGTATACTTTTTATTTCTCCCTAACAATTGCATCATGAATTAAGTTTCAAGTTACCCAATATATGCCAAATCTGAAGGTGGGGAAACAGATTATTTCCAGCATTTCTCTTCTTTTATATTAATATAACTTTCTCCACCACTGAACCACCTTGGTTTTACAAGGCACAGGCAAGTAATAAAATCAGACTTCCACTAGAGTGAGGCTGCTTCCCTAATTGCAAATGTAAATGTTGCCAGGTGTTCAGCTCCCTTGTTCTAATAAATAAATAATTAGAAAACATGATTAATCTGAAGCTTCACTGCCTAGCTGTGCAGAGTGTTCTTGGAGAGCAATGTGGGGAATTGATTTGGAGGGCAGTATATGTGCTTAATGGTATGCTTCTGAGTGATCTGGGCAAAGAAAGCATCGCATGCCTGTGCAAAGCATGAGTGACCCACCTGGGGCCAGAGCAGAATTATAGACTCGGGAGAGACAAAGCTCCCCTTGATGACTAGAGGCAGGAGTTGGAAGAAACGTCACCTGAAATTGGCACGGTTTGATACAGTTAGGTTGTGTCCTGAGTCAACTGGATTTTGTACCCAAACCTGTCACTTCCAAGATATGTGGAATTTGGCAAGTTAGCTAGCTTCTCTTATTTTCTATTTCATCAGTTTTCTAATGATTGTAATAACTCCTGTCTCAACTGTAAATATTGAATGAGATTTTGAATGTGGAAATGCCTAGATTAGAAGAAGCCCTTCTTAAGTAGTAGTCATTTAGCCCTTATTTTCTTTATTTGCAAATTGGAAATCAAGTATATATTATTGTGTATATATACAGTATATATTATATCCCTTTTTGGAAAAATGCACGCTCATCAGTATATTAATGCCGTTTCAAAATTCCTGCAATAATGAAGCTTACATAATTTTACCCTAGTAATGCACAAACCTATTCTACCACAAGAACTTAAATGATGATTTTTCTAAATACATTTTGGGAAATATTGTCCTATCTTAAAGGAGGCTGTGATGAATATTTAAGATGCTATTCCTTTAAATAAACAGCTATGGCATTACTGAGTACATGATAGCAGCATCTTCTCCTTCTGCCAATCCAGAAATTTGGGGAAACAAATCAAGATCACCAGAGAAACAAAAGAAGCTATCAGTACAAAATTCTGCAAACTCACATTGGGTTTGATAATAACTTGTTGCCATCTGAATCCTCTGTTGAAGTCCTCTGATTTTGAGCTGGATTGTGACTTCATTTTGGAGTGAGGAGATGTTTTCAAGTTGAGATCCAAAATGAGAAGGGAATTTATGCACTGGTGCAACATGGAAGATTGTTTTTTAAAAAAGTGGCCAAATAATTCTTCGTATCCTTATATTTATAACCCTTGTGACATTGCTGTTCATTTCATCTAGAATTGGAATGCATTTCTTTAGCCTTTGAATCTGTTCTTTGCTATGTGACTCTGGAATGTGACAATGAAGTATTTAAAAATGGAATGCAAGCAGAACTTCTAAAATGTTTGCACATTGGAACTTATCCTCTCTTGCTTTGCATCCTCCCACCACCATGTGAACAAGCCTACACCGACTTGATGCAGGATAAAAATCATGTTCAGAGAGGAACCAGCTATCCCAATCATCCCAGATGTTCCTGCTGAGAAACAGGATGTGTGAGCAAGTCTAATCCCAGGAGAGTCAGTTCAAACCAGAAGAATCAGCTCGTTAAGCAATTGAATCATGGGAAATAATAAGTGGTTGTTCTTTTAAATCACTGAGTTTTGGGGTGGTTTCAGTGCTTCAACAGATAACTGATACAAGCAAATGGTCATGAACTCTTTGCAGGTAGGTATTAGTCGAGCTCACTTTTATAATGCCAGAGCCTGGTTAGAGGGCCTAGCACAACATCGTATCTCAAAATATATGGATTTATGTCTTGCCTCTATTTATAGACATCTAAACTGAAGCTCAGAAGTAGTAACTCATTTCCTGAATATAACACAGCTCATAAATGCCATTCACCAATCTAATTGTGGTCTCATCAGACTGAAAGATTTTTTTTCTACATTATGACATTCTACATTCTAATTTTGTCTGTGGAACTAAAATCTGGGGGCACAGCTTTTCTCCAAACCACAATGCTGGCCTCATATCCTGGATATCTATTATGTGCTCTACAATAAATAGTAACTAATCTTTCACAAGTTGAGGGCAATCAAATCAACCCCTCTGCTGATTGCGTTAGAGATGTTTGGAGGGATGACTTCTGAGTTATAAGTAATTCAAGACACCCACCATCTATTACATGGCAGACAATGTGCTGGAAAAGTAATTTAAATGCATCCAATGAAATTATCACTTCAGGAGATCTTGCTTATTATCATTCAATATACGGATGCCACCTACATATTTGTGCATCAAATAATTGACTTACAAATAAGTTTCACATCAGCTTTATTTAATTATTCCTCTTCAAATAAAGAAAGGTAATAAAGTAGACATCATTGTCTTTATCTGTTGGTCTTTTTTTCTTAGAGAATTTCTAAAGTATAGTAATAAATACTTTCATCATCACCATCATCATAATTGTAATCAATGTGTCTCCAATAGATCCAGTGGATTAAGGACTGTATCTGTTGTTAATAATAATTATATCCCCAAGGACAGTACAGAATAGGTGTGCAGAGTATTTGTTGAATGAATGAATGAATGAAACATGATTGTTATCACATCACTAACTCATTGTTGGTAATTGCATTTTTATTGATTTTATAATGTTTTAATGATTAAAACCCACATAAAGCAATTAGAGCTTAAATGAAAGCCCTCAGGAGTTTTTTAATTTAAGCAATAATAAAATAAATTTAGCATTTGAAGTAAATCAGACCCAGATAGATGAAACAATTTGCCCCAAATTATGCACTTTAGAATAGCACAGGGAAAATATGGACTCTGATTATCTGATTTATAGTCACAGAAACACAGAAAAAGCATATTTGTGATTGTTAAGGCAAATGTAATTTTATTGGGTAGAATATTGAAACCAATAGAAGATAATTGACAAGGAAGAAACTCATAGAAACTTAATAGAATAAGAAGAAATAGAACTTAAAGGATAAGAAGTTATCTATGAAAACAGGAACAGTGACTTTCCAGATAGAGAAAATGGGTTATGGAGAGAAGTTGAGATGGAGAAGATAACTCAGTTTAAATCTGCAAAAATCTAGTATGAGTAAAGATACAAAATGCTTTTATTTCTTTTAAAAAAATGGACATGAAATTCACATAAAATAAAATGAACTATTTTAAAGTATACAATGCACTGGCATTTTGGACATTCACAATGTTGTGTGACACCAGCACTATTAAATCCTTCAAAAATATTTTCATCACCCTAAAAGGAAACCCCTGCCTACTAAGTAGTCATTACCCATCCCCGCTATGCCTCAACAACTGACAATCACCAGTCTGCTTTCTGCCTCTATATAGGTTTGCCTATTCTGGATATTTCAAATAAATGGAATCATACTACATATGACCTTTTGTGCCTGGCTTCTTTCATTTAGCATGATATTTTGAGATTCAGTCAAGTTGTAGCATGTATCGGTAATGCATTGCTTCTCTGGCTGAATGATATTCCATTCTATGCATATATCACATTTTGTTTATCCAGTTATCTGTTGATGGACATTTGGGTTGTTTCCACCTTTTGACTACTGTAAATAGTGTTTCTATGAACACTTGTGGACAAGCATTTGTTTCAGTACCTATTTCCTACTCGTTGGAGGGGTATATATGTAGTATTGGAATTCTTGGGTTATACAATAATTCTGTATTTAAGTTTTTGAGAAAATGCCAAACTATTTTTTGTAGTGGCTACACCATTTTAAATTCCCACTAGGAATGTATGGGGGTTCCAGTTTCTCCATATACTTGCCAACGCTTCTTATTTTGCTTTTTTTTTTTTTTTGTGAGGAAGACCGACCCTGAGCTAACATCCGTCGCCAATCCTCCCCTTTTTGCTGAGGAAGACTGGCCCTGGGCTAACATCCGTGCCCATCTTCCTCCACTTTATATGGGACGCCGCCACGGCATGGCTGACAGGCAGTGCGTCAGCCCATTTTAGTGGGTGTGAATTGGGATCTCTTCGTGCTTTTGATTTGCATTTCCCTAATGGATAAGGATGTTGAGTACCTTTTTATGTGCTTGCTGGCCATTCATATATCTTCTTTTGAGAAACGGCTCTTCAAGTATGTTGACAGCTTTTCAATTGAGTTTTTTTGTGTTTTTGTCGTTGAGATGTAGGAGTTTTTCATATATTCTGGCTACTAGACACATCAGATATTTGCAAATTATTTTTCCCATTCTCAAAGTTGTCTTTTCACTTTCTAGGTAACGTCCTTTAATGCACAAATTTTTTAACTTTGATGAAATCCTATTAATCTACTTGTTGTTATTGCTGTTACTTGTGCTTTTGGTGTCACATCTAAGAATCCTTTGCCAACTTCAACGTCATGAAGTTTACCCCTATGTTTTCTCCTAAGAGTTTTAAATTTTAGCTCTTTCAGTTAGGTCTTTGATCCATTTTGAATTCACTTTTACATGTAGTGTAAAGTAGTGCTCCAAATTCATTCCTTTGCATGTGGAAGTCCAGTTGTCCCAGGATTACTTGCCGATGATATTATTCCTTTCCCATTGAATGGTCTTTGCACCCTTGTAGAAAATCAGTAGGCCATAGAGGTATAGGTTTATTTCTGGGTCTCAATTCTTTTGCATTGATCTGTATGACCACATTGTTTAGATCACTGTTGATTTGTAGTGAGTTTTGAAATCAAGAAGTATGAACCCTCCAACTTTGTTCTAATTTTCAGTATTATTTTGACCCCTTGGGGCTCCTTGAAGTTCCATATGAATTTGATTATAAGATTTTCCATTTCTGCTAAAAAAAGCCCATTCAAATTGTAATAGGAATTGTTTTGAATCTGTATATAGCTTTGTCTATTAATGCCATCTTAACAATATTAACTCTTGCAATACATAAACATGGAATGTCTTTCCATTCACTTAGGTCTTCTTTAATTTCTTTCAGTAATGTTTTTAGTTTTCACTGTATAAATCCTTCATCTCCTTGGATACATTTGTTCCTAGGTATGTTATTCTTTTGGATATAATTGTAAATGACCTTGTTTTCCTAATATCCTTTTTGTGTTTTTCATTGCTAGTGTGTAGAAATACAACTGATTTTTATGTGTTGATCTTGTATGCTGCAACTTTGCTGAATTTGTTGATTAGTGTTAATATTTTTATAGATTCTTTAGGATTTTCTATATATATAAGATCATGTCATCTGTAAGTAGGGGCAGTTTGAGTTCTACTTTTCCAATTTGGATTCCTCTTATTTGTTTTTCTGGTCTAACTGTTCTGAATAGAATTTCTAGTACAATTTTGAGTACAAATGTTAAAAGTGGCATCTTTGTCTTATTCCTGATCTTAGAGGAAAGGATTCCAGTCTTTCACCAGTATGGTTGATGCAGACTGGGAAAGATTTTGTTAAATGCCCCTTATCAGGCTGAAAAAGTTCCATTCTATCCTCAGTTTGTTATTTTTTTAAATCATGAAATAGTATTGGATTTTGTCAAATGCTTTTCCTGCATTAATTGAAATGATCTTGTGGGCTTTTTTCCCCTTTTTTCTTACTAGTTATGTGGTTTATTGCATTGATGGATTTTCCTTCGTTGAACCATGCTTGCATTCCTGGGATAAATCCCACTTGATCATTTTGTATATAGCTCTTCCTTGACTCATGATGGGGTTATGTCCCAATAAACCCATTGTAAGTTGAAAATATAAGTTGAAAATGCATTTAATACACCTAACCTACCAAACATCATAGCTTAGCGTAACCTACCTTAAACATGCTCAGCACTTACATTAGCCTACAGTTGGGCAAAATCATCTAACACAAAGTCTATTGCTTAATAAAATTTTGAATATCTCATGTAATTTATTGATGACTGTACTGAATGTGAAAAACAAATGGTTGTGTGTGTACAGAATGGTTGTACGTGCATCAGTTGTTTACCCTTTTGATCGCATGGCTGACTGGGAGCTGTAGCTTGCTGCTGCTGGCCAGCATCACAAGACAGGGACATATATTGCTAGCCCAGGAAAACATCAAAATTCAAAATTCAAAGTATAGTTTCTACTGACTACATATTGCTTTCACACCATCGTAAAGGCAAAAAATTGTAATCAAACCATCATAAGTTGGGGACAGTCTGTAATTCTTTTAATATGTTGTGTGATGAATATGAGGATTTCTGGACTGATCAAAGAAAAACACATGACCAGGAGGTTAAATCAACACACAGTGAACACATTTGGGTGGTACATTGACAGGTTGTATGAGAGAGGACGTTCCTAACAGCAGAAGCCTTCCAAGAGACAGCAGCATTGGGGTGAGCACCAAGATGGGGAAGAGGGCAAGGGAACTCCTGAGGGAGAAGGGAATAGGAGAGGCAACTTCAACAGCTAGGTTCTGTCACTTAGCAGCAAGGGAGGAATCTAGGGGTCAGAGAGCTCCGAGGTGTAGCAGTGGCTGGGAGTCTTTTATAGTTTCAGGTTTTGTCTTACATGTGACTAGAAGATGTTGGGAGCAATTTGTGGGTATATAAAACAGGCAGGCTTTAAGAACCAATTTTTGTTTCAAAAATTCTCTTTATTGTTTATTCTGTTCTCTATTTCATTGATTTTTGTCTGTGAGATTTGTTACTTCTTCCTTCTCCTGACTTTGGCTTTGGCTTGATCTTTTTTCATTAACTTATTTTGTAACGTTAGATTAATGATTTAAGATCTTTCTTCTTTTTTGATATAAGAATTGCAACTACAGCACTGCTTTCACTGCATGCCACAAATTTTGGTATTTTGTGTTTTCATTGTCATTTGTCTCAAATTATTTTCTAAATACTCTTGTGATTTCCTCTTTGCCCCATTGGTTGATGATGTGTGTCATTTAACTTCCATGTACTTGTGAATATATATACTTATTACTTATATATATATATACTTATATACCTATGTATACACACAGGTATATTCTTCCTTTCTTTATGTAAATACTAGATTCCAACCTATACAATTTTCCTTCTTTCTAAAGAACTTCTTTTAATATTTCTTGTGAGACAGATCTACTGGCAATAAATGCCCCTAATTTTTGTTTTTCTGAGACATTTTTACTTCTTTACTTTTAAAGGAGAATTTTGCAGGATATAGAATTCTAGGCTATTGAGTTTTTTTTTCTCAACATTTGAAATATTTCACTCCACTCATTTCCTGCTTGTATGGTTTCTAAGGAAAAGTGAAGTGAAACTTATCTTTGTTCCTCTATAGGTAAGGTTTGTTTTCCTCCCCTACCCCCCAGCTTCTTTCAGTGTTTTTTATTTATCTTTGATTTTCTGTAGTGTAAAAATGATATAACTAGGTTTTTGGAAATTTACCCTAATTTGTGTTCTCTGAGATTCCCGGATCTGTAGTTTGGTGTCTGAGATTAATTTGGGGAAAATATTCAGTCATTATTGTTTCAAACATTTTTTCTGTTCCTCTCTCTTTCTGATATTTCTATTTTACATCTTATATCTTTTGTAGTGGTTCTTGGATAGTCTGCCTATTTTTTTCTAGTTTTTTTTCTCTTTCCTTTTCAGTTTTGGAGGTTTCTATTGAGATATCCTGAAGCTCAGAGATTATTTGCTCAGCCATGTCCAGTCTACCATCAAGCCCATCAAAGGCATTCTTATTTTTGTCACAGTGTTTTTGATTTCTGGCATTTCTTTTTGATTATTTATTAGAGCTTCTATCTCTTTGCTTACGTGGCCCATGTGTTCTTGCATGCTGTCTATTTTATCTATTATAGGCCTTAGCATATTAATCATAGTTTTTTGTTTCTTTTATCCCTGGTTTAATAGTTCCAACATCCCTGCCATATCTGAGCCTGGTTCTGATACTTGCTCTATCTCTCCCAACTTTGTTTTGTGTGTTTTGGTATGTCTTGTAATTTTTTATTAATAGTTAGGCCTGATATACTGGGTAAAAGGAATTTCTGTAAATAGGCCTGTAGCAGTGTGGTGGTAAGGTATGGGGGGACAGGAAGCATTCTATAGTCCTATGGTTAGATCACAATCTTTTAGTGAACCTGTGCTTCTGGCCTATGAACTTCACACATGCTTCTCTCTTTTTTCCTTTTTAAGAGGGACAGGATGACTAGAGCAGACTGAAGTTGGGCATTTTCCTTCTCCCATTTGGAACATTAGAAGAAGCAGGAATTTGCTATTTCCTTTCCTTGTGTTGAAGGCTTAGACCTAACTGAAGATGGATATTTCCCTTCCCCCAGGCCAATTAGGCTCTGATCAAACCCCAGCAGGTTAGGCTGTGGTTAAATAGTTCCTCCTGAGGGCAGACCTTGTTAGGAAAAGATGTTCTGGTATATTTCAAATTGCTAGAAGCATGAAGGGATTCTTCTACAACATTCATTGTGAGAACCTAGTAGAGATGCAGGAAGGAAAACACAAAAGTGCGGGGGCATCCCAATGAAGTTTTTAACTCTCTGAGCTGTCTGCACTGAGCCTCTAGCAATTCATCAATTAGAGTTCAGGTTTCCCTACCTCTGCACTATTTCCTGCAGTGATTGCCGCTCTGGTAAGTTGTGATTCTGTTATCCTTGTTTGCCTTGTGACCTCAATTCTCTTATGTACCTAAGAAAAGCTGCTGGTTTTTCAGTTTGTTCAGCCTTTTACTTGTTAGTAGGAATAGAGCGGCAACTTCCAAGCTTCTTACGTATCTATCCAGAAACTGGAAGTTTTTGTCCATTTTTCAGTTGAGTTATTCATTTCTCTCACTGTTGAATTTTAAGAGTTCTTGGTATATTTTGGATAACAGTTTTTATCAAATATGTCTTTTGTAAATATTTTCTTCCAGGCTGTGCCTTGCCTTCTCATTCTCTTGAAAGGGTCTATCGTAGAGCATAAATTTTTAATTTTAATGAAATCTAGCTTATCAATTTATATATTTCATGGATCATGCCTGAGGTGTTGTATCTAAAAAGTCATTGTAAAATCCAACAAAATAGATTTTATCCTGTTTTATCTTCTAAGGGTTTTATAGTTTTGGGTTTCACACTTAGTTCTGTGACCCACTTTGAGTTAACTTTTGAGATGAGTGTATAGTCTGTGTCTAGATTCATTTTTTTAATGTAAATGTCCAGTTTGTCCAGGCCCATTTGTTCAAAAGACTCCCTTTGCTCCATTATCTTGTTCTTGCCCCTTTGTCAAAAATCAGTTTTCTATATTTATGTGATTCTATTTCTGGGCTCTGTATTATGTTCCATGGATCTATTTGTCTAATCTTTCATCACTATCTCAATGTTTAATTATTGTAGCTTTATAGTAAGTCTTGAAGTTGGGTAGTGTCAGCCATCTGATTTTGTTTTTCTATTTCAATATTGTGTTGGCTATTCTGGATCTTTTGCCTTTCCATATAAACCTTAAAATCAGTTCATTGATATCCACAAAATAAGTTGTTGGGATTTCGATTGTATTGCATTGAACCTATGAATCAAGTTAGTAAGAAATGATATCTTGACAATATTGAGTCTTCCAGTCTATGAACATGGAATATCTCTCTATTTATTTAGATCTTTAATTTCTTTCATCAAATTTAGTAGTTTTCCTCAAATAAATCTTATGCATATTTTGTTACATTTATACCAAGGTATTTCAATTTTGATTGAGTTCAGTTTTCATTGAATTTCTTGGATATGTAGATTTGTGTCTTTTATTAAATTTGGGACTTTTTGGCATTATTTCTGCAAATATTCTTTCTGTCTCTTTCAATTTCTTATCCTCTCCTGGGACCCCCATTATGTGTATATTGGTACACTTGCTCTTGTACCACTAGTCTCATAGGTTCTGTTCATTTTACAACATTCTTTCTTTCATTCCATTCCTCACTTATTTTCAACTGACCTATCTTCAAGCTCACAAAGTCTTTCTTTTACCTACTAAAAGTATGCTATTTAAACCCTCTAGTGAAAGTGAATTTTCATTTCAGTTGTTGTACTTTACAGCTTCAGAATTTGTTTGGTTTCTTTTTATAATTTCTATATCTTTATTGATAGTTTCTATTTATTGAGGCATCATTCTTCTTGTTTCCTTTATCTCTTTACCCATGGTTTCCTTTAGTTCTTTCAGCACTTGCAAGATACTTGCTTCAAAGTCTTTGCTTAATAAGTCTAATGCCTATGCTTCCTCTGGGGCAGTTTCTGTTTATTTCTCCTGTGATTGGAACATACTTTCTTACCATTGCATGTTTCATAATTTGTTATTGAAACTTGAAACTTTTGATCTTATAATGTGGTAAGTCTAGAAATCATATGCTTCTCCTTCCTTGGGGTTTGTTTTTTGTGGCTTATTATTTGGTTGTAGTTGTTTTCTGACTGTGACTTTTTAAAATTATTACTTTTAAATTTCTGTATTCTTTGTTGTATGTGGTCTTTAAAGTCTCTCTTCCTTTAGTTTGTGTTTTGCTAGTGTTTTGATAGAGAATTCCTTGAATGCCTGGAGTCAAAAGAACAAAGTAAGTGAGAGCAAAAAGGAATGAGTAGATAGAAAAATAGATACACACATACATAAATCTCTCCCAGTCTTTGCAGACTGGCTTTGTGGTGAGGCAATTCTTCACTGCTTAGGCCATTTGTAACTCAGCCGTAGCCCTCACTTGCTGCGTGTTCTGAGCATAAGATCAACCAGAGGTAAAAGCTCATGGTCTTCTCAGGTCTTTTCTGAGCATGTGTCTTGCCTTAGGTATGCATATTGCCTTCTAAATTCCCTGACATATGTGTGTGATTTTCAATGGCCTGATTTCTAAAGAAAATCTCTCCCAGCTTTCAGTGCAGCTACTGTTTAGCTCTGTCGTAATATTTTGCCTCAAGTGACAATGGGTTGTTATCTTGCCTTACAATGTTTTCAAGGACTTCTCTCTGCCTTGCCTCTTTTCTAACCTGAGAGAGGTATGAGTTAGTTTTTTTTTTTAAATAATGATTTTGAGGGCAAAATTGTGTAAGGAAAATGATTTAGGTTCCACATATGACAGAGTATAATCTTAGTAAAAATGTGCAAGTGACTCATTTGGAAGCTGAAGCTATGTTCATTGTCAATTATGTGGAAGTGTTCATCGTTGTCACAAAAATGCTGCATAATGAGTTAACACATAAACTCACTGGCGTATAATAAGAACTTGTTACTTGCTTGTATATGTGGAGGTCAGCTTGTGTGGCTCTGCTCCATATACCTCATTCTATGGCTCAGGTTGGAGGAGCAGCAGCTACTTAAGATATTTTTTAAGGAAGTAAAGGTTCAACAGGACAAGTTAAAATGCACACATAAATTTCATGTTTCTGTTAACATTTCACTGGTCTAAGCAAGTCACATGGCCAAGCCTAGATTCTCAGCTGGTTGGTATACTCTACACTGTGAGAACAAGGCAAGGGTATGGATTTATAATATTTCTAAGGAAGCTTTAGATAGTATTTAACATCCAAATCTGAAGTTTTATCAATTATGACTTTCAGATTAAATATCATTTTAGCAAGGAATATTCACATGCCTCATCAAGAAAACTAACATTCCTTGACTATTATGTACTCACAAATGCAATTTACATTTAGTGTAGGCTGTCACTGTTCTCCTCAATAGCTGTGCAGGCAGATATTTTACTGCTCTTTCTCAGATGGGAAAACTGAAACAAAATAATTTTAAATAACCTATCCAGAGAAATAAAATAGTCATCATATTTAGCTCACCATGTGTCAGGCAATGGTATAAATTTTTATATGGACTAACTCATTTAATATGTCTTAAGTTTTCTTAAAGTCAAGAACCTTTATTCCCTTTGTTTGACAGATAGAGAAATTGAGGCATAGAGAAGGTAAGTGCCTTGCCTAAGATTACTTAGGTAGCAAATGAGTGAGCCAATATTTAAACACAGGCAATGTGGCTACAGAATATAAGTTTGCAAACATAGTGCAAAAGGTAGATTAGTCAAGTCTCAAACATATTTACCTTACTTAAAACCAAAGCAAGGAGAAAAATGTTACCAGGACTGGAGGTAATTTTTATTTCATGTTTCTGTATGGGTGGAAAATCCACAGAAAGAGATAAAACAAATATAATGCCTTCTAAAATATCTCAATTCTTTGAGGATTTAAAGGAAGTTCAAGAATATGATTGTGAAAAAAAAGCAGCCAAAAAATCAAAATGCTTATGCCCTTCATCTCTTGGTTTCAAAATGATGAAGTTCATCTACAATTTTTTTTTCTCTTTTCTCTTTTAAAATAATGTAATGGATTGGTAGTTCCCTGCTGTATTGTTCAGTGTATGAAAGTGCCATTTACTGATCTCTGGAGCCCGAGTAGAAAATCTCCCATTTAACTTGAGGCTTGGAATCAGTGCCTGGTTTTTACACTGGATACGTGCTGTGATTGACACCTGTAAGTGCAGAGGTTGCAGCAGCGTATATGAGAGGCGCCAGGAGTCCTGAGCAATATCATCAGACTTCTTCCATGTTCATGGCATTTGGAGACTGGATAATATATATATGTACACAATTTTGAATTTTGGAAAGATCTTAGAGGCAGGACTCAATCTGATAATCTTTTCTGCCAGTCATATTGATGAATGCATTGCCATAATGAACAAAATGTGAAATGTCAAAACAGCATGGAGATTTTGTATTAAGCATTTCTCCTTGCCAGCCAAAATGTTGTACTTCCCTGAATAATGATGATGATGATATGCTAATAGCAACAACGTTAATGGTAACATTTTACTAGGCATGCTATATGAAATATATCTTGTAATATCACAACTCATTAATTTATGATCAATATTCCTTTGTGTGTGTGTGTGAGGAAGATTAGCCCTGAGCTAACATCCTTCACCAATCCTCCTCTTTTTGCTGAGGAAGATTGGCCCTGGGCTAGCATCCATGCCCATCTTCCTCTACTTTATACATGGGACGCCTGCCACAGCATGGCTTGATAAGTGGTGCATAGGTCCGTGCATGGGATCCGAACCTGCAGACCCTGGGCCGCCAAAGTGGAGTGTGTGAACTCAACCACTATGCCACCGAGTGGGCCACGATAGTCCCTTTTTACTGATGAGAAAACTATGCCCAAGAATGACTTTGCTGAAGACATGCAGCTAGCAAATATTTATCAAGGTCCAGAAAGCCAAGCTTAAGTAGACTTGCTCTACTGTACTAGGCCACACCCTACAGTTTAGCCATACCCTCCTGGGGTTGGCACAAGCTATTTTCTCTGCTGGTTAAAGTCGTCTTTCACCTCCCTTCCCCTTTCATTCCCACCAGCAATTTAAACACTATGTCTAATAGGTGTCTCAAGTTGCAATAGACCGGGTTACCTGTTCCATTTACCTGTTAAATTTTCTGAGATTCCCCGCAAGATGTAAATTCCTTGAGAGCAGAGGTTGCTCCATTGTAAATTCTGTGCATGACAAGTATTTGGTGAATAAATTATTGTCATGGGTTTATGATGGCAGCTGTTACATAATAAATCCTAGCCATGATCCGGGTGGCTAATATACTCATCTCTAATCCTCATAATAGTTCTGGAAGAGAAGGATATTAGAAAATTATTTTTATTGCTATTACTACTACTACAACTATTGTTATTATTGACATTTACAAATGAGGAAGTAGAATCTCAGAGGTTTAAGTAGCTGGTTCTCACTCACACTGCTAATAATTGGCAAAGTTAGGACAGATTTTGTGACGGTAACTTGGTCCCCTGTGGAAGTAGCTTTTGGACTCGACATATTAATGTCAAGTGATTAAGCCGTGATGCCGTTTAATTTTGCTTGAGTTGCTTCTGTTGCCATCCATCTTTTTTAGCCCTAAGTTAGTGCTGTTGGGACAAAAAAAGAGAAAATCTCTACTGGTACAGGAGCCTTTGTGAAAGCATTCTACTCTTTCATCTCCTCCTGGAGTCTCCTATTTTGCATAATTGTTTTGACTCTGCTGTCTCTATTGAATCTCTCTCTCTCTTCCTAAAGTTCAAGAACAGAGCAGATGCCCATGTGCACACTCCATTCAGGAGTGGCCCTTGGCCACCTCATTTCTTGGTGACTTTTGTTTTGCTCATCTGTTCAGGAAGCTTGGCTTTACAAGGGCTCATTTGCTGGTTAATTGCATTCTCATATCCTCTAAGAAGGTTGGCACACCTGCTCTCCACTTCACCGTCTCTTTTGATCTCTCTAGAAATATCCAACGTTGATTATGTGAAAATCTTCTGTAACTGGAATACGTGCCTGGAAAGCAACTAAAAACCTTCTTTGTGACTATTTTGACCTGAAAGAGAGGCTATTTTAGGGTTCGTGTGTAGTGACTACAAGGAAAAAACTAGACCTTCTTGTCTCTGTGTGTCATCCAGTTCAGGAGGTAGAATTTGATTCACCTGATGTTTGGAAGACGTTAAACAGATGTGAGTTGCACAGTTAACACACTTTCAAATATAATTTTTTAAACACTGATCTACTATTAATTTTCTGTTTTCTAAGCAATCATGTATTATTGTTGGGAAATTAAGGGGAGAAAAAAGGAAATATGTACTAAAGGGGAAAGACAAAACAAAACAAATGAAAATGGAAAAAATATATCCTCATAAACTAATCAACATTGTCTTCAGAATATTCACCATTTGTAGCAAGATTCGTTTCAAAGACGGAATAATCTATTTCTTGACTTCTCACGACTTTTACATAAACTCCTCTAATGGCACTTACTCTTTCCACTTTGTGTTCTAACTGTTCCTGTCCATGTCCTCTCACCTTTCATTTCGCCCTGCATGCCCACTAGACAAGTATTCCTTTTAGGGCAAATCATGTATCTTTCTTTATTATATGTTTTTAAAATCATTTCATGTCCCCCATCACAGGGCCTGGAACTAAGTGGAATCCCAATAATTGTTGAGGAACAAATGAATAAATATGCATTTGCGAAGGATTACATATACATTCATTCATTTATTAATTCATCAAGACATCTTGAATATCTATTATGCAGGAGTACTATACTAGATATTAAAAATGGAGGTTGAGAGTGATAAAATAAAATGTTACCAAGACTTGTCGAAGCCTTTACATTGCCATCACTTAAATTCCTCATTATTGTTCATATCCAGTTAGGGAAACAATAGCTTCATATATAAATTGCCTTCCGAATTACAACCTGTAGGTGGTAACAACTAGAACAGGTAGAATGACATTTCTGTGAGGGTTGTCATACCACTTGGTAAGTAGCCAATGAAAAATATCTTTTTTCTCATGAGGTGAAGCATAGATGTGTTAATGAAGGAGAAGTAAATGTTTTAACTGCACCATCTGGAGAACACTTATAAAGTGATATGCTTTTATAACTTTGGTGTTTTTCCCATCCTTTGAAAAAGAGGGCTCAAAATATCCATCAAATCATAACACTCAATCATTAGAAAGGACATTGGAAGTTAATACTCCGATGATATTTGAATCCCTACTACACATATACTCAAGCACTCCAATAACAGTTGAACCACTGACCTGTGACTCATCCTGTTCTGGATTGTGTCAGCTTCTTTGAGAAACTTGGTTTCCTTAGAAGAATGATATGAAGACAAGATGGATGTTTTCTTAGACTTTGGATATCCTGGTCATTCAAAGAGCTCCAGGATTCTACTTCTACCCCAACTCACTTTTGCTAAATTTCATTCAAGTGTTTTTAAAAAGAAGAGACTTTTTTGGCTGGCCACAAGATTTTCCAGCCGGCAACAGAGATCTTATTTTATTCAAGCTCCTTTATAGTTTACTGAAATAATTTCACTATCAGTGGGAACTTTCATTTCCAATTTCAAATTAGGCAGATTTCTGATAAGGTGACTATCCAAAGCCATTGAAGTATTAGTTGTTATTTCACTAAGATAAATCTTATTTTCAGTCCAGAAGTAATGAATCTTTTTTCCCTCTCATGTTCTTTTAGAGTCTCTAATTAGGCCATCTGTTTCAAAATTAGTCAGCCGTTGGGAATGGATCTAGTTTTATTTGTGTTTACTTGTCTGTTTGTTTTATTTTTACCAATGACATTTTTAATATGGCTTCCTGCTTGTGGTAACCTGGGATCATTTATTTGTCTTCCAAATGGAAATATTTTATTTAATTACTATTCTCCACAGCCATTCAGGTGAAAATATGAGTCTTCTATTTTTCTTTCAAAGCAAAACTCTTTGTAAGAGTGTCAAATATATTCTATGGGAAAGAGAAGAAAGGAGACCAGAGGCCTCGTACGTATGTACCATCAAGTGGGTATAAATGACAGAACACAGTAAATCTTAGCCTTTTTTGAATGGACTAATTCTCTGCCTTGTTTAAAAGTCATCTTGTTCCTCCTCTTATTCAAATACTATACAGAGAAAGTTTAAAAGTTACTTAACATGGCTATATATTTATATCTATCCCATGTGTAGCTGAAAGAGTTTGAGACTGGGATTCATGAGGCGGGAGGGTTATGCGTGCTTCATAGTAACTGCCTGAACTTGGGCAAGTCAGTTACTCTTCATCCTTAATTTCTCTATAAAGACAGGTAATGGGTACATGGGTTTTCATTGAATTCTTCTATTTAACCTAGTGTACCCATATGGTTTCTCAGGGTTGTTTTAAGCATTATATGAGATTAAGTTAAATAAAAAAACAACTCTGCAAAAGTGAAATTTTATCAGTTAAAAACCAGGAGTCTCTTTTGTACATAGTAACTCAAAACTTTTCAGATTTCCTTCCATTGTGTGCAAGGGAAAACATCCTATTGTCATCCGAAAAAACAGGGTTTTTCTTCCTCTAATTAAGTAGTATAAAAATTAGTCAAAATTTCTTGTGAAAGTGGGTACTAGATTTATTTTTGGAGCCTTGTAAAATACAAGGCCTGTAGGCTATGACCATTTGCCTTTTTTATCTCTAGTTCTTCTTTTTTTCCTCAATGAACATCCCCAAATCTGGCTGTTGGAAGAACTGTATCCATTCATTGTGATACCTAGACTGTCAATTGCCTTAAAACCTGGATTGGTCTGAATAAATGGGTTTATCTTTGCAGATGGTACTAATGTCAAAGTTTGAAAAATGCTTTCAGGTATGAGCTCTTCATATAAATAGGATAAGAAAATAATTTTGTCGTGTTTGCATTTAGGCTACCTTTGTCAGTGTTTTTTCCCTCACTCTCTCCCATTATATGGTTTTCTATAGTCATAGGTTCTCTACTTTGTAGATGTGGGTATTCTTGTTTCTCAGAAGTCTATTGGTTAAATATTTTAGTTAATATGCATAGAGACTTTCATAGGTGGGACCGAAGATATTTTATTATACATGAAATAGACAGAAGAGCTCAAAGAAAACTCATGTATCCCTTACCAGGTAGTTAAGAATATTTTGCCAATCCAATACATATTTTCCTTCTTCTTCCCAGAAAGAATATGCTTCCCTATTCACTAGCTCTTTCAGGCCGTTATGTTATAATCAAAGAAAAGACATAAAATGGCAGGGAATTTATCTTGGATATTATCAGGCTGATATAACAATAAAGCACTTCTTTAAAGGGCAAAGAGAATGGTGGCGGTATTACAACCTTATGTGTTTGTCAAAACACTGAAAAGGGTGAATTTTACTACACGTAAGTTATACTTCAATAATCTATCTTTAAATAGAATGTAAAAGAGGAGAGAAGAGGCAGAGAGCGAGTGGCACCAGATGTGTGTATGCATGTGAGAACACGGTCGGTTTAATACTGTTTATTTGCATGGTGCCCAGTTATGCTCCTAATTGACATCCTCTTGGACCACAAATTACTCTTGGAATGAGCAAGGCAAGCTGCTCTGCTCAGATGTAACCTGACTGTACTTTAGCTACACCAGAGCTTTCTGCTCCAAAGAGCTTCTTTGGTACTAGAGTTTTGGACACATGCAGGCTTTCACTGGGCATTTAAATTCTTATTAACGTGGAAACACAGGACCTTTAACTACCCATGTGACAAGCCTGGACCAAAGAGGGATAATAGTTTTTGAATAAACATGTATAACTTCCAGCTATCAGGAGGATGAAGCTCATTGCTTCTCAAAGGGTTTCAAGGGAATGTGATCCCCAATTGCCAACAACACTAAACAGCTCCATGATGCCCCTTTATGTTGGTTCTTCTCTCCTCACCTGCCTCACACTTTCAGTCACCCACTCTCCTTCCCTGACATAGTTTTCCCACATCAATTATCTTCATGCAAGCCTTGACTGAGATTCTTCTTTCTAAAGGATAACACAGTCTACGGCAGAGAGGGTGAGATATTAACATGCAGTGGGAACTAATTATGTCCTCATACTCTTCCTGAAATGTATATGCATTATTTAATCAATTTCCACATTATTATGAGGTAAAGTTATTATTCCTACTTATCAAATTTAGCAATTGAGGTTCATATTTCTCAAAGACCATGATTATTAATTGTTTGATCCTTCTGACTTGAAGCTCACTATTTTTCTGCAAAAACAAATTGTTTCAGATGCACGTAGATCTTCTACTCAACCAGTAGATTGCTCTTAATCTGGCAATTATGCCTCTTTCTTTAAGAACAAGTGTATTTGGAGTAGACATTGATTTTAAAAAGTAGATTAAAATTTATTGTCCTACTCCACCTCTCCCAATAGAATGCAAGCATGTACAATTATCCCATGATTTCTCATATTGGTGGGATGAGTACATATGTTATTGCTCCCAATAGTTCCTGGAGACAACT
This sequence comes from Tapirus indicus, assembly GCA_031878705.1. NCBI lineage: Eukaryota > Metazoa > Chordata > Mammalia > Perissodactyla > Tapiridae > Tapirus > Tapirus indicus. The sequence continues at coordinate 22,056,668 of CM062927.1, read as the reverse complement.
TGTCTTAATAATAATAGGATATCCTTTGTTAGATTCCTACTTTAGTCTTAGCAGTGAGCAAGATTACCAATATATATCAGCCTATAGCCTATTATCTTCTAAAATATTGAAAATCCCAATTAATATATGGGGTATTCCAAGCCTGAGAGAAAAGTGATTTATTAAAGGCCTCCATTGCTAATAATTTACAAAGTAGGGAAGCAGTGCCAAGTCTATCTGGCCCAAATCCTATGGTCTTTCCAAGTTTTGAAAATGTACCTAATATGAATCAACTATGACAACATTTGAAGCCAACTATTAGGAAAGCTATCCCCAATACTGATTTTACCTTTTTCTGAGATGAAAATTCTGTAATGTTACAAAAGTAAGAACTTGCAATAACAAGTTAATATTCCAAATTATTGGTATTGAAAATAAATTTAGCATTACTATATTTATCTCAAAATTATCCTATTTTTGTTTGTTCATTAACATTCCAAAATGAAACTAATTATGGTGCAAATAAAAATCTTACCATAGCCAAAAATATCTCTTCTTAGGCCCCATAAAGAGAATAATGAGAGCTGGAGTTCCTCTTTTCTTACTTAATAAGTGTGTCACTTAACAACGTCCTCAATCTTGTACAGCACTTTAGGGATTTCAAAGAACTTTCACATAATAATTTGAGTCTCATAACAATCCTACATCACTGGCACTGAAGGGGTTGTTATTTCCATTTTACAGATGAAGAAATGGATCCTCATATAAGCTATGGGATTTGTCAAAGAATATGTGTATATTCAGACCTGGAAATTTTGTTCAGTTTACTCCAAATAGCAGTGATATATATTACCTCCATACGTTGAAAATTAGAAAATTGGTCAATCAGTCTATCACCAATTATTGGCATAGCTGTGGCTGGCTTTTTGTGTCAACGGCTATTGTTTGATTTGCTAGACAATTTCACTAGCAGGGATTGATGAATCCTCACCAATATAGTTCAATGGTTAAGGGAAAAATGTCAGAACTGTGGATGGTAGTGGGAATTTAAAAATGCAGATGTGTGGGATCGTAAAGGAAACAGCTAATGTGTGGAATTCATAAGTGTCTCATCAAACAGGTTGAACACAGGATCTATAACACTCAAAATCAGACAAGCAAGAGTAGGAAGTCCAAATCATGGTCATATGAAGACGTGTTCTAGTATTAGAGGAAAAGGGGCAGGTTCCAACTTTCTGTTAAAAGAAAATGAAGAGACTATCAGGATTCTCTCCGGGCAGACCGATTTCAGTTCCAATAACATCATCCTAACCATGATCACAATAATCAATAATTGAATACTTATTTTGAACTAGGTAAATAACTAAACATATCGTGTACATCAGACCCTTTAATGCCCCCAGCCACCTACACATTAACTTTCAATATCTCTCAACATTTTCCATAGCGTATGTTCTGTACTTCCTATGTCATAGACTCATTGAGGTAGACGACTATGTGTTACATCATCAAGTTACAGTTAAGGCCACAGAAGTTAAGAATGGTTATGGAACATTTTCAAGTTGATTCTGTTTCTAAGAGGCAAACAAGGACTCAAAGCTATATTCTTAAGTAATGTACCATGCTGTCTCTTGACACAGAGAACTAGAGAATTCAGTTATACACAAAAGCAGCACCACCATAATCTTTCAGGGTGGGTCTCCACAACTTGTGTACACAATGAGTTATGTAATTAATTGTGCAGTTGTGATGTCCTGCCTTAAAAGAGAATACCAGGTACTGCACCAAGACAATGATTTCAATTCCAGACTCACCTCACCCACTTTCGTCTACCCCCACCAGGCACAATATAGAAGGAATTAATAAACTACCCCGTACACTTGTCATGATTTTTCTTAGAATTTCAGTATGGTTGAAGTCCTGAGGTAGAGAATTAATATCTAAAGTCTAGTAAAACCTGGGTGAACCAATTGCTGGTTTTCTAAATATGACATGCTTTCAAGTAGTGAAGAAAAACGATTTCTTTGGTTTTCCATAAAGCTTCTCAATTTAGTAGGCAACGTGAGAAATTAAAGCCTGAGTTATTTAGCCTCTTTTATATAATATTCATTAAGATTTTAAGTGCCCATGATAGATTTCTTTGTTAGCATTTTTCATTATCCTTTCTTGATGGTCATTCTTCATTCAGTTTTCAATCTGTGTGACAGTCCTTGCAGCTAAGGCAATTTGAATTAAATTTGCAAGCAAGATCTGTTAGGATGTGTGTTTGTGAATTGCTATCAACTTGTTTTATTATGATCAAGACATTTTCCATCCACTCTATTCCTTTATCCACTAATTTAGTGAGTTTATCAAAAAAGCAATCAAGTTTGTCTGGCATAACGTGTTCTTTATAAATTTAGCATGGCCCCAGAAAATGTAATCTGCTATTTATTAACAAAGCAGGCAAGAGAAGCACAAGCGTTTTTTTAAAACACACTCCTCCAGGGGACCTTTGCAGAGACTGATTCATGGTTTGAAAGAGGAATCATGGCCTGTTTTCTTTAAATGGGTAGAGCCCCTGAGGCAAGGGGTAAGTCTCTTGAAACTCACATAGAAATCTCAATTTTTGAAATTGGATAGATTTACAAGGAACTATATCCCTACTGTGAAATCAAGGGCTTTGAAGTACCATGGATATGGCATCTGAAATTCTGCAAGCCAGTCAGAGCAGAAACTCACAGTCAGTCTTGCTAAAACTCTAGGGCCCAGAAAGGTCCTGCCATCTGCCACGCGTTTTAAGTATTAACCTCTTGATTGGCTTCATCATAATTTTTTTCTGGACCTATTTAGTTCATTTTCCTTAAAAAATAATCTAATTTTGTTAAGTGAATTTTGAAATCCCCCTTTTCTTCTCTTTGTTTTAGAATAAGGAAGGGCATAGTAAATAAATGCAATAAATAAAGGATTTTGAAAACTCCTGGTAAATCAAGTAGGTCTATATGTAGATTAAATTAAATGTTTTGTATGAAAGAAACTGCAAAATTTAAGTACTCTTTCTTTAAATTTAGCCAGTGGTTGGATTATTTGTTTAAAATGCAAAATTTATAGTTTCATCCCATAGATTGTGATTCAGCAAGTTAAGAAATGGTAATCTTTCTTTTAAAAACATCTCTTCAGCTGAATTTGATAAAGATGACCCTAAGGCTACATTGTTAGGAAAACAAAAATAAAAACAAAAACTTGTTTTAAAGTACTATTGAGTTGGAAGAAACTATTAATTATAATTATTTAATTTTAATTTTAGAATTAACGATTCTAAATATCATCTATGTGTTCACTCAAATACACACACACACACACACACACACACACACACATATGTATGTATTGACCATATCTTCCTTCCTGCTGTGGTAATGCAATTGTTAATAATTTATAAAGAGTCCTGGGATACCCTATTAAGACTGTGACATGCCTGGCAGTGATGCACAACACTTCCACTATCATTCTTGTGTCCAGAACCCAGTCACATGGCTCTAACTTAATTTCAATGGAAAATATGATATATAATCTTCCCTTGAGCCTGGGAAGAAGATTGGTGAGTAATTCCTCCCACTGTCCACCAATGTCCTGAAATAAACTAGATCTATACATCCCTAAGAGTAAGATCTAACTCACTCTCTGATTATGAAGGAAAACATAGAATAACTACAGAATCATGGAATATTGTCCTTGCAATACCCTTTAGACATAATCTGGTCAGATGTCAACATTTTAATAATAAGAATATTTTCCTATACTCTGGAGCCCAAGTGTGGAAAAATAATCAATTAATACTCATGGAGTTAACTTATGGAGTTAAAAAGAAAATAAACAAAAAAGCAGAAGAAAGATATTTATTTTTTCAAAAACTGTTCTAATTATACACCTATTCCAAGTAGGCAACTTGAAAAAGTTAAATCTTGTACCTTAAGTTTCAAGTGCTTAGATTTCAAGTACCTTGGAAATGTTCAAGAGCTCATGTTCATATAACAAAAGGATTTAATTCCATAATCTCTTTGTGGTAGTTTGAAATCCATAAAGGCATATTTCTTTTCCAATTCATGGACACTTATAAGAAAAAGAAATGGACTATTGTCTTAGTCGGTTTGGGCTGTTATAACAAATTACTGTAGACTAGGTAGCTTATAAACAACAAAATTTTATCCCTTACAATTCTGGAAAATATAAGTCCAAGATTAGGGTGCCAGTATGGTCAGCTTCTGGGGAGAACCCTCTTCTAGCTTGCAGCCTGCCTACTCCTCATTTTATCTTCACATGGTGGAAAGCCGACAGGAGAAGCAAGCTCTTATGACTCTTATAAGGGCACTAATCCCATTCCTGAGGGCTCCACCTTGATGACCTCATCTGGTGCTAATTACCTCCCAAAGGTTCCACCTCCTAATATAATCACATTGGAGGATAGGGTTTCAACGTGAATTTTGAGTGGTCACAAACATTCTGTCCATAACAACCATATATCTATCACTTATGAATTACACCCGCAGGTAACATTGTATAATTTTAAAAAAATGAATGGAATTCGGTTTACAGCTCCCAATATAAATAATTTCACATTTTTACAACAAGAAAAAGCTGGACAAACTGAAAATCAACAACTTTTCTCAGACACCAGACACCTAAAGTCTAGGTAGAAAACCATCGCAGCATAATCTGGAGAAAACAGGCACATCCAGAGAGGTACAGTCGTGACCTGCCTAGCAGGAATAGAAGCTGCCGGATCCACACACTGGTAGGAAAACATACATAGTTCCTTTGAAGAATTGCTGGAGCTAAGTGTGAACTAGCAAGAGCGAGAGACTCCTGGGGTCTTCAGTCTTAGGACAGCCTGTGTACTTTCCTGGGCTTTACCTCCAGAAACTTCACCAGATTCTCACTATGGAGATTCCAGAAAAATCTCCTCCTGGATCTAGCAAGGGAAAAGGGAGAGTAATCAATGTGAAATACACTAAGAACCCTTTACTTAACAAAAGCCTACTCTTCAGAGAAAGTTCTTTTCCACCACATTATCCCACCTGAGGATATGGAATTCCTCCCACAGTCTCCCCTTCCAGCCTTCCTGTCTTAGCGTGGGAGGGGAAAAAACAACAACAAAAAGCACAGACAACTGGGGTCAGAGCTTCACGAATATAGATTTGGAATGCTGCAGCCAAGGAAGAGTGGGCAAAAAAAGCCATACTTCCAGAGAAATACTTGTGAAGTTCACAGCCCAGAGACATATGTGCACTAAAAGACTGAAATGTAACCAGAACATTATAGAATGCTCCTGCTCCCGTACACCTCACTACTACACCAATGGGGCTCCAATATGGTAACAGCAGTTTACACATGAAAGAGTGTCAGGACACACGCTATCATGAAGAAGGAATACTTAAGGAATTCCAAAATCAAGAGAGAAGAGAAAAAATAAAAACCACTAAGGGAATTTGGAGTCTCTAGTGCCTATTACTACATCAAACATTAAATACAGTGCAAGGCTTGCCAAATGGCAAAAATGAAAACAAAGAAAAACACTGTATGAAGAAGCAAAGCAATAATCAGAATCAGGTTCAGATATGACACATCACAGGGTGCAGGAGAGAAGAATAGCAGATACTCTGTTATGAGGCTCCTGCACTAAATGTGAAGCGGTGGAGTGACATTTAAAGGTGTACTTAGGTTAGCTAAAACTGTATATTATAAAATCTATAGCAATCACTAAAAAAGAATTTAAAAATGTATAGTTGATATACCAAGAAAGAAGCTAAAATGGAATCATATAAAATGCTCAGTTAAAAGAAGAGAAGTCAGAAAAAGAAGAAGAGAGAATAAAGTAATGCACACAATTAGAAAACAATTAGGAACATGGTAGACATTAATCTAACCATATCAATAATCACATTAAATACAAATAGTCTTAAGACACAAGATTGTCAGACTTTGGATTACCAAAAAAAAAAAAAAAAAAAAAAAAAAGCAGAAAACAAGATACAGGTAAAAATGCACTTTAAATATAAATACTCAGATAAGGTAAAATTGAGTGAATGGAAAAAGATGTGTCAAGTTTACCTTAATCGAAAGACAGCTGGAGGAGCTATACTAATTTCAGAAAGGGCAGACTTCAGAACAAAGAAGATTATTAAGACAAAGAAGGACATGACATAATAATAAAAGGGTCAATTATCAAAGAAGACCAAGTGAATCTAAGTGTGTATGCATCTAACAACAACGTCAAAATACATGAAGCAAAAACCGGTAGAACTGAAAAGAGAAATAGACAAATTTACTATGATAGTTGGAGAATTCAACAGCTCTCTGTCAGTAATTAATAGAGAAAACAGAAAATCTGTAAGAACATAGACACGTTTGGTCAAAATGATCGAATTGACATTTATAGAATCTTCCATCCAAAAACAGAAGAATACACATTCTTCTGAAGCTTACATGGAACATTACCGAGACAAAACACATCCTGTGTCATAAAACACACCTGAACAAAGTCAAGAGAATAGAACTCATACAAAGTATGTTCTCAGACTACAATGGAATTAAACAAGAAATTCAAACAACAACAACAACAACAAAAAGATATCTGGAAAATCCCTCAAATACATGAAAGTTAGATAACATTTCTAAACAACCACTGGGTCACAGAAGAAGTCTCAAGAAATACTGAAAATTATTTTGAACTAAAGATGCAGTAAAAATGGTATTTAGAGGGAAACTTAGAGCATTAAACTCCTATACTAGCAAAGAAGAAAGATCTCAGATGAATAGTCTAAGCTGCAACCTATGAACCTAGAGGAAGAAGAGTGAATAAAGCCTAAAGCAGGCAGAAGACAAGGAATCCAAATTAGAACAGAAATCAATGAAATTGAAAATTAGAAAACTACCCAGAAAATCAAGGAAACCAAAAGCTGGTCTTTGGAAAGTTCACTAAAAGTGGCAAATCTTTCCCCAAGCTGACAACAACAACAAAAGGAAGACACAAACTACTAATGTTAGAAAATAAAGAGGGGTCATAACTACTCATGCCTTAGATGATAAACGAATAAAAAAAATGCTATGAACAATTCTGTGTCCACAAATTTTATAATTTAAATGAAATGGCCAAATTCCTTGGCACAGTCTACCCAAACTCACACAATGAAGATGTAGACAACCTGAATAATCTTATATCTACTAAAGAAATTGAATCAAAATTTTATGGCCTTCCAAAAAACACAAAGGAGTAAACCAGATGTTTTCACTAATTCAAACCAAACACTTAAAGGAAAAATAATAGCAAGAAGGAGTATGTGATGCACGAGGCCAGCATTATCTAACACCAAAACCAGATAAAGAGATTATAAGAAAACTACAGACCAATATCTCTCATGAACATAAACATAAAATCATTGAAAAAATATTATCAAGTTTAATCCAAATATTTATAAGGAGAATTATACTCCACAACTCATTGGAATTTATTCCAGGCATGCAAGGATGCCCTCTCTCCCCAGTCCTAGTCAACATCACACTAGAAGTCGCTAACGCAAAAAGAGAAGAAAAATAAATAAAAGGTGTACCGATTGAACAGGAAGAAACGAAACCATCTTCATTTCACAGATGACATGATTGTCTACGTAGAAAGTCCAAACCATCTAAAAATACTTCCTGGAACTAATAAGTAAGGAATAGCAAAATTGCAGGATGAATGGTCAATGAGCAAATATCAGTTGTTCTCCTATATCTAAGAGAAATGTACACATTTAGAAAACAATTAGAAACATTGTAAATATGAATCTAACGATATCAATAATCACTTTAAATACAAATAGTTTGAGTATTAAAAACAAAATGAAATGGGACCACTGGCCCCAGTCTAACCATGAGAAAAATGTCAGACAAATCCCTGTTGAGAGCTATTCTAAACAATCCCTGACCAGTCAAAACAGGAAGGTCTAAGAAAATATCACAGCGACGAAGAACCTGATAAGACATGATAACTAAATGCAATGTGGTATTCTAGTTGGGATCCTGGAACAGGAAAGGGACGTGCAGCAAAAAAACTAAGGAAATCTGAATGAAGTATGGGTTTAATTAATAATGATTCATTAATATGCATTTATTTTTTCTTGGTGATGCTGTTGAGTTGATTCTGAATGCCTAGTGACCCTGTGTACAGCAGAATGGATTCTTGCTCAGTCTCTTTGGGCCATCCTCTCACCTTCTGGCACTATATCAGCCAATCCTCTGCTGCTATTCACAGGGTTTTCATGGCCATTTTTTTTGGAAGTGGGTGGCCAGGTCCTTCTTCCTAGTCTGTTTTATTCTGGAGGCTCCACTGAAACCTGTCCACCATGAGTGACCCTGCTGGTATTTGAAATCCCAGTGGCATAGCTTTCAGCAGCACAGCAACACACAGCCGCCCCAGTATGACAACTGACAGATGGGTGGTGGGAAACGAACCCAGACCATGGCGATGAGAGCACCGAATCTCAACCTCTAGACAACCAGGGCTGGCTATGCCTTTATTAGTTGTGACTAATGCACTGTACCAATGTAAGAGGCTAATAATAGGTGGACTTGATTGTGTCATATATGGGAGCTCTCTGTACTATCTTCACAAGTTTTCTATAAATATAGATCTATTCTAAAATAAAGTGTAGTAAAATGAACATGTTTTTAATTTCATTCTTTCTAGAGCATTTATAACATAGTTTGCTGAAACTAATTTTTTATCTTCAAGGACATTTTATCATTGTCATCTCTCTTCTCTCTCTCTCTTTTTTTTTAACTTGCAAATACCCACTTGGAGGAATACAGCTAATTACACATCTTAGAATGAGACTAGAGCCTAAAACTTATTCCTTAAGCTCTGCCCAGGAGTTCTTGGCAGTTCTGCCCTTAGAGTAAGGTTGGAGCATTTAAGAATGTAATTAAAGCTAAATGTGCCTCAGGTGCAGGCCCTCCATCAGTGGTGTGCTGCAATAGTTCTTTAAGACCCAAAGAGGCAAGGGCGGTTGTTAGCCAGTTAGAGTGATGGTCCAATGCCCCGGCTACACTACCCATGCAGTATTCAAAGCTTATCCATGTCCTTGAGAATTGATATATCAAAGAGTTCTGCATGGTTCTCAGATGGTCTGCCTGGTGTTGTGAATGAAGACCAGATGATTGCTCTCTTTGCTGCACTTCTGAATGTGGTTATTTGAAATATATATATATATATATATAATATATACATAAAATACCTGTTTTATATAAATACATTTTGTGTATATATTTATGTTTAATATATACATTTTATTTGTGTTTTATAAATATATTTTATATTATGTATATATTATATATTTTATAAATTACCTGTTTGAGAAGTAACATATATAATATTATATATATATAATATATTTATTACTCCTCCCTCTCTCTATATATATATTACTCCTCATATATTTGCTTTCTACAACTCTGTACATTTAAACCAGTCCATGGTCCATGCTTTTGATAATGTTTGAGCTTTGCTATCTTGGCAATTTTGGAGCCAAAAATCCTGCCAAGTTTCAATATCTGGCTAGATAATATATTGTCCTCTCAATATCTTTACCTGTAAAGGTGAAAGGGATAAAATATGTGTTTATGTGGAGTAACCAGTGTAACGTATGCAAAGAGATTACACCAGTATTAAGCACTTGGCAAGAATGCAATAGCTATCAGCTTTCAAACAACTTGAGGCAGTCGCCAACTTGTCTCCTTTTTCCGGAGCTTTACCTCTTCTATACCACCCACATCCTGCTTTTCATATTTCAAAGCCTACCCATGCGTGTTTGGAGTTGGTGTGGTATTTGGTTTATCCAACATACAAAATTAGTATAACCTACTCACAGCACTCTTGCACCTTTCACATCTGGCAGTCTTGAGTTGGAAGTTAACCTAATTTTTGGAACATCGGTTATAGGTCTTTTGAGCAGGGTCCTATCCTAGCCACAGAGGAAAAATTGGGTGTAGTTATCTTCTTGGTGTGTCTGAATGCTGTAGAGGTGATGCACTGAAGAAAGTTTATTACTGCTGGAATAGCTAGTAAAAGCATCTTACAAGTAGAAACTTGCAGTTCTTGGGCAGTCTCCCTAACAGTATGCTTTTGTGGTTCCTATATGTCTCCCCTGGCCCTTTATACTCTAAGTTTCATTTTCCATGCTTTAATAGAGGTATTTGCACCAAGTCCCCAGGAATTTCCCAGGAAAAAAAAGCACAGTGCAGCCCATAATTATATTGCTATTTCTCCAATTCTTTATTAAGGTCTACTCATTTGGGGACATGGGTTGATAAAGGTTAAAAAATCAGGGGCAGGTCCAGTAGCATAGTGGTTAAGTTCACACACTGTGCTTTGATGGCCCGGGGTTTACGGGTTTGGACCCAGGCGCAGACCTACGCATCACTTATCGAGCCATGCTGTGGCAGGCGTCCCACATATAAAGTAGAGGAAGATGGGCATGGATGTTAGCCCAGGGTCAATCTTCCTGAGTGAAAAGGAGGAGGATTGGCAGCCGATGTTAGCTCAGGACTAATCTTCCTCACAAAAAAAAGAAAGAAAAAGAAAAATCAAGCGCCACTGAGCCACTCAGATACCAAGGATTTAAATTCAGAAGAGTTCGTCTGTCTATAGGTAGCTCTAGAACTCCTGAACGCACAGTGAGACTTTTCCTGATTGTGTTGAAGTTTGTGTGGCTTGTGCAGACATACCCAGTGGAGGTTGAAAGACCTTTATAACATCACTGCCCTGAGTTCATATTAATACAATGACCACATACCAAGAGAAAGCTTCACCATAAATAAATGTCAGCTCACAAAATGTGTAATTTTGATTCAACCTCCAGCTCTGCTTTTCAAATAATATAATATTACATTTCAAAGAGTGTTAAGGGGTGTGTGCGTATTTGCACCCAACTTACCCATGTGCAAGAATGTACATAGATCCATGTATTTAAAATGATTTTAATAGTGATTGTGAGACTACCAATTATGAATCATCAGAGAAATATAATTTTCTGACCTAGAGAGTGGTATATTGTTTCAGCTACCTGGCCTGTATGGTTGAAACTTCCAGTAGCTCAGCTCCCCTCACTAAGGGACCCCAAGGACTCCACTTTTGCTTTAGTTCACTGTCACGGCCCCAGGGAATGAACAAGGGTATCCTGCCCACATTTGCCAATGACGAAATTGAGATGTGGGGTCATTAAATTGCCCAATGCCACAGGAGAAGTAAGGCTGGACCTCCCCTCCCCAGCTCACACTCTCTGCCACACTCTCAGACCAAAGTTCAGCTTCACTCACCCCAGAAGGGGGAATTTAAATTCAGCCTTCACTTGAACATCTCTCCCAGCCACTGTTTTATTTATTACTCCTTTTGCTTTTCTGGACAAAGTTATCTGACCAGTAAAGAGTGTATTCATTTCCTGAGCATCAGTAGCATGCTAGGTGCTGGTTCAGGACTTGGAGGGTATTATGGGCTGAGTTTTGTCCCCTCCCACCACTACCCCCTGCAAATTCATATTTTGAAGTACTAAACCCCAGTACCTCAGAAAGTGACTATTGGGAGATAGGGTTTTAAAGAAGTGATTAAGTTAAAATGAGTTGATTAGGGTTAGTCCTAATCCAATATGACTGGTATCATTGTAGAAAGAGACAGACATGAAGAGAGTGAAGACCATGTAAAGACACAAGGAAAAGTCAGCCATCTATAAGCCAAGGAGAGAGGCCTCAGAAGAAACCAACCCTCCTGACACCTTGATCTCAGACTTCTAGCCTCGAACTGTGAGAAAATAAATTTCTGTCATTTAAGCCAAAAATAAAGTGCTATGTTATTTATTCATTGTATCAATTGATGCTGAGAAAACATTTGGTGAAATTTAACTCTTATTCATGATAAAATGAAAGGTTAACACAAGGGAGGTCTTTGCAATGATGGACTAGCTCTGTATCTTGATTGCATCTCTGGTTACACAAATCTACACGTGATAAAATGCCAGCACATTATACACATAGAGTGTACAAATGTCAGCTTCCTGGCTTTAATATTGTACTATTGTTGTGTAAGTTGTAATACTGGGGAAAACTCAGTGAAGTTTACAAAGGATTTCTCTACTAATTCTGCAACTTTCTGTGAATCTGTAAATATCTCAAAATAAGTTAAAAAATAAGCTGTACATTCACTGAATCACTGTATAACACAGGACATTGAAGAATTGTGCTAAACATTGAGACAAAGAAAAAAATTCTAGGTTTTATTATCACTCTTTTCTATATTTGTATTTAAAATATTTATGCATATCCAAGAATTTTTCCAGAGTTGGCAATTTTCTCCTCATATCTGCAGATCTAACTTGATTTAACTCACAAATTATTTTCCAAGAATATTTCCATAAAATAATTGAGTAATTGCTGCCCCTCTAAAGTGACTAACAGAAAGAATCAAGCTTTTGTAAGATCGAGGTATATCAGACCTTTTTTATTTGCATCCAGGCCCACTCAGCAAAGAGTAAGTGGGGGCATTGTTATAAACTTCTCAACTTACACATGTCCTACAAGATCTAATCATCCTTGGATTTCCTTCTTTTTCTTGAATTAAACATTTGTCAATTTCATATTCTTTGTATCTATTACAATGTATGACTTGTAAGTGCATAGCTTATTCTCTTGAATATGTTTTGCTAACACAATATTATTGGTGGGGCTAAGTGTGACCTGACTGCTCTCACACATTGTGCATTTTCAAAAGTCCTTTTGCATAATTCAGTTGTTCATCCTTCTTCTAATATCTAGAGTTTCTTTATGGGAAATTCTGTCCTTTCTTTTTCTCAATAGATGCATATTGCTTTATATCATTTACTTTTTAGGCAAATAGCTCCTTTTATCTCTTCCTGGAGTATTTCCCACATTTTTCCCCTCCCTTTTTTCCTTCTTCCCTCTCTCCCTTCCTTTCTTCCATCTCTTTTTTAAAATTTTCCTTCTATACAAAAGTATTTCCTTCCTTCTTTCATCCTTCCCTCCTTCTTGCTTCTTTCTTTCCTTCTTTTCTTCCTCTCTGTCCCTTTTTAATTTTCATTCCATATAAGAGTATATATATGTATATTTTTTTGGTGAGGAAGACTGGCCCTGAGCTCACATCTCTTGCCAATCTTCCTCTTTTTTGCTGAGGAAGATTGGCCCTGAGCTAACATCTCTGCCCATCTTCCTCTATTTTGTATATGGGATGCCGCCACAGCATGGCTTGATGAATGGTAGATAGGTGTGCGTCTGGGATCCAAACCTGCGAACCCCAGGCCTCAGAAATGGAGCATGTGAACTTAACCACTATGCCCCTGGGCCAGCCCCAATATGAAAGCATTTTTAATCACTCCTACTATCGCTACTACTATGACTACTTTTAAGTAATTTCGATGTGAGGAAGTCTAAATTGGATATGATCATGATTTACAAATATTTTAGCAAACGAAATGTATATTTTACAAATTAAACAATTCTGGAATGTCTATGAAGTTTCAGCATGGAGAGGCCAGGAAAAATTAAAAGTATTATTTTCCCTATTTGAATCCAAAGCCATCAGTTACAAATAGAGGAAACTGGTTATAAGTCTCCACCTATTAAACTATTATTTTTGAAGACAGAGGATTATTGTATTTATGTTTAAATACTGAGAGGTTAGCAAATACCTAGTGAATAGTTTTGTTGAATAAATGTTTGTTGAATAAAATAGTGAAAACAATTAAATTATTATAGATTTTTAGAATTAATTTAGCTCATCAGTTATGAATAGTTGTCTCTCCTTGTTACTCTGTTTTGGCAATTTACAGTCATCCAGTTCATTTTGTACTCTTTTATAAGCTCTGGTTTAGACTAAGATCATCCCTTTGTGATGAAGTACTGTTTTGTGTCTTATTAAGTGCTTTCTCATCATACAGTTCCTCTAACTATTATTTTAATATATTGTGACATCATTGTTTCCCTCTCCATTTTACAGATGAGGAATCAGAGGGTCAGAGGAGTTAAGTAAAGTCTTAAAGTCCAAATAGCTACTGTCTTTGTCCCATTGGGCTGCTTAACAAAATACCATAGTCTGGGTGACTTAAAGTGCAGAAATTTATTTCTCACAGTTCTGGAGGGTAGAAAGTTCAAGATCAAGGAGCCGACATATTCAGTGTCTGGTGAGGGCCCATTTCCTGGTTCATAGACAGCTGTCTTCTAGTTATGTTCTCACATCCTGGAAGGGTTGAGGGAGCCTTCTGGGCTATATTTTATAAGGACTAATCCCATCCACAGGGGCTCTGCCCTCACGACCTAATCACTCCAAAATCTCCATCTCCTAATATCATCACATAGGAGACTGGGTTTCAACATATGAATTTAAGGAGACACAAACATTCATTTTATAGCAGTTACATTGAATCAGAATTAGATTTATATCTTCCAACTTGACTGTCATGCTCGTTGGACTTAGCCACAATGTATTCCAACTGAGCTTGAAAATGTTTCTTTGGGGCTGCCCGGTGGCGCAGCGGTTTAGTTCGTGCTTGGCAGCCCGGGGTTCGCGAGTTCGGATCCCTGGCGCCTGCCGATGCACTGCCTGTCAGCCATGCTGTGGCGGTGTCCCATATAAAGTAGAGGAAGATGGGCACGGATGTTAGCCCAGGGTCAGTCTTCCTCAGCAAAAAGGGGAGGAGTGGCAACAGATGTTAGCTCAGGGCTGGTCTTCCCCACAAAAAAAAAAAAAAAAAAAAGAAAGAAAAGAAAATGTTTCTTTGGTTAGAATGGTAAACATCTATAGAAAGAAAATTAAACAAATCTTTCAACCTTTTAACTGACAAGCTGGTATACATCCTGACTTCTGGTTTACATCAAATTCATCATGAGAAGATGTTTGTCCTTTTTATCTGAATTCTGAAAGAGATTTTCCAACACTTGCTATTTCACATGGATGAATGATTTCCAAAGAATAAACTGTATCTATCATACATACCACTTTTTATAGGCTGCCTGACGTATTCAGCACTCTAATTACTTTAGACCAAATAAAAAACAGATGTAATAACATTAGAAACAGATGTTTTCCTATATGATCCTTTGATTAAATCAGAGAAAATGATATTATCATGCTTTCTTAAAAAAATTAAGTCAACTTATTCTTTGAAAGAAATCCCACTCTAACACCAAATCCTTTTCGTCATTTCCAGTGAACTCTTTGGTACCAGTCTTGTCACCATAACTGTGTTATGTTTTGTTTTTATTATGTTAAAAAATGATTTAAAACCAGTAATTTTATGTTATACAATTATTAAAATTAGGTGGGCATTGTGCAATACCCTAATGTATTTTGTGTATGTCAGTGGGAAAGAATGATATAAAACTGTAACTAAGGATATATATTTTTTACAGAATGTTTTTCAACACCTTCAAATGCTGTATTCTCAAAGGCAGCCACACAGATTTTCAAACAAGTACCCTTTGTAGAATTGCAGGCACCATAGCTACAGCGATGATGTGGCACATTTCAAATCAACTTCCAGATATAGTCAGATGGAACATTTGGGGAAATAAAAACCACACAATGACTGGCTTTTAACAGTTCTCCCTCTTTCTAGAATTTACTTAAATCCCAGAGAACACACATACAACGATCGATGCTATTTTTTTTTTAATCAAGGTATTCCCAACTTGGTCTTATGAACCAGTGGGCTTTCTGAGAAATATCAGAATCCATTATCTTGCTGAGTTTAAGTGCTAGCAATAAAATCATATCTACTTATACCACAGAGAAGAGAAAAAGAAAGAAGGGAAGGAAGGAAGAGAAAGAGATTAAAAGAAAGAAAGAGAGAGAGAGAAAGAAAGGAAGGAAGGAAGGAAAGGAGGAAGGAAGGGAGGAAGGAAGACACACTTGCCCTCCCAAAGGCAAGCTTAGTTTCAAATATCTTTGGAATATCTTTTGTGTTAGGGTTGCAACCACCTTCCTGTTCCTGTCTAAAGCCTCAGTCACTCCAAGATTGTAGAGTGAAATTGTGCACATTACAACTCAGATGTAATTAATAAACAAAGAAATAATTCCTCATATTGCTGTACATCCTCCAGTCTATTTTCCAGTCAAAAATGATGGAGAAGGTACAGATATACTTAAAATTACAGGTTATTCTGACTGTTTTGGCTTACTTTGTTTCTTTTTTACTCTTTCTCAATCCATTTATTTATTTACTCAATCATTTATTCAATTATTTATTCAATCACTTATTTCCATCACTACTGATTCATAGGTAATTATTTATTCTCTGTTCATAATCCAATACCATTGTTATTTATTTTATTGCCCATTTTTTTTCCCAGATCTTGGAATTCTTTCAGGTTGGCTCCCATGTCCTATTAAAATAACTTTACTTTTTTTAAGTGTTTTATTTCCTAGCAATACAAGAAGATGCAGGCTTAAGTTCAGTTTGCATTTTCCCTGCCTCAACACTAGAATCAACGTTTTCTGAAAGGAGTCTTTGTTTCTTTTATTTGAGAATGGTATTTAGAAGCCATGATATGGACAGTAGGTATGTTCATTGCTTCTGAGGTGTCATTGCTTCTACGCCTTCCAAGAGAATGGAGTTGGGAAAAATACGTATGTACACATACATAGCTATATAAACACATATCAATATTTGTTTGTTATGTCTATCTATTAAAATAAATATGAATTCACACTGATATATATTACTCTAACTCACAAACACAAGATTCATTCTAACATTCTCCTTACTTACTTGTAGTATCTTTCTCTGACATCGAGAAATCTAGCACTCAGTTGCTACATTACATGCAATTATATGTATATTTTTTGACATCAGGATAAACATAGTCATTTCAGAATTGCTAAACACTATCTCTGTGATAAACACATTTATAAATATATTAGAACACTTATGTGTATTTCTTTTTGTCTTTAGCCACATGGATTTTGATTAAAAAAACACTATTTTTCAAAGTTATTTCAGTTAGCACCTATCTTCTTCACGTCTTTAAATATGCCATCTGGATACAACAAAATTATAAAAAATTTTCACAATCTGCGTTACATCCTGGGTAACCGCCAACAACCTGGTTGAATTTTTTCCTTTATTCTTTTTTAGCTCTAGGAGCATTTCATGTAGATTTGGAGGGGCAGATTTTCTGCATAGTCCAACCTGGTATCTATAAATTGAGACAGTTTTTATTCTTCTTTTCCAATCTGTACTTTTTTTTCTTTTTCTTGCCTTATCACACTGGCTACAATTTCCAGGGTGATGTTGAATAGGAGAGGTGAGAGAATGTCTTTGCCTTGTTAGCAAACAGAAGGAAAACATTCAGTCTCTCACTACTGAATATGATGTTAGTTATAGCTGCACTATTTTAGATTTCTTATATTTTTATATGCCTGCAAGCTTTTTTTTTTTTTCTTTCAGTTGGGCATATGATATATGGCAGTAGATACTAAAGTGAATATTTTTTTAAATCTTTATATATATATGAGCACATCTTTCCTTCTGTCTGGCTTTAGTGTGTGTATTTATGTTACTCTACTTAAGGATTAGACTAGGTTTGATATTTTTATTGTATTAGAACCAGGGAAGAGCTTCTAGGCTGATTTTTCTTTTCTTGGTCCTTGCTGACTCCACCAGGATTGCCTTTTGAAAAACAAATATCAGAAGGCAATGAAAAATATGGCTATAATACTTTCTAGCTTTTTCCATTAGAGGTCGAGTCTGTCTTCCTTTAATGTGAATCTGGGCTAGCCTTGCCATTTCCTTTGGCTGACAGAAGGGGAAAATGATGGTCTTAGGCATCAAGAGACTGTGTAACTTCCACTTTTGATACTTATGGAAACTCTGCAACCACCACTATGTGCATGAGTCCAGGCTAGTCTGCTCTATGATGAGAGATATATGGCCCCCGGCCAACAGTCAGCCAATTGCCAGCCAACTGTCAAATATATGAATGAGATTTTTGACCAGTGTCTCAAGGCAAATGCATGAGTTAATCTGGCCAAAACCAGCAGAAAAACTGTGCAGCTGAGCCAACTGAGCACAGCCAAATTGCCAATACACAGAATTGACCACAGGGATGGATGTCAGATGCAAAGGATTCTTTCATTTCCACCTTTTATTATATTTTCTATATCCAGAAGTAGAGGGGCTCTCCTTTTGCTATTGGATTGTAAGTCCCTTATATCTGCTTCTTCTTGAGTCTATGGTTCTTCTCTCATGATTAGCGAGAGAAAATTTTGTAATATTGACTACTCTGGTATCTATCCACAGAGCCTGGTTTCAAGACAATTGATTCACTGTAGACAAACTTGTCTATAAAATTTAAAATTCAGACATTAGCAGTGGACCATGTGTTTGAGTTAGATGCCCTGAAGCAGTGAAAGCATTGATTTCAATGGATGGAGAAAGCTGGAAATATATGGACTAATGATCCAAGGAGCATCGGTTCAATATCACATAAGTATTACACATTTTACCATTTATTAACCACAGTGATCCCTTTCAATGTTTTCCAGTTATATCCATCACTAATTCATGACTTGCCATTCTCTCTCCTAACTTGGTTTTAACTTAGCCTGTTGCAGATATTTATTCCCAGAAACTCTTAAATAGTTTTGCAATATCTGAAATATTTCCTTGTTACTAGGGTGTTTGTTTCCAATTAAATTTTCTCCATTTGTAATTGACACTTCTTTACACCAAATATTTGGAATATTTTATTATTGCTTTTATTCTACTTGAAAGAAACTCCTTGGGTAGAACATATTTTGTGTTATCTAAAAAAAAAAAAAATAAGTGAAAAGGAAAGAGATTGTTAGCACTCTAGTACTTTATGAAAGGAGTATATTTTATAAATATCTACTCAACATCTACTCTGAAAACAAATGCTCCCTTCAAAGGTCCCACATTAACTTCAGTGTAAAGTCCACGATGTTTATTTTGTGTTGCCCTCCAGTATCTGGCTTCTGGCAAACTTACTAACATAACCAGTCATGTCTCATTCCACTAAGCCCTCAAAAGCACATTCATTCCCCCACACATACAAAGAGTGACATATAGGTATCCATTTTATTGTGGTGGTGTTTTCTGTCTTGTCTTATTTGATAAGGTCTACACACGTTTTCAAGACAGATTTTTTTCACTCTCCTCTTTGACCTCCCCAGGCTCACAATAAAGTTTTTCTTTCTCTGTGATATCAGAACATTTGCACATAGCTCTATAAACTCATAGTGTGTGGCATGATAATTGTTCATTCATATGTTAGATTCTTTCAATGACAGAGTCCTCATATGATTCTTCATTTTGGGAGTACCTGGAACACTGTATTTCTATTATTTTATAAAGTTACACTATCCAAGGCCATACCTACCTAGCTTTTAGCTCTCTTCTTGCCTCTAGCATAGGTCTTGACACCTAATAAAAAAATAAATGAATACTTGATGAGTGAGTTAGTTTGTGAATTTTATATATATATATATATATATATATATATATATATAAAATGAACAAAACATAGCAAATACAGCCCCTGCTCCATGGAACTGAGAGATCATTCATGAAGAATAGTTATTAAAAAAGAACATTTCTTTAAAATATAAAAGCAGAACTTCAATTAGAAAGCTATAGAGAAAACTGTATTAAGTGATCTATTTTCAAAAGAGAACTATCCAAACATAGCATATGAAAGCTCAGTGATATTTGGATAATATCAAATATAGTATTCCAGTGAAGTAAAAACAAAATCAAAATACACACACATCACTTTAGATAGAAATATATATCATAGGGCTGAGACATATCACCATAAAAAATGTTCCCTAAAACATTTAATACATGGAGAGCAAATATTGAGGTCAAATCACAATAGTTGCTGAGTTCATCTTATAATGAAATGGATTTTACCATAATCTCTCACTGTATATAAATTATGGCTAAAGACTGATCACAGTGTGCTGTCTTCAACAGTAGAGAATTATTGTTAGGCTCATGGAGCAGATTTTCAGGCATTTATTGAACATCTGCTATGTAGAATGCTCTGTTGTCAAGTGCTAAACATTTACTACTTGATATTTATTCTGATTTAAGGAATGGAGAAATATTGGCTCAACTTTATTTTCATCTCAGGTATGAGAAACCTGAAAAATTCTAAACATTAGCCTAAAAATGTTGGTCTACTGCAAAAGTCTTATAGGCTCTTTCCTTTGAATTGTCATCCATAAGAAAGGAATGGAGATCTGTGAACCAACTTTAGGTGATGGGAAGGGTAAGAGGTCTCCCAAACCAAGTACAAATCAGCATAGATCTAAAGTCAAATATGGTTGGTAGTGAGGCACACCAACAAATTGGAATTTAAAAGTAAGAGATTATCTGCAATGTGCAGTTATCAAGGGTTGACAAGAAAGCCAGGCAAAGGAAAATATAAAACATGTGTTGGGTTTCAGGTAAGAATCACAGGCTCTTTATGAAGCACTAGAACCTTGTTCTTGCAAATGTATTCTCATTTGGTATTCACTGATTAAGGCTCAAAGATTTGTGATGTATGAATGTAAAGCAAAGAGAACCTTATAGGTCAAACAAAAATATGACTAACATTAGCAAAATGCCAACACAGAATCTTAGAACAAACCTGTTAATTGCAAGTGTCAGATTATAGTGGATACTTCTGTTGTTCTCACCAAATGAATATAGAAACAGCAATTCCTGGCATCAAAGACAGAGGAATTAAGAATTTCCCTGATAGATCACTTAGTGGATATTTTCTGTTTGCCTGATTTCCATCCTCCTATATTTGGAAATAACGTATAGTTTCCACTAATGGTTGAGCAACTCTAACAACTCACCTACTCTCAGTCCCTGGAGCTAAGAAGGGCTCCCTCCCCACTGCATGCCCACCCCTTTAAGAGAGGAAGTGCACGAGCCAGATTTGAGGAATCGAAGTCTGATTCGGACATAGACATGTGAGCTGAAATAGTACAGTGCTTGAGACTAACTGCATGCGTTCTCCTCAATTTCATATGTTGAAGTCCTAATCCCCAATGTGACGGTATTAGATGAGAGTGGAGCCCTCATGAATGGGATTAGTGACCTTGTAAGAAGAGAGAGCTTGCCCTTTCTCTCTCCCTGCCATGGGAGGACACAGCAAGATGGCATCCACCTGTGAACCAAGAAGGACTTCACCAGAACCTGACCATGCTGACACCCTGATCTCAGACTTCCCAGTCTCCAGAACTATGAGAAATAAATTTCTGTTTAAGCCACCCAGTCTAGGCTATTTATTATGACAGCCCAAGCACACTAAGATATTCAGTCAAACAGAACAGTATTCTATTCAGAGATGAAAATAGTTGCAGCAAGAACTTCAACGTCCATTTTACCATTGTCAGAGAAAGCCATAGCAGTTGCCCAAAAGACCATTTAGAGATAGAGAAACTGACTGTGGTACTTTCATTTGCATAAATGGCCAAAATTATGACCCTCTCTATATCTAATCCTCTTTGTATGTGACTTTATATCTCCCACTGTCAGTATGAGTCAATTTCCCCAACCCCTTCAATCTAGACTGAACTTGTGACTTTCTTTAACTAACAGAATGTAGCATGAATACCATTGGGCCAGTTCCAAGCTGAATCCTAGGCCTCAAGATGTCTGTATTCTTCTGTCCTTTCTCTTGGAACCCTGCCAGGGCATGTGATCAAGCTCAGGACTAGCTTGCTGGATGCTTGACATGTGGCCCAGTCATTCCTATAGCTTCAGTTGACAGCCAGCAAACTTCAAGGAGCAAAGCCACCTAGCTGACTCACATCAAAACCATGACCAAAAGGTAAGATCAGCTAGGATGAGAATTGCCCAGCTAGCCAGATCAAATTACTGATCTACACAATCATGAGCTGTGTAAATGTTTATTCTTTTAGCCACTAAGTTTTGGGATAGTTTGTTATGCATTAAAAGCTGAGACCTTAACCAATGCAGCAAGAGAGAAATCAAGTCTTAATGTTGTTGCTTAATCCCTGAATCCATCTGCCCTTTGACTTTTTAGTTTCATTACTGCATAAACTCCTCTCTTTCCTTAATCTGGTATAAATTGAATTTTTCTGACAATTGCAACTGAAGAAGGAAACTTGTTGACTCTCCTACAAATCAATGTGGGTGCTCCCAGTTTCCATCCCTTCAATCTATTTTACCTGCTACAAATCTGAACATATTACTCTGCTTTTCTGTTTGAAAAGCAACAGAAAAGTTCCTTATCTCCTTTTCTATATATTTGAAAGTCTTTGCATGGTCCTTCTCAGTTTATACTCTGCATAGATCTTCACATTAATTGTCAACAGTAAGCCTGTCACACCCCCCACACCCCAGGAATGCCATCTTAATCATCTCCATTAAACAGATCAAAAACTCTACCATAGCACTATACTCTTATGCATGATATTCTCTCTGCCAGAAATGTCCTCCCCATTTGTCTCCCTTCCCAACTTCTCTTTATTTTTCAAGAAGCATCTCCTCTAGTAAACATTTAAGAAACATCATAAGCTTTGTAAGGAGACTGTTCTCTGTGCTCTGACTTGGTGACATAGCTGTGGAGTTATCTAATGTTATAGTCATAGAAGACTGTGCTTGGTGGATTTCTTTCTCCCCAGGACTTAGACCAAGCTGACCGTATAGTAGGTATTCAATGTGCTTTGATGAACACACATTCATGTATGACCTAAAGACTTTGTTCAGTGCATTTAGAATGCATTCTTTATGAGATTTAAATTTTTTAAGATACAACTCCAGTGAATGATTTGGCCATTCCCTTTTCCTTTCCAATTAAAATAGATAAGCGACCGTTAGTAAAATTACCTAAAATTTAAACTCCAGAATTATATTTAAATTTTAATCCAAATGAACAGATATTTGGAGGATAGTCGAGGAAGCATATCTGTGAAATAGAAATTCCCATCAGGCACATTTTTTAATCGCAGACATTTAAATATATTACAAGATCCAAAAAGACTTCATGCGAAATCTAAGGGTTAATTGTTCTCCGCCTGTGGTTCCTTGATCTGTTTTCTCTATAATTGTGTTAGATGTTTCTTATTTTGCATTTTTATTTTTGTATAAATCAACATCTGTCCTCCTTTAGTTAGGATACTCTACATTCTGCACACTTATGGTTTTTAACAATTTTACCCAGTGCTCTATGTTGATTGCATTTTTTTACCTCCACAAAATTAGACTTTTTGAAAGTCTAATATTCTTACAGTGTTAAGCTGTTGAAAACGTTTCTTTTTATATGAAATTTGAGAAGCCTTTTGAGATGGTTAGATTAATGTTAAGTGGAGGTAGCACACATTCAAAAAATCATCAAGGGAAAATTTCTGTATGGAATGTTAGCATAAAATGACAAAGGAAGAAGAAAATTCGCACTTTTAACTGATTTTAAAAAGTTGACAACCAATGGTAGAAAATTAAATTTTCAGCATTTAGGGTACAAATTAAACTCTGCATTTTATACTACCTGAATGTTAAACATACTTTCTAAAATAGGGCTGTGCATATACAATTCAAGTAAGTTTATTAAATTCTGTTTTAAAAACAACAATATAAAGTATATATTTTTGCCCATAAAAGAGAGCTTCAAATTGTTTGACTTTATCTTTTCAGCATTTTTCAAATTTCCTTGGTTGTATTAGACACAAACTTTTGGGGGAACACTGTCAAAAACCAGCAAAATGGGCCAGCCTGGTGGTGTAGTAGTTGGGTCCATGTGCTCCACCTGGGTGGCCCGGGGTATGCAGGTTCAGATCCCGGTGTGGACGTGTGCACCACTCGTCGGGTCATGCTGTGGTGGTGTCCCACATATAAATAGGGGAAGATTGGCACAGATGTTAGCTCAGGGACAATCTCCCCGCCCCTGAAAGAAAACAGCAAACAAATAGTCTTCATTTATAACCAAAACATATTAGTGTGGTTAACTTCTGGTTGCTGATGACTCATTGAAAGTATTAATCTTGTTTTATCTTTTTTCTCCCATAATTTGGAATAAGAGAGCTATTATCTCTATAAGATTGTGAGAGCTATTTCATATTAAACTGTAAGTTTTCAGAGTATTGGTTTCATTTTTTGTCAGTGTTATGTCCCTCAATGTGCCTTCCACAGCAGAGGTATCTGCAAGCGCAAGCTGAGTAACACTGAATTTCTTATTTTCTTTAAATTTGAAACTATTCAACAATAGCTGAGTGGCACACTGGAGTAAGACTAGGTTTGGAACCAGTAATCCTGGCCCTGTTTCCAGAAACCTACAGAATGTTTTTGATATCTTTGAGTCTGCTTCCTCAACTGTAAAGTGGACCCAATAGCACAAGTGTTGCCCATGTGACAAGGTGGTTTTAAAGATATGAAAGAGTGGCTAATGCCTTATCACATGAAAAGGGATATCAAACTTGAAATATTAGATGGTATTTTGGTCTCTCCAAACTCTGAGTCATGAGGGATCGTTCACAAAGTTGGTACAACAAGGGATGCAAATGTTAATATCACGCAGAAAAAGCAGATTATGACTTTGTTCATAAAATATATCACTAGTTTCTGGTAGTGTTTCTATATATATATATATTATACATTAGTCTTCAAATATATGTATTCTCAGATACTGTTTATATGTATTTGTGAGTCTCTCTGTATATATATATATATCAATAACATTTCAGAATGTTTCTTATTTAAGAGGATTGCTTTAGGAATCAAATGATGCCATGTAGTAACATTTACATAGCCTTTATCAACCCAACAAGTGCTGAACACACACAGTAAGCATTGATAGAATTATTGTTTCTGTTTATTAGAAGGTCAGCATTCAGTGCTAAATGAAATAAGAAAAATCAAGTATAGGAGAATTAAAGCTGAAGCTTCTGTCCTAAAAAGTAACTTAAAAGATAAAAAGAGTAAATCTAATAAGGCAGGATAAAAATGAAAAGTAAAAGATGAGTGTGGAATCATTATGTCATAAGAGCACAATGATGAAAATTGCAGAATCAGGTAATATTGAAATTAAGTAGTAGGGTTCTGGTTCAACAATGCAGTTAATTAAGCAACCTACAATGTAGTGTTTCCCAAATTCTCATAAAAGAAAAAACAAAAATATTAATAAAAATAAGGCATATGAATTTAAAAAATATACACTAATGTCCCAGAACACGCACTAATAGTCTAATGCCAGAAATTAGAAAGGATCCTATGTAATAGGTGTATTGTTATTAAAAATTACTCAGATATTGCCACGTGAAATGGAAGTCTGCCCAAAACGTGAAGGTAAGGTAGGTTATACTTCCTCTGTCACCTGTCCCTGTCAATAACTGACAGAAAAGTGGATAGTTCTCTTTCCCACAAAAGGGTTATTATGTAGCTTGCTAGAATCTGGTTACCTCTCCCCCCTCTAGTCCTCACTGGCATGTTAAGGCAAGTTAACTGAGAGGGGAGTGACCTACCCAGTCTTACAAAATTATTTTTCGGAAAAGCTGACTCTAGAACTGATACCTTCTTTATCCCTTCTTGGTAATTAATACTGTAGAATAAGACTCCCATTTATAACTGGCTTTAATAAATAATAATCATGTAAATGAAAATTTTTATCAAAAACATATTCAGAAACATAGTAGGCAAGGACATATTTGCTCTCTTGATCTTTTTTCTCATGCTAGGAGGACCCTCATTATCTTCCTGGAAAAATAGAATAGTTTAACCATGTAAGAAATGACCAGAAGTATCCATGAACGCCAAATTATTTCTAACAGAAGTGCCAATTTCCAGCTCATTAATTCAATATTCTATCCTTGTCCAACTTTCCAACACAGAATCTCCTGCACAACTGCAAGTAGCATGAAAGAGTTTTAAGGCTAATGCAAAGATTATAAAACAGATGACATTTAAAATCCCACTCCAAAGTCAATATTTCATTTGAAAAGAGAAACAAAAAGGAGGTACAGACACAGGTGAATGACAGATTTAAACACACACTTATGTCCACAAATGTCATCATTCATGCCATTCGTAATCGTTGGAAGTATTTATCTATCTGATTTATCTATCTCCTTTCCAAGCACTACAAGCTCTTACAACTACATAGTGAGCGTGTTGAATTCCTATAAATGTGGAGTGGTTAAGCAGGCAGTCTCTGCATTCAAACTGCGGAGGTCCAAATCCCAGTCCCTCTACTTTATACCTGTGAAAGCTTGGGAATATTATTTAACCTCCTTGTGTCTTACCTTTTTTCATCTGGGCAATGGGGCTAAGAAAAAATTTCACTTCATAGATCTGTTGTGAGGACTAAAAAGCATTTAATAAATAAAAGCCACTTAGAATTATGCCTGAAGGTCCATAGTAAGGTCTCTAAAAAAGATACCTAGTTTTTATGTTCCCAGAGCCCAAAACAACATCTTGCCTATCCTTTCCTTTCTCTACAGACTTTGTCTTTCTTTAGCTAAATGTTTGGCTTTTGCTTTTTGTTTTTGTATTGGCTTGCCTGTCTTGCATTTCCTTCATTATTCTGAGAAACACGAGAGGCTATCACACTGAAAAACACGCATTTTGAGTAGGTTATGCAGACTAGCTCCCTCATTCATGCTTGAGTCCAGGAGGCAATCAAAGAAAGAGCATTGCAGGGGAAAGCAGAATCATGAAACCAGATAAACTTGACTGACTCTTCAATCTGAATGTGCCATGCAAATGAGATTTTCACTTCTAAGTCAATACAATAGAACTTGGTGAAAGAAATGAACATGGAACTATGCTCTTCCTTTATACAGGTCCAGTCAAGGGGAGACAAGAGGCGAGGGTGGTCTCTGAAAGCTTACCCATACAACCCTGGAGCAGACAATTATATCTCTTCAGGGCTAGCTACTCCCAACACACTGAGCATGAGACTTGGGAGTTTACTGGGGATGAGCAGTGTCTTTTTCATCTCAATGTATTGCTCAAGACTTATTATAGAGCCCAACACATGTGAGAAGCTCTGTGAATGGTTGTGCAATGAATAGTGTGTACTATTAAGAATATGGTCCTAAATATTTTGACCTACCTGCAACTTGGTGAAAGCCTTTGTACCTAGTATGCTGCCTGGTACCAAAAATACCTTCCCAATATCTAGTCCCACTTTCTAACTGTATGTGGTTTTCATAAACCACATATTTTACTTCTCTCTCAGTAGATTTATCCTTGCCCTCGTCCTTCAAAAATCCAGGCTTTGGATAGAAAGGAGTAAACAACCTTAGAAGGACTAATCTTTCCCCAATTTCAGCTTCATACAATTAATTGAAGCTTAGAGTTTAAATATTCTTATTCTTTTTTTGCCATGTGTATTAGTTATTTATTGCTGCACAGCAAATTACCTCAAAATTTAACAGCTTAAAAGAAATATAAACATTTATCATCTCACACATTTTCTGTAGGTCAGCATTTGGGAAGCAGCTTGGCTGGGCTGATCCAGGTCCAGTCTCACACAAATAGAAGTTGAGTTATCAGTTGGGGCTGCAATTATCTGAAGGCTTGACTGGGGATGCAGGATCTATTTCCAAGATGGTTCACTCACGTGGCTGTCAAATTGGTGCTGGCTGTTGGCAGGAGGCCTCAATCCATTGCCACATGGACCTCTTGTTGTTAATTATACATGGAGGTTATGGTTAGTGCTTAAATCTCTATTCATGGCAGTGCCCCTTCTGGTCATCAAAGATTCTATACCTATGTTCTTCTCTCTTCCTCCAAGAAGCCTTCTACGTGAATGAAGTACACATAATGCAAAAAGACTACAAGAAATTAGCATAAAATAAATACCTCAAGGTCTTGAGGGCACTTATTAAATGCACATCACCAATCCTGAGGAAAAAAGAGTCTCACTTACTATCCTCAAGGATATCACATCCTAGTTGTGGAACAGACTTAGCAAACACCCTGTGCTATATCTCTTTGTTGGTTGAATTCTCAGTTTCTGCATTAGATCTTAAGCCTTTGATAGTAGTGGTTAAGATATTCATCTGCATTTGTAACACACAGCAATGGTCCCATAAAATTGTAGGTTTTATTAATTTAATCAGTAAATATTTGTTGACCAACTGCAACAGATGTGTTAGGATAGAAACATACGTGTAAAAAAATAATCCTGCCTCAATGAAACTTGCCTTCTGGCAAGAGTGTGGTCATGAGAATGAAGATGAGAAATGACTAAATAATTAGCATCTTAAATTAGTATGTTACAATGTGAGAAGTGCTATGGGAAAAAATTAAATACAGAGCAGGGTACTACAGATCAATGAAGGAGAGAAGGAGCTTACAATTTTAAATAAGGTGGTGTCAAGGTAGGCCTCATAGAGAAGTGACAGATAAGAAGATCTTTGATGGATATGTATTAGGTAAGGAGGTTGGTTAGGAGAAAGGAGATAACATCCACATAGGGATATTAGCCAGTGAAAGACCCTAAGGACAGAGAACGACTGAAATGTTTGAGCAACCTGAAAAAGGTCAATGGGCTGGAGCAAAGTTAGCAATGGGGAGAAATAAAGTCTGAGAGATGATGATGAGGGAAGATTATACAAGCTTGGTAGGCCATTATTAGAAACTTGACTTTTTGTCTGAGGGAAACAAGAGACATTGTTGAACTTTGGTCACAGGAATGCATAACCACCTGATTTATTTAAGGATACTATTAGCACTTAGGACCAAGATGGTGGAAAAGGGACCATGTTTACCTTCACCTTCCCCCAAAAGTAAATACTGCTACTACTACTAATGATAAAGACATATAGGATAATAATAATACTATATATGAAACAAAAAACTTCACAACACTAGACACCAGGCAATAACAAATAGTGATGACTGGAAGATGAAAAACAAATGAAGTGAAACTTGCTATGGCTCCAGCTTACTTCGTTGAGAGAGTTTCCATGAACAGAGCATCAATAGGCTGTGGGAAAGATTCAAGAGACCTCATATATGAGTAATAGGAGTCCCTGAAGATGAAGAGGGGTTTGGAAAAGAAAGAAAAAAACAGCCAAATTTCCAAATGTGATAAAATGTATAAGCACATGGATCCAAACAGCACAGTAGAACTCAAGAAAGAAATGTTACAAAATGCTATAACAAGACACATAGTTATCAAGTTTCTCAAAGCCAACGAAAATAAAAAATCTTAGATGCATTCAGAGATAATTATATTGAGAGGGACAAAGATTAAGATAGCTGATTAGCCAATTTCTCATCAGAAACAATGCAAGTGAGAAGAGAGTAGAACATCTTTTAAAATACTGAAAGAAAAGGAAAAATCTATCAATGTAGAATTCTATATCCAGTGACAATGTCTGTCCTAAAGAAGAGCATTATAAAGACTTTTTCAGATAAACATAAACTGCAAATATTCATCACTGGCAGACATGTATTACAAGAATTGTTAAAGGAAGCCATTCACATAGAAGGAAAGTGTTGTTAGATGAAAATATAGATCTACAAATAGGAATAAGGACCATTGGAATGATAACTACATGAACAAACATTTAAGGAAGAAATGATATCAACTCTACACAAACTCTTTCAGATATCTGAACAGAGCGACCTTTTTTTCCAACTCATTCCATGATTATACTAATACTAAAGCCAAACAAATTTGTTACAAGAAAATTGAATCCAATAATCTATAAAAAACTAACGGATGATGATGAAGTGGAGTTTAATATAGGAATGCATGCTTGAATTATGATTTGAAAATTAATAATGTAAATCATAATACTTCGCTTACAATTTTAAAAGAATAACAACATCTGACCATCTTAACTGATACAGCAAAAAATACTTGGCAAAATCCAATGTCCATTTCTGAAAAAACAAAACCCAAAAAACTCCCAGCAAATTAGGAACAGAATTGAACTTCTTCAAACCTGATAAATTTATCTATAAGTGACATCATACTTAAAAATAAATTATTTTAGTTTTAGAATAATTTAATTATTATCAAATAATAATTAGTATTAAATAATAATTTAATTGATAATTAAATTATTTGGTTTTAGAGAGAAACTAAATTATTTTCCCCTAAAATTGGGAGCAACATAAGAATATCACCCCTTCTGTTCAACACTGATCTGGAGGTTCTATCAGTGCAGTAAGGTGAGAAAAAGAAAGAAAACAGATTGAGATTGGAAAGCAAAAAGTAAAACTATCTGTATTCACCAACAACGTGGTTGTCTATGTAGAAAAAATTAATGAAACATACAAAATGTGAGAAGGAAAAATAAATGAGTTTAAAAAGGTTATGGGATATAAGCAATATTGAAATTTATAAAATATAAGAGAGAAATTAAAGAAAATCTAAAGTAATAGAGAGATATACCATATTTTTAGAAAAAAATAGGAAAATATCTATATGACTTTGCTCTTACATGTAATACCAAAAGCACAATTCTTAAAATAATAAATTAACAAACCTAGCATCTGATCTTCAAAGACACTATTAGGAGAATAAGACAAACCACAGACTGGGAGACTATCTATGGAAAGTCCGTATTTGGTAAAGGCCTTGAACCCAAAATGTGTAAGAACACTCAAAATTCAACAGGAAGAAAAAAACCTAATAAAAAAAAGGCACATATGTTAAAAGACCCTTCTTCCAGGAAGACATACAGATGTCAAATATGCACATGAAAATGTCCTCAATTCATTGGTCATGGAAATGCAAATTTAAACCATAATGAAATACGACTACACACAGAGTTGAATGACTAAAACTGAAAAGATTGTCCATACCAAGCATTGTCTAGGATATCGATCAGCTGGAGCTCTCAAACACTACCGATGGGCATTGAAAATGATACAACCAATTTGGAAAACTGTTTACCAGTCCTTAAAAAGTTGTACATACACTACCATACGATTCAGCTTCTCCCCTTATTTGGTTATTTGCTTGGTGAAATGATAACACATTTTCATACAAAGACTTGAACACAAAGATCACGCACTGTATGATTCAACTTGCCTAAAACCCTACAAATGCAAACTAAGCTCTGGGGACTGAAATTTATTCAGTGATTGGCTGGGGAAGGAGGAAGGGATGGAGGAGGAGATTACAAAGCGGCAAAAGGAAACTTCTGAGGATGATGGATATGTTTATTATCTTGATTTTTGTGAAAGATTCACACATGTATATTTATGTTAAAATACCTAATTATGCACTTCCAATGCATGCAGTTTATTATATGTCAATGATGGTTCAATAAAGTTTGTTGAACACAGAATGAAACAAAGGAAATATATTTGGCTAGTATGTTAAGGAAGACAAGGGCCAAAGCAAGGATTTCAGCCAGAAAAGCAAATTTAGTAGCCCAGGTAAGATATTACAGTGGTTCAGGCAACATGGAAACAATGAAGGTGGAGCACAATGGTAAGATTCTGGATATATTTGTTAGAAGAGCCAGTATGATTTTCTGATTGATTGGTTGTGAGGTGTGAAAGAACAAAAGGAATCCAAAATAACTCCAAAATATTTGCCTGAACATTTAAAAAAATATGATAGATGTAAATGCAGATGGAGCAGACTGAATGAAAGCAGGTTTTGTTTTGGGGGTTTATCAGAAGTTCAGCTGTTGAGAGGTTAATTCTACATGTCAATTAGATAATGAAATAAGGATGCTTAGAAGACAGTTGGATGTATATGTTCGAAGTTGAGGAATGAGGACTGGATGACAGATATAAAGTTGGCAGATGGCATGAACAGATATAATGGTAAAAATAGTAGTCATAACAGCTACTAGCATGTATTGAGTATTTACTGGCACCAGGATAAATGTTTTAAGCCCATTTCAATCAATCTTCTCTGAAGCCCTGTAAAGTCAGTACACCGACTTTGGCCCAAATCTTACAGATGAGTAAATTGAGCGTTAAAGCAATTAAATTGTCCAGAGTGGTAAGTAGAGGAGAAAGAGCTCATGACATATTTCTGAAACCGAAGACTGAATTCCTAACCCTTAGACTGTTCTGTTATCTACTGCAAAGCAGATATTTTCTTCAACACCAGATGGGAATGAGTGGATAGATGTACGAATGAACGGAATGTATGGATAAAGTGATTCGTGTGAGTCTAAACAGAACAACTGTTAGCAAAAAAGCACGCAGTGCTCTAAGAAGGCGAGAGAGGAACAATTAATTCTGACTGAGGAGATTTGAGAAGTCAACATAAAAGAGTTAGAATGAGTGCCACAAATAATAGGATGTTGCCAGGTATAAAAAGAGGAGAATGGCAGTGTAGATGACAGGACAGTAAGAGCAATGACTTGAGACATTAAATGGACTGTCAAGATGAGACAGAGATAAAGAGTGAGATTTGGCTAGGCCATAGGGACATAGAGTGGTGGGAGATGCATTTAAACACATCTGAAGGAAGCTAGTGTCTCAGTGCCTGGCATGACGTGTTAACATACTTCACTCTGATCTGCTGGAGGTTGGAAAGGAAGACTGTATATTGGTGACACATTGTCATACTTAGTGGATATGATTAAATAAAATCTGTAACCAAACAACTCCTTAAAACCCGAGAAAGTTCCTTGCAACCATCAGTCACTGACTATTTATTGATAAAATTAAGAGCATCTGTCACATATAATATATACCTTTTAAGATTTCTTGTTGTACTTTACTATAATTACTATTTTCATTGAAAGGAAAATATGAGATTTCCAAAATCTTACATCTGCTTATTTAGCATAATACTTTGAGCTAATCCTTTCTTTGTAATGTAACAGATTTCTGCTATATTATAGTGTTAATGTATATTAAAATATTTTCATATATATTAAACATATTAATATACATATTGAATATTTTAGGAAGTGAAATGACCTCAGAAATTGCCTAAACTAAACAGTTTATTTTTCCCATTTTTAAGATAACAGCACTGAGACCCGATTAATAGCCCAGCTCAAAAGGTAACCATGTCAGGCAACTCCATCCTCTACTATATCTTGTATATAAAAATAATCCCTTCTTTTTGTCAGAAAAGAAAATAAGGGCTAAGAGTAATATTTAAATTTTTGCATACTATTTTTTCATCTATCATTTTCATAAGCTAAGAGCTTCATGACTCAGAGAATAGGGATATTGCAAGCATTGTTCATCTCTGCCTGGACCCTGTGTTCTATTTGGCCAAACTCAGTTCTCATGAACTTCACTCTTGTGGTCACTACGA
Organism: Tapirus indicus; assembly: GCA_031878705.1. Taxonomy (NCBI): domain Eukaryota; kingdom Metazoa; phylum Chordata; class Mammalia; order Perissodactyla; family Tapiridae; genus Tapirus; species Tapirus indicus. The sequence continues at coordinate 22,023,434 of CM062927.1, read as the reverse complement.
GGTAAATATTCTGCAGTTTTAGTATTTTTATTTTGTTGTTTTTCTTTTGTTTCGCAAAAGAGGTTCATGAATATATATTGTACATAAAACATATATCCTCAAAATTTACTAACTTAACTTTATTTCATTGTTAGTTACCATTCAACAGTGACATCTAGACCTGTCTCTTTGATAATAATTCCCTGATAAGCGATTCTTCCAAACTGAACTAGAATTGCACGATGGTTTAAAATTCAAATAAAGAGAAACGGGCACACGTAACTCTTACTTCTCAAAAAATGGCATGCATGAGATTATCACCATATGCCTCATGATGAAACTGGTGAAACCCGATTATTGGGAATAAAACACATATGATGAAATAAAAATTCTAAAATGATTAACGCAATTGCTAAATCAATTAATCAAATAAAGTAATGATTTAAGTATGTTTGCGTTTTTCTCTGTACAGCCCAAAGTAAAATTCAGAACTGATATTAATATTCCTGAACTGGAATTGACAAATCTTAAATTTTCTTACGTACAAAGTATAACTTCACCAGAGGCCAAGAGAAAGATTTTGATTATCTTCACATTTGTTTTACATTGTTCTTGCAAGTCTCTCATATAACCTCACCCATTTGGTGAGAGAGAAAGTAGTGTCCCTGATTCATCAGACTACTACCCCACCACACCGACGACACAGACCTTGGGTGGAATGGCTTGTCTGCCACCTTTGCAAGGTGAGCATACAGAGTATTAGAGAAAGAAGGGAGCAGGGGAGAAAAGTGAGATGAAGCAGTGCAGAAAGGAGATGCATAAAAAAATGAGAGGATGTAGGTGGAGAAAGATTTTATTGTTGGTGTTGTTGATGTTCATATCTTTTACCTCCTCTTAAAATCAAAAACAGAAACATCTCATGCTTTTTGAAGCAAGAATCCTGCCACCCAAGAAATAATTGTTCTAAATATATCAGACCACTTGAGGGCACTGTGGCATTGCATTTTGGTCAAGTGACCCTTTAAAACTCAATTCAGGGAGAATAATCTAGTTTTTCAAAACCAGGATGAGCACACACAGGTACTCTGGGGTGGTGTCTGTGCACGCGGATGGGCATCGCTGTGTGGACATATGAATCTGTTAGTGCACCACCGAGGCAGCTCCAGGACCAGAGATTGCTTTCCACATCCGGCCTTCACTGCATGCTTCAGAGATTTTCTTTACTGGTTACTCAGGCTGAACTATGATATTATGATCTTCCAATTGCAGTGCTAATAGATCATTTTTGGCATTTCCCACTCATTAGAATCTGTGCCAGTGTGATGGATTAATTTAGGGGCATTTTCTGTCCTTGGTATAATCATTGGGAAGGAAATGAGAATGGCTGCTGCACTGGGTAAATTACAGCACAGGGTCCAGGACTTAGACATGAAAAAGGAGAGAGAGAGAGAAGAGAGGGAGGAAAGAGAGAGAGAAGGTTGGAAAGAGAGAGTGTGTTCACAAGGCTTAGCTGAGCAAAGGTAAGTCTCAGCTTGCTGGCTGGGATCAGAATCCACAGGCAGGTCACAATGGAATGCAGTGTTAATATTGGAAAATGTTTAAATGTATGATAATAGAGCTGGGTCCTCTCATGCAGTAATTTTCCTTTTCATTAAAAATCAACTGACTGCAATAAAAATCATGGAGCCTTTTTATTTTCCATTTGCATCTTTTACATTTACAATTCTTGTAGTAAAAGAAACATCAGACCGGAGTTTTAATCTTGTTTCTAAAATAGCCTGTATCAGTAAACGTGTTTGATAAACATATAGTGAACATTTATACTGTGCTCAGCACAGTTATAAGGATGAGAAATGCAGAAAGTCTGAAGAGCTCCTCCTGCTTTTACTTGAGAGAGTCTTTGAACAAATTGAAATCCTTTTCTAAACAAATGAAATAGTATAATATGAATTGGCTTCCTATGATCTCAAATTCTTTATCTCCTAAATTTATTTAAAAGCTAGAAAATTCTGATTCTACCTTTTCTGTCTTGAGTGAAGGAAGCTTGGGATTCAAAAGCAGCCTCCAACCTCACCTATTTGATTAATTAAAATTGCCAATAGCCTTGGAAAAGTCTCCTATGGCACACATAAAATAGTGAGAATAGCCTCAGTTTTTGACATGTATATGTTGAGAATCAGAAGTAACCCTCTTACCAGAGAAAAAGGAAAGACCAAAGTAGAAAGTGTAACAGAGATAAAAATAAAAAAGAATGTAGGAGAGAATAGCATATTTAAACATTAATAAATGACTATCAACTTTTAATATAGATTTCCATAAACGTGGAATAATGAAGGGCTTGGTGGTCTATAACATGGTTCTCTATATCATAACACATGGAAGATGAAACATAAAGTTTTAGAAGACAATCTCAGAATGTCATTAATGAATGGTGAGAAAAAAACAGAAAAGAGGAAGCTGGACACATAGACTTATACTGAGACCTTTGATAAGTGCTTTCCGCTTCAAATAGGAAGATTCTCCAAATTACAAAGAATAAGAAAGAACAAATATGTGATCAATAAGAAGAGGTTATAGGAAATGACAGCTAAAAGGAAAACTGAGCTAGGTAAATGAAAATCTAAAAGGACTTATCTGAAATTTTATAAATAAGCCAGACTGAATGGATAATTTTAGAACGAGGTGAGAAACTGACTTTGTTAAACATTTGTTCTTCAGAAACTTCCTCAGCATGTAGTAAGCACCCTGTCAATGGTAGTGCCAAATAGAGACCAGACAACCATTTGATCAGATGTTGTAAAGAGAATTTTTAAATCAGCTAATGGTTTAACTTATTTCTTCCTTAAGGTAATATTAGTCCTAAGATCCATGAATATTTTCCAATTATACATTTGAAAATATTTATATGCAGATATTATGTGCCAGTCATAGTAGCAGGCATCGTAGATATCGAGATAAAGACAATCAGCGTATACTTTAAATAAAGAGATACACATATTCATAGAGAAAAAGATGAAATAGCATACCAATGAGAAGGGTCACCAAATTGATCCATAGGTTTAATGCAGTTAAATTCAAACCCTAGGGGATTTTTTGAGGAATTTGAAAAGGTGATTCTAAATTTTATATAAAAAAGCATATGTATAGAAGAAGCAGGGGTTATTGCATGGTTCTAACACAGGGATAGATAAAGTGACTAATGCAAGACAATAGATATTATAGGAACTGACTCAGGGGATATGTAAACTTAACAAGTCTACCTACTTAGCATGCTGATCATTGCAGAAAGGAGATATCATTTGATAAACAGTGTTGGGACAACAAATTATACATATTTTTAATTTAAATTGGATTTCTATGTATAAAACACACAGACATGCATACACATACACATTGTTACAACATATACTCCAAATGGGGTAAGAATTCAAACATGAACCCCAAACCCCTAACACTTTTAGAAGAAAATATGGGAGAATATCTATACTGCCTCTTGGAAGTGAAAGGGTTACCTATGAAATTCACATTAAAACTAACATAGAACTGAAGTTTCAAACATTTGATTACATTCAAATTAAGAAATTATGTTCATCAAATGATACCGTAAAGTAAAAAAGAAGCCAACAATTAAGAGAAATACTTGTAGCATATGTAATTGGTAAATAATCGGTGTCACAGATATATAAAGAGCAATTACAAATCAATAAGAAAAAATAGTGTTTTTTATTCTCAGAAAATGTCAAAAATCATGAACAGGCATCTCTCTGACAAAGAAGAGGAATGGCAGAGGAACATGGGGACAGATGCTCAACCTTACTGGATATCAGAAAACTGCAAATTACAATCCATTTCACACTCAGTTGACCAGGAAAAACTGGAAGTCTGAAAATACTGAGTGCTGAAAAAGATATGGATAAAGAGGAATGTAAAGTGGTATAACCATTTTAAGAAATAGTTTTGTGTTATTTCACAAATTTTAGTGTTTGTGTAATTAATGACCTTGTAGTGAAATGCCTAGGTAAAAACCTTAGAGAAACTCCAACACGTGGGCACCAGGAGATCTGTAAGAGAATTGTCATAATGGTTTTGTTCATAATAGGAGCAGAAAAAAACCAAAAATTCATAATTGGTTAATTTAATTGTGACATACTTATTGAATGGAATATTATCGAACTACAAAAATTAATTAACTAAGCTACAAAAGAACAACATGGGCAAACTTTAGTTTTGTAACATTCAATAAAAAAGGAAGTCACATGAGATTACATACTGTATTATAACATATTAATAAAACTCAAAAGTAGCAAACTAAAATTTTTAGAAAGACATTAAGAAATGTCTTGAAGGGAGAAATTCTTAATTTTAATACTTTTACACCAAGATCACAAATAGCAATTATTACAGTACCTCTGCACGGGGCTTGCTATAGATATTATTTAACCCAACTCACGTCTACTTTTAAGTAGATGTGAGAACTGTATGAACAAATGGTAGTTAAAAAGACCAAGGACCCGGCAAACTATAAGTAAAGCAATGTCCATATGCCTGGGCATATGATTTATAAACACATAAGTCATTGGCCTTGAACTCAGGTGGCTGAGTTGAGTAGAGAAAGTCTTTGCATATATGGTTCTATTAGCCAGGGTTCTCCAGAGAAATAGAACCAACAGGACGTATCTATATAGGAAGAAATTTATTCTAAGGAATTGGCTCACATGTTTATGGAGGCTAAGCAGTCCCAAACTCTGCAGTTAGCAAGCTGGAAATAATGTATTTCTAGTCCAAGTCCAAGGGTTTGAGACCTGTGAGAGCTGATGGTTAAGTACCAGTCCATAAGCCAGCAGGCTCAAGACACAGAAGAGCTGATGTTTCAGTTCAAGTCCAAAGGCAGAAAAAGACCATTGTCACAGCTCAGGCAGTCAGATAGAACCAGTTCCATCTGTCCTGCAGAAAGGTCAGTCTTTTTGTTCTATTCAGGGCTTCAACTGATTAGATGAGGGCCATTCATGTTAGGGAGAGCAATCTGCTTTACTCAGTATACTGATTCAAATGTTAATTTCATCCAGAAACACCCTCACAGACATACCTAGAATGTTTGACCAAATGTCTGGGCACCCTGTGGCCCAGTCAACTTGACACATAAAACATCATATCACATCACAATAGCGATATATACTTCATAGGAATATGGACAGATCTTGACAGGTGGCGTGGACAAGAAATAATATAGGAATTAAGGGAGGGCAAATACTATGGAGTTAGAGATCAGAAAAAAATATCCTCATATGGTCAGGATGGCTTACACAAAGGAGGGCCGTAATTTACATGTTGAGTCACTAATTTGATTTGTTCTGAGTGCTGTCATTCTCTAAAACCTCCGGGACTTAAAACACCCCTCAACTCAAATGCATTACTTCTAAGATCCATTGTCACTAGTCTCTAATTTCTTCCACACCTCACCATACAAATGATTTTACACATTCACAGCCCCAGGCTAATTCCAGTGTCGTGAACAACATCCACTATTTTCCCATCTACTCTCGGTGTTTGACATTTTCTCTTTATACCTCCGCAACTGCTCTTTCACTAACCTATTCTGTAGCCTGTTATGCTTCCTTGCCCCCAACCTGAGGATTTGTGATGAGAGCTGACACCAAGAACAATGAGGGTTGGAGGAAAGTGAGGGTAGGGTTTATATCTCTCTGGGCTCTCTCTGCTGGGGCACGACTCACAGGTTTCTGTTTTGTTCCCTCAACATGCTCCTTTATGTCTAAGAGTCTTGCTGACCTTGAGGTTCTTGCATCATTCCTTGTTGGTTTTCATTATCCCTGTCCACATCTCTCCAAACAGTCCACTTATTAAATATTCTGTGATTACCACATATTTTCTATCCAGACCAGAGGGGTACACCACTCTTCCCACATTATTCAGGTGATTTCAACTCACCTTTGAGAGACTTTCGCTCTACTCACATATCATAACCAAGGTTGCCACCACTCTCAATTCCAGAGGTGACAGTGTGACACAATTCAAGCTTATTAATGTATTGCAATCACTTTATCACTATACTCACCTCAAGAAGGATATTTGACCAAAGTCAGGTGAATGTGTCTAAATAAGAGGATTTTATTTTATTTTACTAATATGTTTTAATATCCAAGAAGAACCTCTCTTTCCACTATTGTTGCCTAGCTGGTAGGTCATAAGCCTGGACCTGTTGGTGGCTGTTTTGCTAAAGTGAAGGTAAAGCTTTCCTGAAAAGAAAACCAAAACAGAAAATCAGAACCAAAAGATGAAGCTGGACATATATTTACCCTGTGCTGAACAGCCAGCCTGCCTTTGGACTTTTAGCTTTTTCCCTCCTTAAGTCAATTTGAACTGCATGTTTTGCCATTTGCAACCAAATGCTTTATGACAAATAAACACTTCTGGCACACATTTTTCTTGAATGCAGATTCTGTAACAAGGGCATGGTGAGTGAGAGTGTTTCACTTCAGGTCTCTTATTCTTTGGTGTCTGGTGACTTTTATGACACCCTACCTACCATCCTTCTTTTTTTCCAGAAAGTCTCAGCTCTCCATCCACTTTAGATTGTGGGACTCCTCGGATCCCTCATCTTGTTGACGCTCATTCTTCCTCATTAATGTTTTCTCATCCATTCCTTATGGTCCCATAAAACATTCCTGAAAATATCTTTCCTTTTTTTGTTTTGTGGGGAAGACCAGCCCTGAGCTAACATCCGTTGCCAATCCTCCTCTTTTTGCTGAGGAAGACAGGCCCTGGGCTAACATCCGTGCCCATCTTCTTCTACTTTATAAGGGACGCTGCCACGACATGGCTGACAAGCAGTGTGTCCGCGGGCGCCCGGGATCCGAACCAGTGAACACCGGGCTGCCAAGTGCGAACTAAACCGCTGCGCCACTGGGCCGGCCCTTGAAAATATCTTTCTTAATCACTGAGAACTCACTACTTGTGACTTGTTGTAATTTAGAGTTACTCATCAAATATTAGCCTATATTTTCTTCAAAAGATCTACACCTCTTAGATACTCTTGACTATACAACTGGACAACAGCTGACCCATTCTTGCCAACAGTTCATCCACTCAATGATAACTCAATCTCCAGAATTAATAGTTGTCTTTCCATAATGACTGGAATGTGTTCTAGTGTTTTGATATATACAATCTGTTAAACAATTCTCTTTTTGTAATACTTTAGATCATTTTCATTGTTTTCTTCTTTTATATTATTCATAATACTACAATAAGCACTTGATGTACTTTCTGATTTTATTGAATTATATATTTAGATAAATTAAAATAGTGGAATAACTTGATTGATTAAAAATATCATTAGAGCCCTTGCTGCAAGCTACAATATTGCTTTACAAAAAAAGTATAATCGTTTAAAGGATATAGCAATAAATGAGTATACTAGTCTACAACATCACCAACATTGGGCGACATTTTGAAATTGCTACTTTCTTAAGTGTAAGATAACGTAACTGTAATTTTTATTTTTTATCACGTCTGTAGATGCATATTTGCATTATTGCTTCTTTTACAGAATAAATGAAGCATGCATTGTATAGAAAGGGAAGGAAAATCAATTAAAAATAAATAATATGAGGAAAACTGTGGTTATAAGAACAAACAAGATATAGACAATAAAGAACAAAGCAGAAACATAAACTAGCAATATAATTTGTCATACAGCTGAAAAATCTTTCGTTGGCATCACATTTAACATAAAGTAGAGCAAAGTATGTTCCATAATTTATTCTATAAAATTTTTATTATGAATTTCAAATTTTCACAGAATGATTCCAGCCAATGATATAGGCTTTATAATTTGTATTCATTTTTCAGTACAATCTATCACATCAATGGAAATTGAGGATCAAGGAATTACATTTGACCAGTGGTAGGGGCAGTGAGTGAGTCCTTAGAATGCATTCAAATATGTTGTGACCCAAATGGAGCATATGACCCATGTTACTCTTCCTTCACCACACTACCTAGGCGGTAAGCATGTGATTTGAAGTAAAGTTGAAAGTTGATGTAGAGTATGATAAAGTTAGCTGTGCCAGTTTTGGGTGGTCAGTTATAATACTATATAGGAGAATCATGAACCAATGTTTTCTTTCTTTAATCAACATATTTTGAAGACTCCTTTGAGAATTTTAGTGCTACACAATTCGGTAGAAAAAAATTTTTTGAGCCGTGTAGTGAGTTAAATAGATGGGGAGAAACATCTTGCAGCTAGATCATTGTAAAGAGGTCTAAACTGGGAGTTAGATGGTCTGGGTTCTAAACCTAGCTATATAATTTACTCTCCACTGGTCTTCGGTAAAATGCTTGACTGTTTCAAACGATAAATTTACTTGTATGCCGAATGGGGACAAGAAGTCCTTCCTTAACAACCACACAGGCCTTGTGAGGGTCAGGTGTAATACCTGTTTGAAACTAAAATCCTACATAAACATAAATCTTTCTTCCTATTTGCATCTCACCATCTTCTTCATGGAGGGATGGTTTGGTCCATTTGCATTGCATAGAGAAATACAAACTGAATTCACTAATTCAGAGTGAAGTTATCTTTATATGTCCTTCCAACAAACACATCCTTTGTGCTGTCTGATTCTAAGAAAGCATTTTCCATAAATAATTGTTGTTGAAACCAAGGGCCTTCCAACTACTGGAACTGCAATCACGTTATACAAGCATGCCCTCCAAAATATTGTCGTTGTTAATCAGACCTTAGAAATAGATGTTGAATAATGGAATTTTGAAATGGAAGAAAAAATATGTCTCTATATTCTGGCAGGCTTGTGTTCATATATGAATGTGAACAGACATTTGCAGACAATATTATCAAAAGTTCATGACAATAACTGTAGTCTTCACTTGATTCCTCATTTTGTCAGTTTCTCTCAAGATTAAATGTGAAAAATGCACCTGAAATATATTTAATGTGCTATCCAGAAAGCATTATAGGAGATAGATTCTTCAAAACTGTTTTCAGACTCAATTGAAGATTAACTACATGAAGAGGTGGAGATGATTGTAAGTGACTGTAAAATCTGTCATGAGAAATCCATTATTGAGCTTCTGTATATCTAACTGCTAATTAGCTGGTAGATGCTATATATACACACACATAAACTCTCTGTCAGAGAGTCTACATACAGAGACACACATATGTATATGTGTGTATACACACACAAACATGATGCACATACACACCAATTAGGTCACAATCTGAGACCTCATTGCTTTAAAAATGTCTTTTTTAACTGAATTCCTATTTCTCTCTCTAGCCAGACCTCTCACAGCATCTCATGTCTTACCTCCTTTCAGTTCTCTGGAATTGCCCATGTTCTTTCTGACACCAAACTTTACCCCATGCTGATCCTTCTGCCTGGGGTACACTTGACCTTGTTCATTTCCTACTCCAAGTATCAGCTTTAAAGGCGTTTTCTTTGAGAGGCATTCAATAGTCTTCCAACTCTGGGTTAGGTGTCTTTTCTTTGTGCTCTTAAAGTGCACTTACCACTGCAATGGCATTTATGGACCATCAATGACAGGTTCCTTGTCTGCATCCTCCATTAGACTGTAAACTCTGTGAGGACTGGTATGAAACTTTATTAACTTGTATTCCCAGTGACTTAAACACAGAGAAAGCATTTAATAAGAATTTACGGAATGAGTGTATGAAAGAATTAATGAATCAAGGAATTTGGGCAGCTCAGTTTGGGCCTAATACATTCCTCTTAATGAGGATTGGAGATTAGAAAGAAGAGGAGACAGGACAGTTTTCTTCTCTGCTGGTACCATCAAAAACATTTCTCTACTTTTTGCCAAATATTTATAAGAACATCGTCATTTACGCAATTCCAATGGACAACTTAGTTCCAATGGTCAGGGATTTTTCCAATGATCAGGAAGTTGCTGATTTAAAGAAATCAACTGAAAACAAGACATTGCAAAATCTTCATAGGCAGTTGTCCTATCAGATGCTTCTGGGCTTCCTCAGAGGAAATAGGCATGTGGGTTTGGGATAGGGACTGTGTAAGCACCGTGATGGAACTGATTATTTTCCTATATATTGTTCGTTTTTTTCTCAACTTGGCGTGTAACATTTCACAAATTACACTCTTGCTATTTTTAAAGCAAACTTTACAAATTTGCACAGATATATATTAATCTCTTTTTCCATGACTATGATACCTTTAGAGGAGTTTATGCAGAATCCCATAATAGGTCGAATGTATTTATATTTATAACATTTATATTATGAACTACTTCCACCATTGTGAAAGAAATGCATTTTACATCCAGGTATGCACGTGGATGTTTGGCCTGTCACATAATTAAATCCAAGGCAGCTTTATTCTACCATGAGCTATGCAACGTTTTACAAAATATTGTCTCTCTTGGACTCAGTATCTTTGTCCATAGATGAGAGAATTGAATCAGGTGATCATCTAACTTTCTTTAGGTTGTATGTTCCAAATCCTTTGAAATGAGAACGTACATAAATATTTTGCTTCTCCATTATCATAGATATTATTCGTTTCTGAAAAGGATTCATCTCCTATTCATTGATTCATTTAGCATTCATTATGTTGCCAGCATAGAGTATTATAGTAATAGCAGCACTAATAGTAGTAGTAGCAGTAGTAGTAGTACCAACAGTTACTGACTGGGCACCTTGTGTTAAGTACTGAGCTAAAAAAGGTTTATATATATTAACACATTTAGCAGGAGTGGCATTTCTCAGTCAACATCCAGTACTCCCATTTCAATGAAGATGGGAGTTTAAGTTTCCCGAAAACCTTCTTTATCTCTGCTATTATCATTTTTATTTTGGAGATAATTAAACAGAAGTTTATATAAATTTTCCAAAGTTATGGTTTTATATAATGCTATTAAATAGCTGAGCTCTCATTCTTAACCACTCTGATACTACTATTATGGTATTTTCAGTATCTGCTTTTATTTTATTAGGTAAACATTTTATTTTAGAATAGGCTTAGACTCATGACATCTGCTTTTTAGTGTTGTATATGTTTAAAAAATCTATCTGTGAGATGCTAAACTAGGATTTCCTTGAGAATAGGAAGCATATTCCCAGGGCATAACAAAATTTCCAAACCACAGAATAAAGATGGATGTTCACTGTGTTCCTTAAATTGAATGAAAAATGAATGAACAAATGAAAAGAAAGAACAACAACAACTAAACAGAATATAAAACCCAAGAAATACATTAGAGAGCAGCCTTCTAAAGCAGAAGGTAGAACTGGTCAGTGACAGACACTGGGACATCATGGGAGATGCGGAAGAACCTCTGAGTGACTGGCAGGTTGTACATCTCGGTTGAGCATAGAACAAATTTGAAGGAAAGCCCTGCATACCCAAAGGAAAGTGTTTAGAACAAAATACACAAGCCACTTTTGATAAGAACAATTTATGTATAGTTTTATAGTTTTAAAAATCCACTTGTATTATTTAGTTTTATTATGAAGTATGATTTAGCAGTATTTAACAAAAAGAGGTTTTAATTGGCTAGGCCGTTGGTTTAGAGCACTGGGAGGTGACTGTTATATGCCTTGTGCCATTTGTCTTCCTTACTGTTCATTTTAATGATTCTATTAGCCACTTCCAGAGTGTCCTCATAATTTGCCTGCATTTCCTTGTAATTTATGCCATTGTTCCAAGGGGGAAGCCTGATGCAAACAAACTTGGCACACATTTGTTAATGCATATTTCCTCATGCCTTTAAAGTATTTCATTTATAAAATTAGCTTTTGTATAGTGATAGTTCTAGCATTTGACATAAAAAGAAAAATCAGGTCTGTCAGATCCAAGGATCTCAAGTATAAGGTATAATTTTGAGTGTCTTTTTTTTTCTGGATTCATTATTAAAGTTGAGCAGTTTTTAATGTCACTTAGAAAATGACTTGATTCTTTGAGAAATCTGACTGAAATAAGCTTGGCATTTTACTTAACGGCAGGTTGGCAGCATAAAAAAATTATGTGAATTCCGGCAAAAGAGAGTAAAATGTAAAGGTGGAGAAGTTAACTTTTGTTTTTTAAACTAACATCAAGTGAATGCCATGAGAGATTTGGATTAGAAATAACTAGCAAGACCAAAACAAACAAACCAACTCTCTATTCTCAAGTCTGCCTCTTCCTAGCAGGAAGAACCTGGACATACTTAACCTCTTTGGGCTTCAGGGATATTTTAATACAAATTGGTTTTCTTTATTATGTGTACATCATTTCATGTTGTCTACTGATTGTGGTATTTTAACACTTTTTTTAAAAAGCAAGCATTTATAAGCTTTCAAGACTGAACATAGGGATGAACCTGTTATGAATATGGTAAAGATGATAAGTATCAAGATGTGACGATTACATAATGAATTAGTATCCAGCATGTTCAAAATAAAGTACTACATGTGAAAATATAAAACAGTGGAGAAAATAAGTGTGTTATGACTAAGTGGAAGACATAACGCCTATGTCCTAAGTTTGATTTTGGCATCAAAAAATGATACATGAGAAAGAATTTTAGCATATATAAAGAACACTGTAAATATCATGTAATATTTTAATTTTCCCCCATATTTATTATGAAGGAAACGAACATATATTTTCCATTTCAAAAATGCAAAATGTGTGGGTAGGACCAATTGATAGTTTCATGTCATTCCATTCAACACAAGCTCCTCTCTCAATGACCTGAATCCTTAATAGCATGTTCTTTTTTTGAGCAATGAAATGAGAGCCAATAGGGGCCGGCCCAGTGGCACAGCGGTTTAGTCCACGCTTGGCAGCTCGGGGTTCGTGGGTTAGGATCCCAGGCACCTGCCGATGCACTGCTTGTCAGCCGTGCTGTGGCGGCGTCCCATATAAAGTAGAGGAGGACTGGCAATGGATGTTAGCACAGGGCTGGTGTTCCTCACAAAAAAACAAAAGAAAGAGAGAAAGAAAGGAAATGAGAGCCAATAGATTTTTATATAAAACCAAACATGCCATTAGGAAAAAAAGTAAATGGAAAAAAAAAAAAAGAAAGAAATAAGGAAGACAATCCAGATCTGGAAGAATAAGAACACAACACATTCATTTTGTGTAAAATTGTATTATGATTATTTCTAAAATACTTCATATATTGCACCATCATTGATCATTTCATTTCTTATTTTACACGAACTGAATGTGTTGTGTTCGCATCCTTCCAACTCTTGATTATTTCTTTCTTTACTTTTTGTTTTATTTTTTTTCCTAAACTGACTGTAAAAGGTTATGATTATACATAAAATACATTTGAAAATTATAGATAATGTATGAAAATTGACTTGAATGTAAAATCTCTCATTTATTTTCTCCATTGCCTGAGTAACAAAAGGAGCGTGTGTGTGGAAGGAAAGGTGGCAAAAAAATGTGCTTCATAGCTCAGTGTAGTAAAAAACTTTTGATAAAAATAAGTAAAATTAGCCTCAATGAAAAATTTTTAATCCTATTCTTTGCAAAACTGAGTAAGAGATGCATTAGTCTAATCTCAAAAACAGATCTGTAACATTAAATTTTAAATTAATAGTGGGCTCTATTCTTTGCACCACCAGAACATTTTTGGGGGAGTGACTCTTAGGAGTTAGAAATGTAGGAATATTATTCAGCCATAAAAAAGAAGGAAATCCTGCCATTTGCCACAATACAGATGGACCCTGGAGGCATTATGATAAGTGAAATAAATCAGAAAGAGAAAGACAAATACTGTATGATCTCACTTATATGTGAAATTTTAAAAAGTTGAACTCACAAAAACAGAGGGTAGACTGGTGGTTGCCAGGGGCTGGTGGGTGGAGGAAAAGGGGAGATGCTGGTCAAAAGGTACAAACTTCCAGTTAGAATATAAATAAGTTCTGGGGATCTAATGTATAGCATCATGTCTATAATTAATGATACTGTAGTGTATTCTTGAAAGTTGCTAAGACAGTAGATCTTAAATGTTCTTACCACACTCACACACACATACACACACACACAGATAATTACATGGGGTGATGGATATGTTGTCTAACCTTATTGTGGTGATTGTTTCACAATATATGCATCGGTCAAATCATAACTTTGTACACCTTCAATTTGCACAATGTTATATGTCAATTATATATTAATAAAGCAAGGGGGAAAAGAAGAAATGTAGCAATCCGTAGATCAAGTGCAATAGAACACCTGATGCTTGAGTGGGAATGCTGATGTGGAAGAGTCCTTTAAATCTTTTGGTCTGAAAAATGTTCTCTGTGTTAGATTTGTTGTAATCATCATTGCTTTCAAGGAGCTTGTTTTATAGGGGGATTAAGATGTATGTATTATCATCTTAAACTTCCAAAGTCTCAGTTCTGCAGTATTATGTAAGCTCTTGGATACATGGCTTAACATTTCTGAATCTCAGATTCCCTCTCTGTAAAATGCTGGAAGAATGATATTAACTTGCCTAAGAGGGCTGCTGTGGTCATAGTTTAGCCAGCAAAACAAATTTACAAAGGCTGTGATCAACTACTTACAAGTCTTTCTTTATCTTGAATCTCTTCTACAATTTGGGAGACAAAAATAGAAGAGGCGTTTGACCCAAATATTATCATCAGAGATTCATTGTGAGTAGCTTTTACAAACTAATTTACAAATAGGAGTCTGTTTGATCCATTATTGAATATGAAAATTTAGCTTTTGAATGTTGTAGGGACACTGTTTCCTCTGATCTTACCATTATGTTTTGTTTTGTTTCTTTTTATTATTACTCAAATATGACACTCAAGCAAATTTTAATGTGAACCACCTCCTTCTGAGATCCTTGAGGAAAAAAGTGATGATTCCTGTCCATAGATCAATGGTGAACTCTAGGCTGTAAGGTTCAGTGGCGATTTTGTAAGCACATATATACATATTTATATTACATTATATTTATATGAGATTATTTTACCATTCTACTTCAAATCCTCTCAATCAGAGCTAAATAAATTGCTGTTGCTAAATCAGCTCTAGTCTGGGAACATTTTATTACTGGTCCACAATAAGATAAATCTAAGCATTTAGTGAATTTTATATTTTTTCATCAGTACACTAGTCTCATTTTAATTTTTATTGGATTTTACAAGATTATCAGCCTAACATTGAATTGGAAATTACCAGACAAAACAGAAAAATGACTTGTCCTTCTCCATAGAGAGCTTGAAAATCACTACCTTGACTTCTAGCCAAAGCTTTTACTATAAAAGGCCCAACCTATCACTAGCTTTCCCTGACTTCTCACGCTACTCTCCTTCCTGTCCACCAGGATGTAGTCACATTGGCCTCTCTTTCTTTCCATGCCTTGAACCTTCCAAGTTTATTCTTGTCATTTGAGTCTTCTGTGCAGATCGTGTTACGTGTGTGTGTGTGCATATGTGTGTGCATGTGTGTGTGTTTCTGTATGTCATGCTCTCCCCAGAGACTACGTCTGCTATGACCGGCCATCATTTGATCACGGGTTACCATTCAATCTAGAGACGCCATGCTTCCTACCGGCCTTGTCCCTGCAGCTGACTTTTTATTATATCACCAAACTTTAATATTTTCATAGCACTCAGCAGGCTATGAATTAATTTTCTCACTTATTTGTTTACCTGTTTATTTCTGATTCTCCACTCTAGAATAGGAATGTCATGACTGGAAGTATCTGGTATATTTTGTTTGTTGCTCTAACCTTAGTGCCTGGAAGAGTGCCTGGAAGATAATAGTCAACAAATACTGGCTATGTGTGAAGCATTGAATGTTTATATAGCTGTTTATTAGTTCAAAAAGTGGTTTCACATATATTATCTAATGATAATTAATCTAATAATTATATATTTCACTAACCATGGGAAATCTATCACAACTTGAAATAAAATAATATCAGATATATTAATATCTCTCCATTAATGATCTCCAAAACATTTACTTTTACCTTAATTGAAACATGTTTGAGAGCCTGAAAGCAATTCTTGTTTTCCTGCTACCTAAGAAAACAAAAGGTGTATTTCAAAAAATTAAAAAGAAACAAACCATTGTCTTAGAATTTTAAAAAAATTGTTTGATTTAACACAAAGTGAAGTATAAATCATGATTACAAGAAAAAAGATGTGCTGGACAACCTGCACAGGACAACTTATATTCCCATTTATTATCTGAATTTTGACAAATCTCCTGGTCCATTGTGAATTCCAAATCCCTCAACTGTAATAATTAATGTTAGATCCACAATTCTAGGTTTTCAAAAGGATTCAAGGAGATCAGAATCTAAAATCATCAAATAAAGAGTTTGGCACATAATATACTTTCTCAACTGTCCCCTTACTCAGAGAGGATAGAGCTTATTACCACTAATAAATTAATACCATATTTATTAACAAATTTAAATTATTTACTTGTTATTCATGTACAAAGGAAAACCTGCCTCTATTTCAGCATTATTATATATCTATATACACTTTTAGTTTTATATATATATATATATAAAACAGATTTTATTTTTATCACCAAACTCTAATTTTACCTGCTGAGAAAGCATTTCTCAACCTCAACCAATTTTTACTTAACTTTGAAAAATATTGTTCACTGTCAGGGCCATAATGGTAAATCTAATTTTCCATCTAGCATTCTTAGGGATTTACCGACTGCTTAATTTGATGGTTTGGGACCTATTCATAATTGTAATAAAAATAGATGCTAGAACACATTTTGGGATGCCACAGTTATTTAATGACTACCATTTCGACTGGCCAGAGGCAGCATTATTGTCAGCATTTAGACAGAATTATGGACTTGCTGAATATGATACAAAGGAGAGAATGCAATTATATGGGATTTCTGCACATCCACCCTGATTCCTGTTTCACATCCCAAGCTTTATGCATTTTCTGATTCATGTCTTTATTTATTTAGTTCATATCTGAGCTTAAAACTAATTTCACAGCTCTATTACCAAAATCTACTTGGTTTGAGTTAAAATCAGGAAATTATAAATGAACAAGTTTGTAGTAAAAATATTTATGCATCAGTTAAATTTCAGAAATATTTCCCTGGTGGGCATTTTAACGTAGCTGGATTAACTAAAAGCCTACAGAATTTCTTCTTCTAACTCATATTTATAATAAGAAATGTTCTTGTAAAAAAATCAAATATCCTAATTTTCTCAGGAAAATAATATATTTGTATACATGGGAAAATATAAAATAGTTTGGATATATTATAGGAATACTGTTTGGCAAAATCTCTCTGCCTTATAAAGAGATAATGAGTCATTAGTTCTGCAAATATTTCCTAAGGGCATATATTTGTGGACATAGGCAAAATATAAAAAATTCTAAAACAAATAATTCTGCTCTCTAAATGTGCTCACATCATACTCCCAGTTACAATAAAGTCAATTGTGTTGCAGTGGAGATAATCATGGAAGCACATGTAAGGACAACTAACATAGTCATAGAAATTATTCCCACCCTGTGGTGCTGCCTCTTGGCACAGGAATAGGTGTTTGCCAAGCAAGAGTAACAGGACAGCATTGGACAGTACACCTGGAAGTACAATTCCAAATAGTTTAGACTGACTAGAAAATTAGACAGAAGATTGGTCTGAATGCGTAGGAAGCAGATGAAAGTGGAGGATAATGAAAATTAGCTTTAAATGCTCCCATGAGGTCAGTTTGGGAATAGCAAGAGAGGACTGTCCAAACAGATATAAGAAAGTTCAGGAAAGATCGCATGTGCCATGACTAGGAGTTTGGTATTTTATCGTGAACAATTGAAACAGGAGCCTGGCGTGGCTAATTTAGCATTTTTGAAGCTCCAGATTCCAGCAGGTTTGTAATCTCTATGTGCTATACCTATTCTTTCTATGAGGCCTGGGAGTTCTTCACTCTTTTACCCTCCCATATTTTCTCCTTTTGTTTTAAGCTAAAGATTGTAGTCACATGAAAACAGACATCATCCTCTCTCATGGTCTTCCCTACTACTGTTCTGAAATTCACCATGACTTTTTAAGGACAGAAAAGAGATTGCATTTTGAGAAAGAAACAAATGTAGACACCTCCCCCTCCTTTTAACTCATCAAAAATCCCACTAGTGCAGGAAGGAATGGAGAGGGGGTTGCCAAAGGTGGCTGCATTGTGACCTTTGCCCTTGATATATAACAGAATGTGTCTCCTAGAGATAATGTATGGTAAGAGGAAAGATAAAGTGAGAAGAATATACTGTCTCTATTATAGTGTGATGTCTTCCTTAAAATGTTGTGTACTGGAGAGTGTGTCTGTTTCTGTGTTCCCAAGAGCAGCAGAAACCATGTGTGTTGTGTTCATGTGTATGTGTGTGTGTGTAATATCCTTAAATAAGTCTGAAAGTTCAGGATGGTTTATATATATAATTAATAATCAAATAATAATTTTAAGAAATATATATAATCCATCAAAAATTAGAAGATTTCTAAAGACCCTAATGATGGTGTTCTCTCTCTCTCCCCCGTCTTTCTCTATTTTCATCTCTCTCTCGTTTTCCCTTGCATGCACACACACACAGGTACACTATCATATCTGCATACATGTCTGTGAAATATATGTGGGCATAAACACATACACACACACAGTAGCACAAGCATTCATTGCTGACCAAGCATTTCAATGTTTGAAGTCAATTATAGGCTTTTTCTCAAGGGACAGGCAACAACTTCTGGTCTTGGAGGAGCCAGTTTCCACACAAATACTGTAAGTTCCTCAAGGCAAATCAAGCCTCTGCAGAATCTTAACAGTGATGCTTTCACATATGTTATTCTAGTTTTAACTCTGAAGTCTGAATTTGTTATAGGTCTAACAGGAATCTCTGTTCCGATCAGAACTCAAGCAAAGAATGACTGCAGAAAGGTGGCTTGCATCATCTTCCAATTCTATCCACTACATCCTCACTTAACTAATACACATAAGCATTTCATTCAAAATCCTATAATCATTCCCTGTTCATGAGTACAGCTCTTCAAATTATATTCTGAGCAATACTAGCACCCCCAGAAATCATGATTCTGAATCAAATATATTTTGGAAACACTTCCTGTAACAAAATATCCTCTAAGAAAATCACAGTTCGGGGGAATATATTAAATTCTCAACAATGATACTTTGTTTACTGGGTTTTACACAGAGTTTTTCAAACTTATTTGACAACAGAATCTTCCTTTTCTTACTATATTTGTAAACACATAAACACACACACCAACTGATAGCATGCGAATTCACTTTTAGAAACGCTGACCTAGAAAATACAATAATTTTCAAATCCGTTAGCATGGCATTCAAAAACTTGCATAGTCTATTCTAATCTTTCTTTCATAACCTCATTTTCTCTGAGATTTGAAAATCTGGGAGAGTAGATTTCCCTGTTATAACTTCCTGACTCTATTTTTTATACCACAACTCAGCCTTCGGTCTCCCTTTTCCCACTCCCCAGCATCTCATTGCACAGTGACCTCTGCAGTCTCTAGACTTTCATTGTTCTGTCCCTCATTTGATGCTTCATAAACATACAGTGGCCTCTTTGCTAAGCGCTCAAAAAAAAAAAAAAACAAAAAAGACTAAGTAGAACAGGTGTTGGTGCAGGAAAGCCATAGGAGGCTTTTCCAGGACAGCTATAGACAAAATTATAAATAATTTTTGTGATCTCAAAAAACATATGTGGCGGAGAAGCATATGCTCCCAATATTGGTTGAGAAATGACATGGTTTGTAACAGCAAAATAGCCTTAGACCAGGTTCCAGTGCTTGTCTTGCCCCTTCCTACATAAATGATCAGGGTAGCCCGTATTTTTTGTGGATTCATCATGTCTATGTTGGGATAGCAAAGTCTCCCTCGGAGAACTTCTTTGAAAATCAAATAAAATCAATAGTTTGAGTGAGAATATCTCAAGTTCTAAACAAATATATTGTATCATTTCAAGCCAGAAAATTAATAACAATGATAATAACGATAACTGGCATTTATTAGGATTCACTATGTGTGACTCAATATGCTATGCAAAAGGAACACACAATGCAATATTCATTCAATTCTACAAGCATCCATCCCTATTTCATAAATAGAAAAACTAAGTTTCTGAAGTTAAATGCCTGGTTCAAGGTCAGAGAATGAGTGAGAGGTGGAGCTGAGATTCAGAGGTCACATCCTTAACCAGTAAGCTTTATTGAATGCTCCTAGAGGTATCCGATCTATTGTGCGAATCTGTTCATCCTCACCAAGCCCAGCACAGCACTGCGCGTGTCCTAGTTAGCAAGGAACTAACAGATTTGTTTATTCACAGAGCTGTAATGTCTTAGTGGAAATTCTAGCCAATGGAAGATAAAACAATTGACACCTATTTAGTCAGCTGTTCGTTCTAATTAGCCAGAATTCGATACTAAATCCATTATTTTACATCACAGTCTATTAGTTCCCAGACTAGAAAAATCTGCTCTCATAGTACATTTGAATTGGAGTTCACAATATATCTATCATCAAACACATTTATTAGGATATGTAGGGTGCCAAAATTCACATAGCCGAGTTTTCTTTTTTTAATGGGGGAATAGCGGCTATTAAAAAAGTTACTATTTTGAAACTAGGGGGAACCTTCAAAATTATTTGGTTCTAGTCCAATATAGATGTAAAGATCAGGGCACAGAGAAAAGAAATGAGCAATCTAAATCTTAACAACGTGTTAGCAGCAGGGCTGACACTTGGTTCTGCGTCTCGGTAATATTTGCAGGAAAAGTTTTGGCTTCTTGTCTTTGGAATGCCATACTTTGGTGATGAACTAGAAGTTTGAATAATTATTGGGTACTCCATGATGAATAGGACTTCTAGGTGAGATGGAACCATGAAATGAACTGGAGAACAATTAAGACTGAATAGTCTTGACATCTTGAACCATATTTGGTACAAGTTCTCTCTTAGTGAAGGAGGTTTTTTTATTGTTCTGCTGTCGCTGCTGTTCTTTAATTGAGCAATCAAGAAGATGATGAAATTTTGCATGGCAGAAAATCTCCCTGTCTTGGCCTTTCTTCGATTAAAATAGATATCAGGCCTTCAGGGGGAATTTACTGGAGTCAATGTTAAGGGAAGCTGAGACTTACCAAAGGAGGAAACAAATGGTTGAAGGCCACAGAGACGGCGTAAAGGAGATAAATTGAACTCAGATCTTCCAATGCCCATTCTCATTTGCTTTTGTTTCTTTTCACAATATGAAGGTATAAATGATAGTGACTCCTTCTCTTCATCTTGTCATTATATTATTTTTTATTATAATTATAAATACATGTAATGATTTTAACTATATAAAAATACTGTGCTAAATGCTCTTAGATATTATTTATTATTATTTAATATTCATTTCTACACTGGGAGGAAAACCATTATTACCATTTTGTAGATGATTTACTTGAAGTTCAGAGAAGTTGAGTATACAAAATCTGCAGTCTTCCTGGAATCTGTCTGGTGGGGATGTTGCATTTGCAGCCAACGAAGCCCAGAAGAAGACTCCTGGAACTAGTGTAACAGATAGCAAAAGTGATAGAGATTCAGGGAGTTTCCATAGCTTGACAAGGGACAAAGGGAGGGTGATTCAGCCAGGGATGACCTTATCCAGAGTCAAAGCATTAATTAAATCAGCCACCAACTAAAAATCAGGGGCCAGTGAGAACAGGAAAGATCAAGTGTACAAAGGATGCTGCCCTGCAGACTAGATGGGATCCAGAGCATGCCGCTTAATTCTATGGATGTTTCACCCTGCTCCCAAGAGGTCACGTGATTCTTCCCTCAACCAAAATCCTTAGAAGAAGTAAAGCTATGGTGCAGAAATCATAGAGCCTGAACAGTCATCCCCAAAATCTAAATATTACTCACTTAGACTGTTTATTTCCCCCTCCTCTCTTGCTCTAGTATCTATTATTTGGAGGGTGGTTGGTAGAGCTGTTCACATTAGGAAGTCCAGATTCCTAATAGACCAATTAAATTATGTTAAGTTATGCTTTCTTTTCCTGTCAAGTTAAACTCTATGCTGTTTCATCCTGCTACTTGTTCAATAGTCAATGATGTTAACCATTTTACTGTCACAGTGCACAATTTTCCAAAATAGATCACAGCCTATAGAAACTTGTTGAACTTGATGATCATGATTTCAGAACCTCTGAGTCCTATTTTTTTTCTCTAAGTGTACCTAATTTAGTACTCAAAACAGCATTGGTGTATTCTGTTAATGTGTACTAAGGATAAGGAGAATGATAATAATAATATAAAGACTAAACAGCAAAATATGCTTATTCATCAAGATACCGCCTATGTTTAAAGAATGATTCATTTACTCATTAATTAAATATTGAACCAAGTTTTTGAGTATTTCAACAGTAAAGGACCAATTGATTACCCATAACATTTTAGATACTTAATTGACCACATCTATGTATATATTGTGTTCAGTTTCAGAAATTACATAGAAAATTTCCTTATTTCTATGGTGGTAACCATTTTGCAATACATAAATATATCAAATCAACATGTTGTATACTTTAAACTTATGCAATGTTATATGTCAATTATATCTCAATAAAGTTATGGAAAAAAAGAAAATTTCCTATTTTCCAATTAATACAATGTCTCTGTGAGGTTTTGAAATGATCCCTTTTATAGATGATCATTTTAGTTAAAAAATGTGAAATGGGCCTAATCGATCAGTAATTACCCATGAACACTCACGTGGATGGGCAATGGTATTTTCTAGATATGTTAAACGGTATGCTTAAATTAGCCTTGTCCCTGCATTCAAGCCACACATTCCAAGGCATTTCTCACTCTGTTTGTATTTTGTGCTGACCAAAGCCTGATGTTGCCCATCACTGTAACTTGTCTTCTATCTAGCCAAACATCAAATTAAATATCTCTTCCTAACTATTTGGAAAACATTTTGTTTCTCATGTCTGTGGTTTTGTATCCATCGTACAGGGCAGGATTGAGAGAAATGGGTATGGCACATGACAGTCCTACAGAAATTACATAGATTTAGTCAAAAAATTGAAAACCCCAGTACATCAGAGCAAGAAAAAAGTTTGGGCTTAATTTCTAAAAAATAGCTGAGGATTTAACAGCAGTGAAATAAGTAGAGAGACTCAGAGGTCGTCCTTAATGACACCTCATCTCACTTCCACTGAGGTTCACGGGCCTGCCCAGAAGGCCAGAGTTCAGTCTCAATTTGTCTTGCTCATAGCACAGACGATCCACTGCACTTCCCTTGACATTGCCCTAAGCCACTGTGCAATGCTTCTGGGTGGCACTGAATAAGCCGCTGCCTGTTATCATCACATTTACAAATGTCATCTTCCTACTGAGAACACTTTTGAGATCACTTTGAAGAACCTAACAGGAGAATGAATACACATAGAGTCATAAGTTAGTTTAAAATGAACAAAAAACTGATCATTACAAGGTATTCCTTATCAATGAAGAGGTTTCTGATGAGTAACACCCCCTCCACCTCTGCCATTTATTTTCTTATTAAATAACAGGGAGAATAACGGTAACCCAGGTCACTTTAATGGCAGTTGAGGGGATCATAAACATGTTAAGCTTTATGAAGTGGCCTCTTCAGTTATTCATCAAATAATATAAATTAATTGATCTTTAGAGAATATTTCTTGACTGCTTTCTTTTATCTAAGCACTATTTTAGGCACTTTAGATGTAGTAATGCATATAATATTCCTAATAATTCCAAGAGGTAGGTACTAATATAATCCTATTTTATAGAAAAGAAAAATAAGCCACAAAAATTTCGACAGGGAGCAACTCACTTTAACTGCCTGGGTGGTCTTTCGAAAATGTCCCAAGTTGAGGAAGTAAGATGGGCCTTGATAATCTTGCAGTCAGTGAAAACAAGCTGCCCACAGTGAAAGTGAACTGCCTCAGGGAAGGAGGAAAACCTTGGGTGAGGCACTTCTTTCCATTAAGGGCAGTTACTGGGAAGTACTCACCTATTAGCACTCAGCAGCCAAGAATTCCAGCTACTAGGAGAATTGGTGCTTCAGTCCTGATGGTAGATCTTAGCAATGTACTAGAGCATTCTCTAACCTGCCTAACAGATAAACTTTAGATGGGTGATATAGCCATGGATAAACTAATGAAGGAAGGGATAATTGGAATATATTTGTCTGATTAATTATCTGAAGAAGAATACTTACTCAATCCTTCTAGGGGAGTATCATAGTCACCATGTTCAGATTTCTATCTTCCGTTTGGAAGAAGAAGTACAATCTGAATTATCATCAAGGAATATTTGTATATTCCAAATTATGACCATGGAACATGAGAGCCATCCAGTGGAACAGGAAGTACTAGGCTTTTAGTGAAGATGACTCTGGCCACCCAAGACAAATGGAAAGAAATGGATTGCCTCAAAATATCACCACCAAGAATAATAATGCTCGAGACGATGCTGCAATTAGATTGTAATAAACTAGAGCAACAGAGGAGGAAGGGAATTACCATATAGTGAGGTCTATGTTAAACGTTTTTACTTTTATTATCAAACTTAGTATTTAAAACTCCTTGAATATTAGGATATCACAACCAGATGAGAGAAGTAAAGGTTCAGAAAGGTAAACTAAGTTGTCTAAGGTGACCCAGCTAAAAAGTGATGCACCCCATATTTGAACACAGGTTTGTTTAGATCAAAATTCAGTGGCTATAAGGCCATTATAAGAGGCTATACTTACTGTCTCTAAATGTCATAAGTTTATGATTAAGCAATCATGATTGCAATATTTGACATTAACAACCATTTTATAGTTTGCTATAAAAATATTATTTTTGGAATTTATTTTGTAATTTTTTTCTCTATAACTTGTCTGATAAGAAAAGCAAAGAATGACAGTCCTTGTTTTAGATTTGAGAAAGTTTAGGCTTCGTTGAGGGCTCCTTCTGTCTTTTCCATTCCCCCGACTGCTGTGTCATTCTTTCATTCCTCTGGATTGGGTTGAATTTTAACAGACTGTACTGAGCAGCATACAGAGAAGACACAGGGTCATGTGGCTCATTTCTCTGGTGATGCCTTCTCTCCAAAGTCACACACAGAAAGCTTTCATAAGGCTAAGTGACTTGTCCAAAGTGACTGAGCTTGGACATGACAGAGTCAAACCACAAAAACAGGTTGTTTGCTTCAAAATCATTTGACATATTGCTGTTGCTCTTGATGTGCTGGGAAAGCAATTCTTTCTTGGTTTTTCTGGGTTCCTAAATACTTAAGCTCTGCTTCTCTCAAACTGATGGCAAGGAGGTGGAACCAAAGTCAGACGAGACCTGGGACCATCTCCTGCCCCAGATAATGACCATATTGTTCTTTCTGCCTACTCCTGGAGTCTCACTGAATGATACCTGACGGCATATCGTTTTCCTTTAGGAATGTAGGAGATCTTTCCTCTTGCCAGGAGGAAGATAAAATAAAAAAAGAAGCTGTTGTTTTTCTCTTTCCTGCATCTTTTAGTTTACATAAAGTAAACTAAGTCAGATGACCTTTGCTTTGATCAATTCTGACTCCACTGCACCCAACAATCTCCATATTACTCATTTTTAAATTTTCTATGTCAAAAGATTTGGTTAACAATCTATCTATCTATCTATCTATCTATCTACCTATCTATCTATCTATCTATCTATCTACCTATCTATCATCTATCTATCATTATCAATCTATCTATAAAGAGAGAGAGAGACAGAATACAACTCTACATCTAAAGTAAATATTTAGGTAGGGACAGAGAAGTCTGAGACTCTAAGAATCAGATATATACACTGGTAGCACATGGAGATGTCAGCTTTATGTATTTCTTTGTCCTGGAGCAATATAGCCCTAAATAAGAGTAGGGAAATGCAATTCTCCTTAGAAGCCACTACAACTCTAATATACTAGAATTCTAAAAATGGGATTTGGGGCCAAAGCTCCCATTCATCCATCTGTCAATCCATCCATCCACCCATTTACTCATTTATTCATTCAATATTCATGAACGCAATAGATTCCGGCTACTAGTAGATCATTTCATTGCATTGATTTGGTTCCTACTTGCATATATCTCCCTCAAAAGATATTAGTAGTTCTTTAGACCATAATCTGGCCAGAGATTCTAGCACAATGACAAATATGCTCAAAGAAACATTTATCAAAACTGTCAATTTGCTTTTTGTTAGCGCATTTTTTATAACTCCTCTTTCTTATACATTTTTCCTCATTAACTTTCTCATTGGACATTTTGTCTCTTTCCCCAAATTCTATAATGATCCATTCAAGTAAGCTGCAAAAGTAATTTTTGCCTTTCTGAGTCATCTGAGGTTTATTGTAAACCTGTCCTAAAGTAAGCTGCACATTCTTCTCTTATTAGATTTATCCACAGAGGGTTTCTTTACTAAGAATGAGTTACTCTTTCAATAATTCAACAAAAATATATTTCAGTTATTCAAATTAGGAATAAAAGACAGAGGCACACACTATCATCAACTTTACCTCAACGTTCACAAACATTAGTCCTCACAAAATACTTCAGGGAGAAGAATCATTAAACCATTTTCACCAAAGAGAAAACTGAGGCTTCGAGAGTTAACCTGCATCCATGGGCAGCATGTTCACTTATGATGGAGCTGAGATTTACCCAGTCTTGTCTAAATCCAAAGCTTTTATGATTCCTACCAGGCTAAAGCAAGAGAGGGCTAATCACAACTGAAGGAACCATTGGGTTTTACCCTACGATCAGAGCTCCAGCTGGTTTCTACTTCTCATGCTTGATATTTGTTAGGGTTATTTTGTCTCAGAGCCTTCTCTGGTGACTCTTTTATCTCTCAGTTCACTGGGCCGTATGTCTGTTAATTATCTTGCCTATTAAAGCAGTTGGTACCTCCAAGCTTAAATGTGTCCATGTTTAATTCTAATATGCAGGGCCCCTTTCCCCTCTGCCACTAACCCATTCTCCATTCCAATTATGCAAGTGACTGAGACCTACTATTGCAGTGGTTAGTTGTATTAAATTGAGGAAAGTCACAGGTCGTAAATCTCCCAAATAAATTGTGCTCAGATAAGATGTGAATAGAAATTCAAGTTCTAGATCACATTTGTTTCCAAGTTGCACTTTGTTCACAGCATTTTCCTCTTGTTCATGTAATGAATCTTTATTTGTTTAATGATAGTGATTAGATGCCTTAAATTACCAGAAATAAAATCCATTTCTCTCAGCACTGGGCATATATATGAGAACCTTCAGTTGTGTATTCTCTAGGCACTTTTTTATAATCGTGCTAAATACATATAAACAACCATCTGTTGCAGCAATTTAAATGTTTTCTCCTTATGTACTGCATGCATATTAAAAACAGAATGCGTTATTTAAAATATTAGTTATGTTCATGGATTAGAATCTTTATTTGTGAATAGCTAGTACATAAAGATCACCAACTGAGTTTAGCAGAGTATATCTTTCTGACTCAAATAGGCACATCTTCCACTTGACTCTGTGTATTTTGCATAAATTATTCAGAATCATGTTTCAAAGGACATAGAATCTACATCTACAAGAGGTCACACCTCTCTTTGCCTTAGGTGATTTTAAAGAAAATAACCACTTTTTCTTAAGCTATTCAGAGATTCATATGCAATTTTGACATTTGCTGCCTTGAAATAATGGTGCTGATTATAATTAAAATTAGAATGGAAATTAAAAATTCTGATGACAAAAAAGAAGGCCCTGGAGTTCAGAAAAATGTATATAAAATAGGGTCATAGAAGGAGAGACTAGTTGGAAAATAGTATGCTGACAATGATTTAAGGAATAAAATGTTAATAAGTATAATGCGAGCTTATATATTCTATGTAGAATGAGGTGACTCTTACCCTACTATTTTAGGTTCTGTGACACTTGATGTGTTGGAAATTAGATGGAACATGAATTAAACTGTTCAAAATAAGAAAGGTTAGTATATAGACATTATCTGAGAATTCTTTCATTAATTTTACTGCTTACAAATTCAAGTGGAATTGCAGAATAAAGCCAATTTTATAGACATGCCATTTGACCCAAGCCCCTCAAAAATAATAATGTTTAACCTCTACCACCAACCTACAATAAAGTGCTTTACCCTTCAATTAGCCAATAAATGGCTTTCACTCACTTCTCCACTTTGTGCATTTTTGTAGGCATATATTAAATATCCATGAAACAGAAAACCCTACACTGAAGATTAGCCTCTGGATAATATGTCAATTAATGATTGATATGTCACTGAAAAATTAATATTTACCTTCAAATAGAATATGTGGTTTTATCCATATTCTGGCATTCTCTCATTCATTTATTCAGATAATTCTTTTAAAGATTGTATTAGCTCTCCATTGTGGTGTAACAAACTACTACAAACTTGGCAGCTTAAAACACTATAAATTTGTTATCTCACAGCTTCTGTAGGTAAGAAGTTTAGGCATGGTGTACCTGGATTCTCTGTTCAGGGTTTCGGAAGACTACAATCTAGGTGTCACCCACAACACAGCTCATCTGAGGCTCAGTATCCTACTACAGGCTCATTCAAGTTGTTGGCTGAATTAAGGTCTCTGCAGTTGCAGTACTGAGATACCATCTTTTTGCTAGCTATTAGAGGCCTCTAAAAGCAGTTCACAGCAATACCATCTGCTTTCTTCCAAACCAGCGTACACATGTATCTTAAAAGTCTTCCACTAGGACCAGCTGGTGGAAATGCTCTGCTTTCAGAGCCCTCACCTAATTGGGTCAGCCTCACCCAGCATAGACTCTTTACCTAAGGTCAGCTGATTTGAGACCTTAATTACATCTGCAAAATCCCTTCACAGCAGTATCTAGATTAGTGTATGCTTGAATAGGCAGGTGAGATAACATGAATATACACTAGGGATCTGGACCTTCAGGGACATTTTAGAATTCTACATAACTTAAAAAATATGAATGAAGGCTCTCTATATAGTACAGAGACTTCAGAATGGCCTTTCATTGGGAAGCAGCATGACCTTGAACGATTAAAAAAAAAAATGAGCTTGGACTCAGACTATCTTGGGTTAACCCTCAGGCTCTTGGGAAAGACTTTTTACCTCCAGAAGAGTAAAATTTTAAATTCCTTATAGGTAGGATGCTTATATGTCTTGGTTTACCCAGGAAAGTGCCAATTCACCTCTGTTTTCCTGGTGATATTATTAACTGTTATTAACAATGCTGCCTTTTATTCCAAAATGCATCCATGTTTGGACAATAAATCACATGGTATACTTATATGGCTATTGTGAGGATATAATATGAAAATGCATGTAAAATCCTACAGTGTGTTTGGCTAATAGAAGGCATGCTAGAACTATTTGTATAGACATCCCTTTTTCACCAGCATGGATTTGTGTAAATGTCATTGTACAAAGGGTTTATGTGTATAAAGACTATGTCATGTTCAATGATAAACACAAAAAGATAAATAAAATAAGAAGCTAAGAATTAAAAAATAAAGTTAATGACATCAGGAAATTAGGAAATAAAAATTAAGAGCAAAAAGTTATGTCAGTTTTTATTGGGAATATAGAATTGGAATGATCAATTATTCGGGCGGGAAGAAGCTATATGAGTTCTTAGAGGAAAGAATTTGACATGATTCTTAAAAGATGAATAAAATTTCTATCAATGAGGAAGAAAGGGGAGGGCATTATAGTTAAAAAAATTAAATCAAACCCAGAGAATGGATTGAAATTGCATGTAGAGTGAACACAGAATGATGACAGTGTCCAGTGACAGATGGAACTTCACTACAAATAGTAAAGGATTTGAGACCTGTGCAAGGAATTTGTATATTTTTAATAGGTGACTGATAGAGTCACAATCTGTCAAATGATTGTAAGGGGCAAGGACTGAAAGAGGAAGCAGGGTTGAGAGAAACCTCCAATAATTTGAACAAAGTAATAGAGTCTCGAGTTAAGATAGTAGTGGCTTTAAGAAAGAGCAAAGGGCAAAATGCAAGAAATGGAAACACACGCACATACACATATATTTAAGCAGTATATGTTGAGTGGAAATATCAGTCACTAAGGGAAGTATGAAAGGATCTATTGAACAAAAGTAGAGAAATATGTCGGAGGTAAGTAGTAGAAATACCAAGACTAACATTAGTAAATTTGCAGAAAACCATTGTTCAATGAGCAAGACTATAGCCGCATATATAAATTATTATGGGACTGAAAGGACAAAAAAAGGTGGAAAGAAAGCAGAACTAAGTATGGTTTGTAACTTATGAAAATGAAGAGTTATTGTGACTAAAAGTGTAGTAAAAATCTGACCAGGTAGAGATAAGGGTTGCCTTTAAAACAGGCATATTTCTTATCTGATTGCTATGTTTTTGTCAACAGGGCTCAGGTTTTATGGTACAAGTACTATAATTATAAAAACTAAAGAAAATATGTAATGCACTAATTAAAAGTGTGGGTCACATCTTGTCTAGTTAGTTCCACCTCGGGAAAAGACCTGGAGAAGTTTGAAAAGGGGGCAGGCTACATGGAGCCTTGAAAGAAAGACTGTGACACAGGAACATGTAGGTTTACTTGAGTCGGCATGCTTAAGACATATAAAGCATTATGTATAGGCGTGTTTTGTGTGTGTGTGTGTATTTCCTTCATGACCCATCGGTTCAACTAACCATTAACATCATGGAGGAACTAGAGGACAGGGAAAAGTCAAAGACAATGTCTGTGTGGGTGTTAACTTCAGTGTGGCACAACCTAGAACTCAGTTAGATTATTCTTTTTCTTACTATAGCCCCAGATGTTTGGGCTCACCTAGAATGTCAGTTGAACAGAGAGTGAACGCTATACATATTCTCAATTCTGTCAAGTATCCTATCTATTTAGCTTACTATTTTTCGCCCCATTACTTCCAGTGATCCAGGGATAGTATAGGTTTCAGCAGCATCCTTGACTGCCTTTTTTATACTCCTAGGAAGTGTAATGGTCTCCCTCTGCCTCTGGTAACTGATACCATTAATTAGACCTGACAAATTAATGATAGGCTATATTAACCACATTTGTCTATGCATTTCACAGATATCTCCTGTTTCCAGTGGGAATCATTCAGGCTAAAGGAAAATATTTAGAATCCTGGATTCACCAGTAAAGTTAGGTTTCCTAATCTCAGGAATATCTCAAATAGGATTTAATAAAGGTTCAGGCTAAAATCCATTGCATGCATTTCATCCAAAAGCAGCAGAAAGTCCATAGACCAGTCAGATTGAAATCTCATCCTAATGGTTACAAATCAACAATAGTTCCCCATTACTTCTTAGTCAGACAAGGTACTTCATGTTCTGCCTTTCCTAACTTATATCTATTTCCTTTCACACAAATTATATTCCAGGCTGGCTGAATTACTTGCTTATCCATGAATATGTCTTGAGGGGCAAGATTCATTTGAAATTGATTTCATCCAGACAAGTAAGATTTGGCGGTACTTGCTTGGTTCATCCTTACTTTATATCATGAGAGTAGGACAAAGCAAAGGATATACAACTCCATTCTTATGTTGTTCCATTGGCAAGAAATAGGTAGTAGTCTGGATAGAAGACTTGCAAGCACCAGTCCTTCATACATCCATTTAACAAATTACATGTTAGGTGCCATACCAAGGCCTATATAACAAAATCACCCAGCAAGGGATAAGTAGGGACAATTATGCAGAGAGTCCCAGCTGTCTCTGCTCAGGCATCAGGTTATTTAGGGAATGGAGATGGAAAAGCTAAGGAGCAGGCACAGCCTCAGTCCCTGTGGAATTTTGCCTCAGAAAGAGAGGAGGAGTCAATACAAGAATTGGGTTATAAAGACGGTATAACTACTTGGCTAAAAGCACATTAGAATCTGATATCTCTTCTCACTTACCCCAAGGTCAGAGCTAGATCAACATGTCTTACAATCTAGTACTAGGAACTTTAAGGGACTCCATGGCCAAACAGAGAAGGGCTCATGTGTGAGGAAACAATCATATTGTTTTACTTCTAGAAATAGCTTGGACACAGAGCTCCCTAAAAGCAGCAGAGTTAAGGAGTCTAGTGATAGTCCCAAGCATTTAGCCACAGCATTCAAAACACTCCTCTAAATTCATCATCTCTGTTAGACAGAGTTAGGAGAAACAAAAGAAGGGAGTTATCTATAAAACAATAAAAATATGTGATTATAAGGAGTTCTTTTCAGTGGTACTTACAAACCAATGGTAAAGTTCTAAAAGAGGTGATACCAAACCTCTTAATTTCACATTCATGTGCCTCATGCACAATAAGCTGATCACTGAGACATAGATGCTGGGAGATGGAGAAAGCTTTATTGGAATTATCCAAAATGAGAAGGCAGGAGGATAGGTTCTCTCAAATCCACCTTTATAAGAGAAGAAAGCAGGGGGTTTTATAGAGCTAAGGGGCTTGGCAGGGGGAGTTTCCAAGAAACAAAGAGATAATCCATCTGTGTTTCTTTCCCTCCTGATAAGCCCTGGGGAAGTCTGACTTCTGGGTGCCAATGGCAGCTGGGGGCTAGTTATCTGGTGTTTGTAACTTCCTTGAAGGCATTCTTTTTCTTCTCTAAAACAAGCTCATAAATCCTTATGACCCTTGAGTCACCCCTCAGGTTAAACAAGAAAACAGGAAATTAACAAGATTAACTTCCTTTTATCTATGTCTGTGTTGGGAACAAGGTCAACACAGTGGTGTAGTGGTTAAGTTCACTCACTCGGCTTTGGCAGCCCAGGGTTTGCAGATTTGGATCCTGGGCACAGACCTACACACTGCTTATCAAGCTATGCTGTGGCAGGCATCCCACATATAAAGTAGAGGAAAATGGTCATGGATGTTAGCCCAGAGCCAAGCTTTCTCAGTAAAAAGAGAAGGATTGGCAACGGACATTAACTCAGGGCTAATGTGCCTCACACACACAAAAAGTTAATCTTATTGAATATTTACAGTAACCCTCAGGCACCCAGCTTCAGAAGTTGCCATTCAAAATTTCCAGTGTCTCAATTGGTAAATTAGGACATGATTCAGAAAATATGTGTAGGTTTATGTGTATTCACTAAAAATAAATAAATAAATAAATAAAATTCTCTTCTGTAAAATAGGGACATTAATGCTGACATCTTGGAATTACCATGACTATTAAATAAGAGGATAGGGAAGGGGCAATGGAAAATGCTATTGATGCTGTATCTCATACCCCCTGGCCCATGCTGCCTTCACCTGTTACTGTGATAGGGTATTTTGAACATGCTGGCAGCTTCCTAACTCAATGCTAAACTGAAAGAAGTTCTCTATTTTGAAATGTGGGGAATTAACACCCAAGGGACAACCCCATGCCATTAGGGAGTGGGAGTTGTGTAAAAATGGCCTAGTCTCCAGTCCTCTGATCCTATAATTCTGAGCATGCTCCACAGCATTTCTCCACAGGTCCTCACTGTCTTCGAGCTTCAGTTACCCACAGCAGTAACTAACATACCTTTTATTATCTTTCTTCCTTTCTTTCTCATTTACTCACTCCCTTACTTGTAATTCTTGATCACTTCCCAATCACCTGCACTTGAGGTCTTTACTCAGTGTCTCCTTTTGGGAAAACCCTAACTAAGATGGGAGTTTTATCTCTTTTATTTCTTTGCTTCACATAATACTGTTGTACCTAGTCAAAGATTTAATTTAATATTTTATCATTGATTCACTTGCCTATCTCCCCTACAAAATTTAAGTTCCTTAAATATAAGAACAAGGTTGTGTTCAGCATTCTAATTTTAATATCATGACAATCAGTAAAAAGTTACTGAATGAATGAGTAAATGAATGGATGAATAAAAAATGTGGAGATATAAATCCATGAGTTGTCCTATGCCTCACTGAGTGTTTCTGTGACCAATATAGCAATAACTCAGTTGACAATAGCAGATGGTAATTTCCATATCCTTGAGGATTTAAACCCTGGCTCGCCATAGGCCAGATTTCAAGGAGCTGAGCAGTCCTTTCTCACAAAAAGGAAACTAAAGTAAACAATGCTGAACCTTGATAATAGTACAGACATTTGGCAATCCCGGGTAGATCCAAGCAAGTATATATTTAAAAGAGTGCATATTAGACTAAGGAGCTCAGGGGCATTTGGGAAAGTTTTGGAAAATGAGATAGATAAGGCGACTCTGAGTGCCAATTTTTCTATTCTAGGAACTAACCCTCTATTTGGAGCCAATTTCTTCCATCTGAAATAGTTGTTCAACAAGTTGGAACTAACAGTAGACAAAATGTTTTACTGCCAGGTGTCAGGTAGCTTGATGCATTTCACACCTGAATAAATACAAAATGAAATTTTAGCTGAAGGAGATGGTATAGCAAATGGTTCTTCACAGAGCAGGGAGTAAGGGATATGTCTCCCATGGAGAAACTCACGGTGACAATGTGTCTGATTCACATTTTAATTGCCAGAATAAAATCAAATATCCATAAGTCCAGGCATGCTAATGAACAAGAAGCAGAAATAGCTTTTTCTCTGCCTATTGAATTGTCTAATGTTTGTTGAGAGAAGCAAACAAAGCATTGTGGATCCAAATATTACCCCAAAGTGTTATAAGCACTACAAAGTGCAGATTAACACTGAATGGCCTTTTATAAGAACCTTTTGAAATGACAGTGATTCTTCAGCGACATGGTTTCCCCAAAAAAGACATATGTTAAAATGATTTACTGAAATTTTCTATTGAATTTTAGTAAATTGGGACACACTATAAAATAAACCTGACTTTTGATCCATATTTTAAAAACTAGCTTGGACAAACATTACATTCCTTTTTACCATAAGAATTTATTTTTACTCCCTCTCCTTTAGAAAGATGTTGTCTAATGTATTTTATTTATTAAACTACCTTTGTTAATTGTCGTTATAAATATTACTGCTAACTAATGCTTTTATTTCACAAGTTTGCTTTTCTAAAATGAGTCAGTATGATTTCAGCTTAACAATCCAACACATTTAATGTTGTAGTTCATTCGTGTGATCTAGTTGTGAGGAAAACACACAATCTTGAAATTGTAAGAACGGCTTGTAAGTTCTCTATGCAAAAATTTTATTTACTAGAGAATTTTAATGTTACCATTGTTTGAGAGGGACAAAGTGAGTTGCGTTTTCAATACATCATTCATTTATTCCATAGTGTTAACACTGTAAATATTGAATATATATATACTCGAGAAGTCCAAAAATCAGATTATTGATATTTTCCTCCAAAAAGACTTTCCTAAATTATGCAGGTTTAGGAAAGTGACAAAGAAAGATCAAAGAGCAGCACCCTGTCCAGACCCCTCATACCCACACCCAAGCTGGGATCTGGGAAATATAAAGAAATGAGAGTGTACTCAGATATTCACGTGTGATAGAGCTGAGGCTGTGATAGATGAGAAAAATAAAAGGTAATATAATTTTCTTATGCAATTTTACTCTGATCTTAAATTTTTGCTTTAAAATTCATATATAGCTACTTAAGAATTCCCTAGTGACCCTAAAGATGGCACGGTTGAGTCTAGAATTATTGTGTACTTCTGTGTGTGTGTGTGTGTGTGTGTGTAGGCACACATGCACACTTGTTTTCTGAGATGATTCAATTCAATTTTAATGCTATCGTTACTGTGATAATTGGCAGGATTTGAAAGATATTTGCCCGCAAATTCTAAGAAAATAAATTTCAACAAATAGAATCTGCCTAACCAGGCAATTTATTGGATGAAGGGAGCAAGGGAGACCTCCACGATGATTTTTAAAATTTAAAAGGGATTTGATGATATTTTTCTCTTTTGGAGGATCAGAGGGAGGTCAGTTTGTATGTGTTGTTCACTCATTGAACAGTATCAGTTCAAGAACTCTCTGAGTGTGTGTATGTGTGCGTGCGTGCTTGGGGTGTGTGTGTACTACGTCAAGCACAATGTTAGACACTAGGGGGCAAGAGAGATATGTTCCTTGTCTTCAAGATGTTTACATTATGGCATTTATATAATAATAGGGGAGGTGTGAGCTGACAAAAAAATACATATGAATATGCATAAAAATTCAGGTAATGCTAAGTACTATAATGAAAATCTAACAACCTAATTTTCAGAATGACTAGAATTTGGGAGTCTGGCAAGTGGGGGCAAGAGAGTATTTCTAAGCTATCCAGATATACTAGCAGTCTTTTTATTTATATGTATATATGTTTAATGAAAATTACATATATTTAAGGTGTACGATATGATGATTTGATACCATATACAGAGTAAAATGATTACTACAGTCAAGCTAAGTGACATATCATCTCACATAGCTACCATTTGTCTATGGTAAGAGCACCTGAAATCTCTCTTAGCATATTTCCACTATTCGATACAGAATTATTAACTATATTTACCATGTCTGTAGATTAAATATCTAGACATTCATCTTACAAAATACAACTTTGTACCCTTTGATCAACATTTCTTCATCCCCTCCATCATGATAAGCACTGTTCTACTCTCTGTTTCTATGAGTTCAACTTTTTTTTTTAAGATTCCACATAAAAGTGAGATCATACAGTATCTATCTTTTTGTGTCTGGCTTATTTCACTTAGAATAACGTCCTCCAGGTTCACCCATGTTGTCTAAAAGGGCAAGATTTCCTTTTTTCTCATGGCTGAGTAATATCCCATCATCCGTCAACAGACACTTGGATTCTTTTCATATCTTGGCTATTGTGAATAATTCTGCAATGAACATGGCGGTGCAGACATCTCTTCAAGATACTGATATCATTCCCTTTAGATATACAGTCATGCTGCACACAATGATGTTTCAGTCAATAATGGACTGAATATACAACCGTGGTCCCATAAAAGTTGTACCATATAGCCTAGATGTGTAGGAGGCTATACCATCTAGGCTTGTGTAAGTACAATCTATGACATTCACACAATGACAAAATCGCCTAATGACACATTTTTCAGTATGTGTCCCCATTGTTAAGCAATGCATGGTCATATACCCAGAAGAGAGATTGTTGAACCATATGGTAGTCTCATTTTCAATTTCTTGAGGAACCTCCATACTATTTTCCATAATAGCTGTATCAATTTACGTTCCTACCAATAGTCTATAAAGCTTTCCTTTTCTCCACATCCTCACCAGCACTTGTTATCTTTTGTCTTTTTGATAACAGCCATTGTAACAAGTGTGAGGTGATATCTCATTGTGATTTTGATTTGAATTTTGCTGATGATTAGTGAGGTATCCCTTATCAAATGTATGGTTTGCAAATAGTTTCTCTCATTTCTTAGGTTCTCTTTTCACTCTGTTGATTGCTCCTTTACTATGCAGAAGATTTTTAGTTTGATGCAATCCCATTTGTCTACTTTCACTTTTGTTGCCTGTGCTTTTGGGGCATATCCAAAAAATCATTGCCCAGACCAATGTCAAGAAACTTTTATCCTATGTTTTCTTCTAATGGCTTTACGGTTCCAGGTCTTACATTTAAGTCTAATGTGTTTTGAGTTGACTTTTGTATATGGAGTAAGATACGAGTCTAATTTCATGCTTCTGCATGTGGAAAACCAGGTTTTCTTTCACCATTTATTGAAGAAATATATATATTTATAGTTAATTAGTTACCTATAAGTACATAATTTTATATGATTGTTACATTATGCTATTGATTGAAACTTTTAGAGTTAGAAATACCCATCTGATTCTCTAGGAACATTTTGTCTTGTAAACCATTTTGTCTAATACTGGAATAACTGGTCATATTTTCTTACTATTGCTGACTGCATGATATGACATTTTCTATCCTTTCACTTTTGATCTGTTTGTATCTTTGAATCACATGAATGTCTCTAGTAGACTCATGTAGTAGGATCTTGTTTTTTCATCAAGTCTGAGAATATTTTAATTGGATAGTTTATTCTATTAACATTTAAGGTAATTATTGATATTTATAGAGTTTTTAAAATTATCTTTTTATTTATATTTCTGCTTCCCTTCAACTGTTCCTCTTTATTGTAGTTACCATTTGGTGTCATGTCCTTATACTGATACATCTTTCTTCCCACCCATCTTTTTTGTGCTGTGATTGTGAAATATATTTATATGTTACATAGACCCTAACATATTATTTTATAAATATTGTTTTATATAATTGATTTCTAAATCAGTTAAGAGAATAAAGAAGAAAAACATCCATATAAATTCTCTTTAACAATTACATAATTACCTTTAACAGTGGTCTGGTTTTGATTTATTTATTTTCTAATGTGGATTTAACTTATTGTCTGAATTCACTTGCTTTTATCTAGAAGAACTTCTAGTATATCTTGTAAGTTGAATCTGCTAGCAACACATTCTCTTAGTTTTTCTTTACTATGAACTGTCTTTATTTCATCTTCATTTCAAAGGATAGTTTTGCTGGGTATAAGAATCTTAGTTTTTTCATTCTTTATGGTATTTTGAGTATGTCTTATCACTCCTTTCTGACCTCTATTTTGTGTGATGGGAAGCCAGCTCTTAATTTTATCAGAGTCTCATTGTACATGATGAATTGGCTTTATCTTGCTGATTTCAAGATTTTCTCTTAGTCTGTCTTTGTCTTACTGTTGTTTGAATTGCATTTCTATCAATCTATCTTTAAGTTTGCTCATTATTTCTCCTGTCAGTTCAGATCCACTTTTGAATCCTTCTAGGATATTTTTCATTGCAGGCAATGTAATTTTACATTTTATTACAGAAATCTCAGCCTGCTATTTCTTGGATGGAGCCTCACTGTATGAAGGGGTGGGTGAAGAAAGGGAACCCCTGACTTCTTGACTGTACTCACCTGAAATTTAGCCTTTGTAATGTGAAGGTGGGAGGGTAAGAAATTCTCGTAGTCTATTCCTACCAGAAATTCTGGGAGCTGGGTGAGGAAACCTGATCCTTTCAGCCACATCACCTGCTATTGAGCTTTTATAATTTGGAGCTGGGGAGAAGATGAGCAAGGCAGTGGGTCATGGCTCAACTTTCACTGACTCTCACTATCTAGTTATCTTTTGTTATTCATATCTGATGTCTGCATATGTTTATATAGCCTAACACCTATCAGATATTTAAGGAATGCTTTTGAAATAAACGAGCAAATAAAATTTTAAGTGAACAAGGCTGAAGAATTTCAACATGTTGGACAGCATTAAGTGTTGGTGAAGTAGACTGGCTCAACATTATAGATATATAATACCAGGTTACTTTTCACTTCTTTTGAAAATGATATATAAAGGACATGTTAGGTTTCAGTTGTAAACACTCCCTGTAGCTCAGAATCTAAGTGTGCCAAGAGAGTGGATTTGGTCACCATGGAAACAAGATATCTCTTCCCTCTTCATCTTGTTCAACCAATAAGAATCATTCAATATAGATTACTCTGTGCCTTCTAGAGAAGTTTGTGTCATTATCAATCCAAAATGGAAAAGAATGCACAAAGGGGAGTGAACACCCCTCTCCTCAAATAGTATGTCAAGCAAATGTTTTCAAAGAATCTTTAAACAGTACTTCAAGGAAAATAACATTTTATTTGTATTTCTTCAATGAAAAGAGTCTATTTTCCTGTTAGGTGTCTGATCTTATCACGTCTAATACTCACAAATCTTGGGAACTGAGGTCCCCAAATAATAAGCAATTCAGCTAATAAATTAAGAAGTCTGAATTCTAAGTCAGGGATATCCATTGTCAAAATGTTTTCTCTTTTCCATACTTAAAGCATACCCTTCTGGTGGTAGCAATAACATAAATCCAGAGTATCTTAAAATATATATTTTAGTCCTCATCTTCTGCTTCTGTTGTCAATATATAAAAATGGGCTCTTTGAGCCATGAGACTAAAACACCCTGAGATTAAGTAAGCAGTATTTATTAAAACTATTAGCTTTTTGCATTTCTTTTGTGTTTCCTTATATATTTTTCATTTTTAGTTTATCCGAAATCTGGCATTTGGATGACCAAAGAAAGAATGGTTTTCTTCTTTTAGACATTTAAAAACAAAACTATTCAAGTGCATTTTTATTATTGGTCCCGATACAGTAATGAAACAAATATGTTTAAGAATATCATAGTGTAGCAGAAAATGGGCTTTATATCAGATATGCCTCACAAACCTCAGCTCTCCCATTCTTTAGGCAAAGATCTGGGATAATTATCTTTTTGCAACACCATGAAAATGCCATTATTATATTTTGCATTAATTTAGTCCTGGCATGCTCATCTTTTCCCATGCTTGTATGGGGAAACTTTGTTTGTGAACACACTCTACATTGATGGGGAAAAATGGATCAATAAAAATGTGAGATTGCTTCTTATATTGTAATTATTTCTTAGTTACAACTGCAAGATTTATTTAAGTCAATCAGTTTCTCAGGGTTTGTGAAATCCTAGGATGTGGCAATAATGCTTATCAAACAATCATCTCTCAAATAATAATTGACTGCCAGTGAGCAGTTGGGTTTCTTACTTGCTTTTAATGCAAAATAATCACATGAGTTTTGAAGAAACCATGATCAAAACAAGATCCCCTATTTATGCACATATAATTACTGTTTTTTTTATGTCATTTTCCATTAGTAAAATAGGGAGACTTTCCTTCTTTCAAGACATTAGAACAAACTATTCCCCAACTCTTTCATAGCCCACTGAGATTAATTTTAAATTCACAACAGTGGTCATTTAATAAAATTTTATTATAAAATTATAAACTGTAAGAGTAAATCACAAAAACTGTCTTCACAATTTGTATTTTTGAAGTCACAAAATAAGAGGTATATAAACTTATAAATAACAAATACAATCTGTACATTTTGTAAATCACAATTTTAGTTCCCATTGCTTATACTTTTCAAATCACACATACATTTCATGTTACTCAATTAACTTGGAGCAAAGAGAGCATGTCCAAAAGAAGGACATCATGATGTGATGTGTAGCAAATCCTACAAGCAATCCTTGAAAGATATTTTTTCCTTTTTATTTTCCTCAAAAAAGAAAAGACTAGATGGGGATGATAACTCTTTTAAAACATCAGAAAGATTTTCATGGGAAAGAATAATACGTCTTTTTGTGGCTCCATAAAAAAGGGTATATACGCTGTATGTACAGAAGAGAATACTAATCCAACAGAAAGTACACCCTTAAAACACCAGAATGGAAAATGTGTCTAAGCAGTCAAAGACACTATTTACATACATTGCATGGTAGGGTTTCAACACTGAGACCTTAGAATTGGATAGTCCATCCTTTGTCTTTTATTAAGAGTGATTTTCAATGCATTTTTTTCTCCAACCACCAATCCTAAGGCAGAAGTCATGTGTCCCACAAATCCAGATTTAAATGAATCCTTTCCAACTTTTTGCCCTCTTCTTTCCTTCCCTCTAGAATTTCATTTTTCTCTTACCTCTTTCTTGATTTTCTGTAACATTCCTCTCATGGTTTCTCTCTCTTATTTCATTTTCTCTGGTAGTAACATTAAAACTTGTAACAGAGCACTGTTTCCCTCCATGAAGCCTAGATCCAAAGATTCTTTGCATAAACTACCTATGTATTCTCAATAAAGTTCACATTTTCCACCATCAGGGTATTTAAAGTATTTCAAACAGCATAGTTATATTTAAGTATATAAAGAAAACAGAATATCAGCTTTATTTAGTGTTAGGATATTCACAGCCCTCTAAGAGGCGTTTTAAACCAATTATTGTGTTTAATTTGTATAACAACCATGGAAAATAGATATTATTATACTTATTTTAGCAAAAAGTGATGTCAAGGCTCAGAAAGATTAAATAGTTTGGCCTAAATCACAGGTCTGCTTTGAATCCCAAACATATTCTCTTTCTGCAGGCTTACCACATGACATCACCTTAGGTGGCTTGCAGGCTGGAGGTTGAAATCATCTGTAGGCTCATTCACTCACATTTCTGGTGGTTTATTCTGGCTCTCCTTTTATGTTTCCTTAGAACTTAGCTGGGTCTGTCAACTGGAATGCTAACGTGTTTTTTGATGTGGCCTGGAATTCTTTACCATGTGATAGCCTGATACAAGGACAAAGCAAGGAGAGAGAGAAAGAGAAAGAGAGAGAGAGCCAGAACCACAAGGAAAGTGTAGTGCCTTTCATGACTTAGCCATGAATACCATACAATGTCACTTCTGCTACAATATATTGATTATGGTGGTAACAAAAGGGAGGAGAAATAAACCTCCTGTTTGGCCAGATACTAGAAGAGCATGTGTTATTGAAATATTTTTGTGCACATTTTAGAAAATATATTCTGCTATGAGTTTATTCATGGCCCAAAGCTGACTATCTCTGACTATTCTGAATTGTTTAATTTTTTCTTTTCCATTTGTTGATATGGACCTTGAAGAGTGAGCAGAGTCCAAAAGCCTTCCATAACTCAAATCTAGTTTCATTAAGTACAATTATTAGGTCTTTGAGAATTTCCTTAACAATTCTCACTGACCTTGGAATCAACCAGCACAGTACCACATTGATTTTCCAACTCGGGCTTTCAAGATGACTGGATTTGCACCAAGTGACCAAGACAAAAACAGAGCATGCCATTTACTCCTCCACAATATATAATGATTGCATTGCAGTAAAATATTTGCTGTTTAACCACAAACCATAGTTAAATTTCTGTAATTGTGCATTGTAGTACATCTATAGGATGTGTTGTCACTCTGCATATCAACAACACATTTATCCCTAAAGGAATGATCTCGTTTTTAAAAAAATATTTTATTATTGACTGTGCTCTATCTCCTTATTTTCTTTAACACCAGTTGTAAAAAGACTATGGTCCAATAATCCCTTTTGTTTTAATTGTAGGTGTTTTCAAGATAATCAATGTGTAATAATTAGAATAATATGAAGTATCAGGGCTTAAATGATTAAGAGAAAACAAACAAGGAAACAAATCCAAGGCTCATTTTAGGAAGTTTATGAAGCTACGGTAAGCTTTATCACAGAAATCTACTCACTGTTTGCAATCAATATAACACATCTATAAACTGCTACTATTTGATCCTCAAAATGCTTGCTATGCTTGGAATTCCTTCAAATCCTCTTTTTCTTCACTTTGCTGCATTCTAATGATGACCACGCTTCTTGATTCATCTCAAAGAGCTGACTTACGATTTTATACCTCATGAAAATGTACACTCTTGATTCATCCAGTTCTGGGAAGATGAAGTAGATATATTTTTCCCTATTTCTCCCACTAAGTACAACTAAAAACCTAGGATATTATATATCAAACATAAAAATATTCTGAAAGTTGGAGAGGAGAAGAAAGGCCAGCTAGGGAACTCAGGGCCCAAGGAATGTCACATTGGTAAGTTCCTTGGGTTTTCTTTTTGTCTTATATATCCCAGAGTTGGAGGTGAGGAAGCCAGC
The DNA here is from genome assembly GCA_031878705.1 of Tapirus indicus. Taxonomy (NCBI): domain Eukaryota; kingdom Metazoa; phylum Chordata; class Mammalia; order Perissodactyla; family Tapiridae; genus Tapirus; species Tapirus indicus. Next base: position 21,979,901 of record CM062927.1, on the reverse strand, counting down.
ATCCCAGAAATGCCAGTGGGCATGGCCAGAAATTACCAATGAAAACCTGCTCCCTCAAGACAAAAGATCAGGAAAGGGGTAACCTATCAAGAAAGAAACCTTTTAGACAATAGCCAATCTACTCTAGTAAAACATCACAGCAAAAATGGTGGCCCCACTCCCATCCACACTAGCAAAGGCTGAGTGATCAGTCTAAGCTCCCACCTTGCCAGACTGTAATTAACTATTCCAACATCTCTGCCACAGTGATATCAGAGAAGCCAAGTAGAGAACCAGGACTTTCATCCCTGAGAGGTAGTAACTTTCATCCCCATTTCCCAACATGGTGTCAGAGGAAACAATTTAGCCAGCCTAAACTTTCAGCCCTTCATCCCCCAGCAATAACAAGGCACGCTTCTCCCTCCCGGCTGGGGTGGTGTCAGAGGAGACCTAGTGGAGGTTCAGGACTTTCACCACCATTAAGGAGGAGGAGGAGGAAGTAATAAGGCCTACATCCTCTCCCCATGATGTTACTCCTAATACTAATAAGTAAGAATACCACAAATTGAATCAAAAACACAATCAATTGATGTCAATGCTGAGACGACAGACATGTTAGAATTATCTGACAAAGGTTTTTAAGTGGCATTATAAAAATGATTCAACAAAAATTTATGAACACATTTGAACTTGAAAATAGGCATTTATAAAAACTTATAATATTATACTTAATGATGAAAGACTGAATGCATAGTGCTAGAAGTTCTAACCAGTGCAAGAAGGCAAGAGAAGAATATTAAAGGCATGAAGATCATAAAAAAGACTTTACTAAATGCAGATGTTATGACTGTCAACATAGACAATCCCAAGAAATCTACCAAAAATATTATCCACGAAATGATAGTGAATTAAATAAGGTTTCAGGATACAAGATAAACTTACATGAATCAATTGAATTCCTGTATATTTAGCAATGAATATTTGACAACAAAATTGGATAAAATAATATGATACACAGTTACTCAAAAACAAAACTTATGTGTAAATATGAAAATAAAAAAAACTTGTGCAGCAGTAGTATGCTGAAAAGTACAAAATGCTGAAGAAAGAAATAAAAGAAGGTCTAAATAAATGAAGAGATGCATATTCATGGATTAGAAGACCAATTTAGTAATAAATCAATTCTCCACACATTGATATAAAGCTTTTATTCAATTGATATCAAAATCTCAGCAAGAATTTTTGGAGATACAAACAAAATTATTTTAAAATTTATGTGGAAAGCAAAGGATCTAAAATAGCTAAAAATTTTGAAAAATAAGAATGAAGTGGGAGGCAACAAATACACCTGGTTTCAAATCTTCCTATATAGCTACCGTAATCAAGATTGTGTTGTATTGGCAGAGGGGTAGACAAAAAGGTCAAGGGTACAGAATAGAGAACCAAGAAATAGACCTGCACAAATACCTCCAACTGATTTTTGACAAAGACATAAAAGAAATTCAATGGAGCAAAGACAGTCTTTCAATAAGTAGTGATGGTGCAATTGAACTTCCATAGGCAGAAATGAACCCCGACTTAAGTTTTATATCCTATACAAAAATTAAATCAAAATGGATCACAGACAGTGAAAAAGCAAAGATGAAAAATTGTGGGAAAACAAATGGAGAAAATCTCTGGGATCTACGGCTAAGCAAGGGCTAAGGCTAGAGTTCATAGAACCAATACCAAAATCACAACCCATAAAATGAAAAACTGATAAATTGTAATTAATCAAAATTAATAAATTTTCCTCTATGAAATACTCTGTTAAGAGGATCAAAAGATCAGCTAAAAACTGGGAGAAAATATTCACAAAGCATATGTCTATCAAAGGACTAGTTTCCAGAATATATAAAGAACCCCGAAACTCAACATTAAAAAAAAAATTCTAACTAGAAAATGGCCAAAAGACATAAAAAACATTTCACCAAAGAAGGATAATCACATAAAAAGAAGTTCAATGTCATTAGCCATTAGGGAAATGCAGATTAAAACCACACGAGTTATCACTAAACATCTATTAAAAGGCTGAATAAAAAATATATAGTGATGACAGCAAATGCTGGTGAGGGTACAGAGAAATTGATTCATTCATATTTTGCTTGTGGGAATTGTATATGGCACAGCCACTCTGGAAAACAGTTTCTTAAGTAATTAAAAATGCAACTATCACGTGGCCCAACAATTACACTCTTGGGTGTGTATCACAAAAAGGGAAACATAAGTTCACACCAAAATCTGTACATGGATGCTTATAGCAGCTTTATTTGTAAGAGCCCAAAATTGGAAACAACCTAGATGCCCTTCAATACATGAATGGTGAAATTAACTGTTGTACACCCATACTATGGAACGCTAGTCAGTGATAAAAGAGGTGTTGAATTGTTGATACATTCCACAATCCAGATGAATTTCCAGAGAATTATACTGAGCGAGAAAAGCTAATTCTAAAAGATTACAATCTGTATTATTCCATTGATATAACATTCTTTAAATTATAAAATTACAGAGATGGATAAGAGGAGTAGTTGTCAGGGCTTAAAGAAGGGACAGGGGCAGGAGGGAAGTAAGTATGACTCTAAAAGGCATTACATGGGATCACTGTGGTGATAGAAATGTTCAGTATCTCATCTGTACGTACAGTAATATGTCCTAATAACATATTGGTTATGGTTTTGTAAGAGATCTCCATTGGGGAAATTGTGTAAAGAGTATGTGGGTTCTTTCCATATTATTTCTTACAACTGCCTTCCAGCCTATAACTATTTCAAAATGAAATATTTAATTAAACATTCCATTCTCTAATACTTTATTTACTTAGTTTTACACATCAACTCTAGGTTATCAGACTGAAAGCATCTTGAAGGCAGAAAACATTATTTAGAGCTTTCACCAATTTTTACCTGCCCTCTTCTCTTGACAATGACCATACTCTTAAAAACACAAATCCTGTTTTTTTTCCATTAGAATGTGCCTACTTAAAACTCTTCCTTGACCTGATACTGCTTTTTAATTAAAGATTATCATAGACTTTTTGGACTAGTATGAATCATCCCCTGTCTACTTCAGTAGCATCTCACTTTTCATTGCCACTCTTTTGATAGTTCAGGTAAACTGAACAATTCTTGATCATGTCAAAGTCCTTCCCAATATAGGTTTTCTTGGCCTAAATTCTATGAACACTGGTCCTCTTTCTGGAATGATCTTTAAGAGACTGCAGTCAGTAGGAGAAATTTAGTTGCATGTTACTTAAGGTTATAAACAGTGGGCAATGGAAACACAGATTAGATTGAAATGTAGGTCTTGCTAGGGAATCAGGGAAGGTGGGAAGACAAGCTTATCAGGAATATACCATTTGAATCCAGCCTGAAGGGGTCTGTCACATGGTAGGGCACACAATAAAGCAATACTTAACTAAATGACAATGAGTGAGATAAGTTTTTCCCTTAGTTGGGTAGAGAGGGGCTGCATTTTAGAAATTTTGCTCACTATTTTCTGAAATATTAGAAGTATATGAATGTCTATCAGCTTTGGAAGTGCCCCAAAGAGATTAAAATGCCAGGATTACAGTAGCTTGAACTGGTAGGATTTTTAAAGGCAAACATATTTTCACAGTGACCTCTTTTTAAAATTGAAGCATAATTTGACATTCAAGGTCCTTAAGCCTTATAAGTCTTTAGCACTTCCTGAAACACCCTCCTTCCCCAATCACCATAACATGTGGTCCATGAAAAAGTGCCTTTCATTGTAGCGTTTCTTTCCACATATTTTCTTACTTGAATGACATCAGGAGAATCCCGTAATAACTTAAGCTTTGAATCTGTCCACTTTCCCTATAACAGGTCTATCTGGTTTTGGAATTAGGGAGAGCAGTAGAGGGAGCTCTGACAGCATCAATGCCAGGGGCATAAATTTTCCCTTTCAGTGAGCTGGCAATCTCATAGGCTCAGTGAGGAACTAACACCTTGAGAGCTCCACTGGGAGTTGCAAGAACATTTGAGATAATCCATGTTAAGACCAAAACCATGGAAATTGTTTGAACATCCACATTGTGTCCCATCGTTATGGAGATCTTTGAAATCATTGTTGGAAAAAGACCATCTCACCATATACATGGCTTAGATCCCCACCTCCATACCCGTATCTTTTCTGTCATCTTAAATGTCAAGCATAGATTTCAAAATCAATACCTGAACATATTTGGTGCAACGCTGTAAAATTTAATTTGCCTCTCTGATGGAAAAGGGAACAAAATAATACTCTCTTTTCTCTACTAGTGGCCCCCACTCATTTGTCATTCTGATCAATAGTGGTTTTGATGTCCTGGTCTTGAAGGCTAATTCTAATTTAACTCTCCTGTGTTCCCCCAAATCTACAGTTAACCATTCCATTGACTTCCCACCTGCTTTTCTAATCACAGGCCACTAGTTTGATTACAGAAAAAGCCAGTGACCTTCCCTGGAAGAGGTCCCTTGGAAACTTCTCTCCTGAGGTTAGTGAGAGTGACAGGAAGAAATTCACGGCTGTTGCTACTAATGACATTTAGCAGCAGTATTAAAAAAGGAGGCCCCTTGGCAGAGCTAACAAAGGTCATCCAGAAAGCACCAGTGCCAGCTTGCAGCAGATACCAGAGTTGCTTCCTATCATAAACGCAATCACTCATTCCACCTGTGTCTCAGATCTCAGAGTGTCTGTAACTATTCACCAGCAACAGTTCTTGGACTGTGGCCACCAATAGTGCCATTGTTCTAAAGTCAGGAGAGTGACTTCTTTCACACGCTTAGACCTGAAAAAAAAATAAAAAGTACTGAACCTCACTGTCTAAGAAAACAAAATAATTTTCATGGTCCTGCCACTTCTTGTCATCCAGACTTAGGATACTACTTTAACAGACTCTGAATCTCAATTTCTTTATTTGTAGAACAAGGATAATAATGCCCATATTGCAAGGCTTTGTAAGAGTCAAAGATGATTTATGTGGTGTTTGACACAGAGATTGGCACAGCGTGAGGATTTTATGAAGATAGTAATATTAAGTTTACTGGGATTTCTCATGTCCTCATTATACTGAATATTTTGAGAAAGTCTTAAGACATTTATTCACTTATTTCTATTAGATGAAGTATTTTTTTTCTAAGAGGTACAGAGTCCCTGTTAAATTAGTGTCATCAAGAAATATCCCCGGTTGCAAACTGTCCATTTACAGTAAGTGGTCACCAATTATTCCCCACTACCTTACCTAGCCGAGATACTGAGAACAGACTTGGCTAGAATTATAGAGGGAGTAGCATTATCAGTGGGGAAAATTAGTGAGATCCATTCCAAAAACTAAGCTGGGAGAATTATGAGACCCCTCCCAAAACCAAATGCAGAAGATGGAAGTTGAAGAAAGTTTTTGTTTCACTAGGGAGTCAATGTCAGGGAATACATTTACAAAACCTTTGTTAGATTACAAAACCATTATAGCTCACCCAAATATGATTATTTTATTGCTTGAAATTTGTCTTTTTGAGGTTGTGAGCATTTTACATCTATGAAGCAGAAGTAAATGTGGATGTTCCATTAAGCGGATATTATAAGTGGGAAAATTTCGGTGATTACTTTGAAGTCCTCAACAAGTATAAACCTATTATCTACTTTTTGCATTATGTTTAGTTCTGGGGTTATGAAAGTAAATAAGGCATGCCCTCAGTCGTCAAAATGTTTATAGCTCAAAGGGAAGGCAGACATTGAAATAAATTGTATAATAACACAATTATTACAATGGAGTGCAATAGATTTGGTTATGGAAGCCTTCACAGATAGTTAATATTTGAGAAAAAGATTAAAGAATGGGTAGGATTTGTCCAGGTGTACAATTTGTGTGAGGGATTGGGATGTTTTAGATGTTCTATGTGCAAAAAAAAATTCTTTCACTGCCTGTTCTTCTCCCCTAGGAATTAATGGAGACTCCATGTTCAGAGTGGTAATTAGGGAGGTATCAAAGACTAAAATGGGAGAAGGCTGCTACCAGGACAGTCTGAGATCCTGCAGCCAGCTGAAAGGAAATGTAGGAGAGCCACATTACTGACCAGACATTGAGAAACAACCCACAGTGAAAAGTGGAAAAGCCTATGCCTTTTGTTACTTTTTTTTCTCAAAAATCATAATCTTGTTTATTCAGATCCATAAAGTGTCCTTGACTTCTCCCAGCAAAATTGATTTCAACAGCTTTTAAACAATGTTGTATGGTGAGAACACAGGGCAGTGCTGGCATGCCCTGTAGGACAGAGGATCAAGCTAGCTATATTGAGCACCTTTCTGAATAACTGAAAGGAACGAACTCCTACCCTATGTCTTAGACCATGTCTATGCACTGGCTATGCTAGGAATTATATGCTATACCCCCTATTAGATTGACATCTCCAAGGCTCAGGGTTTTATTTTACTCACTGTGAATGGACAACTTGCAGTTATAACCAAAACTTGTGGTATCAATTCACATCTGGATGATATGAATCCAGTCAAAAGTGGAGTCTTGAGGCAAGATGTTCATTCCACAAAGATAGGGAATATCTTAGCTAAGGCTGAAGTAGAGGCAATGTCCAGTACATTACTATCAAGAGTGGTGGAAGGCATGGTCAGGGGAAATTTACAATGTCAGACAATGGGAGTACCAGAAATATTCTCTAAGAGCCCTACATTTCAGTTGTAGTAAACCAGGGCCCCAGCAAGTACCAGAGGACAGACAATTACCCTAAGGCTGGATCCATCAATATTAGATTGGAAGCAGTTATGGCTCCTACCACCATAACTACAAAGAAAAGTGTCTGTGTTTAGAACTTGTGGGATGTAAGTCAAATACTGGCTTTGCCATATGATGGCTTCATAATTGTGAACAGTTATTTAATGTAACTGTTCCTCGGGTCCCTCTGGAAAAAAGAGAGAGACATCTGTTTATTCTTCAAGACTATTGCGATATTTGTTGGGATTATGCCCTACATAGTGTATGGACCTTTTTCATACTTTATACTTTCTTTTAAGCTGAGGTGGAGAACTACTGAAGAACTACCACACAATCCCACTTGTGGCACCAGAACAGGTCTACTGTAAGGGATGGATTAAACTTTAAAACAGTGCTTAGTGTGTGTTAGTCCCTGAATAAATATTGGATAAAACAAATTAACTGATATATTCGCTCTTCAGTATTACAAGAACCTGGATGATTCAGATTTGCTAGGACAACCACCAAAAGAAAGTGTTCTAGAAATGGTTTACTCCATTGCTCTCTTTTTATACAGAGGAAATTGGAAAAAAAAATAGATTAAGCATCTACTCAGGACAGCTAGTTAATGGCAAGGCTAACATTTAAACCATGGTGTTAAGTTTTATTTGTTCTCTTCATATTATTTTTTTTTAATTAATCAGGTTAAGTTAAATAGATAATCCAAGAGATCCTTGGGAAAATATTTATTCTTTATTTAGCTCCAGAGAATTCAATGACTGTTCTTTCAGATCAGTGGTTCTCAAACCACAGTATGCAACACACAAACACATAGAACACATCTCAGGGATGATGTTTTATTTGTGTGTGATATGTGCATGCACACAGCGTTCCTTTTACTAGGCTTACTCCCTATAGATATGATTTATTTTATTTGAGGTAGAACCAAGACATCTACATTTTTAATAGAACAAAGGTAATTTAGATGCAAATGGTTTTCTATTTGAGAAATACTGCTTGCATTTCTTCCTCGTTTTGTTTTCCAATCATTTATCCACTCAACAATTATTTTAAAGCAATAATATAATAAACCTCTGAATGCCAGAGCCTAAAAAAATAAAATTGTAAAGTTTAACCATTGGTTTCACGGTTATTCAAATAGAATTAAGATTTCCTTTGAAAATTTCCCTTGATTCTATTCCCATCTCCCTACTCAAAAGTAATCACTCTTTTGACTTTTTTCTGTTTCATTCCTCAAAATGTTTATTATACTATTATTATTTATTTATGTAGCTATAATCTATGTTTGCAATTGTCTTTCGTGTACTCAAACTTTATATAATGCTATCATATGGCATGAATCATTCAGTATTTTGCTTTTGGGGTAAATATTCAAATTTGGGGATGTGGTGCACATGATTTCAGTTCATTCATTTTAACTTTAGCATAGGGTTTTAGTCGGTGAATATCTCATACCTTTAAAATCCATATCCTACAGATATGTATTTATGCTCTTTCCAATTTTTGTTATTAAAAACAATTCAAACCTCTGGTATATGTTTTTCTAAGTATACACCTAAGAGTAATCTCTTTACTGGCTATAATACATGGCTAATATCTTTAAAAATACTTTGGATAATAGTGAAAATTTGGCGCAATTTACTTAATCTAACCTAGCTCAATTTCCTTGCCTAAAAATGAGGATAGTAATTCCCACTGGATTTCATAAGGATTAAATGGGTCATCTCTTATGAAAGTCATAGCAAATTGTGACAACAAATAGTCTCTCCCATTTTTTCTTTCTCATTCTAATTGTTTCTATGGGCAGAGAACTGAAGACACAGGACTGTCATTGAGACAATCAGCATTTCATACATTTATCTAAGTCAGAGAAGTCACCCATATAAATGAGAAACATCTGCATTCTGTCTGCGTTTGTCTGAGTAATTTTTACTTTGATATTCAGAATCACTGTTGAATTTCTGAGTTTGTGACCTGCCCATGTGGGTGGTGTGCCTGTTTCTCTGATTTAAAAAAAGAAAAAAATAGTGCCACTGAATCTTATTTCTTATTCTGTTCCTTTTCTCCTCTTCTATTTTATATTCATTTGCTTGTCTTTGCTGAGTCTTCTCAGGCTTTTCAACTACATGCAAACATTAAATGAAGGCTTTCCTGCAATTTCAAAGCAAAGCAAAGCAATTCCCCTGAAGGGAGCGGAGGCAGTTGTTGATCGCTCACAGACATAGTGAAGCTCAGCAAGCCCCTTAGGAAGGAGAAAGGGAGGTCCCAGCAAGAATAGAAGGTGAGGACAATGGTGCTGTCTGACACAAGATGTTGGGACAGGGAGGAAAGTAGATCAAAGCATATGGATTTTACTCTTAGTCTGTGTCAGACTCTGTCCCGGGCAGCCTCATCACTTTCACAAGACAGGGCAGATGACTGCCCATGTTGGCTGATTTCAAGGTTATGGAGAAGGCCAATGTCACTCCTGCATTACCTCTGCCTCAGAGAACCTCCTTTTCTCTCTGATTATTGATTTGCCCCTCAGTATATCAAAGCCTACCTTTTAGTCACCAAACTAAAAGTTATATGCATAATTGTATAGAATGTGCAATTTTCCTGGACAAACATAACAAATACAACGTTCCCCTTTGGCCTAGAAATTCTATCTATGAATATAGCATATAAGAATACTATGAAATCAGGAGAAATATTTACATGAAAAAATATTTATTTTGACATTCTTTAGACTTGAAAAAAATGGAAATAATTAAATACATGATAACTGAGGAATAAATAACTGAAGTAGTGTTTATTCATGTTAGAGAAAATTATGCAGCCATTGAATTGAGGTTTATAAAGAAATTGTAAACATGCAAAAAAATCACGAAAAGTTAAGGAAACAAAATAGGTGAAAATGCGATGGATTTCAACTACACAAATACACCCTCTACATAAAGAAAATACCTAAAATGAGCTAAAATGTAAATAAAAGCAAAAATTGTTTATGTTTCTGCCTCGATTGTAGTACTATATGTATTTTTCATATTTTTGTGTACTTTTTACAGTTTCTGCAATAGGTATGTATTGTTTTTATAGTTTTTCTAACATCTAAGTTATGGTGAAAATAAAATATTGCCATTATTTATAGGTAGATTTTTTTGGTAAGATTAGAGGACTTGGAGAATTAAAAAAAAATTTTTGCCAGACAAAGATTGACTATGAAACTAGTCAATTATTTGAAATCTAGGGCCTCATTTATCAAATGAAGTTATGTAACCAGACCTGCTCGTGGTCCAATGGCGTCCTAAGAGTAAAATGGACAAGTGAGAATAGGGATGCTTTACAAATGGATCATTAAACAAACATACACACTACATTTTACCAAAGCAGTCCTACTTTTTTTCATATAGGATAAGAGGTCATGTTTTATTTACCCTAAAATTCCTCTCTGGCCTGAAGGTGTTGAACAGATGAAGGACAGATATAGTCTCTCATCAGTGGGCCTCTGCTAGCAAGTTGCTGTGGAAAATGTGCAGGCTTTCAAGTGAAACAGATCTGGTAATTTGGGGGCAGGTCAGATGTCTCTTAACCTGTTTCCTCACATATAAGGTAAAATTAACATCAATCCACTCACAATGTTGCTTTGAAAATGAATGTTGGTGATATCTCTAAAACACCTTTAGGACATGATCTGAAACAGGGGTTCAATAAATATGTTGCCCTGCCTCATATAATGCCAATTTTCCCGACCAGTGGCACGCATTCTGCATTTTCTATTTCCAGTGGCGGAAGTGATTAAGCAATATGCAATCACTAAACACAACTGAGCTGAAATAGTAAACAAGGAATTGGGGCATAAGATGGTATATCATAACACCAAAAAAAAAATCAAACCTATAATAAAAAGAGTCACTTTCCATGTCGACCACTCCTAACACTACTGGAGGTAATTTCTAATTGGCAATCATAACTCGTCATAACTAGCTGTCAAAAGACCAGAAAAATCCAGTGAAAATTAGTATTTTTCCTTTCTTCTTATAAACCCAATGAGGACAAAAAGACACATAGACATGGTGGAAGGAGCATGGGATTTCTTTTGTGTCTCTTTTATAAGGAGCCCTCATGACCTAATCATTTCCCAAAGGGCCCACCTCCTAATACCATCACATTGACCATTAAGGGTTCAACATATGGTTTTTTGAGGGACACAAAAATTCAGCATAGAGCATAGCTATATACCCTAATGAAATGAGAGCAGGGGGGCTGGCCCATGGCATAGTGGTTAAGTTCAGCTCACTCTGCTTTGGCAGCCTGGGTTCATGGGTTCAGATCCCAGGCAAGGGCCTACATCACTTGTCAGTCATGCTGAGGCAGCACTCATATACAAAACAGAGGAAAATTGGCACAGATGTTAGCTCAGGGCTAATCTTCCTCAAGCCAAAAAAAAAAAAAAGAGGAAGATTGGCAACAGATATAAGCTCAGGGCTAATCTTCCTCACCAAAACAAAAAAATAAAGGAAATGAAAGCAGGATCTCAAAGAGATATTTGTACATACACATTCATACCACCAATATTCACAATAGCTAAAATGAGGAAGCACCTCAGGATCTATCAATGGATGAATGGATAAGCAAAATATGGTATATACATACAATGTAATATTATTCTACCTTAAAAATAGGGGCCGCCCGGTGGCGTAGAGGTTTGGTCCGTGCTTGGCAGCCAAGGGTTCACCGGTTCGGATCCCGGGCGCCCGCCGACGCACTGCATGTCAGCCACGCTGTGGCGGCGTCCCATATAAAGTAGAGGAAGATGGGCATGGATGTTAGACCAGGGCCAGTCTTCCTCAGCAAAAAGAGGAGGATTAGCAACGGATGTTAGCTCAGGGCTGGTCTTCCCCACCAAAAAAAAAAAAGAATTTTCTGATGTATGCTACGACCTGAATGTTGCTTGAGGACATTTTGCTAAGTGAAATAAGCCAGTCACAAAAAGACATACTCTATATGGCACCTATATGACGTACTTAGAGTGGTCAAAATCATAGAGATAGAAAGTAGATTAGTGGTTGCCAGGGGCTGGGGTGGGGAATGGGAAGTTATTGTTTAACGGGTAGAGAGTTTCAGTTTTACAAGATGAAAAGTGATATAGAGATGGATGATGATGATGGTTGTACAACATCATGAATGTATTTAATACCACTGAACTATACACTTAAAAATGGCTAAGATGGTAAATTTTATGTGATGTGTATTTTACCACAATAAAAAAAAAGTGGAAAAAAGAGTATATAACTAAAAATCTAGGAGGGAAATGAAATAATACAAAAGTAATAGATGAATCCAAAGGAGGGGAAGAAAGAGAAAATAAATGAGAACAAAAATAAGTGGGATAAATAAACAAATATTAATGAAGTAGATGTAATGAAAATATCATTAATTACACTAAATATGTATATAGAATAAGTTTTCCATAAAAAGATAATGGTTGGCAGGCTGGATAAATAAACAACATGCAATGATGTGCTATTTACAAGAGACAGAATTGAAATACAAGAACACAAAGTTTGCAAGTTATTTTAAAAAGATATGTAATGCAGACACTAACAAAAACCTATAAGCTGTACTAGCATTACCCTTTAAGATAGGAAGTATTGCAAGATGTGTAGAGGGGCATTTCATAATGTTAAAAGGATCAATCTCTCAGGCAAATATAATTATCCTAAATTGTATTTGTCTAAGACAATAATTTAAAATACATGAGGTAAATCGTTGCTGAGCTAAAAGGAAAAATGGAAAATCCACGCACTTAGAGAAATGTAATAATATATCTCTATGAAGATTTGATAGAATAATCAGACAAAAATTTTAAGGACATAAAATAGTTTAGCAAAATGTTTAATGAAGTCAACCTCACTGACATATATAGAATACTACAAAGAATAACTATAAATTCATATTTTTTTCAAGTGTATATAGAAAAATTATCAAAATTGACCATATGCTAGACCATAAACTGAGTCTGAACTAATTTTAAAGGATTAAAATCATGCATAGTTTAATGTCCTAACAAAGTAGAATCAGTTTAAAAATAAATTTAAAAAGTACCTAGAAACTCTCCAAATATTTGAAAATGAAGCAATACAAATCTAAAGAACTGATTGGACACAGAAGAAATCACAAGGGAAATTCAAAGGGCTGCTAAATATATTATGATGAAAGAAATGATAAAAATAAGAGCAAGAAACAATGAAGTGGGAAATATGCATCTAAAAGAGAAAAATCTACAAAGTCAAGAGTTGGATCCAGATTGGTTATGGAAGAAAAAGAAGACACAAATTACCAGTATCAAGAAGGGGAACATCCCTAAAATCCTACAGACATTTAAAATATCATAAGTTTTATGAACAATATTATGATAATTCATTTGAAAATTTAGATAAAATGGACAAATTCTTTGAAAAACATAAATACCAAAGGGACACAAGAAGAAATAGAAAATCTGAGAAGTTTACATGTATTAAATTGATTTAAGTAAAACTTTTCCTACAAATAAAACTGCAGGCCCAATGGCATTATTTGTGAATTATTCTGTTACCTAAAGAATAAATAGCATCAATCTTAAAATTATATAGAGAATAGAATATGAACACTTACTCTTTTTGAGTTTATTATATATAGCTTTGATACCAAGACCAAAGACATTTCAAGAATGAAAATTTGCAAGGCAATCTCTGCATGCACATAAATATTTAAAGATGAACACTACATTATTTAAGCAAGATGATACAACACATCCAAGTGGAGATTATTCCTGAATGCTCGGTTGGTTTAACATTTGAAGTTCAATCAATGCAATTCACCACACTAGGAGATAAAGGAGATACATGATATAGACTCTCTATGAACTAGAAAAAAGAGGGCACTTAATCTGATAAAGAGATTCTACAAACACTTTACAAAGAAATTCTACAAACACTTTACAGATACCATTGCACTTTATGGTAAATTATTAAAAACGTTTCCCAGAGATTAGGAATCACTATTATTACTTCTGTTGAAATTATATTAGAAAATTCCTGTGATCTAAATATTTGTGTTCCCCCAAAATTCAGGTTGAAATCCCAACCCCCAAATGTGATGGTATTAGTAGGCAGGGCCTTTGAGAGGTGATTAGATCATGAGGGTGGAGCACTTATGAAAAGAGATTCCTCAGAGCTCCCTAGCCCCTCCGCCCACGTAAAGATATAATGAGAAGCATGCAACCCGGAAGAGGACCCTCATCTGACCACGCTGACCCCCTCCCTGATCTTGCACTGTCAGCCTCCAGAACTGAGGGAAACACATTTGTGTTGTTTATAAGCTACTCAGTCTGTGGTATTTTCTTATAGCAGCCTGAAAGGACAAAGACAAGGCTCTAACGGATATTATATACAAGAAAAAGAAAGGAAAAAATATATAAATATAAAGATGGGAAAGACAGAAATAAAAATTTCCATGATCAGTAATACAAAAACTTTAAAAAATTATAGAACACATGTTAATACTCAAATTTGGCAATAGCAACATAAATGCAATTATGATTGCATTTTTGTGCACTAGCAAAACACTATTAGAAAATAAAATGGAAAAATGTAAGGTGACATTTACAATAGTATCAAAATAACATCAAATACAAAGGGAAAATGTAACATGAGATATGCAAGACCTGTACATAGTAAATGAGAGAGAGAGAGAGAGAGAGAGATCTAAATAAATGAATAAATGCACAATAGAATTGAATAACCTATTATTAAAAATATAAATTCTCAACTAGGATTTTAATTTGTTTTGTTTTGTCTTTTTTGTTTTTAATTTGCTAGCTGTTTTACATTTTATATGAGAATGAAATGGATAATAACAATCAAGATCCTCTAAAAGAAAAACACAACTGGATACTTTAAACTACCAGATACCAAGACAATACAAAGACATACTAATTAAGGCAATGGTCCAAAGTTAGACAAATAAAAAAGGGAACAGAATATAAACCTAAAAGTACCCCCCCAAAAATAAAGTCTTTAAAAGAAAAATGGAACAGCATAGAGAGGTCAGAAGCAGACCCACGCCTGTAAAGAAGCATGATTTATGACAAAAGTACCTCTTGAGGCACTGAAAAAATGCATGTCTTTTCAATAAATAGTAAACATGTACTTGTATATCCAGAATGGAAAAATGAATTTATACTCCTACCACACACCATAAACAAAATCAATCCCAGATGGTTTATAAATCTAAATGTGAAAGGTGGAACAATAAAGATTCTAGAATGCAACATAGAGCATAATTAATTTACGACTGTGAACAGGAAAAAAGTGCTAACATAACTAGTGCTAACCATAAAAGAAAAGTTTAATAAAGTGAACTACCTTAAAAATAAAAACTTCAACTTTTACCTAAAGACATCTTTAGAGAATGAAAATGGAAGTCACCAAGGAAGAAAAGACATTTGCAAAACATATATCTGGCAAAGAACTCATATCTAGAATATGTACGGAACTGTCACGAATGAATAATAAACAGAGATACAACCCAATTGAAAATGACAAAGAAAATGAAGGAGGAAAAGAGGGAGTGAGGAAATTAGCAAATCCTTGAATAAGCATTTTACAAAATCTGTGTATCCAAATGGTCAATAAGTATGTGAAAAGTTGCTTTAATACCATTGGTCAACAGAGAAATTCAAATAAAAACCACAATAAAATCGCATTACTAAGCCACTAGCATGACTAAAATTAATATGATAATTCTCAGTGTGCAAGGTGATGGAGCAACCTGAGTTCTCATACTGGAACGACCTTTTTAGAAGGTGTTCGAGATTATCTGTTAAAATCAAACATATCATAAGATCTAGCAACCCTACTCCTACATCTATAAGCAAGAGAAATGCCTACATATGTACCACAGAGGAATGCACGGGAATGTTTATAGCAACAGCACTCATAGTAGCCCCAAACTGGAAAGAACCTAAATGTTTGTGGAGAGTATAAAACAAATAAATGGTGATATATTCATATAATTAAATAATATGTGGCTATGGGACTGCACAAACTAAAATTATATGTAATTAAATAAAACTCACAAATATAAGATTCAGTGAAAGAAGCTAGACCCACAAGAGTATATCCTGTATCATGTCTATCAGGCAGATATCCTGAGTTCTGTTATGTTTAATATCTTGATCAGGGTGGTGTTTGCATGGATTATTCTTTTCCTTTTTGTGAGAATTTACCAAGTCATACACTATAACTCATGCACTTTATTTTACGATATACTTTAAAACGTTGACCTAAAAGGAGAAACCACATGTAACACAAAACATTTTGGTTGGATTCAAAGGATGTATATATATTTGCATATGTATATATAAATATATGTGACACCAAATTTATATAAATACATATGTGTATACATATGTATATATGTTTCAAAGAGCCACACACCATTTAAGTCATGGATGCCTTGAATTGGCTGGACAATATGCAAAGCTTTTATGTTTTAAGTTTCATGAATGTTCGCTGTTTACACATAATAGCTTGGGGTTGATAGTTTAGCTGGCAGATCAAATAACTAAAAATGTGATTTTAACATCCTGATTCTGTGATGAGGGTAGTCTACTGAATATTTTTGAACAGTAATTTTCTCATCTATAACATGGGTATTCGTGTGTCTAAATTTACAGGGTCTTATCAAGCAAAATGAGAAAATATGTGTCTATGAGTTTATATATTAGGCAAGACTGAGATCATTGTTGCATCTCTCAATCAAAATTTTTCCAAAGCTACCTTGGGTTTTCTTTCTAAAACTTACATGGGACATTTTGAATCTCTTAGATGATTGCAAATCATCCAAAGATATGAGAATGTCTTTATTTTTTAGATATAGCCAATAACAGGGAACTGTTGTTAATATCTCATTTTCTTTCCAGTGGACCCTAATGTAATATATTATAGTTTCACACCAATAAGATAATTAATAACATGTAAAATTAAGCACAACTAAAATATAATGAGAATATATTTCAGGTTATGTCCCTAGCCTGACTCTGAAAGAATGCCCTGAGATGAATTGCAGAAAATATTTGTAAAATAGTGTCTTCAATTGACTATTTAGGATATGCACATATTGGTATCTTTGACATATTGATACATAAATTACACTCGTTTATAGCTTGGACACAGCATGTTGTACTTGGAAGTTCACACATTCTGACATTAAACATTGGCTGGATTAGTTGTTATTTCTTCCTTTTCTAGATAAATGATTTTGGTAAAGTTACTTAAATACTCTGAGACTCAGTTTTTTCATCTATAAAATGGTTCTGTTAATACCAAATTTATAGAATTTGTATAGATCTGTCAGCTAATCTTTAGCTAGATAAGGTAGAAATGGCTTTTAACTGTGACTGCTGAATATAGTTCTTAACCGAGGCTACTGAAATAGAGTAGGTCATCTCCCTAAGCCCCTTCAGTCGTCATCAGCTGTTGAACGTTAGCTCTGCATCAAAATCATTTACTGAAATTAAGCAATCCCCTGATTCTTATATTCTTACATATATTCTTATATCTTTACATATATTCTACAAGTCATTATTGTAGAAGTTCAAAGTTATGAGAGTTTGTCAGGCTAGCAAAACTGAAGACAATTAACAAAGAAACACAATGAAGGAATTGCAAGTATTGTCGGTTACCTTTAGTCCAAACTCCTCACTTCACAGATGAAAAGCTGAGGCCTGATGCCACACAATGATCAGGTAGGAAGATAGAATAAATCAGAGATAATTTAATTTGATGATGGTGGAGGGACGTTGAGTCCTCTTTTCTTTTCCCATATCATGCATGAAAAATCCTTAACTTTATTGTGTGTATACCTTTTTAATAGACCTAAAAGCATCCATGATCGATCTGGGTGGTATTGGAAGAATGTTTGGTGAATTTCAGTCTCTTGATAATAATAGTTGTCATAATTAGGAATTTATTTATTTATATAGATTTTATTTTTTAGAGCAGTTTTAGTTTCACAGAAAAATTGAGCAGGAAATACAGAGTTCCCCTATGCTTTCTTCCCCCATATACATTCTCCTTACCATCAACATCCTAGGCCAGAGTTGTACATGTGTTACAATTGATGAACCAATATTGACACATCATTATCACCCAAAGTCTATAGTTTACATTAGACTTCACTTTGCTGTATGTTCTATGGATTTTGACAAATGTGTAATGACATATGTATACCATTACAGTATCATCCACAATAGTTTTACTGCCTGAAATATCCCCTGTGTCCATCTATTCATCTCTTTTCCTCCCAATACACTGGCAAATACTGATCTTTTTTCTGTCGCCATAGGTTTGCCTTTCCAGAATGTCATATATTTGGGATCACACAGTATGTAGCCTTTTCAGACTGGCTTTTTCATTGAGTAATATACAATTAAGATTCCTCTATGTCTTTTCATGTCTTGATAGCTCATTTCTTTATAGCACTGAATAATATTCCATTGTCTAGAGATACCAAGTTTGTCTTTTTTATCCATTAACCTATTGAAGGACATCTTGGTTTCTTCTAAATTTTGGCAATTATGAACAAATTTGTTACAAACATTTGTGTACAGGTTTTGTGTGGACATGGTTTTCAATTCATTTGTCAAATTCCAAGGGGCATGATTGTTGAATCATTTGTAATATTATCTTTAGTTTTCTAAGAACTGCCAAACTATCTTCCAAAGTGGCTGTATCATTCTGCATTCCTACCGGCAATGAATGAGAGTTCCTGTTGCTCCACATCGTTCCAGCGTTTGGTGTTGTCAGCGTTGTGGATTTTTAACCATCCTCCTAGGTGTGTAGTGGTATCTAATTGCTGGTTTACTTTGAAATTCTCTAATGATGTACGATGTTGAGCATCTTTTAATACGCTTGTTTGCCATCTGTATATCTTCTATGGTGAGATGTCCAGATAACTTTGCCCATTTTTCAATCAGATTGTTTTCTTATTGTTGAGTTTTAAGAGTTCTGTGTATATTTCAGATAATAGTCTTTTGTCAGATGTGCCTTTTGCAAATATTTTCTCCCAGTCTATAGTGTGTCTTCTAATTCTCTTGACAGTTTCTTTTTCATAACATTTTTTTAAATTTTAATGAAGTCTAGCCTAATTATTTCTTTCATGCCTTTGGAGTTGTATCTAAAAACTCATCACCAAACGCTAGGTCATCTAGATTTCTCCTGTGTTATCTGCTAGGAGTTTTATAGTTGTGCATTTTACATTTTGTTCTATGATCCATTTCAGGAATTTTATTTATTTGGGGCCTGGGTTTTCCAAAGGATGGAGTTCAAAGTCTAAAACCCCAACCACTCTGCAAAGGTATTAGGAATATTCACTAGTGAAGATTAGGGAAAAAGTAATTTCTTTCATTTATTGAACATTCAAATGGAGCCTGGTAACATACTGAATCATGTGGAAAATAGGCAGAGTATCTCAGAATACATCATCTGGAAAGAGGTCTGGCGAATTGTTCCTCTTTGACGGTAATGCATTTAATGGATCATTAACAGGTATTATAGAAGGTAGATAAAAATGGATCTCTTTGTCAAGTAAGTTTTGAAAAATTTTGTCTAACATGCAGCATATATCTTTACCATCAGGATTTTTTAGAGCTTTTAATATATTAATTATTCCAGTGACTCTCCAAATGGGCAATACATTAACCAGAGTTTCCCCAACTCATTTTATTGAACATACAATACTTTTCTTGGAAAATTTATGTTTTTAGTGAAAAAAGTATTTTTTAGGTAAGAAAATAAGCTCATGACATGAAGTTCAGCATTATGCCAAAGGTCATTCAGTTAGTTATTGGAACATTTAGGATTGGCACAAATTCTTTCATTGCAAACTGGTGTTGATTTCATTTCCATTTATTTCTCCTTGAAGGAAGTGAAAACTCATTTGTTAAATAAGTGTTTTGGGAGCATCTGTTACGGCATCCTGGATATGGGAAAATGTCATTACAATGTTCATGGCTTGAAATTGAGCTCTCATGTCCTAACAATTTTTGTCATGATATGAGGGAATGTGTTATGATTAACTGAATAACTGTTCTAATGTTTTAGGAGTTTATGTCTTCATGTATACATTTCTACTTCTTTTCAGCCCTTTATAATTAGTGTAGCATCACGATTACCTGAGTACTGCTTATGTCATTTGGGGGCATTTATGACTTACCCTAGTGACCTCATTTATAGTAACTATATTTAACCTTTTTTATTTGTGGACCGACTGTGTGGAGATTCTATTTTTGTGACTGGTGATTCTACAGTCAGACAAATTTGTGTATTGATGATGAGTATCTCTTCTCCCTTAAAAACATCATTAATAAATTTCTTCTGCAGTCCACTTAACTCTTTGCAGAGTCAGATAAATGCGAAGTGTGTGCACATATATTCTTCAGAGAATCAAAGAAGACTTGAGACGACAGCCTTCAGTGAGAATGCTGAGCAAGGATTAACATTATCAAAGAGCTTGTCCATTTGTTAAATAAGGCTCAATCTGATTCAGCTTGAGCATGACACATGGATTTTCAAAGCAAAGCATTCATTCGAAGTATCTATAACGGTCCAGGTAATGCAATGTTTGTTATTAGTGTCACATTGTGAACAGAAAACTCATTTTATTTTTTTAAATGTCTTACAGATTCACAATTGAATTTTAGTAAAATGGCTGTGTCTAATAATCTATTCAGGTGTATCAACAGTAACATTGGATGTGTCTGTACAGTTCACTTGTGCAATACCCATCTGCCAAGGTTTTCCATGTGTATTACAAAACACATGTTTTGCATTACAAAACAAAATTATATATTTTCAAAATATAAAGGAAGGTTTCTTAGCAAAATCTTGTATTCATTAGTTAATTTTGCAAAGGCTTACAAAAACACTTGTTAAAACAATTTTTCATCATTCTTAGCATAAAAAACAAATAAAAACTCCTGAATATCCCACTGGGCATGTTCACATGGGGAAAGAGCAATAGCTTCGTTCACAATGATGATGCTATCCTGATTAATGTGGAGAAAAGACTGATAGCTCACAAAAGAGGCAGGTAATTAATATGAATCTTAGTTCTTTCACTTACTAGTCATTTGATCACGGGTGATTTAAGCAACCCATTTGATCTCAGTTTCTTCATCTGGTAATTGGGGACAGTGAAAGTTACAGTGTCGTGTATTAAAAAAATAAATAACCTAACATAACTAGTATGGTACTTAGTATTCAATAGATATACAGGAAATGGTCGCTTCTTGTCCTTTCATAGAAAAAAAGTGCTTATTTACAAAATGCACAACACTTGTTATAGAGTTCAGTGCTAGAGAAAGGAAGAAAGGCTATTTGCTCTTATCTCACTAATTTACTGAAACAAGGCTGTATTGTATAATAAAATAAGATAATGTGAATCATTCAAAATAAGAAGATTGAAAAAGATTCAATTTATATTACACAATTCAATAGTCATACACTCATGTTTCCTTAAATACGTCTTCTAAATGGCATCAAGGAGATATGCAGAATACTTGGTTTTTAAACTATAATTTAAATCATGTTTGGCAGCTTATAATACTATTAAGGCCCTTTGCTGTTGGAAAGGATGGAGTAATGAAAATCTGACTCACCTTCTGTATTTGTTTTCTAGGACTACCATAACCACAGATTGGGTGGCTTAAACAACAGAATTTTATTTTCTCACAATTCTGGAGACTAAAAGTCCAAGATCAAGGTATAGAGAGGTTTGGTTTCTTCTGAGGCTTCTCTCCTTGACTTGGAGGTGGCTCCCTTCTTACAGTGTCCTCGTGTGATTGGCTCTTGGTTTGTGTGCATCTATGTCCTAATTCCCTCTTCATATAAGAACACCCATCATAGTGGATTAGGTCCCACCCTTATGACCTCATTTTACCTTAATTACCTCTTTAAAGGTCCTATCTCCAAATACAGTCACGTTCTGAGGTACTGGGGGTTAGTACTTTAACAGATGAATTTTGAGGGACACAAATCAGCCCATAACACCTTCTCACCATTACAAGAAGGAGCCAGGACAAAATATATGAAACAGTTATGTTCAGACATTGTGTTTCAGGCAGCACAGAATGTCACCTCTGAGAGAAGAGAAACAAATGTGGTGACTATACTATTGCCCTAGTTTTCTTCCTAGAAGCCCATTCCAGTCTCCAAATCAGGATGGACATTCTCAAAGCAGAGCATAGTGGTCTCACTGAGCTGAGACGACAGGGATCAGAAGTTCGGGATGCTAAAGTATGTGACAAGGCAGAATTTTGGAGGAGAAAGAAAAAAATTTCTACAAAGAGAACGAGCACCAGAAACCTGAAGAGGAAACTGCTTCTGTCTTTGCCAAATATTAAGTCCCGTATGTATGGGGTAAAATTCCAAGAGGCCTTGAAAAGAATGACTAGAGTGCTGTAGACAGAGTAATTCTCAGAAATCACATTGGGTAGGCAGAACTTTCTAGCTCTGTCAATTCACAGTAGATTTTTCATTTATCACTTGAGCATTCAGGCGAAACCCTAAAAGGCCTACACCTTAGTAGTAAAACTAAATAATTCTGAGAGTAACAGGTGCTCTTAAAAAATGTTTAAAACTAGTCTCAACAGATGAAAGCTGATACACGACTGACTTAATTCTGCCATAATAAAGTTGATAACTCTTTTAAGGAGGACAGCAAAATTCAGACAGTCACTAACAAAACATTCACAATGTCCAACATCCAACCAAAACTTGTAAGACATGACTGTGAGCAAGAAAACGTGAACCAAAAGTTTAAAAAGTTGATCAATAAAAGTAGACATAGAAATGATACAGATGATGAAATTTGCAGACAAGGACACCTTATTTTATTATGCCCAAGGGTTAAAGGAAAGCATGTACAAAATAAGGAGAGAAATGGAAAATATGAAAGAACCAAATGCTACATCTACAATATAAAAAAGTAGTGTCAGTAACTTACTTGTTCAATGGGTGGAATTATCAGCAGGAAAACACCTCAGAAGAAAACATCAGTAAACTTGAAGATAGAGGAACAGAAATAACTCAGACTGAAATACAAGGGAAAAAAAAGGCTGAATACTAAAAAAAGAACAGCTCTAGTGACCCAAGGAACTAAATTAAATGGTTAAGAAATAGTGGAAAATCGTACTAAACCTGATGAAAGCTATACATCCAGAAATTCAATAAGTTTAACAAAATCCAAGCAAAATAAACACAATAAACCACATAATGGCATATTCTAATCAAACTGCTGACAAGTAGTAATAAAGAGAAAATTTGTAAAGTAGGCAAGAGAAGAAAAGGCTCATTAAAGACACAGGAATGACTAGTTTTCTTTTGTGAAATTATATGAGATGGACAATAATTGATACAATTTTCAAAGTTCTGAGAGAAAGAAAAAATCAAACTATGGTAACCCCAGAGAAAATATCCATCAAAGATGAAGTTGAAATAAAGATTTATTCAGAAAAAATTTTCAGAAAATTTTTGTCGAGCAGATTTTTGCTAGAAGAAATAGCAGTTTTTCAGACAAAATTAAGTAAAGAAATTCTTCAGACATAAGTAAAAAACAATTCAAGATGCAGATTTGAATCTACACAAAGTAACACCCAGCAACAAACATTATAAATATATGGGCAAATATAAAGACTTTTTCACATTAAAAATTCTTTAAATATTTGAATTTTTAAAGTTAAGGTAATAACTGTGTGTCATAAAATGATAACATTTATACAAATAAAATATAGATCAAAAATCATACAAAGGTTGAAAGGAGGAAATTTAAATTACACTATTATAGGATTGTTCCATTATATGTTAAGCAGTATGGTGTTATTGAATGTTAAACTGTTGCCAAAGTTTATGAATGGGGAGAAATTAATATTTTCAACAAACTGAGCTGCAATGTCTGGAGGGAAAATTAGCAAAAGTGGACCTCAATCCTTTCCTTATACCATAAAAAAATTATCTTAAAATGAAAAAAAGACCTAAACATAAAGCTAAAATTACAAAATTTCTAGAAGTTGCCATAGATATTTTATTCATGCAATTGCAATAGGCTAAGAGTTTCTACAAAGAAAACCAAAAGCATATACCATAAAAGGAAAAAAAGGAGACTCAACAGAAATTGATAAAAGTCAAAATCTTTTGCTCTTATAATGGCACATAATGAAAAAATGAAAAAGCAATCACTGAAATTTGGAAGAAAACACTTGTAACTTTTAACTAACAATGGCTTGTCTTTAGAATACATAAAGAATTCTTGCAATGCAAAAATAAGGAAACAAACATAATAAAAATGGGCAAAACATCTTGAGTAGAAACTTCACAAAAGAAGATATTGAAATTGCCAATATACACATGAAAATATGTTCAATATTTGTAACTTTCAGAAAAAAATCCAAATTAACATGGCAGTGAGATTTAACTGTACACACTAGAATGAATAAAATTTTTAGAATTGACAACACCAAGTGTTGGCTAGGATATGTGGAGAAATTAGAAAAAAATATACATTGCTGGTGAGAATGCAAAAATGGTACAACACATTGTGAAATACTTGGACTCTTCTTGTACACTAAACCATATACTTACCATATGACCCAGAAATTGTACTTCTAGGTATTTATCCAAGAGAACTGAATGCATATGTCTTCACAGACTTTTTTCTGAATGTTCCTAGTAGCACTAATCATAACAGTAAAAAAATAGAAACAACTCATACATCAATAGGCGAATGACTCAGTAAATTGTGATATATCTAGACTACTGGAATACTACTCAATGCTGAAAAGGAAGAAACTACTAAGGGGCAGAGAGTGGAGAAAGACATGATGCTGGACAAGCAGAAAGGGGCCTTTTAGGCTATGATCAATAATTTATAAAGTAGTTTTGGTTTAGTGAAAAGTCATGGAATCTTGTAAGTTGGGATATCCACACCATCAATGATTCATTGTTTTTTGCAGATACTCTAGTGAGATAAAATGCAGGTCTTCACTTTGGTCATAACAAGAAACAGGGTGAAATGGACAGGTTTTTAACATATAAACAAAGTTTAATATATATATATATGTGCATGTATATTTATATTGATGCAGACATAGATGAAGTTGTAGATACTGAATATAAATGTGTAGATATAGATATGATATGGATGTGAATGTATATATGAGTATAGTTATAAGTACAAGTACAGGCATAGGTTTGTGGAGTTGAGAAGACTTCTTTGTGAATTGAATGTAATTAAAGAGGATATGGAATCAGATATGAATAGGAGATTTCTGTCTAGAGAATTTGGGGAATGAGGTTCAATTTAAAAATTGTGGAATACTGGGGGAAAGCGTAGAATTAAGAAGCTTGTTGTCTTAGGGCTAGAGCAACACTAACCAAAAAAAGAATACACACCAAGGCCCAAAGCATGTCTGAGCAGAATTAGGGAAAAGATGAATCTGTTGCAAGTGTACTAGGGGTGGTAACTCTGTCAACAATCTACAGAAATTATCATGGACATGTGTAGAATTTAGATCCCACTTCTGAGATATCACCTGATCAATCAAACTAAAGATACAGATGAGCAGAATAAAGTTTGCTTCTATGTACTTATGAGTGTCAGGTGAACCTGAAATGTAATTAAAACAAATCCATCCACGATTTGGACTTCTGGAAATACCAGTGTAATTGGAAGCTATTTTTCTACTAATCTGCGTAAAACAAACAAACAAGCAAGAAAACAAACATGCCCACTAAAATTCAGATGGATATCAAGAAGAACATTTGCTCCACCATAAAATAAAAATAAACTCAGACTGTTAAACTGGCTCTAACTGAAGAAATTGGAGAGATCCACACAAATTTCTGGAATCTCTGCCAAGTCACTAGACTAAACTGACCAATATTTTCCATGATCCTCAATTTTCACGTAAAGATGGAAACATTTACTCTATGGCAACTTGATGAAAACTCCAACCTTATTCCAGAAGTAATGGAATTCAGTGGTTTTGAAATCCCTGGGGTGATTTGCCATTTGCTTAGGAAATTAGGAGCATCTTCCTTAATTCCAATTGAGGTGACATAAAGGCCTGGAGGAAGGTACCTCTTCAGAGAAGACAACAGAGGAGATTATGAACCCCAAGCTGTGGATTCTAGATCTAGCTTTTCCCCTCACCTAACAAGTCCAAGTTGTTTCACATTCTTATCTCTCAATTGCATCATTTGTGAAATGGAAATAAAGTTTACTCCACATGGGAAATTATAAAGATAACACATTCCAAGTCTAAATATTGCTTTGGGAATTAACGCAGTAAATAACGTTAGTCTCCCTATTTATTAATTAATTTAACAAACATTTATGGGGTCCTTACTAGGTGCAGGCCAAATTTTATAGTGATGATCAAGATACTAAAGTCTCTACCCATGAGGATACTAGACGCAAATAGGAAAAGTAGACAATACTCAGCAATTAATTAATTCAACAAAAATATAACGGAGAAATATAAAGGATAGTGAAGTAAAGACTTATAAAAGTGAATTAAGGACACTAAGTTGAACCCCTACTTACATCATATGCAAAATGAATTCCAGATGGATTAAGGAATAGCAATTTTAGAAGTAAACCTTGGAGGCTACATGTAAAAGGTAAGGATGAGGGAAACTCCTTAAACAAGAACAGAAATGCATAAGCTGTTCAAAAATAGGGAGAGACTTTTTGCTACAAAATTTGTAAGGAGAATGGTAGATTTAAGGTTCAACTCCAATCCAAAATTGTTAAATTGACAAGAAAAAAAATGCAATAGAAAATTAGACTGGAAAAAATTATGGATAATCAGTTCACAGTAGAGAAAAATCCAAAAGCTAATAAACATTTTTTTAAAAAGTGAATGAGATATTTTAGATAAGCTGGTCATGATTGTCCCCTACAAAACCTGAATAAAATGAAAGCTCAAATCATGCAGCAGTCCTGAGAAGAATATACCAGGTAGAGTGAAGAGCTAAAGCAATAGTCTTGAAGCCACTTTGGTTCCTCAAGAATAGCTAGCCCCAGGGGCTGCCCGGTGGCTCAGCGGTTTAATTCGCACTTGGCAGCCCGGGGTTCGCGAGTTCGGATCCCAGGTGCCTGCCGATGCACTGCCTGTCAGCCATGCTGTGGCGGCGTCCCATATAAAGTAGAGGAAGATGGGCACAGATGTTAGCCCAGGGCCAGTCTTCCTCAGCAAAAAAGGGAGGATTGGCAATGGATGTTAGCTCAGGGCTGGTCTTCCCCACAAAAAAAAAAAAAAAAGAATAGCTAGCCCCTTAGACCACTATGTGGTAAATAGATTATAGGCGATCAGAAAAGGGTCAAGAAGATCTGTTATTAGTTGATTGCAGTAATTCAGATAAGAGGAGATATGGGGTTCAATTCAGGCAGTGGGAAGGTATGAAGGGTGTCTTATTCATATTTTGAGTGCTTTTTCTGAATTTACAAGAAACAAGTTTCCTATGGACTGGATTACATGTGTAAAAAGATATAGGAATAAAGGTTACTTAACAGATATTTAGATTTAGTCAAATTGTGAGTCATTTAACAGGAGGGGGACTTTTTAGCTGACCTCACACAAGAATATTCAGGGTGAAATTTGATAGTGTCTAAGAACTTCTGGAGAATTAAAATGTTTAGCAGACATTAGATGATGTTATATAAAAACTAAGAGCATAATTCCTCACAGTGTTCTATAATTAAAAAATAGTTAATTATACTATTAATATAAATCAGTTTTAAAATAACTAGAATAAATATAAGGGAAAAAATCAATAACCGTAAGTCTATCTCCCAAATACAACCACTATTAAGAGAGGGATAGATAGATAGATAGATAGATAGATAGACAGACAGATAATCTGTAGGTATAAGTATACCTTAACATTTTCAGGCATTTGCTTTGATTAAAATATAAATGTGTATAGATCCACACGTATATGTTTAAAAATGAGATAATAATATTCATCCCATCAGTGCATTCGTCTATACATCCCTCTAGTCATCTACATTTCTTATTAAATTCATATAAGTTAATTAACAATACAGCACTTTTTATCATCAGTGCATTCATAGAAATGACTCTTTTTGTCTTCCCCCTGCCCTCCATCTCTGTATGTGGAAACTGATAAAATGCTTTGTGGACGGAATGACCTTAATGAGGACATAGAGTAACTGATAAATAGAGACAACTTTGACTCTGGTAGAAGATTAGAACAAAATTTTATCATAGCCATTTTTTTCTTGCTACCATTGACTTGACCTGAGAAATTCACTGTAACATGAAAATTTAAAAAACTCTGCAGACATTGAGGGAGGAATTTCATCAAATGCTTCCATTCAAGTAATAGCACACACAAATAGAATACATGCATCTGTGAAATATTAAATATCAATGCAATGTATAGTTATTCCAAAGTCATTTATTTTATATCAGACGTTAGGTCTTGATCCTCCTTCCAATTTAACTTTACCACTCTGCTCCTGATAGAATATTTTTCAAGTAATGGCTCTGCATGTGGATATAACAGCAGTGTAGATTTTAGCTTCACACTGCATGCATTACCCAAGTCAGAGTCACAATGAGTTAAAAAGAAAACAGTATTTTTAAAATTCAATATTTTGGCATTCTAGTTAAGTATTCATTTTTGTGTATTTGTTGTGTTATGCAGGTATGTGTGATTAACCGTTATACTGAAAGAGAAACAAAGCTGACATTTTTGGAAGTTTTAACTAAAGCAAAATGAATATCACAGAGCCTGAAGAGTCAGAGTTGATCAAACCCAACGCTCTGTTGCGCAGTAAGGAACCAGAGAGTTTTGAGAACTGGGTTTAAAATCTAGTTTCATTTTGTGACATTTGATAACTTAGTCAAATTCAGAGAATTGAAGTTTCTTTAACTGTATGTGAGAGCTACAATTAGCTCGAAGATATTGAGATAAAAACATTAAGTGGATAAACACTTTCAATTCATTTCAAACATTTTATAAATGAAAGAACCAATGAATTCAGAGGCAAAGCTTCCTGAAGGAGGTGAAACAATCTATGGCCTTAAGGATGATTAGGAGTTAGCTTTGGCAATAAAAAGGATGGGGAAGGAGAAGGCATTCTAGGCATGAACAAGGGAATGAACATACCAGAATAGAAGGCACTAAGATACACCATTAGTTTAGTAGGATCATGCACAGGTTTCCGGATTCTAGAGAGATTACAGTCATAGGTAGGAGCCTCGCTTAGAATGGTGCCAGCCCAGAGTGGACATTTCACTAGATATATTAGGTTAATGATCCAAGGTTATACAGCTATGTAATATAAAAGCCAAACCTGGTTGATAAGATGATCTTATTTATCTTGAAGTGATGATCTTATTTATCTTGTCTTTAGTAACACTCTTGGGCCTGATATTAAAACCCTAATGTTGAGAAATTAGTGGGATAGGATCTTGATGCTGTGTTTTTTTATGTTATGAAAAGGTATCTTAATGTCTATAAATTCTCAATGATGTTTAACGGTACCCTTACATAAGTCCTGGTCAGATATGTATTCCCTACTCTCTGTGAATCTAAATTACCCTTTCTCAGGCTAGGTAAAACAATTATTCCCAAGTTAAATTAAATCCTTCCAGTAATTTTATATTCAATTGTCTTATCTTCATGGAGATTTCTTTTTTTCTCTCATTTTCTGTTTTAACGCTAACAGAGGATTAAGATTGAATGAGAAATAGATTTCCTCATAATATTTCCATCTGAAGGTCACTTATTTACAGCAATATATTTCAGGTGCTATATTAATACTTTCAAGAAAATTTACTGTTGTTTTCTTATTGAGAAAATCCCCCTAAAAGAAAAGAAAATATTAAAATAATTAAATATACCACAGTTTGAATAATGATGGTAGGAGCTCTTATTCTTTACATTATTTCTTCCAATACAAGATGATGAAATTTGACTGCACTAAAATGAAACACTTCATCCATAAACCAATATGCTTCTGTTTAAAGACTCTCCAGAAAGGGCGAGAAAGAGCTGGAAGTTGGATATCCCCCCATTTTTAATGACTTAAAAACCAGTCAAAATTGATTCCATAAATACAGTGGCTTTGCCTATGCTTGTCCATTTTCTAATGACAAATACTTAGCATACTGCCAATTACTGTGTCTCCACTCACTCATTTATTCATTAATTTATTCAGTGCTTCAGAGACAGCAGAGGATAAGGAAAGAGAGTTAGACTTTGACCAAACTGAAAAAGTTTACACATTTAGAATTCAGACTTTTTGTTTTCCTGCATAGTGGGACAACTGAGATGTTATAACACGGAAATGACCTGGACATTTGTTGTTTCTCAATCAGCCTGGTGTTGCAGAAGGCAGATTGTAGACTAAGGGACCTAGAGCTGGGAATGGAGAGTAAAACTGATAGAAGGGGTATACATTATGAGAACATTAGATTTGTCTAAAGGTGAAATAATGGAATCTTAAAATAAGGAAGTGCCCAGAATGGTTAGAAATGAGGGGCAGGATAGAAAACACTTACGTGGTAGAAATTATGTAATTTAGATTTATGAAATGAAAGAGGAAGAACAACAAGGTTTGCATTGTCTTTGCCCTTCAAATAGCATAAGATAATATTTACAGACCTATAGAACCATACTGTTTATTTATTCTATGAGACCGTGAAGAATGATTTAGTTGTAGAATACAATATCTTGATGCTTAATGAATAATGATTTGAAAATCTTAAATTCTTAGGCTATGGAGAAAAATGTTTCACTTGATCATGTAAGAATGAAACTAAGGTTAGAATATGTTGGGTGAGTCAGGAGACAATGCCATCACACCCTTGATGAACTTTCTTCTTTAAACTGCAAAATAACTTCATTGCAGTGGTGGTATTGTAAATTCAGTCACACTTGAATGTGGTTTGAATTTTAAGGAGAATATGTCACCCATCTTGGTGGTATCAATTCTTCAGGAAACACAAGATGAGAATCTTGATGCAAATTTGCAAGAACTGAAAACTTTTAAGAGAGGAAGGAGAAACCAAAGGAGAATGAAAATCTGAATAGATCAGGACTCTGTCCATTTCTAATGCAAGCTCAATTCCTAATTACACTACAATTGTGTAGATGGTCTCAAATTCTCGAGGAACCAGAATCCACCTGGTGCTGGGTAGCGTGTGTGTGTGTGTGTGTGTGTGTGTGTGTAGTCATGTGTCACTTAACCATGGGGATAAATCCTGAGAAATGAGTCATTAGGCGATTTTGTCATTGTGTGAACATCATAGAGTATACTTACACAAACCTAGATGGTATAGCCTACTACACACTAGGCAATATGGTACTAATCCTATAGGACCATCTTATACGTGGGGTGTCATTGACTGAAAAGTTGTTATGTGGTGCATGACTGTACATATATTTACTATCTCTGAAAGAGTGAGTAATATGGTCTCGTGTTGCCAATGTGACTAATAAGAGAACTAGCAGACCAACCCAAAGAGTTACAGAGCAGCACAAAAGCCATTGTATTCTATTTCATTTCTGAGTGTCATGTTTATCTGCAGAGCAGCCCCATGACAGGATAGCACCACTACTATTGCTGGTAAATAGTAAGGACTCTCATAATTTATCTCAGTAGTAGTTAGCCCCACAATCCAAATTCTTCACCTCCATGATCTACAAAGATGGAATGGAAATTGGCTATACTGATTTCTTTTAATTTCATCCTATTTAAGCACCTTGACTGTTGAAACCAGCTAAGGACTCAAGTAAGGCAGAGACAAGTAGCTTCACACAGAGGCAGTAGTAACATGGAAAAATACATCAAGAGGCTGAGGCTAAATTTCGTGGTAAAAACCAAGATCAATTTTCAAGTATGTGACCCATCATAGTCTAACATTGAGACAATGGACTAAATTTAAATTTCATTTACTAGTTTTGAGAGTAAAAATGCTATACAAAACTATATGGAACTGTCATCTGAATTGGCATCATGGGTATGGGGCATGCTAGATATCAGGGATTTAATTAGCAGGTGGTTGGAAGTCCAAATGAGAGTATTGCTTGGTGTTTGATCATTTGATATCTAATTTTGTAAATGATTTCCTTTGTCTCCAATACTCTATTTACTCTCTTATAATTTGGAGGGGGCGGGGATCAGATAGTTTGAAAAGTACACTGCATTGGCAGTAAAAAAAACAAAAGGTTGGAGGAGGGGTTTATATCCTATTCAAGTTGCTACATGGGAGTTTATTCAATTTACGTAAATTATCTGAGCCCTGGTTTCTTCATTTGTAAGCTGAGGGTAAGAAAACCCACCCTGTCTCTTTTTTGGCATTGTTTTGGAGACATTTTGGATATGGAGGAAAAATACTGTACAAGCATGAGATCATTGCTAATATTGACTTATTTATCCTGTTTTATCTTTCTCAATTTGAATCCATGAGCTCTTATTTAAGGTGCAATGAGGACACATTTGGCAGCTCCAATATTCTATAGGCATTTCAGTCTTAGTTCCTGTATATGGGGGACTTTTTTCCTCTAGAGGTATTAAAATCAGTATTAATAATAAAATCATTTGAAGACTTCAAGGTTTTAAGAGCTATGGGATAAAAATAAGACTATTCATTAACTTAATGTGTAGTTGGATTATTATGATGGATTATTATTCTTCTGTAATTAAAAAGTTGCATTTATGCACGTATGCATGAGAGTGTGTTTGTATTTATGTATGAATGAGTGTGTATATGTGCATGTGTGTGAGTTTTCAGTGTACATAGAATCCTTTTAAAGTCAGTAATGACATTGACTTACCATATAAACATCTGCCTATCCCAATCAATATTGCTCTTGTAGAATGTATATAGAGGGGTTTAGGATTGAATATTTGTTAAGAATATTTAAAACTATGAAATAAATATGCAGAATTACTCAGAGGGTATAAACCTATTGACACAGATCAATCACTACTGTGATTAACTGGTAATTGGATTGACTCAGAATATGAAAATAAATATTTCTAGCTGGATTATGTATGCCCTAAGGAAAAGGCCATTTTGAACTAAACGTATTCCAATGCCCACACCAGTTAAATATTGCATGAGTATCATTCAAAGGTGCTAGTTCAGCAGGAAGCCTGGGCAGAGGAAATGACTTCCTTAGGTAAAATGATGAGCTCATTTAATCAGCTTCCAAATCCTTGACAGGGATTGATCTTCCATTAGGAAAGCAGGAAACTCCTTTGAAGCCAACACATGGTGGGTATTGTCCCCCATTTTAGCAGTGAGGTTTTCTTTTTATGGCAGCCATCAAGTGCATCCTATGTTATCACTTTATACATTCATAGTTATTTGTGGTTGAATCAAAACTAAGTTATGTTATTATGAGTGTTAATAAATATCATTTATTGAGCACAAATAATATGTTAGGCACTTTGCTAAGCACTCTGCATGCCTAGCCATATTTTAAAATAAACTGAGTGTTAGGTACTATTAATATACTAATCTTAGCACTGACTTGCCAAAGTTTCCAATGCTAACATGTGGCATTGCTGGAATTTGAACCCCTTCAGTTCACTCCAGAGGTCATACTCCTAATTAGGTAGCCATTTTTGTTACCCACTTTCTTCTTTGTGATACCAGGGCATAATGAAGACAACTTAAGAGCTGAACTAAAAAAAATTTGGATTTGTAACCTGATTTCACCATTTTTCAATTCCATGAACTTGGTTTCTTAATGTTATCAACTCAAATCTGCTTGTAGAATGGTACTCTAGAAGCAAGAAACTCTTGCATATTGTGCATGTTTTTACATACTGTCCATCCAGTGTTAACACATCCTTGTGTTTATATTATGCAAATTACTTAATTTCCCTAATAACATTTTCTCATTTGTAAAATGAGCATTAAAAACTTGTCTTAAAGCTGTGATGATATGTTCGGGTAATGGCTATGAAAGTGCTTAACATAGTGCCTGGCACATAGCTCTTACCAATAAAACATACTCACCACTTTCTAGAAAAAATAGACAGAAAGATAATCTAAAACCTATCCATGCATAGATTGGCGATCCAATAAACCATGGTTTCTCAACTTGGGATTAATGTAAAGTGCTCTCTAGCAAGTAATGGAGAAATAATCTTAGGGCACGTGGTCAGAATCAAGGTGTTGCCACAGCACAAATCTTTGGCCTGGATGTATGGAAACTCAGTTTAGAAAGAAAGGAAAACTATGAACAAACTTACGTAACTTGAGCTTCAGCATGTTACCTAGTATTCAAGTCAGAGTTCTTAACTGAAGACTTCTCTTCCTGGGACTCACTGAGACTGCAAAGAACAGCAGGAGTCATCTGGATGCTTGGCAAGGGCGCAATAAATAGAAGAAACATTCCTGATAAATCTCAATATTAGTTTTCTTGAATAGTGTTGGAGAGGAAGGAATCAAATCAATGAAATCTACAAAGAACTAGTTATAATGCATGTGTTTCATTTGTACTTAGTTAATAAAAGCGTTACATGATTATCATTTAAGTTCCTCTAATCCCTATACCTTGACACTACACACATACACACACACACACACATATGTGTGCACCCATACACATCTACTCAGCTCCTTTTAGCATGGATTAGGGACACAATGACCTTGTAAATAGATTTTAGACTTAGCCGGGAAAGCAATTACTTAATACTTCCAATTTGGCTATACTTGTACATTTCAAAGTCTCTCTGCTGATAATTTTTAGTTTTGTTTTGTAAATACATGGAACTTTTGGGGAAATAAGTTATTAAAGTGAGAGCAACACATCATAGAATAAATTTTCCTAAGGAAACTTCTTGTAGATCACCAACTGCACCTGTTCAGTACTTAGTCAAAGTTTTGCAGCAGAGGACATTGTTGGAACCCTGATATAAAGCAGCGCTTTGGCAAAAGCAAGTGTCTTCTCAAAGAGTAGGTAATTGGAGGTGATGAAGTGTTAACTTGTGACTAAGTGGGGTTATTCAGTGTCATAAAGACCCAATAGATATAATTCACGAATAGCTCCTAAGACGAAGTTGGAGGCATGAGAAGCCATGAGTTAGGGAATCATGAAACCAGGATGAAGTCATTTACTTTTGGAGTAGGTTAGTGAGCTAGAGAAATATGTTACATTTAAAAGGCCTTGATGATAACATGGTATATGTTGGGCAAAGTGGGCACCATGTTATACTTGCTTAGCCCTGAGACAGCAATAACAGCCATTGCCAGGACAGAAAGGACCAGTGAAAACGGTGGCTCCCCACTGGATGGAAAATAAACCCTCTATGTTTGGAAGAATGATCCTCAATGCCAACCCTAGACTAGGTGATGTCCCTGTGTTAGGTTGCACAGCACTTGAAGCCCTACTTCTGAGCTCCAATTCATTTACTCGAGAATTCAGTTACTAATCTATCCATTAATTAATGCATTCATTTGTTCAGGATTTACTGAATACTTACCCTGTGCCAGGCACTATGCTAAGCATGTTGCCCTGCTTAGATTCAAGGGTGAACAAAATAGTTATACCTCTTACCTTCCTGAAGTTTGTGGATCTAAAGGAACATTTAGTCTCAGAGTCCCCTAAGGCCATGGGCTACACATTTTTCACATATAATTACCCAGTCAACCCCATTGTCCGATATGTGGCAAATCATCTTTATAAGATGATAGAATTTAACTAATTGATCCCTCAGGACTGCCCAAGCCTACTATTCTAAAATAATGAGGATAATGATAATAATAATAATGACAATGATGATGTCAATGTGATGATAGTAACTAACACATTTCATTGTTCACTAAATGCTAGGCTCTCTGCTAATTACTTGACATGAATTAGCTCATGTGATAGACAAGCATGAGTCGGATGTTATTATTCTTCACATTTTACATATGAAAAAAGGGAGTCCTATGTTAATGAATATAGACAAAATCTTGAGGATAGAAAACTGCCAAACTAGGGTTCAAATCCAGGATGTCTGTCTCTAATACCATCATATGATACTACCTCCTTTCTGCAGAAACATTTGTCAGTGATAGATAAATATTACCGTGGGTAACAGCAGTAGTGGCATAAAAATACATTCTTTGCAAATAAAGATTTTAAGACAGAAAAAAATGTCTGCTAAATACAATTTGGGATTTTTCTTCTATCCATCACACTCAGTGCAGTTAAAACTACAAGCAACTTTTTACAGCCTCCCTTGCCATTTAACTCGCCTCTCCATTACTTTGGCAAAAACATCACCATGGCAACCAGTCTCTTCCAATTGTGTTTACACTAATGTTTCCATTTTAACTACTGACTTTGAGAGTACTCTCTAACTCTGGCTTAATTGTAAGTTAGGAGGACACAGTTGTAAATGGTAACAAAGTGTAGCCAAAGACTGCTTCAAGCAGAGCCCTGAGCCAGAATCATTCACAGAGGAACCACAGTAGCAGTGACAGTAATAGTAACAGAAGCTACTATTTATTAAATTTATATGATGTACCAGGACATCTGGGAAGACCGCTACATACATTATTTCATTTCCCCAAATAGGCCTGTGAGATAGATATTACAGATAAGGAAACTGAGGCACGTGAGTTTAAGTAACTTTCCCAAGGTCACACAGTTAGTAAAGGATGTAGCATATCTATCCTAATTTGTCAGACTCTATAGACTGCTCAGTTAAAGAAAAAGTCTTGATGGCCTTTGCAATGAGATTTTAAGGACATCTACATCTGCCCTGGAGCTGGTTAATTTCTGGCAAGTAATTTCCATGTCAGTCGATTTAGAATGACTTTTCTAAAAGCAGAGGCTGAGACTGGGATTTTGTGAAAGTATTTATTACAGGTAAGCTCCCAGGAAAAGGTATTAATGGGATGCTCCAAATTCATTCTCTCCCTCTTTCTTTCTTGTCTCTGTCTGTCTGTTTGTCTTTCTGTCTCCTTCTCTCTCTCTCTCTCTCTCTCTCTCTCTCTCTCTCTCTCTCTCTCACACACACACACACACACATCCCACATATACATAAAACTTTGCCCCCAAACTAATTCTAGGAGAGAAAGGTCTGCGTCATTCAATTAAGATCAAGTATCCACCTCTGGTTCCATGTAATCTGGCCAAGAGGACAGGATCACGTAGTAAACACATGCCAGAACTTCAGATACAGGTTAATTTTCAATAAAGATAAACAGACAAATATCCGAAAAAAAATATTCTTCATGTTTAGCCTAAAATAAATATCTGTAATACAGAGCAGATTATAGCTGCTAGCATAATAGATCTATCAACTCTGTTAATAGCTTTAATGCAATTTGTATTATTTAACCATCAGAATCGCCTGTGAGGTAGATGTTATTTTCCTCATTTCACAAATGAGTAAAGAACTCAGAGAGCTAAATCACGCACCTCGGGTCACAGAGCTGCAGCGGCCAAGTCGCATTTCAAGTGCTTTTCACCACCCCACGCATCCTCACATCCCCGCTGCCTTGACAGATCCAGTATTTCCAGGGGAACTGCTGTGGGAGTGTGAGAGAGTGTGTTCCTTTTATGATTCTCCCCATCCTTCCTCCTACATTAAAACAGGGTCAAGAAGACCAGCTCTGGCCACAGCAGGCTACTTTTAAGGAGCAGCCCCACGGTTCCACGGAAAGCATTCATCTTCCCTTCCATACCGGGAGACCATCTAGAGCCTGCCACTCTTACCGCCAGACTGTTTAGATAAATATCTCACAGATAATCTTTTTCTCTCTCTCTTCTTTTCTACTTGCACCCCCCCCCCCCATCCTTCTTCCCTCTGCAATTTCCAAAGAATTAATCTTAGATGAGGGCAAGGACTTTTAGACGAGAAAGAATTTCCACGGATTCATTTAACATCTAAACAACTCTCAGAAATTCAATTTCACTACTGCATATGGGGCACCTGCTATGGGCCAAGTACCAGAGTAAGATTTGAAGATGAAAAAGAAATGAGTGTTTTAATGCTGATAAATATTAAGGGCTTATTTTAAAAAATAAACCTTTGTAAACATGAACAAGATGATTTTTTAAATAGCTAAGAGTTACTGAAGGCTTACTATGTTTCTGTTGCTATACTCCCTACTTTATAAATGTTTTCTTATCTAATCCATTTAACAACTCTGTTAGATACGTACTATAATTGCCATTTTACTAATGAAATATTGAGCTCCTGGTAATGTGGCTAAACGAGAGTCCCACGTGGGACCTAAACGTGCATTTTTCTGATGCCATTCGATACCCTCTTGTATCTGTTCTAAAATTCATTGAAATGTAATAATATATTGAACAGAAGGGTATAGTAAAACACACGAAAATGCCACACAAGACAAAGAGATATGTAAAATGTCAGGTCTGAATGTGGAATTATGAATTCTATTTTGTGCTATGCTCTTCGTAATAGAATTGTCAGGGATTAGTATCCTCAGGCAAGACCTCAACACAAGTCACAGGTCACTGGCTTTCATCTGTTAGTAGTACGCTACATTTCTGTACTCTGGGGAAGCAGGAAACAGATGTCTAGAGTCAAACAAGAAATTATTGGGGAGGCAGGGAATGAAGTTGCCAAGAACCAGTCAGATGGACACGGAAGGTCACTGTCACAGAATCCACAGAGAATGGGAAATGGGAAGTGGAGGAAGAAAGCAGGCTGGCCGCTCAGCCCATCAGAACGTGGTACAGCAGATAGTTTAAGAGCCTAAACTCTGAGTTCAGACTATCCCAGTTCAACTGCTGAATCTGTATCTGGCTCCCAAATGCCTTTAGTTAAGATATTTACCACTTACAGCTTCAGTTCCCTCATCTTTCCTCTTATTGTGAGTGATCAAATGCAAATCCCAGAGCCTAGTATTAGATCGGTGTTCAAAATTTATTATCTGAAGTTCACGGAATAAATATGCAAATTTATCCCATCTCTTGTCTCTATTTCCCTTAGATTTGAGTCCTACCTGCCTCGGTCTGTTGAAGGACCAGACTTTAGTGTCTGCAGGTGCCAGCAGCTCTGGAGAATGGAAGAGACAGAATTTGATCTCTAGGAGCAGGAGGGAAGGGCACATATGTAGCATATTGTACATGAATTTCCCATTTTAATTCCACTAAAATGTGCACAGAGATAAATTAGTGCAGTCACTTGGGAAATGGGATCATTTGCCTTGACTTCTTCCTTTTGATAGCACCGTTTTCCTAATGCTGGCGGTCTGCATCTCCTAAGGATAGGAAGGACCCCATTTGCTGCAAGGCCTTTAGAAGGATGAAGGTTGTCACAGAGCTGTAAACCAGGCTGTAGAGTCAGTCAGATCTCATCACAACAGCCGCAGATGGATGTTGATGGATTTGGCAATTAGATCATCCCAGCACCTCATATGTAAAAGGAGCATATTCCTGTCTGTCTTAAAGACTTCATGGGATGCTGACCATGGCTCAGTCTCTCCTCTGTCCCCATGGCATTACATTTCAGTGGGATTAATAACTGAGCTTGCTTGAGTTGGCTTCCTGATAGGGCTATTGTAAAGGACAGCAGTAAGTTGTATATTACAACTTTCACGTGATGCCCTCTTCCTTCCCACACGTGCTCCAGAGGCAGCTCATTAAGACTCTCTAGTGTGATGATGAAGCTCTGATAGGCTCCTTAAAGGTACCACATTGCCTAAGGACAGAGTTCTCAGCGAGGTCTGGGCTCCCTGGGTACTGGTGGGAAATGTGGAATGAAAGAATGAATAATTAAATAAGATTTTAAAGCATTTATAGAGAGAAAATCTGTTTGAATTCCTTATTCGAGGTGGAATAGATGTTTTCACCATTTCAACAAGTGTTATCAGTGCTGGAACTTTGGCTCAGACTACGAATCCACTGGTTAAAATGTTAAATATCTGTTCCTTTGGCTGGAGTTGTGTCAACTCATTGTGGACACACTGGTTATCTCCCGCTGAATCGGCTCTGACAAGCCGTGTTAAATGTCTTTGATTAATAAAACATTAGGAATCAAATGAAATATTACTGAATACATGTAGTGCCTTTGGTAGACAAGATCTTTCAATATATGCAGCCTTTTCATGGGTTGAAAATAGTAACAGCTGATAACAAAAGTTAAGTTTTACTGTACACTTACTGCATGATAGGCACTGTTCTAAGTACTTATAAGCATTATCTTTTAAATTCTCATAACAAGCCTATAAGATAGGTTCAGTTTTTATTTACATTTTACAGATGAGAAAAGTTTAGTATCTTGCCCAGCGATTTGCAGACTATGGCTCAAGATCCTGTCCTTTTATTCATTATAATATATTAAAAAATATAATAATAATAATAATAATATCTTCAATGCTGTAGTAGGCTGAATAATGGCCGCTGAAAGATATCAGGTTCTAATCCTTGGAACCTGTAAATGTTTGGAAATAAAGAGATTATTCTCAATTATCTGGAAGGTCCCTCAATCCAATCACAAGTGACCTTATAAGAGAGAGGCAGGGGGGATTATACACACACAAGAGGAGAGAGCAACATGAACATAGAGACAGAGATTGGAGTGATGGGCCCCACAAACAAAGGAACGCCATCAGCCACCAGAAGATAGAAGAGGCAAGAAATGGATTCTGTCCTAGAGCCTCCAGAAGGAGTAAGGCCCTACCCACACCTGACATCTCCATTCCACCCCAGCAAAACT
Organism: Tapirus indicus; assembly: GCA_031878705.1. NCBI lineage: Eukaryota > Metazoa > Chordata > Mammalia > Perissodactyla > Tapiridae > Tapirus > Tapirus indicus. The sequence goes on along the minus strand of CM062927.1, from coordinate 21,939,397 downwards.
GATGTTGAACCTCTGGCCTTCATTACTGTGAGAAAGTAAGTTTCTGTTGTTTTAAGCCACCAAGTTTGTGGCAATTTGTTATGGCAGCCACAAGAAACGAACACAGGTTGTTACATAATCAACACAGAACTTATCAAACACTATTTTATTTAAAGTTTAGGGAAAGTATTTGGGCTAGGGTTACTCAGTGATGACTCCTGGGAGTGGAAAACAGATTTGTTGACTTCTAACCCAATGTTTTCAGCTCAGATGGAGCATCTCCTATCTTCCAACTGGAATCTCCTCTTGATTAATCACATCAAAGGAGCTTTTCCTGGCTGTAGTGGTCTTAGTTTGGAGAGTTCATTCTTGCTACATCTCAGTCAAGACTCTCACATAGAATACCTTGTTTAGACACCTATGTGGCTTTTGAAAGAAAATGGACTTTTAATTGCTAGAATGTAATTCTTTTATGTTGAAAAATGTGCATAATTGCCTACTTTCCAAGTTTTTTTTGTATTAAAAGATACAATATATGTAAAGGGCTATTCTCAAGTAAGGCCCATTTGGTTTCTTAATTTCATTGACTTCCTTATCAAATTATTATCATTCTTGGGACAGATAAAACAACTAAATTTTCTTGAAGTGCATTGTTTTCTCATTTAGACTACTCTTTGTATTTAAGTGCATCAGAGATCTACGGAAGGGCAGCATATTGCACAGGGAAGAAAAGAGGGTTTCAAGTGGAAAATTCTTCTTTGAATCATAGGATATGCTGCTTACAGGATGACATTAAATGAGACTTTATACTCTTCGATGCCTGGTTTCCTCATCTCTAGGCTAGAGATAATTGTCTTTGCCTGATCTTGTCCAATAAGGCTTTGTGTGTGGGGGAGGGGGTAAAAAAGATAATGGATCTGGTTGTGCTTTTTTAAACTGGAGAATTCTGTATACATATGAAGGATTATAATTGAGATGATTAAATCCATAGTTTTACTGATATATCTTATTTGTGCTAATCCTCCATGTGTCAAAACAGGAAACATGAAATTGTTAATCCATTTAAGGAACATATAGAGACATGATGTTGGGATTGTAAAGAGAATCTTCCAGATCTTAGGGATAAATCCACATTCTATAGCATTAAAATAGAATAACCATTACTTTCTCACCTCCACCATCTTTTTAAATTTAATATGTTGATCTCTTATTCATTCTTCATGACCTCATTCAGCTGTTGCCTCTTTGGTGAAACCTTCCACAATCCTTCAAGGTAGAGTAAGTTTCTTTTGGCTCCATGTTCCACAATGCTTATTTTATATCCCTGTAACAGCACTTACAAACTGCATTGTAATAGGTCTCTTTTTCAAGTCAACCTCTCCTGCTAGTTCCTTGAAATGGCATAGGTTATTTAAGCCAGCCTGTACCATCCATCTCCTAACCATGCATGTTAATGCATGTTGGCATGTTAATGCGTGCCAAACCATTTTCAGTAGTGACATCCAGAAATTCTGTAAAAGCCAAACTCTAACATCATCTTTCTATCCATCTGCTCTGTTGAATAGCATTCAGAGCAGATTCCTGACTCAATTGACTTCCTTAAATATCTCTTTACCTGATTTTACTTGGTACCACTTCTCCCATTGTGATCTGGCTCCTCTCCTTAACAATGTTTTGAATTCTATCCCTAACCAAGTGGCCTTCTAGCTTAAAAGTAGATACTCATAGCCATCATACTTGGCCCCAAGATTCTCATAGGAGGACATTTAGAAGAGCCCCCCACAGGAAACTCACACATTGGCCCAACTATAAAACTAGAGAACCTGCATATGATCTCCTCATGGTTAGGATATATCTCCCTAGACCCCTTTATCCCTTTGACCAGGATCTCTGATGTAATCAGTACATGATCACTAAATACATGATGAGATTAAACCTTAGGAATAGTAAAGTTAAGTGCCATGCTCTGATCATCTCATTAAGATCTTAGTTTACTATAAAGATCTGCATTAACCTAATTTCAATAAAGATATGATGAACACCAACTGTATGCTAGACAATGGAGATGTAGTTCTAAACAAGACATTCTGGAAATGCTTACAATGTAGTCCTGGAGATGGAGGAGCAAATAGACTGTTACAATACAGCCCTCTGTGAAAGTGTTTTGATGGGGAAAGAGAATAGAGGAAGAGAGCCTACACCAGGGTAGGAAGAGTCCAAGGGTAGATTCTAAAAGGAAACGACCCATGAAGGAAGACTTAGCCAGCTGAAGAGAGGAGAGAGCAATCCTCAGTACTCCTCTCATTTCTCTTTACTTTCAACACTTTTCAAGGCATATTGAACACCTGCAGTGTTTTAAACTATTTCTGTATAATCTCCTCTCTTCTCTCCACCTTCTTTTAACCTATGTGTCTTCATTTATAAAATCCTCTCTGTAGTTAGTCAGACAGCGTAAGTAATAAAGCAACTATGTCTCAATATTGCTGGTTATAAAATAAAATAGATTTTATGCTAGGCCTATAACAAAAGCTATGGGTTACTGTTGAAAACCATTTAAAGTGTGATCTTTGGGCTTGTTCTCCCCCCTTCCCAGTTTTATTCAAAAGACACAATTGGGTGTTTTGTGTGAAAATTGGTAGGATCATACCTACAGTGACTACAAAAGCTTGGTTCCTTAGTATTTAAATCCAAGTTCCAACTAATTTGTGACATTCTATTTCATGCCCTGCTCTTACGAGTGGAGATAGAGTGTTTTAACAGGCTTATTAAGGTTTCAAAATACAAGTCATGTTAGCACTGAGCAACAAAGGTATTTAAAAGAACTAAGGATTGTCATCCATAGATATCGAAACAGGTCAAAATGTCCAGAGTAACTACTGCATTAATCTATATGTGAATAGTCTCCTAGAAGTGTGATTTTCAGCTTTGATTTTTAACAAGACCAGCTGGAGGAGATTCTAGTCCAAGCAGTATTATCCACTGAAATCTTGGTTATAATACATCTAGAGGAAAACTGCATAAACTTTAAAGTAGGGGTTATACAAACAATAGTAAAATCAAACTCTCAAATTTTTATAGGATTTTTCAGCTTATTCAGTCTTAGTCATCTACTATAAAGAAAAAAAATAGCAAATATATACTGATCACGTATTTTTGGATGCCAAGTGCTTCCCCTTGTTTATCCCATCTATGACTTGTAACAACCTCGGAAGTTAGATATTATTGTAGCCTAAAGATGAAGACTGTGTCTCAGTTATGTGATGCAATGTACCAAATCAACTACTTAGTACCAGTACAAGCCAGATTAAAACCCATGCTGTCTGGTCTCAAACAGCAAGCTTTTTCTTCCAGGCATCTGTTTAATGATGATAGACTGAAATATAAGTGAAAAGAAAGCAAAGCAGCCAAATGAACTGATCAGAATATTGCTGGTCCTGAGCAACTCTGAGGGTGACCAAGTCAGACTGAGGTTCCAACTCTCTCTTTGAGTTGAAGAATTGCAGAGTGGAAATTCTCTTGCCCGCCAAGAACATGTTCTGCTTTGGTAAATGGTCATCAGCAGACACAAGGGGAAAGTGATTGAATCGCCAAAAAGTGAGTACAGATAGTAGAACAGAACACTCTGGATCTGGGGGAGGGGAGGATAGTGACGCTGGGCCTCTCCTTTCCCTATTGAACTTGCTTGAGCCTTTTCCCATCACATAGATCTTGATTTCGACAGGACCATCATTCTCTATCTCTTCCTAAGAGGACTTTTGTCCTCGCTCTCTGACTTCTCTCTTACCAGTAGGAGCTAAGCTCAAGAATACCAGTATCTCCTTTTGTCCAGATCCCAAGGCGAGGCTCATCAGTTGACTTCTGTGTCCATTCATCTGGCCTCATCCTGACCACTGAAAGTACTCAGACTAGGAAATAGTAATGAAAATAACATTAGTCATGCTTCCTTCTTTTCTGGTGTCCCAGGTCTTGTGCTAGACTTAACTTAACCAGACGGATACTGTATCATTTCCATTTCCTAGATTAGGAAACTAAACATCTAAACTAAAGACATATAGTTGCTCATTGGCTTAGCTTAAATTCAGAATCCATTTTGTCTGATTGCAGATGTCACACTACCCACTGGGAGAAAACCTAGCCTCTGTTTGTATATCTACATTATATTGAAATAAAAACCCTACCTAGTGCTATTGTTGTAAGAAATAAATTAGATTCACCTGGTAAAGAAAACACAGTAGGTGCTCAATAAATAGCATTCTTTTTTTATTTTTCTACCAGACTCCTTTGTAACAAGTAACATATTTTATCATCTACTAGACTGAACAATATATGTCAAATGCTGAAGAAATATTTCCTATGTGAAGAAATAATTGAGCAAATGAATAAATAAAAAAACAAAGAATGGATGGATGAATGGATTGAAATCTTTTGATAGTCTTTTTCTTTTTCCTTTGAGTTCTTCTAGATTTGTAATCCTTTCAGTCTTCTGGAGACAAGACAAGAGAAGATTTGGAAGGAAGTGGCTGCTAGACAGCCTTCTGCTCCCTGGGAGAAGCATTGTAATAACGCTTTTTAATCTTTCAATTATTTATCCTTTTCGTGTTTGTAATTGATGCTGGCTCCCTGGATTCATCTAGTAATAGAGTAAAAGGCAAAAAGTGGTGGAAAACTTATTTCTATAAATATAATTATAAATCCATTGTTAAGGTAACATATAACAATATCTTCCTCTGAGTTAATTATCAGGTACATATTGAGTCAGTACTCATATGCCAGGGAGATTTTGCAAATAAAAAGATGAAAATGTACAGTTGCGACTGGAAAAACAAGTTTTCCAGCTTTTTTTGTCACTGGAAAACCAAAAAGAAATTAAAAATCTAAATGTATATCAACAGATGGGTATATTAAATTGTAGTATATTTATATCATTAATTAACGTGCATCCATAAAGAGAATGACTGATATGAAAAGCACTGCAAAGCATATCGCTAAATGGGGAGAAAGAGATAGTCACAAAATAATATGCAAAACACAACTCCATTAATGTGAAGCAAAAGGTAAATGCTGTTAGCATCCATATATATGTGCATAAAATGGAATGTGATGGGATGCACACTAAGCTGTGGAAGGTGGTTACCCCTGAGGAGAAGTAGGAGATTTCAAGGTATTAGATGAGGCTTTCATATCATGTCCTACATATTTATGCTTTTTATGATTAAACAAACAAATAAAAGTGTTAGACCTCACTCTTAGATTTCCCATTTTATAGGCATGATGTGGTATATGGGTATAAAATCATATTTAAAGTGTATATTCTCTGTGGAAAAATCCCCGTGTTCATATTCATAACATACTCTTCTTAGGTGTGAATTTTGCTTGTGGAATAAAAACAACTATGATAACAAATAAATTAATTTGATGCATCACTTGACTGTCAAAGCTGGGTCTTTAACTTGCTAATGAAAATGTCAGAAATGATCAAGTCCCCAGTCCTTCATTTTACGTGTGTGAAAAATTAGGCCCAGATAAGGAGGGCTACCTGACCAAATCACACAGTAAATTATGGGCAGAGCCTAGGGATGTATATGGAGTGGAAGCCACATTTGGATTCATTATTCGTGGGCTCATTTGATTCTAAAATCAAAGAGAGTAAATAGGATTTGATGTACAACATATTAAGAGACTTATTTATCTTAGTGGTTCCAGTGTTGTGTACTCCACAATACGAAGTGGGTAGAGGTGATATTTAACAATTAGAAAACACTGCGGTATGATCATGCTTTGCTCTCAGCATTAGACTGCAGATTACCACTCCTCTCCTTTTCCTTTGATCTCAGCCTTGCAATTTGAAAGCCAGAGGAATGATAAATGGCCACGAAATGCAGACAAAGATTCCTTTTGTTTATACCACAGAATAGGAAGATGGTCAAATTGATCAGTGATCAAGGTATAATGATCTGAAATAAATACTGGCCTCTTTGATGTGGTTTAGGATGCCAGCATCACGAAAAGAGATCATTCTTCCGACTTTCACATAATTGAATGATTATGTCTGTTTGTGAATGAGCTTCTTTAATTGCTAACTGGTAATTTGGCATCCTGACGAGTGTATGGGAACCGTGATCCCTCACCCTGCACAAGGGAGAGAAGATTGAACTGAGAGAGATGAATGGGAAGAGAGGCCTCCAAATTAGAAATAATTGGAACAGAGAGCAGGTGATGAGAAAAAGGCATAGAAATTACTCCACCTTCCCTCAAAGAAATGACACTGATTCATCTGAGTGAGGCCACAGCCGGGATCTCTGACAGGTGTGTATTTGTCTTTAGAAAACACCAAGCAAAGACTATAGCCTAGCGAATGTTTCCACTTATAAGAAGGATAAAATCCGAAAGGGCCTAACCATCCTGATCTTGGAGAAGAATTAAAAGAAAAATACAGGACTACCTGAGGTGATAGGTGAAGGGCATGTGAAAAGGTCAGGAAATGTGAAAGAGAGATTAAAAATGTAATTTACTGGAAGAATATAGACATTAGAGCTAGCAAATTTTGTTTTGGAGACCTGTCATTTTTATTTCCTGACTGTGCTAAACTGCGCAAATTAATTAACTTTCTGGAATCCATTTTCTTCCTCGTTTTCAAAAAGATGATGATGGGATCACAATTATCCCTTTGTGATAACTAAAAGAGGTTATGAAAGTGGTGCTTTCCGACAGAAAGTACTAAGTGGCTGTTGGGTCCTACCCTTCCTTTCTGACTTTTAGCTTAGAAGGAGATAAAGTTTGTAGTGTCAACATTTTACCAAGCCTTGACAACCAATTTGTAATCCCCACTTATTCATAAACAGTTTTCTGGGGAATCTCTCCTTCTTTAAACATAAGCTTCATTTGTGACTCATATTATTTCTTGTATTTTAGATACGTAAAACCTCAATGTGATGATCATTTTAGTTTTCTGTAGCTTTTTACAGACACCAACTCTCAGACTCTTATCTCTGGTCCATCATCTCACTATTAATTGAACATTTTCAAATTTGGATATCTTATGGTAATTCATGTACAAACTAACATTGTATTTTTCCAACTATTACCAAAATTTTCTTCCATGACATCCTTTATTTGGTTTATTTAGACATTTATCCTTTGATTAATTAACTCATAATAATTTTGCAAATACTCTACATTTGCCAAGAATTGAGCAAGGCACAAAACCAGGCATGTTTCCTGCCTTCATCAAGCTTACTATCCAGAGAAAAATATAAATAAATAAATACTGAAGTTACCATAAAAGGAAAATTGTGTTATGATCCATGAAATAAAGTTACAAGATACCGAAAGGACATTTGATAGGCAGAAATGTTAATTTCTCCTCCAGTATTAATTCTTTGCGTAAAGATTGTGTGATGTCTAATGTGTATGTGTATGTGTGTGTGTGATGATCACAATAATGACAACGTTATCCCAGGCAGAAGGCTAAGCGTGTGCAAAGATTCTATAACTAGAGGTAATATGACATATGCAAGTGGAAGATGGATCAGCATAGTTAGAAAGAAAACTGCTAAAGGAATTATGGTAGGAGATGGGGTTGGAGACATGAAACATATTAACTTCACTGAGACCCATTTTCCTCCTCAACCTCAGGTAACTTGGCAGGGATAGTCGACCACTTCTTCTCTCTTATCCTTTAAGCCCTGTCACCAAGATCTATGCAATTTGCCTATGATAAACCTCTGAAACTTCCTGCTTCTTTCCACCCACCTTGCTATTACCTCAAACACTTACCCCAAATTAGAAATAATTGGAGCAGAGAGCAGGTGATGACATATAGTCATAGCTGGCCTCCTTCCTTTCAGCCATCCTTCTACCCCTCTCTTTTCATGTAGTTGACCAAATAGTGGCGTCATTATCTTCTTGAAAAACCAGCTAGTCTATCATTTTGCTGCCTCTGACAAAATTCTCCATTGCTTTAAAGTTAAAATTGCAAATTCTACTAAGAGCATGGGCCATTTCACAATCTTGCCTTTATCTTCCAGCAAAAGAACTAAATAAATGTGCATTAGATGAATGAATCAATTATCTCCAACTAACTCTTCTCCCTCTTTCTTTCCAGGTACCCATTGCCAGTGGTTCTTAAACTACAGGATGCTTCAGAATATGCCTGGAAAGTGTCTTAATATTCAGATAGGCAAGCCCTTTATCTTCGAATTATATCTATAAAATCAGGATTAGACCCGAGAACATGAATGTTTAACAAGAAGATTCTCTGTTTGCCAACTAAAATTTGGAACTAGTGTGCTACGTGCGTTAATAAACTCTTTCACACACTGAATGAGAATCTGACCTTAGGCTAACTTTCTCTGCTTCTCCGGAGATTTGATAAAGGTAGATTGTCAAGTGTGTTATTAAGCAGCAATGCTGATGGCAAAAACAACCCCTTATTATTAAATTGTGTTTGGATTGGGATTTCTATGTATGGATGATAAAAATTTGATGTGGAACCATAGCTTTGAAATTCCATAAGGAAGGGACTCTTGTAACTGGCATGTCCTATATGGGGACTCTGGAAGTTATCCTCTGGAGTGGTTATAGATACTGGCTCATGTTGGGGATGAGGATTCTAAACAAGGCTGGATCACACACCAGCAAGATATGAATTTTCTTTTATTACCTGAGATTTTACCTGATGAGGTAAGGGGAGCTGGCAAAAAATAGTTGCTGCTTAGCTAGGTGAACAGGTACATGGACTTCTGCAAGGACATATTGACCTGCTGGTATTCTGTGCTTCCTGGCCTAAATCCTTCTGAGTAGCTATAACCAGGCATGGCTCATGATAGTTTTGTAAATCTTCACATTTATTTGAATTTAAGAAGGGCCCCTGGTGGGTACTGTCCCTGACATTAGCATGCATCCTTTCTCAAACTGTGTGCAATTTCATGCTTTCATATCTTTGCTCACAGCGTCTCTTCCTCTTAGAAATAGCTTCCCACCTTTCTTCACCAAATAAACTACAACCCAGCCTTCAAGGCTCATCTTCAATGCTTCTTTAATTATTTAGTTCTTCCCCAAGGAAGAATATTCTGTTGCCTTCTCTGTGCTCACATAGAGCCATGTCCACATTCTTATTTTGGTACTTACTGAGTTGCAATCATCTTTGATGTGTCTATCCATCCTCTTGGGGGCACAATGTGTCTATGCATTGTGCACATCCAGTCTCTTGTGCAATTCTTGGAACAGAAAAAATGATCAGCTGTTTGTTAAACTCCACTAAATCTCAGGGATGTAGTTGCATGTCCTGGGATCAAGTATAAATTATCCCACTTCTCCAAGATGTAGGCAATCACTACTTCCTTAAGGGAATTTTTTCCTAAAACTCTTTATGTGCCTCACCCTTGGGATTTAGTCACTGTCTTTTAATGATTCATATTACTTCCAATGGTTGTGTGGTTGTATATTCTCATAACTGTACTTAAAGAAATTACATGTGCCTAATTTTGTCCCCTCAGAATATTACACCCCTGAGAGAAAGAGCTATAGCTTAACATTTATGGGGCTTAAAATACCAAAATTGAGACGTGCATGCAAAGGAACATGCAATGGAAAGTTTGTTATAATGCATTAAACTGTAGTTTTATAATTTAATGATTTAGATTATTGTTAGATAGGAATCTACTTATGTAAGTTGTTAAAATGGGTCTGATTTTGCAAACTGTAAAGAAACACATTTTGTTTTGTTCTGTAATCACTATTGCCATTTAAGTAGCAGTTTGTAGTTCACAAACCACTTTTACATGCATTATGTTATATGATCCAGCTATTAGCATTTTATAAATATGGAGAAGTTGTGGAATAAAGGAAAGAGTGCTGATTTAGAGCCACACAAAACTATTTCAACTTTGATTCCAGCACTTGGACAAGCCATGTAAATTCTCTCATGCAATTTTATATGTAAAATGAAGATACTGAAGTCTGCTATTATTGATGAAACTGTAAAGTTCTGGCACTGATTATCTTCTTTTGGAAAGTAGGCAAAAAAGAACATATTTAGGACTAGTTAAAAAATGTAATTACTTGGATAAAAAGGAAAAAATAATTAGTACTGACCACAAAAATATTGGAGTTCCTAGTGATAAACAATGTCATTATTTTGAGCAACATCAAGGGGTTTTAACAAATAGGAATTAGATTCCCACTTGTATTATGCAAATTTTAGGAGATCCTAAGTAGATGGGATAACAGCAACCTTACTTTGTGAGGTAACAATCCTGAAAGAGAAGGAATGATGAAGAGAAGAACAATCCTTTAATTCAGAAGGATCAGAGCTGACACTATAAGACCCAGCCCCAGGAACTGGGAAGAACTCTTAGTATTTTCATATTTAGTATCATTAGTATAACCTTAGTATTATTAATATAGTGGTATTTTGAGATATAACTTGACCCTCAGCCTTTCTCTTTTAACTTCAGCTGAAAATAGAGGCTTAGTACTCACTATTCACTACTCACTTCACTTACAAAACTAAATTTGCTTAGAAAATTGGAGTATCATGTCTAAAGTCTAAGAATGAGAGATTAGGTGGCCAAAGTGGTAGATGTTACTTCTATCTCCTATGTCCTATTCACTACAAATAAACTAATGAAAAAAACCTTCTATTTTAATTTCAAAGAGTCTGCTGTGAAAAATACCTAATGAGAAAGAACCCTTGATTTGATTGGCTCATGTGGGTAGGCAATGAGAAATTGTAACGCCTGTTTCTCCTACCACTCTGCTCCTTAAGAATCTCTAATTTAGGAAGATAGGTAGATAAGTAGGTAGGCAGGTAGATAGATGAAAGATAGATAGATTAGCTAGCTAGCTAGCAAGCTAGATAGATAGATAGACAGACAGACAGGCAGGCAGGCAGGTAGACAGACAGACAGACAGACAGAGACAGATAGATAGATAGATAGATAGATAGATAGATAGATAGATAGATAGATAGATAGAAACAGGATAAACAGATAGATATAAAGAAGAGTCTGAGATGTTTAATTTCTCTCCCTGATGGCCTCCAAGTTGCTCATTTAATAGCCCAATTACACACCAGACAGCCTTAGTGTGCTTACTTTGTCTCTGTCACTACTGTGGCCTTCCCACATGCTTCCTACTTTAGTGGATGTGTCATTGCTCTAGGTCTATTTATTTATTTATAAATTTGAATATACTTCTATATTGATTAGTGTTTTAACATTGTAATAAATATTATGGGACAGGTAGGATGGAGATGATTTCAGCATATTTTCAGTCCACCATCTTGAAACAATTATGCTATTTCCATATCAATACATTTATAATTAGTGAGTATGAAAAGTAACAACCTCTAGTTATCACTGTGCAGATTTCTCTGTAGATATTAAAAATTTATTTATTTTCATTGTTCGGTTTCCCATTTGTGGTTTAATTAAATATTTCCCTCTGAGGCCTCCCAAAAATGTGGAAGGCAAGCTCTTCTGGCAGCCCTCCAGCTGAGAAGTGCACAATAGCCTTTGCAAACATTGAACTAATCAATTATCAGTTTACCATTCTCATTTTAATTTCTATAGCTAGTCGTTTCAGATCTGAGTGAATCGAAAAATTAAGATTTAATTAAATGCATTAAACAAATGTGTAAGCTGTGTTCCTCCAGCACTATAATGTTTAAAAAAGAAAAAAAAAGTCTCACAAAATGACACAGGGGCAATGTTAATGAGTGCATTCTCTATTGCTTGCCTTAATTACAGCTGTTCTCTTTTCCTTTTTAACTTCAAAGTATTGTATCAATGATAATTAATTTGAAAGGCCATTGCAATTCTTCATGACAGAAACCTGGACAGGAGATTTGATTTTAGTTTTATCTCTTCATTGGAATTCAAGTCAACAATTTACATGCCTAATGATACCTCGTGGTTTTGCAAACGTATGTCCCGTCTTTACACCATCTTATATGTGCAAAGAGTGGAACAAATTAGCCATTTTAAAAATACTTGAAACAATTTCAAAAAGAAAAAAATAAAAAAAGAAAGTAAAAATATCTTTTAACATGCTTCTGAACCCAGAAACATTGACAGTGAAACAACTCTCAATGTTACTTCATTCATAAAAGACGTTGGGTTCTCTGTGGCATTTCTCAAGACCAGAGTCTTAAAAAAAGTGTTGCATTGAATTCTACATAATGGCTGGAAGTTGATGTGGATAACTATTTCCTCAATAATGTGACCATCTTGTCCAGTCCCAATTTCGCTATTGAAGGGTTTCAGTGAAACGTCCACTTGCCTTTTGTTTTACATGGACAAGGTTTGGTTTGTTTAATTTTTGTTTTTATTGTTTTTTTTCTCTTCGATAATATCTGTGAAAGTAAATACTGGACCAAATGCAGGTTTATAATTTCTACAGGTTTATAATGTCTACAAATTTCTACAAAATTTGCTGACAAATTTTGGTCTAAAAATGCTAGACCAATTTACATTTCCACTAAGAATTTATGAAACCAGGCTTTACCCCACACTGTTGCCACTGCTGGATATTAGTAATATTTCCTCCTTTAAAAAATGTTTTGATTGTATTCATAGTCAACGATAATATATTGTGAACTTAAAAATTTCTTAGAAGGGTAGGTCTCATGTTAAGTGTTCTTACCACACTAAGATAAATTTTTAAAATTTTGAAAAATCGATCCAGCACACTGTTGCTGTATTATGCATTGCATTAATTACTATTGAAGTTGAACTTCTCACGTGTCTGTGGTGTTTTGTATTTCCTTGTCACTGAATAGACTGTTTATATGTTTTCAATTTTTACTTGTATGGTGATCATTTTTCTTTTGATTTTTATTTGCCCTTTAAAATTTAATCAGCTAGTAAAGCAATGTCATATGTATTTAAAATAATCCCAGAGAGATGACTATCCTATGGAGTAACCTCTGCCAACCAGTGTCAACCCTTCCCAACCTCCCATACAAAATAGTCTAACCTCTTTAATCTTCCATTTAAGCCCTTTCATGATCTGACTTTATTTATTTTATTTTATTTTAGGTTTTAGCTTTCTCTTTCGTTAACTTCTTTACCAAATCTTGTGATGCTTCTAAACTCACTTTTAAATTCTACCTGGCATGAACATAGGATAACATTGCTTTGCAAGAAATACTTGCTGAATTAATCAACTCAAACTGGCCATCCTCTACTTAAGTCAACGCCAACATTCTCCCACAGATAGTATCCAGCTCCTAGAGTCTGCACACCTCTGCCATATTTCCCTATTTCTGATGTCTCTAGGAATTTTAGGATGGTCCCTGGAAGAAATCATTTCTTCTAATATAAAGTATTCACAGCCACCTGTAAAAGAAGTGCCATAACATGAATGTGTTTCTCAGAACAGGAAAAGTTAAAAGTTAATCATCCTCATTAGATGATGGTAACAAAGGATGGTGGTTTCCATTCTCATGCCCTTAAAGAAAAATCAATATCAGGTATTTAGCACAGCACGCAGAAAATTGTAGTCTCACAACAAATGTTAAAGAGCATGATTTTTATTAATTGAGAATAAGTATTATAGATTTTGATAGTTTGGATTATTTTTCTATATATTTTCACTCCTGCTTACCCTAATTTCTTGATGATGAAATCTACTTTCCCTCTCAAATGATGTGGTCTTGACTGTGTGACTGGATTTGACCAATAGGATATTGGCAAAAATGATGCAAGCAGAGGCCTCATATGTGCTTGTTCGGTTCAACTTGGCTTTTGCACATCAGAGACCCACCATGAAAAAAGTTATGTCCCAAGTATCTGTTGGCCCTGGGTTCTGGGCCCCAGAACAAATGCTCATGGTGCAGATCTGAACCCAATTCACACCCTAAAGCCATGCTCAACTTCATCTGCATCCTGAAACAATCCACCCAGCTGATATCTAGACAGGCTTAGCCAAATCACAGTTGACCTGTACCTCCTGAGTGTAAGAACAAGTGCTTCTTGTCATCAGCCACTGGGTTTTGAGATCACTTGTTATGTCATTTGTGCAGTAGCTGACAGGGACATCACTGCACACCCAGCAGCATCCATAATAATAGTAATAGATTGCCAAGTGCTGACTGTAGCTTGTTTCATTTGATCTTTCCATAATTATACAATGTTTTATTATCCTCAGGCACATAATCTAAGTAACATACTCAAATAACATACTCAAATACAAAAAATAATAAGTGATAAACCTACAATTGGAACATAGGTTTTCTGAACTCGGTACGCATGTTCTTAGTGACCATACCATACAGCCTCTCTAAGTGTCCAAAATTTGACTTCTCAAAGAGTTAACATAAAGTGTTTCAAGGGTTTTGCAAGCATATCCAATATTTTTTCTCTGTGAGTGGGATTCTGATCTAATCTGATGTTAAGAATACAGGGTAAATCAGTAACTCCCAATCCCAGTCACTCATAAGAATCACCAGTGGGGGTAGTGAGGAGAGGAAAACGAGGGTGTTCAGGGTCCAGCCTGCACATTGTGAAGTAAAAGCCCCAGGGGTAGAGACCGCGAATATTTGGAAGAAGCTCTTTAGGCAATCTTGAATGAGCCAGCTTGCATCTCTCTGAGAGACTCTTAGGCTAGCCATGGTGATCTTTATTAAGAAAATGTCTGTTTATATATTCTTTCCTAAATACCATGTTGTTTGAATCTCCAGTTTTACGTGGAGACAGTCATGCCCAGTACACTGAGCTAGAAAAGACTCATTAAAAGAAACCCCACGTTCCTCATCTTAACTCTCTTAGCAGCATGATATTGTGAAAATATCATGACATTAGGAGTCAAAAAGTCTTGGGTTCTGATCCCAGCTCTGTTTTACTAGCTGTGTGACTTTCAAAATGCCAATTAAATTTGCTTTCTTTACTATAAATAATACAGCCCAACAGTCCTTATTGAGTAGGGTTGTTGAGAGAATTCACTGAGATAACATGTTCTAGAACATGCTGTCCAAGGGCACAATTGAGTAAGTGCTCAGTACACCCCAGGGACTTTGTCAATCAAATTGTACAGAAAGTTGTGACAACAAGAAAACAAACACTCTGCTTAAAATGCTCAGTTTTTAAGAGTTCTATGAGCAGTGCATGCTGGGTGAGTGCTTTTCCCCAAAAAACACAATCTAGGAGTCAAAGTCTATGTAAACACAGGATTATGGCTCAGGATAACATTGCCTTCACACCCTGTGTTTGGTTCAAAAGACAAACCAGGCTCCTGAGGGGCTCTGATCTGAGAGCTTTGCCAGAATCTCAAATTTACAAAACATTAAATTGTCTCCAGGTGGTGAATCTGATCTGGAATTTCCTCTTTATTTTCTAACTTCATTTAAAATATGATAATGGAACATGATCATGTCCATTCATTTACATACTGTCTATGCCTGCCTGCCTTTGCCTAATTCAGAGAAATAACTTTTTGATATTTAAAGGATTGTTAGTTTTGTTGATATTGTTTGTTTTTCTTAGCAAACTCAAAAGATAAATATATTGGGCATTACACAAGAAAAAAAATATAATTGCTTGTCTACAAAATAATTTTTTCTCTCATCTCAATCTATCCTGACTTGTTTTCCAGATACACAAAGCAAATTGTCAGCTTTCTACTCATGCTGGGAAATTGAAACTTTAAGTTGTTACGTGGTATGACCAAGGAATTGTAGGAAACATAGGTAAGAATGACACAGTGTTCATTACATTAAAACTTGCTGAATCTTTGGGGAAAATTGTCTTCTTCTGGAAATTAGCATGACTATCTAGGTACAGAACTTCATCTCATTTATTTTCTAAGTTATCACCATACCCCTTAGTTCATAGGAGAATATTCAGTTGTATTATTCTCAAAGAGTAGGCCAGCTTCTTTTTTTTTACCCTAGTTTCAGTGTGTCCAAAATTTTGCAAGGCTATTAGAGCTATATAGCCTTGGTCCACTCACAGACCTTTTGTTATGAGGTAGAGCATCTCATGACACCATACACATGAATCCACCAATGCTTGCAAATGGACACTGGGCTGAGAGTTGCCCAGTTCCTGCTCTTCCTTTTTAATTTTTATTTTCTGTTGAGTTGGTGCAGGTCTTTCCAGGCCCCTGGACACTGGAGAGGGGCCAGGGACAACTTCTGAGCTTCCTAGACCTTCCAACCTCAGTCCTAACCCCTGCGGACAGTCAAGGGCCAGGGATGAGACAACCAAGGGGATGTCCAGACAGATGAAAGGAAAATGAGGCCCCAAACTGCCACCCACCCCCATGGACTACTATAGTACTATTTCTCAGGAAATACCTCCGATGAGGTATTCAGGGACAAACGCTTTGAAGCAAGAACAAGAGATATCATGGTCTGTAATCAGCAAAAAAGAGTGAGAAACCAAGACCGGTTCCTAGTCAGGACACTTATGGTGGATACAGTGTCAGAAGGATAATAAAAAGCTGGAGAACTAGGTGGTGAACTGAGCTGAGACAGGTTCAAGAGCATGTCAGGGTCTCACGGTCAGTAAGTGGCAGAGTTTTGAACCACATTCTTAACCACTATGATCAGATGTGATCCACAGTTTCTATGATATGTACATACTTGGCTCTGTGGGTAGGATGCCTGCGCAGAGTCGAGAACACATTTTTAATTCCTAATCTATGACATACTCAGCATCATTAGGCATAATGGGGAACATGGAAACATATGGGAGAAATCTCAAAACATATGGGAGTGAGTCTCGAAAGAAATACTTTGCCTTTTCCATAAAGATCATTTGGAAAGAAAAATAAATAAAATGTTGCAATAAAGGTTGTGCATATTCTTATTTTTGGTATCTAAATGTCCTTATTTTAGCAAATAGGTATCCTTAAATAGATGATGCAAGCAGGGAAGAGCTCTTTTCCTCGGAGAATTTGAACAACAGAATGGCTATACCTTACTTAGTTTAGTAAAAAGAAAAGGCTGCCTGAGGCAGGGACTTGGCTTCAGCTGTGGCCATAATGTCTTGGGAACGATCTAACACTTAGAATATTTTGCTTTTTTCTTAATCTTGGGAATGCTGATTTCCTTTTCTTTCCAAAAATTACTCACTGCCACCATGACTGGGACCTGGTTTCCTTACCAGTAAAAGAAATGGGCTCCTTTGGTGATTTCTGAGATCAAAAGCTCAGTCTACCCTAGGCATTGTTCTTAGCAAAAGAGGTCCAGGGCTATATGAAAAAAAGACTAAAATCTACCAGAGAATTATTTTCGCTTGGGGATGCCATGACTTTAGCTCTGGCTTAAAAATATGTCTTTCTATTCCTCCATATAATCACATTCAACAGTCATTTTAAAAAACTGTTCCTTGCATGCCTACTGTTTTGTGTCCTTCATTTTCCTCTTCACCTAATTTGATGGCAAACTAAAGCCAGGAATATAGGGAGGTTCATCCTCTAGCCATTGCATTAATTGATGTCTGGGAGTAAGGTAATGCCATCTGATGAGACTGAATCAAGTGATCAGTACAAAACACTGATTTTCAAATACATTTTATCTAGCCATTTGAGCTGCCTTGAAAATTGGCATAATTATACAGTCTGAGCCTCTAAGATATGGTAATTCTTGATACAGATATTTTATTTCACAAGAGAGGGAATAAGAAGGCAAGGTTTGATGTGAGTGACTTCAGCACCTATTGACTGTAACAGAGTGTACGATTCAAACACACACGAAAGAAATTTAAATTATTAAATTACCTCAAGTGATTTTGAACAAGTAGACCCACCCTGACATCTCCTACTACAAAGCCTTTTTTTCTCCTTCTGACTCATAATCAGAAGAATATGAATATTCAGAACAAAAATGGGATTAGAAAATTTATGGTGCTTATATGAGAGGAAAGAAATTAGATTTTTAATTCATTGGGTCACATCATATCCATTTCATATTCAGTGGTTTGGCACTTCGTCTTTGCAACAGAGGATTCATTATGAAGTAAAAGCAAATTTTAGAAATACATTTTACTGAAGGATGGCAAGAAGATCACCATAAAGTGACTGGGAGTTAAAAACTGGAATAATGTGAGTGCATGTGTGTGCACATGTTTACACATTTAGCACATACGAATGTAAGAATAAGCAGAGAGGAGAGGCAGAGTCAATGTTATGAAACCTATTTCCAGAAAGTAAACTAAATTGTATGTGTCTCTATGGTTTCAGTGAGGACAAATCCTCGCTCCCAAAAATGAACATCATTATTGTCTGCCTACTATGTTCCAGCAATTGGATGAGGCTGTAAAGTGCTATAAAGCTGACTATGCCATAGTTCTTGCCTAGAGGAACTTAAGTAGAAGAGGTACACATGTAAAAAGATCAACGCAATGTATTGTAAAAGATATCATGATATATTTGCCTCATCCAACTGCTATACCCCGGGGGTCTACTTCAGTCTAGGGTCACCACTTTCCAATCTGCTTCCATTTCATTTTCTAATCTGTCCTCCAAGAGTCATTATTTTTCTGTGATGTGAAATTACTGAGCGCATCACCCCCGCCCAACACCTCTTTTGGAAAAACAAATCTGGTTACGGAATTTTCTGAAACTATGCAGACGTGGCTGACAAGTCACAAGAAAACAAATTGCAATTTCTGAGAGAAATAACTTTTCTCCTTGCTTTTCAATATTAGAAAATGGTTTTGTGTAAGGTATTTGATACATGGATATATGAATCAAGCCATTGATTTTTATCTTCACAAACACCAATATTTACGTGATAACATGAAGAGGAAGAAAGCTGATTGCTCATGGAAAAAAAGACCATAAAGTCATGGAAAATGACTATAGGAAGGGATAACATTTTTTTTTTTATTTTCAGCTTCTCCTCAGAAGAGTGGATTTTATATATGTAGTATATATATATATATATATATATAAAACCTTAAAATATATATATATATATGTATTTAACCTTTGAATACTTGTAATATCATTTTTAGAACTCTAAAAAAGAAAAAAATTGTATTAGATTGTCAAAATAAGGCAATCTTTAACTCAATAGTACATCAATAGGCATAAGTTGCAAGAAATGTATAGTTTTCCATATAGGGTCCAAAGCAGGAAAACTAGAGTCAGGAAAAAATATATAAAAAATAGGGGAAAAAATTGCATTGTTGAAAGGGTCAGGATTTCAAAACATGTCTATAGAGATCCTAAACCCAGCTATATCCCAGCTTGTTTGTTAATTATGTGCTAATGCTTACTAAGATCTTAACTATAGCAGTAATAAGAGCATGTGAATGGCTTCTATTCCATTTATCATCAAACACATACACTGAAGTGGAAATAAGGGCCTAAAATGTAACCCTTTATATGCCTCATCAATCTTCTTTTCTCTTCTCTCCGTAATGTCACTATCTTTTTATTCTATATTTCTGGAACACAGAATTTTTGTTAATTTTATGTGTCAATTTGACTGGGCTAAGGGATGCTCAGATAGTTGGCAAAACGTTATTTCTGGGTGTGTCTGTGAGGGTGTTTCTGAAAGAGATTAGCATGGAGTCAGTAGATGGTATAAAAAGGGTCATCCTCACCAAAGCAGCTGGGAAATGTGCATCCACTGAAGGCCCGAATAGAACAGAAAAGGAGGAGGAAGGGCAAATTTGCTCTCTCTGTTTGAGCTGAGACATCTATCTTCTCCTGCCCTCAGACATCGGTGCTCCTGGTTCCTGGGCTTTAGGACTCAGCCCCTCAAGTCTCAGGTTTTTGGACTTGGACTTTTGGACTGAATTACACCACTGGTGTTCCTGGTTCTCCTGCTTGCAGAAAGCAGATTGTGGGACTACTCAGCCTCCGTAATCCAATAAGCCAATTTCTATAATAAATCTGTTTGTGTGTGCGTGTTTATATATACACGCACAGACACACACTTATACATATAGATAGATTTCTACCTGAAATGTACTTTCATTCATTCCCTCACTTCCTGCTCCAATATGTACTAATCTACTGTACCTATATATAGATATATATACTTATATGTACATGTAGACACACACACATATTTATACATATAGACAGATCTCCACTTGAAACATACTCTCATTCATCCTCTCACTCCCTGCTCCAGTATGTACTGATCTACTGTACTTATATCTGCTGTCTGTTCAAATCATTGCAGAATTCCTCACCACTTTTTAAATGCATCCAATTCAAATCGACAGAAAAAGATTCCTAAGTATCCCAGAAATCACTGAGGAAGTGCTTTTGTGTCTGCTTTATTGATGACCTGTGGATGGAAAAGGGCTTGTTTTTAGGCCTGTCACAAAAACTAGAATGTAACAATAAGAGGATAAAGACAGAGCCCTATCCTTTCTTTGAGTTTCACCAATTTATAAGCCATTTAAGGATCTAGCCATCAATTTCGACCTGTCTGCCTCTGACTCACGTGGTGTCAGAGAAGAGAAAAAAAGAGTTCACAAACAGTCCATGACCTTATTTCCCTTCTCTTATTTTTTGGTACCAAATATATACAATGTAAATTCATGTCAAAAGCCATTCCTGCTGTAATTCAGACTATAAACTTTCATAGGCATAAATGTGTAGTCATTAGTTCATGCTAAACCACGCAAAGAATTGAATGATAAGAGAATTGTCCTGTGAGGAAAGGGTAAAAAGGAGAGCAAAAGAGAAATGGACTGCAATTATTTTGCACAGATCAAAGACCATCCGGGACCATTTAAGATTCATCTTCTAGTCTAGTAAAGGTTACAGCATAGACGAGATGGAGCAGCGGTCTGTTTAATTCACTACATACAAAATGGAAGAAAGATAACTTTTTACTGAACAACTTAGCTTACACTTAAAGGATAATATTCTGAGAGATTTCACAATTTGACATGAATGTCCAGAAAGGTTATGGAATTCATTGCTGCGGTGTCATTGTATTACATAGGCTCCCACCATTTTGAGTGCCATTACATTAAATACTTACTTATCTCTTCTCTAAACATATATTTATTGAGTATCTACTACATACCAGCATGTGGCATATAGACAAACATCTATACATCATTCCACTATTCATTTGATCACTCAGTCACTCTTTCAAACATATTAAATAAGCTCCTCTCATGTGGCAGTCATTTTACTCAGTAATAAGATATACAAAGATCTGTGTGAAAAACAAGTTTTGCGTTTGATAAATTCAGAGATTTCTGGGGAACACAGAAATAAAAATTGTTTCAATATATAGTAATATGTAATAAAATAAGTTGTGTCTAAGGTGGCACAAATATTAACTGCTACAAGGATCACAGAAAACTTCAAGATAGCAATGCCACTTAAGTTAGATGGATAAGTAGGAACATGTAAAGTAAATACAAAAATTAATGTGTAAATGGTTTTGTATATTTGAGGATATACATAAGTTCCATGAAACCAGTGTTAATATCAGTGGTTCTCAATGAGAGAAAAATTTGTGCCCATGGGACAACTGGCAGTGCCTGGACCCATTTTTAATTTCTATGGCTTGTGGGGCAATGCCATGAAAATCTAGTGAGTAGATTCCAGGTAACACCCTAACACCCTACAATGCACAGAACAGGTTCTCCAGCCAACATTAAAAATTATTCAGCCCAAAATGTCAGTAGTGATTTAAAGGAAGTGGGTAAAAGATCAACAGAAAAAAGAGGCTGGAAATGAAGTCAAAGCCCCAAATATGGAGCTTTGACATTTCATTATGGGTAATGGGGGGAAGTGATTTAGTTTTAACAGGATAATTACATTTTTGTATTTATTTTCCAAGAAAACTATACAAATTGAAGCATGGAAGATAAAGTTGTTAGCACTGAAATTAAATGCTGGGATACCAATAAGTAGACTATTTGCAATAACTTTTGTGTTAATTTTGGTAATTATGAGAATATGAAATAAGAACATAGATATAGAGCAAGTTACAGAATAGCAAATCATAAGAAAATACACACAACAGCACTTAGTGGGAAAAAAAGTTTGAGAGAGCTCACTACTTCACTTGATATAATATTATCAAAAAATTTACATTTGAAGCAAGATGTAAAGAAATATATGTACTTAGAGCAGTAATCTAACTTGGCTTGAATTTCCCTATCTGCTAATTTTCTCACTTATTATTCTTTTAAAATATTTTTATTTTGAAAACTCTAGATCCTTGGCAATTTGTTGGACCATATCATCACCAATGGTACTAGAATTTAAGAACATTTCTTCACGTTATTGACTCCAAACTGGGCTAGTTAGCTAAATGGTATTAAGGAAATTCTTTCCAACTCAATGCCTAATATTCAGAAAGTAAAGTATTCAAGTAAAAATTAAATCTTCCAGGGACAAAAATATGTGCATAGGTTTCTCCTGTCAATTTTTAATATTTTGTATTTTAAAAAACATATATTTTAGTATGAAATTTTCAAACCTTCCCTTATTCTTTCACGCACTTAAGCAAAGTAAGTGTCTGTGACTTTTTTGGAAGATGCTTTACAGATGGACAGGGCCTCTGTTTTTTGCATTAAATAGAAGAAAATGCCATGCTGCATTTGTACAGCAATGAACATTTATGCAAATCTGAAGAGTAGGCAGGTGCAAGAGCAAATTTCTTAATGCCATTTGCTCTGAAAATTATATAAAACTTCTAAAGCTATGCTTTTTATAGTAGCTAAAGGAGTTTTGTTTGATATTTTTAAACAATAACACCTGCTCCGGGCAGAAAAGTAAGCTCCCGTACAGCAGGAAGTGGGCTGCTTTTGGTGGGGAGAGCAGTTCCAGAGCTTGTCTCCAATAAGTAATGAGACAATAAAATAAAATGTATTTTGAAAAGGTTGGGGTGGGTGGTGGAGGGAGAAGTAGGAGGGTGGGAGGGGAGAGATTTTGCCTTTTGCATTGACAGATGCAGGCAAATGGCAGAAATTCAGCCCAGCCAAGGAGATGGCAGAAGTCCACAGGACTCCATCTGGGGCCTGTTTCTTTGGCCTCTGAAACCTGGCAGAGCGTTTTCTCTGGTAGGCCTAAATTTCCCTTTCTCTTTCCACACTAGCTTAAAATGAGAAGACCTTTGCCTCAACTTCTGTGATTGACTATCATAAGCTAGTGACTGCCATTTCTCTTTTGCTTGAGGAAGTTGTCTCTATTATTTTCAACCTGATGCCATAGCATCAATAGTGATCAATTAAGATCAGTGATTTGTTGATTCTGATTCTTTTCATCAAAACTGACTTCTCCCTGAAGATATATTTTTGGTACCTTTCTTATTTCCAAAGAGACACAGAATATCTGTTTTTCTTCTTTTAACATGATTTTAATATACGATTTCTTAATATGTTTGTCTACTCTTGAGGATGCTAGCTGTTCATTCATATGTTCATCATTCCTTTAAAGAGATCTTATCATGTGTTGGCAAGAAATAGTAGCGCTAAAAATGAAGAAACTCATATTTCATCCTAGTCGTGTCGTTAACTTCCTTCACTCATTCAGTCACTTAATATATTTTTATTGATTTTCCTGAATACCATGGCATTATGGCTATAAGAGGCATCACCCCCCATTCATCTTCAAGGTTTGTCAGCTGTTGTGACTTTCTGGACTGATATCCCATTCTCTTTAACACCTCGGTGTACATTCCCCAGGAAACTATAATACATAATTTTTAGAAGGAGGTAGGCTAACTATTCTTTAGTGAAGGATCAGCAAGAAGTAAGGTGGATATTAAGCAAAGGATAAGCGAGGAATATGGAACTTGCTCTATACCCAGCACTGTGCTAAGAGTTAGAAATTCTGAAATGAGTAACATTTAGCCCCCCAAATTAGGAAGCTCGAAATCTTCCTCAGATATAAACATGGAAATACATCTTGATAATAAGATAGGATATTCTTATTTATTATATCAAATGATGGAATAGGCCTTCTTGTGGGGTGGTTCTATAGTGGCAGCACTTCTTATCAACTCTGCAGAGCCCTGCAAGATACCTATTGTCCCTGGGCATTATTATCTCTTCAGTTTGCCCATCCAGATCCACCCATTCTCTTGTATATTTATTATCCTCGATGTATTTATTTTCACAGATCCTTCCCTGCAGGGTACATTTGAACGAACTGTTTCCCTCAACTAACAGCCCCAACCCTTCTTCATATGGACCTCTTTATAGGCTTTTCTCCTATATTCTTTCATTTCTCTTGTCCCATTGGAGTCAAGCGTGGCATCAACTCTGCCCCACAGTGTAGGAAGGGCTATCCTTTGTATTTTCCATATATTCTATCTACAACTTTTAAAACATTCTCTTTAATAAACTCCCCTAAAATTGTAATAAGTTCAATATGTTATCAATTCCCCACTGGTGTCCTAATTAATGCACAATTTAAGCTGAAAGTGGTATAGAGCTGTCCATGGAAGAATAATATGACAAAAGGTGGCATTTCAGTCATAAATATACAGGAAATTAAAGCACCTGAAGGGAATAGCTAATAATTGGAAGTCTTCAGTCAAGTTCCTACGATAACAGCCTAGAGATGGAGACTTACATATTAGGAATGTCCTCAAAATTAACACTTGTAAGGGACTGAAGGCTGTAGGGTCATTCACAAGGAGGAAATGAGTCGTGATTGAGTTGCAACAAAAGACTCAGGCACTTATTTGGGGAGCCCTAGTGATAGGTTGTCCCTTCAGAATTGTCTTCTCTTAAGGTAAGGCAGCTAGACCTCCACATTGACCAGTCAGGGGATGCAGGCTGCACGGGTGGGACAGGGCATCAGCTTGAGGGAGGAGGCGGTCTTTAGCTAAGGGCAATTCCCCAAGACCAGCTAAGAGTCTTCATCTGCATACACTCCCAGCTGCCACTAAGGAAAGAGCACCTTGGTGCAAAAGAGAGGATCTGAATGGCTGGTATGACACGACATCCATGATTACATTTGGCATGGAAGGATTTTTAGGTTGTGTTTTGGGGAGTATCAGAGGAAAAAGGGTGAGACATTAAAAAGTATCTTATCAGGCCAGGCCCCAGTGGCCGAGTGGTTCAAGTTCCATGTGCTCCGTTTCAGCGGCCCAGGTTTATGGGTTCGGATGTTGGGGGTGGTCCTACTCCACTCACCAGCCATGCTGTGGTGGTGTCCCATGTATAAAGTAGAGGAAGATTGGCACAGATATTAGCTCCGGGCTAATCTTCCTCAAGCTAAAAAAAAGAGGAAGATTGGCAGCAGATGTTAGCTCAGGGTGACTCTTCTTCATCAAAAAAAAAAAAAAAAAGTATCTTATCATGAAAAGTCTTGCTATCAGAGTTAATTAATTGTGACTTTTAATAAGTTACACTTTTGGGTATAATTTGAAATAAAAAAAAAGAGCTGGTTATAAGTCTGAGATTTTTAGGACTTTAACTTTTTTTGAATTTATCTGGTTGCTGCTCAGAAAGTAGCATGTATGTCATGTATGTCAACATGAAAATAATAATTACAAAGTCAAATATGTCCATATCCACTGGTCTCCTTGAATGAGCCCTTAATTAACCTCTACAAGAAAACATGAAGTGACTTTTACTAAATGCCTACCGTGGGACAGTCACTGTGCCATTTTTCAACCTGCTTAAGTGTGTTATGTCTATATTATAGAGTGCTTTTTGTGTCTTTTTCATTGTAATTATATGTGCATACATTTTCCGATCTGCTGTGCTGTCATGGTAAAACCATTGATTTTTTTAGAAAGACTGACATGGGATAAGATTCTTATTCTGCTATTTAGTTGTTATGGGACCCCTAACTGATTCATTAAGTTAACTCAACCTCAGTTTTCTCACATGCAAAATGAAGATTTTACCCCCTAAATTCTATAAGGTATATAAAATGCCCTGAAGAATGCATGAAAGATAGAAGGTACTCAATATTTTATGTTATCTCTCCCCTCTCTTGTCGCATGCTTTCATCTTACATCTTTTATTCTTCTTTCTTCCTGGCTTTCTCTTTTCTTCCTTGCTGTTCTCCTTGAGAAAATACATGTGCCTGACACACATTATTCTTGCACTGGCTAAATTATGTCTTCTGTTTAACAATGATGTTTCTTTAAGTTCAGTCTATGGTCCATCAATATCAGAGCAACCGGTTTTTTTAATAAAACATAGGACCATAGTTCTTAGTTCATACAACCTGATTCAGAATATTGGAGGTCATAACTAATCATTTTATCAAAATTCCAAAGTCAGTCTTACATAGGTAGAAATTTGGGAACCACCAACCCAAAAGATTCATAATAAATATTTGCTACATAAATATGTGTTCTATGGTACCAATGTTCTTCTCTTAAGGAATGATGGCAGTCAGAAATAGAAAGAGAGAAAATTAAACATTTTTCTTTTAATATAATGGCCCCTTTGTATGAATTCTCTGAAAATGAACTGATGAGGAGGTGGGCTTAAGTTAGATTGGGTTAACTATTTCCTAGAATATTATAAACCTGTGAGGATGCTGGATCCAATTAGAATCTCCACAGATTGATGCCTCATCCAGACCATTGGAAGAATTTTTTAACTCTTCTCAAAATGTGGTTGGTGAAAAAAAAAAAAGAGGGAAAAAACTTCCTGGAGTCTTTGGCACTATCCTAGATGATTCAGGTTCTTCTGCTATAAACAGATAACATAAATAAGACTCACAGGCTAGAAACTAGAGAATTACAGACACCCATATGATTAAAGATCTTTGTTAATAGAGATTTCTGTCATCCTGCTTAACCATTTCTCAGCTTTGAGGATCAAAGAGTGGTTACTGCATAATGATTTTAAAATCTTGATCCATTTCACTTCTATCTTCTTGTTTTTTGTCAGTTTTGTATTCAGAGGAGTTCCAAGGAGCATGATGGCCTGCTTTGTACACGCCTACTGATTTCACTCTAAATTTTGATGTTATATACATTGGCTTATCTTCAATCAAGAACTTTTTTGTTTTTCAGTTCTTGACATGGAATGGGTCTGGTTCTGCTATATCATCATTTGTATATGATCACTATGATCTGCTCCTTTTGGGACTGGGTTGTTATTTCCCAGCTAAATATGCCCTAATCCTCATAAAAAATAATAAAATACCTTCCTTTCCAGTATCCCATGGGATTTTTAAAACCAGGAAAGTTTTAGCAACTGATGTTGAGACCAATCTCTGCTAAACAATGGAAATAAACTGTGGCTCCACCTCAGCAAAATGTATAAATATCAAAAGAATAAATAAAAACAAATGAAAATTTTATTGTCAGAATTAGGAATCTTCACCATTACAAACTGAGTTAATCACTGATACTCATCTCCAGCTTCCAAAAGGTTGTTGATCATTAACATTCATAAATGTATGAATATACCCATACACCAGTCTTTTTGCAAATTAAGAAGTATTCCCTACTCAAACATTTCTAACCTGCCTCAATTTTTACTTCATAAGTACTGTTTTGTCTATGGTCCCCAAACTGCATGTTCTACATGATTGGTGCTTATTTATATCTTTCCTAGTATGTAATTTATCTTTCCTCTTGGGCTTATCTAACCCCTAAGATTTCTTCCATTCCTCGGCCTCAACTCTAGAACTCAACTTGCATCATGGTCAATCGCTTAGTATTCAGCCAGGATTGTTCCAGCTCTTCAAATAAGAAGGATTGTAATACCCATGGCCAAATGATCTTCCTATTCACCCATCATCTACCAAAATCACATAACTAGATAAACTTAAAGGAGCCCCTTTATATATTATTTTCTAGTGCTGAGTCCTATTTGAATGCAAAGTACAAAACCAAAACGTGTCTCTGAATTCTGTTGTGTAATTGTGTCCTCAGATTTCACAATGGATTATATCAAAATCTAGCTGGATATTTCAGTGTATGGATCACTAAGGCAAGAGACAACATTGGCCTTTCCCATTCTGGAGGACTCTTGAGTGCTCCAGAGAATGTGAGCAACAAAGTTAAGAGGATAGGAAGTCATTAGAGCTTACATGGAGAATGTAAATCTGAATAATTATGTATCCTACAGTGCCAGTTTGAGTCAAGGTAGATGCAGAGGTTATGTATAGTGTAAAAGAGGCTTCAATTGTGTTGAAAAGAAAACCAAACCAAATAACTAGAAACAAAGAAACCATGATAGTATCTTCTTAACACATTTTCTATTGTTTTTACTTTATCTCTTTTAAACAGTCTTTAAAAATTAATTAGATTACAAACCAACTATCTGAGAAGTCTTCCAAGAACTAGATATTAAAAGAAAATTGTCTGAAATGAGCAACATAGCCTATAGTTTACTGAAAAACAAATACAAGCAAGTGATTATAAACATCTATATTCTATATGTATATAATTGAAGCACCAAAGCAGTAGTATGGGTTCTAGCTGGTAATTAGACTCACGAAACAAAAATGGGCTTTAATCTAACATTACATTTACTTAGTTTATTAAAGTATACAGCTCAATCGATACAATAGGTACAGCATCTCATTGAGAGACCTGACAATTTCTGGAATGAGTACACAGCTTCTTTTGCCTCCTCACTACACAGGCCATATATGGCTTCCATGAATAAGACCCACAGTGTCTGTGAGTCACTTTGATGCAGAGAAGCCTCTCCTCGGTGTTCCACCAATTTTTTACACCATTTGAGTCATGTAGGTCCAAGACCAGTTCTACACCAGGTGTGTTCCCAAATAGCAAATGAGGCAGAACAACATTTTACATTTATCTTACCTCTAGAATTTCCAAGGAAACATTACGTGATATGAGGAACACCAAGGTCAAGGTCACGCTCATCAAGCCTGCAGCACCATGCCTGATATTAACATGTTACAAACATATAACAACAATGCAATATGATAAATGCTAATATATAGGCATATAAAATTCTGTGGGAGAAAGGAAGGAAAAGTTTAATTCTTAGTGGGTTACTCAGGAAAGGCTTGATACAAAAGGTAACGTGAGTTTCTTTGAGAGAATGAGAAGAATTTTTAGTGGTTAGATGATACAGCTAAGGGCAATTCAGGCACAAGAAAGAGTAGGTAGGAAAATGGAGAGATTTGTAGATACTTGGGAGGAGGCAGTTGGGATGTCAAGATGTTGGAAATATTTTTAGCACAGAATTGAAGAGAGATGAAAGTAGAAGAAAGACTGTGCCCAACTGATTTGACATCTTTGAATTGAAAACATGAATACATTTTTCGGTAATTAATTTGCATGTTTACAGATGGCTTGATTTAGGTTTATATTATAAAAATATCGACATGGGTCACTATTTATCATGATGCTATTTATAATTATGGACACCAGAAATCACCTAAATTAAACAAAGAGAAGACTATCAAGTAAACTTTACCACTCGCACTTGAAAGAACGTTGGGCATCCACTAACAAAGATGCACATGATGGCTGTGTTTCATGAAAGCTAATACTGCGTAGTATATCAGCCCTTCCTGAAATGTGGGAACGTTGGAAGAACCAGACCAAGGAGACTAGAAGTACCCAAATTTCCACACTGGGAAATACCCTCCCTGATGCATTGTTATCATACAGAAGTTCTTTTGTGTTTCATTGTTTGCTATGTAACTTGTCTTGGGATAAAATTTGGGAGTTTGTTCAAACTGGATATCTGCTCCCTCCCCCAAACATACTTTATAAAGTATTTTTTTTTACTCCTAGGCTAGCACTAATATCAAGCCAAGTTCCTATGATTTCTCTGGCAATATTGAAATAAAAATATGTCAAAGGGACAAAAAAGACTATAAGTTAAATCCCAGGGAATTAACGTGATTTTGTTCTGAGATCTCCTGCATTGTTATGTTAGTATTTCTTTGAAAATTTATATTGAATTGATGTGGTTTCTTATGAAAATGATTCAGTTCTAAGAGATAATACTAAGATCAGGACATTAATTAAGTATAATTTAGAGGGAATTAAGATGATACCTATTATATTCTTCTCAGCCAAGGTTCTACAACTAAAATAAGGTCTTTATTAAAAAAAATTATATAGTGATTTTGGGGCTGTTCACTTCATTCTTAAAATTCCAGGGCCCAGACTAGTTTAGATACATGCTGAAACAAATTCATCCCCTCGAGTACATTTTTAAATAACTGTATGAAGAAATATCTGTTTTTTCACTATTTTTTTTCATTTTAGAAATTAGAAAGCCATGTATGCTTTTTCTGATAATGAATTCTATGCTCATTGTTGACAATTTAGCAGTTCAAAAAGTTTAAATTAGCAGATAATACCACACATGCCCTACCACCCATGCCCTACACTTTGGATGTAATCACATCAACGATTGTAATGTATTTTCTTCTAGAATTTTCACATTTTAAAATGAATATCCTGATACTTTCTCACCTAAGAAGACATAACCTTTCACTGAAGTACTACTATTCCTTTTCATAAAACTACTTTTAGTGCTTCCATAATATTCCAGTGGTCGGATGTATCATGCTTTATATTATGATTTTTAAATTTTTTGGATTAAAATTTTCAGTATTGAGGTAGCTGTAGTGAACATACTTGAGAATACAGATCTTTTTGTTTCTTATCTTTTCGTGTTGCCGAAGAAATTTGCCTAACATTTATTTCTTAAGTTAGCCAAAACAAGAAAATCTGATTTTGTCTCTTAGAAGTAATCAGTATGAAAAAAAAATCTAAAGAAATGGCATTTTTCACTGCAGGTGAACCCTTTGGTTGAGATCTCTCACTTTTAAAATGACTTTTATCAATTCACTTGTTCATTTGAGACACTTAAATAGAACTGAGTATACAAGTTTACTTTATAAGTAAAGTTATAGAGATTTCACATTGAATACAGTTCAGATCCTTTGCTTTAATATTCCACATAATGAAGAAAAGTGATTCTGAAGAAAAATTGAGGGAAAATATAATTTTTCAAAGAAAAACACATTTTTCATGCCACAGATAAACTCACTTAAGTTAATCAAGGTCCTAACAGGAGGAGGAAGGAAATGGAGCATTAAAGTTGGATAATTTGATCTCATTTGATCCCCCATATTAGATGGTTTAAGTGTCTTACCTACAGACACACAAGTTAAACAGAGGCAGAGCCAAAATGTTAGCCTAAGTAGTCTCTAGAGTTAGCACAATTGAATATTGTGCTCTACGTCAATCAACACCATCCTTCCATCAGGGAAGACACCTTCACTGTATTTTATCACAGCCCTTTCCTCTTGCCTTTATCCCCCAAAAAGCAATGATCATATTTTGTTTTTGTTTCTGTTACTGTTAGCTATCTATCTCTCCCCATCTCAAAAAAACTCTTCCTTCCAGGCATTTGTTTCAGGTGTTTTTCCTTGCAAAGCAGATTCTGAGTTGGAATCACTATGCGGGACCTTTAAGAAGGGAGTATTCTTAGAACTAGCATCTGGGAAAGAAAGGTGTTGATCTGTTGGAGAGCTGGATGTCTGTTCAGATTTGGGTGGTGAGACTTTGTGTCCTTGTGATGCTCAATCGCAGCACGTAGGGTGCTGCAGGAAAGAGGCATGACTCTGGATGTTGTTATCTTCAGCTGAGACAGTCCCCAAGGAGGACTGATGACTGGGGGCCAAGGGTTGCCTTGGAAGCACTCCTACCAGCTGGAAGAATAAGTCTTTCATTCCTAAAGGAAGGAGGGACTGTGCAGTGCATGACAGCATTGCCATAGTGTTTATGAATGTCTTCTTTAATTTATAAGCAAAATAATATAAATTATGCATGCATAATTCTATTGTATGCATAAATGTATTGTTATAAATAATAAATGAGATTACAGTGTAGTCGAGTAGACAGTTACTGCAGTAACACCTTATAAAATATTTAATATACATACTTACATGCACAAAAATATATATGTGAATTTCTATCTACATGTGTATTATTCCTAGAGAGAATACAATTCTTAGAAAATGTAGAAAGAAAACAATTGTAGATAGAAAACAATTAGAAATTAGATAATTTAGAAATGAGAAAATTTAGAAATTAGAAACAATTTAGAAATTAGAAAACAATTAGATAAAAATTCTTAGATAGAAAACCATTCATTGAAAAGTTTATGAATTGTTCAACTGCAGAAATCAATGTGTTTATACATTAAATTTGTTTTAGATCCTTGAATTAGGGCAATTGATTGGTATCCATTATGTAAATTTCTGAATTCCTGTATACAGATGACTAAGGATATTGTGGATTCTACTTGTTTATCATTATTAAAGAAAAAATAAAAAAAGCTTCTGTGAGTGGCCCCCTGATTTTCTGCTCATAGTTGGACAAACTGGTCATTTTTATATTCAGGGCTGCAGACTTGTCATACATAAGTTTGACTTCCTCCCTAACTATGAATCTCAAGTGGTTTCTTCCGTACCCGAGGAAAACGATAAGAGAAGTCAAGCTGCTCATCTAGGATAAGTTCTGGGAGGCAAAATCAGAAGAGAATAAAGCAAGAAGAGCAGAGATTACAAAGAAAAGGAAAGGAAACAGCTGTACTTTATATATTTTCTTTGACTCTTTACAATATATCCCAATAAAGAGTTATTTCCAAATGAAAAACCGGACTTAAAGATTTTGGATAAACTTGCTCATGGCCACACATAAAATATTTTTGCAGAGACAGAATTTAAACCTAGTTTTATTGACCCAAAGTGCAAGTTTTAATCCACTATTCTGTGTCACCTGCTAGAAAAGTTTTTCAAAGTCATGCTTGCATTTGAGATGTCTAACTGGAAGCACATATATGACGAGTGCACTAGCATAATGCCAATCTATTTTCTTTTCCCATTTTCCAATCTGCAATTCTTGACATGGATTCGTGACTATTCCTCTTTGGAAGAGAATGGGTATAGATGCATAAAAAAGATGAACTCCTAAAAATGTTAAAATCTAAAACAAATGAAAAATTAAAGTGTTCAGATCAAAGTCAAATGAAGCTCCTTGTGATTCACTTGGAGATTTGGTTTAAGATTTTTCAATTTCTGGACAAACCTGCACCTGTCCACAGATTCTGCTTTTCCTCCTTTAATAATTCAGCTGCTGACAGTTGGAGCTTTGCTTCTGCTTCATTAATCTGCTCCTGGGAAGTAGTATTTTCTCAAAATTTTGGTGACATTTTCATTTCTCCTCTTTAAAGAATTCCTCTCCACCTCTTCCAGAGGTCACACATTTCTACCATCTCGGACAGATGACTCTCCTATTCTTATTCAACCTGGCAGCATTCAAAATCAGGTGCTCATTTTTCTCTTTGATTTACCACTGCTCATTTACATCTTTGCCCATTAGATAGGAGTGTCAGTCTCTTTCCTTTTCCTTTTGCCTCCAAATCACATCTCACTGTTTGTATCCACAGAGATAGTTTGCATTTTTCTAAGGCTGTAAGGGGTCCTTTTCATTATCAATGAAAAGTTAATCAAATGAAAGTAGAATTACTATAACACATTGACTCCTCAAAAACATTTACAATGAGAAAAGATCACGGCATATTTTAAATGTATATCTTGCTTATTTTTCAGGTTCAGAGGACAGTCTCTTAAAATACTTTTCATCTGTTTCTTCTGGTTAATTCTGGGCCTCTGCATGGATGCCAAAGCATACAAGTAGGTAACCTTCTATGTTTTTCTTCCAAACATGCAGTATTACCCATGTTGAGTCATAATTATGTAATTATTATACTAACACATGCTGATATTTTTTTTCACGAGTCAGAATATGTGAAACTATCAAGTACCAGAAAAGAAAGGATGAATTTGGAGCAAAAAAGAATTAGAGCAAGGCCCTGGCTCTTACTGATTATGTGACATTGAGTCGGCACCTTAATCTTTCTAAGCCTCATTTTTTTCTCATCTCTAAAACAGTACAATTGTCAGTGCCTATCCCATAGCACTATTGTATCAAATGAATTACTATATGTAAAATTTTTAACGCAGACCGTGAAACATGGTAACTTCTTAAAAATGCTTTCTACTATTATTGATATGAAGAATTTTGGAGCATAAGACACATGGGTTTCCAGTGATAACTTGGTTATCCACTTTGAGTTTTAGAGTTTTCATCTTTGAATTGAGAAAACAATATACTGTTATTGTCTGAATTGTATTCCCCCCTAAATTGATATATTGAAGTTCTAAACCTCCAGTTCCTCAAAATGTAGCCATTTTTAGAGGTAAGATCTTTGAAGAGGTGATCAAGTTAAAACGAATTCTTTAGGGTAGGCCCGAAGCCAATATGGCTGGTATTCTTATTAGAAGAGTAAATTAGGATGTAAACACGCACAGATCAAGGGGCAGCCATGTGAGAACACAATGAGAAGGTGGCCACCTGCAAGCCAAAGAGAGAGGCCTCGGATGAAACCAAACCTGCCCACACCTTAATCCTGGAGTTTTAACCTCCGGAACTACGAGAAATAAATTTCTGTTGTTTAAGCCACCCAGTCTGTGATATTTTTTATGGCAGTCCTAGGAAATCAATACATTTACCTTTATTTATAAAGTATGGCATAATGCCTATACATAAGAGGCACTTAATACATATTTATTCCATTTCCCCCAATTATGAAATTTATAACATTCTTCTCCATTTCATAATGATTTGTGTAAATGTCTTTTTCTCTCAAGAATATAATTTCTTGGTGTCAGAAATCATATAACCCCTACTTAGTACCCTTCCTTTCATGGCTAAAGTCAGTGACTTGCAACCAGTACATGGATGATTATTGGTTAAGTAAATAAATGGACATATGAATGATAGTGCAGCTGAATTATCTACAGAAAATTCGGTTTGAACCTCATATGGGTAAATTTAATGGCAACTTTAACATCCTGCAATTGCCAGATGGTTAGAGTCATTTTAACATAATACTAACGGGCAGCCTAGAAGAAACACATTACAGGAATATTTTCCCAGTTAACTTTCCTTATTCGGGCACTGTAGAAGTGTTTACCTGTCACTTGTCTCAAAGCCACATGAATATGGCCTATTTAATATTTTATTTATGTCCTTTTTTTGGTTATTTGGGATGAGATTATTAACGTAGAATAAATAGTTTAGCTAAAGATTCTTGCCAGCCACAAAATAAACACTGATATGTGTAGGTCAATAATGCCTTGCTTGAAATGTATTCTATCAATTTTTTTTAGAGAAATTGTATGAATTTGTGCAATCCATCTGAGATAAATTCAGCAACCAAAGCTGATACCATGCCTCTACATGTAGAGCCAACAGGAGGTTAGGAAAGCCAATACACAGGTCACCATCTAGAACACCCTAGTACATTGGACTGAGTTCTCCCCAGGGGGAAATCACAGTCTTTTTCAAATTGATTCAGCAGGCTCATCTGAAAATTGTAACAGAGGTATTTGATTTACTAATATCATACTTGGCCTTGCCCATTTACAGTTAAATTTATCTGTCAAGAAGTTTATTTTGAATCTTGCTACATAAAATACTTTATAATATAGGAGCTGCAACAGCATTTTCTAATGTGTGTCCTGTAGAACACCCATTCCTCCATGTGTCAATTAGCAAAAATAAAAGGAGGTAGTGGGATATTCTCCAGTCAGTCCAGTTTGGGAGACCGTGACTCAGAGTTAAACTGAATTTTGATTTTCATAAATTTCCACAAATTTTAACGTATGAATCTATGATAAGATTATTCAGACATATGATTTTCAAGATTTACTTGACTATGAAAGCCTAAATTTGTAATGACTTATAGGCTTATTGTACTGTACAACACACCAAAGAAACTGCTGATCATAACAGTAAAACATTGCTGTTTTAGACATCAGAAACAAAATATTGTCTTGTATAGTGAGGAATATATGCCAGAGGATGGTTGGAACTTAGGAGGAGGAAACCTTGAGAATCCTTACTAATAAATCCAAGGAGTTGGCATTTAGGAGACTGCCCCTTGGCTTTGGCACAAGATTGGGTTTTTTGTTTGTTTTTGTTTTTTGGCTTAGATTTGCCCTTACTTCCAATTCCTTCTTCTTGAAGGACATTTGAGGCCAAATTTGTGTTCTTTGGTTAATCATCCAAAATGGGAATTAAAGCACAATCCCAGGTCAACTAACAGAGGAAGATAAAGGACTGTGGAATAGGGTTTCCTATTAACAAAATAAGGTCTCCCTCAGTTGTTGAGCTATTACTCAGTGTGACATAACAGTGATAAATACTGAAGGTGTCTATTCCAACCTTGTCCTTAAATGGATTAATCATCCCAATTGCCGAGTACACCATTGAATTTTTTTTTTTTTTTGGTAAGTGTATTGAGATAATTTCAGAATATTTTCATTACCCAAAAAAGAAATATTGTACTTTTTTTTTTATTTTTTTGGTGAGGAAGATTGCCCCTGAGCTAACATGTGTGCCAATCATCCTCTATTTTGTATGTGGGATGCCACCACAACATAGCTTGGTGTGCGGTTTGCAGGGGAACCAGGCTTGTGAACCCCAGGCCACCAAAGTGGAGTGCATGAACTTAACCACTACGCCACCAGGCCAGCCCAGAAATACTGTATGTTTTAGCTGTCACCCTCTACTCTCCTTCCCTCATCGAAGTCTAGGCAACCACTAATCTACTTTCTCTAT
Organism: Tapirus indicus; assembly: GCA_031878705.1. Lineage (NCBI taxonomy): Eukaryota > Metazoa > Chordata > Mammalia > Perissodactyla > Tapiridae > Tapirus > Tapirus indicus. The sequence continues at coordinate 21,902,868 of CM062927.1, read as the reverse complement.
AGTTAGATTTATCTATTCTGAACACGTCATATAAAAAAATCATGTTATATATGATTTTTTGTGATTGACTCCTTTCACTTAGCATAATGTTTTCAAGGCTCATCCATTTTGTAATATATATAAGTACTTCATTCAAGTTTATGCTTGGATAATGTTCTATTGTATAGATATATCACATATTACTTATCCGTTCATCAGTTGGTAGACATTTGGGTTGTATCCACCTTTTGGCTATTATGAATAATGGTGCTGTGAACATCTGTATACAAGTTTTGTTTGTACTTTCACTTTCACTTCTTTTGGTATATACCTGGAAGTAGAATTTCTGGGTCAAATAACTCGGTGCTTAACTTTTTGATGGACTAAAGACTGTTTTCCAAAGCAACTGTATCCTTACATACCCACCAGCTGTGTACGTGGTTCTGATTTCTCCACATCTTGACCGCCACTTGTTTTCTGTGTTTTGTTTTGTTTTATTAAAAATAACCATCCTAATGAATGTGAAGTGTTATCTCATGGTGATTTTAATTTTAATTTCCCTAATGATTAGTGATGTTCAGCATCTTTTCATGTTCTTATTGGCTATTTGTATATCTTCTTTGGAGAAGTGTCTATTGGAGTCTTTTGCCCATTTTTTAATTTGATTGTTTGTTTTCTTGCTGTTGAGTTCTAGGAGCTCTTTTTTACATTCTGGATATTAATCCTTTATCAGATATATGATATTTTGCCTCATTATGTATGTTTTCACATTCTTCATGGTATTCTTTATGGCACAAGGTTTTCATTGTGATGAAATCCAACTTATTTATTTTTACTTTTTATTGGGGTAACATTGGTTTTTAACATTATATAAATTTCAGGTGTACGTCATTATACTTTGACTTCTGTATAGACGAATTTATCCTTTTTTCCTCATGTTTGTCACTTGTGTTTTTGGTGTCACATTTAAGAGGCCACTGCCAAATCCAAGCTAATGGAGATTTACCCCTATGTTTTTCTAAAAGTTTTATAGATTTAGCTCTTACATTTAAGCTGATCCATTTTGAGTTAATTTTTGTGTTTGACGTGAGGTATGAGACAACTTCATTCTTTTGCATAGGGATATCCAGTTGTCCCAGAACTATTTGTTGAGGAAATTATTCTTTCCTCATTGAATGGTCTTGGCACTTTCTTGAAAATCAATTCAACAGAGATACATAAGTTTATTTCTGAGCTCTTAATTCTATTCCATTAATATGTATGTCTACTCTTATGATAGTACCACAACTGCCTTGATTACTATTGTTTTATATTAACTTTTTAAATTGGGAAGAATAATTTCTCCAGATTTGTCTTTTTTCAGATTGTTTTGGCTGCTCTGGGTCCCTTGAGTTTCCACATGAATTTAGGATCGTCTTGTACATTTACAAATAAGCTAGCTGGGATTGTGATAGGGATTGCATTGAATATGTAGATCGATTTGATGAGCATTGCCTTCTTTACAATATTAAGTCTTCTAATTTATGCATGAAATGTCTCTTCCTTTATTTATATCTTTAATTTCTTAAAAAAATTTTTTGCAGTTGTCACAGTATGAGTTTTGCACTTCTTTTGTTAAACTTATTCTCAGGCATTTTATTCTTAAAGATGCTGTTGAAAATTGAAAGTCTTTTAATTTCACTTTTGGATTGTTCATTGCAAGTGTATAAAAATATTGATTTCCGCATATTGATCTTGTACCCTACAACCTTCTTGTACTCATTTAATAGGTTTAATAGTTTTTTTTAAAATAGATTTTCTATATATAAGATCACATTATCTTTGAATAGTGTATTACTTTTCTTCTTTCTAATATGGATAATTTTTATTTCATTTTAATGCCTAATTGATATTGCTACAACTTCCAGTGAAAAGTTGAACAGAAATGGTAAAAGCAGATATCCTTGTTCTCGATCTTGGTATGATATTTGTTGCATGTATTTCATAGACACCCTTTATCAGGTTAAGTTATAGTTTGATTGTCCAGTGTTTTTATCAAGCAAGGATGTCAGATTTTGACAAATGCTTTTTCTGCATCTATGGATATGATCATGTACTATTTTTTTATTCTATTAATATGCTGTATTACATCATTATTTTCTGGATGTTAAACCAACATTGCATTCCTGGGATAAATCCTACTTGGTCATGTATAGAACTTTTTATATGTTGTTGAATTTATATTGATAATATTTTGTAGGGGGCTTTTGTGTCTTTGGGGGGTAGTTTTTAAATTACTAATTCAATCTCATTACTTGGTCTGGATCTATTCAGATATTCTATTCCTTCTTGAGTCAGTTTTAATAGTTTGTGTCTTTCTAGGAATTTGTGTGTTTCACCTAAATGGTCTATTTTATTGGCATATTGTTGTTCATGGCATTCCTTTCTAATTCTTTTATTACTGTAAGTTAGGTAGTAATGTCCATTCTTTTTATTCTGATTTTAATAATTTGAGTCTTACATCTTTCTTTCGTGATCAATCTATCCAAAAATTTGTCAGTTTTGTTGATCTTTTCAAAGAAAGAAACAACTTTTGGCATCATTGACTTTTCTCTATTGGTTTTCTATTTTCTGTTTCATTAATTTCCACTCTAATATTTATTATTTCCTTCTTTTTGCTTGCTTTGGGTTTATTTTATATTTTTCCAGTCTCCTAGAGTGGAAGGTTTGGTTATTGATTTTTAGATCTTTTTTTTTTTTTTTTTGTGGGGAAGACCAGCCCTGAGCTAACATCTGTTCCAATCCTCCCCTTTTTGCTGAGGAAGACTGGCCCTGGGCTAACATCCGTGCCCATCTTCCTCCACTTTATATGGGATGCCGCCACGGCATGGCTGACAGGCAGTGCGTCGGCGGGCACCCAGGATCCGAACCTGCGAACCCTGGGCTGCCAAGCGCGGACTAAACCGCTGCGCCACCGGGCGGCCCCTCTTTTTGTTTTTTAATATAGATATTTACAGCTATAAAATCTCAAGAAATGCTTTAGCTGCATTCTGTAATGTTATGTTTTCATTTTCATTTGTCTCAGAATATTTTCCACCTTCTCCTGTGATTTCTTCTTCAACCCATTGGTTGTTTAAGAGTATGTTTAATTTCTACATATTTGTAAGTTTCTCAAATTTCAATTGTTAATGATTTCTAATTTCATCCATTGTGGTTATAGAGCATATTTTGTAATGTCTTCCTCATGGATGACACTTTTATTCTTCTTATTGATATAGTTGGATACAATTCTACCATTTAATTTTTGTTTCTATGTCTCGTGCTTTTTGTTTATCTTTTCCCTCTACTGCTTTTTGTGCAAGTGTTTTTTTTTTTCAGTGTAATATTTCAATTCCTTTAATATTTTTTCACTATGTTTTTGAGTTATTTTGTCAGTGGTTGCTCTAGTGCTTATCATATATATATTTACTTATGAGAATTTACTTTAAAGTTACACTACATTAATTCCAGTGAAATATAAAAATGTTGCTCCAGTATCACGCTGTCTGATTAACTAGCTGGCCTACAAGTTAGCTTACATATCTAATGAAGTTATCACTCTTCTCTGAATTGCTTTTCACCACAATCTCCATTGTTTTGAGCAGCACCATTAGGCTTTAATTTTCCCACATTCTGTTGCAAACAAAGTCAGTTCCTTTGGGAAGAGCTTCAGAGCAGTATCTTTTATAACCTGTCTCTCTTCTGGACAGAATCTCTGAGCCATGGCTTTAGAGCAGGGAACAGATACAGTAGCCCACTTCCGTCAGCATGACATCTCTGATTCAAGAGGTGGGTACTTGCTGGGGGAAAGGCAGTAGCCTCTGGTTTTCTCAGCTTATCTCTCCCAGCATGAGACCTCCACCTTACTAGAAGTTCATCAGAATCTCAGTATTCTCAAAGGGCCATGTGCAAGGTAAAGCCTCTATCCCATGAGTGAAAAAACAATGCCTCCCTTTCTTGGCCACACTCAGCAGGAACTCAGACTCTTCAATAGGTGTCTGAGAGATAGGATGAGATATGCTGATGATCTACCATTTCTCAGAAGATACTGCGGACTTATACAGGGAGATGAGGGTAGAGGGGATCCTGTGTTCTTGGCTGCATCCACCTAGAGTGGAATTTCTACCACACTAGGCTGGGAGAGGGTAAGCAGGGAGCAGAATGGGTTTAAATGCTCAAACTCTTGCTTTCTTACTGTGTTTTAGTAGATTTTCTTGATAACTGTCTCTTCATTTGCTAATGCCCTTAGGTTCATTTTCAGACTTTAAACAGTTAATGTTTTATAATTTTCATGAGTTTCACTAGCAGACAGATCAATAGAATACCTCATATTGAAATTCTGGAGTTGGATCTGCTGTCTTTAGTGTGTTTATATATTTGTTATTTATCTGCTGAGATGTTGAGATTTATCATTTATTATATCATATGACTGTTGTTATTTTGGCCCTAAAACATAATTATAAAATTTATTTTAAAGTTCTTTTCTTCTAATTCAAACATCCAAGTCATTTCAAGATCTATTTCTATTGACTTGTTTTATTTTTATTATGACTCAGATTTTCCTGTTTAACCTTGGTTTACATTTTACCACATTATTATTTGTTGGACACCAGGAGTAATAACTTGTATCAAATCAGGACTATGTAATCTTCTCTTAAACGATGCTGAATTGTATTTTGTTGGTAGTTACTTAAATGGTAGCTCCTTTTCAGCTTTTCAATCTTGGCTCTATCCTTTGTTAGTTCTAATCTATTAATCTTTTGACCTCAGTCCTGCAATGTGGCTCTAATTCTAATGTGTGATTCTTACTCCTAAGCCTTGATCTTGCATAGCTTTCAATGGAAGACCTAAGGTGCTTGATAAGATCTCCTCACCTTGATTGGGTCAGAATATCCATGTTGCAACATCTGCATGAACTCTGGTGTTTCTGTTCAGCTCTCAGCTCTTCATCAATATCTCTTCATCAGGCATCCATGTGACTCAACCCATGCAAACATAACAGCCCCCAGCCTAGGACCCACAACAAACTCTCATGCAGAATTCTACCCCTTCTCTTCTCAGTTCCCTTTTCTATGGTAACTTGATCAAATGTTCTAGCTACTTAACTGGCTTAGAATGTTGATCTCAGACTTCTCAGCCTCCCCATACTCTGCCCAAGATCTGTCACCTTGATCTATATTCTGTCACATGCCCACAGTCAAAAGACCAGTAAAAATGTTGAACTCATCTTATCTGCTTCCTCTCAGATTTCACAGTCATGTCCTACTTGTTGTTCATTGTCTGAAAAGAAAAAAATTATGTACTTTTCCAGGTATACGGTTTCTTTTTGTGTGAGGACAAATCTTGAAACAATTGCACTGCTGTGGCTAGAAGCAGATAACTATATAATTTTCCTGAAGCTAAAAGAAATAACTCTTTTCACCAACAGACTTCTTGAGATTCCTGGAAATATTTGGTGAGCAGGTCCCCAAGGAAAGACTAGGCTTTAGGCCAATGTAGATTAGTAGGGACACAAAGTCATTGTAATTTGATTAAATAAATAAATACATCCTAAGATACACTCTAAGCTTGCAAATCAAGGCATTTGCATTATACCAACTTGGACAATTTTGTGCATGGGGTTTCCGTTAACTGAGATAAGAGCTACAGGAGACAAGTCTGGTTTGGAGGAGAAGATATTGATTTCAAGTTTAAAGGATGTAGAATTTGTAGTATCTTTGGTACATACAAAAATATATGCCTATTATTCAAAGGAATGCTATAGTAAGGCATCATAGTTAATTAAGAGAACATCTGTGACAAAAGCTAAAACAGGTACCTACGATTTCAAACAGGCATATGAGATAAGATCTATGGCTGCAAGATCATTTCCAATCCTCACTGAATATTGAACTAAATGTATAGTTGTCAACATAATCCGAATTAGGTTTGTCTAAAACTGGGAAAAGATGATTTTGAGGAATCATGGGACAGTGACATTGGATGAGGTGAAGCACTGCATAGGGACTGATACCTCCAATGGGTTTATATTTAACTGGGCAACATAAGAAAGCATTTGATGGGGAGGTTGTACTGTGGCTGAGTACAAAATGTTGATACCCCTGCGTTTAGCGTCTCTTGTGAAAGTCAACATGTATCAGCAATGCACTTTAAGTTAAATAGCCATGTTCTATTTGTTGGAGGAACAAAATAACTGTAGATTCCTATTTTTTATCTCCTAAGGTCAGATGTTTCTGAGAACAGGCATCAGTGTTTCTTCCATTAGGGACTTTCAAAAATATAAATTAATGTCTTAGTATTGTGGCTTCTGTAGTGGTCTCTTGTGTTTTCGAAGATCATGAATCAATTCACCAAGACTAGAGCCCTCTCACATTGTAAACCAGTGAAATTAAGTTTGTGAATCTGAAAAGCTGAAAAATCACCCCTGGGACTGAGGAAAATGTGAGAATAAGACTGAGAAGCCATGATTCCCTATTCATCTTCCTACACACTTACACAGCCTCTGTCATCTGGGAAGGAAAAAAGGTTTTCACCATGCCGGTTAAAGGCTGTGACTGTGACCTAGATAATTCTTGAAGAATTTAAGTTGAAACACTTTCTTTAATGTCTACTGAAAGGAAAAACTAAACCTTCATTCCTTAGGATGAAATTGTGCTAAAACAAGTATATCGAAAGGGCTTGATTGAGATGAAAAAAGATTGCACTTGCAGGTAAGCTGTCTGAATGTATCTGGTCATTCTCTAAAATAGTCTTATCATGTTTAAATCACTGGGAATTGTGTGTGTGTGTGTGTGTGTGTGTGTGGTGGCGGTTTAGATAGTAACCAAACATTATTCTCAGCCATTGGAATAAACAACTTCTCCACAGGAACAAGAAAAACTTGACATTCAAGACGTATCTAATTTGGGATTATAATGCCATAAATAATTTTCTCTCTGAAAATATATTTTTTTCCTTAGTAGAGCTCTCCGTTGCTACTTAAGATAATAAATTATATAATAAATTTTAATAGTCTTAGCTTCCTGTTTTAATTAGAACAAGAACAGAGGATAAGCAGGATGATTACCTGGCTTGATGCCTACCCATTTTATAGATGTCCAATAAAATTTTTGTGAATGATTAACAATTAGTGTTAAAACAATATCATAGGAATGAAAGCTGAATAAACTTGAGCTGTTCAGCACATAAAGGTAAAGTGTCCATGTTGGCATTCCCATCATCCAAAGCTTAATGGGAAACAGGCATTGGGCTTGGTTTGTCCTACTCCTAAGAAAAGTAATTTTAAAAGAAGGAGTCTGGCTCACTATAAGGAAACACAGTTAAGAACTGTCCCCAGTAGTTTAATTTGTTGGCCTTGATTCAGTAGTGTTGTTCACTGACTAAAGAGAATGAAAGAATGCTATTTCTTCTTTGGAGATAGTCCTAACTGGGTGACCTAAAAAGGTTTCCTCTAGTACTAAGCCTATAAAAATTTAAATAGTTCAAGATTCCAATTAATTTGTTCATTCATCCATTAATTCATTCATATTTAATTTTGAATATCTACTTTATTTCTCTAATTGTGTTAGTAACTAATGGTCAGAAGTTTGGAAGATACACATTGCCCTTGCCCCCTCATAGCTTCAAGAATAGTAGGGAAGACAAGAAGTTAACAGAGGTGTCAATATCATGTGATAAGAGCTATAACTGAGGAAGGAGAGGGAGCTATGGAAGCAGACAGCAAGGGCTTTTCAGCCCTAATACGTTTCACAAGAGTCTGGAGTGTGAAGGCACCACCAGAGAAATTTCACACTCCTCAATACTTATGCCAAATATCCTGGGGCCAAAGTAAAGTTTGGACCATCAGAGAGTGAGGAAGCCAGGGTCATGTTTAGAAAGTGGGAAGAGGCAGAACAAAAAGTCCATTCTTACTGAGGCTTCTACCACCCAATTAATTTCCCTGGAGCTTACCCTAGTGTAGTAATGTATTTTCTTCACAAATGACACACTATCCATCATTATTCTCATTAGTGAATTCCTGTGAAGTAAGTTGATCTTAGATAATGAAAAGATGGAAGTTTTGGGGTTAGCTCTGCACGTGTTTTCTGGGATTTAATTGACTTGACATTTGAGATTGACCCAATCAACATTACATATATGCCTTGGAAGCTTCAAAGGATTGATGAAATCAACTTTCGCGTCTACCTGTCAAGGGAAGGAGAAAGCACATTTAGCCTTTCCGCAACTAATTTCTTAGGAAAAATGCTTACAATATAACAGAACAGCTATTTCCAGGTGGTGGTATGCGATATATCAGATATATCAAGGTAAAAAGAGTCTTTTGCTTCAAATAGCAACAAGAAATAGCGAAGTACAATGAATGCAGGTATCTTTGTTCGGCGCACACTCCTTGTATACTTTTGTTCTTATTCATGTTGACTCTATTTTGAAAAAGAATTATACCACACATTCTTATAAAATATGGCCACGGAGATCTACTTGAACACACTATTAATAATTGTGCATGGTGGAGCTGGCCCAGTGGTATAGCAATTAAGTTTGCGCCCTGTGCTTTTGGCGGTGCTGGGCTTGCAGGTTAGGATCCCCGGCACCGAAGCATGCTCCGCTTGTCAAGTCCTGCTGTGGTGGCATCCCATATAAAGTAGAGGAGGATGGGCACAGATGTTAGCCCAGGGCCAGTCTTCCTCAGCAAAAAAAGCAAGACTGGCAATGGATGTTAGCTCAGGGCTAATCCTCCTCACAAAAAATAAAAATAAAAAATGATCGTGCATGGTGGACTCCTACTTTCCCAATTTTGAAAGTTATAGGTATGTGAAATTAGGTTTGTGGCTTAGAAAGTTTACTTTACAGCTGATGACCAGACTGTTGGGGTGGGGAGAATTATACCCACACACACACCTTATATTAAGTTTGGATGAAGTTTACAATTCATTAGCCGAGGATATAGAAACAGATGATAGAGGAGATGAAATCATATTTGTACAGTTTTACTTGGCTCAACAATTTCAAAAGAGACATCAGTCAGAGATGCTATCCACACAAAGGAGGGTCAATGAGAGATTAAAGAATCATACTTATTGCCTTTTCATGTCCCTTTTACATTTTGGCTTAAATATATATACCACCTAAATCATTGTTTAAGAATATTTACAGATAACTAAGGTTTTCCTCTTCTTTTTTTCTTTTTACACCAGTTTTACTGAGATATAATTCATATAACAGAAAATTCACCAATTTTAAGTAATGTAAAATGCAACCATATCCATATCCAATTTTAAAATATTTCTGTCACTTCCAAAAGAAAACCCTAAACCCATTAAAAATCCCTCTGTTTGTCCTCTCACCCCTACTCCTAGGAAAATACAAAACTACTTTCTGTCTGTATGGATTTGCCTATTCTGAACATTTCATATAACATAATAGTTTCATTTAACATAACAGTTTCAAGTTTCATCTGCATTGTATCATATATGATTGCCTCATTCCAATTTATGGCTGAATAATATTCCATCATATGGCAATACCACATATTATTTACCCATTCATCAGTTGGTGGGCATTAGAGTTATTTTCACCTGTTGGATGATACTTCTATGAACCTCTGTGCAAACATTTTTTTGTGGACAACACATTTTTTTTTCCATTTCAATATATACCTAGGAGTCGAATTGCTGAGTTGTATACTAACTTTATAATTAACATTTTGTGGAACTGGCAAAATGTGTACCAAATTGGCACCATTTTACATTCCCATCAACAATGTTTATTGGTTCCAGTTTCTTCACATCCTTGGCAAGATCTGTTTTGTCTTTTTTATTATAACTATCCTAGTGAGTGTGGAGTGATACCTCATTGTGGTTTTGATTTGCATTTCCTTAATGACTAATGATAGTGAGCATATTTTCATGTGATTATTAGACATTTGTATATCTTCTTTGCAGAAATGTCTATACAAATCTTTGCCTATTTTTAACTTGGCTATTTATTTATTGTTGAGTCGTAAGAATTTTTTATACATGCTATATACAAGAGGCTTATCAGATATATGATTTGCAAATATTTTCTCCCATTCTATGAGTTGTCTTCCTACATTCTTGATGTATCATTTGCAGCATGAAAGTGTGTAATTTTGTTGCAGAACAATTTATCTATTTTTCTTTTGCCAATTGTGTTTGTGGTGTCACATGTAAGAACCAATGCTTGTCTAAGGTCACAAAGATCCGTTCCAATGTTTTCTTGTAATTTTTCTTTTTTTTCAGTTTTAGCTGTTATAGTTAAATTGATCCAAAAGTTTAGGGTTTGTTTCTGGACTCTCAATTCTATTCTGCTGATCTATATGGCTATTCTTAAGCCAGCATGACACTGTCTTGATCACTGTGGCTTTGTAAGTTTTGAAATAGGATGTATGAGTCCTCCGAGTATATTTTTCTTTTTCAAGATAAATTTGGCTCTTCTAGATAGCTTGTATTTCCATATGAATGTTAGAATTCATTTGTTGCTTTATGCCAAAAAGCCAGATGGGTGTTTTGGATACAGATTGCATTGAATCTGCAGATCAATTTTAGGTTTAGCTCCATCTCAACAATGCTAAGGCTTCCAATCTGTGAAAATAGGATGTATTTCCATTTAGTTAATTCTTCTTTAATTTCTGAACGTTTTGTAGTTTTCAGCACTTCTTTATTAGTTTTATTTCTAAGTATTGCGTATTATTCTTTTTGATGCTATTCTAAATGGAATTGCTTATTGGATTTTCACATTGTTTTTTTTCTTGTGTATAGAAATACAGTTGATTTCTGTGTATTGAGCTTGTATCCTGCATCTTTACTTAACTTGCTTATTAGTTCTAAGTGTGTGTGTGTGTGTTTTAATGAACTCTACCTACAAAATCATGCCATCTACGGAATAGAGATAATTTTATTTCTTCCTTTCCAATCTGGATTCCAATTATTTATCTTTCTTAGTTACCTTAGAATATCCTGTACAATGTAAAAAAAGAAGTGGTGAAATCAGATATTCTAACACTGTTTCTAATCTTAGGGAAAAATATTCATTCTTTCACCATTAAGTACAATGTTAGCTGTGGTTTTTCCCTAGATGCCTTGTATAAAGTTGAAAGAATTCCCTTTTATTGCTAGTTTGTTAGTATTTTTATCATGAATAAATGTTGGATTTTTAGAAATAATTTTTCTTCTTCTATTGAGATAATCATTTAGTTTTTGTTTTTATTCTATTGGTATTGTATATTACATTAATTGATTTTCAGATATTAAATCAATGTTATATTCCTGGGAGAAATCCCTCTTGTTCATGGTATATAATACTTTAATATATTGTTACATTTATTTTTAAAATTATTTTATTTAGATGGTTTGCATCTATTTTCATACAGGGTGTTTGCTTGTTTTCTTTTTTTGTGCTATTTTCGGTATCAGGTTAGTCCGTCCTTGAAGAAAGAGTTCAGATATTTCTTAGTTAAAAGTTCTAAGCAATTCACCAGTGAAGTCAGCTGGTATTTGGCTTTATTTTGGGACAGTTTTTAAATTCCTAATTTAATATCTTTACCTCTTGTATATCTATCTAAAGTTTATGATTCTTCCTGAGTCCGTTCAGGTAGATTTTGTCCTTCTAGGTATTTTTCCATTCCATATAACTTACCTAATTTTTTGGAAAATAATTGCTTGTAATATTACCTTATAAATCCTTTTATATTTCTAAGATTAGTAAAATACTCTCTTTCTTTTGTGATGTTAGTAACTTTAATCTTCTATCTTTTTCTTTGTCAGTTGAGGTAATGGTTCATCCATTTTGTTTATAAAAAGAAACAACTTTTTATTTCACCGATTTTCTTGATTGATTTTCTAAATCCGTCTTATTTCTTCTGTGGTTTTTCCTATTTCTTTCTTTATCCTTGCTTTGTATTTATTTCCTCTAATTCTTCCTAAGGTGGAAGATTTAGTTGTTAATTTGAAATATATATATATATTTAATACAGGTGTTAATAGCTATAAATTCCCCTCTATGTATAGTTTTAGCTGCATCCCATAGGTATTGGTTCATTTTCAGTTGTCTCAAAGTGTTTTCTAATTTTCCTTCTGATTTTTTATGTGTCCAATTAGTTCTTCAGGAGTGTGTTGTTAATATCCATATCATATACATTATCTATCATCTTTATATATAGATATACATATACACATAGTTTGCAAGATTTTCTCTTTTTCCTTTTGGTATTCAGCTTTGATTCTGATGTGTCTTTGTGTGGATGTCTTTGGTTTTACGCTACTTGAAAATCGTTGAGCTTCTGAGATGTGTCTATTATTATTTCTCATCAAATCTGAGAAGCTTTCAGACACTACTTGTTCAAATATTCTTTCTGCCCTTTCTCCCTCTCCTCCTCTTTTGAAATTCCCATTATGCATATGATAATATATTTTATAGTGTTCCATAGATCTGTCATGCTGTATTTATTTTTTTCCATTCTGTTCCGCAGACTGCCTAATCACAATTGACCAAACTTCAGATTCACTCATTCTTCTGTTTGCCTGTTCAACTCTGTTCAAACCCTCTAGTAAATTTTTCATTTCAGTTATTATCATTTTCACCTACCTAATTTCTCTTTGGTTCCTTTTTATAATTTACATCTTTTATTGATAGTCTGTATTTGTTGAGACACCATTCTCCTGGTTTCCTTCACTTCTTTGCCCATGAAGTCTTTTAGCTCTTTTAATATAATTAAGTTAGTTGATTTAAAATCTATATCTAGTAAGTCTGATAACTGTACTTCCTCAGGGACAGTTTCTTTTTTTGTGTGTAAATGGATCATATTTTCTTGTTTCTTTTCATGCCTCATTTTTTTTGAAAACTGGATATTTTGAATATTATAATGTGATAACTCTGAAAATAGGATTCTTGCCCTTATCGGGTTTCCTGTTGTTGCTTGCTGTGAGCTGTAGTTGTTTGTTTAATGACGTTTCTAAGTTATTTTTGTAAAGACATTCTTTGTCATGTGTGGTTTCTAAAATCTCTGTCCCTTTTGCTTAGTGATTAAGTAGTGGGTTGAGAGAGATTTCCTAAATGCCTGAAGCCAAAAAAAAAAAAACAAAAAAAGAGAGAGAGAGAAAGAGAAAAGGAAAAGAAGAGAAAAGAGAAAAAAAAAAAGACTCTCCAATTATTTTCACATTGGCTTTGTGTTGGGGCACCTTCAAATTCCTTCAATGCTTAGCCAGGCCTTTTCCCTCAGCCCTGTCCTTCACTTTGTGCTTGCATTGAGCCTGAAAATCAGCTGGAGGTTAAGCTTAGTCTCTTCTCAGGTCTTTTAAGAACATGCTTCCTGCCCTGGCCGTGCATATAGGCTTCTAGATACCTCATATATGTGGTAAGTTTTCAAAGCCCTTATTCACCGGAGTATCTCATTCTTTTCCTCCCAGGCTTTAGCTCTCTATTATTTGCCCCAACTGTTATTTTTTGCCCCAAGAGGCAGCAGCTTGTTCATTTGCTTTTCCGTGTTATTGAGAAATGCCCTCCGTGTAGCCATGTTTTGCCCCGAGAGAGTTCTGATTTAGGTGAAATAAAGGCAACCTTTTATATCATTCCCTAAGGGAGACCCTAGACATGTCAAAACAGAATATCTTGAGAACAAAGTCAGCTCTGCTCCCTCCAGAATCATGGACACACAACCGGGAATGGAGCTGCTTGGAACTCAAGCTGCAGTCTCCAAGACGGCCTCAGAGACAGGGAGCAGGTCAGGCAAGAGCAAGGTAAAGTGCCCCAAAGTTCTCCTATCATGTTTCAGTTACTTTACTCTTGACTCAGTGAAGAGTCAAGTACTCTTGGTTGCTGTAAATTTTTGACTATTTCCCAATATTTTGACTTTTTCCCAAAGTTCTGTCAAACTTGATTCTGAGAGTTTTTGCCCATTTTCTGCCCTGTGGAGGGATGGGCCCTTGGACTTCCCTTCTGTACCATTTTTACTCAGAGATTGTTCTCAAGTCCCATTGTGCCCGTGAGGCTTTTGCCCTTTGTTGATCGATTTGTGTGTTGCTTGGGCAAGGCTTCACGTCTTACTCTGATTGTTCCTGAGTGGGTGCAGCCCAGTACATGCCCAGAGCCTCCTGACCCCCGGATTGTGTGTTGTCCTAGAAGGGCTCTTTATGGCTGCACCCCTGATTCTCTCTTTTATCCTTCTGACTTCTCTGATTTTTTGCTAGTTGTTAGGAATACCATGAAGCTGCCAGTCCCCTGTTCGTTGAATTCTACTAAGATCTCCGTTGTTTTTAGCAATTCTCTTAGGCATGCAGTTCTCCATAGTCTGTTCCAAATATAGTCAGTCCTTTCGAGGAGATACTGATCTCTCCATCCTTAAAGCCTGCCTCTCCCCCTAGGCACAACCCCTGCAAAACTGCACCAGAGCTGTGGGCAGAGGCATCAGCCTTCTTCTCCCTGCTCTATGAGCTGAAGCTGGGTCATGATGGTATTCTTTGTTATCCTTGGTTTGCCCCTCCCAGCCTGGAGCCTCTGCCCTACATGCAGACTAGGGGGAGTGTGATCAGAATCCCAAGATTCTCAGATGCCACACCTAAGCTAGTTTCCACGCCAGGAGTGGGAGCTACATGGGGTGAAGGAGCCATAGTCCTCTCAGCTATTCCCACCAATACAGAGTTTCTGCTTCATGAGGCTGTGGGTGATGAGAAAACCCAGAAGATTGCCCTGTCTAGTGTGAAAACATAGCCCTAGACTGTGAGCTGAGGAGAGATGGAGTCCTCACATTCTGGCCATATCCACCCAGTACACAGCTTCTGGTATATACCGTCCATTACCTGCAGCTTGGAGGGCTGGAAGTAGGAGCAGTTTTTGGTGTACACATCACAGACTCTTTTTGTCCTTATTGGGATTTATTAGATTTTCTTGAATAAATATACTTGCTGTATACCCTTAGGACAATTTCTAGAGAATTTAAATGGTTTTGATTTTGTTTATATGTTTGTTTTTTTTCTTTTTAATACATTTCTCTATGTAATTGGTTGTTTTGCTGGGAATAGGGTTCACTGAGCTACTCACTCAGTCTTTCTGGGAGTCCACACCCATACACACTTTTTAACGTGACTCTCCTCTTTCTTGATTCACAGTCAGCACAAGGATGGAGGTTTTGAAATAGAAGGAGGAGGACTTAAGGAAGTGAGTCTAGAAGGCTCTTTATCAAGGCAACTTTGAGAGGTAATTTCTCAAGGTGACCTTGGGCTCTTTAGTAACCCAGAATGGCATTTCCCCACAGTGATCAAGCACTGGCTATTTACCTACTGCTATAGATATATATTTTGGCATCACCTACTATATATTTACTCTTTAAAAAAATAATAGCTCAATTTTCTTTTGGGTATCCATTCATCCTCCATTCTTCATTCATGGACTTTCCATGAGGAAGAGCTCATCCATGATAGTAATAATGACTTATACCTATTCAAAACACCCTTGTACCAGGTGTACTAGGCAACTTCCATGAATCAAACACATGATTTTTATAGAACAACCAATGAATCAGGCACTATTATTATTCACTCTTTATAAATGCAAACTGGAAACAAAAGATTTAATAACATCTTCAAGTCAACATTATTATCAAGGTCATAAAGATATCATAGGTTATCAAGATATCAAGTTTTATCAAGATATCAAAGTTAACAAGGGAATCAGAGTTCAAGTCAGGCAGCAGGATCCTAGAGACTAAACCATGGGCTAACCATTCAGAACCTTTCTTTTCCTTAGAGATTAGGAATAAGCTTATGTGCAAATCAAACCAATGGGGCCAATAGATGTTTGGCTTTCAGAAAAAGAGATTCACTCTTCCCATATGGACTTGAATCTCTGAACACGTTAGAACTCTTCTTTACATCTATTTACTATGTAGTTGAAGAGACTAAGGCTACAGCAAGGAAGACAGCTAAAAGTTGGAACTTACTTGAGACTTTTTGCCACTATTTGAACTATGTATCCAGCTGCATTTCAATCCATGAATAACTCACCAATTGAAAGTTATATAAGCCAGTACATTCACACCAGTTTTTTCTGTTTCTTGAGTGTCTTAACTGACATGTCACCAGGTTCACAGATTCCAAAGTTCAATGAGATGCCTTTAAAAACAGCATCTTGGAACATTTCACCATCACTGAAAACACAATACTTCAAAAATTATATTTTGACAACATTGTCACTTCCCTCTGAAGAAAAAAAAAAGTATATGTGTGTATTTGGGTGTGAGTGTGTGTTTATATACAAATGTTCACTCAGTCATGATTTCTGTTTCCTGTCGTCTTAATAAGAGAAAACGTATGCATGCATGGATATGTCTGTGTGTCTGTTTATACGCAAACATAGATTTTATTATGGTTCTTGTTTGTTTTCTCATATTGGCAAAAAAATAAAGTTCAGATTCATGATATTGCTTGTGAACACTAGCACTCCTCCCACGCAACCAAGAAATGCATCTTTTCTGAATGATCTACAAAGTTAATGAGGCCCATTAATATGAGTTGAAAGACTGATATTCTCAGTTTTATTATGTAAAATAAAATTATTACATAAAGTGGAGTTCATAAATAGAATGTGTTTTCTTATTTATCCAACACTAGAAAAACACGACTAGCAAAGTTGGAATACACCCTGGAGTTATTTGCTTATCCTGTCATGGAACATTTAATTTAAAGGTCTGTGTCACTCAGAGAGAGAGACTTCCATGTTTGCTCTGTTTGACTTCTGCTATGTCTCTCCTAATCTTGACAACAAGAACAAGACTGTAGGCAGATCAAAATAAAATGTGTATCATTCATCACGCTGGTTGCCTGGAACTACAGAAACAAGGAACGATCAATTATGGTCTCTGATTCCTCCATCGCAGCCACCTCTTTCCCTCTATGCAGTCTAGTAAGAACACAAACATGTTCACAACAATATGATGAACATTTTAATAGAGACATGAGCAAAGTATTACCCATCTTTGCATAGCCCACAATGCCTCTTTCAGAGCCTTTTACAAAGGAGGAACTCACTGAATGCTGGTTGAATTAATATTTGTAAAATGCAGTGGGTCGCTTCACAATTCAGGTAACAGTCCATTACTTTGATAGACCTAATTCTATGTTTAAAGACTTCATTTGGAGTAAGATCTATCTGTTTATCTACCTATCTTTCTATCTATCTATCTATGTATCCATCCATCCATCCATCTCTCTATCTGCATCTGTATGTTTATCAACATCTGGATCTACATATCTTAACTTGGAAGGTTATTTTCTCTTTAACTTTGCTGTAGAGCAAATGCTTTCTCTTATCTTTGTATCTCAATCAAAATCTATAATGGAATCATCACAGCAACCATGTACCATTTGCTTTTCCTCCAGCAGGTAAACTAATATGTGTGTGTGTTTGTGTGTGTGTGTGTATGTGTGTGTGTGTGTGTGTGTGTAATCCAAATAGTTCCATTACATTTACATTCCTATATTTTATCACCTAATTGTCAGAAAATTCTACCTAGGTCTTATATTTATTCTGTTGTGTCAAGGACAGTCTTATAATTTAACAGATATTGAATGACAATCCAAATGCTTTTTATTATGATTCAGGTGGTTCCACTCTTGGCCTCACCCAGGGATAGCACAGACCTTCAGATACAAGACCCTTCATCTTTACCACTGTAGTAACTCAAAGGGGTATTATTACCCACCGGGGACATGGCATAAGAGAACTTCTGGTTCCAAAGTTCAGAGTCAATTAGATTTCTAAACTTGGAATCAAGAAGAAAGAACATAATATCAGCTTCACAAACACAAAAGGATTATCACCTATTGGAAATATACTTGACAGGATGTCAGCTCATATACAGTCTAGTCTTAATCCTAGCACTGATTCACTAGTGACCATATGCAAGTCACTATGTCCCCTAACCAAAGGACATTGGGCCAGTGGCCTAAGAATCTGCTGTTTGAATCCTCCATTTATTCGCAGAAGGGGACAAATGATCTTGAAGGTCCTTTCCCCATATTTTGATATTCCAATTCCTAATAACCTCAGTTGTAAAATGCTGATATATTTTCTGCTTCGTTGGTTGTGCACAGATTTGTTTCAAGATTCAAATAAGATGATGAATGTGAAATTACTCTAAGAACCATAAAAATAGGCTTTGCTTTTCTGATTATAAATTGATAACAAAAATAATCATTAAAAGAATGAATAAAGGTATTATGATTCTCTGTGTCTCTAAATTCTGTTACAGCAAAGATTTCCAAGATAATGCAATAAAGTGCTATAACTACACAGCACTTAATGCATTACGCCAAGTCATTGAGTCAAGTGGAGCCCACGCCCAATTTTGCTTGTTTGTGTATTCAGGCTTGGGCTGATGTCTGTAGGAATTTCTATCCATATGTTAGGCAATGGCCTGGAGTAAAACATGCTCAGGATCAGGGTTCTTTGCCAGGTTAGGCTGCTGTAATGCTTTCTAGAACAGCTGGAATATGTTTTCCAAGAGTACACAATAGCACCTAAATAGCTGTCTTGCTGTGATTTAGGGATTTTAAATTCATTCCCACGTTTAATTCATCATACAACGCTGTTCTGACATTTTAATATGCAGTTTTTTAAAAAAATGATGCCTATTTCTTGCAAGTTGCGTTTTCCATTTTGGCATATCATTTGATGGATCTCAATAACAAAACCAGCACTTGGATTCCTTTCAGAGGAAGAAAGGGCAACAAAGTGAGCAAAATGGACAGCAAGGATTGAGGATCCAGTGGCAGCATACCAACAACCCACAAGGGAAGGGAAAAGGTGAGTATGCTAGGATACAAAATGAAAAAAATAAATTCACAAAACCAAATTTGAAATCCTAGCTCCTCTAATCTATTGGATATCTATGTAAGTTGAGATTGAAAATAACTGAAATACTGACTAACTTAGCTTAAATTAAGAGGGACTTATTTATTTTAATAAAACTAGAAGATCCAAATAGGCTACCCAGGGATTGAATGGTGTAGTCCAGGACCCTAACTTTTCCAATCTTTCTGTTCCATCAGCCTAGGAGTGATGGCTTTACATCTTTATGACTCTCACCTTACAGTTCCATGAGGTTGCTAAAGATGTTTGCTGTACCTCTGAATATATCCATTTTCTATAGCAGGAAGGAGGAAGTATGGCAAGAGGGCAACACAATTTATAGTATGAAGAGGTATCTTTTTATATCAGAAAAGAAGTTCTCCCTAGCTAATTTATTCTTATTTCTTATTAGCTAGAACTGGATAAGATATGTGTCTTTAGACCAAACTGGTCAAAAGAATCTACTTTCTAAAAAGAGTACATATGAATGATTCTTTGGAGTGAGGAACAGAAATCTGTTTTCAGCAGTTCTCCAAGTGATTCTGATGCCCACTAGTTGAAGAACCACTAATACATGATTGCAGGTTGGGTAGGGTCCATCATTCCCAGGTCAAGAACACTTCACTTATGACCTAAATAAACCAGGAGTGTGACAACAAACAAGAAATGGGGGTGGAGAGATGTTGGCTACTGAGAACCCAAATCCAAAGTACTCTTAGAAATGCATCTATCTTTAGCTTTCAGTCATTTTTCTACTATCAGTTAATGTGGGATGAATTTCACCTATATAACATTATAAAAGCAAGTAGAAATAACACTGTGGCAGTATCCTCAATATTAACATTGATGATGAAATAAGAAACAACAAACAAACAAGCAAAGAAACAATCCTGACTTGCTACTACCAATGAGGGTGAGGATTGGAAAGGGAAAGTAAGAGACTATGTTTAAAAGATGGTATACAGGAAGTGTTGTTATGGCATCCAAGATTTGTTGCTGTCATTGAATAAGGAATGCATCCTTCAGCCTAGACAACATTCAGACTGTGTCTCTACTCTGCTACAGCACAACACATATTGTGAATCAACCCACAATCAAGATAAAGCAATTAAATTATAGAGAGAAGCCTTTTCTTGAATGAATAGCTGGAGGAAAGCATTTTGCTAAATTAATTGAAGAAGCAAATGTCCACAGAAATCAGTGGATTAAATGCCAGATTCAAAGGGGACATTTACAAATTGCAGAAGAGGTTAAGAATAAATTTCCAATAGGAATAATGGCTTTTAAAAATAACCACTAACAACACAGATGATATGGGAAAAGAAAGTCATGGGGCACAAAAAGATGACAGAAGAACGTGGACAAAGGACTTGAGACCACACTGTGCCTTTGTTGGCCATGTTGTTCAAAAATTCCCACTAGTCCTTTAGTGAGGAGGAATTAAGCTTTAATATCAAAATAAATTGTATAATATTAAAATTGTGAATTTTATAATTATACAACATTAAGTGCGTAGTAAATTCTGTCTCATTCTCATTCTGAAGTGTAAGTTAAGTCATTCTCAATTTATGACTTCGTTATCTCTACAATGCCATGAATTAAAGAATTCCTCCAGACAGCACAGGTACCAACAGTGAAAGAAGCATATGTGAATACTAAGTCAAAATCCAGGTGCCCAGAAGGGGTAAACAAAGAGGAACACAGCCCCTCCACCCCCAACAAAATGTTGTTTCAACAAGGATTATTTGTGACTGGATTTGCCATATGTACAGAAGCACTTAGTCAATTTTAAAACAGTACATGAGAGATAAATGATTAATATTATTTTAAAACACCAGAAATGCTAGCATAGAGAGCAAAGGGAATGTATTTGTGGTCTTTCATGACTTAAAAAAATCCCCATGGATAGGTGTCTTTCTAATTATTTTAGTCAGAAAGATAGTTTACACCTGATCAGCTTGGTAACTAGCAGGAAAAGAAATCCTTAGACTCTGTGATACTGGGTCTATTTTGTGCCTGACCAGGCTAATTTGTCAAGGACAATCAATTTGGTCACTGAAGAGAAACAGGGCATGTCTAAGAATGACTCAAAATATATTTGTACTTCAGAGCTTAAACCTGTCAAATGGAATATTCTTTATAGTCAACTCATGTTGCTCTGACTTAAATTCTTTCCACAGTGGAACAAAAGTATTGTAATTTTGAAAATGGCATTTTAAGTGAAGCTATTTATTTATACTTTACACTATATTATTGTGTTTGGAAACCAAAAAGAATCATGTGATATAAAAAGGAATGCAATAGGTTTTCTGTGAAAAAAAAATGCATTGAATACAATTCACTTTTATGGATAGAAGTATGGAATTCTGAATTGTACAAATAGGTGCAAAGCGCAGGAGCAAGTTACAGTGGAAAAAGCATCAACCTCCATAGAGTTCCCAAAGTCATAATTATGGTGATTTCAAGGTCATTACACTATGACCTAGAGGGAGCTCCTTTTTCATTGCTAAATGAGAAGACTGGACCCACATAACCTCTTTCTCAATTCTGCCAGATTTGAGTTCATGAATTGTATTTTTGAAAATACATGTGAATTGGTGTATGTTTTAAAATATATTTATTTTCTTATAATAAGTTTCTATGAGGAGTGAAACAAAAGGTTATTTAAAATACATATATTAGCATCCTAGCAAGAAGCAGATGGAACACAGAAATCACAAGATTTGAGAACATCTTAATAAAGGCACTATTTAAACATATGTAGAAAAATTTAAATTATATCACAAAGGATAGTGCATCACCCCAAGGTTTTAACCACCCTTAAGTACAAAGAGATAACTGAAAAGAAGGAGTTAAGGGAACTTCAAAGGAGAATGTCCTATATTAAAGGTAACCGTGAGAGGAGCTTTCATTTAATTTGGAAACAACCAGTCAGAGTGATTCTTCAGAGAGGGAATAAATACTCTGATCTCACCTTCTTCCTCTCTCCCTCAATCTTCTGTCTGGGCTCCCAATGGGCCAAAGCCAATGGGAAGCCAGAGTACAAAGGAGCTCCGTTGGTAAACTCCACACCTGTCAGTTTCATTGCTGGTGGAGTGAGTGGGGGGAAGCACAGAGCAGACTGGGAAAGAACGGGCAGTACATTTGGAGGGGCAAAAAGGAAGATATCCTGCTCCATTGGTTTTGTTTGCATTTAAATAAAATTATTGGACTATATCCCAACAGATCACTGATATACTGAATTACTGTTTACTTTTCTACGAATTGTCTTTGTGTATAGATTAATCTATAAGATACTAGTTTACTTTGATGAATAAAGAGATATATTCATATTATCCCAATCTCATTAGTTTCAAAAAATTAAAAACTACTATGAATGCACATATAAGATCTTCCCTGGAGTCTCCTTTAGACCCAATACCTACATCATGCTTGGACATGCACACACAAACATGCGTACATCACATATACAGATCACATACATACACATACACTTGAAATAATCACTTCAAATTCTGTGACTTTAATAATAATAGGTACTAATGATTACACATTCACTGTATAGAAATCTACATAGGAAACTGCCTAAGAGCATAGGGTGTCGATTCAGATAACCTGGATCTAATTCTAGTTTTACCACTTACTACCTGTGTGTTCTTGGTCAAGTTACTCAACATCTCCAAGCCTCAGTTACCTTATGTGTAAATTGGGCATTTTGATAATCCTAATTGATTTTGGGTAAAGGAAGGAATGATATGAAATAACATAGGTAAAAAGACTAGCATCATTCAGTTTAAGGGATGCTAGATTAGTTTGCAGTACTAGTGACAGTACTTTTCTTTCTATTCACTCTACCCCTCCTACTTGTACCACTATTGTTACCACAACTTTGTGTGAGGAAAGTAGCTAAAAGTTTTGGACACGTGTGTTGACTTGACCTCTGTCGTTATAAACACTTACTTAAAAGCCAGGTAAGACAAATGTCACTCTCTCCCTGTTTAATTTTACTGAAATCTAGTATGAAGTTAAAATGGAATAATATGGGAGTTCCACATATTGCTCTCCAAATGAAAATGTAGCTGCTTAGAATAGGTCATACCAACTAAAACAGTTTCCTTTATATACTGTGTGCCTTAAACATTGAAGAAAAATATACCTCCATGGGTCATATTTTACATTCATTTGTCTGCTTACTTGAAACTCCCAAGGTGATCTAAGCAGGAGTATAGTCATACATCACTTAATGAAAAGAGTACACTCTGAGCAATGTGCCGTGATATGATTTCATCTTTGTGAGAACATTATAGAGTGTACTTACACAAACCTATATAGTATAGCCTAATACACACCTAGGCTATATGGTACTGATCTTGTGGGACCACTGTTGTACATGCAGTCTGTCCTTGACCAAAACGTTATGGGCGTATGCTTGCGTTGAGTAAAACTGGGATCAATACCTCTTTCACCAAGGAACATTTTATCTTGTTTTTATTCTAGAATGATAGAGAATACAAGAAATATTGATGAAGTACAAGATTTGAGATTTCTCCTTTGGAAATAAAGCCAAATAAAACACGAGTGACAAATTCTATATCATTCAATGTAATAGATGACATTGACTATCTAATTACAGAGCAGAGAAAGATTTGAGTCCTGAATTTCTGTTCTAGCTTAATGAACTGGAAGTTCATGTTTAAATGGTAACTGAGGTCATATAGATTTATCTACACATATATTTGAAATATGGAGATAGCCCAGTGCAACAGATCTTGACATGATGTCTAATTCAATTATGGAAAAAACTATTTTTCCTCTCCCCACTTCCTCTGCAAAATCTATTTATGAGGAAAAGGAACTAACAATTGAGTGCCTTACACATATATATCAAGCACAATGATAACGACTATATATAAAATTTTGCTTGCAAGGATTTAAATGAATAGGTGAGGGAGGTACCAATATAAATGGTGTCGTTAATGTGTGTCTCAGTGAATATTATGAACAGTAACCAATATGACTGGAGACGCTTTTTGGAATCCAAGAGCTTTACAAGTTTAAGATGCAATAATCATTAATCCCCTTGGGAAACAGAGTAGAAGCTTAACCAAATAGCCTAGGTTCGTCTCATTCAGTCTGCAGTTGAGACAAAAATAAGGAAACCTGGATTCTCACCCCTTCAATTCTTTTACCCCTCCTTAAAAGGAGGCCTTTCAAAGACTATTTAAATAACCTACATTTCCTCTATGATATAAACACTACTGCATTCATTAGAGGGTCACAGGATCTGTATCAGACACACATGGGTTCAAACCCAAGTTCTACTGCTCAGTAGTTGTAGGAACAAAGTTGACTGAATTAAACTCTCTGCATCTGTTTCTAATCTACGAGCAGGGATGAAGCTACAGAGAATATTTGAGAAATTCAGCAAATAACAAGAAATATTGCAATCATATCTAGCATTGTATATTTCAGAACTATTTCCAAAAAAAAAAATCTCTAAAGGTAAGGTCAATGTCTGGATCCACCAAGATGGAGTGGCCCCTTCCTCCTTGGTCTTTTCCCTTCCAATTAAAGACTCTGGGAATAACATAAAATCCAAGAATAGACAAACTCTGAAAGGTGGAAAGAAGGTTGGTTACCTAAGGAGCTTGAGGCTTGAACTACACTGCAGCAGATCTCCTGGGTTTCTTTATTGCCCCCCATATATCCACACAAGGAGTTGCAGAAGACTCCAACCCTGAAATGCTAATAGGCACAGACAGGAGTTCTAAACAAAAGCCATTTTCCCCTCAGCCATAGGATGGGGGAAAGGTTCTTTCTTACCAAAAGAACACCTTTTTTGGCAATACACGCTCAGCTACAGCCAAATACCAATGGAAAACCTATAATTGGGACCAAATGTGGTGTTGATTTTTTCACCCCACCCACCCCACCCTGCAGAAAATGGCAGCAGTGCTTCTATTTCCCAACCCAGTGGTGTCAGCACACCAAGCACAGATATGATCTTCCATCCCTTGTCCACCAGGATCAGGTGGTGGTATTCCAATTCCTCTGCTGAGATAGTGACAGTGAGTCTGAGTAGGGAGATGATCTTCCGTCCCCACATGGTGGAATCAGACAGTACCCTGCTTTCATTGCCAGGGTGGTGACACTGTGGTACAGTGGAGGGCTGACCCACATCATCATCATCAACAAATCTGAAAGAGATGGTGTGAGTAAGGGATAGTAAGCACCCTGCTTTCCCCTCTCCTTAGTGTCAGTGGGCCCAGTGGGCAGCTGAGTCTCCACACCTATACAACATCAACAAGATAAAACAATGATGGAAGATATGGCTATTTTCCACTTCTCTTTCACTCTCCCACTTCTGATGTCAGTGGGTCCCAGCAGGGCTGAGCTTCTTTCACCACTCTGCAGTAGAAGTGGCATGAGTCAGCCCTCCATGTTACTTTACCTGGTGACAGGGGGCCTAGTGTGCTTACATCCTCACTCAGAGGAAATAAGATGGTACAAGTCAGTGCTCCAGTATCACTGGGAAGGTGTCAATAGGATGAGGGGTAGCTGAAATTCCACACCACCCATCTGCAATAAGGCAGTGTGAGTCAGTGCCCACTTTTGTTGGGATCAACTTGGAGGGGTCCAATAAGAAGTGGAACATAAATACCTATCTATCCCTCACATCATGCCTCAAAAAGGACTGTTTAAACATAATATTATATAGAATCCAGAGCCTCATAATATGAAATAAAAACTGTCCAAGATACAATCAAAAATCACACAGCATACCAAGAACCAGCATAATCGCAACAGGAATGAGAAAACACAATCAATAGACACCAATACTAAGATGAATCAGATGTTGAAATTATCTGACAAAGATTTTGTTTATTTTTCTAGCTTTATTGATAAACTTATACAATGTTACATCAGTTATAAGATGTACAATGTGATGACTTGATACACATATATTGTGAAGTGTTTATTTTAATGCTGTTATCATAAAAATGCTTAAATGACAATTTTGAATTATCTTTGAACAAATAAAAACATAAATCTCAGTAAATTATGAAAGTTATAAAAAGGAAAGAATTAACTAGAAATTATAGAAATAAAAATACAGTAATTGAACTAAAGAAATTCATTGGATAGGCTCAATAGTAGAGTCGAGATGAAAGAGGATAGAATCCATGATTTGGAAGACATAACAATAGAATTTACCCAACTAAACAATGAAGTGATACCGACTGATAAAAAAGTGAAATAAATCTTGGGAATCTGTTGGACAATAACAAGAAATCCAATACGTGTATCATTAGGAGTCCCATTAGGAGAGGAAAAAGAAAGTGGGGCTGAAAGAGTCTTTGATAAAATAATGGCTAAAAAATTCCAAATTTGGCAAAGGACATAAACCTGCAGATTCAAGGAGCAGAATGAACCCCAAATGGGTTAAACCCAAAGAAATTCATGCTGTTATATCATAACTAAACTTCTGAAAACTAAACACCAATAATAATTCCTGGAAGCAGCAAGAGAGAAAGACACATTACTAAAGGTGAACACCAATTTGAATAACAGATTTCTCCTTTGAAACCATGAAGATCAGAAAGGAGTAGCACAATATTTTTCAAGTAATGAAAATTCTATCTACATTTAAAATATCTTTCACAAATGAAGGAGAAATAAAGATATTCCCAAACAAGTGAAAACTAAGAATGTTTTGTAATCAAATCTACCTTTAAAGAATGACTGAAGGAAGGTTTTTTCTAAATAAAAAGGGATGATAAAGAATAAGTCTCAGGGTTTCGGGTAGAAAAGAAAAACATCACATTAAGTATGTGTTGTATAGAAATTATACCTCAATAACACTGTTAAAGAAAAAACCAGTAACAACAAAAACAAGCCTCACCATGACTTGAGCTTTGGAAAGCTTTTGGGTAAATATCCAATTGAAATCAGGATCTCAAAGAGATATTAGCACTCCCATGTCCATTACAGCACTATTCACAATAACCAAGTGTGGAAATAATGTAAATGTCCACCGACAGATGAATGGATAAAGAAAATTTGGTATATGCATTAAAAAAAAAGGAATGAACTGATTACACAAGACATTAGATGAATCCCTAGACAATTATGGAAAAATGAATGGAAAAAAGTGAAAAAAACAATTCCAAAAGGTTATATTCTGTCCAAATCAATTTATATAAAAAATTTTAATTGTCAATGCAAATAATCCATAGTCAATCTATAAATCAAAATTACAGTGAGTTTATTATGAGCCAAATCTAAGGACTAGCCCAGGGCCTTCCTTCCCCAAGGAAGGAATTGCACTGAAGAAGTGGGGTGTACAGAGTGGTTATATACCATCTTGGAACAAAGAGCATACATGATAGAAATGCCCCTTTTACAATATTCATGAGATTGCTTTGCTGGCACAACAGATCAGTGAACACAGCAGGTCAGTAATCACAAGGTGAGCACAGCAGGTCAGTAATTAATACTTAGTTTGGGGAGAAATGCTTATCCTTAAGGAAATGACAATATGGAGGAAGTTACATCCCTATCTCTAAGGGCATCATTCTTGTCTTTGGGACGTAGTAAATATTTAAAGCAGAGGTACAATGCATAGCCAACAGGCCATGTCAGGTCCTTTTGGAAAAACAAGTTTACGCTGAATTAGTTTTAAGCCAAACAGCTTCCTCATATACTCCAATATATCCTATTGCTTTTCATTTATTTATCATAATGACAAAATTATAGAATTGGAGATGAGTTTAGTGGTTGTCAGGGATGGGGTGGGGGCATTGAGGGAGGTAGGTTTGTCTATAAAAGGACAACACCAGGAATCCTTGTAGTGAAGAAAATGGTCTGTATTTTGACTGCATCAATGTCAGTACTCCTGTTTGTGATACTGTAGTACACTTTTTTAGGTTGTTACCATTGGAGGAAATTGGGTAAAGGATACACAGGATCTCTCTGTGTTATTTCTAGCAATTACATGTGAGTCTACAGTTAAGTCAACATAAAATTAATTAAAAGAAAAAGGTTTTGGCTATGAGACTCACAAAACTTGGCCAGTGCTCTGCCAGCCCTTGACTCCTTGCTTGGAGGAATTTGTAGAAATATCAGCAAATAATTAAATATATTAAAAACAAAAGGATCAAGATATGCAGATGTGCATATAGATATCTCTTGTGAGTACTTTTTATGTTGTGACAGAGGTAGTATCACAAAAGGTATCTTGTTGTTTTTCATATTTAATGCCAAGAGTAAATTTGACATTGCTCTAAAGTCTGTTGGGCAAATAAGATTTAGATTTGTGTTGGAAAGAGAGGAATTTTGAATAGAGCAGTCGCTTCTAATAAAATGATCTCAAATTGCCACTTACATTAATCTCTGAGTTATTTCTCACTGTGGTAAGTTGTTTTTATGTGGCCATTTCCATGATCTCTCACTTTGGTTTCAGAAGACATTCAGTCATACCTGCTTTAATCTCCCCTGTGCTTCTCCACCTCTGCTGTTATTCTGAATGATCTAGCCTCTATCTACCATGCCACTTTCACCTGGTACCACTCTACCCCTCTCTCCCTACATGCCAACAACACGGGGAATCAACCTGTTCCTTGAAGGAAAAATAGCCCCTTCTTTTGCTACATTGAGGTGATTTCCTTTCTCCCTCGCCAATTCCTTCCCATTCTCTCACTTTGCCATTCCAGGCAAACAGTTTGAGTTTGTAGTCTGTGATGTAAGTGTGTGTTGTGTGTGTATGTATGTAAATTGTTTAAAGTCTATGTTCCCCCCAGATGTCTACCTCCCTGAGAGCAGAGAATATGGTTTCCATATTCTCATCATCTAACATAGTGCACCACACATCATACATGCTTGCCAAATATGGGGTGGAGGAGGGGAAGAGAAAGAAAGATGGGGGGATGGAGAGGGAGAGTTAAATGGAAAGAGAGGGAGAGAAGGAGAGGAGGAGGAAATGAGAAAGGAAGAGAGAGAGGGAAAATGGGAAAAAAAGGCAGGAAAATTGAGGAATTGTTAATTCAGCAATTAGATTGACAGAGAATTTCACTTTTACCTTTAATTGGCCCAGCATGACTTGAGGGTGAACTCTGGGAAAGTAAAATCTTTCCATGGTTCAGGCAACTAAATTAGCAGTCTTATTGAATACCTACTGTGCGCTAGATGAATTGCTTACTTGAAATTGAAAATCTAGTTCTAAATGCAATGACACGAGAAATTGCAAAATAATATGATCTGCCTGTTGCTGCATAACAGAAAATCTCAATCTGTGTGATAATCCTGAAAGAGAAGAAAGGCATTATCCACATTTTTAAAGAAAATTAATTTTGCAGAAGTCAAGTGACATTTGCCAGCTTTCACACTTTGGATGTTGGAGAAGTCAGGGTGGCCCAATATCCACACTCTGCCTACGACATAACCTTTGGATTTATTGTATTTATCACATGTCCTCTAAAGCCTAACTAATTTATTTTCCCCTCTTGCCACTAGCCTCTGAACTTCTCAAAGGCACAGGCCATGTTATAATTATTTGTGTGTCTCCTAAATAGGGGGAAAAAGACCTGGTATGGGCTTAACCACCATGGGTTCAAGAATAGATGGATGGATGGGTGATTAGATGAATGCATAGGATATCATCACTAGAAACCATTTCAAAATGTTTGTGTTTGATACAAAGGATAGTAAAAACGTCAGCTTGAATATTTCTAAGTAAATCTTTCAATATACTTACAGAATATTAATGTTTGATTAATATTAATGTTCAGCTTCTGAACATAAAAAGGTACAACTGAGCCATTCTATCCTCTTCTATGGTGAATAAAGTGTGATTATTTTCATTTTTGCAGAATTATTTTGTTAACATTTATGACTGACATGCAATGTATGTTAACTTTAGAACATTGGAGCATATGTCAAAGTTTCCAAAAGAAAACCATCCTGTATAATACCACCACCCTTCGATCACCATAAATATTTTCTCGTTGTTTTCTAGAAACATAAAGTAAATATTAAAACTAGTATTATCTATTTTTAAAAGAGCAGACAATTCATCAGATAAAATAATGGACTTCATTAATGAATATGGTGGCCTAACTCAGCATTCTTATGTCAGATCCATGGGCACATAAGATTGCATTAAAAATTTGGAGTTTTTACAGTGAAACTTGATGCCTACCTCACATCATATACAAAATTTAAAAGCTAAAACTATAAAGCTTCTAGCATAAGAAATATAAGAATATTTAATATCATGACCTTGAGTTAGGTAAAGATTTTTTAGCCAGGGCACAAAGATCTCTAAATATCAAAATAAAAAGAGAAATTGGACTTGATCAAATTTTAAAACTTCTGCTCAATAGATGTCATAAAGAAAATGGAAAGACAAGATGCAGATGGGAGGAATGTATTTACAACACCTATATTTGAAAAAGAATTTATATCTAGAATATGCTAAATACTTTTACAATAAAAAGGCAAACACAATTATAAACAGGCAAAGGTCTTGAATAGGCATTTCCCAGAAGAAGATATACAAACGGACAATAAGTGTATGAAAATGTGCCCAATCTCATTAGTCATCAGACAAATTAAAACTACAATGTAGTAACACTTTACTCCCAACAAAATGGCTCAAAATAAAAAGAAAGACAAAGCTAAATGTTGACAAGAGTGTGGAGCACCTAAATTCTTGGATTTTGCTGATGGGAGGGAAAGTAAATCGGTATGCTTTAAACAAGTTTGGTAGCTCCTTATTTAGTTAATTATATAGCTACCATATGACTTTGCTTTTCCACTCATTGATATTGTATTACTTTGCTATTGCTGCTGTAACAAATTATCACAAACTTAGTGACCAAAATCAAAACAAAGTTATTATCTTATGGTTCTGGAATTCAGAGGTCCAAAATAGGTCTCACTGGGCTAAAAATCAAGGTGATGACAGGGCTCTCTTCCTTTCAGGAGGCTCAAGGAAAAAACTCATTTTTGTGCCTTTTCCAGCTTCTAGAGGAAGCCCACATTTCTTGGCTTGTGGTCCCCTTCTACCTTCAAAGTCAGCAATGGCTAGTCAAGTCCTTCTCTCATCACATCACTCTGACACTGACTCTCCTGCCTCCTTCCACATTTAAGGATGCTTGTGATTACATTCGGCCCACCTGGATATCCAGAACATGCTCCCTATTTAAGGTTAGCTTATTAATAACATTAATTCCATCTGCTCCCAGAATTCCTCTTTGCCGTGGAACTAACTTCTTTGCAGGTTCTGGGGACTAGATGTGGATATCCTTGAGAGGCCATTATTCTGCCTACCACAGGTATTTATCTAAAGGAAATGAACACATATGTTCATGATACACTTCCACAAGATTGCTTAAAACAGCTTTATTCATAATAGCCCAACTAGAAACAACTTTAATGTTTATCATTATAGGAACAGATAAACAAATTGACGTAAATTATTAGCATAGAAAACTACTCAAATGTTAAAAAAAGATAATTTAATTGACACATTAACCCCTAAAACATTACATTGAGCAAAAGATGCAAGACATAAAACAGTAAATACTATATGATTCCATTTTTATGGCATTCAAGAACAGCAAGACTAGACTATGGTGATAGCAGTAAGAATACTTGCACCTTTAGTGGGGCCAGACTGATTGGAAGGGAGAAGAGGGGAAATTTCTGAGATAGATGATGGAAATACCTTACATTTTGGTAGAGGTTGTGATTGCACAGGTGTCTGTGTATGTGTAGAGATAGACGATAGATATCAATACTCATACGATCTGTGGATTTCACTGTGCATAAATTTTACTTGAGAAACAAATTAAGAACAATATTGGAGTAATAAATAAAGAATAACCCACCTACATTTCTATAATCAAACAAAAAACAAGAAAGAAACAAATGGCAGTGGCCAAAACATCACTGTTGTCTGTTGCTATGATCTTATGAATTCAATTTTTTAAAGTACACTCTTCAAGTTCAAATTTAACATCTATGTAAACATTTTCAACAAATTTAAACATGGAAATTCTACTTCTTTACCTTGCCGGAGAAAGTTTAGAGCTTTACAAAAAATTAAATCAGAAATATTTTCTTCAAGTTTATTGAGGTGAAATTGACAAAGTTGTAATATTTCTTACTTGGGGTTTTTACACATGTGATTTAAAAAAGAAATCCTGATTTTTATCTATCTTTTAAAGGGCCTTTGACACTTGCCAAAATAATTACTCACTGTGGTTAGATTTAGACCCATATTTACTGTGATATGATAAACACTAATTGGTAATAATTCAAAAAAAAAGTCATGCATTTTATGAGCACTACCAGTTGTCTATACTTAAGGGAAAAATTAATCACATGTTGCACATCATCCCTTTCTGAGACTGCTTTGAAACTGGAGCATTTGTCTAAGACTGAGACAGTGCTTCACTTTTAATATAATTCCAAGTGGCTTAGCCCAATTTTGACAGAATTTGAACTGAACTTTTAAGCAACTGTAGTGCTTTCTTTCTCAAATCTTTACACTGCCTGAATCTTTGAGCACCAAACCAAAGCATATCGCCTGAAGACATGTGAGATGCCATATGCCACTATTTTTGTATAATTACCTCTGAACAGATTGTAATAGTGTCCAACAGTTCAATTTGCTGCTCTTGAATCATTTAGCAGAAATTTAAAGCAGGTCTGGAGACCTAAATATGTTTAATCAATGAAATATTGGAAAATATATATGATATTTCCGTGAGAAATCAGTAAATTTTGAAATGATGGTAACTTTCAAAAGTTTCTGGAGATGACTAGTTATTTTAATTATTACTTATGAGCCCATGGGACCCCATTTACATGTGTGATTTTTTGAAGAATCCATTTCATACAGGTGATCTTTTAGGGCATACAGGAAATGAAATTGTAGCACAGAACTTGGATCCACTTAGAGAACAAGCACAGTTTCTGGGAAGTGATAAAGGCTATGGATAGAGGTGGTGATGGAGATGGAGCAGGTGGGTAAGGATTATATCACCCAATATTCACCTTTACTTCCTTATTTTCATTCCATTCATTCATTCATTCATTCATTCATCAGTTTCTTCTTTAGAACTATCCTCTCCTAAATATTATACACACATATTTTAAGGGGAAAAAAAGCAAGAAAAATTGAACATTTCTAGAGTTGTTACATTCTTCTTTCTTTCCTTCTTCCCACATTTCTTTCTTTATTTTCTTCATTTTATCTTCCATCCATCCAAACAGTATCCCCAAATTTACCTAAAAATCTAACATGTTCTAATCTCTGTGGTAGCTACTGACAATATAAATGTGAGATGCGGTCCCTGAGCTCAAGATGTGTCCTCTCTAGGGGGTTTACAGATGTGTAAATTGTATGCACTGCTTACTGTAATAAATTTATATGCAGCATTTGGGAATCCAGAGGTATTGAGAGGAGCATGTAGGGCCACATGGGTTCATAGCATGGCTTCCTAACTGGGGCAGGTTATTCCCCTTTCTTCCTTCACATCTCATGGGGATGTTATGAACAATCATTGATAGCACATGCTGAGCTTAGAGTTATTAGTTCCTCCACTTCATTTAGAGACAATATAGTCATCAGAAAGACTTCATATAGCCTTCTGACTTTAGTCTCAATTGTGAATACTTTCTTGCTTGGTCCTGAAAATGATGCTAGTTGGTGTACTGGGAATAGTTTATATTTTAATATGGGTGGTGACTACATATGTTTACTTTTGTTAAATCATTCAGCTACACACTTAAGTTTAGTGGTCTTATGTGCCTGTGTGTGTGTGAGTGTTAATATAAAAAAAATTAAAAGAAAGAGAGAGAGAGGAGGAAGAAGAAGAAGGAGGAGGAGGAGGAGAAAAGAAAAGAAGAAAAAAACTTGGTGGTAGATATGAGTTTTAAAAGACAAAGGATGATTTTAAAGAGAAACTAGATGTCATCAGAGTTGGTTTAATGGAAAGCTAATATGGATTTTGATGTAGTTACAATACTACATTATTTGTGAATTGTGTTTGTACTATTTGCTTTTGAGCCAAGAGTGAAAAATCAGACTTATTTCATGGCCCTGTCTCATTTGATTCCATCAATCCTTCCCACCAGCCAGATACAAGAGAAATCAACATCTCCATTTATGAGTTCAGTGGTGCTAGGGAGATAATGACAAAGAACGTGACAAGAGGTGACAATATCTGGACTGGGAAATTATAGTGTTGAAGTGCAGATAACATGTCTCATCTATCACAGAACAAGGCATTTATTTTTATCTTCTTCCTCCTTTGGGTCTACTCAAATGTTTAGTCTTTGACGTTCCATGTTTTCTGGGTCCTAGTCCAAGGAGAAATCCAAGGCTTCCTTGGATTTTGTTCCTTTGTACGTCTCCTAGGAATTCACTTAAAAAAAAATGCATGAAGTGTTTATAATTTTGTTCCCTTTATTCTGAATCCATCATTTTCATCAAGATATGTCTAAGTGGTTGATTTCATCAAGATGCCTTTGTTTTCTGGGAAGCATGCCAAGGTAGCTCACAGATTCAAAGAGAGAGTTGCAGGATCCTTCATCTCACAGTTTGGCACTGGGTCATGAAGGGACAAGGCCTCTCTCTGTCTTCTCTTTCTGTTTAGCTCTGCTCAGTTTTACTCTGAAAACAAGCTTTTCACATATAGCAGTTAAAAGGGGTGTCACAGCTCTGTAGTCACACTCTCCACTCTTAGAACTTACATTGTAAAAATAAAATTTCTTCATCCAATTAAGGTAGATCAAATTCTGAGAAGACTCCTTATCTGCTTGGTTTGGCCTCATTAATGCAACTGCCCTTGTGTTAATACTTCAATTAACAATTAAAACCAAGGGAATGTATAATATGTCTACCAGGGCCTATGTCATAGTCCATCTCTTCACAGAGCTGGCTAGATTGCTAAGATTGTCAGCTCAACTAGGACCACATGGGATGGGAGAAAGGTCGTTGTCTGAAGGGCGGAATGTCAGACAAATGGAATGAATACTTATCTAGTTTAGAATGTGTGTTATTGCTAGATGTAGTCTTCCACAGAGGTAGAAACCAAGTATTTATGCTTAATATGGTATTTGTATTGTCCAATCTAGTGCCTGAAATAAAATTATTTCTCGGAAGTATGTTGCACACTAAATAAGTATATGAGTGAATAAATGAGTCAGTAGATAGAAGAATAGATGAACAGATACTTTATTGGTTAAAATAGTCTTAAGTATATGTGTTCATTCAGTAAATAGTCATTAAATTCATACTTGGAAGTAAGCCCTGTTTTTCTATAATGGAATAAACGCATCCTCATCAATGTACCTTGAAACATTTATCATTCTAATTGTGTTGGAAGATGAAACCTTTAAAAAAGTTTCTTTCAAAGATTTCCTCAGACTTTGTACTCTTTCACCAATTCTAGCTGTCATTAATTTGCATTACACGTCACGGTACAGACATAAACAGGTTTTCTCTTCTTTGTTGCTTTTGGAATGGCAAGGAGCTGCCAGCATTCAGCCAATGGCACCTTGATCCTCTTTATACCATGCTCTCAGTGCTGGGGAAGAAAAGAGCCTAGGCTTCTTTCTGGGTCCTCAGGGAATCTTTTGAGGTTACTTTGCCCTGAGCAGTCTTACCCAACCAAGACATGCGTCTTATTTCCTAAAAGGATGTTATACACAGAGAATATATAACTCTTAACAAAGTAGGAAAATTAATTTTAGCATCTTTTTAGGAGTGATGGCTTTCTTTTATCAATTAATTAATATAAATCTGGATAAGCACATTACATCCAGCATACATTCATAGGGAAGATTAATAAGTTCTTAGTAGAAATATAATAAAAGCTTTCTTAACTTTGGAGCAGAATTATTCATGACCCTTTAAAAAGTAAGCCTACGGGGGAAAATGTTAAAAATCATTGTTATTTTGAGTCATGAGCATTTTGTTGGCCAGTAAAGACTCTCTGAATAATAGAGCAGTTTGTACTTGATGATTAGAAGTTGGATCCTCAGTTTCACATCTCTGTCACTGTAATGGTATGTGTATATCCTGAATTGGATCCACACCAGTCCTCAGGCATGTTTATAATAGTGTGGTTGCTGAGTATGTAAGACAATGATTCATTCATTCTTTTACTCATTAAATCAAGCAACATTTACTATGCCTAATATATACTGAACACTACGTTAGGTAATTTATATCTAGTAATTACCAAAACAAAGATCACCTCTGACCTCATAGAACATAATGTTTAGTGAAGAATGTCAATGCATAGGTCAACCAATAACCATGAAATTAGATGGTGAGAAATAAGTGCTATGATGTTAATAATAAACAAAACACTACCAATGGAGACTAATTAGAGAAAGCTACTGGAATAGGTTCAGTTTGAAAGACCTGATAAGAGAACAATAAAAAAATTAATGGAAGATTTATAGGACAAAGGGGACATGGATTTCAAGATGAAGAGAGAGTATGCACAGAATATCTGAAATCAAAATATAGTATTATTTTGAAAATTGGAAGGAAAACTAGAATATGGTGAAGGAAGGAGAGAATGGCTCAAATTTGAGTTAGAGGGTTCCAAGTTTATACAAAAACTGACTGGCCTGATAAGGAGTTTGAATATTATTTTATGTTCGTTAGACATTGACATTCTTATTATTTACAGCCAAATAATGGCATAATCTAATTTATATTTTTAAATATGATTCTGACTCCTTTGTGAAAAACTGATTTAAAAAGAAAAAAAAAGAGATGCAACAAAGAATAGAAATGGAAAGTATTGGATCTGTCCCTAGAGACTTCAAAGTCAAGAAAAGGAACCCCAAGACATCAGTAGCCAATCCCTGTGAACTTTTGTCATTGGAATGTAGTTTAGATGGGATGTTTACATTGGGATGAGAGCTTAATAAAATATTGTTAGCCTGGATCTTATATATATTTTTTGTTATGTTCTCAGTTAGGCTGAAATCAAGACATTTCCCATTCTTATATGGTCAAAGCAATCTAAGTTTCTGCAGTCTCAAAGAGATCTGGATCCTTGAAATTATTCTTGAAAACTTAAAGGGCATAATTCCTGGGTAGAAGAAGCCAATACTGGATATAAATCATTAGCTGAGGAAATATTTCATTTGTGTTTCCACATACATTATTTTCGTGTATATTGATGAACATGAATAAATTATTGTATGTACACCATATCTACAATATTGTACATGCTGTTGGGAACTGTAGATTTATTAGTGAACAAAACACAATCCTTCAATTCTTAGACATTTTGGAAAAGACATCCTAGACTTGAATGACACCATATCCTGCTAGATTTCTGTTACCTGATATCAAGTATAAAGAGCTGTGTTTTGAGCCTATTAGGATAATATATATCCTAGTAACTAGCTATGTCTTCTTGAGTAAAACTGGTTCTTCTTTAATTTCTTCTTCTGCCCAAAGAAGGGCTGACGTTGACAATATCCAAAATTTCATTATGCTTTCATTTTCCATGAGAAACATTTGAGAATAGCAAAGTGTTGATTCTTCTGCTTTACAACTCGGAAATATCTCCATATGTAAGTTTCCTCATCTGGAAAATCTTGATCCACAGGATTATTGAGAGAAAAAGCAAATGTGTGGAATGAGAACATGTTCTATATTTTCCAATGCTCTAGAGAATGTCAGATTTCTTATCCAATTTGACAAACATTCATTTCACCCTACTGTATGCCTGATACTGCAAGTGTAAAGATTCAAAATATAGCATCTGTTTCCAAGGTGTTCATAGTCCAATAGAAATAACTTATAAGTAAACGACAATGACAATCCAGGGAGATGAGAGGAATCATTGAGCTGCTAATAAAATTATGATTCTATGGGATTGTGAAGATGGATTTTATTTTTTTTGAGTTTCCAAATAAATATGACTCTTCTGGAGTCTATCCTAGACTGCCTAACTGCTTCCTTAGCAATTTCCAGCATCTCTAATGACAGCTTCTATATAATTGAACAAAATACTGATGTAAGAACTATCTCTAGCCACATAAAGTTGAAAGTAGTTTCGAGGTCATTTTCCACAAGCTGATCAATACAGATTGCACACCACATGTACACCCTGAATCTATTCCTGTAATTTATTTTAGCTTTGAGTGTAGCCATGGTTAATTGCTAATATTCATTAAACATCACAAATGAGGGCAGCGTCAGGAGATTCTTCATGTACCCTCTCATCTATTGTGGAAAAAAGTTATGGGCTCAAATTTTCATCTTCTTTTACAGTTGCTTGGCTGCTCTACACTTCTTAAAATTAAAAAAAAAAAAAAGAATTACTGTTGGAGAATATCACAGAATTTGCATGGCAATGCTTAGCAGGTAATGACTTCATTAAAAAATACGAACATAATTTAAATTGCCACCATGTAGCAATTGAATTGGTTTAATTGGACTATTTGAGTTAAAGATATCTTTTTAGTTGTGAAATTATTTGTGTTTCCAAAGGCATCAACTTGAACCAACAGTGAAAGTGTAATTATTTGGAATATTTCATGAATTCTACTTCAAATGATCTCTAAATTACTGTGAGGTATGGGATTATAAACTAAAGCTTTCTGTTTAAATTCCTAGATATTTCCAAATCAGCTTTGTTCATTTATTCTGAGACCAAAATTTGTCGAAAACTGTATGGTACAAGGGCCACTAAAATTATATGGATTATGGAAGTAAGAAATTCACTTTTGATTTAGACAAGGCTAATTTTGTGGAGTTCTCCAAGTCTGAAAAATTTTGTGGCATCATTCTTTGATGATTTTGGTTGTCCTGCATTACATGTGAGCCATAAATGAACTATATAACCAACATTCATATTTTTTATAATAGATTACATATATATATATATGAAATATCGCTTAGGAGGTAGCAAAATTTTTACTTAAAAATGTTCAAAAGAAGATGCATAATGATATTAATTATAAAAATCTTCCCCAAATCTCCAATCCTTACTTTAAGATATTTAGTAGGATATTGAAAAGTGATACAAAGGGAGAAAGGAGGAGCAAAAGTGATAACTAATATTACATTATTTAGCCTTTTCCTTAAGATTTATCATAAATATTGCTATGTCTTGATAAGTTTTTAATAGTCATCATTTTAATGATATTTAGCTAAGACCTATAATCCTCTTGGACATTCTTCTATTTATGAATACTTCATTTTTAACAGTAATAATAATAGCAATTACATGTGAAAGTCTGGGTCTATACAAAGCATCTGCATTAATAAACTTATTTAATCCTCAGGATATGAGGCTGGGGCCCTATTTCTGATACTGAGGAAACTTGAGCTTACAGAGATTAATTAATAAGTCCATGGTCACACAGGAAGTAACTGGTGAGGTCCAAATTCAAACTCAGCTTTGTCTGATTATTTTTACTTTTGTTATGTTAATGTCATATCAACACTTTCATAGGTAACTTTAAGGTAGCATCTTCTTGCTTCTTTTAAACTAACATATTCAATATATCCCCCACAGTATGTTTTTTCATTTTATATAGAAAGCATTATACTCTTAAACTTAATTTATATACTGCTTCCCACAAAATGTTAAAGTATTCATAAAGTCTCTAGAAATATACACATTTTTAGTCCTTCTTGACTTCAAATAAAGCTTTACTAGATAGCTTTATTTGTATTTAATTTAGTTATCTTCTTATTGACTATATTTATTATTTTAGTTTCAACCATTAGGATAATAAGCTGTTCTCCCAGATCCATTGAATATATCATAGATTGCTGTTTTTTGCCCTATGAAATATAATCTCTACTAAGTCTTCAAGTCTTTACAATTTTCTCTCATGTTACTGATTCACTCATAAATCTCAGGACTTCTCAATCCAAGCTTGCTGAGTTCTTGATTAATAAAGATACTACATCCATCTCTGCTTTCAACCATGGTTCCATTTTCCTAGTAGTTTGACTTATCAATGTAGTGAAAGAAAATTTTAAAAAACGTTAGAAGTCAGATTAAAGCCCTCTCCCAGCCTGATGCAAGCAACATCAACTCTTTGATTCTCTCTTATTGCCCTTACACAATTGTACTAGCTAAAATTTAAGAACAAGAATATAAAATGTCTTGGTCTTTTGGCTTTTAGTGTTATATTCATATTCCCTCCTGACCACAAATTCACGTAAAATCTTTTTGAAGATTTAAGTATAATCTTTTAGACAAGACATCCTTTTGCTTATAAAAGTAGCTTCCCATTGCCTTGTGGACAAAGTCTAAACTTCTTTTCATGACTTTCCAGATCTTACGGTCTTACACATGAGAAGACTGAGATTTAGAGAGACCAATATAAATAGCTCACGCTGTTAAATTCCATCTGAATTTGAGTTTATTTAACTACAAAGCTAATATTCTTCATTGTTGTAATCTACAGACTATCCAGGACTTATCTTTTTAAGAAATTCTCAATCTAGTTGCTAGTAGCAAATTATGGCATACACAGAGTGATTGAACTAAGAAGAATGTAACTGAGGAATTATTCATAGAGTCGTAGGCAGGGTTATGGGGACCAAGAAGTGGTGATGAGTCACAGTCAGACTAATGATAGCAGGAAGCTGTTGCTATTTCTAGATTAAATGGGGCAAGAGGAATGACTGAGTGACCTAGGACCTGGTGTGAAATGGAACTTTGGAGAAACCACCCAACTGTATCCATAAGGCAATTAAGCCATTCCAGAGCCACAGCAAATTAAGAAAGGAACCACAGGAATAATCTCTGAACACTCTCTTCTTCTGCCTTTTTATTTCCTGCGGTTCATCCCATTGGCCAAACCCAACAGAAGTTAGAGGGCTTGGGAGCTTGGGAGATGCCATCCTTAGAGATCACAGAGCAGGACAGAGCAGCGAAGGGTGGAGAATGGATCTGAGGGGCAAATAAATGACAACTAGCTCAGAAGCCTGTCTTGTTACACCCCAGTGATGTTAGGTATCCCTCCTGGGAGCTTTCCTTGTACCTGTCCTTTCTTCCTATAAATTCTCATCACATTGTATGAAAGTGTACTTTTTAGTTGTCCTAATGCCCCCTCCCCTCAGCACTAGGAGGTAGGGCCCTCCCCTACCTCTAAGAAGATAGATGGCTTGCCTCTTTTTGTTTTTCTTCACAATTGTATCCCTAGTGACTTAAATAATGCCTGGGACATATTTAGTACTCAAGCAATATTCACTAAACAAATGAATGAGAATGAATACACATAAATAACAAAGAACCTTTACAAACGTCCAAATTTTCAAGCTTCCAAATTTATATAAATGAACCAAATTATTTATTTTGGTATGGCAAAAATTTGTAGTTGTGGCTGTTATTGCAGTTGTTATTGTGAAAGTGTGGGTGTGTGTATTTGTAGGCATATAGTTTATAGAATAAGGTGCACAAATGTTAAGCATACAGCTTTTTGAATGTTTATATGGGCATACACTTCTGTATTAGATAAGGGGATTGATTTCCAATGATACCATTTCAAATCAAGGCAAGAAAGCCTTGCCCCAATCAGCATTAGCAGCTCATGAAGACTGAAGAATCTAAAATTTGTGGATAGGAGGGCCCTGGAGTTGTCAATCTGTGTATTAGAGATTTTTCCTGGAGGCTTCATTTGCATAGTAAGTTCTGTGTTTTTCCTTGGATTGTTGTTTATCTTGCATGGATTGGGGGCTCAGCACTGACAAAATTCCAAGAGCTGCTCAACTACATTGCACAACTCCAGGAGGGACCATTCATGTCATAATTCACATCAGTGGTACCCTCTTGACGGTAGGCTGGAGTCCTAATGAGCAGCCACAGCTCTCCCAAACTACCCCCTGGCCACTACCCTGAGTGCCATTGTTCTCGGCATATTCAAGGAACTGCTGACAATGGTTCTATGTGTTTGTTAAATAAATAAATGAGCTGATAGTTTGGTGCTGATAAACCCCTACGTTTAATTTAAGAAACTATAATGGATGTTTTATCATAAACTTGATACCTAATCCACTATCCACTGAGCTTGTTAATTATAGTTCATCTTATCACCTCCCCAATAGTTGCACCTATATCATAATGTAGGTGTTTTTCTCATGTTGAAAACAGGAAAAAAAGTAACAAACAAACAAAAAATTAAGCCAATCACAATGGTTTTGATGATAATAAAATTAGACAATATTTCTAAAGCAAATAGCCCAATGCCTAGAACCTAATATAAGCATAATTAATACTGTTATTCTCTTCCAGATCATTTCTAAATTCAGGATAAAGAATAAAATTAAGTGCACATTTTTTCATTATACAGTGAAATACCTCTTTAATACCACCACCTCCATTTTTTCTGGTTTGAGACAGACTGATAAAATACCATACCAAATCCCAGTCATTTTCCATACCCAAGTTATTTGTTTAATTGTATTATTTTTCTAATTATTTTGACAAGGAACACTGTCAAAGACATTTTCAGTCAGATAAGTCATATTTGTTCCAAAGTGCCCTTGCATCCCCGTTCTGTAACTGAACTGTGAAATTTGCTATATGTGTATATATATATATCTCTTTTAAGAACATTCCTTTCTCTACTGATCCTTTGAAGAATTAATGAGGTTAATTCTTTGAAAAAAAGGAAGGAAGCAAGCAGATTTGGGAGAAGTCCACTTTACGACTTCAGTGAACTGGTTGTGCTCTGATTAAAGAATAATGCTTAGAACTTCATATTGTCAACACAAGGGAAATTAGCATGTCCATATTTGAATTTAGTGCATCATTTGGCATACAGTATAATACCATAAATATGCTAGTACATGCCTACATAACAATTTGTAGCATGAATCACATGTAATATTTTCTCTGAGTTGGTTATAAAGCACATTTGGAAACCAAAATTAACCAGATGACATTTTATTATGCAGTTGGACTGATGTAATGTAAAATTTAATTACATAATATTTCACATGCAGCTGTGACAAAACACATATGAGCTTCCACGATTCCCCAGCTAAGCTGAAATGGAGATCTTTTGGGGAGGTGATGGAAGCGGGTTCTAAAGCAAGGACATCTTCCAAAGCTGACTCTTCTCTGGATAAATGAGAGTCTATTTATATGTCCTGAGGCTCTTTTCTTAAATACTCAAATGCCACTTTCACCAAGTTCCTCTGAGAGAACAGATATGCTCTAGAGAATGTCTTAAAACAAAGCAAAACAAGCAATACAAAACAAAATAGTTCATCTGAATCGCTTTGAAAAGCCTCACAAGTAGTTGGTGAGCAAGTCCTACTTTAATCCCCCTGGTGTTTAAGAAAGCTTCTGATTTTTGGTATCTAATTGCTAGCAAACAGCAGATAATAAAATGCACTCATCAAACCAAACATTATTTGAGTTCATCTTGTGGCTGCATTGTCTCTGTCTGAAAAATTCTATCTGAAAAGTGCTCAGTGAAAAGCCATTTTACACCTAGAGAGAGAAACTTAATTAGAATAAAGTGAATGAGCTGCCAATACCATCAATTCAACAAGCATTTATTGAGTCTTATTGTTTACCCAGCACTGTGCAAGAAGATGTAGAGATATGGGCGAATGCTTTTTTTCAAAGGGTCCTATTTCCAGTACCTATTTATTTATTGAGGTTATGTGGGACTGTGGGAAACAGTCACCGGCTTGTGGGGGATCAGAATTTGCCACCCCAAAATATGTCTCGTCAGCTTGATTATTTTTAAGAGCAAAAGATTCTGAATAAAACTTTGACCTTTTCCCTAACTGCCTAAAAGAATGTAAGATAGAAGGCCTGCCCCTTCTAGAGAGACAGAAGGAAGGAACTATCACTCTGGATATGGTAGACTGGGAGGATCCTTGCTAAGCCCATTTTTACCAAAGTTCTGTCTCCCTCTCAGGTCACATTGTCTATAGATGCCCCAGCAAACATTTATTTATCAAACATTTGCTTTTCCATCTCCATGTAAATTGCCTTCCTCACCTTTGAAGTCCCAAACCACTACCCCAACCTCCTCTTTTTTCTTTAGCTGAAGATGGTATTTAAGGTGGTGGCTTCGGCCATTTTGGCAAGTTACTCAGATTTCCTGGGTTTTTCCTATGTATGCATGTTATTAAACTTTATTTGATTTTCTTCTGTCATTCTGTTTCATGTCAGTTCAATTCTTGGACCAGCCAGAAGGACCTAGGAGGTAGAAGCATTGTCTTCTTCCCCTACAGGCTACACACGAGGCACTTTGATGATTCCTTCCCATGTTTCTCTTCTGAGCATCCTAACTCTAGCCTGAGCAAGAGAGATTCAAATGGTCACTAAACACTAAAAATCTATGTTTTAAAACAAGACTTTAATGAAGTCCCTCCCAGAGTGGGTCTTACCTGCTCTCACTCAGCATCCCTCTCTAGGACAAGGTATCTGCTCTCACTCAGCATCCCTCTCTAGGACAAGGAATTCTTACCAGCTCTCAAGGCCTTCTTTCAGATGTGTTTGGGTGAGGGATGGGAAAGAATGGAACTAGGAGAGCCAAAATCATCACAGTCTTTTTAAACAGAGCATCTCCTTCCTGCCAACCTCAGGGCATCTTAACTTGCAACTAAAAGATGCAAAGGTG
The DNA here is from genome assembly GCA_031878705.1 of Tapirus indicus. Classification (NCBI taxonomy): domain Eukaryota; kingdom Metazoa; phylum Chordata; class Mammalia; order Perissodactyla; family Tapiridae; genus Tapirus; species Tapirus indicus. Next base: position 21,858,363 of record CM062927.1, on the reverse strand, counting down.
ACCAGGACGTGTGGTAAATACGTCAGCAGAGCTGACTTTTAGAATACCTCTGGGGTGAAATAACACACAAAGCGTTCCCACTTCATTAAAGGTAGCTAAATTCTCACAGCAAATCCACAGCCAGAAGATTAAGAGGAGCCAAACAGACCTCACTGTCAGTTTCTCATTAAAGGAGTTTCTTATTTCAATTGTCTAAAGGCTCATAGGGACAGTTTATTGCCTCCCATCCTGAAACCATCCTTGCAATTGCAAAACTGACTTCAGCATTTCTCTAACACTGTAGGACCAGCCCTGTTCATGTGGCCATGCCTTTCTGCTTCTATCCATAGTGTTTGTTCTCCCTTCGATATTCATCATATGAAACTCACTTTCTGTATTAGTATACACTTCCTTCATCATGTCTTTAGGAAATTCCTCTCTGAAGGTTTCTCAGTAGCTCCACTATTAAAGCTTTTTATTATTATTACAATAATACATTGAGGTTATTTATTTTTTCTGTCTCTACTACCCAGTTGTAGACCTCTTAAGAACAGCTCAGTCTCTTCATCTGTGTGTCACCAGTTTCAAACATCACACCTGGTACAACCTAAGTGCTGAACTAAAGAAAACACCAACTGAGATATCCTCTCAGATTTATAAAACTCTAAGCCCCAAAGGAAGAGTAGGGACCACTGCATTTAGGGGTTCTCAATCATTCCGTTTATATGACAAATAACCACATTTGCAAACACCACCTACAGAAAATACCTACTTGGGTAAAAATGCCTAGGTAGGCAGCTTTGTGTGCCAGGAAATTCATTAGCTTAACAGGTATCTATATGATTCTGGTGAGATTAACCTAAATTGCACAAACAGTCAAATTACAAGTAAAATGAGGTGCTAAGCCATATGTGAACTTACACACTACAAGGCAGGAGAAGGAGTTGTATTATGGAAAGAATAGATAGCATGTAGATCTTGCAAGATGGAGACAATATCTGGTCAGTGATAGTGTTCCAGTTCTTACATCCCCTAGATGTAGTACTTCCCTAACCTTGGGGTCTGTGAAATTGAGATAAATATAGTTATAATAAAATCCCCTTTCTTGTGAGCTGGCCTGAGATGTTCTCTTATGATTATTTCAAACAGCAATTTTTTTTAAAGTGGAAAATTGAATCTAATTATTTTGTTTTTTAAAATGTACACCATTTCCAAATCTTTGCAATTTTACCATTGTGATTTTATTATTATATTATTTCTTTGGACTCTTGACAACAGATCTTACCACACTAATGTACTGCTTCATCTTAGAAAATTATTGATTTCACCCAACCCACTGATATTGTAGATGAAGAAACAGAGGTCCAATGAGGTTGGGTGGCTTAATAAGGCTGGCCAGATTACACCAAAATGTGAGTGATGTCTCATTACCTCATACTTGGTGCTCAAATTTGGCCTACAATGTCCATTCCTTGCTCTTTTATTGTTACCTCTCAATGCCAAGTCTTCTCTTCCTTCTATGAATAGAGATTGGGGAAAAAAGCATGAGGATATATTTTTGCAAATTTGAAAATAAATAAATATAATTTATTATATTTAAATGAATATAACTAACTAAATAAAATATGAAAATAAATATTTAAATGAAAATGAAAATATATAAATATAAAATAAGAAAATACATTTGGAACTAATGTGGATTCAGTTGTATTTATGTTCCAGCACCAAATAACCTTGACGTGTGAGGACTATTTGTAAGCTATATTGTGTTGTATGTAAGAAAAAAGAATATAGCTGAATTTTATGTTTGACTTCCTTTTAGTCCACTACTCCATGGGTACTTCACTGGAAAAACAGAGCGCCTGAAAAGTAATTTATTAATAGTGGATGAGCTCTGTGTGCTGAGCTCCAGCTGGCACAGCTTACCCTACCCCTGACTGAGTGCTGGTAAGAGGATAAGCTGATAATGTTTTGCAAGCAGACTACCCTTATTCCTAGACAGTTACAGATAATAGAACATTGGTGCCACCATATTTATGGGCAGGATTTCTTTACAAGATTGGTGAAATTAAGATAGACAAAAATGAGTTCTAGATGCCCAGCCTCCCTCACTCCCAAGTATAGATAGATGGATGGATGGATGGATAGAGAGAGAGAGAGAGAGAGACAAAGGAAAAAATATCTGAACAGATATCATCAGCTAAGCACTTCGTTACCTTGGAAATGTCCACCTGATCAAGTGATGCCCCCAGACCATGGGGAAAGAAACAGTTACTATAATAAGTGGTATCCACAAGTAGATGGAGTCCTTTCTGGAAGGTATGCTCAGTTCTTCCTAATGCTGTGTATACTCCTTCTCCCAACAAATGTTTGGAATCAGATAGATCTGGTGTCATATCCTGTCTCTTCTACCTCCCTGTAGTGTAAACTTTGACAAGTTACTTAACTACTCTGAGTGTTCTTTTTCTCATCTGAAGCAGGGAGATCAATATTTGCCTTAAATGCTTCCATAATAATTAAATGAGATAATAGCAACTTTTATCATAGTGACTGGTATAAACTAAATGTTGAATAGTGATGGCAGTAGCCTATAAAATAAATGAGGATATCATAACAATAATGAAAAGTTTACTTAAAAATGGCAGAATTCACACAGTATTGAATACTTGCCTAAAGTATGTATAGATATGCATTTAGAATAATACAGAATTTGACCATTCACTTTGTGGTATATGAAACAGAAGCACTGGCATTATTTGGGGGCTTATTAAAAATGTAGAATCACAGAACCCAACCCATACTTACTGAATCAAAATCTGCCTTTTTAACCAGATTATCAGTTATTTTGTATGTATGTTTAAGTTTGAGAAGAGTTGATACATAGTATAAAATACTACCTATTTTGTTGTTGTTGAGTATCTGCTATGTACCAGTTACCATACTAAGCTCCTTTATGTTCATTAGCTCATTTATTCTTTACAAAAATGCAATGAATACAATGTTACCTCTTATTTTAATGAGAAGGAAACTGACTGTCAGATAGTTCAGAAAATACAATTTGATATTGCCTGGGACAATTTTCAGTGCAAGGCTTTTCTTTTTCAAACCCCTTATGTTTTATTATTATTATTATTGTTATTATTACTATTTAATTACATGTTTATTTCACTAGAGGTCCTAGCAGGAAATAGAACTCTCAAATTGGAATTTGAGAAGGGTTTATTATAGGTACTATTTACAGTTGTGGATAGGGTGTAAAGACACCACAAAGGATAGTTAATAACAGTGAGATATTTGGTTCTAAATAAATTATAGTAAGTAGAGGTTCACAGAACTGAGGGTGGAGATGGATGCATTGAGAGAAGCTGAAAATTTTGGTCAAAGAATCTACCTTGCTGAGCCAACTTCCTTATGGAAAAAACTAGTGACATAAATTCTCCCACCTCGCTTTCCTTACTCTTTCTGTAATTGGCTTCCCATTGGCCGAACGCAACAGGAAGCCAGAGGGCAGGGGAAGCCATTGATGTAATCTACACAAGTAGCACCTCTACCACCCCTGACACAGAGAAGTGGGGAAATAGAAGCTATGTAAAGCATGCCCCAAATCAACACATGTTCTTTAATATGTGTGTTTATTACTGTAATGAAACATGCACCATAAATTGTGTAACAACAGCAAGTTAAGAAATCATAAACTGTCTGACAACAGAAACACAGAGAAATATATAAAAAGATTGGAGGAAAATAAATCTAAATTTTAACATTTGTATTGTCCACATATGAGGATAGTTATGTCATTATTTTGAACATTTTAAAATATGTCCATCTAATCTACCTCGTTCTAGCATTTCTTATCATTTTTGTATAGTCTAAGTTAATTCATTAATATAGCGGAAAACTCAGTACAAAGGAATTTATAATGAAAAATAGGAATACTTGGCTTCAGTCTTGCTTCCATAAGGTGGTGAATTTCGACTCATTTAGGTGTTTCTTATAATATTTTCTTCCATATATCTAAATTAGATAGATAAACTAACCCTTCTTGATTTATTAAATTTATACACTATTTATTCTTCTTCTATGGGAGCTGGTGAGTACTTTGCCCTCTTACATCTCTCTCTGGTTTCTCCTTCATCATCATTCGGCTGATACTTTTATGTCACAATTAATGTTTAAAATCAATAGTGTGCATGTTAAGGTAAATTTTAATTATAGCTGAGCCAAATATTATATAGACATTTTCAAACATTATGTTTTTTCTGAAATTAATGTTTTAATTCAGGTAAGCATTAACTTGTTCAAGGCTGAACTCCTGCTTCTGGCCTTCCAGTAAAGGACTTTGCCTCCTGCTAAACTTCAGAACTAGACACAGCCAAGCACTTATGGCAATGACAAGGTTGGATCCCAACACTCCATCACTCCAGGGCACAGGCTAGTGCTCTTCTAACCATATATGGTGAGATCATGCCTTATCTCACCACATCATAGAGTTGTGAATTCAAACTTGGATCCTAGATGCTGGATCATTCCACGGCGTGCTGAGCTGTCAAAACATGGCTGGAGATCAGGTTCCCCCACATTTATTTCTACTACATTGAGCCCCTGCTGATGGTGAGGGGCTAAAGATTCTAGACTCATATGTATTGAAATTTCCACAGGACAAAGATCTGTGTCTTTCTTCCAAAGTCTGTTATCCAATTCTCCTAGGTTTTTATGTTCTGTCCTTGAAAGCAGTGAACAATAGGAACATGATGCCTACTGTCATTGTTTCCATGAGATTCCCTCTCTAAAAAGTTTGTGTATGTGCTTTTTTTTTTTTTTTTATCATTTGTCCTTGTTTGGTTGACACTGAGCCAATATTGTCCCCCCAATGTTTTATCTGTAACATAATTTGTCACAACCATTCCCCTCAGACATTCTTCCTGGAGCCTTTTGTGTTTATGCTGCAAATTGTATTGTTGGTTTTCTCCAAGATCTACAATGAAAATTTGAAGTTGCAGTATATCAAGGGAAATCCATTTGCCATTCTCTTGATATGGAGTCCTGTTTCCTGTATTCTGGGTATTGATTTAAATTTATTCCATAATTCCACTTAAGTACATTTTCCCATACTTCCCATAAAGGGATATATATGCAATTTTTTAGCCCTTCATGTTTTGTTCTCTCACTTCATTGATAGTTGTGTTGGATATAGAAATTTAGGAAGCAAGTAGTTTTTTTTCCTGAGGAAGGTTTGCCCTTAGCTAACATCTGTGGCCAAATTCGGAGTGCACCAAACTTAACCACTATGCCACTAGGCGGGCCCCAAGCAAGTATTTTTTTTCCTAAGAATTCTGAAAATATTGCTGCAGCATATTTTATTATACAATATTACTGTCAACGAGTCCAATACTATATGCATTTACACTCTTTGGTGTGTGAGCTGCTAGTCTCTTTATTTTTATTTTTTGTGAGAAAGATTAGCCCTGAGCTAACATCTGTTGCTAATCCTCCTCTTTTTGCTGAGGAAGCCTGGCCCTGGGCTAACATCCGTGCCCATCTTCCTCTACTTTATATGTGGGACACCTGCCACAGCATGGCTTGATAAGTGGTACATAGGTCCACACCTGGGATCCAAACTTGCAAACCCTGGGCTGCTGAAGCACAGTGCATGAACTTCACTACTAAGCCACCAGGCCAGCCCCCTGCTAGTCTCTTTAGAAGCCATTAAGGATTATCTCTTTATCCTTGGTGTTTTGACACTTCACAGTTTCACTGGTGTGCGTATGCATATGCATGTGAGTGAGTGTGTGTGAAATAGTTTGTTTTTCTTTAGGCTCTTGTTGATCCTTTCAAATTTCCTCTCCTTTATTTTTCCTGTTTTCTCCGTCTAAAACTTGTTAAATTAAATGTTGAGCCTCCTAATTAACTTTTTAAATTTGTCTCTTCCATTTTCCATATCTCTCCCTATAAATTCCTTCAATATTATCTTTCAAACTTTCTGGTGATGAAGGGTTAAGTTTATATATATATTCTCCATTTTTCATTTTTAAAGTTTTTTAGTTTTTATTTACTCTTTGCATTTTATCAGTTTCTGTTTGCTTATATTGGTCTCCCTCATGTTGGGGAATTTCCTCAGATGTCTGTTGGTCCTTGGCTATCCATTTAATAAAGTAGTTTATTGTCTACGTATAGGTACCTGACATTTCTTGGGGGTATATATAGGGGGGTATTTATTAGGCTCATTTAGTTTCTCTACAGAATAATCCTCTAATCTCTTGCTTTGGTATGCACAAGCCGTGCTTTCTAAATTTTGTGATTAAGATGGACAATGAGAAGGTGTCCCATAGAATAGTATATAGACCGTTATTTTTTTCACTTTTCTTTAAAGGTCCTACTGGCTCCTCATCTCAGCTTCACATTTTGATTGATATGGCTGAGTCTAGATTCCTATATAACAAGCTTCTTATCTCTGGTGAGGAGGAAGAGTCAGTGGGAGAGGAAGGAGTAATCTCCTGGGAGTATGGGATGAAGGGGAAACCTGAGAGATGCTAACTGCTAAAGAAGAAAAAAAATGTGTATATAAAGAATGCCCTGTGCTCACACCTTCCTCAATCCACTTCCAAATCCTGAGCCCCTCAGGGGTTCTGCAGGACAAATTACCCAATTTCTTAGTAGTCTTCTTCCTCAGAAGTCACTGATGTTTTAACTTCTTCCCTTCTGAGACAGTTACAAATCCTCCATCTGTAATCTACCTGCAAAATTTGTTGAAAAATCAGTCTACTCTTTTCTCCTCACCTGTCTCTTTGTCATTTGGGTAAATAGTGATTTTACCCATCTTTTTTCATTAGTATCATGAGGTTTTAGGAGGGAGAGAAAATTAAACTGCATTACATTTATAATGAAAAATTACATGAAATTTATAAATGATGGAAGACACAATAAACTGATCTCAGTCGCAAATGATTAAATTTGACAGGAAAATGTCAAAACGTCATATGAATGGGGAGCATTGGAGCCACGTGGATGTTCTCTTACACAAACAGAATACATAAGGACACACAAAATATAGGTGTGAAAATATAAGGGCTAACATAGAAAACTGAGTGACTTCTCTAAGTCAGGAAAATGAAATATGCTTTTCCACCTTTCAATCATCATGCTCAATATTGGAAGGAGGGCAAAAAACAGACATGAACCTTCTGATATGGAAAGGTGGCTGCAACAATTTGGAAAAATATGACAAAATGAATCAAGACTAATTTTTATACTATTTGCTTTATTAATTCTGATCCTGGCAATCTGTATTATGGAGTGGTAGAGAGAGACAAATATTATAATAATAAATAAATTAGGTCTAATGAGGAGTGAAGGAAGGAAGGAAGATGGAAAAACAGAACAGGAAAACAAAAGAGACCAAACAAATTGGATACAACCTAATAACCAAGGCACTTTACTGCACAGAAATATTACGTTACATGCATATGAAAAACTACATGAAGTGGTTCAAAATAGTGATGTCACATATAAGAAAAATACTATTGACTAATGTTAATTTTTAAAAGTTGGAAACTAAATTATATTATGGATGCAATATGACCAAATCTATGTCAGAATTAGCCCTGAAAGAAACTAGAAAGGAATATATTAAACTGTACATAATGGCTGGCTTTGAGTAGTTAAATAAGTGGGTGATTTTTATTTTTATGCTCTTCTGTATTTTTCAAATATTTTCTGAACAATATTTGATATTATTTTTACATTAAAATATTATTTATACATTAAAATAGCAAAAAAAAAGTTAAAAGTAGGGTTAAGAAAAAAACAACCCAATGATGTTTTTGAGAAAAAGAAAGCTAACACAACCACCTTTTTGAGCCACTGCTCTCTGGACAACTTACACAGAAACTAGAACACTAGCCCCTGTCCAGGCAAGAAGTGCTCCCATTATTGATTTTCCCCACTCCTCATCCATTTAGTAGTTGAGAACATGGGCCTTAGAGTAAGTCTGACTTGTAGTAAAGTCTGGAATGTACTATTATACCAAGATTTCTTAACCGTGGCACTATTGATATTTTGGGTTCAATAATTCTTTGTTGTGGGGGAAGAGATGCTGTCCTGTGCATTTTAGGAAGTTTAGCAGAATCCCTGGTCTCTAGCCACTAAATGCCAGTAGCATATCTTCCATGACAACCAAAAATGTCTCCAGACATTGCCAAATGTCCCCTGATGGGCAAACTCACCAGCATTTGCAAATGAATGCCTTGCGAGTTGTGTCACTTTGGGTAAGGTATTGACTTTTTGATCTTTTATAAAATTAGCCCACTAATATATTACTCCTGCAGTTGTGATTATTAAACATGCTCAGTGTAGCTTGGCATATTATCTGGTAAATCATTTGGTAAGTGTTCGGGAATTTTTAGCTGTAATGAGAAAAACAATAATTATTGTTATTGTTATTTTAGTCACTATTATTATTGTTATGGGTTGAATTGTGCCCCTCAAAAATTTGTATGCTGGGGCTGGCCCAGTGGCGTAGTGGTTAAGTTTGTAGGCTCCACTTCAGGGGCCAGGGGTTCATAGGTTTGGATCCCAGGCACAGACCTACTCACTGCTCATCAAGCCATGCTGTGGTGGCATCCCACATAAAGTAGAGGAAAATGGGCACAGATCTTAGCTCAGGGCCGATCTTCCTTAGAAAAAAGAGGGGGATCGGCAGTGGGTGTTAGCTCAGGACTAACCTTCCTCACACACACAAAAATATGTATATATAAAATTTGTATGCGGAAGTCCTAACACCCTGTAACTCACAATGTGACCTTATTTGGAGATAGGGTCTTTACAGAAGTAATAGAGTTAAAAATGGGATTATTAGAGTGAGCCTTATTCAATATGACTGGTATCATTATAAAAGAGAACTTGAAGACATACATGCACATAGGAAGAACAGTATGTGAAGATGAAGGCAGCTTTTGGGGGTAATGCTTCTACAAGCCAAAGAACACTAAAGGTTGCCAGAAAACCACCATAAGCCAGATGAGAGGCATGAAACAAATGCACAGGCCTCAGAAGGAAGCAAACCTTTGGACACCTTGATTTTAGATATCTTACCTCCATAACCGAGATGATAAATTTCTGTTGTATAAGCTATCTAGTTTGTGGTACTTTGTTATGGCAGTCTTAGCAAACCAGTACAATTATTATGATTATTTTATTGTTGTTGCTATTATCATTACTATTTTTCAATTAATCCAACTGTATTCTATAGCATCTGACTCCTAGGCAGATGTTGGTAGGGTGTTAGACATGCTTTTTGCTTGGCAGTAAAAAATAAAAGAAAGAAAATAAAACTACTTGAATTTCATTATGGCTCTTCAACAGCTAGCATTAGGATTTATTTTGAAAGTATAAAATGCTGCTGGATCTTGATTCAGGTTATAAATTACAAAAGGTTAAAATTTTGTCTCCATTTCCTTAGAGTTACTTAGCTTCAGAAAGAGTCACAGAGACTTGAATAGTTGCCTTGGAAATATTTTGGATAGAATGTAATTGCAGATTGTGGAAAAAGTCTCTGAGGAAAATAACTTTATGGGATGTTGGAGTAAAAATTGGGCAAACTGTATTCTGGTCCTCGTTCTGTTCTCCTGCTCTAGGACTTACCACAAGTCAGTCTACTTTTATGGACATCAATTTTCTCAACTATATATGATGCAAGATGGTTGGACTAAATGATCTATAGCTTTCCTTGAAGTACTGATGTTTTGTATTTTTATAGAGAGAAACAGTGAGCAGAAAGGAAATGAGTCAATGATACTATTCTGTGTTGTCTCTCCAACATGGACTTCTATATATTACTTGTTTCTTTCAATTATGTTTCTTAAGAGATAGAAAACCTGTCACACACACACTCATTAAGGATTGTGCAATTATCCTTACCTAGTTATCATAGAGCAGATGAGTAAAGCCCCCTTAGGAGAAAAGTATTGATATTGTTCTTTCACAGAAAATACATGTGGTCTTTCCAAGGGCTCTGGCACAATGCAAGACTATCTACATAAAATGAGAAGCCTACACAATGAGTATCCTAAAGATCAACTTCATAAATGCCATCATCTTGAGTTCAAGGTAATAAATAAATAAATATTAGTTTTCTGGTGTAACATAATTTTATTCTTCCTCCTGTTTCCTTGGGCCAAAGTCATTTCATTGGTCATATGAGGAAAAGTATGCTGATATGTCCTGAAAGCCAAAGTCAACCAAAAATCTCTCACAAAAGACATTTCTACCAAAACTGATGTGATAAATGCTCTGTATACACACATATACCTTCCAAATCACGTGGTTAACACAAGAAATTAAGGTTCAAAGAGTGTATCCTCTCAAGAGTCACCTGGCTATATTCTAAAATTATCAAATGTTTTGCTTTTTCTTCTTTAGTATAATGTATAATTTAGTATACAAATACCAAATACATACAGTCTTAACAAAGTTGGTCATTCCTCACTTTAGAGTGCTACCACCTGCCACTGATTTCAGTCTCATCTGCCTCTCTTGACATTTAGACATCACGCCCATTTTATTTTTTTCTTCTTTCAGTGTCCTTCCTTACATAGGACCACCTGGTTTCTCAATGATAACTAAACTCTCTGACATAGTGCTAAACTGGAAGTGCCCTTAGTATCCGATGACTCTCTTCAAACTTAGCAACCTAGGCTTGTTCATCTCTCTTAGGTTCATTCCATCAAGTCCTACTTAAATATTCCCACCACATGGTATCAGGATGAGCTGGGAAAACCACAGGTGCTGAGTGTACCCAGCTGGGAAAAATAATCAACCAACATTTTTCTGTTTTTTCTTCTCTTCCTTCTTCCCTTAAAGAAGATAACACTTTGGGGAATGTAGTCAATGATATTGTAATATCTTGCTGTGGTGACAGATGGTGGTTGGACTTAATGTGGTGATCATTTTGTAGTGGATAAAAATATTGAGTCACTATGTAGTACACCTGAAACTAATATAGCATTGTATGTCAATTATAATTCAATAAATAAATAAAAACAAGATAACATTTTTGTTAGTGGAAGTTCAGACTGTTTAAAGGATGACATTTGCACCTTTGATATGAGAGAGACAACTGGAAACAGTTTATATAGATTTTTATTTAATGTTAGTAATGTTGTATGTTGTAAGAGTGTGTTTTTTAGTAGTTTTTAACAGTGGCGCGTTCACTTTGGTGAGGGTAAACATCCAGAATACATCACAATCCTTTATAGTGTCAACTGCCTTCCTTAATAAAAGTCTAAATGACAATATAATTGAAATCATATTCACTTTGTCCTCAATTGATTAGTTTTATCTCTCAAGGAGTGAATTACTAGGCAAAATAAAATGTTTTTATTTGAATGCATGAATTTACCAGTGTAACCTCAGCACTGAGGAATGTAACACAGATTTTTGTGTTTCTCTCATAATACTCATTACATAGTCAGATTTTCTTTCTAGTAATAATTACAACATCCATCATTCTACAAGCGACAGTCTATGTAAATAGCATGTGCCAGAGATTGTGATTTGGGGAAGTCATGTGATAGCAGACAACAAGGGAGAAACACCAAGAGGAAGAGAGACAAGTGTATGTTTCTCTTTCTTTTTTTTTTTTTTTTTTTTTGCGAGGAAGACCAGCCCTGAGCTAACATCCGTTGCTAATCCTCCTCTTTTTGCTGAGGAAGACTGGCCCTGGGCTAACATCCGTGCCCATCTTCCTCTACTTTATATGGGACGCCGTCTATGTAAATAGCATGTGCCAGAGATTGTGATTTGGGGAAGTCATGTGATAGCAGACAACAAGGGAGAAACACCAAGAGGAAGAGAGACAAGTGTATGTTTCTCTTTCTTTTCTTTTTTTTTTTTTTTTGCGAGGAAGACCAGCCCTGAGCTAACATCCGTTGCTAATCCTCCTCTTTTTGCTGAGGAAGACTGGCCCTGGGCTAACATCCGTGCCCATCTTCCTCTACTTTATATGGGACGCCGCCACGGCATGGCTGACAAGCAGTGCATCGGCGGGCGCCCGCGATCCGAACCGGCGAACCCCGGGCTGCCAAGCACGGACGAAACCGCTACGCCACCGGGCGGCCCCCTGTATTTTTCTCTTTCAATGCTGCATCCAACTTGCCTGGCATAATGCCTGACAAAATAAGAGGTACTCTCTAAATATTTTTGTAAACTGAATTGATGAATGAATAAGTGAAATTGAGTGTTGGCATTGTGTATTTTGTTCTTATTTTCAAAATATATTAAATATTAGATTCTTTCTCTTGCATCTACTCTCTCTCTCTTTCTTCTTGGAGGCTGGAGGCTAACCAATTTTAGGCTTAAAATAGCTCATCAATCAATGTTGAATGAATGGTGGTTCATGATCTCTAGACTGCATCCCTGATATTCTGTCCTCATCCAGCACATTCTTCCTAGTCAGTCTGAGTCATGTCAATGGTTTCAGCTATTATGCCTATGCAGATAACTTTCAAATGAAAGTCTTCAAATCAGATTGTGTCTGACCTCCAGATCTGTGTGTAACTCTGCCAGCTTACTGTCTACCATTATGGCACTGGCTCCACAGATTGAATATTTTCAAAACCCACTTTTTTCATGCTCTCCATCCCCAATACAATGTTGTATTTCAGACCCTTATCATTTGGCATCTTGACGCTAGTCATTGTCTCTTGCTTCTGTGCTTCTGGTCTCTGCTTTGAACTAATCATTATAATGCATCTTGTTAATTTACTATCCTGCTTGCATCCTTATGTAGCTCTTAATGCTATATATATATATATATATATATATATATATATATATATATATATACACACACACACACATACAATGATATATGTATGTATATACAATAACCAGAACTATATCAAGGTCAACAAGCTTTTTCATGACATAGCCATGCTCCCTAACCACTTCATCTTTGACTTGATATTGACAATTCCCAATGATTTTATGGTTACTTGAAGTATATTGGTACTTTTGTGGGCTATTGAACATGAAAATCTATCCATCTGGAATGCCCTTTTAAGCATTTAACTATCAAGCCTTTACTTACTCTCCAGGGAAGAGGGTGAGATTATATCCTCTGCACATCATGTACATTGTCCCCCAGTTCTCTAACATATTGGTGGATTTGAGTGGAGCTGGATGAATGTAGGGAGTTTTTAGAATAAGTGCTCTGGGGAGGAAGGCGGGGGGTGTTCTGTTTTTTCCCCAGAGAATTTGGCATGTTAAGTCCACATGTTCATACTTAAAAATTTGCATGAAACACTGCCAAGATTAAAATAAGAAAAAAAAATTAATTCAAACCCAAAGTCCAAATAATGGGGTTGAGAGAGTCACAGTTCCTGAGAGATAGTGCCAAAAGAATTGGCCTGGGGGAAAAAGAGGAAGGCCAAGTGAATAAATTAGCAGAAGTAGGCAATCAGCAGGTGGAGTCAAAAAGTTCTGAATGAAATACTAGTCAAACTATTGTAAATACTGTCCCCCTCCTTATCTGTGGCTATTTGTTGAGAAATATCCACATAAAGGGTGAGGTACATGGCAAGGAAACAGCTCCATTACATGACCATCTTCATGTTGCATTTTATAATCCCTAATTCATGCATTTCTCCCAACTAGAATATGAGTTTTTTTGCAAAGAGAGATGGTATTTGATTTATCAAGTTAATTCTAGTACTTAGTCCAAGATATGAGCCAAAATATGTGGCAGTGAATATTGGTTAAATTAATGGATGAAAAATTGTGATCAGGCAGCAACAAGAAAATCACTTAAATAACTGAAAGGTGGTATAATTATGAGAAAAATTCCTAGAAGTTTCTACGGAAATATTTTACTGACCTAGATAAATTAAGATGATACCAGCTCCGCCCTCCCTCCAATCCCTCCAATCCATGTCTCTGCATCTCTTTGCCACATGTCACATAAACAGCATCCTAAGAGGCACTCAAGTAAACCTTTAATGACTTTGGAGATGCATTTTTCAAAGAAGTGATGTTGTGAGAAGAATTATTTCATGCTGAATTCCACTTACTTCTGACAGGAGTTTACACGATTCCTTGAAACAGGAGGCACTCCAAACAGCAGCCAAGAAAGACAGCAACTACAGGGAGATTCCTCTCCCTGCTGATATGGAAGAATTTTTAGAATGAAGCTTATTGATCCTTGGTAAGTGAATGTTGCTGTTGCGATTTTTCACTCCATGATATTGAAGTTTAAAGCCCATTCTAAAAGAAGTTGTGCCTAACTCACTAAGCTGATTCTGTTGAAAAAAATGATGAGGCTTCCCATCCTCTAGTGATGTATTCCTGGAAAGGCTTTTTTTCCAGGATGTGAACTCATTTCAAGTGAATCACATAGTTACCTATCTCTTAGGGAAGCAGATCCATTAGGCAGTAACCTTTGCGGAGCGGAGAGGCCATGCTTCTACTTGCAAAAATGAATTGCTTGGTAAGATTTCTTATTTGAAATCTCTTAAAGTAACTTTTGCTTCATAAATTCAGCTGTTATTAAAAGCCAGAAAATATATTATTGTTAATTACATTTTCTAAAAGTAACCAGCAATGTGATTCAGGATCACAGAAATTCATGTTTCAGAGAAGCCTTGGAAGTTACCTGGTCGCATTGGGGTACTTGAATTCCTGCCCGGATATTCCTCTGTGAGTCCTCTGTTAGGTCCTCCCACTGCTAGGAGGTGCTGTTGCTGACTCTCACACAGCTGATATGTGATATTAGGCAAAATGTCCTAACTGCAGCAGATTCACACAGATTGTGTGGGCACAGTGATCAGTTTCAGTGACTGGAATGATCACACCTCCTGTGCAAGCTATCTGGTTGAGATTTCACTGGTATTTATTGGATGCCTATCATGTGGCAGGCACAGAGCTGACGCGTTTCCACATGGTTGCATTTCACTTTCACAATTTTGGAAGTTTCTAATATTGTTCCCATTTTCAAAATGATGGAATTTAAGCACAGACAGTTCAAGCATTTTGCCTAAAATCACAAAGATGAAGTAGCAGAGAAAGGTTTAGAAACTAGGTTTCCTGATTCCAATCCTAATGTGATTCCCTACGCTATCAGCATGTGACCTCTCACTCATTCTGTGTTTACTTGGTGGATTTAACACATTATGCTCAGATGGTGCCTGTTAGTTTCTGTTCATTATCTCTATTTTCCAAATTCCCTATTATCTAATTTTATAAATACCACAAATATATATATATATTTTGGAAATCTCGTATTACAAAAATTATTTTTCCCATTATTAAAACTCAGGTCAACAAGTCACCACCTGCTTTTGTAAATAAAGCTTTATTGGAACACAGCCACACTTATTGTTTATTTATTTTCCATGGCTGCTTTTGTCCTGCAGTGGCAGAGTTGAATAGCTGCAACAGAGGCTTTATAGCCTGCAAAGCCTAAACTATTTACAATTGGTCCCTTTCCAGAGTCCTGCCATAGAGCTGAGAATGCTGAGCCTAAACATAGCGCTTGTATTGATGTTACTCCATTTGTGGGGCTTCTTTGCTTGATTGTACCAAGATGGCCCTGGATAACATTCATGTACTCTGCACATTTTAAATTAATGCATTGTCTAAAATGTTTGCTCACCCCTGGTTTAAACCATGGGAAATCATTTATGGAAATTATTTGCATTTGTGCTGCACATGCAGGGATGCAGACATATGTACTTTAAAAGGTTGACGAATCCTCTTTGGAAAAAGTCTGGGTGGAAGCAAATGATGGCATATGAAGTCTTTATCTATCTACTTTATCTATCATCTACCTATCTATCTATCTACCTATCTACCTATCTATCTATCTGTCTGTCTGTCTATCACTATCTCAATCAATCAATTTATCTATCCATCTATCTATCTATCTATCTATCATATTTCAGCCATCTCTCATGCCTCACCTTTTTTTTCCAGCCATTGCTGCAATAACGCTTTGCAAGTGTACATTTAAAGTGGCTTGTCTCAACAGAACTACATTTCTCTCTCTTGCTGTCTTAGGACTTCTCTCATGTCACAGTATGGGATGCCTGGAGGAACCTGATCCCATGATTGCACAAACTTGGAAGGGCAAGCGCAATAACAACCCCTGGTCAGTCCTTGACTAATGTGGCAGAAGAACTAGCCGGACAAATGATCCCTTTTTTGTCCTCTGAATGGACAACTCTGAGGTGCATTGTACATGGATCCTTAGATGTTCTCAGAGATGTAAAGGCCCAGGTGCCCATAATGATGAGCAGTTTGATAATGTACACTTAGATTGGCTTTTTCTTCTTATTTTACATTTCTAGGTTCTCACTCTTAATCTCTAGGATCACTTCCTGAAATCAACTAACTGCATTTACACACCCACTCAAGGACAAAGGATATAGAACACTGTATGTATATATGTTGCATATAATTAGTTTAGAGATGGCAAATGAGAAGTAAACTTCTAGCAATTTCCCTTTACTGTGACCATGGTATCCTTTATTAGGTATGTACTTTCCCGTGACCATCAAATGAGCCATCTGAACCCTTTTCAAAATAGCATTTTAGAAAATAACTACTAAATATCAAGAGTTGTCATTGGGAATAAAAACTACATCTAATGTCCAGTATAAACTATATTATTTAACCTAAATATAGTGTGTATGGTTGTGGAAGTGGGTGGGGGTAAGTACTGCAAAGCATCACACAAAATATATTTTCAGTAATATATTTATTCTTGCATACATTAAAAATCCTGTAACTTTACATTACATAATGACACATTTTGTTACAATATATGGACTAGAATTATTTGAAATCTGGCTATATGTTTTAAAAGGTTGATTTGGCATACAATTTTAGATAAAACATAAAACAGGGAAGTTTAAAATAGAACAAAATACTAACATAAAAACAGTGATATACTTTTAATCAAGTCTACGTGATTAGATTTATTCATTAGAATTCAATTTGTTTAAACTTTATTGCTAGGTTCTCCTATTTTGACAATTGTGAATGTTACTTTTCATTTTTTTGAATAGAGAATCAAGGGTTATGTAAAACACACTGTGTTATAAAGTTGCTGCTTTATGATAATATTAACGTTCATTCCAGTTGCACAACGTCTCCTATCGGTGGACAGCAAGATGGTATTTATCAGTCAGGTGCAAATATAACTTGTAACACAAGTATAATAGACAATAGATTCTACTGCAAGTTTAGAGAAGACACAGATATACTTTTCAAAATGATGTTCCTTGTACTCACATTCCATAAAATCCGATGTCATAATATTATATCTTTACTCTGTAAAAATATTTTCATGTCAGCCCCAGAAATTATGTCTCCTTCTGCTATAAAATCTGTCCTTGATCCACAAAAAAAGAGGCTTCTAGAGAAAATATAGAACTCCAACACAGGTTAGAGTGACGGAGAGATTATGGTACCTAGAGTCAGACTTTTCATAAGTCTAACTCTGGGGTCTATGAACGCATGTGTGTGTCATTCTCTGACCCTCTGTCTCATTCTCAGTGGATTAGTTTTCTATTGCTGTGGTAACAAATTATCACAAATTTTGTGGCTTAATATAACACAGATCTTACAGTGATCTTACAGTTCTTTAGGTCAAAAGTCAGACACAGGTCTCATTGGGCTGTCAGCGGGTCTGCATTCCTTTCTGGAGACCCTGGAGGAGAACTGGTTTTCTTGCCTATTCTTTTTTTTTTTGAGGCCACCCACTTTCCTTGGCTCCCGTGCTCTGTCCTCTAAGTCAGTAACCTAGCATCTCTCTGACCATTCTGTCATAGTCACATCTTCCTCTGACCATAGATGGGGAAGGTTTTCCACTTTTGAAGACCCATATCATTACCTTGGTCCCACCCATCTGTGTAATTAGACATCTCCCCCAGGACACTTCCCATTTCATGGTCCCTAATCTGAATCACATCGGAAAAGTCATTTTTGCTGTGTAAGATAACATAGTCACAGGTTCTGTGGATTGGGAATGTGGATATCTTTGGGAAGGGGTATGATTCTACCTACCACGCTCATACTGAGATTACAAATGTCTGTTTCATAGAAATACAAGATTGATTCAATAAGATAACATGAGTACAATGCCTACCATACTTTAGCCCATAATGTGTGATTTATACATGTAAGTTATTTTTCATTTTTCTCATTCTCTTCCAAGTATTTAGTCACCATGAAGTTTTTTTGTTTTGTTTTTTTGTGTGTGTGTGGGGGGGGAAGACTAGCCCTGAGCTAACAACCGTCGCCAATCCTCCCCTTTTTGCTGAGGAAGACTGGCCCTGGGCTAACGTCCGTGCTCATCTTCCTCCACTTTATATGGGACGCCGCCACAGCATGGCTGACAGGCAGTGCGTCGGCGGGCGCCCGAGATCCGAACTCACGAACCCTGGGCTGCCAAGCGCGAACTAAACTGCTGCGCCACCGGGCGGCCCCTACCATGAAGTTTATATGAGTCAAACATATAAGAATACTGGTGCATGTTGAAGATTAAGTGCCACCATATCTTGGGTGATGGTAACACTCTAGATCAGGCAGCGATTAAGAAGTGAGAGAAAATATTTCTGTTTAGGCAAATAAAAACACTCATGCATGAAAGTTGCAAATCTACCAGGTAAGGACAACCTATAAAAAGCAATTAATGCTTTTTATCCCCATTATTTATATAATCTTACTGTATGTTAATCATCCATTTTATTTCAGTTTCACTGCTAGATAGTGACATTCTTGGGGAGCACTAATTTTTTTCTTATTTATTATAGTAATTCTGTATCAAATATTGTGTGTGAGCATACGTGTATGCAAAGAATGTTATCATAATCACTACAAAAAGAAGTATTTACAGAATGCATAACATATTTATGTATTATTTCACATAATATATAAATTATATTAAGCAATGTAAAAAAATACACACATGAGCCACCCCTGGTGGTCTAGTGGTTAAGATTCGGTGCTCTTACTGCTGCAGCCCAGGCTCATGTCCTGGCCATGGAACCAGGGGGCTCACATGGAGAACTAAACTAACAAGTAGGATACACAACCATGCACTGAAGCTTTAAAAAATAATACACATGAGTGAATATGTATGTGTGTGTATGTATATATACACACTATGTTTGATTTATTCATATATACCTGTGTTTAATTTCTCCATCTGTTCATAAGATACGCCAATGTGCTTAGAACAACATTTTGCATACATTAAATGTTTAATATTTAGCTATTATATTATATGAGTTTACACACACACTAGTTTTTTGCTTTGTTACTGAATATATGTCACAGCTTTTGTTCCTGACAAACAAGGACGTATAGTGTAATGGTCATGATTTTAAGCTGTTAAGTTTTAAAGTAATTTGTTTCACAGCTATCGATGACTGTGTAAGGTTGAAGGCAAGGGTGGTCTTAAAATCCTAAACAATTCACAGAAGGTGATGGGGTGAAAGGTAGTATTTCAGGCTATGATTCAAGTTAAATGGAAATGGAGAGTAAAATGATCATCCATTCTCAAAATGGAAAGACTGAAACCTAGGTTTTAGATTTAGTTTTAGAGAATGCTGGCTCTTTGAGATTTCAACATAGCAAGGACATATTTGTGCCATGTAAATTTTGTTTGCTTATACGCAGGTCCTTGTAACTAGGAAGCAAGGAAGGGAGGGAGGGAGGGAAGGAGGAAAGAAGGAAAGTCAGACAGATGTTTAGGTTGAAAAATAAAGCAGTATGTAGGTCAAACAAATCAGGGCTAAATAGTCAGTTTTCCACTGGTTGAAAGGGCCAGTTCTTGGAATCTGTCCTCTAGGAGACGTAATGCCATACTTTTTAAACCATCAAGGTGCACAAAATGTAATTCAAGCTTTTTAGAAATCGCGGTGTCTCTTGAGGACTGTATGGATGCTTTCAAGTAAATGACAACTCAGTATATTTAGTTGCTTTCTGAGAGCATCCATCAATTGTCCTATGCTAGCTTAACTCACAAGACATCATAGAACGTGGTTTGGAAACACCACCATTACATTCAGGACTCTCAATTGTAGCGCATGATGCTCCTTTTCCTTAGAATCCCTTATTCCCTTTGTCTTTTCTTCCTTATGATGAGCTCATATTCTGTCATTAAGAGTTACGTAAGCATAGAGTAGTGGCTCGTGAACCAAACTGAGTAGATCCAAATTCCGTTTCTGTCACTTAGTGGGTATTAGACACCGGCAAGGTCACTTAACCTCTCTTGGCCTCTATTTTTTAATCTTAATGTGCCAAAATTTGCATTGATCATTTAGGATACATGGTTATTACAAGGAGTTAAAGAGTTGATGCTCATAAAGCAGGTAGAGGAGTACCAGGCATGGAGGAGGAACTCAAAACACATAAAATATTATCAGACTCAAAATCAATGCTTCTTGGAGGACTTCTCAGAATCCTCAAGTCAGCTTCATTTCCCCATCAGATCTTTTACCATAGTATATTTTGAAACATCTGTCAGAGCAAACATCACTGTTTCATAATTATTTGTTTTCAAGGCTATCTCCCCCACAGAGAATGAATCCCTGGAGCAGAAACTAACTTAGTTATTGCTGTATTGTTGGTGGCTTGCAAAATGTGGGGCACAGATTAGGCTCTCACAAAACAGAATCTAAATGAATTAATCAATGCATCTGTCAACATATTTAAGGCCGGTTAAGGTTAAGCAGGGATATATACTCTTAATTTTTCTTCCAACACAGACACACAAACACACACACACACACACACACACACACACACACACATGCTGGTTAATATAGAGACAGAAAATATTACTTGGAAAAACACATAGGAGCTGAAATCACACAGAGCAGGATTAAAACAAACTCTGGCATCAAGCACTTGCTGTTCACCTTCAAAAGGTAATTTAGCAAGCTACAATCTTTTTTTCTACCTACATTGCATCGATGTGAAAATTCATATAAAATATATAAAGGACCCGACACTTTGAAGACACCTAATAGCTGATAGCTATTGCATTGCCATTGCCAAAGGTTATAAGGCTTGGCTATTCATAGAAACACATTATGGATTCTTGGGAATAAACACTCCTGCCTAGAAAGAGCCACATTATTATTCTGTTTTTTAAACAAAAGTAATGAAGTAATTTAGTGCCTTTCAGATAAGCTCAACTTTCGTATATTGTTACCTGGGGCCAGAGAGAATATCGGTGGAAAAGCAAATGGTAAAAATAGATAGGGCTATTTGCTCTCTAAGGGTCTTTGGGCCTTGAAATGCTGGCTCTACAGGCAGATTTCCCACCTGTGAGGGGATTACTGCCTGCTGGAGCTTTTTATCTGTCCACTAAAATAGCCAGAGTAGCTTCCTTCATACAAGAAGTCTTAAGTTTGTCCATTTACTCTAAAAGATCAATAAATCCCAGGTCCTGATTTTATTCTAAGTATTCATCTGCCACTGATAGGAAATCAAATGAAAAAGTTTTACTCTCAAAGAAGTCATCATCTTTGCAGAAGGTGCCATGTATGTTGTGTTAACAAAGCCATGTTAAGTGTTTTATGTGTATTATTTTATTTAATCCAGACAAAGACCCTACGATTTAGATTCTATTATTATTAGCTTCATTTTATAGAAGAGGCTCTTTAAACTTAGAAGAGTAAGCTAATATTTATAGCAAGTAAGAGGTAGAAAAGAGATTTAAACTCAGATCTTTCTTACTCCAAAGCCCCGTCCTTTCTATTGAATTACACTGTCTTTCAGAAATGTTAATTAATTGACACATGTTAGTGGGAAATAGAGCTGGACTGGAAATCAACCTATATGGGCCAAATGCCCTTATTTTAATTGTGGAGTAAAAGGCCATTTCCTAACAGGATGGCAGAAGAGGAAAAGTCCATAGGGAGACCTTCATCTCAGTGCAATTCTTGTGGCTAAAAATTACAAAGTGTTTGGGTTCGGGATATACATATCCTTGTCTCATCTTTATCAATTCTTAGCTGTGTGAATTTAAGGTAGTCACTGATCTTATAAAGTTGTTTTCCCAGAAGCTGACCTTGTGACAAAGGTTTGTATATTTTATTTAAGAAACAATCCTAGAAGGCATAGTAGGGAAATGGGGAAGATAATACAGAAAGAGAAGGAAATCAATACAGAGTATACTAATGAACAAGTTATGATTGTGGACAAAAAAGGTACAGTACCACTTGAGACCTCTGGGAGCCTACAAAGAACATGCATCAGAGCCCCACATCTCTGAAAAAGAGTGAGGAAGTTGGGGCATTTATCCACCAACTCCAATCCATCAATGGGCAAGGGCTGCACTTGAGGCATTAACGCCTGTCCTTTCTGGTCTTCCGTGTGGAGGCAAGCATGCTCCAATTACCAGAGAAACTCGTAAGTCAAAACATCACAGGTTCTGGAAGTAGAAAACCATCAATGCCTATAGAAATGATGAGTGCTGAGGATGTATAGATGGGGCGCTGAGAGCATCTGCTGTACCCATGGAGGCTCAAGTATCCTATGGAGAAAATAAGGATAGTGACCCTTGCTCTGTCTGACTTAGACGTCAGTAAAATATAAATAACATGAATATCAAAATGATTTGAAGGAAAATCTTTGAGCAAATGCTATTTGTTATTCTTTTGGTGAAATCATTAGAATGTTGTTGTAGCAAAATCTTATTAAATTACCTTAATTAGTTCCCTTCCATGCTGACAAAATCTAGTATTTCTCATTTCATCTGTCTTTGTTAAGCTAATGAGGAATATATGCGAGTTTTTTTATTATCTTGTCTTTCAAGCCACATACTTTTGGATTTTTCAATTGAAGCATTTTTTTTTTCCCTCTGGAGATGGTCAGGTAATAATTTGAAAGGGCATTCTGGGGGAAGAAGACCTCATTCATCTTTGTGTATCCCCAGTAACAACTACATGTTGGAGGTGATTTGTAAATAGTTTATAGATAAGTGAATGGAATTTATAAAGCCTTATATGGTAGGATAAAGACCTTAGAAGTATATTCCTTTAAGTTTATTATTTTTAGAATTTTTGATTATTGTTTTTCATTCTGTCCTGTCATTTGAAGTATTTTTTTGAGAACATTTAAAAGAAATGCCTCTTCTCACACCTGATTCATTACTTCAGAAGAACAGCCATGCTCCTCCCCTTGAACAAACAGAGAGCTTGGCATTGTTTGTTTATCTGGCAGATACTGTTGATATTTGGTCATTTATCACTTAAAAGATTGTTTGCTCCCGTCTGGGGGGATCCACAGAACTCTTGTTTCTTTAGTTGTTGCGTATGCCTCCAGTAGCCTATTGTCAATATATGGGGCAAACATATCTAAATGATGTCATAACCATTTTAGGGATCCCAACTCTTTTCACATATATAAGCTGGGGTGTCAAACAACAAACATGTGTATTGACATGGGTGGGGGCCAATAGCAGCCTGGTGTTTGTAAGCAATTTAGAATTTCAGAAAGGAGAAGGAGATTAGAAAAGACTCAAGAGCAATCTCAAGGAGCGAGGCATGAATGGCCTTGAAAAATATGCTGAACTGCTTGTGATACATACATTTTAAAAGATTTTCAGCTAAAAGATAAGGTAGCTAAACTTATATTGTAAAATATATGTTTCAGTCTATACAGAAGTTGAAATATAATGATGTACACCTGTAATTTATATAATGGTATAAACCAATGTGATCTCAATAAAATAAAAAATATATATATTAAATAAAGACTTTTAAAATAAAAAATATATATAATATGTTTCAGGTAGGACCAGATCCCAGTTTAGCTCTCCCACCATGAAAACTATAAAAGTGGACAAGATACATGAGGGGACACTTCTCAGACTCAGATAATAGGCAGTGCAACCGTGTCATCTCTGAGGGAAGGAGAGCTCATGAGGTGAATCCATTGCCCAGATATCCGTCTGGGGAAAATTCCTCATCATTGCAGCACAAAGTGTCAGCGGGGTACAGCTGTCTACTGATCTGAGGAAGGGGAAATCAGAGGGAAGAGCAGCTGAGTGTGAGAGGTGGAACATCAGAAAAGAGCCCCAGAAGTCCATGTGGGATCTCCTGCAAGTTTGTGGCTGAGGGCTGGGTTGTCCATGAGCAGGGTGGGGCACCTGAGGCTTACCAGAGAGTATCTGCTATGGAGTTGAAAACAGAAGGAGAGGGTAGAGACCAGGCAGTGCACAGGTAAGGGTAGTGTCTGAGAACTCAGAGTTCCAGCCCTGCCAGTGTGGAGAGATTTCCTTATTATCTTATCCTCAACACTGAACCATTTAAGATACAATAAAGGCTGTGGCTTAGGAACAAAGACCACACAAAAGTAAGATGTACTCTTCCCATAAAGAAAGCCTAAAGTTAAGACTTAAGAAGATTTGTAAGGGAGACAGAGTGAAGTTCACTCCTTCAAAAGTCAGAGGAACTTGGGAAATACCTTAGGCTTTCCATAGATCCTCACTAGCGAAGTGTAAAGAGAAACCTACACAAGTTCAAGATGATCAGACTGTAACTGAATGTATCATTCTGCTCCTAGGTATTTATCTGCAAGAAATAAAAACAAACATCCACTCAAAGATTTGTACATAAACATTTGTAGCAGCTGTATTTATAATTGTCCCAAACTGGAAAAAACCCAACTATCTAACAGGTGAATGAATAAACAAATTGTGGTATAGTCATACAATAAAATACTACTTATTCAGCAATAAAAAGGGAAGAACTACTGAAACACAAGACAAAATGCACAAATCTCAGAAACATTATGCAGAGTAAAAGAAGAAAAACACAAAAGAATAAACACTGTGTGATCCCCTTAAATGAGAATATACAGGGACAGAAAGAAGATCAGTGGTTTAATTACTAGTTTTGTTTTGTTTTTGTTTGTTTTTAAGGGTGTGAGTGTGTTGAATGCAACAGACACAAAATTATTTTTTCCTGATTGAAGGAAATGTTATACATCTTAACTGAGATGTGAAAACAAGAGTGCTATGGAATGAAATGTATCCACCCAAAATTCATGTATTGGAGATCTAACCCCGGATGTGACTGTGTTTGGAGATAAGGCCTTGAAGAAGTAAGTCAGGTTAAATAAGGTCATAAGGGTGGCACCCTGATTGAGCAGGAGTAATGTTCTTATACAAAGAGACACCAGAGATCTCTTTCTCTTCAACATATGAGGACAGTTAGCAAGAAGGCAACCATCTGCAAGCCAGGAAGAGAACTCTTACCAGAAACTAAATAGACCAGAACCTTAGTCTTCAACTTCTAGCCTCCAGATGTTTGAGAAAATAAATTTCTATGGTTCTCTGTCCACATTATTTTTGTTATAGCAGCTCAAGTGGACTAAAATAATGGGTATTTACATTTGTTAACACTTAGTAAACTGTGTATTTAAACATGTATAAAATTTATCATGCATAAATTATACTTCAATAAAATTGCGTGGAAATATGTTACTGTGACAGCACGCTGAGAGAAATGTAGTTTGTTGGGGAAGAAGGATGAAGATGGAAGGCAGAATGCCTAGTTATTGCCTGTACGTGAGTTCAATGGGAAGTACCAAATGAAAACTAATCTGGGTTTTTGGCAGAAGGTGGGAAATGGGCTC
This sequence comes from Tapirus indicus, assembly GCA_031878705.1. Classification (NCBI taxonomy): domain Eukaryota; kingdom Metazoa; phylum Chordata; class Mammalia; order Perissodactyla; family Tapiridae; genus Tapirus; species Tapirus indicus. The sequence goes on along the minus strand of CM062927.1, from coordinate 21,832,737 downwards.
AAAAACACCCAGATTATCTGTAAGTTAGGATGGACATATTTTGGAGTTTGATAGGTTGCATTGTAGTGACAAAGATGGATGGGTTTTGAGTGATGTCCAAATTTCTGGATTATGTGGCAAGGTGAATGATGTCATTTATTTGAAATAACAGGGGACCGTGTAACATTCATATTGGGAAGAAAGATGCATTTATTTTGGGTATGATAGGTTGAATTGTCTTGGGAACATTCAAAAGGAGATATATCTATGGCACTAGATATAGAGCTTTGAATTTTAGAATGAGTTCATACTTGCCTATAAATTAGAGGCATTAGCATAAAAATGAGAATTACAACCATAAGAGTGGATGAGATCACCCAGGAGGAGATGTTAGAGAAAAGAAAGAAATTATTTGAGAATACATAAAAATATGAATATTTAAGAGACAGGCAGAGGAAGTGAAGTTCATGAAGGAAGCAAAGAAAGATAAAAGAGTGAATAAAGAAAAGTGGTGTCACAGAAGTCAGGGGAATAGAGTATTTTGAGGAGGACAACATCAATAACGTCAAATGCAAGTGAAAAGCCTAGTAAAGGAGTCCATTTAGGTCTGAAGCACATTTATTGGATTTGGCACTAAGAACTGGGACTGGCCAGGGACAAGAGAAAGAAATCTTGATCTAAAAGCTAGAGTATCTGCATTCACATCCAGATTCCAGATAATTGCTGTGTGTCACAGAACAAATTCCTTGACCTCCATGAACTTGAACACCCTCTTTATCAAAAGAGGATGATAAAAATAAGTTGTAGGAAGATAGAATGCAATGCTGAGTATGGAAGCAACTTCTTAATTCTGATTGTTTTTTCCATATAAGCTATTTAAAGTGCTACCCTACTTTGCAAGGAAAGAATAATATATCAGAAATATAATTATTCTATTACATCTTCATTAGTAAGGAGAGGCTAAAGTATATTGCAGTAACAAAATATCAAAAATCTTCATGGTTTAGCACCACTAAATTGTATTTCTCATATCCATGCTACCTATCAAACACAAGTTGGTGGTGGGTTTGGGTCCACACAGTCACCCTATGCAATCTTATGATGTTACGCCATCTTATGACATTCTTCTACACACAAATCCCTTGAGGTTCCTTGTGGTATGGAAAGAGAGAGCTGAAAAATCAAGTACTGACAATCACATGTTTTGCCCTGGGAAGTGACAGGCCACTTCTTTTCATATATTCCAGTGACATAATCAGCTACTTAACCATTCCCAACTTCAAAGGGTTAGGGAAGTCCAATTTTTTTCATGTGTTCTCAAGGGAAGGGTCAGAAATACTAGGAACCTGTAGAATTCCTGTTGCAATACTCTAAAAGGATATTAGGATACGAGTCCTAGAGAATGACACTAAAAGCGACAGACACACTTCTGGCCTCATTCAATGCAGGACTTTGTTTTGCCCCCACCTCTGTCACTTATAGCATCTAACAATATCCGTAGACTTGTTAGAAAAGAATAATCTTTCCACTTACATTATACGATTATTTTATTTATCATATGTAAAGACATTATTGTTCAGTGGAAAGAGCTCAGGTATTGGCTAAAACAGACATGGATTTGAGTTCTAGATACATGTTGTAACTATAGGCAAAATACTTAAACTCTCCAAGATTTGCCATTTTATTTACATAATAAAGACAATAAATAATCTTCAGGATTTTTTTTTCTGAATATGAAATGAGATAAATAAAATCACTGAGCACAATACTTTAGACAGAACTGGGAATGCATTTTCTTCATTTACTTTTTTTATTGCCATACCTAATCTAGTCAGAATCATTGGATTTGTAGATGATTTTGTACCTTTACCCTCTGCTTGTCGAACAGATTCATTTCAGGTTTTTTGAACAGTTCATTGAAAATATCATTAAATAAAATACTTTGAATGTCAGGAGAAATAGTCCTACTATTCATCCATGTCCCACTTTCCTCTAGCTTCCATGTATATACTTCACAGGTAAGAAGGACAGGTTGTTATCTCTGGAATATCAAGTTTCTGATTCAGAAGGACTTACACATGCTTTGTCCAGCTTACTGCTCTGTATCTTCTGTGGAACTGGGGAGATGCAGACTGTGAAGGTCCACAGCAGTGCCATCCCAGCTCTAAGGAGTCCCTAATCTCAACTACCATGTGCACATCACTAATATTCTTCCACATATAGGAGGGGATGCAATAGAAAATGTTTTTCATTATGGCTTGTGTGTTGTTTCATTTAATTCCAGTTTTCCCAGAACCCATAAATCAAAGTCAATACTTTAATCAAAGTGTTAGGTCAGCCACTCAAATTGTCAATAATCAGCCAATTACCCAATCAGTTATTTTGTGTCTTATTGAATGAAACCATCAGAGGCAACATCTACATTTCTGTTGTGAAAGAAAAACTGCTTTTTGAGGGAAATTAATTATATTGCTTCCCATTGCTCCTTCAGGTTCTTGTCTTAATTTATTCTACTGCAGTAACTCAGGGATGACTGTTAATAAAGTGGCAAGCATCTTCTCATGACCAAAGAAGAGTTGTTGGCAAATGATGCTGCCTGAATCGGACACAGATGCTCTTGCTTGCTGTTTGACCAGTGTTAAGGAAATATGTTAGACATCTGGGTCATGGTTTGATTTATTTAACATGTGATTATATATATCTCAATTTATCAAATAAATACTCAAAAATAAGTCATGCTCTTGTTTCCAAATCATTGAGTTAGAATCAAGAGTCAAGGACCAGGCCATATGCTGCTGACTGTCAATATTCATCAACAGTGATTCAACCTCCCGAAAGGAAAATCACTTCTTTGCACATTCTTTGGAAAATGAATAATAAACTTATATTATCACTGCAGGAATATAGTGGAATTGTAGAAATGCAGTAATCTTCCTTTTGGAGTAATTTATTAAAGTAATATAAGTCACAAACTAAAAAAGATATAGATCATTAAAATATGATCAACCCTTAAAAATCAGATAAAATTTATATTAATACCTTGTGCCAAATAGCAATTTCAATTTTAAAAGTGCAATCATAAATAGTAACGACTATGAACACAAATCAAAATCCAGCTTCATTTTCACAAATGCATTTTTTGCTCATCATTTTAAAGAGATAAAAAACAACCCACCTCTATTCCAATGAAGCCGGTTTTAAACAAAATTAAAGCTGAAAGGTTGATTAATAAGAAGTATTGACTAATCTCTCTAATCCTTAAGAAGATTACCTGAAAATAGATTGATTTCTGATGGCCACAGACAGTGCATCATGACATGAAGTTACGGGAGTTTTTATTTTAAAAAAATTCTTGTGCTTTTAAAAATAAATAAACGCTAAAACCCAAACCAAAACAACTCCCATCAATATTTGCTTAAACTATAAAAATCCAAATTCGGTTTGGAAAAACTACATGTTTTATTAAAGTATTCATCATATGTTATAATGATAGAAGTCAATTTGGCTTCTCTAGAATTGTTTCTAGAGTTGATCTCTTTTATGGGGCTGCATTAGGGCAGATTTATCTAGAGAAACAGAAACAATAAGATATATACCTGTCTCTATGTCTATATCTGTATATAGGAGGGGGGAAGATGGAGAGTGAGAGTGAGAGAGAGACAGAGATTTGAAGGAATTAGCTCACATAATTAAGGGAGCTGACAAGTCTGAAATTTGCAGACCTCCAGGCTGGAGGCCCAGAGAATAGCTGACATTCATTGCAATCTCAAGTTCAAAGGCAGTCTGTGGACAGAACACCTTCTTTTTCTGGGGATCTGAGCGTTGGTCTTTGTTTCCAGCATGTTGGTCATTCAGCACTTCAATACCTAGATCAGTCTTAGTGAATGGGAGCCCATGCCGTTGACCCATATAGCTTCTATCCCACCACCTTGGCTACTGTGTTCATGCACCAAGCATCTCCCTAAAATGACCAATGATGGAGGTTAACTGATGTCAGGTGGCTGGTTCATGCTGTCTTCTTGGTTTATAGGGTCTTTCCCACGGTCTGTGCTCTCTGGTGGGTGTGAACATGCAATATAAAGATATTATACTCTGTGGTCAATCTCATATGTCCATCTGCATGCTTGCTTTCTAGATCTCATCCATAATCTTCCAATTGTTTTCTTCCTAGACCCCTGACCAATTAGGCTACCCATTTGGTACTACCGATGAGTCCATGTATATTCTTGTCTCAGACCACCACACTTTTCACATATATTGAATGAGCATGTGCACTACTCAGAGATCTTCTCACCAGGGTGTTTTTTCCTGTCTGCTATCTTTCATGACCACACATCAGTGGGGTGTAGTAAAGCAGTCAATATGTATCTCAAATCCACATACAGAGCTAAACTTTGCAAGTACCACATTCATCCTATTGCCTCTTGGTGATCAGAGATGTTAACCTTCAAGAGAGGATCTTGGTGTGACACTACAGAATCCACTACAAAGAATATGTGTCAGACTTTTTGACCACCAAATCAATGGGGATGGCATAAATACCCCAGCTTGAGTAGTTGAGTAGACATCATACAGGAATTTATACTTTCACTTGATCTTAATAAATTAATAGGAGTCAACTGTAGAAGACATGAAAAGGGAGACATTCTACTCCAGTTTATTTTTTTTACAGCTTTATTGAGGTATAATTAATATACGAAAAAACTGCACATATTTAATGTGTATAACTTGACGAGTTTGGATATATGCATAAACTCATGCTACCTTCACCACAATCAAGGTAATATAACATATCTATTACTTTCAACATTTCCTTGTGTCCCTTTGCTCCGTGCTTGTGTGTTAACAACACTTAACATGAGATCTACCCTTTAACAATGCTTTCGGTGCATGATACCAGGTTGTCAACTTTAGGCACTATATTGTACAGCAGATCTCTAGAACTTATTCATCTTGTTGTTCTAGTCTAATGTAAACACCTATTGCTCTTGTTCCAATACTTGCCTGAGATTTCTTCTGCTAAGTCCTATTGTTCAATTATCTGTGTATCTCTGTAGGAATACTATGGTCCCATTGAGAATGGAGAATTTTCTTATTCATCTACATCTTCTCAGTGTCTGGCACAGCAACCTGCAAATAGTAGATGTCATGGGATTTCTGATGATTGAATAAATGCATGTAGGTTTCTTGGCAGGAATACAGATAGACACTCCATTGGTGAACTGAAATACAATAGAATACAAATGTTATCTAGCTTTGGGACTAAACAAGGTTGGTAATGAGGAGTCATGAGAAGTTTTAAAGGAGGGAGAGCAAATGGTGGATTTAAAGCAAGAAGAATGGTTAATCTGCCTTGAAACTCATGAAAGACAGCCTACTGACTGCTTTGACCTGCATTTTGATTTTACTTCCAATTCTCATCAGAAAAAAAATAATAATAATTTTGAAACATGACAAAGATGTAGAGCTATCTGTAAGACATACAAAACACAATACTATAAATTTTATCAAAAGCAAAATCATATAAAATTATAAACAGCATATATTAATAACCCTCTCTTTCATAATTCTCATTTTGAAATATTTTCACATCTTTTTGTTTATTTCTTCTTCATCAAAATCATGTGACACACTCTTAGTCATTTTTATTTCATAGATGAAATAACCACAGACTTCATGGGAATGCTTCCAAAACTTTCCCAAGAAAACACAGCAAGCCATTCTTAAGAGGGAAATATGGAAGACTACAACACTTCCTAAATTAGAGCTTTTTCTGTCTTGTAACTAATTGAGTCAATGGGACTATTCTCTGCAGTGTCTGTATCTCAGCTAATCATTGGAGTGTGAGAGTGATTTAGGATACTGAGTTATACAATGAAGCATTGGCATAAATTGGGAGCTTGTTAGAAGTACAATATGTAAGTGTGTCAAATCAGCACATTGTACACCTTAAACATACACAATGTTATATGGTAATTATATCTCAGTAAAGCTGAAGGAAAAAAATATATACTAGAATACCAGGCTTTACCTCAGAACTAATAAATCAAAATCTGAACTTCAGCAAGATTCCCAGGCAATTCAGATGCACATTAAATTTGAGAAGCACTGGTTTAGGACACCTGGGTCTGGGTCTTCTCACTGCCATTAATTTAATTTGTGACTTTAGCAAGTTGCTTTCCCACTCTGTTCCTCAGCTTCCTTATCTGTAAAATAAACTAGTGACCCTTTCAAACAAACAAAGGAAAAATGATCAGCAGGTCAGACTAACGTTAGACTGATTGAATTAGAATGTCTATAGGTGGGATAGGGCATTGATATTTTTTACAAAATCTTTCCAGGTAAATTTAAAGGTCAGCCAGGATGAGGTCCACTGGAATATATAATCTTGAAGCCATTCTCTAAGTCTTATATTCTTTTTGTGTGTGTGTGAGGAAGACTAGACCTAAGCTAACATCCATTGCTAACCCTCCTCTTTTTGCTGAGGACGACTGGCCCTGGGCTAACATCTGTACCCATCTTCCTCTACTTTATATGGGATGACGCCACGGCATGGCTTGACAAGCGGTGCATATGCTGCGCCCGAGATCCGAACCTGAGAACCCTGGGCCGCCAAAGCGGAGCGTGCAAACTTAACCACTACACCACTGGGCCGGTCCCTCAAGTCTTACATTCTTGATTGTAAATGGTTAATTCCAGCAGTAGTCTAATCCACAAGGACCAGCATATTTCACGAGGTGAGGTGTAGTTGCAGGGGCTCTTTTCTTCATTAGGCACATTGAAAATCTTACAAAGTTGCTGCTGGCTGTAATTACTTTTAAACAACAACAACAAAACACCATTTGTTATACATACAACTGTTTGTAGAACTGAAGACAAAACATAAAAAGTCATATAGAAGGATGTATAAGAGTTCATTTTTTAATAATAAAAAAATGAAAGATAATCGTGATTAATAGAGGAGATAAAGACAAAAGGTAGAATATAGATTTTATATATTGTCTGAAACTGAAATTATTAAGCCATTCTAGAAGCCCTTATTTTAAGCATGAAATGCATTTTGAATATTCATGTATTTCATGGTTCAAATGTGGAAAACTCAGAGAATTCATTTCACTTTTTAACTCTCACCCCTGGTAGCTTTCATAGCAATATTCATATTTGTAATACATACTTCCCTTGCTAGGCTTTTCATATTGACTGTGGCTATTGGCTGCTCACACCCAGACTGCTGGTTGATTAGTGCTGTGACATTTCACTCTTCTTATTTCTAATAGTTATTCCTTTTCATCATGTTCTCTGTTGAAGGAGAGCAAAATAGGACCCCAAAATATGCCACTTTGGCATATTGATTATTTTGAATTAAAGGTACTTGAGAAATAGTGCAAGGAGAACATTTTGACTCTTCTTTGTCCCCATGAAAGCAAGAAAAAAAACTCTCATGTGAAGGTATCCTTCCTGTACCAGGAAGGTAGAAGATGTCCATATCACCTGGGATAGGGAATTCAGGGCCAAGAAGGCTGTATAAACAAATCCTGTTACTCGCTTACTAATTTACTATCCCAAGTCCAAAATTCTTTGTCTTGTCAATTCTTCACAAATTTGTGTCTTTGTCTAAAAGGTATAAAAGCTGCCTGCCTTGGTTATTTCTTTGAGTCTTATATTTTTATGGGCTCCTGTATGTACAAAATTAAATTTGTTTTTCTCCTGTTAATCTGTCTTATATCAATTTAGTTATTAGACCAGCCAATGAACCTAGAAGGGAAGAAGGGAAAAGTTTTCCTCCCCTACACTGTTCATCTTAATTGTTGTAGACTTTCATTTAAATCTGCAGTGGATGTGATCCCTACTCAAATATGTTTTAGCATGATGATGGTTTTACACTTTTCAAATGTTTAAGTCTTTCATGAAAAAACAAATTTCAGGGGCTGGCCCCACGGTATAGTGGTTGAGTTCAGTGTGTCCCACTTTGGCAGCCTGGGTTTGTGGGTTTGGATCCTGGGCATGGACCTACACCACTCATCAGCCACACTGTGGCTGCAACCCACATATAAAGTAGAGGAAGATGGGCATAGATGTTAGCTCAGGGCTAATCTTTCTCAGCAAAAAAAAAAAAAACAAGTTTCATAAATCATTCAAAAATATTTGATTAATTATATAAAAAGTCAAAAGCATATACAATCTTTATAAACAATCTTTATGTACTCTGCAATTTTTAAAGTTGCACATCATGGGAATTCTTGGATTTTTTAAAATTAAATAAACACTTAGTTTTGCAAAAGTTTCCAATAAGCAGTCACTGCCTATACATCGCTTCTCACTCTCCATAAATCATCATAAATTAATGGGTCAATTTTCCATATCATCACTGTGTGTACATGAGTTCTTTAGGAATAATCATGTGATAACCATGCCCAGATGAGCTAAACTTTGGGCAAATGTATGTAAGCATGATTTAGATAGAATTAAGGCTAGAGGAAGGTGGAAAGATGATGAAATGAGAGTCTAAATAGGAGATAGATTGGCAACGAAGTGAGAGAAAAACATGACTTTGTCTGCACCCTTATAGTTGATGTTAAATTCATGCATAAAATAATTACTAAGCATTTACTATGTTCTAGGCATATAAAGCAATAGAGGGAGACAGAGAAGGTAATAAGGACACTGTCCTCAAGATGTTCATAATCCATTGGGAGAGAAACATTTTGAAATGAATCAGGATATGCGAGTTTTGTTACAAAATTTTGTAAACAAATAACTATGAACACAGAATTGGGTGAGACTGGTTTGTATGAATAATCCAATAAGACTTCTCAAATGAGTTGATCATTGGCATAGGTCTTCATGTATGAGTAGGCTTTCTACAGATGGTGAAATCTAGGGACTCAATTCCAGGCAGGAGAAATAGTATCCCCAGTGACACAGGGACACAAAACTGCTCAGAATTTAGAAACTGTACTCTGTTGTTTCTCACTAATGTTCCCAATATTTGGGAAACAGAAAGAAGGTGGAAAGACAGATTTTTGTCAAACTGTGAAGTTTTCTATAATTTATCTTACAAGTGATGGAGAGCCATCAATGAGTTAAAAGGAGAAAGCTTTTCTGTGGTCTATATTTGGGAATATTAGCTTTTCAACACTGTGGATTAAGGAGTGAAGAAGGGGACAATGGTAATACATGGAGGTTAGAAAGGGAAGATATGACTGATAAAATTTCAGAGGCATGAGTAGTAGAGGTGTTTAAATAGGTTAGATGACCTCTTGATTATATTATAGAAAGAATTCTGGTGAAAAATAGGAGTGGTTAATTAATAACTCTATCATCCTTTTCAGCTCTAAAATTATGAGATTTTATAATCCTCCAAAAGGCAATAGCCTATGCACAGGTTTGAAGGCAGAGAGCTCCTACTTCTGCCACTTTTTAAAATGTGAATTGGGTAAGTTCTTTAACCCTTTGCAGTCTATTTCCTCATCTGTAAAATGGGCATAAGCACCGAACCTTGTTGTGAGAACTATGCTTAGCCCAGTGCCCAGCCTTAGCATTACATGGTAAATGCTTAGTGAAGTGAGTCTACAGTCACTTAAAAGGAGAAGTAAACCAGCCTTTTGGCCCTAGTTTTGTTGCATTTTGCTTTAAGAGGTCAGCCCCAATCTTGCACCTTCATTGCAAAGCCATGTGTATATCCTTCTGTTGAATAAATGTCTCTCTTATCCATCACACTCTCATCACCCGTGACCAGGTGCATATTTGGACCCTCTCTTTATTTTAGCAGTGAATTCTTAGAAACGATCCCAGGGTCCATCTGGCATTAATCCTAGGAAATGACAGACACTTCCACCAAATTACACAAGATTGAAAGTGCCATTTGTTCAGCTATTAAACCAATGAAAGGACACTGTTATCAAGAAAAAGCAATGTTCAGTAAGGTAAAAATCTGTATAAGATAAGCATCTTCTTCTCTCCTTGTCCTAGGAGAATAAAAATAGTAGCTTCATGTCATCAATATTTTAGATGCTCTGAAATGTGCTTAAGGTAGAAAGACAAAGAACACCTGAAATAGTATTTTCTTCTCTGATTTATGCTTGTTATTCTCCTTACTTAAAATCCTTCTCTCCTAACAGCTGTTAAAACAAACAACACGGGGTTTGCTTTGACTTAAGTATATTTAAGTTACATATTTCTGATTCCCCTCCCAGTATCAGAATTAACATAGGATTCAGTAAGATATATGCTAAATTTAAGAAGAAATTGCTCTAGTTTTTTTATAAGCTAAGCCAAAATCTGTTTTAGGTGGTCACCTATTCTTCCTTAAAACTCTCCTATACAAAAGAAAAAAAATGGACTCTCCATTGTATTACATTTCCTCTACCTACAGCTCAGAGGGCAAGAATACTTATTTGAAGTCTGTTTCAGAGTGTGATATTAGGGTATATCATAAAGATAGTATGTTTTGATGAAAATTTGAGGAGATTCTTCCCCATGGAGGACATAGAGTGAAATTGGGCTTTGATCTTTGTTGGACTTCTGCTTCTTGACTATCCCAGTTGTCCCAACATCAGTTGCGTGGAGATGATATATGAGAGAGGAGAGAGAGATTATAATTCTTATTTATTCTTCTAGACCACTCCTCACATTAGCATTCAGCAAGAATTGGAGGGAGTTGGGTTGGAGTACAATCAGAGAGGCAAGATAGAGACATGTCTAGAATCATCCATTCCCTTCGACCCAGGTGTATTTCATTGAATCTCAGCTCTCTCCCTTCCTGTGGAAAGAAATGCCCAGCAGAACCGACTGTACAGGGGATCCTAATGTAGCAGACTGAGATGAGTTTACCCTGGACTAAGCTGGGGCCTTGCTCCACTTTAATTACCCCATCTGTAATTTCGTATTGAAACCATGTCCTTGTGCTCTGTCTCCTTTATAAAGTTCATAAACCGTGCTTGTCATCTCTGTATCCACTGGGCACAGAACCAGGTCAGTCATGTTGTGGGTACCTGAAAAATGTTTGTCGAACATCTGAATAGATGCATGTATCCATCCGTGTGTGGATGGATAAACGAATGGTGCCATTTAGACAATAACAAAGTATGCATTAGTAAGTATTGGTCATGGGTCATATTATGTTGGTCCTTGCATGTAAATAGGTGTCCCACGGAATAAATCATATTGCCACAATAATAGTTTTTACCATTTTCCCATTATATTATTATTATAATAGTAATACTAATAATCATTATCCTGAGAACCTAAAGAAACCAGGTACTAGACAGTTTATAGTGAAGACAGTAAGTGCCCCCTTGACTCCAAATATTTGTGCAGAAACTGAGTACCAAGAATGTAGAAGCATAGGTGTTTCTTTCTGATGCTTAAGTTCCCTCCTTTGCCAGAAGCACTGAGGTTTTGGCCTCTGGAATATCTTCTAGTTAATGGTGACTGTTATCAGCAGTCGATAAATATGAAAGAATACTCAGAAGCATTGGAGGATAAAATTGCAAACTCAATGTCCAACACACAGCTAGAAAAATTATTACCTCATTACTGGTCAGGTCAGTTTTGTGCACATTATTTGTAATTATTTGTATTTTTTTTCCAGGAACAGCAAATAAAATTCTGCTGCAGTGGAAAACACTGTAATATGATAACGCTCTTGTGTTTTTTCCTTGTAGCTTTTTTTAACCTGTTGAACTGCAAGTCTATTGCCTTAATGTTTAAGGGTAATAAGAGGCTCTTAGGGCTTGTATCCCTGACATCAGACTCCTCCAGGGACTGATGCAGGCCACTGTATCTGAAGTGGGCCTATTTATCTGGCGGTAGGAGTAGAAGGGGTCAACAGCAACTCCAAAGTCCTTGTCTCTCAGTCAACCAGGAATAGAAGGTTTTAGTCAATGTTAAAGTGGTAGTGCTCTGCAGAGGCAATTGCATGTTATTTAAAGTTAAAAGACTCAAATGCAATTCTTTCACCACCAGCTGTTGATATCACTATTTCCTTAAACCTTGCTATCTTCCTCTATATTATTGTATGTTAATAAATTTTGCCATACAATATGCCTTTAAGGAACAGGTGAAAGAATATATTTAGTACCATCAATGTTCAGGGAGATTAGTCCCCATTCTACATATGCCATCAGTTAGCAATTTCTCATGTGTCTGTTCCTCTACATCCTTATCCATGATGCTTCGAAAAATAAAGGAATCACATATCTGGTTTAAAAGTAGTAGTGAAATATTTATAACATAAAACCACAGTCCAATGTTTTTCTTCTTCCATTCTTATCCTGCTACCAGAAACAACTACCCCCCCATGCAAGACTTTTATTTTTTTAGTTCATTTAGCTTTTTATTTTGGTATTTACCTCCATGCATCTAAATACTATGTGCTTCCTGCTATCTCCCGACTAGTCAAATTTCTTTTTTTTTTTTATGTTAGATATGGGTTGAGCTCTTTTGCACTCCTGCCCTTTTCTCCTTCTACCAAATAAATTATTTCTCAATTTTCAGATAAACAAATATTTTTATTTTCGATATATCTATATAAAAAGTGTTCATTACTGAACCAAGAAATGTACTCTGACTTAATTCCCTGTTTTGAACGACTGTTTGGTTTTGTTTTGCTTATTGATAATAACTGTATTATTTTTCTTTTCTTGGTTTTCTTTCAAAATCTAAGTATGTGTACACTTTCCCAGGGCTCTTTAAAATGTCTTTCAATGTAACTCACCATACAGTCAAAAAGTCAGATAATTTATTAGTTTTTTATTTTTTTTCCTTTTCCCTGAAGACCTCCATCTAGACACCCACAATCCCCTGCTCCAGCCCACACTGGTAACTTCCCAGACCTACTATGCAGCCGCCGTCTTGGATTTCCCCCTCACTTCTCTTCAACATTCATTTTCCTATCAGACATTCCCCTTGTATTTACTTTTTCACAGTATATTTCCTAATTTGGAGGAGTAGATTCTTCAAAAAGTTCTTGAAAATTGTACACAACATGTAAAAGAAATGTGTTGTGAAGAGTTACAATGAAGTTCAGTGAAAAGCCATACCTTTTGGAGGATACAGATGAAGCATAAATGATGATGGTCCACAGCTCAGAGCTTCATGAACTTGAAGAATGAAAAAGGGCCTCTCTGAGCATCCAGTCCACACTTCTCACTAGGTCGCAAAGGGAGAATGATCAAAAGGGAGTCACGAGCAAAACCAGAACTAGAATTCCATTCCCTGATTAACCAGTCAGGTCTTTCCTCTGCTTTGCACCCTCACTCCGGGTGTGTGCTCATAACTTTTGTGAGTATTTCTTTCAATATTCAACCTTCTCATTGATACTGTGGTATGTGCCTCACTGTGACTATGACGATTTTACGGGTGAAGAAATGGGGAAAAGAGTTACAGAAATTGATCAAACTGTATAACTAGTAAGTGGCAGATTGAGACAAACACGCACACACACACATGCATACACGGTATCTGCATTTAAATATTTACCATTTTTAAAGCCCATTTTTATTCATGGGCTTAAAAAATAAAAATGGTTAAGTAACCAAGGCCATCTTTTTAAATGTTTCACGTGTTTTCCTTTGTTTGAAATTGGTAATAATATTTTGTGTTATTGCTGCTGAGTCCCAAAAGCTCAGCTTTCTCTAAAGGTCAGCTAGAAATTTTCAAAAGGGCAAAGCCGATTCCACGCATGCAATGCCTTTGCAGGAGGATGTTAGCAACAGCTTTCTGAATTGTTTCTCTCCTTGAATGAACCAATGTTCAAGGTACTTCAAATTCCTCATCTTTTTTTTTTTAAGCTGCATTGAGTACAATAAAATTTTCTTTACAGTTTAAGGTGAATAGCATTGTCCCTATAAAGCTGAAACATTAACATAATAGTTATTGGAATTTCCTGAGCAATGTTGATACAGTATGAACATTACCCATTGAAATAAAAATACACTAACAAGTAGAAACTAAGCCCACTTTCATTTGTTCAACAACTATATCCTGAATGTCCCTGTGCCTACCACCGTTGTTGACATTCCAGTTACATAGATGACCAAGCTATCCTGTCTCCAAAGGAGGAAATTGCCCAATTACACAATGAATGTATAAGCCGATAACTTAAATTCATTATAAGAATGATAATAATTGGTTTATAAAACACTGTGTGATATGGAACAATCTCCAATATGTACAACTTGGAAATACAAAATATGAATCAAGAATAATATATACAGTCTAGTTTGATTTAAAAGTTAAAGGATGATCACTTAAATGTATTTGCTCAAATTATTTCTCTTGGGTATACAGGAAGCTATTGAAAGATTGGATCTGGAGTATGTATTAAGGAGTTTGTGATGAGAGATTTACTTTTCATTGTGTATAATTTTATGCGAATTGCTAAAATGCACTATTTGCACAAGAGGAAAAATGGACATTTAGGTTAGTTTTAGGGATCCAAGAAGTCTTTGTAGTTGTGTCGCCTGACTTCATTTGTCGTGTATGAAGAAGAGCGGCAAGATAATGAAATACAAGAAGGTTTTTCAAGATAAAGGGAACAATATGGCATAACACTTTATTACCAGGGGATGAAGCAAGTCCTGGTGAGAGTGAGGCAGGAGTGACAATCAGAGCAGCACTGGGAAACCTTCAGTACTCGGTTAAGACTCTGCAGTTTGTGATGAAGAATTGAAAATCGCATGCCTAAGGATGGGTAGTACTTACCAAGAGAGAATTTCAGTGATTGAAAAGAGTAATGAATTTTCTAGGAAATTCACTTTGTAAGAAATTCTGTATATGGTAATGTCTTTTTAGGATTTTTAGAAAAAATATTACTGTTTATTAGTAGAAGTGGAATAATTTGGCTTCATTTTCTTCCACATGACAGACTAGATTCCTGAAAAAACTCACCACTATAGAATCCTTAAAATATTGGATAATGTAGCAAAAATGCATTGTATTGCTTAGTTGAATTTACAAGAAAATGAGGAAATCTTTGAGGGCCAAATGAGTAGAAGCTAAAAACCAGAATGGCATACTGGCATTGACACTTCAGCGATCCTGGTGGCATTCGTCACTTCTGATCCAATGCGCCTCAAGTGAGAAATAGACAAAACAATGGACCAGACAGGTCAAGTATTGATATTGAGACCCTTGAAGGGCTAAAACTTGGGTGAAAGATAAACAAATAGATATAAAGATGTGTGTGTATTTGACTAAGGGCTCTGGGAACAAAACTCATCCACGAGAATGTTACTAGTTCAGCCTTTCCCTAGCTTCTTATCTATGGTGAGGGCATTTATACTGCATGTCATAGAATATCTTGGAAACATACCAGTTTATCATTGTTCCACCTGGCATAGTCGTGAACACCTTAAATAAGCCATATGTTCATGAAGCCACATTGCCTCTCTTGTTCTGCCTTATTTCATCATCACATGGAAGAAAATCTCAGAAGGAGGATGGAAAGAGAATGAACACACACACTGCAGAGTCAGTAAGTGGACACTGAAACCTAGGGATTGAATGAGATGCCTCAGCCCTGTCCATACCAATTGGGTTGATAAGCATAGGGTACATGCCAGCCAACTGTATTTAAACTAATTGTCCATATAATACTAAGATAAGAATGAGAAGCACCAGAAACATATGGCTTTTGAAACATTTTATTTCTATTGCCCAGTTCCAATAAAATCTCCTTGTTTGAATTTACATAAGTTGGTAAATTTTCTGCAACCCTGTTAACCTATGTCTCCAATAAATTTATATACTGGTTTCTGGGGCTTTAAGTAGAGATATATATGGCCCCTGCCATCTTGAATTTTTCATAAATCAGTATATGACACAAATTGAAATGTGGGAGGAGAAAGAGTGCTCACGCCTGACTTCTATTTGAAATAAGTAGGGAAACGTAGCACACATAACATTTTCAATGGTGAACATTGAGATTCCATTTCCAGATAAAGGATGGGTTCTTTTTCTCTTTTAGCCCTCCTTTTTATGTTTACTTATTTTTATTTTATTTATTTATTTAGGCCTTGGTATTTATAAATGCTGAAGTTCATGTGATATGACGTTGTATTCCCCCTCAGTCATCATCATTGATTTCTCCTGCTTTTTCATTAAAAAGCTTTGCACTTTGTGTTAAATCACAACAGCTTCATGCAGGCAGTCCCTTACTACAATTGGCAATGCACTTTTCTTAAGATAACAAAGAAGTTCCCGAAGACCTGAGGACACCTTATTTAATCAGAGTGCACCAAATGTAGGGACCATTCAATTTCATCGGTTTCTGCTTTATAAAGTATCATGTTTGTTATTTCCAATCATATGTGTCTCCTGTAATGAGGGAAGCAGGAGGCAAAAGGATATCTTATGCAAATGTTAGGTGCCTGATAATACATGTAAATTTCCCTTAACAAGTCACTCAAGTATATTCTTGGCTCTCGTAATCCAAGGCTCTCAAATACACAACATTTGGTCATGCCACCATAAGAAACAAAAAATCAGATTCCAAACAAATATGTTGGATACCTTTCTGATATTTTATTCTGGTATAGATTCAAAAGAAATGAGAGCAGGAAGTCAGAAAGCTCTTTGCACACTCATGTTCGTTGCAACATTATTCACAACAGCCGAGAGGTGGAAGCAACCCAAATGTCCACAGTAGGATGACTGCATAAACAAAAAGTGGTATATATATATATATATATATATATATATATATATATATATATACACACACACACACAGTGGAATATGATTCAGTCTTAAGAAAGAACGACATCCTGTCACATGCTACAACATGGATGGACCTTGAGGACATTAGGCTGAGTGAAATAAGCTAGTTCACAAAGAGACAAATACTGTAAGGTTCCACTTATATGAGATACCTAGAGTGTTTAAAATCATGGAAACTGATACTTTAAGTTAGAATGTCAAAGGTTCTGAGTAATTACATGTCAATTTCCTGGCATCTTTTTTCCTTATTTGGCATTTTCAGATTAGGAAAAATGGGGAACTAACATTTAATCAACATCTACTATATGTCATATACTATAGTGAGCAATTGCCCCATGTCCATTATTTTTCCCAATGAAGTCACATCTCACTAACTCCTTTTTAGAGTTGAGGGAATGGAAAGTTACTTAAAATTGATGATATTTGAGTATCACACAGTCTGGTCAGTGGGTAAATAACTGTTGGAGTAAATTGGTTACAGAGTCAAGATCCCAAGTCTAACTCTCTCTGCTAGAAATGCATTAACAAGAAACAGATGGGCCTAAAATAGGAAGAAATTGCTGTCCAAAACCTAGCTGAGATCTACACTAACTCACCAGAGCAGATCCAAAGGTAACAGTGTGAAGAACGGAGAGTAGAGTTTGCATATTCTCTAGGGAAAGTAACCATCTTTCTCCTCTGCTCCCCTGAAAAAAAGAAACTCATTTATGAGTCCATATTTTGTTGTTGTTAGTGCCATCCAGTTGACTCTGACTCCTAGTGACCTTGTGTACAGCAGAGCTGAACTCTGATGGGTATTTTTGCACCATCCTCTGATCTTCTGTTGCTATATCAGACAATGCTCTGCTGCTATTCATAGGGTTTTCATGGCCAATCTTTTCAGAAGTGGGTGGCCAGATCCTTCTTCCTAGTCTTAGTCTGGAAGCTCCTCTGAAACCTGTCCCCCATGGGTGACCCTGTTGGCATTTGAATACCGGTGGCATAGCTTTCAGCTGTCACAGCAACAGACAGCCACCTAAGTATGACAACCGACAGATGGGTAGTATGGTTCCTTGACCAGAAGTGAACCAGGCTGGAGCAGTGAGAGCCCCTCATCTTAATCACTAGACCACCAGGGCTGGCGACAGTTCCAGATAAGGCAACTCAAATCGAACTCCCAGGTTAATTGGAATCAGGTGAATTAGAGAGGTAGAGTTAAGTGCCATGCCAAAAGACACAAACTAACAAGAAATGGCCCCATCTGGATACATCCATGAGTCATGGAGCAGAAGCTGAAAGAAACTTCTGAAGTAGCTCGGATTCTGGATCTACTCCCATTTGAATAGGCTGAGTAGGGTCGTTCCTTGGTATCCATGGGGGCTTGGTTCCAGGACCCCTCCACAGATACCAAAATCTGCAGGAGTTCAAGTCCCCTATTCGTCCCTCCGTTATCCGCAGATTTGACCAACCGCGGATGGTAAACATACTACTACAAGATTCACGATTGGTTGAATTCCCGGATGAATAACCTGTGGATATGGATGGCTGAATGCATATAGTACATCATCCAAAGTGGGACACTTCTGACAGTAAAAGAGAACCCTATTAATAATTAGACTTGAGGAAAATGCATAAACCAGGACTGTTCCAGCAAAGCCCAATATGTGTTGATCATGCATGTGTCACACTAGGCCATCTCTCAGAGGGGTTTAGGGCTTGTGCTGGCCCCCCCCCCACATTTTTCCATTTTTTTAGGTCACATTTGCTCCTAAAATAGTGTCCTATAATGCCCTAGACAAAATTTCAAAGCTTTTTTTCCCCAAAAGGCCAACATTTCCACATGATCTAAATTATTTTCCATCAAAAAAAAGGAGGTTTCTTGCCAAGTAACTAGAATGAGAAAGCATGCGCCCTCCACCACTGGGGGAAAATGAGAAGTTTCAGAAATAGAATATTTATCTCATGCATAAAGTCAACAAATTAGTCCCAAAGGCATAAGAAAAATCCATGCAGAGATCCTATAATCTCAGAGATGGAGCCTTACCATCTATAGGAAACTGCAGCTGAAAGGATGACAAAACAGCTCCAAGGGTCCTGATTGTGTCTTTTGCTCTCAGAAATTAACACTTCATAATATTGTGGGGGATCAGAATGTGCCACCCCAAAATGTGTCTCTCTGGCATGATTATTTTTAAGAACAAAATGCTCAGAAAGAAACTTTGAGCTCCCCCTAACTACCTAAAAAATTTAAGGTGGAAGGCCTGTCCCAGGAGAAGCTAATGCCATAAGATAGCAATAGTATAATATAAACTGGGAGTGATAGCCAGGAAGAAACCTAGCAAGGCCCATCTAATCAAAGTCCTCTCCACATCCCATTGTCTCTGCATGGTATGGCAAACATCTGTTTACCAAACATTTGCTTTTCCATCTTCATGTGAATGGCCTGCCTTCCTGTTGAAGTCCCAAACCACTACCCCAAACATCCTCCTTTGTCTTTAGCTGAAGATGGAATTTAAGGTGGTGCCTTCAACCATCTTGGTGAGTTATTCAGATTTCCTGAATGTACACATGTTACTAAACTTCATTTGATTTTCTTCTGTTATTCTATCTCATGTCAATTTAATTTTTAGATCAGCCAGAAGAACCCAGAGGGTAGAGGAATAGTTCTTCCTCCCCTACAATATTAACTCTTCACAGTTCTGCTGAGGAAATCTTCTGATAGGTGCCTCTTTGAGGCTATCAGATAAAAACTGTATTGTTTTTCTCTTCTAGAAAGCTCTAAGAAGGAATCCAGTGAAAGAGCTGGAATGATATCCATTCATCATTTGGCCCCCAAAATCTGAGCCCAACTCTCAGGCATCTCTGGTCATGGACATTTCTGCTTTGGTCCATATTTGGTAAACTTTTGTCTGGGAAATAAAAATTTCATTGTGAACTCAAATATATAATCACTAATCAGAGCTGTCAATGACACAAAATGACTACAATAAGTCATATTTTCAGACATAAAAAAGAACTCTGATGTTGTAGATAACTGCTGGAATGTTATCACTAGAAAATGTAGAATTCCTTTTAGAGTTCTAAAACATTCAATGTAGTCTTCATAGGTCCATCATTACTTTGAAGCATTTTAGGAAGCAGGAGACCCCTGCTTTTAACACATTGAGACTGTGGGGGATCAGAATTGGCCACCTCAAGATGTGTCTCTTCACCTTGCTCTGAAGAAGGATTTGACATTCACCCCCCAAACTGTCTAACGGGATTTGGGATGGAAGACCAGCCCCTGGGATGGCCCATCACCTTGGATAACTTTGGGTATCAGTAGACTGGGAGGGTCTTACTACACCCATTCTTATCAAAGTTCTGTTTACCATACATTTACATTGGTAAGGAAAATCTCCATTTGTAAAGGTATCTCCTTCTCTGTACTGGGAAGAGGGGTGGATGACCTCATCTCTAGAAACTTGTTGAGGTGAAAGGCAAGGCCTTAAATCTGCATAATAACCTAACTGTGCTTTTCTGGTAATCTCCCATAACTGACCCAACCCCCACTATCCTCCTTTGTCTATTTAAGAGGAGAACCTCTGCCATTTTGTCAAGAGATACTCAGTTTCCCCAGGTCTCTCCCATGTATACATGCTATAAAGCTTTGTTTGACTTTCTCCTGCTATTCGGCCTCACATCAATTTAATTTGTAGCCTAGCCAGAAAGGATCCAGAGTGGGTAGAGAATTCTCCTTCTCCCCTTCAAGACCAACACCTTCATTTTAGAAATAATGGAAGTAAATTTCAGGGAGGGAAGGAATAGTCTCAGTGTCATGCTGCTAGTGAGGATCAGAGTCTGAATCAGAGCCTGGGTGGGGCTGAGTCCCTGAGTCACTGCATTGGTGTCACATCTTTGCCATCATAACCATCTCTGTCAGTCAGGTACCTGCCAGTACTCTTAATTTTAATATCACCATTTTTCTTCCATACTTCCCATCCTATAATCGTTATTTGAGTCTCATATGGTAATACTGGCCTTCTCTTGGCCTTCATACTCTCTGGTCTTAGTTTTCTATGTGTATTATCTTGGTTTCTTTTGATCCTCTATTTATAAATGTATTTATATAGTCTAACCTTTGATAACATGCATATTAAATAGAACAGGCTTAAGAAAATGTCTCTAATCTTTCTTATTCCTCTTTCTCTTTATATTTACCTATGTTATAAATGTGGAATAAAAACTAAGTGCACGCAAAAAATAGACAAAATAGTAGGAGAAGAATAAATTTTTTAAGGCTTATTGTAACACTAACTTGGTCAGGTTTACATTTTGATGAAAATAAAACAGAGTCTTAGAGGAGATGCTTTAGAAATACTCCCTGGACTTTGGCAACAGTCTTCTAGCTGGTTTCTTGGCCAGCAGCCACATTCTCTTCCATTTCATTTCCATCAACTGCTGAATTGATCTTCCTAAAATGCAAAATGCATCATTTCATTTACCAGTCTAAATGCCTTCTGTGACTTCCTATTGCTCAGAGAAGAGAAGATGAATTGATTAATTTTGAAGTCTTTCTATAATCTACCCTCTTCTCACTTTTCTACTTTTGTATCCTGTCTCTGGCCCCTGACCAGACACATATGATGCTTCAGGGGAAAAAAAAATCTCCCAATAGTCTATGATTCTCTTATGCTTCAGTGACTGAACACACTACTTGTTCTGACTCAGATTTGTCTCCTTCTATTTTGACTAGTAAATTCTTTTAACCCTGTGAGATCAAATTCATATTTTAGAATTACTAGAAAGTTTTCTCCACTTATGCATGCATTCTTTCTCTAGTCATATGTTCACTCAAATTATAATATTGTGTGTTTTCTAGGTCCCTAGCCCTCTTGGAGAAGTCAGGGAGAACATGCTGAAAATGACAGAAAATTTTTCTCCCCCCATGGCACTTACATTCCAGATGGTAGAAAATAAATGAATTAATAAGCAATATGTTTTAAAACAGTAAAAAGTGCAATGAAAAAGTAAGAGCAGGGTAATAGTTTTAAAATGCCAGGGAAGAGTAAGGAGTATTGTAAGCTTGATTGTTAGGAAGATACCTCTTAGGAAATGACCCTTGAGAGAGACAAATGGACAGAGAGAGAAAAAGAGGTATAGATAGAAGCTCAAATATATAAAATAAAATACAAAGGACTTAATAAAATATAAAATAAGTTTGTCATGTTTGAAAGACAAGCAAATAAACAATAGAAAGAAGAAAGTTTTGACTAGAATGTTGTAAGCAAATGGAATGTGGTACCCTGCTCCCAGGAGAGTAAGACAAAACAAAACTATACATGCTTCTCCATCAGTGTTCTTATAACTATTTTACATAACATTATTAAGCCATTTTTCATATTTATTTTCCATTGTATGCTCAAATATCAAAGTCCTCTACTAGACTTTGAGATACTTCCATAAGAGGACAGCTTATTATATTTCCTGGTGCCTGGAATGGCCTGAGAAAACACATAGGATGTATAGACATCTATTCATTCATTTATGTATTTCTTTATCCCATAATAGTTTATTGAGAGCCCAATATATAGCAGGTACTATGTAGAAACAGCGGGGATAAATTGGTGAGCAAAAATGTCACAGTCCCTGGCTTTATTATAAAATTTACAATCTTTAGGAGAATCACTAAATAACTACATCAATTAATATAAAATTAAAAGCACAATAGGTAATGTAATGGAGAGGTATGCATGTTATAGTCAGATGATCAGGGAAGATGTCCCTGAAGAGGCAGATTCCAGGCAACAATCTGAAAGATGAACTTATTACACGAAAATTTGAGCTGAAAGAAGAGCTTCAGTAAGGGGCCTACAGGCAGAGAACAGGATTCAAGGCACTGACAGAAAGCTAGCTTTGGATGCCATGTAAAAGACTTGGGCTTTTACTCTCAGAACAGTGGGAAGTCAATTGTTTCATGTCAACTAATCACCCAAGTACTAATTAATTCAGCTCAGTGACTATTTCGAGGGCCCACTTTATGGCTGATCTGTCTTCATGTCCTTACATTCTGCTACTACCATGAAATATTTAAAAATAACAAACCAGAGTGATTTCCCTGGTTAAAACATGGCTAAAGTGGCCTTCTTGTCTTGGATTGCTGATTACTTTCCCAGGGTCACTGTCCAGCTGCTCTCTTCTACAGACCTGTGTTCATGGCATTCATGTGGACGTTACTGCCCCCCAAGATGAAATGTTGTCACTTGTCTTTGTGCCTTTGAACATGTGCATTTGTGCTGCCACACGTGAATGGATTCTTGATGGGGGAAACAATACCCTGGCTTAAAAGAAGAAATGAGGCCTCTCTTGAAGGGTCACTTGTACAGGACTTATGATCTGGGGTTGTCAATGACAATCAGATATCTGTCTTGCCCGACCAGAGATTGTGATGAGTCTAGATGTGGATACAAGGCTTTGCAGTACATTTTCAAGGTTTTCTTTCAATTTTATTTTTATTTTCGTAAAATCGACCTACACAGGAAATGGATGATCCTTGCCAATCATAGTTAAAAGTCATGATCTTGCTAGGGTCTTCATAACAGGACTCAAGGTTGAGTCTATCTCTAGCCCAAATCAGCCCACATCTTGTATATAGTTTATATCAGTAGACATACACAAAGCATCTTAGAAATAATTTAGGTATCTTCCAAGAACAAAAAATGAAAATGAATTAGGAATAATGTCACCATATTGGGCACAATGTTCTAGTTTTATTATGACAATAGTCAGAGCTTCTGTACAAGATGTGGTTGTTTTATTGGACCCTGCTGACCACTAACTCTGACAAAACAAGAGAAATGTCCATGGAAAAATATGAGCAAAAAAAAAGAGGCAAAAGAAAGAAAAGTCACAGAATACGTCTTTTTACTTTCTCTCTCTCTCTCTGAGCACAGACAAATTTTTCATTTGTCAGAAGGTGTACATATGTGAGGAATAGAATCCTGCATGTCTTTGCTTCATTTATTCATCACAACAGGATTTTCCAACCTCAGCCTATTGACATTTTGGGCCAGGTCATTTGTTGTGGGGGTCTGCCCTGTGCATTGTAGCATTTTTAGCAGCATCTCTAAGGTCTAACCACTAAATGCCACTAGCACCCTTCTGCGCCCTGGCTGTGACAATCAAAAACGTCTCCACGCATTGCCAAATGTTCCCTGGGGGCAACAGTAAGACCGACTACAATACAAAATTAATTGTCTAATGTGAAGAAGGAAATGTACTGAATAATTCACCTTTCCATATTCTCTATGCCTTTATCTCCGTATCTATATATGAAGCATATGAGATTGTTTATATGTGTATCTTGCAGGTGTGATTCTTACGTGATATCATTTAATCTACACAAATATTCTTGAAGCAGATATTATTTCCTACGTTCAACTCATGCTGACACTAAGGTTCAGAGAGATTAATTTGCTTAAAAATAAACCATAACAGGTACAGCCAGGATAAAACCCAATAGGCTCATATAAACCACTGATAAACTGTGAACCTCTTGATTAAATATAATCTAATGTGGTGTCTAAGTTTTACAACTAAAACTTTGAAAATCACTAACTCATTACCTTCTTTCCATCTCAACTCTATGCACAATAAAAGTTTCTCGTGCACATAAAGAACTGAACATATTTTTAAAGCACTTACATGTCATGATTTCCTTAGATCCCTCGTAACAACCCCGTGAGCAGCACAATGAGGGTTATTTAGCTCATTTTATAGCTGTAGTAACTGAGGGGTGGGGAAATTAAATGACTTATGTAAGGACAGATAGTTTGTACGTGACAGAAACTGTAGTCATCTAATACACACACACACACGTGTGTCTGGATGTCTGTGAGAGTATGACAACTGGACATGTCTCTGAATGTTAATTTTGAATAATTTTAAATAAATGAGCTCATTTCACAGCATCCCAGGGTCCCAGGAAAGGAGAAATCAATCTTTTTTTCTTCTTCTTCTTTACTTAGTAAGCATTAGAGCTGTATTTGCTCACACACTTTTCTCTTAAAATTAGATTTATTTCTTGATCTTAGAGAGTGGAATGTGATTACCATTGTTTCAATAAAAATCACACTGAATGACTATAAATATATACAAGCCCTAGTCTAGAATTGAAGATTTCATGGAGGCAATAGGGGAGTTTGGAGAAGTGGTAGAAAGGTCTTGGGGTGAAGGATGAAAGTGATTTACTAAGGATACAGTAGAATATAGTAAGATTGAAAGCTAAATATTGGAAGTCTATGGGAGACATAGTCAGACTCTTGGGCAGGATAGATGAGAGGGACTTCCATGGTTTGGCTCTAGAACAAGTCCATTTGGCAATATGAGACAAGGGAGAATTCAGAAACCAAAGAGGTTAGGATATATCCCTTGGAGAGCTATGCAGAAGAAGTATCCAAATGGGAAAAGTCCAGGGATTTACTGCAGGAGTACTAGCATGTGATCATCGGCACAGGGAGAAACTAAAATAATCCAAAGTTTAACTTTTCTGTCTGATTTTTCAATCATTATTCAGTATTGTGTCTTGGATTTTAATGGGTACACCATCTTCATGTTTTAGAAGGTAAGACTGTTCTATAAATATCAGTTAGGTCAAGGTGGTCAATAGTGTTGTTCAGATCTTGTACACTCTAACTGGTTTTCCATTTGTTCTATCAATTATTGAGGGAGTGGTATGGAGATCTCTGACTATAATTATGAATTTGTCTCTTTGTGCAGTTTTATGATTTTGATTCATGTCTTTTAGAGCTCTGTTATTAGGTACACAAACATTTAGCAAAGAATTGACTTCTTTATAATTATGAAATGACCTTCTTTGACTATCGTAACATGTTTGTTTTGAAATCTACTGAAATTAATATTATATGATATTAATGTTAATATCCACTTTTAAAAATTAGTGTTAGCATAGTATATCTTTTTCCATTCTTTTAATTTTAACCTATTTGTGTCTTTATAAAAAGTATTTCTTGCAGCCAGCATATAGTTAGGTCTTGCTTTTTTAACCTATGATCTATTTAATGGTTTGCATTTAATTTGAATATTTATATGATTAGTATTATTAATTATTTCATTAATTATATTAATTTATTACCTGTTTTGTATTTGTCCCATCTGTTTATGATTCCCTTTTCCCTCTTTTTCTAACTTGTTTTGGATTAATGCAATATTTTTTTATGATTCCACTTTATCTCCTTTTTGGGGGCTTATTAACTATAACTCTGTTTTGCTATTTTAGTGGTTGCTTGGGGTTTATAGCATCCATCATAACCTTTCAAAATCTATCTTCAAGTGACATATCAATTCATGTCTAGGAAACTTACAGTAGCATATTTGCATTCCTCCCTTTCTGAAATTTGTGCTCTTATTGTCATATAATTCGCTTCTATATATGTTAATAAAACTCCCCACTAAATTATTATTTTTTTGTTTAAACAGTCAATTATATTTTAAAGAGTTTTAAATAAAGAGAAAATATCTTGTATATTTACCCACGTAGATACCATTTCCAGTGCTCTTTGTTTCTTTGTGTAGAGGTAGATTTCCAAATGGTATGATCTTCCTTCTGTCTGAATGACATCTTTACAATCTTTCTTACAACATGAGCTCATTGGTGATTAATTCTTTCAGGTTTTGTATGCCAGGAAAAGTATTTCTTTTGTCTCTATTTTGGTGGATATTTTTGTTGGGTAAAGAATTCTAAGTTTTATCATTTTTTGTGTTTGTGTGCAAAATTGTACTTTTAAGATTGTTCTCTTTATCACTGGTTTTGAGTCATTTGATTATGATCTGCATTGCTGTTGTGCTTGGAATAATTGAGCTTCGTGGATCTGTGAATTTTTCATTTTAATCAAATTTGAGATTATTTAGTCATTATTTTTTTAAATAAATTCCTCTGTATCTATCCTACTTCCAGAGCTATAACCGTACGTATATAAATGCACACTTGAACTTGTCCCACTACTCAGTGGTGATTTTTAAAAAATTCTGTTTCCATTTTTCCTTTTTAAATAATTGCTATTGCTATGTCTTCAAATTCACTATTCATTTTTTCTCACAATATCTAATCTTCCATAACTTCCATCTGCTATATATTTCTCCTCAGATGTTATCATTTTCATCCCCCAAAATTTGATTTGCCTTATTTATATCTTCAATGTCTCCATTTCTCTTTTGGCTCATTTAAAATACAGTTTTAATAATGTATAACTTACTGTCCTTTCCTTCTAATTCTAATACCCATGTCAGTTCCAGATCAGTTTCCGTTAATTTATTTATCTTCTCATTATGGGACCATATTTTCCTGCTTTTTTGCATGCCTGATAATCTTATTGTATACAAAACATTATGAATCTTATTATATTGGGTGCTGGCTATTTCTCTATTCCCATAGATATTATTAAGACTTGTCTGGTGCACAGGTAGGGAAACTTGGTAGCATTTTGTTTCTTCTACATCTTACTTTCGTGATTTCTCATGTGGGATTAGGTCAGTGCTCAGTGTAGGGCTATTTGCCTGTGTATGGTACCCAATTCCCCACGAGTCATGAAGATTCCCAGTCTGTCTGTTGGGAATAAGCACTACTCTGGACCTCCATAAGTGCCAGGCACTTTTTCCTTTCTGGGTGCTCATTTCCTTGCTGTCAGCTTCTTTCCTGTCATGCATGTGATGGTAAACAATGGGGACCCTCTGCAGGTATGTGTAATTTTCCGTGTAGCTCTCTCCTCAGTTCCTCTGTTCTGTAGACTTTATCCATCAATGTATCCCACATTCTCAGCCCTGCCTCTTCAATTCAAGGAGACCTGCATGCTTCCTGGGTTTTATTACCTGCACTGCTGCCTGGAAACTTTCTCAGGACAATAAGCAAGGCCAATAGCAGGGCTTTCCTTGTTTGCCAGCCAACCCTCAGGCCTGTTGCCTTTGTGGTCTGATGCCCAATGTCTTGAAAAATTTTTATTTCAACTATTTTATATTTTTTATGATTGTTTCAGGTCAAAGGTAAATCCAGTCCCTGTTATTCCATCTTAGTCAGAAGCAGAAGTGTCATCCTTCAGATTCAAGCTCAAATTTCACAACCTCAGACAGGGCTTGCCATGAACTTTCCTCTTCTTACTTCCCCTCATGTTACCAGCTATTACATCCCTTCCGTACTTCCTTCATATTAACTCTCCCAATCTACAATCACTTTTTAATTATTTGCATACTTGTTCTCTTTTTCCTCTCTTGACTAGACAATTTCATTCATCACACATGGACGGCTAGAAGCCCAGAAGTTACGTGTATGGTACATAATAATTGCTCATTAAGTATTATTTGAATAAATGAATAAATCTCAATCATGTTATTCTCTCTCCTACTTGTATTTGCCTGTCTTGTTATTTAAAATTGAACATTCTCTGCATGCGTTGCCTACTGAGGAACTTTGTTAAGCAGAATGTTGGGTTAAGTGAAGAGATGAATTGCAATTCCCAGGATCTCTTCTTTGCAATGGAGTCATCAAGCTGGCTGATCTGAATTCAAAAGCAGAGTGCAAAACCGAGTACTTGTCCATGGAAAGTACTTTCCAGGTACCCACTGTATGGGCACCATCTGTGCTGCTGCCTTCCTTCCTGTGGCACTGCTCCCTGAATTGCCTACTTGAAACAAGTTTGCTCTAGTGGGAAGTGGAAAACAAGCAGGAGATTTCTTTTATTTTTATTTATTTATTTTATTATTTTTTTTGTGGGGAAGACCAGCCCTGAGCTAACATCTGTTGCCAAT
Organism: Tapirus indicus; assembly: GCA_031878705.1. Lineage (NCBI taxonomy): Eukaryota > Metazoa > Chordata > Mammalia > Perissodactyla > Tapiridae > Tapirus > Tapirus indicus. The sequence continues at coordinate 21,804,258 of CM062927.1, read as the reverse complement.
CCTCCCCTTTTTGCTGAGGAAGACTGGCCCTGGGCTAACATCCGTGTCCATCTTCCTCCACTTTATATGGGACACCGCCACGGCATGGCTAACAGGCAGTGCGTCCGCGGGCGCCTGGGATCCGAACTCGCAAACCCCGGGCTGCCAAGCGCAGACTAAACCGCTGCGCCACCGGGCGGCCCCCAAGCAGGAGATTTCTGAGAGGTGAACACGGCAAGGTATACTCTCCTAGTAATGACACAGGAGGTGACATATGTCTCCTGCTACTGTGAACTTTCTCTCACTCCAGCAACACATATTACTGTGAAAAACAAACATAGTTAAAAGGGGAAAAGAATTAAGCCATCAACCTGGGACCCTGTTTAGTGACAACCAGCTTGTTTACAGTTCTTTCTCTAACATGAGATGCTCTTGGACCATTTGAATTATTTCTCTTACCTTTGTTTCAGGCAGAGAGCTCCAAAGCTAGAACTAATTTTGAGATAACCCTCCTTTCAAACTTCCTGCATTTAATGAAAGTATACTACATTTAAATGGAGAGAGAAGAAGCAAGAATTACTAAGCACCTACTAATTTCTAGGGAGTACGATGGATCCTTTCACTCAGGGAATAGAGATATATAAAACAGAGTCATGGAGGTCACAATCTAATTGGATTAAGTAGACTAAGTAGTGCTAAAAATTTGATTGACATTTGTATGTGATAAAGAAAGTGTTATGGGATGAGAAGAGACAGGCCATGGACTCTGAGGGCATAGCATATAATAGTGGGAACCGAAGAAACTATTGTGTTAGAAATTTTTTAGCAGTAATGACTGTATGGCTACAGACACATTGTGAAAATTCTGATGTAACAAAAATAGCATGTGTTACAGGACTTAAGACAAATTCGGTCAGATGGAAAAACTAATACTCAATGAGGTTAAGGATCAGACCTCAGGTCACATAGCTGGTAAGTATAAGAGAAGGGGTTAAAGCCAGGTCTCTGATTTCTAAAAGGTGAGGCTCTTTGTTCTATCAGATTACATATAAATAGCAATATTTATGTTTTTAAAAGAATTTCCTCTTGTAATATCGGTTAGGTGATCAAGCTGTATTAAATCAAGTTCCTGGTCTTCATGTGGTCAGAAGTATATGCAGCTGATTGACTTAAAAATCAACACCCAGAAGATAGTGGACCTTTCTACCCTGCTTCTTATGCTGAGACTTCCATCAGTGAGTGATTTTCTTCCTTTAAATTTAATGTTGACTTTGTTCAAGCAGAAAATAGATTTGAGGACAATGAAAAATGCACTACTTTATTTCCCTACGGCCTTCTCTGCACAGGAGGCCTTGAACAGAACTAATTTTCTAAGGAGAGACAAACAACCAAGTTGATCTTCAAATGCAAAAATTTATTGTTTTTTTTTTTCATAAATTATTTTACTAAGTGTTGATTCCTTGATTCTTATTATCTATCTTCAAATCATAGGGCTCAGTGTAGAATTTGCTTACATTCTGGTAACAAAATTCATAAGCAAAAGGGAAAAGGGAAATAATCCCACCATGGTGCACGTAATTTTTCTGTCTGGGGGAACCTTGTAAATTGTTGATAAGGATAAATTGTAGTCAGTGAGAAAATAATAAGAAGTAAAATATCAAAAGATTCTCAGCAATAATTTGGTCCAGTGATTTTTTTTTTTACTCCCCCAAGAGGGAAAAAAATAGATTTTTTGAGAAGGAGCATTTTGATTGCAGTTTTTCCACATGGGCACCATATTTTGGAAGATTTTCCGATACAATAACATTACATGTATTGAGAAATAATGGTTATACTGAATTTGATCAATTTGAAAAATGGCAAAATGTGCAGGGTTTGTGATCATTGGCAACAGCAACAAAAACAAAATCAATTTTCTAAGGTCCAAATTATTCTTGACTTTCAAGGAACATAGAAAGTTTGAGGGTATGATTTCTGTGATTGGTTTCGGTGGGGTTTATGATAGCATAGTCCCTCAGAGGAAGCTGAAAGAGGAAAGGACAGTTGAGTCATTTATGGAGTAAAGAACATAGAATAAAGTCAGGCTGAGACCAAACTGCACCTTCAAGGACATACAAAGAAATCTCAGAAAACATAAAAATGGGACTGACAATTAAGAGTATATGGAGGTTAAATGTGTGGGTAAACTTAGATTAGAGGAAGATCGGAGTTTGGCAGGATACCTGTGCAAAATCAATGGATTGCTCATTGCAAGTGTCCATTCACTATTCAGTGCTTCCTAAATATGATAGCTTAAGTGTCTATAGAGAAGGATGTCAAATAGGAACCTATAAAACACATCCAATCTTTAGATGTCTTAGTTGAGGCCCTGAAGTGTTTTTAAAACTACGAAAATTCTCTTATAGCCTCTATTTCCTGTATCTCTAGAAAAATTTTCCAGAAGCAGGACCTGTGTTACAATATGGCATCAATTTTTAATACTTATGTGGTGGCTTCATGCTTAAAACAGCACAGTGCATGCTTTCCAATTCAATGTCTCCAGCATTCTCTATTGTCTTATAATCAGCCACTTAACTCATTTAAATAATTATATAATTTAAATAGTTTGTTTGGCTTCTGATGCATTTGAGTTTGTCATGTGATATAAATTGTTAAGACATTTGAATTATAAGATCATGTTTCTTAAGCTTTAATGGGCACCTAGGACCTTGTTGAGATGCAGATTGAGATTCAGTAGGGTTAGCAATTCTAGCAAGTTCCCAGGTAATGCCAACGCTGATGGTATGCAGATTATTCTTTAAGAGCTTAAAGCAAGTGTCTTCTGGGGCCTGAAAAAAAGACTTATGTGATAAACTAGTTTACTTGATAATGTGATACCGGGGAACAAGAATACAGGGCAAGTAAGTGAAACAGAGAAGGAATGAAAGCCAATTCAAGCATAGATTATCAAGTTGGCCACCAGGATAAGTAACTAATGATAAATCCCTCTGGGAAATTTTGAAGAGCTTTATGAAATACATACCAAAATTTACTGCCGGGGGATAAAAGAGGGAAATATTTATTCATCCAATCTTACTCCCATTGGCCAAAAGTAGCTCCATGAGCCTGCCCTCTCAGTTGGCACATTAATGATTATAGAACATTTTTCTATGTCAGTACCATCTGTATACCTCAAAGAAGCCCTAGGGCATGAAACAAAAATATTTACAACACGGATCAAGACAATGTATTGTTCATGTTGCTCCTGCAGAAAGTTAGCTAAGGCCTACTTGAAACCAGTTGTCACAGGAGTGATCAGGTGGCCAATAGGATTTTGATGTGATGTGCAAGAACTGTGAGATGCAATGTGCTTTATGACGACTGGTTGGTGCTCTTAGTCTGAGCACTTGGCCAAAAAATTCATGTCTCTTTGAGGAAAAAGCCAAATGGTCCCTCGGCACTATGCCACACTGCTTCCCTCAAAGCAAAGTCATGATTTTCCCATTCTAATGGTGAAAGCATAGGCACATTGCTAGACAATAAGTGTCTGGGGAGAAGGTAAGCATTATTACATTTTCCCTTTCAGAAGAGTGGATGGCCTTTAAGGGACCAGTAAGTCAGTATGGCCTTTTCTCCTCCTAGAATTTCTGCGGTCCCTCCAGTGCCTTCTAGTTCATGAAACGGTTGCTAGTTGCTAGAGCATCAGATCCAGTTCTTCCCCCTACTCTTGAAAAGGAAACCATAACTTATAGTGGAATAATTGTGTACTATTAACACAAAGGTCTTGGTCAAATACAGCTCTAGAAGAAATCCCTCTCCTTTGGAGGATTACGGCCTTTGACATGCCTGATGATGCTACTGAACTAGGCTATGTGTAGCTCCCCTAAGTGAGTCTAGAGATTATCACCACTACCTTAACAGTGGCATAGACACAAATCACCTCCGGGTTTAGGTAGCTGGTCTTTTCGCTTTTCTTAGTACATCTCCAAAACCAGAGTGGAATAACAGCCTATTAAAGCAGTGATATTTGCCAAATAATTAGAATGCTTCCAAAGGTTTGGATGGTGCAATAAACATTCACAACAGAATTCGTTGTCTTGCGCAGGTTAAACTTAAGTTCTCTGTCTAACTGTGATGCCTGCATTATTTTCCCCTTAGGATGACAAAAGGTTACTGAAACCTAGAGGATTTTTAATGTGTCAGTAGTACATAGACAGCCTCACACATGAGTTCCTATCTGTTTTGGAGTATGATATGACAGAGTGACATATTCAAAAGACTTCGGGATTCAATGGAGCATCAAATGACCTATATTTGGCAAGAAGCCATATTGTGCAGAGGGAAGAGCTTTGGCTCAAGTGAGAGAATAAATTCTCTCAATTCTTGAATTGAATTCTAGCTACTCTTCAAAACAAAATGTATGATAAATTTCTTTTGATGCCCAAACTTCAGTTTCTCCATACTCAAAACAAGGAAAATATATTTCTTGTTCATATCTCAGGATTATCAAGGGAATCGAAAATAGTTTTGCCCCATACCACACACTGGGGTGTGAAGATAACATATTAAAAGATGGCAAGGGTCTTTACAACCATAAAAGGACCGTGTGAGAGTTTGTTCTGGGTTTTGGCAAAGCACAAAAGAGGTATGTGTGTTTTCAATTCTTTCATTATACCATATAACATATTACTTTCCTTTCAATGCCCTTTTTATTACTTTATGGTTGCTCTTCATTATTTTAAAAGGTCTTTTTTACCCAGCTAATGCTCTGGTAAGAAATCAATGATCATAAAAAGTATTGATAATGTTGGCAATGATGATGATATAATTCTTTGCGTGTGAATATTACAAATTAAAAATAATATGAGTATCTATTGTTCATAACAATGACTATATAAAAAAGACTTCATTTTTCATTTTGTCCTTGAAGCTCTAAAAGAATAGATCTCTTGATCTCACTTGAATAGTTAGTAAGGTGTGGTTCCATAACTTGAACCAGGTATGTCTAGCACAAAGCCATTGCTGTTTCTACTATCACAGTGGCGCCTGCACAGACATGACATCAATCCAGCATTTTATTCATCCTCATCAGAAGAGGCTGAGTATGAGCTAGTAGGCAAGTGAGCCATCTTAGTGATTTGCCCAATTTCTGAGTGCAGCCTCCAAGAATTCCACTCATAGAACTTCACATTCTCACAGAAAAGAGCCAAGAAAGATGCACTCTTACCTCTGGTTAAGTAAGGGAGAAAGGAACCATTGTGAAATATTCTCAGATCATTTTTGATAACAAAGGCCTAATCTCCAAGGTAAAGATTTTACCAGAAACTTATGTGACATCAGGAAACAGCATTTTTCTGTCTCCAGGCCTCTCTAGTTTTTCTGTTTTACATTGAGAGAATAGCAAAAATAAGAAACATTGAGAATGTCAAACCCCAGTGACTCAGATCCATTAAATAAAATTTAATCATATGATTATAGAGCATTTCCCCTTCCCTACATCTTACCACCATGCAAATAGGGCTCCAGTATGACAGCAGTGGATTATAGTTGAAAGAGCTGCAAAAGAAGGTCTTAGGGAAGCTCAATGACAACGTGGTTGACTGAAAAAAAAAAAAAAAGACACTAGAGGCAATGTTAGCCTATGGCACCTATAGCTACAGCAAACATTAAACACAGTCCACTCCTGATCAGATAGCATAAAACATCACACTGAAGGTTTATTTAACTCAGTTCTTATTACCTGACACATCATGCTCATTTGTTATCAAAATAATTACAGGGCATGCTCTAATGTAGGAAAAAACATACTCAAGAGACAACTCAAAGCATGAGAATCAGACTCAGATATGACATAGGTGTTGAGTGTATCGACATTAAACATGGAATTTAAAATAACTATGATTAATATGTTAAGGGCTGTAATTGAAAAATAGACAGTATGTAAGAACAGATGGGTAATATAAATTACCAACCAGAGAGATGGAAACTATAAGAAAGTCTAAAAAAAAAAGTTAGAAATCAAAACAGTGTAATAAAAATGAAGAATAACTTTGACATGTTCATCAAGAGAATGGATACGGCTGAGGGATGAATTGCAGAGCTTGAAGGTAGGTTAATAGAAACCTCCCAAAGTGAAATGCAAGAAGAAAAGCCAAAAAATATCCCGGAACAGAACATCTAAGAACAGTGGGCTAATTTAAAAATGTGTAGCATACATGCAAACTAAATACTAAAAAGAGAAAAAAGAATATAGCAGAATAAATATTTGAAGTAATAATGACTGAGAAAAAGTCTGTAGTTGAAGTATTAATGACTGAGAAAACAGTTTGAATGAAAACAAACTACAGATTGAGACAATACCAAGTAGGATAAATACCAGAAGAAAAAAAAGTTAAGAAAATCACCTAGGTATATCATAATCAAACTATAGAAAACCAAAGACAAAGAGAATATCTTGAAAAAAGCCAGAGAATAAACAATTTACTTACCTATAGAGTCACATGGATAATAATTACATAGGATATGTTCTCAGATATAATGCAAGCAAGAAGAGATTGTAATAAAGTATTCAAAGTGTTAAGAGAAAAAAACCCACCAACCTAGACTTCCACACCAGTAAAATTAGCCTTCAAAAATGAAAGAAAAATAAAGTATTTCTCAGGTAAACAGAAATTGATGAAATTCATCTCTAGCAGACCTGCTCTGCAAATATTCTTTGAAAAAGTTCTTCAGGGAGAATTTAAATAAAAAGGATTTGAAACTTGGATCTATGTAAATAAAAGACGAAGCATCAGAAGAGAGTAAATGAAAGAAAAATAACACCTATTTTTCTTATTCTTAATTAATTTAAAATATAATTGTTTAATTTAATAATAGTAACAACGAATAAGCGAAATGAATGACAGCAATGTCATAAGGGTTGCGGAGGCAGGAATTAAAAATACTCTTTTATAAAGCACCTGCACTACGTGTGAAGTGGTATAGTGTTATTAGAAGGTAGACCTAGTTAAACATATATATCGCAAACTCTAGGGTAACCACTAAAAAATTTAAAAAGGAAATATATTGATGTGCTAAGAAAATAGATAAAATAGAATCATATAAACTGATTAATTAAAAGCAAAGAAGGCATAAAAAGTTGGAGATGGGAAAGGAACAAAGAGTAAGTACAAAACCAGAGAATAATTAAAAACTTGATAGATATTAATCTAAACATACAAATCATCACTTGAAATGTGAAAGTTTTAACCTTACCAATGAAAAGGGAAAGATTCTCAGAGTGGATAAAAAAACAGGGAGCCTACTATATTTTGTCTAGAAGAAGCCAAGTTAAATATAAAGGCTTACATTAAGAATAAAGGGATGGGGAAGGATACACCATGCAAACACTAACCAAAAGAAAGCTGTAGTAGCTATGTTAATTACATACAAGCAAAATTCAGAACACAAAAAATTGTCAGGGATAAATAGGGTGTTTATTTAATGATAAAAGGGTCAATTCTCCAAAAAGACATTACAGTTCTAAAAGTGTATGCACCTGACAACAGGATGTTAAAATATATGAAACAAAAACTGATAGAATTGTAAGGAAAAAAGGACAAATCCACTATTATCGTTGGAGACTTCATGCCTCTTTCAGAAATTGACAAATCAAGAAGGCAGAAAATCAGTAAGGATATAGTTGACCTGAGCAGCACTATCAATCAACTTGATCTAATTAACATTGGTTAGACTACTCCATGTAGCAAGAGCAGAATACACATTCCTCCCAAGCTCTAGTGGAATATTTAGCAACTTAGAAAACACACTTTAACAAACTTAAAAGAAAGAAATACACAAAGGATGCTCTCCAGACCAAAATGGAATTAAGCTAAAACTCAAAAAAAGAAAGATAGCTGGAAAGTTTCCAAATATTTGGAGATTGAAAAACACATGTCTAGGTGCTGGCCCAGTGGTGTAGTGGTAAAGTTCACGTGCTCTGCTTCAGCAGCCTGGGGTTTGTGGGTTCAGATCCTGGGCATGGACATATGCACCACTTGTCAAGCCATGCTGTGGCGGTGTCCTGAATACAAAAGAGAGGAAGACTGGCAACAGATGTTAGCTCAGGGCCAATCTTCCTCACCAAAATAACCCTCAACAACAACAAAAACACACATTTCTAAATGACACATGCATGAAAGATTAAGACTCAAGATAAGTTATTATATCATATATTATATTACATATTATATACTAGAGATAGTATATTATATATATATTAATATGTGTTGAACTAAATGAAAATTAAAACACAATTTATCAAAATTTGTGAGATACAGCAAAAGCAGAGAGAGGGGGAAATTTATAGTGTTAAATGCATATATTAGGAAAGAAAAAAAGATCTAAAATCAATAATGTAAGTCCCCACATTAGTAAACTAGAGAAAAAGTGCAATCTGAACCTTAAACATGTAGAAGGAAAGAAATAATAAAAATTAGGGAAGAGATAAATAACATTAATCACAGGACAACAACAGAGAAAATCAACCAAACCAAAAGCTCGTTCTTTGAAAAGATCAATCAAATCGATAAGCCTCGATCCTGGCTTACCCGGAATAAAAGAGAGAAGACACAAATTACCAATATCAGAAATTAAAGAGAGGTTATCACTGGCCCAATGGACATTAAACGAATGACAATGAAATACTACAAACAACACTGACTTCAAATTTGATAGTTTAGATGCAATGGAGCCATATAAAATTTGAACAGGTACCTCATGAGAGAAGATATGCACATGAAAAATCATATAAAAAGATGCTTGAGGCTGGCCTGGTGGTGTGTGTAGTGGTTAAGTTGGGCACGCCCTGCTTCAGTGGCCCGGGTTTGCAGGTTTGGATCGGGCACGTACCTACACCAGCCATCAATCCATACTGTGACAGCGTCTCACATACAAAATAGAGGAAGATGGGCACAGATGTTATCTCAGGGCCACTCTTCATCAAGCAAAAGAAGAGGAAGATTGGCAACAGATGTTGCCAATCTTCCTCACACACGCACACAAAAAGATGCTCAACATCATACATTGTTAGGAGATTGCAAATTAAAGCAACAATTAGAAATGACTATATATCTATTAGAATGGATAAAATTTAAAAATTTAAAAAAAAATCTGACCATGCCAATTGCTGGCAAGGATGCTGAGCAACAGAATCTCTTACCACTTGCTGATAGGAATGCAAAATCATGTGGCCACTTTGTAAGACCATTTGAGAGTTTCTCACAAAGTTAAATGTAGTCTTAACCATATGATTCAGCGATCACACCCCTAGCTGTTTACTCAAATGATTTGAAAACTATGTGCATACAAAAACCTACACATGAATGTCTATATAATTTTTATCATCGCCAAAAAAAAATGAGCAACCAAGGTGATCTACAATAAGTAAATGGATAAATAATCTATGGTACCTCTATATGATGGAAGAGTAGCCAGCAATAAAGTGAAATGGGTATCTAACCACAAAAAGACATGAATGAAGCTTAAATACCATTGCTGGTTGAAAGAAATCAGTCTGAAAAGACTACATATTGTATGATTCCAATGGTATCACATTCTGGAAAAGCCCCCCCCACCCCCCGCAAAGCAAACAGTGAACAGACAAGTTGGAAGGGAAGGAGGACTGAATAGTTGAAGCACAGAGGCTTTATTAGGATGGTAAAACTGTTCCTTTTGATGCTGTAATTGTGGATACATAACACTATGCACTTATCAAAACACACAGACTATTACAGCACAAAGAATGAACCTTAATGCAGGCAACTTTAAATAATCTAGAAGTTCTAGAGAATCACAAGTGGAAAGCAGACTGAGGAAAACCATTCTAACAGCCCCACAACTGTATAGAATATCTCATTGAAAAGGGAGGGGGAAATGCTGTTGACCTGGGTAACTCTGGAAATGAGTAGAGTCTGTAAAACTAAGGGTACACCAGCTCTATATTCTAGTTGATATATAGTAGTTGTTTCCCACAGGGATATGGGTTAATAATTATGATAATTCTATAAATGAATTCTGCAACTGAAAAATTAACTAAGTAGGTAGTGGATCATGATAGCTGGGCTTCTCATTGTTAGAATTAGAGGTTTAAAGATAAATAAAGGAGGAGTCAACAGTCATCCATGTGGTATGGGTTAGAGTTGAGGACATCAGTATGAACTCATGTTTAGGTTATAATAAATACAGAAGGTTACACATATAAATATTTATAGGTATGTATATACACACATATATTGCTTTGTCCTTTTGCTGAGAAGGCCTAAAAGCAACAACACCCCAGCAGCAATGAACACATCTAGCACCCAGATCTTTGCTCCTAATACCATTGTCCAATAGAAAGAACAAGAGTTCCTTGGAGAAACTGCTGATTCTAGGACTGGAGTAGAAAATACACAGATGAGCCTTTAGCATCTTGAAATGCCAGAGAGTAAGGACATACCAAAACCAAAAACATAATGATGAGTGAACACGATGCAGTCTACACAGAAACTGAAATATATTGATATACACCTGAAATTTGCACAATATTCTCAGCCAATATGACCCCAATGAAATAATAAAAATTTTTTAAAATCCCATAATGATGAGGGGTTTATCAAAACAACTCAGAATCCAACTGAAGGAGCACTCAATGGCCAAAGCTGAAATAATTTGAACAATAAAATAAATAAAGTAGGATCAAGTTATAACAGGAAGGATAAAATAAATATCCGTGAGTTTATACTTATATAAATAATTAATTGACTAACAATTAATTATAAATAAATGGGCAAAAGAGACAAATCTCCTATGCAGAAGATACATAATTTATGCAGACACTCTGCCCTGAAAGATGTGGAGAATAATTCCCACTCCTTAAATTTGTGCTGTACACAGTGACTTTCCTCCCAAGGGTGGAGTTTGGAAAGGATGCTGAAAGAGTAAGTTTACTGTGGAGAAACCTGATAAACACCACCTCAGCCATGTGACAAGTCCAACATCAACTGTAATAACATGTTGTTAGCATGTACCCTTGTCATGACGTGAGGAAATGGCACCTCATGTCTGTTGACTTCCTCCCAATAATCCAGAATTCCAGTCTAATCATGGGAAAAACATCAGACAATCCCTTTTGTGGATATTCCACAAAAATACCTGACCTGTATGCTTCAAAATTCTTGAAATTATCGAAAACAAGACAAATCTGAGAAACTGTAACAGCGACGAGGAGCCTAAGGAGACATGATAACTAAATGCAATGTTAGTTATCATTGATGGGATGGGATCCCGGAACAGAAAAAGAACAGTGGGAAATGCTAAGGAAATTAGACTGAAGTGTGGACTTTAGTTAATAATGATGTATCAGTACTAGTTTATTAAATGTGACAAGTATACCATAGTAATCTAAGTTCTCAATAATAGGGTAAACTGGATGTGGGGCTTGGGGAATTCCGTGTACTGTCTTCACAATTTTTCTGTAAATATAAACCTGTTCCGCTAAAATTAAAAATTACAGTCTATTAGCATATTTTAAAATGCAATTACATAGGGGTCAGAAGGACAAAGTATGAATTTATATCTATCTATCTATCTATCTATCTATCTATCTATCTATCTATCTATTCATTTAACTAACTGGTAGAGAGTAATGTTGATCCAAAAGTTGTTCACAGTCTAATGGAATAAAAAAATATATGGAAAATAACAATATTGTTTAAGTGTAAAACCTATACTTCACCAAATATATAATCTACATGTCTACTCTCTAGACGCTCCCCTTTTCAAGAGTTCAGGTGGATCAAGACAGGCTAGGTACTAGCAGCCACGATCCCATGTTGTCCTGATATTTAAAAATATGCAGGAGATTATGTAGCATGGTTCACAAAATAGCCTTTTCTTGATGCAAGTTACAATGCTGAATATAAAACACTTTTATTATTCATGAGTGGCTTGTTGAGACAGATTTTCAATTTCTTCTGTTAATTTTACTACTGAGTCTATTTTTTAAATTAAAAATAAAAAGTAATAGGGCGGTGGAAAGGAATAAGATAGAAATATAATCACTGGAGTATGAATTGTTTGTTGAGGTAAATTGTTAACTTTTAAAGAGAAAAATGTGAATATTCTTGACTTTCATTTCAGGGAAATGTGTCATAAAATATTTGATTTGGGATATTTGTCTAGGAAGGCAGAATGGATGAAGGAAACTAACATTATCTGACAACCTATCGTGTTCCAGGCCCTGGGCTAGATATTTATAGTAATGGCATATTATTTAATTATCATCTGCCTTAGCTACCATAACAAAATAACATAGACCAGGTATCTTAAACAACAGACATTTTGCATGGTCTGAAAGCTGGGAAGTCCAAGATCAAGGTACTGGTCGATTTGATTCCTTGTGAGGGCACTCTTCCTGGTTTGCAGATGGCTGCTTTCTCTCTGTGTCCTTACACGGTAGAGAGACAATAAGCTCTGGTCTCTCTTCCTCTTCTTAGAAGACCAATAATCCCATGGAGGGAGGTCCCATCCTCATGACTTCATTACTACTTACTGTCCAAAGGTCCCACCTCTAAATCCCATCCAATTAGGGGCTAGGGTGTCAACATATGAATGATAAGGGGACACAGATACAATCATGAGTCGCTTAATGGTGGGGATATGTTCTGATAAATGTGTCATTTAGACAATTTAGTTGTTGTATGAACATCATAAAGTGTGCTTATACAAAACTAGATGGTATAGCCTACTGCACAATTAGGCTCTATGGTACTAATCTTATGGGACCACCATCGTATATATGATCTGTCACTGACCAAAACATAGTTATATGGTGCATGACTGTATTCAATCCATAACATCATCATAAGCTGAAAGTTCAAATATTGTTTTGCTTTATTTCTTCTTATTTTTACAGATAAGGAAACAGAGGTTCAGGCAAGTTCAGTGAGTTGTACAAGGTTTATCGGCAACTTCAAGTCTAGTTTAAGGCTCCTGGCCAAGATGTACCCAGATATATTATTCGGAGAGAGATAATTGTTTTAATAAACCTAAAATCTCAGTGGCTTAATACTGGGGGGATTTATTCCTCTTTCACTTTCACAATAGAATTCAAGTTGGCAGGGACTACTGTTTATTCTATTTGGCAGGACTGACATCCCCAAGGGATTTGGGGTCCTCAAAGCGGTCCACTGCATCAGGCCAGGAGGGTAGGAAAGAGAGAGAACATGGAGGATTAGGAAGTGTGCTGTTATTGCTGCTGCTGTTGTTTAATAGCCATTTTTGCCTACATTTTCATGGCCAGAATTCAGTTACAAGATCACAACTCACTGCAAAGGGGACTTAGAAATATAGTCTTGCTACATGCCCAGGCAGGAAAGGGAGAAGAAAGGGGAAGGTATAATCAATAACAAAACATTCTCTGCCCCAACAATAGAGTCCCTTTGGGAAGAAAACCTATGTGAGCATTAGTTTCCTGGGAGAGAGTCCTCTGTCATGAAGCAGGTCGATTCCAACAACTCAAGCACATATTTGGGTTTATAGGCGTGACATCACCTACGAGTAGACAAAAAGGAAAAGGAAAGACTTCCCTTAGGAAGACAAAGACATATCCCACCAATAGACATGGCAAGGAAAGTCAGACTGTATGTGGAAAAGGGGAGGAGAATAGGAAGTGTGTAAGAATGGGAAATGGAGAGTGGGTAGAAGTGCTGATTACCCAGTGTAAGGAACACTTCAGTTGAAGCCAAGAGGCAATTAAACCTTAGGCAGAAAACCACATTGACTGTGTTGTGAAGCAATAGGCCTTGGCTTTTAGCAGTGCTTCTTGGAGTATAGTGAAAGAGCATGATCTGACAGTCCACCATTCTCCTCATTGTGAATGGTGGTAGCTTGAACCAAGTCCTCAGGAATGTGGACCCTTCACTCTGGGAAGCTCTATGTCTAGACAGAAGCCTAATCCCCTTAAATCACACCCAGGGATCAGTACTTTCACTGAAATGGAGGGTTTGCAGGCTAAACCCCATGTACACCATTGTATGAAAGGAAAGCATCCACACTTGGTTCCTCTAAGTCTAGAGATAGCCCAACAGGGATACCAGGCAGCTGGCAAAATTGGAGATTCTATTGTACTTTCTTAATCCTTCATCTTGTCAAACTCTGATTCTTTCTTCCTGCAGGCATGTATGAATCCAGTCTTTAAAACTCCAACTTTCTTTACTCTGATACTTCTTATACATGGCTTCCAGAGTAACACAATGATGGCAATTCTGATGTGTTCCTTTTAACTATTCCATCTCCATGTGTTTATTTTGTTTTTTTTTCTTTGCTGGTACATTTAATTCTGCCTAAAATGCAGAGCTTACTTATTATTTAAATGGAAAAATATACTTTATGATAGTCACCATCATTTCTTTTTTCCCTGTTTTTTAACTATATCTCACATGCTGATTTAACTAATCCAATTTAAGAAAGTTACCTTTATATTTCTTCTCTACTTTTACAGAGCTGAGCACTGTTAGATAGAAGTTGCTCAATAAATGTATGAAACAATAAATTAAATTAACTCAGGCTGATGATAGTCAAGACAGTGGTCATAACCTATTTCCTAAGCATGCATTTACCTCTGAATTTCTTGTACAAATTCACCTATAGTGTGAATATTTCATCACCAACAAAACAAATGTAGGAAGATATTGAATAATAGAACAAATAAGTTAATAGCTCTATATTTTGACATTAATGGAGTGATATGAAATTCCCTTTACATATAACCTTAAAATCTGGCAATGTAATGGTTTAAAAATCAAGCAAATGCTTAATTTTAACTTTTTGTTAAATATGTCATTGAGCTCCGTAGTATCCAATCCCATCTAATTATTAGAATAATGTTTAGAGCACTTAAAAAATATAGATTTCTCTATTATAAATAACCCAAGAGGTTACAATTCAAAGCTCTTAGATGAGGCCTATACATTTTTATTAATAAAAATATTGAATATTCTTCAAGGATATTCTGATGATTAGCCAGGTTTTGGAAACAATGATTTAATACAAATACACTACTCTATAATTTGATATAAAAATTTCTGCCTAAATCATCATTAATGAGACAGTATTCTCTAATCATTCTGTTGACATTTTGTCTTTGATAATTAACCTCCAAATAATTAAAGGCCATGGCAAGACTATTTCATAAGCCATTATTCAAAAAATCAAAGGGATGCTTTTTCCCCCCAGAGATATTTTGCTAAATCAGGCTAATTCTATTTTTAAAAAGTTGACTAGAAATTTTCAATCAGATACTTTTGGTAGTGCTCAGAGTGCCCGATTTCTGAAGATTTAATTAAAATCCTTACTGCCATGTCACTTTTGAAAATGTATAAATTGTCCATGATTTCATGAAATGCTTGAAGCTAAAGAGAGCCAAGTAGCTGGCATGCTCATACTTCCCATTCCTGGAGAAGGTGGGAAGCAGAATTGTTTAGTCAAAAAATAGCCACACACAACTGAATTTCAATACCTATTCTAGCACTTAGCATCGTTGAAACTATACACAAGTTTCTTCCTATGTGCTAAATTTAATATTCTCTTCAGTAAAATGGAAATTTGGATGGCTCTATAAAGCTAATAACTTTAGAGTAAATGATTCTATACCCAATTCAACCATGTTTTAATGAGAGATGTCAACTGGGGACTTGCCTGGCTTCAGAGAGAGAATTGCAGTCCAAACACCGATAATCCAAGGGCTTCTCAGAATTTATAAAGATGCATAAAAGATAATTAAATATTTCCCCTTAGCTGATGAATGTGTAAGTTTGGAATTTGTTGGCAGTCTTCCTTCCTGACAAATGGAAGAAGCTGACATATAGGTGATGATATTGCCAATACAGAGAGAGGCAAATTTACTGGTCAAAGGGAGAAAGCTATAGTGGCTATTTCTTTTCTGGAGAGACTGTCTGGTCTCCAACCACCTTTGCTCATCTAAGGAATCTCCCTTTGTACATGGTCTTACAAAGGGTCAGAATTTTCCCAGGACAGAAATCTCAAGAAGAGGCCAATTGGCTAGTCTAATTGGATGTTCCTTTCCCAGTATTTGCACTGGGTGTGGAAAACACAGAGCAACTGTGAGAATATATTTGCTGATGTAGTGTTGTTGGTGATCATTAATTGACAATGGTGTGGCATCCTGGTGGCTTCCTAGAAAAACATTCCCGCTACAAAAACAGCTAAATTTACTGCTCTTTGGCTTTCTGGAATTTCCTTTGTTTCTGTAATGTTCCAACCTTTAGACTCTAATTTACATTGATTCCAAGGGTGCCCGATGTCTTTCAAATGAATTTCCCTTTTCTCTGTATTATATAGCCAGAGTCGGTTTCCATAGCTTGCAATCAAGAACACTAGTGGCATTCAGGTGTCAGTTTCCTTTATGAGGTCCTGAAAGCATAGCCTTACATTGCCCTTCCTGTAGTTATGCAAGCCATAAATTTATTTCCTTTTTTCCCCAAACTAGGCTAAGTTAATTCTGACACTTTCAACTCAAAGAGTTTTGATTAATATAGATGTACAAATATTTGCCATAGACTATTGTTATGGATACAAAACAAATGCAAAATATCTAACAGTATTGGGAATATAATACGGCATCAATAGATATTCTTTTCTTTGGAATCATAATACTAATTTCACACAAGAACTGGGAAAAATAGTCTTAACATTAGCCATGTAGAAAATTGTGTTAGTTACCATATGCCCTTACCTAGGGAGTTTGCCAAAATTGCTTGGAGCCCCTTACAATTAAGTTTTGACCTTTTTGATATCTGGCTTTTTTGTATTAATAAGATTCTCATGGGGAGAATTTTGCAGTCTTCACTTTGCTTAACATTTCACTTGACAGAAAACAATTAAAATGGGTCAAATATGGCTCATAATTCCTTTGTAATGGGTACTACAGCAGTTGAAAGACCACAAAGCAAAACGCTTGCCCCAAACTCCTCATACATAATTCACTTATTTTACAAAAAGTCATGTGCCAGTCTGCTTAGCTCAACAACCAGCTGCCCTATGAAGTATAAATTATCAATGACCTATGGAGCCCACTCACTTATTTTCAGATGGTTGAAAAAGTAGACTCACGTAGAAATCTATTGAGTATGAACCAATTTTTTGATAGAATGCAACTTCTATTATTCAAAGTGGTTAGCATGTGAATGGAGATAAAAACAGGTGTTTATTTATTTTTTTTGGAAAAGGGGGTTCCAGGAATACAAAAACAATAGCATAAATCATGGACTGATCATTTGCTATAAATCACAATATTTAGACATATATTCTACAAAACCACATGCCTTCTCATTTTTGGTATTTTTAATCCCCAGTTAGCAAAGGATGAAATTATGGCTCAAAAGTAATGTGAGTAACTTGGCCAAGGCCCCAAAGCTAATAATTGTCAGGGATAAGGTCCCAAGCCTACTTACTAAAACATCCCTGTTATTTACAATCAGTTATTCTGTGTGGCCAAAATCACGTGATCAAAATTATTTTGCAATCTCGGTATTTATCTGGAGATGATGTTTTACATAAAAAATTTGTGTAATAATGTACGGAAGTTCTTGTTTTCTTCATTGCTGATAAAAGAAATGTATTTTGGTTTCTAAAAATTACCCTTTAGAAACAAACAGGATGTAAGCAAACATAACAAAGATAAACAAAAATTTCATTTGGAAAAATAATTTCCATAGTTACAAAGTACTTTTAGAAACATGACTTTAACTTAGTTCATCTTACTCACCACAACTGGTTCGGATGTGATGATGTAATTACTTTCTCAACATTCTATAATATTTCTATAAATCACTTCTGTTAAAAATAGTTGCGATAGGGGCCAGCCCAATGGCATAGTGGTTAAGTTCGCATGCTCTACTTTGGTGGCCTGGGATTCATGGGTTCAGATCCCAGGTGCGGACCTACACACTTCTCATGAAGCCATGCTGTGGTGGCATCCCACTTACAAAATAAAGAAAGATTGGCACAGATGTTAGCTCAGGGACAATCTTCCTCAAGCAAAACAAGGAAGATTGGCAACAGATGTTAGCTCAGGGCCAATCTTCCTCATCAAAAAAAAAAAAAAAACAATAGCCGGGGTATAAATTTAAAGTAGGAACCTGACACTTAGAAGATACCAGTTTATTTTATGTCACCAAGGAGGTGCTAAATAAGACTTATTCAGCATTATTATTTGCTAAATAATGATGAGACGGAAGGTCACTATAGGAGATAATATTATAGGAGAATGTATTAGGAAAATATATATAAAAGCTCAGGCATTCTTGGATCAAAGGCTAATTCTAAGAGAAAGAAAAGATATAAAGCATATTCATATTGATGGAAGCTTAATGATTTTAAGTGAAATTGGCATCTTTATTCATCCTATAAATATTTATCAAGTACCCTAGTCACTGGGGAAATAGTGCTTAAAACAACAAGAACACCACAAATGGTGGCCCTGAAGCTTACGTTATAAGGGTACTCTAGCGTATGTCAGCACAGAGATGACATGCTGTTGTCAGGCAAAAAAAAAAAGGTGTCATTGACTTGCCTGTCTTAGCAGAGCTTAAGTGGGAGCAGTATTAACTCCACTCAATGTGAACGCGGGGCATGCATTTATGTACATGTGCATGCGTTGATATGTTTAAAATTTACATAATGCAATTGTTTCAACAAAGAGGGATACAATCATTAGAGATATGTTCATTACAACTTTATTTTGCTTTTCTATTACTTCTTTAGTTCATTTATTAATTTTTTGGATAGTGTAAGCCTTGAACCATTTCCCACTTAAGTTACAAAGTTTATAAATTAGCAGTAAACATTTGTCTTTATGTTATGAATGCTATGTTTTGACTTATTTTGACCAAATATTTGGGCTACTAGATTATTGAAAGAGCCTGACCAAAAGCCCTCTATGTCTTAAAAACCACTGCTTTCTAACACCCGGTGGGAAAACAGTTACGCATGGATGGTTAACACCTTAGGAGGCAGAGGTGAGCTCTGGGTCTCTTAAGCTCTAAATCTTCTCACCTCTGCCTCGTAAGACGACTGGAAAAGGTCTTCTAATCTATGCCTTCTAGGTAATTGAAAAAATTATATAGTACCTCCAGATTTTATTTCACACATCTGTAAAGAGAGGACACTGATCTCTCACTATGGTATCAGTAGAGTGAGGATAAAAGAAGTACTAAATATGATTTTATTTACTTTCCTTTTTTACTGAAGTATAATTGGCATACAGTATCTTATTAGTTTCAGGTGTACATCATAGCAATTTGATATTTATATATATATTATGAAATGATCACCACAATAAGTCTAGTTACCATCTGTCACCATACGAAGGTATACAATGTTATTGACTATATTCCCTATGCTGTTCTTTACATCCCCATGCCTTATTTATTTATAACTAGAAGTTTGTACCTCTTAATCTCCTTCACCTATTTCACCTGCCTCCAACCCCTCCTTCCTCTGGTAACCACCAGTTTGTTTCCTATATCTATGAGCCTGTCTCTGATTTGTTTTGTTTGTTCGTTTTGTTTTTTAGAATCCACATACAAGTGAAATCATACGGTATTTGCCTTTCTCTGTCTGATATTTCACTTAGCATAGTACTCTCTAGGTCCATCCATGTTGATGCAAATGGTAAGATTTCACCCCTTTTTTATGGTTGATAATATTCCATTGTATAAATATGATTTTATAAATGCAAAAAATTATTACATCAAACATACATTTTTTTTAAAAGTTATAAATAAATATTGTTCTTTCTCCCATGCTGCTTCCCCTTTCAAAAACCACTCTTTATAACCTGTTAAGATTTCGGGAGTTATTTTTAGTTTGTGCTAAGTTGGGATAAGGGGAGAAAAACAGAAACACAACACCCTTCCAGCTTTTGCTTTCATATAATCAATTTTTGTCTCTATGAGAAATCGAGCAACTTCAAACAATCAGAGGCAATATAGCAGTTCTCGATCTCTTTTTATATTTATCATACTTTGTTGGGAAATTTCAGGAAGGGTCCCCCAGAAAAGCTACTTCATCAATTACAATTTCTGTTTTCTATTCTGAGAAAGAAGTTCTGAGTGGTCCTTCCAATGCTCCCTGGATCTAATTTATCTGTAGCTGTGATGCACTTAATTTTAAACTCCGTATATGTCATTATCCATTTTTACTCCTTTCCTTAGAAGTCTGTTAAACCTTATTTATATGAGGGATTAAATCAACACTACAAAATAATGCTATTTAAAGTGCAAGTGCACTTAGCGCTTTCCAAATGGATTCAGCAATAATCAGTATTACAGTCCAATTTCAACTCTTTTATTGTTCCCATACAAAAATAACTACACAAGCAATTTAAATATACATGGATTACTTCTCCTAGGCTTCTTCAGGCCTTGGAAAAATAAAAGAAAATAAAGTGTCCATCTTTGTATGACTTTAAATCTAGAAGGTATGTCAGTTAATATCTAGGACAATATAATTTTCCCCATACTTCCTTCATTTATTTTTTTAAAGTTGATGGAATAGATAGATAGATCAATAAAGTGTTCCACAAATTTATTACATGAGACTGTGGAAGTCTACCCAAAATCTACCAGATCTAATTGGCCTAGAATCATACACCTGGGTAGCAGCCCAAAAGTGTGGGTCTTTGAATTTATACCAAGTCATAGCCATGTAGAGACATTGCCCCAATGGGAACAAAAATAAAACTTCTATTAATAATTCTTTACTGTCAAATATATCAAATAAGACTGATCCTGTGATTCCCCAATTTATGATTGATTATTATGATTAAATGATGCCAAGGATGAAATATAATGAAGTGTTTAAAATAACTTAAAAATCCTCTATTCATCTTGAATATGAGTAAATATTTATTGTGTATATATATTCTATTCTGTATCAGTGATCCCTCCATTAATTAGTGACTTAGCAAATCTATAGATTCCACTTTGCTGGAAGTGAAATCTTCATTTATGACCTGTGTTTTGGGAACAAAAGAGATACCATCAGCACATGTTTTCTGTCCTGTGTCCCATTGCTTTTATGAAATGGATTATTCCAGAGATGGCGAGTCCACGTTGCTCACATGAGCTCATATGTTACCCTAGTTAAGTATGGCTCAGAAACCTAAAAATAAAGCATATTAATGAAGCCAAATTATGTTACAAGAAGTTTTTGATTAAAGTATCTCTATCTATCTATCTATCCAACCATCTATATCTATATCATCTGTCTATATCTATATCTATATCTGTCTATATCTATATCTATATTTATATTTATGTCTATATCATCTATATCTCTGTAGGAAATTCATTTTCTAGGCCCTTCAGCCTCTCTTATTTTTATTCCTCCCTCCCTTTTATTTTTCATTATTTTAATTTTGCTCCTTTTCATAAGCCCCCTCTTTATTTTCTATCCCTTATACTATTGCTACAAATTAAGATACGAGAATATGCCAATGGGAATAAAAACCATGTATAGGCCCCATTTGTCATAGCACATATTATTATCCATCCTAGAGGATATTTAGTCAGTATAAGAACTGAGGTAGGGACCAGAGGAAGGGACCAGCATCTATAAATCTTTTCACATCTGCAATGTCAGCAGAGGTAAGCTTCCTCCATGGCAAGAGTACAGAACTCTAGAATGCCAGATAGGCTTTACCTTATATATCAACTTGGGGCAAAAATCTGTGGTGGATGCATATAGCACTAGCTTGAAAAAGACTAAAGGCTCAAGAGTATTTAGGAGTAGCATGCCATACATAATTAATAGTATTTGCCACATTTGTGCCAGCCATTTGGGGATCCTCAGTATTAGTTCCTGGTCTATATCTTTATGCCCTTGAATTCTGCTACTGACTTATAATTCCTGTAAAACATCTTCCTTTTAGACATAATATCCCCATTTTTATGAAGAGTCTTGAGTCACCTATTGGCTCATATTTCTTGTCATATCAAGGTATTTAAGCCAGTCAAATTACTTGCAGTGCCCAGTCCACTGTGTGAGTGCTGTGTGTTCAAGTGATCCAGGTTGGGACAATCAAGGTTTCTCTTTCAAGATCTAGATTTGAGTCACAGAGACTCAAGTAGTCAATGTTTGGGACTAGAGCTATAAGGTGGGTGAGAGACAAATCTGGAGACTCTGTTGCTTAGAAGAACATTGATTTAACAGTTCCGAGTTAGCTAAACTGAGGAACGAGATAATAGCATCCGATGAGCTCCAGAAGCTTCCTCTTTTTAGTAAAGTTTAGTTCAGTTTCTTTTTTGACCAATAAGCTTTCATCATCATATAGACACATAAATGTTCCCTACCTCTTGTCTTCATATTATATAGAACATCATGGATGCAGGGTCACTGCCCCTTGGAACTTTGGCTATAATGTATAAACATCTATGGCGGGATGAAGTTGCAGGTTAATTAGAATTTGGGGGGGGGCAGCGATTGTGTGCACTCTATTACTCTTCTATTTATATGTATTATTTTTACACCAAAAAACTTATGTTGCTAGTGATGTGTATTGGTGACTCCTTTGCACACGAGAGAGCTGTGGCAGGACTTTCTGAGATGCAAAGTGGAAAAAGAGAGACGTTAGAAGGGTAGGTTGGATAAAGAACAGGAAGAGGAGGATGGTGATGTAATGTAGCAGTAGCCAACTCTCAGAGAGAAACAGCGATAAAACACCCCATTGTCATTCGAAGACTGAAACACTAATCATTTTTCCTTCATTCCAAATTTTGTGAGGACTGCTCTTCCTGCCCCTGGATTCCATGTAGTTCCTCATTCACAGAATCTTCACTTTCATTCTCAGATTATTAGACTGTTCATCCTTCATGGCTAAACTCAATGTCAGTGCTGCTAGGAGTTATCCTCTAATCTCTCAAACCCAAATTTATCATTCTTTCATCTGTACTCTATCAGAATTGCATTTATGAATTTACTAAATATTAATTTTACCCTACTATAATTTATTACTAATAAATCAGTCCTCTCCCACTGTAAGGTTCCATTAAGATAGTGATTAGTTCTGGTGTATATTTGTGTATACTAAATATCCTTTATATGATAAGATAAAAGTAAATAATTACTAAAACCTTACTGCTAAGTACAATGCCAGATTTTTAAAATATATCTTGAAACTATTAATACAACTACCTTATGAGAAAGTTCTAATTCCCATTTTATAGGTAAGAAAACAGAACTCAAAAAAATATATGTAACTAGTTAATGGTGGAACTAAGATTCAAATAAAGATCTTTCTGATGCCAATGTTCCTGCAACTCAATAATCCTTGAAATGAACCTTCATTCCTGATTTGATGGTCTATCCAAGATGAAAAGCTGACCTTGGATCATAAAATTTTGTTTAGATTAACATGAGATGAACTAAGCCATGGTTTTATTGATGATCCTTAACAAGACTTTGATAGAGTCTGTAATCTTTCTTCTTTAGCATCTTGGGAAATCTTTGCTGTAAACACTTCAACGAGAGTAAGGTTATCTCATCTCATAAACAATTCTCTCCATGTCTATCTGAAAGAAAGGTCAAGTGAAAAAAAAGAAAAAGCAGTGACATAGACATTGTGTTATGTCTCCACGGGATTCTGCATGTTAAATGCCCATTGATGAAAGTGAACATAAGTTTATTCTCATAAGTGGAGTTGGAGGCTTAGTGTCCATTGCATGCTCATTCAGATTCCATTAATTCCAGAAGTGTGATAATTCAAGTCCTGGCAATTTGAAATACCCCACCCTAATGATGTCAGAAAAAAATTAATAATCCAACAAGGATTCTAAACAAGACTCAGTTTGCAGAAGAAAACTATTTTCGAAAATTAAATTATGTTTCACCTACATTTAACAATCTAAACATTTTACACAGGTATCATGCCTTCCTGTTTTCAATATTTTGCTCAAATGGTTCTGAATCACTAAACAAAATTTACCCTTCCTTGCTCTACCTTTGCTCTCCAAGTGCTACCTCTACTGCAAGATCCAGCCCCATCACTTTGTCCTCCAAGAAACTTGCTCTCTCTATGCAGGACAAAAGGGGTGAAGCCATCTTTCAGATTTCAAAAATCATTATAATCCCCCTCTATCTTATGAACTGGAAGGGAACTAACACAGTTTAAACAAATACCCTGAGCCTGGAACTCACCTTAGCATTCCTTTGGACCATCACATATATCTGATGCTCAAATAAAGACTCAGAGAGATGACATCATTGTCCAAAATACACTTTTTTGGGGGGGGGGGTGAGGAATATTGCCCCTGAGCCAACATCTGTGCAATCTTCCTTTATTTTTGTATGTGGGACGCCACCACAACATGGCCTGATGAGCGGTGTGTAGGTCTGTGCCCAGGATCTGAACCCATGAACACTTGGGCTGCCGGAGTGGAGTGTGTGAACTCAACCACTATGCCACCAGATCGGCCCCCAAAAAGCACAGTTTTTAAATGCAAGAATTGAGATTTGAATCCAGGTCTGACTTCAAATGCTATTCGTTTTAATTTTGCCATCTTTTTGCCGATGGGCTGGAAATATGAGCAATTGATTTCTGTATCTAACTACAACATTTATCACAAGGCCCTGCATATGGTAGATCCTAGAAAAAAGCAAACTAAGTGTTGAAACACATTATTGCCACACATAAACATACACGGTTGGTCTTATCTATTCAGTAACGCAGCCTCGCAGTTCTCATCTAAATATTAAAGTTGATTCTCATCACGCATTGTTAGTCATTTACTGGCCTCGTTACTCAGTTAAGGAGAATAAAACAGAACACCTTCCCCAAAACAAACCCCATATTTAAATATTTTAAGATATTTAATAATTCAGGTATTTTATTACTTCAACACAGCTAGCTCTTAAGACACAATTATTCCAAATTAATGGAGTTGGTTTGACAAGTGCCTGTGACCAGTCAGCAAAGAGTGTCATTCATGACCATGTTGAGAGCGCACCAAATCCCACCAGTGCTAACATTGTAGGAGAAACACCAGCCCACCCAGTCCTTTGCATGCCCTTTAAATCATACTGCTATTTGTGGAAGATGCAAAGACTGTCACAAGAATGCAAAGCTGACATTAGCAGAGAATTCTTAAAATTTCATGGTCCCCTTGCAAAACTAAAATTCACAAGCCCTTTGGGGCTTTGGCAAAGTCACTGACAGTGCTGGGCCCAGCTGGGAGGTGGTGTCACAGTGCCAGAAAATTAAGAACACAACTCCAGGGGCCCAGGCAAGCCTGTAAGTGGCCTGACAAATCTAAAGCAGAGGATGACAGCACTTAACAGCACCCTTAGGATCTCTGTAAATGTTGTTTTCTAGAATCCAAAAGAGTACTGCTTAAGGTTTACCATATACACTAGCACATGCCTTCACACAACTACACACAAACACATGTCAGCACTCACTCTCCCTCTATTTTCCTCTCCTCCACTTTCTCTCTCTTTTTCAGCATTTCTTAAAAGCCAAGTTAGATGGAGAAGCAAGCCTGAAGCACACAGAATTTCTGCAAACAAATGAGGGTCATGTTTTCAAGAGAAGCCTTAATTAGGATCCACTGAAAAATGAACTAATTCAAAATCTGGCAAAGCTATGTTATCTACTAGATTTTCAAGAGTATTGAAGAAGAAAAAATATCTAAAGGCACAGAGTACAGTGCCTAGCACAGTGTAGGATGCTAACTAATTGTTCAACAAATAAACAAATGGGGATGGTATAGTACTGACACAGTCTGGTTTAGTGTTTTGTTTGTTTGCTTTATGTTCTATGGGTGATTACATAACATTTGAATTGAAATGATAAAGGCAGAGAATATTTTAACCAGTCATATTTGTGTGCTAATATTTCTCCTCCCTTTGAAAACCGAGTGCATTGTTCAGGTACTACATTACAAAATGTGTCATCGACAAAAGCTAACTTTAAAAAAAAAAAAAACAGATTAACAAGCAGAAAAAACTGAATTCCTAGGACAGAGTTTTTGATCCAACAGTAAAGAGATCCTCTATCTTCCTGAATCTTAGACAGATACATTGGAAGTTTCAACTTCATGTGATATATTACTTGTAAAAATGTGTTAAATAGACAACACGTGTTTGGACAACTATGGGTAGGTTAGGTCTGATGTGGTAGTTCCATGAAGTCTTCAGGAGCCTGGCCATGGCTCTTAAACTCATCAGTCAAGGTGACGGCTAGTGCTCCAACCATCAAGCCCATGTTTCAAGCCACATAATGGAAGAAGGAAAAAAATAGAGGTCAAGTATTTCCCTATACAAGACTCCAAGACCCCACAACACTGCCATTTTCATCTCATTAAGGAGAACTCAGTTAGATGGGAGATGTATTCTTTGTTCATGATTAGCCTGTAGTCAGCCAAAAATTTGGTGTTTTTTTTTTTTTATATATATTATTAAGGAAGAAGGGTAAAACAAATCTTGAAGTAGCCAAATAAATGTCTTGACAACAACTAGCATAGCATATACTAGGAGGTCTGCATCTTGGGCATTCCATTCCACCAGGACAATGTCTTGAGACGCAAACTTATACTCCTGGCTTTCCTTTGGATGGGAAAGATGAAGACACACACGATGAAGCTATGGTTGATGTAGAGCTTTACATAACATGCCTTTTGTTAGCCATGTTCATCCCAAGGGAAAGCATCCTAAGGTAAAGCAGTGTTTGTCTCTTGTGCCAAGAATGAGAATGGTCAGCTGGTAAATTGGTGCTATTTGTACTTTTCTTCTTTGTCCATAAATCAAGTATCTGTTTTCCTGTTCAAACGACTAAAGTTAGAGCATGCTTAATTCAGTTAAATGTAAGAATTGGCCAACAAGATTTAAAATTGAATATTAATTGGTAGTTTACTTACCTAATCATTGTATACAACAACGTTCTCAGACACTCCCCTACCCCCAACATACACATACACTAAATTCCCTGAATGTCATACTTCTTTATTTGCCAAGAATGGAACTGAAGGTTATTCAAAGAGAATACAGTCTCCAGGTATTTGAAATACTCTATATAATTTTAAAATCTTTTATATAATTTTTATTATATTTAAGAAAACAACTACATGTTTATAACTTCTACACAGGAGATAATTTGTGACAGTGGAACATAACTGTAAAATAATATTTCAAATTGCAGGATTCTAGATTTGCCTCTGCCTCTACCTTATTCTATCCCTTGGGCAACTTAGATAAATTCTCTGGGGCCTGTTTTCTCATCTGTAAAATCAAGAGGATGAGTTAGTTTCCTTTGGGCCTTTCAGCTATTACACTCCACAGATACAAGAATTTTTGTTGTCACTTTCAATCAAGTTTAATATTCTTCGAGAATCCATCTCTTCACCTTTGGAACTTTTTCATTTTGTGTGTCTTAAATTTATGTCTAGACCTCATAGTCTCAATATTCCCCAGTCCTTATTGTAGTTTTATACTTAGAGTCAGCAAAGGGTCTATTTTTAGCAATTTCCCAAAGGAATTGGAAGAGAGTCTCATCCTTGGCTCATTACCTCTGAGAGTCTGTTCACTGATGCCTGCTGTTTTCACACTCTGTGCCCAGCTCTTGCCTGTAATTGTCACCAAGGTCAACACAGGTTCGTCACCTCTGTCAAATGGGGGAATCAAAATGAGTTTTCTCATGTTGAAAGCTGACTTGGGTTTGGGTCCCTAGGGCTTGAGGTTATTCAACACTGACTAAATAAGGAAATGCCACACTAAACAGCTGCAAACACACACACACACACACACACACACACACACACACACACACACACACAGGGGCTTAGTAGTTGCACTTTCATTTCTAACTCTTTCAAATTAAAGTTCTTAGTAAAAGGAAATCATGGCTGCCTCCAGAAATAGAGTTTCACAGTACTTGTGCTTATATCAGAAGAAGCCAAGCAAGTACTCATGTTCTTAAATACTGGTTGTCTTCTATTTCTATGAAGTGGCAGGCCTGATATCCCAATTGGAAGCTCAACTAGACAGCAGAGGTGAAAATAAGAATGAATTAGAGGCAAATGACTCCAGTAATGGGTCTAGGGTTCTTTCAGTTGTTAAGATAAAGTAGACTCTGTTTCCTATTTCACAGATGTTAGACTATAGCTCCATGATAAAGCTTGATATCCTCTCAAACCATGCACACCTACTGGCCATGCCATAGGCACTTGCCTGAGATCTTGGCAACCATGGTAACACCCAATCTCCTTCCTGTACCATCTCTAATCTCCTATCTCTGTGAGCCCCAACTTATTCCGGCTTTTGATTTCTAGATTTGAATTGAAGACTGTTATCTAGTATATTTAACCTTGATTTTATTTTTCTCAAAAGATGTTGCTTTTTGCTTGCAGATAAAATCAGGAGAAAGCTTTGAATATTCCCAACTGTCTCAGTAATGAACAGATATTACATTTTGTAATTTGAAGTTTTCAAGTTGATTTTCTGGGTAGGAATGCAAATCCACGAAATTCTCTTTTAAGTAACACTTTTGCTGCCCTTTGTAGTAAAAAGGGGAAAAATATTATTTATTTAAGACATAGATTGTTTCTTTAATCTTCACATAAAGTAAATTATGAACCTGCTTTATAGGTGATGAAACCAAGGTGTTAGAAAATTATAAATTTAAGGTTATTCAGCCCCTAAAGGAGTATAACTATATTTCAAATACATGTGTGGCTTAAAAGCCTGGGCTCTTGCCATCAGCTCGATTATGGCAATTCTAACTTGTTCATCTAATGTCAGTTAGCCAGGTAGGTCTTTCTTTAATGATCTCACTAGCCACCTGCCCCACTGCTTGTTCTTCATGCCAATCTGTTATTACTGACAATTCTCTGGATTCTTTTTACTTCTTTCTGTTGTCAACACACTCAGGGCCCTGCATTTGATCCCGCCTGTGACCTCTGGGTCCAATGTACTTGGCTTTTCCTAAAGACTTGGAATCACTTTGCATTATTGGCATTTTGTATTAGCTCAGATAGGAACTCCTGCTAAGTCAGGACTTCTCACCAAACCATGATCACGACCTAGCTTTCCTTACCCAGCTCCTTGCTGAATCAAGGTCTTAAGCAGCTGAAAAGTGGGACCATTTACACACTGGCCATATATCTTCCCTCTTTATTTATTTTTATATTTTAATTAAAAACAATAAATCTATCCCTATTTATTTATTTTAAGGATGTCAACTTTCACATTTATTTTTAGTCATTGCCTTTGGAAAGCCAGGAAATTTTGCAGACTCTGATATAGCTGAATATCATCAACTAGAAATATCATTTTGGGGAAGAGAATTTATACATTTCACTCCTTTTTTATCAGCATTGAACTGCAAAGGGTGGAAAATTGAATCGTACGCTCTCTCTGGTCAACAAATGTGCCCATGTTAGCAATGCTTTATGATGGCTTTTCAGAGCTGTAGCAAGTCCAATCCATGATTAAATACAAATTGTAACCTTCTTGCTTCACACAGAAAATGAGATTTGTGCCGTGGACTTTTTCCTGAAATGGTGAAGCCAGCAAAAGTCTCATCTTGCCATCCAGTTTTCCTTTCTACTATTTCTATTTGCATTCCATTAGCGTAACATTGAAAAATGGAAGCCACCAAATATTTCTTTTTCATAACTGAGCAGTGAGAGAAATGGAATATCCTGCACTCTTTTCAACTGCCTATCACTTTAGGATAATGGCAGTGTGGCACATTAAATGATTACAAATTGATTTTTCTTGAGCTTACAGTCTTTCTATATTCCCTGTTTCTAGCCATACATATTATATGAGAAGCAAAGCATTCTGAAATGTGTATTAGCATTCTGTGTAAACTCATATATCACTGAAAAGTGTGCACATGACATCTAATAAGTATCCCACCTCTTTTGAAAGTTGGCTACTTAATTGGTCTTATCTGACATTCCATGTAGATATATTTCTTTGCCACAATTCACACTGCATGGAGATTAATACCCTAATTCAGCCCTAGACAAAATTTCTTTATGATGTTAAGATGTCCTGATATGAGAACAGGCATTTTAGAAAAGCCATGTTTAAATAGTTAATGTAAACTATAAGATATCCAGCCTCTGATGCTAAACAGTGGCTCTTTGATCATAAAAACCTTTCTAAAAAACAGCACACTTGTATTGGCTCAAAATATTCAGATATTCCAAATGGAGGTATTCAGGAATTTGCATAAGGAATTTCCTTTCAGGGTTACAATACTGTACACTTAATGAGTACTTATGGATTGTGATAATATGGTAGAGTCCAAATTGTGTTGTGTCAAATTATATTTTTACCCAAAAATGTATATTAAAACTGAATGTGTAAAAGACAGAGAGTGTGTGCACTGATTGGAATGCTGGTGGAGATATGGGTTAATTTATGTGAAATGACCCAAAGAATGTGCTCAATCTTCTTAAAAAAAAAAAAAAAAACTGACCATGTGTTTACCCAGTTGCCAACTTGTGATTAGTATATCATTACTTACTTGCTTCAATCATAAATACACTTACTTACTGAAATAGCCCTGAAAGGCTCTAGTTTTTTAACTTACAGTGGAATACACCTATCTGAGACTAAAAAGAAGGTAAGCCACAGCTTTAGCAGCATGGCTGCAAGTTATGTCATTTTTTAAAAATTACCTATGGGGGTGTACGAGGACAGATATATGCTGACAAGCCTCTTTTCCCCAGAAAGCATGTGGATGAAGCTCTATGAAATAGTTCTGGTCATACATCCTGGTGGCTGACAGTGTCCTTCTAGAATAGGCCACTCTGGATACAGATGAATGGAATGGTCTAGTGGGAAAGGCTTGGTCCTGGGAGGCAGAACTAGGACAGGACATCCCACCTAAGCCAGTCTGGAGTGGAACGATTTAGAGGGAAGAGGGTAACCAAAAGGCCTCTGATCAGAGTATAAAACAAAAGAATTGTAATAAAAAAGTAAAGTGTTTTCCAAGGACAGTGTCAAGGCTGGAAATGAGGAGCAAAGATAAGGTCTTAGAAGTAGAACTGCTCTCTCAACATTTTTTCCTAGACTATCACCCCCCTCTCCATATTATTCAGTCATCTGTATGAGAATCACAGAATATGAACAAAAGCAACCTGTCTTAAATGACATCCCATCCAGATAAGGGTTTGGTATTTTTAAATAAAAGAGTGTCTGGAGCATTCATCTTAATCAAGGCCAGTGTTCTCTCCATGGTCCTGGATGAACACTGACAAGTTCTTGTTCTCTGACTTGCACTTGGCTAGTTTCCTGTGGTTAATGGAGTCTTTCTTAACAGAATTGACTGTTTTTCTGCTTTCTGACTCCCAATCTCTTTCCAGTCCAGCATCATCTTTTAAGACACCAGACAAAAGTCTTTGAAATTTAGTCACTCATGTGCTCAAATACTGTAGTCACGCCTTCACGGTCAACTCCCTAACAAAAGCCACACGTGAGACTAACATTGAACATTTCCATGTGTCTTAGATTGGACTCAATCAGAAGCTGATCCTGGGCAAAATATTCAGGTACTACAGGCATGTATTAAGGAATTGCTCCTGGGAGGAACTAGGGAGGGAGTGTGGAGGGCTAAATAGGAAGGGGAGAAGCCAAAGAAAGGTGTATTTCAGGCTAAGTCCCAGATTCAATGTGACCCCCAGTGGAGCTTTGAAGAAGAAATTACACCTGAGTTTGTCCCACTTTGAGGCAAAGGAGATGGGCTTTTGTGCTTCCCTTCTAGTCATTGGTTATGGGATACTCTGGAGTTGGGGGGGATAGTAAAACTCTCAGGTGCTTCTGGATCTTCCCTTGGTTGTGGAGGTACTGTGCCCAAGACCCAATCAACGGAGTTCTGGGTGCAAGCTATTAGCAGCAAAGCACACAGAAGCTAAGTGATGGGTTCAAAGAGGTGATAAAATGGACCTCATGGATCTGAGTGGGGTACCAACCAAGTTCCACTATTATGTGGATTTAATTTTCTGAAAATAAAATGATTTCCAGGTGACTGAGGAGTGGGGAGCACACCATAATATTCTTTTATGTAGCTATTATGTCATAAGCCAAATTTCCCAGAAGGTGAACTTGAGTTTTAACATGAGTAGCCAGTTTTCCTAAGTCACACAGCTTAGGTTAGGACCAACGTGCTGGACTAAATTAAGAACCCAGCACCTTTCCACTGGGCCCCTGTGGTAGTCTCCGTATGTGATGCTTGACATCTGCTAGATATTTATATAGTTGCCACAGACACCATTTAGAATCCTAAATGGCAGTGATGTCCACCTGGTGCAAGTAAGAGTTAATCATGTCCCAGTCCTCTGATTAGCTCCCACTGTTTCACTTCAGTGAGAAACAGACACCCTGAAATTAAAGTGAATGTCAAAGGAGAGCAGTTGATTCGGAGAGTAGCTGATTCTAAGTGCATGTTGACTTTCTTTTCCTTTTTTTTAACATCGGAAGTTTTAACATTTGGACCAGACTATATATTACTAGACACAGTATTTTTCAAATAAGAATTTTGATTAGTAATACCCTCTAAACTGTTTTTACCATTAAATATAAGCATTCAATTATATTAAATATTGATAGACAGACAGAAATACATCTTTGTGCAGAGATGGTGGCTTTGGAATGACAATGGAAGATCAGAGCTGCACTAAAGTGAGTACCATTTCTTTTCAAGTAAAGGGTGGTTTTAGCACCTATATAGAAACTAGACTGAGATTTGATACATTTAGGCACTCAATGCAGATAGCCAAAATTGTCACTTGCATTATTGGAACCAGACTGGTGACTTCAATTAGGTTTTTAGGCTCAAGTCTTCCTATGAAATGCTTCAAATTCTTCCCATGCCTGATGAATGATTCCTAGAGTCATCACATTTTAGAGAAGGAAGGAACTTCAGGGCCTACCTGGCCCAGCTGATCTCATAGTCCATGTAGGCAAACTAGATGCGGAAATGGGAAAAAACTTGCCCACAGGCACATAACAAATGTGATATCAGAAGTTCTGGCAAAGAGTGACCTTTTCAAGACTTTTCTTTCTGTGTTAATGGTAGGCTTTACCAAATTTCATCAGGATTCCTAAAACATCAAACCAGTTTCAATTTCATTCTCCTCAAATCCATTCTCCATATTATACAAGCCCTAATGCTGGTCCTCTGGTTTACATACTTCAATGGCTCTATTTGTATTTACTGTGGCTCTTTTTTATCATGTACCTCTCTGGTCTTCCTTCCTAACACTATCCCCTATGCCTCCACTCCAAACATACCAATGTACTCATATCTATCAAATTTTTAATGCTCCTTCTTGCCTCCACACTTTTGTACTGGCTATTCTCTCTTATAAACACTTTCTACCTTCTCTGCAGCTTTATCTGGCTGAGATAAGTCTAGTAGGCATAGCAATGCCTCTGTCCTTTGTTGTTCTCACAATCCCTGTGTATATTTCCACCAGAGTGCATATCACTGACTATTGTGATGTTCTGTTGACATCTCTATCTCCCTCAGTAGGGTATATTTATTTCCAGACTAGAACCGTTGTCTAATTGATCACTGGAACCCAGCACCTGGCATATATGAAACATTCAGTAAGTATACTGATTGTTGAAAATGATAATATATACACTGTTGACATACCTTTCCTCTCTTGAGGGTCCAGAATAGTCATTTGAAAGTTAGTATGAAAAGTAGGGGTTGTGGATAATAAATTTGATTAATAATCCTCCATCTTCTCTAATTCACTGTGCTTAATAGCTCCTCATCTTTTGGAGACCAGCGATAGAGGACTCAAATTCAGAATTTCATTGTGATGCCACTACTTACACACACAAATAACCCACCACTACACTGAAGGGCACTTAAAGGAAGAAAATTGACATTATATATCTTTGTACCTTGCATTGTTCAGCGTAATTTTGGTTGCAAGCAACAACCAGCCAATTCATAAAAGGTAAGCTCTTGGCTCATCTGACTGGGAAGCCTAGAGTTGGTACAAAGAAAGGTATTGCCAT
This sequence comes from Tapirus indicus, assembly GCA_031878705.1. Lineage (NCBI taxonomy): Eukaryota > Metazoa > Chordata > Mammalia > Perissodactyla > Tapiridae > Tapirus > Tapirus indicus. Next base: position 21,770,220 of record CM062927.1, on the reverse strand, counting down.
ATTGAGCATCTCAAACAGTATCTTTGGTATTTGCTCTCCTCTCTCAACTCTGCTGTTCTTGGTTCACTTTATTACTTAGATAGGATCTCTCCACATGGAGGGGAAGATATCTCTCAACAAACCTGCATTCACCTACTACCAGTTTAGGAACTCCAGTAGGAAGATTCAATTTTCCTGCTATCTGCGACACAATCTTCCCAGGGAAAATCCAGTTGGCACAGCTCAGGCTACACTAACTTCAGAGACCAACTCAGATCTTGTACCTATCCTTTGTTGTACAAGAGGTAGGGAAAAGGCAGTCCCTCTAAAACCACAATGGTTGAGATGAGGAGTGTTTCACTTTAGGAAAAGATAAAGGGTGGCATTTCTTCACATATTTCTTGTAACTGATAAAGTACCTGACGTGTGTTGAAAGAATGTGAAAGGAAAAAAGAAGAAATAAGGACAAGACTATTACTCTCTTATTCATCAAATATTTATGACTTTGTCTTCAACTCGTGCAGAAACTGTGCTAGACACTGGGATTAAAATGGTCCTATTTTCAAAGAGACTATCACTGGAGATCAGGAATCTAAAAACAAGAGACATGCTAGTCCCAATAAAAATTCTCCAAGCCCATAAAATTTTATGTGAGTGTAGTCACAAACACACAAAGTGAATTTCTGCACACGTCCATAAGACCTGTGTAATGTCAGAGAGAAAATGCCCTATCAGGAGTGAGATTTTCAAGATGCCTACCTGGGCCTACAATCATCCTTCTATCGTGCACAACCTTTCATGTCATTTATTTTCTTTTTCTTAGACTGTGATGATGTCAATGAAAGCTACCCAAGGAGATTTATTCAATAATTTCACACTGAGATATGTTTAATATATCAGATGGTGAGATCTTGGTTTGGAAGCTGGTGAACTAGAGGATATAAAATCCTGAGCTAGTTAATAAAGTGGAGCCTAGAGTCAGTTCCACCTCTTACAAGTTTTGTGACCATGAGAAGTCATTTTAACCCTCAATGGTGCAGTTCTCCCTCAGTGAAATGAGCATAATAATATCTGCCTAATGGAGTTGCTATCAGCAGGTATAGTATCAGTAAAAGTAAAAGTAAATAGTAAATAGTAAAATTAAATAGTAAAAAGAACTATTACATTGCATGTGTGTAGATTATTAATGTTTTTATTAATCTCAAGATTCTGGGTAAAGTTTTTAATTCATCGTTTCTCTCACCTGTTGTTTTCATCTTGAATACCTTGCTGTTCTTGTGAAGATTTGCAAAGATTCTTTATCATGTTTCTCTTTCTGGAAATAAGTGAAATGGATTTAGAGAGATGGGAGGGGAAAAATATGCAAAGGGGTAACTCTTATGAACCTGAGACACACGAAGTTGCAAATATTATTCAACATCATTAGTATTATTTCCACCGAAAGCCCTTGGAGATGTGACGAAGTGCTGATCATAATCACAGATTAACTTAATCACAAAATGTCCATGCTGGAAGGGCCATTAGGATCATCTAGAGCAGGATGGGGAAAATGCACAGTACATCTCTTGCTGTTCCCTTTTCTCGTTCTCATGGCAGACGTAACTAATCCATCTTTACACGTTCTCCTTCATAGTTAGTTTCTACCTCTCCATCCAGTGCTTCAGGCAATATGACACCTCCTTTAGAATATGAAACAAATAATACCAATCTGGTATCCCAGACTGATCCAACCTGCACAGGGTGGAGAAGAAAATTCCAATATATGGAGAATCAATTGCCCAGGGGCAAATCACGACAGCAAAAACGGAACCAGAGTTAGAATACGGGCTTCCTGATTCCCAGCCATGAGGAAAAGGATTTAAAACAACATCACAAAACCAAAACAAATGTTAGGAACAGAAGTCCATGTGGTGACCTTCAAACATTAGTTCCTCTGGGCATCAGAGAAAAATCCTAGCCAGATGCTGTATTAGCCTATTGTGGAGAACAATGTCTGTGCTAGCTATGGAAAAAAGAACTCAACAAAAGGCAATGTATATACTGTAAATAAACCATGTAGGAAAGGTACATGTTCAGCTACAATTTGGCTTGAAGGATAGTAGGCTCAACTCTTTTATTTTTAATTTAAGAGTTAACAAGGGATTTTCTCTCAGCTGAGGGGTTTTCTGATAAATTGAAGATATGATTTAATTACAACATGGACTTTCTATGAAAAAGGTGACCTTAATAATAGGTCCAACTCAATATTGTACAATAATATTGTTTTCTAACATTTTTTTGAGCCTGCATTAGAGGCAGACACTGTTCTGGGTAACAGCCATATATCACATGCCAGCCTAATAATTGCTCTAATTTTAAAAATTTACAAATTTTAAAAATTATTAAGTCAGATTGGGGACAAGATTCACTAAGGGTCACATAAGTGGTGGCAGAACCAAATATAGAGCATTGATCTACAGGATTCTGTTGCCTATGCCCTTCCCAACAAGAGGAAAACACTGAAACTTCCTTTGTTTTTTTCCTTCTTCTTTTTGGTGTATATTACACTAGATTAGCTTATAATGTGTTTAATTATAGTGCATTTTATATACCATTTTATATAAATTCATTGCAGCACTTATTTATTTTGATTCAAAACACATTGAAAGGAAAGAATACATACAGGCACACACCTCTTAGTTGTTTAAGACCAAATAAGAGATTATTGGTTGAAATTCTTTTAAACAATTTTGAAATTTTTGGTGTGTGAAATATAAATATCTAAGTAATGTAATAATTAAAATCTTCATTATGAACTAAATATACACTATACAATTTATCTACTTTATACATTATTTTGTACATATCATTTATTATACAAATTATATTAGATTGTTGCAATTTATAGTTTCTCCTCACACATACACATTCACAGAACTGTTTTGAGTTTGCAGATAAGGCAACACAAAGTCCACGGGCATGGATGTCATATAGCTGCATCTTCCTAACATTTGAGGGAAAGTCTTAGTTTCTCTTCTGTAAACTGGAGCAATGATGCCTGTATTAAGGAAGAGTGACATATAGGTGAAATGGGATAAAGCATATAAAAATGTCTGGCCCATAATGTATATTAGCTCTCTTTGGTTATGACCAGGCATTCTGAAGATAGATGAGAGAACTGAAATCCACAGAGATTGAGAAATGCTGCAGCAGAGAAGAAAGGATATGGGCTTTGCAAAGAGACAGAATGTGTGGTGTATATATAGAATAGACATTATATTTCCAGTGCTTAGTGAATAAGGACTCAACAAAAAAAAAGTAGCCATTGTTATAAAGGAACTCTCCAATGTCCACACATGGGAGGTAGCAAATATTCACTATTGGATCCTATGTTTTCTTGCCACCAACCTCTTGTCCACCATGCCTCCCACTATGCTGACCTGAAAGATTAAATTTTCCTGCAACTCAACCTTATCCAAATTCTTTGAATGTGCCTTGTTCCCTCCAACGTCGGGCCTTTGCACATGTTGCATCCTCTGTCTGATGTGCATTCCATGGCTCTACTCAACATCACTAAATCAGCTACTCTACTTGTGCATCTCACCAGAAACATCACTTCCTCCCAGAATGTTTCATGGGCTCCTCTTATGAGGCCAAAGATTCCATTACATACTCTTATAACATCATTTGTTTCCTTCAAGCATTTAACAAAATTATAAATCCATAGTTATTAAGATGAATAAATATTAAACTATATCCCCCCACCACTCTTTAACTCCATGAGCACCAGGTCCTTAACTAGATATGCTTACTTTTGTATCTCTAAGTCTAGCACATAATATGTACTCAATAAATCATTATTGAAAAAAGAAAGGAAGTATTCAGACTTGTACCCAGTCCTCACAACAAAGTATGCTTTATCCTGCACTTCCTGGGAAATAGTTTATTATTAACATCTGCTCAATTACAGCTTTGGAAAAGAAGCAGGCTTCTATCTCCTCTTATCTACCTCATAGTACAAAGAAAGGCACTGACTGGGTAGTCAGAGAAAGTCAGACATGAATACTTACATGTGAAACTAACATTTTATTGAATTAGCTGACTAACTAGCCAAAGGTGTTTGTGAATGTAGATGATGCTCTGATGTCTGACTTGCAATATTCCTGGAAGGTTCATGCTTATTCACCGGGAAGCCCTCCCAAGTCAATCTCATTATTACAAAGATAGATGCAGAACAGGGAAATCAACAGAACTGAGACATGTGGGGTAACAGCCTACACCTGATATTCTGAACGAATAAATAGATATAGGATCTAGAAACCAAATCTTGTAGTGTTAAGAAACTAAATTACAGGGCCGGCCCGGTGGCGCAGCGGTTTAGTCCGCGCTTGGCAGCCCGGGGTTCGCTGGTTCGGATCCCGGGCGCCCACTGACGCACTGCCTGTCAGCCATGCCGTGGCGGCGTCCCATATAAAGTGGAGGAAGATGGGCACGGATGTTAGCCCAGGGCCAGACTTCCTCAGCAAAAAGAGGAGGATTAGCAACGGATGTTAGCTCAGGGCTGGTCTTCCTCACCAAAAAAAAAAAAAAAAAAGAAACTAAATTACAAAAAAACTATCTTAAAAAATTATCTTAATATTAAAGTCTCTATTTTTTGGGGGGGATTGGGGGAGGCAAAGTGGTTGCTAAATCCAAGAAGGCAAAGAGTAGAATTCTATAGTTCCAATAATTACTCCAATTCCATTTTAGCCTGATGACAATATCTACATAAATCCAGCTTAGAGCTGAAGTTGACAAGGTGTAGTGCTCTTTGAAAATAAAATGCTTCTTGATAGTTATATAACTGCTCAATCCACAATTTCACCTGCAGTATGCCCTATTCATAGTTCTCTCTAAATATTACTAAATTATTTGCTAAATTGGAAGGCAGCAGTTAGGTTTTATCAATACTCTCTGAACCACTGGCCAAAGAACGGTGCTTTGAAAATATTTAACTGTCAGTTTTTATCAATTCATCAGCTGTAAGCAGTTTCTTAAATTAAATGAGGTCAAATGGGATTTGTGCCTTTCAGATTTTCATTCGGCTTTTTCAATTATTATTTAAATCTCATTTCTGTGTATATAGCAATATGGTAATTGGTTAGATGACACGTGAAGAAGTGACTTACCTTGGATTTTAAAAATTAGCTGAAGAGGAGGAGGTTCAACATTGCATCCCCTAAAATGAAGCATAAACTTTATAGTCAAATCTCCAAATATTGTTAATGACAAATAGAATTTAGTTTGATCTAGTTGTGCTTAAGTAAATATCGTGTGCTCACCCATGCCTCAATGATAACAGATTTTCTTAGCCCCAGAAGTGCATTCATTTGTAATAATGGAAATGATTTTATGTCACTAGTATCACCTAGGACAGCTCTACTAAAAAGAGGCTTCTCTCCATCCTTGAAGCCAACTTTAAATGCCCGCACCTCTTGAGGAGCCTCCAATTCTGCTCACCTGAAGGCCGTGCTGCCCTCCTCTGAACTCCCACAGTGTGTTTCTCCCTCTCTTTTACATATGGTATTGTTTTACTTTTGAAGATAGTTATTTAGTTGGCTATCTTCTTCCACTACCAGAACATATAGGAGTTGAGGATTGTGTGTTTCTAGAATCCTGAGCATTGATTAAACAGCATGCATACACAGAGAGGTAATTTGAACCTCCTTTCATTTCTCTCCCAATGTCAGGTGGACAAAAGATAATTTATACAATTTCCCATTAGATGTCCCAATGCTCAAAAACAGACCCAAATCCAGTCAGCATCTGGATCACACTAACCCTGAAGTTACCCTGAATTTGGGATAGCATGAATCCTAGTCCTCAACAGGTGTTTTCTTTTCTAATTCATTAGAGTTCACCATGTTTTTAGCAAGTATTCCTCAGGATTACTCACTCTCTAAAAGAGTGATGATAGAAATATTTTTCAGGGAAAAATATATCTTAAAAATCATAGTAAACATATTTAAAAAACATAAAGACATGTATGTTATAAAAAAGCTCTAGTTCGTCCTTTAAAACAATGCAACACCCAGCAAATTTCAAATATGAGAATACAGAAGCAAAATAATGATGTAACGTTTTCATAACATGTTAAGTTAAAAAGCATATTATAGACAGAATTTACACAGTGGTGTATGAATATTCTCCAGAATACAATAGTTAAGAGCACGCTGTTAGTATGCCTGGATTAGATATTTTCTTATCAGAGAAACTTATTTACTAACTTGATGTTACTAACTAGAGAAAGTTATTTCATTTGTCTCTGCACATTTTTATTATTTTTAACGTGAAATTACCAAAAACACCTAGCTCAGGAGACAGAATGAGATAATGCACGTAAAACATTGTGAAGAGAAACTGTAGCAGAAGACCAGCAAATATTAGGTATTTTATATTTCATATATAGAGATTCAAAGTATATTTTAATGACCGTCAATGGTTATTTAGTCTTCACATTTCTTTTACTTTTCCTTTTCCTTCTGGGTTTTCTAACTTTCTCTAATGAAAAGGTATTACTTTTCCAACCGTAAAAATGCCTATTAAAAATAGCCCCTTTAAATTTCTCTAATTCAACCTGCACTGAGGACCTTCATTGATTTCTATCAGGGCTATGTGGGTACATGAAAAACATATGTTACTCACAATACTATAATACAATGCCCTGTGATATAAAACTCAAGCTCATGTGATATTAAAGTGCCAATCCAATTTTAGAAAAGTCCAAGAATAAACAGTTTCTAGATATTATCTAATGGGCACCAGATGCCACACTTAAGTGTGCAAACTGAGTGTTCACTAGAGAATCCTAGCAGGTCACAGGCAGATAATAACTCTGTTCAGGCCAATCCTAGCTTACCAAAAGGAAACATCTTGACACATTTAACTTTCCCAGAGGCTATGGATCATGTTTTGTCCTCTAATGTCAAGAGCATCCTGCACTATAAATTCACCAAGCTGATATTCAAGAAATATTTGTTGAATGAATGCTTGATGAACGAATATTGGGATAAAATTATACAAATGTGCCTTACTTCAATGATTTATTAAAGAAGCATCAATCTGTAATGTTGACAGTGTTAGACCTCTATTGTTAAAGCGATTCTTCCGAGACTTTTGGGTGATTTATCCAGTCAGTGGTCCATTTCCCATATGGCCAAGTGCATGGAACTGTAAGATATATGACCACAGTTAAACGAGCAGTCTTCAGCTCTACAGCCCAGTGCATCTGATGCACCAGGCAAAGGCTGGTGGTGGGAATTCAGTGATCTTGGCCTTTCCATTACTAAGGCAACCTAACAAGAGAGACTTTTCCTGTAGGTATTAATTTGCAAATATGAAATAATCTCAAAACCTTTCTTTGTACCTAGGACTTTGTAATGTCATATTAATCTGAAAGTATTGATTGATTGCTTTACAATCTCTATTGAGTACTTAGATATCTAGGTTCCTCTGATGGTTAACTTTATATGTCAACTTGACAGGGCCATGGGGTGCCCAGATATTTGGTTAAACATTATTTATGGGTGTGTCTGTGAGGGTGTTTCTTGAAGAGATTAACATTTGAATTGGTAGACTGTGTAAAGCCGATTGCACTCCCCAGTGTGGGTGAGTCACATCCAGTCCATTGAAGGCCTGAATAGAGTCAAAGCTGACTAAGAAAGAATTCTTTCTTTCAGCCTGACTGTCTTGGAGCTGGAACATTGGTCTTCTCGTATCTTTGCGCTCAGACTCAGACTGGAACTTACACCACTGACTCTCCCCGTTTTTAGGCCTTTGGACTCAGACTGGAATTACACCATTGGTTCTCCTGGATCTCCAGTTTGCCAGCTGCAGATCTTGGACTTCTCAGCTCCTATGTCATGTGAGCCAGTTCCTTGTAGTAAATCTCTTGGTATTTGCAAAGTGCTTTGCAAAATAGATCACATACTACTAATTATTATGGACTAATCCCAAATTGTTCTCATATGCACATATGTACTGCAATTGTTAAATGATGACAAACAATGCAAAGAACGCATGAGTAATGAAATACATTAAAATGGCTATGATAACTGAATTGAATAATCAAGAAAGTCCAGAGTCTTCAAGTTCATTGCATGATTTGTACAACAATTTTAAAGTTATCTTCCTCTGTTCAGAGCAATAGCAATCTAGTTTTGAAGTTTTCTGTTAATTATAGTTTGTCTCCTCCATGGAATCCTAAGATATCCATTCTGGGTCCAGATCCTCAGAGAGTGGCACCCTAGACTGTTTTTGAGACTGAGCTCTCTCTCATTTACAGAGGCATCTCTGGCCCTTTGAAAAGAATCCAACACATAGAGGTACTGAGAAAATATTTTTTGAAGAAATAGCCAAGGTATTAGACAAACTTTGCTGAGTGTTTGCTTAGCAACTTTTATAAGGTAATTCCACTTGTCAATGGAATTGAAATAATATCCTGCATTATGTCACCTTTCTGATTTGGTCAACATCCCTACTAGACTGCTTTCTGTGAATGTATATTCTATCCATATTAACCCATTCTACATATAGAGTTCTTCTTTTCTAGGTTAAGTTCTTGCTATGTAAATGTTATCCTTTCTAAATAACAACAATAATAAGTAAGTTGCCTCAGTGACTTAACTACTAATTATGCTACAATCTTCATTTATCTTAGTTGCCTTGGTCCATTTTAGGTGCTAGGAGGCAGGTAATAATTTGGTAAAAGAAAAATAAGATCTCAATTCTGTCCCCTACAAAGGGAATTATCACTGTGAGCTGGACAATGCCTTAGAGACACTTTAACATGAAGTATAATAGCTATTTTGTTGAGCACCAAGGCGATACAAGTCACTTTGTATATGTGTACAATATCTGAAATTATCACCCCCAAACCATTATAATTCTTACTCTTTTGATGAGTAAACAGAAAAATCATAGTGGTTACTATAATGTTAAGACCATATGGCTAGAAGATGCTAAGATCAGTTAGGTAAGTGGATATACATCATTTTGTCATCAAAACTCAATTTCATCACATCATATGAACTTCTTGTTTTGGCACTTGCTCAACTAGGATCTTTTCATGCCTTCAACAGGATAAAGTCTTTGCTTGCATTATTGGCAATTTTCTCGTTGGCAAGCGCACCAAATGATGACTTACTTACATAGCTTAGATGTTGAATTTTTCTTCCATACCCTTTTGTTTTGTTTGTTAAGCAATTAATAGATTAATTTGCTTAAAAAAAGTCAAAAAACAGGAATATTAAGAAATGCTGTGTTTTCCTTTGCCAGGATTTCCAAGCGATTTCATCTCTTTAGGGCATTCAGGTTCATCTACTTAAATTTTTGTGTCAACAGATTTTAGAATATGCCTCAGAGGTTATGCCTTCACGTCTTTCTTCTGAAAAGAAAGCCTTGTTGGTTTGTGATTTTGAAGGAATATGCTTCATTATCCTGACCTCAGTTTCTTTTCTTGAATCAACCTCAGGCTATTTGAGAGGATATTATAATTCACGTAAATGGCTTTGCATATGAAAGCTACTTAAGAAATATCATTTTGCCCCTTTTTTCCCTTTGTAGGACATTAGTTAACTATCATTGGTAAGCATTTGTTATGTGTTTTTTTTGACGGGGTATCATTATTTATGTTACTATGTGGTGCAGAATATTTGCTAAATATATTCCTTTAATTTTGGAAGTAATCCTTGATGACATGTGGCATAGCCTCCATTTTACAGAGGAAGAGACTGTCACACAGTGGGGAAGTGACAGACCGCTGTTTCCAAAGCATTTGTTTATCACAGAATATCCCTCTCCATGGAAGGCATAGCCATACTTTTTTTTTAAATGCTGGGCCATAATTAGCATGTTTTTTTGTTTAATAAATCTTCCAGAACTACTTAAACTGAAAAATTTGTGTTTTTCAACAAACTGCCCTCAAAAGGTCACATACTTTGCAAATGAAGCATCCAGTATCCACGCACTGCTCAGAGTTCTTTCTTATGCATTCAGAACCAGTAAGTTCTCTCACTGATATCAGCTCTTGTTTCTTTTAATACATTGCAGAGTGATTGACATGAGACTACCCATCTTAATCAATTTCACTGAGAGATATTTGTTACTTTGCAAATTCCAGATCCACGCAAAAAGAAGTCACTCATTATAAAAGATCTCTTAATATGTACCAGACCCTCTACATATTATTTTATTTAATGTTAAAATCTTCATTTGCTCTTTCAATAAGTATTTATTGAGTACCTTCATGTTCCCGCACTGTTCTAGACCATAGGGATGTAATTATTAGCAAATACAGACCTGGCTTTTGCTCTCATGTCACTAATAGTCTGACAGTGATAAAGACATTAATCAAATAATTATACTCAAGTATAAAATTCAGCTAGAAAAGTGTTGTGGCAATGTACATGTTGGTGTGAGTGTCTTAAAAGAGAGTTTGCCCTAGTTTTGAGGATCATGCAAGGTTTGCCTGAGAAAGCGGTGAGGTGGCTGAAATTTTAAGAACTAGCAAAGTTAATTCATTGAAAAGAGGAGGAAAAAACAACAACTTTCAGAGTGGGAAGAGAATGGGAAAAGAGCCTGTGAGAAGAGGGAACGTGTTGAGTTAAATGACAGAGAGAGGGTGGAAGGAACAACATAGGTTGCCGTGACACAGTATAACAATAACGAGAAGAAAAAGCCCATTCTCTTAGATCAGAAAAAGCTTCTTTGTGGAAATTCCATTTAAATTCAGAAGTGAGATTTAATGATAACTTTCTCTTATTTTACCTTTTAAAAGAGTATGTATCAGAACAAAACTGAAAGTTAATTTCAACACACAGTGTGTAAGCAAACTAATTGTGCAATGAAAAAAGTCACAGGGATAATGTAATAAAAATGTGGGTGTTCATAAACTCCTTAATAATATAGTGTTCCGGGGCCACCCAGTGGCGCAGCGGTTTAGTCCGCGCTTGGCAGCCGTGGGTTCGCAGGTTCGGATCCCGGGCGCCCGCCGATGCACTGCTCGTCAGCCACGCCATGGCGGCGTCCCATATAAAGTAGAGGAAGATGGGCATGGATGTTAGCCCAGGGCCAGTCTTCCTCAGCAAAAAGAGGAGGATTGGCGATGGATGTTAGCTCAGGGCTGGTCTTCCTCGCAAAAAAAAATAATAATAATAATATAGTGTTCCAAGTAAAAGCCCTGTGATTTATATGACATTAGATAGTTTTAGAAACCTCAGACCAGCAAATGGAAAGACTTAGAAAAAGAAAGAAAGAAGTTTTAAAATCAAGTCCCCTTCTATATAGTCTACTAAGGCTGTTCTCTGGATGTTTCGTTGGTGAGGAACACATACCTTCTAATGGCAGATGATTAGACGGAAAATCTCCTGTTCACCAAATGAGTATCAAATGAGAATTGTAATTAACTTCCTCAGTACAACAGAAGGAAAAATTCAGCAGAAAGAGAAAACTAATGTGCTTCATCCAATGTATCTACCCGCAAGTCTCTTTTCTATCCATGGAGTGCTGTTTATATGGCTAGTTTTAATATTTTATGTTGTGGTATTTACATTTATGTAGCTGAATCTAACAGATGAAATAATGTGATTGGCATTAAACTTTTAAAAATTCAATTTGATGGGATTGAGGATGTTGAAAGAGGTTCATCTCAAGTACTCTATGTAGTTCAGATTTGGGTCCCTGGTAGGAATTTGCTCTTCTTTGAATGAAAGAAAAAAGTACAGGTGCATAGCTGGGGATGTAACTGATCACCTGGTGCATGAAGAATGGCAGCCTTAGTCTCTGGAATCTGATTTGAAGTCAAAACAAGAGGCACTATCAAAGCCTAAGTTCTAGTTTCTTTCTTTAAACATAAATGCTTTCCACCATAAAGGTAATAATTACAGAGTTGGTGAAAAGAGAAAACAAATCATGCTCATGATGGCTATAGTTAACACTGCTGTATGGTATATCTGAAAGTTGTTAACAGAGTAGATACTAAGAGTTCTCATCACAAGGAAAAGACCGTTTGTTTCTTTTTCTCTTTTTTTGTTACCTATATGAGATGATGGATGTTAACTAAACTTATTGTGGTAATCATTTCAAAATATATGCAAGTCAAGTCATATGCTGTACACCTTAAACTTATACGGTGCTGTGTCAATTATATCTTAATAAAACTGGGGGAAAAAAATCAACGTCAATCTCTCCACCTAATCACAAGCAAGAGAAATAATAATAATAACTGGAATTCATTGAGTACTACTATGGACCTGGTGTTTCAAGTAAATTATTTCTAATCATTAGACTAACCTTGCAAAGTAGGTGTAACTCATATCCTCTTTTTACAGAGAAGGAAAACTGCTTAGAGGAATTAAATTACTTGCCAGATATATCACAGAGCCATTAAGGGCAGAACCAGGAGTCAAAACAGGAACTAACCTTACTTATGCTTTTACTGTAGCATGTGGCTTTTTAGCCAAGTAAATGTATATCTTTTTATATGCATGTTAGTTCAGTTTTATTTTAAGCTTATATTATATTACACATTTTACCCTTAATTTCTTAAATCACATGCTATTTATCCACGTTATCACATGCTCTCTAACATCAATCAATATACACTAAAAAAACCCCAAATGTGTATATCTTATTTTATCTAACCAGTAATTTATATTTTGACCATTTTTCTTGTTTTCCTTTTGTTTTTATACCATGGATAATGACATAATAATAATATTTTTATACAAAGCTTTTTCTGTATTTTGGATTATTTATTTGGGGTAGCTTTCTGGACAAGAAATTACTTGGTCAAAAGGTCTTAGCCTTATTTTTCTAGAATTTTTAAAACCTAAGGTCCAAATCATAATAAATGTGCATATGACAAAATTCATAGTCAGTCATATTGATTAAACTCTATGATTCTGGATTTTCCCATTCCATCGACCAATCAGACTATAGAAATTTACTTGATCAAAATAGTTTCTCACTTTTAAAAATCTATATTACTTATCTATAGTTGGACTAGAAAGGGTCATCCTATCTAAGTCCTTAAATTCAAAGGTACTCATCTCTTTATGAATCTAGGGAGATGACCTATGTAAACAGTCTGTAATAAAAGATATTCTACCTATGTAAACAGTCTGTAAGAAAAGATATTCTATGTTCATTTGCATTTTGACTTGCCAATTTCTTTCTTATAAATAATATTTTAAACTGCTTGAATTAATGTGGGAGAACAAAAATGAACTACTTAAAGTCACTAAAATATATCAAATCAATTTCTGTTATATCATGCAAATAAATGCTTGTCCTATAATGTTTACATTAACTAATTTTAATTCAGACTTAAAGTAGACAAATATTAAGTATGTCAAACTACAGACATTGTTTAATTTTAAATATTTTTCAACAACATGTGATTAGACTGTACTGTATGTACATAGCTGTGTGTATCTGTGTGTGTATAAATTCTCAGTTTAGATCAGATTCTTGTCTTCCTAAGACAAATCTGAATCAGTATTAACATACCAACTAATATCTTCTATTTATTCATTCAATATAGCAGCTATTCTGTACTAGATACTCTATCATTTTGGGGGAACCACTAAGATAAAAAATCACTTTGTAACAACAAGTATAATAATTTTTGTCAAATTTGTTCTTTTTATAAGGAATTTGCATGCATTATTCCAATCCTCATATCATTACCATAGTGCTGCCCTTCCCACAGGTGAAAAGACTGAATAGTTACTTGCCCAAGATAACAGAGCTAATAAGTGGGAAAATAAAGATATTGAAATTAGAACTATTTGGTTGCAAATGGCAGAAATGTAAACTGAACCATGAAAGAAGTTCATAAATACCTGTCCTGGAGGGAATGTCAATAACCAGTTGCTGAACAACAAGCCACCTCAATACTTACCAGCTTAAAATCAGCAAACATTTTTTATTGCTCAAATGACTCTGGTGGCTGTGGCCAGAAAGGCCCTCAGGCAAGAAAATGCTGTGGTTGGGAGCCAGAAGTCAGGCTCCTGTGCACCAGATTAGTAAGTGCTAGAGGGTTAGGGGAAAGTGCAGGAAGAATTCGTAACTCACAGAATTGCCCACTCTCTTATTAACTTCTTTCCATTCATTCAATAAAACTGGCTTGAGTATCTTTTAGATGACTACTAGAGAGAATATCAAAAGGGGACAAAAATAAAAATGAAGGAGCAACAGAAAAATAAATTAGTGGTAGTATAAGATGAAAATTTGCTGTTAGGGATTCAGAAAAACACCTGCAGGTGGCTTTCTGATTAAACAGTGGTTAGTTCAGAGATCACGGGGCCTTGCATGCTCCAGCTCATTCTTACACAGACAGGAAATGAGCAGCCATTCTATGGCACTCCAGTATGAAGTTTATCTTCAAGAGGCTCCTTCTTATGAGGCTCACAGATAACCCATGAAGAAAGTTGGATGCCACTTTGGGAATAATTACTAAGTATTTATCTTCACTAAGTTACTTTGCCACTCCAAGTGTTAACTTCCCCTGAGTTAATATTTCAACATATCTCTCACTCCATATAATTTTCAATCCTCTTAAAAATAATTATATTGTGAAACAATTCAAAAGCTGTTAAAACAACTCAGAAACCATTTCAAACTAAAAGCATGCAACCATTTTATTTTCCAGGCACTGTAAAACAGTAAAACGGATGTTAATGATTGTTGGTTCATGGGATATTAAGTAGTTCTGAAATAGTTATCAAGCAAAAAATATAGAGGAGATATCTTCTGAAGGGTATTAAGCCTAAAGTCCAATTTGCTAAATCTTCCTTTCAGGAGGAAAATAGGAAGCAATTGCAATGGACACAGCGGGATGCAAAGTTTTACAGAGTTGTTTTCACTATTAAAGAAACAATCCAAGTAAATGGTTCTATTAAAGCAAGAGGCCAGGCCAGTTACATTCAGTTTAGAACCTGGATTCTTAAGAATCTGGACCTTTAAAGAAAGGAGCTTAAATTCATCTTAATTCCCTTGTTTTACATATAAGAGACATTTTTCAAGGTCACAATAGAAGTCAGAGGTAAAACTGGAGGTTGCACTTTGCTTTACCAAGGATTCCCTTTTGGATGGTTTTAGGGTCTCAAATTTTACTAAGAAATAATGGTTGTGACATTAGCTACTTGGTGTTTAATATGTGGTTCACATATTAACTCCTCTGGGAATAATTTACCTCTTCAAAAGTCAAGAAGACTGTAGGCACTATTTATATAGCAACATTACTAGAATTTATTTATCCAGCATAACTGAAACGTTATACCCTTTAAACAAGTCTCCATTTCCCCCACAAAAACAAAGGGACACGAAGAAACTTTGGGAGGTGTCGGATATGTCTATTTTCTAGACTGTGGTGGTGGTATCACAGGTGATTGCGTTATGTCCAAATTCATCAAATTGTACACATTGAATATGTGCAGTTCTTTGTATACACATTATACTTCAACAAAGCTGTCTTAAACGTAAAGATGAAAACTTTAGTATTGCAGAAAGAACACGTCAGTCTTTACTGAGTATATCTGCTCATTCAAACAAAAAAACTGAGAGCCTACTAAGTGTCTCTCATTGTCCCTGATAAGATAAATGATATTGATCAAGACAAATATCGCTGCTGTCTTTATGATTCAAAATATTTTCTCTGTACTTAGAAAGCCAAAGGTAGGCAAAGATGATCTCAGAAATATTTTGTTCTGACACTTGTTCACCTTTTCTAAGAAACTGAAATAAACCTACTGCTCTTTCCATTTCCTACTTAGGCTCCACCTCCTTAAGTTCGTCCTCATCACACCATCAGAAGCAATCTCTGACTCACTTGGACTTGACACCTTTACTATTTTTCTTGCATTATTAGTCTTTCTTGCCTCTGTGTTGCTCCCCCAGATAACCAGTCTCCTAAATGGCAGAGATAACCATGCCTGATGTGGATGAGATCATTGCAATAGGGTATCATTTCATTTTCTTTCTTTGTTTTGTTTTGTTTTTTTCACACTCGTGGTATCTTGAGTTTGAATTTAGGCTCTGTGGGGGATCAGAATTGGCCACCTCAATATGTGTCTCTCTCTACCTTGCTCTGAAGGAGGCTTTGACCTTCACCCCTCCCCCCGCAACTCTCTAAAGGGATTTGGGAGGGAAGGCCTGTCCCTGGGATGGGCCTTCACCTTGGATGACTCTGGGTATTGATAGACTGGGAGGGTCTTTGCTATGCCCATTCCTACCAAAGTTCTGTTTACCATACATTTACATTTGTAAGGGAAATCTCCATTTGTAAAGGTATCTCCTTCTCTGTACTGGGAAGAGGGGTGGATGACCTCATCTCTAGAATCTCGTCAATGTGGAAGATGAGGCCTTAAATCTGCATAATAACCTTACTGTGCTTTTCTTGTAGTCCTTCATGGCTAACACTCCCAACTCCCCCCGAAAATCCTCCTTTGTCTATATAAGAGGAGTCTCTCCACCATTTTGTCGAGAGACACTCCCTGGTCTCTCCCATGTATACATGTTATAAAGCTTTGTTTGATTTTCTCCCGCTGTTCAGCCTCATGTCAATTTAATTTGTAGCCCAGCCAGAAAGGACCCAGGGTGGATAAAGAATGCTCTTTCTCCCCATCAGCTCCAAGATTTACCACTTGTGTGAAGCTTCAGCAAATGCTTTTTCATAAGCCTCAGTTTTTCTGTCTGTAAAATGGAGATTATAATTTTACATATTCTATGTTTTTTTAAATATAAAATGAGATTATATGTATACAGTGCTTTTAAAAGTATCTGGGGCACATGTTAGTCATTGAAAGAATATTAGACATATATAGTGGATAACACCTAGTAATTATCAAGCACAGTGACACTGTATTGTATATGGAATGATCATAATAATCCATCACAGAATATTTGGAGTATATTTTAGAATATATTTTGAAATAATTATAATGCTATTAGTGGGATTTTTTGTGCTGAGACTTAGGTCTGTCTGACATCAATGCATGAATGTTTAGTGTTTAACGACTAATGTAGCATTTCTTTCTAGGCTCGCAATCCTTACATCCCCTCTCCACTGCATCATTGAAACTCCAACCATACCATGATATGTCAGCCCTGGAGCAGCCACTATATCTTGATGCCTCCAAAATGTTCACTCTTGCTGTTCTCTCAGTCTTTCTGCTCTTCTCTGCCATTCACTTATTGAAGCATATTAAATCCTACCTTCCCTTTGTTCTCTCTCACTCTGAAAAAGGAAATCCTTCCAGTGAGCATTCTTAAATTCTTGCTTCTTATTAACACAGGAGATTTTCATGTTTGCCTTATGTTAGGATATTATTTACATAATAGTATTCCCCTATTAATCTTTAACTCATACAGAAGGGTACTGTCTTATTGGCATTGTTTCCCATATTAAGCCATGCAGTGTGTGTGTATATATATATATATATATACCCACACTGCTCAGTAAATTGAATGGATACCCAGTTCATAAAGGTGTCAGAATATGTTGGAGAATGCAGCCACTATGACATTTCCTGGCTAGCGTTTATTAGCTTTTAAGCACCAGAAGGAAAAGAGATATCTCTGTTGGTATTATTGTTACGTGGAATCTGTCAAGAATTGCTTGCCTGCTTAGTAGCAGCACAGTACTGCCTCCCATCCATGTTGCTGTTACACACGCAAAGATTAACTTCTGTCTGGTGCTTTGGAGCTCCATTAGATTGTTTTTGATGACTAACCTAACATAACTTGGAAGTCCTTTTTATTGAATTTCTCAGACAGTCAGAAGACTTGCCAAGGGGATTTTTAGTATCAGATCCAAGGCTTTTTATTATAGCTGTGATTTCTCACATGGTCTAGTGAGAGAAGACCTTTAATTTTTGCTCTGTAGAAGCCATTACACAACAAAATGAGGAGAAAGGAGATTGAAGAATTTCTCCTGATATTTCTTTCATAGAAAATGTTGGGATGCTCAATAGTGAATATCAAATACCTACTCTGAGCTAGGTACTGTACAATTACTATCTATTTGCAATTTCATTTCATCTTCATACTGACCATAAAAAGTAGATAATGTTCTTATAATTTTACAGAAAAAAGGAAGTAAACCAATTAAGTGATTTGGATAACGTGTGTCAGATTCCAAAGTCCATGCTTTTGAGTTATAGGTGAGATTTATCTAAGAGGAAGTCTTTGAATGTTGCAAATGGTAAGATTTAGCCAAGATTGTTAGAAAAAAAAATAGTATGGATTGTTTGTCTATTTAAGGATTTTGTTTGATAATGTACTTCTTTTCTTCTTAAGTGAATATTCAGTGCCCAATTTGGAAAATATGTACAATGCATTAGTGTATAAAGATGAAAATGATAATCAGCCAAATCTTACCATGCAGAGCTAACAAAAGGCAGTCCTTGCCTTGTGTGGCTTCAATAGGCATAAACTTCGGTTACAATGCCTTATTAAATGACATACTAGTCCCCCAACAACACAGTTCAAATGTCAGTTACCATGGTATATGAACTGTGAACAATTGCAAAAAGTACAAACTTCCCTGTTAGTTCCTGAGTCCACAAATCACTACATAAATGAATGTGCATCATGATCACTGATCAATCACATTGCTTCTTTCCAAGTCTGTCAATGGTTGGACACTAAACATCCATTTTCACTTAATGCACAGAAAGCAAAGCATGTAGTTGTTTGGCTCCTTGTCTCCCATTGATGAACCCCTAGAACATTTTACAAAATTAGATAATTGAAGAGAGATTTAGCCAACAAAGGTGAATGTGCAGAAAAGAAACAAAAGGTGACAATAGTGGAAGCGAAATTAGTCATGATTAGAACATGTGAAAATAGTAACAGAGAAGTTAAGAGCATCATGGGAGGAGGTAAAAAGTAGTAGGTGTACAATATGACAGAAACATTTACCCATCGTACAAAAAACTTGCAGGTTTTGAACTGAACATAAATGGAGTTGTAGAATAAATAGCTGACCTTGGGAACATTGACATTATCACTGTTCAAGAGACTCTGGGTATGCAGCCAGAGGAGTTTAGTGAAGGTGAAGTTACTGACATAAATGAGGAAAGCTGTTGTGATGAAAAAGATGAAGATGCCCCAGAGGAAAGACACTGGCAAAAACTTCACTTTAAAGAAACTCTCAGGGATATTTCATGACATTGAAAGTACAGAAGATAAAGTGTTGGAAAATGATCCAAATTTAGGTTTATAATACACTCTGTATGGTACTGATACAACGAGAAGAAGGTAAGCACTGTGTAAACTACTCCTAATACGTTTTCTACCAAGAAACAACAAAAAAATAAGAAATAAATTTCTAGCGTTTTAATTACAGTATATAAATAAATCTCTTACTATTTTATTTTTATTTCCCCATACATTTGTCACTGGCAGTAAGAGAGTTTTTAAATGTTTTGACAAAATTTTTTAGAGATCACAGAACAGTCATAATTTTTCCAACTGATTTTTTAAGATCTCTTTGTAGTTTCCACTTACATGGATATTTTTATGGTCCTGTACTACCGTGCAAAGTGAGGGTTGCGTTACTAGTTTTCCTATACGTCTTTGTTTATATTTTCTTCTTTTCTTTCCTTGTAATATTTGTGAATCATTGCTACTAGGAAATCTAACCTAAGTCAAAATTCGCAAGGAGGCTGTTCGACTGGAATAATCTACTCTCATCATAACACCTTGTCTCATACTTATAAAGCACCTACCAAAACCAGGAAACTGAATACAGCAACTCTTTGTGACATGGCAAGTAAATTTCTCTTTAAGAATAATTGAGCCTACACTGTGTGAATCAACTAATGAATTTCTAGATATTTATACTCAACAGACCTTCACTTAGCTCTACCTTATATTGTAACAACCATGTTAAATACATTCACACCCTATGTTCAACGTAAGTAAGGGGATGAGTTGCAATTGACTGATTGCTATAAAATACATATTTTTAGATGCATGATCACATATTTTTAAGTGAAGACCTTGTCACATTTTCAAATTTGGTGCCCTAAATTTTCTTTTAGCCCTTGAACTCTTTGCAAGACTTTGGTTTTCAATATGTTTAATGGATAAAAATGATCCAGGGGTAACTTAAAATGAGGTGGTTCTCATGACCAATGGCCACTTAATTTTACCTGAGAAGATCTAATCTGTGCTGGCACACTATTTTAATCCATGGCTATAGAATACCAGCCTTGGTTTAAGTAGTCTAGATATAGCTCTCTGATACTTAGGTTCTGTCTCTGACTCAAAGCGATGTTGATTATAACATGTATAACTCTAACAGCTACATTTTCTCCACTGTGAGAGTAGAGGCCATTTTAAATTTCCCTTGATCAAATCATTGCTTCCTTCTTGATTCTAAACTATAAGTAGATTTCTCTCTTTTTCCAGTGCTATGTGACCTTTCTTGCATAAAGCCACTAAACAATGACTGGTGATGTTACTAAATAAGCAATCACTCCATGCAAATTTCATGTAAATTACATGTAATTACTAAATAATTTATTTTGCTTTGCTCACTAAATATTATTACATAGGCACTTATTTTTAAAAGAATCATTCTTTAATATAGATATTATACTGGCTCTATGATACATTACATGGATACATTGTAGTTTGTTTCTTTTTGGAGATTTAGGTTGATTCAGATTTTAGCAATGTTAAATATCGTAGCAGGAAACGTTTGTCTTCAAATCTGTGTTTATATTTCAGATTATTTCCTAAATATCATATTACTAAGCAAAAATCATAAACATTTTTAAGGATTTTGATATATATTATCAAAATATCTTCTGGCAGGGTATTTCTCATGTACTTAGATTTTGAAAAATTTCTGGGTGAATTTATACAAATAGGATCTGAATCCCTCAGGTCACAGTGGAATAAGAGGTCACAAAAATGATGTGACAGGATTTTGTTTCTTCTTTCAACCTGCACATAGAGTGGCAAGCATGAGCAGTGAAAGGAAGTTCAGTTTCATATTTCTATTTGATAAAGGATTATTTCAAAGCATAAAACTTTTGTACGTATATTATTGTATCAAAGGCAGCAATCAGATTACCAAATGATGTGACTGGTAATATGTGTTATGGCATTTTTCTCAAGTTCAAGAGAAAGAACATATTTTCTCACTCACTTTTATCAACTGAGGAAATAAACTAAAGACTATTTGCAGATTAAATCTGCCTACATAGAGCCCTCCATGTATTGATGGACCTAGTTTATCTGCTCTTCATTAATGTAGACTCTATATAGTTGCTAGGTCCAAAGAAATACCTATATATCACTGACACCAATATGTCATTGCTCCACTCATTTGAGGGTCAGGATCAATAAAAGAAGGACATTGAAAATGAAAAATATTCTACAACAGAAATTAGAATTTAAAATAACTTTTATGAAAATTTTGAAGATCTGTATTGTCTTGAAGTAAAGGTATTCTTTCCCATGATTTAATAAATATTTGCTGACTATTTACCATGTGTATCAAGCATCATTCCTAATAATATTTTTATAAAAGAGGGAATCCTGCATAAATTTAAACAAACATGATATGAGACCACTGCTCACAGTGACATACTGACTCATCAAAATGATTACTAAATCATCTGGATCACCTGTTGATCTGTTTTTTTCCCCTCTTTTAGTCCTTTTCCTAATTTTTAAAAATCGATTACTAAATTTTGTGTGTGAAAATTGGAGAAGCTCTGTAACATATGTCTTATTGTATAGAAGAAGATATATTTATATACTTATTAGAGTTGAGTATCTGCTAATTCAAAGTCGAGTGCCCAAATTTTAAAAACGTGGTCTAGTTAATGCTTACCCTTACTTAAACAGTTCAGTGTCACCCTGAGTATCTGGGCATTTATCAGGGCTCCTCACCCTTAGCAGACTCTGAATTCCATATATATTTCTCCCCAATACTAGGTCGCTGCTGAAAACCCTGCTTAGTTTTTCAACCTCTATGTGGTTACTTTCTTTTCATTCCTAAACTTCTTGCTCTGTGTGGAATAAATATGAATTAACAAAAATTTCAGGGAAAAAGCCAAGAAGTGGATCTCAAGGACCTTAATAATCTGACTTTAACATAAAGACGGTACATACTCATAAGGAAATAGATGACAAGATGGAGAATTTCACCAGAAAATTGTGATCCATTAAAAAACCCAAAGGAAAATGTAAAACTGAAAAATACAATAGTTGAAAATAAGATTTCAACTGATAGATTTCCCAACAGAAAGGACACACACATTTTTAAAAAACAGTGAGCTTAAAGATCTGGCCAAAGACTATATTTAGATTGAATCACAAAGAGCAACAGTGACATAAAACATGGAAAAAAGTATAAGAGATGAAAGGGTGATGCTTCCAGGTACTAATAAGTATAATTAGAGTCACAAAAGGGGAAAGGAAGGTCATTGATGAAGATGTGGTATTTGAACAGATAATGCATCAGACCTTTCCAAAAGTGGTAGACAACCCCAAACCCTCAGTTTTGATATATTCTGGGAAATCCAAGTGGGGAAAAACAAAACCAAAAAAAGTGTAGAGACATAACTTTACTGAGTATCAAAGACATAAATAGGAACAAAGAACAGGACAGCAAATAGAAAACAGTCACACATATGGTAGCTATTAATCCAGCTATATCAATAAACACTTTGAATGTCAATAGCCTAAATGCACCAATTAAAAGACAGAAATTGTCAGAGTGGATCAAAAAACAAGCCTCAACTATATGTTTTCTACAAGAAACCTATTTTAAATATAAAGAAACATATAGATTAAAAATAAATGGATAGGGAAAATATACCATGCTAAAACTAATCAAAAGAAAGCAGGAGTAGCTATATTAATTTCAGACAGAGAAGAATTCAAAGTAAGGAAATTTATTAGGAAAAAAGAAGGACATTACATAGTGATAAAGGGGTCAATTCCCCAAGAAAATACAACAATGCTTAATAAGTATGTGCCTAACAACAGAGTGTCAGACTACATGAGGCAAAAACTGATAGAACTACAAGGAGAAATAGATGAATCCATTATCATCATTGTAGATTTTAACTCCCTTCTCTCAGAAATGGACAGACGTAGCAGGCAGGAAACCAGTAAGGACATAGTTGAACTCAACAACACCATCAATTAGCTGGATATAATTGACATCCAGAGACTTATCCGAAAACAGCAGAACACATATTTTTCTCAAGCTAACATGGAACATTCACCAAGACAGACCACATTCTGGGTCCTAAAACACACCTTAACAAAGTTAAAAGAATAGAAATTATACATTGCCTGTTCTCAGAACACAATGGAATTAAACTAGAAATCAATAACAGAAAGATAAGTTGAAAGTCCCCAAATCCTTGGAGATTAAACATCACACTTCTAAATAACACATGACTCAGAGAAGAAATCTCAAGAGAAATTACAAAAGTATTTTCAACTAATTGAAAATCAAAACACGACATCAAAATTTGTAGGATGCAGCAAAAGCACTGCTTAGGGGAAAATTTATAGCATAGAATATGTATATTGGAAAAGAAAAAGAATCTAAAGTAATCTAATTTTCTACTTCAAGAAACTAGAAAAAAGGAGCAAATTAAATACAAAGTAAGCAGAATAAAAGAAATAATAGAAATTTATTTAATGGAAAACAATAAATCAATAGAGAAAGTCAACAAAAGTAAAAGCTGGTACTTGGAAAAGATCAATAAAGTTGATAAGTCTTTAGCCAGGCTAACTATGAAAAACAGAGAGAGAACATAAATTACTAATATTGGAAATGACAGAAGGGACAGCACTACAGATCCCATGGAAATTCAATAAATAATAAAGAAATACTGTGAAAAACTCTATGCCCACAAATTTGATAACATAAATGATGAAATGGACCAATTTCTTAAAAGACACAATTTGCCAAACCTCACAAAAGAAGAAATAGACAATTTGAATAGGTCTATATCCATTAAAGAAAATGAATCAATCATTAATAACCTTCCAAAACAGAAAGCACTAGGCTCAGATGAGTTCACTGTTGAATTCTACCAAACATTTAAGGAAGAAATTGTACCAATTCTTTATGATCTATTTCAGAAGATAGAAGCAGAGGTGATGCTTCTTAATTAATTCTCTGAGGCCACATTATCCTAATACCAAAACCAGACAAACATATTACAAGAAAGGAAAACTACAGACTAATATCTCTCATGAATATAGATGTAAAGACCCTTAACAAAGTATTAAGAAATCAAATCCAACAATGTATAAAAAGAATTATATACCATGACCAAGTGGGATTTATCTCAGGTGTATAACGCTGGTTCGATATTTGAAAGTCAATTAATGTTATCAAATACATTAACAGAGTGAAAAAGAAAATCACATTATCATATCAGTAGACGCAGGAAAAGCATTTCACAAAATTGAATACCCATTCAAGATAAAAACTCTCAGTATAGTAGGAATGGAAGGGAAATCTCTCAAGTAGTTAAAGAATATCTATCAAAAACCTATAGCTAATACCATATTAATGGTAATAAACGAGAAGCTTCCCTACTAAAATCAGGTAAGGATGTCCCATCTCATCACTCATTTTCAACATCATACCAGAGACCTTGCTAATGCAATAAGGCAAGAAAAGGAAATGAAAGTTTTACAGATTGAGAAGGAAGACATAGAACTATCTTTACAGAAATCATGACTGTCAATGTAGAAAATTCTTAAAGAATCAATGACAACAACAAATCTCCTGAAACTAATAAGTGATTATAGTATGGTTACAAGATACAAGGTTAGTATACCAAGTTAGTGTACAAATGTCAATAATTTTCCTATATACCAGCAATGAACATATACCAGTGGAATTTGAAATTGAATACACATTTATATTAGTACCCTAGAAAATAAAATACTTTGGCATGAATCTAGTAAATATGTACAAGACCTATATGAGGAAAACTACAAAACTCTGATGAATGAAATTAAAGAACTAAATAAACAGAGAAATATTCATAAACAGCAAGACAATATTGTGAAGGTATCAGTTCTTCCCAACTTGATCTATAGATTCAACGAATCCTAAACAAAATCCCAGTGAGTTATTTTGTAGACATTGACAAGTTGATTCTAAAGTTTATATGCAGAGACAAAAGAACCAGAATAGCCAACACAATATTGAAGAAGAAGAACAAAGTTGGAGCAAGACTTACTATAAAGCTATAGGAATCAAGATAGTATGGTATTGGTGAAAGACTAGACAAATAGATCAATGGAACAGAATAGAGAGCCTAGAAATAGATCCTCATAAATATACAAATCAACCTTGACAAAGGAGCAAAGGTAATACCATGGAGCATAGATGGTCTCTTTAACAAAGGATGCTAGAACAACTGGACATCCGCATGCAAAAAGATGAATCTAGATGCAGACCTTATGCTGTTTATAAACATTAACTCAAAATAGTCTATACAGCTCAATGAAAAAGAAAAAACTATAAGATTCCTAGAAGATAATATAAGAGAAAACCTAGATGACTTGTGTGTGGTGATGTCTTTTTAGATACAGTACCAAAGGCATGAACCATGAAAGAAGTAATTGATAAGCTGGGCTTCATTAAAATAAAAACCTTTGCCCTGTGAAAGACAATGTCAAGAGAATGAGAAGAGAAGCCATAGATTTGGAGAGAACACTTGCAAAAAATAAATCTGATAAAGGACTATTATCCAAAATATACAAAGAAGTCTTAGAGCTCAACAGTAAGAAAATGAACAACCCAAGTGAAAATCAGTCCAAAAACCTTAATAGAAGGGGCCGCCCAGTGGCGCAGCGGTTTAGTTCACGCTTCGCAGCCCAGTGTTCGTGAGTTCGGATCCCGGGCACACACCGACACACTGCCTGTCAGCCACGCCGTGGTGGCATCCCATATAAAGTGGAGGAAGATGGGCACGGATGTTAGCCCAGGGCCAGTCTTCCTCAGCAAAAAGGGGAGGATTGGCGATGGATGTTAGCTCAGGGCTGGTCTTCCCCACAAAAAAAAAAAAAAAGACCTTAATAGACACCTTACCAAAGAAGATACACAGATGGCAAATAAGCATATGAAAAGATGTTTTACATCATATGTTATCAGGAAAATATAAATTAAAATAATAATGAAACACTCCTACACACCTATTACGATGGCCAAAACCTCAAACACTGACAAACACCAATTGCTAATGAGGATGTGGACCAACAGAAACTCTCCTACATGGGTAGTGGGAATGCAAAATGGTACAGCCACTTTGGAAGACAGTTTGGCAAATCCTTACAAAATTAAACATGCTCTTACCATATGATCCAGTAATCACCCTCCTTGACATATACCCAAAGGAGTTGAAAGCTTATGTCCACACCAAAACATCCACATGGATATTACAGCAGCTTTGTTCATACAAAACTAGAAAGTAACCAGGATGTCCTTCAGTAGGCAAGTGGATAAACTGTGGTAGACCCAGACAATGAAATATTATTCAATACTAAAAAGAAATGAGCTATCAAGCCATGAAAAGACACGGAGGAAACTTAAATGTATATTACTAAGTGAGAGAAGCCAATTTTAAAAGGCTACATTCTGCATGATTCCAACTATATGACATTTAGGAAAAGGCAAAATTATGGAGACAATAAAATGATCAGTGGTTGCCAGCAATTGGTGGATAGAGGGAGGATGAATAGGTGGAACATAGAGGATTTTTAGGGCAGTGAAAATACTCTGTATGTCATTATAATGATGGTTATATGTCATTATATGTTTATCTAAACCAATAGAATGTACAACACTAAGAGTGAACCCTAATGTAAACTTTGGACTTTGAGTGATAATGATGTGTCAATGTACGTTCAACCTTGGTAACAAATGCACTATTTGATGTTGATAACGGGAGAGGCTATGCATGTAGGGGGGGTATACGGGAAATCTATGTTCTTTCCTCTCACTTTACAGAAAATAATTATAATGTCCTGTGAGGTTTAAAATATGCTAGAAATAAAATAAATGGCAAAATTAACTCCAAAGAATGAGTTTAAAATAGAGCTTAAATGTCCAAAACCCTTACATTTTCTGGCTAATGGTAAAAATACTAATTTTACTAGACACTAAAGAGTCAAAATATACAGTGTAATTTCTAGAAAATATGACAAAAACTAGAGTAGAAAACATGCAAATTTAAAAAGCTCACAGAAATACTGAATAGTGAAAAATATAGAGTTAACTAATCAAAGAGAATGAAAGAAAAATGTAAAGGTGGGACTAAGAGAGAATAAAAATTTAGATGATAGATTTAAGCCAAAACATATTAATATGTAAAATGTAAATTAATAAATGCTTCAATAAAAAATAAAATATATTTTAAAAAAGTAACTACATGTTCCTTCCAAAAGTCACAATCTAAGTATAATGATAGAGAAAGACTAAAAGTAAAATGATGGACTTCTGTTTTCTGGTCTAAGACATAGTGACCTTAGAAGTCATCACTCCTATTGTCACAACAAGGAAAAAGGTGAGCAAACTGAACATCAATAACTCTTAGATTCACATAACTGAGGTCATATAGTAGCTTCTAAAAGACAAATAACCTGTTAAGATTTAAGACATAAGGGAGATTAATTTCCCAGAGTTCTATAAACATGAGGAAAACAAGAGCAATTTTAAATATCGTCTACTTTAAAGCTTTATTTTCCCTTACCAATGTGAAAGAAAAAAAAAGGAAAATATATATGCATTGACGTAAGTAAAAAGAATCTATGTTGGGGAGAATATTTACGGTGACTGCTTTTGGATGCAGGGAGTGGTGAGGCTATTTTTGTTCCTTTTGTTCTTTCTTAACCAGCAATGATATTATATACTATGTACTTAGACACATACACACACACACAATACTCAAAGTGGAGGAAAAATATCTATTCAGAATGCTGCAAAGCTGTTGGATATTAAAAGTGATTCATTTTAGTTTTTTTAAATATGCTTGATTTAAATGATGATTTATTTATTATTAAAAAGCTCTGTTTTGGTGCAATCAGTTGTAGGTTGATCATCATTTAACTGCACCAATTTTATTCTTAACTAAAGGGCTACTTCTGTGGCCCGCGAAAAGTCATACCTCTTGTGGGTGATTTTGTTGTTAATCCTTCTTGGTAAATAGAATGGCATATTCTGACTTTTTTTTTTCCTGCCACCATCTGGCCTTGGTGTAAGAAATCAATTCCACAGCAGCCATCGAACCCCGGTGCACTGAAAGGCATGTCCAAACTATGCTTCTCTCAATATCTTTAGCACAACTGACCTTTTGTTCTTGCAGAAACAGGCTCAATTGGAACAAGAAGGAACCTGTCATGCCATTTCCCTGGTACAATATTCATTAGTTGGGGGCCATGATCTTCTGTGTCTCTACAGAAGATTCTTGTTAACAAGCCTCAAGTCAGCAATCTGCTCTTTCCCTGTGCCTCACTGTTTTTTCAGGATAACTAATTCTTAAATGAGCCTTTTCTCATGGCGTAATCTCTTAGCGCTTTTGGACACTGTTCCTTTAACAGCCACTCTTTGATGACAGAAAAGACTATACTCCACAGCATGGCTTTAAAACCCCCCACAGGCCAGTCCTGTCCCACCTTCACTGCTGAGTCTGCCTTCTGGGCACAGCAAATTATCACAAGTAGAAGATTAGTCACCAGGAACCTGTGCATCTCTGGGTTTGATGCATTTATCTAGGAAAGGTGGGTCAAAGTCCTCCCAGATTCAAATCTTCCAGGAGGAAGATTTTTTCTTTCTTTTTACACTCACCGAATAATTTTTAAAAGTGGCTTTAGGCTCTTCACGAATACATACAAGAGAATATCAAAGAACACATTTTAAGTCACTATATTCTTTAGTAGAAATAATGTCTATATTTGAGAATTATTATAAATTTACATAATGCATTTTATATTATATTTTGCATTTATAGATTTCTTCATGTAAGGTTCAAATAGGCTACATTTAAGGACACATATGGCCTGAAGGAAGATAGTTGATCAAGAAGAAGTTATGAGATTTTACAGAGTGAGTCAAATGACCGGTAAATAGTGACCACAGGGTCAAGGTGCCAGATATGTAAGCATAATATACTTTTTCTGGAATTTATTTGATGAAGAAAAATTACAAAGTGATGCACTTCCTCAAATCTGTGAGACTGGAAATTGGATAGTCTTAATGTGGCCTTTTTTGGAAGTAGACTGTATGTAATCTGAGGTCATGTCAGTTGCAGGAGCATAGCAGGACTAGATTTTCTCTATCCCTGACATCCTTCCCTTGTCCCATGTCTCATATTCTCTGCCCAGGTCTGAATTTATAAAGGTGTGATGACACAGAGAGCCTAATACCTTTGAAAGAAGATTTTTATTACTTACATTTCCCAAGAGAAGGGGATACGCCATGTGTCATGGGGCCACAGGGGAAACATCATGATTTGGTCAGGATGCAGAAGCAGGAATGAAGGGAAAGCCAAGGCCAAAATCTTTATCAGGGTTTCTGCAGGAAAGGCAAGGCAGGACAGGGTAAATAGCTTAGGATTAGACAGTTTGAATAATGTAAGTGGGCTTTGGACTATATGGGTCTGTAACTGTCTGGTACCTAGCCCTGGGTTGACTTAGGGCAGGAGAAATATTGGTTTGATGAGTGAGAGTTAGATAAAGGGGGTTTTGAGGAGGTATAGACTCGGGGTTGGTTGGTTTGTATATGAAAAACATGGTCCCCTGAGCCCTTTGCTTTCTCTCAGAATTGGCTAGTCCTGGGTGGGGCAGTCTTCCTGCAGTCAGAGAAGCCGCAAATGCAATTGCATCAAGAATACAGACAATACAGCCAATATAACTGACCCTGTGATGAATGGATGCCAAATAGACTAATACAGAATCTAAGAAAACACAGAACACCAGACTTCTGGGGGTGGGTACATAGAACAAGATTTAGAAATACTGTTAACATAATTAGTGTTTATTATAATCTGAAGTAAAGTTTATCAGTATCAGGAAAGGAAACATTTGTTGTTTATGGAGAATGATTCCAGTGAATCTGGAATAACTGACCATTTTGGTCTATCTTCCACGATGGAGCCAAGGGGCAAACTGGGTGTTGAGGAAATGGTAGAGATGATGGAGTGGAGCAACGGGAGGGGAGAAAAGGGGCTCAGAGAAAAATGTGACTCGTAGACATTCATCGTAAATAGAGTGAATACACTCAAAAGTGATTCATGCTGTGCACCATCTTGGACCATGAGTGCTCGCGATTAACCACAAGCAAAACTTTTCCTCCTGGGGATGGACTGCCCATTGATACCCTTTCATATGTTTGGTATTCCTGTAGAGTTAAAGAAACAGTGGCACCTTTGCAAATCTATTAGATTGCTATATGTAGCCATATAGGACATAAGTAAGGCCTCATGGGAAAGTCGTAGGGGGTGTTCCCTTTGTTCAGTTAGTAGTTTTAAAAGGGAGCAGTATTACTTTGGGGGAAGGAGAAGCTCTAATACCAGCCTCTTTAGGAGTTGAGTGGCATTTCAAGCTTCAACTGAGACACTGGACAGAGTGGCCTCTAAATTTCCACTTCTTTATCAGAGTTTTGACCTTACTTCAATACTTTTTATATAATAATATGTCAATATTTTTACTTATTGGGGGGAAAAAAGACATACTAAAATTCTGTGGACTTCTGGGTCAACAGAGTAATAATTATTGCTGAAACGTATCCTATGCTGAAGGAAGGACAGTGAAAATATCATCCTTGGGGTTAAAAAAAAAAAAAAATCCAAGACTTCTTTCTCTTACAAAAATGTCTTTAATTTCAGTCAGCTCTGTTCATTTCCAAAGACAGCTATATTCCATCAAAATCAGTAATGCCAAGCAGCTGGTTAAGGGCAACGTTAAGTGTCTCCCTACCTGTAAAAGGTCTCCTTTTATTATGTCTCAGGAAAGCAATATAATATTTCTAATTTAATCAAAACTAATCAGAATGTGTTCCTCCTCATTAATGTAAGCCAGATCCTTCTGGGGTTATAGCTCTTTAAATGAATCTCGTATTTGGGTTTATGCACTAGAAATAGAAATCCTAAAATGGAAGGTGGTATATGTATATTTTAAGGATGTAAGAGCTATTAGGAATTGATGTAAATTTTTAGCTGAAAATACTTTGATTTTTTTCTAATGCCACATAATAACTATAATTTTACCTGATAGAAGGTAGTTTTGTGCTCACAAAATTTTAGCCTAGAAGTGGAAACTAGATATGGGACAGAATCCAAAACCCAGCTACCTGCTGTTAAAGAAAAATTACACCTAGGAAGACATTTTATTCAACCCACCAATTACATGCAAAAGATTTGGGTCAGATACTTCCTGTCTGAATTCGGTACCTGAATATGACAGGCTGCATTCAGGCATAATATTGTTCTTTTTCAGAAAATAATTAAAATGTTATTTAAATTCCTATAGGTTGGAATTTAAGATAGCAATGTTCAAGAAAAATGAAGCCAAAGGATAGTTTCCCCAAGTGTTATTTGTATTTTTCTTTCCTTTATCATTCTCCAAAAATTTGTCCTAAGTTCTACCTATAAAGAACATGGAAATGAAAAGTGTAAGGGAAATAACATGCAACCATTCAGTCCTTCATTTATCGATGAGTACTTAGTATGTCCCAGATATTTAATAATGCATTATTTCACTTCACTTTTACAACTTTTCAAGCTATATTTTTAAATCAACGTCCTCTTTTGAGAATGGGAGGAATTAAGCAGTTGAGGCACTAGTTCAAGGTCACAGTATTGTACGAAACAGCAAGGATTTAACTAAGTTTTTCCAGGCTCCAGGTGTCCACTATAGCTGCTAATGAGTTTCCATAAGTCCCTCTTTGAAAAGACAAAGGTGAAAACAAAATGTCAGAGAAGAGAAAGAATATGAGAGCAGATCACAACCTTCTGAACTTGTAGTCTATTTTCCGGGTAGCACAGAATCCCTCAGTAATTCTGAAACAATTATTCCGCACTTAATTATAGTTAATGCCTAATCTTAAAACTATTCTATTTATAATTATTTTTATTTTAGTCTCTTTGGTACTTTCTTAAACATAGCCGGGAACTTGAAGCTGCTGTTGATGGAACATCCCCATCTAAATTTACCTTCAAGTCCTAGACTTTATCGTGGTCACTTAAAAAGCGATGTCATTGAAGAACTAAGTGGATACCTTTAATGTTTTATTTCCTATTCTCATCTGATGTCTGGCTCCACCACCTGGGCTATATCCTGAGGCGTTGGCCTGGTTGAATACATCCCTAAGGTAGTTTATAACTTCATCTACTGCTTGACTTCTCCATGAAATATGGACTTATAACCATGCCATCACCTCTACGTGTTTTCCTGTAGAAGATAAAACACTACACCTTTAAGGAGAGAGTCAGGAAGGGCTGTATATTGCGGATCTCCACCGCTGAGAATGGTCACAGTGTTGGAGGGCAAAAGTCACCTTCTAATTTGGAACAGGTGGATGGACAAGGCCTCAGTTCAACATAGTTAAAAGAGGATAATATCACCTACCCCATAGGGTGGTTAGAGCATTGACTCATTTAAGAGAAGTAAAGGATTGAGAACAGTGCCTTTTACATGAGTGCTAAAGAAATATTAATCGTGATTGTTACATTACATTCAGGGCAAATAAAAGTTTGTGTCTGAATTCAGATGAGTAGTCACTAATAAGAAGGAGACAGTCAAGATTTGAGGTAATCTTGCCTTTTACAGAATGGTTGTTGGAGGATAAGAATCTGGTTTTAATGATTCAGGTCGAAAATAAAGTCAGGAAAGCAAAATTTCAAGTTGATATGGTGAACACCCCATTGGGAACAAGGAGGCAGTCTTTTTGGTATTGTAGGTACATGTGGTCTTAAAGAAAGAGATCTATGCCACCACTGCTCTAATCCAAGATATCTCTGTCAATTCCACATTTCATAAACTCCACACACCCACTGCTTAAAACCATTCACCAGCTTCCTATTTCTCTTAGAATAAAGATCAAAATACTTAGGGCTGCCTATAAGTCCCTACACAATTGACTTAACTCCCCAGCCTCATCTCTTATAATGCTTTCTTGATTTCTGTGCTTCAGACACTGTTCTCTCAGTTTTTAAGAATCCCATGTGACCACCCTCCACAGGGCCTTTGCTTATGCTGTTCCCTCTCTGGGAAAGCCTTTTCTCCTTGTTGTCTGGTTACTTATATTCATTATTCATATTTCAGATTAAATATCACTTCATGAGCAAAGACTTACTTGACACTTGAGATAAAGCTAAGGTCCTATGTGCCCTTATTAAATTTTGTCACTTTCCTTCATAGCAATAACCATATTTAGAAATTAGTGTTTGGGATGATAATTTGATTAATATATATTTCCCCAATTAGACTCTAAGATCTCTGAAGGCAAAGGGGTCTTATCTGTGTTTGCTCAACATTATAACCATTGTGTTTTCCCATAATGGATGCCTAATGAATAAAGGAATACATCCCCACAGACACACACACAAATGTATGTTTTCGTATGTATACGTATTTGTATTTATGTATGTTGTATGTATACACACATCAACCTTTAAGCATGCAGGATTTATTATTAAAAAATTATTAATGTGTGGCTAGCCTCATGGCATAGTGGTTAAGTTCATGTGCTCCTCTTTGGCGGTCCAGGGTTCGCAGGTTCAGATCCCGGGTGCAGACCTATGCACTGCTCATCAAGCCATGCTGTGGCAGCTTCCCATATATAAAGTAGAGGAATATGGGCACGGATGTTAGCTCAGGGCTAATCTTCCTCAGCAAAAAAAGGAAGATTGGCAATGGATATTAGCTTAGGGCCAAACTTTCTCACACACACACAAAAATTATTATAATTCGTTCACATTCGAATGACACATTTGAATAACACATTCAAATATGTATTGAGCAGCCAACACACGCTTGATACTCCTCTATTTGTGAGGAATACAGTCGTGAACAAAAGGGAGAAGCTCCCTATTTTCATGGAGATTATTTTTCTTACAGGAGTGAAGGTGAGAAAGACCATACATAAAAATTAAAATTTGTAGGCTGTTGATATGAAGAATACTAAATCACATAAAGGAATGGGTGGCAGAGGTAATTGAAGAGAGCACTACTGAGGAGATGGTACCAGAGCATACCATCTCTGGTACCATCTCAATAAAGGGGCACAGTCTGCCTGCGGAGGTTCTACCCACAGCTACATCCACATTCTTGGACATTGTTCTTTCTCACCTTAACTTCTAGGTGCTCTAATGGACGCTGTAACCCTGAAAGCATGCAGGCAGGCAAATTCATCTAAAGGAAAGCACAGCTTCTTTCTTGGCTTTTCCAACATGAGCTAAACCCTCTGTATGATATCTACTTTTATCCAAAGATGAACCTTAATATAAAAATGAAATTACCGAGTGAAATAAATTCAATAAGGGGGTTGAAATAATTTGTCTTTGTATGGCATCAGATTTTCTACTTAAGAACAAAACAAATATGTGATTAGAATAACTATGTGTGATATCCATAATAATCTCTGGTTATTTAAATTGATTACCTAGAGGTTGACTACTACGCATTATTCATGAAAGCTGAAATATGTATTATTAAGTAGAGAAAGCATCCTTGTATTAAAAAAATGAATATCCAAATATAGATTGGAGATTTTCCTTCAGTCTGGTAAAAACCACTCTTCATACTTAGGGCAAAAATTTTAAATTACAAATATTTGAAAGTATATATTTGGGACTGATTGTCATTGGAGATTCTATTAAGGACTCATAATTTGACTATGGCAAATTCTTGACCTGCTATGTCAAATAAGGTAGCCACTAACCACATGTGACTATAAAGCACTTGAGATGTGGCTACAGCACCAGAGGAACTGCACTTCTCATGTTATTTTTATTTTCATTAATTTAAACTTACATTCAAAAACTGAAACTGTTTAATTTATTTTTCCATTGACCATAAATTTATTGGTTTGTCAGGACTGCATTCCACTTTATCCAATGCAACACTCAAAATATTGTTGTCATACAGTGTGTATGTTAAATCTGTGTGTCATTTCAAGTGTTACATAGGACACACCACTGATTTATTCTGTGTTAACAGATTGATTCAATTCAAATGACTTTTTCTGTGTATTAACCTAATGTGCTGTAATATGTTTACTTGAATGCTTTATGCAGACTGCAGTAGTTACAATAATATCAATGCAATTATAACTGGAAATTAATTTGAAATACTTATAAATAAAATGTCTAGTATAAAAGAAGTAAGTATGGGCCAATTTTTGCATTGAAAACAAAAGCATAAAAATAATACAGAATTGGGTATAGATGCAGCAGAGGAGCTGTAATACATCAAGGATAGTGAAGAAAAGAAAAAAGAAACTAGAAGTAGATATGTTAAAAATTTCACATTGGATAACAAATGCAATTTACTGTTGCAGAGCAAAAAGAAAACTCCGTTTGTTTGTTGTATAAAATATATTTTAAAGATAATAGAATAAACAATATTAAAAGATTTATTTCTTTTCCACAATCAAAGGAGAATCAGCAGGAACTTCTGGTTCCCTGTTCTACATGTAAAGAGTTTAGAAACAACCACTCTGTGTCAACAACAAATAAATAGCTGAATACACTAAAAAATCAACAACTCTTCTTGGATCCATTAGTGAGGTGAGGACACAGAGCAAACCACTGCCCCCAAGATTGGAGAGACAGACATATAAGTATAGGGAGTCACAGCTTACCTGAGCAGAGACTCCTGAGCAGAAATCTCTGCAGGAACCATCATTGGGGTAGGAAATCCTAAACTAGAATTAACAAATTGCTGGAGGCTCAGTGCAGACAATCTGAGTTAAATACTCCAGAGGGACCCGGTCATAGGGGAGCCCCCATATTTTTGTGAGTTTTATCTGATTTTAGTGACCAGGTTCTCAAAATAAGTATTAGAGAAAAAAAATCTCTTGGGCTTCCAGGAGGGGAGGGAAAAAAGAAACCATTTTGAAATACAACAGAGCACTCTAATCTTCTTAACAAGGCCTGCCCTCAGGAGAAACTAGTTAACCAGAACCTAACCTGCTGGGGTTTTATCAGAGCCTAATTGCTTTGGGGAAGGGATATGCCCAACTCCAGTCAGCTCTAATCTTCCACATGGGGGAAGGGAAATGCTCAACTCCAGCCCACTCTAGCCATTCTGATCCACCTAAGAGTGAGAGAAAAACACTGAGAAACACTTATAAAGTTCACAGTCCAGAGGCACAGGCTCACAAAAAGACTGGGACCTAATCATAGAACTAGAGAATGATTCCCCTCCACCCATAACTTACCACCACATTACTAAAGTCCTATTTATGGAAGTGCCTCTTGCCTGATACACCATATCCAGCTGTGAAGAAAAATTACAAGGCATACCAAAAGGCAAAAAATGCAATTTGAAGAGACAGAGCAAGCATCAGAACCAGACATGGCAGGGATGTTGGAATTATCAGACCAGGCATTTAAAATAACCATGATTAATATGCTACAGGCTCTAATGGACACAGTAGACAGCATGCAAGAAAAGAGAACAATGTAAGTAGAGAGCTGGAAATCAAAAAAAACAAAACAAAACAAAACAAAAAGAAACACTGAAGATCAAAAACACTCTAACAGAAATGAAGAAAGCCTTTGATGAGCTTATTAGTAGACTGCGCATGGCAGAGGAATGAACCTCTGAGATTGAGGATATCTCAGTAGAAACCCTCAAAACTGAAAAGGAAAGAGAAGAAAGACTGGAAAAAGTTGACCAGAATTTCCAAGGGCTATGGGACAAATACAAAAGGTGTACATATAAAAGGAATATGAGAAGAAGAAGAAAGGAACAGAAGAAATATTTGAAACAAAATGACTGAGAATTTCCCCAAATTAATGTGAGACACTAAACCACAGATCCAGGAGCCTCAGAGAACAGAAAGCAGGATAAATGCAAAAAAAACCACTCCATCAAACATGTCATTTTCAAAATACAGAAAATCAAAGATAAAGAAAAAATCCTGAAAGAAACCAGAAGAGAGAAAGACACCTTATATAGAGTAACAAAGATAAGAATTGCATCCAACTTCTCACAAACCATGTGAGCAAGAAGAGAGCAGAGTGAAATATTTAAAGTGTTGAGAGAACAAAAAATGATGAACCCAGAATCCTGTACTCTGTGAAATTATCCTTCAAGAATGAAGAAGAGGGTCACCTGGTGGCGCAGCGGTTTAGTCTGTGCTTGGCAGCCCAGGGCTTGCGGGTTTGGAACCCAGTAGAGGAAGATGGGCACAGATGTTAGCCCAGGGCCAGTCTTCCTCAGCAAAACAGAGGAGGATTGGCAATAGATGTTAGCTCAGGGCTGGTCTTCCTCACAAAAAAAAAAAAAAAAAGGAAAGAAAAGAGAAAAGTGAAAAAGAAATAAAGATTTTCTCAGACAAAGAAAAATTGAAAGAATTTGCTGCCAGTAGACCTGCCTTGACAGAAATATTAAAGACGTTCTTAAGGGAGAAGGGAAATGATATGGGTCAGAAACCTAGCTCTACAAAAAGAATATTGAAGAAGGAATAAGCAAAGGTAAAACAAAAACTTTTATTTTTCTTATCCTAAATTGATCTAACAGATAAAATTTGCTCAAAATAACAATAACAACAAAGTATTTAATTATATATATGTATAATGCAAATTCTAGAGCAACCATTTAAAAAGGAAATGAAGTATAACTGATATGCTAAGAAAGAAGAGAAAATGGAATCATATAAAATGATCCATTAAACCCCCAAAGACAGAAAAAAAGTAGAAGACACAAAAAGGAACAAAGAAAGGGTAGCAAATAGAAAACAGTCACAGATAATGTAGATATTAATCCAGCTATATCAATAATCACTTTGAATGTCAATAATCTAAATGCATCAATTAAAAGAGAAATTGTCAGAATGGATCAAAAAACAAGACCCAACTATATGTTGTCTACAAGAAACCCAGTTTAAATATAAAAACACACATAGATTGAAAGTAAATGGATGGAGTAAGATATACCATGCTAATAAAAATCAAAAGAAAGCAGAAGTAGCTGTATTAAATTTAGACCAAACAGACTTCAAAGCAAGCGAAGTTAATAGGGATAAAGAAGGATATTACACCATGAAAAAGGGGTCAATTATCCAAGGCGAAATTAGAATTCTTAAGATGTATGTGCCTAACAGCAAAGCATCAAACTATATGAGGCAAAAATTGGCAGAACTACAAGGAGAAATAGATCAATCCACCATCCTAATTGGAGACTTCATCACATTGCAATATAAAATGGACAGATGCAGCAGGCTAAAAATCAGTAAGGACATAGTCAAACTCAACAACACCATCAATCAACTAAATATAAAGGGCATCTACAGATGACTTCATCCAACAACAGAAGAATACACATTCTTCTAAAGCTCACATGGAACATTCACCAAGATAGATTACATTCTGGATCATAAAACACATGTTAACAAACTTAAGACTAGAAAGTATATGATGTCTGTTCTCAGACAACAATGGAATAAAACAAAAAGTCAATAACAGAAAGATTACTAGAAAGTCCTAAAATACTTGGAGATTCAGCAACACACTGCTAAATAGCACATGGCTCAAAGAAGAAATCACAAGAGAAATTTAAAAAATATTTTGATCTAAATGAAAATGAAAACACAACATCAAAATTTGTGGAAGGCAGCACAAACACTCCTTAGAAGGAAATTTATAGGATTGAATACATATATTAGAAAAAAAGAAAGTTATAATGTCAATAATCTGTTTCCTTAGAAAATAAGTAAATGAAGAGTGAATTAAATCCAAAGTAAACTGAAGAAAAGAAATAAGAATTAGTGAAATGGAAAACAGGAAATTGATAGAGAAAAATCAGCAAACCCAAAAGTTGGTTCTGAAAATATCAATAAAATCAATTAACCTCTAACCAGGCTAATTTAAAAAGAGAGAGGCTACAAATTACTAATATCAAAGAGGGACAAGCACTACAGATTCCATGAAAATTAAAAGACTAATAAAGGAATACTATGAAAAGCTCTGTGCCCACAAATTTGATATGTAAATGATGAAATAGACCAATTTGTTGAAAGACACAATTTGCCGAAACTAACACAAGAAGAAATAGATGATCTGAATAGGCCTGTGTCTACTAAAGAAATTGAATCAATCATTAATAACCTTCTGAAAGAGCAAGCACCAGGCTCAGATGGGTTCAAGAGTGAATTCTACCAAACATTTAATGAAGAAGTTATACCAACTCTCCACAATCTCTTTCAGAGGATAGAAGCAGTGGGAATACTTTTTATCTCATTCTACAAGGCCAGCATTACACTAATACCTAAATCAGACAAAGACATCACACAGAAAGAAAATTACAGATGAGTATCACTCATGAACACAGATACAAAAATCCTTAATAAAATATTAGCAAATCCAATTCAACAATGCACAATCATGCGTTGCTTAATGACAGGGATATGTTCTGAGAAACACGGTTTTGTTGTTGTGCGAACATCATGGAGTGTACTTACACAAACCTAGGTGGTACAGCCTACTGCACACCTAGGCCATATGGTATAGCCTATTGCTCCTAGGCTGCAAACTTGTGCAATATGTTATTGTACAGAAAACTGTAGGTAGTTGTAACAGTGGTGTGTATTTTTGTATCTAAACATAGAAAAAGTACAGTAAAATACGGTATAAAAGATAAAAAATGATATACCTGTATAGGGCACTTACCATGAATGGAACCTGCAGGACCGGAAGTTGCTCTAGATAAGTCAGTGAGTGAGTGGTGCGGGAATGTTGAGGCCTAGGGCATTACTGTACACTACTGTAGACTTTATAAATTCTGTACACGTAGGCTATGCTAAATTAATAAAAACATATTTTCTTCAATAATAAATTAACCTTAGCTTACTGTAACTTTTTTACTTCATAAACTTTTTAATTTTCTTAACTTTTTGGCTCTTTTGTAATAGCGCATTGTACAGCTGTACAAAAATATTTTCTTTCTTTTTCTGTTTTTTATTATTTCTATTTTCCTCATATTTTTCTGTTTAAAATTTTTCTTTTTGACTTTTTAAACTTTTTTGTTAAAAACTTAGACACAGGGCAAGGCTTGTGGCATAGCGGTTAAGGTCACACATTCCACTTATGTGGCCCAGGGCTTGCTGGTTTGGATCCTGGGGGCAGACCTACTCACTGCTCATCAAGCCATACTGAGGCAGTATCCTACATAGAAGAACTAGAAGGACCTACCGCTAGGATAGACAACTATGTGCTGGGAAGGAAAAAAAAAAGAAAAAGAGGAAGATTGGCAACAGATGTTAGCTCAGGGCCAATCTTCCTCAAAAAAAAACTAAGACACAAACACACACACTAGCCTAGGCCTACACAGGTCAATCATCAATATCATTGTCTTCCAGCTCCCCATCTTGTCCCACTGGAAAGTCTTCAGGGGCAATAACTTGCTGGAGCTGTCATCTCCTAGGATAATAATACCTCCTGAAGGACCTGCCTGAGGCTTTTCTTGAGGAGATGTCACTCTTTTCAGAAATACGTCCATGGCAGTTTGCTTGATTTGTTTCTTTTTTTCATTATAGATTTTCTTGTGAGCAGATAATGCACCATGAACATTCCTTTCTATTAATGAAAACCTTTCGGTGTTGGAGTCGACATTTTCAAACTTTCTAGAGAGCTTGTTGCGGTCTGCAAAAGCTTCTGCTAAGCCTCTTACTGTGAATTTTCTTGAAGGAGTTCTTTTTCTTCTCCTGTACTTTCCTTTTCTCTTGCCTCTTCTTCAGCTGTATGTTCCTGTTCCAGTTCCAACAACTCCTCGTTAGTCAATTCCTCAGTAACCACCCCTAGGAGCTCCTCATGTCATCCTCATCCACACCCAGGTTCAAGTTGTTTTCCATCTCAACCACAGCCTTGTACATTTTGCGACCTCCTCATCCTTGACAAATACTTTGAAGTCATGGACGAACTTCTCGAGTGTCTTCTTCCAAATGCCATTCACACCCTCCTTGTGATATCACCCCAAGTACAAGCAAGTTTCTTGATGCAGTTATAGATGTTGTAATCCTTCCAGAATTACATCAGTGTCTTCTTAATTGCAGCAATAGCCTGGACAAAGGTTCTCCTCAAGCAGTAGGCATTAAAAGCTGCTATAACTCCTTGATCCATTAGTTGGATCAAAGAGGCAGTGTTTGGAGAGAGAACACAACTTTGATATTGGGATGAAGATTGCCAATAAAAGAAGGATGTCCAGGAACTTTAGCAACAACAAGCAAAATCCTGAAAGGTATGTTATTCTCCAAATGGTATGCCTCCATTTTGCTGGCATAGCAATTCAGGATGGCATCTTGGAAAAGGAGCTGGGTCATCCGCAACTTCTTATTGCTTTTGTAGTACACTTGCAATATATGCTCATTGATATGCTTGAAGGGCCTGGGGTTCTCACTGCAGGTCACAAAGAGGCTCAATTTGTAGCCTGCAACATTGCCCCCCAAAAAGACTGTTATCCTGTCCTTAAAAGCCTTGAAACCAAGGCATTGACTTGACCTCTTTATGGATGAAAGTTCTTTTAGGCATCTGTTTCCAGAATAGAGAGTTTTCATCCATATAGAATATTTGCTCTGGCAAGTAATTTTCCTCCATGATCAACTTATCGAGAGTTTCCAAAAATTCTTCAGCTGCCTTCACATTAACACTCGCAGACTCACTTTTACACTAAGTAGTGAACAATGATTCTTGAATCCTTTAAGCCATCCAGAGCTGGCAGTAAATTTAACATCATAGTCAGGTCCAGCCTTTTCTTTCAACATCACAAACAAACTTTGCTTTGGCCATGATCATCGTAGTGCTGAGAGGGATCTGCTTCTG
Source organism: Tapirus indicus (assembly GCA_031878705.1). Taxonomy (NCBI): domain Eukaryota; kingdom Metazoa; phylum Chordata; class Mammalia; order Perissodactyla; family Tapiridae; genus Tapirus; species Tapirus indicus. The sequence goes on along the minus strand of CM062927.1, from coordinate 21,728,179 downwards.
TGTCTGGTCTTCAATCCAGGTCATCAGAAGTTTCTCCATGTCTGATATGGGCCCTCCCCAAATTTTTGTTAGTCTCATTGCCTTCAATGAAGCAAGTCTTTTAACAGTTTCCATCATTTTTGCCTTGTTCTTCAAGATTGTAGCTATGGTGGAATGGGACATGCCTGACTAGCAAGAAATAACCATTACTGATTGTTCCACCTTCATAGTCTTTAATCACTTTTAATTTTGTTTCCAGGTCAATCTCTTGATTGGGCTCTCACTGGCAACGTTAGTAGTGGATTTTCTATACACAGGGGCCACAATGAATACAACAATATGAGATTAATTTAAGCACAAGAGAAAATGATGCAATCAAGATATGCAGTAAACATAAGCTGCTTTTGCATAACACAGCATACTGTTTTACAGTAAAATTTTTTTTATAAGTGGAGAATATACACTCAAAAATAACAATAAGAAGTATAGTATAGTACAGTTATCTGCTGCATAATGATGTCTTTGTCAATGATAGACCACATATATGATTGTGGTCCCATAAGATTAGTACCATATAGCCTAGGTATGTAGTAGGCTATACCACCTACGTTTGTGTAAGCATACTCTATGATTGCATAGCAACAAAATTGCCTAATAATATGTTTCTCAGAACATGTCCCTGTCCTTAAGTGATGCATAAGTGTAAGTACATAAACCATAACAGTCATTTATTATCATTAACAAGTATTATGCACTGTACCTAATTGTATGTACTATACTTTTATATGACTGGCAGAGCAGTGGGTTTGTTTACACCAGCACAACCACAAACATGAGTAATGCATTGTGCTATGACATTATAATGACTAAAACATCACTGGGCATTAGGAATTCTTCAGCTCCATTATAATCTTACAGGATCACTGTCATATATGTGGTCTGTCATTGACCAAAATGTTGTTATGTGGTGCATGACTGTATAAAAAGAATTATACATGATGGCCAAGTAGGATTTATCCCAGCTATGCAAGGATGGCTCAACATTCAGAAATCAACTAACAAAATCCACCACATCATCCAACTAAAAAAGAAAAATCTCATGATCCTATCATTACATGCAGGAAAAGCATTTCACAATATCCAATACCCATTCATGATAAAAACTCTCAGTAAACTAAGAATAGAGGTGAACTTTCTCAACTAGATGAAGAATATTATACAGAAAACCTACAGTTAACGTCATACTTAATGGTGAGAAACTGGAAGCTTTCCCACTAACATTAGAAACAGGGTAAGGATGTCCCCTCTCACCACTACTATTGAACACTGTACTTGAAATCCTGGCAAATGCAACAAGAAAAGGAAATAAAATGTAAACATATTGGGAAGGAGAAGATAAAATTTCTAGAAGATAACATAGGAGAGAGCCTAGATGAACTTGGGTATAGTGATGCCTTTTTAAATATAGCACCAAAGGCATGATCCAGGAGGAAAGATGAATAGGTAGAGGACAGAGGATTTTTAGAGCAGTGAAAATACTCTGTATGTATCTATAATAATGGATGCACATCATTATACATTTATCCAAACCCGTAGAATGTATAACACTAAGAGTGAACCCTAATGTAAACTATGGACTTTGTGTGATTATGATGTCTCAATGTAGGTTCATCAATTGTAACAAATGTACCACTCTGGAGGGAGATGTTGATAATGGGGCAGGCTATGCATGTGTAGGGGCAGGACATATATGGTACTCTGCAATGTCTCCTTAATTTTTCTGTGAGCCTAAAACTGCTCTAAAAATTTAAATTCTTTAAATATGAAAAGAAAAAGAGGATGAACAAATTTATTTACCTGAAATCAGAAATAAATGTCTAGCAAAAAATTTGATGGTTTGTAAAAGAATCTAAGCTGGTAATATTGGCCAGCCATAAAAATGCTTGGGTTTGTGTACAAAAGGAGGAAACCATTTTTTGATAAATGGATAAAGAAATAATCATATTGAAAATTGTAGTAATGTTATGAGAAAATGACTAAAAATTTATTTTACGTACAATGAAAAATTCTCAATTAAGCCAGCAAATAATTTCCTATAAAATGTAAAATATTTCTAACAATATCAATTATAAAGTGTCTCAAATTTGAAAAACTGTAATTACTTCTATTTAGTTTTAGACTAGTCATGAAATATAAGATGCTGCCTAATTAGTATTTGAGTATATTTTAATTTCAACGTTCTTCCAAATTCACAAAGAAATGTTGTCAATTCACAGTCTAAAAAATGGAACTCATGGCATACATTTTTTTGAATCTTTTGCATCTAAAAAAGAAGTATCTTAACTAAATATTTTTCATAATGTTTCTATAAAAATACATGGTGCTCCAGGTATATTAGGTTAAAAATAAACTATCACTATAATTTAAAATAGGAGACTGATGTTTCCCTTATTATTTTATTCAACTGTATGATACATGTTGAAAATTTTTGCACTCAGTTTCTTGAAAAAGAATTTATGAAAAGTATCATGGATATAGTTATTCAAATCTTTCAGTATACACATGCAAAGAGAACAGAGAATTTAATGGTCTCACTTTCTGTGCCAATGCTCATTGGTTGAAATATCAAAGAGCTTTGCAATTATTAACTGTACATAATTCAAATTCAAGATTTTCTGGAAATAAACATTTGCTAAATATTCAATAATCAAAGATAAAGCAACCGCAGCATGAATTATGTTTTCTTGTCAATATTAAGCTGCATATGGAAGTGTTAAATTTGAAGCTTCAAGGGAAAAAAAGGTCATTTGTGACTTAGGTAAAAAATTTATGTTGGAACTGAAACTTTTCATAAAACAACTATGATTTATGACATTTTCTAAAATAAGTCAATATGCAGATATTTTAATTGTAAACAATAGCATCGTGCAAGTTGACCACAAAAAAAAGAATACTTTTTGATGTTGGTAAATTTAGTGTTGCTTTTCCTTTGAATTTGATGTCTAAAATAATGAGTTGACTCAAGTGCTGTCAACTCACTTAAGTTGGACAGATGTAGTTGAAATTAATATGCTTTTGCTTCAAAGTCAAATCAGTCCTTCTAAAAATGATGAACAGTTTTGTCACTGTTTATGTGAGTATTAGAAGAAAATTATGTTGGAGCACTTAGTTCAGATATTGGAAAACTTTAAATATATTTGGAATACTAAGATATGTGAATTCACTTTTTCAACTGTAAATCTTAAGAAATCTAAATATAGATTAAGTGTTTTCGATGAAAATTTAGCATCTTAATTGAGAAATGCTATAAGTTTAAAACAAGTAATGAATATTTAAGAATTAACATGAATAAAAATAAAATATTTTATAAATATTATTACATATTGATTACATGTTAGAAATTATAATATATGGAATAGATTGGGTTAAAATACATCATTACTATTAATTGTATGTTTCTTTTTACTTTTCTAATGTGGTTACTAAACTTTTTAAATTACATATTCATCTTGCATTATTATTTCTATTGTTCACCACTGGTCTAGACACTATCAAAACATCTGACTAAAATATGACAGTTGATACTTCAATGATAATTTGGCAATTTATACATTAAAATAATTTGTTCATTTATAATATTTTTTCAGCTCAGATTGAATCTATCTACATTTCCACCAAGTTAAGGTTACTAGGTTGCAAATTACATTTTATATTATTTTCCCTTTTTGATACTAATTCTGATGATTTAACTCTCTGCTTCATCTACTACAATTGAGAAAAATAAGATATTAAAAATATGAAGGGGTTATAGTAGAAGCTAAACATATTAAAATTTTAAAAATTGACAAAGAGTGGCGGAAGTGACACGTGTCTTGTTAATTTCTTCTAATGACAGCTGAGTTGAACCGTTTAGTAAACCTTTAAGTAAAGTGAATCAGATATGCGATTACCTCATTGCATGGTATTGGGCTTAGGAATTGGCTAGTTGCTCCCCTTTCAGGTTGAGTTTGAAAATATTCTTTTTACAAGCATAGAAGACTTGACTGTCATCATCACCATCATTTGACTTTTATTAAGAAGCTATTAAGGAATTATTTTGAGTTGGGATTAGTGCAAGCACTTTAAAGGAATATTCTCATTGAATTTTTACAACAATTCTAGGAGGTAAGTTTTCTTATTTACTCCCATCATAGAGGTAAGAAAACAGACTGGGAAATGGTAAGTCATTTGTGTAATGTCCAGGGAAGTGAGAATATCAGTGGTGGATTTATTACTAAGGAAAAAAAAGTGCCACAGATGGTAATATCTATATCCTTTCAGGCCACACTCTTGGCACTAATGTTTGTTATTTAAGACAACCATGATAACCTTTCTTTACCTGGCACGTAGTAAAAGATACTGAAAATGAAATATGTTAAGGAAAAGAATTATCCAATTGTGACTTTAATCTTAAAGGGATTAACAAGGCAGATTTCTTTAAGGAAGGTCCAGCTCAATTTTGCCACTTTGCTACTCACACAAACCAAGGAAGATGTTGAGCATTTTGTTGCCCCCCGCCCCCACGGAGCTCCCTACCTTAGCTAGAATGTTTCTTCATATGGCTATTCTAAGGCAGCTACCATCAATGGATCAGAGCTAGCACTTGAGTTAGCATACATTTACCATTCTTAACCCAATAAGACAGGTCTATGAAAAAAATTCTGGGACCAATTAGAAGGGAAAGGAAAAGGTGAAAGTAGTAGGAGAAGTAAGAGAAGTCAGCCTGCAGCTTGCAAAGCAGAAGACCATTGTATGGTTTCCTGACACTCTCTTCTCTTCTAAGAACCTTGACAGATGAAAAAAGACATGAAAGGGCAAGAGTCAAGAGCCCAATGCACTGCAGAATCTAAAATGCTGATGTATCCTAGCAACACAAAGATTTTTCTTCTTTCTTAGTGAGAGGGTGTTAAAGGATAAAGCCATGGCATATATATCGCCTTCCTCCTGGCTCATATCCCCTATGTCTACAATTATGAGAAATGGTTCTACTGGGTATAAAATCCTACCACCCCAGTCTTTCCCCAAGGGACTCCACAGTTGAAGGGATTACTACAATCCCTCTAATCTCCTGTGAATGTGTGCATAAGTGTGTGTTTTATGAGAATATCACTCCTGTTTTGGGATCTTTGTATTTTCTTTTTCCTCTGCCTGAAATACTTTCTCCCTATGACCTTTACGGATCTCAGATTAAATGTCACAGCAAAGGGAATTTTGAGCTCCTCAACACAAAGGATCTTACTTGTCTTATTTACTAAAAAATCGCTAGCCCAGTGCCTGACTATAAGCCTGCAAATATTCAAAACTAGATGGATGACTATATGAAAGAAGGACATTCATTTTGATTATATTTTTCAGATTTCTCAAAGTACTTTTAACACATGTAGAATTATCAAAAGTCTTAGAGGATTAGTACTTTATTGTCCTTAATTTTCAGTTGAGGAAGTGAAGGCTCAAATTAGAAGAAAATTTGCCCAAAGTAACTCAGTAGGCAGGTGGGAGCACAAGACTTCTGATTCCCCTGTGTTCTTTCTACTACATCAAAGAAGTAGCTGTTAGGGTTTTGTCTTTGTCTACCCTGTGGATAGGGATTGATAAGAACTGGAAATTTAATGACCCATCCGAACGTTTTGGGGCTTGCTCTCAAATTTGATACTCTCATTGCCCCATGAGCCCTGAGATCCTAAAATATTTAATACTTTTAGTTCCTGAAATGTACCTTATATATTCCATGCTTTCGTAGTTTCACATAGGCTATGCCTGCCTTCCAAAATGCCCTTCCTCCTTTTGCCTGCCATTCAAAGTCCTATCTCCAGATATCTTTCTCTAGATAGACTTTCTTGAGCCCTTTAGGAAGAATGAATCACTCCCTTCTCCCATTTATCCCTGTCTATAGTGCCTGGTACCCATTCCTGATAATGGATTTCACATTTTATTTTGCCCATGTACCCACCTGATCTTTTCACTAAACAGAATGTATGCTTTAGATATTTGTGAACACACTATGCCTAGCATTTCATGTTAAAAGATTGATATTGGGATCATAGCTAAAGCCCCAAATGTGATTTTGTTCTATGGAAGTTCTTTTTTTAAGCACATAGAGAATGAGAATCATTCTCAGCAATTGAAGGAAGAAATCTAACACATTCCCACTGAGTAACAGAGAAAAAGCCTGGATGCTTTAAAAGAGAGAAATATGTAGGATGTAAAGTAGTAATTAACCTCTTCATATGTGTGCCCAATAGCAATCTCCCATAAGGGTTAGGCAATTTGCGATGAAGATAAAGTTTAGGACATAAAAGGAAGAAAGATTGATCTCGTGAAAGCTCAGTCTCACAAACACTTTGGGGCATTTCCAATCAATACAGGTTGTTAACATATGCATTTGTAATTTTTTGTTTCTTTTTTCTAAAAGTGGAAATACCTTTAAAAAGCAGTCTTAAGAAAATTCACCCACCTCTTACTTTAAGCAAGGTTATAGTGGGAACCTTACTGATTATACTTGTGGCTTACATACATATACTGGAAATGTACGAGAGAGAAGGGTGTGCGGGATTCAATGGCAGGGAAGATATTCTGAGTTCATCTGAATTCATAACAGCGAGAAGGAAAAAGAGACAGACATAAAATCATATTTGGCTGAATGATATATCAAGCAACCCTGGGTCAAAACACTAAACAATACTTACAACTCATACAAACAACCTGATCCTGTAAATTTCTTTCTAAATTGAAGAGCAGATTCCTGCAGCCTTTGAAAGGAAATTCTTTTCTAAATTACAGGGCAATTTTCTCCACTCCAATTGAGCTATATAATCAGACGTGGTCAAAACATTGTACTAGGAAGCATAATAGAAAATGAATTCAACAAAACCATGACTTCGTGGACCCACAGCTGCAGAAAGGGGTCAGAAATGAAAATGGCAAATATGTGAGCTGGACTTTAGCTGGGTTTTAGTGGAAAAAAAAATCCATTGTTGTACTGTATTCGTGGAGCTTTCAAATTATTGTAATTGAAAATACATTTTAAATTGTATATTTTACCACATTAGACCCTTAGAAATTTGGACCCACAGTGACATGTGCATCACATGCTCTTATTGCTCACCTCTAATGCTAAGTAGAACAAAATGAGACCCATGAAACTGAGCAAATTACTATAGCCAGTGTCCTTCAGAGTAAAGAATTGAATTTTGCTTCCCATCCATACATAAAACAGAACTAACTCTTCTCTCTAGATATATTTTACTTGATGTCAGCTGTCTTAAAAATTAAAGTACACCCCCCCCAAAATGACAACTGATTTTCAGAAAAAGTATGTGTTTATTTAAATACAAATCAAGTGTGTAAACAATTGTTGTTGTTAAAAATGTGTGTTTGTTCCCAATCCTGTTGTCTACAAGATTGGGTAGCTCTTCTGTTTTAGCCTCCAGAAATTGGAGAGAATTCCAAATTAAGCCCCTGTAGAATCTCTTGGCCTGGTACCCACATATTCTTAGACTTGGAAAAGGATAGAAAAGCCAGATACTTGGCTAAGTAAAAAAAGAAAATGAACTCATTGAAAGGAAAACATCTCCTCCACCTGCTTTTGGAGTAGCATAATGTGCCTAGTATCACAGGCTATTGAGCTGTTGGCAAGGCCTAGGTTGCTGGAACACAACTGGGAAGTGACATCGCAGTGGACAACTTCCATTCATTCATCCATTTGGTAAATATTTTTTGAGAAACAACTGTGTGCCAGACAATATTCTAAGCAGTGGCGATGCAAAGGTGAACAAAAGAGAGAAGTTCTCTGCCATCAGGGAACTTGCATTTATTGTCTAGGAAACAAACAATAAAGAGTTAAAGAGTTCTTGCTGGGAGATTTCCTGTTCTTCATTTTCTCTATAACACTTATTAGAGATTGGTATACTAGCATGGCGTAGTTAAAGAAGAACTTCCTGAGAAGGTAAATTTTGAGCTGACAACTGAGAGATGAGACAGAGCTGACACATGAAGAGCAAACAATGGAGGTGTGGATGGACTATTTCAGATAGATCAGTATGTAAACCAGGAAATTCTTATATGTCAAATGCCAAAATATTCATATATTTCACAGATTGAAATTTGAGTACATTGAGTTTGCTTGAATTTCTTAATTATGCATGTTGTCTTACCCCTAGAACCATGCTTGTGGTATTTGTTGACTTTCTCTTGCTAGTACATTTTCTGACTGGCCCACTCTATTTTTGGCTAATATCTACTGTTCTTCTTAGATTTGAGTTCAAATATCATGTACTCTGGAAAGTTTCCATGACCCTTGAGTATAATCATATATGAGTCTTCTTTTTATTATGTTAATCACATTTCTATATTTAAACTGTAGATAAATAAGTATCATCACTCCAAATAAGTAAGAGATATTAGTACTCTAATGTTCATTGCAGCACTATTCACGATAGCCAAGATGCAGAAATAATCTAAATGCCCATCAATGGATGAATGGATAAAGAAAATATGGCATAAACATAATGTTATAATATTAATAATACAATATTATTCATCCTTAAAAAAGAAGGAAATTTTGCAATATGCTGCAACATGCATGAACCTTGAGGACATTATGCTAAGTGAAATAAGCCTGTCACAGAAAGACAAATACTGCATGATTCTACTTATACGAGGTATCCAAAATAATCAAATTCATAGAATTAACGAGTGGTGGTTCTAGGGTCTGTAGGTAAGGGGAAATGGGCAGCCACTAATCTATAAGCATCAAGTTTTAGTTAAGCAGGATGGCTAAGTTGTGGAGTTCCGCTGTACAACATTGAAACTATAGTCAACAATACTGTATTATTATTCTCTTACAAATTTGTTAAGAGGGAAGATCTCATGTTATGTTCTTATTATAATAAAATAATTTTTTTAAAAAGGATGTGAGGAGAAGATAATTAGTTCCAGGAAAAGTAGAAAATCTACCCAGAGCAGGGAGAAATCAGTGTGTGTTCACACAAAATAACCAAGTGGAAAATGGTTTACAATGTAGTGCAGAATAAGACATTATCCAGGAATCTCATGGGAATATTTGACAGCAGATCTTTGTTCTCTGTTTCCTGGAATTTGACATCTCTGTCCAACCTTTTAGTGATAAGGAGGTAGTGATCAGTGTAATGAGAAAAAGAGTAATAATGGCCAATTATGTGGTGACCAGGCATTGTAGTGACGGTATGTTTGTGGGAAGGACTTCTAATAAAGGGCTCTGGTCAGGGAATGGGCTTCCTGATATCCTCTCTGCAATGGAGTTACTTTACTGGACTCATTCTCTACTCTTTCACATGGCAAGTCCGGTGTAAGAGTGGAAAAAAACTGACTTGATGGAAAACTTTGGGATGTTCCACCCTGATCGCCATAACCACCAATCAAAAATAGCAGTGTTTCTAAGATCTTTACATAGTAAACCTTACTTGGTCTTCGTAACACACCTATGAGTTAGGTGTGATTATCATTCCCAAATCCAGATGAGGGACCTAAAGCAGAGGGGCTAAGAACTTGCCCAAAGTCGTAAAACCAATTAATGGCAGAGTTGGGATAAAAACTTAGGCAGATTGGCATTGAGTCCAAGTTCTTAAACATATCCCAAAACTGAATTAAGAAATGAATGAATTAATAAAGATTTGGAAATGATAAAGCATGCATTTGTGAGGCCATTAAACTATATGGATTAAGTTATTATGAAACACTCATGTGTATAGGCAAATGGTTCTCAATTGGGGGAAATTTTGTCGATTTTCCCAGGAGACATTTCACAATGACTGGATATATCTTTGTTTTTCAAATCTGGGGTCAGGGGCGTGCTACTGGCCTTGACTGGTAGAAGTCGGGGAAGCTGCGAACATCCCACAGTGAACAGGACAGTACCCTATGACAAATAATTGTCTGAGCTAAAATGTCAATAATACTGCTATTGAGAAATCTTGTTCTAGACCTTATATGAATTACCCAATTTTTCTGAATCTCAGATTTCTCATTTGTTAAAATGGATGAGTCACATCTACATAGGAGCCATGACAATGAGAAGCAAGATAGATTTTGATATCTATAACAGTGCCTAACATAGAGTTATGAGCTTTAACACTTTAGCTTTAAGCAGGCAAATTATGTTTGTTTTGTTTTATTTTTTATTTTTATTTATTTATTTTTTTTTGTGGGGAAGACCAGCCCTGAGCTAACATCTGTTGCCAATCCTCCCCTTTTTGCTGAGGAAGACTGGCCCTGGGCTAACATCCGTGCCCATCTTCCTCCACTTTATATGGGACGCCACCATGGCATGGCTAACAGACGTGCGTCTGCGGGCGCCCGGGATCCGAACTCGCGAACCCCGGGCTGCCAAGCGCGGACTAAACCGCTGCGCCACCGGGCGGCCCCTGTTTTGTTTTATTTTTAATATCATTTTAGAAAGTTCACTCTGATAGAAGTGATGAATATTAACAGATGGATTAGTGAAATTTCACAGGGGAAATCAATTAGGAAGATGATATTGTAAATGAGGCAGGAAATAATGCATATCTGAACCTGAGTAGGTGCAAGAGGGATTTTCAGACTCACCTAACACTATTGACTCATCACATTGATTAAAATGTGAGGTTGTTTTTCTTGCAGTTTGTTCTTTGCTTTTTACTTTTGCCACTTCGTTCATCTCTTACTATGAACCTCAAGATAACGGGAATTCAATCTTTCCTTGCAAACAACAATGTTTCATTTCTTATATCTAAAAATAATTTCTATGAAATGAATTACATGTTCACAAATCAGACTGTCATCTTCAGGTAAGCTTTGTGTGCATGCACACACACACAAATCCAATTTTGGAGTTGAGAATTATTATTTGCAAGGTGTAGGTTTCACATGAGAAATTTCATCATCTGAAATTGCCTTGTCATTGAGGATAATAAGTATTAAATTCAGCTACTGAAAGGAACAAAGACAAATATTGAAAGATGGGAGACTTTTCTAATCCACTGCAGAACTGTAGAGTCTTCTGTGAGATTAGGCTGAGGCACCATTTGCAGAAATCACTAACTGTTTCAGTTTATTAAAAGATTAAGAGTAAATCTATTTGGGTAATATGTGGTTTGCAAGACAAGAAATTTCTTCAAAATCAATGCTTTTGCTTTTGCATTTCCTCTCAACTCACAGAGAGGTAATCAACGAGGGAGTAGCTCTGATCACACTAAGAGAACATTCTGATCTTCATTAGTGCACGGTCGATGCAAGACATTTTATTTTACACCCAAATCTAGAGACAGTTCCCCTAGAATTAAAACCCTCTTCTATTTCAACACATCAAGCCCCAGGGTTTCGTAATCCCCCTAATTAATACACTACTGTGCACACAGCTTTCAAAATAGGGTTTTGGAAGTCGTAAATAGAGGCTGCATGGTTGAAAATCGATAAACTGAGACATTTCTCTTCCTTTCATTTTTCATTTTTTTCCCTTCCTTTTGTGGGATTAGGGAGGGGTGAGATGCAAGATGATGATAGGAAATGTTAGAAAAGCAGATTGCTTTTCCTTAGTCTTTAACTAATGTTTAATATTATTTTCTTTATATGCAACATTCTATGCATGAAATGAAATCCAGATTGTTTTCCAGAGATTGTATTTATCTGGTTATTAACACACTGATGAATCCATTCTTCTGTTCACTCAGTCAATAAAATGTTTCTTGAGCGTGTGTGCCAGTCATTGTGCTGGGCTCAAAATGCCAAACAAATACAGGGTCCATTCCCTCCAGGAACTCAAAGTCTTGAAGGGAAGCAGGTAAAGAAATACAAAAAACATAATAATAACTACGTGAGGAGTGCCACAATTAACGTAAATACATGGGGCTACGATAGTAATGAGGAAGGACTCCCCCTGTCTTGTGCTGAGTATCTTTGAGAAAAGTTTAGGAAAATGATGACCAGTTTTGAATTGGGCATGCTCAAAAAAACAAGCAATCCAGTGATAAGGCAACTTTTGTTTTTTATATAGGAGGTGGGAGGATTAAAGCAGAGCTAACATTTTCACTGTGTTCCTAGAGTTCATAGAACTTCAAGGGATTTTAAGTCAGTTAATCAAATGACAAGGATGCTTAGTCATTTTTGTGGTTGCACAGTATCCTTGTTCTAACTCGTTTCAGTGGTGATTTCAGAGTGAACTTCTCTCTCTCTCTCGTTCCAACATGGTTACATCGTGGCCTGTTTGAGTATTGTTCATATTCTGTGAAAATTCTTTATGTTCAGTAGGGAATACTGCTTGACCTGTCAACTCTTGGCTGTCCACAATCAGCTGCCAGCTGGAGGACAATTTTTCAAAATTTATTTTCTCAATACACTACATATCATTGAATTATCACTCTTAGAAAGATATTTATATTGTTCCCATCTTATTTTTTTGCTCTTTATCACATACAATGCTGTGGTGAATATCCACGTATACACTCAAAGACGTATTTTGTAAGAAATAGAGATGCACATATTAAGATTATCAGATGCTGCCAAATTCCTATTCAACAAGTCAGAAGTAATATTCAATATTACTCCTTCCAGCAACTGTGAAAAAGTTGATTTCAACTTATATTTGCCCAATCAATATTGATAGTTTTTTTGTTTGCCAATCTAATGGTATATACAGGTACATATAAGTAATTATATATGTATATATGCATACGTATTTATATGCCCCTCTATATACGTGTGTCTATATGTATAATTTATATGTATTTTATATATATACATAAAATCGTTGCTTTCACTGTCATTCTGATTAGTCACTTATTCATATGTTGATTTTGCAAATGGAATTTTTCTCACCTGTGACTTACTTCTTCCTTTATCCAAATGTCCTTTGACTATCTTACTCCGTACAAATTTTTAAATAGTTCTTATATTGTATGGAAGTACATCAATTATTGGTGGCTAATATCTCCATTTAACATGTTACTTATCTTTAAAGCCAATTTATATTATTTTCTCATAAAGATTTTTGATGAAGCCATGTGGATAAAAAAATCACAAGGTCTAGAGAAAAAGTGTAAATTAAAAAATATTAAGGGAAAACATGGCATAATTTACATAGATAGATAGATAGGTATTCTATTTAGTCCTAAGGTTTAATTTAGATTTCTGTTTTAATTTAGATTTCTATTTTGTACTTCCATGAAGCTTACCATATAAAATTTACTCCATGACATTTTGCTGAACTTTTGCCCATGATCATCTGCATATTTCTTTTGATATTTCCCACTGATTTATCTACTACTACACTGAAAATTATCTCCAGCTTTAAAAAGAATGCATTCCACATCTTCATGCAACAAAGGAAATTACAGTTTATTTTCTATTTTGCAGTGTTTTAAATATGGAGTAGACGCTAAAGAATCATTTATTGAATAGAGGAGAATTGTTGAAATGTTAATGGACCTGATTTGCAACTTTTTTGACTATTATTTCCTTTTGACTTCACTTCACAGTGGACAGAAAGAATTTTCCTCTTCAATCTGTTTCATTTCAAGGCAGCTGACTTTAGACTTAAGAGACAGACCATTCTGGTCTTAACCCTAACTCTGTTATTATTGGCTGCATAACATTGACCAAGGTAAATAAGCTTTTCAATACTCAATTTCATCATCTACAAAAAATGGGGAGTTGTTATGGTAAGCTCCCAGTATACTCTGTTTACATGGCAGTGCAAGGCGTCAGGTACATTAGATATCTTGTCTTCTTAGGAAACAGGTGCAACTGATATCTGTGACTACTGTGATAAGGAAGGCTAACCTTGTACACTTTGTTTAAAAGTATTTTTTCTGGACCCAGCCCCAGTGGCCCAGTGGTTAAGTTTGGCACACTCTGCTTTGGCAGCCTGGGTTCGGTTCCAGGGCACGACATACACCACTCATCTGTTAATGGCCATGCTGTGGTGGCAGCTCATGTGCAAAAAAAAGAGGAAGATTGGCAGTGGATGTTAGCTCAGGGTGAATCTTCCTCAGTGGAAAAAAAAATATATATATATATTTTTTTTTTTTTCTGGTCCTTACTACAAGAGATTGTAATTCAGGAAAACTGAATGGAGTGGAACCTTTTACTATATTTCATAAACACTACCTTTGGACTCTACTGTTTAAATACTTGAACAAAATAATCTCCTTTTTTAAGAAATTATATTTTGAGAACTATTAATCTGCTTTCTGATTAATATATTCCTTACTGTGGTTGATGCCCATTTCCTCTTTATTCCTTATTAACAAAATTCCAGTATTATTCAGACATCCTCTGCCTTCCCCTTCTCCCAGAGAATGTGAACTAACTCATCTTTAATTCAGAACTTATCTAAAACTTCTAACCTAACCATGGGAAACCCCATTCTCTTTTGTAAAAGGGCTGATTTTTATAGCCCAATGTTGGCCAATGAGATATAAGATGAGGCCTAGATGTGGGCTTGTGGTAAAGGGTTTCATTTCTCTTAAAAATAGACACAAGACAGAAGACATTGCTCTTCCACTTTGGGTCAGTGAAATGCTAAATGTGATTTATGAAACCACCGCAACCAAACGGTTATCATAGAGAGAGCTAACCAGAGAAGAAAGTCCAGGTATTGAGGATAGAAAATCATAGGTTCTTGAAAACATATGAGGTATCTCACCTGTGAGCCAGGCTATTGTTTTTTTGTGTGTCACTATTATGTGAGCTAACAACTCTTTATTTATTCATTTTTGTGAGGAAGATTAGCCCTCAGCTAACATCTGTTGCCAATCCTCCTCTTTTTGCTGAGGAAGATTGGCCCTGGGCTAACATCCATGCCCGCCTTCCTCTACTTTATATGGGACGTTGCCACAGCATGGCTTGACAAGCAGTGCATTGGTCTGCACCCGGGATCCGAACCTGCAAACCCCGGACCACCAAAGCAGAGTGCTCAAACTTAACCACTATGCCACCAGGCGACCCCAACAACAACTCTTTATTTTTGATGTCTATTGATTTGGTGTTTTCTGATACTTGCAATCAAGACCATTTCAACTGCTAATAAAATGGATATTCCACAACTATCAATGCTTTCATTCATTCATCCATTGAACAGATAATTATTGAGTGTCAGTTATATCCCCAGAATCATGTTAGGGTCTAGGTATTCAAATAAGGACAAGACATGCAAGGTCACTGTCCTCATAGACAATGCAGGATTGAGTCTAATGTTACTAAGAGTTGCAACTACTAAACCTAAGAAAGGATTAGCTCAGGAGCTGATATGATGATGCACAAGAAGGAGAATATGTTCTCATCCATCTTTCAGAAGAATATGGTTCTACCAGTGACTATACTCACAATTTCCTCAGAGAATAGAGCATCATAGCAATTGAGACAGGACAAGATCAGGCCCCAAATATGACATGCAATTGTGGGTACTACAAGGTGCGCTCAATTTATGATCCTTGGGTCGGATTTCCAAAGCAGTGTAAATGCATATTGTTGTCAGTTAATAGGAAACTTGCAATAAGTGATTGTCTAATTCTATTTATATTTGATATTTATATTTTAGTAAAAGGAGTTCTATTTATTAGATCCTCATTGAGCTAATTAAAATAAATGTGGTGGTTTTTTTTTACTTGAAATATAGAAATGAGAATGAGAAAGAAATGTGTCTGGAAATGAGGAAATTTGAATGCATTGGTATAATATGGAGGGAGGGAAATGAAATGAATTTATTTTATTTGAGTGTTTATACTTGAGTTATGCTTGAGGCAATTACGTTATTTAAGTCCTCAAAATAAGTATGCATTTTATCCCCATTTTAGATATGAGAAAACTGAGATACAAGAAAAAGAAATGAGAGGCCTTCAGCGTGGGAACATAAATTTGGATATGTCAGTGTCTAAAATCAAATCTGCCTCCCCTCACATCAGGCTGACTCAAAATTCCCTTCATTTTTAATGTGAGATAATATTGTTTCATGGGCTCAATAGGAGCTTTTCTTTGAACTAGCTCTGGGGAGGGGATAAGAAAAACGATTTCTTACATAAGTGAAATCTCAATGGGAAGGGTCAAGCCAAAATCACAAACTAACGTGCCTATGAAGGTCAGGAAGGCATGTGAAATGCACGCAGGTACACACAACAATGAGGTGATGACCTTGGCTAACTACACAACACAGGTACCAGCCAATTATCGCCGTGAAGAATGGAGAGCCCACTGTTGCCAGAAATGTGATTCTCAGTGGACAAGTAATTCATGTTTACAAGACTGTAAGGCAACAAAAATCATTTCTATTAGATGATGATAGGCACATTTAAGAATACACATATATAGCCAAGAATTTATGATAAGTATAATTACTACATGCAGGCAATTTTCAGCTAAGCTATTTATGAAACATCTAAATAATATCTCCAAAAACTTCATTGATTGCCATATGGCAGTATGCAAATTATTTTGACCTAATTACTGTCACTATTTATAATTAAATTGAATATCTAGTATCTTGGAAAAGTGAGGCGAGGCTAAAATTCTTTTCAAATTTAGAGTTTTCTATTATCCCTAGTCATAGAAATTAGTGAGGAAATACTGGATATTTATTAGAAACATATAATTCCTAGATCTATTCATGATTGAAAGTAGAAGTTAATATTGTATCTTTTGATGAGCATAATTCCTTAATTTTTTCACTTTTTATTTGGAAATATTTTAAAATAATTTCACACTTACAGAAATTTTGCAAAAATAGTACAAAGAACTGTATACTTTTCCTCAGTCTCTCTTTCCCTTCCTCCATCACCTGCTCTTTCTCTCACTGCCTCCCCCACATAATCATACAGACATTTTTTTTTTCTGAATCAGTTGAAAATACATTACGTGCATGATGACATTTCATCCCTAAGAAATTCCAGAATTTTCTTACAATAAGGACATTCTCATATAACCACAGGATTGTCAAAATCAGAAAATTAATACTGAGATAGTATTTTCATCTAATCTCCGGGTTTATTCAAATTTTCCCAATTGTCCCACTACTGTCTTCATTGCAAAAAAAAATCTGGTCTGTTATCAAACCAAAGATCACAAGATGCATTTAACTGTCATATCTTTTATGTTCTCAATCTGAAACTTTCCCCAATTTGTCCTTATCCTTCATGATCTTGATATTTTTGAAGAGTGCGAATATTTATTTTAAGAATATCTCTTAATCCGAATTTCACCGACATTTTCAAGTCTCTTAAATTTAATGTGGTTAATGTATTAGTCTTTTTCTCTATTGGTAAAGCTTTTGGATCTCATTTAAGTACACCTTTCTTACCCAAGATCATGAAGATAATCTCCTATATTTTGTTTAGAAGATTTATTAATTTTTTACCCTTTCAAATTTAGATTGACAATCTATCTAGAATTGTGTTTTTGTGTTGGTATATTGTAAAAGTCATGACTCAATTTCTCATATATATACGTATATACCTATGTAAATATATATGTAAAAATACCTCATGTAGAAGTGTGTGTACATATTAGATATAAACATATACATTATATATGAATTTTTAGACAGATACATAGAAGGTACACATGGAATTATACATACATACTTGATCTAACACTATGTATTGAAAAGAGCATTGTCAAGAACATTTTTCAATGGATTATCAATTCCATATATGGAATATGTCCATTTCATCTATATTATCAAATTTAAACCATAAAATTATTAATATTGTACTATCTACTACTCAAAACTGCAGATATATAGTGATGACTTCTGTTCATGGTCTTCTGCCATTATTACATTCTTTTTTTTGTCTGAGGAAGATTCGTCTTGAGCTAACATCTGTGCCAATCATCCTCTACTTTGTATGTGGGTTAATGCCACAGCATGGCCACAGCATGGCCACCAGTGAGTGGTGTAGATCCACAAGTGGCATGATATTATATATAGAAAACCCTAAAGACTCCATCACAAAACTGTTGGAATTAATAAACAAATTCAGTAAAGTTACAGGCTACAAAATAAATATTCAAAAATCTATTGCATTTCTATACACTAATAATGAACTATCAGAAAGACAAACTAAAAATAATTTCACTTACAATTCCATCAAAAAATTCCACTTTATCCATTGTAATTTCACTTACAATTTTTGAATAAATTTAACTAAGGAGGTGAAAGACTTATATATTGAAAACTATAAGACATAAAAGAAAGAAATTGAAGAAGACACAAATAATTGGAAAGATAGTCTGTGTTCATGGACTGGAAGAATTAATATTGTGAAAATGTCCATACAACCTAAAGCAACATACAGGTTCGATACAATTACAATAAAAATTTCAATGGCATTTTTCACAGAAATAGAACAAACAGTTCTAAAATTTGTATGGAACCATAAGAGAACCCAAATAGCCAAAGCAATCTTGAGGAAGAAAGCTGGAGGCATCATGTTCCCTGTTTTCAAACTATATTACAAAGCTATAATAATTAAAACTATGTGGTATTGGCATAAAAACAGACACCTAGATCAACAGAACAGAGTAGAGTGCAGAAATAAACCCATACATCTATGGGCAACAAATTTATGAGAAAGGAGCCAAGAATATGCAAGAAGGAAAGAATAGTCACTTCAATAGATGGTGTTGGGAAATTGGACAGCCACATGCAAAAGAAATGAAACTGTACCACTATCTTACACCATACACAAAAATTAACGGAAAATGGATTAAATACTTGAATGGAAGACCTGAAACCAAAAACTCCTAGAAGAAAAGATAGGCAGTAAGCTCCTTGACATAGTTCTTGGCAGTGATTTTTTGAATCTGATACCAAAAGTAAAAGCAACAAAAGCAAAAATAAACAACTAGGTCTGCATCAAACTAAAAAGCCTTGGCACAACAAAGGAAGCCATCAACGGGATGAAAGGGTAACCTACTGAATGGGAGAAAATATTTGCAAATTATACATCTGATAAGGAGCTCATATCCAAAATATACAAAGAACTCATACAACTCAACAGCAAAAAATCAAACAATCTGATTTAAAAATGGGCAAAATATCTGAGTAGACATTTTTCTGAAGAAGACATACAGATGGACAACAGGTACATGAAAAGATGCTCAACATCACTAATCATCAGAGAAATTCAAATCACAACCATGATGAAATATGACCTCACACCTGTTAGAATGGTTGTTATCAAAAAGACCAGACATAACAAGCGTTAGCGAGGATGTGGAGAAAAAGAAACACTTGTGCACCGTTTGTGGGAATGTAAATTGGTGCAGCCACTTTAGAAAATAATTTGGAGGTTCCTCAAAAAGTTAAAAATAAGACTACCATATGATCATGCAATTCCACTTCTGGGTATTTATCCAACAAAAACAAAAACATTAACTTGAAAAGATACATGCACCCCCATGTTCATTGTAGTATTATTTACAATAGCCAAGGTATGGAAACAACCTAAGTGCACATCAAGGGATGAATGGATAAAGAAAATGTGGTATATAAACGATGGAAAATTATTCAGCCATAAAAAGGAAGGAAATGTTACCATTTGCAAAAATATAGATGGGCCTTGAGGATATCATGCTAAACCAAATAAGCCAGACAGAGAAAGACAAATCCTGCATGATCCACTTGTATATGGAATCTAACAAAAAAGAAAAAATGAGCTCATTGATATAGAGAACAAATTGGTGTTTGCCAGAGGTGGAGGGTAGTGGGTGGGCAAAAGGGATGAAGAGTGTGAAAAGGTATCAGCTTCCAGTTATAAAATAAATAAATCATGGAGATATAATATACAGCATGGTTATTAAAGTTGGTAATACTATGTTGTATAATTGAAAGTTGCTAAGAGTAAATCTTAAAAGTTCTCATCACAAGAAAAACATTTCTCATTGGTAAAAAATACACATTGGTAAGTCTGTATGGTGACAGATGTTAACTACACTTATTGTGGTGATCATTTTGCAGTATATACAAATATTGAATCATTATGTAGTACACCTGAAACTAATATAATGCTTATGTCCATTATACATAAATAACATATAATTACCTAATCAAAAACAGATCACTTCACTACCATACCATTATGACACCTCAAAAAGTCAACAATATTTCTTTAATATCATGAATTACCCATCATGTTCACATTTCCCTGATTGCTGACTTTGTAAAGAATTGATTTGAATTGTAATGTAGATAAGACCCTCACATTGCACTTGGTTGTTCTTTCTTAATCCATGGGTTTCTATTCCTTCTTTTTTCTTCCTTGCATTTTATTTGTTGAAAAAAATCATGTCTTTTGCCCTTTAGGGTTTCTATGATTTGGAATTTGCTGATTGCATCCCATGCTGTCATTTCATATGTCCCTCTGTCCCTTGTATTTCCTGTAAACTGGTAGTTATGGGAGCTTGTAAAACTGCAGATTTCCAGACCCCACCTTAAAAACGTATTTAGTAGGATTGGTGTGGGTGCTGGGGATCTCTAGTTGTCCTAAGAGACCCAGGTGAGGCTGTTTGGGAATTGCCAACCTATCTGACTCCACCAGGAACCACAAGTCTGCCTCTGTCACATCAGGTATCACAGGGAGATACTGAGGTTCTAATTTCCAGTAGTGGGCAGTGGGGGTCACTGCAAGAAGAGGCATTAGCTGTCTTTTGGGGGTTAACTGAGACTCACAGTGGGAACTTTCTGGGAACCCCAGGGCCTGTGCCTCCCTCCTCTAACCCAGGTCAGGGAAACTTCTTAAATCATCAGGACTTTCTCTGGCCTTGACGATGTGTGTCGGGGGAAGGAGCAAGTCTTGCTGCTGCGGCCCCTGAGAACAAGTGTGCTGTCCACAGGTCGGGTGACTTCACCTGGGCCCGAGGGCTATGAGCTGCTGACAGTGTCCTCTTCTGTTCTGGGCTGAGGAGGCAGGTGGGCCTGGGATGCAGGCCCAAACACTGCTCTTTCTTCTCTGCTGATATTCCCCCACCCCCACTCCCCAGGACCAACTGTCCCCTTAACTGCTGAGAGAGACATTCCACTGGAACAGCCAGCACCTCACTGCCACGGCACACAGCAGTCAGAGTGATCTCTTTAGCATCTACATGAGATCACTTCACTACCCTGTTCAAGTGCCTCCCATGACTTCCCATCACATTTAAGACAAGATCCACACTCCTGACCATAGCTGACAAGGCCTGCTATGGTCCAGCCCATGCCTACTTCTCCAACCGCATCTTTCATTCTTCCCTGTCTTTCCTCACTGGCCACACTGGCCTACCTACTTCTCCTGAAACAGGCCAGCCTCATTCCTAACTCAGTGTCTTTGCACTTGCTATTTCCTCCTCTAGGAATACTCTTCCTCCAGCTCCTCACATGATTCCCTCTCTCCCATCTCCACTGAAATGTCACCTCCTCAAACAAGCCTTCCTGGACTACCTTGTGTAACATAGCACCCCTGATCACTCTATCTTCTTGTCCTGTTTTACTTCTCTATATAGCAATTATAATTACTGGAAATTATATGCTTTACCTGTATGTCTTTTCCTTTAGTCTGTGGATATCTTGACGAGAGGGGCTTGGATCATCTCATTCAGTGAAATTGCCCAAGAGACTAGCACCGTGGCTGGTATGTAACAGGTGCTCATTAAATATTTGTTGAATAAAGGGATAGATGGGTGGATTGATAGATGTAACAGCATCTTCTCAGTCCTGCCTCTCCTCTCCTTACACGCACACACACACTTGTACACACAGAGGGAAATAATCAACAGCCTCTGCATTTCTTAAACAACCTGCCTGTGTCCTGCCAAAATTTGCACAGCCACATAGTTAGAATCTGCACTGAACGCTGCTTTTTGGAGGCAGAAGGTCTTAGAGGACAAGGCAACCCATGTGGGATATACTGTACGGGAACACGGAGGTTTGGGGACTGGCCCCGGACAAGCTGCACTTCAGGTCAAACAGTGTTACAGAAAACCATTTTACTGAACAGGAAGGGAGCCCAAGGGGCCAGAAAGGGCTGGGAAGAGAGGAGGACGTGAGCCTCAGTGGGGAAGCGGTTTGACTCTCTTCACTCTGTTCCTGCTCCAGGATGTAGAGATGTTTGTAGAGACGTTTCCCCTCTCTAGAGAGTGGCTCAGCCAGAGAGCTTCTGCGGGGTCGGCCTCTGGCCACCGTGCTGCAATAGCTGAAGTTTGGGGCTTGGGCAACCTAGTTCTTTACCCAGCTCTGCCACAGCTCGTTGTTTGAGCCCCTGCCTGGGGACTGGCTTCTCTGCTTCCGCCTTTGTGGGGGTGGCCATGGGAATGTCCCCATAGGCCCGGTAGCCGCCAACCAGGCAGTATGTCTCTCCATGCCAGCACATCTGGGTTTCTCCACACCCTCGGTAGACGACATGGTAGAGACAAGGAGTAGGAGGAGTAGTGGGGGCCACTGCTGCTGGAAGAAAAACAGAACTGATCAGTCACTTCTGCTGTACATGGTGTCCTGCCAGGATGTCCCCTCTCTCCTGTCTCTCTCAGTTTCTGGTTGCAGCCCTTTAGTCAGCTTGGGATGCAAAACCCAGTCTTGACTCATCACCTCTATGAGTCCCCTGGAGAAGAGATGTGGCTGTAAAAGCAATTCCATGGAGCCACTGGCAACAGCAGGAGACCCCAAAGTCTGTTCCCCATTCCCAGAGAAAACAGTAGAACCTGAAAATAATTGTCATCAGGATCCCCTCCATCTCTCCCATCCATGACAGAGAAAAGATTTCTTAAGGTCTATCACTTCTGAGGCTTTAATGGAAATACCTTTCAAGTTTTGAAAAAACAATCTCATATAAATCCGTGAAGAACCACTTTCACCTTGGCAGCTCCTCTCGGGCCCCATTCATTCTGCCTCTTTCAACCACACTGAACTCTAGCCCTCTGATACTTTCATCTAGATTAGAAAAATGGCCAAATACGGAGGCACAGTGGCCAGGAGGTTCAGAGCCAGAGTCTGGGTACCAAATCTAGGCTCACATCAACCCAGCCTCCTGGGACACCATCTGCTAAGCCCTCCAGGCTCAGTATCACTTCATCACTCCCCTTGCGTCCTGGGTTCTTCCCATTGATAGGACACCACCCTTCCCCCCAGTACTCAGCAGCTGTCTGGGACGTGTCTGAGGGGACCCCTGTGGATGCCCACATGACAGCACAGTGAAGGTGCCTGAGTTGGAAGGTGAGGTTCAAGAGCGGCCCTCAACAGCTCTTCCTCACGCTGCTCCATTTATCACTTGCCAACAAAAATGCGCTTTTTCTAACAGGTCAATCAGGAAAGGGTCTGAATGGAAGCATCCTTTAGCCCAAAGGGGAAGGCTACATTTATAAACCTTTCTGAACACTTGACCAGGGGTGATATGTCACTTGTCATCAGCAGTGAGCAGGAACACTGTGGGTCCCTGAGGGGGCCCTAGGTCACTGGTATTATTTACAGCTGGGGAAGATCTGAGGTTTGGTGGGCAAGCCCAACGGGAACATGTGGCAGCCAGGTGATGTTGTGTGTACACCAACGCCTCTTATACAGATGCCCAGACTATACCTACCTGCTGTGTGGCCCTCCCATGGGACAGATGACAAGTTAGAGTTAATGTAGATGATCCGGTCAGACATTCTCTCTCAGGCAACCTAACAGATTGGTCTCTGCTAGAGAACTGGTAGGGAAGTTTCCCCAAGAGCACCACGTTTGCATAGTTACCTGCCATGGAAACTGAGGTCTGTGAGGTCATCACCACCCGGTGAGGTCACATAAGGAATCTGTTGCTTGAGGGGCAGGCTTCAGGCTCTTGGGGTTTTGTGGAGGAGGGCAGGGTGGAGGCAGAGAGGCATCCTGACTGGGCCCTCACACCTGACCCTCCCCACTCACGCCCTCCTCAAGTAGCCACTCCCTGTGGAGCATACCTGTGGGCTGCACAGCCCCAGGACCCCAGGAGAGCGAGAGAAACCCACATTCTGACATGGGCTTGAGAGGCAAGATTAACTTCAGAGACGGCTAGGGTGTATGGCACTGACCCTAAGTATTCAACAGTTGGAGAGGCAGAGATTTGTGTGGACTGGACATCAGGGAAGGCTCCTGGGTGGTGGGCCTGAAGGACAAGTGAGATTTGGACCCATTGAGAGGAGGGAAGACATTCCAGTTTGGAAGAATGAAAGCAATGACAAGTCTTCTTGACCTTGTCCTGCCCCAAACGTAAATTCATAGAACCCTCAGACTTTTATGATCGAAGATTTGAAAAACCGAGAGGTTGAGGGGCCTACCCCAGGTTACACAGGTAGTGGAGAGGTGTTCTGCTCAACGGTAGGACTTCATGTTGGGGCTCCAGCTGACAGGAATATGAGGACAAGCTCATCACATTCCAGTGATCCTGGGAGAGATGTTAAAGGTGCTCCAAGGCAAAATGAGGGTCTTGAATGACTTCACAAAGTGGGAATGATGGGCCCATTTTAATATTAAATTCAAAACAAATTCATGACAAAATGACACAATACAACATGACAACCTAATCATTCCACTGCTCTCTCCCCAGAAGCTCAAAAAATGACAATCCTGTCACCATGAAAGGAAGAGGTGTGGGCTCAGCAGCAGCCCAGGTGAAAATCAGGGTCAACACTGTGAAGAGATGTTACCGAAAGACGATTTGGTCCTCCTCAGAGGAGAAGATAGACAACTCTGCTCTTAGCCTGCACAGGCCCACAGGAAGGAACCATATTTAGTTTGACACAGTGTGGCCAAGAACTTCCTAGAAATGAGAGATGACCTTCCCTAGGAGGGGGCTCCCTGTGGCTGACCTTGAAAAAGCAAAGATGGGACATCTGTTTACTGGGTCTTCTGCAGAGGGGATGTGCCGATGGAGTAGATACTGCCTGGGCTACTATTTTAGAGGTTGGTCAACCCTGGCTGAGAACCATAGCACCGTCTCTCTACTCCTAAGTTGTTTGATTGTTGTGGTGCATGACAGGACAGACGAAGTCAGGCCTAATTAGAGCAGACTGCTTTTGGGGAGGGCTCCCCAGGAGGTTCATCCTGGCAGGTGGGCCAGCATAAGACCACTCAGAGTCTCCAAGGCTCTAGAGAGATTACTTCTCTGAAGGCATCCCTCTGATCTTGTGGGGATGCGGAAACATTATCAGGACCTGGTTGGGTCTCTGGGGAAGGCAGAATAGCAGACACAAATGGTTTATCAACTTAAGAGGGCTTGAGACTGACCTGGGGAGTACACAAAACAAAAACACTTGGACGTGGATTCTTGGGCCAACCATCAGCAAATTTGTCCAAGTTCGGAGTCGGGCTCAGGAGTCTGCACTTTTAATGAGTTTCCCAGACAGTTCCACCAGAGTGCTCCAGGGACAGAGTGACCACATGATTGTCTAAACTGGGTCACTTTTGAGAGTCACACTGGGCAGTATTAAGAACTGCTCTAGGCATAGATGTAAACAAGGAATATTCAAGGAAAACAGAGATGTATAATTACTCTGTGCATAAACCACATTTGAGAAAAGCTAGTCCGGTGGTTAAGGACACAACCCTTGGTGCAGACAAGCCCAGATTCTGTCCTATTTACTTGTCTGATTTTGAGCAAGTATTTTATCCCTCTGAGCCTATTTCTTCATATGGAAAAGAGAGCTATGATTGTACATTTAGAACAATTTTCTTTTGGCAAAGGCTACCCTGTGCCCATTTCTCTTCTCTGTGAGTTTATCATTTTCACTGTGCAAGTAATTTTTTATTTTTGCTGAGGAAGATTTGCCCTGAACTAACATCTGTAGCCAATTTTTCTCTTTTGTATGTGGGCCTCCATCACAGCATGGCCACTGATAGATGAGCAGTGGAGGTCTGCGCCCAGGAACCGAACCCAGGCCACTGAGACAGAGTGTGCCAAACTTAACCACTAGGCCACCCAGGCTGGCCCAGTGTGCAAGTGTTTTTAAGTTATTTTGTGGAGTGTTATATTTTGACTATCAACTGTTCATCACTTTTGGCAAAGTTCATATAATGCTGCAGAGACTAGAACCTAGGAGATGGGGAGAGGATGCTATACTCTTATTTTGCCAGTTTTGTAAAACAGTTTAATCCTCTCTCCTCTTCCTCTGCCACCAAGGGACAGAAAAGAAGGCAGAGCCTGGAAATGCATACCAACTAATACTTCTGTGTCAGTCTGCCTTTTATTCTTCTGCATGTACTTCTCAACCAAGCTCATAGATGCAGAGAACAGATTGGTGGTTGCCAAAGGCAGGACAAAGGAGAACTGGGAGAATTATTTTTGGTTTTCTTTTTCTTTTAGTTTAAATAAATTGCATATTTTTTTTTTTAATATTTAGGACTAAAATGAAACAAAAGCACAGCCTGTGAAACCAGTAGGATACTGCTGAGAAAGAACCCAGAGAAAGAAGGGGCCTTAACAGCTCAGAGCAGAAGAGAGGAAAGGCCAAAATCTAAAAGCTAATCATCCAATTTCATAAGCTGTAAAAGAAACATCAAATCAATACAAAGAATGTATAAGAAATGAATGACTAATGATAAGAACAGGAATTAATGAAATAGAGAGCAAACAGAAAGCAGACAGGATAAGTAAAACTTCATGTTTCTTCCTCACCAAACCTTTGTCAAGACTAAAAAAAATCTTTGGCTGATTTCTTTAATGGTGTCATCTTAGAGGAACATTTTCATTTTAATAGTAAATGTGGTGAATCAATCTCCCAGAGCTATTTGAACGATGTTGACAATACTTTTTTTTTTTGTACTAAGTAGTAACTAAATGACTTTGGCTAATTACTGTGGGCTCTGGGTAATCAACACCTCCCTCTTCTGCTTCCATCCTCACTGCCTACATCACTAGATGGCAACAGGAAACAAATAGACCACTCAAATGAGTATAACTGGAAGAAAGTTTAATAAAGGACTATTAATAGATGAATGGGTGAAGAGCATGGGAACCACACAATGTAGGACAGAAACCCAAGATTAGTGAGAACAGAGTTGTGACTACTGATGGGCCTGAAGAATTGGGGAAGGGAGTAGTTACCAAGAACCTAGAATGGGAGATGTGAAGAGAAACTACCTTGAGAGCAAGAGTGACCTTTGGTTGAGGGACACAGACTGGACAATCTATACACTTACTGTCTGCCCTTTGTCCACTCTTGCCAGTGCTTCCACTCATCCAAACCCACACCAAAGCAGCCTGTCAAGGTAGTCCACAGGTCCAGTCCTTTTATTCAGCTTCTCAGGGCAGAGAGAAGTGGAGAGAAGGGAGGAGAGTCGATATGGAAGACCAAATGGGACACAGCCACCAGAGTAACTTCTTCTTTTTTAAAAGCCATGCCTAAAGCAATGATGTGTTGCTCAATTCATTTTTATATCATTTTGAAATGTATTATACACACAGACACACACACACACACACACACACCCTTGGTGCACCCCAAAATGATGTTAACATTCCATTTTAAAAGCTGAGGATTGATATGAAAGACAAACATACTCCCCAGAGAGAATTCAATTTTCACTTTTACAGAAATCACATTCAGTGTTAATTTATGTGTTTAAGAACTCATGTAAAAACAAAACATTGCCAAAGATTTACAGAGAGGAATATATATAAAATATAGATATAGATTTGTGCAAAATTTTAATTGTCTTCCTTTTATGATTTTTTAGGTATCAGTTTTCTTAAATGCAGTATAAAGATCAAACAACAGTTTAACAAGCTGACCATTAAATTTTGCCTTACATATGCTGGGTAATTTTCAAGTACAATTTAATATTTTGATTCACTAAACAA
The DNA here is from genome assembly GCA_031878705.1 of Tapirus indicus. NCBI lineage: Eukaryota > Metazoa > Chordata > Mammalia > Perissodactyla > Tapiridae > Tapirus > Tapirus indicus. Next base: position 21,700,376 of record CM062927.1, on the reverse strand, counting down.
GCATGGTCTACTATGTGCCAGACATTATGCTATGTATTGATTTATTTCATTAAATAAAGTAATTTGGATGGACACTCTGGAGTTGTTTTCCAGGTTTTGTGGCTGGGGGTGGGAATGCACAGTATTGGTTTAGATCTCGTAAACAGGGATTTGATTGACAAGCTTAGTGATAATGTGAATAGGTGTAGATCTCAGGAAATAAAAGTAAGCAACCTCTTCTAAATTGAAAATAACTAACCCTAATTCAGTCATGATTTGTCTGTGGACTTTTTCTATGGCAGTTCAATAGTTCTGGTCCTTGTATAATTCACACCTCCTTTAGGGAAACTGTTTTTTGGCTGTAAGTGAAAGAAGATATTGAAGTTGATGAGCTAGCATTATATAAAATCACAACTTATTTCCACATGAGTGAGTCAAGAAAACGTGGAGTAGAAAATACACGTAGAAGGACTTCAATTTATGGTAGTGGTAGCGGCAGGCTAGCTTAAGTCAGAACAACACTATCTCTGGAAACAACAGCTATCAAATACGGAGTTAAAACAAAAAAAGCCTGAGGATCTGAAAATTTATTGCATAATTTCTAGGCCGATTTTGGGAAGAAAGTCTATATTCAGAAAGACACGCAGAATATAAGAGTATCAAAGCTAAATATAACCTAAAATATTTGTCACAACCACTTTTTCTTGGTTCTATGGCCCTGCTGAGACAGAGTCAGAGGTTAGGACCCAGGACTTGAACAAGGGAAGGCTTATGGGAGAACTGTCCCATATGGATCGGGCGTCCTAAAGGCTATGTTGTCAAAGTGAGAGGAAGCTGGATCTATAATTACCTCCCGCCCTCCTTTGGGCATAGTACTTTTCTCTATCCACAGAATTCATAGCCTTGATCATCCTGGGACCCTCAAACTCTGACCAAGGTTGTAGGTAGTACCAAGTGGAAGGGACCCTAGATGCTCCTAGATGCTCAGCAGAAACAAATGGAAAGTCTCTTTAGAGAAAGACACATCAATATAAGTTTCTAAGAACACCCAAAAGTTAATGATACAGGGCAATGCCAGGAAAGCAACAATCAAGAGGCTTACAAGAAAAAGAAAAAAGGAATATATGCAAAAACTAACATTTTAGAGCTTATATATGTACATTAACAGAAAACTGGAAGTTAGGGCAAATGTATTAAGAGATAAAGGTAGCCATTACTTGACAATGATAAACTGAGAAGTAAAAATCACAATTTTAATTACTTTTTTGCTTTTTAATAATATGGCCTCAAAGATATGTAAACAGGAGCTGGCCCCAGGACCTAGTGTTAAGTTCTGCATGCTCCACTTCGGTGGTCCAGGTTCGGTTCCTGGGCAAGACCTCCATCACTCATCTACCAGTGGCCATGCTGTGACAGTGGCTCACATACAAAATAGAGGAAGATTGGCTACAGATGTTAGCTCAGGGCAAATCTTTCTCAGCAAAAGTAAAAAATTACTTTATCATTACTGAAAATGATAAACTCACAGAGAAGAGAAATGGGCACAGGGCAACCTTTGCCAAAAGAAAATTGTTCTAAATGTACAATCATAGCTCTCTTTTCCATATGAAGAAATAGGCTCAGAGGGATAAAATACTTGCTCAAAATCAGACAAGTAAATAGGACAGAATCTGGTCTTGGCTGCACCAAGGGTTGTGTCCTTAACCACCAGGCTAGCTTTTCTCAAATGTGATTCATGCAGAGTAACTATACATCTCTCTTTTCCTTGTTTACATCTATGCCTAGTGCAGTTCTTAATACTGCCCAGTGTGACTCTCAAAAGTGACCCAGTTTAGACAATCATGTGGTCACTCTGTCCCTGGAGCACTCTGGTGGAACTGTCTGGGAAACTCATTAAAAGTGCAGACTCCTGAGCCCGACTCCGAACTTGGACAAATTTGCTGATGGTTGGCCCAAGAATCCACATCCAAGTGTTTTTAAGTTGTTTTGTGTACTCCCCAGGTCAGTCTCAAGCCCTCTTATGTTGATAAACCGGTTGTGTCTGCTATTCTGCCTTCCCCAGAGACCCAGCCAGGTCCTAATAAGGTTTCCGTACCTCCACTAGATCAGAGCGATGCTCCCAGACAGGTAATCTCTCTGGAACCTTGGAGAATCAGAGTGGTCTTATGCTGGACCACCTGTCAGGATGAACCTCCTGGGGAGCCCTCCCCAAAAGCAGTCTGCTCTAATTAGGCCTGACTTCGTCTGTCCTGTCATGCACCACACTAATCAAACAATTTGGGAGTAGAGAGAAGGTGGTTTGGTGCTCACCCAGGGTTGGCCAACCTCTAAAATAGTAGCCCAGGCAGTCTCTACCCCCTCGGCACATCCCCTCTGCAGAAGCCCCAGTAAACAGATGTCCCATCTTTGCTTTTTCAAGGTCAGCCACAGGGAGCCCCCTCCTAGGGAAGGTCATCTCTCATTTCTAGGAAGTTCTTGGCCACACTGTGTCAAACTAAATATGGGTCCTTCCTGTGGGCCTGAGCAGGCTAAGAGCAGAGTTGTCTATCTTCTCCTCTGAGGAGGACCAAATCGTCTTTCGGTAACATCTCTTCACAGTGTTGACCCTGATTTTCACCTGGGCTGCTGCTGAGCCCACACCTCTTCCTTTCATGGTGACAGGATTGTCATTATTTGCCTTTCTGGGGGATACAGCAGTGTAATGATTAGGTTGTCATCTTTATTGTGTCATTTTTGTCATGAATTTGTTTTGAATTTTATATTAAAATGGGCCCATCATTCCCACTTTGTGAAGTCATTCAAGACCCTCATTTTGCCTTGGAGCACCTTTAACATCTCTCCCAGGATCACTGGAATGTGATGAGCTTGTCCTCATATTCCTGTCAGCTGAAGCCCCAACATGAAGTCCTACCGTTGAGCAGAACACCTCTCCACTACCTGTGTAACCTGGGGTAGGCCCCTTAACCTCTCGGTTTTTTAAGTCTTCGATCAGAAAAGTCTGAGGGTTCTATGAATTTACATTTGGGGTGGGACACGTTCGAGAAGAGCTTGTCTTTGCTTTCATTCTTCCCAACTGGAATGAATACCCTCCTCTCCACGGGCCCAAACCTCACTTGTCCTTCAGGCCCACCACCCAGGAGCCTTCTCTGATGTCCAGTCCACACAAATCTCTGCCTCTCCAACTGTTGAATACTTAGGGTCAGTGCCATAGAACCTAGCCATCTCTTAAGTTAATCTTGCCTCTCAAGCCCATGTCAGAATGTGGGTTTCTTTCGCTCTCCTGGGGTCCTGGGGCTGTGCAGCCCACAGGTATGCTCCACAGGGAGTGGCTACTTGAGGAGGGCATGAATGGGGAGGGTCAGGTGTGAGGGCCCAGTCAGGATGCCTCTCTGCCTCCACCCTGCCCTCCTCCACAAAACCCCAAGAGCCTGAAGCTTGTCCCTCAAGCCACAGATTCCTTATGTGACCTCACTGGGTGGTGATGACCTCACAGACCTTCTCGATTTCCATGGTGGGTGACTACGCAAACGTGGTGCTCTTGGGGAAACTTCCCTACCAGTTCTCTAGCAGAGACCAATCTGTTAGGTTGCCTGAGAGAGAATGTCTGACCGGATCGTCTACATTAACTCTAACTTGTCCTCTGTCCCCTGCAAGGGCCACGCAGCAGGAAGGTGTAATCCAGGCATCTGTATAAGAGACATTTGTATACACACAATGTCACCTGACTGCCACATGTTCCTTTTGGGCTTGCCCACCACACCTCAGAACTTCCCCAGCTGTAAACAATACCAGTGACCTAGGGCCCCCTCAGGGACCCACAGTGTTCCTGCTCACTGCTGAGGACAAGTGAAATGTCACCCCTGGTCAAGTGTTCAGAAAGGTTTATAAATGTAGCCTTCCCCTTTGGGCTAAAGGATGCTTCCATTCAGACCCTTTCCTGATTGACCTCTTAGCAAAAGCGCATTTTTGTTGGCAAGCGATAAATGGAGCAGCGTGAGGAAGAGCTGTTGAGGGCCGCTCTTGAACCTCACCTTCCAACCCAGGCACCTTCACTGTGCTGTCATGTGGGCATCCACAGGGGTCCCCTCAGACACGTCCCAGACAGCTGCTGAGTACTGGGGGGAAGGGTGGTGTCCTATCAATGGGAAGAACCGAGGATGCAAGGGAAGTGATGAAGTGATACTGAGCCTGGAGGGCTTAGCAGATGGTGTCCCAGGAGGCTGGGTTGATGTGAGTCTAGACTTGGTACCCAGACTCTGGCTCTGAACCTCCTGGTCACTCTGCCTCAGTATTTGGCCATTTTTCTAATCTAGATGAAAGTATCAGAGGGCTAGAGTTCAGTGTGGTTGAAACAGACGGAATGAATGGGCCCCGAGAGGAGCTGCGAAGGTGATAGGGGTTCTTCACCAGTTTACATGAGATTGTTTTTTCAAAACTTGAAAGGCATTTCCCTTAAAGCCTCAGGAGTGACAGACCTTAAGAAATGTTTTCTCTGTCATGGATGGGAGAGATGGAGGGGATCCTGATGACAATTATTTTCAGGTTCTACTGTTTTCTCTGGGAATGGGGAACAAACTTTGGGGTCTCCTGCTGCTGCCAGTGGCTCCATAACTGCTTTTACAGCCACATCTCTTCTCCAGGGGACTCATAGAGGTGATGAGTCAAGACTGGGTTTTGCATCCCAAGCTGACTAAAGGGCTGCAACCAGAAACTGAGAGAGACAGGAGAGAGGGGACATCCTGGCACGACACCATGTACAGCAGAAGTGACTGATCAGTTCTGTTTTTCTTCCAGCAGCAGTGGCCCCCACTACTCCTCCTACTCCTTGTCTCTACCATGTCGTTTACCGAGGGTGTGGAGAAACCCAGATGTGCTGGCATGGAGAGACATACTGCCTGGTTGGCGGCTGCCGGGCCTATGGGGATGCTCCCGTGTCCACCCCAGCAAAGGCGGAAGCAGAGAAGCCAGTCCCCAGGCAGGTGCTCAAACATCGAGCTGTGGCAGAGCTGGGTAAAGAACTAGGTTGCCCCAGCGCCAAAATTCGGCGATTGCAGCACGGTGGCCGGAGACCGGCAACCCAGAAGCTCTCTGGCCGAGCCACTCTCTAGAGAGGGGAAACGTCTCTACAAACATCTCTACATCCTGGAGCAGGAACAGAGTGAAGAGTGTCAAACCGCTTCCCTAGGGAGGCTCACGTGCTCCTCTCTTCCCAGCCCTTTCCAGCCCCTTTGGCTCCCTCCCTTTTGAGTAAAATGGTTTTCTGTAACACTGTTTGACCTGAAGTGCAGCTTGTCCAGGGCCAGTCCCCAAACCTCCCTGTTCCCCTACAGTACATCCCACATGAATTACCTTGTCCTCTAAGACCTTCTGCCTCCAAAAAGGACACTTGGGTGCTGTTCCTAACTGTGTGGCTGTTCAAATTTTGGCAGGACACAGGCAAGTTGTTTAAGAAATGCAGAGGCTGTTGAGTATTTCCCTCTGTGTGTACACGTGTGTGCATGTGTGTGTGTAAGGAGAGGAGAGGCAGGACTGAGAAGATGCTGTTACATCTATCAATCCACCCATCCATGCGTTTATTCAACAAATACTTAGTGAGCACCTGTTACATACCAGCCACGGTGCTAGTCGCTTGGGCGATTTCACTGAATGAGATGATCCAAGCCCTTCTCGTCAAGGCATCCACAGATTAAAGGGAAAGACATACAAGTAAAGCATATAATTTCCAGTAATTATAATTGCTATATAGAGAAGTAAAACAGGACAGGAAGATAGAGTGATCAGGGGTGCTATGTTACACAAGGTAGTCTGGGTAGGCTTGTTTGAGGAGGTGACATTTCAGTGGAGATGGGAGAGAGGGAATCATGTGAGGAGCTGGAGGAAGAGTATTCCTAGAGGAGGAAATAGCAAGTGCAAAGACACTGAGTTAGGAATGAGGCTGGCCTGTTTCAGGAGAAGCAGGTAGGCCAGTGTGGCCGGTGAGGAAAGACAGGGAAGAATGAAAGATGCGGTTGGAGAAGTAGGCATGGGCTGGACCATAGCAGGCCTTGTCAGCTATGGTCAGGAGTGTGGATCTTGTCTTAAATGTGATGGGAAGTCATGGGAGGCACTTGAACAGGGTAGTGAAGTGATCTCATGTAGATGCTAAAGAGATCACTCTGACTGCTGTGTGCCGTGGCAGTGAGGTGCTGGCTGTTCCAGTGGAATTTCTCTCTCAGCAGTTAAGGGGACAGTTGGTCCTGGGGAGTGGGGGTGGGGGAATATCAGCAGAGAAGAAAGAGCAGTGTTTGGGCCTGCATCCCAGGCCCACCTGCCTCCTCAGCCCAGAACAGAAGAGGACACTGTCAGCAGCTCATAGCCCTCGGGCCCAGGTGAAGTCACCCGACCTGTGGACAGCACACTTGTTCTCAGGGGCCGCAGCAGCAAGACTTGCTCCTTCCCCCGACACACATCGTCAAGGCCAGAGAAAGTCCTGATGATTTAAGAAGTTTCCCTGACCTGGGTTAGAGGAGGGAGGCACAGGCCCTGGGGTTCCCAGAAAGTTCCCACTGTGAGTCTCAGTTAACCCCCAAAAGACAGCTAATGCCTCTTCTTGCAGTGACCCCCACTGCCCACTACTGGAAATTAGAACCTCAGTATCTCCCTGTGATACCTGATGTGACAGAGGCAGACTTGTGGTTCCTGGTGGAGTCAGATAGGTTGGCAATTCCCAAACAGCCTCACCTGGGTCTCTTAGGACAACTAGAGATCCCCAGCACCCACACCAGTCCTACGAAATACGTTTTTAAGGTGGGGTCTGGAAATCTGCAGTTTTACAAGCTCCCATAACTACCAGTTTACAGGAAACACAAGGGACAGAGGAACATGTGAAATGACAGCATGGGATGCAATCAGCAAATTCCAAAACATAGAAAACTCTAAAGGACAAAGGACATGATATTTTTGAACGAATAAATCGCAAAGAAGGATAAAGAAGGAAGAGGAACCCATGCATTAAGAGAGAGAACAACCAAATGCAATGTGAGGGTCTTATCTACGTTTTAATTCAAATCAATTCTTTATAATGTAGGCAATTAGGGAAATGTGAACATGATAGATAATTTATCATATTAAGGAAATATTGTTGACTATTTTTGGTGCCATAAAAGTATGGTAGTGAAGTGATCTGTCTTTGATTAGTTAATTATATTTTATTTAGGTATAATGAACATATGCCATTATATTAGTTTCAGGTGTACAACATAATGATTCAGTATTTGTATATACTGTGAAATGATCACCACAATAAATGTGGTTAACATCTGTCAGCACACATGGTTGCCAGTTGTTTTTCTTCTGTTGAGAACTTTTAAAATTTATTCTCAGCACCTTTCAACTGTGGAATACAGTATTATTAACTATAGTACTCATTATGTGCATTATATCCCCATGATTTATTTATTTTATAACTGGAAGTTTAGACCTTTTGACTCTCTTCACCCCGTTTGCCCACCCACTACCCCCCCCCCACCTGGCAAACACCCATCTGTTCTCTGTATCGATGAGCTCATTTTTTTGGTTAGGTTCCATACATACGTGAGATCATGTAGTACTTTTCTCTCTCTTTCTGACCTATTTGGCTTAGCATAATACCCTCAAGTCCCATTCATATTTCTGCAAATGGTAAAATTTCCTTGTTTTTTGTGGCTGAATAATATTCTGTTGTTTATATACCACATTTTCTTTATCCATTCGTCCATTGATGTGCACTCAGGTTGTTTCCATACCTTGGCTATTGTTCATAATGCTGCAATGAATGTGTGGGTGTATATATCTTTTTCAGTTAGTTTTCTTTGGATAAACACCCAGAAGTAGAATTGATGGATCATATGGTAATCTTATTTTTAACTTTTTGAGGAAGGTCCATTTATTTTCTAAAGTAGCTGCACCAATTTACTTTCTCACCAACAGTGCACAAGTGTTTCTTTTTCCCTGCATCCTCGCCAACACTTGCTATTTCTAGTCTTCTTTTAATAGCCATTCTAACATGTGTGAGGTGATATCTCATTGTAGTTTTGATTTGCATTTCTCTGGTGATTAATGATGTTGAGCATCTTTTCATGTACCCGTTGGCCATCTGTATGTCTTCTTCAGAAAAATGTCTACTCAGATCTTTTGCCCATTTTTAAATCAGATTGTTTGCTTTTTTGCTGTTGAGTTGTATGAGTTCTTTGTATATTTTGGATATTAGCCCCTTATTAGATGTACAGTTTGCAAATATTTTCTCCCATTCAGTAGGTTACCTTTTCATTCCATTGATGGCTTCCTTGGTTGTGCAGGGGCTTTTTAGTTTGATGTGGAACTACTTGTTTATTTTTGCTTTTGTTGCTTTTGCTTTTGGCATCAGATTCAAAAAATCACTGCCAAGAACTATGTCAAGGAGCTTACTGCTTATCCTTTCTTCTAGGAGTTTTTGGTTTCAGGTCTTTCATTCAAGCATTTAATCCATTTTCTGTTAATTTTTGTGTATGGTGTAAGATAGTGGTACAGTTTCATTCTTTTCCATGTGGCTGTCCAATTTCCCAACACCATCTATTGAAGTGACTATCCTTTCCTTCTTGCATATTCTTGGCTCCTTTCTCATAAATTAGTTGCCCATAGGTGTGTGGGTTTATTTCTGGGCTCTCTATTCTGTTTTGTTCATCTATGTGTCTGTTTTTATGCCAATATCACACTGTTTTAATTATTATAGTTTTGTAATGTAGTTTGAAAACAGGGAACATGATGCCTCCAGCTTTCTTCCTCAAGATTGCTTTGGCTATTTGGGGTCTTTTAGTTCCATAGAAATTTTAGAACTGTTTGTTCTATTTCTGTGAAAAATGCCATGGAACTTTGGTTGGAATTGTATTGAATCTGTGTATTGCTTCGGGTTGTATGGACATTGTAATAATATTAATTCTTCCAATCCATGAACACAGAATATCTTTCCATTATTTGTGTTTTCTCCAATGTCTTTATTAAAGTCTTATAGATTTCAATATATAAGTCTTTCACCTCCTTGATTAAATTTATTCTCATGTATTTTATTCTTTTTCATGGAGTTGTAAATGGAATTATCTTCTTAATTTCTCTTTCTGATAGTTAATTATTAGTACATAAAATGCAACAGAGTTTGGCATATTGATTTTGTATCCTGCAACTTTACTGAATTCGTTTATTAACTCCAATAGTCTTCTGATGGAGTCTTTATGGTTTTCTATATATAATATCATGTTACCTGCATGCAGTGACAATTTTACTTCTTCCTTTCCAATCTGGATGCCTTTTTTTTTCTTTTTCTTGCCTAATTGCTCTGGGTAGGACTTCCAAAATTATATTGAATAAAAGTAGTGAGAGTGGGCATCCTTGTCTTGTTCTTGATCTTAGAGGAAAAGCTCTCAGCTTTTCACCATTGAACATGAGGTTGGCTGTGGGCTTGTTATGTATGTCTTTATTATATTGAGGTACATTTCCTCTATACTCACTTTGTCATGATAAATCAACGTTGAGTTTTGTCAAATACTTTTTCTGCATCTATTAATATGATTATATGACTTTTATCCTTTATTTTGGGATGAGTTCCGTCATATTTACTGATTCGTGGATGTTGAGCCATCCTTGCATCCCTGGAATAAATCCCAGTAGATCATGATGTGTGATCCTTTTAATGTAGTGTTGAATTTGGTTTGTTAATATTTTGCTGTGGATTTTTGCATCTATGTTCATCAGGGGTATCAGTCTATAATTTTCTTTTCTTGTGACATATTTGTTTGGTTTTTGGGATCAGAATAATGCTGGCCTCATATAAAGAGTTTGGAAGAGTTCCCTCCTCTTCTACTTTTTGGAAGAGCTTGAGAAGGACTGGTATTAATTCTTATTTGAGTGTTTGGTAGAATTCACCAGTGAGGCCATCTGGTCCTGGACTTCTGTTTGTTGGGAGGTTTTTGATTAATGATTCAATCTCCTTACAGTAATTGGTTTGTTCAGATTTTCTCTTTCATCATGTTTTAGTCTTGGTCAGTCGCATGTTTCTAGGAATTGATCCCTTTCTTCTAGTTTGTCCAATTTGTTAGTGTATAACTATTCATAGTAGTCTCTTATGATTCTTTGTATTTCTGTGGTATCAGTTGTAACATCTCCTCTTTCATTTCCGATTTTATGTATATGAGTTCTTTCTCTTTTTTTCCTTGGTGAGTCTAGCTAAAGGTTTTTGAATTTTTTTATCTCTTCAAAGAACCAGCTTTTAGTTTCATTGATCTTTTCCATTGTCTTTTTAGTCTCTATTTCATTTATTTCTGCTTTAATCTTTGTTATTTCCTTTCTTCCTACTAACTTTGGGTTTTGTTCGATCTTCTTTTTCTAATTCCTTGAGGTGTAAAGTTAGGTTGTTTATTTGAGACTTTTCTTGTTTCTTAAAGTTGGCATTTATCACTATGAACTTCTCTCTTAAAACTGCTTTTGCTGCATCCCATAAATTTTGGTATATTACATTTCCATTTTCATTTGTCTCAAGATATTTCTTGATTTCTCCTTTGATGCCTTGTTTGTTGGGTGGTATGTTGTTTAATCTCCACATATTTCTCAATCTTCCAGTTTTCTTCATGTAATTAATTTCTAGTTTCATACCACTGTGGTCAGAAAAGATGCTTGATATGATTTAAATCCTCATACATTTATTAAGAGTTGTTTTGTGGCCTAACATATGATCAATCCTGAAGAATGTTCCATGTACACTTGAGAAGAATGTGTATTCTACTGCTTTTGAATGGAATGTTCTTTAAATATCTGTTAAGTCCATCTGGTTTAATGTGTCCTTTAAGGCCAATGTTATCACTGTCCCATGGGACCAGGAATGCAAGCTCCCCTGGATTCCAGAGCCAAGTGATGAAGATCAGCTCCCTAAGCAGCAGCCATAAAAATCGGGCCACCAGACACGTATAAAAGCTCCCTTCCAGGAGATATTGGTGCTCTGGAGCTCAGCAAAGAGAGAGCACAAAGATGGCACCCACCAGTCTTGGTTCCTGAGAACGTTCCAGTGGGCTCCTAGATGTATGTGTTAAATTAGATGCTGGCCCCTCAGGGCAATGCTTTAATATTAGCAGGCAAACCTCCTTCACTTTAAGTCTGGGCACAATTGGCTGCCTCTGACCTGGTCCCTGGGGTGATGAGTCCAAGTGCACAAGCTGTTTCTGAGTGGTTTCTTAGATTGCTAGAGATTTATGGGTCTTGGGATGTGAGTCCCATTGGTTTTCAAAGTTAGATGTTTCAGGAACTCATCTCTTAAGCGTATGTCTTAAAAGATGGGATGTCTGATGTGGGGTTCAAACTCTTCACTCCTCAGGGAGAAGCTCTGGGTTTTGAGATCCTTCTCAGTTGTGGGTCACCGTGCCAAGAGTGGGGTTTATGGTAAGACTGTGCCCCTGCCTCTCCTACTCACTTCAATGTGGTTTTTCTCCTCAGCCAGCCTTTTGTTTTCATTTTCTTCGTTTTAAAGCTTCAGTGCATGGCTGTGTATCCTAGCTGTTAGTTTTTAGTTTTCTATGTGAGCTGCCACCAAAATATGACAACTGACAGATGGGTACTTTGGTTCCACAACCAGGAAATGAACCTGGGCCATCGCAGTGAGAGCACTGTATCTTAACTAATAGACCACCAGGGCTTGGCTCCTTTTGTTTTTTTTAAGAGGAAATTATTCCATATGTAGCTGTAGACTCACTGTCTGTGGGAGGAGGTGAGTTCAGGATCTTCCTACATAGCCATCTTGAACTGGAACAAAGCTTTGAATATTGGCTCTGCTCACTTGTTAGTACCTTGGGTAAGTTTCTTAACCCCTCTGAGCCTCAGTGTATCATCTTCAAAGGGGGAATACTAATACATATCTTTTAGAATTGGTTTAAAGATTACATGAGATAATACAGATAAATCATAGCAATTAGCACATGGTGTATTCTCATTTAAGATGCATTCCTTTATGGTACAAACAGAAAAGAAGCACATGTTTCAGTCAATTATATTAACATAATATATTTATGAGCATGCCAATACACATAGTCATATTCTCTTTTCCTAGAACATTGGTTTACCTTTTTATCTGCAAAGCCCTTCTATGAGTGTCTATTATTATTTCTTATTGAACATTGTTCTTGTTCCTCCATCAATAGGGCCCTCCCTATCTTCATTAGGTCATTTTAAGAAAGTTTTAGAAGACAAAGTTCTTACAAGGCTCATCTATATAAAGAACTCCATTCAGACCAGTGTCCAAGTTTATTTGTTTTTAACTATTTCAAAAGCAGTTTTATAAAACAAAATTAATTTTAGGAGAATGTCTCCAAGATCCAGAGACTGGTATAAATTGAGACTACTCATTAGTCACAAAAACCTGATTCAAACTTACTTAAACACTAGAGAGATTTCATGGATTCATGTAAATACATTTCTAGGAGCTTCAGGTAAGGCCTGTTCATCGAGTCATCAGGATTTGTCTTGCTCCATCACTCAGCTCCGCTTTCTTCTGCCATTGCTTAACTCACATGGAAGCCTTTCCTCTGAAGAAACAAGAATGTTTCCCATCTCCTAGGTGCAGGCTTTTATTTTTCCTACGTACCATAGCTTAAAAGAAGAAAACACCCCTTCCTGAACAACACAATTGATAATTCTGAGGTAGACTATGTTTGGCCAGGCTTAGGCCATGCTTTCATCCTTGAACGATGGCCAGGATCATATTGGGCTCTAATTAGGAAAAAGGGTAACTCTTACTTTGCCTACATGTATGAACAATTCCATAACCAAAAAAGTGGAAAAGGATGCTCAGTTGGCAGTATAGAACAACAACAACAAATCAAAACAAACAAAAACACGCCTACCACATGGACATTCTTTGTTGCCAAATGGTTCCTACTAAACACATCTTTATAAAATGCTTGGCTATGAAGTAGTTTAATTCTACTCCATCAATTCCATTTTGAGCAGTTTAAATGTCACTATAAAGCCCTGGGAGCATATCCCTTGTTCGTTCTTCTGAGCAAGGTGTTAATTAAGTTTCCAAATAATGTATGAAAGGGGTTAAGAGATTCTTGAGGCATAAGATAAAGAAAATACAATTTATTCCCTTTACTGTCAAATCCAGGTTCTGTTCATGTTTACTAAACCTATGGTGGACCAGTAGCACCATTATTTTAAAAGTCAGCAGTCTCGATACTTCTGGTTTCAGTTCCACCATGTAAAGAGCTTGGCAGTCATCATTCCCATCCTTAACACAAGAAAAAGCTTGAACAAACTGGAAATCAATGACTTTTCTTAGACTGATCACAGAAATGAGAATTAGGGCAAACCAACATCCTGAATTCTGGAGAAATAGGTGAAATCAAGGAGTCACAGTAGAGATCAGCTTACTTGAAGCAAATGCCACTGGAGCCATAAACTGATAGGAACACTTAAATGGTAATTTCCACTAATTGTTAAAAACTGAGTGTGGACTAGGGAGAGAGTGAGAAACTGTTGGGGATGGCAGTCTTAGGGAGCCCCAAATTTTCCTGGGTTTTACCTCTAGGAACCCTACAAGGTTCTCATGGTAAGGAGCCAAAAAAGGTCTCTTGTGATTCTGGCAAGGAAAAAGGAAGAGTAAACTTGTAAAATATTCTTTGAGTATTCTCTATAGCAAAGGGCTACTCTTGAGGGAAAAGACTTTGGAAGGGCCTTACGCCAACTGAGAGAAGGGCATGTCTACCATTATAGCCTTCAGTAGGCTTCCTGTCTCACCAGTGATGGAAAAAATATAAGAATTGCTTGTGAAGGTCTCAGCCTAGGAACTCAAGTCTATTAAAGACTGAGATTTAATCATAAGATTACTGTAAATATTTACAAAAGAATTATACCATTTATAAGGAAAGGCAAAAGACCTAGAATAACCTATAAAATACTGAAGAATGAGAAGAAGGAGGAGGAGGGTGAGGAGGAGGAGAAGGAGAAGGAAAAGAAAGTTGGAAGACTCACGTTATCTTTTTGCAAGACTTATTGTAAAACTAGTCACCTAGACAATATTGTATTGGTGAAATGGCAGACACATATATCGGTGTAACAGAACAGAGACCTCAGAAATAGACCCAAACATATATAGTCAACTGATATTTGACTAAGGAGCAAAATTCATTCAACAGAAAAATTATAGCCATTTCAACAAATGGTAATGGAACAATAGGATATCCATGTGCAAAATATAGAACCTAGGCACAGACTGTACACCTTTCACAAAAATTAAATAAAAATGAATCAAAAATCTAAATGTAAAATGGAAAACTAGAAAACATAGAAGAGAGTCTCAAAGACCTTGAGTTTGGGGATGAGTTTTTACATACAATAGCAAAAGCATACTCTACGAGAGCAAAAATTGATAAGATGGACTTCATTAAAATTGTAAATTCTGCTCTATGAAAGACACTGTTAAGAGAATGCAAAGAAGGAACAGACTGGGACAAGTTATTTGCAAAATCATATCTGATAAAGGACATGTATCCAAAATATACCAAGAACTCTTAATAATCAATAATAAGAAAATAAAAAAGGGCAAAAGATCTGAACAGGCACATCACCAAAGAAGAGAAACAGATGGAAAATATGCATCATTTTTCATTAGGGAACTGCCAGTTCTAACAATAAGACATCACTTCACACCTATTAAAACGGCTAAAATCAAAAAAAAACCCTGACAATGTCTACTGTTGCAGAGGATAAGGAACAATAGTAACTCACATTCTTTGTTGGTGAGACTGCAAAATGGTGAAGCCACTTTGCGAAATAGTCTGGCAATTTCTTATAAAGCAAAATATAGTCCCAACTTATGATCCAGCAGTCATGATTCTAGGTATTTATCCAACTTATTTGAAAACTTAGGTCCATACAAAAACCTGCACAAATATGTGAATGAAACCAGTCTAAAAAGATTACATCCTTTATGCTCTCAATTACATGCCATTCTGGAAAAAGAAAACCATAAGAATGGTAAAAAAAAATAATAATTAGTGGTTCTCATGGGTTTGGGAGGAGTGGATAGTGTTCTGTAGATAAAGCACAAGGGATTTTTTTTTTTAGGTAAAACTCTTCTATATGATACCTTCATGGGTGATTCATAACACTGCATTTGTTAAAACACATAGAACTTAGGACAAAGAGTGAAACTTTATGTATGCAATTTTCAAAAATCATTTAGAATGTCATGGGATCCTTGGATGGAATACAGAAAATGAACAAAACAATCTATATTACAAATATATGAAGCAGCCTCACTGAAGGATGTGGGGGAAAAGTTTGCTGACCTAAGCAACTTTGGAAATAAGTGAAGTCTTAAGACTACAGGCAAAATAAACTGTTCATAAGCAGTATGCTGTAGCTGATAAAATGTTTTCCCATGAAGGTATAGGTTTACAATTGTGATACTGCCTTACATCTATGCTGGAAATGAACAATTATATAAGTAAATGGCAGACTGTGGGAGCCAGATTCCTCACTGTTGGAGTGGAAGGTTACTGACAAATAAGAGGCTAGGATCATCCGTGTGGTAATGGATTCGAGTTGGAGGTATCAGTATGAAGTTATGTTTAGCTTAATGTAGATGTAGATATGTACATACAAAAGTATTTATAGATGTATATATATACACATACATATATATATATATATATATATATATATATATATATATATATATATACACACACACATACATACATACAGTTTAGGGTACACACATATATTTCCAGGCTCTATCTGCTGATAGTGTCTAGAAGCATCGATACTGCAGCAGCAATGATCACACCTAGCGCCCAGACGTTGGTTTCAAATACCATACTCCAATAAAACAGACAAGGGCTCCTTGAAGGGACTGCTTATTTTAGAACATGAAAGGCATTATACTTGGGGCCGGCCCAGTGGTGTAGCGGTTTAGTTCACGCTTTGGCAGCCCGGGATTCACAGGCTTGGATCCCAGGCGCCTGCCGGCGCACTGCTTGTCAGCCATGCTGTGGCGGCGTCCCATATAAAGTAGAGGAAGATGGGTACAGATGTTAGCCCAGAGCCAGTCTTCCTCAGCAAAAAGAGGAGGATTGGCAATGGATGTTAGCTCAGGGCTGGTCTTCCACACACAAACACACACACACACACACACAAAAGAAAGGTATTACACAAGGTGAGCTTGGAGCATCTTGCAGTAAGAAAATCAAAGAAAGTGTTTAAAAAACAAGGCCCTCGATGATGGTAGTATTTCAAAGGGAAACAGGAGCCAAATGAAAGAGTTTCCAAAGCCCAAAGCTGAAAAAATTGAAAAATAAATAAAGTAGGATTGGATTATAACCCAAAGTATGAAGTAAAAATCAATGAGTCCATTCTGATATAAATCAATAATTGAATAAATAAATAAATGGGAAAGAGATAAATATCCAGTACAGAAGAGTTGCAAAAAATTTTAGATATTCTGACCTCTAGGAGGTGGAATGTAACTCCCCATTCCTTAAATGTTGGCTGTACATATTGACTTCTTTCCAAAGAGCACAGCATGAAAAAGCAGAGGAGAAGAGAAACTACTCTGGAGAAGCTTGATATACAACCTCAGCTAGGTGGTCAAGGTTAACATCAATGGTAATACATCAGGTTTATGTACCCTTGACATGTGATTAAAATGGCATTTACCTGTGAGATATCCCCCCAAAAAAAACCCACAGTCCCAGCCTAATCATGAGGAAAACATCAGAAAAATCCCAACTGAATGACATTTTATAAAATAGCTGACCAGTACTCTCCAAAATTCAGGTCATCAAAAACAAGGAAAGTCTGAGAAACTGTCACAGCCAAGAGGAGCCTAAGGTGACATTACAAGTAAATGTAATGTGATATTCTGGATGGGGTCCTAGAACAAACAAAGGACATTAAGGTAAAAGCTAAGAAAATATGAATTAAGTATGGACTTTAGTTAATATACCAATATTGGCTCATTAATTGTGACAAATATGCCCTAGTAATATAAAATGTTAATAATAAGAGATATTGGGTGTGGGGTTTGTGAGAACTCTCTGTACCACCTAGGCCGTTTTTCAATAAATCTAAAACTTTTATAAAATGAAAAGTTTATTTTAAAAAGTTAGTGGATTAATACTAAAATCACTATGATACATGATATGCAGTTAAAGAGACATTTTATAGGTTGTGATGGTATGAGACAATCTACCTTGACTATTGTTATTTCCTTTAAAAATGAAATTTTCTGTAATCTAGAAAATTCTGCCATGTAGTTAGGAGATAATACTAAGGTGCTGAAATGTTACTTTTGAAAATTGAACCAGGTTTATTGCAAGAGCTTAGCATACACCTGCCACCTTTACATTTTCACATCCCTCCATCAACTCATCTCACACTACAATAGAATCCATTTACTCAGATACTAAGGTGAACCCAAGTATTTTTTATAATCTTATCCTTTCAGTTCTCCTATTCATAATTTTTATACTAAATCACCTTTATTTTTTGCAATGTTCACTTTTTGCCATCCCAACTTTGTTCATTCTTAGTTGATCTTGATATTTGTGGCCAAAATGCATATATTTTATAGCTTTATTCTTCGTTTCATTGTTTACATGTAGATGTTTCCTTACTGCCTCTTACTTTCTTTTTATCTCAGTCTAAATATTAAATGTCTCATAAATTCATTCATTCTTTAAGTTTACATTGTAATTTACATGCAGTAGTTTCCAAAACCTACGCCCTCTAGTCTTGAGCAGTTCTCCAAATTCTAGATTTGATCTGAACTGCCTTCCAGCCATCTCCACCTGAGTTTCCAACAAATACTTCACATTTAACATATACCACTCATTGAGACAGCATTCTGCCCATCATCAATGGCATTTAACATGTGTATCCAAAATACACTTGTTGTCATGGACATATCTTTCTGAGCTCCCTGATTCTTTTCCTCTTTCTCCTTGTATCTTTTCTCCTTATGTTTCTATTTCAGTTCCTGGACATAATCCTCATGCCTCATTCGACTTTTTTTTTGTTTTTATTCTATAGACTTCACTCATGGTTGTAATTCTCCTGAAAATTCTATTTATATATTTTTTTCTCTATTTCAGCAATAAACATAGGGATTGCCTTTAAAATGCCACTCTATGCTGTGATTTTTGTAACCTATATCTTGCTTAAAAAAAAAAAATCTCGGAGGATGCAATTACAGAGTTTTAGAGATGAGAGGGAAACATGGCAAGTTTTCCACTTCAGCCTTTCTTCCAGATAGTAGGTAGGTGATGAAAGAGAAGAAGAAATTAAATATAATTCTTTACATGACTAGGTGAATGGTACACCATTAAGAGAAATACAGAAGATGGAGAACAGATTTGATGGAGGGACTAATAATGTATAATTTTGCACATATTCCTCCCATGTGACCAAATAGAGTCCAACACACAAAGATATCTGCAAAGATATTAATAATGTATAGGTTCTGATGTTGGGCATGTTTTCACTTTATTATTATGCTTTATAATATATAAATGCATTACTGATATTATATTATGTAAAACATTATATAATAAATATATATATGATTTAGTAAGTGGTCTCTAAAATGGAGCCAATTATGTACAATTTCCACAAAAATAAATTTACATTAGAAGTCCTCTTACTACTCGCACACAGGACAATTGAGCTCAAAGCTTCCTAGTTCTACAGCAACATAAAACTTCCTTTCTTAAACCTAAACTGGCAATTGTCCAGTTAATAACCTTCATTTGCTTTCTCCCCATCACTCCTACAGCCCTGCATCTCTGATTTAGACTCAGTGAGAGGCAGGAAGGGTAACAAAAACCTGTTCTGTTAAATAACCAAAAGTTCCAGATATCTGTTTTTACTTTTGTTTCAATTCTTATTAATTTAAAACAATTGCTCTGTAAATAAAAAGAACCTTAATATTTTATGGGCTCTTCTTAAAGTCCAAACTCAATCTTTTACACAAAGGGTTCACTATGTTTACTTTAGGAATGTCCTGTAACTCTAATCCATTTTCTCTGCAAATTGTCATTGCTCAAGTTCGGGTCTTCTTCCTTTCTTACTTGTGCTATTTGCCATTGTAAATTATTTGCCATGGCTCATCCGCTTATTTTTTGTTGCCAGAGTCATAAAAGGGGTCTTGAATCAATGGATAGAAAGATACACCATTATAAAGATACAAAGCATTTCAGTTTAACACATGAATTCAAAGGAATTCTAATTAAAAATGCCCTAAAGCTATTTCTCTAACAAATGGAGAAGTCCATTTGGTAAAAACAAAACATACAAATAGGCTATTGGGAGGTAGGACAAAAAGAAGGATAATGTAGAGGGAAGAGCTTTACTACATAATACACATATAAAGTTACAAACATACACTTGAGTACACACTTTGGTCCTGGTATAGAAACAGAATTAGCTATTAATGTAACATATCCAATATCCCAATTCCAATGAGATACTGAATTCAGAATATAATAATGCCAACATCTGAAGTCAGCAAGAGATGTGTTTTTTAATACATGTAATTTGAGCACCTGGTTAGGATTTTAGAGAAAAGACTGATGTAGGATATATTTCATTAAGCATAAGATTAAAGAAAAATATTAAACCTGAAATGACTAAGAAAATGCGTTTGATATAGTTATCTCAAAATATTACTGGGGCTGGCCTGGTGGCGTAGTGGTTAAATTTGCATGCTCCGCCTTGGCGGTCTGGGGTTCACAGGTTCAGATCCCGTGTGTGGACCTATATACCACTCATCAAACCATGCCATGGTGGTGTCCCATATATAAAGTAGAGGAAGACTGGTATGGATGCGGGTTCAGGGACACTCTTCCTCAAGCAAAAAGAGGAAGATGTTAGCCAAAAAGAGGCAACGGATGTTAGTTCAGGGCCAATCTTCCTCACCAAAAAAAAAAAAAAATACACACACACACATATGTATATATAAATTACTTTGGAGAAAGCCTTTTTAATGACAGAAAACCAAACAGCCATGTTATATAATTTGATTCTATCAATATGTAACACATTCATTGTCAAAATACTACTATCAAACTAAGAAACATGAACAAATAAAGCTGATTTTTTAAGTAGATAATGAGGTAATGGACATATATACACTCCCCCACACTCACACATACACATAGCTTTTAAATTAATACAAAGTATGTGTGTGTATTGTGAGTGTATGTGATATTGTTCTCATTTGGCTATTTAGCTTAACCACTCACTACTCTCTATCCAACTGATATTTCTTCCCCCATACTATACTATTATTCTTAGGAATATCACTATCAGTTAAAGGGAAAGAGAAGATATATTTTACATCCCTTGACCAGCCTTTAAAAAGCACAGAAAAATACCCAATGAATTTCCAAATGAAAAACAAACAAACAAGAAAGAAATGAGACTTAGTGAGCTTCCCTCTGAGATACCTCTGAGTGTTCTCATTATCCAGGATTGGAGGACATCGAGGACTCCTGAGAAAAATAGTAGTACCACCCCTGAGACATAAACAATTAATTTAAAAAAGTTCAAATGTCCCCCAGGCACATTAAAAAAGGAGAAGTCAAAAATGTAAGATAGAATGTATGAAAATATACTAAATTAAAAACAATGTTGGGGGATGGAAAAAGGAGAAGAAAGCCCACAAGAGGCAAAGGAAAATGATGAGTTAGTTTTCAGTGTTTAAGATTTCAATTCCCAGTTAAATCTTAATTTCAAAACGTACTCATGGACAGAAATGAAAATTTCAGAATATACTACCTGACACTTTCAAAAACTATAGAGAATATTAAGTCTTTGATAATAGAAGTTAAAAGGAGATGCAAAAATAGGCGACAATATAGAAACAGAAAAGTAGAGAGACAACAGAACTAAAAGAGAGAAAAGAAAAATTCCAAGAAATAGACATTAAACTAACATTAGGAACAGCTAAAAGAGTGTCAATAGAGCTCAAAATGGAGAAGATACACAGAGAAAAGAGCAAGAACAAGAAGGGCTAAGCCCTCCTGCCATTTCCAAATTCAGCCATGGCAGCTCCCTCTGTCTTTTTTCCATTATAGAAATACCCTTTCTTATAAACTCCCCACAGCTACTGAACCATGGTATTCACAAATGCATTTTCTTTCCATAGATCTTGCTTTCTTGTCTTCTGTGAGGTTAGTTTCCATTCACCTGAGACCTCAGGTCGAACATCATATCCTCAGAGGAACTTTCCCTTACTGCCCGGACCAGGTTGCAGCCACCTGTTCTATACTTGACACTCTTCCAATACCATTTTAAAAATATTTATTTATTTATTTTTGTTGTGGTTGCTGTCATCATTGAGATTGTGCATAAATTTGTTTCATTATCTTTGATTAATATCTGCTCCCCTCTACAGGGTATTTATTGCTTGCTGCAAAACTTGCATATGGCAGTGTGCTGGGGACAAAGCAGGGGCTCCTTAAATGCATACTTCATCAGAAACTTTAACGTGGTAATATACATTACGGATGTCCTAGAGGGGCCTAATGTGTGCATTTTCTAAATTTTTTTATTCTGAAATCCATGCTGTGTTCTTCTTCTTTTAATTACTTGGTCAACTTCAGATGTTTTCTTTTCCTCCTGATGCACACACATGTGTGTGTTTATATGTGTGTTTGTGTGGTTATTAGTGTTTGTGTGGTTATTAGATCAGTGGAAAATAATTAGTGGAAATAATAATTAGTGGGAAATAATTAGTGGAAATAATTAATGGAAAATAAGTAGTGGAAATAATTATTAGTGGAACAATAATTAGTGGAATTAGTGGACATAATTTAACTAGTGGAAAAAATAATCAGTGGAAAACATATTCCACTAATCTCACAAACAAGTGATAAAGTGAAAATAGCACTGGCCTGGGAGTCTAACAATAAGTGTAAGAGACGTGTTAATTTACGTCTCACGTCACATGTTTGGGCAGCAGACTCACCTGCCATCATCACGATTAACAACTTTATTAACCACAAGAAAACAATGGTAATATAAAATACCCTCCCCTTGTTGAATGCCGACCATGAGTTGAGCTCTGTGCTGAGCCCAATGAATACATGATTTATGAGCCTAACTGTAACCTTCTTATTGCCTCCATATCACAATTGGCTAAAACCCACCGTCTTAGATGTCTGCAACAGCCTGGGCCACACAGAAGGCAGGATTTGAATCTAGGTCAGACAGAGTCAACGGCCCTGTGCTTTTCACTGATCAATGTTGCTTCCCTAAACCACGTCGCCCAGCGTAAAAAAAAGAGGTGAGAGAGCCTGCCTCCAAAGCATTTGTGAGGATTACACATGATATAATAAAGTAGCCATCCCAGGATCCAGAACATAGTAGGTTTCAGTAAATATCTGTTGAGAGGAAATTCCCACCTGTGGGACATACCTTTTAAGTGTGTACTATATATGTATTAATGGACCTCACCAGGTTGGAAATTCCATGAAGACAGCAATACTTAGAATTTCCAACAGCAAATGGAATGGCGATACTTGAGATATAAGCCAATACGTGGGATATAACAGATAGAGGCAGTAGATATACAGTCCATTCGTTCAACAAACATTCACCAAACACTATGTGTCAGGCAATATTTTCAGCTCTGGGGAAATCATGAGTTACCTACACGTCATAAAGAGAAAGACTGTTATAGGGTTCAGAAACCATATGGTAAGGGCTAAAAAGGTGAGGAATAAATGACATATTGGCTTCACAAACTTATTTTTTTATAATAAAACTGCCAAGCTATAATTTACAACATCATTAAAAAAATCTCCTATCATGTAATTGTTTTCCAAGAGAACAGTTATGGAAATAATCTTTTTCAAATGGACTTCCACCTATTTAGTAGATAGTCTGACTATTACACTTAGCTATTACACTTAGCTTTGTCGGGTCTTCTCTTGCCTCATTTTCTCTGCTCAATAGTTACCCAATGAAAATAAATAATTCACCTAAACTGTCACAGACTGAAATTCAGGATCTTGGCTCACTCCAGACACGAATTTAAGTAGTAACAGCATAATTACCTGCTAATTGTTCTGTGATTACATTTACCTCTAGCTGTCACAACTTTAAAACGTATCCTAATTGCACCTCAAATAATAGCATTCTTCTATCACACTATCTTCAGCTTAACTGCAGTGCAGAGTAAAGGCATTTAGTTTCTTTGAAACATGATCATCTCATTCTGGACATTAAAGAATTTTAAAGAGATGTAGTTGTTAATGAGGAAAGTTCATGCTATTTGCACTTGTCCAAAAGGGAGATTTATCAGAAGGCACAAGTAATGTGTTACATAAAAAGATCAAAATTACATATCTAATTGCAAGCTTGTTTTGATTTTTTTTTTTTGTATAAAGCCTAACTGGCAAGTGAAATCTTTTTAGAGTAATGGTAATCAGGACAGCATGGATCACTGACAAGCACTACTAATATTGTTTATAACTGTCCACACACCGATGCCTTTTTAATGAGACGGCTTTTAGCCCAAGGGAGAAGGATTTAGTTAACCAAATGGAGGAACAGAGACTACCAAGTATTTCCTTAGACTATTTTACCTCTCTCTCTATTTCTCTGTTTTAATTTTAAGAAAAAGAGTTAGCAGATGCTTTATTCTGGTGGTCAGCCTGTTCATAAGCTCTGACTGTCCTTTAGTCCTATGCTCTGCTCAGCTGAAGTCAGTGGTCCTACTTCTCCCAGTCACTGAGATGATCCTGAACTGGAAAAAGAATCCATTTGAACCCATCCTTGCCCCTGTGGGTGCGTATGAGACACCTTTGGGGCCTGAAATGAAATTTCAGTACCCACAAATCACCATGTCTAACTCCTCCCCGTAGCCCTGGTTTCTTGAGAAGGAACCTGAGTTAACTAGTCTTTTTGAAAGATCTCATCTCTTCCAAACAGAAGGTGGGTGGGAGATTGGTCTATTTTGAGACCAGCGTGTTAAAGCAGTTGTGGTCACACCTCAGGCAAAGCTTTGTGGTGGTAGCTGATATTAGCAACAAATGCTTGAGAAATGTTAATATAGGACTAAAATTTGGGACTGCGTGATTATTTTGTTGCCTCTCTTTTCAACTTCCTCTAATGCCAACCTAGTGGTATATACATATATAAAGGCTATAATTTATTACAAAAGGTAAGGCAATGAGTAGCATAGGAGCTACGTGCAGGAATTTTGGAGTCAAACAGCTGTGGGTTCAAATGATCATAACCATTTGCTTCTACTCTTTTGAAACTCAATTTCTGGATATGAACATGTGGAGAATAGAAGCAATAACACATAGTGGTACTGTAAGGACTGAATGGGATAATGTAAAGTGCCTAGAATAGTGCCTGGCACATAGAAAGCTCCAGTATTATAATATTATTATTAAACTTGCGTCATGCTCTGAATGCCTACTGTCAAGACAGTTTTTCTCTAATTTCTGAATCCTATCTTTGGCACATCTACAACTTTTGCTAAAATGTGAATACATTTTACTACACTGTATATAATGTGCATGTGTGTGTGTGTGTGTGATTTATTTAAAATGTTCAACTGCTCAATCTGACCCCAGGTGTTCCCATTTTCCACGTGTTCATAACCCCTGTATCCTTTAAATGATGATTTCTGTTTCTTTGTCTTATTGACAGATGTATCAACTTTATTTGCCAAAAAATATTAGTATTGGTGAACCTGCACTTTGCAGCTTTGTAATCTGATTATTATATATAAGTGAGGCAATATATTCCAAAGTTCTAGTTCTTATCTTACCTTAGTTAACTGCTTGATTAAGATAAAATTTATATATCTAAAATTCACACATTATATGTGTACATATACATAGTAAATTTATTTTCAGTAAATTTATACATGGCCATTATCCAGTTTTATAACATTTCCATCACCCCAGAAAGTTCTTTCATGTCTTATTTGAATGTCAATCCCCACACCCACCCCAACCTCAAGCAATCAGTGGTGTGCTTTATATCTTTATAGTTTTGCCTTTTCTGAAATTGCGTGTAAATAGAATTGCACAGTATGTAGTTTTTTTGTGTCTGATTTCTTTCATTTGTCATGCTTTTGAGGCTTAGTTATATTGTTGTGTATATTTGTGGGTAGTTCCTTTGAATTGCCAAGTCATACTCCATTGTATGGATGCACTTCATTTTGTTTATCCATTTAACTATTGATGGACATTTGGATTTTTTCCAGTTTGAAATTAATATAAATAACGTTGTTATAAACATTTGCTCCTCTACCCTTTTTATGTGAATGAATCTTTTGGAATGTAACAAATTTAGCTTCTGTTCTCGGAGAAATATAAATGTGTGCCTTGTCAGAAAAACATGGATTCAGTTTCAAGTTTCACAGGCTCCTTGAACCCTGAATGTCAGCTATGGTTCCCTGGATCCCAAACTGAAATCTTATTCCTAAGAACATGCATATCATTAATTTGAGATTCAGACAAACATTCTTGTTTCCCTATATAAAATTATAATTATCTTGTGTTTTAGAGAAAATGGAGCAATTGGCCTCCGAGGAACTGAAGTCATTTATCAAGTTAATCATGATAAATCACACATAAGCAGAGTGGCCTGAGGACAAGAAAGAACTGTGAGCTGTTGTGACATCTGCTCTGTTGGCAGTGGCAGACAAGGCACTAGAAATCTATACCCCAGGAAGTGCGTAATGTGGTGAAACAGCAAGATGTGTCAATGTAATGACTTGACCTCAAGTCCTGAATCCCTAAAAAAGACAGACAAGAAGTGACACACATCATCAACAATGGGTCATCACTGTTTGAATACATGTCCGTGCTGCATGCTAACAGCTGTGACGGAGACAAAGAAGTGTCAAAAGCAGTGCCTGCCCACAAGGAACTTGGAGTTCACTGGTGCCCATAAATTACACAACTCTTCTTACTGAGCTGTCAAAAATAGTGTCTAAGTGCCAATTTCAACATCATGGAGTCATTTTAAATTCACTTTCTGTAAGGAGCTGAGTTGCTTCTAAAAATATGACAGAATTATGTGGATGTGGTACCGAACACAGATTAAGCATCTAATTCGTTATGGCTGTTAGGACTTGTCCCATTCCATTACAACCCTGATAAAATAGCTGAGGAATCTGGTGTATAAATAAATAACGGCAAAGAATTGATTAATGTTGTAGTGGAGGCATAAACAACATGCTTTCCAAGCACAAAGAAGGAAACAGGTGTCATAATTCTGGCTGGGGAGGAGAGGGATGCTGATGAAGTACTGAAAGAAAAGACAAGATGATCTGGGTTTTGGAAGATGATCCAAAGTTGGCAGTGCGGATCAGAAATAAAGATTAAACAGAGAGCATTTTAGGCAGAGGGAAAGTGTGCAGCAAGAGATGACACATGGAATATTCAAGGAGCAGGGAGTTTTCAATGTGGCTAGAATGGATGTAGCAAAATAAGCAGGGTGGAGTTTAGGCCATCTCAGAGTCTTAGCAGTCTGGAAAAGCAGGCAGAGGGGACAGTCCAGGGAAGCTGATCCCTGGCCACGCCCTAGGTCATTGTTTTTTAGGGAGGTGTTACTGTATATATTTGCGTGATATTTCCTGCTGCAGAAAACACCTCATTTAGAATTACCTCATTTGTTCCTCAACGCTACCTGAAGATGGAGGTGGCTTAGGCATACTTGATCTCATTTTTAACCAGGAAACCTTTCCAGAGAGGTTAATTGATTTTCCTAAATCATACAGGCAGGTAGTTGTCTGATTTAAAGTTAGGACTACTAATTGTAAATGTGATTTTTTTTTTTTTTTAAATTGCCCTCAGTCTCTGAAGTCAGACTGAAAGTCTTTGAAGTCTTACTGTGGAGAAAGTAAAAATTTCCAACAATCGTAGTGATAACGACGACGATGATATTAATTCCCAAGATTATTTATTTGGTTATTTATTCTCAAATATGTTAGATTCTATATTGTATCAATCCATATTTCAGGTGGAATAAGTGAGTTTTTGGTCTGAAATGAGAGTGAACCTCAGGCCAGGTACATTACTAAACAATGAGCATAAGAAGATGAGGCATCTTGAGCCATCTTTCGGAATGGCCATACTGTTAAACCAGATTGTCATGCAAACTGAATACATGTCTTATTCTACAACATTCCCCCAAGTTCAATTTGTTCGTCAACATCAAAGGGTCAACGGAAATTAAAAGTATCAGTTAAAAATCTCTCTCCACCTCTCTCTCTCTCTCTCTCTCTCACACACACACACACACCCCCCAAACTAAAGAGCACTAAAATACCGTACACTCTCCTTTGCTAGAAAACTGCTCTTCAGCATCTTGAGGTCTGAATCACCATGTAGTTAGGTGGCAATTACACATGGAGATGTGTTGGTCAGTCGTAGCCTCTGGGTTCCCTCTGCAGACTGTCTCTTTGCAGGAACAGCTAACACTGCCTAATGGGCTGTGTCCTGTGAAAGCTGCCCTGCCTCCCTTCGCTGTCTCCCTGTGACCATGCATGTTCTAGTGCATTTGTCAAACTGAAAGAAGATGGGGCATATTGACAAAGGGAACTTGTATTCTTTTTTTTCTTCCAAAGGATAGAAGTCACTGAAACACTTACGAGTGAATAGGAAAATATAATAAAATGTTTTATAAACTAAGAAGTTCTAGCAAATTTAAGCCTCCACTTTTACTACTACTCTGAATAATATTAGAACTTAAGGAAGGATTCCAAATATCTTGAGGGCTCTTAGAGTGGTTTATTTCATCATCTCTTCCAATTCATCATCTGAAGACACATGACATGAAAGAATAAAAATACCCTTTGAGGCGTTTGCTTAGCAATTTCATCATCTAACATTCATTTAACTGTTCTTTTGAACCCAGCATCATGCTAAGTGTTTAGAATATTGAATAAGAAAGAGTTCTCTATTTTTAAGGTTTTCACTGTGGTGGATGGTGTGGGGAGAGAAACAAATAAACGAGTAATTGCCGTGAAGTGTGTGAAAGTCTATGGTAGGGTTATCATTGGCTACAAAGATCACAGCTCTACAGGGTATTTAGGAAAACTCCATGCAAATGGAGAAAGCTTGAACTTTGAAGAATCAGTTGGAATTAGAGACCTAGGGAATATGAACTTATAAAAGGAATTTCCAGAGAGTGAATCAACTAACACAGTAAGCATTTTCCCTGGGTTCAGGTAAATGGCTGAAGCAAAAGGTCCACAATAGATAGGCTGTGAGGAGTACTAAAGAGGAGACTACAAAAGGAGATTTTTATACAAACTCATGAATTAGAAACTGTAATTCACTCAGTCATTCAACGTACTTTTCTTAAGCTTCTTGTCTATTAGCTCCTAGAGGTAGAATGAGATTAAAATAGACATGGTCCATGCCTTCTTGGAGGATAAGAAACTGTCTAGTGGAGGAGGCAGACAATTCAAAATAATCACACAAATAAATACGCAAATAATGCAATTTTATAAGCATGAGTAAGACAATTTTAGAGTTCTATGTGAAACTTTTTCAGTCTTTGGCTCTTAGAGAGTCGTCAAAGGATCAGGAACATGAGAGAGAAATGGTCAAATGTTCTTCAAGATTAGTTTTGGTTTTTTTTTAAACCACAGATGATGAAGTGGAGTCATCAGGATTGAACTTAGTTTAAGCTGTCTTCACCTTAGCTGACCTTTCAATATCAGCAGCAGAGAGATGAAGAGACCTGACAATTTTAGTAGAACTCTCCGAAGGAAATGCAAGTCAACTGTACATGAGGGACAAGTGAGAAGAAGGGATTTCCTGAGCTTATACCAACATTGACAGAAGCAAAATGCATCCGTGCTTTCCTTGCACAAAGTCCAAAAGAAGATTGTGGAATCTTGAAAGAGGAACTCAATTCAGTTTTCTCCCTCAGAGTAGAAAGATACAAAAGTGCATCCTTGGATAACTGATACATTTTACAAAATTTAGTTCAATTTTTAAACATAGACTAGGAAGCTCTCAACAAAGTTAGCATTTCTGGTCCAATTTAATCTAATATTTTCCCAATTAGGTGATAAGTGAGTCGTTCACAGTGCTTCTGAAGACCCGCTCTTCATTTATTTGTGTATCAAAACATTCAAAGAGCAACTACAATATATCAGGCACTACAATAGGCATTTTGTAACAATAGTGGAAAGCAGAAGGAGTCCCTATCCTTACCTGGTATATACAGCCTAGTAGGGAAGGCAGACATTAAACATATTATGACAATGTGCCTACAAATTATGGTGAGATAGGATGTCAGGTACTGAAGGATAAGGTGGTATGGAGGGAAAATACAGGCTCGATGAAAGTTTACATCAGGTGCAAAATACTTAATGAAGCTTGAAGTGTCTACAACGTTAAGAATAGGTTGGAAAAGCTGTCATGCAGATGAATAAGAATAGCTTTAAACACTCTAATGGCTTCCATATCGAGGAGAAAAAGATATTCCCTGATGTCCATAAGAAAGCAGAACCATGACCATTATTAGAAATTGAAAGAGTGGCAGATTCAGACCAGTATAAGGAATAATTTTCTAACGATCAAAACCGTCTGATAATAGAAAAGTCTAAGTCTGGATGGATAGAGCTCAAACTGGAAGAAGAATTCTCTAAAATTGGTTCCGCATGCCTAGATTCAGACAGGGGTCAGACAATCCACAAATATGAACTCAGATAGGTGGGGGAAAAAATAAGGAAGAGTGACCAATTGGGGAGAAAACACAGTGTATAAAGCATTCATTTTTTATATTGCATTAATTCTGCACTTATAAGTTGTTTATGCACAGAGAATAATTTTAAGGTGCTAGAAGACTTTAGTCTGGTGTACTGGCCCTTCAGCAGTGAGCTTGTGACCCTTATTAGGTTATGTGAAGTGTAAAAAGGCAGCTAAAATAGAGGATCTAAAGTTGTTATTTTTCCTTCATACCCTGATATCCAACAGTTTTGTAATTCCCTGATAAAATTTCAGAATCTTGAGAAGTACATTGTTAAGCACGGGCAATTTCCTAGAATCCTTCAAATCACGCCCTGTCTGTAACCACCACTGTGGATACAAGGGTCCAGAATACTCACCAGCTGTAATCCCCAAGTGTCTGAGCTAATTACATCTCATTACTACAGCTTGAGTTTCCCCATCTGCAATTTGGGAAACTGCTTTAGCAGAGAAAAGTAGCCAAGGTCCTGAAAGTTAGATGTCTTGCTAAATGAGCCAGAGCTCTTGTCTGGGCACAAAGAAGGTGTGGGGAAGACAAGGCATTTTGTCCTCATATCTCAATGATCCCCTGTATCACCACTGCTCCCTTGCTCCTATTGTCAGATACCACTCTAGTGACTTCTCTCTGACTTGTCCTTATAATTTTCAGGGGTCTAGACAGAAACTTGCATGACCCCCTCCCTAGCTGATTGGTTCACAAATGATTACCTGATACAAATTAGGTCAACCATAATATTCTGACTTCCTTCAACCACCTTGCTGTAGAACTGAACATAAGCTGGGCCAATAATTTCCTCCCTGTGCTGATTGGATGTGGGAAAAAGAGGCTGAAGTTATACTAGAATGCTTGGGGGCTGTGTTTTCCATCATACTACAAAAGAAAACAAAAAGCAACCCTGTCATGAAGAGAAAGTAAGATGTATAAAACTGCTCTGCAGAGAGAAGCCAAGGTACAAAATGGAGAGCTCCCAAAATGCCAAGCTCTCCGTAACATTTGCCCCCGTGGCTGAGCCCACCCCTCCTGACATGGGTTCCTGGTTTTGTGAGATTATTTCGGCATTCTCTCCATGAACCTTCCTTTTCCATGTAAGCTCCCTACTTTTATTACCCAATTTACAATGCCCTAATAAACAAATCAATATTATCTTCTTCAGAATTTATTTTTCTAAAATATGTATTGGCATGATTCTCTTTTTCTTCTTCCTTTTTTAATGGAGAACTCAAACCAAAGAGAAAAACATAACGTCCAGGATAACCAAATGACACACAGCAATTAGCTCTTGTCATTAGAAGCATTCTACTAAGTGATACGTTTTGCCAACCCTCATTCCAGTCCCTGTGAAGCCACTGGCTGCCCTTGAGTCACCCATTAGTCTGTGCTTCTCCAAGGTCACCACCTGGATGAGTCAGAGTCCTTGATGGGATAC
The DNA here is from genome assembly GCA_031878705.1 of Tapirus indicus. NCBI lineage: Eukaryota > Metazoa > Chordata > Mammalia > Perissodactyla > Tapiridae > Tapirus > Tapirus indicus. The sequence goes on along the minus strand of CM062927.1, from coordinate 21,669,199 downwards.
CTAAGAGACATGGAAAATGTAATTAACAAAGGACTACAGGACCTCTTGTCCTTCTATTCCTTGCACCATGTGGGCAATTGCCACTTAGTGACATCTGGGTAGATGTTATAGGAACAGATGGAGAACTCAGGGGAAGTGTGGGGTCCTGGAGAGAGCAAGGACTCCAAAGACAGAGAGACCAAGGTTCAAACCTGGACTTTGCCACTCTCGCTTGAGACAAGGCTTTAGTTTCTTTGAACCTCAACTACTGTAACTATTAAGTGCAGCAATTAAGTGATTAATACATAAAGCACTTTAACATTCAAATGAGAACATATACCTGAAGTGCCTTGCACACAGTAAAGATGTGATTAAAGTGTTATTCCCTTCCCTATTGGATCTGTCTTCCGGGACAGCCTAACCAGGAAATTAGAGGAGGTGGGGAGGAGGAAAGAGATAAAGGAGAGGGTTGCGTAAACTCATTTTATCATTAGTCCCAAGTTATCTGGCCAAAAGCCAAGGCAAGGATAATTGCATTTCAAAGGCATGCATGCTCCCAGCTGTAGCTAGTACCCTTTATCTTTCTGTTTCCAAGATAACTTTCCTCAGGGTGTTTTAAGAATAAGTGACAGCTTTCCTGCAATACTTTCCTCCCACAAACTAGAGACCCATCCTCAAGTCCCTTTAGGGTTGAGGGTGGTCAATCAAATAAGTACCAGGTACCAACTATCCTTTTTAATGACACATAGGAGAATTGGTACACGAGAAGGAAAAGATTAAGGATAATAATGACAAATCATATTTATTGAGCACTTATGGTATCCCAATCACTTTCTGAGCAACTTCTATCAATATGATATTTTGAAAAGAAACTTTCTCAGAAAAATACCTGGGGATATCACCTTACATTTGTTAAAAGCAGCAGGTACAAGACAAAGTTAGCAAGATTTTTAAAGGTCAGCAGGAATTGTGATAGGTACAGGGAATAGAGAGTTGAATAAAGCAGAGTTTCTGATGTCAAAAATAAAGAGGAGAGAATTGTAAAACCATGATCATAAAATAATAATTGGAGCAGCTGTTTATTATGCAAATGTATATCATAAACTATTTGGAATGTTTTCCATATTTCCCGGTTTTACTGAAGAATAAATTGAGAAGCAGAGAGTATACTATATGGACCAACTCACTCTTTTTTGAGTCCTCTATGCATAATTAATACCATTTTAGACATAGATATATATAGATATATCACTACAATGCTAGGCATAGGTATACCATTAAGGATTTAAATATCCTGTTCTTCTAACTGCCTACCGGGCAGTCAGTTCTTCAACCCCTGATAATTCCTTCACAAATCTTTGCCGAATTTCCAGTAGGATCTGAGGAGACTAAGGTGAATAAAACCCTGACAAAGTCTCTGAAGAGCTTACCCAGGAATGCTCGTGGAGCAATCAAACTACTGGAATAAGGATATCTGGAAAGGTAGAAAAAAACCACACTAAACTTAAAAAAAAAAAAAAAAACAGCTACAAAAGGCACAGGTCCATACCAAAATGCTAAACTGTGTTAGGGCCTGCGTCTCTCAAAAATGTTAATTTGATTTTGTGGGTGAACTATCCTTCTGGGGTTAGTTTCTTTATGGGTAAAGCTATGTGATATAGTTCTGTATTTGTTTCATATGTTGAAAAATATTTTACAATGTATTATTTTATTTTGCGCTCTTCCTCTGTAATTGCTCTGCTAGTCAGTAATCTTGGTTTTTGCCAATGTTGTTAGACTCTGGGGAATGGGATATAGTTTCATTTAGCAGCAGCTCCAAAGAGCCTGAAGAGCCCTGATCCAGGTGAGGTTTTGCTGGACACATTTGGAATAGTGATAGTGGAAGATGGCAAGGGACAAAATTTTAAAGCAATCAGTAGGTATAAGCCAACTAAGAATAGGTTAAAAAAAATAATAAAGTGCCTGAATAGCTCATTTTGCAATGTGAAGCAACTTAAAAATCAGCTATATTGCTTACAAAATAGTTTTTTTTTTTTTCTTCTCTCAAAGACTGAATTGCTTACTACCCATATCAGAATTATCTGAGCTGTTGGTTAAAAGGCAGACTCAGAGGACTGGAAGCTATGAAGTTGCAATACATGATATCCACGTGAATGAAATGTTAAGGAGATCAGGGCAGTCCCAATAGTTATTTGTTTTGTTTAATATTGTATTCCAGTTCCTAGCACAATGCCTAGCACCTTACAGATGAAGGAAGGAAGGGGGAAGGAAGGAAGGAAGAGAGAGAGGGAGGGAGTGTGGGAGGGAAAGGAGCACAGGGCAGAGGAGGGCTAGGGGAGGGGAGGGAAGGGGAGGGGAGAGAGGGGAAGGGAAGGGAAGGGAAAAAACTTCCACAATATCAAAATCTATATTCTTTTTGTCATTTTTTCTTTTCATATTTCAAGTTTTCATGTTCAAATTTTCAACTGAACATGTGTGAGGGTTGTGTGTGTGTGTGTGTGTGTGTGCGTGTTTGGGGGAAGATCTGGAAAGGGGTTACCTCTGTGGTAATAAAAGGTGAGAGATGATCCCCCTTCAGGTTGCTTGTGTTTTTGCATTTGTTCGATGCTCACAGTGAGAAATCATCTGGACATTCACCTTCAAGAGCACAGCTCCAAGGATGTTTGTGCCAAAGATCAAGCGTCCATAACACCCTCTACATCCTCTTTTGTGAAATCAGTCATGCTATTGATTATTCATATAATTTTTATATTTATCACTGTACTATAAGTATTAGATGAGAAAGGACCTAGTAGATTACTAGGTGACAGCAGGTACACACAAGATAGAAAGCATTATATGTTTATGTGAAAGGCCAGTGTCTGAAGCATCACTACTGTACTGAAATGATTTGATATCCACTCCGTTTATTTTTGCATATCATTATCTTGTGAACTGTCGATTCTTGCCTGAAGTTCAGAGTGAGGTGAAAGGACTGTCACAAGGGGATGCTGGTGGATTCTAATGTAGAAGACATGTGAAAGAGAGAAAGAGTTTTATGGAGAAAAAAATGATGGATGGGAGGAAGGAATTAAAATATACTCAGAGCTATTAAAAATAAAATTCTAAAGTGAGATAATAAAGAAATGGGGGGAAATCTTACCTCCTAGATACTGATTGAAAGAGACAGGTTTTTCAATGGATGTCTTGGGTCTGCCTCTCTGCTGGTGTCGCTTTTGCTATTGTTTTTTTGTCATCGGTCTTTTTGAGGTAATTGTGGTAAATGTTGTGTTTTTTGCTCTACAGTCCTCTCCCTTATGTGATACTTCTTTATGCCTTAATGCCTTTCTTTTTTTTTTTTTTTTTTTTTGGCTAAGCATTTCCTGAGTTCATACTTAGAGCTCCTTTGTGCTTTATGCCATCCTGTAGACCTTTCTGTTATCACACAGATATTGTATAATTCTCCTTGTAATTAGCAACTTGATTTTGCAGCCAGTTGTTATCTAGGTTCTGTGTAATCTTGGCAACTTTACCATTGATGACTCACGCTGTGCATTGGGAAGTACAATGGTGCCAGAATTCCATGAATATTCTCATATAAATAAGAGCTTTCAAACTCATTACCAGTGTGCACACAAAAACATACTCAATATTTTCAGGAGAAAGGTTAAACCACAGCCGAGGTTAAGCCACTTCCAGTTAGCACCATGGTGCTGCATCGGAGCACATGCCAGGAGAGCTTCTTGTGATTCTCCTGAAAACTGGCCTTTCTTATTTTGGCCTGAAGCACCAATAAATAAAAAGAAGGGAGGAGAGGAGAAAGTTAAAAGCAAAGCAAGTCTAAAGCCAATCTATATATTGTAATTGCTCGTTAAGAGAAGTGTGCTTTAATGGTGATTGGGAGAGGATTGGGATGCTCCAATATTGAGACTTAAAATGTAATGACATTTGCAGAATTCTATTCCTGAGAATTGACCTTCAACATCGTTTTATCTATTTAGTTCTTGGCCAAACTTTCAACAGATTGTTCATTCATTTATGCCATTTCTTACTTGACATCTCTTAGGTTTGTAGACAAAAGAAGACAATATGGGGCAAATACTCTTCATGACCTTTATCCCTCTACCCTATTCTGAACCAATCTTCCCCATCTATGAAAAGCTATTTATTAGCCATTCACCTGGCTAATCAAGGAATTTCCTTTGCTTCTTTTCTTTCCTTTACATGTCACATCCAAGACATCCACAAGTCTTACCCATACTCTATTACTGCTTCCTGATTCCAAGATGCTATACTCGGTCATTTGGACCATGAAAGTTTCCTAAGTGGTCTCTTACATCCGTTCTCATTGTTATTATATTCCATTATTCACACAAAAGCCAAAATAAGCTTTTTTTAAAAAAAAACCAAGTCGTGATTCTCCTCTGCTTAAAACTCTTCAATGGTTTTCCCAATAAACTAGGATAAAATCCAAATTCCTTTCTTTGGTTTTCAGATACAGCCTCTATCACTTTTTCTGTTAATATCATACCTCTCCTTTAGCCATTACTCTTTAAGTTACACTCACATTATTCTCTTCGTCAAACACACCAAGCTTCCCTTTAACCTACGGCCTTTGCAATAACTATTCCCTTTGCTGGAATTCTCTTTATTTAAAATTGGTATAATTGAGCCCTTTTAAAGATCTCTGCTTAGACGGTAGCTTTTTAAAGAGCTTCTCTTGGCTATCCCAATTAAAATAGCTCATTTGGCCATCCTTGTCACTTTATTTACTGCATAGGATATCTTCACACTAGTAAACAAAGAAGGAAATAATATATATTTATTTTGTTGCCAGTCTATCCTTTCTAGATTGTAAGCTCCGTGGGGTAAATACCATGAGTATCCTCTTTGTGCTGAATCCATAGGATCTACAATATGTCCTGTCTCCTAATAGGATCTCATGAAATATGTGTTGAACAGATATGTATTCACCAGGTATTATTCCATGTTAAGCTCTATGTTAGGTGTCAGGCATTGAATGCTGAGCTAAACAGATATAGTCTCTTTCTTTCATGAGGGTGGCTTCCAGAAGGGAAAACTCACGTTATTTAAACATTCATACAAATAGATAATTACAAATTAATAAGAAAGAAAAATATTGGCAGCATATAACCAGGGGAATCAGGAAGAGCTTTCTCAAGGAAACAATAGTGGCACTAGGATCCAATAGCTGAATATAACTTAACTAGGAGAAAGGTTGGTCAGTATCCTAGGCATCCAGGGGAGATTAAATCATGTATAAAAACCGTGAAGCAGAGGAGATAATGGTCAAGTTGAGGAATTAAGTGCAGACCTCTGGGGTTTGAACCCAGAGGAGAATGGGGAGAGAAGTCCTAGATGAGAGCATAAAGGGGTCTAGGGCCCTGTGAGCTGGACAATGACTTGAGGCTTATCTTGAAAGCATTAGAGAAATGGGGATTACTGTCCTCTCTCTTTGCTATATGTCTGGTTCTTGGGAATCAAAGTGATAAAGCACTTATTCGCATATAAAATGGGAATAATTAAAATGTGCAGAGTGTATGGTGGTGTTTTTAAAGTGTGGTGTTTTAAAGTGTTTTTAAAGAGGTGGAAATGAATTAAGTATACCTTGGGTTTTCAGGCAAGACTTGAGAGAGAAGAGGAGTCCTAAGTAAAGTTTTGGTGGACACATAGGAATGTATTTGAAAGAATAAGGATGAGGGAGAGTCACTCTAGGTGAGGAAAAGTTTTCCTGAAAGCAAAGTCTTGTGTTCTGGCTACCGGTAGTAGTTTGGAATTGGTGAAGAATAAAGTATGAGCCAAAGGTGCCAAAAGATGATAGTGCAAGAATAGCAAGTGTTGAATAATGCAAGGCTTAGTGTGAATTGCTGAAGAATTTGGATTTCACCCTGGTCACTGGTTCTCAAATTTTTCCATTCAAACATTTCTAATAGAAGGTGAGTGAAAATGCATACTGTCAGGGGACTAGAGATATAGACCATTAAGCCACCAATAAGGTTATTTGTTTTTCAAAATGTCCTATTTCAGCTTAAAAATTTGTGTGAATGTTGTATTCCAACCATGATTAGTTGGTTTTCTTATAGAAGATATATAGTGTCCTCATGTTTGGAAAAATCAGTCCCATGCTTATCCTGTGCTATTGCATATCCCTGGGAGAGAACTTTGTACCCCTAGTGTTTGGGGCCTTGAGTTAAAGAGACAGCTAACAAACAGATTGTCATTGGGGACTTTAGAATACGAGAGTGGCATGATCAGATTTGTGATTTAAAAAAACTTCTTTAGCAGAGAATGTGGAGGCTGGTTAGAGGGGATAAATAAATAAGCACTCAATAAACATTTGTTGAATTGCTCTGTTAACTCTCACCAAAGCTAAGTTTATACAATCACATGCAATCACATTTGTATGGCTTATCCAGGTTCAAATACTTCTTCTTGAGGAATAAACATAGGGTTTTGACCTAAATCATCTGGAATCACAGCCTGTGTTAATCAAATTCACCACAGGCTCGCTTATTTCCCGCTCGACCACACCAGGCAGGACAAAAATTACTATCAACCACATCTTTGACCTAGTAAATAACAACAGCTTAACACAGCTAAAGTAAAAGTTATCCAATGAAGTCATTTTTTTTTTTTTAGCATTCACTTGGGAATAGAGTTATGAAATTATTTTGAAGATGGGGAAAATTTTTCCAATGTGCAAAAATTTTCCGAGTATGCAAGATCTCACAGAAGCTAAGGACTAAGACTCTGACAGGGTTAAGGGTGGCTATGGGAGGGAGATACCAGCTCACCAACCAACCAAGAGGCCTTGTCACTTGTAGCATTTTTTTTTTTTTTCTTACTCCTAGGACTCTTTTCTCCAAAGTGATTTCCTTGATAATCTCTTAAAAAGCACTCAGTTGGCTCTGAAGTGAATGATGTTTAAGAATGCTTGATGCAAACCACCTGGAGTCAGATGGGGATAATCTTTCCCAGGTGCGGAGGAAGCAAAACAAGGCTTTATGGGAGAGATGCCTGGGATTCCTTGAGGTGGAGGTGGGAAGAGTTAGAAAGCATTTGTGTTCTGCAAAAAGTGTGGTGGATATTGTGGCCTAGCTGACAGGGCAGGCAATACTAGGAGCTCTGTGTGGCTTCCCCAGGTATTTTACGAAATACTGAGAGAAGGAGATAACCTGGCGGGGGATGGCGAAGACCAAGCTTTCTTATAGTATCTTAGACAGAATCTTCCCTCTACCGTTTTCTCTGTGAGGCTGGCTACTTAACCCTTTGAGTGTTTGAATGTGTATATTTAACATACATTATATTATCTACCTTCCAGGAATGTTGTAAGGTAATCTAAGAGAAAGTGCCTAGTGTCTAAGAAGTTTTATGTGACTGAGACGATCTTAACATTCCCCTGAGATTGACTAAACTTTAGACAGGCTTTTTCATGACTATAGGTCCCTGACCTCCCTTTTCTTCGAGCATTTACTTTAGAAAACTTCCAATTGTAAAGTCTTTCTCTGCCCCTGTGAAATATAAATCTTCTCCCAGCTTCTTGCCAGTTTTACAACCCAGAAATGTCATTCACAAGGACCTGGGAGCCATTCCTTGAAATATAATCATCGAGGAAGATACTGCCCCTATCCCCTAGTTTCCATGGGAGGGAAGGAGCCTAACTTCCATAAGTGGAAATCAGTAAACACAGATCGACCAACCTCTCCTCCAACATCCTGCAGTACTTTTCCACTGGATCATGCAGGGTTTAAAAGCCCTCCTCCTTTTGTTTCAGCAGAGTTGGGTTCAGTCTCCCTTCCCTATTGCAATAGTCTTGAATAAAGTCTTTCTTATCTGTGTCCGGTGTGACTTTTCTTTGACAAATGCACAGCCGTTCCTTCTATTTCAAAGACACTGACAATTCTATGTAACATTTCCTTTAATAATGTTACTTGAGAGGTCAATGGATTTTTATTCATTTCTTAATGATGCACAAAGTTGCAAGCAATATTAAAGCAAAGTATTAATCAGAATCAGACATAGTGCTAGTAAAAGCAAAGTGGGCTGTTGGAGACATCTGGGCAGTTAGGCAAGCAGCAATTTCATGAACAATACTTCCTACTGAGTTCTTTCAGTGACAGTGAATGTAAGATAACCAACTTAATATCTCCTAATGAAAAAGAAAGGGAAGAATAAACATTTTCTTAATATGTGTGTGCATGGAAATATGATGAATATAGTTGGATTAACATTTTCTCCCCTGAGTCCCAAAAGAAACAGTTTGGACATGCTTTTTTAAGCTTCACTTGGGTTATCTACTTATTTCCCGTTATTGTAAGATGTTTCGGGCAGTTAGGGTGGCAGAGTAGGTGAGGGGCAAGGATGCTTCCCTTAGCATAATAAAGCAGGATTAAAGATGATTAGCTTCTTCAAAATTTAGTGGTATTAGAAGCCACATTGATTTCTCATACAGACTCAACAGAAGTTCAGGAAGAAAATTATTTCTCATTTTGGCAAGATATGATTTTAGGTACTATAGGAAATAAACAGCTTCAGCCTCAAGCTCCCCTGTACCACATTCTTCCCTTGACGCATGACATTCCCACTACTACCACTATCCCTAGGAAAATAATTTACCATTTAATTTCCATGGCAAGAACTAAATCTACCCTTCCTTTGCAGCAGCAGCAATAACTAGACAGATCCAAACCCCCTGATAAGCCATTAATACTTCAGGCTTTGAAACTGGAAAGATATATGACAAGACCGATCATTTCTATAGATTGGTTGGGATATTGTAAAAAATGGTTGGAAAAAGAATTTAGAAGAAGCGTTCTGTGGGAAGTGAAAAGGAATGGGTGAAATTAGGAAACAATGGGATATCCTTGTCAGATAGCCTAAAAAGTTCAGAATTGGATCAGGGTATAACACACATTTCCTCTAAACAAATTCATAAGGACAACTAGTTAAACATTTTGAAAGTACCTGCTTAAATTTTATCGAGCCCAGGATGTATATATATGTATTAGTTAAAGACACTATTAATATGAACTAGGGAAAGTGAGAACAACCTTCCTTAAGAATGAATTAAGCCGATATTCTGGATTTTTCTACCTTCAGAAGGGAACTGGATACCTTTCCTAGAAGGCAAAATAAAAGGAGTCTACCACCAAAATTACATGTGCATCACATTTAATTTTAATGTTGATTAATTCATTCACACTTTTATTCACGGGACCAATATTAGTGTTGCATAAGCATCTACTATGTAATAGGCACTGTTCTTGGTTCTGGACATAGCATCCATTAATGTAGCATAGTTTTTATCTTGCTCTCATGGAGTTTGTATTCTAGTAAGAAGTGGGGGGGTGGAGATGGATGGGGAGACAGACAATACACAAATTAACATGTAAATATAGTGAATGTCCCCTGGGATTAAGTGTTGCTGATTGGGGGAAATAGAAAGGTATCCAGAGTGGCTAGAGTAAATGAGCGAAGGAGATAGTTGTAGGAGATAAGGTCAAAATGTAGTGGGAGACCAGACACTTACAGGAAATTACAAGGGATTTTATTTTACCCAAGTAAGATAGGAAGTCATTGGAAGTTTTGTGCAGAGGAATTAACTGATTTGTGTTTTAGAATGCTCATTCTTGCTACGAGATTTAAAATAGACTTCCATTCAGAGGACAGAAAGTATTAGGGGAAGAAGTATTCAGATACCAAATAAACTTGGAGGGCAAAGCTGATATGATTTGGTGATGGATTAAATGTGAGGGTAATGAAAAGAGAGGAATCGGGTATGACTTCAAGTCTTATGGTTGAGAAACCTAAGAATCAAGTTGTTATTTACTGAGATAAGGAAACTGTGGGAAGAGTAGATTTGGGAGGATGTGAAATCAGGTGTTCAGCTTTCCGCAGGGATAGGCAGCTGGATACATTTGTTTTGAGGTTAGTGAAGGTATCCCCAAAGGGAAACATGCAGATATCCACCTATAGATAGTATTTAAAGTCATCATAATGGATGAGATCACCTAGACCCTAAGCCCTAGGGAGTGAGTATAGGGAGAGAAGAGAAGAGCTGTGATTTACAGGTTGATTAGGTGAAAGAAATCAGCAAAGGAGATAGTAGAGGGGGAAGTCAGAAGGGAGGAGGAGAACCAAGAGAAAGCGTATATTAGAGGATAATTGAAGAAGAGAGCTGGCCAACTATGTCAAATAAACATGATAGATCAAGTAAGATGATAATTAAGCAACACTGAGGCCACTGGGGTCTTTGGTGAGAACAGTGTTGATGGAACTGGGTGGAGGTGGAGGCAAAAGTCTGACTGGAAGAAATTCAAGTGAAAATAGGAAGAGAATGTTCTTGCTACAAAGTAGAACATAGAAATGGGCTGATAGTTACACGGTAATATACTAAACATAGATTTAGATGAAAGAAATAATACCATGTCTGTATGCCAATAGCTGTGATTCCTTCTAGAGAAAAATTGATGATACAGCAGAGAGATGATACATTACTAAGGCAACGTCCTTGAGTAGGCTGTAGGATATAGGGAGTAATGCATAGGTAGAGAAAATGGCATTAGCTAGGAGCCCAGATAATTTATCCAAAATAATAGGAGAGAAGTTAGAGAACAAGGGATACAGACACAAGTGTTTAGACAGTTGAACTGAAGTAATTGAAGCATACAGATACTAATTTTCTGACTGCTGTTTTCTCAATGAGCTAGGAGACCATATTATCAGCTGAGAGTAGGATGAGGTTTAGGATGTTTGAGGAAAGAGGAGTGAGTGTGGAATAGGAGATGGAAGAGAAAATAGAGTAGGATTGCCTGGCGGCACTGAAGCCTGGCTTGAGTTAGTCACGGTGAATTTAAAGTGAGGACATTCAGCATGATTTTGTGTCCCTCCTCCCTCTCCACGTTGACATTAAGCTGCAAGAAGACAGGTGGACTTAATAATGTTGGGACCTGGCAGAGGAGTACTCAAAAGGGAGAAAGAAATAATGGAGTTGATGGTATAATTATAATAATTGGCCATAGAATCTAAGGTTGGGAAGAAGTAAAGTGAGAATGTGAGGGGGTGAGACACAATTAAAGGATAATAGTGTCACAGTATTAAAAGTCTAGGTGGGATGAGGAATTGTCGGATTTGACATATTTGAGAGAGTGAACTAGAATGGTCAGAAATTGAGATGCTTGACATTCTGTCAAGGAGGGGGTATATCTTTCGGTAATTAATATCAAAGTGTGGGTTATGAGCATAGGTGGCTGATGTGAAGTTGAAGACCAAACCATTGGAGAAGTGGAGAAACTGAGAGGCTAGGGTCTTGAAAGGATTATCTACATGGGTATTAAAATCATTAAGATTTTTGAATGCAGCTGTGTTGGAGAAAGAGATAGCGAGCCAGAGGTTAACATTTTCAAGAAAGGAAGGGGAATCACGGGTAATCTGAAGATGACTACCACAAAAGGATTAGAGCCTAGTGTGGCCTGATGACGTGATGTTTAAGTCTGGGGGCTGTGAGGGAGAAGGTGGGATAATTGCTAGGAATCAGCCATAAAGGCACTGAGAAGACCTACTTCATCTCTCCCTCCAGTACTATGAGAAACGTGGAAGAGGACAATAGGCAAGATCCTAAAAGGAAAGGAGGATGTTTGAAGGAGGGGTGGGAGATATAGAGAATATCACTGAAGAGATGTTGTGGGTTTCTGAGGGCAAAATGAAAAGGTTTCAGGTAAAAAAATAAATCAATAATAATGGACTGTAAGACAAGTTTTACCTGTTTCTCATAGAGGTAGAAACCGGAGCTCTAAGAAATTATTTGCTCAAAATCATAAACCTTGTACAGTTTGAGACAGAATTTGAATACCAGTATCACTCCAAAACTCAGGAAGTTCTAAACCTTTTCCTAGCAAGATTCAGAAACTATCCAAAGCAGTTAGGGAAAGAGTCATTTTGGTGTGGGAATTACCTCTGACCATGTAATACTTTCTCATTTTCCAAACTGATTCTGCCTGACATGCCAGAAAGTAGGACATGTCTTTACCAATTCTAAGATACTTCTGAAAATTATTTTTTTTCTGCATAGCTCATATTGAATATTTGATTACTTTATGGATCTGCAACACAGTATATAATAAAATGGATAGAAAATGAACTGGCTGGGTTCAAATCCCAGCTCCAGCACTTTATTAAATATAAGATTTAGATTAATCAATTAAATCAATTATATTAAATCAATTAACCTCTCTGTTTCCATGTTTGTGATCTTGGGATATCAATACTTACCTGTAGTTATATTAAAATGGTATTAAGGGGGGTTGGCAAGGAAACATTGATTCATTTTTTTTTCAATTTCTACATTATAAGAAATGATAAAATATGACAATATAATTCGTTATTAATGGGAAGAATTTTTTCCTTATTCTCACAGAGACCAGTAGAGGAGGGAGAAAGAAGAGGAATGACATTTTAAAGCTGTTTCTAGACCTTTCTGTACTTAGTTTTGTGTCCTACTTTGCTGGATCTGGAATACATTTTCTGTTCTTTAACAGCACTGCGGACAGTGATAACCCTGACAGAGTAACACATGTCAAGACTTCTAAAATGAAGCTGAGAGGCCATTAAGGAAGTGGGTCTTATGCACACACACCACATCCACCACCAAATGTTAACTGAACGTTTGAACTTTACCTGACGGCACAAGTCACATCTTGAAGCACTTCCTCATTCCAGAGTGGACAATCTGCCTAGATACAACCTAAGAACCAATTAGGTGCTGGCGAGTCAGCTCACTCCACGCCAGAGCCAATTAGGTGTTCATTGTAAACCTTTCTAGGCCTGTGTCCTTTGCTTTTATAAACCCCTGCCTCCTTCTTCTTCTTCTGCGCACATTTGAGCTTCTGCTTGAATCTGAGTCTCCAGAATTGCAATTCTTGAGACCCCAATAGACTTTTTGCCTCTTTTGCAGTTTACACCTCTTATTCATTGACGGTACACAGTAGTAAATGTTCAGATATCCGAACATAGGTCTACAGATGAATTGGGAGTTGAAAGGTAATTTATAGTACATAATAAGTGGAGGACATTAGGTGTGGGAGAAAGTTTGAGAATGAGGAATTAAGAATTATCGAGAGAGAGAGAAAGAGAAAGAGAAAGAGGAGGCATAAGCAGTATGGTGGAGAAGGTAATGTAGATTTATGAATGGGATGTGTATGAATGGAATGTTATGAATGGGATTTTAGTTGTTTGCATGTCTCTCATGTAAAATCGCTGAGTTATATCAAGCCTTCATTAAAGTCGGCTACAAACTCATGCCTTAGCAGGAAATTGAACCAATGCTTGGAGGAAAGACTAATAGCTTCTTTGCATTTCAGGAGTCAGCTTAAAGACAGCACCCAAACAGCTTTATGTTGGAAGGCTAGCTCACAAAATAATTTAATCTGATATTTCCCTTCTGAAAAAAATAGAATGCATCAAAGTCTAATGTTTTAATTGAAGTAAGAATGTCTCAGTATGGATAAAGTGATCATGTTCCAGAGAAAGAGAAGGGAATGGACTCGTGACATGCCCACAAATGACAGAGGTCTTGGAACAAATTACAAGCACTGACAAAGATGGGAAGAGGGGATAATTGCATGGAAGGTTCTGATAAGTTAGACGTTAAAGATGTTGGGCACAGAAGCAGTAGTTAATATTTTCTGAGGCTGAACATATTAGTAGAGGGGACCTCTGTGAGGTGTGTATACACAACCCACCTCTAGAAGGCATGATGGGCATATAGTTGTGCAAAAACTAGGATTGAGCAGATACATTCTATATAAAAGAATGGAAGGTAACCATTGAGCCACCAGGACTGAATGCCAGAATCAGCTCCATTTACTCAGGACCAGGTGAGCCTTAGGCATACTATACAATATAACCCTGATATAAGGAGCCCTGATAGTGGGTAACACTAGAATTAGGAAAATACTGACCAGTGGGGTCTGATCCAGTTTAATCTGAGGTTGAAAAGTAACGGCATTTAATGTTTCTGCAAGCGAAGTGTCAAGAATTAAATGAAATCAGATCAAACAATTCATTTGTATACAGAAAGTTAAGTATCATATCTTGGTACAAGATGGGAATATAATTAACAAAAGTAGGGGTATATCTTCATAAGAACATGGGCTCTAGTATGAGATTGTCTGAATTAGAATCCTGATTTAGAGTTAGCACGTACCTCAAAGGAAAATTGCAAGCACTGAATGAGATCATTCCTGTAAAATAGCTCATCATAGTTCTAGGCACATAAGAGGCACTCAGTAATTATTACCTTTATTAATAGTACTACTTTAAGTGATCTTGCAAAATTTGCCAACCACATACTATTTCCCACCATATGACACAAAACTAAAACCACCCAAAGTTAGGAAAAGTATAATCGCATCATATATGAGGTTATTCATTGGAGAAGTGCAAGAACATTGGTCTGAATTTCTCTGTGAGATAAATCCCTTAGCTGGGCTTCTTCCCTCCAACATGGGAGTTGCTTAGAAACAGCTGGTGGTGTTCAGCTCAGCCACAGAATTACCGTCACAGAACCATTTTGTTGCTCTGATTTATAAATACATTATCTGTTAAAAAAAGCTCAACCTTTTGTATGAACAAAGTTTGGAGACCCACAACATTTAAACTAATTAGATTTTAACAGGAGGTCTTGGTTTTGTAATATTTCACAGGATAGACAGATGCTTCCCTACCGGCGATGGTTGTCTTCCGGGGCAATTAGTCAGCCACCAACTGAAGACTTTATTGCTAGCATTTCTTTTTCAGCTTTCAGTATTGGTCATTTAAACATCTTATGGGTGTTAATTAATTTACACTTTTAGAAAAAAATGTAAAATGTTTCTGAATAGTAGAAGATGTGCATAATCAGTTGCCGTATGGCATTAGATGTTGGCATATCCCCTTATTCTTAGAAATATCAACCCACGCTCCAAATTGGAATCACGGGGTGAAATGCAAATTAAGAACAGTTAGTGTTTTAATCTTATAAAGTTGGTAAAATCAAGGGGGTATGCCATGTAAGGACTACTGAAATAGCTATTAATATTAACTTTACTGGGGATAATGTTTTTCATCCCCCATGCAGATTGTTTTTAAACACAATAACTTTGGCTCACACTTTCATTCTGCGTATGAGACATTATCATCCCCATTTGGCATGTGAGAGACTTAAATCTCATAGAGCCCGAGTAACTTGCCTCAGGCACACATATAATAAAAATGCGGCCATGATTTGAATCCCAAACTTCTAATTCTGATATGCTTTCTGCCACCCCCACTCTGACTCACTTAATGGGTTTGAGTGGATGCTTTTACTGGTGATAGTTGGAACAGTCAGCAACTCAACAGGAAACAGATGGTATACTCAAATTAGGATAATTTGAGGAAAGTTAATCTAAAAAGAGACTATATATTGAAGTGCGGGTGACAGGGTAACAACAGTGAATGATGCAAAACCCCAGGCTAGTCATAGAAGAGCTGTTACTATCCCTGGACCTCAAGGGACAAGGGCAGCAAGCACTTACTGAAATATAGGTGTTAAAATGGCCACTTTAAGAAAAGCAATGGCCTTCCGTGGGAGACACAGGGAGCCCAAGATGACCTTGCCAAAAGGAAGCTGGGAACCTAAATACACTCATTTTAGTTTCATCTCTCCCTCTGATCTCCTGCCAGGGCTCCCTAATGTCCTAATCCAGCCCCAACACCAGAGGCATGGAGCTCACTCATGTACTTCATGCAGGTCTTTGGCAACAGAGAGCAGAATACAGAATGGAAAACTTAGACGTGAAGCACAAAAAGAAGATAACAAACATGAGAGTATTGTTTACGCTGAGCTAAGTGTGGCTAGAAGAGACGCTGCTTGTTTCAAAAGTAGTTTACTATAGCTCTCTTGTCTTCAGTCTCAAAATTTATTTTTGAAGATAATTCTTGATTAATTAATATGGTGATTTTTAAATAATAGATAATATAATTGTGAATATATATACATTCACTATATATACATACATATTTTTTGTTTTATTTAAATCCTTTGGAGGTGCAAAACAGCTATCTGTTATAATAAGAATATCGTTCTCTCTCCACTTATGATTCAGTGTGACACCTCCTTTCTCCACCAACAGCTATTCCCAAGAGTGAAACAGTGGTCTGTTGCTTACCAAAGGCCAAGGAGAGCTCTTGAAGCTATTAGATATTCACACCAGAGTCAAAGTCAGCACTGTTTGTGAAGGAATCAGGCATGGATGGGAGGGTTAGAAGCATGCAGTCAGGACTGTAGCTTTGCCTTGGTATAACTCTCTTCTAAAATTAAAAAAAATTTAGAAACCAGCTCATCAACACATAACAATAATAGATTCCTCTGACATCTTGCTTAAGTGAATTCTTGTTCATTGTGTCTCTCAACCACTAAAGTATAAGCTTCAAGATAGTAAGAACCTTGTGAGTCTCTTTAAAAGTAAATCTTCAGTATCTAGAAGCATGCCTGGCGTATAATAAGCGCTCAACAAATATTTGTCAAATTGGCCGAAGAATAAAAATTAGTCATCACTTGAGCATTCGGGGATAAACAAAATAGGTTTTGTTTGCATAACTTTATATGTTTGTACTTATGAAAGACATTTGAAAGAAAAACAGATTCCCAAATACTGAATGATATTTTAACTAAGTTCACATTACAAGAACAGTTTCATTATTCTCATCTCACAGACAAAAAATCTGAATCTTAGAGAATTTAAGTAATTCTCACAAGGTCATGTTGCTTAGAAGTGACCTGGATCCAACTGAAATTCAAACACAGTTCTGCTAGGCAGAAAATAACATGGAATTTCTACTACCTTTCTCTGACTGGGTGTAGCGAAGGTTTCCCAGGTGAGACTGCTAATGGTCTTGGATTTGAAAACTAAAAGAGTACACTGTACTAGCATGTGATAGCACATTCAAAGGCAAGAGAAAAGCATCAAGAGACAAAGATGGGTGATTGACATTTAGTGATTCCAAGGCTGACCAATTTTGCTCAGCTTGAATCAACTCTTACCAAGTTTAATAACAACGTTCATCATTTTCTCACTGTTATCCCAAAGTGCTATGTCCATACCCATGTCAGAGTGCCTATGACGTTTGCTCATAATCTTTTCTGTTGATTTGGAAGGAACGATCCTATAGGATATTAACAATTCCCTGAAGCTCCTGATGGCAGAATGGGAGCGTGGCACAAGATTTGGGCCTTTTTTAATACTCAACTGCTTGGCCGAGGTCTCTGTCATCTTTCATCTATTCAGAGTGTGAAGCAAGGATCAACTTCCTGAAGGTCTAATCAATTTTTCATGCTGTCAGAGTCATGTTGACATAAATGATTCTTTTTTAAATTTCCTGTTTTGGGGGGAAAGAGTCCCTTTAAAATTTCATAATCTGACCATAAGTCACACTTTTTAGACTTAAGCTGAAATAGTTTCAAGCAAAGAAGAAAACATAGTGTAGTTTTATTCAGATACCATCATCACTACCACATAGTGCCCTCACTCACTGCCATTAGGTTCCAGATGTGTTACCCAGGATGCAAAGAGCTCATTTCAGTGAGTGACTAAGATTTAATGTCAAAAGAATAAAGAGAATAACTAGGATGTTGTTTCTTAACAGTGGGACAAGGGCCAATTTTGACAGTTTTATAATAAGCATGGAACCCAGTATTCTGGAATATTTTTCTACACTTAAAAAGCTGGGAAAATCTAGGGGCCGCCCGGTGGCGCAGCGGTTTAGTCCGCGCTTGGCAGCCCGGGGTTTGCGAGTTCAGATCCCGGGCGCCCGCTGACGCACTGCCTGTCAGCCATGCTGTGGCGGCGTCCCATGTAAAGTAGAGGAAGATGGGCACGATGTTAGCCAAGGGCCAGTCTTCCTCAGCAAAAAGGGGAAGATTGGCAACAGATGTTAGCTCAGGGCTGGTCTTCCCCACAATGAATAAATAAATAAATAAGCTGGGAAAATCTAGAAGAAATGCTGTAACTGGGAAACCTTAAAAACAATACAGATTCTCATTAACACAAAATAAAGGTATAGGGGAGCCAAGTGGAAGCAGAAATCACACTGGCTGGTTCCTTTTGTCAACAGAATATTTTTCCTCTTGTCTGACCATCAACATTATGAAAATCACATTATTCCAATTAATGTAAGTGGGTCCCATCATTTCCTTACTCCTCTTTTCCCACTTGTCACTTAAAAAGTTGATTGGCTGTTAGATTATAAAATTAAATTATAAGATTAAAGCCCCGGTGGTTCTGATTGTTATACTTCAGTCTCTGGTGTCAGACTTATGCAACCTCCTCTTCTGCACACCCCAACGTGATGCTCTAGAATCTGCCAGAGTGAGTTTCTCAACCTTCTAGTCATATCAGTCTTCTGACTCTGTACTTTAGCACCAATTGCTCCCTGTAATTTAAAACTCCCCTTTCTACTTCCCTTCTTCCTCCAACAACAATACCTGTCTGTTATGGACTGAATGTTTGTGCCCCCCCAAAATTCATATGTTGAAATTCTAACCCTCGATGTGATGGTATTGAGAGGTGGAGGGGTGTTTGGGAGGTTATTAGGTCATGAGAGTGGAGCCCTCACGAATGGTATTACACAAGAGAGCTCTCTCATCCCTTCCGCCACGTGAGAACACTGTGAGAAGGTTCTCTATGAATCAGGAAGCAGGTTACCACCTGACACCAAATCTGTTGGCGCCTTGATCTTGGACTTGCCAGCCTCCAGAACTGTAAGAAGTAAATTTCTGTTATTTATAAGCCACTCAGTCAATGCTGTTCTGTTATAGAAGACCAAATTGACTGAGACACTGTCCCTCTTCACCTGCAAAATTTGTGCATTTTCTAAGGGCCAGATCAAAAGTCTCTTCTTAGCGAAATCTTTCCTAAACATGTGTAATAGTTTTACATGCTTTAGGGAAATCTGTATTTATGTGATGGACTGAACTCTTACCAACTTCAGTAACAGTGTTCATCATTTTCCTAGGTAATAATAACTATAGTTACAATTGCCAGTCCCTCTTCTGAATATATTCACTGCAGGAGAGTTTGTATGATGTAATGGTTAAGATGGCAGGACTGGGTGTCTGACTTCCTGTGTTCACATCTGGACTTCACCACCGATGGCTACATGAGACTGACCAAATTCCCTAATCTCTCCGTGCTTTGGTGTCCTCTTGTAAGGAGGAAGATAATAAGAGAATCCACCTTGACTACAGAGTGACGTGTATAATAAGTTTATGCATAATAAATGTATAAATATACCAATATTTAAATATACTTATATTTAAGTACACGTAAATAAATACTACGAGCTTTAACCTCTTTGCCATCTGAGAAGTTCTTGGAACATAGTAAGCACTTGATTAATTCTAATCATTTGAAACATGAATAATGTTAATATTATTTCAACTTCTTTTTTTATTACTCCATTTCACAGACAAGAAACTGAGACTCAAGGATGAAATTCACCTTGACCAACATCTTATAAATAACAAAAGATGGGTGCTATAACTGATATGTTAACCCACGTGCACATGTTCTTTACCTACCCACCTTCCTCAACATGGATCCAGCACTGAGTTTATTATGCACGTTAGGATGCTAGATATTGCTTCCACACACCCGTAATTACCACCTTTGCCCAACCCTGCAGAATGTCTCTGGCAACCTGCTCAGATTTTATCATGTAAATTGTAAAGTAGGTTAGGAGTAAGTATAGCATTCTGTCATTTGGTACCTAATTTAGGATATTAGTATATTAACAAGACTAAATATTCTCTTTTCCCCTGTTACTGTTTTATATTTTATTGCCCTGAATCATCAGGAGTATTACACTGTTAAAAACTACCCTATAAATCGAATATGTTTTTCTTAAACTTATGACAGCCCATGTTTTGATTAAATCATAATATGCCAAAAATATAAGTAAGAAATGTATATATTTTTAGGTAATTAACAGTTGGAATTAGAGATGAATAGCACTTCCTCCCCCTTACCAGTTGGTTGGTGATTATAACTGGTATTTTTGTCCAGGCCAATTTTTATCATCAGTCTTTCTTACAGAAACGAACAGCCACTTCATCTCTTCAGCTGCTGTAATTCATCTGATTTCATATAAGGACTGTAGAAAATGGAGTTGAAATCAGAGAAGAAAAACACCACTTCCCAGTGTTTTGGGCCCTAGTGGTATTAATCAAATGGGTTGTATTCAGATATTTTTACAATAAGTGATATAGACGGTTAAATAAAAGACTTTGCCTTCTCTTAGTGTAGAAATCCTCCAAAAAGCGTTATGATAGTTCTCACATTTCTAGCATGTCTATTTTTTTCTCTTCATTTATGACACTGACAAAGCTACTCCCTAATGCTACCTCCTCAAAAGCAAGGATCACATGATCGGGCTGGGGAGCTGTAGCACAGCCTGTGATTTTCTTTTCCCCAAATCAGACAAGTCAGACTGACCTTTGAATTAGTACTGGACTTATTATGATAAAAATATTTATCCTCATTGAAGTGGCAACTTGTCCTCAAAAGAAGACACCATTTGTAGGAATATTTATTCTTTCTGAAGCATTTGCTTTATGAAGCACCGTGATAGGTACTTAATGTATGTCATCATGAATCTTGACACACCCTTGCTAACTGGGTATTAGTGTCCCATTTTATAGAGGAGAAAAGTGAGGACATGAGTGGTTAAGCTGCTTCTCAATTTCATATAGTTGGGACAAAGCAGAGCTAGGAATCAATCCTGGCTGGGCTTACTTGACTCAAAAATTTATGTTTTTGTATACTTTCTACCTATGTTGTGTTGGATGCTAAAAATGAAGAAGAGAAAACTGCAGAACTGACAGTGAAGTTAGAAGGAATGCTCAGAGGCCTTGAACTAATTTTTGCTTTGCCTTTCCTCAGTTAACTAAGATACATTTATAACCCATGTGTCCTATTACAGGGGCTGAAGATCAATGTGAAATTTTCAGAGCATTCCAATAAGTTACATAACAATAATGAAAAAACACATAAAATTAATGTTAATTAAAAATCAAAGGAAAAAATCACATATAATATAATGTAAACTGTTTTGATGTAAATTTTAAATTGACCCACAAATAAAACTATCATTTGGTGCTAGTATTTTATTTTACTTAAAATAAATAAATAAAATTTATTTTATCCAGTCTGAAGGAATAATGGGATCATGTGTTATACTTTTTCTACTCTTCTAAAATTTTTCAGCATAGTTATATTGCTTTCAACATGAAAGAGTAATTACTTAAAAATCCCACATGGTTAAGGGATTCCTTTGGTTTAGGAGAATATTTCTATTTATTATTATGGTTTGTAATTATTTTAACTGAGTTTATCCCTTAAATTTTAGGTCTGTAGCTGCTCTTGGTCCAGAGCAAACTCCTGCTGATGAATGGCCTCAGTTTGGTTCTAATCAAACCCCCCAAGGGAAGGGTCCATTGTACATTACAGTTGGGCAGTTACATACTCACTGGGTTTTCTATTGTAAGTTGTCCCACAAGGTAACTCAGTGTCTCCACAAGGCCCAGCTCATCGAGAAGGCCACACAATCAGGCTTTGAAAATGGAAGTCAGACCTGTCGTGTGTCAACCTCTATGATAGTCCAAATGATCACAGAGAACTCCCACTTTTGTTGTAAGAGTCAGCAGTGCAGAACCCATTTGTGAATGCTGTCACATTCAACTGTTTTTAATATGCCCATTTGTTTTTGCATCTTAAAACTGTACAAAAACGTGTTAAGTTGTGAAAACAAATTTAAAATTGAAGCCACAATTTTGGGAAAATCCCACCTGCCTAAAAATGCATAAATACTATAAAATGCCATCTTTATTCTCCATATACAGACAGCAGCATTGCACAGTTGACAAAGCATGGACTTTAGAGTTAGAGGAAGCTAGACTTGAAAGCCAACTTGCATCATTCGGCAACGGGACAGCTTAAATTAGACTGCTTCAGAATAAGACTCTGGGAGAAGTATTAAAGTACAAGCAGTTAATTTGGGAAGTGACCACAGCAAGCATCAGTAGGGGTGAGGAAATGACAAAGAGAAAGGAAATTGATTAAAGGTGCATACAGGAATAGGTTACTGTTATAGGCAACCAGGGCTCAATCCCATTGAAAAACCTGGGGAAAAAGAAAATGTGCCTTGGAGTTGTCCTACCAAAAGAGCAAGAAAGCTGGGGTGTTACCCTTACTCCCATCAGTCACTGGTGAAGAGCTACTGAGAGGATGTGTTAGTAGTACACATGAACACTACCTGGCATAAAGTCTGTGCTCTGCAGATATTTTCTTTCTTCATTCAGGGTACAAGGTGTTGACTCTACATTGTTTGGAGGATGGAATCAAGGACATCCCTCCTTTCTCTTTTAACTTGCTCATCTTGGCCTGGTAACTTCTTGAAAAGGTAATAATGATATGGAAGCAGCAATTTCAAGATTTTCCTAAGTAGTGCATAAATAACGAATCCATGTTTGCTGTCAATATCAATAAGATTGCTTGTCTAAGATTGTCTAGGGAAGTAAAATTATTATAGCATCATAATTCTACAAATTATCCCTAATATTATCTAGTTATTATGGGATATTGGACAAAGTGATTCTTTGCTAACAGATTCATTTTTGTCATCTAAAACAAACGAATGAAAAATAAAATAAGACTGCTGAACTGGTATGTGTGTCAAAGAAACAGAAAGCTCCCCCTCCTTCTATGTTTGGTGGCTGACTTATCACACAAAAATCTCAGTATCTTCAACACAGTACTCCCAAAGGTCAGTAGTAAGATGAAAGCTTTGAATCTACATTAGATCATAATTTCCATTCAATATTTAAATTATATCTAGATCATTGTAGGATCTAATAGTCTAAAAACCTGGGTTTTTTCTATCCTATTTAAATCTAAGAATATCAAATTTGACCAATTTTTTTTTCAAATAAAATTCTATGTGAATTGCAACTGTATAAGGTCAGAAAAACAAGTTGGTCCAGTTTAGACAGGGGTGTGGATCCATAACTCTATGTTTAAGTAGCTGAGGCACCCTAGCTATTGACCCCTGAGGCTCATTAGAAGAACTCTGGAGGCCTAGAAATTCCTTAATCTAGCCCTAATGAGTGCAGGTGGCTACACTGGCCCTCACCTGAAGGTGAGACCAGGAGTGGAGGTGGGCATCATGACTCTTGAATGGCATTCTTCCCGTTACTCAGGGTCCAGTGCACATAGTTAGGCCTGACATAGTTCTCTGGTGAAAGAGGTCCTATAAATCTCCTCAGTAGGCTTACACAGCACAAGTCACTCTTGGTTGGAATTGCTCCAGTAGGATTCAGAGTCAGGAAACACCACATTCCCCAACATTACTGTGAAGATGGATTGTTCCAAAAGGAGGAGTGCTGTCTTAGATATGTAATATCATAGTATACAGTCTCCAAAAAAGACAGACTGCCAAGAAACAACCAGAAATGGGGAGGGGGACATTGTATGTGGAAAACAGAGAACCTGAGGCTAAATAAATAAAAAAATGAATCAGTAAGGTGAAATATGGTAAAAGGAGAAGAGGTCATTTCTGTATTATGGTAGCTACTACCAATGTTAAAGTTGTAATCAGGAAAAATCCAATATTTTAGATAACTAGGCTATTAATTCTGATCTTAACATTTGTGGAGTTTGGCGATTATGCTCTTTAACCCTGAAAACATAGTGTAAAATTTTTTGGGGTGTCCTAAAATTATTGGGAGAGAATTGATTTACGCAGATGGAATGACACCATATAGACAGTACAAAACCATTCGCATTGTTTTTCCTTCTCCTGAATGGCAGCTTCACCTATATCTCAGGAAAGGCCTGATTCAATTACAGTGTTTTGTCAACAAGAGAGCAAACCCTTTTGTGTTAGCCAGAGGTCATCAAGATTCAACACTCTTTCCTTTTGGTGGCTTAATCTCTTTTGATTTCTCACTAGTTTTATAAAATTTAGTTCTGTGTAATTATATAAAAAACATAAAACTTTGATTTTTCACATTTTTAAATATAAAGATCCCCATCTATTACCAATATTCAATACATTTTAGCACTACCAGCTGCTTTGAAATCTGTTTAGTCTTAATTTAACTCGTTTGATATGATTTGACATCGTTTTTTATAGACTTGCCTGCAGTAGAGAAATGTTGATATTCTGATTATTATGCGTTTTTCAATTTCCTCATTAAATCAATTATCTATCTCTTTACTTATTCACTAATTAATTATTCAATTATTTGAATATTTATTTTCAAGTAAATATTTATTAAGCCTTGACTATATGTCAGGCATTAAAAATATAGTGATGATTAAGGTGAAGAAGATAACTGAATTAATGGACCTTACATTTAATTGAACCAATTTTTTTTGTTTTGTTTTGCTGGTAATATTACTTTTTTCTTTTTATAGGGAGACCATTTTGTGTCAACTGCCTGGCTAACTCTAATTATCCTGGCATCCTTGCAAAGTTGGCATTTTTATACCTATTTTACTGGTATGGTAACATAGGCTCAGATAGGTTAAATAATGCGTATATAATAAAACTGCCAAATTAATGACTACGCTGTATTTGGAACCAAAGTCTTTTTGGCCGGTTGAAAAATGCTGCGCCTATCACATCACACTAATCTTAGAGGTTTCCAAGGGAGGGAAATGATGACTAGAAACCTCACAGACTGAAATAGGTAATTGCAGCTTAGCTTGGGAATACCTACAGATCACTAGTGCAATTCCAAGTTATGACATGGAATTAATGAGAGTATTCCTCCACTTTTTATTTCACATATTATAGCTTTAAACAGTAAAACTGACTCTTTTGTGGACACCTCTGGGATTGTGTGCCCCTGCCCCATTCACATGTGAGTACAGCATGACCTCACCACCCCCACACCACATTTGATTTGATTTCTCCAGAGCTGGGGCCCTGGTCAAAAGACTTTTTTTAACAGGAGAGCAGAGAAATTTTGGTTGAGTCATTGGGTCAGTTGCGTTCTCTTAGCTGAAACTATACAATATAAAAATTAGTATTTGTCAGTGTTCATATTTCCCAGCATGTGAAACCATAGAGAAAAAATGTATTAAAAAATTGTAGAGAAAAAAATCTATATTTGGAGAGAGAAAGAAAACATGACATAAAGAGAAATAGAGACTGAGACAGAAATTGATCTAGTGGCATTCAAGACCATTATTCCAGCTGTTCTGAATGTCCAACATTTTGGCTTGACCTTGTCTTGGATTTTATGAACCTCTATTTTAATTTGCAGTGTTGATACATCTCACTTGACTTGGTTTTAGTTTCTCATGCATTTAGATAATTAGATAATCCTCACTGATAATAAAGCTGTGTATTAACATATCCAAATATTATACTCAGATCTGTCACCTACTCTCTCAGTACGATTATTCAAGTAAGTTCATATGTCTGAATATCTCTTCCCTAATCTGCAAAATCCTCAGCCATGAATACTTCACAGTGATATGAGAACCAAATGGGACATTGTATGTAAAAGCACTTCATAACCATACATTACTTGCCTATACAGGTGTAAAAAATGATAAGAAATTAAGGAGACAACTATCTTGAATGGCTCTCCATGGCATCACCTGTAAGGCCCCTGGAGAGTGTGTGTTTGCTTGCCTCTCCAGTCAATTCTACACCAACTTATACTTCAGTTATACCAAATTACTCACAATTCTCAAACACATCCTTTTGCCTTTGCATACGCTATTCCCTCTTCCAGAAATGTCATTTTACCTCAATCCCATGCAGATTTACTGAATCTTTTCTCATTCTTCAAGATCAAATTGGTGCCCCCTTTGTAAAGTCTTCTTTCTGTGACTTTCTTCCTTATAGGAAGAATGGACAGTGTCCTGCCCACACTGTTCTTTGGAAATGACTCTTTTGTAGAACTCATGGAGTAGCTAATTAATGATTTATTTCCAATTTTGTCACCTTGGTTAGAATCTTTGGAGGCAGAGACCATGTCTTCATCTTTAGTGAGCCATCCATCTTTAATTGCCTACAAAAAATAGGCATTAAATATAGATTCGAAGATGATTTCTTTCTTGAATCTCCCTTTCCTTTCATCCCTCAGGGTACTCCCTGAGGGAGTGATATCATTGTATTTGTTTTAATTTCCGCAAGCATTTTCTTCTGCAAATGCATTAATATCTCTTGAGAATCTACATCTTTGTTTATGTTTAAAAGAACTATGTCTCTGCTCAGGGATGAATGGTAAAGGGTCATCAAAGAGCAAACATACCCCCTATTTATTTTTAAGACACCATTATTTTTATTTAACTTGATTATATTTTAGCAATTCCAATTGTTTGACTTATATGCCCCAAAGATCAAGAGTGATTTGATTCACATTTTTCTCAATAAATTATCACTTATCAGCGAGATTAAAGAAATTTGTCATCATCTGAAATAATTGTGACCACATCCTACTACTGTTCACTTTTTCAGTGGAGTTGCTTTCATATATCCAAACTCTATGCTAGATAATTTGGGAGACTCTATGCGAGATAATTTGAGACACCGGATGTAACTACTTACATAATTTGTTTCCTTTTATCCTCACAATAGCTCTGTGAGAATTTTATTAGCATTCCATCTAACTGGTCAGGAATCAGAGATTTCATACATCGCATGCTTAAGATCACATAGATTTGTTCCTTCTACCAAGGACAGATGAGGGGTATCATTGGTACTTATTCCCAATAACTCAAAGGAAGGGTAATCCTTTCCCTATTTATCATTCTTACTGGAGTCTTAAATCCCTTATGTACCTCTTTCCAACTTGTTAGCTTCTATCTGTCTCATGGGTCTTAGGTCAGGCATCGTGCCTTTGACCATTAGGCTAGGTTTGGTACTTTTCTCTTCAGCTCCCACGTCTACTTGAACTCCTTTGCTACAGTCTTCTTAAAAAAAATTTTTTAAGCTATTCTATGTTTCTTTTTACATGATGTTCTTATCCCAGACTTTTGAGCCACTAGAGGCTAGTAACCAACCTTTATATATCTTTTTATTCTTAGTACTTGGTACAATGTGCAGCATATTGATTGCATTGAATAAATATTTTTGAATGAATGAAATGATGCATCTTTAATTCTCCAATAGTTATGTTCTCAGTTTTGTAATACTCAATCATATTTTCTTACATGATCCTATTACAAGATGTGACCTAGTATCTGGTACTCAGTAACTAGTCGTAACACTTCAGAATGACCCCTACTTTTCTATACTAATGCCTGGGACAGAATTGGGCCTGAATAAGCTTTTACATGGATCATTTTCACTGAATCTATCCCCATGTACCACTCAGGCTTCCTGAGCTGGGTTTCTCCAAAGAAGATGGAAAAAATCCTACCTAAATATATGTCCAGCCATTGGTGAAAGGAGAAGAGATATTATTCCCTTGTCCCTGCCATTTAACATTCCGATGAAGGGTCCCATCATATGATTTTGGCGAAGAACAAATTGGAGTAGCATCAAAGAGGTCCTCTTTAAGGTTAACATTGGGAATGGTTAACATGTAGGGCTAATATAAAAAATGCTACAATTTT
Source organism: Tapirus indicus (assembly GCA_031878705.1). Lineage (NCBI taxonomy): Eukaryota > Metazoa > Chordata > Mammalia > Perissodactyla > Tapiridae > Tapirus > Tapirus indicus. The sequence continues at coordinate 21,641,570 of CM062927.1, read as the reverse complement.
ATGAATCTCTGCTATGTGACACATGTTCTATGCACTATCATAGAGTCCTTATAATAGACAGGAGAAGTAAACAGTACATATTACCCCCAGTGTTAAACGTAAAAACCTAACTGGGCTTCCCTGAGTATAAGTAAACGTTCCAAAGAGACAGGAAGTGGCCATGCCCAAGGATTAAAGCCCTGCTCTGTCTCCTCAAAGCACATAATACATATCACTTTGCCTAAATTCAATCCACATGACTGCAGCCCAGAAAGCTATAAAAATCACCAGGATATTGGGCCAGCCCCATGGCATGGTAGTTAAGATCAGCGTGCTCCATTTCGGTGGCCCAGGTTCATGGATTCAGATCCCGGTCATGGGCCTATACCACTTGTCAGCCAGCTATGCTGGGGCTGTGACCCACATGCAAAATGGAGGAAGATTGGCACAAATGTTAGCTCAGGGCTAATCTTCCTCAAACAAAAAAAGAGGAAGATTGTCAACAGATGTTAGCTCAGGGCTAGTATTCCTCACCAAAAAAAAAAAAAAGTCACCAGGATATTAGTTCAAATTACAGATTCCTGTCTTCCATCTTACTGAATCAGCACCTGAGATGACTCAGCATATATTTCTAACAATTTTTCTAGATGATCCTAATATGTAACCAGGTTTGGTGACACAGAAATGTATTAAGGATATTGTCTAAAATAAATTTACCTTCAGGCAGGCCAATTCAGTGTAATTAATCTAAATTTGTTCAACCAGTATTAGTGAATACCCAATACGAGCCGGAAATTATGTGAGGTGTGATAACCAAAAAACTAAAAAGACATTGAAACTGAACCCAAGGTGCAACCCAGGCATGATAAGAAGCTGGCCTAGAAACAAATAACATGAAATGCCCAAAGACAAACCAACAATCAAAGGACCTGAGGATGAAAGAGTGAGAAAAGAGGGAATGATTATCTCTACTTGATGAGGGAGATTACAAAGGCATCCACATAGGAGATGGCATCTCTACTAAAAGAGCTTCTTTTATGTTACTTGTCAGAATGACGGTATCTATATGGTGCCTTGCCAGTCCAAGCTTTCACCAGAGAAACCGTTTCAATTCATCTGACTTTAAAAAAATCTCCCATTTTCTCTCTCTCTCTCGATAGATATATATGTGTGTATTTTTATTTATTTATTTGTATATATATATTTTAAATTTATTTATTTGTTATAATACATGTGTGTACATTAATAGATATGCATATAATCTATTTATTTATTATCCATTTGTTTTAAGAGCCAACATAAGAAAGCACTTGATGCCCAAGTGAATTTATTCTTGTTATTTCTTTTATTTGACCTTTTATTTTTATTGGATAGCTTTATTTCAACACATAAAATATATAATACTGTAGGATGAAATTTATGTTTTGTTCTCTATATATTGCTGATTTAATGTTTTTCTTCCAAAATCTCATAGCTTATGAGAAAACATGATGAAACTGTGGGAACTTCTCTATTCCTGACAATATCTACTGAAACTACCTTTATTGTTTCCTCTGAGACATCATGGATGTTAAAATTTAATGATTCCAAATGAAAACTGGTCTAGAACAAACTGAAAATGCAATCCATGAGAACCTTTGTCTAAATTAAATTTCTTCTATTTTCCTCTGATTGTATCTTTGTTGAGTTTTTATAAATGAAAGGAAAGTAAATGTCTACATATGGAAGGGATCTCTGAGAGCATTTACTGAATCGTCCACGTTTACTGATGACATCAGTGAGGCCCAGAGAGGGCAAGAGATGTTCCCAAGGGTACACAGCACCCCAGCTCTCAAATTTGTCTTTCCATTCTCAACCTATAATCTTTCCACTTTATTTCACTATCTCTTTGAAACAATATATTGGAGGTGGGAGAAATTCTTGCAAATAATTTTTTAGGCCTTTCCAGAGGACGTATACAGAAACAAGGGGATTTATACACATAGAGGGCTGACCTCCTGACTATGTGAAATGTGTCTTAGTGGGATTTATTAAATATTAGCAGATTTTGAAAAAATAGCATAGTCCATTCACCTCCCTGAACGTAGAGGATACATCCAGGGACATGGACTTGGCTTTTGGTTGTTTTTCTTTTTGAAGATTGATGAGAAGATTATTATCATTTCTCTCACCCTCCCTCCAAAAAATATAGCTATCTTACTTCTTAATTTTATGGTCCTGATATTTCGCTTACATTGTGCCTTGGAGCAAGGGATTAATATTTCACTGTGTCTAGTATTTTACTCTTTACCTTGAAGAGTAAGGTACATCTTTAAGTCAAACCAGGCACATCATTGCAGCCGTAAGTCAGTAAACAGAAGATAAACCATCACCATGGAATACTAGAGAGAAACAAACTACATCACATCAGTTGTGGAAGAAATCTCTTCTAGCCTCTGATCTTTCATGAAAACAAGTGGCAGTGGTGATAGACGAGGGATTGCCATAGTAAACCTATTTGAACCGAAGTAAAAAGAGGTGGTGCTTAATCTGAGGCCTAGCCTTTCATTCTACCAAGTCAACAGGACACACATGTGGCCCCATGGGTTTCTTGGTAGCTCAGATCAGAAAAAAGCAGTATGAAATCTCACAGAAGTTCACAGATGTTCCCAGGCTCTGCACACAAGCACTGGTAAAGTGGAAAAATAGTACAAGAGGTGAGCTAATTAAGTTAATCAGTTACTAACTTCTCCCCTATGTGTCATTATTGTTGTTTTTCATTTTTTAAATCTAAATAAATACGTGATACTCTCTGTGCTATCCTTCACTAGCTTATGAATGACACCAAATGCCCTCGTACTTACAGGGAAAGCTTGGGAATACTGTGACATGCATGTGACACCATTTTCATTCTTAGAAGCCCAGCACTGTCTTTGGTTTAAAAACAAACAAACAAACCAAAGAAAGTAACAAATAGTAGTTGTCTACAGGAAGATGGATTAAAGGGGGAAAAAGTCCCAACAGAGACTAAATCACATTTTCAAATATTTCAGAGAAGGGAGTGAGTTAAGTCATTAAAAAGATCACTTCATATATGGAAAAGTTTACGAGTGAGTTATTATTATCCTTCCACTTAACAGATGAAAATTTAGGGCTTTGCAAGTTGAGTAACTTCCAAGCTCCCACAAACCAGGGAGCAGAAAGCCAGGATTCCTTTCCTGTGCTCTTTGCATTGCATTGTGCTAATGGCCAGGTCTGAATGAAATTTAAATGTCACATCTCCTCTATGACTCATAAAATGCCCCATGCCCTGATAGGTTGATTTACTGCGTGTGGCCAGAGAAGAATCTATAGCCTAATAGACTATAAAAAATGCAACTATTAAAAATGACCATATGTTCTCATTTTAACAGATGAGGAAATGGAAACAGAAGGGAAATGACTGGCAATTGATCATTAATAAAATGTATTGAACTCAGTTCTGATTATATCACTGTTCCTTCATGTTATTCAGAGGCTTCCCATCGACTTCAAATGAAATCCTAACTCCTCACCGTGAATTACGAGACCCCCAGAGACTCTTTTCTGCTTTCTTTTTCTGTACAAAAGCTATTTGAGTCCTCTTTTAGATAGCCTGCTACATCAAGCATTCATTTTCCTGGATTAAGGTTTTTAAAGGTGCTGTACGTTCTGACTGAATGTATTTCCCTCTGTCCCTTCCTGCACACACAACACCTATTTACACTTCAGAGTTCATCTTAAGTGCCCTTCTTACGTTGAACAAGATTTCCTGCCTGGGTTATTTTCTCAAATCACTTGCACTACTTTTTCTGCACTCGGTAAAATCAAAATTAGACAATTATATTTTTAAATTTCTGTTTAAGGTCTGTATTTCCTTCTGGAACATAAACTCCATGAGGAAATGGATTATAACAACATATTTTGAACGAATGAATGTTAAATCAAGAATATCAGGATTGACAACGATTTGAAAGACAACTTCAATTCCTCATGAAATGCTTGAATTCTGCCTGCACGATGACCTTCCCAAATGGCTAACTCCTATATTTTTTAACTCAGTATCATCTCTTACAATGGAGACTTTTCTATAGCTATTTGTTGCTACTTGTCCACTTATGTTTGATTAATGTTGAAAAGTTTGAGCACCTTTATAAGATTTGTAAGCCTAGAAATGCTACAAAAAGAGATTTATTTTTAAAACATTAATATAATCATTTGCATAAAAATATTTAGTGGTCGCTAAATAAAATTAACTTCTTATTATATGTCATTAAAATAACAAAAGAACCTCAACTTATATTGCACTAGATTTATAATGATGTATGAAATGCAATGAAAATAAACATGAGGACCTATGAAAACCAGTGTAACAGCTAAATTTTATAGATTAGGAAGGTCCAAGCTTGAAAGTGATTTGTATCTTTGGAATATGATCTCAGGTGAGCCTCATGGTCAACCAGAAGGAACGTTCTCCTTCTGCTGTCTGTATCTCCCTTCTTTGGGTTTGGAGAGAACAATGAAAAAACCTCTAAGTCAAACCTAGCGTTTCCTTCTAATGAGAATGTTCATTTCATTCTTCTCATTTCAGTGGGTCTCTGTCCTCTGCTGACTATCAAATAAGAGTCCTAATATGTTCTTCTCCACCAAACCTTTTGTTCACAAGATAGCAGCCTAGCAGATCAGTGTCACAGGATTTTATTTGTTGACCTTCACTTTCAGAATATTACATCCAGAGAACAATGTCAGTTGCTATTAAACATCTATTTGAAACAATTTCCTCTGCTTAAGAATTTCATTTTGCATCATTCTGACATCTCAGGACTCAGACCAGGAGCCATTTTAATTTAAAAAAATGTTAAAAATGAGAAATTTCAAAATCCAACAGTTTTTTTCTAAATTCAACTATATATGCCTTTGGTAATTCTAGTCTCTACTTACAACAGCAGTTTTTTCTCTAAAGCAAATAACTCATTTTTGACTTTGAAATCTTCTACTGGAAATCCACTACTAGCTCTCCCTCTCTCAGTTCTCTGCAAAAGAACAATGATCTCCACTTAAAGAGGTGTTCAGCACCATCTCAAAGGTCTCTACATACAATGCATCCACTTAAACACTGTACTCTGAACATTTAAGAATACTATGATACTGACCACCTCTCCTTGAAAAATAGAAGCACCTGACCCCTGAATGTTACATGATAAGGTAAGGTAATCATGAAAAAGAAGAGGACTGATAAAAGCATGATCAATAAAATTAAGTACCAATTGAATGATATTTAAAATTCCTATTGTTGACCAAATTACATTTGTTGTTGTGTGTGCATTTATGGGAGTGTGTTCGGGTGTGTTTTTATGTGTATGTGTTTCCTCTAATGACACCAAAACATCCACATCATGCTTTCTGAAAAGGAAAAACAAATATTTTTAGCACATGGAATATTTCTTTATCCCATTTCATCCTCCCAATAATCCTGTGAAGTATTTTCACCAGCCTGAGATGGAGAAACTGTGCTTCAGAAAGATTAATAAATAATCCAAGGTCACGTGTCAAATGGGTGATTAAATTCAAATCTGAATGTAGGATTATAGAAATGGAGAATCTGTATTGTTTCCAATCACCTCTGTGTCTTTAAGCAGCGAAGAGCCCTATGTATAGACATTCATATTCTCTTTCCTTGACACTTAATCCAATCAATTAAACAAAACCCCAGAGCTCTATGTAAAATTTTCCAAAGGATAATGCATTGATTTTCTAAATTTGGAAAGAGTTGCTCTCAGACCATATGTAGAAAAACCCAAAGGGAGAGGTATATCTCACTATTGAAAGGTGAATGTTTCCAAGAGAAATATTTCCCAGGAATAAAGTGAGAAAAATAAATTACCTATTGAATGAGAAAGCCATCATGTCATTAACTAGTTTTATACACTGTGCTCTGGAATGCTTCACATGGCAAAGCTTAAAATATCCCAAAGCTCAAGCAAGCTTTAACAAATGAAGAGTTACAGAACTCTGGGTGCTATTGCTAATGAAAATAATTTCAGGAACAATGTATAAAAAAAGAAAAAAAAACAGAAAAGAAGAAAGAAAGAAAGGAAAAGAAAAGAGAAAGGACAAGAAAAAGGGAAAAACAAAGTCTTGTGTTCAAGAGATAGTACTGCTTCAGATTCTCAGGAAATCAAAGAGAAAGTGTTGCTAGATTTCCTTCTACCATTTATCATTTCCAGCTGCTGTAGGTAGTTGGAACTAATAGAGGGAGCAATGACACATAGCTGTCAGAAGTGATGATAACCACTGATAATGATTTTCAGAGTCACATTTAGTAGATTTGAGAACGAGAGTGTTATCATGTTGAACAATGGCCAAATTTTAATATATCCGAAATATCTAGTAGTCACTTATTTGGAGGAACATTAAAATACAGTGGCTCCTTGGGTATCTTTTATCCTGTTTTCCTGTTCTAAAATTAAGCAGATGGCCGATGGAGAATTTGAAGATTGCTATGCAACTCTTACTCATCCTATGAAAACCTCAGAAATTCAACAATGAAGCATACATACAACTCCCCATTATGGGTAAAGTGATCCTTCTTACCTTATTCTCTCTCTGAACACACTTAGTTATTTCAATATAACACCTTAATATTTATTATTTCATTCATCTACATATTTCTTGAGTGCTTACTGTATAGCAGATTCTGTTTTTATTCTAGGATTATACTTGCAAATAAATTAAAAAATTACCCCTGATCAATCAATATTCTAGTGAGGGAGACAAATAATAAGCAAATATATGAGGAAGATTATTTCAGATTTTCAAAAGAGCTATGAAGCTTCCAGTTATAAAATAAATGTCATGGGGATGTAATGTACAACATGGTAACTATAGTTAATAATACTGTATTGTATATTTGAAAGTTGCTAACGGAGTAGATCTTAAATGTTCTCCTCACAAGAAAAAAAAATTTGTAACTATGTGTGGTGTTGGATGTTAACTAGACTTATTGTGGTGATCATTTTGCAGTATGTACAAATATCGAATCATTATGTTGTATGCCTGAAACTAATAAGATGTTATATGTCAATTATATCTCAATTTTAAAAAGTGCTATGAAGAAGATAACAGAGTGAATCAATACCAGGCAATTGGGAGAAAGTTGTCATATAGATAAGTAATCAGAGACAATTCCAGTGAGAAGGTGACATTTGTGTGTGACGTGAATGACAAGAAGGAGCCATTCGATGAACTGGATCTAGAGTGTTTCAGACAGAGAGAAATGGACCCTCAAATGTATTGAGTTGAAAAAGAGCACGGTCTATGTTGTCAGAACAGAAGAGAAGCTATTGTGGCTGGAATTTACTGAGCATGAAGGGTTAGGTTTGAGAGCAAGTAAGGGGTTAGATCCTGTAGGGATGTGATACACTTATTTACTTCTGACTAATCCACTCTGAGTTCTCCGGATTCTTATCACCTATCTTTTATTCTGCGGATCTCAAAAGCAATGCATTTTATATTGAACTGAGCCATCAATATTCACTTGGAATAAGTCCTAGCATTCAACTGCCTAGTATTGTCAGGTGCATATCTCTATGCATCCTTTTTCACATGAGCATCTGTCGAGTGAAACAGTGCCAGGCACCATGCTGTTTCAAAAGCAGTACGAGGAAATTGAAATAGACTAAGATGGAAGTCAGAGTCCCACATTCTAACGCTTTTTTTTCCTATTACTATCTGGGCTATTTTGGTCAAGATATCTACCTTTTCTTCACTCTAATTTCCTCATCTGTAAAATGGGGATAACACTGGTGGATATGGCTGATCTGGTGATGTGAATGATCTAGATTTGATCATTGTTCAAATATATGAAGGACTTTGAATGATAATAGGCTGAGCCCTGAGAAGGTGGAATTGGATCAAGGAGATTGCAAGAAAGGAAAAACCCAGCAAGGAAATAATATACAGGACTGGGCTGAGAGAGCAGGAGTGAGTTCAGAATTTGTAGTGATGTCTAAAGAACAATCAGGAGGCAGCCCAGTGGTGTATTGGTTAATTTAAAGCATTTGGCTTCAGTGGCCAAGAGTTTGCCAGTTCCAGTCCTGGGTGCAGACCTACTCACTGCTCATCAATCCATGCTGAGGCAGCGTCTCACATAGAAGAATTAGAAGGACCTACAACTAGAGTATACAACTATGTACTGGGGCTTTGGGGAGAAAAAGGAAAAAGAGGAAGATTGGCAACAGATGTTAGCTCAGGGCCAATCTTCCTTAAAAAAAAAAGAACAATGAAAGGAAGCATTGCTATGTCCTTGATAGGATAAAGTCTAAGAACAACTGATAAATAGCTGTGGTTTTGTTTGCTTGCTTGGTGGTTTTGTTGTGTGTTATTTGCTTATTAATGTGAAAATGTCATCCCATATTCTATCCTAGCACAGGACCTGGCACATACTAAGCATTCAATAAATAAATGTTTCCTAGATGAATGAACCAAAACAAATGAATGAACTGATAGATGAGTATTCACATATAGACAATTAGCAAAGCCTTAGTGCTTGATGTAATCCACTCTAGCAACCCTTTCTGTGCTGAGGTATGCAGTAGGAGAAACCGAGTGAGCCAGAGCCATCCTATAGTCTAGAATCTAGAAGGCTCTTCCACAATATCTATTTGGCAGGGTGTCTGGTAAAAATTAAAGAACTATATAAGTAACTAGTGTAATTACTGACTAAGCACAGCATAGAAAATGGAAGTCCTCTTAGGCCTGAGTTTTTCATGGTGAGTTCCTGGATCAGCTGCTTCAGAACACCTTGAGAAGAGCTTCAAAAGCAAATCCTAGGGCTCCACATGTATCAGACTGATAAGAATTTCTTGTATTGGGGCCTAAAAATCTTTTTAAAAAGTCAATTAGTTGATGCATATGTTCCCAAAAGTTTGATAATCTCTGTTTTAGTGGCTAAAAACCATTTTCTTTTCCAATTGAGTTATTTTCATAAGGGATGTAAAGTAAGGTAAATTATCGACTCCACTGGGAAGCAGAATTAGACATATATGTATGGTTCTCAAACTATATCCAAGATAATTATTTTGGTAAAATGAAATATGAGAAGGGAGAAAAGCAAAGAAGCAACGCATGTATAAAGATATATGGCTTTGAAGATGACAGAAAATTCAAGGCTGGTCAACCATGAGATGCAGCTAGTTCAAAAGCTAATGAATCTTCAGCTATAGTAATAGAAATTGCATACTCATCAGAACTAGGACAATGATAGCCCCATGTTTGTCAGACTACCACAGGAATGCTGTGTTCACTTTTAGGTGCTAACATTTAAAAGGATATTAAACAAAATGAAATTGTCCAGGTTAAAAGACCACATCCTAGGAGGAATAACTACAGAAACTTGGCTTAAATGAAAAAATATAGACTAGTGTGAAATTTACTGTCAAATTTCTGGAAGGATGACCTGAGAGAGTAACTAGATTCTCTCTGGGAGGAGGGAGTGAAGAGAGCATGTGTAAGATGCAGGGTGATTATTTTCCCTCAATATAAAGATGTGTCTATATTGTTTTACTATTAAAAAAGCTATATATAGGGGGCTGGCCCTTTGTCATAGTGGTTAAGTTCACATGCTCCACTTTGGCAGCCCAGGGTTCGCAGGTTTGGATCCCAGGTGTGGACCTACATGCCACTTATCAAGTCATGCTGTGGCAGGAGTCCCACATATAAAGTAGACGAAGATGGGCACAGATGTCAGTCCAGGGCCAGTCTTCCTCAGCAAAAAGAGGAGGATTGGCAATGGATGTTAGGTCAGGGTTAATCTTTCTCAGCGAAAAAAAATAGCTGTATATAAATTTTGGAAATATTGTTTCAAATGTGGGAAAATGGTATCCATAATTCTTCACTCTAATATACATATTCATATTTGCATATAATCTCTTCTGATTTTGTCCATAAGCACGTCAGTTTTTTTTTTTTAATGGTTGTATCATGGCACATGCAGCCACATGTCTTATTCAACACTGTATTCTGAGATTTTTCTGTGGATTTGTACTTATCATTTTAATGGCTGCACAATAATCCATCAGGTGATGCAGTGAGGCAAAATAAGCCATTTTTCTGCTATTAACTACATATATATGAAGAACTCAGGGCAAGAGAATATAAAAAAATGTAATTTAATACCTTGAAATAACAGAATCTTAGGGCTCAAGGAATATTTTGAGGTAATTTCTGCAGACAAGCATGTTTTATGAATAGATTCACAGTAGTAAAAAGGGCTACCTTAGGACCTCTGGTAAGTAAAAGAACCACTTCTGCTTCCTGGATCAGTGCTCTTTTTCCATCACCAGTCTGGAAAGAACTGGTTCTCCTTCTTTAAAAGTACTCAAGTAGGGCTGGCCTGGCGGTGTAGCAGTTAAGTTCCCACACTCCACTTCAGTGGCCAGGGGTTCGCAGGTTCGGATCCCAGGCATGGACAGACGCTTGTCAAGCCATGCCGTGGCGGCGTCCCATATAAAGTGGAGGAAGATGGGCATGGATGTTAGCCCAGGGCCAGTCTTCCTCAGAAAAAAAAAGGAGGATTGGCAAAAAATGTTAGCTCAGGGCTGGTCTTCCTAAAAAAAAAGTACTCAATCACTATTTCATAGAGTGACCTCAAAATATTCCCTAGAAGAGAGGAAGACTGCAGAGAATTTTCAGCTATAATTTGTGCTAAGTTGTACACACTGCTATGGTATTCAAAATTGTGCATGCTTATGAATCTGGCATACAGTCATTATAATTAGGGTACTCTAAATACCCAAGATTCATATTCCAATATCGATGCCTTAAGCTAAAGTTGTAGCTACTTCCTGTGATTATTCCCAGTTTGCAAAGTTAAAAAAATGATTAGTAATCAGGATGGGCCACCAAGATATAATCTGAGATGAATAAAGGTGCTCTATATCTTTCATTCTTTCATCCTTCTGTCCAACCATCTCCAGAAAACACATTTAATATGAAAAATAATCTTTCTAGAAAAACTTCAGAATGTACCCAATGAGTGTTCGAGGTATTTCTCTGGGGCTAACACCAAGTGCCTTGGTAGGCGTGGTTTTGCGCATGCCAGATGGATGTTTTTATACTCGTCTGTCGTTTTTTTAAATCCCATTTTTATAAAAGTCCTTAAAATCGAAGCTAATTAAATACAGTATTTCTACTTTATTTGCAGAAAATATCTACTGCCAGATTTGGTCGGCTATGTATGGCTGTCTTTAATTTCTCACTTAAGAAGGTAATTTATTCATGACACTATTGAAGATGAAGTGATTATTAAAGGTACACGGTGTGTCATTCCTTTCAGTTTCTGTGTCATTTTATACCAAGCTGGGATCTGTCATTTGTGAATCTCTGTGCCAGGATAATTATATGTCCATAAGTAAATCACCCCATCCCACCTCTCTGATTTTGAATGAAAACCAGAGATGGAAATACTGTAGATCCACAACCATTTTATACACGTCATAAAAGGATTTTCAGAATTTAATATGAACTATAAGGTGAAGATTAATTTGAAAGAGTAGTTTTAGGACATGTTATCAGAAATTAACTTTAATGATAAGTTTGGAGGGTTTTAAACTTAAGCTGCAATATTATGCATTTATTCTCTTTACTAACTTCTTGTAAAGACACTCTGTGACTTGTCCTTTATTTTATGACAAGATACTTGAAAGGTTGATTTGTATGAGTCATAGTCATAATTATTAGGCAGTATAAAAAGATAATAGATTTCGGAACTTCTTTTTTATTTTTTTAAGATCTTAAAATACTACCATGAACTCTTGCACTATTGAATCTAAAATAGGGTCTGTTAAGTGTCTAACTTTAGGCATCAATCTAACTTCAAAAGTGTATTGACAAATTTAATTCACTTTTTATAATGTATAGATTATTTCCCTGATGTGTAACGTAGGAACTCAGGAATATAAATTGCATTCTTTCACAGTCATAGCATAATTTTGATCTTCAGGGGGAATTATCACTCAATGTGGTGCCGAAAAAATATGTGATTTTCGGGGGAATTGGCTAAATATTGGCATTGCCTTTCTTTCTATTGTTCAGGCCAACTAAGACTCCTCTCTCTCTTTTCCTTATACCAACATCTAATCAATCAGAAAATCTTGTGGATTTATGCTTCAAACCAGATACAGAAGAGGGTATCTTCCCACCACCCTCACAGCTACATCCTGGTCTAATCCACCATGGTCTCTAGCCTAGAATATTAAATAGCCTAATTGATTTCCCTGGTCCCACTCTTACCACCCTATAATATATGCTCCATTCAGTACCAAGGTTAACCCCTTAACTTGAATCCAATAATGCTCCTGCTCAGAAACTTTCAATGGCTTTTCATTACATTCAAAATAAAATTAAAGGGGCCGCCCGGTGGCGCAGCGGTTTAGTCCGCGCTTGGCAGCCCAGGGTTCGCCGGTTCGGATCCCGGGCGCCCGCCGACGAACTGCCTGTCAGCCATGCCGTGGCGGCGTCCCATATAAAGTGGAGGAAGATGAGCACGGATGTTAGCCCAGGGCCAGTCTTCCTCAGCAAAAAGGGGAGGATTGGCGACGGATGTTAGCTCAGGGCTGGTCTTCCCCACAAAAAAAATAAACAAATAAATAAATAAATAAAAAATTAAATTGAAATTCCCTACATAGCCTACCAAGTATATTATAGTCCCGAAGTACCTTTCTGACCACATCACCTGAAACTCTCCTGCTCTCCTACTCAGCTCTAGCCATACTCATTATATTTCTGCTCCTGGAAATGTTAACTTCATGTCTACATCAGAGCCTTTGCACTTACTGTCTCCTCTGTCTGGAACACTTCCCTCGCAGATATCTTTGCATGGTTCTCTCCCTCCCTTCAATAAGGTATCCATTGAAATGCCACCTTCTCCAAGGAGCTGTCCCTTGGCAGCCAATCTAAAATAGTTACCTTAAATTGCCTTCATTATCCTGTCTAGACCATTCCTTCACTTTATCTTTGTAGCATTTATCACTACTTTAGACTTATGTTTAATGTTATTCTCCCCCATGGCAATATAAGCTCAACAAAGTAGCTTTCCCCCTAAAGGCCCGAGGAGTGCTTGTCCACACTACATGTCAGTTTAGTGAACACTTAAATACATTGATGAATAAATTGATAGGTTACATAAATACATAAAGTAGTAATAAGGATCATGTTTTTCAAATCCACCGGACTTCCACATAACTGTCTGAACTCCACTTGATTCCTTCCTTAGGCTTACTTTGTTGAAGGGCCTTTTACCCCAAATTTCCATATATACATGCTCTAACACCTTAAAGTCCTTGAAATATCCAACCCCTCCTCCAACTATGAATACAATTTCCCAAAGTGAACCTGGACTGTTCAGAGTCGAGAACATAACTCTAATTCTCACTTACTTATATGGTGTGACAAATAAAACTTATATGGCATGACAGGTAAAACATACTCAGCTAATAACTTTTAAAGGAAAATACATCAAATGGGAAAAATTCATATTTATTTGTGATGAATCCCAATTTTCAGGGTGTGCTCTTTAAAACTGGTACTCCAAAGCTCCTTCAGTTACCATAGTGACAAGTGGCAATATAAACAAAAAGATCAGAAGATCAGTAATGGACTCTCAGGATGAACCAACAGTACTACACTTGCCTTCTCATATAATTCATCATCATCATTGTCATCATCATCACCATTATTACTCTCACTAATTATGTAGCAAAGATACAGACATTTAGCTGTTTATTTCTTTAGAGGTAATAAATCTCATTGATTCTTACATACTCTCATGTAACCTCTAACTAAATTGCCTCCTGGTAGGTCATCAATCATCTTTTCTTCGGTGCATCCAGTGGTCATTTTCTTGGTCCCCATCCCTGGGACCTTGCACAGCTAACCATACTTCTCATCATAACTATTACTCCTCCTCTTCTTCTTTGACACTTTAGTGTCTTGAGGCCTTTGCCTCTCATTTCTGCGACCATTTGTCATGGTCTGCTCTTGTTACATTTATATGAGGTTTCACCTGAGCGGGGAACTGACAGGGTATTTTTTTCCCTGCAGAGTTAAATCCAGGCCTTGAACTCCATGATGGTTGAGTTACCACTCCCCGAGTGTCTGAGCAGCCAATCTATCTTCCCTTCAGAATCTCCCTTGTTACTTATATTGACGTCAGTCCTGTGAGCAGTATGCCTGTCAGCACATAGAGCCGTGAATGCTTCACGGCAAGGCCTCAGGGGGACTGTGCAGGGATAAACACAGAGGTTGCATTAGATAGACGGTTTCATTTCCGTTGCTCTAATTACGAGTAAGCAAGAGACAAGAGAAGCAAAGAAGTCCGAGGAAAGAGGTTATACTAGTGGAAAAATAATTGAGTACTTGCATTGTTCCAGGTGATATTTTAAATGTTTTCCTATCTAATTTTCATTACAATACTGGAAATTGATATTACTCTTTCTTATATCCAGACAGGAAAATTGAGTCTTGCTACTGGTAATTAAAAGCTACGTGTTATTATGAGCATATGCAAGACTTCTGGATAACAATTTAAGAAGCATAATTCTGAGCAAATCTGTCCCCAGAATGAAGGTGTCAAGATTTTCCAAAGTCTACGTGTATCACACACTCCCTATCTGTCCCTCCACGTCCACTCTCCACCCTTCTCCAAGGGGCTCACTTACCTTATTTACTGCTCCCCTCATGACCTCCACTGACATCACTGGTGGTGGAGGGGATGGGATTTGCCTGTTAGTGCTGGGCAGTAGTGAAAGTTCTAGAGAACCTAGAGTTTCACCCTTGCCAGGTTGTAACGAAGCTCCCTGACTTTATTGGCAAGAGTGGTGTCTGAGAAGCCACGTAGGCAGCAGGGACTTCATCCCCACCTGGTGTAAAGGAAGCCCACACGCATTCACCATGGGGGTGTGTCAGAGGAAGCCTAGTGCGAGTGAGTGTGGGCTTCTCTATAGCCAGGTGGGGACCAAAGTCTCAATTGCCTCCATGGCTTTTCTGACACCTTCCTGGCAGGAGGGTTACAGTGTCTCATTACAGTCTGGTGAGGGTGCATAAGTTCCCCATTGAGAATGTTCTGGTGTGGATAGGGGTAGAGCCATAGTTTTTTCTTTGGTCTCTGGCTGAAGTAGGTCAGTTATTACCCGAAAGTTTTGTTTTGCTAAGCTACACTTTTCCTGATCCTTTGGCTAGAATAGCAGACTTTCACTGCAGCTTTTTAAAAATCTGCGCCTGTTGGCATTTCTGGCTTGCTGGCTTCTTCCACTCCATGTCTAGGATACATGAGACAAAAAGGAAACCAAAGGAACTCATCACTGTGTCGTTCCCTGAGTCCCAAGTTCTGTAGCTAGTATGCTTTCTTCTCTCATCTTTTGGAGACTTCTTATGTTTATTTTATATATAATACCCAGTGTAATAGTTACACTTAGCAAGAGGAATAGAGAAATGTATGTCTACTCCATTTTCCCAGAAGCAGAAGACTCTGCCACCTGTCTTTAAAAGATCTTTCATAAACTTTTCTTATCTGGTCTGAGTGAACCACCTGTTTTCTGCTAGAATCCTAACTGATACACCTTATTTATTTATATTGATATTATATCTCTCCTGAAGATGGACTTCAGTGCCAGATTCATCTTCCTATTTTTTGATAAATATTGTCTGACTATAAATAATGTAAAATCAATGTAATTCATAATTTCCCCATATTTGCTGTTTTAGTTACTTCTGGTCTTTATCTGTGTAGCAATTTATAATAAAACCTCTAAAATAAAGTAACCAAAATGGTCTGTGCTTTTAATTGGCTACAACTAGGAAAGCTTTGGCCTTAAATACACTCCACCTCAGAATGTGGGTGAGGAAGGAGAACAAGGTATACAGCAGTGACATGACAACTGGGAACAAGAAGAGATGGAAGCAGGTTGAGAATGGGAATTGTCCTCCATTGTAAACAATGATTACCTCTGTCTTACCATTGAAAGCACACTATGACAATTTATTTCTCATCCTGGACTGTGTATTCTTGAGAGTACAAACCTGGTCTCTGTATTTATAGTGCCTAGATTAGTCCCTCACAAACAGAAGGTAACTGGTAAAAGGTTTAGGATATATTCCCTATACACCCACGTAGTGACTTAGACATAATAAATTTCAAAAACGCTTGATGAAAGAATGATTGCATGGTGTATTGTTTCTTGAAAGAAACATCTTCAGAGAAAAATGCATTTCCTTACAAAAGACTCATTAGAGTCAATAAAATAGATATATCAGATTTTTCAAGCATGCATTGGCATTGCCCAAGGATAATAAAGTAGATACAATAGACATAAAGCCACATAATTAAAGTAGCTGAATTAATGTCATCTTCTGGAAGAGTATACATTGTTTATCATTCTATCATATTTTTAAGCTTAATTCTGAATGGCCTCCAGAGACATTTTTCTTCCTTGGCCAATGAGAAGCTTTCTTACTTACGTTTTTTTTTTTTTTTTTTTTTTTTTTGCATTATAAGATAGAGCCTTCTGAAATCATGTTTCTGAATTACCAGTTAATAAAGGTCAGTCATCCAGGAATTTGATTGGTTGAGCCTGATTCCATTAGGTATGATATGGTAATACAGAAGATGAAGAAAGCCCATCGTATTAAGATCAGCAATTTGAAAGGCAAGAATCATTTTGGGATAATAGCATGCAGAATTCTTCAAGCTACTGAAGTGTACAGAAGATGTTAAAATAAACCATGGTGCTCTAAATGGAGAATTCATCCTATGCAAGAAAGACAAATTTATGCTAATTGTTCATTTAGAGTGGATAAAATTGCCTTCTACTTTAGAAAGCACTGGCCTCATCAGGGATTTGTGAAGTTGGAAGCAGAAGAAAGTGACTTTTATTTTTAAAGAGCAGAAAATAATAAGGAAAATAAATCAGTGCCCCAACATGCAAGAATCAGAAACTAATATGAGTATGTTCTAATAAATATCAGGAACATATATAAAAGAATCCTAACTAAATACAAATGATCACACTCATGAATTGTTTTCACTTATCATGTTATGTATTTTAATTCCAATGTGTGTGTATTTTTTTTAATCGTGGAGTTTCAATAGAAAACATAGTCAACTTATAAGCAGTGTCGCCATAGCTGGACTGAATTGAGGAGTATCAAGTATGCAGAATCCTTGCCAAAAGATGAGAACATATTGTGTCACAATTCAAAACTTGCATTCTCCATTATTTCAAGCACTTTTACATTATTGTGCAGGAACAATAATACTTTTATCCACAAATGTTTAGGCGAAACGTATAAGAGTAAGTCACTTTTGAGGAAAACAAATCACAAGCCTTTATTTGTTAGACAGCCATCGTGCAGGCAAGGAGCTACCAAACAAGCCCACATATAAAAGCACACATGGAACTGGAAGAAATATACGCAAATGGTTTCAGTGGGGTCCTCAACATATTTACCAGGTGGGCTCCCAATATCTAATCTACCATCATCACACCTAAAGGATGAAGGTATTAAAAAATCTTTTATGCAAGAGACTGGTAGATTATTTAATCCACTCCTCACTCATTTTACAGATGATAAAACTGACATTCAGAGTCACAAGAAAGTGTGTCTTATTGCAAAAACAACATCAACATTTCTTTTGCATTCCAGGCCTTTTCCAAATGAAAAAATAGAAGACTTAAGCTATAAATTATTTTCGTGAACTTTCACGAGAAGGCGACAAATGAAAATTAAACTGCTTGCCAAACGTCACCAGCCCCTCCTCTCACAGCTCCAAAGGAAGTAAACAAATTATAGACTCAGAGTGTACAGTCAAAGAGGAGGAAAGGATACATCTTTACTTTCCTCAGTCCTCATGTGTCTACGCAATCCTGCCATCAAGTCACAAGCAGAGTGAAATGATGAGGAAGGCTTTATAGAAGACTACACTGAAGCACAGTTAAAGAAATCTGCTTTGAAGCACAGTTCATGATGTTTTCACGGTTGTCGCGCAAACAGGACTGTGGCACGTCTTCATACGTATGTAACTGACTTAGTTCCTTAACGCTTTTCCTATTGGCGTGTATTGTTAAGATGTTAAGTTCCACAAGTGAAAGCATGAATGTCCATTGTAATAATATCCACCTCTCTGCCCTCCAAAGCTATATTCCTGCACCATACTCCTGCACATCAGATTCAGCTTTTCTGAACATGAAAAACAGATATTTAAATTTTTTGTGGGAAGGAAGGAAGAGAGAAAGGGAGGAAGGTAGGAAGAGGAAGGGAGGGAGGAAAGAAGGAAGGAAGAAGAGGAAAGAAAAAATACCTTGTAGCTGGCCAAAAATCACATTTTAAAAATTAGAAAAAATTACCAGCGAAAATTGTTAGATCACAGTATTACCAAATGTGTATGGATTCAAATATCCAATAAAATATTTATAAATGTGCTATCATATACTGTATACATTATGCTCTAATGGTTATATTAGTGTAATTCAACATGGAGAAGAAAGTGTTCTATAACATCAAACTTCACTAATCTTCTTGAATTCTCTTTAAGAGAATATAATGACTTGATGTGATTTATGGAGCGATTTGGATAAAGCAATTGTTCTCAAAGTGCAGGCCCTGGACCACATTAGCATCCCCTGGGAACTTGTCAGAAATGCAGTTTTAGGCTCCCACCCGAGATCTATGAAGCAGAAGTTCTGAGGGTGGGGCTCAGGGATCAGTGTTTTAACAGACACCCTCCAGGTGTTTTGGATGCATGCTGAAATTTGAGAACACTTGTTTAAAATCACATAGAGCACTCTACTTTTTAGTTTCTCTCCTGGACAATTTCTTTAAATATGTGGGGAATATATGGTATAGCAAAGATTTATGTTTTTCTGAACACAAAAAAGAGAAAGAAACGTATTTAGAGACTGACTAAAATCATTTGTTTCCACGCATTATATTCATTTCAAGTTTCAAAGGTGAAATTCAAATAATTATAGTAAAAGAATGGAAGGACAAAAAAACTGTTTCATCATATATAATTGCCAACATTTTCCCTAATCCAGAAAGCCAAAGGCAGATAACCTGGTTATCTACGTGGAAATAGGTTTTTATCTATACAGTGTGTTTTCAGGGTTTGCAAATTAACCCTGAAATAATAACCCTATGTTCCTATGTTTCCATTTGATAGCTGAATTGTAAGTCTTTGTGTATATTAAATGGTGGTAATAATTAAAATACAAATAGTTGAAGAAAGGCTAGAAGTTTTACATGTTAGCAGTTGTTCATAATTTGAGGAAATAAAAGTTGAGTGTGACCCTTATCTTACACCATACACAAAAATCAACTCAAAATCAGTTAAAGACTTAAATGGAAGACTTGAAACCATAAAACTCCCAGAAGAAAATGTAGGAAAAACCTCCTTGACATTGGCCTTGGCAGTGATTTTTCGGATGGGACACCAAAAGCTCAGACAGCAAAAGCAAACATAAATAAGTGGGGCTGTACCAAACTAAAAAGCTCCTGCACAGCAAAGGAAATCATCAATGAAACGAAAAAGCAACTTATGAATTGGGAGAAAATATGTGCAAACTATATATCTGATAAGAGATTAATATCCAAAATATATAAGGAGCTCATTCAACTCAATAGAAGAACCAATCTGATTAAAAAATGAGCAAACGGCCTAAATAGACATTTTTCCAAAGAAGACATACAAAGGGACAACAGATATATGAAAAGGTCCCTAATCATTACAGAAACACAAATCCAAACCAAAATAAGACATCACCTCACACCTGTTGGGATGGCTATTATCAAAAAAAAAAAAAAAAAGAAGTTTTGTCAAGGACATGCAGAAAAGAGAAGCCTTATATACTCTTGGTGTGAATGTAAATTGGCACAATTGTAGAAAACAGCAGAGCGTTTCCTCAAAAAACTAAAAATAGAACTAACATATGATCCTAGAATCCCTCTCCTGGGTATACACCCTAAGGAAATGAAATCAGTACCTCAAAGAAGTACCTTCACTGCAATGTTTAGTGCAGCATTATTTACATAATTAAGATACGGAAACAGCCTAAGTGTCTATCAATGGATGAATGGGTAAAGAATCGTGATATATATATATATTCACACACATACAACAGAGTATTTTTCAGCCTTAAAAAAGGAGATCCTGCCATTAGTGACAACATGGATGAACCTGGAAGATATTATGCTAAGTGAAACAAGTCAGACACAGAAAGAAAAAAAACTGCATTATCCCACTTATATGTGGAATGTAAAAAAGTCAAATACATAGAAGCAGAGAGTAGAATGGTGGTGACGGGGGGCTGGGAGTCGGAGGAAACGGGGAGATGTCGGTCAAAGGGCACAAAGTTGCAGTTATGTAGGATGAATAAGTCTAAAGATATAATGTACAACATGATGATTGTAGTTAATACTTCTGTATCGAACACCGGAAATGTGCTAAGAGAGTAGATTTCAGGTGCTCTCATTCATCACAGAAAAAATAGTGATGTGAGGGAGAGGCTATGTTAATTAGCTTGACTATAATCATTTCACTCTGTACATGAATATCAAATCATCATGTGGTATGCCTTAAATGTAAACAATTTTTATTTTAAAAAAGTTGAGCGTGCCTTTGATAGGTATATGTGATATACTTATCGCATGTACCTAATTAGGTACTTTCCCTTTTTACAGTAACAACCCTTGAGTGAATAATACATACGAAGACTGAAGTCAGACACTAAGAAATAATGTACAGACTGTTTCCTACTTATGATGATTCGACTTATGATTTTCCGACTTTACCATGGTGCAAAAGCTACATGCATTTAGTAGAAACCATACTTCCAATTTTGATTTTGGATCTTTTCCCATGCTAGCAATATGCATACGATACTCTTTCGTGATGCTGGGCAGTCACATGATCGTGAGGTAAACAATGCATACATTTACAACCATTCTGTACCCATACAACCATTCTGTTTTTTACTTTCAGTAGCACATTCAATAAATTACATGAGATACTCAACACTTTATTATAAAATAGGGTTGGTGTTGGATGATTTTGCCCAAGTGTGGGCTAATGTGTTCTCAGCACGTTTAAGGTGGGCTAGACTAAGCTATGCTGTTCAGTAGGTTAGGTGTATTGAATACATTTTTGCCTTAGGATGTTTTCAACTTACGATGGGTTTGTTGGAATATAACCCCATTGTAAGTCAAGGAAGATATGTATTTGAAAAAACTGTTATTAAAAGCCACGCTAGTGAATTGGCACATCATCTAAGCAAATTCATCTGTAAGTGTGTTTCACAGGTAAAATACTGGAAAGAAGACATTTTCATTTGGTTTAATATATTCTACATTAATTCATTCAAAATTAATGAGTTATTCGGGAAACAAAAGGAAAAAGCTAATGTACATTTTCTAATCTATCAATAATTGCAAGAAATAAGTGGAAATTTAATCACATAAGCAGCTGTTTTTATATTACCATATTAGCCTGAATTATTTTAATTGAAAGTTCGACTGGCAATTAGAGAACTATATTTTGTGAACTTAGTGAGTCACTTTACTTCTCTGAAACTTGGTATTCTGTTTAAATTACAAGGGAATAAAACTAGATCTTTAATCTTTATCTGGAATGTAGGGAGCGCTCAGTAATTATGGTGAATATTAGAAGCCACAGTGGGGAAAGAGGAAAGGGATTAGACAGAAGGGTCTCAACCCAAACCTTAACTCATCTTAACAAGTAAATCTGAATTTGATGGTTATCAATAGCCATTTCTATTTCTTGTCATTTGAATTTCTAAAGTTCTGTACTTTCCTGATACTGTTTTGGTTGTTAGAGATGTTTCATACAAATGGCAGCATGCAAAACTAGATTCATACTTGAGATGTAGGATACTTGATGGATTTGGTCTCATGGCTTAGAAACCAGAGTAGGTTGTGTCCTCCCAAACTGAAGGTAAATAATAGTGTACTGGGTTTATGAGCATGCTTCAACAAAGTTGGTTTTCTGTAACAATAGATAGTGGAAATTTGCACAAAATTTTAAATGTTCCTCTAAGAAAGAGACATTTTTTAAAATTCCAGTATAAATGAATGATAAATCATAAATTATTCCTGTTGAGATATTTTTTAAAAAGTGAAGTGTAGCATTAAAACACACACACACGCACTCAGATTTTTTTTTTAATTTTATTATAAAAATACTAAAATATACCAAAAGGTTGAAATAATTTTACAGTGAACACACATATACCCATCAGCCAGAGTCTACAATTACCATTTTACTATAGTTCTACTAACACATAACTATCCATTTATGGCTTGCTCTATCTACCTATCACACTATGTTTTCTGTTTCTTCTCTGGATGCATTTCAGTGAAAATTGTTACCACAGTACACTTAAATATTTCAGCATTCATATTATTGACTGGTGTGAGGTATTTATTTACACTATTTTTTTCTTTTGAGGTAAACGTCATAAAACTGAAAACTTAAGTGAATATTTGTTGATCTTTGACAAATGCATACACATCTATCAAATTCCAAAACATTACCATCACTCAAGGAAATCCTCTCAGTCCCTACTATAAACCTACAGTAACACCCAACATTCTAATTTTTTCCACCATAGGTATATTTCTCCTTGACCTAGTACTTCATATAAATAGAGTCATACCTTATATACGCTCTGGGCAAGTCTGCTTTCAGTTAGCATAATGTTTTGAGATTCACCCACGTTGTTGCGTGTATCAGTAATTTGATCGATCACGGTATTTCATTGTATGAATACAACACTTTTTGAAGCTCTATTCTTTTATTGATGAATACATGGGCAGTATTTCAGTTAGGGCTAACATGGATAAAGTTGCTACATATATTTTTGTATAACTCTTTTTGTAAACCAGTGATTTTATTTCTCATGGAATAGAATTGCTTTTTCATAATGAGGTGTATGCTTAATATTGATAATCTTCCAAAGTGAACCACTGTATATTCCCACCAACAATGTACAAGAGTTCACATCATACCACATTTCTGCTAACTTTTGGTAGCAATTAGCCTTTTTAATTTTAGCCACTTTAGCGACTGCATAGTGCTATCTCATTATGAGGTTAATTTTCGCTTTCCTGATAACTAATACTACTAAGCCTTTTTAAATGTGTTTTGCCATTGATCTATCTTCTTTTTTGACACATCTGTTCAAATCTTTACTCAATTTTTATTCAGTTGTCTTTTTATTGTTGAACTGTAGTTCTTTATGTAGTTTGGATACCATTCCTTTGGCCCTTTCCAAAAACATAACTTGCGAATATTTCCCACCTGCGACTTATCTATTTGTTTTCTTAATGTTTATTTTAATGAGCATAAGTTTCTTTTATGATGTAACTAAATTTATCCCTTTTTTTTCTTTTATGGTAATTACTTTCTGTGT
Organism: Tapirus indicus; assembly: GCA_031878705.1. Classification (NCBI taxonomy): domain Eukaryota; kingdom Metazoa; phylum Chordata; class Mammalia; order Perissodactyla; family Tapiridae; genus Tapirus; species Tapirus indicus. Next base: position 21,618,114 of record CM062927.1, on the reverse strand, counting down.
CCTTTAGAAGAAACTGGACTACTGCAATCCATGGACGTATTTTCCTATGTTGTCTTCAAAAGCTTTATACGTTTAGTTTCTATGTTGATGTCTAGTATCCATTTCAAATTAAGTTTGTGTATAATATGAGGTTGGGGTTGAGGTTCACTTCTTTTTTGTTTCCCATATGAACATCCACTTGATCAGGCACCATTTGTTGAAAGGATCTATCTTTCATTGGATATTACCATTGGATTACTTTGGTGCCCTTGGTGAAAATTCAAATAAGACTGTAAGGTCGGGACTATCTCTGGGGTATTTTTTAAATTACATTTCAACTATTTGTTGATCCTTATGCTAACATTACAGTTCTGAAGTTACATTTTCTTTACAGTAAATCTTAAAGTCATGTAACGTAATTTTTCGAACTTGGTTTCTCTTCTTCAAGTTTGCTTAGGATGTACCATGCCTTTTGTGCTTGCCAATAAATTTTAAAATAAGCTTGTAAATTTCCACAAAAATGAAAAAAAGTCTGCGAAAATTATGATCAGGATGTCACTGAATCTCTAGTTCAATCTGGAAGTATTGGCATGTTAACAATATTGTGTTTTCCAGTTCATGACCATGGTATATCTCTCCATTTACTTTGGTTTGCTTTATTTTCACTCATTATTTGCAATTATTCTTGTGTGTATGTGTTTGTGTGTGCACACACATATAAGCTTTTCAAGCTTACTGCTTAGTTGACCATATATGGTTTGTATCTGAGATGTGAATTTAGTCTTTCTCAATAAAAAAAGTGCTTGCTGATGTAGGACATCCTGAGTTAAACACTAGTAAAGTTCAATGTCTCATGTATGTCTCACATAATGTGAGTGCCATATGTGACACTTACACACACACACACAGTGCTGTGATAATTGATAATCACGTTTGCAAAATGCTGCATATTTAATTTTCCTCTTAAAGGTTTACAATGTTGAAGCACATATGAAAAGCTCTGAGAACTCTTGCATCAAGGAAAGTTAAGAGTTGTCTCTCTCTTCCTTCCTTCCCTCCTTCCTTCCTTCTTTCTTTCCTTTCTTTTCCTCCCTCTCTCTCTCCCTTCCTCCCTCCCTCCCTCCCTACCCCTCTCTCTTTCTTTCTTTCCTGTCTCTCCCCCTTCCTGCCCATATAGCATTTATTAAAACAGAAACAACCTCTGGGACACTTTTGAGGAGCATAGGTACAAAAATACTGAAATAGATATAAATCTAGATGTAATGTATTCCAGCTATCACATCCAAGACTCTAGTGCCCAAGGATAAGCCAGGTAAACACCTGGTAATGATTGGCTTGTTGCTCCACAGACTCAAGGGGATGCATCCAAATAAGCACATTTCTTGACAATCCTGGAGGACCTAAAAAAGAATTTGAATATTCAATGTGCTTCTTTGGAAAATGCAAATAGGGAATTCCCTTTTTGAGGCAAAATAAATGTCTTCAGAAATCCTCTCCAGTCATTTATCTCTGCAAGTCGAATTCGTGGATCAAGACAGCTGTCCTTAATCTCTTTACCACCACCCAGTCACGCTCCATCTCTTCCTGCTTTTGCAGAATTACCATACATCTCCCTAAAAACCCACTGTGTATGGAATGTGTGCTCACTCACTACTCTTCACCTTTTCTAGATATGCTTATTTCTATTCTCTCCTGGTAAATACATATCAGCTTGTTTCTGGAAGTCTGTTACTGGTTGTTTCACCCATTTCACAGATATAAACACATAAGAGTTCTAGAACCATTTGGCCACGAGAGGAAAGGCAGGAGAGTGAAGAGGGGGAGGGAGAGGATATGATGATTCAGATATTTTCCTGCAATCCAAGTAAGCTTCAAACTTTTTTTCAACACTTTTTGAATTATGGCTTAGAATATTGTTTCAATTAGTGTTAGAATGGCTAAAACATGCTAATTCTTTTTTTAAAAAATAGTTTTAAAAGAGAAATAAGAAGAATACAAATAACTAGTGTTATAGATCTGATTGTGAAAGATGAATTCCTCTCTGAAGTAAGGAAATGTGCATTTCAGCCATAGGAAACATTAGCTAAGCATCAACTACAGAGAGAAGAGATTGCACTGAATCACTTAAGTTCTATCAATTCTAGTGGATTTGGTACTGAGTCCACATTTCTTCAACAGGTGATCTCATGCTGGAGGTCATGAGTTCCAAATCACAGGCCACCTGATCTCTGATCAATTTGATTCTCAAACAATGGTTCAAAGTCAAGAGCTAATGAGGAAGGAGTTGTCTTTATTGGATATTGTGAATTTCCTCTGAACTCTTTTATGCTAAATCCATATTTTGCCCAGGGTGAAAATATATTTTGATTATATTTGATTGTAACATTTTTTAGCTTTCAGAAGTAGAACAATATTGTTTCCAGTGTTTTTGGAAGTATATGGATCCTTTCTAACTGATCATGGACTCATGCAATGATGTATTTTTTTCTATTTTATAATAAACAAATTGAGGGTGTATGTGTGTGTGAGTCTGTGTGTGCACAGGTGTTCACGTGCACATGTACTTGCTCGTCTGTTTATTTAAAAATATGATTGGTGGCATTACCTTGTAGTGGGTTACATGGGAGTTCCCATTGGTGTAGGTCTGTGTAATTAGGTCGTGGCAGATGGGTGAATATAATCCATGTATCAGAACTTGGCTCATCCTTACATTATCTTCTTCAACCCTTGGTAAATTTCAGGGTAATTCTGTGATATCCCCAATTAAGAAGTAAAAAAGATCTTGAGAATGATGGTACTTCAAGAAAGTTATGTTTCTTGTGATGCCACACATCTAGACTCTATTCATTTTTGGAGATACTTTTTTTTCTGGTGAGGGAGATTGGCCATGAGCTAGCATCTATTGCCAATCTTCCTCTCTTTGCTGAGGAAGATTAGCCCTGAGCTAACATCTGTGCCCATCTTCCTCTATTTTGTGTATGAGATGTCACCCCAGTATGGCTTGATGAGTGGTGCATAGGTCTGCACCGGGATCTGAACCTGTGAACCCCAGGCCACTGAAGTGGAGTGTGTGAACTTAACCACTTCGCCACTGTGCCAGCTCCTGGAGATACTCTTAAAAATTATTTCCTTATCATGGAAACATAAAAATTAAAATAGCAAATTGCTAGCATCATGTGGAATTATCCTCCAGAAGTATCTCACATTGTGTCAATATTCATCAATATTCACTCTACTTCCCAAGATCCTTATGGGCCTTTGTAGACTATTAAGATTGTATAAGATAAAAAAGTTATAAAACAATGAGCCTACTATGTTGTGTTTGGGGGCAGGGAGCTACACATTAGAGCTATACATTAGTAGGTTGTCCTGAACAGATAATTCTTTGTAAGAAATAAAATTTATGCATATAAAACATGTAGATCCATATATATATATTTTTGCTGAGAAAGATTTGCCCTGAGCTAACGAGTGTTGCCAATATTTCTCTTCTTTTGCTTGAGGAAGATTAGCCCTGAGCTAACATCTGTTGCCAATCTTCCTCTATTTTGTATGTGGGTTGCTGCCACAGCATGGCTAATGAGTGGTATAGGTTTGCACGCAGGATTAGAACCCGCAAACCTGGGCCACTGAAGCAGAGTGCACCAAACTTAACCACTACATGATGGGGCCAGCCCCCATAGATCCATATTTTAAAAGGCAACATTTCACATTTGCGATGATGTTTTTGAAGCCAGTGTACCTGACTTAAAAGTCCCACAATGACTCTAACTAGGCATGTGACCTCGGGCAATTTATGGAGACTGTCTGTGCCTGAGATTCTTCATCTGTGAAATCAGGATAAAATGAAGATCAATTATTTTTTTGTGAAGATGAAAGGAATACAAATATGTGAACACACTATAAATTCTGCCTTAACATAGGCATAATCTAAGTATTAACTATTTTCATTGATGTTGTTATTATTACTAATGTAGGAAGATATTTTGTATTGCATATCCTATTCTGGGATTTTTATAAGTTAAGAAAAAAAAATCATCTCTATACACCAAAAATCTCTGATGAAACATGGGAGTTATCTTCGTGTGGATGTGAAAAAATGCTGTTCATGGACATGGACCGGCCTCCGGATTAATGCTCTTTCCTCTCTTATAACCTAGATAATATAAATAATTCAGAATCATCAATAAAATACAGAAAATTTCATATGTTAAAATAGCCCTTGATCCTCCTTAATCTCGAACCATCCTCTGAATATACTTTTGCCAAACTTTTTTCACAATAGTATGTGTTGAAACATGTACATTTTATCATTTAAAATTCCACTAAATCTTGACCTTCAATACTTGCATAACATTAACCTTTGAATAGCAAATTACAGAGACATCTGGAAACATGAAACAGTAATATTCACTCAAAAGTACGAATCATGTAGCATACAACATATCTTGGAAGAACTAAAATTGCTAAAAGCTACATATTTAATTATGCATGACCTGAATACTTTTGGAACAAATTTAACGTGTTCAAATAAGCTCTGTTTCAAAGAGTACTTTGGAACAGAAATGTAAACTGACATCCTCTTTTGTGACTTATTTTCTTACTCAATAGAACTTTACTTCTAAAAAGTAACATGAAAAAGATCCACTTAGTAGGTCACTGTTATTAGAAAAAAATGCAAATGAACAACTAAACTTCATTGCACAAATCAAGCTGCCTAGTCTCCTGGGCATTATTCAGTGCTTGGTTTAATATTTTCCTAACATTTTAAGAGTTTTTCCAATTAAATTTTAATACTTTTCTCAAAGAGAAAGAGAGATTTATTATCCTAAAGAGATGGTAGAAGGGAGGGATAGTGATCTGTGTCAGCAGTTAGAATGAGGGACTAACGAGAAAGTTTCATTAGGGAAAACATGCTGAGCCCACTTTCTCTAATACACCAAAAAGCCATGTGTAGATGCTCGTGTTTAACCATATGGCAGAATTAAATAAAAAGTCAGTATGGTTTCCAACTGATTGACTATACTGGGAAAGGAAGTCTTCAACCATAATATCAAGCCACTTGAAGTTCATGGAGGTATTACGACATACAAATGTTCAGTCTGTATTAAAAAAGTAAACACACACACACAAACAAAAAACTAGACTTATTAGGCATCTTTGCATCTCAACTTGCCTAACTGTACAGAGTTACCCACATGAGAAGCCTACTGACCTCACATTAATGTGTATTGTATTAGATTCCATGGTCTACCCCTTGGTGGACATAAAGTGGAATAGATTCCTGAATCTTCTGAGAGGAGAGCATTGATGGCATACAAATCTCAGCTAACTTTCTTTTGGGGATGTGACATCAGTTGAAATAAGCTGCCTTGACCAAGGTCATGCCCCTTGCCTCAGGGCACCCTCCATCAATTTACTAATGGGAAGTTAGGAAATGCACATGGATAACTGATGAGCCATAGGCAAGTATAAAATCCCTATCCAGCAGCCACACAATTCCCTCCAGCCTCACTTGTCCAAGTAAAGTTAGGATCTGTCACTCAGTCACATATTAGATGAAGCACCCTAAAGATAACCACTAAATGGGTAAAATTTTCTTAATTTGTTTATTTTTCTATGATATGTATAAATTAAAAAACACTTTATCTTATTTATAAAAATAAATACAATCAATGACATCTCTGAACTTCAGTATCCCCATCTGTCAAATAGTAAAATATAAGGCCTCTCAATCAGCTAACACTTTGCTTGACAGATAAAAAGCTCTCCATATGAATTAGTCCTGATTATTTTATCTAGAATTCCTACCCTTTTTATCTAGGAATGTGTTTTTTCTCTTGCCTATTATTGTTAATACCCCAACCTGGATAAAGACGCCAGAGGCCAACTGTTGACAAAATACATAGCATGAGACTCAAAACATGATTGGGAAAGAAATAACTTATAAATATATATATCAGATTTTTGGCAATTCTTCTTTAATATGGAAGGATATTTGGCTATAAGGAATGTGGTCTAAGTTTTCAAAGCAGCCTTCCTGGTGGAAGGAGGAGGAACTTTCCAAGCAAATCTGTTTCCTGATCTGTCCTGGAAATCAGGCTTTAACTACTGTCAATCTTGGTTCCCATTCTCTATCTAAGCCCAAATACTGGTTCTGTCACTCATGAGCAATATCATTTAGGCCAAGTTACTTGACCTCTTAGGGCATCAGTTTTCTCGTTTGTGAATATTGCACAAGGCAACCAAAGTTATTAGCATATAATAACCACATAAAGGCAGATAACTGGATAAAGATCTCCCCTCTGCCGTATACAGTCTTCTCCAATCTAAGGTCACTTAGCTCTCCATCTAAGAGGTGAATTCTTCACTAATTTCTAGAATTGTAAATCATACTCGTAGGATCAGTATGTCTACTAACACCCATATTCAAAGGATTAGTATGCTCCATACTAAAGGATTAGTATGTTTCTCCCCCAAATTTGAAATGTGGTGACCAAGTAACCAGTGTTCAGATCCCTACCAAACTGTTTGCCAAGCACCCTTTGGAGTCACCATCTTGGGTTTCCCCGAAAATAACCTTTTAATTCCCACAGCATGTTTCTCTCCACATGTTGGATCAACGCATAGGATTAGATTTCTGCCAGATTTGCTGTTATTCCTCTTCCTATTTTTGTAACACTTGTCTTTGGAACTAAAGGCTGACCTATACGTTCTCCAAAAGAATAACATCTTTGCCATCTGCATTCTTTATGGGAAACCAGAACCATAATTCTGCCTGGTTCTAAGACATCTAGTTAACTCCCACAGTCCTGATCCCAAACTTGACTTGTGACCTATTTAATTAGTGTTTCCCGTTACTGGTAGGAAAGAAGCGCATTTTTTACCTCCAAATTTATTTGTCCAATGCCCATCAGAGATACATGCCCATTGGGCATACTGCTATTACATTAAACTTAACTCATCCAAAAATAAATTAGTAATCATTCCTCCATACTTGTCATTTTTCATCCCAGGCCATAGTTCCACCATGCAGTGATTTACTCAATGCAGAGATCTGGTGTCTTTCCCTCAGTCCACATATACTCCACCATAAAACTATTAATCTCTCCTGCTAAATATCATTTAAATGCTCTTTCTCTCCAATGGAATTATCAGTCTGTTGGCCCAGATCACTCTACTCTGTCAACTACATCTTTTAACAATCATGTTTCTGATTAGCTTGCTCCAGTCTCTACACACCCTATCCATTGGGCATACTACACCCAACTAGAGCCTTAAATTTCTAATCATATTATTACCTCTTCAATGGCTTTCCATTATCCTGAGGATAAAGTCGAACCTTAATATGATTTCATTGTCTTCGATGGTCTTGAATTAGTTTAGTAATCAAGTCACATTATATTTTCTCTCTTTATATATTTATCAAGTCACTCTCCAGCCATAAAGTACTCATTTGTTTCCTAAAACATGACCTGCTCTCTCTCACCTGAAAGCTGTTGCAAACACTCTCCTTTTTGCCTGCCTCATCTTTGCTTGACTCTTGGTTATCTGTCTAGTGTCTATAAAGTTTACTTTTTAAAATTTTGCTGAGGAAGATTCACCCTGAGCTAACATCTGTTGTCAATCTTCCTCTTTTTATATGTGAGCCACTGTGACAGCATGGCCACTGACAGACAAGTGGTATAGGTCAGTGCCTGGGAACCGAACCTGGGCCGCCAAAGTGGAGCGTGCCAAACTTAACCACTAGTCCACCAGGGCTGCCCCAGTTTTACTTTTTTATTCCTCCCAAAATGACTAAGATATTTGGTCCTGCTATCAATTTCTAGGGTACTCTGTCCTTTCATTTTGATAACCTTTATCACATTTTATTATTCATCCTTGTTCAATTTTCTGTCCTTCCTACTTGTCTGCAGGTTGTAGGGTGGCAGACTTTTTACTTGTCACACTCACTATTAAATTCTCAGAAAATAATGCGGTAACAGAAGTTCCTGTTGAATGAATGGATGCCACAAATACCTAGTTCACATCCCCTCATGGAAATTGCTCACTTCCACGTGGACAATTGTCAAGGACCCCTGAACCACACAGCAGAAACAGTTTTGAGTAAGTGAGAAAATACAGGCTTTAGGGTTAGCCTTTATTTAAATACTGGCTTTATCACTTACAAACATTTTGCCCTTAGGCAAATCATTTTACTTCTTTCTTCCTCATCTGAAAACATAGGTTTGAAAAATTATCTCAGTGGATTGTTGTGAGCATTAAATTAAGATAATGTATGTAAAGACATTACTCCAGTGCCTGGAGTAGAACAAACAATTGTTATATGTCAGCAATTATTATTATTTTGGGAAGAGGCTATAATATGTTATCAACTGGGGGGGCGCTGTATGAAAAATAAACTTCCTTTGCATCCAAAAATGCTTATAAAATTCTGCAGTCACTTCCCTTTTGTTTCCCATTGCCTTAATCATTTATAGGAACAATTCAATTATAGTTCCAGTCAAAGTAACTCATCTTTGTCCTTTTAAAATTCCATTCAAATTAAGCTTGTTTAAGCAGCGAGGGTGGAAGTGATAGTCTTTTCTGCTGTTGACAGAACCTGACATGTGGCAAGCCTGATTCATCAACTACAGACAGCATTAATTTATTATTTATGTGGTGCACACTGCAAAATTTTCATGTTTAAGGATCTACAGACTCTGAGATGGTTTTCAACACTTCCAGAGATTTTCAAGGTATACGGTCAATTCAGAAAAAAATATAAATATTATTTGTGGTACCCATCAGACTGGTAAATTTGTGCATGACATCAGCTGTTTTGCATTCATGGGTGTAATTGTTATCCCAAGAGGTCTCCCCAGTTCTTTGAAATACACATAATGATGTAAAATTTGCATTTATTTTTCCATTTCTCTCATTTATTTTATCACAGTCTTAATCCAAGGTAAGATTAATTCTTTCCTGGGTATCTGCATTATCCGTCTAACTCACCTCCCTGTACTACTCCCTCACCATGCTCCACTTTCCATAACAATTTTCCATTCAAAATGCAAATCCCAATATTCTACTTCCATGCACAAAATCTTTCCATGTCTTCCCATTGCTCTTTAGATAAAGCCTCAAACTCTTAACATGGTCTTTTAATCCTTTCATCATCTGTTGGGTCCTCCTAAAACTTCAGTTCTACCAATCTACTCACCCATGTCTTTTAGTTCTGGTTACATGCATAGGATCTCTCAGCTGCCTCAGAAGCTTTCTCCAACACTTTTCTCTGATACATATCTTTGTATTGCACAATCCATCTTTGCCTATTTACCTCCTCCTCATCTTCTGGACACCAGACAAAATATTTCTTTCTCAAGAGAACCTTCCCCAAATCCTCATTATATATAGGTCCGATTCTTTTATATATTCTCACAGAACAACATACTTTTGTTTCACCATACTTATGTTAGTCTTTTTATACTGACATGTAAACTTAAAACATAGAATGTTAACTGCCAAGAATGTAGGGACTCGCTTTTTGTTATATTCCAAACTTTTCCCCAGCTAAAATTAGGATTAAGATTATTTTAGTCCATATCCCACTTCATATCCAATTTGGTTCAGGAAATGACATAGGAGATGAGCATCCAGAAAAGATCATCGCTGTCTGATGTGGAAAAGACAAAGAGTAACACTAGATGGAGAGAGTATTTACAATGTTTAAGACACTATATTGAGGGTATTTTATAAAATACAGATAAATATATTTCTAACAGCATTATTCTCCAGTGCCCTCTTTTTCAATTTATTTATGAGCAAAATGGATCTCAGAGAAATTATTTAACAAAGGCTACACAACCTGTGCAATTCAAATAGAGGTATGTCACACAAAATGAAATTAACATTAAAGTTTCTCTGATTCCTAGACTAAAATGTTTCTATTCTATGCCAGGCTAAACTGTAAGAGAAAAATTTTTAATGAGACAAAATCTTTATCTCTCTCTCTCTGTCTCTGTCTTTCTCTGGCCCTCAGGCTAACTCTCTTTTTGAATATAGATGACATAGGGAGATATAGATATTAATGTAGATATAAACATGTCAATATAATGTTGGCATATCCTTAACTTTCTCTATTCTGTCTGTTTTCTTCTTTATAACTCAGTGAATACTGGAGGAGTTGCTATTCAATAATGAAATTAAATCCCTTCTCATTTATACTCTAGGACCATGGTCAGACATTTGACATGAAGATTTATCCATTTGGGGTTCAATGTGATTCTAATGCCATCTAATGGTACAATATTTCCTGATGCCACTTTTACATTCTGATAGTTGTGGATATAAAGAATCAGGCATCCATGTGTAACTTGAAAGTCCTCAACCTGCCATTTGAGTAAAGATGATACTATAATTTTGATCTCTTAGAAATAATTTTCATGTTTTAGGCATAGCCCAATTTAACTAGTATACAAAATTGAACTAATAAAAACAAACATCAGAATTAAAGAACTCATATGTGAAGAAGGATGACACACACCAAGAAATAAAGAAAAATACTTAGGTATTTTATAGTAAATTTATTTTTATGTCTTTGGTGTTATTTGTGACATTCTGATTTAACCAAGTTATTTTTTTAACAGACATGTTCAAAAATCTTTTTTTTTTTTTTTGTGGGGAAGACCAGCCCTGAGCTAACATCCGTCGCCAATCCTCCCCTTTTTTTGCTGAGGAAGACTGGCCCTGGGCTAACATCCGTGCCCATCTTCCTCTACTTTATATGGGACGCCGCCACAACGTGGCTGACAGGCAGTGCATCGGCGGGCGCCCAGGATCCGAACCAGCGAACCCCGGGCTGCCAAGCGCGGACTAAACCGCTGCACCACCGGGCGGCCCCCAAAAATCTTTTAAACTTATACTGATATATAAGAAGATGAATTCCTGAACCTACTCTTCATTTGCTGTATGACCAAAGTAAGATATGATAAAGAGGATGAAGAGAAAAAAGGGATGATAAAATAAATGTTAGTTCCGGTATTATATTTTAAAATTCTATATTAAGAATTATAAAAATGCAAGTATGTGCATCTGGTTGAAGGAGATAGTAGTGGCACTTTTGAGAAGACAGACCTTGCTGTTGTTACAAAAAAGAATAAAAGGTAGAGCAAATATTGGATTCATGAAAATAATATAATTCCTAGAACACTTGAGATGGGATCCCATTCTTCTTTATGACAGCTAAAGAGATTCCACTTGGTAGTCAGAGGCCATTTCTGTGAATTACTTTTTAGAAGAAATATAACGAAGTTAAAGCATATTCAGATTAAAATGATAACAATTGTAAATGAAATAGAAATCAGAAACCCATGAATCTTCATCCTAGAAAAAAGATGGAAAGTAATAAAATTCCCTCAGCTTATGTGTTTTTAAGGCCATTATGCAGATTAAGCTCCAACATGATATGATGTTAGAAATATTACTCAATGTTAGAAATACTATTAATCAGCAGAAGCTACATGCCAGGTTTGGCTAAGAAAAAACAAGACTCTTACTGCCAGAGTTACCCCAAAATAGAAGAAACTTCTCTACAATGTTTCAAAATGAAATACTTTAGCTCAGACTGAATTACCAGTTGAAAGTTCTTAATAAAACAGAAATGAGGGGCCTGCCCGGTGGCATAGTGGTTAAGTTTGCATGCTCTGCTTCAGTGGCCCAGAGTTCACAGGTTCGGATCCCAGGCATGGACCTATGCACCGCTTATCAAGCCATGCTGTGGCATCATCCCACATACAAAGTAGAGGAAGATGAGCATGGATGTTGGCCCAGAGCCAATCATCCTCAGCAAAATGAGGAGGGTTGGCAACAGATATTAACTCAGGGTTAGTCTTCCTCACCAAAAACAACAACAACAACAAAAAACCCCAGAAATGAAACTTTGATGAACAACTTGAACAAATGAATAAGTGAATAAAGAATAAATAGCCATTTATTCCTATCAAAATAAAATTTACAGGATATCAAGTATGTTTCAAACACCATGCTTCCAACAACATAAGCATAGTACCTGATATTGTTAATTTCACAAGCAAGTATGAAAAAACATACATTAACAAATTATCACTAGTGAGATTTCCAATCTGTAAACCAAAAATTGAATGTCCCTCTGCCTATAAAGTAATCACTTCCCAACACTTAGTGACCTCTACCTCAAATTCCCATTTACATGAAAAGAACTGGTGTCATTAAGAGAAAACGGCACAGCATTTACGTGGAAATAATTAGCAAAGAAGAAGTTGAAGTCCGGAACTGGAAAGTTGAGTAAACAGGAAAACAGACTCAGAGTAAATATACTTGCAATACAGTTCAAGGAAAGAAAATAAAATGAAATTTCAAATCGCCTTCTTATCTCAGTTTGGAGGGAGAAAGCTTAAATATGTTTTGAACAATGTAACAGCATGGGTTTATGAAAAGTTATCCAGGAATGAGGTAAATAAAGCTAGAATATTTGATTGCCAGAAAGGGATGAAGAAATGTCTCTTCATCTATGCTAAGAAAGTTAACAGAGGGTGCCACATTTTCTTGTGTCACTGGGTTTATATCAAGTGTCACTGGGTTTATATCTTACCTGGTCAGTAAGAGTCGGCACTGTGAGTCATAAAATCAGGAAGAAGTCAGCCATGTGGGCATAGACTGGAAAAACACAAGAGAAAAAAAAATGTCTTATAATGTGTATATTATGTGAAATAAACAAAAGCAAATATACATATCCATTTTACTAAAACAAAAGGGGATGAAAATCAGAAATGCATACAAGGATCAAGGGACTTTAAATGGAAATTAGTTATCCAGAAAACTTGGTTTATTATGCACAAAAAGAGCTATCTTCTATTTTAGTGATCCAGGTTTCTTATTTTTATTTAACATAAATATTAAGCATAAGAATATTCATAAGTAAACTTATATCCTTGTAAATATATAATTCTCATGTGATTGTACAGTTTTTGAAAAGCAAAAATTATCAGTCATGGACAGAAGATTTGTCCTTCTATATGTTTTTCTATTTATCTCTCAATCCACCCAAGTATGTAAATGTATTGGCATATTTATTACATTGAATTTGGAAGTTTTATGTTGTTAACACCTATAGATTTCTAGCAAACCTACAAGGCACATTTTTTTCAACATTTTCAGGACATAAGATTCTCTTTCAATGTAGAAACAAACATTTCAACCAGCAAAACTAAGACATATTATTTAAGTGTTTCAAATAAACACAGTCCCCCCAAATTAATAAATATTGTTCTTGACTTTACTTGAAACCTGTGTCTGATACCCTATTTGCCTTGAGGTCTACATAAACTATAATTTACCAAAGTAGTGCTACACTAACAAGGAATCAATATTTGTTTTTTCGTTTTTTGCTTTTTTTCCCCTGTACGTTAAGAATATTTTGTTGGATCTTTGGTAAAATTAAGATTGTTCTTGGTCAACAAAACAGATTATTGCCAGATTTAGAGCAGCATGGGTGAAAGGATGTAGGATCAGTATATAGAGAGATCTGAGTCAGCATCCTCGTTCCAGCATTTGCTTTTTCCTGGGAACCTTGAGCAAGTTACCTTTTCCCAACTTCATTCTGTGGAAATTAATAAAAGAAACCTTAACTAAATCGGAGTCAGGAAGGCCTATCAGGGGAGCTCTCATGCCCAATCACACATCCTCAATTACACCAAACAGGAAGAGAAGGACTTTTGCAGCTTTGATAGGAAGTAAAACTACTTTACTACTGAAGGAAGATTTCTCTCCCCACCCAGCAACAGCCCAGCCAATCAGAAACAGCACAGCTCAGCCAATGAGAAGGTGTTGTCACCCTGAACTGCTACTTTCCCCCAATGGACTTTCCTCTAGAACAGCCCCTCCCTACCCCCCCCCCCCCCTTTTTCTCTATAAAAGCAATTCCCCTTCTTTGTTTGCTGGATTTGGCTATGGTTTGCCATAATATGCACATCCCAAATTGCAATTCTTTTGGCTTTTCCCAAATAAGCTCATTCTGAGATAAAATAACAGGCAAATTTGCTTTTTGAGTTGATAATTTCATCTACTTGTAAAATTCAGATCATACCTATTCCATTGAGGTGTTCTGAGAATTTAGGTAGAAATTATGATGCCTGACAGGAGAAAATACTTAGTAAATATTTGTTCCACACTACAGAAATGCCATATATAGAGTAAAGCATTCCTAAAAATATCTATTAATTTCTGAAGTTTTCTGCAAATGTTCTCCAAGATGCACAGGTTTGCTGCAAGTTGTTTTTATTTGTTTTACTCACTTTGATTGTAATCAGATAAACAATATAAACGTATCTTGAGTCCTGTGAATGACTACCATGTAACTGAGGGCTGTCTCCAGAATTCAGGTCTATATTTGCGTTTGGGTTTACCATCACAGTCATATCAAATAGTACTATTTGGTTGATGCACGAAGAGCGGAAGTGAAATTAATGCATAAGTGATGCAAGCATGCCAAGTAAAGCTGGAACCAGAGAAGAGTGAGCTGAACCAAAGAATTTTCTTCAGCATTTTGATACCAGCTCAACACAAGGTTGACATAAGGGAAGCCATACTGTAGAAAAGAAGCCTATTGCAACTTTGAATGACCTCTGACTAACTAACCCAGTTGGATTTGCACCCCCAGGAGATATAACTGCTCTGTAGATTTTACGACCCCTGCTTGTGCATGTACCTCCCAGCTGTGATAAGATGATAACTTTGTTCTTTTGAGTTCCTTAGGAATGGGATGACCCCCAAACAGAGAGTCTATGCTGATAGCCATGATCAATGAAAACTGAAAGATCTAGTGTGGTGACTCCCGGTCTGCAACACCCGAGGATCAACATTCCTAACCCCTTCCCCTGTAACCCACCAGCCTGATAATTGCTGTAAGATTTGGTGCCCCCTTAAGATGGTTCTTTTGGATGTGAGTCAGCCATCTTCCCTTTTGCTAGCAAACTGTAATAAACCCTTTCTTTTTTTCCACCATCTTGCCTCTTGACGATTGGGTTTTGTCTTGCGGTGAGCAGATAATGCCCTTTGTGTGGTAACAATTTCAGAAGAGAAAATTTCAAGCAGTACTAAGTCTTGACATGGTGCACACAGTAATATGTGCTATGCAAATTTAAAGGAACCCTATTCTTAATAGTTGGTGCTACGTTCACATTGTAAGCAATAATTTAGTTCCAGCAAATTATAATTCTATGTTTTTTGTTTTTGTTTTTTTTTTACTTTGAGTTGCATTGGACACAGGCAGTCCTTATCACGGGTTTAGTATTTTGTGTGTAATTTTTGCTTTTGTAATTTTATGTAAGCTAAACTTTAAAGAGTTTATCACTAGTTTACATGAGTGCATATCTTAATCATATGGAAATGCGATAGACCATGATTTTTCTTGCCTTTGATTAAGGTTGATAGTTTGAAAAATATTATTGTACTAGAATAAAGAATTATTGTTCTGAAACTCAGAGTCCAAGATTAAGTGCCAACCCCTCCAGTTTCAGCATTAGCTTAACCTCATTGAACTTCATTTTGCTTCCAGATAAAATAGGGATAATTAAATTCATCCCACCTCCTTTTCAAGGTGTTTGAGAGAATTAAATGAAATCAAAGATGTTAGAGAGACTTGTAATCTGTAAAGCACTGCATTAATGTAAGGGATTATTCATTTCATCATTATTAATAAACACTTGAACTCCCTACAGCACAACATCCTGTAAGGCATCTTCAGAGGGAAATATCTAATGACTTAGAATGCAAATCAATTAATGAATTCATTGTTCCTTTTCATGATTTGGAAGGTTTATCTTGCACAATACCAACATTTTCTGCCACAAACAAAGTTCTGCATTTTGGGATTTTGCATGAAACTTCACTTTTAGGAGAAAGTAATAGGTTGGGGTGTCTGCATTACAAGAGTTTGGTTGCAGACAAAAGGTTGGATTCAGGGACCTTGAGAAAGTTACTTAATTTCTCTCTGATTTTTAGTTATATCAATCTTGGATGTAGCCTACTCCTTTAGCATCTTGTGCAGTGCTGAGAAAAATATATTTTCTGAAAAGCCTTAATATAAAATATCATTTATATGCTGTAAGAGAAACTAAAGAACATATATTTACAATAATAAATAAAAAGCTAGATGTAAACAGCTTCTATAGAAAGTGACACTGTATCTTTTCTAATCTACATTTATGTCTAACTATTTCCTAAAGTATTTCTGGCTATTATATAAAAGTATGGTGGGATGAAATTAAAATAGAAGCAGAAATAGAATATCAAGTTCAAAGAAAAAAAGAGATGCAAATTTTATCATATAATATTTCCCAATTTCTCCAAACCTATGATTACCATGTTAACATCTGAATAATGATCTGAACAGTGAATATATGATGATGTAACCATTGATGCACATTTAACTTTAATCAACTTTATACAACAAATAAGAATATGTAATATATATGCATATGTGTGTGTGCATAAACACATATATGCATATATATATATTCATATAGGTCTTTTTTCTGTCTATCCTTGATCAATATATATAAATTGTGTTTGAGTCTTTCTTCATATGAACCTTCACAATGCTTTTCAAAAGGGTTTATGTATATATTAATTTATTCACATAAAAATTAATATTGAGCATTACTTACCTCCAGTCACTATTTCAAGGGATCTACCTATTTACAGTGCCATGTACAGCATATGTATTTGCTTATTTTCATATCACCTAGCTTGTATTAGAAATTCATTACCAAATAATTAACTCTTAGGTTAAAGAAAAAGTTTCTCATTTTTTGTTTTACTATTTTTTCCATTAGTTAATGTGCATTGTTCTTGTCTTTCCAGTGAGAATAAAAGTCACTTGAGAGCAGAGTATATTTCTTCTTTTGTTTTCAATAACACTTAGCACAGTTGATAGATTGTAGGTAGGTCCCAAAGACACATTTGCTACACAAGCAGCAACTCATTTTTTTTTTTTTTAAGGAGGTTGAGTACTGGGAAAGATGGTTTTAGAGAAAGTGTCTGAGTTTACAATCTTGAGTAGACGAGACCTAAATATTTGCAAAGTTAAGTAAAACAAGAATTTAATGGCAGCCCTGGTAACAGGCCACTTGGTCTGGACTCTTGTTCTTCATTTGCGCCCTTTATTTTGTCTTCCTTGCCTGGAGGTGCGCCCTTAGATGCCACCCAGTGTTCCAAGTCTCTGTAGTGCACAGAGAGGAGATGGGTCCCTATTACTATAACCCTTTTGTGTGTGCGATATCCACTTGTGCGTTTCCATTTAATTATAACAGTCATATTACGTAGACATTATTCCTATTTTAAGGATAAGATTAATAGTGCTTAGAGATGTTAAGCCATCCACAACTATACAAGAAGAGTAAATAGATTCAAACCTGCTGGTATCTTAATTTAGTGTTCATGCTTCCGCTAATCTAGCCACTTGTGTTCCATAAGGGCATGTCTTCTGGAACCATGGGCACTGTTCTGGAAAATCCCAATGATCTGGTTATTGCTAGGACTTGCTACATGAGTACTCTCAGCACCATCATTTCCCTGAACAACCCTCCACTCAGATTTAAATTCTGGAACTCCCTTGCTGACTGACAGAAGTTGGTCCAGTCTCTAAAACAAGGTCATTTTTCCAGATTTCAATGATAAATTTTAAATTTGCAGGGGTAGAATCTGAGAACTAGTTTGAGTGTCTGAAAATACAAACTGAGTTCGATCTGCCCCAATTTCATAGACTGTGTGTATGTATGTTTGTAACAAGAAAACTCCTGAATTTCTCCATATTCTTTCTATATGCTCAAAGTTGTTGAAATCACAGAATACCTCAGTTCTTAGCCACACTGTCGCAAAATTGTCATCAGTTTAAGATGAAGGAGTTAGGTAAGACTTCATAGTTGGATTTTAGCCGAACTTTGGAGACTGAGCAGTAGTTGGATTGAAGAAAGGAATGGTATAGTGTGTTTATGAAAACATTATTCCTAAATGAAACCTTTGCGTTTCAAACCTGAATAATGTATTCAAGTAAAATTCTATCCCCTTTGTCTAGAGAAGTTCATTTACAAAATGCCAAAAGCCCATTAGTACTAAAACTAATAATATATGTCTAGGACTTTATAGCATAGATGTCTCTTTTTCAGTGAGATCACTGAATCCTCAACTATTACCTTAATGTAGTTTGGAAAGATCTAATTATGCCGACTTTACACATGGAGAAATAATATCTCAGTCATAAAGTTTAAATTTGCGTGGGTAGAATATAAAAACTAGTCTGAGCGTCTGAAAATACAAACCAAGAGTTCTATCTGCCCCAATTTCACAGACTGTGTGCATGTGTGTGTGTGTGTGTGTGTGTGTGTAACAAGAAAAGTCACCAGTCTATCTCGTAGTCTGACTGGGTCTCTAAATAATTATCTGTAGGTTCCTACTGTTCTACCCAGTAGTGCTACAGCATTATGATAAAAAATGTTAAGTATCACATTTTCCCCCTGATTTTATACACATTGTGGACTCTAATAACTATTCTGGGGAAGAAAAGGAAAATAAAACCATATAAATAAAATCTCAAGACAAAACTCAATAAGGTAGATGACATGTAATTCAGCTTCATACACTGTGATAAAACATAAAAATGAAATGTGGGGTAGTTTTATGACTCATGATTAAGCATGTTAAACTGAAGATTAATGTTCTGACTTTAGTCCCACCATTATAAGTGTCTCAGTATTAAGTAGTTCAATGACTGAATCACTTTATGCAAGTTGCTTAAATCATCAAAGGAAAAGGTTGTCTAAACCTGGAATAAAGAGGCGTGTGAGTGTGTGTCTGTGTGTGGTGGGCTGGTCAGCTGGTACAGGCTGCTGAACAATTTTTGTGACATGCCAGTGGTGAGGTTTTTGCAGTTCACAATCATAAATATTCAAGAGACCTTGGATATATTTCTTGTTCATTGGCTGTTAATACTACAACCTAAATTAGCATATTAATTCTGAAGACAGTGTGGTGATATGAATAGATTTGCTACAATGTCATTGCATAATTTGACTTGATTTGACTCTTAATTCTGCCTATCCCCAAACAATAGCTTTGTAGCTTTGCCAGTGTAATATTTCACTGGCTACTCCAGTAAAATTATTGGAAGTGATGAAACTTCCCAGAATATGTAGACCCCCATGTGAAAACCATTGTGCTAATTTGTTGATTTGGCTGGCCTAGGACACATTTATCTTCTAGTGTCAGGAGCTCATTCTGCCTTAGAGAATTGCCTCTCTCCCCATTTGCTTAAGGTCTTTGGGGGAAAGGTCATCAAAATACCTATAACATCCTGGTTAAACTTGTGCATGACTAGAAAATCTGATTCTCCCTCCCAGAAATGGGAACCTTGAGCAGAGAAAGCAAGGACCGTGTGTGCTGGAGCTGCTTCCTCCCAGGTGGTCCATAATAAGACTGCCCTGGTGTCCCCATCCTAAACCCCCAAGCTGTCCTGACTCTTGACTCCTGTCCTTTCCCAGGTCTGATTCTTCAGGTTGGCTTTGACTTTTTGAACTTTCCCATAAACTTTCAATATATTTTATTTTCTTTTCCTTTTTATGCTTGTCTCTTCTTTCCCTTCCTTTCCTTTTCTTTTTTCTTGAATTAGTCACAATCAGTTTCTGTTGTGAGCAAAAAAAACCCAAAATAAAATGAAAACAAAATAAAACAGCACTTTGATACACAGCTAACTTGGTTGAGAAGCTTTATAAGTGGACTTTATGTTTTTATACCTCTCCTCCTGTAGCCAACTCTGAGTTCAGAGGCTTTTCTCTAACTATTGATCCCTCATATTAATTGTAGAGAGGAGTGTCCCTGTAATGTAAGAAAAAAACACCTTCGTGTATATGGAATTGTGTGTCTCTCTTTCTTTTACCTATGGAGTGACCTCGGGTTACCACTTCTGATCTAGGGTGGTGGCCAATGAGTGTCCCCTTTAATGGCACTATAATTGGGGGGAAATCATCACAACCTGAAGAAGTTTGTACTACAGTTATTCTTGTTCTCTTTTCTTCCCGGGCAACATGATTTGAAGATTTTACATAGACTTGTGATACAAAGACTATGGTTCATTTTTTAGGTCCTAACTGAGGGCTGCGAAGTATGTAATTTAGAAAAGGAATTTTACAGTAAAGCCCAGGATTAAACATTCAGATTTATGTGAAGAGGATTGGCTAGATATGAGTTCTATAAGACACAGTGAGCAAACAGAGACAAGTTGGGTAAACAGGATTACACCAAGATTCTAAAAATTAAAAAATAACTGATATTTATTGTCATTTTATTATGCTGGTGAAGAGGTTCAGAACAAGCCTCCCCAAAATATGCCACTTTGGCATGCTGATTATTTTGAGCTGAAGACAATTAAGGCCCAAAAGACTCAGGAAGAGCTTTTTACGTCCCCCTTAGCTGCCTAAAAGAATGTAGGTAGAGGGCCTATTCCAGGAAGAGAGCTATTACCAGAGATAACTACAAAGTGTATGAGCTAGGTGTGGTAGGCTGGGGAAAACTTAGCAAGGCCTGTTTGATCAAAGTCCTCTCTGTGTCCCATTGTCTCTGCATGGCATGGCAAATATTTGTTTACCAAATATTTGCTTTTCCGCTCTTCCTGTGAACTGTCTTCCTCCCCTTTGAAGTCCCAGAACCCCATTCCCTTCTCCATAGCTCAGGATGGCATATAAATCTCAATTGCCTGACTAGTGGGGAGCCTCATCTATTTGGGGTTCCTGTACATATACATTAAATTTGTTTTTCTCCTGTTAATCTGTCTTATGTCAATTTAATTATTAGACCAGCCAAAAGAACCTAGAAGAGTAGAGGAAAATTCTTCCTCCCCTACACTGGTGTAATCCCATTCAATTACTGGTTATCATGCCATTGATTCCAGTAACTTTAAAATGTGCATTTCACTGGTGAGGAAACCTAGCTTTTTATGACTTAAACCACTTGCTCAGGAATAGACCGTTGTGGGTACAGCTGGGATTCAGAAGTAGGTAGCCTAACTCTAGGGCCGACACTCTTCATCACCGGTTTAGACTCCCTTCTGGATGAGTTATAAGAGTCAGAATCAGAAGAAAAGAAATAGGCCAACTTCTGGGAGTAGTTATAGATGCAGGGAGAGGCAGAGGCTGTATGGAAAAGACAAAGTTGTAAATTTACATATGTTCATGGAGATATATGTGGGAATGTGTGAAGGTGGAGGGGTGAGGCCAGCGTCAGCGTGAAGATTTTACGCTATAAAAGTGAAAACTAAAAATAAGCAACATGTGAGTCAGGGAGAAAGATAGACAAGAGACAGGGAGGGAGAGACAGAGAGAGAAAGCACTGTGGTCAGTAAAGCAAAAGCTTATTTTCCAGAATTATGTAAGATTTGGGCAAATGAGGGAGGTTTTGTTTGGGTCTACACTTTTTACTTGAACTCAGTCTTGGCATAGCTCCTTTCCCCCTCTTTCTTCTTAGATAAAGAATACAGGGCTGCCTTTGACAGTTTAAACATATTCATCCAATTACATGTTAAATTGTGAGCAACACTGAACCTCCTGTTGTGAAAATGCCATGCAATACAGATTTGCAGTCTTCTAGAACCATGGTGTCTGTCTAAATTTTCTGAGTTGCCTGTCAAGTTCGACAGACTAAAGAGGAGAGAATACTGTCAATCTTTTTGAGTATTTTAGTAGATTCTTAAAGAAGTTACTAAATCTTTTTTTTTTATATATATAATGTGAATGCTTATTCTGTGTTCCATTCAGGCAGAATCAATGCTGCTTGATTTGGGAGTGCTGAAAATGTATGGATAGCTCAGCAATTCACCTTTCCTCCTTCTTGCCGATTTTTATTCCCATGGAAATATGGACCAAGCAATAAAGAGAAGGAAATCAGTGCTGCACCTTGGCAGTAGCATCAGAGGGACAGTCAGGAAACCAGAATTGTCTTCCTAACTCTGCTGCTAACCCATGGAATACTCTTGAGCATGCCATAAACCTGTCTGAGCTAAGTGCTTATGTATAAAATGAGGAGGTTGGACTTTACAACAGATGATCTCTAAAATACAGTCCATTCTAGGTCAATGAATACATTATTTAAAATATAAATTCTATTTTATTTCAGCTTTTTTAGAAAAACAAAATATACAGCTGTCTGTATCCACGTCTATTTCATGACCCACCCATGGAAGTCATACATTATTTTTGTAAACATTGAAGATGCCAGTATTTTTTTAAATAAAAGATATTTTAAAATGTAATAAACCATGTATTCACTTTTCACAGATTTCTGGGCCTTCCTTCTCGATAACAGTGACATAGCTCATGGACACTGTCATTAGAACTGCACATTTAGGCTGAAGAATGAGTCCCTTGGTCCTATCTTTTACACATGGATTTGAATACCTAATGTTTAGCAGACACGGCTCAGGGATTTTAAGTTCAGTGTGTCAGTTTATGTAATATTTTCAAATAGTCCTTTGGAAGACTCCCTGATAGGCAGTAGCATTTCACTAAATGTTTTTTGGGAAAATCTGATGTGTATGTTAGTAAAATAATAATACTCATGCCTCTATGCACCGTTTAATTTCCTCCACAAGCTCTCAGATGTTGTTCAAGCCGGTCAAGTTATCAACGGCCTTGAAAAGAAGGAAGAGATTTCTACGTGAATTAGATAATATTAAATTATAGGAGGACCTGGGCAAGGGACACAATGTCAACTAGATGGCTCAAGATGGACACAGATACGAATATTTTTAGGGAGAATTTTCAACATTATGTGTTTGAAGCAACGTTAGCTTTTAAAATTTTTTTGTAATAAAATAAATCATCTTCACTGCAGATTTTTCATGCCTCAAGTATAACATTCCTTTTATTGCAGTGTAATCATTTGTGTAAATGTCTGTCCCTCCAGTAGATTTTCAGGTCTTAATTTTGAACTCTGGTCCTTGAAAAATTCCTCTTGATAAGTAGGTGTTTGGAATCTCCTATTCAGTCTTCTGTGCTCACCTTAGAAGTCACTGTCTCAAGGAAGACTTCCCTGATTTCCCCAGGGTAAGCCAGGCCCTTTTATCGTACATACTTACAGGCCCAGATGCTTTCCTTTTATTTAGTACTTTGTAATTACATATCTATTTACGCTTTTTCCTCCTCTTAACTCCAGGGAGACAAGAATTTTATCAGATGGGCTTTTAGTTCAGTCTCCCCAACTCAGCCCTGACAGTGACTCATAGTAAGTACACATGAAATATTTCTTGAAAGAACAAGTAAATCAAAAGTACTGGAATCAGGTTGGCATCTCCACATATATTCGAGTGGCTTAAAAATTATAGCATTTGAGTTCAGCTGGATATCCTTATAAAACTTCTACAGCTTCCCAAACACATCACTGAAGATTCTATTCTGCCCCTTCCCCTCCTGCCTCACAGAAGTGTTTGTATTTATTTGACATACATTTGATCAGGAGGGCAAGCCTACACAAGCAGATCATCTCCTTCTTTTCTTTCTCTCTCTCTTTTTTTTTTTTTGCCTTGTTTCCTTCCACTGGAAATAAAGGGCTTCTTTCACTCTAACACACAACACAGTAACTCAAACATACTACTGTTAGTTTAGGATTCTTAGTTAACTACACAGAGCAATGCAGACTTGAGACAGTGGTAGCTAAGTACAGGTATAGATACTACCAACACTAGTATCTCTTTAAACCTAAAGAAAACCCGTTTTAACCTGGTCGTTTTCTCACTGAATATTAAATGCAATGGCTTCTTCAGATGAGAGTAATTCACAGCTGGAATCGATCAATCAATCAATCTATCTATCTATCTATCTATCTATCTTGTAACTTAAATCTTTGTAAAGAAAAATGATTCTTCTCTTTGAGAAAATTTAAAATAATAAAATGAGAAACATCATTATAAATGATTATATTATGCCAAATGACAATATAAAGCTTTGGCGAAGGTGCATGTGTGTTAGATAAAATTTTCTTTATGGGCTCTTTTAAAATTTACTTCCATCTAAGTCTGATTAACATACTTTAAAAAGTGACCCTCAAGGCCATCTCACTAATAATTCTTTATCCAATAGATCTTGTTTGAGAATTCCCTTGAAAGGAACAAAGCACGTCAGATAAATTAAATGAAAGGAACAGATGTAGATTAAGAGTGATGTACATTCTGAGCCTGAACTTTTAATTTCACTAAATATTATTTTCCATCTTCATGATCACATTACATTGAAATGCTGGAACTTCAATTTCCTCTACTATTTCATTTAATAAAACCTTTGTCTCCTCTGAGCTCTTAAGGAGATGGTAGCTTTAAATCACACTGACTTCACCCTTTGCAATTTACATTTGTTGAAGGAATAAAAACCTTTTCAGGAGTCACCACAGGGGCCTGAGAGGTCTCAAAAGAGTGTTGAGACCTTGAATTTAATGTGAGCTGCCTCAAACACAAAACACAAATCCTCCCTGTGGAATACTAATGGCTTTTGTGCACAGTTACATTTTCTTGTGATTCTTTTAAAGTCAAGGAGCAGCCCATGTATAAAACAGCCTTTGTGCTGGTGATTTGGAAATGCAGCTCCAGCTCAGAGGCGAAAAGGGCAGCTTTCCATAGGTCATCATTACATAGTCAAATTTACACTGCAATAATTAGAGGAAGTTTTGAAAGAATAAAGCAATAATATTGAAACTGCACTTCATGGATTGTGCATTATATGCCTTGAGTTGAGAATCAGATTTCTTTGGAGATTTATTCAAAAGGGCATTTTAAATATCTAAAATACAGTTACAAGTTCGGTCATTGATATCTAACAGTAGATTTATTCTAAGTTGTCTTTTTTTCTCAAAGCCACAGTTTTACTTTATTTCTTGGAAATGTATACTTGGTTTTAAGTATCAACAAGATTCATGCGAAAGCTCAAAAAGTTCAGGATATGTTGATTTCCTAAAACGACCTCTGTCCCGCCCTCATAATAGATCGTTCATATATAATCCACATGCCATTAAATGATCCAGGAAGGTTTTAAACCTGACAGAAAGCCAATGATGTGCCAAGAAATTCCTGGCGATGTTTTCTTTGGAGTCACTTAGGGGCTTAGCAAAACTCAGAAGTTCATAAAGGTAACGGTGAAGAATGCACTATGGAGCAAACAAGACCTTAAATCCTTGTTCTCAAACCTGGCTGCACAATTGTATCATTTTAGGAGTTAAAAAAAAATAGGATGCCTGGGACCTGCCCTAGATGAATTGAATTGGAGTCTCTTGGGCTGCATTGTTCAGTACAATAGCCACTAGCCACAGAACCCTACTGAGCACTTGAAAGGTGGCCAGTCTGAATTGAGATGTGCTGTGAGTGTAAAGTACACATTGAATTTCAAGTATTTACTATGAAATCAACAAACATACTGACAAAGACTCTCTCCTTGACTAGACTTTAGACAGGCTCCTCTGAGACCTCTTTTCGAATGGGTCTCGACTTTGAGCCCAGTCCTGAGCATGCCAAGCCCAGTTTCAGTAAAAATCCTGCTAAGTTAATTTTGCCAGAATCCCCCATACCCTTGATATCTGATCAGTTTCCTCATCCCTCCCTATTGACAAGAATACCGTTAGATCAGTTTAGCAAAAATCCCTCTACTCTTGATATCTCCTCTTACTAATTTTCCATCCACTGACCCTCATTCTTCTCCTTGGCTATAAATTCCCAGTTGTCTTTCTTCTACTTGGAGTTGAACTCAGTTGAACTTTCTCCCCTATTGCAAAAGTCTTGAATAATATCCGTCTTTCCATCTTTAACAACTGTCCAGTGAATAATTTATCTTTAACAATATAAAATATATCAATAATTTTATATGGATTGCATGTTGAAATGGTATTTGGAGTATATTGGGTTCAATAAAATACATTATCAAAATTAATTTCACCTGTTTCTTTTTACTTTTTTCCTAAGGTGGCTATGAGAAAATTTAAAATTACATATTTGACTTGCAATATTTTTATTAGATAGCAGAGCTCAGGGGTAGAGTCAGGGCATCAGTAAATTATAAAATTTTCCAGGTGATTAAATGTGCAAGGAGGATTGTGACCCGTAACCTTTAATCAAACTAACACAGGGGGGAAAATATCCATAACATATATATTATACAAATATGTTATAGATCTTACTGTGTGACAGGTATGATTTTACAAGCCTTATAGTTATTAACTTGTCATTGCAACATCATATGGTAAGGGCTATTATTATTCCCATTTTATGCATGGTAAAATGAGGTACAGAGAGATAAATGCTTTGTCCAATGTCACAGAGCTAGTAAAAACAAAGGTCAGAATTTGAAGTCAGGCAATATGACTTAAGAGTTCATGTTTTCTCCTCTTGTTCCCTAATACTGGAAATATTTAAGCAAAGGTTACGCTCATTTAATTTGATCTTGAGGAACGTGTATAAGTGATGTTGCCTCTATTTTACGAATTGGGAGATAGATGCTCAGATACATCAAACTTGCCCCAAAGTCATGACAGACTTCACCCCATGTGTGTCTCCTCTAAAGTTTGGTTTGGTAATCCTATTTCCCAGTTTTCTGGCCTCCTTCACATTAGAGCAAATGAACTATTTCAGTACACTCCTGCTTTATGAATACTTAAGGTAAAACCCACATTTTCATCTGATTTAGATCATGTGACTCATTGATGAGTGGGCTGTTGAGTCAGCTAGTTAAGGGAATCTTTAACATGGTGCTGAGTCATGGCCTTGGGCTAGGAACATGGGAAAAGGTGTTGGAATCGTCAAATATGGAGATCGATCTGTAAGAGATTGGTTACTAAAGTAATATACATAATAATAATATAATATATAATACCACAAAACCATCCTTAAATCATTAGGATGCTATCTTAATTCTTTAAAAAACATATGTGGTATTATATCCCTGAAATTTGAACTCAGAAATAGTGAATAAGCCAGGATTTCTCACCTCTCCTCCACCACACACTTTACGTTACCATTATTCCAAATGTTACAGAAGTATTGAGAATGGAAACAAGATGATGCATAAATAGATGATAGTAGTCATTTGTAGAGTCTCCTTCTAAGAATACCTTGAGATGTTGACTGTCTTTAGAATACATTTTAGGCTGCAGTATATTTAATTAGAACCAAGATTCATAATTTTGATGAGACTGAGCGGCTTGTTGTTTGTTTTTAAGTGTAGTTCTCTGCTTTTGTTCTCAGTGCTGTTTCATTGCCCTTATCGATGATGTCCACAGCATTCTCACACCAGTGCCTCTAGATGTTCCTGCTTGCAGGCTCAGCTGTTGGACTGAACAGTACGAGCATGAGACCATGTGCCGGAATTGAAAATTCATCAGGTTTGGCACCACAGGGACATAATTTATTGACTCCTAAGTGACCTTGGGCACCTTACTCAACCTCTATACACTTTGATTTTTTCATCTGAGAAATAAAGAAACATATATTACTTTTCTATTCATAGGAATTAAGTGATATTTGTATAACAATAATTGAGCATGGTGCCAAGGTCAGAGTAGATATTTAATAAAATCAGAAGTTCCATTTGTCCTTTTCTTTCTTTCTATCCTTGGGAGAAAGGATGTACTTTAACAGATCCACAAGCCACTCACACAAATGTTCACATATGGGTGCACATACACACACATGCACCTCAGTCAGGTAAGAATTACCAGGATATTGTGCTCTGGTACCAATATGGACCAATAACATCCTACAATATTCCCAAAGGGACAATCCCAACACCCACAGTATGATCTAAATTCCTCCTTGCTTTCCATGTGTCTTCTCTACACTCTGTCCACGAGTGATCTGCATTCTGAGTTCCTGAGTGAAAACCAAATCATCCCCACTCTTGCCTGTGCTTCTTGCCTACCTTTGCCAGATCTGCCCAAACCGTGGTTTGTATCCCTGAAAAAGTTGTTCTATGGCAAAGAATTTTTACCCATGATCATCCAGAATGCAGACTGAAGCCTACATTTCTTCTGTGCCTCCCCCTTCTCTTTTGTACCTAAATTCCCTTTGTGTTCATATCAGCCAACTTATATAAAATCTTTCCCTAAACTTTTAAACTCATGGGCTCCATGCCGAATCCTGGCCAGTAGATCAAATGACATAGAAAATTCTCTGGAAACTAGGACTCAGAATAGACAGCCCATCAGAATGGTAAATCAGAAAATATTCCACCATCCCTTTCCTTTCAGCTTAATGCCAGAACCATCTTTACTACCAACTTACTCTGCTATGGACCATGTGGTAGAGAATTCTAATTGTCTATAAAAATGCATCTTTCATAGATAAAGAATCTCAACCAGACATATGGAAATTTTTTCCCAGGCTCCTTTCTGAAATTTAGGCTGACCTCTGCTGGCTGGTGGTTCTGATGATATCACCTGAGGTCAGTGATGTGGCTGCAGCTGTCTGGAGCTTCACCTGGGGCTAGTGACCCAAGCTGACCTGATTCATATGTCTGACTGTTGGTATTTACAGTTGCCAGAGCCATGTCCTCTGTGTTGTCCCTGTCCATGTGTCCTCTCATTGTCCAATAGTCTAGCCCATGCTCCTTCCTCACTGATCCTGGGGTGTCCCAAGGACATCTCCAGTAGGATTTGATTGTAAGTAACATGTGCCAGTTCTAGGCTTGTACATCAAGGCAATGGACATCTTTTTCCATGATTTCTTTCTATTTCCCACATGCTGGAAACCAAACATGGTGGTGACTCAGCTTCAATCGTGTAGATGATGCTATTGACCTGTGTCTTGCTGATCAATAATTCAAAGGAACCTGGGCCGCCAAATGATTGTGAAGAGTGCAACTGACCCACTGAACTGGCCTATTTAACTCGGGACAATTATGTGGGAGAGACATAATTAACTATTTTGTTCTTTGAGCTGCTGTATTGTTGAGTCTAAACCTACCCCAGAAGGCAGGTGGAGCACAAATCCATCATGAATCCTTATAGTAGCTAACATGAAGATGAGGCATGATAAATTCCTAATTTTAGTGTCTGTGACCTAAAAACAGAATATAAAATAGACACAGTCCAATTAATGGAATCAGGATAGGAAATAAGTTTTTTTTTTTTCCAAATGACTCCATAAAAGTTTCAGGGGTTTATAACAAAAATGAAAGGCCAATGAAATTATTTCTATAATGAGGGAAAACAGACATAGGGGTTAAGTCTCGCTCTTGATATGAAACACCGATGTCCATGAATATTGAAATCATAAAGAAAGCATAATGACCTGAGCTACAAGTTTGTCTAATGACAAATGCAATACCACCATGCTGCCACTGAACCTTAACAAGAATATTGATCATTAAGTGAATTTTACCATTTTCTCTACAGTTAGTCGTATGTACTGTGTGGGCAAAACAATTGCAATTTGTAAGCGTTATAGGAGCTTTGAAGGAGGAGAGTTAAGACATAGCATTTGAATAGCCCATAAAACTTCCGTCCTTTTCCCTGGGGGACAATTACCTGCGGTTATTGAGTAAACTTCACCAGAATGTTATCGCGTTTTGAGTGGTTTGGGGAATAGTCTTAAGGCTGCTCTTAGGAGTGTGGGAAATGGGAAAGAGATGAGGGTATTCTCTTTCCTCTCACAGTGATAGCAAGCTTTAACTCATTCTCCAGAGGCCAAATACACTAAATTTAGCCAAACTAATCTATTAACTAGGAAAAAGTGTCCTAGGGGAAAAAAAGGATCCTGGAAAGAAGTAGTGAGTGTGTATTTTAATGGTGAACTTAGAAATGGATGCTTCTTATTTGGTGGTTTCTTATTCAGTGTTGACCACCAAGCAGAGAGAAACCAAGTCTTTTTTGCTGCCCTAAAAGCCACCGTAAAAATGTTTTTTTAATTTATTTTTTCTTCTTTTGGAAGCAATTCCATGGTTTTAAATTCCAACTTTCTGACTCATGGCGTTTCTTTTTAACTCTTCCCCATTGTGCTTGTTCATCTAATTATCTCACTCTCTCTCTCTCATGTTCTGGTTTCTAATAGGTTTCCTTTTCACAGCTCACTGGATACCTAAGAGTTTCCGGCAGTAGAAGAGTTGGGCTTATGTTAAAAGTGTATGAGAACTGGAAGGGATTGAAGTCAGCATTAGAACTGGAAGGGATCCAGAGATTTTGAATTGCAACCACTTCACTCTGCAGATAACGAAACTGAGCACAAAGAGGGGGGATCCTTGTCTAAAGTCATCACTGAATAAGTGTGGCTGGGGGAGGACCAGTTACCAGGGCTAATCAGAGAGTGTCAGCAGAGTTGTGTTATCACCGTGCAGCCTTCACTGGCCTTTCTCTACATGGTCTCCTTCTTCCTTAGTGGACAGGGCCGTGAGTACAATATTTGTCAAAGACTTCTCAAATATTAACATTCAAGAGAAACCAACTCCTTCAAACTCCTTCTGAAGAAAACTTTTTTGACTTTTACTTTTCAATAGGTAAAAGTGATTGAAAGATTATGACTATAAACAAAAATGGAGGCCCAATTTTCCTATGTATGACTTCCTATGTAGGACTTATTTTTATTTCCCCAAATACTAAACCCCTTCTCCAGTGGGCCACCTCAAACTATTCTAGACCTGTTTCTCCTTCCCGTTCATTTGTGATACAGAGGGAACATTTACGACTCAGTTGACAGTGAAATAATTAGAATATTTTTCCCCCTTGGTTGGCTTTTCAGTTTCTATTATGAATCTCCCTTGACTTTTCTATCAGTAGATAGTATATTTCTTTGAGCCACAAGCCATGTCTTATATATACTATTGATCTCCCCAGAACTCATGAATGGAGTAAGCTTACATTTCCTGAGTTCTTGTAATGTTCCAGTTATTCTGCCAAGTATTTTACAGATATCATTTCATTTAATCTTTATGGAAAACCCCTTGAGGTAGGGCTTATTACCCCAATTTCACACAGGAGGAAAAATTGAAGTGCAAATACTGGCTAAATGAACTCCAAGAACTAAAATTTAGTGAACAAGCAAAACAAGCAATTAAACCAAGATCATCTGTCTTCTGACAGTACTCTTTTCACTAAATAATGTTGGCTGTACTTACTACCTGGCACACAGTAGGAGCTTAATAAATTCCTGACTATAAAAATATTTATTATTCTTAGAATTTTGAATATGTAAGAATATACTTACATATGATAAATACAAATGTGTGTGTGTGTGTTTATGATTGTGAAACGGTAAGCTGATTCGGTCTTTAACGACTTGGTTTCTGCCTCTTTGGATGTTCAAGATTTTTTTAAATACTAATTATGATTGTCAGCATGAGCAGTGTCTAAATCTATATTTCATATCTAATTTATATGTTGCAAGAGAAGAATGCACTCAGGCAAGGATGCTAGTCAGCTCTCAGGGAATCATTTGCAGGCCCTCTATGCATTGCCTAAGAATAGTTGGCAATGCATGATTTAACACATAGCCTATAACATAGACATTACATTTGGAAAACTTTTCTTAAAGAAGAGGATGACCATTTAGATAGGAAACTATTTTAACCATGAAAATGTGTCTAATGAATTTGAGAAGTAACTCTTACAAGAACATTTTTCTTCTAGCAGATATTGTTGAATGATTATTCTCTATAAGCAGACAACAAAACCGAAGCTTGCAGAAAGAAATGCTTCTCTCAAAAAGACTTATTTAAAAACCTTCACCATTGTCTACCCATCCAATGCACATATTCAAGCATGTTAAATCATATCTACCAGTTAATCTTAAAAGTTGTAACATTTTTACAGGCAACTTTAACTAATTAACTTTAATATGTTTTGCACTTGCAAGTTGGAATATAATAAACTTAGTGGTCTTATTTTATTTTATTTTAAATTTTTGCTGAGGAAGATTAGCCCTGAGCTAACATCAGTGCCAATCTTCCTCTACTTTTTATGTGGGTCACCATCACAGCGTGGCTGATGAGTGGTGTATGTCCACACCCAAGATTTGAACCTGCGAACCCAGGCCGCCAAAACAGAACATGCCAAACTTTACTACTACGCCACAGGGCCAGCCCCTTAGTGGTCTTATTTTAGGAGGAGAAATTAAGTCAAGTAGAACATTTGCAGTGAGAGTTTAGAGGTTTCAAAATGCAAGGCAGAGTTTAGTCTGCTCAGATACCATACAGCAATGAAGCTTTATGAACAAAATGAGAGCCAAATCTATCAATTCAGGGACAATGAGTACCCTAGAGCAAATTTTTAAAACCATTTCAAGTGATCATGGGTTATCTCATTTCATAGTTAATTTAGTGTAGATGAGACTTAGGGATATTGTGTATGCAGATGAGTAAAATAAACACTACCATTCTTTACCAGACAGCATTTGGTGGGTTGTGCTGAGAAAGGGTTATAAATTACATCTCTTCATATTTAATAATAGTGCCACAGATTATCCAGAATTTAATAACAGTAGTTTGATGTGCAATGTGTGACAGTTTTTTTCAAATTACATTAATAACAATGCTTTACATGCATGGATCAATTAATCATGTATATCATGTGTATAGATTATTACATGTATATAATCAATTAATTTTAATGACAATCATTTGAAAATAATGTATTATGTAATAATGCTTAATTTATTAAAAGGGACTTTTTTTCTCCCCATCCCATTACTAATAGTTTAAGAATGTATTTATTAATATGATTTTGTGTGAGTAATATGCAGGGGCCAGATCTAAGGTTATGTGATTGAATTGTTAAGTGCCTCTGGATGGTGGGCTTTCTGCCCAATCAGGACATGGGCAAGATGGGAGCCTGGACGTCGGACTCCAGGACACTAACATTCAAGAAGCTAGAGAGGGCTGGGGATGGGGAGGTGATATTTTAATACTCATTGATTTGAATGGTATTTCTTTTGTTTTGCTACTTTTCAGGCATAAAAATTAGATTCAAGTAGAAATGCCTTCACGATTTCTTACACATATAATTAACTTCCAGTAGTTGGATATCTTCCATTCAAAAACTTCCTTGTTAATATTCCCCATTCCACTGCACTGACCTCTGCTCCCATCACACATGAAGTATTTACTCAACAGTCATCACTCAACACGTATTTGTTAAGTCTGAAGTAGTCTCTGTGATAAAAACTAGAAATACAGTGGTCAACAAATTCGACAGAGACCCTGTCTCTGTCTCACAGCTTGGTGCACATTCAAGTCAAATAAAGGGAGAATTGCACCAATATGGAGACATAAAATAGAAAGAGCGTCTTACCTAGGCTTCGGGAGTTAGTGGTTGTGGAGGGCTGCCAAAGAAGGTTTCCAAGAAGAAATTGTGTCTAATGTAAATATTCCTTGCCTCTGCCTCCATTTCCTTGTCTCTTTCCCTTTTAAACCAGAGACTTAAGAATAAAATATAAAATTGAGTTCTAGAAACTCAGTTTTATTAATGCTGACATACAATCCACTCAAAGGAACGTTGTGCTTCAACTGATTCGTAAGGTGTGAGCAACACACTGATTACGCATAGAAAAGGTGGGAAGATCACATAAGAAGATGGGTTGCTGGTTTTATTAAATATATAACATCAACATTCAAAAAAAGTCATTTCAATGCTTAAGCTCTCCTCCCTCAAGGGAGAAAAAAAACTGCCTTTTTGAAAAACAGTGGCATACGCAGAAATAATTTTAGCGATTGGTCTGACATAAACCAGTTGGTTTGTAACAATGTCTGATCCCAATTCTTGGACTCTGCATTACTCCATATAATGGGTGAAACATAATCATGAGAGTATACTGCTTTTCTGTGCATGGAAAATATAATACTTCCATGATCAAAATGAGCAAAAGTTGCAACACCATTTTAAATAAAAGTGAATGGTCCAGATTTCTAGAACTGTTGCCTGAGAGTTTTCTTCTTTTTAAAATAATTCCAAGCAATATATTTTTGGCCCATGCAAGGCTAGTATATCATTGGAATAATACTTGTGTGAGCCCTTTCCGTGGTTAAGCATTACCTAGTGTTCTCAATTAATTGATTAAAATAGTGGCAGCTACCAGGAATCCTCTGTATGCTATCCAACTTTCTGGTTTAATCCAGGAGATGTTTTATTTTTTGAATAATTATTTGGAAGGAAAGTGGGAGATAAATCTGAATAGTAGATATTTAAAAGCCATAAAGTTATTTATAAATCATTCTTATCATATGCATGGATGGTTTTTCTTTCTTTTTGTGACGATGATTATACTTGAGCTAACATCCATTGCCAATCTTCCTTTTTTGCTGAGGATTGGCCCTGGGCTAACATCCATGCCCATCTTCCTCTACTTTATATGTGGGACGCCTGCCACAGCATGGCTTGATAAGCAGTGCATAGATCCGCGCCTGGGATCCCAATCTGTGAACCCCGGGCCGCTGAAGCAGAGTGTGCAAACTTAACCACTATGCCACTGGGCCAGCACCTACATGGATATTTTAATCAGGCATGAATCAACTTGTTTTATCTTCTGGATGAATAACTCTATTGCCAGAAACTTGTAGCTTGATATGATTTTCACACAATGATACATTTAAAGAAACCAGAACTGGAAATTATATAATTATTAAATAAAAAGTAATACTTTCAGAACTACATGCATCATATATAATTATGTGTTTAAAAGTTTGAAAATCTACAGTGGGAGAAATACCACACATACATGTTCTAGAGATGGCGTGTTTTATACCTACCCGTTAAAGTGTTAACCACCATATTTGCAAGAAATGAGTTTTAAATGGAACCTGAGTTCTGGTTTGATTATTGAGAATCGCAATGATAACTCCATTAAAAAGCACTAAATCTCACGACACTGAGCTCCAATTCTATTATAGCTGTTTGCTCTAAGCCCATCGGTTATAACTATTTTGTTATTTTACTCAGTGAAATATAACAAATAAACCCGTAGACCCTGTAAACCTATAAATCTCTTACAAGACAATACAGGAGACAATCTTCATGACCTTGAGTTTGGCACAGGATTGTTAGATGTGACGCCAAAAATAGATAACTGGACTTTACGAAAATTAAAAACTAATGTGATTCCAGGGACATCAGCAGAAAGTGAAAAGATAACCCACAGAATGGGATAAAATATTCGCAAATTATGTATCTTATAAGAGACGAACATCCATATAATTAAAGAACTCTTACTGTGGTGATGGTCGCACATATAAGCAAATATACTAAAAACTATTGAATTGCACACTTTAAACGGGGGAATCATATGATATGTGAATTATACCTCAATTAAGCTGTTTAAAACTGTTTTTAGAAACAGCTTTATGTATCCACAAGCATATTGCAACAAATCACAAAACTAGATGTAATGTGAATGTCTGAAAATAGAGGAATAGGTAAATAAATAATGGTGCATCTACTCTATAGACAACTACAAGGTAATTTAAAAATGATCACTATGTCACAACACAGAAATGTTCTAATAGTCTGTCAAAAAGCAGAGTAAAAAATGTATATTCACTGTTATTTTAACTAGGTAAAGGTTTAATAAGTGTAAGTTAGTGCCAATCTGCTTGAGGATACACTAGAAGCTTTAAGGATATTATAAAATTAATCTCTATAGATACTAAATGCTGTAAGTTTTAAGATACACCATCAAATTCATAACAACTCAAAGATAGGAGGGAGAAAATGAAGCAACATAAAATGTTAAATGTATGCATCAATTATACAAAATTCATTTTGACTTTACACATAGAATTTCCACTCAAAACATCAAAAACAACATTTTCCAAAGTTACTTAGATCAGCTCCTTTTTCCCTCAACCACTTCTGTGAGGTTATTTCATATATTTGTGCTATGAACTGAATTGTGTGTACCACCCCAAATTCATATGTTGAAGTCTTAACCCCTCCCCCGCCACGTGAATGTATTTGGAAATAAGACTTCTGGAGGTAAGGTTAAATGAGGTTATATGGGTGGGGCCGTAATCTGATAGGATTAGTGGATTTATAATAAGAGGAAGAGAGAGAGCCATCTCTCACTGTACATCCACCAAGGACAAGTCCATCTGAGGACCCAAGGAGAAGGGGCTATCCTCAGGCTAGGAAGAGAGCTTTGAACGGAAACCAAATCAGCTGCCACCTGGATCTTCAACGTCTCAGCCTCCAGAACTGTGAGGAATAAATTTCTGATGTTTAAGCCATGTAGTCTGGGTATTTTGTAATGGCAGGCCAAGCAGACTAACACAATTTGTAACACAGTTATTTTTTCTGTGGGGGGAGGCCAAAGTCTTCATTCAATCCTAGGAGCCCTGCCATCCTAGTTGATTATTTTTATTAAATGTGCATAAATTAAAGTTCACTCTTTGTGATATATGGTTCTATGGATTTAATCAAATGCATAAAGTCATGTATGCATCACCCCAATACCATACAGAACAGTTCCTTCATCTAGGAACTACCAATCTGTTTCCTGTTTACCGTTCCTAGAATGTCATGTGGGTGGAATCATAACAACATATTGTCCTTTGGGTTTAGTTTCTTTCATTTAGTAAAATGCATTTCAGATTCACCCATGTAGTTGTGGAAATCAATAGTTGATTCCTATTTATTGCACAAAAGTATTCTATTGGAAGGATACAGCACAGTTTGTTTAGTCATTCACTTGTTGAAGAACATTTTGGTTGCTTCCAGATTTGGGAGATTATGAATAAAATTGTTATAGAAATTTGCATACAGGATTTTGTGTGAATGTAAATTTTCACACAAAACTTAAGGAAAAAGGAAATGTACATAAACATAGTACTCTAGTTGACAAATTTGTTTTTCCTAGGGGTATGAGTCAACAATTCTATGCTGTGTTAAATGTGCTAGGATTTAACATATAAGTTAATAAGGGATGGTGGATGGATGGGGGAACCCAGTTTCTCACTGCTGGAGAGGGAAGTTCTAAATAAGCAACGGGAGAAGGTTGGAATGAACTCCTGTGGTACTGGATTAGAGTTGGAGACAGAATGAACTCGTGTTGACCATAGACAGGTAGGTAGGTAGGTAGAGAGAGACAGACAGACAGACGGACAGACAGATAAATGATTACAGATACATGTGTAACTTGAGTTAGCGTGCATACCTACATTCTAGCTCCAAAAGGGCCTAGACACAGTGACACCCCAGAAGCTACAAGCATACCTGACACCTTGGTTTCTAAGTGTTCTTCTCCAATGAAAGAAACTAACCCTACTCAAAGAAATGGAGGATCCTAGGACTGGGGCAGAGAAAATACACAATGAACCTGGAATATATTATAGTGCCAAAAAGCAAGAAAATACTCAAAAACAAAAGATGCAGAAATGCCAAACAGATAGAAGCAAACCTAAAAGAATTCTCAATGGCCAAAGCTGGAAAATTTGAGCAACAAAATAAATGATGCAGCACTGGATTATAACCCAAAGTATCAAATAAGTACACACGATATTAACTAAATGATGAAGGTTGACATCACAAGTGATATTTATGTGATATCATGATGTACCTGAGGAGGAGTGACACCGCATGTCTGTGCTATTCTTCCCCCAACCAATAACCCCCAGCTACCTTGAAAAAAAAAGACCAAACTCAAATGGGGGGACAGTGTATGAAATATCTGACCATTATTTTTCAAAACTGTCAAGGTCACGACAATCAAGGAAACAGTGACAAAATATTCCAGGAGACATGATGAACTATGACAATGTGTTACCCTGATTTGGATTCAAGAAGATAAAAAGAAAATTAGTATAAAAACTGGTTAGAAACAAATGAAGTCTGGAGTTTGGTTAATAATAGCATACAAATGTTGGTTGCTTAATTTTGACAATGTATCATGGTAATGCAGTATGTTAACAT
This sequence comes from Tapirus indicus, assembly GCA_031878705.1. Taxonomy (NCBI): domain Eukaryota; kingdom Metazoa; phylum Chordata; class Mammalia; order Perissodactyla; family Tapiridae; genus Tapirus; species Tapirus indicus. The sequence continues at coordinate 21,580,209 of CM062927.1, read as the reverse complement.
TAAGAGAAACTGGATGCGAGGTAAAAACGAACTCTGCATTATATTTGCAACTTTCCTGTAAATCTAAAATTGTTTGGTAAATGTTATTAAAAATGCACTTTGATTCCTAGCATTTAAAAATGCTACAATATATTTTTTTAGAATCTCAAAAAATTAGATGTTACCCTCATTTCAGAGAACTGAGGCTCAGGTTTGAGAAATTCATATGATGCCGAATAATCAACAAAGAGAGGAGCCAGAATTTGATGCCAATTCTTTCATTCTTGAAAGCTAACAACTTACTACAATGCAGAATAGTTCCTTCCACAACAAAAGACGGAAATATGCCAAAAAAAAGTTTGTTTTAAGTTTGTGGGTTGTATGTGATTTCTCTGTATTATGTTTTAAATTGTTTCATTTAATTAGTGTATCAATTTTTCAAATAAAAAAGAAATAGGGCTGGCCCCGTGGCCTAGTGTTTAAGTTTGGCAGGCTCTGCTTCAGCAGCCAGGGTTGGGTTCCCAGATGCGGACATACACCACCCATTGGTGGCCATGTTGTGTCAGCAACCCACATACAAAATAGAGGAGAATTGGCACAGATGTTAGCTCAGGCTGAATCTTCCTCAGCAAAAAAAAAACAAAAAAAAAGGAATAAAAACTACCCTGATGTGTTAATTTTGATGTTTGAGATTTATTATCAGAATGAAGCCATTTTTTCCTTTTCATATGTAGTCATTTCCATATCATTATTTAATTGAATAACTCTATAGTCCTGGAAGCTCTCTAGCAGCTTGAAAAATCAAAATAAAGTTGTATTTATCATCTAGTACAAACCTACAGAGGCTGAGAAAACCCGAATTTATCTATATCTGTAAATCTATTCTTCAAAGACTCATAAATGTGACAAAGCTGTGTCTAGGGCGTCAAGAATTTGATCCAGTGGTTTGTCTGATAGTCATTCACTTTCAAGCTTGGAAAAAAATTGAAATTTTGCTTTCTCCATCCTTAAGTCAGTGTAGGATTTTCAAGAAAGACAACTAATTAAAAAGTTATGTTAAGTATATCCTTGAAAATTTTTAATTTTATATGTTGGTAATCATTTTCTGTAAATGTATTCACAAACTTTAAAACATCTTCATTAGGATGTTTCCTCATTTTAAAATTTTTAAACATTCAGTTGTTTCTTCTTTTACAAAAGTCTCTCACAATTGTGTTGAGACTATAGATCAGTTTGGGGAAAATAAATATCTAATATTGAGCTTACCTACCTATGAATATGTAGATTTTTCAGCTTATTTCGATATTTAATTTCTTTAATCAATGCTTTATAGTTTTCCATGCAGGTTTACTACATGTCTTTCTTTAGATTAATCTTTTGCTTTTTGATGTGTTCATTATTATAAATAGTCATTTGAATTTCATCAAAAATATTTTTATTGTTAGTATACAATTATTTTTGTATACTGACTTCGTATCCTGGGGCCATGATAAATCCACTTACTAGTTCTACAAATTTTATGTAGATGACATAGGATTTTCTGCATACAAAATCATGCCACCTGTAAATGATGAAAGTTTTACTTCCTCCTTTCCAGTCATTATGCCTTTTATTTCTTTTCCTTCTTTAGAGCTTGGGCTAGGGATTTTAGTGCAATGTAGAATAGAATTAGTGAGAGCAGATATCCTCCCCTTGTTCCTGGATAAACTTTCAGAGTTTCACCATTATATATAGTGGAGGCTGTGAAATGTTTGTACATGCCCTTTATCAGATAAAAGACGTTTCTTTCTATTCCCAGTTTTGATAGAAGTGTTTTTTTGTTTTGGTTTTGGTTTTCTGTTTGTTTTTTTTTAATCATGAAGGATGTTGAATTTTGTCACATGCTTATTCTGCTGTTCTTGAGATGATGGTATGCCATTCTTTTTTTCTGTTAAGGTGGTATATTACATTGATTGGAGTTTGAATATTAAGCCAACATTGCATTTCCAGGGTAATTCTACTTTGTCTTGATATCACTCTTTTTTTTATATTTTGGGGTAAAACTTGCATTTATTTTTTAAGAATGCTTGAATATATGTTCATGGTGGATATTGGTTTGTAGTTTTAATTTTCATGTTGTATTTTCTCATATTTTAAAATCTGAGTTATACCGCCCTCATTTTAGTTGAAGAATTCTTCCCCATTTCTAATTATTGAGTTTGTATAAAATTGCCAGTACTTTCTCTTATTTGACATAATTCATCTCGAATGTTCCTTTTGGGATATTTTTTGATATAGATTTTATTTATTGAATAGACAAATTATATCGTGTTTGTTTTGGCAATTTATCTTTTAAGGAATTTGTCAATTTCCTTTCTTTTAATGAATTTGTGTCACAAAGTTTGTTCATATTATCTCCTTAGTGTCTATTAAAGTCCTATGACATCTGTTCCCTTTTCTTCATTCCTGATTTTGGTAATTTGTGTTTATTTTTCTTGTATAGTTTTGTTAGGGAATAGCCATGTTAAGTAATCTCTCAAAAAGTGAATTTTCAACTTTGATTTCCTTTTTTTATGAGCACATTTTCTATCTCATTGATTTCCACTTTCGCTTTTATTATTTCCTTTTTCTACATCCTTTGATTTTAACTGGCCATTCTTTTTGTAGCTTCATAAGGTGAAAGCTTAGATTATTGTTTTTAGACCTTTCTTTTCTACTATAAGAATTTATCTCTAAAAAAGTTACCTCAAAGCCCTGCTTTTACCTTGTGTTTCTAAATTCTGACATGGTGAGTTTTCATTATCATTTAGGTTGAAATATTTTAAATTTGTCTTATTATGCCTTTAGTGACACATGGATTATTTGAGTGTGTTGCTTAACACTCAAGTATTTGGAGATTTTCAACATATCCTGTGATTGACTTTTCATCTGTACTTTAACACTATGGTGGTCCAAGAGTATAGTCTGCGATTTTAATTCTTTGAAATTCTTGATGCTTGTTTTAAGAATCAGTATAAGGTCTGTTTTGGTTTTTATAATGCCCACTTAAAAAAATAGTAACAGCTGTTGAGAGTGTTTTTATAAATATTAATTAGGTTACATTGAAAATAGTGTTGTTCATATCTCCTTTATCCTCGCTAATATTTCTCTTACTCTCCTACCAATTACTGAATGACAGAAGATTATGAAAATCTCCAACTATCATGCTTGATTTGTCTATTTCTCCCTTTTTTCTATCAACTTTCAAGCAATGGTATTAGGTGTTTTCACTGTTAAGATTGGTACATCTCTCTATGAATTCCTCCCTCTATTATTATAAAATTCCCTTCATTATCTCTTGTCACAATCTTTGAATGGAAGCCTACATAGTCTGGTATTAACATAGCCAGTCCAGGTTTCTTTGGATTAGTTATTTGAATATCATATTATTTTCTACTATAACTTTCTATCTTTCTGTTCTTATATTTAAACTGTGGTTCTTGAACTTGGCATATACTAGGACTTTACTTTTTATATTAACTGAAATTTCTGCCTTCTTATTTTTGTGCTGACTCCATTTACATTTAATGTAATTATTGTCATATTCATGCTTAAGTCTTCTATCTTATCATTTGTTTTTATTTGGCCTATTTTTACTTTGTTTCTCTGTCACTCTTTCCTTCAGTTGTATGAATCAAATTAAATATATACACGTATACCTTTTCTATTTTATTCTCCACTATTGACTTTTTGGCTAAAACTCATGTTTAGTGGCTATACTGGAGATTACAGTATGTGTCTTTGAGATATCACACTCTACTGTGAGATAATATTTCACTACTACACAAACAATGTTAGAACTTTACATATGATAATTTCATTTCTATTTCTCCTGCCATATTGCACTTTTTGTCAAGTATTTTATTTCTACTTATGTTATATAACCTTATAAGACATTGGTATTGCTTTTTCTTAAACAGTTAACGCTAATTTAAAGAAGTTTAAACATATAAAAAAAGTCTTCTATTTTTAATTACATATTTCTCTTTACTGATATTCTTCATTCCTTCCTGCAGACTGGGGCTTGCCTCTGATATCATGTCCCTAAAGAATAAAAAATCTCTGTAATCATTTCCTGTAATGCAAAACAAATTCAGCTTTTGTAATTCTGAAAATTTCTTTATTTCACCTTTAATTTTGAAGTATAAGTTCATTGTCTACAGAATTCTAGGTTATTAGATTATCCTTATTTAGGTTCAGCACTTCAAAGATCTTTCATTGTCTTCTGTCCTACATATTTTTTTCCCATGAGAAGTTAGCTGCCATTCTTATCCTTGTTTCCCCGATTGAAATGTGTCATTTTCGGCCTCTGGTGGATTTTAGGATATTCTCCTTATCTTTGGTTTTCAACCATTTATCGACAATGAGACTAGATTTCTTTATCTTTGTGCTGATCCTGAATGATGTTTTCTGAGTCCTTTTTCTTTTTCTGCGCATTGACATGTTTCATCAGGTTTTAAGAACTTTGGCTATTATCTTTTCAGATGTTATTTCTATTCCCTTCTCTTCACTCTATTTTGGAAGCTTTACCAGACAGTTTGACGTTGTTCTACAGATCTTGAAAGTTTTTTCCTTCTATGTTTTATTTTGAATATTTTCTATCAACTTGTCTTGAAGTTCACTGATGGTTATGAACAAACTTTAAGGTGGCCCCATGACCCCCTCCTCCTGATATTGACAGTTTTGTGTAATCCTTCCCTTGAGTATGAGTGGAGCCTGTGTCTTGCTTCTAACCAATTTGTATGTGATTACATAAGACTTTAATATCCATTGTGCTAAAGTCTATCGCTTTCTTTCTCCCCTCCCTGTCCCCCTTGCTGATTGGTGGTGACGAATCCTACAGCTGCAAGGGAATGAATTATGCCAGCAACCTGAGGAAGGTTGGAAGCAGAACTTTTCCTCACTCAAGGCTCTGACATCGTTACTGCAGCCTTGTGAGACCCTAAGCAGAGGACTCACCTACGCTGGGCTCAGGTTTCTGACTCACAGAAACTGGGAGATAACAACCGTGTCTTGTTTCAAGCAACTAACTTTGCAATAAGTGTTGCACAGCAATAGAAAACTAATACACTGCTCCCTTCCTCTGCTGTGTCTACCATGATGCTAAATCCCTCATCTGAGTTTTTCTTTTCTGGTATCTTATTTTTATTTATAACATCCTCCATTGTGTTTCCATCTTTAATTTCCCCATCTGTTCATGTATGTGGTCCACCATATCTCCTGGATCATTTAATTTACTTGTCATTGTTATTTTGAAATGCCAGTGTGATAATTCTGATATCTGGCTATCTCTATGTTTACTTTTATAGACTATGCTCTCTTGACTTTGAGTCACATATCCTTGTTTTGTTTATTTTTTGTCTGATATACTTTTTTATTGTATATCAGACAGTCTGTGCAAAAATAACAGTAGAGACTGAAATATTTAGAATTTATCCCAGTAAAGGGTGAGGTCTATTATGACTCTTTTTGCTTTCAGGCTGTTATTGTGGAAGTCAACTCAATCTAATCTGTATTTGAGATACTTGTAGAGTTTGTGGTGGTTTTAGTTAGATTCAGTTCACTGATGGCTTTAAATATTTTGAAAGTAGGATCAGTGCTTTTCCATCAGCAGGACATGGGATTTGAGCACTGGCAAGACTGGGTATCTCTTTATACCCTACTTCACAGCCACAGGAAGTGCTTTATAACCCAGATGTTGTCTCTTTGGAATGCTGGAAAGTTCTTTTTCTCTTCTTGACACTCGCTTTGTATACCTGGTCATCTCTGTCTTATGTATGCAACCAGACCTTGAAGGGATCCTCCAGTATCCTTGGCAAAGAGTTAGTGTCCCTCAGAAGAATTTCCTTGAGTCCTCCCATTGTTTCCCTAACCTTCAGGAGGTTGCTGCCTTCCCTCTTGATGAAGGTTCCTCATACCTCAGAGGGAATCTCTATCAGTTCTCTTTTCCTTCCTCAGACTTTGTGTGCCAGCCTTGTGAATTCAGTGAAAGAACATGGGGAATAATTGGTGGCTCTTTGCAGGCTTGCTCCCCAGCTGGGGTTCCTAAGGATTCTAATCTGTCACGTCAGCACACACATGGCCATTGAAACTTTGATAAAAGTTTTGCATTTTCTTTCCAACTATTCTTTATGGCAGATTTCTCCGCCTATCAACAGTCCACCGGGGGTGAAAGTAGCCACAGATCCCTTCGCTCCTAGGAAGTGTCCATCACTGTATGGTTAGGCCTTCAGCTCTCTGATTTTTTTTTTATAATTATGATTTTGTAGCTTGCTTATCAGACTTGCCCCCAAGATTATGGTGGAAGCAATGGCCTCATGTGAGATTTTTACATCTTAATTAGAACTATTAATTCAGTGCAGGAATTTGAATCTCTGTATATGTGTTGCCAAAATTTTCTCTTCAGAGTGTCCTGAATTGCGCTCCCCATTTCCTAAATTCACACCACCAAAAACTCAAAAGGTTCAGGTGCTGGAGCTTGCCCTACATATTCCATTTGAAAAATTAGTAGATGGACTAGTTTTTTCCATTAAATTGAATGGACATTAACTTAGATGTCTTATTTAGGAGCATGGAGCCTCTTTGAAAATTCTCTTTCATTTCATTTTGTTATTCAAAAACTAGAGTTTCAGTATATAAAAAAAGAAAAATTTTTTTAAAAAGCAAGAAAATAAGAAAAACAAGCTTTCCTTCATGATAAACCAAAGTCAAGAAAACTGATTTCACTGTAGGAACCAGTAACATTTAATGAGAGTGAAGCAAACAGCAGGGTGTTAGATAAATGAAAGCAGACAGAAAAAACACAAAATAACTTGATCAAAGAATAAAATATAGGACTGTGATCAAAGAAAATAACCTTATAAAGAAAACAATACTTGATTTTCTATAGAGACACTTAGAAGGCAGAGAATATTCAAAACTTTAGTCTAGTTGTAGTACCAGATCTATATTTTATGAATATGCATCTTTCAATAAATACTCCTTTTTATTTCCTACAAATTGAAAATAGAGTGGCCAATAAATAACTATGTTTCACTTCTTGTGTAAAGCAAGTTCTCAAAAAAGAAAAGAAAAAAAGTTACTTTGTTTTTATTTACACTTATAAGTAATATAGGTATAACCAAATTTTAAGATAGACAAAAGAAAATTCAAAGTAGTCATTGTGATGCAAACTCTAAATAATTGGACTAATTAGTCTTTTTTTTTTAAAGGTACATTTTTTTTTTTTGAGGAAGATTGGCCCTGCCCTAACATCTGTTGCCAATCTTCTTCTTTTTTTCTTTTTTCGCCCCAAAGCCCCAGTACATAGTTGTGTACCATAGTTGTAGAATTGTAGCTCTTCTATGTGGGACACTGCGTCAGCAAGGCCTGATGAGCGGTGAGTGGGTCTGCCCCCAGGATCTGAACTGGCGAACCCCGGGCTTCCGAAGTGGAATATGCCAACTGAACTGCTACACCACCAGGCCAACCCCTGGACTAAGTAGTCTTAATAATTTCAAAACTCTTAAATTACCCCCAAATTACCCAATTTGAGAAATGTACTGAAAATCAGTATTTCTCCTAAGAGGGTTTTACAGACTTGGGTAATGGACCTTACTGAAAAAAATCTTATGCATGTCATGACAATTTGGGGAGAAGGGTAGGGTTTTAGGAATCATTACACATTTTTACAGGTGCCAAATTCTATACCTAGATTAACTTTGGTAACCACTATACCCATCTCTATTCTATTTCTTCTAAAGTGCTTTATATGGATTTAACATTGATAATAATCTTTCTAGGGAACTAAAAACATTAGTATATAATCTCGTGTATCCTTTAAAACTGCTCATTATACATAGCAAAATGATGTATCCTGGAAAATAGAAAAGATAGCTGGAGATATGTCCTTATTTAATGGTATTCCCTGCATTTGTCTGATTCACAATAGATCTTTCTACCTAATCTCTGACCTTCCTCGTTTTAGAAAAACAACAAAATGCAAATACAATTTAGGAATTAATTAAGAGCCTTAATTATGCATGCCTGATTTCCTTGTTTGGGCTCCAGAATTTAATCCAGCATTGTCACAGTTCCATGCTTATCACATCTTTTTTGTTTATATCTGCATCAGTAGCCCTGGATACATAGCCTGTACCTAGTAGACACTCAAGAAATACTTCTCAAATAAATGAACGAAGGTTTATTTTACTGGAAAATAAATGTTCAGCACTAACTATGTATATAGCTAACATTCTCTCTCTATCTCTCTCTCTCTCTCTATATATATATATACACACATACACACATATACACATATATAACATATACATAGATAATTTAGAATTAGTCTATAATAACTAGGTATATAATAATATGTAATAATTAATCACTATTCTTATTATGTGACAAACACTATTCTTTCCTCTTTACCTATATTAACTCATTAACTTCATAGACCCTAGGTTTAGGTAGCTTTGTTAAGCCCATTTCTTCCTTTAAGAGACCTGAGACAGAGGGGCTAAATAAATTGCCCAAGGTCACACAGCTGCTAATGAGAGCACTGGGATTCAGAGATGGATCATTTTATACAAATCTAGTCTGTAAAGCATTAAAATCGGCCACCACTCCAACCATTGAAGCATAAATGAGGTGTTCGTATATGAAGACACAAATTACCCTTGTTATTAAATTATTAGACAATTGCCCTATTCATTTTCTTTTAGCACACGGATACAACTATATTCAGAAATAAGCATGAGATATATGCACACATTATCAGGACTTAGAATTTAAGCTAGAAATCTAAAAGAGCGTGGTGGGCGAAACGCAAGAATTGCTATCAGTTTCTTAAGAACACGCTAGAATTGCATTGTGATGAACTAGGTTTCCAAGCTATTTGGTAAGAGTGAATGAGAGCCTTTAGAAGTGGGCATGGGGATACCTTGTTCATCTTGTCAGTATCTAGTACGTAGCAGGTGTTGAATCGATGTGTAAATGAGAGTAGGGACCAAAAGAAGGGAGCTAGGGAGCAAATGAAGGATGGAGGAAAAAAGAGAGTGGGTCCATGGGAAAGGAATATTTCTTTCCAAACTAGAGTTAAGATCTTGGTGGGCAGGAGCTGACATTTATAGTCTTTCCAATCCCACTATGCTCGATATAATGGAATGCAAAAATCCATGCAGAGACATTCTTCCCTAAAGAGAATATTTCCAATCTGTTTATTCTTTTACAGTTGTCCAAATGATCTGCTCTAAGACCACTGATGCAGAATTATTACTCTCATCACTTCAATAAGAAAAGCAAGGCTTAGGATAGTTAAATGAGCTACCAGAGGCCACATAGCTCAGTGTTGGAGCCAGGACTTCATACCTGGTCTTTGCTAGGGTGTATTTTCAGCCTCACCCTACTCTGTGAGTTAACAATACATAATTAAATATTGGTTCTTAAAAGTCTTACTTTTGACCAAACTTCAGTCTGATATTTTAAAAAGTTTTATTTTCAATAAAACTTAAAATCTCTAACCTTTTCTGTACTCACTAAACATATCTGAGTTTCATGAACCAATACAGTTAATCTCTCTATGAAAATCCCTTATGATGCGTTGTCAGAATTTCTTCCCACCTACAGTATCAGTTCAAACAGCTTTTCAGATATAACTGTAATTCTGCAGAAAGCCTGAGTCCTCTATGGCTAATCCTTCATGTGGCACCACCACTCACTTTATTTTCAGCATCATTCGGTTCAAACGACTGTCCCACTCTGATATCTACAGTGGTTTCCAGCTGCATGTGGTCTCCCAAAGGAGAGAGGAGAAACGTAACGAGCACAGGGTTTGAATGAGTTTTCCAAAGTCTTACTAAATATGGAATTCACACAGTACATTTTTGAGGACTTCCTGATTTCAATCTAGTGATAAGCATTGACATTTAGAGGTAGTAAAACAACCATTGTGGATCCTATTTTTGGTAGAGCTGTACAATCTCAAGTGTTCATACAATAAATGATTTTATATGCAATTTCCATTTTCAGGGAAAGACAGTTTGAACTGGAAATTGAACATTTGCTGCATCAGCCACTCTTTCATTGTGCATACATGCATTCATTCACTCAATTACTATTTCATGTATATCATTCATTAAATAAACATAAATTTAACTCCTACCACACACTAGATGTTAGGTTCTGGAAATGTATGATGTGAAAAATAGCCTCTAATTTTTAACACTCATGATCTTGTGGAGAGAACTCCGTGGAGCAAATCTTTATAGTGCTTTATTGTTTACAAAGTCAGCCCATCTCCATTTCTAATTCTTATCCCTTAATCTCTGGAACTCCCTCATCCCTCTTCACTCTACAGTCTCAAATATTTTAATATTTCCTCAAGTGTTTATTAGCAAATATTTAAGGTTCTGTTCCAGGAACTATATGGTACTGTTTTTTAGTTATTGCTATTGTAAATAGGAATGCATTATATTTCTTAACCAGTCATTTGAGAATATATAAGAACATCATTCATTTTATGCTAATTTTGTTACCAACTCTGCTATTGGGTTTACTGATTATTTTTGCCTGTTTTTGCTTTACAGCTGCTTTTGTTGGATTTCCCAAGTGAAACGTCATATAATTGGCAAACAGTGAAAATTGTACTCAACTTAAAAAAAAATACTTATTATCTTGTTTTCTGATGTTATTGAAGATCACTTCTAGAATGCAGTTCAAAAATAATGATGGTATTATCCATTTTCAAACTTATTCTTAGAATCAATGAGAATGCTTCTAATCTAGTATTTCACCATTATTAATAATGCTTGTTTTTTACATCTTTTTCTAATATCTGTTATCATATTAAGAAAAAATTCTATAATTATTACCTTACTAACAGTTTCTAGTAGGTATCAGTTTTGAATTAAAAAAATGTATTTGATGCCTATTCATAGGATTCATTTTTATTGACCCATTCTTTTGATGGATTATAATAATTTGTGTCTTGATATGAAATTACCATTGAATTCACCATCTATATTTTATTTGTTCATTTTTTAAGTCAGTTATAGGCTTAAACAGGATAGTTGGCGAGAGTTTAATAAACAGACTATTTACAAATTATGGTCAGATTTAAGGAGACCAACAAGAGATATTATAGTACCCTGGGACTAGTAATAGTGAATAAGCTTTACTATTTCTAGGGCTTGAATGGGCAAAGGAATGAAGGTAGCTACATGGAGAAGACTGCTTGGCAAGAGATGTGACCAACCAACAGTGACATTGCATGAAGTGAGTCAGTGGAATAAATCCCACTGCCTCAATTTCCTGCCACCCACTCTCTTTCCCTCATGTGACCTAAAGTCAGAGAGCAGGAAAGTCACTGATGCCTTCTGTGAGGGTCTGCTTTCCAGGGCACAGAGCTAGATGCAGATGAACTGGGATGAACAATCAAAAGACATCTCAGTATCTATCTCTTTCTAAAGAAAATGTCTAATAACCTAAAATGGTCCAGTCCCTGTGCTAAATGTGGCCATTCTCATTATATAACAAGTACTCAAACTAATAAATAGAAATTTTATTTAGAATTATGGAAGGAATAATGAGAATCCTGTGTTAAAAAGATCAGGGTGGCTACTGGACCTAATATAGGTATCAATGTGGTTAGAGTTTGGTGAGCAAGAGTAGACTGACATAGGAAGAGGATAGAGAGGAGGCCAGGAGATAGTAAATATTCGGGGGCTTACGGTTCATTGTACGATGTTAGGTTTTATTCTAAGTTCAATGGAAGTCCATTGAAGGGTTTTAGATAGGGAGTGTCATGAGCAGATCCTCTGAATTATTTCCCGGTACCAGATGACTGATGTAAATAGGCATGTATGTAGGTAATACTCTTTTCTGAATATGTATACTGGGTGGATAGAGATTGGTGGGCAGGGAGATTTTTGACTACTTTCTTGTTTTGTTTCTTAGTTCCAGATATATATTTTTTTAAATTCCAGATATAGACTTGATGGTTTTACATTTTGCTAAACGTGAAGAATGAATTTGAGATAATTTTTTATTCTAAACAGGTATATAGTGTTTTGTTATAGTTTTAAAATGGCTTCTATATTTATATTTGTATTTCTGTATCCTATCTTTATATACTTACACTAATTTCCTTGACATCTTTACTAGAAAATTTTCAGCTCATTCATGATTATTTTCCTGAAGAGCAACAATTTTATCATTTCCAAGACACATGTTTGTTTTCCACTATTTTATGTTTTGGTTATACTAAGTGCTTATTTTCCTCTGTGTTTTTGTCCATTCATCGATACTGTCTTTACTGTGTTGAGTATAACTTGTAAGTAATCTATTTTTATTCTTTTTTTACTTGGTAATAATATCATTTAAACATTTGATTTTTATTATGACGACAATGTTGGTTGCATCTTATATTTTTGTCATGTGGTTATGATAACCACATGTTAACAATATGAAATTAAATCTAGTTTTATCTAGGCATATGAGATATCATAATTAGAATAGTGTTTATACTTTTCAAGTTTTTTTTTCTATAATTCTTCCACTTAAAAAAATATATATTGGAATGCAATGAATTTTTTTCCAACACAATTTCATATTTAAAAAAATAATGAGTTTTCCTGCATAGCTTTACTATGATCACTTTGGGATATATTTCAGTAAAATTTGCAACCCATGTTTTTGTGAGGTCCAACATGAATATTTACGTATTAAATCAAGCTCATAAAGTGCATTTTGCTTCCTTCTATATCCATGTTTACTTTTGTGCCCTTGATTTGTCAAACTTTGACAGAGGTAAGGTGTTCTAAAGTCGGCTTCCATTATTGCAATTTTGTCAACTTCTTTTTTAAAAAATGTAAGCACTTTTTTAATATAATTTTTGTTTAGTGGTAAACAGATGTTCCTGAGACATTTACTTTTTGTGTGATAACTTTTATCAATTAATGAAATAACTTTGAATTTCATTTTATTTTTCTATGTTTTTCCCTTGAACTTTACATTATTTAATAATATTGGGACCCAATATTTTATATCATTGAGAAATGTTCACTTATTGAGAAGATCATATAAGTAATTTTAAACAACTTACTGGGTTATAATTCACATACAATAAAATACACACATTTTAAGTGTAAAGTTGAAAGAGTTTTGAAAAATTTTAGACATATGTAAACACCTCATTAATCAACATTTAAAATATTGTGATAACACAAGATAATTTCTTGAACCTTCTTACAATCAATCTTCCCAATCCCTGCCCCAGATAACTGGTGATTTGATTTCGATCACAATACATACTTTTTTTCATGTTCTTAAACTTTATGGAAATAGAATTATACAGTACGTACTCTTTTTGTTCTGGCTTCTTTTGTTCAGCATGTTTCCGAGATTCATCCATATTGTCATATGCATCAGCAGAATGTTCTTTTCACTGTCGAGTTACAGTGCTCCATTGTATGAATATACCACAATTTGTTTATAAATGCACTTGTTGATGGACATTGTTTTCCCTATTTTTTGGCTACTATGAATTAAAATTCTATGAAAATCCATCTATAAATATGTGTGTACATATATTTCACTGTTCTCCATTTATATATATTTTTATAAAGATTCTGTTTAATGCAGGTTTCTTTTTTAAAAATTGTTTTTTATCTTCTTATTGAATTTGGAAAGCTCTTTATATATTCTGGATACAAGTCCTTTGTCAAATGTACATGATAACAATTGTCTACCAACTTGTGGGGGTTTTTTTCCCTTTTTTCAGTGATGTCTTTTGCAGAGCAGAAGGTTTTAATTTTGATGATGTTCAATTTTCTGATTTTGTTTTCCCTGTATGTTTAGTGTTTGTGGGTATCCCATCTATGTTATGTTTGCCTACTCCAAGGTTACAAAAAATTTTTGTTTCCTTCTGTAAGTTTTATGCTTTTATTTTTATGTTTAGGTCCATTATCTGTTTAAATTAATTTTTTGTGTATGGTGTTGTGTAGAAGTCCCCAAGTCTACCCACAGGTACAATGATTTGCTGGAAGGATTCACAGAACTGAGAAAAACTGTTATACTCACAGTTATGAATTGTTACCATTAAATGATTCCATTTAAAGTAAGCAAAGGAAAAGTTATACAGCGCAGAGTAGAGAAGAGACCAAGCATGAACTTCCAGTTGTCTTCTCCCAGTGGAATCACTCAAATAGCATTTCATTCTCCGGGCAATGATAAGTTAACAACACGCATGAAGGATTAGCCTGGGAAGCTTGCCCAAGCCTTAGTGTGCAGGGAGTTTATTGGGGGTCAGTCCTGTAGGAATGGACTTCCTGCATGACTGACCTTAATTACTCAGTCTCCAGCCCCTCCAGGCATCAAACTGATACACCATGGCCTAAGGTCCCCACCATAAATCACACTGTTAGCCTAAACTATCTGGCATAGCCCAAGGCTCCAGGTATACAAAATGCCTCTTATCAGGTAGGTTATTCCCAGGGTTTAGAGGTTATCTTCCAGGAGTTGATTAAGGGCTAGTCCTTTCTCTGGATTGTGCAGGGTTTGAATGTTCTAAATCTGCTGAGTTAAGCCTTTACTGCACAGATGTAAAGTAGGGGGAGAGGTTCATTTTGTTTTCTTTAGGGCATCCACTTGTTTCAGCACCATTTATTGGAATGACCATCCTTTCCATAGTGAATTATATTGGCTCGTTGGTCAAAAATTAATTGACTATATATGTGTTGTTCTATTTTGGACTCTCTCTGTATGCCTATTTTCACACTGACAATTCACTGTCTTTTATCCTCTATCCTCATACAAACTCTTGCAACTAGGTAGTGTAAACTGTCCAAATTGTTCCTTCCTTTTCAAGAACATATTGGGTCTTCTAGGCTTTTTGAATTTCCACATACATTTTAGAATTAGCTTGGTAATTTCTAAAAAATACATGCTGAGATTTTGATTAGAATTATTTTGAATCGATGGACTTGTGAAGAATTATCTTCCTAAAAATATTAAAACTCCCATCAATTAACATAGTATATGTGTCCATTTACTTAATAGTCTTAATTTTTCTGAGCCTTATTTTGTGTTTTTTCATGTAGAGGTATTATACATTTTTAATTAAATTTATTTGTAACTATTTTGTCCAAGTTTTCAAGTTAATTCATTGCTGGCATAACTCCATAATTACCATCCATTTGTTGATGAGCCCTCAGTGAATGAGAACAAGAGGTATCCCTCAGACTGTCTTTAAATAGATAAAGAAAATTAAAATGAATTTCGACTTAGCAGTAAATTGTCCAGTAAAATATGGTTGAAAACAAAGCTTCTAAGAACATGGGATTAAGAGTAACCTGTCGCTGAGGAGCTAGCTGCATCCCTTCCTATTATATTCTTTAAACCCTTCTTCCAATGTATCCTGTGGACTTTTTCCATTTGTAGATTCAAGTGTTTGTCTCTTTTTGTAAAATTTTCTTAGAATATACTCTTAAATATTAGTGCTATTAAATTGTCTTGTTTTTCCTTTCTAAGAACTACAATAATAGAAATGCTGTCCCTACTACATCTGTCTTCCATTTCCAGTATAGTTTCTGTGAACTTTTTAATTATTTTCTTTAGTTTCATTCTCTTAGTTGTTTATCAGGCTTTCTTCCCATTCTTTTTATTAAATGTTTATTCGAGTCTCTTCAACCTTAGGCACTTTGTAATGTAGTCTTCATTTCTGAGACAATTTTGTCTTTTTCTTCCATTTGTGTCTGAGTTCAATCAATTAATTCTCTTTACTTCTCTCTGCTTTTAAAATTCAATCAATGTTCTTAGTATTTTAATTTCAAGGTTTTCTTTTTTATATATTCTCAAATGTTTGCTTGACGACACTTAATTTTGTTTGGAGTGTTCTCTTATAGTTACCTAAGTTTCAGAGATTTTTTGTTTTTTGTTTCCCTAGGAGAATTTTCATCAGTTAATACAGATTTTAGATTTATTTTATTCTGATTTTTTGTAATACCTCTGTATGAATTTATTATGCTTCTTATTGTTCAATTATGTGGCACTTTTGCATTTTACAAAATTCCAGTTAATTCTGTCTGTATTGCAGAGCCCAGACACTTCGTGGGTTTGTTTGTTTTGTTGTTCGTATAATGAGCAGGAAGTTGTTCCTCCAATTTCATGGCTCTATTTTGTTTTTCAGGACCCTAAATTTTCCTCTTATACTTTTTCCCCTTTTACCACACAATTGCTAAAGGACACTTCTCTCTTCTATTTTGAGATTTTTGTACCCTAGAATTTTACTTGTTCTTGTGAAAACAATTTTACTTTCAGTAATCCCTTAGGCCCACAGTAATTGGGACACCATATAGACAGGATCCACTATGAGAAAATCTCAAGTACAGGGAATGGTAGGAACTCTTGAATGTTTCTATCTAGCTACCTAATACTCACACCTTGGGTGGAACTGTAGGAATCTGGTGGAACCATAGGAATCCGCTCTCTTTTTGTTTATGGTCACAGGTGGTTCTTTCTACTTACCTGACCTGCTTTCTACCATCACTACCCCTACCAGCTCCTAGGGACAAAGCAAAATCTCTCTTTCTGCCTATTCTATTTTTATCATCTTATCAAATATGTTTATTTTTCTTTTCTCAGACAAGGTCAGAGGGGAATAAATGTAATGTGACAGAAGGAAGGAAAAAAAGTCTTATCCCCCATTTAAACACATGTTCTGAAGAAACATATATTCTCCGAATGTCCTTTGCAAATTACCAAATTAGCTGAGGCTTTTCACATATCTCTTAGAATTTTGAGGACCTAGTTGATGATATCAGTGGGGGACTAAAACAAATACACTCTTGGAAAGGATGGGGCATTACTTAATGCTAATAAACTTTTTTTCATGAAACACTGGAGGAAAAGAAGAGAAATGCAGACCGTTTGAATAGCATCAAATTGCACTTCTTACAAGCTCCCCCTGTAATTGTGTTTTGGGGGGACCAAAACAGAAAACCCCTTACTGAAAGTTAGGAGAGAAAGAGAGAGAGAGTTTTGTTGTGGGCAAATTCTTACTCTGCTTTTGTTCATCCTACCATTAACCAGTATGGGACTAGATAGCAGGGAACAGGACTGCAGAAAACCTCTCAACTTTGTACATTCCCTCTGATTTTCAGTTTGTAGCTCCCTGATGGGCTCCCCATTGTGATCAACAAAAAAGCAATTCTGATGGAAAGAACTCCTATACTTGTCTCTGGAGGCAGTGAAGGGGGGGGTGGCCGGTAATTTTTTGGTGAAGCTGGGCTTTGGGGAGGGTACCCACCAGAGACAGTAGGTGATGGCAGCTTCTGAGAGGAGCAGAAAGCATGCTGTGTCCTGGGTGCCTGTAAGGAAGGGAAGAAAGGAGAAGCAGAAGTGGGGAGAGTTCCTTTATTTCTTAAACAGGGACAGTTTGGGATTCTTGAAAAAGCATGGTTCCCCATTTACTGGTGGATGCAAACAAGTACAATTTAATGGCATTGTCCCACTAAACCAAGTAACTAAATAAAGAGAAAATTTCACAGATTATTGGGCTGAGACTCTGTTTCTGAATCCGGCATAGAAAGGAAGGGAACCTCACACTTCCCATAGCGTGTCAGTCTTCCCAGAGAGTGAGAAATGTTTACATTGCTTCCCTTTCTATAAATTTCCTCCAGTTTCTAAATAGCACTGCTTGAATGAATATGTTGATGGGTTTATCTCAGCCTAAAGTTAAACCCAGATATAAATATCTCTTAAATATTACTTATTTCCTATGTACAGATTTCTTAATAACATTTTGTAATCATATATATAATGGGTAAAACTTTTATAGCTTAAATTTCCCTTATGAAGTTGCATCTACTGACAATAAGCCCTATTTTCACTTGGTGCTTGGCATTTATCAAGCCGTTTTCACATGCATTATGACATGTGCTTGATTGTGCATGGCTCAATCGATGAGAACAGGACTCTTTATTCTAGCCATGGAGGCTTCCAACCCCTTTGACACCGACGCAACAACTTTGAGAGTTGTCAGGGAAAGAGTTAACAACAACGTTGCATAAAGAGCATTGCAATATTGTGATTTATAAGAAAAACATATTTGGTCAGTCAGATGAACAAAATATGTTTCTCATATATGGCTGGTCCTCTTCCATGGTTCCTGGCTCACAGCTCCAAAAACCCTTGGAATTTCCTAAGTGATGAGAGTGATAAAGGTGTCTTTGTTTGGGTTAAGGAAGTGACTTTGAAACCAAACCTAAAAATGAGGGCTGGTGGCCAGTGGAGCCAATCCTGTGATTAGAGAGCTGGAACTTTCAGTTCCATCCCCCGACCTCTGGTTGAGTTGAGTTCAATCACCAATCGTCAATGATTTAATCAATCATGCCTGTGTAATGAGGTCTCCATAAAAACTCAAAAGGACAGGGTTTGGAGAGCTTCAGGGTTGGTGAACGTATGGAGAACTGGAGAGAGCGACATGCTCACAGAGTATGAAAACTCTGCGCCCTTTCCTCATACCTTGCCCTATGTATCTCTTCCATCTGGTTGTTCCCGAGTTATATCCTTTTATAATAAACTGGTAATCTAGTAAGCAAAATGTTTCTCTATGAACCACCCTAGTAAATTAATCCAACTCAAGGAGTTGGTCATTAGAACCTCTGATCTACAGCTTGGTCAGAAGCACAGGTGACAACCAGGACTTGAGTTTGGCATCTGAAGTGGGGTGGGGGGGTCGTCAGTCTTGTAGGACTGAGCCATTAACCTATGGGATCTACCTGCTAACCTACCTCTCTCTGGGTAGATAGTGTCAAAATTGAGTTGAATTGTAAAACACCCAACGAGTGTTGGAGAATTGCTTGTTCGGTGGGGAAACCCTCCATTCACACATACAAATTTCGGTTGGGAATCAGAATTGTAGGCATTGATGGTCAGAAACAGGTGCTCTGCTCAAAGATGCTTTGCTTTGATGAGCCAGAAATAGAATCTCTGACCAGATGTTCCCTGTCCAAAGCCAAAGCTGTTTACGTCAAATATCACCTCTTCAGGGCCAGGACTTGCTCATAGGTTTTATGCCAGGAGATTGCTTGAGGAACTGATAGGTTAAACAGGTTGTTGCTATAATTATAACAACTGATATAAATTAAACTTACTATGTGCAGGAATCTATGTTAAACAGGTTCAAACAACACATCTTTGCCCTACAAGAAAGAGGACTCTATTTCTCCAATTTACAGACAAGGTAACAAAAACAGAGACACTGGAAGGAAGAAAGGCTTACCTTCATACCTAGAGAGAATGGTGAGTTATTTTTTGTGCAGTGACTTAGAAGGTGTCTATCTTAGCGGGTCTCCTTAAGGCCATTCCTATTCCAAAACCCCAGCCTCACCCTCAACTTGGGGAAGGATAAAAGAGGGCTCTTGAAATATTAGCATGGATGATCTCAGTCTCTAAATTTTTCACCTGCTAATGCATCTTCCTATTCTCTTCTCTCTCAGACCTACTCTGCCGATGCTGGTTCCATTTCTTTTTGACTTTATACACCCATCTGTCTATGTTACCTCTCTCTCTCTCTCTTTCTAACCATCCATCTATCTATCTACCCACCCATCTGCCTAACTATCTCTAATTGCCTCCCGGTTACATTTCTTTTTTAATTTAAAAAAATTGGTAAGATTGCACAATAAGAATATTTTGTTTGTTTGTTTTGCAGGGAAAGATTAGCCCTGAGCTAACATCTGTTGCCAATCTTCTTTTTTTTTTCCTCCCCAATGCCCCAGTACATGGTTGTATATCCTAGTTGTAAGTCATTTTAGCTCTTCTTTGTGAGCCACCGCCACAGCATAGCCACTGACTGATGGGTGGTGCAGTTCTGCGACCAGGAAGCAAACCCGGGCCGCCAAAGTAGTGAGCGCAGAACTTTAACCACTAGCCATCAGGGCTGGCTCTCAATAACAACGTTTTATACCAGCATTTGTCAAGCTGAATTTCATGGAACAGGGATCACACAAAATAATCTATGACAAAAAGATACCCTAATCAAATATATTTCATTGTAGATATAAGATGTTACTTATCTTTAGCCCCCCTTTGGAAAATCACAATCAGCTTTAAGAGATTAATATTTCTGAATGGTCCTGGAGCCTTCTTTAGAAAAACAAATGTTAATTTTATTTAACACAGCATTTCCAGATGTGTTTAAGTATAAATCTGTACACATATACCTTTTCTTTTCAATACCATTTGTTTATATCCTAAAGAATAATTTATGTAGTTTCTTGTCTGTTCATATGTACAATCAAATCTGTCTGTTTTTAGGAAATCCCAGACAACAAAACCTTGGATATAGTATTGAGATTAAATATCCACTAAGAAGTCATCAAAGAATGGTTCTGCAAAAGTTTTATCTTCCACTGCCTTGGTATTAGTTTTCACATCATTTAGGGTCACACAATATGCACCACTTGCTTCTGCTCTTTCTTTGAAGTAAATGCTCTCATGGCCACTGACTCATTCCCCAGGAAGGTTGTATGCTCACCTCCATGTCCTGCTTCAAGGAACTAAGCCAGTTATGAGTTGAAAAAAGAATAATCCAGAATGCTACCTGTAGGAGACTGACAGTGTCTTCTGGGGCACTCTCTTGAAGAGGAATCTGGGAACATACCTGTGCCCACTTTTAAGGATTCCTTGCTTCTTGCAGGATGCTGGTCTGAATGCTAGAGAAATGAAAGTCCAGCCATGACAACTCTTGACATTACTAAGGAGGACCAATTAGAACTCCAGTTGGAATTCTTTTCCAGGTAAAAGTCTTCAATACAAGTGATTTTTACTATAGACGTGTTAGTGACAACTTAATTATCGAATGCTCTGGAGAGAATTCAATAACATTAATGCAACCTGACACATAATTATCATTTTAGCAATAGAATTACCATGTAGTTAAAGCTCAGTCCTTGCTATGATAGGGTTTCTGAAATGTTCTTGTACCCCTCTGATGCTGGGTTTACCATCCTTCACTATCCTAACCCCTAAATATGTTTTCTCAAAAATGGGCCAGTCAGAGAATGGAGAAAGAGTACATTCAGGCAATGAAACTCATGTACCATTTTTTTCCCTGGACTTTTGCAGTGGACATTACCCCAGATCTTAAAGAATAATAAAATAATAGACATGGATATTTACTGGATATCTATTATGAGCTAAAGGTTTTCACACGTATTATAATGTTTCATCATCTCTACAATCCTGAAAAGTAGTTATTTTATTCTCATTTAGAGCTAAGAAAACTAAGGCTCAGGTAAGTTATTTCCCCATGACTGCCAGCGTTGTGTTAATAGCTGGTATTGCAATCCTTGTTTGTGCATTTCTGAGGCAGTTGTTCTTAACCTTGTCTGCAACATTAGAATCATCTGAGGAATTCAGGAAATATTGATACCAGGGTTCTACTCGAGACTGGAGTGTGGCCTTGACATTTGGACTTTAAAAAAATTTCCCAGGTGTTTCTGAAGTAGCCATAGTTGAGAAAAACCGCTCTAAATCCCTTCTACAAAATCTCCCAAATTGCCAAAATAATTATGATCATGTGTTTTCAATCTAGATACCAAAAAACAAGAAGTGCATGACAGAGTGAAGTCCCATTTACACAATGGGTTTGGTTTCGATTTGGGGGAAATTGAGCAGATATATGATTTTGGAGAGAAAGTGAACTGTAGTGAGGGAAAACAGCTTTAGGAATTATGATAGCACTGGGTTTAAATTACCTCAGGCAAATCACTTAGGCCAGAAAACTAAGAATCTTCCTTGCCCCCCATTTTTTCTCCCCTGTACCATCCAATTCATCACTAATGCTGTTAGTATTAACTGAATGTTTCTCTGACTACTCGTTAAGCAATTCCCCACACAAGTGACAATGTCCCTGCCTTCAAGGATGTAAATTCTGGTAGGAAAGCCACAAAGTAGAGCAACAATCAATTTAAGACCAAATGATTCTGGTAACCCAAGAGATAGCATCATCCTGGGAATCTGAAGAGCCTTTCTAGAAGAAGTGACAACTGAATAAAGGACTAAATAATAAAGAGAAGTTAGCCAGGGAAGTGGCCAAAAGAAGGGAAGCGGAGGTGGGAAAGGACATTCTATTACGTGAGATCAGCACGGCGCTCCTGTGTGGAAATGAGAGAGTGCTGCACATAGCACACTTGGGAATTTGCAAATAATTGAGCATCGCCTGAGTGTGGGAAGGCTTTTCAGCAATGATAGAATATTTTAAACTCAGAATCTATTTCATAGATGCATAGGATCTTTCCATTAGAAAGGACCTGCTACAGCACGTTGTTTCGTCCCATTTCTGAAGTATAATAAAATCCCTCATCTTCTGAGGCCCAGCAACATGAGTGGAGACGCAATGAGTGCGTATTGAGGTGGCTATGGAATCAGTTCTCCTTGTTCTGTATTCATTTCCCTAAATCACAAATCAATCTCAGGATCTAAACGTGCAAAATATAGACAGGTCCGACCTCTCTTTGGAAATAGAAGCAATTATTTTCTAGAAAATCAACCTTGGCAAGTAAAAGCATTGTCCTTTTCTGGAGTGGGCAAAATTGGCCTTGAATAGCTCTCTGAATGAATGTTTTTGTTTCCCATCAGTGGTCATATTAATGAATGAGGGCATACAATTCCACACTATGAGAAATGAAAGACATTTCTTTGAATTATACAGACAAAATAAATGTACCCTTAACATGACAGGAGAGGCTCTTAGAGGTAGGAAGCGGACGGCAAGAAAAATAGCCAAGTTTACTTCATTTCTGATGCTGTATTTTCTTTTGTTTCTGCTAGTTATTTTCCAATTGATATATGCACTATATTCCTACACGCTACAGATCTCAATGCATGTGGATTGCAATCAGAACACTGGGGGTTTCCATCATGGAGTTCTATTGACTGAGCAGGCACTGTGACTAGTCTTCTTATATTTAAAAAGAAAGTGTTTTAGTTTATCGGCTCTTTTAAAAAATACCCTTGCTATGTCTTACCTAAGTATTTCAGTAGTTTCTCAAACTGACTCCCTGACTTCTAGACTCTTGTTTCAAAACACTCTGCCTACTTTTGCCAGGCCAAGCTCCATGAGATTTTAAGATAGAAGGTTTCATAGTCCTTCAATGGTTTTCCTGGCTCTTAAAGCCAGTTATCATCCCCAGATCTATTTTCCCCAACGAATGCCATTTTTTCCCCTGTGTTGTTGGACACCCCACGTTCTTTGGTTCCCAAACACTTCTCAACAATTTAACATTGTTCATGAAGTTTTTTTTCCACCTGGTATTCTCTTCACCCATCTCCATCTTTCAAAGCTCACCCTACTAACTCTACCAGGAGTCTTAGGTCTATCTAGTTCAAATCAAAATTTCCTGTTTCCTTCCTGACCTCTCATTAAACGTTTTAACCTGTGTGTCTTTATTGATGCATTTTGAAGAATATGCCTCATATCCTGATTTATCTTACTGGATTCTGGCAAAGAAACTTATTACCTCCTGATCTCTCTTACCTTCCCCGAAATCACATAAACACATCGCCTCACTTATTGTAACAGCTCAATGTAACAGTGTTTGGTGGTTCTTGTTCTTAGCTATATTTCTAAGGGAATTCTTAGATTAAATGAGTCCTAAATCAGTGGCCCCTTGATTGGTTTAAATCTTCGTTTCCAGTTTATTGAGATGATTAGTCTTTAGGGGTGAGTCATGAGATTAATCATGGAAAGACACCATAGAAGAAACCACTTGAAAATTTTCATTTTGATACCTACTTTTCTCTCCTTCTCAACTTCTTTTCCTTGCTATTTTCTTTTACTATTCCATCTTTTTTTACACTTGTACATTTTGTACAGTTTTGTACATTGTCTCATCTGTACTCTATAAATCTGTTTTAAAAAGTGAAAAAAAAACCTCTAAAATGTCCCAGAATGTAAAATATTTTATTTATGTTTTATGGCTTAACCACAACATATTATCATCATCATTATTATTATTATTCATTTAAAATTATTACTTTCATAATAATTAGTTGCAAGTTATTCTGAGTCCTGGGGCTACTGTAGTTCCTTTAGGAACTCTCTAGGCATGAATTGTAGGAAATGAGATCTGAAGGGTTTTTCTATTAGAAAAAACTATGCTGAGCTTCTTTTTTTCTTCCTGTTACCCCTCCCCAAGTATGAGTTTGGGTATAATTTCATATCTAACCTCATTCTCTGAGGTACATATGTGGTCCATAGCTCAACTCTCTGAGCAAAAAAATGTCAATATGGGCTTAAAGTTTCTTATCTTTTCTGGCTTCTTCAATGCGTGCCTCTTCTCTTCACTCTACTCCAACTAAATTTAACATCAAGAAGAAATCCTGAAGCTTGATGCTTTATGTAGCAGAAATTTCACAAGGAAGTAAAGTTCCCACCTCACCCCACTTTCTCCCTGCATAGAAAAAGGCAAAGAAGCATAGATTTCTCTACGACCTTTGTGTAAGCTCTAACTCTTGAGATGCATTGGCTCTGCATACACTTGCTGCAGTGCATATGACAATATTGTTTGCAAACACCTCTTTGTTTCTTATTTGTGAAATGGGAATATTGTGAAGGAAATACACTGAAGGGATATTGTGGTTGTTATAGGAACTGAAATATGGTTAGTGCCACTCACAGGGCGGATGCTCAGTATGTGCCTTTCTGCTTTTCTGAGAACACATAATAGAGAAGAAAGGCAACAGATTTTGGCACTAGATAATTTCAGTAGACTGTTAACTCCACAAGATTAGAAATCACAACTGCCCCAGTCTCCACTGACTCCGAACGTGTAGCAGATTGTTCCCACAACAATATATTTGTTGAACAAATGAACAACAACATTAACAAACAAGTGGAACTAAATTTTGGTTCTGGCATTTACCAGCTGTCCCCTTAAGGATTAAGTTCTTTGAACTTTAGTTTCTTGAACATTGAGATGAGGATCATACTACCTATGTTCCTGAATTACTGCCACGCTTAAAGGAAAGCATCTGGCTGTTTTTCCAAAATACGACAGATAATAAACAGATACTTATGGAATGAATGGATGGATGGATGGATAGATGGATAGATGGATGGATGGATGGATGGATAGATGGATGAATGGATGGATGGATGGATGGATAGATGGATGGATGGATGGATAGATGGATGGACGCATTGGTACAACTCAAACAAGAAGCAGATGTTGGCGTGTGTGAGGATACATTCACAGGTTAATTTACCAATACTTTTTGGAAGACAAGGAAATTATTATTGACTTTAACCTCTGACCTAATCCCAGAGTTATTAGAATCCTGTACATTCCTTGAACAAACGGTTTAAATGACAGTCTCATTCTACCTCATCATCCCCATCTCCCTCATTTACCCCCTTCCAGTTGCATACACATTGGCAAAGGAGGACAATATCAGCACAAGCACCCAGTACTGGCTCCAATGGGCACCACCTTTGTGCTTAAGATTCATTCTGTATCTCCTATTCCATTCAGATTTGTGTATGGGAAGCAAAAAGAATGCTACAATCGGATTAGGAATGATATCCCAGTCTCATAAATTAGACTTTTATTTTTCATTTCCTTTGTGGAAGTTATGAGAGAACATATTTATTTCCTGTTAGAAGTTAAACATATATTTATTTGCAGATTGACAAGGTAAATCTCTTTGTTTTTCGTCTGATTTTCATATTTAATATTAACTTTAGAATATGCTAACAATTTGCTCATCCCCTTTAACACAGTATTTAATTTGTCCAACACTTGTGTTAGGCATTTATTGATTTTTATATCCAATTCTAAAATAATGATTTTTATATGCAATTCTAAAATCATTTTTTAATAGGCAGGGGTGCAATAAAATATGTATATGCATTTTTGTGTATTTCTGCATATGTGCATGTGTGTGGATGTGGATGCACACATTCACAGTTGAAAGAAGCTATATCTTTTTAACAGGGATGAAACATTAGCCATCTTCTGTTTCAGACTATATACTGAATTACTTACTGGCTAAGTTCATTAGCATTTCAGTAATGTAACACTTTAATTGTGCTATGAAATTGCTTTAATCTTCCACTCCTCAGTAATGAGAAATGCCTCACCCTGTTGTAAAACTTTTGAAGTATTGTGCACAATTCTAGATCTCTGTGACCTATTAAAATAGCATTTCTGGGAGGCAAAACTTACAGAATTCTTAAGCATGTCTTCCCAATTCTTTTAGAAACTTGATTTCAGCTTACCTTCTCAGTCTATCTGTCCCCATTTGCCATTTCCAGGTCTATTTCTCTGGAGTAGTTCCCCATCCCTGGGCATGCATACACTTTTGTTCTGCTACCTAAATGTTATTCCCTTCAATAAAAATTTATTATAGACTTGTGTTCTTGAAGAAGTTGATTATTTAACCAGTATATATGTCTTACTCAGTGAGACTGAACGCTCTACAAGACAGAATCATTTCTATCTTTTCTAACTATTGCACGTTCAGTGTCTGGAACTCCCAATCTGTGCTTAAGTGAACAAACAAATGGAATAATTAATTAAATCCAAAATTGTATATAAATAATTTTTAAATTCCTGATCAACGGGAAGTAGCTAATTTGAGTATCTGAATTTATAAGACTCCAGCCTAAAGCAACAAACTCAGTATTTCCATTACAGTAAGACTATGCATGAAGAAGGGTAAATATATTAGTTGGATAAATATATGAATCCAGTTAGAACGATTCAGGTGATTATGCCTCATGAATTCCGAGAAATCTCAGGAAACAAATCGAATTCCCTTGTCTCCTCTGGCTTTTGATTTCGCTAGGGTGGAATTTGAGGCCATAGAAGTCAAGTTCACAAAAGCGGTGAAAGAATGTACTGGCTCATCTGAATAGACCTGCTGACTCTCAGGAGCTGCTTTTCCTGCCACCCACACCCTTGATTCTTCTCTTCTTTAAGGCTATCTCTGGCTCAGCTGTCCGCTCTCTCCACTCTCTTCCCATGTGTGCAGCTAGCATGCAGCCATTGTAGTCTACGTGGACTGTAATCATTGGCAGATATTTTGTTTTTCACTGCTCTATGTACCACTTGAAAATTTTAATGTTCATCCCAAGTTGTTTTGGGAAGTTCCTATGGCAGTCTTTTCTATACTGGTTTCAGACTTAACAGTTGTGTGTCCTGAGTAAGTCACTTAAATCTCTTGAGCCTTAATTTCCTCGACTAAGAGACAAGAATGGTGATTTCTAATCGAAGGAGTTAACTATGAGGACTATATTAGGAATGACACCTAAAATAAAATGGGAATCATAAAGGAAGAAATAAACAATATCCTATAGTTGATGAAGTATCTTATCCTCAACATCTATTTTTTTAACGTAGTATAAAAGAAAGAGAAGAAAAAGGAAAGGAAAAGAAAATTACAAGGAAAGAAAATAAATTCTAGATGTAAACAGAGACAAAGATGAGCACACAATAGTTTAACTTGTAAATTAAATGTTATTTGATGGATAAAAGGGCAAGATTTGTCTTTTTTTTTTTGTTAGTAGATTGAAATCAGTAGTCTTTGAAAGAAAAGTCTACCTTCTCATTTTAGAAAAACTCCTGAATTACATGATTTGCACATGTATTTAATATAGTTACAAGAAAAATGGCTAATAAATAATTTATTGAGTGAATTTTATTCATTTTAAGACACTGACCTTTCTCTACAAAGATAACTACAGTTGCCTCCAGCTACGTGAATCACTTGAGGGTTTTTTTTTTTTCCCCATTAGTGAGAGCAGTTTTGGCAACCCTATTCTTGAAATGAGATGTCAACCAAATGCTCAAATATTTACGAATTGACATTTTGTATCTTTTAAATATTCAGTCTTTCTAGGTGCGTCAGTCCTCCCTAGTGTATAGCTATTAAGAATCCATTGCAAGAAAAAAAGAAAAGTCATGAAATAAAAAGATTTTATAACACATGGCTTGAAATCTTAATGTGGTGCTTCAGATCAATCAAACCAATGAGCATGAGAGTTCAGTTCAGCATCAGTATTTTTACGATAATTTTTTCTTTTTTTTCTATTTTCTCCTGAGCCTGGGTTATAGAAGGCTGCAGGTAATGTTTGTGTTGTAAAATTGAGGCCAGTAATTTAATCCCCCCATAAAACTCACTCACAATTACAATAGCATTGAAATGGTACATAAATGAGTTCTTCATAAAGCACAAAAGAAAAATGATGCAACAGTTAAGCTTTTTAATGATGGGCACTAAAGCAATGCTGCTGATTAGATTCTTTGCTAATTACCTTCTGTTACTTAGATTGGATGTATTTCAGCAGAATAGAAACATCTATTCATAAATAGTTGTTTTCTTGGTAGCAATATGAAAACATTTGATTCTAAAGTTGGAAAGTGCCTCTCAGGGTCATATCATCTAGACTTCAGCTGGCAGACAAATTTAATCATGCACCACCTGAAACATAGCTCCAGTGACTTCCATTTTGTTGGAGGGAATCTACTTTATACAGAGTGGTAGAAAAGGCTGTAGCAGTAATATTTGAGCTGAGACTTGAAAACTAGAAGATCTAGGTAAAGAGATTTCTGATAGGGGAAGAACAAATGCAAAAGCACTGAGTTGTAGACCAGGCCAAGAGATTGGGAATTTATTCTAAGGGTTATAGAAAAGCCTAGAGGGTTTAATCAGAGGAATATTATCATGAAAATTAAGTCTTAAGAAAATCACCTGTCTGTTAAGTGGAAAATGGGTTGTAGGGGGTAAGGTTGTTATGGACTGAATTCTATCTCCCCAAATTCATATGTCGAAGCCTTAACCCTCAATGTTTCAGTATTTGGAGATAGGTTCTTTGAAGAGGTAAATAAGGTTAAACGAAGTCATAGGGGTGGGGCCTAATCCAATAGGACTGGCGTCCACACAAGAAGAGGAAGAGAAACTAGGAGCATGCATACACAGAGGAAAGGCCATGTGAGGACACAGTAGAAGGCAGTCATCTGCTAGCCAGGAAGAGGGGCCTCATCAGAAACCAACCCTGCCGGCACCTTGATCTTGGACTTTTATGCTCCAGAATTGTGAGAAAATTAATTTCTGTTGTTTATTTACCATAACTGTGGTATTCTGTTATGGCAGCCTGAGCAGACTAATACAAAAGTTATTGAGTAACCCTAGTAAGTGATGAAGGTGATTTATGTTGATTAAAATAGAAATGTAGAGATGTAGACAGATTTAATATCTATTTTAAGGTAGAGATTTCTACCTCTAATGAATTAAGTATAATGTTAAGGGAAAGAGAAATGGCAACAATAGATCTACAGGTATATGGTATTATCATTGCCTGATTCAGAGACAGACAGAAGAAGAGTACGTTAAGAAGACAGGGAAGGAAATTGGTGGTTCTTTTTCTAACATGCTAATTTTGAGATCCAAATGGAGATATAAAGAAGTTGGATGTATGATCAGTAATTCAGAGAAGATATATATTTGGAAATCGTTTTCACCTCCTATAAAAGCAGTAGTATTCTACTGATTAATTTCCACTTCCCCCAAACTTAATTACTTTCAGGATGAACTCAAATACATGCTCATCACACACACACACACACACACACACACACACACACACACATTTGTCAAAGCACAACCGATATTTATTAAAAGGCTACTACATTCCAGGAGTGTTATTACCTGGAATTATGTTATTCTCTAGGGAAACAGAAAGCCTAATATTTTTTCTATTAAAGTCTTACAGTCTAGAGAGTGTGGAGATTGAGTACATAGAGTGTGGAATATAGACAAGGAAACAGACAATGAAAATAGAATGTGATAAATGCCATCATGACATTACATATGGATTGGAATTGGACCTCATTGTAGGAGAGTGTGGTAGGCAGAATAAAGGCCTGAAAATAATGCCCACATTCTAACCCTCAGAACCTCTGAACATGTTACATTACATGGCAAAAGGGAATTAAGGTGGTGCATGCAATTAATGTTGCTAAGCAGCTGATCTTAAGATGGGGAGAGTACCCTGGATTATCCAGGTGGTCCCAATTTAATTGCATGAATGAACCCTTAAAAGAGGGAGAAAAAAGTCAGATATATGCAGTGTGAAAAGGATTCATCCAGCCATTGACGGCTTTGAAGTTAGTGGTAGGGCCATCAGCCAAGTGATGTGGTGGTCTTTGAAGCTGGAAAAGGCAGGGAATGGATCCTCCCCGAGAAACTACAGAAAGAAGCACAGTCCTACCAACCCCTTGATTTCATCCGAATGAGACCTGTGTCACGCTTCCGACCTACAGAACTCTAAAATAATAAATTTATATTGTTTTACGCCACAAAGTTTGTGTTAATTGGTTACAGTAGCAGTAGAAAATTAACACAAGTACATAATGCAGACTTCAGAATCAAGGAAGCATTCCTTTAAGAAATAACACCCAAGTTGAAGACTGTGATGAATAGAAGTTATCCTGGGGAAAACCTGAAGTGGGAGAAAGGAAAAGCACAATAGTTGACCTGCTGTCTTGCAGGGATAGCAGATACCAAGACTTGGATCCAAGAATAAGCACATATTGTGCAATCATATTTGCATTATTATTCAGCAAATTATTCAAATAGATGGAAATCATATTTACAATATTATTTAAGTTCTTCAATATCAGAAATATTATAAATGCAAATGTCTGAGGTTAGATTAAATAAAGATAACCCCTGATTCCAGATTAAATAATTATTTTCCAGACTAGTCCCAGTCCTAGATATTTATATGAATGTATAGAAGAGGAATACAAATAAAGAATGTACTCATCTATATCAAAAATGATTGAAATCCTCCCCCACCCCACCCAAGCATTAGATGCCTTGAAAAAATTTATTATATTTTTTGAAGATAAGTGCTCACTTGAGGGTAGAGGGATGAAGTGGCATTGTGAGAGTTGTAGGAAACCCTGGAGGAATACGAAAGAGTGAGTTCATTAATCAGAACAATTGAAGAAGGGATCTTGAAGAAATAAATAAGTAAAACATTAATACATGAAACACTGAGATGAAAGAAGAGGGGCTGAGGGATCAAGAATAATGTATGGTAATTTCAACAGAAAACAAATTCTCTGCTGCAATACAATCCCATTATAAAACATTTGTTCATTTCAGGCTTTCTAATACACCAAAAGTTAAATCACACAATTTGAAATAGAACTCCATTCGATGAAAGATAAGTTGGCCTAAATGGAAAGTCTTCTCATCTTACACCAGCATTATAAAAGGGACTCGTTGTCGCTGCTGTTGTAGTTGTGGGCAGAGCATAGTCTGGTGTTTAGTCCTAATAAAAAATACTTCACTATTAAATGGCCAGAAACTTATAGACATGATAAGCATAGAAAATATTAAAGTATGTGTTAATGATCAGGGTTATTATAATAGAGATCGATTATTGTGTTGTGCCTTAATGGAGGTTTCCCAATGTCCTGTGAGATTCTCAATGAAGGAGAGTCACAGATAAAAGATGTTTGTAAAATACAGCTTCAATCCCCAGAGTCACTTCCACCCCACTGGGAAATCAATGATGCTCATATCAAAGATTTTCCCCAGTAAGGAAAACAGTTTAAATTTGTTTAACACAGGGTTCCACAAATATGATAGACTGAATATGGTATGGGATATTGGACTATTACTGCTTCAGGATTCACATTACCTCTATCTTTTATAAAATGGTGGAATACAGTAACTATCATTTCCTCTACTATGCTCCATATTTCTATATACTGAGAGTGTATGTGACTAAACCCATTTAGCAAATGAAGAAACAGGCTCAGAAAATGTCCTTCCATCTTCTCTTTCTTCCTTCTTTCTTTCCTCCCTCCCTCTGTCTCTCCATCCCTTACTCCTTTCTTTCTTTCCTTCTTTCTTTGTAGACGATATATATTTCTTGAACTATGGTCACATACCATTCTTAAGCCCTGGAGACAATGTTAGTCCAGTAATGGAGGAATCCAGATTTCAAACACTATGGCTTGTGGGAATTCAAATGACCTGCACCATCCATTAGAGTTAACCTGACTCCTGCCCATTCTAAATATAAATTAAGGCAATTGCTGTTGCCTGCTTTGGACTTTTCACTATCATCTGAGAACAAATATAAAGTGTATTAGAAAGTAAAAAGTCTAGGGCTACACAAAACTGGATATCCAAACTCATTTCCTATTGAATGCAGTACTAAACCAAGTGGACGTAGCCTTTCATGTATTCACTTAGAGAGATATAAGCACCAGTAATGATGCTTAATGATAGTCAGCCAAGGCCTATCCAAAGAGATGGCATTTGAACTGGGAAATAAATGGTGAGAAGCCAGCTATGCAGCGAGGCAATGAAAGGACATTTGAAACAGAGGAAAGAACACATACAAAACTCTCTCAAGTTCAAAAGAGTTTGCATTATTCAAGGAGAAACTGGATATTTATATGGTGGACAAATGGCCCCCAAAGATTTTGCCTTGTGGTATTTAGGCCTTGGGTAAGCCTCTCCTCTTGAGTGTGGCTGGGAACTGTGGTTTACTTCTAATGCACAGAATACAGAAAATGTGATGGGATGTATTTTCAGTGATTATATTCCTATAATTGTAACTTCTGTCTCGCTGGAAGATTCTCAATATTGATTCTCACCCTTGCTGACTTTGATGAAGCAAGTGGCCATATTGGGGAGGCTTACATGGCAATAGTCAGGCAGCAACTGAGGATAGTTACTGGCCAACAGCCAGTAAGGAACTGAGGCTTTTAATCCAACAGGCTGCAAGGAGCTGAATCCTGCCAATAGCCATGCAATCTTGGAAGCAGATGCTTCCTTAGTCGAACGTTCAGATGAAATCCCAGCTTTAGCCAACCTCGATTGCAGGCTCATGAGACATCCTGAAGCAGAGCATCCAGCTAAGCTCTGCCTTGATTTCTGACCCACAGAAACTTTGAAATAATAAATGACTGCTACTTTAAGCTGCTAATTTTGTGGTAATACTGTTATGCAGGAAGAGACAACTGATAGAGGAATTGTGGCTGGAATGTACTGAGAGTTACAGAGGTGGAATGACATAAAGATGGAGACCTCAGGATGAGCAGATTTGAAAGGGTCTTTTAAGCAATGATGAAAAACTTAGCTTTTATTCTCAATGCAGTGGGCAGCCATTGAAGGATATAAGTAAGAACGGTCACCTGATCTGATTTATATTTTTAAAAGATCATTCTGGTTACTGTATGGTGAAAATATTGTGTCTGATTAAAGATATAAGAAACCATGAAACTAGTAATTCACAAAAGGCACAATATCTCTGTGATCAAAGATCTAACTTTTTAGAGGGGGAATTGAAATTGAAAATTGTGTACGGTATGGATGGCCCAAGAGGACTGGGAGAAGGCTCTACGGTAGAAATGAAGGTTTGAGTAGTTATGGATGTGGGAATGAATGAGCCCTACGTAAAAGAGTGGTTATGTTTTCCCTGAAGTAGGGAATCCATACCAAGAAGTAAAAAATGATCTAGATTATGAAGTAATTGACTTTCACCATCATATCAGAAAAAAGCAATGACATTGGAATTGAAGAGTCTGAGATTCAGGCTGAAACATTCATAAGTTATTAATAATGAGCCCCCCAGAGAGGCTCCTTATGGAAGCTCTTCCAACTAGAGCAGTGCGATCCAGGTAAATAGTTTTATCATTCACACACAGGGAGAAAATACCGAATCTATTAAAGGAATAAATTAGTTGTGAAAACAGATTATGTGCATCATATGATGAAATATCCATATGGAGTGAATTACATCAGCACACTGCAGGGGCTTTAAACATGTGGATGACAGGAGATAAAAGTACAACACTCTTCAATTTTCAACCATTTCAATGGGTTGAGAAATCAAACTGTGGACATTTTATTTCTAAACTGAGTTCAGAAGTAGAAAGATGAAGAAGGCAATAGAAATTTCACAGAAGTTGGCAACTGAGGACCTGAATGAAGAAATGCCTCAGCTTGCTTTGTGACAACAAAAACAAAATAAAACAAATAAACAAACCAACAAAAATTGGATTTCAGAATTGAGATATGATTGTCTCCCTAAGTTTGTATCACTGTTTGTGGAGGGTAAAACCCTCTCTTGTCTTTACCTTCTGTTTAACAGAAAGCACAGGGAGACTCTCTTCCCAAACTTTACTGTAAATTTCTCAGAAACAATGTCTAAAATATGTCAGCCCTTGAAACTGTCAAAACATCTCATCAGAGCTCAGGTGCCTGACAGCGTCTGTCTTGGAAGAAACAGGTAGGGGCCTGAAAGGTGAACACTGGGATATTCTATCTACCTGGAACACTATATGTTATTTAAACTATGGAGAACACAAGGTCCAAAACTATTGGTCCATCAACAACATGTGCTCACAGTTTGTGCTCTAAGCATTATGGACTTTAAACCCCAAATAGAGTTCATTTGTGGTGTGGTTTAATGAAAGTTTAATGAAAGAGATATTGAAGCAAAAAAGCTAAGGTTTGCATTAAGACCTAACTTGGGGACTTTAGCTAAGAACTCTAACTCCTTACAGTAAATATCTGTACCTTTGGGACAATAACCCCTTCTTATGGAATTGTAGTGATAATTATACATGAGCACATATTTAAATACTTTACTTGTCACAAAGTGTATTAATTAATTTTTGCTTATTTTGCAAGCCATTTAACATTTACACTATAACTGTAATGCAAATAATATGTTCTTTATTTTGGAAGCAATTAATATCTTCAAATTTAATCTATCTAAATTGAAATCTTTTTTTTTTTCCGCTGAGGAAGATTCATCCTTAGCTAACATCTGTTGTCAATCTGCCCCTTTTTCTTTTTGCTTGAAGAAGATTGCCCTTGAGCTAACATCTGTGCCAATCTTCCTGTATTTTCTATGTGGGCTGCCACTACAGCATGGCTTGGTGAGTGGTGTAGGTCTGTGCCTGGGATCCAAACCCGTGAACCTGGGCTGGTGAAGTGGAGTGTGTGGAACTTTAACCACTTGGCCACAGGGCCAACCTCCTAAAACCTATTTTTGTACTTATATTTTATACAATCTATCTTCAGTAATAAAAAATGGAAAATATAGATGAGAAAAAAAATCCAGCCATAATTTACCATCGAGAGATCACTGTTATTTATACCTTGGCACATTCAATATAAACTTCACATCTCACTATATATTGAGAATGATATACATGTGATATATTTACAACTAGAATTTGTTCTTTTTATTCACAACATACTTTATGCATCTTACCATGTAAATATGTACATGTTTACACTATTACTTTTATTTTTCACTAATATATCCCAAGCACTCACTACAAAACCTTGCACATATTGGATATACAATAATATTTGTTTTGTAAATAAAATAATTAATATTGTTTGTTATTCCATTGTTTGAATTTGCTACTGTTTATTTAATAAAATACATTTTGTTAAGCTCATAGCAAGACAGTAGACAGATGTGAACTTATACTTATCTGATTATTTCCTAAAATTCCTACATTTCTGAAGGCATGTTTCCTAGAATTGGATTAAAGGAAGAAGAATTTTAAGGGCCAAGAACTTTTTTTTTTCCTTTCCAGTACTACACAGTGCTTCCATCCCAGCCAAACTTGATAAAGCATAGTTAAAGCATGAACATTCTCATTATGAAAGTAGGAAAACTCCATCTGTAAGTTCCACTGGATTCTGAATTATATGCCAATATCATTCCTCTGTATCTTCAAGTAATATTTTCTCCTTATAGAGTGTCTGAAACATTGCCCGTAGCATATAAATGCTTTGAGATATTAAAACACATGGTTCCAGAAAATGTGAGAACAATACTTAGAATGCTTGATGCGCAGTACATGCTCAACAAATAGAAAATCTAACTATTATTATTTTGCTTGTGTGATTTTTGTTCTTACTCTTCATTATCTTAACATTATTATTTTTGTTATTATTATTATATAAATGTCAGGTCATAACAAACACAGAGTAGATGATGAATACCCATTAAGTTATGTTTTATACAAAAATGTTATCATGGCAATCAAATTTAATATGTGAACATGTATGCTGACCAAAATTTGCAACAAATACTTAAATTGAAAATTGTCTTTAAAACCAAAGTTCCCAAAGTGGATATACAAATGGCCAGTAAGTACAAGAAAAGTTGTTCACCATCGTTAGTTATTTGGGAAATGCATATCAAAACCAAACTGAGATGCTATTTCACACCCACAGGATGGGTATGAAATGAAGATAATCGCAACTGTTGCAAAGATCTGGAAAAATTGGAACACCCTTGATGATGGGACTGTAAAATGGTGCAGACACTTTGGAATACAGTCTGGCAGCTCCTCAAATGGTTAAAGAGAGAATTACCATATGACCTAGAAATTTCACTTCTAGATATACATGCATGAAGATCTAATGCCTATATCCACGCAAAAACTTGTGTATGAATGATCATGGCAGCATTATTCATAATAGCCAAAACCCAAAAACAATCCAAATGTCCATAAATTGATAGACAAACAGAATGTGGTAAATCCATACAACAGATAATGAAGTACTGATTCATTCTACAACATGGATGAGTCTTGAAAACTTTATACTAATTGAAAGAAGTCAGAGATAATAGATCACATATTACATAATTTAATTTTTATGAAATGTCCAGAATATGTAAGTCCACATAGACAGAAAATATATTAGTGGTTGCCAGGGGTCACCTCTCTGCCTGACATTGCTTCTTTCCTTCTACTTACACACTGTGCTCTCTAGGTGTATGCTTACTACACCTCCACTTGGCTGTCCAATCTTTAAGAGAAAGCACTCACTATCTTTTTTTCACCAGAACATCCCTAGACCCTAACAGTGCTTAGAACCTAATAAATATTCAATAAAAACTTGCCAGTGGGATAAAAACATCTAAGGTTTTAACGGAAGTATGTCTATATTTATCATACTATTTGCATTGTTGACTGGTGTCTGATTGACCATGGTAGTGTGTATCAGCAGATAAGGGTCAGGTTAATTTATTTTAACCAGCTAAATAAGTTTCAAATATCAAAACATAAGTCATTCTCTCATACATGACCTTTCCCAATGCACTAATCTTTTGATAATTGAGTTTTATTAGTACACATGTGTCAAGCTAACTCTTTGAGAAATGTCAGACATCCCAAATAAACAGGGACCATCCCAATGTTGTGACAATGTCAGACAAGGAGGCAAATAAGGAGACAGGCATGTCCTAAAGAAGAAAATATAAATTAACAATGACTTGATCAAGATTCCACAAGGAAAACAGATTTAATA
Organism: Tapirus indicus; assembly: GCA_031878705.1. NCBI lineage: Eukaryota > Metazoa > Chordata > Mammalia > Perissodactyla > Tapiridae > Tapirus > Tapirus indicus. Next base: position 21,542,853 of record CM062927.1, on the reverse strand, counting down.
ACCACTTTCAGCCATTTCTCTCTATACAGAAATGCTATCTCTTCTTGGTATCTATTTAATTAGATAGCCCTTACCCAAAATCAATAATTAGTCACTCTGAAGACAGTTGAGGGATTTTAAGGTCAGTACAAGTCATAAAGAGCTTTACCAAGTTAAATCAAATCACTGAATAAATTACAAAGGAAATTCAGACTTGGGAAGAGTGGTTTTATGGAACTAAAAAATATTTCTAATTTTTATTGGTCATTCATAAGGAGAGCAATTTTGCCAATCCAAAATCTACTTCCTTTATGAAGAATACATTGAACAAACCATTTTAAGGCATTGCTTTAAAGACAGTATGTTGATTTCTTTCTTTCTTGAAAAGTTTGTAGTGATTATAGTAGTAACTATTTATTACATACCTATTCTATACCAGGCATTGTGCTAGGCACTTTTCATTTATAATCTCTAATACAATAGCAATTAACATTAGATATTATGATCCTACATTTTGGAAATGAGTAAAATGATGATGACAGAGGTGAGATAACTTCACCAGTATCATACAGTTATTAGTCAGCAAAATTAGAATTCAAATCCAAGAGCGTTTGACTCAATAGCCAAGAGTTTTCATCTAGTAAAGCAGATCAAATGAGTATATGAATAAATGAGTTACTGAATTAATGATGCATTATTTTTGAGTTTTGCATTTCTTTAGAAATAGTGGGATAATCTCTTTGAAATACTGTTAGAGCAATTTCAAACACTACATAGTTTAATGATCCTCCAGGTACCATCATTCAGCGTCAACAATTATGAACACATAGATCATCTTGTTGTATGTATGTTCCCACTCAATATATTTCTTCCTTCTCTGAATTATTTTGAGGCAAGTTCCAGACATGTTTTTTATCTTTAAATATTTCAGCATCATTTCTACAATATAAAGGCATATATATTTTTAAATATTCACAGTATCATTCTCATACATCAAATAATAATTTGTTAGCATTATCAAATATCTAGTCAGTGTCCAAAGTCCCCAGTTACCTCATTAATACTGTACTCTCTTACAGTATGGCTTGATGAATTAGAATCCATAAAAGAGCTATGTATTATGATTGGGTAACAAGTCTCTTAAATCTTATTAATTCGGTTGTCTCTGTTCTCTCTCTCTGTCTCTCTGTCTTTGTCTCTCCTTTCCTTTCTCTCTCCTCTCTCTCCTTACAATTTATTTGTAGAAGAACCAGGTCATCAGCCCTGCAGAGTTTCCCTCAGTCCAGATTTTGCTGACTGCACTAAATTGTCTCATTTAACATGACCTTCTGTATTCTGTACGTTCTGTAAACCAATAGGTCTACAACAGCGTTTTTCAATTTCAACACTACTGACATTTTTTTATTAAGTCATTCAGATAATTATTTGTTGTGAGGGACTTCTGTGCATTGTAGGATGTTTAGCAGCATCTCTGGCCTCCATATACTAGATGCCACTGGTACCTCCCCAATTGTGACAATAAAAAATGCCTCCAGACTTTGCCAAATGTCTCCTGGGGACAGAATTGCACCTGGTTGAGAACCATGAATTTAGATTAGGGTTTTTGTTATTGTTTTGTTGTTCTTGTTTTATTTACTATTATTATTTTTAAAACTAATTCATAGGAGAGGTTGAGGTCTTTCGACAGTTCTCTCTTATAGTGATGGTGGCAGCCATCAATGAACATTTTCCATATCCAAAAAATCATCAAGGGTTACAAAATGGTGACCTTCTAATTCTATCAATCCTTCTGCTTTTGCGGGGGTTTTTTGGTTTTTGGGTTTTTTTTCAGCTAGAATACTTTCATTAAGGGAAACTTTCCCTCATTGATTATTTGGTTAGTCTGAACTACAGTGTATATAGTAAAGGCAGGATAATGCTTAATTTTTTTCTTGTTACCAGTTTATGAAAGAGTAAGTCCTAACATTCTCAAAAGGTGATCAGAACTATCTGATGATTTTTGTTTTGATTTGTTTTCATAATAATGGACTCTTTAATTAAAACATACTTTATGAATTTAATCCATTGCAGCTATGATCCCTATCAGTGATCAAACTATATCATCTTTGGCCAATACAGCCTCTTCAGTCTGACTCCTGAATCCTTTAATTTTGATATGACTATGGTAGTCTTTGACTACATCCTGATTTTTTGTATAAAGAGATATTTCAGGCTAATCTTTTATATTTTCTGCCTAGGTCTAGAATCAGGTATTTCTCCAAGGAGCACTTCTTCCTTTTATTAAAATCTACTACCATTTAACTGGCAATAATTATATTTCATTTCCTTGATCTCCTACAGAACATTGTTTATACTGCTTAGTTGGGATATTAAGAAAATGGGAAAAAACACTCATTTTTATAAGTCTTATAGACTGTAAAGATATTGAAAACATAATACATTTTATTCATCCTTGTACCCTCAGCAGCTAGTAGAGTACATTGTGAATAGTTGTTGTCTTAAAAATGGTTGCTATGCAAAGGAATAAATGGGTTCTAGTTGACTCACATTGGTGACATTAACATCTGTGCTATCTGAGATATCAAATGGACATATTTTCACTAACTTCCTTTTTTCTTCCCCAATATTCAAACTTGGATGCAGAGAAAGACACCATCTTGAAAAGGACATAGATCTTCATTGTTAAAGGAACCAAAAAACACATAAGCAGAGTAGCTACGATTTTTAAGGAAAAATAAAGCTATCCATCCACATTAAAAAAGAATGAGTCAAAGAAAATCACATTAATTTGCACTACCTGTAGAACAAATTAGCAAATGTTGTGACCATCTGTGAAAGACACCAGGGCCACATAAGACATGAAATTATTTAATGTGTTAAATCCATTTAAAATGTTTGTATCCTGTTAGTTCTAACATAATTACTATGTTAATTTCTGTGTGTCTTGCATATTAAACGGAGCACACTCTGGGAAGCTAATGACCGCTATGTCAGCTTTTTATTAAATCACAAAATAAACATGCACAATCCTGCTTCCAAAGATAATTAGTTTACTGTTTCTGCCAGAGTTTAAATATTGGGTATGCTTTAAAGATTTGACTTCCATTTGGGGTGACAGTGGGCATGTGGTAGCTTCTTGATTCCTCAGCTCATCCTAAAGGCAAGAGCATTTTCGAGGGGAGAGAATTCAAAAGTTTTTTTTCTTTTTTACCCTTCCTTTTTAGCATTGCATTTATAAAAATAACCAACAGACATTTATAGCATAGTTCTAAACAGAACTATACCAGGTATTAGGGGGTGGGGCAGAGAAATATAAAACTGGATTCCTGGGTGCAAAACATTTCAATCAAGTTGGAAATAGAAGATGCAAGATACTCTAGATTACGCTGCTTTCAAGCGGAAGTCACAAAAAGGCGACCAGGAAGTCCTGGCCTATTCCAGCTCCAGATGGAATATGCATGTCTAGCAGATGAAGATGAAAAAGCATTACGCCAAGACAACACGAAAACAAAAACCGGACCAACTAAACCTGCGGACAGCAGCAGGCTCTCTCTGAAGAGCCTCAAGTTTTCCTTCTCCGTATTGCCTTATAAGCAGCCGGATCTACACAGGACCAGGACAGGCTTGGCATCACAGGCATTTAAATGAGAGATCACCGCTTTAGAGAATATTGAGTATGTAGGCCGTCTTTCCTCATTCACTTTTCGTACTTTCTCTGAGCAGTAAACTGGACAGCTATTTTTGTCTGGTGGAAAAGTGATATTGTGGGTCCCCTGATGCACTTACTTTAACCTCAGCTCTACTCCATATATTTAATATAATCTCAGGCATGTCTCTGAGTCCTAGTTTCCACTTGTATGAAATGGAACCAATACTAACCCTGTCACATTGCTAATGGAAAATCAAGTGAGATGATTTTTGGAAAGAGCAAAGCCCTTTCCTGGTATATGGTACATGCTTTACATGTACATAATTTATATATGCTTAAGTTATAATTACTATGTACAATCAGCAGTGGTCTTTTAGGGGGACAATAATATCTATTTTTTTTTATTGTTACTTTTTTGGTGAGGAACACTCACCCTGAGCTAACATTTGTGCCAACCTTCCTCCATTTTGTATGTGGTTCACTGCCACAGCATGGCTGACAAGTGGTGTAGGTCCATGCCCGGGATCCAAGGGATCCAAACCCATAAACCCATACTGCTGAAGCAGGGCATACTGATCTTCACCACTAGGCCATGGGGCCAGCCCGTTTTAAAAATTTTTAACGCCATGCAGGCAGACCACAGACCATCCTAGCTTCTAATGCTAAAGAAAAAGAGTTAACAATATTAAATTATAATAATATTAAAATATTTTATTGAATTGTAATTGGGTTCTAAAATATAAAAATTAAAATATTAATTATATATTTTATTATTAATATTTTTGTTATTTAAATAATATAAAATACTCGTTTTATTTGACATATGCTGTAATCTTTTAATTTTCAAACATATATATGTTTTCTCATTTGGTCTTAAAAAGAAATCCTGAATCATGAAGTGAGGACAGGTATTGCTATATTTAATGATATATATCCTGAAATCCATAGTAGTTAAAGAAATTGCCCAAAGACCAAAGTTTGTTGGTGACAAAGGCAGGACCAAACCCCACGTCTCCTTTCTCTTAGTTCAAACTTGTTTCATCATCCAGATGGTGACTTTCCTAAATATCCTTGAATATAAGTACTCTTCTCTCTTCTGATTTCTCCTTCCTTCCTTTTTTGGTTACTTGCCCTTGAAAACTCTCCAAAATTCAGCAGGTGAAAGGAAAGCTTTCAAACTGATATGCATTTCTAGTGCTTATGGTGAGCTTAAGACTTTTCATATAATTTTTACATAAAATTATCCTAAAGCCTTTGCATTCATAAAAAATGCTTATTAATTTTTGTTGACTCAGAATCATTATCATTTTCATCAATGATTACCTTCAGCTATAATAACGTGGTGCCTGAAGGCAGCATTTCCCAGCATGGACTCCGAAAATGCATTCTGAAACCTTTCTGAAGGACTGAATGCAAAATTAGCCACCTCTTTTCCAATGTTCCCAGAGTATTTGGTTTATACCAACCAGCACAATTTTCATAACACCATTGTTATCCAAGTTTTTCTATTGAAATTCTGTAGAGTTGTGCGAAATTCATTAGTTGTGTGATTTTTGACTAAGTCAACCCGTGTTCTTATAACTCAGTCTCCTGATCTGTGAAATGGTGAAAACAATATCTTTTTTATTGCATCTGTTGAGAGCATTTAGAAGAGAAATTATGCAAATTATCTGGCACAAGACCTAGCATTTAGTTAATGCTTAAGACATTTGGGCATCCTTCTCCTCTGTATCCTAGATTAATTCTTTTGATGCAGTGTCCTGCCCAAAAAATGAATAAGTAAATCAGTTTTGTTTACTGGTCATTAAAATAGCTGGATAAGTAACTTTCAAAACAAATACTGACTGCATTATTCTAATCAATTCATCCTTGAATATATCAGTAAAGCAGCAAATAATATCATAAGATTTTTTTTTTCTGTTCCTTTATCCTATTGCTCTAGATAGTTTAAGTTTACCTTGCCCCTCCTCTCCACTAGTTTACCAAATTTCTCTGTCCTCATAACTCTTCTCACTTATGCTTCCCTCTTCCCTAAGGAGTCACAGAAGTGTTCTTACCCAGAAGTAGAGTTAAAACTACAGATCTGTCTTAGCAGACTTTCTCATCTCTTGTGTCTACCCCTGCCCCACTATCCTTGAATGTAATGTTACGACTAAATTATTTTTGAGCTCTCGAAAAGTTATTTCCCAGTGGGCTTTTTGATATCTCACATAAATTAACACCTGACAAACTTTCCCTATTGGTACCTTAGACAGAATAGTATCCTGAGTAAATGCAGTTTAAGCTTAGGCTGTGAACATCCTTTTAAAGTCTCCCACATTATGCACAGGTGATGCTCAATATTCATAAGGCAGCGTGCTCATGGAACTTGTATAGTGACCAATCATCCAGGTTTATCTGGGACTGGGGGCATTGCTGGGACATGGGACTTTCAGTGCTAAAAATAAGAAATTCTGGGGCAAATCAGAACAAATTGGTCACTGTATGTTGGAAATGGCATTGAAATCGATTGTGTCAATACATAATACTTATTTATCATCATTTGATGAATTGTATGTGTATTATCTAGCTCTGTACTCCATCACACCTTCCTTAGGATGTAAACTCATCAGGGACAGAGACTTTGTTTTAGTCACTCATGACAGCCATGTTAGTCACTTGGTGGGTTCTCAACAAATGTTTATTGAAGGAAGGAAAGAAGGGAGAAATGGAGGAATGATGGGAAGGAAGAACAGCAGAAAAAAAAAGAAATGGAGGGTTGAGTATATATTTGTTTATCTGTCTCTTCCAACATCTTTGGTACAATTAAGAGGAACTTCTATATATGCTTATCAAGGGGAAAATCCTAGAACCCTAAGATTTTCTCTAGACTAGAGATAATGAGTGACTCCCTGAAGTCTAGAGCATTAGCATGCAAGAGCTTCCTGCAACCACTGACACCACGACTGCAAGTACTGAAAGATGTTAAAAATTTCAAAAAGGCATACTTCATTGTTTGAAAATGTCATAGGCGATAAAAATCAGATTTATCTACATCTACTGTCATATAAGGCTAAAATTCAGACTGATATATAATCATTGCTAATGCTTTCTGTTCAACCACACACTGTTTAACTCTGTCATGTTATTTTCTCCTGACTGAAATATTCAATCCTGTATTACCTTTACTTCAGCCCATTTTCCCTGGATCCTTGACAGGGCTTTAGATTATTCAGTCTAATTCTAAAAGGAAGTGAGTCTGTGGGCTCCCATTATAGATGAGATGATCATTCAAATTCATTGGCATGGCATCTGTGGCCCTATAACATTAGTAGCTGAATGACCTCTCAGTCTTGTCTCTTGTCACTCCACTCTTGTCACACTTGTCACTTGGCAGATGTGCCAAGCTTCAGCCATCTGGAATTCCTCTCTTCCCATTTGTGGCCTACTCCACCTTGCTTTGGCAAAGGCTGTGGCATCTGCATTATATCAATGTCTGCTCGCTTCAACCCAAGAAAAACTTTTCAAGGTATGGCTTCTGTGAATCCACTAGTCAAGAGTGGTTGTCCTTTGTCCAAAATCACTGTGGTTTAGTTTTTTTGGGGGGTGGGGGGCGGTGAGGAAGATTGGCCCTGAGCCAACATCTGTTGCCAATCTTCCTCTTTTTGCTTAAGGAACATGGTCGCTGAGCTAACATCTGTGCCAGTCTTCCTCTAGCTTGTATGTGGGTCGCCACAATTGCATGGCTTGACGAGTGGTGTGTAGGTCTATGCCCAGGATCCAAACTGGCAAACCCCAGGGCTGCCAAGGGCAGAGAATTTAACCACTACACCACCAGGCTGGCCTCTCACTGTGGTTTTTCATATGCTAAATTGTAATTATTATTTAGTTCTGTTTTACTCACTGGACTGTGAACTGCATGAGGATAGAGAATTTCATAAGCATCTTTAAGTCCTTGCCATCAAGCACAATGCCTGCTACAGAAATAAAATGCGCACATATTTATTAAACACCAGCAAACAATACTGCATGAGCCTCTATAAAAATATTAAGCAAACTAAGACATTATTAATTGTAAGGCATAAAAATACTAAAAATCTTCTTGAATGAGCCTACTTTTTACTCTTGTTCATCCTCTTAAAAATTTTTTTACCATTATCCATTCTCTAAATTTTTCTAAGTTAAACTGCTATTATTAAAAGAGAAATTTGAGTGTGCCTAATTACATATTTTTCTTTCAAATTCACTTTTAAGATATAGACTCAGATAAATGGGAAGAAACTTGCACCATAGTTACAGTATTTATTTCTGGGAAACTCGCTGCCTAAGGGAGGGTTTTCAATGTATTTTTTCTTGAGCTTCCTCTGTTAAACAAGCTGTTACATGGTCTAGCCATGGTAAATGTCTTGCGATCTCCTTTCAAAGTTGACTCTTTTCAAATTTACTCCAGTACCATAAAAACTTTGGACATCAGACTCAGCTTGTTGAACTTTTAGACAGGCAACGGTTTATATGAAGATGTTCTATGAATTTACAAAAGTGATATTAAGGTAAATAAACCCTGCTTTTTACATAAGTACTTTTAAACTTCCTATATCCCCTTAAGATTTGAAAATGGCTGTGTCACATATTAACAGTGTGGCCTTGGGCAAGCCAGCAAAACTGTGCAAGCTTCAGTTTGCTCTTCCATAAACTCTTACAAATGATACCTCCACTGCAAGGTTTCTTGAAGATAAGCCAAATATTATATAAATTTTATTGCAGAGTATTTGTTCTCAAGGAATGATAATTTACTTCTTTCTTCCATTTGTTCCTGGAATTCTATATCTCCCTCTTCCCCATGAATACTTTCTCACAATTTCCCTGCCTGGAATTTGGTGTCTCATATGTTATTTAGAAAGGCAACCTCTGGCCAGTTTCCCTGTTATTTTGACTGTGTTCCTTCTCTCTGGTTCTTACCTCTGTCTTCCTAGGCTCATTATCACGTATACTATATACAAAACACACAAAAACTTTTTTGCTCATATGCTATTTCCTTCCTTTCCTATGCTACACAATTTAACCTTTGTTATTTCAGAATAAAGCTATTATAGAAGAGGCGATATGCACTATTATACCAAACATTAAACATCTTATATTCTTTCCTTGTTTTTTTTTTTTGTGGGGAAGACCAGCCCTGAGCTAACATCCGTCGCCAATCCTCCCCTTTTTGCTGAGGAAGACTGGCCCTGGGGCTAACATCCGTGCCCATCTTCCTCTGCTTTACATGGGACGCCGCCACAGCATGGCTGACAGGCAGTGACGTCAGCAGGTGCCCGGGATCCGAACTCGCGAACCCCGGGCTGCCAAGCGCGGACTAAACCGCTGCGCCACCGGGCGGCCCCCTTATATTCTTTCCTAGCTTGTATACCCTTGGAATGGCAAAATCTCTTTGTCGACCCATACGGCTTGTCCTATGCTGGCCCTACAGTAAATTTTCAACCTTTTATTTTTGAACATTGACTACTGTGGCAGTTTTCCGAATGTCTAATAAAATAATGCATAAAGACACACACACACACACACACACACACACATTTTCAGTGTTAGTATTTTAAATATGACCTGAGAAATAGGATATAGGGAAATGTCATTCTGTTAAACACAGCCACTAATGGTTGTTAAAATCTACCACTTGGGTATATACTCATGGAATCAGATTGCTATGTAGTCAGCAAGTCATAGTGTTCTAGACTTCTGAGAGATCTCCCAGATTACAGAGATTGAAATGCAGAATAGGGAACAGAATTCACTGAAGACACACAATCTCTTACTAACTTACCCCAAAAAAGATAGCATCTCCTTTGGGGCATTAAGCTTTATCTTCCCATGACCGTTCTCCTCAACTGATCATGACAAACTCACGTTCTATTATCCTATACAAATTTTGAAGGGCTTTCAGATAATTTCGCAATTCTGATTTTTATAACAGCACACAGCATTACTACTTTTAGCCTCATTAAAACAACAACAACATATATCAGACCAAATATTTTGTCTTAAGCCAGATAGTAGCAGGGGCAAAGCCACAATTTCATCATTCAAAAATATTTGGTGAGCATCCACCATGTGCCAGGTGTTATTTCAGACACTGGGGATACATTGGTGAACAAGATAGGAAAAATCCTGCCCTCAGGGAGCTTAGATTCTAGCGTAAGTAAAAAATAATAAACAAGTAAACAAATTAAATTTTCACATATTTGGAGGAAACCAACATACTAATGAGATCAAGAATATGAAAGAAGATCTACTTTAAGCCTGTGAGTCAAGGAAAGCTGTCTGAGGAAAGATAACTGATATGACAAATAAAGGTGGATTAGGAATCAAGCCTATAAAATTCTGGGAGAAGTGAACCCCAAAGATAGGGATGAGTTGGTGCAAATGTCCTCAGCAGTATGGAACCTTCGGTCCCCCAATTCGCATTCTAGGGCTCTGTCCGAAATCACTACTGACTCCTTTCTCCACCTCTGTTTGGAGAAGGTATTTGTAGATGAACTTCTGTTTATGTGAATCCCACATTTATTGGTACTTCAGATGTGCCTCTGGAATGGTTCATTCCATTCATAACATGCCACCATCTGGTACTGTATATATCCATGAGAGTGAAGTTGGAGGATGGAACACTTTTCCATTTATCTTCCAACATTCTCGCCTGCCCAGTGCATTAACATACGGCCCAATTAGCTAGAACACGACACTAATGAGGCCAGTTGTAAATTCAATTTTTGTATGGGCCACTTAGCTTTTTATTTTGTTCTGGCCAAAGGTTCGCTCTCCAACTGATCGTAGTCTCATCAGTCCCCTCTAGGTCACTGCTCTCCCTGCCTTTTTTGCTGTACTTCCCCCTGTCCCCGCACCTCTCCACAGGGCCCTCCACAGAGTAGAAATTCGATTAATAGTTGCCTTGTCAGTTTCTTTCATCTTTTTAAAATTATTTACAAAGAGGACTTGAAGAAAGTTGATTTATTGTACATCATGTATTACGATCTCTATGAACTGTTTTTTTGAAAAACTTAACCTTTCTGAGAGACTGTATTACTGAAGTCTATAGTGCTATATAGCATTCTCTCTCTTTTCTCTCTTCTCTCTCCTTTACAAAGCATGTGCTCCAACCCAACATTTTGGGCCCATGGCTCACTGCTATTTACATCCTTTCATGCCTACATCCACTTGTCCTTCAAGGAAAATTTGAATGCCACTTCTATGAAGCTGTTCATGACTCTGCCTTTTTTCTGAAAACTCTCATAAGATGTTGTTATCTGTCCACATTGCTTTCGTAGCATTTGTCTCTTTCCACTTTGTGTCACTTTTATGTATCTCTTATCTCTTCACAGTTCTAAGCTCCGTGAGTGAGGATTCAATCTCCAAATTCTCTTTAAAATCTCCAAAGAACCTACCTTGCAGGAGAAGAGTATTGAACTTGGAAGCATTCAAAAATGGATTTAATTTTTTCTCCTCCTCTTTCATTAAAAAAAAGATATGCAGTGTCATTTGATTCTGTGAGTTTCAGTTTTACCATCTGAAAACTGTGTGCAATAATATCCACCTGTGTGTTCACTGTAAGGACTAAATGAGATAACGCATGCATAGGCAGTACTGTGTATGATTCTAGTTCTGCCACTTCTTAGTTCTGTGATTTAGGAACGTTCTTTAGCCTGCCTCTCAACATCTTTATCTGTAAAATGTAAAAAAATGATGCTTCCAATATTTTAAACTTATTTTGTAAATTAAATTAGGAAATGAACATAAAGTACCTGACATAATTCTCAGCACATATTAACAATTCAATAAAAACCAATTGTTTTCGCCATTTTTATTCTATATGTAAATCACAGTGCCTAATGCATAGTAGAAAATCAACAAATACTGAGTATTGTAGTTAATACTCAAATGTTTACCCGGTATTGGTTATGTACTTACACTGTGTGCGAGGCGCTCTGCTTAACACTGTGACACAAAAGTGAACACGAAAAATGTTGAAGTTTATAGTTTAGCCAATAAAACATACATTAAACATATAATTTCATCCTGCATATAAAATATATTCAATGTAAGAAGTTGCATAAATGGAAGATTTTACGGGTGAATGCCATGTACTTGGGAGCAGTCAGAGTTCTCTGCACAAACTGTGGGTCAGAAATGCTATCCTACTGCATGAAAGCACTCTTCGCTTCTTTTTAAAAAATCTGAATTTTTCTATAGATGATAAACCATCAAATTTGGAAACCCACGCACTTTCTACATTTGGTTCAAAAAAGCAATACATTTGAAGAATGCAAAACACATTGACTGGGCAAAACTCTCTCCAAGAACCAAAACAAAATGGAAAAAGGAGCATCCCTGGCAGTTTTCCCCGATTTTTTATTACTTATACAAACTGCTTTTGCAAGATGTACTTTCGGACAACTGAATTATGAGGCTTAACTTTAGCATTGTTCATCAATTTATCTTCTGTGACTCAACAGGATCTGACCAGAAGCCAAAGTCATAATTCAGTTGTTCTAAACACATAATATCAAGGGGAAGGAAAGCACTGTGCAAATGAAAACTTGGAAAGCCCAGCTCTGTAGAAGGATCTTTTTTTCCCTTCTTACTTTTATGAAGAAGATTTTTAAGCCTTTCTGGTGAGGAGTTTTGTGCCACTGGAGAGAGATGAATTTAAGAAAGGAAACAGAAGGAATTCTTGTGTTCTACTACCTGAATCATATTTTAAATCACTCTTCAAATCATTATTCTCCTTCCTTTTCAGGTTGACATAGTGATTTTACCCCCAAAAGTAGAATTAGTTAATCAGCACTATATTGATAATGCCTGGTTAATTGACCCTCTCACCAATCTATTTTTATACAATTCATGTGATTCAAGTTGACTTTCTTCTCTAATTGTCATTTAGAAAAAGGTGTAGTGTGCCTATGTTTTGTGTGCATTAAAATAACTGAGAAACATTTGAAATAAGTAGTGTCATCACATGTCAATCTGATGAAACCAGAAAGAAAGAGTGAATGTTTTTAATGCAACATTAACTAGTGTATGCATTTGCCCATAACATTAAGAATGTATATTGTTAATAGATTGTGTTTCTTCAATAATGCTATTATTTATATGGGCATTGTGAGTAATGAATGTGTGAGAGAGAGACAAGGGAGAAAAGACAGAAAAAATAGGCACCCCTAGTTTTTACCATAGTGCCATAGTAACAAACGTATACCAATAGCATCTTGTATGTTACTCCAGTTTCTTCTTTCATTTCTTTCTTATTTTTTCTTTGACTAATGTTTCTAGAAATCTTGTGTCCTACTTTGTACACAATTTTTGTGTCCTGCTATTTAAATTCAATATTATAATATAAGCTTGTTCTCATGGTATTACCATTCCTGAAAATATAATTTTAATGGTTTTCTAATATCCTGTAGAATGTTTGCAAATGTGGTAGGATGGACAGAAGTTCTCTGTCTCCATCCCTTGGAATCTCTTGGTTGGAAAGACATCCTCTGAGCATAGTAATTAATTGAAATTATGCTATGTGTAGAGTGATGTAGGGTGTCCTAGGAGCTCCATGCTGAAGGCCCCACTAAATCCATGCAAAGCACCAGTAGAATGAAATGGGATTTACCAGTTCGTGTACAATGTAGGATGACACAACTGGGCCCTAAATGGAGAGAGGAAAGAAAACAGAACCAGGAGGAAGAAAAGGAACATAGACACCTCTGGGTGTCCAGAGGAAGAAGATGTCTGAAGGGGCAGATGACTAGGAAGAGTAAAGAAAAATCTATACCATCTCATGGACTCTGGTATATTTACAGCTATAACCATGTAAGTTTAGATTCTCTCTGAAGATTAACTGAGCTCAAACATCTTTCCACCAGTTGCAAAATATAAGAGCACAGACATGAAAACTTTTATTTAAACAACAGGCTCTGAATAAACATTGCCTGTTTACAAACTCTAATAGTCCATAAGCCTTAAAGTGTTATTGATGTCTGAGGAAGATGGAGTGGGGAGAAAAGGAAAAACTCCTACTAAACATAATTATAGATTGTCACATTTTTATCCGAGCTCAATTCATAATTTATTTTGCTGCAGGTTATTTATTTAGTGACTTATTTACTTATTTTCACATCTGCCTCTCCCACAAGCCTGGTAACACAAAACATTGTGTTTATGTTTATACGTATACATATGTTTTCTTTTCCTTTTCTTCTGATGGCTGGCTTATTGATTTAATTATATCATTAAAACATTTGTCCACACATTAATGAAACAATTGAACAAATATTGCCCAGAGAAGTGTTATGAATGTAAAACAAAAAATAGCTACTTTTTAAAAATATGGTTTGTGCCTGGGTTTAAATCCCTGATGTACTGAAAACGTCGATTGAAACATCCAGTGCCCAGGAAATGCAGGGAGATGGGTAACTACTCATCATTTGGTTAAAGATTTCTCAGCAATCAATGCACTAACAATTAAAAGTTTGGGAAGTGGGGATGGGGGTTGTTCTTTGAAGGGAAGAGCTGATCCAAGGGGAGAGTCCCTTGGAAATTAATTAGAGCCTGGTCGGAAGTCAAAATAAAGAGCCTAAATGATCCTGTGCTCCCCCATCCACACCACACAAATGATGATGAAATGCATTCACGAGCCTTTCCTGATGCCCTCATCCTGAATTAATCACTCTTTCTACTCTATACAAATGCAATTTGAAACACATATTGCGCTGGCTTCTTCTGAACTTAGTTGTGTGCTTGCCTATCTCGCCTACTGAATTATAAGCTTTTCTGGGCTAGAATCCTTATCTGTAAGCATATCCCTAGTTTTGAGCATAATATCTGAAGTGTTTTCTATTTAATTGACATAAAGCATTTAAAATTAAAGTGTGATTTCTTCAAAATAATAGATTATTCATATTTGAGGAAAATGTATAGACTTTTTAAGCTTATTTAATATTATTGCTGATAGGACCAGCTTTTTGTAAAAGGGAAAAGGGAAAGGGAAAGCATATGTGTCTACATTTGTCTGTGAGTGAGGAAGTGACTGAGAGAAACAGACAGACCAAGAGACAGAGAAAGAGAATTGGCTCAGTCTGTCTCAGGATTTCTGTTTTAAGATTAGTTTTTAATCCGATATTAAAATAGTTATATTGCGTGATTTCTCAGATATGTTAACTCATTTGACTTTAAAAAGACTGACATTTTTCCAAAACCCATCCATCACATACAATTTCAGATTTCATTTTATTTATCTTTTTAAGATTGGGTTCTATTTGGTTCATTTGGGAAAAAGCAAAAATATTTCCACTTCCAAAAATACACTGAAAACTACCAAGATGCAAGTTCTTTCATTCTCTAATAATTAGTGTGTCAACGGTAAAGTTATTATCATTTGGGCACGTTAGTTTGAGTAACTATCACTATCTATGGAGCCCGACAGGGTTAGTATAATTCTTTTCAACAAACTAAAATGTGACAATAATAAGAATGATGATGTTGTAACCAACATTTGCATCACATGAAAGCTTACAAAGCTCTATCACATGGTTAACTCAGCACTGATACCAAACACGTATTGAGTACTCACTGTCTACTAAGCATAAAACTAATTTTTGGTAGATTATCTCCTTTAATTCTACATCAGTACCATATGGTTGGCATTTCTATAATCATCCCAATTTAACCGATGGGAAAGATGCACTTCAGAGCATTAATTTGACAAAGGTTACGCAGTAGCTGTAGTAGGATTTGAACAAGAGCAGTCTAATTCTACCACCCGCACTTCTGAATACTATAGTATAATGCTTCCTTTAAAATAACATTGTCAGTAAAGTTTGGCTAGGAATTAAATATTTCATGAATGTCTACTATCTCTTGAACTTTGAGCCATATATTTTAAGATAGTATCTTATCTTCATAAAACACTGTAAATAAGTAACATTATCCTCATTGTGTACTTGATAGAACAAAGACAGAGCTAAGATAAGCCAAAGTTAAAACCTGTATAGGTGGTACTTAATTGCCTGTCTTTTGACTCTGGACCCCAAGGTCTTCCCACTGTGGCTTAGAGTTGAACACAAATAGGTTTCAAAAGTGGGGAAAAAAGAAAGAAGGGTCTAGATATAGAGGACTCTTCAGAGAGAGAAAGTCTTGGGGAATTTATATCTGGAAAACTAGGGTTTATTATGGGAATACATCACTCCAACAAGAAGGACTTGATCATCTCTGTAGCCAAGTTTTAGCAACTGCACCCCATATAGGTTAGAAAGGAAAAGGGTTTGTTGTTTTTTAAAGTACAATCATATAGTGAATTAAATGAAATCCATTGACTGAATGATACAAAGACAACTCTCAAATACTAGGAGAGAAGAGTTGGTTGGTGACGCAAAGTCTCTTGGATTTGTTACCAGCTTTCACCTTGGACGATTAAGATAGACTAATCTTTTATACAATAACTCAGGAATATTTTAGAGATAAAGGGGATCCTTCTGTATGCAAGACAATCACCAAAATTCACCTATCTCCTTTTTATATTGTTTCAGTTCTTCCCTATTTTTTCCTTCACTTTACTGGCTTCAACCCTGCTCCCTCTGCTGTGACATAGCTTCCTGGATTTTGATTTTAGGTGGCCTCTAAGAATTTTTGGTGATATTCTCTTTGGGTTTTCCATTCCTAACTGCTTTGGTTAGTGAAGTAGACATAGGTGGAACTGACTAATATTTCAGGCTCTTAGCAGTCTAGGCAAGTGGTGGATTGAGTTTCTCCATTCCCTTTGAAAGAGGGTGTGGGCATATGACTTGTTTTGGTCAAAGAAATAAGGGATGAATAATACGTCCCTTCTGGATGAAATTTTCACCAGAGACATCGCAATTCATCAGAAAGTCTTTGTACCACTGTGGTGAATGTAGAAGCACTTTTAGATAAACTGTCTTTCAGCCTGGATCCCTGAATTGCCATAATGAATATAATCCTTATTTTTATCCACACAACTAATGCTAATAACTGAGATTTGGATGTTCTTTATTACTTGGGCATAAATGAACCTATATTGACTGATACAGGTAAATTGACTGACCCTAATATCGGCCTTTGAAACAAAACTCTCTGATCTCGAAGAGTTCTTGTCCACCCCATACTTAACGTGTGTAGATTCTGAATTCATGAACCATCAGTCGTCCCTTGGTATCCGTGGCGGATTGGTTCCTGGACCCTCCACGGATACCATAATCTGCAGATGCTCATGTCCCTTAAGAAGCCCTCCATATCCGCAAGTTCTGCTTCCGCGGATTCAACCAACAACAGATCGTGTACTCGATTGGTTGAATCCGTGGATGCGGAACCCCTGGATGCGGAACCCGCGGATACGGAGGGCCAACTGTATATAAATATTAATTGCCGTGAATTATAAAACCATCCAAGTTAAACACTTATTGTTTTCATAAGTTATTTTTATGCCCAGACTCAGTTCCTATTGTTTCAACGTTTCATGCTTTTCAAATACCCACTTGTTACCCTCTTACTTTTATGACAAAGGAGAGTGTGCCTGCCAGTATTATGCCTGGTGTGGCTGCATATTATAATAATATCCTTGGAGAAATATATTTTCCTGAAATTGGATGTACTTATCATTTGTGGAGTTCAAGTGCAGCATCAAAATCAACCTTTTCAGACCCATTTAACATTAAATGCAACTTTTCACTTTCCAAAATCAAAGGCTGGAAACTACTTGTACAAATCTTCATAAGGTACCTTTGACATCCACTAGCACTTAAAAAACATTCGGATGTAAGTGTAAGTGAATCAGAGATATGCTGATTGAATTTTCAATTGAAGTTGAACATTTTAAAGAAAAAGAAAAAGAAAAGGAGGGGATACGTGTTGTGCTTTGCTTCACACAGAGCATTTGGAAATCTGCCTGACCTCTTATTTTTATTTATTTAAATTAACAGCAGCAGTATCCATTACCATCTGGCCCCCAGGCACAGTCAGCTAATTAAAAAAAAAGGAACTTCAAAATATGGTTTAAACCTTTTTAAATAATTCAGCCAATGCAAGTGTTGAGAAAGCATCATTTGGATTGGCAAACCAGAAGAACTAGGCCCTAGGGGTCAGTAAATCTGGGTTTAGCCAGAGTTGTATATTGAGAAAATTTTGATGGAGACTTCCTTGGGAGTAATTGCACTTTCCCAAGGAAGAATTTAGGATGGGATGGAAACTGGGCTGGGTCCAACGCTAAATTCCACTATTTGGAAGACTTCCCACTCTTTTCCTTCCCCAGCTCAGAGTATAAAGGTTATTAGTAATTTCAGTTTTTGGTATTTGTATCTCTACATAGTAATCCAATTTGAAATCTTATTCCACATTGGGAATACATCCCATCAAAGCATCAGCATCCTATATTCATTTTCCATTCTATGCTACGTCATTGAAAGTTCCTCCTTTAGTTCAAAATGTCTTGCAGCCCTCATCAAAGGTGCTGCTAAAACAACAATTTTAATAAGTCACCTAGTTCTTCTGTCACTCTGCACATATTTTTGGCAGCACAGGAATATTGCTTTCTGCCATCTGTGCAGAATAGAATTTGAAATTTTGTTCAGGGTCAGTTAGAATGTACTTAAAACTCAATGTGTAGGTAGGTTCTGATTCTTGCTCTCAATTCTTATTATGTGTTGTTTGGAATTTCAAGTGGTTGCCCTAAAATCTTCTCTCTCTCCTGTAGCTGATACATTATACTAATAAAGTTCAAAATAAATTTTTTTTCAGCAGTAGTCAGTTGTTTTGTTTTTATGGCAGTCTAAATCTAACGGCATTTCATTCAGTTCATTTTGAAGATATACTCTGAGTGAGGAATGATGTAAGAATCCATGAAAACAGTCATATACACCAATGTATAAACACAAAATGTGACTGAGGGACTTATGTGCACCAAGCAAATGTCTCAGTAACACCTGAGCTTAATATTTTCATTCCCATTTTCACAGATGAGAACTTGAGACTCAGTAACAACGCACAACTAGTAAGAAGTAGAATCAGGTTATTGACTTAGGTTTGCGTTGTACCAAAGTACTTGTTCTACCCATTAAAGAAACATGCTCCTATAATGTTCACTTATTTTGGATAGAGATGAATAAATTCCAATTATATGCTGAGGGTTATACTAGGTTCCTTGGGAATAAAGCAGCTGAAGACAAGAGGTCTCCTTCATTCAGAATTTTTAAATATAAATAACAAGGTTGCACACATAGAAAGCAATCTCTCTGTTACCACAAGGATGCTCTTTCTCAAATGCTAAGCTAATTACATGCCACTTTATTTAAATGCCTTTAGTGTCTTTCTATGTCTACAGAACAAAGCCTAAATTATTTAACATGACATTAATTGCACCCCTGCCCGTTTCTCCAACTTCATCTCCAAAATGTGAATATGCTTATGTCCTATGTTCCAGCTACACCAAACGACTTGTATTTTCCAGAATGTGACTTTTCCACTATTCTAAAATTTTGTTCAGTTCTGAATTCTCTATCTGGGTTTTCTTTCCATCATTTTAAAGGGAAATGCTTACTTATTTATCAAGAATTGTCTGAAACACTACCTCTTTCATGAATTCTGCTATTTTTCATCCCCCTTGAACCATATCCATGCTTCTGCAATGTAGCTATGGTGGCTCTCATGGTTACAAACTTTCTTCCTGGGTAGATTGAATTTGGCAGTTCAGAGCATGTGGTAGAAAAACAGCCATTACATTTTGGTTTAATATACAAAAAATTGAGAACAGGAGACAGAGGGTGGGTGAAATAGATAGATAAATAATAAATGTATTAGAAAGGACCATCTAAATACCTCTTGTAGGACAGCAGTTGGAAACCCCACAATAAATCTTATGAAAATTCAAAGCAAATAAACTCTATCATCATAAAGATTAGCTAGTTAAATTTTTTGAAGGAAATTAATTTTTAACTAGATTTTAATTAAAATGATAGACACTGATCAATAAAAATGACACAGGTCACTTTAGCTGTTATGTTCTTATGGGGGGATTCCAACAGAAATTCTCTTTTAAATCCAGCAAACACATGTTAGTTATTATGCATGAGAAAGAAAAGCACAGCTGTCCACACTGACACCTCAACTCTAGCCTATATGATATTCACACTCACACACACACATGCACATGCCCGCGTTCTTTTAAAATAGATTTTGCTACTTATGAACACAAAATGATCAATATTCTACACGTTGCCACAAATTTTGATTGTATTTCCTATGTTTCCTCAGTGTTTCCTTTTCTCTCTCTTTTTATTTATTTAGTTATGGTAATAACTGTAATATTCATTTAATATCATTTCTGCTTCCATAAATTCCCTTGGTTTATCCCAGGAAAACCGTAATCATACAACTGAAACTCAAACAACATGTAATAAGCTCTTGAACAACATATGCGTTGCACTGAGGTAGCATTGGCTCCTTCTGAAAGTGGTTTAGGACAAGAGATATGAGAGTGGACCCCCAGGGATCTTCTTAATGGAGTTTGTCTGAGGATTTCCACTAGAAAAAAATAAAAGAAAAACAGGAAAAGAGAAAAGGTGGAAAAACCATGAAGGATGGGCAGAAAAAGAGGAGAGAGGGTAAAGCAACTAATAAGAAAAGAAATTACATATTTCCCAGTGCCCCATCCCTGGCCAAAAAAACCTTTCTCATTCAGGGAACTGGAAGAGGTGAATCATTCCTCCCATTTCCAGTTTTGATATCTTCTTTGTGAGAGGCTCATTTTGGAGAATGTGAACTCAAGAAACGTGGATCTGTGTATTCTAGAGCTCTTGGAGTGATGGGAAACCTGGTGGTTGCTTGAGCGAGGAAGCAAGAATATTCTAGTGTCTGACACCAAGTCCTAGGTGTGTGACCTTAACCTGCCTCTACCTCCAGCCTCATTTCTTGCCACATTCCAAAGTGCAGCCTCGCAGGCTGATTCTCATCCATTCAGTTCTTCCAGCTACTGCCATTTGCTTTGGTCTGAAATGCTATGTCAGCCTGCCTATTAGATATATAGTATGAGCCACAAAGCAAATCCCACGTGTAATTACAAATTTTCTAGTAGCCACACTAAAAGAGTAAATTAAACAGTTGAAGTTAATTTTAACATGTTTTACTTAACCCAATAAATGCAGGACAGGAAAAGCAGCTAGTGTCAATTCAGGTGTGCTGTAAGTGCAGTAGAAACAAAAATTTCCAAATTTTGTCATGAAAAAAATTAAAAGAATATGAAGTATCTTGTTAATGTCTCAATTTTTATATAGATTACATGTCAAAATGTTAATGTTTTGGATGTATTGGGTTAAGTAAATCCTTACTGTCTTCATGCTCCTCTCTCTATCTTTGCCTGGGAAGCTGTTCTAATTTGCTATAATGGCTTAGAGAAAAGCTTCCCTTTTCTAGAGATCAGGTTTACTTCGATTTTATATATTGCATGGTATCGTCCTTCATTGTAGTAGTTTCATGTTAGTGTGTCATAATTCTCGATGCTATCAGTCTAAAATCTGTATCCCTCACTATGCACCCTTTATCCCCTGTCCTTACATCATGTCCAATAAGAGGAGACATTCAATTAATACCTACTGAATAACCATTACTTAGTGCCTCTGAGCCTTTATTTCTTCATCTATATAATGGGGCTAAAAATAACATCATCTACCTTATGGAGTTATTGTGAGGATTAAATGACTTCATATATTCATAAACGTGTGTGTGTGCATAGAACAGTGGCTGGCACATCATAAGTTCTATATAGGGGCTGGCTCTTGGTAACAGTTGTGTCAGCACTACTACATCTACTTTTCTGGGGGTTAAAGGAGACAAAATACTGAGGATGGTGTCTGGCATATGATTAGAGCTACTTTTAAAATTTCTGTTACGCTTAGTCTATCATTTCATATATATGTTCTAGAATATGTTCTACTAATTAAACCTCTTAGTGTTAATTTGAAGTCCCTGCCTTGGACCTGAAATACTTGTAAGAGGTCCATGAAAATGAGGAGTATCTGTCATTTAACAACTGTCTGCACATCTCATTACTGGAAACATTGCAGAACTAGTGCTTCAGGCCCACATGAGACTGGTGAGTGTGGCTAGGCACCAACACCACTTATCCAAAAACCAGAACTTCTAGATTCAAATATTTCCTCTTAAATTAAAATATTATGTGATTTATTAAGGCATTTAAGTCCCTATATTTTTATTTGTCAAATGAGAGGTAGGATTGGTGATTCTTTATTGCCTAAATTTGGGCCAGCCAAGAAAATCTGTCCCTATAATTGGTCTTTCCTTTAGCCCCCTCTGCAGAGACATACACTGCTAATCAGCTTATTTTACCTTCCCTTTCCTTTCCTTGCCTTTACTCCTTTCATCTCAAGTGGGGATATAACAAAGTTGATCATCTTGCAGGCCAAGTGGACAGGGAAATACTAGGCTACTCCCTATAAAGCCTCTCTGGCTTGCAAATGCTAAGAATCCATAACAAATTTTCAGTCCTTCTAACATAAAAATACGAATCTAATAGGATGAGATGGTTGTACAGATAACCCAGTGTCCCAGACAAGGATGTAAAAGCCTTTTTTTTTTTTTTTTTTTTGTGGGGAAGACCAGCCCTGAGCTAACATCTGTTGCCAATTTTCCCCTTTTTGCTGAGGAAGACTGGCCCTGAGCTAACATCGTGCCCATCTTCCTCCACTTTATATGGGACGCCGCCACGGCATGGCTAACAGGCAGTGCGTCCGCGGGCGCCTGGGATCCGAACTCGCGAACCCCGGGCTGCCAAGCGCGGACTAAACCGCTGCGCCACCGGGCGGCCCCCTAAAAGCCA
This sequence comes from Tapirus indicus, assembly GCA_031878705.1. Taxonomy (NCBI): domain Eukaryota; kingdom Metazoa; phylum Chordata; class Mammalia; order Perissodactyla; family Tapiridae; genus Tapirus; species Tapirus indicus. The sequence continues at coordinate 21,520,366 of CM062927.1, read as the reverse complement.
TTTTTTAAATGCAGATGGTAGCCCTCAAGAGGTGCTATATACCAGTCAGTATAAAGGAGTTAATAGCGTTAGTAATTCTTTATTCTGGACAGAAATCTGATAGGTTCACTGATTTCTACAATCAAAAGATAGCCACCTGGTGGAATTAGGCTGGTTTTCTTCACTGAGGCCCCGCATGGTCAGAATGGCCACAGAGATGTGGGGATCCTACAGGCCACACGTGGGTATGGAAGTGCCACCACCTTGCAGCTCAGATTATCACTGAGAGAGAAGTTAATGGTTTTTAATCAAGAAAGTCAAGATAAAATGGGATTTCAGAGTAAGGAAGGCAAGAAATTGGATACCTGCAGAGGACAGGAAAGAAAGGGAAATAGATGGAGAATGGCTATTGTGCACATTTGGAATTTAATACTTGATGAAGCATTTGCATGTGGGTAAGAACCAAATAAACTAAAAGAGTAGGAGGACTTATCATGCATTATGCAAAGGAAAGGGCTGGGATTCAGTCTGATGTGAGTTAGTTTGAATTCCAAAACCACTATTTCATAGTTGTGTGACCTTGTCTACTTACTTAAGCTTGATCAGCTTCCACATTCCCACTTATTAAGTAAAGAGGAAATGCCTATAGTAAAGGCTTGTTTTTCTTAGTTTGATTTTGGTTTGCTTGTTTTCTTTGGATTATTAAATGGCACAGAGCAGATATAAATAATGTTATTTCTCTTGTCTGTCCCCTTCTTTCTTTCATCTGAATGACCTGATGGTTATATAATTCTGCATTTGGCTTAATCAAGCCTGCAGATTTCACACTACATGCTTAGGAAAACAAACCAAGTTAAAGAGAAAAATGTGACAAAATTGTAACAGTATGTGTGTGTTGTGAAAGTTGAAGGTGCTGATTAAAGAGTATCCATTTCTTGAATTATTTCTGACTTAATTTTCTAGACTTTTAGATACTTTTAAGATCTTTGATTCTTAGGAATAAAACATTAGTTTGTGCATGCAAATACTTATTTGGAGACAGAAGAATATATAAATATACTCATTAGGAAGTAGTAAATTTAAGATAGTAATTAGCACAATATAACTATCTTCATCAGTTTCATAGACATTGTCTTTTTACACATGCACAATAACCAGGTTGGATGGTAATTCCTGGTCATATTTCACAGATAAAGACAATGAGACTCACCTTAAGGTCATAGATCAAGTAAGTTACAAGCTCTTTAAATCTCATTTTTTCCTATAATATTGCTGACGCCACACGCAACAATATTTCTTTGTGGAAAAAGATCACACTTTAATTTCCCTGACATTATGAGAACACAAGTACTGGGGAGGGATATGGTTGACATTAAAATCACTGTAAAAAATGTAAGCATTCTTTTCCGGAAATGCCTATCCTATTTTGGAAAGCCCACGAATATTAACAAAGAGAGAACCATGGAGAGGGAAACAAGATAACAGTTACTACCTAGGACACATTATTCAAGGTCTACTTGTGTATCTGTTAAGTCTCCTGGTTGTGGGACTAAAAGCAGTACATCAAACATGATAGAATATCCAGGACAGTAAAACGATACCTGCCCAAAGAGAAGTCATTTCTGAGTCATCAAGTCTTGAACGATTAAAGTTGAGCATTGCTGGCATATCTGTTAGACTGAAAAAATCCAGGATACAGTATATACATTGACCAGAACTTTGCTAACTATAAATATTAAATAAGCTTTCATTCAGTTTTAGACAGTGCTGGGTTTGCTGACTATAGGCTTTGTTCTTCATGATAACAATTTATAATACCATGTAGTATACAGAGAAAAAAAATGAATGGAGAAAGGAAGACCTATGTTTTAATCACAGCTGATTAACTCTCTAGAAAGGTATTTATTGTCTCTGAATTGACATTTACCTTAGATCATAATCTCTGATGTGTCTACATCACAGAGTAGTTGGGCATGATCATGTAAATAACATACCACATAAAACACATTGTTCATCCATTTAGCATATATGTATTGAACATCTACTGCATTTCAGAAGCTGTGGTAAGCACTTGGAATTTATTTTAACAGAAAAATCATCTTCAGTAAGTAATTGTGACTATATTTTGTGCCAAAAAGAAAGAATGCAGATACTCTAAAATATTTTTCAAGAGATATTTTCGGTCATCTGTTCAAGGTGAAAGGAGAGTAGGGAGGAGAAGAAGACAATAGACTTTTGAGGAGAGTGGAGAAGTTTTAATCTAGTCATAGGGAATGGGAAAGCAATAGGATGAGAGAAAGATAAACAAAGATTATTAGATTGTTGAGGACCCATTTGGTTCTGGTGAGCATTCATTTATGGTTAGATCAATTCATTGCTGGGTTCTTGGCTTCTATAGAGCCAGCCCTACAGTTTCAGCAAATCAGCTTCAATGTATCATGTAGAATATCTGATCTTATGAAGATTTTTAAGATGTCAGAGTTTAGTAATTTAATTACAAGATGGTGATGAGAAGGCAGATGAATTGAAGTTGTGCTATTACCAATGATTGTGTCAATTGCTTTAAACTTTTCTTTCTTTATTATTCACAGCAACTCAAGACTCAGGAGAGTTAAGCAACTGGCCCAAGATCACAAGTGACAAGAGCCAGGAATAGCATCATATTGGCCCACATCCTAATTACATGCTGTTTTCTCTCATTACGTCATCTCTCTACAGCAGGCATGGTTTACATTATTCTACAGACTAAAATGTTGATGTGCACTTTGTCCAGAAGGTGGCAAGGACATCTATCCTCCAAAATGTCCATTAGGGGGCAGGGCTTCATCTCTTCAAGGTTTGTGCAAATATATGGTTGTTTCCTCAAGTTCTGTTCCATGAAGCATAAGGAAGGTGACCTTAGCATGACAGGTTTTGAAGACAGGCATTTCCCATCATTGGCCTCTGCACTGACAGCCTCTTGAAATGCTCTGTAGAGCACCAGATTTTGAGCATGACCACATTTTGATACACCTGCCAGGATGTATTAGCTGCAAAACACTTCCTCTGGGTTGACCTACCGACCTGATTAGTGGCTTGGCTCAACATTATCCATCTGGAAGCTCAAGCGTGTCTGCCAAACACAATGGTCAGAGTTTTGGCAGGGTTGAAATTGAGCTGTTCTTTCTAATGGTGCCTTGCTAACAGGTTCATTTACCTCCCATGACCACTTCTTGAATGTTACAGTAATGTCATGCTTGGTGGGGTGGAAAACACGTAAGTTTTGGAACTGAATAGACTAGTGTTAGAATTGATTTGACCACTTAATAGTTTGTCAATTACAGCACCATCTTAAGGGTCAGTTTTTTAAATCTATGAAATGGGGACAATGAATTCTCTTTCATAGAGTTGCTTTGAGTGTTAGAGATAGTACCCTGCGGTACAAGTAGAGATCATTTATTGAAACTTTATTGTTGCAAGGCAATATGTCAAGTACTTTACAAAGATTATCTTATTTCATTTGAAAAATGCCACCTTCCTTGAACATTGTTATTATCCCAACTTTAAGAATGAAGAAATAAAGGTTAGATAGGTATACTTATTTGCTGTATATGACAAAAAGTAGAAGGAGTAGAATTTAGTGGTAATAGACAGATCCCAGAATTTCTATGATTTGCCACCAGGTACAATTGCCTCCTGGTGCCATTGTTGTGTTTCCTGTCTCCTGGTTTGGGGGATTGGCTAGAGATCACCCACCAAAATATCAAATGATGGGGGTAAAAGCTTCAGAAAGTTTTACTAGCTAGAATTTACATCATTTAGTGCTCAAAATCCTTGCAAGGATGACAGAGAAATATATTAACTGATCTGTTGTCATCATCATCTGTCCTCACTTATGCTAGGCTCCCTTTAGGAAGTATTCTGGTGGAATCACTAGAGCTCAAAGTAATTTACCATTCACTAGGCTAAATGTTTTGCAGAAGCGCTCTCTATTGATGTTCATTATCCTTAAAGTGTGTCCCTTTGGTGGTAGATGAATTAAATATGGGAAACTGTGCTTAAAGCATAAACATTGCCTGAAACAATGTTTTCCAAAGGGAAATGCAGACCTACTTGGTTGTGTGTGTGTGTGTGTGTGTGTGTGTGCATGTGTGTGGTGTGTGGTGCTCTCAGTTTGCCTAATAAGGGAATTCACCTGCTAAGACTTGTCCACTTTAAGATATACTGTAATAAAGATTCTGCTTGGGACAAATTTAGTCAAGAACATGAACAAAATGATTGAACTGTCATAGTTCATGAAGCATATTTCCAGAGGCATCAAAAGAAGCACCAAAGGAATTAAGTGACTGGAAGTGTTCTCTGAAAACTCACTATAGAGAGATCTCAAATCTAAACTTTTTGACAATGTATCAAGAACTTGACTTAATTTTAAGTAAATTTTAAATTTTAAGTATCTTCAGTAGAGGCCAAATATATGTTCCCCTTTTATGAAAGAAAACATGAGGGTGAAGATTTGAACTGTGGTTAGCAAATGGACAGTACCCTACTCAGAAATGCACCCAATTCTGCCACTAACTTGATGAGCAACCTTGAAAAAACCATTTAACCTCAGGACACTGCGAATTAGGGACTTATTTATTAAATGAAGGGGTTTAATTTCATGATTGAAGGAGGAAAATTATAAAGGAAAAAGGATATTGGGGATCTGAAGCTTAGATCTCAGCACTACTGCTTCCTACATGTATACTCATTGATAAATAAAATACTTTTTTAATTAGAATGATGTGAAAGTGAATTCACATTATACATGCCATGACTTGACAAAACATAGGTAATCAAGAAATGCCACTTCTCTTTCCTTCAAAATCTTGACCTACAGAATTTCACAATTTAGTAATTCTAAACCTGGGAGACCAGAAATCTTGATTTTCATGGGAAAGTCACTTAACTTCCTTGGGTTTCACTTTCAACATAAAAATAATGAGAAAATTAGATATAGATTGTGAAAGAGGTTTCAACCCCTCTCATGCATTGGTAACGCCTTCTGGAACATTCTGTTGAAAATATTTAAGGCTATTTGGAGACTCTACAGAAAAAAAATGCTGTTATTAATAAATCTGCCCAGATATAGGCATGCCACATATGTTCCATCCTGGGATAGATGATTTATACTATTCTCACCAGACGTTAAAATACAGGGTTATGGAGTTTGTTGAAGCTTGCCACTGGAAATCGAGTTTAAAAGAAAAATGATGTGCTCCTTTAGTCATAGTACAGTGACAAGATGATGTCATAAACAGGTATTAAATAAGACACGTGTGATGTGCTGGAGCCTGTGCTAGGGTTAGTGAAAGAGATAAATTTGAGGAAAAGATCCTGTCTTCAAAGAGCAAACTACTATCTACTGAGGATTAATTAATGGACTATAGACTTTCACAGGAGTCTCAGCATTAAAGCATCAGTAATGTTCCTGAGCACCCTCATGCTTACCGAATGGACATTTGCAAACACACTAGGAAGAATGTTTCTACTATAGCATGATTAATGATGACACTTAGACTTAATAAGCATTTTCATGTGCCTGACACTGGGTTCAATTCAACAACTCATGTAACCTCACTATAAATTAGGTAATATGTTTTACATCTAACATATTTGCAAACTGAAGCTTAGAAAGTAGAGGCATGTGCCCCTGGTCACACAGCATATATTGGACTGATGACCTGAAGCAAGATCTGCTTGCCTACAAGTTGGTTGCTTTTACATACAGTATAAAATTTCCTCTTATAAAAATGTCATGGATGGATCTGTGATGGAAAGAAGTAAATCTACAGCATGGCTATCCAGTCAATGGTTGAAAGAGCAGAGTTTTCCCTCTAATTTTTTGGAGTCTCACAATAAAAACAAAACAAAGTAAAAACATTTCTCTAACATTACTTTGAAAATTTATCAAGATATATATTTTAGGTGCATAGATTAAAACTGGAAAAGAATCCAGAGAGATCTAAGCAAGTCTCTTAATTTTACAACTGAGAAAAAACAAATGGACTCAAAGTGAAAGTAAAACATCTAACAGTGATCAAAAGCTAGTCAATTGACTCTTTTCCTGAAGTCCATCAATTTCACCACACTCAGTAGTATGTTGATGATTTCATTTACAACCTGAGTGAGAGGTGAATGTGCTGAGAATATCTAGTTTTGTGAGAATGGTGGATTATCTAGATTCCATTCTCAGGACTTGGCATGTTGGGAAAAAAGATGCTCAAAGGCAAAGCAAAGGACAGAAGGACATAGGTCAGATTAATTTGAGTTTTGCCTGTCAAGAAAATAAACAAAGCAAACAAACAAAAATTTAAGATTAAAACAGCAACAACAAAAAACTCAACCACACATAAGTTAGGGCAGAATATGCTGAATGAGCAGAGCTAAGGTATGAGGGTATAAGGTTATTAATATCCATGGCTGCAAGAGCTGAGAACATTCACTGTGGAGAGTACCACAAAATGATTGAGTCTGTGCAGGTGAAAGAACTCAGTGGAGAATATTGGGACAGTGGCAATACCAGCAGAACAAAAAAGTACATTTAAGACATTTTCTGGCCTTCAGACAAATAATCGACACAAAGACCCAGCATTAATTCATCTAATAAATGAAATCGTGAGCTTCCAACTTGTCCCGGGCACTTTGCTTGGTGCTGTGTATATGATGGTGAATCAAATAGATCCAGGTGCAGAGAACTTGACTGAGATCCCATTTCTACACTTATTGGGCTAGACTTGGTCTCAAATATAAAGGAGGTATCCAGTCTCAACAATCAGGACCAGATTATCAGGACGGTTTACTTAATAGTGAGTCTCAGAGTGTTAAAATAGTGGTCTATGTTAGCCCATCTATAGTCATAGGATTGACGCTTCACCAGACCCTTCCTGGGGCCCCAGGAGGAAGGAGAGGGGAAAATCAAGGGTAAGGGATCATGGATACTGACAATGCAGTAGTGCATTTGTTACTGTATTGCAAACAATCTTTCCTAGTTGTTGCTATCATAAATTGAACTTAATGCAATGTTTCTGCATTCTAAGGTTTAATTAGAATCTGTATCTGTAATAGTGTATGAAATGAACTTTATGCTCACATAAGGCTCTCAAATAATGAGTAATCATCCAAGAAATTGAATTCTCTATGATAAAATAAAAATGGTCATTTCAGTTACAATATGGATCTTAGATCTGGATTAAATGTAGAGATCGTTTCATTCAACTCCATCATTTCACAGTGAAAACACCTAAAGAATAGAGAAGGCAGAGGGCTCATTTAAGGTCACACAACTACTTGGTGGGGCAAGAATCTTGTCCTCCTAGTTTTTCTAATTGAACTTTTCCATCAGACACCATTGAATATGTCCAGACCATCACAATTTCCCCATCTCCCAGGATCAAAATGAGGCATCCTTTAATCCTCCATTTCCCTCTTTCCCTGTAGCTCTTCACTTGATTCACAAGCAAAACCTTCAGTGTCTCCCTAATGAGAATTTCATTTCCTCTTGACAATATTAATAACATCAAAATAGCCCTAGCTACTACCTCTTTTTCCCTTCAATCGACTGAAAGCACTTTTATCACTAGGGATAGGGTGGCTTTCTAAAGAAAAATGGGGCAGTTCCTCAAGAATATGGGAAAATCAATCTTAGGCAGGAAAAGAACAATATTTGGAACTATAACATATTTGCAAAATCAATTTTCCTGACATATAGCTCTAATCACATAATTTGCTTACTCCACAACTTTCAACATCTTCTAATTGCCAAAGAAATTAAGTCATAATTTATCATTCTGCTATTCAGGGGCTCCCCAACATTGACTGATCGGTCTTCTGAGCCATTTCCCCTGTTTTGCCCTGTAGCACTAAAATCTATGCTGTGACTTGACTGAGTGGTATTCAAGTTTGATACTCATAATATCCACGTCTTCACTTGGAGCATTGTTAAGTAATCAATATGTGTGCAGTAAAGAGAAGAATAGAGCTGGTGATTCTGCCACATTTTATATCCCATTGTAAATTAATGCAGAAACCTTGCAGTTTGTTACATTGTTTTTCAGAGTATGTCAAGGGAAGGATGGCCTCTGTGTGAATAATTAGTGGTTCTCAGTTTCCAAAACTGAAGGCCAAGATCTTGATCACAAGTTGCAACATTAGTGGGCAGATGCTCATCAGTCACAGCCTGAGGCTGTCGCTCGTATTCTCTATGCCAGTTTGCCCTCAGTAGGTACGTAGAGAATTATGAATATTCATAGTGGTCAAGGCAATGTAATTTGTAGCGGCAAGACCAGAGTTAGAGTTCCAATTTTGATAGCCAGTAAGTATATAATGTTTGAAATGTGACCTCTTAAAGGGAAATTCTCCACAGCTGAAGAATAAAAGTTTGGACGCAATTGCCTCTACGTTTTCTTTGATTCAGTAATCCTATTGCAAAGATTACAGTTTTAAAATAACATGCAAAACTCAGAAACGTTTTCTAAGTGAAGAGCATTATTAGGGAAGGGCACTTAGAATATATCAAATTTAGCTTTCTTTTTACATGGTAACTTGAGGTAGAAATATGTAAATTGGAATTGGCATGTTTCTTGGGTCAGACACACTTGGTTTAAACAGAAAAATAATAACCTAACCTAACCTCTTCATGAAAAATTGTGAAGAAGAAATTAGAAGATGTAGATAAAAATAACCAACATATTGTAGATATAATAGCTTCCCCTTGCCTACTTCTTCTCTCTCTCTCTCTCTCTGTGTGTCTGTCTGTCTGTCTGTCTAGTGGGGGATATATTTCATGTATACATGTATATATATATGAAGTATGATTTTCTACAATATTAAAAAATATTTTCCTGGGGCCGCCCGGTTGCGCAGTGGTTTAGTCTGCGCTTGGCAGCCCGGGGTTCGCGGGTTCGGATCCTGGGCGCCCGCCGATGCACTGCTTGTCACGCCATGCCATGGTGGCGTCCCATATAAAGTAGAGGAAGACGGGCACGGATGTTAGCCCAGGGCTAGTCTTGCTCAGCAAAAAGAGGAGGATTGGCAACGGATGTTAGCTCAGGGCTGGTCTTTCTCACAAAAAAAAAAAAAAAGAAAAAAAAAAAACTATTTTCCTGAACTCGTGTGAAGCAGATATGAAAGATGGCAAAAGTAAAAGTTGCTTGGTGACTGTAATCTTTTTCAATAAATGTTCACTTGGACATTTATCACTTAAAATATACTTGAAGAAAAGTACTATGTAAAATATGAGTGTCTGTTATATGTTTTCTACTTACAAGGGCTATACTGAACAAAATTTTAAAGGAGCACACACTGATAATTTGATTTTCCTTTGGGATGTGTACTACATGAATCTCCCAATCCTCAAAACTTTCTGGTCTTTACTCTGGGTGGCCAGGTGAAAATATTTGTTGAGCTTTTTCCTTAGGAGAAAATACCAATGAAAAACATTCCATCTAGAGGAACCTGTGCATGGGATGAGGGGTGGGGGAAAGTGGATGATATTGGCACCAGTTAAAAACAAATCATTGATCTCTGAGCAACTATACATTGAGAGCCAATAGTTCATGCAGAGAGAAGTAAGCCCAACTAAATCAATATTTCTTAAGATGGCTGCCAACCTGTTTTTCCTATGTAGGATACTGAGAAGACATTGTAGTATATTACAAAGTGGACTTTGCCATCAGAAAACCCTGGATTTCAATCTCTACTGTTTGTGTTTTCTTGAACAATTCCCTGACTTCTCTGAGTTCCAATTTCCCCATCTAGAAAATGGTAAAATAATTCACAAAGAATTGTTAAGAGGATGAAATAAGATAATGTATATAAAGCAATAAATGCATTATGGATGCTCTAAAAATAGTAGCTCTTATTCTTATTGACTTGAAATAGGAAGTTCTAGTTTCCATACAAATCAATGGCAATGCATGGAGCGTTTCGTTAACTCAAGGCTATATAATGCCAAAAGAAGGATTAATTGAGATTTCCCCCCAATTATGTAAATGTGTAAGCCATGTTCCCATGTTCACTTAATCTCATAGCTTAAATAACACATTAAAGTAATGAATGTATTCCTATGCTGTGTGCATGCACACACACATATATTCTTTCTCACTCTCTCTCTCTCTCTCTCTATACACATGCATATACACACTTATTGCTGGCAGTTATGGTCTACATATTTTATGTTGTATTATAACTCTATTATCACTCTAAATTATGTGTGTGCATATGCATTAAAGTAACGAACTTATTCCTATCTATTCCATCTAATGTCAATTATACCTTATAGCTAAACTTACCTTCAAGGAAACAAGTTTAGAAAGTTAACAGGTATATCTAATTATGGTGGATTGCTTGCTGGCACTGTTTTGGGTTAGTATAATGGTTGATTTTCCTGACTTGCAAATGAATCATTACAATTATTAATACAGTTTTACACAACATATAAATGAAAATAAAGAATAATCTCTGCAATAGTTTTGTTGAGGAAAAATACAAAAACAGTGAAAATATAAAACCAGACTACAGGAACATATTTTCACTATTAAACAAAACGAGAAGTTTTAGTAAAACTATATCATCAAGTATATTAAGTTGTAGATGTTACTCAATTTTATTGGTTATGTTTTTTAATAAACTTTTAATTTAGAAGAGTTTTAGATTTGGAGAAAAATTGTGAAGATTGTTTAGGGAGTTCCCATATGACTCATATCCAGTTTTCCCCATAATTAGTGTTTTACATGACACATTTGTTACAATTGATGAACCTATATTGATACATTATTGTTGACTAAAGTTTGGGCATGATTCAGATTTCTTTAGTCTCCACGTAATGTCTTTTTTCTGTTCCGAGATCCACCCAGATTGCCATGTTACACTCATTACAGTTCCTAATCATTTATCCGTGGGCCCTTAGCTGTGGCAGTTTTACAGACCTACCTTGTTTCTGAGGACCTTGATAGTTTTGCAGAGAAATGGTCATGCATTTTGTAAATTGTACCTCAACTGGGATTTATCTGACATTTTTCTCAAGGTTATGGTGGGATTATGTGCTCTTGTGAGGAAGACCAAAGAGATAAAGTGCCCTTTTCTTCACATCCTATTGAGGGTACATCCTACCGACACGGCTTATCACTATAATGTTGATCCTGATACCTGGCGGAGGTACTGTTTGTCAGTTGTCTCCACTGTGAAGTTACTCTTTTTTGATCCTGTCATACTCTACCCTTTGGAGGTCCGTATGCACGCCCACACGTGAGGAGTGGAGAGTCATGTTCCACCTCCTCGACAACAGAGTATCTGCATAAATTATCTGGAAACATGTATGAGAGATTTGTCTGTTTTCCCCTATTTATTTATTTATATATTTACATCAGTATAGAATCATGGATACTTATTTTATATTTTGGGTTATAATCCAATAAAATTTTATTTATTCTGTTGCTCTAATAGTTCCAGCTTTGGCCTTTGGGAACTTTTCCATTGGTTCCTGCGTCCCTTTGACATATTCCTATTATTGCGATTGGGTTTTGATTAAGCATTACTTCACTTCCCACTGCAAGATATTCCAGGCTTGCTTTTTATATATCCTACCCAATCCTAGCGTCACCCAAACCTCTAAGAAGGCCTGGTTCCTTTTGCTGTAAGAATGGTATTAGAAACCAAGATCTAAGTACTAGGTGTGCTTGCAGCTACTGAGATATTGATGTTTCTAGACCCTCTAAGCTGAAAGAGCAAGGAAATATATGTGTGTATATTAACCCACGTATATTCACATATCTGTAAACGTTTCTGTCTGTAATCATCTCTATCTATAGTAAACTGAGTTCATACTGATGACTCCCTACTGTAGTGCATTACCACACAGATTACCTCCTTACTCTTGATTATCTATAAATTCCCACTCCATCAGCAAGAAACCTGGCTTTCACCATCTGCCATCCATTTCCTTAATTGTGTGATTCTTGTATATATCTACAGCAGTATCAGAACTGTTAACCAGTACTCTTCTAGGAAAGAACTTTAACTGCTAGACCACAATGTCTGTGTACAATTTCTTTTGCCTTTAGTCTCAGACTCCACTCATTTCCAAAATTACTTAGGGCAGCAATATTTACCCCCACCCCATTCAGTGAAATTGTTTCTTACATATGTAATACATTTAGATTGTTCTGTCCCATTCTACATTTTGTCCTGGGATCCATCTGCACAACCTGTGCTCCTTTATATATATATGCACATATATATATATATATATATATATATATATAATTTTCATACACTAAGGTTCAATTTTTATGCTATAAAATTCTATGGCTGTTGACAAATGCATAGTGTGATGTAATCACCATCACAATGTCATATAGAATAGATTCATTATCCTAAAAGAATCCTCCATGCTTCATCTATTCAGCCTTCTTTGCCTCTATCCTCCTCTCTGGCAACATCTGATCTTTTTATCATCTCTACAGTTTGGCTTTTTTAAGAACATCATATATTTGGAATCATATAGTGTGTAGCCTTTTCAAACTCATTTCTTTTACTTAGTATTAGCTTATGAGCTTGATCTGTGTGTTTTCATGGATTGATAGCTCATTTCTCTTTATTACTGAATAATATTCCACTGTATGGATGTACCACAGATTAACAATTCACCCATTGAAAGCCATCTTGGTTGCTACCAGGTTTTGCCAATTATGAACAAAGCTGCTATAAACATTTACTTGCTGATTTTTGTGTGGACATCGTTTTCGAATCATTTGGGTAAATACCTAGAAGCACGATTGCTGAACTGAATGGTAAGCCTGTTTGGGCTTTGTAAGAAACTACCAAACTGTCTTCCAAAGTGACTATACCAGTTGGCATTCCCCTCAGCAACGATGGACAGTTCCTTGTGCTTTGCATACTCACCAGCAAACGGTATTGTCTGTTTTGTATTATTTTTACATTTTAGCCATTCTAATATGTGTACAATAGTATCTCATTGTTGTCGTAATTTGAAGTCCTGTAATATCAAATGATGCTATGTATCTTTTCTTCTGTATTTGCCATTTGTATATCTTCTTTGTCAACATGTCTGTTTAGACCTTTTGCTCATTTTTTTATTGGGGTTGTTTGTTTACTTGTAGTTGAGTTTTAAGAGTTCTTTGAATGTTTGGGATTTTTAAAAAAACTTTTATTAGTGTTTTGCCAATAGTAAACTTCCAATCTGGTACTTGTTTTTCCATTCTCTTAATGTCTTTCACAGAGCAGAATTTTAATAAAGTGTAATTTTTTTCCATGCGTCATGCTTTAGGTATTATATCTAAAAACTCATGGGTAAACCCAAGCCATCTAGATTTTCTCATGTTTTCCTCTAGAAATTCTACAGTGCATGTTTTACATTTAATTTACGACCCATTTCAAGTTAGTTTTCTGAAAATGTGTAGTGCTTGGGGTTAGATTCATTCTGTTGCATGTGCACATCCAATTGTCCCAGCACTATTTATTGAAAAAATGTCCTTTCTTCATTGAATTGCCTTAGTTCCTTTGACAAAGATCAGTTGACTATGTTTCTGTGGCTCTACCGTTGCGCTCCCTATTCTATTTCATTGGTCTATGTGTTGACACTCTCTTGATTACTATAGTTTTGTAGTTAGTCTTGAAGTCAGGTAATGCAAGTCCTCCAATTTGTTCTTCTTAAGCATTTTCTTGGCTACTCGAGGTCTTTTGTCTTTCAATATGAACTTTGGAATGAGCTTTTTGATATCTACAAAATAGTTTGCTGGGAGTTTGCTTGGGATTACATTGAATCTATCGATTATGTTCAATAAAACGATATTGACTCTTGTAATCCATGAGCATGGATATCACTCCATCTACTTAAATCTTTGAGATTTTTATGAGTTTTATAGTGTTCCATATATAGATCCTACACATATTTTGTTTGATTTATACATAGATATTTCATATTTTTGGTAATGTAAAAGTTATGTTTTAGCTAAGAATAAGAAAAAATTTACTTTCACTTATTTCTTCTCAAGTTCCCCTTTCTTCTCACTTTCCCCTTCTTTACATAGATTCAAGTTTCTGACCTATATCATTTTCCTTCTCTCTGAAGAACTTCTTTTACCATTTCTTGCAAGTCATATCTGCAGGTGATAAATTCCTTCAATTCTTGTTTGTCTGAGAAAGGTTTAAATTCTACTTTATTTTTGAAGGACAATTCACTGGATAATAATTTTAGTTCGGTGATTTTTTTCCCCCAATACTTTAAATATTTCACTCCATCCTCTTCTTTCCTACATGGATTTTGCTGAGAAGTTCACCGTAATTCTTATCCTTGCTCCTCAGTTGGTGACTTAGTTCTTCCCCCTCTCCGGCTTCACCAAGATTTTTTATTTATTTATTTATTTTTGGTTTCTCCAGTTTGATTATGATATGCATAGGTGTAGTTTTTTTGGTATTTATCCTGCTTGTGTTTTCTGATGTTTCTGAATATGTGGTTTGGTGTGTGTCATTAATTTTTGAAGTTCTTAGTCATATATTTCTACTGCTTCATTCTCTCTTTCTTCTCTTTCTGGTATTCCAAATACATGTATGTTACACATTTTGACATTGAGAGTTTTTAGATGCTCTGGTTTGGGTTTTTTTTTTCCCTATTCTTTTTTCTCTTTGTATATCAGTTTGGGAAATTCCTATTGACCTATCTTCAAACTCACTGATTCTTTTCTTGGCCATGTCCAGTCCACTGACGAACCCATTAAAAGAATTCTTCATTTCTGTTAGAGTGTCTTTGATTTCTAGCATTTCCTTTTGATTATTTTTCAGAGTTTTCATCCCTCAGCTTCCATCAACCATCTGTTATTGCATGCTGCCTACTTTTCCATTAGAGCCCTTAACATATTAATCATAGTTATTTAAAATTCCCTATCTGATAATTCCAACATCTGTGCCATTTCTAAGTTTGGATCTGGTGTTTACTTTGTCTATTCAGATTGATTTTTTTCTTGCTTTTTGGCATGCCTTGTAATTTTTTTGTTGAAAGATAGGCATGTTGCATTGAGCAATGGTAACTAAGGTACATAGGTCATTAGTGTGAGGATTTGTTGAATCTGGCTAGTAGTGGGCTCTTTTTAATATCGTAGGTCTCAGAGGCTTAAAATTCCTCTAGCATCTTCCTTTTTTGTTTCCTGTCTTGATTTTGGTCTTCCCTAAGTGACTCTCTTCAGAAAGAGTCCTTGTCTTGAAGCTTTTTCAGTTTTAATCCTTTGTTATGATACTGGAGCTCTTTTAGCACAGGAGCAAGGTGTGTGTGGGGGGGAGCATTCTATAATCTTATTATCAAATCCTAATCTTTTAGTAGCCCTGTCCCTGGGATGTGACATTCACAGGTGTCTCTCAGCTTTTTGTTTCTCCTTTGGTCACCCAGGATGCTAGAGGGGGCTGGAGTTGGGTAATTCCCCTTCCCCTACATTGGGTAAAGCTCTGGTAAAGACTTTTCAAATCTTCACATGGTGGGGTTCCTGGCAGTAAAACCCCCAAAAGTGTGGGGGTCCCTCTAAGACTGTTCCAATCCCAGGAGTTTCTCACTCGTTTTAACCCATACCTAGCCTCCAACAATTCATCAAAAATTATCATGTAAATCTTTCTACCAGTTTATTGCTCCAGAAACTTCTGCTCCAGGTAATCTTGACTGTCACTCTCTGGATGCACCTGATTCTCCAGATTTTGAGGTGACAGGTTGCTCTGTGAACTCAATTCTCTGATGGCTCTAAGAAAAGTTGTTGGTTCTCAGTTTCTTTAGCTTGTTCTTGTTACTAGGATGAAAGTGCCAACTTCCAAGTTTTTTATATGTCAGAACTAAAACCGAAAGTTCATAGATGATGTATTTCTTTATTTTGTATTTGTAAATAGTTTTTATTGGATTTTTAGTTATGCGGAAAGTATGAATATCAGAAAGCCAAGTTTATTTTTCAAGATAAGCAACTCTAAATTTCTTTAGAACAAATTCTGTTATTGCACTCCTGTCCCAATAAGTGACTGAATGGTAATCCCATTCAATTCAGGAATTGTATGCCCCTTTTCCCAGATGTTTGTCTGAGTTTCCAGGAAATTGTACGGCAGTCTAATCTTTGAGTTGGTGAAGAAATCACTTGGCTCTTGGTTGCTATATACTTTTGTGACATTTACTGTGACATCCTCAGTCCTACAATACCTCTGATCATTAGCAGATAATGGCTGCTTCTTTCCAGTACCAGTGACATGGCCTCACCAGGCTTACTGACTCTCTCTGTCAATTCTGTTCCTTTCTAGAATACACCAAAAACAAACTGCTGATTCTTACTTTGCACACACAATCCTTATAAGGGATCCTTCTGCCTAAATATCCTACATAGCAAATTTTACTCTATTATTTCTAATGCACACTAGGATTGACAGAGAGATCTATGAGACACAATCTGGAAGCAACTCAAGGTCTTCTTTCCTCTCAGATCTCCAAACCTATCTGGGAGTCTATCGATTCTCACTTCCTTGCCTCCATAACCAGCTCTAGAAACAGCTTTTTCTCAAGTCCACACAAACACCTAATCTCTCATTTCCTCACTATCTAACTGTTAGAAATATTGACTGGTTGTAGTGTGAGGAAGCAATTCTGATTGATCATATATTCTTGCAAAACTATTGTTTATGACATAGATATTATACCTGGACTTGTTTTGTTTTGGTTTGGTGTTTTTATTAAGACTTTATCTTTTCAGAGAAATTTTAGGTTCGCAGAAAAATTGAGAAGTTAAAGAGATTTTCTATAAACCCCTTGACCCACATATGCATATCCTCCTTCATTATCAACATCCCCCACCAGAGTGGTTCATTTGTTACATTGATGAACCTACATTGACACATCATAATCACTCAAAGTCCATAGTTGACATTACGGTTTGCTCTTGGCTTTCTACATTCTATGGGTTTGGACGAATGTCTAATGACATGTATCCATCATTATGGTATCATACAGAGTATTTTCACTGCCCTAAAAATCCTCTGCACTCTGCCTATTCATCGCTCCCCTTCCAAACCCCCAACTCCTGGCAATCACTGATCTTTTTACTGTCTCCCTAGTTTTGCCTTTTCAAGTATGTCATCTAGTTGGTTACATACACAGTATGTATGCAAGCTTTTCAGATTACCCCAGGACTTTCTAGATTGTATGTTCTTTAAAGTCAGGTCCTTATAATGTCTTCATATTTATAGGTCAAGATACAAGATTTGGCTTATGTCTATTCTGTGTAGCAATAATTCTATGTTAAGTAGTGGATGACTTATGTTTCTGGTACTGGAAAGAGAGAAAGGCATTAGGAAGCATTGGGAGGAGAGGTAACTCTATAGAAAATATAACAAAGTTGTATCTATACACAATTATATAACAGCTTTAATCATATAAATATAAGATATTTAAACATAGTTTCATGATTGCATAATATGATTATACAGTATTAGAATAAGATAATGTTATTTTTTTCAGAATTTAATTTTACTTAATTTTTAATAAACACTGATTCAGAATTATTAGTGCATAAGATTATATCCATTCATAGATTATAGGCTAATGCCAAGGCCCATATTTTATGCATTAATATATCTTCTAAAATATTTGTCACTAAATTATCCACACAGTAGATGTAAAGCATGATAAAGTTAAGAGCTTATGTGAGCAGTTTTAGTTTCAGTAAGTTTTAATCCCAGCCATTGCTTGACAATTGCTCTGATATGACATTGTGTTGAATGTAGAAAGATTTGGGCAACTAGTACCCAATGAGTACCTACTTTATGCTGGGTATAATTTAATTCTCATAATTATTACAGATGTTGAAACTGAGAATCAGAGGCCAATTATATAATTTGCCCCAAATCACTCAGATAGCCAGTTGCATAGTTCAGATTTGAATGATGTATGTATTATTGACTCCTTCCTCTGTATGGCACAATATTGATATAGACGTATAGATATACACAACTGATTTAGTATTGTGTTAAGTACTTGGCCTAGAAAGACAAAACTCATGGATGAGAGTACAATAAGAAATCAGGGCATATTACTTCCCTCAGGTACCTGTTTAATCTCAAGTACCTGTGTCCTTAACACTCGAAACTCAACCAAATTTAAAAATCAAATTATAAATAAATATAGCTATAAATCAACTGGGACAAATTCTTGACATGCATAATCAAGTCTATCTTGCAAGCCCATCTTGATTTCTTTCCTTTTTTTTTCTGATACATTATTGTGGATTTTCCAATGGAGCAGCCAATACCCTGTATAACATCTTTTTGTCTTTTATCAGTACATGAAGAGGAATTACTGGCATTTTCTTTTTTAAGAAGAAAAGTTGTAATCAGTTTATTTTAGATATGTTACCATAAATGCTGTGTTTTCTGCTTGTCACTGCTCTGAGCTGGAGAGAAACACAATTAGTGGAAGAGAGGAATCTGTGCAGCAGGCCTTTTCACACTTTACAAATGGTTACAAAGTGATAATTAACAAGGTGCTAAATACTAGGTGATAATGCTCAACAGAATAAGGTGAAAATTAATTGTTTGAGATACGATATCACTGGAATGGTTCATTTCCTTAAAAGCAATTGAAATAGACAAAAATTGACAGTCTCTAGTTTTGAGGTACATAACACACTATCATCAACTGAATTGAATTGAACCACTCCTAGTCATTATCATCATCTTTCATTCATGCTTCTGTTCATTCAACAAACATTTGTTGAATGTCACTGTTGTGCCTGTGATAGATTCTGAGGATAAAGCAGCAAACAATAGATACGTGGTCTCTGTCCTCATGGGAATTTTACTATATCAGTTGTTGTCACCATGGACATCATTATTGTTATCTTCAACATCACTATCCTCATCATAATACCATCATCATCATTGTCATCATCACAACCACTTACTCTAGGGACAAATTCTCTATTAAAGGTTGAAGTAAAAGATGGAGAAAGATTAGGAGACTGTTATATCTGACAGTTTACTCTTACCCTTTTCTTCCCATGCTCATTCTTACCCTTATAGAATAAGTTTAAATGTCATCATTTCACAAAGACCTTCTCTGACCACCCCATTTGAAGTAGACTATGCCCTCAATTATTCTATATCATTTGATCTTGGAATATGGCAGACCCTCAAATCATATTTTCTGAATAAATGCATAAAATAATGGAGATGTTAGTTTTGTTGCCATGCCTCTAATTACCACTATAACACATGTGGCAAGAAATAGTCCCTAAAGGCATCAGCCCATGAACTCAGGAATAGCTCCAGTGTTTTGTCTACAACCAACTACTTTGCCCCATCACTGTCAGCATCCCATTCAGTTTACAATTTTTTTTGGTGAGGAGGATTGGCCCTGAGCTAACATCTGTTGCCAATCTTCCTCTTTTTTGCTTGAGAAGCAGTGGCCCTGAGCTAACATCTGTGCCAGTCTTCCTCTACTTTGCATGTGGGTCACTGCCACAGCATGGCTTGATGCGTGGTGCAGGTCCATGCCCAGGATCCAAATCCATGAATCCAGGCTGCCAAAGTGGAGTGCGCCAAACTCAACCACTATGCCACCAGGCCAGCCCTGCAGTTTACAATTTTTTATCTTGAAACTCCCTCTGTCTAGTTCAGACTGGCTATCCTACTCTGATGATGCTCATCTGGGCTATATTAACCCTGTAGATATCATTGGAGAGGCAGGCAGAAGAATGATGTGGACATTCACTGCAATTGGTAACTCAGAAGGAAGAGCAGAACAAAAGGAAGAGATGGTTCGTTCCATTGTAGATATGTTGATAACATATCTCTTATTGAACAAGGTATTTTGTGTAAGCCAGGGTTCTCCAGAGAGACAAAACTATTAAGGAAATATATATATTATATATATAATTTCTCGTGTGGTATTAGCTCATGTGATTATGGAGGGTAAAAAGTCCCACAATTTCCCATCTGCAAGCTGGACACCCAGGAAAGCCAGGGTGTAATTCAGTCCAAGTCTGAAGGCCTGAGAACCAGGGGAGCTGATGATGTAAATCCTAGTCCAAGAGCAGGAGATGAGATATGTCCCAGCTCAGACAGTGAGGCAGGCAAAAAGAGGCAAATTCCTCCTTCTTCCACCTTTTGTTCTATTCAGGCCCCAAACATATTGAGTGATGCCCACCCACACTGGGGAAGGCAATCTACTTTCCTGAGTCCACTATTCAAATGTTAGTCTCATCTGGAAACACCCTCACAGACAAACCGAGAAAGAATGTTTAATCTGGGAACCCGGTGGTCAGTCAAGTTGACACATAAAATTCACTATTACACATCCAACTTTTGTCAACTTGGCACCCATACACATCTCCTTAAACCTACTTGATCTCCAGATAAAGAAAATAACAAAGTCATAATTCCACCTGACACAATACAACTTTCATGTACGACAAAAAAAAAAAAAAACACACTGACCACTTTCCCAGAAGAGGTGGTCAAATCCTTGAGTGATGTTTACTCTTCTCCTTGATATTCCATAACTTAAGTACTATGATGTAAAATTAAAACACCTAAATACTAGGATATAAAATTAATGCATCCTATGTTATATGATAAGGGGATAAGAGAGGAAAGGAAAGAAAACAAAGAGATACACACACACACATTCATAGAAAAACAACAAAGAAACAGTCATGACAATTACAGTCCCTGTTTCTGTAACTGATCCCATGGCCATAGCTATAATTACCTTCCTCCACCCATTTTGTATACCTTTGCCTTCAACAAATATCTCACTGGTTGTGGTTCTTTGCCTGGTAGAGTGATCCAAACTTTCACTCCTGAAGGGTCTGGGCCATTGGTAGTCCTGCCTGGATTGGATTGTTGTAATTTTACATTGACCTTAATCACCAGGCATGTTAATACTAAGAGACACCCTAAAGGATCTGCTGTATTCCAGACATCCTCTCCCTTACCTTCATTGTGGAGTAGCAGTTCACTTTCTCTTTGATAGTCAGGATCAATCACTCCAGCCAACATTGTAAATTCCTTCTTTGCCTATTGATTGAACCCAAAATTTCCTAGTGGGTCACTAGGGGTAATAGTGAACTGTGCCACTCCCATTTCCACTCCTTGATTTCTGGACCTGTGAATGCTGGCTATCAGAGAAATAGCACCATATATTGGATGCTGATTCAGAGCATAAACAGGAGAACCTTGGCCTGTCTCTTCAAGGTACTGCCACCTAGCTGGCACTGTAAATGAATTTTTAAAAGGCCATTCCACCTTTCTACCAAGCCAGTTGCTTCAGAATGGTGGAGAATATGGTAAGATCAGTAAACTCTGCGAGCATGGACGCTTTGCCACACTTATGCCGTGAAGTGAGTTCCTTGATCAGCAGCAATGTTGCGTGAAATGCCATGATGCTGGATAAGGCATTCTATAAGCCTGCAGATGGTAGTATTCACAGAAGCACTGCATGCAGGGAAAGCAAATCCATATCCAGAGAAATTGACTATCTGAGTAAGAACAAAACACTGCCCCTTCCACAATTGGAAGCAATCCAATGTAATCAACATGCCAACAGGTAGCTGGCTGATCACCCCAGAGAACGTTGTCATATCAAGGGCTCAATGTTGGTCTCTCTTGCTGGCAGATTGGGCATTCAGCAGTGGCTGTAGCCAGTTCAACCCAGGTGAGTGGAAGACCATGTTGCTAAGCCCATTCATAACCTCTATCCCTGCCACCGTATTGTTCATGAGCCTTTGGGGTGATTACAGGAGGGACTGAAGAAAGAGACTGACTGGTATCCACAGAATGGTTTACCCTATCCACTTGAATATTAAATCTTCCTCTGCTGAAGCAACTCTTTGGTGGGCATTCATATAGGACACAAATATCTTCAAGTTTTTTGCCCATTCAGAGATGTCAATCCACAGACCTCTTCTCCAAATAGTTTTGTCACCAATTTTCCAATCATTGTTCCCTCCAAGTTCCTGACCATCCAGCCAAACCATTGGCAACAGTCTATGAATTAGCATATAATCACCCATCTGGCCGTTTCTCCTTCTGAGCAAAGTAGACAACCAGATGTGCTACTTGAAGTTATTCCTACTGGATTTCACTTCACCACTATCTCTCAGGGATGTCCCAAAGAGCTGCTTAGTGTTGCAGCTGTCCACTTTTGGATTGTGCCACATATCAAGCAGAAGTGTCTACAAACTAAGCCCCAGTGTTCTCTTCTTCTGTTAACTGATCACAGAGAACCCCGCATGAGACCATAGAATAGGTTGGATGAGAGAAGGCAGTGTAGCAGGAGAGGGCACCATGGGCACGTGGGCTACTTCTTCATATAATTTTCTTACGCCTTCAGGGCCCAATCACATATATATGACTTCTATTTAATGATGGAGTGATGCTGTGCACACCCAACTTTATGACTTGGTGGAACACACAACACTCAGTTCATGGTGGGCATCTCAGGTCACATGGTAACTTGGTGGCCGATGGTTAAGCATTCGATCTTTACTAAGACCCCGTAGCAGGCTAAGAGCTGTTTCTCAAAAGCAAAGTAGTTATCTGCAGATGATAACTTTTCCAAAATCTTAAAGCCTGCACTGCAAATCAGCTCTAGGGGCCTGACAAAGGCTCCAAACAGCATCCCTATCTGCCACTGGATCTGCTGGATCATGTGGCCCAAGTGGCAGAGCAGTTTTCACAGCAGCCTCGACCACTTGCAGAGCCTTCTCTTGTTCCAGGCCCCTACTAGCTTTTCATTGAAGTGGAAGGCTCCTGAAGTTTAGTCAGATTTATTTTCCACCCTCTGACATAAAAATATCTTAGCAATAAGTCCTGAGTAGTTGCTATTTATTGCTCACTAGGTCAAATCAGCATAGTGTCATCAATGTAATAGACCAGTGTGATATCTTGTGAAAGGGAAAGGCAGTCAAGATCTCTGTGAAATAAATTATGACATAAGGCTGGAGAGTTTATATACCCCTGAGGTAGGTCAGTGAAGGTGTATTGCTGGCCTTGCCAGCTGAAAGAAAACTGTTTCTGGTGGACCTTACTGACAGGGATGGAGAAAAAGGCATTTTCCAGATCAATAGCTGCATATCAGGTACCAGGGGATGTGATAATGTGCTCAAACAATGAAATAACATGTGGTGTAGCATATGCAATTGGAGCCACCACCTAGATGAGTGTCTCAGTTCATCTGGGCTCCTACAGCACAATACTAAAGACTGGATGGTTTATATGCAACAGAAATTGATTTCTCACAGGTCTGGAGGCTGAGAAGTCCATGATTAAAATGCGAGGAGATTCCATTTCTGGTGAGAGCCACTCAGGTTGACCCATAAAATTAACCATCACAGGTAGCTTGAGAACCGAGAGAATCTGAAAGAGACAGAGACTGTAAGCAGTGATACGTTGAAAAATGCTGCCACCTTTCACTGGACTTGGGAGCAGACAAAAGGAGGATGATGGTTGATTCCACTGTGGAAATATTGAGGGCTATAGATCAAGTAAGCACTTTTAAAGAGCAATCTTACTCTTTTGCAAGAATGTAGTACTCAAGTTACATATTTCTGATTCACTATATAGATGACAAGAGAAAGAAAGGAAATCGATAATAATACAAAGCAAGTGAAAAAAAATGAGAAGAGAATGGTTCAAGAGTGTAATCTCGGGGAAGTGAAATAATGAAACAGAAATACGGTCAGAGTGAGAGGCAGAGTCAGGAGCAAAGCAATGAGAGTATAGGAAGGATATGGATTCAACGGGAAAAATAAAGGACACAGCATCAAAAATGTGGGAGAGGTCAGAGAAATAAAGGCAAAGTCAAAACCTTCCTGGTGTGGAATTTATAAATATTTTGGTGACCTTAGTCCAAATAGTCATGGGAGATCTTTGGAATTGGGGACAGATTGCAGTAGATTGACAAGTATAAATGAGGACAGGCAGAGTTTTATGAGGTGTAAAATGTTCTTTGTGGAAATGATATGCTTAAGACCTTAAAAATTTTTGTCACCTCAGTCTTGAAAGAGCTTCCTCCAGATAACTGTCAAGATCTCCATCCTTTATCTAATTCAGGTCTCTGCTCAACTATCATCTCTAGAGAGGGCTGTCTTGACCATTTGTGCTTCTACCTTTTGCTTTCCCCACTAGACCCATCCTCTGCCCTTGTCTATCCTGCTCTGTGTCCTGCCAGGCTGACCAGTGTCTACTGTTTAGATGAACTTTCTTGCTCTTTTCTTTCTGGTGGGGTTTGTCCATTGGGGAGCACCAACTGGATTCTAGAAGGAGGAAGAATTGTTAGTTTGGGGTATTTATTTCTCTGCTCTTTTTTTGTGGGAGTTACCACTAAAGATACAGTTCCTTGTCAGGTGGCTCTTTCCATAAACTCTGTCTTGACTCCAGATTCTATTCTGGACCACTTTGGGCCTGGTGTGGTTATATACACAACTGTTACCATCCCCAGAAGTATCAAACCATCCTTTAGGATTTCCCAACACCTTGTCCGTGTGTTTATGAATGGTCTCTTTATTAAATTACCCTCACTTATCCCAATTTGAATGTGTCATCTGGTTCCTGCGAGAACCCTAACCAATATGCAATCCCTTATAAAACAGAAGTCCTATAACTCTTATCCCTTTACTATGCTTTGTTTTCCTGCAGGGTATTGATTACAAGTTAGCATGGTTATATATCTATTTTTTACTGCTTATCGTGCTCACTATAGTACAAGCTCCACAAGTCAATGGCTTTGTCTATTTTGTTTACTGCTATATCCCATTCCCCAGAATGATTCCTGGCATATAGTAGGTGCCTAATATATACGTATCCAATAAATATGCATATAAATTATAAGCCACATGTTTATCATAGCATTACAATTTATCTTTACTTTTTCATCTCTTCCTCTATTTTTTGAATAATAAAAATTTATTTTTATATTCTAAATTGTTTTGACATTAAGACAATCATCAATAAGTAATCATACCCTATAAGTTTCAAATTCTAAGAGAACTTTGCAGGTATGATTTATTTAAAAATGCAATCGCGGGGACCGGCCCAGTGGTGTAGCTGTTGGGTTTGTGTGTTCCCCTTTGGTGGCCCGTGTTTGCCAGTTCAGATCCTGGGCGCAGACCTACTTGTCAAGCCATGCTGGGGCAGCATCCCACATGGAGGAGCTGGAGGGACCTACCACTGGGATATACAAATATGTACTGGGGCTTTGGGGAGAAAAAAGAAAAAAAAAGATAAAAATGAAATTGTGCATGTGTGTGTGTGAGTGTGTGTAGGGGTGTGCATGTGTATATGATGGATATTCCAAAATTATTTTACTTCATACATTTGTAAGGACTGAATTTCTATTTACATACCACTATTTCAAAGTTTTGAAATTGATTGAATGAATACATGTTTCAGGAAGTATGTATATTTCAGGAGGAAATTGGAGAGGAGATTATATTAAAAGAGAAAAATAACATACACATCTGTACTTCAATTTAACAGAACCTTGTAAAAAGTACTGTTTGAAACCATTTTATATCCACCAACAATCCAGAGAACATTCAGAGACTGTCAAAAAAAAAAAAAAGAAAATTGCGTCTTTTAAAATTTTATGCAGTATTATGTGTTTAACTGCGAGCTATTTTTTGAGTATTTAAGCCTCACATATACATTTTTAATTTTGATCGTTCCAATGAGCTATGCAGCTATTTGCTAGGGATATGGTTCAAAAAACAACTACCAACACAGTTAACTCACCACTTATACTTGCCCACTATATAATTACACATAAGATAGCTTTTAAAAAATCACTGCTCTTTTAAAAGCAATAGTATACGATATAATACAACAAAGTATGTAGCATAGATCTATAATGACCTTTACTGTATTCCCAAATTGTTTGTAATAATAATAAGAAAACTATATTGCCTTGTGTGAGTTCTTACAATGTACCAATGAGTCATTTCATTTCATATTCATAACAAACCTATGAGGAGTATTATTATCCTTAATTTTATGTGGAAAAAACTGAGTAATGAAGCAGTTAAAGGGCTTATTTGAGATCATTCAGTAAGTGAGTGATGAAGCTGAGATACAAGTTAAGGTCTTTCATTAGCTCTTACTCAGATGAAATTGTATTTGAATACTGTCCCATAGAAACTCTGTGACTTTGGGCAGATCATTTACATTTTCTGATTCTCAGTTTCCCCAACTATAAAACTGTGAGTAGCCATTCTAACCGGTGTAAGGTGATATCTCAGTGTAGTTTTGATTTGCATTTCCCTGATGATTAGTGATGTTGAACATCTTTTCATGTGTCTATTGGCCATCTGTATCTCTTCCTTGGAAAAATGTCTGTTCATATCCTCTGCCCATTTTTTGATCGGGTTGTTTGTTTTTTTGTTGCTCAGTTGTATGAGATCTTTGTATATTACTGAGATTAATAATGGCTATAATCACAAAGACAAATAACAACAAATGCTGGAGAGGTTGTGGAGAAACGGGGACCCTCATTCACTGCTGGTGGGAATGCAAACTGGTGCAGCCTCTATGGAAAACAGTATGGAGAGTCCTCAAAAAATTAAAAATAGAAATACCGTATGATCCTGCAATACCACTCTTGGGCATCTACCCAATGGACGTGAAATCAACCAACACAAGAGGCGTATGCACCCCTATGTTCATTGCAGCATTATTCACTATAGCCAAGAAGTGGAAGCAACCCAAGTGTCCCTCAACTGAAGATTGGTTAAAGAAGATGTGGTATATACATACAATGGAATACTACTCAGCCATAAGAAAAGACACAATTGTCCCATTTGCAACAACATGGAAGGACCTAGAGGGTATTATGTTAAGTGAAATAAGCCAGAGAGAGAAGGACAGACACTGCATGAACTCACTCATATATGGAATATAAGTGAACACACGGACAGAGAGAACTGATTGGTGGTTACCAAGGGAAAGGGGGGTGGGGGGGCACAAGGGGTGAAGGGTTACATCCACAAGGTGACAGACAAACAAAAATGTACAACTAAAACCCCACAGTGTTATAAACTAAGACATCAATTAAAAAAAAAATTGTGAGTAGCAATAGCTGGGTTACAATAGTTTGATGAAGATTAAATTATATAATATGTAACAAATTAAAAAAGTGATACATGGTGACAGTAATACTAGAATTAATAGTAGCAAGTCAAGATGATGCAGTTGTGGTTTGGTTATTATTCTGATTCTAAATTCTGTGATTTAAACTTGAATTCTATTTAGAATCCAGAATATTTTGTGCTATAGAACTGTGAATGCATTGATCATTGTGTTTCTTCCTAAATTATCTGAAATGTTTTCAAATTTTTCTTGGGAAATAAATAATTGGCATTTATGGAGATACAAAGATCAAATGGTTGTGTATCTTCAGTAGCAGCCTTCAGTACAATGATACGTAATTATTACATCAGTAAATCCACTAGAATGCAGCAATGGAGAAGACTCTTTGTTTCCATCCAATAAGTGACAGAAAATTGCTGTAGGTTCAGAGAAGATTAGGTTTCAAATCTTTTCTTTTTTTCACCCACTTTCTTTCTGCTTTTAGTGAAAACATGTAGCTTCCTAGTAGTTCAGCTTCCTAATTTGTAAAGTTGGTATAATACTAGGTGTTCATGTACGCCAACAAGAGAGTTAAGTGATTTAGTCTCTATATTGGGATAGCCTAGGTCATACTGGGTTAACAAGTAACCCCAAGTGTCAGTATCATATCAAAACAAATGGTCTCCTCAAGCAATGTTAATGGTTGGTCCAGGTGATTCTCCAGACCAGCTGTTCTCTGCATGTTATCTCAGCATCCCTGGCTGCTTCTACTTGAATGCATGCTTCTACAAACATTGTTGCAGGGAAAGCATGGTGTGGTGGAGTTGAGCACCAACAATTAAATGTGTCAACTGGAACTGATGCATATAATTTGCTCTTATATTTTATTGTTTAAAAGTAAATCATATGGCTATGCATATAATTTTGAGAAGTGGGGAACTCAGTGCCTCCCATGGACTCAGAAGTAGATGAAAACCATATATTGATGAACAGCAGTGTGACCTACCACAACTGAGATCATAATTGACAAGGAGAGTCTCCTCAAAGAAGTTAAACCATAAAACCCCACATTGATGCAGATCACAAAGCAGTTTTCTGTATTTGAACAGAACATGACTGTATGCAACTA
The DNA here is from genome assembly GCA_031878705.1 of Tapirus indicus. Lineage (NCBI taxonomy): Eukaryota > Metazoa > Chordata > Mammalia > Perissodactyla > Tapiridae > Tapirus > Tapirus indicus. The sequence goes on along the minus strand of CM062927.1, from coordinate 21,492,141 downwards.
ATTTCTCTGCTATAACAGGCTATTCTTAATCTAGAATATGATGCCTTTTCACCTACTACCAGAGAAAAGCAGAAAATTCCCGCAGTGTCATAACAAGTCTCAGGGCTGAGAAAACAATGGATACTGCTCAAAGATGTAGATGTTAGAACTAGAGAGGCTTACTGTGTATTTATGTGAAAACCTTAACAACCGTTTTGCTGTTTATATTGATGGACAGAAAGAACAGATTCTAAAACTCAGCTTTGCATGGACACAGACACCACTGCATAGGTTACAAATGAAGGCTCCAAACCTGATGTGTGATCATTAAGCAATCACAATACAAGATATCAAGAAATTTCTGCAATTGCATTTTAAGCTTTCCATAAGAAAATATAGTTTGATTTTAGATACATTCTTTTATGGTTTCAGTCATCCTTTCTCAATTCTTTTTCTGGGATTCATAAAGCCTGGAAATAGAGAACTCCATAAGTTCCTGTTTCTGATTACTCTATGGGCTGAGTGAAGAGATGCTGTTGGTTCCCCAATTGGATCCACTTTATTAGGATGGTACCTCCATCTCCCATCTGCTTTTGCTGTTGACTGCTAATGGCTAATACTTGCAACCGTCTTCTCCAGAGCATTGCCCTTGACTGACAGGAGCCAACTGGCCCAGAAATATCTAGGATGATGAGAGATATATATCTCACACCTCCAAGGCAGCCCATAGCCGAAGAGTGACTTATGTTGTAACTGAGCAGCCTTGCCTGCTTGCCTCCAGGTGGGACACCCGTGAAACAATGTATATCTGGAATTTCCTGTGATGTGAAGTTGAAGCTGGGCTCCGGAAACCACATCTCTGCCTAGGTTGGTTTCCTATTCTCGCCTCTTCCCTCATCCCTCATAGATTTCTCCTGAGAGTACTCTTTCAAAAAATCACTTTCACAGGAAACTTCGTCTCAGGCTCTGCTTCCAGGCCAGACCTAAGACACGGGGATGCTCATCCTAATTAGTGCAGTCAATATTCTAGTGCCTAGAACCAAGAAAGAGCTGCTCTCACTCTTTACAAAAGCAATCTTTTGTTAAGATTTTGTAAAGAAAGCAATCTCTACGAGGTTGTTCCAGCACGGGTTTGTTATGCATTAAATAAGCAAGCAGACAGAAAGTAAACTATAAAGGATTAAAACAATATCCCCAATCCTGGGGCTCTGCATTGAAACACAGATTATTGATGTTCAGCAGACTGCATCAAAGGATTGTTTTGAATTCGTCAAATAAATAAGGTGATACCACTCTGTTCACTTTGCCTGCTAATTGCTTTAAACCTGTAATGGGTTTTGATGGGTATACAACAAAATTTAAAAATCTTTTGAGAATATGAGCATTGCTAACCTCTTAGATCACTGGGACAGAAATGCTTTGTGATGTTTATGAGAATACAGCGGAGTACATCCGTGCTGCATTGTCCTTGTTAAAGTCACAGTTGCAATATATTAAGCTCTGGAACCACATTCTAAGGGACATCTGATGGCAATCCGATGTCCAGAGAAAAATGATTAGGGTTTGTGGGTATGTAATGTAACCATGTGTCATTTGAAGAACTTCAAAGAGTTACAGACATACCCTGAATGTCTCCCATTATGACTAAGTAGTATCTAGTAGCTATATCACAAACTTGTACACAAGAAATAATTACTGAGTTCTGCATAACCTAAATTAACTGTTATGAATACAAATTTTTCTGATTAAGTAGCAATTGAAATCTGTTGCTTAGATCTACTAATATTTCACAAATTATTTACTGATTGTTAAAAAATTATCTTCTTTAATTGTATTTCTATTTTAAAAAGTCAAAACAGATGCTAGAATCTGAGATAACATTTTATTTACTGTAAGAAAACGGAAATTATTCCCCAATGAAACTTTTCCTGTATTGCTAAAATATAAAGGAAAAACCCACATAATTAGGGGAAAAAGAAACAAACTCTTGATTCAAAGACCAAAGACAGTTGTTAACAAATGCCCAAGGACCGAGGACTCACCCCTCCCACCAATGCTAAGTACGCTGGTTTGAACATCGGAATGTCACTGCCACGTTCAGTATCATCCAGAAATCAAAGTTTGTCACCAGACCACTCTCATACATATAACCCGAAGTCTTCATAAGCATGAAGAGTCCCAAGCCTCACCCAGACAAGTACAGGGAATCTGTATACAGAATCATAAAACATCCAGATGGTTCCTATACAGGTTAACTTTAAGAAACACTGGAATAATCTCTGAGCCCAGACTGATTCTAGTGTTGTTGTCAGGGTTAAGTCACCATGACGAGTAATCAATTCATTCCTGTCTTTTTTACCTGGAATATAGAAAACATTTTTTATCAATAACTGTAGTCGCCAACGGTTGCAAAATATTCTATTTCAAACTAACTCGCCTAAAGTAATCCCTCCAAATTGTCAGGCTATCCCACCACCACCTCCCCAATCTAGAATGTGCAATAATAATAAAAGTATGAAAAGCAAATTGAAATATCTTAAAAGGCATAATGGTTATGCCAGTTACAGCTGGTGGTTTGCAGGGTTTATATTTAGCTGTGAGAAAGAATCAGCATCACGCCAAGCAGTTGATGCACATGGAAAATGGAATGAGCTTTCTTTTCCAGCTGATCAACTCCTGGAGAAGGCAGGGCCACAGTGGAAAGAGATAAGGCTTTGGAGCCCAACACAATCTGTGTTTGAGACCTGATTCTGCTATTTTCTGTTTGATCTTGAACAAGTGATTTAGGCTCTCTCAGCTTCAAAATACTTTTTGATAATTTGAGAATAATACTCTCCTCCCTAGAGGAAACAGAATAATATCAGCTAACATATATTGAGTGCTGACCATGCGCCAGCCCCCATGCTAATAGCTTTATAGTGTCTATGATCACATTCAATACTTGCTGAAGCCCTTTAGATGGGTACTGTCACTATCTATTGCATTTGCATTTGGCCGATGAGGAAACTGAGGTATAGAGCATTAAACTAATTTCACAAGGAGACACAGATAGTGAATTGAAGATCCTAATTCTGATCCTAACAGTCTAATTCAAGAAAAGTTTAAATACTGAACTGCATATACCTCCAGGTGTCACTGCAATTAATTAGCTTATGGAATGCACCACTCACATCATAAGCAATCAAAAAGATTAAGCTGCTTGTCTTCACATTTACCTTTTGGGATTAAACTGAACTACCAATGACAGATAAATATTGCTAGTCTACTAGAAACGCCAGTTTTAAACTTTCATTCCAAATGATTCTCTTAATTCCAAATGATAATGTGTACCTCCTTTCAATGAACTTTTAGTCAAGGAATGCAGGAAACCAAAGCCTTCCTCAAATAGGCTTCACGTAATTTCACTGGAATGTGATAAAACTGGAATACAAAGGGGGTTTGCCTACGCTTCATCAGCACAGACTTATGTATAAGTGCAAACTTTGCATTTTAGTTAGCCCCACCAATGGGAAGTATGAAAACAACATATGAAAGATAGATGATTACTGATGTAGTATATGCTTAAAATTCAAGATTTTAAACATTGTGTGCATGTGTATGTGTGTGTCTGTGTGTTTAGATATACAGCACTGCTGATCCCACATTTATGCCACTTGACTGTCTAGAGACCCAGGACTGATATTACGTGAAGCACTTGACAATTCAAGTAAAAGATAATCTGATTTTTTCCCAAAACTGGTCAATAATAAATGAGTTTTAGAATTTAAATCAAAACAATGGATTTCTCACAGTACATTATTGATAAGGCATACTTATTCCAACATTTTCAAAGGATAATGCATTATTTACTGCCACAACTAATAAAATCTCCAACACAAATGAAAGTATTAAACTAAAAAAAAAAAAAAAAGAAATAGAGCCCTAAGCATGTTAAACAGTCTGCAAAATAGTTTATTTGGAATTTGGTAGAGAAAATATCTGACATAATTTGTTCCTGAAATTTCTGAAAAGCATATAATTTTTTTACATTGGTCAGTAAAATGTAAGTTTACTATAATGGCCCGAGTTCTACAGCCAAACACTGAAATGTCCATTAACTATTCCATGTTAGTTCCAGTATATACTGCTGATCTGAGTAATGTAATATGAGAAAGTGACAAGTAACTCTTCACAGTAATAAAGTTATATGAGGCCAGAACATTACTTTAAAGAATTATTTTAGAATTAAAAAATTTACCGTGATTTTTTTCTAGGCCTGTTTTGATACATTCATTTAAAATTCCATATCTAAAAAGTTGCAGGATTCATAAAAGTGTGCTGACTGGAATTTGTTGAATGAATACATGAATGCATGCATGGTTATATAAAGGAGAAAAACAATGGAGGAAGGCAGGGAAATTTCTAGTGAACACACTAATCATAAATAAAGATAATTTACCATGATAATAGTATGCTTTTTTGAGTCTCTCTCTAGTGTGTGTTAGACCATTTGTGTAAAATATCCATTTTAAAAAATTTTATTTATTATTATTATTTTTTTGCTAAGGAAGATTCACTCTGAGCTAACATCTGCTACTAATCTTCCTCTTTTGTTTATATGTGAGCCACCGCCACAGCATGGCCACTGACAGACGAGTGGTGTAGGTCTGCGCCTGGCAACTGAACCGAGGCTGCCAAAGCAGAACGAGCTGAACTTAACCACTAGGCCACCAGGGCTGGCCCCAAAAACTTTTATTTTAAATTGAAATTTGTTCTGAGGTAATTATAGATTTACATGTTGTTGTAAGAAATAATAAAAAGATATCCCCTGTACACTTTGTCCAGTTCCCTCTAATAACACTTTGCAAATATATCATGAGCAGGATATTAACATGAATACAATCCATTCATCTAATTCAGATATCCCCAGTTTTACTTGTATTCATGTGTGTGTGTTTGCACGTATTTAGTTCTGCACAATTTTGTCACCTTGTGTGGTTTTGTGTATCCAGCACCACAGTCAAGATAATGATCAGTTTCACCACCACAAGGATCCTTGGTGCTGTCTAATAACACTCATGTCAATCCCCCATCCCTGTTTCCCCCTACCGCTGATCATACCTCCCAGCAACCACTAATCTCCTCTCCAGTTCTAAAATTCTGTCATTTCAAACATGTTATATGAATGAATTCATGCTCTATGTAACCTTTTGGGATTGTTTTTTTCATTCAGCGTAATTCCCTGGAGATGCACCTAAAGTGTTGTATTTATCAATGATTCATTGCTTTTTATTGGTGAGTAGTAGTCCATGGTATGTGTAATACCACAGTTTGTTTAACCATTCATCTAATGAAGGGCATTTGTACTGATTCCAGTTTTTGGCTCTCAGGAATAAAGCTGCTATGACCATTCATACACAGGCTTTTTGTGTGAACACAAATTTTCATTTGGGGAGGTAAATACCAAGGAGTGCAATTGCTGGGATGTATGGTAGTTGAATGTTTAGTTTCATAAGAAACTGTCAAAATGTTTTCCAGAGTTGCTATATCATTTTTCATTCCCACCAGTAATGTATAAGCGATTCAGTTTCTTCGCATCCACACCAGCATTTGATGTTGTCACTATTTTTTTTTTAATTTTAGACATGGATGTGTAGTGATATGTCATTACAGTGTTAATTTGCCTTTCTCTGATTTCTCTGAGCATCTTTCCATGTGATTTTTTGCCATCTGTCTATCCTTTTCAGTGAAATGTCTGTTCATGTCATCTGCCCATTTTCTAAGCAGACTGTAAGAAAGCTTTTTGTTGTTGCTGAGGTTTGAGAGTTTTAAAAAATATATTCTAGATACTAGTCCTTTGTCAGACATGTCCTTTGCAAATATTTTCTCCCAGTCTGTAGGTACTTTTCTCATCTTCTTTACATGAGTTTCACAAAGTAAAAATTTTAAAATTTTGGTGAAGTCCAATCAATTATGTCTTTTAAGGATCATGCTTTCAGTGTCAAACCTAAGAACTCTTTGCCTAGACGAGATTCTGAAGATTTTCTCCTATTTATTTCTAAAAGTTTTATAGTTTTACATTTAAGCATGTGATTTAGTTTGAATTGATTTTATAAGGTGTGAAGTTTAAGTTGAGGTTCTTTTTTGTCCTTTTACCTCTAGATGTCCAAATGCTCTAGCACCATTTGTTGAAACAACTATTCTTGCTCCATTGAATGGTTTCTGCACTTTTGTCAAAAATCAGTTGAGCACGTTTGTGTGTTTATTTGTGTTCCCTATTCTACTAACTTATGTTTTTCCTTTCACTACTCCTACACTGTCTTGATTACTGTAAATAGTAGGTCTTCGGATAAGGTAGAGTGATTCGACAATCTATTGGTAGCATACTCTACATATGTCAATTAGATTCTATTGATTAATTGCATTATTCAGATGTTTTATATCCTTGCTGTTTTTCTGTCTACTATTTCTGTCAGTTCGTGAGAGGTGGTGTTGAAGTCTGCAACAATAATTGTTGATTTGCTTATTTCTACTTTAAGCTCTTTCCATTATTGCTTCATGTGTCTTGAGCTTCTGTTGTTTGATGCATGCACATTTAGAATTGCTATGTATTCCTGGTGAATAAGCCTTGTTATCGTTATGTAATGCCCCTCTTTGTAGGTAGTAATTTTCTTTGCTCTGAATTCTACTTTATCAGCTATTATAGCAATTCACATTTAAAAGAATAATATATGTGTGTGAAATTTTTTTCCATTCATTTACTTCCAATCTACATATGTCATTGAATTTGTAGTTAGTTTCTTATAAACAGACACTAGTTGGGTCATATATTGTTATCTACTCTACCATTCTCCCTTTTGGTTTTTATATTTAGATCATTTACATTTAAGGTAATTACTAATATATTAACACTCATATTTGCTATTTTATTATTGGTTTTGTTCATTTCCTCTGGCTCTCATTCCTCTTCTTCTCTTCTCTTGCCTTCTCATGTGTTACTTGATCATTGTATAGGATTCCATCTTGATTAATTTATAGTCTTCAGGAGTGCATCTCTTTGCATCATTTTCATAGTGGATGCTTTGGGTATTACACTATACACATGTAACATCACAGTTTACTAGTATCAACGTTTTACCTGAAGTCAAATATGGAAATCTTACTTTCATTTAGGTCCTTTTGTCTTCCCAACTTTTAAATATCTTTGTCTTGAGTATTAGATGGTATAATAATTTCTGCTTCAATCATCAAACATGAATTATAAAATTCATAAGGAAAAGGGTAATCTATATTATGTACCCATATTTCTGTCCTTCCATTATGTCTTCATCCTCCTCAATGTTCCACAATTCTTTCTTTTATTTTTTTCCTTTCTGTATGAAGAACTTTCTTTAGCCAATCTATGAAGGTAGGTCTGCTAGCAATAAATTCTTTTTTATTTTCTCCAACTGAGAATTTCTTTATGTCTCATTCATTCCTGAGGGGTAGTTTTGCCAGAAATAAAATTTGTGGTTGACAGTTCTTTTCTTTCACACTTGAAAAAATGTTCTGCCACTTCATTCTGGACCCTAAGGTTTCAGATGAGGAGCCCACTGACATTTGAAATGGTGTTTCCTATAGGTAATACATTGTTTCTTTTTGGCTGCTTTCAAGATTTTTTCATTGTCTTTAATTTTCAAAGTTTAACTATTATGTGTATTGGTATAAGTTTCTTTGTGTTTATCCTGTTGTGGGGTTTGCTCAGCTTCTTGGACCTATATGTTGGTTTTGTCACCAAATTTGGGAAGTTATCAGCCATTATTTCTTCAAGTATTATTTCAGCCTCACTTTTTCTCTTCTCTTTTTGATACTCCATTAACATGAATATTGGATTTTTTGGTTTTGTTCCATAGCCCCCTGAGGCTCTGTTTAATTATTTTCAGTATATTTTCTCTCTCTTGTTTCAGATTGGGTAAATTGTATTGATTTGCCCTCAAGTTCACTTATCTTTCGTATATCATCTCCACTCTACTACTGAGCCCATCCAGTGAAAATTTTTGTTATTTCTGTTATTGTATTTTTTCATTTCTATAATTCCATTTGGTTCTTTTCTATATAACTTTTATTTCCTTGCTATAATTTCTATTTTTTCATTTTGTTTCAAGAAAACTTGTAAATGATTATTATGACACTTTCTTGAAAGGGGCTTTAAAATCCTTGTCAGATATTTTCAACATTGGATTCATTGGGGCGTTAGTGTTGCTGAACTGAGTGGACTTGCCTCCTGGTGAGTTAAATAAGACTCTACACCAGTGGAAGTTTTCTCACAAAGTAAAGTGTATTTGCAGCAAATAGGAGGACTTGAGGAATCATTTCCCAAGTCATGGCGTCCCTGAACAAAGGGAAGCAGGAAATTTTATTTCAGTTAGGAAATGAATATTCAAAACGGAGAAGTGGGTATTTGCCTGCACAGGCTCAGTTGGAGAACATGCTTCCACATAATGAGGCCTAAGCGCCTCCTGGAGAGATCTTTGCATTAAAAATAAGGCAAAGGCCATGCTCTTGTGGTGAAGCTTGGTCAGTTTCAGGTTGTTTGGTGGTTACATTTTCTTAACAAACAAAAGGAAAAGAAACAACTTGGAAAAACAGTTAATTGCTTCCAAACCCACCTTTGAGTTTCTGGAGGCACCTAGTCGGTGACATTAGCATCAGTTTACTATTTTTGAATTTAAGTAATTTCCTTGGTTCTTGGTATGGTGGGTGATTTTCTATTGTATTCTTGACATTTTGCCTATTATGTTTAGTGACTCTGGGTTCTATTTAAATCTTTTATTTTAGCAATCACTCTGTTTAGGTTTAGCATGCAAGTCTTGGCCTGCATTTGTGGACTGTGGTTCCAATGGCACTTTAATTGCAGAGCCTTTGTGGTGTTTTGATATTCTCAGTTTATGTGACACCAGCAAGGGTCCCACTACTCTCTATCGGTGCTGCCTGTGGACACAGTTGGGATTTCCCCATCCTGGGCTGCTGGGAATCTCCTCATGTGTAGGGATATGGTGGATTCACTTAGCAATGTTCCACTACCTCAGCTGCTTTGCTGTCTCTGGAGGGACCAGAAGTTTTAGGCCCTCTGAGTCAAAGATCTCTAGGACAGGCAACTTTTCTGCTGCCTCCTTCTTGCTGATTCCATCCAAGCATTTCAGTACCTCTGGATGGGGGTGAAGTTTACTAGTCCCAGCTAGATACTTGATATGGTTGGGTCCATCCATTGGTTGGTTGTGCCCCACCCCCAATGGATGGGGTTAAGAGGCTGGGATGGGGGGAGAAAAGATGGATGGTCTCAGGACTGTGTGGACAAAGAGACTCCCAAATGGTTGTGACTCAGTCCCTTCTACCCTCCTATTTCATTGTTTCTCAGGGTGAAGGGGGAGTCTCAGGCCCTGTAGAGTAGGAGAGTGCTTTCCTTGGACACTTGATGTTGGCAGAGCTCCTGACCCTTGTTCGTCACATTGGTGTTAAGTTCATCTGATAGGGGAGGAATGACCCTAACGGGGCTACCTTCTATGGCTGGGCTGGGGGTCAGGAAATACCACAGCTCAGTAGCCTTCTTCTGTTGGGTGGGGAAGATCTTAAAATGCCCTGATGCTAATCTGTTCTTCCAGTCCTAGTGTCCCAAACCAGCTCACCTTCTTCTTACTACCTTTACAGATTTCTCCTTTTGTTCTCTCCTGTGTTATTTCCAGGGTTGATGCTGTGCTTAGCAAAGAGTAGGGAGATTCATGTCTATGCCATCTTGCCTGAATGGGAAGTCCCTAAAATATCCATTTTCATTCTTAAAATGAAGATGTATATTATTTTCCCCCATTTACCAGTGAGAGAAACTAAGGTACAAAAACATGTGCTATTTGTTCAAGGTCATGAAGTGAGCAAATGGCAGTAGAGATATTAAGTATTGACCTCGGCACTATAGGACAAGTTCTTTCTTTCCAATTCCTCTCTTTCTTTGTGCATGGAAACAGTAAAATAAATACAAATACAACAACAACAACAGCAACAACAAAACAGCAAATTCTGAGAAACTACTCTTTCCCTAATATCATTTATCTGAGGGAAAGAAAAAGCTGTGTAATTAAATGTGTTCATTAAATTGTGTCATGGCAAACGTAGAGGCAGAGAAGATAGATGTAAAACAAATACTTTCTGGGAAATGCCAGGCAAAGTCAATGAGGACAACTGTAGTGTATAAAGGATGCTCTCATTAAAGAAAAGCAGCGATTTGAAGGGCAGGTGTTGTCTTGGCCAAATGACTGGCTCAGTTCTGTTGTTGGCTCCTTGGCCGCCCTGTCCAAACCTAATTTCAGGAGGACAAGCACCAAAAATATTTGGCCTAGGAGCTTTCCAGACAGCAAGGACAGCTGAGTTGATTTTAGACTATCTTTCCAGTTTGGAAAGAGTATAAATGGCTAACTCCTTTTCTTTATCTTTCTCTGCTAGATATTTCAGATGCTGGCAGGAGGGCAGTCTGCAACTGACAGCACCAGCAGTAATTACCGAGGAGACACTGTAAGGATATGTTTTGTTTTGTTTTGTTGTCCTCAAATACCAAAGGCAAATAATGAAGTGTTTACTAGAAGTGAAAGATCATCCCTCACTCCCTTTCATGTTGATGAATTCTGGCATAAGTAAAAGAGATAATCCAAGCTATTGAGTAAACACGAATGAGTTCCAAATGCAGATCCCACAGAAATGAATGGTGGGGGGTAGGATGTGAAAGGAGGGAGACAGAAAGAGACTTGGGGTGGGCCAGTGGGAATGGCGGAAAGCAATTTCAGATCTTTCTCTTGTCCTGGTGTGTGAGGTGAAACAGACACAATTTTATATCTTTTAGATTTTCTTTTTCTTAATGAAAAGGAAATAATTTTTAAAAATGAAATGGAGGTATTGACTTGCAGTGTTTTATCTTGGTAGCTTCCAAGGATGGGATGGGTATCTGCCAATGTGACAGAAAAAGCATAGCAATTCTTTCCTTCCTAAAACGAGGATTTGACACTTATTCTGTTCATACCAAGCAAATGTATCTAATAGATAGTACTTTTACTCCAAGGCAATTATCTCTCTGGTGCAATGAACACATGGATTCTGTAGAGGAAAGGAGAGAAGAACTTCTAATATTTATTAAATATTTACTGTTTACTAGTCACTGCATAAAGTACTGAATACACAATATTTCCCTCAGCTGACACTATCCTGCAACAGGATTACCCAATTATCTGCTGAGCAAACGTCAACTCAAAGGGATTTAATAGGTTGCCTAGAGTAACTTAGCTAGTAACTGGTAGAGCTGAGATTTGAATCCAGGAATTTCATTCAATATTTGTATTCATAATGAAACTACTAATTATTCATGAAATACTGAATGAAAGTGTTTTCTGTTTTATTGCAAAAATTTCAGAGGCTTTAATATGCCAATATGCATTAAATATATCAGAAGGAGGAACTATATAAGAAACATTACCTAAACAAATGATCTGGGGGCCAGCCTGGTGGTGTAGCGGTTAAGTTTGACATGCTCTGCTTCAGTGGCCTGGGGTTTGCGGGTTCGAATCCCGGGTTCGGAACTACACCGCTCGCCAGCCACACTGTGGCAGCAACCTGCATATAAAGTCGAGGAAGATTGGCACAGATGTTAGTTCAGGGCTAATCTTCCTCAAGCAAAAAAAGAAAAAAAAACGAGGAAGATTGGCAACAGAAGTTAGCTCAGAGCTAATCTTCCTCAGCATAAAAAAAAAGAGCAGGTGAACTTCAAGGTCACAGCGTTCTTTTTCAGGAAGTCTTTCCCAACTCATCACAGAAGATGTTATTTTTGCTGTTTGAGTCAGCATTTTCCATGTTCTCACTCGACAGCTCTGGTAAAGTGGAGAAAATAGAAGAAAACAAGACTCCCAGAGACTCATGGGTCTGCCATTCCCTTTGATTGTTAGGTTTCATGTCTGTAATATGCAGAAGTGATAAATACTCTTTGTATAGTTTTGAGGATGTAATGAAACAAAATGTGAAAAGTCCAAAGAAAGAAAGTACTGAAAAGATACCTCTCCCCATTCTGCCTTTTTCCTTCTCAGTGTTTACAGATGGCTTCCACGTGGTCCATGGCTTTGCATACATCTAAGATACTTAAGATCACATGGGAGGTTTATCCATTTTAGTTCATCGACTATCACACTTGGTTGAGCACTAACCTGAGAAGAAGGTGGTGGTGGTGATGGGGTTTTGGAAAATCATTATTATTTTTAAAAGAAAAAACAGCAGGCGACTTTAAATGAGGAATGAATTAGACAAAAGGTTGCATACTGAGACAAAATATTGTTAAGTTGACTGCTATATTCTTTAAACGCAGCTATTCAGAAATTGCAACTGATATATTTTTTTCTCTTTCTCTCTGCTGGTTCCCTCCTCAAGACACTCTCGGTTCTCAGAGAGGTTTGATTCTTGCCATCACAGGTGGAGTCACTCAGTAACTACAGCAGGGTTTTACTTGCACCTGTGTTGTAATTTCATCTTACCGTTCACCAACTTTTATCCTGTATGTCTCATCAAAGAAACTATATGCTACAAAGTTCCAAATTTAATTATAATCTAAATACCAGATGAAATATTTAATAGTAACCTGTATATTATCTGATAACATTTACCTATAATAATAGCAGTAATAAAATATAGCAGTTATCAATTATTAAACACTAACTAGGTACCATGACTGTGCATGTATTTTGATAAAAATGGATTCTTCCATATTTGTTAAATATAATAATAATATCTTTAAGGAGAACAGGAAAGGAAATCTTATTATCCTTCTTTATGACAAAACTAAGAAAGATGGAGAAAATAAGTGAAGTGGACTGAAAAGTCAAAGTAACGGGGGCCAAACTCGGGTCTGTGTGATACCGCAGCTGTACCTTTCATACCATCCCAACCTGCCATGCTCATGTATTGCATGCATCCAGCCACACTGTTTGCTGAAAATAAGGCAATGACTGGAGTCAGGGCCTTTGTCTGACTTTGTCTCAATATTAAGACTAGAGCTATAGCTACTGGAGTTAGAGAAACAGCTTTACTAATTTGTGTTTTACTAAAATGTAGATTCTTTATAATTCAATTTAACTTAATTGTAAATTTACTTAAATTACAAGTTACAATTATAGATTAAAATTATAATTTTATAAAAATTTTTGATACATTTATCACTAACATTTGATAATGCATAACATTTATGTTAATAAAAACTAGTGCATCGTGGGGGCTGGCCCGGTGGCACAGCGGTTTCGTCCGTGCTTGGCAGCACGGGGTTTGCGAGTTCGGATCCCGAGCGCCCGTCGACGCACTGCCTGTCAGCCATGCTGTGGCGGCGTCCCATATAAAAAAGTGGAGGAAGATGGGCACGGATGTTAGCCCAGGGCCAGTCTTCCTCAGCAAAAAGGGGAGGATTGGCAACAGATGTTAGCTCAGGGCTGGTCTTCCCCACAAAAAAAAAAAAAAAACTAGTGCATCGTAATAAGTGAGTCAAACAGGAAGTCTTTATGGAGACCACCTCCTTCTAATTCCACAGCCTTCTTGGAGGGGTTGCTTTGTCCCTGGCACCAGGCTAGGCATGAAGATATGCCTGCCCGACTGAGCTGATAGACACTAGGGAGTGCTGCTGTGAACACAAACAGGACCAAGGCACAATGACCGCACGCAAGATTATTGTCAAGAAGGAGAATTATTTATGCTTGGAAAGATGCTTTACAAATGGCAGCCCAATAGGATCACTTGGCAATTTCTGAAGTCGTTGTATGCCAGAGCTAAAACAGATTGTGTCGATTGTGATGTTCAGCCTCTTGAACTTCATGACAGCATTTGCAGCCCATAGAAGGGAAGGGATTTGATTGTGCAGACTCTGTGAGCCAGTGGTCATGGCGGGGCTCCAGGCTCCCCTTTTAGTGAATCAGATCCTCTTCTGAAGTGTTACCGGGTTCAGAGGAAGGAGTGGTCTTATTGGGCTGGACTGGGCTGGTCACCAGGTCAAGGGGTGCATGAGCCAGTGTGGACAAGACAAGGGAAGGGTCCAGAGATTGGAGACCGTGCCAGAGAGTGCAGGTAGGGCTCTGTTTTTAGACTTCAAAGTTTGCTTCAGAACTCATCATCTTGATTTGCTTTTCCTATCTTCTGTCTCCCCATTTTGCATTGGTCCTGAAATCAAGCAAATGAAGACAAAACTATTTTGCTTTGCTTCCTTACTCTTTCCTTCTTTTTCTTCAAATGTCCTTTTTTACCTGCTTCTCCCTCTTTCACTCTTTATGCTGATTTAAAAACAATAACAACAAACACAGGTAGATACAGATCGAGATATAAACTGGAAGACTGGAAGAGTAGGATTTAAAGAGAGAAGGTAGCGGTGTGAAGGTTTTAACATCTTTTACAATTATTTTATTTTTTAAAGGAGAGTTAAAATTACATTTACGAAAAGAAAGGATCTTGATACTGCTTGTCCTAGATTGCTAGTCTTCAGGCAACTCATTTAATCTCTATAAGCCTGTTTATACATCTGCCAAATAGGACTAATAATTAGCATTTGCCAAGCATGCAGTTGGTGCTCACTACACATTCATCGGGCTTGGTTTCACACAGAGAGAAGTAATGGAGAATGGCCATCTGCCAAGTAGGAAGGCACCAAAATGTGATTTAGAGGATGTAGAAATGCACCTTAAACCCCAAATATTAAAGTCATTGTTCTCTTATAATGTCTAAAATATAAGTAATAATCACTTTTTGTAGGAGATTGTCAAAGGCATGATAAAAGTGCAAATATGTTTTTGTTCTGGGAACATTTTGATGCACATGAGGCATCGGCTTAGTTATAGTCTGTTAGAGCAGGAAAGGATCTTGATCTACACTAAGACTCTCCATTAAAAAGGAAAGTAAAATCCACGCAGAGAGATCTGCTAACCTGCTCATGGCCAAAAATTACTCAGTGGCAAAACTAAAAGCAGATTGTATAACTGCACACTCTATAAATGAGACTGGAAAGCACAACACCATGAACTCACAAGGCAGAACTGGAGTATTAATAACAATAGTAATAATTAATAGCTAATACTTATTGAGAATAAACAATAGACCAGGTATTGTTTTAGGTGATTTCTGTGTAAAGGCTCATTTAATATTTATAAAACCTCAAAAAGTAGATACTGGAAATCAAGTAATCTAGAGATTCTTCCACATTAAATTTATCTAATTGCTTCCAGGTTGTAAACTGAATTATACATTGACAATTTTCAGTTAGGATGATAGCTAAAAAATAATATGGCTTTTATATGGCAATAAGAAAATTAGTAATTATGTTTTTAACTTTTTTTTAACAAAACCTAATTATTTTCTGGTCAACTAACTCTATTATAAGCATATCTTCTATCAGCAGATTTCTAATTTATTTATTTCTAATTACATGATAATATGCAACATTTGCTGTTAGGCTCTGTCGGTCTGGGCCAAATGGATTTTCTTAACTATAGACAGACAAAGGAGAGGAATTGGAGAACTTGTCATTTGTTTATCGAGCTCTGAAAACAATTTCAGCATGCTGAACAGAGTTCCTTTGGAAAATTAATTTTAAATGGGAAAGGCATTCTGCCTTTGGTTACACGGTTGATTATTTTTAAATGTATATGGCATTGCTGCCATTCACAATAATTACCTGTCAAAGATTTCTGCCTTACCCTCTGTTCCATTTTTGTCATCAAGATGTACCTATTGCTATTTTTAACATAATATGCCTATCTGTATATATGTATACAAGACATGCAATCAGGAAATACTGTATTGACTAAAGAGCTTTCTACATGGGCAAATTTATCTGTGTTAATATCAAATGATGTCACATTTTATTTACAGGGATAATAGGACATGGATGGATGCCTGTTTCAGTAAAAAGGACATTATGTTTCAATGTGGTTATTGGTGGTGAAGATGTTAATGGGTAGCTTAACAAGGGAAATTTTACATGACTCAAGAAAAGTACGTGACATGAGGAAAAGTTAATTTCAGCCTTGCCTCATTAATCAGATCTGCCACCAACTAAAAATTATCACCTAAGTATATTGTGCTTTCTGCTGTGTGGTACTGATGACAAGACTGACTTACAAAACAAAAGCGTCTGGGCTTGGTGCTAGGAGGAGGGGGGAATAGAAAGTACAGGAATGAGTGTGTTTAAAGCTGACCTTTTGGAAGAATTGTCCAAGGCACCTTGAGGTAGTACCTGTCGTTGCTAATGGAGACTGTGGATTCAGGACTGTTTAACCAGTCTTGCATGTGAACTGCTGGAAACTGAAATTAACTACAATTGTTTGTACGTGCAAGCCTTCACATTAAAGTCTACAAAACGGAAGCAATGCCAGGCAGGAGCTGGGTCTATGTAAAGCAAATTCTCCAGTGTGCAAATGTAGTATGGGGTATGTAGCTGCATTATGTCTTCAAAGCCTTTACAGGTACAGATGTTACAAAAGGCTTTGCTCTAACTCGAAAGGGACGAAGTTGCTGTGGCGATATTGATATTGATGGAACAATTTACATACAGCACTTTCATATGCATGATTTCAATTGTTCTTTCCTCAAAATGAGAAGGGAAATATTATTACTCACAATTTATAAATGGGGAACTGATTTCATAGACTGTATGTTACACTCCTTAAATCACATGGCTGGTATTTGCATACGTGAATTCAACTATTTGGACTCTAAAAACCCTACTCTTTTCAGGGGACAGCTTTCAAACAACTTTACTGATGCATAATTTTCATATAATAAAATTCCTACATTCTAAATGTATAGTCCAATGAGTTTTGGCAAATATATGCATAATATAACCACTACCAAAATCAATATTTAGAACATTTCCATCAACTCAAAAAGCTTTCTCAGTCTCTCTGCAGGCAGTCCCCCCACAAGCCTTGACCTCAACCAATCTATGATCTGCTTTCTGTCCCTAAACGTATGCCTTGTAGACTGTCATATGAATGGTACTACATAGAAGTAGTGTTTTATAGCTTCTTTTGCTCAGTACAATGTTTATGGGGATTCATCTATGCTGTGGCATGTATCAATGCTCATTTATTTTTTATTACTGTGGATTCATTTTTTTATATATTTGTCCATGAACCAGCTTGTAGACTTTTGGGTTGTTTTGAATTTTGGGCTATTATGAATAATGCTATTATGAACACTGATATGCATGTGTTTGTGTGGACATATATTTTCATTTGTCTTGGGTAAATTTCCAGAACTTTTGGAACATATGTTAGGAGTGTAGAACTTACATCCCTGATGTTTAAATCATTCTTTTTATCTAATATTATCTTTAAAATTTTAAAGATATAAACTTCCCTGTAAACAGAGCTGAAGCTGTCTCTCTTACGTTTTGACAACATATATATTTATTTCCATTTGATTTGACTTATTTTCTAATGTCCCAAGTGAAATCTTTAATTATGTAATTTCCAAATATTTGGGATTTTTTTTCCTGATATCATTTTTTTTATCGAGTTGCAATTTGTTTCTTTTGTGGTCAGATAACATACTCTGTATTATTGAAATCATTTTACATTTAATGATACTTTTCTGTCCCTGTATATGATCTCACAAGGTTAAGGTTACATTGCACTTGCAAATGATGTGCATTTGGTTGGTTGAGTATAGTATCCTACAAAGGTTACTTAGATCAAGTTTGTCGAGCTTGAACATTGTTCTATACTCTTACAGATTTTTCATCAACTTGATCTATTAATGGCTGAGAGCAGAGTGTTGAAACCTCAAACTGTAATTATGTATTATCTATTTCTCCTTTCAAGTCTGTTAGATTTTGCTTCATATGTGTTGAAGCTCTGTTTTGGTGTGCATACATTTTGAGGATTATTATGATTTTTGATGAATTGATCCTTTATCATTATGAATCATTCCAATGTAAACTAATACCTAGTATCTTATAAACTATCC
The DNA here is from genome assembly GCA_031878705.1 of Tapirus indicus. Taxonomy (NCBI): domain Eukaryota; kingdom Metazoa; phylum Chordata; class Mammalia; order Perissodactyla; family Tapiridae; genus Tapirus; species Tapirus indicus. Next base: position 21,474,180 of record CM062927.1, on the reverse strand, counting down.
CTACCTCATTTCTTGTTCTGAAGTTCAGTTTTACTGACATCCACTTGACCTTCCTTCTGATTAGTGTTTTCACAGTTTATCTTTCCCTATACTTTTATGTTTCACAACTTTTAACATACCTGTGTCTTTATATCTAGTTAATGTCTTATAGACAGTATATATTTGGGCTTTACTTTATTATCTAATTATTTGCATAATTTCTATCTTTTAACACATGGTTCAGCTTTATAACCCCTAGCAATTTGTGGTTATTTAAATGTAAATTAATTTAAATTCAATAAAATTAAACATTCAGAAGAGAAAATCTAGGTGACTTTGGGCTTGGCAATGAGTATTTAGATATAACATCAAAAACACAACCCAGAAAAGAAAATATTGATAAATTAGACTTCATTACAATTAAAAACTTCTGCTCTGTGCAAGACACTGTTCAGAGAATGAAAAGACAAACAACAGACTTGGAGAAAATATTTGTAGAACGTCTCTCTGCTAAAGGACTTGTATCCAAAATATACATATATACAAAGAACTCCTAAAACTCAAGCAACTCAATTAAAAGGTGAGCAAAAGATCTGAACAGACACTTCACCAAAGAAGATGTACAGATCATACACATAAGAAAAGATTTTCAGCATCACATGTTATCAGGGAATTGCAAATTAAAACAAAATAGAGATACCACTACAAAATTACAATGGCTCAAATCCAAAACATTGACAACACTAAATGCTAGCAAGGATGTGAAGCAACAGTAACTCCCACTCTTTGTTGGTGGGAATGCAAAAACGTGATGCTGCCATTTTGAAAGAGAGTTTGGCAGCTTCTTACAAAGCTAATCCCAGTCTGACCATACAATCTAGCAATCATGTTCCAAATTAGTTGAAAACTTATATCTATACAAAAACCTGCACACAAATGTTTATAGAAGCTTTATTAATAATTATCAAATATTGGAAGCAACCAAGATGTCATGCACTGGGTGAATGGGTAAACAAACTGTGGTACATTCATACAAGAGAATATTATTCAGCAATAAAAGGAAACAAGTTATCAAGCCACAAAATATAGGGAGGAATCTTAAATGCACGTTGCAAAGTAAAAGAGGCCAGTCTGACAGGGCTACATACTGAATGATTCCAAATACCTGACATTTTGGAAAAGGCAAAGTTATAGAGACAATAAAAAGAGCAGTGGTTGTCATGAGCTGGGGGTTCGAGTGGGGGTGACTAAGTGGAGCACTGGGGATTTTTAGGGCAGTGAGATTATTCTGTATGATACTGTTATGGTGGATACGTGACATTATGCATTTGTCAAAACCTATAGAACTGCACAACACAAAGTGAACCCTAATGTAAACGATGGACTTTACTTAAGTATATATCAATATCGGTTCATCACTTATAGCCAGTAGACCACACCATTGAAAGACGGTAATGATAGGGGAACATGTGGGCAGGGGGAGAAGGAAGATGTGGACGCTCTCTCCTCTTTCTGTTCCATTTTTCTGAAACTTATCTGTTTAAGAAGTAAATTCTATTAAACAAAATTAGTTCCTCTGTCACACTAGCCACAATTCAAGCATTCAATAGCCATACTGTATTGGACAGTGCAGATATAAAACATTCTAATCATCACAGAAAGTTCTAGTTGACCACACTGTTAGGTGATTTGCATTTAATGTATTTAGCAACATTGTTGGTTTCAATCTTCCTTTCAGTTAGCTGTTTCTATTTTCCCTTCTGTTCCTTGTTTCTTTTTTCTCTTTCCTTGTCTGTTTTTGTTTCTTTGAGCATACTTGTATTTCATCTTGTTTCCATTCTTTGTTAATTGGTTATTATTTTTGTCTTTTTTAGGGGCTCCTCTACAGTTTGCAATATATGTATCTAACTTTTCACAGTCTACTTTCAGATAATAGTATATCATTTAACATATAATGTACAAAACTTACAATCCTATACTTCTATTGCACCTACCTTCATTTGTTCTATTGCTGTTGTGCATTTTACTTTTTTATAGGTTATAAATTCCATGATACAATCTTATTAGTTTTGCTTTAAGCAAAAATTTATATTTTTTCCAGTAATGTTACTTTACTGTTTGATTACCCTCCAGGGAAGAAGCACAGTGCACAATTGCAAAATAGGTTTGTGTCCAAGGGGGCAAGGACTGACTATGTGGACTTTATCAGTTTTGTTCTGATAGGAACAATGTCTTATGCATTTTTGTATATCAGCGTAATACTTTGGAATCATATAATGGTGATGGCTGCACAATTTTGTGAATATACTGAAAACCACTGTGTTGTATACTTTAAAGGGAATGAATTTTATATGTGAATTAAATCTGAATAATCATTTAAAAAAATTCCTGCTGGACCTGGCCTCATGGCCGAGTGGTTAAAGTTCCACGCACTCTGCTTCGGCAGCCATGCTGTGATGGTGACCCACATACAGAATAAAAGAGGAAGACTGGCACAGATGTTAGGTCAGAGCTAATCTTCCTCCAGCAAAAAAAGAGGAGGATTGGCAATGGATGTTAGCTCAGGGCGAACCTCCCTAAGGAAAAAAAAATTCCCGCAACATTTTATGCTGTAAATTATCTTTTAATTATATTTTAAAGATAATTTTTTAAATGAGGAAAAATGATTTCATATTTACCCACATCCATTTGTGGTGCTTTCGATTCCTACTTCCAGCTTCAGTAATCTTTCTGGATTATTTTTTCATATTCTTCCACATTCCCATGGCATTCCTTTGCCTTTTTAAAGTCTCTTGGCAAAACATTCTCTCAGCTTTGTTTTCCTGAAAAATTGTTTGTTTTGCCTTCAATTTTAAAGAAAAATTTAATGAAGTATAGAATTCTAGCAGCACATTATTTTTCCTCTGGTATTTTATATGTCCATTGTCTTCTGTTACTATTTCTTCACATTCACTCATCTCTTCTCCTGCAATGTTTAATATGCAAAATCCACTTAAAGAAGTTTTCATCTTACGTATTGTATTTTTCATTTCTAGAAATTCCTGTTTGTATCTTCCATTTCTTCCCTTTTTATGTTTATGTTTTCCTTTTAATCATTGGGTATATTCTCAATTGTTTTAAAATCTGTGTCTTCCAAATATATCATGCCTGTCAATTCTGTGTCTTTTTCTACCGACTAATTTTGCTCCTGGTTATTGGTCATATTTTCCTCCTCTTCAGATGTCTTATAATGCTCTGTTGAACTATCATATTTACCAAAATATTCTCCATTTCCAATGTTCTTAATTCTTATTTCTAAATTTAGGATTCCACTTAGATTATTTCCCCACATTCTGAGAACTTCCTTTACTAATTTTTTTTAAATGTAAGTCTCTTGGTAAAAAGTACACTCAGGGGCCCAGCCTGGTGGCTTAGTGGTTAAGTTCACACACTCTGCTTTGGCAGCCTGGGGTTCACAGATTCAGATCCCAGGGATGGACCTAAAACACCACTCATCAAGATATGCTATGGTGGTGACCCACATACAAAACAGAGGAAGACTGGCACAAATATTAGCCCAGGGACCATCTTTCTCAAGCAAAAAGGGGAAGATTGGTAACAGATGTTAGCTCAGGGCCAATCTTCCTCACTGAAAAAAAAAAAAGTACACTCAGCTTTTGTTTGCCTGAAAAACTGAGCTCATCTGGATATTGTGAAAATTATGTTTCTTAATGCTGGATTTTGTTGTCTTTCTTTAAAGAGTTTTTAAATTTTTTTCTGCTATACAGTAAATTTACATGTGGACCAGCTCAATCCTTTTAAAACTTGTTTTTAAACTTTGTTAGACTGTGTAGAATAGCCTTGGTTCTGTTGCAAGCTTTCCTCTACTTCTCAGGAAAGAGCTTCCATGGTCTCTACTGAGTACTCGGGGAGTTCGGGGAGTTTAAGAGGCTTCTCTATTCTGACCACATCAGAACTGAAATGTCTCCCAGTCTTTTGTGATATCTGAGAATTGTTCACTTTCTAGCTCCCCAGTAATTCTTTTTCTGGCCTTATTGTGCAAAAAAAGCAACAACAACAAAAAATTACCTCTCTTTAACATCCAGCTCAAATGAAACCCTTTAGAAACTTCCCAGAAGTAGAGCTAGAGTCTATGGAACGTGAAAACTATACCATCTGGGTCCCTCTCTAAATTGCAAAGTAAATTTGGGTAAAGAAGTGAGTATGATTTTCAGGATGAGAAAAAAAGTCACTACAGCTAAAAGCATAATAAAGTGACAAATACTGCTGACATCACAAAATCCACAAAATGGAATAATATATAAATTACATAGATGGAGAGCTTCTATAATTTTACTTACTATTTGGTCTCTGTACTCTTTGGTCATCTCATCATATAACACACTTTTTGATAGCCTTAGTGACATATAATTCACATGCCATATCCATTTAATATGTACAATTCAATGGTTTTTATTATGTTTACAAAGCTGTGCAACCATTCCCATAATCGATTTCAGAATATTTTCATCACCCCCACCCCCGCAAACAATCCCACACCCATTAGCAATCACTTCTCATTGCTCCCCCATTCTTCCACCCACAGGCAACCATTACTATACTTTCTGTCTCTATAGATTTGCCTATTCTGGTTATTTCATATAAACGGAACCCTCTATTATGTGGTCTTTTGTGACTACCTTCTTTCGCTTAATATAACGTTTTCAAGATTCATCTATGTTGTAGCCTGTACCAGTACTTCATTCTTTTATTGCCAAAGAATATTCCATTGTACAATTACACCACATTTCATTTATCTATTCATCTGTTGATGGATTTCTTGGGTTGTTTCTACTTTTTGGCTGTTACAAATAATACTGCTATTAATATTTATGTACAAGCTTGTGTGTAAATATGTGTTTTCATATCTCTTGGGTATACACCTAGGAGTGGAATTACTGAATCCTATGATAACTCTATATTTAACTTTTTAAAGAAACTTCTAGACTGTTTTCCAAAGTTGATGTATCATTTTACATTCCCACAGTGTATGAAAGTTCTGATTTCTTTACATCCTTACAAAAATTTGTGATTATCTATCTTTTTGATTATAACCATAGTGAGTATGAAGTGGTATCTCATCATCGTTTTGATTTGCATTTCCCTAATGAGTAATGATGTTGAGCATCTTTTCATGTGCTTAGTAACCACTTGTATATCTTACTTGGAAATATGTTTATTCAGATAAACATATTTAATATTCTTTTATGTGGAGGAATTAGACATTACCACTTCTCTCCTCTAGCATTTCTTATCTGTTTTTTTTTATTTTTATTGATACTCAGGAAGCGTAAAACATGAAACTACAAACACAAACTTTTTGCTGCATACAATATTGCTACAGGTTTGCACTCTACAAATCCAGGGTACTAAGAAATTGTATGACATGTGATTTATATTAGATTATCTGTTTATCATTCTATATATTTACTTCTTGATGAATAATTAATATACTCCTGATAGGAGAGAGGTTCCATTTAACTAGGTATCGATAAGGACTAACTTTTCTGCTTACTATTTTGCATTATGATGTTTTGAATAATTTAATGTTACATAGATTAGCTTCTGGATCCACACATTTCAATTTTTCTTTCTCCTCCAATGCCCACGTAGTTTGAGTGCTAGGATTCCTCAGATATGTTTGTATTAGGATCTGACATCTATCCCTGTCCCTTTGTGGTGTAACATCAGGCGAGTCAGCAAAGCGTTTCAGGAGTATTCATGGAAGCTGTTCCCATATTGGAAGGCCCAAACTAACTAAATTATATTCTGACATGAAGGTAAATCACATAACTATATTTTATTTAAATATAAATTAAATATATTCTCAATTCAGTTTCCCCTTAGCTGGATAACAACAGTGCCCACAGCTACTCTAATGCCACCTGATGTGAGATAAATAAAGTGTGACGCAGGGCAAGTCAGAATAGAAAGAAAACTGGTTTTAATCAATTGTGGTCAAAATATTTTCATTTTGAAAATTTTGCACAACTATATGACCATGTGATAATATTGCACAAACATACTGGCATAGATACTATACCATAATATGGACATCTCCCATGAGTCCCAGCACTGGAAGTATGTGGGCAGCAAGGGATCCAGTCTATATGGAGAACCTATTAAACACTAGGATTTTTTTTCTTTGCTTTTGACCCCCAGCAATGGATCCAGTTCCTAAAATATTATGGATGCCCAAATATAGAATTTGGTTTGGTTAATTTAAGAACTCAAAGATAAGGGCCTAGTGTTGACAGAAAGCTGGACAGAAACAATATTGTTCCCAGTGAATTTTTTTTTTATCATTATCAGGAAGAAAGTGCAAAAATTATATTCCACTTAATACTTAGTATGTGCCAACCAAATTATTAGGTGTTTTTACATGCACAGTCATATTTGACCTCACAACTTTCTGAATGTTGTTATTATTGCTATTTAAATCATCATTATTTTACTCTTTCAACTGGGTAATGAGGAAAATGGCAGGCAACGAGGTGAAACGATTTGCTCAGTGCTACCTAGTTAGCGTGCCATGGAGCAAGAATCATGAACACTTCTTCCTTAAGAGCCTACAGTCATAGGAGGATGCAGTGAAAACCTGTTTTTTGTTGTTGTTGTTGTTTGTTTTCGATGGCAAAATATAAGAAACATACAAAAAAGTGAGTAAAACTACCTGCAGTTTAAGAAATAATGATAATGAGAAATTCCATGTAACTACCATTCAAGTTAATAAATCAATGATTGTTAGCATCACGGAGCTCTCCTCCGCCATTTACTCTTAACCAACAGTAGCCTCGTCACTTTCCTGTAAAAGTAACCCCCCCATGACTTTTGTGATAACCATTTCTTTATTTTCTTTATAGTTTTACCAACATACTATATTGGATTTATATCTATAAATAATATAAAGCATATTGATTTAAAGTTTTTTTATACTTTGTGCTTTCCTTCTTTTGCCCAATCTAATGTAAATGAGATTATTCCTTTGTTATAAGTAGTTAGATTTAGTTATTTTTATTGTTATATAAATATACCAAATTTTATATGAATATACGAAAATGTTTTCATACATTCTCCTGTGAGTAACTTTTTTGTCCTGGATTTTGGCCTTTACAGAAAAGTGTTCATGGACGTGTATGCTGTTGTGCACATGCAAGGGTTTTTCTAAGGGACATTTGTAGGAATGATGAGTCCTGGGTGACCCATCACAGTAACATCTTCAGTGTTACTAGATCATGCCAAATTCTTCCAATGGTTTTGAGTGATGACAACTGTTTTTTCTTCCTCCCTCTCTTCCTTTCCTTCCTTCCTTTTTTCTTCCTTCTCCACAGGACTCATTTTCCCACTACCATTTTTTATCATGCACGACCAATTATTTGAGGACTTCCTCTTCTTCACAGTGTGCTCTTTGTCAGTTAGCGTGCCCCACTCCCAGTGGGTGGATTCTAGAAACCAACAATTTGACTATTTCTTCCTGTTTTCCCTTTTCAGATTGGAAGTGATGTGGAGCTTTTGTCTTTTGGATTGCAAGTCAAAAGCATATGGACCTATGGATGTTGGCAGACCTCCTCTCCACCACGTGGAGAGGACCTTTATGCAGTAGAAGAAGATGAGCTAACGGAAGCATAAACAAAGAGAGAAAAAGAGATGGGTAGAGACAGATCTGAGTCCTCAAGTCTAGTCCTTGATATCCTATTATGTCCAGTTTTTACTTTGTATCTAGAAAGTTCAAAGCAGTCTTGAAATAACTGTTAGCCCACAGAAACACCCAGAAGGCTTGGTGACATTGTGGTATAAATTGCAGAACTTCACTACATAATCCTGTTACTGCGCCGGGTTCATTTTTGCCTGCCGCCCAGAAAGCCAAACGCTGAGATGATGAGATTGCAGCAGAGAGAGAGTTTAATCACAAGGCAGCCAAGTGAGGAAACGCAAGAATGAATCTCAAATCTGCTTCCCCGAAAACGGGGCTCAGGGATATTTATGGGGTAGGGAGCAAGGTGGTCTGAAATGATTGGAGGTGAGAAGAGATGAGGTAATTGATGATCTGCACAAGCGTAGTCAGGCTTCAAGCCTCTTCCTAGGACGCATGTCCACAGAATGGCGGCTCCTGAAAAAATAGCTCAAAAATCCATTACCATGGTGACCCAGGCCCCAGGGAGATGTTGTCTATAGGAACCTAGTGGGAGTCAGATAGCATATTGCCCAGACAGCACAATTAACAGTGGGTAAGTTTATCATGCAAATTTAAGTCCTCACCTTCCATTCTGACAAGTTTCTAGGTTAGGCCTTCCCCACCTTTCTTCCTGCTACAGGGAAGAAGATACCTTTAAGAATGGAGGTTTCCTTTGCAAATGTAAATGTCTCTTACAAAGGGTAACCAGAACTAAGGATGGGCTTAGCAAGGAACCCCTGATATCTGGAAATATCTATGGTGATGGCCTGCTCTGGGGGCAGGCATCCCACCCCAAACTCTTTTGATCAGTTACTGGCGGTGGGGGTCAAAGTGTCTCTCCAGCAGGCAGAGACATATTTTGGGGTGGCCACTTCCAATCCCCCCATTACTAGCTGCTTAATCATCAAATGGCTGTTTGCCAGTTTCAATTCAAGAAACTCTGAGGCGAGTTGATAGGAAAGAAATACATTCAGAGTGGAAATGTTAGCTCTTCTAGAAGTTTCCAATAAACATTCTTATGCGAATGTGAGTTACATTTCTGACACTTGAAACAAACAGACAAAAAATTCTAATACATACAGCATCAAATACATTGCATGCATGCAACCAGATTGATATGTGTTTTTCTTAAATATTTATCATATGTTTCCATGAGACCAAAAGCATTCTCTGTGAGATTAAAACTGGGCAGATCAGAAGATTTTGAGAGCAACGTTTCTCTTGGAAATTCCTTGAATGATACTCAAAAGAGACCTAGGGGCAATTTCATACCTCACAAATTACCACGAGGGAGGCTAAATGGATAGCCCGTACTCTACAGTATGATTGGGAGTGGTTAATAGTTTACATGGAAACAACATAATTTAGAACATTGGGCAACATTCTAGGCATCAAACAGCAGGGATGATAGTGACAATCTGGACCATCTCCAAAAAACAATAATTAGAACAATGAGGACACACACACAGACACCATTTGAGAAATAGTTGGTAGAACCGAGGATGGGTGTTCTAGAAAATATCTAGGAAGGGGGTGATTTCCTAATATATGAAGGCTAGGGAAGGGACAATGTATAATGTAATTGGGTACACTAGAACCAGTACATAGAGGAAACAGGTAGATTCTGGATCCTTATCATTGCTTGAGCCTGCACTATTGCAAGGTTTCCATGACGCCATCTTTAACATAGTCTTTAATGTGATTCTTAAACATACAATGAATATACATACTTCTTAACTTGCTCCTTAAACGTGCAATGAATAGGGTCATGCAAATATAGTGGCAGCCTCACACAGGACACAAACTCTACCCGGTATAAACCTTGGCTCTCCTAAACTGTTTGACTCGGCACACGTTTTTTTAAACCTCTCTCTACCTCAGTTTCTTCAGATGATTTTTGCAATAATTGAGTTACTACAAATGAGATTCTTATGAAAATGCCCGTCATATATTAAGTGCTCAATAAATATTATTTCTTCTTCTTCCACCTTCTTCTCCTCTTCTTCTTCCTATTAGTATTATTATTACTATCATTTCACTCTCCTGTTTTAAACTTTTTAGAGTCATCTATTCACCTATATAGCCTTTATACATCATCCTTGTTATATGACTTCTGACTCTCTCTCTAGCCAAATCTTTTCCTCTCCTTTCCCTCTCTTATTTTATACTTAATTGTCCTACACCACTGGCAGTTATCCTGAAATCCTTTGTTGTCCCATGCAAGCAAATTTTTGCACGTGTTGTGTTGTTCCCCCTTTATTGTTCTCCATTCTGCTGACACTGATTAGCCATTACTTTTTCTATTAAATCTCCAAGGCAAAAATGAATCCCACCATCAACTGGGCTAAATCTGTAACTGATATAAAATTCTAATATTGGATATATTACAATGTATGATCTTTGGTGGGTTTTATGTCTTTTCCAAGAGTATAATGCAAGCCCTTAAAAGAAAGGAACCACATCTCTGTTAGCTAGCACAGTGTCTGACCCATGGTTGCACGCACTAAATGCAATGCTTGTTGAACTGATTAAAGCTCCATTAAAAAAAAAAAAAAAAGCTGTATCACAAATAGAAGTTTACATCATTAGAATAGATCCTTTCTATCCTTCATTCTAAAGTCAGAGGTCACCACAGTCCATCCCTATCACCCATCCAAGGTAATTTATCCCATCATATTCATCTCTATTTCGGACACAGTTTCTTCCATCATACTTAGATCTCTTTGAAACTATTACACTAATATATTTGTTTACTTGGCTGAGGATTGACTGTTTTTAATTGTTTTGTTTTTGTCTTTCTACATCATTGTAAGCTACACACAGAGCAGGAAATATTTTAAGTATATCCCCCATTCCTTAGTTGGGTCTGGCTCATATTAGACATTCAATGAACAGTTGTAGAATTTAAAATTGAATATTGATTTTCATAGTCAAGCACAGACTGAACTACTTGTCAAGGATATCTTAGAAATTAATTCAGCAGTAGAGTGGGCATTTGAGTTATATCTTCCCCAATTCTAAAATTTTGCTTCGGTGCATCTGGGAATCACCCCTACTGAATCCTAGCAGCACAGAATGTGTGAGAAGACCACACCGAAATTTGTACTACCCCCACTCAGCCAATCCTACTGCTGCCCCAACACATTTCCCTTCTGCCAATTACAGGACTCATCTGTTCTCTTTGCCATTTAGTTATTGAGCTTTTCTTGGCCAGGCATGCCTCCCAGGGCCAGCCCAGGCATTAAGCTGACTGCCTGGCCTTCATTAGCTGCGTCTAATCCATTCCCCAGGAAACACCCCCAGGCCATAAAATGCATCTGTGTGTTGTTTTTATTAGGTCATCTGATTGAGCAGATGCTGATGGCTCTAGAAAAGGAGTGTTTCCCCCTGCCAACCTTAATTTGTTCTATTTAAGTTGCAGGCAGGGATCATCAATAGTGCTATTTCTATGTTTTAACATGCCATTTCAGACCGCATAGTTATTTCTGTATTATAGAATCTTAGTGCAGAGCAATTTCTGAGAGTCACCTGATAACTCTTCTTTCACATGTCTGGTTCAGAGATTCCATAGCATGAAAGTGATGTCCTCAGACCTACGTCCTCCTCCCCTGTCCTCCCTAGACCTTTTCCAAATGGGGATTTCTGCACCTATGTTATTGTTGGGTCACCAACAGGCACCCTTCCTCAAATGATTCTCCAACTGCAACATAAGCGGGCTTAGGATTTCTGATAGCAAAAGACCTGTCTATCCACAGAAGCACATAATTCCAGAATTAAAAGGGAAAAGAGACTTTTTGCACTGCAACACCCTTAGGAGGCTTTAATTCCTTCTAATATTTCCCAAATACAGGTGACTAATCTCCTCTTGAATGACTCCACTGATCTCCCTCTTTTAAGGCTGCTATTCCCTTTTATTTTTTTTTGGTAGGAAAGAAGTTTAAGGGCAAAGGCATTCAATTGTCGGAGTTTTCTTTTTGTATACTGAGACAAAATCTGCCTCCCTTTAACTTCCACTTTCCTGCTTCACCTGGCATCTGAGAATATGCACATCATTGTCCTTTCAACAATGATAAACAGCTACCCTCACCCCAAATCCTGTTCACTTCTTTTCTTACTTATTTCCTACTTATTTTCCCCTTAGAGATGGAGATCAGATTACTCATAAGTCCATACAGACATGAAGAGCACTATTTGTGAGTGAGAAGTCCTTCCAGTGAAATAGTAGCTATGTCTAAGGACACAGTGTAGGTTAAAATAATGATGATTGATTTGAAGAAGCTGTGGAATTCTTTCTTTTATTGACATAATGTCAGAAGACAAGAATGCCCGCCACATCCTCAACTGGGCCAGACTCCTTCTCTAAAACTCTTGATGTTACAAGGCTCCGGGCTTATTTTTCACTCCATTTCCCTTTCCCAAAGTTCATCAGAAATAGGCAAGAGGTGACTGACATTCAAAGCGACACCAAGGGAGCACCGAGTAGAGAAGAAAAGCAGCCAACCCAAATGCACCTCCTATTTCATCCTCGCAGAGAGGGGGTCAATGGCCCCAGATCCTCTAACCAGCTGGCTTTTTCTAGAAGATAAAATCTTCCTCAGAATGTAGGCCTTCACAGAGCTGCATTAGTTCTTTCAGGCCAGTCAGTCTTGTACTGCATTAGCGCTTTGTTAATTGGTATCCTAGTGGCTTGAGAAAGTCATATAAATCCAGTGAAATCTGTGTGCAGTCAGCTCGCCTAGGAAAAAAAATTCAATGCGTCGTGGCTCAAAGCCCCGGAGGATCGATAGGAGTTATCTGGGCAGAGATTTCATTGTATTTATATTACACACCTTGCCTCCTTCAAGCTGTTGCCTGGTTTTCTTGATCTGACATGTGGGACGGAGGACAAAGCCAAGGTCAAAAACCAGGAGCTAAGCTGCAGGCCAGAGGCATTTTGCTTCTCCGTGACTCGTATGCCCAGACATCAGGAAGACTCTCAGATGGTTCTGAATCACTGACTCAATCTCAATACTATTTAGAAAGAGAAAATGCTATTTTTGTCAAGGTTGTGTGGCAGCCCATCTAGCAAGAAACACACTCTTTATATGACATGGTCTTTCTTTTATTATTTTAGCCTGCAATATGGCGTTCCACAATCAGGTCAGATCAATTCATATTGGTTCTCAATTTCCTATCCAAACTCTTGTAGGATATGACAAGCAATGACTGTGGGAAGGAGAAAAATAAGAAGTGAAAGAAGTAACTTTAGTAAAAAAGACTCAGTGTATTAAAGCATATACATAAAAATGGGTAGTAATAAAATGCAAAAGTCAAATGGGCAGAATGGGGGAGAAGAGCTAAGTATTGATATTTAAGCTTATGGCAGAAATCAGCCTCAGATTGGCAGAGTCTTTAATGATATTTAAGCTTTCAGGATGTTTAATAGTGATAATTTTCTCCTGCGGGTACGGTCTTTTTGCAGTGTTGCAAACAGACAGAAAAGATTCATTGTAACATTTAAGTAAGGATAGGATATGTTTTTATTTTACTTCAAAAACCTCATTTTCTTACATTTGTCTCCTCCTCTAAGACCTGTAATGACTTCCATTCGTTATGGCTCTACTGTCCAATACAGTAGTCACAAGCCACGTGTGGCTAATGAGCACCAGAAATGTACTTAGTGAGACCGGAGAACTGAATTTAGCATCATAAATCTAGATGAGCTGTAAGTGTAAAACACACACTGGATGTCAAAGATTTAGTATGAAAAAGAATATAAATATCACCAAATCATGTTTTATATAGATCACAAGTGGAAAGGATATTATATTGGATATATCGAGTTAGGGAAAATATACTATTAAATTAATTTTACCTATTTCTTTTGTTTTCTAAATGTGGCTACTAAAAAATTTAAAATTAAATGTGTGGCTTGCATTACATTTCTGTTGTACGGTGCTGCTCTAAAGCATCAAGTTTAAAGTTTCATCTGATTTTTAAAGTCCTCCAAGACTAGGTACACTCTTAAACTACCATTCATTCATTTATCCACTCATACAACACTTAAATGAGCATCCACTCCATTCCAGACCCTGGGACAGTTTCTGGAATTTAGAGAAGAGGTGCAGGCTGGAGATCTACATTTTGAAGCTATCAGCTTATACAATTAAAATCATGGTGATAACTCATAGAACCCAGGGAAAATGAATAGCAAATAAGGAAGAGAAATTACACTTCAAAACTCTAGAAAATAATACAAAATTAATGAGGACAAAAGAGGAAGAGGAGTCTCTGAAAGAAGATGAGAAGAATGCCAAGATCTTTAGGTGGAGAACAAAGGGAGAACTAAGCCAAATCTGGAAGCTGGAGTTTTGAAATAATTAGGGAGAAGATTCAGTAAGTTTACAGAGGGTAGAATGCACTGTGGTCTCAATCAATATTTACCTTGGAATCCATGATGATGTCATTGAGAAAAAATTGGTATTATTTGGAGAAACCCAATCAGCACGATTTATAGAGCATATTCTTTGGTTGGTCCAATGTCTGAGACAATAGAGACTAACAAGCATCATGTTTAAGATTTTTCAGTTTAGCCCAGAAGATGGATGAGCACTGAGACAGCTATAGTTAGCATGAGGCTGGCATAGCTCCTTGGATAAGAATGCAATCACACAAAGGAAGGACCACCCCCACTGGGAACTCAGAGGAAGTGTTTTTGGGTACAAATGATGCATGTCTTAAAGAATGGCCATGATTTCAATAGGCTGAGATGGAAGCACAGAACTCTTCCAATCCATGGGACACATGGATGCATGTGGAATTTAGCTGTAGGCTGACAACAAATCCAGCAAGGTCTTGAATGTCCTGCAAAGGAATTTGGTCAGAACTTGGACAGAGTATGAGGAATAATCTAACAGGTGAGAAAATGAAACCTAAAAAGGGTTGAAATAAACTTCAGCTAATAAGACTTCCTTCTGGTCACTGCAAACACCGCTGTAAACATTCCAGATTCAGAGTCAGTTTTCAAAGGAAAAATGAGAATAAAAAACAAAGTGTGGATGTGCAGAATCTGCTTAACTAAATGTCTTTGGCTGAAGGAAAATAAAAGTTTGTTAATAGACAGACTTTTACTAGGAACACAGATGGTTATTTAAGGGAGTCACTTGGAAAATTTGAATATGAAACGCCTCCCAGAAGCTTGGTCTCAGCACCGTGCAGACTGATTTACCAACCTGTACAGCAAAACTTTGAGGAAAGAAGTAGCCATTTCAGAGTCCTTAATGGGGATGTAAAGGCTGTGATTATTAGGAAGTGTTAAAAGCACTGGCTGGCAGCATAGATAAACAAGAATCAGAGCCACCACCAGTAACCAGGGGAAACTGATGTTTGTTAGTATTCTGGGAGATGTTAAATCCACAGAAAATAGAAGTCTTAACTGACTCTTTCAGGCAGCTAAGCAGTAACTTCAGTCCCCCAATTGGGGCACATAGGGGAGGATCACCAACATTTACTGAGCTCCTTCTGTGAGCCTGGCGTTTTCAAGTGGGTTAAGTCATTTAATCTCATGAAGTAGATTTACTAAAGCGTTCTGCAGATCCAGAAACTGACTGTCAGGGCTGTAGACCTAGGAAGAATTTGAACCTAATCCTGAAACGGTTCCCAAATCCTTGCCCCAGGAGTGTGTCAACGCCAATTCATTTTATTTTCTCTTTCCTATGAAGAGCTAGAGGAAAAGATGGACAGATAGATTTACAATTTATTAAGCACCAATCATATGCAAAGTATTGGTCTAGTTTCGCTAATATACATAATTCGCTTAATCCACACAATAGATTTAATTGATGTACAAGATTGGCTCTTTGCCTTACGCCATCCTTCTATCTAACAATTTTTGAGGATCAGAAAGAATGAATTCAGGAATGATTGAGTTAATTGGGATTTTGCTTCCTTTGGATGCTCTGTAATAAAATCAGACCAGGAAGTAGACTAATGTTCATTAAACATAGTTTTCCCACCACTGCTACACTTTAGAATCAGCTGGGGATCTTTTTAAATAGCTCTAATGTTAAGACCCTACCCTGAGAGATAATCATTTGATTGGCCCCGGGTGAGGAGGGCACACTGATGTTATTCAAAATCTCCCCTGTTGGTTGTGGGGTGCAGCCGGAGTAACTCGATAATGCCAGAGTTATTCTTTTTCAAAAAGTGGAGGTGGTCAAAATCACATTAATAGTGTGTAATTATTGTAATTACACTGTAAACTCTCTTTTTCCTTCCATCATTTTCCTTTGAGGCAAGAGAGACAGCAGGCATTTTTAACATAGTATTTCTTCTTTTTGTCTAAAACCTCTTCAGGTGCACACAAAATGAAATATTGGAGTGAGGGAGAGAGTAGACCCTGCACAGGGCAAACAGACCCTACAGCATTATTTTCTACTGAGTTTAGGAGGAACAAGAAGCAAGATGTTTGCCTTCTGTTGCCCCCAGAGCATTTCATTCCAGAGATCATTGAGCCTCTTCTCTTTTTTCCTCCACATTTCTATTGTTCTTCATACCTCAAGTAGTGGTTCTCAAACTTTAACAGGCTTAAGAATAACCAAGAGGGCTTGAGAAAACACAGTTGTTGGGTCCCACCCTGGAATTTCTGATTTAGGTAGTGTGGGGTGGGGCCCCAGAAAGGGGCATTTCCAACAGGTCCCCAGGTGATGGTGCTGCTGCTGCTGCTGCTTGGAGACCAGCTTTGAGAACTGCTGCTCTGCGGCTTATTAATGGTCCTCAAATTTGGTCCAACTTTAGCACCGCCTGACGATGTTAAAAGATATCAGTTCCTGGGCACCATTTGGGGCAGCTGAATCCTAATCTCTAGACTAACTGATTCCTGGGTCCTCTCACACTTTTTCAGTCTGCGAAGTTCTCAGAAGAATAACAATACTGAGTCCAGTCAGGCTGCAATCAGTTAAATTACTACATCTTTTCCTGTTTTAATTTTCCTGGACTTTATACCATATAATGATACCACCAATGGTTACTCCTTTTGCTAATGCTCTGAGTTTTGATGGCATTTTCATGCCGTGGTAGAATAAGCAAGTCTTTGGAATTAAGAAGGCGTGGATGTAATTCCCAGATCTTCCTTTTATATGTGTGTGAACTGAAGATACCATAATTATTTTATTTACTCCTATGATGATTGCATGTCCCTTTCCCCTAGTCAGTGTCTAACAAGTATCTAAATTTAATATTTCTTAAAATGGCATGGCAATAGTGTTGCTTTTCATTCATGTGTTCTATAAATGTTCTTAATTTTGTTTTCTGACACAAAAATATCTAATATCATAGTTGTTTATGGTATATCAGATTCTAGAATTGGGGAATGTGTTGTTTGTGAAATGTGAAAAATAATGATTCTGTTAAAAAAAGCAAGGTATCATTAATTGCAATTAATTGCATTAATTTATTGCATTAAGTTAATTGCATTAAAAACAAATGATGGAAGGACATAGTTTACAAAGCCTCAGTCATCTCATTCTTGAGTCGATGATTTCAACAAAAGTGGGAAATGAAGAAGAACGTATTTTAATGTGAATTCCAGACCCACTGAAGCTTTGAGCAAATAAATCAATATTGTCCTCATTTAAAGCTGGAGGAAATAGGGCTTCTGGAAGTCTACACTGCAGGGTCAGATACAGGGATGCACAAATGTTGTGCACTAGGCTTGCTTCTAGTCGAGGGCAAAAGCATCGACTCCTGCTCATTTGTAAGTCAAGCAGGTGTTGAAATGAAATCATCTACAAGTTATGGTGGCCTTGTGGTGGGGAGCCAGACTTCCAGGATCACACACACTCATTGCCAGTGTCAGGAAGGTAATAGATTATGTTTGCCAAGCAGGGGTCCCTGCCAAGCAGGGGTCCCTGCCAAACAGGTGGCCTGACCTGGTTTGTGCAGAGCAGGAGTTGCCTTTAATACTCAGCTGAGGGTTGGGGTTTCACAGCAGCCCTGGAAAGTGCTCTCCAAGCAGCTCTGACCTGAGGAAAATGCTACTTTTGCAGACTCAGTGCAGCAAAGTTACCTTAAAAGGGTTTGGTGAAGGCAGGCTGGCTCCGGGGCTCCCCAGGGAGCAGCAGCAGGATTCTGACTGGAACTTGCCATGTGCTTTACAAGCCTGATCTCAATCCTCACAGCTACCTACCTACGTATACTACGTACTGTATAATCACACACAGTTTAAATATACTATGTTATTTTGTATGATCATTTTATACAGGAGAACTTGGGGGCTTAGGAGGTAGAGTAACTTATACAGATTTACACAGGTAGTAAGGAATGGAGCAGGGATTTGAACCCAAGACTCTATGGTGGCAGCGGCTTTTTCTTAACCACTCTGTTGGTGTTCAGCAAACGATTCATGTGAGTACCACCTGTATTCAGTTATGCAATTTTTTCCTCATTTTTTAGCTTAAATGAACTGTGCTTCACCCTAAGCAATACTATCTGTGAAAGTACAGGTTTGATGCTTTACTTATATTTTTTCCTTAAAACACAGTAAAGTGAAAAAAAAGATCATCTGTTTCCCTCTAAATTACTATTGTGATACAGCAGATCAGGGAAACATATTGACACAGCATGTAGCCTCGCAAGGAATTTGCAGGTCTTCACTAGTGCTGATCATGCATCTCCCCTCCCCCTCTCCTTCTCTTCCTCTCTCCCTCCCTTCCATCCTTCCTTCCGACAGTCCTCAGGAGCCCAGCTAAGTCTGATTTGGTCTTATTACTCCCTCCTCCCACCATCTCCACATGCTTTTCTCAGATTCTTCCTCCAATGCATGGTTGGAAATTAGGTCACCACCTCCCTAGATCTCTCCTGCATAGCCTCCAGTTTTGTATGAACCTCTTTAAAGAAACAGAATGGAGATGTGGGGAGGAAAACAGCCATACAGGAGAATGATGACAATGGAAAAAATTATAGAGCGCTTAGTATGTGGTAGACCTTGGTGTAAGTGCTTATCAGTTTTTAGCTCTTTTAAACTTCATTACAACTTGATTCAATAATAACAGCATGATCCAATTTGATAGATGAGGAATGGGTTGTCTTTTGCCTAAGGTCACTAGCTGGAAAGGTATAAAGCCAGGAATTGGAACCAGGTAATCACTCCAGAGCTCAGACTTTAACTTCTTTCCTCTGAATGTAGAGATTTTTAAAAAGTTCTCCTTGGTGAATTCCTCTCTACAATTGTTTGCTCACTTCTTTAGATTTTCCTTGAAGGCTGCCAGTGTCCCAGAAAGAATCCTAGCCTTATTGTTAAACTTGTTGCTTTTACTTCTGAAAGGAGAATTCATGGATGTCCCAACATATGTCGAACAATTCCATTCTGAGACCCCACCAAGGTCTCCAGCTGCATAAAAGAGTATTCACTCCAAACATAGTATAGAGAAAGTTTTCTATTTATATAACTTAAGATAGAGTCTTTCTGTTTAGAATATAAAAGTCAAGAGCTCAGAATGTATGGATGCCATAACATTCCACATCGTGATTTGATTCATGATTCAAGATGGGCAGAATCCCTCTGAATATAGATCAGAGCCCCTGACTAATTGCATTGCTAGAAAACCAACTATGTAAGGAAGAGGTCAAATTTTGACTAACTATGTCTTAAAAACAAATGAAACAATATGACAAACATAACATTACCCAGCCTCGGTTCCTCTTCTTGAAAATGGGATTAAGGTCTCAGAGGGATTTGGGAAGAACTAACTCCATAGGAGATCCATTTGGCACTTTGGTGTGGGGAGGGGATTCAATGCTCCCTCACCCCTAACTTTTCTGTTTGCCCTTTACCAGCACAGCCAGCTCCTCTAGAGTCCACATCCCTAGGCCCCTTCAAAGCTCAAGTCAAAGATTACAAAGACCTGGGAGCACTTAACTGTTCCCTTAGACAGATGCTCCTTCTTCATATTTGAAAATACCCATAGCACCTTCCTTTTGTCAGATCCTTATGCATGAATCCTGGATCCAGAAACCTCAGTTCATCAAAGCAATCCAGTCCTTCATTAGGAACTTCGGAATTATTACAGTTAAAAATTATTAAATTCACAAAATCCAGCAAAACTGTATATTTCCACTTTGTACTTATACTCTTGGAGGTCTTTCATTCCTTCACGATGACCCTCTGTCTGTACAACTCTTACTCCCCCGCCCATCTCCCAGTCTGTGTTATGTGGTTCAGTTTAGCTTAATTTTTCTTTTCTCCTCATTCTCTAAACAACCTACTTTCTTTCTCTCATTCTCCTATCTTTTCCTCATTCATTCCTCAGAAATTCATCAGGCTAAATGCAATTGTGAAGGCAGTGACCATATTCTCCTAAGCAGATTCGAAGAGGTATTGACGAATGAGAATGAGAATTTACGTATTTATGTTTGTCAAGCCGTATAAGTCGGTTACTTATCCCATTGCCTCCTGGTATCCCACCCATTATTCTGT
The DNA here is from genome assembly GCA_031878705.1 of Tapirus indicus. Lineage (NCBI taxonomy): Eukaryota > Metazoa > Chordata > Mammalia > Perissodactyla > Tapiridae > Tapirus > Tapirus indicus. The sequence goes on along the minus strand of CM062927.1, from coordinate 21,454,033 downwards.
GAGCTCCTGAGGGCCTTATTTTAACCACACCTTTAGGTCTGACAACATCTGACCTGGAGAAGCTAATCATTTCCGCCCCAATTCTTCACTCTCATTTCAGAAGCCTGTGCTGCCTCTCCGTGGATCATCATAACCTCAGCCAAGTGGGCGAAGGGTGACATGACCTCGCCCCAGTCGACTGCTGATTGGATCAGAGGCAAACCTCACTCCCCAGGAGGGCCCATCATGTTCTTTCTCCTAGGAATTTGAAATCCCGCCTCACTTTGTTCAGTCAGGCTCTGTTCTGAAATCAGAGGTGATGGGTTATCAGGTCTGGGGCAGCCATATTTGGACATGCATTTGCAGAAGCGGGAAAAGCAGAGGTAATTGATTGTGGATAGAGATGAGAGAAAATGAAAGCAGAGAGAGAGAATCAGAAGAATTGGGTATCCTCAGAAGCCACCTTCAACCCAGTAGCATTTTGCGTCTTGATTCCAGACTCACATGAAGCCCAACTGACTTGCTTGCACTTGGATCCCATGAGAAGCCTCTGTATTTTGTTTAAGCTACTCTGTATGGATTATGTTCCTTATTCCAAGCAATTTCTGAAAGAAATGGCAATAGACACACAGATGACAAAGCTGTAGATTTAGTTCACATAAATTTCTATCCCTGAAGAATCATGTTAGAAAAATATGATACTATTTTATCAAAGCCTGCTTTGATGCATTGGCAGTAGGCTTTGTGAAATATTTAGACTCATATGTCAGCAATTCTCAAACTCAAATTAAATTGGACTCCTCAGTAATTCAGTAACCAGAGTTTGATATCTCCATCCATAAGATGACAAAATTGGATGAATGGGCCAGAATTTGAGAAGTGAGGACGTATTTTCGAAGATGTAACTTGGATGCAGACCAAGCTAGGTACACATCCCAGCTCTATCGCTTACGGAGATTTTGGGCAAGTTTAATGGTACTAAGCTGCAGTTTCCTTTCCTACAAAACTGACATAACAGTGCCTATCTTTCAGATGAGAATTATGAGGGAGAAGAAGGAAAAGAGGAAGCACAAAGAAGGAGAAGAGAGGGAAAAAGAGCACAAGAGAAAAGATTGAGGTGGAAGAAAGAAAAAAGTTCCCTTTGAATTGCTTATTCATCAGTTCACTCTAAAGCACTTACAGATGGATGGGTGTCCAACAGTCATTTAATCCACACAACTTGAAGGAGTAGGTATGATTCATAACCTTCACCTTTCATTCTTACCGCACAATTCTTTCCAAGTATTATTTTTATTCCTGCACTAGACATTTTATTCTTTTTTATATGAATTCTGGTTTTCTTTTTACCTTTAGTGGTATGGAAATATCCTTCATACTCATGGTTAGTCAAGCCTCATTGACCCTATTTGAATGTTTTGGATACTCTGAGTTTTATTTCAAACATAGGAAATAAAAATCTAAGTCATTGATACGCTCTAGGGAGATTGCATTAATTCAGCCATTCAGTCATTCAATAAATTTGCCAAATACCTACTAACTGGTTTGTAATTTCATCTCTTATTTAATATATTTCTTCTAGTGTTTCTAGGTAACAGAAGCCCCTAGAAACTCCAGATTTTGTTTTATTCCATACATGATTATGTGTTCTACACAACAGAAATATCAAGGCCACATTAGGATCTGAAGATCTCCGGGGAAAGATTACGTATTAATATAACATAGTAAGAATTCAGACTTGATGTTTGATCTTCCTGTGTGACTTTTCTTCAACCTTGTTATTACACTATAATATCATACCAACTCCTCCCATTTTATTTTTTTCTATTCCTTATATTAGGGGAAATAATTTAACCTTCAGTTTCTATTTATATAAAACTTTGAATTGTTCTGAATTGAGAATCTGAGTCTCAGTTCATACCCTATTTCTGAAATTTGTTAACAAGATCTTACATCAGATTTTAGATCTGAGGTGATGTGAAGGAAGGTCTGGGAAAGCCATATTTGGCCATGTGTTGGCAGAAGCAGAAAAAGCAGAGGTAATTGATTGTGGAGAGAGATGAGAGAGGCAGAGAGTTTAAATAAGAAAAAAAAAAAAATGATGTAATCTAGACCAGACACTCATTATGATTAGAAATCCTTTTAACTCTACTGTTTTTCAGGGGTTTTTTTGTTTTAATCCATAAAATGGAACTAATAACACCTACTCATTGCATTTACCTTGGATGGTACCATGTGCGGGGCATACAGGAAGATAAAAGGTTTATATTATTAAAATAAAAATGCTAATGTAACATTTTATTTCATTCTCATTATTAATATTATGATAATATTTTATTGCTAATGATAGATTGTTTGGGTGGTTTATATTTATCCTGTTTCATTTTTATGCTAAACCCATCTATCACATTGAATTTAAAAAAAAAACTATTAAAAGAGTTATGTGACTTTTAAAATGTACCAGGGAATTCCCATTGCCTTCATTCTCCTCTTCCTCCTCCTCATTATCATAGTAGGAGAGTGATAATAATTTTTATAGTGTGACTTCTAAAGAAAATCATAAATGCAGAGAAGATTGTTTGGTAATGGGGAATATCAGAATTTTGCCTTATCTACACCTGCATACTGTTGCCAAAGTCCCCCATCACTTTAGACTCTGTATTTGAGAAGTGTGATATTGATTGCCATATTGCAGGAGCCAGCCTAGCAGGCAGCCTTCTCGGGAGAATTGCGGACTGTGGAAGCATAGGATGGATGACTGACAGCCGACACCCAGTCCTTTTATCTGACAAATCTTTCACTTGTCATTAATTCTCCGTCTCCTCTCCTGTTAGCGGCTGCCAGTTTCCAAACGAATGCCCAACTGCCAATCAGCTAACAGTTATTCTTAATTAAGACCACTCACAAATTTCCCTCACGTAACTTGCACGGAAAGAAGGGGAATCCTTTTATTCATAATCGAATTTCACGTGTAAATTGCCTTAATCACACTTGTCTGGCAGTCCTGTAATGTGCCACAGGAAAGCGTCACTTTTTCCTGCTCAGTCATGCATGGACTCCACACCTTACCTCGCAGATCCACAGCCACGATTATTTGTTTTTATTTGTGTCTCATTAAATCTGCAATTTCTTGCAGTAGCTGGATATTGACTGCCCCAACCCTTGAACTCCCTTGCCCATGAGCAGGTGGCACTCGCTTCACTGGGGTCAAACTCAGAGATGGACTTTCAAGAATCACTTACAGGCAATTGTTGTGGGCCGGGCAATGATGACTCTCTGACAACACATCGACTCTGTTATATTATGACCTGACAAATATCATGACACATATTGAGATTCACATTCAAGGTGCACTTGAATACAGGAGTTAAAACCACTTCAAAATATAGAAAATAAAAGAAGTTAAGCCCCTTAGATTTAGAGGATCACTTCTATTTTTTATTTCCAAAAATTATTCTTATAAATCCTTGAAGGCTACTCATAAAAATGGAGGGAAATTGTCTTTTCTATTATTATTATTGTTGTACTATAGTCGGGACCTTGTGTGAAGTTTTGGTTTAAAAAAAAAAAAATTGTAATCTGGACCACGCACTCATAATTAAAAATTACTTCCCAATTTGGTTCTGAGCTTGAAATCCAAAACATACTTTGAGGTTGTGATGTCCACCTGGAGAATGACGCAGTGTGGGAGGTCTTTTCCGTTTCTGAATCACAAAATAGATATTTGAAAGCTCGTGGCTACGGAAAGTTTTATATAATGAAAGAAAAAACTACCAGGCATTCATTCCCACCAACCAAAGACCACTAGAGCTCCCTTATTCACGTCTGTGGTGTCTGGTTGAAACATCCTGCCTGTGGTGAGTTTCATTTGTTCCATTTTTTTTTTCCTAAATCTAAATCACGACCATGGCACCCATCACTCAGCATGTCAAAGTTCTTATTTCCCAATAGAGTCTAAAAGGCCTTCATTGAACATCCCTCCACCTCTCCATTCCCCTCTTTCCCTTTTTAATTTTGGCTGACATCTGAGTATTCAGTATGCATGGCACTCTTCCACGTTCTTTACGTGTATTATGTCATTTAATTCTCACAACATATGTGTCTGCAGATGCATAAACTGAGCCTTAGAGAGATGCTATAATTTGCCTAATGTCATAAAAACTGGCGGAACTAGAGTTCAATTCTAGAAATTCTGCTTCCATATCCTGTGCTCTTGAGGATTTTGCTGTATGGTTACCCTAAGGTTTGGCAATAATGGGTTGCTAACAAATGCAAATCATCGCTGTCTTAGTGACTCGGCACCTGTTCCCTTCTGCCTTTAAGGCTGCACGTGATCCCACCAGTTCATTCACTACATGATTTTTTCATTGCTCCTGCCTCTTTCCCTCATAATCTCCTAAAAGAAGAAAGTATACTTTATTTTTGCATATCTAGTGCCCAGTGAAGGATACACAGTATACACACTGAGTAAATAGTAATGTTTTTCTGTAAATAAAGACATATTGTCCACTGAAGCGATGGAAATGCAGAATCACAATAAAGGGACAGAAATTCATTGTGAAGAATGCCGTAATGGATACTTTTATAGAAAACAGCAAATGTTTCCTGTGCACCAGTCACTTTCGCACAGTGTATTGTATTTGATCTTCGAATCATATGTAAAATGGTTAAATTTTCTTTTTTGCCAAATAAACCTATTCAACTCCTCTATATCTTTATCTATCTTTCATTCTCTAGCCACACATGAAGAGAATACATCTGAAAGTACAGATGCCAAATCTTTAATAGTAGTTCCTTTTTTATTTTTGCAGGTAAGGTTACAGGAGCTTTCATTTTCTGCTCTATTTATTGAATTGCATAACAAAACTAAAGGTTAAAAAAAATCCTCATGACATGAGTTGAGTACTGGACATGGAGAGTTTGAAGAGCTTTTGTACAATCAATTATACACCAGTCTAGAGTTAAAAAGTTAAGTCTGCACCAGAGAGAGAAATTTTCTAGCCACAGTATAAACCTGATCATTTATACCAAGGGGATAGATAATACCAACTATCAGCAAGGTAAAATATAGAATAAGAAGAGATGGCTAAGATACCTTTCCCTGCTAATTCATTCAAGCCACCAAAAGGTTTATTCACACATATTTAATCACCCTCCTCCCCCAAAACACTTGGGTATTGCCAATGTGGCTGTTAATTTGAGAAGCTGCAAAATTAATTCAGCAAATTCTCATGGAGTTTCTCCTATGTGTCCAACAGTAATCATTTCTTATAACTTATTATATGTCTATACAACAACTCAATGGGGTAACTACTGGTACTATCACCATCTTACAGATGAGGAAATTGAACCTCAGAGTAATTAATATAACTTCTTAGGGTTACTAATAAGTGGCTCAGTGAGGATTCTGAGTAAGACACAGTTTCCAGATCATTTAAAGGGAGACTAAGACAAAAAATTGCAACAGTAATGCTTATATAAATGATGTTGGGGGAGCAGAAATGAGGGCCCAACAAATTCAACTAGAGGAACCCAAATCATAGACATTGACTTTAAAATAAATTAAAAATAAATAATTCAAAGAAAGTTAGGTATTATACAAGCAGTTTTTATTTTGTTTTTGACTCTTCTCCTTTCATATTTCCCTTCACCTCTTTCTCCCCAATTAGCTAACCCTGTGAAATATTGATGCTCCCAACAGAACATTTAGGACACACTTTTGGCATTTTTATAGAAGGATTAACTTGAAGTCAGAGTGTGGCAGATTAAAAATGATCATACAAATGTTGACACTTCTGCCATTGACAGATCGGGTAACTCTCACCTCCCTTTGAATCTGAGAGGGCCTCTGACTGCACTGACAAATAGTGGACAGCAGAAGTGATGCTATGCCGGGTCGATGTCTAGCTTTGACGGAGACAGGCAGCTTCTGTCTTGTTCTCTTGGCGCTCCAAGCCACGGTGGAAGAAGTCCGACTACTCTGAGGCTGCCATGTTGGGAGAAAGCCCAAGCCGGCCACATAGAGAGGTTGGATGGGGGAAGGGAAGGGGAGAATGAGACAGAGAAACAGAGAAAGAGAGAGAGACACCACAAGGTACTCCAGCCATTCCAGTTTCCCCAAGACCCCAGACATCATGGAACAGAGCGACAAATAGTCCCTGATTGCCCTGACCCACAAAATACTGAGATCTATTTATAATAAACTGATGGTTTGTGTAGTTTGCTATTCCACAGTAGGTAACCAGAACAGAGAATCAATTTTCTTCTCTCTTCTAGGGTTGGAAGAATTGAGGAATTGTCAGCAGGTCTTTCTTCCTGTCCTCTCTTCCTTATCTCTCTCCCGCACTGCACTTTTTGGCCTGGCAATGCAAATCCATTTATTCCAAGGTGCACTTCTCTCAGTACAGGGAGAGTCTAGCTGTGAATTGGCGTCACAGTTATTATACTGTCCGCAGGATGAAGGGGAGCATGGTACTAAAATTTGAAACTGAAAGGAAAGTAAATTGTCCACACAAATACTTCCTTTCAATCATTCAGGAAACCATCCCCATTCCCTGAGTCTGTCTTTACCAGTGGCACACACTGCTATAGTCTCATGTAAAATGGCCTTTCTCTGAGACTTTGGTAATTTCAAATCTGCAGAAAGAGGAGCTCTGAAGAAGCTTAGATACTGTTTGGTATATTTTTTTAATTCCATTGCAGTCTTTCTTCTCATGTGAAAATCTCAAGGATGAATACAATTTGCTGAAGATCAAGTGCAGACATTTGCCAAAATTCCTGCATGAGCCATTTTATATCAACAGTATGTTTTAAAGCAAATTATTCAAGTAAATGCAGATTTTCACCTTTGCCATGTGTTCTCATTGATTCTAATTGTTGTTTTCTATTTTATCCTGTCTTAATGTTTCTATCAAACATCAAAGAAAATTCAGTCACCACCTAGTCCAACCTATTTCTTTCACAGATGAGTCAAATGAGGTCCTGAGATTATAAGTGACTAATTTAAGGTCACAGAATCAATTAATGCCACTGACTAGAGTTGGGATTTTTTAACCTTGACACTATTGACATTTGGGGCTGGATTATTCTTGGTTGAGGGGGGTTATCCTGCACATTTTATGATGTTTAGAAGCAGCTCTGGCCTCTACCCACTAGATGCCAGTAGCACCTGCCTTGTGATAAATAAAAGTGTCTCTTGACTTTGCCAAATATCCCCTGGGGAGCAAAATCACCCTTGATTGAAAACCACTGATCTAGAGGGTCTAATATGTGAATTTCTCCTTCTCTTCACTTGGCTTCCCCTCCCAGCCCAAGTCAACCTGGAACTAGTATGCCCCCAGCAGGGGCAAGTCAAAACCTGCTTTCCTTTTCACAGAAGCCAGAGTGTGGTGGATTAAAGATGGCTGAAGATTGTGTGTATGGATTCAACAAACCTAATGCACCTTTGAAAGACGCTGACTAAATGATAGGGTTAAGGCAGTCAGAGACCAAATCTTCCTCTTCTCTGTATCCCTCCAGAAGCTTCTGGTTATGGCCCTGTTGCTATAACAGCTTACTGAATAATCAATGAAGTCTGATACTTCAAGGCCTGTTTTTCAGATAGGCAGAGAATGTCAATCCTGCTTTCATCACACTGACTGGAAAGAAAAAGCCTTTTAAGCCTAAAGACATTCTACTTGTTGATTTCAGATACATTTTTCTCAGTTTAACTTGTTCTCTCTAATGATGACCTGATGTTTAAGTGAGGTTGTAATTTCTCTATTGTGGAGACATATGTGTCATTCATTTCAAAGTCTTCAGAATCACAAAAGGAAGTGGTTCGTGAAAGACACTTTTGTCCACTGACAACTCACACACTCATTCATTCAAGAGCTCACTCTGTACCAAATGTCTGCTATGTGTTTGGTTAGAAGATGTAACAATGCAATAATGAAGGGGAAATTCCCAGACTCAAAAGAGTCATAGTCATGAAAGAAAACCAGATATAATTAGAGTCCAATGTGCTAACTGCTATGATAGATGTAGCCTCTAAGTGCTAACATATGAAAAAGGGACCTGAAATATGACAAGAAGTTTGACTGACACACAAAGAAGTAGGTTCTATTCTAAGCCGAAAGCACACCATGTGCAAAGGCAGAGAGGTGTTAGCGCCTTCTTTATTTAAATGGCTAGAAGATATTTAATACAGAATAAATATAATAAACAAAATAATATAACGATAAATTGTAGAACAGAGAATTATTAGTGGAAAATTCACGAAAAACATTCTGGTTCCAGATAGATAAAGGCTTTCTATGTCAATAAGAACTTGGACTTTCTCTGGTGGTAATGAGAAATCACTTGAGGTTGAAGTAGGGATGTGGCATGACAGATTTGAGATTTATAAAAATCATTCTGAGGCTGTAAAAAGGAATACCAGATAAAAAGCTCGTAAAATACATCAGGAATGAGATGACAAAAACCTAAAGTAGAGACAAGAAGTAGGTATGGAGACAAGACTAAGACAAAAGGGAAGGGAGGTGGGAAATATATAGGGAAAAAAATCTAAGGAGGAACTGACAGGCTTTGGTTACTAATTAGACATGAGGATGAAGCAGAAAGAGGAGGCAGAGAATATAGGATAAGGTGGAGGACTGAAGGAGAAAATAAAGAATCTCATTTTGGCCATGGTCACCTTGAGATACTTGTGAGACACCTAGTTTGAGATGCTCAATGGACAAACTGGACCTAAAGTCTGAAACTCATGGGAGATGCTGGAGACAAGAATGTAGGTATCAACAGTGGATAGACAGGGATGAAAAAGATAACCCAGAAGGAGCAGAACAAGAAGAGTAGAGAGCCATGGACTAAGGTCTGAAAACGCAACAACTTCCCATGTAAAGGAGGATTTCTTTCCCCCTGAAGATGTGGATTCCCCCCTTGGGGCCTCTGCACACTATGTTCTCTCTGCCTGGATAAACTCCTCCTCTTCCCTCGTCAAAAATTTGACTCTTGTTCCCAGCTTAGATTTTTAAATGTCATCCCATATATAAGTAAGTCCCTCTTGTAATTCTGTCACTTCACCTTTTTTGATTCCTCCACAGAATGTTTCATAATGAGTAATTATATAATGAATTATTTCCTTATTCGATCATCGTCTATCTCTTCTAGCAGATTGCAAGCTACTTGAAAGCATGCACCACAGCTGTTTTGTTTATTAATACATCCCTATTGTGTTACACTGTAACTAAATAGAGTAGTCACTCAAATGTTTGGTGAACGAATAAGTGAATGTTGGGTTTATGGGTCTTTAAAAAGGCTTAACCCAGTTTGGAGCTTGGTGTAAGAAGGATGGGTATTTACACTTTGACACCAAGAATTGTCCTGAGATTGAGGCTGCCAAATATGATTTCTGAACCCTAGAACTGACACTTTGATTTACTCTCTCCTTCGCAGGAATTTTTACATACTACCCCAGGAACCCATGAACACAGCCTGTAAGCTTGGAAATGGCATTTGTTTTAAACTTAGGATTGTGACACAAATCCTTCTCTTGAAGAAAAAGGGATCCCAGGCACCTACATTTATTGTAGGATAAAATTGGTCACTCCTATCTTTCTAGAAGATATTACAGGGTTAGATGGTCCAAAGGAAAGATCTTTCTGCCCTAGGCCATAGTCAAGAGAATCTATTCACTAGAAGCTTGCCCAAGACATTCTGAGCTACGAAACTCCATGATATGGATCCCCCAGATCCTTATGGACCCATCTCTTTTCCCCTAAAGGGAAATCCTGATGCACTACATTCAGTTCACTCTTCTCTGGCTTCATTATATCAACGATCTATTATAGTACCTGGATCAATTATTTTATCAGCCTCTTTGTCCTAGGCACTACATTCAGTTCACTCTTCTCTGGCTTCATTATATCAACGATCTATTATAGTACCTGGATCAATTATTTTATCAGCCTCTTTGTCCTAGTAATGACACTCATTTATTTAGGTACATAAAAAGCATCACAACTCATAAATAAAATCTTTGTACACAAACTGAGTTCTAAATACTGCTCCTTCATTTCCCTTATCTATTAAATGGAAACAGTATTACTACGACTACCTCACAGGTAGTCACAGAAGTTAAACTAAATGCTCCAAGAAAGGATCTATCCCAGTGGCTGGTATTGTAGATAACTGATAATGGTCTTCCCCCATAATGATTAATTGAATATGAGTTAGTGTGTAATCTGTCCAATTTGTAATGACATTTTAAGAACATCTAAGTGTAGCCTATACTGTGCTCTTGGGTACTCATTAAATACCTAATAGTTATGCAATTCAATTAGCAACAGTTAGGCAACAGGGATAACTTTTGTGAATCCAATTTATTGCCTTACATCTTGGCCACTGTTTGCTTTCCCTTATTTACCTAGGACATCAGGGACATGGAGAGTTTGGCCAAGCTCCTCTTAGACATATTTCAGATCAGCTGCCACAGACCTCCACCATAATCCTCAAAACTATATCCAAGTGATGAACATTTTCTTAAGTCCTATTATGCTCCAGACTGGGCTAAATGATTATGATAAAAGATGAAGCAGATGTAATTCTTGTACACTGCAGATAGACACATGCAAGGAAGGCCTTGTCAAGACCACCATCTCTTCTTTGTAATTCCCTTTTGAGATGGAGTAAATTTATACCCATTTTATTTTATTATTTTATTTTATTTTATTTATTTTTTTGTGTGTGAGGAAGACCAGACCTGAGCTAACATCCGTTGCCAATCCTCCTCTTTTGCTGAGGAAGACTGGCCCTGGGCTAACATCCGTGCCCATCTTTCTCTACTTTATATGGGATGCCACGATGGCATGGCTGACAAGCAGTGCATCAGCAGGCGCCCGGGATGCGAACCCGTGAACCCCGGGCTGCCAAGCACGAGCTAAACCGCTCCGCCACTGGGCCGACCCCTATACCCATTTTACATATAAGAAAACTATGGCACAGAAAAGTTAAGCGATACTACGAACAAGGTTGCACAGCCAAGATTCCAGTGTAGGCTTCTTGATCCTAAAAAACATTTTTGTTCTAATTCCATAGAGTACCACCCAGTCCCAGGTTTATACTGAAGACAAGGATGGCAGTTGAAGTTTTCCTCGCAAGAAAGCATTAAAATAAAAGACATCTTCATGATTACTCCAACTTCAGAGAATCTCTAACTCCAAGTTCACCAGAAAAGGTGAAAAAAAGTTTATAGGAAATGTGTTTTTTTATTTATTCATATTTTAATGAGTCTATCAGCTTGTGGAGGTAATGCTCTTTAACGGGACCTTGGCAGGAAAAGCACATTTTAAACAATAAGAAACCAGGGAAAACATTGAGCATAGCTATTATTTTTGGCAGGAGGCTTTTCTTGCACCTTTTTTTTTTTTTCTTTTTGTTTCTCTTCTCTGGTAACAAAAGAGGAAAAAAAGTTTAAATGGGAGAAGATTGCATAGAGTTGGGGATTAACATATTTAATTTACATAATGTCAGTGTGTTAGAGACTATGCAGTAGTATAAAATACTCTTAGTTAAAAAGCAGCTCAAAATAGGAACCTCTTTTATCGTGCACATTTCACCAAGTTCATTGTGAGGCTAAGTTAAAAAAGAACACCATTTTCTCAGCAAAGGCAGCACTAGACATGCATAAAGATATAATTATTTAGGAGGAAGAGTCGTTCCTCATTTGATTCACTCCCCAGGTGATGTAATGGAGATATCATAGATGACATAATTTGACCTTCCTGGGACATCAAAATGGTGAAGTCCGCATAGAAATGTAACACCAGATTTAAAATTTTAACAATACAAAGTCACTGATGTTAGAAAGTCTTGCATGGTTTTTTTAAGTAGAATCATCAAAATCTCCCTCTGTGAAAGGCACAGTGGGCTGCACACTCGCTCCCCTCTTAGACACCTCTAATGCTCGCTGGCAGCTTTCACTCAGAAAGAGCTTTTACAGAAAGACCACAGCGCATTCTTCTCTACCCAGCATGCTTAGCCTAATGCCTGCATTGGAACAGCGTACCGGGAGACTTAATTCATAAGTGCAGCAACTCACAAACTAACTAGTCTCTTTCCAAAACTCAGCTGTCCTCTAGCCAGAAGTCTTTGGCTTGCTTTTGATCTCAAAGGTCCTGTTTGGGAATGAGGGAGGAGGAGAATAAGGATCAATGACCCAGAGTCAAGATCAGTAGGGTATAATGAAAATAACATGGGATCCAGAGTAACTAACTGGGTTCAAAGACAGTTGAGAGTGGAGAAAATGCTTCATCCCCTCGCATCTTATTTCCTTTCAGGTGTAGGGAACTCCACCGGTGTGACACTTCTGGGTGCTCTCCATTCCCCTATACCGTTTACCTTAGAGAATCTGGAGTGACTATCACACAGGTAAATTTGTGAAGAATGGGAATGTGCAGCTCTGCGTTGTGTTTCTTCCTCTTGGAGCTGAAGCCGAGACGTGTCCAACGGACCATCCTACCTGGGCAGAACTGCCCCAGGTAATTAGGCCTGCTGCCCTGGTCCAGACCTGTCTGGGACTGGGTGAGTCCATAGTGAATTCTGGGTTAAAGTAGTAACAAGCCACTCCGACTAACAGATCTAATGCCACATGCTCTGATCTTATCCATCATTAAGGATAACCAAGGAGATATTTTGGCCTCCATATGTATTCCTTGTTCTATTTTCAGGTTGTTCAGAATCCATGTTTGAAAATGAGTGTTATCTATATTATAAACACCCAACAGAGGGGTTTATTACCTGTGTGGCCTTGGGGTACATACTGAGACTTTGAATTTCAGTTTCCTCCTCTGTTAAATAGGGATGATGATGATCTCTGTTTAACAGTTTTATGATAAAGTTTAGATAAAATGAAAACATGTAGAAGCATCCTATAGAGAATCTAGGAAGGGCTGCACAAACTTTACTTGATACCACCACTCCCCAGAAAAATTACTGTTGGCCAGGAAAAGTTCAGGTACGTGGCCTGTCTTTCTAGACAGGATACGTCCAAAATGATTGTTTTTATAGATGATTTCATTCATGACCTGTCCTTCCTTAAAACCAGTTAATGACTCTCCTAAATGAAGAGAACAAAGTTCGATGTCCCTGGTGCAATAGAGAAGAACTTTAATGATTTGGCCATTTCTTTCTTTTCCCCCACATCAGTATTTTTTCCAACTTCTGTGCACTTCCAGGTCTTAGCTCAGGTTCAAGCTTTTACCTGGAATGGTTTCACCCTTCCTTTTCCACTGGGTAATTTCACCTGACTCATCTTTCAAGGCCAAACACACATGCCTCCTGCTCTGGGAAATTTTATTAATTCTTCTTATCTGTGTGTTCTCAGAACTCTTTATTCATATGTTTACAATACATTCATCACATGGTAGCATCATTAATGATGCATGTGGGTTTTTTTAATTCTTTCCTGACAAAGCTGTGACTCCTAGAGGATACGGACCACAAATCGATCACTTCTCTCTTTATAGAGCCTAAAACACACTAGATACTAAATGTATACACAAGTAACTGAATCCATAGTGCTCACAAAAAATCTAATTTGGATTTACAAATTGTGAAAGAATTTTTTTTTAAATCTCCATTATTTAAAAAGAAAAAAATTCTCGTTTAAAATATGGATCATCAAACCCTTTGTTTTGCCTTGGTGTCCTTATGTCTCTCTGCATTTATGATATTGTTAATTAGTTTCTTCTCCCTCTAGCTTTATAACCAGCTATTGGGCACTTGTGTTTATAAACCAAATGATGTTGATTCTTATGTGATCAAATTATGTACAACTGATGGCTGAATGTGCTACACGGTATTTACGACAGCTTTGTGAAATCGGGGAACAATTTTTAGGAGAATTCCAATCAGGAAAAAACTCTTTTTCCCACAGAGATTATCTAGGGAAAGTAATTAATTTTATAGAGAGAATGCATTCATCAACACAAAATATTTTAACACTAATAATAAAATAATAGCTAACAATTATTTCGCAATTATTGTGTGCCAAATCCTTCTTAAAGCATTTCACAAATATTAAATCATTCAATGCTCAGGACAACACTGTTCCATGTCTTTATTTTCTCCACTTACAGCTGAGAAAAATGAGGCTGTAGAGGTAGGAAGTATCTCAGCTGCTATCTGAACCCTGTCAGCCAACTCTGAGTCCCATATTCCTAACTTAATGAATGTCACTCTTGTGGAAAGAAAGAAAAGTCACATAATTTCAAAATAGTTCATGCATTTTACTTGCAGTTCTCAAATGCCACGAAATGGCACAAGGTCTAAAGAAATACTTTTTTTTTCTTCTCTTCTATTGTTTTCATATATCATAGCTACTCCAGCATCCTTCTCTCCAATCCCCCTGCATTTGTTTGCCTGTTCTGTGAACACTTCCCCATCCCTGGGATTCCCTATTCTGTATTCTCCCCTTCTGTCCCACAGTTCCCATGACCAGAGTCCAAAGGAACAACCAAAAGACAGAACCCTCTTCACCTCAAGTATTACTTTCTTAAGAAACTTTTGCCCAACTAGCCAAGCTAAAGCATCTACCTGCCGCGTTCTATCCCATGACCTCCCTTAAGCCTATTCGTCTCTGGACTTACTTTGTTAAATTACCAGTTAAGAGAGCATTGTCTGTGTCCCCCCTACTTCCTCTAGCATATAAGCTCCTCGAGACCAAGAACATCATCTTCATTACCACTCAGTCTTAGAACAAAGCAAAACAAAAAGAAACAAACAAAAAACACTAGTCTGACTGATAAGAGTATATAAAAGGGGGAAAAACCTGAGGACTCTGCAGTTAAGATCAGTGGAAGGGAAGAGCTTGAGGACATCGACATTATTTGATTTTAGTGTAAACAGGAAACTTTAATACTGATATTTGTATAATACTATATGTTAATGTATGTAATACTACATACACACACATACACCCAATATGTATGTTTAGACGTACACATACTGTTTATTAACTCACAGACCACAAAACAGAAGAGATATGCACTCACCTAGTAAAACACGTTGTAAGTATATACCTGAGGAGCAGTTGAAAATCCACACAAGACGCGGTTAAAGGATCGTTTTCTGATTTTGGTTCCTTCTTCATGTCCCAGGTAAAGACCATCTCCAGTTGTTGTCACAAGCACAGACAACACCTGACTCTAGTAAAATTAAATGTATGCACCGTTCATTATGTATCAGGCATTGAATTTAATATTCTATGTACATCATCCTTTTGTCTTTTTTGATTCATCACCATCTTGTGAGAAAGATACTTTTATTGCCCAATTAAATCTGGGGAAACTGAGGCTCAGAGAGGTTAACTGAACTGCTCTAGGTCAAGGAGCGGGATTCCAACCTGTGTATGACTGATTCTAAAGTCTATTGTCACAACCATGACGCTGTAACTGATTGAATATCATAAAGTGTCCAGTGCAAAATTGGCCGAATCTATTAATTAACAACCCCGATCCATCCACCCTTCTACCCTAACCCTGTACAGAATACAGAGTTAAAAGAAAACGTTTCCCTCTAATTTAAATTGTCATTGGGATGTGGGAGACGTATGTTGTAGGTGTTTGTCTTATTTATTTTTTCCAAATCTGCCACTGCACATACTGAATGCTTTTCCCATTCTCAGGCTTCTATGTCACGACTCATTTTCATGTCAACTAATAGTACGTCAGGGATATTTTATTTACAATTATTTGCGTCTGCCAGAAATAAGGGCTGCTCTTGTTCTACAGCATAATCTTGGGGTTGGAGTGCTTGCATTACTTGGCAACTATATTCCCAGGTGCAAAGCAATAGATTTTATAAGAAATTTAACATGAGAATAATACATCCTTGGCAACAGTAGTCAAAACAGTATAGTGTGTTTATTCCTGCAAACTTGTAAAGCTTCAGATGGGAGTCTTCTCTTATCACTAGCACTTTGCTGTCATTTAAATTGGCTTGTAGTACACAAATCTACATGAAAAGTTGGAAGGGTAACAATTAGAGAAGAAATGTTGCCCTTTTAACCATCCATTTTCTGCACAAGATTGTATTTTTTATATACTTCGTTGTAGTAACTGCTTCTAAAATAACAGTAAACTAAGATGATACAAGTAACAATAGATATTATTTATTGTGTGTAAGCTCTCTAAGATATGAGAGGATATATCTGTATTTTACTTTGTTATATTCCAAACCAGTAGCACATTGTAGTGCGTATTGTAACCTTAACATATTGCCTAATGATTGCCAGATAATTTGTTTTATCACCTCTCTATCTCTAACTTGCAAGTAAGTAGTACTATCATCCTTTTACTGATTAGAAAACACTGCCTCAGGGAGATATGTCTGAATTCATATAGTAATTTGATAATAGAAAATATTGTTTTCCACGCTTTTTCAGAATGACCGTCAGACTTGGGATTTTCATTTTCAAAGGCACTTTCCCGTGTTATTTCTCAATTATGGAATTGTTTGAACCTGGTAGGATAGTGGGAAGTCCCCATAAACCTTGGAATCACAAAGCTGAGCTGAGTCCCAGTTTTATATATTAGATGTGTGGCTCCTTTTCAGTTTTCTCATCTTGAAATAAGACAGTAAGACATTATACAATGCTATTATGAGAATCAAAAGAATTAAGCAATATGAAAGCACCCAACACCAAATGGGCTCTTAATATTTATATTTTGTCTCTATTAGGTTATATTTCTGTATGGATGAGTCACAAAGCTCTCCTGATCAATGACAATTGCAAAGTATCTTGAATTCTCAATGATGACTAGATAAAGAGCAGTGTGGTAATCTTTGACAGGTGATTGGATAATATATCCCTCTAGCTGTTCTCATATCTAGGAATGCAATGCAAAATTGCAAGTAAATCTTTGGAATCAGAAGAAAAGAGAAGAGCTGGATTATTACATCCACCACTAATTACTAATTGATTGGCCTTTACAAGTTATGAGATTTCTTAACCTCACATTACTCATCTATAAATGTAGCCTGCTAATACAAAGGATTAAATGAGAAAAATCAATATAAGTCACCCAGGATAAGTAAATCACAACGGAGGCTCCAGGATAACCTTTATTTTCATACTTAGGTTTACTGAGCTAAAAGAAAATCAAGAAAGTACGTTTTCCTAGAATATTGGCACAGAGATGAATATTAGATTCTGTTTTTCTTCCTTGTCTTTATACTTTACTTTCCAATTCTTCTAAACGAATATCTGCTGATTTTTCCAAAATACTGCACAATAGGATTTTATTAGCATTATTCTTTGTAGGTTATTACAAAGTTTGCAAACCATTATTTGCACATTCTCTTATTTCATCAGACATACATACCCCACAATTTTATTTATTTTCATAGGAGTTTAAATTTTCTTTTTTTTTTCCGTTTTGTTTTTTACTTTCTTAAATAGCATTAGAATGAACATCCTGTTTGGATTATTATAAGTCAATTATTTATTTAAGTAAGGAAGGAAATTTTAAGAAATTTCTACAGGGCAATATTGTGTAGTTACTTCCTCTAAAGCCCTATTCAAACGGAAGATATTATTACTGTAATTGCTATCTTGCTTTAGAACACAAAGCAGGGTCGATGTGAACAGGAAGATACCCTTTAATAGCTGAGAATCAGAGGAAGAGGCCTTAATGTTAAGTGTTTGATTTAGGGAAGGACTTAGGAAAACTTCCTTATAATGATCAGTTAATGCTTTAATTTTATACTTGGGAAGAAATGGACATCAAAAAAGAATTACATGATCCCCAGTGACCACACACTGAAAAAAATCTTAATGAATGCTAAGCTTTCAAATTAACTCATTGTTCTTTTGGCAATTCCGTGTGTGGGTTTGACAGAGCAAAGAAATGTAGGTCATTCTGTAAAGAAAATAAAAGTAGATAAGCTAAAATACATGTTCGTTAGGCCCCATTAATATCTATCTATTGGAAACACACCTGTGAAAATTTAGAGCTGTAATTAGAAAATTCATGTAGATGTTCCTTGGTTGCTGTAGTGGAAATGCTGTCATTCTAGCTTCTCCTGTATAAATAATACCAGATGTATCCAGGTCAGACTGCCTTTTAAAAGAGAAATAAATAAATTCAACAAATATTTACTGTCTTTCTCATTATTTTACTTAACTGCTAGAATTGGAAAACATAATAAATCTTTTATCTCCCCACAAAACAGTTTACACTTAAAAATATTTGAAGCACTCACTCATAGAAAGACAACAGCACAAAATCATTGTACCCAGAAGGGAATTGAGACTTGGCTGATGCAGTGGCTTCTAATCTGTGCCTGTCTGGGAACTTAAAGGTCCACAAAGGCAGTTATAGCTCTAGGACTAGTCATAGTTTTTAAAGATTTAATTCTTTAAAAAAATCATTATTTTTATCATCAAGAGGCAAAACTAATATATATATTTTATATATTATCATATATACACACAGAGATGATGTATTCAAAATATCAACAAACTTATTCTGAGCCTATTAATAGGAATTCAGGATATAGTGTTGAATAAGATATAGACAGTCTTGGTTTTCAGATTGAGGGATACAAGAAAGTAAACAATTACAATAAAAGGTACATAGGTGGATGGAGAGATAACTATAAGTGAAATGATTGAGACGTATAGGGTGCTATGGGAACGCATGCGTGATGCTTCTAAGCAAGTCCTGACTTTGTGGAGGAAGTAATACCTAAGTGAAGAACCAAAAATATGAGTAGAACTTAGACAGGCAAAGGGGAACAGGGTATTTTCCAAGAAGAAATAATTGCATTTCTACAGGGAAGCAAAAAAGAAGAGCAATATCTACCTTAACAAAAACTTTTATGTTGGTTAATTGACATATTTCAATATGCATGAGGGCTACAGGGTAAATAGAGAAGGTCCTTGGTGGCGGAGACTTGGGCGACATTGACATTGTCATAGTATAGTAGATCCCACACTGGGCTTCATGTTGTAATCATGAGGACCTATTCTAAAAATTCTGACTTTCTGGCTCCATTCCTGGTTATTTTGGTTCACTGCTCTAGGATGGGTCCAGACAATATCTTTTTAGCTTGTTTGTTTATATACCCACATTTGGGAAAGAGGGAAAATCCAACCCATTCATTGAACAGTTGAAACTGAGGACACTACGAGAAAAAGATTTGTTAAATATCTCTCAAACAGAGAATTGCAGAGCAAGGGTTAGAATCCAGGTCTCCCTCCTTGTAGACTGGTGCACTTTCGACAACACAGTGACATGGGGACTATCGTGGCGTTGGGACTGGTGCTGTCC
Source organism: Tapirus indicus (assembly GCA_031878705.1). Lineage (NCBI taxonomy): Eukaryota > Metazoa > Chordata > Mammalia > Perissodactyla > Tapiridae > Tapirus > Tapirus indicus. The sequence continues at coordinate 21,434,744 of CM062927.1, read as the reverse complement.
AATGCCAAGTTCATCAACAGAAAGTGGAATGTTCAGTTGATCATCAGATGAGCTGTCAATCTGACAACACATCTCTTATTCCACAGCATCTGAATCATCATCCGACCCAATTCTCTGTTCCATGTTTAACCTCAGATGCTTAATGGCTCCTCTAGGGCAGGAGTTGTTTTAGACTCTCATGTCATCCAGGGTCTAGTCAAAAAATCAGAGTGTTTTAAATAGTCCTCTAGGAAAAATAGGTGTGTGATAGATGTGTGTGTGCATATACACACACGCATACACAAACATACATATATGTAACTTTTTTCTCTCTATGATATAGGGTCAGAATAGTCTAATGAGCTAGTCAGAGAGAGGCAAGGACTAGAGGAGGGACACTGACGTGTAATGACTTAAAAAGCCCAGTCATGAAGCTGACTGGAAGCACAATGTAGATCATGAATGAAGGAGAGGATGTTAAGAATGAAGGAAGTGAGACCGATAAGCCATATCTAATAGAGTATGGTGTTTAGGATTCCACTCTGACAAACGTGATTATCCAAAGGAATCTCACATGCTGAATGAAGCCCTAAAAGAAGGACTACAAGCAGTGCTGATGTAAGTCTGTATTATAATCCAGGGTTGGCTATGTGATGTTAGGTCAAAGATCCCTATATCACCTACACCCATGAGTAATGGTGCATCTTCAGGAAAAGAAGAGGCAAGGTGAAAGCTAGACATGGTGTCATAACCTTTGGTAAATAGTTAAGTTTCAGCAAAGAGTTGTATCCTGCAGGGGGCTGCAGAGTTTATCCATAAACAGAATCAGAGAATCTCAGCAAATTTATAGAACAAACGTGGAGTTGTAGTAAGTTGAATATGTGGGTTGATAGGGCTACCCCAGGGTGCACTACATGACAGGCTTAAGATAACACAGGGAACTCCAGAGCCAGTCTGACCTGGGGAGAGGGACTTGAGGGTTGGACACGTGTATGTATATGGAGTTCAGATTTCATCTACTCAAATAGATTATCTTAGACCTCTCGTTTTCTATGATTTTGTGACACTGGGGGGGTACCAGTAGAATAAGACTTGTTAGTTTCAGTTATTTAAGAGGATTACTCTTAACTGAAGGAGCATATGAAAACATCAGATATTACAGCAGGCTATGATATTTAGGAGTACAAAATGTGTTTAGCTCACCACTGTTCCTGGAACATGTTAGGCATTCAATAATATTCTTAATATAATTATTGATTAATACATTCATTACTTGAGAATATTCTTAGTTATAATTGAGGATATATTTGTTTCTGGTCTGCTGCCCAGTGTACTGGGATTAGTTTTTTTCTTTGTATTGCCTTCTTCCCATGGTTTTAATTCTATGCGTTGTTCTGATCCAATTAGAAATTGTGTCTCTCTATCCTACGCCAAATACAAATAAGGCTGGCAACATGTGTCTGTCTGTGATCCTCCGTCTTCTGCTTTCATTTATGCAAAGTCATCCAGTACTAACTCCTCAAATCTCCAAGTCTTAGGTTATATCCTTCTATCTAGGATTCAAGGTCTCTTTGCTTTCCTTTTTCCTTCTCAGTTCCCTAGCCCAGCTTCCTACTATTTCCCAAAGAGCTCTTCATCTGCTCTTCACTCTTTCTTATATTCAATGATAGTTGTCAGGATCCAAGTTTTCATCTAGGGGTGCCAGGTTCCTTTTAATCCATTAGATCCTTTCCTAAATGTCCCAAACCAATGAGAATCTGATAATTATTTGTGGAATTCTTGAGACATTTTTAAAATTTCCAAAAGTCTAAGAAGACACCACCTTTGTTGAAAATGGGAGCAAAGATCCTAGCCAGCACTTTCAAGGGCTTATCGTTGAGCAAAATATAAGTTCAGCACTGAGCAGTGCTCACATTAAGGGAGCTGGAAGTTTGGATTGGATTTTCTTCCCATGGATTAATTTCTTAAAATAGGGAGATAAAACTGATGAAGTCACTCACTCTTAATGCCCATCTAAAATATTTCAAAGGCTACCCATTACTTTTGGGATACTCTCCTCTTATATGGTCTACAATGCCCTGTGCAATCTTGTCCCAATCTCTCTCTCTCCAACTCAGTTTATTCTTTTGCCAGGTCTCTCTCCCTCTGTAATTTACATATATATATATATGTTATTATATGTGTGTGTGTGTATATATACACACACATATATATATGTTATTGTATGTATATATATCCCCTTAGATCTTGGAAACACTGGCCCTCTCTTAGTTGAACTCAGCATGATTCTTGACCCACAGAACCTTTTCCATGGTTTTTCTGTACCCCATCTTCTCCACTAATTAACTCTCCTCATCCCCAGAGCAGAAATGAAGCAGGAATCCCTTAAGCAGGCCATTCCTGACCAAGTCAAATTTATTCAATACAAAATCATTGAGGTTCCACTATGTGCCAGGCACTGTCCTGGATATTAGCCTTATGGCAGTAAACAAATCATCCTATTATATATTCTCATCATTCCTTGTAACTCTCCTGTACATCACTTATCATTGGTGTATTTTAAATCTTTCAGTGTGACACTTTAATACTTACTGCCTCATTTGTCATTACTCTCCCTGAAGCCAGGAAGCATGACTGCTTTTGCTCACCTTTTGGGATGAAACTCACAGTAGTTTGGCACACAATGGTTGAACACTGAGTAAATGAAAGACAGTACGACTGAATACTGTAAGTGTAGAAAAGGAAAAAGTACCTTTGGTTTTGACAACTTAGGAAGTGCTGCCTATCCTGATTCATAAGTAAAAAGTTTACCTATTTACCAACCCCCCTCTTTTAAGCTGAAATGGGAGGTAAGACAAGGCACATAAATAAATGCACAGAACACACATCTACAGAGAAAAAGGATGTTCATCACAGCTTAGCCATGTGCATTGATCAATGAGGTCTATCAGACTAGACCTCTTGGGGTACAGAGTATACTTTGGGCATAACGAGATCCAATTTGGTTGTCAGCTTCAATCAAGTTCACCAGGAGATACCCTTCTCCATCCTGGGCCAACATCTAAGCTCTGGATGTAACCAAACAGTTAATGGTTCTTAACAACATTGTAAGAGAAGAATGGATTGTCTTTTTCTTTCCTTTGCTGCAAAATCCTCACGATTATCTGGCGATTCTTTTTCTTTTCGTAAAAGTGCCAGAATTTTTATTTTATTTTATGAATGGAAAAAGACAGGGTGGTTGCTGACACATAGTAGACAGCCAATAATATTTTGAAAAGAGATAAGTGAGGACAGGATGGAGATCAAGAAAGCTGAATTCTAGCCTCCGCTCTGTTACCATAGCTTTAAGGATTTCTTTCAATTTGTTTCTTCATCTGGATTACCCAAAGAGGTAGCTTAACGTATTAATTACTTTTATAGCCCTAAGTTCTATGAGTCTGTATAAACTTTTGCTGATTGATTTTGAAAAATATCAGAACATTTGCCCTCCTAAGATGAGAACCACCATTAAAGAAAAATAGAAGTTTTCCACGGGTCTGATTTTACACAATTAAGCCATAAACTTTTTTTTAAGTGTTTAAATTATCTTATTGATCCACTCTTTCATGGGGTATTTTTATTTTAAAGAATTTAGTATGTGTATGCATATTATGGTTTCCCTTTGCAAAACAGACAGCAAGGAAGTTCAGAAATTCTGAAATAAAAAAGTCACTTGCAGTATCATTACGTTTATTTCATTTCCCATTCTCATTACTATCACTGTCAAAATAATAGGTTCAATTTGTGTTATGTTCTCATTACAACCTCGAATGAGGCATCAGAATTTTAATGCCTCATATTTTCAAAGAATTAGAGAGTATGCTGTATTACATTGACCTTTTCAATATTCCATATAAATGGATTACTAGAAATCACCTTTGAGAAAATGTATCTGTACCTCTCCTGCCCTCCCCATATGGCAACTTCTCAGGGGAGCAGGAGAAACTGTCCAATCAAACAGCACAAGTCCTGAAAAGGTCATAATGTCTGCGTATATACACATATACACATACATATACATATATAATATTGAATATACGTAAGCTTTTTATGATATAAATATATTGGCACCTTTAGCAATTACACTCTAAGTTTAGAACCCACTCGAAAGATATACTTCCACATCATCAAGTTAGGGAAAGTTTCTCCTTATTCTCACTTATTAAATGCAGACTGAGGCTGGGTTTCAGAGTCTGCAATAGATTAATTATTATGTCCTTACTATAATATTCTCTTGATTTTCCATGTTTGTGATTTAGAGAAATAACTCCATTAGAATCTACTAAAATGGGTATCATAAAGAATAGGTTAATATTACGTAAAATTTACTCAAAGTTTCAGTGCTAGTCAATAGTCTAATCAATGCACTTGAATTAAAATATTCTGTTCCCATTACAACCCAAAGCGTCATCAACATCTACAGCATATAGGTGAGGAATTGAGCCGCAGAGAGATTCATCCACTATTCAAGGCCACATAGCTAAAGTGAAGTCAGAAATAAATAACTTTAAAAAGAAAAAAAAATCCTATTATATATTTAGTATGATATCATCATTAAAATCATATTTTAAGGCTTGATTCATTTTCTGGAAAAAATATATTTCAATTTGTTATAATTTTATCATATTGTTAACAACTTTGTTATAATTTTATCATGCTATCATTTTAATATGATATAATTTTATCATACAACAGTCTGCAGTAAGACAGATGGAGAGAAATTGAATTTATAGACCTTTAACCTCTCGATCAGCAGATAAATCATGAAATCTATGAGTGGGTAAATCAGCGGTGTTCATTATAGGATCCCCTGTCATGTCCCACTGCAATCAAATTCAAAGCCAAGGATTGTTTTATTATTATTTCTCCACTAGAACATATGTAATATTTTAGATAAATGTTACCTCAAATTGTACTAAAACAACACACAAACATCTCAGCATCACATTTTTTTTAGTAAGACTAAATATTTGTAATCATGTAATTACCTATAATTTATATATTTACTTGTAAAACTTGCTGACTCTTGATTATACATTGAAAAATAGAAGTGTGGTAGGTGCTAGAGGGGCAGTTTATATATGTTAAATTGTTTCAAGGGCTTCTTCAGGTCCATATTTATTTAAGAATATTAACCTATTTTTATTGGTAAAAATCATTCAACTCAAAATTGTACATTTTTAACAATCATTCAGTACTTCCCAATTGTAGGTTCTTTAATTAAAACTTTAAACTAAGTTGAACTTTCTTCTCCACTCTACGTAATACACACATGCCTACCCTACAGACACCTAAAACAGATTTCCAGATTTTAATATAGAATTTAAAGACTATAATTTTCTGTATCTTCTTTGTGGATTTTGAGGGCTTAATTGCTATGTTATGGCTGCACTTATCAGAAAGCATTGAAAAGTGTTAATTACTTTTAGTAAGGAATGCATGCAAAATTTAACTTTTTCCCTAGAAGCAAATAAAGTCCACACTTATTATGTTACATAAAAGTTATGGAATGATTTAAAATAATTAAGCCAAAGGCAGTCATACTTCAACTTTCAACCGTTTGTGTGATGCATAAAATGAATCTTAGAAAATTTCATAAAACCATACAGTCATTTTAATGAGAACAAACAACTGGTGTGGAATGGAAAAAATGTGTGTGTGTGTATGTATGTGTGCAACTATGCACACATGTATGTATGTATGTTGTTTGGCAACCATAAAAGTTTGGAAAAAATAAGTGAATAATAGAAAATGAGCATAGAAAGGACTTTAAAAAAATAGCCTGTTCCAACCATTTTTCTGGTACCTGGATCCCAGTACAGCATCCTACTTCTTGAATCCGGTACAAAATCTTGCCAATAATCTTTGTGAGCAGACTTCTATTGACCGGAAACTCTTTTCTATTACCTGAGGTGGTTTCATCCTTTATTTAATTCGACTATAATTATTTTTTCAAATATTCTTTGTGTTTAATTGAAGAGTACCACACAGAATTCACTGGAATTCATTAATTAATTCAAGAAACATTTTTGAGTATCTGCTATACAACCAGCACTATTCCACGTGCTGAGTCACAGTGATGGATAAAAAGGCAGAAAATCCCTGCCCTCAAAGAGACTGTGTGTAAGAGTGATGTTAAAAGGTGACAAATAACGAGAAGAAAACATTTAGCATGGAAAGGGAATATGTTATGATTAAGACACAGTCATTAGCACCAGACTGACCACTGCTAGACAATAGATTGAGATCTTGGAGTAGTTCTCTCAGTCAATAGTTCTAGGAACCAAATGACCCAACACATAAATATGGTTGACGTTGTTCTTGCCTCAGCATTCAGCAGTCTTAACTATTGCGTTGGTGTTGTGATTACGGTGGTGGTGGTGGAAGTGGTGGAGGTAGTGGTTTTCTAAAAGAATAATGATCAGGTCCATAACATTCTCCTCATGGCAGTCCTTTAAATATTTGAGGACAAGTCACAGTCTGTTTGCAACATCTCAACTCCAAATGAATCTCTTCTGGTTCCTTAAATGGTTCTTGATGTGATTTGCTTCCTACTTTGCTCATCCTTTTTTTTCAGTCTCCTCTGAAAGAAAACCTCCCATATCTTAATTCATGTTCCCCAATTCAGTATGTGATATTTAAAAGTGAGAAAAACAGATACAATAAAGATGTGAGTTGAAAATTAATATATTATTATAAAGGGGAAAAATCTACAGAATGGCATTTTGAGGCAAGGCAAAAGACTCGATGGTGCCACTGCAATGTAAAAATAATCTTTAAGAACTACATGTAATGTACAGCATGGTAACTATAATTAACAATACCGCATTGTACATTTGAAGGTTGCTAAGAGAGTAGATCTTAAAAGTTCTCATCACAAGAAAAATATTTTGTAACTATATAAGGTGATTGATGTTAACTAAACTTATTGTAGGAATCATTTCACAATATATATACGTATCAAATCATTATGTTGTACACCTTCGACGAATACAATGTTATATGTCAATTATATCTCAGTAAAACTAGAAAAAAATTAGCAATCATTCTAATTTTAAAACTCTAAAGTAAAACACGGAGAGAAAGAAACAACCTAGATATAAAGATAACTTACTGAATTAGCAGAATGCAACCATTATCCTAAACAGTAAAACACTAAAACCATATTAATTCAAACCAGAAAAAAGATTATTTAACACTGCTTTGAAGGTGTTAGCAATTGCAATAATAAAATAATTGGCATACACATTAGAAAAGGATGCAATATTATCCCTATTTGGTGAAAATTATGATTGTATGTATAGCAACTAGAGTTTAATAAGGAAATGTGGTAAAGTCATAGGTTGTAAGACAAGTATACAATACTCAATAGATTTTTCTCTCCTCCAGGAAACACAGGCAAAATGGAAATTTAAATATCCACTCCCAATAGCAATAAAAATAATAAACTATATGGGACTATATTTAATAGAAGAAAGGCATAAGACCTACATGAAGAAAGCTATAAAACAAATAGAAAGTCTTCTTGAACAGAAAGACTTAATATTATAAAAACGCAAATCCTCTCAAAATTAATAAATAAATTTAAGGCAGTTCTATTGAAATTCCAACAAGATCAAGATGGTGAAGGAGAATTGGATAAATTTACCTTAAGTTTATATGGGAAGTAAAAACTCAAAAATAGCCAAGAAAACGATGAAAATGAATAGTAAAGGTAGACATATCTGATAGTCAGAATATACTATAAAGACATTGCAATAAAATGGGGGGAAAATAAAGAACTACAGTGAGAGAGTAAGTATTCTGGCTACATATTAGGCATAGATATTTTTACTGAATTGCCATTTTCTATATTTTATGGATTCTCTCTCTCTCTCTCTCTCCCACTTTCTCGCTTTGTCTCAGCTTTCATTCAGAATTTCTCATGTCTAGTCTCAGTGGTATATATTTTAATTGCTATGTCTAGTCAAGAACCATGGCTATTTTTTATGAAAATAATGAAATCTTAAATCTGATAGACATGGGATAGGGAATTTTTTTTCTTTATAAAGAAATAACCTCTTTTAGGTGTTATTCTTCTAGGTGTTTAAATGCTCAAGTCAATCAAAGCATAATTGACTCTAATTGGGACTCCCACAAGCTCTTCATCTTTTAAAAAAGTACCTAAAGTTAAGAAGAGGTGAAAAATTCATCTATGACTTTAAGTATGAGAAAATCTGGTCTTCCTAAGAAAATACCTGATTCTGAATCTGAAAAACATACGTATGTTTTCTAAAGCATTACTCACACTAAACCAGAGATAGTTCCACATCTTAAGTCAATAGATGGGTCCCTTATACCATTTTTTGGCTGTCAACCTGATTTTCCAAGAAATGATATCAAGTGATAATAAATATTGTTGTGTTTAGGGAGTGAGGTGATACCAAATTGAGATCTCAATTGTGAGTTTCCTGAGGGTAAAGACTCTGCATTATTTATCTTTTCTTATCATCAGCATCTTTAAGACAGGGCCTAGAAGAGAGTATGATATAAATAAAGTTTGAGGACCAAATAAATACCTTTCTATTGTAGAAATGGCAGTTCATGCCAACGTAACCTCTAAAATGAGGTTTTTTTTAAAAACTTAAAGATATTCTCCTAGTTTTTTATAGTAAACACACACACGAAGCAAGAGTTCATGTCTATACTGTATAGCCTTGGTTTTCCCTGTATATAAACTAACACAGATTAAGAGGTGGGGTGAAAATCTTTGAGACTGTATATAATTTGTAACATCTGTTATTTGAAAACATATGTTTGCTCAAATGGGTACTATCAGCTAATACTCTGCTAATTAGACACTTTCTATTCTCATTTGGATTCTTATCTTTAAAGTATAATTCCATAGTGGGAAAGCACATATGAGATTGCACCAAATTAACACAAAACCAAAGAGGAACTTTCCAGAGGGAAGTGGCCTGTATGCATTTGATACAACACAAACCTGGACAGATATATGATGTCTACACACATTTTGCCATTTAATTTTAAAAGCCAAATCTTTCCTCCAAGGATAATTCATTTTTTCCTTTTTTACAAACTGCAGTAAGAATGATTTATTTTAGATCTAGAGATGACACTGTGCTCTATGGAAATAGATGTAGTGGAAATGACAAATGTGGAAAGTTTCATATTTACAATGATTAAAGTGTTGGCAAATAAAAGCTAGGAGAAAAAGCAGAAGGAATTAGGAGTATTAAACTGTAAGCAGTGACTGTTGCTGGATAGCAGAATAGTGGGCTACAAAGACATGTTGGTTTACAACATAGAATGAGGACAGCGATTCCGTGTTCACCATTCTTCCTGTGAATAAGCACCAAATGCACTTACATGACCAGAAGAAGGAGGAGGAACTGGGCTGTTATGTTTTAAGAAGAATCATTAACATATAGGGTCTAATGGGGGTTCTAATATCTCTACATTTCTTTAAAATATCTGGACACACAGGTGGTTCAGGTATTTCTATTTGGAAGAGATTAATGAATGTCCTTTATAACTTGGACAAGATGATCGTGGACAAGAACTTAGCTGGCTCTAATCATGAGATATTCTGGTTGTCGAACCGAAGGAAATTACAATGCAAACACTTCTCAGCACTTTGTTAGAATCAAAATCAGTAGAGATTGTCTGCTGGGCACAGACTACCTAGAAATTCTGCTCTGAAGTTTATCCAAACATTATCTTAAACCTCGGTTTCATGGAATTTGGAAAGAGGAGTTGATCATTGCTGAATGCACAGTTGTAAATATCCTTTTGCATAAGCACATTAATGATCAAATATTAGGTTACCCTTTTGTGACATTTTCTGAGCTTTAATTTTTATTTAATTGAAAGTATGTTAGAACTGCTGTAACATTTAGAAGCGTGGCTCTGGGAAGGCCACACGCTCTGTCTGCTTAAGTACATATTTATCTAGCAGGCTAACATTTGAGACAACTATGCCAGCTGTTAACAAGATTTTATAGGTTTAATGTTGACACTTGAAAATTATAATTTATGGTTTATCAATTGTTGACATAGGTGGTGTTTAGCAAACTAGAACACAGATCAATTGTGTTTTCCAATTAAAAAGATGTACCACAGCATACAATTTAACCAGATATTTTCTGTTCCTTAACCTTATTATCTTCCATTCTTGGAGTTAGGTTTGTAATTCCTAACACTTTATTCAAAACTGGCCACGATATTTTAAAAATTACACTCCCCAGCCACACTGCAATTCCACTAACATTTATTTAGTTGCCTAACATTTGGGGGCAAGTTTCAAAGTAATTTAATCCTTGCATAAACTCTTGAGGCAGGTCAATATTTCCATTTGACAGAGAAGAAAACCAGGCTTGTAAAAGTCACCAGCTCATCTATAGAGGATCCGGGATTTGATCCTAGATTCTCTATCTCCAAATACAGTGCTTTTCCACTGTACACAATCATATATCTTTTAATAGTAAGAGGGCGTCATAGTCTGTTTGGGCTGCTATAACAAGAATACCACAGACTGGGTGGCTCATAAACAACAGAGATATATTTCTCACAGTTCCAGAGGCTGGGAATTCCAAGATCCAGCTGCCAACAGATTTGGTGTCTAGTGAGGGTCTGATTCTTGGTTCATAGACAGCCACTTTCTCACTGTGTCCTCACATGGCAGACGTGATGAGGCAGTTCTCTGGGGCTTCTTTTATTTATTTATTTATTTTGTGAGGAAGATTAGCCCCAAGCTAACATCCAATTCCAATCCTCTTTTTGCTGAGGAAGATTGGCCCTGGGCTGACATCCATGTCCATCTTCCTCTACTTCATATGGGATGCCGCCACAGCATGGCTTAACAAGCGATGCGTTGGTCCGTGCCCAGGATCCGAACCTATGAACTCCGGGCCGCCGAATCGGAGCACACGAACTTAACCGCTATGCCAGCGGGCTGTCTCCTGGGGCTTTTTTATAAGGGAAGTAATCACACTTGGAAGGACTCCACCTCATGATCACCTCCCTAAGACTCCCCCTCCAAATACCACTGCATTGGGAATTAGGTTTCAACATATGAATTTGGGGGGACACAAACATTCAGTCTATAGCTGAGGGGGTATTGTGTAGTCTGTGTATGTGTGTTTGTTTCCAGCAAACTCTAGTGAACCTGCATATGTGTCTTTGAACCATATGCACAAACACCCTGAGTAATGGAAATATAACATTGCTAGGTAGGTATGTGACTCTGCGTTTTAATAATACACAATATTATAGCACAATATTTCCATTTAATGGCCCAACATATTCAGTAAGACTTTCTTGTTGGTTCCGTTGCTAGTCAGCTTAATTGCTGAAAATAATGTTTCAGACAAACAAACATTGAATGTTGGACCACGTTTGTGTTACTCTGTTCCAGATGCAAGAGCAGACTGTCTCTACCCCAAATTAAACCTCTTAGAATTATATGCCTTGTAAAACTCTGAGCAGAGAGAGTATAACAGGTCTATGAAAGACTGAAGCTCAATAGAAGACGGGAACTCGCAGCATTTAGGGATTTCTGACTATCATAAAACGTGCAGAGGTGCAGGTCACTGAAGTGTTCTAGCACAGGTTCTCTCAAACATCCACTCATGTCCAGCATAATTTATCCCTTCACCTATTATTTTTAAACATTTGCTTTTGCTTTGTATTTTACTTTAAACATCATATATATATATATATATATACGTTCTAATACAATATTATATATAGGCATATTCTTTTCTTATTTTATGCCATTCTATCCATTATAGTGTATACTCCATAATTTTTTATCCTGTTTTGTATTCTGTTTCAACTCCAGAATCTGGAACACTGCCGGGTACACGAAACTCAATAACTATTTGTTGAGTTGATTTGTTGCATGTAAGGAGGATGGGAAATTATTCTCATGTTGAGCTATATTATAAACCTTATGACTTTTAAATTGCCTTATTCTGAATCTTGAATATTGCCGATAAAGTGTCCGTAGCACTATCACCAATTCTCATTTCATAAATTTCAAGCCACAGGTCAGAACTGCTTTTCTTTCATCTACTCTCATCCTCAAATATGTTGAAGAAACTGTCAAAGGCAGTTCAAAAGGAGGGGGAAAATAGCCTGGTGAGATTGTGAATAAAATTTCCCTCATTCATGTGATCTCTTTTATTAAAAAAGTCTCCCAAGCTTGGACCCATGAGCCAGGCTTAATTAAAGTTATTTGCTTTCAGCTTAGAATATGAATTGCCCCTTCTCTTTCTGGGGTGGACTCTACCACTGACAGCAGGAGTTGAAATCTGGGGCTCTGTCTTCCATAAAATTTGTCCCTTTGTCCTCAAATGAATCGCTTTAATTAAAATAACTTGGTGACCTTTGTCTTGCTCTTTCTAGACTAAAAGAATTTTCTCCAAGCCTTAGATTTGCCCTTGGATAGTTAAAAATATTGCACTGAGAAACTCCTTTTATTTCCTCTAGAAATATCTTTTTTGTAAATATCTCTTCCTTTTATTATGACTGGATATCTTTATGTCTTTGATGAAGTATTAACACCATAAACAAATTTAATATAATTCAAGCCAGGGCAATGTTCTTCAGTGTTTGTTTCTTTTGGACCTAACACAATGCTTGAGACTTAGTAGGACTCAAAATAACTTGGTAAATGAAAGAAGCAATGAATATATGATTGATTATTTACAAGAAGAATTAAGATGATTTGAAATCATTACCACGTAGTGAAGCTACTTTAAAAGTAGTATATTTTAAATAAAATTTTCTTATTATAAGAGGGATGATGGTTGCCCGAAATAGTAATGAAATTGTAACTGAAGGCCCTCCTGGGCCAGTTCAACTTACCCCATCTTATCAACAGAGTAATTACGAAATTGTCTTTCAGAAAATTTGCAGTCATGTAGCCAGAGCTTATGCAGAAGAAGAAATCTTGACCCGAAATGACCGCAGAACCAAAGATTTTTCTCTCCACAGAACCAAACTACAGGGACATCACCAGAACCTAAAAGTAGGACTCATCAGAAGCGAGGGGTCAGTCATTCAGGAAGATTTGGTGTTAAATTTCTTCCCCACCTCATCATAAATGTTTAGAACCTTACCATAAATGCTTGAAGCCCACCAATCAAAGCCTGTCCCACCAGTGTTTCCAGGTACCAGCCTATTCTCCCTAACCTCTTACATTTTGCCCCAAATCCTGAATCAGGGAGACAGATCTGAGGGCACATGCCCCTTGTCTCCCTGCAGATTAAGTCTCAGAACAAAGCTGAATTCTTTTCCCAAAGCTGATTCCATAATTAATTGGCTTGTTTATGCACCTCGGGTGGGAGAACCCCATTTTTTTGTGGTAAGAAGATGGCGAGATTTCGTGAGGATTTATTATGTATTCATTAAATCAAAAGTATTTATTGCACCCTATAAGATGTCAGTGTGTCTGGTGTGCAACAGAGCAGTGGACAAACAGACTCATTCTCTCTCTTTAGCAACCATATGTTCTCAAGGGAGAAATAGGCTTTAATCTGAAAATCACATATATAACAAAAATATTTATAGCTATGTTAAGCTATGTGAAAGAAAGAGAGTTTTATAACAAGGGAACCCAACCTACACTGGAAGAGGAGGGGATTAACGGAGAAAGCTTCCCTGTGGAAGAAGCATTTCACCTGAAGAAGAAGAATTAGCTGTGTCACAATGAGCAAGAAAGAGAAATATATTCCAGGCAGAGGAAATAGCAGGTGCGAAATGCCTGGAAGACAGCCCATTTGAAGAATGATTAGCAACAAGAAGAGTAGCAGGAAATGAGAATGTAGATAATGTGGACCGGATGATATGGGTTAGTGAGGTCATATGAGAGATTCCGGACTTTGTTCTAAAACCAATGGCAAAGCATTAATTCATATTGTCTTTATTTTAAGATGATTCCATTTCCTGTATGCAATATTGGACTTAAAAGGAGCAAGAATGGCAGTGGGGCTACTGGATGGGTTACTGCAACAACCCACATGATGGTAACTTGAGCTTTGAGAGTTTAAAGACCAGCTGGGGATCCAAAGTGCCTAGAAACATTCATATGCAAACACTTTACTAAAGATGACAACTTTAAGGAAATCAAATTTGGGGGGAGGATTAAGTGTTCTGCTTTGAATATGTTAAACTTGGCATTACTATAAGAAATCCAAGTGCAGATGCCAACCAGACATTTTTATATTTACATACCCACACACATATACTCATACATGGGTCTGCAGCTGACATGAGGGATCCACACTGCTGATAAAATTTTGAAAATCAACAGCTTATAAGTAATATTTATAGCAAAGAAGACAGATAACTTGCAGGCAGAAAGATGAAAGGAAATTCATGGACATGAAATATCATAGAAACCAAGACAGCAAGTTTTAATAAAAGGTAAATCAATGCTAAGAAATGATGCTTGGGATGAGGGATAGGGATGCTCGCTGTCAATAGTACCTTCATTTTATAAATGAATAATATGGACTCAGGAAGAGTAAGATGCCCAAAATTACACAGGACAGAGTCAAGATTTCAAGTCAGCATTTTTTTTTTCTCTAAATTCTCATCTCACCACACCATGCTATCACGATGATTTGGATACTAAAACAAGGTCATTGAACTTATTTGTTTGTGCAGACAGAATAGAATAACCAGAGGACAGCCTCCTATTCTTATCAGAATGTGGTATTAGGGTCCCACCTGCCCTAAACTGGCCACCTTCTCTTGACTGATCTGAAATTTTTATGGCAGTTCTAAAGGCTTGGCTCTGGAATTTCTTCTGTATTCGTCATTAAGGTGCTTGTCGAGCATGGAACTAGAGTTACACTGGAGGAGTAAAAGAGTGGAATAATCGAGAATCATGACCCAACAGGTCTCCACAGGAACATAACCTTCTCAGTTGGGGTCACCTTCGACCATTCTACATAGAAGAGCCACCTCTTTCCATATCTCTTTTCCATTATCCTGCTACATTTTCCTCCATAAAATATATACATTTTTATGTGTCTACTGCTTTCCTTGCTCACTAGTAAGCCCAGGAAAGATCAGAACTTGGCCCTGTTGCTCATTCTTTATTAACAGCATCTAGGAGAAAGCCTACACATACTGTTCACTCAATAGATAATTGTTGAATGAATGATTAAATGGATTATTGAGATAAACAAATTTCAGAAGTGACCCAAGAGTTGTTCATTTGTATGAACCTTACAGGGTTTGAATGCTAGTATAACCAGAATAGCTGTAATTTGTCATATGAAAGTCCATGCATATCAGCCTGGTGCTCGGAAAAAAGTAAGTATAAGGGACGGGGAGGTGGGTGGAATACACTGTTTATTGAAAGATATCCAGTAGGTGCATGGAACATGAGTATCGCAGAAAACAGAAATAAGTCTGGGAGGCAAGGGTAGGTAGTAGTTGAAAAAAAATCAGCATTGAGATAACGCATCTTTTCACCTTCCTCTTACAAATAATAAACGTTCTCATTGACTTCCTAGGAAGTCCCATTCTTCAAAATCTCATTCTCTCCCTTCTTCCCAGTCTCTACTTTTCTACTATAGATGAGAAGGAATGAGAAAATTTCAGAATATTTTATGTACATTAGGTTACAGCCCCAGAAAGTAGAACTGAAAAAAGGCACTAATCAGTCACATACATATGGATACACTTCAGACTGATTTTTCCAAACACGTGATTGTTTCATTAACATATCGAAGACACATTTTACAACTTCTCAGTTTTACAACTTTACCATCCAAGATGTGTCTCCTGATTGAGGAACTGACTTGGGGATTGGCCATCCAGTCTTACTCAAGGAAATCAAAATCTCTAATACAAAGGACATCTTTCATTTTCTGTCCTAGAGTGGAAATTGCCCAAAATAAAGCATTTTTAGATGCAGCTAAAATTCTTAAGATATCACCCAGTCTTTCACTGAAGAAAGGAAGTTAAGTTCACATTTTTTAGCATGGAAAATACATTGTATATGTTCAAGGAAAAATCACTCTGTCTCTCTGTATATGTATATTCATATATATATATATATTTATATGTATATACACACACACACATATATATAGTTCCTATGCATTCTTGAATCCAGAGTCTATGCCATTAACTATTACCTAAAATGTCCTATAAAGGTTACCAAAGTTTATACATGCTATTCATCTTTAATATTGTAAATATTATGTGTGATAATGTGTGTATAGTATATACACACACACCTACACTGAATTAGTGATTAAACCACTGTGTTTCCATGTGACTGGCTTTTACAGTTCCTCCAAAACAGGGTTTCTCAACCACAGCACTATTGACACTTTGGGCCAGATTTGTTGTGGGAGGCTGTGCTATGCACAGTAGGATGTTTATCATCATCCCTGGCCTCTACCCACTAGATAGATACCAGTTAAATCTGATCCCCAGTTACAATAACCAAAAATATCTCCAGACATTGCCAAATGTCCCCTGGAGGGCAAAATTACCCCAGGTTGAGAACCACTGCTCTGGAATCATGTTTCTCAAAATGTTTCTCCGAGATCCAGAGACTGAAAGTGTTTGTTGAAATGCGAAACTAATTGAATCAGAACCTCTAGGGAGGAGTTTCTGGGAATCTGAATTTTTCACAAGTATGCCTGATAATATTGAGGAAATTGTAAGTTTACTATGGAAACGCACCATGAGATAACAACAAAATGAGACTCAATCCTGAGGCTAAGACAATGATTCTGTGAAGTTAGCATATATTTTTACTATTGAGATGCACAGAAGAAGAGATATTTATAAGTAAAGGCATGTTTTATTGGGTTTGCAATAGATAATATTCTATTCCATGAAAACTGGACTGCTAGTTAAAGTGCCAATATTCTCTCACATCACTAATTATTTCTGTAGTTCAGGGCAAGTCTTAGTGACTAACACAGAGGTAGTGAGCAGTTAACATTAGTCTCCTTACTCTCTTTACCTTTCCATCTTTTTAAAGCATTCTCATTTCAAAGAAGTGGAAATAAGAGCGGCCTACCTTGCCTATTTCACAGGAAAGCAAATTAAAGGGAGCTTGTGATAATGCTTTGAAAAACACAAATGTTACTTATGTGAATAGGCCACTATTATTAACCATATGATATTATGAGTGGGATTTTTCAAGATAAAACAATTCCTGTTTTTACTCTTTCCTTATGTGCTGTCTTCACACATAGTCCAGCTGTGGCATATGGTCAATTCTTGATTATCTGTGAATGGATTAGCTGTCTTGTAGATTATCCACGTGTGCTGGGGGCTGACTCATTATCTCACTGAACAGCTGCTAACACATCTGTCTTCTCCCACTCACCATGGGATTCCCAGAGAGGCTTTCCCCTTCTACCAACCAGCTCATACAACTCTGCCCATTTGTGTCTCCTCTGAAATAACCCAGCCTGATGGAGCTTCTAGCCTAAGGGTTTGTGGGAAAAAGAAATGGAAAGAAAGACATCAGGCACATTTCCAAATTTCCTCTCCTCTTCACATAGAGGCTCATAGAAACTGGCTTCCTTCCTACTACACAAATAGGTAATTTTTGTTTGATGAACCATGTTTGCCCTATCAGCATATATATTACTGTCTCTTAGAGTAGGATAAAGAGTTAGATGGGGAAATAGAAGAGTGAAGAAACTAATAGGGATTTCAGAAAAACATTCAAAAGAAAAATTTATACTTCACGTAATCCACTGTGGTAACTTTAAAACATGTCTATAAATTCTTTGACACTCCTCCCATCAAAAAGTGGGACCTACAACCCGTCCCTTTGATTGTGGCTGACCTTAGTGCATAGCCTAAGGTCATCTAGGCTGCATCTAGTGCATAGCCACTAGATGAGTATGACAGAAGTGACAGTATGTGACTCCCAAGTGTAGGTCATAAAGGTGATGCAGCTTCTGCCCGATTTTCTAGAAGACCTGGACTAGAGAACGGAGCCACTATGGAATCAGCCTAACTGCTCTGAGGCCACCACACTGCGAGGAAGACCAAACTAGCCTATGCTGGGACATTACGTGGAGAATACCCGGGACGACATGAAGAGACAGAGAGAACCTGCCAGCCCCCATATGCTCCAATGGCTTACTGTTCTGTCCAGCCCCCATCTGACGGCAACTACATGAGTGACGCCCAGCTGGACCCACCAGCCTGACCTTTCCCAAATTCCTGAAACTCTGAAAGATGACAACATGATTGTCATTACCATAAACCACCTGAGTTTTGGAGCAACTTGTGCAGCAATTGATACATCCCCTAATACATCAGAATACAACTTCTCATTATTGTTGTTTTAAGAATCAGACTCTGCTCTGGTAGGAAAATGTGTGTAAAGCCCTCGTGGCATAGGCACCTCTCATTTATTTAACAAGCATGTGCTACCGCAGACACCTTTCTAGGCAAGGGTGATTTGCAGTTTAGCACACATAGTTCTACAATCCAGGACTATATAGATCACAGAAGGAATACATGTGTTAGGTACAAATAAGTAAGTAAGTTAGTAAATAAATAAAGATACAAATAGTGAAAAGTAATGTAGAGAAAATAAAATATATAATGAGGTCATATACCAGGCAGATATGACTAAGTCTGGGTCGGGGGGGCAAGGAGAGTGATGGCTCAACTTTGTTTCCTACCTGTCCAGTGTAATATCCTGACATCTCTGGGGTAAAGACCATTTCAAAGCTCAGCAACATGAAAGAATATGAAACGTGGCTATACATAAAATTCATTATGTAAATTCTAAAATCTTCAAGGTTCCAAGTGCTCTGGGATCTTAGGTTTTAAACAAGAGTTTAACCAATTAGGAAATGAAAATAAACTAACAACAGAGACAAGAGAATAAACTCTTTGTTCAGATCAGATTCGGACCCTAGACTCCAACAATTTGATTATTGCTTTGCCTCAGGAATAGAGACGAAAATAGTCATTGACTTATTGGCACTTTTGTACCATCTGTGCTCTTGTTCCTTCTCATTAGTGCCTATAGCAGCAAGAGCTTATTTTATTTGAGAAATAATAAATTCAATGAACCTCTATTATCCTAAACATGGTGAGGGAAGGCAAAATAAGACAAGAAAAAAAAGTCTTTGCCCTTCCGAAATTTATACTATGAAAATACACAGACTATTGCTGCAAAGATCTATTTAGGTATTCTGTAGAAGTTTATTAAACACCTATTTAGGGGCCCATTACTAGATGTTAGGTGCTATAAAGATAGCAAATACATGTCAGATACTGTCACTGCTGTCAGACTAAATCATTTCTTTCTTATTGAAAGGATTAAGCTAACTTATCACATAATTTCCTTCCAGGTTGCTTTCCCATCACGAAGTAGTCATGTTTCAGCTGAATTTGAACTTTTACTCATACATAGTTTATCTTCTGATTTTTAAAATTATTCCTACTAAAATACTTTTTCCTTTTTAGCATGCCTATTAATAATAGTAATGATGATTTACATCTATAAACTTCCGTAACCTTTACAGGACGCACTAAGAGATATTTTAGACAATATTTAATGGCATAGGTGCTGGAATCAAGAATGCATGGGGGGGCCGCCCGGTGGCACAGAGGTTTAGTTCGCGCTTGGCAGCCCGGGGTTCGCGGGTTCGGATCCACGGCGCCCGCCGATGCACTGCTTGTCAGCCATGCTGTGGTGGCGTCCCATATAAAGTAGAAGAAGGTGGGCACGGATGTTAGCCCAGGGCCAGGCTTCCTCAGCAAAAAGAGGAGGATTGGCAATGGATGTTAGCTCAGGGCTAGTCTTCCTCACACACACACAAAAAAGAATGCATGGGAATTAAACCTGTGATCTAGCTACATGACCATGTGTCCATTTTAAATCTCTCTGTGGCTGAATTTCATCACCTGTAAGGTGGGACTAGTAATGAATGTCCTTTACCTCCTGTTTAAGGAGTAAACTGAAAATACTCAGCCTGGTGTATTTCATATATTAAACACTCAATAAAATATTACCATAAAATTACAGTGATTTTATTCTATTTTTCTCTCAAGACATCTCTTTCACACAGATAAATGTAGTTTTATTATCCCCATTTTATAGAAGATGAAAGTTGGGACATTATATCATTTGTCCCCGGCCCCATAGTGAGTAAAGTGAATACTGGATTTTCAACTTCCAATGTTCTGATTCCATACCCAGATTTAATTTTATAATTCCTGAGATTTATTATTTTTCTGAAGATCTCAGATCTGTCTCATTTAGTGCTATGACTAGAAATATTTTAGGATTAAATCATTCTTCCTGCCTGCCCCTCATCCCACACATCCATGAAATAAAGCCTACATATTCTGATAAATATTATATAAATATATATAATATATAGTACTTTATATAACTATAATATAAAATATATTCTGATCTATCCACTACTCCCCATTTATACTACTGGACGTTACCTGGTCCAAGCCATTATCATGTCACAACTGCACAACAGCAAGAGTCAATTCACCAGTCTCACGCTGTCATCCTTTCCCCACTTCCCCAAGTGTGACACAATACAAATCCCTTATCGTGGCCTACAAAGGCTGACACAATATTGCTCTGCCTACTACTCCTCTTCATCTCTCAATACCCCATCCCCTTTGCCCATGTCAATAGCCCTCAGGTTCATAGGCCTTCTTTTTAGTGCCAGCTTAAAGGCTCCCTGCCAGTCCAAAATGTCCTTTCCCCTCATTCTGGCTCTTCCTATGACTGCATTCTACCTGGAATTCGGGAATAAACTCAAAATCATCTCTAGTGTGAGGCTGCTCCCGTTCCTGACCACACAATCCAAATTAATCTCCCCCCCACAGCCACAGGCTTCTATTTTACTTTCTTTATAACTAATACTGTGGTGTATTTGTTTATTTTTCTCTGTCTTCCTCCCCTAGAATGTAAGCTCTAGAAAACTCATCCACCTTGTTCATTACCGAACTCCCAACCTGTAGAACAAGGAGGCATAGACTGAGCCTCCAGTCAGTACGCTGAAATCATGAATTAACTTTACTCACTGAAGCTTTTCTGAGCCTCGGTCACTTAATACACATTGTTCTGCAAAACAGCTATTTCCAAGGAACAAGATGTCCATCGAATGACTTTCACAATAGAGACAGAAGGTCAACAGACACAAAAATCCCTTAGCATACTAATATTAGTAAATACTATTGTTTGCAATAACGATAGTAATAATAACAATACATTGAATGTTTTGTAATTATAATTATTTAATGTGGCTTAAGGAAAATTTACATATGTCCTGTCATTCAATCCTTAAAACAAAGCTCCAAGTAGAAGTTATTGAGGCTATACTACAGATGAAAAACTAAGGCCCAGCAAAGCTGTGGCCCACAGTCACCCTACCGCCAAGCGATAGAGACAATATTTAAATCCCGGTTTATCTGGCTCCAAAGACACATTCTTTGTAAAGTCTCTTCTGTGGAGCAACCTGCTTTCTTCTCAACGCCTGCTTGTTATTTTCAATGGCAGATAATCTTGCTAATTCCATGAGAAGGATAAGAAACTGCCGTATTATTCATGGACAATATATCTGTTTTTGAAAATAGGTAGAAGTGGTTGTCCCTGCATCAAAACACACCCACAAAAGTCCTTATTATTCTTAGAGTTTTAAAGTGCAGTATAGTCACAGAAAGATTAGCTTTTGTTTTGCTACAAGCCCTCAAGGCCTCATCTTAGGGAATACGAGATGGACTGAAAGCAAATGTCTCAACACCGTGAGCATTGGGCACGCAGGAACTCCGATGGGGACAGAGGGAGATGAGCGTGGGCTCTGGGGAGCGGGTTGTGTCGGCCTTTCCCACTGAGCTCGATGAATGAAAGGGGCCTTAATGGGTTGAACAACCATAAGTGGGGTCAGAACACCAGATTTATTACTATTTTCCATTCACTGAAAGGCCCTCTCCTATGGTTTCGTTTCATTTTCAGCTTCTTGTATTTTAAACATTGAGTGAAATGCAAATGCGACATTTAAACTTTCAGAGGGACATTGAAAATGAACAGCTATGCGTGGAGAGTATTTGGTATGGATTGGTGGGGTAGTGAGCAGAGAAAAGGTTATTACATCCAAAGGAAATTTAACTGGGAAGGAAAAAACAGACTAAGTTAGTCATATAAATGGGAAAACAGAATGACTCTAGAAGGCTATTGAATATGAATTGGTTCCCTCCTCAAATTGCTTGAAAAAATCACATGTTGGGAAAGTCTAAGAATTTTATCTTAGACAGGAGGTCTCTTTTCCTGGTTGACTGATGAGATGAAGAGTGTTTGTGGGAGAGAAATCTCAATCCCTTTTTACAAATAATATGTTAATTCTCTGCTACCAATTCAAGAAGACCTTGAAAATACTGCATGGGGGGGGGTTGATACTAACCCGTGACAATCATAAGTAGAAAATGTATGCATACATTTATATTTCTAGAAAATATCTGGGAATTTCCTAAAGTGATGGAAGAGAATTGTATAACCCAAAATAGTAGCAAATAATTGCATAATATAGTTGGAGCAGAGGATATATGACAATGAAGTAGCTGCAATAAGAAGTAAAATCTGTGAAGCTGGTGAGTACAGAAAAGTCCAGTGATTTATCCAGTAGCCATCTTATGTTTCACAATGAGCAGAGGTCAGGTGAATGGGAAGCCAGGACTATCCAGTCTGGTGGGGGGGAGTGTTTCTGTAGATGAAAGTCCAGGCCAATAGTCTGCATGTTTGTCTATAATTAATTGAGGGGATAAAAAGCCATTCAGAAAGAAGATACTTCTCAGACACTCTCCCTCTCAGAATTCCTTATGGAGCACCCATATTTGACCATTATCTGCCTATGAGCCTTAATGGTCTGCTACAATTCTAGCATAGGCTCTCTTGTTTACCCTCTCCCTTTCTCCCTTCCTCTCTATCTTTCTCGCCCTCTACCCTCCCTACCCTAAATTAAAGTGAAGAGGGTGCTGGTTGGGTAGATTGGGACAAGCATTATTGGGGGCGGTAGGAAGAGGCAGCTAGACGGATGCTGAGAACATACTTTTACAAATTCAACTTCCTTCTGAGAATTTCTGCCTTTTTGTTCTTGATCCCTAAGCAGCTCTGAAACATAAGGACTCATCACAAAGACACAATTCAGAACATTACTGGAGGTTTGAAGTTCAATTGTACACATACATGGCAGCCATTTCCCTTGGCGTGAGTGGCATTCTGCCAGCCCCACAGGAAAGTGCAGGAACAGCAGAATCAGGAAAGCACTGCCTTGTTCTTTAACAGCGTCTCAAAAGATGCTGCCAGTGATGTTCAGCAAACATCTGGAAATGATGCGTCATGCCTTCCACATGATCCAGATTTCTTTGGATAAATATCACTGGATCAGGAGCTGCTCGAGGGTCAGGTCCTTGGACCACTCATTGCATATCCCATGAGAGAATGGAATCTTGGGTCACAGAACACGTGACACTCTTACTTGGAATGCTTGTGGCTGCTGGTCCATTTGTTTTTGTTGAGATTCTCCATTCAAAATGGCCCAGCCCAGTTTCAAAGTCATTGATGTAACCTTTCATACTGTTGTCCACTCCTCAAAAGTATGCTGTTTCTCTTCCAGGAAAGATATATTTAAGTCCATTATCTCATTTTCCCTGCACTAACATTCTCGAAGTTGATGACATCTTTTTTCTGCAGAGGAAAATTGAGTCAAATAAGAGGTAGTGTCCTTGCCAAATTTTGTCCTTTACAACAATAAGTCATATTATACTAATCACTCAGGTGTATCCATAGATCAGCCTTGGGCCCAAGTATTCTACAAGGAAAAGGATAGTAACAGTGGCTGGCAAGTGCCTAACACATGACCATCCCAATGATATTTTATTTCTCAGTTCAGAGACCTGGCTTTACTCACTTGCTGTGTAACCTCTGATGAATCACTCTATTTCCTCTCTTGTAAATGACATTAACAATTATTCTTTATACTTCATAGGATGGCTATGAGGATGAGAAATATAAGTGAGTTGTAAATATAAATTACTATCAAAATTGACATTTTCATACTTGCAGGTCAAATCACCAGGTGTTCAGAAGCTATCCTAGATAAACTGGGGGTCCTTCTGTGTTGGAGCAGTACTGTGATGGCCAGTAGAATTTCACCGTACTCTTTTGCTTTGGTGTAATTTCAGGTTTCCATTGGACCCTTCTCCTTCAATGTAGCCCCTGACTCTCTGGTCAGGCTCCTCCATCTTCCATCCCTGAATGTCAGAGAAATAAGCTATGATCATCAACCCCAATTCTAAGCAATCACCATGGATGAACTATCCACTCTTGATCTCATACAATAGTTTCTCTCATCTTCTGGGGACGGGATCTTTGTCTCCACACTCCTCTGCTATATCTACTTCTGATCCCTTCAACTCAACAATTTGATAGTTTTTCCCCAGTCTCTTGGTTATTTTTCTCTTCTCTCTGCCCTGGATCTTCCCTGATGTCCTGGTTCACTTTGGCAATAACTGTCATATTCCAGCCACAGACTCTGCAGAAGTCCATCCAAGAAAAGTCAAACTCCAGCTACTCAAAAATACGGGAGATAGAATGTCCCATTTTATTTCCCTGCTTCCAGGTTTATTCATTCAGGCTTCTTTACATATTAGTTGAATGAGCATAGGAGAGTTATTAATCTATTAGAGTCTCAGTTTCCTCATGTCTAAAATATGAATAATAATAGTACCGGTAATAGAATTATTGTGTAAATTGCATTAGAGAAAGCATGTAAATGCATAGTACCTAGGATAGCATCTGACATTGCAAATAAGCAATACAACTTAGCTGCCATTATTATTATTATTATATTATTATTAATAATATCATCTCATTCATTTCTCATGTTAACTTAGCTGATTTTTGGTTCATGACTCAAGTCTTTCACTTGGCTACTTATTTTTAGCCACAAAGGCAAAATAGCAAAAGGGCTAATTCCTCCTGGTACCCCAGTGCTTGGGCTCAATCATTTCAGACCTTTGTAGAGAAGGCTAATGAGCTCCACCTCTGAGATAGTTGCTACACTGGCGATAGAGATGGTCACTGTCCAGATGTTTCCTTCCATGTGGAGGGAGCTCCAGTAATTTCACATTTCTGACCTCTTTCTCCTTTCCATTCTCCACTTCCCATAAGTGATGAAGTTACTTAATCTGAGTGATGTGTTTAGAAATAGAAATAGGGCACACATAACCTAGTCACTTCTGCCACAGACCTCCTGAAAGTCATTTCAGTCCTGATCACAGAGCGTGTCCGTTTTTCTTCTGTGTCCTGCTACAATTTTCTACACTAAGCCCTCGCATGGGGAAGTACGCAGTTTTACATCACTTCTTCTGACTAGGTGGGTAAGTCTGACTACTTTTCAGTTTCAATATGAGTAATTCCACCTTCTGACAATGTAAACAACTAGCTTTATGATACGAAATTGATGTTTTGGTTCTGTATCAGTTTGATATGGCTGCCATAACAACATACCGCACTGGGTGGCTTAAACAAGAAATTTATTTTCTCACCGTTCTGGAGGCTAGAAATCTAAGATCATGGTGTCGACGAGTTTGGTTTTTCCTGAGTCCTCTCTCCATCGCTTGCAGGTGGCCACCTGCTCCCTGTGTCCTCACGTGGCATTTTCTCTCTTCCTCTTCTTAAAAGGACACCAGTCATATTGAGTTAGGGCTCCATCCTTATGACCTCATTTAACCTTAAATACCTCTTTAAAGGCCCTATATCCAAATACAGTCACAGTCTAATGTACTGAAGGTTAGGGCTTCAACATATGAATTTTGTGGGGACACAATTCAATCCATAACACATAACAGTCCATAACAGATTACCATTGGCCTTTCTCTCAGCTGTTTCCAAACCTTATGTTTGGATAGGATAGTACAGGTGAGTCATTTTGGAGACCTCAATAACCTTATAGCAGTATTTTTCAACCCCATTTTCATTAACCCCTTAAGGACCCTTCTGTGGCCCTATGGAGGTCTATAAGACCTTCTAATATCTAAGATGTTTCAGCACTAAGAATCAGTTTTTTACCCTCGTAGGAGTGGTCTCATATGCATTAGAGATTATACAGAGAGCAGGAACACAGTGCAATCACCAAGGAGGTGACATGACTCCTCCAGATCTCCTCAGTCTCTCCCAAGGCAGTGCTAGGAGCTCTCAGCTCTCGGGACCTCACTGTGGGGTTGTCCACACTTGTGGAGCTTAATGAACAGAACCCTGAGCTAAACAAGTAAAGACATGTTCTCTCTTTGTCCATAATACATTGCCATAATTTAAGAGTATATTTGGGATTGATTACATGACAAAATATAGACTAAGTGATATATATAAAATTTCACTTTACAAGGTTTGAGAAGACACTTCAAAGTAACGTGTACTTATCCTCCAGAAGAGCTGAAACTAAGGCATGAGGTACTCATGTGACTCTCTACTGGGAGATGTAGCCCATGTGAATTAGAATACCATGAAGAGAGAAAACAAAAAGGACTTTCAAATATGAGCCCAAATCAAAATTTACTGAGACAGGGATTCCTAAGCGTAGATGCTGACATTCTATTGGTTGCTTCTCACGTGGTCAACTCTATAGAGCCCTTCTGGGTAAGTGCTGCACAGACATATTTACTGAGTAGAAGCTAATGATACTCTTGGTAATAACAGAAAAGTATAATAACAAAGCAACAGAAGGTCAACAACAGCAAACCTTTTGGAGCATTTCTATGCCAGACATGGGGCCAAGCATAATCTCGTCAACACTAGGAGATAGATGCTATCATCCCACTCATTCTTCAGAGGAATTCCAATGAGGTTAACAAGGTAAGTAATCTATTCAATGTCAAATCTAGGTCTATCTGATTACAGAGTCTAAGTATTTGACCACTAACCCTTCTGGTTGCCACCTGCTCCTAACTCCTGGATGGAGATAATAAAACTAATCTTCACACCAACACCACTCTTTCCTCTTATATTTTGTCCTTTTGTACTGCAAGAGGGATCTCTGTGAGAGTTGCCTTCTGTGTATATCCTCATATGAGATGAGAAGAAATGCACCATTTGGAGAGGAATTGTGACCAGAGGCAGAGCTGCAACAATGTAAACTATATTACCTATAAAATCACTGTGCCCCCAGAATGCCCAGCCCTCTGATGCAGGTATCAGAGGGAGGCAATAATTCCTTCCTTACAAACGAGAACACCAAGGACTAGAGACTTCAGTGATTTATCCAAGGTCACATATCCAGATAGAAGCATCAAAGAGAACTGATAACTTTTGACTCTAAGTTTGCTGCCAGATTCACTACTTTACACTGTTTCTGCCAAGAAAGACAGTCTTCTTCTCCCCTCCTCCACCCCACTGTATTTCCCCTCCTGCCTTTGACCTCACCTCCCCACTTTCTCCCCACTGCTGTGGTTTTGAAGTTTGTAAGTCATTTGGAGGAGATCAACTTCTCCGGTATCCAGACACTCTTGTGCTAAACAAGTCTGCAGTACATAAGGCACAGAAAGGATTTACATCTTTGACTCTCTTCCAGCAGATATTACTTATCTTGAACTGCCAGCAGAGTCTAGTCTATGTGATGTGCGTGACAGTGAAGAATAGCTTTTTGCTGCAATGCCCAGCTTGAATGGGTAAAAGAAATCAGGAGTCATTGTCTGATGGAATGAATATTCTGGAACAACTCCGGGAAATCTTGGCAAGAGGGGTGAGGTGTAAGACCCAATCTTAGGGAGCAAGAAAACGAGCCCCAATTCACTGAACCCATGCAAAGATTTTGTGGAGATTTGACAAGAAAATAAAAAAACCATGAGAGATGGATTATTTCACCTTTCTTAAGACCCCATGTGACAAATATTTCCCAATAAAGCTGCCCTCAAATTACATATCATGTGAGAAAAGTTTGCTTATAACTCGGTCCTTTAAAACTTGAAATCAATACCAATTGTGTCTTGTAAACAAAACTGTAATGGGTGGTCATTACAGATGGTGGCTAGATATATATCTTAGTAGTGCTGTGCATACATCAGACAGTCAAAAATGGTAATTCATATAAATTGTAGTGCTTGTTACAGGTGTACATATGTATTGTTTACTTTTTTGTCTCCACAGCATAGCATATCCTGAGTGTTAGGGGAGAAGTCTGCATTTTATAGTATACCTGTGGTGCAATAAAATCTAGTTTTCAAATTTATCTTCACAGTCCTCAGTACAGAGTAGAAAATATTAATTAATGAACTTTTTTCAAACAAATTCACAGGAAATATCTATAAATTCTCAGATCTAATAATAAAAATCGCTAAATGTGAAAGAGAGCTGGTTGATGTAGCAGAGCTGGTTGAATGATAGTCAAAATATACTTTTTGTCACAATTTTGATAATATGTTTGAACAAGGTCCTCTCAGTTTATTGCAATATTTGCCTATTAACAACAGGAAATGTTTAAAAATTGTACAAAAGGGTCAATTACACCAATGTCAGTTTGCCAGATTATTTTGTAGTTTTCATTTTAATAGAATGACTGACCTTTGAGTCCAATCTTATTTAAGCTTAGAATTTCTTCAGAATGAGAAATAAAGTGGAACTGAACTCAAATATTCAATCCTGGTAATGAACACTAGTTCAAAATCCTACTTTGACATGTATATGAAAATGTGTTAAAAAATAAAACACATTTGATAGGCACAAACATATTTTTTCAACATAAGCATAAGCATAGTGTCAACCACTAACATAATATAAACTATTTTGAGGGTTTTAGTCACAGCACATATGTACTTTTTTCTTCCTTTCTACTCCAATAGCAAATGCTAGTAGTATAAGATCCACTTTAGAATAAATCAAGGGAATGTATACTTCTCATTGTGAAATATATTTATTCTTAAAATGTTCAACAAAAATGTATTCCATATGTTATTTTCCATTCTAAATGCACAGGGGAAGCTCACACATATGGTTTCATCCTTAGGTCAACTCTTCATGTGTGGCAACAATGGATGCAAGAATTCCAGACCTTATAGAGGTAATCATAAACCATTCAAAGGACAGAGGGTTTCAGTGAAAAAGCAAGTAAAGTTCTTTTCCAGCAGCACTAAAGAGCATTGTTCCATATTAGGTATGTGTTCTCCCATGAACCAGTATAGAACTAATTGCAAGATCAATTCTAGACAAACTGAAGGGCTAAGGGTAGGGTTGGTCCCTTAAAAGAAAATATAGGTGGCATTGCTGAAAGAACGAACTAGATAAATGGCAAAGCAGCCAACATGTGCACTCTACAGCTAACATATCTGAATCTCTAGTGGTCTGGCCAGGGTATCTGCATTTTTAACAAAATTGCCAGGTGACTTTTATTGGCATTAAAGCTTAAAAGTCATTCTTTGTGTACAATCTCTGCACCTCTAAAAGCACCCTGAATGCTGAAAGAGTGAGGAAACTAACCAATATTTGATGACTTGCAAAAGTGATTAATATTATAAGGCACTGGAAAGGAAGGAGGGGAGTAACCACATGGCCCTACTCATAGAAATTTCCAGTGTGTTTGTATGTTCCAAATCCCTAGGTGTTCCA
Organism: Tapirus indicus; assembly: GCA_031878705.1. Classification (NCBI taxonomy): domain Eukaryota; kingdom Metazoa; phylum Chordata; class Mammalia; order Perissodactyla; family Tapiridae; genus Tapirus; species Tapirus indicus. Next base: position 21,405,088 of record CM062927.1, on the reverse strand, counting down.
AAGATCCTGAGGGCAGGGGTTGATTGAGTAGAGACAACCCAGGAAATAGTCATTTTTTTCACAAGAGAAACACTACTTTTAGCTGGCTTACATTTTGAGTTTCCATACTGGATGGCATTTTTGGAAATCATCCTGTTGCTGGGTGGAAAATGTCTGAACATTTTTGATCATCTATTTTGCATATGTAGAAAGTGAGGGACAGAAAGGCAAATCCAAGACCAAAGCATGAATTCAGATCCTCTGATTCTCAGTGGAGTGCCCCTTCAAGCTTGGATTCTGGAAGACTAAAGAATAGAGGGAATGGAATCCCATCTTCGAGAATTCTGTCTCAGGCAGGCAGCCCATTCCTGCTAGGGTGCACTACACATGGGATCTGCCTTCCTATCATGGATCACCACATCTTTGCTCATGCTGTAGTCTATTTGCTCACATGAAATGTAGCCCATCCATATATGAGCAGGAATCTGGATCCAGACGCAGAGACTTTGAGAGGTAGGAGGGGAGGAGGTTACTTGGTTTGTCTCTCTCTGAGCACCATGCTCAAGAAGCTACCAGGCAGCTAAAGTCACTAGGTCTGGGTATCTACATATAAACATGTTTCAATTTTTTTTTTTGGTTTGTTTATTCAGTTATTTCTTTGAACTGACTTTTGTCAAAACCATTAAAGAAATTGCTGAGAACATCAAAGTCAACAATCTCTAAAAGGGTTTCTCAAACTTGGAGATATTGATATTTTGAACCAGATGATCCTTTGTTGTTGGCCCTGTGCATCATAGAATGGTTAGCAGCATCCCCGACTTCTACCTCCAGATGCTGGTAGGGCACCCACTACAGCCTCCCCCAACTTGTGACAACCAAAATATCTCCAGACATTGCCAGTGTCTCCTAGGACCATTTTCAAATCACCTCCAGTTGAGAACCACTAATATATATGGAGAATTAAGTACACCTCACTTTACGTAGAATGAGCTCTACTGGGCAGAATGTAAATTTGGATCTTAGCTTCCACTTCCCTAGTATCGGACCTAGAGATTACTATTAGCCAATGGAGCTGAGGAAATGGTTTTAGTAGTTTTTGTCCTCTTCTGAATGTTCCATGATGTCTAGCTTATTATGCTAGGATGTCCACTACTTGCTAAAAAAGGTTTGTTTCTAAATTACCTTTGACTTGACTGGCCCCAGGATGCCCAGATATCTGGTTAAACATTATTTGAGGTGTTCCTGTGAGGACATTTCTAGATGAGGTTAGCATTTGAATCAGTAGACTGTGTACACCAGATTGTCCCACCCAATGCCTCATCCAATCCATTCAGGGGCTGACTAGAACAAAAATACAGAGGAAGGGAGACTTCACTCTCTCACCTTGTTGCTTGAGCTGAGAATTGGTCTCCTTCTGTCCATGGTCTGAGACTTACACCATTTGCATTCCGGTTCTCAGGTCTTTGGACTCAGACTGGAACTATATCACCAGCTTTCCTGGGTCTCCAGCTTGCAGACAACAGATCACAGAACTTCTCAGACTCCACAATCACATGATTTTATATATGTGTGTATATACATATATATATATATATACAGAGAGAGAGAGAGAAATTGATGTGGTTCTCTATTGGTTCTGTTTCCCTAGAAAACTCTAACTAATGCATTGCCCTTGTTATAAGAAAACCCTGATTAATGAGTTTTAATGAACCGATTTCTACAAAAAGCTTTTTTTTTCTTTACAATGAGCTCTGCAAGATGCTAGTTGTGGCTGTGAGCTTCTGCTCTCTCTATCTCTCTAATCCAAGTTCTCTGCATCTGCGTTTGCTCATGTGGCTGCTTCCTCCAATGCAAACACCACTACATCCTGCATCTCCTGCACCTCGATGAGTCAGCTATGTTTGTCCATGGTGGAAAAGAAAGAGAAGTTTAAAATGACTTTAGACAAGAAAATTTCCAGCTGCTTAGAAAATATACTTAAAAACTGATCATCCAATGAGCCTGAATACAGGCCACATGTAACTTCTGGCAATACTCTTGAACATTCTCCAGAAAAGGCAACACAGAACTAACTCAGGGCATTATTCTTTCCTTAAGTTAAATTCCACCGTGTGGATTTTTCTTGTCCTTTCAGATGTTCTCTCCTAGTCCATCTCCCTCTACATACACCATTTATTTAGTGCTTGAAATATTCTTGGCACAGTACAGGCCCTGTAAGGTGGATTAGGCAGGGTCCTCTCTCAAAGTCCATTATAGTCGCCAATATTATGAATAGTAACAGATAATTCAACAGGTTACTATTGTGTTACAGAGGAAGGATACCTAATTGTTCCTGGAGACCTGAGAACTATTTTCACAGATAGGGCAGAGATTTAAAGAAAAAGTAAGGATTTACTAAGCAAGAAAGTGAAAGGTATTACATACTAATGAAACAGTATATATTGAGGCAAAGAGATATGAAAATGCATCATATCTATAGTGAAGAGCATGTGTGCCAAATATTTGATTATAGAAAGGCAAGTGCTATGGAGATGCATAGATGGGGAAAGGTGGAACTGGAGAGGAATATTTAATAGACCCAGATAAGGACTCTAAATATCCATTGGAAATTTTTAGGCTAGGAGTGATATCAGGTATGTAATTTTAGGAATGTAATGCTAGCTTTCTATGACAGATTAAGGAGGTTAAAACAGAGAGAAAGGAAGAAGATAAAATAAAATCATTGCTCAACAATTCAAGCAAGAGGTGGTAAGACCTGAAGGAAAGTACTGGCAAGAGGGATGTCACGAGAGTTTGAATCTGTGAGATACAATATTAAGGGTTTTGTAGGTGACTGCATGGAGTACTGAAGGAGGGGACAGGGGGTGGGGATGGCTCCCAGGCTTTAAATGTAAGTGATCTGAGAGAAAGGAAAGCCAATAAACCATACTTAATCTTTTAATCTCTATGGGTTGTTCATGTTGGAAACATTTGGTAATTATTATTGGCACAGACTCACAGGCTAGTGAATGCCATGCAGACTAGGCTTCCTTACCAAATTATAACTTTGAGAAATTCCTGTGACTCTATCGCTTTTCTCTTTGACAACGAGAGTTCTCTGAAGCACATCATAGAGGTTCTTCTACATTACTCATAGGTTGCTCAGGAGGCACTTTCCGAATTAATTATCTGTGTCATCTCAATGACCCAAAGAACTTTATATTTAGTGACTGTAACTGTGTACTTCTGCACAGCTATTCATCAAAGGCCAAATGGACAGCTGGGACTCACTCAGCTTTTATATTAAGGAAATGCTACAGATAGACAAGGAGGGAGTAGGCACGGCAATACAGTCATACCTTGGAGATACTGCAGGTTCGGTTCCAGACCACCACAATAAAGTGAATATTCCAATAAAGCAAGTCACACAATTTTTTTGCTTTCCCAGTGCATATAAAAGTTGTGTTTAGGGGCCAGCCCCGTGGCATAGTGGTTCAGTTCATACACTCCTCTTCTGGCAGCCCAGGGTTTGCGGGTTCAGATCCCTGGCACAGACCGACACACCACTTGTCAAGCCACGCTGTGGTGGTGTCCCATATAAAGTAGAGGAAGATGGACATGGATGTTAGCCCAGGGCCAATCTTCCTCAGCAAAAAGGGGAGGATTGGCAACAGACGTTAGGTCGGGGCCAATCTTTCTCACACACACACACACACAAAAAGTTATGTTTACACTATACTGTAGTCTAGGTGTACAATAGCATTGTCTAAAAAAACAATGTACATACCTTAATTTAAAAGTACTTTATTGTTAAAAAATGCTAACCATCATCTGAGCCTTCAGTGAGTCATAATCTTTTTGCTGGTGGAGGGTCTTGTAAAAAACACAATATCTGCAAAGTGCAGAAAAGTCAAGTGCAATAAAATGAGGTATGCCTGTATTATGTTTTGATTGATGATTTTTTGATTATTGATAATGGAAATTGGGAAATGCCTAATCTTACCAGCTTCAGACTGACTCTTGGAAAGTATTTTGGTTTCTAGGTTTGATATTCCTTCTTAGTAATGTACATCACTTTTCATCCTTACTTTATTAGCACTGTAATTTGATGGTGATGTAGGGGCTTGTGAGAGCAACGTTTTCAATCCTTGCACTTTAACAATAAGGGACAATAAGACTCAGAGATAAATTGATTTTCCCAAGGTCACACAAAGGAGAATTTTAAATAAATACAGAGAATAATTGGACGATTGAGAGTTGGGTCTAGGGCTTTGCCTTCTAAGATTTGTGGCAAAAAGAAGGGAGCAATAATGAGCTGGAGAAGCATTTGAGTCTAGGATATTAAACTTCAGACAGTGGATATGTATCCATTGGAAAAGTTCAGAAATATGGGTTTTAAGGACCAGGAAAGAAATCATTATCAGAACTACTTTCCGTAGAAAGGAGTAAATTAGATTCATGACATGAGGCTGACCAATTGATTCTAGGTGACTAGTTCATTCAATATACAGGTGTTGTATGTGAGCTAGTCTGAGATAGTGATGTGGGGAAGACCTAATGGACCAAAGGAAGAAATAACACATAGAAGGGATGGCTCAGAAGAAAACTCAAGGCTGGTGGAATGCTGGATACTTCACCCATGTCCCTATTTTTGGAGTGATCCCGTGAGCATACTGAGGTCCTGAATTTTGTGGTCTTATAATGGCAGACAGACCAGTGGGACCTAACTGTAGTCCTAAAGGTTGCTGCTTAGCACTAGTTTACTGAGAACTTCTTTAAATATTATCTTACTTCTAAATAATGGAATGGTGGTGGGGAATTGAAGAAGCAACATGTGACCTGGATGTGTATTGATGTCTTCTTTCCCCCTTTTTCTTTGCCCACCTCCCCAAATAACAATATCATTGAATTCTTGTTTTCTGCATCCAGTTATCTACATCTAAAATAATTCTCCAAGAAAAAGCATCTCAAAATACCTGAATACAAGTTGTCAGGCTCATCAAAATGCCCAAGAACCCTGTCACTTCTTCAACAAATTGTGTGCATGTGTGTTATGTGTATTTATTATGAACAAGCTCTTTCTGACTGTAGCTCAGAAGACACATAAAACATAGTGATAAAGTCGCTAGTTTCTTCAGCTTCCACGGAACAATTTGAGACTTCAGGGTATCAAATAAATGAGTTTCCAGGTTGCTATCCCCTAGAAACTAATTGAAATCATGTGCTTCTCCCACTTAAAGATTAGCTCTGACAGTGCTTCTGAAAATGAAAAGCAGGAGGTAGCACTCTCCTCATAGTCGTGTTCCACCGCTCAGCTACAGATGCTAGAGAGATCTAACGACTGCAGATTTAGTGAATCGCAAATCTTATAAACAAGACCAAGGTCCAAATAACTTTCAGCTCGGCTGCCTCGAATCATGCAGGGTAACTAGGGTATTCTCTGTTTCAGTTTGGCATTGGGGTTTCAGGTGAGATTGTAGGGACACCCCTGACTCAAAAACAACACAAACACTTTATACTCGCCAAGGAGTTCTCCGACACTCAACGAGCTTGCCAATTTCCCCTCTGAATGTAACAAACCAGAAAAGCATGACATAGAAAAGCTTAAATTTGAAACCGTGGCCCTATGGTGAAATCTGCCAACGTCCGTACCATCGACATTGGCTATTTTCACATGAAAGGGTGAGTGTTATCCCCCCTCTTCAACCCCAACATTCATATCACAGCATAATGGTTCTCTTAGCGTGCACCCAGATTAACCCAGAAAATGTTTCAATATTTAGTACTGTTTTATAAAAGTCATTTTTAGACAGTTTCACTAACTTTAAGAACAAGAAATCATAATTTTAAGACAGTGGCAGCATATACATACAAACACAAACACACACACCTAGAAAAGCAGAACACTGCAGGGCATGTGAAGATACCCTGTGGCTTTTGTCTGTTTCTTTAGAAAGAATGAGAGTTCAGTATTTTGTACTAACAATTTGAAGCCTTCACATTTAACCTCTTGTTGAGCCCCAACAATGGACCAAGCATCATGATTAAGGCCCAGCTTGACCCTAGATTTACATTTTCACCTTGGGGCCCTTCTCTAGACCCCAGTTTTCCTATCTATAAAACAAGAGTTGAGGCAGATATTTTTAAGGTCACTCACTCTTAGCTCTAAAAGTTTATTGTGGCATTCCATTAATTCATTTAGTTCAAAGATAAACTTTAGAAACCATCTTTATCAGTTCAAAATCATTCAGTAGATTTCAAAAAAATTCCATTAAGAGGTTGTAATCAACTTACCCAACACCATCTCCCAGTAGATTCTCACATTTAAGATGGGTCAGCCTCCTCCTCAAAATATACTCTGCTGTCTCTAGTCTCTGCATCCTCCAGCACCTCGGCAGCTTCTTTACTGGTTGATCATATACATCTTTGTTCTTTTTTCTCAGGATTGCTTTGGCTATTGGGGGTCTTTTGTTGTTCCATATAAATTTTAGGATACTTTGTTCTATTTCTATGAAGAATGTCATTGGGATTCTGATTGGGATTGCATTGAAACTATAGATTGCTTTATGTAGTATAGACATTTTAACTATGTTTATTCTTTCAAACCATGAGCATGGAATATCTTTCCATTTCTTTATGTCTTCTTCAATTTCTTTCAACAATGTCTTATAGTTTTCATTGTATGGGTCTTTCACCTCTTTGTTTAAGTTTATTCCTAGATATTTTATTATTCTTGTTGTGATTGTAAGTGGTATGGTATTATTGACTTCTCTTCTAGTTCATTGTTAGTGTATAGAAATGCAACTGATTTTTGTAAGTGGATTTTGTACCCTGCAACTTTGCTGTAGTTGTTGATTATTTCTAATAGTTTTCTAATGGATTCTTTAGGGTTTTCCGTATATAGAATCATGTCATCTGCAAACAGTGAGAGTTTCACGTCTTCCTTTCCAATTTGTATTCCTTTTATTTCTTTTTCTTGCCTAATTACTCTGGCCAAAACCTCCAGTACTACGTCGAATAGGAGTGGTAAGAGTGGGCACCCTTGTCTTGTTCCTGTTCTCAGAGAGATGGCTTTCAGTTTTTCCCCATTGAGTAGGATGTTGGCTGTAGGTTTGTCATATATGGCCTTTATTGTGTTGAGGTACTTTCCTTCTATACCCATTTTATTGAGAGTTTTTATCATAAATGGATGTTGGGTCTTGTCAAATGCTTTCTCTGCATCTATTGAGATGATCATGTGATTCTTATTCCTCATTTTGTTAATGTGGTGTATCACAATGATTGATTTGTGGATGTGGAACCATCCCCATGTCCCTCAAATAAATTCCACTTGATCATGGTATATGATCCTTTTAGTGTGTTGCTGTATTCAGTTTGCCAGTATTTTGTTGAGGATTTTTGAATCTGTGTTCATCAGTGATATTGGCCTGTAATTTTCCTTCTTTGTGTTGTCCTTGTCTGGTTTTGATATCAGGGTGATAGTGGCCTCATAGAATGAGTTAGGAAGCATTCCATCTTCTTCAACTTTTTGGAAAAGTTTGAGAAGGATAGATGTTAAATCTTCTTTGAATGTTTGCATCACAATCCCTGACTTCAAAATATACTACAAGGCTATAGTAATCAAAACAGCATTGTACTGGCACAAAAACAGACGCAGATCAATGGAACAGGACTGAAAGCCCAGAAATAAAACCACACATCTATGGACAGTTAATCTTCAAAAAGCCAAGAACATACAATGGAGAAAGGAAAGTCTCTTCAATAAATTGTGTTGGGAAAACTGGACAGCCACATGCAAAAGAATGAAAGTAGACCACTATCTTGCCCCATACACAAAAATTAACTCAAAATGGATTAAAAACTTGAATGTAAGACCTGAAAGCATAAAAATCCTAGAAGAAAATAGAGGCAGTACACTATTTGACACTGGTCTTGGCAGCATCTTTTTGAATACCATGTTTACTTGGGCAAGGGAAACAAAAGAAAAAATTAACAAATGGGACTACATCAGACCAAAAAGCTTCTGCAAGGCAAAGGAAACCATGAATAAAATGAAAAGACAACCCACCAACTGGGAGAAAATATTTGCAAATCATATATCCGACAAGAGGTTAATCTCCAAAGTACATAAAGAACTCACAAAACTCAACAACAAAAAGACAAACAACTCGATCAAAAAATGGGCAGGGGATATAAACAGACATTTTTCCAAAGAAGATATACAGATGGCCAACAGCCACATGAAATGATGTCCAATATCACCAATTGTTAGGGAAATGCAAATCAAAACTACAATGAGATATCACCTCACCAGTCCGAATGGCTATAATTACCAAGACAAAAAACAACAAATGTTGGAGAGGATGTGGAGAAAAGGGAACCCTCATGCACTGCTGGTGGGAATGCAAACTGGTGCAGCCACTATGAAAAACAGTACGGAGATTTTCTCAAAATATCAAAAATAGAAACACCATGTGATCCAGCTATCCCACTACTGGGTACTTATCCAAAGAACTTGAAATCAATGATCCAAAGATATTTATGCACCCCTATGTTCATTGCAGCATTATTCACAATAGCCAAGATATGGAAGCAACCCAAGTGCCTTTCTACAGATGAATGGATAAAGATGTGGTGTGTATATATATATATATATATATATATATATATATATATATATATACACACAACGGAATACTACTCAGCCATAAAAAAGACAAAATTGTCCCATTTGCAACAACATGGATGGTTCTTGAGGGTATGACATTAAGCTAAATAAGCCAGGTGGAGAAAGACAAATACTGCATGATTTCACCCATATGTGGAAGATAAACAAATACACGGATAAAGAGAACAGATTAGTGGTTACCAGACAGGAAGGGGGCTGGGGGTGGGCGTAAGGCATGAAGGAGCACATATGTATGGTGATGGACAAAATTTAGACTACTGGTGGTGAGCTTGATGAAGTCTATTCAGAAATTGATAAATAACAATGTATACCTAAAACTACACAATATTATAAATCATTATGATCTCAATAAAATTACTGGAAAAAAATATACACCTGAGTTCAGATCCTGACTCAATCTAGCTCTGTGGTCTCGGTAAATTATTTACCATCTTAATCTTGTTTTCTTATTTACAAAACCAGGTTGTTTATATGCATTCTACTCAAAGTAGGGCCTTCAGTTCAGCAGCACTGGCATCACATAAGAGTTTGTTAGGAATACAGAATCTGTGACTCAACCCCAGTCCTTCTGAATCAGAGTCTGCATTTTAGAAAGATTCCCACTCGAATGCCATGCACATTAAAGTTGGAGAAGATGTCGTTTATGTAACTATATTTAATAATACAAGGAAAGAATTTACCATGGTTCCTAACAAATAATAAGCACTCATTAAACACTATTATGCTTGTTAACTTAGTAAATACTAACTGGTCATAACTCAGAAGATCAAGGTAGAAAGAGAGTGGAATATTTTGGATAATGATAGCAATGTTTTACAGCATAATTACTGCTGTCCAAAAAAAGCAAAAACAAATGAAAAAACCAAAAAAAAAAAAAAGTGTCACCAACTAACTGATTTTTTAAGTAAAGACTCCTTGAATGGAGTTGAAAGGATTAATATGTACTAATATTTTGGAGAAGAGAACACTGAGTTCTAGTGATGTTACATGCTCATTAAAGTAGCAAATTATACAACCAAGTCTTCCTATTCATGTTCTACATCTTTCTCTCATCAAATTTAGCCTTCTGAAGTGAAATTCCAAGTAAATGTTGTTCCTTCTAAATATTCTTTTATGGTTCATTAAGTGCAACAGATGAAGCCCAAACTTTTGAGTGCTCACTTGTGTAGTCTTATCTTCTGATATCTTCCCCTACATCCTCCTGTATGCCTCCTACACTCCCCAAGGCAGCACTGTGGTCCATGCTTCATCACTTTACACAGAATATCTGCATCTCCTTAAATATTTTCCTTTTTAATCAACTGCAGAAATATCCCACTTCTTCTGTAAGTCCCTTCTTGCATGTCACCTTCTCTGTAAAGAAACCCATGTTTCCAAAGAAGGCTTAATTCTTCTATGAGTCTAACAAAGCATAATTTATACCCTCTGTAGCTGCTGATTATACTGTGTTGGAATTGTTTGCTTACCTATCAGTTTCACCCATTAAACTGTGCATTCAGTGAGGGAATGTTCATTTCCATCATTTCCTTAGCTTAAATTCCTAGATCATTGTTTGACAATAGAAGTGGATCTCAAGCATTATTGTTCATCAGAAGCTCCCAGAGGCTTGTTAAAACACAGGTTGCTGGACCACAGCCAGAGTTTCTGACTTAGAAGGTCTGGGGTAGGACTTGACCACGTGCATTTCTAACAAGCTCCCAGGTGATGTTGATGCTGTTGGCGAAGACACTTTGAGAACCACTGACTTATATTAGGAACTCAGCAAGGTTTTGTTGAAAATCTGAATTGATATGGACATGCTTATGATCCCTGCACCTAATGTCAGATGGATCTGAGATCAAGTCCTTGATCTTCCACATGGACATTTTATCCAAATTTTGTTTTTGTTGTTCCTCAGAGCATTTGTTTCCTATCACTGCTTAACAAATTGCCACAATTTAGTGGCTTAAAACACATTTATTACAGTTTGGCAGTTCCTCTTCAAAAAAGTAAGCATAGAATTTCCACATAACCCAGCAATTCCAGTCCTAGTTTCATACTCAAAATAACTGAAAACAGATACTCAAACAAATACATGGACACAAATATTCATAGTAGCACTATTCACAACAGTAAAAAGATGGAAACAACTCAAATGACCACTGACATATAAATGGATAAACAAAATGCTATATATCCATACAATAGAATAATATTCAGTGATAGGAGCAAAGTACTGATACATGCTACAATGTAGATGAACCTCAAAAACATTAAGCTAAGCAAAAGAAGCCAAACACAAAGGTCACATAGTGTATGATTCCATTTACATGAAATAACCATAATAGGTAAATCTATACAGACAGATGCAGATTCGTGGTTGCTAAGGGCTGAGGGAAGGAGACATGGAATGACTGCTTACTAGGTACAGGTTTCCTTTTGGGGTAATGAAATGCTTGGAAATAGAAAGTGGTGATGGTTGCACAAAATGGTGAATATACTAAATGTATGCTTTAACATGGCTAATTTTACATTATGTGAAATTTATCTTAATTAAAAAATGATTTTAAAAAACCAACACACTTATTTTCTCAGAGTTTCCATGAGTCAGGAGTCTGGGCATTTTTAGCCGGGTCCTCTACTCAGGGTCCCACAAGGCTGTAATTAAGGTATTGGTCGAACTGCCTTCTGATCAGAGGCTTGACTGGGAAAGGATCCTTTTTCCATCTCCCGTAAGTTGGCAGAATTCATTTCCTTGTGCTGTAGGAAATGGCATCTTGCTTCTTTAGGGCGAGGAAGACAATCTCTCCAATTTTTCTAACCCAATCTTACCACCTCAATGTATTTTGGTGTACTCTTGAGGTTCTGCACCATGACCCAAGCTCATCCTTTGTAGTCCTTACAGAACATTTGTAGTCATCCTTCAATTATAATTCAGTGAGATGCATAGGACTTAAGCAAAGGTAGTGATTGGTCATCTTGGGAGCATAGCTATACGAGCTACAACCACACAACCTCATATAGCTATGCTCCCAAGATGACCAATCATTACTTTTGCTTAAGTACTACACATCTCGCTGAATTATAATTATTCTTTTAGAATCTAGCTTCCTATTTAAAATCCTAGTGTTCTTATACAGAAGATAACATGCCTTCTTCGTACGCTGAACAGATGGCACTCTTTTATAGGACGCACTTGATTAGATCAGACCACCCAGGATGATCTCCCTCTTGATTAACTCAGATCAAATGCTTTGGGACCTTAATTACATCTGAAAAGCCCCTTCGTCTTTGGCAAGTTACAGTTCCACCTGTAGTTAAACAGACAGGATTACACACAGCTGTGACTCATTGGGGCTCACCTTAGAACATGGACACTTGCTACAGACTGAATGTTTGTGTTCCCCAAAAGTCATATGCTGAAACCCAGCCCCCAGTGTTAAGTTATCTGGAGGTGGGGCCTTTGGGAGGTGATTAGGTCATGACAGTGGAGTCTTCATCAATGGGGTTAGTACCTTTATAAAAGAGATCTCAGAATCCTCCCTTTCCCCTCCCACTGTGTGAGGACACAGCAAGACTGTCATCTATGAACCAAGAAGCAAGCCCTCACCTCTTCCCATCCTCCAGAAGTGTGAGAAATAAATTTCCGTTGCCTTTAAGCCACCCAGGCTATGGTATTCTCTTATAGCAGCCGGAATGGACTAAAATTATGTTATACTAGCTTCCCAATTTGTAAAGTGAGAAAGTAACAATACTTACCCTTAGGCCTATCACGGGAAGTCAATGAGACAAAGCCAGTGCAATGCTGGTATATGGTAAAAGCTTACGAAATATTAGCCACCATAATAATTATTTACCTCATTTATCATATGTCAGTTATCGTTACTTAATTCTTCCTAATGTGCATTTCTTGTACCTCTAATAAAGTAACTGAGGCTGGAAAAGAAAACCTAATTATGCTTATTAGATTTTGCAGCTAAAGAACAGAGACCAAACATACCTGACTCTGATGCTTCCAAATATATTTTGAGGGAAAAAATAGCAGCCTAATCCCCACAAGGAAGTGCCAGGTGGACTGATAAGGAGATGTATGGGAGTTTTCTGAGCATGTCCACAGTCACAGTTCATCTTAGAGAGGGCTTTAGTGGAGCTATTTTTTACCTGAATAATGGCGGCAATCAAATCAATGGGAGTTGATAGTGCTGTTGAATGCAGCTCTCTGGTGGGTGCTCCCCTTGAAAGCCTAGGTAAACACTTCCGGAGCCTTGTGCTATTATTCAGACAGGGTTGTCTCTAAATAATGGCAGAATATCTTCACTGCTATTACAGGCATATTCTGGATCTCACGTACCAGTGCTGGAAGCATAGGCAGCAGGCCAGTGAGAAGGTGGATCTGGTCCGTTTCTAAGCAGGAGGGAGTGCTATGATGAAGTTGGATATGTTTGGGCTCTAGGAACAAACTTGGATCCTGTATTTGTTTGTCTCTTTTATCACCCTCTAGCTGTGTTTTTGGACAACTATACGACCTAGCTAAACCTAGGCTGCTTCATCTGTCAAATAAAAATAACCATTCTAAGTTTTAGTATTGATTAAAGCATTGCCTTCTGTAAAACATGGTTGATTATCAGTAGCCCTGTTTGTTGTTATTGCTATTGTTGTTATTATTGCTGCTATTAAAATACCTAATGCAGAGCCTGACGCACGACTCAGGGTCGATGATGATCCCCATTTATGCAAAGACCTTAATATTCAAAGCCTAGATGAAGAAAAGTGATTGGATAATGTTAGCTTTACCTGGAAGCCAAGTTTGACCTTGGAGTCCAACTACATGGGTCCAGATATCTGCTACTACTTGTGTGACCTGGAGCCTGCCACCAACTATTTATGTCAGTTGTATCAACTGTAAATGGTGATAAGCCATAGGGTCACCATGAGCATTGGAGAAGGTGATCTGATAGATTTTTTACCCAATGCCTAGTACATATTAAGTGCTCAGTAAGGATGCAATATTAGAGATGAATAACAGGAAAAAAGCAAGGACTTAAAATAGCTCCTCTGACTCCATAACCCCAAATCTTAGCCATTTTACTCTATGTGGTACATTTTTTGAGAGTGTGCATCATTACTCAAGCTCCTCCTCTGTAGTCCATCCAGAAAATTCGTATTGATCCTTCAATACTGATGTTCTCCATGCAGATTGTGGGTCATATGTCTGTGCTCCAGGGCAAACAATCACCACTTGTGCTTAAGTACTATATGTCTCACTGAATTATAAATAATCTGCTTTCCCATTGAAAATGCTAAATTCTGGTAAAGATGATAACCTGTCTTCATAGCTTCATAGCTTCTGCTGAGCAGCTAACATAGATCCCGACTAGCAATAGGTACTTAATCAATCTTTATCATAAAATGAGTGATTGAATAAATGAGTGAATGAAGAAAAAAAATGAATGTTCTTTAACATTATTTTGAAAAGTTATCTTTGCCACATAAGCACATCTTTGTTGTTGGCAGTGCTGTCCACTGATAGACAAGGTTCCACTGCTATTCACAGGGCTGGCATAGCCAATTTTTTTGGAAGTGAGTGTCCAGGTCTTTTTTCCTGGTCTGTCTTAGTCTGGAAGCTTCACTGAGACCTGTCCATCATGGGTGACCCTGCTGGTTTTTGAAATAATGGTGGCATGGCTTTCAGCATCACAGCAACATGCAGCTGCCACAGTATGACAACCAACAAACAGGTGGTGTGGTTCCCTGATGAGGAAATGAACCTGGGCAGAGGCAGCGAGAGCACTGAATCTTAACCACTTGACCACCAGGGCTGGCTAAACATATCTGGTAAATGAGAAATGTAATCCCTATTTGCACATAGCTGATCCTCTTAAAATTCTTTGAGTGATGACTGTAAGAACATGACCCTCTGCCCTCAAATCTCTCTTTTTAGAATTCCACTTTGACAAATAAATTTATTCCAAATATTCCTACAAAATTCTCCCTACAGCTCTGTTTCCAATAAATCAAAATAAATCCAACAATAAAACAAATAAAGAATATAAGAAAAAGAACCAAGGTTCTTGGTTCCTATTTCCTAAGTTATTTTTCTCCTTTATTAATTTATGTATATATTATTATTTACTTACTTTATTTTCAAGAATTCTAATTCTTGTTCCATGCTTTTCATTATTTTAAAATAAACAAGTTCCCTACTCTGCTTCCACCCTCCCCAGAACTTTTTAAGAGATAATCCCTTTAAGATATCTATAATATCACCTCCTAAGCCCTGATCCATACTTGATAGACAGAAACTGACGAGGGAGTCAGTGGGACTTAGAAAACATGGGAAATCTGTGAAAAATATCCTGGGGTAAAAAATGGAGTAAATGTCTTTAGTTCATTGAATGAAATCTGTACTAACTACGACAGCTGAAATGAATGGACGGTGATGATTGGTAGGGAATTAGGACAAAGAAGAGAAAAGGAAGGGACACACATGTAAAAACAAGAGTCGCAGAGAAAGAAAAATGGAGGTATCCTTTCTTAAGCACTTACTACATATTGGCATCAGTCTAGTCTTTGGGTACTTAATACACAAAAATGAAATTCCAAATAGTACCACTCTATCTACCCACTGCCTCAAAATTTATATCCCACAATAGGTAACTACTCTTGAACTATTAACTAAAACAACCTTGTGTATTTTTTCCTGTGACTTTATCTCATTTGCTTTTCCTGTCCCCTCTGCTTTGACAGATGTTCTCTGTCTCCATTGCTTTATTCTCCACTCAGCCATATTTTATCATACTTAAAACCTGAACTCAGGGATCAAGTCTTCTGAAAAATCTTGCCTGTCCAATCCCCTGTCCATGTCCAGTGTCTTCCTATGTATCTTTATGCTGCCATAATACCCTGTGGATCTGTGATGTTGCATTTACTTATTTATGTCTGTCTTCCAGTCAACAACAAATGATAGCTGAGTAAATAAAATAAAGGTTGGATGAATGGTCATGATAGCTGAATAAATAAAATAAAAGTTGAATGGATTGTCTCATTTAACCTTCATAGAAAACCTATAAAATAGGTGTTATCCTCTGAATCTTACACACAATAAATAGATTGTCAAATACCCAGAGTATCAGTGTCAGCTCCAAGATTCAAAGTCATATCTGTCATCCTCACGATCCATTCCCTTGCCATTCAGCAACATTGTAACAGTTTAATTAAAACATAACCTCACAAATGGGATAATGGTTATTGCTTGGGAAGTATAGTTACCCCAGAAAACAATATGGACCTGACAAACAAAATCAGGATAACTTCTGCATTCTTAATGAGAAAAAGCAAGAGAAAAAAAGGAAATAAACATTTCTGATTGATCAGAAAAGTGAAAATATGTTCTGTGCAATGAAATCTGTGTTCTTCATACATTCCAGGAAGATATGTCAGAGGAAAAAAAAAAGCCATCATCCATCCAAAGTGTTATAAAGTCTCTCTTGTGCTCGTATTAATAGAACTCTAAGATGAGAGAAAAAGAGCAATGGTCTTGGATTCAGGCAAAATGAATTCATTTGTCAGACCTGATGAGCATAGCAAAACTGGTATTTTTAACAGTATGACCTTAGAGGTGTTACTTAGACTCTCCAGGCTTAGTTTTCACATCTGAAAATTGGAAATCATGATATCAATGTCATAGAGCTATTGTAAATTACATAATTAATATAAAACACCCATCAAAGTACCTGCCACATGCTAAATACTCAGAATAAGATGATGATAATTATCATAATGACGCCTAAGGCAGGCCATCTTAAATTGTGAGCTACGATGTCTTTAGGTGAATATGTTTTGCACACTCAAAAGATTGTAGGGAAGATTCTAAATGTTGATGAATTTCTTTTAAGGCATGACATAAATATACAGGATGATGAAATTCTTGATGTGCAGCACTTAGGATTATAATGACTTTCTGCTTTTGTTAAGAAAGCCAGTGGGTCAGGGGCCAAGAAGACTTCATTTCTGCCTTCGCCTATCAACACCTTCTTACCAGGAAAGGGGAGATGCAAGCACAGAGGACAAAACCAAAGGGAAAACATGGCACTTATTTATTGTCATTATTAGATAGGCTTATTGTCCAGGCTCCAGCACAACACTCTCTGACAGTGAGCAGCTGGCCTAATTGTAACCCTAAAAAGAAAGGAGTTCTCCTTCCTTCTGCATCCAAATCATACTAGCAAATGGCTGTTTAAAATCTCAGAGAGCATCCTTGTATATCTGAATATACGAGTTGAGGGAAAGCAAAGACGACTCTCCTTCTTGATGTTTCATCCATCTGGTTTACCTTTTTATTGATCTTCCTAACACACTGTCCAAAGGTTGGATTCTCTGGGAAGCCAATTCTGAGACAGAGTTAGAAGTATAAAGTGTATTAGGGAGTCATCCTGTGAAAGGAAATGGGAGGAAGCATGAGTGGGCGGGGTGAGGGCGGACTGTAGGATTGCAAGGCAGACCTGATGAAGTCTCTGGCAACCCAATTGGCAAGTCTGGATCAAAGATTACCCATCAGAGGAATCCCACATTGAGTGGAAATGGTCAGATCTTTACCACTGCCTTGCTCAATAACTGGATAGAGGCCACATGAGGGTGTGACCTAGGCTAGAGAGTGCTTGTAACAGATCCTGAAAATGCTACCAAATGAAGTCTGTCAGCTACCACACTCCTTGCAGATGGACAGTAAGTCTCTTCTTGAAGTGTTGTCTGAGTGGTACATCTTAGTACCTGCGATACAAATAATGACCCAGGGTACCACTTACACAACACAGTGGGAGACCTGGCATGTGAAACCTCAGAATTGATACTTACTCCACTAGTAGAAAAACTAGCCAACTGAGGGACAGAAATTTTGTTTCTTTTCTTCACCTCTTAAAATGATGACCATGATAATGATGGTGATCAGTCAGTTCCAAAGCAACTTAATTTGCTCTAAACTTTGTGCTTCTGCCAGAGGATCTTACTATGTACTTTTAAAGTACTGATAGGATAAAATAAATTTAAAAAAAATAAGAAATTAAATTGTTCTGTGTTGAGAAGCTGAATATTAATAGGAAAAGAAACAAAAGATCGCAGCATTAATTCTACTCTGACACAATTTTTCAGGTCATTCTTGGGGTGGTTATTTTCTCCAGGGGTTAGTAAGTATGAGAGAATGAATGAAAAGCTGTAGTACACTAGATAATTTGGAATAAGAAATTCAAATATTCAGTGAACATAAACTATTCCAATTAAGTTGTACATTTAATCGTCTGCATACTTTCTTGAAATAGAATACTTAAGCCTCTTTACTCCGAAAAAAAAAGCAATTTTCCTTAGAAACCCACTGAAGCCTGAACTGAAATATGAGGAGTCCACTCAGTCATGAATTCTACCAGACAGAGAGACAAATAGTCCCACATAGCTTCATTTAATCAACTAGACCCATTTGAGAAATGTGGGGTTGGGGCACTAAGTCAAGTTGGAGATTGCACATGTCAGCTGAGTTAACGGCCTTTCTATTTTGAGAAATTGCTGTGGGGACAGAATTATATTTAAACTTGTAGCTGGGTTAAGTAAGAAAGCATTTAATTTAGCATATTCCACATCACCCAAGTGCACATTGGAATAATCAATTCATTGATCAACATTTCATTGAGCACCTATTATATATCAGGTAGAATGCTAGACCGGGGGGCTCACAGGGAGGTGTCAATAAATTAAAAGTATTAAGTGCTAGGATATGACTCACTGATCAGTTAGCTAAGGCTGATTCACACCCATTGCCTAAAAGCTTTCCAATAAAATGCCCATGAAAAAAGTGTGACTCTTTCAAATTTACAGCAATGTTGAGAAGTATGCAAATTGTTCTGATATCTTTGAGAGAATCACCATGAGTTACCGTGTGGAGAGACTCAAATGAGAAGCAATCAGATGTCGAACAGATCCGTGGTCTACCAACCAGAAAGTTCATCGATAAAGCAGTCCCTTCCATTCAGCTAACACACACACTCTGTCTCTTTCCATCTGTTTCACTATGGAAACTACCAAGTTAAGTTCGAGGAGTGAAGGTTGGGTGCTACATTCTGAAATATGAAGTCAGATAGATTTTGCAAATAGAAAGGGAGAAACAGGTAACGGAGGAGATGTGGGAACTGTATTTCCTCATATATTCTTTTTTTTTTTTTGGTGAGGAAGACCAGCCCTGAGCTAACATCTGTTGCCAATCTTCCTCTTTTTGCTGAGGAAGACTGGCCCTGGGCTAACATCCGTGCCCATCTTCTTCCACTTTATATGGGACGCCGCCACGGCATGGCTTGACAGGCAGTGCGTCGGCGGGCGCCCGGGATCCGAACCCGGGAACCCTGGGCTGCCAAACGTGAACTAAACCGCTGCGCCACCTGGCGGCCCCCTACTCTTATATTCTTGTAGGTAGAGAAGAACCATGAAGAGTTTCAAATTACAAAGAAAAAAATCCTCACCATTCATTCACGAGTTCTATCAGGCAGAAATATCAACAGACACAGCTACTGCCATCCACACATCACCGATTAGAAGGACCAGAGCAAATTCTTGCTGAAGTTCAACAAAGTCTCACCTGACTTTGGGTAGGAAATCTACACAAGGTACCCCGTAACCGACCATCTGAAAGGTACATTCTAAAGACCTAGATGTTTACAAATGAGGCATAAAAGGGAGAGACCAACCCTTAACTCAAACAGTGAACAAACAACTATGCAGGTTACACACACACACATATTATGTGCCATTTATGAAAAACAGACTTAGCTTGAAAAATAACATCTTCCAAATAGCAAAAAGTTGAACTTTAGTAGAAATTAGTGAATTGCTAAATAAGACAGTTTTCACCTAGCACATAAGCAAATACATACATTTTAACGACAATCCTTCAATCATGCCTTTTTAAAGCCATTGCTCTCACAGAGCAGGAGTTTTGGGTCTTGAAGGATGAGTTAATATCCGGTAAGAAACAAAGGTGTGAAAATACATACCAAGAAGAGGAAACAGCATCTGAAAAAGGATTGAATCTTGAAGAAACATGACATTTTCTAAAACAAACAAACCCAAAAATACAGGTCACAATGCCTGGAGTGAGGGCTGTGTTGTGGTGGTGGTAAGAAAGGAAAGGAGCCAGGTAATGAGAGGGTGGGGGCCAATTCAGAGCCTTGGAATTCAAGTTGCAGAGTTGGGGTCTTATCTTGCAGGCCCTGGGGAACCACCCCAGCTCTGGACACTATTTTCTTGGAGCCCTGTCAGAGGGGTTTCTTTCAAATTTTGCCAGAGTGGCCTATATATGCACAGAACTGGAAGTCGAGGAGACTGCGGTCAAGAGAGGTGACGGGAGGTACTCACGATCATACAATGAGTTACTGATTTTGTTGCCAAGGGAAAATCCATACCACACATCACCACAATATACATAATCATCCTTAAAAAGAACTATTTCTGCCTACAAAGGCATCTGACACAGTGCAAAAGTCTGTGGAATTTTTTTTTATTTTATGCAAATACGTTTTTCTTTCTTTTCTCAATCTGTTCCCATCTGTCCTTTTAAAGAATACTCTGAAAAATAAACTTTTTTAAGTAAAATAAAAAAAATTAGAAGAAGCACTTGGTCATTTGTATCAATTATCAAGTACTTTGGATGTTTTCCATGAATAACACTCAGAATGGATTGTTCTCTAAAGGTTTTGCAGCTATATTTTTTATCAATACTGAGTCCCTCACACATGCTTACGGTGAAAGGACAAGGATTAAAAATGTGAACTGGGCTAGAGTCTGAGATCTAGAGATGCTGTAGCCACGGGGCATGGACTTGACAACGATAAACCCAAGATTGAATTAGGTCCCTGCCGCTTGTTGATGGTGAGAACTTGGGCCATGATAGATGTTCAGCTTTCTCAACTAAACACCTCTGCTAAGGCAGACTCCTCAGCATCTTCAACCAAAAGCATGGTGTCTATAAATATGTATATAATAAAAACTACACAGTTATACAAGACTGGGTCAGAATTAGACTTCCTCATAGGAATGCTGTCAACGTTACACGGCATGTTATATGTAACGTGCCTTGCCTCGTACCTGGAACAAGGTAGGTGGTTAACAGTGCTTATTACCATCTTTTACCATTACTCCCCTACCCCTAGTCCCTTAAACTATGATCTCCTTATGGGCAGAACGTTCGTCTTTCTCTGTGCACTCAGCACTTAGCGTCTTATCATATGCAATGGAATTCTTCAATAACTGCACCTCAATATAACAGCTCTCTCTGCCTCAATTCTCTCATCTGTAAAGTCATGATGGAAAACATTCTTCCTGAGCTTGAACTGAGGATTTCATATGGTATCTGTTAGTCATGTGAAACATTCACGGTAAACGTTCAATAAATGTTAACCATTATACTATATACAGGGGCAGTGTGCTGCCAGAGTTAGGCACATGCTTTTTAAGAGCTAGACTGTTAAATACTAGCTGTGTGACTTTGGACAAATTATTTTAATGCCTCCATTCCTCATCTGAAAAGTGGTTGATAATAGTATATATGTGACAGGTTTGTTGGGCTTAATAAATTAGTTAACATAAGCAAAGCACTTAAAACGATGCTTGACATATAGTAAGCACTATTTAATAGCTGCCCTTCTATTATACTAACTCTTCCTTCAGAGATAAGTAAATAAAATATCAAAAGACACACCACCCATTCTTGTCATCCCTATTATTTCAGACCCTACAATGGAGGAGGAGAGGGGTATTTCTTTAGGGCTGGCTGCTCCAATCACCAGCTGTTACTCTGTTAGAAAGATCTCTTGCACAACTTGTTACGAACATTTGATGACCCCAGAAGATATTTGCCTTCTGCTGCCTTGGGCTTTCACAACTGTTCAGATCTTGCCTCTGCCTTCCGTTCTTCTCTTCCTTGTCGGCTGTCGCCTTTGGATTCCAGGCTGAAGCCAACGTCAGTCACTTTAGCAAACTTGAGCGCTGCTGTGGGCTGTTCTTTGAACCCCTTCCAGCAAGCTCATGGTGTTCATCTGTGCGGAGCGAAGGACTCTGCCCAAAGAATTCTCAGCACTTGAGGGCTTCCAAGCATTTCCCTTGTGTCTGTGTGCATCTCTATTTCAAATTCCTATGTCAGAAAGTTGACATTGTTTGAATTGGGAGTAGAATGTTCCTTTTGGTGTGGCATGTTTCTTTAAGGATAAAGTATTTCAAATCTTCACGGGATATTTTGACTGAGTGATACCAAAGTAGGTTTAATCCTGTGGGGTTTTTTGGCAATATTACACAGTCATCTTACTTTCTTTGAGATATGTTTTAGGGCTTTTCATCTCTTGAGAGAGATCTATAGGTCTAGGCTCCACTACTTTCTAGCTATGGACTGGTTATTTTAGGACTTGATTGACTCATAAATTCAACAAATATTTATTCAATGCCAAATATGGGTCAAATAATTTGTTTTTGTGCCTCATTGCATTCCCAGTACTCACACATAATCCCTATGCTCTCTACATTTCAGTGGGAATAGATAAATACTAATCGACATGGTACAAAAAAATGTGTAAGTGTAAATTGAGATACGTTCACAGCCAAAGGAACATGGGCTATGAAAGCAGAGGATAAGCCTGCCTAAATATGAGGACAGTAGAGAAGACACCTTGAAGAACTTCTGTTTGAGCAGAAATGTGAAATCTGAGTATGAATTCACAGTAGGGAAGAGAAAGTGCCCCAGGGAGAGGAGATAGATGTGCAAATGTGCAAAGGCAGAGTTGCTGGAAGGAGTATGTCTGTCTCAGGATCTAAAAGGTCAGTGAAAGAGGAACAAAAATTCATCTATGGAAGTGAGTATCACGGAAGTCAAGGGCAAAGCAAAGAACCTTCCTTGCCTTCTCTAATGTAGACTAATAAAACGACTTTAATTCCTGCTAGATTACCAGTTCCCTTTGTGAACTCTTTAAGCAATAGAATCTTGGTGGAGGAAGAGTTGTTCTTGAGACCATGAAAATCCTCCTACATTGTTTGCTTCTGTGCCTCCAATTCTCCCCCACCCACCACCCCCACTCTACAGTAAACTGCTGTTGGTTCAGTATTCCTAAGACATATTTTATTCTATTTCCTGGAGCAATGGATGCTGTTTATACTCTGGTAGTTATGCTAAATTATTTCCAGTCTAGCCTCAACCAACCTTCATTATTCTTTTGTGGTGGGGGTGCGGGAACTTTGCTTAAAATAGCTGCCTTCCTCTCCCTAAAGCATTTTCTTTGCTGCTGATCCACGGATCTTAGCTCACAACCCCTTGATGTATTCTTCTTTCTCATTTCAGTCCCTATGATACCATGGTCCAACTTAACCCCTATCCCTCCAGGAATAAGAGCAAAGAGTCACTGGTCTTTATTCTGAACTGCTTAAATATTGAATTTTATATTTATATTATTTTGTTCCCATTAAATATAAGTTATTCAAATACAAGCGTCATGTATTTCATTTTGTATTAGCCACAATACCTAGTCTCACATTTTTCTGTTTGGGAATGAGTAAGATAGCCAAAGATGGGGAAGTTAAAGAGGCCCCTGCCCTAAAAGACATGAAAATTGAGAAAGTATACATCACTAACTAAGAAATTATGGTCAAGGTAAATGAGACACTTAAGACTCTCTATCTAATGTGTTATCAGAAACTCAGTCCCAACTCAGTTAGTAAACCTCATACACTAAAAATCATAATCTTTGAGGATTATGAGCTTTCCCAGTGATCATAAGTTTTAGGTACCAGATATGAAGTATACAAAATATAAGCTCTAAATCTTGGTCAGGCTTGGTCAAGGCACATTACTTCCTGGAACATCTAACAGTGGATTCAACACAGGTCTTTAGAGATTCCAAAGAAGGGAATAAATAGCCCACAAGTAGAAACTTCTCATTCTAATCATCTTAGGCCAACCACCTGGACCATTTGAATAAAGTACTTTTGACATGCAGAACCTTAAGCAGAAACCATTTACATTTGGACTTCAGTGATCAAACCAGAAAATAAGGTATAGTGTCCCATTTCTTTCACCATATCTCAGTCATCGATCAGGATATTTCCCACACTTGACACTATCCTTGGATCAAGGGTTTTCTGAAGTATAAAATGTCCTCAGTACCAGCAAAAGCTGTCTCTGAAGTAATCCCGATTACTTCCAGTTCCCCTAACATCTCACTGAAGCTCCCCATCAAGTCAAATCTTCAGTCCTTCAGAGTCAAGAGGCATCCAGTGCAAAAATATTTGTCAGTTCACTTGCATGTGTGTTCACAGCTCTGCTAACTCTCATTGAACATGGGGAGAGGGAAAGGTAGAGTCTTAGTCAGCTCAGGTTGCCATAACAGAATACCACAGACTGGGTGGCTTAAACAACAGAAACACATTTTCTCACAGTTGTGGAGGCTAGAAGTCCAGGACCAAGGTGCTAGTATTGTCAGTTTCTGGTGAGAGTTCTCTCTGGCTTGTAGACAACCACCTTCTTGCTGTGTCCTCACATGTCAAGAAGAGAGGTGGGGAGCAAGTTCTCAGGTGTCCTTTCTTATAAGGGCAATATCCCGTCAAGCACTCCCCACCTTCATGACCTCATCTGAATCTAATTATTTCCCCAAGGCTCCATATCCAAATACCATCACATTGGGAGTTAGGACCTTACCATGTGAATTTTGAGGGAAACAATCCAATCCATTGCAAGTAGCAATTAGGTCAGTTCCCACTTTCAGTCAATTGAATAATAATCATCTCTGGACAGTTAGTTTATTATTAGAAACGCCACCGAACCTGATCTCCGAAGTGTTCTCATGTGCATTCAGAAAATCTCTTTGAGTTTCTTTCCGTTGATACATAGAGAGCTGTCAGTACACTGGATCTCCAGCATATAACAATTGGTCAGCCCCAGACAAAGGGATGCCTGATTCCTTCTTCCTGAATTTCACCAGACACAAGACTGCTGGGCTTTTATTATGTTTACCATGACAAGATATATGAACACATTTCCCTGAAACAGAATTGAGTATACCTTATTTGCTAAAAGTTACATTTGCATTGCCTAATGCGTAGTTACATCTAATCCATTTCAGTCATTTTAATTAGTTAAAAACAAAGTACCAAATACAGGATCTAACAATATATCAGCACTAAGACATATTCAGATAGGTGAGCATTTCCAAGAACGTTTTATCCCCTGACAGGCGCCCTCAGCAGGAGCTCAGTGAATGTTTGCTGATGGATGTATATCATGTGACAATACCAGAGCTGATGGAAAACTGGCTCATTCCAAAGACAGCAGGGGACAATGGCAGGAGGTGGGGTGGAGGAACTAGGAGTTCACTTTTGATATGCTACACTTTAAGGTGATTTTCTCCCTCGCCAAATTGCCTGCTTCTTCAAATGAATTCACTAATCTCTTAAGTTGGGGTGGTGTAGACCATATTCTAAAACAGCATTGTTATTTAATAAATATTGGTGGAATAAATGCATAAATAAACTCTCAATGCCTTCCCCCCACCCCCAACACCCCACAGACAAAAAGCAGTAAAGACAGCAATACTATTAGCATTTTTTCCCATTTCTTTTCTGAGAAACAGACCCAGGATATGCATTTCCTAGCTGTAACATGGTATTGGACATTGGTGTCTATGAAAGGGAAGAGTTAAATGAACATGTAAACTAAAATTCTACTTAAATATTTATTTAAAAGCCAAACCGTTAGCTAGTTAAAATAATTGTCTGTGATCCCAGCTGCTCATATGAATTAACAAATTAGTATGCTCCTGCTCATGTATTCTACGAACATTTAACGAGATTCTGGTCTGTACTAGGCTCTCTGCTTCGCTCTAAGATTTTAAAGATGAATAACATATAGATCCGGCCCTCAAGATGCTCATAATCTAGCTGGGGAGATAAATATGCAAACATGTAAATTATAATACACGCTTTTGTAATCTAATAGTATCTATATAAAAAATAAGTGGTCTGTGAACCCAAAGAAGAAAGAGACAGAAAACCGGGATGGCCAACAACAGAGACCAAATGATGGAAGGAGATTGCTAGGCAAAGCCTTTCACAAGTATTTTCACTTTCAAGTCTTTATTGTCATATGATCCACTAGGTTCAGTATATAATTTTCTAATTTCTTTTGAAATTATTTTAGACTAACAGAAGAGTTTTAAAAATGGTAGAGTTCCCACGTAACTTTTATCCAGCTTCCTCTAATATAAACATCTTACACAGTCACAGTATAATTATAAAAATCAGGTTAACACTGATACAGTTATATTAACTAATATGGAGAACTTGCTAGAATTTTGCCATTGGACACATGATCCGGGCTGGACTTCTCAGTCTAATCCTTCCTCTTGGCTACAGCAGTTAGCTTAGGCATGATTGAATGCTTTATAATGGCCAATAGGGTGTTTTAATGGAATTTACTGGGAAATAGAAGATCCTTTTATGCCAGAATTTCTAGGTGTAGGATGAGAATCTTGGAACTACTAGAGGTGGAGTGTTTCAACTTCAGAGATGGCCAGAGAAGTATAGAGAGATTCTTTATGATATTATCATGTTACAGCTCTTCCTGATAGAAATCTACCCCAGAATGTTTAGTTGTATAACGAAAATTAGTTGTATAACTAAAATTGCCTTTTAACTTAGACTACTTTGAGTTTGATTTTCTGTCACATGCTAAATAAAAAATACAGATATATGTGACTGAAAGATCTACACAAGTGACTTTTTTCAGAAAAAAACACTTGAAGTCATAAGTGTACATATATTACTTATACAATTTCCCTTGGAAATAAAGCTATAAATGAATTATAAGAGATAAATCTGTGCCTTGAATATGCTAACTAGTTACAACCTAAATTTTCTCATATGAGAAAATCAAATCTACCTCATTGATTAATCAGACAGTCGTCTCAAGCACCCAGCACAGTGGTGTAGATTATGTGCTAGAGATAGAGCCAGGTCATTAATGAAGGAAAATGCTCCTTTCTTTCTCAGAATTCAGGGGACATTCTCACTGTTGTTACCAAAGATCATTCATTGAGAATAAGATTCAAAAGAGTCAGAAGAAATTATATTCTGACTCTCCATGAATTCCTCAACTGCCATACTCACTCCTTTTTATGGTGGAAATAATGACTTGTGGTGTGACGAGGGGTTGAAATTCTCCCATTATACTCAGAATTTAGACAAGAAGTTTGATATAAAAACTGGCACGATTATTTTTCCTCTTCTCATCTCTGAAAGTCGCAGCCAGGCTGGGAACGTGTTTGCCAAGTTTTCCGCCTGGAGGAAAATTGTGTGGCTGAGTTATAAATACATTGATGGATCCAGCTGGAACTGTCTCTTGTAATTTAATATGCAAAGAAATAATCTGAGTCATAGATGGAGACAAGCAGCTCTTTTCAGATCAGAGTGCTCTAAGTTTGCCTCTACAGAAGACTGTCAGGAGCTTTCTTCCATAGAAGAACAAGAGATCGTCCCAGGGCAAGTGATGTCAAACTTTGTCCTGCAAACTACCATTCAATCTCCTGTCCTGATCTTTGTTCCGAACATCAGCAGAGGGGCTTATGCCACCTGAATTCTTCCTTAGTAGACCTAAAATCAAAGGATCGTTTATAAAGTGTTTGCCAATGTTGGAAAGAAAATGGATTTTAATTTCTGAGAATTGCACAGTTTTTATACTCCTTTAAGTTAAATAATAGGCACGTGCACCTACTATGAATGAAATAACATGCTAAAGAATGGAGGGGACAAGAGGCTAAGAAATATGAATTGTAATTGGACCTTGCCCGCAATATAATGTTGAAGTCATAATTTAATCCATATGCAGTTGAAATAGCTTGTAAGACACAATGGTACCTTTAATTATTTTGGAGAGTTTATAATATGATAATGCTATTATTATGTTGTGGTAGCATTAATAATCATTAATAATTAATAATAATGCTTTTATTAGTGCTTTCTTCATAAGAAGTCATTCCATTTGATAACATATGGACACTGTGTTAGTTGACTATTATTCTATAACAAATCACTCCAAACCTTAGTGGCTACAAATAGTAATTTACTATTTATCTTGATTATGTGGAGTGGTTGGGAGATTCTCTACTGGTTTCACCTAGATCTATTCTTGTATTGCATTTATCTGGAGGGTTGGCTGCTCAAGAATGTTCTAGATCCTCTTTTGCACAGCTAGTAGTTGGTGCTGCTGCTGAGGCACCTCTGCTCCCCTCCATGTGGTCTCTCGCCCTCCAGTTGGCTGGACTTCTTCACATGGCAGTCTCAGGGCAGTGTTCCAAGAGGGTGCAAATGGAAGTTGCAAGCTCCCTTAAGGCTCAGTCTCAGAAGCAGCATAGTTTCTCTCCCACCATTTTCAGTCAGTCAAAGCAAGCCCCGAGGTCAAGTCACATTCAAAAAGTAATGAAAGGTACATGATAAACACGAGAAAGCTGAGGTTCAGAAAGGTTAAGCAATAATCTAAATAGTAAATGGCAGAGTGAGGAATCAAACACGGAGATAGCCCGCGAGCCAATGGTTTTGACTTTTCCACTGTGGCACATTGTATTTGCAGTTCATTAAGCAATTTCACCTAGCTAAGATTGTTTCTAATTGTGTCATTCCTGTGACAGAGTTGCTGTGGGTATTTTACCAATGAGGAATAGAGATTCACAGAAATTTGTGATTTCACCAGAGACAAACTGGTAAGTCAGGAGTGTCATACAGAGTACTAAACTTCACCTCCTCTGTTACATCCAGTCATATTTCAATGATGCCATTCATTCATTCATTTTGATCGCTCTGGGGAGCCTGCATTGTCAGGGCATCAGACTCAACCAAGTAGGGCAGTCAGGAGGCTGTTGTAGGGGAATGATGATGATTCAGACTAGGGTCTAGAAATGGAGAGAAGTGGACTGGTTTGAGATATCATTTTGAGATAAAATTATGTGAGAGACTCAGGTTTTGTTTGTCCACAGACCCATTCCTCAAACTTGTCCTGCTCTGCTTCTTGTTGGAGGATAGAACTGTGGCTATCCCAGCAGGTGTTATTTCTAAGCTCCCTTGTCATCTAGATTCTCAACTAACGGGAGGCACAGGTAAGAGATTTGGAAGGGAAGAAACAGGAAGCAGATAGTGCTTCACATGATCTCTCTCTGCCTCCCAGATCCATCCTCAGAGGCAGCTGGGCATCTTCCACGGCTTCTGCTCCTGCTGGACAATCCCAACTTTCTCCCACCAGCCTACACATGGTAGCAGCTTCCTGTGCTCCTAGGTTGCTCATGTAGGCTTTCCTTTGGCTTTCTGCGTATCCACTACCACCATCACCAATTCCTCATCAAATCCCCTTTGTTCTACATATGCACAGTGGTTTTTATTTTCCTGTTTGGATCCTGGACTGATAGTGACTCCATGATGGATTTCATGAAGGGGGTGAGGAATAGAGGAGCCACCATTTCAGATTTGAGCAACTAGGTAGGTGTAGGTTCCTCTTATTAAAATTCAGAAACTTTGCATGTGTGTGTAGTTAGTAATTTTCATCCTTTAAGACTTGGTTTAAATAACAACTGTCAAAAACCTTTGCCTTAACTCCCTATGTAAAATAGACCTTCTAGCTTGGTCCTCTGTTTTTGCATTTAGCACGAACTGAATTATTTTTATTTTTTAACTTTCTGCATAAAAATGTAAGTTCCACGGTGACAATACCATGTCCCTCTTGTTCTATATTACATTCCAAGTGCATCACAGATAGTAAATGATAATTAGTGTTTGTAAAAGGAAGGAAGAACATAGATAGGAAAGAAAGAAGCAAGGAAGGAAGGTACCAAGGGAGGAAGGGAGGGAGGGAGTAAGACAAGAACTTTGAACTACCTCCAACCACCTCTGTCCCCACTATTGACATGCAAACCCTATGTAAACAAGGAGAACTCCCTGGCATCATGACAGACATGAGCTGAGTCCTCCCTCCTGAAAATATCATTGATGTCAGGAACTAACCTGCACTTCTGGTTGCACCTGTTCTGGGATTTTCCAGTTCTTTTCTCTACCCTCCAAAAGCCACCTTTACCGCTATGTTAAGCCTCAGATGACAAGAGATTTCTATGGATAAGACTTTCCCTGCATCTGTCATTATACCACCTAAATATCTTGTTTTGTGTGTGTATGTCTGATTAGAAAACTTTAAAAGCTTAACATTGGTATTCTTCTCTATAGAGAAGATTCTAGTTAGAGTGCAGGCCCCATCCTAAACAATCCAGCTCCATCAGAATACAATTAACCAGTTCATAATCAGGTTTGTTCCTAGGTATAATACCTTGAAAGAAAAGTGGTGCAGAGGAATGTGTATTGATTTGGGAATTAAAAACATCCAGGTTCATCCCACCTCTGCCAGTTACTAGCTTGTTATTCCAATAAATCTCTTCCCCTCTCTGAGCATAAATCTTCACATTTGAAAATAAAAGACAATTATCCAATGATGATTACAGTATCTGAAACACAAGATACATTAAACATTTAGTGAAGGAAAGAATGAGCGCCTCTCTCTGTTGCTATGAGATTTATATGATTTTACACGCATACAAAATAATAATACACTGCCTGTTCCACCGAGGTACTCATCAAATATTATCTCACCAAACCTCCAAATCCTGATTGATATTAGATTACTAGACCTCAAATCATGCCTATTCTGCCCATCATTATGATCTTTAACGCCTGTGGAAATCCCAGAAGACTGCTTTATCCTGTCTTCACTTGGCTGAAATAATCATCACTGTCTACCAATTTCTTCCTGGATCTGTGTTCACATAACAGCCCCACGGGACCCTCAACTCCGCATTTCTAAACTTCATCTCATTTCCTACCTCAAAGCACCTCTAAATTCTCATATTTTCAGGCTATGTTATGTTATAGACATGGACTCATCACTCTTTGACCGTGTCCAATTGATTCTTTTGCAGAAATCTCTAAATACATTATTTTTTCCCTATTTTCACTACCTATGTCTTAGTTCTAGTCCACATTTTATTGTTCCTCAATTCTTTCCTATTTTAATAGCCTGCTTATCAGATCACTTGGGGATCCTCATCTCCTATGTATTTCACTATGTATGTTGCTCTTCAGGTGAGTTTCTTTTTAAAACATCACACAAATAGATGAAAAACGAAAATCCTATCTGGTTATTATCTTTCTCAGTTTACTTATCTGGGTCCTCATAGGAAAAGGCCCAACCTTCTAATCATAATAAACCATATTCCTCACAATACAGACCCTACCTCCCTGGCCTGGTTACTAAGGCAACCATAAACTTTTTTTTTTAATTAAGACTTTATTTTTTTAAGACCAGTTTTAGGTTCACAGGTTCATAGGCTGAGAGGAAGGTACAGAGATTTTCCATATACCTCCTACTCCCCACTCATGGATACCCTTTGCCATTATCAACATCCCCCGCCGAAGTAGTATGTTTGTTACAACTGATGAACCTACACTGACACATCATAATCACCCAAAGTCCATAGTTTACATTAGGCCTTACTTATTATGCTGTACATTCTATGGGTTTGGAGAAGTGTATAATGATATATATATATATATATCATTATAGTATACAGAGTAGTTTCACTGCCCTAAAAATTCTCTGTGCCCCACCTACTCATCCCTCCCCACTTCCCCCAAACCCTGGCATGCACTGATCTTTTTACTCTCTCCCAAGTTCTGCCTTTTTTGGATTGCCATATAGTTGCTGTCATACAGTACACAGCCTTGTCAGATTGGCTTCTTTCATTTAGTAATATGCATTTATGGTTCCTCCATGTCTTTTCATGGCTTGAGAGCTCCTTTCTTTTTAGTGCTGAATAATATTCTGTTGTCTGGATATACCACAGTTTATTTATCCATTTACCTACCGAAAGACATCTTGGTTGCTTCTAAGTTTTGGCAATTATAAGTAAAGCTGCTATAAACAACAATGTGCAGGTATTTGTGGGGACACAAGTTTTCAGCTCCTTTGGGTAAATACCAAGGAGTATAGTGCTGGATCACATGGTAAGAGTATGTTCGGTTTTGTAAGAAACCGCCAAACTGTCTTCCACAGTAGCTGCGCCATTTTGCATTCCCACCAGCAATAAACGAGAGTTCCGGTTGCTCCACATCCTGGCCACTATTTGGTGTCATCAATGTTCCAGATTTTGGCCATTCCAGTAGCTGTGTAGTGGTATCTAATTGTTGTTTTAATTTGCATTTCCCTGATGACATATGATGTGGAGCATTGTTTGATATGCTTATTTGATATCTATATGTCTTCTTTATTGAAGCATCTGTTAAGGTCTGTGGCCCACTTTTAATTGGGTTGTTTGTTTTTTATGGATGAGTTCCATATGCTTTTCAAAATAAAAGAGCATCACCACTGATAATTATCTGGGACAACAGTAATAAACTGGGACTTCCCTTAGCAAATGGAGAGGCATGCTCACCTTACTCATCATTCCCCATTCTTTCTAATTCATCCCTCATTGTAGGTACCCTGAACTGCTTATAATTCCCACAGAAGCCATGCACTGTTACACCCCTCAGTTTTAGATCATGTGGTAGTATCTGCCCATGAAACTCATTCTTCTTTGTCTTCTAAACATCTACAGAATCTTGAACACTATTACTAATTTACTGCTTTGGTGAAGTTTCCCTTGACCATTACCAAGATGTCAGAATTACCATTGATTTTACAATATTGACAAGAGCCTCTATTATAACTGACACTGTGTAGTATTATAACAATAGAATCATGCCTCCCTCTTCAAACATTCTTTCTGAACCTGGAAGACTCAGTAATCCTGCTTATTCATCTTTGCATTTCCAGTGACTAGTACAAAGATTTTGCATAGTAGGTATACGGTAAATGTTTTTTAGTAGTGCTAAATCTCATTTCAGCTTGACAAACACTGCTCGACCATATACCACTGTTATGTAGGACTCGATCTGAAAATTGCTAAAGGGCCAGTTGGAATGGCCAAACTTTCTAGAATCCAAGAGTTCTATTTCCTTTTTGAGGCCTTTAAGGTCATAAAAGTATCTCTTATGATTGCAGACCTCCCAAGTGAAAACAGTGGCCTAGACAGGAAAATGAAGATGTTCATGTCTAATTTGTCCCAGAGGAAAGGAACTCTGAGGCAGGGAGAGCTGGACAAATAAGATAAAGGAAAAGGATTTATAAATATGAGAAACAACAGCAGTGAGTGTTATGTGGAGAATTAGAGCGATATGTGAGGCACCACTGATGTGTCTGTGATCAATGAGGTGGTCAAGAAAAGCCTCTTAAGGTGGCAGCATTTAAGCTGTGTCCTGTAGCACAAGAAAGAGCATCTGTGCAAAGAAGGGAGAAGATGGAGAAGCTAGATATGCAAGGAAGAAAAGGACTATGAACCAGTTTTCTTATTCCTAGAAGAGTTTTCTTGAGTTTCTTCTCACCACAATCCTGTAGGCTTCTAGAAAGTGGGATTGTCTGACATAGGATAAACATGAAAACAGAGGAACTAATGTGTTTTATTCCCCTCCCTCCTTATTACATTAATAGACTTTGGTTTCTAGAGCAGTTTTATGTTCCCAATAAAGCTGAGTGAAAAGTACCCAGAATTCCCATGTGTTCCCCTTTACATACACACACAAACACACACAGCCTCTTCCACTATCAACATTCCACACCAGTGTGGAACATTTGTTACAGTGGGTGACCCAACACTGATACATCATTAAAACCAAAGTCTATAGTTTACGTTATGCTTCACTCTTTGTGTTGTACATTAAATGGGTTTGACAAATATATATTGATATAGACATATATCCACCTTATAGTATCATACAGAATAGTTTCATTGCCTTAAAAATCCTCCATGCTGCATCTATTCATTCTTCCCTAACCCCAATCCACTGATCATTTTACTGTCTCCATAGATTTGTCTTTTCCAGAATAACATATAATTGGAATTATACAGTATGTAGTCTTTTCAGATTGGCTTCTTTCACTTAGTAATATGCATGTAAGTTTCCTCCATGTCTTTTCATGGCTTGATAGCTCGTTTCTTTTTAGTTTTATCTTTTACTAGGATAATTCTCTACAGAGAGATTCATGCTATACAGTAAGGGTGTTATAATTTCAATTCCTCTGAATGTGATGATGAAGGACTTTTTGAAACTATGAATCTAGTGAACTCTCAATAGACACACAAAAAACCTCAAAATTAAAAATGTTTTCTTTAAATAAAATGCACAACTGAGAAAAGGACTTTTGAACAGGTAGCAAAAATAAAACCTAGCAGAGGAAGAAAAATATAATATACTACCGAACACATGCACTCGGCATCATACCCACAGTATCACTGTCCTTGGCATTTTGCTTCTCTACCAACAGCCTCTAAGAATAAACAATAAGAAGGAACAGCTTGTTCATCTCTTCATATGCTGCCCCAAACATATGTTTTCAAAACTTTCCCTTTTTAAAAATATCATTAAAAGCATTAAAGATAAATCAGGCCTTTGTGGGTTTAATTATTCAGTATATTGCATTTTAATTAT
Organism: Tapirus indicus; assembly: GCA_031878705.1. Classification (NCBI taxonomy): domain Eukaryota; kingdom Metazoa; phylum Chordata; class Mammalia; order Perissodactyla; family Tapiridae; genus Tapirus; species Tapirus indicus. The sequence continues at coordinate 21,370,833 of CM062927.1, read as the reverse complement.
TTATTAATATTCTCTATTTGACAAACATTTCCAGAGAATTGGGGAGGCTATAATAAAAAGATTAATTGACTCCATTAATATTCTGGAATGAGCCTAGTTTATGCATCAACGGAGCACAGCACATCCATCTTCTTGAAGAGAACCTAAGACGAGCTTTGTAACCTTGGGAAAACTATTGCTACTGCCCGAAAAGGGAGTTTGTCTGCCTGCTGCAAGACAAGCGAATAGTCAAGAGGCAAGGTGGTAGGAGGGAAAAGACTTTTTATTACAGTTTGCCAGCAAGAGGGAAGATGGCTGACTAATGTCTGAAAGAACCATCTTACAGAACAAAGACTACAGGCCACTTATATGGGGGAGCTGGTCTCCGGGCGGGGGAGGCATCTAGTCTCAGGGTCGAGGCATCCATCTGATCTTAGTTTCTGATAGTCTTTCGTTTTACTGGATATGCATCAGAGACCGGAGCAATGCCTTATACCCAGATCTTTCAGTTGTCATTGATGATGGCTATCAGCATAGACTCTCTGTTCGGGGGTCATCACATTTCTAAGGGACTCAAAAGAACAGAGTTATCATCTTATCACAGCTGGGAGGTACCTGCACAAGCAGGGGTCGTAAAATCTACAGAGCAGTTAGATCTCCTGGAGAATGCATATCCGGCTAGGTTAGCTAGTCAGAGGTCGTTCAAAGTTACAATAGGGTTTCTTTTCTACGATATGGCTTCCCTTATGGCAACCCTGTCTTCAGGCGGTATGACTATGACATTTTTAAGCCTTCATTTCTTCATCAGCAAAAGAGAAATAGCAGTAATTTTTTAACATGATATTCTTATAAGGATTAGTGGAATAAAGTGTATTAAAGAGGCAGCACAATGCCTGGCACACAAAATAAATTGCTCAATAAATATTTACCAATATTCAATATCATTTCCAGTTAGAGGGACAACATAATACGTATTTTTATACTGATGGGAGGGGTTAGGGAATGCCCTGGAAAGATGATGACATTTGAACGGAGTCTTGAAGGATGATAAATAGGCTCCAAGGAGACAAGGCACTCCAGGAAGTATGAACAGCATCAGCACAAAGCTGTATTGAAATCCTCTCTCTTTTTCCTGTGATTGACTAACGGTTGGATATCACCCAAAACTATATTCTACAACTTTAGTGGATTGGACAAATTCAAAGAAATAATTAGAACACAGAAGACGGTGCTGAAATCTTCCACCAGGTTTTAAAAATCTAACCATCCCAAACAAGGCATTACACGCATATGTAAGTTTTCAGTGTTAAGAGCAAGGCAGATCATCAAGAAGTTCCCTCAAATGCAATCTTGTTCCAAGCTCTTACGAGATAACAGAAAGAATAGTAATCTTCGCCACCTTGGCTAAGCCTTCAATATCCTTAAATTTAGAAGGGAGAAGTCTCTGAAGCTAGGATGATTTATCAACGACAATAGTGTCTGTTGTGGCTCTTTTTGTTGTTGATGGTCTAGTGTCTGTCAGTTTCCCCAGAGTGACTAAGAAAAGAACAATGTTCCACGGATAAAGCAAAACAGATAAATAGCATCTGTGGAATGTTTATTTTTTTATAAGTACTGCTCAGAGCACTTTATATGCATTATCTTATTCAAGCCTCACAATAGACCTGTGAGAATGATAGTATAAAAGTGTATGTGAAGAAACTGACACACAATGAATTGATCAAAGTCACATAAAAGGCACACTGTGAATTGTGTTCTAAAACCCACAACTGTCCAATTGAAAATTCATATGCTTATCCATTCTGTTATGATGCCATTATAATCTTTGTAAGTAGTTTGCATTTTAATCCACTTATGTCAATCAATTACAGGGTTTTATTTTGGCAGTCACTGCCTGTGGAATCCAAGATCCCAAAATCCAAACAACCAATAATTCAAAGAACGCAAGTCCATATATGCCTTTTTAAAAACAGAATAGCTAGGAAACAGTGGTGTCTATGTTTAGAAACCCCTTGGGTCTGTTCCCACTAATGAGAATTTGGCTAATACTCCAAATCCTATGTTATCCATGTAAGTCCATCTAGGCACATGGGATTTTAAGTCAGAATAAATAAGGTCTGCATTTTGGTTTTGTTACTAACACACTGAGTAATTCAGGAGAATAATTTTATTTGTATAACCACAATCCCCTTGTGAGGAAGTGGGAACGTTAATGTACCTACCACATGGAATTGTTGTGTGTCCCACCATCCCACCACCACCAGCTTGAGAAATATTTAACACCATTTCCAGTACATAATAAATACTTTAATGTTAATTATTTGTATCATCATCGTCATTTTATGATTATTTGCTACTTTATTCATCTCCAGTGACTCTTGTGATCAAGAAAAGATCATAGATAGAAAAACAGAGAGACAGCAGATATGGGAAAAGTTAGTTCTCAGAAAGAAACCTCAAGAGTGCATTTATAAATTATGTTTGTTAAAAGGAATCAAAGTCTGTTTTCTAATTGAGCCAAGGAGACTGTTTAGCAGATAAGACAGTGAAAGGAGTCAGAGAGAGAGAAAAATAATAATGAAGAGCAAAATAGAGAAAAGGAGAAAGACAGAGAAAAGATGGTAGTTTTTACTGGACTCTTTCTTTAGATCCTTCTAATTACTGGGGACTGATCACTTCGGGGAAACTGATCTACAGCTCAGCGTTCAGCATAATTAGCTCTTATTCGCTTTGTAATGCTCTACTTTTAACTCTACTTTTCTGTACTTCACATAGGAAGGAGAGAGACTTGTAAATTGTGACTGTATCCGCTTCATTACTTAAACTTTACCCTGAAAATATGAGAGCAGAAATTAACAAGACACTTGTAAACAACAGTTCTATTGGTTTGGTACTTACTGGAATGTTTTCTGGGATATTTTATAAATGATTTTTGTTAACCATGAAACGGCCTCTTCAGAATTGTTCTTGTATCAAAAAGGGGAAATGAACGACCCTTAAGAAGAAAGGGATTTTCGCTAACACAGCTCCCTAGAAGCATCAATACCATATCATAACTTTTCCTCCCTGTTGAAATAGTGTGGTTTAAAATATAAAGATTCTATTCTTCCTTGGGAAAAAGCAATGTTTAAATTTTCCACCTGACATGTTATAGTGTTATATTTCATGTCAGGTTGTTTCAGCCATGGCAAATGATAGGAAGCCTCAGCGATACAATGATACAAATTCTGCCCCTCACATTGGGTTATCTTAGTGAGACGTATCAGCTCGAAAACATACCTGGGAAAGACATACAATTCTGAAAACCAGAGATAATACCCACAGGTCCCAGAGATAGTGATGTTCATCATTTATTTCTGATGCAGGGACAAGGTAACAAAGCAAGACAGCAATGCTATTTATTCAGCTTAATAAAATTAAGACAAAAGAAAGATTTGTTTTAACTCAGTGGGTAGATAAACATAAAAATAGCCAAATAGAACCAGTTGTGTATAAATAAATAATTCTAAAAATAACAAGGAAGAGGGCTAATATTTATCTCCTACCCACTGTGTACCAGATTCTTTCCAATATATTATTCAATTCAATAATCATGATTTTCTTTACATAGGTAATAGTACTTCCAATCTTCATCTCTTTTCCAAAAAAGACAAGTAAAAAATAATTGAAGCTCAGTATGTTTAACTAAGTTGCCCAACCTCATCTTTTCCAAGTTGTCTAAAGACCATAAAATTTCTTCTAACTTATTCCTTTGCCTGCTTTTGAATCAAAAGCCAAATAATCCCAGTTTTTCTGTTGTCACAAACACTACCCTATTTCAGGCCTTCATTACCTCTGGCTTAAAGTTTTACAGTGATTTTTTAAACTGGTTTTCTTGAATTCAACTCCCTTTTAAAGCTTTCCAAACACTGCAGCCAAGTTTTTTATTATCTTTAAGCATAGAACCAATCATTCATTCCTTTCCTCAAAAAGCTTCATTGGAATTATTTCCAGTTTTAAATGGCATCTGAGCAACCAAGAGTTGCTGGCTCCCACTGAAATAATTGGAAACTCACAGAAATCCCCAACCACCTCTCCCAGACAACCAAAAAACTCTGATATAGGGTTCTGGAAACTGAGCAGAGACAGACTAGGTCTAAAAGGTCTCCGCATCCATGGATGAAGATAAGGTCAGAAAACCAAAGAGATTCTCTCATGAAAGATCAATGTCAAAGTGATTTACACAGAGAGGAGAACCATAAGGAAAAGGGTCTTCAGCCCTGAAATATAGCACATATTTCATGGCAGAGTTGAGGGGGCAGCTAGAAAAATAGGAAGATTCAGACCAGAAATAATCCCTGAAGTATTCATATGTAGAAGTTGGCTCCGTTAAAGAGAGTCATGGTTATTAACATTATAGATGCTAAGCCAAATCTGCAGGAAAAAAAATCAAAACTATATTGAATATTAGTTTTAGTCATTGCCAGAAAATGTCAGAGCTAGAACTGACAAGAATTGGAACCAGGCTGAAGAATTGGCAGCTCACGTTTGCTATGCAACAAATCATAGAAATCCACCAGTGAGATATGTTAGGGAATCCCTTCACCTCTTTACTGACGATTCTTACCTCGGTTCAGAAATGATGTATTTATCAACTCTGCAATCACATTCTACCACTGCACATGATTTTCACCAGAAAGAGCCTGAAGGTTCTTCCTTTCTCATCCACATCAGGATCTCAATTGCTACTCCTGACTAGAACATCCAGAAAACAGCTGGCTAATAAGCATCAGCTACAGGGGTGGGCTATAGATAGAGAGTGGCAGGAAGGCTCCTGGTAGGCAGGCATGCAGGAGATTGTTGTTGTCAGATATTCCATCTGCCAGCTTGTCTGAAAACCTGACATCAGGGTAAAGCTGTCTCTCTTCAGTCTAACAGGTCTACAGTAGGTTTAAACAGGAACTGTACTGGGAAGGAGGCTCAGAGCTATTTACAACAACCTACTTCCAGCTGTGGAACTCTGGCATTCCATATAATGAATGGGATGGTTGGCAAACCCCAACTAGTAGGCCTGTCCTTATTCAGGTGACAGAATTGAAACAAAAGTAAAATAAAGCTATCCATCTATCTATCTTTTCATCTCTTTAGAAATACACTATAGAGCAATGTGAAGGTCTGTCATTCAGACACCAAAGGATAATTGCTATCAGCCTTATAATTTAACATTGTTCAGGAAGTTCTGTTTTTATAGACTAGTTGATAAAACAAGATATGAGTGAGTGAAAAACATAAGTACATAAAAATACGTGCAGTATGATTCCGATTCTATCACTGTCAAAATATTTATGTTGGGGGGTATGTATTCATATTTAACTGGAAGAAATTATGAATTGTATAATTACTCTCTCTGAGTGATGGATATTGGATGACTTTCATGTTCTCATATACTTGTCTCTGGTTTCAAGTTTCCTACAGTTGCCACGTTTTTTCTTTGTAATAAAAATGTAATAATGATTTTAAAATAACTGAATAAAGTAAATAGAGCAGCATGCAGCAAGCTCCTCGTGGACTACTTAACAATGTTCTATATCTGCTTGACATTCAAGGCCTCTCATATTTTGATTCTGACTGTCACTCCAGTCTTATATGCATTACTTTCTTACAAACAGGCCAAACTGAACTTTTGACTTTAAAAAAGAGGAAGCCTCTAGCCAGGGCACTATAAATATATAGGAAGGAAAAAAACATATTGGCAATTTTATGTTGCCTGACATATGATCTTTGATAGACAATTAATGTTCAGTGTTTAACTCAAAAAGACTCTACTTCTTTATACATGACTTAACACACCCATCTCATCAAACAGTTTACTTTTATTTAAGTGTTTCACATTAAGGGAAAAGATCATCTTGGAGTCATCTAGTGACTTCTCTTTATCCATCCATATCTGTATGCAAATTCCTCTTACCCATCATATATTCCAGACCATGTGATCCATTACCCACAATGCTTATATATGTCACCTGTGGTTGTGTTCACACCTTGGCACTTGTTCTCTCCATCTGACATCACTTTTCCAAAGCAATACTTCAAGACCCAAATCAAGTGTCCCCATCAGTTAGAGATCATCTCCCTCCTTTGACATCTCAGGGCACCTCCTCCCCTAACTTTTTGCAAGTATTTTTCCCCACTGCATTACTATGTAACAGTAAACTTTGGGAGGGCAAGAGGCTACCCCTCTCTGCGTCCTCTGGTTAGCACATAGCCGGTCACACAGAATCAATCAATATGCTTTAAGAAAGAGACAATCAAGGTTTCACAATTGAAACTTCGTCCTTTGGAAATGTGCCAGGGAGCACAGAGGAAGTGACTGACTGCAGGAAAGGGGTCTCTAAGGACTAAAAGGAAAGAAAGGGAGAGAACACCAAAACCACTTTTACCTTCTTCACAATTTTTCCTTAGGCTCAACCCAAGGTAATGGTCGAGACGGGATCCAGAAATTGCAATCGATCGCTAAGACACTAACTGGAAATTACTCCATTCACTGCAAATAATAGGAAAGAATTGCCAAAGCCAAAGCAAAGCTAAGTTACTTCCTTTTCCTAGAAATAAAGTAACCAAGAGTTATAATAGGAACAGAAACAGAACGGGAGGAAAAAGCATTGCATTTTCCACATCTGAATGCATTCTTCTCTTTGCTGTAAAAGCAGGAATAAATGGGGGCTTGTTGAAAACTATGTGAAGAATACATGTGATGTCTTTCAAAAGCATACATATGTGTATATATGTGTGTATGATATATACACATATGTATTATATATACATTCCCCCTTATTTATAGCGTACCTCTGCAACAACTCAGTAACAGTACAGTAATAGTACTTAGAGACAAAAGAAGTGCAAGATGTCACCAGGTCTGATCTTTTACCCGTGCAGCAGGCTCAGTCACACCAGAGCTGTGGTCCTTCAGCCACTGCTGTATTACTATGTGTTCAGGATTACGTCATTCCTACTTGACCACAAGTTTCTCGAGGGAAGCCCTATGTCCACTTTATCTCTATATCTCAAATCCCTACCTTGGTAAACAGCAAAAACCAAGAAATGGTGGAATGAGTGAATATGCTACTCAATACGTGACCGAGTCCCTCTAATAATTCAAAAAAATTTTTTTTTTTGCTTATAGTGTATTGAAATATTTTTTTCTCTATCTTTTGCTCAGAATCATGTTTTACTCCGAAAGCACAAAGAAGCAGACTGCTCCCTCTTTAAATTCTTGATTGAGGTTGCCAAGACTTCTGTTCTGCTCCTAACATTTCTTATGGTTCCTTAATGGCACATTTTCATCTCTGTGAACTCTTCTCAATATTGGTTCCACTTGTCAACATATCTTGGTCATTGATGGACCCTGGGAGCAAGCGATCCCAGGTGATTGGATTTCGGTTTCTTGCCTCAGTCGGGATTGGTTCATGACTTGATGAAGATGGAGACTGCTTTTAAATATAGAATTTTAGAGTCTAACTCTAGAGATTGTTTCATTCCATTAGGGAGGAGTTCAAGTAGCGACATTTCAAAAGTCTCCCAGGTGATTCTAATATACCAATAATTTAGTTAACTTTATGGAGCTGGGGAGGGCAGTTATTTATAACATAACAGAGTTTGCCCGAGGAAGTGTCTCCATGCAGAAAAGTTGGCATGACGAAGGGAGGCATGAAGCCAGGAATAGAATGGTCAGAGGGTAAAATTTACCACTAAAGATTAAAATGGTTGATAATAATATGCCTCAAAATGCAGTGCAGAGACCATAGTATTACTAGGAGTAATTGGGGGTAGTGAAAAGTATACCTATTTAACACTGATTGAAATAGTAAGAAATTTCTTCTCTTTGAACTATAGTTCAGCCATGCTGATTGCATCCAGGAGAAAACTTCAATTCTCTAATACTTGCTAATTTCCACTGGAATCAAAGAGAAAGCTGGCTCATGTTCAGAGCCTTGGGAGCAACGAGGTCTTACTAGAATTTAATAGTATTCTCTTGTTTTCTTAGATTTATTTTTACCTTGTCTTTATGGCAAGTGATACCAGTTTTCCTTGTAAAATAACCAATAGATTCAAACTTCTTTAGTACATGCACTTAAGTAAAAAATGGTGAGTTTATTAAAATATCAAGTCAATATTGCAGATGATACTTGATTGTGACAAAACCATGGGCATGGCAAGAAATGATTGTTTTTTTGAAAATTGATCTATAGCAATGGGTAAAAATAGCAAGCGATCAATCCCAGAAATATGTTTCTAATTGATTAGGAGTGGGGAGAGAATGGGTAAGGCCTAAAAATTTATGTGACCTCAGATTCATTAAGAAGGATGTCCCTTTTGAGCTCTCTATATTGTAGTTAGAAACTGCTTGGGCCCAAGTTGATGGGGAAAAAGCAGGGAAGAATGAATGAGAAAGTGGATTATCTCATGCCTGGAGCACACCAACACGATAGGTGTATTAGTCTGGGTTATCCAGAGAAACAGAACCAACAGAATGTATGTTCTCTATATAGATTTAGCATAAGGAATTGGCTCATGTGATTATGGAGGCTGACAAGTCCCAAGACCGGCAGTCAGCAAGCTGGAGACCCAGGAGAGCTGATAGTGTAAGTTCTAGTCCGAAGAGCAACACACTCCAGAGCCAGGAAGAACCAATGTTTCAGTTTGAATTGAAAGGAGGAAAAAACTGATGTCCCAGCTTGAAGACAGCAAGACAAGAGGAGTTCCCTCTTACTTGCATGGAGGGTCAGCCTTTATTTCTAGTCATGCCTTCAACTGATTGGATGAGGCCCACCCACATTAGAGAGAAAAATCATCTCTACTCAGTCTACGGATTCAAATGTTCATTTTATGCAGAAACATCCTCAAGACAACACAGAATTACATGTGACCAAATGTCTGGGCAGTGCATGGCCTGGTCAAGTTGACACATAAAATTCACCATCACAATAGGTATCAATTTAAAAAAATATGTTGGTAGAACGTAAGACTTAAACAGGCTCTGTGTGCTGCAATGTTTGGCACATGCTTCATACCTAAGAATCTGCAGTTCCATTCCCTGGTTTTCAATCTTCCTTTTTCTAATATACTGCCTGACATATGTTGAAAGCTCAAGGCATGTTTGCTGAATAGAATGGCAAATCCCTCAAGTTTGCAAATTTCTAGGTGTCGGGTTGAAACTTTTCCTTGCTCCAACATCACCTATATTCCTCCTGGCTTTTGTCTCTGTTTTCTCTCTGCCTTCAGATGTCCCACTGCAGGAAACCTTCCTATGGAGCCCAACGTGTGGCAGTGTCTCCTCAGGAGCTCAGAAGCTCTAGAAAGAAACTTCTGCCCTTAGCGCGCAGGTCTGAACAGGGTACATTCCTTTTAGGTCAAGTTTTTGAATCACTGAGAATATCATCCACACTGGTAAGGTGATGATCACGTGTTTGTGAAGTGTGCCAGGAACTGACAGGCTTTGTGCTAAGTCAAAGGAAGAAGAAAGGAGAAGTATAACGAGTGTCAATTAAAAGGGATTTTTTTTAAACAAAGTGAGATGAATCTCAGTAAAATAGGTTAGAGAGGCTTTACATTTGAATTTTCAAAACAGAGAAGAGACTGAGACATGGCTTATGTGATAAGGTCACAGTAGACAGCAGTCCGGCTTTTAAAAGGACCAAGGCTGTGGGCAGCAAATTGATCCAGAGCTACCACTTAATTATTGCATAACTAGTGATTTTCCCCTTAGCCTTTCTAAGCTTTAGTTATCTTGACTGTAAAATGAGCATGGTGATACCTTTCTCTTGGGGTTCTTTTGATGACAAAATAATATTAGTGCATAAAATGACACAGCCACTAGCACATACTAATGCTGTTTGTTCCTCACTCATTCAAAAGAAAGAAGTCAAGGATGATAATAATATCACAAACAACTGAAGATATATTGATTTGTTTTAATAGCTCTGGGAACTCTTCAAAGAAGTAAGAATATGCAGGAGTCTATAAGACCATTCTTTTATCTCTAGAATGTTTGGTGAAATGGTGGATGAATGCATGAATTAATTTGAACCAAAACAAAGAGAAAGGTGTAGATACATAGAATGCATAAGAGATTAAGTAGTTCATAATTCTCAATGTTTTTATCCCCATGTTGTTCCTTTTACAGATACTATGTTCCACAGAACAAGAAATCTTTAGATAACCTAAAGGAGAATTGTTCTTAGTTTTGAGAAAATTATGATTCAAATGAGAAAGAAAATATATTCCATGGCAATGAACTCAATTGAGCATTGTCCTGAAAAAAATTTTCTCTTGAATATTCACCCATAACCTTCCCAATATGCACTGTACGTGAATTATGTTAATATCTATTTGCATATCAAATTTATCAGAGACGTTTGGACTGGAAAATACATTTATGCCATAAAAGCAGGAAGGGATATTGTCTCATAAAAAACATTTCCCTCTTAAGATAACCTTAGGTAAGACTTAGAGCTTACACATTTCTTCCTTGATGCATATTATTAAATGCTCTTCACAGAGGAACGAGATTTGAGATTGAAATTCATAGAATGAATATACAAAATGGTCTACTTTCTTCTTGCAACCATTAAATTTGTATAGGAAGTACTTAGTGAGAGAAAAAAATTAACATTCAGTAACTACATCATTTTATGCAATCTCAGAGAGGTCTTTTGGAGATGTTTTCTTATTCATATTTTTAGTGTTTGACTGTCCGGTGTCACAAAATTAATAAGTGGTAGAGCAGTTATTGCTAGTCTATCTGTTCTCAAAGTCTATGTATTCACACTCCTATGCAGATTTTATGTCTCTGAATATATAGAAATCCATAACAATATTTTAAAGGAATATATTGAATATATGCTATTACAATTTAGAAATCCACAGAGGAATGGTGTCAAGCATTAGTAACATTGAACCAGAAATTGCCAAAACTTATACTTATTCTGTGATCACAGTTCGATTCTTAAGAAGTTTTATGATCTTAAGTAGAGTGAGGTGTTTCTCATGGTGAATAAAAGTTTTGAAGGGTTAGTTTATTAGGGGATCATAATTAACTTATTTTTATTCCTTTCACGAGTTTCAATAATATAAGTGATTAGCTCTAAATGAATAGTTATGAAAACTAAACAGCACTAAACAAATGCAGTTTTAGATTAAGTCCATCATGACAAAGTTTCTAAAACTTGAATAATAAAATTACTCTTTACAGAGGAAAAGAAAAATCAAACATCCTGTGAGTTGATATTAAAACACTATAGAATTATCTAAATACATGCAAACATTATTTTAGGTATAAAACCTGTATACTCATTATAAAACTTTAAAACTGAAACAGAATCATAGATTAAAACCAATACGATTACAAGAGAAAAATCATTAATTTAACGTGACGATGAGTTTGTGTGTAGTAAGTGAGCTGGTGTTTTAGATTGAGTAACATAGTGGGCACTTCCCTTTGAATTCTGCATGACTATGCTATGCAAACCAAGTGATGGGTCACGTTTTACTCCACTTTTCTATGTTCAAACCAGAGTGGAATCTTTCTTTCTACAGAATGCTAAGATGTCAGTGTGTCTGCACTCAATGCAAATAAACAATATAGGTACTGCCTCATTTTTCAACTAATTTTAAAAAAGTAAATAATTTCTAGAAATTAAAAACAAAATAGAAAGACAGAGAGCACAGAGAGAGGGAGAGTGCATTCCTGGAAAAAATAATTTCATAAGTAGTGCCTAGAATACCCTTACTTAGGATTCGTGTATGCCAATATTTTTTGAAAAATCTCATCATTGAATAGTCATTTGACTTAGCGTGATCCGGCATTTTCCAAACTTCTGTTTTTAAATTATACGGTGTTTTTAATAACATATGTAGCAGCACAGTTTGAGAAATGCTACATTAGGCTGTCAATTAATTTTAAAAAGCACTTTTATATAATTGTTTTTATTAAAATGCATTATTTCAAGTATCTTGTTCAGTTAATTACAGTGAACACCAAGGATGAAAAATATGAAGTGCATGAAATACACTTAAATACAGCCAGTGGGAAACCATAAGAATTTATACTTTCTTTTCCTCTCTTTCCTTTTCTCCTGTTTAGGAGAAAAGAGCCTTCTCTATTTGAACTAACGAGTCAAGAGTGCCTTATTATCTTCACACTTTACCATTTAAAAATATAATTTTATCTGAAATCAGGAAATTTAAAAGAATTTTTTTGTCAAATTTGATACTGGAAAATAGGTAGAATTTATTTAAGAGTATTGGCAATTGTGATTGGGGTAGAAATTATATATCCAACAATAAAGTTCTATATTAGTAAATGTTGCCTTAGTGCTGTGCTTGAAAAATAATTGAGGTAAGACATGAAGGAAAAATGAAAACAATAAAGTATAAAATACAGTATTTAACAATGGATATCCCATTAGTGAGGGGAGAAAAGATGCCTATGACAAATGATTAGAAAGGACTATGTGTAAAGTGTGAAATACATATCCATAGCATGAGAAAGAATGTAGATGTTCGAGAATGTAAGGAAAGGTCTTGATTGATATGGGCCACCTCCAAACTGGATGAAAAAACATGACCAGTTCTGCTTTGAATATCCTATTGAGGGGCCAGACCCTTATTAGATGCTCTACTATTTAGGTCCTCTTAGATACCGAGGACTTCTTCATCTCTTATACAGAAATTGTTTCTAAACTTTATCCCACTAGACCAGTTCTCAAATATTTCTTGAGACTCTTTTCAATGAGGGTGGGATTGTAAGTGAGAAATTGAAAGAGAACATTTTCTTACTCGCACCCCTATCATTTACACTCTACCTCTCAAAGTGGACTGCATTATTTCCTCCATGTTAGACTCTTCTCTCTAAAAATGGATACTAAACTGTAAATAGTCTTCCATATCATTTGTTGGAACCATCTTACCTAGTTAATCTATTTCTGTATTCATTTAAAGTGTATTTTGGGAGGCTTTTATCCATCCAGAACTTGTGCTAACTCTGAGGATCAGAAGAGAGTATAAAACAGTAGAAATCACTGATAATGGAATTGTACAGCAAATGTGTTGTTAAGGTTAAGACTTAAATAATGGCTGCACACAGAAGGAATAGCTAATATTATGTGTGAGGGGATGACAGGAGAAAATTCTTTCCTGGAAGTGATAAAAAGTCTTAAAGAATTAGTAAAGACTACATTGGTAGAATTACAAAAGAGAGATTGAGGTCTATTCATATTTTTCTGGAGGTATTTGGGTGTGATACCAAATTGATATAATCCTTATAAAAGCAGACAGATTTTATGTGTCCTAGTCTACACCAGCCTAAGGAATTTTGTTAAAATGAAAAAGTAATCATAAATTTTCAATTTAAATATTATGAATTACCTCAAAGTGCATCAAACTGTATCTATTTTACATGTCACAATGTTATTTCATAAAATTGTATTTCCACCTCTCTCTTATTCCATGATACCCCCAAAATATTCCAGGTCCTCCTGCCTGCAAGATGCTCAAATAGTGCACCCTGACATGAATGGAGCTGTCCTTTCTCTCAGGTCTCCTTCTTCTTCTTCTTTTTTATTGTAGTAGGAACATTTAACATGAGATCTAACCTCCTAACAAAATTTTAAGTGTAAAATACAGTTAACTATAGGCAGAATGTTCTACATCAGACCTTTAGACTTATTCATATTGCACAACTAAAACTGAACAACTTTCCATTTCTCCCCTCCCCACACCTCCTGGCAATTACCATTCTACTCTTTGCTTCTATGAGTTTGACAAATTCAGATACATCATATAAGTGGAAGCATATGGTATTTGTCCTTCTGTGACTGCTTATTTAACTCGACATAATGTCCTCAAAGTTCATTCATGCCATTGCATATTGGAAGATTTCCTCCTGTTTTAAGGCTGAATGATATTCCATTGTATGTATACATAACATTTGCTTTCCCAGTCATCTGTATATGGATATTTAGATTGTTTCCACTTCTTGGCTATTGTGAATAATGCTTCAATGAACATGGGAGTCCAAAGATGATATATAAATGATCAACAGGTATATGAAAAGAGGTTCAACATCACTAATCATCAGGGAAATGCAAATCAAAACCCAATGAGATATGACCTCGCCCCTGTTAGGATGGTTGCCATCAAAGAAAAAAAAAAAGACAACAGAGCTGGAGAGGATATAAAGAAAATGGACCCCTTGTACACTGTTGGCAGGAGCGTAAAATGATTTAGCCACTAGGGAAAACAGTATGGAGCTTCTTCAGAAGATTAAAAACTACCATATGATCCAGCAATCCCACTTTTGGATATTTATCCAAAAGAATTGAAGTCAGGACCTCCAAGAGATAGATTTCCTTCTTTCTGAGTATCTTATCATTAGATTGATATCATCTCTGTTTAGAGATTCTTCACACACAGATAAGCAGAGAATTGGCTCCTCTCTTTCTCTCTTTCTAATCTCTCTCTCTCTGTAAAATATCCTGCTCTTTAGAGGGTGGGAAGCAAGAAAATGAATGTGCAGGAAAACAGCTCCTGTTAAAAGCAAAAATCAGATTCCACTTCGCTCCCAATTTACTGCATTGTAGGTGGTACATACTCTGTTTCCCTGCAGGAAGTTGACACTCAGAACCTATACCAGCGGTCAGACGAATTAGGAGAGGAGATCCATTTATCAAGCTATTAAATAGGAGTCAATGTTTTACCAACAACTTAAGCATATTCCCCTTCACTTGTGTTTCCCGGTTCCACACACCTACCTCAGAGCTTTGTACTCACTCTTACTCTTAAATCTACTTTCATGTAAAGTAAGTTTTCCATATGGTACATAAAAACTCAAAGAACAAATAAGTTCAGAACTCAAGGCAAGGTTTCCCACTGCTGACTTCTCAGAATGAGAGCTGTTTTTTTGTTTTTTGTTTTTTTTAAATCTCTAATGGCTCAAACAGACTTATTACAACTGTCAAACTTCCGTTAGACAGATTGGCCATAATGTAAATAAATAGTCTCTCACCTTTGAAATTCTAACACTCAGCAGAAACATAAACGTCAAAAGCCACAAAAGGAAAAGCTGCCCTGAATTAAGGATGAGGTCTCCCAACATAAAAATAAAATCATGTTTAGAGTACTTCCTCGCTGAGCATGCAGATGAAGTTAGAATTAAGACCGTAAATCCAAAATATGCAAAGTCCTTAGGAACACGTGCTTCAGATATTTTTATTCTCTACTCCTTGGAGTCCTTGGGATGCTACAGAAAGCCCTAGGATCTACCTAGTGATTCCAGGTTCCCAGAAGATATTAACCTTTGAAATTTGATAATGAAAAATCAGAATTCCCAGGAAGTCTCAGGAATTTCTGAAATCATAAATAACTCTGTATCTCCATAGCATTTTAAAATAATAATGAACAGCTGAAAAATAAACAGTGGATCTTTTTTATGACAAAATTAGATTAAATATTTCAGGGGGATTTTGTAAAAAATTGATATAAAATATATGGGTGGTTATTATTATAAGCAAATATTTTATGACAAAATTATATATTGAAACAGCATGCAAAATAAACTCTGCCTGATAAGGAGATATTTGACAACAGAAACATTACTGCTAATGAATGCCAATTAAAATGATTTAAAATTAAATTATAATGGCAGAGGTATTTAATATTTAAAACTTATTACCTTGAAAACGAAAATTCAAAACACACAAAGCTTAATTGTTCAATCCTGTAGTCTTAATTTTTGTTTCACAACAAATTTTCCAGACATAGAAAGATTTCTTTCACTTTGCATTGATGTTGATTGAACTGTTAGGAGTTCATCCAAAATCATCTGTAAGTTGGGTGTTGTGATATATGATGTTTCATATAAGCTCATTTCCTTTTTTTAATAATAAAAATATTTTATGTACTTGTCTTGATGTTTATTTTGCCATTGAAATCTATATTTATTTTTTCTACTTCAGATTCTAGATCAGTTTCTAATTTCATATTGAAGTCTTCCATAGTAATGTTCATATATTCTCTTTGCATTTCTTCTCTAAAAGATCAATAATGTACAGCAAATATTCAAACACTGGTAAATCCCAGTGAACATTACTGGGTAGTATTTAAATAATGTAACACGCAGAACTTCTAGCAAAACTAATAGCACTCTACATAATTACGCATTGAAATTGCCAATTTAAACATTTATTTGCCTCCAAAAGTTGGACCACCACTCAAAGGATTTGTTTCAAGTGCACTGTATGTCTAAACTTATTAATATTTAACATTTTTGCAAGAATGACTCACCTTGGGCAGCCGCAGGTAGCACCATGAACATTTACTTATAACATGGCAACTACTAGGAGGAAGATTAAATTATCAAACGGTTATTGCTTATCTTCTACATACTTCTATGCTGGTTCCCAGAAATATCTACTTCATTCTTTAATTCCATATCAGTGTTTCTTTTCTTGTTTCAACTTGATGTCAGTTGATTCCTTCAATCTAGTAGCAGCTCCATGTTGACTGTGAAGTTTTTATTTTCAAAATAAAATTATATATTTTTTTCTCTTTTTCCCAAATAAACAGCCCCTCAGAGACCAGTGGGTTAATACCAAAAGATAAAATATTTGTGTCACCAAAGTCCCGGAAAAACAAAGAAGAAAGAGTTTGATATTAAAAAATAAATTGAAGATAAATAAGCCTATGGATTCAAGAAGTTGAGTGAAAACTAAACAAGATAAGTCCCCCCAAAATTCATACCTTGAAACATATTCAAACTGCTGAAAACTGAAGACAATGAAAAAATCTTGAAAACAGTCAGAGTTACACTAGCTGTAACAGAGCGATAGTCCGAATGACTAAAGATTTCTTATCACAAACCTTGAAGGTTGGAAAAAAGTGCACAATACTTTTGTAGTGCAAAAAGGAAAAGAAAAAGTCAGTCCAGAATTCTACATCCAGCAAAATTATCCTTCAGGAATGAAGCTAAACATCTTCAGATGAAGAAAAACTAATAGAATATGTTACCAGACAACTTGCTCTAAAATAATCACTAAAGGAAATTCTCCCAACAGAAAGAAATGATATCACAAGGAGACTTGAAATATCAGAAATAAAGTAAGAGCAACAGAAATGATCAACATTTTGGGCAGATATAATAAACTATTCTCCTCTGAGATCTTTAAAATGTTAGTTGAAAGCAAAAAATGATAATAACGTCTCATGGTGTTTTCAATGTACATAGCTATAATATGTAAGAAACTATAACACAAAGCAAAAAAGGTAAAGGAATTATATGGTGGTGAGGTTTGCATATGTCACCTGAAGTGATAAAAGTTAGATACAAATTATATCACAAAATTGTTAAGAATCTATATAGTGATCTCTAGAGTAATCCATAAAAATGCCATTGTCAGCTTAAAAAGCAAATTTACAAGGTATTTTACCCTCAAAATGAGTTTATTTGGGAATAGCCAAACTAATTGCAATTTGGGATGTGTATGCTATAATAAACCATAAGCAAATTCAGAAAACAAAGTAGGGGAGCTACTTTTACAGAGAGAAAGGGGGAATAAGAAGGGGCTACTCTAATGGGAAGTCCACTGGGGGAAAGTAATAGCTCAAGAAGGCAGAGCTTCTCATTGGCTGAGCTGTGGCATTTCTCATTGGCTGGGTTGTTGCTGAGCAAGGAGAGAAATCTCCCTTCTGAGATAAAGTAGTTTTACTTCCTGTGGAAGATGAAAGCATATGTCTCTTCCTATTTGGTGTAGTTGACTATGTATGATAAGATGTGAGAGCTCCCCCTACAGGCCTTCCCAACTCCAATTTTGTTGAGGTTTCTGTTACTCATTTCACACCATAAAAATTTACAGTCAAATATACAATAGACAAATTAAATACGAAAACCAAAAATGTTAAAATATGTCCCAAAAGGTAGGAAGGTAGAAACAATAAATCAGGCAAAAACAGAAAATAAGTAATAAAATTGTAGACAATTCAAAAATACCAATAATTACATTAAATGTAAAGTATCTAAATATGCCAATTAAAAGACACAGATTGTGACACCGCATTAAAAATACGACCCAACCAACACTGCCTATAAGTTGCCTATAAGAAATTCACTACAAATTTAATGATGTAAGTAGGCTAAACATAAAAGCCTGGAACAGACATACCACACAAATGCTAATCAAAAGAAAGCTGGAGTGGCAATATTGTCAGACAAAGTAGATTTTCTGTAAAAGAAAATTACTAGGAATAAAAAGAGAGGTATTACAAAATGATAAAAGGGTCAAATCACTAAGAAAACAATCTTAAATATGTGCATACGTTACTACAGAACTTTAGAATACACAAGGCAAACTGACAGAAATAAAAGAAGAAATAGATAAATCCACAATAATAATTGGAGACTTCAACACTCTTACTCAGTAAAAATTAGGATTAATTTGAATTGCTACTCATAAAATCAGCAAGGACATGGAAAAACTCAGCACCATCATTCAACTGGATCTAATTGGCATTGACAGAGACTCCATTGCGCAACAGCAGAATATGAGTTCAAGTGTACATGGAACATACACTATGACAGATCATATCCTGGATCATAAAACAAACCTTCAAACATTTAAAATAATAGAAATCATATCAATTTTGTTCTCTGATTACAATGAAATTAAACTAGAAACCATTAACAATCACTGACCTGGTGGGAGACTTTGTATCAACTCTTGCTTTTAAAACTCCTTTTATATAAAGCAAGTTTTGCATGTAATACATAAACACTCAAAAATCCTTAACAAAATATTACTAAATAGGATCCAACATGATAGACAAAGAATAATAAAGCACAACCATGTGTGGTTTATCATGAGAATACAGAGCTTGTTTAAGACTTGAAAACAAATAAACATATCCCACTATAGTCACAGTCTAATTTAGAGAAGCAAACCCACATGATCATATCGATTCATGCCAAAAAAGCATTTGACAAAATTCAAGATCCATTGCTAATAAAAATTCTCAGCAAATTCGAAATAGAAGAGAACTGACTCAACTTGATAAAGAACATCCACCAAAAATACCCAAAACCGCAGCTAACCTCACACTTAACGGTAAAAGACTAAATGCTTTTCCTCTAAGTTCAGGGTGTTCCTTACAGTTCCTCTAAGTTCCCCTATGTGAGAGTGTTAACTCACATAAATCCTATTAAATACACCATTCCTATTAAAAAGGAAGCTCTAGCCAGTGCAAGATGACAAGACAATAAAATAATAGGCATGCTGATTTGAAATGAAGAAACAAAACTGTCCTTCCTTTCAGATGACATGATCGTCTAAGTAAAAAATCCCAAAAGAGCAAAAAACAAAGAAAAAGAAAAGAATAAAAATTTTCAGTGACAAGTGAATTTAGCAAGGTTGTAGGATGCAAGGTCAGCACATAAAAATCTACTGTATTCTGTACTGGCAATGTAGTATACAAGTATAAACTGAAATTCAAAAGCAATATTATAAATATTTAAAATAGCTCCGAGATGAAATACTTATGTATAAATATATAAAAGTATATCAAAACTGTATTCTGAAAACTGGAACACACAGATGCAAGAATCGAAGACCTTAAAAAATGGAGCTGCATTCTGTGTTCATAGATTGGAAGACTCAAACTGGTAAAGACGTCATTTCTCTCAACTTTTTTACAGGTTTAATTTAATTCCAATCAAAATTATAGCAGTGCATTTGTGTAGATACAGAGAAGCTCATTCTAAAATTTATTTGGGAGTGGGTGAGTGCCATCACCAAGATGGTGGAGTAGGAGACCACAGCCTCCAGCCCCCTACAAAGAACAACAATTAGACAGCTATCCACAAATGAAAATAGCTCTGAGAAAGCTCAGGAGTCCACTTAAGAAACTTCAGCAACACAGTGGAGCCAAAAGTCTGATAATAACTGCACAAAAAGGGTAGGAAGTACAGTTTCAATTTGCCTGCATTATCCCATCCCCAAGGCCAGCTCTGCTTGGCTCCAAGAGGGAACTTCCAGACTGGAGAGCGACTTCCCCTTAACTGGAAAAGGAGAGTGACTAGCCTTTTGGGGCACTGTATGAGGACCGGCTTCCGTTTCACCCCACCCAGAGACTGGCATAACTGAGATGTCTAGAGATAGCTAGGAACAAGGAAGAAAGGCAGAGCCTACCAATCTCAGCTGCGCTGCAGTAGCGACCTCAGCTCCCAGTGGCCTGCTCTGCAAAGGACTCCGACAGCCTTTGCTGCTGAGGACCTCAACAGTCCTTGCAGAAGCTGCGGACACCTGCAGCTTTCATCCCTGAGGATCTGGGAACCCATGGACCCCAGCGGGCTGCTCTGCAGAGGACACCTGCAATTTTCACCACTGAGCAAAACAACGGGCAGCACACCCACCGGAGACCTCTGCAGCTTTTGCCGCTGAGGGCTCCACAGGTTTCCCCGCTTGCAGATGCCAGCTGCCTGAGTCCCTACCTGCTCCTACTCTCCTCCTCCCCAGTTGCCCCAGCCAGAGCCACGTTGGATGTCATGGGGCCCCGGATCCTCACCGGCAACCACCCTGGCTTCTCCAGCACGCACTTAGCCTTCCGCAGCCGCTCAGGTACCCGGGTCCAGGCGGATGCTGGCCACCAGCCTCCACCACCATGTGCGTGCCCACAGGTAATCCCTGCAGCCGCGCCAGTCCGCGCCAATAGCCGACATCCGCACAGACGCTCTGGGGGCCTGATCTGGCCCTGTCACCGGTCACTGGCCTCCACTGCTATGCACACGCCCAAGGCTAGCCCCTGCAGCCTCAGGAGTGCACACCAATACCCAAGGCCCCCACAGCTGCTCACGCGCCTGGATCCAGCCTCGACTCCTTCTTGGTTTGCAAACTGACACGCGTATACGGAAGGCAAGAAGAGACTGAAGATAGAGGCAGACCACTCCGGGTTGGTAGGCGGCAGTTTTAATAAGCGAGGGAACTGACCTAGGAGGCTTGTCTGGGCAGCTGCAAGACCTGTAGATCTCCACATCCACCTACCAAAATCTTAAGTTTATGTAGAGGCCTTAACTGAGTTCAGTTACATATTCAATCCAGATGGTCTTGACAACATGTTACTCTCTCAAGGCCATATCCTTGAAATGGCGCCAGCTATGCAAATGGTGGGCGGAGCATACATTCCAAGGGCAGGGGGAGGGGATGAGCAGCCTCCAATTTCCAAGTTCCAGCTCCCAGGTCAACAGGTGGTTTCTCTTGATGACCTCCTCCAACACTTTATCCCTCCTGATTGGCTCTTACAATCTTATATACCCCCATCTTCTGTGATCTGCCCTGAGCAGTCAGCAAAAGGGTTTCACTAGCTTGGAGTGGCTCATTTGGCAGCTCTCTGATTGCATCATCCCCCTGAGAAGTCCCATTGCAAATTCCGGTGGATAATGCCTTTCCCAGGCATGATGGGGCTTGGTGTTCTCAGCACTGTAGCACGTTGATCCATGGTGAGCGTCAGGGCAATGGCTGTCTCCCAGGACTTCCATACCTTTACAGTATTGGGTGCCCCAGCAGGGGTCCCCAGTCTGGCCTAAGGGGTAATAGGTCCTACTGGCTGATCATTCAAATGTATTAAAGCCTGGGACCGTACCTTAGTCCACCTGACTAAGGTGGTTTTACTTGTTAGTAATTTGACCTGCTGCTTTAAGATTCCATTCTTCCTTTCTGTCAATCTTGATGCCTGTGGGTTATAGGGGAGATGGAACCTCCATTCAATGTCATATTCTTTTGCCTAGTCTTGCATACCATGATCTTTAAAATGTGACCTCCAATCATTGTCTGTTTGACGAGGGTATCTGTACATGGTACTGAGCTTCTCTCATCCCCCAGTGGTGGTCGCCTGGTTTAGGCAACAGGGGAAATCTTGGGCTAGGCCAGAGGTAGTGTCCACACAAACCAAGGCATACTTAGAACCCTCATTTGGAGGGAAGGGGCCAATATAATCAATTTGCCAATCCTTCACCAGTTGGGAACTCCACTGGATGGCCCCAGGTTCCTTTGGCAGTTGCCTTGGGTATTGTTTAAAATACATCAGACGTGCAGTTATTGCATTAACCTGTATTTCACTGTATTGCATTAAGTGTATTTCAAGTGCAATTCAGCTTCCATTGCAATATGTTTTCCCATCTGGGTGCTACAGTGGCTGTTCTTCCTATGTATCCAATCTGCTGTGTCTACTGAAGGGTCAGTTTCTAAGGCTCAGTCTGGGCTAGGACATCAACTTCCTGATTGCCAGGGGGTGTCAGTGCCTTATAAGCCTGGATGTGGAAAACAGTGAGGATTGCCTCAGGTTCTTGCAGGCAAACCGAAATGTCTTTCCATATATTCTGAACCACAAGGAGTTACTCCTGAATGTCCATCCCTCAATAGGAAGGGAAGTTCTTACCACCATATGTTGTTTCTTAAAGCTGCCTGGTTATATCTGATTCTATGCATATTTTTAAATATGATATTCCAGCCAAAGCCTTGGTAATATAACCAATGTTTCTGATTGTGCCCTGTTACAAGCAGAACAGATTCTTATTGAACTTATACAAATAACTATATTGCCATGAAAATAAGAAATACACTTAGAACAAATGGACCTAACAGATATATACAGAACATTCCATCCAACAGCAGCAGAATAAACATTCTTCTCAAGTGCTCACAGACCTTCTCCAGGCTACAACATATGTTAGGCAACAAAATAAGTCCTAACAAATTTAAGAATATTGAAATTATATCAAGTATTTTTTCCAAACACAATGGTATGAAACTAGAAATCCAATAATAGGAGGAGATTTGGAAAATTCACAAATATATGGGGATTGAACAACATGCTCCTGAACAACCAATAGGTCAAAGAGAAATCAAAAAGTATTTTGAGACAAGCCAAAATGGAAACATAACACATCAAAACTTATGGGATGTAGCAAATCAGTTCCAAGAGGGAAGATTATAGTGATAGATGCCTACATCATAAAAAAAGATATAAATACCCTAACTTTACACCTCAAGGAACTACAAAAAGAATAAACTAAGCCCAAAGTTACTAGAAGGAAGGAAGTAACAAGGTTCAGATGTAAATAAATGAAATAGACTAGAAAGACAATATACAAAGATCAATGAAACTGAGTTGGTTTTTAAAAAAGATAAAACTGACAAACCTTTATCTTGACTATCCATGAAAAAAATAAACACTCAAATAAATAAAATCATAAATGAAACATTACAACAGATAGCACAGAAATACAAAAGATCATAAGAGAGTACTATATGCCAACAAATTTGATAATCCAGAAGAAATAGATTAATTCCTAGAAACATATAATCTGCTAAGTCTGAATGATGAAGAAATAGGAAATATTAACAGACCAATTACTGGCAAGGAGATTGAATTAATAATCAAAAACCTCCCAACAACAACAACAAAAAGCCCAGGATCAAATGGCTTCACTGGAGAATTCTACCAAACATTTAAAGGAGAAATAACACCTCCTTCTCAAACTCTTCCCCCAAAATTAGAGTTTGGAATACTTGCAAATTCATCCTATCAGGCAAGCATTACCCTGATGCCAAAGGCAGACAAAGACACTACATGAAAAGAAAACTACAGGCCAATAACCTTGATGAACATAGATGCAAAAATACTCAACAAAATACTAGCAAATGAATTTAACAGCACATTAAATGGATTATACACCATGATCAAGTGGGATTTATTCCTGGGATGCAGAAATGGTTCAGCATATGCAAATCAACACCACCTTTAAAAATGAAGGATAAAATCATATGATCATCTCAAGGGATGCAGAAAAAGGATTTGACAAAATTCAACATCCTTTCGTGATACAAACTCCAAACAAATTAGGTATAGAAGGAATGTGCCTCAACATCATAAATGCCATATGACAACCCCACAGCTAACATCATGTGCAGTCATGAAAGACTGAAAGTTTTTCCTCTAACATCAGGAACAAGACAAGGATGCTCACTCTCACTGCTTCTATCCAGCACAGTACTGAAAATCCCAACTAGAAAAATTAGGCAAGAAAGAGAAATAAAAAGAATCCAAATCAGAAAGAAAAAGTAAAATTGTCTCTCTTTGCAGATGACATGATAATATACTTAGAAAACCCTAAAGACTCCAGCAAAAATCTGTTAGAATTAATAAATGGATGCAGTAAAGTTGCAGGATACAAAATCAACAGAGAAATCGGTTGCATTTTTATACACTAAAAACAAACTATCTAAAAGAGAAATTAAGAAAATAATCTTATTTACAAGAGCATCAAAAACAATCAAATATTTAGGAAAAATTTAACCAAGGAAGGGAAAGACCTGTACATTGAAACCATAAAAGACTCAGAATAGCCAAAGCAATCGCGAGAAAGAACCAAACTTAAAGGATTCACATTTTCAGATTTCAAAATATGTTAGAAAGATACAGTAATTAAAACAGTAGGGTACTGGCATAAAGACAGACATATAGACCAATAGAACAGAATAGAGAGCCCAGAAAAAACCCATGCATATATGGTCATCTGATCTTCAACCAGGGGTGCCAACAGTACACAATGGGGAAAGGATAGCCTCTTCAATAAATGGTGTTGGGAAAACTGGGTATCCACATGCAAAATAATAAAATTGGACCTCTATCTTACATTGTACATAAAAGTTAACTTGAAGTGGATTAAAATCTTAAATGCAAGACCAGAAACCATAAAACTCCTAGAAGAAAACAAGGGGAAAAGCTTCTTGATATTGGTCTTGACAATGATTTCAGGGATATGACTCCAAAAGCACAGGCAACAAAATAAAAACTAGACAAGTGGGACTACCTCAAACTGAAAACATTCTGCACAGCAATAGAAACAGTCAACAGAGTGAAAATGCAACCTACAGAATGGGAGAAAATAATTGAAAACCACATATCTGATAAGGGGTTAATATTCAAAATATATAAGGAACTCCTACAAGAGAATGTAAAAAAAATAATTTTATTAAAAAATAGGCAAAAGACTTGAATAGACATTTATTAACAGCACACAATGGCCACCAGTGCATAAGAAGGTGCTCAACATCACCGATCATCAGAGAAATGCAAATCAAAACAATAATGAGCTATCACCTCACACCAGTTAGGATGAGTATTACAAATAAACAAATGAAAAATGATAACAAGTGTTGGCAGAAATGTGGGGAAATTGGAACCCTTATACACTGTTGGTGGGAATGTAATATGGTGCAACCACTATGGAAAACAGTATGGATGTTCCTCAAGAAATTAAAAATAGTGCTATCATATGACCCAGCCATCCCAATTCTGGGTACATATCTGAAAAAAATTGAAATGAGTATCTCAAGGAGATATCTGCACTCCCATGGTCACTGCAGCATTATTCACAATAGCCAAGGTATGGAAACAACCCAAATGTCCATTGACAGATGAATGAATAAAGAAAATGTGAAATATATGTACAATGGACTATTATTCAGCCTTAAAAAAGAAGGAAATCTTACCATCTGCAACAACATTGATGAACCTGGAGGACATTATTGCAAATGAAAAAAGGCAGACACAGGACAAATATTGCACGATTCCACTTATATAAGGTATTTTAAAAAGTCAAAGTCATAGAAGTAGGGAATAGAATTGTGATTGTCAGAGTCTGGGGAAGGGGAGTTGGAGGGTTGTTCAATGCGTATAAAGTTTCAGTTATGCAAAATGAATGAGTTCTAGAGATCTGCTGTACAATATCACATCTATAGTTAACAATACTGTATTGTGCACTTAAATATTTGTTAAGAGGGTAAATCTCATGATATGTGTTTCTACCACAAAATTTTTTTAAAAGGTGGGGCATATATTAGGGTTCTCCAGAGAAACAGAACCAACAGGATATATAAGAAGAGATTTATTATGGGAATTAGCTCACACAATTATGGAGACTGAGATATGCCACAACATGCCATCCGCAACCTGGAAAACCAGGAAAGCCAGTGGTATAATTCAGTCCAAGTCCAAAGGCCTGGAAACCAGAGGAGCCAATGCTGTAACTCCCAATCTGAAGGCCCGAGATCAGGACCTCTGATGTCCAAGTTAAGGAGAAGATGCACAGTGTCCCAGCTCAAGAAGAGAGAGAGAAAGAAAATTTACCTTTCCTCTACATTTTTGTTCTGTTTGGGCCCTCAGTGGACTGGAGCATGTCCACCCACATTGGTGAGGGAGGATATTCTTCACTCAGTCCTCTGATTAAAATACTAATCTCTTCCAGAAACACCCTCACAGACACACCCAGAAATAATGGTTTACCAGACATCTGGGCATCCTTTAGCCCAATGAAGTTGACACATAAAATTAACCATCATAAGACACAAGGCAACCTTGGGGGTGATGGATATGTCTATTAGCTTGATTGTGATGATGGTTTCACAGGTGTCTGCATATGTCCAAACTCATCAAATTGTATACACTAAATATGTGCAGTCTTTTATATATCAGTTATATCTCACTAAAGTTGTTTAAAAGAAAAAGGAGACAGTATGAGGTGGAAGAAGCAACAAATGACCCATTAGTAAATGGCCAAAAGACCCAAATAGATAATTCACTAAAGAGGATTATGTATGTCAAATAAGCATATTAAAAAGATGTTCAATTTCATTAACCATTAGGAAAATGCTAATTAAAAGCATTATGATATACCATTGTACACCTATTAGAAAGGCTAAAAAAAATACTGACAGTATAATTACAGACAAGGATGAGGAGCAAGTGGAACTCTCATATGCTACTGATGGGAATGCAAAGTGGTACAAGCACTCAAAACATCTTGACAGTTTTTATAAAGTTAAAAGTAAACTTACCATAAGACCCAGAAGTCTATTCCTGGTATTTATCCTATAAAAATGAAAACTTATGTTCACACAGCAACCTATACATGAAAGTTTATAGCAGCTCTATTTGTAATTGCCCAAACTGGAAATAATCCAAATATGTGTTAACGAGTAAATGGATAAGCAAACTGTTACATCCATACAATAGAATATGACTCTGAAATAAAAAGGAATGGGATATTAATATGTGCAGCAACTTGAATGAATCCCAAAGAAATTATTCTTAGTGAAATAAATAGTTGCCTCAAAAAATTATATATTTTATATCCCATTTATATGACTTTCTCAAAAAGAAAAAACTATGGAGGTAAAATCAGTGGTTGTCAAGGGTAAGAGTTGAGGAAGAGTGAGACTATAAAGGGATAACCCGAGGGAGTGGGTTTTTTTGTGTTTTTTTTTTTTGGTGAGGAAGATTAGCCCTGAGCTAACATCTGTTGCCAATCCTTCTCTTTTTGCTGAGGAAGATTGACCCTGGGTCAGCATCCATGCTCATCTTCCTTTACTTTATATGTGGGATGCCTGCCAGAGCATGGCTTGATAAGCAGTGCATAGGTCTGTGCCCGGGATCTGAACTTGCAAACCCCAGGTGGCCAAAGCAGAGTGCACAAACTTAACCACTATGCCACTGGGCCAGCCCCCCTGAGGGAGTGTTTTGAGGGCGATGGAACTGTTCTGTATGCCATTTGTAGAGTACACGAATCTATACAAATGCTGAAATTCACAGAATGGTACAAGAAATAAGTCAGTTTCACTCTATGATTGTTTAAATAAGAAAATTACCAAGAGAAGTGTCCTATGTTCTTAAATGATAACTGTTGTTTCACAGCCTCACGTATAATGGGGTGTTACTACAAGAAAATGATGCATGTTTTGTTTTCAAGTAAATTGTGGATGTGTTTAAGGGAAAATTTCACACTGCCTCAATCATGTCATGGCAATGAGGAAGAGGGATGACCTAAAATCATCAGGTCAGGCGTGCTCTTTGACCAAACATATTTACCAAGACAAGTTGTTTACTGAATAACCATTTGAAGCAGGTCTTGAAGTATTAGTAGATGTTGACCAGTTTAGGAGGAAATGTCTTTCAAGGTGTAGACAACTCCATGGTGAAAGGCAGGGACACCTACAATATCCTAGCATTTTCAAGAAAAGGCAAATAATATTGGGGCCGCCCGGTGGCGCAGCGGTTTAGTCCGCGCTTGGCAGCCCGGGGTTCGCGAGTTCGGATCCCAGGCGCCCGCCGACGCACTGCCTGTCAGCCATGCCGTGGCGGCGTCCCATATATACCACCCTCCACTTGTTGTCTAAATAGCTGTAAAAACAAAACAAAATAAACAAAATGTCTTTGTTAATGTCGAGAAGCCTGAAGTGTTGCCAGATCCTTTCAAAGATTTCTGTGTTATTTGATCTAATTTCTCTATTTTATCTCTGACAAAATCCAGGTAGTCTTCTGAATTTGCTTGCCTCAATGTATTTGTTTTCCTTGTATCTTGTCTTTGAAAAACAGAAAGAAAGCTAGAAACATCAGTAACACCTTAAAATAGCATACATAAAGAAGAAATTGTTTTATCTATCTATCTATCTATCTATCTATCTAATAAATACTAGCACATATCGTGTGCCCAGCACAGTGTTAGGTACTGAGAATTTTAAAAAAAAGTGCACACAGTAGACATAGCATCTGCCCTCAAAGGGCTCTGTTTCCTATGAAAGATAACAAGAGGCAAATCTATGATTATAGGACACTGTTGTTTGGGTTGTGGCAAAATTATCCACAAAATTCTCTGAAAACACAGAGAAGGGGCCCCAAATATAGCCCCGAAATGTTTTGGAGTCCTGGGAGATGAATAGGAGAGAGCTAGCTAGACACCACAGGAAGGCTCTACATGAGAAACAGAGGAGACAAGCTCGGACTTTTGAAAGGATGGCAGGTTCAGGGAACTGCAAGTAATTCCCTGTAGGCGGATATGTGGAGAAGCGGGAAGAGACAAACCTGACAAGATGTCTGGAGCCCGTTCATAATGGAATTTGTGTTTCATGTCAGGGAGAGTACATCTGATGCTTTGGTTCTGCCTTTGATTACCTCCGATACCCAATCAAAATGTTCTTTGGAAATTCAGTAAGCAAAACCAGATTAAAACCACAGTTTTCTAGTTGTGTGTGTGTGCATTTGTGTGCGTGTAGGTGTGGGGTGTTTGTGTATGGAGAGGAGGGACAGGGGCACTGGCAAAATTGAAGATCTTTCCCCAACCACTTTTCTGGCTGGTATTCTCTGAGGATCCTCTCTAGCTAAAATTTGAAAAACATTGCAGTAGTAATTGGGTAGTAACTAAGGGACTTCCAGAAGAGGCATGGTAAGATCATATTTAGAAAAATATACACACCTCTGGTCAGTATTCATGGAAGGGAAATCTCTGAAGAAGACAAAAATGAAAAGCACCCTCTTTGATTAAAATGATCACCAATGTATACCATTGTCATATGTGGTGGAGGGCATGTGGCTGTGATAAAATCAGAGACCTTTCATTTTTAAGTAAAATATGGAATGCTCAAGGGAAGTTTTCCCACTGTCTTGGTCACAGCATGGCAATGCAAAAGTGGGCTGACCTAAAATCATTGTAACGCATGCACTTTATCAGAACACATTACCCGAAACAAGTTGTTTAATGAATAAAAAACTCCAAATTTTTCATTAGAAGGAGAAATCAGCTATTTCAAAGTGTAATTGTGGGCCCTCCAGGACCAGTTCAACTGACCCCATCTTATCAACAGAGTAATTAAGAGTAATTTTTCAGGAACTGAGACCCCTTGTCCAGTTTAGGCCAGTTGAGACCACCAACCCACCAACTGTGCCTGTGCAAATGCCCGATAAGTGAACTTTTTGATGTCAAAGGGCTGAAAACTCTACCCTCAGGTCATGCTAACACTACCATTTTGTGAGCATGTGTCCTGTAAAGAGGCATAAAGCTTGACTAGGCTTGCCCAGATCATCAGTTACCTCACTTCTCCTTACCTCCAATCATCTATCTCCACACTTCAGACTGCCCTGCCCTTCATCTTATAAATTGTTCCCTGAGCCCTGAATCTGCGAGACAGATCCGATAGCATATGCCCCTGCCTCATTGCAGGTTGATCTCACAATAAAGTTGTTCTCTTTGCCCAAAAGCTGATGCTGTAATTAATTAGTTTTTATTATGCTCATTTGGTAGGAGAACCCCATCTTTTGTGCAGTAACAATATATCCCTAGATCAGAGGTTCTCTAGCTGTGTTCTGCAGAAATATCCACATATAGCAAGGTGCCCGGGGATATTCGTACACGCTGGAGTTTGATGATTTCTGCGTGTAAACTGTCACCCAGATGAGAGCTCCACCCTCATCTCATGCATTCAAACATTGGATATACCTCTTACGTCACTGAATGGAAGAAGAGATTTGAGTAATGCTTGTAGATTGAAATGTTACAGATAAGGGAAATGAGACAGAGACAGTTTCTAAGGTTTGTCCACAGTCCCATAGTCCTTCAGAGGCCACCTGAGAATGAAACTAGGTTACTTTACTGGATACAATAACCAAGGGATTAACTAATATTCTTATTTCATCCTCCTAACACGTCCAACTGCCTGGATTCCCAAATGGACATTTCCTGTCTCTCGTGGAAATGATTTATACCTCAAACATCAGTTTTAATAAGTAACAAATAGTGAATGCAGGTGTTTCAATTCAAACGGCTGTTTTGGAAAAACACTCAGGGATAGTAAGATGTTTATGAAGGGATGTCAAGGCCACTGAAATCACTGATGATCCCAAATTATCATTTTGCCAACAGTTCTGTTCACGGCTAACCTCTGACTGCAGCTAAAGACCAGAACAATCATTTGAGTTTTACATGATCTTTTCCCTTTTGTCTTTTGAGGACATGCTAAGAATTTGTGAAAATGGGCACAGCCAAATATACAGAAGGAGCAGGAAATAGAGCAGAGGGGTGAATCTAAAGGGTTTAAAGGATCTAATCAAGAGATGACTTCTTTCTTTTCTTAAAGAAGTTGACTTTTTATATGCAAATTTGGATCAGGAAATCCCATTTATTGCCAATGGGGATGTGAAGCTCCTTGGAACCCTCATCAACCACTGGTCATGTAGCATCCTGTAACTGAAAGTATGCTCTGAGGGTTTTTTCTGATTCAAGTCAAACTACAGTGTCTCCAGAAAAATGCTGACCTGCCTAGAACCAGATGATAAGTAATTAAGATGTTGGAAGAGATGCATGACTCTTACCTGACTTGATCCCTTCGGATGCAGGTGGGTTTTCAGACTGTAAGGCTCTGAGAGATTGTTCTTTTCCGATGACTTAGACCTAGAAAAGAATCAGCAGGAAGTAAAGCAATTATACTCATTGTGTAACTTAATGACACAATGTAATGTGTCTGCAAAGTGGATGTGAATATATGTGAGTTATTAAAGCAAGGTTGTGGATCTGAAGAAAGCAATAACCAAACTCTAAAACATTCATGACAATATTTAACAAGCTAATATTAAACAGACTTTTAAAAAGTTTCAAGCAACTTCATGTAGTAAATAGAATTAACCAAAAAGAAACAGCAGCTCCAAAGAGTATCAGTCCAATCAATCTTTTTCTCATTTTGTAATAATTTATTTGTATTACTCTCTGAAACACTGTGAACATATGTGTTTATCTCTGCTTTGATGTATTGACACTCATTACCAAAGGACTTTTTCTAAATATCCTCTGAAATATTTATATAGATTACAGACATGACAATACTGTTTATAAATTGACTTTTATTTTAGTCTTTTTTTTTTCTGCACTCAAGTCTTAGTGACTTCTAATCTCAGCATCGAATTGTTGTGACTCTATTTAGTGGGGACAGGGAGACTATCTCAGGGTTTATAACTCTCCATCTGTGCTGGAAAGTTGACATCTGTTGCATAATATTGTTTTTGACATTATATATGTATACATACATATCACATAAACACTCTGCAGGATAATTTGACCTTCTTATGTATCGATAGCATTCACTTTGGCTGACTATTATGGAGTGTTGATACCATACACTTGCCCTATGCCAAATTGAGATATTTGCTTTTTAATTTAATCTATAAGTAAAGGAAATACTATACAATTATGGATTTTTTGAATTATGAATACACATAACATAAAATTTATCAGTTAACCATTTTTAAGTGTCCAGTTCAGTGGCTTTCAGTACACTCCTTGCTGTGCAGCCATTACCAGCATCCATCTCCAGAACTTTTTTCGTCTTGCAGAATTGAAACTCTGTATTCATTAAACAATAACTCCTCATGCCTCTTTCTCCCTGCCTCAGACACCCGCCCTTCTACTTTCTGTCTCTATGAATTTGACTACTCATGATATCTCATGTAGTAGAATTATGCAGTATTTGTCCTTTTGTGACTGGCTTATTTCAATTAGAACAACGTCTTCGAGGTTCATCCATGTTATAGCATGTGTCAGAATTCCATTCCTTTTTATGGCTAAATAATATTCTGTTATATGTTTATACCACATTTTGTTTATCCATTCATCCATCAATGGATATTTGAGTTGTTTCTATTCTTTTGACTAATGTAAATAATGCTGCTACGAACATGAATGTACAAATATCTGTTCAAGTTCCTGCTTTCAGTTATTTTGGGTACATATCTAGAAATGAAATTGCTGGAACATATGTAATTCTATGTTTAATTTTCTTAAGAAACTTCCATACTATTTTCTACAATTGCTGTTCCATTTTACATTCCTACCAGCAATGAACAAGGGTTCCAATTTCTCCATAACTTTGTCAACACTTGTTATTTTTTTCTCATGCCTGTGTGTTTAAATAATAACCATCCTGATGGTGTAAAGTGTTATCTCATTCTGATTTTAATTTGTATTTCCTTAATGATTAGTGATGCTGAGCAGATTTTCAAGTGTTTATTGTCTATTTGTCTATCTTCTTCAGAAAAATGTTTATTCAAATTCTTTGCCTGTTTTTTAATCAGGTTGTTTGTTTTGCTGTTGAGTAAATTATGTTCTTAAATGACTTTTTCCCTCTGTTTTAGTGTTTCCAAATTCACAGCTTCGGACTTTATCCAGGTTGTTTTCAACAACAACAAATGAGGTTTCCCTACATAAATTTTTATGGATTGTCTCTTTGCATCTTTCAGCATGGATATACATATTTTACTCCATACACTGACATATTTTAAGCTGAACTGAACCGATGTCTACAGATTCAGTCATAAAGCAATGAAATAATGGTCAAAAATGCCGATCCAGTTACCTCTTATAATCCATAATCTTTCCAAAGGAGGTAAAAGAAAACTAGTAGTTATTAGTGTGTTTTACAAAAATAAAGAAAGAAGAAAGTTGACATAAATGAATTTTACCTTAGAAATAATAAAGCTGAATTTGGTTGAAGATGGTCTAGTAAAATGCGAATAGCAACAACGAGACCCCAGAGAACCTAATGTGTCTTGGACGTCTCCAATTAGATATCCATCTGACAAGCAGTACATTTAAAACAGAACTCATCCTTTTCCTCTAAAACCTGATGTTCATTTTAATTCTCCATTCCAAGCAATACTGTTACTACCCACTTATGTATTCAAATGAAAATCTCCGCAGACCTCTTAGGCCTTCCGTAGTCTCTCTCATCCCTCCCCATCCAATCCACGTATGAAATCTATCCCACAAGTAGGTCACAAATTTATCAACTTTGTTTCTATCCCTTTTGATATTTCCATGTCCCAAGCCATCATGACTAGCAAAATGGAATAATTTCATAACTGGACTCTGATTTCATTTCTGTCTCTCACCAGTCCATCTTCCACATCATAAATCTTTCTAAAATACAAACCTGCTAACCATGTATAACTCTTATCTAATACATTTTTATAAGGTTCTCAGTGCACTTAGGATAAAGTCAAAAGCTCTGATTTAGCTTGAAAGGACCGCTATGACTGTGCTATGCTTATTTAATCTCTGCATACTCTTCTTTTCTCTCCCCACCACGTCAGCCTCAGGTAAGTTCCCCAAATGCATAGTCTCAATTCTACGGCTTTGCACCGTTGTCATCTGTGCCTGGAATACCCTTTACCTCTTCCACTTTTACAAAGCTGGCTTCTACTTCTATATCACTTGTCAGTTTAGAAGAAATTCCATGATTATATTTCCTCGACCCCCAAATCTGAATTCAATGGTCCTACTCTCTGTTTTCACTCACCCATGATCCTCCTAAAGTAATTTATCACGTTGTGTTATAATATGCTTTTAATTCATCTATACCTCCACTAGACTAAAATCCCATGGGGACAAGCAACACATATGTTTTGGACATAGTTTTATTCAATTCCCTACCCTAATGCTTGGTATTATGGACTGAATCATGTCCCTGCAAAATTCATATGTTGAAGTCTTGACCTTCAATATGTCAGAATGTAACTGTGTTTGGAGATAGGTCCTTTAAAGTGGTAATTAAGGTTAAATGAGATCATATGGTGTGCCTTAATCCAATCTGACTGGGGTCCTTTTAAGAAGAGGGAAAGACACCGGACACGTGTGCACAGAGAAAAGGCCATGTAAAGACACAGGAAGAAGGTGGCCATTTACAAACCAAGGAGAGAAGCCTTAGAAGAGACCAAACCAGCTGACACCTTAATCTTGGACTTCCAGAACTGTGAGAAATAATTTTTGTTGTTTAAGCCACCCAGCGTGTGGTATTTTGTTATGGCAGCCCTAGACAACTGATATATTTGATAGATGTCCACAGTCAACAAAAATGTGTTGAATGAGTGAAACTTAGAAAAGCACAGTCAAGAAAGATCTTCATGGATTTCTAATCGAACTTTGCCTTGATTATTTTATTAACACAAGTTCTGTACCTCCTGTGAATCATTTATTCTGCTATATATTTTTTCATAATAACCTTGTCATATTTTCTATATCAACCTTGCAAGTTGACTGTTATTACCTCCATTTTCAGATGAGGAAACTGAAGCTCAACCAGTTTAACTGAGTTTTCTGAGGATACCCAATTTGTGGTAAAACTGAATTTCGAGCCTGTGTTAGTGATTCTAAGTTCAGAACATTACTATAATAGCCTAATGCCTCCTAAATCATCTCTTCTAATCAGGTTATTTTATTTTGGTTATCCCATAAATAAAGCAATAACATTCTTTTATTTGGATACCCATTTCTGTAATCAGGGAGGACTTGAATTTAAATATGATTTTGGGGTATATGATACTTTAGATAAATCACATAAATTATCCTTGAGAAATAAGATTTGCTCCATGTTTGGTCTGCAATTGGCTTGAGTCTGTAAGTCTAATTATTTGATGAATTTAGAAAGTTCACATTAAAATGTCAGTTTAAAAAGCATGTTTTGATTGTGAAAAGTCATATAATTAATACATGAGAGTTTATTTTAAAATAAATTAAGTCCTCTTGTAGCACACATTTAAACCTATCTCTGGAAGTATGACATGATTGAAAGCTCATTCAACTTAGACTCAGAGGCAACTGGTGTCATATCTCACCTGCAAGACTGCAAGTGACATGTTCCTGATCCGAGGGTCACCTCCCTGGATGCCATTTTTCTTTTAAATAACGTGCACCCCAAAGATTGCCAGAAAGAGCAATTCAGATAAAACTCTGACATTGATTGGTTTTCAATCAATGTTATTACTGTCACCTTCGACATGAAGGAAGAAAGATTTTCTTTAAGGTGTTATAACTGAACATCTCTGCAAATCTAGAGTAATTAAACCACATCTAAAAATTATTAGGAAAGAGGAACTGGAAATAAGTTTGTATACTTTATCTAGGGCAATCTCGTACAGGTATAAAACTCTGAAGACATCTGAAATTCTTTGTCACTCACTCCCCTCCTTTCTTTTCCTGCGGTACTTCTAAATGGCTGCTATCTGTTTGTGAACCATTGGAAAACTGCCTTTTCTATCACCGAGTTTAGAAGGGCAGAGCTTGAGGAAATAAAAGGTGGCTGGTGCTTTGGTCAAGTCTCAGGAAGTCTATCTCCAATTTACAAGGGAGAGGAACTCCACCTTTGTTGGGTCTGTAAGTTGTCTCTCAGCCTGCTTCAGCATAATCTCTTATTTTGTCCAAAATCATCTCCTTTATCACTTTACAGAGGTCAGTTCTTCCTCCATCTTAAAGAAATCTTTAAAATAGTGTCCATTTACTGTTAAACAATTAAGGCTGATAAGAGGAAGGGAATAGCCTACTGCTCCCAATAACTTACCCTAAGTAACTGCTATAGAATCAGCATGTGAATAATGGCATTCTGCCTATCTGGGATGCTCTGGTTGTATTCAGTTTGCTGTCAAATGTGTCCTGAGTTGATGAGCTCTGCCCAGTTCACAGTTGGTGAAAGTGTCTCCCTCCATCTTTCTTAATAGGCTGATGAACTTCAGTTGTTTCCTTATTGTTTCTGTCATGTTTTTAGCTGGCCAAAATGTTGCTTCTCTCTTATTTGAAGGGAACATAGTTACTTGAAAATAATGAATTTTGCAAATTTCCAAAAATAAAAGATAATCTGTGTTATTACCACTAATGCTGCCTTTTCTGTGTTTTGGCCACAGATATTTTTTTCTGTATTTTTATCTTAATGGTAATGTCTGCCTGGCCGGGTGTCCAGCTAAAATATACATAGTGACTGGGACATCAACATGATGGCAGAATAGTTAGTCCCGGGCTATCGTCCCCCTCACAGAGAGAGCATCTAACAATTATGCACAGACAAAAATGCCTTTGTGAAAATTCCAGAGCCCAGGGTGAGGGTAAAGGACCCCCTTGGACTACAAAAAATAAGAAAATCTGTAATGGAAGGGTAAGAGGAGCAGTTTCACTTCTAGACATCAACTTTCCCCTAGGCCAACACAGCACTGCAGAGAGGGATTCTCTGGGCCTACAATTCCTCCACTGAAGAAAAGAGAACTGCAAGTGGATATCCGGCTTCCTCATCACTCTGAGGCACTTCCTGGGAGGCCCAATTCTGTCTCACTGGGAACATGGGGTGGGAGGTGGCAGGACCAGATCACCTGGAGTCAGCTAGGAACATATATGGGCGGCAGGGCTCACAGTGACCAGCGCATGTATCCTAATGGTGGCACTGCATTGCTGCTGGCAGCATCACCTGACCAGTGCGCCCAGTCAGCTGCTCAGCCCACCCATGGAGCCAAGCCAGTGGCTCCATCTTGCTAGGGAGGAGAGTAGGCAGTTCTGTCCAGCTTGATTTCCCAGCCAGCAAGCCAGCCCAACAGCAGAGCACAGCCTAAGGCCCCACCCAGGTGGGGAACCATGTCAGAGACCCCACCAAATGGCAGAAACTAGCCTGTAGCCATGTCCATCTGGACAGCAACCCCACCCTACTGCAGAGCCCACCCTAAGGCCCCACCCAAGGAGGGAGCCAAGTCAGTGATCCCACCAAACTGAAGGGCACAGCCTGAAGCCCCATGGGACCAGAGAACCCAGACAGTGACCCCTCCTGATCATGGAGACCAGCCTCCTGCCCCACCCAACTGCGAGGTACACCAACAGTCTCACTCAACCAGGGGGAGCCCAGTTAGCAACTCTGCCCAGCTTCTAGGCACAGCCTGCAGCCTGCCCAAACTGATGCCTGGTAGCAAGCTGAACCTACCAAGAGCACCACCAGCAGCCCAGCCTGGGCAGAGAACCCAGCCAGTGATTCTTCTGTGTGCGGGGCACAGCCTGTGGCCCTGATCAAATGCAGAGACCAGCCTACAGCCCTGCCTGAAGGCAGAGTCCAGCCAACAACGCCAATCCTCCAGGAAGCACAGTCTGAGGCTCCACTTGACCAGGGGTGATTGTGGAGCCCAACCTATGGACCTACTCAATTGCAGAGTCCAACCAGTGGCATCACCTGCCAGCGAGCACTAATAAATGAATTTGGTAAAGTTTCAGGATAGAAAATCAACACACAGAAAGTAGTTGCGTTTCTACACACTAACAATGCCATCTGAAAAAGAAATTAAGAAAACAATTTCATTTACAATAGCATCAAAAACAATAAAATACATAGAATTAATTTAACAAGAAAGTGAAGTATCTATGAACTGAAAGTATAAAACATTGACGAAAGAAATTGAAGACACAAATAAATGGAAAGATATCCTGTCTTCATGGATTGGAAGAATTAATACCATGAAAATGTCCACACTATCCAAAGCAATCTACAGATTTAATGCTATCCCTGTCAAAATCCCAATGGCAATTTTCACAGAACTAGAAAAGGCAATCCTAAAATTTGTATGGAACTACAAAAAACTCCAAACAGCCAATGCAATCTTGAGAAAGAAGAACAAACCTGGAGGCATCATACTTCCTGATTTCTAACTATACTTCAAAACTATAGCAATTAAAGCAGTACGTTATTGGCATAAAACAGATGCATAGATCACAGAAACAGAATAGAGAGGCCAGAAATAAACACATTCATACATGGTTAATTGATCTTCGAGAAGGCACCAAGAATAGACAATGGGGAAAGGGTAGTCTCTTCAATAAATGGTACTGGGAAAACTGGAAATCCACATACAAAAAAATGAAGTTGTATCCTGCCTTATACCACTCACAAAAATTAACTCAAAATGGATTAGACTCACATGTAAGATCTAAAACCATAAGACTTCTCAAAGAAACATAGGGAGAAAACTTGACAATTGTCTTGGTGATGATTTTTTGGCTATGACACCAAAAGCACAGGAAACAAGAGCAAAGATAAACAAGTGGGACTACATCAAAGTAAAAATCTTCTATAGATCAAAGGAAATTATCAACAGAATGAAAAGATAAACTACGGAATAGGGAAAATATTTGCAAACCGTATATCTGATAAGGGATTAATATTCAAAATATATTGGAACTTCTACAACTCAATAGCAAAAAACTCAAATAACCCAAGTGAACAATGAGCTTAGGATCTGAATAAACCTTTTCATAAAGAAGACATACAGATGGCCAACAGGTACATGAAATGGTGCTCAACATCGTAAATCATCATAGAAATGCAAATCAAAACTACAATGAGATATCATCTCACACCTGTTAGAATAGCTATTATCAAAAAAACAAGAGATGGTAAGTGTTGGAGAGGATGTGGAGAAAAGAAAACCCTTGTGCATTTTTGCTAGGAATTTAAATTGGTACAGCCACTATGGAAAAAAAGTATGAAAGATCCCCCCAAATTAAAAATAGAACAATAATCTGATCCAGCAATCCCAATTTTGGCTATATATCCAAAGAAAATGAAAACAATATCTCAAAGAGATATCTGCACTCCCATGTTTTTTGTAGCATTATTCACAATAGCCAAGATACGGAAACAACATAAGTGTTCATTGATGAATGAATGAATAAAGAAGATGTGGTATGTTTGAACAATGGAATACTATTCTCCCATGAGAAAGAAGGAGATCCTGCCATTTGCGATAACATTGATAGACATTGAGGGCATTAGGCTAAGTGTAATAAGTCAGACAGAGAAAGACAAATACTGTATGATCTCACTTATATTTGGGATCTAAAAAAGTGGAACTTACAGAACCAGAGAGTAGAATGGTTGTTGCCAGCATCTAGAGGGTGTAAATGGGGAGATGTTGGTCAAAGGGTACAAATTTTCATTTATAAGATGACTAAGTTCTTGGAACTCTAATGTACAGCATTGTGAATTTAGTTAATTTTACTGTATTGTATACTTGAAGTCTGCTAAGTAAAAAGAACATAAATGTTCTCAACACTCACACAACAATGTTGACTGTGTGAAGTAATGGATATGTTAATTGACTTGATTCTGGTCATCATTTCACAGTATATATGTATAGCGAATGGGCATGTTGTATACCTTAAATATGTGAAATATTATTTGTCAATAATACCTCAATAAAACTGGACAAAAATATACATAGTGATGTGGATAGAGCTTGTTAAGAATAGTGAGAGGTATACACTACCAGAAAGGCAGAATACAGTTTATTTTTATAATTAGTATTTGTTTTTTCAGAAAGTAAACATATAATTATTTTTGGAACTTGAAAAATTCAGAAAAAATAACCACAAGTAATTAATTCACAGTTCGTCACAGAGAATCATTGTTAATAACATAATATAATTTATTTTATGTATAATTTCCTTTTATGCATATGCTCATATATGATAATATAACATCTGAGTATACACTTCTATATTTTTATAATATTAACTTAATGCATAAAAATTTCATGTTATGAAAACTTTGTGAACATTACTTATGATTACATAGCTTTCCATCCTATAGATTTAGCTCCATTTATCTTTCCTTTTTTTTTGTTGTATATTTAAATTGTTTAATATTTATAAATGAAAAAGCAATGGATAAATGTTGAGGTATTTTGCTGAACCTCTAATACTCTGAGGAGAATAGCTTCAATGTCACTGATCTTGATTATGGTGATGGATTTTTTGGGTGCAGAGAGTATGTCTCACCTTTATAGCTCCAAGCTCTAGAAAAATTCCTGCCACATCATATCAACTCAAACATTTCTGAGAGAATGAAATGATGAATGAATAATATCAATAAATGCATGCTATGACATTTCTTGCCTTCTCTTTGCCATGTCTAGACAAGGATCTGAATAGACATAATAATCTTTAAAAATTTAGTAGCAGATATTTATTTAGATACCAATATGCAGTGACCCCTGAAGCAATATTAGTTGCTGTCAGTAGCGTGTACTTATTGAGGAAAGGCCAAGCCTGTGGGAGCAGAGCTGCTACACATTGGCAATTGAGAGTTAGCCAGCAATCTGAGGCCTATGCTTGAAGAGATATGGTAGAACTGGGCTTGATTTACTTTGAAAATGACATTCAAAGTCATGTGTGTATGTAAGCATTGTCTTCAAATAGTAGCAATCCACAACATCTCCATTATACAGGGATGGGAGAATAAAACATCTGGGTCTTGTACACCCAGCAACCACTCACCTTATCCATGAACCCACAGACCATTATTTTTTCTTTGCTCTCATACACATAGACACACAAACACACACACACACACACACACACACACACCACTTTTGGAATCTAAGGAACTAGTTCAAACCCAAATTTTAGCACTTATACGTAAGTTGTCTATGTCCCATTTCCCTCCTCCACATCCCAGGGTTATTGGGAAGATTATGTCAGGTGGTATCTGTGATGCATCCGGCACAGTTCCAAGGAATGAGGAAGTACATAATAAATTATAGTTTCCGACCCTCCCCTCATTTTAGAGTTGATGGCATTTGAGTTTAAGCTCAAATTATTTAAATAATTTAAAGAAATTGATTTTTATTTACAACAAAGGAAATAACAACAGCAAACTGGATCCCTGCAAGTTGACGTTAGGGCAACATTAAAATTTGTGAACTGGGAAATTCCACAATAAAAAATGATACTCTAGGAGATATATTTTGTCAGTATTATGAAAAGTAGATACGAAGTAAACATGTGAATTGAACATGAAGATATAACAGTTATAAAAGTATTTATAAGAATACTTTGTCAAAATAATACAAGGCTGTGAAAGAAGGAATTTCAGCATTAAGGTAGCTTTGGAATTTCTTACTTTCCAGGATGAGAAAAAAAGTATCATAAAGTTATATATGTTTGTTACTGAGAATAACTGTTTTCATCAGTATTTATTCCAAGATAGAAAGTAATTTGTCCATAGATCAAATAAAGAAAGAACAAGGAAATAATATAACAAATTATTTTGGGGTAAAAGAACTAAATATGTGTTGCCTGCATTCAGAATAAGGTAGAAGGTAGGTGAAACCCAAGTGAGTAAGATTAGCCACTTCTAACACGTAAAGTCTTACTACTTAAAAGGTACTCAGAGGATACAAAAGAGTCAATCCATTGTACCTCCTGTAGGAATCTAACTTAACCTCCTCTTTGGCTAAGCCGTAAGAATAGCCAGATCCAAAATCATCCCCAAAGGAAATGTTATATGAAACTAAATGATTATATCTCCATTTAATCACATTTATTACAACTTTGTCACTTTTGAGGAATACACTCTACTACCTTTAGGAATAACCAACTTAATCAATACCACATTAGTTTATATTCCCCTTCTTGGGGAATAAGTTGCTCCTATTTCTTGTTAGAGTACCATTACTTATGAAGATGTCTTTATTTTCTCCTGAATTTTATTACTGGCATTAACAGCTGGCAGTCATTTTTTACAAAGAAACTCAATTTCCATCACTCCCCAAAGGTTATCGTGTGCACAATGAGTAGTAAGGTATACTATAGCTAAATTGAGATACATATGCTATCTATACCTACACTAAGCTACTGACTCCCACATACCAGCCTTTTCGTCTAAGATTCAGATTCCTGCAAAATTTTTCATCAACTTAGTTCATGGAGCTCTTGGTTGCTCACAAAGGGAGATAGTCAACCCATGATCCCTAAGGGTTTGCAAGTGCTCTTAATTGAAATGCTTTGACTTGTACGTAGAGCAGGAACAGAGAATTCAGATGCAATTGGAATGTCTTTGCATAAGCCCAGTTGAAATGGACACACATAGCATAATTGCATTATGATAGCAAAGCATTATTCCTTATCAATGGTATTAACTGAATGTTGTTTGGGGAATAAAGTTAATTGCCCTCTACTTCATTTGGTCTGGAAACATGAGCCAAGTAACTTTGTTTTGATTGCTTCTTGAAAGGTGATTAAAAGTAGATGATCATTTTGTCACAAAGGCCAGTACGCAAGCACAAACCAATAAGCCGTGAGTGGTGAATGTGGACTTCATTCTGACTGGGGGCTTCATCTATGAAACCCACTGGATTCGCTGCTTTTGTTTGAGCAGCTGTTGATCCGCAAATACACTCAGTGTAAATGTTTATATTAAACGTTTAGACACAGCGTGCCGTTTGCATTGTTTCAATTCAATGAAAAAAATATCTACAG
This sequence comes from Tapirus indicus, assembly GCA_031878705.1. Classification (NCBI taxonomy): domain Eukaryota; kingdom Metazoa; phylum Chordata; class Mammalia; order Perissodactyla; family Tapiridae; genus Tapirus; species Tapirus indicus. The sequence continues at coordinate 21,327,893 of CM062927.1, read as the reverse complement.
TCGCCCAGTTTTGCATCTATTTGCTTTATAACAGATCCAAACACATTGTCGGGAAGTTTTTTTCCCAAATGAGCATTGCATAGCCACATACGAAAGACACTGACTCAAGTATTTTGGTGAATTGTTGGCAAGTTATCTTTCTGAAATGAAATTAAACCTTAGAAACGTTTTCGTAGACATTAAATTCAATAGCTAGTCGCTCTTCTCAAAGTTGCCTCCAAGTGATGTGGGAAAGTGAAGATTGTCTGGAATTTACTCCAAAGAGAGATACTTAATGGTAACTCCCTAAATAATATGTGATTGGATGGTAAAGTGATGTTCATGGTTCAAGTGTATTTTAGTTGCTTTTGTCAGAAAAATATATGTTAGCTTGGTGTTGTTAACTTGGTATTGGTGACTTCTTCAATAACTGAGATGTATGTGGCAGTGGGCCAGAAAAGAAATACACAGTCAAAGCCTTCTGTCAATCACTTATTTCTTTTTAAAGTCCTGCTATCACTTTAAATATCCACAATCCATTTCAGAATAATAACCTTAGAATTTGTTCAACCTATGAAATTTATCAAGACTTCACTTGAAGTCTCCACTATGGCATGCTTGGGTTTGGGAGTTAGACAAAAGCTGTGCAAACTTTGTGCTATTGTATAACCTCTCTGAAGCTCATTTTAATCACTCATGAAAATAGAGTAATTTCTACCCGATGTACAGGTTTACCGTGAGATTTGAAAGGAACATTATAATGACATCACCAAGAGTGATGTTTGCGTGCAGCAAGCGGATAGTACACAATTGCTTCCTTCTTTCGGCAGTCTTAGCTTAGTCTGGGAGAAGGGTTTCATCTATGTGAGTTCCTGTAATTTTCCACAACCGTTGTCACTGAGAGGATAGCACTGTTTGTTTTGGGAGCAAACCAATAGGCTGGAAATAAACTATCATTAGAAAAAATAATAAACCTGGAATCAGTTGCATAAGGGGCAAAAACACATGATGCTTTATTTTGCTTTTTATCACCTTCCAATGCACCGTATGACAGCTGGGACAGGAATAGCCAGTGCAGGGGCAAATGATTTTGGGGGGAAGCCACCAGTTCTGTGGAGGAACAACTCGTTGCAGTTATCTGCTTGAAAATGGCTCTGACCTCATTCCCCACTGCTGCTGATGTGGGCCTTGGGCCGCACACAGAGGGAGCGAGGGAAGGTGAACTGAATGTACCCCTGTGGTCTTCTTTCTCTGTTTCAGATTATTGCCTCCCCCTTGGTACAAGCCTCTTGTTTACTGTTTGCTGTACAGTTTCGGTAAGTGCTTCTTATTGAGTGTATCATAAGGATCCCATAAGCTAAATGAATGACTTTGTAGACAAAACTAAGCGTTTTTCAAAAGCTACTTGAATGGTATCACTGATGTAATAAACCTTTTAACTCTATCTTCACTACATGTTTCTTCTCATTTCTCTTTAGAAGCCTCCATAAATAGTTGATGATAGGTTTAGTAGAGGTCAAATGAACAGAAATTAGGATGTTAACCTTATTATTGAATTACTGGTGTTTCCCCAATACTGCCATTGGAGAAGCACGAGCTTTACTACGCACTTGCACAGAGTAATTGGATGGACAGAGTTAGGAGATAATGCTAATAAGGCCTGGCATTTGGACAACACCCCATACCTTTGCAGAACACGTTTGAGGTGCATCGTATCATTTGATTGTTGTTTTATTTCAGTGTGTCAGGTGTTGCGCCCTGGATCCCATAACCCATTTGCCTCGTAGGGAAGAAAACAGTGTAGCTCTTTGCAGTTTGGCTGCCGCCTGACTTTCAGATTTTTCTCAAGAGAAGATCTTAAAAATAAATTGAACTGATGCAGAACTATGAAAGAGAATATTAGAAGGGAATTAATTTACCCTAGGGTTTCAGGAGAGGCATTCCTGAGGTAGCACATGTTGAGATGTGAAGGATGCTAAATGGTTAACTGTGTAGCAGGTGGGATGGGGGAGGGTATTCTTAGTTTAGGGAATAGCAGTGGGGGACAATAAAGGGGCAAGGGACATTGGAGGAACTGAAAGAAAGGCTGCGTGTGTTGAGGAGAGCAAGCTAGAGAGTGAGTGAGAGCAGCAGAGAGAGAGAAAGAAAGCGAGAGAGAAAACCACTGAGTAAGATCACAATACTGAGTGATGAGAGGCTGAGAGATACGAAATGAGAGCCGAGGAAAGGAGAAGAGTGGAAAGTTATGAGAGAGGAGAAAGAAAGAAAGGAATGAAGAAAGGAAGGAAGGAAAGGAGGGCAGGAGGAAGGGAGGAAGGAGGGAGGAAGGAAAGGAAGATCTATAATAGGTAAATCCATAGAGACAGAAAGATTTGTGTTTGCCAGGGGCTGGGCAAGCAGAGAAATAAGGAGTAATTGCTTAATGGGCATGGGGTTTCCTTTTGGGGGGAATGGAAATATTTTGGAACTCAACAGAGGTGGTGTTTGCACAATATTGTGAATATACTAAATGCTACTAAATTGTTTTAAAATGGTTAATTTTATATTTTGTGAGTTATCCTTCAATAAAAAATAAAAATGAGAAGTTTAAACTTCATGCTTAAAATTACAGGGAGCTCTGAAAGGAAGAAAGAATCACAAAAAATGAAGAAAGAGAGGAGGAGATGAAGGAAGGAAGAAAGGGAAGGAGGGAGGAAGGGAAGAAAAAGATGGCAAATCACACATGTGTTTCTGAAAGATGATTCTGCCAAAAAAAAGAGACTTGGAGGGAAGCCAGTGTCTTCTGTGCACTCAGGTTTAGGTTTCCTGGAGACAGGTCTGAGAAGTATGAATCAGAAATCTGTATTTGGTACTCATCAGTATATGGTTAGCTGTTTAAATCTTGTAATCAAAAGAGCTGTCACTTTAAAAATGATTTCATGATGAGCTGTTCAAGTCCACATTTTCTGACTAGCCATCGGATCTTATAATTATTTTTAGTCTGAAAAGTTTTAGAGAAAACATAAGAGCAAAACTCAGAGAAATATCCTCAGGGAGGTCACATTGTATGAAGCATCTCTGCTGAGAGCCGGGTTGCCCAGAGTTAGGACACAGCAGAGCCAATTATCCAAAGATCTATGAGCAAATTGGTCTGACTGATAAAGACAGAACATAATCCAAGAACAAAAGTTTTTGTTTTATTCCCAAACCTTAAATGTGTGAAGTGTGTGTGTGTGTGAATGTGTGTGTATCTTTCCCTTAAAGACATTGATTCTAAGGGTAGGCAAGACCTGTTAATTATATAATGCTGAATTCTGTTATTTGTTTGACATTGTAGGAAAGGATGACTGAGGAGTCTTTCCTGACATTTGAGGGACAGACCATGTGATCTGACACATCACCTCACACTAAGCAATTGACATGAGAAGATGAAACATTTTTATGATTCCCATTGGCCAAATTCTATCCAAATCATGCTGGGAATAAAGAGATTAGGGAAGTAATCTTAGCCAAACATCTTCTCATTCCTGGGTCTCATTTATGTCTTCACTTGTATCATGAGTGTATTGAACAAGATAAGTAGTTCTCTAACTTTTGCATAAGGAATCACTCAGAGAAAGTGTTAAAATGCAAATTCTTGGGCCCCATACAAATATCCTCTGACCCAATAGTACTTGATCGTGATATTATTAGTATGAGAAATATTGGAAAAGGCAAAGTTTAAGGTACTTTCCTGCTCACGCATTCTAAGGTTCAATAATTTTATTTTGCTTCCTATGGCAAGAGTATCTTTACCAGCTATGATGAATCACACCCATGGAATTTTTTGGATATGACCAATTACACACATAGTCATACTGATTTCCTCTTCAAATAAAATGCGTTCACAGTGTCTTTTCTTTATTCACACTATGAAAAACATAAAGGGCCTAGAAAAAAGTAGTAGATTGGATTAAAACTCTAAGGCTTGAAGGTTTTAAGTTAAGATTTTTATAGCTAGGTTTATTTCAACTTTGGTATATTGTTATCATTTATTTAGCACCTATGATACGCCAGTCACTGGCATAGGTGATTCAAGGAGAATAGAGACATTGCTTATGATCTTGAAGAACATCAAGGTTGGAGAACTTTGTAAAAGGTATGGTTGCATTAAAATGCAATGAGTATAATTAACAACAACAACAAAAATTCATGCAGGAGCGAAATAGTCCTGAGAGGACTAATTAGCTTGTTAAAGGAACTGAGTCATTTTAATAACAGTGTTTGGGCATATGGAAGATTTTATTTAGTTGAGGAGAGACATTCAGGTGATGACACAATGAATATTGGTTGAGTTTGGATAGACCATAGGAGATGTTTTCGGAGATATCCACATTTTTAATTAGACAATATGTACTAGGATTTGTGTATTTGTTATTGTGAAAAAATACTTCTGTAAGACCTGCAAACTGGACAATCAAGCACCCTAGTATTTAACATCAAACATGTAATTGACTCTAAGCAATAAGTTACTGACTCAGCCTAGAGTATCTAGCTGACTAGGAGACACGAAATAAGATATCTATTGCCCAGGGAAAGTAGCACATATTTAAGGGTGTCTATATAGCCAAAGTTTTGATGCCCTGGATAAGATGATGACATCCATGTAAAGACAGAAAAAAATAATGATAACTAGTATCAATTGAGGGTCACTTTGTGGCAGGCACTCTTGTGAATACTCTACATGTATTATCTCATCTGATTTTCAAAACTACGCTGTGAAGAAAGTGTCATAACTGAGTCTGATTTGCTGCTACAGAGCCTGGGTTTAGAGAAGTTAAGTGTTTTGCCCAAGGTCACATGGCTAGCAGCAGAACCAGAGGTAACCTTTGTTTATTTGATGCCAAATTCTTTGTTCTTTGTCTTGACCATCCCGCAATACTGCCTTCTGACAAGCAATGGAGCCCCACAGACCAGCCTGGATACAGCTGTTGCATCTGTTTACCATTTTTAAGCTGTCCATCAATTCAGAGAAAGAAACCAGGATAGAAAAGAGAGCAAGCTAATTAATAGTTTTCTCATATCAGACAAAGACAGAACCATTAGAGTCTTCCATTTGTACTCAGAATCCCAGTGCCCCCTGACTGTTCCATCTATCAATTCACAGCATGAAAACAATCAAATTATAGTCTTTGAAGGAAAGGTAAATCCAGCCAGGAGATTGATGTTTTTTAAATGAGCAGAATTTGCTGAGCTAGCCTCCAGAAAACTCCACGTTATTAGAGAGTTGTGGCTGCAAAAGAAGAAAGGGTAGCATCCAGACAAGTGTCCTAGTGAGAAGATGTCTTTAAACTAGAGACAAGCTGTTCAGCTCCCAGACTCAGAGGCTGGTTGTTGTTCAAGATGATGGCTGAGGTAATGCAGCCTACGGGCTCATATGCTGTTTTGCCAGATTTATTCATTTGGAGATCATTCTCATAGACTGACCCATTGTTACTGTAAGAGAAAAAAATAGACAACTATTTCTTCCAATGCACATTTCATGACCGCTCTATCATAAAATTAGTACTATAAATAAGATAGAAGACCTTTACGAAGATAATGTTGAGAGGGAGGAGTAATCTGTGAATGATGGGTTAATCATGTCATGATGAGGATCAAACTCTGGTTGACACATTTCAGAACTCCTTTAGAGATTCAAGGGACTTAAAAGAACACCTAGTCAGATGCCCCATTTTACAGTTGAGGATCCCAGAAGATAAATAACTTTGTCAAAGTCATTGAAAAACTTGGTGGCAGAGTCTCAATTAAAATCCACATTTTCTAAATCTCATCCAATGATATTTCTGGTACAGTACATTGGTCTAGTTTTTCTCTCATTTATATTTAGAAAATGTTTATAACGATGCCCAGTGTATAACTCAGATATCATTTAGGTCCAACAGTCCTTTGATATTCAACTAAAATAAGATTAAGCTGCCATCTCACATTCAGAGGAAGAGTCAAGTCTCCGTCCCTCTCTGACCATGTATGAATTTGATTAAATTTTTCCTTCACACTCCTGCCTCCAATTTCTTTATTCAACTGAATTAGAGAACTTCTCATTTTTCCGTACATGCTGTCCCATTTTTAACAGTGTACTGACCCTCAGGTAAGCAACTCTATTCATTGCCCCAAATACTTCTGCCATTGGGTTCTTTGAGTGTAGGGACCTTCTCTTGAAGATTTTGGGACATTAGAATATGGTTACATCACAGGACTAAAAATGTAAAAGATGAAATATTAGACATTCCTGTTTCAAATATTTTGAGACCACCTTGCCTTGGAAATTTTTCACTGGCCGTCTATGCCTATTGGCTCCAGACTTCTAGTACACTGATTTGCTTTTCCTCTCCTCAAATTCCTCTCTTCCTCCCTTTCTCCTGTCTATAGCAGGCACTGAATCCCAGTCTTTTCTCATGTAAGCAGGGTTTTTTGTTTGTTTTTTATTTTATTTATTTATTCCTTTTTTACTGTTTTTTTTTTCTAGCCTATGCCCTAGGTACTCCATTTTCAAAAGTAAATTGCTCTAACAAGATAGTTTTCTTAAGAGGAGGAAACCTAATGCCATATTTGCCCCTGTAATACCACAATGTTTCCCTATCTATCACATACCAATCAAGTTTTAACTAAAATAATCCTCCCCTTGGTTATAACACAAATTCTTAAGAAGGATTTGCTTGCATCATGTTGATCTAACTTCTCTATTTCTGTAAAAGCTGAATCTTATGTTCATTTATGTTTTGTTCACACTCTATCACAATGAGCTTTGTAAAAGATGGAAGCAGGAGAGCTGGAATACACTACTTCCACCCAACAAAACCCAGCTGAAACTTCCAAAGGAAGTGGGAATAAAGGTGAGGTTGGTTCCACAATGAAACAAAGGAAGGAAGCCATCAGATGCCACACTCCTTGAGGTCTCTCTGTGAGATATGCCTCAGATGGCATGGCCATCTGAAAAAAAGAATGTGAATTAAGTATCCTTGTCCACTCCCATTTTTAAAAAATCCTCTTCTGTCTAAGTGATTGAATAAAGAAATTTGCAGATGACTCTCCCCCACAATTCCCCACACATCCAGAGCATAATTGATACAGGCCAATGCTAGATGCAGAAATAATCCCTAAAACAGAGGATGTCTAAAATTACTGTTTCTTTTTTCCATGCCTATCAGCTGGACACGGAGGCTGCCTCAAATCACTTCAGCTGTGAAAAGAACATACATAATAAATGCATAAAATGTATATCCATTTATGTACTCCTACACTCTCCTACTCAGTGATTTGCACTCCTAAGTGCAAAGTGTCCTCCCTCAAGGGACTGGCACCAACCTGTTATATCTGAAAGGCCAGACCTGGATGTCATGGTCCGATACTTGAATAATCTTAAGATTATGTTCCTCCTTTAGCTCCCTAAACTTCTTCGAAATCAGGAAATAAAAATGGATCCAGAATACCAAACCTAAATGGGGCAAGATGAGAATGAGTGGGTCAAGTTGGAGACCCAGAATATAGACAATGGGGAACTGTAAGGGAGGACATGGGTATCCAAGTGTGTTGCTGGCTTTTGATCTGATATGAAATTTGGGATTTAGAGGCACAGGCTGAGAGAGAAGAATAGAAATTGTATATATTTGCTTTTTAATATACGTATGTGGGCATTATGCATAATCCAGGACTGTGTTTCACGTTGTAGGAGATTTGCAAAATATTTAAAATTCGTATCTCCTTTAGATATTTTTATTCTACTTAGGAACAACACCTTAACTCTCATTTCAAGAAATATTATTTTCCCATATTTGACAAAAAATAGTCTTTGTGACGCATATCATTATCAGACTATATAAACTATAATTTTCTTCCATCTGATATATTTTCCATTTAAAGCATAATCATCTTAATATTATAAAAACCAGTTATGTTCATTTAACATTTCAAGTAATATACAAAGCAGAAAGAGGAAAGCAACAGAAAGAACCATATAGTGTAACTCTAGTTTTTAAATTTAATGATAGCATTAGAAATTAGTCATTAAATAGTCCTCTCTCTGTCCATATACACAAACAGAAAGATGGATGGATGGATGCATGGATAGAAAAATAAATGATGGATGGGTAATTGGAAGGACAAAAAGAAAGATAGAAAAGTAGAGGCATGGATAGACATATTGATGGATGAATGCAAAGATGACTAGACAGATATTTGTAAACAGACTATTTCTGCCACTATTGATATTTTAAATAAATGCACTTCATTTCTACTTGAATTTAAGAGGAAAAAGAATCTGAAGAAAAGCTAAAAGTGTAGCTAAACTTAAGATTTTCTTTCACATTGGGGAATATAAGTTATTAAAAGATCCCTAAGAAATGAAGAAAACACATTATTAAAATCATTAAGAGGTTAGAGTTATTATTTTCCCTACATGTTTAAGGCAGTATGGATTGACTCCCTTTTATGCAAATAAGATAATTATCACTCTGAAACTTTTTACCCACATCCCATTTTTATTGCTAATTACATTAGTGTTACTTTGTTAAGGGTTACACAAAGTGTGTTCTGTTCTGAATCAATAATTTCGCAGTTGTGGAGACTTAGTTTTATAAACGGAATAAAAATGAATGCCAGTTTTTATTATGGAATATTTTTTTAAAAACGCAAAAGAAGAGAGGTTACTCTAGGAAGCCCATTATTAGTTTAAAACAAATCTTGCACATCATACCAAATTTGACTTATTGATACACGTTAGTTTGGAATTAGAGAGGAATCACAAACGCATAGAGTCTCTAAGTTGGCAGGCACTTCGAGAGATTTTGCCCTGTCAGGAAATTTTGCAATGAGTTGTCACAGCTGGGGGTGGGGTGCTGTTGGCATCTAGTGGGTAGAAGTGGGGTTACTGCTACAAATCCTAAAATGTGCAGGCCAGCATCTCACAACAAGGAATTATCTCGCCCCAAATGTCAGTAATGCTAAGCTTGAAAACCCTCTCTAACCCAATTCATCACTCAGTGCACAAATTTCCGTGATATTTGCTGTCTCTAGTGTTTACCAGAGTGTACTGCAACACCTCTATCTTCTGGAAGGCAAAAACTCTTACTTTCTCTGACAGTTCCTCAAAGCACTTGGTTTCTAAGCACCCTCCCTTAGCATCTTGTTCCGTGTCTTCTGAATGCCAAGCAAATTTGGTTCAGACATCCAGAATGGGCCAATTTTATCTGATTAAAATAGATTTCTTTCTAATTAATTCCCGGAAAGCTATATTTGAAGTTCCTTAACCATAATTAGTCCTTTATCCAGGACTTCTTATCTGAACCATCCTTTTGGAAGACCTTTGATCAAGACTGACTTCTGCTGCCCGTTCGCTCAGGGTTAAATACCATAAACTTAGTTATCTGCACTCCACTGATGGCAAATTATTCTCTTTTGCATAGTATAATCCTTAAAAATATTCAAAGCCTTTCAAAACATTTTTGCATCATATTGGCAAAAAGGTACCTGGGTTAAAATGCTTATATGTCTTTTCTTTGATTATATAATTAATATATTTATCAAGAATTTCTCAGTTTAGCTACAAATAGATGTTAGCAAAATTTATGAACACACCAAGAAAGAACGTGATAGCTTCGTCATCCACTCCTCCCAAAGGGACATTTTTCAATGGTAGTTCTGAGAAGTCAGTAGCTACGTATACAAATACAGAAAGATACATACAGAGGCCCTATTTTTAAAACAAGAACAAGTTAAAAATCAAGACACAAAGAATGGAATGTATGATATGTATGTGAATAATGGATCAGAAAAATTGACCAAGATTGTTTTGAGAAACACAGAATATATTGATAAGGTTCTCAGAGCGGATCCTGAAGAAAGATGTGGGCTCCAAAATCAGAGTTCCTTAGCTAAAATTTCAGTACTACCACTTCAGTTTCTTCATCTGAAAAGTGGGCATACTAAACAGCGTCTGATTCAAAGGGTTATGTTAAGAATTGTTTTAAGTAATGAATATAATCTCTTAGCTCAGTCCTTGTCATGTAGAAAACACCAAATAAATACTAGCTATTATTACTGTCATTAATCATTGTTATAATCTACACCCTTTTTTTTCAGATGAAGGTAATGGGTTTGAGTGGGATGAAACGACTTTTCCTTTTTTTTGATCTTGTTCACTAACCAAAGACTAATTACCATCCATCATCATAAACACATGTGCCCTTTGAAAAATGACTTTTTCAAAGGAGGAAATTCAGTCAGTGGTATAGTCAGTATTAAAACTCTTCTGTTGCTGATTCATCTGCTCTGCTTTATTTGGAAACTAAAATTGCTGACACATCCATTATTTTTAAACCCAGAAGCTCCTATGGGGTGCCTACCAAGAATGTAGGGAGGCACTTACTGAGTGCTTTAAATAAGAAGTTAGTAAAACTCTCCATGCCAGAAATAAGTTGTTGGGCTCTTAAGTTTTCGTCTCAAGTTCTCACTTCCGGGTTCCCTCTTTTCATCTCTCTCCGATTTTACGACTCCAGTTCAAGGGTCTGCACTACTTGGCCGATGGCAGCATCCAAGAAAGACCTACATGAATGAAGCTTGACTTCAGACTTCAGTTCTTTCCTCTTTTTCTTAATTAGATCTAAGCCTTAACAACTGCCTCTCCAGCACAAAAATCCTATATGCTCTGTGATTTGCTCATGCATTGTCTTGCAAATCACCAGTCAGTGGCCTAGGACATAGCCTGAGGTAGGCTCAGAAAAGTTTGGTTCAGGACTACCCAGAGACTGACCATGTGAGATTGTATTGGTTAGCCTCTCCGTGCATCTCTGTTATTTATTTTTAAGTGTTTTTAAATTTATTTTTAAGTATATTTTAAGCATTCAACTCTTTATTTCTGAGCAATTAAAAATAGATTAGGCAGATCCCCTTTTACCCCAAATTACTCCTTCCACACTTACTAAATATTTATATTTATTTATGCTAATCACTTTCTCTTCTCTTCCTCAAAGCACTGAAATAGGAGAAATTGTTTTCACAAATTCATTCTCTAACTTACTTGTACATTTAGTGACTCATTCTAGAATCCATTTAATGTGTGCGTTGAGTAGCTACTACATGTCAGGAAATTCTGCTAGGGCCTCCAAATATAAAGATGAAAAGTGATGATTTCGGTCTTCAGATGCCACTTGCAATGCCAAACAATGGAGCAAATGGCAACAACCAATTGCACGCAGGAAATTCCTGCTGCCTCCACACAATAGTTGACTCCTCCACCCGACCCATGCTTCTGGTAGTTGAATCACTGTGGGAGCATGATTGGATTGTCAATAAATGGGCAGCCAATGTCATTTTCAGTTTTAAAACAAACAAACCAAACAACTGTCCACATCTGCAGAAACCATTAATCAGATCCTAACCAATAAGCTATCATAGTGACTATGCTCAAAATTAATTCAACAATCTCACTTTGTTTTCCTGTATTCTAGGGCTTGAATGCCAGCCCCATCAGCAATTATGCAGTATGACAAGAGGGTGACATTACGTAGGTTGCTGACAGTATAATGATGCTAACCCAAATTAGACCTACTCTGCTACTGTGTACAAGGTTCCTTCCATGAAAGGTATCCTTTTGGTAAAATGTTCCGAATATTTTCTTATTTAGGCTCTGAATGGTTGGGAATTTTAATATTTTAGAAACAAAACTTTAAGAGAAAGAAAAAACACCTAGTCTTTATGGGAGGGAGTTTCTTAGATGCTTAGATTGAAACCCAATTCCGTTAGGATATTTCCAGACTAGACACATATTTGGCACATGCAGGACACTGAGAATAGGTCAAGATCCTGGAGTATAAAGAATAAAGGAGAAAAGGCAGGGGGATGATCATGACAGAGAAATATAAAACGGATTACGAAGTGTCTGATACAGCTATCACAGGAGCTGAGATCTTTCCGTTAGCCAACAGAAAGCCTCAGAGTAATTTTGAGCAAAGGAATTATCTGATTGGTTGTATTTATTATAAATTTTTATCTAGTGGCAGAATTTCAGTGGATGAATCTGGAAAAAGGAAGAAGGTTGGGAAACAATTTGAAAATGGGCGCTGGTAGTGTGTTGGAGAATGGACACGAGACATATTTAAGAGGCTGAACGTAGTTAAATTACCAAATTAATGACAGATTAGACACTGAGTTAAAAATAGAAAATAATTTGAGGGGTAGTCTCTAAATGCAAAATTTAAAACCCAGCTGTTCTCTGCATCCAAATGCCCTTCCCACCATTTCAGAAATATTCAGTCATTGCTCACAATGCCTGCCTTCCCTTTACACCCACAGGCAGCCCTGGTGTGGTTATTTATGAGTCTCCACATCTGGAGAACTAATTTGTTTGTGGACTGTTCCAGTTCCACAGAGTAGTTAGCTATCACTCAGCTGCACCGAGTTCATTCAACCTTGGTAATTAAATTAAATATCTACAGACATCAAAGAGACAGCGGAAACTTACTAACAATACCAAAAAGTTTTCCAGGCCCCTCAGGAAAGCCACAATGCATTGTAATGGAGACAGATGACATATTCTGTAGTGGAGCAATGGTCAATTTAATATTCCAGTCATATTTTAATGTGTCTGTAGTCTAGTCTAGCGGAATATAGCCTCACAAATGGAGTAACACATTGGCAACTCAATATAATAGGATCGACGGAACTATGGAGTTCAATATTACATGGGCATGACCTTACTGAAGAAGATTTAATTACTTGAAATACCAGAAGGATGACACTATAACAACATCATTGCAAAGGTCTTTAGAAAGAAGAGCTTAAGTGTCATGGCTGCTGACTTCCACACATTCATTTCTTTTATTTTTTTATTCCTGCATTTCATTTTCTTAGTTAAGGGCACCACCATCAACGTTTGCACAGGCCACAAGTCTTAGAATCATCCCATCTCTTAAACATTTTTTTCTTTCTCTCTCTTTTTAAAAGAATGCATACGCTTTAAAAAATAATACACAGTGCAAAATAGACTCCCTGCCAAACCTAGGCCACAAGATGTGTCTTTCTCTCTGCAAGTGAACACCATCATCAGTCCTTTACCTAGCCTTCCTGTGACAAGCTAAGAGTATAAGTGTTTGCGTGTCTGTCTGTCTGCCTGTCAGGCTCTATGTCTTTCTAATACTTTAGCATATTTTACTTTTCTACACCTTACTTTTCTTATTTAATGCATCCTGGGAAGTGTTTCAAGTCAGCATGTATAGATTATTTATTATGGTCATATAGTATTTATTGTATAGATGCGCCATGATTTATTTAAATAATACCCTAATGATGGCTATTCAGGTTGCATATAGTCTGTTAAGGGCTGAATTGTGTCCTCCCAAAATTTGTATGTTGAAGCTGTAACCTCCAGTACCTCAGAATGTGACTGTATTTGGAGAGAGGGACTTCCAAGAGGCAGTTAATTAAAATGAGGCCATTGCAGTGGGTTCTAATCCAATCTGACTGGAGTCCTTATTCGAAGGGAAAACTTGGACACATGAAGAGGTACCAGGGTTGCCCACAGAGGAAAGACCACGTGAAGGCACAGAGAGAAGGCAGCCATCCGTAAGCCAAAGAGAGAGGCCTCAGGAGAAACCAAACCTGTTGACACCTTGCTCTTGGACTTGTAGCCTTCAGTACTGTGAGAAATAAATTTATGTTGTTTAAGCTACTCAGACTGTGGTATTTTGTTATGGTAGCCCTAGCAAACTCGTATTCAGTCTTTTGCCTTTGCAAAAATACAGAAATTAATAATCTGTGTGAGGTTATCAATACATATTTCTGCACAGTAGAGTAGATATATAGGATGGTTTCTAAAAGTGGCATTATTGAGTGTATCAAAATTAATGTTGATGCTTATCACACCGAAGAGGATTACCTTTAGAAATAACTAGAAAAATGGTATCTTCCTTTCTGGTTTAATTTTTATTCCCTTAATTTTGAGTTAGCCTATATCTCGTTTCATACGATAACAAGAACAAAACAGGATACTTTCCAATTTTCTATTGAATTTTTCATCTTTATTTTTCTGTTGGCATATTTGTCATTCAAGACAGAAATTTTGAATTTTTATGTAGCCATTATCAATCTTTGTTAAGTGACTTTAGGGATCTTTTTCTTATTTAGGAAAGTATTTTCCATTTGTAATTATGGAACATAATTTACAATTATTTTATTAATAATTTGATTTTTAATTAAAAATGAATTCATGATCAACTGGAATTTATTTAGTATAAGAATGGAAGTATACAAATTGGCTATTTTATTAAAATATATAAATGATATTATATATACTTTATATATAATATATAATTAAATATACATATTATTCTAATAAAATAGCCTATTGGCATATATATGAATACCAAATGTATACATACATATATAGTAGTTTTTAAATCTTTTGTTACCTGACTGGTAAAATGTTAAAACTATTTTCTTATTTAAATTATTAATGGCTGAGAACTTTAATTTATATAATGTGAGTTCACTTATTTTTTGTTTTTTATCTCACTATTCCTGCATGTTTATGATTTAGAATCAGCTAGTTTATTTTTGAAGCATCAACTCCTGCTGCTAACTTATTCCATAATTGTGTTAAATTTTTAGATTAATTCAAGTAGAATTGATTTCTTTAAACTATTGAGTTTTACTCCAAAATAATGATTGTATTTTTATATATCCAACTGTTCTTTTTGTCATCGTATAGATCTTGCACCTTAGGTGTATTATATTTTCATTGGAGGTTAAATAGAATGTCTTTATCCCTGATATATTGTTTTTTGTTTTTCTATTTAAGAAACTGTGACTTTTTTCCACACTAATTTCGTTAACAATTCATCTGAGATAATTTCCTTAAATTGTTAGTTTTTTTTCTTCATTTGATTATCTTGGACTTATCAGATATGCCAGTAAAGATTAGCTTCCTTCAACCTTATTTCATTCACTTTTTTCATTTCCTTTCAATTCACTTTTTAGGTTCTGCACCATTTGTCTCATCCCATCTTGAATTATGTTGTTTCAGTTCCTGTGAACTACAAGGTTCTGGGTCTCTTGTTTTTTTGTCCTGACTACTGTCTTCTCACCTCAAATCTCTAAACACTCAACAGTAATACTGGAGTCATTCTGCATAAAAGCACCAGCAGATTTCTATCTACTCCCTGGACTGTAAATGGGGGGAGTCCATCACTTCTACCATATGCACCTCAGATGAAAATGGAAAAAGGACAGTGTTTGAATTGTGGCAGTGGTGTTTGAACAGGCTTCAAACAAATTCTCTTTCGTCATTCCTGTGCAGTTAAAATTGAATCCTGAGAAATTCCAGGGCTCCATTGGCCAGGTAGTCGATTTCAACTCTCTAACCCACATTCTTAGTCAATGGTTTTACTTGATCAGGCACAACTGAAAATTCCAAAAGGAGACGTTAAGGAGTAAGCAACCTTGATTGTGTTTCCTTTCCCAACCCTTTAGGACTGTCATTCCTCAGCTTGGAGAGGTTGTGTGATCCAGTTAGGCAAATTGAAAAAGACTGCTTTTATGCAAAAGCGTGAGAAAGTTAATTGAAATCAATCCATGTTCAGTGAAAATGCTACAGACATCACTGATAATTTAGAGCAATTAAAAGATGTTGTCCTGAAGCAAGGCAGAAACATTAAGTTTAAAAGCCTGTTAAAGGAAAATTACCGAAAATATTTCAATGATATTATTCGCCTAAGATGGACGAGGGACAGCTAAACCAATTAGAGATCGTAAGGTATTTCATTAGTCAGAGCTGTGTTCTCAAAACTGTTGAGATGAGAATTCTTCACCTTGAATCCTTTGTTATTGCAAAATAATCTGTTAAAAACAATGCATTAACCCTGGTTTTGAGTACATTCTTCGTGAAAACAGCTCTTGCTGCTCACCCATCAGAAAACATTTCCTCTGTCTGAGAAATAAGCGTATTTTTAACTAGAACAGTGGTTTTCAAGCTATATTATTCAGAGATCTAAATGTACTAGGAGGAAATTGAACATTTATTGTTAGGCTGGATGAAGATAGGACAGAGAGCTACAGAATAACCTGTTAGAACTCTTGAATATCCATCTCATGACTAAAACATTAGCATCTCTGTTTTATTATATTGACTATACACGGAAAACAGGAATACCAGATATATGGCTCACCCTGTCACCATTCCCTTTACCTTGGCCATAACATACATCACCATTCAATCACGTTTTCTTTTCCCTGGAGCCTGGTTACAGCCTCAGAATCTTTCGTAACACAGTGATACAGGCAACTAGTCCCAAATGATCCAAGTTGGCCTGAGAAATGAAACACTGACAGATCCCTGACAACAGATTTCACTTATAAAATGACTTCTTCATAAAATGAATACATACAAAAGAATTGTTTTGTATTAAAAAGACAGACAAAACAATTATACTAAAATCATCACTTAAAGTCCTTCTAGAGCCTTGATTCTTGTTATGTTCTTTAGCCCCTGGTGACTAGCCTGTTTATCTGCTTCCAGATCTGCAGTTGCCCATCTCTATTCTCACTAGGTAATGATCTAACATTCTGCTTGCTCATATAATTCTGCTGAGAACTCTGCTAGGTCTCCCCTTTGCTCACAAGATACAGCTGACCACCTTAAAGGGGCACCAGCACCAGAAGATCTCCTTAGTCTGGCCAGATAACAGCTCCTTATAGATGCTAAGTCCTATATATACTTTCCTAAGTGCTAAATGGCTCATGCAACCTCTTTTGTCACCATTACTTTCATATGCTGGAAAATGTATCTGGAATCCCTGCCCCTGTCCTCAAACAAAATCATCCTACTACTTCCTAATCATGTTTTAAGATCCAAGGAACTTGTTTTCCCTCTCTGAGGCCTTGCTTTAGCCTCCTGCTACAATGCTCTTTGAACTATTCTCCCTTTCATTTCCACCATTCCACCCAATGAATACCCATCTTGCAGGCCTTATTACCTGTGGATTTTTTTGTTATAGTTTTGTTGTTTTATTTTGTTTTTCAGCCTATCTCGTCAACTGATCAGTAGGACTCTTGATAGGAGAGGCAGTTCTAGGTATTTAACTATTTCCTCAGGACTCAGACTCCTATCTATTACACAATAAATGGTGACTGAATGAATGCATGCGTGCAAGAATGAGTTGTGTAGTACAAAGATGGAAAGAAAAATCCAGGGATACAAAGTCTTCATTGTACTGTTTAAGAACAAGCCAAGGAGAAACTTCTGAATTTTGAATAATTATTGCCTCAATGGGCCAACAGAACGATACTTTATTTACTCTTGATGGTTTTGTAGAATAGAATATGCATGGCTTTTTGGTGAGATTGCTATGTCTAGGTCTTGATAGAATCTGAATAACTGAGTAGAGAGTAACTTTCTTAGGTACACATATTTCTTGGGTTCCAATTTGCATTATCAACAACTGACATTTATTGGAAGTCTACCATGTGCTAGGAATTGGAATATATTCCCCTCCACATATGCAGTATTTAATTGGTAATATACCAATTTTATGTCCATTGTCTTAGGTTGGCTTTCATAACCCCGAAAGCTGTCAGGAGCAAAGAGCATTACATTCATCTTCCAGATGAAGAAAGTGAGTTCCAGAGAGAGTAGGAGGCTTGCCCCAGCCATACAAAAGCAAATGAAACTTTAGCTTTGCCCTCAAGGAACTTGAGCTCCATTGGAAAGCACAGGTAAGCAAACTGATATAGAAACTCAGTTTGATGTTGTTGGTAAAATGCTAAGAGTACTGTGAAGAACAGATGAGGAGCACCTAACCCACTATACAGAATTGAGAAAATATTTCCTAGCAGTGATAATGCCCTGCTGACTGAGCTCTTAGAGATCATTAGAAGTTAGCCCGGGGAATATTTGCATCAAAGATTTTAAAGACTGAGGGAGCAATCATTCAATTGTTTAAAGCAAGAGACAAATGTTCTATTCAAGGAAATTCCCCTGAGTTAGTGAATATAACACCTAAGGTGAGATTGCAGCTCAGGAGGAGGCAATAAGAGAAATAGCTAAGGACAAGATCATTATGTGTCTTTTTTGTCAGATTCTATTTGGACTAAATCCTGTATGAAGACAACATTTGCAGTATGAAGAGTACATAGGGGAAGTATAAATAATTGCAAGACCACAAATTGCAGTAATCCCAGCAAGAAATCATAAGGTAGTGAACTGCTCGAGTGTCATGAAAATGAAAATAAAATTATTTTGGAGTTCATGTCAAAGGAATCTGTCCTTAATTGAAGAAGGGTGGGCAGAAATAAATCTCCTAGAGGAAAAATAAAAATTTCAAAAGGACTGAGAGGAGGGAAGAGAGATTGGTCCCAACGTAATAAACCACATAGGGGAAGACTCAGACTTGAAAGAAGATATGTCAGGGGAGCAAAGGTGTCATCAAGAAGACCAGTTAGGAAGTAGTTGCAGCAAACAAGTTTCCTTGGATTAAGGTATTGCCAGGAGGAATGGGAAAAGGTTAGTAGATAGATACCAAAGATTCTCAAATGGTAGAACTGTCAGGATTCTGTGACTGGTTAGATGTGCGTAGGTGGGAGAGTGGATGAAGAGTAATGAGAAGAGACAGAATTCAACAGTTTCCATGTTAATGCCAGCATAGAAAAAAATGACCTTTTATGGAAACAAATGGGTTTATCCCAATAACTGCTTTATTTTTTGTAGGACATATAGAAGAAAAAACATGTTATTACTCCATAAAGTTTACGTTACAGGGAAGAGTCAGATTCATGCTTTCCCCATGCTAACATAGGAGTATGGGCAACATACTGATAAAATATTACATCAGTAAATGAAGAAATTTACACTTTTCAAAGATATTTTTCTCTTGTTCAAACACTCAGTGTGTGTAGTTGTGTGTGGGGGGAGTAGAGGATGGTGCTGTGAATACAAAGCATGCAGAGAAGGTGTAGATTCAGGGAATGGGGAGGGACTCTAGAGATTATTCAATTAATCCCCTCATTTTACAAACATGAAATTGAACATCCAGAGAGGTAAAGTGATTCCAGTGCCAGAATGAAACTTTTGTTTCTTTAACAAGATTTCCAGCCACTGATTTACTCATATGACAGTGGCCACTTTATAAGTGTTCATCATTGAGAAATTTATTCAAATGTCTCCCAAGCAAGTCTTCAAGATCTTCTTGAAATGCCTCCATATTTATCAGTTTAGGCTAAGTTATATAGTGATAACAGACACTAAAATATCAGTGACCTAAAACCAGAAATGTTTATTTCTAGTCCATGTTATCACATGTGGGTGGGGGGCTCAGCTCCCCATTACGTTTGACCCTCCTCCAAGTTGGAGCAACTTACCTTAAATACTTCCACCCAGAGGAGGCCCAGGTCATGTTTGTTCATGTTCTATTGGTAAGAGCATGCTCATGGCATGTCTGAGTTAGAGACATAGAGTCTTCCCATGTGTCTGGAAAGAGAAGAAACGGGAATGTGGCTGAGTAGCATATGTATCTAATGTGACTTCTTTGGAAATTGTCTTCATAACCTATATCACATCAGAGTCAATATTGTGGTATGCTGAATTGGCAAAACCAGGTAAGAAATTTATCCTGTAGAATTCCTTAATAGGTATCTTTCATTGAGTATATTCTCCTGGATGATAGAAGTGTCCATAGGAAGGAAGATATGGAAGCTCAGGAGGTGGGGGGGTGAAGACAATGTCTTATTCTTCATATCCCCAAGGATCAGTTCATAATTACCTGAGATCCAGATTACTCTGGGCATGATGAAGAGAAAGAGATTAAACAGATGATATTGATTAAAATGCCTGGGGTCTTTTAATAATTCCTGACCGACATAGAAGTAAAGTCTGGGAGTCTATTATGGGCTTCTCACAAGGTCAAAACCAAAAAAAGACTTCACACACAGTTCCTCTTATTATCTGATGGGTAAGAACAAAGGAAAAGGTGCCAGGAACTCCTCACCTATTCTTTCAGGACTGAAGCAGGTAGAGAAAGTGATATGGATGCTGACAAGTACGCACTTCACATGTAGTTACCTCTGAAAGAGGACAGTTCAAGGTGTGATGGGAAGGAGGATATAAGAATCAAGACAAAACTTTATTTTAAAGAAAGGAAGGAAGCTGTGAGAGGCTGGAGAAGACACTTGCCACAGAAGATGTATCAGCAATCACCCAGACTGTCCTCATTCATGATGCCAGCTTCTGGACATTTTTATTACTTGTGTCCTCTAATTTTGCCATTTGGATGGTTTTTGATGCCCTGGTGGGTTCAGTGGATTTATTTCTTTTGAAATGTACCATATACGATAATGGTTAAAGGCGTTGGTTCTTAGAGACCTGGGTTGGAATTCCAGCTCTCCTGCTCATTATAAGCGGCTTTGGGGAAGTTAATTTCTCTCTCTGAGCCTCGGTTATCAGTAACAAGATACTTCATTGTTGTTTGAAAATACTAAATTCACAGATGCAGATAAACCACACGTATTATGCTACCCAAAGTGACTCATATTTCTGCTTTTATTTGGGTTATCCAATTGTTACTACTGCTGTAACTACTACTGCTGTTACTACTCCTATTACTGCTCCTATTACTACCATGAATATCACTAATATTCTACGATCCACTGAAAAAAGCATAAAGTTGTTGCTTGAAAATGTGCCCTCTCATATGCCCTCAGCATAAGAACTCAGCTGGAGATATTCTCAGGCAATTCTTGTCACCAGCTTCCCTCTTCAATCTGGGCGGGTGAACCCTTGTCCCAGGCATTGAAATTCCAGGGCCCCACACTTTGGAGAAGCTTCCTTGACATTTTCAAAGTGCCTCTTACCCCCGGCCAGGGAGAAGTTGGGGCAGCAGTGTCCACTGGTTGGGATGTTCTGAGCCAAGAACACAACCCATGTGGGCCTTGGTCTCCATTTATTTCCTGTATTCAGGGCATTCTCCAACCCTCCCAGCCACCCCCTCTCCAGCCCTTCCAAGTGGGATTTATCCAATTCCCTGACAATATCCAGGACTTACATCTATGGAGTTGTCCTGGAGACCCATGAACAGGTGCAGTTCTAAAGGACAGCCTGGTGAGCAGATCACTCCTACTGGTCGGGGCAGTTTTCTTTTTTTCAAAGAATTACATGAGATTGGGCCACCAGAATTTGGGTGGTTCAAATTATTTATATAGACAGGGTCCCCACAAAAAGGTATTTTCCTGGTAGCCTGAATATTTTAGGGACAGTCTTGCATAATACAACCTGTATATTGTGCCACTTTCCTACACTGATTATGTAACCCATTCTCCACTTACCAGCACACTTTATTCGTTGTCTTTGTCATATACTGTGAACTTGGCCCCTCTCAAGGACACATCCACTTTTTCACTCCAGGAAAACTCTTGAAGTCTAATGTGCTCCCCATCTGACATGTTCTTGGACTCCCAATTACTTCAAGCAGTCATTCACCTTGTGTGTGGGACCCACATAGCTCAGTCTCTGGCAAGTCTTCTCTAAGGCACTCAACTGTCACGGTTATCATCCATCACGTTTGGTGCCTGTAGCTTGGGGGAGACCAATTCAAATACGTTTTATGAACAAAATATTTATCCTGCCCTTGAGGAGCTCCGTGGAAATACAGGAAATACTGTCTTCCCTAACAGTCTTCCAGAAATATCTTGACTATGAACATGGTCATAGTCCATGGCATTTACATCTTGTTCCAGGGGTTAATCATTCGCTGTTTGGATTTGTTTGTTCTTTCTGAAAATATAATGTCAGCTTCTATGGGGATTGACTAGCACTGAATTGAAAATACAGTGGCTGATGTCAGATAAGCTGGAATAAAATATTGAGCCAAATGATTTATATTATGTGGGACAACTGTGGCAAGATGAATAAGCCTCTTACTCAAATGATCTCCCTCTTGAAAGCGGAAAAGGTGGCTCTTGAAAGATTCTAAGAATAAAACCTGGAACCATCAGAGGTTTCAGGATGCTCTGGTTAAAGAATCCAAGGAGCATCTAAATGGTGTAAGTGCTGCCACACAACATTTTCATTGATCTCCCTAATTATTCTGTTAATTATTTTCACCATGATCTGCAAACCTAGTTCTAATTTTTAAAAGACTGAGTTCTTTCTCCTCTATCATAACTAAAGCCCAAAGTGTTCTGATAAATGAAACGGCACAAGTGTCTGAATGAGGATTTGTAACTATAATGACTCTATGCTATTCATAGCCATTCAATTTTTACTTATGTTCTACTATGGGTTGAACATTAAGCTACAATTTTAAAAAAGAGAAAAAAATAGATACGTAAGGCATGGCCACTGACTTTGACTTATGACAGAGATTTATTCAACTAAAGTAGAAAAAAAAGTAATGTTGGTAAGTTTTTTGTAGTTTTCAAAACACAATCTTTTATGACATGCCATATTTTGATGTAGTATATGACTATATTGTATTATAATATGCTTGGATATCTTATTCTCCCAACAATAGTGAAGGCCTGTCTGAAGAATGCAAATAGTAGGCACTAAATAAATTGAACAAAGTACATGAAAGAGTTATTAACGTTATTTTCATTTTACAGATGAAGATATTGACGCTCATAAATGTTAACTAACGTGTTCAAATTCACGCAGTGATTAATGTGATATGATGATATTTGACTTGAATTCAGTTTTTGCTAATTCTAAATCCTTTGTTGTGGGTGTGTATTTGTGTGCATGTTTCTTGTCTCAACTGCACACCTTCCCTGGTACTTGGACTTGGCCCTATACCCACAACATCTGGTAGATTTCTGCTTCTAACTGACCATTCTCCCTGGGCACCCCAGAGCTAGTGCCCCCAAGTCTTATGATGTATTTACCTGCTTATCCTACCAGATTAGAACCATGAATATGGCCACTAGCCACAGTACACTTTGGGTTTGCCACACTTACATATGAATTATCATACTGATACCTATCAGGGAATCAAACCTATTACCAAACCTATTATCAAATCTATAACTGAAGTTAATCCTTCAGACTTGAGTTATACTCTTTCCCTGACAGATGCCCCTTCTTACTGTCCTGACTACATGAACTCCAAGTTCCTCTTGTCTAGATGTAACCTGATTTATACAATATTTTTCTCCCTGCATGAACTCACTGGTCTGTTGTTTAGCTTCATTGATGAATAACATTCACTTTACTAATGTATATGACATAAAATTTACTATGGAATTTTCTTTAAAATAAGATTTCAAAACATCTTAAATTTTTATTAAATAATCTGAAGCATAGGACTTGGTGAGAGAAAGGAAGGAAGAAAGCACAGAAGGAAGGAAGAAAGAAAGAGAGGAGGGAGGGAAGAAGAGGAGGGGAGGGGAGGAGAGAAGATCTGTTTTTCTCCGCTTCTCTAAATAAGGAAATTATTCACTCATCATTGGATCTACTCATCAAACAGACATGCATTAAGCACCTACTGTATGTGATGTGTCATACTATTTCTTAGCTGAGCCTGCGCAATCCGTTTTCCTTTCCGATGACCTTACTGCAGTTTGTGATTCAATTTCTTTGTATATGTATATCTCCCTTGCAGACTATAAACTCAACAAGGGAAGGGACTAAAGAGCCCCATTCACAACACTTAAGGTGATGCATGGGACACTCAATAAATATTCTATGAATGAATACATGCTTAATTGGATTGGATTAATTAATTGGATTAAATTCAATTAATACAGTGGACGAATATAAAACAGCCCCCCCCCCCACCAGATGCTCCCAGTTCTGTGCTCCGCACCAGGGTCTGGAGCCCTCTCCAAAAACTTGGATTTGAAATCTCCTTGCAGAACTTTCTGCCTGTGTCTGGCAGCTGCCAGTTCTTTGCAGAAGATGCTGCACTAGATGTTAGTCCCCAGTGTTCTGATGTGGCATCTTGTCAGGTCTGGATTTAGATCAATAAAGTTTTCCAGCAAATACTACCAATTGAGGGCTAAAAAAATCCATTTTACTGCTGAAAATATAAGCTTCATAATGAGCTAAAAACCCGATTTTGTAGATGATTTGTTCATTTAACCTCTGCTAAGGACAAAAAAATAGGATTTATTGATCTTGATTTTTTAATAAAAAAATCTTGTCACCTTTTAATAAGCAACTTATTACCAGATGCTGGGGTCTTGGGTCCCATAAACAAGGATTCTGGTTAAAACATATTGAAAGGAGAATTTCAATATAAAAATCAATAAAAATATGTACAAAGTAAAATGAGTCAAGAGCAAAAGCAATTCCTTCTTGGGGCTTTATAATAACGTTTATAAAAAATCTTCAGTCCATTTCCTGATCCTGAATAGAGAAATAGAACAGTAGTATTGGGAAAACTAACAACATAAGTATAATCCTAAATAACCACAAAAGTAATAATAGCAGCTACCATTTGTTGAGTACTCTGCATAACTGGTGCTGGGATAGATGTTCAGATTACTACAGAGAACAAGTTGTGTACTGAATGCATTTCAGGCAGGAGACTTAGTTCTTTTACATAAATTATCATATTTAATACTCAAAGTAATCCTTGGAGCTCTGTGCTTTAATGCTCATATTTTAGAATGAGGAAGTAGAGGCTGAGAGAGGTTGATTCGCTTGTGCCAAATCACAGTTAATATATGATCGAGTTTAGGTCATATTTGACATCCAAATTTGGTGATCTTTCCACTAAACCATACTGCCGCCCCCAAACACAGGAAAATAATAAAATAAATTCAATCAATGACCCTGTCAATTGGCAGAGTTTTAATTATTTTTGAGGGGAATTGTAGGCTTTTTTTTTTTTTTAATGGATCATCCCCAAGGTGGTTCTCAGCTATTTCTCAGGCTAGTTTTAATAAATGCTGGCATTTAAATTCTTGCATATCGTAGCAGGGACTGTACCACCAAAAGCCAGGACTTATTTTCTGTGAGCAGTGTTTAATCAAAAGTGACCCATAATTTCAAGCTCCAATGCCTGGCACCACTTTATTCACTAGACAGTTTCAATTTGGGGCCTCTTCACTCAGGTTTAAAACGTTATAGATGATCCTTAGAGAGGCCCTTTCTCTACCCCCTCTCCTCTGGCTGCCCTTTCTAAGAGCTCAGGAAAGCACCTTCTATCCTTTGGTTTCTTAATCTCCACTAGTTATAACAGATGGGTCGAAAAATATTAGAGGGTTTTCTTAGTACAAAGTTTGTGGTGTGTTAGTACACATGTATGTCTACATGTGTGTTCCGGGGAAGGGGCAAGAGAGCATTTAGTCCCATTATTATCAAAAGACAACCTTTTCCCCAGCCTACATCTAAGCTCTCTTGTTCTGGCCAATATTCCAATAGAATTTCCCAACATCTCAGCAAAGGGGGATATTGTAACTACCTGGCTGCAATACTATGGGGAATATTATCCATTAAATCAATCATGTTAATTATGAGACAAAGGTACAGATTCTGTTCCCTCTCCTCCATGACAATATAAACTTATGTTTTATAAATTTTTATTTTTTAATAAACTTATGTTTAAAGAATAAATTTATGGGGTTTTTTAATAAATTTATGTTTTATACAGAAAATTAAATTAACTCTAAAGCCATAAAATGGTGCAATTGCCTGCAATGTTTTCAAACCACATGCCCACCTCTAAGCTTGGTCTTCCTTCTTTCCTACCTTCCTTCCTTTCTTCCTTCCCTCCTTTCTTTTCTACCTCCTTCCCTCCTTCCTTCCTTCCTTCCTTCCCTCTTATCTTCCTTCTTTCCTTCCTTTCATCCTTCCTTCCATTTTATTTATATATGTAATTTTTTTAATGTTATAGATCTGCTTTTATCCAAGTGCTTAAGAGAGTGATTTCAACACAGAAGAGGAAATGAAACAACTGGAGGACTGGCCATGAGGCAAACAGAAATCTGAAACACCGCATAGACAGATGGTTGGCTATATTTTGTGGAAGAGGGATTGAAGGGAGCTGGGAAGCAAGAGAAAAAGAGAAGTGCAATCAGAGAAAGACCCAGGTAATTTGTTGAGACTCTACATGTTGACATTGGCTTTTTTTTCCACTTGGGCCATCGTATGTTAGATTATTTTTTTAGTAGATTTATTCAGTTTGTTCAACCAGGGGCAAGAGGCCCATTTGACTTGGTATGATGAAGACACTGACAGGAAATTGGGAGTTGTGCTTCTTCTAAAGACAGTGTTTGGATTTAGAAAGCCATGAAGCTTGAATTTTGTTTTTATGTGAGCCTCAGTTTGTCACCTGCAAGATATCTTGTGAAAGAAATACGTATGCATAGGTAAAAGTGATTAGAGTGAGTGGAATGCAGCAGGTACAAAAAAATAAATGATAGTCAACCTTGTAGATTTATCAAGATCTTTGAGAATCATTTGTGGCAAAGCAAAATACCTTTATTTTCCTTATGCATAATTTATCAGGGCATTTAGGAATGTTGAATTAATTCAGATATCTGTATTGCGATTCTTCAGCTCACTCTGTCAATATGGAGAAAGCTAGAAAGCCACCTTTTGGTTTATTCCATTTGTCAGTTCCTGACACCTTCCTGCAGAAACTGCAGGGAGCCAAGTGTAGTAAAATGGTAGTGTGATGGTGTTTAAAATAATCAAATATTCTTTAGATTGTCAGCCCAGGGCCAGTCCTAGGTTTAAAGTTTGAATTAAATTACTCTTCTGAATAGTGGCCTTCCCTTAGGATGGATACAGAAGGTCTTCTGCCAGAAAATAAGATTTAGAAGTTAGAAAGGTTTTGCCTATGCATCCTGATTTGAACCCAGATCAATTTCATTGGTTCCAACTACATTCCTCTTCTACACATTTCTTTATGGCCACAAATGCAGTCAGCCTTGAGGTCTAACTCCCACTCCAGTCCATTCTTCTTACTCACTGTTGAGTAAATATATGTGTATACTTACATATATATAGTAAGGTGCTGGTAAACAATATTAATGATAAGATATTTAATATTAAAAAGTAAATAATATAGAAGGAGAAAAATGTCAAAGCTCAACAACACCAGCCATTTTTAGATAGATAAATTAGAGGAATACTTTCCCTGTTGTTCTTTTTTCAGTTGTGTTGTATTACCACCATTACCTTCCACAATCCTTTGAGAGAAATTTCATCCCACCTAAAAGTAATGTTGAAAGAACTTGGGCTCTTCCAAGCTCAATGATAAACTCTCTGGTGCTATATTAAAAGCTTAGATTATGCACGATGTTCAAGGGATTTGGGGGCTGATCAAGGAAAAAGATAGGACCATAAGAGAGAGTAACTTTACTGAGTGATGCTTCGATATGGTTGCATGAGAGAAGTCTCTTACAGCATAAAACCATCCAGAGGCTTATGGTGAGGGGTCAGAATGGGAAGAGGGTAAGGGAACTCCTGGGGGAGAAAGAGATGGGAGACAGGACTTATATGTCTACATGATATTGCTCAGCTGCAAGGCAGGGAGTCTGTGTCAGAAAGCTCTGAATGGGTGGGAGTGGTTTGGAGTCTTATAACCATAACACTATCTTATCAATGGCCACCAATGCTGGGTAAGTTACGCAAAGCAGGCCGACTCTCAATGGCTAAAAATCTGCTTATTTGGGTTATTTTTTTAAACATTGGGTGTGTAAAAATTTGAGTTTGGTACCTGCAGGCATTTGAGCTAATGGGTCTCAATCTGCAGTGAAGAAATAAACAGCCTAAGGACCAATACATAGAGGTCGTCTTTGGCTCTATTTATACAACAGATTCATAAAGAACTCCGAGTGTCAAGTGCTGAGACTATGTTCCTAGACAAGGAGCACTGGAAAGATCTTCTGTTCCTTTTGTTATGCAAATTTTAAGGACAAAGAGAGGGGCAGGATTTGGAGAAGGCTGGGGCTGACATATTGGTACTTACTGAATCTTGGTGAAATGATCCTTTTCTGAATATCGTTTGGGCACGATTCCTATGACTCTCACGCTGTTGTCAACATTGGGCAACTAATAATATGCTCTAAAATTTTCCTGAGTAAAATAGTCATGCCACGTTTACTTGATTCCAAAGGGCTATAGACACTAAAAGTGTCCAGGGAGCAGTAATGCACAATAAATACTAAGTGACCTTAACAGCTTGGTCTCATGTACCATTTCAGTTAAGTTTCCCATCACTGCACATCAAGCGACTTGCCTAACAGTCTCAAAACAACCCAGATGGATTTATTTGTCATTGTTATTTTGTTTTGCTTTTGTTTTAAACAATTTTTGAGTTAACAGTCTATCAGTGCTGTCTTTCAGACACCCTTACATGTCTTTCTTGCTAAACTCTTGCTAGTGAATCAGGGCAAACTTATTAGTTATCTCCTCATAAAGTTTTCTCTGAATGTCCCAGGCAAAATGAATAAATGAATCCTCTATATTTTCATAACGTTTTGCTTGTAATATTTTTATAGAACTTCCCTGCTTGATATTATAATCAGTTTGTTATTTTCTTGTGTTGTAGACTCCCCTCATTTCATTCTTTCAAGAGCATGCCTCTCATAATGTTGAATCTCCATCATCCAGCATAGCGTCTGACACATAAAGGTTTAAGGTTTGCCAGTAAGTGTGTTGGTTTTTAGTAACATTGTAAAATGTTTATTTGTCCTAATGAAATATGACTATGTAGTAAGTTGTACTCAAGGAGAAATTTATAAGTGATTAAGTAATAATAATAATAATTGCTATTATTTTATAAAAAGAATATATGTTCAAATAGCAAGACAAGTTAAAACAAATCCTTATAAGTGTCATGAATGAATTTCAAAATATATAAAGAGTGCGAGAATATTTCAACAATGTCTGTAACTCACCTTTGCATCTCTGGGGAAGCTAGAATTAATTGCCCAGAAAGTTCTGTCCCACAATTTAGTGGGAGAGCTTCTTTTTGGATGGCAGCAATAATTCTCCAAGTCATGAAAAACCTATGTCATTGGAATTTGCCCTTGAGAGAAATCTGACAATTGTCAGAGTAATGGAAAAAGTCACTCGGGGCGTATCTGCTCTAGCATGTTACAGACGTGAGTGCACTAACTTTACCTGGACACACTCCTTCTAGATTTTCTTTTAATTCATGCCATCTGTTGGTCTGGATCCTGTGCTGATTTGTGCATCTTTTTGGAAGGCAGAAGCAGAACACCTGCCTTCACAGATGTTTTAAGACTCAACCAGATGCCCAGATGTAAACTGATGAAAAGAAAATTGGCTAAGTTTTGGGTGAATAAAAAATATTAAATGCAACTAAAAATTTCCATCCATATATATGATAATCAGGAAATGGCTCATTAAAGGTCTGCAGACCTAATTTAATTTTTAGGCTAGTTACAATTATCTAGCTTCTTTTTTTTGCTATCTAGACTAAATTTCCAGATTATATTTCCCCACTCTTGATGGCATACATAGAGCTTAAATCTTGGAGCAGAGTCTCACTTGATAATGTATTTACTTTTATATAAATAGCATTTTTGAATAGTTTCTTTATATGATATGCATGGTTATAGATCTGCCTGGGGAAATACATGGTACAATATGTATAATTCATCACTTCTGGATCCTGACAGACATGGCTAATCAATCACAGCACTCTGGGCAGTCATAATCAATTTATCATAATGTACGCACTTACTTAAAACTAATTGTTTTCATATATATATATATATATATATATATATGTGAAAAATGTATCAGGGTAAACTTATTAGTTACCTCCTCGTAAAGTTTTCTCTGAATGAATGCATCTTCTATATTTCTTATATATATAATATCAAGCAAATTAGGAAGATATTGACACTCACTCTCTCATTCTTCTCATCTCCATTCAGTTGTCACCTATTGAGAGATTTTCTTTGGTGAAACTATAAAGTAATCTCACTCCCCAGGAATTATCTAATATATCATCCATTCACATGCCATTTATCACAATTTGAAATTATTATGTTTATTTTTGTCTTCTTGCTTTATTTTCCATATACTCCATGAAAATTAAGAGGGTCAGATCTTGTCCATCTTGATCACCTCAGTATTCCCAGTATTGAGAAAAATGCCTGATAACTGGTAGGCACTCAGTGAATGTTTGTTCAATGTATGGAAAATATATTGTAAGATAAGGCCCAAGAGTAGGAACAAAAATAAGACATGTCTGATTTACATCCAAAGGTTCTTTTTCTCTAGAGAAAGCTCTTTTCAAAGTGAGTATAATGTGATCTATGTATGCAATTTTAGATTTTTAGTAGCCCCATCAAAAAATTAAAAAGAACCAGGTGAAATTAATTTTAGTGATTTATTTTATCTAGCCCAATATATCCAAAATATTAACAATTTAATATGCAATTAGTGTAAAATAATTAATGAGACATTTTACATATATTTTTGTACTAGGTTATTGAAATTGGTGTGTATTTTATACTCACAGCACATTTCAGTTTGGACTAGCCACATTTCAAATGCTTTGCAACCATACGGTTAATGGCTGCCATATTGGACAGTGTGGATCTAGAATATAGAATCTTCGTGGGATTTGGGTGAAAAATAAGACCAAATGGTAGAGGTGTTGGTTATGATTTGGAAAGTCTAGAATGGCAGAGTGAGACATTTGAAACAAGTAGACAAATGATATTTCTAACACAGAGAATGAGAGGATTGGCACTGTGCTTAATGAAAAGCAATGTAATGCATGGTAAAGAAAGGAGATAGTAAGAAAAATTTGGAGGTTAGATGCCATGAAACAAGTGAGAAATAACAAATATTTGAATTAAGGCAGTGACATAGACTGAGAAAGATGAGGCAGATAAATCAGACTAGATAAATATCTCAAGTAGGCATCTATTCAATATAATGTCACAAAATCTTTATGATTATATCTATTTTGTACCAATAAATATTTCTATGTTTCATTTAGAGTGATTTGCTGTGATAATAACAGTTAAGAATTATGAATCTTTTCACTCATAAGAGAAGTCTTCTTGCACCTTTAAATTACACTCAACTGACAGCAAACCTGCTGAAAAGCAAATTGATGGATGAAATATGAACATAACACTGTAAAAAACTGCACCTTATTATATCAAACTTAGCTGGAAGCTCAAAGTAGAAGTGCTTTTTGAGGCTACATCTTTATGTTCAACAGAAGATAGGAGAGACTGTGTATAAATAGTGATTGCCAACCAAATACTACCCCATCATCTCTGCTCCTGTGAAGCCAACAAACACATAAAATCTGCCTCAGACATTGTTTCCTCTGTGAATATATAACATTTTCTGTGGACTCATAATATACCAGGCATTGTATTAGCACATTGTCTCACAGAAATTTCAACTACCCTCCAGCTCATCACTTTCTCCTTCAAAAAAAAAAAAAATCTTAAGGGATTTTTCAGTTCTTCATTCAATCTATCCCTGTTTCCTAAAAAAAAAAAAAAAAAAAAAAAGTTAATGTATGCAAAAGGCTTAATATAAACCAATCTATGTGTAAACCACTTAATTGTTTTATTTATTCTTTGCAACACCCTTGCAAAGTAAGCACTGTTGCTCACATTTTCCAAAGAGAAAATTGGGGCTTCGAGATGTTAATTAGCTTCCCAAAGTCAGAACAAATAAAGTAGAGAAGGGATAGGAACATCACTGATCTGGCATTTGTAAAACAATCAGATCAAATATTCTTTACCACTATACCAGTTATACTCCTATTATTATTCTAACTTAGTATGACCATCTTAAGGGCAATGCCCAGGAGAGTTTCAAGAAGGAGGTTGTCAGTAACATCAAATCCTACTGAGAAATTAAAGAAAATGAGGACTGAGGACATTTATTTAATTGTGTTTTCTGAAGAAGTCAACTTTATTCTGTAACTTACAAGGCAGTATCTGGATGAGGAATGGGGAAGAAGGGAGATGGTCAATCATTGCAAAACAGATGGTGATTGAATAAGAAGTAATACATTCTCACTGAGAACTTCTAAAATCTCTTCCTCCATCTCTGTTCAACTACATAATTTGACTCTCTGGGAAGTCGCTGGAGGTAGTGGTGGCAATACGATTATGTTATAATTACTATCCAGCTTGAGCCTGATCTACTGGATAGTCATAGACTCTCAGGGTCAAAAGTGATTTTACAAGCATTTAATTCAGCATTCTACTGTAAACCTTCCATTTTCTTTGGTATCGTGGGAAACAGCATGGTAATTGGTATCCTGGGTTTCAGTGCTGGTTCCTCCATTTTTTAATTTCTTTCATTGTTAAATTGATGTAAAAATCTTTTAGCTGTTAAAATGGATATGATGTAACTTTTAGTACTGCCCTGAGATTAGAACAGAGACATTATACATATACGTATTTATATATAGGAACAGTTATCTATTATATGTTTTAAATAATATGTAATGTTTTGCCAATATAGTATATACTTTCTTTTTCCTTTTCCCTAAAGAATACCTAATAACAGCTCATCCATGAAACAACTGTTTGGTTTTCTGACATCATAGTTGTTAATACTAGCTCTCAGAGTTGCTAGAAATAGTTTTGAAAAAATTTCCTTATAAGATAGAAACAGCTACTCCATGAGTTCTACCTGTTGATATCAAGCAAATGTCCCTTCTGTAGAACACAGATGGTCTCAATAGCACCAAAGACGTGTCAAAGTTGAATCTTTTATGTCCTCCATTCACTCCTAATTCAAAGCCTTTTCTGTTCTAAACCATTCAGGGTAATTTCTATTATTAGTTCAGCAGTTGCTCTCAATTTCAGATTCATTTGTATTCAAATCATTTCTTACTGGCCATTTATTTTCAGTTTGCCAGAATCTTGAGTAAAAATTGAGCTGACTCATTCTTAGGAGTAGTTTGGGATTATCATCTCCTTCACTGTAGGTACTCGGCTTCAATTGAAGCAAAAATAAATAAATAAATAAGTGCAGTGCAGTGTATAACAGACAACTAAAGAATCAGAGTTGACTAGATCAACAAAAAATTTTGAGCTTTGGGGTATACATCCCTGTTGAGTAAGCACCAACTCTCTGAATAATGCTAGACATTAACATTTACCCCAGATTGATGTAGATTGATGAATTTATGTAAATGAGGGAGTATTATTTCTATAACAAGAAGAATATAATCACAATGGTCTACTCACATATCTAAGTCTTTGTATATTAGTTACTATATTATCGAGAGCCTTCCTCATGCCACCACCCAGACCCATGGGAGCTTGAATCACTGTGGCTCCCTCACTCACTGGTTTACCAAATCTCCCTTAGCTCCAGTTACTTCATTGCACAAAGTGCTAATTATGGTATGCATCTCACAGACTTACTGTAAGATTCAAAAGGAGTCCATGTACAGCTTTGTAGGACTGTGATTTGCCAAATAATCATAAATGCTATCTGTTATTATTTGATATGCTTTTGAATTATATAATATTATGTTTGCTATGCAGAAGGTTAGAAGATATAGCACAAAATTTAGGGGGTGCAGTATAAGAAAGGGCAGTCATCATGAATGCAGAGGATTCTGTCGATGCCACTTCTGCCACTCAAATTATGCATTTTAATTTTTTCCTACAAGTCTAAATAAAGTTGACATTTAGAAAAGTCACAGTGACTTGACACACTGATTTAGATCAACACTAAATAAGGTTTGGTATTGGCAGAGACATTTTAGCCATTAGGAATAGTCTGACTATGTAAAAAGGGCCTGTCTCCATGAGTGAGGATTTACTTATATGAAACTCAGCTAGGGAGCAGATAGAAGCCGATATGTGCAACAAAGACAGGGAAATTAGCAAATGTAGACATCACTCTTCTTGTTCTTCCATAGCCAAAGCTAATAAATGTGTATTTACATAAATTAATCAGAGCTATTATCTATCACATGCTGGATGGGTCATCTTATGTGAATGGTGACACTTGTGAAATTCAAAAACGCTAATCACAGTTATCTGCAAGACATTCACATGAAAATCAATTAACCTTTGCACTACAAGACATTATGAATTAACACATTATTCTTGCCTTACAATCAATTTATTTTCAAACCATATATAAAATGATTTCAACATGCAATGAAAGCAACCACAACCATTAGAAGAAGTTTGGGAGTTGTGTCTGGAAGCCCCGAAGACACGATTATGATGATGATGAGATAGCAACATCGTTATGTTCTTAATCATTATCTGTGTCTTCCTAACTTGAGTTTACACAGATTTATGCTCAGTTTACCTACAAAATGGAAAAAGACACAAAACTGTGTGTGCTATGATTTACGACTTTTAGTCTGCCCCAGCGTGAATTCATATCCTTACATTTGAAACTGGAAAGATTAGTAATATTTCTCAAAGTATGGTGAATAGTGCAAAAGGAGATTTTCAAAGTTGTATTTTAGTTGCTCTTCTCAGCACAATAAATATTTTTAATCCAACTTCTGAAGACTTATATATTATATATAAGTATATATTATATATTATACTCTTTCCATTTTAAAGTTCTTTGGAAATGCCTTTATCAACTCTGGAATGAAGATGATAAGGTATACTCTCTCTCTCTCTCTCTCTCTCTCTGTCTCTCTCTCTCCTAGACAACGGCTATTCTTTCCTGGTGCAATTTCTGTTTGGCAAAAAATTTAGAGACATTTCCAAAGTCAAGAAAGAATGAGGGGAGTGGGGGATTACAAAGTTATGAAATGCAAGTTGTCTTGTTAAAGCATAAAATGATTGCAGCAAATGCCACTCCAGGGGACAGCGCCTTGCCAGGGATTTTTGCTAATGGAAACATCCGACTGGCTCCAAGGAGAATGTTGCTTCATGATTACTAGGGCAATGCCATTATTCAAAATCTCAAGTTTGATTTTAACACTAAGAACGTAGTCTTAATGCCCAGTGATGCTGAGTTCTCTCGGGCAATGAACAACTCTTAAAAGAGTCAGGAGTATCAGTCAGAAGGGTCCTCAGCCTTAAAGTCTAGACGCCAGAATGTAAGTCTTCATTTTTTCATGAACTTGAACAAGTGATTAAACTTTTCTGAGCTTTTTAGGATTTTGGAGTTCTCTCCTACTGACCCAACTAGATTTCCTAGTAACCATTTATTCAACAAATATTTATTTGTTGCTTGATTTATTGATTGATTCATTCAGCAAATATTTGTGTAGTGACTTCCATTAGATTAATAAATGCATGACAGCCCTACAAAAATTTTACTGCTGACTACGAGCTTTAGTTTAAATGACGAGTCATAAAGTTTGCTTCTATACACTGCCATGTAACTCTTTATTTTAACCCTAGATTAGAGTATATACTCTAGAATTCAAGTAGAAAGACATTTTGCCTTTTGCCGAGATTATAGATTTATAGTCCTTTAGAGTAGTGAGACTCTTTCTAATAGTTCATAGATTTTTTTTCCCCTTTTAATAACATATTTTCATGTTACTGATTTTATGGTATTTGTTAGCACCTTTTGTCATGCTTTCTATTGAAAGCATCTTATATTATCTCTCTGACATCCTGATATCCATTAATTTCTCAACACTTCCTCCAATCTACTAAGTGCAAAGTGCTGGGAAGCATCATGATATATCTATTAGCTCTCATTCTCCAAACAAGGACTGAGCACCTAGTACATTTTATTCTGTCCCTGGAGATATAAAGGATAATGAAACAAGATCCGTATATTTAATATCTCACAATTTAAAAAAAAGGAGCTAAGATGTTAAGGCAACTACCACTAACACAGGAAGAATGTTATGTTGATATCAAAGGGGGAAGCTCAAAGAATAAAGATAATTCTTTCAAAATGAAAATAAATTGCTCCTAAAATTATTTGTGTATTTATTTGACATGCCTTATACATTTTAGTCAAATATAGCCTGTCTAAATAATTGAAAGTTTATGTAACAACACCAACAAAAAATTACAGTATTCATCTGTCTTTCTAAATAGGTAACCAGCCAAGAATAGTCTAATAATAATGTATTCTAAGGTGAATAATAGATACTCAGTGTCAGTTTATAAAATCAGAGAGATGGGCGTATTCACTGCCAGTTTAGAACAAATATAGCTTTGTCTCTCATTTACTACAGTATGACAACCTCAAAGTTATTCTAGGTTCCTTTTTTTTTTTTTTTTAAATCAGGGCTAGAACAAACTACTTGTAGACCTAAGGGAAAGGAAATTTTATTGGAAAATTTTAGGGAAAGTTTATTTTTTCTATTTGCTGGGCATTGAGGAAATTTGTAAACTTAGCCCCAGTGCTTCCCAAATGTATCTGCAGATTCTAGGCTCTTGTTTATTTATTTTAAAATATTTCAATAATAATTCCTAACATTTGTTGAACACTCACCACATGCAGAGCTTTCTTCTAAGTGTTTCTGAGGCTCCATCTCATTTAATCCTGACAATCATCACATGAGACATTTTTCTCAGACGAGAAATCTGTCATAGGAAGGTTAAGTAGCCTCCGTGAACCAGAGCCTAAGTAAATTTCACAGTCTGAGACCTTTCTTCCCTGGTAGATGAGCCACAAGATAATAAGTCATGGAGGAGTTACAAGTCCAAGTTGTTAACCAACTGAAGCTGTTGTGCTTGTGAAATTTGACCCAACTACTTTGTAGCCAGATCAGCGTATTTCACAGTCACTTCTCTTTTGCTTTCTCAGCAGAATTCCACACATGGCTCTGCATAATGTTAAGTTACACATGGAAACTTGGTTTAATCGCAACTGAAGTGGTCCTTTTCCCCCCTCAGTGTTATTGCTACCTCAGGAAGAAGCGACTTTCTGTGAACTGTAATGCACAGCTTACATTACTATATTGTAGTTGGATGTTACAAAGTTCCTAAGAAATTGAGCATCCGTCTTGATCTTGGACTTGGTACTGGGGGAGTGGACAGAGGAGACTCTAAAACGATTGAACTAGTAGCAGAACGAGGCTCAGAGAAAAATATGTCCAAACAACCCATCCCTCCTTGATTGAACTATATCATATAATATTGTATATTTTATTACATCATTCTATTTAAAATCAAAAGAGCCATTATCATCTGTATTATTTTTAGAGTAACTTTATAACGAAGTTGGCATGTCATCATATTTAATATTTCTCAGAAATGTGCTTGGTAAGACAATGGCTGCCTCTATGGAAATCATCTTGTTTATTTTTAAAATTTGGTGCCAGGTAATTTCACATTAGTACTCAATACTATTCTGAGACTGGGAAAACTATTAAACCATTATTTGGAGGCTTAATTGAGGATCTGAGTACCTAAAAACTTTTGAATATACATAATCTACTTAAGAAAGCACAATGACAGGTATTCCTCTGAAACCATTTTTTTAAATGGTTGAAATTACTTAAAAATTTGGAGATGATAAGTTTAAGAACGTGGCCTGAATGTGAATATCTCTAACACTATAAATTAAACTGTGAGTCCAAATAAATTAATTAGTATTTAAACTTAATATATCCCTTTTCCATTTTAAAAATGTCATGTATAAACTATCATCCAAAGCCCCCCAACAAAGAGTAGACCAACGAACCGAGGGAGTTATCATCTACTTATTTAACTATATACATTATAATTCCATATGTGAAAATCTATTTCTGAAAATATATAGCCATCTTTATCATTTTTATCATTCTACAGCTGTTCATAGTTGGTTGAGACATTCAAGTGGTTTTCACTTTGGTAATTGTACTCCTCGGTTTTCACTAGGAAAAAGGTTATGTTGTTAAAAAGTAATTATTCATCGAGTAGATAGGAAGCCAAATAAGCTGTAAGATACTTGGATAAATTTTTCCACTCAAATGTAAAACTCTCTGTCTAACTCCCTGAACTGGGGGAAGGAAGAAAAGGATTGTAAACTTAGAGTAGATAATAAGGTCAAGCGCATGGGTGTATAACATTGTGTCCTATATGGTGGACAGTGCTGTCTCCTCTTGGAAACCTCCCATGCAGAACAATATATTCTATCACGTCCCTCCTTCTATATCATTGTGGTCTCAGATATTTGCCAGAGAGGTGTCCTCACTTGGTTTATCTTATCTTATCATCTTTTATTATCTGTTTAGTCTAGGTTCTGCATTAGCTCTGGCTACCACTGGTTTACTTCACAGATGAGCATGGATTCATCATCAACATAAGCGATTGCCTTATATAGCCAGGAGATGTTTAGGTTTTATATTGATTATTGCCAATGGTCATTTAGCCATGACAGCCCATTGGGCTATGGGTTTTCAATTTCCCTCTTTGAATGTGCATGTGTCAGTGTATGTAGACATAGACACACATACTTGAACTTACATAATCTGTGTTAAGTATATCTTTCCAGCTTTCAGCAAATATGTTTGAGTTGGGAGCTTTGATGTAAAAGAATGAGTCAGTCATACTCATTAGTTCTGGGTACATGATTGTCTGGGCAAGTCCCCATATCTGGTTTGATCGATTTGCTTTTCTGCTCTTTCTCCACTCACACCCTCCTTCTTTTCTATTGACAGTGATTCTAAAATTTTGGTGTGTATCTTTTTTTTAATGTATACTTGTTAAAGTTATTTACATACATTTTAAATTTGCATAGATAGTATTGTACTATAGATCTTACTTTTTGAAACTTTTTTCTTGCTGAGTATTATGATTTTAATATCTATGTTGCTTTGTGAACATCTAGTATATTTCTCTCATCTGCCTTTTTGTTTAAGAATAGCTACCCCGATAGTTACTAATCCTGTTGCACATCGAAATTTATGGAAATGTTCACTTGTTTGTTTTTGTTTTGTTTTAATACATATATGCCAGATACCTACGCTAGAAAATTCTCATCTGGGGGTCTAAAATAGCAACAAGTTTTAAGCCTTTGTATTATTTTGGCGCAGTCAAGATTGAGAACCAACAGTAGACTCTAATTATACATAATTCCTTATATCTCAATCTATACTCTGTTATAATCCCTCAGCAATTTAATTTAACTTGCTTTCCTGAATATTATTAGAATCCAACCAATGTTAATTATTTTCTCAATAATAGATTTGAACCCTCTGCAGGATCTGATATTAATCACTGCCTCTTCTCACTTAAAACTCTATCTTATTCACTTCTTTCCTCCCCACAATGCCTGAGAAACAGACTTGGGTGCGAGTAGTTTTCTTGGAATGTTATCTCAGGAAGAAGAGTGAAGGAACAGAGAGACTGATCCATGGAAAGAGGACAGCCAGTAAACGATGCGTTATTGAACAATTTATCACCAAGAAACCTGGGACTCAATCCTTGTGTTGACTCACTATGGAACAATGTAGAATGTCACACAAAAATATTCCTTCAAATGATCAGAATATGGGGCATTTATCCAATAACTCCTGTAGCTTATTGGTCAAGTGTTACCCCTAAGAACTTAAGTGAGCTCCCCTCCTCCCACACTGTGAGACTGTGCCTGTGCCACCAAAGCAGTCACTTGACTGAGAGAGCCTAAGAGCTGCCATGGGGTATCTTGAGATGGGATGCTAGAAGTTTGCAAAATGCTGGCCACAACAGTTGTGCTGAAACTAGATGGGCCAAGGAATGTGTTGTGGATCTCAAGAAGTGTCAGCTTCACGTGACTTTCCCCTCTCCCTGTCCTACTCTTCTGTATTCTTTCTTTTCTTCCTATCTGAACATAAGAATATGATCCAGGGACTGTGTAAAGATCAAATAATAGGGCAAGATACAATCATTTGCCAATAATGAGCTTATGATTTAATGGGAAAGGCAGATCATTTCAATCCAGATTGATAGTGGAGGAGACATGCAAACAGGACAGTTGAGAATGTTGTCCCTGAATCACCTTGGGAGAGTCATAGAAGGTTCCTTGGAAGGGCTTACCTGTGAGATGCATCTTAAATGATGCTTACAAGAAAGTCTATGACAAAAAACAAGCTTTTTCATTATCGTGCGCTTACTCTTTCCTTTTCATATGCCTGAAAAAATAAATTATTCTATTTTTAACTTTCTCTCTTGACACTTTTCTTCATTGTCATTCTGTACAATTTACCTTTTTTAATTTGAGTAATTATTTGATTAGTGTTTGGCTCCTACAATGAACTAGAGACCACTAGAACAGAGATCATATCTGTTTTCACTTATCATCCTTAACTCTCAAGCCCTAACACAATGCCTGACACACAGATGAATAAACAAAGAAACAAAAGATGAAATGAAAGAGCTAACAATTCACTGCTTTAGTCTTCCCTTTACTGTAAACTTGTTTTATGGCCTTGGGGAGGTCATTAGTCTGTATGGGCCTCAGTTTTCACAGTTGGTCATTAGACTTAATGATCTAAAAGGGATCTTCTAACTCAATCTTCTATGATTCTAAATACTGTGAAGGCAACTTGGGCATTTTTACATTTCAATAATTTGATGATAGCCATTCTTTGTTGAGACATTTGCCTTGGAAAAGAAGTTACCATCTTATGTTTACATGACCAAAGTGTATACTTCCTGTGACTATAACTCACTTCTACACATTTCTTCTTCTCCTACCCTCCATGTATTTGCTGTTAGTGCCATCAACTGGATTCTGACCCATAGCGACCATGTGTACAGCAGAGCGGAAACCTGCCCCAACTTTTTGCCCCATCCTTTCATCTTCTGACGCTATATCAGACAATGCTCTGCTGCTATTCATAGGGTTTTCATGGCCAACTTTCTGGGAAGTGGGTGGCCAGGTCCTTCTCCTTAGTCTGTCCTAGTCTAGAAGCTCCGCTGAAACCTGTCCACCATGCTGGTACTTGAAATACCGGTGGCATAGGTTTCAGCATCACAGCAACATGCAGGCACCACAGGATGACAACCCACAGACGGGTGCTGTGGTTCCCTGACCAGGAAACAAACCTGGGACACGGTGGCAAGAGCACCAAATCTTAATCACTGGAGCACCAGGGCTGCCTACCCTCCCCATATGCTATAGTTTTATACAAGCTTCCTCTAGAAAGAGAAGCTTTTTATTATTTGAAAGTCAAATAACATAAATAGGAGCACACTTCCATTTACAAAAATCTTCTCACTCCTATGGTCCCAAACGTCCACCAAGTGGACGTGTGATCAGAGTATATTTAGAGCCAATACATCTTATGCTCTTTATAAGAATCGTAAACCAGATAATGCCAGGGTTGAGATGCAGTGTCTTGTCAAGTCCTCATCATCTGGCAGAGCCACGGAGCTCCAGATCAGTCACCGAGTCACACGTCCTCTAGAAAAGTTAGGGGAAAAGCAGAGACCTGATAAATTCACTGCAAAACATGATAGCCATGTACTATCAGGGAATGTTTTCTAAAGTAGAATCTTCGGCAGTCGAAAGTCACAGGATGTTGGTCTGAAGAGTATTATTTCATGAATTCAGGCCTCTGGCTCCCCTACTGTATATCCATTCACATAGAAGAGAGGTCCCACATCCGTACTGAAGGTGCATTGTCATATACAGATGTACTAGTGTGCATCCACAACTACAGGAGAGAAAATACACTCTGACAAAAACTGTCTAGTGAGCTAAACATTTTCTTCAAACTTTCTGAGTTGTCAGCAGAACACAATGTCCCATGCTGAAAATTATGTCAGCCTTTCCCCCCAGAAATCACTCCATAAAAATTTAACTCTGTACCATTTCAAATTCATCTGAGGAAAAGAGAGATAAAGTACCCTTAAATCAAAGAGATTTATGTATTCCAATAAAGCGGCAAGATTTTGTTTTGATAGCAATAATGCAAGATCCAACAAATTAAATGCTCTTGAGGAATGATTATGGCTACAGGAGTTATTTTCTTTTTATCAGGATTGAATAGCTGTGTAACTTGTCTCTTACACTTGTACAGATCACTGTGGTATTGATAAGTGGCTTATGAGAAATGGTGTTGAATTGGAAGGAAAGTATAATTTACTTTTAATTTGATTTCATTTAGTAAATCTGACTTTACAGCTTGAGTTGTAGTTATTTATTATTTACCAGCCATGATACAAAGTAACCTGCCACCAGGGACATCCATTATGCCCCTCCTGAAGATTTCTGTCATTGGAAGGAATGGTAAACACTCCGCCGGGGTGTCAGTGATGAGTAAATTTGAAATTGCCTCTGACCTCTGAGGCAGTTTCTGCTTCTGCTCACTTCTGCTGCCAGAGGGTCCTTCTCTGACTTGGCATTCACTAAAGAGCCACAGAGGCAGAATAGACTGATCAAGTGATCCAGAGGCCAGTCAAGATAAATTAGATGCTTAATTTATACACCAGGCGTTGCAGACAGACTAATTACACAATGACAGTTTGATAAAGTAATGTAAGATTCTGCTCATATTAGGCAGAGCCTGCTTTCATGAAATTATTGCTGATATATGTGCTCTGGGCTTTGAGATTTTGCATGCACAATTGTGCAGTGAGCACTATAAAACATAGTCCATAAAAGTATTAAAACTGGGTGCTATCTGCCAACCTTCTCTGCTTTTATGCTGTCCAATACAAGACTATTTCCCTTTGCATTGTCTTTTTTTTTTTTTTTTTTTGCACTCTCTGAGATGGATACAAAATAGTTAAACAGGAAACCCAAAGATGTGATAGCTGAAAAAGATGCTGAGAAAGAAGAAAAAACGATATTCATAGAATCAATCACTAAAACATGGGGGAGAATGGGCCTTTTGGAAAATGATGGTGGACCTAAAGTCTCTCGTCTTATCTCTTAAGATTTCAGGGACTATACTAGTGCTCAGAGAAACAGAACAGAAAATAAGTGCTGAAACAGTGATAAAGAGAAGTTTTTAGGGCTACTGATGTTATATTGTGAAAGCACAGGACGAAGAATGACAAACTTTATATTCCAGAACTTTATGTTTGTGTACAGTGGCTAATGGAGGCAGCCAATACGTCACGTTCTTTGAATAGCTTTAAGCATGGTAATTGAAATATAAGCTTAACTTAGTTGCCTAAGGGGAGACTGAGAATTAACTGCAGTTAGTATAAATACTACCTTAAAGAAAAGGCCATTTTAAAATCAAAAGTGTGAGACATGGGATAATTTGGAGAGAGAAAAGTATCAAGTTATTAAAGGAGAAGTTTTAGAACAGAAACAATTTTCATAATCACAAGTGGGTAATGTTTTTGAAAGTCCCCTAATATGAGGAGTTATCATCAGAATCGCACTGGGTGTTAGTGTTAACTTGGAGCGTGAAAGAAATGTCCTATTTCTAGAGAAGAATATTTAAATGAACAAACAAGAAGTATCGAAAAGGTCATTGTAGTCAATGCATGCACGAGGACACAGAATTTCTAGATAAGATAAGCACTGCCTATAACACACAGCGAAGTAGACCTGAATATATTTCCTCAGATCGTTGTAGAGGTTTTACTTTCAGGACAGTGGCTACTTCTGGGTAAACGGTACCTGAAGTCTGGTGTCTGTGTCATTGTAGCATTCTCTACTTTTCTTAGTTTTCAAGAGACACTGTCACAACTAGCTGAACCTCTTAAGGTCAGAACCTTGTTCAAGCGTTTTGACTCTGTGTTGAAGGCTGCCTTGGAGCTTCATGCGAGTCTTGACATTAAAAGCTCTCAAAGCAGCTTTCTCTAGAAAAATTT
This sequence comes from Tapirus indicus, assembly GCA_031878705.1. NCBI lineage: Eukaryota > Metazoa > Chordata > Mammalia > Perissodactyla > Tapiridae > Tapirus > Tapirus indicus. The sequence continues at coordinate 21,284,312 of CM062927.1, read as the reverse complement.
CCCAATTAACAATTTCCAGTTTCTCAGGGGAGGGTGCATCAAGTTCCTGAACATTTAAATTAAGCTCTGAAAACTTCCTGCTCACCCCGTAATTTAGCCTTTTTATGATGCTGGAGTATCTGATGTCTCCTCCTTGCTATGTAGACTGATCAAGAAAAAAAAATATTATGGCCACAGACAAGTGATTTTATGTCCCAGGACTCTGTGACACTTGCTTTAGCAAGAGTTTCCTTGACAACTTAGTTATATGTTCAACTCTCTCCTTCCTTTATGACTTGCCCTATATCAGCAGGAACCTGCTTTAACAACAACAGCAGCAACAAAATCTTAAATTTTAATTCCTTTCTGAGTCATGGATCACTGATCACAAGTGCATGCTGGAGACAATGTAGCAGCCTCAACAAAAATAAAAGGTCTATAGGTTCTGGAGTCAGACTTCTTTGGTTCAAATCCCAGTATTGTCTTTTGTCACAATACAATTTTAGGCATGTTATTTTAAAAGCATCAGATTTTCATTTTGTTAAAGTATTTGCTTGTTTAGTAAAATGGCAATAATAATACTTACATCATTGGACTATAAGAGGAATTAAGTGACATAATGTGTGCAAAACACTTATCAGCATGCTTGATGCATAACTGCAATTCAGCAAAATTTGCAGCTACTATATACTTCTCACCAAAACCGATTTTTTTTTTCCAGGAACATATCTGGTTAATATTTCAAGTGAAACAGAGAGTGGATTCTCTATAATCTCAATTGTGCAGTGTTCTCGGTTACACAAAAACTTTCCATTTTTGTTTACCAGATAGACAGATGGAGATGGCATCTATGAGATCTTTTTCCTTGCAATTGACACAGTCTTTATCTCAGTAATATAATCTTCTGTCTGTATGTCCAAGACATTCTCTCCATCCATGTAAAACTCACGTGAGCCACCTACACTACTCAGTCTTCGCTTTTTTATCTGTGTAAAGCAGGTGATGGAAAGATTTGTCCTCCAACATTACTATACTATGACTTCCAGTTACCAGGTTTATGAAAACCTCAGTTTTTTAATCTGCAAAATTAACTTTAATAAAATGTTTTATCCATTACTAAAGTATCTTCATCCTTGATGTATTTCCAAGTGGAATTTCTAGCCTAATAAAGTAGAAATGACTAATTCCTCTGATACAAAAAAGCAATCAGTAGATTAAATATTCTTCTGCCTGTATTCCAAATCTAAAATTGCTTGTTGGAAGTAAGAGTTGAATGGACTGTTTGATTACAATCTTTAGTAAATTTATTCATTTATTCAAAACTTATTTGAGTGCTTATTATGTGCCAGATACTATGCTAACTGTTAAAGAAAAATATATGTATATATATTTGCTTTATAGTTCATAAAGTGCTTTTGATTGAGATGATCCTATTTAACATTTACAATAATCCAGTAAGGACCTTGGATGATCCTTTAAGATCCATTTTAAGATAAAGAAGCTGATTATAGGAGAGGTCAAGTGATTTTTCGCATCATTCTATAATTAAATAACAGACAGAACTTGGATGTAATCTGTTAAAATGTTATGTTATTTCTAATAAAGCTACACTTTAGGGTTTTTTTTATTTGTTTTACCACACATAGTTGGAAAAAAAGCCTAGTTCAGTACATATCTTTCTCAAAACATAAACCTTAAGGTAAATAACATCACCTGCCATTGTCTGTGTCAGCCTTAGGTACACTGTATTTCTGAAGGATGAGTTGATACCTAGAAAATCAATATATTATGCAGAATTGGAGGTCCTAGGAAGATCTCTTTGGTTTCTTTTAGCTAATATATAATGATTTCAGGTTGTCTGATTAATGAGGCATAGAATGCAATGTTTCTCTTTAAATGGTGCAATTTCAACTCTCAGCCTAGAACTTTATCAGAAATGCAGATTTAAACAAACAGCCACCTATGCATCTGCTCAGTCCAATGGCCTCTGTGAGTGCTTGTGCTTTCTTTCTTTTGGCAAACCTGAGGCTTTGAGAGAGAGAAAAAATGGACAAGGTCACATATTAGTAAATGATGGGGCTGTGACTCAAATCCACGTCTTCCTGGCTTCTTCACTGTCAAACCTCCCCCTACAGAGTCTGAGTCTCCTGATTGATTGTCATCTCATTACGGGGCGGGGCGGGGGGGGGACTCTTCATCTCCACAGCCTCAGTGCAGGGGAATTAGGAGCGCTCAGTAAATGGGTGTTGAATTGTCTGTGTGGATGAAGTTTTCTTTCTAGCACCAAATATCTGCCTTTGCACTGTAAGTGCTCCGTTACATGGGGCTTGAGGTTTTGAACTGGACAAGCCAGTGACTGCTTATGCTTCTTAAGCCTTCTTCTGCTACACTGGATTAACTTTAAAAGCCTATTTATAAGAGCCTAACCCAGGGAGGGAGTGTTTCCTGCTGAAAACCTTCTCAGTGAACTCATGGCATCTAATGGGGCCTATTCACTTTTCTGGTATGCCTGCACCCACGTGCACATATGCATGGCTAATGGGCACTTTTGTTTTTAATATTGTAAACCGAAATTTGTCCCTTAAAATTTCCTTTCTTTTTCCTATATCTTGTGTTGGAAGAAACATGTAGTTTAATCATTACAATACATGTATCTTCTATATTACAATGTTTTCCAGTTATAGCCACCTAAATATAAGGCCATAGAGGTAAGTTTTCTTCTAAAAATAACTTCCTCCTATCCCCACGAGCACAACTAACACCAAGACCACGGACACCTTCTGTATAATATGTCTCATGAAATTTCATTTTCAATGAAAAAAAAAAGGTGGAAAAGACAATTACCTTAAAGCCATGTCAAATATTGAGATAATGCATTCCTTGGTATGTGTAGATAGTTGCTAATAAAAATTGGTGAATACTTAAAGTTCCAACTGCCTAGGATTTTTCCCAGCTAAAAGAATATTGCAATGAATTTTCTGCACCTAACAAATTTATTGCAATTAAATATTATTCAATATAAAAATTATCTATTAAAATCCAAAAGATGTTCTCCATTGATATATTCTACTATACATATTTCTATCTATTATAATCAAATATATATATATATATATATTAAATGCTCTCCTGCCCCCAAAAAAGATCACGAGAGAGTAATTCCATGAGGGCTGTGATATTTTTCTCTTTTGTCCAGTGGTATATCTTCAATGCCTCAAACAATACTTGGCACGTAGTAAATGATCAACATATGTTTGTTGAAATAATTACCATTGGAACTAACCTTAAGGATTTAAAATGGCAGTTAGCTTTACGCTAAGCATTTGCTTGGCGCTGGCGATTTGAAAATGAATTTACCCTCTTCTCTGTCCTTAAGAACCTAACTGTGTTGATCTTCATAAAATTTCATAGGGTAGAATCACTTTCAATTATTCCCATGTCTCAGATGTGGAAGCCAAGCGTCTGGGAGATTTGCTCCAGTTCATGTAGTTAATCAGGACTGGAACCCAGGATTTCTACTAGAAATTTCTTCCAGAAGTTGTTTTATGTGCCAGTGATTAAACTCCACATGTTTTGAGCCAGGAACATAATGGGTAAACCTGAAGTAGCTCCTTAGTGTTCTCAGACTCTGGCATGATTCTCAGTAAAAGACCGCATGGACACTTGGGGGGGTCGCAATGAGGTCAAACCTATCGTGTGACTTATGAACATTAGAAGAGCTTTTGGGAAAGGATTTATCCCAGAACCCATGAATTTCCTGAAGTAGCGGGTAAGGTCACGAGGGCACCACTGAGCCAGGGTTTTCAGCTCTGGAAAGCTCTGATCTTAAAGTCCAAAAGAGGGTCATGTGGTTTTATTGATCTCTAAAGGTAAACAGAAATATCTATTATGAGCATTGCACATTGAGTTGTCACTTTTGACACCTGGTAGTTACAGCAGTACGGCCTCATGTCCCAAAGGAAAAGAATAAATACCAAAGATTGGGACAACTGGTACTAAACCATGCTTCTATAACTAAATATGTTAATATATGTAAGCGCCTTATAAATTATATGTCTTTAAATCATCTGTTTCTACTTCTAGGAGCATATTTTACAAAAATAATCTCAAATAGGGACACAAATCTTTGAGAAAATTGTCTAATTTTATGTATTATTTTTAAATAATGGAAACACGAAAATATTCAACATAGAATGGCCTTAGTGCTCTATGAGAAGTCTGTGTGTGTGTGTTTGTGTGTGTATGTTCATTTCATGACTATCTAACAACTACCTAAAGCAGTTAATCACTATAAATGCAAAGCATTTCCTGCATAGTGATAATTTTCAGTTGAAAATGATTTCACTTTCTCAGGGCATTGTCTCTTAAATGGTAGCTTCCTAGGATCCAACAGAAATATTTTTAGTGATTTGGTAAAATTATTTTTTCCCTTTGGAAGAGACTGTGCATTACTCAAATTTGAGAAACACTGTTTATTATAAAGTGTAAAGTCAACCATATACATGTGTGTTAACACAGAAAAAAAATCCTAAAAGAAAATAAACAAAAATGTTAACTGCTATTTTCTTTTCAAAATGTTCTTTATTTTAATGACTGTATGAATGATACAGGCCAAGTACATCTTATTTCGTTTTACTGTCTTGTATATAGGGTCACTTTTGACTAAAAATTTCATATATCAGCCCTGATCAGACCATTTTTTAGTTTACTAGTTGGTCCAGAGGAGATTTTAGTATTTTTGAAATCTTTGAGCATATGCTCTGTAAAACTGTAATAATATTACCTCTCTGATTAACTCTGCATTATTTTCACACAGAATAAGATATATCCTATAGTATAAATGAAAGTATATTATAAAATGTAAATTAACTCTATTACCACTAGGATTAGTAATAATTTTAATGATAGTGTGAGTAATGAATGAGTCTGATTCTCTACAGGGAAAAGGATAAAAAGGAAGAGTTTTTTATGAATCTCTTAATTTTTAGGACATTTTAGATTGGCGTTATTATCTCCGTTTTCACATAAGAAAGCGAATACAGAGAGCTTAACAAATTCGATAAAGGCTACACAGATTGTATATAAATGATGTTGCCCAAATTTGAATTTGGACCTTCTGTCTTCCGATCCATCTTTTCAATCACCACTGTGTACTTCTGGCTCTCAAATCCCTTTGAAAATGAGGCCAAGACTCTTACATTGTCCCATGCAGGCTCATTATCCCCGAGGTGGGCTCTGGGCACCATATCTCTTACTTCCTCCACAGTCTGTCCCCACCCAGACCAGCTTCCCCAGGCTCCATCTGGAGACCAAAACTCACCTCACATTTTTCTTTTCTCTCTGACTCAGTTAAAAGTATTATTCATGTAATTTCTGTTCCAGACTTACTACTGTGGCCCACATATATTAAATGTTGAGAAACATACAGTTAAGGGACAGATACCCTTCAGAGACATTTTATTATCTGTTAATCTTCAAATTATCTATTTTAAATATGCTCTGAAGATGTTTTTAATATATAACCTGATACTTGTGAGAGCAGGTCCTCAGTTCTGAGTGACTAATAGAAAAAATAACACCCTATATCTCTATTTCTATGTCTGCGTGCCTACATGTCAGTATTTTGCCATCAAACTCATAGAGTTCAAAAGCAATTCTGCCTTCCAGTGATGTTCCTATAGCAATATTAGCAATGTTTCATTGCTGCTGGCTCAGTGCTTATTTAAATGGGCCAGCCGTACCATTTCCTCTTGCGTTATGGGCTTCAGTGCACAGCAGAGAGCAGCTAAGGCTTCATGCGCACACATCTGAGTGCCTCTCCACAGAGGTTACATAAGGAAACAAGAAATTGGGAACCAGAAACGTATCTCTCTTATACCCTCGAAGGAAGACCTTTCAATGTCTACTTAAAGGAAGAGTTTTTTTTCTTTTATTGCCAAGGACAAGAATCTGACACAAGCACAGTTTAAAAAAAAGTAACTGCAAGATGCCATCATCTCATCAGAACTTTGTAGGGTGGCAGCATTTATTGTCAGGGCCAATTCTGTGCCAGGGTAGGGGCAGGGGGAGAATTGCCAGAGCACACATAATAAATTTACACTGGGGAACCATAGAGTGTGCAGGTATGGGCTTTGTAGACAGGACAGACCTGGATTTGTATCTGAGTTCTGTCTTTTAGTAACTGTTTTAGCTTGGAGTCTACTGGAAGCAGACACTAAGAGAAGGATTTGAGAAAAGAAGATCCCAGAAAGGACCAATAGGGAAGTGAGCAAGAGAGCCAGCGAAGCATAGGAAGTCAACAAAGGATGCATTATTCAGCAGGCTAAGGTTGCGTGCAACTCAGTTCCACTGGGAAACAAAGAGACAGTGTAGAACATGCGTCAGTGTTGTCCAACTAAAGGGGCAAAGAAGCTAGATCTTTTCTTCCAACTTCTGTCAGTCATCGTCTGAGTCATACTCCTGAGACCGTTAACTCCCTGGCACTTCCGTCCTGTCTAATGAACAGAGGAGAAAAACTCTCAGGTGAGGAGTTGCAGTAGGTCCCTATCAGCACATACCGAAACCCTGAGTGTGATGTGGACGTGGGCGGGACCCGTACAGTGCCTGCTGCACTAGGTAGGTGACTTAACTTCTCTCACCTTCAGCTGTAAAATGGGCACAATAGTCAGCATTTCACCAAGTGCTTTTGAAGGTTAGTGAGAATAGCATGAGTAAAATGCCTAACATCGTACCCAACACCAATGGGCACACACAGAGAAAAATATAACTATATTTCTCTTTTAAGGAACAGTTGACAAAAGATACCTTTAAATATGTTTAAGACACTCTAAAAGAAGATTTAAGGCAGTCAATTCTCTGGGTCATATGATGAAAGTTCTTGCCAAATAATATTTGAAGTGCTTTTATCTGGGGAAAGAAGTGTTTTATTTGCAGGTGGGGTTAAGGTAGGGGTGAATTATGAGTCCACTTACTAAGTAGTAAATGTGTATTAACTCCTACGAAAGGAAAGGTCAGGTCAGGAGGGAGGAAATGAATTAATTACACAGCATCTTGCTAAGTAATTGTAAGAGCCTAAGAAAAGGCTAAAGGAATTATTATGGTGACACACACTGATTGTGGTCGTGTCGACATTGAGCAAGCAGGTCAACTTACTTAACCAAGGGAAGAAATAAAGGATACAAAGAAGAGGAGGGAGACAGAAATGATGAAATCTGTAGACGTGTGGATGTCTACATCTATCCATTTATCCCGCAGAGTTATTTGTATGTTCTATTAAATACTCTCTGTGAGTGCCTGTGTGTGCAATCTCTATGCTTGAGTGTAAGTTACCAATATGTGAAAATGGAATTCTTCTTTGGATTCCATAGTTATGTATCTTCCCATGAACAGCAAAAACAACAAAATACACAGTACAAAATAAACCCCAATACAAAATAAAAATAAGACCAGGACCATTAAAATATTGTATTTGATATAACTAGGTAAATTAAATGCTTTTCTAGGACTGTTTCAGATTAAAGTTTCATTTGAGGCTCATCTGGGGCTTTAAATTTAATAGCATACAGTTCCATGGAAACAAACAAAGAGAGACAGAGAACTGAGTTCAAATTATGACTGTGTCCTTTAATAGACATGAGACAATAACATAACTTCTGCAAGCTTCAGTTTCCGGGGCTACACGGTGAGAGTAATAATTCTTACCTTGGATGAAATATGCCTCTGCCATTCCAGTTGAGCACAATCCAGCTCTTCCTGGTACTTATAGCGTCATAACTCAAAGATAATTTATTTGATCAATGCGCCTATATGACTTGTCATAGGCCAATACATGACACATGGGACAGTTTCCACACATGGGCTGTGCTGACCAAATTAGTATGTGGCACAACTTTCTAGAGTGTATGTGTGGATTGCCAGCAGTACCACATCTATATTCGTTCATTTGCAATATTTATCAACGACTATCATATATGGGACTCTGTTCAAGAACCTCAGAAAAAATACACTTAACCTAGCCATAGCCCAGAAGTTGATTGTCTTAATAGGAAATATGTGTATACAATCAACTATATAACTCATTATAATAGAAAGAGTGCTGTTGGAGATGTTGGGAGGAAAAAAATCAAGGACTAATGGTTATAAATAATATCTACAGGTGACACTAATGGAAGCAGTAGGGTAGATGAAGGTAAAAACAAGAATCTGGAGCCAAAGTCTTTGGGTTTCAGGTCTAGTTCTGCCACTTACTATCAATGACATTGAGCAAGCCATTTAACTTCTATTCGCTTTAGTTTCCTCATCTTTAAAATGAGATTGTGGTGGGGAGTACATTTTTCTTCAACACAGGGCAAGCAATTAGCACCGTGTCTGGAATGTGGCAAAACCTAATTATTTACTATTATGTACTAGAATCTGGATGAAGGACTTTGTGAACACCACCTAATCCTATCAGTATTATGAATTAAGGCTAGCATCATCATCGCTTTATAGATGGGTGGATTTGCTTTCAAGACATTATTTTAACTTTCCTAATTTTACGTGGATAATATATAGCTGAGACAGGTTTTCTTCTATATGACTCAAGTACAAGCTGTTAACCATATTACCACCATATTGCTCTTTGAAAAACTAGACAAAGCAAGGAGTAAAGTCAGGAGAATGTCTGTTAGAAATTCAGACTTGAACAGCTAAAGATGTTGTTGTTAAAAAAAGGAGGGTTTATATTCTTATAACTGTGTCTGAAAAACAGTAGGTGGGGCTTGCTAATCCATTCAGAATGTCTTTTTATGTTCGATGTGGTTGATGATGTAAACATAGTTAGAGCTGTTTTTCTCTATGTTGAAGAAAATTGACAAAAGACAACCCCTCTTTGTAAGAGGGAATATTGCCTTCCTCTATGTCAGATGAGATACATACTTAAAAGGACATAATCCAAATATCCTTTTTGTTCCACTCAAGAATCTAAATTAGCCTAGGTTCCTGAGACCAAGGGAGGCCTCAGGAGATGGGATCTGAAGCCTATGTCTGACTTCTGAACACTCTCCTGTGAAAGTTCAGACAAGCAAATGGCTAATTCCAGCTGGGTGAAGCTGGAAAGATGATCACAGAAGATGAACTTTACCTTGAGGCTGTGAAAAGAAGTGCAAGCTATCCTTCTTCTATAATGAGTAGTTTATTGATAGTAGATTTAAAACACCTTTGCTCAATTACCTTTTATTTCCTTCCTTCAAAATTCTGTATTCTCTAGGTGGCCATCCACTCAGTTACCTGTTCCAGAAACAAGTCATTAAATGTATCCAGCAGTAAACAGTAAATATACTCAAACTGGCCCATCTGACAGGAAGTTCATAATCAGCAAGAAAGATGGGTTAATGGGACCTCTTGAATCTTAACAGGGGTTTTCCTCAGCTGCAGCAATTAACGTGTTTGAAAACTAGAATTAATAAATAATCACAGCAAGTTCAACTTCAATTACCATTACAAATGTTTGTATTTATTTTTGCAGAACAATTGACATCTAATTAGCTTGTTCAGAGCTGCTTGTGCTTAGATATTAATCAGATATCTTTAAAAAATCTTATCAGAGTTATTTATTTGGGGTAAGCCAGGCATATAAATAATCATAATTAACTTATGCCAGTATGTGATTCACCTCTCAAATAATTGCTAGAACCGTAACTACAGACTCATTAGTTCATTCATTTATATATTCAATAACATGGTGTATCAGAAACCAACTGTTCCCTAAAAATATGCTACGATTATTTCAGCCAAATGATCTCTGCTCCTGTATATATCTCCAGAACCCAAAAAGTCAAAGGTTTCTGGGGATATGTCCTAGTAAACCAAACTGGTTTATGCCTATAAAGTTTTGTTGAACTTTTAATACCCCATAATACTTTAATTGTGTTTCATTAATTCTTAATACATTTTATGATAATATTTCTTCGCAAGTCAATCATTCCCAGTGGACTGTGAACTTCCAAAAGAATGAGATTCAAGTCTTTATTCCAGTTTGTGTCCCCAGTTCATGACACAATGTCTGGAAAATAATAGACAACCATAAAGTCTGTTAAAAAGGATGAATTATCTACTGGTGTGATCTGTTGTTAAAAATGTGCACTTTAAATAGAGTTGACTCATGGAAAATTCAGGCTTTGGTATTAAACAGAACTGAGATGAGAACCAGGGCTCAACCCTGCCCTGGCAAACATGGGCAAATTGTATAACATCTGACCTCCAGACATCTCATCCTTAAAATAGGAATTATAGAGTGATAGCGACTACTTCATGAAATAAATATTTTAAAAGCCTTAACAGAGATTACGGTATAGAGTGAGCACTTGGGAGATGGAATTTTCCTTTCTTTATTTATTTAAATATAGAAACACAATGATCCTTGAAAATGAGATTGCATTTGCAGAAAATCCACACTAGTCTCGCGAACTGGTTCCATGGCATAGACTTTGTCCAGCATCTGCTAGAAGGAAACAGTAAGGTGGAGCCAGTCTTATGTCCGTTTGGAACCGTCCAGTTACATGGCTCTAGGGAACAATTTCACTGACTGCGGAAGCTTATTGGCCCTGTTTGCAAGTGGCTTAGAGAACTTGCTTGGGTTTCAGTAGCTCTGTCCTGCTCCCTGTGTCCCAGGGGTACAGTGTGTTTTCTCTGACTCAGAACCAGCGCTTGGAAGGAGGTAAAAATAGTCTGGAAGGAAATTTTTCTATCAAATGGAAGAAAGTGGAGCTCAGCCAGCTCCTGAACTGAAATCAGAAAGCAAGCAAGTGCAAATGCTAATGTTTCTTTTGTTGAGAAACAGCCTCTTTGCTGCCTAAGAAGAGAAACAGAAATCTAAGAGTTCATATCTACATGAGACTATTTCAACGCAGCATAGCTCAGACACCACCTTTGATAACATGTTGGAGAGGTCAGTCTACCTGTTTAGGTTACCCAGTGAGTGGGACCTCGGGATCTCATTTTTCAATGCCTTCTGTCTTTGGTTTGGTTGTTTATTTGTGTGTTTGTTTTTTGTTTCTGTGCTCAGCAGCAGCTTCTAAGGTGTCTTTCGATAATACCTACTTCCTGATATTCACGCCCTTAAGTACTCCCCTCCCCTTGAGTCAAGGCCGAATCTAGTGGCTTTCTTCTAAAGACCAGAATACAGCAAAAACAATGGGATATGACTTCTGAGATTAGGTTATACAAAAGAGTCTGGTTTCTGTCTTGCTCAGCTTCTCTTGCGTTCTCACTTGCTCGTTCTAATGGAAGCCAGCCGCCATATTGTGAGCTGTTCTATGGAGAAGCCCATGTGGCAAGAAAGTGGGAGATGCATCCAGTGAAACTGAGAGAGAAACTGAGGCTGTCAGTCCAACAACCCAAAAGGAACTAGATCTGTCCAACAAAAAATATTCCGAACTGAAAAAAAAATGGAGATATATCAAAATTTGTGAGACGTCACAAAACAGTGCTTAGAGAAAAATTTAGAGCATTTAATATTTATTTTAGAAACAAGAAAGCTCTCTAATCAATAATACAGGCTTCCAACATTAAAAAAAATAAAAAGAAAAAGTGGACCCAAAGCAAGCAGAAGAAAAGAAGTAATAAAGATAAAACAGAAATCAATGAAATAAAAATAAAAATAATATAGAGAAAATAATAATATAGAAAAAATAATATAGAGAAATAATAAAATAATATAGAGAAAATCAATGAAAGCAAAAAGATAAATCAATAAACATCTAGCAAGACTGACATAAAAGAGAGAAGAAATAAATTATCAATATTAGGAATGAAAGTGAAGATATGTTTTTGCATCCCGATTCCAATTCTTTTGGATATATGCCCGGGAATGAGATTGCTGGATTATACGGTAGTTCTGGTTTTGATTTTTTTTTTTTTTTTTTTTTGTGGGGAAGACAAGCCCTGAGCTAACATCTGTTGCCAATCCTCCCCTTTTTGCTGAGGGAGACTGGCCCTGAGCTAACATCGTGCCCATCTTCCTCCACTTTATATGGGACACCGCCACAGCATGGCTGACAGGCAGTGCGTCGGCGGGCGCCCGGGATCCGAACTCGCGAACCCCGGGCTGCCAAGCGCGGACTAAACCGCTGCGCCACCGGGCGGCCCCTGGTTTTGATTTTTTGAGGAACCTCTGTACTATTTTCCATAGTGGCCGCACCATATTGCATTGACTTCAACAGTGTACAAGGTTTTCAGTTTCTCTACATCCTCACCAAGATTTGTTATCTTCTTTTTTTTTTATAGTAGTCATCCTAACTGGTGCAAGGTCGTATCTCATTGTGCTTTTGGTTTCCATTTCTCTGATAATTAGTGATTTTGAGCACCTTTTCCCATACTTTTTGGCCATTTGTATATCTCCTTTGGAGAAATGTCTATTCAGGCCCTTTGCCCATTTTTAATTGGGCTATTTGTGTGTGTGTGCTATTGAGTTGTAGAAATTCCTTATATATTTTGGAAATTAGTCCCTCATCAGATATATGGTTTGCAAATATTTTCTCCCATTCTGTAGGTTGCCTTCTCACTCTGTCAATTGTTTCCTTTGCTGTATAGAAGCTTTTTAGTTTGCTGTTTTCCTACTTGTCTATTTTTGTTTTTGTTGCCTGTGCTTTTGATGTCATATCCATGAAATCATTGCCGAGACCAATGTCACAAAGCATTTCCTGTATCTTTTTTTCTATGAGTTTTACAATTTTAGGTCTTGTGTTTAAGTCTGGAATCCATTTTGACTTGATTTTTGTTTATGGTGGAAGATAGGGGTCCGATTTCATCCTTTTGCATGTGGATATCCAGTTTTCCCAACACCATTTGTTGAAGAGTCTATCTTTTCCCCATTGTGCATTCTTGGCACCCTTGTCAAAGATCAAATGACTGCATATGCATGGGTTTATTTCTGGGCTCTCTAATCTGTTCCATTGGTCTATCTATAGGCCTGTCTTTATGCCAGTGCCATACTGTTTTAATTACTGTAGCTTTGTTACATATTGAAATCAGGAAGTGTGATGTCTCCAGCTTTGTTCTTCTTTCCCAAGATCACTTTGGATATTCTGAATCTTTTGTTGTTGAATTTTAGGATCTTTTTTCTATTCCTATAAGAAATATCATTAGGATTTTGTTGGGAATTGAAAGCAGGATCTCAAAGAGATATCTCGAAGAGATAAAGGAAATGTGTATATATAAAATATACTCAGCCTAAAAAAAAGAAGAAAATCCTAACATTTGTGATAATATAAAAGGGCCTGGAAGACATTATACTCAGTGAAATAAATCAGTCACAGAAGGACAAATACTGCATGATTCCACTTATATGAGGTATCCAATTTATAAAAGCAGAAAATAGAATAGTGGTTGCCAGGAGATGGGGGAAATGGGAAATGGGATGCTGTTATTCAATGGGTACAAATCTTCAGTTTTGCAAAGTGAATAAGTTCTAGAGATCTGCTGTACAACATTTTGACTGTATTTAATTATACAGTTTTGTGTGCTTAAAAGCTTGTTAAAAGGATAAATCTTATGTTGAGTGTCCTCACCACACACACACACACAAAATCAAAAAGACACAAGGAATCTCTTAGAAGTGATGGATATATTTATCCCCTTCTTTGTGGTGATGCCATCAAGGTTGTTTTATGTCTAAAGTCATCAAAATTCATTCATTATATAAGTGCAATTTTTTGTGCATCAACTATATCTCAATAAAGCTGTAAAAAAATTAGGAATAAAAGAAAGAATATCATTATGGACCTCGTAGGCATTAGAGAATTTTAAAGGACATTACAAACAACTCCAAATACATAAATTTAACAATTAGCATGAAATGAATCATTTCCTGAAATACCACAAACTATCAAAATCTCTAAGGATGAAAGGTAATTTAACTAGTCCTATAATTATTACAGAAATTGAATTCGTATTTAAATTGTCAGTTTTGTGTTCAAAGCTTTAGCAGAGGCATTTGAAACTGTCCGTATTTGTATGACCCAGTGGCCATTCTGGGAACTAGCGGGTGGTGGATCCTGCAGGCCAGTTCTTCAAGTGTCATGAAAGCTCTTTAGGGTCAGAGCCATGGACAGCAGCTCTTGGGTGATCCCAGGCATTCATAAACAGCTCTGTGGTGTTCCTTTTCCTGAATTCCTGCCTCTGCACAATGTCCCCCATACTTTATGGTTTCTCAGGACTCCCCTTTTGGTCTTTTCGTCAGAAAGCTGGGGCTTCATGAACTCTATTCTGCCATGTACTTCCCACAAAGGCACCTGCATTTGAGGCCGAGTGGCAAGAGGAAGGGGAAGAAAAAAATGATCAGGGGTCCACCCCACTCTCTTGAAATCAAAGTTCCTCCAGGTGGAGAGGACATTTCCCCTCCCTGAGAACTTTAAGTGCCTGTGAGCTGTCTTGGGCACAAGAGTAAGGAGTAAAGAAAAAATAATAAAAAACAGGATATTTATTCCACTCTCTCTGAGCATTAGGAGATGTCTTTCCCTTTACTCACGTGAGAACTAGAGGGCTTCCTTTCCTCCCTCTGTCTGGGTTAAGGTATACTTCTTGGGTGGCAGCTGTTTTGAGTCCAGGCTGAGAAATGTCAGCAGGGGAGAAAAGATAATCTCATTGTCTACTTTGAATTTTACAGTTATTCAGTGCTGGAAAGAGAAACACATTTTTTCCTAAAATTGAAATATTTCAAAATTCAAGAATTTCCCAATATTGTTGCATGTTGTCCTTTGTGTTAAAATAGAGAAACTTTCATTATGTCACCACTCAAGAAACAATTTTAATATTTCTCTATACACATCCAGTTTTCAAAAGAATATATCTTCTACTTCTAGGGAAAATATAACATACAAATCCAGAATATGCACTAGTATGACAACTTAAGAGGAGTATAAGTATTCTCACACTATAACAGTGCATGATATTGTCTAATAAATACTGTGATACGTTTTACTTGCCTATTTCCTTGTAGGATCTAACCAGAAAATGTAGAACTAAAACTGGAAAGCAATGTGTTACAAGACTTCTGATGAATGTTTGCTATTTTGAGATTTATGATCGAGGATTCTTGACTCAAGAAGGGGTCTGGCTCACCCACTGAACTGCGGTTACTGCCTGGATTGAGGCACCAAGCTTTAACTCAACAATAATATTCACCAGATGCTTGGGGTATAAAAAAGAAAAGTCATCAAAATCAATATGGGCCTATTTTTATAGAAAACTGTACTTCATAAATAGCATTCCCTTCATCTTAGAAGTTCAGAACACAGAAGTTTCTTCCTCCTAGAGTTTGTCAAAGCTTCTTTGTCTGTCTTTCTCTCTCTCTGTTTTTCTCCTATATCTTTTTCTCCCCCTTCCACAAATTTAAAATTCAACTTGTCAAAGTTTTACGCAGGTGAAATTAATTATTTAAGGATGATGGACGAAAGTCATGCTGTAGAAGCCCAATATCAAGAGATAAGATACATTTCTAATTCTTTTCTTTGATTATCAGAACCTTTAGATATAAAATTCATTCAAACAATGCAATGAGTTCTTATTCTATACCAGACCCTAACTTGCAGCCTCAATCTCAACTGGAAAAATAAATATTTTTCTTCCAAGAAAATCAAGATAGAGTTTAGGGTAAAGTGGGGTGCAGAGGATGAGGGTTCAATTTTATCTGACAAAGTCAGATAATCTGCTTTGGCTAATCCTAATTTGGTTTGGATATCCTGTCACTTAGAATCAGTGAGTTCTGATTTACACAGAAAACTTCATAGAGGAAGTAATGTCTGGCCTGGATCTTGGAAGAGGTATCTGGGTTTGGGGTATTTTCTGTAGTGGAAACAGTATGTGCAAAGGCACTGAATCTTTTGTCAGAGACTTCATTATATATATATATATATATATATATATATATATATATATTCTTATATAATGATCAGTGTAAATGAAGTAATGGATGGTAGGAAGAAAGCTAATCGTGAGAGACCCTTTTTAGCCTTTTCACTAAAAGAGACTGGGATTAATTATAAGTTTGTATGTGGGAGAGATATATTTGCATTCTTTTATTTTTTTTTTAATTTTGGTGAGAAAGATTGACCCTGAGCTACTATCTGTTGCCAATCTTCCTCTTTTTGCTTGAAGAAGATTGTTGCTGAGCTAACATCTGTGTCAATCTTCCTCTATTTCGTATGTGGGACACCGCCACAGCATGCCTTGATGAGTGATGTGTATGTCTGTGCCTGCAAAGCCCCAAACCTGCAAGCCCCAGGCCACAGAAGCAGAGTGCATGAACTCAACTACTATGCCACCAGGCCGGCCCCTATTTGCATTCTTATTTTAGAAAGTAGAAAGAATTTACTGGTTGGGAAGATGCAAGAATTAGCTTAATCAGCTAGTAGATTATGACAATAATCCAGAAAAGGGAAATGGTCCAAAAAAGACTAAGGTCATCAGCTAAATTCAAAAGAACTTCATGTTATCTAAATTGACATTTTAGATAGTTTTTTAATATTTTACTTTTATTTTAAAATAATGCACAATAAAATTTTAGATGTGTGGATTATAAGAATGAAGTTTTTTTCTACATTTATATTCACTTTGGGGACTTTTAAGGCAGATTTTTATATAAAAATAGTAGAAAAGCTGTACTGGAGCAAGTGACTTTAACCCACTGAGTTTCTGTTAATGTGTATCTTCAGCGGGGATAATAATATCCACCCATCTGGCCCCTGGGAATGATGTCAGGGTTGTATAGTTAGGATTAGAGCTTATATATTTCTAGGATTGGTTTATCAGAGAGAGAAAAGGAAAAAAAATCATTTGAATCTGGTCTTAGCGACCTGTGAGACTGATCCATGGAAATCAAGATGGGGACAATGTCCTGAGGGCAGAAGTGGGAACAATAAATGAAACCAGGGGCTAGTGGTTCAGTTAAATGGAGTAGAATCCAGGGTAACAACCAAACAGGCATTGCTCTCGAAGTTCTTGCTCTTGTTTGTTTGTGATCCTAGAATGGCAGGATCCAAGGCATACCCATTATTTTTACCAACAGGCTACTAGGGACACGTATATTTTAGTTTAGTCTAAAGGTACAGATATTAGGGGAAAATTATTTATTCATCACGTCATTATAAAGACAAAATAAATCATTGATTATGGGTTTGATTCAGCAAAGGCAAGTTAATGTTGCCTGTTGTAATCATTGTTATTTTTATTATATTGAGAGAAGAAACTGTTTTTGTGCCTGTGAAAGCCCTTAAACAACCAAAGTGTTACTAGAATAAACATGTCAAATATATGTGTTTAACTTCATTCATACAAATCTCTTTTAACTTTACCAGAGATTTTGTCATTGTAGTAGGCATTCAACTGACCATTTGTATAAGAACTTTCTGTATTTTTAAATCATGTATTGTTTCTTTCGCAACACCTACAAGATTTTATTAGATTCATTAGCTTTTCTGAAAAGTGTGGCTGGGGAGAATCAGCTGCAACAGCTATATTGTGGAATTTTATATCTTCAGTTTGCTGTGAAATATTTTTTCAGACCTCAGGTGTCAAACTTGCAGAAAGGAGGCCCACAATTAATATAAAAGTGTGACTTTGCTTTCTATATATCTGGTAGGGCCAGGAATACAAATGAGAAGGGGCCTAAAAGCTATTATGATAAATCTGCTCCATTCATTTATCTCACTAACTAAAATTTGACAGATTCCTCTTGTGCTTGAAAAACGTGGTTTGACCACTTTCATTTTTACTGAAGAGGTGTTATGATTTTGATCCCAAAGTTAATCAGCAGCAAAGAATATGTTTGAACACAGATTTTCTGGACTTATTTTGTTGCCCACTCTGCCCCACAAATTAACTTATTTCAATGGTGAAAATACATATTCACTGAAATCAATAAAGATGACCAACCCTATTCAGTCATTTTCCAGGAAACAATTGTCATCTTTTTTTACTTCTGTTGCTCCTACCTCAGAAGCCAAAAAGCTTTATAGTCTCCCCTCCAATATTTTGGTAGCTAGAACATGGTCACATGGCCTGGCCTCTCTATAACAAGTTGGTGTTTTTGCCCGGGACTTGGACTCTTGAGTTAGGAATGCAAAGTGTAGAGACAGTTGAGAATTCATTTTGTCATGGAGGCAGCAGATTCCGACACTGAGATGAGAAGTAGAGGCAGAAGCAGTGATGCAATCTGCAGTGGCTGTGTACCAGCCTCCTTTAGTTCTTTTGCCTTTCTATGAACTAGCTAATATCCTTCTATTAAACTTACTTTCCTCTTGAGTTAGCTGGCTGTCTTTTGTTGCTCACAAACAAAAAGTTGATACAAATATTTTAGCTCCAAAAGATGAGGCAAAATAGCAGAAAGAGCTGTCAAATCCTTCTATCCTGGAAGATGCATATTTTCAGTGCTTTGGTGGCACAGAAATGATTAAGATACAGTCCTTGTCATTGACTTCCAGAATATGGTTTTGATCCTAAAGTTTTGAGTTTGACACACATACTTAGCTGAGATTTACATACCCATTGTATATTGACTTTAACACAGGATTGGTCAAGCTTTGAATATGCATGGTGTAATGTGACATGACACCATGGATGCCAAATGATCAGTGCTTATTTAAAAGCTTAAAGAATATCTGTTTCTTTTATAAAACGTATTATGTGGCAGAAATTTATTCTCAGTTATGCAAAACACCTAAGCATATTATTATTTGATGGCACACACTAGTGATTTGAATTCTGTCATTATTTTAAAGAAATAATTAACATCATCAATAGGATTGTAAACATAAAACTTATCTGCAAACTTTTTCCTCCATAACAAAAATAAACAGTACTTTCTAGGCCAATGTTGTTAAAATCATTAACTAATGGGAATTTTAATCTCAGTCAGTGTGTGTATATGTATATATAAAACTTGAAGCTTTTAGATCAAATAAAAACATTATTGTGTATTTGAACATAAATCACTTAATGTAAACAATCCTCTAGGAACTAACTGTAACCCAATTTAGCATTTGTTAGAACATTCTTTGTTTTGCTAAGCCTTAATTTGCCATAGGAAGAAACTTACCTTAGTATCTGGCAAGTGGATGCTTCTGCCCAGGATTGAAATCTTGAATGAGTGATAAAAACCCAGATGAAGTTCAGAATCCAAGGTGAAGGTTAAAAGCATCTGCTATGACATGCCACAAAATATAGACTCCTACCTGACACCCAGGGTCACCCACTTCTGTACATTGCCCATGTGTATTATATTGTTATTAAGATCTTAAGTAAGTGGTAACTTAACCTCCCTGATCTCACTCTCCTCATTAGTAACATAGGAATAAAATGGCTATTTTTAATTCATATGCTATGTGTGAGGATTAGATCAGGTATTGAATATAGAACGTTTAACCAACTACATAACACACAGGAGATGCTTTGTAATTGTGGGCTGTTATCAGTATTGGTCTTATTTTTTTCTTTCTTGTCCTCTTTTCTTTCATCTGTTACTAATCTTTTTTTCTATTCCTCTGTAATTTATTATTATGAGAGAATAACCAGAATTTAGAGAAGTTAAAATATAGTGAATATCTAAGTAGAGAGATGGACCATAATTTTATTTAAATAAATGCCATTGTACCTACTTGGAAGAATTAAAATGAATCATAACAGCAGTCATCATTAAATGTCCCAGTGGACACAAGGGAGTTCACATGAGATAAATTTCTAGAACTGTCAATAGTTAACATGATCTGGATTAACGCATATATTAATAATGATTGTTTCTACCAGAGGACATCAGTCCTGACTGAGAACTATGTGAATACTAGCAACTGAGATTAAAAATTTAGGGTCAGATCTTATAGCACTCTTGCAAATATTTTCTCTTGGGTAGCATAGCCTCCAGGAATGAATTAAAATGCAGTATTTTTAAAGAGGAAGAACTGCTGACGAGCTAAGTACCAAATAACATAGAATCAGGGAGAATTTCAATATTCTTTTCATTTTAAAATGAAATGAGAGAGGGAAAAGCCAGAAAGAGGAGTGTTGGGCATGTTGGGCTTCAACATTTATTACACAAAATGACTCAAGTGGTCAGTATTGGCTACTTCCTGAAATGTTTCTGGAAGGATTTAAGTAAACAGAAGATTTACCCAACTAGGGACTAAAAGACACTCAATAGGTAAGTGACTCTAAAAGGCAAATATAATGAAGTTCTATTAGGAAAAGGGATGTCAGAAGCACCATAACTTTTTGTTTGGATGACTGTTTTCCTTGTAGTCCCTCCAAAACAATCCTTCCATCCTCTTCCTTGCTCTTTCTCACTGAAAAGATCTTTGATGGGGCCCAAGTCCACTTCTCAATCAACACAAATAAATACAAGGAGAGGAATTCATATTATGTCCCATAGAGTGCACTAGATGCTCCCTACCTCAAGTACTTGGGACATGGCTGAGTCCTCTCTAGTGCTAACCAAGTGCAGGAAGACCTACCAAAGCAGCCAGCTCTCTATTCTCCATCAACCCCCACCAAACCCAGGAAGTGTCCTAAAGGACCAGCCCCACATCTCTTAGCCCAAGTTTTCCATCCACAGCAATGCTAGCAAGTAGGACTCATGAATCCATAGGCATCCACAAATACTTGGAATATTTTCATGGGATGCAATAGTGGGGGAAAGAAGAGGCAAGGAGATCATCTTATGGGCCTTTTCCATGTAAGATTTAATTTTCTTCCCATGCAGACTCCTCCAAACTTCAGAGTGGCACTTGTCTTTTGTGTTAGCAAGAATGCCCAAACTAGTTCTTTTCTATTTTCCAATTTATCATGTTTCAGTCTCCAGAGATTTTTGTTTGTTTTTTTGTACACCTATAAAATAGAATATATTCCATGCATGGTCATATAACAAAACTCTTAGAATGTATATTTCCAGGAAACCAAATAATTTATCCCTAATATAATAAAGTAAATTTGTCTACTGAGCAGTACTACCAATCATGCCCTGTTTCTAAGTTTTCCACCTTCTTATTAAAAAAAATCTTCATTTTTTTCTACATTCTTCTTTCTTGATTAGCATTTCGTTATTCCTCATCAAGTATAAGGGTTTTTTCAGACACCAGTTCTTTGAATTCTTACATCAAACCTGTGTACGTGATGCTATAAATCCTTCAGTCTTACAGAACAGTTACATCCACACACACTCCTAGGGACATGATCAGAGGCAAGAGTGGGCTAAGAAGTGAATGATGGCTATAAAGGTAAAAAGTTATCTGTAAGCCTAAAGTTCTTTTTCTCATTTTTACAAGTGAGGAAACTGAGAATAAGGGAGGTTAAATGAATGTCTTCAAGATCTGGCTGTAAGTAAAAGGCAATGCTGGGGTTTGAACTTAAGCTGGTCTGATGCTAAAATCAGTACGCACCCCACTGCATCTTCATCAATACTTACAGATGTTCATCTGCTTGACTATCCTCCAAGGAAAGAATATAACAATAAGTCAGTTGATAGAATCTCAGGAAATGTCTACCTAATTATAACTAAGAAATTTTTCTTTTTATATTTTAAACTACTTATAGGTAGTTTCTTAACAGTTTTTTCCCCTATACATTAAGGATCCAGGCTGATTTCAAATTCAGAGCTCCCTAATCTAATGTATAACCTGGGAAAAATGAATTGCCAGTGAATTTCAAATTAGTTCTTCAATACTAGTTAAAGAAATTCCCCTTGTTTTTCTAAGACAAATAATTAGAATTACAGATGGGCTGTATTCTGTTATTAATATCAGGGACCTAATCACACGCCAAAAATAAAGTACCTCGATGAGTCCTTGGGAAATCAGAAAGAAATTGAGCTTGTCCATTGCTGTCAGCCTGGCCTTCAAGATATGACAAGATGCCAAATTACTTAAGAAGCTTAGAGAAGTAAAGAAAGCATTTTTGAAAGAAACCCGCTCCTTCCACAGTTCACAATCTGGCTTGTATAATGCTTAAAGTTTGGGAGTTATTTCATACACCTACAGTGA
Organism: Tapirus indicus; assembly: GCA_031878705.1. Lineage (NCBI taxonomy): Eukaryota > Metazoa > Chordata > Mammalia > Perissodactyla > Tapiridae > Tapirus > Tapirus indicus. The sequence goes on along the minus strand of CM062927.1, from coordinate 21,262,329 downwards.
TGGTTGAAGACAATATACCTACTCAAAAAGCTCCAACCAAATTTGTATATACTTACATTTGTTCTCATCTCTAAATTTATCCTTCCATCCTCATAAGGAAACTATCAGAATTGAAGTCCAACAAAAGACAGTGTAGACATGTTCCATTGCTTCTTGTTAGCCTGAATGTGTGTAAGATACTTAAAAACTGTAATTATTTTCCACGAATATTGGTTTTCCCAACGCTTCTGCTACATAAAATAACCTATCCTGACTAGTCTAAAAGAGTAGCATACATCTTGAATCACAGTCCACATAGTTGTGAAAAATAAAGCAGTCATCTTCTTTTACTTTAGTTTACAGGAAAACACTTGGTGGGGGCAGGAAGGAGATGAGACAAGATTTCATTTGCCTTAAATTCCACAAACTCTAAATAGAGCCAACATGAAAGAGCGGAGTGTGGGATGGCTGAGCAGCATCAGGAAAAAAATATTTTTCAGTTTTATTCTAAGAGGAGACAATGTGGAATCCGTTGTTTGTACTAGGAGAAGGCCAAATAAATCTGGAAAAATATTCTAACAGGATCACAAAGCCCATAAATATCTCTTAAACATTTTTGCAGAGATTCCAATCCCTTTTCAAATGGTAGCTCATGCATTATAGGACAGGAAGAATAGGTCATTTGAATGTCCACTTGTATGGGAGAAAGTGTGCAAATGTCATTGTAAGGACAGACTCTTAAAGCTTTTATTGCCACTTCTCCCATGACATAGATAAATATCCTGAAGCACCCTTTCATTTCATACAGCTTTTGAGACAAAGCAGGGCAATGTGACAAGCACGAAGCCTAACTTGCATTCATACCCTCTTGTTAATTGTGTGACTTGGAACAATCTCTTTAAGCTTCAATTTCCATATATATGGGATTGAATGGGATTAATGAGAAAAATAATGACACCTTTTTTAAGGAATGCAGAGCTGGACAGCAGCATGCTGAGGACTCTGTTAGTGGGACCCCAACCCCACAAAAGAAAACAGAATTCTTCAGATATTACCCAGCAGCTATAATGCCCAAAGCACTATGCTGTGCAGAGGAGATAGAATAAGATAGATCCTTGCCAAAAGTTTGCTCACAAGTTGAATGAATGGAAGAGTTTGAATAGTGTTTGTCGGGACAGAGTAGGATTATGGGAGAAATAAGGTGGACTAGCTTAAAAAGAAATCACTTGAGGAATTAGAGATTCACTGGCATTTTTGAGGTACTTGGTGATGACAGAGGAGGGATCCAGTCTACTTGAGATATGCAGTGAGTTCTGAAGAACAGAGTTCAGGAGGGAAGTGAAAGGACTTGGGCAGTAGGTGGGCTTCATAAAAGAGGTTAGACTTGGGGTAAATATGCCTTCATGCTGAATCACTGATGTTCTCTGAATATTTCCTACATAGGTTTTTATGTACCTACTTCTTTTTTATTTTGCCAGACAAATCTTGCTGATAGCAAAGATAACAAAGTATAATGTATTTCTTGATATGGTCAGGCTCTGTTTTCTTCCAAAAGCCATTAACTAAGCCATAATGCAAATAAATTACTACTGGGGCATCTGGAGTTTTCCTAAGAAGGCTTCTTCTTCTGAGAAATACCTAGGAACTGATGCGTCCCAATAAAGTGTGAATCAAGTGTTAAAATGTAGCTCAAAGGGACATTCAATTCTATGTTCCCCTATTTTCTCCATTCCTCCCATGGAGTTATACAAGCTTATAAGAGATTTATTATTACAATTATTCTCCTTAATATAGTTCATAGAAATACTAGCCCTTCCTAGACCCACAAATTATTTCAGATTTCTTACTTCCTTCCACCTTCTTTTTCTCTTTTTTTTTGTAGTAGGCATGATCCTGAGGTTGACTTTCACTTGTGGTTGACCTATTCTATTATTTGATTAAGATTCACCAATATGGAAATAAGATTTGGATTTTATTTTCTTAACTTATTATATAGATACAGAAATAGATAACACATAGGTACATTGATAGATGGATGGATAGATGATAGAGAGATAGATAGATAGATAGATAGATAGATAGATAGATAGATAGATAGATAGATAGATAGATGATAGATAATTTGGGCTCAGATTTTCTCTATTCGATGACTCTGGGCATCTCAGTCCTTCCATCTATAAAATGGGAATAGACGTACCCATCTGGCAGGATTATCAGGGAGATTATACAAAACAATACATGTAAATCACCTAGGCAAGGGACAAGCACATCACTGGTGTTTGGGAAACATTCATCCATACTCCTTAATCAATTCTTTAAATCAGTAATGTCATTGAGCACCTGTATAGGAATATATTTTTCAAATAAATTAACTAGATTTTAAGAAATACTTTTTATCCCAGAAATTTATGAGATTTCTTAATCTCATCAGCTGTCTTGAATCATGACTTGTCTTTAGGGTCCCAGCATTTTTAGATCTGAAATCCCAGGTCCTACTCAATTCTCAGATTCTGGGATCCTCCCAAACAATTTTAGATTGACTTAAAGCCCCTGGTGAAAAGGATCCAGTATCCTCATGACCTTGATAGAGACCATGTTAAAAGAAGTATTCAAGGCCCTCAGGATTAATACATTTTCTTGACTGATACCAAAAACAGAATCATTGGAAAATGCTCATATTTTTAGAAATTGAAAAATGCATTCATATACAGAGATGTGTTCTGTGGTTTATGCAAACAAAAAACTGGAAGGCAGCTGGGATCAGCATCATTTTATAGATGAAGAAACCAACACTGTGAAAGTAGACTACACAGCTATTTAGTGGTATAGTTAAAATTCAAACCCAGCTATCTGACTCCAATCCTTTGGAAAAATCTCTTAACTCTATACCAAGTTGATGTCCATAAACTCATAGGACTGCCAAGATCCATTTAGAGATTCAAAAGCTCCACTCTTTTACTTTTTTTTTTTTTTTTTTTGCCAGTAAGAAGATTGAGGCCCAAAGAGCAAAAATTCTTTTTTATATTATATAACTTTAATCGAACATAGACCATGTTTCCTGGTAATTTTTATAATTTCTACAAGAAGTTAATCTCAAACTCTTTATGAGAAATGTTTAGATAATTACTCTGAATAAAATTCTGTTTTAATTAATGATACACGGTCTTTGGGTTTTGCTGTCCAAATGAGCATTACGCTGGTTTATCTTGAAAAAAAAATATTACTTTCATAAGGAAAAGTAGGTCACGACTCTAAAATATAGCATGTAAAGAATCTCTTGTAGTATTTGTCCTTCTGTGACTGCCTTCTTTCACTTTGCATAATTTCTTCAAGGTTCATCAGTGTTGTAATGTATGACAGGATTTCCTTCCTTTGAAGGCTAAATATAATTCCACTGTATGTATACACCATATTTTCTTTATTCATTAATCCATTGTGGGACATATAGGTTGTTTCCGTCTCTTGCATATAATAGTGGTGCCATGAACGTAGGAGTACAAATATTTCTCTGAGATCATGATCTCAATTCTTTTGGATACTGCATGATTCTACTTATATAAGGTGTCCAAATTCAAATTCTTAGAAGCAGAAAGCAGAATGGTGGTTGCCTGGGGCCTGGAGGAGGGGGAAATGGGAGTTGCTGTTCCATGGGTATAGATTATCAGTCATGCAAGATGAAACGTTCTGGAGATCTGCGGTACAACAATGTGCATATAGCCAACAATATTGTACTGTACACTTAAAAATTGGCTAAGAAGGTAAAAATTAAAAAAAAGAATCTCCTGACCATAATTCTACTTAAGTTGTTGTAAAAGCTTTCTATAAGGCTTAAGTTCTATTTTGTTCAGTAGTATGATTTAGGGGAGATAGAGGAGGTTGTTTATATATATCATGTCATCGATGTGTTTTCAAAGGTTAAATCAATCCTTAATGCTAGACGTGAATGAACATTTACATCTCCTTCAATCTCTGTACGTTTTATACGCATCTTAGTCCTTCTCATCTCTCTTTGTAGAGATCACAGACAATAGGCTGTAAGTCTCCCTCATTCAGCGGGAGCTGTCAGTCTAATGATTATGAGGGAAGTTTAAGAATACACTTAATGAGTTGAACAATCATTTTTCTGTCCTCTTCTGCAACTTCTCTTTCTAGACATATGTTAAATAAGTTGCAATCATTGCCAGAAATCCTAAGGAAGTGAAACTCATTTGTTATGTTATCTTAAGGGTGGTTGAAAGACTTTTAATGTCATCTGCTGGAAAAACAGCTGAATTAAGGGATGTTACATAACAGTTCCAGCATAACATTTATTAGGTAACAAAATCAGATGTAGGCTGAGGATGAAAAAGATACGTGAACTCATGTTGTATCCTCATACCGAATCCAATCTTCGGTTTGGATCTAGCAGAATCTGTTTTATTTTCATTTGAGTAGTCATTACCCTTCACCTGTGTTTATGGCTTTGTATTATTAGATATATGCCAAATTTACTCTCAAACTGTTTATTATAAGTACTGAGATCTATGTACTATAAATATTTAAGAGTGTACACACAGAAGTTATGAATGTAAGTCAAAACTTTTCTGCGTAGAGCAACCAGGAAGTAAGAAGGTCTCTAAGACTAGCATTCTGTGTTAGTAAATTCATGTCTCTAGGTTTTGATTTCCTGTTTGTAAATGGAGGGGGCTTGAGTTGACTATTTTTAAGGCCTGTACTAGGTATAAGTTTTTCTGATAAGAAATTACGTTTTGTTGAACCCCACGTGCCAAGTGCTGGACTGGATATGCCCCACACATTATGATACCACAGTAGCCTTATGAGAAACGTAGAATTGCAGTGTTCCACCCAGAATGGTAATGGGCTTCTCCAAGAATCAATAGCTGATACATACAAAATGAGAAAGTCACGCCTGTCTGTCTTCAAAACCCAATTCTTTCCACTAAGTCAAATCTCCACTCACCATGCACAAGAGTCAGAAAATCCCATGATTTTATTCCTATCCTATCCTATCACGGAATAGAAAGTATTTCACCAGAATCAAGAGAATATAACACATCTATTTTAATCTTGAACTCAAACTTTAAAATTGGAGACCGCAAGTGAGAGGTTCTTGGGCAAGATCCTTCTGGAAATCTCCCCTAACATTCTTGGAGGCAGTGCACACTTCTGCTCCTAGTTAGATCCTGACAAACAGCATGAGCACTATTTTCAGTTTCTCTAATTTTTAAAATCCCTTTCCAGTCAGAAATTCAGCCTAGAAATGCCCCAACTAACGATCTGAGTCAGAGGACTCAGCAGAGGCCAAATATTTTTATCTTCCCTGGCACTGTGCTACCTTTCTCTCCCTCACTTTCTTTTTTTGCTGCAGTGAAAAATGATTCATATAAATGAAACTGCAGTAGTAAAAACAGAAAGAAAGCACGAGAAAGACTGCTTAACAATTTCCAGTCATGGCTGGGGAGCGGTGAAATTGAAAACAGTCCAAGAATGCTTACTTTTCAGCCATGCCCTAGAATTCGTTTCAGTTTCAGTACAAGAGAATCATTTTTGTGAAGGAGAGCTACAAGGAGACTGTGAGATCACATTTCTTTTCCTTGATCGGGAGCAGAAGCATTGTGAAGGGATCAGGCAGTCCCTGAAGAAGCACCTGAAAGAAACTGATTATAAGAAACATGAAATCCATGGGCTCCCCCCTCACCCACCTTCTGGCGGCCTCCACCCTCAGCTCCAGGGTCACTGCAAAAGGCACTTGCATTCTATGGGGGATGTATTCAGTTACAAAAGAACAAGATTGAGCCTTGATAATTTAGGAAAAAGAAACTTTGAGAAGGTTAAGCTTGCCATTTCTGGAAGCAGTCGTTCCTTCCAGAATATACACGAAAGTCCTGGGGACGTCTCTCTCTTTGTACTCCTAACAGAAAGCACTTTGCTTTCACTGTGTTAGATTCTCATTACTTTTTTCTGTTCTTTGCCCTAATCTCGTGTGAAAGGGGAAAAAAAAATGAAAGAAAACACAAAGTCCTCCTTATTTAGCATCATGGGGATTCCTTTTGTGTGTTTGAATCATTATGATACTGAAAGAATGCCAACCCCACCACTCAGAGTAAGAAAACGCTGTCAATGCCTTTTCCACTTACACCGGAACCATTTCCTGCCGCACCCCAAGTCATTAGTGAAGCCATAAGTATATATTGATTTGTTAAATTCAGTTCTTGCAATAGCTATATCAAATATCATGGATTTTCCTTTAAAAACATTTCCCCCCAAAGAGCAAACTCTCAGACTTGCTGAGTTATTCATGGTTTAGAAAAAAGAAATTCTTTCTGATAACATCTAAAAGTGTGTTGCCAAGAAACCGTGGAGTAAAAGATTAATGTGCATAAGAGGAGTAGAGTGAATTAGGAACATTTACCAAAATTACTTACTGTGAACCTGGACAGTTCTAACTCTCGCCAAGATTCTATAAACGTTATGTCCTCACTACTGGGAAGTATCTATCACTACGCTGAGTTGGAGAATGCTGAAGAGCCAAGTTAGATGTCTAGTCATTCCTCTCTGGCACCATAAGGACTTTGGATTAAGGGAAATGGCTTATAGAGAAGAATTCGATTATAAATACTGGCAGAAAGAATACTGGGGGGAAAATTAACTGTGTTGTCTAGAAGAAGTATAAGCATTAGATGGTAATGATGGAAAAAATTTGAAAAATCTACTAAAAGTCTTAGGAGTCTAGCTAAACACACTATGGTACATCCATACAATGGAATACTACTCAGCAATAAAAAGAAAAAAAAAAACAAATAAATGCAACAAGTTGGATGAATTACAAGGGCATCATGCTGAGTGAAAAACGCCAATCTTAAAAGGTTACATGCTGTATGAATCCATGTATACAATATTCTTGAAATAACAAAGTTACAGAGATGAAGAATAGATCAGAGGTTATCAAGGTTCAAGGAAGAGTAGAGTGTGGCTATAAAGTTCTTTTGTGGTGACAGACTAGTTCTGTATCTCTATTCTACAAATTTACTTGGGTGATAAAATCTCACAGAACTGTACACACAGACATACAAAAAAAGAAACAGAAAAATCAAAGCATACAAAAACAAATGAAATCCAAGTGAGGTCTAATTAATTGTATTGTGCCAATTATCAATTTCCTTGTTTTGATAATATACGATAGTTATATAATATGTTATCATTAGGAGAAGCTGAGTGACGGGTACAGGGGAACTTTTTACATTGTCTTTGTACTTTCTTATGAGTCTATAATTAATCCAAGTAGAAAGTTAAAAAATAATTCTTAGGAGGCATTTCTGAGAGCCTGTATTGGTTGATCAGTTGATTCATTTAAAAAGCAATTGCTGACCACATTTTTTTTTTTTTTTGAGGAAGATTGGCCCTGCACTAACATCTGTTGCCAATCTTCCTCGTTTTCTTTTTTTTCCCCAAAGCCCCAGCACATAGTTGTGTATCATAGCTGTAGAGTTGTAGCTCTTCTATATGGGACACTGTCTCAGCCTGGCTTGATGAGCAGTGAGTAGGTCCTTGCCCAGATCCGAACCGGCGAACCCCGGGCCACAGAAGCAAAAAGAACAATCTTAACTGCTACGCCACCAGGCCACCAGGCTGGCCCCTGCTGAGCACCTATTTTTATGTGATGGTTCTAAATATACAAAGATAAGGCATGATAAAAACACAATCTAATCACAAGATATTAGTGGAACCAATGGGTATGCAAATGCGAAATTAAACTCTACGGTGTGATACAAGGATATATTATATAGTGTAAAGAAACCCAGCATACAAGGCTTTTTGAGAACACAGAGAAAATTGTAAACATTCTGAGCCTAAGGGATTAAGGAAAATTTCATAGAAGTGTGATGTTTTTGTTTGACATTTAAGACTGAATTGTTTGTCCAGTGGATGGGGGTTGTAGCATTCCTTTAAACGGGATCTGTGCATTTTCTCAGTGAAGAGACAACCCACAGTTTACTTAGAAGAGTGATCATGTAACCTTTTAGAGACTCAGCCATCTGCTGTCAAACGGCCATCCCTGGAGAAATTGCCCCTGATTCTAAAGCAATTGGAACAATGGAAATGAAAGATGTTTCACAGCGATATGTTTTCTTCTTCCATAATGACCTTTTGACATGATTTTCTTAGTTTACCATCAGTATTAGTGATTCTCCAGGGAAACGGAATGAATTGGGTTATGTATAGAGAGAGGCAGAGACAGAGACAGAGAGAGATTTATTAGAAGGTATTGGCTCATGTGATTATGGGGGCTGAAAATTCCACAGTCTGACAGCCAGAGACCCAGGAAAACTAGTGGTGTAGTTCAAAGGCCTGAGAGCTGGAGAATCAATGGTGTAGATTCCAGTCTGAGTCTGAAGACTTGAGAACCAGGAGTGCTGATGGTGTAAGTCTTGGTTGGAGGTCAGGAGAAGACCAATGTCCCAGCTCAAACATTCAGTCAGAGAGCAAATTCAGCCTTCCTCCACATTTTTGTTCTATTCCGGCCTTCAATGGATTGGATGATGCCCACCCACACTGGGGAGGGCTTTACTCAGTCCACCAATTGAAATGCTAATCTCTTCTTGAAACACTGTCACAGACACACCCTGAAAAAATGTTTAACTAGGTATCTGGGCATTGTGGGCCAGTCAAATTGACACATAAAATTAACCATCATACCACCTGACTAAAGAAGGCATTATATACCTCCTCCCCCTCAAACAGAGAAGGAGTTAATGAATGTTGAGTAGTATTGGGTCCATATGGACATCATCATCTTACTGCTTCACCATAGGTTCTTGTTATGAAGGCCACAGATATCAAGGACATCTAAGGACAAGTAAAGGAGAGGATGATAACAGTGTCTCCCTTGATCTCCTCCATGCACACCTGAAGACTGGGGAGACTGTATTTGGAGGGAACAATGTCACACTCAAAGTCTGGATGAGAGGACAGTCATCACTTCCTCCCCTTTCTTTTTTCCCTCCCATGATAAGGAACACTGGAGAGAGAGGCCTATTCACAAAGAACAAAAAATAAATGAAAAGGACATTGAAAGAGCTGGGGTGTGATTCTTGAAAGATCCAGTGCTGCCTGGAAATTTGACTGTAGTCAAGCCAACTCTTACCCCACCCTCCCACACACAGACATAGCATAAGCAACATGTAATGGCACTTAAAATTTTTTTTGGTAAGACAAGAGAAAAGAAGGAAATTAGAAATGACTGGAGAGAAACTAAGATATTTTTCCTGTATACTTTATGCCAGGCTGTATGCTTGGCTCTGTTCCAAAGCCTACCTGCCCCGTTGTACCAAATGTTACAAGACCCATTTCAAACAAGCCCTGTTGGTTTCCATTAGTGTTAACATCTTAGACCAAGAAACACATCTCCTCTTTTCAATGTTGCACATCTAGCCATTTTTTCACACAGCAGGGGAATCTTTCTGAAAAGCAATCTGAATACAACACTCCCCTATGTGAAACCATTGAATAACCTTCAAAGCTCTTGATAAAGTATAAAATATTAAGCTAAGTTTACAAAGCCCTATGTGATTTGATACCACTTACTCTCAGATTTTATCACTTTTCTCTCAGAGTTTATCTTCTCCTTACTCTCAGAGTTTATGTCCTTCTTCCTACCATTCCAAATAAACATAGACACTCCACATGGAGGAAAGTATATCTTCTCTCAGACTTTCTCACGTGCCATGTGCCCTGCACACACGCAGATCCATCCATCTGAAAAAGCCTCCCCAAATACTCCACGACCTATCCCTAAACTCATCTTCTCTGTCTGCATAATTGATGTTCATCCTTCAGGTCTCACCTCCAAACACAGATCAGAAGCCCTTCTTAGTGCTCTTCAGTTCATTGTGTGTCTCTTTCTTAAACTTTTCTGTGATTTTTTTGCATGAGTAGAGAAGTGGTCTTTGCCCATTTTATCCCCAGCACCTGGAACAATAACTGGCCTACAGTAGGCTCCCAAAAGTCGCATTTTGAATCAAAAATCTTCAGTTGACTCAGAAAGACAAAATTCATTCTGATATCATGCTAAAACATAAGGTGTAATAAATATTGAATGATTCTGAGTGACAAGACTGGGAAAGTAACTGTCAGTGTGTGCACACACACACACGTACACATACACACAAATAGGAAACAAAAGACTTTAATAATTAAGAGTTTGGGAGTCACTAACAACTTCCTGAGGTCCCACATCCACAAGTAGAAGTGTTTTTCTACTTATAAGCTGGAAACACACCCATTGATTCATTCAGCATTTATCCCCACCTGCTTTCTGCTCATATTAATCTTGCCCCGAGGACCAAAAATCAAAGTTATGCTCTATAGTTTCAAGGTGCTCAAAGCTAAATTGAAAAGAAAATTGTAGTATTGAGTTGAAAAGATACAAAGAAGGGAATGCTAGGAGATGAATCCTCTGTCCTCCTCCGTCAAGAAACAATTTCCCCAATACTGGTGTGTAGCATGTAACTTTTATCTCTGTTCGACAAATAAAAAGCTGATATCAATACTGCAGATGTCCTCTGTACAGTTATAGTAGGTGTATGTTTTTGAAAATGCCTTTGTTTTACTTTTGTGTTCCTTTAACCATGAATTCTCTGTTTCCTACAGTCATTCAATAACTCACCCCAGGTTATTATGTGACAGAAGGCATGGAGGAATGACAGTGTCAGAAAATGCAAGTCTAGTTCCTGCAGTGCTGATAACTGACTCTGTGCCCTTGGGCAGGTGACTTCTCTTGTCTTGGCTTTGCCTATTTTATCTATATAAATCTAGACAATCTAGATGAAGGTGATTAAAGATGTGGTTGTAAATAAATGTAATCTTTATTGCCTAAAGAAAGTGTTCAGCAAAGTTGGAAGATCTTTTTTCCACTTGGAATAAAATTTAAAGCATTTATGGACCTTAGCTGACATTTGTATGCGTTTTTGTTTTTTTTTTTAAATCTTGGGACAAAATGCTCTTTCTTTTCCCTTTTCTGATGTGAATGCTTTGGCATCAATGCCTTCAGAATCCTTTGTCACTTGTCCACAGATTTTCATGCTTTTCCCAGTAATTCTCTATTTCCACTCCATGGCAATTTGTTGGCCAGATGTGTTTCTCTGATGTTCTTATAATGGGAAAGACAACACAATAATCAAAGAACAAATTTGTCCCCAGTGCAGAGAACTTTTTCATGCTACTTCATTTCAGACGTAAACTGTAAAAAGGTTGGGAGGCTCTGGAACACAATGGAAAAAAATCCAAAGTGGACTCAGAGAAGACAAGCAAGCTTTATATTATGTGGACACATCTAATTTAAGGTTCTGAGGCTCTTTTCCCAAAGAGATCACTGGCATGGTTTAAAAAAAGAAAACGATCTGCGTCCGGGTTTGTTACTCACAGACTATGTAATGTTGGATGTTTATTTGGGCCTCAGTTTCCAGAACTATACAGTAAGGATATGAGAGACAAGTTTACGATTAAAGCAGGGTGATGGTGCAAAAGTCAAAACCACTGGGCGTCTTTCTCCCAATGTAGAGCCCCTCAAAAAACACCTATATGAGTATGTGTGCACAGGTGCAAGCTTTGACGTGCGTACACACACAATCATGCTGTACAGTCAAAAAATTTTATATCAATATTTGAATTGATTCTGATAAAAGGCTTACAAAGGTGGAAAAGCAATCACTTAAAATTATACTTTTAATAAGTGTCATTAATGTTACTAGATGTTGAGCAACTGCTTTAAAAATGCACTTATTTATCTTTCCAATGTAAAGTATATCCCTGTGTCTTAGCTAGGAATTAGGATTATAGTTTTTCTTACTAATTTATGCTAGTCTTATGTATTCATATGTTACTATTATTTTAATTTTCATTGGCTTAACTACTAGAAAGGTGGATAAACTCTTCACATGTCTATTGAACTGTTTGATTTTTTCTTCTCTGAGTTGTCTTCACCACACTTGGTACATTTTTCTACTTAGTGTATAGTATAGATAGAGTGGCTCTTAGGTATTGCAAACACATTTTTTTCCAAATATGCTGTTTATATATTTTCTTTTTTGTGGTATTTAATGCAATAAGATTTCTAATTTCTATGTTATCAAATAGGGCTTGAGTTCTAGTTTTCCAGACGTAATGGCTATACATGAAGTTCTTAAAAGAGCCCGCAATACTCTTTCTGACCTGATTCAATTTTACCTCTCAATCCCCTTCTCCCTTTCTTTTAGCCACATACCTACCTTGCTTTTCCTTAAATATATCAAGCACACTCCCACAATAGAAGCTTTATATCGACTCTTGACTCTGCTTGGAATTCTCTTGCCCAAGGAATCTGCCTGAATAACTAGTTCATCTTCAAGTCTTTACTCAAATGCCACATTTTCAATGAATCCTACCTTATGGCCTTATTCAGTATTATAATCTGACTTACTCTCCACCCACCCGCTCTGGCTCCAGCAGTCACAATCTCTTTTACTGCTTTATTTTCTCTACTCCTTTTTTCCACAGTCTTTGTTACTTCCTGATGAAGTAGATCATCTAATCATTTATTTTGCTTACAATTTAGTGTCTACTAGCTCTTAAATCTCCACGTTTTGTAATATATGTGCCTCAAGCACCTAGCATAAACAAGATTCAATAAATATGTATTTAATGAATGAAGGATATATTCACTTTCTAGTTCTTCATGATAGTTGTTTCCACGCCCTTTTTTGTTATTATCATTATTTTTAAGGTGGGTCTTTATTCTGAATGAGATTTCTTTTTCTGCTTAGTATGAGAGAGTGGTCCACTTTTATTTACTTCCAGATGAACAGTGGTTGTCCCAGCTCCATTTAGTAAATAACATACCTCTCATTCCACTGAATTAATATAGCATCTCTATTATGCATTAAATTACGATACATATTTAGATTCAAGTCTAGACCCTCTATTATTTTTCAATGACCTTTATCCCATACCAATGTTATACTAATATGATTACAGTAGCTTTGAAGTACGATCTCTCCATTGAGAACTGCATCCCCTTTACATTCCCAATTTCCCCCATCTTGCTTAATTTTTCTACTTCTAACATACTTTTCAAGTTATAGCATACCATACAACTTTTTTATTGATTCTGCTTATTGATTTTATTTTATTTATCCTCTCTAGAATTTGTGCTCAATAAGGTCAAGGATTTTGTTTCTTTTGTTAACTTGTTTATCCCTTGTGCCAACGAGAAGGCCAAAGGCAATGGTTAGTGCCCGATAATTCCTTTAAAAAATTGAAAGAATCTATTTCAGCTTCTAGAAGTACATTGATACAACGGAGAAAATACTATTGTTAAATGTATCTTTCCTTCATCAACCTTACCAAATATTGCGGTAAATCTAATATTTTAAAACTCTGTGTATGTAAATAGTCAACTCACCATCAAAACAAAAGATAATTGTAATATTTTCTTTCCAAGTGTTTATATCTTTAAAAAAATTCCGTTCTTATTTTATTTGTTGAAACCTAATCTATTGTTGAATAACAATGAGTATAGTGAATACCCCCACGCAAACCATTCTAGGCCAGTCCTATCACCTGATTAACACCCCATAAATCTCTGTTGAATGAAATTTCCTGATGAAAACAATTTATTATGTAATGCTAAAGTTAAACTAAGATGTAACAAGATGTTGTGTGGAATAAACAAGTTAATAAAGAGTATATCCTGCATAATTCAATTTTTATGAAGTTCAAGAACAGGCAGAATTAATATATGGTGATGGACATCAGAATAATAGTTACCTCTGGAGAGGGTGTTGACTGGAATGAGCAGGCGGAAGGCTTCTGGGGTGCTTCAAATGTCCTTGATCTAGTTAGAGAACACACAGACATATACGTATATGAACTTTGTTCATTCTTCTATATGCGTGTTAAAACTTCCTTTAAAATAAACGAGAAAACAGTATATAGAATGATTCATAACTTGTAAATATGTGTATGGGAGGGTATTCAATTAATTTAGAAAATATACAAACATATTAAAGGTGTGTGTTCTAGGATGTTGGGACTGTGGGAGATTTTGTCTGTCTTATACATTTTATAATTTCTGTTATGATTATATATTTTAATAAACAAAGGCAAGGATTTTGTTTTGTCCATCCTTGTACCTCAGTACATGTGGAGCCTCATACAGAGTGTGTACACAATAAAAATGAGTATAATCAATATCACCAGCAATGGAGCTGTCATTTTGAGATAGATGTTCCAGTTCACTTCATATATTTGTCTTAGAGTAAATGTCTATTTTCTTCCCCATAGTACCCCCAGTGCCTAGAATATTTCCTGACACATAGTAGGATGTTCACGAAGTATTTGTTGAGTGAGTGAATGAATCTGAAGTGCACTAAAATTCTCACAATGGGCTTACATGTCACTTGGAAACAGAGCTTGAGTGTCCTCTACCTGTGATGGAATTGTGTTTGCATCTCCCAAGAAAGAGAGTGAATGAGTAATGGGGCATTCTCTGAAAGAAAAGTCCTCTTAGCTTCAATGGCAAGTCATGTAGCATAGTAGAAAAATGGATGAGATTTAATGTCTGGAAGATTCACTTGGAAGCCTGATTTCGCCACATTCTCTTTTTGTGAAGTTTGCCTGGCTGCCTAAATATTCAGAGCCCAATTTTCTTCATCTGCAAAACAGAAATGTTTCTGAAATTGAATGAGATAATAGCAGTCAGCCTCTACTAAGCATTCTCTATACGACACCCTCTATGCTAAGAACATTGCATATGTTACCACATTTCTTCTATGTGAAATATGTGAATTACTTAGCATAGAGCTCAATAAATATACATTTCCTCTCTATGGTGATTGAATTCTTAAGACCACTCCAATTGGCTCTCTGTATATTTCACATTACCTAATTTCTTTTCTCCAGGTTTTGTAAATTATTCTAAATTGTATTTTGTTGCCCTTTCCCTAAAGACTTTAAATTCCTCAAAGGAATGAACCACTCCCTTCTTGAATTGTATAAAGTTCATTGAGTTACCAAATCTTAGTGTGATCGCTGATGGCATATAATCTTTCCCAGAATAAATGCTGTATTATTGCTGATCAAGGGTCATTTATGGTTTTAGGTTACTTTGAGTGAAATAGAATTATTGTCTTCTGATACACCAAATTCCATTTTTTACAGCTCTGTGCCTTCCACTCTTAGACCCTTGCTCTGTTCTCTGGAGCAGCATAGTTCTCTGACAAGCTTGAGCAGGGAGAATAACAAAATCCCTGTGAATATATCCTACAGATAACAAGTAAGGTGATGATAGCTCTGTTCTATAAATTTAAACTTTGGAGGGAGTGGCATATTAAATTTAAGATTTTTTGACCCAGAGAAGGGAGTTGAATTTGGAAAATATTCATATGGGGAAAAAAAAATCGTTGATTAAAGGAGGGTAGACGGGTTTCTGGACTTCCAGGGACTTATGCCAACATAGGAGCTGCCTTGGTTAATAGCGTGGAGAAGCAAAGTTTGCAGAGAAGATCCCATAAAGGAGGGGGGGGAAACACCGATGGAGCCTCCTTCCTGAAAAGTTGATTTGGGAAAGGTTACTGGTTGAGTAGGTCAGTGCAAGGTCTTAACCTGAATCACACCTACAGTGCCCACATGGCTAGGAACCGATGTCCCTTTAGTTTCACCTAAATTCATCATAGTGAAAACACTGGTACATGTGGAGTGTTTGCTACACATCAAGCTCTATGCTGGGTATTTCCAGGAGTTATTTCACTTACTCTTCAGAGCAGCCTCTGAGTTAGGGATTGATAACCCAGATGAAGAAATTGAGGCTAAGGGAGGTGAAGTAGAAGAAATGAGAGGAAAACATATAAAAACTTCCCTCATCTGGAACACAAATGAGAATGAGGCATGAGTTTTAAAAAAGTACTGAGATTTCTCTCTCCACCCCCTCCTGGCTTTTTTTAATGTCTCCGAGAGGCTGGGATTAGGAATCCTCCCACAGCTCTTCTCTCCTGAGAGCTTTTCTAGCGCTGCTTCTGATTAAACTAACAGATTAGACCCAATGGCATAAGGCATAGCTTCTCTCCTTTGAGAAAGAACAAATAAGAATGAAGTGTTAGATTGCAAAGCTAATTATATATTCTGTTCAAGTGTCAACCATCTGTTGCAATTGTTTAAAAAGCAGACATAAGTCAACTGTTGGGGTGAGATGTTTACCATTGTGAACACACAGAAACTTTATGACACCAGTGGAGATTCGTTGTTCTAGCACGTGCCTAGAGGCTGCAGGGGATTCTACTGAAGTCCTTGAGAGCCCACCTTCCTGTGAGAGGGTAAGTGGCGGCTCCAGGCAACTGATGATTAAGTACTAGTCATACTTACTTCAGAACTGGATCCTTAAGGGACTGATGCTCTCAGTTTATGGAGGAGAAAACTGAGATACAACGAGGGCGAGGCACTGCCTATTCTGTACTTAACAATTTCAGCAACTACAATTTTCTGCAGAAATTTGTGTTTGCATGTCATGCCCTCCCTCAGGTGTTTTAAGTCCCTAACGGAAAGGATGGGACACTATTGTCTCTATATTTGATACGTAGAATAGTACCCAACACATCACAGTGCCTAGGATATGTTGTAAAAATATAGTTAGTTGTAAGATGGGTGGAGGTTTTCTAATAAGGATGAAAACCACAGAGAATGTGGCACATCCTCGTAGCTCCAGAGTCATGCCTTTCTTTCCCTTATCAATTTCTTCATTGAATAAGCTGAACACTGTCAAACTGTGGCTTCTGATAATTCTCTTTAATGAGAACAACTGGAATTATTCTGCAAGTTTCTTTTCAGTTTATATTATGGGAGTCCATTGAAACCCAGCTATATGGAATACCACCTGAACAAGGAAAACCATTTTCTTTTGACAGCTCATTCTATTTCTGAATGAATGGAGAAGTCCTTTTGATGGAGTGATTTTTGACCTTTGTTTTATTGAACAAATCTAGTCTTCAGAGCAATCAAGAGAGAATGTTATCGGCATCACGGCCAGGGCTGCCCCCAGCCCAGTTTCACTGACATCTGTGACTATGGTGTGGAGGTGGGAGTCATTCTCTGGCACCTCTGATTTTAGATCACCCACCAGGGGTGAGGATTTCACTATCAGCCTATCACATTGAATAGATTTAGTTCCCTTTCATTGACTTGAAATCTGCTTTTCGTAATTCTATAATTTGTTTCCAGTTTTGCCATCACTAGCAACTCATCCCTGGGCAACTTCTTTCTCTTTTTTGTGATCTTCCAATGTTAATAAGAACTTTGATCTTTTTTTAATTCAAAATTGCAGAATCCCTTCACTTGTTGCTCATGAGACTTATTGTCCAGACCATGGGACTGTTTCCCATGGAAATATTCCAGTATCAGTGACCCTATTAAAATGAAATGCTCAGATTCAGCCAATGGAATTTGTGAGGAATATTTAATGGTGCTAAATAGCACTCCTCCATGTAAGTTCCTAATGAAATGAATGTACAGTCAGGGAGCCAGGTAAGGAAGCATAAGGATTTCAGATTAATTACTGTGCTGGACAACTGTATGCGATTTTAACCCAGGATTTCAGTTGGATACTGATTTTTGCAGCCATCTCCAGACCATTTCAAAGACAAGCATGTAACAGAGAGTGAAATGGGCCCGACATTTCCATCTAAGGTCTGGTTGATGAAGCACAGTAAAAGTTACATTCTCACGGGCCTCTGAAATTAGACTGGTGATGTTTCCTACCAAAAAGAGGCCACTGGAATTCACAGAGGGCCAACCCTGGTGTTTCAACAATCTACCCGTGCTTGGGGATTGGGGTTGAAGATGCCTCAGTGGGACTTAAATACTAAAAATAGGTACCTTTTACAGCCTAGAGGGAAAATAAATGAAAACAAATTATGGCAAGAAAAGTCATTGATTTTCTTCACATTATGCTTAGTTTTAACATTGGAGCTGTTATGTTAAAAATATGGCCACAAATACCTCAGCCTCACGACTATTTTTATTCTGTGTCTTTACTGTTCTTATTATGTAAGTACCACATCCACCCCAGGATGTTTCCTCATACAAATACTCCTCAAATGACCACCTCACTCTCTTATCCAGGAAGATGCTTCCATAAGTCACTATCCCTTTAATAGCTAGCAGAATAAAACTAACCGTCAATGTACCTTATTTATTATGTATTTATTTGTACACTGTCTTATTTCCCCCAAAGATTTAAGGTGAACTACAACAAAAAATTGTATAATAAAAAAACTAAACAAGAGTAAAATAAATAGGGCTGGGGGATATATTATTAAAAAGAGAAGTTTAAAATTGTGGTGAGAACTGAAACCAAGTATTCTGGGCATAAGGGGTTACATCATGGCCACTTTGTCACCTCTCATTTGGTTCCAGTTTTCTTGGAAGTCAAACAAAATAAGTTATATCATTTTTGTCATAGAGAGGAATAAGATCCTTATTGTCTCTTGGGTGTTTCTATCTAGATGTTTATTATAGTTTATTTTCAGTGTCCTGGTTTTATTTTGGGCTCTCTTTATTAAAGTTAAGATGTAATGTTACAGCTAATGTTAAGAAGAATAGTTTGTGCTCCAGGAAAAATATATAATATGACAAATACAAGACACAGGAAATGAATGGGGATGGTGTAGCTCAAATCCATGTAGCTCAAATTCTCCCCATTTTCTCAACAGGAGATTTTGTTGCCATAAATGTGTTGCAACCCAAAAGGCAAGACTCAAAATATCGTCATCACAAAGTCCGGATGCCTCCAGATGGGTCCCACCCAGACCAGATGAATATGACAATCTGATTGCCCTATCCAGGGCGATGTGTCCCTCACATAAAGAGTTAGTCTTTTGCGGACTTGAAATTCAAGGAGCTCTAGGTGAGGAGTGTCTGCACTGAGGAGTAGATTCAGAGGGGTTCTAAGATGGTACTGAGAGACACAAGCTATATGGAGGATGATTGGCATGAAAGGAAGCAGAAACGGCAAGTTTTCAACCATGCTTTAAAGAAGTTGGCAGTAAACAGTGAAGAGATGAGGCAGAAGCTACTAGGATTCAGGGTTAAAAGGAAATATTTGTTTTTTTGGGTGGTGTTATTATTAAAAAAGAAGAAGCAGATAAGTTATAGATTCAGAGAAAGAAACAATGAAGAGAGTGTGTATGAATATATAACAAAAACAGGACAACTGACACACAAGATGATAAAGAAGATGGAAAGTTAATGGTTTGTTGGATGAATTCACCTTGGATCTGGGGCATATCTTTTTTTTCTGGAAAAGATAGAATGTGGTTGAGAATAGGGAATATTCCCCCCCCCCCACCCCCAGGCCATGCCGGCCTCCAGGGTCTTGCATGATTACAGAACCATCCCTGACAAGGAATAATCCACAAAGTCAGTTAAATGGTGAAGTCCCATGGTTCTAAGTAGTAAGCTCTTTAGAGCAGGACCTGAATCATGGCAGGAAGCATGCATTTCTGTAAAGAGATTTTTTTATAGATAAGCAAAACACTTGAAGCCACAAAAATTTAGCTAGAAGGGAGTTCATGATAGATCTCCACTATAAAAGAATAATTGGCACATAGTCAGAGACTTAAATAGAATCCCAGTTATGTAGAATGGGCCTGACTTGCCAGAGATGAGGCTCCAGACCTTAAAAACATTCACCATTTAGCTGTTTATTGTTGGAGGGGGAGTGCCAAAGACATTTCCCTGATGGGTACCTAACCAGGACAGGGCACAGAACTGACCAGAAGAAAGTGGAGTTAGGAATAAAATGCAACATCAGGCCGTCAAATCCAACTTGTGGAAACACCACATTGGGTCATTCTCTATGAATTTCAAACTTTTCATAACTGAACAAGAAATACAGTATTTTAAACACAAGGAAGCTTTACCCTTTAGTATACAACATACTTAAGCCAGATGATTTTGGATTTTATCTTTGAAATGTAAAGCTACTTATTAGTTTGAAATATTTTAGCTTGTATTCATATTAAACAATCATAATTTTAACAGAAACACTATATTAAAACATTTACATATCTTTGGTCTTTAACAGAGTGTATAGAGAAAATTTAGAATTATCTCTCTGCCAATGGTTGATTTTGTGACCATGGAAAATATTATAAGCTTTCTGAGTGTCATTTGATTATTCATAAAACAGAGATACTAGTGATAGCAATTGCATAGGGACTTTTTGAGATTAAATGATATAAAGTATATGAAAAGGTCCTGGGCATAAATCTGCAGAAAATAGAATTGATTTTGACCAAAGTGCGATGAGGTAGAATCCCAAAATTCTCTTGGGAACATGATTAAGACATTGATTGGAAGGGAGAAAAAGAGAAAGAACTGCCAAAAAACATCCTAGCTTGCTTAAGGAGAGCTCAGGGGAAAAAATATCTCTATATACAGTCATGCACCACTTAACTAGGAGACACGTTCTGAGAAATGCGTCATTAGGTGATTTTGCCCTTGTACGAACATCACAGAATGTTCTTACACAAACCTAGATGATATAACCTACTGCACACCTAAGCTATATGGTAGTAATCTTATGGGACCACCGTTGTATAAATGGTCTGTTGTTGACCCTACTGTTATTAGGTGGCACATGACTGTATTCAGAACCATCATTAGAAATAACATATTCTAATGTTTGATTAAAAGAAAAAAAATCATCCAGAGATGCAAGAACTTGACTGGGTTGAAATTTGAACACTTCGGACAAATAAGAATGAGGATCTTGAGACTAAATCATTGCTCAAATATCCCAGAAAGAGGTGACAGGTGCAAGGCCAAGAAGACAAGGGGTCAGTACCACAGATATTAAGCAGCTGAACTGAGCTGGCTGGCATTGTATCAGGGACCCTCATGGCAAAGGCCAAGGCAGATGATGAGCTGCAGGAACTGGGGTTCAGGGTAAGGAATGTAGCACCTGAGACGTATGGCAAAAGCAAAATGGATCACTTATTTGGGGCAAGTGGTTATAAGGCAGAGGCCCAGTTACCAGCCAGAGTACAAGAAAAAGCCACATCCCAGTTACCCAGATTGGGGAGGGACTGGTAACGTAGGAGAAGATGGTATCACCCTTAGGCCTGAAAGAAGAGAAGCAGTTATCAGAACCCAGAAAAAGTGAACTTAAGAGGTTTATATAACAGGGGCCATGGCCTGCGGGAGACAGGCACCGTCAACCTTTGACAACCCAACAGGGAAAGAACCCTCTCTTGCTACCTTATGGAGTTCCACGTAGTGGCTTTCAGTGGCCAAATCCAAGTGGTACCAGAGGGCAGGGGAGCTAACCGATGAGGTCCAAGCATAGCGATCTCCCTGGCACAGAGCAGGTAAAGGATGGGGTGCAGATCAGGAGGAATAAACAAGTTTCTTGTTTTACGTGTCCAGTGAGACTAACAAGAAATGGGGAAGGCACATTTTAAATCCAGGCAATATGACTCGGAAGCCCCACTCTCAAATCTTATGCCATATAGCCTCTATATAAGGGTAGAGAGGGATCAGAGCACGACCCTCTGAGTCAAACTAAGCAGCTGAGAATGTATCCTGCAAGCACTGTGGACCCTAAAAGAGTTTTAGGTAGGGGAGTTATATGACCTTGCTTGTTTATGTGGTGGTGGTTCGTTTTTTATTTTGGTTTGAGGAAGAGCCCTCTGAAAAGTGGGGTGGAGGATGGAGAAGGGTGGGAATGGGGGATATCTTTCAAGAAGAAGGTGTTGAAAGCTTTTGTGTGAATCCTGATGAGATAAGAACTCAGGCTGCAGAGTGAAGACGGTGAAAGAATCTGATTTATTAAAATCTACAGGGCTTGTTTGTTAAAATCTACAGGTGACTCAGTTATAGGAAGAGGAAGGAGTCTAAGAAGCTTCCCAGAATTCTGTCACAGTTGGCAGCATCAACGAATGGTGATTCTTCTTCTTATTTGTTTGTTGTTGGTTGCTTGCTTGATTTTGTATTAGTTTCGATGCTGCATGTGTTATGAGCAATGTGAACTGTCATGTAGCTTGTTAGATATAAAAGTTGGGAATTTAAAAGATAAGTGGAGCTAAAGATATAGATAGATTGAGCGTCACCACAAAATAGATAAAATGAAAAGAATCAAGAATCAACCAAAGGGATAAAAAAATTCACATAAAATGTCAAAAAAAGGAAGGAGAACCCTGGAAAATACAGAGAAGGAAGATTAATAATGATAATAACAGTAGTAAGAAAATATCATTAATAACAGGTAACAAATAACATATTTAGTACAGGCTGTTCTAAACTTTTTCTAAATATTAAATCATTTAGATTTTACAAAAATTATGTGGAGTAGGCACCAATATTAAACTCATCTAATATAAGAAGAAAAAAACCCAACAAGATAGGTTTAGCGAAGATAAGGATATTGTTTAAGATTACATGGCTGGTAATTTACCAAATAGACATTCAAACCCAGGTCTCTGTTTACTGAATCCATGAAACCTGCAGTTCATTTTTCAGAAATGAACAAGAAAAAATTGTGTCATGGAAACCATCATTGGTAAGATTTTCAAGCAAGAGGACATTTCAGGAAGGTTTAGCAGGATGACTGTTTCTGACAGCCACCTTCTCTTCTTTCAGACCTCAGGTGATAGCATCTTCCCCTATGCTACCAGCCACACAGCACTGCATCACCCACTGTCACTTTCCCTAGACCTCTGGTTCTCAATGTGCATCAGACTCATCTGGAGGGCTTGTTAGAACAAAGATTTCTGGGCATCAGTCCCAGAGTCTTGGATTCAGTAGTTCTGGGACAGGGCCTGAGAATTTGCATTTCTAACAAATTCTCAAGCGATGCTGATGATGCTGGTCTAGGGACAACACTTTGAGAACCATTAGCTTAAGTCATGCCTACAGCTTTATAAATAGTCCCCTTCTTGAGCACTCCAGAATTACCCAGTTCGAGTGTTCTGTGGGGATACAGACTGAATCAATATGCCACTTAAACTCTCTGAAACTCAACATTCTAATAAGGAAAATAGTAAAATTGTTTCAGTTTTATAATTTGTTGGAAGGAGTAAATGAGAGAAAGAGTGTACAATATATGGCATGTACCATGGACTCAATATGTACTAGTAATTGTTACCGAGTTGCAAAGCCTCATTCTCTCCTGCTTTCCCACACGTACCCTGTATTTCAGCCAAACCAAAGTAATTAAAATGTCTCAGCAGCAAACTCTCTCACATTTCTATGGATACCATGGTCAATGTGGATGCATTGGTCTGCGGTACTTTCTGGCAGCTTTTTTTACTTCCTATACTCGTAATTAAGTGCTTCAAGACTCCAGTGTATTCTTGAATGAATGCTTTCACTTTCTGTCCCTGATGTCACCATACTTTTGTCTTAACTCTACCTTCTCCCTTGCTCTACACTGTTTGCCTGCCTCGACTAGATGGTTGTGGGCAGAGATGGAGTCATACATCTCAGTAACTACAGGTTCTTGTCCAGTACCTGGCACAGAGTATGTACCCAGTAAATTTGAGTCAAATGAATGGGTGAATTATTTCTAGGCTTTGTTTCCTAAGCAGTGACCACGTTATTCAGTTTTGCCCGGGACACTCAGAAAAATAGAAACCCAAACCCAAAGTGTCAGGAACCATTAGAATTGTAGTGGTATTGTACACCTCTATTGTCACTGTTTCTCATTATCTAACTAAGACATAGCATGAGGAAGCAGATGGTTTGGGAAGGCATAAAATAAACATGAGTAACACAAAACCTGCCATTCAGTAATGCTAATCACACCACAGATTTTGGACAGTGGCATCTTCTCCACTTGCTAATAAAACTATTGTGAAACATATGTTATGGGAAAAGTGAAAATAGATAAAAGCAAGTTAGCAAATTTCAACCCTGCTACTTGCTTTAAAGTACTTGTTGTCTTTTTTGGAATGCTTTTCTACAAATTCAGTAAGTATACATGAAAATTCTCCATTTCAGAAGGCTCTCGTAATATCTGCAACTTACTTTAAAAGCCTTCTATCACTTACTTCAAAAACCAACTCGTGCCTTCTCTGAAATCCTACCATTTCACTTGCAAAAGTATTTTAAGTTCTAAAGCTGAGATGATTTGCATGGGCCCAGGGTTATTTTGTGCAGAAATGACAGCTTTTTAACACAAGTATTTTGAAGTCAATATATATAAACATCGCTTTATGGCTTTTCTAAAGGATCATTTTGACTTGTAAAGTTTTATAGTTTTGCATGTTTGGAGCTTAAATCTTCAAACAGATACATCAAAAGAATCAGTGAAATTTTTGATCCTATGCCAAAAGTCCTATATCACAATGTATTTGAAATAAAAGCAGTATGACCCATTTCTGTACCAGAGGACAAAGCACCAGGTCAGATTTACTAATCCATTGGAAGGCATCATTATATAACTTTACCCTTAATAAATTTTCCATCTTGGTCATGTGTCCACTTTTTACTCCAGTCAAAACACTGGGTTTTGGGTACCACTTCATTTTAATGGTGTATAAAAGTAAAAGATAACAGCAGACCTAAAATTAATTAACATATTGGGATTTTAAATCATAGATATTTGACTCTTAGAAAAACATAGTTGATAATATTCCAAACACAGTAATGTTTTATTATCCTAATCAAATTCTTCTGGATTCAGCCCACAAATACTTCACACTACATAAGTCTCTGGGTGAGATGCCAGAACTGACTCATCCATCAAACATGTATTTGGTACTTTCTGCAATACAGGCATTGTGCTTGGCCCTGGAAATACAAAGAAGAATATCAGAGTCGCCAGTTTGGCTCACCAAAGGTCGTTGTCGAGGAAGGAGACAGGCCCTGAGAGAAGTGACTATGGCCCAAGAGATCCGTGCTGCGGTAAAGATGTGAACTAAGCGTCGTAAAGAATGACACAGAAAATGGAGGAGTGAGTTGAAAGAGCATCAGAGTGATCGCTCCATTAAATTGAGATGCACCAGTGGGAGATTACTCAGTGAATCTGACAGCAGGGACCTACATGCAAAGGAAATCATGCTAAACACAGAGAAGTGAATGTCCATACCCTCTGAGACAACACCAGATTTTAAACTCCATGACAGAGGGGCTATATCTAGTTTATGTACCAGATGCATAGCACAGGGTCCAGCATGTTATTTATTGAGCCTGAAAGAGTAAATGAAAGAGTAAATGAATGACTGAACTACAATTCTTGTCCTATGACAGTAAATATGGTAGTGAGTGTTGAAACTAAAGATTTCACTGGGTCAGGAGTCTGTGTCATAGAATTTAGGATTTATCCTACATGATATAGAGAATAATTAAAGCTAAATATTTAAACCAAACTAAACCTGGAAGTAATTAATTCATTTTTTCTTTTAATAAATATTTATTCAGCACCTACTATGTTCAATGTTACAAGTAAACTAGGATTCCTGTCCTCATGAAGCTTTTATTATAATGGGAATACGATAATAAACAAGTATAAAACTGAATAAATGTTCCAACTGTAAATTGTAATCAGTACTGTGAAGCAGGGGGTCAGCAGACTCCACCTGCCAGCTGAATCCTGCCAATGTCCTGTTTCATTTACTATCTGGTTTTTACAGAATAAATGTACCAACCCCTGATCTGAATGAAACAAATGAGGAGCAGAGATGAAAAAGAATGGAAAGTAGACCATCCCAGGTAGAATTCCAGGAGGGACATTTTTAAGTAGGTGACATTTAGCAGAGGTGTAAAGGATGAGAAGAAGTTACCCATGCAGAGACGAGGGGAAAGGCCCTTCCTGAAACAGACAATAGTGGGAGCGAAGGCCAGAGGTTGGAAAGACCTTAGGATGTTTGAAATCTTCAAAGATGACAGTGTAATTGGAGGGAATGATCAAGGGAGAGGAGTTGTTAGGAGATGATGTTGGAGATAAAAGCAAATTGATCTATCAATCTATCCATCCAATCTTTCTATCGAGATAAAGCTCTGGCAGACGAAAAAAATTCTGTCTAAAGACAACCCACCCAGGCCTTAGCATATCAGTAAATACCTCTTAGATTTTAACTATGAATGTTGTTAACAGATACACCCAGTATATTGATGAAAAAGATAGGCTCTCCTCCAACCATTGCAATAAAGCTGGCATAAAGAAGGTTATTTGTGAAGCAAAGCCAATTAAATCTGCATTTACGCTGATTTTGCAGCAATTCCAGAGTGAATTTTTTTCTTTTGAATGGCAGAGCTGGCAAAATGATAACAAATTCAATGTACCATGCACCACATGAAGCCCAGAGAGTATTTCTAGAAAATGATGATGGTTTTCTAAACTAGTCAAAAAGGGGAGGGTTATTTTAGCCCTAATGCACTCCACTATATCAAGTTGTTTGCTTGAATTATTTATGTGTGTATTGCAATTTTTAAACTGGGAGCATCAGAGACATTTATGCCAGTGAGAAGTTAAGGACCTTGTAGGTCGTTCAAGGAGAATATTAACTAGGGCAAGCGGCAGTGGCTGAAGAAATATGTCCAATCCACTTCACAAGTCACAGGGGCTTGGCTGTCAGACAGACCTGGATATAAAGATGAATTTGGCTACATTTTTAACTGTGCATACCAAGGACTTACAACTCCCATCTCGAGCCTCAGTTTCCATGTCTCTAACCTGGAGATCTACGTTCTGATTCAGTATATTATTACAAGATTTAGTGATGTGCCTAAAGCATGGAATACATAGCACGAATGTAATGAATTATAGCTATTGTTGTTGTGGTTATTATTCTTTTACTCCAGAAAATCCCAATGAGCATAAGAATGCATTAACTCAACACTGGAGTTTCTACTCTGCACAGAGCACCTTGGCTATTCTAATGGTGAAGACACAAACAGCGTGCATAGGGATCCATAGGATGCAAACAAGATCCGTAGGGAAAATAGACAAGTGTTTCATGGGTATCCTTGAATGCTCGTTAAATATTACTTCCCAAGTCCCAACCCAAAACCCACTGAGTCAGAATCTCCAAGGGAAAGACGACTCATTTAACATAAAACCAA
Source organism: Tapirus indicus (assembly GCA_031878705.1). Taxonomy (NCBI): domain Eukaryota; kingdom Metazoa; phylum Chordata; class Mammalia; order Perissodactyla; family Tapiridae; genus Tapirus; species Tapirus indicus. Next base: position 21,235,260 of record CM062927.1, on the reverse strand, counting down.
ATGATGATACTAATCATCTGGAAAGCTTGAGTGATCAGCCCTGCAGATAAACACATATAATACATGATAGAGTGGATCCTTGTCTTGAGAGATATAGATAAAGCGCATTAGGACACTCGAGGTAGGAGAAAGCTTCCTAAACAAAGTTCTCATTTTGTGACTTTGAGAACAGGTTTGGGGAAAAGAACAGTTGTTACATACAATTAAAAATAAAAGAAGTCAGGTTAAATGATTAAAAATAAAACTGAACCAAGATATGAGTGTTGAATCTGGATAAGAAAGTACTTATGTTCAGGCAAGCTCCTTCTAGGGCTTGCAGCTGGAAAACCAAGTTCCTCCATCTGCTAAAATATCACGAAATTTGAGTCATGGGTGTTCCGTGAGAAAATGGAGTTTGTTTTCTTCAAATCTAAATAGTGAAATCCTGGGCCGGGCCGGTGGCATAGTGGTTAAGTTCACGCACTCCGCTTCAGCAGTCCAGGGTTCGCAGGTTCAGATCCCAGGTGCGGACATACACGCCACTCATCAAGCCATGGTGTGGCAGTGTCCCACATACAAAATAGAGGAAGATGGGCACAGATGTTAGCTCAGCAACAATCTTCCTCAGCAAAAAGAGAAAGATTGGCAACAGATGTTATCTCAGGGCCAATCTTCCTCACAAAAATAAATAAATAAATAGTGAAATCTTGTGGGCAACCAAGGAGCTGCCTTTAGTCAGTATGCATAACAGGCTTCCCCACTTCCCATGAAGGAATATGCCATAAGAAGGTGGGGGTCACCAATCAGGATCCCCCAAAGTGGAGAGTGCTGAGGTCAGTATAACCATTGAGGACAAGAACATCCGGCCCAGATCTTTTTAAAAACCATTTGAACAACCCTAACTATAGGTTTAAAGACAAATGTACAGAAGAGAGGTAGAGCTGGAACCTTATTCTATGGAGAAAAATCTGGTAAAATAGGAGTGGGACTAGTAGCAAAACCAGTGGTAGAAAGTACAATGATAGCATTACACTTACTACATTCCACTCCTAAAACCTTGTATGCAACGTCTCCACTATTCATCTGCCCTCCTGTGGGCGTGTCCTCATGCTGTCCCCATTTTACAAAGGAACAAAATCAGCTTTGAAGCAATTAACCACCTTTCATTAGGTCACAAGCTTCTAAGCGGTTAAGCCAAGACTTGAACCAGTGCTATCCGACCCCTGAGACTGGATTCTTTTTATCTCAATTTGAAATTGCATCCCATGAAGGAGGAATGTTGTCATGAGGAGTCTGACTCCATGTTTTGATGTCTGATTGCTGACAGCTTTTAGATTCACCTCTCCCTCTTGCCCTTGTGCCTTGCACCCGGACAAGCTAATAAGAAAGCCTGGGTGCTTCTTCTTTGGTTTTGGTGCAAAACTGAACCACGCAAGTCCCTGCCCTCCCAGAACTCTCACTGCAGCTTCATCCCCTAACAACAGTAAAAACCCAAACCAGTCTCCCTTCTTGGCCATCTCAGGTCATTTTGGACCTGTGTGAGTCCTGCCCTCCTCTCCCCAGAGATCTCAATTATGTAAGTAATAAACTTTTCCTTACTCTCTTCGGGGGAGGGGGTGCGTGTGTGTGTGTGTGCGTGTGTGTGTGTGTGTGTGTGTGTGTGTGACGCCATCAGTCTTGACCTTCCAACTATATTTTGAGTGGGGGTCCTTCTGCTTCTGCAGCACACCATAACAAATGTGCTATTTAACATATCTTCAACTTTTGTTTCTTCCCTATATGTATTATTTTGGCATCCCACACCAGTCGCTCATCCCCTGTCCCTACTGTATTCAGGACAATTCTTTCAATTGCAAATAAGCAAATATCGAATACAACATGCCTTCCTCTCGGAACAATGGAAACCGTCCCTAGCTAAACAGGATCCCATTTCCCCCTGAGATCTGTGGCTGCTTTGGCATTCTTCTCATCATTATTTATTTACTTTTCGCTAGACAGCCACAGTTGATTAATGTGGAAAAGAGATGAAATCTTTTTACAGCCCTAGACCTATAGGTTTGTTTTAGGATAGGCTGGAATCTGGGGACATTTATCAACCACAGCCTGGGTATATAAGATGCCCATGATACAGTGGTTCTTGGAAATGCTAAGGAAAAGGGAAGGGAGGCTGTGTCACAAAAGCCAGTGAAAGAGGCAGGAAAAACAAATAACGTCAGGCATATACCTGAGATAAAATAGTGGCCTCAGGGGGCTTTACTTTTTAAAGTTGAGTCCCGTGCATCTCTAGTAAATATTTTCTCATCATCTTATTAAAACATAAACAATCAATGGAGCACCAACAAAAATGATTTTCCCCAACAAAACTGAGTAGTGCCCATTAGAGGGACCCCTGTAGGTACCCTCACATTCTTGAGAAAATATCATGACATTAAGCTCAGGGTGTGACACGGCTGGCAGAATATCCTTGAAATGTTTTGCCTTTCAGCTGCAAAAGTTCTTCTAACAAAGTGGATGTTAGAAGAAGCTCCCAGGCACCCCTGGCTATGTCTATAGCTCATTATCTCCTCATTACAGGAAACCTGAAGGGGATGAGGAAGATGAATTCAGAAAGACATTCATGTTTTATTGATTGCCAACGGAGCTCAAAACTCTGAATTCTCATACTCTGGGATATTTTGTTAGGAAAATAAGCACAGTAGGCCCTTGTTTACATGCCCTCTTCCTTCTGGTGCAATTGATTCCAACACAGCACAAAACTGAGCATCTTCCCCAATTAGGTTCTCTTGAGCCACCTCCACTCATGAGCTAAGTGAGTCTTTCAGGAACCGTAGTACTTATTGTCTCAAAGGATCTGAAACATATTCCACTAATTGAATCCCCTCTTTTGATGAATGAGGAAACTGAGGCCCACAGAAGTAAATTGGTTTGTCCACGGTCACACAGCCAGTGAGTGACAAATCTTAGGCTGGAGCTTGGGGTTTCTGGCGTCTTTATCACACTTTTTAAATTACTCTAACAAGCCTGTATGTATTCCACCATTTCTGGAGAAAAAGATAATAAAGTGGTAGTTTTAAACTCTCCTATATTGTTAATAAAACACGTAGTCTAGAGCCCATCTAGGTATACTTAATACTTCTGCTGGTGGAAAACCCAGATTGTATTAAGAGTTGACAAACTGGGGAGGCAGTTGTGCTGAGGTTATGTCAGATAAGAAATTAGTGAAGGCACTTAGGATATTTCATTCTTACATAAAGACACAACTTAGTGGAAGCATGAGAGTTGTCAAGATGAGGTACGAATCGATTGATTCGTAAGGGCAGAGGCATGTAGAACCTATGAGAAAATGGTTATAAGCATGGGCTTTGAAATCAGACAGAATGAATAGTGTAAATTTGGACAAAATATTAAAGTTTTTGAGTTTCAGTTTCTGTGCCTGCAAAATGGATACAATAATACTTACCATAATGGTGACTGTGAAAATCATATTAGATCATATTAATAGTGACTTTTTATTGGAGGGCTTTTTATTATATGTCAGACAGTGTTCTAAGCATTTCACATATGTTAATTTATATTTGTCCTAACAAAACCCTATGAAGCAAGTGCTATTGTCTCTACTTGGCCCACAGGAAAACTGAGGCACAGAAGAAAGAGCTTCTAATCGAAAGATCAAAGTATTTTACTAGGGCAAATGGGCTTCAGAACTCATGATGTTTATTACTATGCTAAAAAGAAATAGCATATTTTAAGGATCCTTTACTGAGTACATAGTAACTGTTCAAAAAAGGTAGCCTTCTTAGTATTATTGTTCTTTCTATAAAAGTAATGATTATGATGGTAAAGAAGAAGGAGGAGGAGGAGGAAGAGGAGGGGGGGAAGGAGGAGGAGGAGAAGGAGAAGGAGGGGAAGAAACAAAGGAGTAGATGGTAATAATTAAGGGACTTGCCCAAGGCCACATACATAGTGTTTCAACAAGGAAAGGCTAGATTTTGCTAAGTAACAACAATCCTCAAAATTTCAGTAGATTAATGTCAAAAAAGTGTATTTCTTACTCACGTTGTATGTCCACTACGAGTCAAAAGAGGGTCGCGGGGAAAGTCTACTTATCATAGTCACTCAAGGACCCAGAATAACAGAAGCACAATCTCAGCATGTCCTCCTGTGGTCAGCACAAGGTGGGGGGGGGGGGATTTGGCAAATTAATCACTGCCTAATATTGATACAAATCACTTTTGCTCACATTGAAGAGTCCAAGATAAGCCACAAATCCACCTAACTTCAGACTGGGTAGGGAAATGCCATCATATCAGGCGCTCGGAAGAAGAAGAAATTGAACCTTTACAAAAAGTCTTCATGAATTCTACAATTAATAAGTAGGAGAGGCTGAATCAAAACTGGGAAGTCTGGGTAGATGTGAGTTGTAAGGAAGAACTTTCCAACTATCTGTATTAGTTTTCTATGGCTACACCACAAATTACCACAAACTTAGTGGATTAAAGTAACACACATTTATTATCCAATGTTTCTTAGGTCAGAAGTCCAGGTGGTCTCAGCTGGGTTCTCTGATTAATGTCTCACAAGGCTGAAGTCAAGAGGTCTGCCAAGCTGGGATCTTAGGCTTGAGGAAAGAATCCAGTTGTTGTGACTACAGGTGGAAAGTTAAACTTTTCTTGCTAAATCTTAAGTCAGGGCATCTCACTGCTGCTAGAAACCACCCACATCCCCTTTCACATGGTCTCTCCTACCTTCCAACCAGGAACGGTGTGTCACGTCCATCTAAAACTTTGACTTTCTCTGATTTCTCCTTCTGCCACCATCCAGATAAAACTCTCTCCTTTCAAGGACCTATGCAATTTGATCAAGCCCACCCAGCTGCTCTCTCTAACTGAAGCCCACTGTGCCATGTGTAACACAACACAATCATAGAAGTGATAGCTCACCATATTCCCAAGTTCTGGGGTTAGAGTGGAACATCTCTGGTGAGCCATTTTAGAAAATCTGCCTGCCACACCATCAGCACTGCCCAAAGGTGATATGGGGTGCCTTCCAAAGAAAGTATTCTCTCCACTGTAAGAACTACATCCCAGACTAGAAAACCATCTTTCAGTTAAGTTACAGAGAAGATACTTGGGCTCCTGGAGCCTAAATTAAATACCTTTCTCTTGACTTGTTTTCACATCACAGAAATAAATGGAACTCAACTATATTAGTTTTCTATTGCCACTGTAACAAATTACCACTAACACAGTGGCTTAAACAATCTAAATTTGTTACCTCACAGCTCTGGATGTGAGAAATCTGACACAGGTCTCACTGAGCTAATATCAAGGTGTCTTCAGACATGTGTTCCTTGCTAGAGGCTTTAGGAGAACCTATTCTTTACCTTTTTACCTCTTTACTCTCCAGATTCTAGAGGCTGACCACATTTCTTGGCTCATGGCTCCCTTCCTGTGTCTTCAAAGCCTACAATGGCAGGTGGAGTCCTAACATTTCATCCATCTCTCTGCTCCTTCATTCCTAATTGCAGCTCTCTTTAACCAAATGTTCTAAAAGATTCTTTGTTTTTAATAATGCATGTAATTAGATTTGACCAACCCAGATAAACCAAGATAGTTTCCCCATCTTAAGACCCGTACCCTTAATCACATTTACAAAATCCCTTTTGCAATGTAAGGTGACATATTCATAGATTTCAGAGATTAAAACATAGCAAACTTTGGGAGTCACTTTTCTGCCTACCACACCGACAACCAAAAAAAAGTGGAAATCTGTTCTGAGGATTCATGCATTTCTCCGTAAACTAAGGATTTCCAGAATTTGGAATTATAAACCAGAAGAAGCTGCGATCTCTCCCCATATGTTTTCTCTGCTCCTCCTGAAAACCTGCTTCATTTTTCTTTCACAGCAAAATCACCTTTTCTCTTCATCCATTTCACATAAGAAAAAATGGCTGTTCAACATCTCCTGATTTTATGATTCAGATCTAGCCACCAGCAGAGTTTGCCTTGGCTGTTTCTCAGATCGTATTTCCAAAAGAACTAATAGCAAATGTCCCAATCCTGGTCTAATAAGCCACACAAAGTGGTGTAGGATGTCCTTTAACCAATGAATGGATAAACGAAATGTAGTATATCCATATAATAGAACATTATTCAGTAATAAAAAGGAATAAAGTACTGATTCATGCTACAACGTGGACAAACTTTGGAAACGTTATACTAAGTGAAAGAAGACACACACACAGAGGAAAACCCACATATTTAATTACTCCATTTATATCAAATGTCCAGATTAGGCAAATATACAGAAACAGAAAGTGCATTAGTGGTTGCCTAGGGATGGGAGATTGGGGGTTAATGGGGAGTGACTGATAATGGGGATGAGGTTTCTTTCTGAGGTGATAAAATGTCTTAAAATTGATTGTGGTGATGGTGTGTGTGATGGTTGGTGATGATTGCACAACTCTGTGATTATACTAAAAACCATTGAATTGTACACTTTAAATGTTTGAGTTGTATAACATGTGCTTTATGTCTCATAAAGTTGTTAAATGCTTTGAAAAGATATGTATGACAACTTTTAATTTAGTCAGTATTCACATCTGAAAATTACAAAGATGAAGAAAGCCTGGGTCTTTACTACCAATGCTAAGACATATATGGATCAGAGTTTATCATTTACCCATTACATGTGCTTTCTAGTCTTATTTTATTTTATTCTATACCCAAAGTTAATTGACCGGTCTTCCTACCAAGGTTGTATTAGAAACATTAAATCAGAAGCGAGGCAAAAGACATCATGACATTAATAAGAAAAAAGTGAAAGTTGTCCAACTAACAGTAAAGATATAATAAAAAATAAATTCTACAAATCAGTAATATAATTAGGGGTCATTTATTTATAGATCAAGCAACTGGCCACTCTACAGCAATTGATATCCATGGAAAAGCTCACAGTATTCAAGATTTTTTTAAACTCAGATGTACAATTCTGTGTGTACTACGGCAAGGAGGGCATAAACGGTTCAAAACAATTTGCTACCAAAATGATTGGTTTCAAACAAAGTTAGACCTTAAAGTTGGAGGGATCAGCAGCTATCTATGGTATATATTTTATATAATAATTAATTCCCCAGTTATTCTAAATGAAGAAGATAGCATTGTTTAATGCTTCCTTATGGCTAATAAAGGTGGACCAAATAGGAATGTAGAAATGTAGTCCTTACTTCATGCATATGTCTCCAATGGAGATGCCTCCAACTCTTCGTATAGGTATGTGCCTGCATGCAGCTATGTGTGTATGTGTCGTGTGCAACTTTGGTAGGTGCAGAAGGGCCCTATGAGGGAGAATACTCTTGTCCCTAATTCCCTCATAATCCAAAACCAATGTCAATGCAGGATATCTGGCTCCTCTGCAACTGATTTCATCACATTTGTATACAGGTGACATCCAGCAGCTGGTGATTGCTCTTCATTACATTTCTTGATTCTCTGTCCAGTTCTGCTTTGCCCTAAGCGATCCTTCCCAGTTAGTAACTGGATAGTTTCGATTATTCAGTATACAAAGTTTATTGTTTGTTTCTAAATGTGTCCCACTTACAAGTCAGGTAATGATAACAACTTAAAACAATTTAAGGAAAGGGAAAACAAATAGGTCCTGGAAATGTCAGTGCTGGGAGACTGTTAGTACATGATCACATTCTGGACTAGTGTTTCCAGGTGTTTGATGTGAACAGGAGGGTCCAGTATTTCTGGGAAAGAGGTTGAGAAATATACTTTTAAGTACCCAGGATTTTCAAATTGTTTTATTATTTTCATTTTAGACTGTGATTTGCACTGGAGGATTCCTTCTAGCTCTTTCAATTTACCTTATGTCACCTGTGGTTTACGACTCAGATGTAGTGATCTGTAATGTTACAGACCTAGCAACAAAGGAACCTCAAAAATTGTGCTGGCCATGGACCCATCAGCATGGTCATAAATCCATGTGAGGGCTGCCTGTCCTAGAATCAGCATGCAAACCGGTCAGCAGTACTAAATATTTCTTTTTTTACAACTGTGTGAGTTGTGAACATGTTTTTCTTTCTTTTAACTATCTTGTATCTTGCAATGTTATTATTTGAAGATAATTGCTTTCTTGTGATTTCAAACGAAAAGCTCACTACAGAAAATTAAAACCACCCAGAAAAATACAAAGAAGGAAGTAAAAATTTATACATATTACCCCCCCAGTCAAATTATCATTGTTATCCTTAGGTGAAATCATCCCTCAAAAAGGACAATATTTTAGGACGGAAATATTTGTCAGCTGCATCTACAAACACTAACATTTTTAGAAAGTATTACTGAGGTTCTTTGAAAAAAGGAATGAATGCTTTCTTTTTCTATAGGCAAGTCAGATTTTCCTTGAAATAAATATATGGTGCTTGGACTCCCTGTAGTGCATAGCATGCCCGAGTTACAGGATCTGTGCCCAAGTATACCAAGGCGCTGGGAAAATTCGGTGTCTTTAAGAATTTACCATATTGTTTACTGAATGTTTTAAGGTTTGCCAAAACCAAGTATATATGCATATGTATGTATATATACATTCATATTTTGAAGTGGTAATTAAAATTATATTTGTATCACCATGGAAAATAGAGGCTCCTCCACCATCTACATGGAGAAATAAGTACCTTAATGTGCTGCTAACTTACTTTCAAGAAATGACATCCCATAACTAATGATGAGTTAAAAAAAAAGTCCATCTCACATTTTTTAATAGCTGCTTATATTTCTGCTTCATTTCTGTCATGGACGGAATGTAAAATGACCCCCAATTATGCTCGCCTTTTGGTATTCACACCAGAAGGGATTGTATAACCCACTCCCCTTGAGTGTGGGCAGACCTGTGACTTGTTCCTAACCCACAGAATATGGCAAAGGTGATGGGATATCTCTCTCTGAATAGTTACATTATATGGCAAAGGTTATGGGGTGTCATCCAGTGCTTACATTACATTATGTAAGACTCAGTCTTTTATGCAGACCTACACTAATTTCTCTCACTCTCCTGATGGTCTTGAAGAAGTGGGCTGTCATACTGTGAACTGTCTCTAGAGAACCATGTCACAAGGAACTGCAGGAAGTATCTAGGATCTCAGTGACCCAAGAGAAACAACCAGCAAGAACCCAAGAACCTCACTCCTCCACTCATAAGGACATCAATTCAGCCAACAACATAAGTGAGCTTGAAAATGGATCCATCCCCAGTTAGGCCCTCAGATGAAAACCCAGCTCTTGACTCCACATTGATTGCAGCCACACAGTGGAACCACCCAACTCATGCTCAGATTCCTGACCCATAGTAAGTGTGAGCTAATAAATGTGTGCCGCATGAAGCTACAAAGCATGTAGTAATTTGTTCAACACCAATAGATAACTAATAGAGTTTCCTAAGTCATGTGCAAGTGTGGACAAAAAAATGGCATGAGCGCAACATAGAGATGCAACAAATTGACGGTGTAAATAGTTCGAAGTTAGTATTTAATATACTTTTGTTTGGAAACAAAATGTAAATGACAAAATGTTAGATGGACATAAAAGCATTACACATTATTTCAAGGGAAGCCTAAACTATAATGCCTATTGCCATGTGTAAACTTCCTGTGCGTGAGTGTGTGTGTGTGTGTGTGTGTGTGTGTGTGTGTGTGTGTGTGTAGCAGAATGTTTCAGTCATGGTGATGGTCCCTGGAGTAGGTAAACGTGAGAAGCAAGACTCTCTTTATAGATAGACTTACCCAGTCTATAAGTCTCCCTGTGTCATTCTTAATTATTTTATATTTATTACCTCTCATGATATGTAGATGTGGCAAAGATGGTTCCCATTTTATAGATGAGAGATTTATATGAAAGGATGCAGAATAAAAACAGATATATTTCATATGGTAGAAGACACTTCATAGACAATGGCAATAAATTCTCAAAATAGCCCTATGTGGGATGGTTTCTTATCCCCATTTTGTTGATGATTAAGCAGTTTAAGTGATTTATCCAGTCGCTCTTAGTGCATGGCACAACAGGAAGCTGTGATGGTTAATTTTATGAGTCAACTTGACTGGGTCATGGGGTGCCCAGTCGCATGGTCAAGCATTTTTCTGAGTATGTCTGCGAGGGTGCTTCAAAACAAGTGTAAGATTTAAGTTCATAGACTGAGTAAAGTAGACTGTGCTCACTAGTGTGAATGGGCCTTACCTAATCAGTGGAGGGCCTGACTACAATAAAAAGGCTGCCCCTCTTGCAGGAAGAAGGAATTCCTCCTGCCTGACTGGAACATTGGTTCTTTCCTGCCTTCTGACTTGAACTGGAACATTGGCTATTCTTGGGTCTCCAGCCTGGCGGCTTTAGACTGGAACTTATACCATCAACCCTCCTGGTTCTCAGGCCTTCAGACTCAGACTGGAATTACACCATTGGCTTTCCTGGGTCTCCAGGTTGCTGACTGCAGATCTCGAGACTTCTCAGCCTCCATAATCATGGGAGTAAATTCTTTATTTTATATATATATATATGTATATATATATGTATGTATGTATATATGTATATATCTGTATATATACATATAAATACATGCATATGTATACACATATGTATATGTATGTGTATACAAATGTGTATATGTATATATTTATGTATACATATGTATATATGTGTGTATGTGTATGTATATAGACACACATTGATACAGATATAGATATGATATAGACATAGACAAAGACATAGATATAGATATAGATACAGATACAGATACAGACATAGATATAGATAGATATGGACACAGACAGACATAGACATAGATATAGATATTCATCTCATCCCACTGGTTCTCTTTCTCTGGAGAATTCCGACTAACACAGAAGCCAAGCACTGGACTCTTTAATCTGAAAGCAAGTGCTTTTTCTATCACTATTCTGCTTCCCTTGAATGAAAATATGGCTTGTTTTTTATGGTAAGACTTGAAGAATAATAAAAATCCTCTTACTTACTGTACACCATAAAGCATATATTCGTATGCATCACCTCAATTGTTTTAAAACATTTATTCTTTTTAGAAAGTGCTTTTTTTTCAAGGCTTCAAACATCAAAATGTAAAGGGAGTAGGAGAGGAGCTGTGCTGGTTGGAGCAGGGGAACTGGGTTCAGGGCAATGTTCACCCCCCAACCCCATCCTGACATTCCAGAGCCCCATGGAAAATATCTTGAAGGAACAGCAAATATTTCATTTGGTCTTCATTATATCCATGGGAGTATGGAAGATAGGAATTATTACCTTTATTTAATATAGAAAGAAGACTGGGTTTAAGCCAGGCTCTCATGGCAATAACAGGTTTCCAGTAAGACCTACACAGAGGTGTCTTAATCTGGGGTGCTAGGATCCTGGCTTCATCACTTCCTCAATGGTCAATTCTAAAGAAATTGGTCCTTTCCAGTTAAGCATTCATGCAAGTCACTCCTGAGCATCCCCAGAATGTTTAACATCTTGGATAGCCTAAGAAAATCATTCTAATTGTATTGACCGTGTCTATCCAAAATACAAATGATAAAGAAATAGTTCATATTTCATATTGACACCAAGGCAATTATGTGAAAGCCAATGTAAGCTGAATGGTTAAGAGAAATTTTTAACTGTGTTACCTTAGGCAATTTACTCTACCTTTCTTGCTCAATTTATTTATCTGAAAATGGAGACAATGATGCTATCTCATGAAATTGTTGCGACAATCGAAGAAGCATACGCAACGGTATCTGTAATATGGCAAGAGCCAATTCTATTAGCCATCAATAGATATGTGAATTCCTTGTAAGGTAAATACTATTTTAATTTTCAGATCTTGAATTGTATATATAGAAAACATAATCAGAAAATCAAGGGCAGATTGCCTCAATGAAGAGCAGCACTTTTTGTATAATACAACAAAATAGAATTTCAATTTATTTTCGATAAGACGCAAGTTCTACTAGCACAATGAAGTGTTGAATGCCAAATTATCTCAGTCAGACCAAAGTGAAATGTCTCATGCTTAATAAAATAAGATAATCGCTTTTTGCTTGTATATTAAATTACCATTTGCCCACAAACTGCAGTTTCAAAGCTTATGCTGCCCTGCAGGTGCATGGAACTCTAGGTGGGGTTACAGACAAACCATATGCCCCCTTTTATAAGCTTCCTTGTCCCGTCTGTGGCTCACTACTTTCCAGAACATAATGAAGACCACAGGCTTACAATAGAGAAAGCAGGTCAGTGAGAAAGCACGGAGGCGAGAATGCTGGCTCCTCTGGTGGTTTTGGAGCTGTCACATCTCCTCGTGTAGTGGCACGCAGAATGGAGCAGGAAGAAACATCTGTCTGACCCTAGAGGAGTTCTTGGCCTGATACCCTGCAGATTCTCACCCTGGAATCTGAAGATTGATAGGTCACTGGCAGACCCCGTGTGCTTTCAGAAAAATGCACTAACAAACAAGAATCCCCAATGAGTTAACTCATTAACTATTTTAAACACCTGGACGGAGCCCCTACAGATAGCTGGTGTGTTCTGTGTACAGAGTCATAGCTCACATGGCTAGAGAATGTCAGTTCCTTACCTGAGTATAGAAAGCCCTTCAGATCTGGCTCCTGAATAAGAGGTATCATGCTAAAATGGAGATGAATCTATAAATCAAGATATCTAGATTTTAATTCTTCTGCCATTTAACTCTCTGAGTCCCTATTTCTAAGTTATTTAGCTATTCTGGGCTTTGGTATACTCACTGTGAAGTTTAAACTACTACAATTTCCATTTAAACAAATAGGGAAACTGAAGATCAAAGAGTTGAGGTGTTTTGTATAAGGTCACACAGCCAGTAAGTGGAAGAGTCAGCTTTGAATCAGATGTGTTAGCACCAGAGCCCAGATTCTTAAATGCTCACTTACACGTCCTGCTGTACTGAATGCTTATCAAATCATTCAAGTTTCAGTGAATCACTGGTTTCCACAGAACATAATCTTCTCTGTTACTAACTGTGATCTTAGGCAAATTACTCAACTTTTCTGAGCCTCTGTTTGCTCATCTGTACAATGTGAACAGGGGATAATAGTAGTAGTTAAGTCATAAGTCTGTTTCAAGGACTAAATGTATTACTATTTATAAAGTGCTTAGAGAAGTACCTCAGTAAGTGTTGGCTATTATTATTATTATTCCCTGTTGCTACCTGGTGACGTTAGGCAGAAATGAAGAGGAGAGCCAGTACCAATCAACGGACACAAGTGTCGATCACATTTGAGTAAGCAGTTTAATAAAAGCAAAGATCACATGTCCATAAATGCTATAACAGAAATACTGCAAAAGACAGATTTGGGCTAAGGCTAGAGTCATAATTTCTCAATGTTGGAAAAGCATTAGAATCACCTAGGAGCTTTAAAAATGTCCATACCCAAGTCCCCTCTGAGACCAATTAAAATTCTGGGCATGAAATCTGGATATCCTTACATTTTTAAAGCTCTCCAACACCAGTTGATTTGGAGTTAGAAATGGACCATTTTATGAAGGGTTTTTAACTCCCAGAAGAATTATTATTTGGGGAGGGGGATGGGACTAGAAAATGTTCTAGCAAGAGATTACATCTTTTCACCTTTCTGTGCTGATTTCTGCTGTTCTCCTGGATCTGAATAAAGAAACTTCTAGTTTCCCCATTTCTTAAAGTTGACTTAAACAGTCTTCCCCTGACTTGGTTGTTTCATATTCCAGTTGCCATTTCTCACTGGCAAGCACCCCAATCCTATTTAAAGAATGATAGTTTCCCTCCTGACCCTAAATCTCTCTTTTTATCTAGCTGGCTAGGTATTCAAGAAGTGCATTCAACTATAGTTTATTTCTTCCAGTTTTAGGCATGATTTTCTATTTATTTTCAGGGTGGTAAGGATCAGGAATGTGTGTGACCTCAAAGATGGAGACTGACTTAATTCTCCAATCACTGAGCCATGCCACATCCTCTCTCTGAGCAGAAACTACTAATAAGAGTGACCTTTTTTGGGTGATTTCAGCACTTCCTTGCAAGAGAGTTTCCCAAGTCCTACCTGGGAGGTGAGCTGAGCTAGTAGATTGTGATTGTCGATAACAGGAGAACCACATTAAGATCTACAGGTTTACACAGTCTGTGGTCCATTAAAGTTTGCTCTGTATATGTAGCCCTGGTTATTCCTCAACAGTTATGGTTGTGTTAATTTAAGTTGTTCACAACTTAGATTTTTACTCTATCAGGAGTGACATAAGGAGAGAGGAACATGAGATGAAGGGACAGTGCCTGCCCTCAAAGAGGTCATGGTCCAGCTGTGCATGTTTGAGAGGGAGACAGAAAAAGAAACTTCCAAATGCATGACTGGGATCAATGCCAAGTATGGAGAGAGACATGGCTCTGCTGGAATATCCCAGAACACGTAACTCACCCTCACTCGAGACTTATTTGAGGAGGCAATCTTGAGCTGAGTCTTACAGGGCTTCTTTCTCCATATGACAGTGTAAGAATACAGCCTGTGCAGAGGCGTGGAGAGGAAAGAAAACAAGGTTTGTCCATAGGGTTGCACTAGCATGCGTTGACATGAGTGAATTGGAGAGATGAGTTGAGATCACACACTAGGCATTTTTAAGACAGAGTCAAGAGCTTGCCTTTTATCCTGAAGATTATATAAAACACTTCAAGTTTTTCAGCAGGAGACTGATATGGTTTGGTTTTCATTTTAGGTGGGGAGAAAGGCACTTTGAGTACAGTATTTCAAAGTCATATGGGACATCAGAGAAAAATGATCAGATTGTTGAGGGAATTCTACATCATATCTTCTAAGGAACAGATGAAAGAACAGAGACAGATTTTAGGCTGGAGGGGGTAAGACAAATGTAGGACATCTGATGCCACGTGGAAGACGGAGAAGAATTCCTATTTGTGATTTCTGGGCACGAAAAGAGCTATTAGTTATTGGAGATGTATTTCAATTCAATATTGAAAAAAATACCTCTGGATGTTTGGAGTTGTCCCAAGATAGGGAGGTTTGCCAGTTGCTTCTGACTGATCACTAGTTGGGGCTATAAGCACACATATTCAAGGAGTACTTGGCTAGGCATGTTTAAGTCTTTTGCAAACTCTGTGCCCTTGTGGATAGCTTTGGTCACCATGTGCAGCCACTAGAAAGTGTGCTGATGAAACAAACCAGGAAAAAGGTCACTAGTGGAACAACCTTCCTCAAGGGCTGAGATGGAAGTTCAGATAACAAGAATTCTTTGTACTCATTATAGACATATTCTTTCAATTAGAAGCAAATAACGAAGTACAGGTCCTTGAAAATCTGTGGCCTTCACCTTGCAACCAAAAGGACAGGATTCAAAGAGTTCTTGATTGGATCCTCCTGGCAAGGGACGCTCTGTCATTTTTCCACAAACTATCTTGATTCACAGGGCACAGACTCATCTTTACAACTGCATTACTGAAAATCTTTCTTTTATTTTTCTTTCCAGAAACCTAGAGGTAAAATATAGTTCTTGAAATGCTACATTTAATAAATAGGATATTTAGAACTGGAACAAAATAACAGTTGTGTTTGTGGATATAGTAATATTTATTAAATGATATGATATAAATATTTCTATGATAAAAATACAAATAAAATATATTATTAATATATTTTAAATATATTGTTATAATATATCTTTAATACATTATCTTATGATCTATAATATTCTGGAGAGGGCAGCCTATGAGTAAAATGAATATTTATGCTGACTCGGGAAAATGAGAGAAAGGATGGTGTTCAAATAGCTCTTCCTTTGGTTTAATATCCACTTCAGTGACAAACATGGGCCAATTTGGTGCCCAGCTGAACTGAGATACAGAACCATTTTATTTAACATTTTGAATTAATTTTCTTTTGCAACCATGGAACCTGTATTGCATGTTGATTGAAAATTTTAGAGCTCTGTACTTGGGATCTATTAAGTTGAACCATACAAAGTTGCCAATATTTAAATATTTTAACCTAAAAATTGGCAATTTCTGTGGTTCCATCGAAGAGAAGCCTCAGTTTTGGTCTTTGCTGTACCACAAAGAGACTTGAGAATTAAATAGATTATTTAACTCTTAGAACCTAAATTTTTCTCATCGGCTAAGTGTGGACAATAGCAGCAACCTGTTAGAGATGCTGTGTGGATTAAATGAGATGCTGGGTGGAACACACTTTGAAAATGGTAGAGTCATGTGGCTTGTATTAACATCCTTAAAAACCCCAGCCAAGGATGTTGGGTTTGTAAACTTTCACTCCCTACTGGTTAAGTGATTTCTTGGTTAGAACATACAGAGGTTTATATGTTTTTCTTTCTTTCTGGGTGTGATCTGACTTTTCTTTCATTCAGTGTTTATTCTCAAAGCTATTTTCCCTCTTCCTTGGATTTACTGTACAGATTTCTTCTGAATGGGTAGAATATTTATACATTTCATTAACAATATGTACTCAGCCTTTCTGATTTGTTCATCCAGTAAAACGCTCAGTAGAAAACGTGTTTGAGGATTGCTCCCCTTACCATTGGGGAACTGAAATTAATCCCCTTACAATTTCAATGAGCTTTAAGCCTTTGTTTTGTTTAGGAGTCAAACAGCTGTGCTGGCAAAGCTTTTATTATTGTTAATGTGCTTTGGCCATTTATATCTGGGTGATACGTTTTACAAACATTGGTCGGACAGAACTTATAATAACTCTAGTCTGGACTATGGTACCAGTCTCCTGAGAGGTCTTTCAAACTTCAGTTTCTTTCCTCTTCAAATCTATTGCCCAATTTACCAGCAGAGTTGAACTTCTAATCATGAATCAGATCACAATATCCTCTATTCAAGAAGAAGCTTGAATAGCACTCCCCGGTGCTCACAGGATTAAATTCTCACTTTATGGTTCAGTATGCAAGGACTTCTTAAAATATAAGTTGGTGACAGATTATCTTTTGCTTCTCCCCTCCCTTCTCTTGAATTCAACTGACTTTATCATTCTCTGAGTACTCTATCACAAGATTCTCTTCTGACTATTCCCAACTTGGTCCTCTCCCTGGAACGACGTTTGTCTTCTTTGACTAGCAAAATCATCCTTATAAGACAGCTCAAATGTCATCTCTCTGTGAAGGTCTCTTCTCTTCCCTGAGGCAATTAATCATTCATTCCTCTCTGTTTCCCATAGAACTGAGCTCCTGCTTCCTATTGTGATGATCCTTTTACTTACCTGTCTCTCTCTCTAGTCTGTGACCTCCTATAAGGCAAGGGCTGTTACTTACTCATCTCTGCTTCCCCAGGGCCTAAGTACTCATTGAAATTCTTTTTTTTTTTTTTAATTTTAGGGGTAAATGAAGGGTAAGTTTCTCCTGCTTTTATGGATACTGTCAGTTCTGCCTAAGTGAGCCACACGAAGTTTCCTGATTACTCAGTGAGTGTTCAAGATGTCTGAAGGTCCCCGAGAAGAAAATTACTGGAGACTTTTCAAGAGGAAAGGGAGTTTCAGATATATGATTTCCTACATGCTGGCAGGATATAAAGGGGTATGTATGGGACCCACTTCCCCAAATCTGACCATGAACAGAGAGAACATGGGGCTGACCTGTTTGGGTATCTGGAACCGCACCTGGCATTTGAGCTGATCATTGGCTTAATGAGATGCTGTAGATGTTTGATGTTCTTCATCTAATAACCTCTCAGCATATTCAGATCACAGAGAGTGAATGTCTGTTTTCTCCCTCATGAAGAACATATCTGCATTAGTTAGTTCATTTCAGAAGTTTCCATTTTAAGAGAGAGAATGCTGAGCTACAATTGGCCCATGAATGAGAGACCAGAAAGATAAGAGGTAGACAAAACATCCTGAACGTAATAGTTAAACAAACTGGAATAATTAGATGAAAGTGAAGAATAAAAGAAATTCCAATATATTCAAATTTGGGCCCACATGTGTGGTGAGTTGACACACGAAAGAGCCAGGGGATGCATGGCCCATCATTCCAGAGGGAGGGCCATTCAATAGAGGGAGGACATATTCTCACTGAGCAACAGGGAGGCAGGCTTCCTTAGCAAATAAGCAAGTGAAACTGCCAGATGAAATAGTTCCCTGACCCTCTAAGCAGGAGAGGAACAATCATATATGGGATTTACAGTGGTAGGGATTAGACTAAACTAGTGTTTCCCAAACACTGTTATGTGTATGAATTACCTGGGATCTTGGTTAAACGCAGGTTCTTATTCAGGAGATCTGGAGTGGATCCTGATAGCCTCCATTTCTAATATATTTTCAGATGATGCTGATCCTGCTGGTCAGTGGTCCGTGCTCTGAACAGTAATGAACAAGATAATACAGAAAAGTGGCAGTATATCATAACCATTAGAAGCATAGAGTCCAGAGTCAGAAAGCTATGATATTGAGTTTCAATTTGATATGCCTTTGGGAAATTTGCTTATCCTGTCTGAGTCTTACTTTCCTCACCTGTAAAATGGGAATGCTATTGTTAATGCTAATGCTATTTGATGGAATGCAGCACACTAAGTTCCTATATAATGATAGCGATTATGTAATGATAGTTATATCATTATAGTATAGGATAGTTGTATTCTATATACTGATAATTAGTGATTATCTCTTAGCTTTAACAATATTGCACCTTCGATTATAGGATTTTATTTTCAAATGTATCAGATTATTAAAAACACAAAAACTGCAGTGTGAAAATCAATGAAGGTACATTTTACTGTTCTGATAATATAACTGTTTAATAAAACTCGAGCCAGGCTCATCCCAGTGCAAAATTGTCCTTCTGGTAAACAATTCTTTGTCCTTCAAGATTCAACTGAAATGCCATCTACTCTGTGCTTTCCCAATCACAACAAGGAGATTATCACTCAACTTTCTGGTCCCTCTGCTATACTTATGGCAAACATCTATTAAAGCATCCATCATAAAGTTATGAAAACAACCACTTGACTGCAAGTGCATCTTGTCCTCTGAACTGGGACTTCCTTAAATCCAAGGACTAAGTCTTATCACAGGTTGTACCTCCAACATTTATATCTAACATGTATCATCATAAATAATGGATCCCTCAAAATTATCAATGAATGAAAAACATAGATGAATAGTTGGATTGATTAATGAATTGGGAAAAGTCAGTGTTTGATGCTCACATTTTCCTTTCGAAATCTTCCTGCCCTGTCCTGGAATTCTCCATCTCATTGGGGTGGGATTTTGCCCCTAAAGACTATAATGAGAGTCTCTGTAAAGATTATAATGAGAGTCTCCGTAAAGATGTTTTCAACAAAAATTCAGTACTTGTCTCCTCTTTGAAGACTTTGTATTTTAAGCAAGGTTTATAGGAGATATGCAGACACATGTGGAGATATATCACTGTGCAAGAACAAACAAGGGACTGACAGATGGGGTAGATATTTGAGGAAAGCACAGGCCAATTCAAATGCTCCACGAATGATGAATATTCAACTCAGTGTGTTCATGAGGTCAGCTCTGCACCCGCTCAAGAGTAGAAGTTAGGAATAAAGAAATTACTCTATTTGTGCTTTTGCTATTGTTTCATGGGAAGACACTTTCCTTTTTGGTACCAACTACAGACATACTCCATCCCGTCAACCAAGAGAGTTTCGTGCAGAATGTAAGTAAGCATCGTTTGAGAAAATCCAAATGGCTGGGAAGTTGGATTCTCTAGTTTCTCAGGAATTTTAGACATCATCTTGCCCATCCCTCTGCCTCTGAAGACAGCAGCTTTCTTGAAATATAGGGCAGCCCCATGTTTATCTCATCCTTGTGGACTGAGAAACTTTGGTTTATGACTCTTTTTGTGCAAATACTTTCAAATATTACAAAAGAAAATAAGGCCAGGCATGGCACTACCGTTGTAGTGCTGACAGTGGCAGCTACTACAATTGCAAGAGTAGCAAGACCAATCTGTACAACTCCTCACGAAATAAACTAAAAACAGCGGGAAAGATTAGTATTTTAGTAATATTGATCATGGTGATACTAATAATTATAGTAGTTACTATTATTTATTAGGCATTTATCAGGCACTGTGCTAAGTTCTTCAAGTGCATTATCATTTTGGCTTATTTTTCATCTTTACCAAACTTGTGAGAAGTGGGTGCTATTATCCCATTTTAGATAATAGGAAAGTAGTCTTAGAGAGGTTGAGTAATGTAATCAATGTCAGATCTCTACGCCTGCAAAGTCCTGCTCTGCACCACGAGCTATATGTCTCATGGAGCACAGAAGCACTGTGATCCTCATTTCCAAAATGGCGGCACCCTTTGTGCAAAATCCTTGAGGTGGAAGAAAGATACGTAAGGGATAAACTTTCCAGATAGAATGTATATCACTTTGAATCTTAAATACTAGCAGCAATAGTGTATTTTCTCACTTATTAAGCAAATGCCTTAGAGGTAGAATCAGCAGATTTCCCTGCATGCCTCTCTGAAGCTGCTCATGGAGGAGTATTATCAGTACTGGCCCCTAAATTCTTTAAATAGCCTTGCCTGTTCTTTGTGGCTTTAATTACAATTCTCCTCCCAAGTTCTGTAGGCTGAGGCTGTGGGACATGTGACTGGATATAAGGTTAACCCTAGCATAAGGCAGTCCGAGTCAGCAGAGCCAGCACTAGGGCCTGCAATGACGGTCTCCTCCGTGGCCTGACTTAATACTGCTCTTTAGCTTTTCCTTCCCCTTGAGTTAAGAGGCCTCTAACCTGTGAGTGTTCTAGGGCTTTTTGTTTATGTTCAGTACAGCTGAGCCCACTGAGAGGGTCTGGCAGGCCCATTGCCCACATTTGTAACTGAAATTAGATGGCCTGACTTCATGTTCAATTGGTATATTTTTTTTCTTATTTCTCCTTTTAGAAAAATCAATAAATGGTTTATGACACCTTTCAAAGAGATTGAATGAGTGGAAATCAGCTTTAGCCATATTGTTATGGCAACTAACCACCCTGGGTTTTCTGGGACGAATACAATTTCGAATATCCTATCTTGTCCCCCAATTGTATATTAGGTTAATATTTCCTGATTTTTCATTAGGGAGATATGCTTTCCTCCACTAGCATAATAGGGAAGAAAGCCTTTCTGAGGATCAATTTCTGGACAGGCATTTAGAATTAAGAGTGTGTGTGTGTGTGTGTGTGTGTGTGTGTGTGCACGCATGCATGTGTATATATGCATGCATATATATGTATATATGTGTATATATGCATCGTTGCACATGTATATATATTTCTATCTGCCTATCTCTCTCTCTATGTATATACAAATAAATTTTGTCTTTATCATGCTCCCATTACACAAGTGGGAAAATTGATGCTTATAATTTTCTTGAGGCTTACTGCTTTTGAGTAGCTGAGATAAGATTCCAACCTCATAATCTGACTTTTAAGCCTTATGGTCATTATTCTCAGTCGTCCTACATCCTTGAACTTATTATTATTATTTTTTTTGGTGAGAAAAATCAGCCTTGGGCTGACATCTGTTGCCAATCTTCCTCTTTTGCTGAGGAAGATTAGTTCTGAGCTAATATCTGTGCCCATCTTCCTTTACTTCGCATATGAAACACCGCCACAGCATGGCTTGATGAGCGGTATGTAGGTCCACACCCAGGATCCAAACCCACGAACCCCAGGCAGCCAAAGCAGAGTGTGCAAACTTAACTATGATGCCACCATGCCAGCCCCTCAAACTTATTTTTAAATGCAAATTTTCTTTCTTTCCCTAGTTTATTATTCTGACTGAGAACAGGCCCCAGGCTCCTGGTCATCTGCCTATAGATGCAGAGTGAAAGGATAACTTGCCTTGTCACAGGCCTCTGTCTGTTCTGCCCAGCCCCTGCTCTCCCTAGTCTTTCCCTAACTCCTTAAATTCCTGCTCCTGGGAGATGTGAAATCACACACTAGACACCTGAGCTGGTGCCTGTCTGGAGAGTCATGATTGATTGCCATGCACGAATTACTTGGAAGGTTTGGGAATAGGTGCAAAAATAGAGATGATCAGAGAACAGTTAAAAAGAGATTTGTTTCTCTTTTTGCTGCTCCCCTATCCTTTGCAAATGTCTGTTGGTTTCCTTTCAGCCTATTTGTGATTAAGAATCGTGCTGAGATGACACTCAGTGGTTTGAGGAACCAAGTGTTATGCTTGCATTTCCGCAGGTAATTTAGTGGTGGATCCATGGGAAGATCATCTGCATTTACAGGAGCAAGGCTCTCCATAACCTTTTTAAAAATCTGTAACAATTGCCATAACAACAATAAGGTGAAATTTTCTAGTGAGAACATAATTGATGAAATATTATTTTGTTTTTCATTAATAGGTGCTTTAACTGTTATGCTTCTCACTCACCTTGCAGCTTCTGTTAAACACACACAGGAAAACCATCCTGATGATGTTTAATAACCAAAAAGTAAACATAGCGTTTAGGTAATTTATTTGGCAGACACACCCATCAGGTGTCGTCATTGGAGCCTTTATGTATGTCACGGAGGGAAGAGTTGAAATTAAATTGTTGTAAGGAAAATAACCTACACATGTTCACAAGATTCAAAATTGTAAGAGTGACCCCTAGTGACCATGTAACTGCTTAAATCTTGACTAAAACTCAAAATAGTGTTAAATGTGAATATCTGAAGAAAAAGAGGGCATACTTTATCATAAAAAACCAAAATGATTCATTTTGAATTCAGTAGTTATATTTGAAAACAGTACGATTTCATGTCAAAACATTGATTTCTTCCCAGTAAAATATATATGACTTTTCTAGTCATCCTTCAGTTCAAGTTGATGAGCCTGCGTTGTGAACCTACTGGATGCAAAGTACTGCTAAGTTCCTGAGAATGAAGAGGCAAAGTTCTCCTCACTGTTTCTGTGGTGCTCACAGACTCAGGAGGAAAGAGACAGGCAATGGGGCCTGGGGGCATAAGTGTGACAGCAGTGTGTGATGACAGGGCCTCTAAGAATAGAACTTTGTGCAATGGCTGCAGGGCCATTCCTGGGGAGAGTAGGTCATAGTAAGAGTTCACCCAATGGGAAGCAAGAGGGAGCAGCTCCACCTGGGCACAGACCCATGAAAGCAACAAGCATTTCTTCAGGGCTGGAGCATATAGAGCTATCAAGATGTGCAAAATGGGCTTGAGACCTAGGCATAAAATAGCTCAGGAAAGGCCTGGGACACCATTCTTGGGCATTCTGCTGAAGGCAGTAGGCTTAAGCAAGGAAGTAATGTCAATAGATTTGCCTTTTGGAAGAATTATCTGGCTTCATAGTAGAGTGTAGTCTTGAGGCGATCAAGACTAGTAACAGAGAGACCAAATAGGTAGCTTCCTGCAACTCCACTATGGGAAATGTTATGGTTCTTCTCCCTTCAGCTAGATCACAGATATCTGGACAGGTGCTTTATTCTTCATGCAAATTTGTATTACGAGTAGACATAGTGCGTTTTAAAAAATGCACAATGAATAAATATTAGCATTAATTTTAATCTGGTATAAAAGTACAGTACCATATCTATGTGCACATATATGTCTACATACATTTGTACATACATATATGTCTATAAATTACAAATATATACACACTAACACCCACACATACTCAGATAATATTTAATAATGAAAAGGTATATATTTTGGTTATATAGACATATAAACATTCATTCATGTATAGTAACTATATGAATCACCATATGGCATTTCATTTTAAAATCAAACCTTTTAAATCTTCATTACATGGAGATTTTTACATGAACTAGAATGTAGCTGAAGAAAGTGTTGTGTCCCTAGTTTGTCCAGATGCCAGACCAGAAATCCAAATCTGGAACTATGGGCCTTGTGTTGATGATCGAACCTTCACCTTTCTGATACATGAAAACAGTTCACCTTCTTGCTCCCTGGATTAGTCTGCTAGGGCTTCCATAGCAAAATACCACAGACTGGGTGGTCTAAACAACAGAAATTTATTTTCTCACATTTCTGGAGGCTGGAAGTCCGAGATCAAGGTGTTGGCAGGTTTGGTTTCTCCTGAAGCCTCTCTCCTGGGTTTGCAGACAGCTTCCTTCTCACTGTGTCCTCACACAGCCTTTTCTCTGTGCGCGTGCACCACTGCTGTCTCCTCCTCTTCTGATAAGGACATCAGCACTTTCTGCTTATGGGCCCCGTTATGCCCTCATTTAGTCTCCACATATAGGTATATTGGGGGTTAGGGCTTCAATATATGAATTTGGGGGAAACACAATTCAGTCCATAATACTGCCACAGTTTCTCAGATCAGGCAATGAAATATCAAGAAAATGCTCCTGCTAAACTCATACGTTACGGAAAAGTCTTGAGCACAATCAGAAATATGTTTTTGGTAACAAGGAAAGCAAATTGCATTAGAATCTGTAGTGGAGGCTGTGGTGTGCTGCCCAGATGCCCCCTTCAGACCTGAGGCATGCATTCCTCCAGCTGCTGGACTGTTACCTGCTGACAGCTCAAAGCTGAGTCCCTTTCCAGAATTCTCTAAAGCCAAATGCAACCGCCTTGCCCAAAGTTGCATCCCTTGCTTGGTAGCAGTCCCCATCCTAAGACCAGTCAATATCGAGTTCTCAGGCCTGGTGCCTAATATTCAACACAGATGGGACAACTCTGAAGCGACATCCAAGGTCCAGATCTCCACATGTTGATGACATAATCCTTTGCTGACACTGTGTTGCTGCCCACCTCCTACCTCTACCCAATCCTGCTTTCCAGCCGTCTGCTCCACAGTGTGGAACACAGAGCACTCTTTTGCTCCTGAAAACACTGAATGCAAATCTACCTCATTTTTCTCAAGGAATTCAAGTAAATTTATTTCAAACATAGGAATGTCAAACAGACCTGAACTAGCCCATTTTTAATGCTGTCAAGCCTTAGAATAGAGGAAATAATTCATACCCTCATTATGCTTTTCATTATTATTGGTGTTCTCTAGTTATTAGTTTGGTATTAAATTCCTCTGTGATATAAGCACCTTGAGGACAGGAATTGTATTAAACTGGTTCTCTAATGCATTCATAACAGCAAATAATACACCTGGCATATTGGGTATACTAAACTGTACACGAAATATTGGTTTATTGCATCTTCACTAGAAAGCAAATAAAAATCTTGGTATAGTTTTGAATGTGCAGTTATCATATATATCCATCAAAGCCTGGGTCAAAAGCTATTCCTCCGTGATGTGTTTATTGATTTATCCCAGGTAAACGAATCAATCCTCACCAAATGTTCTCTGTTGATACTTCACAGTGTGTATTGCTTCCTACCACCCATTGTAGTTACTTGTCTCCCTTTGCTGAATTTTTTACTGGAAAGCAAAGTGAGAATTTAAAAAAGGGGAGTTGTGTCCATTCCCCACTGTAAGTCAAGAAGGTGTGGAGGAGTAGGCCAGATATGGGTGGAATCTTTTCAAAACGTGACTATTTGGAAGCACCCTCGGATTTGGAGTTCTCTCTATGTTGATCAGGAAACACAGCTTTCATTGTGGCATCCCCTGCTGTGTCTAAGAACAGGTTCACTTCATGTTACAGTTAACTTCTAATGGCTTTACAGTTAACTTCTAAATTTATTCCTTCTTGCTGTCTTAAATTTCAAATCGTGGAATTTCCAGCCTCAGAATAGAAGGGTAGAGGTGGACATGAACTCTTTCTAACAATGCAACCATATCCCTGATATTAACCTGTTCTCATACCTAGCAAACCCTACCTCCCTCTATTCTGACAATCTTATAGATCAAGGACACTGAATAGTTTTACAGCAGCCACTTTGTCTGTCTGATCCACACCCTTAAATCTAACAGGCCCATATATGCATGAAGTGGCAGGAAGGAAATCAATACAAACCTTACATCAAGAAGTGCCAAATCCTCTCCATGTCCCCTACACTGACTCAAGCTCTCATTGAATTCTGGTCCATATGCAGTTCTTGAAGTCGAAGATTCCTTTCTGACTCACAGAACTGGGCTTGCCATAGAGCGTGGGTGGTGGAATTCAGCTCCTGTGTCTTAAAGGCTCAACATTCTGTAGGACATAGTTAGAACTCACACTCTGACTTTCTCTGCTTTTTGATATTTGAGACAATGAGCTATACTCAACAAATATGCACAATGGCTGTTTATCAGTTAGCTTCTGTCTTAATTTGGGTTCCCAGAAACATACTGAGATGGAGATCTATGTGGAAGACCTTTATTGGTGAGCGTTTCCATCACTATTGTCCTAATTGTGGGGAGGTGGTTTTTATGCTCCTGCATGTAAAAGTCATTTGATGTAGGCTCCCCCAGGAGAGGGGATGTGATCTTGACAAGACAACTGTCTTCATCTGAGGCAATTCCCCACGATGCTTGACAGCTGAGGGCTGTCAGCTGACAGCACCAGTAGCTGAGGAATAAGTCCTTCTGTCTTAAAGAGAAATCTGGACAGTGTTCCACATGGTCCACTATATTTGGTAAGATCCAAGATCCTGTCTGTAGGGGAAAATGTCTTAATACCTTATAATTTGGAATTATATCATAAGAAAATATTCAGTCTGATGACTTTCTTGTGAGAATAAGACGGTGTTCTCAAAGTGTGATCCTGGAAGCACCGCCACTATGAGGAACTTGTTGAACACTTATTTAAAATGTTTCCCCTTGCAAATACCAAATAAGAATCTCTGGGAATGGGTTCGAGAATATTCTATTAATTAGCACAACCGAAAACTATTAGAACAGGCCCTCCTAAATTCTATGGAAAAGGCTGCCATATAAGGGGAATATGTAAGCCCTTACTTGGTGGGCTACTGCTCACCTTTCCAAATCTTTTGTCATTATTTTGCTTGGTCATTCTTCAAGGCACACTGACGTTCTTCTTGATTTTAGAGAACAGAAAAGCTAATTCCTGTCTGGACTTTCTTCCTGCTGCCTCGTCTTCCTGCCTCCAGATCTTCTTCAAAAGGGACTCTTGTTACTACTCACACCTGCCCAAATGTTACTTTTCAGATGGGCTTTCCCTGACAACCCAATCTAAGTCAGCTTAGTTACTCACCCTCTCCATTTTTCTCTAACACATCATCTTGTTTTATTCATTATATTTACCACTATAATATTTATTATTGTTTATTAATTTACTGATATTATTCTGCTCCCAAGATAATGCAAACTCCACAGAGCAAGTATCTTGCTTAACTTATTGGCCACCATGTTTTCAGCTTCGGGAATAATGCTTTGCGTATTGTGAATGCTCAACAAATATTTTTGAATTAATGAATTAATAGTGATCATGATAACAATTGATAACATTTATTAGGCACTTAATATTTACCAGTTATGAGCAATTTAAATGCCCTGTTTCATAAGGTCATTCTTACATGACCTTATGAGACACCACTATGCTAAGGAGAAAATTACAATTGTAAGAAATTATAGCTTTATCCTGTATAATTTAATTTAATAACTTTATGTTATATTATGTGACTTTATTTATTTATAATTTCATTAAGGTTATGAGGGGTCATTATTTTTTTTAAAGTTTTATATCATTTTATGGGAAAAAGAATATGCTACAGTAGTGTTTGTTAATTGAAGTATTTGTACAGAATCCAAACACATCCCTTGCATATGTCAAGAGTCTACTTACTTGAAGCAAATTGATCAGTACATTTAGTCACACACAGATCTTTTGCTAATGAGGCTTATTTAAGACATCTTAACCAGAGTTGTTTTCTCCTATTAATATAAAGTATTATGAAAATGTTCTCAAATTGTTGTGGAAAATAATTCATGGAAAAAAGTAATCATTGCTCATGGAACCTTATGGAGCAATACTGTTGGAAAACAAATTAAAATACATTATGATAGTTTATTGATGGTAAATATATCATTCAGGACTTAGTTACTAAGTTTAATATATTTGTAGAACTTGGAGCTATTAAAACTCATCAAAAGTACCCCATTAAACATTGAAGTATTAAGGAAATAGAGTTGCGATTATGTAAGTTATCAAAACAAGCCTGGTTAAATTTTATATTCAAAGGTTTAGTAAAGGAGGGACCATGTGGCCTTTTGGGATACATATTCTTCATGACTATTCACTCAGAGGAATCATATGATCCTCCATCTTGCCCATGTAAAAAACCATAAATTAGTACCTTTGAGTTGGACAGAGATATCAAGAGTTTCAAAGTGAGGATTTCTGATAGATTCCCTAAGTGTTAGATAACTGTACTTATTGTCATGCTATCCTTCCAAATGTGTTGAATATGACGCGTTGGTTATTGATTTGAGCAAATGGGCTGGGGAATTTAAGAATGTTGTGGAATAACTAGACTTGAAAACTATAATTGAAAAGTTTGGTTTTTTTGTTTTTTTTAATGTGAGGGCAATAAATTTCCCTTGAGCCAATAGAATCTGGGATTAGGGTCAGGGAGGGAAATAATTAACCAGTTTTGACCTGGATGCCTTCTTAACTTTAATTTTTTACTTTATGATATTTACAATTGATAAAGTGAATATTAATAATGGCAAAGACTGGGCTCCTACTAAATTCTGCATCCTCTCAGCCACTCTGTTTGATAGATATCATGATCCACAATCTTTGAAAAAGAATATAGAGACTCAGATAATTACATAAATTCCCAAACAGGATACAAAACCGAAGTTCAAATTCAGGTCTTCATACTTTAATTCCAGTGTTCATTGGAAAACACTGGACCCCAATCTATGGTACTCCTTGGTCTGTTCTTTACCCCACTTCTTCCACTTCTTTAATGCAACAGTGCTTAGTGATCACATTATGCCAGAGCCTATATGATGTACCAAAGACGTAAGAGTATGCAGTTGTATCTGATTCATGAATTTGCATTGAAAATGAAATGCAATAAGTTTTTGCAAATTGCCAAGGTCATTGCCTAGGTTACAGTAATGTTCAACAAATCTTTTCATTTCGTTTCTTCTCTTCCTTCTCCTATATCACTATTTTTATTATCATCATTATTATTATTAAGACACTATTCCTGCTTGCAAGGAATTTAAATCTAATGGAAATAACAAATATAAAGACAAATGAAATCGTTATAGGAAAGAATTTTGATAGATGTAGAGGGTGGTATGAGTTTAGGAAATGATTCTTAGAGTGTTTTGCTTAAAAGACGTCTTAAACTTGGAGTATGATTTAGCTGAGTAGAGAATAAGGAAGCCTCAACATTAAAACTTTCTTGAACAGAGACACCAAAGAAACTCTCAGCATCTCAAATCAAATTGCCCCTAAAGATGTGAACTTGAAACCGAACAAAGGGTGGTAGAAGAGTCCTCTCCAGGAGATTATGACCCTCCCTCTTTGATGCAGGCCATCAAAGCTCTTGAAGTTGATAAAGCTCCCAGTAAAATACAAATCCATTCAGAAGTGTCAGATTTCCCTACAGGAGAGGAACAAAAAGAGGAAACTTTGTGGTGGCCGAGGTGGATTCCTTTCTCCCAAGATACCCTTTGGATCTAAAATGTTCTGCCCCTGATTCAACAGGGAGGCTTATTCAATGGCTTTATAGAAGCAATGGCTCCCTTAATGCCTGTCCTGGACACTGCCTCTGTGAAACTGTCTGGCATTAAATTGTCTGATCTCAGTCCTTCCTGTTCCTGCCCAACCATGGTGACTTACAATGATTTTTTTTTTTTTTTTTTTTTTTTTTGCTAGTCACAGATTAGTTCAGCTAGGATGAATCTGATTTTCACTTAAGTCTGTACAGATTTCCTCCTGTGAGCCGCTGCTGGGTCTGCTGGGTCCCTGCCAAGGATGCTTCCTCACCTGCAATCTTGTTTAGAGTTTCAGGCAGTAAGTTGGCAGCTCAGATGTTTGTAGTCATAGTAACTCCAGACAAAGATTAGGGATGTACACACGAGTATGTCTGGCCGTGTGAAAATGAGGCTGTCTTTCTCAATTCATCCTTCTATCCATTTGTTCGCTGATTCATCTCCAAAACATTCATTGAGAATCCCCGATGTGTCCTACAGTGTGTTTGATCCTGGAAATGCAAAGTTAAAAATTATTTAGGTGCTGCCTTTGGAAAGATCATTCATCATTTGATCACTGAGGAAATGTTACTGAGACTTCTATATACCAACTCCTCTCTAGGCAGGTCCTTGAAATGCAGGGAGAAGATGAATAGGACTTGGTGCCTGTCCATATAGTATGTGTTGTCTAGAAAACCCATAAAAAATGAGCATCCGTTATGCATAGGCCTTCGTGCTCAGTGCCATACAGATTATTTCTAATCTACTTATATAGACATACAAAAAGCAAACCATTCAATACAATGAGAGAAATACCAGATAACTCTACAGCAGTAGTTCTCAACTAGGGACTACTTTGCCCTAAATATTCAGCAATGTCTGGAGACATTTTCAGTGGTCACGGCTGGATAGTGCTACTAGCATCTAGTGGATAGAGGACAGTGATGCTGTACACATCCTACAATCCACAGGACAGCCCTACAACAAAGAGTTACCCAGCCCCAAATGTCAATAGTGCCCAGGTTGAGAAGCTCTGTGTGTATATAAATATAAATATATGTACAAATAAATATTTACATACAGCTAAGAGTGCAAAGGAAAGTTTGATTTGTTGTCTTGGAGGGCAAGAAAAGTCTGTCCAAAAGAGAGGGCATTTCAGTTTGATGATGGTGGATTTCATCACAAATTAGATTGAGTGCTTCTGATGCTGTAATGTTGTAGAATAAACACTGAGGATTTTTTTTTCATTTATTTATTTTCACCAAAAATTACTGGGCGATATTTTTCCATGTGATTTTGTGAGATATTCCCAACAACCGTGTCAAGTGTATAGAGCAGATACTGTTTTCCTGTGGAACTTAAAACTCAGGGAGATTGTGTTTTGTTTATTTATATTTCTCTTCCCCCTAAATCACTACTGTCTGTAAATGGCATTGCTCATCAAGTCTAATAACTGCCTGAGATAAACTAGTCTACTCCAGCAGCAAAAAGAGAGAGAGAGCTATCAGAAATTCTTCACAAAGTAAAATGATAATGTTCTGTTGGACAGAAAGTTGCATTTTGGTGATTAAGTATCAGGTGTCTTGTGCATTTTTCTACCTCGCTAGAGTCCTTCCATGTTCCAGGGGCACCTTGGTTAAATAATATGGCAAAGCCCATCATTTTGAATAGGGAGGACAATTGATGAATGAATCAGACACTTGAGAAGGGCGGTGATTCTACAGAGGTCCCCCCAAAACAGCCAAGAAAAACACAGAATTGTGCAGAGATAGCAGCTGTCAAGAAATTGAATACAGAGAGAATGTGGTTGAGCTTTATTAGACATTTCTCAAATGGGCTTCCACCTGCAGGCAGTGCCAGCGTTAATGAGGTAGTTAACTCTTTAGATACCTCGTACCAATCCGAGGTTTGACCGAGACTCAGAATCTCTTGACCACTTGCCATTCGTAGCTCTTTCCTTTCCAAACAGATCACCAACTGCTTCTTATTCTACCTTCTAAACATTTCTCTAATCTGTTCTTTAATCTCTGCTGTCCAGTGCACGCCTAGTTTTGGCCACTGGCATCACCTGTTTTAATGTTTTCTGTACCCAGGGAACACATAAACTATTATTTACCTAATGTGTTCATCTATATTCATAAACTTAAATGTACTCATTTAAAAAGAAACCTTATGTTCTAGTCATGACTGGAAAACTAGCTCAGGACAGAAAGAGAAGATAACCTTAATGTCATTACAATTTTAAAAAAAGTAGTTTAATTCTGGCTGGATGCCATTGCCTGGAGGTCAATGACTGCTGAGAGGGGTATTAGCAAGTTTTAGAGAGATGTGAACAGCCCTCACCAAACTAAGACCTTCCACCTTGTGTAATCAGGAGGACTGAACTAGTGGTGAAAAGGGAAACTCATTACGTAAGTAGCATTATTTTTAGCCTCTTCGGCACCCCGTACTTGTCCCATGCCTCACCGGTGGTATGGATACCTCATTTTGGGAAATGCTGGTTCAGGGCTTGTCATCTTAGCCTAGACCCCGGAAAGACACTTAAATTGGTCTCTGCTATGCTCCTCCAAAATGCCTGCCACACTAGAAGCCCATGTGACTTTTGTTTTGCACAAAGGCAGGGATTTTTTTTTTTATTACCTTTGTAACTTCAATATCCAGTTCAGTGGTCTTGTTGCATAACGTGTGTCTCCAATAAAATTTGTTTCAGGGAACTAGTCTTTTTTGTTTTTGCTGAAAGGTGTGATTCCAATGACTAAAAAACAAGCATGGGAGGAAGAGAGAAAGGCATGAATGTAATTTCTTTCCTTTTTTTAGCTAATAATAACTAACACATAATATAAAACATATTTGTAAGATAAAACAGTGTCAGGAAGGGTTTAAGTAGTTACATATATTAACACATGAAACATATCAGGAAACTGGGGTACAGTGACATGAATTATCTTGCCCATTTCATTCCTAGTTAGTGGGCAGAGCCAGAATATTGCCAGATTAAATATGGGCAAGCTTCTGAGGTAATGCTTTTAGCCATCATTTGAGTAGCTCAAAGTTGAACCCATCCCATTTGAATTGTTGCTTTAGTTAGGCACGTGTTTACTAGATTTTCCCCCTTATCGGACTTTCGATAGAATAAGAGACACTGATGCAGAGCACCAATTCTGTGCAACACACACGCAAACATGAATATTCGGATTTCTGTCAATTTGTTTAGCAGTGAAGCTGCTATTATTGGTCAAAATATATATTTTTTAGATGTAGAAGAGAAGGGCAAGAAGGAAAGAGTAGCTTTGCTAAATTGTACATGAATAGTAGCTGGCTTTTTAAATTATGAGGTAGAGTTGTTTTCACATGTTGGACGTCAATTCTATAAAATACCTTTGGGTTCTGAAACACGCTTTGTGTGGATTCTATAAAATGGTCTTTTGTGGCTTGTGCTAGATGTGAAAAAAAAGATTACATGCTTTCAGGCCCATCTTGAAAAGAGTTTATAATATCACCAGTTCCTCTTTCCCATTTTCAGAGCAGAAGGAAATCTAGATTCTCCTTGCAAGACACAGCTTGTCACAAGTGCTAGACTAAACATTCAGAAATAAAGGTGAGCTCTAGGGAGAGCCCTGAGCTTCCAAAGCCCAATTTGTACACCCTGTCTTGAGCACTATTTTCTGATAGACAACAGAAGATGCTGTTCTCCAAAAAGAAAGCTTATTTATTTGGGCTGTCTGCTGTAAGCTTGTTTGATGTTTCTTTGACTCTTGATCTTTCTTGGAGTGAAAGAGAAAGAGAGAGGGGAAAAAACGCCCTATTAAATTGGTAAAGTTCTGACTCTACTTTTGGAATAGAGAATGCATTAACCTAGCTAGAAATGCAGGCCTACCCTAGTTCGCCTTTCTCCAGCTTCCAAAGTTCTGTGCTGTGGGCTCTACTTCAGCTCTCCCTGGAGGCTCAGACCCACATGGCCCCTGAGACAATGCTGGCAAAGACAAGAAGATATTAAAAGCTTTCAACACACTCCCACTCCATTAATGAATCTATAGAGCATTAAGATTAAGTTGTCACCTTATAGGATCTGGGGACCCAGCTTTGCTTACCGAACTCTGGATCATCAGAGTTGACATTTGGGTACCAAGGTTGTTCTGAGTTCTAAACTCTCTTCCTTAGTCCATGGACTTAGCCTAGTTACCAGCTCTCTTTTAAATTCTCCTTTCTTTCCTCTCTCTCTCAATTTACTTTTTTCTTTCACTAGTGCATTTATTTAGCAAATGTTGCTGGCAGCTATTCCATTATCTATGGAGGTCATAGAAAACCTTCAGAGATATAATTGAGCCACAGTTTCCTAATAAATATGCCATAATTTATGGAGAAGCCATATGGAATTTCCTTTTCTAGATAACTCTTTTGATTTCTCCAGACACCTAAGCCTCTCTAGGAATAGAATTGGAAAAGCCATAAAGAGTTCAGGTAATCCTAAATCCTTGCTGTTCTCATCTATGCTTACCTCTAAATCTGTATCACTCTCTCATTTGTCCAAATTGCTTTTCTTTTTGCTTCATGTACATAGCACGTCTTTTCTATGTTAAATTGCCTGTACTAAGCAAGTAAAACCAAGCTCACTGACAGGCTCTCAGTCGTAATTCCAAATTTCCCAGAAAGACTGGGAAAGTCTGATTGGCCCAATTTGCTTGAGGTGGAATGCCAATGTTTAAGTGATTTCTTGAAGAAGATCTTCTCTCTCCGCCATAATCACTTGCTCTATCTGGTAGGGAAGTCCTCTCCTCTACTTCCGCTGTTCTGTCCTGAAGCTCCTCCTCCTCCTTCTCCTCCTTCTCTTCCTCATCATGATTGTCACCCTGATTATCTGATAGAATCATGTTATGAGTCTCCCCAGTACTTTTTTTCTTTCCCTGAGTACAAATAGATTACTTCTGGGCTGCCATATACAAGATTCTCAATAAAATGTAGTAGTGACATCAGAAAAAAATATAATTCTTCCAGGTCAAGTTGTGATTAATTGAGCAGGTGTCCACTTAGGTCAATCTCATGCCCCCCACACCCCACAGTAGGTAGATAGATAGATAGATAGATAGTTAGATCCATGTTTGCACCTGTGGGTATGTATTTTTCCAATGTGCTTTCGTTGTTCGTTTTCTGCCTATGCCTAAGCCATTTCCCACCATTCCAACTGGCCATTTGAGAACATGTCTTGGTGTCTGTAAGTTGGTTCTTTGGCAGCCCACAGCATGTGATATAAATTTCTAGAAAATTATTTAATACTGTTAATTGGTGCTGCTGGAGAAGGCAGTGATAAAAGGAGGTCTTTAAGGAAAATATATGTGGTTACAAGAAGTGAAAAAACAAAACAAAATATGAAGTGCTTAGATTTGCCTTCTCCCTCTTGCCTGAACATATCGTCAACTTTTCTGTCCCTATTGCTCTACATGATCGTCTCTCTCCTGGAGTGTCTGCACCTATCAAAGTCTGTCACAATACGTAAAGCATAGGTTGTATACGATTACCTTTATGAGTATGTCCCAGTCCTCCTCTCCTTGGCCCTGATTATGTCCTCTTTATGTACATGCAACACTAGACTCTCAGCCTTGTGAGCGCTCCTGGACAATTTTCACTTGAGCGCAAGTTCAGAATTTGAGTATCTTCCTTGGTGAATTAGGAAGACTACGTGCAGCGCTGTGCTAGGCACGAGGGAAATGGTGGTGAACAAAGCAGATATCCAGGCTCTTACAAGATAGGAGTGAATATAGATCACATGGAAAAAAAAATTACAAATAATTAATTGACCTTTTAAGAGTATGCCATGTGCTCTGAAGTCGAAGCTCAGGAGCGGTTATCATAACACACACAAGGGCGTACTAACTAGGTTGGCGGGTCAATGAAAGTATCCTGATGGAAATGCTATTTAAGCCAAAACCTCA
Organism: Tapirus indicus; assembly: GCA_031878705.1. Taxonomy (NCBI): domain Eukaryota; kingdom Metazoa; phylum Chordata; class Mammalia; order Perissodactyla; family Tapiridae; genus Tapirus; species Tapirus indicus. The sequence continues at coordinate 21,199,783 of CM062927.1, read as the reverse complement.
GGAATGAGTACGAGTACGTCAAAGAAAGAGGAGAGAACCATTTTGCGGGGAGGAAAAAAATGTGCAAATGTGCTAAGATTCCTTCATTCATGTACTCACTCACTCAACAAACATAGACTGAGTGTCCACTTGATGCTGAGCATGATTGGATACTAGACACTCAAAGGTGAACAAGCTGGGAAATTCCCAGCTCTTCTGGAGCTTAAATTCTATTGGAGAAGACAGAGAGTAGACAAATAAACAAATGAGGAAATGATGTCATTTTGGACACTGAAGTGTAATGAGGGAAATTTTCATTAGGGCTAAGTGATAGGTAATGTCAGGAGAGGAAGAGGAAGAAGGAAGCAATATGAGACAGGCAGGTCTAGAAAACCATCTCAGGGGAGATGAGTTTGACCTCAGAGGTGGGTGAGAATACAGCATGCGTGTGTGAACATGGGAGAGGTTCAGTATGGTCTGGGTGGAGAACATCAGAGACAGAGAGGTGATATTAGTCTGGAGATGTAGGTGAGAGCAGATTCTTCAGTCCTTTTGGGTACTAGTGAATTTTTCACATTATCCTAAGGGCAATGAGCAGCTATTAAAATCCATTAAACAGGGGCACGACATGATCACTTTTGCATTTCAGAAAGTAAATACGAAGATTTTCTTATGGAGCAAGAGTGGATGTTAAAATCTCCCCTACATTGCTAGTGGGAGTGTCCTTACTACTCAAGTTGAAGATGCATGTATCCCGGTGACTCATTAATCCCACTCTTAGGTATATTACCCAACAGAAATGCATGCATATATGCACCAAAAGAGATGTGCAAGAAATTTATAGCAACATTATTTGTACTATCGCCAATCTAAAAACAAACCAAATACTCATCAAGAGTGGATCGGATAATTATTTATGGTATAATCATATAATGGAATATTTTGCAGCAATGAGAATAAACAAATTACCACTACAATATTGAGGAATCTGACAAAGCATAGAACAAGAGAAGCCAGACATAAAAGAACACATACTGTGTGATTCTATTTATATAAATTTTGAATCAAGATCTATAGTGTTTGAATTCAGGATACTGGTTATCTTTGAGGAGGAGAATGGAGATACTTTTGGAGAATGGCTTCTGCATACTGGTGATATTCCATTTCTTGATCTGGGCAGAAGTGTTACACATGTAAGTTCACACCGTAATAATGGATTGAGTTGTACAATTGCTATTTGTGTATTTTTGTTACACATTTTATAATTCATTTTAAAAGTCTAATAAAACAAACAAAGAAAGATAGTAAGATTGATGGCAGTAGTCCAGGTAAAGACTGGTTATAATCCAGACCAGAAGGTATAAGAATGAACAAGTAGATTATTTATTTATTTATTTAGTGGGGAAGACCAGCCCTGAGCTAACATCTGTTGCCAATCCTCCCCTTTTTGCTGAGGAAGACGGGCCCTGGGCTAACATCCATGCCCATCTTCCTCCACTTTATATGGGACGCCGCCACGGCATGGCTGACAGGCAGTGCGTCGGCAGGCACCCGAGATCCGAACTTGCGAACTCTGGGCTGCCAAGTGCGGACCAAACCGCTGCGCCACCAGGTGGCCCCTGAACAAGTAGATTAAAGTAACATTATGTTGAAGTGAAAAGGCTTAGTGAGTGATCGGTGAGGAATCAGGAGGATAATTTTCAGAATTTTGGCTTTAATTTTTGCTTCCTTTCTTTTTTGCAAGCTCCTGAAAGGTGTATCTGTAACTCGTTCCTATTATCCTCATGGCACCTAGCGCTACAATTGGCGTGGAATGAATGTTCAATAAATGTTGAATTAATAACTAAACACCACACTCTCTGATGAGCGGGAAGCTCTCACTTGGTATCTGAGGATAAAAAGAAGGATGAAAGCAGGGCATTAAGCTGTAGCACTCAGTTGTTGCTTCAACAGAAGAGAAAATGAATCTAGAGTTGTTTAGACCGACCATGTCGATGACCTTCTTAGGTCTCATGGACACTGCATGAGTCCTGACATAGGGTGGGAGATCATCTATTGACAATAGGCACTGATCCTAAGTCTTTTAAGATTTTCCGTGGAAAGCCAAGATGAAGTAAAAATAGCATCGTATTATTCTAAGTCTGACTGATGGGAACAGTTGCATAAAAGTGTCTTGTTAAGCGCATCAAATGTTACCCTTTGTGTGACTTTGGTTTAGTTAGCTAGGCTGATTAAATTCCATTCACCAGCAGAGGAAGCGATGGGTTTTGTATGTCTGAAGCTGCTCTGAGTCTGGCTGTGCTAGACAATGTGGATATTTCTGGAAAGAGAGGGATAGGAAAGCCAGGGCTTAGCCACTGGTTTGTAAATGGTCACTGAGAGCAAACAGAGATTGGGTTGCAACGTGGAGTGCGGTCGGGTTTAGCAGCACTGCCTGCATCTGAGCTGCTGCACATGGTCCTTTGTCTTGCCCCTGGATACATGAAACTTCCAACAGCCACATCTCAAAACACTTTTTTTCCCTTCATGGTAAGTGGAAGTTTTTCACAATGTATTAGATACTTAACCATTTTCATAAAATGTAGCTAGAAAAATCAACTGATTCATTTCAAATAAAAGAATCTGAGGTTTGTGATTATCAACAACAATTTTCCAGCCTGGAGCTGTAAGAACATGGGATTTTGAGTGAAGCCAGCCAGGTTTTACATTTCTGCACTTTCCGTCGTCACAGATGTGTGACACCAGCAAAGATATTTAGCTTTAAGAGCCTTGTTTTCCTAAACTGTAAAATGGTAAGAATAGTACATGCCTAATAGTTTTATCGGTACCCTAATATTGAAATAATGCACACTGAATCGCTAAAATGATTCCTATCCTTACATATATACTAGTTTCCTTTGTCCCCTTTGAGTATTGGATTATGATTTACATATATGGGCAGTTGTGTTTTCTCCTGCACCAAAAGGACCTACCTTGTTTTACTTTGGGAATATTATAATTAATTTTAAAGTTTTACTTCCAGTTATCATTCCCTCATCATCAACTATCAGTATTTATATGGTGTCTTAGAGGCTGCTGGTATTTCCACTTGTTCTTCCCTAATCTACTGTGAAATTAGATATCTACACTCACAGGAACTGTGCATAAACTCAGAGCAGAGTCTGGGTTCGTGCCTGAGGTGCCCTCACGAGTGTGTGCTTGGATTCTTAAAGCTGCTCCTTTTTGCCATTTCTTTTTGCTGCTCGGATTTCAGCTCTACATCCTTGAGGATTCTCATCAGATAAGTCAGGTTTGGTTGATAAGTTTTGGAAATTCTTCACTGAGTCACACTTTTTGTGCATAGGGATGGAAGGCCATTATAAATGTGTATAGAAGAGAATCACAAATATCCTGAAAATAAGAGTATGATGTATTTGGGGGAATGGACACTCTATGCTCATTGAGGGAGACACCAAGGTTAGGAATAGCCATGCATACTTATTCTGATAAAAGTGCAAATGGCTGAAATCAATTTTACCAGTCAGGGAAAATGAGCCCACAGCAGGTAGGTCAATAGAGGAATTTGACTGAGGTACTAGATGCAAAGATGTTGAAAAAGCTAAAAGGCCAAAAGGGGGAGTGGTGAGGCAATCAGGATAGTAGCACTGACTGGAAGTTGCCACCACTCCTGGGAATGAAGGGACAAACATCATGTTCTAGTGTTCAGGATATGGTTCCACCAAATGGAGGCTTGAAATCTCAGTGGTAGGGGCATCCTGTCTGGGAGGATATGCCATAATGGAAAATACATCCCCACCATCAGTGATGCCTCCCGAAGCATAGAGAGAAGGAGAGAAGTAGGCTGGCCTCTACCCCTATCCGTTCCTTCGGTTTTCTTCCAGGGCATCCCACTGCCTAAACAGAACCAGAGGTTGGCTTGGTGAATGTAATTTGCAGGTATCAGAGCAGAGCAAGTAAAGAGAAAGGAGCAGATCTGAGAGCAAATAGGCAAATGGTCAACCCGTTGGTGAAAGAAAATTGGTTGTAATCAAGGGGCAAATTCCTGTGGGAACTGTGTTTAAATGACCCTGCATATCAGGGAAATGAGATGGCAGAGTAGAAACGAGTGTTATTTCAATGACTCTTCACAAATGGATGAATACACTTGCGTTGGGTTTCCATCTGATGTACCAGTTACTCTTCATCCTCTTGGTGTGGTCAGAGCTCAATCCAGGAGGACAGAAACTATGTTTATGATCTTAATTATTTGAAACGATTGTTGCTAACACCTCCCTGTCTGCAAATGCACTGAGAGAGAAGTGTTTCTTGGTCTACAGTCTCTTTCCTTGTGATTCCCAATCTCTAGAGTATGGATAAAGCCACAAGTCTGGCAGACCATCCAGGAAAAGCAATTAGTTCATTTAAGACACATTTAAATATGTTGAATAAACAATTTTGTGTCTTCTATGGGACCTATTACACTTGAGCTTGAGAAGTACTTATTAATAATTTTTAGTTAATATCTACTTGAAGCACTCTAAATTAGCATTTCAAAATAAGGCTGAGTCCACAGGGCAGAGGGTTGGCAAGAAGATGATGAGGGAAGCTGAATCTCAACATTCCTTTAGAAAGTTGAGGTTTATAGGGAGTTGGTTTTGGCATCTCCACTGGAAACTTATGTTTGGATAGCCAGCTAATACTCAACCAGTTCTGACTTTGCCCAGGATTTGGGTATGAGACACTAAATTAGCATGATATTATTGGAAAGAAACCTACCCTGGGCTAGGAGTCTGAAGATATGGCTTAGATGCCAAACTCGCCTTTATTAGCTATGTGACCTCGAGTATGCCACTTAACATTGCTGAGGTTTGGAAGGTAGAGTAATGGGGATGGTTGTGGGGAGTGGGGAGGGGTAGATTTATCGAGAGGAAAGAATAAAAGTCTTCTTCTACTACAGTGGACATTAACCCTTCCTGCTGTGCTCCAAGCCCTTGAAGATACATGCAAGGGACACAGAGATGTACACTAAAGTGTGGCATTTGCTTCAACTAGTTATCACATCAGCTTGATCATATCAGCCTTGGTCTCTAACCCTATCTTGGCTTTTTTCATCTTTAGGAACAACTTTAGACTGGTAAGCAAATCTTACAAAATATAGGGTTAAGCTCTTAATCTTAGGAGTTAGACAAATATAATCACAAATCCAAGTCTACAACTATGTGACCTTAGGCAAGTTATGAAACATTGTTAAGCCTCTGTTTCCACATCTGTAAAATAGGAAACAATACTGGCTCCTATTGAGTGCTGTGTGCATTGAATGAGGGGAAAAATGTATTAAAGCTCTTAGTGTAGCACATAACACAAGGCCTTAATTAATTCTGGATGTTACTACAATTGTGAATTATTAATATTTGGGGCAATGTAGTTTTTTTTTTTTTTTTTTTTGTGAGGAAGACCAGCCCTGAGCTAACATCCATTGCTAATCCTCCTCTTTTTGCTGAGGAAGACTGGCCCTGGGCTAACATCCGTGCCCATCTTCCTCTACTTTATATGGGATGCCGCCACAGCATGGCTGACAAGCAGTGTGTCGGCGGGTGCCTGGGATCCGAACCTGCGAACCCTGGGCTGCCAAAACGCGAACTAAACCACTGTGCCACCAGGCTGGCCCCTGCGATGTAGTTATTTCTATCCAGCTCATGGTCGCTAACCATCTACTCATCTTTTGTGTGATTTTTTCATCTGGACTGGGTTTCTGGCTACTTGAAGACTTCTAGGTCTTATACATGAAATACAATAAGTCCTGGGAGCCTCTCTTGAGTCCAATCCCCACTCAGGTATACATCTCTTTTCCAGGTATGCAAGCTGGGTTCCTCAAAAGGAGCTATCAAGAAAAGGATTCATAGGGGCTGGTCCTGTACCTAGTGGTTAAGTTTGGCGCACTCTTCTTTGGGGGCCTGGGTTCGGTTCCTAGGCATGGACCTACACCACTCATGGGCTGCCATGCTGTGGCAGTGACCCACATACAAAATAGAGGAAGATTGGCATGGATGTTAGCTCAGGGTGAATCTTCCTCAGCAAAAAAATAAAGAAAAAAGAAAAGGGTTCATGGGAATGTAATTTAATTGTGAAGAATTTTCAGGAAATCATAGTAGGTGAAAAGCAGGAAGAAAAGAGAACAACAAGGGTATGGTATCAAACAAAGTCCTAGGGAGGGAAGTGTTGGCTCAGTCGCACAGGTGAGCTCTGGAGACAGCATGGATTACACACAGGTGTGCAGGTAAACTGGCTCCCTGAGAAAACTGGAATTATCCAAATAGACGGCAAGATACGTTAAAGTGGCTATATTTTCATTTATTGGTTGAAGGCTGCCCCCAGGCTCTTGAAGCTCCCTCTGTACTAAGGCAAGGTGACTAGTGACAGCCTGAGCTTCTTACCAAGAAGCACAGGTGCTAGCTGTCATTGGTGAAAGCACATTTGAAATTGATATACAAAAGTAGATCTTAAGCCTTCTCACACACGTGCGGGCGTGCACACATATACACAGAAGAGAGTTAACTATGGGAGGTGATGGATGTGTTAATTATTTTGATCTTGGTAATCATTCTACAATGTATATGCATATGAAATCATCATCTTGCACACTTTAAATATATACCATTATATTTGTCAATTATTCCTCAATAAAGTTAAAAAAAGGGGAGGTGTAAAGGGATCCATGGGAACGCTGGCAGCATCTTTCATAGCAATAATACTAATATTAACATTACAGCAAAGAGTTTCCCTGAATGGAGTACTTTGCCCTTCGTACTTTCACCCTCATCTCATTTAGCTGGGGAAGGATTATTATTCTCCATTGACAGATGGTAAAGATAAGTCTCATTTAACATATGTGCATATGTATACACATGTAGACATAAATATATTTAAATTTATGTTTAACGATCTGTGATATTTGGTCTTTCCATGAAAGTAGGTCATTTAATGAGACTTATATAAATGTATTTGTGCTATAGTGCGTTAAAAAAAGGAAAGAAAAAGCCTTTGAGAGAATTTATTTTTATTTTAAATATTTAAAACCCTGCTGAGTCATGACAGAAGTTTGCAAGGATGTTTGCATAGTTTGCATATAAAAGTCCCAAAGGAGCGAAGAGAATACTTGTCTCTTCTCTGGGGGAAAGGGACACTTTTTTCTAGCATGATAGCACATTATAGTTGCTGTGATGATGCTTATTAGAATCTCTTCTAAATAATATCATAGCCACTGTCATTTTGCAATTACACGTGTGAAGAGCTGAGTGGAAAATACCTGGATCTCTGTCATATGTTCCTCTCCCTCCAGCTCCTGCTGATCAGTTGACTCTCTCACAGCAAGGTATGGATCAGAATTGGATGTGAATATAATGGACCTCAGAGTTCCCCATGAATCAGTTGCTAGAACGAGGAAAGAGTTGAGAAACACCTAAATTCCTGATGTCCATTGATTCTGACGTGCAAATAAAGCAAACTGTAGTAACCAAGGTCTTATAAAGCTCCTTTAGCCATCAACCCATCACCTTCTCTCATGGGAAAAGAGGACCAGACAGTGGGATCTTGCTCCCCGACTCTGGGAACCCCAGCCTGCTTTTCTTTTCATCTGAGTTAAGACGTTTTGGTTGCTTGGATACAGCTGAGTTTGTGAAAAAATGTCACTGAGCTGCTGTCATGATGGCCATTTTATTACCATGATTTATAAATGGATTATCTGTGAAAATGGCTCTAGTTTTAATCATACCCCCTGCAGAAAAAGGCCTGTTGTCATTGGTTTGTTTCAATGACAGGTCCAGCTACCCTGATATTGTATAGTGGTTGGCAGATGCTTTACTGCAAATGATATCTGTTCTCCAGAAAGAATTAGTTAACTTCTAATAGCATTAACATCAGGATGTGTATTCTGCCCACCTCTTCAACCTTATTTCAGATTCCTTCTTTGGGAGCATCAAACTCCCCTTAGCTTTCCATCCCATTTTTCTCTAATTTTGTTTCAAGATGGAATCAATCGGCAACAACAAATTGCTTCCACAGTGTTCTACATATGGGAATCTGTCTTTTATTTTTGATAACAAATGGATTTCAAGTGAAGAGTGGGGGAAGATGCACAGTTTCCTCTATTTTGTGGTTCAACAAGAGGAAGGTAATGTTTCACCAGTGTGCCTAGAATCTATCATATTTTTACCATCAATTTATTGAGTTTCTATCAAATGCTGATAGAGTTACCTGTATTGATGCTACTTCTCAAAACACTCTTTCAAAGAAGGAATCCTATTCTCCAGTCACAGTCACCCAAGGGTTGGCTTGGTTAAGTGACGCAGTGAAGTAACAGGAGTGAAATTACAAACAGGTTTCTAGAATCCAAGCCATCACTTATTTTCATTATTCTAGTGTTTCCTAAAGTTTGTTTCATGGAGCACTAGGCCTGTATGTTTCCAAACCTCTACCTCCCCCTGCCACCTCTTTAAAAAAGGTTAAAAAAAGAAAAAAGAAAGAAAAGAAATTTCTGAGAAATGGCCTTGAGGATTCACTGCACACACTAGTATTCTGAGAGCTCTGGGAGGGTCTCCTTTCTGTAGATTGTTGTGTTTAACTGATCTTTTCCCAAAACTTAGTTAACCATGAAATTTGCATTTGATTAACACTTGCTAACAGAACCCTCTGGATAAAGTTTTGGGAGAAGCTCCACTAGATTATGTTTCAGTGCCTATATTTATGGATTTTTTTCTTTTTTTTAATTTACTTATATTTTCAGGAGTTTGGCAATTTTATAGCATCAGTAAAATACATAAACTCTAGAATTTCTTTCTTTCTCTTGAATATGCTTTCTTTCCATCTCCAGCTCCTTATCCTGCTGCTCCCCATTCTTCTTATGTCTCATGGCCATCATCATCGTCTTTTTCTTCTTCATCACTATCCTGACCTGTAGTTGAGCACCAATGCCATGCGAGTACCATGCTTTTCCTCACATCATCCTAACTACATTATGAAGATCAGAAAGATGAAATATTTTCCCAAGATCGCAGAGCTGAGCAGTGAGTCAAACCCCTGAATTAATTTTAAATCTTGGCCATAGAATCATAAGAAAGTGGGCCTGGGCATTATTTAATTCTATTCCATCTTTTGCTCTTGGAAAAATTTAGTCTTTGAACATTTAAGAGACGAAACTCAAGTGTCAGAGCAAACCAGCAGTAGAATAGGAATAGAACCCAGGCCTTCTGACCATCATACCAAATCTGTTTCTAGAAGGAAATTAGAGACACTCCTAATAATATATCAAATAGATTTTCTACCACCTCCTCCTCATTTTAGGAGTTCAAATATGGGAATCAGGTCATCTAGCATGTGATATGCTCTGCACTCTAATGCACTTTATAACTAAATGGAAACTCCACTTTTAATTAACTAACAGTGATTAGCATATCAGTTACTCTAACTCATTACAAACAAATTGAAGCAAAAACCTGACCATATAAGCATGAAATAAGCACGATTAAATTTCTATTTAGATAGAGATTCAACTAAACTGCTAGTTCTACTACCAAAAAGCAAAATTATGCTTTACTAAGATTTAGCTTAAAATCAGTAATAAAAACTCCCTCTAGGTTTTGCTTAGTAAATTCTTCTCATCTCTGTGGAATTGTCAGATCACCTGAATAATAATTAATAAAACCCAAATGTGTTCATCAATAAGTTTTTGTCAGACATAAAAAAAAATATTTTAATTCATTTGAAAACTTGAATATTTGCGAGATTTAAGATTTCCCTTAGGAACAAAAACAGAAAGTATAGTCATGCTCCTTTCTAGGAAACACAGATACACACAAATCTGACCTAAACTGAGATGTGCTTATTTTCATTTATTCAATTTTTTAGAGGAGATTAACTGTGCTTCTTACAAATAGTAATGCCCTCTAGCATCACAAGATTATTGGTGGATTATTAATTATGTCTGTTGCTGAGGGCAGTAAAAAGGACAGAAAATGCCCAGCCCACTCAGATGATGACCAGTCAAAAAATAAATAAATAAAGAGAATCTAGATTTGAAATTATGGCATGATAACAACCAATGGGAGACATATTTACTAAGTAGCAGGATGCGGTACAGGAAAGAGAACATGTGAATTTTGAAGTTGAGAGATCTAAGTTTAAAACCTGTTTCTCCACTAACTGTTCATCCTTTGGTAAGGTTATTAATTTCTGTGAGCCTTTAAATATTTTCATCTTGAATTTACAGAGAGATTACAATTCCTCCCTTGTAGTTTGCCCTGTAAATTAAAGACAATTGACATAAAGTTTCTAACACAGGTGCACACCGTAGGAACTCAACAAAGAGGGCAGTGTTACATTATCTTGTAATTATTTGCATGAAAATGGTATTACATGGCCAAGTTTGGTGTCCAGTGGGTTAGAAAATGGGCAGAGAAGTGTCTATGGGTTGAAGTTCTGAAGATCTTTGGTTCTATGTCCTTCTTAGAATTTGGATAGACAATTAATACCGAAAGAATTCCAAACATATTTACTTCATTCGTGGGCTGTGATCTCATTGGTGCTAATCAAATTGGAAACACTGCATTATATTTTAAGCTATTAAAATTACTTGTTAATAAATCTATGATTGGTGAAACCATGTCTGTTACAAATAATGGTCATGGAGGAAATTGAGCTAAAAACAAATGCAGGTTATCATCTTTGAAAGAGAGCAAAAGCAGGATAGTGTATGAAAATATCATGACATGGTTTGGCTATGTGATCTTTGCCAATGCACTCATGTTCTGATTTCCAGATTTCTTACACGTCAAATGACAACAATAAAAATAATAAATGCACTACGTATATGCAAACACAAACACACACACTCACAACCACTCTTTGGAAAATATTAATTGCTACTAGAGAGTTATTAGACACTAAGTTGAGAGTTACATCTATTTATGTTCTCAAAAAATAACATTTGAGCAGAATATCAGGTTAATATTCCCCACATTCTGTTTGTCGAGATGACAACAATCATATACCCAAGAAGCAAAGTCTTTAAAATTAATAAACAAAAAGAAGAAAGGAAAAAATAAGATGAAGGTCATTACTAGTGTCACCGTCATGAAATCTGTTTGGTCTAACACTGTATAGGATAGTAAGTCCATTTACATGCAGCCCAATAGTTGGCCCAGAAGTTAACTGCCCTCTTCAGTCTCACACTTGCCTATGGCATTATTGATTCCTGGTATTAAAGTTTACACACACACACACACACACACACACTTTTATTCAATTCTCATAAAGAGTATTATAAATTTGTATTTTAATATTTTAAGTCAATAATTTGATTCATTGGGCTTTCAAATATGAATTAAAGTTTGAATACTTCTAGAAAGAACTTCAATGTTTCCAAAGATCATGGTTCTAATACATTAGAATAATACTATGTTTTCTATTTATTTCTCACTCTTTCCATATTTAACTTAGTTTACTAGCTTCAATAATTAAAGTTAAGATTTTTCAGCATTTTGTTTTGCTTTCTACTTTTCTGTACCTGTTCTGTTTCTTAAACTGGTAGAAAGTTAACCTTTAGAGAAAAGGAGGTGGAAAGTGAGCACTTATTGAGAGCCTATAATGTGTGAGGCATGGAACAAGCGTGTGACTGTGATGATTTCGCTTGATCTTCATAACTATACTGTTAGAGGGGTATCATTTTCCTCATTTGACAAGTGAGTAAGCTGAGGCCCAGAGAGTCTATCTTGGGCCAATAAGTGGTGGCCGAGCTGAGCTTTGAACATGAGTTTTAGTGATTACAAACCTCAGTGTTTCTACGCTTGTTCTTCTGGATGTCAGAGATCATAACTCCTTTCCCATTTAACTTGTCAGTTATATGGAGTGTCGAGCTCAGTTTTTTCATACAGGGACTCAATAAATGCCAGTTAATGGTGACAAAATAGGACTGGGTCAATGAAATCACCATTAAAGCTTGGCTTTCTTTCATTGGTGAAGTTGATGAGAAACTGGAGTGAAAAATCAATGTATCGGCTCTTCTCTGAATGAGGAGCTCACCTGGGAACTGGGCAGTCATACAGAGGAGACTTCTTCCACTGGTATGATGTAGTAGTGGTCTCCTGTTCTTTCTCATTTCTTTCACCAATAACACCAAGCTATCTTGACGTCATTATCAACATAAGTTAATGATGCTGATTCCTTCCTTATGATTAAGGTCACTCTACAGAAGGTCGTTGGAAATCCTTCTGGTCTGGAGAATCCAGTGAACTGGAGTAACATTGGAGTGTTTTGTGGAAGTTGGCTCCCATATCTTAATGATCTGCAGGTTCCTGTCATTGGAACACTGACTTTCTTGTTACAGTGGCAGAATTAATATTTATTGTCAAAATGATCAGCACATTAGATCAGCTTGAGATTTATTTTAAAAGGTAAGACATTATTTTAGAAAGTGCTGCAAATATCACAGAAGCTGATACTTTAATCATAAACAAACACACACACACAGAAAAAAATACGTTTCTTCACTGACATCACTTGAAATGTCCTAAGTTCAACTATGTTAAAAATCTTTCAAGCAGTAAAACTTTTTAAAAACTCATTAATATTGTAATATGAATGCATGAGAAATGTATCTTTGCACATAGAATTTTCTTCTATTCATGGAATAAGCCTGAATTCTCATAAAGTCAGTATAATTACACAGAAGGCATATATGAATGTACAAGATTATGATTATGCACAAACTTTGGAGATTTCTAAAAAACACGTGCACAGATCTTTATGTGGCAACACGGAGGGAGGAATTATCTCTTACAATGAAATTAGAAGATGGGAACAAGTTAATCATCAAGTGGAACAAAGAGTAAATGAACCAGCTCAACTCCTCTCTAAGGACTCAGGCACTTTTGCCACATGTGCTCTGGAAAGGTCAGTAACAACTAAATCCACCTGAGCCCACTGTCTCACCTAAGCACGATGAGCCTCCCAGTGACCCCAGAATGTAGGCCCCAAAGTTATCTTTATCTTCTCTCTTTTTGCAGTTCTGAGCACTCTAGCTATGTAGAAGGAAGTGTGCTACAGTGACTAGCAGCTCTGCACAGCTCAGATTCTGAAGCCAGACCAAACTTCATTATATCCTCGAGCTACTTGCTCATATGTAAAACCTTGACTTTCAACAATGTCTCCTCAGTAACAAATTGCCCAAAATATCCCCCTTGCCAAATAACTATGGGTGCAATTCCAAACTCATTTTACCTCTGGATCTTGCTTATTTGTTTTGTTTTATGATAGAGGTGAATAATGATACTCACCTCCCAGAATTACTGAGAAATTCAATAAGAACATCAATGTAAAACAGAGCCTGGCATTGGGCAAGGACTCTTTAATGGTAAGTGGTAGCAGTATCGGAAGTAGTAGTAGAGTACTGATAATCATGTCAATATTAACTTATTTGTACACAACACTGCTTTTTCCATTTATGAATGACACTAGTTCTACTGGTAGTTCCCAACAGGAGGAAGGAGTTGAGTATAGATGGTCCTGGGGCCCCATCATAAACCAGCACAGTGTTTTACTACAAGTTAGCATTAAGCACAGAAGAGCCTCGTGGTTGAGAGAAGCCCTAGCTGCTTACATCTTCTTCAGTGCCGACACATCCCAATAATAGACCCTTCTGCTAGATGAGACTCATGTTTATTACAGATAACTTTCTTTAATTCTCAGTCAACTTCTTGAAAATGTTCCTAGAGACCAGTTTCAATTGTTTTCTTAAGAAACCAGGTGGATAACATAGCCTTATTTCTCCCAAATCAATCTATGTGAGAATGAAGAAAAAAGAGGAAAACAGATACTTACCAAGCATAGAAAAGAGGGACTGTGAGATGAAAGATTTGAAGACATCAATCAACAAATTAAATGGTACCCAGTACCCAGAGTAAGGCAACTGAAATGGTGAAGGATTAAAAAACTCATACCACTGGAAGAATGTTTAAAGGCCTGTGCATGGTTAATTTGGTGATAAAAAGCCAAATGGAAAAAAGAACCAATAACTATGTGTAATCTTAGTAAATTTAGTCATAGTTGATATTAATCTGACAGGAAGATTAAGAGGCAATAGAAGTTAATTGGGTCTAATACAAGAAAGAATGCTCTGATAGACAGACTTATCCAAAGATGTGATGTGCTACCTCAGAAGGCAGGAAGCCTCCATCAATAGAGTTATTATAGAAGTTAAATATTCATTGTTCATGGATAATCTGGAGAAAAACATTACATACAACAGAGCAAAGGGAGAAGCAAACTTTTAATGCCAAGATGAACTTGAATGCAGGCCTTATGGGTTTGGATCTGATGAGCACTAGTCAAGACTATCTGGCAATCATAGCAAATCCTTGTGCTATAATTTTCCAATGAGATCAACTGCAACTGTGTTTTCAAGTCCTAATTATAATCTTAGACTTATAGACTTTTTTTTTTTTTTTTTTTTTTTTTTTTTTGTGGGGAAGACCAGCCCTGAGCTAACATCTGTTGCCAATCTTCCCCTTTTTGCTGAGGAAGACTGGCCCTGGGCTAACATCCGTGCCCATCTTCCTCCACTTTTTATATGGGACGCCGCCACGGCATGACAGCCAGGCGGTGCGTCGGGGGGCGCCCGGGATCCGAACCTGCGAACCCCGGGCTGCCAAGCGCGGACTAAACCGCTGCGCCACCGGGCGGCCCCAAGACTTATAGACTTTTGACGTTGGAAGGAACCTTCGAAATAATCTAGACCAGGTTCCACAGAAAGGTTTTGCCAACATGACTATCTGGGACAGGAGGTTGAAAAGGAGCCTGAGACTATGTCCTCACCCTGCAGAGAGAATGCCTGATCCTGCAAGTGAGAGTACCTGCTCCATTAGTAATGTCTGCTACGGGCTGGGAACTAGATGAGCAGGATGAGTGAAATGCTTGCGTGCACATAGCATCTTTGCCCAATCTGCACTACTTCCTCACTTCATAACTGAGCCTCAGAAAATGCCAGAGAGTTCCCCAAGAACAACAACTAAGTCAGGGAGAAGGGCATCAGGTTTTATCAGTGATGTATAATGAATAAAGTGACTCTATGCAACATTTCTGTCTACCTTTTGTTAGCTTTCTTCAGTTTGTGTACCCCATTCATACAGAACCTGACACAAGAGCGCTAATTATATGTTTGAGTGATTCTGTAATAATATAACTTACTTGGCATTTATAATGTGTCAGGCATTGTTCTAAGTACTTTCCTATGTTTAACTCAATTGATCCTCATAACAACTCTATGAGGTCCATTTCTCTTTTGATAACTCTCATTTTACAGATGAGGAAACTAGACCCAACCACATTAAATATCTTGCCGAAGACCCCATGATAAGCAGCAGAGCTAGAATTTGAACCCAGGCAGCCCGGACACAGAGTCCAAGCTCTTAACAACTCTATTGCTTTGCCTTCATGGGGTGCTTGCTCGGCACAAATAATTAGTGGCAGAGCCTCTTTACAATACCTTAAGGATAGGGGGCCGGCCCAGTGGTGCAGCGGTTTAGTTCATGCTTGGCAGCCTGGGGTTCACGGGTTCGGATCCCGGGCGCCTGCTGACGCACTGCTTGTCAGCCATCCTTTGGCGGCGTCCCATATAAAGTAGAGGAAGATGGGCACGGATGTTAGCCCAGGGCCAGTCTTCCTCAGCAAAAAGAGGAGGATTGGCGACGGATGTTAGCTCAGGGCTGGTCTTCCTCACACAAAAAAAACCAATACCTTAAGGATGTCCTGGATGTACCAGGGAATCTTCTGGATGTTTCAGCGTCATCTTATCCTTACAGCACCTTAACTATCAGAGAAAGAGATGTCTACAAACCACTTGGAAGAGGCTGCTGGTCATGATCAAAATAGCTTTAAGAAATGAAAAAAAAAAATGAAATTCCCAGCTTCTTCAAGCCAAATAAAGACTACTTTCACAAGGAAATAAGACAAACGAGGACAAAACCAATCCTAAAATTCTTTTAGACTTAATGAAGGAAGACGTTGGCAGAATAGTGTGTACCCTCTCTCCTTTTAGCATTCTCTCTTTCCTTAAGAAGAACTCCTCTTTTGACCTGCTGTGTTGTGAAAATTATTTTCTTTAGAGTTCCTAAGAGAAATTAGCAAAATAAGCAGTTTACAATAAAAACTTTTCTTTATAAAAGACGCATGCCTTAACCACAGCACTCCTCCAAATTGTATGCAACATGCTAATTACAAGGAAACCCAGGTCTTGTTAAGTATAGGCTTTTAATGAAAGAAACATAGTCATAAGACTAACTGCAGCTGTTGAGGAAACAAATAAAAGGTTGAAATAATAGTGTGGACCAGAACAGAACGAGAGAAGTAAATCTGCTTGCAATAAGATTTGTGGTCCTGTGCCAGTGAAGTCAAAGGGAGGAGGGTTCCCAATCCAGCGTTTCACCTGGTTTGAGGACAGTATATGTGCATATGTGCTTACAGGAGGGCATACAACCCCCAACTTTACCGGCACCAGTTGACAAGTCAAACTCAGGCAACTTAAGCCTGGAATAAAGAAACCACTCATTCAAAGAGCACTGGCTTCAAGGGCATGTGAAGTTAAGGACACTATATTGTAACAAGAATCATGAAGGGTTTTTAAAAGATATATCCTGAGAGGAATACCTAAAGAACCTGGAAAACACAGTAGGGACACAAAGGAGGAAAGTGGATAAGACCATATTTATGGGAGATACAAGAAGGATTAAAAAGATACTTCAGGGGCAGAGGGGTTACTCACAATGACCTTCTGGACTTAGAAGTAACCAAGAAGAATCCTCCCTTTGTCTCCCGTGGTTGCAATGATCTTAGAGGTTACTACACTCTCTCTAATATTCCCTTCCTCTCTTCCTCACCTCATCTGGTTTTGATTCTTCAGAGTACTTGCCATTATCAGAAACTTCAAGTACACATAAAATTATTTGACAGTTGCCTTTCTCCCTCACTAGAAAGTAAGCTTAGTGAGTGCTAGAATCTTGTCTGTCTTATTAAGTACCTATTCCCAGCACAGAAAATAATGCCTGGAATGTACTAGATTTTGGATGAAATTTTGAATGAATGAATGTCCCTCACAGGAATGGTCTCCATTGGGAATTTCATCAGGTATAGGGTTCTGCAGTATAAGAAGAAGAGGGTTATGAGACAGGAGCTTAACAGTCTTGAAGAAACTAGATTCAATGAGTAGGATAGTGTCTCATGGACAAGGCAAATCCCAGGTACCAGTTATGGAGAAGAAGACATAGACGGGACTCATAGGAAGGCTGATCTGCTGCTCACCATCTTCTTCCCATTAGCTATTCATTTAATATTTATTGAGCAACTACTACATGCTATATATTACACACTTCTTGGACAATGATAAACAATGTCCAATCACTCTACTCAAAGAACTTGTACTCTAGAGAGAAAGACAAATGAGTTATAGGGCAACTATTGCGCAGAGGGAAAATTCAGATGATGTCAGGCAAGAACAGATGCTAGGGAGCATCCCTGAGCCACATTATTAAAGCTTCTCAGAAATCTCATTAGCAGGAGAGGCCTTGGATCATGGACTAAAGACTAATTATGAGTGGAAGAATTTTCCCTTTTTTACATGTGGGAGGGTGTGGGGAAGGTGTGTGGAGTTAGGGTAGGGTGAGCTGAAAACCTTTCTAAAGTCTAGAGCTGTTCTGTCCAATACGTTAGTCATTACTAATATGTAGCTATTTGATATTAATTTAATTGAATTAATTAAAAATTTTTCTCATTTCAACTGGCCAGCCCTGTGGCCTAGTGGTTAAGTTCAGTGCATTCCACTTCAATGGCCTGGGATTGGTTCCCAGGCATGGACCTACACCACTCATCAGTGACCATGCTGTGGCAGTGATCCACATACAAAATAGAGGAAGACTGGCACAGATGTTAATTCAGACCAAATCTTCTTCAAGCAAACAGAAGATTGGCAACAGGTGTTAGCTCAGGGCAATGCTTCCTCACCAAAAAAAAATTTTTCTCCCTTCAAGTGCTCAGTGGCCAAGGTGGCCAGTGGTTACCATATTGGAAAGCACAAATATAGGTTACTTCCATCAACACAGAAATTTCCAGTGGACAGTGCTGATCTAGAGAGTATTACTTATTCTTAGCTTTCCTTTCCTTGCCTACACCAAGGTCAAATGACCATTTTTCCATGTCTCATGACACTCAAAATTATTTAACATCCTTCATTCATTGATTCATTCATTTATTCAAACAACAGTTCTTAAGAGGCTATTATATACATTTCTAGGATTTGGAATCCAGAAATGAATATGTCTAATCTGTCAGCTGTCCTCATGGAGCATGCATCATGCTAGGGAAGCAGACAATAAACAAGTAAATATATCTAGAAACAAAATAATTTCAGGTAGTAACAGATAGTCTAAAGACACTTTAGTTGGTTGAAATTAGATCAAGTGAAGTCATCCCATGTCCTGATCTCTTCTTCCTAGAGGTGACATCAGTAGCACAAAAAATTAAAATCTTTTTCTTAGAGTCTGCTTCTTGCTCTAATGTAAGCATTTCATTTACAAAAGTATTATCATCTAGTAATTTTGACCTAAAATACACTAACATTTACTGAAGTTTCAAATTTTTTGGAAGATGTTGGCCCTAGACTTTGTTGTGTAAAATAGCCCTTAAAATTTAATAATTACTTGCTCATTATCATTTCCATCATTTTGTTAAAATATAATATTATTGAAGAACATGTTGGAGCAATACTTTAATCATAAAATCACTCAAAATTAAAATTCACCATTTGGTTTAGTAGAAAAAACATGTATTATGCAGTCAGGCAGCCATGTGCCCCAAACGAGGCTCTTCCTCTGATGACTTGTGATCTGGGGTCTATCCCCTACTTGCTCTGAGGCTCATTCATTCAACAAGAATATTTTTCACATGGTAGGCACCTCATGAATGTGAATTTCCCTTTTTTTCCGTCATAACTAAACATGGTTTATGTTGGTTTGCTTAATAAGATTAGGCTTTTCTTTCAAAGTTGGCAACAATTGAGATTTAATCTTGGGATTGGGAGGAGCTAATTTTTTACCCTAATGTGGAAAATCTCGCAGCACTTAAATTTAGAATGTTACAGCTAGAAGTAACATTAACAACTCTTTATCATAGCCATCTTGCTGTAAAGTAGTGACCTAGGTCCAATGAAATTCAGTGACTTGCCTAGTGCACAGCTGATTTTTGACATGTTTTAACAAGGTGGGCAATTCATCTGGCGTCCTTTTGTTGATGACCTAAGATGGGATAAATTCTTCTTAAGTGTCATTATCAGGAAAGTTGTTTCTTTGATACATTCAGAATCCAGTCATCTCCTTGAATGATACTCTGTCATCATCACCTATCACTGTGGGGATCAAAAAAACCCAAACTCTAAGCCTAAATATTGCTTTCAGTAGTTCTGAGTAAGAGAAGGCTTCTGATGTTTATTCTTTTCTTTGCTGCCAGATGTGTGTCTGTTTCTTCCCCAGAAAATAGGCAAGAACTCCTCCTACTCATCCTGTGTGACTAGTTGGTTCAGTGGGTCATGGCCAGAGCATGTCTTCCCTGGGTTGAATCGATTAATGCTACTTCCTTGAAGGAGAAAAAAAAAGTCTCTCCACTGCTCAACTTATTTTTTCTAAATCACATACTAAGCTGAGTTTGCAGGGAAATTTTGGAGAAATGGGAGTACAGACCAGGAATAACACTGCTTACTTTTATCATATGCTGTGAGGTTTAAAAATATATGGTACAAAGGCAATTTCGACTGTACCTAAAATGGTGTGTGTGTATATGATGTTTGTGTACATGCATGTATGATTAAATCATTATATGTATGATTAAATGATGTTTATATTTTAACATATATGATAGAGTAGCCTAAATAGCATTTATATAATGATCAAATATATATAAAATATAATCATGTGTGTGTATGTAATATGTATGTAATCATATATACATGATTAATTTGTTTATTTATTCACCAATGATTATTTTATTTGTTTATGCATTTGTTCATTCATAAATAATAGGAATAATAATAGCTATACAGGGTAAATGCAGGCCCTTGCTCTTACAAAGTTGCTTAAAGACCCTACTATGTGTCAATCTTCTCCCATGCAGCTTGTATTGAAGGAGTACCTGGCTTGGCTTCTCTCAGGTGTGTGTCCCTGAAGATGAAATCCGTTCCCACGCATTCCTTAAAGAGTTTAAGGAAAGAGACTACCAGGGTTTTCTTGAAAAACGTGGGGTGCTTAACTAATTTAGGAGATTATCAGTAATGCGATCACACAGAGCTAGCAATACAGAGCTCGTGATCCAGCATAGACATCGTTCCTCTCGCTGAACTTGATTTGAAGTGACTGGGAAGGAGGGAAGGACCTCTTACTGTGGTGGTTTACTTTCTGCTACTAAGCATCCCAGTCTCTACAAAGTATATGCTGGTTTATTTTTCAGCATTTTGAATCATAAACTTCAGTACTTCTAAATTCTTTTCTCTCATTCACGGATGAGAAGAAATCTTTGAATTCCTGGAGGTGGGAATCACCGAAGTCTTTTAATAGAGCACTTTGGAGATGTTTTGGAGCGTGGAAATGATCACTTCCACAACCAACCTAGTGGTGTAACGTCATCAGTTTTGTCTATAAAAAGGTGCTGTGTGTCTGTGGGTTGAACCATTAAATTAGATCTCCCTAAAGCTGGATTTTTTACAGTAGCACAGTGTGTTGAAGCCAGAGATAAAGACTTTACTCTACCACTTATTAGGCGTATGGCCATGGGAACTCTGCCCCTCAGTCTTTCCTATGTAATGAATGTAATACAAATAATATAAAAATATAGGTAATATAAGAATAGTAATTGCCCCTCACAACTACCATGAGTAAGGTTATCAGATTTAGCTCCCCCAAAATAGGACACCGTTAAATTTGAATTTCAGATGAATGTTGGAAACAATTTTTGAGTGTAAGCACGTCCAATGCAATATTTGGGACATACTTATACTATACAAATTGATTGTTTATCGGACATTCAAAGTTAACTGAATGTCCTGTATTTTAATTGGCAACCCTCGTCATGAGAGTTATTTGAGAGAACTCTCAAAGTAACTCATGTCAATTTTCGTTCTTCCTCCTTGGATGTTAGTGTATTTTAGCAACATAGCATAGTATTTACGGGTACAGTCTCTGTAGGCAAATATCCTGGTGCAAGTCTTCTCTCTGTCTTTTCTCAGTCGTGCGAATTTAGACAATTTATTCAATCTCTCAGTGTTTCAATTTCTTTATTTTTAAGTGGGTATAAGAATAGTGCTGACCTCGTATGGTTGTTGTATAAATTAAATATAAGTTAATATACATAAAATGCTTAGAATCTGCCTTTTACATGAGCTATTATTAACATATCTAATATCCTCTCCAGTTTGGGGATCAGACTATACACATAATAAATATGTTGGATGGAGAAAGAGAGAGAGACAGAGAGAGAGGGAAAGAGGGAGAGAGAGGGAGGGAGAGGGAAAGACTGAGGAAAGAAGAAAGAAGACAGGAGGGGAGGAGACGGGGAAGAGGGAAAAGATTCACCTAGAACATGAAGAAGTACTACAGGAAAACAGATATTCACTCAATTTTGAAGAATAAACACACTTTCTACTCGCAAGCAGGTAAGTTTGGTTCTAAAAATGATTGGCACATTTTTTACTTTTCAAAGGTAACTAGCATCAAAGTTGATCAAAAAAAAAAAAAAAAGTGCCAGGATCTTACCCAAATAAACACATTTGGAAAAGAATCCATCTCTCTGCTTATGTGGAAATAATGAAAAGATGTGCAGGGATGACACATTTCAGGAATAAATTTGAAGAGAATTTTTTCCTACAATTTCACAAAAGGACCTTAGGGAAGGACAGCCTATTCAGTAATTAAATCGCTTGTCACCCTCACACACTGGCAGATCTATGGAGATGTCACTTCAGGGAATTTGATGACTGTTCTCCCATGGGAGTGCTTTGCTTTGGGGAATCTGAAGCTTTACTTAAAGAGGTCATTTGCTCCATAGACTCGACGGGTGATTACAGGAGTGACAGGTTTTCTTGTTGTTGTAAGACATGTGGCACACCTTTCATTTCTGCACGTATCAAGCCAAGTTGGATTTGTTCTGTGGATGTAGGCATATTTTAAATGTTTCAGAATAAGGATTTCAGATAATTTTTAAATATAAAAAGAAGGGAATGGAAACTGGTGCTATTTTTATGTTCTCTGAATACAGCCACCAGTCCTGCATATTATTAACATGGTCTAGAGGACAAAAGGAGGGGACTTCCTGGTCAGTAAGTGCACCTATTTGAGAAGTGCTGCAGAGTCTCTCCCTGGAGAGTGTGAGACTGGGGATCGGAGTGCCAAAATCACCCCTTCAGTCACGTGAAGACAGGGCATAGAAGCGAATAAGAAGAAGATGTGGCATCGAAGAGGGATTGATGAACCAAGAAAGGAAAGAAAGGGACAGTGGCCAGAGCAGATGACTGGGGGAAGGTCAGCTTTCCTTTCCTGAGGCTGAGGATGTGGAAGGGAAACATCTCCAGTTTGGTTTTTGCAGGTAACCAAGATGCACATGAGCAGGCAGGCTGGTGCATTGTCAGAGGCAGATATTTTGTTTGCACTTCTCTATTCTCATCCATTTTACTGAAAAGGGAAATACTTGATAGGAGTGGTGTTGCAGGGGGTCAGAACATCAGGCCTTGGAATCACACAGACTCCGGATCAATGCAAGCTCTGAAATTTAGCACCTTGGAAAATCTACTTAGTCACTCTATCGTTTCTTCATTTTTAAGAGAATGATTAAAAATCCCGGTTACCGTAAAAGGTTATCGTGGAAGTAAAACAATAATGTTTTCTATGTGCTTACCACAGAATCTGGCACAAAATAAATCCTTAAATAATGTTAGTTGCTAGGACCACCACCACCACCATTTAAATTCTTACCACTATATATAGCATCCTTCTCTCCTGTTCCTATATAGGTGGTGTTATATAAATATATATACTGCATATGGGTATATACATACACAACAGATCACAGGCTACACATTTGAGAACTTACACTTATGTGAAACATGCCCTTCACAACACTGCAAAATGTTCATTAAAACAATGAAATGCACATTATGGGATTTTCATTAGTATAAATTTTAATTCAAAATTGTATATAAATGGAAAGCCAAATAAATGTTTACAGAGGCCAGTGAGAGGAATAGGTGAGAAAAAAACCCAACACAGTAGCTAGAGAATTGTTCATACAAGATTTTTAATCCGCCATAATCAGAAGGTCCCATGTTTTCCATTTCTTAAGTGGATATGTTGAGATATATACACGTGAGCTTACCCAGTCAGATGGTGCCCACTTTGGTAACAGCTAGTATGTTAAGAAGTCTGGGTCCAAGGAACAAGGCAAAAGATGTGACTCTGTGAGATCAAAAAATTGAGAGAGAAGCTTGCAGTCCAGCTGTTACAAACCAACTCTATCTCAACATGACATCCTAAATCATGGTCCATCGCTACCTTCATATCTGATCCACCTCCTCTGGGCACGTCTATGCCCGTCATACTGCTCATTCATGCTTCAATCAAATCGGGAGCCGGGTTGTTTTGTAGTAGGCTGGTTATATACGGGTTTCTTGGCCATATTTCTAGCTCCCAAAAGACTAATGGAATATATAATCAGGTTCTTCATAGTACTTGGTAAGCCCTGGAGAAATATTTATGGAATGAAGATGATCTCTCATCAACATTATGAACTACATTGGTCACACAAGCAAAAAAGACATAAAATTTGTCTTAATGAATATTTCTAAAACAAAGGGATGGTGATAGACTCCTTTAAAATATGCCAGAAAATGCTAGGACTGTAGATTTCCATCCTTTGATCAAGAAGTTAAACATGGATAATATGTAATGTGCAAAAGATTCCTGCCAGTGGAGGAGGGGGGATACATTTATCACAAAATTTCCCTGAATTAGTGAGTGTTACGTTGGGTCATTAGAATGTGAACTGGGGTATAACCTTGCATATAAGTTGTCAGAATCCATTACAATAATATTAGATCAGTTAGTGATTAGAATTGAAATTGAATATATATTATATATGCTTAAGTTTTTTTGATTCCTTTAAAGTTATAAATCTGAAAAATTACAAAATATTCTCAGCCTGGATTTTTATAGATTATTAATTGATGATTGAATTTAAAAGCATAAATTTGCTTATCGAACAGTCTACAACTTCTTATAATACTTTTAGAGCACAAGAGGAATTCCAATTTCTATTAACTTGTAGAGATCAAAAACAACTGCATTCTGACCTTTTCTTTAGGCAATGGAAACAATAAACTTACTTTGCTTTTCTTTCTGTCAAGGACAAAACATGAAAAGGCAATACATTTACATCAGGGAACTGATCATATTTATAGCCTCAGCTACTTTTAGGTTGCCTTCATTATAATTTCATCCTCAATTATCCTGTATTAGGTTATGTTTAAAAATTTAAGCTAAAGTCTCATTATTTTGGAGACAGGCAGGACATGCAGCCTATATCAATAATGAAAAATACGATGACTTTGAGAATATTCTTCTAAGCAGAATGAACTGCATTTTTTTCTACCATAAATAAAAACAACATACATCTTAGTCAATGTGTATTTAGTATGGAAATAACTATTTCCTTAAATTATAGCATATATTTGCTTCATTTTCTTTTTATTTTTACTTAAACTTTTGGCTTTCCGACTTCCAATATAAAAACTATGAATAAAAGATCTCAAATCTTAGTTATTATGGGGCTGGCCTGATGGTATAGTGGTTTAGTTCAGGCTTGGCAGCCCGGGGTTCGCGGGTTCGGATCCCGGGCGCCCGCTGACACACTGTTGGTCAGCTATGCTGTGGCGGCATGCCATATAAAGTAGAGGAAGATGGGCACGGATGTTAGCCCAGGGCCAGTCTTCCTCAGCAAAAAGAGGAGGATTAGCAACGGATGTTAGCTCAAGGCTGGTCTTCCTCACAAAAATAATTACAAAAAAAAAATCTGAGTTATTAAATAATTATCAAAAGCCCATTTGGAAAAGAATATTATATCTAAGAAATATATCTAAAAGATAAGAATTCATTTATTCTTCTATTTTTTAGATATTTATAACTTTGTCATTATAATTCATTAATCTGTCAAAACTCTATAGAGACATTAAAATCTCTAAGAAATTTGTATCTTTCAATTTATCTTACTATTTAAAAGAGTTTTAATTTTAAAATCTACTTGGATCCTATTATTATGTACATAAAGTTTTATAGTCATTGGGTTTCTGTAAGTTTTACAAAATAATGTTTTTTGTTTAATCACTTATTCTTTGATAATTTTTTGCAAAAATGCTTTTGCAGAATCTTTATTGCAATTGCCTAAAACATTTCCTGTATATTTTTAATGCCCTGTACATATTTACTGAATCTCTTACAAGCAACTTTGGGTTAAATAATTTTACCAAATCTAAGAGTCTTAGAATGTAGAAGAAGATTTTAAGTGATTTACATTTACTTAAACAAATGTAATTGATATACCATTATCATTTTAGTTTTCATTGCATATGTTATGCTTTATCTTTGACAAGCTTCCTTGGTTTTTTTTTTGTTAATTTTTTTTGCTGAGGAAGTTTTGCCCTGAGCTAACATCTGCTGTCATTCTTTCTCTTTTTTTCTTTTTGCTGAGGAAGATTAGCCGTGAGCTAACATCTGTGCCAATCTTCCTCTATTTTGTATGTGGGTCATCACCACAGCATTGCTGATGAGTGCTGTAGGTCTGTACCTGGGATCCAAACCCGTGAACCCAGGCTGCCAAGCCAAGCATGCCACACTTAACCACTACACCACCGGTCCAGCCCCTTGGTAATTTTGTATGTTTTGTTATATGTCATCTTTGGTTGCTGTTTACCTCTTCATAAGTTTGAAGATAGTTTACACATTTTTTTATTATTAATGGTAATTATCTTTGCATTCTTTGTAAAAATAATAGTTAAGATTAATTTATTTAATTTTCCAAATTAATTTTTGATTATAGATTTGGCTTCCTTCTATGCAAACTGAGCAACCCCTAATTAGAAGGGAGGCAATACAGCTTAGTCTTAACCCAGCAGACCTTGGAATCAGAGACTTGTTTTGGTTCAAACTTGGCTAACTGCAGCTTGATGAATTATTTATTCTTTGCCCCAATTTTCCATTGAATGATGCTGATAAATCCACCTACTTTACAGGGTTGGTGAAAGGATAATACATGTTAATTACTTAATACACAAATAGGACACCCAAATGTCTTAAGGATTAATCATTATTATTATAATCTTAAAATCGTCATCATAATTAACATCATCACATTTTTTTCTTCTTCTTATCCCCTTAAACATAGTCTAACTTTTAAAAACAGTATCAAGGGGTTAAAATCAGTGTCATGTTTTGTTTTATTTGTAACCTTGAAAACCTTCTTTTTCAATATTTTCTTTCTTCCTCATTTTTGGAGAGACTCTTTTCCCCACATCTGCACAAATAAAAATCATATAATGTTAATTCTTTGAGAGCAGGAGTATAGTTAAATTTCTCTTAAATCAAGCTTATTTTTCCTTTGCTTTCAAATATTAAGCACTTATAGCTTTATACCATTATATGCCTGTGTCAGTCAAATATTCAATATTCTCCTAAGATACACAAAGGTTTTTTTAAATTATATTTATTTGTTTTTCTTATTAAGTCTGGGCCTTGTAAGAAAGTGAGTAAATATAAAATACTATGTTTTTTTCTTCTCATAATTTACTTAAAAGAAAATTGACCACTTAAAGCGAAAAGCATAACAATGGAAGTTAGGGTTTATAATGATATGAAACTATTCCACAGGGGTAAAGGAATGTTGAATGAGTAAATGACATTTTACTGTTTTAAGAATATTACATTTGTGAAGTGCAAAGCAGGCAGGTGAAGTGTAAAGTCTGAGGAGATAAATTGTCTCTAATGAGTTAAAGATGCAGTATTGTAAGACCTAGCTAAAAGTCAATAGAGGAAATAGAACACTAAAGCACTTTCTTTTTTTTTTTTTGATCAACCCAACTAAGTCATTAAAGGAGCAACAAAAGAACAAAATCAGAAGAAACAAATTGAAAACATTTGGCGGCTTATGCCCAGACACTTCAATGGTGTCATTAAACACAAGTGGACTAAATGCCTTTAAAAAAAGAGGATTCTCAGACTGAAAAAAAAAAGGACAAGATCCAACTGTTTGCTGTCTACAAGAGATGCATTTTATACTTAAACACCCAGATAAATGTCAAGTAAAATGATAGAAAAATATACCATGCAAATAGTAAGGATTGAAAAATCTAACATGAGTATACTAATAAAAGGCAAAGTGGACTTTATGACAACGATTACTAAGGGAGATAAAGAGGAAAATTACATAATGATACAAGAATCAATTCACCAGGAAGACATGACAGTTCCAATCATCTTTTTACCTAATAAAAGGTAATCAAAATTCACTAAACAATGGTTCAAAACTTAAAGGAGAAATAGATAAATTCTCAGATATTTGCATATTGTTAACACCCTTGTTTCAGTATTTAACGGAGGTAGTTCACTAAACAAAATGTCAATAAGTATATGAAAGAGCTAAACAATATTATCAACCTTCTTGACTTAATTGGCATGTATAGAATATTCCAATCAAAATTCACAGAATACACATGCTTTTCAAGGCCCCATTTAATACTCTTCAAGATAGATGATATACTTGCCCATAAAATAAATCTCAATAAATTTCAATAGTTTGAAATCTTATAGAGAATTCACTGTGAAAATTTAAATTAGAAATCAATAATGCTAAAATACCTTCCAAATCTGTAGATATTTGCAAATCAAATACAAATTTCTAAGTGACTCATAAGTCAAACAGGAAAATACAATGGAATTTTAAAAATATTGTGAACTACATGAAAATAAAAAGACATGCATATTAAAATATACAAGTTATAGCTACAACAGTGCTTAGAGGGAAAATTACAACTTTAAATGATTATATTAGAAAGGAAGAAATGCTTAAAAACAATAACCTATTCTTTCACCTGAAGAAGCCAAAATAAAATAAAATAAACACTCACATAGTAAAATGCAAGTAATATAGAGCAAAAACCAATGAAATAGAAAGCACAACTAATAATAAAAATTAGGAATGCCAAAGGCTGGATCTTTGAAAAGATCAATAAATTAAGGCAACACCTAGCAAGAAAAAGAGAGAGAGAGAACAAATTACCAATATTAGGAATGAAAGTGAAGCTGTCAGTACTGATCTTACAGACATGAAATGATAGTAAAGAAATGCTGTGAGCCACTTTATGCTGATAAATTCTACAAGGTAAATGGAAGAAGAAATTCCTTAAAAACAAGTTACCAAAACTGATGGCAGAAGAAATAGAAGATTTGAATGTCCTAAATTTATTAAACACATCAAATTTCTATTAAAATTGCCCACAAAGTAATCTGCATGAATTTGAATGTTAGCAAAGAAAAAAGAAGTAGTGCTATTTTTACTCGAACTTTTTCAGAAAGTAGAAGAGGAATGGACACTTTTCAACTCATTTTATGAGGCCAGCACTACCCTTAGACACAAAATTGGACAGTGACAAATCAAGGAAAGAAAATTACAGAGTAACATCCCTTAAGAATCTAGATGCAAAAACCCTGAACAAAATATTAGCAACTCAAACATATATTTTTTACATATAAATATATAAGTATATGTAAATATGTATAAAATATTTACATTTATATATTTTATATAAATATTATATAAAATAAATATATAAATACATTTTTATATATAGTAAATACATAATTTTATACATGTATCAATTTATATATACATCTATCTAAATGAACCATCACTGTGAGTGAGGTTTACAGCAAAAACGTAAAATTGGTTCAATGTCTGAATATCAATCAATGAAATATATTGTATTCTCAGAAAAAAAGAGAAAAATATGACCATTTTAATAGAAATAGAAAAAAGTTATTAATAAAATTCAATACATAGACACCATCAAAATTATCAGCAAATTAGGAATAGAAAGAAACTTTCTCGATCTGAAAAAGTCATTAAAAATGATTCATATACTTAATACCATATTTAATGGTAAACTGAATTATGACCAGAAATAAGGTAAAGTATCCCCTCTTCCCACTTCTACGCAATACTGCTCTGGAAGTGGTAGCTGTGCAGTAAGGCAATAATTGTTGTCATCATTATTTAAAATGTAAAGATTATTATTAATATTAAAGACAAAAAGATTAGAAAGAAATAAAAAAACTTTCTGTTTACATTTTAGATGACACACAATTCTCTACGTAGAAAATCCTGTGGGATTTATTTTGTGAAATCCTGGAATGATTTAGCTTGGTCACAGGATATAAAGTTAATATACAAAAATAAAGTTTATTTCTGTATACTAGCAATGGACAATTGGAAAATAACTTTTAAAAATATACCATTCACAAATCATCAAAATAGGAAATACTTAGGAATACATTTAACAAATATGTGCAAAGACAGTACAATGAAAAGCTGTAAATCATTGTTTAGAGAAATAAAGAACATATAAATAATGTAACATTATGCCATGTTCAAGGATTAAAGGACTTAGTATCAGTAAGATGTAAATTTTCTCCATATTTATCTATAGATTCAACTTAATCTGAATTGAAATCTCATCAGGATTTTTTGTAGCAATTTACAAGTAGACTCTAAAATTTACGTGGAAATGCAAAGGACTTCAAACAGTCCAAAGAACTTTAGAAGAAAACAACAAGGACTGACACTATCTGACCTGAAGAAGGGAACATAGAAGTAACAACTTCTATTTTTTTAAATATACCATCTGAAAATTAAAACCTGAATACTGGATGACAATATTCTTAGCACATATATCTGAAAAATGACTTAAACCCTGAATACATAAAGAAATCATATACTCAATAATAGGAAAAAGCATAAACTAATTTAAAATGAGCAAAAGTCTTAGACACTTCACTTGAAAAGATATGCAAATAGAAAATAAGTACATAAAAAGATGCTTAATGCTGTTAGTTATCCAGAAAACGCAAATTAAAATCACAATGGGATACAATTTCACACCTACTAAAATGACCAAAATTAAAGAAGACCTGGAATACCGGTTTCTGACAATAATATGTCACAACTGGAATCTCATATACTGCGGGAGAGTGTAAAATGGTGCAACAACTTTTAAAAACATTTTTGGCAGGTTCTCATAAAGAAACACACATTTAGTATAGTAATTTCTCTTCTAGGTCTTTACCCAAGAGAAATGAAAGCATATATCCATAAAAAGATTTGTCCACAAATGTTCGTAATAGATGTGTTTATAACAGTCCAAAACAATGAAAATCTAAATGTCCATCAAAAGTGAATTGATAAACAAACTGGTATATCAATGAATGGATATCACTCAGCAATAATAAGGAATAAACTACTCACTGGATTGATCTCACAGATACTATGCCAAACAAAAGAAATTGCACACAAAAGAGTCCATACTGTATGATTACATTTATATGGAATTTCAGAACAGGCAAAACTAATCTCTACTGAAGGAAGTCAGATCAGTGTTTCCTGGGTTGAGGGGTAGTGGTAGGAAGGAGTGGAATTTTCTGGAGTGATGGAATTGTTATTATCTTGATTGAGGTGATGATTACATTAGTGTATACTTCTGTCAAAAGCCACCACTCTGTATACTTAGTGTGTGTGAATTATATTTGTATACAAATTATACTTCAATGGAATACACACACTTGTGTGCGCACAGAATTAGCTATGTTTGTAGCATAGTGAAACTTTCCCCATGATACCGACTTCATAAAAGTTAAGGTCAATCCTCTATCCCACTTTTCTCTAATCCAAATTAATCTCTGTCTTGTCTATATTAACCCAGCTTCCTAAAAAAGTGAAAATATTTGACAAAGACAAGTAGAGTACATAAAAATATTCATAGAATATCTACTAAAAATTTCAAGCATTTAAAACATAACAAAACTTTTCCTTCTTAACTAGTGTAGTTAAAAAAAAATCAGAAGCAATCTCTCAGTCCACGTAAATTTTAGAGTCTATTTGTAAACTGCTGTAAAAAATCCTGATGAGATTTCAATTCAGATTAAGTTGAATCTATAGATCAATATGGAGAAAATTTACATCTTACTGATACTAAGTCCTTTAATCCTTGAACATGGCATAATGTTACATTATTTATATTTTCTTTATTTCTCTAAACAATGATTTACAGTTTTTCATTGTACTGTCTTTGCACATATTTTGTTAAATGTATTCCTAAGTATTTCATATTTTGTCATGGAAATTTGTTTTCATGGGTTCATGAGGTGGCTGTGCTTTTGTTAGTTCATTTTTACTTTTCTTTATTTTCTGATTTTACACTTTGTAAAGGGGAGGGACATATCTGAAAAGTGGAATTTTCCAAGGACAGGGTATATGGATCTCTGGTAGAGTGAAAGTCTGTTTTCCTTATGTGGAGAGCAGGTTGGTTTGTAGCCTCTGAGCAATTTCCATCTTTCCACAGGATATTGTAATATCTGCATCTCTTGCCCTGAAATGGAATATTCTACCCTCCTATTTGTTTTCTGAACAAAAGGAATGTGGTAAAGCTAGCATTTCTATCAGGCTTCTCCATCTTGTACTTTTAGTGCATCACATGTAGGGGACTCTTCCTTCCGGGAAGCAAGACGCTACTACCAACCTTTTCTGCTGTGTAAACAGTTATTTCCTTGGGGTTGTTTTGTCTGATTTGATCTCAGATAGCAGGTTCTAATTGTTAAAAGAAACATAAGCAGCGTTTAGACCTTCAACAGACGGCAAGCATTATGATGAGGACCAGTTATCAGTCTGGATTATAGTGTCTGCCAGAAGTGGACAGTGGGGAAAGGATTTTTCCTTATTCTTTTAAGGATATTGGATTTGTTCTGTTTGGGTGGCAATACATTTATAGATCAAACATTGTATTTTTCATTCTGATGCACCACATATAGTTTTAATTGTGTAATAACAAAACCATCTATGAAGTACCTATAATGCAGGAAAACATGAGCTCAGGCTGGGCATACACCTTACCATATTTTCACTTTAGTGAGTATAAATATTTTTTAGTTCCCTCTTCTGTAATATTCTTTCATTTATTTGTTTAGGGATGCCTATTTTTTTCAAGGATACTGAAGTGGATCTATTATGGGATTCAAACAAGTAAATAAAAGTCTGCTGTGATAACCCTCTATAACACTGCCACCAGTAGAATCTAACACGCATTGAACCTTTAAGTATTTCACCATGTTCTAGGTACTAGGATTCCAAACTAACTGATCCCACATAAAATCACAAGGATGATTTTCTGTTTCTTCTTTCTCTCTCATTCTGGGAAAGGGTCACATAGGGAAAATGAATCTTGGCTCTGATTTACTTATTGAGACAAACTCTGTACTGTAGGAAAGACTTTAGAGGAGCTTTGAAAATTTGGAGAAGTTACTTAAATTCTGTGTATCCATGTTTATATATTGGAGGTGATAATTCCTAGCCATGGAGTTATTATAAATAATATTTGAGATAAATTCTGGCATTTAGCAGTTTTAGCAATATAGGTAGAACCCCAAACATGATATCTTCTTCTATTTCTCCATTATTAACAGTTAATAGTTTACTTGATAGTTCATATTTATCTTTATGACATAAAACTAAGGAAACAACCCCTTAAAATCCACTGGGGCCCCGTGGCCTAGTGGTTAAGCTCAGTGTGCTCCATTTTGGTGGCCCAGGTTTGGTTTCTGGGCGCAGAGCTGCACCATTCATCAGTGGCCGTGCTTTGGCGGTGACCCACATACAAAATAGAGGAAGATTGGTGACAGATGTTAGCTCAGGGCGAATCTTCCTCAGCAAAAAAAAACGAGGAACAAAAAGAGCTATTTTATTCCCAATTTTCTGCAGAGATAATTTATTCAAATAACCCCTCCACCTTATATTGTGAAATGAAGGAATCATCACATCCAGGACTCATCTTATTCTCCCAGTAGGGGCAGACCTTGTCTGTAGCTTTAAATATGTGAACTGTTTACACAACCAGTTGCCAACTAACACTTCCCACATTTGTGCAATCCTAGATGAGCAGCCCACTTTTGCTCTCACTGGGATGGAAAGACCCCAAAAGAGTGAAATGACGGTACATGTTTCAAAAGATGTGTCAAGAAGATTTAAAATGAAGTAAGAATAGGATGCCCAAAAGAGCCTCTCATTCCTCCATGCTAACTGGAAAGTTCCTTCAATTTTCTTCCTACAAGACTGCCTTGGATCCTAGGTGTGACTGACACCAATATAATCATTATAACATGGAGAACACAAAGGGGGATTCCAATTTAACCAAATCTGTATTATTGAGATACAACTTTTTACACATTTATTATAGTATTTCAGAAGAAAAAATCAAGATGATTACAGGTTCTGAAGGTATCTTTTAGTAGAGAACATGTCAATCTGGAGATCATTTTGATGTATTTTCTATTAAATATAAACATGTTTCAATGATGAAAGCATAAGTACTATGTATTTATTGAGAGTAGTTATCTTCATTTATTTTAACTGTAAAATCCTATACTTTTTCCTTTCATCTTTTTCCCCTTTGATTGACTTCTCCTATGTAGTCACTGATAATATTTTGTAGATTATTTCAAGTATTCATTCATTTTTTATTTTACTTTTCTTTGACTGAGTGGGATATCCTTAGCCCTCAACGGATTATGTGGAATATGCAAAGTATCTCAAGACACGGATTGAAATTGCTGCATCTCCTTCAGATATTCTGAGTGAGGGCATCAATTGCACTGTATGGCACCATTGTTTCAGATCTGAACGAATGGGATTTGAATGGATCATAAGCTGCATTTTAAATTTTAAGTGTCCTGTCCTTGACTCCTCAGGAACCAGAAAGAAAGAAGACAAAATAATGACAAAATGTTTCCTAGATAGGCAGATCTCTAAATCTATATATTAAGTGCTGAACTTGTGCTTTCCTGTTAACCAAACTTCTTAGAAAATCAAAGGAATACAATGTGTAGATATAGAAAAACAATAGGCATCTCCTAAGAGAGGTACATTTTTAAAATTCTCTCTCATATAGTATTTTTTTGAGAAAAATAAAATTTAAGATTACTGGAACAGCAGTTTATGCTTATATAGCATTACAAGTAAAAGGATAAAATGTTGCCAATTGACCAAATGCAAATGTTTTGTTTTCTTAAAAAATATTGCTAAAATGATAAGAACTTTTAACTACTGGGTGCTTGATAATTTCTAAAAGCAATTCTAAGCATTTTTATACATTCTCTGTATACATATATATATATATATATATATAAATGCTCTACATGGATATATATATGTATGCACATGCTGCATGTGTCTGTGTGCATATATATGGGAATAGATACATATATATTGCTCATATATATATATATCAAATATACATGTATCTTCAATATATTTCTCAAAATCATCCATCTATTCCACACCAGAGGAAGGATCAGAACTCAAAACCAGGTCTGCATGGCCCAAGCACCTATTACCTACAGGTACTTGATTAGTCACTTATATCAGGGACATCTGGGCTCTACTCTTTGAGCCAGAGGATGCTTCTCCATATTCGTTTCAATCCCCATGTGGGATCTTCATCTGACCAATCCTTTAGATTTTCACAGATCCCCTTGAGTGCAATGGGTGTTCATGGTGTGCAAGGTTTGCAGATAGAGGCTGAGTGAAGACTTGTTGGCCCAAGCTTGGTGTTGGCAGTGTGACGATTCCACTCATAAAAAGACTGGAGAATTCTGCTCTGCTCTGGCCTTTCATCAATCTAGTAGTGCCCCCAAAGAAATCCTCTACATGGCCCACCACTCTCGCACGTCCAGTACTACTCCTGGCCCACTCCCTTGACTCAGGTCCTTTAGTGTTTCACCACATGTACTAATGTTGCAGTAAATGTCTCCAGTCCTCATCTCTTTGAAACTAAAGGGTTTCTGGCAACAAGAAGATCTTAATGTTTTCACTGATTTGAGTGAATTTTAGTAGGAAGTCCACACAAGAAAAATATTTCCCCTGGAGTCCTTGAATAGCTCTGGGTGCTTTCAGATTTCTGGGGAGATAGTACTGATCAGTCACCACCAGTAAAGTGTGATTCCAGCTATTAGGTTCCAAATAGAGAAATGAAAAGTAATTCTGGTGACAAGTTATTCATATCATCCCCAGGTAGGTTGCTCATGTAATTTCATCTACTAACGCAGACGTCTCTTATAGTCAATGCAGTGGGTACTTCATAAGCACTTGATACCGTCTATCATTTTGGGAGGAGGGAACAAACAAGCAAACAAATAACAAACAAAAAAAAGAAAGGCGGTAAAGTTCTATTTCACTGCTTCCTAAATCAGGAGGCAGCATTTGTGGCTCCATCCCTCCTTATCTGCACAAGAAAATGATGGCACGTTCAAATAGAGTAATTGAGGGAAGTTTAATAAAGGACTGTTTATGAAGGTGCCTGCAAGGTGAGGGAAGCTAGAGATGCTAAGGCCCCCTGGGATGAGCAATATTGATAAGCTTTTAACACCCTTAGCTTATACCCAGTATCCTGTTTTCCAATCGCACTCATGAGAATGGGAGATCTTTTTAAATGATTTTATGGATACAGACAAACAAAACATAAAAGTTTAGGTGAAATGGAAGGAGATCTGGAAGGCCCGAGGCTTCTTCCCAGGTCCTTCCTTCCCGTATCAGACAATTTTAACTTGGCAAGTTCTCTCAAATTTACCCCTTATCCTCTGATTCTCATGTCATAATCCTACCTTTTAGAAATTATTTCCTACACTTTTGTCAGAATTCTGTCTCAAGAATAGCCTCACGTCAGTATATTCTGTTCTATCAATAACAATGAAAATAATGACCACATGCCATTTATTAAGTTCTAACTATGTGCCAAAAACTGTGCTAAATACCATAAAAATATCATCACCCCTGGTACTTAAAAAACTTCTGGGGCCATCCCGGTGGCATAGTGGTTAAGTTCAGCATGCTTGCTCTGGGGGCCCAGGTTCGCGGGTTTGGATCCCAGATGTGGATCTACACAACTCATCAAACCACTCTGTGGCAGGAATCCACCTACAGAATAGAGGAAAATGGCACAGATGTTAGCTCAGGGCCACTCTTCCTCAGGCAAAAAGAGGAAGATTGGCAACAGGTGTTAGCTCAGGGCCAACCTTTCTCACCAGAAAAAAAAGGAAAGAAATTCCGATGTAAGCAGTATTAGTTCCATTTTACATATAAGGAAGGGGAGCCACAGTTTTCCCATGTCAGACAGCTACCAAGTTGCAAAACTAGGCCTTGAATTTTAATCTTT
Organism: Tapirus indicus; assembly: GCA_031878705.1. Lineage (NCBI taxonomy): Eukaryota > Metazoa > Chordata > Mammalia > Perissodactyla > Tapiridae > Tapirus > Tapirus indicus. Next base: position 21,163,227 of record CM062927.1, on the reverse strand, counting down.
CTAACTCTGAAACTCATGTTCTTAATCTCGATGATATCTTAATTCCTCCTGAAATGTTACCACCCAGTAAATATTCCTAAATTACAACTTTGTACATACTACCCTTTTTTATTTACTTATTTATTTAATTTTTGGTGGAGAAAGATTAGCCCTGAGCTAACGTCTGTGCCAGTTTTCCTCTATTTTGTATGTGGGTCCCCACCACAACGTGGCTGATGAGTGGTGTAGGTATGCGCCCGTGATCCAAACCCACAAACCCGGGCCGCCGAAGTGGAGATGCCGAACTTTTAACCACTAAACCACGGAGCCAGCACTGTTGACTTAAATTTTTTAATGGTTCTGTCCGCAAGTAGGACTAGTTTTAAACCTTTAATAGGAAATTTGTATTTCCTATTATACATTCCATAAGCCCTTTTATGAAGCAGCCAACCTGCAACAGGTGAAATTTCACGTCTATACTCATATAATCCGTGGTTTCCTCACTCCTTTTATTCAGTTCTGCATTTCTCCTTTGGATTTTGCTTCTAAGCCAGGCCCTCCCTTAGGCTATTTCAGATACTTAAGAAGGAAATATGTTGCTCATGCTACCACATTCTCATGACTTCTGCCCTGCACTCTCCTAGAATCCCCCCACCCTTTCTCTGTCATACAACTTTCTACATTCTATGATACTTCTCTTTTTTAAAGCAGTGGTTTATAATTTAGACACTTTTTCTTTCATCTATCCTGCCATAGATTCAGTAAAATTTATTCATGAATTGGCAGTTAAGATTCAAGAAACGGGTATGTTTGTTTCTGTGCATGTCGTCTCCCCCACTGTGGGATAGAGTTGCCATTTACTGACTCACAGCATCATCGTAGTTTCCAACTCTGGAGTTGAAGATTTGACTTAGCTTTCCATCTTTATCTCCCACGGCACCTAGCAGAGTGTCTTGCACTTGCTCTTAATATTTGTTAATTTCTGAATTAATATGAAAACACCTAGTCTTGGAAGCTATTTTGTGGTTTTCCAATGAATCTCAGACTCAGAGTCACTCCAAATAACTTCACCTCTCCTCCCCCGCATTTACCTTTGTGTAGTAATGTCTGGGACAACCTTGGTTGTTTGGTTCATGGTGTGGTTTGCAAAATGAGACAATAAACTGTACTTTTAGCTCTTACAGATTCTCTCGAGGTCTCCCTTAGTAGTTAATGTGTTTCTTTCAGCTGGAAATATGAACACAAAAATAAATGACCCTATTAGCTTGTAACTATCATCTCCTGAGGTTGCTTTCAGTGCCCAATGGGGAATTTTTTCCTCTAAGAGAGGTCTAAATTGGTCCTATTGTCCAATATGAACCACATGCTCTAGTAAATATCTGTGCCAATGATTAATAGAACAGCCCATCAGTAACTTTAAGGTGGGTGGCATATTCATAGACAAGTACCCCATCTGTCTTGCCTGCAGTAACTTCCTCTTTGAGGGAATTTTCAAATCAAGCCTTTAAAGGAAAATAAGGTCTCCAATGATCACCAAGTGTTGGAAAATATAGCAAGAGAAAATTGTATTCTTTTAGGTACAAAATATTTTTGAGTTGGGTGCACTTTATTTATTCCTCTAATCTTCTTATATTCTATTTGGTTTGACAGGCATAGATTCAAAGGTGTCCTTGTCTCTTACCATTTGTGAATATGCCCAATTGTGTGTACATTGGGCATTTACTGAATGTGACATTTACCTGGTTTCTAGCTAATGCATACTAAGTCAAATTTAACAGTGCTTGCACAGTGCCAAGTCCTGTGTTGATGTATAAGACAAGGTAACATGTTTTAAGCACTTTAAGGCAAGTCAACACAATTATATGGGAGTTTGGAGGAAATCTGCCTTTTATCATGGAATATATAGGGATTCTTTTAGTCAAGAAGGCATAGGTTTAAATCTAGGCTCTGCTATTGACTAGTTGATGACTTTGGGCAATGTAATGCCTTTCTTTGCCTTTGTTTCATGGACTATAATAGTGACAGAGTCTGGTGAAAAGAATTGTTCTGAGGACTAAATGAGATGGCACTTGTAGAGAAGCTCGCAGAGCATTTGGCCTGTGGTAGGTGATGAATAAATGTTAGCTGGACTCCCTTTCTTTCATTTGATGCCCTCAGAAGACCTCCTATAAGGAGGTGGACATTTGAATTGAATTTTGAAGCATACATACGATTTCAAAGTACAGACAATGGTGTTAGCAAAGTTTGCAGAGTAGCCATGCTTGATAACAACATTTGTCATTACTACCCTCATTTATTAAACATGATATGTTTTATGTAGAAGAGCAGAAAAGACTGCAAGTGCACAAGAGTACTACAATATAATACCTTAAATTTGACTTCTTATTCTCTCTCTCTCCTTTTCTCTTTCTGTTAATTGACAGGAGAGGAAGAAAAGAAGGAAAGCAGAGACCCATCTGATCATAGTTCTCTCTAAACTTTTGTATATATATTATGAAGTGAATCATCACTCTAATTACCTTGGTGAGTAAGCATGATGAACCGTTGCATTTGTGAGAGCTCAGTAACCATTTTTTTGCTTTATTAAAGACATAATAATTATCCTCTCTTTTCTCCTGCCTATGACCGAGTGCCCAGCTTCGTATCTGACCTCATAACCATTAGTCTCTAAATGTTTGCTGAATGAGTAAATTTGGGCTTGGATTTAATTCTTCTTCTCGCCTGAAGTTCATTAAGTGCAAGCCAGTTTTACTATTGTCATGAAAACTCTAAATGCTGTTAATTTCTGATATCCATGGTAAATAGGGTATTTGTATTCAGTCAGTGTTTGGTCTAACTTGCTATCTCTTCAAATGAGGCTTGTGTGGCCAAAGTCCCTTCAGAACTGAACAGCATTGATTTCTTTTTCCTCTAACAAAAGCAACAACAAATATATAAACTCTCCCGCCCTAGTGAAATGTTTATATGCAAGAGATACTGCCTGTGTCTGTTTCTCAACACATATTCCCCAGCCCATTAGCTGTATATTTAAATATTTTACAGATTTTATTTTTCTACTGATTGACCTTCTGACTAAAGTAATCTGTGATCAATAATATAGTCACCAAAATTAATGTATCAATTTAATATGTTTAAAGAATCTAATCAAAGCAGTAATTTTCAGTGGAAAGCTATCAGATTCATTTTAGGAAGCTAGCAAAATGCTGATAATTACAACCTGAAAAAGATAAGATATACACACAAAAAAAACTATAGTGTAAACTCATTCATGAAAACAAATATATTAATATAAAGAAAATACTTAAAAACCCTCTCATCTGTATCTATGGGTACATCTATATAATGATTCCACCCTCATCAACTGGAGTTTGTCTCCCCAACCCCAGAATCCTTTAGAATTTCTAAATATGTTCCTAGATATCCATCTAGTTATAAGTATAACAAGACGAAAAAAGGCCCAGGGCCAGCTCAGTTGAGGAATGTATTTGTCACATAGGTTCTTTTTTTCTTTTTGAGCAAAAGAGTAAATATCTTAACTCCTACTTAACTGTAAAACAGTAGTGACATTTGGATCAAAAAGAATAAAAAGCAAGTTTTACCACTATCATTTTTTAACACTGTTCTGGAAATTCTGAATAATACAGTATAAAAAGGAACAAGTAAACCAAAGAGTAATTTAAAAAGACACAGTATTAGAATTTATAAAAGACTATGTGTTTTTTATATCTGTAAAATACCAAAAAATCAATATAAACCCAACGCATTCAATGTTGGTATTCTCACCACCTCAAGAGAGATTGAGGTCAACACTAGGCCAATTCACGATGTATTGGAATCTAAGGGGGACAATTGCTCACATCACTCTGTGTTCCCAATTCAGAGTCAATTGAAAAAGAGGCACAAAGATCAGATATGTCAAAATATAAGTACTGGCTTATACCTACAGACATGTGGAGATTTCTCCTTGAATTAAACTTTCCTTGCCAATCACAGTTAAAGCAGCAGGACAGATACTGGCTTCCATTCACTGCTCTAACCATCCTCATAGACTGACAGCATGGAAGAGGAGAGAATTCTTATCTTTGATCAGTGGGCAGGCAGGTCCTGAGGGAGCCAAAAGACCAAAACCTCTCATGAGCTTTCACCAAATAAGTTCCCATCATCTAGTGGGAAGAAGGGAGAGAGAGAGAATTGAGGAGAGAGAGCCTGAAAGTTTTATCCCAATATTTCTCCCTTTTGGGGGATGTAACATGGAAAATGGAGTTGGAGTAATAGTGGTCTACCCTAAATCCCCCAGTTTTCCAAGGAACTCTACTTTGTATGTGGTCACTATATAAGGAATGTTGGCAATATTGGAACATTATCTCTACTGAGAAATAGTCAATCCTGTCTTTACCCAAGAGTGGTGTTGAGAAGTATGGGTTCTTGAGTCCAACAAACCCTCTGTAATTGATTAAAATGGTCACAAATTATTTGACATGTCTCTCATTAAGAGATAGGGGTCTCCTGGGGCTGGCCTAGTGGCATAGTTGTTAAGTTTTCACACTCCGCTTCAGCGCCCTGGGGTTTGTGGGTTCAGATCCTGGGCATGGACCTACACACCACTCATCAAGCCATGCTGTGGAGATGTCCCAAATAAAAAATAGAGGAAGATTGGCAACAGATGTTAGCTTAGGGCCAAACTTCCTCACTTAAAAAAAAGGGGGGTAGGGGTCAATATCCCCTGTCCTTTTTTTCTGGACTAGGCCTATGACTACTTTTTGATCAACAGAATATGGCAGAAATGAGGTTGTGTCACTTCTAAGGCTACATCATAAATCTCTTGGAATTTTCACTCTGGGAGAAGCCAGCCACCATATAAGAAGTCTGACTATTCTGAGATTGCTATGCTGTGAGGAAGCCCAGACTAGCCATGTGGAAAGGCCACATGAAGAGAGAGAGATGCCTGGACATCCCTGGATGTGACAGTCACCCTAGTCCATTCATCAGATGTGTAAGTGAAGAAGCAATGTTGGACATATCCGAGCCAGTAGAGATGATGTGGGGAAGAAACGAAGAACTCAACTGACAGCCAGAACAAAGTCCCTAAACGTACGGCCTCAGGAACTGTCCCAGACATCTCTACTTTTCAAGCCATCCCAGTCAAGGCCTCAGTCATTACGGAAAAGGGATAAGTTTTTTCTACTCCACCCTGCCTCAATGCCTAACCCACAAAATTGTGAGCATAGTAAAATCGTAGCATGACTCAGGGCAGTTATTTAAATTTTCTGATTTTTTTATTTTCTCATCTGTAAAATGAGGATGAAATCCTAGTGTCCTTCACATAACACTTTTGTATGTGTTAAATGAGATAATAACAGGTGAAGTCTTAAATACAGTACCTGATATGGAGCATGCAACAAATTTAACTATTAGATTTCGCTCTGAAGAATTGAAAAGTCAGGAAAAGAAAGAGCAACATAACAGCAGTAGAATTCTTAAATGAAATTTATGCTGAAACCAGAAATTGTCTTGCTATGGAATTTCAACCCAATTGCAATTTAAAATTGCAATTTTAAAATTGCACAAAATATGCTTCATGAGATAATGGCAATGTTTCAATTATACACTTAGCAGTTAGTGGTCACATTATATTCCAGAATGGTTATATGACTCCCCAAAAGGGATAGCATTGTCACTTCATGGGGGAACCATGACTCTGTCTTATTCTGATGAAAGAATGGAAAGATGGAGGGAAGAAAGGATGACAGAAAGGAAAGAAGGGAGGAAAGGAGGGAGGAAAAAAGGGAGTCTACCAGTAAGAGAGTCATATTCAATTTGAAAATTTATTTGGTAGGTGCATTTAGAGCTTTAAAAATGAAGGCTATTTGACTCAGTAATTCTTCTCTAGGAATTTATCCAAAAGAAATATAGGAAAATCTCTGCATAAAAGGATATTTGTTATAGTTAATCCATTAACCAACATCAGAAATCGCTTGAAATATCCAATGTAAATAATTTATGGTTAAGCTATTCTAAATAATATTATGATTTCATTAACCAGTATATTTATTGAGAGTAAAGACACAAAAATAAAAAATTTTAAAACTTGGTATGCCTAATAATAAACATAAGTATGTGAAGTTTATACATAACAATACTTGGAAAGGAATCACCAAAATAGTACCAGTGGTTTTCAAGGATTTGTGAAATTATTGGTAATTTGTTTCATCTTTTTCCTTTTCTGTATTTCTCAAATTTCTACCATGAACATATACTTATTTTATTTATAAAAACATAAACAAAAGCCAAATTCTCTTCTTTCACTTAAGTAACAACAACTTGTAGAGTCACAAAATAGCTTATCATATAGACATGATGAAACAAAATCCCTGGTGAAATTTCTATTTTTTTCTCTATCTAAATCTCATCTCTCATATTTGAGAACCTTCCTGACAGCTTCAATGAAGATGTTAAAAAATGAAAAGATATAAAACAGAAAAAAAATAATAGAGAACTTTTCTCCCTTCCGCATTAAGATGTGTCTTGGGAGAAGTCTTCAGAGAATTTTAGTCTATTTCTGATTAATCTTCATTTTCTCCTCCAGATAAATAACTACATATTACTGTCAATCATATCATGGGATGAAAAAATAAGACCCCATTGAGAATATTCTTATATAACCCATTATTCATTTGCAAGGTATAGTAGTATTTGCAAGTTGTTTATCCAATAAACTCTTACGCAGCCTGAGCATTAGGCAAAATCAGAGCTTGAATGTATTCACTGGAATCAGACAGCTGCCTACAATCTTCTAGGGGATGGATAGACTTGCTTTCATTGATCTGTTTCCATGGTCCTTCCAGGTCAGGAAACTTCACTTCTCTGAATGCACCTCTCAGGAAAAATAGGCAAATATTTGTAGAGAACTTGCATATCCGCCCAGGATTTTGACAGTCCCTACAGGAACTAAATTTCAGTAGACCCATGTTTGCTGCCAGATTTTAGCAATATAATTCTGAGCTTAGTGGGTTTTTTCATCGAGTTTACAAATCCTTGATAATACGAATGCAAAGGAGCCAGATAATCTTTACTGGGCATGTCTTTTCTTTGTATATGTTGCACTAAAGATGCAGAGCTTGGCTTTTTAATGGTATCTCTTGTTTTAATTAGTTATTGCTTTTGAAGGTCTAATGGTTGCCCTGTCCTTAAGCTCAACTTACTTTTCTTCCATCACGATTTAAATGATTCTGAGCAATTAGCTTAGTGTTCCATGCTTGTGCGAAATCATCCTTGTTCTTGCACAACTAGCTACTCAGGAGCATGGACAGAGTCTGATTTGGAAAGTGCCTCATAAAAATCTAATCAGAGGGGCTGGTCCAGTGGCTTAGTGGTTAAGTATGTGCACTCCACTTCTGGCGGCCCGGGGTTTGCAGGTTCGGATCCCGGGTGTGAACCAACGCACTGCTTGTCAAGCCATGCTGTGGCGGCGTCCCATATAAAGTAGAGGCAGATGGGCACGGATGTTAGCCCAGGGCCAGTCTTCCTCAGCAAAAAGAGGAGGATTGGCAGCGGATGTTAGCTCAGGGCTAGTGTTCCTCACAGAAAGAAAAAAAAATCTAATCAGAGACTGGCATGTGATTCTCATAGATGAACAGTATTAAGACATTCATCTGCGTTCACGCCCAAATGTCGTTGAAAACTTTACTATGGTAATTAAGGCACATGGAAGAAAATGTATTTAGGCACTTGTTCCAAATGTGAAAGCGCTAATGCCAGCATCTCTCTATGAATAAAGATAGTTTTCACAATATTAGCCAGCAACAGTAAGAGAAGAAGGTCCTAGTAAACTCCGCCCCACTCCTGTCTTTCAAAGGGCACAAGGGATGTGGCCCGAGGCTGTTATCATACAGTCTTCCTGCTGCTCATGTGCACATCAAAGTCCCCTCCCGAGACTTTCTTCCCTAATATCTCTAGACTCAAAGAAGGTCCCCTATCTGTAGGATACAAAAGGGCCAGGACATTGACTTCAAAACTATAGATTACTGTTCAGCTCAATGAGCCCGAAGCCAGAAAATCTGGTTCCGGTCCTTGCTCCTGAGTTACTATGTTTTGACTTTTAGCAACAAACTACTTAACCCTTCTGAGCCTCAGTTTTACCACCTGTGAAATGGGGATAACACTTCCAAGCATTCAGGGTGGTTGTGGGTATAAAACGAGATCATAGCTTAAAGCCACTTTGTGCCCTGGGATCCACTAAATCACTGTGCTTGGCTTTGCTGTTAGTCTATCTGCTCCCCGACATACTGTAGTTACGGGGAATTAGAACAGATTTTTTAAAAAATGGAGAACCTCTCAAATGGGCATTAAACAGGAACGGTTTGGTTTAGAGATCCTCTTTTAATAGGGCAAAACTCAATGTTTGCAAAGCAAATTGAAAACTGTTTGCTACGCCGCCTTCCCTTTTCGATCTCACGTCCAACCATCATCACTAGCTTATGCGCCCTAATTACCGTGGGTGAAAAGCAGAGCGGCTCCATTCTGCCATTGATTAGAATGATATTCAATCATCAAATGAAAGTTTGTTAAAGTGTGTGTTTCTGGCTAGCTGGCTTCTCACCACCCAGCAATTTGCCCTCGATGAGAAGCACTGCCCCTGGCCGCATGAAAGACCATGTTAACTTCTCATGTGCATGGGGGCTGAACACAATTTCTAGCTGGCATGGGAAAAATCCAGAAGGAAAACACTGAAAGGAAATGAGTTTTCAGGTGGAAGAATGAGATTTCAGTGTTACAGGGGTACAATCTCTTGCCTTGAATGAAGGAACAGAGCACCAATTCCTTCTGAGTTGCAAGTGACCCCTACCTCTGATGGAGGATAAGGAATAATCACCTCCTCTGCCTTGGAATGGACCCTTCATTTTGAAACCAGGCTGATGAGCTGATTAGTTCTGCTGAGTGACTCTGAAGAGACCTATTTGTTTAGCACTACGTGTAATTTTAAAGGAAAGGATGTGTCAGCAGCAGGGGGGGAGAGTCAAATGAGGTCACTGGTGAAATAGTGGGAGAAATTCACCGCCGCCTCTGCCTTGTTTTCTTCTCTTCCGTCTACACTGACCTATGAGCCAGAAACTGATGCACCGGCTAAATGGAACCTTCATTTTCTCATTCCCTGAATAACCAGGCCGGCTCCCCAGTGCCCTCAGAAGTGGATCTTCATTTCTCTATTGCTGGGGACGCCACATTTAACCCTTAATGTTAAGGCCGTTTTCACCTGCAAAGCCTCCATTGGTGTAAGCTGGTTATATCATAGAAAACGTGTATATTCAAAAGTCCCATCTCCGAATACTTTTTGCTTTGAAGGCATGGTAGAATAACTGCCAGGCTTGCAGAAATTGAGGGGTATCCTAGAAAGACAATTTGGAAGTTCTAAACACGACAACCCAAGAAAATGACCGAGAGCTGGCTTTTTACCTAGAGGTTACTCTCAAACTTAAATTAGATTATGCCCTGAAAAGTTACATGATGTTTCAAACCGTGTCAATTGAATCTGATTTCACTTAAAAACAGCAAAATAGTAAATGTTACGTTCTTAACTTTGATACTGACATTTTTGGTGTAAGAAAAAAAAAATCCTAAAAGAAACTACAAACAAAGAACCTCATTGTTGTTTTCTCTGCAATTCCAGAATATTGAAAATGTGCCCATAGCATGGTCATGATCACTTTATATTAGAAATCTCTTGTTTAACCTTTCTTCCCATCAGTTTAGCGAGAACTCTAAAGACTCTGCCTTAATCATTTTTGTTTTTCTAGGGTTCTAGCAAAAGTTTGTTATATGGCAAGCACTCAAAAGTTTGAATTGAATAAATATACTATATTAATAGTGTATGTGTTTTCAAAATATGAATAAATAAAATAAACAGAAAACTGAAGTCACCACTCACATATTTTTCGTCATACGTTACAGCCTTATACTTTTTCCACACAAAAGCCTTATCTTCTTATTCCCTGCCTATTATTTACCACTTCTGATTATCAGCTTACAGAGCGCTTCTTTGTGAAGGTTTTGATAGGTCTCACTGACTCCAGCATTCCTTAGCCACTTAAAAGGGTTTAAAAAATGATACTTAGGGGGAGCAGGGTAGGTTCTTTTTGGTTGTTTTATTTTCCTCGGAGAACATTAACCAGAAGCATATATAGGATTCACAATTTAGTTTTTTATTTGTTTGCTCCTTTGTGGCATTCGATCTGTTTCAACATTTGCTGGACTGTGCAGCTTTCATAAATAAATTGTCAAAGGTTTGAGAATGGAAATACCCCCAAGATGAGGACTGTCTATAGGAATTTCGTGTGTATTCCATGTGCAGTGCCTTTACGTGGAAGGCAAAACAGAGACACAGAAAAGAGGTTGGTGAATAAAATGTAGAGAGTGAGAGTCAAATTCAGCAACTGTGACTTACAAGGTTAACATAATCTCTCTGGGCCCTGCTTTCGTCATCTAAAAGAAGGGAGATAATACCTTCTCTGGGAAGATTAAGTAAAAATTAAATGTTATAGTGCCAATTTATTCATTCATTCCTTCATTCAGCAATGTCAGCATTTAGAATGTTCCAGGCTTTTGGTGAGGAAAAACAAGCTCAGAACCTGCCCCTGGGTAGCTTATGGTCTGGTTTGAAAAAACTAAAATCAATCAAATACTGTATAATTACAACCCAAGACATGTTTTGGATTCTACGAGAACATTGACTGTTCCCACAAACACTCTCCAAGGAGCCTGACCTGGATGACACGCCATAACAGACTCCCTTGCCTTAAGCCATGATGGCATGCGACTAACGTAGAGAAGCTTTTCAGATGAAGGAGAAGTGGGGAAAGTGTTTCAGGCAAAGAAACCAGCAGGACCTAAGGCTCCAGAGTGGCAGCATGTAGGGGAGCTTGAGGAAATGAATGGGCATTTGGAAGGAGGGTATTGATGGAGGGGTGGACTGCCGAGAGGTGAGATTGAAGAGCTAGGCAGGGGCCAGTCTTGTAAGCCCTGTAGACCATGTTAAATATTTTAGTCTTTGTATCAAGACCTTGTAACAAGTGCCAACTCCCTTTCAAATGTACTGGCATTATGTTTTCTGATTTTAAATAGAAACAGAAATGTGTTTCTTGAATCATGTCCAATGTGATTGCTCAGACCAAGTGGATGAACTATAGCCCAACCTTTCCATTCTGAGCCCTGGTCTCTAGCATACTCTTGGTGTAGCCACCTAGGGCGCTGTGCTCTAGTTCTTTCAGAATCCCAGGATTGGAAGGGATGCCCACCATTCTCTACCAGGTGTCCTTGTGTCTGGTTGGAATGTGCTGGGGACAAGAGGACCATCCTATCATACTGATTTCCTGGGTTCAGGGCCTCTTCCTCTGCCATTTAGACCTTTCTCCACATTTCTCCATCTTGGGTAGAGAAGTCCCATGGGTACCTGAAACAAGCAGAACACGTGGAAAGGAAAAAAGAATAAAAAGGGATTAGGAGGGTAAAAAAGAAAGAATAAAAATTGAAAGTAGGGCATCAGAACAGTTGTTTTTGTGAAGCCCCCATATCCAGTTAGCCACCAAATCTAAAGGATTCTATCATTATAATATATATTTATATTTTTAATACCCCCTTCTCTCCATTCCACTGTCATTACCTTGAATCAGACTCTCATTCTTTCCACAGTGATTTCTGGGATAGAAACTTGGCCTCTGTCAATCAGGCTAACCCACATTCCTTACGCTGTTAGAACAGTCTTTCTTCAGTACCAAACGGGATCCCAGTCACTCCCCTGCCTAACACCCTTCAATAGCTCCCTTATAAAATGCATGACATTTAGTACATGGTCTTATGCTTGTAGATCTGTACGATGGGATGCTCAGATGGTTTACATTCTGTGGCATGGATGGGCCAGGCATTCCCAGTGCACTAGTGACTCTGACCTTTTCTCTTTCTTCGTGCCAAACACCAGTGGATTATGACATAGTGGGGAGAATTGCTTCTCCAGTTCATGAGATCAACTGAACAGATCATATTTTATCTTAATGAGGGTGACTGAAACCAGAATTGTGCTAAACGCTTTAAGTGCAATACTTGACTCGGTCCTCATGACCACAGTTTGAGGTATGTGGTGTTATTATCCTTATTTTGTACATATAGAAAATGAGGTTCAGGGTATTATTAAACTTCCCAGTAAGTAAGTGGCACAGTTTGAATTTAGACATAGACAACTATCACCAGAACACAAACTCTTAACCACTGTTCTATACTTCCGTGTCCTAATTGTTTCCTTCTTTTCTTATAGGCAAAGGTTAATGGGCTAAAATCAAACTGGGGTTATAAGCTGTATAATCAAATCTGATTATACAAATTCATAGAGACTATCCCCAGTTTTTTCTAAATGCAAGATTATCTGGCTCAAATTAAAGTAGCTATCACTAGAGCCTTGACAACTTTGTGTTATACTGAAATTCTACTTAAAAATGCCTGCAATAATAGGATCCAAAATTCAGCCATGACTTAACTAGGGGTCAGGTTCTCATAGCCCCTTGATTGGTTTGCATCTTTCTGAAAGAATCCTGAGTTAATTCTCCTGCCCCATCCTCCCCACCCCCACCCCTGACCAATCTCACCAGCCTTTTGAGATTTCGCTAAAAGCCCAGCACACTGTCTTACAGGAGGATTATCATATAGTCTTAGTAACATGAGCTGAATAAAAATGGACGCATTACACAGTCTTGGTTCTTCCAACAGCGATTGGAAATAGATCGAAAGAGCTGAGGCACTAACTCAACCAGCCATTCCATCATCAGCTTGTCTCAGGGTAGTAATAAACTTCTCGGTCTGCTAAATTTATGGAGTAGAAGTGCAAGCACAGCTTCCCAGAGGTACCCCTGGCTTTGATCAGGTCAATACCAGTGGTCTGGAGGTCTGCATGCTGACCATTATAAGCACCATGTGGACTCTCACCAATGCACTGTCATTAGCAATTGCTTCCACACCAGCTCCTTAGCTGGAAAGATAAATTAGGTTTCCTAAGGAAGGAGTTTTACAAAAGATTGTGTGAGAGTGTGTCCTATGTAGAAGTGTAAGATTAAGGATTTAACTCCCAAATAGTCTCTATATTTATACACTCTATTAGCTGAGCCAGCAACTCTGGACTGTGAAGGAGTAAGACTGGTGCAGCCATGAGTCACCTTCTCTTCTGAGTTAAGAGATGGCTTCTATCTTTGCAAGGGCCATGATGCCCTGTGCTCCAGTGGAAAAAAATCCTCATGTTATATGATGTATGCAATTAATAAGCATAAGATACCCAAGCTGCACTCTATGTTTACTATGGATATCATAATATAGTTGACTTTATATCAAACTTGAAAGGCAAGTTGTATTGGTCCTTGAAGGATCATGGTTGCTCTGCTGCTAGACCTTTGCAGATGTTATTTCACCTGCCTTGGTCACTGTGGCCTTCTTCATTGCCTACTTAACTGGCACTCTTCCTTCAGACGGCTGTTCAGGAGACTTCCTCACGGAAGCCTTCTCAGACCTTACTGAGAGATCTCCATCCCCCACCTCCACCCCATATGAACACTTATTTCAGTGTAGTATATATATTTGAGGACTATTGGATTCACGTCTGTCTCTCCCACTAAGCTGGTAACTCCCTGAGGGTCAGGCCCCTTGTGCTTCGGCTCACAGTTATACCCTTAGTACCAAGGATAGTCTTCAGCACACAGTAGGAGAGCAATCCATATTGCAGAATGTAATGAGAAAAATAATTTTAAAAACTGGTTAAGTTCGTGCACTCTGCTTCTGGCTGCCCGGAGTTCACGGGTTTGCGGGTTTGCGGGTTGGAATCCCGGGTGCGGACAGACGCACCACTTATCAAGCCATGCTGTGGTGGCGTCTGATATAAAGTAGAGGAACATGGGCACGGATGTTACCCCAGGGCCAGTCTTCCTCCAAAAAGAGAAGGAATTGGCAATGGATATGAACTCAGGGCTAATCTTTCTCACAAAAAAAAATATAAATAAAATTAAATAATTTTAAAAACTAAGAAAAATACATATCTTTTAAAAAGTCTGAAGAGAATTATTCATCTTAAATTCTAAGAGCATTCACTTACTAATTTTCTTCGACAAATATTTCTTAATCTTCCACTATTTTCCAGGTGTTTCCTAAGACCTGGGTCTACAATGGTAAATAAAGCAGACATAAATATATTTTTTGTAGAAACAATCTTTTTTTAAATCTCTGTCTTATTCTCATTCTCTCTTTTTCTCTGACAGAAATAATAATACATGTTTATTCAATAAAAATAGAATGGTATAAACCCTTACCCTCTATTTGTATACCCATATTTGGTGGCAATCTTTATGTTTGTTACCTCTAAGAGTACAGGAAATTAATTCATGGAAAGAGATGTTTTACAATTGCTCAGAAGTACAGAAACAATTTCCTTTGGAAGAAACTCCTAGCTTTATAATTGAATATCAGGATATATGACTTCCACATATGTTTTCACAAAAACAAAAAACAAAAAACCCCCCACCTCTCTCTTTTGTAGATAAGGAATGATGTGTTTTAAACGGCTATATTTTTTAATGCCAAATAGGGATTTCCTCCCTCGTGGGATCAGAGCCTTTTGGAACCACTGCTAGACAGCGGTTATATTACAAGGAAAATAAGCATGTGCTAGTGAAAAATGAGGTATTTGGATATTCAGAGTGTGTATGTGTTTCTTGTATATGATGTGTTAGGATGTAACAGAGGATGGTCTGGACAGTTGGGTGTCAGAGGAAAAGCTTGGAATTCTCGCAGCAACATGTTGAATAAAAGCCAAACATAATAAAGTACATCTGGCTTCTTTCTAGAGAAATCTAAAAAATTAATTTTTCTGCAAACTAGACCCAATTTGTATTGAATTCCTCTATATAAGCAAGTTAAGATTGACCAGAGGTAGCTTTTACTCACACGATTTTTATTGGCCCCTTGCTTGTTTAGGGGAAATAGAGAAACAGCACAGCACATCTCTAATAAGAGTTGACTGAGTTTGCACAACTTTAAACAAGGGCAAGATCCACCACTGGAGTGTAGTGAGGTGATTTTACATTCCAGTTTGGAGCATTCACTCGCGACCAAAAATAGCTCCACATAAGAGCCTAAATATGAAACAGTTTATGCGATTCAACCACAAGCCACATCTGCTCAAAATTTTAGTGGGACACATAGAATGGCATTCATTTCACATTTGTTCAACAGGTGGAGCATAATGCCATGGCTTGAATGCCCTAGATCAGAGGTTCTCAAAGTGTGGTCTCTGGACCAGCAGTATTAGCATTATTAGACAACTTGTTACAAATGCAAATTCTCAGGCCCCACCCCAAACCTATTAAATCAGAAGCTTCAGGGATGGGGTCCAGGAATCTGTTTTAACTGGCCCTCATGGTGATTCTGATGAACACTCAAGAACATGGCCCTAGATTCAGGTAAACCGAGTTCAGTCCTGGCTCTGTGCTATTAACATAATGTCACTTTAATTCTTTGCTTCCCTCCACTTTTTCATTTCTAAATTCGAGATGGGCTCAAACAGCTCTAAAGTTTATCACGGATACCTGTAATGGAAAGGGCACAGTCAGACAGAGCTGGCTTCAACATCTGAATTTCCCCGTTTCTACTGTATGGCTTTGGGTTAACAAAAATGAAAGCTCATTTTTAGTGAGTGTTTACTAGGTGCCAAACTCTGTGCTAAGTACTTTACCTTTGTCTCAGTTTGTCCTCACAAAAATACTATGAGATAATATTGTCCCCTTTTATGAATTAATTACTGAGATTCACAGAGCTTTTGTGAATTGCATAACTAGAATTCATACGGATGTTAAACATACTCAAGAGCCCAGCTCTAACTGTATTAGTTCGGAGTAATTCTTTTTGTTTTTTTGATTGTTCTTTTTTTTTTTTTGAGGAAGATTGGCCCTGATCTAACATCTGTTGCCAATCTTCCTCCTTTTTTCTTTTTTTCTCCCAAAAGCCCCCGTAGATAGTTGTATGTCATAGTTGTATATCCTTCTAGTTGCTCTATGTGGGACGCTGCCTCAGCATGGCTTGATGAGCGGTGCATAGGTCCGCACCCAGGATCTGAACTGGCAAATAGGTCTGCACCCAGGATCTGAACTGGCAATCCCCGGGTCCCTGGAGCAAGCATGCAAACTTAACCACTACACCACCAGGCCAGCACTGGAGTAATTCTTTTAATAGATACAAAACTTGTATAATCCTGAATAAAATAGTATAATGTGACCAACCTTATAGAAAATGAGTGAGTCAATGGGAGGTGCTGGACATCTGACACATTACAGCTACTCAAATACTAAATTCTCTTCTGTCCACTCTTGTAACATAATATTTTATGATATATATAGTAGTCCCCCCTTACCCACGGTTTCACTTTCTGTGATCTCACTTTCTGTGGTCAACTGCAGTCCAAAAATATTAAATGAAAAGTTCCAGAAATGAACAATTCTTAAGTTATAAATTGCATGCCTTTCCGAGTAGGGTGATGAAATCCTGCACCATCTCACTCTGCCCTGCCCAGGACATGAATCATTCTTTTGTCCAGCATATCCGCACTGTATAGGCTACCCGCCCATCAGTCACTTAGTAGCTGTCTCAGTTATGAGCTCGACTGTTGAAGCATTGCAGTGCTTGCTTTCAGGTAACCCTTATTTTACTTAATAATAGCCTCAAAGCCCAAGAGTCATGATGCTGGCAATTTGGATATGCCAAAGAGTAGCCATAAGGTGCTTCCTTTAAGTGAAAAGGGGAAAGTTCTTGACTTAAGGAAAGAAAACAAATCATATGCCGAGGTTGGTAAGATCTATGATAAGAACAAATCTTCTATCCATGAAATTGCACAGAAGGACAAAGAAATTTCTGCTAGTTTTTCTGTCACATCTCAATATGTATATACAGAAAAAGCATAGTATATTTCGGGTTCTGTACTATCTGTGGTTTCAGGCATCCATTGGGGGTCTTGCAACATATCTCCCATGAACAAGTGGGGACTACTGTACATACAAATCCAAAAGGTGATGATATCGTTGAAGCAACTATTTAGAAATGTTACCCCTGCCTATGTTTTAAAATGTTTTTGAAACATTTATTCTGCTACACGTTGCAAATTCAGATATTCTTGAAGGGACCAAAGGGATTTTATCCTTACTAGATAGGAAGATTGTCTGGAACACACTGTAACCTGGCTGCCAAAGATCCCTGTCTCCTGATATTGTGCCCCTGTGTTATTATGCTTTCTCCTTGAGTGTGGGTAAGAATTTCAACTTTCTTCTAACCAATAGAATGTGGCAAAATTGATGGGACGTCACTTCTCTGATTACATTATGTAAGATTATAACTTTCCTCTTTCCAGTGGACTCTCCCTATAGACTCTCTCCCTTGGCTTTTGCTGAAGCAAGCTGCCATGCTGTGAGCTTCACTATATTGCAAAGAACTGACAGAGTAGCCTCTGGCTGACAGCCAAGAGGGAACAGAGGCCCTCAGTCCAACATCCCACAAGGAACTGAATCCTGCCAACAATCACATTAGCTTGGAAGCAGATTCTTCACCACTTGAGCTTTCAGATGAGACCTCAAGCCTGACTGACACCTTGATTGCAGTTTTGTGAGACACTCTGAAGCAGAAGACCCGCGTAAGCCATGTCAAGACTTCTTACCCATGGAAACAGTGATGTAATCCATGTGCATTATTTGTTATTTTAAACCTCTAAATTTCTATGCAGCAATACATACTACAAAGATCAAATAGTTTCAACTTTAGGGCATTAAGTCCCTATGTTGTATGCTCCTTTCTTGAAGTGCTTTATGTCAGAATATGATTAGATAGAAAGATAAGCGATATTCTTTAGCACTAAAATAAAGACAATATTCTCTAGATGACAGGAAAAGCTCGTAGAAGGATAGAAGGCTGCTGATAAGAGAACCACAGAACCAATAAGGTGATCTACCAGCAGAAATCTAATCAGACATTTCCTCCTGGACTGCAACTTCTCATCTATCATCTGGCCTAGGTATCTTCTCCTCTGGAAAACCTCTCCAGGGAACTCTATTCTGAAGGGTCCCTATTCTGTGATTCCATATAACCTGGCTCCACTGCTTTGTCTGGTTGTATTCTTGTCTCTCTTGTTTCATCCACTAGACACTGATAAATTTATCTTTGCCTCCTCTCTCAGTGTGCTCTTGCTGCCCTCCTCTTGCCCCTCTCCACCTTAATTCTTCGTGAGATTCCATATATACTATATTCCCAATATGTGATTACCGTGTGCAAGCTAACATAAGAAAAAAATGGAATATATCCACTCTTCCAATGAAGAAGTCCAGTAGGAGGTGGTGGTGTCAGCCACAGCTGGTTCCAGTTGATTAAATGATTGTGTCAGTCCTCACTGTCCTTTTGTCTTCCTCTTCCTTTCTCCCATTTGTTCTCTCCTTTTTTCAACTATTTTCCTTCTCCTATTCCCCCTGACTCTAAGTTTTTACCCCTCCCCAGTCTCACCCTCCTCTCTTTTGTCTTCATCCTCAAGAAAAGATTTCCCATGTTGCTTCCACCAACTCCATGCTTGCTACAGTCTTCCAGCTAACTTTCTCTTGCCTAGTATTCTTAAACATTCTTGTAGGGGTTCACCTTGTCCCTAGTTATATTGTGTGACCAGCTCTCAGTGAATCATCTTGGCCAGTCTAGGCAAAGCTTCTATATTCATCAGTTGAGTCACATGACTGATTACCACATCAGAATCAAATGTGAAGAAGGGCAATTTCAGAACGGAAAAATTTCAGGACAGACTGAAAAGTAGCAGATGGTCATTAAGTACTACCTTTTACTGACTTATAAGTGAAAATCTAACCACGTTCAGCCTCACCTCCTGTTTGACATCTTCTGTGTACTCATGTCCCTACATCTCTGGCTTTCAGCTCTTATGAACTAATGCACTCCCCCATCTCCAGAATGTTTCAGGTTGTCTAGAACCTCATTCCACTCTTCCTCCCAACTCTTTCAAAAAATACCTCTCCAATTGTTCTAGCTTTAAGTGAAATCGAGCTGTTCCTTGAGCTGGACCTGAAGGAGTCCCTATGATTCTCTCCAGTAGAAGCTGCTCATTCCTCCCGTCCTATGTTACTGTACAGAATTACTTGTGATTTCCCAAACACCACTTCGTCATCTTGCTTCTGCACATGCTGCCTTCTCCTTCTAGACTGCCATTTCTTACCTGTCCTTCAAAGACCAGCCTGGGTCAAGTATCCTCTCCTCTAGTAAACTGCCCCATTAAACTCTGTTCTGAGGTTAGAGACACTCTTCAGTGTTTCCGTGTAACCTGACTTCCCCCTTTAGTCTGGTTGTGTTTCTGTCTCCCTTGTGAAAACAATCAGCTTCAAGAGAACAGGCACTGTCCCTTTTCTCTCCTTCAGCTTTGAAATAACCAGAGTGTGTTGCAAATAGTAGGCATGCAAATGTTCGTTAGATTAGTGAATTCATAGTCACATTTAATCTGCACCATAACCCTATTTGATAGATATAATATATATGATGTTTTATTTTGATTATAAAATAATTCATGCACACTACAGAAAATTTGGCAAGTACCAAATAGTGTGAAATATAAAATAAAATCAACTATGTTCTTACCAAGTGGAGATAATCCATGTTAATATTTTGGTGCATTTCTTTCTAACCATTTTGTTTGCATTGAAAAAAAAAGACAAGATTACAGTTATAGACTACAGATTTCCAAGGCTTATTTTCCATCACTCTCCCTTATGCAGTACAGAGTCCAACCACAACCTTCTTTTGTTTCCATCCTTTTGAAAATGCTTGTCCTCTTCTTATGAAGCACTCACCCTTCCTCCTTTTGCAGCACACTCTTCTGTGCTCTCCCGGTCGATAACTCAATTTCTGTTCCCTTTGTGACTTTTTCTCTGAGATTCTCAAGTTGAGTTATCTATTACTTCTCTGTGCTGATTACTACCTGGCACGTGTATGTCTTGTAACACTTACAGACTGTTTATTTTAAGTCTGTGCTCATGGGTTGTTTTACCCATTTGACACTGAGCTTCCCATCTTTGCCTCTTCTTCTACTCTGTTCCATCTGCTTCCTTCTCACCCCTTCTATACACTCAATATGTGATTACAAAATAAATGAACCATGCCATGAGCTTTTCGTCCTGTACTTGATACAGATGAGCAAAGAGAGGCATGTGTAAGTTACACCAATTGCCCAAGGACACACTGGTACGCTGCTTTCATTTTCTTGAAGGAGAGAAAAAATCAATAGTCTGCAGTGTCTTTCAAATAAATTAAACACCCATGACCCAGTTTTACATCTAGAGTAGGTATTTGCAATATTGATGCTCCAAAATGAAATTGAGTGTTACCCATCACCAGAATGTCTTAACACCAATGAGTTAATGCTTCCATCAGCCATGAGCTGCAGTTGAAAAGTCCTGAAAGATTGGCTTCGTTTCAGTGGCAGCTCCTGCAGACACCAATTCACCTCATCTCTACACATGATCTACATAGAGACCAGAGTGGTTTGCATCACTGGCCAAGGGTATTAGTTTTGTTAAGACTGACAAAGAGATAAAGGAAAAGAGAGCCCTGTTGGATAGAAGTTTTGTTCAAATTATTCTCCTCTCCCTCCTCCCCCTCCTGCTGACTTCGCATTGTTGAACCATGATTGTACCACCTTCTCCTTGAGGAAGACAGGAAAATAAAAGCACTCACTTGTGCAAATAAAGAACATGTGTCCCCGAAGTCATTCCAGCAATGAACAAGAGAGCTTTCTGCAAACACGAGAGCAACATGATCCGTCTACAAAGAGCATCTTCCAGATGCTGCTTCTGTGCTTTTGGGTTGTTTTCTTGTTTGTTTATTTGAGAAAACGACACAGTAATAAAGAAAAACAAGAGGTACATGGGTTTCATTCACCCAATAATAACCAATAGATAATTGTAAATGAATTTCCCTGAAAGCAACTAGAGAGAAAAGATTATACAGTTGCTTGAAGAAAGAGAAGGTACACTCTGACCTAGTTCATTATTAGAATGTAAGAGCTTAAATGCTCCATTTCCTAGTCTGACAGGGTATTATTTTAACCCATCAGCAGAAAATAAACTCCTTGGCATGGTCTGTATTGTTAATCCAGATCATCTGTTAACTCCATCAACAATGTTTATTGAGTGCCTACTGAATAAAAGGTGAGAGGGTCCAGAGCATTCTATCAACAGTCACTTAGTGCTATTGTAGTCATCCACAAATATGGGTCCCAGAGTGGTCTCTCAGATTGTGCTTCAAAGGAGCCTGACTAGAACCAGCAGCATTCCCCTCCCCCGCCCCCCCAATATAAAATATAATGAATGACAAAATGTCCAGTTCAAGTTTGCTGTGGTTAGTTTCTCTAACTAGTATGTCGGAGCTAGGAATGGGCATACCAATGGTTTTCAAAGTTCAGATTGCCAAGCCCCATGCCCAGTATTTCTGAATCTAATACTTTTCCAATGATGCTGATGCTACTGGTTCAGGACCCCAGTTTGGGAAAGACCACTCTATACCATTTCCCACAAAACATTTTCTACAACATATGAACAGCAACAGCAAAGGTTATCTTGCTCATAGAACTCCCTTTCAGTCCTTTTTCTTCATCAATTGAAACATCATGAAGAGCAGTAAAACCTAAGTATAATATTTTCCTAGTTAACCCAGCCATCCCTAGATGTAACTTCATAGGACCTGGTCAAAGTACATGGTTTAATTATAGTTAGGAAGGCAAAATGATCGGTATTGCATTCATTTGCTCACATGATCATTTATTTGTTTATTCAACATATATTTTTATATCTGTCCTAGTCAGATTCTGTGCTAGGGACTAGGGATATAAAGATGAGAAAGGTATAAACAATTCTTTTAGGGGATCAAAACCTAGAGGGGGAGACAGGTAAATATAAAACTACCAGGTATGATTGCACAACGATAGCAGTAAGCATAAAGGAGTTCCACTTTCAACAAGGATGGAGAGGAGTGTTAGGAAATGCTTCTACAGTAGCTGATGTGTGTGCTGTGTTGCAGGGTATGGAAGCCCATGCATCTAATGGGGCCAGTGCTTGGCTGTCAGAATGATGATATGACTAGAGATGGTGCAGTTTTATAACAAGGGACCTGCTGAAATCATAAAGAATAGGTTAAGAGCACCTGCCTTAGGGATCAGCCCTCTGAGTTTGAATCCTGGCCTGGTACCTGATACCTTCATGACCTTGGACAAGTCACTCAATTTACATGAGCCCCATTTTTTCATTGTAATGTATGGATAATAATAATGCTTGGATTGTGTTCAGGATCAAATTCAAGATAATGCATTGGAGGTCTTAGTACATCGAATACCCTGTACATAGACAGTGCTGTCTAAATAGGAGTGAAAATGGTAATGAATATCAAATGAATTAAACACAAGTTATAACCCTACACTGATGGGAAGGATGGGAAAGGTAAGATTTGTTCATTGGTAACAGGAGTATAAAATGAATTTTCCTAACAGCCTTGCTCATCATACTCCTAGAATATCTATAGATTTTATTTGTAAACTAAAGATTCTATGCAGCCCTCTGAGTATTCGCTGAACTTTCTGTCTGCAAAGAGAAAACAAGAAAATTTTTCCAGCCTTTTCAAAGTAGATAGAAGTAACCCAAGGCTCAGGGAATGCGAAAGCCCAGCCAGCCATTTTCAATAAGCCATAGGCATCTTGAAGACCTAAGCCACGTTTACTCACATCTAAAGTCCTAGATCTTAACAAAGCCTCGACCCAGAAGGTGACAGTTCATGAGCACTGAATGAACAAACAATCCAAGTTTTCGTTTTGTTTTTTGTTCTTTTAATTTTTATGGGTCACGTCGTCAAAATGCAATCAGCCTGAACCATATATCTGAGCAAAGATAAAATTTGCTCTGTGCAAAGAGATAACACGTAGTATTAAAACGCTCTGTTCATTATGCACACTTTTAATTCTTTAATGCAGTTTCAAAAATTCCTGCATAAAAAGCCTTCTGTGCACAGTTTTATTTAAATCACTGGCGTATAGTTAAGCCCCATGACCGGGTGAAATATTTCTAATGTTTTCTCAATTTTTTCCTTTAAGAGCATTAAGGAATAGTTTGCAGAAACTTCAATTAATATTGAATGAATACGTGGAGTTGACATTGCCTCTTTCGGTATTTCCCTCTATACCCTTCCTGACATGGAGCCTGTACCATTCCAGAGCTCAGTTCTTGGCATTAAGAATGGGCTCACCATGTGGAAGGAAATTCTTGCCTATGACGGTCAAAATATAACTAGAGCCTCGAGCTCTCTCCTAACTGTGTCCTCTTTCTACTCTACGGTCCCTTTGTGTTTTCAGGTTTGAGAGCACTTTCGTATGCTCTTTGTCAATAAAAGATGGTCCATAAACTGGCACGATCCCTAAATTAAATAACAATGGTCTCTCATCTGAAGATAAGTTTAGGCATTTTTCTCAATAGTAAGTTGGTAACGTTGGGGTCGAACAGTTTCTTTGAGGCTAGAGAACCCATTTTGCTCTATTTTGCCTGTTACAGCGTTTCCATTTGCCAAGGCCTTTGTGATGTTTGATAATTTTTGTAAGACTTTGGTCTGCCTTTAATTTAGCTGAAATGAAAAGCATAACATTTGGACAAGCATGTACCATGGTTTTGCATCCTTGTTTCCCCAGGGTATGACTTCCCAGTTGGTGTACTCTTGAATGAGACACTTAATCCCTTTCAGCCTCACCATTAACTGAGCCCATTTTGATTCAGTAATAAGGCTGAACTTCCCGATATTTCACCTGATTAAAATGGAATCTCCAGCCTCTGGATGCCCAATATCAAGATTCTGGGACTCTAGGATTCTGTGAAAATAATTCACATACCTTGGAGTTTATCCTTACCTTCTATGTGGTAAAGTTTTTATTCACGGGTAGAGAGTAAAAGGATAAAATAGGTCAAAAAAAGGAAAGCTCCATGAGTGACAGTAAAAGGATTTTAAATTAGCATTAGATAATTTTATTAATTTTGTAAATGGGAAAGTAAGTGCTTATGTCTTAATACATTCAATCAAAATTATCTAATGATATCCTTTGCTGCTGCAGAGTGAGTGATGGAGTCTCCCTTTTGTGGGTAAGCATTACAGTCATTAATTTTAATGAAAGGAATGTGTTGTTTTTAAAAAAGTGGAGATGATTGGAGTGAACATGCTGAAAATTTGCACTGGCCTGAGCTGAAGGATAAAAGCACCATCTTCCAGCTCAGTAATGCACTAATCAAGAGGTCCCTGTGCCAAGATCCTATGGACAGTGATTACCAAGGAGTTATTAAGTCAATAAGTAAATCCCTAATTTACAGATGAATGACGTTGGCACTAAGCAGTAGGGCAACTCTCACGGTTTCCAATATTTCAAACACTGCCACTATTCCCATAAGGAAAGTCACACCTCACTTTATACAGCAGGAAGAAACGAAAAGTGATTTCATGATAATGAATAATACAGCATAAAAACATCTTTTCCTCCTATGAGGAGATAAGCATACTATGTGGTCTTTGTCATTTTCGGCCCCCCCCCAACTGTGGTGCTCAGTCTTCCCAGTGGACTCTCCAGCTACTTTGATTCCAAAGATCTGGGTTGAGGCCCAGGAACAAGCATTTTAACAAGCACTCCAGAGGGTTTGGATGCAAGTTTCCAAGGTTCCATATTATGAGCAATACTTCCAGGGTGCCAGAATTATTTTTAAAATACAAACCTGATCTATATCTCGCCCCCTCATCTACCCTTACCCTCTCCCCGAAGGATAAAAATTGGCAAACAACTTTTATCTTAAAGGCTGTAAATTGGAGGTCTGTGGATCAAGATATCGTTAGTTTGGTCTATACATTAAAATACATGTATATTTAAATATGTTGTCAACCTTTACAAAAAGAGATTCCACAGAAAGCAACAGGTTGAAAGATGCTCTTAAAATGTTATTCCAACATGGCTTGTCCAGGTTAACGACAGTTCTTTTCAAATGGAACACACCCTAACTATTCACTAGTCCCAATCACTTCTGCTCAATGACACTGATCTGTCTCTTTAGCGTTGACCTGCTAGGTCTCAGATATTTGAGATTTTTGGACCTCCCTATAAAATCTTCCCCCCATCCCATAAATTACTTCCTTCAAGGCCAACACAGAAATTTGGCCTCTAGCCAAAACATGTTTTTTCCCCAAGTAATTTTGTTGTTGTTGTTGAATTTTTTACTCTGTGCTTTTGTACAAGTTTTGCATTGACTCTCCAGTCTCCATAATTCTATCTAGGGTAAATTTGTTCTTCCTTTAAAACTCAGCTCCGAGGTGATACAACTTAGAGTACTGTGAATTATTTCTTCTTTACTTACTAATATTTAAGTCCGTTTCTTAAAAAACTATATTGTTTACTTACTTTAAAATGCTAACCTTCGAACTATATAGAGCTGGGACCTAAATTAATCACCTGTGTATCCCTCAGGCATAACCTCAAATAAGGCATGTGGTAATGGCACATAAATACTGCATATGGATGGATAGATGAATCTATATTATAAGCATACTTCTTGGTAGTTGTAGCTTCTATGAGCTATCTACTTTATTATTATTCTTATTTAATATCATCTGTAAAGGATGCAGAAATCAATTGTAGTCAGTGGTGAGAAAACAAAGGTAAGGAGGTAAATTTGTCTAGCATGCTAGTTATTCACATTCATCCAGACCCTTACTCATTGAAACAAAATTATAACCAGCTAAACACAGAAACTATAGCATATTTATAGTATCCACCATGTGAGGGACAAAGGAAAGTGATCCAGAATCTAGGAGAGTGACTGACACAAAGTAGGTTCTCAATAAATATTTGTAAAATGATTGAGTGGATGCATGAATGAATGAATTTAAAGATGACTGTTGGGGCCGCCCAGTGGCATAGCAGTTGAGTTCACACACTCCACTTAGGCAGCCCGGAGTTCCGGAGTTCCCAGGTTTGGACCCCGGGCGCAGACAGACACACCGCTTGTCAAGCCATGCTGTGGCGGCGTCCCATATAAAGTAGAGGAAGATGGGCACGGATGTTAGCCCAGGGCCAGTCTTCCTCAGCAAAAAGAGGAGGATTGGCAACGGATGTTAGCTCAGGGCTAATCTTCTTCTCACACACACACAAAAAAGAGATGACTGAGATTCCAGACCTTAGGGAACTTATATGCTAGTGAGGACACAGTTAGGGCCACCATGGTCAATTGTGCCAATTAGAAAAAGGTGCCCTCCTTTGGTTCAGATAAATCATAAAATGCAACCTCTCCAGGCAGATGAATTGTAAAATGTGCTCCTAATTCGATCTAGTCCCATGCCAAGGAGCATTGACCATTAAACCATGCATTTGAACATCCATTCACTTGTCATAAGATCCTGTAGAGGACACAACTTCTACAGCTGTATGCGGCAGCCCTGTGTGTTCATGAAAACAATGGATGCTGATATTCTGTGAGGAGCACATGCAGTAGAGTTTTCCCAGAGAGCTGCTGGAGCTCAGATGAGAGGACTGCCCTGGAGGCCAAACAACAATAGCAACATATAATTAACTCCTACTGAGAAGTTATAGATGCCAGGAACTATTCTAACTCCTTTATGCACATCAGCTAATTCATTCCTCTTGAAAACGCCTTGAGAGGTACGATGAAAAGTACCATAATCTAGGTGTTTTCTATGCGTCACAATTTTTAGAAGCCCGTGAGTCAAGTTCTATTGTTATCTTTATTTTGCAAAGGGATAATCTTAGAACATTTTGAATTCTATACATTCCCAATCTGAGACTCAAAGTACCTAAGTTTATACATCTAATAAGTATAGTAGAATTAGGATAAGTAGTATAAGTAGAATTAGGATATTTCTGCCCAGATCTCTGTTACTAGCAAATAGGACTAGTCATGTACTCAAAAGATAAGTCACTGAGAGGCCTGTAAGTTGGCTCCATTAAATGAAGAACCTTCCCCGGTCCAATCAGCTGTAGCCTAGTTGAGGAACTCTGGTACAAAACACAGTTGCTGGGACACAAGTTTTGCTACAAAACCATGAGCACCCATCATCAGAATTAGCAGGGAGGTTCCCTGTGGGTCTATGGTAATGACAAGAAATCTGTTTGTGGTTGTTGTTTATTAACCCCACTGATAATTCTGAGAACCAGCTGTATTTGAAAACCATCATTTTACAATACTGTAATGCAGTACTACTAAAGTGCACTCTGTTTGTATTTAAATGAGTAAGTCAATTAAATTTACTTCAAATTGAAGAAGTAACTCTTGCATTTCACCAGAGGGCTTATAAGTTTGATGAAATAAAAACATGTACCTAGGGGAAATAATAAATAAAATGAAGTAGCTGTGTTTAGGCCACTAATAACTGAATATAAACTGAAGTTATTTAGAAAATATAGTATAGATTGATGGATAAATAGATAGAAATATTGAAGATCTTCTACATAGTATTAGCAGAGGTTATATTTCTTTGAGTATTTCCAGAGAGCAGAAACATGAGTAATAATATATGTTGATCTTTACAACAACCCTTTAAGATGTAAAAATAAGGCATTGTAATTTCCATTTTAGGCAGGAGGCTTCCATAGTTTATATGACAGTCCCCAAGACGTAGGAAAATTAAGGATGGCTCTCAGAACTTCATGTGTCAAATCCCTGCACTCTCCACCCTTTCATGGTAACTCCATTGCAGAAGAAAGAGGAGGAGGAGAAGGAAGACAAGAAGAAGAGGAAGAGAAAGAGGAGGAGGAGGGGAGGAGGAAGAGAATCCTTTAATCTTCTTTTTCTCTATTTGGAGCAAAGCACCAATTGTAGAAGAAACATTAGTGAACATATAAAACTTCAAAAGATGAGCAAACTATGGTCCTTAGCACAACTAAGAGCCTGAGTGAATGGTGCACAATTAGATGTCTTAAATATCTTCTTGTTCAACTGTTGGATTTCAGGTAATTGAATGGATATGCTTTTCTTGAACTCAGTGAAAGCTTCAAAATACATATTTATTCACTCAAAGAAAACCATATTGAGACAAGTCTTGGTTCCAGCTACAATATAAGATGCTAAAGATGGAGGGTCTGTAGCCCTTGATTTTAAAAGTAAAGAGGCTAATTGAAGACACCGCACACATATGAGTAAATGAGCTATCACAGCCCCGTAAGAACAGAATTATAAGAGAGACGTGTGGACCTAGTCTTGTTTCACAGAACAGGGGATATCCTGCGCTGAATTTCAAAAATTAGGTCAATCCAAGTTAACTCAAATGGGAGTTCAGCTCATCCATGTAACAGAGAAGTAAATGCAAAGAGAGAGGTGGGCGCATTTGAGCAACCTGAAGAGGGATAACTAATTACTGCCTTCCTAAAGAGTTATAGAAAGTTACATAGATTCTTACACTCATTCAATGGACATTTGATATTTACCACACATCCTTAATGTGCATAGCACTAGTCCATGCATGTCTCAGAAGAGCAGAGGGCAAAGTTCAAACACACCAGAAATAGCATCTGTAATAAGTGAATGGGTGAATCCTATTTCCACACAACATCTGACAAAAGGATTGTATTGTGGGACCTAAAATCAATGCAGCTCTTGGAGAGGGCACCAAATGCATAAATAGTGACTTTCATCTTTCAACAGCTAGAACTGTAATGGACTATGACAGGAAGAAACACCTGAAGATCCTTGGAAAACACAAAATGTTAAATGAAGCAGACTCAGGAGACTTGCAGCAAAGGGAGAAATCCCTGGTATGAAAGGGGCTTCATAGACCGAGATTTTTACTCCTGTCGTGTGCTCTGGCCCAAGGCAGTGTTGGGATGCAGCCCTGGGACAAAATGGTTCTTCCATTTCCTTGTCACTGCACTGCTGCTAGGAAGGATATTCACTGAGGAAAGTACTACCATGGGGTGGAGGAAATGTATGGATAGGGAAAATAAAGACATAGGCTTTAATTCATTTTAGCATTTCCAGATACACATCTAGGAGAATAGTTCCAAGTCTTCAGTTTGGGCTGTATGGTCTAAAGGGATCAAAGGGTTTCACTCAAGAGTTCTGTACACATCTAATGACTGAGCAGTGGTTTAATATATAGTGAGGGAAGCTATATGGTTTCATAAAAAGTGTGTATTGGGGAGGCAGGTGGATGGGACCAGGTTCAATTCCTGGGTGTGTCCTTTACTGTGCCTCAGTTTCCTTCCCTCCAAAATGAGAATGATAACTGTCTGCTCACATACTGCTGATGTGAGGATATAATGATAGATGTGGAGAAACACTTGGTAGAGTGCCTGGCACATAGAAAGTGCTTCATGAATGTTGAATCTTCTCCTGCTACTGTTCTGTATTCTCCTTTCCTCTTTCTTTTCCTCCACTTCCATCTCCAAAACTCCTTGGAAATAGTTTATCAGTAAGGCTGCTATTATGGAAAAAGAGAAAGAAACAATGGACACAGAGTTTAGTGAAATTGCAAGTAGCAGGAGCCTGGAAAGGGAGGGCAGGTAGGGGGAGAGAGAGAGAAGGGAGGGGAGGAGAGAGGAGAAGAGGGGAGATGAGGATAAGAGGAGATGAGAGGACAGGAGAAGAGAGGAGAGGAGAAGAAAGAGGACAGAGATTGGTCCAAGCCTTGTTCTGTATAATTGTTCCTTATAGCAAAACTCATTTTTTCCTTTCTTGCACAAATATTTATTGAGACACTTCTGTGTTCAGAGCCTGTGATTAAAGCCTTAATTTACAATGATAAATTTGTCAGACTTTGCCCTTATGGACTAGTTGGGAAGAGAGTTGAGAAAATGGGCTGTTCAGTACACTGAGAGAAATGTATGAGTTACAATGTGATATGTATGATGAGAACACATATGGACGTCACATAAGCAATTTCTGGGCTTTCAGAGAAGGAAGTGGAAGCTCATATGGCATCAGAGAAGTGGTGGCTTTCGGCAAAATAAATGAGCAGGTAGCAGAGAATAGACTGGATTTGGGGTGATTGGTTATACGATGTTCAACAGACAAGAGAAAGAAGCACAAGTTGCTTTCGTAGGATGGAAGAAGTTCAGTATGGCTGAAGAGGGGAATGGAGTGACTGGAGAGCAAAGCCCATCCATCTCAGGAAGTCTTGAGAAAATTGGTGTTTGCAGTGAGAGCTATGGAATAGACATGGGAGGTTTTAATTGGGAAAATGACAGGGTTGATCACTTCATAGATTAGATAGATCACTCTTTGGTGCTCTGTGAAGAAGGGAGAACCATGCAGGAAATGTTTTGGAAATTAGTCAGATGAAAGTTTAGGGTGGCCCACATGAGGGAGGAGGTGGTAGTTGAGATAAAATGAAGTGTGTGGATTCAAGAGAAAGTCAGGGGACAGAGTCACTAGTATTCAAAAATGTGTTGAATGTAGAAGTTGGAAAGAAGGAAGAATGACAGATGATGCAAAACACATGCATGTGTTTCTAGGACAAATTTAGGGAGAAAAGAATCAAGGCATCACCTTTCATTGGGGAGCTATGAATAAGAACAATTGTTAAAATTAGAGTGTTAAGGTAATGAATCAATTTTCAGCATATGTGGTCTACTATTGGAAGAGATCTTTACAGAATAATAATTGTCCCAGGCTATCTAGAATATCATGAATACAAATGTAGAGACTTACACATAGAACTTAAGTTCCTTCCCCTTTCTCATTCTCTTTTCTGTGTTTCTGCCAGAAGCCTGGAGTATGTCAAACTTTTATATGTTTTAACAGAATTGGTGGTGATCTCAATGTTTCCAATAGCGCTTGACGATATCTAGAAATTTCTCCAAATTAGAGCTCTAGATAATCAGTCTTGCATGCTCCTTAATTTAATTCCATAGAGCTCTGAATGAATACCAATTCCTAAAATAATTTGCAACGTTAGGAGCTTTGACCTTACTTTGAAACCACAAATATAGTTTCTCTCTTATTTATTTGCAAACACTATCAAAATTTCTCTGAGAAGTGGAGTTTTTGGTTTTTGGAACTGCTTTGTTCAGGTCTTTTACTACATTTATTTAAGTGTGGCTGGATAATACCTCTTTTGATTTCGGGCACAAATAACTCTTATCTTGCACTCTCCATGGCCCGTAAAACTTCTGAACACAGAATAAAGGAAACCGTCATTTATCAAGCTACCTAGGGAAAGGGGAAGAGATGAGATTGCCAAATTACTTCTCCAGTCTACGTTAACGCTGACTGTCCAAACCATGAACTTTTAACTAAGTTGCTATTCTTGCATTCAGAGGTCATTTTTATATAATGACCTCTAAGTATCTGAAGAATAAATCTTAATCCATGGACTTTGTAGAGGATAGAGGCAAGAAAAATTAATGCAAATAGCATTTGCTAAAATGAGTACATTCTTCTCTCTGATAACCAATTTGCTCCTCTGTTGCCCTGAATAAGGCCCCTGAGTCCTGCCCTAGATTTTCCCAAAGTAAATTCAACAAAGAACCCCTTATGGACCTACTATGTGCAACACAGCAGAGGAATACAGAGTTAAGTGATAGGGTCTTTCTAGGTTTTTCATTTTTTTTGTTAATGCGAAAGGTAATGTGATGAGAAGCTATGACAGTGCTTTTTGCAATTTAATAACTGAAATACTATATGTGAAGGAGCGATGTCAGCAAAAAATACTGTGTGAAAATGCCCGGCAAAATGCTTACCACCTAATATTAATATTAACACATGATAATATTAATAATTATTATTATAACAACGTATATTGAGAACTGAATTATGATGATTCCTTTTATGTGTTCACTTGACTGGGCCAATGGGTGTCCAGATATTTGGTCAAACATTATTCTGGGTCTATCTATGAGGGTGTTTTGGGATGAGATTAACATTTGAATCCATAGACTGAGTAAAGCAAATTGCCCTCCTTAATATGGGTGGTCCTCATCCAATCAGTTGAAGGCCTGAATAGAACAAAAAGACTGATTCTACCACATGAGAAAGAGGGAAATCCTCCTACCTGCCTTCCTTTGAGCACAGATAATGGGTTTTCCCCACCTTTGGTCTAGAATTGAAACATTGGCTCTTCCTGGGTCTCAAGTCTGCTGGACTTCAGACTGGAACTAACACCTTTGGCTCTCCTGATTCTCCGCTCTTTGGACTCATACTGAAATTGCACACTATCATCTCTTATGCCTCTCCAGCTTACCAACTGCAGATCTTGGGACCTGTCAGCCTCTATAATCTCATGACCCAATTCCTTATAATAAAACTCTTTCTATATATACATATACTTCATATTGACTCTGTTTCTCTGGAGAACTCTGACTAATACATTACCATTACTATATTATAAGCATTTGGCCAAACACTTTATAAATACTTATTTCTTTTATTTTTAAAATTAGCAGTCTAGGTATGTAATATTTTCCAAATTTATAAATAAGAAATCTAAAATTTAGAGTTTAAGTAATTTATCCCAAGCCACAAAACTAATATTTGTTGCCTGAGATTTTTAATTCATACCCAGTTATTCAAATACTGTTGTTCTTAAACATGGTGCTAGATTTCTAAGATACTGTATATAGATGATATTTATCTGTAAGTTTTACCATGAAAGTGGCAAAGATTCTTTTGAATATGGCTCACACCAAGGTTAGAGGAATAAGTTTGAGCAGAGTAAATGCAGTGATTTTGTCTGTTTCCCAATGTGTAAACATAGAAAACCAAGTATACACATGTAAATATATATATAGTCATTAAATGATCTATGTGTATTACGTTTAGCTTGGTTGATTCTATTTTACCAAATAGATATACTCTAGTATTTTTCCAATACTTTCTCCTTCTTTCAAATTCTAAGGCCCATCTGATCAATTGATCGTATGATTTTAGGGGCAAGAATTAGATTAAACACACACATATACAAATACAATGACACCCCAATTCACTAGGGCCAGTAAATATCCCAAACTGGCATCTAACATGCAAGTGCATTTAACAGTCAAACCCTCGATAATTACTGACCAGTGTAATAAAGAAAGATTATGGAACACTGGTTGTGATATTGTCCAATGATATTGTCTACTCAAGCCCTTAGAAAAATTGATTAGTACTCCTGCACATAATAGATAGATAGATGATAGATAGATAGATAGATAGATAGATAGATAGATAGATAGATGATAGATGATTCGACCTGTTTCCCTCCCCTTAGATAAAATACCCATCTAGGCTTTGTGAGTATAGTCATCTTATTACAGCTCAAAAAAAAACTATTCATGTACACATTCATTTTATTCAGTCAACAAACATTGATTGGGCCTCCTCCATGTTGCAAGCATGTTTCTAGACCCTGACACACAGCAAGTGGTATGCAAGTAAGTGTTTTAACACCAAGTCCCCCAGGGAAAAAATGTATTTGTAGCTTTTGCTGATTCTTTTTGTATAAATAACATCACATAACTGATTTTATGCTACTGGCATGATGTCGACCAGCTCATTAAATTCCTGAAAGTTTAACAGTCTGTTCTCATGAGCTTGAACAAGCCAGCTCCAGCACACCATTGATCCAGCTGTGAACAAAACAGACAAGGGCCATTCCCCTGTG
This sequence comes from Tapirus indicus, assembly GCA_031878705.1. Taxonomy (NCBI): domain Eukaryota; kingdom Metazoa; phylum Chordata; class Mammalia; order Perissodactyla; family Tapiridae; genus Tapirus; species Tapirus indicus. The sequence continues at coordinate 21,129,537 of CM062927.1, read as the reverse complement.
GAGTGAACATTGTAAGAGAGAGAAAAAGAAAATAAGCACATATCTGAATAAATACATGAGAAAATACCAGGTAGTGTCCATTTCTCTGAAGATGACTGGGATGGAAAGAATGGAATGGTGGGGATGAGAAGGTGTTCTCAGAAGTGAAAACATTTAAAATTAATCTGGAATAAGAGAAAGGCTCTTGTCCTGAAAATAACATAGTATACGGTGTTTCCAGAAAGGGGCACACTTACTGTAGGGGTCCTGTGGCACAGGCTAGTGTACATGAAGAGAGAAAACCTAGTTTGACTGGGCGTAGATTTCAGTCTCTAGCTTCAAGGGCACTTTGTAATCTCATTGTTGTTCTGTGGTTACTTAAGCACGTGTGCTTTCTCCCCTACTTCGTAAGTTCCTTGAAGTTTCTTGAAGGCATGACTCAGCTATGATTCAAGTCAGTTTACTCCCTTTGTCTGGCAGAACACTTGGCAAATATTTTTTGGTTAAGAAAATGTAGAACTTCCTACCTTTGGTATGCATACCATCTGGACCTGAGATCATTTTTGGTGGTACTTAAACAGGAATTATTTTTTAAAAAAATGAATCACTGTGAAAAATTTGGTCCTTTTTTTCTTTTAATTTTCCATCAATTAACAAGGAAAAAGTCTTAATATGTTGGAAACAGCTCTTTAACCATTTCAATACGTGCTCATCCTTCATTATGAAAAGAATAAACTTTGGATTCACATCCCTAAGCAAGTAATCTGGCTTCAGTTTAGCAAAACAGATCTTTCTCAATTTCTGATGGGGTTATGTCCTGATAAACCCATCGTAAGTTGAAAATATCATAAGTTGAAAATGCATTTAATACCTCTCACCTACCGAACATCATAGCTTAGCCTAGCCTACCTTAAACATACGTTAGCCTACAATTGGGCAAAATCATCTAACACAAAGACTATGTTATAATAAAGTGTTGAATACCTCATGTAATTTATTGAATACGGTACTGAAAGTGAAAAACAGAACAGCCGTGTGGGTACAGAATGGTTGTAAGTGTGTGGATTGTTTACCCTCATGATCACGTGGCGGACCGGGAGGTGAAGCTGGCTGCCACTGCCCAGCATCACGAGAGAGGATTGTACGGCATATTGCTGGCCTGGGGAAAAAAATCAAAATTTAAAATTCAAAACTCAAAGTTTGAAGTACAGTTTCTACTGAATGTGTGTTGCTATTACCCCACCATAAAGTCGAAAAATCCTAAGTCAAACCATTGTGAGTCGAGGACCGTCTATGTTTTGCTTTTGTTGAATTTATAGTTTTATAGTTACATTTCTGTTTGTCAGGTTTTACTTTGTATTGTATTTACAGTGTTGATTTAATTTAGACGGATTTGAAAGAAATCTAAGTATAATTATGAGACAATATAAAGAAAAATAAGCAAAAATTAGTACAGGTAGATGTAGAAAAATCAGGAAGTTAGTATGTGAATGACAGAGGTTTAGCAAACTGTCTGAGAGACTAGATCATTCTTTCATAGGGTGTTGGGGGCAACAAAAGTATACGATTTGAAAACATCTTTGAAATTCACTTCTGGAGAGACCCATGCATTAACTACTAAATTCAACCTCTTCAAATTATACATGAAGAAAATAGACTTAATGATTGAAGCAATTTGACCAAGTGTCTTAGTCAGCTCAGGCTGCTATAAGAAATTACCGCAGACTGCGTGTCTTAAACAACATACATTTATTTCTCACATTTCTGGAGGCTGGGAAGTTTAAGATCAAGGTGCTAGCAGATTCAGTGTCTGGTGAGGACACTCTTCCTGGTTGGCAGAAGGCCATCTTCTCCCTGTATCCTTACATGGTGGAGATCAGAAAGCGGGAGCAAGCTCTCATGCATCTTCTTATAAGGGCACTAATTCCATTCATGAGGGCTCCACCCTCATGACCTAATTATTTCCCAAAGGTCCCACCTCCTAATCCCATCACATTTCAACATATGAATTTTAAGGGGACACAAGCCTTCAGCCCATAACACCAAGATGATATAAGGCATTGAGCTCTAGTGCCAGAATTCAAAATAGAAACTCCTATTTCCAGATCTAATGCTCTTCCGAAGACATTGTTTAACTTCTAAAACTACTTTCACTTTTCCTTCTACTTCCTTCTGTCTTAAAATTAAACTATTTCATCCATAGCCAAACCAGTTAATCTGGATCAGTAAATCAACTTTTGAACAAATTGGAGCAAGCTGGTTTGGTGAAACACCCACAGATAATTTATTTTCCCACCTTTGATTGAGAGAACCTTTCACCATTGCTGAGAATTAATTTTCCATTGCCGTTCACCCCAGAACTCCTTATCTAGAGTTGCCCTTGTGAGAATCAGCCAAATGGCAAGTCAGTACGTGTTTTTTGAGGTGGCCGGCCTTCTGGCTCAAATTGGATTATGTATTTTAAACCGCTCTGTATTTTCTTTGATGACATTAGCAGTCTTGCAGATCCCTTTTGCTCCTGCGTTTCAGCTGTTCCGGTGGATGACAACTTAATACTGAGGTAGAATGCTGAAATACTTACTCTGTAAAGCCTACATTTTACATCATACCACTCCAAATACATACTCTAGATGGGGTGAAAATATACCCATGTAATTTGGCAAAAAAAAAAAAAAAAAGGAGAAATTTAAATTTATCGATATTTTTTCCTCCTATATAATAAACTGAGTGGAGAAAATATCAGATCAGAGTTCTGAGTCCAGTCTTTTGACTCCCCAGATTTGAGATCCTCCCTATTTCCTTTCCTGTATTTGGGCTTCAGTCTTGTCACATCTACAGTAGACAGAGTAATATATTACTTAGCCATAAGTAATATATCGGAGATTTTGAACAGTGCAAATTAGATGGAAAATATAAAAATAACTTAAAACTGAAAGTGTTATGATCTTCAGTTAAATATCACCATAAGGAACCAAGGTTTCAACTGGAAGTAGACATGGTAAAATGATGCTATAGCCAGATTGTGCTCTTTCCTGGGCCCTTAGCACTGTGTAAAGCTAGTAGCAACAGTAGTAAGTAGAAGTAGTATTAGTACTCTTAGTTACCAGAGCACCTAACATCTATTGTTCATCATTGCCACTATTTATTGTTAAGTATCACTAATTGATAATCCTGGCTCTGCCACTTGCTAGCAGAGTCACCTTGGGCAATTTATATATTCTCTCAAAGCCTTAGTTCTTCATCTCTAAAGTGGGGATAATAATGAACCCACTGCATGAAGATGACTTGATGGTTCAATTAGTTAATACATGTAAACAGCTAGGCACATAAAATGTGTTCCATAAATGGTAATTAATTAATTAATTAACAGACTGAAACAGCATCTCTGAGAAGTCATTTGTCTAAAATATCTTATGTTATCACGACAATGACTTTCTTTGAGGCATATATCCTATTTCCTTAACTGAATTGTTAAAAGTCAGAGTGACTAAGTGGAGGGACTGGAATTCAAACCCAGATCTGTCTGAGCACAGAGCCTGAGAACTAAATCCTTGAACCCTTCTGGCCACATGGGCCACAAGAGTTATTCTCCTCGGCTCTAAGTCCACAAGACATAAGAAGAATTACTTAAAGCAAGGGTGATGGAACCCCACTGACCTCTTTGTGTGGCATCATTAGTAATTTGGGGACACCCAACTTAAAAGTAGTTGGACGGTAAAATGAAAAAACGCATTTTTATGTTGACTGTCCCCTAAGTGAATGATTTTGAGGCTGACCCCTTGTTAATTTACAGATCTGTTTGGCAAAAGGAGCTCAGAGACAAGTCATATCATTTAGAATAAGCACCTTGCCAGAGGGCATATTTCTGCATGAATTCCCTCAATGGCTAGAGCCTGTGGACCTCTTTCTGCTTTTCATGCTCTTGCAGAATGAGAGCTTATTTTTATAGTTATACAGTATGCTGCTTTCTCCCATGGACGGTAAAAAACATGATTACAATTGTTGGCTTTGTAAGCTATAATCATGTAATTGGAAACAGCTGTGCATACAAGAAATATAATTCAAAGCAGTTTAATTAATACATCACTGACAAATTCCACTCATGGTACTGATATTATTGTGTGATTCTATGATCAAAAAGGGATTTCTGAACCCTGGCCGTTTCAAGATTATCTGCTCAACTTTTGCTTTAATGAGAAACCTGAAAAAGATATTTTGAAGATGACTTCATCTGATCTCTCAACTCTCTTCCTGACTTCTTGCTGCAGTCCCCTTCTCCCAAAACTACAGGGCAATAAAATCAAGACTCAGAGTTTGCTTTTGTTGTCTAGTAGATGCCGTAGGGATCAGCAGATCTCCCCCTCAAGTCTGAGGCATTCATTCCCCCAGCTGCTGAGTTGGTGCCTCCCCTGAAATTGCCCTCAGCTGAAAAGATCTGCTTTCTAATTGTAGTTTGTATCCGACTGGCCAATGGTAGGGAGGTTTTAAAGGCCCTTCCCACTTGCCTTAAGGTGGGCCAACCCTGAAGGTCATACTAGCTGCCAGAAAGGCTGAGACCTTTGCTGCAACTGTATCACAGCTCAATTTCTCCCTCTTCCCAATCCTACACCCTTCATTCCCCAATAGATGTACATCCAGAGGACTCTTCCTAGTAAACATCCTGCTGGAAAACCATCTCAGCATTTGTTTCTTAGAGAACCCAATGTAAGATAGATTTTGGACTTATTTTTGCTCTATATTCCCTGCCCTAAACCTTTGGTAGATTTCCATTTCTTTGAATCCCTAATGCTGGCCTGTTCTTCATTTAGCGTTTCTTTCTTAACTCTACTTTAAAATCTGCCTTTGATTCTCTTGAATTCTTGTTGACTCAACCTAGTAAATGTTCTTATTTGAGGTAGAAAGCCCCTATTCTGACTCCAACTTATTAGTTTGTGTCAAACCTGGACAGCCTTTTACTTTAATGAAGTAGCTTCTTTCCATCTACATTTCAAAATATGCGCACAAACACACCATCCTATGGGGCAAAGGTTCAAACAAGATTCATTAAAAATAAATCTTATTGCCCAAAACTTTGAACAAAATTAATTTTAGAAGATAAAATTTTCATTATCAGAAAATAAAACAATGACAAAACAGCAGTTAACTTTTATTAAGCACTTACTGTATTCTAGGCTTTGTGGTAACTACCTCACATCTATTAATTGATTTATTCTTCATACCTACCCAAAGAAGTATGTACCATTACTTTCCCCATTTTACACATAAAGGATATCTAGAAAGATGTCCTTAATTGTCATAGTTCACCAGAAGAAAGACTATTCAGGATATTTTCACTTTTTTAAATATAGGGATAACTTAGACATGGTAGCAACAGATTTCTTTTGTAAGACATTTGTTTCAAAATGCTGTTGAACTATTTTAAATTCTATCAAGAAACATGATTAGCATATACTTCTCTGCAAAAAGTTCACAGTATTGAAAACATATGCTTCTGAATGAACATTTGTCTAGTAAGCCTTTATGTTTTTGATCTTTTACAATGCAAATATTCTTAATGGGTGGCAATATATCTGCATCATAAACTTTGTCATTAGCTAATACTACAGTTCAAATTCAATTATGATTTCCAATCAACTATCTGAAGTTAGAATGTTTATCTGAATACTTGAGAGATTACTATCCTGAAACCTTTGACAACTCCACTTCTCCATTGTAATAGTCTCACATAAACGAAACTTTATTTTATTTCAAAAAATGACACAGAATTTTTGTATATCATTTTTCTGATTTTAATGCAACCACTTATATTAATCTTTGTATTCCAAACCCTAATAAAGTACTATGAATATATTGGCTTCAGGTTGGATTTACTAAGGAAGTTGAGAAAATTTAACAAAAACAAATGTATTATTAATATTTAGAGTCGGGGGAAAAGAGGTATCAAACTGAATGCAAATCAGAATTCCTCATGTTAATATTTTAACCATGGCAGTTTTTCAGTTCAAAAAAATTCTATGCACCCTCAGAGATAACATTTCATTCAGCAGTGCTATGAGTGTTGCTGATTTGGATACTATGACTGATATTTCATCTAGTCTCTGACAAGAGTGGCAGAAAGTCACATCTCAAGTGCCTTCTGATGACAATGAAATTAGCTAATATTGTTGCATTCTGTTTTGCATCAATGCTTTTAAAGACATTTCCAATCTAGACTTTGATAGTGCACAGTCAAGCAATCATATATTGTGAATTTCTTGATTCAGTTCTGATTTCAAATATTCTTTCCCTTTGTTCTTGGATTAGTGAGACTACGTGTTTCAGTTTTTCACCGAGTAAACCCCAGCAGTTATGCACAGTCCATACCTAACCCGAATTCTAAAGCAGAATTAAAAAGCTAATCAAGAAAAAGAAAAGGTTTCTCCTAAAATTAAAAATGGAGAAATTGCGTAAGAATCAAGTCTACAGGTGTGCTCATGTTGCGATCTACCTGAAGCAAATTATGGTCATAGGCTTGCACATGAAATAATACTGCTCTTCACCTTTGACTGAGGTGGGGAATAATTTACAAGGCTAAAGGCACATTTCATAATTCCACAGATGTGTACACTAAACAGCATGTGGCAAACCCTGATTTCCATGGACTAAAGTGTATGAGTAGATCTTTACCCAAAGGCATTAAGAAGGTAAGAAGGAGCTGTAAGATGAATCTAATGCTGTTCCTCAACCACAGGCATGTATGTATGGACGAAGAAGAATGTTGAATACAAGAGATATTTCTAATTGAAAAAATTATAAGATTACCCTACTACGCATAGTGTCTGAAACAAGTGTGTGTCCACGATTTAAGAAAAATGTGAATGAAGTTATTGTTTATCTCTAGAGAGTACTTGTATCTTTGTTATATGTATTAGATTGGCTTTGAGAGCATAAAACTTAACAACTGCGACCAGTTGGTCAAAGTTAGATGCTTAAATTGCCATCTACATTTTTTCTATCCTACATATTGTGGGATGCTATGGATTGAATTGTGTCCCACCCAAATGTATGTGTTGAAGTCCTGACCCCCAATACCTCAGAATGTGACCTTATTTGGAGATAGGGTCTTTACAGACGTACATAAGTTTAAATGAGGTCATTAGGATGGGTCTTAATCCAATATGACTAGATCCTTATAAACAGGGGAAATTTAAACACAGAGATACACATACAGGGAGAATGCCACGTAAACCTGAAGAATGCCATCTACAAGCCAGCTAAAGAGTCCTGGAACAGATCCTTCCCCCACAGCCCTTCGAAATAACCAATGCTGTAACACCTTCATTTCACATTTCTAGACTCCCAAACTGTGAGATAATAAGTTTCTCTTATTCAAGCCACCCAGGTGATGGTGCTTTGTTATGGCAACTAATTACAGATTTTAGTACTCGGAAGTAGGGTGCTGCCGTAAGAAATGACTACAAACATGGAAGTAACTTTAGGATTGCGTAACTGATAGAGGCTGGAAGAGTTTTGAGATGCTGTATAGAAAAGGCCTAGATTGACTTGAAAAAACTAGAATTATGATAGAATTATGGACATTAAAGTTAATTCTGGTGATCACTCAGAAAGAGATGAGCAGTAGATAAAACTTCTATCATCTTAGAGAAAATACATATATTTCCATTAACAGAATGTTGCTAGAAATATGAATGTTAAAGTGTTTCTGGTAAGATCTCATATGAAAATGAGGAATATTTTATTGGAAACTGGAGGAAAGGTGATGCTTGTTATAAAGTGGCAGAGAATTTGGCCGAATTGTGTTCTAGTGTCTTGTACGATGTAGAATTTGTAAACAATGATCTTGGATACTTATCTGAGGATAGTTCTAAGCAAAGTGTTAAAATTGTGGCCTGGTTTAACCAGAATTTGAAAGTTGGGAAAATTCTAAACCTATCTATATAGTGTATGCTAGAAACAGGAACAAGGGTATGGATGGACAAGGGTTTGCTAAAGAGGCTAGGCAAGTGACTCAGGGATCCAACCAACCACTTCAACAGAAGCCAGGAATAGAGATGAAGTGATCAAAGACAGACTTGTGGAGGACTTCTTATCTGATGACTTGAAATTCCGTGAATCACACTGGACGTCTACAAAATTTTTGAGGATTTTATATCAGCAGAAACACTGCCAACTTGGATCTACAGGGGCAAAGATGAGATGGTCTGAAGGAAACCTGTCAGACTTTTGGGATTCAATAGGCAGGAAATGGGTTATCCAGAAAATAAAGCTATCCAGCTGCAAATGTGTGCTCTTTTTCAGGAAAAGGGAAGAAAAACCCAGAAACAGTTCAGAGGCCATTGAGGCTGCCATTGGCACCACGGGCCCAGAGGGCACAGGCCAAGGGAATAGGGCTGCCACCCTGGTAGACCCAAAAGACAGAGCATAGAATCATAGAGGATTATTCTTAAGCCTTAAAATCAATTGGAATTTGGACCTTTAGATTTTGGAATTGCTTGGGACCATGATGCTTTTCTTCCTTCTGATTTCTTCCTTTTAGAATTGAAACGTCTAGCATATGAACTTTCACAGGTTCACAGAAGGATAGGAATTTTGACCCAACGTGAATTATACCTGGAGTCACCCACACCTGATTTAAATGATATTTAGATGAGGTTTTGGACAGAGTCGATGCTGACAGATTAAGAATTTGGGAGATGTTGGGATGGGATGAACGCATTTTGCATGTAAAAAAGACATGAATTTTGGAGGGCTAGAGTGCAGAGTTATGGGTTGAATTGTGTCTCCTCTAAAATTCATATGATGAAGTCTTAACCCTTAGTGCCTCAGAATGTGACTTATCTAGAGACAAGGTCTTTATACAGGTGATCAAGTTAAAACAAGGTCATTAGGATGGGCCCTAACCCAATATGACAGGCATCCTTATAAAAGGGGAAAATTTGGACACAAAGACACACATAAAGGGAGAATATCATGTGGACATGAAGATGGCTATCTATAAACAAAGGAAAGAGACCTGGAACAGACCCTTCCCTCATAGACCTCCAAAGGAACCAACCTTGCCAACAGCTTGATGTCAGACTTCTAGCCTGCATTATGTGGAATGATAAATTTCTGTATTACTTTTTTCTTGTGTAAGCCACCCAATTTGGGGTACTTTGTTATGGCAGCCTTAGCAAACTAATACACAGAGGATCAATCCATGGAGGGTCAACACATATATGCATTATATTCTTATTTTATTGATTCATGTGTTTATGTATTTATTTTTCTGTATATTTGCAAAAGCAACTTGAAATTACAAAATACATCTGAAAGCATAATTATGTCATGGACAATTATACAATGTTAATCAACTTTCCATATTCTTAGGTGTATTCTATATATCAGATATTATTCTAGCTGATGGGCACATAATAGTCGACTGATCAGACAAAGTCTCCGTATGTTAAAGTGAAGGAAGATCCATGATTAGTAGAGAAATTTGATCATTTGGGTAATGATACATGCTAGAAAGAATATACATTAATTTTGTAAAGACCGGATGAGGTACCTCATTCTACAAGTGTTAGTTGTGAAAGCCCTATCTGAGAGGTTGACATTTGATTGGAGGCACCATGGAAGAGCCGTGGGAAAATCTGGAAGAAAGGGTTCCAGCCAGAAGGACAGACAGTGCAAAGGCCCTGAAATTGGAACCATCTAGACCTATTCAAGGGAAAGAGAAATGTCCAATTTGGCTACAACATGGTGATTGAGAGGGAAATCGGAGAGAAATAAGATTGGAGAAGTAGACAAAATATTATGAAGAATCTTGAGAACCACATCATGGTAAGTAACATTTGTACTCTAACCAGCAACCTCCTCATCATATTGACTTAATCCACAATGAGTTTATTTCTCCCTCACATTTCAAGTCCGACGTGAGTTGCATAACTCTTGTGGGTGAGTCTCTTCCAAGCAGTCAGTCAGTGGTCCTCACCATCTCTCCAGGTCCTCCTCAGAGTCCTTTTTGTGTGTCCCCATCCAGACAGCCAATGAGATAAGAGAGAAAATGTGGTGATTCATGCAAGATGCTTTAGAGATCAGGCCTGAAACTAGTTACATTACTGCCACCTGCATTCCACTGGCTGGAACCCAGTCATATGGCAGCAACCTAATGAAATGAAAGCCTGGAAAATATAACCTTCCTGTGTATTCTGGAAAAATTAATTGGATTTTCCAAGATGCTGAACTCCTGCTGACTGCCTCCACCCAAATTGATCCTGAGAGCAGGAGTCAACAACCTATGGCCTGCAGGCTAAATCCAGCTCAAAGACCATTGTTTTTCACCCACAACCTAAGAATGGTTTTTTTCATTTTTTTTTTTTTTTGGTGAGGAAGACCAGCCCTGAGCTAACATCCGTTGCTAATCCTCCTCTTTTTGCTGAGGAAGACTGGCCCTGGGCTAACATCCGTGCCCATCTTCCTCCACTTTTTGATATGGGACGCCGCCACGGCATGGCTGACAGGCAGTGCGTCGGCGGGCGCCCGGGATCCGAACCAGCGAACCCCGGGCTGCCAAGCGCGGACTAAACCGCTGCGCCACCGGGCCGGCCCCTCATTTTTTTTTTTTTTTTTACATTTTTTTTAAGTGTTTTGAAAACAAACAACAAATAAAAAAGGAAGAAGAAGACAATGAACCTAAAAAGGCAAGGAAGAAGGAGGAGGAGAAGGAAAACTATGTAGCAGGAACTATATGGCCCACAAAGCGTAAAATATTTGTTATCTGGCTCTTCATAGAAAAAGATCATAGATCCATGCTCTAGAGGAAGTATAGAGTGAAAATTTCCAAGTTAGTGAGTGAACTATGTAAAACCCTGTGGTGACCACAGGCTGTCTGAACGGCTGCATTTGTGTGTGTGTGTGTGTGAATTGTTGCCTTTGCCCTACGTTTTCTGTTTTGTCCTCCCACAGCCGATATGTGGGAAAAGTAACTATTGGAATTACATTCTTATTTCTCCATAATCACGGACATGCGACTAAGTGTACCTGCCTTATACTAACTACATTAATACCAGATAAACTTTCAGACAAATATATAATATGTATATATTATAATGTAACAAATGGTCTGAACAACATCATCAATAAGCTTGATATTAGGGACGTATGTAGTATTCTGAAGCTCTCAAATTCTCAAGTTCCCTTGGAATATTAACCAAAAAAGATAATTTTTCCCAATTATCTATTGCTTCCTATTAAATCATTGCAACTTCACTGTCTTAAAACAACAGTTATTTTATTGTTATCTCTCATGGTTCTAGAGGTTGACTGGGCTCAGCTAGGAGGTTCTCGCAAGGGTTATCTCCAGTAGCTGCAGTCAGATGGTACCTGAGGCTAGACCCATGTAGACGCTTCCTCACTCGCCTTTCTGGCACTTGAGCTGGGAAGACTCACAGCTGAGAGCTGCAACAACTGAGGGTCTGTGGGCATCTCTATCTCCATGTGATATCACCAGTTTGTATTTCCAGCATGGAGACTCAGAGTAGCTGGACTCCTCACCTGATAACTCAAAGTCCAAAAGCTTGTATCAAGAGAGACAGGCAGAGACAGCCAGAAGCTGTATTGACTTTTATGCCCTAACCTTAAAAGTCACAGAGCACGCACCCTCCGCCTCCTATTCTCCAAGGTTGTCACAAAGACCTCCCTAGGTACACTTATGAAAGTGATACCGGACTGGGCGCGACCAGGGTCCTGGGTGAGACCCAGCCCTTAGTGTGGGTTCTTGACCTGTCACAGGAAAGAATTCAAGAGCAGGTCAGGAGAGATTATGCAAGTTTATTGCAAGGCAAAAGCCAGGCTGATTAGACAGAAACTGAGACAGGAAAGCAGGCCGGGTGATGGGGTGGAAACTGACTGACCAGCCCCAAGTGGGGGTCTGGGGTGCTGATTTATAGTGGTTGAAGTGGGCAGCTGGGGATTGGTCAGTTTCTGGGCCAGGCAGCCGTATCCTGCACACGAGGTGACAAGTTCATGATCAGACCCCTTATCGGCTAGGCAAGGGGAGGGAGATGTTTAGGCAAAGGGAAGAGGATGTTTAGGCAAGGGGAGTGGGACGTTCATGGAGTGTGGAGTTCCTGGAACTTGTGAGTCTCGGGCGATGGTTAATCCCAGATGCTGAGTGACAGCCACGTCCTGCTGCTGCTCGAGAGACAGTTTTCAGCTCTGCCTTTTCCCTGTCTCAAAAGGAGAATCAAAGAATGTGTAAGCATGTTTTAAAACCACCACAATATTCAAAGTCTCACTAAATTTCAATGAATGGGTACATACAAACTGATGTCTGAGCATCAGTGATAATTTATTGTTAGAAAAAAATATGTATTCACTCACAACATCAACAGATTAAAAAAGAATGACTATAATTTCTTCTCTAATTATGCACACCAAAAGTATGTGATAAAATTCATTCATTACTGGTGAAAAAGAAAAATCCCGTGGTAAAGTAAGAACAGAACTTTCTTAATCTGATAAAGATGATCTATTAACAAAAAAGAAAGAAAATAAATATCTAGAGGAAGTATAATCTTAAACAGGAAAGGGTTAGAAGCATTGCCTCTAAAATTGGAAATGAGACAAGGGTGCCCAGTATGACATTTCTATTTAGCACTGTATCAGCAATTAAATTAAAGAGAAATAATTTTAGATGTATGAGGTTGGAAAAGACATAAAACCATCATTATTTGTAGAAGATATGATCATTTGCATAGAGATTCTAAAGGATAATCAGGACAAATTATTAAGAGTAATAGGAAATTTGGATAAGGTGGCTGGGCATAATTTTAATATAACAAAAGTGGTTGAATTTCTATCAAAGTGCAAAAATCAACTACAAAATACAATTGGTTTTATCAGAAAATATCAAGTGCATATGAAACCAGCAAACAGTTAGCCATTGATGATTAAGCAACTAGTAACTAGTGGGATCGGAATTGGCCACCTCAAAATATGTCTCTGCCTAAAAGACACTTTGACCCCCACCCCTACTATCTGACCAAAAGAGTTTAGGATGGAAGGCCTGCCCCCAGAAAAGGCCATTACCATAGACATCTCTGGGTATCAGGGAGGGTGCTTGCTAAGCCCGTTCTTAGTTCTGGTTACCCTTTGTAAGACACATTTATATTTGTAAAGGAAATCTCCATTTGTAAATGTAGGGGGGGGGTGGCCTTATCTAGAAACTTATCAGAATGGAAGTTGAGGACTTAAATAAACTTACCCATTGTTAATTGTGCTGTTCAGGCAATATATTATCTGACTCCCAAGAGGTTCCTATAGATAACATCTCCCTGGAGCCTGCATCACCATGGTAATGGGTGTTTGAGTTTTTTTTTTTTTTTCAGGAATTGAGACCCCATGCCCACTTCAAGCCAGAGGAGACCACCAAGCCATCAACTGGGCCGATGCAGACGTATGTCCGATAAGCAAGCTTTTTGACATCAAGAGGTTAAAACTCCACACTCAGGGCATGCTAATGCTGCCCTTCTGTGAACAGGCGTCCTACGAAGAGGCATGAAGCCTGACTACGCTTGTGCAGATCATCAATTACCTCACCTCTCCTCACCTCCAATCATTTTGGACTACCTTGTCCCCTACCGCAAAAATATCCTTAAGTCCCTATTTTTGGGGAAGCGGATTCGAGATTCATTCTCTAGTTTCCTCACTTGTGATTATTAAATCCTCTCTCTGCTGCAATCTCGTCATCTTGATGTTTGGCCTTCTGGGTGGTGGGCAAAAGTGGACCTGGTGTGGTAACATGTATTAAGTATCAGAGAATATCAAGTGCTTAAGAGCAAATCTAACAAAAATGTGCAAAACCTCCACAGGTAAGACTATAAAAATTTAGTAGATGTTGCAAAAGACCTAAATAAATGAGAAAATAATACTATGTATATAGACAGGAAAAAAATATCATAAAGATGTCTGTTTACAAAATTAATCCCACAAATTCAATAATTCCAATTAAAATATCGATATGGTTTTATGATGTTACTTGATGACTCCAAAATGTAAATGGAGAAATAAAATTACAATAATAGCAGGATTCTTCTAAAGAGGGCGTGGAACTGGTCAGCATCTAATAAGGCTTTGCTACACCTTGGTAAGAGTTTGGATTAGTTTGTAATTATTTGTAGTTATTTTCCGATAAGAAGGCATTGATGGGTTTTAAGGAGCCATCTGCTCATTCTGGCTGTTTTGTGGAGGAGGCAAGAATGGCGAACAAGGAACCCGCTGAAGTTCCTAGAAATAGATGATGGTGAATTGCAGAGGCAGTGGGGAGAACCGGTCAGATCTGACATATGACTTGCAAGTGGAGCTGACAGGATTTACTGATGGATTGTATGTGGGATATGAAGGAAATAGAAGAAACAAGAATAAATTGTGAGTTTTGGCTCTGAGAAACTGGGTGAGTAATGATGCCATTTTTTGAAACAGAGAAGGCTTTGAGGGAGATGGAATTTGGGGAAGGATGAATAGTTCTGTTTTGGCCATATTGAGATTCTTAGTAGAGAAGATAGTAGGCAGTTGGATATATGAGTCTGGAACTTAGGGAAGAAGTAGGGCATAAAGATTTAAATTTGAGAGTCAACAGAAAATAGATGATATTTAAAGAAATACAACTAGATGAGATTTCCCAGAGGGAGTAGGAAGAGAGAATGGTAAGACTGTAGTCAGAGCCTGAGGGGACCCCATAATTTAAAAGTCTGATAGTCATCATCAGCCTTTTCCAGGAGAGGCCCACATTTCCATCTCTTTGTTTACCATCAAGATAGGAGGAGTTGCCAATTGTATTAATGAAAACCTAGGACACACCTGAGCCCAGTTTATAAACTAGCTATCTTAGTGCTACACAGGCAAGAGGTGAGATTCTTGTCCCTCTCTCTTGCACTGCCTGCTACCTCGTAAAGCGTGTGTATCTGGCAGAGTTTGTATCCAGAAAACCTGGGAGAAGGAAAAAAGATAACTGATTATTAAAAATCCAACACTTAATGCCTAACGACCAACATCGTTTAATTCCATCAGGAGAATATTACCATTAGTAAAGTCCAATCTGTGAAGTTTTGATAGGAATATGATTTTTCTTTCAGTTGCTTCAAAAGATTCTCTTAAAAATTGAGTCTTCATCCAACTAACTTTCTCCCTTGGAGAATGATGATCAGAAAAGCCCAGATCCATTCTCAGTTTAATTTACAATTTTGTTATACTTAACACAGTTTTAAATGGGATGATTTGTGCTCTCAATTAACTGTGTCTAAAATATTCTTCTGTCGCCAAAATGATTCCTAGAATATTTTATTTTAGTTTAATATACTTTTTAGCAGGATCCAAATCACAGAATGTTAAATGTGTAAACTTTGCAGAAAATGAATTAACATCATTAAAATAGAATATGTATACACTTCAATTGCGTTATCTTATTTCTTTTAAATATGTTTTGAGAGAGAATTAGGTTTAAATTTTACCATGACCCCTGACTTCTCTCCACCTTTGCTCCAGGCATCCTCACGTATAACCAGATCTGTCCTCAAATCATCTGAAGACTATAGATAACAAAGCTACTTGTTTTCCTGAGTGTTCTTTAAATTACTCAGAATTCTGATGCAGATTTTTATCTGTTTCTCACATCACTAGTTCTGTGCCCTAAGTCCCTTTATTTCTGAGAGTATCAGGTTTCCATCTACCTACCTTTGGAAATGACAGTGTCTCTTTCAATTGTGTCTTTGTTAAACAGGAGGGTTTTGGAATGGTGGGAAGTCACCCTCCCCCTCCACACACACACACAAACACTGTAAGATTGGATTGTTATAAAATTTCTTTATAAATAATCCAGAAATTTAGGGGACGTTTGGGATCTCCTAGTTTAGGAGCAATCAATCCCAAGTACCTAATATTGGTTTCCTTGATTTCCACTTTCTCAGCAAGACGGCTCCCAATGACCCTGATAACAGGATGCCGCTGTAACTGATGTTCCATTTCTTGTCATGCCATACTCCTTTTCCACTTGGACTTTTATCATCACCCAGGAAGCAATTATACAAGAGGCTATTCCTACTGTAGAACATATTTAGAGTTCCTCTTAGTTATCAAACCACATTCAGCATCAGTTAAGCTACGTCTTGTGGGAGGAAAGGCAAACCAGTATCCAGGTGTCCCTCAGATGTAACTCTATTTTGAAACTTATGGTGAGCCAGAAAGCCCATTTCCTGGAAGAAAATTTTAGGTTATAAAGTGTATTTTTGACACTTATTTAGTCCTTCAACAATATGGTCTTGTAGTTCAGGGAAGTTGGTTCAATGCTTTGGGTCAATGAATGCTGTGGATAATGAAGAGTATGGGGGGAGTACATAGAGATTAATCTGCAGTGAGATTGTTGAGATGGTTTCCTAATAATTATAATTCTTGCTGGAAATTATTGTTAGATTCCATAATAATTTGCAGCTAAGTTTAAATACACTTATTCCTACCATCTGCAACCTAAAACCTCCAGTTCTGATTGTAGGGGAGCAGAATTTGCTACCCCAAAATGTGTCTCTTTGGCTTGATTATTTTTAAGAACAAAAGACTCAGGAAGAAATGTTGACCTTCCCCCTAACTACTTAAAAGATTTATGATAGAAGGCCTGTTCCAGGAAGGAGCTATCACCATAGATAACTATGATATAATATGAACTAGGTGTGGTAGACAGGGAGGAACCTAGCAAGGCCCATTTGATCAAAGTCCTCTCCTTGTCCCATTGTCTCTGCAAGGCATAATAAACATTTGTTTACCAAATATTTGCTTTTCTATTTCCATGTGAATTGCCTTCCTCTCCTTTGAAGTCCTGAACCACTATGCTTTGCCTTTAGCTGGAGGTGGTTTTCAAGGTGGTAGCTTTGGCTGTTTTGGCAAGTTACTCAGTTTTCCTGGATTTCTCCCATGTATACATGTTGTGAAACTTTGAGTTTCTCCTGTTATTCTGTCTCATGTCAATTTAATTCTTAGACGAGCTGGAAGAACCTAGAAGCGTAGAGGAATATTTCTTCCTCCCCTACCTGGGAAAGTAGCTAAGTCTTGAAATTTGTTCTTTATGGCACATGCTCTATACTTAGTGAAAAATACAAAACAATGTTCATAGTTATGCTTGTAGCAGTAAGCTAGTGCCACTCTAAGCTTCATGCTTACTGTGAATAAGTAAATGTCTAAATAAATAATTGACTGATTTAAACACAAATATCAATGTTCACATACATATCTAATTAGTATGGTTAATTACACTAAAGACTTTCCACAGTTTATCACAGTTAGAGTTCCAAAAAATGAAGTCATTTAATTGGTACATGTTCTTTATTTTTCTTTAAAAAATAAGCTTATAAAGACTTAAAAGAAAAAGGAAGTGAAAAGAGAAAATCACTTTATTTTTCAAGGGGTGGGAAGTGTTTAGGAATTTCATGATATATTCTAAAGAGAGACACTAGTGTGAATAAATCCATTAGTTGTGTGCATTTATTACTTTTATTATAAAACTTAATAATCTTCTAAAATCATTATTTTTCTGATCATGGGGTGGAAAATGTTCTAAGATTTCAGGATATACCCTCAGGAGTGACATTGGCATGAATAGAACTAGTATTTGTGTTTTGGGTATTTTTTTAATAAAAACTTTAATGTTATGCTAAAACAAAGTATATTTAGTATAAAATTATTCAACAGAAAAAAAATAGAAAGCAGAAATGAAAGTAGTACAGCTAAATCCCCCAGGGAAAAGACTATACATAAATTAGTACATTTCCAGAAGTCTTCATTCATCCCTCTGTGTTGGTCTCTGTCTCTTCCTGTTGTTTTGTCTTTTCTGATGCTCTGCATATCCCCTCTGATGCCCGTCTGTCTGTCCCTCTGCATATGTCTTATCTACCTAACTGCTTCTCTTTTATTGCCCCACCTCTCTTGCTTCCTTAGATGTGTGTATGTTTGTGTGCGCACATATAAATACAGTTATATCATATATATTTTAGTTACTTTCATTTTTCATTTAACAGGATTTCAATAATATTTAAAATATTATTTATATACAAATCATCATTAGAAATTGAACTAATGGAAGCTACTTTAGAAACATATATACTTATCACAACATGTTATACACATATAGGAAGTTGAGAATATATGTGCATACCACACAGCTTTATCAAATGCAAACATTTTCCATAATTCCTTCAGACATTGTAAGTAATCAAAAAAAGTTGTAGTTGATAGTTTCTGAATATCCCAACGTGATGTGCATAACATTGCATTTCATTGTAGTTTTAACAAGCATTTCCCTGATCATTAGTGGAATGGAACATCTTCTAACATATGCTATTATTCAGTTTTCATCCTCCATGGATTGCCTGTTTATGTTGTGGAAGTTAAATAATTATTGGTCCCATATAAATTAAATTCATCCTTAATTAAAATTAATTTACGATCTTAGGCCAAAGACTTCAAAAGCTTTGAGAGAAAGAGAAACGTTGGGCTGCTGACACTATCGCTTGAGAATTCAAAATACAGGATTCGCTTTTCACAATGTGTTATACAGATGAGAAGAAGGCTTAAGGAATATTTATTAGTTAAAGGGACACAGGCATTGAAAAGAACATAGTCATTAGACGGGTTGTGTTAGAAGATGTTTCCTTTTCAGATTTATGCATATTCTAGATCTTATAAAATATTCTTAGCTGTTTTCTTTTTTCTTTTCTTTTCTTTCTCTCTCTCTCTTTTTTTTTTTTTTTGGCAAGAAATTTTGTTGTGACCTGCTGATTTCCAAAACCAGAACAAACAAAACAGAAAAAGACAGTAGTTTATTGTTTTATAGGTCCTAAACTCAGAACTGTTTGTTGTGGTTAATTATATTTACTCACTAATGTTTATTATAGGTAGTTCAATTTACTTACCAAACAGGATCTGTCCATATTTAACCCAATGATTACATTCCACCAGTCTGTTATAATTAACTCACTGATTATAAAAGACTAGTCATATCACTTTGGTATTACAGTGCTAATCTTTTTTCAGCTCAAGTATTTTTTTCCTGTCTTTGACTTATCTTTTCCTGTACATGACTTACGTGTTTTGACTTCGATCATAGGGTCTTTCCTTGAATGGAAGATTTTCATTTCAATGAAGTTTAACTTATCATATCTATTTACATTTTGTTTGGTGTTTGTGTGAGTGAGTGTGCGTTTTGACTTCGATCATAGGGTCTTTCCTTGAATGGAAGATTTTCATTTCAATGAAGTTTAACTTATCATATCTATTTACATTTTGTTTGGTGTTTGTGTGAGTGAGTGTGCGTATGTGTGTGTAAGAACTTTCTTTGATACCATTTGGCATACAAATATTCTCTCATATTTATGTCTAATGATTTTTTAAGGATTTGATTTTCAAAGGTAGTTGTTGAATCCACTATGAAATGGTTTTGGGTGACGGATGGGGTAAGAATCTAATATTATTTTTTTATTCCATACAGATAGTCAGTTTCTCCCTGTGCCACTTATTGAATAATCCATCTTTCCCCACAGACTTTAATACCAACTTGTTAGATATTGATTTCTCATACTTGCATGGTCCTTCTCTAGACTCCACTGTTGTAGACTTCTGGACCCTACTTTTGTGCAATTTTTTTTATCTTTGTACAAAAACTATACCATGGCTTTATAATAAATCTTGGCACAACATTGGACAATAACTCACAGCACCCATTTTTCTTAAAATTTTATATCAGTATTATTGGCCCACTTCTGTCCCCTGTACACTTTAGTTACAACCTGTCATCTTCAGGAAAAACCCTGTTGAGATTTTGGTTGAAATTATATACAATTATTAGATTAATTTGGGGGAGAATTTCCATTACAATAGTGAATTCTCCCACCAATGAACTTGCTGTTTATGCATTTAGTTAGTTCTTTAATGACTTTTAATAATATTTTATAAATTTCTCAGTAAAATCTTGCCCAAGTTTATATTTACCAATATTTTTTAGCTTTCTGTTACCAAAGAAAAAATGTTTTCATCTATATTTTGTAATTGGTTAGCTATTAGTATATAGTAATGCAATTAATTTTTGAATGCTGATTTTATATACAATGACTGATTTACTTTAATCTGTAGTAATATTTTTTATGCAGATTCTCTTGATTTCTATTTAGAAACTATATAATTGCAAATAATGGTTTTTTTTCTCTTTTCTTCTCCTTTCTTTTTCCTTTTAATTTACTTTATATCATTTTATGTCTTTTTGTTGGTCTCCTGTACAAAGTTCAATGAAAATTTTGTTCTTGACTTAATGAATACATTTCTAAAGTTTTACCTTACATGTAAACTTTGTTGTAGGTTTTTATATTTTTAACATGTTAGGGAAGTACACATCTCTTCCCAGTTTGCTAAGATTTGACATGAATGATGTTGAATTTTATTGAATACCATTTTTGTTGTGTCTTTTGAAATGATCTATTGCATTTACGTTATTCGCTTTTTCCTTCTTCATCTTCTCAGAGATTCCCTAATTTCAGCTTCATTGTTCTCATGTCTTTACATTTTAACTTTGTCTTTGTATCTAGTTTTATTACTATGCTTTTTGATGCATACCAAATTGTATTCATCCTCCTCCTACTCAGAGTGTAGTTTTATTTCAATCATGCATGCTTTTCTTCATTTCTGAAAAAAATAATCAACTTTTCAAATATCACATCTTTTAATTTCCTCTATTCTCTTCTAGAATAATAGGATTCTTTAGGAACTTGTCAACCCCTCTTCCATGTGTCCTTAATTTCAATTCTGCATAGTGGGCTATTTCTACTTTCTTTTCGGTTCATTAGTTTTATCCTTAACCATGTGCTACGTTGACATTGTTTTTGTCTTTTATTTCAATTACTCTTTTTGGCATTTATAGGCTTTTATGACAGTCTTTTTCATACCCTCCTATTCTTGTTCTTTTGTAATTTCTAGTTCTGTTTCTTTAATCAATGTTGCCTCTTTATTTCTCTGAAGATCTTGAATTTCATTGATTTTAAATTATTTTATATTGTTCTATTACTTTCAATTTTTTGAAGGATTTGTTTTGTCTGCTGACTTACTTAATAGTTGTGATTCTTTATATTGTTATGCTTTGATTTTTTTTTCTTTTTTGCAGGCTTATTTTGACTGAGACTCAATTTCTGTCTCTCTCTTTCTCTCCCTCCTCATTGTCCCCTGGGGGTTTGTCTAGGCCTCTCCCGTCTCTCCCTGCAGTCCTCTAAGGCAGTCCTGCTCTTTAGGACACAGTCCTGGAGTTCCCGCCCTCTTTGACAATGGGGATGTGACATTCCCTCACTCTGCCAGTTGTGGGTTGACTCAGCTCCTGGCTGTCAAGTTGCTTATGCTTCCTCCATCCTCTCTATCACATACGCCAAAGCTACAGCAAATCTCAGCAGCATCTGTTCAGGGTCAGAGATGTGCCATTCCAGCCTCTGCTCTCATAAGTCTAACTTCAACCTCAGCCACGCGTGGGTCACTTTATCCCCCACTGCCTGACAGGAGCCAACAGTCTCTGCCACGAATGCTCCTGAACCACAAGCCCCGCAGGATGGCAGCTTCGGCTCTGCCTACCTTCTTGCCTTTCTTTTCTAGTTGACTCTGTGGAAACGCTCATTTTGTTTCTCAATGCTGCAATGTCTTTTCAGACTTCTATACACTTCATATGTAGTTGCTATGATGTGTTTAGTGCAGGGCAGAGTGTGGGAAGCACAAAAGCTGAGTTTATGATCTTTTCTTGACCAAATGTGTAAATGTTCTTTGAATATACTAGCCATGTCGTTGATTCCATTATTTTTTCTCTTGAGTTCATTTTATTGTTTAGTTTGAAGTATTTGAAGGGGTACTTTCTACATTAAAAATAGTAAAACTTACTTTGTCATATGTTTTATTTTTCTGTCTCATTTTATATAAAGACATATGGCTCATTTTTTTTAATGATTTTAATGTTGCCAGATTCTACAACGTTTACCTTTATGGTTTCTTGGTTTCATGATGTGCATACAAAAACTTATCATTAGCGGAAAAAAATCATCTAAAAAAATCATCTTTTTTTTTTTGTGAGGAAGACTGGCCCTGGGCTAACATCTGTGCCCATCTTCCTCTACTTTATATGGGACGCCGCCACGGCATGGCTGACAAGCAGCGTGTCAGCGGGCGCCCGGGATCCGAACCGGCGAACCCCGGGCTGCCAAGCGCGGACGAAACCGCTATGCCACCGGGCGGCCCCTAAAAAAAATCATCTTTTTACAGTTTGTTTGTTTAAATATCTGTTGCCCCTGAAATTTATTTTGATGATGGAGTAACATGGGGCTCCAACTGTCCCCTCAAGGACTTATGGGTATACCAACATTATGGTATATAATGGATATGGTACCATATGGATACAGTATACAATTGATTATGAATGATCCATATTTCCCCTCATTTAAATTGTCATTTTCTCACATACTAGGTTCACAAATATACTGGTTGTGTTTCAGCCTTTATTATCTTCTGTTGATCTGTCTATTTGTGCCATTACCATGCAATTTTAATAGATACATTATGATATATTTCAGTATTTAGAAGAGTTAGTGCTCTCTTGTTATTTTCGTCATCATTTTTTTTGACTAGTTCCATGGTTTTGTTCTTTTAGATTAAATTTTTAGATTTATATTAATATTTTTCATGTTTTCCCTCCAAATATTTTTGGGAAATTCATGGGAATCTCATTACATTTGCCTGTCAATGTATGAACTTAAGTTGAGTATTCTTATAAATAAAGATTATGTATTCAAATTGTCCTTTGTGTCTCTCATTTCATAAGTGCCCTAGACGATTCTTGGTAAGGTAAGCATTAATTATTTAACAATCTCTATCATTATAAGGGTTTTATTTCATATTTTAAATTTTTAACCAATTATCATTTGTGTATAAGAAAACCACTGATTTTTGTCACTCATTTTATAGTCCAACAACATCAATTCATTCTCTTGTTATTTAAACTTTTTGTCATTTGCTACACATGGTTTCCCCACAGTCATTTATATAATTTCAAAATGGTTACAAACGTACATACTGTTTTCCAAATCATACCACTCTTAGTTCATTCTCTTTCCTAATTTTATTGTCTAGTACTTTGAAAACAGTACTACATGGTGATGGTTATCATGAACAAACATATCTTTATTTAGACTGTAATAGAAAAGTTTTAATATTTCATGGTTAAACATTAGGTAGACTATTGACCTTTGAAATTTATTAAGTGCCTTCTTAATGCCTGTTGAGATGACTATATTATAAATTGTACTAATATCACATCATTCTTACAGTTTTTAATTGAACCTCAATTGGTTATGGTGCATTACTCTATTACTAGATTACTGGATTCAATACTCTAGCAAGTTACTTTTCGTTTGATATTCAAAAATGAGATTGGCCTGTGGTTCTCTGCTTTTGTGTTATTTTTGGCATGGGTTGGTGTTTTGGAGAATATACTTTTTAAAATATCTTTTCTGCTGCCTTATTCAGACATTGACTTTAGTTTTGAAAATGGCTTTATTTAGAATGGAGAGATATTCAACAGAGACCCATAGATTTGATTTCACAGTTATTCATGCAATAATTCCCAGTAATGTAGGATACGAGGAAAAAGGAAATTGCTGTATAGGAAAATTTTATTTACTCAATTATTTAATCAACAAACACTTATTAAGAATTTTCCATGTGCCAAGCACTGTTCTAGGATCCGAAAATAGAATAAAGTAGTCTCTTTAGACAGGGAAAGTTTCTGCTTTCATGAAGCTTACGGTCTACGCAGGGACAAAGACAGTTAACAGGTGAAGTCATATCACTATTTTAGAGTGATTATATTTCTGTATAAGCTGTTAAGATAGAAAACATGCCAGGCAAAGTGAGTGAACATGAAAGATGGAGGAGACATCCATCCAAGATTGGGAGAGGCCCTCAGAGATGACATTAGAGCTAATATATACAAGACACAAAGCTAAATTACTCAAATGGTATTTTTACGAATATAAAAAGGACAAAGAGGACAGTTAAAATTATCTCTCCTTACAGTCTTTTGGCATGCACAATAAATTGTAAGTTCCTTTGGTGATAAATACAGAAAAAAGGAAGAAGAAAAGACTACTTTCATGTATAGGACACAAAGAAATGAATGCTTCTGGTGCTTATACCAGAATCTGTGCACACAAAGAGCACAATTCTTCAGTGATTCCCTTGGCGAAGTTTATACATATTTCAAGAATGCAGCTATGACTCAATATATTTAGGGACTTACCACTGGATATTACTCCCACAAACAGTTTATGAGACACAAGAAATTCTGTCTCACTATTTTGTATTCACACTGGATTGGAACCACACATTAGCTTGACAACAAACCCAATTCACCAACCTTGGCTCTGAATGACTAATTTTAGATGTTCACAGGAGTAAGTGGTGTTGTGCCTGTACAATAGTAGTTTACATAATTGTTCAGGAGCCATTGGATGAAACAGGACACTCTACTTTTCCCACTGCTAGTACCAAAAGAACGATTTTCAAAAACATCTAGGAATACACCAGTGAAGTCCGTTCTCCAAAAACAATATATAATACTAATAATAATTCTAGATTTCAGGCTCTTCAAGAGAAGGGCTTGAGCTTTCTTATTCATTTTTTAACCCTTTCTAATGCCTAGAAAATGCCTCGTATATTGTTTGATTCTCAGTTAATGTGTGTTCACTGAATGAAATATTTTTAATTCAATGTTTAATGACAACCAAAGGATTTGTTGAGGAGTTACTGCACCCTGCTGAGTAAACTATGTTTAGTTTACTGCACAGTAATCTAATGAATAAATATTTAATCAAATTACAAATAAAGCAAGATAGGACTACAAGGAAGGAGTTATGCTTGTTAACGATGTGCATTTTGTAACTAGAATAATATCGATACATTCCTTTGCTAGGAGATGCATTGTAAGTGAGTCAACAGATACCTAAAGAACATTTGTCGCCCTGTTATAGGATTTCTGGATAAAGCAATGAATACAAGACTCCCTGTCCTCAAGGAACTTCCTTATATTCTGGTGGCATTACTGTTTTCCCTCTTGTTCATTCTCTACGTTTACTTCTTTTTCTTTTTTTTCCAACCTCATTCTGTTTCTCTGCCTGATGTTATTGCTTACGTTTTCAGAAATGGATGGGATGCTTCCAGGAATCTGAGTTGAAGCAAACTAAATGTCTAAATAAATGCAGAGGTCTCATTTTCTTTGCCAGCTACTGCTCAGAGTCCAGTCTTGAAGGGAGAGAGATATTTTCAACAGAGCACACGGCGTTTCCAACCGTTTTCCTCTTGCCTCAGCCATTATCATTCTTCTGTGATGCTGCAGATTCTGCGGACACAGGAAATGCTATTAAATGGACAATTTATGCAAATCCTCAGAGTAAAATGAGCTTTGCATATGCCATCTGTCAAAAAGTTCTGATGGGATACATTCTGACAACCTTTCTGCCTGAGTCGGGTGAGCGGAAAGAGACAACAGAGCTGAGAATTATCTTCTGAGCAAAGGTCACGTGGAAGCCATGACTCCATTAGTCCACGACTTTCCCTCCTTTGTGGTTTCCTGGGGCCTGCTCTCACATTCCTATTCAGTTGTAGGAGTCATCATTAAGAGGTACCCTCTTGTGACAGTTAGCTGCTTCACTGTGATATTTTTAATTTCTTCCGGTCTACCACACATGGCTTTTAGAAATACTAAATCCTTAGTCTGATAATAAATTTTTGTGGGTGATGAGAATATTAAGGACAGTTCACCAGTCCTTAAACTAGCTTCCCAAATTCATCTGATTATTTTGAGCAATAGCATCATCCATCACCCAAACATCTTTCTATTCATTTATGTGTTCTTTCTTTAAACAAAATTTTGAGTGCCTATCATGTACTGGATATGCTGTTGATAGTTCAAAGATCCCTATGAATCAATTATTCATTAATTTGTTTTAAGGATTACTGAAGGGAACAATCCAAATTTGTATGTATACCTTTATGTACCTCTTAAACAAAGGATATCTCTCCACTCTACCATCCTTATTCATATATTGTACTCTTCCACAATCCATTTCTTTTATTTGTTCTGAACTTGGAATGTTTCAAAATGTGTTTGCACATTTATACTGGGCATTTGCATATGAAGGCAATTTCTTTCAAATTATCACTCACCATTACAGAAAACTACAGCTCAAGACACCTTCACATAGAGAGTATTTGGAAAATACATCTGTTTTGAGTCTCTTAGAACTGTGTTAGATGTTGCAAGAGTGGCTTCCTTGGATTTATTTGTTAGAGTTAACTTGGTATAGTGAATAGAACACTGGGCTGAGTAGAAAATGTGTGATAATTTGATTTTCAGCCATCTAGGAGTTGTCCATTAGTTTGCAAGCATCCTGAGGGAAGAGAAACTGCCTTATTAAAAGATATATATCCCCAGGACATTAGTGCTCATAAACATTGGTTGAATTGAATTATATTGAGAAGATGGCTACAAATTCTCCAGGTGTATCTCACTCACTGTCTACAAAATCAGAGAGCCGTCCTTGATGACCAGAAATATATTATTGTGTTGCCCTCCTGCCCAAATTTGCCCCTGGTCTCCTAAACCCAGAACTTAAGTTAAATTGATTCTGAAAATAATTATAAGCAACCATTCATCTGCTTCCTAAACTAATGCATAACATATAATTATGTGTAGGAAATTTAATAAACACAATTGCATTCTGTTCACGCTCGAGTTTTCAGTATTTCATTCCTCCCAATTTTATTTGAATTGCCTTGCCCACGCTCTTTCTTCAATGTTTTAGAGAAAACAAAGACAATCAAAACTTAATTTGGGGTTTTAAAGGTAAAATTGTTCTCATACCCAAGAGTCTAAGCCCAAAGCAGATATAAGTCATTTCAGGCTTGGAGAGCACGGGCTTACTCTGATTTACTGATTTTTTTTTCCCCTTGATTCCCTTATAACCTTTTGGCGAGATTATACAAGTTCTTTCATATGATAAGTCGTATTCAGGGAAAAGTCCTCTGTTTATGCAAACAATCTTTCCCAGACAAAATTATTTCCTCCCATTGCCTAGAATGCTCACAAAAAAGGAGCCTGATTTTAGAAGCCCACATATTAAACTTCTTGGGCTTATGTGTAAATTGGAATTTGAAAAAAATGTGAAGCATGATAACGAGCTTTTTCATACTAACACAAGAAATTTAGAAAAAAGAAAGAAATCTCAACTTCAACATGTTAACAAGCTCATAACTGTTTGGGTTGAATTCAACGTCAGGTTAATTGCACTTTGGAACGCTCATCTACTTGTGAGAGATGCAAATGAGACTTTTGTATTGTTCTGAGTTTTGTACCTGGGGAGTGTTCTGTTGGGATGAAAGAATCTTCAATTTGATTTTAAAGTTTTTGGAACTGCTCTGAAGCATCAGAATTGTTAGGTTTCTGTGTACGCTGCTCCACATGCAGAGGCAGGAAACAGCATGAAATGATTGCTTAATACTCTAATGTCTTTAAATTACAGTCTTTATAAAGCTGCTTCATTGAACTGGTAGATTTTTTTCATCATTTTATTAGACAAATTGGTTGACATTGAGAACGTATAGTATATTAAGTGCACAGCGCTAAAATACTCAACTAGAGTTTGTACAATGATTATGAATATCCCAGTATCTAATTTAAACTGTTTTCATTATAAATAAATCATTGAAATACCCAAACAACTCTTGTTTATTATTCAAGTTGTTATTTTTCTGTGCACTTGACACATTATTTATTCATTTAATAACAGGAACTTCTAAGCCCATGCATGTTTTTATGAACAATCATAAAATGTTGCTTTTGTGATACACAGAGCCAAAAATGTATTTCAAGGTTACTGCCTCTCAACAGCTAGTAGATCTTAATTACTAGTTGTGTGAAACAATGTCTTAGATATTGCAAGTTTTTTTTTTTCAAAATTACTTTATATGCATTTAGATTTCTAGCCAAGTGTTCTTATAGAAAGATGTAAATTAGTTTTTATGAGCATTTTAGGGGAAGAAACTGATCCATCTTTGCAGAAGGTCTCTATGATGAATAAAACCTCGATGTGAGGAGGGTGTGCTACGGCAATTTGTGTTTATTACACACAAATTATTCCTTTGAATATGTATTTAGTTTTAATCATCAAATATGGACTAATTATCCACTAATGGCCAAGCACTGTTGTGGTCACATACATAATCACATTCAAATCTCAAAACAACCCTGTGAGAAAGATGCTATTATTTTTGTTACTGCACAAAATTGGGGTTCTCTTGTCCGATGTGCGTAAAGAAAGCCAATTATTATGGCATCAGCTTTTGGGAAAAGAAATGTAGCTTTATTTTTGTGAGATCAGTCTGCAAGGAAATAGAGGGCATGTGCCCTTAGACCTGTCTCCCTGATCCAGGGGTTGAGGCACAATCTATGAGATGGAGGGCAGGGCGGTCTGAAGTGTGGGAATAGATGGTTGGGGGTAAGGAGAGGTTAAGTAATTGATGATCTGCGCAAGTGCGGTCAAGCTTCATGCCTCTTCATAGGATGCATGCTCACAAAATGGTGGCATTATCACGTTCTGAGGGTGGAGACATTAGCTTCTTGACATCAAAAAGGTCACTTATTGGGCATTTGCATAGGCCCAGTTTATGGGGTCAGTGGTCTTAACTGGCCTGAACTGGACAAGGGATCTCAGTTCCTGAAAAACTACTCTTAATTACTCTGTTGATAAGATAGGGTCAGTTGAACTGGTCCTAGAGGGCCCACGGTTACATTTTCAACTTGGGACACACAATTTATCATTAAAAGGAGCATTTGCTTTGAGGTCAAATACACACAATTTTATACCAGTCTTGTCATTATACTCCATATAACTTTGGAAATGGAAGTTAACTTCACACCATTGCAGATTCTTATGTGTAAGGGAATGAGAATGCTACCATTCAGGATGTTTCAAGGATAATTTTAAATAAAATGGTCTAACAATTGTAGAGCACTTTGGAGAATTTGTCAAATGTAGGAGGTTATCAACAAATGCTAATTTTCTCTCCTCCTTCTCGCCACACAGAGCAAAGATTCTAAACCAGATTGTGACTTGCCCCAAATCACACAATGCATGAGTGGTAAATCTCCAACTACAACGTTTCATTCTACACTCAGTGCTCTGTTCACTGAAATCAACTGACAACCTAATTTAAGATCACTTGGTCGTTTATTTCAACATTTTGAATTTAAATATCCTGTATCTCTTCTTTATCCTTCATTGAGATGACGGCAATGCCAATGAAATGATAACTTTCAGTAGAAACACACCTCTTAGGAAACAGGGGAAACTTCTATCAACCTCCCTATCTATCTAGTCTATCAGTAGGAAATAGTGTTGAAATAAAATAATCCCACTCCTTAATAGTGCACAATGTTTTGCAATATTGATACCATAATTCCTTCAAATCAATGAACTTCTTAACACCATAGAGTTTACATTCTCATTGGGAAGATAGTTTGTAATCAAACAATAACACGCTTAGAAATAATATCACAAAGTCACATAGGATAAGTTCCACAAGTGGAAATATGGCGAGCTATGCATGTGAATATTTTGAGGACCTGATCTGGACTGAGGATCAGGGAAGACTTCTTCTGAAAGAGAATTTTGAAGTGGTTTCTGAAAGACAAGTAAGAATTAAGGAGATAAATGGGTTAGGCAATCGGGGGAAAATGGGACAGTGGTGAAGCAGGTATGAAGACCTGCAAGCATGATGAAGTATAATTTGTTGGGAAAAAAATAAAAAGGGAACTGAAAGAAGGCTGACGTGGTTGGAGTCGAAAGAGCAAGAGTGGGTAGGTAGATGTGTGATGAGGCTAGGAAGAGAAGGACCACCTCTCACAGAGCCTTACAGGATTTCACTCTTTATCCTAACAGTATTTATATCACCAGATAAAGAATTTTAACCAAGAAGGTGACTTAACCAGATTTTTAAATTTTGTTTTTTGCATTTGTTCTGGCTATTGTGTGGAGAAGAGTTCAAGAGGTGGATATAAGAAAGCCAGTTTGGGGGTTAGAGGTGGGCGAGGCGCTGGAAGATGGTAGCTCGGGATACATGGTGAAAGTGTTTGCTCATGGAGAGAAGTGAGCAGATGTGAGAGACTGGTACGATGTCCTAAGAAAACTCAAAAGAGCAGTGCATTTTGTTTACCTTCTTTATCTAATTAACTTCCAATTACATCTCCTGTTGGAAATCATGGTAAATTGCTCACTTGACTTACGTATCTCAATAAATCCAGTCTTAGAATCATTGGGGTGTTCACCATCGTTATGTATATTAGCAAAAATGTGCAAATAACTTAAATATAAAAAAATGCAGGTATATGCACATAATGATATAGCATGAGAACATTGGAATATTTTTCAGAACAACATAATGACATGGAAAAACACGCAAGTTATGTTCTTAAGTGAATAAACAATTTGCAAAAAAAACCCACGTACATGAAATATCATCCTTTCCCCTTTTTTTAGTCCCCCCTGCCCCCAAACACACATACATTGAGGAAAAAGGAAAACTAGAAGCATATAGTAACATTGTGATTGTGGTTCACTGGGGAGTGGTGAGATATAGACGATTTTTGCATTGTAATTTTTTTCCCTTTCCTGTATTATCCACATTTTAGACATTCAGTATTTATTACATTTTGTGTGTGTGCGTGTGTGTGTGTGTGTGTGTGTAAGATTAGCCCTGAGCTAACAGCCGTTGCCAATCCTCCTCTTTTTGCTGAGGAAGACTGGCCCTGGGCTAACATCCATGCCCATCTTCCTCTACTTTATATGGGATGCCACCACAGCATGGCTGACAAGTGGTGAGTCGATCCGCGCCGGGGATCTGAACCTGCGAACCCCGGGCCGCCAGAAGTGGAGTGTGCAAACTTAACTGCTAGACCACAGGGCCGGCCCCCTATATTACTTTTTAAAAGTGAGAAAATATATAATATAATGTGTTCTTTGTTAATTATTTAGAGGCCTGTACAGTTAGGACAAGAATAAATGAGTAGCTACTGATCTTTGGAAATAATTCCTTTACAGACACAGCTTGTGAGCCATCACCATGAGCACCCATCATGCTACCCAAGACTTGTCTTAGACAAGTGAGGGAGTTTTCACAGGGGCAAAGGCATTTAAGCAAGGCCTTGAAGGATGTCTTACTACAGTCAGAGAAGGGATCCTGAGCATCCTAGATATTGAGAAAGATGAAGTCATTGAAGCATTTAGTTATTCAGCAATTATGTGATGAGCAGGTACCATCCGCCAAGAACCTTTCTGGTCACCGGAGATACATAAGTAAAACATGAGGATATGTGAAGTGTTCACTAAGTCTCAAAATGGTTAGTCCAGATAATATAGCTGAAGAGTCAAGCTGAGGTCAACATATGAAGAATATTATACGCTCTGCTAAGGACGTCTGGATTCTCACTACATAAGTCATGTTGATCCAACAGGTATCTTTAAATAGTACAGGCTAATCTTCCAACCCTCTTTAGACAGCTAGGAGTTGATGAGATTATTTTTTCTAAGCTTCAAGCATTTGGTGATGAAAATCAATTGGTTATTGCAGAGTGCTTATGAACAGATTCAGTTTTCACAGAACCCGAAAAAGCAAATCAGAAATGAAATATGAACATCAGAGTTCTTCTTGCTCAGTAAATTATTGACACTACACGAGGTGATAGTCATACCTACAATTCATTTGGAAAACATTTAAAAACATTTAATATAACTGAATAAATATATACAGTTGTTTCCTATATAGTTAGACGTGTAATTATTGAACAATTTTCAGGCAGCATTGGCTTACACTTTGGATCACCTACATTTTCACGGTTGAAAATGCAAGTCTATCAATGACTAACATCATGCCATTCGTCTTCATTATTGTCAACGTTGTTCCATTATTTTGATGCATGAAGGTGCCATGCCCCTGGCTAGTGTGGAAACCTCCATGCATGAATATCAGATCCCAGAGCTTCAGTCCTCATTGCATAATAGCATTCTTACACTTGAAATGATTTCATATCCATTTTATCAGCCTGAAAACGAAGGTGTGAGAAGCCATTTTTTCTAGTTATTCCAAACACCCCTAAATACACAAGCTCTAAATAAATTAAGTAATAATAACCCATTATGCATGTACTGTACAGTATTTTATACTTTTCAAAGCATTTCTTCACTCATTTATTCAACATAATTTTTTTAAGTGCATGTGTAGTAAAACTTGCCATGTTAGATGCTGGGGATGCAATGTGGAATCACGCTTTCACAAGCTTTTCTCAATTGATGTCCATGGGAAAGACAGGGAAAGTGTTGGGTACCCTCATTTTACAGATGAAGAAACAAAAATCTAGGGAAATTTCTTGACCTGCCCAAGGACACACGTTAAAATAAGTCATTCTGATTCCTCGTGTACTACGTCCTCTATTCTACCTCAAGTCTTAACCACATATTAACTTAATGTATTATAATCCATTAGCACTGCATAACCTTGCTCATCAGAGAACCGTATGAACATGAACTGGGACATTAAAATTCAGGAGGAATGAAGTACTATTCTGTTATAAAACGCCAACTTCTTTACTTGGTGGTCACAGAAAGCAACCTCTATTTTTAGGACAATAAAGAAGAATCAGAGTGATCATTAGGAAAAATACAGAGGTTTCAAAGGATAAATTCAGTGGATGATGTAAGAGCGGTGCCTCAAAGAGAAGCTTAGGCTATGTGGTGTTGGGGGAAGTTAACACATTCTCAAGGTAAGACAGAAAAAGCCACTCTGTTACTGAATTTATTACATGGTTATGGAGAAATTGATTCTTATTCCTGTGTCCACCCAGTCCATTATAGACAGTATACTTACCATCACCCCCCACCTCAGATCTAACACAGCTGGCTTTTTGACAGGAATGTACAAATGTCTGATGAATTCAAGCAACAGTAAGAGCAGGTGAAGGAGTAATGGATGTAGGGAAGAAAAATGATGATTCAAATAATGTTTTGTCAGCTTGGGAAATGAATGGAGACTAGAAAGCCCTAAAATACCCCCCATTCATTTCTCTTTGTGATCTGAGCACACTCCTTCAGCATCTCACATTCATCATGATGTCTATCCCAGTTGCTGGAAATTGAAGTAGACATTTCTTGCTGCCCAATGATCCTCCAAAGGAAAGAGAACATCGGCACCAGCATCAGAGTCTGGAAGATCTGGCACTAACTTTAAACAATGATAAAAGTGGATAATCCACCATTGAGAGTGAGCTATTGGAACATGAAGTGGTAGGGAAAAAGAAATTGCTTTATTGAATTTGAAAATCTACCATTGGACTGAAAATATATTTCAATATAGAAAACAATGTCAAAGTTTCATATCTAGGATTGGTACTAGAGAAGATGATAAAGGATCTTCTGTTGAGAAATGACAATTCAGGACTTGTCCCAGCACAGACTAGCCCTTTGTGCTGTAGAAATTTGTGATTCAGGTACTTCTGCCTTGAGAGCCCTAGATTCCTCATTTATCATTCATTCATTATGCTTGTATATAAAAGCACACACTTTGTGAAGAAGATAGCTGAATCAATTATTTGTTTTTAGCACCTCTCTTTGTCTCATAAATTATTGAAATGATACATGTAAAACATTAGATCATGGCTTTTAAACAGCAAGTGCTAATACCTTCAATTCGTTCTACATATATTTAATAAGTGAATATTACATTGTTTTGGCTGCTGAAAATATGTTCTGTAGCATTGAGGAAGCTATTGTCTAAGAGACTATGGTTGAACTTGATCTCTAAAGATCTTTGTAGATATAAACTTCTATGGTTCTATGCAGTTCTAAGAGTAAGGAGAAATGTTAAGCATACCTTTTAAAACTTGGCATGGATTTGTTACCATGTAAGAAAATTGGAGTCAGCTCAATTTGACAATATGATAAGCAACAAGTACTGATACTCGACTGATTAGATCATCTAATCATTCTCCAGAATAAAACAAGAAACGTCAAATTACTTCCAAAGAAATATAATATCATTTACAATTTGCCACTTATATTGCACCATAGACACAATTTCAATACTTCTCTCCTGGATGTCTTATTCTGAGTCTTACTCAGCTTAGCACCCTTCCCTGAACATCTCAAACTCATTATTTATTTAATAATATTCTTATTCCTCTTTCCCAGTTAGAAATAATTAAGATCCAGTACTGAGTCAAAACATTTCCAACCCTGGGATACCATCTCATACTTCCGCAACAAAGTGATACCCTCTGATCCCACACAATAACTTGCACCCATAAGGATTCAAAGTCATTATATTAAAAATGTGTGTTTATACATCCTATTCATCCTATAAGTTAGTAAGTTCTTAAATGATGATAATGATTCTTACATACTTCTATGGCACTTACAACATGCTGAATATAATTCTAAATTCTCTCTCTTTCTCATGGATATATACACATAAACACAAACACATATATATACATACCCACACATTCATACAAGTACATATCAAAAATAATATATACAATTGTCTCCATTTTACAGATGATTATATAATCATACACACATGCACACACATATATATGGCTAATAAAGTATAATCATGTAATATGAATAATCATGTACATACAGATACATACAGATATAGATACACAAATAAACATAACATAAATTAAATAGTATAAATAAAATAAAATGAGGAGCCTCGTTTGTAAAAAGGATAAATTATTTCACACATTTAAATGAGGAACTAATAGTGAAATTATTTAACAAAGATGTTAAATAATTTCTCCTTGGTCACAACGGCAGAGCAAATGGCTTAGTCAGAATGTAAACTCAGGTCTATGCCAGTCTGCCTCTCATCCATGCTGCTTTCTGTTTATTGATCAGCATCTACTTCTGTTTGACCCAGAGTAAAATAATCAATACATATATGTTGAATGAATATTATTATTATTATGTGAATTTTTATATTCCATAGGTTCAATTTCAAGTGGCCAAATCTTAGGCCACTTTCCATGGTTTGCTTGTGAATTGGTTTAATATGGACTTCCACTGAAAGTAAATTATTTAGAGGTAACTTACATTTGATTGGTTTCAGTGCTCTTTCCAGATAAAGTCAAGGCATTTATGCTCCAATAGTCTCCAGTACACAAAATATTTCAGTATTAAAATACTATTTTCATGCTCTATGGTAATAATTTACTTTCCACAATTTATTCCTGTTTGTATAGTAAATTTTCTTCAAAATTGTTCCTTTTGTGAATTCAAAGCCTCCTTTCATTCCTATTGAGGAGGCTTGTCATAAGTCTCATGCTGTCCCACATCCCCTCTCCCTCCCACACCTTGTTACTCATCCTGAATAAAGTGGATGCTTATCTCATCCTATCGAACCCTGTAGGAAGAGTGGATGGAGTGGCCTGGCTTTCTCTCAGCTCACGCTAGTTCTCTAATATTATCTTTCTCTGTCTCCATATGCACAAAACCTAGTCCATTTTCTGGGTATCTAGTTGTCACGTTTAAAATATAGCTTTCCTGGATCAAGAAAGCATCTTCCCCCACCTTTGTATAATCCATTGACTGTGTACAAGGGACACTCGTGAATCCACCTGGAATATTCTTCTTACTTAGACAGTGCTCCAAAAATTGCAACTACCAGAATGCACCATTCTCAGAGAATTCCTGCCTCAGACTCATTTTACCTTTCTCTTCACATTCCAGAAAGCAGCTGGGATATGTGTATAAGACAGGCTTGTTTGTCATGGAAAGCAAATTCTGCAAGTTGGCCTATGATTTTTTTCCTTCATATTAGAATTATACTTAAGTCTCTAGGTTCAGGTACATAGTGAAGATGCTACAAAACTCTTACCACTTTTCTCCCTGGACTCAATATTGTCCGTTAGGGCCCCATTTAATAATTTGGTGACAAGAAAATCATCCTAGTGACTGGTGATGTTCCTAACTTCCAGGGCTGGTACAGTGTGCTTTTTTCATCTGTGTTACATAGATGTTTCAGTGGAATGTGAGCACATAAGATTCAAGCATCATTAATTCTTCTTCATCCTAATCTAGACCATCACACTGTCTTCTTTTCTGGGCCATTATTTCTTTACGGTGTTGTGTGATAACTTCAAACAGTTCTCCTCCTCTTATATCCTAGTAAAAATGACAAATGCATTCCTAAAATATCCCTTGGGTCCCAGGATATCAGTTACCGAAGTATTTTCGTCTTCTGAGTATCAATTTCCTTTTCCCTTATTTTCAGGTTTTGTTTGTTGGATTTTGTCCTTTTGTTTACTCCCGTGGAATGAGAAGAGACATATCTTCATCAATAATTTTTACCAATAGATACAGAATGCAGATTCTTCTTTCTGCCTGCTCTTGGGAACTGGGAAGAAAATTTTTGCCCCACTCTCTGGCTGACACTCTGAACTTGTAGAGTACAAATTATTAGAAAACCAAAAAGGTAAATGTTTCAAGTATTTTCTATCCACCTCACCTTATAAGGGCTGATTTGTGAGGATTGCATATTCTTTAGGCAATAAGCAACCATTAATCTCACCAAAGTCCCTTTATTTCTCTCCTAATGTTGGTTGAGTATTAAAGAATCTGACAAAATGTGGAGAGATCTTTACTGTTGATAAGTTTCTTTTCGCTTAAACTGCATTGTCTTTACAATGAGTAGAAAATCATCTCAAATTTAGGAAAAAGCTGCTCTCAACTTTTGTATATAATGTTATGTTCTAGAGTTTGTTGACTTTCTTTTTCCCCCAGAATTTTCTCAAGTATTTTTTGGAAAAAATTGAAAAGATATTTTCAGGATCTTCTAGTGAGATTCACCACTAAACTGGTAGTCTCCAGAAGTAGTTTTAAGTCTATAAAATATCCTATTGCCTGATAGAAAAAAAAAACCCATAAATTTTCTAATATTTCCTTTGAACTATCTAATATTTCGATAATATAATTCAGGAGAATATTTGGTCTCTTAGTCACTCTCATTATCTGTCTTCTAACCAACATTCCATGCTATCTAATCATCTCATCGAGAAATTAAGAGATAACTGATGATAAAAAAGAAATTGTGAAGTTATTGAATTGTGTTGGTTTAACTAACAAGGCTTATATATAATAGCTGATATCTCCCATTTCAATGCCTTAGCTGGCTGATTTTGGAAATTTTGAAGGAACATTGAAGGAATAAATTCTAGAGAGGCTAAACCCACAAGAGGTAAGAAGAGAGCGATGCCACTTTCCATACCTGACAGTGAGCACCTATTCTAGGAACTGGCAGAAGGAGGAGTGCCTGCCACAGACAGAAAGACTTTGCCAGGGCAAAAGTAATCAGATGAGTGTTAGCAGACAGTGTGGGCTGGTGGGATAGCTTGGTATCTGGGTATTCCAAATGTGAAAACAAAAGACTTGACCCTCTGATTCTAGAACGATGGAGAAGACATACTTTTTCTTATTGCTCCCACTAAATATAATCAAAACCCTAGATATTATACGTAAAACAAATATAATAAGATTCTGAGAGGTAGAAAGAAGAGGGTGAACAGGCTAGAGGTTTTAGGACTTAAGGAATGACATGGTGGTGAGTTCCCAGGGTTTTATTTTTGCCTCGTATAACTCAGACATGGAGCTGAAAATGCCAGTAATCTGGAAATGCCAATGTACAGACCAAAAAAGAAAAAGAAAAAAGACCCGACAAAAGCCTATTCCTTTTAGCCAAGGGACCAGGAAAGGCACAATCTAGTAAGACCAAGAAAACTTTCAGATTTTTAGATAACTGCTCTACTACAGTCACACACACGAACAATATGGTTCTACCTCCACCCCACCAGCAGAGTGGAAAACCTAGACTTCTACTCTCACCACACTGAAAGAAGGTGCCCCAACCCTTCTGCTGGGATGATGACAAAGAAGACTGAGAATGTTGCCAGTATTTTCATCCCCATGGAGTAACAACACCTTTGCCCCGATGAAAAAAAAAAAAGAAAGCAATGTAATTCCTCTTGACATGATCACGAATGGAACATCCTGACTGGAACACGATGGAATAATTTCTTTAATTTTAATTATGGGATTTTAGTCAGATAGTTATAGTTAACACACTACAGTTTTCAATAAATCATCATAGACCAGAAAATCTTCATCTGAATAAAATATTAAAGTTTCCAGCAAATCTTCCCATTCTTCTTTTGTAGTAGATAGTAGGGATTCTTCCAGTTATGTCCAGCTTTTCTCAGATAAACATGTTCCCACAAATTCCCCATTAATAAGGAGACATATATGTTAGCTCATATATAGAGAAATATATTTAGAATATCTAGGGGACCACATCTACTATTTCACAATATTTTTGCCAGTCCTTGGACAAAAAAATCAAATTCCCAAATCCAAGATATAAGTTATACCAGCCATGCTGATTGTACCTGTCAATTTATTTGTCAAATTTCTGAGAGAAATATCAGATCATTTAGAGTACAGCTTTTTATCCAAGCTTACTATGGTTCTTTAAAAAGATATATACCCACCTAAACTGACAAATTTGAATTACTTGACATTAAAAACAAACTTTCAAATGTTCCTTATACCTAAGATTATTCATTGAAAATGCTTAAACCTAAGGACCACTGTACCTGAGAATATTTAAAATGAACAAAGTAGGAAAAAAAAGTTTCTTATGGTCCCTTTGAAATTATTTAAGAGTAAAAACACTGAAAGTTTCAAAACGAATATGCACACACAATTTACAAACATGCATTTTGGGGAATGTGCAAGCTAGATTGAAATTATGGAAATGAAAGAACAAAATACCAATTTCCAGGGGACGTAAAGCAAGACAAATTGCAAAGGAAAATATAAATAACCAAGTCAGGCAGAAACTGGGGGAAAGGCAAGCGCTGCTAGTTAATAATTACTTTGGGGACAATTGTCCCATATGATTATTTCATTTCTGCACAAGGTCAGAGCTGCATATAATGGGCATCATTTTTATTTGGCCATCCACAAAATTAAGTAACAAGTTCCATAACAACATTTTCAAGTGCTTTGGAATTTCAAGGTTTTAAATTATTCATTTTTGTACTTATGTATTGCTACATGTATTTTAATTCACAAAAGCTATCATGAATTAAATTCTCATTAAAACTTATTATCAATGCAAATTCTAAGTGTCAAAGAGGAAGAGTTATGTAATAATTTGGGAAGAAGGGGAAAATATTCACACCAGAAATTTAGACTGAGAATAGATGTTTCAACTGAATACAGATTAGGGCTTTGAGTTTTTAAAAAGCATTACTTTGGAAATATATGGCTTCTGAAACTATCAGTAATCATATGTGTAATTTGCCTCTAGGAACCTGGCACCCCCAAAAAATGTGAACAATAGTGAGATTCAAAACAATGATGTTCTGATGAAATTAGAAATGCATATAAATTGATTGTGTGACACTAGGCTCATTGTTGAAATTTGCTATTGGACATCCAGTAGGAGTTACCTGTTAAAACCAGCAGGGATAACATGGAAAAGATGAGGTAGCAAGCAGACTTCCATGAGAAGACATTTTTCAAAATACAGAAATAGAAAGGACAACATTGAGAAGAGAGGTTAGTTTTTGCTTTGTTTTGTTATGTTGTAACTTAACTTGCCTTTCTGAAAATAAACTAACATTGTTGAGGTAAGTTAAATAGGAGAAATAGTCACCCAGAGTTAAGTCTGGAAATATTAGGTCAGAAGATGAATGCCAGTGGGTATTTTAACCTCCCTGGACTATACATAACATTTTCCATTTTCTTACTGGCATGTCAAGGGCCTCAAATAATGAGGAAAGATCAGTAGATGAGATACACTGAGAATATTTTCTTTAAATGAGTTTGGAGGAAAGCTCACATTTTCATTGTTAATACCTTTTAATTGATCATAAATTGTCAATTGTTATAGGAAATGAGTTGTTAATGCAACAGAAAGATCTGAACTTCCAGTTAGTAAGGTGGAAAGGTATAACCAACAAAAATACTGAGAGTCTATAAAACAGATTTGATCACTAACTTCTTAGATAAGCATGGTTTCTAAATTGGTGTGGGAGAAGAACAGGGGGGCACAAACAGTAAATGCCATTGAAATAGAGAGGCAAAAATTACCAATATCTTGGAGAATAAAATCAAGAAGAACTGGATGTCCAGGGCTGGCCATGAGGGAGTAATTTGAATTGGATTAACCCTACCATTG
This sequence comes from Tapirus indicus, assembly GCA_031878705.1. Taxonomy (NCBI): domain Eukaryota; kingdom Metazoa; phylum Chordata; class Mammalia; order Perissodactyla; family Tapiridae; genus Tapirus; species Tapirus indicus. The sequence goes on along the minus strand of CM062927.1, from coordinate 21,089,166 downwards.
GAATTATGGTGGACACAGTTCAATTTTAAAACAAACCTGCCTGAACACACATGACGATAACCACTACAGGCAGGACTTGAGGGGCTGCAATCCATGAGAAAAGACAAATATAAGAACATAAGCTCCACATTTTTCCAAATTTCTCTTGAGGTTTTATACCAATTCACAGCAAGGTGAAATGGAACCCAAGGAAAAAGCTTAGTCTTGCTGACTGAACAGAAAATAGGGTTCTGAGTTGCCAAATGAACAGGGATTAAATTGGCAAAATCCTTGAGAGGAGAGAACTAGAAAGATGTGAGCCAAAAAACTATGTGTATGATATTTCATTGAGGAATTGGCCAGTTCCAAAGATGCTCAAGCACAAGGCAAGACCAAGGAACCTGGAATAAAACAGCACCTAGGAGGCTGAAGAACAGGGCAGAGATTTCCTCAGTCATATGCTACTGAGAAGAAGAAGGCTAGAGTTCAAACTCTGCAAATGTGAAAGGGATGGGGTAGACACAACCAACACTGGGAGTAAGGAAACACTGAAATAGACCAGTCTGAACAAAGCCAAAACCAACCCATGGCAGCATCAAGAGACACAACTCTATTTGCCAACCAGAAAAAAATTTAGTCTTCTTTGATAACGCCATCCAGAATCTTGACACTTTTTAATTCAAAATATATGGCATTCTATAGAAAAATCACAAGGCATGTAAAAAAAAAGGATCAAATGATTGAATACACATGATTCATATATGGAGATAATTAGAGAGTGATTTAAAAATAAATATAATTAATAAGTTCAAGATATTAGAAGGAAATGTAGACAACTCCATAGAGTCTCTCTCTGTCTCTCTCTCTCTGCGTGTGTGTATATATATATAGAGAGAGAGAGAGAGAGAGAGACATGCACACATATATAAGCACATGTGTGTATACATATATGCATACATATGCACATGCACACATATGTGTATATATATATATGTATATATATGGAAGTATACTTGTCAAATGAAAATATGGGAATTCCATACTTGAAAACAGAGTAACTATGTTTAAAGAATCAATATGTAACTTTAATAGTAAATTACATATAGCAGCAAAGAGTATAAATGAACTAGAATAGCAGTCAGAAAAATAAAACCAGATGAAATAAAAGAACAGATTTTGTGTGTTGCATGTGTGTAAAATATGCATGGGATAGAGTGAAAATTCTTACCATATTCATAATTGACGTCTCAGAAAGAGAAGTCTCTATTTTTGTGAAAATAAACAGATAAATATTTGGATGAATGCGGGCCAATAATTTTTCAAAACTGATAAAACATATAAAAGTTTGGATTCAAGAATCTCTACAAATTCCAAACAAAGCTACAACTAGCAACAAAATAGTCAAATGATTAAAAGCAAAAGAGATAGCTATTAATGCAGCCAGAGGAGAAAACACACACACACAAATAATATATGACCTTTAAAAGGTAATTTTTTCAAAAGAAATTTTCAAATTGAAATTTGAAAAATCCTGCTGATTTTTCAACAGAAGTTATGGAAGCCAGAAGACAGAGGAATAAGGTCTTAAGGTGCTAAAAGATCCTATTTCCCTCAAAATGCCTTTTTTCTAAAATCAGCTATCCTCCTTCGCTACTTGTTTAACCACTTATTAAAGTGTCAATCCTTCAGTGCAGTCAATCCTAGGAAAGCAATTTGGTTGAATTAATTCATAATAGTTTCAATAATGTGTACAGGAATGCTCTTAATTTTCCCCCCAAAATTCTAAGAGGACAGCTCATTTATACATATGAATTTTGATGTTGCCACATTTCAATCAGGGTGTAGGAGAAATTTTTAGGCAAAGGACCCAACTTTGATACTTTAAATAAGGCCGTGCAGGGATCCTATCCTACTTCTGGGTAACATGAGCTTGATTGATCTGTGGCGGAACACAGTAAAAAATTCATCTCCAAAAATTTATAAAAATAAGACTGTCAGAATACAATGAGGATGTTAATGTGCAAAAGCTCTGCCCTGATAACACAAAATTTTAACTTACAAATATTGCATTAAAATTCCAAATTCTCTACATTCTTCCTATGACTACTTTATAACTTGATGAAGAGCTTCATTCAATGTGACTATTGGATATGAAGATATCACCACAGTTCACCAGAGAAAGTCCATATGTCTGGAATCTGGAATCCTACTTATATTTCTTCCAAAGACTCATGTTGTGACCTTGGGCAAGTTGCATGACTTATTTTATTTTAATTGTAAATCACTTAAAAATGAGCTTCACAATCTCTACTTGACCTTCCTGAAGAGCTCTTATGGAATCAAAAGAGATGTTCTATTTAAAATATATGTTCATTTCAATTAAAGAATAGATTATATAATTCATTTATCTCCTTTTAAGGACAATAAAAGAAAGACCCAGTAGAAGAAAGGACTGCCATGTACACGTTGCTAGTTCAAGACCACACCCAGTTCAGAACCCATGCCCAAATCAATTTTCATCTGCACATAAAGACTTTATAGGAATGTAAAATCATGGTAGCATCCTCATTATTTTCATTTAATCGGATTTCTTTCCTCCAAATAATTTATTAAACTCATCTGTATTGAGGGGTAGACCTGTTTCTGGATAATTAAATGGTAGGGATGGAGAATACCACCTATTCCATTTACTGAACAAATATTTGAGTGAATATCTTATGTAAGGCATTGTTCTTGGTGTTTTGGATATGGGAGAGTCCATAATAATAATTATTGACAATAATTCCTGCCTTTGTGGTGCTTGCATTCTAACAAAGGAAAACAGCTTATATAGAAATAAACATCAAAATAAATAAATTTTATAGTATGTTAAGATATGATAAGTACCGTGGGAGATATAGAGAGATAATGTAGTTTGGTTGTGGTGAGGGTGAGGATGGAGGTTGGCTGCTGTTTTAAATAGGGTAGACTAGTAGGCTTCATGAAGATGGCATTTGAGTTTGGGGCAGTACTTGAAGGAAGTGAAATGGTTAATGATGAGGCTATCTAGTGGAAGGGAATAGTCAGTGCAGACGCCTTGGGAAGCAGCCAAAGGGCTAATAAGGCTGGGACAAAGCGAGTGGGAGGTTGAGGGTAGAAGATGAGGTCTGAGTAGTAGGAAGGCCAGATTATGTAGGGCTTGTTCAGTCTTCTTAAAGAATTTAGCTCTAGTTTTAAGGGAAATGGAAAGACAACATAAGATATTGAACAAATGAACAATATGATCTTATTATATGTTAAAAGGATCATTTGATTTGCTATATTGACAAGAGGTGCAGGGGTGGGATAGGAAAGAAGAAGAGCCAGAGAGACCTACATGGTGGTTACCGTCGAAATCCATGCATCTGAACATAGTGTTTGATACGACAATGGTGAAGTGAAGGTGAGGAAAATGGTTTGGTTCTGGTTACTCTTTGAAGCCAGATCCAACAGCATTTCCTGCTGAGTAGCCTATAAGGTATGAGAGAAAAAAGGCGAGTCAAAAAAGAATCCAGGGGGTCGGCCCAGTGGTGTAGTGGTTAAGTTCACTGTGCTTTGCTTTGGCAGCCTGGGTTCATGGGTTCAGATCTTGGGCATGGACCTACACCACTCATCAAGCCATGCTGTGGTGATGACCCATGTACAAAATAGAGGAATATTGGCACAGATGTTAGCTCAGAGGCAATCTTCCTCAAACAAAAACAAGAGGAAGATTAGCAACAGATGATAGCTCAGGGCCCCTCTTCCTCACCAAAAAAAGAAAAAGAACCCAATTCTTTCGGTATTAGCATCTGAAGAGAGCTGTCTACAGCCAAGTTAAGAAACACTACAGGTAAAGCAAGTTTGGGGAGGAAAATCAAAAGGTGTCTTTGGGGCATGTTATAACAAAAAATATTAAATGAAATGGATGGTAAACTCAACCCATTTATCATTTATTTCAAATGAAAAGATGGAATACAGTGATTGCTCTCATTCTGCCTTTCCTAACGATTCCCCCAAGCGGTATAGGAAGTAAACTTAATAGAATCAGTGATATTTACTACCTTTTGAGCATAAATCTTCACTTGTTCAATTTCAAGTGAGTAGTGTGGTCCCTTACAATTACTTTTTTTCTCCAACCTGTTCAAATATTTGGCAGGAAAATGGTCTTATCGGGTCATCATAGAGCCTTCGCTATTGCCGAGCTAATAATACATTTTGGGAAAACTCCATTTAAACGTTGCAGATGAAAATCTATGCCTACTCTATATGTCACTCCCAAACACGTTGGAAGATGAGCCACAGGGGAAGTCCATATGTTAGGAAGGCATGCTTCATTTAGCTATTGCAACATGATGGCTGAAGGGTGCTATAGATGGAGTTGCTCAGAAAAGATTACATCTCTTGGCTTCTGGCAAAGAAAAAAAGCATAAAAAAGGGCTGTGCTAAAGGGTAAGAGCTTTATTGAAATTCTACAGAAGGCTTACAGAAACTGTGAGCTTCTGACTTGTTATCAGGTACCTGCATTTGGGCATCCTGACACTCTATAATTGAAATTCATTGCTCGACCTTTAGTCTATAAAAATGGTATGCTGTCATTAGCACTGACTGCTTGCTGTATTCTCCTGTCACTCCTTAGGCCAGCTTAAACCATCTCAGATGAAATAGCCTATTTCATGTCAGACCTCAGCATTTGCCACTATTAAAGTGGAAAGCTAAAGCAATGTTTAGTAATGTGGTAAAGACTAATGCAGCAGAATTGCTGGAGAAGTAGGAGTCTTTCTTTTTCTAATTCCCTTAAAAATTAATGCTCTCATATGGTACCATCTCTATTACATTGCTCCTGTCAGAATGAGAATTATTACTCTCTTAATTGCATTTTAATTTAACCTGCTAATGCCACACTGTCTACCTTATACTTTAAGAAGTATTTGAATGTTAGTTCAGCAATAAGACAAGTTAATGTAAGAATTACAAGGTAATATTTCACACTCATGACATGAAGAATTGAGGCAATTATGTGGATAATTCAGCCAAAGAAAAAGCCATGCTGCCATAGTTTTTTGAAATACTTAGGTAAGAGAGGAAATGCTGAATTTGGGAGATTTATTTAACCCTTAGTTCATTCTGGAATGACTGTATTTATCACTTGGTGTCAAGGGATATAGTCAGATGGTCAGAGAGAATTCTGTTGTCCTAATTGCTCATGTTATAAGAGAAGTCATCTGATTGACTGAAGAAAGAGGGGAGCCTGGCTGTTGACGAATAGAACTGTTAAGCTGTCCCAAATTACCTAAGCACCTAGAGCTAATGAGGATTAACCGTCTCATGACTTTAGAAACTAAATAACACCACCACTGAAAATGATTCTGCTTCTGTCTCTTCCACTGTATGGTCTCAATTTTCCTTCAGGTGATTTAGAAGTATGATATTGTGATTTATAATAAGAAATATATATTTGGTCTTCATCTCATTTCTGGTACAGAACTCCTAAAACCCTTGGAATTTCTTAGGCATTGCCTGTAATAAAGATGTCTTTTGATATGTAAATGAGGTGACTTTTGGAATGTCCCTAGATCACTTAAAGATGGGGCTGGTTACCAGAAGAATCAAGGAAGTGATTAGAGGAACTTTCAGTTCTGCCCCCCAACCTCTGTGGAGGGGAGGAGGCTGGAGGTTGAATCAATCTCCAATGGCCAATGATTTAATCAGTCATGCCTATGTACTGAAGTCTCCATAAAAACCCAAAAGGACAGACTTCCAAGAGCTTCTGGGTTGGTGAATATGTGGCAGTACTGGGAAAGTGACCCGACTTGAGAGGGCAGGCATGCTCAGCGCGCTTTCCCCGTACCTTGCTCTATGCATCTCTTCCATCTGGCTGTTCCTGAGGTACATCCCTTCGTAATAAACCAGTATTCTAGTGAATAAAATGCCCCTCTGAGTTCAATGAGCTGCTCTCGCAAATTAATAAACTGAAGGAGGGGGTCCTGGGAACCTCCAATCTGTGGCCAGTCTGTCAGAAGCACAGATAACAACCTGAACTTGTGACTGGCATCTGAAGGAGAGGGGCAGTCTTGTAGGACTGAACCCTGAACCTGCATGACTTGATGCTATCTTCAGATAGATAGTGTCAGAATTGAGTTGAATTGTAGGACACCCAGCTGGCGTCTGGAGAATTGCTTGGTGCTGCTGGGGGAAACCCACACACACATACACACACACTGGGATTGGTGACCAGGAACATAATAGGAAGAAACAGAAAAAATGGCTTTCTTTGTTTCTTTTTGTTTATAACCACACCATGAAATGATTTTTATAAAAGCTAAGTAGACTAGTTAAGGGTGATGGAAACGGTTTTCCCAAATTAGTCCTATATTCTGTTCCAGGTCACTCATAAACTTAATATGCACCTAACTGCAGAACATTCTCTTTTGTCCCTCTTTTTCCTCCTTTACTTTAACAGTCCAATACTTTTTTTTTAAATTTAAATCACAACTTCTCTTAATGTAGTCAAATGGCATTGAATTGAGTACTAGAATACTCTGATTCATGTCTTGGCTTCATTACTAATGAGCATGGGGATCCTAATATAAGTCCCTTCCCATATCTAGCACCAGAATCTTTACTCTAAAATAAGCAGTTTGTATTTGGAGATCTTACAGCTGTTGTTTGCTCTCCTGAGCTCTAGTTGTCAGGATGTCTGGCAATTTCCTTGCCCTTGGCCAATGAAAGTTTGCTTTGAGCCACCCCTTCCATTACTGAGGGTTCCTTGAATGGGGGACCTGAAATTCTGAGAGGTGCCTCACTGAAGCCACATGATGGTCCAGTAAGCACCGTGACAAGATTCTCCATGGCACCACCCCTGAAATTGCCGTCCTAGAGCCAATATCACACAGCAAGATGAAAGCCACCATGGGTAAGCAAGCTTTATAATTGAACAGTGATATAGCCATTGGATTTTACTGTTAAGGGAGAACTAAAGAGGTTGTCATACTTTTTGGATGTGATGCTCAGACAGGCTCCCAGGAGGCACAGGTGAGGCTGTGTTAAAGAGACTGTCTCCGTATATTTCACTACTGCAGAGTAAACACCTTGAGTGCAGTGAAATCATACCTTATTCATCTCAGTGTCCCTAGTGCCTAGAACAACACCTGTTCCAGAGTAATATTTGGAGAAAAGAGAAAGAAACAGAAAAAGGAAGAAAAAAAAATACAGAAAATGAAGGTAATGGAAAGGGCGAGAAAAGAAAAAGGAAGGAGTCAGCACAAGTCGTCACATTTTTTTTTTTTTTTTGGTACTTGTTATGGATTGAATTTTTGTGTCCCTCCAAAATTCACATATTGAAGTCCTATCCCCCAGGGTGACTGGATTTGGAGATTGGGCCAATAAGGAAGTAATTAAGGTTAAACGAAGTCATACGAGTGGGACCCTGATCCGATAGGATTAATGTCCTTATAAGAAAAGATCCCACAGAACTTCTGCGTGTTCATTTGCTCTCTCTCTCCCTCTCTCTTTCTGTGCACACACACGAAGGAAAAGCCCAGGTGAACACGCAGCAAGAAGGCAGCCATCTGCAACCCAAGGGGAGAGTCCTCACTTAGAACAAAATTGGCTGGCACCTTGATGGTTCTAACCTCCAAGACTTGGAGAAGATAAAATTCTGTTGCTAAAGACATCCAGTCTGATATTTCGTTATAGCGGCCTGAACAGATTAACATAATAGTCCATCCAAAAGCTAGGAGATTTTAACTTTGCCATACTCAACCAAAGAAAATTCTTTTTCTGTCCCTCCTCTTATCAAAGTCATCCTTCTAACATGTGTTCAAGTAGTCTGTCTCCACTGAAGCTTCCCTGACTCTTCAGCCCCAACCAGTCTCTTCTCTTTCTGATTTCCTATAGCCTTTAGTCATTGACGTGGTTTCCATCTTTACCTCATCTGGGGATTTTTTCAAAATTCTGACACCCACACTGTATTCTAGAACAATTAGATCAGAAACTCTGATGATGAGAACCAGCCTTCATGTTTTAAAGCTCCTCCTTTTGGCTTATTTTAAGGATATTTTAGGTAATTAAATTGGTGTGCTCATTATTTTATAGACTTTTCTGGAAATAAGATCCCTAATTGTGCTATGCCTGCACCTCTATGTCATGAGATAAAAATTTGAATACCTAATTCAAGAACATATTTATGTTTTGTTTATTCACAACTAAAGTTTTATCTGGAAGAGGCAATGCAATATGCTCTTGATCAACATGTTATAGAGAAAAATAGATGATATTTACATCCCAGGAAAAAAAGCCACCAGTCGTAAACAATGCTTCTTGAATTGTCTTTACAAATAGAGTTAGGATACATTTAAATAATGTGAAGGAAAGCTGTTTCCCCCCATAAAATTCCTACGGTTGTGCTGTGGTCCAGAAAGTGTATAAAATGGTCTTCAATCAAAACCCCCCTAAATGCAGAAATAGATAGGCCAATTTTACAATTCATTCTTTTTTATTTGCTCTCTTATCATAGTAACTATAATTGATCTCTGATGCAAAAAGCATATCCCTTTTATAAATAAGAATAAACATTTTTAACCAAAAATAAAAATAGAAACAAAAACTTATTGTAAGCCTTCTGCCTGGGGCAGATCCTGGTGAGATACACGTAAAAGAGAAGCAGAACAGGTCTGGAGGTATCTCCACTCTCCACGGAAGAAACCAAAAGAATATATTTCAAAGGATGGCTGTTGCTTCAGGAGGACCATACCAAGGAGGAACACATGATGCTCGTCTCCACTAGCAGAGAAAAGTTGCCACCTTGTAAAAAGTGCCAATGGTGATGGTTATGGTTGTTGATGTGGTGGTGGAGCAGAAGGCAAATAGCTGTCGTTAATCTTAACTAAAAGCCTGTGAGGTTAAACACCTCATTCACTTACATATCAACAGAAGTCAGAATTCTACCTGAATACAGATGTAAATATACATATAGATTTAAAAATAGTTAATTAGCTGAGTGATTCAATAAAGTAGTTCATTCATAAAGAAAACCATGCAAAAGAGACAACTAGACTACAAGATAACATTTTTAAAATTCAGAATGACTTCATGCTCCGCATAAATGAGTGGAGAGGTTCCCAGGGAAGAATTAAATAAAAGAACTAGGCCTAAATGAAATGAAAGTTAAGAGACAGGAAAGATTTTGAATTTTTAATATCTGTCTACTGGAAGCTCAAATGCAAAATGATAGTATGAATAATAATAATGTGAGGGAGGATAAATATAGAACAATAAAGATAAACAAAGAATATCAAAAGGAAATTGAATATTAAAATGAAAACAATCTTTACATTAGATGAGCATGATTTCAGACAACTCTCCAGTGCATAAGTGTGCAGATAGGTACACATTCAAAAAACTTCATAATGAAATCACATTTGATAAGAAATGTAATAAAATATACTAAATGCAAATTCACTTAAATTATAAGGAGAAAAAATTGGAGCAATTGCTGGATTTCAAATAATGTTTCCTCATCACAAGGAAAAAAAAGGAATAATACTACAGAAGAAAATATTCTTGATCTGAAGCAACACATTAGTCCTCAGAAGGAAACCATCTAATGAGGGCCAAAGGGTGACTATCTACCCATATCTAGCTCCTCCTCTGGAGAATTCTGGGGATGTAGAGAAACCTAGAAATATCTCACAGAAAGAAAAAAGAGAGAGAGAGAAGAAAGGGGAGAATGAAAAAATGAAAGGAGGAGAAGTGAAGGAAAAGAAAGAGGAGAAGAAAGAAGGGGAAAAAGGGAAGGAGAAAGTGAAGAAAAGAAGAAAAAGCAAGGTAGAGGGGGTAGCGTAGAGAAGTCATGGGTGCTATTTGTTTTCTTTTATCTGCTTAGCTCTCTTTTTCTAATTCCCTGCGTGTATCACTTTGATAATTATAAGAAAACATTTTATTTTTAAAAGAAAGAAAGAGGACGTAATGAGAAGGAAAAGATAATCAACCACTAGTGAGAAATTCCACATGTTCATAACACTCAAGGTCAATGCGTTTTTTTTAAGTTTTTCTAAGCTACTCCCAGGCAAAACCCCCTGAGGCACAGGTGAAACATTACACTGTGGTGAGACATTGTCTCATTTATTGGAATTATTTTTACAAAGATGTTTCTCCCATGAGACTGTGGTTCGTTGGAGGCAGTGATCATGGCTTAGTCAGCGCTGTGCACCCACAACAGAAAAAGGATCATGAATATCTTAGGGTTTAACCTGTGTGCTGCAGGTGTGCAGAAGGAAGAAGCCAGGTCATCAAAGAAAGAAAGGAGGCATGTAATTAAGTAAAAAAGAAACAAAATAATTTGAAACAGGTTGAATAAATTCTTAGGAAAACTTGGTTAAATCTTACATACTTAAACCCTACATGGAATATTAAATATTAAAAAACTAAATATATCAAAAGAAGAGAAGGATTGTGAGTAATTAAGATGGCTTATGAAGAATCTTTTAATTCAAGAAAAGACAAATCTTTTTTTTTTTGGCTGCGCCTTATGAGAACAGTATGGACCTCCAGTAAAAGTTTTCGTAAATGTGATTCATTATTAAGAAATAGATATCCATCTTATCAATGAAGAGGTAAATTTTTATCCATACTTATTTGTCTGAATTTAACTTTTCTGTCCATCTTAGAGAATGAGAGACAGCCTCCTAGAGTCCACCTGTACCAGATGATGGTAACAGTGGTGGTGGTAGCGATAATGATAAAAAATTATGACCATCATTTATGGATTTATGGGTTGCCAACAGTGGCAGCATGGCAGGAACTTTGCTAAGGATTTGTCTCATATAATCCCCACTTCAACCCTTGTGAAGCTAGTGTTACGATTTTCATTGGAAATGCAGTCCTGAGACTTGTTCATCTTATCCATCTAGCAATACTGGAGCTAGGATGCAAATCTGGATCTGTCTGATTCAGAGATTATGTTTGTGCATTTTCTCACACTGTCTACTGAGGGGGCACTTCCCTCTATATGGCTAACCTCCTTCTATGGGCTTTTTTTGCTGTAATACTACTTTGGTTCCCAATTTCCCGTGTCAAGTTACAAACAATTTGTCATTCCCGCAGTCACACTTTTGACTCCTGTCAGCTCTGTTAAAAAGCCATATCATCTGTAGGTTTTCCACTCTCTAAGCAACTTGTGGATTTCATACTCCCATGCAAGCAACTTGTCACATTTTCGGTTTTCTCACACATTCCAATTCAAAAGTGATCCCAGTTCTGTTTCATTTAATTCTTCTTTTTGTTGAAAATGCCCATTCAGTCAGAGCATTAGTGTCCAAACTCGCACCGTTACATAATCCCTCTGCTTTGACACAAAAGATCTTTCAGCAAAATCAATTACCCTTTTTCTTAACTTCTACAAGAAATTTCTTTTTGAATTATGTATTGGAGGGGTACCTGCATGTAACTGCTGCTTGAGTCATTGACTATGTCCTTGGTGTCATAAATGAAGACTTTCTCCTCTTTTTTCCCACTGTACTCCAATGTCAAAGGAATAAGACAGAATAGTGGAATGGAAAATGCTACTGAACCTAGAGAGGCGATGGGTTTCCTCTCTGAGACTCTCAGAAGCCTTTCACTGAGCAGCTTTAGAGAAATTACTCAGTTAATCTGACTCCCAGATTCCTCTTCTATGGAGATGATAATGTATGTCCCATCTGCCTCACAAGATAGGTAAAAAAAATACTATCAACTCTATTTTTGAACTAAACTTCATGCAAATGAGTTACTAAACTGAATTCTCTACTTTGTAAATTATTAAATTTTATGCTAAAATGAGTGTTTTCTCTTTATTATAATTGTTAATTCATTTAAGCAAGCTATTTTCTGATTGTCAGAATTCTTTAGAGCTGGCCCGGTGGCGTAGCAGTAACGTTCACATGTTCTACTTCAGCTGCCTGAGGTTCACAGGTTCAGATCCCGGGTACGGACCTACTCACCACTCATCAAGCCACACTGAGGCAGTGACCCACATAGAAGAGCCACAACTCTACAACTGTGATACACAACTATATACTGGGGCTTTGGGGAGAAAAAAGAAAACGAGGAAGATTGACAACAGATGTTAGCACAGGGACAATCTTCCTCAAAAAACCCCCAATAAAAAACCAAACCAAAAAAAAAAATTCTTTAACCTGAAATTCACTTGGGCCAACATCCCAAACTAGTTTGTATATGACAAAGATATTAGTGGGATATTGGTTTAATTCTCCTAAATAAAAACCAAGCTGCCAAACTCTTCTTGAAATTATAAACATATTTTCCTGGGGATATTTTGCAACCCTACAAACTAAACTCCTTGTAAGGAATAGAGTTGCAAAATATAATACACACACAGGAAAACATATGACTTTACTTAAAAAGTAGCTATATTATTCATCAGTAGTGTGTATGTGTGTGTGTGTGTGTGTGTGTGTATACAGACATAGACATAGACGTTTATACACATATATACACAAAAGGACATATATACATCCCCATAAGGGCAAGATTACGGCCACTTGGAGATCTCCAACAAAGCAACTAGCACAGAAACTACCTTTGAATTGAAATAATCTGTGTGTGCATTAAAAAAATAATAAAAAGGAAATAAAGAGAATTTTCATCAGAGTTCATAGAGAGGAAAGGAAGTAACAATATGTTCTAATGGAGGGCATGCTTTATCTAGTGACCTGCAGACCCGTGACATTCTTAGCTAGAACACTATTCATTGTGAATTCATGTTCAGCTCTCTGACCTCAATTTCCTCATCTATCAAATTGGTGGGGAGTCGGGAAGAAGTTATGATCAAATCTAGCTTTAGAAAACTTAATTAAAATTTAAAAAAAAATGATTGGAAATCAACAGAGATTCTCTAAATTTGGAGTGAAATTTATAGGCCAAATCACATGTTCTATTTGCAGTCTTTGTTTCAAGGAAAAGAATGAAATAAGCTTCCAAGTTGAAAAAAATTATATTCCAAAGTGCGAAACTTATGGGTAGCTTCTGATTTTACCAAATAGTGTTCAATTTTCAATGAAAAATGAATGTGACCAAAAAGAACAGGTAGTTCACCTGTCAGTCAAATGTAAGGGCAGCATGGAAACAATCTAAATCAGAAAAGTCTTCAAGATTATCTCTTCCAAATCCAGGGCCGGCCCCATGGCGTAGTGGTTAAGTTCCACATGCTCCGCTTCCGCGGCCTGGGTTCATGGGTTCGGATCCTGGGCCTGGACCTACGCCACTCATTAGCCATGCTGTGGTGGTGACCAACATACAAAATAGAGGAAGATTGGAACAGATGAGAGATCAGGGCTCAGAAGTTATCAAATTGCCCCATAAAATGATGAAGTGCATTTAAAATCTCATTGCTGGTTATAGAGATTAGTATATAGTAACCTGTTGGGTGGGTATATTAATTGATCAATTAGTGTTAATAATCTAACATTAGAAAAAAAGATATTTCAGGTCTAACACGAATGGGTTGAAGAAGGCAAAACATATTTACTGAGGCTGTTTACCTGTCACTATTTTTTATTTATTATTTCATCTAACCCTCATGGTAATTCTAGGCTTATCTTTGTTTCACAGGTAAGAACACTGAAGTCCAGAGACAGTAAATCATTTGTTCTCGGGCATGCAACTTGTGGGTAAATGCTTGAAATCATATTCTAGAAGACAGCTCCATCTGGCACAAAATACTGAATTTATTTCTCTACACCCCATTTTTTAAAGGTAAGGACTAAAACTTGGCTTGACTGTCTTTTATTTTTTACCACTGTGTCAGCCATTCATGATTTCAAAGGGGTGGTGCTTTCCCAGATCTTTTTAATCTCCTAGGAGTGGAACTCTGATGCTGGCAATGTATTCAGTTCCTCACCATCATAAACTTCAGATTCTGTAATTTTCTGTAGCTTTTATCTTTATACAATTTTTCAAGCAGATGCCAGTTGCATAAGCAGTATCTACAGCCATTGTTCAGCAAATTCTTCCTCAATTTTACAGCCTCGAGTACTTCCCATGTGTCTTACTTATGGTCAATTTTGCAGGAACCATAATGTTGAATTTAGTCCAGAAGAATGTTCATCCACCTCCCTTGTACTTCTGTGCTTGAAGAAACTTGCAGCAGTGGTATATTGCATGAATGTTGGAGTTTCTTCTGGCAGGAAAGATACAGATAACTTTATTGGAAATATAAAGCTTCATTGAGCTCCCTCCCTCTGAAAGGCTAGCAACATTCTTTCCCTGAAACAATTGGATGCACCCCACTTATAATCCTTCTTCACATAATATTAGAAAAAAGAGGTTAACCAAGAAAAATATTGTTAATAAGCATCAGACTTATTTATTGTTGGTTGAGACTAATAGCCCCAGTCTCTTGAGATAGCTCATGAATCTTTAGCACAAAACCTAATACACCATAGATATGTCTATAAAGAAGGAACTAATGAATGGAGAGTCTTGTATTGTCTTCCATTGCTCCCTTAAACTACTAATCCTCTCCCATTATATGTGTACATACTTTATTGAACTTACTCTTTGAAATAAGAGTTGAATCTAATCTTACATGATATCCCATCATACTCTTTTTTTTTCTTTTTGGTGAGGAAGATTGTTGCTGAGCTCATATCTGTGCACATCTTCCTCTATTTTGTATATGGGATGCTGCCACAGCATGGCTTGATGAGCAGTGCGTTGGTCCATGCCTGGGAACCGAACCTGTGAACCCCAGGCCACCGAAACAGAGCGCGCAAACTTAACCACTATGCCGGTGAGCCGGCCCGTATCCCATCACACTCTTAATATCTCAGCATCAACTTTCATAGTTATTCTCTTGCTTCGGTCCTTGCCTTGTATTTTGGCCCTTTCTTTATCCTTATCTCTAGCATTATAACTCACTGACTGTATTGACTGAACTCTTTCTTCCTATTTACTCATTCTTATGGGAGAAACTTCCCTGAAAGTGTGCGTGTGCATGTGGTGCATGTGTGTTTGTGTGTGTGTGTTTTCTCAGGGTGACAGGTAGGTGAGGTATAAAAATTATACAGAATTTCTTTCCAGAGATTTTCTTCTCTTTTTTTTCTCCATAACAAAACTTGATTGATAAGTCTATCTCCATAGACACAGCCATCATTGAAGATTATATAGATTACTGTTAAGAAGGGTTATTTGCAACTTCATACTATGCTGAAAAATAAAGAAAACTTTATTCCTGACACTTAGGGAGGAAAGAGCATAGAGCAAAGTAGCTCAACAACATGTAGTCAGAGTGTTCTTCAATGTTCTTTCATACTCTGCCATGAAGTTTTCATGGACACAGTTTTTATGGAACAGTGAAGCTTCCATGGGAGGTAAGAGTGTGTTAATACATTATTTGATCATTTCCTATTACCTGAGTAATTGGGCGTTGTTTTGGAAATTTGATGGGGCGGTACTAGCCAATACAGGGTTGTCCAAAAAAAATTCTGGACACTTATTCAAATTTGAATTTCAGATAACAAAATGAATATTTTAAACATAAGTAAATACTATCCATGTTTGCATGGGATATACCAAAATGCCATTTGTCATTTATCTGAAATTCAGATTTAACTGGGTATCCTGTATTTTCATTTGGTCAATCTGGCAACTTGTAATACTTTTACTTGTTCTAATCTTTTTCTCCTCAGACTATAACCTGAGGAACTGAGGCAATTGAGACAATTTAAAAAATAATTTCAAATTCCCATTATTTTATATCTAAATAGTTCACGAAGGCCTCTCTTCTTGAACATGTATGTTTGTCTACAGATCAGTCCATATGTTTTTTCGGTTGTTGGTAACAAACAAGCCAAAAAGAAATTTCTTATAAGAATAAAGAGGAATTTAATTTGAAGAAATTGAAGTTGCTTACAAAATCAAAAGTATGGCTATAAAAGGAAATTATAAGAAGAAAGGTTACCAGGACAGAACTGGGAATCTCCAAGTTCTACAGTTACTTCTTCAGTTGCTCAGCTCCAACTGTATTTAATCCCTGTGAGTTTTTGTTCCAGTTCCAAGTTCCTGAGAATGCATAATTGGTCCACCTGGGGTCACATTCCTGGCCCTGTGGACTCCGCGGTGGATCTGCATGACAGAGATGAAAGTCAGTTAAGTTTGGTGGGCAAAGAAGTATGGAAGTTACCATGATATAGGTTAAATGCAGGGAAAACTCCACCTTGTGACGTTCTTCTCATCTGAAGGGAGCTAGTAGAAATGCATCTAAACGCTTTGTTAACGGAAAATGCAAATTAATGACAACATCCCAATGGTTGCCTCATTCTCAGCATATTTTGAAAAGTTTACCCTTTAATGCCTAAGAATAAAGGTAGGCATTTCATACTCTTGGCAATTAGATTTGGATAAGCAGCGGGGAAACAGTTCAGTGGAAATATGAAGCTTTTATACCACCCATTTTAAGCAAAGATGATCTGTAGATTTAGAAGGGAAAAACATAAATGCAATGCAATAAAGTCATAAAAAATACAGAAGTAAATTAGGGAGATTACTTTTACCTCCGTTTTTGTTTTTGTTGTTGTTTCTCAATACTTTGCCCTAAATTCAGAGCAGAGATCCTTCTCTGTGGAGCTTAGCTTACCTCTAAAATAGCAGAAGCCCTTAAGCAATAGACTGACAGGTTATCCAATGAAGGCAGCATGATTACAGGACAACTGTCAGCCAGATCTGGATTTGAGTTCTGTTTCTTCGTCTTATGTTTCATGAAACTCGGCCTAGTGTCTCTTTCTCTCTGATCTTCAGTTTCTTAATCTGTAAACTAGATTCAGTAAAACTGAACTGGTGATCGTGAGGATTAAGGAAGATGGTGTTTTTAAGAGATTCTAGCACAGGGCCTCCCAAAGAGTAAAAAAAATACGCTCTTCTGTGATTCCACTCCTGGTAATGTCCAAATGGCTCCAATCAGACCAACCTTCCTTCAAATAACAGTGTACTCTGGACAAAATAAATAATGCCAATTCAGCGAAGGCATGGGAGAGCAAACAAAAGCAGGACTATAACAAAGCAGAGTTGACACTTCCAAAAAGAGGCCAGAACTTGAGTTTTACTTTTTTATGGCTTTTATACTGACAGTATACCTAAGTCTGAAACTTGCTGGGTGGCCAAGACTTGAACAGAAAAACTGAAAATAAATGTTTGGATGACCCTTAAAGTAAGTTTAAAAAACTGAACTAAAATTTTAACTTCCCTGCACCACCCCCAGCAGGAAAGATAAGTTTGTCAGTTTGAGTTAATCCAAGTTAATAGTCAACTCAAAAACATAAAACAATACCCTCAGTGGCCTCTACAAAATAGCATTCACAACATCCAGTAGGTAATCCCAAGTTACTCAACACACAAAGAAATTGGTGGAAAAAAGTACTTTTCCAGAGAAAACAATCAACAGATACTGAACCTGAGATGATCCACATGTTAGAATTAGCTAATAAAGATTTTATAGGAACTATTATAACTAAACTCAAGAATGTAAAGGAAAACATGTCTACAATGAATAAAAAGGTAGAAAATCTCTGCAGAGAAATCTAAATGATTAAAAAAAGAACTAAACAAATATTCTAGAACTCTGCTCATTGGAGACTGTGGTCATCAAGTAAATCTTCTTCATGAAGGATTCCATATACTCAGATCCCAATAGGAGCCAGACTGGGAATATAAACGAATGAGGTACTCAGAGTGCAACACAGTAGGTTCAGATAGGCTTTGTGGCACACTAGAAAACATTGCCTCCATATAAAGGGAATACTTGCTATTTGACTTCAGCCACTTGTTGCCTTGAATACTGATTGGTGAACATTTTCTGTAAAGGGCTAGATAGTAAATATTATAAGCATCGTGGGCTACATGGTCTCTGTTACAACTACTCAACTCTGCTATTGTACTGCAAAAGCAGCCCTAGGTAATACATAAAAGAATGATTGTGGCTATGTTCCAATAATACTCCATTTACAAAATATGTGGTCATATTTGGCCTGTGGAATGTAGTTCATGAAATCTTGCCTTACAGAAATTTGGGTTCAGGTTTGCATGACATTTTCTATTTCAGGAAAAACTGGGCCACTGGATCTGGACTCTTGTCCTAGAGCAAATATACATAAAGTCCTGAAAGATAAATAATTGTTTTCCAGTCCACAGAAAAGAGAGTGAGAGGACAATCTATGCAAAGGAACAAAGTTGTGAGAGATTGGAATATATAGGCAGTGCAAGTAATTTGGTTTAGTTGCAGAACATAAATTGTGTGGGGTAAAATTAAGAAAAAGAGATGATGTGTGATGCAACCTTTTGTTTTTCCCCTGAATTAGACAGCAAGTAAGATGGGCAAAGAATACCTTCAGATGGATCCCTACGTATCAGTTTTATGCCCAGTGAGTGCTGGATTGGAAGACTTTGCTTATAAATGCAAATGACATTGGGTTCTTCCACTTTTATTACCTGGACGCCCCAACTCACACCACACCACACACACACACACATACACAAATTATGCGAGGCTTTGGAATATTCAGTATTCAGAGCAGAAACCCCAGGATCTCTGCCTCCCAGTTGTCAGGGCGGGGAAGAGCACAGCTGTAACCAAATTCCCTTCCTTAGGGACTGATTATCTCCACCTACCAGAGAAAAGTGAACAGGGACTGCACCTACCAACAGGGTGATACACTGTCTCCTCGGGGGGAATAAGATAGAACAAGAGGATAGAAATGTTTAGAGAAAATCTTTCTTTCATGCTACAGGAGAGGAAATAAACATCCCTCATTCCCAACAGCACACAGATTTCAAATATGAAATCCCTTAAGTATATTGAAGAACTTACTCCTTGCAATGCTCAATATAAAAATAATCCTGAAGTACATAGTTATGTTAAAATGATTTATATTAACTCCTTATAGCAAGGATCTCATGACTTTGTTTTAAATCTATTAATGCAATCCATGCTACTAAAGACCTGTCCAAACTGTGTGATGATTAGAAAATGCCAGATAAAATTCCAACTTTCTAAAACAATTCGAAAGCAAGCAAAATCATCACAAAAGTTCTAAGAGTTACTATTCTCTTAGACACCCATTTAAAGTCCCCAAGGCAAGCTTTTAATTTAATGTTTCACATTAAAAACTAGCCTTGAATTATGCAATTGGAAATAAGTTAAAAAGTATGCCACACTTCTTAGTCAAATATTCTCCATTACCAAATGGACCCAATACCTCAGCCTTGTTGTTTTTCCCTGGATTCCAGAAGCATTGGTTACATCTACTCTTAATAATCTGTGACTGAGATTCTGGAGCCCTGCAGTTAAGTATACATCATAAGGGATTTTTTTTTTTGCTAGATTAAAATTTCCTTCTGTTCTTCAATAAATTCTGGTCATGAGGTTCCCTCAAACTGATGAGTTTTCCAAATCCATACCTCCGTGTCACCTGATACAAAAATAATCAGAAAATCTAACAGCTTTGCATGGCTAAAATGTAACAGGGAAATCACAACTCTGGCATTTTGCAGTAGGCAATAAACTCATTTATTATAAAGTAATGTTCTGTCTGCCCTATAGGAAATGTGAGCATAAGTATACTAGGGCTTGTACATTTACTTGTTCATTTATTCATTCATCAAACCTTTTTTGGTGCTTAAAAAATCAAAGAAGATAAGCATCTAGATGATGATATAGATATGCAAACAAATAAAACTATAACTCAAATGCCAAGCATCAAAATATTACTTAGCAAATAGTGATTTTCTAATAATAATGATATTTTCTAGGTAACATTATTTTCTAATGTTACCTAAAATAATGATTTCTTCCATTTATTCATTTATTTATCAAATATTAGGCACTTAGAATGTGCCAGACATGCTGCTAAACTCTAGAAATGAAACAATGAATAAGACATAAAAGATTTTTGTCTCCATGCAGCTTATAATCTAACACAGTGGTTCTAATCTTTTACTTTTTAATCACACACTGAACAGCAAGATATTTGCAATTGCTAACACAAAGACCTGTATACTTATTTATGAATAATATATGTAAATATTCACATACTGTAAGATACAGTGTAAAACATATTCCAAAATGCAATCAGATAAGTATTAAGATGAAACAGTCTTTAAAATATTATTTTACCTATTAACAGTATAAAAGTTTTGGCCTCAGTAAAATATTAATGTAATATAATAAATATATAAGTGATTATGGAATACCACTTTCACAGTTAACATTTTTGATGAGAACAAATGTGTTCTTATATGTTTAATTATTTTTAAAATATGTTTTATTTATCAAGCAAAATCAAGCAATAATTGATTTAAAACCTAATGAATTTTGGAAATATTTATTAAAAGAAAATTATATTTCCTAGGTTTATTCCTCTTTTTGCCAATCTCTTTCTTTTACCGTATACATATATGAGCTTTCAGCAGTTAGCACATATTGTATACAGGAACAGAATCTCATAGCTATAAGAACACTTTTAAACATTTGGTTTCAATTCCCTTTCCCCAGCCTGAATGTCTGTTTAAGAGCATTGGATTTCTCACTTGTTTAAAATATCACTTTAATTTAAACAGACCTTTAAATCTCCAAGACAGCCCCAAGGGTGCCCCATCTTAGCCTCAGCACCTCTGTGGCCTTGTGTAGACTATAACACCCATACCCCAGGGAAAGGGGAGATGGGTCATGTGATGCAGAACAGAGGAATAGCAGAGTCTTTGTGGAAATCTGTAAAAATCTGGAACAAAGTGCCATCCAAGGAGAAAAGATTGTCTGTGGTGATGTGGGAAAGCAGTCTCCAGAAGCTGGAGCTTCAGGGTGAAATTTTGAAGTGGGCACTGAATACCTGGGATAGTGAATGGAGCAATCCTGGGAAGCTAAGATGCCCAGGCAGGAGAAAATTTTCCCCTTGGAGCATTCAGGGAGCTGGTGTTCTGTAGGCTGAAATGATGGGGCAGGTCCTCAGGTTGCACCACAACATAAAAGTGGATTTCTGGCCTAGGAAATAGAGCTGGGCATCAATTTCCCCCAGGACATCTGTCCACAGGCCTACTGAACAGACCTACCTCTTTGCTCTCATGGAATCCACCATCTTTGCCCTCTTTGCCTTGCATTGCAATTATCTGTTATTTTCCTTTTCCAGGTAAATGAAGACTTCCTTGAGGTCTAGTTCTCTGTATAACTCTCACCAAGTCCATTGCCTTAAGCCAGAAGGAATTCCAAAAGTGTTTATAGAATTGATGGTTAAACATATTTTCATTGATAGTTTGGATTTTGAGTAGCTGAGTATAAGATATTCTTCTTAGAGATAATCAACTTTGAGAGTGTTTCATCAGTTATGACTCTCTTAGTCATTAGCGAAAAAAAAATGCTACTACAGCCACAGCAATAACAACCAACTCACCCACACGTGCTTAAAGAAAAAAGAGAATTTTCGTTGGCTCGTGTGGCAGACAAGCCCAGGTTAATGATGTGAATTGGTGCAGGGGTTCTTAGAATATCATCAAATCTAGTTTCTTTCTGTCTCCCATTTACTATTTTTCAAGTTGGCTTTGTTCTCCTTTCACTGTGAAAAGACAGCTAGAGAAGCTCCAATCTTACATTCTCAAAACTGGAAATCCAGCGAAGAAAGACTCTTTTCGGGGAGTGCCAGCACATCTGATTTGATGACTGTATGTGACAGATTCACCCTAAACCAATCACTGTGGGAGGCTCTAGTTACATCAACAGGAGAATGAATGCTGATGAGGGAATCAGAATAATATCCCCATAGGCATAGGAAAATAGCAACATTTCCAAACTGCGTGTACCACCAGAGCCCTCAAGTTTCGTTGTAATTTTCAAAATTCTTTCAACCTCCTGCAGTTGTGGGTGTTTTCCACTAATGATGTTTCACTGCCAAATTTGCCATATGTTGATCTTCTCTAACAACCACACTTAAAGAAAGGAGAGCTAAGGGGGGGCAGCAGGAGCCATTTAAACCCACTTACACTAAAACTGGATTCTTTACTGCCACACAGCTGACACTGACATATGTTGTAGAATTTCTTTCTGAAATGGTGGAATTGTTTTGACAAGTCTTAGAGTAATTTTTACGACTCTAATGCTATTATTCCCAGAACCCATTGTCATGTACACCTATCTCTATTTCTCTAGACAAATAAAAAGCAAAAAACCTCAAAAATACAAAAAAAAAACCCACTTTTCATCCGGTTGTCTCTATCTCAAATTTTATGTACTTACACTCTGACACCCTTTTATTAACTCCAATCTTAAAATATATCCCAAGTTTTAATGTCTTCGTGTAACCAGTTTTTACATAGATATTATAATCCCTTGTTCCTACTAAGTATTTTCATTTTCTTTCTCCCTTCTCAGTTACAAACACATCCACACAGTAGCTTCTCAAGGGGCTGAAATAGCTCTACTCTGCCTTCAGCTCACATGGGTTTCATTTATTTTCCACTGACGTCTGGGTTATCTTGTATTCATTGTGTTCATCTCTGGGTTCTAATATTTGCAATATTTGGAGAAGGCTCTTATAATCATAGTGGGGGAAGAATTGTATCTGGTGTCAGATAGATCTGGGTTCTACTTCCCTCTCCATGACTTCTTTAACCTTCTCTGAACCCTCAATTTCCAAAACACGCGATGAGAATAATGATATATATTGAAACGGTCAGAATAGGGTTTGTTTTGCTGCAGTAACAAACAACTCGAAAATCCTCAGTGATTTAGAATAGCAAATGTGAATCACTTGTTCCTAGTACACACCTTCACAATTTCGCTGGAGTCTGTTCCACATTGTTTTCATTCTGAGAGCCAGGCTGGTAGAACCGCCTCCATCTAGATGTACTAAAGAGAAACAGGACAGGACAAATAATGTGCTTGCTCTTAAAGCTTCAACCCAGAAATGGCACATGGCTTTTACGCTCCTATTTCCTTGGCCAAAGCAAAATACAGAACCAAACCTAGCATCAAGAGGGAAGTGCCCCAAGTAAGTCCTTGGGAAAACTAAAAGTATTTGGTGAATAGCACTACTGAGTCAGCTATCTCTCTTAAAGGTTTTTTTAAAACATCAATTTTATTTTAACTAAGAGGACTGCCAAATAATGGATACTCAGATTTATGAACCGTTGGAACATATTTTTATGAGGACCAATTTCATTCTCTTTGAGATGAGATTAATAATTTTTAGTTTGCTAGTATCAGAAATCACAATTTTTTGTATTTCCTGCCTACAAAATAAATATCAAACATTTTCCCTCCTCTCCATCCTCATGTCATAATCATTTACTGGAGGAGTTTCTACAATGGCTTTCTAACTGGGCATTCATGTCTATTCTTGATCCCTCCCTTTAATCTATCCTTCAAACAGTAGCCGGAGGAATCATTTCTATAGTGCAAATCTGATGACATCATTTTCTTGCTTAAAAGCCATCAGTGCCTGCTTATTGCTTTGAGAGTAAAGTTTAAAATTAATTTGGGTTATATGACTCAAGAATCTGGTGCCTGCTTTTCCTGTCAGCATTTCAAGCCACTCTACTATCTCTCACTGTATGCCAACCATGCTGGCTTTCCCTCTGTTTCTCAAACTGGACAAACATTTCTATTTCTGGGGCATTGTATGTTCCAGTCCTTCTGTGTAGGGAGCTTTAACCATACTCTTCATCTAGATTATTCTTTATCATCATTTAAGTATCAGCTGAAATAGTATGAATGTACAGACACCTTTCTTAGTGTTTCATTGTACCCTGAATTTTTTCCCTAGTTGCTAATACAGTGCCCAGCATTAATTAAGTGTTCAATAATTATTCATTGTGTAAATGAATGAATAAATGAATAAAA
Source organism: Tapirus indicus (assembly GCA_031878705.1). Classification (NCBI taxonomy): domain Eukaryota; kingdom Metazoa; phylum Chordata; class Mammalia; order Perissodactyla; family Tapiridae; genus Tapirus; species Tapirus indicus. Next base: position 21,065,309 of record CM062927.1, on the reverse strand, counting down.
ATGAAAGAGCAAATGTAATAGCATATTTGCAAAGGCATTTTTAATTTAAAAGAAAATGCAGAAATATAAGGAAGAACTATAATTATACAAATGATAATTATAAGATAAAACAGGTTGTGTTTTACATAAGACTTTTTAATTTTTTTTTTCTAAAACAGTTTGAATCTTTCTAAAGATAAGGGAAAGATAACTAGAGAGTACAGTTCTAAATTTTTCTCATGAATTAAGAAGTTGAAACACTTTTGTAGAAGAAACGGAAGCCCTATTTTCATGAGAATGTCCTAAATGAAAGAAAGGGATCATAGGATTATATTTTTCCTTTCCCAAACAACAGATATATAGTTGACATAGTAAAAAAATTTTATCAAGTATTTACTGCATTCTATGTGCTTCTTTTGGGTGTTCTGAGACCCAATTTCAATAAGCATAGTGGTAGGCAGTTCCCCCCACACCACCAGCAATGTTTGGGACACCAGGTAGTTGTCCTACAACTTGACTCAATTATTACACGATCTACCCAAAGATGGCATCAGATTCCATAGGTTAAGGGTTCAGTCTTACAAGATTGCCCCACCCTTAAACTTCAGACTCTAGTCACAAACCCAGGTTATTACCTGTGCTTCTGACCAACCAGCTACAGATTGGAAGTTCCAGTGATCCCCTCCTTGGACTTCAGATGCCAGTCACAAGTCCCAAGTTGTTACCTGTACTTCTGACCAACCGGCTATAAACCAGAGTTTCCCATGATCCCCTCCTTGGGTTCAATTAATCTGTTACAGCAACTCACAGAAGTCAGGAAACCCCTTTACTTGCTAGATGATTTACTATAAAAGGATATAACTCAGGAACAGCCCAATGGAAATGATACTTAGGGCAAGGTATGGGGAAGGGGGGCAGACCTTCCATGTCTTTTTTGGGTGTGCCACTCTCCCAGCACCTCCATGTGTTCACCAACCCGGAGGCTCTTTGATCCCAGTCCTTTCGGGTTTTTATGGAGGCTTCATTAAACAGCCATGATTGATTAAATCACTGGCCATTGGCAATTGATTCAACCTCCAGCCCCTCTCCCCTCCTCAGAGGTTAGAGGAAAGGACTGAAAGTTCCAACCCTCTAATCACATGGTTGGTTTCCCTGATAACCAGCCACCATCCTTAGGTGCAATCCAAAAGTCACCTCATTAACATAACAAAAGACACCTTGTTGCTCTCATCACTTAGGAAATCTCAAGGGTTTTAGGAGCTCTTTGCCGGAAATGGGGAAAGAAGACCAAATATATACTTTATATTATAAATCGCAATATCATAGTGCTAGATGAGGGTCTTCTACCAGAAGGGTAAACAGCACGTGACAAAGCACAAATGTGACAGAGCTTGGCAGGATGAGGATCCAGGACTTCCCCTGTGGCAGGAGAGTAGAATACAAATCTCTAAAAACAGGTCAGTGAACCGCAAGCCTCTTAAAACATGAAGGAGCAGAAAGGAGAATGGGGGTGGTTCAGAGCTGTGTGACTAAAAATAGACCTAAATGGGCAACCTAAATGTACTTTACATGGTGAACGTCATCCATACAAACCTGAAATACATATCCCTGGATCTGGTGGAGCCTTGACTCCTTCACTAAGCCTGATTGTGACTGATATCCTGGTGAGCTGGCAGCTCCTAGAAGTCTATCCGAGTTCATTCATTCATTCGCTCAACAAATATCTGTTGAGCATCCAGAGAATTCCCGATTCTGCCATAGGCACTAGAGACAATCAGTGAATAAAAATGGGCTGGTTCTGCCCATTGCAGAATTTGTAGTGGAGCTAGTTCCTACAAGAGGCAGTGCTCCCTTCGAAAAGTACAGACCGCAGCAGCAATGTGAAGGATGATTCTCTGATTCTTTTGTAGGCAGCCAAGGTCAACTAGAAAGGAGGAAGAAAATGCCTGGGCATGCTTTGCAGAGGACTTTTGTGGCACTCTGGATATTTCCCAGAATACCGGGGGAGGTCTTTGAGAGGTGGGCTAAACCACTGATATGGAAATGAGTCAGGGGGTTTGTTTGCATTTATTCCATTGTTAGAAATATGAAGAGGAAATGAGTCAGAGAGAAAGTATGTTCACTTGCAGAATCACTCCAGATCTTAAAGTCAGTGTTTGCATTTACCAATATTTCTTCCAATGTTTCTCAGCATAAAATCATGTTTAATACCATAATAATTTTGCATTCTGCCTTTTGGGTTTATCATTATACATAAAGAATTGTTCATGGTTTTCCTGACTTTACAATTACCATGGTAAATGGTTACATTATTTTCTTTTTTGAAGACAAGTAGTAACTTATGTAAGGAGTCCTCTACTCTGAAGCATTTTAGCCATTTCTATTTTTCATGATTATAATTAGTCATGCAATGTAAAATTTAATGTGTATAATATATTATTTATTTTGCAATTATTTTTAGTATCCTTTCCCAGAATTTAATTCATTGGGTCAAGATATTTTTGATTTCGTGAGCAAAATTGCTTGCCAATAAGGTAGGCTATTTTTAATACAGCATCTTTACCAATTAGATGTTAATTGTTAAAAGTTTGCCAATTGAATAGATGTTAAATGGAATTTGATTGTTGTTCAAACTCGTATTTTTAAATTAACTAGTGGTTTATAGATTATAATGCATCTTACTCTTAAACTTTTGGAATCTGATGAATCTCAGAGAAATCTCAGTTTCTTCTTTTCCTAGAATTACTGGTCTGACAAAATTTGATGTTTTTTTTTTTTTTTTCCCTGCTGATGGACTGTCTGGCAAAGTTCATTTCAACTCTCATTATTTTACCTCTGAGATTAACCCCCTCCTCCCACCTCAAATAAATGGACACATACCTCGTGAGGATGAATCCCTTGTATATTTGTCTCTGGATTGTTTTTCGCCTTTCTTCAATTGGCACATTCCCTTACTCACATAGCAGATAGTCATGGTGAAAGAAGACCCGACTGAGAGGTGAAATAAGCTATTTCTGTTGTAGGCTCCATCCCTACATTGCTGTATCATATTTGGCAACTAATAACCTCTATGGGTCTACCTGGGCCTCAGTTTATGCATCTAAGAAATTAGATGGTGAGTCTACATGGTTTTAATGTTTTTTCTTCTTTGAAATCTATATTTGCTGAATTTTTAAAATTCTGATACACAATTTTTCAATGTTTAATACCTTTGAAATGAGGAAAAGTCTTTCCATAGATGTCAACAGCCAAACCAAAGAGTGAAGAGTTGATGTTGACAGCACACGTCAAGCTTAGTGTTGTATAGAGGTATCTCATTATGTGAACAACTACATGACTATGGCAAGATGAGGCATTTGTGTGGCGGCGCCCCATGGGGATGAATTTTAATTTGAACTTAATGTTTTAATTGTCACTTAAAATGTATTTTACCAGATTATATCATGAGGCAAGATTGAAATGACAATCACTTTGTGAATAGATCATTTCCAGTCATGTGTCAGGCAATGTGATGGAAGAAAATAGAAATTGTCAAAGCTTTCAGAAGAGGTCATAGACTTCAAAGCTAAGAGAAGTTGGTTTGAGCAATCTACGTACCATCAAGATTTTACACTCACACTACCTTAAAGCTTCCAGCTGATCTTACAGAAAAGCCCTTCAATTTTAAGTGGGATATAACTCAACTAAAGAAAAGACTAAAGTCATAGCTTTAGTCACAAATGAAAAACAGACAAAAACCCTGGATTCTTCTGTATTTCTTAAAATGATACTATCAATGTAAGAGTTTTTGAAGATATATATTCGATTATCACAAAAAAAGGGTATCAGCATGCTCATTAGTGTGTAATACAACCAAACATGAATCAGAAACAGTTATAAACACTGAATTAAAGGAGGTTTAAATATGATACTTAAGAGAAAAGTCATGGACAACTTATGAATTAATTCATTCATGGTCAGTAACAACAAAAGCTAGTGATCAACATAGCATTCTTTTTATTTTTTTCTGAAAACTCTTATTTATTGATGATCTATCTTTAAAAAAATATCTATACGATTCTGTCTCCTTGAGGATTATAACCATGCACAAACCTGTGAAATTTAAATTCCTGCAACTTTTCAAGGGTCTCAATTTATTTATTTTTGTTTTTGTTATATATAGCACACTTCTTTTTTTTTTGTAGGGAAGATTAGCCCTGAGCTAACATCCATTGCCAATCCTCCTCTTTTTTGCTGAGGAAGATTGGCCCTGGGGTAACATCCGTGCCCATATTTCTCTACTTTATATGGGATGCCGCCACAGCATGGCTTGACAAGCAGTACATTGGTCTGTGCCCAGGGTCTGAACCTGCAAACCCTGGGCCACCAGATGCCGAGAGCACAAACTTAGCCACTATGCCACCAGGCCGGCCTCTAGCACACTTTTATAGTATTTAAATTCTTGTGTTCCATTTCCTGTGAAAAGAATGTTCATTTATTTTCTGGAAATATTAAGGGCTTAAGAAATATGGAATTAATTGGCAGAGATAACCATTCATAACATTGTCTGGAAGTGGCGATCAATAAGACCTGAAGAAAAGGTAGTACAGAGAAGATTCCTAAATAAAGATTAGTCACTCCCAAGTGAACTTGTCTATAAAAGACCAATGGTAAATTGTTTTAATAAAAGAATTTCTGCTATTTAATGACTTAGAAAGAAAAATTGAGAAGTGCTTGGTAAATCTTGTGGTCATTATGCTTTCCACCCCACTTCATCTTTCTCTGAAATATAGAAAATGTTAAAATGATTCAAAAACATCACCCACTTGTTATTGTGACAGTTTGCTCAGATTCTCTTATCTTTTGACATTATGCCCAGTGCTCTCACCGTGGCTGCCTCAGAACGTGCTCAGCCTTCTGCCTAGCATAGCTTACATATTCCTCCTCAACAAATTTCTGGGGGAGAGCTCACTCCTCTCCTCATTTATCTCTTAGTGTGGGGACCCTTCTCCAAGTTTCTCTGAGAAGATTCTCTGTGCTATAATAATTAGAGGAGTAACAGTGCTAAGTATATTTCTGGCAGGGAAAGACTCTGCCAGATGAATAAAGCAGCCCAGGTGTAACAGAAGACGGGAAGGAGATACAGCAAGAGGTGCTGCTGGCTTTGTTTCCCCAGTAGAATTTTACGTGTTCCAAAGCTTCTCATATACCTGGACAATGACATCCACAGTGCTTTGGAAAATTTAAATTTAATTCATTTAATTTAAATTGGAGCAATCCCATTAAACTGAGAATGGTTCAGAAGAGTCACGAAGAGAAGTAAGTTTAGATGGGAGAATTGAAAGTGTGCTGATGTAACTCAATTACTGGAAAAACATATTAAAATATACTTTAAAATATATATTTTAATATATATACAAAAAATATATTAAAGACTAATTTGATCTTATGTTTCCCCACAAGTATGCTGCTAAGAAATTAAATTTAACTACTCAAAATGCTAAAATTGGAACTAACATTTAAAAATGTAAAATCACAAATTAATGCACTAAAAGGTATGATAAAGTTAAGATTAGATAAAATATCCTACAGGATTTGAAAATGGCTTTAAATGCGTCCAGAGAGAAGCACCGCATCTCCAGCCTATCCTGACCTCCCTGGGTCAGGATTTGGTCTTCTTCATCTTTATAAACCTCTGGAGTGGGCCCCCATGATATTATGTGCCCAGAGCTCCCCTTTTTCTAGGACCAGCCACTTTCCCCTACCATGCAGATACCAAGTAGCCCCAGGCCGTGGCTCAAAGATCATCAAAAAATCCAAGTTGAACCAATCAGATATTTTCCTGGATATTTGGAATGGATGAAAGTAGCAACTAGTCTGTTCACACTACTTTGAAGTGGGGAGCTGTAATCTTGGGAACTTTGTGTGCCATGTCCTAACAAGTGGAAGGAGAAATAAAGCCTTCAGTAGATTAGATGATGGCTCGCCCAGAGAAAGAAGTAAGATAGACATAGGAAGAGAGACCCAATGGTGTTTTTATCCTACGATCCAGGTTTCCTTGAAATTAAACTGTGATCTTGCCATTTGGCTCTCTGAGACATTTGAGTACCTTTACGGAAAACTTTCAAAGTATTTATTTTTAAAATATGCTGCACTAAGGATACAAAATCAACATAGAAAAATCAGTTGTGTTTCTATACACTAACAATGAAGTAGCAGAAAGAGAAATTAAGAATACAATCCCATTTACAACTGCAACAAAAAGAACAAAATACCTAGGAATAAACTTAACCAAAGAGGTGAAAGATTTGTACACTGAAAACTATAAAACACTGTTCAAAGAAATTGAAGAAGACACAAAGAAATGGAAAAATATTCTGTGCTCTTGGATTGGAAGAATTAGCATCATTAAAATGTCCATACTTCCTAAAGAAATCTATAGATTCAATGCAATCCCTATCAAAGTTCCAACAACATTTTTCACAGAAATGGAACAAAGAATCCTAAAATTTATATGGAATGACAAAAGACCCCGAATAGCTAAAGGAATCCTGAAAAAAAGAACAAAGCTGGAGGTATCACACTCCCTGATTTCAATATATACTACAAAGCTATAATAACCAAAACAGCATGGTACTGGCACAAAAACAGACACACAGATCAATGGAATAGAATCAAGATCCCAGAAATAAACCCACACACCTATCAACAGTTAATTTTCAACAAGGGAGCCAAGAACATACAATGGAGAAAGGAAAGTCTCTTCAAAAAATGGTGTTGGGAAAACTGGACAGCCACATGCAAAAGAATGAAAGAAGACCATTTATCTTACACCATACACAAAAATTAACCAAAATGGATTTAAGACTTGAATGTAAGACCTGAAACCATGAAACTCCTAGAAGAAAACATAGGCAGCATGCTCTTTGACGTCAGTCTTAGCAACATATTTTCAAGTACCGTATCTGACCAAGCAAGGAAAACAATAGAAAAAATAAACAAATGTGACTACATCAAACTAAAAACTTCTGCACAGCAAAGGAAACCATCAACAAAATGCAAAGACAACTTAACAGTTGGGAGAAGATATTTGCAAACCATATATCTGATAAGGGGTTAATCTCCAAAATATATAAAGAACTCATATATCTCAACAAAAAAAAACAACAACCCAATTAAAAATGGGCAAAAGACATGAACAGATATGTCTCCAAAGAAGATATACAGGTGACCAATAGGCACATGAGAAGATGTTCAACATCATTAACTATCAGGGAAATGCAAATCAAAACTACAATGAGATATCACCTCACTTATCAGAATGGCTATAATTAACAAGACAGAAAACAGCAAGTGTTGGAGAAGATGTGGAGAGAAGAGAACTCTCATACACTGCTGGTGGGAGTGCAAACTGGTGCAGCCACTATGGAAAACAGTATGGAGATTCTTAAAAAGATTAAGAATAGAACTACCATACGATCCAGCTATTCTGCTGCTGGGTATTTACCCGAAGAACATGAAAACACCAATGTGTAAAGATACACGCACCTCTGTGTTCATTGCAGCATTGTTCACAATAGCCAAGATTTGGAAGCAACCCAAGTGCCCATCAAGGGACGAATGGATAGAGAAGATGAGGTATATATACACAATGGAATACTAGTCAACCATAAGAAACAATGAAATCCAGCCATTTGTGACAACATGGATGGACATTGAGGGTATTATGCTGAGCGAAATAAGTCAGAGGGAGAAAGTAAAAAACTGTATGTTCTCACTCATAAGTAGAAGATAAAAACAACAACAAACAAACACATAGAGACAGAGATTGGATTGGTGGTTACCAGAGGGAAATGGGAGAGGGAGGAGGGCAAGAGAGATGATTAGGCATATGTGTGCAGTGATGGAGTGTAATTAGTCTTTGGGTGGTGAACATGATATAATCTATGCAGATATAGAAGTATAAGGATGTACACCTGAAATTTATACAATGTTATAAACCAATGTTACCGCAATGAAATAAATAAAAAATTAAAAAGACAACAACAAATAAACATAAGCAGATACGAAAAAGAAATTCTGCATTATATTTTTGGAAATTCGAATTTGCCATGGCGTTGAATAAGCCAGAAGCATCAATGTGTATAAAATAATTTCCCACTCTTCCTCATTGCAATTCAACCACATGGTCTACATGATACATCTCCTAAGGAATTAAGTTGATTTTCTCTTAACTGAACCTCAAAGAGTGCTAATTAATATATACCCACACAAAGTATATATTTATTTTGTATTTGAAAAACACTGAATGAATGAATGAATAAAAACAAGTCAAAGATTAACATTATGAAACTTATGCCACATGTTCTGAGTTTTAAAGGAGAGAATGAGTACAATTTTAAGAAATAAGGATAGTAAAATGAATATTTCAGGTGAAAGACCTCCCATTAGTCAAGATAAGGGAGAAGAAAGATAGACTCTAGTGGAAAAAGGCAGTTTAAATGGAGGGTGAGATTCAGATGAAACATGGTAGGATACAAGAATAAATAAGTTTTGGGGGCTTGTGTTTAGGAGAAAAGGGAAAGCAAGTGATGGTTTAGGGGCTTGGGAGTGATGGGGTCAGAGCCATATTTTCTGGATTCTATATCTAACATGGTAACTTCTTCTGGAATCTCTACATGGTAATTATTCTGGAGTCTATATCTAACATAGTAACTTGAATAGAGAGTAAAGATGCCAAAACTAGTTAAGATGCTCTTTGAATAATTCGGTTATAACCTGTTCAGGCTCTGAGCTAGCAACAAATTGGATGAACTAATCTCTTTAGAAGAAGCAATCAGAGAAATTTGTAACCGAAGGTAGAAAGAAGGGAAGAGTATGGATATATAGAGGATTCCAGAGTCTTATGGATGTGTTGTCAGTTGGTAGAGAAAAATCTCAGAAGGCAAAGCAAAAACCATTTTTGAAGTAATGCAAGTAAGCTGCAAGATCTGTTTTAAAACACATTGAGTTTGAGATGTCAGAATGGAGGTGACATATGCAGCCCATAGATGATGTTTGATAAAAAATTATTGAAATATAGAATGATAACTAAAATTCTAGTATTGAATAATTTAGAGAGCCATTAATTATTCCATTATTTTCCAAGATAATGTAAACCTAGTACCTTTCTACAGGATATATTCCTGAACTTCAGAAATATATACGTTTCATTTAGGTTTATTTTTACTGAAATATGACATCAAATCCAAAATTTCCTTCACTGTAACAATGTTAGTCATCACTGAAATGATAAGGAGCCCTAATTTTTATTCTATAGGAGGTAAATTTATACCTCTGGAGGGAGATATGTCTAGAAGTGCTCTCTACCAACATTTGTTGAATGAATGACCAAAGACTAGAGCTCTAGGAGGAGAGAGAGGTAATATGTGGAGCAACTGAGAACCTGACACACAGCTGACATTTAGGAAATATTTACTGTTAAACATATTCTTCCACCCAACTCATTCTTAGGCTCACCTATGGCCAGACTAAGACAAGTAAGTGCCCTAACAGGTTAATCATTTGACAGCTGGGTGGGGAAACACACATACACACAAGCACATACACATATAAATACTTATTTTCTATTTACAGAACTTTACCTCTTTCAACATGTTTGTAATTCATTCACCTTCTTCTTCAACCACCTCTCCCCAAATGTCTTTTGCCCAACAATATTAATAAGCAAGCATCATTACAAAATAGGATTACAAAAAAGAAGATGAAGGAGGGAGTTCATATTCCACAGTGTACAGCATTTCACTTAAAAACCCCTTTTAGAGGCTGGCCTGGTGGCATAGTGGTTAAGTTCCCTCACCCCGCTCTGGCAGCTGGAGGTTCACAAGTTCAGATCCCGGTCGTGGACAGACGCACCACTTGTCAAGCCATGCTGTGGCGGCGTCCCATATAAAGCAGAGGATGATGGGCACAGATGTTAGCCCAGGGCCAGTCTTCCTCAGCCAAAAAGAGGAGGATTGGCAACAAATGTTAGCTCAGGGTTAGTCTTCCTCACACACACAAAAAAACAACCCTTTTAGCCACATATCTCTTCTCTGCATGCCCTGTCTTCCAAGCCTCTGTGTCTCCCCTACATATTGTGTCCCAGGACTTAGCCTTCCTTGCTCCTGGCACCTTGTCAGGAAATTCCCCACCTCCTCCAATCCTTCTCACATGCAGAACAAGTTAACTCAGTTCCCATTCCTGTTGCCAAACTTGCCTGCTTCCACCCACAATTTAAAAAGTCTCCAAGTGTGGCATTGACCATTACCCAGAAGATAATGATTTTGTGATAAGCAAAGCAAAGAACCTCTAGCTGCCAGGATCGGCCCTTCTTAAAAGAGAATGGGAATTAAAAATGAGAAAGAACCTTTTTTTTTTTCCCTTGAGTAATCTTCAAAATATTTCAATGGATTTATTTTATGCATTGCAAGAGATAGAGCCAATTTATTTTTCGCCAGTTACATTAGAGTTGTATATAGAAACCTGAATCAATTGACACTATATTTCAGATTTATTTCAACAGTGTTTCATTTGCCCCCCTAGCTCATCCCTCAATCACACTCTAGGTTTAGTTAATAGTCTATACTGAATTGCAGAATGTGTGATTGAGAAACCAGTGGTGTCAAATAAAAGAAATTCTGTTCTGATTCCTGAGTTTTTAGTAGTATGTGTTTATTTGAATGTACCAAGACAACTTTTTAAAATAGAACATTCTTTACCAAACAGGTAGTGACATACCTCCAATCAATTGATGAACTTTCTCATCAAACTAGGAAAAATATCTATTCCAAAGTGTCAACGCACAACCTGATCTTAAAAATTGTATCACAGAAAAGAAATAGGCATATCTGGGGAGTATGTGTGCTCCCAGAAATTGACAGCTCCTTCCCTCCCTCCCTCTTTCTCTCCCTTTCTTCCTTCCTTCCCATAAGGGATTTTGTAGCAAATGCAGAAAGAACCACTGGCATATACTGGTTAGAGTGACCGAGGAGAAAGTGAGATAATCATTGTGAGAATATATGAATTTTAAGATTTAAAAATAATTTAGGGGGGCCGCCCGGTGGCGCAGCGGTTTGGTCCGCGCTTGGCAGCCCGGGGTTCACGGGTTCGGATCCCGGGCGCCCGCCGATGAACTGCCTGTCAGCCACGTCGTGGCGGCGTCCCATATAAAGTGGAGGAAGATGGGCACGGATGTTAGCCCAGGGCCAGTCTTCCTCAGCAAAAAGGGGAGGATTGGCAACGGATGTTAGCTCAGGGCTGGTCTTCCCCACAAAAAAAAAAAATAATAATAATAATAATAATTTAGTGATATAATCATCCTAAAACTGGGGGTATTTCATATCTACAGGTTCTGAGGAAGGAAATTAGTGTTTTTAATGTGACACTTTATTCATTCTTTTCCTCACCTCTCATTTATTAAGGATCTACTATATGCCAGGTATTGACTAGTCATTGGAGAATCAATTATCTCACAATTTAGTAAGAGAAAATAAAAAACATAAACTAATACTGAGACAGCCTAATGGATACTGTAGTGGGGAGGTTCCAGTGTAGGCACCAGGCTCACCCCTAAAGTTTGTGGAGCCCAAAGCAAGAGTTCACATGGAGGTCTGTGTATCTCATTTTTAAGTATTTAAGAGTAATAAATCTAGCTACCAACTGTTTGTGTGTGTGTGATTTTTCTTTATTGAAGTGTAGTTGGCATACAATATTATGTTAATTTCAGGTATACAACATAGTGATTTGATATTTATATACATTACGAAATGATCACCATGATAAGTCTAGTAACCATCCGTCACCAAAGTTATTACAATATTATTGACTATATTACCCATAATGTTTATTACATCCCCATGGCTCATTTATTTTATAACTGGAAGTTTGTACCTCTTAATCCCCTTCACCTATATTGCCCAACCCCCCACCCTCCTCCCTTCTGGCAATGACCAATTTGTTTCCTATATTTATGAGTCTGTTTCCATTTGTTTTTTAGACTCCACATAAAAGTAAAATCATATGGTATTTGTCTTTCTCTATCTGACTTATTTCACTTAGCATAATACCCTCTAGGGCCATCCATGTTGTTGCAAATTTCATTCTTTTTTATGCCTGAGTAATATTTCATTGTATATGTAAACCATCTTTTTTATCCATTCATCTATGGATGGACATTTAGGTTGCTTCCAAGTCTTGGCTATTGTAAATAATGCTGCAGTGAACATAGGAGTGCATATATGTTTTCAGATTAGTGTTTTTCTTTCCTTCATTTTAATACCCAGAAGTGGAATTGCTGGATAGTATGGTAGTTCTAATTTTAATTTTGTGAGGAATCTCCATACTGTTTTCCATAGTGGCTGAACTAATTTACAGTCCCACCAAAGGTGTACAAGGGTTCTCTTTTCTCCAGAACCTCACCAATACTTGTTATTTCTTGTCTTTTTGGTGATAACCATTCTGACAGGTGTGAGGTGATATCTCATTGTGGTTTTGATTATCATTTCCCTGATAATTGGTGACATTGAGCATCTTTTCATGTGTCTATTGGCCATCTGTATGTCTTCTTTGGAAAAATGTCCATTCAGGTCCTCTGCACATTTTTTAACCAGATTTTTTTTTTTTTATATTGAGTTGTATGAGTTCTTCATATATTTTGGATATCAACACCTTATCAGATATATCATTTGCAAATATCTTCTCCCATTCAGTTGGTTGATGGTTTCCTTCACAAAAGCAAAATCTTTTTAGTTTGATATAGTCCCATTTGTTTATTTTTGCCCTTGCCTGAGGAGAAAGTTCCAAAAAATATTGCTAAGATCGAAGTCAAAGAGTTTACTGTGTATGTTTTCTTCTAGGAGTTTGACGGTTTTTTATTCTTATATTTAAGTCTTTAACCCATTTTGAGTTTATTTTTGTATATGGTGTTAGACAGTGGTCCAGTTTCATTCTTTTGTGTGCAGCTGTACATTAGCATCTGTTTAATAAAACATTGAACCTTGACAAAAATACTGTCATAACAAAAGTAGAATAAATACTTGCTGACTTGCTCATTTTTGGTGTCTCAATCTTCTAATCAGTTGGGAAATCTACAGAACAAAATTCCCCTGTTTTTCTTCTGTTTCTTTTGGATGGAGAAGGGAGGCTCATTTTTCCCTAGTCCAAGGTTAGCTCCTGACCACCTACCAATGCGCTCTCCCCCATTCCTGTTGAGTGTCTTCTCCCTGAGACCAGTCCAAGCTAGGACATATCTGCCCATCAGGAGCTCACAGCCTGCATTCTTTTTAGGAACCTGAGGCATAAAAGCCAGGTTCAGATTTAAAATTCTTGTAACTTCATGGCACAGGGAGAGCAGATCCTTGGGCCCCTCCCCTTCTCTTCCCATCTCTGGCCTCACTCCACCTCTTTAGTGTTCTTCCACACATCTATGTACAACCAAGAACACACTCAGAAGCTCCAGCCACAACCTCCTATTCAGGCTGCAAGAATTTCCCTCCAGAGGACAGACTTGAGGAAATAGCCGGCACAGGTCCCAGAAGTGTATTTGGACCCATTTGGGCATGAAATTCTGAGGTCCAGGTGGAGGGTTCTACAAGGGGAGAAGAATGGTCTCCAAGTGGGAATGTCTCCTGAGCCATCAGACTCTCCCCTCCTAAGGAGAAGCATTGACCACATGAGATTCTCTGAGGCCAGGGCCCTGTGCAGGACCTAACACTGAGCAGTCAAATACAGGAGCCACTAAGAAGGCATGGCTATTTCAATTTCAATTGATTAAAATTACATAAAACTAAAAATTCAATTCCTCAGTCTCACTAGCCACATTTTAAGTGTTCAATAGCTACAAATGGCCAATGGCTACCATATTGAACAGTGCCATATGGAATGCCTCTCTCATTGTAGAAAGCTCTATTGGACAGTGCTGAAGCTGGTAAATCTCCAGCAACTTGGTTTGATAAGGATACTACTGAAACATTTCCTCTCAGATAAGTTAGAATCCCATATCCACAGATTATTGGCTTAGAATAAGTTGTCACACCAAAAGGAACTGAGGCACAAAGGTGGGAAAACATGTTAGGATGGAGAAGGAATTTTACAATTCATCAAGATGTTGGAACTAGGCCTTTACGGGAAACTTTAGATTTTTTTACTGTATCCTCCAGAATGATCTTTTAGCAGATACACATGAAACAGCCAATGAATCAGTTGAGCTTAAATATTGCACAGGGGAAGTATTAGGCGGTCAGAATCACATTGGCTCAGGAGAGCTAATATTAATTAGAAGTTTGGTAATGTAAGAGAGGAAGACAACTAATCTGGCTCAGTGCAGCAGAGGCCAGGGAAAAGTTAAAATTCTCATCCTTCCCCCACCATGATTTCAGACTTAAAAGGAATCTTACATCTTGGGAAATGTAGACATGTAAAAATATTGAATTTATTTATTTTAGTACATTGAAACCTAGTTGCATTTAAGTGCAATGTCATTGTATATGAAAACACTTGGATTATGTCCTTGAAGAGAGAAAATATAGAGAATATGGCCAATGCAAGGAATAAAATGGGGCCAGAGCTTCATTGCTGTACACTCTAAAATATATAGGAGGCTCTCTGTATTCTGAGTCTCTGTGGTCATAGCTGGCCTTAAGCCTTCTTCTCCAGTGACCCTGGACCTCTTTCAGGACCACAGACTGTGATACTCTCTTGATGTCTGTGATAGTTAATTTTATGTGTCAACTTGGCTAGAGTATGGTGCCCAGCTGTTTAGTTAAACACTAGTCTAAGATATTGCCATGAAGGTATTTTTCAGATGCATTAATATTTCCAATCAGTTGACCTTACGTAAAGCAGATTATCCTCCCTAATGTGGGTTATCCAATCGGTTGAAGGCCTTAAGAGTAAAGACGGAGGTTGCCCAATGAAGAACGAATTTTCCTCAAGACTGCCACATAGAAACTCTATACCTGTTTCCAGCCAGCTGCCCTGCAGAATTTGGATTCAAGACTGCAACATTGACTCTGACCTGAATTTCCAGACTGGCAGCCTGCCCTGCAAATTTCAGACTTGTCAGCTCCCATAACCCTAATTAACACAATGTCTTTGTATAGGCTGTTCCACCTTCTGATAATATTTTCACCACCATAACCCCTCTCCATACTCCCAATTTGTCCAATTCCTATTCATCTTCAGGTCTCTCTTTCAAAGTCATTTCCTCCAAGAAGCATCTTCTGGCTATCAAGACTGCAATAGGTGCCTTTCATGAGCATCCTCAGAGTTCACTGTCTTAGCCTTTATGATGTGAGTATAATTACTATAGGTCTTAAAGAGGAAAAGATTTCTTTTGTGGTTTTCACAAACCACCAGTGCCTTGAGCAAGGTAGATCCTCATTAAAAGCGTGCTGAGAAAATGAGTTAATTAATGAATAAATGAATGAGGGAATAAAGGAATGAGTGAAATGGGAGGACAGGAAATATAAACAAAAATATCACAGGGGAAACAAAGATTTTGCCAGAATATTAGTGGGCTGAATTTGTGGAAGGAGATCAAATACATGACCACAGATAATAGCTATGAGATGAGACAATGCTGATGTGGCAGATAGAAATTCTGACTATCATCACTACCTAATGCCCAGTGTCCTTGATGTGCGCAGGCTCTGTTCTAAGCACTTACACAGCTATTAGGTGATAGAGGCAGGATCTAACCAGTTTTGACTGGTCCCAGTGCCTGTGCTAATAATGACTTTATTGCCTCTGACCCCCTGGAAGAAACAGATTCTTAAAGAAAGCCTCAGCCCCACTTCTCCTTGTCTCCAATGGTAGCACCTGAATGTTGTTTTCATGTGTTAACTTAGGTTTTTAAATGCCAATAACTTTTCTTTTCCAACCAATTTTCCACCAGTAAAGCTTGCCCTTAATTCCATAATCATTACCATCCATTATGGTCGTATACATATGAGCTTACCTAAACAAATCAAAGCACTCAGAATATAAGAAGTTGTTCTCAGGCAAATTGAAGGGGAAGATGTCTGCCTATCAGGAAAACTTTATCGGTGTGAAATGGATGGAAAGTGGATGTTATTTAGCATGAAATCATGTAGAATGACCCTGAAAGATTTTAAAAAGTAATCAAGAACATTCCATCTGTGCCCACCAATTCATAACACTTGTGAGTTTACCTTTTCAAACAAGAAAACAAATTTTGAATTCATAATATATTTCTACGGCACATACAGTTCTAAGAGATCTGTGGCTAGCAAGTAACTCAAAATGGGTAAAATGATGCCAGGTTTAACAATTCTTCATGTAATTAAAATAAACTTAAAAATTACTCAACTTCTTGAGGAAACGAAAAATGGTTTTCGAGAAATATTATACATGCGAATGATTTGATAGATGCATTATGTATTAATAGAAAATACCTTGATTATCATTTGAATGCAACAAAAATAAAGCCCATTGTTAAAAATTAATCCATTTCTATCACTTCACTCATTGTACCTAAATATGCATTTTACTGATTAAATAGTTAAATGCATGTGACCAAAACATAAAAAATGAAAAGAAAATAAAGATGAATACTTATCTTAAGATAGTAAAGTTTTGTCAAAGCATAAAAGTAATGAAAATAAACACAAAATAAATCAAAGTGTAAATATATTAATATATAAGCAAAATCAAAATGCAAACCACTGACTTGTTACACTAGTAACAAATAATACGACAGATTAAAAGCTTTAATATATAAATAATTGCTTCCATCAATAGGATAAAATGTTAATACCTTACAAGAAGAGTGATGATCTGAGTAGAAAATAGATAAGCAAAGAAATATAAAAGATGAAAATGTACGTCATTAAAAGGCAAAATCATCTTAGTAGTCAAATAAATTAAATTAAAAACAATATGTACCATATTTACTTATTAAATTAGACAGGAAAAAAAATTTGACTTTTTAAGCTCATATGGCTGCAATGAGATGCATGTCATACATTGCTGATAGAAGCACAAATTAGAAGGTTTTAATGAATATTAATAAAACAATATGTATCAGAATGCTTAAAAATCACCACTCTTTGACTTAATAGTTCTACTTCTGGGAATATATTCTAGGGAGGATATTAGAGGTACTGAGCAAATATACGTGTATGTCTATTATAAAATTTTTGTTATAGCAAGAAATTAGAACCAAAATAAAAATCCGGCATTGGGAGAATATTTATAAAAGTAAGTATTTATATTGTAGCCCTCTTTAATGGTCTATTCTTAATTATCTGAGGTTGATCTGGAACAGAGGTGGGGAAAGGAACAATGAAAGCAGGTGCCCATTTACTTACAGGGAATTTTCCACTAGATGTTGCTAGATTATTTTGTTTCTTCAGAAAATAAGGGCTCAATTCTTATGTAACAAGCATACCTAAAACAGTAGCATCACTTTAGAGAACGTTTTCTTCAAAAGGATAAAAAAAATGCTTAGTTCCAGTTAGAGTGGGGCTGTTATCCAGTAGATTGGTGTTATGCAGATGATGTCTTGAGATGTAACTCAGCCCAAATGATTATTGTTTGAAAAACAAATCAAGTAACCGAGAGAGAGAGAAAGAGGAAAAAGTGAACACCAGGCAAATTGTGTTACAAAATTTAATTGTATTACAAAATATTTTCCCATTTGTTACAAGTCACACCTCTCTGATGGGAAATACTCAGTTCACAGTTATCCATACTGGGACCGCAGTAGGCAAGTGGGGAGGACAGATGAGTGCTGCCATTCTCCCTTTTCTTCTATAAGAGTCTGGTAAGGAGATGCTCTCGTAGCTTGAACCATGAGAATGAGTAAGGAACGATTTCCAACACACTGGCCCTTAATGTTTTGCAAGCTAGTTCTGCAACTGCTCTGCAAATGAACGGCATGGATCAATAAATGATGTTTTTGAACAATATCCAATGACATGGGAAAGTTTTCTTATACTTAAAAAACAATCCTTAGCATCTCAGTCATGTCCCTTTTTAAGTCCTTAATATTGATTATTTATAGAGATTTTATTCCCCACACTCACTGCCCCCTCACAGTTATTTTTTCCCATTTTGAATGTTTATGAAACCAATTCCTAATTTTAATGATACTGTTGTTTCTTTTTAAAAATTTGTTAATATTCTTCTTTTATATTTACTATACTCTCCATCCCTATTTGAATTTTGACTAGTGTTCTATAATTACCATCTTGAGTTGAATGCTTGTCATTAATTTTTAGTCTTTTTTCTTTCCTAGTTCATATTTAAGACTATATATTTCCCTCTAAATACTGTATTAGCTGCAGCATACAAATTTTAGTATACAGTATTTTATTGTGCTTCAAAAAAATCTTAATTTGCATTTATGTGTTCTTTCATATTTCCAAAAGTGTGGTTTTCTACAAAGGATTTTCTGTTATTGAGTTTTAATTTGCTGTTCATTAAGATATTCTCTGAAGCTTAGTATGTAGTCCATTTTAAAATTTTTGTGCACACAATAAAGAAATACATTCATTCATTGTTTATCTTAGCATTCTATTAGATTGAGGTTTTTTAATTTGGGTTTTTATATTTTATTGAGGTTGCATTGGTGTATAACACTGTGTCAATTTCAGGTGTACATCATTATACTTCGACTTCTGTGTAGACTGCATTGTGTTCACCACCAAAAGTCTGGTTTTCATCTGTTACCACTCATATATTCCCTTTTACCCCTTTGGCCTCTTCCCACCCCCTTCCCTTCTGGTAATCACCAATCTGTTCTCCTTATCTATGTGTTTATTTGTTTGCTTATCTTCCTGATATGAGTGAAATCATATGGTATTTGTCTTTCTCTGTCTGACTTATTTCGCTTAGCAAAATACCCTCAAGTTCCATTCACGTTATTGCAAATGGCACAATTTTGTCTTTTTTTATGGCTGAGTAGGATTCCATTGCATATATATATATATATATATATATATATATATATATACCACATCTTTTTTTATCCATACATCCTTTGATGGGCACTTGAGTTGCTTCCAAGTCTTGGCTATTGTGAATAATGCTGCAGTGAACACAGGGATGCAAATATCTTTTCAAATTAGTATTTTCATGTTGTTTGGATAAATACTTAGTAGTGAAATAGCTAGATCATATCATACTTCTATTCTTAATTTTCTGAGAAATCTCCATACTGTGTTCCATAGTGGCTGCACCAGTCTGCACTCCCACCAGCAGTGTACAAGGGTTCCCTTTTCTCTACATCCTCTCCAACACTTGTTATTTCTTGTCTTGTTAATCATAGACATTATGACTGGTGTGAGGTGATATCTCATTGTAGTTTTGTTTTGCATTTCCCTACTGATTAGTGATGTTGAAGATCTTTTCATGTGCCTGTTGGCGGCTGGATATCTTTTTTGGAAAAATGTCTGTTAATATCCTCTGACCATTTTTTGATTGAGTTGTTTGTTTTTATGTTGTTGAGTTGTATGAGTTCTTTATATATTTTGGAAATTAACCCTGTGTCTGATATATGACTTGCAAATATTTTCTCCCAGTTGGTGGGTTTTCTTTTCATTTTGCTCATGGTTTTGTTTGCCATGCAGAAACTTTTTAGTTTGACATAGTACCACTTGTTTATTTTTTCTTATGTTTTCTTTGCCTGAAGAGACATGGTCTTCAAAAAGATGTTGCTAAGATCAACATCCAAGAGTGTACTGCATATGTTTTCTTCTAGGATGTTTATGGTTTCAGTCTTACATTCAAGTCTTTCCAGATCGAGGTTCTTATCTGGTCATTTCAGGTCATGTCTATTTGATACGAGTTTGTCAGCTGTGAAAGTGAATTTGTCAATTTCTCTTTGTAATTTTGGAATCTTTTCCTTATTTATTTTGATCCAATGATATAGGGACATACAAGTTAACCATAAGTAATTTTTTCTTGCAAATTCTTCCCTTTATAACAAATCATATCCTCAAAGTTGTTATTGCTACAAATATTTTATAAATAGCAAGTATGATAATTAATAGCTATAAATATATGCTATTCGCTATACTGCTTTCTTTTGGTCATTTACTGATATATTTGGACTTAATTCTGACATCCTATGTTGTCTTTTCTATTAAAATGTTTATTTTACTGTTTTTGTTTTCTTTGCTACACTCCTTTAGCTTACTTAATAATCTTTACTTCTCATCTCTTTTTTTTTATTGTACTTTCATGTTTTAAGTGGGTATCCTTAACATTAACCTGTATACTTGACAGAAAGCCTGCAATTAATCAGTATCTCAATTCACCTTTCAAAACTTAAAGATCCTTTAGAACACTGTAACCCTAACTATCTCCTTATTTCTTCCAGTTAATTGTTGTCCAATATTTGAGTTACTCCTTATTTAAAAAGAAGAAAAACAAAATAACTGCAATTAAGAAACTAAAGTTTATTGTTATTTTTGTTACTACAATTACTGTTTTCTCTTTCAGTTTGTTCTATTAATTCAAGATTTTGAGGTGGTAATCAGTGGTGGACCAAGGACAATACATTGAGTCCAGTAAATGAAGGGTGTATTGTCTGTAATTTAAAACAATATAAAAACAACAATAAGGGGCCAGTCCCGTGGCTTAGTGGTTAAGTTTGGTGTACTGCACTTCAGCAGCCTGGGTTCACGAGTTGGGATCCCTGGTGTGGACCCACAACACTCATCACCATGCTGTGGTGGCAACCCACATACAAAACAGAGGAGACTGGCAACAGATGTTAGCTCAGGTTGAGTCTTCCTCGGAAAAAACTTCAAAAAACAAAAAAAACCCTTACAGCAATAAATTGGTCTACTTTTCATCATCACCAGTTATCACCATGTACTTGCAATTCTAATCAAACCAAAGACAAAAGTATTCCTCCATCAAAAAAATCTTATGTCAGTATAAGTTCTAAACAACTGTTGCAGTTAATGTTGTTTTAATTTTTTATACACACACACACACACACATATATATACTTAAATTAGGACATTTTTATTACTTATCTTTTAATGAACATTATATTCCATGTGGAAGTTAATTTGGAGAACTCCAAATTATATGGTGGACCTCTACTTACATGACCTCAGCTACATCCATTTGTTTAGAAAGTGAGCTCACAGGTTCGGAATAATTCTTTTTCTCTCTTTCAGTGTAATTGGTTCTCTAGCCCTGTGGTAGCTTATATTCCTGAGTGTAAACCATAGGTTTAAAACTAGATAAGGATAGTACAGTGATTGTACATAACGCAGAAACAGAACTTAAGTTAATTCAATATTGCATTCTGTGTCAAATCATTCTGTGACTTCTAGAGCTCCCTGTGGGAAGTATTTCTTTGAGTGCATTTTCCTCTTTATTCGAAAAAAACATTAATGTACTTAAATACTATCAATCCATCACTTTTCTTATTTTGTGCATTATTAATTTAATTTTATTTTTTATGGGATGGATTCCATATACAATGTTCAATGAAAGAAATTTTCATTGTCTGTGCTTCTTTCCTAGCCAGTATCATTATCATGTTTCATGACTGTCACTGAGAATAATTTTGTGATGTAGAGGAAGGGGCTGTAAAAAAAAGAAAGATCCACTGTGTGTCAAATGTGCTACATACAACACTGGTGCTTGTATTCCCTTTAGTTGTCTGTGCTGGCTCTCTTTCAAGGAGTATTGTTTCTTCTTCAGGGTCTGTAATTACGGACTCTAAGCTTCTTTGAGGAGACCATGGTGTCTTCTGTGGAAGCCTCTGGCACCGTGTGTTAGGGATGAGTCCCTAAAGAACAAGCCTCATGTTTGCTTAGGTCTGGCACCACTCCTCATGTAAACAGATTGTCAAGGAATATTGACACTACATGAGTTTGGAAAACTTAGGCCTCATACCAGTATATGGTTCAAGCTTAGGGCATTCAAATCCTCATGGTGAAATTTTTTTTTTAAATACATATCCTCACAGAGAGGTGGCAAAAGTTCAGTGGGTAGCATTTATAGTCTTCTATTCACAAAGGCTGTGTCCTTGTCATGTGTACCCCCTCTACAAGGGCCTTCCCTCCATGGCCCTCATTCATGACAGCCCAAAACTATGTCTCCTATCCCTACAGGGGACTCTGAATCTCCAAACTCTAGTTTCCACAGTTTTAATCTGGACCTTTCTTCCCTGCCAACCTCAATGCTCCCTCTTCTACCTGTCTGCTCACAGATTTACCACTCTGGTTGGCATTGACCAAGCTGTGTAATATTATGTCGAATGTTTCGTTGTGTTTGGCATAGGCGAGTTCATATCACATATCACATCCTCTTAGTATAACATGCTGTGGAACTCCCAGGAGAAAATTTGTACAATAAAATTTTTTGAGGGGGTGAAAAAAAACAATTTCAAAAAGACGTATGCAGTGGTCTGTGTGTGTGTGTGTGTGTGTGTGTGTGTGTGTGTGTGTGTGTGTTTGCAAGGCAGGAAAGGATATAAAACACAGTCATACAAAATTCCTGGAAGATATAATTATGTGGGATGTTTATCTTTCTACTATCTATAATTTCTATGATATAAATGTATTACTTTTATAAGGAGAAAAAATAAATGTGAAAATTATAGGAATATATTTCTGTCTTTTGTTTTTGGTCACTACTTCAAGCTAAAATTGCAACAATGCTTTTGAAAGAAGAAATTTAATTTATTCAGGTTTTTCTGACTGGTACAAATTAGAAAAAGAAGAAATTATGGTTTGAGAATAGAGAACAAGTTAAATTATATACCTTGGTGGGAGTACTATAATTTAAAAATTCAGATTTGGGAAAGGTAAAAGGACTTTATTTCTGTATGCAATGTAGGAAGCAGCTAAAATCAGAATGGGGCGAATGATAGAAGAGGCCAGGAGGCCCCAGGAAGTTCTGATGTGTCCCACGTGGTGGGAGTTTGGATGTGGCCAGACTTATATCTATTGAGGAGATGATTCTCTCATTTGCTTGGAATTAACTGAATCCCCACTCTCTGTCAGGCAATCTTCTATGTACTAGGAATTTAGCAGGAAAAACAAACAAACAGGCAAAACAAGCCTGGTCTCATGGAATTTCTCTCCCAGTGGGATTAGAGAAATGCCCATGAGAGCACTGGAGGACTCTGCAAGCAGGGCAGTGGGATTTCATGCCACTGCAAGGCAAGAGGTAGAGAGGATGCTCCAGGACTTGTGGCCCCTGGTGAAGCTGACTGTAAGTTTGGCTCTGAAATGCAGAAGGGTCTGGCTCCCCATAAATACTGGGAATGGTGAGTATAAGTAACTGTAAAAGGCTCTGATGTAGCAACAATTTGTGCTTCTCTGATTCCTTAAGACTCACCTTGAATAGACAGAGTTGATGGTGTTAGACACTCCGAGGCCCAGGAGAAGAAAGACATACCTACCTCTCTGTGTGGGCTCCTGCCTTGTATGGTGGCTTGCTTTCAAGATCCTTGGTAAAATAAACTGAAACTTAGTCCAACATGAAAATGGCTGTGTGCACATTACAACATTAAACAAGCAACACTGTGCTGGGTGCAGAAACTCACCTGCATCATCACAAATGCCACAGATATCAGATCATCCATTTTCTAGCTAAACAGGAAGCTGCAGTCAGCTTTGTTTATATGTGGTATTTATTCCTTTCCTCATCCAAGCAATAAAAGTCTTTTCCATAATGCAGATTTAAAGGCTTAGTTGATTCTTATGAATTTTCAAAGAAAGTTTAAATCATGCCTCATTTTTTCACTTTGCAAAAGGATATAATAATGCTCACTTCGTAGGAACATGATAGGATTAAAATGACAAAATGTAGGTTTATTATTACCATCATCATTTTCAATATTCTTAAGGATATTCCAATTTCTTAAAAATATATATATATGCCCTTAAAAATATAACCAACTTGTTAATTCCTCACTATATTCAATATAGTGTATACAATTTAGGTCAAAATGCCACTCACGAAGAAATATCCAGAAGACTTGAACTCATTTTGTACCATACCACAAATGTGTCACCCATGTGCTCAAACTTACATTCCCTTTGTTTCACATCCCTGCTTTCAAAACCAAAACCAAAGAACAAAACTCTACCTTCTGCAGCCCATTATTTCAGTGATATGTAAAATGATTTAGTGATTTTTGTTAACAGATCCAAATAGACCCCCTTAAGATATGTTGACATTCACATTCCAGCCATTTTTTCAACTTTTCAATAAATGCAAAAATTTCTATGGTCTATTTCAATTCTCCAAATGGATTCAAAAATCATGCCTGTAAAAAGTGTTATTGAAATATATTTGAAAGTCCCTAATGGCATTAATATAATCTAACTTACCATGAATAAAAGCTAGGCTCCTTTAATGAAAATGGAAGTACTGTGGACAATTACTCTAGCAATGATCCCAGCAAGAAAGATATTTAATTGCGTTAACAAAAGATATTCATTTTCCCTTGTTCCTCCTTTTTTCCAACAGTTTCACCATTTTGTTCGCAAAAGTCATTCGTTTCCTCTCACCCTGCTTTGAAAATCATTATTATTAACTGCTATATGTCAGCTTGGTGGGGTCCACTCAGCTCTTCTTATGCTCTGATTTCTCTTTCATAGCCTGGAGAAAGGACCTTTATTGAATTTTAATTTTAGCTAAAACTTTTAATGCTCCCCGTGGCTCAGAAACAAATTCACTAAGAGAGCAAGTCAGGACAGCAGTTCCTGTGGCAGCTCTCAACTATTCAAAGCAATCCAAGACAATAAACGAGTGTCTGGGAGCGATGCAATGTTCATTTTGAGTCTTTATGTGTCCTTAACTTGAAAATGGCAGATCTCTTTGTATCCATTCAGTGTCTTCCCTCAGGGACGTGAATGATCAGGATGGGCCCATGAGGAATCGTGTTGCTGAAAAGTGGGGCTTTTTAATGGAGATGTATACAAAGTCCTATGTGTTTATTTCTTTACATTTTGCAATCATGGTCATTTTGAAACATCAAATAAATGTCTAAGAAGCAGAGGCTCCATCCAGAGCAAATGCAGCAAAATTTTTCTGAGGTTCTACTCCACCGCTGCTGCAGAAGAAAGCAAGTCTCCCGGGGTGAGTGGTACAACCGAGGGCTTTCTGAGGGGCGTGTGAAGGCTTAGCCTCACCTTAGTTTTGCCTAAATACCAAACCACCCTTGTATAAATGGAACCGACAAGCAACTGTATTATACAGGGGCCAGCGAGAAAGGTCACACCCCCTCACAAGCACATGCGCAGACTGGATGGATCCTAAGGCGAACAATAGTAAAAGGTTAGGTTGAACGTTGCCTTTCCAGAGAGGTTTAAATTTGTACTGTGAACCTAAAGACCAGGAAAAGCAAAGAGCTGAGAAGTGATAAAGGTAAGATTACTTCTAAGAAGACTATTTCCAGGCCTGATATTTGAATTGTTGACACTGATGAAGTCAAGGGGGAGAAAAGATTACAGGTGCATTTCCTTTCTAACAAAAGCATTAGTGTTGAAACTCTCAAGAATTTATTTCAATATTTCCACACACATATTTTGCCACAGAGATTATTTTGACAAAAATCATGTGCTGTGTTAGATCTTGAGGAAATGTTCCTTAATATATCCCCTCTCTTGGAGAGTAATTATGTGCATTATCTTATTGAAGACTGAAAGAAGCCCTACAGACACATCTCTCCTTAACTTTTTGTAAGCAACTTTCCTAAACTTAATTATCCACAGAACACTATTTTCTAGGAATACCTATAACATTCTGAGAAATTTATTCTTCTGGAATTTACGTTCCAGCAATAAAATTAAGGAGATGAACTGGATGACAGTTAAGGACACACCCACCTGTAAATTTCGGGACCTCTGCCCTCTGGGAATGTATATTCCTCCACCTCTTTCCACTGCTAACCAGTTTCAGTATTTACCACATCCAAGGGCAGAAGCTCCTCTACTTAAGACCTTAATCTCTTTTGCTTTAATGGCTGTCCATTCCTCTTTTCTAGCTCCTCCTTGAACTTTGAAAGTCCCTCCTGAGGCAGCACCCTTGTCAGAAATAACCCTTTAATTAGTTAGAAGACCACAAATGTCACTTGTCAGAGTTCTCTAAACGTTAGTTCTTTGATTCTTCCCTCAAAGAATCTATTCTTCCACTTTGGTATCCTAATTTTCTTATTATAGGTATAGAACCTATGGATTTGAATATTATAATAAAAAGGACAGAGAGTTCAAGATGTAATAAACTTATGATTGAAAAAGTCAAGGGAATGATGTGATTCATGAATAACCTTCTCAAATCATTACTGTTTCAGACTACAGGCTCTTCCCCATTTTGCCTTCCCTGACCTCTGACCTGATGCCACATGGTGGTCCAGCTTTAGTGAGTTTCCTTTCACCCCTTCCCAGCATTGCCAACCACTAAGAGAAAATTCAGCCACCAGTAACACTATAGCTCATAAAGCTCAGGTTACAGAGACAGAGGACAACGTAAGGTGGGCAGTGATGTGTAATAAAACCTGGACCCACATTATTACTCACTAAATATTCCCAAGATTTCTAAGCTTCTTGAAGTTAATTACTTGCATGTGACTAATTCTGGCCCATCCATGTGACCAAAACTGATGTGTGTCATTTGGGAGCTATAACAGCAAAACATCGTGCATAAATCTCCAGTGTCTCTCCTCCTTTGCTGCTGTGACTTAAGGTACAGCTACAAGATGGTGGAGCCTCTACAGGCCTTGATCCCTGAAGGACCACCTGGAGCAGAGCCCACATTCACCTATGTGGGACAGGTAGGATGAGTAAGAAATATTTGTTGAGTTAAGCCATCTTGGCTGGAGTTGTTTATTGTCACAGCCTTGCCTGGTGACATATCCCTCAGTACTCATTGGTTAAGAATCACTGCCAGCCCCATTGTGAGAAGGGACAGGAGAGAGATCTCTGGACACACTAAATGCTATGGAGGAAGGAGCTGATTTTTAGGTCTAGAGAGAAAGCAGTTTCCAGTGCCCATTTCTAAATATGCCCTCAGGTATTCTCGACAGATCCATTACACATTCATAAAGTCCGAATTAAGGAATCCTCAAGATTATATTACAGATTTCTCACATTGAGGTCCCACCTGACCATCAAAGTCAACACTTTAGTACCCAGAGTGGCTCAAATGAGGGAAGCAACGCTCCTTTTCTCTTAAATAATTCAGTCATAGCAAGCCTTGTTTCAGTCATACTATCTTTGTGTAGAGTGACACAACTAAATAGGAATGGAATCCTAAAAATTACGTGTTCTGATTTCTCAATAGGAAAATTTGCTAGAGCAATTTCTAATCCCTTTATGATTTTACTTACTATAGCCGTGTTCTAGTATACTCTTCCCCAAGGAAAGATTAAAAAAGCCAAAAATATATTTTTATCTAAATTGTAGCTAATAATGATATAAAATATGAATCATGACTTTTATTCCATCTTCCACTATTAAGTTCTTTAAGTAAATTTGTTTTACATAGAAAATGTAAAAAAATTTTAAAATAATACAGAGCATATTAGCTTAGGTTAGCCATGCTATTACCATGACTCAGCTTTCAAGGGGAAAAACATGCCTTGCTCCCTATTTTGACAAGAGCCAGTAAAGTGCAGGTGAATGTAAGGGAGGAGAAAAGACACGTAAATAACAATCTTCCAAACTTCTATTCACGACTATTGTTTTTTTGTCATCGCAATTGCACAATGAAATATGAAAGTTCAATTCCCTCTTCGTTTCCTTTTAATAAAACTGCTGTTCATTTCATTCCTGAGAGAAGATTGAATCTGAATTACTTTGACTTCTCTTGGCCTAACTTTGGTGAACGCTACGAGACGTGAAAATGGAGGCCTTTCTGAGCATCACCCATGGAAATGAAGAGGTACAGCCTCCAGCTCTGTGTTCTGCTCTGGATCTTCCTCCCCGGCCACGTGGGTCTTCATGAGCGGTGAGTGCTGGCTGCACCTTATTGTGATCCTTGCTCCCCCTCTTAACCAGCCATTTGCAGAATGAGAAAAATCTACAAAGGGCCCCTTGGTTTTTTCCTCATCCATTTCACTGCAGACATATTTCCTAATGATAGGAGAAAATGGGGTCCTCTTTGGTGAAATGGCATTTGAATTTCATCTGATGTCAAAAATATTTTTGATGATCATCCATGTTATGGGTTGAATTTGTCTCTCAAAACTCGTATGTTGATGAGTACCTTGATCTGTGGCCTTATTTGGAAATAGGATCATCACAGATGTAATTAGTTAAGCGAAGATGAGTTCATACTGGAGTAGGAAGAACCTCGAATCCAATATGATTTGTGTCCTTATAGAAAGGAGAAATTTGGACACAGAGACACACACTAGGAAAACGTCACATGAAAATTCGAGTTATGTGGCCACAAAATAAGGAAGTACCAGAAACTAGGAGATGGTGCTTGAACAAATCCTTCTCTAGCACCTGCATGGGGAGCATAGTCCTGCCAACACCTGGATCTCAGACTTCTAGCTACTAGAACAGTAAGACAATAAAGGTCTATTGTTCAAGCCACCCAGTTTGTAGTACTCTGTTACGGGAGCCCCAGCAAACTAACACATCCCAGAATACCACAAGCAACTCATCAACTTTCAATGGTACCTTATTGCCCAAGACAAATAAAAAACAACAATGAAAAAACAAGTTCCTATGCATGGCTTTGAAAGAGCTTTTGTTACCTGGTTTCTTTGTACTTGTTCAGCCGAACACTTCTTCCATAGGGTTTGACCTTTAAAATATCAATCTTTATTCTCCTAAAACTTCCTCCTTCTTCCACCTCAGACCTTTGAATATGGAATTCCCACTAAAAATGGTGGACAATACATGGTCTAACCCTCATACAATTCTTGCTATATTCCAGCAGTTGTATATTCAAGGGAGTGAACTAAAGATGGGCTATGTCCTCTAAATTCTTTAAGGATGATAATAAAAACATGAAGGACATGTTCAGAGAAAAAATATTGCAATAAATAGATTGGAGGTCTGAATAAAATCAAAGAACTTTTGGATTAAGGGTAATAGAATAGTGAGATAGAAAGATGGAAAGTGGTTAGAGACAAGTGCTATACTTGAAATCAAGATTTTGCAAATGATGCAGTTATTAGTAATGTCTCAGATACATCCATGAGAATGTGTCCCAGAGGTGGGAAAGAGTGGGCTAATATAGGAATGAGTTCAGGGAATTATGAGACCAGGGTGTTGAATAAATGCTTTCTGTGGATGTTGAATTTTCTATAAATAATAAGGAACAATGGTGAATAGTATATAGGGATCTAATGGTTAAAATCTTAAATGAATGAGAAATCTAGTGAAGGGGTAATGAGTAGAATGATCTGATCTTACGTGTTTCAAAGGAACTCAGGTTATAGGAGAGGAGGAAAAGTAAACGGTCTGGATCAGCAATGAAAAACAAGACATCTTACAAAATTTAAAATCCCTATAGGAATCATGGAGGAGAATAAGAAAGCAAACAGTTTCATCTCTCCAAAGACCACATAAAACCAGACAGAACAATTAGATTGCAAACCAAAATTAATAGATAACATTTACGACAGAACTAGGTGACAAAGTATCACCACAAACACTAGAATTCAAGTGAGTTTGGAAAACCACCAACAGCCACAAGACCTGGAGGTCTTGAAAGGAAAGGTCACAAGAAAGGAGGAACTGAGAGGGCAACGTTGACCAAAAATAGCCAATAGATATTCACTGGAGAGCAGCACCGGAGACTCTGGGGCACTAGGACCTTTCTAATAGTAGAGCTCTCACCTGGGAAGGTTTAAAGGGGTGGGAGCAGTCTATACCCTGTGAACTTTCAAACCTCACCACCCAGGCCCCCTTCTTGGACAGAGTGACACTCTCATTTTTCATTCAGTCTGCTCTATTCTGTCCACACCCCGACGTCTCATACACTGTCAGCTCTTTGACCTTGTAAAAGACCACCCAGAATGTTGGAACCCAATCCTCTTGCTCTATGCTTTTTTTTCTTCCTCCCAGATCTATTTTAACTTTGACATTTTCTGTGATTAGACTAATTTCGAAGAGAAAGTTTGGGGCACTGGGGAATGGAATTCAAGCAATGCCTCCCTGTTTAATTACCTTTTGCTTGCTAAAAGGAAAGCAAACCAAAGCCAATGAACACTAAGGAAAGAACAAATCACTATCAAAGGAGGCATATCAGATGGAAATCAATTCAGAGCTTATTGCTGGTGTCAGCATTATCAATACGATTTATCCTTTGGGGCATGAGGAGAGCTGATCCACAATAGGAATGACCAGGGTGGAAACAGTGTCCCCAGATCACACATTCTGCCTTCTGGGAAGGCTTTCAGCACCAAAGATCTTCCCCTGGATGACAGAGATCTTTTAAAGCCAACCTTGATGGATGCCCTTGTACTTATACATACATCTGTCTGTCTGTCTATCTATCTATCTGTCTATCTGTCTGTCTATCTATCTATCTATCAATTGGCAGCCTGTTATGGTGGGAAGAGCACAGACTATGACATAATACAGATTGGGATTTAAAGCCTAACTCTACCACTTCTTGGCTTTGGGCAAGTTACTTATTATCCTGAACCTCACTTTCCTTAACTTAAAATAGTGCCACTAACACCTACATCCATAGGTGCTATGAGGATCAAATTAGAGAATACAGATAAAATGCTTTCCCATGGTTTAGCAATCCATATATATTAGCTATTAGTCATGTTATTACATAAACTGTTGGATTATATGCATTTGTTACAATGACTGCATTTTCCAAACCATATTTTATCCTCATGTTCTGACTTCATGAGGCCCTCTTGTAGAAGGTGCAGAGAAAACATTAAGATCAAAAATATTTCGGAAAATGCAAGAGGGAAGGACACTGCAGCTTTCGTCCTTGACCCACCATCACTGGCTTCAGGCCTTGTTGCCTGAGCAAATGTCTCTAGTACTGAAAGGGTCCCTGGGGGCCTGAAAGGAGGCTTCTTCCCCTGAATCTACATTTCCTGTGTGGCTGGTTTCCAAGAGTTCAGGCTTCTGGCCAAAGGAGGCAGATCCGAAGGGGCACATGCTTTCCTCAGGATGAAGTGAACAGATGAAAAGGAGAGAGGAAGGGGACGTCAAAGGACTGCCTAATGAGATCTCTCCTTGTTGTGAGCCCTCTGGGCTGAGGAATTAATGTGCAGATCATTTGCTAACGAGCATGGCCACAGCCATAGAATGACCTTTAAATGCTCCAAGAATGTGGAGTAATTCTACTGAGCCACTTCCCTAACTGGGTGTGCTGAGAAACAAGATGATCCATTCAGAATGCCTGTCCTAGAAAAGGCAATGGTACCACGTACAAATTCTAGTAGACAACTCTGACATGTATCATTAATAAACACCGTGGGGCTCCACCCCTTGTATGAGCCAATGATTTTAAGGAGAAATCTTCCCCAGAAATCCTTGATGGGCAGCTGTCCAACTCAGATCTAATTGCTTCTTTCTTTGCCCCACTCTCAGGAGGTTAACACTGTCCTCAATTCATGGGAGCCCAGTAAACACCTCATGGTTCTGAAGACTCGCATTGCTCCCTCCTGCCACCCTTCTTCTTTTTCTCATTTCTTCCTCCTTTTGAATTACATAAAACCTACAGGCACAAACACTTAGTGGGGGTGTGATTTTCTTATTTTTAGGTAGTGCATGACAGGAAGAAGTAAAAAATACTGAGTAGATCTCTAAATGTCAGTCCTGATAGTGACTAATTTCTTATTAGAATTGGATGTCTAGGCATCTTATTTCTAACTAATTTTTATTAAAAGCACACACATACAATTTGACCTTTTCTGCTCAATCTCTTCTGGAAAAAGGAAGGCATTTTTCATGGTTTCTCAAGTGCTCACAAGTTTATCAGCAAACCACGCACATTCAATCACGCTTCCCTAATGAACTGCTGCTGTCAATTTAGTTCTCATAAACACAGAAGTGAGGCAGCATAGAGAGTGGGGATTCCTGAGCTGGGGTCTGAGATACCCCAGTGTCTCCAATTATTTCCAGGTAGGGGTTGAGGGTGTCATGAAATTCTCTGACAAAACTAATTTTAATCCACTTCAGTTTGCAAAATTGCAGGCCACGCAGCACTTTGATTAAGAAGGACATTTCAGAAAATCAAGTGAGTCACAGTGGGGTATTGCAAAGGGAAAAACAAACAAACAAATATCTTGGGTATAGAAATTCATAACCAATTATATTTTTCCTACTTTCAGCCACATAGCAGGTAGCTGTTCCTACTGTGATCCCAATGTTTTGGTTGGTGCTAAAGAAAATAAAATAAGGGAATCTAATATTTATTGAGAATTTGCAATGTACAGATCATTGTAAGAGAAGCTTTTGCATATTACATTTCATATCATGCCTACAACATCCTTATGAGGTGGAACCAATATGGACTATTTTACAAGAAAGGAAACTGAGAGCTTAGAGACACTAAATAATTAACCCAAGGTCCAAAGCTGATAAAGCATGGAGCTGGAATCTGAGCTTAGATCTCTCTAATTCCAAAGCCTATATTTTTCTCATTAATATGTTTTCATAAACAGAATATGAGAAACCCACAAAGAGGGTATGGTCTGGCTAGGAAGAAGAACCACTTGAGAACTCGAGGACAATTAAACAAACACAAGACAATATGGTGGGATAGAATTTTATGGTAAAGAAATAAAATGAGATAAGATATCAACGGGTACTATAGGAAATAAAGAAAGGTTTCATGATCTAGCATGCTTAAGACTCTGAAGAATGAGTGAAATTGGAAGACACTGAGAAGAGCAGAAATACCATTTTAGGTAAAGGAAAAGGTAGGAGGGGCATTTAATTGGATGTGAGAAAGGCCACCTTTGTTGCAAGGAGATTTGATTGCCCAGGGTGGGCAATTTGGGTGGAACAGTAGGGGGGAATCCCTTTAGTTAAGTAGTGTATGGCCAGACTCAAGAACTATTAAGCCTTGGCCAACAGCTGCTCTTTGCCTTATCTAGCTTTTTTTTAAAAAAGTGATGTGTTAACTACCTACTTTGAGTCAGGCACAAGAGGAGGCCAGTCAAGAGCTCTGCACTAGTTGGAAGTTCATTGTCTAGGGGCTAGTTCTAGTTTCATCACATACCTGTGATTGAATAAGTTACTTAGCCTCACTTAAATCAAAGTGTCTTCATACCTTGAAATGAAACCATAACATGATGTTTGTATGATTGCTAAAATGATAATTTACAGCCTTGATCTCTTGACAGATTTCCAGACCTTTGAATTCAACTGTGTATTTGCCAGATCCACTTGGATATCTAATAAACAATTCAAGCTTAATATGCCTAAATAGAACTCTTGATTTCACCCCCTCCACGAAACAAAACAGCACAAAATGTAAAATAGATCTTTGATCTTTTTTTTTTCTTTTTTGGCTTGCACTGCTACCTTGATCACATACTTTTGCTTTCTTCTTCCAATCTTGACTACTTCTGACCAAACAATTCTCCAAAACACAGTCAAAGTGCTCTTTTAGAAAACATAAGTCACCGTGGGGCCCACCCAAGTGGTGTAGTGGTTGA
Organism: Tapirus indicus; assembly: GCA_031878705.1. NCBI lineage: Eukaryota > Metazoa > Chordata > Mammalia > Perissodactyla > Tapiridae > Tapirus > Tapirus indicus. The sequence goes on along the minus strand of CM062927.1, from coordinate 21,031,717 downwards.
GTACGTGGCTCCACTTCGGCGGCCTGGGGTTCATGCGTTCAGATCCTGGGTGTGGATCTACACACCGCTAGTCAAGCCATGCTGTGGCGCCATCCCACATACAAAATAGAGGAAGATTGGCACAGATGTTAGCTCGGGGCCAATCTTCCTCATCAAAAAAAGAAAAAAACTAGTAAAATATAAGTCACGGACTTTAAAAGTCCTATGTCTTTCCTTCCTCTTAGAATGGAATCCAAATCTCGTCTCCTTGGTCTCAAGTCCTTAAGTTGTTTTCTCTCTGCCTTTCTTTAATGTCATTCATCAACCCTCTTCTTTTCCCTTTCTATGCTCCAGCCCCAAGGCCTTCTTTCTCTTTCTCACCCTTGTCAAAGCCATTCCTACCACCTCAGGGCCTCTGCACCAGCTGTTCACCCTGCCTAGAATTTCTTTTCACTGATCTTTGCATGTTTGGCACTTTTATTGCCTAGAAAGTTCTTCCCACTGATCTGTGTGTGTTTTCCACTTTCTTGTCATTCAAGTAACTCAAATGTCACCTCTTCACCAAAGGCTTCCCAGCACCTATTCTAAAGGGGGCACCCAATTAGTGTCTGTCAAATCATCCCCTTCATTTTGCTATATTGTATTTGTCACTATCTAAGATTTTTCTTAGGTATTTCTCAGATTATTTTTATGTTTCTTTTCTCTTTGACCCCACTAGTATGAAGCTGCATGAGACCCAAGAGACTTTCCCTTCTTGTTTACCATTTTATCCCTGAACACGGCAGTGTATTTGGCACTCAGGATTGCTCAATGCATATCTGCTATGTTAACAAAATAGTCAACCAGTGTTTGAATAGATATTTGACATGAAGAAGGCACACTTTAGTGGGCAAGTGGAAATGATATGCAGGCTTATCTGTGTAAGGGATGACTTGACTCTGGATATAATTTGGTTGGCTACCCAGGAAGAGGGAATGAAGGAGTCAGTACATGGGGGGCAGCTAAAATGGAGCAGAAAAGAAGAGACTGAAAAGAGGCATCACAGGGAAATTTGAAAACATTCGGTGACTGCTATGAAAGTTTTGAAATACATAAAGCTTTCTGCTTCCCAGGCTGAGTGCTCATGTAAATTATGGAAACTATAAGGTAGAGAGGGTCCTTTGGCAGGAGAATGGAAACTGATGCCCCTTAATAATGACACGGTACAGTCAGGAAAGATATTCAGTAGGCAGTTTACTGACCTAACACATTGGGAAGAACATAAAACTTCAGGTACTGATTTTGGGAAATGTGGTAGATAGGACTATTGTTGAAAAATATTCACCCCCTTTCCATGAGTTTATGTAGGGAATGGAATTCTCTATCTCTTAACTTTGAACACAGCCATATGACTTTTTTAGATAATATGAGACAAGATGCAAGCTGTTTTGGAATGTGCGTGGAGGATAGGGCATTGTGACCTATGCTTCTGCTGTGAGAAGCTTAGCTGCTGTCCAATAAGGAAGACAGACACATGAGAAAAACTGGATCCAACCTGTTGCCTAAGACCAAACCCAGATGAGTCCAGTCTAGGCCAACTGAACCCCAACCAATGTGAAGTCATGTGAGCAAAAATAAATAATTACTGTTTTAAGACACTGAGTTTTGGAGTGATTAGTTAAGCAGCATCATGGAAATTTCTGGGTGATACAGAATTATCAGAAAAAAATAAGGAGTTGAAACTGTTAAAAGAATTGAACTTACTGAATGAGTAAGTATAGAAAATTACAAGCAGATAAGTCATAATAGTGTACTGAAAAATTTCTTCATTTAAAATATTTGTCTTCATTCATCCCAACAGAACTCCTTCTCTCTCTAATAATAATATTTCAACTCATTCACTGATTCACTTATTTATTCATTCATTTATTCAAAAATACATATTGAGTGATCCAGGCATTTATATGCCAGGATTATAGCAGAAAACAAGCTGTAATGTATATTACAACCTTGATATCCAGAGTTTCTAATGAACTTTTCTGCAAACTCTTCCAAAATGTATGACTATATCCTCAGATAGTCTACCATACTCCAGACCTATATTTCAAAATGTCAGCATGACCTCTTGGTTGTCCCAAAGGTATCTTAAACTCAACATATCCAAATACAAGTTTATTAATTTTATCACTTTTCAACCAACAAGCTACTCCTCTTCATGTCTTTCCCATCTGTGAATCTGTCCTCAGTTCACTCAAGCCAGGAAATCTGGAATGTTAATTTCTTCTCTATTCTCCTATTCCATTCCCAATCAACTTCTCCCACCATCAAGTCTATCTTCTAAATGTCTCTCAGGGCAATGATCTCTTCTCTATCACATGTTGTCGCTACTCTTAAGAAAGTCTCTCATTCCATTAGAACAGTCATTTTTGTGAGAAATTAATAATGGAAAAATATGTAAGGAGCTTACATAGTTTCCAATACAAGTATATCACTAGTTTTTTTTTTTTTTCTGGCTAGAAAATTCATATTCATCTGCTAAAGGCCGGCAGAAATGCCGTCTCTGTTGAGAATGAAAATAGCAAGACATTTGAGATGGTAAGTACTCAGGCCTAAGAAAAAGTAGAAATACTTCTCCCAGCAGTTTATCTTATGAGCCATAAAAATGAGAAAAAGGGAAGACTCAGACAGAATACTTGCACGTAGAACCAATTCTCCTTTCAAAACTTTAATGAATAACCCAGAAATTGGAGCATTAAATTTATTTGTTCTTAATTCCCACCCAATATTTTAAAAAGAATCTCCTGACAGGCTAGTTTATTTGAAAAAGAAAATTCCAGACCTTCAGAACCTCAATTTCCCTTATTAAAATAAATGAATTTGGGCTTTGTTTGTGCTTAATCTTGGCTGGAAATTTACATTACCCAATCAGGAATTAACAAGCCCCACAGGGAAAATCAAGTGTTGCATAAAAATTCCACAGGAAATCCACCAATAAATCAGGGCAGGCAAGGCTGTATATGTGGAGATTTCTAGCCCTTCTAAAGTCTATTAAAAACCTTTAAATCCTGCTTTAGACAAAGCATAAAGGAGGGTTGGGAGCTCTGTCATTCCTGAGAGGCCCTTCAATTTCTACATACTAATATTTAATCATTGAAAATGTCTATATATCCAAAATTAAGTCATTTAGGCTTGGTATATATAACACATTAATTTTATATAAACTCTTATTCTGACATGAAGTAGTTTACATAAGAGGGAAATAAAATCTTCTGGAGCTGAGCACAGAATATTCCTCTTCTGCTCATCTTTTATCAAAGAGAGTTGCGTCGATGGTTTAAAATGGCATTTGGAAGGCAGCTCTTGATGGCATCTTTCCCATCTTTCTGCCAAAACACCTATGAAGAGACCAGCAGAGGTGAGAAATCACGTCTCTGAAAACTAGACATGACTGTCAATTTTACTACCAGAATTTGAGAGGAATTTCTGTTCACCTCAAGTGTAAAGGCAAGAGGCAGAACTAGAGTATGCTTGTTTCCCCAAAAAAGTAAGTAAGAAGATCCCTAATTGCTTCCCCCACTCTTTGGTCCTGATTTCACAAGTTCATATTCTGTAATATGTTGAATATTGAACAAGCTGTTACCCCCCTTACTCCCAACATTGAATACTAATTTGTCATCATTTGATTGTGTGTGTGTGTGTGTGTGTGTGTGTGTGTATGTGTATGTGTGTGGCTTCCCAAATGCTGCTACTTTTAATCGTCCTCCTCCACAGAAATTTTCCTATTTAACATCAAAGAGAGTGTGAAACTCCAAGAAGACAATTAAACAGGAAGTAAAGGAAATGGCAGGCAATTGCCCTCCTGGAAAGAGAAACAGGTCATAATAAACACAGACTGTGCCAGGATCTTGGCAAGAAAGAGCTCTTGCAGCAGTTCATCTAGCTATACATTTTCATCCTCTCCAACCATTCCAAGCATTAGAGAACCAGGCACTGGAGACAGAAAACAATCCCTTCTTGTACACCAAAGCAGAACCCTGCAACAGGAAGAGTCCCATGGACTTTGACAGGGAGGCTGACCAGCACTCAACTGAAGAGTGAGGCCAAAATAAATCCATACACTCTGTTTATTGTCAAGTACCAAAAACAAAAGCAAAACAAACGAACAAAAAACACTCTGGGGCATCTGCACAGATATGCAAGAATGAAGAAAATACAATATTATCCTGAAGAGCCGAAGAGAGGAAGAACAGGGCTTCCCTTCATAAAATAACTTACTGAAGCAAATAGATTCTCTCTATTATGTGTACATTTACTCTGAGACCAGCAATGGACGGGAACAGAATTAGCCTCACTCATATGGTTTTGAAATATGATACTTCTTATCCCCTTGACCATTTTTACCAATGACTTACAGCACATTAAATTATTCTGTGTTTTGTGGCAGGGAATGGAAAATGAGGCTATCTTAATTCTCCACACTGAGTGAAGTGATCCGTACTGAGAATTAGAAGGTCGGAACAAACGTGACCTCTCTTCCCTTCCGAAAATTCTTAAGTTACTGCACAGTTGTGTGATTCCCATGCTTCTACTCTCTTTCCATTGAAAATTATACTTTAATTTTCATTTTCCAAGTTCTCAAATTGGAAACTAGACTACACAGGCTTGACTTGGCTGTTGCACAAGTAAGTCCCTCATTTTAGACCGGTCCATTAACTTCTGTCAGTCCCCATTTCCACACTTTAGAAGGAAGTGATGGGACTTAATCTGTGCTTTTAAACGGCAGTCTGTGGAGTTGAGGGATTTCTAGGGTTGGATTTGGGAGAGAGGTGACTGGGCAGGTCTCCAGTCCTCATCCTTGCTTCAACCGGGGCAGTTTAGTATGCATCTGTGTTACGTGGTGGTCTTGTGCGTGAGAATGGGCCCTGTATTAGTCAGAGTTCTCCAGAGAAATAGAAATAGTAGGAGATATATGCAATCGTGTCTCTGCGATGGGGGTCAGTTCTAAGAAATACGTCGTCAGGCGATTTTGTCTTTGTGTGAACGCCATAGAGAGTACTTGCACAAATCTGGATGGGATAGCCTACTACACACCTACGCTATGTGGTACTAATAGTATGGGACCACTGTTGTATATATGATCCATCATTGACTGAAATGTTATGTGGCACATGACTGTGTGTGTATATATATAATATATATAAACCTATATACATATTTATATATAGTAAAGAATACTGATAACATATGAGGGATACTGATAAAGAGATAAACATATATACTATACACATAAGCATATATATATATATGAAGAAAGGAATTGGCTCATGTAATTATGGAAGCCGAGAAGTCCCATGATCTCCTGTCTACAAACTGGAGACCCAGGAAAGCTGGTGGTGTAACTCAGTCCAAGCCTGAAGGCCTGAGAACCAGGAGCACTGAGGGCAGGAGAGATGGATGTCCCAGCTCAGCAATCAGGCAAGAGTGGGTAAAGCCTTCCTTCTTCCAACTTCTGGTTCTATTCAGGCCTTCAAGGGATTGGGTGATCCCCACCCACATTGGGGAGGGAAAACTGCTTTACTAAATCCAGCAATTCAAATGCTAATTCATCCAGAACAAAATACTATGCCATTGAATATTTTCAGTTGTAAAATATGTTGATTCTGTGTCAACTCTTATAGCTTGTTTCCTTTCCTTGTTTTCCCTCCACATTCACAATGAAAGATGGGGATGGTTTGCTCTAGCAGATCTAATCTAGCAATGTCAAAGATGTAATCCAATCAAATTCCTAATAGTAGAGGCTTGGTAGTGATAAAATAAATTCTTATACCTTTTTCCTAATTTCAAAATTTCAAATATACTAAAATGAGTGTGCTGAAAATGAAGGATAATGATAACAAGATTTTTTTTTTGTTTATTTGTTTCTGGTGTTAGTTATGCAGGAAACTTTCCTTGCCTTAGACTTGACAGAATAAAATGTGGAAAATTCACTTCTATTTCTCTGACTTACAAAAATAATGAAATAAGACAATGGGAAAAATCAACAGTTGAACAAATTTGTCACCAAGTGTTTTATTCAAACCAATGGAATTCAAAGACTTTAGGCTTTTCTATTTTTATTGTAAATTTTACTTTAATGTCTGCATATAGCTGATTAGGAAATGCAGAGTGTAGTTCAAAAGAAATACAGCAGCAGCAAGGGTCTACCGAAAGATCTCCTTGAGATGTATTAGCTAAAGCTCTAGCTGGACCACTCATAAATTTTTGTAGGGAAATTGATTTTGTTTTCTCTTCACTGCAGCAGTAAATAATTTTATAGCTTGGAAACAATTCCTATGCAAACACTTCAGAATATATTTAAAGAGAATAGAATTCATCTCGTGCAGAGGTGTGATATCACTCACACAACTGTAATACTGTATCTTCAATTAAAATAAAAGCCCCTCTAAACCATTTTGGATGATACATACATTATAATGGAATTTTATTCTGAAAGATGCAATATAACTAAAATAGAAAGCAAAATAAGAGAATAGACAATACTGTGTTATCAAATTGTATCCATCCATCCATCCAACATATATTGTTATCACATCTACTTTGTGTCTAGCCCTGGGCTGACTGCTGAAGACCCAAACATTAATTCTACATAATTCCTCAAGGAGCTCATAAGATCATAAATGAATGGACACAAATATCAACACCCACAGTATAATAAATGATAAATAAATGATGTGTAGAAATGTATGTATTTTGAAGTGTGGATGACTAGAGAAGTCCAAGCTGGCAAGCAGACTGCATGAAGTTGCTAGAATGAGAAAGAAAGTAGTATTGAATATAAAAAAGTGGACTTTGGCTTAAGACAGATCTATATTATAAAATCCCATTTTGGCGACTTGCCAGTTGTGTAACTTTGGGCAGATTCTTAACATCTCACAACTTTAGACACCTCTGGTGTGAAAATGGGGAGAAGGATCCACTCAGAAATTTTGTGAGGCCAAAAAGATACAGGAATAGTTATGAATATTGTCAGGCACACAGGAAATGTCTGACCGACATTCATTCTCTCTTCCTCTTCTTAAAAAATTTAGTAGTTGAATGGAGGCATCAGTGTGGGTATAAATGAATCAAAGCATGATTGAAAGGATGTGGCAGGATCAAGGATCAGCTGGATGTTCCCTGTAGTAAATGAGTGTGCTTTCTAGGAGCCAATAGCCAATGCCATTGTGTCGTACAGATCAGAGAAGGGAGTTAGGGCTGTATTTTGATGGCCCTTGTGTGCCATACTGAGTTTTTATGTTATGTTCATTAAGCTACTTTAAATATAGTAATAAGATGACATAAATATCATGAAAAGAATTCAAAATTACTTTTATATGCCAAATATTTTCTGAATACCAATACTAAAAATCGATATGGTTTCTTGTATCAGAACATATATCAAAATTAATTCCAACCTAGATTAAATCATTAAATGTAAAATTCAAAAAGATATTTTAAAAATAAGAAGCAAATATAGGTAACTATTTAATATCATGGAGGGGCAGGACTTTTCTCCCCACTAAGCAATAAAGCAACATAAGAAAGAATTGAGACATTTGACTACAGGAAATTGAAAATTTTTCTAATACTGAAAACATAAAAATTAACTCAAAGACAAACTGAGTTGAAAAGTTATAGATCTACGTGCATTAATACATCACTAAGGAACTGTTTTCTTAACCTTTCTAGACTTTGCACATATTCAGCCAACATCGCGTCCTTCTTCAAATTCCTATTAAATGTAAAAAGGAAGTCATTAATGTAATCCTACTAATCTAAGATTTTCAGGAGCCATCGGAGCAAATGTTACTTTTTTAGACTGAATAATGCAAATGTTTCCATGAAAGAAGCACAGAAATAAGTAATGAATGGATTTCTCTGATAATGTTTGGTAGGGTAGAGTGAGATGTTACATGTTTATCAAAATATATTGCCACAATTTCAGGGTTCTAATTAAAAGCTAGTTTTCTGCTTACTTTCTTCCTTGGTTAATTTTGAAGCTTATTATTGGCACTTATCCTAAAAATGAAAAGAGATATAAAAATGAAAAAGGGATTAATGATCCAGAATCAACTACCATTTATTGAGCACCAACTTTATAGCTAAAACTGTGCTGGCTGTTTTCACTTGTATTTCATTGTTTAATCCTCACAGAAGCCTACAACACAGGTATTTTTATTTTATTTATTTTTTTGTTTTGTTTTTTGTTGAGGAAGATTCACCCTGAGCTAATATCTGTTGCCAATCTTCCTCTTTTCTTTGCTTGAGGAAGATTATCCCTGTGAGCTAACATCTGTGCCCATCTTCCTCTAGTTTCTATCTGGGTCACTGCCACAGCATGGCTTGATGAGTGGTATAGGTCTACACCTGGGAACCTGGGCCCCCAAAGTGGAGCATGCGGAACTTAACCACTAGGCCCCAGGGCTGGCCCAACACAGGTATTTTTATTGGAATGAAAATGAAGAAACTGAAGGTTAGAGAGATGGAGTTAAATAAGTTGCCCTTTATAATGTAGCTAAGAGTTCTTATCCCAATTCTAAATTCTAACATCCACTTAGATCCCGCATGATTTCTTTGGGTAGATTTAATTTATGTCAAAGATTATAAAACAACCTAGGAGATGGGATAAAACCAAAGAACTCTTTTTTTCCAAAGAGAACAATGACCCTGAATGGGCTGACTCATTATTAGGCGGGCCCTTACTTTCTGTCTCAAAACAGCTAACTCCATCTCTATGAAAATCCGTATCTCACTTGTGTGATTTAACCAAATTAGTGATAATAGGGATTGAGAGTTTCAATCTTTGTTGCAAATGAGAATAATCTGGAGGGCCTTAAAAAAATGCTTGCATCTATTATTAAGATTCAGACTTAAATACCTTGGGATAGGCCTTAGGCATTGGCATGTTAGTTTTCAAGTCTCTCCTGGTGATTGTAATGTTCAATCAAAGTTGAGAACCACTGCTCTAGATCCTTGGATATTTCAACAGCAATAATTTTTGTGAGCCATTTTACACGTTTCTTTAAAAAAAAAAAAAAACTACTGCTAATTAGACTGTACAGTTTAAATACAATAACAAGTTCCTTTTATTTTTTGGTTGAAATTATATGAAGTCACTGTGGTTGGCTCAGGCTGGTAAGGCACTCTGATTGAAAGGTATGTTTCTGATTCATAATTATAAGAAAAGAAATGAGCTATTAATAAATGCAGTTTGGTAAGCAAACTCAGATCATGGGGTTGATAGAAAAATACTAAAAACAGTACTTGATAATGAAAAACTTGGAAACTATCTTACACAAAATTATAGTTTATCCCAATTACTGGATTCAAGCCAGCCAGGGATTTTTTTTTAACTTTTTTTTGTTGAAGTATAATCAACATACAATATCCTATTAGTTTCAGGTATATATCATAGTGATTAAATATTTATATACATTATGAAATGATCACTATAATAAGTCTTGTTACCATCTGTCACCATACAAAGTTATTACAATGTTATTGACTATATTCCCTATGCTGTACTTTACACCTCCATGACTTATGAATTTTATAACTGGAAGTTTGTACCTCTTAATCGCCTTCACCTGTTTCACCTGCCTCTCAGTCCCTCCTCCCTCTGGTAACCACCAGTTATGAAGAGACCCTGCAAATTTGTAACTATGGAGTTGATAAACTGAAGAATTCTGAGAAAATTTGGAGCCAATTTCCCGATACCCCTCTGCATTGCCCTTCACCCCCACTCCTGGATATTGGCTGGTATTAATGTTTAAAAAAAAATCTATCTTCAAATACACTTGAAAATTCTGAGTTAAAGAAAGATAAAGGTTTCTTGGCTCTAGGACTTGTCAGAGACTTTAAGATGATAATATATAACTCTCAAAAAAAAAATGCAATGTTTCCCATGGGATTTTTTTCCCAATCATCACGTTGTAGGACAAAGAACTGTAGATTCCTCCCTGCCCCCATTCTCTTTTACGCAGCTATGATATCAACAAACCCTCCAAAACATACCAAGCACCTATTACCTGCCAGGACTGGATTTGAAATATCCCATGACCTGAATCCAGCTTTAATAGGACTTCATCTTCTAGATTTCACAGCAGAAGGGGCTGTTAAATAACTGTAAATTGACAGGCTCTGTTACAGCAGATGATGCTAACATAACTCCAAAGTCTGGACACAGCTTAATTCAGGACATTAAGGCAGTCAATCTTAAGGAGCAGAATAGGATAGGTCTATCCTTCAAGATTAACTTGAGGTGTGACTTAAAAAAAAAGAAAAGAAAAAGGATGAGAATAGCCATGTTTCCTGGTGGAAATATGGAAAACAAAATCACTGTGATGGGTACAATCGCGTGGGTGCCAGTAATTCACAGTTCTTAAAAATTTTCTTTACACTAGTTTTTAATCATGCCTCAAGATGATTGTAGTCTGAGGTGACTATTATTTCCACTTCCTCTTCATGCTCTTTTGTAGGAAGCAGTGGCAGAAATGAAGATGAAGAGAACAGCAGATTTCAAAACAAAGAGATGGCCGACAGGAGATCTAATTACCCTCCTCCAAATCCACATAGTAAAATCCTGGGACAATGCTGCCACCAGAGAGAATCCAAGATGGAATTTGCCTTAATAGTTATTAATAAAAATTAAACTAATTAGCATATGCCTAAATAGTTACAGTGGAGCAAGTGTGTCCTTATATCTTTCCTTGGCCATTGTTTGATAAGCAAACTTAGATCGTGGGCTTGATAGAATAATAACAAAAACAGTACTTTCATAATGAAAATCTGAGAAACTACAAAAATTATAATTTATATCTCAATTGAAACTTTGATTCATTCTGTGGAAAAAGTAGCACTTTTTATTTACTTATTTATTTATTTTGGTGAGGAAGATTGGCCCTAAGCTAACATCTGTGCCAGTCTTCCTCTATTTTGTCTGTGGGTCACCACCACAGCATGGCTTGATGAGTGGCGTAAGTCCGTGCCTGGGATCCAAACCCACGAACCCCAGGCCACCAAAACAGAATGCCCTGAATATAACCATTTTGCCACGAGGCCAGGCTCTGAAAACTAGCACTATTATTTCCATCTACAGATCTGAGGATCAGAGAGATGAAATCATTGCTCAGGCACGCTCACCAGGGCTGGAAATGAGGGTCAGCTGTTCTGACTCCAAACCCTGGGCATCTTCCTCCACGTCCTATTCCAGCCCCGAAGAACTAAGTTTCTACTTTGGCGTCCTATCTACACATCTAATCATCTTTCACTCACTCCCTGAGTAGGACATAGATGTTGAAAATAGTTTTCCATGATTGCAATTTGGTATTTTCTGAACACTTCCATTACTCAGGGCATGGTAGATTATCTCCAGAAAAGACTGCAGATAATACAGAAGGCTGTAGGCACTTGCAGCTCCTCCCATCAAGTGATTGAGTGTATTGCCCTGACCTTACGTAACTAAGAGAATGAGGCAGAAATAACACTGTTCCAGATCTGCAACTAGCCCTTAAGTGGTGTGGACAGTGTCAACATTTGCTTTCACAAAAAACAACTTGGATTCAGGCTACTAAGTAAGGAGGTACCGGGAAGATAGCCATGTGGAGAATAATTGAAGCTCTCCAGCCAACAGCCAGAACAAAAGAACCAGACCTAGAGGGGAGACTACCTAGAACGTTCCAGCCCTGCAAGCACCCAGCTGAATCAACCATATGACTAGTCTCAGCCAACACTACAGGGAGAAGAACCACCCAGCCCAACCTCAGCATCATAAGAAATAATGAAGTGTTGTTGTTTTAAGCCACTACATTTTGGGGTCGTTTGTTATGTAGCAATCGATAAACAAAACACACGGTATCTCACACAACAGGGAAGAACCCAGGGCAGGCCCTGCATTTGTAACTTTCTACTGCCTTTCAGTTTGCACTGCATATGGACACTGGAAAACAGGATGGCCTTGGGGTTAAAAACTGCACAGTCATGAGAGGAGATTCCTCTCTGTCCTAAGTTGACACGCAGTGTTTGGTATATGCTCACTTTTCTGCCATGGTTAAACAAACTCCTGCTTTAACCACGCTGCTCCTAAGTGCGCGCTCACCAGAACGGATAGCTCCAGCTTCCACGGGCCCTGTCTTTGTTCCCTTCTTATCCTATCTCTTTCCAGCCAGTCACCCATCCCTCCCATCATGTATTTCTCTTCCTTTCCTGTGAGCTACTTGATAGTAAAGAACCCAAAGTGAGAACTATTAAGCCTGTTGCAGACTTAGACATACAGAATGCAATTTTTTATTGTTATTCTTGATTTGGCTGTGAAGTCTGAATTGCCAGACTATCTTAGGCAAGATAGATATCCAGCTTGACATTGGTTTTTGAAAAATAATTTGCTCTAATAGCTGACTGAGATGAGAGATGCCCAAATTATAAATGTACAAAAATAGTTTCCAGAAAAATCTATTTATGAACTTTTTTTAATCTTCATTTTATCCCTAGGCCCCACAAGGATGGGCACACAGCCAGCATTTGAAAAAATTCTCATTTCTTTAGAGTAGACTTGTACTTGCCTTCCCAGTCCAACCCAACTGAAAATCAACCAATCTTCAGTATAAGCTAGTGGTTTGTGGTCTCTTTAATTCTCCTCTTTTGCCCTTTAACATATATCCAGGGGGTTGTAAAGATAAATTTTGTTGGGATATAGAATTATAGACACTAAGAGCTGGAAGGAATCATAAAAGCTACCTATGTCACACCTAAACTATGACAGAAATGACATAACGTGAACCCTGTTCCACTCTAGAAAATGTTAAATCACATGTAGGATCAACTAAACCTGAATCTTCCTGTCCCTCTCTCCCATCCCTAACAAGGTCCCAGATGCCTATGTAAATAATCCCAATTAGAAATGCATTCATCACATAAAAACTCACTGAACGAATGCCTACAGGAAATAACACTCCAATAAATCTTGCGAAATGTCTGCTATTCACCATCTTCGAAGTTATGAGCATATGGAAATGAACATAATGTTTGCAATTAAAAGACTTACTTGACTTCAGGTACAGTAAAAATATGCCTGAACCTTTCAAACGTCTTCCAAGAGTATGAATAAGGTTCTATAAAAGTTGGAGTATGCTTTATTGTATAGAGATTTATCATTTATTTCTTAAAAATTGTATTCTTTCAGTGACTTGCTTCCTCTGTCAATGTGCTTTGTATGCATACATTATGGAGATGAAATCTGAAATTCTTCCGTGTAGTTCAAAAAGAACTAGGTAATAATATTTTGTTGATGATCATGAAAACGACTTTGCAGTAGCTATTATGAACTGTTAAACTTGGAATATTAATGCCTCCCACTCATGATTATTTTAATGAGGTAATCCATAAATTCTCCATCAAGCTATAATTCCCTTTAGAGTACTTATTTATAAGGGTGTGTTTCTACAAAATATTTTTGGAAATTAAATCATTTTCTTCTCCGTTGCTTCCAAATGGAGAGTTCTCTCTTTTAAAAAGTCAGCAAGACAAAGTCAGAAAATTTAACCTCTCAGGGACTTAATTCTCACACTTGAGTTTCTTCTACAGCAGAGATTAGCAAATTTTTTCTTCAAAGAGCCAGATAGTAAATATTGTCAGTTGTTTGGTCCATATACTCTCTGTTGCAACTTTGCTACTCTGCTCTTTAGAGCTACAGTGGGTGTAGACAGTGAATGAATGAGTTGAGTCCCACTAAAAGCAGGCTGACTCCTCTTCCACATCGTGTTCAGATACTTTCCCAAGATCTCTCTGGACTTTCTAGTGACTGGGATCTCACTGTATCCCATAAAGCATTTTTTTCTTTAATTTGAGTTGAATCTGATCTTTCCAAAGTAATCTTAATTTATTGAAATAAACACATATTCAAACATTTGGAATTACTGAAAAGATAAAAAAGTCCTACTTTCACAGGATGCTTCTTCAAATACCTCAGTCCTACTCTCATGTTCTGTTATTCCATCTCTTCTCTGAGCTCTAGTTCCGCAATTTTTCCATAAATAATATATTTTTAGTTCCTTTCCCATTCTTGCCAATTCCCTCTGAGCACCATTCTCTTGTCAAAGTTCATTTAGCGTGGTACCCAGTATGCAAACCAATGCTCCATGCATGGGACACCACTGTCAGAGTAGAACCTTCAGACATTATTTTTCTCTTAGCACCATTCACAAAGCCATCGTCTGATCAACCATGAGCTAACCATCAATTACACTTTTAGGGAATTATGCAAAATGAGAGATTCGGCAGGTGGGAAGAGAAATGCCATGTGATATGAATAGCACAACAGAAAGAAGTGTGTTTTTTGCAATGCAGTCTTGGGAAAGAGGATTAAATTAAACCCTAGTGCGTTGAGGCCAAAGGAGCATCTCCTGGAGTCTCATGGGAGGAGGAGCTTAGACTAAGAGGGGCTAATGCACCATTGTCTGTATGTCAGCAGGATGCTGTCATGGGCAAACCAGGGCCATAGCCTCTGCATTAGGGTTATCGCCTTTGTGCTGCCCATGAGAAGGATGGAGAAATAGCTTTGATACACACAGGATTTCTCCTCACGCTGTACTTGGCTGAGGGGATTAAGTCAAGGTCACTCTCAGAGTGATTGTTTATTTTTATTTTTGTGAGCTCTAGCATTGGGGTTATATTCATTTGTCTCCAGGGCTAAGACGGGACTATGAGGTTGGAATTAACAAATACTTTGAATCTTTTTTTCTGCATGTGCATGCTTTCCCCATCCTAACTTGGGCTCTCCTGCTCTCTTTGAGAGTTTCACTCTCAAATGTAGATGCCCAGTCCATGGCTACTGACTGGCTTCCCCAGTGCCAAGCGAGTGGATTTGGAACCCTACGACTTGCCCCGCAGGAGTCCTGAGAATGAGAGTCCAGGGTTAACTGAGACCTTGACACAGCAAGAAGAAGAGGACAATGAACAGAGCAGTGACTAAGTGTAGAGTCTCCCACCTCCTTCAAGTCATCTCCGAAAGGTCAGAGGTTGTATGAAAGGATTGCACGACATAACCTGAGAATGGTCCATTTCTAATTTCTGACAGGTCCTGTGCATTCCAGACCACTATGCTTGCTTGGTCCACATCCGTGATATTCAACCGACTGCCTTCCCTCCACCTATGTCTTTTGTTCTCAAAATATCTCCTCATACCTCTTATTGAAAACCATTTGAGAAATTATTAAAATTTTAGATATGTCATGAGTAAACAATGAAAGTTTTATCATTATATTATATTTTTATTTTTAAAAACACCTAAGAATACATGAAACGTTGTCAAACTTACTATTTCTTGTTTATTCTTTCTTTATTGTTTTTGCTAGGTCAGCCACTCCTCTGTTAGAACTTTTGTCTATGACTTTGGAAAAAATGAGGAACCTTGTTGAAATAGACACGTGCACATCACCACTCACACCTAAGTGGTTCCAGGTCTTTCCTGAGATGTGCAAAGTGATAATTCTGTCTGGCACCCAGGTCTGCAGTGCTGTCTTCCCAAGTTGTGGAAAAGATGATACTTGAGCACACCTAAACTTTGAGATACTTTGAGACATTCTCAAACTTCAATATCAGTCCCTTTATTTGCAACAACTGGCTCTTTCTTCATCCTTTCTTTCACAAAATATTTTTGAGATCCCACTACATGCCAGGCACTGTTTCAGAAGCTAATACTTGGGACACAACAGTGTAAAAGCTTACCCTTAATGTGCTGCTTCTGTCACAACAATGTTGGGGAAAGGTCCAGCACTCATTTCTTTTTTTCCACACTAATATCTCTGGTGTGAAAACATCCATGTTAAGAAGACTCCAGATGCTGCAAATGCATTGTTACTTCACATGTGGAGGTCATTCTTTTTCCATAACAACTCTTTCTTCAAAAAAAAAAAAAAATGGTTGTGAAATAATTACATTATCCAAGTTCTTTGAGCCACACAGAGTTTTCTAATAAACAGGTATAACTTCATTCTAGCCACTGTTGTGTTTATTTTGGCTTTGACTGATGTGTATTTAGTACATCTAAGAATTTGAGTGTATCTGCTAAACACAATTATTTCTAAGTCAACTAAACTATTGTTTCAGTTGTAAAGAAATAGATTTTCATTTTGCACATTTGAAAAAAAAAATACGAGTAATTATCTAGCTACAAGAAAGTCACCTCACTTCTTCAAGGAAAAGAAAAGCAGTGCTCCCTGTCAATTTGTTAACAAAGGAAACTGAATCAATGATGATTGAGAGTACATCCTCCCTTGAAGCTGACTATGTTCGCTGCACTAGGCAAAGCATCATTTGATTATGATGAATGGGTTTTGCAGCCTTTTCATGATTGTGCAACATGCAATCTGTAATGACAATGTGAGGTATTCCTTTCTTAGGGAACAATTCTGGAATACACCCAAGCTTAGCAGGAGAGTCATCGGTGTAGATCAATCCACATATGGCAATGTGCTGTTATGCTTCTAACAGAAGTCTCTGATAAGCTTGACACATCATTGTCTTTTCTTTTTAAATGCAGTGATTAATAACACAGCCTTTGTCTGTGATCACTTTCCCTTTCATGGACTACACAAACACTCATGGCTGATTGCGGTTATCAGCTGCCATTGACTCATCATGTTGAAGACCCACCTTCAAGAGATGAATCTTGGTATCTTCTATAACCTGGTACAAGAGATCCTGGCTCCTTTCATTAGTCCTAAAACAAATCGTTCTACTTGACAATGGAACAGTGTGAAGTTTTTTTGTTTGTTTTTTGATGTACAAGTTATGACACTATTTTTGCCATTTACCGGTTTAATTTTTCAACTTTAATAAAACCCTCCTCAATACCGTCCCTACTCAAGCATATATTTACAACTTGTTACTAATGCAGACTTATGTTTGCATGAAAGGAACCCAACTCAAACTGGAATAAACAAAAAGTGACTTTATTGACTCATGTAATTAAGAAGTCCAGATGTAAGTATGAATTCAGACTTGGCTGGATTCTGGGGCTCACTCCGTGTATTTGGAATAAGGCTTTTCTTCATTTTACTCTCTCTGTTTGCTTCTGTGTTATTTTCATCCCCCCAAAAAAGTTATCTTTACATGTTGTCTACCTCTCTGACCCCCAGCAGCTGAAGATATATCCTCTGATCTTTAAGTTAGATAGAAAATTGTATCTTCTCTTAAAATTAAAAAAAAAAAGTTGTTAGACAGTGTCAACTCAGATTGGCCTAGACCCGGCCATCTCACTATCCCTGAATCAAGCTTGGAGGCCTGAGAGATGGGAGACTCTGGTTGGCCAAGCCTGGTTACATACTCAACTCCTAGCAGTAAAAATGAAATCAGCTCCACCATACCTGGAAAGACTAAAGACGATGTCTCCAGAACCTGAGGGCTCTTACTAGAAAAAAGAGGTTTGAATGCTGAGCAGGTTGAAACAATAAATATCCCATATAATATTAACCATATGCTTCCCAAGGACTTTCCTAGTGACCAAGTACCAAATGTTCTCAAGGTTCACTTTCATCATATGATGATCTGGTAGATTTCGGTGCGTCAAGGTCATATCCAACTTCACTTGCATGTCACATTTCAGACAGGCAGCTCCTATGGTTTGAGACTGACATTTAACACTAATGAGTTGCACAGCGTACATTACAGTCACTGAGTTCTGTCCATTTTATGTCATCTAAGTGTATACACTATAAGCAAACATAGTCTTTACATTTGTATTTCTTCCACGTGACACAGACAAGAATCCATGGGTATTAGCAGAGATGGCCTGGGGTTTTGTGGTGGGAGTGCTCTCTTTCCAACACATACAGTTAAAGTCTAACTGAATTCAAAGAAAGAATTTGCACAGCAAATCATCATAGTGGTGCACATCAAAAAAATCACAGAAATATGGAAGGACAGATTTGACTCTGACTATATAATTTAACGCAGGCAACTCCCCTCTACCTAGCTTATTATAAAACCCTCACTAGAGTCACCATGGTACTAAAAATGCCAGCACAAATTTGTGTTGATACACCCAGCACTAGTGAGTTGTATGTCTCATGTTTGCTCTCTCAACTTAATTTATATCTTTAATGATTTGACTTTTAAATACATCACATATGTCTCCCATTCCAAGAAAAAGCAACTTCCACCATTAGTTACCAAGCATTGTTCCATAGACTGAAAGGCAATATATTCATTCCCCATGGTTGTGTAAACAGGAAGCTATGGACTGGGAAGTTGAGTATACAAGTCTTCATGAGAATTAGCCAATATCTACCATGGCAATGCAGCAATATAATCAGAAAGACCAAAATGTCACTTTCTGCTTCTTATGACTTTCTTATTGCTCTCCTCCATTTTATCTCTCTCCAAACCAGATATTTCTCACATACTTGCAGTTCCGTTTCTCCTGGGAATTCACAAATCCAAAACATGCACCCGCTTTACTGTTTCATGGAATCAAAAAATCTCTACATTGAATGAGACCTTTAAGGTCACCTGGCTCTGTATTTACATTATCTCTGCAATATTCTCAACAAGTAATTTATCTCTAAGTCTCTGCTTTATAAGGGGAGAGGTATTTGGAGTGGTCCAAATCATGGTTATTGGGGGCTGACTCCTAGGGTTTCCAATCCAGCTCGCTCATAGGAATGGGTAATCTTGGTAAGTTACTTCCTCCTCTGAGATCCAATTTCATCATATGGAAATAATGATGGAAATAATTGTACCTACTCCCTGGGGTTCTAGAGGAAATTTATGAGGTAATGCCAATATAATGAGTTTAACACAAGGCCAAATATGAGCTCAATAAATGAAAATCTCTACATATCTTTATCTATCTATGTGTCTAAATTGATAGCTCTATACTCAATATAGTTTCATTTAAATCCATGAGTAATACATGCTCAAAAAAGAAAATCTGGATAATATGGAATTAAAGAACAACAACAAAAAAATCACACAGAATCTCTTATGAGAGCCAAAGTTGGTTAAATTTGGTGATTTTCCCTCCAAGCTTTTTTCCTCTGAATATTTTTCTTTACATAGTTGAGATCATATTATGTATATACTTTAGAAACACATTTTTAATATTGTAATGCAAGTCATTCTCCATGTTATTAAAAATGCTACACAAACATCATTTTTAATGGTTGATTAACTTTCTGTCATGTGGTCTTTCCCCAATTTACTTAACCAGGGCCCTGTTTTTGAACATTGATGACAAACATATTTTTCAAGCTGTATTTGCATAAAAACATGAGAACTATCCATGTTGACAGAGGGATTGTTGGAAAGGAGGTAGAGGAATATATGCCCAATATGACCAGGAGAAAAAGGATGTAGGATAAGATATGAAGAATAACTTTACTTCTTCCAAATATTCATTATATTCATACTAATATTAATACCAGTAATAATAATTATTGAGTGCCTACTATGTGCCAGGAATGCTGCATTATTTAATTCAGTCATCTCAAAAGGCTTATGAGTTAGCTTTTAATATCCTGTTTAGAGAGAGGAAATGAAGCATGAGAGAAGTAAGCATTTTACAGAGTTCATGTCACTAGTGGCTAAGTCAGGATTTTAATCTAAATCTGACTGCCTACAATGCTCTTGTTTTTTTTCACGAGGCCAGGTGGCCAGCCCAGTCTTGATCTACCTGAGATTCTCACCCTGGGGTCAGGTAGGATCCCTTGACAGCTATAGCAGAGCTAAGAGTCCTTGTTACATTCCAAGAGAACACAATGCAGCGGCTATCGGAAGAAGGAAACCTTCCTTCAAGAAGGAAATGCTGCTCCAGGAATTGTTATTTTGGTTGATTCCTTCACATCCGAAATTCCATGCAGCATGTTTAGTTCAAGCTAGTTATGGCAACCCTCTTCCCTTTGCCAATGATTAATTTAGGAATAGGCACATGACCCAATTCTGGAAAATAAGCTTTGAGGGTATGTCTGCTAGGAGGGAGTGGAAGGAAGGTTAGAATTTATGTAAATGATTTTTCAGGTAGAAGAAAGAGAACCAATGAATAATGATCCTTCTTCTTGCTCCTAACTGTTATGTCTGGGTATGACACCTGGAACTGCCACAATCTCCTTGTTAATGGACTGAGGATGAAGTTAGCATGAAGAATATCAATGGGGAGACATGACTCAAACTTGAGTCATTAAAGACCTGCCATATTAAACTTCCTCTGGACTTGCCATTAAGGAAGATAATGACTGTCCTCATTGTGTAAGCCCATTTTAAGTCGGGTTGTCTGTTGCTTGTTGCTGAAAGCACTCTGACTTCAAGAGGATCTATACGGACCTAAGACCCTCAATTCAATCTATCTATCAATATGTTACACTTATTAAGCTCATAATGATTTTGACCACACTTCCCTGCCTATCATCTAAAAAGAAACTCATAACTCACCTCTGGTGGTTTTAGGGCAAATATCGTTATTCCATTTAAATAATGGGAAATCTGAAACTTAAAAAATTTGAGTAACTTGACAAAAAGTAACTAAGTGCTGGTGTCAGAATTTGAACAAAAATACGGTGTCACCAGGACCCACACTCTTCATGGTATACATAAACTCACCTTTCAATGCTGCTGCTTTATGGCAGACCCAACACTTTCATGGTCATTATTCCACTTGATCTTTGACACAACCCTACCACTTGAAAATACAGTTTTACGTGTTCATTCTTGAGCATACCATAGTCCAAGAGGGCATGTGAGCTTTACAAGCTCATGCAGCAAGATCCACTCTTGTGGATAAGAGATCTGCTATAGCAAAACAGTAGTGCACACCAGGCAGTCCCCTATTTCAATCTCTCTTGTGTAAAGTTAGGGCCACGTGGCTAGTTCTGGGCAAGGGACTGTGAGCAGAATTGGCATGTATTATTCTTAGTTCAAAGTAGTTAGGAAAGGATGCCCTCTTATCTCTTTCCTTTATTTGCACAAATGTGAAAAGCACCAAGATGTCAAAGTTGCTAGAGAGTAGTAGCCAAAATTCAGCGTGGATCTCCAAGTTGATGTGGGTGAGAGTTACGAACCTGCATAGCACTTATTATGAGCATGAAGTTAAATCCAATGGGTTAAGCCAGTGCAATGTTGGGAATGTGTGTTACTGCACCACACATATCCTATTCTAACTAATTCGGCTGCTATAAAGTTGTCAATGGCTAGTTGGCTTACCCAGTACCTAAGAAGAGGTTTGGTTTAATTTTTAAGGGCCTAGTAGACCATTTCAGCATATAACACCTTTCTAGGTTTTCAGCTTCTGCTTTCAAGTTCTCGGATATAAAGTGCTGGTGCTTTTTAAAGCTCTTTCTTTCCTTTGTTTTACATGAGTGAATAGTTGCTTTATTTATTATGCAGTTGATGGTGGTTATGGAGAATTTTTCTTCACTCTGCTTGAGATTTATAGAGCTGGGCTGCCCTTTTATTAGGCAATATATTCCGTATGGCATTCTTAGGTGCCTAGAGAATTTGGCATAGGTATACTTTTATCATAAAAAGTCCTCATAATGATTATTATTAGCATACTCTGTTGTTTATCAAGCCTTGATGCAAAAAACCAAAAAAAAAAAATGCACATGTAGTTTTGAGAGGCTAAGCCTTTTGGTCTTTGAGTAGAACAAAGAATGGCATAAATATTTCTGAGGGTTGGTGAATATACTGGCCGAGAAATGCATGAGCTGCTAAAAATTACATAAGGGACTTGCTGCTGGCATCCTTGAAACTAAGGTTTCCCCACTGTACAATGGATTTAACACACCTGAATTTTCCCTATTATACTTCAAGGGCACAACCACAATTCATTTAGATTTTGAAACCATCAAATCCCTATTGACTACTCCAGGGGAAAAGAGAAAAGCTCGATTTCTCACCCCTGACATTGGAAAGCTCAAAGAAGCATTGACAATTACCTAATTGAAACCCCTTAAATTACAGGCAAGAAAAAGAGAGGCTGAGAGAATGGGAAATGATTTTCAAAAGGTTAAAAAAGGCCCAGCCCAATGTTTCTATGTTTATCGTATGTCTTCTTCAGGCTTCAGAATGAGGAACAACTGGGCCACACTCTGTGTCCTCCAACACACTTCCTGTAGCAACAGTCATCTTGCTCTACCATCTAGGCCTTAACAGAACCAAAATATAGATCCTTAGGCCGTACAAGATCTCAAGGCGTTAACTACCACCACTCCCATTTGTTGAACACCTACTAAGTGCCAGAAACTAAGCTACAGTTCTTTAATTCTCACAATACTCACACGAGGTAGGTGTCATCATCTTAAGGAGGTTCAGAAAAGTTCAGTGGTTTGTCCTAGTAAGTTAAGTGATTTATCACTACAAGTTAAGGGATTTATTGCTACAGCTAGTCAGCGATAAAGACAGGATCCCATCAGGTCCTTGCCATCTAGGGCTCCTAAGTAACAATGTTCTCAGAAGTAAAGGGAAGTATTATTATTTCCATTTTAAGACAGATGTGGAAAGGGAATGTTAAATTATTTAAAATATCACATGGAGTCAGTGGTCGAGCTAGAACCGACTATAACAAAAGTCCCAACAATCAGAGATTATTTTTCTCCTAGCTAAACCTTTGTTCTCTTTGTTGAAGTTAGTGTCATATGAAGTTAAAAATGGAATGAATGTAGTCTGAAAAACATTTTTTTCTCTTTCCAAACTTTTCTTTTCCATAGAAAGTGAAGTATCTACATAGTCTGTGCATTTCACACCTTAAAATGTATCTGAGAGTATGGTTTCATTTTTCAGAAGGAAAGAGAAGAGGGAATTGGGCACACGGCAGCACTCAGATGATGCTGATTTGTCATCTGTGGAAAGAGGACTACAGCCACAGGAGCCAGGCCAGATCAGAAAGAAGGACAGATTCAGGAAGATGCCCTGCACCCTCACGCCAAGTGATTAACCTTAAGAAGCTACAAGCATCACCTGTTCACAAGAAAACTTTCCATTGGACAATTTATTTCAGATCTTACTTACTTCTGGAACAAGGACGGTTGCCCAAAGTCATGGAATTTAGATAATTAAGGGTCTTAGAAACCAGTGAGCATGCTACCTCATTTTGCAGATGGAAAAGCTGTGGTCCAGAGAGGGCGGTGGCTTGTCCAAGGCCAGGCAGCTAGATTGGTAACAACATCGAAACCAAAAGGAAGGTTACAATGAATCTCATCATGGTAGCCGAATGCTTGGAAACCTGGACACATAATGTGTACACAGAGTCATGATGACCTGGAGGCAAAGAAAATAGAAACAAGTGTTTGTGCTGGTGGCTCTAAGCCAAAAGCAGAGAAGAGGAAGAAAAGCGGGAAAAGAAGAAATCGCTCTATATTCAGTTAGCCAGCATTTACCAGTCGCCTCCTCCCTGTAAAAGCGTAACCCCGGTGTTAGGGGCAGTGCAGGGAGAAAACAATTACATTGCCACTGTCTTTAAGGGACTCACATTCCATTATGGGAGGGTAGACCTTTGTCACAAAGATAAGAAGAGATACATTTTAGAAGAGCAGTGCAGATAAATGGTATCGAGAGTCAGAGAATGGACAGATTTCAGAGATGATCAATCTTCTTAACTTGAAGGAAATTTGCTCATAATTGGGGAGGGGTCTCACATGGCTAGAGCTCATCCAGTGTCTCCAGCTTAAGGAGCCTTACGAAAAAGTACCGAGCGGCTGGTTAAAATAAAAAGGAAAGGAAGGTGTTATGCCCTCTGTCCTCCACCTCCCTCCCTCCACACATCTACCTCAGATTGCCCTTGAATGGTCTTTTACCTTTCAAGCCTCCTGCACGTGTTCACCAGGACTTCACATCTGCTGTCTGCTGACCACTGAGGTCACCACTTGATGTATATTCCGTCAACCAGCAGCCTACGTGCTAGACACGTGATGTAAGTAACTCCGTTTCAGAAGGGAAGATGTGGTGGAGAGATGTTAATATGCTTTGCCAAAAGTCACACAGCTAGAAAGCTTCGGGGCCTGGATTCCAATCCTGGACCCAAAGCTCTAACCATAAAGGAAAAAAAAATCAACTTGATTATAATAAAATTAAAAATGTACATTTATAGAAGACGTCGTTAAATCTATGTATAGATCTATCCAAACAATAAAATATATCTAAACAAAATATCTATCTCTCATCTCTGTATATATTTACCTAGATGAGACAGAGAAAGGGAGAGAAGAGAGAGAGAATTTGCATCTTAAATTATTTTTTTCTTCCCCATTCTGGATACTGGTGATATAAGGACACTATTCTCACAAAGTTCTGCTATATTAGGCAAGTCAATTTCCCTTCCTTGGGCTCCAGGAAAAGCAAAAGCTGATTAAACTGAAGAGGCATGTAATGAATGAAATTAAATATGCAGATGTCAGCTTCAGAACTTTCTGGTTGCAAATTTCAGGTTCGATATATCACTGGTTTGTGGACGAGCTACTTCACCTCTCTGTAACTTAGCTTTATCATCCATAAAATGAGAAAACGATAGTAAATATCTTACACGGTTATGCAAACATTAAAGGTGATCGTGTATTTAAACTGCTCAATAGAGTGCCTAGCATCAGACAGTCAAAAATTGATCATCGTGGATCTTTTGATACTTTGCACAAATGAACATTTCCAGTTATATGAAGTAAGAATATTATTAGCTTCCTTTTGGCAATGAATTTAAGAAAGGATAGAGCACGAAAGTTTCAGAGAAGTGAAAACCTCAACCACCACCTGTGAGAGGAGGGAACAAGGGATTTAAAACGTATCAGGAATGGCATCCAGTTGCATGTGTGCTGGTTCCACAAATAAACACACACAGGTAAATGAGAAAAAAAAGTAAAAGGCAACTGGTTTCAATTTTGTCTCTTGATTCTGATTAGTTCAGAAACCAGGCACTGACTCCCTCTTACACAGTGGGTCTCCCTCTCAAGGCCACTTCTTCAGAGAAACCTTCCCTACCCCCTTGAAAAGATTAGTCCTCTTGTATGGATTTCTAAAACCCCAGAATTCTCCTTTATTTCGTTGGTTTTTCTAAGACTCCGTACTTCTCTCTCAGATCATCTATCATCTTAGTTAATATGCGATCATTTCTAGCCGCCTCTTTGCTTCCTGTCTCCCCCACTGAAAAAGTTAAGTCCTCCGGGGGCGTGGACTTGTTGCTTTTGTTCACCACCTGCTCTCACTTTGCCTGTGATGGTACCCGTCACCAGTAGCAGATACAATAATAGGAGAATAAGCGTGGGCATGTGAGCGAGGGAAATGAAAGGAAGCAGGGAAGAGAGAGAAATGGGGAAGAAAGACTTGATGCTGGGATTTGATGCAAATCTTCTAAAGCCAAGTTCAGAGACTTTTCCTCTATCGCACCATACTCCTTCCTTCCCTGCTCTTTTCCTCCATCATTTTACTTTTTTTAAAAATACAGTTCAGGTTACTATGTGGCTGGATGCTGGACTCACATCTCAGAAGGTCTGGAGGAAGCTTTTCTTACTGGTGCCCTGATGATTTCATTAACGCTATTAAACATGGGAGGTGGAGATGCTGACCTTGGGTACTGGAGTCACCCGCTCACTTAGCAGAGCCCAAATAAGGCACAACTGGGGGATGAGGGTGATTAGCTTCCCAATGTCAGTCACCTTGATGAGGTTAGTAGATCTACAGCACTGCGTCAAGAGTGGGAATGGGAGCCTTTAACTGACAGCACTCTTTGCCCCTGAATCTGCTTAAGTCATGGGTCATCTCGACCCTGCCCTAGGTTCAGATGTCAATCTTCTAATTTTTGATTTCTGGACCAGGTACATCTTTATAAGCTATTGACATTAAAATTACCTCCAGCAGTGAGCCCTGCTCAACTGACAACCTTTTATATCCATCATTTTCTCTGAGTCATATTATTGGCATGGGCCAGTTTACCATGCTGGTTCAGCCATCACCCCTTCTTATCAGGGACCCAGCTTTTTCTAGACACTTACATTAGTACCTGGGACACTGCTGGAAGGAAGCTCAGAGACAAAATCATCGTCTGTCCTCCCCGTTTTTTAATAATGATTGAACTAAGGCCCAGAGAGGGGAAGTGACTTGATTGAGGTTTCACATTATGACAGAGCTAGATCGAGACCCAGGTATCCTTGACCTGAACCCTAAGTACTACTGTGGGAAGATACTAACATTTTTCTTTTCTTTTTCCTTTCTTTCTTTTTTTTTTTTTTTTTTATTTTAAATGGTACTGGGACAAGCCCAAGTAGCAGGGCTATTTCCATGGTCAATATCTAGGCCCTTATTCTGCATCCCACTGACCCTCCTCATACCTCTCCCCCTCCCATTAAGTCAACAAGAAAGAGAAGAAGCTTCTCCTCTGATCCTCCTCTTTTCACCACCACGTGTAAGCTCAGGCTCAGGAGAATATTCCCCCAACACATGCACACATATGTCTTGATTTAGACTAAGACTTGAGATCTGCTGAATAACCCACTAAATACAGGCACACACAGGATGGAGACTGTTTAAATCTTATTATAGTTCATTTCAGGTAAATTTAGTGATCACGAAGGGGTGCCCCAAAGGCGATGACTCTACTCCCCCGGTGCAACTCCTCTCCCCAAAGTCTTGGAAAAATAAACAGAAAGAAACAAGATCCACATTTTTCGTGTCTGTTAGCTTTTCGGCATGTGGTAACCAAGTAGGTTACTGTAATAGGAAACTGTCATAATTCAGCCCTTTCCTCCCCATGCCACGCTGGATCTGAGAGTCTGCTGGGAGTGATAAGAAGGTTCTATTCTACCGAATGTTTGACGTCCTGTTTTGAAATTTGCAGCTATAGAATATAAAACCTTTTTTATTTAGGTTATGGGAGACTGAAAACCATATACACAATTATATGTGAATTGGAAATGCAATATTAAATGTTGAACAAAGGGTATATTTTATCCTAATTCCAATGAAGCTGTATTTTTCTAATGGAATCCCATGATTCAAACATATTTAAATTGAAAAAAAAGCCTTCAATCTTCCAGTCTGTTATAAGACCCTGGTGTACAGAAAAACTTTATAACAGCATGGGAGTTTATAATCCCTCAGCAGGAGGATCAGAAATTTGCAATGAGAGAAGGCCTTAATCTTGCACTTACATAACTGCACATTTTTCAGATTTAAATTGCACAAATCAAAAAATGGAGATCATTTTGTTCTTTTCTAAAGGGTACTCATAGATAAATGATGACTGGTTAGAGCCTATTGAACGTTTGAAACGTTTGTAGAACGTAATTTATTCATGCCAAATACATCAGAAAAGTAACTCTAGTGTTAAATTACAGCGTGAAGAAATTAAAAGGCAGAAGTGAGCAGTTGGGTTTAAATGGATGCTCTGAGGTTTGTGGAAAATGTCAAAAGAGTTCAAATGTTCGTAATGTGAAAGTAAATATTTGGGCACACTGTAGGAAGGCTTTATCCCAGTGTAAGAGAACGCAGTTCTTCATGGGATATATTGTAAAGAGAAGACTGTTTAGTCTAGCTCCTTTAATTTCCATATGTTTTATTAATAAACAATCACACCAAAAAAGTAATGTTCTTGCTGCCCCTCTTCCTCGTTCAACTCTATCTAATTCCCCCATAAAGTTCATTCTGAGTGAATCAAACCAGTCATGATTTTCCTTTTCCTTACTGATTTTTCTTTATTTTTCAGAAAATTCGTGGGATCAGTAAGACACAGATCTGAGGGGACTTGAGGATGGGAGGCCAGTTAAGGGGTACTTGGTCCATAGGATCTACAAATGCCTAAACACTGTAGTCATCTGGCCACAATTCCTCCCATTGTGTGAGGGGAAATATAAACACAAAGAAGGCAAAGGCAGGCAAAAAAATGCAAATTTTACTTTACATGTGGCTGGCTTTGGCCTTAAACTTAGTAAGCTGAGCTGGGTTATATGGAGAACCCTTGCCATGGCTTGAAATTTTCAGGGGTAACTTTCTTTAAACCTGCTTCTTAGAACTGACTACTTCGGTCAGTCTAAAATAACAATATTAACATACAACAATAACAAAAAATATACACAAAATAAAACAAAACAAAAGCATAGAGTCAAAGAATAGACTCAAAGAGAGATGTTTAACCCTTAAGGAAATAAGGAAAATGTCCATAATTCTGTCCACATATTTACCTAAAATCCACATTGCCACCTAAAAAACGTCCAGGAATCTCAATAGTAAGGTCAGTACACTTCTTCCTTTAAATTCAAGCAGAAGAAAGATAAGTAGAATGTATCCAGGGCTTTGAGGGCAAAGTTTTCTTAAACAGGACACCAAAAGTTCTAACTATATAGACCAAAAAAAAAAAAAAAAAAACAAAGAAAGATAAACTGAAGTACAATAAAATTAAAAATGCATGGTCAGGGGGCCGCCCGGTGGCGCAGCGGTTTAGTCCGCGCTTGGCAGCCCGGGGTTCACGAGTTCAGATCCCGGGCGCCCGCGGACGCACTGCCTGTCAGTCATGCCGTGGCGGCGTCCCACATAAAGTAGAGGAAGATGGGCACGGATGTTAGCCCAGGGCCAGTCTTCCTCAGCAAAAAGGGGAGGAGTGGCAACAGATGTTAGCTCAGGGCTGGTCCTCCCCACAAAAAAAAAAAAAAAAAAAAAATGCATGGTCATAAAAAAAAAAAATCTGTGTATCTACCTAGATGAGAGAGAAGGGAGGAGAAATAAGCATATGTAGTAAAACATTAATATTTGAGGAATCTGAGTAGAGGGTAACCAGTAGGATTTTTTTCTTCAGGGCCTTGAAATGCATATATCTGACAAAGGACTCATTTACATTTTATAAAGAACCCCTACAGATCAATAAGAAAAAAAGCAAAGAATCTTTTTTAAATGGTGAAAGATATCAGCAGATACTCAACTTCACTAGTAATTAGGGAAACAAAAGTTAAAACAACAATGTAATACACACCCAAAACAGTAGGGAAAAAAAAAAAAGAGAGAGAGAGAGGGAGAAAGGGAAACAGGTGGGAGATAGGGAGGAAGAGAGGGAGGGGAAGAGGAAGGTGGGGGACGAATAGACAATACCAAACATTGACAAGGATTTGGAGTAATCAGAAACGTTATACTTTCGAGGTAGAAATTTAATATGGTACAACCACTTTGAAAAATTGCTTGACAATTCTTCTCAAGCTGAACTTCTCGTACCTTATTACCCAGCCAATTCTACCCTGAGCTTAAAAGTATATACTCATAAGAATGTTCACATGTTCACCAAAAGACATGTACAAAATGTACATTTTCAAAAATGTTCACAGCAACACCATTTTTAATAGTAAAAAGCTGAAAACAATCTAAATGTCCATCTGCAGTACAGTAGATAAATTAAATGATGGTATATCCGCACAACGGATTACAATACAAGAATGCAAGTGAAGGAGCTCCAGCTACACAACACAAGGTGAATGAATCTTACGAAGATTAAGCAAAAGCAGCTCAACACCAAAGAGTGGATACAGTGTGACACCATTTGTATGGAATTCAAAAATGAGCAAGATGAAGCTATGGTGTTGGAAGTCCCGATAGGGGTTCATCTCGACCATGGGCAGGGAGGATGTTGATTGGAATGGGGTAAAAGAGAGACTTTGGGGGGAGGGGATGCTGGTAATTCTGTTTCCTGATCTTAATGATAATGACAGTTGTGCTCATTTTATAAAAATTTATTGGCCTTTATGATTTGTGCAATTTTCTGCATGTATATTTATGTTTCATTGAAATTTACCTCAAAAGTAAAATTAAAGGTTGTTAGAACCTGACACCCAGAAGAGTATTTTTTTTTTAATCAGGAGATTTATTTATTTATTATTTTGCTGAGAAAGATTTGCCCTGAACTAACATCTGTTTCCAATCTTCCTCTTCTTCTTTTCCCCTTTGGCAAAGCCCCAGTACATAGTTTCGTATTCTAGTTGCTGGTCCTTCTAGTTCTTCTATGGGAGCCACTGCCACAGCATGGCTCCTTACAGATGAGTGGTGTGGTTCCACGCCAGGGAACTGAACCCAGGCTGCCAAAGCAGAGCATGCCAAACTTTAACTGCTAGTCCATCAGGGCTGGCTTGAGTATTTCTTGAATTTAGGTGTTAGATGGATCATTTTACAAAAGGAAAAATATTTCTATTTAATAAAGGTCCACGGACTCACTTTGTCCAGAAAAAACAGTGTAAATAATATTTAAGAGAGTAAAATCTTTGGTATTAAATCTGTTTTCAATTGCCGTAACCACAGTAAACAAGAAAGTTTATCATCCTAAGTCGTAAGATGTATTTTTTAGATTGTTACTAATTTTTTTAAAAAATCTTGTGAGTCTTTCGGTCTCCAGTTTGAGAAGTCCTAAATGTAGCAGTCATGATGGATAGAATGTACTGTGGAAAGGTAAAAGTCTCAAGACATGAAAATAACCAGTTTTAATTCTCATTCAGATCTCATTCCGTCATGGGGCACCTGACTCTGCTCGATATCATCCTATTCTAGGACCTAGGTCGTTGGAGGAGCCACCAGTGCCTCTGGTCACTTTGGCAGAGGAAGAGCGAGAGTATGGTGAATCACTCACCGCTTTTCAATGTTTTTCCTTGAAAAAGTGATACCCATCAGTATCACTCACATTTCACTCCCCAAAACAAGTCAATGGCCATACCTAACAACAGTGAGGGAGAGAACTACAATCCTACCTTATGCCTGGTAGACAATTGCAATTGTCAAGGGAACCACACTGACTGTTCAATTAGTTCTCCTGTTGCATCAATTAGCT
Organism: Tapirus indicus; assembly: GCA_031878705.1. Lineage (NCBI taxonomy): Eukaryota > Metazoa > Chordata > Mammalia > Perissodactyla > Tapiridae > Tapirus > Tapirus indicus. The sequence continues at coordinate 21,000,951 of CM062927.1, read as the reverse complement.
CTCACATCTGTAAGCCTAATCAGAGTACTTTAACAGTGACGTGATCAAATGACACTGGGAACACATCCCAGATACATGAGGGTCCATAGCAATTACCTACTACTAAAGTTTCAATGCTTGGCCGAGTGCCTGACATACAACCTATACTCCCTGAATGTTTGTTGACTGAATGAAGACAGCTGAGGGTATAATCAATCTGTGCAAAGGGTATTAGTATCAGAAAAAGATACAAAAGAAGGGGTACCTTTGAAAAAGGCTGAGAAAGCATCTGTCAGAGAGGAAAAAAAGAGAAAAGCAGAAAGGTGGATCAAAGATGTCCTATAAAGGCAAGGAAGTGGGAAAGGGCATGATGGGCAAATTCAAATGTCTATCATGGCAAAGTATATACTGTAAATGGCCCAGAGATAAGACAATAGGAAGGGGTAGGGACTGTGGCAAATAGGAGAATTTCTTCCTCATCTACAATATTCAGCCATTATTTAATTCTAAGTAATTTTTGCCATGCCACCCACTGTTCCCAGACCTTTCCATGTTTTTAGAGTATTGCCAAAGTTCCAGCTTTTTAAGTAAAATATCCCAATTTTCAAATACCAAATAGGTTAAACAAAGCACTTTGGCTCATCAGATTTAGAGGGTGGGCTGTTGATGTGTAACTACCTCACCCTTGTCACAAGTGAAATTTAGGGAATATTGATTGCTTGTGGAAAACAGTGGTGACACTGGAGCTGAAGGTTGAAATCTGTTTGTGGAGACTTCATTAAGTACTTTCCTCTGCTATTTACAGAGAGGTTAATAAAATATTGATGCAACTGGAAAACTTAAGTACAAATTGACTTTAATTGTTCTGAAATTTATCCTGGTTTCAAAGTTTCCAAGCAGTCGTTGTTTCTTGTCTATAAGACAAAGAAAAAGATCGTTTTCTCAGTGAGCTTTGCTGATTTTGTGGGATAATAGTTCGAGGGTAAAAAATGGAATGGGACCACAAGTTTTTTGTTGTTGTTGTCGCTGTTGTTAAAATACTCAAAGCTATTTCACTTCCATCATGATCAAAATATTTATTGAGCAAATAAAATGCAAAAAGTTTCAGCCCAAGTTAAGCAGATACAGTAAGGTCAAAATGTTCCTGTAACCTAAACATTTCAGAACCAAGAGAAAAAAAGAACGCTCTCATTAAGTATTTAATTTAATTATTTTCAGTGCTTGGGGCTAATAGTGCCTGAGCACATAGTTCTCCTTAATTTCATTAGCAGGCATTTATGAGTCCCTGCTGCGGGTAGATATGGAAGAAATATAAACTTTAGGGTATTTTTCTTTCTTATTGAGATAAAATGCAAAACAATTCATTGTAATTTTCAGGGTCAAAATAGAGCAATCTTTTGTGGCTGCTTCTGGGGAGCATTTCTCACCTTCCCCATTCAACAGAAGAAGGCATTAGTCCAAATGTCTAGAACTAAAATTCATCCAGGGGACATACTTTCATTTGAACACATACTCAAAAATTTCTGGGATATTAACTCCTCAATTCTAAAAAGAGCCCCAAAGTGACCACTTAGGCCTAAATTTAGAATTCATTTCCATTGGTTCCATATTATTCTCCATCTCCACTAACAGTTGAAAGTGTTAAAAATGCCAGGATGAAGTCAACAAGGAAAGAAACCTCTAGCCTTCTGTACAGGATTCATATAGTCTTTATACATGGTGCAGTGCTGTCCAAACGCATTTATCTAGCATTTCATTTGATTGGAAATGCGAGTCATGACTATGAATGGAGGGTCCAGCCCTAAACTCTCATTCCCAGCTTGTAAGGCCCTCAATAGCCTACAAGGCAGATTCTATTCCATGGGTTCCATTTCCAGGGAGGAACCTGTGGAAAGTCCACCTTGGGTTATGCAGATAAACCTCACTCTGAGAAACAAGGAGCGGGGAGGGATACTAATCACAAATGACATGCTAGTACCCTGAAGTGATAAGCATTTACTTAATTCAACAGTCCACTCACATCCAGATGTGCTACACACAGTATGGTTTAATGAACATGGATAGATGTACCCCACAGATAAGAATCAACGAAGAGAGAATAAACCACTGAGAGGCAAAATTTTCCTTAAAAAATCCTACCTGTCCTGTCCTTGCATAAGAGTAGAGAAATCAGAAGAACCCTCCTTATTATGTCTTATTATGTCCCCAGCTCACTTGGACTTTGGGATCAGACTAAAGGGGATGAAAATCCAGCTGCACTGTTTATTAGTTTAAATGGCATTGTGTGAATCACTTAACTGTACCTTAATTTCATCTTCCGTAAGAAGGGATTATAATAGCACCTGCCCTGAGGTACTGTTGTGTCACCTGAGATATGGTCTATTAAGTACATCACATGGTACTTGATATAAAACAAGAACTCAGTTATTATCATTGATTTAATTGTTGCTGGTGGTCTTATTATCATTATTATTACAAATATTTTCTCCGTCTCCAGAACAGGGCTTGGTGCACCATAAATGGGAATTAATTTAAACTTGGGGATTTCCTTGAATATTTGTATTTTTCCCTTTTTCTTCATGAAATGTAGGCTTGTTTATCCCAACCTTCAGATATTCACACTACTAAAGGAGGCCATTCCAGGTCCTTCTGGTTTCTATAGGTTTTAGGACATTGCTTCAGCAAGGTGAGAGTGCATGCATGCATGGACACAAACACACACGCACGCACACACACACACACAGCTGCAGACCCCTGGCTCTTTTTGCCCCAGTCATTTACGCGTTCATCCCACAAAACCTCATTTGCATACAATAGTTCTGTCCTATATCTCAAGATCGCCTTGGCTGCAATCTATAGGATCTATAGGAAGAAAATTTCTATATATCTTAGATGCATATCGTGTGTGTGGGGGCCGAGGGGGTACCAAGGGGATATAATTTCTATGAGATGGTTTATCTTTCAGCTGCAGGGAACTGCTACAAAGTAAAATCAAGTGAGTGGTGCGAAGGTTTTTGAAAGTTTGCCCTCAGGGCAGAATCTCAGGCTTTTGGCAGGAGCCTCTGCAGACAATCACCCTCCCCAAACATCACTCTGCAATCGTGCCGAAACCCTGGCTGACAGTGCACTCCTCTTGCTTTTGGCCACGAGGCTGGTCCAGGTTTAGCCAGACATCAAGTGTAGCTTGATGATGGGCACTGCTCCTTCCATGGGCTTCCCTCCTGCCACACTGATTGGCATCTGGTGTTCTCCCTGAGATTTTGACTGACAACTATTCCTGAGTTTGGCTTCAAATGCTTCTCTGTGCAGCATCGTAGCTCACCCCAACCCGTCAGCTGTCTTCACAGGTTGTTTTTTCTTCACACAATTAATTGCAAATCAGGGACCACTTGGCAGTTATCAGTCTCTAGATCTGTGTGTCTGAAAATCCTCCACTGGACAGCAGCAAGCCCTGGTTCCTCCTTTTTCTTCACCCCTCCTCCCCTGTATAAATTTCCCTAGAACAATTGAGTCTCCAATGAAAGGAATCCTATTATTCCATAATTAGTGGCCTACTGGATGCATAGCTTCCCCTGGGGCTCATGCCCAGAAGGCTGTTGGCTGAGTTTAGTTAGGGTCTCAACAGTTAATTGACCAAATTCCACCAATTTTCATTTTCTGTAACCCACTTCTATTCAGGGTTGATGCATTTTAAAAAATGTGAAGTGATTATAATTGAACAGCTGTTGTGCAAACCATTTACAAAGAATTGTTTTCATTTTCTTTACCAAAGCATGACTCCCCAGTATGATCTCCCATCATCTCTCTGAAGCTTGATATGTCAACAAGCCTGGTACTGACAACCCCACTCACACACAAGTAGGCAGGGCAGCGCAAAAACCATGGGTGTGTAGGCAAACAGATCAGGGTTCAGCTCCTTATACGTAGTAAGAACTGAGGCAGGTTTCTTAACTTCTGGGAGTCTCACGTCACTCATCCACAAATTGGGGATATTGTCTACACTGCAGGATTTCATTGTCATTAGATTATATTGTGTATGTGTGGAAACTGATCCCCAGTAAATACCTAATGAAAAGAATAGCTATTGTCATTACTCTTCACTGTGGAAAAGGAAAAGGTGAAATTTCCTTGGGCCAAAAGGTAATGTGACCTTAGATCTAAGGCAGCTCCTCCAGCTGATGTTAAAAAATACAAAACTAGATAGATAGATAGACGGATAGATAGATGAAATCAATTTTAAAAAGTCTTGAGACTGATATATATAAGCTAAACCCATGAAATGCCCACCAACTCCAAGATTGCCAGCGCCCCCATCTGGGATCTTTCCTGAGTGTGAAATTGACTTCAAGTCCCTGCTGTCCCTTGAACCTGTGCATCAAAATCAGAAAGGAACCAGCCCTAGAGCTTGGCTTCCTCCCTCTGCTCCCTCCCTTCTATTTATATGGAGTGTACTAGCGGCAGCACTTGAAATTACAGTCCATGAGGATTTGGGTCACATCTTGTTTGTCGCCATAATGTTGCTCCCAATCTCCTGCCCCTCACCAGCTCCATGGGGCTATAACATCAAGGTTCCCACTTAAGTTTACCTCCAGCCCCACCAATGCATTAATGTGCTCTATCACTCACCTTCAGCCAGGGAACTAAAAATGGTCTCTAGCTTCAATAGCTTGTTTGAAAAGGAAAAACAAAATTGAGAGAGAACAGAAATGATGACAGTCCTCCCTTCCATCGGGCGGTACCAAAGACCTTCTCCAAGGGAAATGAGGCCGTCTCAATTAGGCTTACCTGATTACATCACCCGGGCTGCACTGAGAGTTTGCACAGGCTGGTGGGTAGCCCAGCTCCTGCCAAGCTTCTGCTCTCTCCTGCTTGGTGTCCTTCTGTGCCCCAGAATCCTTTCCTGTCAGTGAGAGAGTCTAATTCACTGCTTTTCAGGGAAGTGGCAGGAGAGACTTTCTGACAAGAGCTCCTTAGGGGGAGCTCTGGTGAGACCATGCAGTTCAGAGAACCACAGTGACTGACAGATTGGGTTTCAAGTTCGATTCTTTCTACACATGTTCCAGAGCATCTGCATACTTTAGATTGTGTACCATTCGTGGGGACAATCACGTAAAAGTCGCTGTGTGTTCTGACATTCAAGGACCTAAGTAACTGTGCCCAAAGCCACTTTTGTATCTTTTTGTCCCACCCCTACCTCCAGCCCCCACTTCCTTGTCCAGTGCTATGTTCTGGCCATACCAGATTTTCTTGCCTGCCTCTTCCCATGCATTGCTACCTCTACAAATAAATTCTTGATTTTTTTTACAATTCCTTAAGTGCCCAAATGTCTTTCCTTCTTTCATTTTTGCACTCTGATAATACATGAACCTCATTCTAAAATAGCATTTACTTCAAAAAGTTTTCCCTGAATTTTGTACCCCACACAATGCTAAAATTAAAAAACAAAACAAAATCTGAAGCCCGTAAGTGTTCATTTCTTGTGGCACAACACACATTAATATATGTTATTACTATGGTGATGATAATAATGATGGTGATGATGGCGATGTTGATGATAATAATGATAACTTAGGTGCACGTCCTGTTTTCAACATTAAAAGATGAAGTTCTTAGAGAATATCTTAATGTTCCTGCGTTTTGAGCATGTTGAATGGCACATAATGGGTGCTCAACAATTTTGGTTGAATTGGATTGAGTAATGCATAGAGAAAATTCAAACAAAGCAATTGTTCTTGGTATATTTGGTGTTTGAAACTTCGGACTTGTTTTCATTGCAATGACTTTTCTTTAGACCTTTTCTCCATCTTTCAAAAATAGATTGTATCTTTGGAACCTACCAGGCTAAGGGTAATTGAAGGCTTGCAAATGCAAAAGATATAAGCTTTACATTTTGAACAATTTCTTTACATCAATTTTCTTGTACTATTTTATGGCCGGGATATCTTATCTAAGCCAAAGCTAAGAGCATATTAAGCTGGGATTATTCATAGGTATTTTGAATCCCATTTGGCATTCAGAATTCTGATTATTTCTATTCTATCTGGCACACCATTTCTTTCTTTTAAAAAAAGTGAAATAAACGTAGCGAGAAGCATTCTTGTAAGAAAAAAACGACAGTGGGTGTCTAATGGTAATAACCGTGGCAGTTAAGATGTCCATTGTGCTACACCACGTGGAACTTCCTTGAATTTTGATCCCTAGAAAATTAAAATACAAGGGAGCAAGGAAGGTGGGCTATTATCCCTCTGTGCACCAGAGAATCCCGTTTCCAAATGGGTGGAATGAACCTGAACTCAGCTATGATGTTACAGGGATGTAAAGAAGGAAGAGAAGCTAAGGAAACAGTCATGATATGAATCACAAGGTGCACAATTTCAATGGTAGGAGAAAGGAGTATGTGTAAGTCTTCTCCAGACTGCAAAACAGAGCAGCACTTTGTTCTTTTAATCTATAGGACTTTATTAAATATTCTAAAAATTGCTTTCTGGGATCTTATGCTCCGACCCCATTATAACTTACAATGATGATGTGTCAAGGTAGGCACATAAGAGAGGCATTTTGTATTTTTGGAATAGACATTCAGAGATTGGGAGGGGGAGTGTCTGCTTGTTTTCAAGTGTTTGTGAAGGAATGGTTATCATTATCCTTACCTCTCTTCCTCAACCATACTCTTCAAGGGTACTTACTATGCCTCAGGCCCAAATGGAGAAATAACCACAGATCAGGTGCCATGTTTTGTCATCTTATTCAGAGGAAGTAAACTAATATCTAATCAGCTCAACCAATCCAGTTGTGGCCACTCTATTTGGCTTTTTGAATCAAGATTGTGTTATATTGATAACAATGAAATATGACACAATATTTGTATAATATTGGATCTAATCAGCTATTTAGTATTGTGATCTTGGATCCACCGTGGTGCTTTCCGATGTTTCTCAGCCATTTGGAGCTGTGTCAAAAAGTTTAGGCAAGTGATTCTCAACCAAGGTTGATTCCCCCACAAGTGACTTTTGGCAATGCCTGGAACATTTTTGATTGTCACATCTTGGGGGATGCAATGAGCATCTAGTGGGTAGTTCCAGAGATGCTGGTAAATACCTTACAATGCATAGGACAGCCCCTTACCACAAAGAATTATCTGATCCAAAATGTCAGTAGCTTCCAGATGGAGAAACCTGGTCTAGAGCCCTTCTAGTTAAATGGTGGTCCATGGACCAGCAGCATCAGCACCATCTGGAAGCTAAATAGAAGTACAGTGTCTCTCCTTGCCCCCAAGAGTAAATCAAAGTCTTTATTTGGACAAGACTCCAAAAGATTCATACGCTCATAGTTTGAGAAGTGCTAGGCTAGAGTGGTGGTTCTTCACACTTCTTGGGTCACAGAGTCACCTGGGAACTTTCAAATAACAACGAAAATCACCCACACCTTGCCACACCCTTGGAAATCCTGATTTACTGGTCTGAGGTAGTGCCTCTGGCAACAATAGCTTTTAAAGACTTCTTAGGTATTTTAATGTGTGACCAGGGTCGAGACTTACTGGTCTGGTGTAACTCAGAGTGGGGAGAACAGGTGTAGAGTGAGCCGATGTCTTGGTATGCTTGGGATAGCCCAGTCTATGTCTTTTGGCCTAGAATATTATAGCACCACTTTTCGCACTCAAATGTGTCCTGAGCTTGGAATAAGCAACAATTTTCTTAAAAACAAACAAAAAAGTGCTAATCATAAAGGATTGGATAAATTGGATCTTATTAAAATTAAGAACATCTATTTATCAAAAGATACCATTAAAATTGTGAAAAGGCCATCACAGAGTGGGAAAAAGATACTTTCAATGCATATATCCAATAAATAATTTGTGTATACTGAATATATAAAGAACTCCAACAAACCATTAAGAAAAAAGACAAGAAAATCCACTAGGGGCAAAATACTTGAACTCTGCAAATGGATAATCAACCATGAAAACATGCTCAACTTCATTCATCACCATGGAAATGCAAATTTAAACAACAATAAGCTGTCAACACAAACCAGTCCCAGTGGCTAAAATGACAAAGACATGATTCCAAGCATTGGTGGGATGTGGAGCAAGCAGAACTCTCTGACTTGCTAATGGAAGAGTAAATTGATACAACCAATTTGAAAAATGTTTTGGCAGTTATCTACCAAAGCTCAACATATTTATATGTATACCCATGATGAATACTTCCACTCCTAGATGTATACCCCAAAGAAATACATACACATCCTCACCAAAGTACATGCCTTATATTTCTCATAGTAGCAGTATTAGCAATAGTCCAAGACTGGAAACTACCCAAACACCAAGCAGTAGAATGAATAAATAGTTGTAATACATTCACAACAATGAAATATTACACAGCAACAAGAATGGGTGATCAAGTAAACACAATGATGCGGATGAACCTTTCAAACATAATGCTGAGTGAAAGCAACCAAACAAAAAAGCACATACTCTATGATTTCATGTACATAAATATAAAAATAGGCAAAACTAATTCATGCTGCTACAAGTCCAAGCAGCAGTTACCCTTGAGGGAGACAGAGCCCAGGAGGCAGTGTGAGAGAGATTCTGCCTTGCTGTATGTTTTCTTTCTGTCTTTGGGTTGGTGTTGTCATGAATGTACTTGCCTTGTAACATTCATTGAACTGGATACTTATGTGCATTCTTGAATTGAATTGTATACAATACTCGAATTATTTTTTTTAAGTGCCCTGTATTGGATGATAATGTTCATAGTGACCCTCGCCTGATGGAATGGCTCCAGGTCAATGGTGTTGGGGCCTGAAGAGTAGTCATTCAACGTCTACCCATGGGAGCACTTCCTCCATTAGCCTCTGCAGGAACCCAGAGAGAACTGAGGTGATTTCATACTGACCCTCTTTAACATAGCCATTCTCAATTTAAGCAGCACTTAAGAATTATCTAGTGAGTTTTTTAAAGTCCTGGCAATTAAATCAGTAATTTTTAAGCTCCCCAGGTAATGCTGATGTGCCCAGGATGGGGAACCACTATCTGAGACTTACCATAATAGTCCTACTGATTGGGCACTGTTATTATGATGGTGCTGATTGGGATCACCTGGACACCCTCAGTTCCTTTATGACATTCATTCATTCATTTGCCATCTCGATAACTATGCACCATTTACTAGGTCTGTGTTAGGTCCTAGGTATTAGGCTAAGGTTATAAAAATAGATTGCAAGGGTCTGGGAGCAAAGACTATATCTTTTTAGTTCTACACTATAATCTGAATGCCAAGTACTCATACACATAGTGGACCTCAGAAGAACTCTGAAGAAATTTTAGGGAAAGCAGTGGTGGAAAAAATATTTTAGATGAAGGAAGCAGCATTGTAAAGGTGTGGAGCCATTTCTTGTCATCAAAGTGAAATGACCATCTTCTAATCCCAGGACACCAGGAGCCTCAACAATTCCAGATATGGAAACTGTAACTCCAAAGTGAATGACAATAATAATTCTGTCATAAACAGCTAGATATTGCCTTTTTTCCTCTCTCATCACTTCATACTTAGTGCTTCGCACAGTACCTGACATCCTAGAGTTGGTCAGTAAATATTTGTTGAACAAATTAATAATTGAACAAGTGAAAGAAGACACTCTCAGGAAAAGAAGGATGAATTAACATTATTGAATACCAAACCTGCTCTGTCTGCACGCCAGGCACCTCGTGTTCTTATGCAGTTTAATAGTCATGGCACATTGTAAATGGTAGGCATGATTAGACTCATCTCAGAGTTTAAATAAAATATGAGGCCCAGAGAGTGTAAGGAATGTCCCAAGGTCACAGGGCTATTTGGCAGAGCCCAGATCCAAACCGTGATCTGTTGCAATTTGACGCCCCTGCTCTGGGCATCGCTCTCCATAGAGCAGCAGGACAGTGATGAGCCTGGGACATAATCCATCCGGGCCCATCTGGCCCCTGCTCTCCTCTGAGGCTGAGTGGCACCCCCACATACCTCCCACCACCAAGCCTTGCTTCCTCTCATCACTCATACTTATAATTCAGCATCAAATTATCTTATTAACAACATGCTGATTAAGATATGATAGAAGTGTCACTATGGAATCAGAGGTGTTTCCATGGAAACTAAGTGGCAACCCCCTCTCCCTAACCCTGCAGTTTTATTTGAGTCTCCTGAGGAGGAAAAGAAATACAGAATTTTGAGAATAGCCGGTTCTTGTTGAAACATAAGCTCAGAAGTTGCCAGGAGAAAAGTGAGAAAAAAAAAACCCTTGGCACTTGCTGGATCTTCCCTCCCTCCCCTTTTCCTTCTCCCTCTTTATTCTCTTCCACTTCTTCTTCCTCTTCCTTCCCGCTTCCTGGGCCCTCCCCTCTCTCATAAGCGTTTCTCCTCTGACCATGAATCCAGAGCATATTATTGAAACCACAGCCCTCAGAAGTCACTTCCATTTGGCCAGGGAAGTGATGGGCTCCAAAGTTTTTATGGGAATTTTCAGTTACTCACTTAGATATCTACAAAAAGTTATTACTTGTAACCCTGGATTCAATCCATTGTCTGTATTCTTTTGTGCTATATTTTCTCCTTTACTTAACTTTTGTATTAGTCTAGGTTCTCAAGAGGAACAAAACCAATAGAACAGATAAATTAGGTACATGATAGATAGATAGCTAGAGATATAGTTCCATATATTTAGAGATATATTAGACATATTTAATTATAATTAGATATATCTAATCTAATCTATGTATAGGTATCTCTATATATGGAGAAATATATTTTCTATATATTTCTCTATCTATCTATCTATCGGAGAGAAACTTACTATAAGAAATTGGCTCACGCAATAGTGGAAGCTAAGAAGGCCCAAGAGCTGCAATTAGCAAGCTGGAGGCCCAGGAGAGACGACAGAGTAAGTTGCAGGGAGGCAAGAACACGAGCAGATGAGTTCGGAAGTCACCATACCTGTCCAGATGTGACGGGCCTGGGGGTTGGGCTAAATGTGCAATAGTGGAGGTGAGAATTGAGAAGCTTCTGAAAGTACTTCCTTCTCTGGTGAGAAATTTGTTTAATTCTGTACAATCCAGAGGCTTCTCCCCAATTATTTTTGAGATACTAGTTCAAATTTACATTAGCCTCTGATTGGTAAATATTATAGAGTTTATCATATGTCTAGTACATTCTATTTCAGATTTTCCTTTTGTGTTTCCTGTGTGTATGCAAGTATCCCTAGGAGTGGTAACGTGAATCTACCACTAATAGCTTATGTAGATTTATTTGTCTCCCTTCGTCTGGGGGACCCTGTGAGTGTGTATTCCTCCTAACATGGGTTTGAGGTCTCCATGTGAGTGGCTACACTGTTACTTCTGCCCAATATAAACCTCTGTCTGTGCTCAACCTTCAGCTTCCTATTCATCCTTCATTGTCACTTCCCCTGTGAGATTCTTCCTGAACACACATGAAGATGCAAGTGCTCCCTCCTGGGTAATCGCAGAAAGGCCTGAGTGCATCCATATTCTAGCATCATTACCTTCCATCAGTATGCTCTGAATGTGTGGAGAAACCTTCACACTGCAATGCAGGCTTCTTGAGATAGGGATGGTGTGTGGTCCTCATTGCATCTGCAGAACCTCTCACCATAGATGGCACAAAGCAGGGAGGAACAAATGCCTGATGAGTGGCTGGATCTGATGCTAAATACACACACACATACACACACACACATCTATTCATCTATTGGAAGAAGTGATCAAGTCAATAGAGTTTTACAAGGTGTGATGCATACTGTAAAAATTACTAAGTGTTGAGCATAGAAGGGCTTTAGGCAATAGTAATTCATTCAATGGAAATTCTAGCAGGAGGAAAACCTTGAAGGCAGGAAATGCCATGTGTTTTCAGAAGACAAGGAGTTCAGAATGATTGGAAGTGCTACAGGGGGATGGTAATAAATAAAATCAGAGGGGTAGATTACAGTAGGGACTCTGTCTAATGGGTACAATAGGTGCAGATTGATGTAGTTTAACAAAAAAGTTATTTTGTCAAAAGGTTGAATTCATTTTATTTGGGCTTTCTCCTCCATTTTTACTACAGTTGCCATTGAGTCTGAAGTCAACATTTTCTACAACCAGCACATGGAAAAGTATCAGAAGATAAATATATTGAAAAAAAGGAGCAGGGCGTTCATCAGAGAGCACTGAGAGCCGTGAGATTAGGGAACATGAGATCTGTCTCATAAAGATAATACAAACAAAGGGATTGATGAATTGGTGTGGCAGTGCGGTTCGGTTGGTAGATGGGCTTGGACTGAATTAATGCTGGAAAATGTTATTTATGTTCCCAAATTTCTCCCAGTTGGTTTACCTGAAGTTCTTGTGTTATTGTGGGGAAAAAATTGATACTGGATGCAAGTGACAAAAAGACAGCAAGACAGCTACAATTTGTACGAGGATAAATCATAATTATCTTTATCACAATTATCTTCAGCATTCCTTTGCTCAGGCAATTAAACATATTTCACATTTTTTCTCTTTAGACCTAAAATTCAATATGACAATAGCAGTGAGCCTATGCTTTGAGGGAACATTAAATATAATAAAAATGATTTATATTCAAGTTAATATCTAATAGTTATAGCTAAGCTTCTTCTGTCTTACAAGCAATGCCTTTTGAGAATGGTATTTTCAGGTTATATTTCTCTTTTTTTTAAGCAACTCTATAAAGAAAATCTCTGCTTTATGTGGCCAATAATTTTTGAGGACACAGTATGTTCTATTGTTAATGTCTACCTGAAACAGTCATTAAATAATTGAGCATCAGAGAAAAGGTTTATCTCCATATTGAACTAATATGTTTTCTCTTTCTATAGGCTATGCATTAATCAAAACATTGACTACTCTTTTGGTCTTGATATCTAGGAAGCCCCGAACTAGATTTACTTCTAAAGTCACAATATCAATTTTTTAAGGATATTTTTTCCTTCCATCTCAATGCTATTTTTCTTTATGCCTGCTATTTTATCATATGCCACTTCAAATCAGCCTTGGAAATGGATGGAATATAAATGAATATATTAGCAAGCAACAGCATAAATAAATGGGAGCCGAGAGAGAGTAATATGGAAATTGTAAGATCTGAAAGGGTAATTCTTCCTGTGCAAATTACAATCAGCAAATATAACCAGGGCCCCAGAAGTAATGCATTGTCCTAAAACAATGATTTGAAAAGAGAAACAGAGATATTTGACAATTATTAAGAGGTGAAGGAAATGGGGGATGCATTAATAATTTATGTGAAGAAACACTGGAAATTATTAAGATGCTATAATTTACTAATATCACTGGCTACAAAAAAAAAGTTGATAATGCTGCATTTTGACCAAATGGAGAAACAGACACTGCTCTATGTTAAATGAAATTTCATGCAACCATTTTGCAAAGCAATTTAGCAATATCTGTCAACATTTCAAATGCATATATTTTTGACCCAGCCACTTTTAGAAACCTGTACACTGCATTCACTTACTTAAGTGTACAAAGGTATTCACACAAGAATGCTTATTGAAGTATTTGTTGTAATAGTAAAGTTCTAGGAAAAATTTTTTAAAGTATTCATCAAAAGTGGACCAAATAAATAATGGCAATATATGTACAATGGAATTGTATGCAGCCAGTGAAAAGAATGGAGCAGGTCTTTGTGTATAAACATGAGAATTTGATTAAAGTCTATAATTTAAGATGTTGCAGAATATGTGTTTACTTTTTAACATACAGTCACACATCACTTTACAAAAGGGATACATTCTTAGAAGTGAGTCATAGGTGATTTCATCATTGTGCAAACAGCATAGAGTGTATTAATACTTATGCAAACCTAGATAGACTAGCCTACTGCACATCTAGGCTATATGGTACTAATCTTATGGGACCACATATACCACCATGTCATATGTTCGATCTATCGTTGACTAAAATGTCGTTATGCAGCATATGCCTGTACTCACTTATGAGAAAGCATTGTTTGTAGTTATATATATAAATGATGATGGACAGATAGACACATGGCCTTATATGTGCAAGATATTCTTAATAGTGGTGCTTCTGGAACTAGTTTTAAGGCACTGATAGAGTGACTTTTATTATTTAACTGATTTCCATTCTGAATTTTTTCCGTGAATGTCTATAATTCTTATAATTATAACAAAAACTAGTTTTAGGAAAGAGCTTATAAAAAGTAAATGTACTATAAAACACCAAAAGGAACTACATCATCTCACTTCTTCAACAAAGTCCAGAGTAGAAAGGGTTGATTCATCACGAGATTCACCAAGCTGTAGATTTATATGTGCTAAAAATGTTATTGCAAAATATGGGAGAAAGTATGTTTACTCTGGTGCAGATACTAGGCACAATAGCATCAGGAAGAAAACATTTTTTAAAAAGACCAACTGTTGTTCAGAGTGAAGGCAGACTTGTCAATGAAAGACCAATGCTTGCAAGGGTGCTAAAAATGCCTGAGACTAAGCATTTTATCTGAACAAAAACACTAGCACAAATCTGGTATAAATCTCCCTGTCTTCTCTAAGTCTCTTTCTCTTCCTTTCGCATTCTTGTGCTCTCTCTCTCTCCCCTCCTCCTCCCCACCTCTGCCTCCTCTTTTTCTCCTTCTTCCCCACCCCCTTGGACCCAATTTATACTTCAAACCTCTTGCAGTTTTACAACTGCACAGAGTCTAAAATATTCAGCACCTTCTTTTTTATAGATGAGAAAAATGAAATCTATAGAAAAAGGAAACAATTTAAACAGTACAAACAAGTAACTGCTAGGTTATAGTCATCTACCAAGTGCCTACTGATGACTTATATATGTATTAAGATAGGAATGTGTGTGTGTGTGTATGTGTATATATATTTCACTGATTGAAACATGTGGCAATTCTCCAGCATCTGGGAATTAGGAGAGGGTGCATTACCCATACTCATTCTTTCCTCAATCTCAGTAAAGTTGAAGAGTTAGAATTCCTATAAAGCGGTTATTCAAAGGAAGATGCCTGCCTCAAATTAATCAACATACTCCACAGACCAAGGGCTTTGAGAGCAGATGAATATGACATTCAAACCCAATTCCTTCACTGATTTACCCCTAGAGACTCAGTTCTCCCAACAGTAAAATGAGGATAGGAACAGCCAACCTATGGAGTTGTTGACTTGATTAATGGAATCGACTGTATATTAAAGGCAGAGCTCAGTTTATGCACTTGTCCTGAGATTCTTAATCTAGAAACCAAAAAGCCCCTGGGAGGGGCCTTGTGGGTCCTTAGATGAACTTCGGGTATGCTGAAACCCTTTCATAGTGTGAGTGTTTTTCTACATGTAAGCTTTCTTTTCTATGGGAAAAAGTCCCTAACTTATTAGATTCTCAAAGTTGTCTGTGTTCTTTGTTATTTTAAGAAACCTGACTTAACAGAGGCTGTAATTGCTGGTGTTAATAACAATAATTATAATCACAATAATGTTACCAATATTTCACACAAACAAAAGGTAGTATTATGATTATTAATACTATATTATTAATGTTCAATTCCTTGAGCATGAGCCAAAATTGGTGGATGAATCACATTTAAATCATTGGGTCTTCACTTTTACCAGGTAGAATGTTCCAATTTCTTCTTATTACATGAGCCCTTGAGATCTTATTTCACTCTTATCCACAAAGAGGAACTCATTTCCTCCAGAAAGGCAGGCTAATGAGGTCTGCTTAATTTATAGCTGAATCCATTTATGTGGTCTCTTCGTTAACGGGGATGTCTGTTTAATTCAATAAAATCCTGCCAGTGATACACACAGAAGACACTACAACCCCCATCCACTCCATATCCATTTATTACCCTAGTGCCTCTGACACACACAAACAAACCATGTTTTACAAACTGCTTAGAGATGTGATTAAGTCGCACCGTGCATTTTGTTGTAACGAGAAGGGTGATTTAAAACCATTAGGCCTAAAATTTAGGCGTCGGTGTGATTTGAAATCAAGGGGAACAATTTGTCAGCTGGTTGATCTTTTGCTTCTAAAGCTGGTTAACTGATCAATCTAATGTCAAAGGAACAGAGACAAATGGGGACATTTTACTATGTGGAAAACTGTCCATGGAGATAAATCCAAAATTCTCCTTCACTTCATCTGCAGTTATCTTTGCAGTAATTGCTTTGGAACACTCAAGGTGCTCTTCGCATAAAGGAAGTGTTGGAAGCTTTAAATCATCTGTGTAGACTAGAAGTTTCTTTCTTCGCTCCATCTTTGGGTAGGGAGGGCCTTAATTGTTCACTTTAAATGCACACTTGGCAATGAACAAACGTTGGGACTCTTGACTAGTCGTTTACGGCATAATCAATTCACACATTTCTGAAATTTCCTGACATATTTGCAAAGTAAATCTATTCCTTAGTGAATTTATTTGATTTTTGCTATGAACATGATGTTGAAACTGGATCTGGAGTAGAAGCTTCCCCATCAATAGATTTGGTTGTAGCAGCTGTTCTAGTTAGCTACTCCTGCATAAAAAATGACTCCCAAACGAATTGGCTTCAAACAATAGCCATATGATGATATTTCATAACTTTGTGCACTAGGAATTGAAACTGGGTGGCAACAGCAAAGGTCACTTATTGGTATTCAGCTTGCAGACGGAATGTAGGATCCAATATTCCTTCATTCATGTATCCGGTGCTTTGGGTGGGGGGGTGGGGGGTGACAGGAAGGCTGGGCTCAGCTGGGACTATCCACTAGAGCAACCACATGTGGCCTCTCCAGCAGGCAGGATCAGGCAGCCAAACTTCTTAGGTGGCAACTCAGGGCATTCAAAGTTCCAAAAGCCCTGGAAGCTTCAACTGTTCTTATAATCTAGCATCAAAGTCCCAGAACATCCCTTGCTGCTAGTTAAGCGAGAAGCTAAGGTCATCTCAGACTCAAGGGGAGGCAGCCCAGACTTCACCTCATAAAGGGAGGAGAAACAAGGTGTCTACATCCATCTTTAGTTGACCACATCTGCACATTTGATTCTTTATAAGCCCCGCTAACAAATCATTTTATAACCATCACCTCAGCTTCTATGATATGTGCTAGAATTTTCAACAGGGTGGGTGGGGGGGGGAGAGGAGAGACAACTGATTAGATAGCTGTTATTTTGATAGCCTGTCTGAGAACTTGAATTTGTTAGCTCTCAGCAATCATGCTGCTTTAGGAAAATCAACAAGGAAATTTCTTGCCTGAAAAAGAGGTTAGAAACTTTTTGGGGGGAAATTTATCATAGTGGGTTTTTTTTCCCCCCTTTGACATCCCTCCTCCATTTTTGGACTAAGAGATTGCCTTGGAAAATGACTGTTTTTTTCCACAGCTCTGTAAATAGAAAATTGTTGTGGTGATTTTTACTGATTTTGAAGGCAATCTTTTTTCAAAGTGTTAGTCTCACTTTGATTTTAGATTTCAAGTTATCTGTCTGTCCATCATTCTAGGAGACCGAGGTATATTTTACAGAGCACTAGACACAGAACAGTTACTCCACAAATAAACTCTGAATCCATCAACACTTTATTAAGCAACCATTAGGCACTCTATGCAAATGAGAAAAGGAAATGAGAACAAATGAAACACAATCTCCAGAATCTTTTGTTGTTTGCTTTAGTTTACTGATAAATAAAAAATATATAATATATATAAGTATATTGCAAAGTGAAAAAAATTTATTTTTGTTTTTAGAGGAATTTGAATGATTTAAGTTGCAATTGCATTTCTACAGTTGGCTATCAGGGCAACTTTGGACAGTTCTTAGAGTTTATATTTTCATCTCTAACATGAGAGTAACGACCCGTAGAACTGTTGTCAGTCTTAAATGATGAAAGTGATGCAAAGCTTTGCTTCTCAACCAATCTTTCACGTGCTTAAAAATCACCTGAAATCTTGTGCAAAGGCACTGTGGTCCAAAGGAGGGCCTGTGATTCTGCATTTCTAACAAGCTCCTGGTTGAGGCAGATGCCACAGGCCCCTGAACACACCTCTTGAATAACAAAGCTGAAGAGCATCTAATATTAATACACACTCAAAAATGTTGGTTCCTGTTCTCCACTCCTTCCATCTTCCCATTAGAAATTTCCAGGAGACAGGAATACATTTTTGTATTTGTTTCCAATCTCCAGTTTGATGGTTTCTCAGTTGTGCTCCTCCTTTAAAATATTGAGCCTCCTGCACGTTGTTTAACTCTGCTTGACAGTCAGTGATTTGTGAGTCTCCTCTTTCCTGAGCATGTTTATAAAATGATGACCTTGGGATTGGAAACTGCTGCCTCGACAGAGAGCAGACTTTCTGTGGGAGAACTACTAATGGCCATTTTATCCTCAGGGTTTTTTTGTTTTTTTTTTCCTTTTTTTTTTGCTCTGTCTTCATATACTAATAGAGTCAACATCCCCATTTGCCATTTTAACGTTTCTCAGGAAGCTTTATCTCAGAATTTCCTATGGTTTTTATGCTCCTTAGTAGTATTCTAGGTGAATCAAGTTCCCCGCTATAACACCAAGAGGTTTCTCAATAGACTTTCTTGGTTCTTCATGGACTCTTTTGAACAACTTTATTATAACAACGTTGACTTGGACCCAGAGGAGGCAGAACTCAGTGCTGGGCTTTCTTTAGAGTTTTATGGTTTTTTCTCAGAACTCGAATGCCAGTTTAACGAAGTTTTATAGTTATTAATACTTCACCACTCTAGCTGCTCTAAGAAATAGGTAACCAAACAGTAACTTGAAATAGGTAAATTCAGGGTTAAGTTGCACTAAAAACTAATGCCTCTTGGTCATAGTTCATAATTTCCAAATGCACATCATTTAGGATGATCGGTAACTTCAGCCTTGCAACTCTTTCAAGGAGAAAGGCTATGAACTTAAATCACTCCATTAAGCTGACAGTGAGACTCATATTTTCTGAGCTAAAGATATATTTTTATGGCCACACAGTGGATTCTGTTTATCACTCATCATAAACCATAGGAAACCATTTTTGTTTTAAATTAAGTACTCAGGCTTTTGTCCTGTAATCTGTTTCTTTATTTCCTCTTTTCTCTTTGTTGGTCCATTTTCAACAGCTCCCAATTGTCTTTCATTTCCTGAAAATGACTCATATTTTATATCTTAGCTTCTTTAAAGGTATTTCATCCTAGTTGAGGTCACCTTAATTTACACCTTAAATTATGGTTCCAAAGCCAACTTCCATGCTACTGATACTGAATAATCCTGCTAAAGAGTCCAATTTTAAAATAAGGAACAGTCTTATCCTAAAATGCCAGATATAAGAAACCCATGAATTTTGCATATCTCTTTAGTACTTTTACTTATTGAATTACACTTCTCCCCTTCCTTTGAGCCACTTAGTCAATTACACTTCATTTTACTGCCTAGTCTGGTTCTAGAGGCTGTCCCTTCTTCAAGACCATAAGTAAGTCACTCTTTCTCAGACCAGGCAACAGCCCCAAATCATTTGAAAGTTAAATGACTATGGAATTTGGGGCTTAATGGGTCCCATTATATTTATTAAAATGGAAGATCTTGTCAAAGTAGATTTCTTCCTTCCTTTCTCTCTCTCTCTCTCTCTCATTCTCTCTCTCCTGCCCCCTTCTCCCCCTTGATCCATGGATCTCCTTCCTGCTCTCCAAGGACCATATTTTTGTTGCCTGATTTTACACAGTTGAATCAGGGATAGGAACTGGGCAGCTGCCACAGCCACATCGACTGAGTAGAGGGAGGGAAAGGGATAGGCCCAGAAGTCTCCTTAATGAAAAACACTGCAACTTTAATTCATACAGAATTTTAAAAATACACTTGGCCATCTATAAATGGCAAAAGAAACCAAACACACGTAGGGTGTTACATCATACTTAAAATGATTTTTTCCTCATACTTTCTAGGGCAATTAAAAGAATACTTTGGCTCAATATCTTCTTACATAAATGAATAAAGAATGTGGGCCTATTCTTGAATATCACAAGAGAGAAAAATCTGCATATTTTGCTTCTGAGTGCTCTTGAAAGGTCTATTTGACCCTTCTTCATTGTCTCACTTGGTCATGTTCACTTTTCTATTGCTCTCATCTGTTTACACACTTGTCTTATCTTTCTAGACCTGAACTGTTTAATACAGGAGCTATAGCCACACGTTGCAACTGAGAGTTAGAACTATGGCTAGTCCAAACTGAGATGTGGATACTGGATTCAAAGACTTAGTACAAAAATACAGGATGTAAAATATCTTAATAACTCATATTAATTACATGTTGAAATGATACTATTTTGGATATATTGGGTTAATTAAAATATATTAGAATTAATATCATCTGTGTCTTTTTACCTTCCTAGATATTTTTAAATTACATATGTGGCTCTCACTTAAAGCTTACATTTTATTTCTATTAGACAGAGCTGTTCTAGATCGTAAGCCCCTCAAAAGCAGGAATTGGGTCTTCTTCCTTTCCATATAACCAGTAAGTAGATCAGAAGGCATTTATGGTTATTAAATGACTCAATGGATATATTGATTAATTTATTATTTATTCCAATTTATACTTCACTCCTAAAATATAGCTGTATGCTTCAGATTCCATACATGTGTGAAAGCAATTTTCTGTGTCCTAGCTCAGAGGTTCCCAACTTCTGGCCTCTGTTATTCCTGAATGGGTTGGAAATAGGCCACGAGATTGATTCTGTCAACCCTAGGGGTTGCCGGATGGGATATGGTGCTCTCTGGGCCCCAAGTCCCTTGCTTTCCACTGCAAGCAACCACATCCATTTATTGCACAAACGTGATTATCTTCTCTGTTTATTATAATATAAAAATGACTAGGAAATACCGTCTATATTTTATAAGATGAAATTGAACTTCTTCTGTATTTAGAAGAAACAACTCAAAAAAATAATTTAACCATGAACTCTACTACAATCTTTTTTCATTAAACCATTAGAATTGGTGCGTATCAGCATGAGGGTTAATCTCACTTTAGAGTGTTATAGCGTCTTAAGAATTATTTCAGGTTGGTATAAAGTTTCCTTTCAAATCTCTCTAAATGTGATAGATATAAATAGTATCATTTCTCTGGAATATATCATACTTTGGGTTTAATTAAACACATTTTAGGCAACGGGGATCCAATCTGTTGGGCACCATGAGGCAGTACAGTGTTAGAACTTTTGACATAATCCTTATGCCAACCTGATGGGCTGAGTATTATTAGATTTATTTTGCAGTAGGTTTGCCTAACTTCACACAGCTCTTCTGTTATGTTTTGGGGCATTGAATCTCAGCCTGTTTGTGTCTAATGCCTTTACCGTATTTCATAAGTGTGCTTCTGAACGGGAACACAAGCAAACTAAAAGAAAATTAATTACTGTTATAATTTACTGAGATACAAATTTGAGTGCGTCCTCCCTGTAGTTTCTCTTCCCCTTTTATTTTCTTGCCGTGGAGATTTGGTAAGACAGAAAACAGTTGCTCGAATACTAATTCTATTCCTAAACACTGAAAAGAAAATGCTATGTGTTTTAAAGGGAAAGTAGAGAGGAAAAAGAAGAGAGATTACCAAAATCAGGAGGTAGCACCGGCCACTGACACAGGGTCCCGGGCTCCTATGGGATACTCCTGCCTCACAGTGGATAAAGAAGCAGCAGAATGTTGAACCTGAAAGAAAGCACACTGTTCTTTCAGGCAGGGGAAAGAGTGTGAGGCAGATACCATTGTCCATGGGGTTCTCGCCAATGCTGGGTGTGATATTGTGATTTACAATAGAAAATATATATTTGGTTTTCCTCCCGTTACTCGCACAGAGCTCCTAAAACCTTTGGACTTTCCTAAGTGATGAGAGCAACAAAAGTGTCTTCTGTCATGTTGATGAGTGACTTTTGGACTCCATCTAACGATGGGGGCTGGTTGCCAGGAGAACCAACCATGTGATTAGAAGGTTGGAATTTTCAGTTCCACTCCCCTGACCTCTGGGGAGGAGAGAGTGGCTGGAGGTTAAACTGATCCCTAATGGCCAACAATTTAATCAATCATGCCTGTGTAATTAAGTCTCCTTAAGACCCAAAGGACTGGGTTCTGAGAGCTTCCAGGTTGGTGAACACGTGGAGATGTGGGGATTTTGGAAAGACATGGAAGCTCCATGCCCTTCCCCATACCTAGCCCCATGCATCTCCTCCATCTGACTGTTCCTGAGTTATGTCCTTTTATAATAAGCCAGTAATCTAGTAAGTAAAATGTTTCACTGAGTTCTCTGAGTTCTCTGAGCTGCTCTAGCAAATTGATCAAACCCAAGGAGGAGGTCATTGGAAATTCCGATCTACAGCCAGTTAGTCAGAAGCACAGGCAACAACCTGAACTTGAGATTGGCATCTGAAGTAGGGGGCAAGAGGGACACAGTCTTATAGGACTGACCCCTTACCTGCAAGATCTGGTTCTGTCTCCAGGTAGATAGTGTCAGAAATGTGTTGAATTGTAGGACACCCAGCTGATGTCAGAGAATTGCTTGCTAATGGGGGAAAACCCCCACACACATTGGAACTGGTGTCAGAATTATACTGGGATATGAGAGGGCACTGGTGGGAATAGAGATGAGACAACACTGACAAAAACACTTCCTTTATCCCACAAAAGCTTTCATGCCTCCCAGTTGCTTTTTGCACTAACTTCAAAACCCATCTAGGACCAGTCTGAGGAAAGGGATCGGGGATCACAGTGGGATCCAGATGGCTCAAGCAGCTGGTCTTCCACCCGATAGGCTCCGTGGTTTGGTTAACTGTCCCCACACTTGACATCCTAGCAGAACTCTGCGAGACGCTTGCTCTTTCTCTGAAAGAACAATATTTCCTCTTTGGAAGCAAAGATATACAAGGAGGATGGGCTTTTCCATTCTCAGGAAATTCAGTCCTTTTCAAGTCAGCTACATCTCACTTCGTGCCTCTGGCCTACCCCCAGCGCTTTCCACTGTTTATCAACCTTAATCAACATGAGTGACAGAAAACCTGATAATAGACCAGGGCTGGTACTGCGGGTAGGGGTGACCTCTTTTGAAATGTCAGGCCTGAATAAGCTGTATTTACATTTCTTTGGGCTCCAGCTTTTACAAGATTTTCATCTTCCACATAGGAGGGATGAAAGGAAGAGTTATTTTAGTATCCCTCCAAAATTACGTCTTAGGACAGTATTGCAAACTCTCCCTGCATCTCCTCCAAGCTGAGAACTCCTGTGTCAGCATTAGTAGCCACCAGTAAAGGGCTCCTATACGCATCTCATGCCTTCTGTCTTGGAAGTATTAAAATCCATTAAAAAACCAAGAAGGACCCAAAGTTGTGTTTTAATTAGTTACTGTGCTGTAATATAAACCACAGGTAGGATTCTAGGTCAGAAGAACTAGGTCGGACCCCTGCTCTGCTATTTTTCTGGGTTACCTTGGAGAAGCCCTCAATCTGTCTAGGATATTTCATGGTGGATATAAAAGAGAAAACAATACATTGTTTCACTGAGAATTGAACGATGTAGTGGATGAACAGATGTCAGCCACAGTGCAGGCACAAAACTTGGCACATATTGAGTACTTCAGAAACCTTAAATTTCTCCCACTCCCTCATTTTCCCCTTGCCTTAATTGGGACCCTCTCACCAGAAGAAAGAAAAATTATTCTGGAAAAAACTAGATCACTGCAGCATGTTCAGGAGAAAGTATGGTCAAGCAATGTGCTCTGGCTGGCTACTGTGACTTAATACTTAGCTTCTCAAAGTGTGGTGCTTGGCCCAGCAGCATTGGAGCTTGTTAGAAGCTACAGAATCTCAGGCTTCCCTCTAGACCTGCTTAACCAGGATCAGCATTTAAACAAGACCCCACGTGATTCCTATGCATATTAATGTTTAAGAAGCGCTGTTTAATGGAAAGAGCACTAATTTATTTAGGAGTCAGGAGATTTTCTCGATTGTGCTTCGCACAAATAAGTAAAGACCTAAATTCTTGGTTTTGTTTCCTCTTCCTTAAAGTGGGTCTTTTTCATCTGCTGTTGCTGGAAAGGTCAGATCTGATCTGGAAGAACAAAAGCACACCCTGGCTTTAACTGTGTATTACAAATAAGATGCATATAATGCTTTTTGGATGTAAATGCATTTAGATGAAGCTGCAAAAACTAAACCAAACACACAAACACACACACACTTCTAATGGTCAGCCGCTGTGTCACACAAGCGAGATGAGAAAGCAGCAAACCCCCAGCAAACCCCACTCCCCCGGACACTTCCTGTAACATTTCTCACTTTGCAAATGTGTTTCTCTTATTTTTCTGCCCAAGAGAAAAGTATTTGCAATTCTGTGAAGCTGCCCTTTATCCAACACTGCAAGGGCAGAGAGGTAGAAGAAAGGGCATTGAGTTTAGCTAGCATACAAGACACTGGGTTGAATCCGTAATCGAGTCATGTAATTGGGACCTATTTGCAAACCCCACTGCTGCCTGGGGATGGGTGTTATTGTAGAGGACACTTTTGAAAATGGGTCCCCAGAGGATAGGCTTTTATCATCTTAGGATTTGAGACGCTATTTTGCTTCTCATCTTTTCTTACTCAATTCACTTTCATTCTTCATTCTTTTAGGGTTTACATAATATATTTCCCTCTGTGTTCAAAATAGCCACACTCCCCCTAATTTAAAGATGTCTCATCATTAAAAACGATATTAAACAGTCGACCATCCTCACGGAAGACTTATTTTCCACTTTCTGCTGCAGTCAGCATGGTTGAGGTTCAATCTTTCCATAAACTTGGAATCTATTTAAAGCCATTTCCATAAACCTGGAGTCATTTGATACCTTTTCACAGGCTTGCTAACCAACTAACTACCTATTTTTAAGAGCCAATAAAATTGACCTGATTTCGGCTAAAAGAGAGAAACACATTTTAAATTCTGCGGAACCGAGAAATTATAGAAACAGAGTTTATTGGCTGAAAGCAATCAAATTGCAAATGCAAATATTTAGGAGTGTTAGACTGTTGATGTATTTTGAAAGGAACTTGGGGGGAAAAGGTGAGACAGACGCTCCCCTTCCAACACACACAAGGCAATCTTCACAGCTGCATTTAAGCCAAACCCACTTGTGACTCATGATAGCATTTTTTTTTCTGAAGGAAAACATATTATTATTAATGTTATTTTGCTGTTTGTTAAAATAACATGTTCTCAGTACAGAAAACTGAGAAAACACCTAAAATCTATGAAGAAGGAAAAAAAATCTTTCTTTGATTAGAAGCAACATTCATGTCTCTGACATGTCCCTCTTTTGTGTCTGTCACTTGAATACATTACACCCTTCTGCTAGTTACAAATGTTAATTTAAGAATTACATTTAACAAATTGGTGGGAAATGCAGTGTCACACCAATATCTCCTCCCCGGGTTACGTAAGGGTCTCTCAGAGAGTTTAAGTGGGTGGTCTGATTTATTTCCACAATCAGGAAGGAAGAGTCCTGGTGTTTCCTCTCCTTGTTGACTCCACTGCTGTAGTTGGTCTTCTTTAAAAAACGGTGTAGGGGACTTGACAAAGAGGATGCTGAGTCAGAGAGAAATGGGCATCGACTTTAGACGTCGATCAGAGGTGGTCTGAGAAGTTTATCTTACAGAGAGTAAATATTAACTGAGACCTGAAAGATGATACAGTCTCCAAAACGCAGACTCTTGACAACCACACAAGGAACAAGCTTCTTCAACACTTGCATGTTTAAACCAAGCAAATGCATACCTGCTCGTACTCCATACCTCCTTGAGAAATGTGCAGGGATGGTTGCGTTACCACACAAAGGGCACGATCAGCTCGCTTCGAGACAAAAGCCAATCGTCAGGAGGCAAGATAATAGCAGAGAGAAAGGCAATTTATTAGAGCTTGCTAGCAAGAAGGAAGATGGCCGACTATTGTCCAGAAGAGCCTTCTTATAGGGGCACAAAATCTTACAGCAGTTATATAGGCTGGTGGGTTATAGGGGAAAGAGTTAGGAACGCTGACTCTCGGGTGTTACAGATTGGGAGTCGCCATACCAGATCTTTCAGTTTTCATTGATCATGGCTATCAGCATAGACTCTCTGTTGGGGGGTCATCACATTCCCAAGGAACTCAAAAGAACAGAGTTATCATCTTATGGCAGCTGGGAGGTACATGCACAAGCAGGGGTTGTAAAATCTCCAGAGCAGTTACATCTCCTGGAGGGTGCAAATTGAGCTGAGTTAGTTAGTCAGAGGTCATTCAAAGTTACAGTAGGTTTCTTTTCCATAATATGGTTTCTCTTATGTCAACCTTGTCTTGAGCCAGTATCAGTTGTGGCTCAGAAGCAGATCCTCCAGGAGAGTGGGTCTCAACCCTCATTGCCAAGGGCCTTCAAAATATTAACATCTGGTCCCACCCCACAGCCAATTATATCAGAAAACCTGGGGGTGGGGAAAGACTGGGCACCAGCATTTTTCTCCATATAAAGCAAGTTCTCCAGATAAAGCTAACATGCAGTGAAGGTTGAGAAGCACTTCTGCAGGCATTCACCAGCCAATGGAATGCTTTAGACAATAAACAAATCAGTGAGTAAAGAGTTATCTATGAAATAATAGATATGTTTATGGGATTCTGTGAGGAGAAAAAGAAAAACAATTTTCTTGTTCAACTTTCTGTATTTTATAGATGAAAGTAAGGACAGGGTAGAGTAAGTGAACTTGGGCAAGATCCTCCAAAATTAAGGTCACACGGATTACTTTATCTGTACTCTTTTCTTTCACAAATAATAATAATAATAATCTCAAAGCAAAGCCAAAGACAGGCATTTCCACTCCTAATAGCCAGGAAGCATAAAGGAGGTGCTTGCTGTTGGTATTTTGATGAAACTCAAATTGGTGAGTTGCTCATCTCATGAGGATTTTGCCCCAAAATGGCTCTAATACACAAATTAGATTTGGACAACACTAAAAGAAATGGGAAAAAAGAAAACCTCACAATATTACCTCCCTAATTCCCTCACTTTGGTGTGTGAATGGTTTCTATCTTTCCATATTTCATTTGAGCCCTTTTCTCTGTCCATGCACAGTTTGCACAGTTATATTCATAACATGGGTATAATTTTGATTTCTTTTTTGCTTAAAATACATAAATATTTTCAGTCTTGCCATGTAATTTGTTATGGCAGCCCTAGGAAACTAATAAACAGGTTAAAGGGTTTGTACTTTCTCATAAGTGCAAAAAGCAACAGTTGACATGCTTAAAATAAGACAGAACCTGGTCATACTGAAAAGATAGCTCTGGTTTGAAACCCAGAGTGGAAGTGGAAAGATGAGAGTACTGAGGGCAGAGAGATTTTATCCCTTTATTGATTCACGTATTCCTTCCTTCATTCATTGTCCAAATAGTTATCATATGCTAATTAACTATGTACATGGCACTGTGCAAGCGTCTAAGAATAGAGAAAATTGACTCTACTGGTGAAGCTTGGAATTTAGTGAAGAGACAGACAAGAAAAAAGAGCAAATAGGGGCCATCCAGTTGCGCAGCGATTTAGTTCGCGCTTGGCAGCTGGAGGTTCCAGGTTCGGATCCCCGGCGCCCCCCATGCACTGCTCGTCAGCCACGCCGTGGCGGCATCCCATATAAAGTAGGGGAAGATGGGCACGGATGTTAGCCCAGGGCCAGTCTTCCTCAGCAAAAAGAGGAAGATTGGCGACGGATGTTAGCTCAGGGCTGGTCTTCCTCACACACACACAAAAAAGAGCAAATGAATAATCACAAATTGTGTGCACTGCCAAGAAGAAAAGGAAGAGTGAAGGAGGGCAGTGAGGAAGTAGGTGGTTTGAGGTAGACATGGTGCTAGAGAAGTCCCTGCTGAAGTGAGGACAGGTATGCCAGTATCTCAAGGACCAGGAGAAGCCAGTCTGGGAAGGAAAGTTCCCTCTTGGCGGAGGGAACATCATGATCAGAGGAGGTCTTGAGGACATTGCGAGGGAAGAAGAAAGGCAGGAAAAGAGGCTGCAGACCAATGAGGGCAGACTGTGCTGCTGCTTGTGGGTCACAATTAAGAGTATGGGATTTATTCTAGATAAAATAAGAAGCCAATAGAGCCCTTTACACATAAGAATAACTTCGCGCAGTTTGCATTTTATAATGATCCCACTGTCTTCAGGGTGCAGAATAAGAAAGTGTCAAAATGGGGTGATCAGGAAGGATGCTGCACCAGTCTTCTAACATGAGTTGATGTGGCTTAAAACTAAGGCAGTGGAAGTAGAAACAGAGAGAGTTGGTCAGATCCAAGATATATTTTGGAAGCAGAATTAACAGTGTCTTAAGAACATAAGCTACAGGTCAGGTGAAAGAGGGTAATGGTTAATGGGTCTTGTCAAATGGCTTTTCAATTACACTGAAACCACCACATTTTAAGTGTAGATGTTTCACAGTAATGTTGTCCTTGTTTCTATTAATATATATAGAGAGAGATTATGCATTTAATGGGTTTAGTATACATTTCCATGATTATCTGAACAGAACATAGCTGTTAAACCTAAATGGATTTCCTCTCATGTGAATTTTACCTTTCCTTTCTATTTCTATTTCTATTGAGGATTTGATCTTTTTCTTCATCAAATTTTGTGAGTCGCTTCCTCCTCAGATACAAAAGTCATATTATGTCACTTACATTTGGTGTTGTTTTTTCTTGCTTTCTTTTTTAAATTTTTTGTCATAGTATTTTCTCATACATGAATGTTTAAAATTTGTACAATATTGAATTCATCTCTTTCTTGTTGATTTTCCCTATGGGTTTAAAGCTTAGGAAGTTGTTATGCTTCACAAGATCTTACTAGTTCTATTTTATTTTATTTCATATGTATTATATATTATAAAATATGTATTTTATTATATATATACATTATATATGTATATTTATTATATATGTGTTTTATTATATATGTATTATATATGTATATTTTATTATATATTTATTTATCATATATGTATTGTATATTATATATGTATTTTATTATATATGTGTATATATGTATTATATATTTATTTATATGTGTGTATTATATATTTATTATATATATATGTATTTTATTATATAATACCTATATTTTATTATATATGTATATGTGTATTATTTTATTATATATGTATTATATATAATATATATATATGTTTGTATATACAAACACACACATACATACACTTAAAAAATCCATTTATTGTTTGTTTTGATGTATGCTCCAAGGTGTAAGTAGAAATTAATTGTTATTCTTCAATAGCTACCCAGTTTTCCCTGCATCATTTGTTAAATGATTATTCGCCTCGTCATTACCGTGAAATCCTACTCCATCATATATTAAATTCCATATATGTTATCAGATATTTTTCTTGGACTTCCACTCTGTTCCTTTGATCTAAATTCCTGTGTCTGTTGAAGAGGGAAGCACACCTTTAGTCTTTACTGCCATCAGCAAAGACTTTCTGCTGGAGATTTCTTTATCAAAATGATACTCGACAGACATACTTGTTGAGTCTTCCAGGGGAATAATCTCTTATATTTTGGTTATCATTTAGTTAAATGTATAAGTATTTGAAAATAATATGTATGCATTTATTTCATAAATTTTATATTAAAGATTGAAGATTTTAAACTCTGTGGGGACCCACCTGCATTTCTCTCATTGAACCCCCAGCACTCAGCATAGAATATGGTACCTATGAAGGGCTCAAAAATATTGTATGAATGAATAAATGAATCAATACATTTTAGTCAAACACATCTATATCTCAAAATTAACCTGGAAAAGTAATTTTCATATTGTTCAGTTTTCCCATGCAGAAACATAGAGCATTTCCCTTTTATGCAAGGCTACTTTTATATATTCTATTTGCAAATATAGGTCACTAATATTTTGTGTTATGTTTACTGTAAAAGCATTTTGTTTTCAGTATTGAAAATGGGATTTAACTTTTTGTTTTTATCATCTAAGAGATTACTGCTCTTTACAGAAAAGCAATTGATTTTATTTATATTGTAGTCAGCTAATATAATAAACATCTGCTGATTCAAGTGAAATTTTACTTAAACCGAAGATAGCTTTTATTGTAAGATACACCATTGATTTAGTAACAACTTAAATTATAATCATATTAAATAGACACATGATCGTAAGACTCATTTCAATTTCAGATTTTTAAAAAATGAGACCTAATATTAACGTCATTCAGTAGTTTCTATTTACTTATTTAGACTGTGCACAAATAGTCTTCAAGACATAACGTTGGCAATGCATGACATTTTCTTTCTTTTTTACTGTATTTTTGTGTTGTATTTCATGATACTGACCATAATTTCAAAAATTGTGTTAATAAATACATTGTTTTCCTTAATAGCAATGACAAAAATACTACTTTTTCCATTAAGCACATATTCACTGAGTCCCCACCCTGGAGACATAGCAGACAAAATGTGCTCAAAACTGAGCACAGGGAAGAGGGACATATGAAGACCCAGCATGGAGAGCAGAGCCGTCCAGGTCGTTACTTCTGGGTGAATTTAACCAGGGTGATCCCGGTACCAGACTCCATTAAAGTTGAGAAGAGATTTTTCACCTTGGCTGCACATGAGAATGAGCTGGACTCTTCTCTCAGAGATTCTGGTTTATTTGTTCTGAGAGGGGCCCATGTGTGAGCATGTTCTTCAAGCTCGCCGGGTGTTAGAAAATGAAGTCAGAGCTCAGTTCCGTGTTGCTGGTAGTTATGCCATGCTGGTGGAGATGTGTAAGGAATACCCACCTGCATCCCAGGGATTCTCAGAGCTTGTGTGGGCTAGAGTACATTTTAAATGCCCAAGAGGGATACAGAATTACTAGAGCACATCTGTTCATATATTTTCATAGCCTCACAGTTACAACTTAATATTTAATATTAACTTATTACAACTTAATATTTCTTTTGTGAAAATAATAGACTAATTTTGTCTTCCCTACTAGATTCTCAGCACCATGTGAGGTAGAAACATGTCTAATTTTACTCCACATCCCACCCCAGTAGCTACAGTTTCCCAAACAGAATAGACCATGGCTTTTTTTTTTTTTAGTTTTTCTTGTTCCAAAACCACATTTTTGGAAAATGCTGCTGTAAAATGAATTATTTCCAGGTTTGTCATCCTTTTGTATGTCTCAGGGTCCTCTCATTTGATGGAGCTGCACAGTTCCTCAAAGAGGCAAACAAACAGGAAGAAGAGGAATCACACTCATATTCGAAATTGAGATTTCTCAATGAGTTGATGAATGCATAATTGTCAGTAGACAATTTCCAGTTCCTGAAATAACTGGTTACTTCTTCACTACATGAACAACAGTGAAAAAGCCTCTGCGACATGCCAGGCACTGTGCTTGCTCCCAGGTATCGAACACAAACAAACAAATATTTATTGAGGGCTTATTACATGTAAGAAATTGTCCTAGATTCTAGAAAAGCATTGATAAGTAAACAATGATGGGTTGGTCCTGACCTGGAGCCTGCACACCTGCGGGGAGCTGACATTTTAATGAAAAAGACACAATACAGCTTTTGACATCATTAACCATCCCCTATCCTTTCAATCTCTTCTCTCTTTGTTTTTCTTCTTTTACATCTCTGGCCACTTTGCTGTACTTTTCCAAGACACCATCCCTTAAAATGATGTTCCCCAGAGCCCAATTTCCTTGCTTTCTCTCACTTTCTCTTCTTATCCCTTCCTTTATTTTCTCTCCCTAGATAATTGTATCCATTCTTCTGACTTAGCGCATATACGCTAATGACACTAAAATAGTATCATTATGTTTAATGAAGCTTTATAGTTCATAAACTCATGTCAAGCATTTATTGACTTGAGTCAATAGACTATTGCCTCCCAATAGGCCTGACACATAGAAAATTCTAAATGTTTTGTAAAAAGTGAGTTTATTAAATGTTCCTTTGCTGAAATATGCTTAATATCAGAATTGAGCTCTAGATTTATGAAGAATGAATCTTTGCTCTAAAGAGTTCACATACTGATGATGAGGGGTGGAGGGAGTCAACACAAAATTGGGATAGCGAATGCAGCTTTGAAACATAGGTTGTGTGGGGAAGCAGATTGAGATGAGACTGAAATGCAAGGTTGAGAACAGATTGTAGAAAGCAGTGGAAACTCACCCACTTCAATATCCACCCCCACCTCCACCCAGGAAAAAGTTGAGAAAATCATTGATCTTTCCCTGTAACTTGGTGTCATTTGGCTGATTGCTTTTGGAAGCGGGGAGAGTCAAGTGCTTGGAATACGCAGACCCTCACTTTCCCTGCTCTAGACCTTATCAGGTAGAACGTTTTCTAGAGTCAGAGGAGAGGGGTTGTCTGCCCAGGAATGACGAAGCCTAGAGTCAGGTCCAGCAGATACCTTTTATTTCCAGAGCTTATTTCCCATTAACAGGTCTTGATGGAAGCTCATTTTTTCAGAGTAAATATATGCTCTGGTTAATTAATATCACTTGGAATGACAATGAATAGTAAATGAATCTTCCCCACTGCCAGTACCCGAAATTCCCAAGCATGTAGTCCCCATTAACTCATTGATGCATAACATGGACTTTTCCCCTGAAGACTGCACACATTGCTGCCCAATTACCTCCAAAACTTCTCCTTAAACACCCCCTTAAAGTGGAGCAAGCAGATTGTGAATGTCTTCCCTTCTGTTATAGTTTCCATCACGTCCGCATGGCTTTCTTATCATTACATCATTAGTGAAATGGAGGAGGGGGGCTGTCGCCTGGGAAACCGGGAGGGGTGCAGCTCTGCTGGGTTTCTGCTCAGAACTCCGTGTCACATGGAGAGGCACCAACCATGTTTTTGTCTCAGCTCTTGCTCCTGATGGCAAGAATGCAAATACTAGTAAGTTCTCTTTCCTTTCCTTCTTCTTCTCTCCTCCTCCCCTCCTCTCTCCCTCCACCACTTCCTCCTCCAAATTCTTCTTTTTCCTTGTTATTACTTCCCAAGCTTTCTTTGAACTCTCAACTTACTAACTTAACTCTTTTCATCTCCAACCAACATTGAGTCCTTTGTCTCCTTCAATACTAGATAACACTTTACGTCAACACAATTTGGATTACCCACCCAAAAACTTTAATAATTTTATTTCAATCAACTCTTATTCTTTAGCCTGTTCTAAACAATAATTTCCATAAAATTGCAGGGTTTCTGCTGCTTCCTATTGCTTTACTATATATTTAAATAAATATGGGGCCAGCCCGGTGGCCCAGCGGTTTAGTCCGTGCTGTGGCAGCCTGGGGTTTGCGGGTTCGGATCCCAGGCACCCATCGATGCACTGCTTGTCAGCCATGCTGTGGCAGCATCCCATGTAAAGTAGAGGAAGATGGGCATGGATGTTAGCCCAGGGCCAGTCTTCCCCAGAGAAAAGAGGAGGATTGGCAACGGATGTTAGCTCAGGGCTGGTCTTCCTCACAAAAATAAATAAATAAATATGCTAAAATTAAAACCTGCTCATCCAATTTATCTCATATACACTCCCCTTAAATTCATCATGTATATACTCAGTGGTACCCATGGATGGCCTGCTTTAAATCTATTTTTTCTTCCTCACTTTTAGGAGTTTTCCTTAAGTAAAAATTCCTCTTCTCATGTCATCTCTTCTTTCACACACTGATGAAGTTAAGGAAATGCTCTTTATTTATGTAGGGAATAGAAATTCTAGACCTTCTGCAATTTACTCCAGTCATACTGAACAACCTATGGGTCCCTGAACACAAGGCTATTCCACTGTGTAAGCTCCTTATTTATTCTGTTCCCTCTTCCTGTAATACCCTTCTCAATTTTGTACTTTGTTTGTAATCTCTCAAAACGCATCTCATACAATATCAGAAAGCCATCCAGAAGCTTCTAGTTTGATTTAGGGACCACTCTGTCTTCTCAGAGCACCTTGACACGTGTCTATGAGAGTAATTATAAAATTACATTCTTACATGCATCAATACAACTTCCTATGAATCAATCAAAGAGTGTCAGGAATCCAGAGCTTGCCTAATTTCCCCCTGCACCCCCAGGGCCTATTATAGCATCTGGCAGAAAGAATCCACCCAACGAATGTCTGTAAACTGACTTCACTTGCATTTTCTTTCTTATCCTTACAGTTTTCCCAGATGTAAACTGAAAATATCCCCCTAACAATCCCTAAACTAGTTCCAAGTATAAGCCTCACATTCCCAGTAGCATGACTTTTACTATCTTGCCTTACTATTTTCTTGAGTCTTCAACATTTAATGCTTTGAAATTAGACAGTTGCAGGATGAACGTATTGAGGAAAGAGATGAAAACCCAAAGAAATATTTCTTTTGTTGTTGTTTTTCAAAGAGATGGCAAATTGGGAAAAATTCACATTCAATATACCAAGACACATTTTGTCTTCATTGAGGACTTAGGTTTTGTGATATATGTCTTAGTACTTTGATGAAGAAAGAAACAGATTCTTGGTCCCTTGTGAATTTACTGACAGAGTGGAAGCAAGTGGGAGGCCATAAGGACCAGCATGCTGTAGCTGTGGCAACCCCATGGGACCTCCAGGGTGTGATTTCCTGACATCAGCTATTTGCATCACCGGAGATCTACACTGGCTCTGATCTTTTTAACTATCTGCCAAAGGACCATCCTAAAGTATAGCTCTTCCCTTCTCCTGCTTGCAACAATGTCCATGCAATATAGCTCGGTAAGCAATGCCTAATACTAAACAACTTGACGTGTCACCGTTTCTCAGACACACTAGCAATGCAGACACTGCTGTCTGAACTGCTTTTGCCTGCCCCATCTCTAGTTTCCCCCTTGGCCCCAAACTCCTCGCTCAACCCAAGAGCAGGAGTATAACTGTGGGATGATGTGCACCAGCTACAGAGTGAGGCATCCTGAATTCACACCCAACTTGGCCACTTTTAGCTATTATTTAACTTCTCCATGCCTCAATTTCCACACATGTCAAATAAAGAGAGTAATAATTCAGAATACTTATTTGAAAATGAAAATATGTTCATTTATGGACCATGCTTAGTTAATATTATTTTTTCTATCTTCCTATATGTTGTTTAAAAAAAAAGAAAAAACAGCATTTATTCTGTCAACTACTTTCAGGTTTCTTGAGGCCTCGTTATATTGAGGTAAGTTTATTATTCTCAATCTGCAAAAGAAGAAACTGAGACTCAGAGAAGTTAAGAATTTTGTCTAAGTCCACACTGTTAGTAAAAGTCACAAGTTGTGATTAAAACCTGGGTGTTTCTGAATCCAAAGCTGTGTTAGTTTCTCTGCCTTTGCCAATTACAGCCTGTGTGGTCTCAGGTGAGTCACTGGCCTCCCAGGAGCCACAACTTCCTCATCTGTAAAATGGGCTCTTAATCCCCATCCCAGATTTGTCATGGACATAAGAGAGATGCTGGCACCCAGCAGGCACTCCATAAATGCCTATTCACTTCATGATGCCTTCTCTACCTCTTTGTCCCCAATCCCACAGAGAGGTTCAAGCTGGGTCAGTCCTCACAGCTGAATGAGTGCTCCAAGGTTAGAGCACTTTATCCAGTAGCCCCTGGAACCCACCCCTCACTTCCCCAGGTCGCAGTTCGTTGTCGCATGCATTCCACAATGCTAAATCTACTTCTTACCCCACCCTTTGGTGGGGTCCAGTGATCATAACCTAAAAAGACAGATTCAGGGCTACACAACCCATCAGTATCTTTCTTAAAAGAAAATGTGCCTCGTTGATTGATAAGATTGAACAAATACTAACACACCATCTGTTATGTGCCGGGCCCTCCGCTAGTTGTCTTCAGGTACGTGAACTCATTTAATGTTCATAATGACAAGAGCAGTTGGGTTATTATCTCCATTTTATAAATGAGACCATCAACACTCAAAGAAGTTCTGGATTTACACATTAATGTTGCACATATTTACTGAAGACCTGTCATACAGCCAGGAGTCATGTGACATAAAGGCAATACAAAGATGGGTAGGTCAAGAAGCACACTGCCTGAGTTCATATCCTAGTCGTGTGGCCCTGAGCAATGTGAGCAAGCTCACTGTGCCTCTGTTTTCTCTTCTCACAAATAGGGATAGAGTTTTTATGAGATTTAAATGCATGAGATGGAGAATAAAAAACATTTAGTAAGTTCTGCCATACAGTAAGTGCTCAGAATGTGTTTAATATTATTAATAAATAGTTCACTTCAGTTTCACACTGGAGGAATTAACAAGAGCCAGTTCACGCACAAAGAAGGAGATAATCAACTGCCAGAGGAAGAGAAGGCTCCAGACTGAAGTGACTCCTCAGTTAGCAGGCGTGCAGAATAACTGGACTCCTCGTCCAGTGCTCAGGGATACATGTCACCTTCAAGAGAGATGGGTCTCTCAACACAATTCTGCTGCTAAGGAGAGCTCAGTAAATGCCCCCAATAACTCTATGTGGAATCAGATAAAAATACAGTCTGTATTCCAAATGGTGTCCTGCAGAGATGTAAAAATGCATCAGATAAATCTGCAGTGTTTTCATAAAAGCTCAGAAGACCCCTTCCTAAAGACAAAAATTAGAAGTGTGTGGAATTTAGTGCACCATAGATGATCAGCGAGCACAGTCTCCTACTCACAGGTCCAGGAACACCCTGCCTTTCTGCCCAGCTCACCCAAAGTGATCCAAAGAGAGAGAAGACAAGTCTAATCATCAGAAACATCAACTCGGGACTCTGAATTCATCCTTCAGTTGTTTTCCTCCCAAATAATGTTCTTTGGGGAGTATTTGGAAGAATCGTTTCTCCTGAGAAAATATCACTGGCTGACATTTAGAAATAATACAATTTCCAGTTATGAACCATCCTTTGCATGGCCTCTGTTTTATCCAGAGAGAGAGGTGGTAGGGAAGGGAGGGATAGTAGTTACAGGGGAGTAGTTCAGCTACAGGGGAGAGAGGAGACAAAAAGACTTTACTTCGAAAAATAAAATGGGCCCACTCAACTACTATTGTTAGGAAATACCAGGTGTGGGACACCGACGACATATAGCTCTACACTGAGCCCCTTATGTGTTTTTTTCTTTGACTCCTTTACCCCAGGTGAGATGGGCATCAATTTCCCTATTTTTCAGATGTGGAAACTCAGGCACATATTTGGGAAGTGAATTGCTCAAAGTCACATGCAGAGTAAAAAGCAAAGCCAGAATTCATATTCAGGTCCCTGGATTCTGTAAGTCACACATTAAATCATTACTGTGTTTCCAAGGGACTTAGATTCACCTGGAAGGTGTCAGGCCTCAGGGCTGAGAAGCACCTACTTGGAAATCCCAGTGTGAAAGGTGTGAAGATCCCCTGCTCCTCCTGCGACATGAATCTTGCTTCTGTTTAGTGTTTGCTGGAGTTGCAAGTTCTAGTTTGTCTTCCTCACATGTAAAGGAAAAGAGGGGAAAGGGGGAGGTAACTTTTAATTTAGTTTGGATAGAATTTTTCTTCTGTCAGCGTTGAACAGACAATTGTTCGTGTCCTGGCGTGCAAAGTGTGACTCTGTTATTGTCAGATGTGTTAAGTGTGATGAAATTGTCTTTTCTCTGTCAACCCATCTCCAGAGAGGTAGCGGGGCATGGTCATCATTGTAGTGAACTTGACGTAGAAATATACCAAATAAAATGGATGATAATATTTACATCCAAGGCCTGTTGTAGGAATAATGCGATAATGTTCTCAAAGACTCTGGTAGAATGCCTGGTACATAGTAGGAGCTTCGTAAATGTTCTTCTCCATTTTTTTTTTTTTTTTTTTGTGAAAGCAGGATAATGGTCATTACAGGCATTAGTAGAGAATAGAAATGAAATAGACTGTGCTGTTGAACACTATATTTAATTTTAAAAAATCTCGTTAGGAAATGAGTGGAAAACGTTTCTGCATTTGCAGTAGAGCAGAAAACAAGGCAATTATGGATATCAAGAATTGACTGTAATCACCAGTCAGAGATGAAGAATTGCCACACAGGCTCCCCTAAGGAAGAATAAGGAAGAAGTTTGCACTGGAGTTCAAATAGATTTGAAGAGATGAGAGAGAATGTGAAAACTCTTCTGTGGTTACTTCAGTCGGATAATCGAACATGGGAAAGAGGAAAGAGAAGTTACATTAAGTTTCCTGAAACAGACTGTGGAAAAGTTAATGGATAATTTCAGGGCATATTTTATCATCAGCGCTGTTGTCATCATTGTCAACATCAGCATACATCGTCAATTAATTTTTTTCCAAAAATATAAAACTACTCAAATAACAATTAGCAAGTATTTATTGTGCGTTAGACACTGCTAACGTGTTATCCTATTTAATCTTCACAGGAACCATTTAAGGTGACTATTATTCACATGCTATAGGTACCTAAAACGAATCTCAGAGACGAATACTCTTCCTCAAGTGCTTGCAATTTAAACATGGAAGGCATGGAGATTTCCTGATACAGATGGAGAAGTTAATATGTGCTGGTTATTTTGTCTGCATTGTCTCATGTGATCATCAAAACAACCCATGGCTTAATTGTCATCACATCCGTTTTACACTTTAGGAAACTGAATTTCACACAGTTTGCGCAACTTGCCCAAAATCACAGTTATAAATGGCAGAAGAATAGAATCCTGGTTTGTCTGATTCTGCCAAGGCACTACATGAGAAACCGGGCAAAAACCCCATAATCATGCTTATTTAAGACTGTCGGTCCCCGGGGGAAAATCAATGAGCAATGTCATGCCCAATGTCCCAGTCCTTTTCTTTCAACAACGCCTGAATTTATTCATTTATGGTCATTAGTCATACATAATCACGGCCAGTGCGCCAGGTAAACAGCTAATTATTTTGGTTGTGTTATAAGCAAATAAACCTGCCTGACTGCAAAATGACAAATGGGACCTGATCAGCAGAGAAATCATTGTTCCAGGGTTGCAAATTCCCTGGAGTCTAATGAACAACGGCTTACTGAATGAGCAATTGCAAAACAAAGAGATTACATTAGTGTGGTTTCTTTAGAAACAGAGAGCAATCCACTGGCTTTAATGCCTTTGCAATAAAGAACTTTGGCGGTTGTGGGTTGGGCAGCTGAGAAAGCACAGAGGAATGCTCATACCTTCAGCACATCTGTCCGGGACAACACAGCACTCCCTGGGCACAGCCCACCGTTAGGCGTCACCTCCTGGACTGCGTGAATCCCAAAACTTTCACTCTGAGCCCGGTGGCCTAGCCAAGGGAACATCACTTGTACCAAGCCAAAAGCTTTCTTTGGGAGCACGTAACACACATCTGTGTTTTGTGAATCTGGAGCACTCAGACCATGCATGAGCTTGTTAAAGCAGGAGGCAGTGTGCCTACTGGCCAAAAAGATGAACTTTGGTCTCAATCAGATCTGGTTTTGAATCCAGTCTCTTCCATTTACTAGCTCTGTGCCTTTGGACAAGTGGCTTAACTCTTTTGCAGCTAAAGCATCTTATCTGTTAAAAAGGGGGCAATGATTTCTCACTTTCTCTCAGGATCCCTGCAAGTATTAACTAAAAGAATGACAAAGCACCAAGCTGAAACACCAAACTGATGACTGCCTGGGAGTATGTGTGTGTGTTTGCCTCTGACCTTCAGAGAAGACAAATCAAGTGAAGTAGCAGTGAGTAGGATATCCCAACAAATCATGCCCCAATCAGCACCGTGTTTTTGGACTTTGTAATTTCTCTGAAATTTTTACAGGATGAGGAACTGAGGAAGCAGGATCAACCAAAGAGCAGAGTAAATACGGTTAAACGGCTTTGCACAGATTCGGCTTATGCTCTCGTAAGTAGCTTATTCACTCCAGTTTTAGGAAAACAGGAAGTAATAAGATTAAGGACCCAAAGCTCAAATGAAAACATAATGTCAGATCTAGTCCAAGTGGGATTTGGGTTCAGGAAAGAGATTGAAATACTCCATAAAATTAAAGGAAGATGAACAGGCTTACAATAAGCCTGATGCACGCACTCTCCCTGTATTTTGTAAATTCCTAACGGAGCCCTACATGGAAAATAATAAACTGAGAGGGTTTATTAAGGAAGTCCAGTGCTGAGCAGGAAATATGGGCCAGGCGTTCTCAGAATATGCACACTAAAGAGTCATATGCGGCATTTACCATTAGGGACTCAGCAAGGCGTGGAGAAGCAGCCTGCAAACTTTTTGACCACAGTACACTCATTAGGGCAAATATCCCTACCTCTGCTTACCCAACCCATCCCTATTTGCAAGATCTTGGTTACAACAAATAGTCGGAGAGAAATGCCCCTACATTGCTTCTTGTTTCTATCATAAGATGTATATAGTTGTGTATATGATTTTATACTACTACAAATCAAAGTAATTCAAACTTTAAAATAATCACCTAGCTTTATTGATCATATGACAAATTATTTAAACAGTGAAATTTCAGAG
This sequence comes from Tapirus indicus, assembly GCA_031878705.1. NCBI lineage: Eukaryota > Metazoa > Chordata > Mammalia > Perissodactyla > Tapiridae > Tapirus > Tapirus indicus. Next base: position 20,960,448 of record CM062927.1, on the reverse strand, counting down.
GCAGTCTATTAATAATCCAAATCACTACAAACATATTTGCAGTAATTATAGGCATCTGTTTTAGAAATGAGTAAAGATAATATATTTAAACTGCAGTTCATGCAAACTTTATAGTCTAGTTAAAAGAACATTATAAGAATGTTTTAAAAATATGCATTACTTTCCCTCTAAGCACAACTAAACACAATAAACTAAATTGCTAATGCGGAAATTAAACTTATAGTAATTTGCAATGAAAAGCAAAAACAGCATAAATTCCATCACCAATTCAGGGGAAACTCTGATGTTCTATCGTTTTGATCAAGTTGTGAAATTCTCAAAATCTAAGTGTGCCCAATAGGAGCTTTCATATTTGCAAAAAACTGCATGTTGGTCAAACTTTTTAAAAAATTGCTGAATAGTCCTCAGGAAATTCTAACTTTTATGAGGCATTCTTACTGCTAGTAACCATTATTAATACATTGAGTGGTTTACTAGCAAATATAAAATAATAAATAAACAAAGATCAGTTTTCAGCACATCGGGTGAATGCACTCATAGACTCACGACTATAATAATAAAAAAAAAAAACCACACAAACAGCTTCTACTTATTTAGCATTGATTATGTGCAGGCACTGTTCTAAGTGTTTTGTGTGTATTTATTAACTATCACTCAATCCTTCAAACTCCTCAAGAATATCAATGGAGTAGATACTAATATCAACTAATTTAAAGATAAGGGAAGTAAGAGATTGCATTACCTAACCTGGATGGAGAAGTTCCTGGTTTCAAATCCTGTCTCTTCCACTCATTTTCTGACTTTCACCAGTCAAACAACTTCTCTGGCCTCTTGTTGCCACCTCTGTGAAGCATCTGGGTTTTAAACAAATAACACATGTACAATCGTTTCCCTTAGAGCCAAGTGCACAGCAGGTATAGAGTAAATGTTAATCTGAATCTGAAATTCAATTTGGCAAGAAAGAAAAAGAGCTGCTCAGATCCTTTAGTCTGTATCTTTTATATCTAAATACATTTTTCTCATACGTGTTTCTTGAGACATTTTACTTTATGCTTTGCAATATCTTTATTTTACCAGCAAGTGCTTAATATATAGATATATATCTACTAAAGTATATACTCTAAATGTAGGGGAAGTATTTCTCCTTGTTGGATCATATTAGGAAACTGGATAGAATTCTGTATTGATTCACTTAAAGAGGAAAGTATTGAAAGTATTGTATATTTAATTTTACATTCACTGTGGGAAACCCAAGGGAAATGTTTATAGATGTCTGCATGTGATTGAATAGTATTAACAGTTATTCTGAAAGGTGGATAATATTCCTGATGTTGCCTTGAAAGGAAGGGATAATATAAAAACCATCTGGGTCAGGTTGGCCACTAAGTCAGGACCCCGGATAGGGATATTGGTAAAGTCAGTGTAAGTCCAGTGTCGGCTTCTCACTCTGAAGTTGGCAAAACCTCCTCTTAGCAGTGCACTCAAATATTATCAGACTCAGGGGGACTATCTCTCATTAACCAAGCCCCTAAAACACTGCCAGATAAAAATATCCCATTGTATTAACTAAAAGTGAGAATTATAACTGCCAAGGAGTCTTAACTACAAGGTTTTGGGTCAGTAAATTTTCTGATTATGGTCATTCTTCCAAATAATAAACATGTATATTTATTAATTCATTTATTCATTCATTCAAGACACTGAGGTATGGACTTGGGTAAATTTTAGTAAAAATAGATTTCTTCCTTGGTCCTTGTCCTCTTAAGGTTTACAGATTAATGGAAGAGATAGCTGGATGTAAAAAAATTACACAAATAATCGTAAAACCTCATCTAGGCAAATGGACAAAAAGTAGTACAGGACATAATGCTGCATGAGCCGTATGCTCTTCACTCAAGCAGTGTAAGGGCAGTGAGGTGACTTCTCAACCACAACGCCTTGTGAACTCATGTCTCCATTTTCACAGAGACAACAACTCCTCTAGTCAGGCCTCCTACCCGGAAGAGGCACAACACTTCCAATTCTGCAAATATATTTCTAAATTTTCTGCATTGACCATCCCTCTTCTCTTGTCACATTCCTAACTGAGATGTGAATAAAATCAATTAGGCTACACCTGAATCACTCCCTTGCTGTTCCTGCCAGATCAGTGTGTCTTTTGAAGTCACTTTGTATAGACTAGTGAACTGATCCATCAGGTGATGGTTTTACCAGCACTGGAGATGTCATGCTCTTTTGGCTAGGTTTCACCAACTGTGTACATCTATATTTGAGGCAGAATATGACCTCGATGGGGAGAACCATGACTGATGGCCCTTCCATTTCCTTTAACTGTGCAATGAGCAGGCTGGTCATAAAAGGCCTCCGAGAATCATTTCACAGAAACTTACAGGCAGGTGCTCACAGGCTGATTGCAAGAACTGCTTGCTGCTGTGCAGCATATTACCTGAGCGGTCAAGGGCAGGAGGAAAAACAACACATGAGTGAGTCCCCTGGGAAAAGGCAGGCAGCTAAGATTCAATGGAACTCACAGAAGACAGAGAATGACTTCTCACCTCCTTTTCTGAAGTGCTGCCAGTGTGGTCTGGTCTGAAAAGTAGGTAGAGTGGAACCAAGAATGGCAGGGGTTGATGTCCATGGATTTGCTCTCCTATCAGTGGAAGAGTTTACAAAAGCTAACCATAGCTTTGAAGGGAGAAGGGTGCATGAAGTATTGTCTAGACTACAATCCTGCAGCTGTCACTATAGAGCCAACTGACACACTTCTATTGGTTTACATTGTTTTAAAGGTATTTCAGATGTCAAAATTAAAGAGACTAAGCAATTCCAGGCTTTTGGGGAATCAATTCATAATTTGGAGCCTGGTCGGCCATGTGGCGTATGCAAGAGAGCAAGAAAAGCTTATGTCTTCTTTTTCAAAGACATCTAGATATTTGAAAACTATCCCTTACTGAAATTCATCGTGGAACAAGCCATGCCATACTAATTAAGTTCACAACGTCTATTGTTAAAGGGAATAGTTCTAACTTTGTAGAAGAAATTACACCCAGCAATTCCAGTCTATTATAGTCTGCAAAAATAACTCCCTAATTGACTGTTGAGAGTAATGATAACATGATTTAAAACACAACGTTGGCACCAGAAAATTTAGTGCAGAAGACCAATCTGAGGATTGAGCTGTCAGTAAAGCAGCTCATTGAATTTTTCTAAGCTAATTCAAATGAAAACGCTAAGATTAAAAGTGATAAGGCAGTACCAATGAGATAAGAATTTCTGCAAAATTAGATTACAGCCTTCTTGTGGCCATAAAAATCGTATTATCCTCAACACTACTAAATCAATCACTGCAAGAAAATTATCTTCACAAGTTCAGCTAGTGCTTCTTGTTCAAACCTGAAGAGTTTGGTCTGTTTTCCTGCTGTCTGAAAAACAGAAGTGGTGCTTTTTTACATATTTCTTGTCTGAAGAGGGATGGATGCTTCACAACCAGCTTCGTGACAAAGAAATCATACCATTTGCGTATAGTATCACCAAAGATATTATTTAATTTAGATGGAAAAAAGAAGTATGCAAAGTATTGAATTGTGAAATGCAATAACTTTTACAACTTGTCGTTTAGCCACTTATTGACATCCAGTCACAACTTGTTAAAACTTAAGTTTGTTTTTGTGTTTATGCAACACGGGTAACCATTTCCCGATACTTCTGTTCATTTCTCAGCAATTTCAGACATCTTTGATGAATAGTTTTCATTTAGGATACTGTTTCTCCTGTACAGTGAGAGTTTATTTTATTGAGGACTGTTGTCCCTGGTCTGATTCTTCAGTAGGACAACAGTGAACAATAGAACACTTGTGCGTTGATCCAGAAAAAAGCAGATTTCACAAAACAGGTTTAAGACCGATGACATACTAACCATTGTCTTCTCTGGAGCAAAATATACATTATAAGAGCACAGACTCGGAATTCAGAAGGACCCAAGGTTGAATTCCAGCTACATTACAGGGTAGTGATATGAGCTTGGGAAAGCCATATAACCTCTCTGCCCTGAGTTCCTTCTCAGTAAAAAGGATACAATAATTGCTGTAGGGCTGGTACAAGAATTAAATTAAATACAAGCCGTGATGCTACACATAGAAAGTACTTGACAGATTGAATTATTATTATTATTAACATCATCATCTTCATCAGTATTATTTGTATATCCAAATTATATCAACTAAAGTAATAATTATTAAAATATTCTGTCTTCTTCCAAATCCCATCTCTTGAAGCATGCTGTTTCCTCTGTCTGAAAGACTTTCAGACTTCAATGGTCACCTGGAAAATATTCATCAACTTTGAAGATTTATTTTAAATACTTAAAAAGTTGTGGATGAGTACAAATGATTGACAAATAATCTCCACTTATCCTGGCAGACTGATTAGTACCATTGTCCTTCTACCCACCACTAGCAACCTACATAGGAAATCCATTATTGGACTTTCACTTGACATAGTAACCACTGGTTGGCTTTTTTTATCTAACAGAGTTTGAATTCCTCAAAAATAAAAATCTAGTCTAATTCATCTTTGTCTAGTAACCTTACATAACTACAGAATGTGGCATATAGTTGGTGCTCAATGTTGCTGAGGAAGGAACTGTTTCTACAGAATTTTAATTTTTAAAAAATAGACTTTAGTTTTTAGAACAATTTTAGATTCACAGCAAAAGTGAGTGGAAAGTACAGAGTTCTTGTATATTACCCTGTCCCCCATCAACATTCTATGCCAAAGTGGTACCTTTCTTGCAATTGATGAACCTACACTGACATATCACGATCCCCCTAAGTCCATAGTGTTTGCATTAAGGATCACTCTTGGTGTAGTACATTCTATGTATAATGATGTGTATCCACCATCCTAGTATCTTACAGAATAGTTTCAGTGCCCCAAATCTTCAGTGCTCCACTTATTTATTGCTCCCACCCCACTAACCCCTGGCATCCACTGACATTTTCACTGTCTCTGTAGGGTTTCCTTTTCCAGAATATCACATAGTTGGAATCATATAGCATGTAGCCTTTTCAGAGTGACTTCTTTCACTTAGTAATAGGCATTTAAGTTTCCTCTATGTCTTACCATGGCTCGATAGCTCATTTATTTTCAGCACTGAATAATACTTCATTGTCTGGATGTACCACATTTTATTTATCCATTCACTTACTGAAGGACATCTTGGTTGCTTCTAAGTTTTGGCAATTATTAATTAAGCTGCTATAAACATCCATGTGCACGTTTTTGTGAGGATTTAAGTTTTTAACTCATTTGGGTTAATACTGAGGAGTGTAATTGCTGGATCATATTGTAAGAATATGTTTAGCTTTGCAGGAAACCACCGAACTGTCTTCCGACGTGGCTGTGCCATTTTGCATTCCCACCAGCAATGAATGAAATTTCCCGCTGCTCCACACCTTTGTCAGCATTTTGTGTTGTCAGTGTTTTGTACTTTTAGCCATTCTAATAGGTGCATAGTAGTATCCAATTGGTGTTTGAATTTGAAATTCTCTAATGACATATAGTATTGAGCATATTTTCATACAAAATTTGCCATATGTATATCTTCTTTGGTGAGGTGTCTATTAAAGTCTTCTGCCCATTTTTTAATCAGGTTGTTCATTTTCTTACTGTTAAGTTTTAGAAGTTCTTAGTGTGTTTTGGATATCGTTCCTTTATCAGATATGTCTTTTGTAAATATTTTTCTCAATCTGTGGCTGTCTTCCCATTCTCTTGACATTGTATTTTGCAGAGCAGAAATTTTTAATTTTAATTAAGTCTAGCTTATCCATCATTTCTTTTATAGAACATACCTTTGGTGTTGTACCTAAAAATTTGTTACCATACTCAAGATCATCTAGATTTTCTCCTGTTATCTTCTACAAGTTTTACAGTTTTGCATTAAATTTAGGCTTATAATTCATTTTGAGTTAATTTTTCATGAAGTGTGTGTTATGGACTGAGTTTTGTCTTTCCAAAATTCATAGGTTGCCACCCTACCCCCCAATGTGGCTGTATTTAGAGCCAGGGCCTTCATGGAGGTAACAAAGGTTAAGTCAAGTCATAAAGGCGGGGCCCGAATCCAACAGAAATGGTGTCCTTAAAAGAAGAGGAAGAGACACCAGAGACCTGCACTCACAGAGAAAAGGCCCATGAAGACACAGCAAGAAGGCATGGTATGTGAGCCAAAGAAAGAGGCCCCCAGAGAGTTGAAATATGCCACATCTTGATCTTGGACCTGCAGCCGCCCAGTCTCTGTAATTCAGCTATGGCAGCTCTAATGAACTAATACAAATTGTAAGGTCTGTGTCTAGAATCACTTTTTTGCATGTAGATATCTAGTTGTTTCAGCATCATTTGTTGAAAAGACTATCCTTTCTTCATTGCATTACCTTTGCTCCTTTATCAAAGATCAGTTGACTACATTCATGTGCGTCTCTATTTCTGGGCTCCATTGATCCATATATGTATTCTTTTGCCAATACCATACTGTCTTGACTACTGTAGCTTTACAGTAAGTCTTGAAGTCAAGTTGTGTCAGTTCTTCAATATCATGCATGCAATTCTGGGTCTTTTACATCTTCATATAAATTTTATAATCAGTTTATCAATATCCACAAAATAATGTGCTGGGACTTTGGTTGAGATTGCATTGAATCTATAGATCGAGTTGGGAAAAACTGACATGTTGACAATATTGAATATTCTTCATGAACATGGGATATCACTTCATTTATCTAGTTCTCCTTTGATTTCTTTCATCAGAATTTTGTAGTTTTCCTCATATAGATATTGAACATATTTTGTTAGATTTATACATAAGCATTTCATTTTGGGAAGGTACTAATATAAATGGTATTGAGTTTTTAATTTCAAATTCCACTTGTTCATTGCTGGTATATAGGAAAGCGATCGACTTTTGTATGTTAGCCTTGTATCCTACAACCTTTCTTTTATTTTTTATTGATTATAGAGTTTTTTTGTTGATTGTTTTGAATTTTCTAAATAGACAAGTATGTCATCTGCAAACAGACAGTTTTATTTATTTATTCCTCCCAATCTGTATACCTTTTATTTCCTTTTCTTGTCTTATTGCATTAGCTAGGACTTCCAGTAAAATGTTGCAAAAGTACACCGAGAAGGAGCACCCTTGCCTTGTTCCTGACCTTGTCAGGAAAGCTTCCAGTTTCTCACCACATTTTAATTCTCTATAATAATTTCACATGTGATAATCATACTCTGTCATGGAAAATATTTCAAATTGAGTTCATTGCTTGTGTTTCAAGGGCCTATTTTCAGCCATAGTTTATTACATATTCCTACCTGTCACACACTTAGAAAGAAGCTCCTCTGTCTTGATAAGGTCTTTTCCTAATCCAATTAAAATTTATTCCAGAAGTGGGGCATGTCATATTTTCCTTTACCATTTAGTTTCATAAATTCTTGGCTTTAAGAATTTGATCATTGTGTTTATACTTTATTTAAACTCTCCATTTATTCATTCTTCAGTAAGGAGGATAAAACATACAAACTAACAATACTTACCCTGCTTAATTCTGTCTTTCTTAAAACGTAAAACAACACTATACTAAATTGTAAGTTAAAATGTAAAGCAACTACAACAACTGATTTAAGGTGTCCTTCTCGTAGATGAATGATTTGGTGGAAAATTGACAAAACAATTTTAGTGCTGTACACTTGGTAAAGAGTACTGTAAGTTTAGGCAACAAGAACAAAAAAGAGTGAGATAGAGAAATTATTTTGATTTAAATTCCAAGGTAGCAAAAATAATCTAAAAATTAGTAAGTTGTTATTGACTTCCACATATTAATTTCAGCATTTAATACAATTTTGTTGTATGCAGGTCACAATTTGGAAGCTGAATTTTGCACTTCTTATAGCCATAAAGGGATTGATCAGGTATTCTATGTGTGGTAACTAAAAGATATTGTGACAAATTTTGCAAGATATTTTACTTTTTTTTAAGTACAATTAATGGTATTCCTAGTTAGCAACTTTGTTGCATTACTGAAAGGTACCAAAAAGATTTTACACTAATACTAATACAACTCAGGTAAAGAGACCAAATTAGAAATCTTGAGAAACTTTCATGACCCTAATTTGGTTGTTTATATGAGAAAGAGAATGTATGCATAAGCTGCAAAATGTGAGCATAGTCTCCAATTTTAATTTTAGAAGAAAAAATGGTCTATAAGAATATTAGTATACTTTACTATATTTTTCATCCTATTGTTCTAGTATGATTTTAAACCTTGTTAATCTTTAAAAGAATGGTATTTATTTTTGATTTGTGCATGTGTGAGGAAAACACAAGAAAGTAGCCCTACAATGGTTAAAATATCGAAGGTATTATTTGCTTTGACTGTTTCCTTGTATTCATTAAACTTTACTAGACATTGTAACCTTGAGCACTGCCTGCATTTGATTGCTTAGAATTCCAAATCTGATCTGTAAAATCACCTCTAGTGTGTGACTGGGTTTACTATGTAATTTTTCTTTTCAAATATGCCATTATTGTAGTCTTCTACCTAAACCCCAAGAATGCTGTTATTAACTTGCTTTTAAGTTCCTCAATAAAGCAACAGTTAGGATATACACAAAACACTGCATTTTTATTAAACAGCCCTTGAGGAAAGAAAGGTTATTTTAACAGTCACATCAACAGCATGGCTCCATGGTTCTATTCAATTAGCATTGGCTTGCCAAACTCCTTAAGTACTGGCACCATGTCCAAGTGTGCTTATTAATAGACTTTTCTTTTTCTACATTTTACCCAATATCATAAAATTCTGATGAGAACATGTCCCAGATTTTTCAATGTAAGTAATATCTATCTATCTATTTTTCTCTCTCTCTCCCCCCTTCTCTTCATTCTGTTTCTCCCTTAATCCTTAAATTCCCTGTTTTCTAAGGATAAGTTAAATTCAGATAGAGATAGGTAGGTAGATAGAGAAATAGATAAATAGATAGATGATAGATACATAGATACATAGAAATAGATGGTAGATAGAACCATAAAAAGACATGAACTAAGGCAATGTTAATGTTGACACAGAAAAGAGAACAGATTTGTACATTTTTTCAATTTAAAATTAATAGAACTGGATGACTGATTGGTATGGAGGTGACCAAAGCTCCATGATATAGAAGAATTAGCATGTTCAGAGGAAATATAGTTAAATATATATATATTTTATAAGTTTTATTTAAGGCGTAGTATGTGCCATATACTGTGGTTAATTCTTTTTCATATGCCATTCCATTTAATCCTCAAAACTTAGAGATGAGGAAACTGAGATCCAGGGAGGTTAAGAAACTTACCAAAGGTCATATCTACAATAAGTGCTGGGTGGGGATTCATGGCCAGACATTTTGATGCCAGAGATCACTCTGGTAATGATCACCTTTTGGTATGCTGAATTTAAAGTGCCTACACTCATCCAGATGGAACAATATGTTGGATATGGGATTCTGAAACTCAGGAGGGATGGGTTTTGGCATTTGGTAGAGTTACCAAGGGGGCAAGATCATGTTTAAAGTAGTGGTCCACAGACAGAAGGCTAGGAAATACCAACATTTACAGGAGGGTTGAGGAGAGAGAATGCAGTAATGAGACAGAGGAATAACATTCACAGAAGAAGAAGAGGAATCAGAGAATGCAGAGTAACCAATGTCAAGGGTGGCAGATACATTCAAGAAATAGAAAATGGCCACCACCAATGCAGCATACAGCAGAGAAGTCAGTTGTAAGAGAAGAACATCATGTCCCTTGGGTAGAGACTCTCAGAAGACCATACCCAACCTTTGCCAAGAGCAGTTCAGTAGAGGACTGGGGAAAGACGAGATTGCTGTAAGTGGGGAATAGGTTGGCAGGGAAGAACTGTGGGGTTTCATGGGCTAAAATTATAAGGATGCCCAGCAGATGCTTTTGCACGCAGGGTGATCGCCATAAGCATGATTATGTTCATACATATTCTCTTTTTCAGTGGAGCCTGTGCCTAGAGTATCATACAGAGATTTCATGCAGCGATGATGCTAGAAATAAGCTAGATTGTGACCTCTAAATTTTTAGCAGCAGGTTCAGATTTTAATGGAGTCATATTTTGAAGATTTTTTCATTTAAGCCTCAGAATATTTAAGAGATCTATTTAAGTCCACCAAAAAAAGCTGCATTTGGTAAAGCAAAAATGCCACAATCTTTTAAAAATGGTACTTTTTCTAAACCTGAAAACTTCACACATTTTACATTTCATTTGCTGACTTTCACAGCAGGCCTCCCGAAGCCCAACTTCCTACTGAAGTGTGTTTCCAAGCAATTTAATTTGGAAATTGAGAGCTGTCTTGACCTTTTCATGGGTTTTAACTCTGTGTCCTAAAAGACTTCAGAGACAACACTCGACAGGTGACCCAACATTCCAGAATAATAGGATTCCTATTTTTAGATAGCATTTTCTATAACTAAAAAATAGATTATTCAAACAGTTCTCTTTAAAAGGCCTTCTGGAGAAGCTGTTTTTACATTTGAGTTTGCATAACATTTACCACTTTGCCTGTTTCATTAAGTATCATTACGAGGCCTTTTACATCTAGCAATATATGGCTCTAAAACAGAAAACTGCAGTTGTTGCTGGGCTCGAGGATCTGAACCAAGAATCACGAAACTATAGAAAGACAGCACTTCAGCATAATCTCTGCTGCACGGAAACTTAGTCCTTCTCAGAGGTTTGCTGGGGATCCACTCAGTGAAATAAGTTTTATCAAACAGAAAGTTTCGAGCTGGGGAAACCACTCATCACTTTCGTTCATTTTATTTATTAAGTTTTCTGCAAGTTTTAACAAAGAGTCTTGTTTCACAGGTGGTTAAAAATATGGATCTGGATCACTAGTCTCATTTTACAGCTGAGGGAAACTGAGGCCTAAAGGTGTAAAATGATTTGCCCAAGGTCTCATCATCAATTAGTGGCAGAATGTGTTAATAAAAGTTCTTTGGGCTGCAAGCTAAAGAATCCAACTTTAACTTACTCAAGAAACAAATGATAACTCATTGGAAGGACACTAGAGGAGCCCACAGAATCAAAAGAAACACCCAAAAGCTTAACGCCCAAAACCTGGATGGGAGGAAACCAGTGTAGTGGCAAGAATACCAGTTGTCAGACCTTCTCTCCAGAACATGGCCATAAGGAGACTGGTCCACAGCATCAGCTGATGTGGTCAACTCTTTGCTTAAGTTTCCAGTTCCCACACGGAAAAATCTGATTCGCTGAGCTTGACTTGATTGGCAGGTGTATCTGCCCCTGCATTTAAAGGCTATGGTTTGGGGTTAGCAGAGCCATGGTCTCTGGCAAAATTCTCATAAGTCTCATACTCAACTGTGACTCACACATGACACCGTGTCCACATTGCCTGGTCTCCTACTTACATTGTCTTTGCTGATATTAGTGTCACTTGGGGAGCTTTTAAAAAATACTAGTACTTAGGCCCTACCCCCAGACACCGATTTACTTACTGTGGGTTGGGCTGGGACCTGTTCATTTGTTTGAGATGATGCTGCCTCCAGGAGAAGTTAAGGGAGAAGGGAGGGAGTAATGATTTGCAATGATTGAAAGACGATAGACAACATCTCTTGACTGACAAAGAACCCAGAGACTGTTCAACTCCTTACTCCTACACCTCAGTGCAGGTCAGATTAGCCAAAGGAAACTGTCCTAAAATCTAGATTGCAAAGCCCCATTCTCCAGTGAATGAGTGATTATGTAAGACGGATTCTCTGGAAGTTGTATTTTTAAAACTCTCTTCACGTGTTTCTCATATAGGCACACCTGCAGTGGATCTGTAATTCTGAGGACCAGGTCCTTGACTGTGATCATTCTAGGCCAGTGGTTCTTAAACTTGAAATTGCAGCAGAATTATCTGGAAGGCTTGTTAAAAGACAGCATGCTGGGCCCTGTCCTAGGGGTCTCTGATTTGGCAGGTCTAAGTTGGGGCCTGAGATTTTGCATTTCTAGTAAATACCCTGGTGATGCTGGTGCTGCTGATCCAGGAACCACATTTTGAGAAACAAACCCTTAAGAGATTAGAGCTTATTCTTTCATGGAATGCTGATTGAAAAAGGCTTCTAAAGTCTAATCCAAGAGAGTGGTCCTGGAGGAAGCAATGAGAGAGAGCTACTTCAGAAGAGGAGAAGCAAAATCAGTGAAAAGGAAAATGACTCATGCGTGTTAAAAATGCAATTCTACTGCACAATGTGAGACATTACTGAACCCACAGTCTTCTGATCTGGTACATCGTAAATTGACCTAACATGATTGGTGTTGCTAACAGTTGGCACACACAGTTGGAGATGAGTCCTAGTGTGTGATCCTACATCTTTCTAAGAGACAACCAACATTTTTGGGCATTCTTCATACTATATCTTTCCAAACGTCTATCAAGAGTTTCTCTTACTATCTGAATTGACATTTATTAAATATTACCCTAAATCATTAAATTATAAATATAAATTATCATAAATCATGCATTAATTATCTGTCAAAATATTTTGAATATGGATTATGCACTGTGCTGAGCACTGAGAAAACAAACACGAAAATGAGAGATTTGGTTTTTAAGGATATATCATCTATATAAATACACACCTAGGCAGTATCCATATTTATATACCAGTAAAATGAAGTATAAATTAAGGAGTGGTCAATACTCTAGAGAGCCATGAGTTGTGGGTGAAGGTCAGAGAAGCTTTCCTATACTTGAGCACTTAAAGGTGTATAAGTTGATATGGCAGATGAGGGGAATAGTCCCAGAAGAGGTGGCAGCAGAAACAAAGTCACAGAATGAAGAGAAACCCATGGTCAAACGTCAAAGACTGATAAGGATCTATGAAAAAGAAGATGAGGAAGAGGTAAGCAGAGGCCACGTCTTGGAGGTTCTCATGGGCCGTGCTACGATGATAGGCAGATACTAAAGGATCGTTTTCAGGGAATTATATTAGTGGGGCTTAACTCTAATGTTTGAATCACTTGGGGAGCTGTAAGACAATACCAACACCTAGGCCCACTCCAAATTAGTGGAATTGGAATCTCTAGAGGGAGACCCTGGTCATCCATATTTTTTTTTAAGTTTTCCTCATGATTCTAATATTCAGCAATGGGTGAGAACAAATTATAGCATCTTATTTACTCATAGTCAAGATTGTTTGGCATCCGAGTTCAAGGATGGACTGGAACGGACTAACTGAAAGCAGGGAGAGCAATTAGCAGGTTTTTGCCAGAGTCCTGGAAAGGTGGTATGTACTGAACTTGGTAGTTTCAGCGGAAATGGAGAAGAATGAACTATAAGAAGAATGTCAAAGAGGTAAGGTTTACAGAATGAGACTTCTGATTGAAAGTGTTGGACAGGGATTTGGAGGAGACCAACAGAATCCCCAAGAGCCTGCCTTGGCCATACCTCATTTAGCTTTTCCTTCATTTCAATTCCATAGTGTTTCCCTGGACAAGTTCTACGAACCAGATACAAATTGAGCAAGACATCGCCTTCCCGTATTCCAGACCTGGTCACCTCCCCAGAGCAATCATCTTAATACCACAGTCCCGAGCAACATGCCATAGAATTTTCCTTCCACTTTAAAACCAGTTATATTTTTTATGGCAAATAACCCAGCACTTTTGGCAAAGAGAGCATTTACATAAAAGTGAAGCTGCTATGGTGATTTTTCCCCTTTCTATTTTAAAGTACATCCACATCTGGAAAAAAATGGCAGGTAAAGTCCTTACTGAAATTTAATGCATGGTTTAATAACTCCATTTGTCAAAATGTCAGCTGCCAAACACCCAGCATAGACCAACATTGTTTCTAGAGAGTGGGGAGCGTGCCAACTCAGAAGACGATGTCTCTAAAGGGAGCTCTAAGTATCCAAGAGTGAGCAAATTTCTTCTGTTCTGTAAATTGACGTCTGCCAAGGTAAAGGCATAGGAAAAAACAGGACGGGCCTGCATCAGCTTGCAATTGTGACTTTGATATTGCAAAAATGTGCTGTGATTTTCCCACTTTCATGGATGATGTTTTTAATGATTTTTTTTTTCAGAAGCAATGAGTTTGGGTGGACACACAGGTTTAATTCTGATATTGCAGTAACACTGTCAACTTTCACCCTCACAACAAACCTATGAGGTAGACACAGAAGGGATTGTTACCTTTTGGAACGATGAAAAATCTTTGGCTTATCCAGCATCACAAAGCTGGGAAGCCAAGAACACAGTTTTCAGATTCCAAGTCCTAAAAACTTTTGTTCATCTGCCCCTTCACCTCCACAATTAGAGTCATCGGTAGCCTGTCTTAGCCTGTTCAGGTGGCTATAACATAATACCATGAACTGGCTGGCTTATAAACAATAGACATGTGTTTCTCACAGTTCTGGAGGCTGGAAGTCCGGGATCAGTGTGCCCGCGTGATCACGTCGGGGTACTCTTGTGGGTGGCAAACTTCTCATCATATCCTCACATGGTGGAAAGGGCAGGGGAACTCTCTGGAGTCTCTTATAAGAGTTTTAATTTCATTTGCAAGGTCTCTGCCCTCATGATCTAATCACATCCCAAATGTACCATCTCCTAATACCATCATCTTGGGCATCAGGATTTCAATATACGAACTTTGGGGGACACAAATATTCAGACCATATTGTAGCCCATTGTGGGAAAAGTCTGGCTTTGAAATTAGAGAGATGAGTTTAAAACAGGACCCCTCCATCACTGGGACCTCGAGCTTCTTACCTCTCTGAGCCTCAGTTTCCTCACTTTTGAATTTGGATAAAGATACATATGTCACAGGGTACTTTTGGAGACACAATAAGATAACTGATGTCATACCACCCCTACCCCTCGTCCCTCCACACACACACTCATCACTTATGAAATTATGAGAGAGGAGGGATTTTGCTTTGGTTCCTTTTGACTCTGCCCTGTGTAGAAAGAACATCTTCAATGATAAGAGAAATGAATTTGTAAATGCTTATCAAATACCTGAAAACTGGTATGTGTTACTGACTTCCTCTTTTATATTTTTATCTTCTACATACTCAATTGTAGAAGTTTCTAAGGACCTGGTTTATAGTCTACTTTGTCTGACACACACAAAGTTCTCCAGCAGCCTCAACAGAAATCAGACACACGGGATGAATGCACATCCATGGGGGACAGCTGGTATCTGAGGTGGTACATAAATAATAAATTTAGCGTTTGAAAATCTTGCATGGGTCTCCTGATTTTATTAACCTAGACAACTTATAATAATTATGATAAACAGACATTGTCATTAAATATAGCAGCCATTTGATAAGATTAAGCATAATGCAACACATCTTCCTTTCCACCCAATTCAGTATAATAAATTACCCTTAGGCTTCTAAATGAAGCATTTTATAATTGAGCAAAACAGATCGATTTTTAGGGGTCCTTATTTATATGCAAAACAGACTTTTTGAGGATGGTAAACTTGATTAAAATCTCTCTAAGTGCAAATCACAAATAACTTCTCACAAGCCATAACTATCCTATTAATGTATAATTTATTGCATACAAGGATAGTAAAATTCTAATGTGCTTATGATCCAGATGGAAGAAAGAGTTAAATAGAGAAAATAACAAACCATATAAAATGAGGAGAAAATGGAATTGGAATTTGACAAATATTGCACAAGATAGTATCCCAGCTGGTACAGATGCTATAGAAAAACAGAAATTGGGACAGAATATCACAGTCAAATCAATCTCAGGAGAATTTAAAAAGAGGTAAGTTTCCATGGAAGTTGTAGACTTAGAGAGGAAAAAGTCCTAGCTCAGAAAAAGCATGAACAATGCATTAGATGTGGAAAACAAATTTGCAAAGGTGGCCTCTTTGAGTCTGGTTGTGCCTACTCAAAATCACAGCTCCCTTTTGGTCACTACCCAACAACTAAGAGATGATGTCCTAGGTGAGTGGACTTTTGCCCAACTGCATGTCATTTACAAAAAAAGGAAACGTGACTTTTAACCAAAGGATGCATGAATGACAGGACTAACCTAAATATCATTTAAAGGCAAGGTACAATTTATGTCAATCATGGCCTCTGCAAGTACCCCCATCAGGCCAATTCCACATGGCTCTCCTGGACCCCACTTTAGAAGTGAATCCAGAGGAGATGTTGCCCTGGGAAGAAAACTTAAAGATTCAAAGTCCCTAATTCATGGCGTCCGAGCAGCCTGTTCATGGGCATACATGTTATACTCACATAAAATTAGCTTTATTCCATACTCAGAAATAGGGGCTACTACTAACAACGGTACCCATTACTGAGTCAGAGCACATGATGCTACTTCGCCTCTAATGAAGGTAAGCATTTGAAAGGGGCCTCCAGATTCTCCCATTATTGTAGAAAGTTCTTCACATAATGGGATGGCTCCAAATGTTGATTTACCCTTGTCTAGCCTTAGAACTCTTGCATGTTTCTGAGTATAACATTTATCCATTCCTCAAAATTGCTTGTTTGTCACCAATATGTGTGATTTCCAGTCCTGTGTTCTAAGAGAATATTTTTAAGTTGTTTCAAGTAGTTTTAAATTATGAAATATTTCAGTTGTACACAAAGAAAGAAAAAATATATAAATAATAGCCACGGTTTATACAAATCCTTTTTATTTAAGATGTATTTACTGGGCATGTATGATGGAGGGACTCTGCCCTGGGGATGCAGTGATGAACAAGACGGACACAGCTCCACCCTTAAGAGAGACAATTAAACAAGATGGGCAATAAATGCTTATAAATGACATGACAGCCAAAACTCAGGATGACGGGACTGTGTGGTAGAGTGAAGAAAGTCTTCCTGGAGGGTGAAATAGGAGTTAGCCAAGCTAATATATTTTTCTTTCTTCCAGACTCAGTATAATAAATTACACTTAAATTGCAGAATGAGGCCTTTTATAACAGAGCAAAACACGTCAATTTAGAGTCCATATTCATAAGGAAAGCAGGATTTTTGAGGCTAGTAACACTGATTTAAGGCTATGGAGAATGCTCCAGGGGGTGGAATGAGGTGTGCGAGAGAAAGTACTGGAGAAAGTGCTCAGTGTTCAGACTGGACCAGGAACCCAAACACAGAGAGGGTGCAATAGAGGCACAGGTGACATCAGCCTGTTGCCTATTGGTTCTTTTCAAACGAAAATATCTCAAAAACGTCAGAACGTGATATTTTGATAAGATGTATCCATTTAAATATAACTATTAACCCAAAACACCCATTTTTCTGGCTAAGCAGGATTGTTACACTTGATGCTACTATTTTGATTGGATGCAATAGAGAAAAGGATGCTGATACTGCATGCCTTGGAATTGGTTCAGGTTTGGGCAGCTTTCTGCGAAGGGCAAGTTATGATGGTGTCAACAGGCAGATGTGGGAGGTAGAGAGAGAACTGGACCTGAAGTCAGCAGGCTTCGGTTCAAGTTCTTGGCCAATGTATTCTACGTGGTCTTGCACAGTTCCCACTATGGAAGCTCAGTTTCCTCATATGTAAGATGGACATAGAAAAGCATTCCTTATCACAGGATTTGTAGGAACACCAAATAAGACAAGAGCTGTAAAACACATCCATGCCCTAAAAGTAGTACAAAAGTTTTGGATCGTTGGATACAAGTCAGAGTTCCTGAAGGAGTAGGATTTTCCAAGCTAATTCACCGTCCTGTAAATTTGTACTATGGACAACCCCCCGTTGAGGCCATTCTGCAAAATACCTAACCAGCACTCCTCAAAATTGTCAAGGTGATCAAAAGCAAGGAAAGGGCTACAAACCGTCACAGCCAAGAGGAGCCTAAGGAAACATGATAACTGAATGTTACATGCTGCCCTGGATGGGATCCTGGAACAGAAAGAAGACATGAGATGAAAACTATGGAAAACTAAGTACGGACTTTAGTTAATAATAACGTATCAATGTTGGTTCATGCATTTTGGCAGATGTACCATAATATAAGATGTTAATAAAAGGGGAAATTGGTTGTGGAGTATATGAGAACTCTATAGATTCATGATTTTTCTATAAACCTAAAAACTGTTTTGAAGCAAAAGGTCTATTTTAAAAATTTTTAAAACAGCATTATGGAAAATTCCCATTCATTGGTTTAGCTAACCAATATGTGTTGGGTGGCTGCACGTGCCAACCACACTGTCCTAGGAGCTGGTGATAGAGTGATGGACAAAATAAAGTCCCAACCCTCAAAGAGGTTATACACCAGTGGGGGAAGGAAAATAAATACAATGTAAATATATTTAAAATTTTATCATGTGGTGCTAAATGCTATGAAAAAAAGAAACACAGCATAGAGTGATAACATAGGGGGAGACATTGACAAGGTAGTCAGGAGAGGCTTCCCGGAGGAGGGGACATTGAGCAGACTAGAACAAATGGGTGTGTGGAGAGGGCAGGTGACTGTGCAAATACCTGGGATGAGAGCATCCCATGCAGAGATAAGAGGAAGTGTGAGAGCTCTGAAACCAGAACAGGCTAGAGGACAACTAGGAACAGTAAGGAAGCCACTGTCACGGGAAAAAAGCCAGAGAGGATCAGAGTGTGAGCAGGTGAAGCCAGAGAGGTAGCCGGGCACCATACCGTGCAGGACCTTATAGTCCAAAATAACTACCTTCTATTTTATTCTGCGTATGCTGGGAAGACTTTCAGAGGATTTGTGCAGAAGAGAGAAATATTTCCATTTTCCAACATTTTCCAATGAAAAATGTCAATCATACCAAAAAGTTGAATAAATTTTACAGTGAATACACATGTACCCATCACTTAGATTCTACAGTTGTTTTGTTTTGGTTGTTTTAGCGCATATCTATATATCTATCTGTCTATTCATCCATCAATTTATCTTATTTTTTGATGCATTTCAAATTAAGTTTCAGACACCAGTATAATTCCTCTCAAATACTTCAGCATAATATCATTAACTGAAGTTCAGTATTTGTTTATAGTTCTTTATATTTGGCATAAAGTTTACATACATTGAAATGTACAAACCTTAAGTGTATTCATTCCACGAGTTTTGACAAATGCATACACCTGTGTGATCAAACTCCTTTGAAGATATAGAGTATGACATCACTCCAGAAAATTATCTCAAGCCTCTTCCCAGTCAATCCTCATCCACCTACCTTTATTTTTTTCTAGCTTTGTTGACATATAATTGACAAATAAAATTATAAGATATTTAAAGAATATGACATGATGCTTTGATATATATACATTGTGAAAGGATTCTCACATCAAGTTAACACATCACCTCACATTATTTCCCTCTTTTGTTGTTGTTGAGAACACTTAAGTTCTATTCTCTCAGTAAATTTCAATTATACAATATAGTATAGTTACCATGTTATATATTAGATCCTCAGGCCTTATTCTTATAACTGAAAAGTTCGTACCCTTTTACCAACTTCTCCCTATTTCCCCCACCCCTCAACCTCTGGCAACCACTTTTCTAGTATGCTTCTATCAGTTCAACTTTTTTTTTTTTCTTTTTAGATTCCACGTATAAGTGATACCAGGCAGTATTTGTTTTTCTCTGACTGGCTTATTTCACTTAGAATAATTCCTCCAATTCCATCCATGTTGTCACAAATGGAAAGATTTCCTTCTTTTTTAAGGCCGAATAATATTTCATTGCATGTGTAGGTGTGTGTGTGTGTGTATGTATGTGTACATATATATATATATATATATATATAATCACATTTTCTTGATCCATTCATCCATCAATGAACACTCAGGTTGTTTCCATACCTTGGCTATTGTGAATAATAATGCTGCTATGAACACAGGGGTGCATACATCTCTTCGAGACAATGATTTTGTTTCCTTTGGATATATTCCCAGAAGTAGGATTGCTGGATCATATGGTAGTTCTATTTTTAATTTCTTGAGTAACCTCCATTCTATTTTCCATAGTGGCTATGCCAGTTTACATTCCCACCAACAGTTCACAGGGATTCTCTTTTCTCTTCCTCCTCGCCAGCATTTCTTATCTCTTGTCTTTTTGATGATAGCCATCCTAACAGGTGTGAGGTGATATCTCAGTTTGGTTTTGATTTGCATTTCCCTGATGATTAGTGATGTTGAGCACCTTTTCATTTACCTGTTGGCCATCTCTTTGTTGTCTCTGGAAAAGTACCTATTGAGGTCCTTTGCCTATTTTGTAATTGGGTTATTTGTTTTTTTGCTATTGAGCTGTATGAGTTCCCACCCAATTTTAGAGGCAATCTGTGATACAGTAATTCCAATTCTAGGTATTTATCCAAGAGGAATGAAAACATACCCACAAAAAGATTTGTTCAAGAAAGTTTATAGTAGCTTCATTGATAATTCCCCAAACTGGAAACATCCCAGTTATCCATCAACAGGTAAATCAATAGAAAAAAAAGTGGTATATTCCTACAACGGAATGTTCACAGCATTAAAAAGCAACCAACTACTAAAGCACAGAATAATACAGATAAATCCCAAAGACATTTTACTCAGTAAAAGCAGTCAGGCACAAGAGAGTTCACATACTGTATAATTCCATTTAAATGAAGTTCATGAGCAGGAAAAGCTAACCTGCGGCAAAAATCAATCGGTCAGAATTCAACTCTGAAAGTACCCCTGCACCTGCTTTGGGCAGAAAAGACTGCATCCAGATGAATGAAAGCAAGACACAGCTTCCCGCTTTTGACCCAATTGCCTTGATTCTGAACTACAGTGCTCAATAACTGTATAATGAGTCAATGAAGAGCTAAATAAAATGACAGGAACTAAGGCATCCTTCTCTGAAGATTGTGCTCTCTGGGGTGAGCCTAGCCCTCCATCCTTAGGCAGAAATTCTCCAGTGTGAAACCCTTGAGGCAGCACTTCCATGTGCTCTGCCATCTTTTTTTCTTCTTCTTCTTCTTCTTCTTCTTCCTCTTCTCAAAGCTTTACCCAACACCTTTGTTCACTGACCTGAAACACGCATGCTAATTTCCAGGAAGTGCTTTTAAAGACTTCTTGTTCATTTCTGTCTCAAGCACTAACTAACTTAAAACAATTTGTATTTCACAGCATTTTTGGGCTCTCACGACACGCTGAGTCCTTAAGCTAGGTGTCAGCGTGACAGAAGGAAATCATACGTGATTACTCCTAGAGAAGGCCATATTGGGAGAGGCATAAAAATAATAATGTGATAAGGATGTAAGTGGAAGTAGGAACAGAGGCATCTAAACCAGACTGGGGTGGGAACATGGGGATAATCAGGTAAGACTTTCATGTATTTAGTCTGGGGACCAGCACAAAATGTATTCATTCATACTGGTTAAAAAAATATGTGATGTCGGGGCTGGCCCAGTGGCACAGTGGTTTAGTTTGCGCTTTGGCAGTCCAGGGTTCATGGGTTTGGATCCCAGGCTCCAGCCAACACACTGCTTGTCAGCCATGCCAACGTGGCGTCCCATATAAAGTAGAGGAAGATGGGCAATGGATGTTAGCCCAGGGCCAGTCTTCCTCAGCAAAAAGAGGAGGATTGGCAATGGATGTTAGCTCAGGGCTGGTCTTCCTCACAAAAATATATGTGTGTGTATGTGTATATATATATGTGATGTGTAAGAGTTAATAAGCAATCACGCAAGTCCCTTCTGTTACAGGTGGTATGGGAACTTAATTAGAATTATCCTTTGTGCGCCTACTATATCTAAGAGAAAGATTACATGCAAAGTTCAAGCTCAATTAGATCTTCCTTTGTTCTTTGGGTAGATGGAAGAGTTTTATTTAAAAAAAAAACTTCATTTTTGTAAACAAAAAATCACATATAACTTTACCACTCAACCATGTATAACCACTGTCAACATTTAATACACATATATACATTTTTATTTATGCATGTGATTATATTCTATAAGGTATTTGGGGACCTACTTTTTGCACATAATTAATATCACCTATAATTTCCCAAGTCAGTTAATATATGTCTACCTTGTCACTTAAATTGATTACACAATATCCCATGGCATGAATATAACGTGATTTGTACTATCAATCCCCTACTGGTGGACATTTAGGTTGTTTCCTGTTTGTCACTTTTATGACACAGACATCTTAATTTTGCCTGGAAATGAGGCTTAGCTAGATGATTGCCCCTGCATTACTTTCAGAATGCCATTTAAACAGTTTTCTCCTGTTCCCCTCTAATGGAAGGTTACAAATGGTTCTGCTTAATGAACGGAAAGGGTTTCTAAATGCTCAAGTGCTACCTAGCAGCTGATGCTTGCAGGACTTCAGTTCACCTATGCAGGGCTCATTAATCAAGGCACAGGACTCAACCAATGGAGAGCGTTTAGTTGGTGGGGGAAAAGACACCTGACTTTGAGTACAGGTAACCAGTTATTGTTAGCTTTGTGAACTTGGCTAAGTTATTTAGCCTTTCCAAAACTTTATTTCCACATCTACCAAAAGGAAATATTAATCCTTGGTTCTCATAGAGTTGCTGAGGGAATCATGAAATAAGGACTATGGGTGACAAACGCATTTCCCAGGGCCATCTATGTATTTATTTAAGGCGTTGACCAGATGTCTTGATATTCCTGAGGATATCTAATCCCTACTGAAACTTTTGGCAAAAGTTCAATTATTTAATAAACAAACACAAATCCCTCAAACTATATGACATAAATCTAATGCTAACAAGAGCTTTCATATAGATGTTAAGATTTTTCTAGGGAACTTCAGACTGCAAAGGCTATCACACACAAACAGGAAGTTTTCTGAGCCCCACTCATCTCCCAGTGTAGATTAGGCCAGGCACCCCATGAGGCAGGCTTATATCTAAGACGCGATGGAAGGGCCAGACCTTCACAAGCAGAGAGGAGGTCATTTGAGGCAGGGGAGTCTGAGCAAAAAGGCTATGCTATGGTGCACTTGAGACAGAACATTCATGTCACCCTTACTCTCTCCTTGGCATTTGTCATCGTGGTGATAAAACCACTTACACTTAATTGATGATCAAATTGGATCTCCTGAGCCAGCATGGCTGCCAGACAGAAACTGAGCCTCTTCTGTTTACCTCCTTAAACTCAGCACCTAGCGCAGAAGAATAAAGATCAAATGACCGAGTTTGGTGCCTGCTGCATGCACAGGACTGCAAAAAGTTCTCCTGGCTATTGACTCACTTTGTTTTTCTTAGATCTATCTTCACATATTGGCAAAATAGAGCTTCAGAGATTACAAAGAATATTTCAGACGTTATCTCATTGAATCCTCACTTTGTTTAATGTGTGTGTTATTGGATTCATTTCACACGCTACAATGTAAAGCCCAGCGTGCATGCAACAGCTGGGTCAGGCCTCTGGACTGTAGCCCGGCACTGCTGATCACCTTTCATACCACGGATGTGGGGGAGTTTGATGTGATGATCCTGGTGGGGAGGAAAATTAACTTCCCCTCCACCTTTCTAGGTTCTTGGCTGAGACCCCTTTCCCCTTGTAATGAAAGACAGGTTAGCAGTAGAAAAACAAACTATTTTAATTATGTACATACGTATGTACGGGAACGCCACAAAGATACGAGACTCAAGAGACGGCCTGATGATTGAGGTTCACTTAGCACCGGAGCTAAGGATACGGGTCTGAGACTTCAAAGCAGGGGAGGCAATTCACAAGAAGGTAATGAGAAGAAATGTTTGGTAAACAAAGGTTCCCCTCCCACACAGATGAGTGTCCCAGGTGAAAACGTTACCCCTGGTAATAGCTCTCTGTCTGGTACAGGCACCCTTTCTAATGTAAATTTCCCTTAAGAAAGGGTAACTTGTACTGTTTCTAGAACTTCTCTGTGTCTGCAGTTTCTCAAAATAATCTTTATGCCAAAAAGGCCCATCTTGGGGTGCACATTCTACCTTTCAATCTTCTGGAATCTAAATCCCGAGCCAAGCACTGCCCCAGGCACTGGGAATGAAGTAGCAGACTAGGCGTAGTTTCTACTTTCATGGAGGAAATGTCCCTTCTCACTGCCTCCCTAAATTAGGGACTGTCCTATCTAGGCCATGTTACCTAGTCTGTCCTTCCTCTCCTTCTTGGTGGACACCTAACTGAAAGAGAGCACAGGCCAGGGGTGCATGACATGGCCTGAAGATGAGCACATACACACGCACCAGGACAATCAACTCCTGCCTTAGAAAATCCTACCTAAGAAATGCAGGAAGCACGCGGTTGTCGGTCAGAGCTGACCCTGGAAGGCCAGGCTATGGACGGTGGGGTCAGAGAGGCCACAGGTGTGCACAGCAGCTGTGTGGGCAGGGAAGCATGAGAGCAAGGAATGCATGGGGAGGGGAGAGGGGAAGAGGCCAGGCAGAAGGAAGAGCCCCAAGGGAAGGTCGACACGCTCTAGCTCCCGAGTCCCCACGAGCAGATTTCACTCCACAATTAATTGTCCTGGAGGAGAGTCCCTACGCTTCCTGTCTCTATGCTGATTGTTCAGCTCTTACTGGGTCCCTTGACATGTGTACACTGACTTTAACTCCTCCACCCATTACATGAAATAATTTGCCTGAATTTCAGTTTCTTACAAGCAAAATAACCTGCTAAATTATCTACCCATGTGCCAATTGCAGCACTATTTGTAACATTGTTTGGAAACAACTTAAATGGCCATCGTTAGTGGACTGGTCATATAAACTCTAGTGTTTACTTTCTACTGAATACAATATAGCAGTAAAGGAAATCATGGCATTTTCCATGAAGTATCTACCATATTTTCTTTTACTGCTGTAGTGTATTGTATTCCAGAGGAATTATATGTATATGTATTAATATATAAATGCATGTTATATATGTATTAATATACAATATACAGATATTTAATTTTGTATATATTTTTATATAAATGAATACAATTTAATATGTATCATATTCCATAAGAATAGAAATATTACAATACATATCTCATATATGTGAATATATATATACATGTGTATATGTATGAGTATTGTTAAGTGAAACAAAAACAAAGATTTCATGTACACAAATAAAACTTTATATATATATTTATATAATGCACATAAATAGATTGAAAGGACACAGACTGAAAATAGAAGTTACCTCTTGGGAGAGGGTTAGAATTATAAAGAAAGGGTTAAAGGGGGTGACTTGTACTTGTATTTCTTTCTTTTTGTTTGTTTTTTTCTGTAATTAAAACTAATCCAAAAAATATCCTAAAAGAAAATCAAGCAGATGAACCACAAATTACCTATGTTTTGTTTTTTCCTCTTCCCATCCACACGGCTCAGCATGTAGTTAGTGAAGAAAGTCAGTTGGGGTGAGTTCTCACCTCAGTGCTCTAAAATAAGGGAATAAAAGAAGAATATTAAATTACTCTGAAGTCTGTGTCTGCTGAGACAATATATTTTTTTAATTTCAACAATATAGAGGTGGATAAAAATAAAACCTTAAGCATGAACGTTTGAGTTTTTTGTCAAAATAATGCCAATTGAAGGATGCTTTTCAAGCCATTTAGTCCAGTGACCCAGAAGGTGTTTATTTCATCTTTTAAGTATGAAAGTACTTTAAAAAATAGTCTCTTAATAACTCTCTTAAAAAATGAAGGTATTAAATCTATATTGTTGTATACTATGCATCCGTTATGAGAGTGTGTATACCAGAGTCCTCATATGGATGATAATATCAGCATATTTTAGTTAGCAAAGGAGAAATCCTCTGGGTCCAGAATGTGCCAATTTAACGAGCTGTTAAATTTAACAACTTAAAGATGTTTATTCTCGTATAACATCCTATATGCACATGGATGTCAGGCTTTTAAAAACTCATTCTACATACACGGAGGGGTGTTCAGAGATTCAAATAGTTGTGCTAAGAGGCTTCTGTGTTTATATTTTTAGTCGAGTTCTTAACTCATTTATTAAAATAAGCCTTCTAATGTAATTTTTTAAAATGATATTCCCGTGCACAATCAAGGAGATTCAAACCTGAGCCTTCCTATGCTTAGCAACATGGCTGATGGGATTCAGGAGAGGAGATATGAAATCTAGGGGTCAGGGCTGGGAAAATAGACCCACTCCTTCCTAAGAATGGACTCCGGATAGAGCCATTGAGATGTCCAATGTCCAGCATCCAATATGCAAAGTTCAGGAAAATGTAGCACAGATGCACAATGTGGAAGAAGGGTCTCATCAATAAGGACATTACAGATATCCCGGACCACTCCTGAAGTCAGTTGGGAAACACAGAGTTCTGACTGAGTCGTACAAGAACAGGGTCCAGACTAGGGCCAGGGAGCTAACAGGACGTAGGTGAAGCGTCCAGGTCCAACAGCAGAGGACAGGACCTGTTAATGGAATGGGGAGGACTCAGTTGGTGATCCAAGGGCTGTCTTGACTGGGCCAATATAGTGGAGAGTAGAGTCCATATCTCGGGGAGCTACAACAATGTTCTAGGCTTACCGTTATCCAGCCTATCTCAGGTCCATGGGGGAAAAAATCAAGGAAATAAAAAAATGCTCATACCAAAGACCACACACTGATGGGAGAGAAGTTGCCCATGTATTTCCTGCCCTGATCAGTAATATTTTAAAAACTGGTATGGGGAGGGGCTTAGCACTTGCTGGTGGGCCCCAAAGTGGCCACTCAATGGAAAAACTGACTACCGGTTTGGGGGATGCATCTAATATTTCTAGTGTAGATGTAATATTTGCTATTGCCTTAGTAATTTTAATATTCACTGAGAAGGCCCATAGCCTAGTTGGTAATAAAAATAAAAATCAATCCAATGCAGCATCATTGCAGTGGTCCCACTCCTCTCCCACGTCTGAGTCCTCCCCAACTTGCAAGATCGTAATCAGCATTTTGCAGAGACTCAAAAGCACTAGCTGCCATAACTTCCTAATGTTAAAAGACGAATAACTGAAGTCCAGAGCAGTTAAGTGACATGATCTGGGCCACACAGGTACACTTCCTTGCACTCCACATTATCACCTTTCTGTGGAATTTCTTCTGTCTACCTCCTTCCTCATTCCGTTTATGTTTGCACAACGTGGGTAGGCTCAGCTCACTGTTGACACCTAATTATTTTTCTAAGGGAGAAAAATGATCTTCCAAAACAGTGAATCCACTTACAGAAGCCCCATCAAAGCGATCTGCCTCCGGTGTGACTTTTGCAAAAGCTGCCACACTGTATCAGGTCACCAGAGAAATCCAGCTTAATTCCCCTTGTGGAGATAGGCACACCCTCAGCCAAATGTCCAGCCCTTGTGTCTTGATTTTAAGATGCACTTAGCAGCAAGCCCCTCACTGACCTACATGTTTTCATAACTAATGACTCGTCTGCATTTGAGATCACTCTTTTTGAGTCACCTCTCTGTATGCACTGAATATTCTTTTGCAGCTTCCTAGATACCTAATGAACCTGCTTGGGGACCAGGTGAAATATATTTTTGGAACACAATCACCCTGCACTTTGCAGGTCATGAATTTCTTTATTATTTGCCATGGCAAGCGTTTCTGCCCAAAAAGTTATTACCTATTCAATCTTGGCTCCAACCTGCAAGCAGATCCGTCTGAGGAGCCAATTTATTACTGATGTAACAGCAGCAGGGAAGATGAGTTTGCTTGTTTAAAGAGATGAGCGGCATCGACCACGCTGTCAATTTCCACATGCAGAAATCCTGTACACGGGATTTTTTGTAGTGATTAAAAAATCACGCGTAGCAATGTTTCTGTCCTTCATCGTGCATTTGCTGGGATTGCACATCCGTCACAGCTTATTCTTCTCTAAATGGGCTTGTCTTTCAGAAATTGGTAGCTTGGTAAGGTTTTTGCCAGGTGTCAAGTTGCAAGACGAGAAAGGTCATGACGCCATCTGCATTTGACTCTATGTTTTGCCATGAATGGCTCATATGATGCCCTTTGCATGTAATATAGCCTCCCTGGTTATCAGTTTCATGTCATCAATCCATTCACTCCCTGATTTGATTGCATTAGCCATATCCCCAGGCTCCCCAAACTGGTAAGAGTATAGGGTACACAAGAACACTGTGGAATATAGATCACTATAACATCGACAAAAAATTACACACATACACACAGACACACATGATTAAGCACACAACTTACTGAGTAATTCAGACCTGGATTCTAATCCTGCTTTCTGCTCACTTGCTGAAAGAGCTTGGGTAAATCAATTACCTTCCCTGAATCTGCTTTTTGCTTAATCTATAAAAGGGAATAATAAAACCCACCTCATAGCAATGTTTTAATAATTAAATAAGATAGCACATATAAATTAGCACAAGTTCTGGCACTTAAGTTACTAGTAGTTATAATATTAAATTATTATTAAGTACAACAATATTAATAATAAATATTTAAAATGACTTCCTTTGAAAATAGATGATCTAATACTGGACAAGAGGAGGGCGCAGACATGCATGCAATTAACCATAAAGCCAGTCAGTAAAAGAGAACATCTCAGTAGAAGGGGAAGAAAGTGTACTCTGCTGGTGACCCCTGGCTGAGGAGATCAAAGGAGATGACATGAAGAAGTATAAATTAAGGCAGACTTTGAAGGATGGAGTATTCAGGGCTCTTGGACTTGCAAGTGAGAGAAACTGAACTCCAATTAAGAAGGGAATATATTAGCTAACAGAACCGGGAAATCTGGGCTGGCTTCAGGCACAATTGGATCCAGGTGCTCAAGTGAAGTTTTAAGGGCTCTGACATCTTTGTTTCTGAGCTCTACATCCCTCTGTGCATCAGGAAAACCATGGCATACTCAAGCCTAAAACTTTATGACTCAATATCCAAAAGAAAAGAGAGCCTATCTCTAGTAGAATTCATATAGTAAATCTTAGAGAAGACTTTGGCCCTGCTTGGGTCAAGTGTCCTTCCTGGACCAATTGCTATGTCCAGGAAAGACAGAGTACTTTGGACAGGCTAGGTCATTTTCCTAGATCGATGGGAGGAGTTGGGTGCTATGATTCACAGCCTCACCAGGACCACCTTGAATGACCGCAAAACGGTTTCTCAAAGAAAAGTGGGTTTCTTGGAAGAAGAAAAAGAAGGAGGAGGAGGAGAAGAAGCACATAAGACTAGATATGCTAAATGATAGATCTCTATTGTAATTACAAATAAAGCTATCAAGGAAGGAAAACTTTGCATGGAGAGCACAGCCATGCATTATAATATAATATATATTATATAAATAATATATATTTATTGTATATTCTACTAAACTAGACATTCTCACATACCTTCCCTCATTTGATCAAACAATGCTTACTTCAGAAACCAGCCTTAGTATATACTTAATTTTGTATATACTTTAATTTTGTTCAATGAGTGAATAAACAAGAGGTAAATGGCTGAAGGAATATATATACACACTTTTCACCTTACAACTGTGTTATTCCCAATTTACAGATAATGAAACCAACTTGGAGACAGTTAGGGGCTTGCTGGAGGCTAACCAGCCAAGAGTTGAGAGAGTTTGGTTTTTATCTCAATCAGCCCTGACTCCAGGTTGAGTTTTCTTGCCACCCTCTCCAACTTTCTCTTCTTCAAACTGTTGCTTTTCCCAGGCTGACTCACAGACACGTGAACCCTGGAGTCTCATTGGCCAAATTTTATTCCCAACATATTTCTGTCGTTCTTCAGCCTTTTACTCAAGGCTTTGAACTAAATTCCATTTGTATCCCAGTAATTCACAGATTTCTAGACTCTTTAGAGTTGGAGGGGACCTTGGAAGCCATCTAATCCAAAGGACATTGTACAGTAAACTGCAGTTAAGTGACATTCCCATCAGAGAACGAAGCACAGAGGCCAGATCCTCACTTTGTCTTCTGGTGGTGACTGAGTTACTGCTCCATTTGAGTCATTTCTCCTAACGAAGAAACAGGAAGCCCCTCCCTAGCGCAAATACAGGAACACTTTCTCCCGGGTACCGGGAAGCTGCCGCCCACCAGGATCCAACATATGGAACACCCACATTTTAAAATAACAAGATGGAAGACGGCTGTATTGCTTCCACCGCCCCCACTGAGCCACCTCTTCACATGCCTAAATCCCCTTATCATTTGATAAAGACAGCCACCTGTTTGGCTTCACGAAGTAAGCCAGCTGGGCTGAAGTGGAAGCGGGGGCGTGTGTGGACAGGGAACCGCTGTGTGTGGTCGCTCCCACCCCGCTTTCAGATTATGCTGATGACAGAGGCAACCTGCTTCTTCTCCCGACCCGTCTGCAACTCAGCTTTGAGGAAATCACATTTTTGCTGCTGGCTGCGAATGGCATAATTCCACATCTCCAGCTTCAAATGGAGTTTAGGGGTAACGTTGTGTTCTCTGTTAGAGGCAGTGTTTACCCAAGCATTGTAGGCCCCTCCCCTTCTATCAAAAACTCCTGGGTGCTTGTTAGACATTCAGACTCCAGAACCCCTGCCAATTGACTAAAATACAATCTTTGACCATCCTAAAATATTTTAGAACTCCCTGAGATGTTTTTATAAAAACTAAAGTGTGGGAACCTCAGCCTCCTTCGCCTACAATTTCTTCATTCTGATTGAGTCCTCTCACAGAGCAAAAGAGGTGGGAAGAAACATCTTGGGAAGCAGCATGAGAGTAAGAGGTGTGTCCAGGAGAAAGTGGGTATGAAACAGGCAGCTTCCATCCACTCCCGGTCCAAGCCTGGGCCCGGAGGAGAAGTTATAAGTCAATTGTGGGCCAGCCTTGTTCATTAGGGTAGGAGACTGTGCAGGGATTAAGGACCAAGGCTCTGCTTAGCTGTAACGGGCATTCACCTGGAATGCATTTTGCACCATATATTGATCTAGGGTAATGTTTTTCAATTTGCAGGTCAAGATCCATTGATGGGCATGAAATCAGTCTAGTGGATCACAGCCATCTTAAAATAAACATATCATAATAGAATATTTTATTTTCAGTGTTTATTTGCAACACCTATCACATTTTGAATGAAAATGCATTGTGCATTGTAAGAATAAGGATTGTTTTCTGAAACTTCTATTTTAGGGGTAGGTGTGTGTGGATGTGTCCCGGGTTGAGATGTTCAAGATATTTCTTACTGTGGGCTGTACTCAAAAAAGTTTGAGGATCATTAAACTAGGAACCCAGAGTGCCAGAGAATTTGCTAGAAGTTTACATGCAATAACTTATTAGTCCCATTTTACAGGTAGGAAAACTGAGGCTGAGATATAGTAGTAAAGTCAGGATTCAGAAGTATTTGAACCACAGAGCCCAAGTGGCTAAAAAGAGAGGACAAGGGAGTGGCCAGTCCAGTGGCGCAGTGGTTAAGTTCGTGCTTGGCAGCCCGGGGTTCGCAGGTTCGGATCCCGGTCGCCAGCCAACGCACTGCTTGTCAGCCATGCTGTGGCAGCGTCCCATATAAAGTAGAGGAAGATGGGCACAGATGTTAGCCCAGGGCCAGTCTTCCTCAGCAAAAAGAGGAGGATTGGCAATGGATGTTAGCTCAGAGCTGGTCTTCCTCACCAAAAGAAAAAAAAAAAGAGAGGACAAGGGAGAAAATATTGTCTCATTGTCATAGGTCCACCTAGGTCTTTGTTAGCCAATTCACTGTATCATTTAAATAACTTGACCCTCTAACCTTGTACTCCTCATCCTGGCCTTTACCCCACAGTGTCCTAAATATATCATTGCTAGGCAGCCCTACACTGTAAAAGATCTGCACGTCAATTGCTATGCGGTGTTGTGCTTTTAATGCTATTTGATGGGAACTTGTGAGGAGCTGATAGAGTCTTGTTTGTTTAGCTTTTACTGAAGGTCAGAACCAAGATTCACTGCCCTCACTGGGGAACTGGCATTAATATTCAGATCCTCTCTGCGATATCAAAGGCTCCTTGTTAAGGGCTCTTCCACCGGCTGTCAATGGCAGCTTTGTTTACTGCCTTAAGAATCTCTTCAAGAAATTAACCGATACCTACTTAACACATAAGACTGGATTGGTGGCAAGTGACAGAAAACTAGACTCAGACTCATTTCAGCAAAGAGAAGAACTCTATTTTTTCAAGTCAATTAAGCATGAGGGGAGAGCTGGCTAGATTTGAGTTTGGATCTGACTGGACACAAATGATATAATCAGGATGGGGTTTCTCTCCCCCGTTTTTCAGCTCTGCTTCTCCTGTGTTGAATCCACTCTAGGAGATGATCTTCCCTCATGGCTACAAGAGGATTACTGTCACATCCCCCATTAAGGCATGAGAATCTCTGATTCTCTCTGGGTATCATTGACTTTGGTTGCATGACCTGCCCATTCCTGAACCAATCACATAATCACTGTGACTATGCAATGTGATATGCTGGTTGATGGACCCCAATAAAGACATCAGAGTGAACCAAGGGTGGATTCTCACACTCACCCCAAAGAAATGCTAGGAAGGAGTTACCAAGCTAAATGGACCTGAGGTGTCAGAAGTTCAAGCCTGTGCTAGGAACTCTTGAATAGGAACCACTGCCCTTGAAGAGCTTACATTCATGGGGTCAATCCTTCAGGGGTTACTGTGTGTGTGTGTGTGTGTGTGTGTGTGTGTATGTGTACATGTTCTATGTGCAGGTTCAGGTGCTGAGCACCATGAGAGATCTCTGGAGAAATGGCAAGCATTCTTCATAAGGGAACTTACAGTCTAACATCAAAGAAAACTGTGCATATATCATTAGTAATTTAAATTTAATGAGAAAAAATGATAAAATACCATTCATTCTTCTATCTGGGGGCAATTGTGAAAGGAAGAATTTATGAAGTTCAAGCCAAGCCTTTCAGCACAGCTAGAATTTGGATGTTATGGGAAGACACGTCTACATGAACTGAACAAGTATGGTGAGTGGAGTGGAGAGCAGGAGGCTGTGACCCTTGGTAACTGCAGGAGGACAGTGTGAGGGAGGAGGGAGACCTGGTAAGGGAGGGGCCGGAGTACCGAATGCCAGGCCTTGGTGTTTAGGTTTGGGAATCATTGAGGAATAAGTCAAGCTTTGCAAGAGGAGCCATAACAGCTCTGTATTACAGAAGTCACTCTGACAGTAGTGACAATGATGGTCTTGAGGGGAGGACATGGGGGGTATTAATCCAGATTAGAGATTATGGGAGCATAAATTTAACAGATGTGGCAGACGTGAAAAGGGGAAATCATTACAAATATGACATCAGACACAGAGAAGAAGAGAAGACAGGACCTAGCATTTCCTTAGACATGGGCAACACTGGCAAAGTGGGGTGAAAGTTCGGTTCAACCTCCATTTTTTATGATTGCAAAAAGCATGGTCCTCTCAGTGGTATCTCTCTAGAGGAGGACGTTTGGGAGTGCCCATCTCGTCTTTGTTTATATCCAGTTATCCTGCTTTGCTGGAGATTGATTTTTGGTCATGGGGAAAGGCAAGAAGGAATTTCCAGGCACCATGAAAGCACTGTTACATATGCCAGCTGATACTTTGTATTGGAAGGTTCATGAAATTTGGAGTTAGTCAGACCTGAGTTCAATCCCATTTCTTCTGGTCCAGTTGTCTAACATCAGTTTCCTTCCTTGAAAATGAAACCCACATCCTAGGATTATTGTGAAGTTTGAATGAGAAACGCATAAGCAACTCCCACTCAATAAATATTAGCTCAGTATTATTTAATTCTTAGAGCAATACCAAAATGAGGCATTGACAATATTTTCATTTTGTATTATATAAAGAGACCAGTGAGAGAGAATGAGAATAGAAAGAATGAAACTCATTCAAATTCTTTGCAGTTAGCACGTGGCACTACTAGGGTTCAAACCCACATGGATTGGAGTGAAAGGTCTGAGCTCTTTCTGTTGCTCTTGGAGTATTGGCTTCTTAAATTTTATAGTCAACCATTTTACAAATGACTAAATTGCCACTTAAAAATTAATATGTTGTCTCAGCGTTATGGTCAATGAATTACGTTTTCTCTATATCGTATAGACCATTCGTGGATTTTTAACATGACATGAGCATTAGCAACATCCCTTGATTACCTTGGTGGACATATTTTTGGAATAACAACTCTTTCAGTAGATGTCGATTAACATCTTTGTTACACAGATGTTCCAGGATTGAAAAAGAAATATACTGATTAATATCTCCCTCAAATCCTGGGATAAAGATGAAAGTATTATATTATCCACTTGCTGGCCAGCACAATAAATTAGATTAAAGAAGGAATGAGAAGCCATCCCTCCAGGCTTAATAAAATATGGGTTTAGTGGAGGAAGCTGGTTAAGCATTGAGCCTCCTCATAGGGACATCTGTTACCAAACAATGTTTTTGTTTTGTTTATCTTCTTTCTATTATTATTAACCTTGACGTTGATCCAATATTCTTGCTGCTGCCTTTGGGTTCGAAAGATGTAAACAACCAACATAAAATAGATGTAATCCAAATGGCTAAACTATGAGAAAAGAGAGAGGAGAGTAAGCTGGGCCAACTGATGGACAGAGTATAAAAAAATTGCAATCTGTTAGTACTATGGCGGGGAGCATGAAGAAAACAACTATAACCCAGGGTGGAGGGGGCACTGGTAGCACAGAGTACAGCTACTCTCCTATGAGATAAGGGGTTTGGGGGGCTTCCTGCTTGCATCATGCTTATAAATGGCTGAAATTTTTCTCTGCAAAGAGAGTTCATAACCACGACTATAACTCCATTAGGACTTGAAAGACATTTATGGGTATTGATGTTAAAAATGCAATCTTTTATCTTGCTACAAATATGTATAATAAATTCAGTTCAAAGCATCTCCTACATATTTC
This sequence comes from Tapirus indicus, assembly GCA_031878705.1. Classification (NCBI taxonomy): domain Eukaryota; kingdom Metazoa; phylum Chordata; class Mammalia; order Perissodactyla; family Tapiridae; genus Tapirus; species Tapirus indicus. The sequence goes on along the minus strand of CM062927.1, from coordinate 20,925,575 downwards.
CCCCCAAATCCTAACTTTCTTGTTTAAAGGCCTGATATATTCTATTACTAGATAAAAGTGAATCAAAGATCTTTTTTTGATGGTCCATAGAGCCCCGAATAGTCTGGCCTTAGCACAGTTTTTCTACCTAAAGTTGCCCCACTTTCCTGCTCATTTACTCCCCCCCAGCTATACTGACATCCTTTCAATTCCTTTCATTGCAGGGCCTTTGCACATGCTGTTCCCTATGTCTGAATATTCCTTTCCTCCAGGTTGCCTGGCTTTCTCCCCATCCAGCTACTGATTGAGAGACATCTTCCTTAACTTTCTTCTCTAACTCACCACCTTTCTCCCAAACCAGTGATAATTATTCTCCATCACACAACCCTCTGCACCTCCTCCATATAATTATTGCTAGGTATGCTTAACTAATCTGTTTACTTTTTGAACTGGCTAAAACTAATTGAACACTTACTATGTGTTAGCAATTTCTGTGTACTTACCGTTATTAAAGGCTTTGATCTTCATTACACCAACGTGAAGTCAGTGGCATAATCAGCCCTCTTTACCTAGGCTGAGAAACTGAGATTTGCTGAAGTTGATCTCTTTACCATTGCCTCAAAACTAAGTGGAGGGGCCAGGATTTGAACCCAGGAAGCCTTGATCCAGAGTTTGTGCCCTTAATTGCCATTCTACGTGCCTCCCAGCCCTGTATATTATTTATCTCTCACAATTGAAAATAAAAACTTCAGGGGCCGCCCAGTGGTGTAGCAATTTAGTCTGCGCTTGGCAGCCCTGGGTTCGCGAGGTCGGATCCCGGGCGCCCGCCGACGCACCGCCTGTCAGCCACGCTGTGGCGGCGTCCCATATAAAGTAGAGGAAGATGGGCACGGATGTTAGCCCAGGGCCAGTCTTCCTCAGCAAAAAGAGGAGGATTGGCGACGGATGTTAGCTCAGGGCTGGTCTTCCTCACACACACACACAAAATAAAAAAATTAAAAAGAAAATAAAAATTTCAGGGATTATTGTACTTGCATGCATTATTTCATTGTATCCTTATTTAATACATGAACACACACAGTGATTCATAAACTTGGCTTTTCCCGATAGCTAACATGTATCTACTAACATATAAATATATATATACACACACATACACACACATATACATACATATATACATATAACTAAATATATATTTGTATATAAAACATATAATTATATATCAGGCACAGTTCTGTTCACATTAATATTCATAATCCAGAACTCAAAGTCATGTTAAAAAGAAAAAGATCAGAATTCACTGAGGAGCTACAAATGACTATAAACCCATAAGGAAATGATCGGCCTTACTACTCATTAATGAAATAAGATACCATTTCTTACCTCACTAATTAGCAAGGATTAAAAAATAAATAATACCCACTTTTGGCAGGAGTACAGGAAAAGGACTTTGTCATACATTAGTGGTGGGAGGAAAAAAATGTTTACAGCCTCCGTGCAATTCAAATTTGGCAACATGTATCAAAGGATTGCAAGTTTGCCTTGGCCTTTGATCCAAAAAACTCCACTTTTAGTAAATTAACTTGAAAAAAAAGTGGAGAGCCAGACTAAGATTTGGGTTGAGGAATTTTCACTGTAGGACTGTGGGGGTGTATGTGTGTGTAAGCAAAAATAAAATGATGATAATGGAAATATCCAACTACAGTCGGTTAGTTGGCAAACATTTACCATGCTGCCAACTATGGTCCCTACTATGTGTGAGACCCTGAGTGAGGTGCTGGGGATGTGATGGAGAATGAGCAGATGGGCATGTGGTTCTTACCTGCTGGAGGGCAGCCCCTCATGGGACTGCTTAAGTACATACTGTTAAATCCACAGTGGCGAATGTTAATTAACTATGGCAATAACATTATAACGAGGATATCCGAAAGCCTGATTTTAGAGAATATTTAAACAATGACGATTAAAGACCTGTAAGAAGGAACGGTGGTAGAGTAAGACAGTAAATGAGCCTAATTTTGCATAAAGTGGATACCATGGGGTGCATATAGATACCTACACAATATGTACAGAAAGAAAACCATGGATAGAAAATCACCAGAATGTTAACAGTGACTATTACTAGGAAGTGGAATTAAGAGAATTTTTCTTTCCTTTTTTTCTCCTCTAAATTATCCACCATGAAGCATAAAAATATTTTATCGAGGGATATATTACTATTAATACCAAGAAATTCCAGTGTAAAAAGGGTGATTTATAACTTTCCATAGAACTTTCCCAAGACTGTGAAGTTTCTGGGTCTCTCTGTGGGGAAACAGGAGAAATCTATTTCCTCTTCTGTTTATAGGTGGGCAGCTCATCCCTCTGGACGTAGTAAACGCAGAACCTTTTCTTAAAACTGCCCCAGAGCCCTGCCTCCCAGACACAAGTAGGTCATCTCCCTCTCAACTCCCCAGCATCACCCCATTTCCTGCATCAAGGGGCGATATGAGTCAGTGTGTTCATTCCACTGCCCTGTTCACTGTGAGTTCCTGAAGGGCATGGAAGCATCCAACTCAGAGCTGGGACTCAGAGTTCAAAGAATTAGTTAATTATTAGCTCATTAGTTAATTAATAATTGAAGACATAAAAGACTCAAACCAAGGAAACTCTGGTGATTAATACAAAAATAGCACATCATTAAAAGGAAAGCAGCTCAGCACTATGGAGAAGTGTTTGCCCTCTTGGATCACTCATACCAGGGTCACAAGCCTGCTCTCGCCTCTTTTCTGCATGACCTCAGGCAGGTCTCTTATGCTCTTGGAGTCTTAACTCCCTCCTGTGCAAACTAACTGTGAAAGGGTGGTGAGGATTTTACAAGAAAGCAGGAGTTAAGTATCTCTCACCTAGTAGGAGTTTGAAGTACCCTAGTGGAATGTTATTTTCAATGTTCAATACTGGAATATTATCAGTTTCAATTCAGGGTATGGTTGACTGTCTTTTTTCACTGCCTGGGTCTTTGATTTTTAACTTCTAAGTTGACTCATTGGTACTCATTTGACAGTTTTCTTAAGTCTGTGTCTCTGAAAAGTTGGTGTTCTAGACAGACTTTTAAATTACAAAATAGCAAACTTGGTTTCAGAAAGAGAAATGTTTGTGTGTGTGCGTGTGTAATTTCATTTGTTCTTACTACAGTTTTTCTTGTCAAATAATATTCTGCTAGAACCAGGCTCCTTTGTCTATTGACAAGGAAATGGAGAGATAGGGACAGAAAAATAGAATTTACTTTTAATTACAAAATGGTGTTCCAGGCACTGTGCTAGGTACTTTACATACAGTCTTTGCATCCTTATAGCAATCCCACATGGAATGCATCATTCCCCCTCACTTTTGCGTAAGAGAAAATCCTGAAAGCTTGGACAGGGTCAGAGGCATCGCCAAGGTTCTGAATTAGTCAATCCCAAAAGCTGGATTCAAAATGAAGTCTCAGTCAAAAATCAGTGTTGAGAGAAGTGAAGTAAGCCGTGATCTATGTGTCCTAACTTCCAGTCTTTTGTTGGTCCTGAGCCTCCTGCCTTCACATAACATTCTAGCAGAGAAAAGAGTAACCTGTGACCCCACTCTCCACCCAGCTGCTAACAATCTTGTTTGGAGACATCGCTTCCACCTGTAACCCATTGTGAAGGCAGGTCATTAATGAGACACTAAGAACAAACAGAAATCGTGCTTCTTGCAGCTCTGCTATCAGCTGCCTAATTGGGATTACGGGTGGCTGTGATAAAATTTCTGCATGGTAAAATCCTGCGATTTCTTTTGAACTCGTAAACAATGGCCAAACAAAGCCTCAATGACTAAAGGGATAGGTCAAATTCACCTCCATGTTGCAAGTGTGTGAGCGGGGGTGGGAGGGCATATGTGTGTTGGGGGCAAAAGAGGCCGGTTGTTTACACAAATTAGGCTAATATGAAGGTCTACAGCTTCAAGTAGCATCTAGTCTTTGTTAATTCAGACCTAAAGTGAATTAAGTTCAAGCCTTCCACCCAGCGTCTTTGAAGAGCCATTCACAGTGTGTAAAGCTTGGTGATTTGTTTCCCTAAGTACCATCCTCATTCTGATTGTTGAGTCAGATGGATGGCCTTTGGAGCCCAGCGCAAGTGGCACAATTCCAGTTGAATGCCACTCTCTCCTCTTTGGTGAGAATGTTAAATGACAACAATGATAGTAACTAAAACAACAATGGCAGTGGCAGTGCATCCTCTTGACTAAATAGGTCTGAAAAAAACCTTGTATTAATTAGATCTCATATTATCCAACTACCCAATAAGGTAGCCAGAAATTACCTCATTTTGTAGCTGAGAGAAGAAATGCTCAGAGAGCGGGAGTAACTTACCCATAGTCAGAGAGCTAGTGCATGACAGACCCAGAATGTGGACAAAGTTGTTTTCTGTAACAAGTCTTTCACTATTACTTGAGATTTTTTAATCACATGCATTTATTAAGATTTTTAAAAATCATATATAGACAGAAACAGCATAAACTATTAAATGGGGAAACTAGAAGTCCTCAAAGGAAGAGAAAGCATTGAGCTTGGCCTAGACTGCCAAGGAGAATTTAAGTGATGGTGTGGGAAACGGTGGAAGGGATAGGAAGGTGAGAATGTTCCTGACACATTTAGAAGACCCTGTGTTGCTAGAGCCTATAATGTTGTTGATATTCCCCTCCCCAAACCACCTTTCCTGGTCTATTGTGTCACAATCATCTACCCAGTTGCTCAGACCATAGGAGTCATCCTTGATTCCTCTTTTTCCTTTCCAGGCCATATCTAAGCCATCACCACCCACCACTAACATCCTGGCTAACCCAGATCATTCCTGACCAACAAGACTGCACAGCTTCCTGATCAATCTTCCCGCCTCTGCCTTTGCCCCTTCACCTCACACACTGTCCTCCACGGGATTCCAAAGTGAGGTTCCTGACAGGTGTATCAGACAACTCCATTCTCCTACTTAAAGCCCCCCAATATACTTGATGGTATTATAAAGTATTTTTTCATTTTAGGTTTAATAATGACATTAATGTTATGCCTGAAAGGAGTTGTATTTAGAATATTTAAAATGGGACTATTTTGAGATGACACTTTATTATGTCTGGAATTTGCTTCAGGCTAATCTGGGGTGAAGAAAGTGGATGAGGATATGGATACATAAGATTGGCCTTGATTAGCCGGGTGATTAATACATTAAAAGGGGTAAATTATTCTATCTTACCAACTTAACTTTGAAATTGTCCACACAAAAAAGTGTTTTAAAAAAATCTCCTGAAGGATTGACATTGAAACGAGAATTAAATACAAATTTCCAACCATAACGTACAAAGTCGTGTGTGATCTGGCCTCGACCTGCTTCTCATGCCTCTTTATGCTCCTCTCTCCTTATTGTTCACTCTGCTCCAGATCCACTGACCTTACCAGCCTTTGAAAATGCCAAGCTCTCTCTGTCTCAAAGGGCTTTGAACTTGCTCATCCTTCTGCCTGAGATTTTCTTTCTCTTAACCTTGAGGTGGCTACTCCCTTTCAATATTAGGTCTCAACTCAATGCAACCACCATAGAAAGGCCTTTTCTGATCACTCCAGAAAAAGCATACAATACACCCCTTCACTCTCCACTCTGTTACCCTCTTTTATCTTCTATAGAATTCAAATCTACCTAAAAGTGTTTATCTGTTTGTCTACACATTCATTTTTTTAAAAATCTATCACATTACAATGTTCAAGGCAGGAACTCTGTTTTGTTCACTCAGATTATCCAGAATTATAAGACTTCCTGGTGTTTAGTAGTTGTTCAAAACGTACTTGGTTGAATATTTACAAATTACTTATAGTGATGCTCAAATTGAACACTGCCTGGGGATTTGTTTATTGTTGTCACAATGACTGGGCAATGCCACTGACATTTGGGACCCAAGAAGTCAAGGATACCAAAAGTCTTGCAATGCATGGGACAACTTCAGGAATTTCCTACCCCAAATTCCAATAATGCCCCCATCGAAAAGCCCTGGGCTGGAGACGGCAGTCGGGGTTGTGGTGACAGAGGAAGTTTGACACTGCAGGGAGTAGTATGGAATGAAGCAGTAGAGGAAAATCAGGTCTGGACCAGGACAGGCCTTCTTAACACCATCTTAAAAAATTTGAAATTTATTTTTAGAAGTTGTATTGGTTTTCCACTGGTGCCATAACAAATTACCGCAAACTTAGTGGCTTGGAACATCTAAATTTATTACCCCACAGTTCTGTAGGTCAGAAGTCCAGGTGGGCCCTGTTGGGTCCTCTGCTTAGAGTTTTGCCAGGCCAAAACAAGGTGTCACCTGGGCTGGGTTCTTACCTGGAGAATCTGGAGAATGATCTATTTCCAGATCAATTTCCGTTTAGGTTGTCAGTTGAATCCAATTCTTTGTTGTTCTAGACCTGTGGTCCCTGTTTTCTCAGTGCTGTCAGCTGAGGACTTGTCTTTGCTCCTTGATCATGCCTACATTCTTTCTCAGGCTTTCCAAGTGAACACTTCTAGCAACAGAGGGTCGAGTCCCTCTCATGCTTTGAATCACTCTGACTTCTTCTGGCACAACCCTCTAGCTCCAGCTGGAGAAAGCTCTTTGCTTTTAAAGACTTATGTGATTAGATTGGGCCCACTTGGATAATCCAGATTGCCCTCACTGTTTTAAAGTCCATAACCTTCATTACATCAGCCAAGTCCCTTGTGCTATTTAAGGTGACATATTCATAGGCTCCAGGGATCAGGGCCTGGACACCTTTGGTAAGCCATCCTGCCTTCCACAGGAGTCATTGAATGTTTTTAAAGAGGCAAATTAAATGACCTAAACCTGTTTAAATCAGGATTCCCTTCTCTGTGGCTATTTTTTAGCAATAGGCTTCCTTCTCCTCTAGGAACTATGGCAGTGAAGCCTGCAGGGACTCTGCTAGGAAAGCCATTAAAAGCCAGCAGCTGCATGTCAAGCCAAGTGGTGCTGTGCCCCTAGCTCCAAGCAGATAAAGCAGAGAGGAAGGGATTGTGCCTGCTTCCACGAATGGTGGGGCTCAGCTGCAACCCCATTTCTGGGAGAATTTATGAGTGGAGCACATGCCAGAGGGCACAGAGAGCTTCTCTCCCAGAAGCAGATGCTGCTGATCCCCACACAGAAGCCACCTCACTCTCCAGCAATCCCAGACACTGCCTGCCAGATGGCCACAGCTGAACCCACAGCTGAATACATGTCTGCTGTTGGCACCAAATACGCCTCTGTGGAACTGGTTAAGGACCCGAGGTGGTATGGCAGGGCATCAAATACATATGAGCAATAAAAATGCTTAGGATGTGCCAGGCACTGTGCTGAGCACTTTGCAGGCATTAAGTCAAACTACACAATATTCTCAGGTGGATGGTGTGATTCTTATGCCCATTCTATACAAAGGGAGACCAAGGCCTGGAGAGGTTGGGAAGCTTGCCAAAGACAATAGAACCAGTAACAAGCAGAGGTGGAATTTGAATGGAGGAAAATAGTATGTGATCACCATCTCCCGAATCTGCGATCTTAGACTGCACTAGCTAGATCTGATATCAAGAGCCCTTTAGCCTCTTCCCCACGCTCCACAGCACCCAACGTCACTTTGCACCAACTCAGACGTGCCCACATCTGAGCAGGTGCCTTCTGATGAACCATGCCCATTTACAGGTAAGTGGCCCAGAATATTTGCCTCCTGTAGAACGAACGGCACAGAAAGCTGAGGAGTGGAGAGTTGAAGCTGATGCTTCATGGAATGATGCCCACAGATTAAGAGATGTTCTGCTTCCTACCACTACAACAGACATTGGAGGCATTTCATAAATGATGATTGAATGAATGAATTGAATCAAACCGAAAGAGTAAAGACATCAGAGAGTTAAGATCTATTGTTGGGTTACCAAATCAGAAAGAGAGAAAGTCATGGTAAGCATATGGAATATAATCCAAGGGAAATGCGAGCTTATGTTTCGAGATTAAGTTAAGTCAGGTCCAAGGTACTATTAGGTGGAGCCACCTAGGCATGAAACGTGGCTGTAACTTGGATCATTCCTTCCACTTGCTCTCAGGTTGTGCACTGCAGATACCAGTGTTGCAATATGGAAGTACCGACCCTGGCCAGGGAGGTGAAAGGAACAGAATACTCAAGTCTTCCCTGGAAATCTAGTGACTACTATGGTGTGCACATTACAGAGACACATCTAACCAGGGTGTGTGACAGCTACTGCCAACAGAATAGAAATTTTAAGAAATCCACCATTTGTATGAATGGCCAAGGAATCTGGGCTCCTCCCTGTATATACTGGGCACTGAATTTATACCAACACTAACAAACGAAGGACACATGTATAAAATTTCTCACCAGAAAAATGGAGATAATGCACTATCTCCATAGCATCATGATAATTAAATAAAATACACTTAGAAATGTGCCTGACAAGAAGGAAGTATATATAAATGTGAATGAGTTAATAAAGCACTAGTATCTCCAGAGAAACACAGAAGGGATGCATTAAAAGTTGGTCGTCTTCTCTCCCTTTTCCTTGTCAAATTATCCCCTGTTCCAGTTGCGGTGTCTACTTTGTAAAACTTAGGGGCATAAAACAACCATTTATCATACTCGTAGATATGTGTTTCACAGACTACGGCAGGTCACAACTGGGATGGGTTGTTTCTGCTCAACAACAACCAGAACCTTGAAGGCTCAGGCTGGAATCATCTAAAGGCTTCGTCACTCACATATCTAGCTGATATGATATCTATATCATATATGATATCTAGTACTGTAGGATAGGTATATCACATATGATATCTAATATTATATCATAGGACTGGCTGTAGACTCAGACTTTAGATAAGACCATCTAAACAGTCAGTCAGAACATCTACTTATAGACTCTTCTGGGCTTCCTCACAATATGGTGGTTGGGTTCCACAGGCAAGCATCCTGAAAGGGAGACAGGTGAAAGCTGTACTCTGTTGGTCAGAGAAGTCCCTTCCCACTTAGAGTCAAGGGAAAGGAAAATAGTTTCCACCTCTTGATGGGGAGCCACAAGGCTCTGGAAGTACATACAGAACACCAAATATTGCTGTGGCCATTTTTGGAAAATATAATCTGCTATACCCTCTGACATCCAAATTCCCGTGGGTATCATCCACCTGATTTATTATAAAAAGAAGCTAGGAAAAGAACTTACATTACTTTACATTAACCTCATGTCAGTATTCTAGCACATCTAAATCTTGACAAAGTTATATTCTGAAATTCTAAAGAGAGTTTTAGTTAGAAATATGTCTTTATTGCTTCCCATTTCAATATCATATACATGTCAAATTTTAAAAATTGAAAACTAAAAGGATAGCTTTAGGGGCCGACCCGGTGGCATAGTGGTTAAGTTCATGTATTCAGCTTCGGCAGCCTGGGGTTCATTGGTTCATATCCTGGGCACAGACCTACTCATAGCTCATCAAGCCATGCTGAGGCAGTGTCTCATATAGAAGAACTAGTAGGACCTACAACTAGGATATGCAACTATGTACTGGGGCTTTGGAGAGAAAAAAGAAAAAGAAGAAGATTGGCAACAGATGTTAGTTCAGGGTCAATCTTCATCAAAAAATTAAAATTAAAATAAAAGGGTAGATCCTTATTAGTAAGTATAATAAGTCCTCAACGAATCAGGAAGGTTTTTGCATGATATGCATTCTCATTTTCCCATATGTTTGGATATTTACAGCTATATATTTCTTTCCAATTCAAACATAACATTTAGGGAAAATATATAGCTGAGCCTCTCTTTGGCCCAATTCCGTCATCAGTCAAATGGAGAAGAATAGGATACATAAGCAATTCACAAAGTGCTCTCATTGGCATGCTAATTATCATAACATGGAAAGGGTACGCTGATCAAATAACTTAAACGGGGGACCGACCCAGTGGCACCGCGGTTTAGTTCATGCTTGGCAGCCCGGGGTTCACAGGTTCTGATCCCGGGCGCCTGCCAACACACTGTCTGTCAGCCATGCCGTGGCGGCGTCCCATATAAAGTGGAGGAAGATGGGCACGGATGTTAGCCCAGGGCCAGTCTTCCTCAGCAAAAAGAGGAGGATTAGCAACGGATGTTAGTTCAGGGCTGGTCTTCCTCACACAAAAAAAATAAAGAAAGAAAGAATAATAATAATAATTTAAAAGGAGTGCAACAGGACTTTGGTTGTAAGATTTCTCAGAGCCTTTGATATTTTCTTCAAACCCTTTTTTGACTGTGGATTTTCTCTTGCAAGATCACCTTAAGGAGCTAGAGGTCCCTGGACTGTGCTTTAGAAATGCTGAGATGAGCCAATCATTCTTAATTTGTGTTTCTACAGAACACAGTGTTACAGAGAAGGGTAGTCTTTCCCCAAAAGGACAGAGAAGAAAAATGAAGAGAATTTACTCAATGTTACATGTCGGTCTCCTTATTTATTTCTAACCATTTTGGCATCTATTACATCTTCCTTTTCTAACATATATTTTGAGATGGCGTCTTCCCAGTCTTGCTTTTTAGTGACAACAATTGCCATTTATTGAGCCTAGTTTATGGGTCAGCTCGATGTCAAATACTTGGCATGAATTGCTTCATTTAACTCTCTTAGAGACCGACCCTACAAAGCCACAAATATCATTATCGCCATTTTCCAGATGATGAAACTGCAGCTCAGAAATGTTAAGGAACTTGTTCAAGGTCACAGGTAAGGGGCAGAGGCAGAATTTAAAACCAGGTCTTGAGAAGTCCAGTGAACTATGCTAGTATCCTGCAATCTTGCTTCTATCATACAGACAGCTCTTCCGTCATAACGGGTGAGTCTTCACATCCCACAGATTACTCATATTATTAGTGATTAATCCCATGCTCCAGGTCACCCTGCATGCCAATTCCTGACCCATTTCCAGCCTTCTCAGGTTGTGGACCTTTAAACTGGATGATGACGAAACTGATAATGTTTATGCTGCTGCTGCTGCTTTCTTTATTATTTTGTAGTTATTTATTTATTATTATTATTATTTTATCATTGGCCGTAGAACCTGACTTTTGACCTTGCTTTTCTAGCTTGAATTACGGCTTTCTTCCTCATTTAAAATTCAACCCCATTCTCTTGTTATGTGGCTTTTTGCAGGTCTGGGATAACACCTCATCTGATCCATCTCAGCCCCAGGATTATTTCCTCTCTGTGCTCATTCACCACCGTGGTGCCATTTTTGGGTCCACCTTAGCAAACGTGCACTGTCTTGGTTCAAAGTTCTCATGAGGTGACTGCATGGTGTTTCCACAAAGAGTTCCATCAAGATATACCACCATGAAAACAAGGCTGAGAGTTGGTGCCAAGTAATTGACTTAAGTATTTATTGAGGACCTACTGTGTGGTGAGTACTGTGCTGGGGATACATTGGCGAGTAAGAACAGAGCCGGTCTCTGTCCTCATGGAACTGGCAGTCTAGTAGGGGAGACCTATACCAGTGTCGTGCTCATGCAAGTGGGTTTATCAAAACAGAGACAGGTAGTCTGAAGTAAAGGAACAGGGGTCCATGAGCCTGTCAACCAAACAAGACTGATTTTCTTTACAGGGCCAGAGAAATCTTATTTGAGAGAGTGATCCTGTGGTTGAGATCTGAAGGTCAAGTAGGATGAATGAAGCCTAAGTATGAGCTATCCCAAAAGTGGAAAGGAGGAAGCATGTGCAAAGACCCAGGGGTGCACTGAAGCATGGACTTTGAGGAGTGGAAGCTGACCATTGTGGCTGGAGCACAGGAAATGTGGTCTGCCTCAAACCTCCCTTTGCACTTAGAGACTTGTAAGCTAAGAAAAGGATTTTATTGTAAGAGCAATGCAGTGCCCCTAAAGGTCCCAAGCAGGAAACTGAAATTAACTTACTTGCATTTTTTAGAAAATCATTTTGGCTGCAACCAAGAGAGAGAAATGGAGGGGCCAGGGTGGATTTAGGGAGACCAGTGAGGAGGTCATTACTGTAGTCCAATGGAAGGCTGTTAACAGCTGATCTCTACGGGCTTTTTCTCCTCTTATATCATATGATTTTATGTTTATCCAGCAGAAATTATAGACATGATTGGCCTGCATTTATCTGAAGCAAACACTAAGTTTTATTGAACTTTTAAACTGTTCCTCAGGAGAAATATCTGATTTGAAATTGGGCTGCCTACACTGTCAAATTGTACCTATAGGTAGGGCACACTTCATTGATTATGATTACTAAAGAAGGAGCCCAATCAACTTTTTAAAAAGTCAAACCATCTTGGGGATTGTGTGTGCATGGGGGGGGGGGGTGTATTCGAAATAATGAAATAGAAATATCCTTAAGGAGAGACGGACTAGAGGGGAGATAGACAGTTTTGGAGGCAGTGTTATCCACTCATTCACTGAATGAATATTCATTGAGAGTATTTATTGAGCACTTAACTGTGTGCTCAGCACTGTTCTAGCCTCTGGGATAAAGTGGAATGAAACAAACTAGAACTCTCTCTCAACTTAATTCTATTTGAAAGAATGCAGAGTTTTGGATACACACAGATCTGACTTTTGATTCCAGCCCCACAACTGTGTGACCTTGAACAAGTCATCTTTCTGAGATTGATGTCCCAATCTATAGTTCAACGAGAATGATATCTAAGGATTTTAAGAATAAAATCTAAGGATCTTCTAAGGATTGAGATAACATGCCACCTAATACAGTATCTGGCACATATTTTCAAGATTAACCTAAGTTTCCCAACTTCAGATACTACCATAATTGCTTTGGCACTCATGTTCATATTTGGCAATAATTTTGATGACCATACCAAAACACTATACTCTTCTGACTGGGAGATACTTACCAGTTTTAGATATTTTATTATTTTAATAACTCCCACAGCTGGGCAAACCAGTTTCAACTTATGAGTCCAAGTTATGATGAAAAGTGCCTTAAATTGTGTCAATATTGTGCTCTTTCCTTCTTTGTAATCTTGAAGACTATAGTCAAAAATATATGCATATGAATACATATACAAACATTTATACAAATACATATATATGTTAGCACACAAATATGCACACACACACATACACACACACACACACACCCCAGCAGGATGGGGACACCATTGGTATTTGCAGTGGTTTGCCTTTTGAATGTGTTATGAAAGAACTGAAGTAATTTCTGAAGCCTTGAAATAGTGGTGCTGCTGGCAATTTAATGCCCACTTTATCCATTACTTCTGCCCCAGGTTGTAAAAACACAGCATTGTTCATGGGTAATTTCTCACTCCTTCCTGCTGCCAACGAAATGGATACTTTCTTTAAAATAGAAAACATACTGTCTGGCATTGCTCGCCTCAACTGGCAATGGGTTCCCTATGATCCAAGTCATAGCCTGTGGACAGACAGCTCCCCTCTCTTTGAAAAAAGACAGTGGTCTCTAATTCACAGGCTTGTACCTACCCAGGTTTTAATAACTTACTTTCATTAAAGAAGGGTCAGTAAATACCATATCCGCCCAAATATAAGTCGATCTGTTTCCTCAATGTGAAAATCCCAAAAGAAGTCAAGCATCAACCTAAATTATTGAATTTATTTAGTTACAGCTTCCTTTATCATTCGAATGAAGCATCAAACCCTTCTCATCCTTCTTCAAAATCAGTGTCTGTGTCCTTGAACACAGCTCTCCAGAGCACAACATTTTCACTTCCATCAAAGGTATCTACATGACAGAGACTTTGAATCCCTGTATGATGATGTCACTCACTCCAAGTAACTACTCCTATAACAAGCTCTTCTCTTGTCCGTGCTTCTCCATTCCGCCCGTAAACCCATATTTGTGACCTCTATAATGGAACTACTTACTCTATTTCTTTTTAGAAGTCATCTTTAAGAGGCTACTTACAACAGCATTTACGCTTGCAACTGTGAGGTAAGAGCCCCAGGAATAATTGCTAAATTGTGTTCAATTCCCTTGCCTTTGTTTTTGTTTTTTATTTTTAACTGCTTCTTCCAGTGACCTCTGTAAGCAATCTGAACTAGTGTTAATTGAGGTCCTTTCAGCCTAATGTGCAGTACTTTGTCCAGGCTGTATAATTGAGAAAGTGCTCAGTAACCCGAGAAATTTTATTAGACTCAAATATGAATCCTTCAGTGGGGTGGGCTGATGTTTCTTGGGGAAAAAGAAAACCTTACTTCATGTGTAAACATTTATGGTTCATTGCATAAACGCCGATATGCCCCCCCCCCACTTTGCTTTTGATAAAGTTTTTATTAAATACTTCATAGCATTCTTTTGTGTCAAGGCCAGCCTCCGTCTTTCACAACACTGCTCTATAGACAACCCCTTTTGTAAGTCATTCTGAGCCTTGTTAGACTGTGTATATTTACCCACTCAGTGTTTGGTATATGTTAGGAGTTGAGATAAATGCTTTTCATTTACTTTTCAGCTCTCACTAGGTGCTCACAACAAACTATAAGGCAGGTATTTCTGTTCTCTCCATTTTGCAGATGAGAAAAACTAAGGCATAGAGAAATGAAGTAACTCGCCAAATATCACATCTAATGAGTGGCAGAGTTGAGCTTCAAACCTAGGGCTGTCTGATTCAAAAATGTTGTGCTTCTAATGAATATAGTGTATATAGGCAATCTTATGTCTATGGAAGAAGTGGTTTTAAACATCTCTTGGCAATAGAAAGAAAGATTGTTTTATAGTTTGGAGAGGTATAATTTAATGGCCCTCTGTTCCTATATTTCAAAAATCAAAGGATGACCCTATAATTTCACTCCCAGGTATTTAAATAAAGAGAAATGAAAATATGTTCACACAAAAACTTATACATAAATGCTCATAGCAGCTTATTCATAATAGCCTCATCTGTAAACCATGCAAATATTCACTAACAGGTCAATTATTTAACAAATTGTGCTATAGTTCAATGAAATACTCTTCAGAAATAAAAAGGAAAGCACTATTCATACATGTAACAGCATGAATGAATCTCAGAAACATGTTGAGCAAAAGAAGCAAAGCACAAAAGAGTGTATACTGAATGCTTCCTTTTATATGAAGTTCAAGAACAGGCAAATTAACCTATAGGAACAGAAAGCAGGTCAATCATTACCTTGGATAGGGTTTAGGGTTGACTGCAGAGGGGCCTCAGGAACTTTGAGGGATGAGGGAAATATTCTATATTTTGGTCATAGTTGTGCTTACATGGGTGTGTATACTTGTCAAAACTCCCTGTAATGTATATTTAAATAAGGACCTTTTATTTTATGTAAAATATGTCTTAATAAAGTTGAATAAAAATTAAAGAAGGAGATTTATGCTTAAAACTAGGAACATTTAGACATGAAAAAAGATAAAGGCTGGCTAGTTTGAGGACAAAAGTGTTGACAATTGGAAGTCAATTAACAAAGGCAATAATGAAGAACTAAGGGATATTTGACCTTGAAATTAGGTGACTCAATGGAAGAGGTGGACTGATTTCAAATACCAGACACAAGGTTCTCTGTGAGAGGGAAGAAGTGGGAACAAGCATTAAATGTGGCAGCAGGTGGAGATCTTAGTTCAACATCAGGAAACCTTTG
The DNA here is from genome assembly GCA_031878705.1 of Tapirus indicus. Lineage (NCBI taxonomy): Eukaryota > Metazoa > Chordata > Mammalia > Perissodactyla > Tapiridae > Tapirus > Tapirus indicus. Next base: position 20,909,961 of record CM062927.1, on the reverse strand, counting down.
TAACAATCACAGTTATCTAGTGAAATGGGCTCTCCTAGAGAGTGATAAACCCCCACAGAAGTGCTAATAGAAGTCGGGTAAACACCTATCAACAATGATGTTCAAGAGATCCTTAAGATGAATGAAAAGGCAATTTAGAAAACCTTTAAATAAATATGATTCCATCTATGAGATGAAAAACCCAACTTCTTTTAAGTCATCTGTAAAGTCCAGTTCAATTTAAAAAGCACGTGTGAGCACATCTAATTGAGAGGCAGCTGTCCATGCACTAACATTTGGAATGGTTCATTAAATTAAAATGCACAGAAAATTGGCCTTAATTCTAAGAAGGCATTTGGGCCTCCTTACAAATGAAATATTTTTTTTTCCTTTTTTGTTTTCCCCTCTGTGAACTGCTTCATTACATCAAATTTTATGGAGTTCCTAATAAGGGCTGGGAAATGGGGCCCAGACCATGGGGAATGCATATACGTACATAGAGTGTCAACGCTGATATAATTGTGGGGGAGAGGCCTGCACCTGTTGCAACTACAGCAAGGTATGAACCCAAAGAATACCAACACAAATTGCTCTGGAGGGTCACAGGCCTACAAGAACATAGCTATATACCATCTCCCCATTGGCTATCTCCGCCAAGCTATAACAGGGGCGCCTCAAAATCAACACAGGAAAACCCAACTGAGAATCTGCTCCAGTCAGCCTTCTCTTCTTGCATTCTTCATCATGGTGAAGAACACCCAGCACACCCCAACCCTAAGCCTGGAATACTCTCTGGTTTCTCATTCCCACCTTGCTCCTGCCCACCACATCCAATTGGCCATTGATTTCTGGTTTCTCTCTTTAGCATTTCTCATATCCAACCCTTTCTCCTTATTCTCACTGCCACTCTCTTGCATCAGGCACCCACAGTTTATTACCTGGTTTAGTACAATAGCTTTCTAAATCGTCTCCCTGTGCCCAGTTCATGCCTTCTGGGTAGGGAGGCCATTTCAGCAAAGCATTTAAGGCTCTCTCTGATCTAAACCTTATCTACTCCGTTATCTGACCCCACCTTGCAGCTTCCTCTTTATACTCTCTGATTTGATAATAGTCAGTTGTTTGAAATTTTTGCCATTGGTCTAGTTTGATTTCAGGGCTACTGTTTTGCCACATATATTTTGCCCCATGTTTAATCTGGAGTCTCCTACCATGGAAACTTAAGCAAGAGAAGCCAGAAGAAAATAAAATATCCCTTTAGTGATGGTTGAGCCAGTGCACAATATCCTCAGTATCCTCCTGAGCAGAGCTCTGGGGAAGGTGAATGGGATGATGTGGTTTGAGGTTTCCTAGACCCTCCCCTTCTGACTCAGAAATATTCAATTCTGCAGAGTAGATCCATACCTAACTTATTTAACCACTTACAGATGTTTAGAAGGTGGAGTGGAGGGAGACCTGGCCTTACCTACTATGGCAAGAAGTAGACACTGAGGCAGAGCTAGGAATACAAAAAGTTTGCTGAGAAATAACATCTGTGATTGAAAAGAAAAGGAAACAGGACAGAGCAGGAGGAGCCTCAAACTGAGACGTGGACCAAACAGCCCAAAGAGACGGTCTGGAGCAAAGATTGCCAATTACAGGCATCCTGCACTGGATGGAAATGGCTAGGCCATTGTTACCACTGCTTTCTCAGTTATGACCTGGAGAATAGTCCAAAAAGAGTGTGACTTAAGCTCAAAACCAGAGTGGATCCTGGAGGAGTTAACACATTGGGGCTGTCAGCTAACCACATTCCTTCCAGCTGGGAGCAAGTCCTTTCCTGAAGGGAGAGCAGAGTAGTGCATTTCTGTGAAAGTCTACACCCTAGTGGTGCATGGATGCACTTTTGCATAAATACCCAAAGATCTAGGGGGCCTCTCTTCCCGAGGAAACACTTAGAAGATGGAAGTTAGAGGAACGAATTACAGTCCTTGTCCTGTAGTCGGTCTCGGGGCTACAGCTGGTACTCATTTTCTCCCTCCTCAACTATCCATTCCCCCTCTTGCTCAGCTACCTGATAACTTAAACCACATTCCTGAGGAGTCTGAGCTCCTGGTGGTCCACCCTTCTCAGGCAGGGTCATTGCTCCTGTCCATTCTCAGTCACAAACAGGCAAGAGAGAACCGCGAAGCTCCTAAGTGGGTCATCTGAGTTCCACAGACTTCCTTCCTACCCCTACTGTGTATCAGAAGGGGTGTAAGTCAATCCACTTCTGCTTCCACTCCTTGTTCCCAAACCCATGTCGTCTTCATCTAGAGAGCACAACATAATATAAATGGCTTTAATTCAATGGATGTACCACCTTCTGGAGGAAGACAATTAATCTTTGCAGAGTACTCTTTTAAATTATTACTATTGAGGCAGGCAGAGTATTCTTTTGAGCTAACACCTCAGCTAAAGCTTCATCAGACCATTTCAGTGATAGAATTAAGCCAGCTGCTTCTGGAAGGTGCTCTCTGTGACCTGACCAGTATATCCCAAGGACATGGAATCATTTTTGAGCCCCCTTCACTGTAAAGTGACTTACCTCTGGTCAAATGCTCCATTGTGTAGGATTCCATGCCTGTGGATCAGGCACTCCATAAGCCCTAGGGATAATGGTGCTGGCTGAGGGTCTGAGGGTAGAAAAAGCAAACTCATATGCAGAATATGTACCTATCCTGCAAGAACAAATGAATGACACCTTTCAGGATGGAAAGGTCCCAATGTAGTCAACTTTCCATCAGTTGGTCAATTAGCCTCCTTCAGAAATAACACTATGCCAAGTGCTCAGCATTGGTCTCTGTTGCTGGTAGGTTAGACATTCAGAGGCAGCAGTTGATCAGCCTTGGTAAGTGGGAGTCCATGCAGTCCCATGCATAACCTCCATCTCTGCTGCCATAGCCTCTGCACTCATATGCCCACCATGCCAGCATTTGGGGGGACAAAAGCTGGCTAACATCAACTAACCAGGTCATGTTGTCTCCTTCATTGTTTGGTGACATTTCAGTGATGGAAGCACACTGATGGGCATTAATATGTGACACGAAGATCTTCACACTTTGTGCCCACTCCCATATGTCCTTCCATTGCTCATGAATCCATATATATTTTAACCTTGTGCTACTTCTCCTTCCCCACAAAATGGATGACCAGGATTATTACCCAAAACTCCATCCAGAATATCTGTCCTTCCCCCTATCTTTCAAGATCACCTCTGACTAAGTCTATAATGTAGTGCCATCCATTTTCAGATACTAAACCAGCCCATCCCTAAATGAAGATGACAATATGTGTGAGGTGAGGGAGGGGCACTGGTGCCACAGTGGTGGGTGACATGGGAGTCTGAGTTACTGCTCATATAGCTTGCTTATGCCTTCTGTTCATGCTTCTGCTTGGTCCCCAGGATGCCATTTCTCCTTTTCATCTCATGACAGATTGTTTCTGGACCAAGCCAACTTTATGACTAGAACTCACTTGTCGATGGGCAATTCTGGATCCATGATCACTTGGTGTTGCATGGTCAAACATTCTGTTTCTACTAGAGCTATGTAGAATTCCAGGAGCTGTTTTTCAAAAGGAGTTTAATTCTCTACATAGAAGCCATGACCTTCTTTGGAATTCCAGGGGCCTGCATTGTAATTCTCCACCTAAGGCTTGCTATAAGCTTCATACTACATCTTTTCCCACCATTGACATATCCAATATTACAGAGTCTTCCAGATTTTATGGCCCAAGTGGCAGACCTGCTTTCACCATAGCCTGGATCTCCCAGAGCCCTTTCTTGCTCCCCACTCTACTCAAGGCTGACAGCCTTCCATTTCACCCAGGATATAGACTAAACCACTATCCCTAGGTGTGGACTTTATTTCCTCCACAATCAGAACTGGACTACTAGATATTGTAGCTCCTTCTCTGTAGCAGGGGATGTAAGATATAGCAATTTATCTTTTATCTGGGAAGAGATGTTTTGGCACATCCTTGACATCTGGATTATTAAAAACTTGATTGAAGTGGCAGTAGTTTGTCCTTAAATATTAGTAGGGTTTTTCCACCCTCCAGCCACCTCTTGTTCATCTTGCCCAATTAGCATAGATCAATGATAGATTAAATGTGATATTTTGGGGGAGATCCAGAAAATCCAGATCTCTTCAGACTATAGTATAATAGTGGATAGGACATTTAACTTAGCCCTGGGGCAAAGTTATAAATGTATATTGTTATCCATTCCTTGTGAATGAGAACTTTTTTCATCCTCTTTCCCAGTTGGAATAGGAAATAATGCATTCACCAAATCAGTAGCCACACACCTTGAAGCCTTATTGCTCTGCCCTAGAAGATACCTCAACCAGCACTGTAGTTTCAATCAGGGCTACTACTTGGTTGAGTTTACCACAGTCATTCTTCAGGATCCATACAGTTTTTGCAGGGGCCAGACTAGTCAATTAATTGGAGATATTTGAGAGTGACACTAATCTCCATGTTCCACCATAACCCCTCCTTGCCAGAAAAACTGCTTTGCTTTGATATCCTGACTAGACCAGGGGCCATTTCAGAGTCTTCCATTTGACCTTCTCCAACATGACAGGCCAAAGCCATAATGTGTGAGTTGCTGAAACTTGCAAGAAGGCCAATCTCATTATACATTAGAAGACTAGAAAAATGACCCATGGGGTGGGTCCAAAAATCAGTGGACCCACGGCCTACTGTAAGCCACATTTTGGACAAGACTCCATTAATGACTTGACCCCCAAAGACCTCACTATTTTAAAAAGGAGCTATGATGATTCTTTGCTCATAGGTTTCTTTGGCAAGGTTTTAGACTTGGAACCCATTGACTGAAGAAATGGCCAGGTCTCCAGAGGGAAGGACCCTGTAACAAGATGACAAGTATATGCTGAATAATTTACCTCAAAGAAACCTATGAACATTTACTCTAATGACTATATACTGGGAGAATGGGACTGCCCAGACAATTCAAGGACAGATGGACAAAGACTCCAAACTGATATTGATACTCAGAGACTCAAAGAATCCTCACTCCCATTGCATGGGAGAGATTCCTGATTCGTCCCCAGTCTTCAACACTTCCTTGTGTGCTGCTTCTTCCAAGATACAAGACAAACAAAGAAAGTTTCTCCCTCCTCTGTGTTCTCAGAATACTGTGTTCAATTCTCAAACAGCAGTATTAAAATTACTTATGTCCGACTTCTCATTCTAAAGGGTGAGGTGCTCCTTCCAGGGAGATCAGCTTATTCTATCCACATCCTGAGCAACATTCTTAAATTAATCTAGTTGTGGAAAACTTGCAAGTCTCCAGAGAAAGCAGAGCAGAAGAAGGATCTTGAAACAAAAGGCAAAGTAAAACTGTCTTTGATTTCAAAATAATGTATTTAAATCAACTTTAACCCAAAACAGCAATGTAATACATGGGTTAAACTAGTTTTTAAAAAATGACAGTGCATGGTTCTTCTGCTCTTGAGGTAAGACCATAGATAAGCCATTTAACTTCTCTATGAAATTGTCTCCTCATCTGTGAAAAGAAGTAGATGGATTCAATTGCATGAAAGTTCCCTCCCTTCTCCCAAACCCACAACTCTATTTCTCTAAGACGTTAAAGAACTTCCTTGAGAAATCTTTGAAAATTTGTGAAGTTTCTAAAACAGTGTGATTTTAACGAGTTCTCTTGCACATGGTGTGCATCTATACGCTTTATTCCCTGATAGCTACATGTTGCAATGAATTTTGTATTATTTTTGAATCTCTTCACATTTCAAGCAACCTCAATCTGAAATCTTAGCTTTTTCAAAATATCTTGCCATTAAGATTCAAAGCAAAGTAATTTTCCTGCCAAGATTTCTCCCTTTGTTATCTCATCTTTCCATCAGAGTCTCCATTGAGTCTGTTATAGAACTGGGTCAGTGATCCGGGTTGCCTCTTGCATCGAGTATTAAATCATTGGCCATCTTTTCCAATGTATTTGCACACAAAGTCTTGGTATAAAGGTTAAGAATCCATTTTGATATCATCACTTGGGTAATCAAAGACATAATTACAAAAATGCTCTTGGAAGGGAGGCATCATGATTCAGTCTTGGAAAAGCAATTTATTTGCTTTTTTTTTTTTTTTAGCAGATTTGGCATGGGTCCATGATTAATTTAACATTTACTCAACATAGCAATGAAGGGGGAGCTCTTTTCATTATAGACAAGTTATTACAATCAGGTTGAGAAATGATTGCATATTTAAACATATGATTATATCATAATTCATATGCTGAATATATGAATTACTAATTAAGACAACTCTAATGCTTAGGACATAGCAAATATACCCCAGTAATATCTTTTTGTTTCAAATATTTCTAATGAATCACTTCCCACTAAATCATAAATCCATAAAATCACTGGACTGGAAGGAAGCACTAAGAGCATCTACTCCAGCAATTTTAAAAGTGTGTTCTATACAAATCCAGGGTTCCCCCAAAATGTCTCAAGGGAGCCACAAGCTAAAAAGAAAAGTCAAGTAAGTGAATTCAAGTCCTTTGACCTGGTTCAATTTGAGCAACCCCTTTTATAGAGTTGGAAAGGTAGTTGTGCCCCCAAAGAAGCTCAGATTTTTTTTTTTCTAATTTAGCTGTCTAAATATAAATCCACATGGCTATCTCATCTCTCCTTGAATTGCTCAAATGATAGGATTCTCTCTAATTATGAGGCTGTCAATTCTATTTTCAGACTGGTCTCACGAGGTCTTTTCTGATTTGGACAAAAATATGTATCCCTACAGTGTACATTCTGACTTGAGCGAGCTGGTTGGAGTCCTTTGCAAAGATTTCCTTATGTGGGTAACAAGTGGTGTTCTCCATGGAAGTGACTCAAAGATGGAGGTTAGTGTGCAGGATGTTTATTAGGGAATGTCCCTGGAATCAGTGCTTAAGGAAGTGTGGGAAAGGAAAGGGAAGAGGAAGAAGCCAAGCTGTGATGCACTTTACCCCACAGGGAGCTCTGGAGCTACAAGGGAACAATCTCCTTGATCAAGCAAACTCAGAATTCAATTCTACACATCTGACACCAACTCTTATTATTATTCTATGTTTGAAGTTCCTTAGGGAATGGTCTCTTGCTTCTCTTATCAGATTGAAAGCTGTGCTGTGACACAACTTCACCCAAGTTACAGGTCCAGTGTCCAGGAGGGGTGTGAAGGAACATCCTGATGGACCGTTCTCATCTTTCAGAGGTGAGGTCTCTGACTTGCCTTTAAGGAAGGAGGATGTGCTAGCTTTTAAATAAGGAGGTATGGGCCACTGCTGCAGGCTCAGATGATTCAGGGAAATGTGGGAAATCTAGGTTTTCAGGTTCATCAATCTAGATGTTTCCATCCTATTTTTTTCCCAACCAGGGTTCTGACCTTTGCATAGCAGACCTACTTTTTTTTTTATTAATATTATTATTTTTAAAGAATTTAATTTTTTAGAGTAGTTTTAGGTTCACTGCAAAATGAAGAGGAAGGTACAGAAATTTTCCATAGACTCCTGCCCCTACGCATGCATAGTCTCCTCCATTATCAATATCCCCCACTAGAGTGGAACATTTGCTACAACTGATGAAACTACATTGACACTTCATAATCACCCAAAGTCCATAGTTTGCATTAGGGTTGATTCTCAGTGTTGTACATTCTATGGGATTGGACAAATTTACAATGACATGTATCTATCATTATAGTATCATACAGAATAGTTTAACTGCCTTAAAAATCCTCTATATTCTGCCTACTCATCTCCCCTCACCCCTGACCTCTGGGAACCACTGATCTTTTAACTGTCTCCATAGTTTTACCTTTTCTAGAACGTCATATGGTTGGAATCATACAGTATGTACCCTTGTCAGATTGGCTTATTTCACTTAGCAATATGCATTTAAGTTTCCACCATGTCTTTTTATGGCCTGATAGCTCTTTTTTTTTAGTGCTGAATAATAATCCATTGTTGGGATGTACCACAGTTTATTAATCCATTCACCTACTGAAGGGCGTCTTGGTTGCTTCCAAGTTTTGGCAATTATGACTAAGGCTGCTATAAACACCCATGCGCAGATTTTTATGTGGACATAAGCTTTCAACTCCTTTGGGTAAATACCAAGGAGTACAATTTCTGGATCGTATAGTAAGAGTATGTTCAGTGTTGTAAGAAACAACCAAACTGTCTTCCAAAGCAGCTGTATGCTTTTGCATTCCCACCATCAAGGAATGAGAGTTCCTGTTGCTCTACATCCTAGTCAGCATCTGGTATTGTCACTGTTTTGTACTATCAGCCATTCTAATAGATGTGTATAGTATCTCTTTGTTTTGATTTTCACTTCCCTAATGACATATGATGTGGAGCATATTTTCATATGCTTATTTGTGCCTAGGATATCTTCTTTGGAGAGGTGTCTGTTTAGATCTTTGGCCCATTTTTCAATTGGGTTGTTTGTTTTCTTATTGTTGAGTTTTAAGAGTTTTTTTTTTTGTATATTTTAGATAACAGTTCTTTATCAGATGTGTCTTTTGCAAAAATGTTCTCTTCCAACCTGTGTCTTGTCTTCTCATTCTCTTGACATTGTCTTTCACAGAGCAACAATTTTTAATTTTAGTGAAGTCCAGCTTATCTATTATTTCTTTCATGGATCACAGATCATTCTTTCATGGTGTCATATCTAAAAAAGTTACCACCATACCCAAGGGCATCTAGGTTTCCTCCTACTTACCTTCTAGGAGTTTTATAATTTTGCATTTTACATTTAGGTCTATGACACATTTTGAGTTAATTTTTGTGAAGGATGTGAGTTCTGTGTCTAGATTCATTTTTCTTTGCATGTGGATGTCCAGTTATTCCAGCACCATTTGTTGAAAAGACTATCTTTGCTTCATTGTGTTGCCAGTTTTAAGTTAACCTGCTGAATAAATCCTAGTCCCCTTATACATTGCTTAGCTTTTGCTGCTGTCTTGCTACAGTAGATGAAGACCTCTGGATGCTGCCAAGGATGCCCTCTGGCTTTCATACAGACTTTTAATTGCCCATTAATCACTCTCAGTCTTCACTATATTTATTTAGAAAGAGAAATGAGCCTACCCTCTTTTATTGTCCTGTAGTTATTAAATCCCCCATTTTAATCAAAGCCCAATACACTGAAGGAGCTAATGCATTCCTATCCACCATTATACAATCTCAATTCACCATAAGTAAAAGTTTAACAACTGGACCACCACTTTGTGCCAGGAGTGATCTGTGTTCTGCTTACCACCAGTAAGTGCTCATTGTCAGCCAAGCAGCTAGTGATCTAGGTCCAAATTGCCACCGTATCAACTTCTATCTCATACCACCCCTGGCACCAATGTTGCAGGCTTGTTTCTCCAGGAGCTGATTTTTGGTAGAGAGTGCTCTTGGCATCAACACCTGTGGAAAGGAGAGAAAGGAAGCAGGATTGGACAAAGGGAGAAGTCAAGCTGAAATTCTGCTTCAATGACAGCCTTGACCAATCTCTTTGGAATTTCTATAGTTAAAATGGCCCATCAGACTTGTCCCACATTGGGTGAAATAGCCTAGCCTTCATACTCATATTTATATGTGAGTCACTGGATGTGAGCCACCTGGAAGAATGAGACCATGGGCAATGTAGCTCTCTGCAGACATTATGCTGGTTGCTTTATCTCATTTAGTCCTCACAGTAAGAGTAAAAGTTTTCATGCATTCTTTTCGTTCATCTATTTATTTATTCAAAAACCTTAAATTTGTGAATCCATCTGATGTATTGAGAACCTGGAGAAAAATGACCTATGTCAGCTTACAGTTTCTGAAAGGCGTTGGTGATTCAGCTAAGTCTTGAAGAAACTTACACAATATCACCACCATCTTTACACAACTATTGAATAAATACCTCAAACTTAACATGTTCAAATTGAGTCCCTTCCCCTTCCTCATCTCAGTGATGACAATACCGCCTACCAATTTCTCAGGTCAAAATCTTTGGAATGACTCTTGACTCTCATCATTCTCGGGTGCCCCACATCTAATCCTTCATGAAATCATGTTGGCTCTACCTTCAAAATACAGCAGGAATCCAGCCACCTCCCACCACATCCAATACTATCGCCCTGGTCTGGGGCACCATTGTAGTTCACCTGGATTACTACAGGTCTCCCTGATTTTATCCTTGATTGCTTACAGTCTATTCCCAATATACCAGCTACAGTGATGGTTTTACGGTCAAAAATCTATATTAGCTCCCTTTTCACTTACAGCACAAATTTAAACACTTCCCACGGCCTACAAGTCCCAAATGATCTACCTTTCATTATCTGTGTGACCTCATTGTCTAATACTCTCTTGCTTGTTTACCCCACTTCTAGCACTCAGGTTAGTATATTACATGTATGGATCAATAGTGGGAAATGAAACCACTGGTGAATGGAGCAGAGCAGAAAGATCTTTGTAGGTTGTAGAAAGGTGACTGGACATTTTTCTCTTTAAAAGTAGTGGAAAGCCTTTGAAGCATTTCAAGTAAGAAAGTAAAATGATTAGAAATTTGTTTTGAAAAGATAAGCTGAAAGCTTGTATCAATGATGGACTAAGGGAGTGAAACACAGGAGACAAGGACAATGTTGCAACAGAGAGGTATTGCAATAACAGATGAGAGAAGATAAGAACCTGAAAAAGAGCATCAGCAGCAGAGATAGGAGGAGACAATCAGAGTGCAAAGTGGTCAGAGCTTGAGAGATACTTAGAATGTATATAATCAGTAGTCCTTTGAGTAAATGAATGATTTGTATACAAGACAAGTAAAAGGGATTTCCAGGACCCTGGATTGCACAACTGGCAGGGTGTGGGCACCAGGCATTAAGATAAGCAATAAAGGAAGAGCAACAAGTTGGAAAACACAATCCTTTCCATTGGAGACGTTGAGTTGTGTTGAGTTGAATGCACCAGCTTATCCCGCAAGTGAGATATTTTGGAAAGAAGTCAATCAGGTGGTTGAAGTTATAGAACTGAAGTTCAGGAAATAGGTCAAAGCTGGGCATTGAGATATTGGGAATCAGCTTAGAATGACAATTGAAATAGTGAAGAGAGCCTTGGTAATATTGATATTTAGGTATAAGTAGAAGTAGAGGATCACTCACTCAAAATTGACAAGAAGATGCTGTTGAAATTTGGAGTGCAAATTAGTCACCTTTGACCTCTCCAGGTTATAACCAGTAGAGAAAAAACACAAGGAGCCATGTGGGGATCAATAGATCAGCATTATTTATGTTCCAATAGCTCTTAAAACACACTACTGTGCAGGCCCCATGGCATAGTGGTTGAGTTTGGTGCATTCCACTTCAGCGGCCGGGGTTCACAGTTTCAGATCCCGGGTGTGGACCTACACCACTCATCAGCCATGCTGTGGTAGTGACTTACATCCAAAATAGAGAAATATTAGCACAGATGTTAGCTCAGGGCTAATCCCCCTCAACCAAAAAGAGAGGAAGATTAGCAACAGATGTTAGCTCAGGGCATATCTTCCTTAGCAAAACAACAACAAGCCAAAATAAAACCCCACACTACTCCTCAGAAAAGTTGGATTTTCCTGAAACCGCATCCCTGGGTGTGTCCTGCAAACTATATTTCCCATGCTACCAAGCCAATGGGCTTCTGGTGTATTTAGTCAATGGATAATCCTGATGGAAGATTGAGGGGATGGGAAGAAAGAAAGAAGCAGAATTTTCCTCCTCCTTCTCTAGGTTTGGGGGCATTTTATGATAATGACTGAGTATCCTCAATGGCTCTAGCTTCTCACTGAGTACCCCTTTCTCTATGGAATGAGGCAGGCTTCTCTGAGATTCTAGTTCCCACCCCGTAGACCCAGCTCCTGGGTTCTATTAACACCACCTCCTTCCTGTCTTTGTGCCTTCATCCCTAGGGCTTGGTAGCAGCTTCCCAATATTGCTGAAATCTCTTTTGTTTTTTGACTTTTAACCATGCCCTATTTGACTTCTCAGCTCTTCCATCACTTGTGTAACCCATTAAACCTGTATATATTAGCACGTATTAAATTTGATTTACCTAGAGTGGTCTCTGTTTCTTAACTTGATGGAGTGTTGACTCATATATTTGAGAAACATAGCTGGAGACTAAATCCAAAAATTTTAAAGCCTCCTACTGGCTTTGTCCCAGATAGTAACCCCAAAATAACAAAATGGGTTCATTTTCACTATTTTTAACAGGCTTGATCTGTCATACCTATCCAGGGGAAAAGCAAGACAAGTAAGAAACTGGGAGAAGGGGGCAGAGAGAACAGGTCTATTTCCCATCTGAAGACTAGGAACGCAAGTTGACTCAATCATATCTGTGGGCAGAAAAAGAAAGAACCATCAACTTCCTTTCTGGGCTGAGAAATAACCCTCTAAACAAAATCCAGGGTCAGGGCTATCTCATCAATCACATAAGTCATTTCCACAGTGAGTAGATTATTCCTGTGTGCCTTCCCTGTGAAGGACTGGTCACAGGGAAAGGGGAACCCTTGCATGCTCACTCTCACCACACCATCTTTTAAGGAACAGCATAGCTAGCACTTTCCCTCTATTGAAAGCTATGGTCTGGAAAATTAATTCCTTCCTGCAAGTAACTAGGGAGCAAGGAAGAACTGGTGTGGCTGAGTACAAAGAGAAAGTGAACTTCAATAAGAGGGAGAGATCAATAAGATTAAATGTTCCAGAAACCTCCAGTTAAGATAGCAATTGAAAATTAGTTATTGGATTCACCAACTACAAGGGCTTTGATGAGTTTTAATGAGCAGTTTCAGAGATATAATGGAGGCATTAACCAGACTCCAATGACATGGGAATTGAATAGTGAGGAAGTGATTCCAATGTGACTGGACAGTTCTTTCAACTAGTTTAGCATGGAAAGGTACATAAGGGTGAACAAAGGAATGGAAAGAAGAATAAGGAGGACTTTTTTTAAATTAAAAATACCTGTGTATGTTTACATGCTGATGCGAAAAAGCCCATGAAGTGGAACTGGTTGAAGATAGAGGAAAAAGAGGATCTATCAATGAAGCAAGATCACTCAAGGTCCAAGAGAAAATAGGATGAATCATGGAAGGATGACGCTTCATTCTTGTCTTCAGACAAGACAGTGAGAGGTAGAGATAAGTGTAGATGCACTTAAATTTGTTGAGCTCATTTAAACATCTTAATCATTTTCCTTTTAAAATTAATTCAAATATCTTGATTAGTATACAAAATCAAAATAAAAAAATAGTAACATTAGTAATGTTTTCTCTGATTTGATATAATTCCAGGCAAAAGAGAAATATTCCCAATGTCATCTGGTGGATGACTCCACTTCCCCTTACTGCTTCCCTCATCTTCTATGTCTCCATCATTTCTACCAATGATGGTAGTCCTGAGCCAGTGTTGGACAAAGAAATTTGTGTCACTGGCACATATATTAAAGCAGCAGTTTCCATGATGTGCATATTAAGGAGTTACATGAAAAAATTGTTCCATGAGATAATATTAAATGTTTTACTGCAAAATACATTACATGTCCTATTATTGATTTTCTTAGGAGAATTACACAAAATGCAGTATTCTCCATCTCCATTGGACTGTAGAAGATTCTTATTAGAAGAGATCACCCAGGATAAACGTTCCAGGAAGCATGCCTCTGCAGTGAAGTCATGCAAGTTGTCCCACTTCTACCTTCTGGGGCCTTTCTATGTGAAAACATTCCCGGCAACGTGAACAACCCCCAACTGTGTTCCACAGGGCCCCAAATTCATGTCTAGGGATGCCATAAAAGTGCTCATAGTGTAATGACTTTGGCACACTCTTGTCTTACCATGTCAACCACTGGAAGTGGTGACTTGAGCGTGAGAAGTGCTCTGCACCCACTATCAGAACCTCTCCTCTTCCCTGGTCTCTATTTCCAAGATCTCTATGAAGCTGTATATTAAATGGAAAACATCCCAAGAGGATGGCCCTCTTGAAAACAGCAAACTCTGCAGCTGGCATCACGACAAGATATTTTCCATGCCAACTTCTTCAGTCAAAAATCTGAGTGAAGATAACCTCCTAACCTTATGATTAGCTTGATCTGCTAGTTGCCTGCATGACTTCAAAAGATCAGAGTTGAAGGACTCCTTATTACAACATTTCTCAAGACATGGTCCAAGAACCCATCTGATGTAGAATTGCTCAGGTTGTTTATTTTGAAATAGGCTCTTCTCTGGTGCTACCAATAACATTCTCTGGGGATAGAGCCCTGAAATCTGTCATTTCAGCAAACTCCCCAGGATTATTGTTTGTAAACTAAAACCTAGTAAGTACTGTCTCAGTAGTTCTCTACTCTGACACCCTCACTTTTTTTCAAATTTTATTGAGAAATAACATATTGAGAAGAACACAAATGCATGAATTTTAACTCAATGAATACATCTGTATAACTAGCTTACATCAGGAAACAGAACCAGAGCAGAACCCCAGAAATCCCCATGTACCCCATTCCAGCCACTACCCCATGGTGATTAATCATTCTCCTGACTTGTAACATCATCAATTTGTTTTGCCTATTTTTGAACTTTATCTAAATGAAATCAAACAATGTGTACTTTTTGGGGACTGGCTTCTTTCATTCGACATTATTTGGCAAGATTCATTCATACTGCTGTGTTTCATAGTGTTTCGTTTCTGATCTTTGCTGTGCAGTATTCTATTGCATGGATATACAATTTAATTATCCTTCCTGTTGCACACAAGCATTTGGGTTGGTTTGGGCTGTTACAAATAGTGCTGCCATGAACACTTCTGTACATGTCTTTTGGCCCACATATGTACACATTTCTTTGTGGCTCGGGATAAAATTGCTAGGTTATATGGTATGGTTTTTTGTTCAGCTTTAGTTTTTTTGTTTTTTGTATATCTTTTGAAATGATTTCACCAAGTTAAACACCAACCAGCAGGGTAAGAGTTTCCAGATGCTCCACATTCTCCACACACTCAACTGGTACCATCTGTCTTTTTCATTTTATCCATTGTGGTTGAAGAGTACCAATAGTACATTGTGGTTTTAACTGTATTCCCCTGATGACTAGTTAAACACTGTTTCCTATGTTTATTGGCTATTCTAACATACTCTTGTATGAAGCGCCTGTTCAAGTCTTTCACCCATTTTTTGAAATTGGGTCATTTGCCTTTAGCTTATGGTAACAGTCCTTTCTACATTCTGGATTCAAGTCCATTTTTGGATATATGTAGTCTCCAACTGTGTGGATTGCATTGGCCCCCTCTAAAGGGTTATGTTTTTTTAACGGAAATACTTAATTTTAATGTAGTCTAGTTTATCGTGTATCATTTTTTGTGTCTTTGTTAAGAATTATTTGCCTACTCCAAGTTCATGAAGATATCTTTCCACATTTTTTTCCAAAAACTTCATCATTTTATCTTTTACACTGTGGAGGGCTATCTGACTGGAATTTATTTATTTATTTTTCTATGATGTGCAATAGGTATCTCGCCTCCAGTCATGCATCACCTAATGACTGTGATACTTAATAAGAAATGCGTCGCTAGGTGATTTGATCCTTGTGCAAACATCATAGAGTGTACTCATACAAACCTAGATAGTAGAGCTTACTACACACCTAGGCTATATGGTACTAATCTTATGGGACCACCATCTTATATGCAGTTCTTCGTTGACCGGAACATCGTTATATGGCACATGACTGTATATAAAATGAAACCTAAAGAGAGGGCCAAACTTGTCCAAGATTGTCCACCTAGTACAGAGGAGGCTGGTTATTGTCCTAGAATCTACTTTGCTACCTGCTTTCTTTTACCGGTATGATTATTTTAGTTCTCAGCATTGATTTTCCCAGGCAAAACAGTCTCACCAACTTATGGTTTCACTTAAGGTCTTATTTCCCGCCCACCATTCTGATCTAAACCACTTCTAACTCCCCTCTTCTTTAAGCTTCTTATTGCATTCAGGGCAAACAGAACTATAAAAAGAAGCTCAGCTTCCTAACCCATGAGTCTCATGTCTGGTACAGGTAGTACCACTTTTATAACATGACTTCAAGTCACTGTCCCCAAATACTCTGGCTCCATGCTATCTTTGTCATTATTTAATTATTGAAAAAGAATAAGTAAATTCACCTCTATTTTCTCATCTGTGAAATGAAGGAGTAAGACGAGATTAACTTCAAACTTCCTTTCATTTCTATTAAAAAAACCCAAAAACTATGATCCCATTACTTCATTTTATTTTCAAAAGAGTCAGTCTCTCTGTAATTACGGCAATGTATGACACATTTTCTCCTTATTCATTCACTGCAAAAATAAGAATGTCTAGATATTATTAAAACTTAAGGACATTCTGTGAAAGCAACTCCAAGTATTTAAATTCTTGCAATCCATAAAAAGTATCTTATCTCCTTATTGCTGTATGCCAAAGGATTTCCATTTTAAAAGCCAACTCTAGTCTGACACCTTCATTAAGCACTCAGATGTGTTGTTTGATGTGTTATTCCCTTCTAAAAAAATCCCAGTTTCCAAGCAGGCAGGAAAGACAGATTGAGAGTGAGGCCAAAGAATGAATTTTATTAATGATTGCTGCCTGGTTTTGTATACATATCTCAGCTCATGTCCTGAGAAATTCTTTTTCACGCAATCCATTTCTATTATAGTCCTGTATTGTGTTACTACCTCATTATCTGTCTGAGAGACTGATTCGAAGTGAGGTTTAACATGCTGAGCATTTGGACAATAAAGAGCAAGAATTTTTTTTCTCTAGCAGGAAATTCCTGGGAGGTCTCTGGCCACTTTCTTTTTATCGCTGACAAGTTGGTTTTGATATTTGAGAATGTAGTGATCAATACCGACTTAGCCATCAAAATGACTTGATAGAAGAAACTCTCTAATACGGTGCCAGGAGTAATAGCTCATATCTTTGAGACCCATGCTATAAACTTTACAAAAATTTCTGAGTGCCCCCACAGGGGGATCCCCTGGAATAACTTCAAAGGATTTAAGGAAAGCATTTTTACCCACTTCTGGACCAGACCCATTCATAGCCCTCAGACCTAAGTTGAAGATAGTATTAGGGATCTGTGAGATGATTCCTCTATCTTAAATGGCCTAAAGAATAATGACATCTGATGGGCAATCAGGCTGCCCAATGCAATTAAAATTCCACATCCTTTTACTACCGGAAAATTTTAAGAAATCATTTTAATTACACTGGATCTCCCACCGAGATCAGAAGCTGTGATTGGAAGATAACTGCTAGGAATTAAAAATAAGGAATGAATTAAATATCACTGAATAAATAGAATTAGTTTACAAGCTAGTCCTCAGTGTTCTGTCCTGATTGCAGTGGTGGTGACATGTGTCTATGCATTTGTCAAAGCACATTGAGCCATACACTAAAAAAGAGTAAATTTTATGATACGTACAAGTAAAAATACATTTTTATGTTAATCCTTTCAAAACAGTAGGGATAGAAATCATTCTCTTAGATGGAGGACAGAGTGCTTAGTCCTAAGGCAACATGGTGGGGAGAGAGAGTATCTTGATTGGGACTCAAGAAGCCAAGGATCTTGATGGAGAGAGGCACACAGATAGATTAGGGTCACACAACTGGGGAGATAGCACAGATCATCATCAGTCCTTGGGGAAGCTAAGGGAGACAGACAAGAAGCCAGGAAGCAGAGATGAACACTTGAAGTGTCACCAGCTGATCCTTCAAGCAAAGGGGTTGGGATAGAGGTGGCACAAGACAAAAGGAACACCAAGAAAGAGCTTAGTCAGGTGGAAGCAGGAGATCTCAGATGCAGAGCCTAGAGCTAAGCCCATAAAAGGAAGCCAAGTCAGGTTTTGTTTTATTCTCCTCTTTTAATGACTTCTCCAAGTCAAGGAGTTCTAGCCCCAAGCTCTGCACTAAAAGGCCGTGTGAGCTTGCTTCTTTTCTCTGGACTTCAGTATTCTCATTGCCAAAATGGTCAGACTGGATCATCCTCCTGGTCCCTTCTAGCTGAGAACATCATGTGGACTCAAAATTTAAGTCAGGTGTCTCTTCTATAAGCTTTGTCTCTTGTTTACATGACAAACAAATATCATGAATGCAGTCATATAAAAGTTTACTTTGTGATAGAAATAATAGCCCTCCACTTGGTTTTACCCTTCCGCTCCCTTCATTTCTCTCTGGGAAGCAAGTATAGATGTAGAAAAACCAAGCAGGTTTAACATGGGTCCAGCTGGGATTAGTTCTCACTCTTTCACCCACGCCATTTTACTTGGTTAATCTTGGAAGTGGCAGGTTAGGAGTATGGACTCTGATGGGCTTTAGATAGGTTGAACCAGGCCTGGGTTATGCAGTTTTTAGAATTAGGAAGTGGTGTGATCAGCTGCACAAACAGATACATGTGGAAACCAAGCAACAGGGAAGGGAGGGAGCAGTTGATCAAGCAGCTGCTTCCACTGGTCTCTGTGTGTCTCAATGACCTTCGTACCAACTTTTTCATTTAGTCTTCCCAGACGATTTTTAGGGTAGGTAGTCTTAGTGTTATTATGCAAAAGAGGAACCAGAGGCTCAGAGTCATGAAATTATTGCTTCAAATTCTCTCCATGTCCAATGAGACTGGCACTGGCTCGGAACACAGTGATAAGGATGCGAGGGTTGTACTAGGAAAGCCCATAGGCAGGAGATGAGGCTACTGGGTTTGAGACAAGAATCACAATACTGAGCCTCAAATTTTCATGTTCCTGAGAATCACTGGGGCAGCTTGTGAACTGTGCAGATTCGAAGACTATTCCCAGCATATTCTGAGGTAGCAAGAAGGGAAGCCCAGGGTTCTGCATAATTCTGATGTAAGCTTTACTGTTTGGGATAAGGATGAAGAGGTTGTTTCGCCAGGTCAAAGATAATAACTGTGGCTCACTGAAGAAAACGATAAAGTAGTCATTCGGAGTCACAGGGGATGACACCAAGAGATAACTTTGAATAAGAAGTCTGTACTGCTACACACTTATTAAAATGGTAAAATCTAAAACACTGACAACACCAAATGCCAGGAGAATGTGGAGTGAAAGGAACTCTCATTCGATGCTGGTGGGAATGCAAAATGGTATAGCCACTTTGGAAGACATTTTGGCAGTTTCTAATAAAACTAAACATAGTCTTACCATACAATCCAACAATCATGCTCCCAGGTACTTATTCAAGTGAGTTGAAATCTTATATCTACACAAAAACCTGTGCACGAATGTTTATAACAACTTTATTCATAATTGCCAAAATGTAGAAGCAACCAAGATGTCCTTCAGTAGGTGAATGGATAAAAAAACTGTAGTGCAGCCATACAGCGGAATATTACCAACGATAGGAAGAAATGAGCTATCAAGCCATGAAAAGACCTGGAGGAATCATAAATGCTTATTGCTAAGTGAAAGAAGCCAATCTGAAAAGGCTACAAACTGCATGATTCCAACTATATGATATTTTGGAAAAGTCAAAACTAGGGAGACAGTTAAAAAATCAGTGGTTGCCAGGGGCTTCCAGGGAGGTAGAGAAGGATGAACAGTGGAGCACAGGGGACTTTTAGGGCAGTGAAACTATTCTGTATGATACTGTAAAGGTGGATACGTGTTGAAGGGGAGAAAGAGCATTCTCTACCCACTCTGGGTCCTTTCTGGCTGGACTACAAATTAAACTGACATGAAGCCAAATAGCAGGATAAAATCAAACAAAGCTTTATAACATGTATACTTGGGAGAGACCCGGGGAAACTGAGTATCTCTGAACAGAGTGACAGAGGTTCTCCTCTTATATAGACAAAGGAAGATTTTGGGAGGTTGGGGGTGTCAGCCGTGAGGGATTACAAGAGAATCACAGTAAACAAGCATATGCAGATGTAAGTCCTCACCTTCCCCACTGATAAGTTTCTACAGAAAAAGTCATCCCCTCTTCTTCCTGGTACAGAGACAGAGACACCTTTACAAATGGAGATTTCTCTTCCAAATGTAAATGTCTCTCACAAAGGGTAACTTCTACTTGTTTTTCAGAGCTTTTCCCCTGTCTGCAGATTTCAGCCCCAAATCTTTATGTCAAATAATCTTCACATTTTGGGGTAAACAATTCTGAGTCCCCACAATGTCATTATATATTTGTCAAAACCCGTAGAATAGATAACAAAAAGAGTGAACCCTAACGCACACTATGGACTTTAGTTAATAATATTGTATCAATATCGGTTCATCGATCATAGCAAATGAACCACGCCAACGCAAGAGGTTAATAAGAGGGGAAACTGTATTGGGATAGGAGGGACTGAGATGATACATGGGAACTCTCTTAATTTTTCTGTAAACCTAAAACTGTTCTAAAAAATAAAGTCTATTGATTTAAAAAATAAAAAACATAAGCATTAATTAAAATCATAAAAGAAAAAGAAGTCTCAGGCTTCCTTTGAGCACTACACTGGGCTAAATCCACCCTTCTCTTACAGGGCCCAGCCCAGGAGTGCCATTTGACTGTGTTCGAATAGAGGTGTGTCTCAAAGACTCTCAAATTGTTAAAGCTCTGAGTTCTTCAGGTACCATGGTGTCAACCCCCATGGGTAAGGTTACCTCACCAAGGACACTGAGCTTTCTCATTGGTTAATGGACATGTGCTAAATATATCTATCCAATACACTTCTTGATGCTAGGGGATTCTGATAGAGCTGTCTATCAAGGAGACATTGATGACCTAGTCTGTACATCTGGGCCCTCAATCCAGGCGTAGTCAATCATGATGCTCCATCCCTGCTTTCCTCATGCACAGAGATTGGTCCAGAGGGATGGGCATTGACTTAAGCAGGGAGGATCCATAAGACTGAATACAGAAAACTGAGAGAAGAGGGAAAGGCAAATAGGAGACAGGGAGAGAGAAGTTGGAGGGTGGGGAGTGGAGGAAGGAAAAGTAGGAAAGAAAGAGAGGAAAAGAGAAAGAGGGAGCTCTTCCTGAGATAAAAAGCTGAAAGAATATTGAAAGCAAGGATCCACCAGGTTCATTCCTCTGCCCATACGGACAGTCTGAATGAGAATAAAGTCAATAAGAACAGACACAAGATGGAGGGGAATGAAGAAAGGAAGAAGAGAGGTGCCAAACGGGGGAGGAGAAGGAAATCAGACAATTTTTATGACTCTGAATTTTTTAATTACATTAGCCAATATACCTCTTTTTTGCCTGCAAGTTTCTAGATTTGGGTTTCTGTCATTTGCAGCAATCCAACCAACACAGTGGGCGGCGCTTGATTCCCTGGGTGCATCATTACCCAAATCCTCCCCTTGTCAGATCCCTGCATGGACTGGGTGCCTGATTTCATTCCAGTATCCTATAGTCAGAACACTCGCCAACTTCTGTTTCCAGCAAAGTGGAAGAAACGTGTTCATTATACCCACTGGAAAGACCTGTGCAGAAGAAATATTAACATATACAGGTTGAACAAATGAAAGAATACCGTTACCACATAAGACGTGAATCACGAAGATTGTAAGAAAGTCAAAATAGAGAATTCAAGTAAAACGATGTCATGAAATAATAGCCTGGCTTGGAAAATAAGTTATCCTGGTAGTTGGCTGCATAATCAAAGAGGACTTCCAAGGGAGAGATATAACTAAATAATTGGAAAGAAGATAAGGAACTTACGTAGAAGGGAAGTAAAACTAATGCAAACTGAGGGCTTGCCACTGTTTACTTTCAAGTGCATTTCTAATTTTATTTTTAAATTACTATTTTTATTGATATTGTAATCCCTGTTTTACATATGATAAACTGGAGGCTCAGAAAAGATAAATAACTTGCCTAGCTAATAAGTGGTCAGATCAATAATTTTAATCAGATTTATTTGAATTCTAGCCAGTACATTCTTTATGATACCATTGCAGGGTGGAGGGAGATAGTAGGAAGCCCAGAAAATTCATCCCCTGTTTATGGCCTCACTCTCTTGAGGTAGCTAGAGCCTCCCTGGGCATATTATCCCTTGATTAGCTCCTACCTTCTCTGTCAATTTGTATCCCCTTGCATATCCACACCTGCAATTAGCAAACATTTCTAAAGAGGCTACTAAATGTTTAATAAGAGGTTGAAGAGACAAAAGAAGAGTAATATACTGACTGGACCTCCCCTGAGGAATGTTCGAGCAATTGGAGAAGACAATGGTGAACCAACAATTGCAGTATGACTTGATATGTGCAATAATGGAAGTGTAGGAGTGGAAACTTTTTCCTTTTTCCCTTCTAGGTTCTTTGGCTGGTCTAATAATTAAATTGACATAAGACAGATTAATAGGAGAAAAAGAAATTTCATACATACAGGAGCTGCAAAGATATGAGACTCAAAGACAGTCGGGCAAATGCAGCTTATGCGCCATCCTGACCTAAGAAGATGCAGGTAGGAGTCTGGGGCTTCCGGGAGAGGAAGACAATTCACAGGAAGATGAGAAGAACGAGTGCTTGGTAAACAAATGTTACCTGCCAGGCAAAGAAGTCTTTCCGATAAAAAGTTGTCTTCGGTATTAACTCTCTTCTGGTTCAGGCCCTGTATCTAAATTCTTTTAGGCAGTTAAGGGGGAAGGTAAATGAGAGCTCTTCCTGACCCTGTTGGGCCTTGATTGTCTTCAGCTCAAAAAAACCACATGCCAAAGGGCATATTTTGGGGTCACGTATTCTGTTCCCCTTCAAAAGTGTAATCAAAGAGTTGGGGAACACAGAGGTACAGGTGACTCATTCTTCCTGGGGGGTTCAGAGAAGACTTTACAAAGAAAGTTATATTTGAAATGGGCCTTGAAGGCACATGGGAAAAAAGGGATCTCTTATGGCTTGTGGATTTATAGTGTTAAAGAAATATCCTTTTTTTGGTTAACCTCTTCATAGTAGGCATCTACTTTTTGTTTGTCTGCCGTCTCATATTTCTCTCTCTCTCTCTCCTAGTTTAATAAAATTTTCTTTTAGGAAACTACCTCTCTTCCCTCAGTCCCTAAATTGTATTTGTCTTTGAGTTCTGTCTAACAAATCAGAGTCAGACATTGACTCATTTAGGGATTGGGGCACGACCTAAATTTGACCAAGGAAGAATCACACCCATAATTTTTGCATTCATTATTTGTCGGAAAATAAGGGCTTTCTCAGGCTTGTTATCTGAAAGATGGAAGTCTACAGAGGCCATTGCTCATATGTGCAACTGTTTGGGGAGGGCTTGCCTGAGAATGAAGTCAACTAGAACAGACATAGAAGAAAGGAAGAGTTTTGATGACTTTTTCAGTACCTGTATCCATCTGTCCTGAAGGCAGTAACGCCTCTATATTCCATAGGTGAATCAACCACTAAAACTCAAACTTGATAGATACTCCAGACAAATATAGTGAATGCTACTAAAGTAACATATTTGCATTTTATCTGGGACCTTCTGGAGGCACCTCCTTATGCATATTAATAGTGAGACTTTTCTACACACAATAGGCATCCAAAAAGCATCTGTCAAGGGGCCAGCCCAGTGGCATAGCGGTTAAGTTCGAGCACTCTGCTTCGGAGGCCCAGGGTTCGCCGGTTCAGATCCTGGGCACAGACCAAAGCACCGCTCATCAAGTCATGCTGAGGCGGCGTCCCACATAGAGCAACTAGAAGGATGCACAACGATGACATACAACTATCTACTGGGGCTTTGGGGAGAAAAAAGAAAAAAGAGGAAGATTGGCAACAGGTGTTAGCACAGGTCCAATCTTCCTCAAAAAAAAAAAAAAAGTATCTATCAAGGGGCCAGCCTGGAGGCATAGTGGTTAAGTTCACAGGCTCCACTTTGGTGGCCCGAGGTTTTCAGATTCGGTTCCCAGTGTGGACCTACACCACTCATCAAGCCATGCTGTGGCAGTGTCCCGCATACAAAATAGAGGAAGATGGGCACAGATGTTAGCTCAGAGCCAATCGTCCTCACCAAAAGAAAAAAACCCCAGTATCTGTCAATCAAATCATCAACCATCAGCTGTGAGCTTACTAGGGAAATACTGCTGTTGGCCTGGGGATATAGATAAACGAGAGCCTTTTAAGAAGCTCACAGCATAGTGGTAGAGACAGACATGGAGCAATCAATTGCAATGCCACATGATAAGATAATGTGAGGTCTGGTAGTGGCAAAAAGGAAAGAGAAATCAACTTTCTGGTTGAGGAGAAGGAAAGCTTCCTGGAGGAGACCACATCTCTGATAATGGAAGATGAAGGAAGAATTCACAAGACAGGTAAATAGAGTTAGAACTTTCCAGAGATAAAAGCAGCATGTTCTTTAGGCAAGTCATAACAAATAGTGTGTTCAAAGAAGAGCAGGATTTCTGTACTAGAACAGCAAAGCATAGACTGGCTAGATTAGTTTGAAATGCATTTGAGAGACTATTGAGGTTCAATGATGAAGAAGTGTTCATGCTGCACCAATCAATTTTACTCTGTGAAAAATAGGAAGCCAAAAAAGGTTTTTAAAATAAGAACTGAATTGCCCAGATTTGAATTTTAGAAGATACATCCAGTAGTAAGAGGGGAGATTTGATATTGAGTGGGGCAGAAATAGAATAGAGATAGGGATATAGACATGAGTGTTACTATAATAGACCAGGAAAGAGATGAAGTAAGACAGACCGAAGACAGTTGCATTTGGGATGAGAAGAAGAAAGAAAGGGGTGGGGTATCAGAATTGGCCACCTCAAGATGCGTCTCTTTAGCTTGCTCTGAAGGAGGCTTTGACCTTCACTCCCCCAACCATCTAAAGGGATTTGGGATGGAAGACCTGTCCCTGGGACTGGCCATCACCTTGGATAATTCTGGTTATTGATAGACTGGGAGGGTCTTTGCCACGCCCCCATTCTTATCAAAGTTCTGTATCTCAGACATTTACATTTACATTTGTAAAGGTATCTCCTTCTCTGTACTGGGAAGAGGGGTGGATGACCTCATCTCTGGAAACTTGTCAATGTGGAAGGCAGGCGAGGCCTTAAATCTGCATAACAACCTTACTGTGCTTTTCTGGTAATCTCCCATAACTGACCCAACCCTCAATATCCTCCTTTGTCAATTTAAGAGGAGAACCTCTGCCATTTTGTCCAGAGAGATACTCAGTTTCTCTGAGTCTTTCCCATGTATACATATTATAAAACTTTGTTTGATTTTCTCCTGGTATTAGGCCTCATGTCAATTTAATTTGTAGCCCAGCCAGAAAGGACCCAGAGTGGGTAGAGAATGCTCTTTCTCCCCTTCAAAGGGGAAGGGAAGGAAGAAGAGGGAGTAAGAGAAAGGATGATAGAATGATAGACAAAAGACTGGAGGAGAAATAATTTTACCCTCTTCACTCTCTGCAAATGCAGATCAGTGTGCCAGGAAGCAGAGGGTTCTGGGTGAACTTGACCTAGATAAGGTCAAGTGGCAGACATTACAGTGGCAGGCATTGTTTTTGTAATAGTTCTTGGGAAGAAGCACCTACGTCTTTGGGATCCTGCAACAACCTTAAGCAGAAGTCTCACCTGCAAGCATTGGCCAGCTACAGTTCTTACAAAGTAACACACCCAGAGCCCATCCACCTGCCAGCCTCCATTGAGGTTTTCCAAAAGCAATGGTCATCACCCTCAGTCTACATACACCTTTTATGCACAAGATGCTGGATCAGACTGGCATCCTAAGCACTTTGCAGATTATTACCTCACACAGTTCTCACAAGTACTCTGTGAGATGAGTAGTATTCTCGTCTCCATTTTCCAATTGAGGAAAATAGGGCTCAGGATAAGTTCACATTCTGTTGTTTCTTTGTTTTCTCCTATTTAAATTATCTTGCATATCTACATTAGTATCTTGGAAAAAAAGATCTTGCATATGTTTCCACACTCTTATATAGTATTTGGAACAGGATTATAAGAATCAAATAGTATTCAGTCAAATGGATGTAATATCATGTATTCTTGGGGTATGTAAGTCGCTCCCATTTTTTTTTTCCTGGCATTTTAAATAATGCTATGATAATCATCTTTATTTACAAGGGAATGGAACCCTGGTTATCCTCTGCAATGAAGTCCTAGGAATAGATTCACTAGGATGAACATGTCTTAGTCATAACATCTTTTTCCAAATTTTGGACAGGGTTTCTAAAAATTATGTTGCAGCTTAGTGAAATTGTGGATTATTACAGTTTTAAAACAAGGTTTGGAGGAAGGGTTACTTGGTTAATGAAAGAAGAGCTGGTAATACAGTCAGTTACATTTCTTATTGATTCAATGGGCTTTTCTCCCACCATCACCCAATCATAATGCTGCCTTCAACAAGTGAGTCTTATTTCAAGAAACAGAACAATCCAAGGCTATAAATCAGTTATGCATGATGTATTGCTAACTCCCTTTTTCTTAAATTGTGAATCCCTGTTTATTTTATTTTGCTTATTGACAATCTATGTTTTAACCGTGAATATCTGATAGATTTGTAAGTAAGGTAAATCATTTTCAGCCAGAAAGTTGCATAGCAATGGAAGCATTCTCAAAATGTCCTCTCCGTAGCATAAGCTTCTTTCAAAAATGTTATTTCTATTTCTTCATGAATTAAAACTCGTATACTTAGAATGAAGTATATCATAGATGTAGGAGATCATCTGTCTTTAAAATTGCTTTCTTAAAAAGTCAAACTAATGGAAACAGAGAGTAGAAAAGTGGTTGCCAGGGGCTGGGGATGGGGGATATAGGAAGAGATTGGTAAAAGGGGTCTAAACCTTCAGCTGTAAGATGAATAAGGTCTAAGGATCTAGTGTATAACATGGTGACTATAATTGATAACACTGTATTGTATAATTGAAATTTGCTAACAGAGTACAACTTAAATGTTCTCACACACACACAAACATAGATACGTGAGGAGATGGATATGTTAATTCAATGGGGGGAATCTTTCACAATGTGTATGTTTGTCAAATCATCATGTTGTATACCTTAAATATCTTACGATTTCATTTGTCAGTTATACCTTAATAAAGCTGGAAAAAAATGTAAATCTAAAATATATCTTCAAAGGTATCTGTGAATATATAATTAAGATCTTTAATAGAAGAAAAATAAAATTAGTAAAAATAAATAAATAAAATTGTTTTCTTTGCTTAGAATTTCAAGTGTTTTTCTAGTTAATTGGCTTTTGTTTCTCATTTCCAGGATTTTCAGTTTATTCGATAACTATTCATCCTCAGTTCACCTTGAGTTTTTTTACTGAGCGTTCTATTTTGGAAGAAAATTTTTTTTTGCAGAAAAAGTAATTTTACAGAAAATTCCGTTCCTGTTATTCCCTTCACCCAGTTTCTCCTAATGTCAATAATGTATAGAACCATTTATCAAAACTAACAAATGAACTTTGATACAATCTTGGATTTTATGTGGATTTCACCAGCTTTTCCACTAATGTCTTTTTTCTGTTCTAGAATCCACTTACTACAGAATCCAAATACTACATTGTATTTAGTCTACTTTTTGATTTATTTAATTCTTCATAGATCTGACTAGATTGTCATTACGTTAATTTAAAATGTGGCTGGTGAAGGCTCAGGGTCAGAGTAGATTTTTCTCCTGTCCTGTGGTCTACCTCTGCTTCCCTAGTAATATCTCCAATCCATATTCTCTTTTCAGGAATTTTTTAAATCCACTTCTTTTTAATGGACTAATTGGGCCAAACCCACATTAAATAATCCATAAATCTACTTACCTGAGCCACCCTAAACTGCAGGACTTCACAACACAAGGGCAGTAGAATAATTGCCAACCTTGTCACGTTGTGGACCCTCACCCTTTCACGGGATGCATCAAACATTGTCCAGGGTCTGGGACCCTCTGAAAGATAGACAGACTGCTGGCATCAGCTTCAGGCAATGCCTAAAGGTCAGAAAAAAATTGTTTTTCTTACTTTTTTAGGTAAATATTATAGGTTCTATTTAGATATATGAATATAAAAATAGATTCCAGTATTTTCTTCCCGTATGTCTATAGATTTGCTTGACCCCCCTGGAGGGATTCTGTCCCCATAAGAGGCTTCCTGACTTCCGTGGGCTTTAATGATGCTGGGGGGAAGTAATAGTTCACACTGGTGCTGGCCCACTGTAGCCCCACCCCATAGCCTTCCTTTCTAGTCCTCACCGCTCAGGAATGCGTCCTCCTTAAACCAGGCTCAGAAGCTCGATGTGTCTGCTCTGAGTCACTGAGAATGCTCCCGAAATCTGACATCTGCAGTGTTAGGGAGAGCAGGACTTTGTTGTGTGGCATTTAAACTTTCAGCAGGATCACAGAACGTCTGTTATTTCAAGTTGGACTTGATTATTTTCTTTTAAACCACCAGACTTTCAGACCATACAATACCAGCTTTCTTCAAGTGTATCTCTTAAGTTCCTTTTATGGTAAAGTTTAATACTGTGGACATATGGAGGGTCTGAATGTCTGCCAAATGTTTTAAAAGACAAGGTTATAAATACCTCAGCAGCAAGCTTTGTTCCTTAATGTATGGCTCTGTGACTCAGAGTCAACATAAAAGATAAATCAGAACATGGAGCTGACTCGGACATTAACTTGATATTTCTGGCAAGTAGTCACAGTATCTCATTTGAGAGAAAGAGGAGTGGTTGTTCTGAGGTAACATTAACAGAATGCAAAAAAAAATTGAATTTTATAAAAAGCGAAGAGCAGAATCACAGCTTAACTGAAACGTCTAAAATGTAAATACACAGTCCTATTTTCTTACCAGAAAATTGAAGCATAAAGAGTTATCATAATGCTTATGGGATTGAAGGTTACACTCTTTGGCCCCTTTCCTCTAGATTTGGAATAGATACCTCTAATTTCGTTGGTAATGGATCTCCTCAGCCCACTCCAAGCTCAGCCGTTACTAATTCCCAGGGCCCTATTCTCAAGTCTTCCTCTGCCCAAATTTGGGCTCATCCCCACCAGCCTCATTTCAGGACCTGTCATTATCATTTCTCTGATTCTGCTCTTTGTCTAGAAACAGGGGTTTGCTGACCTGCCCTCACTATCCCCAGGGTCTGACACAGCTGGTCCCGTCTGTGGCTGGGCTCACAGCTGAAAGGACCTTAATCACTTCTGCAACATAAGATGCGCCATGTCTGGGTTGGGCCTAACGCATCTTTGAGGCCAGGCCTCTTGGGTGAATACACCTCCACGTGGTGTAAGGAAGGCCCTTTGCATGAACTTTCCAGGTCACTAGGATAATGTTTAATAAGTCATGTCTTCCTCACAGTAAGTGCACTTAGTATCCTGAATGGCTTAATGTAGCTTTCAAAGAGTCCGGGAACTGCCGGGACTGAGCTCATTTATGTGGCAGGATATGATTAAGAGCAGAGGGCTAAAAAAGGAATCAGGAGAACTTCACTAAGACTATTTTTTCCATTTCCTGGATGAGGATTTTCTTTTTTTTTAGCATGCCATCTAAGCCTGAACTTCTCCATCTCTAAAATGGGAATAACAACAAATCTGACTGGCTTAGAATATTGATATGAGACTGAAGTGACATAAGGCATGAGAAAGCTCATGAGTGTGAAAAGTGCTCTTGCTATTTGTATTAATGAGCTGGGTTTTGCTGGCGTACCAAAGAACCTTCAAATCTCAGTGGATTACAAACACTATGTTATCTCTTACACGTGATGCACGTTATCTGTGGGCTTCTCACCATTCTGCTCCAATATCTGCTTCATTCAGGATCCAGGGTAACGCTCTCTCTGAGATATTGTTTTCTGTAGTGGAGGGAAAAGCAAGAGTAGAACCTCACAATGCTTCTTGGACCTTCTACTCAAATGTGTAGGTGTCACTTCTGCTCAGATTTCATTAGTCAAAGCAAGTCATATTACCAAGGTGACCTCACTTAGGTGGGAAAGTATTCTTGTCTCATAGGAAAGGGAACTAGGAAAGTATCCTACAAGGCTGGTCCTTGTTGAGAGGACCAGTTACTATTTTGAACAAATAATGGAAACATATAACTCAGAGTGGAATTAAGACCCAGTCAAGTACCTTGGAGATATTCTTTGGTTACTAAATAGCTTATTTAAAAAAATCTGTCAAAATTCTCTCTTCTCCTCCTTACCTGTACCCCTTGAACAACTATCATGAAGCAGCCTGGAAAGAAGAGGCTCATCTGAAATTAAATAGACAGAAAGGGAACAGAAAATGAGAGCTTTTATGGAGAAAATTAGAGAAAAAAAGACAAGGAATGAAAAGGAGAAAAAGAAAGAGAAGAAAACATTATACACTATTCTCTTTTTCCAGAATTTGTGAAGGAGATGGCATTTCATAGAACAAGATGAGAAGTTCCTTTTTAGTGAAAACCAGGGTTCACACACCTGATCTGTTGATGACTGTGACACCAGGTTAGACTCTGGGTCTCACTGAGCCTTGGTTACCTGTCCATAAAATGAGAAGAATTCAGGCAAATGTATCTCATAAGTTTTGATGAGAAAATAGATATGAAAGTGTAAATCATAGAATCACAGATACAAATAAATATTAAAGTAACATTCTTTTAGGGGGTTGTTTATTTGGTTTTGCTCACTCTAATAATAATAATGATAGACTGACCCAATAACAATCAACCATCTTATACTTCCACCCACCCAGCCATCAGCGACCAAGTTATCCATTCACTCGTCCAACCTTTATTTCCCTATGTCAATGACTTAAAACAATTAGTACTCCATGAAGAAAAAAGTTTTTTGCTGAAGATGACTGGCCTGTAGTCATATGCATAATTATGTACATCTTATTGTGAGCAATTTTCAGTGTATGCACATTTCCGTCTGCAGAGTTGATGAGGGGAGGAAAACTCATAGACAATTGGTTGCACAGACCTCTGAATGGTCCCTTTCCCAGAATGCACTACACTTGCAGTCTGCTTGAGGCCTCACTCATGATTGATTTCTGTTTCCTCTGCCTAGAAAACTCCTCCCCTGTGGGTCAGCACCACTGGCTTCCTCACATCCTTTAAGTCTCTGCTCAGTTGTCACCATATTAAAGATGCCTGTCTTGACCATCTTACAGAAAATAATCCTGGATAAGATTGTGTGTGTGTGTACATGAGTGTGTGTGTGTGTGTGTGTGTGTGTGTATCCTGCAGAAGAATAGACATTTTTTGGCTCACTGATCTATTTCTTAGTGGCTAGAATAGTGTCCAACACAGAGTAGGCGCATACAAATATGTTCTGAATGAAGTCAATTGTGTTTTATTTCAGGTTTGTATTGCTCAGTTTTTGTTTAAACAATGCCATGTAACAAATGACCCCTCAAATCTCAGTGACTTACAATGACAAATATTTATTACTAAAAGGTCTGCAGGTAAGCTGTTCCATGTGTTTCTCATTTTAATACCTGGGTAAAGAAACAGTCTGTTTAGTGTATGCTCTTCCTACAGCAGACGGCAGGGAAGCCCAGTGAAACCACACACACACACACACACACACACACACACTTTTAAAAACATTCCTTTGTATGTGGCATATGTTATATTCAATCAGATTCCATTGGCCAAAGCAGATCACATGTCCAAGTCCAACTTTAGTGACATTAGAAGTATACTTCTCCCATGGTAAAGGGGAGGAAAGGAAGAATGTATGCTAAACAATCATACAATCTGCCAAAAGGCTCCCCACCACCTAGGAACATTCCTACAACTCCCTTGGCAACACTTCCCTGGGGTGGATATTCTCCAAGTCCAGGTGTCATCTTCCTACCCCTCCCACTTCCTAACTTGCTAACTCTAGCTCTGTCTTAGTCTGCTGGGTAACTTCCACTCCCTCTCTTCTCAGAGAATTGAATATCAAGTTAGACTGCTTTTGGCAACTTTGAATGACTTGATGTTTCTCTCTTTACAATCACTGTGGGTCTCAGGGTTGAGGAGAGATTGGATCATTCTCCATCCAGCCCCTTCCCATGCAGTGAAGGGTGTGGCTATGACACCATCAGAAGCAGCATCTCTTGGCTCTGGTAGCTTCTACCCCTTCCACAGAGCCTATGACTAAATAAAGCATATTTGCATAGGCTATTAATGTCATTTGGTTGCCTTGTGTAGATATAGTTCCTCTTCCTATCCAGACCTTAGTGTTTTATGTAATGGGGCCAAAAAAGTTGAATCATCTCAGATAGAGAGAGAAAGGAATGAAAGACTGTTGAATAACTTGGGCAAAAGAAGCCTAAAATGGGTGAAGTTTGAGGGCCAATCGCAAGATTTGGAAATGGGGCGGGGGCTTGTTATGTGCTGCAGGATCAGGGATTTACATCTCTCTCCTCACAGTGCTTAGGGAGTTAGAAATCCTTAGAGATTGGTGCACAAGTCACCCACCCTAAAGGCAGGGGCAGAGAGCTTTCCATTGGTGACTATTGTGAGTTGAGTATCAGAGGAATCCTCCCTTCTGCTGTGTCTTAACTGCGTAAGACCCTTAAGATCTTTATAGGACACGGGGAAGGAAGTCCCGAGAATGTCTGAGATTGAGTTTCCTACCAGCCCAGAAGTAAGGAGATAAGCTTTGATTTAGAAAAGTCAAGACAGCGTGATATTTCTCATCCCCCATGTTGGGGGGGGGGGGACATGTGTACCTACTGCACATATGTGAGGCTTTACAACTCTGTTCACTTGACCCTCATAACTCTATATTCCTGTATCTCCAAAGACCAAACCTCCAAAGTCTCATCTTCTGCTGCCAAACCTAAGATCTATCTTTGGCCTAGTGTTGGACCACAGGTTTTGCCTCTTATGGTGTCCCCTAGGGCAGAGTTTGTGCAGTCTCTGGTTCCAGTCAACCCATACAACCAGTTCACTTAATTAAGACTGAACCTTCAGGATCTCCTCATGCCGTCCAGCCATTCATCTCTACCTAACTTGTCTTAACCTTCCACTAGGACACTGGGCAGCCTTCAAACTTTCTTTTATAGGCCATTTGGTACATGAAATTGCCAGATTTACCTATTCAAAAAATGCGGTACAATCCCTCTCCAAACGTGAGTTCTATCTGAGTAAAATTCTAGCATAAGAAAACTGGAGTTTGGGAATAGAAATGAGTATGAAAATAGGAAGTGGGACAGATTTTCGATTTGAAAGCCTCAGTTGGGGAAAAAAAGGGAAGGTGATGTGGATATAAGAATTCCCTCAGCTGGCACATAAAACAAGAAATTAATTAAATGTTTGAATGGAGATCCATATCCCAAAATGCTTTTTAGTGAGTATGTTAACTATGACAAAACAAGACACATTTAGGTATATTTTGTTGAGGCCAAGGAGAAAGAAGATCTTAATAGTCTCCAATGAGCATAGGACAGAAGAAGGAAATTTATAATATAGCACCAAATATTATCATTAATTTAATGTGTGTAAAATGCATATATAATGTATTTATTTAAACTATTTCACCTCAACCTTATTTGTTTGGTTTTCCCATATGTTTTAAACTCTGAGATTTATTCTCTCAGAGTTTTGAAGAGCCACACCCTCTTAACTCAGACGTTACTGTCATAAATCAGAGAGTTCCAGGAGGAGAGCTCAGCACTTGGGTTTTGCTTACCCATATGAGTTCAAATTCTGAAAAACTATCCCATAATATCCGAATGCCTCTGGACAAGTCACTTCACCATTCTATGCCCCTGTTTCTTCATCTATAACATGGTGATGACAGTAACAGTAAGAACCCATAAGGTCATGAAATAATTAAATGAATTAAACTTAGTTGCCTAGTACCTAGCACTTAGTTTGGTATTATTTTTTATTAATATAATATTCAATAGGAATGCTTTTTCAATTTAAAATCATTGAAGACTGTATTAGTTGAGATTCTTGGTTGTAAGCAATGGAAACAGAAGTCAAGCTTAAACAAGAAAGGTAATTTATTGGCCTCCATAATTGGGAAGGTTGTAGGTACATATGAATTCAGTCACAGGAGATGAAAAGATGCCATCATGCTCATCATCATCTTCATCACCCTCATCATCTTCTCATGTTCTTTCCCTTTCTCTCTCTCCCCTCTCCTTCTTCTCCCTCTTGCCCCTCCCAATTCCTTTTCTCCATTACTTGACTCTCTGTATCTCTGTACTTCTATTTGCCTATCAGCCTGATTCTCTCCTACTTCAGATATGGTTTCTTCCTGGAGCTAGAAAAATGCTTGTTGCCAGCAAGAAACCCATCAAATTTATGATGCAGAAGGAAAAGAAACCCTGTATCCCCAGATAGGTTCCTTGTTTCATGCTTGAGTCAGATGCTCACCATTTGTATTCGTCTCTGTGGACAGGCAACCGATGCAAGACAATGTGCATACAAGAAGGAGCATGCAAGATAGTCCCTTGAGAACCACTTGGGGTGGTGAGGCATAGCTCTCGTAGCAACAGGACAGATGAAGACAACAAATATCCCCTGAAAGTACCTACTATCTGTAGTGGTCATCACTATGATGTGCTCCCTATCACCTATAAGAATTTCTACACTTAACAATCCTCAACGACTTAGGAGCAGCAACTGCCCACCTCTCCTACACTAACCAATTAATATGAGCCTCCTACTCCAAATCCCGGGACCTCTCAGGCTTTGAGGAACTCCAGATTATACACTGTCACCACAAAATTAGGAGAAGCCTGGGGTACCCTTCGTACTGTTATTTGATTGTCAGCATGTCCCCTCCAGAGCATTACTCCTTAAGATTAATAGAATATCACTTTGGTCATTTTATTTCCCTCTGCTCTGGCCCCCACGGGAATTGCAGAAACTTAACTATTATAATTTCCTTTATACATTAAAAAATTAAATGCAAAGTAAGTTAGGTTATAGTGCAAGTATTATGGTGAGAATTTATTTTTAAAATGCATCAGTGGTTCCCACACAGTGGGACCTTAATAAAAGTTTAATAATGGACATATTAGTTTACTTCCTATAATTGTTTCTGCCATGAAAATGCACTTCTACCTTCTGGAGGAAAATGACAAGTGATGCTCTGTCATGAGCATGTGAGGAAGGTTCAGATATTGGAACACTATGCCATTAAGATGGTGAAAAAACATTTTCCTAGCCAGAACAAAATAGCTCAGAAATTTGCACTTCTGAATTCTTTGTTTAATCACACATATTTTGTGTACACAGGGACTACAGGATTCGTCCAGTGGCATCCACCGCCATTTTATTCCCATTGTTCTAGTGTTGCGGTTTTGGAACCATCAGTGAGCCAATCAATTTAGCAAGTATTTTCAGAATACTGTGAGCAAATACAGATGTCTGATGATGAAGGCCATGCAGACATGGAACCACTGAGAGTTCCTGATTTGTCGGGAAGGAAAGATTTTTGTGAAGTTGAATATAAAGCAGATTATGCAATTTTCTGATGTGATTGTTGTGTGTATGTGTGCTAGTGTTATGAAGGCTCACATTCACACAACATACAGAAACCATGTTTTTTGAGGCACAAACATCCATTCAAATTAATTAATGCTCCATTCTAAACTTAATCACTTGGTGAGAACAACAAATTCTGATACAATGTGGCAGATAATCCATCAAATTCCTCATCTAAAAATATCTAACATGTCATTGTATTTTGTGCTAACCTGCGCAGATAAGTAGTCAGCTTCTGTTTTCCCTTGTTCCTATTTTTTTAACAGCAATGTAATTGACTTTCTGAAAAAAAAACTAGTACTAGCTATTACAAATGCTCAAAGAAACAAGGAAAACTGGAGGCACCTTTCACACCTTACCAAGCATTATTTACTACCACCTATTCATTTATTTTTTTTTCCACTAAATATGGATGTGTGGTGTACCCTTCTGTTTCATTTATATTATTGCAATCCCCAGAGTCACACACTTGTGGTATCCATTATTGCCCCCAATTTTACTAGTAATTAAACTTTCAGAGATACTAGTGTGTGGGAGACCTGAAACCAGACCTGATCTTCCAATCCCTGCATCCCGTGTGTTTTAAGTGTTTGATATATTTGAAGAACACTAAGTAGTTCTCTCTGTCTGCTCACACAGATGTATATGGGGGTATCAGGGGCAAGAAAGAGGGACAGCAGCCAGTGTTAGGAGCTTTCCACATCATTTCATAACATTAGCACTGGGTAAACAATAGAAGATTCCAAACACTGATACCATCCAATGTGTATCTTAGAAATACCACTCCGGTGATTAGCCAATGGACAAGATGGATTAGACAAGATGGCTTGGAGATCAGGAAGAATGAATGTAGGAAGATCAGTAGGGAGATATTTTGCAAAAGCCCAGACCACAGTGTAGATGGAGAAGGCACTTGAATTTATCAAGGAGGCAAGCACTATTGGACTATGGGACAATTGAGTGTGGAGCTGGGGCATTCAAGTGTGCCAAAAAGCAATTAAATAGAACCTGGAATCTCTCCATCATCTTGTTTTCCCATCTCCTATCAGGAATTTTTACCTAAAGGTGATGTGATTCCTAAGAAAGCATATTCATGTGAAAGTAAAGAAAAGCCCTCTGAAACCACAGTCTGCGTGGGAAACCAGGCCAGGGTCATTCTTATTAATCACAAAAGATGGGATCTGAACATAGGCTAAAACAAAAAGGAAGGGAGGAAGATTCTGCCTTCTTTTCAAGAAATGTTTGATTATTGGTCCAAATAGAACTACCAATTCAGGTTTTAGGGTTTGAAAGTTACCCATATATTACACTTGTAGTCAAAAAGAGAGAATTTAATTCTGGACAATAATAATGATATTTATCACCAAAACTCTATGTGGCAGAACTGTTAGAGTTCTTTACATTAGTTGACATATTTAATCGTTGCAACAATTCTACAGATAGGTACTATTATTAGCATTATTATTATGGAAAAAAACAACTAATTTCACATAAAAATTCTCACATCCCAAAAAATTGCTTGTCAAGGAACAAGTTATCCTTGTGAATTAAGACTTAGGAAATAACCAAAAATGAGTTTGCTAACCATAGGATAGATGAGGGTAGAGGGGATACAAAGTGAGGAAAGTTGGGTGTTAATTTTATTTCTACTTCAAACTTCCAGTTTGAAGACAGTAACTCAAGAATTTGTGACCTTGGGTTTCTGAAATGAGAAATTAAGAAATTTAAAACCTTTTTTATTTATGAGATTCTATGATTTAATGAAACTATATCTGCTAGCACACGCTGGTCGTTCGTGCAACTCCGTCTGTCTGCATTCATTTCACACTGCTCTGATTACGTGCTCTGTGCTGCTGACCCAAAACTTCGCTTCAGGACCCTTCTTAACACAGGGCTTTAGAAGTCATTACCAACAAAGAGTTGCCACATAAGATGAAACTCACTTTCCATCCAAAGTGTACCGTATCTAACCTGTTGAAAATGAAACTAACACCTTTCCATAGAGGTGTCTCAGGCAAATCTGAAAAATCCTGCAAACTTTTAAGGAGAACAGCTTCACCAAACCTTGAGGAAGTGCTCCGAAAATTGAGTATTTTCTGCAGTTTTCTCTCTGGCTGTAACTACCTCAACACCGTTTGTCCTGACACTGTTGAAAGGTAAAGACCTGAGAAAATTCTCTGTTGAGAAAATCTCATTCAGAGGTTGAAGATCTATTTACAGGTTGGGGGAATTAATAATAATGTTGCTTAGGCAATAGGTGTGAGATTAAAAAAAGTTAGCCAATATTCGTGTGTTAATGGGTCAACAGGCAGACCTCTGGAACCACTACCAAGCACATCTGGGCCTGCTGCTTCTCACACGGGCCCCACAACACTCTGGAAAGCCAGGAAAAGAAGCATCACACCCTGTTTGTCTCTGAGCTCAGACGAGGTGGTGTAAGGCATGTGAAGACCCTGGAAATTGAAGCCAGATAAATAAGGATTCATAAACTGGTTATGCTATTTCTTACGAGCTCTTGGAGGCTACCAAGTGGTGCTCCCAAACCAGCAAATAAATTAAATTAACTGGAGTTCTGACAGGGAAGCTGACAATGCTTCCCCAAAGGCTCATGGTGGTTTAGACCTCTAGCTGCCTGGACACCATGACTTGATCGTCATCTGGTGGATAGGAATAACTTACCCAAAGGCAGCTGTCCATCCAAAAGAGTGGGAGGAAGAGATCCGTCATGAAGACCTAGAAAATGAGAGCCACAGAGTCACATGCTGGCCTGGTGTAAAGATGTCTAGATGTAAAGACGTTTGTGTCAAGATGTCTAAAAGAGGAGGAGCCTTAACTGGCCACTGCTCTTTCAAGATTTTGAAGGTCAGAGCGGCAATTCTAGAATTAAGTGGCCTTCTTCAAATGCTTTCAGATAACATCTTCCAAGGGAATGGAAATGTCTCCAAATCCCAAACTGATCTTTTTTTTCCCCTCTTAAGTCTGACCTGTACATTTCAAAGTAAGAACTTTGAAACCAAAATATCTAATCACGAATAAAAGGCTACAGTTCACCTCTTGAAGAATTGCCCTGACTGAGTTGTTCTAGCAGTAAGAACAAATTCTTTTCATCAATACTCTTGTCTAAAAGCCAACATTTTATGCTGAGGAGAGCGGGAGCACTTTGAATCCCAGGGGAAACTTCTCCGACTTTAATTTTTAATTAAATCGTTTCTTGCCAGTAATAAAAGAGTTTAGGGAAAGGTCATCCACAAAAAAATCATGATTTTAAATGGAGCCAAGAGAGGGAGGATAGGAAATGTTTAAATTCTTCTCTAATTCCCTACCATACTTTTAGAGAACAATGCAATGTTTAGTCAAAAGAAATCAACATTTACTGAGTCCCTGCTGGGTCCGAAATAATGTGTTGGGTACTTCCTATATTTAATCATTTGTTATCATCTCAAAATTCCCATGAGGTTTGATCCTAATTTTGTCCCAATTTTTCAAGTAAGGGAACTAAATTTGGGTGGCCTTAAGTAATGTGCCCCTGGTTGTAGACCTACAAAGGAGAAGACTCAAGGGTTAAACAGATTTAGGAATTTTACGCCCACTTGCTCAGGCAAAATCCTTCTTAGTGAAGAAAAAAACAAAAGAAACTCGACAAAACACACCACAAACACTTAGTAACATGTACACCCAGAATCTAATAGAAAGAAATTCAATTTCCTAAACAATTTCCTGTGAAATATAACAATCAGCCCTGCCTCTTTTCTTAAATAGGAAACTGTAATCCAGTGAATTAATATAATTCTTATTTTACTGATATTTGATCTATACCTATTTCTCAGTAAATTTATTGTTTTTGAGTAGCTATGCATGTGTGAGTGTATAACGTCGCTTCTGAAACAAGAGGGCCTGATATTCACCTTAAATGCCCATTCAAATTAACCATGGGGGAAAAATTATAAAGCAATGAATTCAAGCAAGCATTCATGCATACATTCTTTTAATGTCAATAGTAGTGTTATCCGTTAACAAGGTAACACTGGTAAGTTCTTTGTTTTGATTTGAAATTTAATTAAATCTTACTATTCTTTCAAATACAGAGGACCTTCACATCGCTATGGATGCTAATTTCAAGTTTCTAAGTATGTGGCAACCAATCATCCATTTATACGGAAAATTATTTTTTCTCTGGGGCAGAACTGCATACACTGTAGAAACTTATAAATGAAATTCCAAAAGAAATTAAAATACTTATGGAACTTAGGAAGAAGGGCTACCTAATTATGTGATTGCAGTGGTTTGGGAGCACTCAGTAACCTGGTAAACACTTAATATATTAGTAAGATCATCATTGTCCCCACTCCAACAGGGAGCTCTGTGTGAATTGCTCTTATAAGCCAATCAGGATCACAGTTATCCCTAGGAAATAAAAAACGGTAGCAACGCCTGAGATTCCTATAGTGTTTTCATATTTTTAAGACTCCTCTGCTTCATTAGTCCTCACAAAAACCCTAGGAGGGATAATAATTGTCCCTCTTCAGAGAAGAAACAGAGGGACAGAGGCTTACATTGACTGTCTAGTTTGACTCCGGTAGTCGGCGGAAGAGCTTCGACTTACAACATGCTCATCTTCTGCCACAACTTCATATCACAACTGCCCACAAAGAGCTCCAACAGTTTGATCCCTTCACCTGATGCTGGACCATTGTGCTGTATGTTGCTTATTCATTTACTAAGCAAATGTGTAAGTGTCTACTCTGTGTCCAGGACAGTGCTGGGCACTGGGAATGCTATATTGAGCAAACGTTGTCACAATCTAGAGGGGCAGATGAATATTAAAGCAACACAACCCCCCAAAATATAAACAGCCTAATTATAGAAAGATGGTCAGGTGAGAAGCTGACCAAAGTTTCAGAGAAGACATGTCCAAGGAACAAATAAGAGCAATTACAAATAAATAAGAACAATTTAGAGATCTGATGAACGAATGGGCATTACTAGGCAATATATATAAAGTGTATATAGCTTTGCATGTTCTAAGCCAAAAAAACAGAGGGTGCAAAGGCCCTGTGGTACAACAACATGAGCTGAAGGTGGAGAAGTAGGTGGGGGTCAGCCCATAACAGGTCCTTTAGGCCACTAGGATTTATCATGTCTCTAAAATCAGTGGGAGGCGACAGATTATAGCAATTTGGGTAGAGAAAGGATGATGTGACTCCATGGTCAACTGGCAATCTCAAGAAGGCTCTACCAAGTTGGGCTCCTCTGAAGACAGCTAATAATACTTCCCATATTCTCAACTAAAATTTGCACCATAAAATTAAGCAAAAGCAAACCCTTCTCTTACAAGGACATATTCTCATGGTGCAAAAAGGCCGGGTAGGGCCACAATATTTATTATCAGTTCCTACATACTGGGGATATAAAGGATTGTGCATAACGTCAGGAGTGGAGATAATCTGAGAAAAGCTTGAGTCCTAGCCCTTCACTTTATAGCAAAGAAACCAAAGGGCAGAGATTGAGTTATCAGAGTTCACAGAGCAAGTGAAAATCAGGAGCGGCGATCTCTCTGGCTGCCTTAGCTCTTTCCATTTCTAGGGAGATGTGAGCAAATTTCCAGGGGGATTAATCTCCCCTCTTCATTCTGCACTATATGCAACCAAGATGATATGGTACCTTCAGATAATAAAGAGCAACAGCTCTCAGTCAACTGGCAAATATCCATTTCAGAAGCAGAGGGGAAATTAAATGCAGAAAGCACATGCACGTTTATGTATTTTCCATATCAGAAAATGACCTTGTTAAGTGTCATCTTCCCATTGAGGCATCTCCCTCGGCACAACATATATTAAGTTTATGGATACAAGGTATAAATATAGTCACTAACCGTTCATTCTTCCAGCATGTATTAATCACTTGTGTGCACAGCGCCATAATACAATTAAATGCAATTCACTTTTACAAGTATTTGGTAGGCAGCAAGAGAAAAGAACACCAGATGCAATTGTGAATCGTGGTTTCAATACTTACTTGACCATAATGTTAGGTGAAACATACAGCCTCCAGAAGTCTCAGTTTCCTCATCAAGAAAAGGAGCCTAACAAATAATACTGTCCTCGCTGTGTATGGGAAAGAGTAATGAAGTCACGCTACACCTACTGCCCAGCACAATGACTTAAAAAACACTCTGGGATTATTTTTTCTTTTGGTGATTCTGTTTCTGCACAGATACTTTGGGTATTTCTCTATTTGGGGACCTATGTAAAATAGAGCCCATCTATTCCTTGGATGCAGCAAAATGAACCCATTACTGTAAAATTGCTTCACGGATTTTGAAGTGGAACTGAAAGGGTGGGATCTGTTTTGCCAGGTGTTGGAACACCATCCCAAGCAGGGAGAAGACAATACTCCTTTCTCCTGCCCTGGGAGATTCTGCTACACCGATTATATTTCCACCATAAAACGAAATTCACTAGAAGTCTTTTTTCCTTTGTTCCTGCCACATTGTGGTTTGGCCCATTGGTGAACTGCTAACTGGCTGCCCAGCGGCCCCAGACTGTTCTGTGAACTCAGAACTCAACTCAACTGGGGAAAACGCGATGTCTGATTACATTAGTCTTGAGTTCCAATGACAGAACTGCAGACTCCATGAACTGCTGGGAGAACCATTTGCATATCACATTTCTTTGACCATGTGGCTGCTTTCCATGTGTGTCAATTTCTGGCTGGAGCCTGGGATGTGCCTGACAGTACCCACCTTCAAAATGGGGAGATGGTTCAAATTTGATCACTGTGGTTGCCGTTTAATCAAATATCCAACTCTTTATGCTTTTGAATATGAAGAATTTCACTGCATCATGGTGTAAACACACATGCACACACAAATATAAATGCCCTATCTACTT
Organism: Tapirus indicus; assembly: GCA_031878705.1. NCBI lineage: Eukaryota > Metazoa > Chordata > Mammalia > Perissodactyla > Tapiridae > Tapirus > Tapirus indicus. Next base: position 20,867,650 of record CM062927.1, on the reverse strand, counting down.
CTAATATACTGGGCTTTTTAAAAATCTACAGATGGATATAATGGAAATGACATGGGGTTCAGAATCAGCTGGATTTGGAGTTGATCCTAAACTCAATCTCTTGCCAGCTCCATGACTTTGAGCAGGTTATCTCACCTTTCCGAGTAGGGCCAGGGATAGGGTGGTGTAAGGGGGCACCGAAGTGTAGTTTGAGAAGCCAAGCATGATCCTGAGACCCTCCTTAAAGTCTGCGCCCTAGGCATCTCGCTTGTCTCACATTTGTGCTGGCCCTGTCTGTGAGCTTCAGAATCTTATGACTCAAGATATTTAAACCATCTGCAGCACTACAGAGCACAGACACGTAGTAAATGGTGGCCTTTAACCGGAAACGTTCACAAATATGGGAGCAAGTGGACCCACTGCAACCAGAACCACATCCAGATGCTATGTCTGGCTCCCTTCCATGCTAGGATGGGGTGGGTGTCCACGACCACCCAGGGGTCCATGAGAAAGCAACCCTGATGACAGGGCAGGGACGCTGAGACCCAGATTAAACAGCAACATGTGGGGCTTCTGGGGCGATCCGAGTAACCCGGTCCACCCGCACTCCACAGGGAGCCAGCGAACTAAAGCAAAGGAATTCCAAAATAACATTTGGCATACTTTTCCTGCTCGTTTAAGTTAATTTTAGAGCAAAAATTAAATACAAAAACAAAAACACAAGACCAGCATTCCATAACAGAGAGTCACTGTTCATTTCGGGGGTAATTTTGTCTCTATTACACACACTCTCATAATTCGGGTTGCATTCCATATAACGGTTTCTTTTTCGTTTCTTACCTAAGATTGCGTCACCACTCACTCCATGTCATTAAATGTTCTTACACTGTCATTTTTAATGGCTGAAAAGAAGGCCATTTCTTAGATGTAACATGACTAATGAATTTTACATTGTTGGGTTTTGAATTGGGGTCTGTAACACATAATATTTTAATGACTATCTTGCCCCCGTTGATCAGTTCACATGTTTGTTTATGTATTAATATTTATAAATGGTTTTATGCATCAAAAGTCGTGAACATTTTTAAGGCTTCTGACACATATTGCCAAATGCCTTTCCAGGAAAGTTGTACCAATTTACATGACCCACAGCTGGTGCGACAATGTGTGTGTCACAAGAGGACATCTGCACTGTACAATGGTTGGCAGTTGGAGGAACAGACTGGGCCTTAAGTGATTTAGCCCGGGACAAACCTTCTTAGGCCTGGGACGGCTCTTCTGCCAGCTACCAGCCTGTCTTCCTGTGCTTCCTTGTGCTCCATCTCCGGGGCTATAATCCCCCTGGATCTGACAAAAAAGCAGGGTATTCTTCATAGATTTGCTTCTCCATTCTTCTCTCAAAAGCAAACTACAGTATTTAAGAGTGATTAGGCTGTGCTGGGCACTAAGCAAGGGGAGAAGACATTACAGAAAGTTGACCTCATGTCAGCAAAGGTACTGCTGGATAAAGAGACAAGAACTCTCTGGGAATTGGTTAAATATGGGGAAAAAAAAACATTCTGCATCTCAGGGAGTGTTGAGAAAAGTGGTTAATCTGAGTCCTCTATTTAAATTACCATTTATTAAGCACATGCGTTTTACTTTGTTAATTCTTATTGAAATCATATAACACGGGCAAGTGTTATTATTCTCATAGTAGATGAGAAAACACATTCAGAGAAGTTCAGCAATTCCCCCCAAAACAATGAGCTAGTGAACCAGCAAGGTTGGATTCAAACCCAGCCTGACCCTATGATCATCGTCTGTCTCAAAATGTACCTTGGCCCCAGGGAAACTAATTTGGATGGTTGGAATTAGCAAATAAATATTTTTAATCCTTCTGATCCTGATGTTATTTTGAAACCACTTTTTTATCCTTAATGTGTTCTCTGAAGTAGTTTAGTTGGTCCAACTCCATCTGAAAATAATAACTGGTAACTCAGCGTTTATGCTGTTCCAGGAACTCTTCCAAGGGCTTTACTTCTAGGAAGTCATTTAAACCTCAAACATCCTTGCAAGGTAGGTACCATTATTATTATCATCTTACAAATGAGGAAGCAGAGGCCCAGAGAGGTTAAGAAATTGACCTATGGCTGCACAGTGACTGCATGGGATAACTGAGTTTCTCACCTAGATCTTCATAACTATACACTGCTCCAGTGATGTTCCTGGTAATACCTCACATCCCAGTGTGGATGCAGTGACAGAACCCATAAAGCCACCTGGACTACACTAGTGGCAGAGGGGCAGTTGGCGAAACCCTACAAGCAGGTGGTTCTTAGACCTGTGACTCGAATGCTATCAAACAAGAATGAAAAATCAGCTGCCCCTCTATCGCTTTGCACCTAAAACATATTCAAAATTTTCCATCCTGGGGCCGCCCAGTGGCGCAGCGGTTTAGTCCGCGCTTGGCAGCCCGGGGTTCGCGGGTTCGGATCCCGGGCGCCCGCCGACACACCGCTTGTCAGCCACGCTGTGGCGGTGTCCCATATAAAGTAGAGGAAGATGGTCACGGATGTTAGCCCAGGGCCAGTCTTCCTCAGCAAAAAGAGGAGGATTGGTGACGGATGTTAGCTCAGGGTCGGTCTTCCTCACAAAAAAAAAAAAAAAAAATTTTCCATCCTGATGGTGCCTTACTGTCTTTCCTGCACTGACTTCACAAGTCTGATCTTTGGACACACACTGCCCGCACGACTATGCCCTACACCTGGCCCCTGTTTGAGTGGGCACATGCTCAACATTAATTACCAGAATGACTCCAACCGAAGAATGGCAGATGAATTGAGGCAGCCAACCATCCAACAAAGAAGTTTCCATTAATAGTCACAGAACTTAGAGTGCAGTAGAGCAAAGATCCAAATTGATGCTGGTTTTAATCTGCTGGTTAATACGTTCCTACACTTCTTCGGGGGGAGGATGAAGACAATTCCTTCGTGCAACCAAAATATGATGATTCCTCGTGCTCTGGTGGGGGGACACAGTCAAATTCCATCTGCTACAAGACCTTCAGATTAAGGCAAAAGACTTTAACTTCTTTAAAGACCTGGATATGTCCACAGGCTGCAGCATCTGAGTAGAAAGTAAAAAATATGGTGCTTTTTCCCCAGATTTTCTCTTTGTTGAGCATGTAGATGTTTCAATACCTTCAGATATTTGGCACCAAATAGCAAAAGAAAAATTCAAGTGATGGATTACGTTTTTCCTTTTACATCTACATGTTTCTGTGAGACATAGCAAATGGTGTGCTGCGGGCATCTATTTCTGGTTTGGATGAATAAACTAAGCCATGAGCATTTTGCTATTTTCTCCAGCAAAGTAGAAAACAGCCATACACCGCAAAATCTCGGGGCTTGCTTTTATATCCCACCTTGCCATGAAAAAGATAAGTATATTATTTGGCAGAAAGAATAGAGGTTGTTTGTAGAGGGGAGTGGGGGGACAGCATTTTTTCTTTTTAATATGTAGCAGAACTTTGGAAATATTTAAGAAAAGGCATAGAGTATTTGGAAAGAGCAAGGACAAAGGAGTTACACAGATCTCCCATTGGCTAGCTGTGTGACCTTGAGATAATTGCAAAACTTCTCTGGGCTTTGATTAGAGTGTCAGAGAGGGGAAAATGCTTTCAACTGCTGTAAGGACCAATGAGATGGTATGTGTGAAGTCCCCTCTCATACTTAGGTAACTTATGTTGGCCCCTCATTTTGTAACCCCCTTCTAAGCTCTTTATGTGAGTTAATTCACTTTAGCTACCAAATAACCCTATGAGATAGGAGCTATCATTTTACAGATGAGGAAACTGAGTCTCAGAGAGGTTAAGACACTTAGCTTGTAAATGACAGAACTGGGACTTCATCCCAGGTACCTTGACCTTGAAATCAATGTTCTTAACCATTATACAACACTGCCTCTGACATATCATAGATGATTTATAAACGCCTGCCATCTCAGGATTATCTCTTGCAGTGTTGGCCAAGCTCTCTTAATAAGCTCCTCACAGTCAAAATACATGTAGGTATAATCACTAATAGTGGCCCGAGAGGTTTCAGACTTGTGGTGCAAACATTTGATGTACTGCAAGCATGATTCACCTTAAAATTAGAGAAAATACAGTGTAGAAGCAGAGAACATGGGTTTTGGAGTCAGGCTATATTTGGGTCTAACACCTATTTTGCCACCTGGTAGCTGAGTGGCCCACACAGAGGCTTAGCTTGTTTATCTGCTTGTCATGGAGAGCAATTAGTACCATCAAAATACAGCTAAAGTTCAAAAAATATTACTAATTGTGATGGTGGAGGTCACAGTATTGTTACTACTACTATATTAACAGTAGTAGTAGTAGTAGTAGTAATAATAATTATAGTAATAGTAGCAGTAATAATAATTATAGTTGCAATAGTCATCACAGGAGTAGTAGAAAAGTAGGTGCATTAGTTTGCGAGGGCTACAGTAACAAAGTGCCACAGACTGGCGGCTTTAACAACAGAAATTTATCTCCTCACAATTCTGGAGACAACTGTAGATGTCCAAGATCAAGATGTCAGCAGAGTTGGTTTCTTCTGAGAGCTCTCCCCTTGCCTTATAGATGGCCTTCTTCTTCCTGAGTCTTCTCATGGTCTTCCCTCTGTGTGTGTCTGCGTCCTAATCTCCTCTTCTTATAAGGACACCAGTCATGTTGGTTTAGGGCCCACCCTAATGACCTCATTTTAATGTAATTACCCCCTTTAAAGACCCTTTCACCACATACAGTCAAATCCTGAGGTACTGGAATTTGGAACTGCAATATGTAAGTTCTAGGGGCACACAGTTCAGCCCATAATAATAGGCCTCACACATACCAATTTCCTGTGGGTAGGAATTCTTCACAATGCTTAACATTATGGAATGTAGGACACTTAACCTCAGAAGCAGTGACCTAAGTAATGGTTCAACCAGACATTGGACCTGTGGTACTCAACTGAGAAAGTACCACAGAGGATGTGTTTAAATGATAATGGGGATACTGGTATTTGAAAGGGCAGAGGTCAGGAACGCGGTGCAAGAACAATCCTGTGCAATGAAAAATTATCTCCATTCCATGTGACTTTTGAAAATGCATCAGGTATTTAGGTAGATTAAAACTCTTTATAATCATACATACTTAGATTCAAGTCCATTTTACATATGAACATGTGGAATTTATCTCATGGCTTAAAAATGCACTAAATTTCTTAGCAATGCAACTTCTGTATAAATTGGGGAAGATAGATTTTTAAAATTTTACCAAATCTATTATACTTCGATAAAAATAATGTTACTGAGAGTTCTTTACTTTTTGGAAAATCACATCAGTTGCAAAATACCCCTATTAGTATTTATGCTGCCAAGACAATACACCTGCATCAGTCTGCATTTTCACCTGTCCCATTCATGGTGATTTTGTGTATAGATGTAGGTATCTTACTACTTCATTACATCTTCTGATAATGTCGCATCAGACGTTGTGACTTAACTTATGGGAAGTAGTTATTACTTTATTATAATCTACTTTCTTTAATTTCTCTTCTGTATTACAATTAGGGTATTGCACTGATTTTTTTTTAAAACATGTATGTAGATAATTTATAATAGCTATGAATTTCACTTCAGGATAATAAAGGGAATGTTATAAAATATTTGTTATAAAAAGAGGCAGTGGGTCAATAGGATTCAAAATAACTACACTCATCAGTGCTCCCAGGACTCGAATGGCTACAAGTGGCTAATGGATTAAGTATTAGACCCTAGAATTACATGCAAACCATCAAAGCCAGAGGGGGAAACTGAGTCTGAGAGAGGTCAAGTGACTTGCCAAGGTCACAGAGTCAGAATCAGAACCTTTGTATGGTAGAAATGTATCCTGTATTAGAACCCTGACTCTGAACAGAGTTTTCCCACACTGGCTTTCACAGTAATCCAGGAGCACACTATGAGCACAATTAAGGGGGCTTTGGGTTTGGGGAAGGAAAGTAGAGTTTAACATGCAAAGTTTGAGCACCCTAATATGTCTCTTCTGTTGATTTCCTTCGGGGGGCTCGTGGTTTTGTTTATTCATGGCCTTAAATTAATTTTTCAAGTTTACTCATTCAGTTTGGAATTCTATGAAGGAAGAAGATTAAACACAGTAATTAGCTTATTGCCCTGCAATTATTCAAAGCCTGTGATGGCAGTCCCCATAGGAATCGCCCCTTTATGTAACACTCTTGGAAGGAAATGTTACCTTATACTTAGCTTTGTTTTCACTTATCTATGGTAAGTCACACGATTCTTCCACCAAACTATGAGTTAGGACAGGCAGCAGCACCCCTCCCCTTAGTTTTAGATGAGTGAATAGAGTCCCGTAGCTTCACCACAACCACCGTGGCTCAGAGAAATATCTCGGTAAATTTAAGCCATTGATTGACAAAGCAAATTCCATCAAAACCTTCAATGATCTTCCAACACATAGATATAGAATCCAGATTCTTTCGAATTTGAGCCCTGCCCTATGATATATTTGGCTTCATCTCCCATCCCGTCTCCTCCAAACCATGTCCAATCAGAACACAAACTGTAGAGATCCATCCCCCAGCACGGCCTGCCTCCAACCTGTTTCCAACGCTGGGTTTCCTAGTCTACTTGGTGAATTTACACTCAATATTAAAGACCCAGCTCAAGTGAGAAGCTTTCCTATTTCATCACCTTTCTTACCTCTCCCCTTCACGTTCCAGCATCTCCCCAACATATCACTCGTCATCTTACAGTGTCATTATTGATAAGCCTATCTCTGTGGATCCCCACCCAAACAGATAGTGAGTTTTTCAAAGGAAAACTGCTTTTCATGTTTATCTTGCATTTCTAGAGACCAGGACAGGGTTTGGGACACTGCAGCCTAGTAATGTTCAGTGAACAGAATAACTGAGGCTTACACAGTATAGAGCACTTGACCTTGTTATATTTTCGACAGTGGTTGAAGTGTTTCCTCTTTTCTGCTACCTCCTTTCAGACTGAGCCTTCTCATTCTTCCAGGACAAGAGCCACGGCCTTCTTAAACACACCGCAAGTGAATTGAAATCTCTCTATTCATCTGTACGTAATTCCAGGTATGGATTTACACAGATGAGTATTTCCCCTATGGACTCAACACTTAGAGTGAGGAGAGAGAAGTGAGGATGAAGAACTGAGAGCAGTTTATCAGAGTTACTTGCAGAATCTTGTAAAAAGTAGAGTTTCCTTAAAAGGTATAGGCTGGTAAGTCGACCCCCATTGGAGTAAAGGTTTGAGAGACTTGGGCAAAAGAAGACTTCTGGTGAGGCCCCACTGGGGCTTAACCAATGGCGATGGTGCTAGACTGGCCCTGCCTCTTCCTGGTGAAACCCCAAGGCAGATAGAAAAGCTAAGACTGGACAAACCTCATGCGTAGCTGGCAAGAGTAGAAATGGGTGCAGACTTTCTGGGGAGTAACTTGTATGTCTGTGTTTAGAAATTTTTATTAAGAAAGATATGAAGAGGTTGTGGAGAAATGGGGACCCTCATTCACTGCTTGTGGGAATGCAAACTGGTGCCTCCTCTATGGAAAACAGTATGGAGAATCCTCAAAAAATTAAAAATAGAAATACCTTATGATCCAGCAATCCCATTCTTGGGCATCTACCCAATAGACATGAAATCAACCATCACAAGAGGCTTATGCACCCCATGTTCATTGCAGCATTATTCACTATAGCCAAGAAGTGGAAGCAACCCAAGTGTCCCTCGACTGATGATTGGTTAAAGAAGATGTGGTATATACATACAATGGAATACTACTCAGCCATAAGAAAAGACACAATTGTCCCATTTGCAACAACATGGATGGACCTAGAGGGTATTATGTTAAGTGAAATAAGCCAGAGAGAGAAGGACAGACACTGCATGAACTCACTCATATATGGAATATAAGTGAACACATGGACAGAGAGAACTGATTGGTGGTTACCAAGGGGAAGGGGGGTGGGGGGTGGACACAAGGGGTGAAGGGTTACATCCACAAGGTGACGGACAAACAAAAATGTACAACTAAAACCCCACAGTGTTATAAACTATTAAGACATCAATAAAAAATGGTAATAAAAAAAGAAAGAAAGATATGAAGACATTCATTCGAAAATTATTGATATTAGGAAACTAATGAAGAAATTAAATGTTTAACAGTAGGTAATTAAGTCAATTGTGGACTATCATATATGAAATAATGGAATTAAGTAAATTATGAAATATTGTAAGCCATTAAACACTGTATTTGTTAATTCAAAATAATAACAATAATACCAACAAAAAACAGAGCTAGACAAGTTTTAAACATTAGCCAGTTTCATCCTATTATCAGGTTTATGATATAGTCATTATTAGCCCTATTTTATAGACAAGGAACCTAGACTAAAGAAAACATGTGAAGTCTTGGCTAACCTTACACAGCTAGGTAAAGCAGGGACTTAAAATCAGATGTCCAAATTAAAAAGTCCATGTTCTTCCCATTTATTGACTTGCTTATCTACTTTTAGTGACGTGGACAAAGGCTCAGGCTGGAGTGTTACATAACAAAGACGCTCGGAGATACATGCATTGCATTAAAACCATGAAGGGAAAGAAGAAAAAAAAAGAAGGAAATAAAGTTGTGGTTTGATTATATGCATCTTTTCTCTTTCTTTTATTTTTCTGCTTTTCCTAAATGTTCTCCAAAGAACATGCATTACTTACATAATGCAAACATTAAAATAATATAGGACAAGGAAATTTCCAGTGTTATTATAGATATCAAATATCTTGGCACGTGCCTGTCATTTTCAAACAGAATCCTAGTATACTGACTGAGCAACACTAGGCAAGCAGACCCCTTCTCAGAAAGAGATTTTATATTGCTTGTTCCCAGCAGGTCCTGTTGCATTCATAACAGCATCACGGGACTAAATCAAGCAGCATGGGTCAGCAGGGATGGGGCGGTCAAGGTGACAAATGATCCGATCTGGTTGAAGGTAGTAGCAACAAAGAAAAGCCATTAGGTTTGGTGATTAGACAGGAATTGGCAGCACGTGCCAAAGGCGGTGGGCTATCAGGTCCAGAGCCAGATCACGGGGTGTGAAATGAGACAGAGAAATGAGGAAAATGTCAGCAGGTATGTGCCACTTTCAATCAATGGGAGAGTAATAGCATGTCAGTGGAAGCGTGCCCAAGTTTATATGAAGGTTGCCCATTGTGATTCAACAATCATTTCAAATTTCTGAACTACATTCATGCACATTTGACAGGAGGTAGAAATCGGTGTCAGTGGGTTCTAAAGAAAGGGCTAAGACTAAGCCATTTGGGACTGCCATCTTAATACTCTGCTAATTTCTAGAATGGAGTGAATTTTTTAGCCCTTCAATGGCCTCATCTTAAAAAGCGGATTAACTACTGATTTGAGTCCTTGTGAACTCGACAGTCTTGCTCCATGTAGCTTTCCAAGAAAAGAATACTACAGGAAAAGCCATCACCATTAGCTCAGCCTGCCCTGGGAGAATTTAATGAAGAGAAGGAATCTGGGGAGAAAATAGCACTTTTCAGATAAAACCTGGATACCTCATTTCCACCAGGTTCCCCATCCTAACTTGTCTAAGCTGCATGCATTTTTCTCCTGAGCCCAGCAAATTTTGCCAATCTGCCTTCCTTTCTTTAAGTGGTCGCCTCCAATTTAACATACTTATTGGCGTTCTCAAGTGAGCCTTCCACAGAACTGAGCCATTTAAAGGTTTGCCCTCATCTCATTATAAATTAGTTTTGAATATCTCTCAGTATGCACAACATTCCTCAGCTACCCAAGTTAGAACTCTTTATTAGACTAGGAAGAATTTGCGTTTTAATTAGTTTTACCTCTGGTGTATGAAACCCACTGAGATTACTACACTTAGTAAAATTTAATTAACTTGACAAAAGATCCTAATTGTTTTCGTGCCACTGGTCCTTCGCAGGGCTAAAAATAATGCCCTCCAAATTAAGCGGCCACCACAAAGCTTCATCCTGACCGCCCTCTATTGAAAAAAAATCCAAATTATGATTCATGGGAAGTTTTTCTTTGTCAGACACCAGGATTTCGGTGCATAGGCAGAGATTTACAGATCCCTTAGGCAGAGCTATCTAGGGGTGGGGATGAGTGGGAAGAAGGCAGAGGAAAGACACCCCCCCCCATTCCTTCTCAACTTTATTCTGTGGAAATGAGATGAGGAACATATTGACTTGTTCAACTCCTCCAAGACTCAAGCAGACATAATATATCACGTGAATTAATAATGAAGGTTTATAAGTAAAAAATGCTGAATGAATAAATATCCATTCATTCACTTATCATTCATTTACTCCTTTAATGTGTATTTCCCAGGTAACTTTGGCGTCAGCTGCTTACAATGGAAGTAACTGATCTTTAAGTATCCTAGGGCTTTGCAATGTCATTCCCAATGCACAACTTTTCTTTTCCTCTGCTCATTCTGACTGACATATGGTCTTCAAGACCAGCAGCATTTTTTGCTTATTCTTTTGTGTTCCTGAAACATTTTTGCCTTCCTAGTATTCTAATACTTCCTAGTATTGTAATTATACTAACTGCGTAGGAAGGAAGTATCGTGACATTGTGTGTTACTGCTGCCGGCTTTTGTGTGTTTCTGACACTGTAGCAAAAAACTAGTTTAACCTGGTCACTGTTTGACCTTGCACAAGCAAATCTTCTTCTTTGTGTTTCAGTCTTCTCTTCTGAATGAAAACATGATAATAGTCTCTCCCTGGTGGAAGCTCTGAAGGATTAAATGAGGGAGCAAAAAAAAGAAATGGATAAAGTTTGGCATAGAATTGATGCTCAGTATTATATTTTGAATGTCACCCCTAAGAGCCAAGTCAGCTCCCTTGAGCCTGGTCCCACTAGGTAATTTCCTTACCTCCTTCCATGAGCCACCATATAGTCCGAGAAGGCATACGCCTGGTGACAAAGCCCATCTGATTTATGGTATATTTTTGACCTGAGAATATCATCATCACGGTGACTATTATTATTTATGTAATGAACACAAACTATACCTGTAGCAAAAGCTATATTCATCAAGTTTGGCTTAAAAAACAAAAAAAGTTGATATTAAGAACGGGCTGCAACATTTCAAAAGGTCCTAGTTTCACTCTGTTGCAGAATCAGGCCACTCTACCACATGCTGGAGAACTGTGGATAGAACTGTGGATATGCCCAGAGCTTCACTTTATTTCTCTGTTTCTATCCTGCTACCCTCACCCAATTAATAAGGACTCTGGAAAAGATTTTTACTTCACTGGTCAGTGTGGTGAACTGCCTAAAAGAGTCTTTTCCCGTGTCTAAAATGGCAGGCTCCTGCTCATCTCGTGTTTTGTAACAGCCTCCCACTCTGGACGTCCGTTTTGGAATCTGTCCCTCCTCTATTTAATGTGATTCTGCTCTGGCTGCCAATCACAGTATGCTGTCCCAGGTCTGGTCACTCAGCATGCCCCATCTCTCTGGCCACAGTGACTGCACAATGATGACTCTGCCACCAGCCTGGATCGTGTGTAGACTAAGCTCTCCATTTCCTTCAGGCTCAGAGAATTAAGCTAAGGAAAGCCTGGAGCTGGATATGCCTGCACCTCTCTTTTCCAGCTACAGGGAGGATGCCTGACTGTGGGAGGAAAGACTGAAGGTGACCCACTAAGACAATCAAAGCTAAGCCTTGGAGAAACATAGAGGAAGGGGGAGAAGAGACATGCAGGGAAAGAGAAGAGGTGACAATATTCCTGAAGTCAGTGGTGACATTTGTCTCCAACCCCAGACTTTCTTATTATGTGAGAAAGTAAATACTGCCCCCCCAGATTAGTTTGAGTCAGATTTCTTCTACTTGCTGCTGAAAGACCTTTTCTCATTCCTTTGTACTTTCAACCCCCTTTATCACGCCTTCTTTCAAATTCCTGACCTTTCTTCAACAATGACATGACTAACTCGAAAGATCGGGCTGCCACCAGTGCACAGTTTTATGGGAACATAGGTCAAATGCCGAGTGCCCATGAGTGGTGCAACCCTTTGCCCTGCCTGCAGGCCACATACATCCTGAGCACACCACGTGGGACATTGTTTCAGGGGTTTGCTGCATGCTCGCTGAAGAATTCTGATGGGATCAGCCTTAGAGAATCCCAGCATCTTTCAGTGCCAAGGCCTTTACAGATTCAAAGGACAGCCAGAAATAAATGAAGGCTCTTTCAAACCACTGGGCTCCACAGGTCGGATTGACAGCTCAGAAACGGGCTCCTTCCTTCAGAAGCAGGCAGACCTTCTTGGCAATTTCCCCTCTACAATATAAGTATGAATTTTGGACCATATTAATTAAATGGAATGAAGTGATTTTTGTCACTCAAATACCATATATTTCTAAGGTCAACCATTAGCACAATATTCATGAACTTTGACAAGCACACATTTTAGCACAGAGGGAGAAAAGTATATGTGATTGATATCCATATCCACATCCATATCCATATCTATACCTGTATCTGTATCTATACCTACATCTATATCATCTCCCGTTCTTGTTTTCAAGTTCTCAGGGATCAGATTTATAACATTTATGTTATCATAGAAAATTAATCATCCCCAAGCCTTCTTTAGTCTATCCATGGCTACTCTCAACCTACTATGTGCTGTCACAGGTGCTGGGAAAACAAAGGTAAGTGAGACAAGTCCCTGCTCTTTGTTTATACCGTACTTGGTCTGCCCACTATTTCATAGTCACATTTTACACCTATACATTTTCTTCTCTCTTCAATACCCTCAATTTCCTCATGTGCATTTGTCCAAATTCTTCCCAAACTTCAAAATCTGTGAAGTCATCTCAGATATATCCAATGTGGAAATGGTGTTTTCTTTTTTCTCCCAGATTTTCACAGCATATTAGCTACCTCTCTATTTTGAAATAGAATACATTTGGTCATTTAGTAGTTATTTATGTGCATGCCATCTCTGCCAATCAGTGGTTCTATCATATACATATATACATATGTATAGAAGCACATATATGTGCGTATATGCATATAATATACATAATGTGTGTTTATGTGTATGTCTTAGGTAGTACTGACTATAGGCACTATGCTTAGTACTGAGTCTGACACATTGTAGGTGTTAAAGAAGTAAAAGAATGTTTAATGACCATACAAGTGACTGACAAATTCCCCTTGAGCATAGAATCCTTCCCACTAAGAATTGTTCATTAGAGAAAATGATTCTCTGAGATGGTTGTATTTTCCAACAAAAATGCTGAGGTCTGTTTGCCCTGGACAGAATGAATTGCTTCCCTCTGACTCAAGCATTTGTTTGAGGGGTGACATTACAAGTCCCTGTAATGACCACCAAAAGAATGGTATTGATCCCTGAAATTGGCAGGTACATGTTCTATAGATGGATATTCATTTGAGAAAATTACAAGCTCAAAGGTCATCAGGAGAGACGACAGGTTGTAATTTCAATCTGTGGCCTGCCACCAGCTAATGAAAAGGGGAAGTGCCCATTTGTCAGATCTGGGTGATAAATCTTCCATGTGCCTTATTATTGAACATAAAGCCATGCAAGCTGTCAGCAGCTGTGGTCTGGGCATCCTAATCTGAGAAATGGGGTAAGGTTTGCTTTATTTATCAAAAGCACTGTCCAAAGGGAAAGAAGTGAAGGCAGCATTTGTTAAAAGCGTGAAGCGTGCACCAAACATGGCAAAACACCTTTCACAAATGCCATCAAGTCTCATCATCACAAAAGCCTCATGAGGCAAACAATGTCATTTCTGCTTTCCAGATGGAAAAACTGAAGTCTCCAGAGGCAGCAGGGCTTAGCGAGCTCCTGTAGATGTAAGGGGGATTGGGATCAGAACAAGCATCTAGTAGATCTGGGGCCCACCATCTTACCACGAAGCCGTATGGAGTGAAAACACCTTAGGAGAACAATTGGTGTATGGAATAAGCCCCAGAAAGATCCTCTTGATCACCAACTGGATCTACCACTTTACTTCTGGCTGACATTCGTTCACTTAGCCTCAGTCCCTTCATCTATGAAGTGGGAACAAGATGTGTTGGAAAGGTGTTTAAACACTGGAGGATTCCTGAAGCTTCTGCACATCACACTTTCAAATGTCAGAGCATTTTACTTATACTTCCAGATAGGGGAATATTTTTACTGAGAAGATAAGGATAATGCCACATATTGGAGAGAGAGCCATTCTTTTAAAATTTTGTTATTCATCTGTCTGATTCATTTACGATCTAGTCCATTAACTTTAACACTAGCACTGGGAATACAACCCTTCCTCCATCTCATGGAGACAGCAGAACAGAATTAATTCTGGATTCTTGGTTCCCCCATAATCCACCCCTTACCTTCCACCCACTCTGAAATATACACGTGAATAACAGTCCCCCCAACCAACATTTTTAGAGTTGTCCCAGAGGAAGAGCAGAGTAAAGATCAGATTCAAACAGAGCCACACCCAAATCCTCGATCCTGCTAGAGAAGCTGCGTGAGCTAAAATCATCATATTAATTCACCTTTACGAGGCTCAGTCTCTTCATCTGTAAAATGGAGACATTATCTAATTTACAAGTTCATTCTAAGTCTTAAAAGGGATGATATACGTAGACGCAGACCAGAAGAATCATTTATGCAGCTGGCACACACCGTTTGGTGGTGGGAGATGTTCTATTGTGAGCTCTCCTGGGCACTGGGAGATTTTTAGGAAAGAATGGAGGATGGCAGAGGTGCGGAGAAGGGTGAAAATTATGTTGCAAATCATTCCAGTCCTTTTACGAATATTGTTCTTTACCTAGTCAGCTTTCTAGCACTCTTCTGTAGTGAAAAGGATACATCTTCACTCCATTTAGCTGTCACTAACCAAAGCAACTGAAGAACGAACTTTCCCCGTAATAACAGTGGAGATGGAATTGATGATAATGACAACAATCCTACCCATCTATTGTTCTTCTTGGGAGCAGACTCAGATGAGTGTTTGATGTCATTAGCTCACAACATTCCTCTACGGAAAGTACTATTTTAATCCCTATTTTATAGAAAAGAAAACTGAGGCTTATAGAGGTTTCTCATGTTGCTCAGGGTCACACAGCCGGTGAGTGGCAGTACTGGGGCCAAACTCGGCTCTGTCTTAAATCTGTGATATTGGACATTCCGCCAAACTGTGGATTGAGGGTAATAAACTTTAAAAATAAATGAGTTCTCCAAAGAAGAAATGGCCAATAAGCACATGACGAGATGTTCAATATCACTAATCATTATGGAAATGCAAATCATAACTACAATGCGATAATACTTCGCACTCATTAGGATGGCTACTAGCCAAAAAAAAACCCAGAAAATAACAAGTGTTGGCAAAGATATGGAATAATTGGGACCTTTATGCACTGTTGTTGGGAATATAAATGGTATAGCTGTGGAAAATAGTATGGGTTTCTCAAAAAATTAAACATAGAATTACCATATGATCCAGCAATTCCACTTCTGGATATAGACTCAAAAGAATTGAAAGCAGGGTCTGGAAGAGATATTTGTACGCCCACGTTCACAGAAGCATTATTCACAATAGCCAAAATGTAGAGGCAAGCCAATTGCCCATCAATGAATGAATGGGTAAGCAATACATGGTATATACATACAATGGAGTATTACTCAGCCTTAAAAAGGAAGTACATTTTGACATATGCTACAACATGGATGAACCTTGAGGACATTGTGCTAAGTGAAATAAACCAGTCTAAAAAAGACAAACACAGTGTAATTCCACTTATATAAGGTACCTAGAGTAGTCAAGTTCATAGAGACAGAAAGTAGAATGGTGATTGCCAGGGTCTGGGAAAGAGGGGGCATGAGGAGTTACTGGTTATAGATTTTCAGTTTGGGAAGATGAAAACTGTTCTGGAGATGGATGGTGATGATGATTGCACAAAAATGTACTAATGTACTGAATACCACTGAACTTGACATGTAAACATGGTTAAGATGATAAATTTTATGTTGTGTATATTTTACCACAGTAAAAAGATTGGATCCCAAACGGGAGGACACTAACATAGATGATATTCTTACTCTGAGCTTCCATGTGCTAGATGCTTCCATTGTGATTATTTTACAGAATCCTGTGAGAAGGCATTTTTAGCTCTGATTTAAATTTAGGGGGGGAAATGCTGCTCAGAGAGGCCAAGCAACTTGCCAAGGACACACAGCCCTTCATAGAGCTGGAACTTCATAGCAGCACTGGAGGATCTCATCAGATTCCACACCCGTGTTTGGGGAAAGGCATTCTGTGTCCTAAGGGGAAACATCTGTCTGGCAATGATTAGTCTGCATCCGAGTCAGCACCACTACGAAGCACGCTGCGTGTAAAAGAGAAACTAAGTCTAGGAGAGGAGAAAGTTGTCAGAGTTAAAAGGAACATGGGGACATGAGAGAAAAATACTGTCCATCTGGGAGAGGCTGACCAGGGCCGTGTTAACTGAGGAACAGGAGAGTGTGCATGAACCCGAGATGAGGGTACAGAGGAAGCTTTTAGCAAGTACCTGTTACTTAAGTGAAAATTAAATTAATACATGGACAAACAAATTATTGCAGTCAAGAGACGATTCTTGGAATACCATGGTGCCATTCCAGGTGTTCCATTAAAAGTGGCTTTGCGGGACCCCCTCTCGCAAGGGGAGGCCAGTTGGAAGCCGGCAGCGTCAGATACTGAATCCTAGACAAAGACACAGAGGTGCGTGCCTCCTAGGTCAGAATCCATAAGATTTAGGCAAAAGAAACCAATTTCTCTTCCCAAGGGGGTTTTGATGGCACCCAGAGATTGTCTGGGGCTGTAGAACCATAAAATGGCAGACTAGAAGGGAGTACCCGGGAGATGCATTGGAGGAAGAGAAGGAACTAACACGTTGAGTGCTGGCTTTGGGTTGGGCCATGTGCCAAACGTGTTGCATGCATTACATCGTTGATTTGTCCAGACGCTGTGAGGCAGGGTCTATGTTTTGACACAGGAAGCCACTGATGCACAGAGTAAGATTTTCCCCAAGTGCATGATTGGGAAGATGGGGACCCAGGCGTCTGGCATCACCGATGTGCTCCTTAGGGCTGCAGATTTCTGCTCAGGGCAGGGATGCTCTACATTTATTTTTAATTCCTTGGGGATTTGGGAACTGACTGGAGACAATAACCAGTCACACTCTGTCCGGCTGATAAGATGGGAGGTGGGAGTGAGAGATAGTCTGAGGCCTTTGGGTGAGCATTTCTGGGCAGAGAGCCGGGAAGGAGATGGAGCAGTTATAGGCTAATGCTGCCATCGGAGAGGAGAAATGGTCTCTTTATCAGGCCTCATACTGCAGCTCCTGCCTCCTGGGGCCTCTGCCGCAGACATCGCCCTGGGAGCAGAGCAATGCAGAAAAAGGCCTTCTCCTCTGATCTGCTCTGTTATTTCTGGATCCTCCACCACTTTTGATCTCTCTGGCCATGCTGGGAAGTCCAGCTCCAATAACAACCAGCGAAAGTTATTGCTCACGTTCCCTTCCTGTCTTTGCCCTCTGTGTTAGCCCTCCTGCATTATTAAGATACTAAAATATTGTATGTCACAGCATTTTCTTTAAATAATAAATTTACGGCAGCAGAATTGGAACAGCCTTCGAAGCACATTTTTTAGATGAAACTTGGCTTGATATATTACAACATTTCAAGCAGGAATTCCACACACAAAGGACTCATCAGGACCTGAAATGATTAGATATATATGAAAAAGAGCACTACGAGAAAGTCAGGCCCCTGACCTTTGCTTGCCACAGTCAATACTAATCCTGTTCCCTTTTAATGACACCCACACCTTTTGTCTAATGAAAATTTTCCCACTATGAGGGTCTGTCAGGAGAAGAATGCACCAGAATAAAGCACGTGTCCACATCTGGGTACACACGGGTGCGTTAGCAAAGCTGAAAGAAAGCTAAACCTTCACAATGACACAAACTTCTTTTTCAAGACCTGATGTTAGCTATTCCCAATTTGTGTTCATCTCAGGGACAATATAAATTGTGGCAAGTTGGCATAAAGAATATGATTCTTTGTTTCTGATTTAATAATGTAGGGGAGACTTCAGAGGCATATTTCTAACATGCCTTTTAATTTATTTTAATACATTAGTCAGACATGGGGAGGGAGTGACATAATTACACACTTTTTAGAAATCATACAGAGTTCAAGGGTTGACACTTCAAAATCAAGGTGGCCCTTCTGAGCAAATTATGGTTTCTTAATTTTGTGCCATTGCATTTTAAGTCACCTTTGAAATTTTGTAATAACCTGTAATTGATTGGTTTAGCGAATTGCATCTTAATTGAGAAATATAATGTCTAAAAGCTATTTTAATTAGCCGTTATACAGGCATTTAGCAGCCAAGCTGCTGCAGACACAATGAAAATAAATAAATATGTGAATAAATCAGGACCTAAATGATTTGCCAGCTCTGTCTGATGGCAATGCTCTATTTCAGAACACAGAGCTGTGAACTGGGGCTCCAGGAGTACTTATAGAAAAACTAAAAATGACACCTCTTATATGACTTAAATTTCGGTCCTGGAAAAAGTGGCTGATTTTTCATCCTCATCATCATATCTCATTGAATTTCCTTCCTTCATTTACCCAGCTGCCACTTCAAAAATCAGGTCTTCTGGACAAAGCTTATTTTAGATTTAGAACCATGGTTCTTTCCAAAGAATTAAAGGAGCATGCTTCACAGGGGATTTTTCCGTATCATTTTGGGGGGAAGGCCATTTGAAAACCTTTAAAATAATGCTTCAAAGTCTACTTTTTAAAGATTTGATTTCTTTCAGTTTGGGTGATGATTACAGCAGAGTACACACATGTCAGAAGTCACTCAACTCTACATTAAAATGTGTGTATTTGCTATATGTAAATTATACCTCAATTAAAAATAAACAAGTATTAAGGAGAAAAAGTCCAGTTTACCTAGATCCCTGGCCTGCTTCGCTATGTTGATGTGGTGTCTACTGATTAAGAGCCACTAATTGCAGAAGAGAAAACAGAAAGCCAAAGGTTTTTTGCCACTTTCTGTTTAAAAAGATTATTATCTCATAATACCTTCAATAGTCATGGCATTCATTTTAAAATGAGCCAAACAAAAGTGTCTCCAATTTTTGGAAAACTCTTCCAAGAGTTTCAAGTCGAATGATTTGAAATTGTACAACTTTAAGTCTCAGGAAACAAAAAAGAAAGGAAGAGAAAAAAGAGACTGGCGGGGGATAAAACTGAACCTGTTTACAACGTATTTAACCAGCCAATTACACTGTTAGCCCACAATGACAAATTTCTCTCTGAATACCGCTTAACTGTTACTTGTTCGTGGCATTAATTTTCTTCCAATTTGCCACTGTTTCATAAAGTTTTGTCAATCATAAGCATTTTTTAGAGGATTGAAATGGTAAGTTAATGGTTTACTCTAAAAGAGAAAAACACTAGGGAGAAACAGCTGCAGTATTTAAACACTGATGGAGAATGTGGATGGAATGAAGGAGCAAGCGAGCAATTAAAGAGAAGCAAATGCTCACAGAATGAAATTCTAATGTGGGGAGTTCTCTAATTTGTAGATCTATTGAGGATTGTTTAAACATGTTCCTTTTGATCAATAAAAATCCTGGCGGCCATTTGCATTCCCCCTAAATGTCTCCAAACTGGCGTCTGCAAGCTTAGGAAAGTTGAACACAAATGAAGTCAAGGCGAATTCAGAATAATGATGTGTGTGCCATTCCTGTAAAACATTGACCTTGGGAGAAAAATGATGTGGGTGTTAAAGATGGTGAATTACAAAGATCAAAGAAAGTAAAAAGTATCTTAGAAGAATTCTAGTCCAGAATTTTCCTGTCTCACACTGTCCTTTTTTATCTTTGAAATCTGGAGAAGGCTAGAGTAGGCTATGAAAGCTGAACACCAATATTTAAATCTCTGCACTAGGAAGCTAGACATATCTGAAATAGATTTGGGGAGAAGGATGTGTCTGCTACAAAGCATTTGCCAAAAAAGGCTTTGCCTGCTCTTAACTCTTTTGTTTATTCTGAATACCTTAAGTTATCAAGTCTGTTCCCGACAGCATCAAAGAAAAGACCTCCTCTGTTGCAAGCTGCACATTTTTGTATTAAATGATTTCTCTTGGCTTAACCCACGCAGTATCTCCAAACCTTTCTCATTCTTCCCATCATTTGATGGGGTGTGTGTGTGTGTGTGATTCTTAATTTCTTCTGAATTTTGCTATAGTCTATTACCATCTCTTGCTTCACTTCTGGACTAAGATTCAAATTCAACTCAATTCCACTGCCTTTAGCTGCCCTGGGTCAAAAGCTCTCCCTTGTTTTGCCTCTGTCTTTGCACATCTCTTTGAAGGAACTATTCCTGGTTTGTTAATCAGAGAATAAAATTGCACAAGGACTAGTTAAAGTCCATTCACACTTCTTGGGGATTGAAGGGGAGATTGGTCAAAATGAGTAGGTAAGGAAGATAGGCTTAGCCGACAGCCAGGGAAAGATTCAGTTGAGCAAGACAGCTACAGAACTGATGATTGGGGGGCTCCAGGGACCCTCTCATCACAAGTGGGAAGCAGAGGGAGAAGGTAGCATCCTTTGCCGCAGAGTGCTGGGATATTCAGCTCTGTTGTTTGCATCGGCATAGTAACAGCAAGGCTTATTCTCTGCAATGAGGGTGAGGTGGTAAATGGGATCTCAGGACTCCAGGTAATCTCTGTTGTTCATTCATTTTAAGAAGAAACTTCAAAAGTAAAAGATTATCAGATGAGCAGAAGTTTCCCGTGGACTATAGACTAGTGAATGAAAAATTCTTATCTGGCACTTAACAGCTGGGAAAATTGAGGATAGATGAATCCTAATGGCGAGGCTTCTATCACACATTATGTCATATATGCACATATCCATTATTAACACAAATGAAAAACTTTTCCTTTTGAGAATACACTCTACACCAGTCCCTGCGCTGGGTACTGGGATAATACGACAGAAAGACGTGACCACTGCCCTCATGGAGTTAACAGGATAGTAGAGGAGACAGTCATTAGAAACTGTCATTAGAAGCTCCCACTAGATATAATGGGAGTTTTGGTCAATGTGTGGAAAGGCGTTTATTTTGATTTTCAAATTTAAACAATATAATTATTTTTCTGATTATGGAAGCTGTGTGTGCCCATTCATAAACATGGCATCACACCATGCATGCTGCTCTCTCAACTGCTCATATCACTCAACAACTTGCAGAGCACATTTTTCAACACCAAAATAGGCTTCACCATCACTTTTTTTTTTTTGGCAGGGGAAGTTTCGCCCTAAGCTAACATCTGCTGCCAATCTTCCTTCTTTTTTTTTCTGCTTTAACCCCCAAAGCCCCAGTACATTGTTGTGTATAGTTGTGAGTTCTTCTGGTTCTTCCATGTGAGCCACTGCCACCACACGGCTACTGACAGACGAATGGTGTTGTTCCACTCCCGGGAACCCGGGCCACCAAAGTGGAGTGTGCCAAACTTTAACCACTAGACCATCAAGGCTGGCTCATCACCGTCATTTTTTAAATGGTCGCATGATATTTCATTGCATGATTGAACCATTTCCCTGGTTTTCAGCTCTTTATCTCTTTAAATCATAATATCTCTGTTTACATCAGACTTTAAATACGGTTCTTTGTGGTTTTGCTGTTAATTTGGAAGCTTGGTAGACAAAATGTTTGAGAGCATTTTGTAAGCTATGAACACAATGCAAAATGTAATTTTTCTGTTTCTCCTCTATTTCAAAACTAGATTGGTACTTTTGCTTCACGTAAACCATGATCAGATCCTGGCTCTACCAATCAAAAGGGATTTTTTTGTTTTGTTTTTATCTCTCTGCAATATAGTCTCTTTATTTTCAAAATAGGGATACCAACAGCTCAGAATTCTCCCAAGGATTAAAGGTGTCAATTCAGGTGAGATGCTCAGTTTGTACCTGACATACAGTAAACTGCCAATGCACCTTAGGTGTTTTCATTGCTTCCACTGCTCCAGTCTGGGCTGTCATCATCTCTACTATAATTCCCTCCCCCGGGCTCTCCTCTTTGTCCAGTCAGTCTCTTCTTACTGTAGATAAGCTTGACATGTTCATAAGCACTTTGCATTCATGAATCCAACTAGTCTCCCAACGACCCTTTGGTAGGTACCATGAATATTGCCATCTTATGGGTAAGGAGGCTCAGAGACGTAAGGAAAATTGTCTAAGATCACTCCACCCGTAGATAGTTCTCTATGGTGGTGTACAAATCAAGAGAAGGGAAAAGTCATAGTTGACACTAAAGAGTTGGCAAGAGCCACACAACATAAAGCACCTTTTGCATTGCAATATGAAACATGAGTTCAAAGAGCTCAGCTCCAGTACAACAGCAGATGATGGACTCCAAGTAGAGGAAATCATCCAAGGGGGGGCTACTGTGTAAGTCAGACAGAGTATGGAATGGCTGAGACTGATGGCCATGTCACCAAGCCTTGAACTGACCAGACAACAGTGATAATATCACTTATTATTTATTGAATGTATCAGTCACATTTACAGTGGGAGACAGAGTCAAGATTGAATATCAGGATTGCGAAGCTCACCACCTTTCTGAATCATCCCTACATGAAGGGGGCCACATTTGTGATTCAGAAACAGAAATGTCCAGTGTGATCTCTTTGATTAGAAATTCCAGCAAGAGAAGAGTAGAAACCGAACTCCTGGTCATTCCTGTTATCCACATTTGACTTCATAGAATTTTTCGAAAAAAGAGAGAAAAATTCTCTCCCAATGTATTATTTGTTTCAGGCCTCTTCAAGAAAGACAAATGCTGATGTAAGGCAGTCCTACCTATCTGGTATCTTGAAACATAGTAAGGGAAAGACTATATATTATGACAGATAGCAGCATGCAGAGGAAAATTCCTTTGCCACGTGATAACTTCTGCTTTGATAATACATTAAAACCCAACGAGAAATCTCTAAGGAGTGTGGTTTGATGGGTTGGGGTAGAGGAAAGCCCAACGTAAATAGCCATTTGTATATGAGATCACACACCAAAGAGTTGCTTTCACTAGGACTGAAATGGCTAACCACGAGCCCATCTGCCAGCAGGATGGAGCAGACCCTTCATAATGCATGCGTGTGAGTAGGTGTGTCTCAAGGGGACCCCCATGATAATGCTGTTGATGTAGTTTCCGAGAAGGATGGTACCACTTTATCCTGGAGAGAGTCTGAGTTACAAAAACCCAGTTTTCTCACTTTGCCCACATTCATTATCATCAAGAAATTCCTTCATGTTTGTGTCTAAAATGACTAGTTAGAGCAGGATGAAAATTTAAAAAATTATTCTGATTTCTTTTATGATGTAGACAAGTTGGCAGAAAAGCATTCCATTAATCTGAAATTGCTTCCTTAAAAGAAGAATCTAAAAAAATTCAAAAGGACGTTTACTCTGATGTGGAATGGTGGACCTTATAATCCTGTTGTTCCTCATCCACGATTGTTTACACCTGACACTGAAGATTATCATTACCAAGAAGATCCAAAAAGAGAAGTTAAAATTCATTTATAAATTCATTCATGTGGTAATTTGAATACACCCTTTTGTAACAATTATGCTAAGAGCTGGGGATACAAAGATGATTAAGACATTGTTCATACTCTCAAGAAGTGGAAAGACCCATAAAGCAACAGTTATGATGTCATGTGATTAATTCTACAGTGTGTGTGCACATATCCGATAAGAATGATAAATTTTATGCTAAAATGCCAAAGGGTCACTGAGGTTTTGGCTAGAATGAACCAAACTTCAGTACATCAAGATAAGGATGCTGAGGGGCCAGCCTGGTGGTGTAGCGGTTAAGTCCGAACAGTCTGCTTCAGCAGCTGGGGTTTGCTGGTTAAGATCCTGGGCGTGGACCTACACACCGCTCATCAAGCCATGCTGAGGCGGCATCCCATGTAAAGCAACTAGAAGCACGTACAACTATGACATACAACTATCTACCAGGGTTTGGGGAGAAAAAAAGAGGAAGATTGGCAACAGATGTTAGCTTAGGGCCAATCTTTCTCAAAAAAAAAAAGATAAGGATGCTCAATGGAAATATTTTAGGACATATAAAAGGTAGGCAAAACAGTGCAATTTTGAGAACATTCTTTGCTCTAAAATATGATGCTTCTTGAAAATGGAAAAAGCTTCACAAAAATAGCTCCCACTTCTTGAGTTGTTGTAAAGATACAAGGAAGCATGTATAAAACCCAAGCAGAGTGCCCAGTGTATAGTATATGACCATTACGATTTACTTCACCTTCTTGCCCAAGATCCCTCAACCTATTAGGCCATTTGACCACATGGTGTAATTAAGACTATAGGAGTGGATCTTTGTCCAAAGGGAGCTAAGCTCTTTAG
The DNA here is from genome assembly GCA_031878705.1 of Tapirus indicus. Taxonomy (NCBI): domain Eukaryota; kingdom Metazoa; phylum Chordata; class Mammalia; order Perissodactyla; family Tapiridae; genus Tapirus; species Tapirus indicus. The sequence goes on along the minus strand of CM062927.1, from coordinate 20,843,116 downwards.
TGTTTTCCAACCCTTCTGACATTCTAAATACTAAGCAAAATCAAATTCTATCAACAAGAAATCCCTTCCAACCTTATAGTTTAGGCCTACTTATGTCACCAGCTCACCATGTCCACCACGAGAATTACTGAGCCACAAAAACTGCTCTTCCTGAAAGTGTGAACCTTTTCTACTTCTCTACATGTCTGTTTCATAAGTTTAGTTCCTAGAAAATAGCTCACCTCTCTATTAAATTTATAAAACTGGTGGACCCTTTAATTCAAAAAATACCATCTGTGGTTTTTCTTTTTGTGATAGTTTTTATCTTAATAATTAATGATGAATCAGTACTTACCTACCCTGTCTCAAGGATCTATTGGAATTATTGTAGGATCTATTGGTATCCATCAGTATTGATCATTTGGAAGCAATGGGTGTTATTACTTCCATCTTATTAATGAGGTACCAGATTCAGAGCTATAGAGGTCAAATCAGAATTGAAACTTATTTTCAATAGATGTTAAATCCTGAGCTCAAGCATTGTGTTGCCTCTTGTGGCTCTAAATCCCAAATGCTTCTCCAATAACTTGCCTATTCTCTGGTTGGTTTCTTTCATAGCATCCTGTGCTATGTGAGGTACTCACGACATCTGCACTTGAGTCACCTATTTGGGTGGATGATCCAGTTTAACAGAAAGAGAGAGAGATAGACAGAAACAGTAACAGTGAGATAAAGAGGTGGGGGGTAGGGGCACCGAGGGATCTGAAGGTGCACCCACTTTTTACCAGTATACTGGGAATGTTCTTTTCACACTTAAGAAGTGTCCAATCATTGTAAAAAGTAGGCATTTTCCTCTCTATTTAGAAAATGCAGCTATTTAAGTTTGCAGGTAACTTCTCCAAACCAATTTAGAAACTTGAGGAATTAGGCATCTGAATCCAGACCCTGCTTTTGGACTTCCTTAGAAGAATGGAAGGAAAAAAGTGTTCTACATTACAGAAGAATCTTGTCCGCTAGTGGGGCCCTTAGTCAAGATTCCGTGAAGGAACCATCTGCCACCATTGTAAGAGATTCAAGCCTAAGATATAGAGTATTGATCCTAAAATATTATGAGGAGAAAGCTGGGAAGTGTCAGGGGGCAGAAGAAATTCCTAGAATCTTAGCTTTTGAAAGGCCTTTAAAAATCACATGGTTCCATACCAAAAACATGAATCCCCCATTGTTACTCAATAGTTATCTGACATTTTCTTAAAAACATCCAGATGTAGGGGACTCCATTATGGGACTCCAAAAGACCTGCCAAGACAGTCATTTGATTTATTTGGAAAAAACATTGTTAGAAAGTTCTTGCTTCTATTGAGATGAATTTTACTTCTTCCAGTTCCAACCCCACCTAGAATGAGTGTGATCCCCCTTGATCATGAAACGCCTTCAATAATACAAGATGGGCATCATCCTCCCCCCACCAAACCCCAGAGTATTCTCTGAAGTCAGGTGACTGGCTCTCAACTATTTCTGGGAGAAGAAATTCAGTGCAGAGTTAGGGTGGGAGAAGAGGTCAGGAAATAAACCGGAGAGGACAGTACTTCCACAAATCCTAAAGGAAGAGAAAGAGATCACAGTTCTTTTGAAATTGTTTGGATGGAGAAGCAGCCCAACTGCCTCAGATGATTGGTCAACCCAGCACAGACATTACAGGGAGGTAATTTTCCTTACAGGCATATGAGAGGAATGGGCGTTGTTCAGAGGAAGCACATGCTGATATGGATAATGTTCCTCCAGCAAGCACTTAAACTCCCTTCTTCCTGTGCCCTTCTGGTCTTCCACATATAAATGTTTAATTCTCCATTTTGCCATCAATCAGCTCGTGGCTCTGGGAAGGGTCTGTGGATAAAAGCCACGCAGTGTGGTCTGCCTAGGCCTCCAGATGCACTCAAGGCACCCAGAGAGCTTCTAAAGAGCTGATGTCAGGATGCGGCCCTTGACTGATGATTCCCTGGGACATTCTGACACCCCTGCATGGATGGGAGAGATAAGAGCCTAGCCAAGACTGCCAGAAAGCCCTGCTTCAGACAAGAGAGGCCAAGGTCAAAAGCATCAGGAAGTTCACTGTAAACCACACAGCTCAGAGTTTCCTCTGGGGTAGCATGTTGGCCTGTAAAGGCGGCTCAGAGTTTCCTCTGGGGTAGCATGTTGGCCTGTAAAGGCCGGGAAGAGAGCAAAAGATCATTCCGTAGTACTCAAAGACAAACAAGAGACAAGACAGATGGTGTTAAAGGGGAGACCACAGACAAGAGGAAGAATCCACAGATAGTTGAGGCAGAAGGCCCCTGGGGATTTGTTCTGGAATGCATGATTTCATTGATCAGAGGAAGGACTGTTTTTGTGTCACCAGCCTTTGGATCTGCTCTGTTGGGAGGGGGGTAATCCGTTCAATGCAGGAACACCTCAGATTACAGGACTTTTTGATAAATTGCAACTCTAAATTTTCAAGAGCTGCAAACAATTTGCTCCATGGGATGTGCCCTCACCAAGGAAGGCCATTCTGGTTTCTCACTTAAAGAGGACATCTCAAGCCAGGAACAGTGTTGTCACGGAGAAACTCAAGGCACAGTCAGCTCTGGAAGAGGAGAAACGAGAATATTGTCTCCTTGATTTCACCTCCTGAAGGTCTCCCTCCCCACAATCAGAGCCCTTCTCTCCATGCTGCCTTAGCCTAGGGCTTTGTCACTCACAGCGGGGATTAGCACAGAGGGCCTCGGGTTGGCATCCCTAACATCTGTCTAGTATCCACAAGCTAGTCTCTAAAATCAGTGATCCTCAGAGGTTAGCAAAGAGTGTGTGTGTGTGTGCATGTGTGTGTGTGTGTGTGTGTGTGTGGTGGGGGGGAGAGGAGGAGGAAGGTTAGCATTCAGTGAGCATTCTTTAAATATGAGCCAGTTTAAGAATATATACTTATATACACCTATATGTGTGTGATATACACACACATGTGTGCACACATACACATAGGTGTATACAGATACATGTGTGTGTTTCGATTTATAGATCTATGTGTATTGATATACATATAGAGATATACATATAAGATATTGATATACATATGAGATAGAGAGAGAGACGGTATCTACCTAGCTTTCTAACTAACTATTTGCTTTGGCTCTAGTATACCTGGTGACTTCAGACACATCTCGCCATGATTCTTAGACATCTATAAAAAGAGAAGTCCCGATCACAGGATTTCTTGAAAGTCCCTCCAAGCTATAAATTTCTCAGACTTTTGTCCGTTTGAGTTTATTTATTCCTCAGAGGGGGAAAATGTTGACCCCTAACTTTATTGTCAGAGGACTGGAACTATAAGCAATGTCTCTTCATTCATTCGTTCATCATTCAGTAATTATTTACCTACACATTAGGCACTGTGCGACATGCTGGAGTTACAGTGATGAAAACAGTTTAGTGTTGGCCCAAGGGGCTCTCAGTTTATTGGAAGGGACAGACAAGTAGATGGGCAGATTTCAAATTTTGTAGCAAGGGGGTGCCCAGGATACTTCTTATTTCCCCCCCCAAAAACAGAACATCATTTCTTGTATGCAGCAAATGAGATATGGAAAAGCACCAATTGATTTGAGGAAGTGGTTTTGCTCAGAGAAAACAGGCACTTGAAAACAATAAATTGTAGCAGCAGATAGTTTAAACCAAACAACTATATGTCTCTGGATCTCGCTTTTGAATAACTTTATTTTTGTTGAGTGGTCACCATCCCAGCTGAGCCCCCCTCAGCTCAAGACAAACTTGTGAAGGTGGCAAAGTTAGCTGCACTTGAGTGTTCTGAGGTCCCTATTTAGAGTCCCAAAGACGGTAAGACAACCTCTTAAGAACACACACGGGGTGGGATAAAAGCCTAAGGAACAAGTGTAGGATTTTTTGCTGTGCTGTCAAGGCCCACTGCATGGGAAGGGAAGGCCACTTCTGATGAATCCTTTAGGAGGAGCAGCAGAGACCACAGCCCACAAGCCATCCTGCAATCCCACTGCTTCTGGCTTGAGAAGAACCCCTGACACCCACCCCAATAGGGTGAAAGCATGGGTGGGGAGGCAGGTGCTATTTCACACAGAAGTGAGAGACATGAGTGAATTCCTGATGGGACTCCTCATCTGCTAGGATTTGGAGAGACAGGACAGCCAAAAGCCAGAGGGAATCAGAATCATGATAAGGAAAAATAGCTGGAGCTCCAGGGGTTAGTTTCATGATCTGTAAACGGTGACTGTCATATGCTCCTCTTGCCAACCAGGTGCAAAGGTGAAATGATGGCATGTATCAAGCCCACCATCACACACTGCGAAGAATAGAAGTTTGGTAACTGGTAGTCCAGCTTTCTTTCTGTGAGGATGACAGCTTATCCTGTCTGTCTGGAATGATCTTGATGACTTTCTCCCTGATTCACCCTTGATGATTCTTGAAGGCCCAGGCTCATTCCCAGATGACTCACCCTGTCCTGTTGAAGCAGGAGATAGCCCAGCTCTTCCCATCCCAGCCTCTCCTCCCCTAGAAGTGGGAACCAGCTCAGAAGGGAGGAGTCCTGGCCCCTGAGAGCTCTGGGAGATGCTGAGCCAATGCCCACACAGTTCCCAGACAGGAAGTGCATCAGACAAGTTTTCTCTTCCCAGGAGAACGGAGATTCCAAGGCAGAAAATGCAAAGCCAAGGATCAGACACTTGGCAGCCTCAGGCTCCTTGACTGCCTTGTGTTAGACTTGGATACTTATCACCCTTAAAGGTACAACTGAGAGCCTTCGGCTCTCATTGTCCTTGTGAATACACAGTCTGAGATCCTGGTATGGTTTGCCATCAAATAACTTCCTTAATATTAATACTCTTGTTCATGCTTCAAAAGGCTTGAATATTTTTATGACTCTTGATGTTTTGCAAATTAATTTCCAAAAGATTTCTATCAGTTTTCATTGTCCACCTAACATAACAATTTACCTGTTCACCACAAATTTAAAACACCAAATTACTCCATTTTTTTGTTTTTGATTACACAGCAGATTAAAACATTCCATCTGTTTTCTCGTTTCTGATTACAATTTGTTTTTCCTTGAGAATTTTTCTTTATTAATGTATCTACTATAGTCTGGGACAGTTTTTATTATAAATATGCATAAATTCTACAGGTATTTTAGATGTCATCATCTTCACTGATGGTTTCAAACATTTTTTTCTGAATCTGACTTTTTAATTTTTTTGTTTTATTTTACTGTAGAGAAAATTTTCATTTTGTGGGAGATAAAATTGTTGGATTTTTTCCTTTAAGACATTTTATGACTTCAAAATTTACAAGTATTTTCTTCTCAAAAGATCTCATGATGTGTTGATTTTATTTTAATTGTCTGTGCTTAGATTATTTTATATATGAGTCCTTTATCCATCCATATACATACTATATACTAGTATATAGAAGCAAAGGATTTATTGATATTTTTATTCCCTCAAAAACTAGCTAGGGGGCCAGCCAGGTGCTGTAGTGGTTAAGTTTGCATGCTCTGCTTTGTCTGCCTGGGGTTCATGGGTTTGGATCCTGGGCACAGACCTACACACTGCTCATCAAGCCGTGCTGTGGCAGCATCCCACATACAAAATAGAGGAAGATGGGCACAGATGTTAGCTCAGGGCCAATCTTCCTCAAGCAACAAGAGAAAGATTGGCAACAGATGTTAGCTCATGGACAATCTTCCTCACATGCACACACACACACACACAAATTAGCTAGCTTTACAAACCTCATTTATAAAATAGCCCCTTCCCTCCAGTTACACAATGATATGTTGAAGTCATATGGGTAAGTGCACATACATTCTGTCCCAGTGATCTATTTGTCTGATTTTGTGCAAGTACCACACTGTGTTAATTTTTGCTGCTGTATAATACAGTTTCATATCCAAAAGAACTAGTATCTCCTAATTCTTTAAAACATTACTTGACATGTATATGTCCAAATATATTTTACAAAAATTTTACTTTGTTACAGTGGTAGAGGAGAAAAAATTTTCCCTTCTTTCCTTCTAGGTTCTTTGGCTAGCCTAATAATTAAATTGACATAAGGCAGATTAACAGGGGAAAAACAAATTTAACTTCGTACATATGGGAACCCCAAAGTTATGAGGCTCTCAGATAGTCAGGCAGTTGATGCTTATATGCCATCCTGAGCTAAGGAGAAGGGGGTAGAGGTCTGGGACTTCAAAGGGGAGGAAGACAATTCACAGGACGAAGGGCAGAGCAAATGTTTGGTAAACAAATGTTTGCTGTGTCAGGCAGATGTCTCTGTTGTAAAAAGTTATCTCTGGTAATGTTACCCAACCAATGGGTTCGCCTCCTGGTGAGTTAAATAAGACTCTACACCAGTGGAAGTTGTCTCCCAAAGGAAAGTGTATTTGCAGCAAATAGGAGACCATGAGGAGTCATTTCCAAAGTCATGGCATCCTGAACAAAGGCAAGCAGGAACTTTTATTTCAGATGGGAAATGAATATTCAAAAAGGAGAGGTGGGTACTCACTTGCGCAGGCTCAGTTGGAAAACATGCTTCCACATACACTGCAGGTTAAGGTAATGAGGCCTAATCTCCTCCTGGAGAGATTTTAGCATTAAAAATAAGGCAAAGGTCATGGGCACAGCTCCTGTAGTGAGGCTTGGTCAGTTTCAGGGTGGTTGGTGGTTACATTTCCTTAACATAACAAAAGGAAAAAAACAACTTGGAAAAACAGTTAGAAGCTTCCAAACCCACCCTGGAGTTTCTTGAGGTGCCTAGTCAGTGACAGTAATAGCTCTCTTCCTGGTCCATGCCCTCATCTAAATACTTTCAGACAGTGAAGGAGGAGGTAAAAAGCTCTTCTTGAATCTGTTGGGCCTTGATTGTCTTCAACTAGAAATAATCCACATGCCAAAGTGGCACGTACCAGGGTGGCCTGCCCTGAACCCCATTACAGGGCATTTCCTTTTGATGTTTTATTTAAGATTAGAGGAAATATATGCACTAACTTGTGGACAAAAGATATGTTAACTAAACTGCTTTTTTTGGACACTTAGTGAAATTTCCTAATACTCACAGCAACCCCTTAGGAATCAAAGGGAAAGGTGATCACTTTGTGTCCCTAGCCAGGGCTTAATTCTGATATTGCCCCCTTAGGGCTGAGTTTCTTGCCAAGCAGAGGTCTGGGTATGAGTGTTACAGAGAGAAGTCACGAGATTTTTATTTCTACTTTCTGACTGTGACATTAAAACAGAGTGATAACCAATCAATGACTGGCATTGGATTTAGATTTCATCTGCAAACAAAGCAGCAGTGCCATGCCTAGCGAGGGTGCATAATCTTGCCTCGTGAACAAGAAAGGGGCCGAGGTGATTAAGCAGGGCAGTCACGTTGGGGTGCCAACCTTTATCCTTGTTCAGTTCAGATATTATTGCTTTTAAATGTCAGTATATCACCATGGTAAGCATGTGTACTTATTAAAACTTCTCTTTCCTAAGACATTTCAGGTGGACACCTTGGAGCACGATATATATTTAAATTTTAATTGCAACTCCCGAGACAGCGAAGCTTTGGTTAGAGCTGAATTGTCTATCAGAAGAGAACTAACTTAAGTTTCCGCCATAGGTGTGGCCCTGTGTTAGGCACTGCACATACGGTGCCATGTGCGATTCTCATGAACTCTCTGTGAGGGGAGGGATGTTTCTAAACCCTCATTTTACAGGTGATGAAATTAAGTTTCAGACTTGGGAGATTGAAGTGAGCCTTTAAGGACACCCAGACCACTTTCTTGCCCATTCCTTGTTCACTGGCATCTTTAATATCTTGATAACATTGCAGAGATGTCTTTCTGAACACACGTGTCTGAACACCTCTGAGGATAAGGAGCTCACGCCTCTTCTTCCAAAGGTGGCTCAGTCCATTCTGGGATGACTCTGATCGGACCATTTAAAAATAAACAAACAAAAACAACAGTCAATATAAATTAGATCCAATTTCCTTATCATTTCTGACTTTAGACTCTCTTTGAGTCTTCTGAAGTCAGGGAGAAAAGTTCTTATCTTTCTGCTCAGATAGAATTCAAAAGGATGGTGACCAACTCAGTGTTTCATGAGACAGAGAACCTGGCACCTGTCCTGGCGTCCTCACAGTCAGGAAGTCAGCATCACCTCTCCTTTCTAAGGACCACATCCTTCATGCTGGGGTATCAAGGAAATCTGGCTCTCTCCCAAATGTCTTGACTTTCACTGAAAAATACCTGGACATCACCCTGAGCCCAGGGGAAGCTGTGTCCTCAACATCCATTTGTAAGATCTGTATATTCCAGGAACATGTCACCTTTCCTTTTCCTAGAAAGTGGAGGGAAGCCAGAATTTTACATCATTGTTCTTTCATCTCCTTTGCACTCTCTCAGGTGATAGCTTTTCAATGTCTTGTTTGATCCACCTTTGAGTCCCTTTGAGAACAGATGGGTGACTTGTCCCTTAGTGGATCTTCCTGAAATCTCATTTCTCAGTGCTCTGCTTGAGAGAGGAGCTAGAGAGCAGGCCATTCAAGGTTATGCCCTCTAATGAGGGACTGCAGTAACAGGATTGGGGTAGGGGATTTGATGTCAGGAATGATCAACATCCAATCAGTATGAAATGATTTTCTGGCTCCAGCTGACCATGCACTTTTCTTTGCAGCTGCAACTTCATTAAATGGGGGAGTGCATTTCCAACAAGAAAAGGTCAACATTTCCATTCGGGGATTCAGACATCTCCAAGATGGGTCTGAGGCTTTAGTGTTCTATCGATTCAGCCATCCCCATGCTGAGCACAGAACTTTGCCCAGAATAGACGGGCTGTGTCAATCAAAGCACACAAGTGGGGATCTTTATTTTCTGTTTGATTCACAGGGCTATCAAATATTGAAGTTGAAGGGGACCGAGGTAATCCTACTTTAGTATAAATTAGCAAATGAGACTTTACTTTCACAACTGATACATTACTAAAGCTAAAATTCATGAAGAACACTTTGAAATAGCAAAGTTTTCTCCTGCATTCATTTGGTCTATGTTTACCAAACATCCACTAAACATAAAAATACTAACATGGGGATGTCCAGAGTAGACACTGACTGTCTAAAAATAACTATTGTAATTCAGTGACACAAAAATATACACCACTGTTGATCAGAGAGGAGGGGTCTTTTATTTGGAACATAACAGAGATTGGTAGCATTTGCCCATGCGCTACTCTCCTGATAGAAGGAATAGTGGTTTACCTAAATTATATTAATAATGATAGCAACTTCTCGAGTTAATTTTATACTTCTTGTGTACTTTTATGGCATTTAATAGTGTCCTAATAATGTTTTTTATTTAAAAGGGCTATTTTTATATTACACATGTAAGTTTCTTCTCTCAACAGCACAAGCTATATGTAGATGTTCTTTATCAATTTTTTATGAACCCCATATTTTTGGAGCTTTGTTTTTCCTTCAAGTTTTCTCCTTCTCATCTCCATCAGGCATGTTTTGCCTCCGAGTGGATCACGTCCACTCCCCCAACACACACGTAAAGGATGTCAGCTCTACTGATGTCTTGAAAAGTCTTTGTTCTTCAAATTTGCCTTTGCTTTTTCCATCCTAAGACAACTTGCTATAATTTTGAACATACTTAATTAGCAGTGAATGTATCAAGTCAACATTAAATAAAATGATTCAATCACCTCTAATCATATCACCCTAATCCAAAGACTATTTATAAACCTTTTAATAAAATACCTTCCCTTTAGTTTGTAAATGTGCTCAGATCTCCAGCCCCTCTACATCTCCAGCATTGCGTTTAACTGCTTTCATAGGTTTTATGTTTTACTTTTTTTTTCCAGTATTCAGTATTCTTCTTTTCTTTGAACTTTTCTTTATAGATGGCCAGATTCTGACTTTCCTGACCTGGAATTTAATACCTATGTTTAATATAAATTATATATATATCATCTCTTTACATGAAAAAAATGTATGAGTAGCCAGTGAATATATAAGGCAATTGTGAGAAATTATTAAGTCTACGTGTGTGAAGTCTTGTAGCAGGAGGTGGAGAAAAACCTGAACAGAGTAACTTATCTTGTCCCTGTTGTACTACTATGGACATGACTTACAGTGGCCATAGCTCCTTCCACCCTTTGTGCTTGGAAACTGGCCATGCCTAATACAATCTTGAGTTGTTCTTGACTGGTCCTTCAGGTGTGCTTGGGAGCAGGTCCCATGGCTTTTTCTGCATCCCCTCACTCTCTGGTAGTGACCCTGAAGAAGTCACCATTTGCCTGGGCAAAGCTGTGTCTTGATGGTGACTCTATGCGTGCTCCTCCTCTGCATTCCTCTAGCTTCCTTTCCTCCAGTCCTGGGATAAGCTTCTCCCCTGAGATCCACATAGGGCTGCAGAGACATGGCTAGCAATGTACAGGAAGGTTGTGCTGAAGATTTTATTATAGTGGAAGGAAGTACAGCCTACTTTTCTCCTCTTTTGGACACAGGCAACACTGATTGCCTCTGGTGGAATCAGGAGATTTTCTCACCCTGGTTCTCTCCTACTCAAGATGACTTCTTCCCAGGATAATTGATAGCTGGACTACCCATTGCCTTTAAGAAACACTCTCCCCTTCTCCATCCCCAGCACCACCTACAGGGGTATGATCTGGCTATGATCCGCATGAGACTCTATCATGGTACACAGACATCAGCACATTTCTCAAGGTATGAGTTACTGGATCTTATACCCCCACACATGAAATGACTCAGCCTAGGGGCCGGCCTGGTGGCGTAGCAGTTAAGTTCGTGCTCTTGGCTTCTGTGGCCCGGGATCCGCAGGTTTGTATCCCAGGCACAGACCAACACACCACTTGTCAGGCCATGCTGTGGCAGCATCCCCTATAAAGTAGAGGAAGATGGGCACAGATGTTAGCCCAGGGCCAACCTTCCTCAGCAAAAAGAGGAGGATTAGCAACGGATGTTAGCTCAGGGCTAGTCTTCCTCATGAAAAAAAAAAAAAAAAGAAATGACTCAGCCTACACCCCTTCTCTTTAGTGTCTCCTCCCTAACGGCTTCAGAAAATCTTGATGCCAATAGTCTCTTCATCACGACCAAAGAGAAAGCCAACCTTGCACAATAAACCAATTTACTAACTTCATCCTGTCCCCACATAATCATCCCAGCCCATCTTGCTTCCTGCTTCCTTTCTTTTCATATTCCCATGGCCTTTGGACATGAAATTTAAATTCAGGAAACATGGCATGAGTACCTGTGATGAACCTGGACTTGAAAAGGCACTATAGGTAGAACTAACTTGAACAAGAGTCAGAGAAAGGGTTCTGAAGGAATACCCGTGAGGAAATGAGTAACCTATTTTGACTGGAGTAATGTGGGAAGGTATCGTGGAGGTGGTATCACAGAAGTTGGCTCTTACATACAGGTGATTATCTGAGAATAAGCACCCACTTATTACTCAGGTATATGCCAGGAATATTCTCTATTTGTGCATCACTGATATGATTTTATTTCCTTTCATCTCTTGGGTGATACCCAGCAGTTCATTCCATTAATTCTTACCTAGAGACTCTGGCAGACTCTCTCTGTGTCTTAATATTTATCTTTCTAAGAACTCCCATACACTGCATGGAAATGTAAATTGATGCGGAAGTCTCACAAAGCAATTTGGCATTAATGGATCAAGAGTCTTAAAAATGTTCATGCAGGGTTATTATGAGCCAGCAATTCCACTTCCAGAAATCCATCCAAATGAAATAACCTAAGACATAGGGGAAAATAAATATGCAGAAATATATTTGTGGAAATATGTTTATCACACCGTAGTTTCCCATTCTGTTGAGATAATAATAAAAAAACCTAAATAGATAATGAAAGAAATTATTAAATGATAACACATCCATATGATGGACTGTTATGCAGCCATTAAAATGGTGCTTATGGAAAATTGGTAACATAAAAAATACACATGATATATTATTAGGAGAAAGATGCGATGTGCAGAAATGTGCATAGAATATGATCACAAGCATGTAAAACTTGCATATGAAATAGGCTAGAAGCAAAAAGAAGACTGGGAGAAAGGAAGGGGGCTGAAATGTCGACAGCCGGATTCTATGTGGATTGTTTTCACTCTTTGCTTCACTTTATTGAATATTCTAGGTACTCTTGGATGGGCAAGCATTATTTTTTTTTAATGTACAATATTTGAGGTAAATTTTTAAAAGCACTTTTTCATCAAAAAGTTTCTCTTCCTCCTTGCCAGGGCAATGGTTTGTGCATAGGCTCACAGCCCAGATGTCTCCATTTGCACTCCTTCATTATCAGACTTGGGTCTTCATAAATTTTACATGTTTGAGGCTTCTCAGCCCACACATGCAACATCAGACACAGAGGCCGACTCCCTCCCTCCCTGGTCGGGATCATTTCCACCCAGCCCACCCACAGAGCACAGAGAGTCTGGCTACTTTAATATACAATAAACATCCATATTTCTGTAACTTGTCTGGTGCTTCTGACCTCTGCATTGTGCTAAAGAGAAAATTCCAATTTGTTCAATGCAAACTTTGTTTTTCATCCAGCTGTTACTCCAATCTGCCTCTCTCCTTTGGCACACCCATGGTTTGGTTTCCCACAAGTGCACATATCAACTCTTTTTGGAAGGTCTCTGCACCTTGCACAGCAAGCCTTTTGCTAGCTTAGCAAAGTTTGGCTGCAAGATTTCTGTAAACTCCTGCAATCTGTGTTTAGTAATGCCAGTGCTTTCTTCCACAATGGAGGGCCTCTTTCTTACATTTTGTGATGATATACTTAATATTATCACACGTCTTCCATTGCCTACAGCTCTCACGTACCTCAGATCATCCAGCATGAGATTTAGTCCAGTGAGATTGCCCAGTAGCCTCCTCCACAGCTCGGTCTGCTGCTATAACATACATAATCTGATGCTGGTCTCTTTCTTGTCACTTTCGCTCCATCTTTCCTCCCTCTGAAAGATATCCAGCATGGGCACCTTCGCTTTGTATAATTAATCAATAAACAGACATGTATTGAATGTCTGCCACTTGAAAAGTATAGTGCCAATTCCATGGGAAATTCAGAGAAAGAAAAACGTGTCCTTACACTTCAGAATGTAATTGTCAGCAAGGGAGATAAGATAGGTTTGGTTAGCCCTTAAACCTAAGGCATAGCACGGTAAGTGATGCTGAGGAAGGAAGGAAGGGAACTAACATTTATTAAGCCCTTCCATATGCTAAGCACATAAAAATCTGCTACAAGGAAAGAAAGCCAAGGATTTGAAAGAACTCTATAAATGCTTTCAACTGTACTTATTTTCATAGAAAGAGCAGAAAGATAAATGAAAACTGAGTATGTGGGGAGGGGTGAATTTGGAGCAGAGTTTCAAAAATCGAAGCTTACGAGATAGAACATTGTATTCATAAAATCAAAATGGAAGGTAAGAAATAGAGATCGTGTATAGACAAAAGCATTCACTCATTCCCTGATTTGGTATATTATGCACTTGTTGTGGGAAGAAAATAATTCCAGGACTTATAAACTGGTGGAGTAAGGATATCAGTGGATGCATTTCCCAACAAAAGAACAATTTAACTGGTGGAAAGTAAAACAAAACAGAAACCAATCATTTAAAGTGTCTGGAAACTGTCCCAAGGACATACTCAAATGAAGAAATGTGTATTCAAGAAAATTTAGTAAGTTTCAATATGAAAAGCAAGAGTCCATGGCATTTGAGCTGGGACCTGCTCCCTTTTCCCCCAGCCCCACGCTACAGAAACTCTACCCTGGGCACTGTACACTGGACAGGTGCTCCCAAGAAGATAGAGTCTCCCTCTTCACCAGCTCACAGTCTGGGGTTACAGTCCACCTGGGAGGGGCAGGCTGCCTGCAGTTTTTATCTCCCAGCCCCATGTTACAGAGGCTCTATGCTCTATTCCAGTCAGTAGAGGCTGAGAGGTGTCGGGCTCTCTTCTTCCACCCATCCCTCACTGCTGAGGGGAAGCCCTGCTTCAGGTGGGATGGGTCAATAATGCTTCTCCTCTCCTCCCCCATCAATCCCTCCCCATCACCTCCAACCCAGTGCAGTTCTAGAGAGGGGGTTCCATGCTGGGAGAGACAAGCTGAGCAGATCATGGGCTTCCACTTAGTGGGCACTCTGGGAAAGTGGGTCCCATCCCCAGTTCCCGTGCAGTGCCCAGGGGGAAAGACAGGCTGTAAGGACAAGAGCTCCACACTCTGCTTCCTTGCCTAGGAGTGCCATTGTCTGAATGTTTTGTGTGTCCCCCAAATTCATATGTTGAAATCCCAACTTCCACAGGTGATCGTATGAGTAGATGGGTGCTTATGTCATGAGGGTAGAACTCTCGTGAATGGGATTAGTGCCTCATGAAAGAGGCTCCAGAGATATACCTAGCCCCTTCCACCATGTGAGGACACAGTGAGAAGGTGCCAGCTATGAACCAAGAAGATGGTCCTCATTCAGTCGTGCTGGCACCCAGATGTTACACTTCCAGCCTCCAGAACTGTGAGAAATAAATGTTTGTTCTTGATAAGCATCCCAGTCTGCGGCATTTTGTTACAACAGCCAGAAAAGACTAAGATAATGGGTGCTGTGGAAAACAAAGGAGATCTTGGTGGAGAGCAGTTAAGAGGAGGCTGGTAGATCCATGACAGAAACAAAATGGCAGAGCCATTTAATAGAGAGACGCAGGGAGACGGACAGATGAGAAGATCACAGTCAATTCTGGAAGTCAGGAAGGCTGTGCGCATGTGCTGGGCGGACTCACTCAAGAGCAAGCAGGAAGTGGGGCAAACTTGAAAGCATTTTCCAAACCACACACAGACCCATCAACACAGAGCAGAAACCTTCCTAGCACATGAAACTTAAACACAACCTCTGACCTAACACTGATGCAGAAGCAACTCCTAGAGAGCAGGCTGACAAATAAAATCTTGCTCATCCTTGTCAGTCTGGAAGACTGCGTGCATGTCCACAGCTGTGCCTTCTCAAGAGAGATTGGAGAGGGAAGCTCCCACCTACTAGTCTCTGGCTGAATTTGGGACAAAAAGCATGAACTCTTTAAACCATGATAGCAGCATCCCAGCCATCCACACACTCACTGGTAATGGGTAGAGATACAACTTGCCCGGGGGGCTGAAGCACAACCTTTGACCAATAAGTGGCTTGTTCTGACCCAGGTGTGAGCCCCAGCAGCCAGTCTAAAGACTAGACCAAGGGGGAAAAGTCTGAGCATGACATCAGAGGCTACACAAAATCCTGTTAATATATTTTAAAAAATTGAGTTGTACACTTTAAACATGTAAAGTGTGTGATATGTGAATTGTATCAATACAGTTGTTTTTAAAAAGCAGGCTATAATTTGTGCTGGTTGCACTATAAGGTGGCCACGTGATTCCCTGAGGGTAGGGATGGGGATCGATTGTTTTGGGAAGAGATGATAAGGAAAAATAAAATCGAGCACAACTCTTTCATGACCTTTTGTTAGCACTATGATCTTATTCTGGAATACGGGAGTTGACACAAAGAGAAGCTACTGCATTCCACATCATGTTTGTTCATCTTAGGAGAAATATTTTTTCTACATAAATTTAGCTCAATGTCCTCTTGTATTCATTAGGATGGTCAGAAACTTAGGATGCCAAGGGAGTACAGAGAAGGAGAGTCCAGAAAGGAGATGATGCATTGAAGTGAGAACTGAAGGGGGAGCAGAAATTTGAGGATCAGATAGACACTGAGGGAGAATGTTCCAGACAAAGGGATCTTCATGTATAAAGACATTGAGATGCAGTGAATGGAGCCTGGCCTGATCTGAGGACTTTTAATACATCAGTGTTTCTTGGTGTCTGGTGGGAGATGAGGATGGAAGAGTTTGGACCAAAATGATGGAAGGTCTAGAATATTTTGCTAGAGGCTAAGTTGTATCTTATCCTGTAAGCAGTGGAGAATTATTGAGTTTTAAGCAAGGGGCAACCATAATCAGATTTGCATTCTAGAAAGCTTTTTCTTGTAATATTGTAGAGAAAGGATTAATGAGTATAGACGAGATATAGAGAGATAGTTGAGGAGGTTGTTTCAAAAGTTTCACGTAAGAAAATGATTGGCAGTGGTACGAAGAAGAAGCAAGAGACATTCCTAAAGTAAAACCAATATTTTGATGACTAATTATATATAGGAGTGAAAAATAGAAGAAAGGCCAGATCTAAGGCAAAAAACTGATCATAGTCAAGACCTGAACTCGGATGGCTGGTAAAATTTAGAGCAGAACAAGAAAAAGAACTGAAAACAACCAAAGTTGAGTAACCCAAAATTAATTGCAAACTTACTCAGATTTTTTTCTGACATACCTTCAACGTAGATCACAGCAACAAAGCTTTAAATATTACCTTCTCTTCCATTCATTTTCTTTACACAGCATAACTACTCCATCACCTCTCTCTTCAACATTTCCTGAAAATGTTTTCCCCTGGTCCCGTCCAAAGAGCCTCATTTCTTTTCAGTCTCTCCCTCTCCTCCTAGTTTCTCAAAGGCCCCCAAAGAACCAGGTTGGCCGTGCAGGCTGTGCCTTGGAGGGTGGACAAGGTAACGAAACTGAGCAAGCAAAGACAGAATCTGTTTAGCTGGGATAATCAGTTTGATAATTTGTTTCATCACACAAGCTTCTGGACTTCAGAGTTCAGCTGCATCCTCTCCCCTAAAACTATTCAGTGTTGATAAGTCTGTAAAAGTCCTGCTTTGGTCACAAAGCAAAGGCCCCTGCCCTACTAGAAAGATTTATTTTCTTGAATTTAAGAGAAGTAGTAACTAAGATGTGAGACCACAGGCCGTGATTGGAAAACACCCCTTTCTGCCTCCATCAGGATTGGCCTTGAGCAAGGACAGCTTGGGCTTGGAGCTAGCCTGGAGAGGAACTGCACAACCAGATGATGGAACTATGCTTTTAAGAGCTGTATTAACAGATGCAGTAACCCTCCTGCAGCCTCACAAATGTCAGACGGGCCTAAGAGAGATGAACGGATATACCAAGAAAATGTCCCTTCTCACCCTCGGACTGAAGGCGACCTCCCTAATCACCAGAGGTTTGGCACCAACATCTTCAGCTGCCCATCTCCCCGATTCGAGCATTTAAGTGAATTCCTCTCCAGGAAGTGTTGGCCTATCTGTTGCTTAGACTACGAAGCAGATGGAGTGCAGTTTATAGTTCAATCAGGAATCCAAATCAAAGTCACTGACTTGTTCTTAATGGGATTAATGGGAGATGAGGAATCCATCCTGGCAGCTTGAGAAGCTGCCTGGCGTTGGCAGTAGGCCCACCCTATGTTAAGTACACGTAGGTATGACAAGTGGCTTGGCCCCCACCTTCTGGGATTTCGGATGTGGACCAGGAAGCCTTCTGGGAGGGTGGCACAGAATGGAGATGCTCTTGTTTACTAAGGCCAAAAAGTTTTAAAATCTAATATTTTTTCCCATTTATTTTATTGAGGTGTAAGTCACAGACAGTAAAATTCACACTTTTAAGTGCATGGGTCTGTTAGTCTTGACAAATATAGACAGTCATGTAACCACCACCATAATTAAGATATAGAAGAAAATTCCACCACCCTCCTTTGTAGTCAACTTCTCCCCTCCCCACCCCCAACCCTTGGCAAGCACTGGCCTGTTTACTGCCCCTATAAGTCTTGTCTTTGCAAGAAGGTCATATAAATGGAAGCATGCAATATGTAGCCTTTTGAGGCTGGCTTCTTTCACTGAGCATAAATGCTTTTGAAATTCACCCATGTTGTTAAGTGTATCAATAGTTTATTCTTTTTATTGGAAGTATCACAGCTTATTTATCCATTCCCTAATTGATGAACGTTTTTTTCCAGTTTTTAGTGTTGATGAATAAAACCACTATAAATATTTGTATATGGGATTTTGTGCGAACTTACATTTTTATTTCACTTGGTTAAATACCTCAGAGTGTGATTACTTAGAAGTTTTCTAAATCGGTTGTAATATTTTGCACACAACCAGCAATGCATGAGAATTCCATTTGGTCCATGTTCTCTCCAACATTTGGTATTTTCATTGTTGTTGTTTTTGTTTAAGTTACTATTCTAATGGGTGTCTAGTGGTTTTCATTGTGGCTTTAATTTGTATGTCCCTAATGACTAATACTGTGAAACATCTTTTCATGTGTTTATTTGTCGTCTACACAACTTCTTTAGTGAAGTATCTGTTCAGATCTTTGGTCCATTTTTAAATCTGATTATTTTGTAATTATTGAATTTTAAAAGGTGTTTAGGTTTTCTGGATACAAATCCTTTAACAAATACGTGATTGCAAATATTTTTTCTTGGTCTATGACTTGTCCTTTCATTAAGAGCAGAAGTTCTCTTTAATTTTGATGAAGTACAACTTATTGAGTGTTTTGTCTTTTACGGATGGGGCTAAAAAAGTCTTTGTCTAACCTAACATCACAAGTATTTTTTCCTCTATTTTCTTCTTGACACTTCATAGTTTTAGGTCGTACATTCAAGTCTTTATCTATTTTGAGTTAATTTTTGTATAAGGTATGAAGGATGGATTGAGGTTCTTTTTATTGCATCTGTTTACTTGCATGACAATGGAGGTTTTGATCTCGTTATTTTTGCTCTCATTTTTATTCATTCATTTGAAAATATTTATCATTTGTTATTTAATTAACATTTAATTTTATTTTTTTTTTTCTCATCTTTGTTTCTTCTTCTTATATTGAAATTGCCAATACTTGGCCTTTTGACCTACAAAAACAGAAATTTTTAAGCTGGTAGGTCTCTCGTTATCAAATTGATGTTTAAACAGTTGTTCACATACACTGTAAATTAATTTTTTTTCCTTTTTCTTCAATTTCTTGTTTGCCTCAGAGTTCTCATCCTAAAACAGAATTACAATTTTTGTACTTAACAAATATTAAAACTTGAAGGCTTACATTTTGAAAGGCTGCATGAGAATTAAATCCATGAGAAATATCATTTAGTTGGACAACACTACTGAGTCGTTTCTGCCCAAAATCAGTGGAAGATGAAGTCATTGAAAAGCTATAGGTCCAGGCCTTATGGAAAAGCAATTGAAAATTAGCTTTCAAACGTCCCCTTTTTAGCAATTCGTAAAAATGAACAATACTTTCTGAAAATGCGAGGTTGAATAATCAAATATGTTCTGCAAGAGAAACAAAAAGGCAAAGATTTAAATATTTTGATATTAAAGTCTGGTGTGGTTCTTTTTTTAGTATAGGAGAAAAAAAAGGCTGGATTTCCTTATAATGGGGCCAAGTTGAATAACATTCATTATGTTGTTGTATTGACAAATACAGGTGTTTGGCCCGTGACATCCCTCACCCACTCTTGACATTCCTGGCTTGGTAAGAGTATTTAGAACTTAAAAAAAAAAAAAAAAAGGACCTTTAGATTCTAGTCTAATCCTTGATAATATGTAAAAGCAATACCCAATTAGTGACTCTGTAGCATCTCCTTCAATACCACGAGTAATGGGAAGCTTATTGTTTTCCAAAGATATAAATTCTGCCATCCTTCCTTACACTGAGAATAATTTGTTTTTATTATTACTCCCACGGACTATCCCACCTAGAAGAAGTCTACCCCCATCCCCCAGGATAAATTTTGGGATGGTCGTCAGTTCTAAACATATCCAGAGAGGTCTGCCTTTAGCCCTTATCTTTGTGAAATGGTTTTAAAATTCTTTACCACTCAAATAGATGTCAATTTGTTAGTGCTTTTTGACAACTCGAGTTCTCATATCGAGAAACAATTCTACAATTGTGGTGTGACCAGGGCAGACAGAAATCTATTATCTGCCCCTTTATTCTTTTGAACAAATTAAGGACAGTACTTGGAAAATTAAAAGACTATATGGAGAAGATATTATGCTGTACTAAAAGCTCTGTGTTTGTCGGCTAGAATAAAGTCTACAGGAACTCTAGTCAGGACTTCTGTCTGCTCAGCGTGCCTATTTCATCCTCTTTCTTCTTGTCTCCCTTTTCTCTAAGAAATCCATTCCCTATGGTACAATCAGAGCTGCCCCTCTTCCCGCCCACTGTATGACTAGGCTTGTCCCACCATCATACTCTAACTCCTGCCCACTGGAATTGATTTAGAGGTTGCTATGTACTCTGAGCCAGCCCAATCTTCTCTTGGATTTTGCTGGAACCATCAAGGAAGAGGTGTTCTTTTTGTTCTCTGGCATTTTGGACTTGAAGCATTGTGTAAACCTGGAGATTTGCAGGCTGTCATAGCTAATTTTATGTGTCAACTGGGCTAGACCACAGTGCCCAGATATTTGATCAAACATTATCCTAGATGTTTCTGTGAAGGTATTTTTTAGATTAGATTCACATCTAAATCAGTAAACTTTGAGTAAATCAGATTACCCTCCATAATGCAGGTGGGCCTCATACAATCTGTTGAAGGCTTTAATAGAAAAAGACTGATGTCCCCTGAAGAAAAGGGAATCTTGCCAGCGGACTGCCTTTGGACTCAAACTGCAACTCTTCCCTGGGTCTCCAGCCTGCTGGCTTACCCTGCAGACTTTTCCTGCTGGTTCTGTTTCTCCAAACTACTGTGACTAATACAAAAGCCATCTTTCCTCCACATGGAGAAATAGTAAAACACATACAAACACAGGAACATGCACATGCACTCTTGAAAAGAGTTTATAAACAAACCATAATCAAGATACACATATAATGCTCTACACTGACTCCACCCACTCCCATTTAACAACATGTTGTAAGCAGTTACCATGTCACCATGTTACTAAATAATTTTTGAATCCTCACCTTTAACAGCTACATATTAATCCATTGAGAGAATTTGCCACAATTACTTAACTCATATGATGTTGCTGGACATTTAATTGGCTTCTGATACCACCAACCACTCTTGTGAATATAGACACATACATATTTTTCCATATTTGGATGACGTCCCTGGGTACATTCTTGGAGGTGGAATGACTGCTCTTGTGACAACTTGGCTCATGATTCGCGTTGTCAAATTAATTTCCCAAAGAAGTGTACCAGTTTACACTTCTGCCACCAAAATATTAAAAGTGTTTCTTTGAATTCTTACCAGTGCTACTATTATAATTTTAACTGTTTTTATTTGTTTTTATCTTGGTTTCACTGAAATACAGCAGTTCAAATGCTACCTTAGTTTAGTATCTACTTATTTTATTACTATTGGTGGTGATACATACATGATATATATCAGATTTTTCTACTAGTCAGTTGCATTTACTCTTTTGTTGTTTGTTCATAATCTTTACTCATTTATCTATTAGAACCTTATTGATTTATAGGACCATTTGGGTGTTAAAGATAAATTCCATATTTCATGCAAATATTTTCTCTTCTCTCTCTCTCCCTCTTTTGCCTTTGTAGTTCAGTTCTTGCTGTTCCCTCTGCTTGAAATACTCTTACACCAGATGTCTGTGTGATTAGCTGCTCATCCCCTTCAGGGCTTTGCTCAAATATCACCTTCTCACTGAAGCCTTCCCTGGCCAGACTACATGAAATTTGAGCACCTTCTCCTCCACCTGACAATTCCTTTCCAGTTTCTCTGGTTTATTTTTTTTCTCCTTGCCACTTATCGCTATACAATGTATATAACTTTAACTATAACTATAACCATATATATATTTCCTGATTCGTCATGTTTATTGCCTGACCCCTCCCACCTCCAGAATGATATAGCAGAATACTTCTGTTAAATATTAACCAGACCCCATTCTTCTTATATTTTCTGCCCTATTCTATTCTATTTTAAAAATGCTGTCAGAATGTTTTGTGCTTCTAGCCTCAAGGATATTTGCCCTGGAGAAAGCAGACATAGTCTGAAGTCAAATAGCTTTTCAGACTGTTTTATAAAAGATTAAATTCAATGAAGAAACAATAACACTGAGGGGGAGACATTTAATGTTGCAACTCCACTCAAATAAGACAAGAAGGTGTGACACCCATCTGACTGAGCTGACTTACAGGTCACCTGTTGGCATGAGGAACTGGGAGTCTGTCACAGGAGATGGTTATAGGATGATTAAGGAAGTGAGACCCTAGACATTAGATATTTCCTCCACTCTCAGGAGTCAAGACTCAGAAATTCCTCAGACCACTGTGGCTTGCACAAACAAGATGTGTGCTGCAAATACATTGAAAAGAAGGTTAAAGACTGTTCCCGCATTTTCCAGAAGGTTCCTGGATTCCAGTGCAACACTGAATAGGACATTCAGGGGCAATCAAGGCTGGGGTGCAGTGCAATTCCTCCACTTTTGGCAGAATGGGCACACGCCACTGAGATTAAATTGACTTAAAAGAAAAAAGGAGAGTGATCTCTTTTGCAGTACTCCGGTTGTGGTCCGAGATTCAAAGCCCGTATACTTTCCCAGTCTGAGAGCTGGTTGCAGCTCAGCCCACCCTTGGGCTGAGTTCACCAAATCAAAGCAGCAGAGTTTGGCTGGTATGTGCTCCAGGTAGGATGCTCTGCCTGCTGGCAGCTGACCTGAGAGGAACTTTTTCATTCAAATGTGGCAGGCTGGACTGGAGACCAGAAGGAAATATTTTAATGGGATATAAAGTAAGGCAGGCAGCCAATGCTGATTTCCAAGAAACTGCATTCAGGGTCTCCTTCTGGCAGGATTGATATCATGCCCTGGTCCATAGTAATGGCCAGAGGAATCTTAGACTTACAGCTGCTTGTTTTTCAAATCTCAGTTTACTTAATGGGGAGTCCTGTGGGCTAGGAAATGATTCAACTCAGTGGCTCTAACTGTCACTCTGTCAATCAAATCCTGGGGGACACGGATCGCCCATCCATCCACAGGACCTTTACTTCATGCAGAAGGGGACTGTCCTCAGTGGGATAACACTCACTCTGGTTCCGTGTACATACAAGGTGTGTTTTACCTCAAACATTTCGGAATAACTCAGAACCTTGTTACATAGAATATGGTCTGCAGACCAGAAGCATCAGCATCCCCTAGAAAATTGTTGAAACGTCTAATCTCAGGCTCTATTCCAGACCTCCTGACTCAGTTTTCAACAAGATCCCCAGTGGATCCACATGCACATTCAAATTGAGATGTGCTGGCCTAGACTAGTCTTTCAAGTTTTCTCAGCCCTCATTATGCTTCCATTAGAATCCCAGGGGTGAGGAACTGCCCCAGAGGCGTTGGCCTTGGGTGCAAAATTTAAGGGAGAACCAAAACCTCAATTATCAAGATAAATAAAATTTAATGCAAAGTTTTTTAGAAAACCAAAATTAATGCAAAAAAATACATGATGAAGAAAATATTCACTTTTTAAATAAGGGACGTGCTGGTACTACCAATTTTCCTTTTTCTTCTGGCTCCAATATTGCCAGATAAGGCACTGCTTAAAAAAATACAGATGTGTAAGTTCCATCCCATTCTGAATCAATTGGTCTGGGATGAAGGCAAGACATCAGGAACAGCAACCACTGTGAAGCCAGGTGAACATTTTCTTTATTTTTTGTTATGGAAAATGTCAAACAAATGTAGAAAGAAGAGTATAATGAGCCCACATGTATCTATCAGACAGCTTCAACAATCACCAATACATGCACAATCTTATTCCATCCATTTACCCTACCTCTCCCACCCGCGCCCTAGCCCCGATTTATATGAGGTAAATTTCTGACATTATATTATAAATATTTCAGTATGTATTGCTAAAAGAAAAGACCTCTTTCAAAAATCTAATCACAAAGTAATAAAATAATGTCAAATTATTATCAAATATTAAATAATACTAAATATCCAGTGTTCCACTTTTTCGAGTGTCTCATTTCTTTAAAGCAGTTTTTTTTGTTTGAATAAAGATCCAAGTAAGATTGAATAATGATCCAAGATATTCTTTGGTTGATACATCACCTAAGTCTTTTTTAATCTCTAGGTTCCTCCCCTGTCATTTTTTTGTTACTACTTATTAGTTGGAGACATCAAGTCGTTTGTCCTATCAAATTTCCTATCAAGTTGTATGCCTGTGCTAGTACTTAATTACCATCTGAACATCCCCGGTGGAACTTAATCCACCTGAAGAGGAAAAAACACCTGGTAAAGTAAGAACTGACTCAATGTCTGGTGACTCTGGAGTTCAGGATTTCTAGAACTGAGAGTTAGGTTACAAGCAAGAGAGCCGTATTTTCTTTTTAGATCCTATTCTTGGTCCTGTGATTATTGAAGCAAGTTAACTTGTCTCACGGGACCTCAGCTCTCTCACCCATTATTGGGCCGACTGGACACTATCAGTGTAGCCCAAACTCCCAGGGTACTGCTGAATTCAACACCACCCTTCTCCCCCCACCCTCTGCCCACTCAACATATTTGAGTAACAGATGCACCATTTATGGAATATATATTTACCTTTAAGTAGCTCATTTTTTATTTAAACAGGTGCATTTTTAAAGGTTTCTGCACTCAATTCCAATGTAAGAGGCAGGGGGATTTCCCCACTAACCAGCAATTCTCGGACACCAGCTGACTGCCCTACTCAATTCTGACACTATTCTGACCTGGAGATAGCATCAGATTCCACAGGTTTTAAAGGCTCAGTCCTACAAGACTGCCTCCCCCACCACAGCCCCCAGGTTCTCCCCTGTGCTTCTGGCTGACTGCCTACAGATCGGAGGTTCCAAAGACCCCCTCCTTCGGTTCGAATAATATGCT
The DNA here is from genome assembly GCA_031878705.1 of Tapirus indicus. Lineage (NCBI taxonomy): Eukaryota > Metazoa > Chordata > Mammalia > Perissodactyla > Tapiridae > Tapirus > Tapirus indicus. Next base: position 20,818,326 of record CM062927.1, on the reverse strand, counting down.
AGAACTGCTCACAGATTTCAGAGAAACCTTTTACTTACTCTATTGCTGGTTTATTATAAAAGGATACAACTCAGGAACAGACAGACAGAAGAGATGCATAGGGCAAGGCATTGGGAAGGGGCATGGAGCTTCCACACTCTACAAGTACCCCACTCTCCCCAAATCTCCATGTATTCACAAATCGGAAGCTCTCTGAACCCTGTCTGTTCAGGTTTTTATGGAGGCTTCATGGCACAGGCATGATTGATAAAATCATTGGCCATTGGTGATTGATTCAACCTCCAGCCCCCTCCCCTCCCTGGAAGTCAGCAACCAGCCCCCATCCTTAGGTGAGGGTCCCAAAGTCCCCATGCTCATATAACAAAAGACACCTTTATGCTCTTAACGCTTAAGAAATTCCAAGGGTTTTAGGAGCTTTGCCAGAACGGGGACAAAGACCAAATGAATGCATGTATTTCTCATTATAAATCACAGTATCACAATTTTAAAAGGAAACACTGTATTATTGCTATGAGTGGAAACCTCTCCACGGTATGGAAAGTAACTGCACAGGTAAATAGATGGAAAGAAAACCATTTTCTTAAATTCCAGCTGGACATTTGCTGCTGAAAACTTTAATCTTGAGGCCTCATCTCCCTTTTTGAAAAGGGAGTTTACAAAGGTTAGACATGCAACCCCAAACTAGGTCTTACCCCATCAGAACGAGCAATATAAATGTTACCAACACCTCTAATGGACCCACAATTACTTATTGAACATCTACAACATACCAGGTCCTGTTCTAAGCTCTGGGATACAGAGAAAAAGATGAAGTCTCTGCTCCCCGTGAGGCTTACATTAGAGAGACTGAACAGATTTACTGAAAACAAAGAAAGCCTTGAAAAGAGAAAAAAATCAGGAAGTGATATGTACAGTAGTTCCCCCTCATCCACAGTTTCACTTTCCGAGGTTTCAGTTACCTGAGATCAACTACCGTCCAAAAATATTAAATGGAAAATTCCAGAAAGAAACATTTCTTAAGTTTTAAATTGCATGCCTTTCTGAGTAGCATGCTGAAATCTCATGCCATCCCACTCCATCCCACCCGGGACGTGAATCATCCCTTTGTCCAGCATACCCACACTGTATATCCTACCAGCCTGTAAGGCACTTAGTAGCCATCTTGGTTATCAGATGGACTGTCACTGTATCACAGTGCTGTGTTCAAGTCACCCTTATTTTACTTAATAATGGCCCCAAAGCACAAGAACAGTGATGCTGGCAATTCGGATATGCCAAAGAGAAGCCATAAAAAGTTTCCTTCAAGTGAAAAGGTGAAAGGTCTCGACTTAATAAGGAAAGAAAAAAAATCGTATACTGAGGTTGCTAAGATCTATGGTAAGAACGAATCTTCTATCTGTGAAATTGTGAAGAAAGAAAAAGAAATTTGAGCTAGTTTTGCTGCTGCACCTCAAATATATGTGTATAGAGAAAAACATAACACATATAGGGTTTGGTATTACCCGTGATTTCAGGCATTCACTGGGGGGCTTGGAATGTATCCCCCATGGATAAGGGGGTACTACTGCATTCTTGTTAAAAAAAATTATTCAGGACACTTCTTAAAGATGGTAAGGCATGCTTTATTCAAGTGCAGCTAGTACAATAGGGTTTTCTAGTAGGGGAGAGAGATTGGACTTCAAAGTCAACAAGGACAAGTGAAGATTCATATCCAAGGAGCAGGTGAGGGTCAGCAGATGGAAAATTACTGAAAGGAAACCTCAGAGGTAAGGGTCATTCTCGCTAGACTGAGTCAGCAGAATTCTTGCTGAAGGCAGGCCAGGGTGATTAAGATGTGAAGGTAGTCAGATACCAAAGGTAGTGAATTTTCACTAAACTGACTTAGCAGGACTCTTGCTGAGACTGAATTTTACCAAGACGGAGAGGGAAGGCCAAGTTCAGGCCTAGTGGAAGAGAGGGCTCAGAGATGCCTGATTAAAATTTGTTCGAAAGAGACAGTCTTCATCCCTCTCCAAAGAATGGCAGAAGGGCAATATGGCAGACAGGGAACAGGAGGCTGCTTTAGCTGGGTGGTTAGGGAATGAGCCACCTTAGAGGGAAGTGGATTGCAGAGAGAGGGAGAACTGTGCGCAGATTATGTGTTTGGTCATTTAAAAGGGAATATCTTTCTCCCTTTAAAATGTGTTCTTATTCAATGTCACTTAAAACCATTTCTTCCAACCACCAGAGATGCAGAAATACACACTCCACACTTGGAAAACAATGGACTACCTGGATCTGAGTCCTCATAGCCTAGGTCTAGGAGTCACTAATTTCCATGCTGGTGAGGAGACTGCAGGGACGTGGAGAGGCTGTGCCGGGAAAACCCTGGGGTCCGCAAGCCTTACACAACAAGACACAGTATCTCTCTCTCAGAGGCAGTTTCAGCCTACCCTGGCGCTACTGGATCAAAGTCTTCAAAAGTCAAGCCAAAAAGTCCCTTAAATTCGCTTTTGGATCTGAAGTTATCTTCTCAATCATTTGCAATGCTAGAAAGATCCAGTTTACAGCAGGAAAAAGTTCAAATAACAGCAAAAATAACAACAATAAAATCATTCATTTGTGCAGCAAGTTATACATGTTGTTATTTTCCTGCCCTAGGTCAATCTTTTCTGGAATTCTTGGAGGCATGCCAGACTGAGATTATATATCCCCACTGTATAGACACAGAAAATGAAACCCACAGAAAGTAAGCAAACTTTCCAGGACTAGCAAATCCCACAGATCATCTGACAGCACTTCAGTGATCTGCCCAGTGCATTGGGGCCCAATTTGATCTGAGTGTGTGTTGGGCGAATATCCAGGGAGGAATATCCAGTTCAGGTCAAATCTAAATCCAAAGCATTATAACGGTACTGTGAAAACACGGGGGCGGGGGATTGAGGGAAGATACTCATTTCTCTAGGTTTCTAGTAGCTCAGGATGCTATAATAGCTAGAACATGAAATGAAGAATTTATTCTCCTTTATCCTTCCATCCCTATATTTCTGCCCCTGAATATTTACTCAGCACCTCTTCTGTGCTGGGAAACCGAAGTGAAAGAATGAAAAGGGGAGTGCCCCACGGGAGTGCTGGTCTAGTGTGCTAGGTCAGCATCATCAAACTGACCACCTCCTAACCAATTCACAAGAGGAAGTAACTTGAAAATTATATGTCTAAGCACTAGCATTTTGTTCACATCCCAGTTAGTGTTTTTAAAAAAAGAGAGAGAAAATTACCATGGCAAAAAATAATTTCCAATTTCCCGAGTGCTAAATGAAGTAAAAATTGTGGTTAAATTAAACTCATCAGAGTTGTTATATAAAAAAAGAAGTATTCTAATGAAATTATATGTCTTCAAATCTAAATATTTTCAGAGAATTATGTCTATTAAAAAAGGAGCACCATTGTTTGAACAAATGAGCAAAAAGATATCAAATATGAAAGTCCTTATATTAAAAATGTCGAAGCTTGTGCAGTTGACAAGCTCATCCAAATCGCAAATATCATTTGATACATAGTTTCTGTCCAATTAAATACAATTCAGAATCACGTGAATTTATTTATTGTCTTCTAATAAAACATTTAAAAGCTATTTTACCTGTTGCTTTGCCAATATTATGCTATATATTGTAGTCAAACATAAGCAAATTCATTGATCAGATAATGTCTTATTTTAAAAAAAAGTAATTTTTTTTAAGTGGTAGGAAACTGTTGATCAGTTCCCTGCCTAAACTAAATCACCATATGCTAAAAGCTATGTTCTACTGTTGGCTCAGGAGGAAGAGAGGAGAGAGTGAACTGATTTTGAAGGGGAGAGGGAGGAATGAGGTGGCAAGTTTTTCCCTTATGCTGTTCCGGAACCTGGGATTGGGAAAAGACTTCAACAATATAATTGCTACCTTATCTTAAGTGTTTGCCCTGTTGTAGGAACTGTTACTGGCTCTAGAAACATGAGTCCATTTATTTTTCATCACCTCTGATAATGTGGGAATTGTTATTTGCTCTGCATGTTTGTGGAAAATGAAATTCAGAGAGGTCAAGATGCCTGTCCGAAGTCACACAGCTAGTAAGTGTTGGAGTGAGGCTTTACACACAGGGGTGTATTGAACGCCATACCCAACAAGGGGTATATTGCTTTCACTCTTGAGCTGAAGATTTGAGCTCTGTGCTGGGTGAGCCTTAGACTAGTGTTGGCTCTGTGAGCCTCTGAGAGATGACCAAGTAATGATGATCAGTTGATTGAAATGGCAAAGAACTATAAAATCATGTTTAAAATGTACAAAAACACCTGGAATGAAGAAGGCCCTTTTAAGAAGATGGTAGCCTCTGATCACAAAAAATAATCAGACGAATTGGTCTGCAAGATCAAAATTCACTTCTTACTCCCAGGCCATTGGGACCTGACAGAGTCCCCCAATATTGACCTTATTTTTTTGCCCAATTTTAATCCTGTGAAGAGGAAGAAATATCAAACTTCTCTGTGAAACATAATACAAACAGCTATAAAATGCCTCATCCGTTTCTTTTATATTTGATTTTCAACATTCATACTGCAGAAAGATGCAAACCCCAGCAGAAACAACGCATAATCCTGTCCCACGAGTGGCTTTGGCCTGGAAGGCGGGCTGGGCATCTAGAGGTGTGACCAGATCTTGTTCAGCTTCGTGGTGAATGGAGTAATAAACTGAAATCTAAGTTCTTAACCGCCAATGTCTCAGCTGAATCACGAATTATGAAAAATATCGTTGTGCTGGCTCTTTAAGCTTAAAGGATAAATCTCTTGGCCAAGGTGGGAGAAATGCGATCCATTCCCATCCAGCTTTGACAATCACTTCCTGTGAATGCTTCAAAGAGATGCTTAACCTCTCTGGTCTACCATTTCCTTCAGTGTAATGTGGGAATTGTAGCACACACGTTGCCTTCTCATAGGCATGAGATCAGTGTTTCACATGTAGCACCTGCTCTCCCACACAGTATGAGTTCAAAAAAGCCTCACTAATTGAAGAAAAGAATTAGTGAATTATTAATATTCCCTTCTTATTTTTCAAAGCATTTGACATACAAGGATAAGGTTTATGCTTACTAATTAGCCTTATTAATAAAACTAAAGTCAGCATTACTCTTCAACACCAGAGGGACTTACCTCACCATCGAAATCCTCCTTTAAAGTTGGGAGAGAGCAGTGAAACCCAATTAGAAACACAGTCACTCCTGAGACTTCAACCACCATGTGATGATGCCTGCTGTACAGGCCCACCCCTACTTCTGTAGTGAGCTAGTGGCACCTCCTTATTTCTGATTACCTACTTGACAGCTCCATCTAGCTGTCACATAAGCATCTCCAATTTACCAGCCCAACCCAAACTTAATTCAACCTCTTTCCCCCAAATCCACTTCTCCTTTTGGATTCACAACCCCTGGTACCAAGATCACAGTGCACCCACGTTCTCAGGTAAGGAAGCTTAAAATCTCTCTGGCATTCTCTGATCAGTCATCAAATCCTGATCAATTTGCCTCATTGGTGCACCATGATTCATTCAAGAAGTATTGACTGTGCACCTATTATGTTTCAGGCACAATGTAAAGAACTGGGCATACAACAAGGAAACAAGACGCCTGCCCTCTTGGAGGTTACATTTTGGTGGGGCAGTCAGATCCACTGACACAGGAAAAGCCAATAAGGAAAATAAGTTTAAAGAGTTGTAATCGATTCAAAGGAGATCAACAAAGGGTGACCTACTTTAGATGGAAAAGGGGGCACGTTTTGTCTGTATGAGGAACTGATAGACAGCCAGTGTGGTTGGGGCACAGTGCACTGAAAGGAGAATGGAATAAGATGAAGTTGGAGAGGTTTGCAGGGCCCTGGTCACATAAGCCAATAAAATAAGGGAATTGGACTTTATTTGAAGACTTTGGGAAGCCTGTGAAGATGTTTCACTTATGGAGTCATGTGATCTGAGCTATGTGTTAATATCCCTCTGCCTTCTTTGTGGAGAAGAGGTTGGGAGGTGGAGAATGGCTAACAGGCTGTTTCCGTCTTCCAGGACAGACATGACAATGGTCTAGACCAGGCCGATGGCAGTGCAGAAGCAGAGAAGCCTTGCCTCTTTTCCATCCGCAATTTACTGGATTATTTTAGGCCCTCATTATATGTCATTTTGATTTTCATAAAAACCCTCTTGGTACGCCTCTAGGTTGAAATGCTCCTAATCTGGCGTCCACACTGCCTGTCAGATAGACTTGGCCACTCTCCTGCTCAGAGATCCCAATTCACTCCCTAACCCCCTGCCCATTGTCCTACAAAGGCTCTCAAAAAGAGGTGAAGGATGTGGCACCAGTACCCAGGAGCAATTTCAAATGCTCCTGACCAGGTTCCACCTGACATACAGAGCCATACTCTCTGGGTAGCATGAATGTATATTTTTAATAAGTTTCTCCAAGTGATGTAGATGCTCTCTTATCTTCCCTATCATCCCCAGGAACACTGGCCTATTAGATAAAATTTAGCTAAACACGAGATCTGTCCAGAACTTCTACAGTTGGCCTACCCACCGATTCATAGTCAACATCTCACCATCTCCTATTATATCTTTCATTTATTTTGTTCCCTCAACTTTGAAGGAGAGGAAATATCTTGTTGCATTGTCTGGGGAGGTGGGTAGACATAGAAGTAAATAGATGGTTATAAAACAGCAGGATAGATATTTTGAAACAGGGTTGGGAAGACTGAAAGATTTCGAGGAAAGTAGCAAGATTCATTCTGCATCCTTAAGTAACTAGCCCGGGGTCTACAAAATAAGGTTTTGATGAATGAATGAATGAATGAATGATGAATGTAAACAATAGCCACTACTCAAGGACAAGAAGATCAGAGCAGGGTTCCTCATTTTGGTTGAATTGATGTCATAAAGCAGTGATTACTTTATATTGAAATAAGGAAGTACCACTTAAACTAAGATTGCTTTTAAGGCAGTATGTTCCCAATGAAAAAGGACTCCACTAGTCAGGAAAGACATTTTATTTCCAAGCTTCTAAGAGGGTTCTACAAACAATAGAGGCTTAAAGTAAAAAAGAGAAGATAAAAAGAAAAAAGAAAAACAAGTATTTTTAACTATTGAAAAGTAGACAGCCTTTTTTTTTTAAACTTAAACACAAAAAATGTGAAAATGTAGTTGTCAAATCTAATCCAAATACATTCCTAGAAAAAAGGATCATCTGTGGTGATGGGGTTACTTATAGCTGTGTACTTGTTTAAGTGCTATTCATATTCCTTTTGAGTTATTTCTTCATTTCAAATTCAATTGGAGATCTGTGCAAATCTAGCAAAATATTCTTTGGATTACAAAAACTATATAAAAAATGAACAAAACCTGCAATTATGGAAGTATTGAGAGTGTGCAATCCTTCACTGAAATGAAAGAGTCCACAGTGACAGTGTCCACAGAATTTATTCCATTGAAGTGTTCAGTTTGATTTAAATGTAAAGTATAATGGAAGTGAGCACTTCATAAAAACACTTCTCTTTGTATGCATTTGACTGAGTCATAAAAATAGTATGTAGCAGGATATCAAGAAATGTTTGAAACAAACTTTCACAATAAAGTAAAAAAAAAAAAGATAATCTAAAAATTGTCTGCAATTCGAAAGAAAGCGTGTGCCCTGTGTCTAGGGGGAAAGAGGGGAAGCACTTGCAGCATGAGTGGTCTTTCCCCGAGTATTGCTATGTTTGACCTTTGGCCCAACTGAGCAGGTGAAGTGTCCTTCACAGAAGTCCCAATCCCCAGGCAACAGGCTGGGACTGCAGGGGACCGTAGGCATATTCACGAATCAAGTGGCATTGACCCTCAGAATCTACCATGGTCCCTGCCCTCATTCTGAGCTTATTTTAAAATCAAGCATATTTTAAAACAATGGTTTGGAAATGAATTGCTCTTTCTTTTATCAAAATTTAAAATGCCACATTATGTTAAGAGGAGTTAAAAGAGGAAAAACAAGCAGTTTCAACTGTCAGAGTCATATGATAAGCCTGGTAAGATCAAAGTGAGGAAAAACAGAATAAGATGGGAGGTCTGATAACTACATGTGGCAAATTTATATTTTTGACTCTTCACTTTCCCAACTCCCAAATGCTCGGTATGGGGCATAAAATCTACATCTTGAACTTTAGACTTCTGATCATTTCATTCCCTCATGGATTTGTCTCTTAGAACCACCGAATTACTGATATACAAGATAAATGCATATTATATAACAAGTATTGCAAAATCATAGACTGACCTAGATCTTTACCATCCTCTTTTTCAGAAGATGTGTGCGAAGAGAAGCCAGCAAGCTAACACCAAGAATGTACAGAAGATTTACGCGATGTTACAGAATCTTGTCTGAAAAAACATTTGCAAAGCATATCTGATTTTAAATAAACAATAAAAGCAGCAGACAACAGATCATAAATAGGGTTATTAAAAGATCACAAATATCTTAAATTAGAAATATAAATGGGTCATTAGGAATACTTGATTTTTTTCAATGTTAAGACTCAAACCCAGAATTAAAAAAAATCTTTTTTTATTTCAAAGGTTGCTTCTTATATTGAAGCTCATATTAAAGCAACAGTACAATGTTCATAAAATATAAGTGTGATGCCGTAACATTTCTTACATGTCAGAATACTGATATTTGTATGTATACTAAAATAAGAACTTTAAAATTGTACAAATAGATACATTAAAAATGACATAGAAATAGGGCGCCTCTCACTGAAACAAGACAGTTATATCTGGCACGTATTAGTTTAAGATGAAAGTAGAAGCAAAAAGATTTACAAGAATCAGCAGTAACAAGATTGATGCTCAAGAGACATAATTGTACATTGTATTGTACATACATTGTATGGGTTTAAGCTGGCTGAATATTATATATTTCAAGTTTAAAAATGCACTACATATAGAGTGTCCATAGTTTAAGGCGAAATTACAGCTCAGAACTGTTGTCCTTTCTAATTTTGTGGAAGCTTCTTTGACAAATTAAAAAAAAAAAGAAAGAAAGACTTAGGTGTTCATAACACATAAACAATTTCCCTTCATTGTAAGTTCACCGTTAGACTTCTCCTTCACTTAAATATTTTGTACGCCAAGTGGTTTTTCTCTATCAAAGTTGATAAACAACCTCAATATTTGCCTTTTTTGTGAGAAAAGGTACTTCACAGTATTTACCACTTTGATGTCCTTGCAGTTTTATTAAATGTATCCTCTCTGTAAAACTTTGCTTGTTTCAAATGAGCCTTTCCTTGATTTAAAAAAATACCTGTTTACATATCTTCTAGATTCTTCGGAACGCCAGACACAGTTCTTAAGGCCAAATTTGTATCGTTATTGTTAAGAGTCGTCATCAAAAGTGTCTTTGGAACCATACAAGTCTGCTAGTTTCTTAAAACGAGGTCCCCAGTTCTGTAGGTAGTCATAGTCCAAGTCTGAATCTGTGGTGGCAGACTCTAAGGAGCTCAGGGACCCGGCCACCGAGCCCCTGCCTTCGTAACCATAGATTTGGATGGAGTCATAAGGAGGGGCGGTCGGGTCATTATCCGCCTCCTGTATTCTCGTGTTGATAAAGTCATCCACATCCACACTGTTGGGCGCTGGCCGGAGCCCAGGTCTAGGCATGTACTGATACTCGGGTTTTATGTCTTTGCGAGGGATAAATCCATTGATACCATCAGGATTCTGGAGGGTGGCGATGTCAAAGGCTTCTGTGTCTTCTTCTCCACCCCCTTCATCATCATAGGTAATGATGTTCTCACGGACATCTTCTTCCTCAAAGACAATGAGCGGTTCTTTCTTTTGTCTTCTCAGGGTCACAAACAACACAACGATGACTACAGGGAAAGAAAAAGAACGTAAGCATAGGTGAAGCCCAGTATTCCTGGATTCTCTTCCCAGGGGAAGTCGGCTTACCACAAAGCATAGTGTACTCATGTTTGGGAACTGGAACGAGGCTATGAAATGAGAGCTCCACCTGGAATCCCCAAAGATGTGTAAAATGGCCCTCCACCTGGCGTTTGCTCTGCAAAATGCTGCCAGGAAAATATTATATCCAAACAAACTGGCAAGCTGGAACTATTCTGAGCTCTTTACAAATGAATCTGACACTATTTGGAACTTACGTTCCTGAGAATTAGAAAGATTCTAAATATGTTTGTCTGCAGCCTCCTAAAAGTGGTGTATGCTTGTTTCTTTTTGCAAAGGAAGACAGCTGTCTCTCCAAAGTTTAGAATGAGGACAGTCAGAAACTTCGGGTCCTAACTTTCTACAGGAGGTGATGCTTGGCTCCTGCCCAGAGGTCTGGGGGTGGGGTCAGGATTGACCCTACTCTACTTTAATAAGAAATCTTACCATAAGCTGATCTCTCTTCGGACCACCATATAGAAGAGGGGAAATTTATAAAGACCCCCAGGAGACAAATCTTCTCTTACTTATTCGGACATAGGAAAACAGCATCAGCTAAAACTCCAGATGAAGCAACTCCATCTCTTGCCTGAGAGAGGGGATTCCACTAAGCTCAGACAATCTAGGCTGAGTGAGAGATCTGCTTATAAGGAAAGTTCAGACGCTGCTTAATTCTTTGTTGACCCCCCCCCCCACCTCCCTACAAGAGGTTTCTACAACATTCCATTAGAATAATCTCCCACACACTCAGCAAGACTGAAGAAAATGTTTGTGGCTGAGTTTGGGAAGTGGACTTTGAGGCCCTCTGAGCCCACCATCACTCTAAGATGCAGGGATGAAGGCTTGCACTTGCCCAGACTGCACGTGGCTTCCGGTGCTCACCAAGCAGAGTCCCTCCTCTGTGCCTTGTTCCTGACAACACTTCCGGCCGGACCACTCCTTTCACGTTCTTTGCTTGGCTGATTCTGTCTTATCTTTCATCACGGAAATCCTTCCTGGCACCCCATCCTGACACCAGACCGGGCCTTTGGCACTCACTGCATGTACTCACTGGCCCTGTTCTTACCATCATCGTAACACTTATCACATGTTACACATCTGGCTCCTCCACTAGACTATGAATTTCTCAGAACTCTTTCATGTTCTCTTCCCTCTGCTTGGAATATCCATTCATCCCAGTCCCTTTCACCAGTTGGAAAACTCTTTCAGCATCTAACAAGTATGTCACATCCTCCGGGAAGATATCTCTGACCTTCCCGGTGAATATCAGGCACTTTCTACTCTTGTGCCCCCGCCACCTTTGGTTCATGTCCCCATCATGGCACAATCCATGTGCCTCTGTAGTCTATCTGTTCATGCATATTTTCCTTGATGGACTATGGACTTACAGAGCACGTAGATCTTCTATGATTCTTTTCTTTATCCCCCAGGGCGGAACATACGGCCTGGTACCCAGATAATACTCAGTAACTATTTGTTGAATTAAACTCGCTAGCTCTTCCTTATGTAGCCGGGCCCTATTAATTCACTCAGTGGAGAACTACACATCATGGAATGAGCATAAATTTGATGTTAGATATACTTGGATTTCAATCCTGATTTTTGTCACTCACTAGTCCTGAGACATTGGGACAAATGATCTAATCTTCCTGAGGCCCAGCAATGGTAGATGTTATTTGCATCGGCACATTCCTGTTATTACAGAGTAAACCACAGATGGGATGAAAGTGCAGAAGAACTAACTCAGTTGGCAAGTGCAGGGGTCCCTACAAGCTGAGGCCTGCACCCAGATATTACATATGATAACTGAAGAGGAGTAAAGACCCTGGGCTTTACCCTGGGCTTTAGCCAGGCCCACTTTCGTCCAGTCCATTGAGCCCTTCACACAGTCTCTTGCCTCAGGATTATTCTTGCTGCCTCCAACTCTCCTCCTTCCTCTTGTGAGGCAAACTGTTGCTCATATACTAGATCTCTGCCTGGGTTCTTCTGCAAAACCTTCTCTGATGTCCCCTTGCAGAGCCTCCCTGACAGCTATGCAGTCCTGTGATGCCTGCAATCTGCTCGTCCTAACCTTCCCCTGACTCTGCTATCACTGCTTGTGAAGTGCCCGCTCCCCGCCACCGGACCATAAAATGAATGAGAGCAGGCACTGGCTCTTTCTTGTCTCAGATTGTATCCACAGGGGATAGCACAGTTCCTGGAAACCAACCTGACCTCAAGAAATATATCTGTTTCAAGGTTGGGTCTGTGGTTGTAAGGCCCTTCCTGCAGGTGACTCGCTTACCCAGGAGGATGACGATGCAGGCGAGGATGGCGATCAGTGCCCCGGTGCTCAGGCCGGCGTTGAGGATGTAGGCCTCGGCATTGCAGGAGAGCAGCGCCCCGTTCACGTCGCACCCGCAGACCTTGATGGTGAGGGTGTTGGTGCTACTCATGGGCGGGATTCCACCATCACTGATCACGATGGGCAGGAGGTACAAATCCTGCTTCTGCCGACTGAACCCTCCACGCCGGGCGTACACGCCTGCGGTGTTATCTGTTGGGAGAGGGGAGACAAGCTGTGCTCTCATGCAGGGCTGTTGGATTCGCAGCCTTCACATTTTTGCATTCAGCTTGGCAGATACGAGGGTGTGCTTCTCGTCACCCAGGTTAACAACCAGACTCCTCCCCACTTGTTCTTGAATCTAGGCAGCTATGGAAGCTGCTGTCATTTGGCATGACAAGATCACAGAACGATCTCTGCATTTTGGGGCAAAACTCAGAAATTGGCTCTGTTTTATTTGGGAGGTACCAAATGCCTTCATTAGCAAGCTAACCACCCTATTTTCTGGTTGAGCCACAGAAGAGATCACAATGATCTTCTGTGATCTGGTTGATCACAGAAGAAAGTGTGGGCTTCAAGCACATACTCCGTGTGAGTAGAGGATATCATTAAATATATACGTGAGTGTGAGAAAAAACACAAAAAAGCTTGTTTTCGTGTTTGCACTTTTCCCACTTCATGACAAGCCTTTGGCCAGTTTTTGTTTGCTTTTTTTAAGAGATTTCCAATCCACCCTCAAACCTTGCCCAAACTATGAATCCACTCATGAGTCCTAAAGGAAGATATCACCTTTAAAGAGGAAATATTTTGTAAACCCAGCAGCAGGTTTATAGTTTCTTTGAAATTCAAGCACCATTAGCCACTCAGTTCAACATGTCATATCTCCTGCTTAAAATGATTTCTGGTTTTCTGTGTCGCCCACACGACACAGCCCACCTCTACAGTGGACCACCAGATTTCTTCCTAATCTAGACTTTATCTTGCGTTTCAGGCTCACTCCCACCCCTTCCCATGCATCCCAGTTCAGCCTGATGTGTACAACGCACTTCTGTTCCCAAGCACACGCTCTTACAAATGCTCTGCCTTTTTACCCACTGCTGTAATGCCCCCAAAGCTGCTCTTTTTATCGTGATGGATGAACTTCTCCAGCCTCAAAATTGAATCCAAAAGTCATCTCTTCAGGGAGCCCTTTCTAGACCTCTTCCATCATTTCCTTTGTGATCTATAATACTGTATATTCCTGTAGAAATTGGTCTCCCACTATCCTGTCATTATTTGCTGGCATAACCACTTTGACCTCCTCTAGACTGTAAACTTCTGGAGAACAGGGGATTTTATCTGATTCATCTCAGTCTCGCCAATGCTGGACACCCAGCAGACATTCGATAAAAATTTGTTGAACAAATGCATAACCGTGTTCTGGAAAAAGTTTAACCAAATTTCCAGATGTTGTCTTTCGTGTATTTCTCAATCTGTTGTAACCTATGCCCTCAAATGCTTCCTCATCATGTTTTCTGCATATTTCTACCAGTCAAAAATATTTTTTTCCAGGCTGTATGCTCTGGGGGAAAAGATTGGTATCATAAAACAGTAGAAGTTTTGAATACGCTCCATCAAATTACACACTCAAACACACACACACACACAAATCCTTGGGATGGCCTGCCTCTGTTTGTGAGTTAAGAATCAGTCATTTATAGCAATATGAATGTTACCACCAACATGATGACTCAAGAGCTAGCAGGCCTTAAATGGATTGAGAGTACCATGAATTAGCTCTTGTAGGAAAAAATATCTTAGAATCTCAAAATTAAATCGATATGTTTTAGGTTAAAGGAAATGTAATATATTCTCTGTGAGACAAAATATACATACATATATATAAAATGCAGATTCAGTGTCATTTAGGGATGAGCAGATATTCCGAGCCCTGCAGAAGCTAAGGTGTGTATATGCAACAGCTTTTGGGAGGCCTTACAAGGACAGATTCTCTTCTTTGCCCTTGGCTGCCAACATCTCAATTGAAACAATGCAGAACAGCTAGCCTTCATCTCTATATTTTCTGAATTTTGTGTGATTGGCACATTGCTCTTTTTTTTTTCTTTTTTTTGTGAGGAAGACTAGCCCTGAGCTAACATCCGTTGCCAATCCTCCTCTTTTGGGCTGAGGAAGACTGGCCCTGGGCTAACATCCATGCCCATCTTCCTCTACTTTATATGGGACGCCGCCACAGCATGGCTTGACAAGCAGTGTGCTGGTCCATGCCCAGGATCCGAACCTGCGAACCCCAGGCTGCCAGAAGCAGAGCACGTGAACTTAAACTGCTATGCCACCGGGCTGGTCCCCTGGTGTATATTGCTCTTATTGCTAGAGAAAAATTATATATACTATGAAAATCATGAAAAAATAAAAACAAACTGGTCAAATAGAATGTTAACTGAAAATTCAGTTTCTTGACTGCTCTTTCCTATTCTAGGCTACGCCATTGTTCTCAATATGCTTAACAATTGCAAGAAAATTTACATATTTATCTTAAATTATTTCAAAATATGTTCTTTTTTTCCTTCCCATATTTTTTTTTAGTTCAAATAAGACTTTCAAAAATATCTACCCCGTTTTAATGATCTGAAATGTCACTAATGCCATCATGAACAAAAATGAACATGGAAAATTTAAGAAGAAAAGCAAATTAATTAAATTCCCTGGTCAAATATACCTCTGTGACGTGGATGACATCCCCAATAGATCATGTACTTAATTTATCTATTGGGTCCCACCCTGTCACCCACGGTGCTGGGTTGAAGAGAATGTGAGCGGTTTTGTTTTCTCAAACCTGTGGAAGCTGTAATTTAAAATCTATTTTTCAATGTGCCATCCACGCAAGACTGTCCCTCCAGATCACAGCAGGCTGCTTACACATGAAGGTAATTGAAAATCAAACACAAATGGAAAACATGGATCTGAGCAGGGCGCCAGCATGCGAATTCAAGATGTTTCATATTCTGAACAGCTGAGTCCTCTCAGACATCCTGAACATATTATATAAAAGCTCATCAAAGTCCCCAGCTGACTGAACCATTTACAATCTCTGGGTGATAGATCAGTAGAGTCTCAAGAATTTTTTTTTAATCTCTTCTAGTCAAACATGTTTCACATATGGATTTTAAGATTAGTTCAAGAGGTAGGAAAGAGATGGACTGAGGGGCTCTTCTTGGGCATACACTAATTATACAGTTTAGAATGAGTCATTTGTCCCATCCAGAGCCTCACTTGGTCATCTTTAAAGTGAAGACACTGGTTGATTTCAAGCATGCCTCACCTCACGGGGTTGTTATTGGAACCAAAGAACGTAATAAAAGCCAGGGGTTGTCCTCTGTGCTGTGCTTTCAGAGGGCTCAGGAAACTTAACAGTTTCTTATCAGAAAAGCTAGCCAGTAGTGAGAGTTTCAGGGCTGGTGAACTGGTGAAGGGTGAATGTGGTAGATGGGAAACGTGTCCAACCAGCCTGGCTTGGCACTTAGGTGGTCTACGTTGCTTGAATGAATAAATATTTTCCTTCTAGACCTAAGCGGCCCCAGCACCAATGGGAGGCTGAGTTTTCTTTCAGGAGGGCCATTTCAGAGGAGTCAGTGCCATGTGCTGTGATGGTCTGTCTTGTGGTCCACTGCGATCACTGATCTTTCACTAAAAAAAGAGCCACTATGGGCAGGAACCTCATGAAAAACGAATCTAGAAAAACAAATGGAAAAAGAAACAAACTAACAATAACAACAAAACCGCTATAGTAGAAATCAATTTTGCATCCTATGTTTGACTACAGATTCTCTTTCATCTAAATTATTTAAGTAGCAACCACTCCCTCATCTGTCTTCAAGAGGGTCCCCTCACTTTGGGCATACACATTACTGAGGTCTATAGGTGACTCAAGGAAAAAAAAAAGTTCAGTCAGGACACATTTTCAAGGAATTGTCAAATTGGTTCCATGATTAATAAGATGAGGCAGAGAAAGACAAATGTTGTATCAATTTTTAAATTTCCAGCAAAAGATTTCTCAGATCTTTCTCCTTTATAGAGCTTCCAAAGAGCAAATCTCTCAGTATTTGAGGTCAAACAGACCTGGGTTTGAATCTTGAATCTTCTACATATTAATTACCTGACTTTAGACATGTTAAGTAAATGTCTTGAGTTTCTTTATTCTTGTCCAGGAAACTAATAACTTTTAGGGTTAAATTAGATTCCATTCATAAAGGTACTTAGCACAGTGCCAGACTGGTGGAGAAGCACAGTAAATATTCATTCTTTTCTGGAAGTTTTCCTCTTTGAGCCGTAGACTAATGAGGAAGAGAAACTCATTGGCAAAGAGAGGAAAGTGAATTCTTGGAAGTGTCATCGCAGCTTTGAATGCAATTGCCTACACAGAAGTGCTCATCATCCAGAGGTAAGAAAACAATTCACCCTCTTCGGTCCTGGGTAACATATTTCCCATGATAAGAAAATGTTTTTCAAGCACCTCGGTTTTTCATCCTGACACCGAATGTTCTCAACCCAGGCCACAGACGTGTAACCAGTTCCATTCTTTTCCCCACTTAGGCAAAAACTTGCAAATGGGGTCATTAATTACTAGTATATGTCATGCACAAATCGAAGTGTTTCTATTAATGGAAAATAAATTCAGGTTTCAGATTTTCATGTCTACAACCTGGACTCCTAATCATATGCTGTTTTTACCTGTACACTTTGTTATTACACTAACAAAACGAACAGGTTTCTGATAATGATGGTCTCCGTGGTATCAGTTTGGGGATGCAAGTGTAAGGGTTATGATGATGATATGGCCCGTGGAGGGATACATACAACTGACATTAGAAAGGAAAATTCTGATGGGGAAACAGTCTTTGATAGACAGACTGCACTGAGTGCCAACCTTGTATTAGTCAAAAAAAAGAAAAAGAAAAATTGGGAGCAAAGCAAATTGGGCAGTTTATGGGCATAGCCCCTGCATGTTAATAACTTGAAAAGAGGATGCACTGCAGCAAAGGAGTAGTGCATTGTGCTCTCACCTCGGCTTCCCCTAAAGCTCTTAAGATGGTCTTCCTTACCACTCCTTTTCCTCTGTCCTTCTCTGCTCTGCAGCTAAAAATTCCCCATTGCTTGACCTGATCAGAGATGCTTTAGCTTGTGAAGAAAGGCCCTGGGTGCATCCATCTGAGGCCCTTCTTTTGAAACTGTTAAAGATCTGGAGAATCTAGGCCAATCCTTGCTCTTATTATGTTCACTTCGACCCCAAATCTACCTATTCTACCCTTTCTGCTCCAGCCTCAGAGACAAAGTAATTTATCTATTGCATAAAAAGCTCCCATGCACCTGAAGACAGTTAGTTACGCAGGCACTAGCAGAATAATCATTATTTGATTACTTTCCTCTGGGCCCTTTCCACTTTCCCAAGAAATGTGGCAATAGATCTACCAGGATGATGAAAAAAATATATAAAAGCACATATGTGAAATATATATACTATATATAGTGTGTGTGCCAAAAGTCTTAGTGGAGTTTTAAGTTTTAATAATTTCAGAAGTATACATGCTACACAATTACAACAGACATCATTGGAAAGTTTAATTACTTAGATTTTTTTATGCTCAGTTTTGCGATTTTTCAAAAATTAATTTAAACTTTATGATGCCAGTATTTGCCTTCAATCTGAGGGACTGAAATAATAGAAATTTCAAATAATATTTTTAAAGTTTGTAGCATTTATATTTCTGATATTACTAAGGCTTAAAGATGAACTTCATAGCTTGTGCCTATATTTTTATTTTCTTATCTTTACGAACACCATATGAACTATCTAGTTGTAGTTACTGCACATATTGCTCATTTCACAGTCCATGACAACCGTACAAATGTCTAACCTTTCCACCAGACGATAATCTCCCTGAGGGCGGGGACCTTCTCACTCACTGCATTTAGCAGTGTTTTGTGTGTTAACAGAATGAATAGCTGAATGAGATTCTTTTCACTGCATCTCAGCATCAATCTGCCTTTTCTATTTTACTGACTCATTAGCTTGCTGTCAATTTCCAGTCTCCATCTTTTCCCACTCCTCACTTTGAATCCAGTCTGATCAATGCTGCCTATATCTATATTGTGGATTTTGTCCCTGCTAAATATCTTTATCTTTTTATGACATTACTCTTTTTTTTATTATTTAGGCTGAGTCAGATTTAACTAAGCAACATTTATTGAGCTGCTAATATGTGTAAACCTTATTCTTTGTTACTTCTACATACCTTAACCCAAAGAATTTTTGAAACCATGTGCAAAAAGTCTAATGACCCTTATCTTATAGGAAAGGAAATAGAGAAACAAAGAGGGAAGCAATTACTCACAATAACATGGAAAATACAAATAAAACTAAGATTCAAACCCCTCTCGGTTTCACTATATTTTTATTAGCACAAGCAGACCCTAGAATCCTGATATTATTGCATGCCAATTACATTGGTTCTTTTTTTACCAAATTTCCCCAGTATGGTTATATAATTACATGGACTCATCATCTTCCCATAAGAAGATCCAGGTAGACTCAGGTCCCAGATAAAAGAGCTGCTCTTAGAAACCTAAGAATTTTATGGCAGAGAAACCTTCATTTAACACTTCCTTTCCCACAGCATTTCCAGAAACATACACACCTTCATAAACAAACCAACATGCAAGAGGCAGAAAGAATGATACTATTTTCCCAATATTTTGGAATGGAGGAAATGCTGCAATGAGGTAAATTCCATAAGAGACTAGTCTTAAAATACTAACGAAGAAAATTGTTTGACCTAAGACTCTGATGGCTGTAATGTTCCCCAGCAGAATCAGGGAGCTGCACACCACTGGGAGGGGGTAATCATGATCTTTTAATTAACACCTTTGATATGGAGGGATTGGCAAAATTTGAAATACAATAAATAACATCGGAGGGATAATTGCTTATGTGCATGTGTATATGAGACATCTAATTGTGCACTGTTTGTTGGTATTAATAGATTTTTCATTGTCATAATTTATCACATCCCTTAGAATCAACTCTTCCAATCAACTCAACTTTTGTTTGAGGATAATTTTTTCCTTGGCGATAGGGAGGGAAAAAGAAACATACCGCCTAAGTGCTTCTTGGTTTAAGACAAGGAAAACTACCAAGGAATTCAATGGGATATAAACATTTAGGGTCTTTTACTGAGTTGAGAACTCCCAGGAGTTAGTTAAGTCAGTGACCAGAGGGAACCTTGAAAAAATAATGTGTCTGATCTTCCAAGAAGATCCATTTCTTTTTTTGTGGGGTTGGGGAGGGGATGGGTTCCCAGATAAACTGTGTTCCGTGTTGGACAAACTGCAGCAATGAATTTTAGGCAGAAAAGGAACATAATTATTTACACAGGGAAAATGGCAGGGCATTAAAAGACATCTGCCATTTTGATCTGCCAACGGAGCATCTTCCATATTGAAGTAATTAAGGTGAAAAAAAGTTCCACAGAAATCTGTTTGGCTATCTTTAAATTATAAAAGTGAAAAACCAGAAACATGTTTGGATTCTATTTGGTGCTGCTCATAAAAAAAGAAATGTTCTTAGTTTTGACCAAAGGAAAAAAAAGGAAAGAAAGATGTTTGCCAACTGATCTAATCAGGGTGAATTTGTCTTGGCTATTCTTTCTTAATCAGCCAAACGTGCTTTCCATGCAAACTTTTTCTTAGTTCTGTTTTGTTTTCTTAAGCAGTTTAAATTTAACTCTGAATGTATCATGTATCAGAGTTCATTTAGGCTGCAACGTGGCCCATCTTTGATAATATTATACTTGCAAAAAGGAATACATTTGAAGGGCATCTCTTCCTGGATCCAAGCCCTGGATATCCAATATAACTCTGTGGAATAATAAGTGGATGAATGGATGGAAGGGGTGGGTGACTGACTCATTCTGAATGTTCTGACATCAAAGACAGGTTGTCTTTTTCAGCCTGAAGTTGTATTGTAACACAATCATTTTTCCCATAATAATAACTAAGAACAAATGCCTGAAACTTCTGAAGCACATTACACATTTTCCCATGCACTTTTTCACTTTAATCCATGCATTTGGTCAACCCTCTTTTCTTAAGTGTTGGGTTACTGCCCCACAGAGCTCATATTCTAGTGAGAGACAGACAGGGAAATTAGTGCTTAGAATGCAGAGTGATAAGAGAAATACTAAAGGTTAGTGCAGTTTTCCTGGAGCACAGAGGAGGAAGCATCCAAGATGGGCTGGGGATGTCCAGCAAAAATTCACCTACGAGACTTCATTTATGGTGAGACTTGAAAGAGGAGGAATAGACAGGAGGAGTACATGCATATTTGGGAAACTAGAGGTGGCTTAAAGTTTCTGGAGTTTAAAGTTTAAGGGAGCAAGAGAAAGGAGATGATAGAAGCAAAGTGTACAGGGGGTAGATCATATAATTTCTTGCTCACTAAGGTATGAAGTTTCAGTTCATAGGAGATGGAGAGCCAGAGAAGAATTTTAAGAAGAAAGAGAGATATCACCAGGTATGTTTATTAGTAAGGACTAAGTAAGTGGGGGCAAGACTGGAATCAGACAGGCCTGTTTGGAGGCTACCATGGTGGTCACAGCTCCTCTGTGGGTAGGCCAATAATAGTCACTATCAAAATCAGCTGTATTTTCACAATATAGCTACCTTTGCTGGATGTGCTTTTGGGAACTCCCTGACATCAGGAACTATGTCTTATTCTTTGCTAAAGCCCCGCTCCTAGGAGCCTTACCTCATTCCTGGCCTATAGTACATGACAACAGCTCATTTTTCCATGATTATGGAAGATGGAAAGAAGAGGTTGTGACAGGAGAACAAGGAAATATCTATTTTTGATGAATGTCACTGACACTAAATATGGAAGAAACATCAGGGCAGAGAAAGTCAAATGAAATAGGGAAGGTGCTTCATGATGTTCAAAGGGCTACCCTTTCAATCTGTTGACTTGAAAATCCCAAGAGCCTTTTTGTTGTTGTTATAATAGGAAATTAAGGCAAGCTCCTAAAATTGTCCTCTGTCACTCAAATGACTAAACAATGTTTTAATAGCCAAGTAACTCCACGATCTGATAGGCCTTTGACTTTAGTAGAGATGGCCCACTGGAAAGCATGTGGCCCTGGGGTTCTAGGAACCTGGGATGTGTCCCAGTTGTGCCCAGCTTTCAGTATTTCACTGTCTTTATCTCTCAAAATAGCAGCTCAATCCACGAATTAGGAGTGATGTTATAATTAACAATTTTTTCTATAAAACAGTAATAGGACTAATTATGTGTGAAATATTCAAGTATTAAAATTGTTCCCCTTCTAGAGATAAAGAGTAAAGCCAAGCATCTAATCTCGACCCCTTGCTTTTTCCTCTATATTTTATCAAATGATCATTGTTTGAAACAAGAGGTTTGTAAATTTAAAATACGAGGTTCAATATTAGGATATTTCAATTTAATTACTTTATCAAATCATTAGGTCAAAGGACAAAATCATACTACCTTCTTGTTAGAATCCAAAATTTGACTCTGATAAATATTTAACATTCATTTTTTAATAAACTAAAAATGAAAATGAAATTCCCTAAAACACACACACACACATAGCCCCCACAACATAAAATTTTAGTCCAACAACCAATATTATCCTTAAGGGTGAAATGCTAGAACTAATATCCCTATTAAAGTAACAAGTGAAGCAAGACTGGCCATTATTACTGCTGTTAACACATATCCTAAAAGTGCAAATCTAAGCAATAAGACACAACCCCCCCCCCCAAATATTAAAAGAAGATGAAGCAAATTGTCATCATTTAATTTTTATATAGTTGTCTCCCTAGAAAACCCAGGAAAATCAGCTGAGAAGTTATATCACTTTAGAACAATGTCCAATAATAAATGAACTAATGAAAATAGCTATAGCTTATACTAAAAGTAGTCACTTAGAAAATATAAGTTAAACATCCACTTCACAACAGCATCCACAATATAAAGTAGCTAGCCATAAATTTAATAAGAAATGCATAGAACAAAAATGAAGAAAACTACAAAACATCCCTGATGGTAATAAAAAGAGAACTGATTCAATGGAAAGTCAGAGCACGCTTCTGGATGGGAAGAATATTTTAAAATTTTTAGTTCTTAAATTAATCCATAAATTTAAGGTAAACTTCATAGAATTCACAAAGGTACTTATCAGGCATCTGAAAAACAATTCTA
Source organism: Tapirus indicus (assembly GCA_031878705.1). Classification (NCBI taxonomy): domain Eukaryota; kingdom Metazoa; phylum Chordata; class Mammalia; order Perissodactyla; family Tapiridae; genus Tapirus; species Tapirus indicus. Next base: position 20,795,771 of record CM062927.1, on the reverse strand, counting down.
AATTCTATCTAGAGGAACAAAGAAACCAAAATTTAAGAAAAAGAAATAAAATGATAATAATGTGCAGAAAGCATCTGTCAGATTTTAACATATGTATGTATGCAACCATTAAAGAAAAATATGATACTAGTACTAGAGTAAATAGAATGGGAAAAACTGAAAGCCACAAAAAAATCATAGAGTATGTAATGTGGATGATATAAAGACGGTGTTACTAAGCAGTTGGAAATGACTGATTATTCTTAAATGATATTTAGGAAATGGCCAACAATTGGGGGTTGCATATTAATTTCACATGGATAAACGGTTGAAATGGGAAACACGATATATAAGAAAGAAGAAAATATAGATGAATATTGATACCAATTTTGGATAAGGAAAGGCTTGCTAAGGATAATAGTAAACAGAGAAAAACTGCTACAAAAAGTGCAACATCTATACTTCAGAACAAAGCATCATCAGAATTGAAAGAACATTGATACACAGAGGAAATCTATGCAATAGGTATGATAGGTCAAAGGTTAACAGCATTAGAAGATGAAGAGACTTTACAAATCAATTGCAAACTGATGAATATACTATTCAAAAAATGGTTAAAGGGGGGCAGGCCCAGTGGCAGTGGTTAAGTTCGCATGCTCCACTTTGGCAGCCCGGGGTTACGTGGGTTCCGATCCCGGGTGCGGACAGACGCACCACTTGTCACGCATGTCAAGCCGTGCTGTGACAGCATCCCATATAAAAAAAAAAGTAGAGGAAGACTGGCACGGATGTTAGCCCAGGGCCAGTCTTCCTCAGCAAAAAAAGAGGAGGATTGGCAGCAGATGTTAGCTCAGGGCTAGTCTTCCTCACCTAAAAAAAAAAGGGTAAAGGATATGAATAGCCAATTTAGCAAAAAAGAAGAAATGGTTAATACTGATTTAAAAAAATCCTAGCTTTACTAGTAATGAAACTGATATTTTAAAATGTGATTATATTTCATTTATCAATTTGTCAATGATTCAAAAAAATAACATATAGAGTTGGCTTGAATGTGAGGAAATGGGACCTTATCTATTTTACTGATGGTATTATAAATATTTTCGGTGGTCTATTTCTGATGGGCAGTTTGTCAGTTAAGAATCAAAAACTTTTGATCCAGTAATTCTACTCTAGGAATTTATCCTACAAGAATAATTAGATATTTGGCAAAGGTGTGTGAAAACAGGTACTTATAGCAATAGTCAACTGATCTCAGACACCCTTGTAGTAGAAGTTAGGAAGATATTTAGAAGAAAACATTAACATGAGCATATTGATGCTGAAAAACATGTATCACATATTATTAAGTGGGAAAAAAGAGGATATATATTTTATGATTGGCTCTTCTAAAGATCAAAATAGACGCCAAGAAAAAGTGTGGAAGGGTATAAAAAATACCAGTGATTATTTCTGGATAGTACATTATCAAGTTATGCTATTATCTTTAATTTTATTTCTGCTTGTTTGCATTTTCTAATTTTCCTACAAAGAATATATATTTATTATGCAGTAGAATAAAATTATAAAATCCTTTGCGAATATATTTTACTACAATTATTATGGCTGTGATTAAAACTGAAATTGAAGCACCGTTTGTCCTTCTAGGTGCCTACTTTCCCTGGAATCCTAGATTGATGAATTGAACTGAATTTCAGATTTTTCCTCTTCTGAAGATTGTTATTATTTGCTATGGGGTAACAAAGATTTTTTAAACAGAACTAACCAGAAAAGACATGAGCTTTACATTTGTAATACAGTGTTGCATACACCAGACAGTACCCTCCTAGTACTCAAACTTTTTAGTTTAATTTCACTTATTGGCAGCATGACCTTGGGCAAGTCTCTGAAGCTTCAGATAGACTCAAATTCCCTCCTCTTCTAGAAAATGGGGATAAAAATATCCAACATGCCTCCCACATGGGGCTGTTTGAGTAATTAAATGAAACAATGGCCATGAAAAGGTTTTATAAACCAGTCAAGAGCTAGATAGATGAGAGGGGTATTCTCAGTAATTTTTTTTTCTTTGCGCTTTTCTTATCCATTACATATTTTTTGTGTTTTTAGAGATGCCATAAGTCTGATATTTTCAAAGGAAATGCATCTCAAAACCTGGGCGGATCAGCTCTTCATCTGCCCCAACAGCACTATTCTTGGTATTAATAGCCCAAGATGGACTTAAATGTTGAAGAGTCATCCAGTGTTCCACTTTTCTGCTGCCTGCTGAGCTGTCTTTGAAGCTCGGGCTTAGATGGAATAAGATAAAATGAAATAAAAGGCTTGTGAGTACTAAGATGGCTTCCCTTATATATCTAAAGATGCCAAAAGCTTATGCCGAGTTTAGGCAAACACAATCCTGATTATTTACATGACATAATGGAAGTAAACACTCAAAGAGAAAGAAATCTGATGCTTTTACTCAGCGTGATATAAACTATTATCTCGTGTTTTCTATGGAAAACAATCTCAGCCGAGAAATTTGGTAACTCAGTAGGCTATTAATAGGGTGTAGAATGTGATTACTCCTTTTGGATGACTTCAATATGTAATTACTTTTAGGAGCTAGTAGAAAGAAACTCTATTAAATGATAATTATAGGACTGTATTTGCTTTAAGGTTTTGTAATAGCTCTAAACATGGGAGTTTTCATTAGCTGTTTGCCATAGTTAATCAAGTCATTTTTCTTAAAAAGTAGCAATTCCCTGCAAAAGTGGTAGCTCCACGTCGGATTAGTCTCTTATAGGAAAGGGCAGGGGAGACAGATCGTGTAGTAGGTTGGCTCATCCATGGTAATATAATCTCTTTGAAAATATAGATGGCATCCCCAAAGTGTTGTGACAAAGTGAAATACTAATAACTCCCTAGAGAACACTATGTCTTGGTATAATGTTTAGAAAGTTAACAGCAACTCAGTATTATTGCACACATAAAAAGAAAGAAGACAAGGCAAGTGATAGAGGCAAAGTTGGCACAGTGAGAAAAGCCTAGAAACACCTGCTGTGTCAGGAGGTGTCCAGTGATAAACAGGGATGTTGCTGGAAATATATCCAGGAGCTAGACCTCAAATGTAACTGCGATCATATGAACACACAGATAAAGGTTTGACCACAAATATTTGAGGAAACAATAACAGAGGTGGCAGCATAAGAGGTATGTGAGAACACCAGAGTGACTCTGGACAACAGAGTCAATCACCTCACTATTGATAAAACTAAATGTATGCAGACATTTTTTATCAGTAGTATCTTCTTCATCCTAAAACTGACATAAGCCTAGGCTAACGGAGCAGTCTATCAACCAGGGCGGGATCAGAAGTAATTTGGGAGTTAAGAAAATTCCAAGAGTGGAGGCAGGAATTCTCATGAACTCAAATAAAGATGCACATATATCTTAGAAAGTATCATGAAAACACTGTTTATACCACCTCGTTCAATTCAGCTCAGTAAACATTTATGAAATGCCCACTACATGCCAGTCTCCCTGCTTGGGAGAAATCCACCTTCATGAAAGGAAATTCCTATATTACATACCTGCATCACTGGAGGTACCTGTGCTCCTAGTTGAGTACCACTCATCTATCTCAGTGCTTTGTAGGATTATCTGTTTAAGGGGCTTAAGGTGCTCACAGGTGTACATCAACCAAAGCCAACAGGTAAAAGAAAAATCCTAGATTAAATATAAAATTAAAGAGTTCCACGTAATGTTTCTATTTTGAAATGATGGGAATCACTTATAAAGTGAATCATAGCTGGTTTTGTAGGGTTCCGTTAGAACACATGTGTCTCCCCTTAACTTCCTTCACACCCAGGCTCTTAAGAGCACATCCACTGTAGAAAACAAGGCATCGGGAGAGTCTCTGTCACAGCACCTAGGACATTGTACCCCACAGACTCATTTGATATGTGCTTGATTTATGAGGCCATAATTAAATGCTCAAATCAGTTCAAGAAATAATAACTATGTCAGACCATATCTCCCCATATCCAAGCAGCATGGGGAACACTTCTCTGCTTTAATGATTAACCCAGTAGGGTACAGTGGTTAAGGCTGTAACGTCTAGCCTCTGAATGCCTGGGTTTAAAATCTAGATCTAGCTCCTATGTGGCTGATTGCCTTTGAAAAAGTTACTGGATGGTTCTGTGCCTCATTTTCCTCACCTTCAAAATGAGAATGATAATAATAACCCTTACCTACAGTATGTTGAGAGAATTAAATGGAGAGAGTTTGAGAAAGATCTTGGCATGGTGTTTGGAACATATAGCTACTGGTATTTATGATAATGGTAACAGTGATGGGGAAAGAAATGATAATTATTAGATCAATTTAAGACCCTATAAGCCTGATCTCAGTTACCGGGAAAGCAATCAACCTGTAACCTAGTCCACGGCTACCATGTGGCTAATGAAAACACATGTACTCAGAAGAAGCATTTTTCCTTCCTGTGTCAAATGATGGCATTTGTCTTCCTGTTTTACAGACCTGCATCGTCACAGGTTTCTAGGAATAGGTGCAGACCAAAATAGTCTGGACAGGAGTCAAGAAACTTGTTTTTTAATCCTGGTTCTGCCACCAACTTTGTTAAGGGACTGCATCAGTTTGGGCCTATACAAAACAACTACCTCAAATAACTTGCAAGTCTAGACCCTCCCTGACTGATGCAACGAGGGGCAGAAATCGCATGACATTTTGCCATGGTTACAGTGGTCAAACAATGCTTTGTTTCTGCCCTTCGGGCAATAATTCTGTACCCAAGGTTAGGTATCATGCTCTGCGCCTAATCACATTGCATTAGAACTGTGCTTGGAAGGGAAGGCCAGCTGAAAGATTACATTGCCTTACAAAGTTGAACTAACCTCTTCTAATGCTTTACTTGATATCAATATTCATAAAGCCGTGCTTCCCCCCAAGGGTTTATCAACCTCTTAAAAAAAAGATAAATGAAATTGTTTGCATATTGACCCCGTAAGATTCCCCACTTGGTTTTCCCACCACTTCATGAATACCAAAGCCAACAAAAAAAAAAGGTAAAATAAAATTAGACTCACTTATTCATATGCACCAAATAAGCCCATGTCTCAAAATAAAGGTGGCATTATTATTTCCTGTCTGTTCTTCAATGGAAAGGCATTAGTGAGATTAGGGAAAATACTTGTGCTCTGCAATATAAATGCCATTAATTTTCCATTTCTATTTCTCTGAATGCATAAGAACCTTGGTACGAACCTCTGTTGTCTCTGACTGTGAAATTTGGATTGTGAATGATTTCAGGGGGTAGACTGAAGATAAATCTTGGTCCATTGGCTGTGTCATCCTTGTCATCTGCACTAATTGTAACAATTGGCTGAAAGAGAAAGGTGGCCCATAAATAATCACGCTGACATTGGCACATAATTTATTCAAAAATTCCTGGCTGGCTAAGAAACCTGGTTTTAATTAGAGAACATAGCTCCAAAGCTGAACTAGGGCTCTGAAGCCTTCTTGGGCAATGGGAGGTATCTCCAGGTGATGTGCTCAAAACCAAACTCTGTTTCCAAATGACTTGCTCATAGCCAGGGAAGGGGAAGCAGCATTACCTGGTTAGAAAGTGGCTTGGTCTGATCACTCTCACAGATGAAGCCTTCATAAGGGGCAGCAAACTTGGGAGCATTGTCATTGACATCAAGGACCCTAATGGCCACTGGGACTTTGGCTTCCTGATGCCCTTTGTCTGGAAGGAGAGAATTCAGACAGTCAGTGCAATGCAGGAATCCACACTGGGCAATCCACGTTAAGCTCCAGCCACTCATTCGGGCAGTGCAGGAAAAGGCGTTGTTGGCACAAAAGCCATCTAAAACCTGAAGTATGCTAGGCCCAGTATGAGGGGGATGTCCTGGAATAAATGTCACTATTAGACTAGCAAACTAAACCACTCCATTTCTGATGACTCTGATGCTGAGATTTAATTCTAAATGTTTACAATGGAGCCTGGCCCTCCAGAGTGTAATCCGTAGCAGCAGTTCTCCAAGTGGGGTCCCCAGAGCATCCAAAACCCTCCAGGAACTTGTTGGAAATGAAAATTCTCAGGCCTGACCCCAGACCTCCTGAATCAGAGGCTCTGAGGGTAGGATCCAAAAATCTTTGCTATATCAAGCCTTCCATGACATTCCGATGCAATCAAGGTTGAGAACCATTGGTGTATAGGTAAACAAGAACCCACAAATCTTGGCTCTAAGGATTCTGCTGCTCTGGGTTTAAACAAAACTGAGTGACAGGATAAAGTGAGGAATCCTTCAGTAATGGTTATGAGTTTCAAGCTGCTGACGACTATCAGCTCATTTGCCAAGTCTATATCCAGTTCTGGCAGAGAAAATGAAAATATCTCTATTTGCTTATATGTCTTCCTAGATAGATGGCCAAAAATAAATTTTAAAGATTGAAGAATACATTGAAGACTAAAAAATTCATTCTATCTCAGCTGTCTGCCATTTTCCAGAATATGTAGTCTTAAGGAATAATATTTGGTAAAGTAGAATCAAAACCCTTAGGAGAATACTTACGGATTTCTGCTGCAAAAACAGATATGTTGATCCAGGCAGTTTCCTCTCTATCCAAAGGTTTCATAGTTTTAATAAAACCATCCTCTGGATTAATAGTGAAAAACCTGTCCAGGTCAGTGTGACGATCGATTGTATACCTAACCAGAATGCAAATGAGGCAATTAGACTGAGACACTCTGAGCAGCTTAATATTTGAATATTTTCTCCATGCTATATTTAAAGCAACCTTTTCAATGACTTGCTTGAGCTAGGTTTTCTTTTTAATCAAATTTACTTTTCAAACTTCGTACATGAATCTTTTATAGAAATCATTTTGCCACATTGGAATTCTTCATTCAGTACAATGAATGAAAGAACTGTTTAGCATATTTGATTGAGAAGCTTAATAACATGTTGCATATTCTCCATATTTACTACAATCACCCATCGTCTGAATATTTATGAAACTGCATTTGGGAAATGGGTTTGCCTTGCTCCCAAACTACTCAGAAAGTCACAAATGCATCAAATCTTTGCCAGAATTTTGCATATGAAATATTAAATAGTTTCAAATTTATCTAAATTTATCATCAAGGATCATTTATGGTTCTAAAAAATCAGTTTTCCCCTTATTTAAAGAAAATGCTAACTATATTTTGAGCGAATTTATTTAGTTTATTTACTTAGTTTTAGGGGTTCTCAGATGGCTGGGTTCTGAATTCCATGGTGAAATATGCATAGCAAGCTTGGCCATTCATTTGTAGAACATTCTCCCCACACTTGAACGACTCCAGGCTATGCCTAACAGCATAGCTGGAAGGTTTTGGCTACACCCATCCACTAGAATATTTGCTTGTTTCTAACAAAAGACAAAATAATTTCCAGAATATTATTGGAGTCTATTTACGGGAAGGTGAGGTGGGAGATGGGGCAAGAAGAATGGCCTTTACTGAGATAAAAGGTAAAATAACTTGCCCTGAACACCCAGAGAGTTATAAGTATTGCAGTCCTGGCTTCAATGAGTCTGTTGAACTCCAAAGTCCCTTCCCTTTTCACTCCACCAGACTGACTCCAAAATGGAGAAGAACAACGATGGTTATATTAACTTGGGTAGCATGCTGCGCTTCATCATTGGCTGGTTTCCTGCTCTTTGAGGGCTTATCTGTGTTTTTCTAAATTTTACAGAGAGCATATGTCCGAAGGCACTCACTGAGGGTCGTAAAACCAAAGAATATTAGAGGTAGCAAAGACCCTGGGAATCACAGCGTTTAAGCTTTTTGATTCACAAATGATGGCATTTGAAATGGTCCATATCCAGTTTCTGGGGGAGCCAATATTAGAATCCCAATCTTCTAATTCTAGATCATGTTCTTTCCAGGAAAGAGGAACTGCGCATCGAGCGGCACTTCCCAGAACACACAACATGAGGTCATCCATGATATCGTTTGATTTCACAGCTCCCTGTGGGAATGGAAAGGAGTCCCCTTCCCCAGGGAGGAAACTGAAGATAAGCCATCATCCACCTCATTAATATGGGTAGAGGCTCGGTAACCGAACCTCAGCAGGTAGCCCTATGTGAAAAGGAGGCATAGATAATAGAAGACCTTTTCCCCTGCCACCAGCGGAAAAGTGGACTTGACAAGACACATTCAGGGGAAGAAAGATAATTGATCATTCAAAGCATTGCTCTGTAGAAGTGAAGGGCAAGGGTTTTGGTTTTGTAAAGTACAAGATACAAGTTCATGCGCTGCTCCATATAAGCTGAGTGACAGTAGAAAAGCCACTCAAATTCTTTAAATCTCAGCTTATTTATCTTTCAAACTGGGATATTAATTGTACCTAACTTTTAGGTACAATTTATTTGTGAGAATGACATGAAATAACGGATGTTTAAGATACATAACCTAGAGCGTCACTCATGGTTAAGCTGTACAACAAATAATACTGCCCTCATTTCTGTTGTCGCCGCTGCTGTTACACACTGGACAGGTCATGGAAACTCTCAACTGTCAATCTACAGAGTGTGACCCTCATCCTACAGCCAGTGAAAAGTCATGGAAGGCCTTTGATCAGAGGAACTAATAAATGGAATTGGGCTATCAGGGTGATTAATAAGGTAGGGAGGGCAAGGTGGTCTGAGGTGGGGGGAAGGGACAGAGGAACTTAAGGATCTGATGTAGTCTGTAAGGAATAAAGGGATAAAGGAGTTAGGTATAGCAGTGACAGAGGGATGGAAGACACTGTGATAAGGAAAGCACCAGTAGGACTCAGGGGGTATTTGGAGATCTGTAGGAGGTTGGGAGGGTCCTAGAGAGTTTGTGTCGGAAATGGGGAGACATTGAGAGATACAAAAATAAAGTTCACTTAGCAGGAAGGAGAGACTGAAATTCCACTAGGGACATGCTGCCATGCTAACAGAGCAAAGATTCCACTCTATTGTTGGTTTTACAGAGTCAGTCTTTTTTTATTTTTATTTATTGATTTTAAAATTTTAAATTTATTTAGTTATTTATTTTTGTGAGGAAGATTAGCCCTGAGCTAACATCTGTTGCCAGTCCTCCTCTTTTTGCTGAGGAAGACTGGCCCTGGGCTAACATCCGTGCCCATCTTCCTCTACTTTATATGGGACGCCGCCACAGCATGGCTTGACAAGTGGTGCGTTGGTCTGCGCCTGGGATCCGAACCTGCGAACCCCGGGCTGCCAAAGCAGAGTGCGTGAACTTAACCACTACGTCACCGGGCCGGCCCTAGTCAGTCTTTTTTTAAAGTATGTCACAACAGGTATGAGCTCAAAAATATGTTTTGAATGAATGAGTGACCCAGTGAAGGAAAAAGTAAGTGGGTGAAAATGTGCAGCAGACGGCAGAATAAGTACAGAATTAGAATCAGGGAGAAAGATCAGCTTAGAGGCAGAGAGTCTGGAGCATCAACTCAATTCAATCATGGCATGGGTGGGAACTCTCTAGGTGACTGAAGAGAGAGAAAGAAAGGCCGAAGTCAAAAGGTTAAGCCTCAAGGAACTCCCAGGTATGGACAGGATCAATGACTAGTGAAGACACCAGGTATGGTGCATTCTGAGGCATGAAGAGGTTACTGCCAAGGAAGCTAAGAGGAGAGAATATTTCAGGAAGGTAATAGTAAATAAAAGTGTATCTAATGCTACGGAGTCTGAGAAGAAAGATCTGCATAATTTGCAAGCAGTTAAGAGTTTGGGTGACACTATAAGGCCTTATCCATATGTCCAATGACACAAATTTCCTTAAAGGTGAAGATAAGTAGGTAATCAGGAAAGTAGGTAGTGTGGATACGAGGCCCACTAAATAAAAAGGGACCTGAGTGGGTGAGGTGGATTGGTTCAAGGGTGGTACTGTGCATCTCTGGAAAATTATAGACGTGGAAGTTGCCTACATGCACAGAACAGCCACCATTGAAAACACGACCCAAATAATCAATGGCAGACGTGGATCTTTGAAGACGATGAGGTGCAGACGAAATGAGCAGCTGTTTTAGGTGTTTTTACGTCACTACTCTTCTAAAAAGTTGCTGATGCACCTCTTTATCCTAGGCCAAACCTAACTCATTTAAAATTCATACCATGAATATTTTTGAGTAGTTTAAAGGCGTTACACTGGTCCTCAGTCGTTCTGGAACACATCTCCCTGCACAGAGAGAACTCAGCGCTCAAATATTCTTGGGAAATCTTTTCATTAGTGATTGCTTTGCTAGAGTGAAAAGCTCAAAATGGACTCAAGGCAAATCTGGACTAAAATCCAGTCTCTAATACTGACTGGCCCTGTGACTTTGAGGAATTCATGTCATCCCTTTGAGCCTCAGTATGTCCATCTATTGGATCCTAAAGCAGTTATAGCCTCAAAATGTGTCTGAGGATTAATTTAAAAAACTTGGTACAACAGGTTGTCTGAGGCCAAGAAGATGCTCAATAAAGGGTAATTCTCTTCCTTTCTCCCCAAAGGAAAAACAGTCAAGGATTTAAAGGCAATGGTACAACATTTACATTTGGGACTTCCTTCTGGCCTGTCAGCATTCTCTTTGGTGCAAACAGAAAAACCCCATTGTCCATGGCAATTTTTTTCCATACTCAGATCTGTTTACTTCCCCCCCCCATCTTTATTGAGGTATGATTGACAAATAAAAAAACTTCCACGTTTAATGTGTACAATGTCGTGTTTTGATATAAATATAGCTTATGTAATGATCACCACGATCAAGCTAATTAAATATCCATCACCTCACTAGTTACCATTTTGTCTGTTTGTGTATGTGTGCTGAGAACACTGAAGATCTACTCTCTTAGTAAATTTCAAGTTTATAATACATTATTATTAACTATAGTTACCACGTTGTACATTAAATCTCTAGAACTTATCTATCTTATAACTGGAAGTTGTACCCTATGACCAATATCTCCCCATTTTCCCTACCCCCTAGCCCCTGGCAACCACCATTCTACTCTGTTTCTCTAAGTTTGACTCTTTTAGATTCCACATATAAGTGATATCATGTTATATTTGTCTTTCTGTGTCTAGCTTATGTCACTTAGCATAATGCTCTCTAAATTCACCCATATGGCAGGATTCTCTTCTTTTTTAAGGCCAAATAATATTCCATTGTATGGATATACCACATTTTGCTTATCCATTCATCCATCGATGGACACTTAGGTTGTTTCCATTTCTTGACTTTTGTGAATAATGCTGCAATGAACATGGGAGTGCAGAAAGCCATTATGGAAAACGGTATAGAGGTTCCTCAAAATGCAGATGGTGGTTGGATTTGTTCTGCAGGCTGTAGCTTATCAACCCCTGAACTAGACAGACACATCCCTGGCCCTTTTTGAGTGTGCCGAGGACAACAGACAATATAAGGTGTCACTGTGATGTAGTGTGGTGAGCACTGAGAGCTGGAAGGGGATCTGATCCATCAGTAGGGAGCCCAGGAAGAATTTCCAGAAGAGGTGACACCTAAGTGGAGATGGGAAAAATGAGTACCATGTAGCAAGTTGGAAAGAAGGAGAGAGCTCCAAGCAGGAGGAAGAACATATAAAGATCAGGAATTAGGAGAGTGCAAGTTCTACTTCAGAGAATGGGAAGTAGCCCAGTCTAGTGCAACTGAGAGTCTGATATGAAGGGAGACTAGGAGAAAAAGAAGAGATCAGCAGGTCACAGCAGGAATTGGGGCGGAGGGGCTCAAAGAAGAGCCTTAAGCTAAGTAAGAGAGTTGAGATTATTTTGGGGGGTGGAGGTAATTTGATCATTGATTTTTTATTGTTGTTTAACTGAAGTATGATGTGATAGCTGGATGTGCATTTTCAAATGACCAGTCTGGCTAGGGTTGATAGACAGGGAAGAGGGAGACTGGAGGTAGGGAGACCATGAGGAGGCAGAGGAAGGAGTCCAGGCAAGAAAGAAATTATGGGAGTCGTCATGGAAAAATAAACACTTTCTAGAATCCAGTCCAGAGCAGGTTTCAGGCAACTATATATTTTGGCTCTATAAGTGTCTGGAATCTGAGACTCGAGCCTCCTGCTCATCACCCTCTCATCTTCATCAACAGCCTCGTTGGTCATTAACTCAGATTGGGGAGAGGTGAGATGCAGTGTTCTGAATCACTTTTCTAAGTCACAAAAATATATTCATAATAACAAAAGGACCCTAAATTTGTTTGGCACTTTTTACTTCTTCAACATGCTCAGCGGCAGTTAGACAGAGCTTGCTTCCCCAGCCTCCTGTTCACTGGCTATGTCATTCTAGGAAAGTCACTTTGCCTTGCAGAGGCCCCAATTTCCTCTCCATTTAAGGGATAATCATTCCTATAAAATAAAGTCAAGAGGATAAATCGAATCATATGTCTAACACACCCAGTAGAGTACCTGGAGCATAGGAAGGTATTCAATAAATTATAATTACTACAATTATTTCACAATCATTATTTATACTTCACCTGAGGCAGACAGGTCCAGCTAAGGGTTACATCACCTAGTAGACACTGGGAAATCTGATCCAGAGAGAAATTATGTAGCTTGAATTAAGTAGTTGAACAAACCTCTCCAAAAAGTTAGTAGCAGAGGTGGAGTAGAATTTATGGCTTCTAAATCTTAATCTTGTTTACTTCGTATTGAATCTGATCACCTCGGATCCTTTTTGAAACTGAAGGATGTGGTTCCTGCAAGGCTCTTGCCTCTAAAATTCCCCATTTAGGCTTTTAAAATAAATCTGCCTGTACCTTATCGCGCTGTTGGCAGCATCAGGATCTTTGGCATGCACTCTCCCAACCACAGTGCCAGCGGCTGCATTTTCTTGGACTTCGTGGATGTAACTTGGGGCCAAGAACATGGGGGGCTCATCAGCATCTTCTACTGCGATCTTGACTGTCACAGTGTCCTTGAAAGGCCCGTTGCTGATGAACTTGGGGTCGATGTGCACGTTGGCTGCCTCTACCTTCAAGCTGTACGCTCTCTTGGTTTCAAAATCTACGGGCTGGCAAGAAGGAAGAGAAGATTGACAACTAATTCCTTGAAAGAATAATGGAAGAGAAAGACCTGACTGTTTTATAGGGCAGAGTAAATAGTTCCTCAAAGAGAGAAAATCAGTGTCTGTTCAATATTCAATTACCTGAGCCATTTGGTCAGAAAATCAGACAAATCAATTGCTGAAACTTAGAATATGCTTAAGGGGTAATTCTAGGAGCACGACAAACACAGAAGGACCACACGATCTAAAATGAACCTCATTCTCTATAACAACATTAAGGCTGCCCAAATTGGTCATTAAAGATCATCTAAGAAAAGGAATTAAAACACTACAAAGATAAATGCTATAGCCCATTCTGTAAAGTATTAAGAATCTTGGTAATAAAATACCCACTAAACTTCAGCCAGAAAGCAAAGGGATGTCTTGTTAGATGACTGCTCCCCTCCACACCTATACACATCTGGCTTAATCATACTGACAGCCTCATTTTTTAAGTTTCTGACCATGTAGCATTCTCCAAAGTCTGGGACCTTTACTGGAAGTGGCCCATAAGATGACTTAAGGTGGTTTATGGATAATTTTGGTGGGTGGGTTTGTTGAATGACATTAACTAACTTATCGACACAATCATTCCTCTTCCAATTCTTTCACTCCTGAAGACATCAAGGAGAAAATCTCAGTATGGTGCTAATTTTTAACATATCTGGTATGCTTCCTAGTCCCCCTTTTGAGAGACTATGATACTTTTTAGCTAGAGTGTAATGGCATTGTTTTGTATTGATCGTGCTCATTTTTAGGTTACCTTCTACTTATGTCAAGTGATATAGGACAATGCAAATAACGCTTCCTTGTTAAAAGACGCATATAAGTTAAAAAAAAAGTCCAATTATAAACAGTATAGATTTTACACGGATATGAAAAAAAAATTGAGAAGGAGCATTTGCACGGCAGCGGTTATTGGGAAAACTGATGGTAAACACTCCCTGATTCTCAATGAGAAGAGGTACCGTAAATCGATCAGCAAAGGATGAAAAGCAAAATTGTAGCAGAGCCCTCGCGCCTAGGAAACAAAACTTTCTAATTAGCACTCTGGATGATGCTGAACTACCAAATGTTTGGAAAGAGTTGGGTCTTTTAAGGCGAGCATCTGCCTGCCATGCTGTTGTCATCTGCCCAGCAAACACTTATCTTGAATGGGCACATAATCATAGGGCTTAGTCCTGACCTAATTCTACAGAACTCCAAACTAAGGATGATTCCAGTTTCAGGAAGTATAAACACATTCAAATTTTTCCATCATCTTCCCACCCCATCTTGCCAGAGTCAGAGAACACTTCCTCTTCTTGAAGCAAAGTCTGCCCCCAGCTGCTCCATCGTGCTGGGACTCAGCAGCTCCCTTGTCCTTCATTGGGTTACTGAGCAGCAGAAAGGAGTGACATTTATAAATTGAAGATATGAGATTGCTGTAATTTCTCAACAATCTCTGCAAATAGACAAAATAAAAAACTGGAATACGATAGTTCTGAGACCAGGTAAAGAGAAATCTTTAAATCTCAGATAGTCTGTTGACAATCCTGGAGTAGAACCTTTTGGACCTGGTTGAGGTATATGCCTAGGGACCCAGAGTCATGTTCCCACTGGAAAGTTCCATTGATGTTGAGGCTAGTATAGTCATGCTGCAGTTTGACTGATACTTTTCAGATCCCAAGCAAAGCTCCCCAATTTTTTGCAGACGTTTGTCTGGAATCCCCTTTACTAGTTTGACGAGGTTTTACTAAGTCTTCTCGTGGTCAGCCCAAGACTCATTGCCTTGTGAAGTCCTCCTCAACTTCCCCAGCAGATCTGTGTGGTCCCTTAGCTGCCATTCTGCAGTTCCTCATCTCCCACCCTTGCTAGGTGGGGAGCATCCCAAAAGACTCGACTGAGTCTTGTTGATCTTTGCTGATCTTTGTCTCCCCAATGCCCAGGAACGACTGTACCAAATGATCATGTGTACCAATCACTTTGACTGAATGGGGAGTATGGCTGATGGGTGGATAACACATAAGCATTTACCTACAAATTGTTCCCTGCCTCCTTCCAGAAAAGATTTAAGGTAGTTTCCCATGTGAACATGTATATCCATGTTACGAGTAGTTGAAATAAAGCTAAATGAGGCAGCCATAAAAATCTTGATGCCCCCTACTTTACTAATCCCACCTCTGAAAATTCTCCCTGAGGGATTGATTCAACAGAAAACCAAAAACAAATATTCAAGAATGCATGATGTTTGTTACATATAAGAGAAGGTTGTATCTAATCGGGGAAGTGTACACATGAAACACCAATCCAACTGTGAGATTTTATTAAGGAAATAATAGTCCATCAATAGGATGGGATGTTATATAGTCATTAAAAATGATTATGGATATTATATAACAGCATGTAAAATGTTTATGATGTGACATTAAGTTAACAAATCAGATCACCCTATGATTGCAACTGTGTTAAGTGTTATATGTCCACATCTATATACATGTGGACAAAGATTATAAAGAAATAATCAGACATAAAAATAGTTTTATTAAAATAGGGAATATTTAAAATGTCTTCTAATGCTGTTCTCACACTGCTTTACAGGGAGTTTATTTGGTTGAAAGCAAATAGCTCAGAAACTGTGCAGGGATCTCTCGGTGATAAATGGGAGTCCCATTTGGTCAAGCGTGTTACAGTGAACAGATTGGATTTTCCTCCTCAAGTCTACGAAGCCACCTACAAGTCTCGTCTTTATTCTGCACTGGTTGTTCTTCAGCTAACCACACAGAGATTGTCTAAATATCCTGAGGGCAGGTTCTCTCCCTTTTATGCACCACGGTAGCCTGGAGATTGACACAGTCAGTACTCCAGAAATATGTATTGCTTCCCAAGCTATTCAATAAATGTACGACTCGACCTCCTAATTATCTCGACTTCTTCACCTTCACCTCTTCCGCCTTCTTCAGTTCTAATTTCTCCCTTGAATTCCAACACCAGTTTTTCAACTGGTCCCACTCTATCCATCTCAAAATCCTCAGGACTGAACATACTCCAGTTCTTAAATGTGCCCTGTTTCCATCAGTACCAGTCTTTCTTGAACTCCTTTTCTGCCCTTCCTCTCTTTATCTATCTGGTAAATTCCTACACATCTAACAAGACTCAGCTCAGGGACTGCCTCTTGTAAGAAGTCATTCATGACCCATATTCATAGATCTGATCACACCTCATTAGAGTGGGCTCTCAGTTGGGGAGTGATTTTCCTCCACCTCACCCCGGAGATATTAGGCAATGTCTAGAGCTATTTTTTATTATCGTGACTGGTGCGGTGGGGTAGGGTATGTGCTTACCGACATCTATTGAGGAGATGCCAGGGATGCTGCTAAACATCCAACAATGCACAGAACAGCCCCCCACAACAAAGAATTATCTGCCCTGAAATGTAAATAGTGCTGAGGCTGAGAAAACTCGCTCTATTTTAATTGTCTTTTCACTTAACTGTCCTGTTATATTGAGACCTCCCTGTGGCCAGGACTCTCTCTCTTCAACTTTAGATGTCCAGCCTCTCACAATGGGCCTGCCTGACAAATAATAGGAAATCAAAAACTCTTAGTAGAAAAATGGGTGAATGAATTAAGAAATGCATGAAAATACTATATTAAAGAATATTTTTAAGAAAGAAAAATATTTCCATGATCTTTCCATACCCTTGTATGTTATTAAATCATATATAATGACTTCCACAAGGATCCATCATTTTACTCTATTAAATTCAGCTCTCAATTTTTTTTCCTGGAGGACATTTGGAACTTTTATGCTACAAGTTTAAGCAAATGTTCTTTTACAAATGAAATAACATCTTACTCTGTTTTAAACCTAAACATCAGCGCTTTTATATAAGATTATTCCTTTGCCTGGAATAAACACACTGAATTGGGTAAAAATGTACAAATTAATCATATACAGAGAGTTCATCTGCAATGTGTGAGTTCCATGGGGTAATTTAAATGCTTCAGGATTTTAGAGACACAGTGTGTTTATACCCTGAATACATTGAAAACAGGTGACAACCTTAGCATAACCAACTACCCAATTACTTGAAAAGCAAAGGATAAGAGGCAGGAATCGCTGATGTCAATGCTCGTATGTCAGTGTCAAGCAGGAGGGAGAGTAATATTAATTAACGAGGTAAGTTGACAGCTCTATGTTACACACAATTCATACAGCTATTTTTCCAGAGGAGAAACCAGAGGGGGTGATTACCCCAGCCCCTCATGGCTGATGATTAGGTTCCCATGGCTACACCATCCATCATCACTAATGTTGACTTTTCCAATATCCAAAGTTCACCCCAACTTTCATATTCCTTTTTTTTTTTTTTTTGCTGAGGAAAATTAACCCTGAATTAACATCTGTGCCAATCTTCCTCATTCTGTGCCAATCTTCCTCTACTTTATATGTGAGTTGCCACCACAGTGTGGCTGACAAGTGGTGTAGGTTTGCATCCGGGATCCAAACCTGCAAATCCAGGCTGTCAAAACGAAATGCACCAAACTTAACCACTACACGACGGGATCAGCCCCCCAAATTCTATCTTCTTTTATGACATAGTCCCCCCACTTTCTCTTTGTTCTGTGTCCCATAATACTTCTCCTAAACCCAACAATGCTTTTAAATGTGAAAAGTCAGCTTCCTAGAGCACATCTCCCCCTGCCTCCCTTACAGAAAGATTCCTCCCAAGAATCTTCCCCCACCCCACCCGTGCCTCCTCTCCAGCTACTGGCCTCTTTATTGATTCTTCAAATTAATTTTTTATCAGTGTTACAGTCCAATCTTTTCCATCACACCAAGGAGCTTAATATTCATGCTACAAAACCAAGTTGAAAATGAATGCTTGATTAAAACCAAGGTAATCCCATCATCCAATTCAGATGTAATGCTCCCTACACTTTGATGATGGAGAGGTGTTGATTTCTCAAGTGGTGGATCAGGGGGGAAAACCATTTTAAATATGCTGTAACTTTCTTCAGTTGAAAGTGAATCCTATCTGACTCTCTTTTATAAATCCTTTCTGGCCCAGCTGTTTCCAAAATGTCTTGAGAGGGAAGTTGTTCCAGAACACCCTAGGCTTTAATTCTGTGTCTGCAAATTGCTAACTGTGTGATTATGACGGGGTCAAATTATTTAATCTGTCTGAGCCCCAATCTCTTCATAATTAAATTGAGGTATCATTGCCCATTGGGATCACACTATCTACTTTACATGACTTTTGTGAAAAATAAATGAGTGTTTGTTAAGAGACTCAGGCTCTGTCTGGCCAATATTTAGTATTGAGGAAATGTTAGATTAAAAAAAAAAACAATAAACTCCTCTTGGCAGCGAATTAATTCCAAGGACACATTTTTACTGACAGTTAACTGACTATGGGGGAAGGTCCATTTTTGTTGTTTCTCAGGTTCAATTTTGCGAGAAAATCAAGCAGAGGACTGGTTCAAGTTTTACATAGGGTCCATCAATGTAGTGGACCTTGGATGTTTGAAATAGGAAAAGTTCTGAACGGCTTATATTAACAGATTCAGCTTGCAGATGTAAACGGGGAACATTGTGCACACTCAGGGCTGCCTCTGCAAAATCTAGATTTATCCAGCTGTCTTTCCTTCCACGAGAAAACTGTGCCAAATCATATAAGAACTAACTAGCCATCTCGGGTAGGCGTCATCAGCCCCTTTTGCCAGCTTGCTCTGCAGTAACAGAAAGGAATACAGCTCTGTTACCACCCAAGAGCTCAGAGCTCAGAGCTCAACTGCAAAGTGAGGTCGGCGCCCAGTTGCCCATATTCTTATCACTTAACCTCCAACTCCCTGTTTCCTGCAGTGTTGACTTGGCAGAGCACGCCACACCAATGCCGTATCTGATTCCTCCCACTAACTCACCTTTTTCAGCTTCACCACTCCCTCCTGTGTTTCATAGTCCGTTGTGATTTCAAACAATTCCATACCATCTCCATCAACAATATTGTATGTGACTAAGCCATTTTCTCCAATGTCTGGGTCTTTAGCCTTCACTCTTCCTACTTCCTCCCCGGGGACAGCTGCTTCTGACACAGACATCTGGTATACGCCTAGAAGAAGAAGATATCTATTTTTATTTTCCCTTTTATTTGGCAGCTGTAAAACTTTAGACTTTATTGAATCCCAATAAATTTCTCAAAGGGTTTGAAATTGAACTTTCTATTGATTGAAAACATGAAAGTGAATGGTTGGGAGGAAGATCCCATATGGCCTGCTTGTCAAAGAAATGTGTTCTACAAAGGATGATGAAACAATATCGGGGTCCGGGGTGATATGGTTGGGTCATCTGCCACATGTGAGAAAGGAAAACAATGCCCAGTTCCATTTTCCATCAGGAAATGTTGGAGGACCGCATATGTCTTTATACCTTTAAACAGCCAAGACTTCTTTTCAAGTCCTTGGGATGGTCCACAAGCCGGTTCCAAGGCTCACGTATGGCACTGCCAGGTGCCCAGAAAAAAAAAATCCTTCTCTGTTTAAAAGCCTTCCACAGCTCCATATTTATTTTCAAATCAAATGCCAATTTTATCTGTCAAGATCATGACCCTTCTAGCTCTATATTTGACTCTCCTCTTACCTCACCTTCTTCACCATTCAGTCAAGCACTGCCTTATCGGCAAAGGTTTCTCACAGTGTGGCCCTTCCATATATATTCATTTACTGTTTACTGGGAACCTAACACATGCCAGGCACTGTCCTAGCCCCTGGAGACCCAGTAGTAAATAAAACTGTCAGGATTCCTCCCTTAATGAGGCAAACTGAAGAGAAAAAAACAATTGTCTACATACTCGGATGTCATTGCTGGGAAGAAGAAGAAGAAAGTATGGCGAGGGGCAGAGAGTAAGGAGACAGTGAGTGTGTGACTGTGTGAGTGTGATGGTGTGTGTGTATGAATGTGAGCGCATGTGAATGTCTATGCTTGCGTTAAATATGTGTGAGTGAGTAGAACAAAGAGGGAGAGAGAGATTGACTTTGAACAGTGTGGTCCGAGAAGATGCCCCTCAGAAGAAGGCATCTGAACTCCCCTGAAGGGAATGAGCAAGTAATCATGTGACTATCTGGGGATAAAAATTACAGACAAAGGGAAGAGCAAATGGCAGAAACTCCAAAGTGGGAACAAACTGAATGCAGACAGAACAGCAAAAAGACAAATGTGACTGGAGTCTTCCATTAAGAGATAAGGGTTTGTAGGTAGGTTGGAGCCCAACTGCGTAAAAAGGGCATTGTAGGAGATGGAAAAGACCAAGTTTTATTTAAACTTGGTGGGAAGCCACTGGAAGGTTTTCAGTAGGGAAGTGAGATTTGAGATGATCTTATTTGCATTTTCACATTTTAAAAACATTCTGTGTAAAACAATATAGAGAATCAACGGTTGGAAACATTGCCTCTCTCACTTCTCAGCTGAATGGTCTTGGGTAAGTGACTCAGCCTCTTAAAGTTTTTTTTTTCCCCCTTTACTTAATTTTATCAGTTCCAGTACTCTGTCTATATTTATCTATATTATTTGGCTTTGAATAATTTCAGTTCAGACCCATACTCAACTTAATCACACCATGCCCTCCAAATTAAAGGACAAGTGGAAGGTGGGTGCCTGCATATAATTTACATGAAGGTTTAGAAAAATCTACTATGAGTTGATTTTCTCCAAATTTCGTTCAAGTTTATGGCTATAAGACTGTTCTCTGAGCAGTAGTGATGTAACTTTACTACATGATTGTATGTGAGCAAGGACATTGATGGCTGCCTGCTAATAATCCTGCCCAGCCTTTTCGTTCTAGCATACCAGACACTTTTATAGTGTGGACAATGGAGCATGGGTTTTTTTAGAGTGCTACATGAGGCTTAAGCTTATTGGACATGCTGAACTTTGTGCCTGACCAGGCAAAGCAATCTTTCTTCATCTCTTTTGGGACCCTATGAGAACTGGTCTTTGCCTTATAATCCTCTGTCTCCATCTCCCTTGTGTAGATTGCTGTCTTTGGATTCCTTTGAGTGACCATGGTGCCTTCCTGGAGCCATATTTGGTTGCCTTCCTTGTTCCCTCATTTGCAAAAAGCGCCATCTCTCTGGCATAAACTCACAGGCTCTACCAGCTACTCCCCTAATCTAATGAAGAAAACACTTTCATGGTGAACACCTCATGTCCTAGCAGCATGAGCATCATTATGATCATACTGTCCCTTTGTCTATACCCATACATACATAAAGAGATTTGTGTCCAAATTCTGGCTTTGCCACATTTTTGGGGCAACTTACTGCACGGAACCCAGTTTTATCTGTAAAATGTTGGCTCTTGTAGAGATTTGTAATAGTAGTAACTATTCATTAAAGGATGGTAGTTGTTGCAATTATGTTTATGAATAACAACCTTTCAAAATCATTTTTTCTTTTATTTCCTGCAGCAATCCTATAAATTTTGTGGAAGGGCCATATCCCCCAGATAATAATACTGGCTAACATTTGTTGACAATTTATGCCAGATATCAGTGTAAGATTTTACACTAGCTCATTTACTTCTAACAATATCCTATTCATTACGTACTGTGGAAGATTATATTTTCCGAAAATAGGCCAAACAATATCTCCCATCCCACGTGCTTTTCCTTCAACATGACCTTAACAGTCCTTCCGTTGAAGGATGGGGTCTACAAGAACTCCACTTAAATTTGGGCAGTCTTATGACTACAGTGAAAATGATGCTATGTGATTTCTGAAGCTAGGTCACAATAGGCAATGGAGTTTCTGCTTGGTGTCCTTGGGGCTCTCACTTTCAAAACCTATCCTAGCCACTCCAAGGAGAGGCTGACATAAGGGGACCAACAGCCAACACCAACTTGCCAGCCATGTGAGTGAGCCATCTTGGAAATGGCTCCTCCAGCCACAGTAGAGCTGTCCCCAGCTGATGCTATGGAACAGAGGCGAGCTGTCTCCTCCAAGTCTTGCCCAAACTGCAGACTTGTGACAAAAATAAACAATTATTGTTTTAAACCACAAACATTTGGGGCAGTCTGTAGCAATAGATAAGTAATTCAGGTACTGTTATATCCAGGTTAGACATGAGAACACTGAGACAGAGAAAGGTTAATCAGTAGTTGCATCACTTGGCAAAATAGCAAAATACCCAGCAAAATGGATTTTCTGTTTCCAGGGTTGTAGAACTTTTTACATCTCCTTTTTCTCCTACTACTTCTGCTCCACCTAAGTGTTTTCTGTTGCTGTTGTCTTGTTTTCATTTTTTGCAAGAAGGATATAAAGAGCCTCCATTTTTCTAGATTTCTTGCAAGTTGAGTAAGGCAGGAATGGGTCAGAGCAGACAGCTGGCCGTGGCACCATTGACAAGTGAAAGCCAAGCCCACCTACTTACTCTGCGGAAACTTTGGTGGGTTGTCGTTGACATCGGTCAGTGTGATTGTCACTTTGGTTGTCCCTGAGAGTCCACCCATGTGTCCACCCATGTCCTTGGCCTGGATCACCACGTGGTACTCCTCCTTGGCTTCCCTGTCCATGTTGGGAAGGGCTGTTCTGATGATACCTGGACAGGTAAGCAGAACACGTCACAGATACTCATTTAGAACAACATTATAACAAAAAAGAGTCCCAGGTACTGGGGAAGCAAAGATGAACAAAATAGCCTCAGGCACCTGCCCTCGTGGAAGAGTCGCTTCAACATGACAATCATAATCCAAAGCAGCACTACCTGAAGCATCAAATAGATGCATTTTCCCACAAACTCTCATAATTATTAATATAGTATTAAAATTTCATGTATCATAGGTAGCACTGTAAATGCACGTTATAACCTCATTATTCTCAAGTATAACATTTAAAGACTCTAAAGACTGAAATATTTGAGGGCCCATTGCATGGACATTCATGACTAACCCCACGCTTTTGGACTGCCAGCAGAATCTTTTGCAAGTCTGAATGCAATTCTTAGAAACTCTTCTACTGTCCAAACTAAGTTAAAAGTAGAAGGTATATATTTCATGCAATACATTAAAATGTTAATAATAATTTTTTAAAGAATGAACAAAATGGGTTAAAAATATACACAATGCTTATACGAACACTTACTATCTACTATCGCCTACCACTGACAACAATGATAAATTAATGATTGAATTCTACATGATCCCTGGTAGCACATTATTTGCATGAAAACCATGCTCACTTGAATCTCTTGGGAACACGTGCAAGCTTTTTCTCTCTGTAAGCATGGTAACATTTATTCTAGAAATGTGAGAGCACTGTGGAACCCTTAAGCCCTTGTCTATGTCTTACCCCCCAATGTTGGTATGTTTCTCAGCAATACCCTTGAACTCACTGAGTTTTGTTTTCCTTATCTGTTAAATAATTTGGTAGGTTCAAATTGGTGGCTCCTAACCATGAGTCCCTGAGACAAAGAAGGTTGCAACTGGAATCTCTCCGCCAGTTTTTAACGTCTCAAAAAATCTAGATGAAATCCTACATTAATCCTTGGTTAATCTGGAAAGGCTAAATGGCAAATGCCTTTGATGAAATCACAGCAAGTAGCCCCAGAAATTGTGTTCTGAAGCAAAGTGGCTACAAATAAATGATTACATAGGTAAGTAGAAATCATACTTAGTAAATGAGTAAAATATCTGATTGGCAGACTATGTGTATACATATAAACATAGATAGTCATGTGCCGATAATGAGTTTCAGTTAACGAAGAACCACATATATGATGGTGGTCCCATGTGATTAGTACCCTATAGCCTAGCTGTGTAGTGGGCTATGCCATCTAGGTTTGTGCAAGTGCACTCTATGATGTCCCCACACGATGAAACTGCCTAACGATGCATTTCTCAGAACGTATCCCCGTAGTTAAGCAACGCATGACTGTATATACATATTTGATAAATTTTAACTATAACGATAAATGCAGATTATTGCAAATATCTTTCAAATATATGGGGCACACTGTGGAAAAAAGAAAGAGGTTTTGGGGATAATATTGTGGACTAGCAGTTTCACAGGATTTTAGTATTTATTCTAATAAAAAGATCCTAGAATCAAATCTGGTATAAATGAAGTGAAACATTTTGGTGTTGGTTTTGGTTTGGTTGTTATATTTGTTCACTCTTTTGATTTGTTATTTGTCTTCTGTAAGAAATTTGCTGGATATTAATGACCACTGGGAATCTATAAGTATAGTGGAGGAGACTGGGAAAATGCTGCCCCCAAAATGTACTTGAGCAATAATACCCACTCCCACCACCCCCAACCCTGCACAGTGGTCTTCCAAGCAAGCTTTGAGACCCGCCAGTTTTTCTATTGGCCCTCAAGTTCTACAGTCTCTTAATTTGGATCTACGGTTGAATTTTGAGAGAAAATTTCAGTATTTTAAGACAAGTTCTTAAATTTAAGTTGAATTTTAAGATACAATTTTAAGACAAAAGTTGCATTCTAAGATTATATTTACTATTGTGACATGGTGAAATGCACACAGAAACAATAATAAGTACGGTTCATTGGATGCTTACCATACTCCACGCACATGCATAGGGTCTAATCCTCACAAAAATCTTATAAGGTGTCCCTTTTTATATTTGAGAAAACTGAGACTCAGACACGTTTAGTGAGCAGGCCTGGACTCCTGATTCACAATGTGTCACAAATCACAGTGACGTTCCACGGTACCTGTCTGTGCTTCTACGGAAAAGTAGGGTTGTCCTTCCAGGATGCTGTACACTAGCTTGGCGCTGTTTCCATAGGTAGGGTCATCTGCATCTGAAGCTGTCACCTGGATTACTGATGTCCCTTAAAAGTGAAATAAATTTATTAGCAACAGTCTCCTAGCTTTCCAAATTATATTCCAGTTTACAAAGTTTCACCTTAAAATTAAAAACTGAGGGGAGGTCCACAATTATTCAACCATGCTCTCATTTTCTCATTTTCCTGGGTTTGAGATGCAAAATAATCTTCCTTCCTTTCCTCCTTTCTTTTTATTTTCAATTCTCATAGCTTAAAAATGAACTTTCTATATTCATAGTACCTCCTGCTATGCTTAGTAGTTAAAACAATAATATGAACATTATTGCAAAAACATTCTAAGACCCACGCAAATGAAATGTTCAGTATATCAAATAATTAAATAAAAATCTTCCCAAAGAGTATAATAAAGGATAATTAATGATGAATTGCTTTTCATGAAAGGACAGAGTGCAGTCTTCCATCTGTAGCAGAGCAATAAATACATCATTTTATTGTTGCTTTGCATGTAATAAAATGGCTGCTAATACTACATTTTAATTAATTTACAGCTATAAATATTGTGCAGAATGTTGTTCCCTACTGGCACAAAAATTGCATCTTCCCACCTCTATTGGATCTGGTAGTCATAGAACAGAAACCACCAGTAGACATCTGGTGAGAGCTAAGGTGAGCATTTGTGGGTCAGAGTGAAAGGAAACCAGGGAATTGAAGGAAGATAGAATTTCCTCTTTCCTAGAACAACCTCTGTCCCTTGCTGGTCACAAGTATCTGAGGGCATGGTGGGTTAGTTGGGCTTCAGAATGGAGGGAGAGATGCTGGAAGGGTAGAACTGGCAATTATTGAATTCTGTGCCAGGCACTGTTTGGGGCACATTCCATGCATTCTGCCAACGTCCCTCTGTTTAGCATTTTTTACGTCAATTGTACTTGTGAGAAATTGGGTGTGAGAGGTATGAAATTTTGCAATCTATTTCACAAAGTGGGTTACTGCCAGAGTCAGGAGTCTAACTCCCACCCAAGCAAACAACCAAACCTAAGTTCTTTCTGTGACATTTTCAGCAGATGGGCAAGGTTCTATGTGGGAGGCAAGGGAGCCCATTTACACAGCCTCTGACAACACTTTAGTTTACAAGGTTGTCAGTGATTTTCATGTGGTATAAAAGTAAATCTCACTTTTTTCTAATTACTCTTTTGTAATTCATTATTTCCTGCAAACAACTTTTTTTGAGCTCTTCCTATCTAACCAGGTACTATTCCGGGTAGTGGAGATTTATAAAGGAGAATAAGCTCTATTCTGTACCATCATGGTATAGCTAGGGAAATTATTAATTTTTTATGCTTAATTTGCTTCTAGGATTCCACTAAATCCATTACAACTCCTTGTATTTTGCATCTATGTTATTTAACCTTCACCATAGTTTACATTATCCTCATTTTACAGATGACAAAATGAAACCTGAGAAAGATGTAAGAAGTTGTCTGGGTTCCTCAGAGGCACGGCCACGATTCCAACCCAGTACTGACAACAGACTCTACTCTCCTAGGCCACGACAGGAAGTCTGGGCAATATCCCTAAGTATCAGGGAACCCCCAAAGGTGGGAGAAATGAAAATTCCCTTGGAGTATCCTTTTTTGGTGACTGGCCTTTCCCCCCTGGCTCAATTGCTGACATTACTGTGCCCTATTTATGGATTTATTTGATGTCTGCTGTTTCTCATTAAAATCCCCAGGTGAATACCAAGGGACTAAAGGACTGGGCAGGGAAAAAGGAAGAGAAAAAGGAGAGAAATGGCTCAGGCTGGGCTTCTCTCTCACAAAGTATGAGAAGAGTTTGACTTTACCTGGAGATGGAGAGGAGATTATTTTTTTTAGCGTCACAGGCTCTACATGAAAAGTGGAAGGAGCTTAGGATTCTGGGGTCACTTCTGCATCCGTCTTGAGCAGGTTGATTCCCATTCTTGGTGCTTGGTTTTCCCATTTGTAAAATGGGTGGCTTGGCCCTGATGATTTGTAAATTCATTTGAACTCTAAATCTCTGATTCATATAACCAGACTCACTCCCTGATCAGAATAGCCATGCTCACTGTCTGAAAGGCAAATTTTTCTTAATACGGGGCATGTTTCTCAAAAGACCACAACTACATGCATTCTATAAAGCCAAACGAAAGTTGTTGCCAGGAAAAGGTGACTAGTTGAAGAAATCCTTCAGAGAATTATCCTTCAAGAACGCAATGTGTTTTCATGCATAATGAAAAGACATACCTACTTCTGAATTATTCTAACAGATGGTGACATAGTGTCATGGTTAAGTGTGTATTCTAGATCCACTTAATAGCTCAGATGACCTTGGATAAATCTGCAAAATATGTCAGATAGGCGCTACCTCATTGCAAAGATGAATCATTGCAAAAATTAAATGCTAATAGTGCATGTAAATCATTAATTAGCATGATGCCTACATGCAACAAATAATACCATTACTATTACTTATTGAATATCAACATGCGCTAGTGACCGAATGCATATTATCTCTAACCCTGCAAGATTAGAAATTGTTATTCTCATTTTGCAGAGGAGGAAACTAAGGCTCAGAGAACAGACATAACTGGTTCCAAGTCACACAGCTGATATGCGCCAGAGCCAGGGTGATCTGGATTCAATCACGTTGTTCCCACTCCTCCACACTTCCTCAAGTTTTGTATGTTTAGATTTTAAAACCTCAGGTCCATTTTAAATATTTGAAACTTTAGCTACACAAATAAAAATTTGTTTTTGGTATTTTGCCAAAGAACATACAGCATAAGCTCTATTTCCTGATCTGGGAGAATGGGCACCAGCCCACCCACCCGCAGAGACACCAGGCCTGTAGGCGGAGTGGGTCCTCCCCACTGTACGCACCCACGTTGGACCTCTCAGGCACGTTGGCGTGATAGGTCTCATGTAAGAACTCAGGAGGGTTGTCATTAATGTCCTGGACCTTGACGATGAATTCCGAGGGAGGCTCCAGTGGCCGGTTGGTGTCCCTGTCCACTGCCTGAGCCATCAGCGTGTACTGGGCTCTCTCCTCTCGGTCCAATGTCTTGGTGGCATGAATGTTCCCTGATTTGTCATCAATCACAAAAATGGTTCCGGCGCCTTCACCTGAGAGAATGTATTTAATGTTCCCATCACCAGAGTCAATATCGGAATGAAGCTAGGAAAAGAGAAACCGAGATTAGTAATTCCACAAGGGATGCAATGGGGAGACAGAGACTCACTTATATGCTGTTTTGTACAAGACACACACACACACACCACGAAAGGAGACATTCTCATCCCATTTTACAAGTGAAGAAATAGAGAAGATAATTGCCTTGGCCAAGGTCACACAGCTGGGGAGCAGTAAAGCCAGGGTCCAGACATTTTTTTAAAAATTTTAAGATTCATACTCTCTCTCCCCCTCTCACATTATATATGCACACATACAAAATATACATATGTATTAATAGAGTTATTTTGAAAGAAATATATGCATGTTTTATAATATATTTAAATTATACATAAATATATATTTATAATATAAATTAAATAAAAAACAAACATTTATGCAAATATAAATTAAATTAAATTAAAAACAAACATTAAGTCAGTCTTCTCAGTTCTGATTCCCATTCCTTAATTTTCCCTGCTCAGAGATAACCATTGTTACCAGTTTCTTGTGAATCTCTAGGACATATTCTATGCCTATGCAAGAATAGCTACACAGGTACATAAGTGTCTTAGTTTATTTTTATGCAATAAAGTGCCATAGTGCACACATCACTCTTCACCTCTGTTTTCCTGTGACAATAAATTCAGGTGACCCTTCCACATTAGTACATGAAGATCTACCCCACCCATTGTAGGGATGTTATCATCGTTTCTTTTAGCAGTCCTCTTCCAAAGGACACTAAGGTTGTTTCCTGGCTTTTGTTACTACAAATAATTCATTGATCAGACCATTCCAGAACACCTGCTATGTGGCACCCTGGGAATGAGGCTGGGAGATGCAGCCTGCCTGGAGGAAGCTCCCATTCTAACCAGAAAGCATGAGGTGGGTGAGATGGGCTGATATATGTGTAGCTCCTTAGACCATAGAAGAACTTTAAATACCCTCAGGTTTTCCCCTTTCTTTTACAAAACCCAGAGAAAAGACGGCACTTGCCTAAATCCACACTTGGCAGGGCCGGGAAATCATCCGGGTCTCCTAACTAAGCATCCTGCGCCTCTCCGCCTTCCCTCTGCTCTATGTTTCATAACACGGAATTCCTCCAAAGACCACATCCAATTCTCCTGTAGCAATAAATCCCGCCCCCTCCCTTGTCCAATCTCACTTTCTGCAGCTTTCATACTAATCTGAGGTCCTCTGCCTATATTATGTCCTTTGTGGGAAAAGATAAGTTTTACTTTCACTATTTTCATAGGCTTTAAGAGTGATCAAGAGGATAAAAAGCCCTTGGTTCTGGCTACTACATAAGAAAACCCAGTATAAATTAAAATGCTTTAGCTCATTATTATTATATAATAATATTATATAATTATTATTATGTTATTTTACACTTACTATTATCAATTCCATTTTAATATTAATATTATTAATGCATTTAATTATTATTATTATGAAACCAAGGCCTAGAAAACTTGCCCAGAGTCACAAAACAAGACTGAACACACTACTTTTTAAAAATTTTTGTATTGTTTCAATTTCCCCCAAAATATCTAATTGATTTGCAGTGCCTCAGTGAAACACCAAATATTTCAGCTCAGGGGGATACCTAGAGGTACAAATTACAAGGGTCATTTTGATTTTGGTCCACAGTGTTTCCCAGGAAAAGAAAAAAAAGTATACTTTCTTTCAGAACTTGTTATTCATTACAAGTCACGTGCTGTCATTAAATTATGGCTGACACATTTCTTACAAATAAGGCAGTCAGTGAGGAAAATATGAAGCTATTTGATAGCCTCCAACAAATGAACAGAATTGCCCTTCTTCATACAAGTTTTCACAGTGAGGGTAGGATCCCTGTCCCCACTCCCCTGCTCCTCCCCACCCCCCAACAATGGTTTGTACTCGTTCCTTTTCCTTGCCTCAGACCTGGCAAAAGCTAGAGGCTCAGTCTTGTGAATGAGCAACAAGGAAGTACATGAAATGCTTACTTGCAGGGGAGTGCCCAGACAAGGAATGTTCTAGGGGCCTTCATATATTACATATGAATTTGGCAAGTCTCTTGGGAATTGAACAGATGTGTCATGATCAACCAAATAACTAAAAATTTTAAAAAATATACTGCTCATTATTTTTTTCTTGTTTTCAGATTAGGAGGTTGGATGCAAATTCCTTTCTTTTTCCTCTCCCACAAAGATGTTCTATACAACTGACAATGCTGTTTATTAGGTTCCACACATAATTCAGTTTGGAAAACCACTCAATGCTATCAACGGATCCTGTTGCTGAGGCGTACACAGCCAATTCCTAACTCCAAAGACCGATGGCTTCCCCTCTGCATAGCACAGTATGACACAGACTGTGCTTCCTGCAAGAATTCTGAAAGTCTACAGTTTGCCAAATCCCACTTTTTCAGAGCATCAAAAATCACTCAATGTTGAATGTTGTCAAATCAAAGGTTATTAGGGAACCAGTCATCAAGTCTATTCCCCTATTCATGGGGAACCACAGGTCAGCATTATCTCGAAAGGAAGATCCCTAGGATCCAACCACTTTCTTTCTCTTTCCCCATCCAACCTGACATCAGACTCATTCTCATTTGCCTAGATTTTAAAGGTCACTCAATACTTCCTTTTTTCCTCCTATGCTCCCTGTTAGTAGGTGCAGCAACTGCTTGCCCCACAGAGATGCTGAACCGGTTCTCCAGGTCCTGTCTTTTTTACAACCCCCACCCTAACACACAGGCTGCTGTCCATTGAGAAAGTCCCCATGGCAGAGGTTCCATTTTCTCAGAACAATTCATGCACAGCTCTCCACATTGTTCAAGCTACACAGGCCCTGCCATGGCTGAAGTTTCTTCTTCCTCTCTGGGCACAGAGCCCACCTCCTTGATGCAGGGAATTCGGCATGCTAAATATTTCCTTGTGCTCCCATTTCCCAAGCCTCCTTCTATTTCGGGTATAATCTCTCCATTTTGGGTATAAATGAACGAAATTCCTTTGGTACATCTTTTCAGAAAGACACTTTCCCAGCCCTGAACAAAATTATTGCTATGCTAATATGAATCCCCTCCAAATATGTCAGTTTCATAAATATGGAATGATGTTCTCATCTTAAGGAGCAACTAAGATAACTTCGCGGGAATCTCTGAGGCTTAGAAATTAGCACCCCTCAAATCTACTCTTGTCCCTTTCCCCCTTCACTGGAAAATTCTGCTCATCTTTCAGGTCACAAGTTATTATCATGTTCTCATGATACCTTCCTTCATCCCTCCCAAATGTTACCATTTAACAATAATGAATTTACCAGGTAAATTCATAATGACCTGTATTGAATTTCCTCATTATCTTATTCCTTATTTTAGGCTTTTTTTTTTTAATTGCTTAGGTAAGTGTCTCTTCCCCTAATCTCTGAACTCTTTGAGGTCAGGGATAATTCTACCCTGGATTACCACTTGCCCAGGTTTGCACCTGCGCATAGTAGGCTTTCCTTCTTATATATGTGAATACCTACCTCCTTGTGGTTAATGTCACTATCTTCTGAAAGATGGCTGTGTGTTTTACCATAAATGATAGTGGGAAGGCAGTTTTTCAAACGTATTTTGGACTCTTTTTCTACACATGGGTACATGGCGAAGGCAGCATTGAGTAGTGCTATGACTCTCAAGCCATCCCAACTGGGTTTTGCCATCCCTAAGCCAAAGCAGACAAAATCCCACCCATTCTTATGACATATCCACTCATCTCATCCAGTATTTACAGAGGTTTTGCCAAAGCTGGGCTCAGTACCAGGACCCGGGGACACAAGGATGACACTGCTCCTGATGGCAGGTAGCCTAGGGTCCAATGAGGGAGACAGACGAATAAATAGACATGTGTAATACAAAAGGAAAGCTATGATAACAAAGGTGCAGAGGGTCATGAGGACACAAAGGAGGGGTATCCATGTTGGGGTTAGAGTGTGATCAGGGAAATGCCCCCAGCTGGAGAATGGTGAAATAAACAATCACCATTTCAATTCAGGAGACTATTGTGCAGCCATTAAAAATGGAGCTTTTATGGTATAACATTAAGTGGAAAACAGAAGCGTTCTGAACAGGGATATATGTTGACATATTATGGATAGGACTATTAACTGAAAAAAAAAAAGGTTGGAAGGATGTATGAACAATGATTTTGTGGTTCGTATTGGATGGCCAGACCATTGGTGTTTTCCCTCCTAGATTTTT
Organism: Tapirus indicus; assembly: GCA_031878705.1. NCBI lineage: Eukaryota > Metazoa > Chordata > Mammalia > Perissodactyla > Tapiridae > Tapirus > Tapirus indicus. Next base: position 20,763,517 of record CM062927.1, on the reverse strand, counting down.
TGGCCATACCCTACTCCTGGAATGGTAGAGGGAGATGAGGAGATAGTGGATAACAGTAGCCTTACCCTGCCCACGAGCACGGGGTCGGGCCCGGTGTACTCCTCTATCACGAAGAACTGGTTCCAGACCCAGCCTCTCTTGGAGCGCTGCAGCACCTGGCCCTCCTTGCCCTTCTCGTGGTGCCCGTGGAACGAGGGTCGCAGGTGGCTTCGCCGCTCTGTGGTGAAGGCCTGGCTGTGGCACAACATGCCCAGGCACACCAGGGCGGCTTGTAAACAGTAGTTCTCCTTCATTTTTGGTTACGTGGTAGGCACAGGAGAATGCGGCTGTCACCTCCTCCACCAACTATATGCTGGCCCGGCCAACGGTGGCCTCCCAGACGCGTCACGCAGACCTCTCTTGGAGTGGAATGTCCCCGCTCGCTGAGCACATCACGTCACGGCTGCCCACTTCCCCAGTCGGCTTCTGCAGGCAGAGAGCAAGGTCAGACGAGCCTCAGGCTCCATCCCCACTTCATTTCAACTCCATTCTGTAAACATTTACCCACATGGGACCATGCGAGCACTTTGCTCTGGGAAGTGAGGAGGGAGACGTGAGTAAGAAATAGCCCCTGCTCTCTCGCAGCTTACGCGTGGTGGGTGAGATACACACACACACAAAGAGACCCCTCAAGGTCTATAAAAGGACAAAACATGTGTGCTGTGGAGTCCAGTTGCCCATGTCTCAGTTTTACCACTTACTACCTATGGGTTTTGGGTAAACTAACTGACTTCTCTGAGCACAGCTTGCTCATTTATGAAATGGGGATGAGAATCGTACCCATTGCATGGTCAACGTGGGGATTAAATGAGTAACGCCCCTACGTCTCTCAGCACAATGCTAGTACACAGTAAGCACTCCATATTTATCTGTTATTATTATTGATCATAATTGTGCTTGGATATAGGGAAACAGGGAATCATGGGAGTCCAGGAGAGGAACATCTAATTGTTGGGGATTGAGGATGGAGATGGCAGAGAGTGGGGGTAGTTAAGGGAGACTTCCTAGAGGACAGGATGGCTAGGCTAAACCCTGAAGTGAGATTTACTGTGACAAGAAGGGAGTGGATGGGACGGATGTCCATGCAGAAGGATCAGCATGCCTCGAAGCCCAGAGCTGGTCACAAGCACAACATGTCTCAAGACATCCAGCATCAGTGGAGGATATAATGAAGGAGGAGGGCAGCAGTGGACCCTGCTAGACAAAGAAGGTCCTGGCAGATCCTGAGAAATAACCGGTGGTCACTAAAACATTTGTCAATGAAATAAGGGGTCAAGTTCTCACTGGAGGATCAATGGAGGCTATAGTGTAAATTCAATGAGCAAGATTTGCTCTTGTTTGGTCAAAGGTCTACACAAGAAGCCAAAGATCCTACCTTAACCTGGAAGTCTTACAAAGGATACTTTACAAACTCTCTCCAACCAGGACAAGTGAAATAAAACAGCATGCACTACCAACTAGTCCAAAGGACTTTTTGTTCCTGGTATCCATCCATGACTCAGCTACTCATCAATAGTAAGGATGAGCAGCTACCACCTTTCCATACACCTTACAGGTTTCTGACCTACAGTCACTCCAGTCCTCTCTCCAGCACTCTGGCTCTTCTCTCTAGTCCTTAACTCCTGCCTCTTGGACTTCTTCACTGGACTTAGTCTTTCTGGTGCTAGAAACTTAATTCTCCCCAAAGGACTTCTGTTGCTGTTTCCCTCTCTTCGCAGCTCACACTTTCTTCTGGACAATCATCATCTCAACCTGGAATCCCACCCAGACTTCAGTTGAAGCCCGAGCTCCCAGAACCAGATGATCCTTATTACCATACCCACCACCAATATGAGGGAATTGCAGAAAATTGTTGGGCGTGGAGGACAACACATTGGTATTGAGGATAACACTTCATTTCAGCACTGGTGGGTCTAAATGAAATTGGTGAGTGTCCTGAGCATTGTAGGAATAAAAACCATCATCTAATTCTTAGCTATCTGGTCTGGATGAAGTTGGGGGGGAAGAAGGGTACAGGAAAGAGAAAGCATGGATCTTGGCATGGTGGAGTGTACCTAGATTTGGAGATCAGATAGACCCGGCTTGGAATACCACTTGTATATCTTACAATATGGGTGACCTTTGGCATGTCAGTCAGGCACTCTGAGTCTCCATGGTCTCATCTGAACAACAGGGATGACAAGAATTGCTGCACATATAGGGCTGAACACAGAGTGGGCACTGGACACAAACTGGCTCTCTCCCTCTCTTCCTACAGTGCCACAATCCAAGCCTGCAGGATCTCACTCAGCAGAAGGAGGTGCTCTTGCCTTGCAGATGGAGATGCCCAGAAGAGAGTGGTGAAGTGCTTTCTCTAAGAGAGGAATTGAGGAATAAGTGTTACCTGGGGATACCACAGCCATCTGGGCTTAGTAGTCTAGAAAATAAGGGAATTGGTGGAATTCTAATTTATTGGTACAGAATCCCTTCCTTTCTGATGGTCTTTGACTTTACCAACCCAAGCCTTTCTGCTTCCTTTGTAATATGCCACAACGGTATCTGGGGAGGCCACAGATGTGCAGTTAATTTCAGGTGTCCATCACTGCCCTGATAGCACTCTATGATGTATCCTGTTAGTCTCTTTTCAAGGCATAGTGAATTTAATACTTGTCGTAGGCAGACACTTCGGGATATGTAAAGGGCTGTGTGGAAGAGAGAGGAAGGTTAAAAAGGCAGTGTCATCATTTAACAGCTTCACCCTCAGACCCAGGCATATTAATAATACATCGAGTGATGTTTCTTGCAAGCCAAACGGACTGTGTGGGAGGAGCACAGAGAGGAACCCAGGAGGGGTTAGATCCTAAAATGAGGCAATGTGAAGCAAAAGGAAGATCCCCGGGCATAAGTTAAGAAGCTGAGCATAGGGTCGAGAATCTGCCATTAGCTTATCGTGGCACCTCATCAGTTTCTCTCTCAGTGGCACTGTCTCATTCTCTGTAATATGAAACCACTGGGTGACATTTTCTACAAGCGGCTTCCAGCTTCATATTCACAGTTGGAGTTCTGGTAAGAGATAGTGGGGCATTTCTTCTGATTCATATGCCATCTCCTGACTAGACGGGATGCCTCTTAATGGTTGAGATTATATCTTATTCACAATCATATATCCAGTGTCTGGGCTCTTCAAAGCAGGCCATCAATAAAAGTTGAATGTATGATTTGACTCCATGTTCAAACTTGATGTTGCCATCACAGAATCTCAAGAAGAAGAAATAACAAAGAAAGAGCATATGGTACAAGATCCCTGCCCATTTTACACCATGCCAAGTATTAAGTGTTCATTCACATGGTGATAAATTATTCTTACATATAAACTGTGAAGTGTATTTGAAAGAGAGGGTTTAATTAAAGTTGATATTTCTACACCTCTTTCTCCTGGCTGCCATTTTGCTGTAAAGCACAATTATTTTTGACACTAGAAGTGTTGAAACTAGATGACAACTTTTTTTTCCTTTATAAAAAAATTCTAGCTTGATACTAATTAATTTAAGAATTTCCACATGACCAATAAACAATAAACCCTTTGTTGAAAAGATGAAATTATCTGTTTTCTTTTGTTGGAAAGAATGGCAAAACAACTTGCTTTTAAAAGTAATTCATTGGACCCATTATTTGTAAGTATTTATATGACTATGTAATATATAAAGTTATTTTAATGATTAAAGTAACTTTGCATCTCAGCCATGAATAAGATGAATTTTAAGACATGATCGTTTTAATTTATTCAATTTTAGAATGAAAATTTGCTTGGCAAAAGCTTTTTTTTTTTTGTGAGGAAGATTAGCCCTGAGCTAACATCCGTTGCCAATCCTCCTCTTTTTTTTGCTAAGGAAGATTGGCCCTGGGCTAACATCTCTACCCATTTTCCTCTACTTCGTATGGGACGCTGCCACAGCATTGCTTAACAAGTGGTGCGTCGGTCAGTGCCCAGGATCTAAACCCGCGAACCCTGGGCCACAGAAGCAGAGCGCACAAACTTAACCACTATGCCACCGGGCTGGCCCCAGTAAAACTTTCTCTAGCCATTCTTCTAAAACTTTACAAATAGTAACCCCTGTATTAATTTCTATCACAAATATATGAATAGGTACTATGAATATTCTTATTTTAAAGGATGAGGAGACTGAGGTGCAGATAAATGAAGCAACTTGTGCAAGGTTATGCTTTCCATAAAGAGCAGAGCTGGAATTTGAACCGTGACGTCTGGCTCCCGAGTCTATATTCTTAACCAGTGAGCAACACCAACTCTTGTCATGTGTATGCATCTGAAGTTCATAAGGAAATGATATGGACACTGTGATAAAAACAGTAACCTAGAAGCCACCTAAAGTAAACCACTATTAGAACTTGGTGTATATTAATAATATGACTATGACGAGAATATTAATAATAGCTAACATTTGCCCAGTGTTATTATCTACCTAACTCTTCTCTAAGTGCTTTCAATAAGTTGAGTCATTAAATTTTCACAATAACCCTACAAAGTAGTAGTATTGTTATTCCCATTTTACAGGTAAGTAGTCTGAGGCACAGCAAGATTAAGTAACTTGCCCACAGTTACAGAGCCAGCAAGTGGAGGAGCTAGGATATGAACCCTGGATGTTTGGTTCCAAGATCTGCATTTGTGTCCCCCACAATCCAATGCCTCTCCTTGTGAATGCTGCAGATCAAATATAGACACACGTCCGGATACACACACAATAGGCTTAGGGTGATAATAATTTAAGTTTTTGTGGCACTGGGTGGGGGAGGAGGGAGTAATACTGTGACTAAAATATTAAAACTAAACCAGAAAGAGGACAATATAGCATTTTGTAGCAATGACCAAAGTGAAGACGAACAGGAGGGAATTACATCAGTCCCTCAACAACACAGTCCAACCAGGTCCTTAAAAAGCACACTGTGCAGAAGTTAACCTTTGCTTTTTATTTTTAAACCCCATTTCAGAATTTCTAAAGGTATAGATTAAAAACGATGTGTTCGGGGAGATTCTTTTTTTTTTTTTAAACGCTTCTAAAATCTAGAGATCTGACTGATGTATTCAATGGTAGAGAGTTTGCAGGAATCACACATGAAAATTAATAGGAGACCACCCTCCTAAGAAGACCTTGACGTTGGTAATAATTAGGGAAATATATCAATGCTTTAATTGGTTTTAATAAAGATCCCCAAGGCAGCTCTTGAACAATTCTTCCATGGAAGCACTTTCCAGCAGTATGCCAGGAGGTCTAAGCATTGGGGTTCCACTAAAACATATAGGAAGACTTTATTTTATGACGGGAGCATATTGCTTGAAAGGAAAAATAAATGTTGTTGAAAGTCACAGGAGTAATAACGTGACAGGAAAATGGATTTGCAAAACCACCAGCTCTAAGTGGAAGGCTCGCCCCTCTATCTCGAGAGCAGATAGCCCGTCATAAGCTACTGCGCCTTGAGCATAAAACTCTCTCGCTGTGCCTGCTTTTGTCTCCGTAAAGGAAAATGACATATACGGGTGTTTAAGTATATCTGGACTCCTGCTGGAAATTGTTATCGGGTAAAGAAAGGAAGACGAAAGCGCTTAGCAGAAAGCAATTGGCTGTGGATTTTCAGCTTTCTCCTCCCCACAGAGCTGGAAGGATCAGACAGGCTGACCTGTTCTTTTCATTTCCAGGGAGCTAATTTACAGTTAAAGACAGGTTATCATTACATTAAGAATATTGCCGAGGCCCACACCAGAACTCAAAACTCTATTCTGCACAGGCACATTCCACAGCGTCCCCTCTTCAGGGAGCTCGGGGGCTCTGCTCTCCACTTCAACAAACACAGCTTTGTAACCAATCGGATTCCATTATGCAAATTAATTCAAGCATATTTCATTCCCGTTCACATCTCATCACTCGGCTCTGAGCTGGTCTCCAGTTTCGAATCAAATAACAGGAATTATGCCATGTCTGTGGAAATCACATGGAGTGAGGAAAGGAAGTACTACAATAACTATCAAATCACATTTCTTCTTCTCTGATTTCTATACTTGGAGCGAAGCATAAGCTTGGGGCAATAATCTCTTCTTGTCTGGTGCCAAATACACAGCAGAGACTACAAACACATCCCCGTATATGTTGCTCCACTTTCTAATACCAAATTCAAATGTGAAAGTGTGCAGCAAATAGGGACCCTTACCAATGACCATGATGTTCTCTAGGGGTGAGTGGAAATTTTAAAACTGCTCCAGTGTAGGTCTGAGTCTCTGCTTCTAGAGAAATAGAGAACCGCAGGAGTGTCAGCTTTGGAAGTGAAAAGGTCACTCACTGCCTGGTGTTGGGCAGACCTGGGTCCAAATCCTGGTTCCTTCACTTACAGGCTGCAGAAAATCAGGTGATGATAGTAGGGATTATCCTTGATCAGCTGCTTGGTTCTTCTAGTGCTTGTACACATCATCCCTACTGTATGTAATCACTCAGATTTTATCTATGAGGAAACTGAGGTTCAGAGTGGTTAAGTAAATCACCCAGGGGTACACGCTGCATCCCTGGCAAGGTTGCAATTCAAATGCAAGTTTATGCGACTGCAAAACCCATGCTTTGGCTTTACCTGGCTCCCAAACTCTGGGAGTCCATGCTCCTCATCTTCAATACAAGGAGACTGCATGATCCATCTCCAAGCATCATCTCAACTCCAGAATTGTATTTGATATTGAAAATAATCTTTCTTAGATGTGAATTTCATCTATTTTTCAATATGTATAACCACCCTTCCTATTCTTAGGCTCTCAAGGCCACAAAGTATAGGAATCCGACTTAAGTCCCCAGACCCCAAACATGTAGAATCATTCAGTGATTATTTACTTATCTTTTCAAGTAATTAAATCATCTTCAAGTGATAAGATGATTAAATACAATGTGTGCAATGAAGAACTTATTATTTGTACTCTACTCAATCTTACGCTAGTTTTTTTCTCACTGTAATATTTTTAAATGTTAATCATTAAGATGAATAAAATATATCAACACATACAGGAAATAACGTTGTCAGCAGTGTCATCTCAGACTATGAATAAACACTCTATATGAATGTGTGGAAAGAGAGAGATTTTATTTTCAATTTTTCTTTTGCATGAGCTAAAATACCTGAGGGAAGATTAGGGCGAAAATGGCAATGACAGATGCTCAACATAATGTAACATCATTTGTGGTGTCAGAGCCCTATATGCAAATCTCCCATTGTCTCAGAGCAGTAAATATCTATAAAGCTTTCTTTACTTGTCGCTCCTTCACTGAGCAATAACTTTTCCCAGTGCCTGGCCTTGGCTGGACCCTGGGGATACACAGGCTGCAATGCATCTCTGATGTGTACTCAAACAATGGTGAGACCGTTGTCTTAGCAGATGAATGATGGTATGACACGATCACTGCACACAGGACTGTGTAAGAGTACAGAGGAATCAGTGACCACATGTCTGCAGATGAATTTGTAACATATCACCCTTCCCGTACTCGCCCACTCTAGCCTCTGTCAAGTAAACACCTATATCCACAATCTCCAACATCTGGAGCCTCCCCTCTCACCCTGAGCCGTGACTGATTGAATCATATCTAGTCCAATGATAACCAAACCACAAACTGACCGCTGATTGTTCAGCCTGTGTAATCTGGCTCAAAATGATAAGCTGGATAAATCAGATTCACTTGTGAATTTGAATGAACAAAAACAGAACCATTTGCCAATTAGTGAGGGAGCTGAAACAGAAAGGTTATGAGGTACCTGGGGGATGGAGTAGCCACAAAGTGACATCCTATGGCCAACGCTTCAGTGAAATCAGGTTATGAGCAAGCCAGTTAGAAACCAAACAGAAAGAAATATGGCCTCTGTCCCTGAGCAGTGTACATGGCAGAACACATGGCCCTGTTCTCTGAAGATCTTAGCAGTCAAGGACTCTAGCTACTGTCTCCGTGGGGCATAGCCCTACCGATCTTCTGTTCTTGAATTTCTATGTCATTTGCAATGCCCTATGCACTCCTGTACTTAGGAGTTAGCTACGTGAGTTAACTTGAGTGCTTTCTTTTATCATTGAACAGCAAACCCAGTAAACTAGAATAATTGAGAGGAAAAAGTTAGGTGCTGCTTCTTCTGCAAGGGTGAAGTACTGTAGCTGTGGAGATTATTTGTTCAGATGCAGAAAAATGCCTTCTTCTCTGAATTTCCAAGGAATACTGAGGCAATGGGGAGATCTCTACAACAAAAGTCGAGACACTTGTGTTCTATCAAAGGTTCTGCCACTAAACAATTGTGTAACCTTAGAACATATACTTTCTCCTCTAGGACTAAGTTTCTCCTTCTATAAAATAAGAGGCTGGCCATAGTCTAGTAGGGTCTTCCATGTCTTCAGTGAGGCTGTGCTGTGCTGAGACAGAGCAACCTTCCCTGGATGGAGATTTCATCTCCTTTGGAAGATCTGGGTCTCAGCTGTCAGGACTGTTCCATGCATGACTCTAAGAGGCCCCACTTATATAGGATATAATGGGAATAGTGTCCTCTGGGACTAGGCAATGCAGAGCTCTGCGAAGATGACAGGTCTTGATTCCCAGAATTTGGAAGCAGGACTTCACCTGATGGACAATAGGAATCCACTAAGGACTCTGGTTAGGAGATTGATCGAGTCTAAGCAGTCAGAGGTATGCAGGAGAAACTGACACGAAAAAAGTCAGGAGTCAGCCAGGGTTAGAGGGTTAGAGCTCAAGTGTCACTACTCACTAGGTGTAAGACTCTACCTCTGTGAGTCTCTACGCTCCATGTTGAAAATGTGAAAAACACTAGGACTGGCTTTAAAGAGGGAGTGCTAAAATGAAATGAGATAATGCATGGACAGAACTTTGTATAGTACTTGACATGACCTGGCACACAGTGGGCGAGCAAGAGGATAAATTAGGAGTATTGTTCCTTCAACAAGAATATATAAATATTACTGTAAGCCCTGGATACACTGCTATAACATACAGTATACACACAACATGCAATACAACATACAACATGCAATAAGGTACAAGCCTTACAAAGGGCTCTATGAGGCTGTCCATTAGAGGAAATAAACAAAATAATACTTATAACAGGGGTTTCGAAATGCAATGATACAAATATATGAGGAAGACGAGATAAAGTAGACCGGTGTTGTCGAATAGAATAATGTGAGTCACATGTATAATATTAAATTTTCTGGAGGCCACATTTTTAAAAAGTTTAAAAAAATGGGTGACATTATTTTTAACAATATATTTTATTTAAACCAGTATGCCCCAAATTGTATCATTTCAATATGTAATCTTTAAATGAAGTATTGAGATACTTTGGGGGGGGGGGTTTGTCCTGAGTCTTCAAAACCCAGACATCTTAAACTTATGGCACATCTCGGTTTGGACCTGCCACATTTCAAGAGCTCAATAGCCATAGGTGACTAGTGGCTACCATCTAGGACAGCACAGAAGTAGAGGATTCTAGAGCATCTTGAGAGAAGAGGGCGTGTAGTCAAGGAAGACTTCTTGGAGTCATTGCAATAGTTCAGGTGAGAAGTAATATGGCTCTGAGCTAGAAAAATAAATCTCAGGTGGAGGAAAAGGGGCCATTCTAGAAATGATGCAGATGTGGAGCGCCTTGGGAACTGGACAGTCTGAGAAGGGTAAAGGATGAGGCTGCAGTCCCAGGAAAGTGAGACGTCTGTGGAGCTGCTCCTGGCCTCACAGGAGAAGGGGCTGGTTTGGGGATAGCATGAGTCTGGTTTCAAACATGTTAAGCTTGTGAAGCCAATGGACTGATCCTCAAGTGGGACATGCAGAATAGTATCAAGAGTAGGTATTATCAATGTAATCATTTGTTTCAAGTTTGGATATTTTGCTGCATTATTCAATACTAGAGTCTCAGAATTGGATGAAACCCTAGTTTAGACCTTCCAGTTAGTCCTTCTTCAATGGACAAATGGGAAAACTGAGATACAGAAATGATAAATAACTTATGCAAAATAAAAGACAAAGTGAACAAAACCTAAACTCCTCACTCTATAGAGGAAAAACAAAGGGGGAGGGAGGAGCATCAACAAAGTGAAAGACAATTTATATAGCATCTCATCTCCCCTGCCCTCTCCCCCAACACCCGACTTGAAAGCAGTCCTCCCTTTCAAACTATTTCTATGGAAACAGCCAGTCCAGGTCCCACAAGGGAAAAGACATCCATAAATAAGGGTCCAAGAGCTCTCTTTAAAGACTGTCAGTGGAGAACTGGAAGAGGAAAACAATCTGCATATTCTCACTAGAATCTGACATCCTGCAGAGAACCATTTTCCACAAAGTCTGTTTTTTTTTTTTTTAAATATAAACAATAAGAGGAGGAATTATCCCAAGGTGGCCTTAATAACTGACAAGGGCTTGATGCAGTTTTTTGAAATAATTACTAAATCGAGTGGAAAGAGTGCCTCAAATCACCACTGCCAAGAGCTTTAGAATTCTGAGAAGTCCAGCCTGTGTGACCCCAATTCACTGCGGTCCACATACATCCGTCCAGCTTAATCAGCCACCGAAATGGAGTGAGGAATGCAGAAAGTCAAGCTGCTTCCAATTATTGGAAGCTTGATTTTTATCAGAGCCTGGGTGGGCTGTTCTGGAGGTCTCTTTCTAATGTACTTCCCCCCAAACCAGGCTCTCATGCAAAGAGTAGACCAAACTCTGCCACATTTTTAAGTGGCTTTTTTTGTATGTCTACATATACTGCAGAAGATTTTTCCCCCTTATTTTTAGAAAGCAGACACCAACAATAGCCTCATAATTACCTCATCGTGGTTTCAAATAACCCAATCTTTGAAGCCCAATTCTTTCTTTTCAAATGTATTAACGTCATTTATCAAAAGTAATGGGATTTTTAAAAAATGTTAAGCATAAAGGAAAAGTAATGGGATACAGCAAACTAGCCAAGTGCCTCGTACGTGTGTAGAGCATTTCCTGAAGCACAAGCCCAACGCTCTCAGACAGGCAGGACTTTCAAAGGCAACGTTAAGTGTCTTTTGTGGGTCTCAGATAATATAGTTCACTTAATTAGATTTTTCATAATCCCAGGTTAATCCTATTGTGAATTACAGACGTGAGTTTTGACTTGCCTGGCAGAAACATCACTTGCTACAAATACATTTCTGGAAAAAATACACCTTATTTATAATTCATTACCAGAATCATTGTCATAAAGAGACCCCATCTCCCTCTCCCTCCCACAGGTAGAAGTGACCATTTCCACTTCTTTGGATCACACTGTCTTTTTAAACAGTTAGTAAGGGCACTTTTAACAGTCTTTGATGATGTCTTCCTCTTCCCTAGGATGTATGAAGTTTCTTAAGATTTGGGAACACACCTAACTCCTCAATGAATTCCTCGCTGCTGGATACAATGATATACAGCTGACATAGCTCTGTCCCTCATGGACCAGTGTCTCAAGAACTTGACTGCATATTAGAATTACTTGGGGAGCCTTAAAAATCCCATTGCTCAGGCTTTACCCTAAACCAACTAAAATCAATGAAAACCAGGAATCAGGACTTTTTACGTTCCCAGTGGTCCAGTGTACATTCAAGGTTAAGAACCATCGGTCTAGAGCTACACTATCCAATGTGGTAGCAACTTTGACTTGTTAAATGTGACTTGTTAAATTTAAATTATTTAAAATTAAATAAAATGGAACATTTACTTCCTTACTGTGCTAGTCCCATTTCAAGAGCTCAAAGATCCTTTCAATCACGGAAGAAAGTTGTATTCGTCAGTGTTGGTCTCAGGCACTAAAACGTCCTCATCTGAGGCATAAAATGTCTGTTCAATGAAGGTAGACAAAGAACCTGCACCAGGAATTCAAGACCTGTCATGAACTCATTGTGTAACGTCCAATCATCTAGAACTCAGTTTTCCTATCTGTGAAATGAAGGGCTGGATAAGATGGGGGGGCTCTCCAAATGTGATCAGCAGAAAGCCCTAAAAACCAAGGGCTAAGTGGCTACAAAGGGTGGGGACGGCAGAACCGGCTGGCCCCACATCCCACGGCAAACAGAACGTACAGCTAGATCAGCACAGCGCTTCTCTGAAAAGTAGTTCAGCTGCATTAAAAAAATAAAGAAAGGAAAAAAGAAACCACTCCTGAGATCCTGATACCTAACAGACTTGCTGTCTCAGGCCCGCAGCAGGTTAGTCAATTCCTGCTTCAGTGCCCATAATCTCCTGGTTTAGGGAGGAGGCCCCGGCTCAGGGAACTGCGGGACACTGACAACTGACAACTCACTTCACCTCTCTGAATCTATTTTCTCTTATGAAAAAGAAGGACGAATGATGCCTGACCTTCCTGGCTCCCAAGTTAATTCTAGGGTCGAATGAGATAATGGATTGGGAACCTCTTTGTAAAAGCATAATGTAGGCTGCCCGGGTGAAGAGAAGGATGATGAAATGCTGACAGCAGTGGCGACTTACATTTCTTTGGGTAATTTTAAAAGTTTTGGCTTTTAACCTTTAGTAGTATGAGTTGCAGATAAATGTAAATGACCTATTATTATTAGAGAAAGGAGATGGGATTTTGTTCCTTTCTCTGATAGGGATATAAAATCTGCCAGATGCTGCAAATGCGTTCCTTTCATGTACATGGGCATCCTTTTTGTTTGCCCCTGGGCCCAAAGGGATTCTGTCGTGGTGACTTGTGAGCTCACCTCCGATGTAGCTACTTGGTTAGGGGATGACGTGTGTGGTGAGGAGAAGGGGGATGGCTGATTCCAACAAGGGAAGTTGTGAAAACATATTAGGGCCCCAGACTCAGTAGAGATACAGTCCAGAAATCCCTCCGCAGAGACCATGGGCCTTTCAATTATCCATGAAATGGGATGAGAATGGAGCGATTGTGGGGAGTGTGGATAAAGCCAGGTACCTGTCACATGAGATGGGATGGGCTCTCCTGACCAGACGAGTTCTGGGAGGCCATCGCGGCAACTTTCTTTCCATTTGCTGTTGAACACAGGATTGAATCTCCTTTGCAGTTGTGGGTATTGCAGTGACCTGTGGTGTGAGCAGTGGTTGGGTAACAGCCACGCTTCCTGTCAGGGAATAATTCTGGGCCTCATCTTAATGCCCTCAGATGGAACAGTGATGTTTTGGACATGCTTCTACCACCACGTAATTCCTCCTTCCATGAGCAACATGCCTAATCTTTTTGACAACGATTAGCTCATGAGATCTCACAGAGCTATCTCATGTTGGGCTGCTTCTTTTTGTTAGAAGATATTTATCGTCTGGCTGCCTTCTTACAGTTCTGTGCACCACTTGTATTTTATTACTCATTAGCACCTTCTCTAGAGGCTGAGGCAGTGAAGGATGTAGAGCAAAATTTTGTTCTAAGGTGGAAAATGTTATGAGGGAGAGGTTTGAAAATCATGGTTCCTTCATTCAAGGACTATTTGGAAGAGTTGAGTAGGCTGGAGAACATCTGGGGAAGGACAGGGGCAATTCCTCCAAGGGAATGTTGAAGGAACTGGTGATGTCTGAATTGAAGAATGCAAGACCCTTGGGTGAAATGCCCACTTTTTATAAATTCCAGTAACCTATGAGTTTCTTGATGCCAAAGAATGTTTCACTAAATTCGTAGTATTGAATCATTGCAGAAATCCTAATCTCCACAAATATTTAAGTGGTTGCTATGTGGACTAAGATCTAGCTGAGTTCTGAGCACCCCTAGAAGGAAAAACTGAGACTTCAGAGAATTACAGAGAAGTTCAGCATCAAAGGTAGAAAGGCAAGAGTTTCCAAATGGGCTACTATGGCTTCAAATCCCATTTCCAGTGCTAACTAGCCACATGAACTCAACTGAATGCTCTGAATGTGAAGCGCCCCAGGCCATTGTTTCCTTATCTGGACAATGGAAACAATAACGCAAAATCCTGAAGATGCTGGAGGGAAAGATTTTTATAATCTTTATGAACCTGTGAAAAGCACATAGCATAGTGCCTGCCACATAGTAGGTGCTCGGGTGCGCCCCCTTATGGACTGGGCTGTATCAAGCAAAGGCTTAAACATTAAGAGAGCTCAAGACATATTCCGAGTGGCATAGCCACTTGACAAAGAAAGGAGATAGGACCTAGGTCTAGAAGAAGATAGGTAGAATTTTGAAAGGCAGGAATGGAAGGACGGCATGTAGCCTCCTCCTCATTCCCTCTATGAAGCCGCGTTGTGCACATCACAAGTTTATGCCTTGCTTCCCAGGAAAAGCCCAGCTGGACTGCCTAGAGCTCTGAGATTCCACCTAGGCCATGCCAGCGTTTTCTCCCGAGGGCCTGACCCTGCCTCTGGCATTTTAACCTACTGCTTGGGGTCACACTTCTCTCGGGGTAGATGCTGTCTCCTGTCTGTGTCTATGCATCTCTGGTAGTGACTGTGGTCCTCCCGCAGATGGACACTCTTTGCACCAATCCAGAGCAAGAACTCTGGAATCTTGATAGTTTCTACTGCCTTAGAGTTGTTGTAGCTATACTATCCACTTCCTACACACACAGAGACACACACATGCCCATGCCTTACCTTCCTTCTCTTCCCCACTCTGCAGCTGAGATGCCCCAGCAAGCCCTATGGCTGAGTCTTGGCAAGGTGCTGCTGAATCCTGCTTTACCGTGCACAGAGTGAACTGAACCCTCAGCTGCTACATAATTTAAATCCTTGTCTTATGTCAGTATTTCACCAGCTTGCACATCCTCTTCAATAGACGCCCAACCCTCAGTGCTTGGGTAACCATTACTATCTTCTTGCTGAGGAGGAAAGGTTTAAGTGTTACACAGGATGTGTCCTGGCAACTAAGTTTCCCCACAAAAGAGAGAATGACTTTTTAGACTGGGTCCTAATTGAAAAGTGACACCACTATAAAGTGAGCAGAGTATAGGTTTCTTGACATGAGGAGGGGATGGAGGTTTCACTTTGCAGAGTGGAACACCAATGGTTCAAAAAATCCAGAGAAAATGTTCCTGGGGTCATAAGAAAAAACAAGCAGACATTTTGTTGAACATATTTGAAAGAAGCAACATCTCCTTCAGATAATTACAAGTAACAAATTTGGCACTGAGATTGAAATTTGAGTAGACAGATGAGAAAAGATACACCCTTCCCCCCCCCCCACAAAGCATAATAAAGGCCTTAATATAAAGATGTGAATTTTTTTTCCCAATGAAGCCATTTTGGAACAAGAAAGCATGATAAAGAGGAGAAATTCAGATTACAGCAGAATAGTGACAATTCTTTCACTTATAACTGGTTAAAGAATTTTAAATCAGTTCCTTAGTGTGCGTGGAGAGCTGAAAGTTTACAGTGGAGACAACTAGACATCATGTATAGTGATGTGCATCTGGGGAAGGAGCACAGTCACCACCACAGGTGCACAGATGCAGCTAAATGGATACCTTCAGAGTCAATTTTGCCCTTATTCTAGTGTGTGTGGCTTTGGTTATCCTTAAAACAGTTCCTTTTGTTACTTTTTCGGTGTCCTACACAACAAAAGACTACAGTATTTTTTTAAGAGAGGATCTGGCCTTAATGCGCGCTCACCTGGCATTTGTAGTCAGGCCTGTGGTGTGCTGAATTGACAAAACTATGTTGCAATTATCCTTGACAAAACTGTCTCCGTATGGCTCATTTCTCTTGAATTGTGTCCCATGTTAAACCAACTCTTGCTTTGCTAAGTAAGATGGGGCAGATTTCTAAGAATAATCATCACAAACTTGCAAAAAGCACTTTGCGCTAGAGTATATAAGCTTCCACTTCTAGTCATATGATTTAGCAGTGAATACTCGTTTGGAACTCAGAAAGCCTGCATAATGTTTCAATCCTATCACCCCTCTGATATCAAGCCTACTGAATCATAATGGGCAAGTCATTTACTTATGTGGGAACTAGGGGTGCTGGATTTAGCAAATAAAAATACAGGACACCAGTGAAATTTGAATTTCAGATAAACAACAATTGTTTTTAGTATAAGTATATCCCATACAATTTTGGGGGATACACTTATACTAAAACAATTATTTGTCGTTTATCTGAAATTCAAATTTAACTGGAAGTCCTGTATTTTGTCTGATAAAGTGGAAACTCATCTATAAAAATAAAGAACTAGACTAGGTAAACCAATCTTCAAGCTTCAAGTTACTTTCATCCTAATCCCAGAATCATTTTGTCTTTAAACATCTTTGCCGAGTCCCCACAGAAGCAACCTCTTTGGGCAGAAGAGATCACATTTGGGGAACTGTTGAAATTTTGGAAACATTTAACATCAATGTAGCAGAGGCCAGAGAAAACTAAGAAAGAATCTTTGATTTCCCTGGAGAAGTAAGAGTCGGCCCTTGGATATTGACAGATGACCTACAATGTAACAGGCCTAAGGATGAAAGGATTATCTACAGTGCTAATTGATTGAGGAATTAGGAATAATGTTCTCTTTCATCCTCTGAGTTGACACCGGTTCTCAGAAAACAACTAATACCCAAGTCTTGCAGTCAAGATCATTTACATTAGGAGCATGCACCACGCTGGATTAGTAGGCAATGTCCAAGGTTATTTCAGAACGCAGGACTCATGGGTGCTTGTTTCACACACATACACAAAAAAGTAACGAAAATGCATTCACCAAATATGCTCCAAGAAGGAGCTGGGAACCAGGCGTTGAGCTAAGCAGAGGCAACAACAAGAAGATGCTGCCATGGTCCTCAAGCCACTGAAGGTCTCACGCTGCTGGTGACAGGCTGGGAGGCAGCCCAGAAAATGGTAAAAATAATGTGAAATGTGCTTTGATGGGTATCAGGGAGTTGAGAGAGCTCCAACGAGGCTCACGTAAACCAGGGTACAAGGATGTGGTTGGTGAGGGAAGACCTACCTGATAAACCTGAATTAAGTGTTGAAGTATATGAGGGAACCAGATGTTCAAGGGTAGGAACAGCAATTCAGGCAGAGGGAACAGCAGGAGCAAACATTTAAGACAGGAAATGAGATTCTGTGTTCAGGTAATGATAGAATTTGGGACTGTGAAAGCACAGGGACTGCTCAAGAAAGAGGAAATGTGTGTGAAGCAGAAATGCAGGCAAGTGGTAGATCACACACACAAATAATAAATAAGAACTATAATAATAATAACTTTTACTCTTTGGCCAGTGCAGGTGAAGAAAATGCTTGGATTCATACCTATAGTGCAGCACGCAAAGATGGAAAGTCAGTAGTAAGTCACTTGACCATGCAAAGATAGCCAAATGTCCATAACTCTGGTATCCCTCAGTCAAAATAAATGGATGTCTACTTCAGTTATTCATTTTCCATCTGGATGCGTTAAGCCCTTAGAACTTAGAAGCAGCAGAGTGCCTAAGACTCAGATTTAGGATAAGCTGTGACTGCTGTGGGGGGGAAACGCAAAAAAACAATAACCTCTGTCCCAGATTCCAGGGGTGGTGGGTGGGGGAGGGGGCAGGGAATAAAGGGACAGGGAAATAATCTTGAACTGCATACCTGCAGTGTTAGACCATGAATGACACTTACTCCTTACAGTCAGGTGAGGTAGGGACAATTATTCCTACTTGACAAATGACATGACAGTCAGAGAACTTAAGTTCCCCAAGTTCTGACATCAGAAAAGTGGCATGACCTAAATTCGACCCCGGCTACAGGAAATTAGCCCAAATACACGTGCCAAGCGTTCTCTAAATCCCTAGCAAAAACAGCTAAAGAAAAGTGGCTCGTGATATAACAGAGGTGGTGCCTTTGCAAAGAAGGAAATTAACTTCATTCTGATTTCCCCTGATCTGTACTGTATGTACCAAATCACAGCCCTCTTTGCAAAATTAAGGGCATTAGTTATCTTCCCATTCACTCAGAGTAGCATTATACTTGCATGCAGACATTCCCAGCTAAGCTGAGGAATATCAAGTTTTTACAAAATCATTCATCAAGAGGTGAGACCTAACCCTGATTAGCGTTTCAGTAAGAAGCCTAGGACTAAACAGAGAACAGGCACAGGATCACAGTGGCAATTAGGCATCTTCTAGACAGCCACGCTTTTCCCCAGACCCATCGAGTTTGAGCAAATGAGAAATTTTTTTCCTTTCTCTCTCTCTTTTTTTCCCCTGCTGTGAAATGAACTGCCTTAAATAACTGATGAGGTGACAGCAAGCCTGTTAAAGAAAGTGTTTGCCCATTAAGTGAAGCTTAATTAAACAGAGCACAGGCTAATCGTTCTTCCATCTAATATGTGGCACATCCTGGTTAAAATCACCCAACTTGCAGGGCTTGGTCTGGGAGGCGTGTGATGACACCCTATCGGTACACTAGGAAAAAATACAAGCAGACTTTAAGAAATCACACGCCACTTTGCAGAGCAATGGATGAACTGGAGATCTGCATATGCAAGCAAAGTTAATCAAATATTAATATTTGTTTCCAGTCATTCTCTCTTTAGATTAACTGAGAACGATGAAGATATATTCACTTGTCCCCTAGATCAGACATTTGGAACTACCGATAAAAGGTTTAGCTGCAGTACTCTGAGGATCTAGTGACTAAAATTCTCTAAGAGTGCATCATCAATACATGGGGATCTCATGTGTTTTGTTCATCATCTTACCTCCAGTAGGTAGCAGGATATTGAGCACATGGGAAGCATTCAATGAATACTTGTTGAAGGAGTGTGTGAGACAAGACCTACACTGGACACATTTCAGGTCTAACATGGTAATCCTAGAAATGAGCTTGGATCGTATTATGGGTTGAATTGTGCCTCCCAAAAAGATGTTGAGGTCCTAACTCCCAGTATCTGTGAAGGTGACCTTATTTGGAAATAGGGTCTTTGCAGATCATCAAGTTAAGATGAAGTCTTCAAGGTAGACTTTAATCCAATATGGCTGTTGTCCTTTTTAAAAGGGTACATTTGGACACAGGGGAGACACCATCTATAAGCCAAGGAAATCAGGAGGTAGGAGGAAGGCTTGGCACAGATTCTCCCTCACAGCCCTTAGAAGAAGCCAACTCTGCCAGGACCTTGGTTTCAGACTTCTGGCCTGAAACTGAGACAATAAATTTCCATTGTTTAAGCCACACAGTTTGTGGTACTTTGTTACCATGGCAGCCCCAGGACACTAACACAGATGGGGAAGGGCTGAGCGCAGCCTGAACTAGATGGTTGAACAGACCATTGTGATTTATCAGTTCATCCCTGTCCCTCTCCCCCCGGGACATTTGCCCTGCGAGATGGTGGGTACTGCTGCAGCCAAGAGCACTGTGTTCAAAGCCATCCTCCACTCTTCCTCATCACGTGGCCTCATCTGAAAAACGGGGTACAGCACACACAGTGTAGCACATTTCTCCTTGGCTTGTTGTGAGGATTAAAGGAGATAATTCTTGTGACATGCTTGACACTGTGTGTGGCATTTAGTAGGTCCTCAATAAATACTACTGTCACTATTATCAGCATTAAAACATCAGCCCCTAGAACTTAATGGCAGTGAGGTCAACTTTACATTTCTCTGGTTTGTCATGGAAGCAGGGTGGCATGGTTGTATCCGGACGGTCCAACTGGAGTTGGCTGGTGACCCAGGGGCCTGGGAGTCCAGGTAAGTTCTCACCATTGGAAGGACATGGCCAGGAATTCAGGCTGTTCAAAGATAGTCTTTAACAGGTAGTCTTCTACTCCGTTCCACCTTCCACCCCACTGCTCACACACATAGATGTAACAAGAGGCAGCGTTGGAATCTGCAAAGACATGGCCCTGCTGGAACTGACCTTGGAGACCTGAAGGTCAGCAGGGCAAGCGAGGTGCTGGGAGGTGGACTGCTGAGCTGGGCTGGCAGTGACCTCAGGGAGGCTGCTGGGAGCCCAGCTGATGGCGTGGGCTCTAACCTTGATTAGTGTTTCAGTGAGGGGCCTAAGGGCAAGAGAGAACACCTGTCAATCAGAGAGGCAAGGGGGCTGCAATTAGGAGGTGTCCAGGTCCCCCGCACCAGGCAGTGTGTCCAGGGCTTTGTGATCATTATCTTGTTTACTCTCCACAACAACTCAGTGAGGCAGGTATTACCATCTTTATTTTACAAATGAGGGAAGTGAGGTTCAGAAGACCTCGGTCACCCAGGGCAGTCACAAGCACATCAGCAGCTGGTACTCAAACCCAGTGGAACCACAGAGCCGTCACAGCTGACCATTATGTGCCACTGCCTGCTGGCATTGGCTGCACTGTCCCTGCTTCAAAGCCACTCTCAGTGGGTGGTTCCTAATATTTAAATCAGATAGAAGACTGTATTATCAAACCCATCTGCTGACAGTTTATAGCTACATACTTAAAAAAGGCATAAATGCTTTTTGAATACCAGTAGTATGTGTCCTTAATTTTCTGCATTGTTTATGAAATGTCTGGAGTGGAGCAATCACAATAATAATTCATACTTTATAGCACTTTGTAATTTACAAAGGGCCTTCACAAACATAAGCTCATTTTACACATCAGCCGACCAAGGTAAGGGTTATTATCATCCTCATTTTGTTGATGGAGGAGGAAGGAATAAGTCATCCTCTTTAACATTCAGAGGTACTAGGGAAGATGAAGGCTGCTATCTGAGAGCACAGCTTAGGCTGAAAATTCTACCCCAAGAAAGGAAAGAAGTTCTCTGAGGGTGAACATGGTTTCCATTTGGGAGTGGACAGCTCCAAAATCAGCCCCAATTCGGCCTTCAAGTGGATGCTGTGCATCCAGAAGGACACAGCTGACTAACAGTAGCCTATGATGAGGGTGGCTCACAATTACTTGGTGCTTAGTCCATGCTAAATACTGTGCTGAGCACTCTACATGCTTTATTTTGTTAATCTTTACACAGCCCTATGGGTTTTTACTACTGTTATCCCCACTTTATCAATGAAGAATTTGAAGCTCTGAGAGGTTAAGTAACTGACCCAAGGTAACACAGCTAGTGTGACCCCTGACCATCTGATCTTAGAGATTTCACTTTTAGCAATCCAACTTTAAGACGGACTGCCCAATTAGTACAGCCTTTCTCATAGAGAAAAAAATTCTATGGTGTTTGGGTTTTGTTTTTTTTATTCCACCCCTAGATCCTCTTGACTTTCACTGTAGCTTGTACCACATCAGAAATGCGATGTGTGCTTGATTCAAGGTCTGGCTTCGTTCTGCTCGGGGCTTTTAGAGGCAGTGGACCCGACTGTACCTGTTTGTAAGAGGCCTGCCATGTTCCTCCTCCATAGGGACTGTGGTTTGCAATTAAAGAGATTGATTTTGTGCAAACACCTGAACTCATGAATCCAAATGTCCTGATGGAGAAGCTTCTGAGTCACAAAAAAATGCAGATCCATCTCATTAGAGCCACACATCACTGCCCACCACAACCACGTTAAGTGGCATGGTCCCACGTTCTGTACCCATCTTGTCTCTGCATAGATTTGATGAGCTTCCAATATTGTCCCAGGATAGTGCTCATGCCATTTCTAAAATGATTCAAAACACAGACCCCAAAATAGTTCCAGAGACGCCATCGGTGAAGATGGTGCCGTGTAGTGTCTGGTTCCCAAAGGGAGGTTAACGCTGAAGGTAAGAGGGACCGCTGGGATGCTTAAGTCTCAATCTGTTTGCGAACATCCACCACTCAACTCTCTGCCAAAATAACTCAGAAAACAGGGATTTGAGATGGGACACAGAAGGCTGAAAAGAAGGCAGGGCAGACAGAGATGTTTTCTGCAAGGACTTTGGGTGAAAGAAAAAATGCTGAAACAAAATATACTGTGACCTTGGGTTTCTGTCCATTAACGAGAGGGTGGAGACATTCAAGGGGCTAACCGAGCGGCCTCTATGTGTACCCCGACGTGGAGAGAAAACTGGATAGCTCAGGCGGAGGCAGGGCCTGCTGTTAGAGCTAAGAAGCTCCGTTTTGGATTTGAAGTATTAATTCAATTTCCCTCTTCTTGTGCCACTTACTAGCTGTGAGGCATCAGGCGAATTATTCAATCTTTCTTCGGCTCTGTTTTCTCATTTGAAAACTCGAGAGAAAATGCCCCCTGCACAGGGCAAAGGGGTGGGAATTAAATGATGTGAAGACAGCATCCCGTATATCTGCCACATAGTAGGCCTCTTCCCCTTTCTGCTTTTTTCCTCTTGGATCCTTGATCCGTGAACAAGGTATCTTCTAAATAGAAGAATTCGGCCCCTGCCTTAAGCTTGAAGCCTTAGCTCAAATTGTCACTTGTCTGCAGATCCACTCATTACAGAAAGTACCCAGGGCAGGCTCCTGTATATGTCATCCCACAGCCTAGCCTGAGCCGGAAACACCCACAGTCGGGAACCCTTATGAAGGCTCGTGGATGGCTGGACAGGGTGATAGTTGTTTCCACTGTTGTTATTCTGCAATGGGCTGTTTTCCCTGAGAAGCCAGTAAACATACCTTACCACTAACTTGCACATTTTTTGATTCACCTGTGATCAATGATTGTGGTCCATAGATTCTCAGCAGACCTATGAACCCCAGAGTCAGGCCCCTCCCTGTTTCCTCAGTTTACAAATGTGAAAGCTGAGGCTCAGAAAAGAGGCAAAAGCTGGCCAAGGTAACACTACTGGAGGGGGCATCATTCAGACAAAACTCTCTGTGCAGACCAGCTTCCTTCCAGGGCTAAGATGAGTGGAAACTTCCAGCTACTTCCAAACAGGAACGCTATTCCTGCCAGTGTGCAGAGCTGTGGGAATTACAACTGTGGTCATTCCTGGCTATCTCCCAGAGGTATGCAAGAAAACATCATTATCAGTAATTCTAAGGGAGAGAATAAACATTTATTGAGTCATTACTATTTGCTGGGAACTGTGCTAGGTATTTTACACACATTGTCTCATTTGATCCTTGCAACCGTCCTATGAGTAAGAATAATGCCCCTTCCCAAAGACGTCTGCATACAAATTCCAGGAACCTGTGAATGTGTTAATGTGTGTGGCAAAGAAGAATTTGCAGATGTGGTTAAATTAAGGGTCTTGAAATGGGCAGATGATCCTGGATTATCTAGGTGGGCTCAATGAAATCACAAGGGTCATTATAATGGGAGATAGGAGGGACAGAAATAGAGAGAGAAGATATGATGAGAGAAGCTGAGGATGGAGTGATGAGCTTTGAAGATAGAGGAAAAGGCCATGAGCCAAGGAATGCAAGAAGCCCCTAGAATCTGAAAAAGACAAGAAAATGGATTCTCCCCTATGACATCCAGAAGGAACACAGCCCCGCCTACAATCTGATTTTAGCCCACGCACCCATTCTAGACTTCTGGTCTCCCAAACTAGACGATAATAAATTTGTATTGTTGTAAGCCACCAAATTTGTGGTAGCTGTTACAGTAACAATTGGAAACTAATATACCCATTTAACAGATGAGAAAGCTGAAGCTTCATGGGGTTAAATTGCTTGGCTGAAATCACATAGCTCACAAGGAAGCTGAAAGGATGCACACAGGGTGACTCCATAGCTCCTCCTCCTATGCGCAGGGCTACGTCGAGCTGGGGACGGGGGAGGACAACTACAATGTCACAGTTTAAAACATGCAAGTCCTTCCTCAACCCGGTGAGATAGTCAAGACAGTCACTGTTTCCCCCCCTCATTAAAAAATAGAAAACAAAGTCCCATGAGCTTGTGAGAGTAGTTCTGTTCAAAGCCACACAGTTAGACAGAGGCAGAACTGAAATTTCAACCCCAGTCAGCTGACCCTTTCCGTGACACCTCTCCTGGCCATGCACCGCGCTTCTTCTGTGTTCTGAGGGGCATTTTCATAGGCGCTGCCCTTCTGCAGAGAGGAGCACCCTGCACGTGGCAACCAGTCCGGGGGCCAGCAGAGCCGGGGGCTGGGGAGGCTGTGCCTGTTGCCACCTTCACAAGCTGACACCAGGCCAGCTCGAGAGGAAGCCGGCCCTCCAGCATAAATCTGCATGCACGTGTTATAAAGAGCTGGCTGTGACCTGGATTCCATCTATCACTGCCAACCTCTGTCTATACAGCCCCCCATTTGGAAACACCTGGATATTTGGAATTGTATAGATTCATGCATTGCCATCACCACTACCCCCCAGGTCCTGCTTAGGGAGCCCTTTCTATGTGACGGGCATTGGTCTAAGTGCATGAGAGGTAACACCTCCCTCGGTTGTCACAAAATCCCTATGGAGTAGACACTGACGATTAGGTGATTCTAATAATCTTCCCACTGGTGACCACATTTGACAAATAAGCAAAGAGAAGCACAGAACAGTCACTTTCCTAGGAACTGACAGGTAGAAACAAGACCAGACCCAAGTAGTCCCACCCCTGAGTTAGGCCGCAAGTCCAGAACCTTCAATGAGGGAAGAAAGCAAATACTCTGAAACAGGCTGGAATATACTTCGGGAAGCATTAATCTTTTTTTTTTTTACATTCTATTTTTTAACTCCTTGAAAGCTAACAACACTGTAATGAAATGGGGAAAGAGAATGCCTGCTGCTTGAGAAAGACTTCCGTTTCATAAATCTCAGTTCCTTTTTCCTCCGCAAAGATCTAATTTTATTTACGCTTCCTGAATGCCGCCCAGCAGCGGGGACTGCGGGATTTGGGCTCTGGCGGGAGATCGCAAACAGAGCTTCTGTTTAGATCTCACGGCTCAGGTTAATGCGTCGTGATTCCTCCACAGGCTGTTTCCCTGGATGCTGTTATTCCACTGTCTGCTGGGGAAGAAAATGTCCCCATGAAAATAAATTAAAGGCAGCAGTATTTACAAATCCTGAGTCAGATTTCCATCCTGTCCAACAGGATGAGAATTTGACCGATTATTTACACTAGTAAGCTGAGAATGACATCAAAAGCTCTCTTATTAACCACAGGGGAGATAATGATTTAAGTGGCTTTAATCTAGACATGTGCTTTACAATAGAAATGTGTATCTGCTCTTTCTACAGAGGAGAAAAGAAACAGCATTTACTTCTATATTTAACAGATGGGACACCTAATTCCAAGCCTGTTTCTAAATATCCGTGGATCCCACATCTCTACGGTTTCACTTAGAAATTCAGCTTGCACAGGGGAAATAGAATGCATATAAAAGTCCAGGGAGAGACAGAGCCCTAAGTAGAGGTGGAAACACCGTGAATGCCTGGAAAAGAGGATGCAGTGTTCCTTCTGCAACCTGGAAAAACAGACTTGGTCTCCTTTTGTTGGGTCTCCCTTTTCTCCTAAGATGCACCCACCTCTGCAGCTGCAGGCACCCCCATGCAGATAATTCTTCACAGAGATGAACAGATCAGAGAAAAAAAGGCCAGGACACTCTGCTGAGGCAAATCATCATTATCATTGCTGTCATTTGTATTATTGCTACATTCCAGGATCTGATTTTTGCCCCGGCCCCAGCAGGGTGGTGTGGGAAGCGTCTGAGCACTGAAGCCAGAAAGTCTAGAGATGAGGTCCCAGCCCCATTATTGACCAGCTCTGTGGTTTAATGGGCAATGCCGGAAGTGATCTGACTCTTATTTTCTCATCTGTAAAATGGGTATATGCTTCCATCCCATCAATGTCAGTCTGTCCCCCACCTTTTCTCTATTTGATCTAAGCCCAATTCTCTGAACATATAATAAAATTCACTATAATTGGCTGTGCTGAGTTTGAAGAGTACTTTAAAAAATAACAGCTTTGAGATATAGTCCACATATCATAAAGTCCACCCTTTTAAGGTGTACAATTCAGTGTTCTTTAGTATATCTGCAAAGTTGTGCATCATCGCCACTATCTAATTCCAGAACATTTTCATTGCTCCCCAAAAGCAAACTCACAGCCATTCGCAGCTACTATATTTAGAACATAGTTTACTCATCAACATCCTGCTGTTCTTCAAGGTCTAAGAAATCTTCTCTAAAGTCCACACTGAATTACTTCTGAACTTAGTGTCAGCACCAAAGTGTCAGGCATTTGATGTATACCCTTCTGGGGCTCCTAGATTGACAGCTGAAATCTCCTGGGCTTTCTAAATAGACGGCATGTTCCTGGAGCACAAAGGCCATGTTTCCTGCACTTTCTGTCCCCCAGCAGCTCAGCTCAGGGCTGAACACACAAGTAGGTGCTTGGTAAACACAGGGCTCCTGACTGGTTGGCCAATCGCCACTTCTTCCAAAGACCAGCACGGCTGCCATCCGTCTGTTTCTCTGAATGTGGAGGCCCCCACAAGCTGTCATGTCCCATGATTATTCTCCCCAAAGCATGTGTCATTAATTTTTCATCTTAATGAACTGTCTGGTCGAGTTTAGCAACAGGAGTCGTGATAGAAGCACAGTAAAAATGGCTTAGGCCCTGCTATTGTCAGAAACCATCTCCCTACAACACCGGCACCTAATTGAAATAAAATATCTCAATGGGTACAAACACCATTTGTCAAGAATGAAGTGGAGTACGTGCGATTTCAAAAATCCATACTAACAGGCTTTATGAACACAGATTATGGGAACGTTCCTCCCGTTGATACCTGCTCGAGGATTTAAGTGCATGGCTATCATTCTCTGTGTTGGCTTGAGTGAAACCACTTTGGGTACCAAGCTACATGTCAGCCCCAATTTTCCGGAGTATTACAGATGCACATTCTTTCCTGGCGGGAGATGGGTCGGGCAAGCCGGAGCAGGCCTGAAAGGCCCGTGTTAATGCACAGATGCACACGTGGGGAGGCCATTATGCAGCTGTTGGCGTCCCGAGGGTGGATACTCCGGGAAACGATGCCACTCAGATCTGAGTGATGGCCCAGGAGGAACTCAGAGAGAGTGAGAGAGAGAGAAAATGAGGAATAAAGAGAGAGATGTCCCAAGAGTCTGCTCAGCCCAGCAGCGTGTAGGATTCCACACTCCAGCCCTCTGCCTCACGCAGTTTTCTAAGGCAGCCCCCCACCATCGTATTCCTGTCGAGCCATAGCAGAAACATTCAAGAATTAGGTATTGGCTTAGTCATTCATTCATTTAGTCAGAAATATTTATTGAGCTACCATTAGTGTGGATGGCATTGCCCTTGACACTAAAGATATAGGGGTGGCAAGGCAGATCACACCTCTGAACCTTCGGGGGCTTAGAATCTCATGGGGGGAAATAGACAATAAAAAAGTAAACCATGCAAGGAAATAGACATGGAATTCACAAACTGTGATGACTGCCGTGAAGGATTAGACAGAATGGTTAAATGTCGTGAATAACTGCAGGGTGGGTGGCAGGTGTGGAGGCATAGTTAGGGTCTGAGTTTTATTCTGATTGATATGGGATGTCATTAAATAGTTTCCTAAGGACTATGGGCCACTGCAGGGAAGCCTCCATTTCACTCTCCAATCCCCTTCTCCATCTTGCTGCAGATGAAATCCAGACCTGCCTCCCCTCCATTTTATCTTTTTAATTCAACTTCTGATCCTGACTTTGATTCCCACTGGTCTTCTCATCTGCACCTTGGTCCTTCCCCTAGTACTCATTCTGGGCAACCATTCCAGCCTCTGTTCTTCCGTTCCGGCCTTGGCCCTCCTAGCCTAGACTTCACTCTGGGCCCTCTGATAAAGCCAAGCAAAAGGAACAGACGAGTCCCGTGATGGATGAGGAGAAGGCCATTCAGACACTGGCACCAACATCTTGGAAGCAGCATTTATTTTGCAAAGCAATCAGCAGGGCTCAATGGGAAACTGCTCTTGCTTTCCACCTAAGGCAGGAGCAGCCAGAATGCTCAGGAGAAGCACAATTTGAGTGCAGAAGCAGGATTAAAATCTGTCTTCAGAGTAGAAGTAATTTAAGTTCCATCAGGTCCTTTTCTGTCTTGTTCCCCACAGTATCTTGGTACCTAGCACAGTGCTTAGCATCCAATGAATACACAGTCAGTGAAAACAATGAAGGCACAAATGAATCTGGCGTATTCATGCACAGACACAAGAAGGCTTGTTGCAAAATATTCAGTGGAGTTTGTGTCAGGTTGGGTTCTCTTGGAAGCCTACGCTGAGATGGAATTTCACATGGTGATGTTTATTAGAGGGTGCTTTTGGGAACAACACCCAGCAGAGGGAAGGGAAGGGAAGCAGGAACAGATATAGGAAAAAGGTGTGGTGTGATGGAGCTCCACCAGCACCTCGGACCACCCTGTGTGGTCCCCTGGGCTAAGGATGATCCCAAGTAGAGCTGAGATGGCCAAAACCTTATTGATCAGTCATTGCATATGGGCTGACCCAGGAAGGAGCATGACCTTGGCTGAGGTGAATAGCTGCAACTGAGGCAAACCCTAAAGGGGCTGAGAGCTGAAGGTTCTCTGCAGAGGGCACTCCCATAGCTGGACCACCAGTCCTCCAGTGAAGTGGCAGCTGGGTAGTGTACAGCAGGGTTCAGTTGAGAAGCAAGTCTATGTACATTGGGACCTACTGTTTCTTACAGGTCTTGGTACTTCCAAAAAAAGTTAAAGGAAAATAAAGGAACCTCCGCCTTAATTTGGGTTGGTAGCTCTGTGGTTTGATAGAAAGAACATTGGCATTGGTCTTAGGGGAAAAAATAAAAGGACTGGAATCATGGCTCTGATATGTATTATGTGTGACCCTGGACAGGAGACAACTCTGTTTTCTAGACCTCTCTGAGCCTGTTTATTCTTCCATGAGATGAGACAGATAATGCCCAACTCAAGGGGTCCAAGTGCATAACGCACAAGGAAGCTCTGTGCAAACTTTAAAGGGCTGGTTAGATAGTGGGAAGGGAGGATGTTACCCCTTTTGAAAATGGACTTGGAAGAGTAAGCACTGGCTTATCAGGGAGTGCCTGCCAAAGCTCTCAGCAGCAGAAGGCTCAGGTGGATGGAGAAGGTGTCTCATTCCCACGAAGGCCTGTTCACCGAGCGTGCACATGTACCCCACACACTGTTACAGAAGACATGGCACTGAACATCCAAATTCCGTCCTCAAGCATCTTGCAGGCTTGTAGACAAATAAATGGCAATGAGGTCACAAAAGAATGACAATGCCAACTTCTCCATTAGGCACAGTGCCAGGAGCCCACAATACTTTTAGGGACTCATAGGAATTTTTGTTGTTGTTGTCATCACTTGTTTTTTTATTGAGATATAATTGACATATAACATTATATTAGTCTCAGGTGTACTGCATAATTATTTGATATTTGTATATATTGCAAAAAGATCAGTACAATAAGTCTAGTTAACATCCCTCACCACACATAGCTATAATTTTTTTTTTCTTGTGATGAGAACTTTTAAGATGTGCCCTTACAACTTTCAAATATACAATACGGTATTATTAACTATAGTCACCATGCTGTACATTACATATCCAGAACTTATCTATTTTATAACTAGAAGTTTGTACCTTTTGACCACCTTCAGCCATTTTGCCCACCCCCAAACCCCCACCTCTGGCAATCACCAATCTGCTCTCTGTATCGATGAGTTCCAGATTTTTTTAGATTCCACATATAAATGAGATCATATGGTATTTGTCTTTCTCTGTCTGACATTTCACTTTGTATAATGCCCTCAAGGTCCATCCATGTTGTCACAATGACAAGATTTCCTTCTTTTTTATGGCTGAATAATATTCCATTGTGTATATATACCACATTATCCTTATCCATTCATTCATTGATAGGCACTTAGGTTGCTTTCATGTTTTGGCAATTTTGAATGATGCTGCAATGAACATGGGGTCGCATACATATTTTTGAGTTAGTGTTTTCGTTTTCTTTAGAAATATAGCCAGAAGTGGAATTGCTGGATCATGCGGTAATTTTATTTTTAATTTTTTGAGGACCCTCCATACTGTTTTCCATAGTGCCTGCACTCATTTACATTCCCATCAATGGTGCACAAGGGTTCCTTTTTCTCCACATCTTCACACAGGAATGTTTTAATTTCTTTCAGTCAGAAGGAAAAGTCGCTTTTAGGGTAAAAGATTATATTCATCTTTATACCAAAGCAATCATAAAATATAATATTTATTATTTTTTTCATGGAAAAAGGAGCTCATGAAGGCACAGGTGCCCAGGGCCCATGGAAGGCATACTGAGACCCTCAAGGAACCAAGGCGCTAGGGGGAAGAGGTGACAACTCTATGTCATGGAGTCGAGGAACCCCACCTGGAGGAGAGGATCCTGCCCTGCATACCCAGACACATGGGGACAGGGAAGGAAAACTGGTGGAAGAGAATGGAAAGTGAAGCATCACAGTGTATTCACGGACTACTGGCAATATGATATGGATGCAGAGTAAATGGGAGGACGGGATGGGGCTTCAGGACACGAGAGGGAGTGGGGGCCAGATCATGTCAGTCTTAGAAGCCAGGCAGAGGATCCTGGAATTTATCCTGCAAGGGACCGCAAGCTTCTGAAGTGTGGGGTTTTAGACTGAAGCAACTTGATACCATTTGGAGTTGAGAGAAATCACACTGCAGCGTGATGGAGAAGGGCTGGGGAGGAGGGCGTGGAGCTGGACGCGCTCCCACAACCCTGAACTCCAGCCAGCCTGGCCAGTCCTGTGTGAGCTCAGCCATGGTGGGGTCCAGCTTAAACCCTTGACAAGAGTGAAACTACACAGCGACAAAGGCTTTTTCTGTCTTTGCCCAAAGCATGATGTAAATGGTTTAAAGGCAATCAATAACAATCCTCCTGGGTCCATTTTTCAAGTGGAAATTCTGAAGAGAAATTGGGAGTGTTGAGAGGTCCAAAATAGTACCTGTTATGGACAGAAATATGGTACTTCAGGAGACTTGCTAGACATTCATTTAGAGAGGTACCTTCTCACTAGCTCTTGCAAGTATGTTATATGGCCGAATTTTTTAAAAAGTTCATTTTCTTAGGAAAAAAAATAAATATAAGAACTGTTTCTATGGCAACCTAAAAGCATTTTGAATGGTGCTTAGAGTCTAAAATTCAGAGCCTCTTGGAAAGATGAACTCAGTGGCCCCTCCACAATTTTTCTAAAGCTTCCAAATGGAGGCATCTGCCAGGAGTCTGGCTGCACGCTTCTAGATCCTCAGCAGACACAATTAATTGGTGGCAGATTTTAGTATGGTTTGTTACCTTTCCTTCTCTGCTCTCTCAAACTGCCTTAAGCTCCAATCCCCCACAGGGCACAGGGTAATTGGAGTTAGGAGCCTCCGGAGGAAATGGTGATTCTGTGGCTTAGAAATCTCATGGTGAAGGAGGGCTGATGGGCAGTGGCCTGCTTTTGTCCTGAAACACCCTGGGAGCAGGTGAACCTTCCTGATGGGTCCAATTTAAGGAAACGAGTAGACTGAGAAGGGGGTCGGAGAAACCCCCTCACTGGCATACGAGCTCCAGAGGAATGGGAACTGCAAGGGTCTGATGAACAGGTCCACATGTGGATTTAGCACAGGGCAAGGGATCAATAAATATGTGTTTAATATATGAAAGAATGAATGGCAGAAAGCCGTTCCTTGGAGGTTCCACCCCACCACTCTCAGGATCAAGCTTTCTTCAGCCCAAAACATGTCTATATGTCTGTCACCCCTTAGATCTTGAGCGCCCAGCCTGCAAAGAACATGCGCAAGTCTTGGCACAAAGCATGCAAGAGTGCCACAGAGGTCTCAGGAATTATTTGATGAGTAAATGAATGAATGAGTGCCGGAAAACAATCCTCCTAGACCCAGAGCACTCTGCGAAACCATATCACACTGTCTTCTTGGGTTACTTCCTGCCTGTCACAGTGTTCAAAGCCCCTTCTCACACTGAGTACAAACTACCCCTTGCCATGTAATGCACAGAGGAAGTGCACAGATAACTTGAGCATTACTCCGGTGCTTTGATCTTTAAAAGGAGGGAATCCTACACCAGGCTTTGAGGTGCCATGTTAACTTTGACAAACAGAACAGAAGAGGCACACTATCTAAATGGCCGGTTGTCAGAAGTGAAGTAATTAGATTTCAACTGGACTGTCTGTTCCCACCCTGGGCCACTGAGCCCAGAAGGCAGGGAGCATGCTCACCTGCTGGTAACACCCACCTCTTGCTGAGTGAGCACTTGACAAGACAGGGAAAAACCTGGAGGGTATCAAGTGGCCCAAAGAGGGGCTTCTCCAGCCATCTCCATCCTGGGGGTGGATTTGCTGCTTATGGCATCTCAGGGAACCTGACGCTGAGAGGAACATGTTTTCAGTTTCAAGTCCTTTTGGTCATCTTATAAATACATGCGGGGAAAGGGAAGCTCACCCAGGTCTCTGAGAAACTGACCTCCCAGCTGTACCTTATTTAGGGATTAAATCCATACAATCGTTGCACAGAACATGGCAAAATGATAAAAACACACAAAAAATTAGTGACTCTAGATGAAGAGTTCGTAAGAATTCATGGTATTATTTTTTCAATTTTCTGTAGGTTTGAAAAGTTTACAAATTTTTTTAAAAGTTTAAAATCAAAGGAGAGCAAGCAAAACAAACCAGGGGGAAAAGTTTCCTGTTTAAAATCAGGTGGAGAACAGTGTACATAAAAGTCTTTATACTTGGATACCATCACGTAAACAAATGTGGAGGAAGCAACTCTATGGATACGTGTGTTTATAACTACCTAGAAAATCTCTGGACAGTCACACAGAAAACCAAAAACAGTAGTTGCCTTCAGGGAAGGAAATTCGTGGACTAGATGATAGAGATTGAAGGAGACTTAATTCTCTGTAGACCTTTCTTTCATCTTTTGAATTTCAAACCATCTTCATTTATTAAACAGTTTTATCTATTTAAAGACAATAAAAATGAAAACAAACCACGTAGTCATGACAGACTTTGACTCAAGAACTTCTGTACTGTTCTCTTTGCCTGAACAATCCCTCCTGATCTTCTGGAAAATCCTTACTCATGCTTCACATCTAAACCCAAAGGTCACCTCCTCACTGAAGCATCCCTGATTTCCTCTACCAGAATCAGCCCTTCTGTGCTTGTACAGACCCCTGGAGCTGTCTAGAAGAAACTTTGTGCTGTGCTTGTCTGACAGCCTGGCTCTGTCACAAGAAGGGGACTCTTTGAAGACATGACTTTAGTTTTATTGTTGTATCTCAGATGCATGTGCATTGGTTCATCGTTGCATCTCCAGAACCCAGTCCAAGAAAATAGGAAAGTTCTCAAGAGATGGCCGATGAGGGAACATAGCCAGGGTTCTTTTTTCCTCTCCCCATGTGTTTTCTTGTGCTGAGTGAATATACATTCAGCTGCATCTGCTGTATTAGCCAGAAGCCACTGGGTCTCCTTTATAACTTAAGTGGAGATTTAGGACATGGCATATCAGAACTGTAATGTAGTTGCCGCCCAACTTGGTTAAGACTGGAAGGCAAGATACAAAAGAATCGGAAGAGATAGTGTTTAGGAATGGAGACCCTGGCTCTACCCATTGTTAATCACGCAGCCCTTGGCAAGTTTATTAACCTCTCTGAACCTCAGTGTCCCCATCTATAAAAGAATCATATCGACGACCCATACCAGTCAAAGTTCTGGTGACGTCAAACAAGATCCTGAACATAAAGTCTGTAGCACACTACCTGGTGCTCGATAAATATCAGCGCTCATTATTATTATCCAGAGGGTCGCTGCATTTTGTCCATTGTTAGTTAAATAAAGCAAGATCAAGGAATCACAATTTTGGTCAAAGTTTTTCCTCTAGTATTGATGCAGGCAAAGCTGGGACATTCACGTTGCCTGACACAGGAGAGCTTCCTGTAATTCTCAGCTGACTGCCGTAGTGACAGTCACATCGAGCACACTGAAGATCTGCAAGGTGGTCAGCAAGTGTCTGTTTATGATTCTAGTGACATCAGCTTCAGACAGATCCTTGGCCTCTTTCTCTATAGTGGCCTCCATCCCGAAATAGGAAATGTGCATTCACAGACAGACCCAGCAGGCTCGGGGTGTCAGGAGGCAGGCTGCCAACATTTCAGACTGTCAGGGACGATGCAGAGCCTGGTGGATACTCCAGTGCAGGTGAGCTGCCCCCTCAAGCAGCTTTTGGGGATTGATTTTCAGGCAAATGAAAGACAACTGGGTGACCTGTGACCAGCAACTCCTGCTGATGATCATTCAGGAGGGTCTCAGTGTGTGCATGCTTTTCATGCGCATCAGGACAAATAGTTTTCACTTCAAGACATTCAGATCTGTGCCCCAGTGCCTTCCTAAAAGCCCAGCGAGGGAGCAGGACTGAGAAGCCCGATCCTGTAGCTACTCAGGTAATTCCTCCCCTGCTCTGAGGAGGTACTGAAGACAGGTGTGCCGGGAATGGAAGCCCACGTGGATTTCCCTGGAAATCCATCAGAGAGCTGACCCTGTGAGCCCAAACCACTTCACCACCATTGTTGAAAGTCTTTCTCTCTCTCTGTCTCCCCCACCACCTCTTTTTCCTTCCCACTTGGATTTTGAGTGCTTTAGACAGAGCTACTTGACTGTAAACTCCTTGAAGAAAGGGAAAGTGCCCTTTCATCTCTGCCCGTGTGCATGGCACGCCATAGGTACCTGTTCAAGAAACACTGGCATCGTGGACTGATTGGGGATGAAGCATCTCAGTTTTGAGCCCAAGCTGTTGGTTAGTTTTGTTTCGTTCTTCCAAAACATTATAGTATGATCATGAGTAAGTCCTTTCTTCCCTTCAGGCAAAAAACCCTCCTCTCTCTAAAACAAGAAGCTTATCCTGAAAGATGAAAGGACCATTCCATCTGTACCACGCTGTGGTTTTTTTACGGGTGCTACAACATTGGAATAGTTTACCTTCCTCTCCTTGAAATAAAAGCTACGCAGAACTCTTCAAAATAGGCTGTTCTGAATTCCTCAGTGGAAAAAAAATCTAACAGATCTCCTAGAAGAGAAATTAAATTCAAGTACTTTCTATTTATGTTCTGACTCTGTTTCACTGATACCTCAATCTAATTGTCCCTATTATCTAGAAAAATAGGAAATCTCAATCGCATGTCCTATTGAAGAATTCAAAGGACGGGTGAAATGAAGAGACCCATTTGACTTGGCAGAAATGAGCTGATCATCATTCACAGACATTTCCATAGGAGGGATGCGTTTGGTCTGCTGAGCCAGGCTGCAGAGCAAATGAGTGCAAAATATGCTAATGAGCGAGGAGTGGGTCACACAATTTCCAACTCGTATTGGTGCATTTGCAGCGAAGTGCAGCTCTGCTCTGACTAAGAGGGTTTTCATTCAGTGGTTTATTCCCATAACAAACATCGAGCAGAGCATGGGAGAAAGAGCTAGGCACGCCCCCCCCCAAGTGAAATTTTGTCCCTAAACAGACCAACATTAAAATATGAGTGTAAAACACCAAAGATTTATGAGTCCCAGTCACAGGGGATGACGATTTAGGTAACAGTAGCTTGTGTAGGCTGCAGAAAAAGCCTCCAGCCTTACGTGGAGGAAATGTTATTTTGTCCTTAATGTAGCAGATTCATTCAAGAGAGAGGGCTAACATCAGATTTCCCAAGGATAAAAAGTATGGCAACATGGCCAGAGGCAAGTTACTTGTCTTCTCTAACACTCAGTTTTCTCATTTAGAAAATCTTGGATATTAACAGTGCGCATTACGTTAGGCTGTGCATGGATTAAGGGAAGTGATCCATTTAAAGACCTTATGTGCCTGATGCATAGGAAGCGCTTAATACCTGTTAGCTGCCATTATCGTGACTTTTCTCTCTGGCAAATTTGCCTGCCTTCCTCATCTTCTATTCAAAATCTACTTAAAGTCTCTATTCATATGTTTGATAAATATTTATTGAGAGCCTACTTTGGCCTAGATACAATGCTTGCCACTGGCAGCATGGTGGTCCCAAAATAAGTGCTTGTAAGTGGCCTCAAGGACCTCCAGGTCTAGCTGGGAAGACTGAAAATTAAATAAATAATTACAACCCAATGTGGAAATCGCAGTAAATGGTATAATCTCTGACTACTAAAAGTGTGGTCTAGGAGATACCCATAGCTCAGTCTTAGGGGATCAGAAAGAACTCCTTAGAGATAATAAGGTCCAAGATAAGATATAAAATGAGTAAAAGTTAGCTTGTGAGGAGAGAGAGATTATGGGGCTTTGGGGAAATGATGGTTGTGCCATATGGTAGATCCTAGAGCGGATGTGTATAGTGAGAGCTGGATATGGAGAGAGAGTGGCTGAGAGATGAGTCTGGACAATAAAACAGTGGCCCCATGATTGAAGGGTCCTAGAAGCTTTTAAGGAGTTCATATCTCTATCACTGAAAGGGACTAAGCAGGAAAGTAATGTAATATCTGGACTTAGGCACATTGTCAGGATATGTACGGAAGATGGATCATGCTGGAGCTGACAAGGGAGAAGTAACCCTGGAGGCAAAAAGACCTGTTAGGTGGCAATTGTAGAAATCTAGGAAAAAGAGGATTTGGCTTGCGTTTGGATGGTGGCAGTGGGAATAGAGGGAAATAAAAATATTTCAGAAATAATCCGAGAGTAGAATCAATAGGAATCAATATGAATAAACCCTGTTGGAGGTAAGAGATTAAGAGGCACAGGGGATTCCTCCCATGTTTCTGGTCTGGGTGAATTTTGATGCTACACTGAAATGTGGCACACAGGACAAAGTGAAAGTTTGGAGAAGAAAATCATGACTTGTATTTCGAGTCTGCATTTAAGGCACCTGCTGGCCATCCAGGTGGAGATGAGCCATAGGCATATGGATAGGTAGGTCTAGAACCCTAAACTGTGGAAAGTCATGCTGGTAGAATTAATTCTTAAACTTCTATCTGGGTATTTGGATGTCCTATAAAAATAGCTCCAGATATGGAGGAGGTAAATGGATTCATAGAATCCTAAAACTTAAGAACGTTAGAGATGTTCCAACCACCCTTGTAGCCCAGAGAAAAGCTCATTAACTTAAGGGAACACAGACAGTGAATGGCAGAGCTGGACCTGGGAGTTGAAATCAGCCTCCTGGCTTATGATCTAGTACTCTGTCTTTTGAGGTCTAAAAGGTTCAGCCTTCTAGCAATCTCTTTTCCTTGAGGGATGTAAGCCATCTTGTTCATATTTAAAGAAATCTTTTCAAAAGAAGAAAAGGGGAAAAAAGCAACACGGCAGTCATCGTTGTCACTCTGTCCAGCTGAGTCCTTGCTAAAGAATTCTAATCCCCTTTAGTTCCTTCATTCACCTCTGGATCTTCTATAGTCAGAAAAACTATCATCCCTGTATGGGCAGGTAATAGGTATTCAGTAAAGAGAACCCAGTCACAACAATGAATAATCACATTCCCCAAAGCCCAAGAAAGTAGGCCTTTCCCTCCCTCTCAGATTCTACTGTGGATTTGGTGAAGGTCCCAATCAAGGCAGGTTTGAGGGATGGACGTGGTAGTGTAATTTCCATCTCCACACATATGGTAACATGTGAATCATTCAGTAACGTCGGTCCATCTTACCTTCTTCACCCATTGGATACTTGCTGCCAATTCCTATAACCCACTCCACCCATCTGATTGGTCACTCAACAAATGGCAACAGGAATGAGCGTCACAGGGCCACGGAGCCAAAAATACAGTGATTTCTGCAAAAAAAGAAAAGGGATCATTAGTAACCTAGAGGTGACATGAATCAATAAAGTGATACACTACCAGACACTGGGGACACACGGTGGCAGAAGACAGACTTTTATCTTAGAAGATAACAGTCCAGGTGTGGAGAGACAGATGTAAACAAATTATAATTGTGTGCAAAGCAGGAAAAGCTTGTCGTGGATTTAGAGGCACCACAGGATGGTGTGATTAACCATATGTGCATCTGGTACTTTGATGACAAAGATAAAAGCAGTCTTATATCCACCTCCTTATAATATGCTATGTACTTTGCACGTACGTGTTCTACCACCAACAACAAACCTGTAGGGAGGATATGAAGTCTCAGAGCCGGGTTCTGAGAGAACCCACATTTTCTCAGAGTCCAAAGCAAGCACCTTCCCTCCTAAAGTGAGAAGCACTGTTCTGGTGCTGTCAAACCCTTGTGGGATGACAGGCTCAAGGGCGAAGAGTGACAGCGGTGGCGGTGGTGAGAGCAGACGTCATCCCCACGCCAGCAGAGCAGAGCACTGGGCTGATGGAGCTGGAACTCTTTACCAAGACGACATTCTTCTCTGCCCCC
Source organism: Tapirus indicus (assembly GCA_031878705.1). Taxonomy (NCBI): domain Eukaryota; kingdom Metazoa; phylum Chordata; class Mammalia; order Perissodactyla; family Tapiridae; genus Tapirus; species Tapirus indicus. The sequence continues at coordinate 20,725,296 of CM062927.1, read as the reverse complement.
CTCCTGCACTACACCACACTCTGGAGTCACTGTGCGGGGGCTGTGTTCTGTCTGGATTCTGGTCTGATTCATCTTCATATCTCCCAAAGTGTCTAACACATTCCCTAGCCCAGAGCAGCTGTTCAATGTATATTTGTTGAATGAATGGAGAGAGGGATATGGAGTGTCTGAACAGCTGTCGTCTTTAAAAACTGAGGCACTGAACCAAGGAAGGTGTTGCTGGCATCACTTCTCTAACAGAACAGCATAAAGAATTTCTTGAATGTCCATCTCTAGAGCTTCTACCTTCTAGGATCAACTCAGCCTGCAGGAAAGGCTTAAACAGCTTCTAACTTTGACTTTATTTATTATACTTCATTTTTTTTTTCAAATCCACTTTTCCTTGCCTCATCTTGGTTCCATCTAACAGCTCCTCACACACAATGCCTTCTCCAAAACAACGATACCAGAGACAAACAAAAATGCTTCTTGGTAAAGGGCTGAAGCTGAATTGTAAATCAACTGAAATCTGTTCAGAGCACCTTGATTTGGTGACTGTAGCAAGAACAATAAAACTGTCTTCCTGTGTGCTAGTCCCAGGATCTCAAGGACAGAATAGCACTGGGATTATTTCCAGATGCACACAGAGTCATAGAGAAAAAGCCACATGGGGCAGTTCATACAATATATAACTGGTGAGGAAGGACCTTAATTTGCAACCATGTTACATGTTGTAGCCAGTCACCAAAATGCGCTCCCCCCCCACCATGGACCATACCCTCGGATATTTATGTCCCTGTGTAGTCCCCTTCCATGTGAATCTGAGCTGTCACTGAGTAACCAATGAAGCACAGCAAAAGTGACACTATATGATTTCAGAACCTGAGTCATAAGAAACTTGTAGCCTCTCGTGTTCTTGGAAACCTTGCTCTGGGAGAAGCCAGCTGCCATGTCAGAAGTCTGAATACTCTAGATCTCCATGCTGTGAGCTAGCCATGTAGAGCTCCAGCTAGCCATGTAGAGAAGCTGCACGGACAGCAAGAGAGATGCCTAGCCATCTCTAGCAGTTCCATACATCCAAGCAGAGGTGCCAAATGGTGGGTGAAGATGCCATCTTGGACATAACATCTGACCCAGTCAAATCTTCATGTGACTCCAGCCATCTGACTACACAGCATGAAAGACCCCAAGTAAAAACCACCCGGATGAGTTCGCCCAACTCAACTATAAGAGGCAATAATAAGCCACTAAATTTTGGGGTGGTATGTTACTCAGCAACAGATAACTAGAACACCATAAACAGAGATGGAACAGACATTCGTCACAGCCCTCACCAATGTACTCTCTTTAAATACATATAACCCCTCTGGGTAACGTGAGCCCATCTGGGTGTCTCACCCCACCATCAAAGGGGTAAGACTCCTGCCTGAGGCGCACAGCCAGTAACACCCAAGGTGAGACCAGACTCCAGCAGTGCACACTTCATAGCTTGTGCTTCTCCTGTTTCCCTTCTCCAGTCAGTTAATAACACAGCTGTGTCTGTGGCCGGCGTGTTTTTAAAAGCTTACTTCTCAAATCTATAAAAACTCATTGAATTCCCACTTCATGTTGAATTCTTTATCTCCCTGAAAAATATCTCCTATAAAACTCCTTTCGCCAAAAGGCTGCACAGACAATTAAGAGCTTTGGAAGGAAAGCAAAAATAGATGGGCGAATTGTCTGTGAAGCCTGGTCACTGCAAACATGTGAGAAAGGGGCTGTGGGTTCTGTGGGAAATGTTGGTATACAACTACACCACATTTCTTAGAAAAGAAAAAAGGAACATCTGACATCAAAGTTGTTTTTGTGCTTTTAGCAGAGTTGACGGGAAAAAGTTCATTGGGTGGGTACACTGCAGATCTTCGCTCTCCGCATTGGCGTTCCTGGTCGGAATGTTCATTTTCCCTCCTCTCTCCCACATCTCATAACTCTAGATTTAGAATCATGAGTTCCTTTCTGAGCCAGGAAAATACAACCCAGCATTGCTGCATCTACCTCTACCTACTTTCAGGGCATCTCCCCTTCATTTCCCAAGGCCTGCGTGCCATCACGGGCCCTCTCTCAGCCCTTTCCATCGCCGAGCACGGCTACCCACAGTACTGAGCCTCTTAGAGGTACAGACACTAAATCCCATATATTATTTCAGAGATTGAGAAATCAGGAAAAAGAACACCATGAAGCCAAGGGTGTAAAGTGAGATGGAGAAAATACTAGTCGAGCAGGTGAAAATCAAGAAGACTCAGGGAAGGATGTGGGGTGATTGTGGCAGATTCTTTTCACTGAGCTCTGATTGTATAGAAGACCCGGTACAAACAGGGCCATATCTTTCTTTCTGACCCAGGAGTCCAGGCTGTCGCTCTTCTCTTAGGATCTCTGCTCTAAATCAAATACCTTGGTTTATAGATCTCCGTGTATGGGTCCTCTTCCAGAATGTGGGCTCAGCCAGCCCAGGCGTGTGCAAGGATCATTGTCAACAGCACAACAACATATAGTGCTGGGGGTAAGGGTTGAAAGTCTATGTGAATTAGATTAAACTAGTCCCACCTCACCTACTCCATCAAAGGACGCTTCAGGACCCCCAGGCCATTTACCGTGTGTGCAATGCTGGGACAGGTAGAACACAAGGTGTTGGGTTAGAAGGGAAAGAGGTGTCATCGAGGGGAGGAGGGTAGCCCCAGGAGACGTGACAGCTCTACTCTACAGACAAAGAAACCGAGGCTAAGTGGTAAATGCCCAAGTTCATAGAGCAAGGAAGCAGCAGAGTTAGACTGGTTACGAACAAGTCCACTCCTTTCCTACCAGCTTTAGGAGCCCACGACAGCTCACTTCCCAGGGAAAGTCACGCCTATTCCTCTGGTACGTGACCACAGACAATTTCTACTTTTTGGTATAACAACCCAACAGTAAATTTGAGATATTTTGGTACAGAGCTGACTAAAACAAACTATGATTAAACATATTCCTATTAAATAAACTAATGAAATATCAAGTTTTTCAAACTTTTATTGGGCAAAGAAGCCATACACTTTTCTGACAGTCTAGAAAGTGGTTGCTTTGCTGACATGTTTTTCTTTCTCTGCAGGCAGGAGAAGGAACAGCACATATGCCGCAGACCCTGGGGCGCCCTGCGGATGGGGGCTTCTTCCTTTTGTGAGTGTCATATGTTCCTGACATTGTTGAACGGATCAATAAACCCAATTATTAATCACCATTGGGTGTTTATCTTTCCTGTTATCGCCAAAGTTCCAAAACCATATGGTGAAGCATATTTTGTAAGATAGGTTTATAGATTACAAATTTTTCTAAAAATGGGGGCAGCAGTAAGCTATTGAAAGTGAGGGAATAAGAGTTAAAATCCAGGCTTTGCCTCTTCCACGCTAGTTTGACTTTGGGCAAGCAAGAACTTTCTGAGCCTCCGTTTCCTCACGATAAAATGGGGATAAGAATAACTACTCTGTGGGATTGTTGTGAAGAATAGGGATGATAAATGCACTACCTCACCCAGAGTGAGCACTCCATAATCAGTAGCTGTGATTATGAAAAGATATCGATGGTCCTTTTTCAATTGTACCTGACTACAAAATTAGTTTTACCTTACCTTTTACTGTATATTTGCTATTCGCAAAGCCCTATGGTAGACATATAAGCATTTATATAGAACTAATATTCATATATTTGCATATATTAACATACAACCATACAACACATAATTAATATTAATCTATAAGCATTTTCCACACCATTCTTTTTTCAGATGAGGAAACTGAGTCTCAAAGAAGCTCAGGTATCCTTCCAAGTTCACTGGCTCAGTCTAGACCTCCTCTCCGGATGGGACGTTAGAGCTGCCAGCTGCCCAAAGTTTTTCTCCAAGGCTGGTGACTCACTGCCTGTGCAGGGTGATGCCCCCTGTTTGACTGTAATTACAAGAAAACATCCATAAAGAGTTCCTGGGCTCCAAATGGATTTGACACAGTGGCCCTTTAAATCAAACTCAATACGATTATCTTTACTTCTCTTGAGCAGTTTTTCTAAGTAAGCCATGCCTTTAGAGGCACCTAATGCAAACTGACAACCTTTGCGGTTTTCCAAAGCGGGGACGGACGGGCGTAGAGAGAGCCCATTGTCACCATGGTAATTACCGCACAATACCTGATGGCCAATGGACAGTCAGGAGGCTCAGGCAGCGGCTGAATCCGGCATTGTCCAGGCCCGATAAAAAGATTAGAAGCCCTGAAAAGCCGGGGAGCGGGATCTCACAGCTCTTTCGCTGGGCCCTGAAAGGCCCATTGTGCTGCCACCATAAATTCTGGGTTCCCTGGGCACTTGACAACTGAAGCCGGGGACAATAGAATTCTTGTGTCCAACAAAACGCTCCTTGTCCAAAGCCAGTCTTATCAGCCGCATTTACAAATGTCTTTCGTTGTACCCAAATAATTCCCTATTAGAAGGGCTATTGGGAGCAGAACTAAATAAATATTCACAGCCTTTGTAATATCTTTGGGAAATGAATAAACAAACAGTCATCTAGCATATGAGCAAACCTCCTGCTCCTCTACATTTTATCCCTATTTCTTGCTCAAAAGATGTAGTTTCAATTTCTCCCTTTACCATATCAACAATTGCAATACTGGAAGCTCCAGTTGTATGTGCCACCTACGACCCACCCGCAATCTATAGTGCCTTGGTGCTTCTACGTGCATTTTTCTTTTAATTAATCTTGCAGACAACACTGGGAGGGGCTTGTTTTATTCTATTCCTACCTCCTAAAAGAGAAGGGAATTAAACCTCAGAGAAGTTAAATAACTAGCCGAAGATAACAAAGCTAATTATCAGCAGAATGGGAATTCAAATCTAGATTTCCCTTGCGCCAGAGGCTCTGCCTTCCCACTTTGCCAAGATGTCTCTACTGAATAAAAAAGGAATAAAAAGTCAGAATAAGGGGAAAAGCTACACACATCCACAATAAAAGTCACACTTATACATTGAGTCTATTTATATTGTTACAGAGTCTGAGAACACTTAGAATAGAAAGCAAATAAAAAGCCTTTCTCCAAGAGAGTGTATTTTATTTTTACCCTAAAATGCCAGCAATTTTATTTTATTTTTTTTTTGGTGAGGAAGATTGGCCCTGAGCTAACATTTGTGCCAATCTTTCCCTATTTTGTATGTAGGACGCCACCACAGTGTGGCTTGATAAGCAGTGTGTAGATCCACGCGCGGGATCCGAACCTGTGAACCCTGGGCTGCCAAAGCAGAGTGTGCGAACTTCACTAGGCCACCAGGCCAGCCCTGCAATTTTACTTTCTAACTTTTTTTTGGCAGGGGCGGGGGAGAGTGGGAAGGTGCCAAGCAAATAAAAATGAATATAACCCAGCTTCAGGAAAATTTCAGGGATGTCCATTTGGTCAATTCGTCAAGTTTTAGAAACAATTACTGGGGTAAACAAAGCAAGCAGGGGTGCACACAATCGCATAGGTTCCAGAACCATATTCTCCTCTTCTTCTGTGGTTTATTTTACTTTGCTTTATTTGTCTTCTTGCTGTGAATGAAAAAATATCTTAACATTTGCCATTAATGCACATGGCAAAACAGAAACTCTCCTCTTGATAGCAGCCCCCTGCTAGAAGGATGGTAATCTTTACATCAAAAAATCTGATAATAGTTCAACCCTAAATGGTTCCCTATCATGTCAGGAGATGTCTACAGTGGTTAACACACCATGTGCATCTCTCCGCCATCTGCCTCCAGCCTCACCTCTTGCCCAGGTAAGACCTGCTGTTCTCTGAGCCAGGCAGCCTATGCACCTCTGTTCCTCTCTGCACATACCATTCCCTCACCTGAACGCTCCTCACATTCACTGTTAGTGGAACTGTAGTGAACTCCCCCGCACTCCCTGCTGTGGACTCAGGGCTTCCGGGTTCCCTTAGTGCACCACATTGCTCCTTGATTTCTCCCATGGTAGAGCTCTTTGTTATGATGGCTGTCTGCCACTTCCAAGGTTGCATCCAAGGAAACTTGGAGCTTCTTGAAGACAGAAATCACATTTTATCTTCACTTTCATCTGGCCCAGGTCGGCACACTGCTAACCCTCTGCAGTGCTCGGCTTATTGGAGAAATAGATGAACGGTGAAAGTTAGAGAACGACTATAAAACTGTATTTTCTGAATTTTAAAACAGTGAAAATCTATTGCCTTTTTTATCTAATTGATGTCAAATGACAGGTATAATTTGTAATTTCTTTAAAGGACTGTAATGAGGTACTCACTTGGCCTGAATTATTCAGCCTTGATGAAAGCAATGTCAAGCTCTTTGCTTTGTTTTCTAAAATAGTTAAAATCAGTAAAATAGGCTATCGTTTTGCAAACAATTGGCTATTAACAAGACTGGGTAACCAACAGGTACTTCTCGACTGACTGACAGTAAATCCATGTGTTTGTGCAAGTACTGAGTTTAGAAAAGTGTGATCGATGTTTCCCAAAGACTTTACATGCCAAGTAAAGCATTTGATCATCTTTGAGGATTTAACGGCCTGATACAGTCATGTACACAGGGTGCTAACTCTTCCAGGTCTTCTACACCTTTAGGAACTGAGTGTTATGTGGACACAGTCTATTCCAAACAGGCAAAAATGATTGCTAACATTTATTGAGAGTTTGCAATGTGCCGGATGCCAGGCTAAGTACTTTCCTGTAACATGTAATTAAATCTCATAACAATCCTCCATGCCAGGTACTATGACTTTATTTCATAAGTAGGGAATTGACGCACGGAAAGGTTGAGTAAAGTTGCCCTCATTCACAAAGCAAAGCAGTGAAGCCAGGATTTGGACCAGGCAGTTTGAATCTATAGCTGTTGTGTATATATATCCACCAGCTATTCGCAACTGCCTTCTCAGACTAGGGCACTAATCTAAGGAAGTAGTCCACTGATGTAAAAAAAAAAATAACTAAAGACTACATCGATTTACCAGGCTACTGAACTATCCAGAAAGAGCAGCCACTGATGAAGCATCCCCAAATGAAATGACGAAGAGCAAAGACCTTTGACTGCGACCCAAAGCCTGAGACAGTATCTCTAACATTTTATCGAATTGGGGCAACTTCCATAACAACCAAGAAATCAACTTATTTGCAAATCTCCATATACACAAAGTCAGAGAAGTATTTACACACACACACACACACACACACACACGCACACACTGCCGTTTTTGCTGTGTGCCAGAAATAGTCACAGCCTGCTACTGTCCTCTCATAGTAAGAAAAGTAAGCTGCCCTGTCCACAGCAATGCGACTGATTTATGATATAACAGGGGAGGGTTCTCTCTGGGGCCGTTATGCTCAGAAAGAAACAAATCAGGTTTCTCAAAATTAAGTGGGACTATCCTTTTGCAATGTAAAATTAAGAAAAAAAAAATGCCATTTTGGTATTTACCTCTTCTCGGACACTTATCCTGAAGATTTAAGCTGTACAAATTCAAATTGTTTATAATTATGCTCCACAAGGGCAAGAAGCATGAATGTTTTCCAGCCCACTGTATATCAGGTGGACAAAGGCACAAACTAATGCTCGCAAAGAGCTTTGGAACAAATGAGTTAGTAGATAAAGAAGTACGTCCCTGGCATTGAGGTCTCACTATGGGCAGTGCCTCTGAAGGCCCGCAGTGGTGGTGACTTGTTATTTTCTTCAGGCACAAATGTGAATTTGGCCACGGAGCGGCTGACGCGAGCCAGCGAGGGAGTCTAGCGGGCACTCTACACCCTCATCACACCTCATTAAGTACACTGGCTTCATTCAGGGTCGGCAGGAGAAGCGGGCCATTAAAATGTTTCAGTCATAGTTTGCTGCACTTTATTGGTGGAATAATATTTTTCACTTGTACGCACAAATTTTGACATTCTTGAAGATCTTGGGAAAAAATCACGTGCTTATATGGAGAATCTAATATTCTTGTAGGAAGCTTTATTTAGGCTGTTCCCCCAGGACTCACCTCCTAGGCATATGCAGACACACACACTCTTAGGCATGCACACACACACATACACACACATAGATCCTCAGAAGTTCATTTCTCCTTTTCCTTTTCATCTTTTTTTAAAAATTCCTCCAATGGTTGCAAGTAAAGTCTGCTTTTACTAATTCCATTGATGAGAACTGAGAATAAAGAGAAAAATAACACTGTTAACAGCTGTGTAGAGCTGGGTCATCTTACTAGAGTGGGCCTATCGGCACTCAAGTCAGAGGCTCTGGAGGTCTTCCACTGCCAAGTCTACTTATTAAATCTTTATCTTGTGGCTTCTTGCCTTTGATATTGGCAGCTGTCCAATATTGTAAGCGTGTAAGTTACACACACACATGCACATATACTATTCACGTGTTGATCACTTATCCCCGGAAATATTTAAACCACATTCCTTACCCAGCAAGTTATAAGATGAATTTTGGCACTGGGTACTGGGGTGGATTTGATGGTCAATAAGATTCTTTCCTATTCTGACTCTACACGAGTTATTAATTGGAAGAATCAGTTGCGCAGCTAAAAGCATCGCACCTCCCTCCAGGAGAACTCTTTTACACTTAGGAAAAGGCTGAGCTAGAGGATCTCTAGGGCCTTTCCCTCTCTAGTATTCAACATGAGCCTGTGATTTCATGGGCCAAACCTGGTAGCATGATGAAGAGGACACTGCATGTGCAGGAGACCATGAGGGCACCAGTGGTCTCCCTTTAGCTCTTGAGGTGATATGGACACACGGTCAGTTCTGACAGTCCTTGAGAAGACGGTCCGCTCACCTCAGAGAAAGCCAGAGGACTCTATCCAGGAGCCAAACCAAGTGGGCATGTCACCAGCAAGCAGGGAGATAGTAGGGGGCCAAGCTGGGGAGTTAGACCTTGGCGGGGAGTGCAGCCCCTGCTGGGGTGTGGAACTCTGAGTCCAGTGAGCCTGGTCCCATCGGGGGCTCCACTACTCACCGGCTGCAGGACTCAGCACTATGTTTCCTCACCTGTAAAATGGCCATCATAACACCTCGCAGAGCTGTGAGGCCGTGAGGAAAAATGAGGTAATGCACGCAAATTACGCTATTGCTTCTGGCACAAATTTACTGTTCACTAAATATCGGTGGACATCATCATGATCAAAAATTTACCAGTTTTCTATTATAAGGACTCTCTGTAAAGAAAACAGTGCAATGCCAGACATAATAAGAGCCCAACAAATTACTATTTTTATTATTGGCATTAAATGACGATGAATCAGAAAGTAGAAAAGTACCTTTTCAGTTCTCTTTCAAACTCGATCTCAGCAAAGAGAGTCTCCATTTGCAATGATTCCTGAACAAATCTCTCTTTTCACAGAGAAGGCAGTCCCAGGCCTTCCTTTTAATTATCGATATAATTTGGGGGCTACCTTCTATTTATGATGAAGTACTAATTTGCCATCAATGATAATGATATAATTTTCTTCAAAAATATTTAAGTAAAGAAGAATGAGTCAAAAGAAAATATTAAGTAAATAACAGTAGGCAGTGCCCAGATATTGTGAAGACAAACATGAATGAAAACATGAATGACTGAAGAGTGGGGAACACGGATCCATCGCGCTGCGAGTATTTTACAGATGGAGACCGACGGCCCAGAGGGGGAGGTGGGCGAGAAGCAGAGTCCACAGAGACCCTGCCTCGGGCATCCCCGCGGTCTCCCTGCAGGATCCTCAGTAATACCATGTGTCGATAAGGTGAGTGAGGGCACTGCAAGGAATGACCTTGGCTCTCTTCCAAGGGCACAGGTAGAATTATAGGGAGAGACAAATGTCAGTCCCAACCTGGTGACGTAGGCAGGAGCAGAGTATAGTAATTCTCCAGGAATCTAGGTCTTCACGGAGAAGAAACTAGGTTGAAAACTCACCAGGCACAGAATCCACCTTGTCCCTGTCTCTATCATTCTTGTCATGCATTTTACACATCCTCCGTTGTATTCCAGAGGGAGTTTAAGGCCGTCTGCCAAGATGCATACACTATAGAAACATACAGTACTGGTTTACATAATGAAAGTGAGAGAAGGAGAAATGACAGTATGAAATCATCTGAATGAAGACTCAGAGGCAAAGCTAGGGCTAACAAGTCATACACTGGCCAGGGCTGCATCACACAAAGGGACGGGGACAGGACCACAGGGCTTGTGAGTGAAAACTGGTCCTCGGTTAGATCACAGCCATTTCAGATACGGATGCCAGACAGTCATCTACCCCACTGGATCTCACAGAGATGACCCGGCCATGTGCAACGAGCAACAGCCCTAGAAGAAACAGAACTGAACAAGAAGCATCTGGAGGCTTGAAGCAGCCTCCAGGTGGAGGGCACTCAGAGTCTCAAGCAGGTGAGGGAAGGAGTTGGGGGAGGATGCAGGCAGCATCTTTCTCCCAGGAGGCCATAAGAGCCAGGCATCCTCTGCACACTGCCGCGTGCTCACTCTAAACCAGGGGTCTGCGCGTGCCACTCCCGGTTTCAAAGCACCCAAGGCCTCCTTGGGCTGGCCTCTTATGTTTTCGCAATAACCAAGCCCTACTTTGCTCTAGGTCCTGTGCTTGAATGGGTCGTCACGTCGATTTGAACGTGGAGAAATCTAAGATAGAGAGGATGAGGAATGCACCCCAGTCATCCAGCTTGTAGGGCTTCAAACCCAGGCAATCTGACACCAGGGCTTCCATTCCTCAGCACCCGCTCTTCCCCTAGGGATGGCCCTTCATCAGCGAGCCCAGCTGGCCTTCAGCCTCACCTGGGCAGCCCCTTCCAGGAACCGACCATTTTGGCTCAGCTACCTATATTGTCTCATCCTTCCCTACCTTCCCTCCACTTTTTCCTTTGCACAGAATGCATATTCCTCTTCTTTTCTTTATAAACTTCTCCTTGTCCTTTAAGGCACTGCCCAAATTATTACTTCCTGATAACCCACTTTCCTTTCCCGACTTTACATACACACACACACACACACACACACACACACACACACACACACCCCTCACCATGGCATCATCTCTATCAACCATTCGTCCCATCAACCAACGTTTCTTGAGCATCTATTATGTGCCAGACACTGGTCTAGACACGAGAGTACCAAACAGACAGGAGACAGCGCTGCTCTTCTCGCAGAGCTTTCATCCAGGAGTAGAGTTAGAAAGTGAATGAAAAAATACACAGCAAACAATTAGTAGATCAGGTCATTTTCTTGGGACCCCTTTAAATCAGCACACGGATGCCTAGCACAAAGCCGATGCTCAATCGGTATTTGATGGAATGAGAGGCAACACCTACTGCTGACAGTCTTTATCAGTCATTCAGGTCTTAAGTTCTAGAACAACTTGTTGGGAATTTTAGGGAATCTTTTTCTTCCTAATTTGCCTGCCACCCCCAATCCCTGCGAGCTTCTAAAGAGCAGAAGCTCTATCATCTGCATCATTTATAGCTCCCACAGCACCTACTGCACAATCATCTGCATTTGTTGCAAACTGTAAACAGAGAGACCAGACTTGAAGTTTGAAGGACGTCACAAATCACGGGATGAAACAACCAACGGAAACTCAGCCATGATCTAACCCAGCGATTTTACTACTGTGCTCGCAGAGAGTGGGCATCTCTGGGGTACCCCAAAGGCTGCTACAGGGGCTATGAGGGCTGAGGGCAGTGAAGGAGGGTTCTGGGATCCCCACATCTTCCTCCTTTCCTCTACTTCATCCACAGGAGCTCTGTTTTGTCCATCTTATACATATTAGGGTTTGGGGTAAGATTTTATTTACAAAAATCTGTATCAAATTCATGGGATCAAGAGAGAAAAAAATAGAAATAATGAATCCAAGAGTTAAATGATTCCTTTCAATTTTTAACAGAACCTCATTCTGAACGGATGTGCATGGTTAGATATGGACAGATGTATACAACAGACGAATAGACAGCGATAGAACACACACATGAAGTGAACAGCTTACATATTAGGATGTGGGGCTACAGGGTGTGGAAAGAGGGGGATGCTGAAACAGTAATGGGATATGCCTTCAAGGGAGGCAGAGATCTTCAAGCCCCACCGTTCCCTCACTAGAACTTTGCCTTCTCCACAGCTCTGACCATCCATTCAATTATTCTTTCTTTCACTTATTCAATAATTACGTATTGAGCATTTCTACGTGCTGGTCTCTTTGCAGAGATAAATACACAGAATTGGGGGTCATGTTAAGGTGAGACAGAGGAAGAGAGGGAAGGAGGAAGGAAGAGAGGAAGGGAGGGAAGGAGGGAGGAAAGATGAAGGAAGGAGGGAGGGTTGGAGGAAGAAAGGGAAGAAGGGAGGATAGAAGAAGGAAGGAAGGAAGAGAGGGAGGGAGGGAAGGAAGGATGAAGAAGGAAGGAAGGAAGGAACTGATAACTGCATGGTAAAGCAGCCAGGTGAGTGGGGGTCCTGAAATTTCCTGGCTTCCCTCTCTTCCCCAACACACAGAGGGCCAGTGCCTTATCCAAAGCAAATGCAGAGTTACTGAGGAAGCAGGTGGGTGAGAAGAACGAAGAGAGCTCCCAAAATAAGACATGACTAAAGAAAAGGAAAGGAGGGCTGACGGCATGATTGGGTCTATGAGACTGTCTATTTTTAGTAGCCTAAAGAAGATTTCTCTCCAGTGACCTTGCCAAATTATGATGCAAACAGAGTTAATGAAAGCTTTCTCAACCTTCTCTTCCAAGTCAGCTCATTACCAGTTCTTTTCTGCAGACACATCCCCTAAAACCCATAACCTCATTAAAGGACTAATCCTAATAGGTTTGACCTGAAAGTGAGCAGATGGATTTACTTCAACAGTTTTCTGCCTTTCTAGTTGTTTTTCCTGAAGAAGTTTAAAGACCAGGTTAGCTTTCCTAAGCAGTTAGTTTTAAATTTTTATTGCTTTGGTTGTTTTGTCTTGCAGTTAAATGCCACCCATTTTCAGAAATGAGGGAAATGCTCCTAGTAATTAGGAAAGACGCTTGCTTTTAGAGCCATTTTAATTATTTAAATTTTTAAAAATACAAAAAAAAAACCACACCAAAATTCTGATATTGACTAATTCTAGGTTTCTCCATGCAAGTTTCAAGCAGTCTTTTTTCATTAGGGAAATGGAGCATTTGAACTTTAATGTGCTGACTCATGTGGAATAACTGACTTGAAGTGCAGGACTTTCCAGGTATTGCAAATCTTTCATAATTCCATTCTATTTCACCCAAATTCCCAGCAGGAATTATACCCTTTTATTCACATAAAGTCAAAATGGCCTTACTGTCATGGGAGTATGTTTAAGTAAGACACAGTACGCACCCTGCCTGGAATAGCAGGCCTCCCCAAAGTTACAGTTACGTGAATTGTAAAGCAATGTGGAAGAATATGTTGCGATATTTCAACACGGCTCATTATGAAATAAAATCTTTACTCCAATTACGATAATGTAAAAATATTCCTGACTAAGTTGAGTACTGGAACGGAGGAGAAAAATACGAACAATTTATGAGTCAGAGCGAATAAACTGCGGATGATATTTTCCCTCGCCTCTTCCTCATTTTTTATACAAATTTTAAAATATTCTCTCTCCTAGACACAAATTTGTCACTTTATGAAATTGCATCATACAACTCCAAGTGTCTCTTTTGCAGAGTAGAGACTGGAGCTGGCCACATCCAAAGTGAACTAGTGGTCTGATCACTGAGTGCCCTCCAGCACTTTCCCGTACAGCTGAAAAAAAAAAATAAAAACTACTCTGCCTCGACATGCCAAAAGAACGAGCCAATTTATTCTGAAATAGAAACAGGAAAATAGTTTACGATACCAAATGACTGAATCATCGAAGTGTCAAATTAAATATTGATACCATCAATTTGATTCTAAAGTACTCCGGTGCGGGAGAATCCAAGAAGGGGGTCAGCAGCCACCAAAGAGAGAGCAGGAGAAGATGATCCCTGGAGGCCCCCTTCCTTCCATCCAGTTCATTCATCCAACGCATACCTGCTGACCACCCATAGTGAACCTGGGGCTGTGCTGGAAACGAGGGACATGGTGACGGACAAAATTAGACCCTAGCCTTAATGAGTTTGCTTCATAATCTAATTTTGGCTGCTTTTACTTCAAGCCTGGATAGAATTATCCAGAAGATAGATCTCTTGAGATTTGCACCTAGCCCAGAATAAATTAGCCAGTAATGAGGTGTATGCTCTGACCAGCACAACTGGCCTGCTCATCAGGGGTGCTGAGTTCAAACCCAGACCCTGCCTCTGTGTGACCCCTTCGCCACTCAGACCCTCACTTTCCCCATCTAAACAGTGAGGAGGTGAGTGATCTTAATGTCTTAGAAAGCTCGAAGCTCCATTATTCTATGGGGCAACAGTCTCATTTGAACTCAGGGTTCAAACAGTCTTCAAACAGCAATGTATTATACATTTGAGAGTTGCTAAGAGAGCAGATCTTAAAAGTTCTCACTACAAGAAAAAACGTTTGTAACTATGTGAGGTGACTGAAGTTAACTAAACTAATTGTGGTAATCATTTTGCAATATATACATATATCAAATTGTTATGTTGTACACCTTGGACTAATACAATGTTGTATGTCCATTATATCTCAATAAAACTAGGAACAAAAACTAAAGCAGAAGCCATAGAATATAAAAAGAACAGAGGGCACTCTCCCGCCCACAGAAGCAAACAGCTGCCCAGGAGGAAAGAGAAGGAAGGGAAGCTGGGAGTTGGTGACTATAATCTCCGTGCGAAAGTTTGAGTCTGACGATCCTGGGTTCAAATCCTGCCTCTGCTTTGTAATTAAATGTGTGACTTTGAGTCCGTGACTCAGCTCTGCTTCAGTCTCCTCATCTGGAAAGTGGCATCTCTAATGCCTAACTAACAGGGTGGCTCTGAAGACCAAAAGAGGTGTTATATACACGAGGCACTCGGCCACTCCAAACACACAGAGGGTGCTCAATAGTTTCCCCCAGATTAACATGATGAGTTAACAACATGTTACATATTGGAAATTCCTGCGAAGACTGAATCTTGTTCCCCTTTCTATTCCCAGCACCCGGCAGAGGTCAGTCACATAGAAGATGCTCAGCAAATAAACAAATGTTAACACTGATTAACTCATACTGATTAGAAACTCTGGCAATTATGTACATATGATTAATTTAAAATGAGAAAACAGAGTGGTTATTACTTTATAAATACAGTTTGTTGGGGGGAGTATCTTTCCAAATGAAAGGTAAACTGGTTGAAAAGGTCACAGACTCTGAGATACACAGACAAAACCAAGCCCCGACATGGCTTCTGAGATCAGCAGAGGCAAAAGCCAAATGCACGAGTCACGGCCCAGCAATGCCGCAGCGGGGACCAATTGCAAGCCTGTGCTGTCCCAGTAACTGTCCCAACTGAGCTCTTCATTCACTGAACAAACAGTTCAAAAGATCCTTTGAGTAGTAACTCCTTGGTGCCCTTTGGCAGAAGAGGTAAACAGAGCTGACACCAGGAGCAGAAAATGTGAGAACCCGTGCTCCAGAGTAAAGGCTCCAAGTAGAAAATGAAAGGAGATCAATGCAGGGAAAGCAGCAAGCCCATTAACTATCTGATACAAAGGCACAGGACTGATGTCCCAAAGTAAAGTGCCAGCATAGCAACGGGAAATGTCAGCCTTCATTTCGCAGCTGTACACACACACACACACACACACACACATGTGCATACAGACATACATGCACACATACACATATGCGTCCACAAACCCATACACTCCAGGGAGGTAGAAACGACTCTAAAATAACGGAGTCCACTTTGAATCACAGTGAACAAACCTTTACGATCGTTGACTATAATGAGCAAGGAGCAATGTAGTCACTCTCTGTAACTAGGTCAGGCACCAATTGGTAGTCAACTCCACAGACCCTGGAAGACTGAATGAGGAGACCAGACAAAGATGGAAGATGGAAATAGTGCTCTAAGTGCATGTGCCCTGACACACAATCTGGCAATGGGGCCCAGTCCACGCCATTTCTCCCACAGATAGACCAGAACAAACTTTCGGAAACTCCTAACACAGGATCAACAGTCCAGGCCGAGCCATTGAGCTGTGGCTCTGGCAGCAGCGCCCAAGCCGGAATGAAAAACAAACCCTGAGTCAGCTGGAGATGGAGACCTGAGTAGAAAGTCCAGAAATAGCAAAGGTGCACAGGGGTGGGGAGTGGACAGCTGCCACGGCAGGGGCAGGACATAAATAAAGTGGCACTGCTGACCTAAAGCTTGTGTCCACAAAAGCCAGTCCCCTTTGCTGGGATCTCTGGACCACCATTCCCGTCCCTCGCCAGGGCCAGGCAGTGCCGCTGGCACCTGCACTCGGGCCGGCAGATGGAGAGGCCAGGCTCGTTAAATCCAGTGCCTACTCGCTCCACCATCACGAAGGTCAGCGAGTAGCAGTTGGCCGCCAAGAGTCTTCCTTGAGAGGCAGGATCCAGCTGTGACAATGCCATCTCCAAGAGGCACCTTCCCTCCTCGACCTCAGGACACCTCACGTGGGGACACGGAGGGCTACCGGCTGTGAGAGGGCGAGGCCCAGCTTTGTGCTAGACAGCCCGGAGCGGCGGCCTCCCAGGACAGGCAGAGAGGCGGCCCCCATCCGCTCCCTGGCACTGCTGGCAGCCCTGTGAATGAGCCACTGTGGTGAGACACACACCCACTGCTAATGAATCCCGCAAGGACACAGGCCAGAGAGGCAACGCAGGGGCTGCTGCAAAGCAGAGCAGAAGCACAGACAGGGCAGGGCAGGGCCACCTGGGCCCACAGGTACTTCCACCTCAGCAGGGAGGACCCTGAAATATTTGTCTTCCCTTCAACTGACAGCATCTTCTCCCCTCCCCTTGTGGCCTGATTAAAAAGAAAATGGCAGCCAAAATTTTATGTTTTAAAAGGCAACTCCCATCCTCTATTACTCTCATTTCATTGTTTTAAAGAGCGTTTTAACATAAAAAATGCAAAAAGGGACAGATTTTCAGAATAAAAAGACTTGGCAACCTAATACTTACACATGGAAGCAAAATAAAGCATGCACAAATTTGTTTTAGAATGTTGACTACTATGTAAATTCATTTTACACGATTTTACTGTAGGTTTGTGAAGTAGTAAAGAAAGCAGACTCTGGGGCAAGTTGCCTAGATCTGAATTCTACCTCCTCTAGCTACTGGCTGGATATCCTCAGACACGCCACCTAACTTCTATATTCCTCCAACCCCTCATCTCTAAATGGAGATTAAAACAGTACCTCCCCCATAAGGTTCTGGTAAAAATTAAATAAGGTAATTCACGTAACGCACTTCGCAATAGCGAGCCCTACCTACTCGCGCCATTATCATCGTCATTAGTATGATCTATGTCCCACGGTCAAACTGAACTCGGAGCTTAAATGTTCGGGTGATAATACTACATTCTTTGTGCATAATCACAGTTATTGAAAATCCAATAATATAAAGGTATGCAGAAAATGGAAACAACTCATAATGCAATTTCACTTGCTGAAAATTCAGAATATTGAGAGAAAACAAGAAACCAAAGCTCCCAGGCCTCCACCAGCTTCTCCTGCCCTCTCCCCCAAGGATCCAGCAAGGAGAAGACAGCAGATGTCCAGGTACCTTTAACAAAATAATTTTAATATTTTTAAAATATTGCATTAAATATCGCTTATGTCGATCACTGCATTTTTTGGGACCCTCTTAAATTTTGGACCTGGGGTGAACAACTCACTCATTTGACCCTAGCCCTGGCCCTGGGTGGGAGGTAAATCCTCCTCTTTTCCAGCATTCCACAGAGCAGGGCTTCTCCCACTGTAACGTGCAAGTCACTTGGGACCTTATTAAAATGCAATTCTGCTCCAGCAGGTCTGGGGAAAGGGGCTGAGGTCTTGCATATCTATTAAGTCCCCAGGTGGTGCCTATGATGTTGCTGAGGGTTGGGACACTGGGGGGAGGAAGTGAACCCCCTGAGTTTCATTTTGGTGTGTCTTTGATGTCGTGGTTGTTTTCTGACAACTTGGAAACTCCTTCATTATTCATGGGAACCTCTGTTGGTAGATCTGCGGCTAAGTCCTTAGACCCAGAGGCAGGGGACATTTGTTGTTTTGTTTTGTTGGAAATCAAACAAACATAATAAAGCAAATACCCATTGATTCCTGGTGACTGCCCTTTGGGGAGTTCATTTAACTTTCTCTTTCCCTCGTTCCTTTGCCTGGCTGTGGAAGCTGGGGCAGGAATGTCACCAATGGGGCTGTGTATTGGTTAGCACTGCGGAAACACCCAGCCTCCACGGGGAACAAGCTGCTGATGAGAGTAATAAAACAGTGCAAGTTCAATATATCTGAATTAACTGTCTCTCACTGCCCTTCAGTAAAACTCCAGGGAGGAGCAAGAGCGCAAAGCTTTGAACTGAGGAACCTGGGGTTCAGATGAAGGTTCCATCACTCACTAGCTGTGTGACCTCAGCCAAGTGACTTAACCTCTCTGAACCTTAGTATCTCTATCTGGAATGTGACCCTAATGGTGTCCACCATATAGGATTGTTGCTGTGAGATAGTTCATATCTATGTATGTACAATGCATGAACAATAACATTATCTTTCCCAAAGTCCCCCAAAAAGCACCGAAGAAGTTGAACATATATAGGACGCTCCCACGGAGCTTCCCTTGTTTTTAATTTTCCTTTCTATTTCCAAGTCCAAATCTTTCTCAGAATGTGTACGTTCAAAATAGTATTTTTCTTTATAAACTCTTCCTAATTTTGTACAGAATAATGCAAAAATTATTAGGGCACTACTAAATCATCTTCCATCCTTGGGTGGAAGAAGCGGTTAATATTTTTTATTAAAATACATGTACCTGGGAATATCCTTGCAAAAGGAAGGAAGCATCCCTACACACACACACACACACACACACACACACACACACACAGTTTCCTGTTCTCCTCCCTCGCATCCCACACCCTCTAGCACAGAGCACAGTGTCCCACACATGGTGGATCCTGGCAGATATGAGCAGACTGATTCCACAGAAGCAAAAGCTTGTGTGGCTGGTAATCTGCTCATCTCTCCACCGTCTGGGGGTGTGCACTGCTAGACTGGTCTGCCAGCCAGACTGGATTAATGGGACGGGGAAAAGAGGACTGAAAGAAATGGCCATCAGCCATGCCTTTACTTTTCACCGTGGTATGGGACAGAATATCGGACAAGCTTTCTTGTCTCTGAAAGAGACACAGCAACTCAGAGGATTATAGGAATCCCCATGTGATAGTGGCCTCTCAGACAACACTGTCCAGAAGCCCTTTCTCCACCCTCCGTGTGGAGGGGACTGGTCATCAAATCCTACTTATGGGACCATCTGTGCCCCTGCCCGTGTAAACAAGCTCCTCCGCTCTCATTTACACATTGTTGCAAATTTTCCTCTTGTGGACACTATTGCTTCAGGCTGTGGGCCACTGCAAAGAACCCTTTTTCCTTTAGGGACTTCTCTGTCTAAACAGGATTTATGATGATCCTTTGGCAAGGATCTTCAAATCACTGGCTTTCACAGTAAAGCAAAAGAGTATTTCAGGAGAATCTACCTCTAACAAGCAGCACAGCTCTGAAGATTTATCTGTTTTGATGAAACAGGCACAGCCCGATGCTCTCAGGTTACTGTCCTTGGCCAAGGTGCTGCTGCAAAGCCAGTGTAGATGACATGGTAGCCGAATGGATCAGTTCTGCCCCAAACAGCTGTGTGACCTTAGGGCAGTTGTTTAACCTCTCTGAACAAGCTATCTCATCTATAACATGGAAATGATTAGGTCTTCTTCTTGGGACTGTCATGAAGGTTAAACCGATGAGAGTAATCAACTATCTGGTGTACTCCACAACTGGTTCATGGGTGGGGCTCAACACACAGCACCTATTGTTTTTGGTAAAGGAGGTGTGATAAGGAAGAAATGGCATTGACCCACTGCCTAGTGCCCTGCCTTTGGTAAGAGCTCCAAGTCACCGGTCCCAGGCACAATGACATTAGTGCTCCTGCGCCTCCGTGAGTGTGCCAACGACCTGCCTTCCCCTGCGAGGTGGGTAATTGTATTCCGGCGAGAGGAGCACGAATCCTGCCTCACCACTCCAGCACTTGTTAAGCTCAAATTTTGTTTGTACCAATTCTGGACAATTTTCTTTGATTTAGCTCCCACAAACCCCTCTTCCAATTCCTGCATCCCAGCTCGAGAGGCCCGGCTGTCTTCGCTTGTTCTTTTCTCGTTCACAGAGCGATGCCGACAGACCACAAAAGAAAACCCTCCCTCTCTGAGGCTCACCGAGCTGCTTTTCCACCTGGAGAAGCCATCCATAACTTCCATCAGCAGCTCACAGCCTGAAAAAATGGGAGGATTGGTGGAGAAAAAGATGAGACAAGAATAGCTTCCTCTGATCCAGCCCGTCCTGGGAGCGTGGGGTATTTCTAATCCTACAGACATTCAGAAAGAGAGCTCTCCGCAACCCCACTTTTCTGACGGGCAACTAAGACTCAAGAGAGTGTAAGCAAGCCCCCAACAGGCATCCAAGGCAGAGCTACTCGACTGCACATTCTGTACACTTTCCGTTGCACCATGTTATTTCTAAGTGGAAAAATATCCCGTAGGCTCTCATTCCTCAGCAAACACTCATGCAAAGGTCACGGAGAAGTAAAGATGCCAACTCTACTATTCCAACATGTGAACACCTGAAAATCACTTAATCTCTCTAAATGTCAGTTTTCTTATCCGAGAAAAAATGGGTATAAGCATCTTTATTGATGATTACACATGGACAAAGTGAGATAATGGAGCAAAGAGCCTGGCTCGATGTAGAAGCTCATTTTATGGGCTTCAGGATCTTCCTCTCTTGGCTCCAGAAAAAGCAAGGCATGGGTGGCAGAAGAGTGGAAATTTAATGTAGAAAGAATAATTAATAACAGTGGAAATGAGGATATAGCACAGTCTCATTATACAAATGGGATTCTAACGCAAAAACACAATGGCAACTGAGAAAAGAAAAAGGGAAAATAAAATTAGCAAATGCTACATCTCACCCACACGGTATCCTAACATGTTTCCTGTAGGCAAGACAATGAAAAAGTGAATTATGAGGTACCTTAAAAGGCACTGTATAGGTTTTACAACCAACACAATATGCGTCAAGGAGGAAATCCTTTTAAATTAAATATTAAGTTATTCCACAGCTACAGAACTCAGCAATATCAAGCTCCACAAATATTTGATGGGATATATATAACAGTTTTAACATCACATAGTTGCTGTTCTGTTCATCTTCCAGACTTTGCAGCATCTTACCTCTGCCTATCAAGGATAAAGCACTCTCTTCTCAAACATTTTCCCTTCAATCTATGTTAGCCAGCAATGCGTCTGTATGTTCTCTGTGTGCTTAACACCCGTGCCGACTTCATTCACAGATATGGAAACACAAAGATGTTTAGTTTAAGTGTTTCCGAAGCAGAAGGTGGCAATTATGTTGCTCCTCTGATTCTCGGACTGTAATCACTTGCTCTGGCAATCCTCACCCCACCCCCAGGAGACGCATTATCACTAAAAGCAAATTACGGCATCGTCTGTTCATTCTTCTGGAAATTTCTTTCCTATGTATATTCTGACAATATGTAAAAGTCAGAGAAATCTCCCTGACACTGATAGTGAAATCTAGAGAGTGGAATCTGTGATGCTGTTTGTCTACAAGACTTCGCAGTTTCTTGCCCTCACTCTGCTGTTTCCATGTGTAGGAAAACAATTCGCAGATCCCTACTAGTAAGTAAATATGCATGTATTTATGGAGCTCAAAGCCTCTTGCCTTCCGCTTGAGACGTGGGATACATTAGTGTTCTTGGAGGCAGCAGGTGCATTTAATATACGGGTGGTGATGGGCTATTTTCAGCGTTAGCATCAGTGAAGACACTATGTCATTCCCTTAATAGAGGCATAGAGAGTCCCCAAAGGAAACCACGGACTCCCCACTAAAATACAGTTGGAAAAAAACCCCCCTTCACACTGGGAGAAACTGCTATTTTTTCCAGAATTTTCCAGAAACTTTATAGGATTGTGTAATCAATCTCAAAATACAAAGAATTCCACTCTTAACAGAAATTTTGATCAGGAAGCTATCAAGCATTTATCACTTGCTGCTTTCTGCTAAACTTTGCACTACAAATCATGAGGTGGGTAAGAAATAGAGGTTCGTATGGTCCTAGAATCAGCAACTAAGACTGAGTTCAGACCCTCACAGCACAGGGCAGAAAACTGAGGGAATAAAGCAGAACTAATTCCATTTGGGGAATTTGTGGTAGAGGCTAAACTAGAACCCAGCCCTGCTGCCAGACTTAAAGCAATGTACTGTTTTATCCTGTATTACCCACCTATTCGCTGTCTCCAAGCTTAACGACAATTTCAAAACGAACGCCAACTTGTACGTGAAAAGTGACATCTCCCAGCCCAAGATGGCTGTGCTTATTCCTAGACTAGGAGTGTTTTGAGTCATGAGAAGTTGTAGAACTGGTCAACTTTAGGAATTCTGACAAAGCCTTTGATGTGCAGGGCATTGTGAAATTCATTTAGTAGCAGCTCTTAATGAGCACAGACTATATGTATCAGGTGCTGGGGATACAGTGGCATATACAGCAGATCTCACCGTCTGCACAAAGTTTGCAATCTGACTAGTGATTACTAACAGATAACAGATGAGAAGGAACACCTGCTATAGGACAGCTGGTCAGGAAAAGCCTCTCCAACAGGTTTATTTAGGGTGGGAAGCCTTGAAGGACAGGAAAGAGTTAGTCAGAGGAACAGAAAGAGTATTTTTAAGCATGTTATTTTTTTTCCTATCAAGGTATTTTTGGATTTTATCATGGAGAAAACATTGACTTTTCCCCCCCAAGATGTTTTCTGAAAATATTTGTACATATATTTATACGTATGCTTTTACTTTGATTCTTGTAATGAAATTGATCTTGTCCTGTGTGTGCGTGTGTGTGTGCATGTGTGGGTGTGTTTTCCAATCAGCATTCAGCTGGGAGTCTCCCAGACTCTGTGATTAGGTTCTGATGCTTAAACTCCTTAGCATGGCCTGAAAATGGAAAGCCTTTCACAGGCTGGTGTGTCTCACCTTTCTTGACTAGACTGAGCCCTCCGTGCCGCAGAGCACACGGTCCGATCACACCAGATCAATTTCATTCCTTCAACATGCCAGGTATGTTTATGCTTCTGTCATTTGTACAACACACGCTCCTGAAACAACCTTCTTTCCCTTATCTGCAGGGCAAATTATGTCTCAGTCCTTACAATCCATCTCTTTTCTTCAGTTTTCTCTGTCTGGCTCAGCGAGTGGAATAAATTGATCAATCTCTTGGAAACCTCTCTTTCCTTTGTATAATTCTCACCTCACATTGCGTTACGGTTATCGATACAATTCTTAGGTTTTATTTATTGATATTTTTCTAATTACGAGATAATGCATACGCAGTGTCAAAATTTTGGAAGATAAAATGTAAATGAGAAAATACCCACTTCCTTCCACTATTTTCCCTATTTTTAAACACAATTGATTTTTTTTTATGGTATCTGACTTAATATATACACTGAACTTTTTCATGCACTACTACTAAACATTCTTTGGGAACCCTGCTTCTAATGGTGCCGTAATTGCCTGTCAGGATGTACAACGAACTATATAACCATTCAACCCCCTATTATTGAGCTCTTCGGTAGTTTAAAAATGTTCCTATTATAAGTATAAATGCAGCAAACTTAATTGTGCATTAATCTCTGTCCACATACCTGCTTATTCACTTAGAATGGATGCTTAGAATTGAAATTGCTGGGTCAAAAGAGGTGAGATTTTAAACCTCTATGTACATATTGCAGATTATTTTCCAGAAAAGATGTTTTAATTAACATGCCCACCAGCATTATAATGGAATGTCCATCACACTCCCACCCAACGTGATAACAATCTCTCCACTCACAGATTTTTTTTAAAGGGATAAATACATTGTTGCTTGAATTTCTCTTTCTTTGAATAGTAACACAGTTGAATTCTTCCTGTGTGTGTGTACAGTCACATGTAAAATTCTGGGAATTGTACAATTAAGTCTTTCTCTTCTTTCTCACTGGGGTGATGATATTCTTCTTATTCTTTTGCAAGATCTCTTTATTCAAATATTAAAATACTTCTTTAGGTCATATTTGTTTTGAGTATTTCCCAGATTTGCACTTCAGTCATAATTTTGCTTATGCTATTTTTGGTGTACAAAAGTTGGCAGTTTAATTTGTCCATTCCTTTCTCTGTGATCTTTTTTCCTGTATGGTTGTTTCTTCACATGCCTGGCCCCCTGATGTACCATGACCTCCATCAGCACAGGTGTCCTACTTTATTCATCTTTTGTCTCCAGCATTTTATGGAATGGCAGTGCCCGGAATGTAATCATCACTCAATAAATCCTTGCCAGATTGTGTTGTATTGTATTTTCTTAGTAAAAGTCACCTCTCAAATGATTTGCTTTTATATATTAAAATGCACATATTTATAATTCATATACATTGAATATATTTAGTAGTGGATAATACTGCATATATATGCCTCTCCATTTTCAATATTTCTCTTAAATATTTAAATTGATCCATCAAACCACATATTCTGAAAACTGATATAAAAATTTAATGATATTCCAAGGATGAGCCATTCAGTGTAATGGTAATGATAGAAGGGTTCACACAAGACAGGTAGGGTTATCTGCTGTTGATCGCAATACAATAGAGCCTATCAGAATGGTGGATTACCTTGGTTTTCTATCAGAGTAGAGTGTTAGTTGTCACTATCAAAACCCAGAACACCCCCAAGGGAATCTGAGTATGTTTTTCATATTCTCCAAACCATAAAGACATCATACCACTCAAAAATCTTCACTCCGAATATATTCTGAAATAAAACATCGATTTCAAATAGCTGTATAATTTATTGACGTGTTCTGAAATCAATTTGTGTTGAAAACATAGATGTGACCTGCAGTGCGAACATAGAATGGATTCAAGGAAATGTCATACAAAGTCTACATAGCATGCCCGAGAGGGAGGGGAGCAGAGGAGAGAGAAAGTGCTGACAACCCACTCCGGTCCATACACTGTGCTGAGTGCTTCTCCAGTGTTGCTGCTTCCCGTTCTGTCGGAGTTCACCTAAAAGTCCCTTCCCCTCTGGATGCGGTCCCACTCAGAGGCTGTGGACAGGAGATCTCACCCCATGGAGTAAACCACAGACCTACTTGTCCACCCACAACCTTTCAAGAGAGTTCAGCTTCCTGAGCTATGTCAGGTTAAATTCCTCCCAGTGACGCCCTGACATCTGGCCAGGTGCAGGGCTCAGCCGAGCTTTGTCTGCCCGGGCACCAATTATGAAGCTCACGCTTTAACAGATAATAGCTGTGTAGACAGGAAGAGGCAGGGACCCAGGCCTTGCCCAGGGCGCTGAGCTGCCCAAAGGACTGGGGAGACTAATGAGCGCCTGGTCACCAGGGGGGAACGGCTGGTTAGAAACAAGTGCTGTGGGTGTCTGAACACAGATGGGGAGCAGACAGACCACACTGCTGGCCTGTGACATTCCCCTTTCCCCTGAAGTCCACACCAAAGTCATGGCTCTGCTTGCTCCTGCCTCAAACCAAATGTGAAACGCAAAGTCCAGATTCAACTGACTTCCAGGAAAAAGTGGCCCTCTGGGAGGAAAGAATTATGTGCTAGTAAGCTTTTAGCATCATCTTCTTGTATCTATTCATTTAATCAATCATTCATTCATTCACTCAAAACTTAACACCCAATTAAAAGCAGAATGCATAGTGGATAATAGAATGGATTTTGGTGTCAGGAAGGTCTGAGTTTAAGACCAGAGGCAACCCACATCAGCTTGGAAATTTTGGATAGGCCACTTAACCTCTGTAATCCTCCTTTTCTTTACCTGTAACACAGGATGCAGGCACTGCAGGGGGATCAAATGAAAAGGCCCACAAGGGCCACTATATAGCACAGCACGGCATGTAGTAAGTGCTCCTTAAAGAGAAGCTGCTCTCCTAACAGGAAAGGACACCATAAATGTGTATTGACCATGTCTCCCATGAACACTGTTTCCAAATGACTTGATCCTTAAAAACAACTCTGTGAGATCTTACTTTTTCTATTTTGACAACGAAGACAGTGAAGCACAAAAACTTTGACTGTCTCCCTTGAATTATCTGTCAGTGACTGTTCACATTTGGAGTTTGGGTCCATATTTGTCTCACTGCAAAGCCTGTGCTCTCTCCAAGGTACCTGGCTGTCTCGTTAAAATCTAGGTAGTGGGATGAAGGAAGAGTAGGAGACAGTCTTGCTTTCCTCACTCATTGTCCAAGGAGAGAAAAGGACATGGGAACCAATTATAACCAATTATTATGCCCAACATGGTAAATTTCATACTAAGCCTGAACAGGGCAGGAAAAGTGGCTGACTCTATGAGATGGGGCCAGGGAGCCACAGTGGTCCTGACTCATTTGATAAGTTGGGTCTTAAAAACTGAGAAGAGTGTGTCTATGTGGCAAGAATGGAAAAGGCTGACTGTCAGGTGAAAGACATCCCAGAAAACAGGAAACTTGTATCATCCATTTCCCCTTCAAACCATACTGGCCACCAAATACATCATAGCTGAGGCAGGCTGCTCTTTATACAAATATTCTGGCAAATCAGCGACAAAGGGATGACAGAGGTAGCATCTCAACATTCTGCAACCCCTTTAAAGGATCTAGGCATCGGGCATCAATGGTGGCTAACATCACAAAAAGAGAAATTACCGACATTATGTGCCTCCAGAGGGAAGTACACCCACCACCTAGGAAGTAAGTCTTAGGAATGAATACATTACAAAAATTGAATCTGAATCTGATTAGGACTGTCATCCAAGATCCAATTTTCAGAAAATTGAGAGGACAGAGGGAAACTCTACAGCAATGGTTCTCAATTGGAGGGGATTTTAGGGGATATTTGGTGGTGTCTGGACACATTTTTGGTTGTTATGACTGGGGAAGGGATGCTTCTGGCATCCAGTGGGTAGAGACCAGGGATGCTGCTAAACATCCGATAATGCACAGGGCAGCCCTCACAATAAAAAAATTATCCTGCTCAAAATGTCAATAGGGCTGAGGTTGAGAAACCCTGTACTATAGGATAAATGATTCCATTTCTTCAATGCCAGGGGGTGATGGGGGCACTTACAGAGTAAAATAAACATAAAAGGTCTACCTAAAGACAAAAAAAAAAAGAAAAAAAGGCAAAACTAAATTATAGTGTTTGGGATGCACACATTGGCAATGAGGAAGTGATCACCATAGAAGTCGGGAAAGTGGTCACGCTCCTGCAGAGGGACGAAGGCGCTGGGAAGAGTCCCTCGTGTCTGGCAAGGTTCTCCCTCCTCACGCGAGCGGTGGTTTAAAGGTGTTCACCTTACAAGAGTGCATTCAGCTGCACAATTGCTTTTATGTGTTTTCTGTATTATATCTAACAAGAACATAGTTTAAAATAATATGAACCACAAAATAAAGAGTCTCTCCTCACTTTGGCTAGGAGTTAATTAGCTTATAGCTACTGAATTATATATAAAAAAAAAGGTATTACTGATTTATCCAAGTGCATAATTTCTTTTTCCGTATTTTCCACAGGTGCTTAAAAAATTATTTCTAACCTCACCCACCCCGTTCTTACTGCTGGAGATCACCAGCCACATTCGCACAGAGGTTAAAGCAGCCAAGTGGAATAATTAAGCACAGGAGCCCTGAAGTCAGATAACCTGAGCTGTCACCCTGTTCCACCTTAGTCAATTCACTCCAGCTCGCTGCTTGGGGTTCGTCCTCTGTAAAATGAGATAAGTAACTCTTTCTTTCTCATTGGGGTGGTCGGGAGTATTAGCCAAGGAATGTATATAAGTGGATTCTGAAAATAGCTCCTTTGGTAAAATTTAGTTATTGATTAATTGCTCACGTGTCTACCCATGGAATGCTGAACACTGGTCGAAACCAGTCCTGGAGGCTGGGGAGACGGGGAGGTCCGGTCTCCACCCTTCCCTCTTTCATACGAAGATCTCAGATTCTCTTGCTGCAGAGATTCACTCACTTCTGTTTTATTACTGAAACTCACCACTTTTAGGCACTACAATTACTTCCAATTTAAAGTGAGGGAACTAGAGGTCAGAAAACTGCAATGCATATCCATGGTTACATGTCTTATCACATTCTTTGGGCATCTGCTGATTACCAGGCCCTCAGCAAAGCACTTTCCATTCATTGCCTCATATAATGCTCAAAATCGCCATGTGAAAGCAAGGTACTATCATTATACTCTTGTTCAGATATGAAAGGAAAGCTTCCAGATAATCTTTAGCTTTCCCAAAAGCTACACAGCTGGTAAATGTCAAAACCAAGATTGAACTGAACTAGCTTTATCAGAGGAGACTGTCATCTAATTTAACACCCAGTGGGTCTTGTCATGCTATTTTGATGCTGCTTTTAAGAGACCAAACCATTACCCTGCTGGTAGGACCATTACCTGTTTCAAAGGCATCATTTGCCTGTGAGATTGATTCTAAAATATCTTCTGGATCTTTAAGTCTGTGAGATTCTGTAAAAGGAATTGTGGTCTGAAGGAAAGAACTGTCTTATCCTGTACGGACATCGGTAAGGTGAACAACTTGAATGAATGGAGACACATAGCTCACACCAGGAGACTGAAAAACTATACTTTAGAGCAGTGGCTCTCAAACTTGATAAATCATCAGAATCACCTGGATGGCTTCTTAAAACCACCCTAAGTGTGTCTGATTCAGAAAGTCGCAGGGTGGGACCCGCAAAATGTATTTCTAACATAGTCCCAGGTGATATGGATGCTGCTGGTCCAGGGAACACATCTTGAAAGTCACGTCTAGATCCATCTCTGTTGGCTCTGGGATATCAGAAGGTTTACTCACCCTTTCTGGGTATTCATGTGCCTCTGTAAAGAAAGCTGTATGAAGTAAAGGACGGGATAGTAGGGGAGAAAGCTTTCTGAAAGTAGGCAAGAGCTAATTCAGCACGTCTCAAACTTTAGGGAGGCTCATATCTCCTGGAGGCTTGTTATAAATGTAGTTTCTCAGAGCCCAGCCCCAGGTGCACAAGACCTGGGTTAGAGTCCCGGAAGCTTCCTTTGAAACAAGGTCCCTAGGTAACACGGATGCAGATGCTGTGCAGACCGCCTCTGACAAAACCCTTGTAGAACAAAGACAAGTCCCAGAGCATGTAAGGAGTAGGTCTCATGACACTTGGCTCTGAAGGCCAGGGTTTGGTCTAGAGATTGGGCATCCCACAAAACTGTACACTCTTAGATATTTCACAACAGAGAAGAAGAGAGAGAAAAAGCATTAAAAATTTTTTTTCATGGAAACATCCAAGTCAAATATTTGACTTTAGGACCTTCA
Organism: Tapirus indicus; assembly: GCA_031878705.1. NCBI lineage: Eukaryota > Metazoa > Chordata > Mammalia > Perissodactyla > Tapiridae > Tapirus > Tapirus indicus. Next base: position 20,695,734 of record CM062927.1, on the reverse strand, counting down.
GAGTGAATTTCAAATGAGAAACAAATGATATCATTTGAGATGAAAGAAAACCCTAGACCAGCACACTCTGGAATCTTTTGATTTTGAGCAGGCTTCAGAGTGAACTGGAAATGTCCCAGAAGATGGGTCCCGGGTAATCAGAGCTATTATATTTTTCACCTGACACAGTATTGCTTCCTCCAACAATGACAGCAGCGTAGCCTGAGCAATTTCAACGTCTTAATCACTTTCCCTTTTCTTTCAGAATCCAGGGAATTTAGTCTAATTCTTCATGCCTTCCCTTAGGAATTATGAAGTGTCAGCTACCATAGAGACTATGCAAGAGGCTTTGTATAAGAAATGTTTGCTGCAATTCAGAGGACTGTATAATTGAGTTAATGAGTTGGAGGAAACACATTTACATCCTGGACTGGAAACTTCTGAGGGCCCGACCATGAGAAGGTATCAAGTAGCAAGGACTGCCTGATCAATATCAGTCACTCTGGTATTGATCCGTGCTGCTGTAGAGAGCAAATTCCGAGTTCTGTGCTCTTTATCGCTTTGATTACAGTCGATACAATTAATGGAAATTAAAAACTCTACTGTTAGCTAAGTGTAAAGAGGGGGGTCTATGTAAATTGATTGCATTAGGTGAATTGTTTGTGATGCAACTTGTTCCACATGATACTCTTAGGGCTGATCCACAATTACTATGACTGAGAAATTGAAAAGATAATGAATGTTGTCAATCTTATTTAAAGGGTCCTCCTTCCCAGGGAAGAACTACCTTTGGACTATAGATGAATCTACTGAAAAGTGTGCTTATGTGGTCACTCTTTGATAAAGCTATGATGCCCGTGTCTTAGGACTCCTCACTTTGATCTTTATTATTACCTTTTTCCTGATTTTTAACAGAAATTAATCCTCATAGAAGAACATTTTGAAATTGCATGAGTTTAAAATAAATTAAGTTGACCAAATAAATAAACAAATGACTAGATAATGAATGGATAATCTTACCACCCAATGATAACTATCATTAGTTACCATGCTGGTTTATTACCTTCTAATTATTTTAACTGTTTTTAAAAGTTTTTTCAAAGTAGAGACTGTGGTTTACATATGATTTTTATCCTGCATCTTCTGATAAATACTATACCACAAGCATTTCTTCATATTATTAAAAATATCTTCACAAATCTAATGAATGACTTCTCACATTTAAATTGTATGAGTGAACTGTTACTATTTAAAGATTTTCTCTAAGGGGTAGTCATTGGTATGTTTTCACTTTTGACTCCGATAAATAAAAATGTGATGAACAATTTTTAACAGCTTTTTTGGACCCTTTAAATAAAAATTTTTAACAGCTTTTAACATACTATAAGAAATCACCCAGAAGAACATTTTTTCGTAACTCAATATTTGTTTCTCAGACTGTTTCTTGAGGCCTGATATCCAAAAGTAAACTCACTAAGACTATAGGTCTGTATATGTTTAGGTTCAAGAAAAACTTTGCCAAACGCCTCCAGTATTGATTTGTCCACCCATCAGCAAAGGATTAGAGTGCTCATCTCATTCTGCCCTGGTCAGCATGAGCATTATTGTTATTATTTAAGGTTCTGTCACTTTTAATGAAAAAGTCAAGATGTCATCATATAGTTCGAAAATGGAAACTGCATTTTGGAATTTTCATTTTCACTTTTGATGTACTTTGCTTTTGTCCTTTCATCCTGCTTAGTTAAGGTAACATATTATTTGAATGGACCTCCCTGAACAAACTTCTTGGTAAAAATTAAGGTTGCAAGTGACAATATGAGCAGGTTGCTTACAGACCAAATAACAGCCTTGCCCAAACCAAGAGACCTGGTCTCCATCTCTGGGTTCCCAGTCATGAGCTATATTACCCTGGCTAAGGATTTAACCTCTCTGGACATCGTTTTCCTCATTGCTAAAAAAAACAGTTGAAACAGAAGATGATCAAATAAAGGCTGCAGACACATAACCAGACAATGACTATATCTCCAGGTCATTGTTTGAGACCAGGGGTTTCATTCTTAAGAAGGTATGTTACGTTTATTTAATAGAAACCTAGAATCAAATTCTTTACAGAAGTCATAGTTTGCTTTCAGAGAAGTGTCTGTCTGGGCATACCAAACAATTGACTAACACTCTGTGTTTGAATAATACAAAATGATTTCTAAATGCTCTTCTATCCTCTAATTCCAATAGCCCATCTAAAAACTTGTTCGTAAAACTATCAAAGAATGCTACAATAACTAATTATGCATGAATTACTCTCATGACTTATTCCATTCTCCTGAGGCAAGCTGTGACTTAAAAAAATGAAGGATTTGTAACTGTTAGTTATCAGCACTTCATGTAACTTTTGATTCAAGTAACAAATCGCATTTCAGCTCTCTGTATTCTTTATGCCACTAAATTGCAAAGGAAAGAAGCCAATTCTAATGAATTGTAACCATAGTTTCTTTTGCGTATTACATATTAGAAGTGGGTAGCACTTTAAATTATGGTACACAAAACAGCATATAATTAATTCTGAATAAAAGATAATGTATTCTTGCTAAATACAAGTTATTTTAAAATCTCTTAATGAAGAACTAAGCATATGCTGTGCTGCACTGTGAAAATGTTTAGCATATGCCGTGAGAGCCAACATTTTGCATTTATTATTATATTTATTTTCAATAATAATATATTATTTTACGTGGACACACAAAAAAACTTAATCACTAACATTCCAAATGTGGAAAATATATGCAAATTACAGGAAACTTTTTGGCTCCCCATAAGTTGTCACTAAATAACTTTTTGATGACATGGTGCGATTGCAATTTGCAATAGAATGAGAAAAATGGAAAAGACTGCTACTTTTAAATCATACAAGATATGCACAATGAATTTTAAAATTCAGATATGGAGATAAACATTTCTATTCTGAAAATTGACATGAGTTTTCATGGAATGGCAAAGCTTAAATCTAGACCTTAAGGCCCACCTGATTTAGTATTGGGTTTATAAATCCCTTTCTGATATGGTGTTTCTGCTTTTAAAAGAATGTATCCTGAAGGTTCTACACTCTTACAATGACCACAGTGCAGCTTCTGATTGAGCATAAGCCCCATTCCTCATTCTACCTCCAAATACCATGATCACCATTATCAACACTACCACCACCACCACCATCACGAGTCTTGGGCCAAACCCTTTTTAGCCTTTTCTCATCTGTACCGTAATGATGCCTAATGTCCCTATAAACCAGCCATGGGAACATGGGCAAACCACCCCTCATCTTTAAGCCTTAGAGGGGGCATAAATTAGCAGTTCTTGAATACTTTCTTGGTAAATAAAAAGTTTTGAGTTTCTATTATTAGTTCTACAATCTAATATTTTTGTTAAACTATATTTACAGTATATAGACTCATAAAATGGCTATGCTAAGGTCCTTTCTATTTCCAGATCTCTGTCGTCCTTTTCCCCAGCTCTTCCTCAGTGCCAACAGAAATAAACAATAAAACCAGGTTTTCTAAACTCACATATGCTTTCTATTCTTGCTTCATTTAAATTTGGAGAGAAAAAAAATGTGGACAGTAACAATGAATCGCGGTATCCCAAAAGCTTAGAATTGAAAACAAAATGTAAAGTTTATTTTTAAATTCAAGGTTTAGCTTCTGTTCCAGAGGAATAATGACTAATTCATCAGAACCAGACTGAACTATAAGGAACCACTACTCCACTTTTCTCCAAATACTCCGGGTTTGGAGTTATTTTCAACGTGTTTCTTTCTCAAGTACTAATGCATGGTAATGAAAAATTGAAAAAAAATAAAATTTAAAATTAAAATAAAATAATCAATCATACCATCCCTACATAATTCCTGCTGGTATTTCAGAATGATTTCTTTCCATCCTCCAGTGTGTATACGTAGAAAGTTGAAATCACACTGAATAGACAATTCAGTGGCCTACTTTGCACCTCTTAACATTTTATTCTAAGCATATGTCCAAGTAGCTACAGCTTTTTGTGTTAATACTTCCAGTGACAATTACAGCCCATCATAAAAATATACTATAATTTGTTAGATATTTAAGTATTCTTTTTCTTTTTTTTTTTTTTTTGCTATGGTGAATATTTGGTGTATCTGATTTTTTAACATTTCAAGCTGTCTTCAGTATTAATTGCAAAGAAAGTGAGATGAATATTATAAAATTTCAGCAGAAATAATATCATTACTTCAAAATAATTTTGATGGTTTATTTCTCACATAAACACTCATCCTTAGTGTTTTCTGGGAACTGCTTTATACCTCACGAAACCAGAACCATTACCAATGTCTCTGATTGTCTCATATCCCTTCCCTCCACCACTGTTACAGTAGAATAATTTATTTCTACATGCCTCTTCTCCCTCTAGATTAGGCTTTTCTTCAGGAAGATTCTAAATATTAAACATCCTAGCCTCAGCCCCCTGCTTAAGGTCAGGCACACAGTAGGTGCTCAGTAAACATGACTGAATTGATTAACACATCTTGAAAACTCTTTATCAAGATCCATCCCTGCCCCAGAGCTATAAATGCATCTCTTGCTCAAGTTGCAAAGATCCTTCTCTGTTTATTTTCCTTTATTTATACCCTGGCACATTCCATAAAGAATTTAGGACAGGAGACCTCTCCGTAAATCAATTCTGTCTTCTATTGCTATTGCTGAGACAGATTTGCAAAGGACAAAGCTGTTCCTTCAGATGTCATTTTAACTGTTTAGTTTGCAAAGATGAAGAGGAAGATCAAATAATGTCACCTCCTCAGAGAAGTCTTCCTGCATCGCCTTAGCTAGAAAGACCCATTTTACCTCTCTTTCTACAACATGACTGTTTATTTCCTTTATGCCAATTACCCCAACCTGAGATTGTCCTATCGTGGATGCTCTGCTTCTTCCAACAGAACTCTCACAGATGCAGGGTCTGTCCTCTTCACTCACAAATCTCAATTCTGTAGCACTATGATTGGTACATTGTACCCTCAGAATTGGAAAAGTTCTTTGAGGTCACCAAGTTCAGCTCTGTTATTTAAAAAATATGTAAATAGATGTCCCAAGAAAGATAGTTATTCGCCCAAGGTTTAACAAAAAATGACAGAATCTGGATGAGAATTCAGAGTTCCCAGACTCCCAGACTGTATTCCTTCCATAGCTGCCCAATGATGGCCACTTCTGATACTGGAGCAGAGAAAAGGAACCCAGGGAGACAGAAGTGCTTAGGCCAAACTGATAGGAATCCCTCTTCTTGGTGTCTTTGGCACCATCCAACCCTATCTAAGTATAATACTGTCTTTATACAGCCATTCATATCAACCTTCATAAAGATGGAGCAGCTATTACTATCTTCTTCTTACTGGTAGGGACACCTGGGACACAAAGGAGCTGAGGAACATGGCCACAGCTACATGAGTAAGCCCAGGCCAAGGGCCAGGTGTCCATTCACCTAGTCCACAGACGTATGTCCTGAGTTCTCTCGTAACTCAGCTCAAATCACAGGCTGCTTGTCCCATTCATGCACAGACCCATTAACCATGACTCTACAGTGGCCAATGGTTTCTCTTCATCTTGAGAGGCTTTTCCTTCCAGGAAAGTAAATAAATAAAAAGAACCCTGTGTTAATGTCATTTATGTAGTGATGTGATGTACTTTTAAACAGACTCATTAATGACAAAAGCAAAACATTTCTCTTTTCACAGGAGTTCATGGGAGACCAAAGGCCAAAACCCATCTCAGATGCTGTACCCGTTCACTATTTATTTCCAAGACCCAGAGACTCTTAGGAGCCCGGGGACTACTCCCAGGCATGCAAACACTGAGGCCAAATAGGAAAATGCCTTGTCTGAAGTTACTGGAGGAGGAGACAAGTGACAGAGGTGCACAGAACTCAGGGCTGTCAGTGGCTCTGAGCCCAATACTCAGAGTCGTGTGATTCTGGAACAAGCATCAGCTCTGGTTCATCCGGTTATATCCTCTTTTTCTAGTCCATGTCTAGACCATGGAGCAGTGTGTTACAGGAACACAGACAGGTCAGGGGAGAGGCTGGGCTGAGACAGGATCCTCTAAATTCCATGGAAGTGTCACCATCTAAGATTCTTGATGACTGAGCTGGACTTGCGTGAGCCCATACTTAAATCAAGCAATCCCAGAGATGCATTTGTATATACATTCATACATCTCTATGTAAATACAGGTGTACTGGGTGTCGTTTTCTGTTTATGCTTAGGTAATTGTTAAAGGCACTGGTCTCTTTATAAGGCTCTTTGGGAGAAATTCTACTGGCATCAGTGTCAAGAAATGTTTTGTCTCACCTGGACACTAATGCATTCTTATTTTGTGGTGGTTGTATAACTCTTGGTGTTTTTCCAGTTGCTCTGGTTACTAGGAAACAACGCTCTATGTCATAAATTATGGTGTGCTTTTCAGTGAAGCCCTTTGCTATATCTTTCAACCTTACTCTGATTTTCCCCTCATCCTAATTTCTTCAAAAATTTTCTTTGTTGAAATCTTAGCACATTGCTGCTGTACATTACTTCAACTCCTCTTAACTCCTTAATGACAAAAATAAATGGACAAGTAAATAGGCCGTACTGTTTGAGTTCTTCACATGGGCAACCGCTGGAAATCCAATCACCTTTCTCCTGGCAGCCTGCCCAGAGCTTTAGCTAAACCCTAACAAACAGTAATTCCTTACTAAGACAGAGTTGCTCCTAATGTCCATCCAAGAAGCATATATTCAAAGAACAGACCTCTAGCTAATTAATTTTGCTTTCAGTTATTCAACATTCAAGAGGCCTTTTTATGGTTCTAAATGTGTGCATTACAGCACGTATCAGAACATACTGAAATTAGCAATTTAATGATATCCTCCTCCTCCAGACTATTAGCACTTTGAGGGTAAGAGCTATGTTAGTTTTATCTCTGTGTGCCTGGGACCTAGCACTGTGGCTATTACACAATAGACATTTTGTTGGATAAATGGATGCTTGCTAGAATAACTACAGGCATGTATGTATCTATACTGCCGGCCACCACACAGCATCTCTCAAGTGAATCTCACCAGCTCCTCTGGGGCTGTGTATTATTTCTGGGACAGTTAAGTTCACAAAACTGTTACATGGCACAGCCAGACTCTGAGTCCAGGTCAGCCTCATTCCTAGCTCTTTCTATCTGCTGCATTGCTTCTCAGTGTGACATCATAGTGAGTTTCAAGACAGAACCACAGGTAATTGGTTGTACACAAAGATGTCTCCAAACACGGAGAATAGACGAGATCTAGATAGCTAGGTATGGCCAACCGTATTCTCACACTGTTAAGACAAATAGTGTATTTTACATTATCTCACACTTATTGTACTTTTTGATAACCATACTTTACCATCTAAACTAAGTTCTGGCTTAGAAAAAAATAGTTACCCTGTGTGATGGTCAGTTTTATGTCAACGTGGCTAGGTGATGTCCCCATTTATATAATCAAATACTAATGGAGGTATTGCTGTGAAGGTATTTTGTCAATGTCATCAAAGCATATAATCAATTTACTTTAAGTAAAGAAGATTATCCTGGGTAATCTGGATGGGCCTGATTCAACCAGGTGAAAGCCCTTAAGATCATAACTGAAGCTTCTCTCTCTCTCTCTCTCTCTTCTTTTTTTTGCTGAGGAAGATTCACCCTGAGATAACGTCCCTGCCGATCTTCCTCTATGTTTTTTTAGTATATGGGCCACCAGCACAGCATGGCTGCTAAAAGAGTGGTGTAGGTCCACGCATGGGAACCAAACCTGGGCTGCCAAAGTGGAGCACGCTGACCTTAACCACTAGGCCACTGGGGCTGGCTGAAGCTTCTCTAATGAAGACAAAATTCCACCTGTGGACTACAGTGTCTGTGCATGTCCTAGAGTTCCTGACTACTCTGCCTGCCTGCCCTGTGGATTCCAGACTTGCCTAGCCAACCCCTACAATCACGAAGTCAAATCCTTTCAATGCATCTGTTACTAAATGTATATCCTACCGGTTCTGTTTCCCTAGTAGAATCCTGACTGATACACTATGTATACAGCAATATTTACAAATGGGAAACTTCAGAAAATTTCATACTCAAGGAAATGGGAGAGGCTATGTGATCTCCTGACAGAGGCCAGGAACACATTTACCTCCCCTGAATGATCGTCATCTCCTTACCTGTAGCCAAAAGTCAAATTTCATCTGGTTCAATAAGAATGCTACGCTTCCGGTTTGCAAATTTTTTTTTGACAAGTTCTTGGAAAAACTAATTCACAGTAGGCTATTATTACGTTTCGATGAAGGCATTGTTGCAGAAGACCGCATGGATGATATCTTTGTGAAGCCTCTTCTCCTTAATACCTTTATCTGGTTGTTTTACACAAAAAGCATTTCAGTTATCAAGAAAAACGTGTAAGTTTTTGAACTGTGATTTTGTGCTGGAGAAGTGGTAATAGGCAAGATAATATATTGGTGTAAAGACTAAACGTTTGGACTTCATGGGGACCTGGGTTCTTAACTGGATGACCCTGGGCAAATTAGCTTCTATTAGCCTCAGTTTCCTCAATTGTGAAATGAAGACATGATCCACCATATAAGTCTCTATGAATGGTAGTTATGGCCCTTCAACAATGAATCTTTCAGATAGATCTTCACTCTCTAGCACAGGACTTTTTAACGTCAGCACTGTTGGGCCAGATAATTATTTGCTGGGAGGGGGGTTGTTCTGTGTATTATGGGATGTTGAGCAGCATCCCTGGCCTCTACCCATCAGATGCCAGTAGCACACCCCTACCCAGTGGTGACAACCAAAAATATCTATAGACCTTGCCAAATGTCCCCTGGTGGAAGAATCATCCCAGGTTAATAACCACTGCTTTAGGGGTACAATACTATTACTATTATTGCTTTTATATTTTTTCTAAAAATTTGAAGTATAAAATATATATAGAAAAGCATAGCTCTATGAATTTTTACTAAGGGAACACACTCATGTAACCAGCCCTATAACAAAGAATAGAACACTACAAGCTTCTCCTCCCTCCACAGGAAGCCCCTGACATTCCCTCCTTCCAGTCACTACTGGGGACCTTTGGCTAGTGAAATTAAGGCATGAAATTTAAAATGTGAAAGGAAATTCATGAGTCGGTAAACTGGTTTCCTTTGTAATTTTGCCCAGGCAGCAAAGCTCTGCTAGAAATGATAATCTAACCAGAAACTATCACAAGAGAGCAGGTGAGACACCCAAACCCAACCTAGGATTGCCTGGATTACTAGGGGGGACATAAGGACGGCAACCCTTACTGTTTTTTCCTTCCTACCTGAACAGTCAGCTTGTTTAACTCAATGGATAAAAGAAATTATCAAAGGAGATTAAATGTAGCAGGGAAGGGTCACGAGACTGGATAGAGGAAAACTGGAAGAACCAATCTGGCCAATATGGTATCGTCATAGAATCTAAGAAATGAGGTGTTCCACAATAAATAAACTGTCACCAGGTGTTACAACACCCTTCTCCCTGCTATTCTTAAATTCCCTGGATGCTAGACGATGACAGACCAGTATGCTAGAGTTGACATGTCATCAACAATCCTGGTAGTCCAGCTATATGAGATATTCAAACACTACTCAGACAACAGGGAAATATCGAGGCAGCTGGAGAGAATGACATTCCTTCTCTGCATATATAGTATTTGTACTGTTGGGCACTCACCAAATTGCCCTCATTCGTCTGTGAGCCGCTGGAGAATTAGAGCCCTGTCTTTTCATTTTTACTATCCCCTACAGCATCTCCTATTGGGCCTGAAATACAGTAGGTGGTCATCTAATTTATACTGGTTGAGAAAAGAAATCGTGTAATGGAGAGTGCACCTCACGGGGAGTTAAAGCTGCCGCAGTGCTATTCTGGGCTCTGCTACCATTATGCCATGTGACTTTGGGGAAAATCTTTTAAATATCTGTAAATATTAGCACCTAACTGTAAAAAAAAAAAATGTAAATGAATAAAATGGCCTCCAAAGTCACTTTCAGAGCTTTGAGTCTAAAGGATATACATAAGAAATGCCTTATAGCCATCTATTTTCTCATTCATTCATTTATACTTTCAATAACTTACTCTTTCATTCATCCATCCAATATAACTGGGCACCATAAATTGTGAGATGGTATGCTGGCCCATACTTCATGGAGTCCTAGCTACTGAGAAACAGCACAGAGACAGCTATACCATAGGAATTCTATACTGGAGGGTGCCATGAATCCCTTCTCCCAAAGACAGTAAACAGCATAAGTGAAGACATAGACTGATTAAAAGACAAGAAAGGATTAGGGAAGCCAAATATTAATTCATTCATCTGTTCATCCACTCATCTATCCAATAAAAATTCTGAGCATCTATATGGTAAGCGAGTTTTTCTTTTCTGTCCCAACCCCACTGTCGATCACAAGGATGAGCACATTCCTTAAGAGTATTCAGGGGCCGCCCGGTGGCGCAGCGGTTTAGTCCGCGCTTGGCAGCCCGGGGTTCGCGGGTTCGGATCCCGGGCGCCCGCCGACACACTGCTTGTCAGCCACGCCGTGGTGGCGTCCCATATAAAGCAGAGCAAGATGGGCACAGATGTTAGCCCAGGGCCAGTCTTCCTCAGCAAAAAGAGGAGGATTGGCAACAGATGTTAGCTCAGGGCTCGTCTTCCTCACAAAAAAAAAAAAAAAAGAGTATTCATAGGACATAGCAAATAGCCTCAGAGATGGACTTCTAGCCCAAGCAAGGCAATCTCAGTTCTTCTTTGGAGTTTTCTAATGTAGAGACAGCGAGATCATTCTTTTCTGCTTTTGTGATTTTAAAAACATAAATGTCCTGAGACTTCGAATGTCATTGTGTCATTTTTTTTTTGTCATATAGAGAAAACCTCTCAGCAGCAATAGAGTATGACACCAACACTCAAAGAGAGGCAGAGATAAGTGGATGGAGATGTCCACACATGATGGAGACATAGAAAGATTGTGCATAACATTGCTAAGTCCTGTATCGAGTCTTGCCAGAAGCTGGACCACTCCTGAACATCCCAATTATAAGGTCAAAAACTTCCCTTTTTCTCTTAAACTATTTTGAGTTAGATTTCTGTAATCTATAATACAGTAATGCATCTGTACTAACTTGATGGAAAGTGTTGATATCACTGAAATACAGAATATAGGACAAGAATGAAATTTAATTGTTTGCTAAGTTAGATTTGGAACGCAGCCTAGGATTAGCCAGTGTTAACATGGTAAATTATGCTATGAAGTTGATGAATCATCCAAAGGAAACAAGTATTATAGAAGAGAAGATGCCTAGAAGAAAATACTAAGAAAGAAAGCACTAAGAATTTCCAATATTTAGGGGAAAAGGCTGAGATGAGTGGCCAACCAAGGAAACAGAAAATTTTTCTCTTTTCTGAGAAAGGGAAGTATCTTAAGAAAAACTAAGTGACAGTGAATTTAAGGAAGTTGGAATGAGAGGAAAACCAAGGATAACTCCCACCAGAATGGCATTTATTGGTGATATCCAAGATTGACAATTGCTACATTTAATGCCCTCTGAGAAAACAATTCTATATCCTTCCACTTAGAGCTAACACCTCTTATCAAGGGAGAAGTTCAGATTCAATGTAAATGTCTCTTCCTGAGATGGACCCCAAAGTTCCTATCCATTACTCAAAGGAACTATATTCTAATAATTTTATCCATTCCAACCATTTACCTGCACAAACTTGTTCTGCCCATTCATTGACCTCAGAACCCCCAAGAGATGCATACCCGTCTCCTAATACATCATTGCTAAGACAGACCTTCCCTGGCATAAAGACAATGAACACCCATGAGGAGACATGGGCATAAACAAGCAGATGCTGTGACAAAAAGGCCCAGATTCTGCTCTTAGCAGAGCCCTGACCTCACCTGTGATGCTGGTCAAGTTCCTTTTCCTCTCTGGGACTCTCCTTCAACACTGAGGGACCCAACTCTCAGAAAAATTGTTGGGATTCCCTGTCATTATTTATGAAAAATATCAGCTATGAACTAATATCTTGTCCTCCTTTTCTCCCTCCCTCCATCTCTCCTTTCCTTCCTTTGCATTTTTGGCCTTCTTTTTTCTATTTTCCTTCCTCCTTACCTACTCATCACCTTGTAGGCCCCCAATAATGGTAAATATCATCACCATCATCTTCCTCATTCTCATCAGCAGTACTCCTCAGCTGGGATGGGCAGAGATGGTGGCTATCATTCTCAAAGGTCAGAGTCACTTCCTAACGCATCACATTGCCATGCTTTACTCATCATTTGTTTATATTTTATTGTCTGCTCCCTCAAACTAAAATATAAGGTCCATAACAGTAGAAACTATGTCTATCTTGTCCACTCTTATATTTCCAGCCTAACTGACTATCAGTGTATCATGAATATTTGCTAAATGGATGGATGGGTGGGTAGATGGATACATGACACATTTTTAGTCTAATGCCTTGTTTTGTTTCAGGGACACTCACCCACACCTCTGAAAGCCAGGATTATCCCTGGTTGTAGGTAAGAATGACTATCTTGGCCATCCCCTTTCTATGGATCCCTCTGTTAGACCCAACTTTGGGATGAAGACTCAAGAAAGCAGCAATGCAGCTAAGAAGAGTGAAAGAAGGTGGCTCCCACAGCTGTGGTTTAAAGGTGCAGAGGCTGACATGCGGCCTTGAGACAGACCATCTCTCTGTGCCTCCGGTTGCCACCCTTCACCCAGGACTTGCACATGCACCTTCACGTATGAATGTACTCATGTGGCCCAAGCACCACAACACATCTCACTGGTGTTCATATTTCATATGCCCCATTGAAATTCTCTCTAACTTTCACATGAATCTGATTTCCTGGATAAACCTGGCATTGGAAGCAGCTTGGTTCATTGAGTTATCACGTCTTCGTTAGCTTTGGACCTTACCATCTGCAACCTGCTAGGAACTCGTTTAAGATGTAAATACATATTGTAAAAGGTTGTGTATGAAATGTGAATAAACACAACACTAAATGAGACAACATAAGAGAAAGTGTTATAAATTCACCAATGCCAGGTGTTAACAGAATTATGTTACTATTATTATTGTAGTTTCATCATCACCGCTATTAGGTGATTAGCCCTGGACAGGGAGACAAAATACGTAAAATCTAAAAGTTCTGCATCTTACTAGCTGTATAATGAGAAGCATGTTACTAATCTGAACCTTGAGTTTCCTTTGTCTGAAAAAAAATAGGGGTGAATATATACAGTTGTTCTGAGAAGGAAATCAGACAACATAACAATGTGCCTAACACAGTATCTCTCTCACCAATAGTTGTTTAAAAAAATATTTGTTGTATAAGTTGTCCCTTAAAAATTCAAGAACTGCAGTATGTATACAGTATCCACTCGCTACGTGTGGCCCCTGAGCACTTGAAACGTGTCCAGTCCCACCTGAGACATATAAAATACACACCAGATTTTAAAGCCTTAATATGAGAAAAGAACATGAAATATCACATTAATAATTTTATATTTATAATATTTTGGATATATTGGCTTAAATAAAATGCATTATTAAAATTAACGTCATCTTTTTACTTTTTTAATTAGACTACCAGAAAATTTTAAATTACATACATGGCTCACACTTGCGGCTTCTGTCATATGTCTATTGGACAGCACTGGCCTAGGGAGCTATCATCCTGAAATTTCAATTATAAACATATAGAAGTTCAAAAACAAAGGATATGGTGGAGAAAACTGAGTTCTTAACCTCCTCAGAGCTATGCAAATATGATTCATGCTGGGGAAGAGAGCACTATTTATGTCAATTTCTTTAAAAGCAAAGCATGCAAACTTCATAAGCGATGGAAAGCTAGTCCTCGTCAAATCCAGGTGAGGGTTTGGTGCAGAAGAGAGAAGCAACAGCTTAGTACACTTGAGTAGAGGGGACAGAAAGGAACAAACAAATCTGGAGTCACTGAACTTGGATACAAATGCCACATTGTCACTCACTCGCCGTATGACCCAGAGTAAGATGATAAACTGTGCACCTCCACTTCCTCTCTGCAGAGCAGAAATGATAACTCACTCCTAACTCACAGTGTTATAGCCAACATTTAGTAAGTACTCACTCAGATCATTGCAGGTGCCACTGTCATCATCCCAATGGTGCCGATGAGGAAACTGAACCAAAAAAGGATGTCACATACACACAGCCACACAGCTAAACACTGGTGGCAGTGGAAGCTGAAGCCTTTTAGTCTGAACCCCTTTCAGCACGTGAGCTTTCAATCACTGCCTGATACTCAGATCAGACTGTCCCTATTGTCCAGAATGGAACATGAGACAATGACCATAAGGCACACACCAAGATCGTCAAGGAAGGATACATATCTTTATTGTTGTGGTGAAGGCACAACAGAGCGCTGAAAGGATATAGGATTTAAATCACTCTATGCCCCATTATCTCAAAAAAGAGACCTCCCCAAAATACATGAGGAGAAGCCAAAGTTGACTTTGGAAACTCGGATGTATTACTAGTGTCCTGGATTCTGTAAGAACTGTTGAACGTTTGGGGGAAATATATTCAAAAATTAATCTAGGAAATAAGCCAAAAGAATTCTGGCCTCACAGATAACTAATAAATTTAAAATCAGTTCCTCCATGTTCAGTATAATGAGTGACTGAGGTCTTCCCAGTTCATCCCCAAACTACATTGGATTTCCAGGTCTACCTTTGAGGACCCAGCGCCATCACAATACCTTTTATTTAAAGTAAAGCATAAATTTCAGAGATTGAACTATTTACATAATGTTTTTTTTCTTTTTCTTTTATTTGATTGTGGTTTGTTTTTGTAAGGAGCCCAGCAGGGCACTGGGGATGAGGCAGAGGCTGAGCCCATACAGCAGAAGACTAGGGAATATTCCTAGCTGGGGTGAACTGATGCCGAGGACGGCCCCTAGGAGTTTCCCAGGAGGTGTAATTGGGTCCAGCATGCTGGATGACCTCCATCTACCCACCCCCACCAGAGTCACCTCACGGAGTAACAGTCATATCTCAGTAACTGGCACCTCTGCAATAGACATGATTATTTCAGACAAACTCATTTCTTGTTCAATTTGATATGGAAATTAAAGTTGTATTAGCACAATTTCTCATATTTGAGAGCATGTGAATGGCATCCTCAATGCTCTCCTATAGCAAACCCAACTGAGCCTTGAAAGGAGATGCAACAATGCAGGTAAAGTTACTGTTTCCAAAATAGCCCCGTTTTGCATTCAAATCAGCCATGCATGGCGAGGCATGCTCAGTGGGCCAAGCCAACACAATCAACATAACTTTCTCAGAAAGAAACCATCTTCAGAAAAAACATTAATCAGACCGTTTCCCAGGCAAATGTAAAATTAGGGGAAACAATACTAGAGATAGTATCAATATTTTCAACATTAAGCAAAGACAGACAATCCTTGATGAGTGATGCTATTTCTGGGAATTTAATCAATTAACATTCTTCCCCACAAAGCCTTCCTTCCTGCTTTGTTTTCACAACTGTTAAATTAAAGGAGTCAGGGGACAGGTTTTGGATGCTCTTTGCCAGAACTAAGTTCTGAGTTCCCAAAAGCCTATCATCAATTTGGTTTTCATTGTCCAAATAAAAATCTGAACCCCAGGACCTGGGTTAAGAGGAGAACAATACATGTATTCTCTGGGTCAAGCGGGGTGACCAGAACTTCTTTTTGTACTTTTTAAGCAGAGCTCAGCTGTTCTTCCAGATCCGTCCTGTGGAGAGGCAATTTTCCACTCTAACCCTCTTCTCCAAAAGGGGTAACGTGAGTCCAGACAACGGAAGTGAGCTCTTGTCTTACAGTGAGTTGGATAACAAAGAAAGGATGGGTAAAAGGACGGATCAAGTGTTATACAGATGAAAATGATCCGAGAATATTGGAGCAGATAAAGAAACACAAAACGCAGAGACCTTGTGGCCTTTGTCTCTTTGAACAAGACTTTGCATGCTGAGGTTTGCAATTACATTTGTTTTTAAGTCCTAGCTTGGCGTGACAAGTGAGATGCCTCTTAATGTCTTTTTAAAATCCAGTGTAGAGATTCCTTTCTCTCTCAGAAGCCGGGGTCGTTATTAACATGCCTCAGAGCAGCTGCAATGTGAGTTCTCCCACCTTATATGCACATTATACAAAGTCATGGTGCTGCACAACAGAAAGTCGAGGGTGCCCATTGATAGACAGAGACTGGGTTTACACGTCTTCTCTCAACATCCCCTAGAAATACAATGTAAACTGTGGGTATACAATAAATGTCCTGATGTGGCACTCTTGGTGGCACCTTCCCTTCCTCTATGCCAGGGCTGGACAGGATCCAAAATTTCAAGAGAGAACACAGATCTTAGAAACACAACTTCTTTTCTGCCTAACACATCTTTTTACATATTATATGATCACATTACAGAAAACATAATATTTGGTGTCATCTTTAAATCATTCTGAGTGGGAAGAAACCCAAGAATCCATTAGTCTTGGATGCATTGCAAGAGTCACAGGAAAAGCCTTCTAGATCTTTCAGGTCCTTGGCAACTGTATCTCCATGTGATCTGGGGGCTCCTATTTATGGGGTTGAGAAGATGCAATGAGATAATCTCTGGAAGGCCAGACCTCGGCACTCAGTTAGCACCTCACAGACTATCGATTTCTCATTCCTCATCTATGTCGGTAGCAAGTCTCATGAATCCACCCCTCAAAGCCTCTTAGATCTGTCCTAGAGCAGTGGAGAACATGGAATCTCTCTGTTCAAATCCCAGCTTGTCCACTATTGACTGCATAACATTGGGGAAAGTTGTTCAATGACCCTAAATCTTGGTTTCCACATTTTATAAATGGGGATAATTATAGCTTCTACCTCACTGAGGATGTAGTGAGGATGGACTGAGACAATTTATGCAAAGTGCTGAGCACAGTGTGTGCATACAGTAAATGCTCAGTACACATCAGCAGTGACAATAACGCCACCACCCCAGTCCCAGCTTCATCATCTCTGCTTTAACACCCTCCTTGCCAGTTTCCCTGTTTAGAGTCTCTGCCCTTTTCTGTCAGTTCCTCTCAATGCTGGTCCACAGATCATTTAACAAAGCATTGAACACATCACTCCCGGCTCCAAACCCTTCAAAGTCTCCCTAGGACCTAGGGAATGAAGTCCAAAGCCCTGAATTTGGCATTCAAGTACTCCACAGAGGGTCCCAAACTTATCACTCTGCAGGCACACTCTGCCCACCATCACCCACAGGCATACCCTGCAGGCAAACCAAATCCATGCAGTCACATCTGAAGTTTTCATCTACATGGCTCCTTCTCCAGAATGCTGAGATGCCACAGTCAGTAAGCCCCAAGCAAAGTGATTTGTGGAAGAAGATTTGACAGCCAGGCCATTTCAGAGCTGGAAAGGACCCAAAAGGCCACTTTACAGATGAGGAAACTGAGGTTAATTGGCTTGCCCAAGGCCACACAGCTATTTATCAGCAACGCCAGGGCTGCACTGGGCTGGTCTGCCTAGAGGGAGGGAACCACAGGGCAGCCTATCAGGGAAAATCTGTCAGCAATTGGCCACAAACTTGCTGACAGGTGATCTTTCTCCATTTGTGAGAAATGACACAGAAGCTACGCACCCAATAAGAAAAGAATGCAAGGCATGCCTCTCTGTAAGTGAAAACTGGGCGCCACTCTGGCTTGCAATGTGGGGCACAGCTGGGATGGGGTTGATGGGGAGAGGGCAGCTGAAATGATTCCGCAGGATCCATCCCTCACTTCTTACTTCAAAGACATGTCCTCTCAGGCTGCATTAGTCTCCAGACTAATTCTCCCAAACGCACCGCCGAGATTTGCTGAAGTTGAAGATTCTCTGGGACGTTTGCAGTAGGAACGGTGATGAATAAAATGCAAGAATCACCAATGCATTACTTGGAAGGCAAGTGTGAACAGCTCTAACTGCTAAAATTGCAATTTTTACTTAAGATAATGATACTAATAGTGACACTTCATTTATATAGGGCTTCTTCCCAAGAATAATATTAAAAAGGAAAACTATATCTTACACTACAGCTGTGTCTATATACGAAGCAGACAGTGGAACAAGGCACTTTAAGAGCAATCTCCCTTCACTATTGGGATATTTTAGGGCAAAGTGTTGTAAATTGGAATTGTTTGCATAAATGAACCCTGATTTTCAATTTAGGTTTGGAATTCAAATACAGTTTTGCTGCTACTGTCAATGAAATATTTTATAAAACCTTTAAATATGTTGTTAAATATTAAAACCTTTAAATGTGTTGTTAAGTAATAAAAACCATAAATAAAATATTTAAATTATGTTGTTAAAGCTTTAATAAGTAGACAACGGAAAGTTGATAACTACTGATATAGATGCCCAGCCAGCTTCTGGTTATTCATCCTTGGTTTGTGGACTGGATTTGTGTCCATGGTGACCAGTTAGGGAACATCACACAGAAATTGAAATGCATGCCTCCCAGAGTTCTGTGCAGTTTGGTGATGACTGGGTTAGGTCTGGGCAAGAGGCTCCATCAGCCACAAAATCAAAGCCATTCTATGGTTCAACTACCTGGCTCATCAGACAGGCTACCGAGTCTCAAAAGCTTTGAAACCGTGAGCTTGCCCTAGAGCCTTCACTCTCTGGAAGGGTGATGCTGATTCCTTTCAAAGGTGGTCAGTAAAGTTGTCCTGGGATGGTATGGGACCAGGTGCAAAGGAAGCTGTTACCTATCGTTCTTGTGGCCCCAACTCGCCTAACTGAAAGCACTGACAACTTTCACCTGAACATCCAACCCTTGGGCCAACACAGACACCATGCTGCCAGGGGGTGTGGGAGCTGTCCGCTCCAGAAGCTGGGATGTGACTGGGGGCCACTTGCCCATTCTTATGGGTACATCTTTCATGCTCCCATCAATGCCTAGAGAGTTCCTATGTATTCCATCCTGGCTTGTCCAAGATGTTTGGCTCTGAATTCAGAATACTCCTTTCCATCCTGATGCCCTTAAGTCAGGGATCCAATTTGGACTCTTGTCCTTGAATCTGGCTTTAGCTTCCTCTGGATAATATTTTTGGAAATGTTGCATTGGCTCCACAGCCAGCATCCATGGGCCACTTTCCCACACAACCCACCCTGTCCCTTCCCAGAGACCATTCGCCATCCACACGCCCAGCTGTATGCTGTCTGCCACAGCTGCCTGTGGGGATCCCCCCTCGTCGACTGAGCTCCATTGCTAGACTTCAGCCCAGGTCCTGATATCCTTCTCAATTCTTGCCCAACCCAAATTGGACTATTCAATGTTTAATAAAGGCTCTTCTCTGTTCCCCCTTACACCCCAACATCTAACTACCTGACTATCAACATCCTATTCAGCACTAGAGAGGAACTCAAAAGCCAGACACCCCACTCAGTATCACAGTGGATAAGGTTCCTCACAATAGCCTTGCAAGGATATGAGGGAAATAAAGCCTTTTGGGTTTCTTAATTCAAAGCAACAGAAATAGATTCTGCATAGCACAGTTCTTGCACGAAGACTTAGAGAAGCAGGCTCAGAAAACAGTCAGGAAGGTCAGAAGCCTGGACAGTCAGAACCACAGACCAGATCCTGCCACAGAACCAGGTGGGTGAGGCACCACCGCTGTCCCCGCTGAACATGGGTGGCTACAGCTGCCTCTACCACCCCGGGAAGCCCTGGAAATTGGATGCTGCTACAGCCACTGCCATGACGACCACAGGGCCTTCTTCACGGCCAGTGACTGTGCATGTGTGCCCGCGAATGCGTAAGATACCGAATCCAAATGTAAAACACACCGGGAAGTTGGCGCTGAGTCCATGTTCTAGCTTCCAGGAGAGCTAGCGAAGCAACTCTCTGGGACTTCTGGCCTCTGGAGTAGGAGGAGGGCTCTTCCTGCTATAGAGCGTCTTATCATGGGTTATTGTCTTAACCCAGGAAGGGGTTCCAATGTTATGCAGCCAAACAAACAAGCAAGCAAACAAAATGATGAATATGTACTAGAAGGAATAAGGATCACGTAGGATGCTATATTCCAGGGCGTGGAATCCCTCAGAAGGAGCTGTCTCGTGTGTGGTTTAACAGGATTCTGTCCCTGCTCCACTTATGGGTATTTTTGTTGCTGTTGTTGTTTTGTTTTTACTGAGAAAGGTAGGTGACTGAGTAAACCAACTCACAGCAGGAGGCTAGGAAGGATGGCAGATATTCTGGATGACAGACTAAGGATTAAATTTAAAAATGTTTTGGGAGGCTGGATCAATGGACTGAACCTAACGATATGAAATATGACAGAGATTACAGCAACCCCATTCCATGCACTGTCTTAAGCATTTCTATAGATTAATGTCATTGAATATCAGAGCCACCCTACGAAGTAGATAATAACCCAGTGTTATAAATGGGGAAACTGAGACACAGATCAAGTGACTTGCACAGCTGCGAAGTGGCAGAGCCAAGCTTTGAAGCAGGGCAGGCTGACTGCAGAGCCCGAGCTACCCTGTGTCTTACGTGCACAGGGACAGGTGGGGAAATGTGACTTAACAGCAGCACATAAGGAAAAACAAATAAACAAATAAACTGTGGAGTATAAGTCCTCTGGGTGATGTGGCTGGCAATAAAAGCTAATGTAATGTCGCCTTGGGCTGCAATAAAAGAAGCGTGTGGAAGGGAGTTGGTAGTCTAGAGTTTAGCTGCCTGGATTTCTGTCTTTGGTCCTTCCCTCTTAGGAGGGCTGGAGCAAACATGAACGGGGTGTTCATTCTGGAGACGTTAAGACCAGGGAGAAGGCAACCTGAAAGAACTTTAATACTGAATAACTGAGATGTGGAGGAAGAATACCATGAATTCTACATGGCATCAAAGGCTCGTATCAAAGAACATGACCCTTGGGGAGACAGTCTGACTCGATCTAAGTATTTCTAATAGTGGAAGTTCCTAGTGTCTCGATGGTTTGCATCCAGGGTAATGAGCTCCATATCACGAGTGATGACATAGCCTTCATCACTACACAGTAGCCATGGCTGGAGCACCTCGGGGCAGAGCGTGTTGCTCTAGGTGGCCTCTAGGGTCCCTAGCTGCCATGCAGGAGTGCAATTCTGTTATTCCTTCCCCGAACCATCCTTGATTACTGAACTAGATGTGACTTGTCCTTCCTGTGGCCCTATTTGTACTTCTTTTGCAGCACTTACTGTATGCAGCCTTGAATTTTCACAGGCAGATCTAGTGTGTTCTGCACCATCGATACCGTCAGCTCTCTGAGGGAAGGCCTTATGAACTGACTGTTTCTGTGTACCCAGCCCAGGGCCTTTCATTAGAGCAGATGACAAAGAAATGGGTTTGAAATGGAGTTCAAAGCAAACTCTGCCAGAGGGCCCTGTGAAGTTTGGGGTGGCAAGGTAAGACACCATTCTTACTCTGTTATCTATGGAAATTGGAATGGAGATATTAATGGTAGGTGACTGTAAAGTAGGACAGAGTCAAATGGCACATTTTGCAAAATATTATCAAATGGCTGGATTGGCTGACCATGACTTCCAAATAATAGAGATTCATGCAAAGCCCCATATTAGGTGTTACAATTTAAATGCCCAATGACATAAGAGGGTGTGTGTGCACATATATATATGCACATATATACACATATATGTATATATACACATATATACATATATATATATAAACACTCACTCTAATGATATGTTTAAATAAGAATCAGACCACAGGTATATCCAGTCTAGAACAAACACAAAAAACCCTACAACTTTTTGCTTGTAGATGGTGGTAAGAGATTGAGTTAAGAGCCAAGACTGCCCAGTTTTTGTTCCATCTGCCTCTAAATTACCGTGTGATCTAAGGCGGATTGTGGTTCCTCTCTGGGGCCCTGGACCCTCATCTCTAAACGGAGATTGACTAGATGACTTCAGACATCTGATTCCTGAGAGTTCTACTTGGTAAAGCGGAATGTCCAGTCCTCGTTACAGGAAGCAGTAGGTCCAATCACTGTGCAGTGGTTAGACTGCGATAGGGAATCTGATTTAAGATGCCACATGTTCAAGGGGACAAGGACAAAATGGAGTGAAAGCAGATGGGAGAGATGAGGAAGGCGAAAGGTCTGGAAACTTTATCTCATCAGATTAGCTGAAGCACCGAACGGTGGAGCATCCTGACACGGTTGTTAAGATTGGCGTCAGATCCCTAAGTTTGAATCTCAGCTTTGCCAATCACCAGCCGTGGAACACTGGGAATGAATGTCTGGGGTTTTCTTCCTCTGTATGATGCTAGCAATAATCTTAGCAGCTCACAGGGTCACTGTGGATAAGCCTCATATTACACAGAATGTTCTTAGCACGGTGTCTGAAACGAGCTGAGTGTGCAATAAGTGCTGGATTTTAACTATTATCTGATACCAACTTTCAAATATTCGTAGGGCTGCCAGGAGAAGGAAAAAGTGATGGGAGCAGGGGCAGTTACAGATGAAGGGTAGTTTTGCTCCTCAGAAGACGGGGAATCTTAATGAAAAGAGTGAATGAATTGCCTCTCGTCACTGGCTCCCCAAGAGGGAGTTAGCAGGCTGGCATCAGGACACTGAAGCAACTGCAGGGTTAACAGAAACAGAAAACCTGCTAAGAGGAGAGTTAGACCAGAAGATCTAGGATCTGGGAGGGGCACAGGGTGGCCCGTCAGCTCAGTTCTCCCTCCAGCCGCTCTTCTCCAGGAAGCTGGGGAGGCCCAGGCTTGTGACAGGCGTCACTCACAGCAGAAAACCACTGCTCAGGGGGAGTCAGAACAGGCTTGGAGATCCAGCTTTCCCTCTTCCAGCTCCGTGCGCTTGGATGAGTATCTGGAATCCTCCCTGAGAGTCATTTTCCCCTTCTGTAAAATGGAGACAATAGTGCCATCCTCATAGTATGACTGCACAGAATAAATGAGGTATCAGCTACAACACCCAGCACATAGTAGGGCCTCACAAAGTGGCCTCTCTCCCTTCTCTGTTCCAGGCCAACATAGGCAGATATTTCCTTCATTGCGAGGTGCACTTGGGAGGGAATGCGGCAGGGCCTGGGGTAGGGACAGATGACACAAGAAGGCCACAGATGGGACACAGCAGGACAACCTGGAAGGTCCAGGAGCCTTGGAAAGCCCAGGCTGACTGTGGCATTGGATGTGAAAACAGTTGGAAAACCATTAATGGCTACGTAGGGGTGAGGGTTCCTGTCATTTTTAACACTGTGCCACATTACCGTGCTTTTGCCTGGGTCTGAGGAAGACCGCAGACGGGGCCAGGGCCTCTCCAGCCACAATCTTTGCATGAGTCAAATCTGCCATCGCTCAACCCCCTTACAATCCCAAACTACATTTCCCTGAAAAACAAACAGGAATATTCTTGAAATGGTGAGGATTTATCAAGAGACTAATTATCATTTAAGCTAGTTTGGAATAGTAATAAGCCCCCTTTAAACGAAAGCAAAGCTTGTGATGAATATCTCAACATCACATGCTCTGCAAACTTCCCCAGTAAGATACGACTTCAGGGCAACATACCATACTGCAGCAACCCACATGCAAAAGGAACCTAGAGGAAACGCAAAGGTGGGAAGGAGGCAGGCGGCGCGTTTCAAAAGCCGTAATTATCTCTAAAATCTCCACTGCCTCTTGAATATTTTAAATGGAAGAGGGATGGATCACTGACATGCAGGAAATAATTCAAAAAAGGGCAGCCACTAATAAACAATTCATCACTAATTGGGAGAGGCCTCAATCTAAAGCGAATGTTCGGCACAGGGTTTTGGCCTAATAACTGTAAGGAAGATCTGCTACCTGCCACCATTAGTCTATAAAACTGCATCCCAGGTCTATTTCTGAGAGGAGAAAAGGCCTGAGCACTTATTGAGTGCTTATCAGGAACCAGGAAGTGCATTCAATTCTCATTTTATCTTTACAGCAACCCTAGGACATAGATATTATTATTAGCTCCATTTTCACAGATGAGGCATCTGGGTCTTAGAGAAGTTATGTCGCTTATTCTTGGTCACAGACACTGTAAGCAGTGGAGCCGGAATTGAGAAGGGTCTAACTGCCAGGCAGGGCTGGAACTAGGGTGAGTCAGGAGAGGCACTCTCCTTGGGCACAAAGTATAAGGGAAGGCCAAAAAACTCAATAATCAAGATAAAAAACATTTTAATGCAATATTTTAAAAACCAAGATTAATTCAAAAAATCCATGATGAGTAAAATATCAAAATTTTAAATGAAGACTCTGCACTTGCATGCCTCAGCCTCACTCTCCTTACCCGAATTCCGGCCCCGTCACTGGGCGATGCTGCCTCCAAGTCTGAATGGCGGGTCCAAGCCTCAGGGATGATGGAAAGAGGGCTGAGGATTCAGGATGTGATCATGGGTAACATTCCTGGAGATCCACGGCAGGGCTGGGTACACAGCAATTAGACCCGATATGTCCATCCCCGCCTTCATCCCTGCTTGTTCTTATTGAGAAGAAAACAGCATCGATGGCAGGGATGTTTGTCTAAATTCTCACTGTTCGCTCTCACTGATGGAGCCTAACGACGGCTGAAAAGAGACCTCTATGCTTCTTAAAGGAAAACCAGGGAGGCGCCTCCACCGCCCTGGCTGCTATGTTAGGTGATCATTATAGTGGGGATGAAGCTGCTCCCAAAGCCATTTTCTTCCAGAAAAGCAAATCTAGAGAAGTAACCTTAATGGGTGAAATCATGCCAGTGTAGAGGACCACATAGGGAGGATTTCTGGAAAATAAGGGAGTGAGTGGAGGAAGGGCATGAAGGCTTTTCTTCACCTGCAACAACCAGGAAAATTCGAGGAAAAGGCAGTGCTTCTTCACAGTATTGTCAGTGCCAGAAGGCAATAGAATTAGACCCTGGCCACTATTCACTGTGGCTTGTAGAGCTGTTTATGCCAACTTTCTGGATTCAGCACCTCACATGGTCTAAACGAGGAGAGGGAGAGAGAGACAGACACCAAAATTTAGCCTGCCATGAGAAACAGCATCATTAGTCTCTCTCACACTCTTTCTTTCCTCCGCTTTCTCCTTCCCTCTCTTCTCTCTCATACTCCTGTCTCATTTAATATCCTGGTGCACCAGATTCCCTGCCTGAGCAGAAACCTTGACCATCTCATTCAGAGGACGAGAACAATGCTTTATCTCAATAAGAATCCCAGAACTCTGCAACTGTCTGACAACTAATTAAACCAAATAACAATGAAATTTTGCCTCCAGTTCTAGCAAACATGCATTATTCACAAGCACTTAAAATTTAAAAGTGCCTTCCTTTTTTAAGTTAAATAAACTGTCCGGTGGTAAGTGAGCATCAGTTTACAAAACACTGTGTCTTACTTTCCACTGAGTTACTTAATACTCCTTCCCATAATCCATTTGCATTGATTCCTTCTTCATCAACTGTCCATGCATTCCAACACATGCAGAGTTGCAAAGAACTCCACTGCTGATTCACCAGGGAGGCAATCTACCCAGTTAAAAAAAAAAAGATACAAATAAGAAACCACTTAAGACAGTACTTATTTTTTTAATAGAGCTTTCCTCTTAATTATAATATAGCATTAGGGTTTTTTTCATTCTTCTTCAGAACTTTCATAATGACACTATCAAAGAGTAACAAATATAAATTTGTGCAGCCTGAAATATGCAATTTAATCATAAGCAGTAATTTCCATATCACTGAGGAGGAAAAAAAAAGTCAAATGATTAAACTCCAGTGCATGAGAACCAATTTTGAATTAAATTTTACTCTCTGCTAAAGAGAGGTTTTATACAGCAATATCAAGAATGCTTTAAAGATAATAGTAAAACATTTACTGTTATATTAAAACTCCATGCCCAAAAGTGTTTACCAAAGATCAAACTGCGATTCTCTTTTGCAAATTAGAAACGTCTTGCAAAATCTCTTGAAAGAACAGGCAATGATATCACCGCCGTCTCACTAATATTTCTCTTCTTTATTCATTCCCTTCCCCTCGGAGTCTGAAATGATGCTCTTTCTGGCAGGAAAAAAAGAGCCAGAAAATCCTCCCAGATCACTGCCTCGGTGAGAGCTGACCTTGTTTATTGTACAGCCCAGCCCCCACCCAACTCCTGCTCAGGCAATCTTTTAAGAGATTTTTCAACTTTCTAGTAAACTCCAAGGTGGGAAGAAGAGGCTGAAGGTAACGGGATCCACCGACTAGAAAGATGTTAATCCTGACAAACTGCTCGTGCGGTAGGCTGAACTACAGCTAGATTGAATTCCGTTTCTCCTGAGAGGGCCAGACAAGGCTGGTGGTAACAAAACCGCTTTTCATGGTGCCCTCAAAAGCAGATGGGGGCCCATGCAGAAAGTTGGAGAAGGGCGCCATTGCCCTCTAGTGGCCAGAAGTGCAATCTTCCGCGAAGGAGCCCATTTTCAGAGAGGCACAAGGCTCTCAACGTCAGGGTAAAATTATAGCAGAAAGATGTCTAATTACGCTCCTCGAGTGTTTCTTTAGTCCTTCCTGCCCACAGAGGAGGCTGTGGATGGCCATCCCAGTAATCCTGATGGAAAAGCTGATCCTCATTCCTACTGGTGCACCAGAATTTGTCCAACTTTCTCCAGCTTTAATTTTTTTTTTCTTTTTACCAGACCTGTTGATGTTTTTCCCATGGTCTCTTAAATCACACATTTATATAGACCAAAGATTTTTACATATTTCAGGGGCAATAACTTTGGATTAGAAAGGCTGAAGACTCACAATGCTTGGTAAATCTTGAATGAGGGTTCTTGACAAACCACATAACTTTTTATGAAACAATGACCAATTTCATCATGGGGAAAGAGCATCTCAAACGCATTTCAATCCCTTAAATCATTTGCTGGTGAATTTATACAACGCGCAGATTTTTCTAGGAAGAGAAAATGTCGCAATTTTCATTCTGCAAACTTGACGATTCAAGAAAAAGCTTTGCTACTGACTTTCGAACTCTATCGACCACTGTTTTATCATTATCATTTAATTATTAGGTATGCCTATGATCAAAGCGAAAAAAATCAATATTGAAAATAAACTTAAATGAAATGATTATGTTTCTTGAACATCTGCCTACATAAATGTGTTGAAAATGAAGGAAGACTAAAATCAGATTTGCAGATCTCATTTAGATGGTTCTGAAAATAGATGTGAATATCACAGATCAAAGTGTAGGTGAACTGTCAGTTTCATAAGTCACAGGCATCCACAGGCAAGGTTCCGAGACCCACTATGTCATGAGAGTGCCCCTCTGGCGTTGTAAATCAAGCCTTGAGCCAAAGTCATGGCATTTCCCATACGAGGGTCCCCAAACTAGAATCTTTACAAAGCAGCCATGTAATTCTATTCAAAGTGGAAGAAAAACCATGAATTATGAATACAAGCGCATTAAAGGAGCATGAAATTGATCAGTATTCCCCCAAATCATGGCATGGCTCTCCAACCCTGCCGGCCTTCCTCCTCCCACAAACAAACAAACATACACATCCACAGCCACCACTGCAGAGAGGAAACATGAGTTCTGGGTCATAAAAACATAGAGCTATAACTTAAAAAAAAATATTTTCAAATTAACAAAAGATTGCATCTTAATTGAAAATAGAATTTGGGTTTCTAGTAATTTTACTGTCTGGTGTTCTGATAAGAATTCTAAACATAATGAAAGTTCTGAAGTGCTATCAATACGGTCCCCTGCTTCAATTAGGACTATTTTAAAAGCCTATTTTCCTAGTAAGCAATAAGCCCAGTTTGAGTAAATCTACAGTCTGGGCATCCACAGACTATCCTAACTCAGTCTTTTCAGTGCAGCTGTTCATTTTCCCTCCCCTGGGGTGGGGAAGGTGATTTTTTTCCCCCAGACAATATAATAAAATGATCAGCTTATGTAGACTCTGAAATAACAAGGAAACTAATAATAGTAATTATTATTAATAATAAAGTGTGGTTGCAAGACATTTTTAATGCACTGATTTTTAATGTTTCAAAAGCAAGATGTAAGGACCATTCTCACTCAAGCGAAGTTTCCTGGCCTTTCAGATGCCTTTCCCTGGTCTACACTTGAAAACTACTCACATTCCTTTGTATTAGGCAGGATTTCAGTTTTGCACAGAGGTTCGAATTCCAGGGCCCACTGGCCAACTCTAAAACTTCCAATCAGAGCTCAGGATTAACGATCTTTAGTGACCAGGAGCTTTCAGGGTCCCTCTGGCATTGGCCACAACTCTGCCCCTTTGTTGTGCAACTTTTATTCCTTTGTTCTACTGGAAGAAGACCAGGGTCCCTGCAGCTGGGGTTGGGCAGTGACTACTTCTGGGTTCTGGTGTCTACATCTCCATATTTGTAGGAAAAGTAATTCCAGGATTCATGAAATGAAGGGTCAGCCCCTTCTCTTCTCCTCGCCCATCGTGTGAAGGCTTTAGCGCTCACAGCTCAGCATGGTAATGCGCAGATGCGATGCTGGTGGATCCTCGCTCCTGAGAACACTTCTATCTCCCCATCCCTGGGAAATCCAGACACCCCGCAAAACCATCGATGTCTGCTGCAAGCCCAAGTGACAAAGACATTGATCCATTCTCTTGCCTGGTTAATTATCGTGGCTTCCCTGTGATTAAACCGAAAACTTACTCCCTGCCTCATATTAAACCGATAGGAATGATCGGAAGAGGAAAACAAGGAAAGATTTTAGAGCCATCTGAACAAGATTTCTTTAGGGGGAAACTGGAGGGAAGACTTTAGGCAGACCTATAGCCTCGTCCAGCCGGGTTTCAGGAACCCTCCACCCCCACGCCTGAGGGAAGACCGGTCGTCACGCAGGGATGGCATTATTAAATAATTAAAAGATGCAATTTCTTAATAGCAGTGCGATGGCCCGTGAAATTCCTGCTGCATTACCAGCAAAAGCAACAGGGCTTTTTCCAGCATCTAGACAACCTTTCACCCGGGAGAGGGAGGGGTGTGAGAGCCCCCCGTGAAAGCAGGGCCTTGGCAAGAAAGGGATAAGGAAGCGCAACCCGGGGGCGTCCCCGATCCCACTTTCTCTGGGGACTCTTTTCTTCACAGCGCGAGGCGGGCCCTCCCACAGCTCTGCCCGGGTTGAAGGGGAAAAGGGGTGCTCTCCTCGCCACCCCATCCTGCGGGCTTCCCCGTGCATCCCACCCGCGGCTCGCGTTCCGGGGCAAAGCTGAGGGAGGGAGGCCTCGCGTGCAGGGAGCTGGAGAGGCTTGGCGCGCTCCGGGAGGAGGCGCAGGCTTCGGGGAGGGCTTGATTCGCAAAGTTAACGTTGACCCTGTCAGGTTTCGCCAAGCCCAAGCCGGATCCGAGCCGGAGTCGGAGCCGCTCGTGGATCTCCCCTTAGGCTGGCGGGAGCCGACGAACAGCCCCCGGAGCTCCCGAGGAGAGGGCTGGGGCGCGCACCGCAGTCGGCCGCCCGGAGCCGCAGTCAGCGGACCAGACCCACGCTATTAAAGTGCGGGGGAATCGCCGACCCCAACTGGGTTCCTTCCGTTTCCCGGGATTCCTCCGGGGGTCTCGAATGGAGGACACAGCCCCGGGGAGCGTTCGGGGGTATCGGGGAGAAAGGGTAGGAACCCTGCAGAGCGCGGTCATGTCGCCGCTTTCGGAAAGAGGCGCAGCGCGGGCGGGCGGACGGGGAACGCACCGGGGGCGACTTTCCCCCAGAGACCTGACCGGGGGCAGGCGGCGTGTCCGGAGAGCAGCTCTGCAGCTTCTTGCCCCAGCCGGGTGCAAACCCCCTCTCCAGCGGCCTCGGCGCGTACCCCAAACAAGGCCGGAGCGGGGAGAGAGGTTGGAGCGCACATCTGGCGCCTCTGCCCCCTGCGCTGCCCGCGCCCACAGCTGGCTCCCTTCTCCCTTTTTGATTTTTAAACAAATCTTCTCGTACCTTCGCCTTCCCCCGTTTCTGCTTTACATTAGTAAAAGCTTCACCAGTCAGACCCCCCCCCCAAGACATTCTCATCCAGAGACCCCCCCCCCCACCACCACCAAGAAGCTCCATCCAGGCGAGAGGAAGGGACCGGCGCGGCGCGCCTCACCTGGGGCCCCGGAGGGTGGACGCGAGCTCTGGCCGTCGGTCCCTGGCGCAGGGCGAGAGCATCGGTGTCAGCCCCGGCCCCAGTCCCGGTCCCATTCACAAGTCGGCCGCGGCTGCGAGCGGCCCCCGCGGCATCTGCTAGCGACGCTCCCCTCGGCTGGCGGCGGCCGCGGAATGAGCCGCCGAGCGCGCTAGTGGCAGGAATGAGAAACCGGGGGGAGGTGGCGGGCGGGCGGGGTGGGGTGGGGGGCGGAGGAGGAGGGAGGCCGCCGCTGGGAGGGAAGGAGAGGGCGGGGGGTGGAGAGGAGCCGAGGCCGCGAGACGCGGCGAGCTGGGCCTCGCAGAGGCTGCGGGGGCCGAACCCGTCCGCAGCCGTCCCCCCAGGGGCCCTCGAGATGCCAACCCCGGGATTCGCGGCCGCCCCTCCCGCTCGGGTCGCTGCACTCCGGCTCCCTTGGGGCTCAGACAGAGTCTGGAGCGACTGAAGTTGGGCTCCCGGGACGCACAGCCAATCAGGGAGGGCGGTCGAGGGAAGCTGGGCAGGGGTGGGAGCCCCTTTTTCCTCCTTCGCCCAAATCCGCTCCAGCTGGTCGGGCTGGGCCCTGGCCCGGGAGGCCTGGATGGTGGGTTGGTGGAAAGCATCGCCCGAGCGGGGGAGGCAATCGGGAATTGTTCTTCCTCACTCGACCTCCCACCTTCCTAAAATCCCTCCACGTCGGCGGGTCCCCTCCCCCATCCCTTGCAAACTCTGCTTGGGGCGCGAGTGGTGAAACCTGGACGAGGGAGGGAGACTTCGGACTTGGAAAGAGCCACGTCTCTGTTCTCTCCCAGTTCTCCCCCCACCCCCGCCTCCAATGTCTCGTGTGCGGAGGGGGGCGCGGGGAGCGCTTCGCCAGGGTCGGCCTCACGCCCCCCCCCCGGGTGCCTCGGCCCCCACCTCAGCTACCGGTGGCCCCCGCAATTCGCGTCACTTGTTGCCTCAGGCCCCCTCGCCGCACACCCGCCCGGCTCCGTGGAGAGTGCGGTTCTGCGGAGGACAGGCCGCGAGGGTTCAGTGCCCGCATCCTCCCTCCGTCCTCCCCTTCACCCCTCTAGGAGGACCCGCTAGAGGGAGGGAGCCTGGGCCCACTCCCCTGCCTCGTGGAGTCGCCAGGAGAAAAGGCTGGAGGGGCTGGGGCTTCAGGATCACGCCAGGGACTGGGCTGGGCGGTCGTGGCTCCGGGAGCGGTGTGGGGACCCGCACACTCCGCGGTCCAGGAAGTGGAGGGGAACAACCGTGACCTGGTGGGGAGCCCTGGCTAGAACAAGTTTCCAGGGTGAGGGGTGGCGGAAACAGAAGAAGCGGAGGGAAGGTGAAGAAGCAAATGGATAAAGAGGGGAAAAGAATCTCCAGGAGAGAGAGGGATGAGGATGGGGAAGGAGGGGTCAGGCTCGGGAAGAAGGGTAAGCGGGACGCGGACGGAAAGCAGGCCCAGAGGAGTTAACGGAAAAAGAGGCCAAGAAGGAAAAGAAAGCCTCGGACGGAGCGCCAATCGGGAAGGGACCGGAGAGCCCGGAGAGGAGACAGGGACCGAACCCGGCCCTCGGGACCCCGGCCTCCCGCCCCGGGGCCGCGAGCGCGCCGAGGTTCCCGGGGGTCCACGCGGCCCTGGGCAGCATG
The DNA here is from genome assembly GCA_031878705.1 of Tapirus indicus. Taxonomy (NCBI): domain Eukaryota; kingdom Metazoa; phylum Chordata; class Mammalia; order Perissodactyla; family Tapiridae; genus Tapirus; species Tapirus indicus. Next base: position 20,663,870 of record CM062927.1, on the reverse strand, counting down.
CGCGGGGGCGGCGGGCGGGGCGAGGCTCCCGGGACCCACCCCCTGCCCCTCCGCCCGCGTTCTTCTCAGCGATTCCGGATCCCAGCGGCGCCGGGGGCCATCCCCAGCCCGCGTCCTGCGCGGAGAGGATGCATCATTCTCGCTCCGTGTGCCTGTGGCCTGTAAACTGCCCGGTCCTCGGCTGGGAGGGGTGGGCGCTAAGTTTTCAGCTGTGGGGTTCCCTTGCTCTTCTGCTTCCCACCCCCCTAAAGGCCTCCAAGGTGACAGGCCTCTGGGCACCCGATAACGCACACCCCCGCCGCACACACGCCCCGGGGCGAGGGAGTCGCGAGGCCAAAGAGGCCGAGCGCGTTTCGCGAGAGCGCGGGTGAGTGGGACGCGGTGCCTGCCGCTTCCACCTCCCTGACCCTTTCCACCTCTGCCTCGCTTCCTCTCTCAACCTTTTTGGTCCTGTCTTTTTATCTGCCACTTCCGTTTGCTCTAAGCCCTAAAACTTTGAATATGCCCCAGGCCACGTCGGAAAGTCTCCGGAGGCTACCTCCTAAAGTCCCCACACTCCCCACCACGATGTAGTGTGGGGATACAGCGATGATACTGGGGTGCTCTGACCTCGCCATTTCTGCTTATAAAGGAAGTTACACAGGAGAGAAGGGGAGAGCGTCCCACTCTCCCTCAAAGATACTTGGATTTTGCTCTTGTTTGGCTACTATTGTCTGAATTTTCTCATCCTATCCATGTGGACATAAAGGGAATGTGAAGCTGTCCCGTCGTCAATCTAATTCCACATAGACAAAGATGTCCAAGATCTGTGATGGTGAGGACATCTCTTGATCCCTGAGAGAACTTTATTTCCATTTTGGAGCCACGTCCGAGGGTGAGCCTGGTAACGGGTGATCTGACACTAGCTGGAATTTGCCCTCTGCTTTCTGTTCAGAATTCATCAAATGACAACTGTTTCTTATTTCTTTTAGACCATCCCTTTTGTGAATGATAGCATCAGCTGATTTTAAAAGGTAAGTTGACAATTGCTTGGTAGATTGCCACTGACACTGCACACCTGAATCAGATGGCACCCAGTGTAGAGCAGCGGTCAATATTCCTTTGCACAACCCAGCAGTTCCACACCTAAAATTCTGCTCGAGAGAACTGAAAACATATATGCAAAGACATGGACCTGAATGTTTACAGGAGCATTATTCAGTGTAGCCAAAATCTGGAAACAATCCAAATGCCCAGCAACTGGTGAAGGGATAAACAAAATGTGGTATATCCATATAATGGAATAGTATTCAGCATTGAAAAGAAACGAAATACTGCTGCATGTTACATCATGAATGAAGTTTAAAAATGTGCTAAAAGCCAGATGCAAAAGCCACATATTGTATGATTCCATTTATATAAAATGCCCAGAAAAGGGAAATTTATAGAGGCAGAAAGCAGACCAGTGGTTGTCCTGGCTAAGAGTCTGAATAGGAATTGACTGCAAATGGGCATGACGGAACTTCATTGGGTGATGAAAATATTCTAAAATTGGATAATAATGATGGTTGCACAAATCTATACATTTACCAAAAATCATTGAATTGTAACCAAAAAAAAGGCAAAAATATTTCCCTTCACACATTTATTTCCAGAGTATCTGTGACCTGCAGCTGAGCCCCAGAGGGGAAACTTTTCACAAGGCAATTTTAGAGAGAGAAAAATGTAAAAAAAAAGGAGAGAGAGAAAGAAAAAGAGTTCTAGTTCTTATGGAAAGATAACCATATTTCTATTCAGCAAGTTCTATTTTGGCGACTACTTAGGAGTGTCTTATAAGTGTTAAAGCAAGTTAATTCGCCCCTTTCACTCTTCTAAGTGATTAATTCCTGGGAACTAGAGTTAGGCATTCCAGTTCGTGACATTTTAAACACACCTACACATAGACACAGTACAAAGTGCACATTTCAGAGGGGAGTTTTTATGACTATGTTAGGATCTGTCTTAGAAATCCATATCAGGCACTTGGGTGGAGTTATTGTGTGATTACAGTTTAGATTAAAAAGGGAGAAGAGAAAAAAAAAAAAAGAACCCACTGACAGCTTAAATTAAAAGATTCAGTTCATCCAGGCAGCCAAAAGTTTGGGTGTTTATCTTAACTTGCCTTACCTTTCATTCACCTTGTTCTGCTTCAAAGGAGGAAGACAGGGTTCACGGTTGCTCTGCAGCCAGGATTAAACAGTCCCCTCTGCTTCCTGCCTCTTCCAATCCAGACAGAGATGAGGCCCAAATGGGCCTTTTCTTGTCTTTGTCCTTGTCAGCACGAGGCTGATAATTTCCTGTTGGTTCTTCCATCAAAGGTACCAGGCTCTTGTCCCTTTGATGCGCCTGTCCTCAGGCTCTGAAGATAGCCAGGCCCTGCTGAGTCAGTTCCTTGTTTCCACGTAGAAGCCCCAGGCTCCCTCAGGCCTTCTCAAAGCTTCCTGCTCTGGAGGCATCCTTTGGCACATGGTGTAAAAAGTGAGGCAAGATCTAAACGGAGAGGTGGTTTTATCACCTTGCAGTGGGCTCCCATCGTGCCTTCCCCAGGCAGAGGGGGGACGTGGAGAAAGATGGAACAGGGATTGCCATTTCTGAACCAGACATTTCAGATGGAGATTCCCACAGCTGAGTCTGCAGGGAAAAGTGAGAAGACCATAGGCCTTTGATCTGGGTCTGATTCCTGGTTCTGCCACTTACTAGCTGTGTGACTTTGGACAAAGACTTTATCTCCATGAGATTCAGTTTCTAATTCTGTAAAATGGGGCTTATTACCTGTGCCTAGATTGTTGCAGGGATTAAATGTACCCACATACCTAAAGCAGGAAGCACTCTGCGTAGAGCAGAGGCTCAGTAAATGAAAGGTATTAATTACTATTATTAATTATGAGGTCTGATTATCACACCTCAAATCACCTGAGCAAAAAAGTCATGTTACAATTATGAATTATAATAATGGTGGAGATTAATCTTATCTTAAATGGTATCAGCAATAACACTTCTGGTCAAGAATATTATGGCAGTTCAAAATTTACTGACACTGTCAGGCCTGTCTGGGGTCATGTAGAATTAGATGTGCCAACCTTGGGGGCAGGGGCTCTGGGTTCATGTCCTAGATCTGCCACAAATTCATTGAGTCACCTTGGATAAGTCGTTCCCTTTCTCTGAGCCTGAGTTCCCCTAGCTGTAAATGAGAGCTTACCCAAGATAAATTTTGGGGAGGATCCTTCCAGAGCTGACATTTTGATGCTTTTAAGTCCTACTTTTAGTTAAAATGAAAGTGTCTCAGAGATGCAATTCCCCTTTCCACCACTAGGAGCAGTCAGCCAATCATCTCAGGCTAAGCCCTGACTCCAGGCACCCTGTCTCTGAAACATAATCTCTTCAACTCTCATCCGTAGTATTTCTCTATCTTTCCCCCTCACCTAGACTCTAAGTTTCCCAAAGGCAAGGATGATACTCTTCTGGTTTATTTCTGTATCCCCAGCACCTGGTGGATTAAATATAGAAATCTGATAGATATATTTGATTAATTAATCATTTTAATTAATAAATATTTTGATTAAATTAAGGCCAGTATATCAGTCAAATATCACCACAATAATAATACGTGGTTATGAATGATCCCAGCACTCAGTGACTTAAAATAACAATTTACTTTCATGCATCTGCGGGTTGGCTGGGGTTGCCTGATCTAAACTGGGCTGGGCTGGGGCAACTTGGCTTAGTTTCCTGTATTTTCTCATCCTCCTCCTGGGACTAGCTTGGGCACATTCTCATAGCAGTGGCAACTGCACAGGACATCAAGCAGAAATTTGCATGGCCTTTTGAGGTGTAGGCTTAAAACTGGAAACTCTCTCTTCTGCCTCATTTTTTTGGCAAAGCATACCACATGGCCAGATCAATAGTTACGGGGTAGGGAAATATAATCTGCTTTTTAAGTGAGACAGACTTCAGAGTTGCATGGTAAAGGGTGTGGATACAGGGAAAGTTGAATGGTTGGGGCCATTTAATACAGTCTACCACAGGCAGAAACAGCTTTCCACCATGCTTCCATTCTGGGTCATCTTGGGTTGTCAGGTCCCATAATTTATATCCTACAATCATGTATACAATATTCTAGAACACTAGGGGAGACAGAATCAGATGATGATGTCGGCCTCATACCGAGCCTTGTAACTATGCCCTTTGTTTACTTTCAGGTTCAAGTTGGAAAGCAAGCAGAAATAATAATGTAATAATAATAATCACTAGCTTATGTATAAAACTAGAAATTCTCAAAACATTCCTTCAAAGTGTTTGTTATTATTCTTATTTTACAGGTGAGAGAATTAAGACAGCAAAGAAATTATATGCACTGCCCTGAAAAATACAAGTGGTTAGGATCAGAGCTAGGATTCCAACCTGTGTGTTTGCTCACGAGTTGTCCCACTTGCCTACATATCAGTGGAGAAGCTCATGCAACAGATTCCAGTCTTGATATGAGTGGGAGAGGTGTGGGGAAAAGGGAGAAGAACCTTCCTCTACACCCGAGGCAGAGGGCATTCATCAGATCCCTAGGCACAGTGCCTGGAACACAGTAAGTATACAATAAATATTCATGGAAGGGGGAAAGTAAGGAAGGGAGAGAGAGAGGGAAGGGCAATGGAAGCAGAGAAGGTAAGAGAGGAAGAAGGTGGATATAAGAAAAAAAGATATAAGCATGTGACCTATTTGGAAAAAACCATCCCTTTCCATGGTAAGCAGAAATCTGTGGATTCTGAGACTCAAGCCTCCCCTGCCCCTACTGGTGGTGAGAACAGTAGCCTCACGTGTATGTCCATTCCGTAGCCTAGAAGGTGCAGCATGGGCTGGCTACCTTTCTGATCTTCCCATCTCTCCCTTGATCACTCAAGCCGCACTTACCTTCTTGCTATTGTTCACACACAAGTGTACTCCAGATTCAAAACTTTTGCTCTTGCTGTTCCCTCTGCCTGAAGTGCCCTGAACCTAGTCTTTCTCATGGCTTGCTCCCCCATTTTGCCCGTTTAACCAGGACTTCCCTGGCTCTCTCATCAGCAGAAGCACCCATTCAACGCTCCAATCCCCTGCAGCCCCTCACTTTCTGTCCCCTTAGACTGATTTATTCTTGTTCGTAACACATATATCTACTTGAAGTTGTATTGCATATTTTTACTTACCTATTTTTATTGGTCGTCTCGCCCCACTAGGGTACAGTCTTCAGGAGGGCAAAGTCCATCATCTCTTTTGTTCACTCCTGTATCTTGAGCATCTAATACAGTGCCAGGCATATGGTAAGCACTCAGTAAATATTTGTAGAATGAATACATGAATAGTAAATGCATGAAAAATGCCAAGTGAATGAATGAATCCCCAAACCAAAAGCAGATGGATCATCCACTCGAATCTAAACATGGAACCGGTGTCCTTTGTTTACGAAGTGAATTTAATGATGCCAATTATTCACATGACAAAAATGATTCTTCATTTTACCAAAAGTTCCATTCGAAAGCTAGTTAAAATAGCTACTTTCCTTTAGTGCTTTTAAAAATATAATCCAGTTTACAAAATGGTGATACGCAGACAACTTTTCTAGAACGTATGAATTTCCTGAAATGAATTACAGGTATGCATAATGACAGTTCTGCTTCTGATTTCTAATTCTAGTTTGTTTGCTGTATGGACTAAGAGGTTGGCTTATTAAACTGCCTCACAGAAGGCTATTTCAATGTTCGTATGTGCATACATTTACATTCTTTTTTAAACTTGTGAATAAGCGCATTTAAATGTGTTTGCTCTCCAGGAGAACCATTGGAAATGTTATTCAAGATTGGTACTGGCTTGCTTTGCAAATAGTCTACAATTTGGACAACAGGATTTAAGAGAGCCCTGTGTTCCAATTTTCATGAACATTGAAGCATTGACTACCAGTGCTGAGAAGGGGAAGGCAGAAATCATCCTTACCCAATGGAGAAAGCTTTTCAAAACACCTTTCTTTGGTCTCCTCAGCTTAAGATAGATAAACTTACACAGCAAAGGCTGTGAGTATTTCAGTGGTTTATCTAGTTGTTGTGTGTGTTTCCCTCTCCGTATTCAATTGCCTCTGGTGGCTAAGAACTAATAGTGGTGTTTCCGCAGAGCACAGGTAGAACAGAATGCAGTATTGTACATGGGTGGTTCAAGAACTTTCTTGTTGGAAACAATATTCCAGAAAGTTTCTCTGTTCTGATTGACAGTCACCTTAGTTCTGGGTCTTAAGCCGTGATTGATTCCCTATTGCACGAAGTATTGTTCTGGGCATGGGTAGAATTTAAGAATAACACTTTCGATAGCTTTTCATTGAATGCCTATTAAGTGCTTTAATTCCGATCCTTAAAACTGCTCTACAGACTGAGCATTCTTATGCCCATTTTCTAGGTGAGGACGGGAAAGCTCAGAGACTTGAACAGCTTGCTCAGAGTCAAATAGTTTGCTAATAAATGAATAATTAAATGCGATTTAATTGCTCAGAGTCGAGGAGGAAATATAACTGGGGAACTAATTTATACGGGAGAGGTTGTAAGGAGAGGTGAGTGAAGACCTCCTTAAAGATATTCCTTTTAAGATGAGAATTTAAATATGCAGAGGGGTTAGTTAGGCTAAGTGTAGGGAGAGAACATTCCATAGAAGGAATAGACTGTGTAAGGGCATTGAGACAAGATGGAATTTGGAGTGCTTGAGGACCTAATAAATATCCGTAAGAATGGTGCTTAATGAGTTCTGAGGGGGTACACAGAGACAGATAATCCAGGACTTTGTAGGACAAGGAAAGAATCCTGAATCTTACCCTAAATGCAATGGGCAGTTGTGGATTTTTTTTTTTTTTTTTTTTTTTTTTTAAGCAGGAGCGTTCTGTATTTGTTGACGAAGAGCATTAGGGCTGTGAGCCAATGAGAGCAAGCACGGATGAGTGAAGACTGGTTGCAGTTTACCAGGAGACAGGGGCTGCCGGCTTGGACTCAGGCAGTGGCAGCGAAGAAGGGGGTACGTCCTAGATATGTTTTGGAAATGGAAGCAGGACTTTACGTCGAATTGATTATGGCAGGTGAGAGAGAAAGATGTCAAGGCCATTCTTATGTGACTGACTCAAGCAATTGGGTAGATATAAGTGCTTTTTATTGACCAGAAGTCTGGAGGATGAGGGGGTGAGAGAGTAGGGTTCTCCCACCCACAGTGTTATGAAACCATTTTGGGCACCAGATCCTTTCCTTTGCCCACAAATATCCTCCTGAGTCAGGAAGGCAGTGTCACCTGATGTTTAATTAGTTAGAAAGAGAAATCACTCAGCTCTGAGCAGGAGACCTGGGTTTTGGACTCTGACTGTGGACAAATACTTTCCTCACTCTGAGCCACTTCTTGTCTGAAATGAGGAGGTATGCCCAAAAGACTTCTGTGTTTCTCTTTCTCTCTAAAAGCCTGTGATTACTGATTATGATCACTCCAGGCACAGTTTTTTAAAACTATGTCCAGGGATACATTTATATTGATCCTGTGTCCGTTGAAGTCCTGTCCAGAGACACAGGTAAAATAGGACACGGGGCAGCAGTAATGGCCAGGAGACACACAGAGGCATTCAGTTTACCCCAGAGCTCAGTGCGAAGGTCAGCTGGGTCTCCTAATGTTGCCACTCAGGGCCATTTGTAAACAATTTGTTGCTGTTTATGGCATCCAAAGATTTTCACCTGTTCTCTTTCCTGACTGAAATGTCCACATCATTGTTCATCCCTGTTTTCTACTTCTCTGCTTCTGTCATGGGAGGGAACAGAATTCCAAGACACAGCCAAAGGGCTTGGAAATTGAGCTGCCTAAGTTTGCATTCTGATTATGGCCCTTCTTTGCTGTGGGCAGACCTTTTACCTCTTTGAGCCTCAGTTTCCACATCTGTAAGATGGTAATAATATCTGTACTTACTGCAGCGAATTATTGAATGTTAGAAAGATGACAATTCACTGTGCCTAGAATATAATAAATCCTCAGTGAATGTTTTTCTCCTTCTGCTCCCCCCACCTCTCCCTCCTATTCCTTATTATCCTTATTATCTTTCTTTTTTCAGAACTGAGCGAAGGGATCAAACATTTCAGAAAAATATCTCCTGACCTTTCCCTTCCCACAGAGAGTGTTGTCTGTAATTTGATCTTGCCACAGTATATTATTTCCTATGCTTGTCTGTCTCACCCCTGTCTCTCTGCAAGAGATATCTAGAGGCCAATAATTATTGATACTTCTCTGCTGTATCTCAGGCATACAGGCATAGGGTAGGCGTGCAATAAATGTGTGCTAACCTTTACTGCCAAAGAGGATGTTTGAAGAAGGAATCCTTGAAGAGCGATGAGGACAGAAGAGGAGGGAAAACATATCACGTATGTCATGCCAGCTCCTCAAAAGAGGTATAGAATATGAAGGTATAGAATATGAAGGGGAAATAGAGAAAAAGCAAAATCCATTAACTGGCCCAAATTGCATTAACAGTTCTCTGCGATGTGACATATAGTCATCATTTAGTCTTTACTACAAGCAATTCTTGATTGACTGAGAAATGTTTACCTAAAGGAGCAAAATCTGCCATGTGTATTTGTAGTCTGAAGTACTCTCCTCCTATAGCTTTGCTTGCATCAATGGAAGGGGGGAAATGCACCCAGACGGTCTAATTTATTTAAGTCAGATGAATCACAGAAGCAAACATTGGAAGATGTGCTACCACATAATCAATCATCAGATAAAACTGTTTTGGGTGTGGCAGATGTCTAAAATGAAGTAGGACTATTTTTTCAGCTAAAAGTTTGTGTATTTACAAAAGATTCTGGTAGAAGAAGTAGAGAAATTTAGCCAGACTATTGCTTAATAGCAGGTATGATTTCAAAGCAGAAAGGCAGCTGAAAATAACAGTCCCTTCCATCCCCTTCCTCTTAACCCTCTTTCTCACCCTCATGCCCAACACCCAGTAATTGCTTTTCCGTGATAAACATCTTTTACTTTCCTTCTGTTATGTGGCTTTTAGAATACTTATATGTTTTATTTAGCCAATGTCTGTCTTAAATATCATGTCACAAATGGAAAACGCCAGCAGCAGTCGTGGCAGCGGCATGCTAATCAGTTACTAGAGGGGAAATGCCCTCCCCATGTTATTGCTAAGTCTCATTACACCCATTTTACTGATGAAGAAACTGCAATGCCAGGCAATAAGCTGCATGTCCAAGTTCATACTGCTTAGACCCTGTGGAGCTCGGGTGTCTACATATAGCTTTTTCATTCTAGTGCACCCTGGTATTTCTCAGATGTAGACTGACAAGCATTCAGTCTGATAAGATGATAGCTTCCTTTAAATTGGACATTTAGCATCTTGTAATGCGTCTATATCCTGAAGCCAAATGCATGGAAATCTATGAAACTCTGCCTGTCTCCAAATGCCCATAGCATCATCGTCTTTGCATTTACTGTTCCCCCTGCTTAGAACAAGCATCCTCCTTCAGGATCTGGCTGATTCCAGTTTATTGAAAATTCCATGCTCTGGTGTCCTAACCTCCAGGAATATCTTTCTGATACTCTTTGCCCTTCCCTCTCCTCCACCACCAGTATTAATTTAATATCTTTCCTTTGTGTTCTGTACACTGAACCGTGTGCCTAATTCCAATTCAGTACTTAACCCATTATTTAAAAATTTTTCTCCCATGACTCTTATTTCTTTAAGAGTAGGGGCCATGTTTTATACATCGTTTTTATCCCCAGAATCTATCACAGCCCTTGGCAAATGGACTGTACCAGTGCATGTGAGGATAAGATAAGAATAATAGCTAGTGTTCATTTAGTGCTTATGTGGGTCGGACACCATTCTAAGCAGTTTACACATAAACCCATTTAGTTCTCATAATATGCATATGAGATTGAAGCCATTTACAAGGATCTTTTCTAGCAGGAGAGAGAGAGAGGAGAGAGAGGGAGAAAGGGAAATGTGTACACAAATACGTATACAGCTTACCCATGCAAATACACACACACACACACAGGCACATCACAGATCTGGATATTTTACTTAATCATACACTTGATAAGTTTCAACACAAAGAGACTGGCAACTCATTTAGCTGCACTGATAAACACAAAGTGCAGATCATAGATGGTTCTCTGCTCTCTCTATTCTGCCATATACCATGTTAGAGTTTTCAGTCATGGGTGTCACATTGACATTCTGGACATTGAAGGGCCTGGCGTGCGAGCCACATGGAGAAATGATTTGAGGTGTATAGTTTGGAGAAAAGAATTCTCTGGGGGGACATGATCACTTTGTTCAAATATCTAAAGGGCTGTCATGAAGAAGAATGATTAGATTCATTTTGCTTGGCCCCAGGGGGTACAAAATTGGGACTAGTGGATGGAAACTTCAGAGAGGGAGGGAGAATGCTGCTCAGTCTAAGGAAGGCTATCTGGCCAGAAAGGTCTCTGCCACTAGATCTTGTGCTCCTCAGAACAGGGAAGTTTGTTTCACTTCAGGCATAGGAACTCAGACTACATGTCCATCTGACAGGCATGTCATATTTCACAGGAAACTTCTGCTGTGGGTAGGAGAGGATATTACAGGACCACCATGATCTCATCTAAGTATAAATTTTAATGGAAATTGTAACAAGTCTAGTTAGAGTATCATATGCCTTGGACAAAAGTTTATTTCTACTAATGTTAAAACCACCACTACTATAGCAATTACTATTAATTGTCATATAATAGGGACTATTTGCAGGGTAGCTACTGTGGAAAAGGTGCGTATTCCCTCTGGTAGACATTTTGCATTGTGCATGCATGATGCATTTAACCTGCACAGCAGCCCTGAATGGTTGATATTATCAACCCCGTTTTGTGGTTGTCAGGAGCCGAGGCTCTGGGAGGTGAAACAGTCTGCTCGTGGTTAGCCAGATAGTAATGCTCAAGCCCACGTTTGTCTGACCACAAAATCAGTTCTCTCTCTGCTTTACAGAGAGAGTGGGGAGAAGGAAAGAGAGGAGAGAAGAGGAAATTGAAAGAGAGGAATAACATATAATAATCCTAGGCTTAAACCAGATTTATTTTGGGAAAAGGTGGTATTCTATCCCTGAAATGTTATAATTTCTTGCGTACCTAGCTACCCATTGCTGGCTGTAAGGATTGCAATTATCAATGACAGATTTGTTTGATTCTTTCTCTGATGAATCCATTTAATTTTGTGGCCACTGCACCCTTCCTAGAAAGAGCTATCTCACAGTTGCGTGAGAACAGATCAATTTTTATTTGGCTCATACCCATCTCAAAAACTTAAGTAGGCTAAGTAGAAGAACTTGAATAGGATTGGAAGATCAAAGATGGTGAAAAGATTTGGGGATATCATCAGTACATCAAGAATAATAATATTAAACATGTGTCTGAAAACAGATGATTCTAAGCAATTTTGATAGAGATAGTCTCTTCCCCCAAGGAACTTAAAAATCCAAGTTGGATGAGCTGATTCAGACAGTCTTGCCAGCCTCAGTGGAATAAATGTATGGAAGGCCATAAAAAGTGCTTGTGTCTATTTTGTTACATCAATGTTCTCTTTATGTGTCGTATGTTCTCCAGCCATCTTTCAAGATCTACTACCACTAGAAGTCTTTATTCATTTCTCTGATTCCTGGGATTCCCTCTAAAGCTCTTATAGAAGTTATCCTGTGCATCACAGAATTATATTTGTAATCACGTGCTGTCTTGTACCACTGGAGGTTTTTTTTCTTTTGTGTTTGCGTTCCTTTCCCATGCAAGTGGAAAGAAATGCACGTGGCAAGTTGCAGTATTACTAGGGAAATGCTAGCTGGAGGTCCTCCAGTGACTTTATAGGATAATTTAACTTTACATTCTTCAAATTTGCTGTATTTTGATCTTCACCTTTGCAATTCCAAGAAGTCAGTCCCAGAAGTGATGATTGATTAGAACATTTATCGTATTTTCCTAACACTTGAGTTATCTCAATGTTAAGTGGAAGCGAACTGGACAAAGCAGAAACTCACAGTCCCAACTACTTCTAAGGTAACAAAGACAACTTCTTTCACCAGAATTTCTAAGAGGAGCACTGTATGTGTTTTGAAGAAATAAATAATATGTGGAAGGGATGGTGAGCAGCAAGAAAATACTTGAGTGGAGAAAAATGGCTCCGAAATTGCCTTGTCTAGGACACCATAGCTCCAGGAGAACTTTTTGTTTTGACTGAGCACCTTGAATGGTTGAGAGATGAAAAACTGGGAGTGAGACTCAAGGTAGATCTAAATTGTTCTGGGCCGCTATATCATACAACTTAAGGTGGTACCATTGGCATCAGAGCTAGGAGGTGACTATGGAGAAGAGGAATGTCTCATGGGAAGTTTTTTTATCATATAGATGCACTGTAAGTCCTCTTCTTCATTTTCCTACCAAATGCCTTTAGTTAGTGTTATCATGTCTGATAATGCTTTTATGACACTGGGTTGTGCTGGGGGGTGTAATATTAAAACAGGCTGAGTTATAAATCTGAGTTGCCATTGTTGAAACAGAGTACTTTTTCCACAGCTTATATCCTAAAGGAGAAGAGGACATTTGGGTTACACATAATTATGGGATGATGATATCTAGCTTTTTGGGTTGTTAAGAGGATTAAACAAAAAGAAAATGTAATAGAAATGGTAGATACTCAACATGTGTCTACTATCTTCTTATGGGAAAGCCAACTTATATCTACTACTCACAAGAAACCAAACATGTTAATGAGTTTGGTAACAACGAGAAGTCTGAGAATGTGTGTCTGTGTGGGGAATTGCATGAAAAGACCTTTATAATTACAGGTTTGGGGGAACCTCACAAATGAAGGCGGAGAGCACAGGGATGGTCCAAGTTATCAATGGCCTCACACTCATAGCCTGTGTGCCATCCCTGCAAAAGGACCAGCACCGGTAAGGAGAGAGAGGCCCACAGGGGCGTGTCTGGTCTCCCTCCCCACCCCCCGCACACCTTGCTGGGAACGCTGTGGATCTCTCTCTCTCACCTCCTGCTCCTCTCTCTTTTGATAGCCACACTTTTCTTCAAATATGTTACTATAGGTGGTTTTGCTAGAGCCAAATCTTTCTGTTGCCAAGGAGTCATTTATCTCTTTGTGATGATCATATTTATCATTTATTTTAAGGTCTTTAATCTCAAAGCTTGTTGTTGTTGCTACTGCTATTGTTCTGAGTTCTGGAGATAGAAGACTGACAACTTATCAAAACCCCAACTACAAGCAACATTCCCAACATGAAGTATTGTTTCTTAGGAGAAGAATCTTGCTTTTCTCTTTGTCTATATCCCCAGAATTTCTAGCACAGAACAAGGCACAGAACAGAAGCTCAGCAAACACTCAAGTATTTCCTGGGGTCCTCTCGATGGAAGAGTCTATATTACATTTCACACATTTCTTACAAGGAAAACTTTTGCGTTATTCTTAAAGTCGATCATTGTTAAGTGCATTTTCTTGAGTTCCAGTAAATTAAAATTTGTACCAACTTACTCTGTGTCTCTCCAAACACATTTGTAATGCTTGGTATTCTTTATCCTGTTGTTCTCTGTGTGTCATATATCATTATACCATGTTGCATTTCTTAAAGTGAAAACCTACGGCAAGTGTTTTTTTTTTTAAATCCTTTATTATTATGGACTATAGCATTTAAAGCTTGAAATTAGAATTAAGGATTGTGCATTTCGATGCAGGTGACCGTATAGATGTATTAACATTGTGACGAAGTTTTTCTTTGCAGGCACAAAGTTGTCATTAGGAAATATATTACTCATTTTTTGCTTGATTAATTACAGCAAAGGCATAACAAAATATATATTGTGTGTTGGAGCATGCACCATTTGCGAAATTGTAAGTCATGGATAAGCTGAATCCAAACATTCTGTAAGAAACTCACAGAGTAAGTATGAAATTTGCTTTTTGAAGTATTTTTGGTAAAGAGAATTTATGCACTTAAAATATGAAAAAATACACCTTGAGAACACAGTTTAGGATCTGAAATAGTCTTTCTCCTCCCAGCTTCCCAAATCTACCGTGACTTTAGGTATGTGTAACTTTGAAAGATATGAGGATAATGATACATAATAAATAATACATAACACATAATATAACCATAATGATAGCTATTTTCTAATAGTAGCCAGACGTCCAAAAGATGCCAGACATCATGGTAAGTGTTCTCCATGGTTATCTGATTTAATCCTCCCAATACCCTGCCAAGTAGGTACTATTTTACTTATTTATTATTATTATTATTATAAAACCTACATTCAATGGGATGCACATATCTTAGCTGTATAATTGCAAAAGTTTTGGCAAATGCATGCATTTGTGTATCCAATACTCCAATCAAGAAGATGTTTCCCTCACTCCAGAACTAGGTGCTATTTTTAGCTCTGATTTCCAGATGAGGAGAAGTAGGTTTAGAAGGGTTAAATAATTTGCCCAATACCACGCCAGTAGTAAATAGCAAAGCAGGTGGTCAAACCCATGCTCCTCACTGTACTATGCTAAAACACCCAAGGCTTAGATTCAACATCTGTGGATTTCCTTTTGTGTTTTTATATCTATAATGGTAGGGTTTGAAAAGGAAACAGATTGGAAGGCTGAGTGGGACTAGCCTCACAGTGTTTGGAACAGTGTTTTTCAAAACTGCTAATCATTAAAATATCCTAGCTTTGTAAGGACAGAGATTCATGCTCCATCTTTGCAAGTTTGATTTCGTAGACTGGAGCGTGGGCCTACAATCTGTATTTTTGGAATGCTTTCTTGGTGATCCTGATACCATGTATTTATCAGGATAGGCTATGTAATGCTGTGATAAGAAATTAGCCATGAAATATCAGAAACTTATCACATTAAAGTTTGTTCTTACTCACAAATCCAATGCTTGGATGACTCTCTAGAGAAGATGTCTTCTTTTTTTTAAATTTTATTTTTCCAGCTTTATTGAGATATAATTGATGTATAACATTGTGTAGGTTTAAGGTGTACAACGTGTTGATTTGATACACGTATATGTTGCACCATGATTACCACCATAGGTTAGCTGGCACCTCCATTATGCCACATAATTACCGTCTTTTTCTTGTGGTGAGAACATTTAAGATCTCCACTCTTAGCAGCTTTCAAGTATATAATACAGTATTATTAACTATAATCACCGTGCTGTACATTAGATCCTCAGAACTTATTCCTGTTATAACTAAAAGTTTGTATTCTTTGACCAACATCTCCCTTTTTCCCCCACCCCACCATTCTACTCTCTGTTTCTATGAATTTGGCTTTTTATAGATTCCATGAGGATGTAGAGAAAAGGGAACCCTTTGCACTGTTGATGGGAATGTAAATTGGTACAGTCACTTTGGAAACAGTATAAAGGTTCCTCGAAAAATTAAAAATAGAACTACCATATGATCCAGCAATCCCACTTCTGGGTATATATCCAAAATTGAAATGGATATCAAATGGAAATGAAAACAGGATCTCAAAGAGATATCTGCACCCCTCATGTTAACTGCAGCATTAGTCACAATAGCCAAGATACGGAAACAACGTAAGTGTCCATCATTTGATGAATACATTAAAAAGATGTGGTATATACATACAGTGGAATATTATTCAGAAGATGTTCTCTTTGCAGTAACAATCCAAGATACTCTACCTTTGGCTCTGCCATTGGAATGTTTATGTCCTTGCAGGAGGCGGAGAGAAGAGCTGAAGGGTCACGCACTAGCTCTTAAATCTTTGCCAAATCCATCAGTCAGAACTCATCACATGGCCCTCTTGGAAAGGAGCTGAGAAATGTGGAGGAGGACCTAGGCTTGGGGAGTAGAATCAATGTCTTTGTCCGAGTCGGGTTTTGAGAATTACTTACCTCTAAGTTTCTTTCTTTCTCTGATTTAATCTTCTGTTTTCCTAGAAAGTAACTCTTAATGTGACGTCTCCACCATGACATGGAGTGCTTTTCCTCATCTTCTCTTTGACTGTTGTATGCATGGAAAGTGTGAAGCTATTATATTGATGCTGATGGTCCTGCCACCACTTTTCTTGATTGTTCTTTAATTCCTTCAAGATAGCGTTAAGTTGGTCCTAACCAGAATGGATTGATTCGTCTCTGAACTTGCTGCCAGCTGGATGCCAACTTAATATCTGTTGATGCTTAGAAGGCAAAGGTTTTAAGTTTCTAGCCTTTAGTGGTTACGAGCCGACTCAAGTCAGACTGCCTGGCTACTGATCCAAGCTCCATCGTTTACTAAGTATGTGAGTTTGGTAAGTGACTTAACCTCTTTGAACCTAATTTCCTCTTGAGTAAAATGAGGGTAATATAGTGTTTATGGGACTGTCGTATGTATTAAAAATGATAATCTACATAAATGCTTACCACAGGGTCTGTCATGTGGAGAGCAACCAATAAACTTTGTCTACTGTTTATAATGGGATGTCTTTAAGACTGCTGATCTGCCAATATGTAATAAAAAGAGGCTCTTCTGCCTTGACTCACCCAGAGAAATGGATCTCACCATGATAGTGCTGAGAGAGAAGCCTTTTTCCATACCTTCAAATTAATTGATTTCAATTCATTTCTCCATCTTCTTGTAAAGCCAGCTTTGACCCTATCTTTCAACTCCAAATGATGATTTTGTGAAAGTTAAAATGAAATTAGCAAAATGGTACTTTTCTGTCAGTGGAAGAATATCAGCTATAAAAGGGTTGTGAACCATAACTCAGATTTCTCTTACTCTGTCCTGCATGAAGCTGTGTCATCTAACAGCAGGAGAATGTTAAATCATGCAACATAGACTTTCTTCCCCCAGAGTGGCAAGTGAACCATTTTCAACTTTCTGTTGTGACACTATTTTTTAGATTGTGTCAGCACACCTATTATCAATTTACCTTTTCACAAGCTGTGTGCATCTTCTCCAAGACAGTTTACTGAGATCTCTTCCCCAAGATTTCTAGACATTTCCCTGGATGTCTGAGTTGGATTGTCCTTGAAAAGGTGCTTTCGTTCTCACATTTGACAAATACTGCAGGCTCCACCTACCTCAGAGAGTCATAGTATATACTGACACATCAGTATACATTAGCACATCCAGCATATCTTCCCAGACATTCTCAAGTAATATCTGTTTATCTCTGTTCAACTGATCACTTACAAAACTAATTTGGCCATGAAAAATTTGTTTTCACAAAAAAGGGGTGTTTCAAAGTATGATATATTTGGCAGGATCATGGGCAGAATGGATGATAACTTAAGCTATAGAACTTGTACTGCTTCTCAGGTTTAGCAAGATAATAATAAAGGAGCTATTGCTTGGTCTGATCTTATTTTCCAAACCCAGTGGGGACCATAGGCACATAACTCTAATCTGTTTGACAAGCTGGGACTAGGATGATGAAAGTGAGGTGCTTGTCACAGGTGTCACTGTTTAAGGAGATACACAAAAGCACAGTAATCAAGATAAATAATTTTCATACATAATTTAAAAAAAATAATTCAAAAATTCCTTGATGAACAGAATGGCAAATTTTAACTAAAGGCAAGATCAGTATTACTAATTTCTTCTTTTGTTTCCGACTCTAATGTGGCTCTGTATAGTACTGTTGCTGTTCCTTTCTTTACTTAAAATTTTGATATTTTGTCTATTGTGGATTTTGAATTAATTTTGATATTTTAATAGAGTGCATTGAAATACCTTGGATCTTTATTGCCGAGTTTTATTGAATCCTTTTAACTTTATGCCCAAGGCAAATGCCTCATCACTCCACACTACTTCCAGCTCCACTGTTTGATCCCTGCCCAAATGTGAGGGGGATTGAAAAGCAAATTCATTTTATCTGGTGCTGATGTTATGCTCAAAGTCAAAATTAAGAAGAGATGGCACATCCATGTATACAGCAGCATTATTTACAGTAGCCAAAAGGTAGAAGCAGTTCAAATGTCCATCAGCTGATGAATGGATAAGCAAAATGTGGTATATACATACAATGGAATATTATTCAGCCTTAAAAAGGAAGGAAAAATCTGACATGTGCTACAACATAGATGAAACTTGAGGACATTATACTAGATGAAATAAGTCAGTCACATAAAGACAAATACCATATGATTCCACTTATATGCAGTATCAAGAGTAGTCAAATTCATAGAAACCGAAAGTAGAATGGTGATTGGCAAGAGCTAGAGAAAGGGAAATGGGGAGCTATTATTTAATGGGTATAGGGTTTCAGTTTTGCAAGATGAAAAAGTTCTGGAGATTGGTTGCACAACAATATACATAAACTTAACATTACTGATTTGTACACTTTGGTTAAGATGGTAAATTTTATGTTACGTGTCTTATCATGATTAAAAATTTAAACAAAAAAAGAAGAAATGGCAAGGATCAGGGACGGAGAAGCACATCATCAAAAGCAGAACTTGAGAGTGGAGGCTAGGAATCATAATGCCAGGAAAAGGAGGAGAGAAAACAGAGGTTGAGCAAGTAGCCGGGGTGAATTCCCCCCACAGGGCTTCTGTCTGTCATTGGAAACAAGGCGCATCAAAAATGGGGTTGAAACATATTCACTCAACTTCACGCATCTTTTCTGGTTCTTTTTCTTGTTTGCTAGTTTCTAGGGAGAAAAGATATATTTTGAGTAGAGATCCTGTCTGTTAATGTATACCTTCAGAGTGCTGATGGACTGGCCAAGATATGCAGCACATTTTGGATGCTTTTATAGAAAAGCTAAGACTTATTTTCTAATAACTCTTTCATCTTCAGCATCTAGTTTTTCCATTAGGAAGCCTAAAATAGCTTGTGGAATTGCTTTTTGTCCTTCTACAGTAACAGACACTGCAGTGAGCTAGTTGCTTTGGGATATATGTAGAATATGATGTGGATTCAATGAGAAAAATCTCTCTTCACTCCACATCCTTTTGGCAGAAGGACATTTTTTGACATCTCCTTCATGTTTCCAGGTCAGAGAACATCTTCCCTTGTGTGAATGGAAAAGAGAGAATTTATAACAACATATGCTAAAATAATGGACTGTGATCTCTTTGAGGGCAAATAGCATCTATGAATAATTTTAATAATTCACAAAGGGCCTTGGCCATGCTTAGGTTCTAAGTAAGCATGGCTTTTTGTTTGTTTGTTTTACTTTTTTTTCACCTGGACACTCTAGATGCTTCTTTTTTTGTTAAGGTGGTGAGACACACTGGATGCTTCCTTTTTTTTTTTGTTGGGATGGGTAGTCAGGGTAGGGTAGATTAAATTGTGATAGTAAATGTCCCCCAGTCCTAGTGACTCATAAAATGGAAGTTCATTGCTCTCTCATATGCTACATGTCCAATGAAGGTCAGCTGTAGCTGTGTCCTGTGTCATCTTCCCTCTGAGATCCATGCTGAGAGAGCAATCTCCCTTTGGTTGTCATGACCTAGAGTTCAACAAAGCACGCTTGACCAAAATTCTCCTCAGAAGTGCCACATTTCATTGGCGAAAGAAATTCACGTGTTCCCTAGAGTTTAACAGAGTGGGTTTGTGTAATCTTCCTTTAGAGAGGCCCTGCAACAAGAGCAGCAACAAACTGGAATAGTTAGCAAAGGAGAAAAATCTACCGGTGGTTGAACAAAGGAAAGAGAGCTAATACCTCTACGGTTTTCCAAGAACTTTATATACTCTTCTCGTTCAGTTGTCATTCAGTCTTGACCACAACCCTGTGAGATACGTATTATTCCTTCTACTTTTCTTATAGGTGAAGAAGCTGAGTTCAGGCTGACTCGGTAACCTACCTAAAGTCACAGAGTTCGCGTGTGTTAGAGCTGGTGTTTAAATCCATGCCCGAGTAACTCTAAATTCATGCTCTTCCTAAGACCACATAGTGACTCCCACACTCATGTGTGGACAAAGTAAGGCCTAAAACCCTACTGTGAAAACCATTTTTTCAATAATGCAACCCAATATGAATGCTCATATTAATTGATTAAGCAGATAGAAAGCACAGCATGGAAAGATTGATGGAAATGGTTAAGTTCTAGAAGCAGAATGGTACTGAAAATAGCAAGGTTAATGAAAAGAGTGAAGAAAAAAATGGAAAGAGCCTAAATGTCCAGTAATGGGCACATGGGTAGGTAAAATCTGACTCATCTGTTTGAAGAAAGGTTACTCCACTGTTAAAAGACTCGTATATGAAAAGTTCAAAATTATGTGTGAAGATGCTTTGGCTTTCATGTCAAGTGAAACAATTAGACTATAAAATAGAATATATTATAAGATCTCCACTCTGTAAGACGAATAAACAAAGGTATATGAATATGTAGGAAAAGATAAGAAGGAAATATACACAAATGATAAATCTACTCTTATATATGTTAGTATTTGTCTAAATAGTCTGTGTGGTCATAGATGATTATTATATTCATTCATTTATTCTTCCCATAAGCACTTATGTTATGAATCTAGGTTATGACATTGTAGACACAGTTCTAGGCACAGCAGTGAATAAAACTGACCAAGTTGCTATCTTGTGCTACTTATATTATAATGGGGGTAGGGCATATGAGAAACAAATAAACATATAATATGTTAGTTGGTGAAACTCCTCTGAAGAAAACTAAATAGGATAAGGGAATAGAGTGTTATTGACGAGGGATTATTTTATACATGTTGGTCACAGAAGGCCTCTCGGGAAAGACGGTATTTGAGTAGAGCCCTGAACAGTGTGGGGAAGCTATCCAGGTAAGTAACTGGAGACAAACATTCAGGCAGAGAGAACATCAGATGCAAAGACCCTGGGGGTCCCTGGAGTCTTCAAGGGAAAAAGGAAGCAAGTGTGACTTGAATGAAGTGAGGAAGGGAAAGTAGTAGGAGAGGCTGTCGGCCGGGTGGTGGTTAGCAGCAGGGAGAATCCTCTGAGCCTTGTACACAGTCTTCAGGACTCCGGCTTTTTTACTGAAAAAAATAAAAAGCTCCTGGAGGATTCTGAGCTAAGGGGTGGCATGATCAATCTTAAAAGGGTCATTCTGGCTGCTGTGAGAGGAATAGATTGGGAGCAAGGGAGGCAAAACAGAATCAGGTAAGAAATCAGTCGCTTAGACCTGGAGATAGCAGCAGGGAACATGAGGGATGTTTGCATTTAAAATATTTCAGAGATGAATCCGACAGGGTTTGCGTATGAATTGGAAATGGGATGTGAGGAGAGAAGGGGACTCAATCATGGCACCCAGGTTTGTGTTCTGAGAAACTGGTAAGATAAAGTCGCCATTTACTGAGAGAAGATTGCAGAAAGAGTCAATTGAGGGGTGGGATGGGAAGAAATCAGGAGTTTGGTGTGGGATGGATTGATTTTGACATGTTTCATCAAATAGGCAGAGAAACACATGAGGTCCACATTCAAAGGGCTGCATGAGATAACCTAGAGATACGTATAGTTAGATAAGAAAAGACTTCTAGGACTCAGTGGTGGGGCAAGTCACTATTTAGAGCTGGGGTAGATGAGGGAAAACAAGAAAAGGAAACTGACCAGTGATAGGAGATAAGAAGAGAATTGAGTGGGTGTTGTCCCAGGAGCCAAGTTGAACATTTAAAGATGAAGGGAGTTTATGTCAGTTGCTGCTGATCTGATAAGTGTGATGAGGAGCAATACATCACCTTGTGTTTGGTGACAGAAATAATTGACAGGAGTGGGTCCAGTGGAGAGGTCCGATTAAAAGCCTAAACTGGAATTGGTACCGGCGCGGGGTGGTGGGGGAGGCGCGAGGGGCAGAGGTCAAGACAGTGAATGTACATCTTGTTCTAGGAGTTCTGCTGTAAAAGGAAACCGATATTGGGCAATAGTCTAAGGAGGTTATGGGATAAAGGGAGAGCTTTTGGTGAGGTGGGAAATACTACAGTGTTTTTTTGTGTGATGATGAGAGTGATACAGTAATGGGGGAAACTTGATAACGCATGAAAGAGAGGTGATAACAGCAAGAGAGATATCCTTAGCTATGTGAAAGAGGGCCAGGGCACCCTGGAGAAGTTGGCCTGCAAGCAAGGTGAGCCCGTTCACTGTAACAGGAACAAAGACACACTCTTCTGGATATAGATGCAGGGACTGATATATTTGGTGATGGGCTCAGGTGGAACTTTTCTTCTGCTATAGCTTCTATTTTCTCAATGAATCAAGATAAATTATGTTCTTTTCCCAAGTCACTTGGCAATAAATCATAGAGCCCTTTGTATTTCAGATTCCAAACTATGTTCTTTCCACGATACCACAATGGTATTGCCTAACCTTTTTATGGTAAAAAACTAAAACTTATCTACATTTTAGACATCCTTATTTAGTGTTAATATTCTGAAGAGAGGTCATCATTAGTTACCAAAGCTCGTATTGGAACCGTTTTTATTGGCCAGAGGCATCCATTGAACTTTTCCACTCATACGATCATAATCCCTGAGCTGATTTCCTAAAGTTTCCAAAGCTCAAGATTAATAATAATAACCTAACCTCTGTAGCAAGATTATGAGGTCAGTATTAGTAGCACCACCTTAAGGTTAGTAAAGTAAGGCTCAACAGGATTAATAAACTTTATCACCGTTGTGGCCTTCACTCCTAGCATGGTCATCGGGCTCACTAAGTGTTCGGTGGATGAAAGGAGACCACCTGTCATGTAAATTTTATTACTTAGTTGGCTTTCAGTTGCAACAAACAGAAAACCCATCTAAGAGTGGCTTAAATGATACTACTGCTATTTCAAGTATAAGACAGTGTAATACGACTCATGACTCAACATCGTCCCAATGGGCCGGGTTTCCACCAGCTTCACATTTTGCCACCTTTAACTTGTAGCTGGTCCAAATGAGGCAACCTGGCACATGGCAGCTGTCACTCTCTAGAGGATGAACTAAGGGAACATTCCTGTCTTGTGTTTCTTTAAGATCAATGAAAACTTTACTAGAAGCTCTCCTAGATCCTGACTATAGATTCATCTAGATTTTATACCTACACACACCTAAACATTTCAGTTAGCAAGATATGTGAGGCACCATGATATACCCTTAGACCAAGAAAGGTTCAGATCATGAAGTTGGGCTGGGCTCAGTCTCCCTGGGGACATGGCCATGTAGAGGATAATGAAGACAAGATTAGGGTGAGCAAGGAAGAAGGGGAATGGAGATGTCTGTGAGTAGGCAGCCAGTCATCTCATGGCCAAGTGAAGTGGTTGAAATTTGAACCCAGATTTGACTGATTCCAAAGTCCAGGTTCTGTTCTGGAGAAAATTATCTTTTTTCTTCTCTTTTCCTCCTTCTACTTTTCCTCTCCCTCCCCCTTTCCTCTCTTCCTTGTCTCTGCCTTTCTCTCTCATATACCTTTGCTCTGAGTGTTCTAGCAGCCAGGGCCAATTAGTTAAGCTTAGTTCCTCATATAACACCTTAAATTATTCCATAAAAGGCCAGATTGTTAAAAACCATAGTCCTGAGCACAGTACAGTTCATCTTGGGTTAGCGTAGGGTCACCACTGCCTCAGGACTTTATTGATCTTGATTTAAAATTAATAATTTTATTAAGTCATTAAAGAATAGATTTTATACTAATAAGAATTTACCTATGCAACTTAAAATCAGATATGCAGAGGTCAAGGAATCCATTACCAGCCCTATCATTTATCTGATGATGATTCTACATCAATGAGACAAGGAATGACCTGTTCAAGGTCAAAGTCAAGTCTTTTGTTTTTCTGAAAAAAAAATTAAAACCTATTGAAATGGAACTATAGCAGGTGCTGCATACATAAACCAAAGGTTTTTAAATGGCCTCCAGGCTTTATCTGATGGGTATCTCCCTCATCTTCCTATTTCTCTGACCTCACCTGCTACCACCTGCTCTTGTTGGTATTTCTTTTACATAGTTCATATAGTCATGCTTCGTGGTCTTTGCATTAACTGATATATTGCCTTGAATTGGTATCACCTTAGTTTGAATCCTGTCTCGACCACCATTTATAAAATAGTCCACTTCCTGAGTTGTTTCTGTTCATAGCACTTTACAGCACCAGGCACGCTATCTATTTGTAAAGTTGTATTTGTCTTTGTTCCCCCACCAGAAAGTAAGCTCTAGTAGCCTGTAGTGTTTTTTTCTATTTTATTTCTTGTTATACTTCAATTACTCAGACAGTGTCTAGTATGTAGTAGACAGTCAGTGCTTCCAGAATAAATGAATACATTGTGATCCTTGCTTTCAAGAAGCTCCCAGTCTGTTGGGAAAGGCATGCAAACCAACCAACCAACCTCCAACCAACCAACCAACCCAGCAGCCATCCATCCTAACAGT
This sequence comes from Tapirus indicus, assembly GCA_031878705.1. Lineage (NCBI taxonomy): Eukaryota > Metazoa > Chordata > Mammalia > Perissodactyla > Tapiridae > Tapirus > Tapirus indicus. Next base: position 20,639,497 of record CM062927.1, on the reverse strand, counting down.
GTGAGACTCCAGAACACCGTAAAGGGTCTGAGATCCCCCTCCAGCTCCACCAGTTCAGCCTGGTGTGTCTAGGAAGGCTTCTTAAACCCTCTAACCCTCAGTTCCTCCATCAGTGAATGGAGTTTTTTGAGGAACTAGATGATCTCTGTAAAACCCTCTACACAGTGCCTGACAGAATAAGTGCTCGACACATGTACAGTTTTCTTATATATAAGAAAGAGCTAGAGTCAATGGGGGTGCAGATGAGCTCTGCCTGGGGAGTTCAGAAAAACAAAGAGGAAATGAGCCTGAAACTTGGGTGCTTTGTAGAAATTTATTCATCATGTAAAAAAGAGTGAGGGTATGTTAACTTTTTAGTTCCTTAAAACTTTTTAGTATAGACACACCATTATTCCTCTTTATCTCTGATCATCAATCTGTGTTAAAATTAGAGTGGCTGGTTTAGGAATAGAATCACTTCCCAGGTGCTAAAACACTAACAAGTGGGATGTGCCTAAGGGAGTACAGTTTGATTTATTTTCCACTACAATTTTCCTCTTGTTTCACGTGCTAGTGGGCAAAAGAGGGAAGTTCAGAGTTATAATTCAACTTAAATATAATATTGTGTAATCAAATATAATTGTTACCTTTGTCATCACGTATTATGTAGGTGATTTCTATAATATCAAATTTCTATATCATTTTAATGTTTTGGTTGTTTTGCTTTCAAAGTAGAGGATATGAGGCTTTCTTCTGCTTAAAATTGTACGTGCATAATGCATAGACTACTAGACCATGACTTGCACAGAGTAGGTGCTTGAAGAACATTCAAGTTCAAAACTATAAAGTGCCATAGTAAGTTATTTTTGAAAATAATATGCAACTTGTGTCAAAGGAAGAAAAAAACACACGTTATTTGACTTAATAACAATTATCTAGGAATTGTTGAGTCGTTATTCTGTATTAGTTCTACTTGCGTTCATGTTAAATGGATGAAGGCTGAATTAAAAGGTGACATTTGGGCTATTTCCTAAAAAATTGTGATTTCTGAATCTTTAAATACATTTCCGTGGCTTGTGTTTTCATCTAGGCAACTTTGCTGCTTTAATGTTATTTAAAATTAAATTTGTTCTTTGGTTCGTTACAATACTTAGCAAGTTAATAAGTTTATAAATCATAATTAACTACTACTTTTTGTTCCATTGCCCTTCCGAATTGCTTTCTTTTTGACTTTATCGTTTTTTTCTTTCCCCATGTAATTTGCCACATGCATACTTTATTTCAAAGATGGGTAGACCTCATTTTCAAGGTGTGGTGGGTTGGCTTCGCTGGAAATGTGTAACCATATCATGAGTGAGACACATGTGAGTGTGAGGATGCATATACTTGCTCATGTGTGTGAACACACATGTGTACGTAAATACTGAACTATATTCGGGGAGCATCATTATTTTAAAGATTCCCCTTCCCTTTGCTGGGGGCAATTCCTGAAACATGTTGATTCCAGAATTCCATCAGGGACTCCTTATTTCTGTATAATAAAAGGAAGTCAAATAAAGTGTAATGAATTTTCATACACTTCAGCAAAGCTTTAAAATGTATAAAGAGAGAGTCAAAAGGCCCCAGGCATTAGGATTCTACTTAGGGAATGTGGGTGAGCTTCATTAGGACATGAAACCACAGGGGGCAGAAAGGATTCCTGCAAATGCGTCTTCATTGTATCACATCACACAGATCTTCCCTAGCGGCTTATCTAGAAATAACTGTGATTTTAGCAAGAAGAGGTGCAGAGGCAAATGGTTATAACTAACAGGTCACTGGCCTAACTGTACTAAGATATTTGGAGGTCCTTCCTCATGTTCTGGCAGATTCCACCCTCACAAGCATGCTTGTTCACCTGATGCCAACATACACATACACGTGTGCATGTTGTTCTTAAACCTAAAACACACTCATGTTTCTCTCCTAAACCTCTACCTTTCTCTCTCCTGGTCATTACCAGTTTTCTTTGTTGTTTTCTCTTCATTCTTGTTGAAATATTTTAAGTTTTATACTGATGCCAGAAAAAAGTGAACAGTGATTTATGGTGTACAATTTGCGTAGTTGGTCTCAGGCATTTTTTACAGTTCTCTCCTGTTTTCCACCAGCACTGTTTTTCCCTCTGTAAGATGTGAGGATGGGGTTCCTCATTTCCTCCAGCCTTTTCTGCACTCTCAAGTCTACAGTGATGACAGTTGATGCATCTTAACACTTGCTTCTTGATTTATTTTGCAGCGTTCTACAAGGCATGTCCAATGAATGAGACCATCTTCTCTATTGACCTTTTAATTGATGCCGCTACAAATCCACAGACTCTAGCACTCCCCTCAGCCCTGAGGAGCTGATGGGCGCAACTCTCACTTCTGGATGGCCGGGCCAGGTGGGCACCTGGAACAGCTCCATCAGTGCCCACGTTCACAGATAAGGACCTTTTAAAAATATGTATACTATGGTGACCCTCTTAACCCTCAGGAAACTCCACCAGATTTCACCTTTCACCTTTGGTCTCTGGTCTGGTATATGTGGTTTCCATCCTACCTGCTCCACATGTAGATATTTCTCTTCATAGATACCCTTATGACTGAGAATTCACTTGAATGCTATCCCAAACTTCTCTAATCCACATCTGTCTTTAAGATGCTGAGCCCCTTCTTGTCTTCATATCATACGATGGGTCTGTAATTTAAGCCCTGATGATATCAGTCCTGAAAATGGCTCAAAATTAAATTTTTGTGCAAAGTGGGAGCAATTCAATATTCTAGACCCAGAGTAACTCTGGATAAATGATGTTATAGTTGAGAGGGAAATAACACAGACCCAACACTTTTATAGAAAATATTTTCTTTTGAGGTAGTTCATTTATGCTAACCCTGATGTAGAGACTGTCTGGGTTCTACTACTGCCTTTCTCACAGACCTTAAATAAAGAATATTAAATAAGTCTCTTTCTTTGGGATTTAATTTTTTGCATTTTTAAAAGAAGAAAATATGTTTTAAAAAAATATTTCCTAGCTCTACACTACAAGTGAAGGCATGGTGCAGGAAGGGGAAAAATTTGCCAACGTTTCTATAATCCATCACCCCACAGCTCAGGGTTGATTGAGAGAATTAGATAAAATGAGATATAAAGTGCTTGAAAACATAGTAGATATTCAACAAGTTTTAAGTCTTATTACACACAGGTATTTAATCTCTGTATTAATATATTAAGCACATCATGAATTAAAAGTCTGCATAATACATTCAATATCTATTTTTACTATATTGATTTTGAATAACAGTAAAATCTTTTCTTTCCTCCAGAGGCAGGAAAGAGAAGATAACTTCTTTGAAGTCTGTATTAGTCAGGTAGCTTACATGATGTTGTGCTAAGGATGTGCCCTCAAATCCCAGTAGTTTACAACCAGGGATTATTCTCATCCACTCTACATGACCATCATGTGTTGGAGGTGGTGTGTTCCATGCCACTTTTATGCCAGAACTCAAGCTGAGAGAGAAGTTTCTGCTGGGAATATTGCCAGTCTTATACCAGAAGACCGTGCATGATGGTACCACACAATGCCTTATAAGTTTCTGCTTCAATGTGCACATGTCATTTCCACTCACATATCATTCACAATGCAAGTCACATGGCCAAACCAGAAGGCAATGAAGCCAAAATATCTAAACTTCTCCAAGGCAGACACAATAGATATTTGAGAGTCCTGTATCAAAGGCGGCAAACATCTTGAAGTATTAGAGGAGAGGATTAAAACACATGCAGACATCTACTAGATGAAAATCATTTAACACAAAATACCAATACTCTAGTCCCTCCTGTGTCTTTAGATCATTGTGTGATCATAACAGTCCACTTGATCTCTCTATGAATGAGGCCATTTTTTATTTAAAGTAGAAATGCTAGCCTTCTTGCCTACTTTCTGGAATTGATAATAGGAAGGGATTAGGTAATGAAAGTGCCAAACTATTTGGTAACATAACATAAATAAATTTAAATAAACAAAAGTCCCTTTGGATCCAGGTATTGGATATGACCATGTTTATTCAACCCACAGATCAGGGATTGTTCTAGACAGGGAGACCCACTATGCCATTCCCTGGCAATATCTCCAACATGGAGCAAGAAAATAAGTAAAGATTTGCTTCATCCTTTGTATCTTGGAAGAGATCTAATTTACATTATTGCTTTCAGAAGGATCTCCAAAATATTTAAAAGGATACCATGTTAAATGAAAAGGAAGTGTGCTCTTTCTTAATCAGTCTTCAGACTTGGGTGGGAACTGAACATATTCTAATAGAGAGGTCTAGCCATTAGGTCTGAAATCAAGGTGTCGGCAAGCCCATGCTCCCACTGAAGATGCTAGAAAAGGATCTGTTCTGGGTCTTTCTCCTGGCTTCTGGTAGTTCCCTGGCTTGTGGCAGCACAACTCCAATCTTCACATGATGTTCTCTCTGTGTGCATTTCTATCTCTCTGTTCAAAATTTCCCCTTTTTAATAAGGGTGCCAGTCATGTTGGATTAGGGCCCATCCTAATGGCCTCATCTTAACTCACCCAATTATATCTACAATGATACTATTTCCAAATAAGGTCACATTTTGAATGACTGGGGGGTTAGAACTTCAACATAGAGTTTCTGGGGATACAATTTTGCCCATTGTAAGACCTAACTTAATTTACTATGCGGTTTTAATTAAATCATTTTTACTATCTGTCCTTCAACACGTTTAATTTGATATCTTTTTGCCAGAAAATGTTAGAAGCACCCTCAGCTTCAAGATTCTAAGACTCTGAGTTACCAAATTCTAAATTAATTTCATAGAGGATAAAACCAACTTAGGTAACCAAAAAATATTTGACCTGCTTATTTAAGAATCCACAAGAGTTATTGTTCCCCCTCAGAAACCTTTGGCCCAGGGAGAGAATCATAGAATGATGGTGTTGAGAGAACTTTCACAGTCATCTAGAGGAAGCTGCCTTCCCTGTCAAGCAGTTTTCTTGCTTTTGCATAAACACTTCCAATAGCAGGCAACTCATTACCTCTAAGGCTGTTCTCTTCATGTTAAGATCTTTTGAGCTGGTCAGACAGTCTTTCTAAAATTGGGCCAGTTGCACTTACCCGTAGGTTCAAATTTAATCCTCTGTGACTAGACTGAGCTAATGTCATCCACTTAGAGCCAATGTCAGCCCTCTTGCCTGATGGTGATCCTTGTTTTTGACACCCTCAAAATAAATATTTGAATCTATACCATCCAAGGAGAGAAAGCAGCTTGGATATTCCTGGTTCTTTTATCCTTCAGTCTAAATTCCACGTTCAGTAGCTCTCAGTCTCAATCACACAAAAGCAAAAATAATGATCCAACCTCTCCAGGATTTGAACTACTCATTGAACCAAGAGGAAAACCAGAGTTAGGATAGTCGATCGGGTAAACATAAGCTGTGACACTTTTACCATAGCAGTTAAAGTAATTTAAAGAAAAAAATATCTCTGCGCTTCATTTAGGAGGACAGATTAATTATGACATGCTTAGAAACCATTAATATGTGTGGATGCCTATCAAGTAATTATTCAAACCCACGCATTCACAAGAAAAATAGAAAGATTCTTGGTAGAAATTTACATATACAAATTTGAAAAGTTCATTTCTAAACTCTGCTATAATTTATACACCCACATTTTGATAATTTGAATTATGTATTAAACACATACTTTAAAAATACTTGTCATTATAATATGCTTTACACAACAATGTGTTACTTTTCTTGCTGGGAATTCATTATTAATATATATTTATAGGACACACTCAAATGGATCAAGGAATGTATTTATTGGTAACAATGCATTTATTGGTAACAAATGAAATTAATGAAGCATCTCTGAATGAGATTTTCATTTACTGTTACCTGAAACTTAATAAAACCTTAAAAGCCTGATTTATAAATTCATCAAGATGCTAAAAATGAGATTTTTTTTAAAGGATAGGAGAGAAGGAAAATGAACATGTTTCTACTTTTCTCCTAGCACAAAGCACAGTTTACTAAAGACTTCAATATGAATATGACATTGCAGTGACCTACAAAATAAAAGCAGTCAGAATCTAGCCTAGACAATCTACCAGCAAAATTATATATATATATCTCCACATATATATATGAAATTGACTATGATAGTTTCAAGGCAGCACACGAAGGTGAGACAAAAGAGAGATTATCAGAGAATAAAAACACAAAGCACAAAGAATGTTAATTGCAGTATTATTTAAAACATCATATTATAAAATCTCAGTGAATCCTAATGAATCAGAGGATTTATTTGAGCCTAACAATGGCTAAGTACTTCTTAAAATGAAATTGAGAGATTAGAAAAAAGAAAAAAATAATAAAGGGTCCATCTTGAGTTTAAAAGTCAAAAAATAAAGAAGCATTTCATGTAAGGTCAGTGGTGAACTTGAAAATCCGTTCTGGTTTCACCGACATATTTAACTCTCTCCAAAGCTGGGTCTTTGTTTCATAGTCAAGTCATCAGACTCCACCCTTGGCAATATTTCCTCAGCCCCTAGCTCTGCATTCTGTTATTTATTTCCCTTTCCACCACATAGAAATGGAGACTTAATAAAAGCATATTTTATTTCCAATCTGCTATTTCATGGTTCTTGCCCTGATAATCATTACTTCTCTTTATTGCAAAACAATTTCTTTTTTAAAAGTCATGCATCTTGAATGACCATATTTAGGTGCTGGCTGTTCCTTAAATGAGAGCAAACTTCCCTTTAGCTACTTCAACTCTTTTCTGTGAGTTGGGGACAAGGATGGATTGAATGATTGATGGGCTTCATTGGTGAGCGAGGCTCCTGGTTTGACTCCCTTAGGCCAGAGCTGAACAGCCTAAGCAAAGTGGAAGGCTGGTAAATTACTCAAATATTTTTGCCCAAGTTACCCTTGGAGCCCCACAACCCTGAACAGATCTGAGAACAGAGAAAAAATGCTGATATAATTCCAAGGAACCCAAATCAAGTTCATAGTCCTATTCCCCTCTGAAGCACAATAATGTCCCTCTTTACCATCTCTTATGGAAAATACTTATGGTCACTATCAGGAGACTTGGGATCAAGTCTAGGCTCCGCTATGAACCTCCTGTAATCTCTCTTTGCACTTTAGTTTCCTCACCTGTAAAAGGTGAATTCACTCTTTCATTTAATCACTGCCGAATACACAACCATTGTGTTGTCCTGCCTCCATGAATGAATGCAGGTATGCAAGTGAATAAACACCAGAGAGATTGAGCCATTTGTCCCCAGGTCGTATAGGTAGCAAGTGGCTGAGCTAGAGTTCCAACCCATTTTGGGGGGTTCCCAGCACACAAGGCTGCCTCTCTTGGGATTTGGTCTATGAGATATTTCACCAAAAGATTGGAAGTGAAAAAAGGAAGATCTCTGCCTGTCCAGGGCATTATATTCCCGTCTCTGAATTTTTCCTTTTTTACAATTCCTGGAACAATCCTTGTTTCATACTGTCTTAAATTTTCAATTTATTTGTCTTGGTGCACTCTTAACTGGCCATCCAGTGACATCTCAGTTATCACTGCTGCTTCCTTGAACTCTTCAGCCAAGGGATTTGATGCAGGTGAAACAAAAAAGGGACAGACAAAATACAAACAGAACCACATCTCAAAGATTACCCATGGAACGAAGATGGAAGTCATATCAGGTCACCCTGGAGTTACATTTTACTTTCCTATAGTTTTTATTCCTATGTAATTGAACATACGAACGGGGCTTGGAAACCAATTTAAGAGAAGCCATGAGTTTCTGTATTTTTCCTTACCTCTGGCCAAACCCTCCCCTGATATCCTTACCTTGTGAATCGAGTAGGAGTCTCCCTTTTTACAACATGCAATGAATCCCAAAGCAAGAGCAACCACCACAAAAATTACCGTGAATTGTTTTCCCCTGTACTCCATTGGTAAGGCTGAAGCATAAGCATTCTGTTTCGCTTGGTGTTATATAATAACAAGAAGATTGAGAAATCCTGGATCCCTACTTTGAAAATCAAGACTCATCTACTTCAAGTACTTTATCACCTCTAGTTAAGAATATATCTGTAATGAAAAAAAAGACACCAGTAATTCAGATCTCTGCAATCTTTTTTTTTTTTTTTTTCTTTGAGATCTATCCAGCCCATCAAACTTATTTCTCCCTCTGAGTTCTGTACCTCTGGGAATGACCTCACTCCTTACCCCACACTCAGTACCCTTAGTCAGAAACCTGAGGATCCTCTTACCTTAATGCATCCCATTGCCATTTTGAACCCCAGCATTGCCTTCCATCTCTTTATCCACATAGTTTCTCAAAGAGCCTCATGGAGCCCATTTTAGACATCTTCAGACCTCCATGTTGACACAAGAATGGTCTCTAAAATGTGACTGTGATCACTTTCCTTGCTTGCTTGCAAATCTCCAGTGGACAGTTCACCACCCAGCCTCATCCTTGCCATTCACTGCTAGTACCCTCCACTCCACAACCAAGCCCCTGGAAGGGGCCCCTAAGCATAATGCTACCTTTGCTCATGCTATTTCAGCAATCTGGCATGTCTTCCTTGCCCTTGTCTGTAGGGAAGCCCCTCCTTATCTGTCTAACTTCAGCTCATGTCGTCTTGTCTTTGAGGTAGTGTTCGTTTGTTTATTTAGCATATCAGATAAAATTGCACATTCGAGAGCCCGCTCTGAACTCTGTCATGGCACCTCTATCACCACATTGCATTTATTTATATAAGATTTGGCTTCCTCCGTTATACTATGATTTTCTTGGGGCAGGAATCATGCCTCGTCTAACTTTGTATCTCCAGTTTCCAAGACAGGGTTTGGTATTTTAAAAGTATCAAATAAATATTCGTGGAATAAACAAACAGAAGCATAATTCACTTTCCCAATTTCCTGTCGTCTACCTCAGAACCACCCTTTCAGATATTCTAGAAAATTGTTTTCATTGTCTGGGATTTTGCAATAACTCAGACATCCTGTCTATTACACTAATTAATCATAATAATTTTGAAATAATTTCTCTGTGCAAATATTCAGGGTCTCATCCATAACTAAGTGAAATACAGTCTAAAATAATCAATCATTATTTTCTAAACCAAAGACTCTGTAATTAAGGAGTCTATCAATGTGCCAACAACTTGTGGGTCTAGATATTAATTTTTGTTTGTTAAAGGACCTTAAAGATAATGTAATATGGGCCTATTGTGAAATGGATTAATAAATTGCTTGTCTCGTTTCACTTGTTCTTTTCTATTTAAATTCTGTGGGAAACTAGGAAAGGCAAGCAGTTTTCTTCTTTTAAAAATTTGACATGATGCTTACTTTTTGTCAAAGTCAGAGAAATCATCATTCTGGCCATCATCCTATTTACTGGTACTTGATTGTAGAATGTGTGGAAAGAGGAAGTGAACACCCGGACACTTATGTCAGGCAACATAGATAGGTTATTTCATTTAGTTTTCTGTTGAGTTTGTTCATTTAACAAATACACATTGAGTGCCTTCTGTGTGTCATGTGCACATCACTATTTCTCTTTTGGAGATGAGAAAACCTGAGGCCCAGAGAATGGATCTGAATTGTCCTTGTGCTTCACAATTAGTAACTGGCAGCACCAGGATCAGAATCCAGGTTGATCTGACTCCGGGGCCTATGTCCATTCTGTCACACCTTTGGTCCATAAGTATTTGACTCTAATGCCCTTGACTTATTGTTTGATGACTTTTGTTTGAAGCAGTTGAAGGCAAGTTAAAGAAAAGCCCAGAGAGGACAGCATCGTTATGAAAAGATCCATTTGACATATAGCTAAAGCATTTCTGAGCTGACACAGGACTTCATGACCATCTCATCCAGCCCTTTCATTTGAAAGATGAATAAGCATTGACTGTCTTCTACAGTCCATTCGTTTATTTATTTATTCAACCGATATTCATGGAACACCTAGTATGTGAGAATCAGTGCTAAATACTTGTGTTAAAACATTAAAAAAGACAGATTTATTCTTAAGCCCTCACGGAACTCAGAATTTTGCTTAGAGTAATTGGATGAGAAAAAATCAAACAGAAGCCCCCTGAGCTGTTGTAAACATAGGGATTATTTAATGACATTACACTTTTGTGTTATGGTGATCATTCTTCAGACCAATGGAAGATCCATTTATAACTCAGATTCACATTAGGAAACTAGGACTGTCCCAGAAAGCACAGAGGGATAAAATACCACAGCAGTTGGTAAGAATGAAAGGCCTTCCATTTAGAGAGGTGGGACAGAAGGCAATACACAGTTTTCCTTCTCCAAGAAGTCCTCCCTGACCCACCCTGTCTGGATCAGGTGTTTCCTTGTACATGTCACTTAGCACCCTGTATTTACTTCTGTTGAGGCACACATCCTCTCCCTTGTGGTTATAAAGTGAAATACCTATTGCCTCTACTGGACTTCAAGCTTCCTGAGGTCAGGAACTATGTCTTGCTCATCAGGGGACATCAGGAACTTAGCGTGTTCTCAATACTCATTTGTTGAAAAAATGAATGAATGAACGGAATGAAAACATTTGACATACATTTTGGAGGGAAGCAAGTTTCCTTTGCAATGTTAAGTTAAATAAAGTGAACATTAATGAGAATATCCACAAAAGCCAGGGGTTTTATGCATAGCATAACAAGGGCTCTGATACGAGAGAGTGACCAGCTGAACGCAGATCAAAATGACAAGGAACAGATAGGAGGAAATAGAAGCAAATGAGCAGAACTTGGGCAGCACAAGAAAAGAAGTCTAGAAGAAACTTCAACAGATACAATTGCCCCAAGACAGTGGTTATCGATGGTGTTGAATAGTTCCTTAATGAATAGAGAATTAAAAATTTATATCAGGAATACAATCAGCAACTCTTATGGGTTGTTTTGCATAATCACATTTGAGATAATGATATGGTAAGCTGTATACAGGTCTTATCACAATATTCCTTATCTGTTCAATCAATAAATATTTTTATGTTGCTTACTACCCATTAAGCACTGATATATAGCAGTGCTTAAGACTAACATTTTAAGTCATTTTTGACTAAACATTTTATCGTTGTTACATACATGCGAATAAAGGGATTTCTTCAGATATTGGTGGAGATGGGTATATGTGTTGCCAGGACCTCAGATCACAACTGGAGCCCAGATTGGACAAAACTGGTTAAGTCACCTTGCTTTCAGGAAATTACCTCTGGACAAAGCCAATATCTTGTCTGGAAGTGCCAGATGTTACCATTTCTCATTTAATCTTCACGTCATTTCTCCCTGTGACAGCCAGATTTATCCTCCAAAGCTCATTTGCATTTTAAAATCAAGATTTTGTGTCTGATTGTAAAAGTGAGTACGTTCACTACAGAAAATTTTGAAAGTAGAAAACTTCACAACTAAGAGAAAATCATTATTTACAGGTTGCTGTATTTCCAGGATTTTCCTATTTCTTAAAAAATATAACAGAGTTCTCAATGTAGACCTTAGTATCCTTTTATTAATTATTATGCATTTTTATATGTAAACATCATTCTTAAATGGCTCTACATAATAATGATACGATACTTGTTAAGCACTTCCTACTTCTGGAAATATCCTAATCCACTGAAATTTACTAATTCTGTATTCCCCACAACAAAGCTATGAAATACGTCCTTCATTTTATTAGGAAGCTGTTTTCATTTTACAGATAGGAGAATTAAGGAAAAGAGAGCAAGCATAAATAAGTTACCCACGGCCACACAGCTTTTAAGAGATGGAGCCAAACTGAGAATCCAGACAGCCTTGCTCAGAGTTCACATCTTCACCACTGGGACCCACTGCTTCCCATGTGCAATAACCTATGTTATTGATAAGCCCTAAAGCTTATGTTAACTAGTTTTTTGTAAAAGTGAAATATGTGCATCGTTTTAAAAAATCACATAATTCTATAGCATAGGTAACAAAAATCAACAGTTCCTTGCCCAAACCCTCCCCAAGTTTATATCTTCTGCCCAGAAACAACTGCTCTCAAATCCCTTGGTGTTTTCACCAAGTATTTACCTTCATATTTCTAAATAATATGCTCACACTTTTATTGTCTTTTTTTCATTTTTAGGTACCATCTATTGACTTCCTAGCATGAAGACGAGATTCAGTTCATTTCTATCTACTTCCCCTTGTCAGACATTCCATCTTCCTCTTTCTCTCTCCACATTCCTAAAAACCTTTATAAATATTTCTCTCCCTCTCCTCCCATCCGTCCACCCCTCTATTAATCTGTTTTTCACTTTTCTGTTGAGCTGGTCAGTTTCCCCAGAAAAGAACTGTCACATTTTCTACAATTCTAAGACTGCTCACAAGAATTATGGGAGCCAAACAAGGAAAGGGGATTTGAGATGGAATCTCCCCTTTCAGTCTGCAGACATTCACTTAATCTCTCTTTTTTTAGTACATTGTCTCGTTTCAACCCTCATCTGTGCCTCGTGGCCTGAGACTGAAGTTTCTGGTTCACTTTCTCTAAGTATGAAATTCACAGTCTTCTACAGAAGTTGGGGAATGGCAGTTCCATGGTCACACAGAGTGGAAGAGGTGACCCGAGGATCTGAGCAACCTTATAAAGACATTTAAGAAACCTGCCGAGTTCAATCTGGCAACTTCTTCTGCCTCTTGAGACAACTGGAGTGTCCAGTTTCAGAGCCTTTCTCAAGTTTTCAGAGAAAAAGTGGCTTACTTTTGTAAGCTGTAAGTGGCTACTTTTGTAAGCTTTTGGGAGTTGGTTCCCCCAACTATCTCCACTCTACTAAGTCGTTTCACTCTTCTATCTGCTTTCCGTCTTCCAAACCTATGTTTCCATTTCTTTTCTTCTTTGATTTCTTCCTTTGTTCTCCTTGCCCTTTCAGGCTTGTGCCTCTTTTAGTCTTTTTCTGTCATTTTAGTGAATTATTAGGAGGGATCCGAGACAAAGCCAATGTGTTATGTCTGTCACGTTCAGCAGAAGTCCATAACAACAATTGCGGGTGGAGCCTATTGCTCCATTTGACAGATGAGGCAATTAAGGTCTGGCGAGTTTGTAGCATACTTAAGGTCGTAAAGTTAAGTGAATTAGCTTGTGAATTAGGTGCTTTTCCCAAAAGACTAGCTGACTCTGGCCTTACACCTGGGTCCCCATTACTGCAGTGTTTTCTCCACCTCCCATGGATCTAACCGACCAAGACCCGGCCCTTTATTTATTAGTCTGCTCTAAACTCTAATGTCAGAAGAAAGATGTATGTGATTTCCAAAGCTTTGTTCTCACCCCTCAAATGTATCCTTAATTTATTTCCTTGAAATCCAAATAAATAAAATATTGTATATGAACGATGTCATGGCTTTAGGCCAGAGCTCTCTGTGATCCTGCTGCAAATCTTGGGTTGGTTGTTTCCATAAAACATCCCTGCCCGTATCTCAAAAACACATATAAGCCGTCATTAATCTCTCAACTTATGAGTTGTGTTATCATCTCAGATTGATGCATAAATATTTGGGTAAGTGTACATAAAGAGAGAGACCACCTGGGTGACCTTTGGTAGGTTCTTTCTCCCATGAAAATATTTTGCAAAGGTCCTTTTCTACCTATCTTGTGACACAACATTGTTATGTGAACCACAGTGAGTGCTTAAAAATAAGTTAATGAAAAAAATTGAGTTAATGCTGATTACCAGAGTCAGGAGGGATCATACTGATTATACATTCTTTGGTTAATCTTTCTTTTTCATCTTATTTTTCTTCCCAATATTTTATTGTAAAAATTTTCAAATGCAGCAAAGTTGAAAGGATTTTACAGTGAACACCCACATATCTACCACCTAGTTTCAACCATGAACATTTTGCTTGTTTGTAAATCACATATCTATCCATCAGAGATCCATCTATTTTTTACACATTTCCAAATAATTTGTAGACACCTGTACACTTCCCCTAACCACTTCTGTATGCACATTAGTAACTAGAGTTTTATATTTATTTACAATATTTTTTTATGTAACAATGTATATACAATGAAATGCAAAAATCTGAAGTGTACATTCATTGAAATTTTACAAATGCATTTCTTTCCTGGTTTTTTATTTTCTCTCTATGCATTTATTTAATTCAATAGATGTTTATCAAACACATCCTTTGTGCCGTACATTAATAATGACACATATTAATATGATGTATTCTAGTCAGAGATGGCAGTGGCTAATTCTCACAGTGGAAATCTGGGAGTTAAACAACAGGAAAAGAAGTGTTAGAGAAAATGCTTATCCCTGAAGAAACCCAAGAACAAAAGCACAAAGAATGAAAAAAACATAGCTGTTTTGGGGGCAAAATGAGTTGTCTTTCATAGCTTGAGTCTTGTGAGAGTATGCATGTGTGTCAGGGGGATGGGTAAGAGACATAATTTTTTTAAATTCAAAATTCAAAACCACACGTATTAAACAAATCATCAATAAATGAGGTTCTTAATGCTATGGCAGTGAGCTTAGGAGAAAGCCTGCACTTCCTCAGTTGGTTGTTCCTGAACCAAAAATGACAATTTGACAACTCAGATTTCAGTCTGTTTTATTTCATTGGTAAACTACTAAAATTCAGCTTTAATGTATGTTTGGTATCTGGCAGGCTACAAATTTGCTCCCAAAATGTCTTAATATAAATATGTTTGGGGAAAACTACTAAGTGATTATTTCAAATGTGAAAAGATCACTATGAAAAATGCTTCATTACTTAAATCGAACTATAAATACATTTGCTAAAACTAGGGGGCAAGGAGGAATGTGAAACTTCAAGATGAAGACTTAAAATAGTAAGAAAAAGAAAATAAACGCTCTTAAATTTGTGGATTTATTCCTTTGAATGTGACAGGATGCAAACTTTGTTATCATTCATTCATTGACCCAACATGCTTGGATGACAGCTCCCTGAGAGGGGCTGTGTGTGTCCCTAAGTAGGGCACTGTTTTCTTGGCTATCCAGTTAACTCTCTGACTTCTTTGCAACTATCCTAGTTCAGGATCTCATTTCAGGAAACACCCTCTACCTGGTCTTCCTGCATTGTACCCTTATCCATCTATCCTGGATGGTTTACTAAAATGTAAACCTGTTTATTCATGCATTCATTTATTTAAAAAAAATTTAGTGAGCATTTACTATACACCTTCTGCTCTCAACACGTCTTGAAGCTTCTATGGTAATGACTCCAATATTGTACTGCTATGAAATATGTAAAAAAGGAAAATGAACTTCTTGAGAGAAGAATTGAGTTTGGGCCATTTTTCTTTAATCTTGAAGTCGTAACACAATCACAAACACAAAATATGTGATCCACGAATTTTTCTTACCTTGAATTCTGTTATTTAGGCAGTGAGTATTAAATTGGCTCAGAGAACAAGGTAGATTGTTGAAGACAGAGTAGTCTAGGGGAATTCTTTTGGATCGGGAAGGATGGATGGGATTTGAATGAAACCAGAGTGGAGGCTAGGAAATCACAGATGGAGAGAATCACATATGCAAAGAAACAGATATGGACTGGAGCATGGTGCATTTGCGATCGGCAAGATTGATCCTCTTTGGCACTGGGTGAACTTTATTTCACTTTTTTCCCATCTTTCCGACCAAATTTCCAGTTTTAACCTCATTTTTTCTCCTTGAGCAGAAGGAGCAGAGGGAACAGAGGGAGGAATTCAAGATAATTGGCCAGAGGATACTGTTTTCCATCAAATACACCCATCCGCTCATCCATAAATCCATTATTTTCTTCATTTATCCCATCAAATTGTTTACCCATCAAGTCAACCTTATATGATTCAACTTATTCCAAGAAATCCATCCAAAAGAACAATGGATACCTTATTCAGAAGGGACTGAAAATAGTGTCTTCTGGTCAGAAGGTGAATTGAGGATTGGAGAATAAAATTAGCCAGGCAACAAAACGTTGGGAGAAAGAGGTTACAGGCTAGCCAGTAAATGACTCTGCCAATGTCAATGTCCATGAGCGTATTGAGGAATTTGTAAATAGCTGTAACTAGTGCCAGATCATTCTCCACACAGTGAGAAAGGCATAAGAATTCCGACCACTCTCTAAGACACCTCTGCCAGCACAAAGCCTTCCTACTTCTTTGCCAGGCATTACTGATTTCTAGACACCATGCTTTGCCTAGGGACAGAATCCATCATTATAATGTGCCACCTAGACCTGTTTTAGGAATAAAGAGCCTATTATTCAGCTACTGAAAGTGCCACTGGAAGATAGCCCTTAGCAGTCATTTCTCTTTGGGAGGTGTCTTGGCTGAAGAGAACTGCTTTGCTCAGCTGGGGCAGCCTGTATCCAATGTCTAGTTGACACAGGGTTATAAAGGCCTGTCTCTCCACTCCAACTGGGGACAACTCTAAAAGGCCGTCCAAGTTTCAGAGCTCCTCATGAAGTCATTTGAATCATTTGTTGAGACTACATTGCACTTGACTTCTCCATCTATCCAATTCTGCTTCCTTCCCTATCCTCCCCAAGGTGTTGATCTCAAGAGTACTCCATAAAGAAGTTCCTTCAACATTAATCTACATCTTAGGAGACCAAACCAGCAATAGAAATGAAAGCAGATAAGTTGGTTACCCAAGGGAAGCTCAGACAGATGCAGGTGATCTACTGAGACCCCGTAGTTCCATCCTGCCCATGCAGGAAGTGATTCATGGTTCTCTGAGGCCAATCTAGTGGAAACCACACTAGCAAAAACCTTCACTCACAGCTGATCCCCAAGTAGGAAGCCCAGAGAATCAGCATATCAAGGCAAGGGTGATCCTACCACATTACTTTATCCAGTGTCTGAAATTTACTGATGAGGAAACTAAAGTCCATAGGAAATTCACCAGTGAGGCAGGACGATATATCCTGCCATTGGTTTTATGATATTTCAATATACCTTTTTGTCTCATGTGGAGTAAGTAGGAAATAGTGACTCCTAGGATGGCAGGAACAAGGAGGAGTCTGAGAATTAGGGTTTGGATAGCACTGGTGTCTTCATGCCTTCATCAGCATGAGATGGGCAAAGGCAGTTCTCCCTGTTTGGTATCGCAGGCTGGGTGATGTAGGAAGTTAGCTAAATTTTTTGTACATATTTAAGACTTATTCTTTAACACACCCTGTGATCTGCTACCTTTTCATCCACGTATGCTTGTATCAATGCAGCCATCCTTCCACTCACCCTTTTACAACTCTTTCTAGATATGAATGTGGTCAATGACTTGAATCAATCTCTTCTTGCTATCACAGTCCTTCCCATCTGTTTTCCTCCCCATATATGTTACTAACACTTCTTTAGGTTATTTTATACAATTTGTTAAAAGACATTAAGCAAGATAGACACTGGTCTAGGGCTAGGACCCAGGGCTTCCAATCCAGAGGTTCTGATACCTGTAAATAAATGTATAAACCAAAGGCATAGACATAATTAAGTAGTTAGAAAGGAAGGAGTTTTTGATTTAAAAAAAAAGTAGTGCAATTTTACATATACAGATGGAGATAGAGGGTGAGACATATTGTAAATCATTTTTAATTCCAGGTTAAAAATTGTCAGCTTTATTCAGTATCCAATGAGAGCCAATGAATGTTTCTGAAGATGATGAAAATCTGGTGGTAGTGTGAAATATTCAATAGAGAAGGGAAAGACTGGAGATGAAAATTTAGCTAAGGAAACTGTTGCAAATGTTCAGGAAAAAAGCCATGAGGAAATTCAAAGAAAATGGAAAGGGGAGAATGAATATTAGAGATGGTTGAATTTAACGGAAGTAGAATGGCTGGGTGAAAAGACTCTGGATTTGGATGTCTGCCAGATAGGGGTTTATGATATAGGTCCATTACTTTTGTTTTGGCATGAACTTAACATCTAAATCACATTTTCCATAAGGGAGTGAGTATATATGGCCTAATTCATATGGAAGGTACTGGTACTCTGTAAACGCCAGTTCTAATGCTATGATTTGGAGAGGGAGGCGGTAGGGGTTGAGAATCACCTCTAAGTATCTCACTTAGATGAGTGAGTTGGTGAAAGTAGCTTTTCCTGAAATGAGGAAACTGAGAAGAAGACCAGTGTCTCAGTCAGCTCAGACTGCTATAACAAAATACCACAGCAGTCTGAAAAACACACATTTCTCACAGTTCTGGAGGCTGGGAAGTCCAAAATCAAGGTGACAGCAGATTCATTCCTGGTGAGGTCTCTCTTTCTGGTTCAAAGATAGATGCTTTCTTGCTGTGTCCTCACTTGGTAGAGAGAGTGAGAGCTCTGGTCTCTTCCTCTTCTTATAATAACACTAATCCCATCATGGGGGCCTACTCTCATGACCTTATCTAAACATAATTACTCCCAAAGGCCCCACCTCCAAATACCATCACATGGAGGCTTAGAGCTTTAACATATGATTGGGGGAGGGCACACAAACATTCAGTCTGTAACAACTAGGATTGGGAAATTGCAATTCACCTTTGGATCAGTTGGTGTGGAGTTACTTTCACAACACCCACATGGAGATGCCCAGTTGTTGATTGGATATGTGACTGCAAATTACAGAGGCAACATCTGACTAAAGAGACAGATTTAGAGGATGCCCCACAGAGATAAATGAAACCATGAAAATTGACACCAAGAGAGGGCAGGCAGAATAAAAAGATGTGCTTCCTGAATACTGAATATCATGAAACAATAAGGATTACAATTTGGGAATCAGGATGGGAGGTTGCAAGGAAGTAATATAATAAGGCTTTAGGGAGGCATTAATAGAATAGATAATATGAGTCATGAAGAAACAGAGAGGTCAGAGAAATAAGGCATAGAAAGAATGGTGTGTAAGTGTGTGTGGGTGTATAACATGTCAGGGCTATATATTCCATAGCAAAATTTCCAAACATGGTCTCATGTGGAACACCAGTCTCATGAATTAGCTCCCTGAAAGAAAACTTATGTGGAAAGATACTTAGGGGATTGCTTCAAGATCTGACAGATTCTCAGAGATTCATGGAGTAAATCACTTTGTTAAAGGCTCTCAGAAATTTAGCAGTAAAGCAAGTTGTTTCACTCAGCATTTTAGGAATGTATTTGAATAACAGACTCAGCAACCCATTTTCCTACTCAAATATCTTTAATCAAATTCGTGTTCTTCAGGACAGAGTTTGGTGAATACTCACCACACGATCAAATCTCATAGAAGACTGAGAAGAGACTAAAGCATTGCCAGAGACCTCAAGGAAAATAATTGGAATGAACTGGTAGGAGGGAAATGAGATTGTAAGTGGTAGAACTGATGAGAGAGAGAAGCATAGTAGGCAAATGCAGGCTCATTTCCATGGGAAGAAAAAAATGAGGATCATTTGTAGGGATGCTCTGCTCCAGGGAATTTTTATATTTTAGTTTTTATTTTGAAACAAAAATGGACTCACAGGAATAAATAAAGGAATGTATGGGAAGTTCCCATGTATCCTTCGCCAAGTTTCCCCCAGTGGTGACATCTTGTATAGCTTTGCACAGTAGCAACATCAGGAAATTGTTGTTGGTACAATTCACAGGGCTTTTATCCAGGTTTTGCCAGCTATCCATCTGTATGTGTATATAGTTATATACAATTTTGTCACATGTGTGGATTTGTGTAACCACCAACACCACAATTACATCAAGATACAGAATTTTTCCGTTATCATAAGACTTCTTTGCATTGTCCCTTTATAACTACACCCACCACTCCCCCCACCCCAATCCTAAGGACTGGCAGCTCTAATCTGCTCTCTATCTCTATAATTTTGTTATTTCAAAAATGTTATTTAAATGGAATTGTACCATATTTAGTGTTTTAAGATTGGCTCTTTTCCCTGAGCATAATTACCCTGAGATCCATTCAAGTTGTTATGAGTATCAATAGTTCATTTATTTTTTATTGCTGCATAGTATTTAATGGTATAGATGTACCACAATTTCCTTGACCATTCACCTGTTGAAGAACATTTGGGTTGTTTATAGGTTTTGCCTATTGTGAATAAAGCATCTATGGGCATTCATGTAAGGACTGCATGTGAACATAAGTTTTCATTTCTCTAGAATAAATGCCGGAGTATGATTGCTGAGTTATATAACAGTTGCATATTTAGTTTTATAGGAAACTGCCCAACTGTGTTCCAGAGGGGTAGGACTGTCTTATATCCCCACCAGCAGTGTATGAGTGATTCAGTTAATCTTCATCGTTGCCAGCGTTTGTTATTTTCTCTATTTTTTTAGTCATTTTGATAGGTGTGTAATGATTTCTCATTATGGTTTTAATTTGCATTTCCCTAATAGCTAATGACATTGAGCATCACGTATTCATGTATTTCATGTATTTATTTGCCATCACTATATCCTCTTTGGTGAAATATCTCTTCATGTCTTTTGCACATTTTCTAATTGAATCATTTTAGTTATTTTTTTCTCTTGAGTTTCAAGAGTTCTCTTTATAGTCTAGAAATTAATCCTTTGCATAATATGTGATTTGCAAATATTTTTCTCCCAGTCTGTAGCTTGTCTTTTCATCTTCTTATCCAGGCCTTTTGCTGAGTAAATTTTAAAAATCTTGACGATGTCCAATGTATTGTATTTTCCTTTTATGGTTTATGCTTTTAGTGTCAAGTCTAAAAATTTTTTGTCTAGCCCTAGATCCTGGTGATTTTTCCTGTTTTTCTAAGTGTTTTATAGTTTTACATTTTTCATTTAGGTTTTTGATCTATTTTGAGTTAGTTTCTGTACAAGTTGTGAGTTTTATGTCAAGGTTCTTTTTTTTTTTTTTTTTTTTTTGCCTATGGATGTCCACTTGCTCTAGTACCATTTTTTGAAAAGGCTACCCTTTTGTGCCTTTGTCAAAAATCAGTTGGGTATATTTATATGAGTCTATATGTGGGTTCTCTATTCTGTTCCATTGCTCTATGTCTTTCCCTCTGCCAATACCACACTGTCTCAATTATTGTGACTATATAACAACCCTTAACATCAGAGAGAGTGTCTCCTTTACTCTTCTTTTTCAAAATTGTTTTACATGTTCTGAGAACTTTGCCTTCCCATATACATTTTAGAATGTTTGTCTATGTCAATGAAAAAAAATCTTGCTGGGATTTTGATAGGAATTGCATTAAACCCGTCCATCAGTTTGGGGGAAAACTGACATCTTTATTATGTTGACTCTTCAAGGGAATGTTTTTAAATATATCCTTTTGAATGGGGAAATTTCAGCAATTTTAAACTAAGGGATTAAGAATGGGTATGTGTAATGGAAGTGGAGTCAGTGAGGAATCCAAGCCCTCAGATGGAAGGGCTCGTCTACGAGCTTCACACCCTGAAACTGCCATACAGTGGGAGAAAGAGAACTTCAGGGACCAGCCGTGAGAAAGAGGAAGCCATACCTCTGACCTTGAAGCCAACCCTCTAGATCCAAAGGGAGGCATAACTCCATCTGGAAAACCACATCCAGTTCTCACCTGGAGATGAGAATTACTCTGAGGACCCATGTGGACCAGGCTCTGCGATAAAGGAGTAGCGTCTCTGAGAGACAGAATTACAGAGAGAAAGGGGAAACATCAGGGAAACCTGCTGCTCAAGCAATAAAGGCTTGGGGGGTGGACTCAGGGGCTGCTCAGTATTCCTCCTCCTCTAGAATTCTGCCTGAAGCCCTCTCCGAGGCAAGAGATCAGAACCCTCCATCTTTGGGTCTCACCTGCTTCCTGTCTTTCCTGCCTGAGTTCATCTCCCCCTAATGCTGGGTGGTCACCTGTCTGGCATGACCTCTCCTCACTCTTGTAGCTGTTCTTCCTAATTAATGGTTCCCGTCTATACTAACCTGGTCTTGCCCTACAAAAGCTGCTTAGTTTGTTGGCTAAACTACTGATCCCTGGAAAAGAGTGTAGAATAAATTCATCCATCAGAGTAACGTATTGAAGAGTTCTAGAGTCATGACTGAAATATAGTGAGATACTGATCCAATGTATGTGTAGACTTTCTGGTGGGAACTCATACTTTTATTATTTTTTTGTTTGCTTCATTTATACCCTCTGCTCCATTTACATCAAAGTCATAACCTCCCAATCCCCATCCTAAATTACAGATTGCAATTTCTTGGTACCTCTCTAATTTTCCGATGATAGGTTTGTAAACTCGATGCCACCAACTATTTCTCCTCCATCTGATTTTCTGGGTTTCTTATGAGAAGTATATCATAGCTTTTAGTGACACTTAAAGGTCTCCAAGTATCAAGAAATGTTCCTATGAGCAGCCGCCTGGTGAACAGTCTCAGCCGGGTTTTGAAGTGAGGCACTCTAATATATAAATCCCAGTTCCACCACTCCACACCTTTGCAACCTTTCACCTTCAGTCTCTGAGACTCCATTTCCTCATCTGTAAAGTGCAAACGGGAACATCTGCTTCGTGGTATTGTTGATGGGATTCAGTGAGAGGACGTGATGGAAATATTCTGAAATTAGACACTGGTGATGGTTGCACAACATTGTGAGTGTTCTGGAAACCACTGCATTGTATGCTTTAAAATGGCTAAAATGGTGAATTTCATGTTATGTGAACTTTATCTCAATTAAAAAAAACATTTAAAAAATGTGTATAATGCAACACCACACACTTGGAATGTATCCACTGGATCTCATGATCCAACAGGTCTCATCAGGTGAAAGGTTAAAGCTTCTGATAGAAAGCTTGGGTCCTTTTGCTTTAGACCAAATGAAAAATGCTCGGAAGCAAGTCCTAAAATCCACAGAGGACCAGTAGGGAAATAAACAGGAGCAGAGCTGGAAGGACTTCCCCTGTCTGCTGATCATCCCAACAGCCAGCCCCACTCAGCCACCGGAGGTCCAAAGGCATCTTTGGCTTGGAATTTCCCTGCCTTCTGCTCCCTCCCAGCCTCGCCTGGTCCCTAGGGTTCTTCCCTCAGAGAGCGCCTCCAGCAGGGCAGAGTAGACTATGGCTTTTGGACCTTGGTCTCCAAAGAGCTCCAGAAGCAGCTGGAAGATTTCATGTGGATGGTGATTGTTCACACTTACACATTAAAAAAATAAAATAAAACTAAAACGTGGGAGAGGAAGGGTCAGTCAGTGAAAATAAACATCTTCTCTGGAAGACATCCCACAGCTGTGTGCTGATGCAGCACAGTGCCGAGGCTTGGGAGCTTCCAAAATGCATAGCTGTGGTTAGGAAGGAAAAAGCAAACTCCTACCCATATGTTCCCACCCCTTCATGGGGGCCACAACCCAGAAATTAGAGAGGAATTTCCTTAGCATTCAGATTTGTCAAAGGAACTCCTTTCAATAATGGGAGGTTACCAAAGCAAAGCTGTGGTTTGTCCATGGAAGCTGGAATTAGACAATATGTTGGGGTTTTAGATCAGGAAGGTGTACGTCTAAATCACGTTTCTACCACTTACTGATGACATTGGTCAAATCACATGACCTCTCAAATCCTCAATATCCCAATCTTTGAAATGGGGTCAGAAAGTTTACCTTGATGGTTTCTGAAGAAGATGACAGATTCTGAATATGAAGCACAAAATAGTGTCTGCCCCATATTAGACCCAGCAGGAATGCTCATCTTGTTGCCACATTCAACCCCCCAGTGTTCAGCCATCTTTTGCCACTTCGTATCACGGAAATGTTCCAGACTTATTTCCAATTAATGTTTATAGGCATTATTAGCTAAGACAGAGGGAGGGGTACCTGGTATCTGGCAGGAAACCAGATAAAAATAATTTCTATTTAATGTTTGCAAATAAACCTCTGTGGAATAATAACAACAACAATAATAATTATGTTGTTGTCAGTAGGAAGGTGGTACTTCATGATACTTGTCATACCGCCCAGAGCTTTCATTTTCAAAGAGAGATTTTCAGAACAGATTTTCCAATGGTGATTATAATGTACTTAACATAAGCCAGACCCTGCCTCAGTGATTTTATCAACAACTCCCCAGAATATATCTCTGCTTCACCTTGAAAAGACAGATAGTGTCCAAAGATTAAAACCACAGGCCATAATAAACTTCAGTCCTACCCATCTTCACTTGGGGACAATAGTGCAGGCTCAGCATGACTCTGGAAATAAAAATCCCCCCACCACAAAAAGGGAGGATAAGTTGAGCTCTGATATTCAGGAAGAGTTAAGAAGAACCCCAGATCTTAGAAAAGGTGAAAAACAGAGCTAGGTGAGTTAGGTACAAAACCTGCCAGACTGAGAGGGTCAAGGAGGTGGGAAGTGGTGAGGAATCAGGACTGGGAGTTAGTGAGCCCAAGTAAGATCTATAGGGGTATAGTTATGAAAATCCAATCTTGCAGGGGTGAGTCCTTTTGGATGGTATTTACCCAGGACATTGGGTCTCACAGAGTAACACAATGATCGTGGTATTGGACCCAGAGCATAAATGGAAATGTCCCCTTTCATGTCTCCACCTTCTAACTAGGGCTTAACAGCATCAGCCAATTAGTCAATGAGAACAAGCACCATGTACTCTGTTGGGATGCAGAGATATCCCTTAAGAATCTGCTCCTTCCTTCTAAGGTAAATGAAGTCAATAATTTGATGTATATTCTTCAAGACCTACAGTAAAGTCTAAAATTGAAAAGAACTATCTAAGGCATTAAAATTCTGAGGGTTAAATCTTGGCTCTACACTAATAGGGTGACTTTGGGCAAATAACCTCACCTTCCTATGTCCTTAGTTCCTCATCTGTAATATGGGGTAATACTTCTACTCCTTAGTGATTTTGTGGAGATTCGATGATTGAACTAATTCAGGTAAGGAGCAAGGAGGCACTCAATAAATTATGTAGACAAAGTGGCTATCTTCCCAGGTAAGTATATAGATGATTCCATTATTTTTAACCACTTCAAAATATTATGTTTTATGGAGGAAGCATGGTAATTTAGCCAGTCTTATGGATACTGTCATTGCTTCCATTTTTGTTTTTCAAACAATGCTAAAGTAATCACTCTTGTACTCATATCTTTATTCCTTTAAGAAAATATTTCCGATTAATAAATTTCTCAAAGTGTAGCCCATTTAATTTCTGTCGTCAACTTGTCCTCTAGAAGTTCTTTGAGTCTTAGTGGGTGAGTGAAAATTGTCTAAGTGGAAAAAGGCATGTTTGTGGGAGGAAAGATTGCATTGAGGAGGAGAGTTTTCTAGACTATAGAAGCACTGTATGTAAAAGTGCGGAATATATGAGAGGAAAGGAAGACTTCACCCTTCGTCTGAACTCTAGAATGAAGGTGAGGCAGGCAGGTTGATGGGCAGGAAAGAGATCAAGAAAGAATCTAAACTTCATCCACTCCTGGTGCTAATGACTGATGAGCTCTTTAGAGAGTTGTGCCTTATCAAGTGATATGGGTTCTGTGTAGTGGTAGCAGCTGTCCACTAGACAAGGATTTCCCAAAGCATAGACTACAAACCACTGATGAGTGTTAAAGATGACCGTTCATGCTAGTATGAACACATGACAGTAAATATTACAAAGTGTACAAGTATAACTTTTTCAGTAATCCATCAGTCCATTCAACAACCTTGTTGGTAATTTGTTTTTAACATGTATTAAAACTTGCTAACCTTCCTTTAAACAACCACCACAAAAGACTAGGCATTAGGCAAGGAATCATCAGGAAGCAACAGTTTCTAGCATTGTTTTATTTTCATTGTATCTATTTTCATATAACCTTCTACTTGCGGCAATTGATGCTGGTTGTTCATATACGAGAGAGGCATACATTTCCTTTTCAAACAAATTAAAACATGGCAGTCAATTTTAATAATGAAATTTTGAGAAACACCCAGCTAGACTGGGAGAAGATTGGGAAATGGACTTTGTCTAATTTCTCCTGCATCCAAAACCCCTGATGATTGCAACTTTGGTTTTACTGTTAAAATCATTGAGTCCTAGCCAACTCTGTGTCTTGGTCTTATGCAGATGATCCCCCAAATTAAATCAGCTTAAAGCACATGTGACTCTTGAGTCGGGGCGTGGAGCTCACCACATGGAAGTGATTGTCCTCAAACCCTTTCCCACCAATGTTCCCATGATAGTGACCACAGCCTCAGACGAAGCCAGCCTGAGTTCTGGCCCTTTATTTTAAAAGCCATTCCTGGATGAGGAAGAAAATAACTGGAGCTGTTTTGATCGTTGGTGTCTTAAATACAATTTGGGAATTGGTTTACCAAATTCAAAGAGTTTCACCAAGTCTCAAGAAAAAGGTTTGAAAATTTATGTTTACCAGTGCCCTTTGGAATGTAAACCCAAGAATAGTTTTATTGCAACTACAGCAAACTCCCAGCACAAACATGTGGCAGATGCTCAAAACTGGAGATCAAATCCAAAATTTCAGAAGCACATCTTTCTTGTATTCCAAGAGAGAGAAAGCCCAGAACTGGCCTGATTTGATGATTAACTTTTTCTTTCTTCTGAATCCCATAAATGGAACTGCATATTTAGGAATTTTATCTTCACATAGTATTTATAGGTTATCTACGATTTCTTGAGATTTTGAAGAGTTATAATTCCATACTAGGCTTTCCAAGATCTTTCTTTCTTTCAAGTGCCAAATAGGCTGAAATCTATCCTGGGAAACTGGTGGGGATTAGATATTTTTTAGGTCATAAGTTAAAAGATTCCTAATAGTCACAGACATTCTATGTCTAGGAATGTTTGTTAATTTGAGCCCCTCTCTCTCTCCATGTGTATCTTTAATCTCCCAACCAGCTGTCTCCCATAAAAAGATATTTCTGTTTTTAGTTACAAATCTGTTTAGAGATAAAATTCACTCATAAATACACAACCACATGCAAAGATTTTTTTCTGCTGACAGTATAGAAATAACTCCAGATGAAAAATATTAAAGTTTGTTTAGAAATAGAAAATGCATTCTGCTTCCTTAATGGGGGCCCACGTTTTATAGATGTTCAAGGTCTTTTTGTGTCTCTGTGTGAGCCTCTCTTGGAGAGCAGCACAATCTTCTGTTACCTCTGTGATTTAGTTCTTCGTCAGTCAAAACTATTGGGTACGTTCCTAACTGAGGAATTAACTCCTTGCAGAGGCAAGTATTGGTCACCTAAGGAAAAGAAAGAAAACTAAGAAATAGGCTGCGTGCGTTGCCACAAATGTGCTTACCGTTACTTGAAAAAGTGATTCAACTCCCTGCTCTTGTTTGCTTATGGGTTCCTTTCCCTGGGAAGCAGGTGAGAGCTTGTAGTTTCTTCTTTCTTCTTTTTCTATTTCTTTCAAAACCTAATACTGTGTCTGCCACATACTATTTGATCAATGCTCAAATGTATTGTTTGCTGTTAATTGGATTGTTATATAAAAGTTGTGCAAAAAAGAAAACTATTTAGACATCACTCTTTCCCAATGATTAAGAGTTTAATACTACATCTCCCCAACATATTCATCACCAATTAACTTATTTAAAAAGGGAATATTCCAGTTCTTTCTCTCCCTGATTGGTTGTTATCATCTGAGCAAACCTCTCATAACCACGCCCTGCTTCAGCTTATGCAATAACAGCTGATACAATTTATTGTGACCGTACACTGAACAAGGGTAAATGAAAACAGATTATTTCCTATACTTCATCAACCATATAAAGTAGCTACTCCTAGCTCCATTTTACAGATGAGAAAATTGAGGCTTGGGGAACTTACATTGCTCGAGTTCATAAGACAGACTCCAGGCCTGTTTGACTCCAAAACATCAGATATTCTATGACAAGAGGCTGCATGATCTGAACAGAAGGATGGAAGGAGTAATTTCAAGTGAGCCCTTCTATATATCAAACGGTGTGGTCATTTTACTCACTTTCTCTCATTCTATCCTCAGACTGAAGTCTGATGGGATCAGTATTAGTAACCCCATTTAGAGTTAAGGAAATGAAGGCTGAGATGACTTACGTAAATTATCTAGGGGCAGAACCAGCTCATGGATTCACACTGCAAAGAACTCAAAATTTGGGGAAATGCTGTCTTTGGTTGAATTTTCACTTAAATAGCCCAGACCCACTGAGAAGCCAGGTTTACCTATCCCAGGTATGGAATTATTTCTTCAGGCACAGTTCTTATCCTAGTATTCAAAGATGCGACATGCCTGGAAGCATTAATCCTGGTTTTAAAATATTTGCATGTAGACCTTCATGCGGTAGATTCAAATCACCAACTTCCTTCCCAAAATATAGCTGTTGCTGGCTGACCAGTAGGCCACCTTGGGCATGATCATGGTTGAAACAGAGGTGACACATTCTCTCTCTACCCCAACAAAATTCTGTCTTCCAATCTGCTAATCTTACAAATGGTAAAACCAAGACCCTGGAGGGAGAGGCTTTTGTTTAAAGCTTCCTTCATGATAATGTCTTTATTCACCCAGACAGACTAAGCCAGCAAAAGAAAAACTTGAGGTTTCCCCCATTTTTTCCCACATCCAGTTTATTTTTCCTTAGGATCGCTCTCTCAATTTAATGACTATTCTCCATCCTCTTTGCGATTTCTCTGTTTAAACTGTGTGTGTGTGTGTGCATGGTTAGGGGGTGGTTCAGATGTTCACATGAGGAAAAGATATATATGAAATTATATATAATATATAAATTATAAAATTATATATATATATATATATAATTTTAAAACCTGGATTACTTCAACAACTACTCCAAAACATCCTGACTGGTGTTTTGTTTACTTGTGAGTGAGAGTGGCATTTCATAAACATAATCTGATTGTGCCAGCATCTCTATGTCTGCCCTACATGTGCATGTGCCAATTTTGTGTGTCTTATGGGAGTAAGAAGAACCCAGGAACAATAAGGGCCCTTTAATGTCTGTTCCCAATCCCTGCCTGACCTGATTCTCCATCCCACTCCTTGAACTCAAAGGCTCCGGCTACACTGAGTTTCTGAATGCTTTCTATACCCCAGGTCCTTTCGTTGCCTCTGCACCATTGCACATGCTATTCCCTCTCCCTGAATGCCCTTTCAGAAGCACAGTCAGGCCAAAACTGTGTTTCCTGATGCCCAGGGAGTGCTGTTTGACTCTGGTGCTCCAAGCAATATTAAAAATGGAAGAGTCCGTTAAAAAATGTTCTGTGTGCTAATCAGAGTTGGGGGCAGCCCAAGACCGTTTGCCATTTCCCGAGTTAGATGCTGCAAGTGAAAAATGAGCTGACAAACTTAAGACTCTTTGCAGAAACCACTGGGGAGAGGATCTGGCAGCTGAGCAAGCCAGGTGAATACCTGACTTACAAGGTGTTCAGCAGCAGCCTGAGTTGCAGGACTCAGCTGTGAACAGAAGCCTCTGAGGTGGGCCCCAGGTGCCTGCCCTGCCGCCACCCAGCTGAGAGCAAGAGGCAGCCTGATTCTTTGAGGCCCCATCATCCCCCAGGCCCTGGGGAATCACTTTTTTCTATTTTAGAGTTTTAAAAAAGCATCCATTGGGTCTTGCTCAAGGCATTAGAGGGAACAAGAACAAAGGCTGTTAGCCAGGCTTAGCTTGGCCTCAAATCTGCTTTGCTTCACAAATGAAAATTCCCGTGATATCACTTTGTGGTAGTATATCAAGCTTGGGGTTCCTTAAAATAGCTGATTAAAATCATGAGTCATGGAGGATAATAAAAATAGCATTTATTATTCTTTATAAGCTGGGCAGTTTACGTACATTATCTTATTTATCCCTAGTCTTTTAAAAACACATTTAACATTTCCAGCTGAGGAAACTGGTGGTTAGAGAGGGTCTACACAATTTACTCAAGTGTATTCAGGGGCCATTGGCACAGGCAGGATTGGAACCCAGCTCACCGTGATCCCTGCTCAGCCCCCATTCTTCTCACTACATGAATCTTCATGCCTCCATTGCAGTTTCCTGTAACAAATTTGGAGCCTGAAAGCTTTAGGCTTGCAGATCATGGAGGCCAGAATATGAGTATTAAAGTGATTGTAGATGTAACCCTAGCTATCCCAGAAGGCCCTGGGCAACTCATCCCAGGCTCAGGTTTCTCATCTAGGCTGGCCTGGTAAAGCATAAGGTTTCACTCTTTAATGGAACCCATCAAACTACCCTCCAGTGACTTGCCAGGGAGTAAAATCTTAAACCCAATGGTGATGTCCAATATTTTTCAAAGGTTTGGCCGAGAGAAACAATATTCTTGGAATATGGCCTGAAGTATATAGAGTCCATCTATTCCTCTGAGGATTCTAAATCAACTCTGTGTTGAGCCAGACCATCAGCCATCAGCAATGTACCTGCTGAGTATCACATTCTGTCCACGTATCACCATCATAGCGTGCTCTGGAATTCTTCTCTTGGCCAGTGCTGGGAACTGAGTGAAGGGCAGGAGCCAAGACCCTAATTACTGGGTTTACAGTTGGGATGACATCAATGCATGCTTTGTTATTTTGGGCTGACCAGGATGTTTGGGTCACGTGCAACCGCCACCCCACTTTAAGAATCAGAGATGGTTCTAGTAATTCTGAACAACTGATTTCTTTGCAAGTGTATGCAGTCTTATTCCATTAAAAGTAAATGACTTTCCTCTGCCCCATGTAGTGTGCTAGGACCTAAGGAAAATCAGTGCACAAAAACAAACATGGCTGCCACTCTCACAGGGTTTAGAGTCTAGAGGAGGAGAAAGACATTAATCTACATATCCACTCATGAATGAATAATTACCAATTGACACAAGTGTTGTAGAGGAAAGGAATAGGGTTCTGTGGGAGTATAAGACAAGAAGACCTGATTTAAACTAAAGCTCCCCTTTGGAGATGACACATGAGTTAACTGGACAAATAGGGTATTGGAGATGGTGGTGGGGGCAGGGGTTCTGTGACAAGGTTAATGGTGAGAGGGAACTGCATGTGCAGAGGGTTTGTACCAGAAGGGAGTATGGCTCATTTGAGAAACTGGGTGAAGGAGGAACTGTTGGAGGAGCTTAGAGGCTATGGAGAGAGTGCTGCTAAACAGACATAAAGAAGAAGGTAGAAGCCAGAACGCCATAGCCTTGTAAGTCAGGAGAGAGATTTTGTCTTGATCCAAAGAGTGCATGCTCTAATGGGAAACCATAAGAGCAGTGAGTCTCAAAGTATGGTCCCCACCAGCAGCATGAGCATCACCTGGATATTTGTAGGAAAGGCAAATTCTCAGGCCCCACCCAGACCTACTGAAGGAAGAACTCAGGCAGAGGAGCCCAGCAATCTGGGGTTTAACAGGCCCTCCAGGAGATTCCAGTGTATGCAGAAGGTGGAGAAGGACTGCAGGGGCAGGGACGTGGGTGCATTGTGTCGATGGGGAGGGGTGGAGTCAGCATGATGAAATCAGCATCAGGAGAAGACCACGCAGGCTGAGAGGGCTGGGGAGGCTGGGGAGCCCCTAGGAGCCTCCGGGAGGCCTGGGGAGAGTAGACAGTGACATGGACTCATATTTGGCTTCATTTTATTGGTGTGTCCTTGTTTCTCTTTCTTTCATTGTTTTCACCTACTTCCAGTGTATGTTTCCTTTATGTATCAAATTGCATTTAAACTTTCCTTAATCTGTTTGGAACAAGGCAGGACATACATAAAGCATATAGGTATTTTTAATTAATAAAGAGAGGTTATGCATTTGTGAATGATCCTCTCCCACCTGAGGATACCAGTCCAGGCAGTGGGGTCACTTCAAGGGCAGGCTAGTAAGACAGTGGTCACTTACTGGATTTGCAACTCCTCCCCCGACCCCCAAATCCAAGCCGCACGACAATGGAACATACCATGGTCTTGCCAAACTAAATGATTAAATGAAAGTAAATGACATGAAACTATAATTTCAAAAATGGATTCTTTCCCAGTTTATTTCTGCTCTGGTTGATTTTAATGCAGTGGGCTTTTCCCTTGTTTTTAACCAGAATTCAGGACATAAAAAGTTTTGTTGCCAGCAGATTTCAGACAATAACCGGTGGCTATTTGGAAGAAGATAAAAAGGGCTATGTGAAATTTCATTACAAGCGGTGCAGGTGCAGATGAGGCGGGGCCTCCAAGCTGGTTGTATGGAGGACACCGGTCCTAAATACTTATCCCTGATCCCTATCTCCAGATCTGAGATTTTCCTCGTTACACTATGCCTCAGGCATGGGTCTTTTTAAAACCCCTACATTGGACAGTTCTAATGTTGATCCAGAGTTAAGAACAATTGTACAAACATCTCAGAAAAGAGCAAGACACAGACATCTCTGAACATACAGTACAGTTTGAAATATAACTTGTCTACAGAATTCTGTGCTCCACTGATGGCCTGGCAAATTTAGCATTCCAGACATAAGTCTTGACCAAGATCAAAGATCTGTTTTCCGTACTGAGCTATTAAACTGTCCACATCAGAATGTCATGTGACATGTCTAGTGCCTCTTTGGGGCCACCCAGAAATAACTTCTTATAAAGAATTGGTTGGAATTTCTCAGTGCGGCTCACCTATCTCTGAGTTATCTAGGGATAGTTATTGAAGAAATAAATATCTTGGACTCACTCCAGACCTACATAGAATTTTTGGAAATGGAGGCTTCAGGTGTGCTCCACAAGTGATTCTCATACACTTCAAAGTCTTAGCACAATTGCTGCAATCACCTCTTCATTCATTCATTCAATGATATTAACTAAGTGCCTGTTGTGTCAGGAACTGTGCTCGTGCTGGACATGTTGTCGTGGACAGGACAGATTTGATTCCTGCCCTCAGAGACTTTCCAATCTAGTCTTTTGCCATTTTTCTCCCTCTTTTCCCAATTTCACAGTCTGCATGTAGGTACATTTAATTTGCCTGCTATCCATCAGCTTTAGTGTTAATATGCTAGCTAAAACCTTGTATTCAATGGAGTTTCTAGCATGTTAAAAATATAGTCACATTATTCACCAAATCCCAAGTGATTGGGTCTGTCCAACCCTTATCACTCACCCTTCACTTACTCATTCACTCATTTTTTCACTTGTTAAACCATTCATCTAGCCATCCATCTGTCCGTCTGTCCATCCATCCATCCACCCATTTATCAGTGCTGGCAAAGCCTTCATAATAAGATAAAATCATACTTTACTTGATTAATTTCCAGTCAATGAAAGAAATGAAATAAAGTGTGTTTTCCTGATTGTGAGGTTATGCTGGATCTGTCTGCATAGGATCTGTGTCTCTTGAATGTCACGTTACCTGACAACTTGATAATCACGTTGCAGGGACAGAAATGCAAACCAACATGCCTGTTTATTTTGGCGATTGTTGTCCTGGGCCCCTGATGGGAACATGCTGCTGAGAGCATCCATTTCTGGGAAAACAGAAGGTTCGCCTGCCATCTTCAGTGTGATTGACTTGCTCTTGCTTAATGATGATTCCACCATTCCTAACGACCCATACCCTGCCCAGCTCTGCTAAGAATGTCAATTTCCTTGAAAACAAGGCTCAAGTTTTATGGCCACTTATGTCTCCTAACTCTTTCTGTTAATGATATCGGTCCTAATGAGGATTAAACGGTCTGACTCCTGGCAACGAGGACTGTAAGAACCTTAATGGTGCTGCAGCTATTTCATGCATGTCTTAGTTGCTAATGTTGCCATTTTTGTGATTGAGACACTTTTGCAAAAGGTGCAATGCACAATGTGGGGGCTTTACTGCAGTGAACTTTCCAGTGAAAGAGAGAGAGAACTCAAACATACTTATGCTAGTTCATAGTTTCATAGTTTCATAGTTCACAGAGAACTTTTACATTCATGATCTAATTCAGAACAGCCACAGGAGGAAGGTAGAACAAGGCAGGGGTTGGCGGGTATATGTTTCTCAGATGGCATGTGATTTTTGAAGGTCACACAAGAAAGATAAATGGTAAAGCATACAATCTGGCTTCCCTGAAGCCAGGCACAGTGTTCTTTACAGCCTGGCCATCCAAAGTGTGCTCCATGGACCAGCAGCATCAGGACCACCTGAGAGCTTGTTCGAAATGCAGAATCTCAGACCACCTCCCCAAGATCTACTGAATCTGCGTTTTAACTAACAAGATCGGCAGCCTAGTCTTATGTCTGTGAAAATGTGAGAAGCGTTGTGTTTAGCATATCCTTTTGTTTTCTACTCTCCGCCCTTGAAATGACCACAACGCTGATGCTCATCCTTGAAAATCAGTGTGAAACATCTACCTATATCTAAATCCTTAAGAAATACTGTGTGGGAGATGTTTTATAAATATAGATGTCTTTAAACACTTTGAATGTACAGTAATAGAGATTGAGTAAATTATGGAACCTCCATACATACTTTTTGTTGCAATTGCAATATTTTAAATAAAAGGTTTTTAATAACAAGGATAAATGCGTATATCTAAAATAATTGAAAAAAACAGGTTATATAAGTACATATAAAATAAATAGGGAAAATACTTGAGGGAAATGTGAAATGATTTTAGTCATTTTTCTTTTTATAAATCAACTTTTCATTTTAGAACAGTTTTAATTTTACCCAAAGTTTGTGAACACACCGTTGAGTTCCCGTATACCCCACACCTAGTTTCTCTTGATATGACATCTTGCATTAGTATGATACATTTGTGACAATTAATGAAAAAATATTGGTATGTTATTATTAACTAAAGTTCATATTTTATTCAGATTTCTTTTTTTTTTTTTACCTATCTCTTTTATGTGTCCCAACATCACTAGGGATACCATATTATGTCTAGTTATTGTTTCTCCTTAGTCTCTTCTTGGCTATGACAGTTTCTCATAGAAATTCTCATAGCATTTCCTTGTTTTTGATGATCTTGATATTTTCAAGAAGTACTGTTCAGAGGCTTTCTAAAATGTTCCTGAATTGAGAATTGCCTGATGTTTTTCTCATGATTAGACTAGAGTTGTGTGTTTGGGGGAGGAAGACTACAGAGATAAAGTACTATTTTCATCACATCATATCAAGACCACATGTTCTCAAGGTGACTTGTCACTGTTTATGTTAACTTTTTGACCACCTGGCTGAGATAGTGTCAGGTTTCTCTGCTGTAAAGTTGTTCTTTATACCCTCCTTTCCATACTGTGGTCTTTGGGTGGAAGTCACTGTACACAGCCCACATGAAAGGAGTGAGGAGTTGTACTCCACCTTTTTGTGGGTGAAGAATCTACATAAATTATTTGGAATTCTTTTGCACAGGAGATTTGTCTGTTCTCCTACGTTGATTTATTTATTCAATGATTTATTTCTATCAGTATGGATTCACTGATGTTTACTTTATACTCAGAATTTTAATCCAATACCGCTTTATTTTGTTGCTCAAATTTTTCCAGCTTTGGTCATTGGGAGCTCTTTCAGTTGGCTCCTGTGTCCCATGGACATACCCCTATTATTGATATTTATTTTTAGCACCTCCTTACTTTC
Organism: Tapirus indicus; assembly: GCA_031878705.1. Lineage (NCBI taxonomy): Eukaryota > Metazoa > Chordata > Mammalia > Perissodactyla > Tapiridae > Tapirus > Tapirus indicus. The sequence continues at coordinate 20,604,043 of CM062927.1, read as the reverse complement.
TGGCACTGCATGATGCCCCAAGCTCATTTGGTATATTTTCTGCCCCAGTCCTAGATTCATCCATTTTACCAAGGAGACCTGTTTTCTTTTATTGGAGAATGGTATTAGAAACGAAGATCTGGGAGCTAGGTGTGCTCATTGCTACTGGGATGTCATTGCTTGTAGGCCCTCTCAGCCAACAGAGAAGGGGAATATATGTTTGTATACTACAACTGTGCGTATACATGTATCTGTAAATATTGCTATATGTAGCCACTTGTATCTATTTTAAGAATGAATTCTTACTGGTATCTCCAACTATAATCCATCATCACAGAGATTGTTCTAGCCTTTTACCCTTGCTTCTGTGTAAACTCATACCCAACAGTGAGAAACCTGGAGGCCACCATTCACCACCATTTACTTAATTGTTCATTCCAGTGTACATGTATAGTATGAGAATTAGTGATCCATCCGTCCTGGAAAACAACTTTATTGACAAGAGTACAGTGCTTATGTACAGCTCTTTTGCCTTTATCTTATGGAGTCCACTCATTTCCAAAGTTACTTAGATCACCATCCTTTCCCTCTACCCCCTTCAGTGAGGTTATTTCATATATTTGTAAAATAGTTAGATTCTTATATTATGCATTTCATCCTGGGATCCCCAAAACTCCAAATGATTTTTTTAAAAATTTAGGGACCAGCCTGGTTGCATAGTGGTTAAGTTTGTGCACTCTGCTTCAGCAGCCTGGGGTGTGCAGGTTCGGATCCCAGGTGCAGACCTATGCACTGCTTATCAAGCCATGCTGTGGCAGGCATCCCACATATAAAGTAGAGGAAGATGGGCACAGATGTTAGCCCAGGGCCAGTCTTCCTCAGCAAAAAGAGGAGGGTTGGCAACAGATGTTAGCTCAGGGCTAATCTTCCTCACCAAAAAATTAAGAAAAAAATTGTATGTTAAGGTTCCTTCTATGCTGTAAAGTTCTGTTGGTTTTGAGACATGCATAGTGTCATGTATCCACCATTACAGTGTCATACACAAGAATTTCATCACTAAAAAATCCCATTTTTCACCTGCTCAACCCTACCCTTTCACTCACAGCCCAGGCAACCTCTGATTTCTTACTGTCTCTGTAGTTTTGCCTTTTGCAGAATATTATATAATTGGATCTATACAGCACATAGCCCTTTCAGATTGGCTTCATTCACCTAGTAATACGTATTTAGATTCATCTGTGTATTTTTGTGGCCTGATCATTAGTTTCCTTTTAATGTGGAATAATATTACATCATATAGATTTACCACAGTTTACCTATTTATCTATTAAAGAACATATTAGTTTTGGGGAAACTGTACACACTCTAGTTCCTATTAATTGTTTTCATATGTGAATAAGGCATACTTTCTTGGACTTTTGCATGCCTCATAATTTTTTGTTGAAACTGGACATTTTGAATAATGTAATGTGTCAGATCTAGAAATCAGTATCTCCTCTCTCCATAGTGTGTTGTAGCTGATTGTTGTGGGTTGTTGTTGTTTGTTTATTTAGTGATTTTCTAAACTATTTTTGTTAAATTCTGTATTATTTGTCATGTGTGGCCAGTGAAGTCTGTGTTCTATTTGCTTACCGGTCAGCTAGTGTTTTGACAGAGTTTCCTTAGACACCTGGAGGCAAAAAATGAAAAAGATGCGTCCCCAGTCTTTGCAGAGTGACTTGGTGCTGGGACACTCCTTCAGTGCGTAGACAGTCCATTCACAATCCGCCTCAGTCTTCACTCCCGGCTTGTGCAGAGTCTGAAGGTCAGCTAGAGGTGAAAGTTTAGGGTCTTCTTGGGCTTTTTCTGAGCATCTGTCCAGCCCTGGGCATGTGCTTGGGCTTCTCGATTACCTGATACATGAGGGAGTTTTTACAAGCCCTTCTTCTCCCATGTATCTCCTTTCCCAGCCTCTTCCTCCCCAGGAATTTTGGTTTCTGCTATTCTAAAGCAACAAATCTTGCCTTCTCACCAGCTTTTCAGTCACTACAAGCCCAGTTCACTCTCTATGTCATTGCCTCTTGTCTAAGGCCATGATCCCTCCTGTGGCCAGAGCTGTTCATAATGCTTTTATTCTTTCCAATTCTCCCAGTCCTAGTAGGAGTTGACAGGTGCCACATTTATTACAACACAGACCTCTCATGCATCTGCTAGTGCAACACAAGTGAGATGGAAAAATAAACGCTGGGGAGATTATGGAGCAAATATCTCTTTTGTTAGTTTAACATTTAGATAAGTCCACTCGGTGCTAGAAGGAAGCATCTTATGCAAATGTGTGATATTTTACCTGATTATTGAGAGGGGACAACACACCTATTGCCACCACTTTTATCTCATGCTCCAGATTCCACTTCCGCCAACTCTGGTGGGCGTCTGGTCAACTTGCTACCCTACTCTCTGTGGATCTCCTAATATCACCATCTTCGTGGCAGCTTCTACCTTCTCCACTGTCTGGCAGTGACCACTGAAGAGAATGGTTGTGTAGTCCCCAGTCAGGGTCTTGCTGACCTGTCTCTTTCTTGATTGTATTTGTGGTGCCTTGAGTCACTGTTTTAGTCCTGAGGTGCTTTCACCATTTTTTCCCCACATCACAGCTGCTCCTGCCATCTCTTATGCCATGCTTGAGGCCACTATATTCAGAAATGTTGACATCTTAGCTGGCTCATTGCCTCTGCCAACATCATCGTCAATGCCACTGCTTTTCTTTCCCAAATATGGTAGTGATGCCTCCGTTTCAAACTTTGGAGAAAGATAAAAATGTAGCCCCAAGAGGCACACTCCAGATTCCTGTCATTTCTTTCTCTCCTTCTCAGCTTCTTGGCTAATAAAGAGAACTTGGGATCTATCTTTTCATCACCACTTGAGGGCATTTATATTGTGCTCTGATTAGAGTGGGGTCAGGGATAGGGTAAGAAATGATTCACTTGAGTGTCCTTTTGTGCCCTGGACTGAATCTTTTCTCTTTTTTATTCCTGGCTTGCTTAAGAACGGGAACTTACTCTACCTCAAGTAGATTCCAGGCAAATGCTCCACCGGTGCTCTTTCCAGAGATCATGCTTCACTATTTTTTTTTCCTCTTGAAGGCCAGAGGAAGGAAGGAAACAGAAAGGAAGTCATCCCTGGCCCATGGGCCTGGCCTCTGAGCACAGCTCCCGATGTCTCTAGACGGACTGATCATTCCTGAATTGCTAGGTTAGAACGGTGCTCATAGCATGGCAGACAGTTTTTCTGTGGTATCTTTACCTCACCCTTGCTTTCCAACAGCCCGTTCTCCACACAGCAGTTCAGATCACATCACTTCCTACTTAAACCCCTCCATTAGCTTCCCCTTTTACTTCAAGGAAAAGCTAGAGTCTTAATCATGACCAACAAAGTGCTGCATAATCTTGCCCCCAGTAACACATTGAAATTACCTCCTACTGTTCTTCCTCATGTTCTTCCTCCACTTTACTCCATGTTGTTCTTGTTGTTAGGGGCTAAGTGTGCCCCTACGTATGGTATTTCCTTCTTCCAGGAACTCTCTTTTCCTGTTTATCCACTTAGCTCATTCCTTCACTTCCTTTAGGTCTTTGCTCAAATGTCCCCTTAATATATAAGCCTTCCATTACTGCTGTCTGTAAAATAGTGACCACCACTGTCACTACCCTCAGCCTAGCACTCTCTTTCTACCTTACCCTGGTTTAACATTTTCCATAGCACAGATCATCATCAGACACACTATATGTTTCTTTCTTTATTGGACGTTGAAGTCAAGGAACTTGTCTATTTTGATCACTGCTGGATCCTCAGAGCCTGGCAGATAGTAGACACTCAATGTATATTTGTTTCATCGGTATATAAATGAATCGATGAATGCAAGTATAAGTGAATAAATATATGAATGCATGGTTTCCTCCACCTGGCTCAGTACTCGATGGGCTGTGCTTCTGTCTTACTCATTTCTGTACCTGCTAACATAGTGAAGGCAGTAATGGCTATTTGCTGAATGTCACATAGCAAAAGTCACCCAGAGTTGGAAAGAAAAAGAGCCAGGGGCTGGCCCAGTGGCATAATGGTTAAGTTCGTGTACTCTGCTTCCGCGGCCCGGGGTTCATGGGTGCAGATCCTGGGCTCAGACCTACACAGTACTCATCAAGCCATGCTGTGGCAGTGTCCCATATACAAAGTAGAGGAAGATTGGCACAGATGTTAGCTCAGGGACAATCTTCCTCAAGCAGAAAGAGGAAGATTGGCAACAGATGTTAGCTCAGGGCCAATCTTCGTCACCAAAAAAAGAGAGCCACACCCATCGCCTTCCTTTAAGGCCTACATAATAACTTTATACATTAAAAAAATGTGGTTTGTTTCAATACTCATGATGTACTGAAATGAGAGTGTTAGCTGTCCAGATAGGGTGTCTCTTGTCTATAGGCCTGGATGTAACCATCAGGATTCAGGGTGTTGCCTTGGCATCATGGGTGCAGAAACAATGTCAGGGCACTCAAAGGTAAGTGACCACTTGGGACTAACTCATACTGACCAAAATCAGAAGAGATCAAAGTAGAATTCAGAGGCAAATATATTAATTTATAATTACATATTTGCAGGTTATACCTTGCAAATAATCATATGATATGACCTGTAATTCCAAGTAATCCACATCAGACTTTTCAATTATTCTATTGTGAATGCAATTAGAGCAAAAAGTGATGGATAATATTGAGAAGTTGATTCTCTAGGTAATAGAGATACCTCTTGAACTCTCCCTAGTGTCCAGAACATGGGTGTGTGCTACATTTAGTATCTTTCTCCCTGGACAGTACTGAATCAACATTGACAAAGTGTTGTTTTCTCCTCATTCTTCTTGGAAGCAGAAATGCTCTTCCTTTTTTTAACTTACTTTTTCATCAGATTTATCAGTACCACTGACCACGTTCCAGGATCTTTTACATCCTGCCAAGGCTTGAGTGAATTTCTAAGCTCATCTATTCTTGCCTTTGAATTGGGATAAATCTGGTCCTTTAAGAAAACAGCTTCAGATGGCTAATCTCATGAATTTTGAGTTGACCTCTCAAAGGACAACTAAGCCACCTCTTTCAGGACCCTGATCCTTGACCACACAAGGTTTTGTTGCCTTGAGTCTTCCTCTGAATCCATATCTCCTTATAATGTCTACCAACTGACCCAGTTATATTGCAATTCATGGATTGTTCTAGATGGTATAACCATTTCAATATGCTCGTTAACGACCATAGTGATTTCAAGATCGTGTTCTGGGTCCCTACTCAAAGTCAAGATGTAGACTCATGTCCTTTAGACTGCATATGGTCACAGTAGATTATGTCCTATAAAGGGATCAGGCAAAAATCAACAGACAAAAATAGCTTGAATGCTGGACCTGAAATAGACTTCACTTTCTTTGGTAAATTACTCTGCCTGGATAAATCCAGTGTTTCTTTTGGACATTTGACAATAATAGTGCATTGCACTTGGATGACACTTTGAATCAATTTATTGGATTGTTTCCACCTTCCTTAACTTACTTTTCTCCCCCAAGGGAAACTGTGATCTATATATGACTAGTGAAAAACATTATAGTATACTAGGAAAAAGAACATTTGAATCAGTAAGTCCTGGGGGTACACATATTGCATTGTCTTTACTGATTATATGATCTTGCTCAAGTGAATTAGACCCTCTAAATCTTAGTTTCCTCACCTTTACAGTGGAGTCCAAAAGCATCTCATTCACAGAATTCTTGGAAGGATCAAGGGAGATCATGTTAATATACCTGGCCCAGTGCCTGGCCCCTAGTGGATTCCTGGTAGATGCTATTTTTCTCATCCTATCACCCTGTTTAGTGTGGGACTCATATGTAGCAGTGAATGTCTCCCCAGGTAGGCATTCATGATTGCAGAATGACAGAGCATTATATTTACAATGTACCCAGTGCTCTAGAGGTCTGGTCACCAACATGGCAGACATCCTTCCTGGGATTCAGACTTGATTGCATTCCCATGGTGCCCCCACAGCCTTTTGCTTATACCTGTCCCATTGCACTCATTGAATTCTCCCACCCTTAGGGTGAACTGCTTACCTCTCCATCTTCTGCATGAGACTGCCTCTACCCCTACCCTCCTGACTGGGTAACTGTGCTTTTCTGCCTCCTCCACAGCCTGCAGTGTGATACCTGGATATAGCAGATGTTGATAAAGGGCAACTGAGTGGGACTGAGGCCAAAGTTGGCCAGCTGTTTTTGTTGGCTTTCAGACTCAGTCAGTTTTTCAGTCCCTCTTGCCATTATCAATTTGTCAATATCTCGGTCTGAGGGGTTTTTGATTCACAAACTTCTCCTGAATACCAGGAACTGTGTTATAATTCATCCTTACTCCAATCCTGGGAGGTAGGCATTATTACTGCCCCCAATTTGCAGATGAAGAAACAAACTCCAAGATGTTACGTGCTAACCCGGTCAAGTGGTAGAACTGGGGTCAAGCCTGATCAACCTCATCCCTGTAGGGGAGGAATAATAATTTTCCCTCTACCATTCCAGGTTCTTGGCTGGGATTCCCTGTAATAAAAACACAGATTTACAGGAGAAAAACAAACAGAAGTATAACAACACGTACACCTCCTGTATACATGGGAGATACCCGGGAAAACCGAGCAACTCTCTGAAATGGCCCAAGCCACCACCTTAAATACCTTCTTCATCTAAAGACAGAAGAAAGATGTTGGGAGGTGGGAGGCCAGTTATGGGAAGTTACCAGGGAAAACACAGTAAACAAGGATACGATTGTTATGCAGACTTAAGTGTCTGTCTTCTCCTTGGATAAGAGCTTCTAGAGATTTAGTCTTCCTCCTCTTCCTGGAACAGAGAGAAAGACACCCTTACAAGCAGAGATTTCCCTGATAATTGTAAATGTCTCGTACAAGACAGTAACTTCTACTGTTTTCAGAGCTTCTCCTGTGTCTGCTGTTTCTTGAAAATAACCAGTTTAAGATAGTCCTTATGTCAATGAGGCATACTTTGGGGTGGCACATTCTGCTCGCCTTCACCCCCATGCCCAGTGGTCTTTATGGTGGGATGTTACCATTGAATAAAGTCTATCATTTATTAAGTACCTACTTTTTGCCCTACATGGTACTCAGTTACATACATGCATTATCTCATCTGACTCACTTGATTGCAGGGTTCCAACAGGGCGGGGATCTTGTGTCTGTCTTGCTCTCTGTTGTATTCCCCAGAACCTAACACATTGGCAGACACAGTGTAGCTGCCAATAAATATGTGTAGAGTGAATGAAACATGACGCATCGTCTCTCTGAGACAGATGCTGTATCTCCATTTGGCATCTATTAGATAAATAACTGGAAACTGAGCGAGGTTACTAACTTATCCATAGCCACATAGTAAGTAACAGACCTAATATTTTAAACGAAGTCTGTTTGACCGAGTACTTAACCTCTGTTATCCTGCCTAAAGACAGGTAAATGGTTATGAGCAAAAAAAAAAAAATTAAAATAAAAAAAGGTGGCATTATCATTCTCCATCAGCTCTGAGTATCGTTACAAATTCTTTAGCAGGCCAAAGAAATAATGGGTCATAAAACACTTCTCAGTGTGGTCCCTCACCTTTTTTTTTGTATATTGCTACTTTCAAAATCGTTAAGCCTGTGACTGTTCATGGGGTAATTCTGAGCATATGACAATTGCCTCTGAGTCACAATCTGTATCCCAACAGCTTAAATATAACAATGGTTGGTTCTTTTCAAAGGGTGCATTTTCCCTCACAGCTGCCAGCTCTGCTTTCTATACAAACCTAAAAATAATGATCTTTCCATTATGGGAGGACTAGTATTGTTGCTTTCCCTCTTAGCTTCTATTAGTGCTTAAATTATACAACCCTAATCTCCAGGGGTTTAAACTTGGCCAGGAAACTTTTCCTGAGGCCAAATAGTGGAGTTAGCTCTGAGCCTGAGGTTTCTACTGCAGCCTCCTGCAGAGCCTGAGGCAGAATGACAGGACCAAAATTGGCTCCAGATATCATTGTTTGTCGGCTGCAAAAGGTCACTGATAGAGGCTTTGTAGTCAACCCCAGCATACTTTGCAATGGCAGACCCTCTCCCCTATCCCTCTGTCCTCCTCATTAAAACACGGCACAAAGTGACCTCTCCCCCTTGGGCAAGACAGCAAAGGAAATCTTTATTCAAATGCTTGAATGCAGGATTTCTCTTTAAAGGTGATCGGTATGCAGGTGCTTTTTTCAAAAGCCTTAGAGCAACCTTGTTCTAGCGCAGTCTGACTCTTGGTGGGGGGTGGGCCATGGTGATCAGGTGAGCAAGCCAACCTGTAAGGCAATGGGTTATGGAGGGACTGGAAGGCGATGTGGAAGGGAGTGTAGGGTAGTGGGGCAGTGGATAGCGGAGAGAGGAAGCCGTAGCTTAAACGGATGAAGAGAAGAGTTGCAGCAAGATATTTTGATAATCTGGAAGGTTGTCTCCAAATGATCTTGTCACATAACACTTGGGTCCTAGGATCTGAGAGTTAATATAGAGTAATAGTGATTTTTTTCCCTGCAAAAGTTACAGGGAAAAATAACGGATTTATTTTTCTTATCCCCTTCCTTTTTTTTCCCTTAAATGTTTGCATCTGCCATTGCTTATCCACTGGCAAGTACTGAGTTATTGTGTTATTACACATTTAGGAGGGAGCTGACGAACATTTTCAGTGTGGGGCTTACCAGTCTGCACACACAAATCTTGACTTTGATGGTCAGTTAAGGTCCACTTAGCCCTACTCCCTGTCTATGATAATCTCTGGGGGAATTCTTTAATTCAAGACTTCATAAAAATGACAGGACTAGCTGAGAATGATTGAACCACACTGTGGAATGAGAACCAGACACTCTATCATATACCGTTAACTGAAGCATAATTATGTACAACACGCTACAGATGGCATCCGGGGGTTTCTAGCACTAATTTCTACTCCCTTTTTGCCATGGAATTGCTTCAAACAGAAGTCTGAAGACTGATCTCCTTAGGTTGTCCATCTTCTGAGGATTCCTTGCTGTATATTCCAGGTAGATCCTACCCCACGTTAGTAAGTGCTGCAATGGTTTTCTTCAATCAACCTTTATTTTTAAGCCCCGTTTAAGGGCTCATTTTAAACATGTCTTTGTCAATTACTTGGCCAAGGAGTCTTTACTTCCCTCTAATATGCTCTGCGAATGACTGCCACCATCCTGTTGTTCTTGGGAAACGTCCGTCCTCTGTTCTCTCAATCTTAAGGATTTCTTTCTCATGCATGCGAGCTCTGGACTCTCTGATCTTTAGGTTCTTCTTCCAGTGACAACTCCAAAACTTTGACATAAAGAGTAATCTTAAGATTGGATCCAAGCTGAAAATAGATCTTCCATTGGATACACGTATGGACATATGAGATTTCTTTTGACACATAAATAACCCTTCCAACTGCAACCTCTCAAGATATTCTTGTTTAAATATTCCACAACCCATTTTCCTACGGCCTCCTAAAAGACTTATTGTAAGACCTTTATAAACGCTTGGTTCTCTCCTAACTTTAGTTTCCTAATCCATACAATGGGAGGGGGAAGCTGGAAGCTAGAAGACACCTTCCCATTCTTCCCAGCCATTCTGCAATAGAAGCTGCAACTTCTATCGTTATCATCACTCTTATTATTACTATTACTCATGTTACTACTGCTGCTGCCATATCACTATTAGCTATTACTACTCTTGCTGCTGATATTTCTTCTATTACAAACTCCACTCTAGCTACCTCATATTTGCATACAGGTTTCATTTACAAAGAGTTTTCCAATATGTCCTCTGCTTTAAAACTGCAAATCAGATGCAGCATGAGTCCTGGGGGAGGAGGTGAGCTGTTTCATAAATAAATGACCCTGCATTTTCTTATCAGCAACATTTTTATTCCTCCATCAGTCACCACTTCAAGAAATGTTCCTTTGACTGAGTCAACCCCTACATTCCCACAGCTGTATTCATCTTGATTAAAAATAAAGTTAATTTGATTCTGTTGGATATCTGTGTGTCCAACAGTGAGAGAATTGATTCAGAATTCTTGGCTACTGCCACACCAGCCAACTATCATATTATTTAAAAGTTTTATTGTTGTTTTACCAAATTCAAATATTTCTACCTGGAAATTGTTATATGTGAATATTTCCTCTGAGGGACAGATATGATTGATGTGATTGGCCCTCTTGAGTATTAATGGAAAATTTCCCATGAGCCCCCCATTCATCAAAAACAGGTGACAGGCTTAGCAGCCAAGTTTCCGTGTTGCTCTATTTCCCCACAGTAGCCTATGCCTCAGTGTCATTAAGAGGTAAATGACTCTCATTTATGTTGAGATCCAGATTTATTGTAAGTAAAGTCGGTTGTATATTAGGTGTGTTATTTAGGATCATATAATCATTTATCACTCTAGTGGATTTACTTTTTTATTTCAGCCGTATACTTCTGGAAATCATTAAAAAGCATCAATAACAATAATTAAACATATTTTTGGTTCTGAAACAAGGATGTCTTTGGCTCATAGAATCTCAGTCATATTTATTAGCCTCATGAATGCCCATCGATGACAGGAAACAGGCCGTGTGGCACCCTAACCTGGGCTCAAAGGAGTACACTTTTCTATAGTCCAAAGTCCTTTGCCCCAGTGCAACATTTCTCTGATTTTGGCTCTCTTCCAACACATAACAGTCTCAATTTTGTGCCAAGAAGTTGGGCCATTCCTGAGATGAGTAGAAGAGGTACAATGCAGCCATCATTCATAATTTGGAGATCTCAGTACTCAGTGATTTTATCCTCTTATTGTGGCATAATTAATTCATGAGTCTTGCAACATATAGTACAAGCACTGACCCATAAGCACTGAAACACTTTCAGTTGAACTCAGGCATTCCTGATATCTTTTTTTTTTCTCTTGGTGAGGAATATTGGCCCTGAGCTAACATCTGTTGCCAATCTTCCTATTTTCACTTGAGGAAGATTGTCCCTGAGCTAACATCTGTGCCAATCTTCCTCTATTTTATATGTGGGATGCTGCCACAGCATGGCTTGATGACCAGTGCATAAGTCTGCACCCAGGATCCAAACCCAGGAACCCTGGGCCACCAAAGTGGAGCACATGGACTTAACCACTATGCCACCGAGCAGGCCCTCTTGATATCTTGACCTCAAGGATGATGATACTTAAATCCCTATTGTTCTATGGGCTTCCCAAAGTTAGTCTTTGACCTCGCATCATGGAAGTAAGAGCCCAGTGTAGTTTGTACCAGTTTCACTAAATGTCTCCTTTATAAGCCTGCCTCCACAAAACTCTCCTATATCACAGAATCCTTGTGAGAAATGAGAATTGCGTACTGCAGTGGATGTCACGTAGAAAATGCTGGAAAAGTGAGTACTCTCTTGCACAATTACCATATTCAGGTCTGGCTGAAGGCTATGATCCCTACAGATGGAAGCAGCATTCCTTTCTCTTTCTTAAGGAAGGGCAACATGGTCCTGAATGGTATTTGGCCCGTGTTTTTAAATTTGTGCACAAGGGAAGTTATGGCAAGAAGCCTTCACTGATGGCCCATTGTGGATTGGAGAGGGGGAGCAGAGAGTGGGAGACAGTAAAATGAAACCATCCCGCAGCTGTGAGCAGGCTCTGATTCTGGCAGGCTGTGGAGAGTTTGACAGAGCTTTTCAGAAAAGAAACATTTGAACTTTATGTGGACACCTGGAGTTGTCTCTGTTCGATGTGTCACAGGGAGAAATCTCATACACACCGTTTCTTCACATGTTAGCTGAATGCTATAATCACATAAGGTTGACACGGCTCCACAGTCTACTCCAGGACTCCACCTGTGAAGATGGGGGAGATAAAGACTCTGAAAGGATGATAGAGAGATGTCCCAGAGACCACACAGAATGCTAACAGTGGATTTAGATTTGGAGAAGGAAATAGAGACTCCAAGTTCAGTGTTCCACGTCCAGGGTCCTTCTGCTTGGTTCCCCGCAAGAGTCATGTTCTTTCTTAATAAGCTTTGCATCGTTTATCCAGTGAGCCCTGCATTCCTGGCCCCCTTTAGTACTTTCCTTATCTCATTTAATGATCACAAGGATCATTCTCTTAAATGTATTTCTCTCTCTTTTTTAAAATGTCAGATAAAAATACTGAGATTCTAGAGTCCCTAACATCTTTATAGTCAAATTTGGAGCTAACAGCATACAGACTAGTACAAAAGCATACATGCAAATAATAAAAGTTAATAAGGGAATTAGGCAAGGATTTTCCAAGGAGAAACTCTGCGTGTATGTATATAACTTACCCCGATTCATGTCAAGTCAAAGTATGAGCATCAGAGAGATCACATCTACAATACAATTCTTGAATCTCTCTCGCCAAGTTCCTCAGCTCAGTAAATAACACTGCCACCCACCCATTTACTCTGCCCAGAAACCCGCGAGCCGTTCGTGATTCCTGTCTTCCACTCACTCTCATTCAAGTTATCAGCAAGACGCTATGAGCTTGCTTCCCAAAATGCATCCCACCTTTGTCCACGTCTCACCACCTACCTTCTCCGACTTTATTCCAAGCCTCTATTGTCTCACGTGGATTGCTGCGAAAACCACCTAACTGGTCTCCCGTCCATTTTGCCTCCCTGCAGTCATCTCTGTACGTAGCAACCAGCTCTTCCAAGAGGCTTCCTTAACTCCACTTGATGAAATAAACCTAATCGCTCTCTAGTTCCCTAGTTCCCACACCTTGCTTTGTTTTCTAAGCCCTCAGCATCACCCGGAACTATTCATTATCCCTCCCTTCCACTAGAATGAAGGACCCTTGAAGGTAGACTTTATCTTTCTTGTTCAAGATCAAATCCCTAGAGCTTATAACAGTCCTGGCACATAGTAGGTACTCAATAAATATTTAACAAATAAATAAATGGATGGATATGAGCATTTTTGTGTGGTGGCCACACTGAGAATTTAAATATTTTATCACTATCCATACATATTTATTTGATATTTTAATCGGTGCATTTTAGAAGTGATATTATTAATTATGATATTTAAAATAAGTCTGGCAACAGCAGCCTCCAGCTGGTTGGAATGAAAGCTTTGCTCTGTAGATGTTGGCCAAATAGCTTCCAGCAGGTAGATTTTATCGGGCCACTCTCTTCAGAGTCATGGGTATTTTTTGAAAACTGCAAGTCCGTGTTAAAACCTGAATCTTTTTACATTTGAAAGAATCGAAATGTTGATAATTTGCTGGCTCACAACTAATATTTCCATGTTTTAAATATACTATTTTAATGTCATCCCTTTCTTTGTGGCTGGATGAGGAAGAAACAACCAAAGGAACTTGTTAGGAGAGGAAGCTCTAAGAGCATCTTCTAGAAGCAGGGCCTGTCTCTTAGTCTCTCTGGACTCAAGTTTTCCTGTTTGTAAATTGAGGCCTTCAGAAAATATCTACGTGTTATTCTCATATGTGCCTTTTGGAGGAATGTCTGCCTAGTTCTCGTCAGTGTCTAGCTCTGAAGGGCCCATTTCTGCCCACAGCTCCTCAAACAAACAAATAGACCCAAAAAAGAAAAGAAATCAAACAGAAAATCATCACTGACCAGCTGGTGTCTCTGTGTTTCCCAGGCCGTGTCTGCCTCTCAGGAAGCAGAGTGAGGGCAAGGAGCTGTGGGTCCATGAAGTTGCCAGGGTTGGTGCTCAGAGCGAGTTTATTCACTTAGGAGGATTGTCCTGTGTCCTAAGAATCTCGTTCTCCTCTGCCAGCTGGATGGGCATGCACGACAGTGAAAATGAGGAGAGCAGAGAGACCCCTGAGGAAATTGTAAAGGGGAATTGAAACTGTTGGAATGAAGGAGGTGGGGCATGGAAGTGAGGAGGTGAAGGATAGGCCTGTAGGATGCCATCCGTCTAAAGGATGGGAGAAAAAGAGGAACTTGAGGCCTAAGCTAGTTCTGGAATTGGAAGGAAAAGACCAACTAGGATAAATATTTCCACTCTGGCCTCCAGACCACTGTAGAAGCTATCAGGTTTTTTGTACCTGCCTTCAGCCATAACCTCCTGGGTACTCCCCAGTTTTCTTCTCAGTCATTTCCTTAGCCATGGCATCCACTGACAGCAAATATGACACCCATTGCCTCATATTTCTACCTTGCAGTCCCTTGGCAAACAGTGCTTATGATTTCCAGCACTATACACGGATTCCCAAAGTCATTGCATGCTCTTATAACTGTTTCTCACATGACCCACACCCTCTAACTAGATGTTACTCAATGTGGAGTCTGCAACCCACCTGGGACAGAATCACCTGGGATGCTTGTTAAAAGGCAAATTTCTGGGTCCTACCTCAGACCTACTAAGCCAGAATTTCTTGAGCCAGGTCCTTCCCTATTTAAGAAGTTCCCAGGTGATTTTCACGGCCTTTGTTTATTCCTGCTTTCCAAGCTATAGATGTTGTCCTAGGTCTCCTTGAGGTTCCTGATTTGGGGATGGGGAAGGAAGAGAAGAGAAGACCATTTATTTGTGTGTGTGAGGATCACAGGTGCTATAATTAGATAAGGAATAAATTCTTTAGAGGCCTCAGATTCAGTTCATTAACTGCAAGATAATAATCACTACCTGTTTGTGAGCTTTAAAGGCTGGGACTTAGATCTCCTTTTCTTTGTCTCCCCAGCTTGTAGCAGAGGGCCTGGCACAGCAGGCAGTCAACCAGGCTGTATCCAGTGGAAACTAAACCACGTCTGACTTCATCATCTCTTGCAAATGTAACCTTGGAGGCCATCAATGGTGGAAAAATAAAATGAGTCAATAGGCAATTAATTCTTGATAACTACAAAAACCACCAAATTAAATGGAATTTGATGGTGATGATATGATGATGTTGATATCAATGACAATAATTTAATCTAACATTCAATGAATGTTAATAGCCTATTTTAAATTCACTATTTATTTATTCAATGCTGTTTATTGAGTGCCTACTATGTGTCAGAAAAGTTCTAGGCATTTGGGATAATCACTGGGCAAAGCAAAGATCCCTGTCCCTGGATCTCATATGCTTCGTGGTGGTGGAGAAATAAATAAGCATAAAAATAATAAATAAGCGCATTACATAGTATGTTAGAAGATAAATGTCATAGTAGGAAAAAAAGTTGAGCTGGGTGAAAGATCAAATTGCAGAAGGAGATAGGTTACAGTATTAAATAGGAAGGTAAATATCTAATTGTCTTTTGACAAAATGATATAGACATTACCATTATCATTCCTAGTTGTCAGAATGGTAGATTCAGATTAATACAAGTCTGCAAGTTTTCCCAAGATTATGCTCCTAGTAAGAGGGGGAGCTGGATTGAAACACAAGTAGTCTCATTCCAGGGCCTGGACTTTTCCAAGTTTATATACTCTTTCCCATTGGCAAATGATGTATACACCATTTGCATTTAGGGTCAGCTGCAGCAGTCTTCCAGGAGCTCCAGGGCAGGAGTAAGCAATTCCAGCTCTCATGATCCCAGGCTTAATTACCCACTGGGCACCCAGAGCCCTCAGTCACCCACAGAGTCTTCTGTTCAACAAGATGCATGATCCTAATAAAGAATCAATAAAGAAGGGCCATTGCATATTTTCTTACTTGCTGAAATGGGGAGTGCTCCATGGAGATATCACACTAGGGTACAAGAGAAGGGGAATGCGAAGAGGGTTACAAGTTTATTTTTAGTTTCAATTCATAATTTTTGCTGAGCCATCAAGTGTGGGGAGACTTTTTAAAAACTTGCAGTATAATTACTTTCTAATTGCTGGAGATGAGTAGACATCTGAGTGCAATATTCCTGTATTTTTTTAATTGTAAAATTATTGGACCTTGTTTTACGCACTCCGACACATTTGTTATTACCTGAGAGAAAGAAAATGGTCCTAGGACCGTGGATTGTCTGTGTGAAAGGAGACCTCAGAGATTGCCTTGCCCAAATTCCTCATTTTAGAGATGATGAAATTTAGAGGCTCTGAGAAGGAAAGTGCCAGATCTGAGGTCCCCCGGACAGTATCAAAGAAGAGACACCACATTTAGAAAATTATTAGCATTGGGAATAATCTCTTGCTTTCCTCTCCTTCTCTAGAGAAGGAAGATGAATCCCAGTGCAAGCTCATTATCCTTCCCATTGGAATCTTACTCTCTCCAATACTTCTCCATACAACCCACTGATTTTCTTTAGTGCAGATATAAACTTCATCAACACTTCAATGATTCTCTCTCTTCAGAACAAAGTTGAATTTTGTTAATATGCACAAAAGGTTCTCTGTTATTTGTCCTTTACTTACTTTTGCAGATACACCTCTTGATGCTCTCCTATTGCACTTCTTCTACCACCATACGCTTTACTCTCCTCCACGCTCGCCCCTACCTTGGTCTTGGTCTTCTCTTCCTGCAGGTTTCACTTCAGATAGTGTGCCATCCAGGTTGCTTTTTCTGTCCCCTCACTTTTGGGGGTTAGGTTCCTCTTTTCTGTGCATGACTCTATCTTCCAGTTATTGTGTGCCACTAATATTTTGTTTACATCTGTCTTTGCCCTCACTGGAACCCATTTAGGACAGGGGTTGTGGTTTTATCAATCTTTGTATCTTCATCTTTTGGTAGTACCGTGCCTTGCACATGGATAGCCCGCAATGAACGCTTATTGAAAGAATAAATGAGTGAATGAATAACTGGGTTATGGACCTCTAATAAGATTTCTAAAAGTATTTTTTAAGAAGAAAACAAAACAAAAAGTAAAAGTAGAATTTTGACCTCTCATTGAAAAGTCTTAAGTAAAATATATGCTTGTAAAATTTCATAATATAGTATGGAATTATAGATGATTGATAAAAACATTTTGCAAAGACACTTTGTTGTTGTTATCTTGCTAAGCCTCAGTTTCCCCCTATGTAAATCTACGCTCAGTGACTCCCCACCATTCCTTATAGTTGTGACAAAGTTTATCGAAGTTGGGCATCTGTTATTATGAATTCTTCATTCATTTCTTTGAGAGTAATTGAACTTATACTAAATTTGGCAACATGCTCCAGGGAGGGATGAACAGATGAGTAAAATTAAAGGAACTTCAGAGTCTAGGAAGAGAGATAAGAAGCACACAAAACTAGTTAATATCCAAAAATACTGTACGTAATGACCAAATGCAAAGGGTCAGGGGGTTCAGGAGAGGTAAAAGATTATTTCTATTTGGGCAACTGGGAAGACTTTATGATAAAGAGCCATTTGAGTGGAAGTTTGCAGAATATTGCAGGAAAGGATTTCATAGATCGTGTTATTAGTAGAAATTCTCAAAGAGATCCTGGATTTTTCTTGGCACAAGGTAATATCATGAACTCTACTTGGAACTAGTCATTATTTTACTATGGAAATATTTGGGCTTAGTCATCTCAGGAGTAATAAGAATAAGTATTGTTTAACCTGAGTTGTTAGTCTTCCAACAGATTATTTTAGAATCAAGGAGGTCACCAGGTGCTAGCAAGGTAAATCTGCTTGTGATGGCAAAATCCAAAGGGTAATTAGAGTTACTAAAAGTATTGAATATAGGCCATTCATTCAATAAATATTTACTAAGGACCTAGTGTGGGGCAGGGTTATACTATTTGCTGAGGATAGAGAGACGAAAATGCATCACCTCTGTTCTTAAAAACTTAGTCTAGTGAGGAGTCAGCCATGGAAACAAACAATAATAAGGTCATAATGTGATTATTTTTCTAAAAGTATGCATGACTATGAGCATCACAGGAGGCTCCCCAGAGTAGGTGTTAGTTGAGCTGATCCTTGAGAGATGAGTAGGAATTTGCCAGGTATTCTTGAGCAGAAATACAGATAACATACATTAGTAGACATAGAAACAGAGAGAACACTATATGTTATTGGATTGAGTATATTTTAAAGATCTCAATGTTCTCTTTTGTTTATTGGCAATAGTACTTTTTATTTCTTTTTGGGGGTTGCTTTAGTGTTTATAGTAATCTTTTATCTTACTAAAGTATCCTTCCATTACTCCCGCCCTTGGTCTTTGTGCTCTTGTTGTCATATATTTTATTTCTGTATATTTATAAACCACATAATATTTTTTAAATTTTGCTTTTGTGTTTTGTAAAGAGATTTTTAAAAATAAGAAAAAATGTTTTATACTTACCATTTACTCTCCATTTCAAGCGTTCTTTCATTCCTTTGTTAGATTCCAATTTCCATCTGATATCATGTTTCTTCTGTTTGAAGGAATTCCCGTAGCATTTCATGTAATGCAGACCCACTGCCGATGGATTATTTCAGATTTTGTCTATCTGAAAAATGCTTCATTCTGCATTCAGTTTTGAAAGATATAGTCACTAAATATAACATTCTTGGTTGACACCCCTCTTTCCTCTGCAAGTAATTGAATGAACCTGCACCACTATCTTGTAGCTTGCACTGTTTCTGTCATTTTTACCTTTGTTTCTTTCTGTGCATAATACCTTTTTACCTCTCTGGATGTTTTAGATTTTCTCTTTATCTTTAAGCAATTTAATTATGATGACCTTAGCATAATATTCTTCATGATTCTTATACTTGTGGTTTATTGAGTTTCTTAAATACGTAGGTTAAAAGTGTTGATCAAATTTGGAAAAATTTTAGCTATTATTGCTTCAAATATGACCTTCCTCTCTTTTCAGGG
This sequence comes from Tapirus indicus, assembly GCA_031878705.1. Taxonomy (NCBI): domain Eukaryota; kingdom Metazoa; phylum Chordata; class Mammalia; order Perissodactyla; family Tapiridae; genus Tapirus; species Tapirus indicus. The sequence continues at coordinate 20,585,301 of CM062927.1, read as the reverse complement.
GCTCCAATTATGTGTGTATTATGCCACTTAAAGTTTTTCCACAGCTCTGTTGTTGCTATGTTGCTTTTTCTCTTTGCATTTCATTTTGGGTGGTATCTATTGCTATGTCTTTAAATACACTAGTCTCTTCTTCTTTAGTGTCTAATCTGCTGTTGATCTTATTCAGTATATCTTTAATCTCAAATACTGTATATATTTTTTAATGACTAGAAGTTCAATTTTATCTTCTTTTTACATCTTCTACATCTTTTTTAACATGTTCATATTATCCTTTATACTTTTGAACATATAAAATACATTTATTACTTGTTTTAATGACCTTATCTGTTATTTCTGTCATCTGTGTAATCCCTAGGTCTGTTTCTATTAATTGATTTTGCTCCTCAGTATGGGTGGTATTTTTCTGCTTCTTTGTGTGCCTAGTAATTTTTATTGGAAGGATGACACTGTGAATTTTACCTTGTTGGGTGCTGGGTATTTTTGTATTCTTTTAAATATATTTGAGCTTTGTTCTGGGATACTGATAATTTACTTGAAAATAATTTCGTACTTTCAAGGTTTGCTTTCCAGTTTGTTAGACAGGTTTCTAGCCGTGTTTAGACTATGGGGTTAATTTTACTCCACTATTGAGGCAACACCCTTTCTGTGTAACTCTACCCAATTCCACATATATTCTCAAGGTTTTATTATTGTTGTTATTTTTCACTGTGGCTGGTGGAAGCACAAACTTTTTGGGGGCTTGTGTGAACTCCACAGATTGTTCCAACTGTTCCTTTCAAGTGTTCTTTGCCTTGCCTCTGGCAATTTCCTCCCCTGCATGCACCGATCAGTACTCAGGTAGAGACTTTACGAGGACCCTCCACCTGCCTCCAGAGCTCCTTTTGCACATCTCGTCTCTCTGTATGGTCATCTCCTCTTTAGTACTCTTCAGCCCTGCCCTGTGAATTCTAGCTGTCTTGACCTCCCCAAACTCTGGATTCCGCCTCCTCCAAGGCTCTTTCTGAGTTCCCTCTCCCTTCTCTGCAGCCTAGAAACCTTCCAGGCAGTAAGCTCCAGGCAATTGGAGGCCTCACCTTACCAGGCAATTTGTTTCCTTCTCTCAGGGATCACTTGCCTGAGCTACCTTTTGTCCAATATTTAAAAAACATTGTTTATATATTTTGTCTTGTTAATTTCTAAAAGTAAATTGGAAGCACAAGTCATCTGTGGTGTGTTATTGGAATTCATGTAGTTCAGGATTTCTCACTGGTATAATGAAAACGGTGGAGAGACAAGAGGTAAGTCTGGATAGCTGAAGAGAAGTTATACAACAAAGGGCTTTTTTATCATGATGATAACTAAGATACTTTGATGAACTGTGAGCAGGTTTGTAATTAAGAAATATGATATAGTGGCATAGTCAAGCCTATATTGTGTTTGGGGGATGGAAATAGCCCAGATGAGGCACTATGAGCATATAAGTCTAGACAGTGATGGTAACCATAGAGTTGAGTGGACTAATCTAAGGGATCTTTGCATCTCAGAAATGACAAAACTTAATATCCTAATCCATGTGTCTGAGTGGGGGAAGCAGTCAGAGTGGAGAAAGACTTTAAGAAGCCATTTAGGTGCAAGTCTTGGATGAACTGATAGATGTGGTACCCGAGCATCAAGAGAAGAGGGACCACAGGATAGGGAACAAATGTTGTGGGGGAAATGATTAATGCAGCTTGGGGCTTGTTGAGTTGAAGAGCCTGTGGAATACTCAAGCACGGAATATGTGTTGGATACTCATGTTCAGAGAGATAAGGAGAGAGGCATTAATTAGAAATAAAGTTTCAGGATTATTAATAAAGTGGTAGTTGAGGCCATACACTGAGAAACAGCCCTCAGCCTGTAGCTCCCACAAACTACTTCACTATTCCTTTTTAGTGGAAGGCACTATTGGCTGTCTATCCACAGCCATTTCTCTACTTCCATTCTTCCTCATTGGCAGAACCTCACTTTTGTTCAAGAGTGGGTCACCTGAAGCCATGTGCACAAAGAGGGAGAAAACAACTCTAGACCAGGGCATGGGTCCAATTTGGTATAAACTAGTCATGGAGATTTCAGTCAGTGATGGGCTTAGGCGGAGGAGGGACAGGACAGAATCAGATTCAAATCCCCGGTCTCACACTTACAATCTGTGTGACTTTTAATCAAGTTACTTAAACTGTTTAAGCATCAGGTAATTGATCTATATAAATGCGGTAATAATGATATTATGATTCACAAATTTACTAGAAGTATTGAATGCTTGCTCAGTTTCACACACAGTGCTAGATGCTAGAGAGAGAGTGGTGAAGATAGACCCAGTCCTTGCCTGCACCGAGTTGATCACTTCTCAATGAGTACAATCTAAAAAGTAATGACAATAGAGTGGGATTCATAAATTAAGTTGAGCACAATTACCTGTCAGAATTTGTGTCTATTCCAAAGGTTTAAGGATCAAACCAATAATATGTGAACATCTCTAAATGCACTGCCTGGCACACTGGTGTTGCTTAATAAATGACCAAAACATTGTATTGAGAAGTAGTAAATGGTTGAAAGCATCACTGTTGAAGGAAAGAACATCAGTAAAATTCCATGTCTTTGTGGGGTATGTGGGAGGGATGGTAATTAAGAAATTTGATTGAAGCATTGAATATACATTGAGAAATAGTTTAGCTGACTTGGCCACAGATCTTGGCATTTGTTCATGGAGACCTTTCAATGACAAACAAGAAGCACTTGGCATAAAGAAGTTTTGTATATCAAATACACGCACCTATATTACATACACACATATATAAAACTTTTGCCACTTTCTCTTAGCTTGATAACTTTTACAATTAGCTTTGATCAATCTCTAACCAGAAGTGTCATCAGTGAATAATGCTATGAGAGTCGTATTAAACATATCCTGCACAAGTATATCAGGAGCAAAGATAAAGTGTCGACAGAATGATTGAGTTCAGCTTGCAAAATTGATTATTTTACTTCCCAACTCTCTAGCCTTTAATTGAAATAGATAGATTTGACGGAGCACCCTTGGCCTTGGCCACGGTGTCTGGCAGAGCCTGAAAACTAACACCCTGACTTCTGAGGGCACCGAGCCAAGGGTTTCCATAGGTCAGTTCACCCTCCCTACTCCATCCTGTTGATGAGGATGGGATCAATGGGAAATTGGCCAGGTCGCCACTCTGACGCCTTCCATCCTCAGTGCAGGGAAATAGAGCTTACGTTACACCAACAGCGGGGAATAAAATTAGATTTTAGTGCACACTAAAATGTTCAGCCACCCATCAAAATCACTCCCAATAGGGGGAAAAATATCCTTGCTGAAAAAAGAAAAATCTGGAAATTGTTTCTCCAAGATAATTAACTGGTTCCACTCTGGCTAAATTGGAAACAATGGGCAAGTGATACTGACCTCAAGGTTTGGTGCCACATTTTCCACAATGACAGTCTTTTAAAACACCAGGTGAATGATGCAGAATGCCTGAGGAACTGTGTGGTATTGATTGAAGATGCAGGGGCTGAAAAGACCATTGCTTCCATGGTAAGATACGGGACATGCCAGAGAACCAAATAGCCAATTGGACAGGTTCCACCTGCTTGAAAACCCAACTTAATGATCTACTATGGAGAAGTTTAACACAGTGCACTTTTCTCATGAGTTTCGTTGGTGCATTTGTTTAGGAACACCACCTTGGCTTGGCTTGGCCATTGAAACAAGCATATATAACCCTAGGATTAGCCCAATTGCTACAGTTGTATAGTAGACAAAGGAACTGCACTCCCTGTTTTTACTAAAGTCAAATTAGAAGTTTATTGAGGAAGAGTATGACTTAGAAGAGACTATGTGTATGCATACACACACACACACACACACACACATATATATATATACATAGGAATGATTGCATTCTGATGCTATATGTATCACAAAATCTCCATTATCATTGGGTATATACTATATTCTTAGCATCATTGGAAAAACAAGTCAAAGGTGTGAAGAAACCTATTGTTCTAGGACTGACTACTCCTGCCCCCTCTTTAGTTTGCCTATTTTCTGTTCTTAGAGGGCCTTCAAGACTGGTAATAATTGAATGCTACCAGTTGTCTTCATCAACAGTCTAAATGCTCTCATTTTGTTCTTTACAATGATGCCAATGTCTTGATTCCTCCTAATGATTTTGTTTGATTGTTGCCTTTTTACTGTGTTTTGGTGGAAAAAGAGTAATTTCTAGTTTTGACCCACTTGAAATTTTCTCCCTCCGACAATTTAATGAAAACTCTCATCCCCTGCATCAAAGCAAATTCCTGCTCTTTTTATTTATTTCCAATGACTTGGAAAAATCACTGATTAGCCCATATGTTTTCTTCCAAAGTTCCCACATTCCTGAGGGGTCTAAATATTATATTTTCTGAAGCCCTAGTGCAAATTTTGGCATCAGTTTTATTTAAAGTGGCAAAAACATGGGGTTGTGGGTGCAACATGTATCTCTAAATACAGTAGAACAATGAATAAATCACAGTGCATTTGATAGATGGAATATTACGCAGCCATTAACATGATGCAACTGAAGACTTTTTGATGCTGTGGGGAAATTTTTATAATATAAAGCTAAGATAAATCAATACACAAAACTGCGTATTTATCAACACACATTACACACAGTATGTTCATTTGCATATTCACATAAACAGAAACATAATAAGAATCACATAAAAATTAACACTTCACCAGAAGTTTAATAGTGGTTATTTCTAAGCTGAGAAATTATGAGTACTTTCTCTTTCATATGTTTTAATATTTTTTACATGGCTACACATTGAATTTTAAAGTGAAAGAAAACCAGAGCCATTTAAAAACAGAAACCAAAAACCTTGTCTGAAGGAAAAGAATTCTAGGCAGTCACTTAGTCATCAAATTCACTGACCTTTCTTCCTAAACCTCAGGAGCTCATTATTGTTATCCCAGCATCCACTGAGAGAGAATCCAGATTCCTTAGAGGGTGAAATGACTTGCTAGAGTAAAATACTGACTTAGTAATAAGGTCAGTTCTGGACTCTACCCACAGACACTGACAGCTGCTGTGAATAGTTTGGGGTCTTCTGCTTCTGCCATTCGACCAGCTGTTTTATGTTTTGTGACCTGTGGCTAAACAGCAATTGTAAATATCTGCTTCTCTCTCTATGAGAGACTTTTATTGGAAGCATTAAGAACCCTACGGGTAGAGCTTACTTCTTGACATTTCCCAAAGTCACAAGGAATATGACATGACATTTTACAGGGTTGTGATTTTGCAAACATTTCTACAAAACATCATGAGAGTTTCTCATTAAACTAGACTAATTTGACCAGGACAATTGGTGGTTTGGAAGGTTTCTTCTTGCATCAAAACTAGGTGCTCCAGGTTCTGATGTATCCATTTATCCTTTGCTGATCCTTTGTTAACCATGGAGGCAACTCTGCCTTAGAAGCTAATTCTTTCAGACTTCTCATTTCATTTGAGGAAAGACACTTACTTGTGCCAAAACATACTTTCATTAAAGGAAATAAAAAGGGAAGGATGAAATTCTTTGAGTCTAGAAAGTCCTTTAAAAATTTAAGAATTTGCCTAAACTCTAGATTTACTAATAACGAGACTATATGAACTATAGACAGAGTGTTGATGAAATCTTACAAGTTTATACCTAGGGGTTTATCAAAGTGTGCCCTGTCAGTGTTAATAGGTATTACACAAACAAAAATATATGGTTAACTGCATTGAGGAACTGCTGGATTAAGTGGAGAGATACACATTTATTCACTGCAGAATTTCTCAAAATTCTTAATTCATCAAAAAAATTTTTTGATCTTCCAGGAGGGGTCTAGAGGCCTGTGGTAGCAGTTGATGTCTTCCCTGTAAATTTTGTCTTCCTTCTCCTTTTGGAAATCGACTCTGTCTACTAAACCACAGGAATGAGCACATGACCATGCCTGGCCAGTCACAGAGTCCATGAAATTTCCTCCATAGCAGTTAGTCCAAGGGGTGGCCATATGAACCATGCTGGCCAATCAGAGCCTTCCCTGGGATTCTATAGAAATGATGAGAGAAGGAAATATCCCCTTCCTCTCACTCCCTCCTTTCCAACTCCTTTCCTTGCTATATTTTTCCCCATAGCATTTACCAGCATTTAGCACACTATGCATTTTCTTATTTTGTTTATTGACTAGATCAAGAAGCATAGAGTGTGTGGTGTTTCTCAAACCTATTTCAAAATTGAACCCTTTATCCATAAGGCATTGGAAGGATTAGTCCCCTGCTGAACATATTTTGTGAAACACTGTGTTTATGGGGTCTTAATAAGGTATCAATTTAAACATGGCTATTTTGCAAATGAGGAAACTGAGACCCGGAAAGGGTAAGTAATTGACCCAAAAGCCCACACTGCACTTGAAGTTTTATGCATTTGAACCCTCAGTTCTCCCACACTGATCTATGCCACCATGAAGAGAATGCGCACTGCTACATGCCAGGCTCACTGATGGATCTGCCTCATCTGCACATTGTCTCACTGAAACACCAGTATGATCAGAGGGGCTGGAATGGAATCCCTCTGTGTCCACAAAGCTGAGGGTGTGACTTCTCCAAGGCTGCAGAGCCATATGCCTCAATCTCCCCAACAGGTGGAACGAGTGTACACCCAATAAAGCAAAACATGCCCTGAATCTCTGTGTAAAGCAGGTGTTACATGTTGCACCTTCAGCATCCAATCAACCAATGTTTGCATGTCTACTCTATGCCAGGTACTGTGTTGGGAACAGAAGATACAAAACCGAAATGGTATCACTTGTATGAAACTTAAACTCTAGCAGGAGGAGGTAAAGAACAATTAAGAACAATTAAGGCTCTGATGGTTGTGATATATCCTGTAAAGAGAAAAACACAGTAGAAGATTTCTAAGGAGCTCAATTTTAGATGGCCTCTCTGCGAAGCTTTGCTGCTCTGCCTCTCAAAAATAGGTAGATGCTGGATGTCATGCTCTAAAAAAAGGAAGAGAAACTCCATCATTGCTAACCTAGCCCTTTGGCCTTTTAGAAACCGACACTATGATTGATTCTAGAATTGAATTATTTCCTTTTTCCATTGAATAACTTGGCAGCATCAAAGAGCCCTCCAAAAGGACCTGGCCTTACCACCAAACAGATTTTATGCTGAACTGGACCTCAGATTAGATGGAAAGTACTGTCTTGGAGGCAGATGCCAAGTGCTTTATGAATGTAAAAGCACTGTTCTTCATTATCCATTATTTATCAGCCTGGGGAGATTGGAGGAGAGAGAGCAAGACCCCTTAGTTTAACATGAGGTCTTTATCTTTTAGCTTTTTTGAGCTTAAAGATGCCAAGAAAAGCTGTTGAATTGTTGTCAGTGAGCACACACATCATTGGCCAGCCAGCTTTCAGCCTGAAATGGCCGAGACCTCAGAAATAAAGCCACATGAAAACTCAATCAAAGTTCTTAGGGAGTTGGTGTTGGCAGAGAATTTAATTGTAGAGCCATGGAAAGGGGTGAGTGATGGGGTTTAGGACAAATATTTTTCCTCTGAATTATTCAAGTCGTTTTTCCATAAAACAGCAGTTCTCAACCTTGGCAACATATTGGTGTCACTTGGAGAGTTAAATAAAAATGCTGTTGCCTGAGTCCCACCCCTAGAGAGTGTAACTTATGTGATCTGATGAGAGGGTTGAGCATGGGGATTTGTCACAGCTTCCCCGGTGATCCTAATGTGAAGTCAATGTCGAGAACCGCCTCTGGAGAGGTAGGCATAATAGTGTGAACAACTTAGGTGTTGGGCAAAGGTCAAATATTTTAGGACTGTGTTCATCCTGCCTTGCCAGCCTTCACAAAAGATTAATTCAGTCAGTCAATAGGCAGATCTTATTTAACCTGTTCTCATGCCACCATTTTGACCATTTTAGACAAACGGATCAACTTACCTATACTTAAGTCACACAAATGATAAGGTTTACAAGATCATTTACTTTCTAGGTGGATTTTCTTATGTATCTGATCCAAGGAGGCAAGATGGCTGTATCAGTGTAAGGAGGAGGTGAGGTAGCTACCACACGTCCAACCTGAGTGGTCTGCAGAAGAGCAGCACGGCCAGAGGAAATGGGCTGGTGGTTAATGGGAAGAGCAGAAGGACGTTGATCTTTGATGAATGCAAAGAAGGTGAGAAGTCTCCAGTGCAGAAGTTCACAAAACTTTTCATCAGGAATCTTTTTTTTCTACTATATGCCCCATAAATTTGAGTTGGAAAATTTTTCTTATAAAACAAATGCATTTTCCTGCCAAAATATTTCATCCTAAGCCTTTCTGTCGGCTAAGTGGAGTTCCCCTTCAGCAGGATATAACCACTGATATAGTTCCAACCCAAAGCCAAGAACTCAACTTTGAGTTTGATCTCCCACAGGTGTTTGCATGACTGCATGCATTCTGCCAAGCTTTTCAGAAAGTGGAAAGTGGAGGATAGGCTCTTGGATACATTCAGAGACGCCAGGGGATCTAGGCCCCCAGAAAGAGAGAAGGGAGTCAACAGATATTAATCACCTATAATGGACCTGGCACTTTGCTGAAAGATAGGTATCACTGTCCTCACTTCATGGGTCAGGAAATTTGGGCTGTGAGGGGTCAAGTTGTTGGCTCACAGTCCCAAGGCGGTGAATGCAGCTGGGATTCAAACTGAGTCCTCCATCTCTCTGTGCTGTTTCCTCTACACTATGCTAACCCCTGTGGGAACTTCCGAATTTAGACTTCCATCAGTGAGAGAGACTGCTTCTTGGCCCCCAAGGAAGCCACTTTTATTGAGTCTTTGACATTTCCTCCATATATCTCCTAGAATGATAGGCTGAGATAATAGGCCCAATTAGGATGCTCCTCTGGCTTCAACTCTGGGTACACTAGAGTGTGTTGATCAGGAGGGGAGCTCTGGCTTCAGGTAGTCTGGGATGCAGCTCCATCACTTACCAGCTTTGCTACCTCAAGCAACTCACTATCTCCTCTGAGTCTCAGTTTCCATCATCTTTAAAGTGGAGACAATGATAGTGCCGGTCACATAGGGTTTTTGTGAGGATTGAATGAGATAATCATGTCAGATCCTTAGCACAGTGAATGGTAAGTGCCCAGTAGATGTGAACAATTACCCTTATTACCATCCCCCTCTGCCAGGGCCTGTGTTGTCACTTTGCCTTCTACCAGCAGGCAAAGAAACAAATCACTGACTGCCCCATCTGACCTTCCTGTGGTGCCAGGACTCAGCAACTCAGCCCAAGCAGTGCGCCTCATCCGTTGCTGTTTCAGCTTCTGCCTTCCTAACTGCGCGTTGATCCCATCTCCTCGCATCCCAACCTCCATTCATACGGAGATAATGCAATTGCTTATTTCAGAATGAGAGTGAAGAAAACTGACTCCTGCTCTTTGAAGAATGGCTGAAAACCCCTCAATTTTATACTGTGTTAATCAGGCCTGAAAGAAGCGACAGGAAACCAGTAGCCAGGCTTGGAAATGTGTGAGAAAAACATGCCGGGAAGGCTCGTTGGTCTCCTGTGCATAAAGCAGAGCCAGGTGGGTTCTGGAGAGCTTCAGGAGCTGCTGCTTTGACTCCTGCCTGAGCCAGAGCTAAGTAGATGGAGTAAGGGGTTCCCAGCTCTGACCCCACTGTCTCCGCCCCATTGTTGGCAAGGACAGCTGGCTCACAGCCTCAGGTGACTGGAGCCTGTGCTCTGTCCCCTGGAATGGCTTCCCTAGAACCCCTGCCTACGCATATTCCCATCCCCTGGGTCCTACTTGTGTCTCAGCATCGCAATGTCTCTCAGAACATGGTAGGGCTTAAATTCAAATTAAGATGCTGAAAGACCTAGTCAAGGTCACAAACGTCCACTCTTTCAATGACAGGTTCTATATAACAGCAATATCTGCACTGCCCATTCCATGTGTAAAACACATCCCTATTTATTATCTCATCAGCAGAAACAGCGATGCTGAAAGGGAGGTGTCTTTACTCTGATAACCATCATCCAGTTATTTTTATTTGATTTGATTTATAAAATAGGAATAATAATCCCTATTTCATAGGACTGTTGTCAGAATTGAATGGGGCTTTTGTAGTATGTAGTAGCTATTAAATTGTATGTCTGTGGATTCCGAACCCAAGGAAACCAACTTCATTGAAATTTCACATTCTACTAATGGCAAAACCCAGACTTGAATCCAGGTCTTCAGTGTTCTGCTTATCTTATCAGACACTGAAAGCCCTGTTGGGATTTTTCAGAGCTAATTTGCATGTTATTTCTACAAGGCAGCAGGGACAGGAGAAAAAGAGATCATCATGGGAAGGTAACAGTCTCAGGAGTCAATGTGTCCAGATTTGAAACAGGTTCCATTTGGCACTAGCTGTGTGACCTTGGACAGCTCACTTTTATCTGAGCCTCAATTTCCAAGTATATAAAGCATCCCAGTAATATTTGCCTTGCAGGATTTTTACAAGGTTTGAGTGTGACAATATGTGTAAAGACACACTCAGCATTTGGCAAATGTAGACCAGTGTGCCCAACTCAACGGTTGGGAGAAATAATGGGAAATGTTAAGCAGGGGATGAAGTGGAAATGTACAGATGTGACCTCCCCTCAAACAGAGAGAAGAAAGAGACAACCCAGAGTCATGTTGCTCAGTACAACGACGTCCAGCTCTTCATCGGTTGTATAGACTGAGCCCCATTCTCAACTAGAGTTGCTGGTGAATGTCAAAGAGGAGGCAAGTTGCTTCCTGTTTGACCCAGGTCACACAGCTACCAGGCAAGTCCTATGGTGATCTGACTCCTAGGGGCAACACAGTCTCAGTGCCCTGGGAAGAATTCTGAGCCTCAATTTCATTGTCTATAAGGTAAGGGCAGTCTTTATACCTATTGCAAGCATTGAAGGAGATAATCTATGTAGAGTAGATCAAGCTGACCTCAGTGCTAGTCTAGAACGTATCAATAAACACGTATTTTTATCTAGCTTGGGCAAGTTCTGTGCTTACTGGAGACAGGTCTGCAATAGGCTCTGCCCTTAAGGAATCTTGTCCTAGTGGAGAGGCAGACCTAAGACCATGCGATTCATTCTAAGGTTAGCAAAAGGGTCTGTGGAAGCACAGAGGGGCAGAGCCCTTCCCCAGGAACGATGCATAGTGTGAAGTTAGAGTTCATTTGGAAAGCATTTCAGAATGTGAGCGTGTGCTGGACCCAGGTTTGATTCCAAGCACTGCCACTTAATAACCCTGGGGCCTTGGCCAACTCACTTCACCTCTTCAAATCTCAATTTCCTTATCTGCAAAACAGGTTTACTCCTACTCACTTGCAGTATTTGGGGGAGGATTAAAGGAGATACAGTATTCAGAGAGTGGCTAGCACACTGAGAACATTAGAGAGTTGCTAGCTACGTGTTAACGTTAATACGCATTGGTGTGTCCAGATAAAATGCACTAATTGGGGAGGTGTTAAATTTCCTGTTAATGGGGCTATTTAAGTAGAGATTAGAGTTAAGACATAAGAAGACATAAGAAGACCCTCAGTGATATTTCCCAATCCATTTCAGACCCCATACGATCTGAGAATCACTGATTTTACCTGGGAAGGGGAAATCCTGGTCCTAGACTCCTGGAAGGGATAGTTCTGAGGGAGATGAGCAAGGCCTGGGGAGATTAGCAGAAGAGAAAGAAGGACCTGCTGCAGCAGGGCTGAGGACCAGGAGTCTTGTGAATGGCCATAATCCCTTAGAGGAACATCACCTGTGCATCAAAGAGAACATCCCTTAATCCTCGCAGGTACAGATTGGGAATCATCATTTAGAACCGATGGTTTGAAGCTAGAACAAACTTCTGAGAAAATAGAGGGGACAGGATGGGAGGAGAGGGAAGACCAGTTAGGGGTATTACAATAGTCCAGTTGAGGTGATAGTGGCCTGGAGTGGCAGTGGAAAAAATTTTAAAATGGGACTGGATTACTAAGATAAAAAATAGCTAATTGGAAAGTTCATAGTCTAGAGAGCTCAGAGTCTAATAGAGTTAGAAATAGTGTAGCAGATAACAACGTCAGCCTCAGTATCTAGAGTCAGCCAGGGCTTGGGTACCATATCTATTTTTTATTAGCCATGTATCCTTGGATGAGTCATGTATCTGCTTAAGCCTCAGGCTCCTCATTTCTAAAATGAGATTAACAACAATACATATATCACTGGGGCTGTTGGGAGCCTTAGGAAATACACCAAGCAAATCATTTAACACAGTAAACATCAACATTTATAATTCTAATTATTCCTAATATACTATATTATACCTAATATAAGTATGTCTAATATACAATTATTACATATAATGCATCAAGAGCACAGTAGTTGTTCGTTTTGTTTCTAACAAAGTTTAAACCAAGAGAGGCTTGAAGTTATCCCTCATTAACCAGAGAGTACACCAAATTGGAGACAGCTAGCCCCAAATCTCTTGATGCATCCAGAAAAGATGATGAAGACAGGTACCTGTGACACACCAGATGTCAAAGAGAACTGGATTAAGATCTGAAGGAAAGAGAGAGGGCATCTAGGGTGGGGCTTAAATTCCAGGAATCAAATAGTGATTACAACCCTATTGATGATGGATGCCAAAGGAATTTTCCCTGATACTCTCTAGTACCGCATAATGGAAATGGAGGATGCAGAGATCCCCTGTCTCCCAGCTACAGGGCCTGGCATGGAACAAGCTCATCCAGACCACAGGAAACACTCTCAGCAATTTCGGAGAATTCAAGGCTACTCCGAGCACACCCAGGGGGATGGGGCACTCTGAGCATCTGCAGAGCCCCTGCAGGGTCTTACCACTCATCTCTTTCTCAGATTAAACATATTTAATTGGTGCTTCTTGACCTGCACAGAGAAAAAGATCGGTCCTCTCTGTTTGCTCTGGCTTAAGATTCAAAGGAACCCCTACCTATTTCAAGGAATTGTAGATGTTGAAAGATGGTCTTGGCTTAGCCTTCCGATTTACAGAGAATAACATTTTTCCAGAGCTTCACAGTTTGCAAAACCCCTGGCATAAATAACATCTCATTTGTCTTTGTATGGATCCTGGGTGGCGAATGTTATCAGGCAAGAAGGTGAGGAGGGATCTTGCAGGTTACTGATGTGTGTCCCCTCTCCAGTGCCGTCACTTTCAAGGTGTGTGCTGTCAGGTGAGTTAATTCATCCCCCCTGGCCTGAGTTTCTATGTCACCACTGTAGGCACTGGGTGTATGATGGAGAATAAAACAGATATGGTTTCTCTCTGCATGAAGCTTACAATCTCATGAGGACCAATGAGCCACAAATAAGTAAACAAATATGTAAATCCGTAACTATAAATTGTCATAGTACTAAAAAGATAATAAACAGATGCTCTGATGGCATGTAAAAGGGAAAGGATCTATTCTGTTAAGGTCTCCCAGCATGAAGGACAATATTAAAACTGAGACTTGAAGGAGGAAGCAGAGCCTGCCAGGGACAGTGTTAGGGGATCCTGCTGGCTCGCAGGCTGGGGGGAGGCTGGCCCTACATGGGATAATATAGAACAGCCACTAGCACCCCTCCTGACAAGTGGGGACTGCTCAATAGATGGGGGCTTGAATCTGGAATTTATTTTACAGCTGATCAAACTGACACTCCAGATGGACTGAGAAATTGTCCAGGCTTAATAGCTCATGGCGGGGGGGTGGGGTAGAGAAAGGGTTCCAATCCAGTTCTTCTAAAGTCAAATCTTACCCTCTTGCCACCAGAGCCAGTTGCCAGCAAGTGTCACCCAGATTGACAAAGGCAGAGTCGCAAAGCACAAGGGGCAGGAAGACTGGGACCCCACCTTGCCTGTATTTTCCAACTGATGTCTCGCAGGGATTATCATCCTGTGAGAGACAGCTTGCCTTATTGGAGCAGATACTATCCCTATGTTTTTAAAATAAAGGCTTCTTTTGATTTCTGCTCTTTGATTCTTTCAACGTAAATTTAATTTGGCTTGACTGAGTCCAGGCTGCCCCGAAGCCCTTTGAGCTGGGTTTGGTTTGGGGCCTGTACAGTGGTATGTGAGAGAGGGAAGCCCTCCAGTGCACACTGAGGAGGCCCTCCAGGGTGCTGGGCCTGGGGGTCTCAGAAATACGGTGGGGGAGGGGGCAGCTAATTTGCAGATGTCTGGATGCTGAGCACAATGCTGACTCAACCAGAAAGAAGTTGCTGCTGGAATGAAATATGTGTCTGTGATTTCATGAAGGCACCATAAAGCAAACAACACCCAATGGTGTTATGGAGTCCCTTTAAATTTACAACCTGCTGTCTGTAAAGGGGTCTACCAGGTCAGGATGCAGGAAGGGAAAGAATGGGGTGTGTGTGTGCGTGTGTGTGTGTGTGTGTGTGTGTGTGTGTGTGTGTGTTTTCTGAGAGGGGAGAGACAATGAGACATGGTAAAACCGTGAGAAGCATAAGGAGCCAGAAAGAGAGGGGGCAGGGAAAGAAAAAAAGAAAAATATACAGTGGATAAGAGACAGAGGAGGAGAGAGAAGGAGACTGGAAAGCAAAATGTCTGAAACAAAGACAGAAATAGAAACACAGAAAGAGGAAGGAAGAGAGAGTGAGTGAGATGTTGAAGGAGATGCAGACAGAGAGACAGGGACCGGGAGAGAAAGAAAACAGATAGATGGAAAAGAAAAAAAACGAAAACACCCAAAAAGTACAGATAAAGAGAAAAAGAGAGAGGTGGAAAGGCAGAGAGAAAAATGTAGAGAAAAAGACAGAGGCAGAGAAAGAACGGAGGAAAGAAAACAGGAGAAAAAAGAAAGAGAAGACAGACAACATCCCAGAGAGAGACAGAGAAACTGCCAGTAGCAGAGAAACAAAATTACAGTCAGAGACACAGAGACTGGGTCAGAGACACAGAGACTGGGATGAGAGCAAAGAAGCAGAGGCACCCAGAGGAAGAGAGAGAGAGAAAGAAGTGGACAGCAAGTGAGACAGATACAGACAGAGAAGTTGGAGACAGAAAGAAGCAGAGGCAGGGAGACAGAGAGATACATCCAGAGATGCACGCAGAGAGAGACCTCCCAATCACCCCCACGGTGACTGAGGAAGCCGGTTATGACAGCAGGTCCTCTGGGGGGGCCACCGCTGAGACCCCTACTTGGTTCTGGCTTCTACTGGATGATTTTCAAATGGCCCAATAAGAGTTTGCAGTAACAGGATTCATTTAATGAAAAATCTCCAACTCATAAATGGTATTTACTAAAAGGGCCTCTTTTGCTTTCTTGGAAATGGAAGTGGGAGTTACTTAATATTGCTTTTCTGAGAAACAGGTATATATGTCAAAAAATGGCCCTTTCTGTCCTCTAAAAGAAAACCCCAAACATTTCCAACCTCAGATGGTGTTTTTTATTATAACTCGCTCCTCTCTGAGTGGACACGTTCCGAATGTCTCCAGCAATCCTTTTCCCGTTAGATTTTTGGATAACACTTACCGCAGGGGAAATACAATTTCTTGGTCTGTGAATTGTTTATGTCCTCATCAAAATATGTCTTTAATGACACCCTGGGAGATGATTTTCAAAAGAACTTTCCAGTCTGCAGATTTTCAAAAATCTCCTTCTAAACTTTCCGCAGTCCATAGAGGGGTCAGATAACACTGATTCCAGAGTATTTAGCTTACAGCATTTTGTGCTTTGCTTAATACTTACAGTAATATTTACTATTTATTGAACTCCAGTGCTGGCTAGATGCCTTACAGAAAGCACCAAGTTTAATCTTTCTCATGACCCTGCGGGAGTTATTACTATCCCCGTTTTGCAGATAAGGAGATTGAGGTTCAGAAAGGTTAAATAACTTGCTTGAGGCTATGTCGTTAATAATAATGCCATCTCTAATTTATACAGTATGTTACATGTAGTGCATATTCTGCATTAGCTTGTTCCCTAGAATATCTCATGTATATTTCATAATAGCCCTTTGTGAGAGCTCTGAGACTCAGAAAATTAAGGTAGACTTCCCAAGAACAATCAGCAAATAAGTGGCAGATCCAGAACTCAAACCATGTCTGTCTAATGCCATAGCCTGTGCCCTCAGTCAAGTTGGTTGCTGTCTCTCATTGCTCTTGCCATTAATCTCATTATCTCTGAAGTTTTGAACTCAAGGAAGGAAAGGGCTGCATTTTGGCTACCAGTGAGTTCCCCCCCAAAGAATGTAAGTTCCATGAGAGCAAGGACCTGGGTCCCCACTACCAGTAACAATGCCTGGTGTTTTGTAGAGGATCAATAAATGGGGTCTGAATCAATGAGTCTTTCCACCCAGCACCTGTAGTGCTCAGCACACAGTTAATGCCACTTGCCTGTTAGCCCACAATCCTTCAGCAGAATCACTCTGCCTTGAAGCTCAGTAGTCCTCAGTGAAGAATTTCCATGCCCAGCATGGTTGCACGGATGCAAATCAAGTGCCTTTCTTGAACAATGGCCCAGACAGGAGCTCTTAGGAAAACCCTCACTTCAGAAACTCTTGATTTGAAAAAATGGTTCTAAGTTTTCTCATCCATTCCTTTGGCCCGCTCAGACTTCAGCATCATTTTTAAGTTTCAAATTGAAAAAAGTACTTTGATTCATATTCCCTGCCACACAAAGGAGGCAGGGACACAATTGTTGCTTTCATTAGAAGGCTGCTCTGATCAAGCCCAATTTACACCTAGACCTTGTTCTGGCTTTAATTTGCAGGACAAAAGTGAATCTAATTTGATTTTATGGGGGCTTTTGCAAACTGGTACCTAAGAACTTTACGGTGAATTTGGGTTCATATTAAATAAGAACACTGAGCCTACAGGCTCCAGGAACAAAGAGTGTGAAATAGACTCCTTGGGCCATGGGTGGCCTGAGTCTCTCATTCTATTCTCTGTTTTCTATTCTCTAATTCTATTTCTACCATAGCTGGATGAAAGGTTTGAATTGTTCTCTATTTATAATAAAACGTAAGTTCAGTTAAGGATAGAATTATTCATTAGTATTTTCACAAAACAATGGTTCTTGGATAGATGCCCTTCTGGATACGAGGTCTCTGCAGACGTGCCGCTCTTGCTCCCTCCTCCAGCTGTTTTAGCCATGTTGGTAAATGGCAAACCTGCCAACAGCTTGACTCAGCCAGCAACTTGGGAGTTGTCCTTGACTCCTCTCTCTCATACGTTGCCCAGGGCAGAAGGCCAGGAGTCTTTCCCATTCTCCCCCTAAGCTTCTTCGGACACCATCCTTTTCTCTCATTTCCCATCACCTTGGCCCTATCATGTCTCTCAGGGAAAATTGACATAGTTTCCTTACCGGTCAATTACACTTAGACTCTCCAATACCAGGTCCTTGGAGAAGAGGCTCTTCCAGTAACTGAGGATCCAGGCATCCTATAACATGATGGGAACCATAGTAACTACCAGTTATTAGTATTTACTCAGTGCCAGGCCCTTTGCTTAGTCTGCTGCATATATTACCTCATTTAATAATCACAAAACTCTGTGGGGAAGAGCTTTCAATATCTTTTTATTTTTTTATGAAGACTTCTTTTTTCTTCTCCCCAAAGCCCCAGTGCATGGTTGTATATCCTAGTTGTAAGTCCCTCTAGTTCTTTTATGTGAGCCACTGCCACAGCATGGCAACTGACAGATGGGTGGTGTGGTTCTGGGACTGGTAAGTGAACCCAGGCTGCCAAAGTGATGAGAGCACTGAACCTTAACCACCAGACATTCAGGGCTGGCTCTCATTGTCTTGATTTACAGGTAAGAGACCTAAGCCTTGGAGTGGTTGAGTAAATTGCCTAATATCAACAAGTTGGTATTTTGTAGCAGCAAGATTCAACCTGGTCAGGTGTCCAATGCACTTGACCACTCTCCTATTTTGCCTCACTTAGCCCTTGGATTACATCAGCCTGGTCTGGAAGCCCAGCGGTGAAATATACTGATACTATGACCAGGGCAAGTAATTTCAGCTTCTGAGCCTCAGCTTCTTCACTTATGAAATGGGCATCATAATATTTATTTTGGGGATTATTTGTTAGAACTAAATGGGCTAATAGTTATAACCCATAACACTGGGCCACGCACATAGCCTAGCTAACAACAAAAAAAGATGGAAAATACTTTGCCTCTCTCCTAAAAGGGAGATTTGACTCCAGCTTCTCAGGTAGGGAAAAGATCATTTGTTGAATATCAATAGGTAGTTCACATTGTCATGTACATGCAGAAAGGTGCTGGGGTGAATGCCTTATTCATCAAAGGAAATCGGGATGCAAAACCACATTTCTTGACTCTTTGCTCTTCTCCCCACAAACTGTAGAGATTCTACAGTGAAAAGAAAAATCACCAACGAAAGCAGTCCATGAAAAATCTCTCTATCATCTCTCCGATCACCCCATTTATCCTAATGCCTTTGCTCAAATTTTCCTGCCCACTGCATACAATGCAAAGTAACCAGCCTCTTTGTTCTAACACCGCATCTAGATGTTGGGGTTTCTCATGGGCAATTTGAAGATGGCAAATGATGATGGAATGTTCAATCACACACTGAACTGCCCTCCTGGAGTGGAATACACCACACAGTGCTTAACTCTTTCCCTGCTGGTGTTTACTGGGGAACATTATTACCTCAGGTGTAGAATAAGCAACAGAAGGCAGGCTGCAAAGACTAAGGTTTCCTGCTGCCTCAGGGAGCAGTGCGATCAGTTTACCTTTTGATGGGTTGTTTTGTGCATCAATTAACAGGGTTATCATAAACACCTTCAACCTAGAGCAGTCAGCCAGCTGTTGTAGTGGAAAGAAGAGTGAGCACAATATCGGCCTCTGGCTCACCTGGACTAGGTCCAGCTGTCCCTTCAGAGACCTGGAAATGAGTGTTGGGGGAAAATGGGTGGGAGACTCAGATATGTGCCCTTTTGCCTTGCAGAATTTCTCACAAAGAAGTATAATTGCAGCCTCCTTGAATGCCACCAGCAGCCAAGAGGCCCTAAGCATCTTAATTCTGAACTTCCTGGCCTTGCTTCTGTTCCCCCAAATCTCCCATCTGTTCATTTTGAGACCCTCAATCTGTTACTCCTCCCCAAAGGATGACACTCAGTGGTCCCCCTGAAGCTGAGCGGACCATTTTAGCAGAGACTCTGTATGCATACATTCACTTCTGGTTCATTCATTTGTCCATTAATTCATTTATTTACAGTGAGAGTGTTGTTCTTGAGGGGAAAGGGGCATCACTGGGAAAAAACCCTTCATTAGTGCCCTTAATGTTGAAACCACCTATGAATAGTCAGACAACAACAAAAAGGCCAGCATTTTTTAATCATCTCAGGACCTCTTAAGAATAGCTCGTCAGGGTCAGCTGATGGAGACAACCTCTTTCCAAAGAGATTTGTGAGCCCAAGGAAAAATGAGGAACCAGGACCCCAATATGTGATGAGCACTGTCCTTGGTGCTGAAGATGTGATGAGGAATCCATGAATGTTCCTGTCCTCAAGTAGTTCACAGCCCAACCCTTGCTGCTTTATGAATAATGTGTGCACAGAGATGTCTACAGGGAGGTGGAATAGACTAGATCCCTGAAGACACTAGACAAACATCAATCCACTCTGCCTTCCCATATCAAATCGACTTTTGACCATGGGAAAGGAAGCAAATAAGGGCTCAGAATTTGAGGAGTGGTGGGAACCAGCAAAGACACAGCATGGAGGGATTGACCAGGGGCTGAGTATGGATGCATCTACTCAGAGCAGTAGGTTATTTCCACCAACATGAAAATGACAAAGTAAGGATGGGAGCCACCCTAAGTGATGAAATCTTGGAAAATTGGGCTGAACGAGGAGGACATGGACATGGAACACAGGGAGACTTCTTGAGACAGGAAAAAAGAAGCCAGTCAAGGACTTAATAGAGGAAAATAAGGCCTCAGATAGGAATGCATTCTCTGTCACTCAGTAAGTACTACCTCTTCCTCATCTACATTTGAATAAAGCAGAGAAGAAAGAATGAGCTGGCCCATTGTTTTATTTGGAGCTAATTGGCTTTGAAAGCTGAAGCAGTAGAGTGAAGGGAATGATACCCTATTCATGGTGGCCAACGATGCGTGGTTATCTCAGGCTCTATCAGGCCATTCCACCATGCAGGGGGCTCCAGTGCAGGGTCTGGAGCTTGCATGGAGGGGCAAGTTGCAAGAAATGTGGTAGTGCCATAACTTCAGACTTTTGGGAACAACATTCCAGGCAGAAGTCTGGTTCTGATATAGAAGGTCAAGATACCTAGTGTCTCAGCTACGAGGCTAAGATTTGGGATAGGTATAAATAGGAACAGACTGCTAATGAGGGACACTGAGACAGAAGACCAGAGATGATTCCAGCTCTGAGGAGCAAAGGGAAGGACAAGAGAGGATTTGATGCTCAGAGTTTTCCCACAGTCTTGAAGAGCAGGGACCCAGTGCAATAAGACACCTGATAATGTGGCAGTGACAATGGATCTAGTCAGGATTATCTCAAGGAAAGGGCATAATTGAGGCTTCAAGTCAAAATCACTAGTGGTAGCAACTGGGGGAATCCCACAAGGGCATGATGGGAGGAAAGCTTGAATAAGAGACTGCAATCATAATTTCCTGGTGTCCCTACATTGGAATAAATGGAAGTCTTGAAGTAGGCAGCAGAGATGACTATGGGAGAAAGGACAGAGGCTTTGAAATCAGTCAGACCTGGATTTCATTTCCACCTCTCATGATGATGATGGTGCTGGGAGTGGTGGTGGTGATGATGTCCTTATCATTGGTTACCACGAGGATTAAGTGAGATTACAAATAACAAATCCTTTGAGCATGGTAAGCCATCAATACATGTCAGCTGTTACTACTAAGAAGACCTGGAATCTTCCCTGTATCAACCATATCCCTACCCCTTCACATGGCGGCTGTTGTCCAACACTTCAATTCCAAGTCCCAGCTTCTTCCAAAATAACCGTTACCACTGCAACGACAGTAATAAAAATAATAGCTAACACTTACAGAGTGCTCATTATATGTCAATCATTCTAAGTGCTTTTTAAAAATATTATCTCATTAAACTCTCAGAAACAGTCCTATGAGGCAGGTACTAGTATTATCTCTATTTTACAGGTTTGGAAATCCAAGGAACAGAAAGGTTCAGTGACTTGTCCGAAGTCACAAATCCAGCTCCTCACAATTTCTGAGGTTTCTTCTGGGAAAGTTTTGTCCTCCAGTCTGTCACTGTTTAGGGCCCCAAACAGCCCATCTGTGAGACCCAGCAAGCTGCAGGATCGAGCTTGATGGCTCTGCTTTCAGAATGGGGTGGGGAGCATTGGGAACACTGCATAAATCTCAACCTTATAACCCAGGAGCCACTATTCCAAAGTCATAACTCCACATCTATCAGGCGGAGGCCTGGGAGTGTTATTAGAGAAAGCACTGGGGATAATTCCTTCCAGTAAAGGGCTCTTTGCTCTGTGATTCATTAAGACTCCCCTCTCAGAGCTGCCTCTTGCTGAGGTGCCAGCGGCTCATTTTCACAGCCAGTGTGAGAACATTTCTTTGTCCTCCAACAATAGGGGTTCCAGTGAAGACTTTTGATTTCCATTTTCCCCTCTAAGAAGAAGGCTCAGAAGCAAAATTCTCATTAAATATTTATTGCCTACTCTCCACCCATTTCTCAGCATGTTATGCCCCCAACAAACCTCCTTAATCACAGGGCAATCAAACCCTTAAAGGCTGGAAGTGCTGACTGAGAAGGAGGGGTACTAGAAATACAGAGGAGAAGGGTGGAAGATAAGCTTTCCTCTGGAGTGGGAGAAAAGCAACACGCTGGCCGAGTGACCATGAATGCAGCTTGGAATTGAGCAGGTGGCAAATTTGGGGGAATGGAACAAACTCACCCTCCAATAGCCGAAGCTCACCAATGAGCTACGGTAATGAGTGCGCCATCTCTCCCTGCCCTCTCAAATGGTTCCCCTCGAGTTGATTGCAGATCTTATTCTCTGGTTCTGCTTGATCACATCTTTCATGGGGTTATCCAAGTTACAGTTCTTGACGTAGTCCTACAAGCATCTGTCCCATCCTGGGTGCTGGAACTTAATGACCCATTCATACCTGCTACACTGTGACTATTACAGAAACATCACCAGCTCAAAGGAATGTTCTGAAGACTGTTCCCTCCTGTTATGGAATGGGTATGCCCTCTCTCTCCACTTCGGACCTCCTAGCTCTGGACAGGAAATGGAAATGGAAACTCAGAGAGGCTAATGTTCTTATCTATCAAAACATCCAGTCAACATAAGCCTGGAGATGTACTCAAGCCTTCTGTTGCCCAGCAAATACTTTAAAAAATCATTCTGTTTTGTGTTTCTCTCCCACATCCTGTGTTTTGGTCTCTTATCAACACTTTTGGAAAGAGTGTCTAGAAAGAGTTGTTTATAGTTGTGAAAGCCATCATCCTTGCAACTGCCCTGGTCAGATGGGGATGGAGGAGGCTCAGAGGAAAGAAGAGGCCTAGACACCCATCCATCAGTTGTCCTGGAACACAGGGCCACTAGAGCCCCAGTGATTTGGAAATTAGTTCCCTGGAAGGGCATCTAGGCAAAGCTACTTCGATGTTAAGTAAATCAAATTTGCACATCAAATTATCACCTGCGACATCTCTCATTCTGTGTATGTGTTTTTAACTAGTCTCAACCATAACTAGGCAAATGAAGAGTGCATAGCTATAGCTATATTTGGGACATACCACTAACAGTTGAAATCCTGGAATTTAAAGCAGCAGCAAGAATGGAGAATTTTAGTCAAGAACAGCAATAGAAAATATCCCCAAAGGGCCCCTTTAGTGTCGGTAGCACTGGCTGGGAGGCCCTACTATATTCCAGTCTGATGAATCACAACAGACTAGTTGTGCAGGCTGCAAAAATCTGCCCCAAAGGTTTGGGTAATGAGAATATTGGTAGTCTGTTGGGGCTATCCCATTCCAGATGGTGCTCACACAGGCTTAGGAATAAAGGATGGAACGATGGTTATAATCCTTAATGGCTAAATCTTATTTCAAAGGATTGTAATAAGAGGTGATAATGTTCTTAAACCATAAGCAAAGAGGCAGTGACAGTTAACTGTATAACTGCAACCTCAGAACCCAATGGAGATTCTCTCTCTACCAAATTAACACAGGAGGAAGGAAGAAATAGTAGCCAGTTCCCTGGAAAGACTGTGAGACAGAAAGACAAAATCACCCAAGTTCTACCATGGACTTACCGTGTGCCCTTGAGGAACTCACTTCTTATTTTGGAACCCCAGTTTCTACCTCTGAATAATGAGGCTTTATTAGTTGCATTTTCTTAGCCCTTCCAACTGAAAATTCTATCAGTTTGTAAGAATGTAGGCTACCCCTTGTTGATAAGTATAGTAAAATTCTCTGTCCTTGCAACATCTTCCAATAAGTCATTATGAATTATGTAACTAGTGAAGTTTTCCAGATTATACTGAAAATTAAAGTTCCCATAGTCAGCACTAAGTCATGGCACCAGAAACCGGGAAGCTCCTGTGCCTTGAGTCACGTGCTGGAGGTGTTCCAGAAGAGCCCCATTGAATGGTATCCTTGAGACAGACCTGGGGATCCCCAGGTGCTGAATCCATTCATAACCAAGCCAACTGCCTAAAAATCCCTGGTTCTTGCTAAAGACATCAGAAAACTATAGGATTTCCCTTTAAAAATCTTCCTCCAACTCAAGATGAGCCCGTAAAGGTAGATACTCTGAATTGAGTCCTGAGCACTTGGAAGAATTTCTAATCTTTTTTTTCAAAGAAAACTTTCTGATTTTAAAAAGAACATGGAAAAAAAATGCAAAATACTGCATTTCCAATCATTTTAATGTGTATGGTACATTTTCTGGATGCACCATCTTTAACAGTGACCACTCTGCATTGTAGATAATGCAGAAATAAATCCAAAATACTTCTGGTACAACTCTTGATCTTTCCTTAAAATGCAAGAGGAACCAGGCATTTGACAAGAGCATTTTACTGGAGAGAAGGAGACTGCATCCTGGTTTTGTCTGTGGGTCGACCTTGGTGAAGTCAATGATCCTTTCTGGGCCCGCATATCCCTAGGTATAAAATGAGGAAGTTGAAATTCAGTGTGTCTTAACTTTATTTCTTTTGTGTATCTTAGATTAGTTAGGGCTTTTTGGATGGTGAGCAACAAACCCCAACCCACTAAAGGAAACATAAAATGATTGGCTCAACACACTGAAGGGCCCACGGGTAGATCTACATTCAGGCGTGGCTGGTCCAGGGGACAAAGATGATGTCACCAGAGCCCAGCTTCTCCGACCATCTGTAAGCCCTTCCTTAAGGTGTGTAGGTTTCTGTTCTAAATGCCATAGGAGGGCCAGGTGAGCATATGCAGTCCAGAGCTTCCATCTAGGAAAAGGGGTTTCTCTCTCTTAACAGTTGAACAAGCACTCCGTGCATGAAGCTCATTTTCCTGAATCGGGTCCATGGCCAGCCTGACCTAATCACTGGGCCTAGGAAAATTGAAAACACCAGTAGCCATGTGCCAATCACTGTCTTCTCAGGAGGTGCAGTCAACTCCCTTCAACCCAAGGGGCTGAGTATAGGGAATGGTTATTTCCCAAAGACAATTATGAATACTCTTTTACTAGAAGAATGTTGAATCACAGGCAGCAAAAACCACAAAAGTTTAACCACAGATATTCCCAATAATCTGATGAAATTTTGAACATTTTCCTAGGAAATAAGAAAATATACAAACACAAAACCAAAACCAAAACAAAGGTTATGCAAAGAATCAAAGGAGTCGAAGACTCCATGACGCTTGTTCATAGATCCCGTTACTATTATAAAACACCTCCTTTAGGAATTGTTCTAAAATGATACTTATTTGGTGAGAACTCACCCAACTGGAAAACACAAATTCTGGTGCTCTGTTTGGGGCAAGACAAGTGAGGAACCCTTCATATAATCCCGTTTAACTGTGGTGCCCTTCCTTCTAGGTTTTCACATGTTCCATAGGCATGTCATATTCTGGCAGGCGTAGAAATAGCTACAGCCTTTTTGAAAGGCAGTTTTGCAATATGTTTCAGGAGCATTAAACTGCCACTGCCTTTTGACCCAGAAATTCCACTTCTGGGAATCTAGCCTGAGGAAATCACCAGGAATACAAAACAGCTTTATGCACAAATATGTTAATTGTCTCATTTGTATAAAAAAGCGAAAGTGCAAATGCTCATCCATGGCCAGTGGTTAGTTAAGTTGTGCAACACACATTTGCTGGTCATACAATTCTGTTTAAAGAGTTTGACACAACACAGGAAATATTAACATTCCAATGTTGAAAGATAAACTTAAGATATGAGGTTAAATAAACAATATAATATTGTATATGTACAGTATTGTGCAATATAGTGATTTGTAAAGATGTATAAAGATATTTATAAAAAAGAATGGAATTAAGCTGTTCTTCAGCTAAGGTACTTAGTTCCTGCTTCTTTTTCATCTCTCTCTTCTCATGCTTTTGTGAGCATAATTTACTTTATAATGAGAAAATATTTTCTTGAAATTAACAAATAAATGATAAATGAATGCATAAATTAATATATACATAAAGGTTTATGAATTCAGGAGGTGGCAAGCATGAGGGGGGCGTGTAAAATATTATTGGGTATTGTATCAATGTTGAATGTCATTGTTCTTAGGAAATACACTTGAAATATTTAGGAGTAAAAAAGCAAGTTGTCTCCAAATGACTCTGAAAATATTTAGGGAAAATATATATATATTACATTTTGGAGAGAAAGGGGGAGAGAGTGCGTACAAATGGGAAGTAAAGAAAACTCTTCATTGATTTGTTCTTCGTTGAGTGAAGACAAAGATGTGTCAACTTTGGAACTTCCGCAACACTAACTGTGTGTAAAATAAATGAATTAAATACCCCCTTCTGATACTAGCTAAGGACTGGGTTGAGGCAGCCATTGTAGAATCGAATGAAATTGGGGTTTTGTAATTTTTATCTCAGATGGAAGAGCTTTTGTCTGTTGAAGGTCCAAGTTTCAGAATGGCTCTTTTGGAGACGCTGCCTTTACAGATATTCCTCTAGCTTTAGAGAAGCCAGAATATGAGAGCTAAAAGGGGACTTGGAATACATGAGTCCAGCAAGTTGCATCCATCCACTGTGGGTTCATCATACATACTTTTCTATATAAAACACTTTTAACTTAGCAAATTAGAGAGTATTCGGGATGATCTTTATGTACCCAGAAACCTAAATATCATTATTGACATTTCCCTCTAGGTGACCAACCATCCCAGTTTCCTGGGACTGAGTGGTTTCCCAGGATTTCCCAAAAGCTGCTAAAACGAGGAATGTTATTTGGTCACCCTACCTGTCAATCCATCATCTTGTGCTTCCAATCTTATGCTGCATCTCTCCACTGCCCATCACCATCTTAGTCCCTCAACTCTCTTTTGCTCTACTTAAGAGACCAGTCTCCCCACACCCTGTAATCTGTGCTCACAACTTCACCACGGTGCTGGTTTTGGCAAGCATGTCTGATCATTTAAAACCTCTGCTTCAAACCCCTGAAAGTCTTCCCAGTACTTGCGGGAGAAACATGCATGCCTATTACATGGCTCAAGAGGCCCCACATGGCCATGCCCCTGTCTGCCTGAGGCCTCCTCTCTACCATACTCTCCCCAAGCATTCCCTATAGCCAAGCTGGCCTCCTTTTGTCTTTCTTATGTGCCCTGTGATGGTCAATTTTATGTGTCAACTTGGCAAGGCCATGATTCTCAGATACTTGGTCAATACCAGTTTTGATGTTACTGTGAAGGTATTTTTTTTCAATGAGATTAACATTTAAATCAGTAGATCTTTGAGGAAAGCACCCTCTCTAATGTGGGTGGGCTTCATCCAATCAGTTGAAGGCTTTAAGAGAAAAAACTGAGATTCCCTGAGGAAGAGAGAATTCTGCCTCTAGACTACCTCTGAACTCATCAGTTCTCTGGGTCTCCAGCCTACTAGCCTGCCCTACAGAGTCTGGGCTTGCCAGCCCCCACAATCTCATGAGCCAATTTCTTAAAAATCAGGAATAAAAAAAGTCTCTTTTTTTCACATGTCCTATTGGTTCTGTTTCTCTGGAGAACCCTGACTAATACATGCCAATACTCCAGGAAGAGGTTTTACCATTTGTTACTTATTCCTGAGTTCTCTGACTAGCTCAAATCTCCATACTGCACTCTGTTAAAATATTTTTATCTCCCAGATATACCAATAGTACAGCCATTTATATGATTATTGACAACTACCTGTCTCCTCCATTAGAAGATGTTTTTGGCTTACCACGGTAGATGCTCATTAAATATTTACCTTCTGAGTGAATGACACCTGAATGAGTTATGATGTGTGTCTTGGGGAAATAAACACTGATCTATTCCACCCCTTTTCTTTTATAGATGGGGAAACTGAGGTCCATAAACTCAAGAGTATGATGAGACTATCTCACATGGTTTTTCAATTATATCCAATTATTACTTTTGTGTTGTAAATTATTTTGAAAAATACACAGTGCCTTAGATAATCAGTAGTTGTCAATCCTAACTGCTAAGCAGTGTGGAAAATATAATTATCCAAACTCATCCAGAATCACTGTCTTATCTCCATTCTTTCTTTCAGTAAAAAAAAAAAAATTAGAGTGTGGTCTACAAAGGAAGACTGATTAGTTATTTTTTTCCCTAGGCTAAATCCTTGGAATACATATGAGCTTAAAAATCTATGTGATTGTCCTTTTGTTTGTGTTTGAAAAATGAATTCAGAAATCTACTGCCCACTTACCCATGATGTATACCCACTCATTCAGACAGGCATTAAAGCAAATAATTACAGGATGCCTACTATGTGGCAGGCACTTTCCCAGGCACTGACTGGGAAAGGGCAGAAATGAATTAGGCAGTTACCACCTTCAGGTTGCTTGAAGTGGTAGTATGTGTCCAAGACAACACAGAGTAGCACATTCCAATTAGGATTCATTCCAAGTTGTGTAGAGAAGAGGGAATTCACTTCCTGTGGGATGGTTTGGAAAGCCATATGCAGGAGGAGGTTTTGGAATGAGATTTTGAAAGATGAGTGGGGTTTTGAAATGCAGATATGAGAGAGGCTCTCTCATATTGAAATGCTCAGAAAAAAAACAGCAAAAAGAAAAGCCTAGAGACTAGAAAAAACAACAATGACAATAAAAATCCCAGATTTCATCAGATTTTGTTTTATGGTCTGGCGTATAGATGAAGCCTTTCCTTTACTTATTCATTCATTTATCTATCATTCATGTATTTATTCATTCAACAAAGATCTATTGAGTGCTCCCTCTGTATCAGTCACTGAGCTAGGTCCTAATTAACAGATAGAGGAAATCATAAGTTTTATGGTCCCTGCTTGTGGAAATTTCCAGCCTAATGGGCAATATGAACATTTAATATTTTACCTCCTGGTTGTACAACTACAGGCTGAGGCGAAGACTGTGTAGTAAGGAGACAAGCCCTTTGAGGACAGATGACAAAGGAACTTGACTTGGTGGCTCCCATAGAGGAAGAGACCCAGAGATGAGAGCTAGTGGGGTAAGGAATTAATTAAATGGGGAAAGATGTGTAGAAATGGGGAATGATGATCCAATCAGAAGGAAAAGGGTGCGCAAAGGCCCTGTGGAGAGAGACAGGTGGTCAAACAAGGGCCACTGCCTACTTGATTTATCTTTGGAATTTTTTCTAGACCCATCTGTGGCTTTAGTGCTGCCAAAACTGAGAGTTTTGTCCACGTATCAATGGGTTCCCCACCTGGTTGCAGATTAGAATCACGGTACAGGGTGTGCGTGTACTTTTTAAAGCTACCATCTTGTGACTCCTCTCCCGATGATTCTGGTTTAATTGGTCTGAAGTGTGGCCTGGGTATTGGTATTTTTTTAAATCTCCTTGGGGGCTTCCAGTGTGTAGCTGAGTTTGAGACCAAGCTACTAGGTGATCAGTTCACCCAGTTCTTGAATAGTTTAGTGGCTCAGAGTTGGGCGAGGGAGCTCTTGTAAATGTAGAGGCTGCCAACAAATCAGTCCTGTTGAAGCTCACCAGTTGGATCCTGTTTTGTACTTCCTGACTCTGTGCTCACCAGGAGGACTTGGTTATTATTCTGAAGTTAAACCTCTAGAAGTTGGCAGTCAACAAATAAGCAATCATGATAGGATTCACTTCTCTGACCTCCCCAGGAAGAGCAAGTCGCTTCCTTTTATGTTTCCCACAGTGCTTTGGGGTACTTCTCTTGGCATTTCTGCCTTTTAATTGCTCGCTCTTTCTCTCTCTCTCTCCCAGCTATAGAGGATGGTGGGCCCTTTAGCAATTAGAGACCTTCTTGATCTCCCTAATGTCTTTCTAGAGCCCAGCACCAATTTCTGCACTTAGTAGATGTTCAATGGAAAGGCAGACATTTTGCTGAAATCTGGGAAATGCTATTCTTCAACACCTAGAGCACATATTCAAAGTGAGCCCTGGTAGACTGTGAGGTACAGAGTTAGACAAGAGGAGACCTGGGTCCATAGTCTGACTCTACTGCTTACTAGCCGGGAGACTTTATTACTACCTATGTGCTTGGAGCCTCAATCGCCTTATCTGTTAAATGGGAACAATAAAACTTAACTTTAGGAGAAATTGCAGGATTTAAAGAAGCAAAGTATGTAAAACACTCTGTATAGGCTTGACAGTTAGTAGGTTCATAGCGAATGAGTAGGAAGAACTGATAATATAAATAAACAGTCATTACTAAAGCCAGGAGGTGTCACACTGGTCTAAGTTGTCAATTCTAATCCCAAATTCTAGTCTGAATCTTCCTCCAGGAAAATGTAGACTCTCCAACTCCGGGTTCAGTGACCCTCCTTCATACACTCTGTACTTCTGTTGACTCATCTGTCTCTCCTCCTACCCAGACTGGAAACACTGGAGCCCAGAGACGTTGTCTACTTGTTTCCCAGTGGAACCCCAGCTCCAGCATAGGGCCTGGCCCATCATAAATGCTCAACAATATGCTTGCTTCATCTCTAAAATTGTGGCAATACCACCTCCCTGGTTGATGGAAAAGGGCTAGGCCTGATGCCCACTTGACAGTCTTCATCCCTGAGATGGATGGTTACTGGAGAGTCGCTTGACCTCCCTGAACCTCAATTTCCCATGTGTTCAATGTGGGCCATCTCTGTGGACCCTCCCTCCAGCCTCTGAATGGTGGTAATTCAGGAACTATTCTTCCTATATACCTGGCACCGTGGATCAGGCCCACGTAAGAGATATAAAAGATGAATTCTTTCTGGCCCCATCTACTAGCCAGGGTTTCTTTATGAAATTAATTTGAACTCATCATTTTATTCATTCTTACATTCATATATTCGTTCATGAAGTATTTATTGAAAATCTGCAATGTAATGTTTATTTTACTACCTCTTGTAAATACAAGGAGGAATCCAGCATAATCCTTGCTATCCAAAAGGCAGCAGTCTACTGAGGAAGACAAAAACATGAACTCACAATTTTCCTATAATATGGGAGTGTTCTGATTTAGATTTTCCCAAGGTATAATGACTGCCCTCGATAGAGGAACCAAACTACTCTCATCTGAATGAGGGGGATGTTATGCATCATGGAATAGGGAGGTCTTCCTGGATAAGGTGCCATATTGAATCAATCTTGGAGAATGAATAGACATTCTCAAATTTAAAAAAGGAAGGAGAAAGAAAGTGGCAGAAGAAAGCAGATCCAAAAGCACAGTGCTAAGAGATAGCATGGAGTATTCCAGCACCTCTAAATACAGTTCTTTGTGGCTGACAAATAGATGAAGGAGTTGGAGAAGCAAGAGCCAAAATGAAAGAGTTAGCCAGGGACCAAATCCGAAAGGACCCTGGTTTTTCCTAACCATGAGTGGCTGGTTTTACGAAGACCAAGCCTCAGACAGGAATCAGGAGCCCGTTGGAAAGGGAAACACAATTTGCACCCTGGGATCTGTGCCTGCTCTCCCACACTGTGTGAGTTCCAGGCCAATTCTGGTCTGTGTCCACAGTCTGATTTGGGTGTAGCCTTCTTTGTAACAGATTTTCCCAGCTCCTTATCACAGCTCCTGCTATTGTTATGGCAACGGCTGTGGATGTCTCCAGTGGGGTGGGTCATGCCCCTAGATTAGTTATCTCTGCTCCATTTCTCAGTGTTGTTTCAGTTGGCTGGAGGGTGCTGTCCTCACAGGAAGAAGAGGATGGGAATGCTACTGAGTATCAGCTAACTTTCTTCTCCCCTCACTAAGACTCCATAAACAAACATTAGCTTGCTTTAAGCTGGCATCTAAGACTTGTGTCTGAATCCTCATGATCCTGGATGGCCAGGATAAATCAACAGGCAGTCCATCAGAGCTAACCAGGTGGTCATGAGGTATAATGCCTGATTACGGGCTTTGAGAGTCAGACAGACCTCAGTTCTTACCCTGCCTCTGCCACTTCCTAGCTCTGTGTTTTTACGAAGTAGTTATTTCTTTGGTCGTTAGTTTCCTCATATGTAAAATAAGGATGTAACAACACCTGTCTTCTGAGCTGATTTGGCAGATTCGACAGGGCAATCATTTGAAGCACCTTGAGACTTGTCTGACACATGGCGAGCACTATTCATCATCATCATCATCTAAAAAAGAACATATTAAATCAAGTTGACATTACATAAGTCTGACAGATACAAGCACCTGATTCCAGCTGTGGCTCTCAAAAAATCATAGTAGATTTTAGACAAATCACTGGACCTCCTCGACCTCAGTTTCCCACCATGACAGATGAGGGGAGTAGATTCAATGATCTATCTATGAACATTTTCAGTTCTGATAACCTATAGTTTCTTGAATAAGACCGATGCCCACATATACACCACTGTTTGTCTGGATAACCACCCAATGACTGTCCTGTGTAAAAACACGGTAGCAATGAACTTTGTTGAATACCTAGAGGGTTTCAGATTGGATAACAAATGCTTTTTCTTAACTTAAATTTTTGGAAAGCTTTCCCACTAGCAACTTTTCTCTCAGTCCAGCAGAGTGAGCGTTCGTGGGTTTTCAGCTATCAGAGCCCTGAATGCATAGCACCACCAATATCCCTATGACCTCTTAAGTGAGGGAGAGGGCTTAATTTTTTCCTCTGTCTTTCAGCCTCTATCACATGGCATGACCGATAATGAGTTATGTACATAAATGTATTATTTAAATAAAAGGATGAGTGAAAGAGTCAATGAATCAATGAACACACACCTCTAATTGCTCCTAAGATTTACATGGACTCAAATAAAATGACGGTAAAATTTTTCAGGGCACCATAGGACCTCAGAGACAAAAGAGTTTAAAGTCTGTTCCTGTTGTGATGCTGAAAAATCTTTCTACAGTATTCTAACAATGCGTGTCTTTGTCAAAGGATGGGGAATTCAGTGCCTCCCGAGGCATTGCCTTTTACTTTTGGGAAACTATGACTGTGAGAGTCCTTCCTTCTATTATTGAGCCTGAGTCTATCTTCTGTTGCAGTTAAAAGAGGCAACAGGTATGTAGACCTATCATCTGGGGAGGTTAACTGGCCATACAGACAAAGTCACTGAGCGTGTGTCTTTGTTTAGGGGAAAGATGTCATATGATGGGGTCAACAAGGTCCAAGGAACTATGTTTGGACTTGTGATGGCATTCAGAGCTGACCAGACCAAGGAAAGTAATTCATGCCAACCAAGTTTACAGGCTATCAATGTAAACTTGATCACAATTTATTTTAACTGTAGAACCTTCTTTTCACATCACCAAGATACACCTATCTGCTATTCCAGGCATGTGCAAAGTCAACTTGGACTTCAGAGGGTAGCTTAGTGGGATGATTTTTGAGGCCTGTTTCTCCTAGGCTTTTGAAAGAGGTGGAGGAAATAACCCTCCACCACATCAGAGGTTACCTCTCAGAGGATAGAATAATGTGGGTCCTCCAGGTCAGTTTCACGTCCACAGAGGAGACTTACTATATAAATTGCCTTTAGCTTCACTTCTCTCCTCTTGGTGCAAGCCATGTTCTGTCTTTTGCAAGATATGGGAGTTTGGTTCATTCAGTGCAACATGGAATAAACCAGGTCAACATTTTCTGCCCTTTCTTATTGTCAATGATTGAGTTAGGCATCTGTTTCTGGTGATGGATCATCCTGTAGCTTGTGTTAAGGTTTTAGATATGCCAATGTAGTTATATCATTCTCAGATACAGTCCCTGGTCATCTTGATAAATTCATACCTTCCTACATTCCCTTAGCCTTCCATTTCCTGACTTTTCCTTGGGTTGGGCATAATTACATATGCATGATATCATTCATTATTTGAGGATTTTATCAGGATAATTGTCAAAGACAGGGACAGGGACTGTAAGTTGGTTCACTCAATACTCCTTCCGGTCCCCTTCTCTTTATTGACTTCATCTATTGTACAGATATTTCCTAGCCTCCATTGGAGTTAGGGATGGCCATGTAACACAGTTCTGGCCAATGAGTTACAAGTGAAAATTCTTTAGCCTTCCTCCTTCCTCTCCCCTGAACTGTGTGGCTTGATATGGTACTATACCCACTAATAAATCAAGCCTGAACAACTGGGATCCATGTTGTGACCTGGGATGTTCCAGGCTCATTCCTCCTAACTTTGGGATTCTCCTGGCCTCTCAACTATAACTCAGCCTTTTGAAGTTCTGAGCTTCTGTCTCACCAGCTGCTGGAGTTGTCATCCTGTGTGACCTAACCCCACCCTCTGAGAAAGTAACTTGGCAGTTAGTTCTTTTGCTTGCTTACTGGTGGAAAAGGCAGATGTGAAAAATCACAGATCAGGAAATGTGATGACTTGCCAACTTGGCCAAAGCAAGTGGAAAGACTCAATAATTTCATTCCAGCAAGAATAGGTCTAACAAAGGGGAGAATGTCTTTTAATCCTAAAGTTATGAAACTTTTAAGGTAGCTTGAAAAGGCAGAGTGATTTAGACAGTAGTCTTTGGAGTCAGGTCAATTTAAATTCAAATCTTGACTCAGTACTTCCTAGCTGTGTTACTCTGGCCTGGTTACTTAATCTCTCTCAGCCTCAGTTTCCTCATACGTTAGATGGGAATCTTAGAAGAACCCAATTCATAAGGTTGAAAGGAATTTGATAAAGCACTTAACAAGGTGTCCTGTATCTAGTAAGTGCTTAATAAATGGAAGCTATTGTTATGATTACTGAGTTATTAATGATTAAGCTATTTTGATTAAGATATTAAGGTTTATTAAGCTTTAATTTTTTATTTAGTGGAAAGGTGAAATTTCATATCTAATACTTGATAAATAATGGTAGCAAGGCCCAACAAGGTTAGACTGGGAAGATTGGTTCATTCATCAATAAGTTATTGACACAAAGCCACAATGAGTAACTTTGTTGTCATTGTAAGCTTGTTGGCAAGAATATCAGGGACTTATTTCTCCTTCATCTCAGGTCCAGAACTCTGCACTGTCCCTTTGGCTAGAGGGAAAGCACATGGCTTGGGTAGAGGAGAAGGGTTTGTTCTAGAAATGCAGTGGCTAGGCCCCTCATTCCCAGAGCTGCCAAGGGTTTATGGCCACGTGAGTTCCTGGCTGCCCCACTGAGCTGCCATGGGGCTCTTTCTTTCCTGTTCTCATAGACAGGATTAAAGATGACTTGAGCCAGAAGGATCCTTGGAGATCATCTCATCACACTTCCCCTCGTTCCGGATGGGTAAACTGACACACCCAGAGAGGATACAGGAATAGAGGTTATGTATCTAGTTACTCAAATTATTATTTTCTACTTTTTGTTTCCTGATTATTTTTTCTGCTGCATACTAAATGCTCGCTGCTGATGTGACCAATATCTGCTATCACATGAGAAAATAGTTATGCCTAGATGGGAGATGATTAATCTTGAGTCCCAATATTCTGATGAAGGAACCAGATCAGCTTAGGGAATTGGGTGTCAGCGTCAAAAGTAACTTACACATATGCTGAGACCCTGGAATTCTCCGTATGACACCCAATACCAAAGAGGTAAGGAGTTGCCTCTGGATGAGGAGAAAATTTATGGCAACCATACATGCGATCTGTCCCCACTCGAAGAAGGCCAGAGACGTCAGCCAGACATTCTCACAGCATCCATCATAGGAATGTGTATCACAATAAGAACACAGGTTTGGAGTCAGAATAACCAGGGTTTGAATATCTCTTCCTGGCTCTGTGAATTTGGATATGTTATCTGACCTTCCTGTGCATTGCTTTTCTTATTTGAGAAATGAGTGTGTAGTTCCAGCCGCTTTCCAAGATAACTTGTTGCTCAGAGAATCTGATTCTAGTTTTCTTAGCTAGTGCTCCTTTAAAAAAAAAAATCAAAAGCCAGCCATGCCTAGTATGATTTCAAAGGGCAGCCGTGTTAATGGAACGGGAGGGATCCGGCCCCAATTTCCTACCCTCAGGGCCACAACCTCCTGGGTGGATCCTGGCTCTGTCTGGTGGGAAGAGGTGTGTCTGAGGCCTGGTTTCTATCCCGTGCTCCTGGAGAAAATTCAGCTCTTATTTTTGGCTTTCCTTGGACAAGTGTAGAGAAAGTGCAGAGGGTGGGGAAAAACCCAGGTTTGCATAATCACTGGTTTCTGAAGCAATGCATCCACACATTACTTTTTTAGTACCAATGTTTCTCTCAAATTGTCCACTGTGTGTTGTTTTCCTCCGTCTCTAGTTCATCCTGGGGTCTTCTTGTTTCTTCTCAACAATAGGACAAGTGATTTTATAATTTCTTTGTGGAGCATGAAAGGTTTACAGAGATCAGTACCAAACCTTACATTTTACAGATGAGGCAGCCAAGTTATAGAGGCCCGGCTTGTCTTAAAACTCGCAGTCCAGTTCACAGCAGAGGCAAGACCTGACCTCTGGGAGTCCTACCTAGCCCTGTTTCCTCCATGCCCAGGTAAAGAATCGTCTGTTCTAGATGTCACTATCATATGACACCAGGCTTCCTGGAAGCGACTTGGTGTGACAGGAAAAGAACAACCTGTGGATTTGTGACTAGGCCACAATGGGGTTGAAATTAGTTCTTTGCCCATTGTCTCCATCAGGGCGTTATTTAGGCTTAGAGTGAGAGTCAATAAGATCACGTGGGTCATATGCCCAACATTTATCCAGTGGAGGAGCCTACGAAGGTTTGAAAGGGAATCAGTCTACTAATTATTCTGGCTATAGTGGAGAATGCATCAAAGAAGACAAGGAGAGACGCACACAGAGAATCACGGCACTAACTCAGGTGAGAGACGATGCTCTGGACCAAAGCAGTTACCCTGGGTGTGGAGAGCAGGAGAGAGGCCTAGACGGGAACAGAGGGAGAAGGAATGTGGCGGGTGGTGAGTTCCTTTAGGGCAGATCTCACTGAACTTCCACAGATTTCCTTTTGTGCCTTGAATTAAAATCTTGACATAATGTTTGATCTTCATTCTAATGTATCCTGATAACCTTCTATCCCGTTGCTAAGCATATCAGTTCTACCTCCATAAAGTTAATAATACCTTATTGGGTATCTATTGTGTCAGGCACTGTGTGAGAATATGAAGTCAAATAAACCAAATTTCATGATGGATTAGATGTGAAGGATGAGGCAGGGTTTGGTAAAAAACTGATTCTTCAGATTCTGGCTTATAAATCAGGGTGTATGGGTGAGAGAACATTGGAGGAGAACACTGGGTCTGGTGCCTGGCCCTTGACTTTGGTTTTAGTCACATCAGATGTCCAAGGGAAGATTCCAGGTAGGTGGTACAGAGTCTGAGTAGAACCAGGTACTCTCAGCGTGACCTTGAATAGGCTGCTTCATCTTTCTGAAACTCAGTTTTTCCATCTGTAAATTATGTAAATAGTCATGCCTCTTAAGACTGTCATTGGACTTAAATGATCTCTCCATAAAAGCATTTAATGTAGTCACTAGAATCCTGTAAGTGTTCAATAATTGGTAGCTACTATATTAGTTTCTTCTGAGGCTTCTGTCCTCGGCTTGCAGATGGTCACCTTCTTGCTGTATCTTCGTAGGGTCTTTTCTGTGTGTGTGCACACATCTCTGGTGTTCCTTTTTGTGTCCAAATTTCCTCTTCTTATAAGGACATCAGTCACATTGGATTAGGGTGCACACTAAGGGGCTTGTTTTACCTTAATCGTCCCTTGAAAGGCCTGTCTCCAAACACAATCACATTCTCAGGTACTAGAGGTTAGGGTTTCACATAGGAATTTTGGAGGGACACACTTCAGCCCATAACAGCTGTTGTTTCACTATTTTAAATTTTACTAAGTCACAGGAATAAAAATTTGTGCTCATTTTTGTCTGTCTCCTAAACCTTTAATCACATCACAATATTTGTGCGTCTGTAACTTGAGAAGTTTTTGAAACATAATACCATGTGCTCAAGGTGATGTGGCATTGAAGTCAGACTCAGAAGGAATCACCAGACGAGGCCGGCCCCGTGGCATAGCATTTAAGTTTGTGCATTTCGCTTCTGCAGCCTGGGGTTCACAGGTTCAGATCACGGGCAAGGACCAATGCGCCACTTGTCAAGCCATGCTGTGGCAGCGTCCCATATAAAGTAGAGGAAGATGGGCCTGGATGTTAGCCCAGGGCCAGTCTTCCTCAGCAAAAAGAGGAGGATTGGCAGCGGATATTAACTCAGGGCTAATCTTTCTCACACACACACAAAAAAGGAATCACCAGTGAGAAAAAGTCAGCCATATGCCCTACATCATTTCTTCACCTGCTCCTCCATTTCTCCCTTCTTTGCA
Organism: Tapirus indicus; assembly: GCA_031878705.1. Lineage (NCBI taxonomy): Eukaryota > Metazoa > Chordata > Mammalia > Perissodactyla > Tapiridae > Tapirus > Tapirus indicus. The sequence continues at coordinate 20,547,354 of CM062927.1, read as the reverse complement.
TTAGCAGTAAGGCTAAATGATTTTGTCATCAGTAGAACTTGCTGTGCCCACCATCTAGTCTCTCTTCTTCTGGTAACAGAGATCCTTCTCCATTTGGAAAACTCTTCTCCCTCACTCTTCATCTGTGTGATTTCTGTGGGGCTAACATCACTGCAGGCTCCAGGAGTAGAGAGGTGATCCAGGCAGGGCCTAGAATGTAGAACATCTACCTAGATTCAATATTTTCCCAGGGTTTCTCCCTGAGTAACTCAAAACTTTGCTAAAATGATTTGAGAAGAAGCACTCTGTCTTCCACAGATACTAGGCACTTAAGGAATAGTTGGGCCATGTGCCATCTTGCTACTTTATAAATAGAGCCCAGCTGGAAATGGAGCTGACAAAGAGGATATCAGAACCAAGAGATGAGTAATAAACAGCATGATTTGAGTGGCTGCATCAAGCCATATCCGACACTATGTGAAACCCCTTGACTTCCTGGGAATGTGAATAAAGTCCCCTTTTTAACTGAAAATAGTTTGAGTTGTATGGCCGTCACTTGCTGGAGAAAGATACCTGACCAAAGAAATTGGGCTGCAATCTAGATTTGCTTAACCCAAAGGATCAAGTTTTTTCATGTAAACTGCAGGTGTAGAACAATTGCTTCTGCCTCCGGATGGGCATTATCTTAGGTTAGTTACTCCAGAAACAAACCAGGATATAAAGATCTGGTTACAGTCCAAGTTGTGTTTATCTTATCTAAAGGATCACAATCCTCCTCTATATGTTTTACAATGCCTGAAAAATTTTGCCCCATTATTTTGTGCGGTTTTATAGTTGTTTACACTGAGAAGGCAAGCTCAGTATCTGTTACACTATTATGGCCAGAGGAAGACTCTATCCATTTAAAAAAATGACTAAGTTTGCCAATTTTTCTGAAATATCTGAATACCATCTGTGAAAATCATAGTGAACATTGTGTGACTGTTGGCCAGAAGAGGCTTAAAGAAAGAACTTAAGAAGGAATTTGAGTTTGCAGATTGACGTGGCTGAAGTCCACAGAACATAAATATATTGAAAAAGGTAAGTAAGAAGTTTCTAGTTATGCCACACACTAACTCTGTGATCTTGGGTAAATCACTTCCCTCATCTAAATTTCATCTAAATATCAAATGGATATCGTAGGAGGCTTTCTACATACTAACACTGATCCTATACTATATTAATTCTAATGCTTTTAGTAACACTAGTAGCTTTCATTTATTGAGTACTCACAAGGATCTGGGCACATGCTTAACTTCACATACGTGATCTCTGTTAGTTCTCGTAAAATTCCTTTGAGGAATTATTATATCTTTTCTTATAGGTGGGGAAAATGAAGCATAGTTTTGCCTACATCACACAATTCATAGTTGATGGAGCTGGTATGTGAAACCAGGTCTGTTGGATTCCAAAGCCCAGGCTCTTTATTTCCATACACTTTCCTTTAATTATCACATGGACGTGTGGGGATCACCTCAGGCCATATAGAACAATGTACCCTTCCTGGTGTGAACGCATCTCCTTCCTGTCCTATTAACCCCTCTCTCCCTAGCTGTGCAGGGTTTAGCACGAGAAGAGGCCCCAAAACTAAAGTTGTGCACATCTCTCTTGCTAATGAATCAGACCTTCAAATGATGGCTTTTGGTCCATTATTACTTTCTCTAATAATGTCTAATTTATACATTTCTCACAGGTCCTGTAGGTTAATTTACCAGGGGGAAAAAAAGTGAGTAAAAACCTATTAGTTTTTTTTTTCTGCCTCAGAAATTACAGACTTGGATGTTTCTATGAGGCGACATTAATAATGCATTTATCATTTCAAGCCCTTAACCTCTTAAGTTCTTCAAACAGAATTAAAAGAATACTAAACTACTAAATAATTGCATTATGCGGCTGAATGGAGAGAGTGGACACCTCTAAAATGACACTAATCTATTTATTCTCCTCCTCACAGCCTCACCACTCAGAATGGGCTGGACTCTGTCCCTGCACATTGTTGCTGCCTCACGGCTTCTTCGGAACTTCTCCCCAATTAGGCACCAAAGCTCCTTCCCCCAGCCATCTCTAGACCACCAGCCAATTTCCCCACCACGAGCAGGAGGCCATACAAATGAAGTACAGGCATGGTTAATTGCACAGCTTCTCTTTGGAAACACATCCCTCTGGTTTTATTGTTTCATTTTTTTTCCCCCTTCTCTGGTAGTTGTTTGGGGTCATGAGGACAGATTCATAGGGCTTCTGCCTCAGTGTATATTATTTTGTCAATGACTTCATGGCCCAGCCTAGGCTGGCCTCGTTTCAGGGGCAGAAGAGGTCCTGTCCTACCCACTTTTCAGACCAATGCTGATCAAAGCTGAGAATGTCCTATGAGACTGGTAGCCACCTTCAAAGGGCGTCTGGAATCAGCCTTGCTACCCTAGAGCGTGTATCTGGGGCAACGTGGGAGGACCTCTCAGCACTCATCCGCTTAGACTCTTTCCCAAACAACTGACTTTTTCCCTTGGTCTTGGTGACAATTTCCGATCCTGGTTTTATCTCTTCCTGAATACAGGTTTGCTTGTTTGGGACTCCAATTCCTAAGCAGATACCAAGCCTTTGCAAGTGGGGGACCATCTCTTCCACCCATCTCTCATCCTAGCTAGCTGTAGACACTCTATTTCATTCATTCAAAAAAGAATAAGTGATTGAATGGATGAATACATGCATGAATGCCACCCTACCCAGATTCCCTACCCAGTGATGGCGGGTGTACCACTTTAACTTATGAATATAAGCACAACTTGTCTATTCTGCCACTGTTACTCTGGGTCTTATTCTAATGCCTCTGTCTTCATCCCAGGGCCCTGACTCATGCTTAAGCAGTTAAGTCTTTAAAAATTTCAGAATAGGGTAACTACAAGACAAACTCACCTCTCTTATTTTAATGGGGAAGGCCTCTTTGTTTTTATCCTAACAAAGTCTCTATCACTTTATTCTTCCTCATCAAAGTCTGTCTCCACACAGTTTGGGTGATAAGGATAAAGACATGAGTGAGGGATATAGATCATCCTATTTTGCCTCCTCGGATTATCCACCAAGGACTTTATGAAATTTGCTTTGAAAAGTATTCAAGATTCAAAATGCTTTCAGTATATTTTTTTCTCACCTTATTCTAAGATGGCTAAAGTGGGTATCTGGACATGGGGAGGGACACAGAGAGATTCTTAAGATTTTATGAAATGAATACCAATGGCCAACTCAAGTTAGACAATTCATCTATGGTCCCATAAGAATTGTGTAATTTTAGAACACCAGGATTTATCCCTTTTATGTGTGATTTCTTTCTCTTTTTCCCTCATAAGCAACTTCTGCCTTGGGGCACTAGTGGAATCCAGTATCATCTGTTCAAGTACTTCCTCCATGGTGGACTCAAATGCACACACACACAGACTTACACACACATGTACGGAACTTTCTCCTCTATTTCAGTCTCTGGAAGAGTTTTTTGTGACAGTGGAGTTGAGGTTTGTCCCACCCTTGCTAATCCTGATTCTTAAATAAGGGGATGAGAAGTTCTAAAATACATATTGTTCAGGCCCCAGAGATCTTACAATCTGAAAATGAACTTTGTTTTAGTTAAGTTTCACCTTGTCCTGGCACCATGTCATTCTGTTTAACCGAAGAATAGTGAAGGCAATATATTTCCTTAGGAATTGTCTAACAGTTCCCATCATGCTTGTGATGCTATTTGTTTGTTATTCCAATTGTTCCTTGCAAAAACTCTCAGAAGCACCTTCATTTGACACATATGGACAGTAAGACTTATGTAAATTTATTGACTAATTCAAAGATGCATGGCTAATAAATGACAAATTAGAAATATAGAATCCAGGATTATTATCTGACCCCAGAGCTGGCGTGTTTCACTGAACTTCCTTAGAAAACAGTGTTTTAGTCTTTACATATTGATATTTTTGTGGTCTACCGTAATTTTATGTCTTCATTGTGCTACATAAAGTAAATGTAGTAAAAATAGGGGGAAGGAAAAAAAGAACAGAGCAAGAAAGAGAGGAGCTTCCCATAGTCTCAACTTTCAAATGAAACCACATTATTATTTTTAGGATAAATTAGAGCTGCATGATCGGTGCTAAGTGAGACCACTTCCATTAGGAACCCAAGAGCAGTGATTACAGGTGATTGGAGAGCATTTTCATAGGCTGCTGTGTTTGGATTGCTCTTCTGTCTTAATCATAAAAGATCTGACCATTGAGTGGTGAAATTCTACTCCTAATATGAGCCGAGTGCCTCTCATATTGGCATATCTTGTGAAGCGAATTAGCCATCTAATAGCTAACGCGATGCCATGAAGAGAAGTCAAATGTAGCATTGATTTCCCAGGAGCCTTCAAAGTAGATCAAGTAACACTAAAATAAAATTGTCAAACTAGAAAATGGTTCTCCTCAGAATATTTTTTCTCCCCAATAAATAAATGGCTTAGTCCAGTTCAAGAACTTCACAGGCTCTGGAAGATACAGCTTTGTGTGGTTTCAACAAAGTGCTAGTTGCCATTTTTCATCCTTGTCTGTAATATAAGATCTGTCATTTGAAGACTAGAAACTGGTTTAAGTTTGAGCATTCTCCCCAATTTCTGGCTCTTGCCCTTTCTCTTTGAGAAAGACAGAAGTGACAGTGATAAAACTGGTTCCCAGCTTCTTGTAATTCCACTGTCTGGAGAATGTTTAAGCAACTTGTCCCAGAATTTGCAAGGTTCTTTTTGCTCAGGTGCTTGACTTACCATCTGGTTCAGGGATTCCCAATCATAAAGATACAGGAAGAAGACCAACTGTAATAATTATTAAGAATACCTGCTCCCCATGTCCTATGAGAGAACTTTTGCAAAACATATGTTAGCACAAAGAATACAGTGTTTGGTGTGGAATAAACTTGGGCTTAAATCCTAGCTATGTGTCTTTGGGCAAGCCACTTCTCCTTTTTGACTATCAGTGTCCTTGTCCATAAAACGGGGTCACAAGTTCTTAGTTTTGTTATTAAATATATTGATAAGATTTTAGAGCCAACATTTATTAAGTGTTCACTCCGTGTCAGGCAAAATGCTAAGCTCTCTATGATTATTATCTCATTTAATCTTCACAGAAACCTCTTTTACAGTATCTTTATCACTTTCTTTTGCTGTTGTTGTTGTTTTCTGCAGATGAGAAACTGAGACTCGGAGATGTTAAGTCCATTCCCTAAGGTTACTGTTCTGTGATGTGGCAGAGCCAGGATTCAAACTTCCATATTCTTGCTTGGGAATTCTTACTTTAAACTATTTTGTGATTAGTTCAATATCATTATTTTACAAATGGAGTGGGGGTTAGAGAATTTAGTGGAGAGGTGTAAGAGACTAGCTAGCTAGTAAGTGACAGAGTCATGAATTCTGGGAAGGCTAAGGCCAGAGAGGGGGTCTGACCCTTGGAGATCCCTAAAACTAAGTCCCTTCCCAGTCCCAAAATAATTGCACACCATAGTGACAGATAGGAGTCTGGTGTCATTAACTGGATGCTGAGCTTTTCAATTTGGGAAAGAAGGATCTGCAGCTCTGAGTTTCTTAAGATGGTTGGAACATCTGGTCTAAATGCATGTCGACATCACAAGGAACAAAACCTGAAACACAACAGAACACATTCCCTTTGCAAAACAAATGCTAGAGGGGGAACTCACGGAGTAATTCCGGCAAACTTCTCGACAATTCTCACAAGATTGTGCATGTTAATTGCTTGTAGCTGCAGATTAGTACTGCTAGTTCCTGAGTGGCAGCTTAGTACCAAGTACCCTTGTCACAGAATTACAGACATTAGGGGCTGGAGATGCCTGCCAGGTCATTCTGCCCATTCTTCACCCACATAGGCTGTTCCTGAAGACCAGTCTTCATGCCCTTTTGCTTAGTTGAGTTTGAAGTGACTGAGTGATGGGGTTTCTTCAGGGGAGTCATGATCACATTGTAGATTTAACTGTGGGGCAATGTTTTATTTGGTTCAAACTATCGTGTTATTTGCTCAGTTACCCTCATTAATTCTAGTTCCCTTCTGGAATGCTTGGTCTTTCTTCACACATATTAAGCTCTGGACTTGGTGTCCCCAGTCCACCATTGATTTTGGAGGTGACCACAGGAAGCTTATTTCTCTTCCCTGGTCCTCAGTTTCCCTTTCTGCAAAATGGAAGAATTGGAATGGATGATATCTAAGATCTGTGTTTCTCCCTTTTCTTTTCCTTTCTGTTCTTTCCTTCTTTTATTTCTTTTTGTTTATTTATGCTTTGTCCCTGCCCTTCCCTCCTTGTCTTCCCCAATAACTATCTTGAACGGTCACTGCCTCATCCTGGGACCCTAGGCATATTGAAACTAGCTCTTACTGGCTTGGAAGAGCCAATTGTGCTCATTTCTTCCCAACCCTATGAACAGTGATGTCTCCTTGGTAGCTTGAAATTGGCCATGGTGGGAGTATTTACACTGTGGAATTCAGCAAAAGTGACAAATCACCCCGTCCCCAAGGAGAGCCAGTTGTCAAACATTTACAAGACACCACTGCTGTGACCACTTTCTGAATAGAGCATTGGCATAAATAGCCTTCTCTCGGTTAAAATAACCATACGCAAAATATAAAACAAAATCAGATCATCCAGCTTTAAAAGAGCTCACCTATACTCAATACTTGGGGAAAAAACTCATGCAAGGAAGGGGCGTGTCAGGGCAAGTTTGGCAGACAGCAGGTTTGCAGCATCTTCTGTGTGCCAGAAATATGTTTTCTTAAGCAATCCTCACCACAGCTTTAAAGGTAGGTTTTATTCCCATTTCACATATAAGGAAATTGAGACTCAGCAAGATCTTGCACAAACTTAAAGACATGATAAGTAGCAGAAGCTCACTGCTTAATTACAGTCTGAAAGGTCAGCGCCATTTATATTTTTGCTCCATTCAGCAGATGTTGAAGGTGTAGAATGAAACCAAATGTCCTTGAGTTCATGCAAAATCCACCCAGAACCGTTGAGATGGAAACAACTCCGGATATCATAGATACACAGTCAGAGAGGATTTCAGATGGGCCCATTGGGATTTTAGAGCCAATCACTTTACAGACGAGTGTAGAGATTAGAAAAGGAAATTAACTTCCCCTTTGAAGTGCTGAAGTCCATATGTCTAGAATGGTCACTTGCTGTTAATGTCTTAAAGTAAACTAGAGTAGTTAAATTTTCTTAATTTTCATTTCTGCTTTTAAGCATGATGTTAAGGTAATTTAGGGTGGAGATCTTACTCAAATGCCTCTGTAGATCTTTCTGTAACTTTTCCAGCTGCCCCGAGGCTCAGGGTCACCGTGAGTTGGTGGACCTTGAATTCAAACCCCAATATGTTTGACTCTAAATCACATGGTTTTTGTTTCATCACGGCAGCCTGCTCTGCAGTGATGGGAGAGAAAGGAGTGCCCTTTTGGATGCAACCTGAGTGATGTCTGTGTCCAAGACACTCTTGTCTGCAGCAGCCTCCTCCATACTGGTATTTTTCAGCACATCTCAGACTAGGACATTAATTTGCTTCTTCCTTTTAACATATTGATGGTCTCCCCACTGTTAATAGAGAACAGAGGCGCTAGCCACAATGGAAGACCTCCAGGCGGAACATAGATGGACTCTTCAAAGGCCTGGAGAAGGGGGGCCTCCGGAACCCAGCTGCCTCACAGATGGGGCTCGTTATCCACACCACTCTCCCACATTGAAGGAAGGCCAGCAGAGAGCCACAGAAAATTAGAGGCTTGTGCTGGAGAGGCCAGATGTCGAGACAACAGGGACATCCTGTCTCCACTGGCCGGGCTGGTGGCTTTGAGTGCTCTTTGCTGTGGTGGACAATGTGGGCTTATGAAGGTCATGTTAAGAAGTTCTGTTAAGTAAAAAGTCAGGGGACATGGTTGTGGAATGAAGTTGTAGCATCATTTCCTTGAGCCCCACCTGTGCATGTATGGAGGGATACAAAGAAACGAAAGGTATCTTGCATTGGCTGAAGCTCTACTGTGTGTACAACTGTGCTTTGACACACATTATCTTATTGATTCCTAGGGACAATATTTTGACATAGGGACTATTTTCAACATTTTATAAACAGTAGCAGCAGCAACAGCTACATCAATAATACCCTATAACTCAAAGTGGTCAAGTAACTTGGCCAAGGCCACATGGTTGTAAGTGGCAACAGTGGGATTTGAATTTATGTAATCTTTTTTTTTAAATTTTTATTTATGTCTTAATAGTTTATAGCATTGTGTGGTTTTAGTTGTACATTATTATTTGTCCATCACCATATGGATGCATCCCTTAACCTCTTGTGCCCACCCCCCATATCCCTTCCCCCGTCCGTGTTAGTTTATAGTTATCTATAACCAACCAGTTCTCTCTGTCCATGTGTTAGTTTATAGTCCACATATGAGTGAAATCGTGTGGTGTTTGTCCTTCTCTCTCTGGCTTATTTCACTTAACATAATACCCTCTAGATCCATCCATGTTGTTGCAAATGGGACAATTCTGTCTTTTTTTTACTGCTGAGTAGTATTCCATTGTATATAAATGCCACATCTTCTTTATCCAATCATCAGTCGAGGGACACTTGGGTTGCTTCCACTTCTTGGCTATAAGGAATAATGCTGCAGTGAACATAGGGGTGCATAAGCCTCTTGGGACGGCTGATTTCATGTCTGTTGGGTAGATGCCCAAGAGTGAGATTGCTGGATCATAAGGTATTTCTAGTTTTAATTTTTCAAAGAATCTCTGTACTGTTTTCCATAGAGGCTGCACTAGTCTGCATTCCCACCAGCAGTGAATTAGGGTTCCCGTTTCTCCACAACCTTTCCAACATTTGTTGTTTTTTGTCTTGGTGATTATAGCCATTCTAATGGGTGTAAGGTGATATCTTAGCATAGTTTTGATTTGCATTTGCCTGATGGTTAGTGACATCGAACACCTTTTCATGTGTCTGTTGGCCATCTGTATATCTTCCTTGGAAAAATGTCTGAATTTATGTAATCTTGACTCTGAGCTTTTTCCTCACTTTAAATTGGTGCTTCTCAGTAAATCGGTGCTTATCAGCGTCACCTGAGAATTTGTTACAAATGCAGATCCCCAGGCCTCACTCCGGACTTAGTAAACACCCAGAGATCTGAGCTTTAAGGAGCCCTCCAGGTGATCTGCATGCACCCTACAGTTTGAGAACCTACATCATGCTACATGCTACTGTCCTCTGAAGCAACCCCTGATACTAGTCTCTAGAGATTTTGTGGTCTTTTCCAGTCTCTTTCAGTTAAAGCTCTAATTTTCAGGAACAGAGAAACAGCCCTTCAGGAGTCTTGTGGGCTAGGCATTGTGAAATTTGGCCATTTTCAGTGAAAACAAATCCCCAGTGAAATAATTTTTTGCATGGCTCAGCCTGACTTCCTCCGGTTCAGTGGCTACACGTGCTGAGATGCAAAGAGGCAAGGGAGCAGAACATGGCGAAATGCTTTGAGGCAACCCAAATCCTGTCTTGGCTTCCTGATTTCCTTACTCACTGAGTAGGATTCATATGCTGGCCCTAGGGCTTGGATCTCAAAGAAACCACACCTCCAATAATCTTGCACCATCCAAATGCATGCTCTCCCCCGTGGGCCAATAATCAATGAACAGGCATGCATCCACCAACGGTCTAGGTCCTTCCTATCACTGTGATGGGCCCGGCTTAAGCCAAAAAGTCCTGTTTAGATTAGTAACCTCTCTCTTACAGTTGTCTTAGGCTTTCATTAAAATACCAACTCTAGGACATGGAAGCTGGGTTTTCATGACCAAATATGGCAAATTTGATGTTAAAAGGTTAAAATCACTTCCAGAGTGTTGCAAAAATAAGCAGCCACTATGGAAAACAGTATGGACATTCCCCAAAAAGTTAAGAATAGAACTACCATATTATCTAGCTGTTCCACTTCTGGGTACTTATCCAAAGAACATGAAAACACAAATGCATAAAGATATTTGCACCCCTGTGTTCATTGCAGCATTTTTCACAATAGCCAAGACTTGGAAACAACCTAAGTGCCCATCAATGGATGAATGGATAAAGAAGATGTGGTATATATACACAATGGAATACTACTCAGCCCTACAAAAGACAAAATCTTAGCATTTGCAACAACATGGATGGACCTTGAGGGTATTATGCTAAGCAAATTCAGTCAGATGGAGAAAGTCAAATACCATATGATTTTGCTCATACAGTAGAAGATAAAAACAAAAAAAACACCAGCAAACACATAGATACAGAGATTAGATTGGTGTTTACCAGAGGGGAAGGGGAGAGGGAGGAGGGGGAAGGGTTGATAGGGCACATGTGTACAGTGAGGGATGGCAATTAGTTTTTGGGTGGTGAACATGATGTAGTCTACACAGAAATCGAAATATGGTGGTGTACACATGAAATTTATCTAATGTTATAAAACAATGTTACCTCAACAAAAAAGATTTTTTTAAGGCATCAAATTAGGAAACTGGAAATTTGAGTTGAAAACAGCTCAGTCAGTCCCAGGATATGCACTGGTATCCAAGCAATAGCCAGTACCAAATCCTGTGAGAAAGTGAAAGTTACAGAATCATCTAGCAGGCTGAGATACTGGGAGATGAGCTAAGGAAGATGCGTCATGGGGAAAATGAGGCCTTGTGGGTACAATCATAAGAGTTGAAATTACTGTTGTGCCATAGGCATGGGCTTCCTGGGGTGGTGTTAAAAATAAAGGCCATTTACTGTTTTCACAAATGGTTATTTATCTACTGATACAACCCTTGGAATCACGAGACGAGGGAGTTGGGTTGGGAACTACTCTTTCCCATATCCTCTGGATTTAGTGCAAGGTAGGCAGACAAATAAATAAAAGTGATATCCCTGGTCAGCTCACAGGTTAACTATTGTGCTCATTCTGAATTCCATGTTTTAAAAAGATGTTGATAAGCTGGATGAAATCCAGAGACGGAAATTATATCTCATGAGAGACAATGGCAGGACTTGGAGATGTTTTGACTGGGAAATAAATAGTTTAAGAAAGATGGGGCGTAAAATCTCCTGCCTTCCAATGCTTCAATCCTAAAATATCTTTGTCATTAAAATTATAAGAAACATTTGACCAAGTTTGAGAACATTTGAAAATAGATAACATAAGTCTTCATGGTTTCACCATTCCAACATGAAGCCTATTCATATATTTTGCATTTTCCCTTTTAGGACTCTAGTACATGTAGTTTGCTTAGCTGAAATCCACGTGTACTTCCTTCTCTATGGCCCCCAAATTCAACCTGGGGACCAGTGGTGAAAATTGCAGGGAGGTCATGTGTAGTGCATGACTAACAAGAGGGTCCACATGTGTAGCACATTACAACTAAGAGGGACCTCACAATCAAAGCCAGGTAACAATAGAGTCAGACACCATGCTGGAGAAGAGCTCTTTTCCCTTGGGGTTACTTGAGCATGAACTGGAAGGGTGTCTATCAGTAAGGCTGCCAGGGGGCTTTCTAAATGGAGTCAGCAGTTGTCAGGATGTCTTTCATGCTCTCTTCCTGTTCATAAATGTGCTTGGATCTGTGACTCCAGTACAGCTGTTGTATTTCCTTTCTTGAAAACAGACTTTGAATCACCATTTCAGAAAGTAAATGGCAAGAATGCAACTAATATTTTTTTCCATGCCTACTGTGTGTCAGATCTTTGCTCTTGGCCCCTTTACATTAGCTCTTATCAGGACAAACTTTGTTAAGTATGTATCAGTTATCTTTGTATTACAGATGGGAAATTTTAGGACATATTTGCTCCTAAAAGTAGAAGTATGACCAAACTGGCCCAAAATACAAAAGATTAAACAAAGGAAGAAAAACTGAATTACGGAAGTTCTTAGCTTGGATGGGAGCCATGTGCCCTCAGGGACCTCAGGGTCAAGAGTCGCTAGGTCTTTACACTTCTATTCCCCATTAATAGATTTAGCCACCAACTCTCAGGATGCCTCCTTAGTGTGAGTTTTTGAGAGAGAAACCAATTGGTTTAGATCATCCGGTGGAATGGTTTGCCTTGGGTCAAGTCCAATGAGCTATGATGAGGGGTGTGCACAGTGATTCCTGTGAGGTGCCTTGGTCTGCAGGTGTTCAGGCTGTCGGTGGTGGTAGGGATAGTGATGGAGCTATCTTAGAAAGGTGTGAGTAGAGGGCAACAATTAGCATCTCTAAGAGAGTGTGACGTTGCCTAAGATCTCACAGCTACAAATCCCAGAGTCAGAACAAGGTCTGCTGGATAAAGTCACCGATCTTTCTGACATGCCTGGAAACAACAGGATAATGCTGACTCTCAGAGAAGCTAATCCCTTGTCCAAGGTAACAAGGCTAGTGGGAAGAGGACAAGAGTGTTGTTCACCATACATAACTGCTCCCAACAATGGAACATGCTGGAGAAGAGTCCATCCAGGCATTAATTTCAGTAAGTATTAACAGAGTCAAAAGAATCGAGTGGGCAATGATAAGGGTTTCATAGTTAGACTGATGTGGGTTCAAGTCCAGAATCAGCCTCTTGCCAACTGTAGGATCTTGGGCAAGTTTATCATTGGATGAACCAAGTACTGGTTCTGAGATCTCAATCCCTGGATTCCAGGAATCTCCATGTATTAATCTGCAAATGAGGGTGTTGAATTATATTCTCTCTCGAGGCCCCTCCACACCTCAAATTCTGATGATGGTCTAGAGCAAGGATTGGCAGACTACACCCCATGGGTCAAATCCAACTATTTTTATCAATAAAGATTTATTGGAACACAGCCGTACTTATTAGTGTACGTATTGTCCATGGCTGCTTTTGCGCTACGACTGTGGACAAGTTGAATAGTTGCAACAGAGACTGTAGAGCCTGCAAAACATAAAATATTTACTATTTGAGCCTTTGCAGAACAAGTTTGCTGACCCCTGGCCCAGAGGAATGTAATTTTTTTCTGCCTTCAGCACCCATGCTCTTTTGCCCAGTTCTCACCTCCCTTTGATAGTCTTCTTTAGTTCCCTTTACGAGAACTTAGAGACCAATCTCTGATCATATTCTGCCTAGGATTGAATCCTTGTTCTGCCACTCACTAATGGTGTGAGCTTGGGCGCATTCCAGAAGTTATTTGAGCTTCAGTTTTCTTCCCTGGAAAATGAGATTGGACAGAAGTACCTTGCAGTGTTCTCCTGGGACTTTAATGGGATACTCCATGGAAACTGCTCAGAAAGTGCCCAGTGGATGTTCGGTATTGTTACAATGACTGTTATTTTTGTCATTCATCCGTCTGGGCAATTGTCCATCTCTGTGTTTCTTCAGTTAGGAGTTTGGCACTTAATAGCTGGTAGCTCGTGGTGCAAAGTTGATCTGGTCCACAGCAAACAAATTATAGGACAGGAAGATGTCTGGGAAGTAAGAGGGTTGGCAAAATGATACTCATAGCCCACTCTCTCTTTCCATGGTGAAAGCCAGCCATGTGTCACACCTTACTTAGGGCAGGGGCCTGATGGCTAGAAATGCCAAGGAAGACTCATGGGATGCTTCTACCCATTCTTTTATGAAGAAATGAGACCCAGACAGTGCACCGAGGCCCAGACTCCTGAGACAGCCTAGCCCAGGCAGGGAGGCAGCCTGCCTGGTTGTCCTCCTTATGTTAATTAGAAGCGGGCCTGCTATGCTGAATGGGCTGCTCAGGAGAGAATACAAATGCCTGAGCCTGGGGGTTAGAGAGTGGTGCTCAGCCTAAATCACGTGTCCCCTCCCCTTCCTTTCCCCCATCATGGGAAGCTTCAGGATAAAGGCCTATAAGCGGGGAATGCATCCATTCCCAGCATCCCCACCCCCTTCTCCAGCCATAGGGGTCGAAGTTTCATTACATATCTCAGGAGGGGGTGTTCATTCTTTGTCAATGAACATCTGGCCCAAGAGACCTCCTAATTAAAACCACAAACTAATTATTGTCACCTACTCTTTCCTCTTATTGTTTATGGTCTCCGTGCACTCTCCAGCCTGCCCCCAATACACATAGATCCTTCAGGAATGGCTAGTCTCTCTTAGTTTTCTTTTTCCTTTAATGAATCTATGTCCCAGCTACGTTTCTCAGTGGAGTTGGAGGTCTGGGACCCTGATTACTACCAGGGTTTCCAATTGCCTATTCTCCCTCTGGCCTTTCTGAAAGGATCCATTGAGAAAGAGGTCATGATTAAAGCCCTTGGAACAGGCAAAGTGTAATTGAAGCAGTGCCTGGCGCCTCTTGGCTTAACCTCCCTCCCCGTAAACCACGGCCAAGCACAGCAGGCTGCAGACCCTTTCCTTCAACTCTGCTAGCAAAATGTGAAGTGTGAAATGGGGGTGGGGGACATCTGAAGTCTAGGAAAGCCAAAAATGCAGGGTGCTAAGGGGAAACATCCCTGATCTGTGATGAAGATGTTTAGGAAAAGCTGTGTGGAAAGAATTATGACAGACTTATCAGCAAAATGTATTTATACTGCACATATTACAGGTTCATACATGCAACTCAGACATTAAAGGTTTGTTATGGGGGTCTCTCAGAAGGGGGGTATGTCATGAGAGAAGAAAAGTTGGCTTCTGATATCAGACCTGTGTTTGAATCCAGCTTAATATTTCCTGGCTGTATTATCATGGAGCGGTCACTTCATTTTTAGCTCCGTCTCCTTCTAAAGCTCTTCCTTGCAGGGTAGTGGTGAGGAGTCAACAAGTTGGTGTGCACAGTGTCCAACACAGAGGCGGTACAGAAAAGGTACATACTCAGCGTAAGTGTCTATGTTTTCTATCACGAACTAGGAGAAGACGAATGGAGAGCCGGGAGGCAGGGAGAGCTGGGAGCCTTGCTGAGTGACTTGAATCACCATGTTCAACGCTGTCATCACAGCAGCCAACACTATACAGTTTTACTACATCAGACACACACACACAGGCATGCACATGCACACACAAAAACACACACATGCACACTGATGCCCCAATAATTATAAAACATATAAACTAGTTGCTATTATTTTGTCACTTGAGGAAACAATTGTTAAGATGTGGTTCTTATTAAGAAGGGAATCAGGTCTTACATGAAAGCCACCTCAAGACATTTAACATGTTATTACTTTTGGACTCTATAAGGGAACTATGTTGTACATAGAAAGATGCTCACTGCCTATTTATAGCCCCAAAGCAATAAAAACAGTAAGAGAAATAACACAAACATGTACCCACAACTTATTGGTGTGAATAAATTATAATCTACATATCTGTACTATTTATCAATACTATGCAGACTACAAAATCATTTATGGTTATGGTTATCAAGAGTTTCTGATTCTAATATGTTCATGATATTACAGTTTTTAGAAAAAGTCAAAATGCAAAATTATACCCATGCACAAAGAGATATCAACTACGTACAAGAGAAAATTATGCAAAAGGAAAAATAAAAGACTGGAAAGAAATGCACCACTATGTTAAGGGTTAAACCTCTGGATTACTTCTTAGCATCTTTTTTTATAAACTTTGGCATTTCAGTGTAGTGTAGAGCATGGCCTTAGACTTGGGGTTGAATCCAGGTTCTGATATTCGCAAGGCTTGGGATCTTGGGTAAGGAACTCACTTTCCTAGCTCTGATTTTCCTCTTGTGTAAAATAAGAATTGTGATAATGTCTCCAACATAAGAATGCTGTGAAAGTTAAAGCAGAAAATGCATATAACTCTTCTCGTATGGTACATAATAGTATAGTTTATGGTGTCTTGCTATTTAAAAAAAAGAAAAGTGGAATGGGTGGAGCAGAAGCCCAGAAGACACAAGGAGAGTTGGGATTTATTGACAGAGGGTGAAGCGGGATCCAGACCCGTCTGGTGCTGATTGTGGGGCCTGGCAGTCACGGCCTGCCCCTATCTCTTTTCACAAACAAACAGAAGGGTCCCGGAGTGAAACTCCATACTGACCATCTGGGTTGGTTCAACACCCATATTCGCCCTTTATACCCCACCAGGTTCCATTTTCAGCTTTTCCTTCTCTTTGATGTAGATAACAATCTGCCTGGAGCAGCCAAATGTTTTTAAGTGTGAGATTTAGACAACAGACTCCTGTCCGTGTTGGAGAAAACTCCCAGCCAGGTTGAGGAGGAGATCAGAGTGAGGTCAGGGACAGCTGGATGAAGGGGTCTGGGTACTGCCCTATGCTAAGCAAACAACTAAGCAGGACCACAGCCGGGAAATTTGCATTGGAAATTGGGGCTGTGTTCTGGCTTCACTCAAGCACTCACCCTCCCTCCCTCCCTCCCTCTCTCTCAACAGATTCAACATGGCTCACTCAGAGATCCTTTCTTGCGCCCTGCATAACCCCAATAACTCCTGTTACCCATTCCCATTTCTGCAGCACTGCGTTAATTCTGTAATGCAAGATGGATCTTATTTAAAAGTGACTGATATAATATGGGCTTTTCCAACCCGGTGAAAATTTCACGAGGACAGGGGTTTATCTGACTTATTTGACACTGTATCCCCAGGACAATGTCTGGCATGATAGTTTGATACTCAAATGAATAAAATTAGTGGATGTACCAGTATAGAAGCCCTAACTGAATTGAGGAGCCCTAACTAGATAGAATTTTGAGAGTCACAAAATTGTAGGGCTGCCTCGAAGACAATGCCGTTGGATGGGACAAGACAGGCTGAGTGATTCCAATGGCCCAAGTGCCACTTAGTCTGTCCAGCTTGTCTAGAAGTGTGCAGACTCAGGGCTCTGACTCTTCACGATCTTTGTGTGTAGGAATGTGAGTGTGCTGAGAGAGACCTTTGAGCCTAATGAGGATGGTGATGGTGGCTATTATGGTGCTCTCTCTGAAGCAGTTCCCTCCTCCCCAGCAAATAATGTGCATTTCTGCAGCCCTCTGTTCATGCCTGACATGCCATATGTGCTCAATTAATGTGTGTCACTTAAAATATCAGAGCATGCAAAGAAGACTTGGAAACTGAAAACTGGAAGCCTCAAAACCTAGTTTAATTCGCTTTCTCCTTTGATGAGTTTGACTACTTTAGATGCCTCATATAAGTGGAATCATATGAGGGGTTGGGGAGAGGGTGCAATGAGGATGAAATGAAATGAAAAGCTGTTCACTGGGTATAAAGTTTCAGTTATGCAAGATGAAAAAGTCCCAGAGATCTGCTGGACCCCATTGTGATTATAGACAACAATGACATACTGTACGTGCAAAATGTGTAGAGAGGGTAGATCTCACATTATATGTTTTTTACCACAATTTTTTAAAAAAACTAGTTTTCTAATTAAAAGGAAATCTCTTTTATTTTGTGTGGGAAAGACCTAGAGAGGTTTAGTGGAGGTCCCGTCTGCCTGGATGGATGGTTTGTACAGTGAGGACCACATGGGTACCTGGTGTCTTAGGAGAATGCCAACCTCTCAGGACTCCTGGGGGTTACCATTGTCTTTGACCATGGAGATTATCCCCACTGTCCTCCAAAACTGGGCTGTCATTACAAAACCAATTAGCATCTCCGAACATGATCTCACCGCCTCCAGACCCAGCTCTGGACTCCAGTCACAGCTATGTGACATGAATGCATATACACCCCTTTGGCTTTCATTCTTCAGTTTCATGCTCTGAAATGGGATTTTTGTGGAGCCTACTGTTTGGTTCTTCAGGGACTTCTTAGCTTTGCAGTAATGCCCTGGGATTCCCTTGGTGGGGTTTGTAATCAAAGTTACACAGTTAAGGAAAAAGTAAGTGGAGAGGCTGTTGTTTTATGTGGAAGAGCAGGAAAGTTATTTGGTTGGATCTGAGAAAAGACATTGAACCCTCCAAGAGGGCAGTGGCTCCTCTGCCACCTCCTTCTCTTCATCTGCTGTGTTCCCTTTGGGCTTCCTGTAGAAGCAGCCACTGTCATTTATGACTCCCCCAGAATTTCTGTCCCCATTATCATACATCCAGCTTGCGTGTACTCCACCACCTGCGGGGGTGCGTTCGGCTCCCCTGGAGGTAACCTTGAAGGCAGTGTCGATGATGGATTTGCACAATTTCACTTCTGACTTCTGAATACATCCTGGCTGCATGACACTGTGGGAGGGGTGAGGTGCAGCAGTGGTCTGCAGCCACCCAGCTCTCTTCTTCAATTTAAAGAGCCCTTGCCTGGTTGCACAGAGAATCTTAATGCTTGGTGATCTTGCACATACTGGAGAGACAGGTAAGAGCACATAATAGGCAATAATGCCGCTCTCCCACTCTGAAGCCCTCACTCTCAATCCCTCATCCTCCTTTACTTTTCCTCCTAGCTCTTGTCTACTTACACAATACACATCTTCACTTGTTCCCTGTCCCCCATCCACTCCAACATCCAAGGCAGTCCTGTGTTTCTGTTGTTTCCTGCTGTGTCCCCAGTGCCAGGAAGAGTGCCTGGTATATAACAACCTTCAATAAATATTTATTGAATGAATGGACTGTACTTGATGACAGTGTGGATTTGAGAGTCAGCAGACTGCAGCCACAATTCTGGTGCTGGTGTTGAACAGCTATCTGCAACAGCACCGTCTCCACCCCTCTAGGAACCTCGGGTTCCAAATCTATCCAAGGAGAGTTGTAGTTACATAGACCCCCTAGCCATCTTGTGAAGACCAAATAGGAGGATGCAGGTGAAACTGTTCATTAAATTAAAATATTCCAGCGTATATGAGCCATGATTTGTTTGGCCTGATTTTAATGTTTTGGTTGCATCTTTGTCTTTGCTGGAAGTTACAGTCCTTTGGGAAGCAGGTAGACTATTAATGATATAGATAGAAAAAGAAAATGGATGAAAATTTCACAAATGAGTGTGGGGTATTAACAGAAAATTCACAAAAGGAAAAAAAATGTACAAGTGGTAAAAATATGTAAGAACAATGAGAATTAGCCCACTGATAAGAGATGTTGCTTTAAGAAGCAAGTTGGTGATGATTTCACACACATACCCAGGGTGGGCAAGGGTCTCAAGAGATGATGCTCATATGTTCCTGGTGCAAATATAAATTTTTGCAAAAAATAATTTAGCATGAAGTATTAAGAGCTTTAAAATGCCCATATGTTTTGATTAACTAATCTGTTTGGAATTTATCCAAAGAATGAATTGCAGGCAGAGTCACATGTACAAGATTGTTCAACATGGTAGAGAACTGTTGGCAATAACCTAAATCCCTGACAACGGTGGAAAATTCAGAAAATGTTTCAAATCTTTCAATAAAGAATAATGCATCCAAATTTACCAATTAAAGATGTTATACTCTAAGAATATTTAATGTCAGGGGAAAATGTTCTCAATATGATGTCAAGTGGAAAAAAGAAGAAATAAACTGTATATATATATGGCATTTCCCAAGTTTGAAAGTAAAAGCATATCTGTATACAATAACTATATCAAAAGTTTACAAATATAGAAGTAAAATTGTCAGTACCCCATAACACAATGATAAATATTGCATATTTGCAAATTTCATACATATGTATACGTAAGTATATGTGTAATTCATTTTTCTATTAATGCCTTTTTGACATGTTCATGTTGTTCCTAATAATAATGTATTACTTTTGAAATTGGAAGTCATTGTTATTTTTCATAGGTAAATTTAATTTAAACTCTAATTTCCAATTTTCATATTATACACTAGTAAACAAATATACTAGTTGTATTATTATTAAACCTGGAAAGCTGAATATGCGATCCTTTTCAATGAATAAAACAGTTCTCTGCTAGGGAAAGCCCTGGAATAACTGAACAAGGCACCAGTGATCCCCGGAGAGAGACCAGCCCTGTGGATCCCGCCATTCACATCCACTCCTCGCCCCTCGCCCTGAGGCTATTCTTCTTTCCCAAATCCTCTCAGTGTTTAAGGCCAGCTGTCTTTGTCTCTCTCTGTCTCCTTGTCTCTGTGTCTTTTCCTCTTTGGTTGTTCTCCCCTCCCTCTTCCTTGAAAAAGGAAAGCCCCCTGTTGAGAGAGCCGGGGCATAATCAGGGAAGAATCCTAGGTCAATTTGGAGATAAAATAACAGACCCAATTTGTGCCCTCCTTGTCTCCCTCCCTGCCCTTCCTATAGAACTGAAACCTCCCCCAGAGCTGCCCCCAGTGAATCCCCCTATACCGCTCAAAGATCCAGGCAGAGCCAGGTCACTCCTTCAGCATTCTAAGGACACACACTTAGATTCTGAAGTTTCTCCTTTCCCCAAATTTAGAAAGATTCAAAAGTGGTATGGACTAAAGTCTGTGTTAATTGGGAAAATTACACAGAAACTTTGGATACAGAATTCAAAATGCCAAGTACACTGAGGTAATTCTCTAATTAGATATACATGTGTATTCCACATCTACAAAGATGGAAAGTGAAGAGGTAAGGACCAAATCGGAGGCGTTAGAGAGATGAGATTGTGGATTCCCTGTCTGTTTTTCAAACTTCTATTTGAAGTTGCTCATTGACTTACACAATAAAATTGTTTTGTAAAACAGTGATTCTAAATAAGGAAATGGACTCAGAGAGTTTTAGCAATTTCCCCAAAGGCACACAGGAGAAGGGACAGATCTAGGATTCAAGTTAAGACCTGTCTGATTCCACTGTCCTTTCTAATCCCTACCTAGTGGCATTTCTGTGAAGTGAGATCAACCATCACAACATTTGGCACAAACCATAAAAATCATCTTTACTCAGACCAGAAGACCACCAGATGTGTGAATGGGGATGGGAGGATACAAAGAGAAAAAAAGAAAGAAAGAAAATGGAGACTGGACAACAGACTGTATCAATTTTGCTAAATTGTGCCTTAGAAATAGTTCGGACTTTGGAGTCAGAAAATTTACCTCCCTCCTCCACTTGTCCTCTCTGGCTAATTCAAAGCCACCCTATTAGACATTCTCTTAGGAGTCTAAAAATTCATTTTAGGGCATTTATCTTAGATGCAATTTTACATTTATTTTTGTACTTATTTATATCGTGCCTATCTCCTTCACTAGACCAAAAACTCTTATTGCAAAGACTGTGTCTGCTTTTGTTTGCTGTAGCCGTAGAGTCTAGAACTGAGTTTGGCGCATAGTTGATCCTCAGTTAATGTTTGTTGAATGAATGGGTGGATGATGAATTTCCATCTGTCCTGATGTTTGGCGTGGTGGCTCCACTGTCTGTATTTCTCCCCTCTGGTGTGCTGACAGCTGGAGAGCAGACCGCTCTCCACCATCCCTTCAACATTCTCAAGCTGGACCTTACAGGAAGGTATTGATGCAATCCCTCATCAGCAGAGTGCAGGATTCCTCCTCCATGCTCCTTCCATACTGAAGTCCCAGGTGAGGGCCAGAATTGAATCTTGAGGACCAATTCCTGGAGAAATGAGAAGGCTTTACAAGCCTGCAAGCTCCTGGCGTGGAGCCCTCACCTTTGTCTACCCTGTGTTTGCATCATTTTAAAACATTCACTTCTCTCTTCTTCAGACTCAAGCTTCTCAGGTTCAGGATCTCTAGGTATACATCACTGTGTGCCGACACTCATCCATTCTTTAATTTATCCATTTCTTTGACAACTTTTTATTAAGCATATTTTTTATTCCAGGCACTGGCGATGTTGAAGTAACAGTGCCCAGCTGAGTCAGAAAAACAGAGAAGACTGAAATTCCGTTCCCAAGAATGAATGCCTTGTCTATGAAACCCTCCGTGATTCATGCTTGAGGAATATGCTAATGGATTAATTAGTTGTGTTTCATGTGTGAAACCTCATATTTAAGATAGAAAACTAAATAGATGTGGAATCAATGATATTTTCCCATTTCTGGTATTTAACTGACATTTATTTTTCATTTATAATCCCTTGCATACAATGTTACTGAGATGCTTTTAAGTTTATGTTGCTTTCTTGCTGATGGTATGCTTATTAAGAGGATTAAAGAGTGTGTCTGGTCCATCAGCCAAATGTCTATTTCACTTTGATTGTATGGAGCACGCTTGACTACCATAGCTTTGGCCAATTACAGAATAATTAGAATGCTTTGTAAAGTATATTTAACACATTTCTAGGAATATTCCTCAAACCCCTTTGCATAGTTTTATTCATTTTGAACCCCACTATCCTGTTTTGGGTTTTTTTTTCTTTCAATATGATTATCAACCAAAGGAATTGTCTTGTATTCTCCACTTTGAGAAATAAGAAATAACTTATGAAGTGCAAATTCATATGCTGTGATTCCTTAAAATAGGTCCCCACTGGTATGGAGCAATTCCTATTAATCAATGGTAATGGTAAAAATGGAATGTCAAAATGGAAACTTTGGCTGAGATCTCAAGACAAGAGACATTCTAGAGTCAGAAAATTGGGGTGATAGTTATTAAGTGATTCAATTACACCAAAAGTGATGGGGAATTAAAGGAGAGAGCTGTTGATGTACTGTGAGTCTCCTCAGCTCCCCTCAGTGGAAAGGGGAGGGAGGGCATTTTCTTCCTTCAAGTCTCCACAGCAGGATGCCTTGGTAGTAGCTGGCCTTGGCAGGACTACTCTGAACATTGAATATACTGTCTCTTGATTTCTTGATGGCATAGCAGCCTGGTGTCTGGCAGCTGACTTGAAAACAACAACAATAATAATAATAAGGAAATGCTTGCTAGCATCTTCAGTAGTGGAGCAAAGGTGAGACCTGTGTGTTGAGTGGCCTATGCTCCTACAGTTGACCCTGCAAATGCTGTGTGAGAGTCAACCATGATCTGGAAAAGTAGTCCTACTCCCAACTCACGTGAACACACGAGAGAGAGAGATCTGACATGGGGTCTTCTTAGGTTGCTTCCAAACAGAGCTGTGTAGAGGTTGAACAGATCCCAGGAGGGAATCTGGGTACCTAGGGGCTGAGGAACAAGTCAGTGTCCAACCAAAACAGAGATGCATTCCCCCTGGAAGGGAAGGTGGCTGAGAGAGCCCCAGCAAGGGAGGCTGGGGGTCTTTGAAGAATCCAAAAAGTGCATCTGGAGAAAGTCAGTTTTAAGTAGGGCAACACTTGTGCCAAAACACTACAAGACCACCAATCAGATTACAACTTTCCTGTGCCCCTTCCCATCACCCCACTCTGGTGCGGCTCAGAGGCAGGTTAAGGCAGAAGGAGTCTAAGCACAGGAGACGAAGAGAGAGAAAAGACTGGCCACCTGCTCTCCTCCTGAAACTGTAGTTTTCACATCTGCATTGGGGCCCAGTTGGGAGGGGGAGAAATCCCAACTCTCAAAGACAGTTGAGATTTGATTGTTCTATGGGACTGAATATTGTACTTGCTAAAGTGAGTTTGTTTGTGTGAATTGAATTGACCTGGGAACTGTTTGCGTGGGCTAAAACTGACAAGAAAGGTTCGGGTGCTTGTCATATTTATCCAGAGGCAGGGAAAGAGGTTGCACTAGGGGGAGAGATGTGGAGGGACCATGAGAGACAAAGATGGAGGTGTCCTTACAAGTCCTCCTCATTCGATGTGATGACTACAAATGAGAGAATCACTAGTGGATCAATAGGGATAGGAACAGGGCCTAATCTGACCTGAGGGATCAGAGAAAGTATCTCAGAGGGGGAGATGTCCGAGATGAACCTTGACTGATGAGCGGAGGTTGATAGATTGTTGAGGCCTGATTGCTCTTAATATGGAAGCATCTAGAGCCCAAATGTGTACCTCATGAGATCACTCAGAAATCTGAGCCAAGAAATTTACAAATTTACTTGGACCCTTGATATTCACATGCTTGTCATCTCTGCTTGATTCTCTCCTCTCTCTGCTTGAACACATTTCATATTGCCCACATCCTTCAGCCCTCCTCTGTTTACCCCAAAGGGTCAAGGCGGTCCATTTAAGCTATTGAAGGTAATAAACGAGGCCTGCCATGCTGCTTCTCCTAGGCCCTGGTGTGAGACCCGGCAGGAATCTGCACGCATCTAATCTCTCCCAGGTTCACGCTGCTGTCAGAGGCTGCTTTCCCCTGCAAAGCCCCGTTGGCATTCTGTAATTTCCTGATATGGCAAGGAAACTGATATTGAGGGAGGCTGTGAGGATCGCCTTGGGAAATACACATCAAAAGACAATAATCAACTGTCTTAGCTTGCCCTTCAGTAGTTATACAAACCACTCCCCACAGAAGTATCATGGATCCATTAACAGCCTGGGCCCTGGCCTTCCAGTCATGGAGATGGAGCATAGGAAGAATGATAAATCCAGCTACCATTTATTGAGCATCTACTGTGAGTCAGATCTTTTGATAAGAAGTACTTTGTGTATAGTATCTCTTAATTTCACCCCCAAGCAGCAAGGGGGAGGTTATTCCATTTTGTGGTTGAGGAAAATGATCTAGAGGAGTAAAATCGATATTCTGCTCTCAGTGAGTGAGAGATGGAGTAGGGTTTCCACTAAGTACTTCTTGGCCCCAGGCTGGTGCCCATGACTGTTCTCTATGTGGTGGGTGAGTTCATCCTTGCACTTAATTCTCAAAGCATGTTCTCAGGAGAGCTATCCCTGACTACTCCTCCAGACAGCACCCTGAACTTATTTCCTTCTCTTGCTCCCAAAACCCTTTGTCCAAATCTTGAAAAAGGCACTTCCCTTATTACTATAAAGATTTAATTATATGTCTGTTTCCCATTAAACTGGAAGGTTTTCAAGTGCTGAGATGGAGCGCATGCCTTCTGTTTTCACTGCATACCTAGACCAGCTTTACACACAATAGGACTTCTTAAAGTCGGTGAATAATGAAGGTATCATCATTTATAAATGAGAATATGGAATTCAAAAGATGATGTAATGAACAGAGGTCACACAACTAGACACTTTGGAGTCGGAATCTAAAATCCCTGTCTGCTGACTTCAAATATAGGACTCTTTCCTATATATTCAAGTTGGAATTAATAACATTTCCATGATGCCTCTGGATATATTATACTAGATTACTAAGGCAGAATCAGAAAGGTGTGTGTGTGTGTGTATGTTCACACATGCACATGGACACACACATGCGTGCACATACACACATGTATAGAAATATAGATCAAATTTTTTTCTTAGTTGACTAATTTGAACCATTAACATAGTAATTCTCCAACCAGCCTCACTTGTGACCCTAAGTCCCATTTCTTTTTTTTTGAGAAAATATTCCACCATTCTACAACTTCCATTCAATAATTATTTATTGAGTGTTTACCATGTTGCAGGCGATGTGATATGTGGGGGATACACAAATGTATATATATTTACTAATCTGCACTTCAGTGATATGAAGGAAAAGTACAGGGTGCTTTGAGAAGGTATGAGAGCCTTGACCTAGGCTTGTTCTTCAGAGCAAGCACCCCTGGAGGAGTGAAGGCAGATCTGAGGTCTAAAGGAAAGATGAGGTTCATGTGGAGAGTAGGTAGATGAGGGGATAGGGGCCCATGGAATGTTTGAAAAACTAAAGGGAGACTGATGTAGCTGGAACCCAGAGATCAAGAGGAAGAGCTGCATGGTGCCCTGAAGGCATGGGCAGTGGCCAGGTCACGCAGGACACTGTAAAGATTATTGATATTCTGTTATTTACTCTAAAAGCACTATAAAGGCACTGAAATGTTTCAGCTGGACAGTAATATATGCAGTCTTGAATTTCTCTCCCTGGTGAGAGGAGAATGAGTTGGAAGGAGATAAGAATGGATGTTGGGAGGCCAGTTACGAAGGACTGAAGTGTTCGGGGAAGAGATGATAACAGCATGTCTAAACATTCTGTAAATCGCCAGAGCCATCTATTTTTGTGTCTCTACGAAAGGAGAAAGTTCAATCCTCTGGTTTTGGCCATAAACCATTAAAGAAATTCTCCCCAAAGAATGCTGCCCTGATTGTCCCACACCATCCTCCAAACAACCTTTAAAGGCACCCAGTGTGGAGAAAATGTGTACTGGGCTTTTTCAGGTCTGTGTTTGCCGAAGGCCTTTGAGATGCTGCAAGTTTTCTTTCCCCGCCAATCTCATTTTCCCTGTCTGTGGCCCAGAACTTCCTCCAAAAAGCTGGTGATGACCTGATTTTGACAGGCCCACATCTGGCAGCAGCCTTAGTGGCCAGTTGACTTTGGTACTGTCTGGAGCCCGATGGAAACCTACTTCTCCACCTCATTTGTGCCTCAGGTAGAGAGCAAGGGTGTCTTCAACTCCAGTGTCTCCCTGGTTTGTTTTGCCAGCTGTCACCTCAGACCTGATGCCCGTGGAGGTCTATCTCCTCCTCCTCCTCCTCCTTCACTGTGGTAATGCAATGCAGGTGGAAGGATTGGGGTGATGATTAATGCAGTTAACCTTGATCTGTAACATCAGAATTGAAAGAAAGGGAAAAGAAGAGTGCACCATCCTCTGGGTTCTTTCTTAACCAGTCATTGTGCATCACACTTGCAAAGATAATGCTGCATTAATGGCTCTTCCAGCCTGATTAAGCATTTCTTATGTCCCCTAATACTGCACAGGAGCAAAAACCGCATTAGCCATCATTGCTCTGAACCAGACCTAATAGCAGTAGATTCTAATTCCTTTTATCTTTTGAGAACTAGTACCTCCTTGCCTTTTACAGTCTGGAAAATAGATGAACGAAGAACAACAAATTCATTCATTCATCCAAAAATTTGTACAAAGCCCTCATTGTATGGTAGGCCTTGTGCTAGAATAGGGAATCAGAGAAAAATGAGTAAAATTCTTTGTTGTTGGGGAGCTCACTGCCTGGTAAGCCAGTGAGTTAACCACAGCCTGGTGAGAGCTCTGACCTTGCAAGGGACTGATAGCTCGTAGCGAGGAGGCCACAGTGTCCTGGCCCTGGGCCCAAAGCTCCTGCAGAGGCTAAATCAAAAGTCCCATCTCTACTGGAAAGTATTTTTTATAGAAAATATCTAACTTGGTCAGTCTTGGAGTTAAATAGAATTTTTTCTCCTTATTTTGTGTTTTTCAAGCTGGGATTGTTTCAACTACTACCTTATTAGGTAAATGTATATTTCTGTGCTTTAATTTGGATTCAGGAAAAGATTCATAATCTTGTAAAACTTATCCGAAGGCTGCCAAAATTGTAACTATTTAATATTAAGTGCTGACTATGTGCTGGGGAATAATAGAGACTCTACCCTCTCATTTCCTGCTTAGATGTGATGTCTGATTAACTATGTACCAACAGGCATAATGCAACTTATAACATGCTGCTATAAGAGATGCACCAATATTGAAAATTTGGGGGTGCTTAGCGAAGGACAGCACCTTTGCATCAGTCCTACAAGAATGGGCATGATGTCAACTAGTGGCTATGTACCAGGCAATGTCCTGTCACGTACGATCCTGGATAAGCTATATTACTCATTTGAACCTGAGTTTTCTCAACTACAAAAAAAGGGACATTAATTAATAAGGTCTATCTGCCTTATGCTGTGAGTGCTAAATGAAATATTTAATGTTAACTCAGTCCCTGATGCATAGCGATGATGATGATGATGGTGGTTGTGATGGTGATGATATGAAGATGATGATGATGGTGGTGGTGGTGATGGTGATGATAATGATAATGATGATCATGGTGATGGTGATGATGATGAAGATGATGATGTTGGTGGTGATGGTGTTGATGGTGATAATGATGATGGTGGAGGTGGTGATGATGACAATGATTATGGTGACAATGATGAAGATAATGATGGTGGTGATGGATTGTGATAATGGTGATAATGTTGATGATGACGGATTATGATAATGGCAATAAAGTTGATGAAGATGGTGGTGGTGGTGATGGTGGTGGTGGTAATGGTGGTGGTGAGTGGTGTTGGTGATGAGGAGGATATAGATATTGATTTTGGTGGTGATGGTGGTGATGATGATGGTGGTGATGAACTGCATCGTTTCAATAGATATAATTGATGACCTTCAAACATGCTTCAGAGTTCCATAATTACTCAGTTCTTCCTTTCAGAGACTGATGCACACTGGTTAGAATAACAATTTGCCTAAGGAATTGTCCAGTCATTTATGAGGCCCCAAATGATGA
This sequence comes from Tapirus indicus, assembly GCA_031878705.1. NCBI lineage: Eukaryota > Metazoa > Chordata > Mammalia > Perissodactyla > Tapiridae > Tapirus > Tapirus indicus. The sequence goes on along the minus strand of CM062927.1, from coordinate 20,519,273 downwards.
AGTGGCATCTCCCAGTTGGCAAACAAAGCCATGAGCCTTGCTTGGCCAGTGGTGTTGCCACTCAGCCACCCACAGGCAGAAGATAGACACTAGCAGAGGGATTTGACATCCAACACAAGAATTCTCTCTTGTCTTTTAACAGGAAGTTTATTTTCTATGTGGGAGAGTTTAATGGATATTTCTTATTTCTCTCTTTTCTGTACTAGGCAGTAAACAACACATTCCATTTCATTCTTTACAGTGTTGTATCAATAACAAGATTGCCTCTCTCTGCCTTTCTTGTAAGTACCTGGATTCAGGACCATTTATACCTTCTCTAATCAGGGAATTCCTTTTAGTCTGAGGAAGAGTAGCAGAGAGCTTGAGAGGAAGGGATTTCTGGGGTTTGAATTTTGGCTTCCCATATATTTGCAATGTGGCCTTGGGCAAATTCTTGTACCCTCTGAGTTCCGTAATACCCATCTCATGCTACTTGTCTCCCTTTCTCTATCCTCACCCCTTTCTTCTCTCTAGTCCAGTCTTTCTCATGCTTGATGATGGTGTCACCCAAGATGTTTGCAGTGAGCTCCCTTGGGCTGTCTGATGCTCTTTTTAGCTAGGTGAGAACAACTCTGGAATGAAGGCAAAGCTTTGATCCTGCATGTTAGATGAATCTTAGCTGTAGAGATGCTGCTTTGCTATGTAGAGAGAACTAGAACTTTTAAGGAGCCCTCAATATGTCAATAAGACACTGAAGATACCATATTGCAAGAATTTGTGGAGTTGTTCATAGAAGAGCATTTCTTTTAAAAATAGCCCACAGTTCCCTCCTGCAGCTTAGCCCTTTCCCCCTCATTCTGATTCTGCTGCAGTCTGTAATCAAACATGAGCAAAAGCAGGTCTACCTAACCTTGAGATAAAAGCTTTCTTAAAAAAGAAAAGATAGTATTAAAAACTGAGTGCTGTCCAGAAAATGGAAATAGGAGATGAAGTAATAATAACAGCAACGAAAATAAAAATAACAACTAAGTGGTTAAACATTTACTCTGCAGCTGGTGTCTCTCTAAGCTCTTATATGCATTATCTCATTTATCCTCACAAGAAGCTCATGGGGTTTGTGCTTGTATTTCCTTAAATGTGCAGATGAGGAAACTGAGTCATCAAGAGGGTAAGTCATCCCCTCAAGATGCACAAGTGATAGGCAGGAGAGTCCGGGTTTGTGTTTGGTCCTTCTACCTTATGCTTCTTCCTAAAACAAATGTCACACCATTTGTTTCCCAGATTTGCGTTAGAATGCTGATATATAAAGGTGACGGAGTATAAAAGACAGCTGAGCACCAGGAGTCCTCAGTGGAGGATGGAGGGTTTCTCTGCCTCAGCACTGTCAACACTGTGGGCCAGATAGGTTTTTGTTGTGGAGGGCTTTCCTCTACATTGTAGGAGGTTTCGCAGCATCCCTGGCCTCTACCCACTGTCTGCCAGTAGCACCCCCACCTCCAGTGTGACAACGAAAAATGTCTCCAGACGTTGTCAAATGTCCCTTGGGGGGACAAAATCGCCCCACTGGAGAACCACTGCTCTAATTATTCTGTCCCTCCAGGCTTTGATATCAACCACAGGTCTGAGTTTAGCATCCTTTAGCTGCTGAATACCTGGTCCTTCCTTCACAGTTTGTGTTCTTGTCAATCTGACCTCTCCTAGATGCCAACAATTACTCCTTGTTCCAGCTTGATCAACAATAAAATGAAGATAATACTTCATAGAAGTAATGTGAAATTCAAAGTATGACCTTCCTGGTAGATGACAATGTCAAATAGGGTTTATTAAAGACCTAGAACGTGATGATTCTCAACAAATGCTAGTTAATTTCACTTTGCATATCTCACCTAAAATGCCGAAGAAAACAAAATTGAACTCCTTCTTCTCCCCCTCCCATGAAAGAATCTAATAACCCACACTCTACACACAACTCCCCTCAAAAATCGATGAAATCTTGAAAAAGAGTCAGTTCCTAAATTTCACTATTTTGTGTGTGTACATTAAGTAGACATTCGGAAACATCTGGATAAAGAACGACTTTCCTTAGTTTTTATCCATATGGCTGTTCATCTCAGACACAACCTAACAATGATTTTACTTGACTACCAAAACTTAAGCAGGCTGTGTATGGATGCAGTCCATCATGTGTTTTGTTTAAAAATGCGACCATTGTGTCATAGATTTACATTACAATGCTTCAGATTTTGATGTGAAATAGAACTCATTTCACATCCCTGCCAGGCACTGATTTTTCATTTTGACAGAAAAAGCAGGTTTTCTATGTGTATATGTGTATACATGCACGCACACACACACACACACACATATATGCATGCGTCAATGTGTTTGGTGTGTGCTTCTGTATATACATATATGTGTGTATTTATATATTTATGTTAATGTATATGTGTGTAAGTACATATGCACATATGTACACACATATACATAAACACACATAATATACATATAAATATATATATGTAATTCCATGCATCAGTAACAAAAATTGTGTGGCCAATATAAAGCCATTTGTATCAGAGGAAGAAGTGGAAAAGAAAGTTTAACATATTGGCCAATCTGCATAGAACATACATACACAATTGCAGCCCATCTTGGAAGGCAAAAACCATACTTTCCTGGCTTTAATGGCTTGATAAAAGCCATTATTGGCAACGATGCAAATGAAAAGAAAATAAAAAGCGGCACTTTTATGCACTGCCCATTAAGAGCAGCATGCATATAAACTCGTGAACTTGGAAAATAAATAAACAGACTGGTTGCTAAACAAAAGCTTGATTTCATTTCCAGTGCTATCGATGAATAGTTTGTCATTAAAAAGATAGAGCTGTTTAAGCTATCCCAAGGGAAAGACTTAAAGTGGGATAGAAAAAGAATCCAGTGGAGTATGCAGACCTGAGCCAATTTTAAATAATTGCCATTCCACCGTGAATCCAAAGAGATTGTGTTGAGACACGGCCCATCAGCCACTGGGAGCAGGGCCTTCCATTGGGAGGGGCCGCCTCCACTTTGTGGAGCCCCATGGGGGACAGCCCTTAGGCAAAGGTGGAGGAGTCCCTGCTTTCACTATGTGATAAAATGGCACTTTAAGACCTTATATTTTCCTTGCTGGTTTACCACGTGGCCTCATAAATCTTTAGAAGATTGTCTGTTAATCCTGGAATGGAACTCAAGAGGTTATGAGGTCCAACTGCTTGCCTTAACCTCTCTAAATCAATTTAGCTCTGTAAGTTCCTTTTATATCCATCCATAACAGGGCACTAACATTGTTTCTGGGTGCATTAACTCATTAAATGACTTGTATACATGAAGTCTGTAATAGTGACTGGCACATAAGAGATGCTCAATATATGACCATTTCCATTGTTCCTTTTAGGTACCTTTTTTTTTTTTTTTGAAATGCAGCTGATATAAGAGAAACTTTATTGACTTCAGAATAAGTCAGAACTACATTCAAATTATTGTTGTGTGGTCTTGGTTAGGGACTGAGCATCCAGGAGCCTTAGTTCCCTCATTTATGAAACAGGAAGAATGATACTTTGTATGTTTCATGACTGTTGTGAGAATTAAATGAGGAAACACTTGCAAAAGGAGGGGACACCATAAATTCCCAAGGAAAATCAGCTATTATTAGCAACACTGCTGTTATCATTTGCACCTCAATAGACAACAATTATTTCTGTTATTGAAACTGCAGACATCGCTGAGATGGAAAATGAATGATAGTCATCTATTACTTTTACCTTGTAGGGAAGTCATGTATTGAGTAATTTTCCTCTCGACTTGGAGCTGACAGTAGAGTTTTGTGGGGAAATAGAGAGGAAGGAGGATGAAGAGGAAGAGGATGGAGATTAAAACCCAGAGTGAGGACACCGGGTGAGAACGGGAATCTGAGTAACATCCATGGTCCTCCGGAAGGATAAGAAAGGAGTTCCAAGAGGGTTTGGTCAAAATCTCACTTTCATACTGAACATGAACTGTGCTGGGGGTTGGGGGTGAAGCAACAAACAAGACTGGCATGGTACCTGGCTTAGGGAGCTGAAGGTCCAGTTGGGGAGAGAGATATGTAAATGGGCCATTAGAATACAAGTGGCAGCTACTAGGATGGGGTAGAAAGCCAGAGATGGTGGCACTTAACCCAGACCTGAGGCAGCAAGGAGGACTTCCTGGAGGAAAATCATCTTGGCAGCTCCTAAATGGTTCACAGGACCTAGGAGAAGATGGTAATTGCTCTGCCGTTTATGAGTTATCTTGCTTAGACTTTCTGAACTTTGGTGTCTTTTCTATAAAATATAGAAAAAAGTAATATGTATTATGATGATTGTCTATATTATAATATATATTATACATGTACTATGTATATTATAATAGGTGCTTCATCAATATTTCTTGTTCATTCATTTATTCAGCCAATGCTGTCTTTGGTTGCCAAGCTGAGGAGCTTGGGCCAGTTACTCAACAACTCTGGTCCTCACTTTGCAAGGAGCAGTCTCTAAGATTTTACTCTTATGCTGTACAATTTGATGCACAGGGCAGGGCTTCTCTCTGGCAGATCTCTCTCTCTCTCTTTCTCTCCCTCTCTCCTTCCCTCTTTTGCTCTCTTGCTCTTTTCCTTCCCTCCCTCTCCCACTATCCAGTCCCTCCTTAAAAGGCCTCAAGCCCCACTGAATGCAAGAGGGCATATTTAATGCTGGGCACATGCCCACTGGGGACCACTTCCCAGACCTCAGCGTCTCCCTCCATAATTGAAGTGGAGGCTTTGAAACGTTTAGTGCAGCTTTCTCTGAAGTTGCAGCTGACCAGTTCCTCCTGCTGCCTCCCAAACCTTTAATTTGTCAGTAAAATTGTTCAGTTTTCTTACCACCACTTGGAGTTTTTCATCCTCCTGTGGCTGCAGAGATGGAGCCCCTCTATTTTTACGAGAACTCCCTTGCACAACACTGGCTATCTCTGGGAGCTGCTTCAAAGAGAAATGGATGAGTGATTTCCTTCAGGGGCACCTCCATACTCTGGGGATTTGAGTTTCAGTTTTTATTTCCTTGAGGACTAAGGATATATGCTGCTTCCTCCTAAACAGCCGCAGCTGAAGCATGATTCCAAGAAATGCATTTTTCTCTAAGCCATTGTCTAATCCCAGTTTTGCCCTCGATCAGCTACACAACTTGGGTAAGTTACCTGAATTCTTTCAACACCTCAGTTTCCTCCTCTACATAATGGGGATTAAAATGTGACCTAATAGGGCAGATTTGAGAGTGAAAATTGCTGCTCAATTTTTGAACTGAGCCCATATTTGAATCACTAACATAGCTCTGGTGAAGATGTTGGCACCTTCCCTGCCTTCAAGGGGAATACAGTCTAGTGAACACAGAGATTTGGGTGGCATTTTGGTCCCAAATCCCCTCTTCCATTCTGGATTTGTGGACCTAGGGAGCTACACACATAATAGCAATAATTATGGAGAAAACATAGTATCAATTATATTCTTAGCTCAGACATGACTCTATAGCCTCCAGTTTAGAACATTTTAGGATACAGTATTGGAGTTATGGCTGTCTTCTTTATCTCTCCTCTTTGAATCTACAGAAGTTGGGCCTGCAAGGAGGATGCTGAGTCCTCTTAGGAGATCAGCTGCGTGGATGAAGTGAGCTGGTCCAGCCTGTCATTCTGGAGAGTGCACCAATAGATAGATGCTCATTACTTTTCAGCACAGTGTGACCCTGTCCTCTAGCAAATCGTGGCCCATTGAATGTCAATGGCCCATTGTTCTTTCTTGAAAAGGAGCCAATAATGTAGTAGGTGGAGAGGGGGAAGGGCACAGAGAGTTAAAGGTATTGGTCCGTTTGTTTTCTCCATCACTTATATGCAATGCTTGAATATGAGGTGAGAGGCCCACAGGTAACACTTATTGAGCAGGGGAGACATGTAGTTTGAAACAGGTGAGTATGAGTGCAACCTGCTACGTTCTGTAATCAAGGGTTAGAAAAGGGCTACATTTTTATCAGCTCAACCACAGACACTATAAATAAGACAAAGAATGAGGAAAAGAAATAGTAAGGCAGCCTTAGGCATCAACCACCTCTTAGGGAGATTGCTCTGTGCTCTGCAGCTTCATTTCCCTGCTCATGTGTAGGAATCTATTTTCAGATAGCCATCCTACAGGCCTTTTTCCATGTTCACAGAGCTATGGTAAGTAGAAAAGATAGAAATGCAAAGTTCCCTAACCACCCGATGCTTCCATGTTACAGAGGATAGAGAAGGAGTTTTGGAGTAAGGCATCTGGGAGAGGGTTTATCTCTTCTCTGATACTCACAAGCTGAATGTTCTCAGACAAGTCACTTTCCCTCTCTAAGCCTCAGTTTTCTCATCTGCAAAATGGGGTTGATAAAACCTACTTCTGAGGACTGTTGATATAATTTCAAATAAGCATCTGGCACAGAAAAGTTACTTAGTAAATGTTAGTTTCCTTTTCCTACACTACCCACAGGACGACTCAGATACTGGACACCATCCTTAGAGAAATGGGAAATGGAAAATACGGGGATAATAAATTCCAACATCTGCTTGCTGGACCTTTTATCTGTACTTGGAGACAGGGTATTTATTGAGACAAGGTAGATTTGCAGTGATACATTATTAATAGTTTGTGATACATTCCAGGTGATGGATGGCTCCCCCCAGGTATACAGCCACAGCTGCATTCTCTCTTGGGGAAAACAACAGCATCGAGCCAGAGCAGATAGCTCCAAGGCAAAAAAGAACAAAAAACTTCTGATGCCAATTATAGTCCATTTTGTTTTACTTTGGATTACTCGAAGGTTTTCTCCACTTCCCACCTCACCAACATCATGAATCTTTTGCTTTGAATTCACAACACTTCTGTTTCGACATTCTTCCTGGTATAGATCCTACCCTAACTAGATTTGCAAAATATCCTCTTTGGTTGTTTTATGGTAAAGTTTAGAGACTCACAGTACATCACCATCTACTGTCTTCTCTGTGTAATGTGATAAGATCATTGTCCTGGATAAATATTGGTTATCTCTGCAGCAGTTCAGGCAATAGTGATTCCAGAAGATAAAAACATGGAGTTATGCTGTAGAATCAAAACCTTTTAAAGTGAACTAAGTGATTGAAGCGATCATCGATTCCCATTCTGGGGAAAAGATGGAGTGTCCTGGTGAAGGTCACATAGGAAATTAGAGTTTGGAGAAGGACTGAAAGCAATGGGGTCTGACACCATGCACTCATATTTATTAGGGCATGACCATTATTCTGATTTTATGAATATGCAAAATACGCATGATCGTGAGGGTGTGAGCAAGAACACACTGCTCTTCCACTTCACACTAACTATTCTTCACTAGCTCTTTGACTCTTGAACACCAGTGCAGGTTAAATGCCTTCCATCCATTCACAGTGGGACGGACCGATGTAGTAGAAATAACAATGCACTTGGAGCCCTGCTAGCTACATCCCTGCTGTCATCTTGGGGAGTATACTTAACCTCTTCGAGCTTTGGTTTCTTCACAGATAGGACATTTACTAACAAATTTTCCCCAACCTAAGAGTTAATTTTATTTCTGTGACTCGTTCATTCAACCGCTCTTTGTAGGGCACACACTAGATGCCTGGCAATATCTACATGCTGTGACATATATAAAGCAGGATAAAACCTTGTGTCTCCACTTTAGAGCTCTGAATTCCAATGCTGGGTGTGCTCTGACCAGATTCTAGGACCCTGGTTATGTGTTTCCCAGTGAGCTGAGGTTCTGTCAACATGGCAGAGAAGAGATTTTCACCTTTTGAGATGGCCCTAGTAAAGGATGATATGCCCAGTGTACCTTGAAAAGTTAAATGTCACCAGCAGGACTTGGCTTGGATTTGTAGCAGGTATTAATAGAAATGAGCTTATGGGGGAGGGCTGCCTGGTTGTATTTTGCAACTATTAGGATCAGGACATGCAGGCTACTATCTCCACTAACTCTGCTCTCTTCTTTTTCCGTTTTGCCCTCCCTCCCACTCTCAAAATTTTGCTGATACTACTCCGTGAGAGGCCTTGATCTAGGCGCTATAAGAGCTACCAAGATGAATTGGCATCTCTACTCGTGAAGCTCATGGTCTACATGGGGAAAGGTAGGATTTCTTCTAGGGAGGCTTGGGGAGGGAGGGATATGGGGAGCACAGACCTTATCTAGAATGTTGGCATCTTCAACAGCGTGATAGGAGGTATCACCCTTTTGAAGACCTTGTGCTCTCTCGTGACGTAACACATTAATGTTTACCCATGACAGGGTGACTGTCCTCTGGGAAAGGTCTGTGTTGAATAGTGAAGACAGTGAAGTTCATATATAATTTGGTTAAAAGATCCTTTGGTGGTTTTGATAATGGTCATTCTGAAGAGAAAATGGCCTAACATGTCTATTTGGGGAACTTGCATCACCATGAGGGGGCCATTTAGGGTCAACCTGCTACAGGGTTGGGCTTAGGAATCTCTTCTCTGACTCAAGGAGGTTTCTTTATCCTCTCTGCTTCCTTCTTGTGGATGCAAGAAGTCCTCAGCCTCCTCTTCTTTGAAGTCGCCACCTCCCCCATTTCCCAGTTTTCCGTGGCCGAATCCACCGCCCCCTCCTTGTTTTCCTTGTTCTCCTGGTTAAGCTCACAGACTGTTTTTGGTTTATTCATTTTTAAAGTTGGAAATCTGGAGGAAAAAGGAACTGAACTATCATTAATTGGTCTCAATTTTTTTTTTTCAAATACAACTTTAAAACAGACTCATTGCTAAGTCCTTTAATGAATCATTTTACTTAATATTCCTAATAACTCTACACATAAACGTTATTTTATTCCCAACTTATAGATAAAGAAACTGAGGTACCAAAAGATTAAATGACTTGCCTAATATTACATAGCTAACAAGAAGTTGAGCTTTTATAGACTTTATTGCTAACATGCATGGGGAAATGGGGATGAATTAACAAAACAGCAAACGCTGAGACTTACAAAAGTTATAGAATCTTAAAAGATCCTCATTGAGCTTTTTTTTCTTTTTTTTTTTTTTTGCTCTGTCCCCTTGGTATAAAGTGCTTCCATTCTCTTCTTCATTATTAGTATGTCCCCATCCTTTACTCAAGGAAGGTCAAATTATGTCATTCTTTGGCAAAAGCTATGCTGCTATGATTGTTTAAAAATGCATGATATAGTTAACTTCTCAAAATATTTCAAAGTTTTGAAAATGGATCGTGTTTCAAACAGTCATCAACAGCAGGCCAATTTGCCTGGCATTAAGTGGTTTCCTAGATGCAGAATTCACCAAATGATTTCACTTCGTTCCATCATTTATTCCTGACAGCATTTAAGAATCATGAAGGAACTGAACACTTCTTGAGGAATTCCTAATGCTAATAACCATGGCTGTCATTTATCAGGCCCCTTTATGCACCAGGCAGTCTGTTAAGGTCTTTACACGCCCCTCCTCATTTGACCATCATGGCAACTCTATGAGGGGAGGTTCACTCTCAGGTTTTCACAATGAGGATAAGGCTCGGGAAGGTTAAGTAATGTTTCTAAGGTTACAAAGCTAGTAATTAGCAGAGCTGGAATAAGAACAGAAGTGTCCCTGCCTTTAAAAACCACACTGGTGGAAGCAGCTGAGCCAATCTCCCGTTTAGTAGCTAGATCTTCCTGTTGGAACAGGCAGACACCGCAGGATCAAGAAGACACAACACTTGCTGACCTCCTGACTATAATTCAGACAAGATCTCATCATCTATCAAGGTTTTAAGGGGAGATTTTGCTTCTAAAGCCCTCAGTCAATTGGGGTATTTTCCATCATCATACAATAAAATGTTGAGATACCAATCAACACACATATGGCTCCATCAACACCGGGGACTAACTGGACTGCACACTCTGGGACAGTTTCAAAGAAGACCAACCAGAGCACACCCACATCAGACAGACAGCAATAGTATAACTCTTGGAAAACTGCCTCACTTAACAAAAAAAGCAATTGACTGAGTATTTCTGGAAATGGTCACTAGTTGTCTCTATGACGTAGGCAGGATACTTTTCTTCTTTGTACCTCCCTTTGCTCTTCTCTACAAACAGGTATGTTATTTAAGGAGGTCCTTGGAACATGAGATTTTTAGGAGATTATCTGTTTTGTATCTTTCATCTAAAATAACATTTATTCCCCCCACAATTTTTAAATATAAAACCAATGGTAAAATTATGTATGGCTGTGTCTGTGTGTATAGTTAAATTGAGGATATGAGAAAGGAATGTTAGACGGTTCTCAAAACTTAGGATACTTATAATTGGTGTGTTTATAATACTCATGCACTGAGAGCTTAACACATGGTAACGTGTTGAGCATTTTGTATACATTATTTCTAGGAAAAAATGTGGTAGAATAAAATCTCCACTTTATAGATGAGTAAACTGAGGTTTAGTGAGGCTGACTGACTTGCCCCAGGTCACCCCTCTCACAAGCCCACATTGATCTGATGCCAAACTCTTCCCTTTCTCACTGGTACACTGACCAGAACTGCTTCTCCAGCCCGCCCTCCAGAGCACAAACTAGCGCTAGTCCACTTGAAAAGGCACCATCCTTTGGTGTGTGATCCAATATCAGGCATGTGTTCCATCCATCTAAAGAAGCCAGACACAGCCTGTGTCCAAGTCAAACCAAATTCCAGCAACTACCAAACTGAGAGACTTGATTAGATGAAGGTGCTTTGCTCAGTGAGTCTCTTGAGATAGTGAAGGCCTGGAGGACTGAGCCCTTTATGGAAGGTGGGTAGGTAAGTCCTCCCAAGGCAAATTCCTAAGTTCTTTCTGTTTCCTATCACATTAGTGAACTCCCACGTGACCCACATTACCCTCTGAAGATGCTCACTAAATAGCAACTTCTTTAGATCCCAGGTATTTGCAGGCTCTAGGCAGCCTCTGGGTGACTCTGCATGGACGGCCTTGACATTCCAGTGAGGGACATCATTGAAGAAACACCCCTGCTCTGCAAAGCAGAGGAGGGGAATGCTGGCTCCTTATACACATGTTAAACACATCTCAGAGCAACTTAACAAGACAAATAGCCTCCCCATTGTACAGACAAGCAAGGTGAGGATTAGGGGAGATAATGCTTTCCCCATGGTTCCAGGCTAACTGTGAGATTCTGAACCTTCCTGATTCCAAACCCAGACTTCTCTTCCCGACACTGTTCCTTCCTCACCATTTCTTTTAAGCATTCAGGATCTTTTTGGTGTCTCAGGCCAGTAGAGAACGGCTCTACCCTTGCAAGCTGAGCATAAACTCTGAAGAGCTCATTTCCACCCTTGGGGAGGAGTCCTTTCTTGGATCTTAGATGCAGAGTTTGGTTGCAAAGCTGGATCCATGTGCAATGGAGGCAATAATGCTGCCGGGGAGTGGTGGGGAGTTCACTGGTCAGAAGCCAGTTGGCTCTGGGGACTGCCTGTCTTCCCTTTTCTGGAGCAAGCAATGTTATGTCTGGCCATGCTTATCTGCTTTGGTGCCCAATTCCACAGCCATTTCAAGTCTTTCCTCTCCCCAAAATGAGCATTTACGCTCCCATGGATCACCCCTTTGATATTTCTAGCCACGTAGCTCCATCTCAGAAAACAAATCAGGAGTGACATTCTGCTACTATATTTTCAGCTCTAGCTCATAATTTGGTGTAAAGCTTGTCATTGTCTAAGAAACATATCCCTGTGCAGGGAACCCATTGGACACCAGGATGAAATTGACTAAATAAAAGTAGTTTCACTGAACAATTTGCAAATATCACTGCTTCTTGCCAAGCCTTTTTGGCAAAATCGTCTTGAGTGACTCGAGAGCTTTACCAGCCAAAAAGAGATTTGGGTTACCTTATGCTTTCCTCTCTTTTTTCTGATATAAATACTTTCATTAAAGCCACATAAGTCCCAGACAATAGAAATGTCATTCAGGGAAACATTTGCATTTATTTTTCAGGAAACATTATTCAGTTTTTCCTTTTCACAGGGAGGGGAGGGACCTTATTTTAGAGCCCAAAGTAATATTTGCTAGAGACAGTTCTGTGCTGCATATTGAAGGTGTGTGCGTGTGTGGCAATGGGAAGAAGGTATTACTGGAGTCATGTCTTCTATGGAAAAATGTATGAGGTTGTCTGTCTCTCAAAGAGCTTAAGATTGCAGAAAGGATCTCTTTGAGACAGGAAAGAAGCATGGAATGAAGGATAATTGTGGAAACTCTGGCATAGACATCAATAGCCATGGATTCTAGTCCAAATCCAATCCACCAATCTAATTTTCATCTATAAAATTGGGTAAAAAAGAAGCAGCAACCCAAATTGATGCTTATGTGATCATGTGTCCGACTCCACCTGAAACTTAAGACAATATGTCATTTGCCCAGTTTTCCACTTGACAAAATCAAACTTCTTCCAGTTAGTCATTCTTTTCAGACATATTTTAGTGGCACTTACTAAGCAAAGAGACCATTATGAATAGAACAATCTGTTCCCTTTTTTCATGGACCTTATAGTCTAGTGACCGAGATCACACAGCTAAAATGTGATCATTGGGATGAGGAAGCCAGGCCCCTGGACTGAAGCCTGGGCTCTTACTAGTGTCCTGCTGTGTCCAGGACAGTCTCAGCCAATGACTGATCTTCAAGCATAATTTTTAATGCCTGATGTGCTAGTTTGGATGATAAATTATGTGCTTACACTACAGTGATGCCCCGGGTTCCTTCTAAGACTTATAGATGGACAATTATTTTTAGGACACCCAGGTGGACCTAGGGCAGGACAACAGCCAAAAGTTTCAGTCCAGTAGAGCCTTAAAAAGTTTCAGGAGAGCCAGCCCTGATGGCCTAGTGGTTAAAGTTCAGCATGCTCTGCTTTGGCAGCCTGGGTTCAGTTCCCGGACATGGACCCACACCACTCATCTGTCAGTAGCCATGCTGTGGTGGTGGCTCACATAGAAGAACTAGGAGGACTTACAACTAGAATATACAACTATGTACTGGGGCCTTGAGGAAAAAAAAAGAGAGAGGGGAAGATTGGCAACTGATGTTAGCTCAGGGCATATCTTTCCCAGCAAAAAAAAAAGAAAGTTTCTGGAGTAAACAATTTGCTGATCCATAAAGTTGGAATAGGAGGTAGGGGTCATAACTCAGAGACATGGAAGGCAAGAGGTTTTAAAGGGCTCTTATGAGGAGATCTAAGACGCATTTACAGATGAGAAGAGAGGCCCAGAAAGAGGAGCCAACTCAAAGAAGGTTCAACTCAATGTGAATAAAACAATAGATCCAGGACAATAACCAAATTTTCTGGACTCTGGTCCAGTCTTCTCTCAATCCTCCTACGTCTCTATTTGATCGTGGTCCTCGAAGGGATATGATTGCATAATAAAGGAAGGAGAGAGAAGCCAGAGTAATAGAGGGCGGGAGTCTCACAGGATGGAGCTGCTGGTGCTTTGAAGGTGTTTGCTGGGATAGAAGGAACCAAACCTCCTACCGAAGAGCAGCCCACAGGACTATTTGGCCTGTTTTCCTTCATTCTTTCAAGTTACTTTTAAATTCTTATTCTTTTCGTTTTTCAAAAGCACAGTAGGATTTTTTGATAGTAGAGTATACACAAATATGTAAATATGTAAATATATAATACATATTAAAACCCTAATTCCACCACTAACAGATAAGCCTGATTAAACTCCCAGGGATACAGCCTTCCAGACATTATCTATGAATACATCTATTACCTTCATTTCTATAATAAGATCACGCTCTTCATATTATCAGGTAGCCTGTTTTATTTGTTTTTTTAATTTCTTTTAACCCACTTAACCATATGTCTAACCTTGCTGATAAAATTCTTTGAGTCTTCCAGAGGTGATTTAAGGAGACCAGGAAAGGCTTTCTTCCCACTGCCATCCTGAGAATATCCCTTCCCAGTCTCCTACCAATGCCAGGAATTCCGTTAGAGCCACTGCCTGCGTGTTGAGGCATGGATTAGCATGTAGATGCTCGGAGGAGAGACATGACACGAGGCCCTTATCAGTAATTGAAATCATAGCCTGAGCAAGCTGATTGGATCCTACTCAGCAGGCAGCCAGAGAGATTTCTGGCAGGAGGGAGAAAGGATTGGGGAAGTGGGGTGCAGAATGTATGTTGCTGGGAGGAAGGTCAGGAAGGAGAGAGCTCCAGACACTGTGCCTCAGGAGGCCAAGCAGGGAAAGGTGAAGGAGCTACAGGAAAGACCTGAGCTCAGGAACTTGGAGAGGGGAAACACAATAGAATGGAGGAGAGAGAAAACAGAAGACTTGCCTTACCAAAAATGCTACATTCAACAGTGTCCTCATCCTCCGTATTACAAATGTAGTGATAATATAGTTGTTCACACCCTCCTTCCTTCCTTCCTTCCTTCCTTCCTTCCTCCTTTCATAAAATCATTCATTTACCAGTATTTATTGAAAGCCTGCCGTGTGCCAGGAGCGTCCCTGCATGCTGGCTTGTGATGATGAGCACAGCAGACATGGTCTTGTCCCCATGAAGTTGACAACCCAGTGGCAGAGTTGGACTTTTAACAGAGATAATTACATAATTAAATCTTGTTATAAGTGCTGAGTGTACAGGAGGAAAATAAACGAGTTCTATAAGAGAGAATAACAGAGCAGGATATAAATTAATCTTCAGGGTCGTAGATGGCCCACTGACACCGTGGTATTTAAAGGAAATCTGAAGAATGAGTAGGAATCAGGCAGTCAAAGAGACAAGGAAAGGGCCCTCCAAAGGGGAGGACAGCATGAACAAGGCCTGGAGGCTGGAGAGAGCAGAACTCTTTGGAAGATCGAAAGTCTATTCCCTGTGGCTGGAGTTTCTCCAGCAGTTAGAGGGGTAGCCAGAGGTGGAGGCCCTATGTGATCTGTTAGAGATTTTAGGTGTTTGAAGAATTTTATGCAGAAAAGTGATATTTTCCTATTTATTTACTTTTAAAATTATTCTGGCTGCTCTGTGGAGAATATTTATCCAATATTTTTTAAAAACACTTTCTTCTTTTTTTTTTTTTTTACCACCCATTAAAAAAAAGACCATAATATAGGTGTTGTCTCTCTGAGCTGAGAGTAGTCTGTACTCCATGGAAATTTTCCGAAGTTCTGAAAATGGAGATTCATCCTTAGCAAAGCCAAAACTGTGCTTCTGACTAATAATGGCTCATATGTATTTATTTATTTTTTTTGGTGAAGAAGAGTGGCCCTGAGGTAACATCCATTGCCAATCTTCCTCTTTTTGCTTGAGGAAGATTGTCCCTGAGCTAACATCTGTGCCACTCTTTCTCTATTTTGTATGTGAGACACTGCCACAGCATGGCTTGATGAGTGGTGGTTAGGTCCCTGCCTGGAATCTGAACCCACCAACCCCAGGCTGCCAAAGTGGAGCATGTAAACTTAACCACTACACAACCGGGCTGGCCCTAAGGCTCATATTTTTTGAGTACTTATTATTTGCCAGGCATTTCATTAAGAAATTTGTGTAGATATCTTTTTCTTCTACTTTAAAAAAATTAAATCCTTATAGCAACTTTATGCAGGAAACACAATTATCCCCATTTGACAAACTAGGGTCATAACAGACTCACTCGAACCCCCAGTAAACTGGAATTGGTTCCCTTTGCCGGGAATCTGTGCTGGTGCTGACTTTGCCTTAGGCTACTACCCCAAGAGGTCTACTGGCCCCCAAAGTCTCTCCCATCCTTTGTTGCTAGTGCCCTGCAGTAGATTTCAACTCCTAGCAACCGTGTACAGCACAGCAGAACCCTGCCCGGTCTTTTTGCGACATCATCTCACCTTCCGTTGCTATATCACAAAATGCTCTGCTGCTATTCACAGAGTTTTCAGGCCAATTTTTTCAGAAATGGGTTTCCAAGTCTTTCTTCCTAGTCTCTCTTAGTCTGGAAGCTCTGTTGACATCTGTCCACCATGGGTGACCCTGATGGTATTTGAAATACTGGTAGTATAGCTTTCGGCATCACAGCAAAACACCACTGCCATAATGTGACAACCGACAGACAGGTGGTGTGGTTCCTTGATGGGGAAACAAACTCAGGCCACGGCAGAGAGCACAGAATCTTAACTACTAGACCACCAGGGCTGGCTCTCCCATCCTCTAAAATGACTTAAATCTGGACCCAAATAGTTTGGGCTACAGGACAAATTGTGGAGCCTTAAAGACAGCTTTCTCTTGTACTTAGAAAAAGTACTTCAGTGTGGGAGGAGAAATTTCTGGGTATCTAGAAAACCTCATCAGGATGGGGCGAAAAAACCTTTTATCAGCTGCTTCTGTCTGCTGCTGCTTGGGCTCTGGTGACAACTGATGTCTTAAAAAGGGATAACGTCTGTTGGTGATTCTTACTGACAGCGTCAAGATTGGCTGAGCTGGGATCTCAACCCTGGAGCTGCAGGGCCCTCCATGGAGCATCTGGTCTAGCCCTTTCCCTTCAGACCGGGGCAAACCTAATCAATCAACACATCCATCAATGTACGGTACCTGTTGAGTCATTCAGGATTAGGTTTTGAGGTTACATTTAGGTTCAAGAAACAATTGGAGAATACTGTAGCATTTATTATACTGCAAAGCAAACGTTCTTTCCAGGTAAAAAAAACCCAAAAATTTATAATTTTGAATTTTATGATAATTAGAAAAAAAATGGACTGCAAACAGTGAATTAAAGAGCAATCTAAAAACTTTCAAAAAGACAATTTTTAACATATTACATTTTTTTACGGCTCCCACAAGATCTCTTTGTATTCATTGTGTGTGCTCACACTGATTTGCAGATAAGCTAAGTGGATCTCAAGCTGACACACACGGTCATTTCTTGTCACTTCTATAAACTTTTCCCCTTTTTGTACAAATCAAGTCTGGTGGACACATTAAATGTATCAGTTCTTTGAGTGTTTACTTTTATAGATAGTATTTATGTATATTTAATTATAGCACAGTATCTACTCACTAAAGAAAATTGGGAGAATATAGATAAGTGGAAACAAAGGTCTCAAAGCCCCATGTGCCAGATACAATTGATTTTACTATTATGAAAAATTGCAATTTCTTCTTCATCATCTTTTTAATTATTTTTTTCTCAAATAAAATGCTCATCCATAAACTGAAAATTGGAAGAGTTTAAGAACAAAAGCAGCAACTAGTTCAAACATGCAAATAAAGCTATTTTAAGTATTGATAAATTTGTCTTCTACCTCTAGGCATTGTTTAATGTAAGCATTAAAATACTCTACAGATAACTTTTAACATTTGGCCACTTCTCTCAAGATTTTTTTCACATAGACATTATTCCATGTTATTATATTGTCCTTTAAAATATCTTTTTTTTTTTTTTTTTGCTAAGGGAAATTGTCCCTGAGCTAACACCTGTGGCCATCTTGCTCCATTTTGCATGTGGGTCGCTGCCACAGCATGGCTTGATGAGTGATGTAGGTCCATATCTGGGATGCAAACCCACAAACCTGGGCAGCCAAAGTGAAGCATGCCAAACTTAGCTACTATGTCACTGGGTCAGCCCCAAAAATATCACATTAATTACTTCATATCCTTTCATCAGGTTGGTGAACTGAGGACTATTTAACCACTCCCCTATTGCTGACAATTTAAGTAATTTCTAAGTTTACATATTTATAAATAATTCTATGATGATTATTTTTCTATGGAAAATATGTTGCACATATATTAGCTTCCAAGAGAAGATTAACAGAAATGGAATTACTGTGAAGAAAAGAATGAACATATTTAAATTATAGAAAGAGATTTTTTAATTAATTTGCAAGTGGATTTTACAACGTGGTTAAAAAGGGGCTTTTGCAAGACTTCCTAATAAGCACAGGATATTATCTTTTTTTTTAATAGTTCTTAGTTTAAAAAGGTTAAAATTATTCACATTTCATTGGCTAGTTTCGATTATTAGTTGTTGAACTCTGCTTTCCATGTGCATATTTACTCTAATTTTTAACTATAAATATCTGCTCATGCCCATTGCCCATTTGTGTATTGGGATTCTGTCATTTCCCATCAGCTTCCCTAAGATGTTTATATACTAAAAATATTAGCTCTTTGTCTACTACATGTATTGAAAAAGGATTTTTAGCCTGATTCTTGCTTTTATTTTTCACAAGGGTTTTAGATTTACAGAAAAACTGCCAAGATTGTACAGAGTTCCCATATATTCTTCATCTAGGGTTCCCTCTTGTGGGTATCTTACATTAGCATGGTACATTTGTTACAATTAATGAATCAATTTTGATCCATTATTATTAACTAAAGTCCATACTTTATTCAGAGTTCCTTCGTTTTTACCTAATGTCCTTTATCTCTTCCAGCGTCCCATACAGGATACCACATTACATTTAGTTGTCCTGTCTGCTTAGGCTCCTCATGGCTGTGCCAATTTCCCAGGCTTTCCTTGTTTCTGATGATCTGGAGAGTATTGAGAAGTATTTTCAGATGTTTTCTAAAAATGTTGCTCAATTGGGATTTGTCTAATTTTTTCTCATGGCCTGATTGGAGTTACCGGTTTTGGGGAGGAAGAACACAGAGGAAAAGTGCCATTTTCGTCGTCTCATAACATGAGTCAGCTTATCACTGTTGATGTTGACCTTGATCACCTGGCTGAGGTAATGTTTGTCAGGTTTCTCTTTGTAAAGTTACTACCCCCTACCCCTTTCCATACTGTACTATTTGGAAGGAATTCACCACGCAGCCCACACTTAGGGATGGGGAGTTATGCTTCCCCCACCTTCTTGAGGATGGAATAGTTACAAAAATTATTTGGAATTTTTATGCATGGAAGATTTATCTCTTCTTTCCTACCTATTTATTCAATCATTTGTTTATATCAGTATGGACTCATGGGTATTTATTTTATACTTTGTGTTATAATCTAATACTACTCTGTTTACTTTGTTGCTGGGATTATTCCAGCTTTGGCCACTGGAAGCTCTTTCAGTTGGCCTCTCTATCCTTTTGACATATTCCCATCATTGTGGGTTTTCTTGCATTTTAACGTTGGCTCTCTGTACATGTCTATGAATGCAATTGTTGTAAAGTATGTGGGAATTTTGTGTGTGAGTGTGTGTGTGTGTGTGTATTTTAAGTTGTCGTCGCACTAATGTTGATGGTGGTTGACAGAGAAACCATATCAGAAAGCTTGAAACAATGACATCAACTTTATTTGATGGGGAAAGATCCTTTCCTTGGAATCAGACAGACCTAGGTTTCAGAATGACTGTGAGAGATTATGACATTAACAGCCCTCAATAAATCTTGTTTCCTAAACTCCATGCCTTGTGAAGATCACCTCTCTACACACACAGATTCACTCTAGGCTTGACAATGTGAGTTTCTATGGTTAATGGGGTGTGAGGTAACTTGGCACGAGAAAGGCTTGGTGAGCACTGTGCACAAGCTTGCACTCCTGGAATTTTGTTACCACTGGGTAAGAAACAAGGGCTATCCCACTAGAAAGGACATATGGAAGAGACCAACACCCCAGCTGACAGCCCCCGCTGGGCACGTAAATGCATCACCTTGCAACAACTAGCCGCACTTGGGCACCTGATTACTGCACTTTGGTGCATGACCCGGGGAGAGTCCACCAGAAGAACTTCTCAGCTCATCTCAGCCCAAAATACAAAACCAAGAGCATATAAATAGCTGTTATAGTCTAATATATTTTGGGTAGTTTGTTTTGTTGAAAATGAAAACAGACACAAGAACTATGCCACAGGTGGGCTTCAAATCCATGTGGATAGTGAATATTAGTTTTTGTAATTTCAGCTTATTATTTTAACTCCCTAATCTTTAGTTATCCATCCCCTGATGGGGATAATAAGACCTACTCCTGCTCATTGAATTGAGCTTTACACCAAATGAGATCATGCTTATCCAGTGCCCTAGCCCAGGCTGGAATACAGAACTGGTTTTCACTAAAGCTTCCTCTGCCTCACCCAGTTTACTAAAGCAAAGTCACTAGAATATTCCTTCCTTTCTCAAACATGATGTTAGCTAAGTCAGAGTCCCTTTGCAAAAAGGAACATTGAAAATTAGGCTCATTGATGCAGCAAAAAGGGGATTATGAACCAATATCTCATCCATAAAAACTGCAATCCTGGGAGATGCTGCCTGAGTGCTAGTTGGGACATCCTGACAGGGCTTCCAAAGCCAATTATATTTGGATTTATAAAAGCATTTGATTCCAGAGATCAAGTGAAAGCAAACCTGACTTTTCCTCATTTCCCGGCACCTAGAAGGAATCCTGAGTGCTGGGCTGTGCTTTGTAGATTTAATGCCAGAATATAAATATGTGCCGTAGAAACAGAGATCTGTGAGTGTGGTGTGGGGAATCAGACTTTCCAGAGGAGCACATATGGCTGAGAAATAGGGCCAGAGACTCAGCACTCCATTCTTTCTGTTGGAAAGCAAGTTATGCAGAAACTTTCTGGTTTAGTGTTGGTTGGGTAAGAGCATTTAAAGCTGAGGCTGGACGGGTAGAATGTCATTGTGGACTTACCCCTGATCTTTTCTCTCTGTCACCCTGTTAGATGTCACTGCATCCAAACTGACTAATTGAATGCAATTGGTTATGTATCATGACATGTTGGGAAAATGGTGTTTAAGTTCTGACCCATTAAGAAAGTAATTATTTAAATTATCTGAGTTTCTTCATCTGCCAAGTTGGGGTTAGACAACTTCATTTCTTAAATTCCATTCAGGATCTTAACACATACATGTGGCACACATACACCTATAAAGAAACATAAACGCACGTGTGTAAATAACCACATACAAATATACACCCAGGTACACATATAAATGCATCACACCCTTACATATACAAAGACATATTCTCCACCATCACCATCACCACTATTACTGACTGACTGAACGGATTTTTATATAACCTTCTAACATCATTTTTAGCAGGACTCAGCCCAGGGGTAAGACGAGCTGGTATGGCACTGCCAGAGCACCCAGTGGGTACCCAGATGTAGGAGTGAGGGTGGTGAGCTTCCTAGGGAACTTTGGGGAGGGGAGTTCAACACACATCGGGACCCACATATCCTTCTATCCTCCATAAGTAAAAATTACCATATTTACTCTCAGAAAGGAGCAGTCAAAAAGATCCAGAAGTCCTGGATTCTAGTTCTACCTCTTCCACTGCCTTCCTTTGTGACCTTGTGCAAATCACTTACCTTCCTGGAGGATTAGCTTCTGATTCTTTAAAATGAGAAGGTGGGGACTTCCAGCACTAGCCAAGATAGAGTAGTCTCACTATATCCTGTCTCTCCTACTGATTGTAATTAGTATCTACAAACTGAATGCAGAAAGCAATTACCTAAAGTCTCCGAAAATTAAAACCTTGTGAGTTGATTAGGGAGGAAAGTGAGAATTTGGAGAATGACCAATATGGAAGTGAGATTTTTTTTCTCTCCTTTATCTCTCAGCATTGACCTAAGGACAGAACAGCACATCGGGCATGAACAGCGAAAACCGGGAGAGAAATTCTCTCTAGTTAGAAGACGGGCTTCTGCGAGCAGAGTATGGGGTCATTGTGAGCCAGAGAGTCACTTTTTATTCATCCTTTTTTCTCTAGTTTTATTGAGATATTATTGATATGTAAATAGGTGAGCTCAAGATGTACAATGTGATGATGTGATACACATATTTAATACAAAATGAGTACCACAATAATGTTAGTTAACACCTCTATCCCCTCACATAATTACCAGTTTTATTGTGATATTATTTAAGATTTACTCTCTTAACAACTTTCAAGTATATAATACCTTTTTTCTTTTCTTTTCTCTCTCCTGGCTGTGCCCAGAGGCCAGCTTGTGTTGCTGCAGGCTGGTGACAGCAGTGTGAGGGTGTGGGCAATTAAAGCCCCAAGAGAAAAACCCATCTCTATGGCCAGATAACCTATGCTGTGAAGGCTGATAAGTGTGAGGGGAAGCACATGGTTTTCTTATTTTTCTCCCACTGCTTTGCCCCGAGGTCAGCCCCAGGTACATTGAAATGGCCAACAGCAGATAAACTCTGTGAAAAACACTTCTTTCTGGTCAAAGGAACAGGAACAGGGAAAAGGGACTCTCAAGAGCTGGAGAGTGGAAGGGAATCCTGGAGAGAAGAAGGCTGGAGAAGGGATCTCCTAATTCTGTGTGTGAGCATCAGAAATCCCGAGCTCACCCCTGGGCTGCACAGGTACAGAACAGACAGATCCAAAGAAGCAGAGCAAGGCTCTGATAACGGAACTAGAATATAAACCATGACCCACGGTTGGCGATGGTTTGTATGGCCACACTAATTTGTGAGTGGTGCAGGTATGGATGAGGTAAATGCAAAGAGCATAGCAAAGACTTTGGAAATTGAACTGATGTTGGAAGCTCTGGCCACAGGAGGCAAGACAGAACTTGTGATCTGTACCTAACCAAGCCTGTTAAAATAAACAAAATAACATCAGTATTCTCTGGAGGATTTCAACAGCAATCAGAGTCTCATAACATATTTAACCTGTCCAGGATGCAAGTTAAAACGAATTACATAAAGGGAACCGGAAAACTGTGACTAATTCTCAAGGTAGGCATTGGCAACTATGGTCCTTGGGCCAAATCTGCCCCATCACCTGTTTTAGTATGGCTCATAAGGTCAGAAGAGATTGTACATTTATAAATGTTGAAAAAAAATCAGAAGAATATTTGTAAAATGTGAAAATTTTGTGTCATTCAAATTTTAGTGTCCATAAATAAAGTGTTATGGTATATAGCCACACCCATTCATTTCTCTATTGTCTTTTGCAGCTTTCATGCCACAATGTCAGATGTCAGATGAGTCATTGCAACAGAAACCGTATGGCTAAGCCACAAAGTCTGAAATAATAACTATCTGATCCCTACAGAAAAAAATGTACTGACTCCTGCTAAGGGAAAACATAATCAAAACAAATGCCTTTTTTGGCATCCAAAAAAATGCATTTTTGAGATGACTTAGATGTTGGAATTATCAGGCAAAGACTTTAATGCAGGTACTATAACCATAGTCAATAAAATAAGGATTAGTACTCTTGAAATGAATGGAAAGATAGGAGTTCTAAGACAAAAATAAAAACTATAAAAACAAGACCAAGTGGAAATTTTAGAACTGAAAAATACAACATCTGAAAAAAAATTCACTAGATGGACTCAATAGCAGAATGAAGATGACAAACTTAATGTCAGAAAACTTAAAGAGATATCAGTAAAATTATCTGAAGTGAAGAACAGAGAGGAAAAGATTGAGAAATGGGGAAACAGGGCCTTAGAAACCTATGAGACAATACAAAAATGCCTAATACTTGTGCCATTGGCATCCCAGAAGAAAGGAGAGGAAGATTGAGTACAGGAAAAAAATATTTGAAGAAATAATGGCTGAACATTTCCTGTATGTCTTGAAAGACATAAATTTACACGTTCAAGAAGCTCAGGAAATTCCAAAAAGATGAACTCAAATAAAATTATGCCCAGACACATCAAATAAAACTCATGAAAACCAAAAATAAGAGGAAGGGGTGGAACCAAATAATTACTAAAACCTCATTAAAGTATAAAAATTAAAGAGGTCAGTCACAGAGAGAGAAATTTGAAATAAACATGGAACTTTATGGTTGTTAGAAACTGTAAATATTGTGGCACTCTGAATATTTCCTTGCACATGATGTTTTTATCTAAGGAAAATGAAGCCCAGAAAGATTGAATGACTTAGCCAAAGTAATTTTCAGACAAGTGCTCTCAAAAAAATAAGAACAAAAGACCAAAAGAAAGGAGGGAGGGAGGGAGAGAGAATGAGAAATAAAGAAAGAAAGGAAGGAAGGAAGGAGAAAAAAATAGTGATCTGTGTTGAGTAGATGAGGTACATAGGGATTTTAACACTGACTCTTATTACAATATGTTTTTCCTTAGGGAGAAGAAAATGGTGATTTTTAATGAAATGAAGTATTTTAGGAGAAGGCAATGCTCATGGAAGCATCTCAGTCAGGGGTTTGGGACATCCAGATTTCCACCACACAGTGGTAGGGATCACAAAGATGTAGCAAATGCTTGAAAGCGAATGTGGAAAGGAGCCAGTGAAACATTTTGCTTACTTGGAGATTTTTGCTGAAGTCATGTTTAAAAGGGCAGGAGTAGGAGTGGGGGGAGGGTGGCGGAGGATAGTGGCTTTTTTACACAAGGACAAAAACCACTGAAAAATCCAATCACTCACAAATGCTTTTGTGGAATATCGACATGGCTTTTCCTTCTCCACATCTTCCTCTTCCTCCTCCACCTCCTACTCCTCCTGTACATCTTCCTCCTCCTCTTCTTTCCCCTCCTCTTCCTCTTTCTCCTTCTTCTTCCCTAAGTCTGTGTCTCAAACATGCACGTGCGCGCTCACACACACACACTCCACCCCCTTAATGAGGATCCAAGAGGGGGGCTTTAATCTTTATACCCATCTGGGGAACTCTGACATGCCAGAGATGTCCAAAGGAGTCCAGATTTCATGAGGACCTACTACATCTTCTTGAAGACATGTTGAAGAAGCTCTTGAAACTACTATTTAGGACTTAAAACTTTAGAGCTTAAGATAATAAAGCAAAGAGAGAGGAGAAATTCTACTTGGAAAATGTCCTGAGATTCACTCTAAGATACAGAGAGTTGAAATCTTGTCAAGGTCCCTGGCTATGTGTCAGGATATAGAAACTCAATTGACTTCCAATTAAGACCCAGAGTAATTTATCTAAATTTCTTAGGAAGGATAAGCAAGAAATCTGAAAGAGCACTGTCACTTGTTGAGGGGACTAACTTCCAATGGTAGTGAGGAAAGGGACTCGTCAGACCCAGTCAGGTCAGCATTAAAAACCAGGAGTGCAGCAAGGTGGGTAGTATCAACAGCCACTGGAGTGGCAAATTCCATCTGAGTTATCAAGTGGCCACCACCTCTCTGAGCGTAGACAACAGGAACAGACTAGGTGGAAGCTAGAGGACATTTTAAAATTCAGTAAATAGAATGCTCCACAATTCTCAGAATTCTTCCAGGACGACAAATGGGGCTTGGTATCCTTGAGTCCTCTGAGATTTGTCTTTGAGCAGAGGTGGTACAAACTACCATTTGTAGCCCTGCTATAAATCATAGACATCTTCTTGATGCTGCTGTGGTCTAGAAAAGGAAGGATCATATCTGTGTCATTGTTCCTTGCAAAGAATAACTAAAACAGCGTGCCTTATGAAATGTAAAGATATTTTGAACAAGACCAGCATTTCAGAAAAATCCCTGCAACCAACCTCTGGTGTTTTCCAATCCTAGGTTGATCTGGTCTAATCTTTCTGCACCTGACATTTTTCTTTGTTCTGTCATTTTTGTCTCCAGACTTAATATAAAAAAAATATTGTTTTAAAAAATGAAATGGATGGCTGACATCAAAAGGAAAGTCCCGAGGGGGTTTCTTGCAAAGGACGATAGAGGCCCAAGGATTGTTCTGAAAGCTCTGCTGCTCTGTCCCTTCAGGACACCAATTGGGAAGGGAAGAGGTGATATAAAACTGATTAGAATTTGGCAGGAGAAAAAAATCCCTGGCAGATAGAAGACACATTCTATTTATATAGACTTGGCTAAAAAGACTTGTTTCTTCAATTTTGTTCAGATCTCCAGTTTTATTTTGTCTTATTTGTTATTATTGTTATTGCAGAGAGCTGAGCTGGAAGGACTTGCCTTGAGTAATAGTTATAAGAACATAACAAGACATGCCACTAGGTAGCTTTCAGTGAGAAGATCCTGTACAGTAGGCCCCCCTTATCCACAGGGGATATGTTCCAATGCCCCCAGTGGATGCCTGAAACTGTGGATAGTACCAAACCCTATATATACTATGTTTTTTCCTATACATACATACCTGTGATAGTTGAATTTATAAATTAGGCACAGTAGGAGATCAAAACAATAACTAATAATAAAATAGAACAATTATAACAGTAGACAATAGTAAAAGTTATGTGAATGTCATCTCTCTCTCTCAAAATACCTTATTGTGCTATTCTCACCCTTCTTCTTGTGATGACGTGATGATACAATGCATATGTGGTGATGCGATGAAGTGAGGTGAATGAGGTAGGCATTGTGATGTATCATTGGGCTACTGTTGACCTTCTGACCATGCCTCAGAAGGAGGATCATGGAGCCATGATGACGTGGATGGTTGAATGTCAGGAGTAGATGATGTAGACAGTTGGGGATCCAACAAAGGGATAATTCACGTCCTGGGTGGGACGGCACAGGATGGTGTAAGATTTCATCATGCTATTCAAAACAACACACAATTTTAAATTTATGAATTGTTTATTTCCGGAACTTTCCATCTAATATTTTTGGACCATGGTTGACCGTGGGTAACCGAAACCGTGGAAAATGAAACCATGGAGAAGGGGGGGGGGCTACTGTATCACTGTTCTATTCACAATGTTTTGAGAGATGTGACTCTGAGGAGTAAACAAATCTAAAAATTATTAGGCATGATTGCTTGCCGATTAGATGTTAATTGATTCTAAATGGGGTGATCAGCTTCAAAGGAAGTTTGCAGATGCACAATGCCATTTTCTTGGTTTTGTGCTCAGTATTGATTAAGGAGGATCAGGCTTAATGCCCTATGAGGGAAGATACATTCTGCACTGTTGCAGCAGCCACTGAGAATGAAGAGGCCCCCGCTGATTGCTTCAGAAAGGGAAACGAGTGATTCTGGGGAACCCACTGGTGAATAAGCTACATGTCCACAGGCTGCAAAACTGGGGATGGGTGGAGGAGAATCAGGGATCCTGCGTTAAGTCCCAACTTATAAAAATATGAGCATCAGCAATCCTTTTTGTAAAATAAATGAGGTGCCAGGGCTTACATCTTGATAAATTATGAAATGCCTCCCTCTCTTCATACACTCCTCCCCTATTCTTTATTCCCACTAACTTGTGAATTTGTTTCTGCCAAAGGAATCAGTAGAGATGGGAATATTAATTTATTTAAGGTCACTCCAGTGAATATTATTTGTAAGCTGTTGGTGTGTTGGTGAGTTGAACCAGTGTGCATAGCACAAGTAACCTTCTGGAGCCTGGTAAGCATCACCAGTAGGAATTTTTCAGAGGCTTATCTTAATTCATTTCAGCATAAGATTTCTTTTTTCTTCATTAATAAGTAGAGTCACAAATTCCTGACTTCTTTTCATTTGAAACCAATTTACTGAATGTTAATTAGCTACTACTCTGTCCCAAGTAATAGTTGCTGCTAAAAGAGAAGCAAATAAGGCAGGGTGTGCTCTCAAGAAATATAGTTCAAGATGGAAAACAGACATGCAAAGAGATTGTCATGCCAAATGATATGTATAGTCCTAAAAGATTGTATAAGCACAGAATAGAGAAAAATTAGCTGTATATGGGGATGGGATTACTCAGGGAAGACTTTTTAAATGCTTAAAGTTTGATCTCATTTTCAAAGCAGGGAATTCAATTTGTTTGCATCTTAAACAAAGGGGTGGGTGTGGCATTCTAGGAAGCAGCAACCACATTTGCAAGGCATGGAAGTGGGGAATGTCTGGTTTGTTATAAAAAATCCAAGTAGTTTCAGGACCAGCCCGGTGGTGCAGTGGTTAAGTTTGTGTGCTCCACTTGTGCAGCCCAGGGTTCACAGGTTCAGATCCCAGGCGTGGACCTATGCACTGCTTATCAGGCCATTCTCTGGCAGGTGTCCCACATATAGAGTAGAGGCAGATGGGCATGGATGTTAGCGCAGGGCCAATCTTCCTCAGCAAAAGGAGGAGGATTGGCAACGGATGTTAGCTCGGGGCTAATCTTCCTCACACACACACAAAAATCCAAGTAATTTGGTATCAGTAGAGCATAAAGATGTGTGTAAGCAAGTAACGAAGTGCAGCTCTGCAGAAAGCCCGCAGCCAGCAGGATGTTCTCCAAAGAGAAAAGAAACCAGGAAGTTTGGTGAGCTCCATCCTCAGGTAGCAGGGAGGACAGGAGCTCAATGTAGCTTCCAGTTACATCTCTGGGATTATCAAAGGTTAAGGACAAAGATGGGTAAAGAAGTGGTCAAATTCCAGAACTTCTGTTACTTTCCTATGCAGGTTAATCTCTACTTGTTTCCTCAATGTCAGTGAAACCTTTAAAACAATACGGTCTTTGAGATTTTATCTTCAAGAGAAATAAGAAATAGAGGAACTGGGGAGTTCCTATACAGGCTGAGGTATAGATTTCCCTTGGGGAGAATGGGTCAAGGTAGCTACAGAAGAAGATAGGCAGGCAGGTTCTAGTGGTGAAATCTCATTAGAGGGAGAGAGTGGATGGTGTGTGTGAAACACCTGTGTTGGTCTGAAGAAGGGTCCAGTGTTGTAGGACTGAAGGGTTACCAAGGAAGGAGGTTTTCTCTCACATAGAAGTCAGGCTAAAGCTTGCCTTTTTCAGTTTGAACAAGAAGTCTCCTGTCTCCAGGAGAGGACATGAGGCTGGATCGAACACTCTGTCCCAAAGTCTGGAAGCATTAACAGGCGTGTGATTTTCTACTTTTGATGATAAACAATACTGATTTGGGAATCATGTCCAAGAATGGTGTGAGTCTATTCATTTCGATAGCCAAGAGAATCAGCCATTTGGGAAGCAAAGTAAAAATATACAACTTATTTTTGGGGGAAGACAAGTGGATCTCTCAGGGAGAGGAAAAAAAAAGGGAATACAACACAAAAGCATATACTCAAAATCATTGGATCCTGGAGATGAAATATATAGTATAGAGGTCAGAATCTAAATTCTGCTCAAGAAACTGAATCCTCTCCAGTATCTCCCTCCTGAGTGGAAGCAGTAGAGTACTGTGGGTACATACATAGGATGGAGATTTGGAATGCTTTATCTGCAAAATGGGGTAACAATGCTATCTATCGCATGGGGATCTATTTACTAAGAAAATTTTCCTTCTTAGACAGCTAACATCCAGTAACTCCTCCATATTTATGTCCTCTGAGTAACAGCTAAAGAATGTACAATGGCTAATGGGTCCCCTGTGCGGGGCTGGGGAGTATCAAATTCATGAAATTGGTCCCTATTTATTTAAACTCATAATGTTGGAATTCATCATTTGATTTCAGCAAGATGATCTGGAGGTGTGGGATGTTGGATCTCTGTTAACTAATGACCATGTGCTGGGGATAGTACAAGGGATTCAGTATGGATATTCCTATCTCTTCTTGACATTAGAATTGAGATGTAGACTTATTACTAGCCTCACAGATGAGGAAATTGAGGTTGAGTAATTTGTCCAAGTTCCCAATGCTACTAAATTGGAAAAATCAATAACCCAGACTATCTCATGTTAAATATCGTTTCTTTCCACAAATATTGCTCGAACAACTGGATATCCATACGCAAAAAAATCAAGTTGCTCCTCTACTTCACACCATACACAAAAATTAACTCAAAATGGATCACAGCTTTAAATGTAATAGCTAAAACTATAAAAATCTTAGGAGAAAACATAAGGGTAGTTCTTCATGACTTTGGGTTAGGCAATAGTTTCTAAGACATGACACTAAAAGCACAAGTAACAAAAGAAAAAATTAGAAGAATTGGATGACATCAAAGTTAAAAATTTTTGTGCTGCAAAAGATATCAAGTAAGTGAAAAGATGATGATAATAGTAAAAAGACAAGCTGTTGAAAAAATGGGCAAAGGATTTTGAATCAACATTTCTTCAAAAAGGTATATAAATAACTAATAAGCACATGAAAAGATGTTTAACATTATTAGTCATTAGAGAAATGTAAATCAAAATTACCATGACATACCACTTTATACCCACTAGGATAGTTAAAACCAAAAGACTGACAATAACAAGTGATGGTGAGAATGTGGAGAAATTGGAACCCTCACACAATCCTGGTGGAAATGTAAAACAGTGCAGTCACTTTGGGAAATAGTTGGGAAGTTCTTCAAAATGTTAAACATATAGTTGTCATATGAGCCAGCAATTCTACTCTTAGGTATATACCTAAAAGAATTGAGAACATATATCCACACAAAAACTTACTTATACACAAAATTATGTTGCAGCATTATTCATAATAATCAAAAAGTTAAAACAACCCATATACCCATGAATTGAGGATTGGATAAACGAAATGTGGTATATCCATACAATGGGCTATTATTTAGTGAGAAAAAGGAATGTAGTACTGGTAATGCTATAACATGGAAGAATCTTGAACACGTTATCCCAAGTAAAAGAATCAGGTCACAAAAGACCACATATTGTACAACACCATTTATCTGAAACGTCCAGAATAGGAAAATCAATAGAGATGGAAAGTAGATTAGTGATTGCCTAGTACTGGGGATTTGAGGGGAATGGGGAGGGACTGCTAACAGGTATAGGGTTTCTTTTCAGAAGATACACATGTTTTAAAATTAGATTGTGGTTACTAAAAACATTAAATTTTAGACTTTAAATGATTCATGTATGGCAAGTGCATTATACCTCAGTAAGACTGTTTAAAAATATAAGTAGACAAGCAGACAGAAGCCCCATGCTATTTTACTCTGTAGCATTTAAACAGAACACTGTGCTCCTGGAGTAGCTCTGGGTTCACACAACCTAGGCCTGATCACATTCTACAGCTCACTACCTCTATGACTTTGAGCATCTCGTCTCTCTGCAAGCCTCAGTTTTCCTCATCTGTAAAGAGGAAATAACAGTGCCCATCTCGTGGGATTATGATGAGGATTAAACGAGATAATGTACGTAAAATGCTTAGCAGAGTGTCTAAGTACTTTGTTAGTTGTGATTTTTTTTTCATTCTTTTTCCATTTTGCAAAAAGGATCCAGGCTTAGTCACTACGGCCGTTTTCTAACACCTGCCACCAACGCTCCCTCCGAAAGAGCAGTCACAGTGTTTTACGACTTTGTTTACTGTTGATGCTTTGTGTTGGCATACGTGTGACACTCAGTGAAACCACAGAATCTAGTGGGAAGAGCATAGACTTGCTGAGGATAGAAATAGGTTCAAACTCTGATTCGATCATGATACCCTGTTAGTAAATGCCTTTAAGCCTCAGTTCCATTAATTGATAAATCATTTATCAATTTATCAATAGTGTTTGCCCGAAAGGTTGTTATGAGAATTAAATGCCGTGAGCTGTGAATTATAATATGGAGAACACCAAACACAGTACTTGGCACTGAATAGACACCCAATATGAGCTCCCTTCTCCACCCTTCCCTTTCTTGCTTTCAGCCTCAATAAAATAAAGTGATCTAATAAGAGAACAAAAATGCACTTGACATGAAGGAGAAAAAAAAACACCTTGGCTGATGGTTTCCTCTGCCAAGAAGAGCTTACCCAGAGGTTCCCAAATGACTCCAAGTAAGAGGCATTTTTTGAAGGCACACGCATGGACGCTGTTTTCCATTCCCTCTTTCTCCAGTGATCAGGTTAGACAGAAAGAAATAGACTACTTCAATTTCACATGGAATTTCATGAAAAATTTAGAACTCTAACCACTCCTGCTCCCCAAATTGGCATTTATCAGTTATGAGGAGAGTTTGCAAGCGAGAGCTACATCAGAAATATGCGCAGGGCTCTTGGAGAGTTACTTTCTGCAAGTAATGATGTCTTACTGTCAGTCTTTGAAAGAAAAATCAAAAAGGTAATGTGAGCTGAAGCTTAAGATTTCTCAACATGTCCATTTGAGTTACAAAGGATTTTTATGCTCCATTTCAGACATTATTTAAACATTGTTATTCCTGCAAACATGCCACACACAGATAAGGTTTTGCTCTGAAGCACATCGAAATGCAGATTGGTCTAGAAAGTCAGTTTCAAAGTGCCTTCTTGGAGGTAACTGTTTATTAAGCCTTGGAGGAATTTCAATTGCAAACCCTTAGTGGAAGGGGGGGAGCAGTAAGAATTGTAATATTCTCCTTAATCATGTGATTTGCACAACACTGGTACACTTATAATCTAAATAAAGTTCCTGGAGCCATCAGGGCATTATACTGTAGCTGCTTCATTTAATCTAATGGTCCACATTTAGGTAATTTCCATGCATTTTAATCTATTTAATGATCACCTTTCTCGGGTGATTTACAGCAGCTGGATGTCTGGGGCTCTGGTATCTAGGAGCCATGCACTGCACAATAAACTGGGAGAAAATATTACTGGAAAATGCAAGTTTTGTAGAGATCTGCCCTCATTAAACACTATGATAGTATTTGCTGAGAGTGTCTATCTGCCTCAGCAGACTTAGTAATGGACATTGTATAGGTACCCGAAGAACAGAATTGGTCTTAGATTATTTTGCTAAACAATGTAGAATACATTGAAATCCTGTACCCTTTAGTGGAACAGACACTTTATGACAGATCATTTCCCTAGATCAAGGTATTCCAGAATGTTCTATGCAACATGATCAAATATAGTAGCTTCTTCACACGGTAGGAGATTTAGGGTTAACTCTATTCACCCATTCAAGGTTCCGAGAAGTTCTGCAAAGGGAGAATATATTTTATTTGTTTGTATAATATGATGTTTCTCAAACTAAATTAATCATAGAAACCATCCCCACATTATAACCTCTTTTAACATTCTGCAGAACATATTTCAGGGAAGAGAACCTTAGTCTATATGCAATATCAGTTTTTCTTTGGAAAAATAAAACACAAATTTGGAGACAGACACGTCTGTGCTTCCTTCTGGCACATACAAGCATTGAGATCTCACATGATGAGGTATTTTAGCTCTCAGGGCCTTACTTATTACTTTTTCAATAGTGAGGATAATAACAGCTACCTTGTCGGAAGGTTTAAGTGAGGAAATATATGCAAAATGATGAGAGAAGTAGCTGGTACATAGTAGGCTTAAATCCACATTAGCTCCTTTCTGTTTCATGCAGTCTCTAGGAGGCTGGAAATACAACTATGAATAAGATGATTCCTGCTTTGTAGGATCTTAGCTTTTTCCAAATGAAAGTCTGGTGTCTGTTTTAGATGGCCCTCTTGACAGACATTTTGGGAAACCTATAATAGACATCTCACCCTAAATGAGCACTTACTATAGGTCACCTGTTGTACTTCGCCGTACCCCATTGAATCGTCATAGTGATCCCATGAAGTCAGCGTTTCAGAGGAGAAAACTGTCTACTATGAGTATGTGATGTGTCTGAAATCACACATCCAGTGCTTCAGAAGGGGGAGGTAAACCCAGTGTTATCTCATTAACAAGCGCCTATTCTTAATACCCACTAGGTTGTCACTTATCACTAAGAACTTGTCCTTAATCTTCCCAGTCTGGAATCAGTGACCAGTCATAAGGGACTTGAAGAGAAAGAAGAAGGGAAAAAGAAAAATAGGTAGAAGGAAAATTAAAAGGCAAGATCCACAGAACCAGCATGGCAATGAGTCTTTGGACAGTCGGGCCACGTTGGACAGCCAAAGAGGCCTTCAGGTGATTCTGCTGTGTTGCGGTTTGGCAGAATTCTGCAAAATATTGTGAATTCGTCACAGCCTGGAAAATGACATGTCTCATTAGCCAATGTAAAGTTCAAAGTGATTAATATCGATTAAAATACTATTTTACTTGCTAGAATTTTATCCATCAAGTGTATACAAGAAATGTACAAATTTCCCTAGACTTCTGTCCCAGTGACCTCAAACGGTCCTATCATTTCTCTAGGGGTTTATGGGCTATAATTTAGACCTCTGTGAAACACTAACAGTAAAGGTGAGAGGATTGCAAGGACTTAATTAACTTTGAAGATATTGAAGGTGATGGTGAGGAAATAATGTTTTAGTGACATACATTTGAAATTGGAGAATTCTATCAAATATTCAAAGAAGATTTAATACCTATCCTTCTCAAATGATTCCAAAAAATTGAAGAAGGCAGAATGCTTCCTAACTCATTCTATGGGGCCAATATCACCCTTATACCAAAACCAGGCAAGGACAGCACAAAGAAGGAAAATTACAGGCCAATATCACTGATGAACATAGATGCAAAAATCCTCAACAAAATATTGGCAAACGGAATACAGCAATACATTAAAAGGATCATGCACCATGATCAAGTGGGATTTATACCAGGGACAAAGCGATGGTTCAACATCCACAAATCAATCAATGTGATACAGCACATTAACAGAATGAGGAATAAAAACCACATGATCATCTCAATAGATGCAGAGAAAGCATTTGACAAAATCAAACATCCATTTATGATAAAGACTTTCAATAAAATGGGTATAGAAAGGAAGTACTTCAACATAATAAAGCCCACATATGACAAACCCACAGTTAACATCCTACTCAATGGGGAAAAACTGAAAGCCATCCCTCTGAGAACAGGAACAAGACAAGGGTGCCCACTCTTGCCACTCCTATTCAGCATAGTACTGGAGGTTTCGGCCAGAGCAATTAGGCAAGAAAAACAAATAAAAGGAATCCAAATTGGAAAGGAAGAAATGAAACACTTGCTGTTTGCAGATGACATGATTCTATATATTGAAATTGAGAATGATTTTGAGTAGATAAAGAACAGCCTTTGAGGAACTTGAGTTCAAATAATATTGAAAAGAGATGAAATAGTTACCTTTGAATATTTACAATAGTGTCATGTTAAATGGAAAAATCCATAATTTTGAACATCTTTATCCATGACTATAATGGTTAGGAAATAATTTGGAAAGTTGTTTACATAAATATGTTGCAACTATGTTCTTCTTCTTTATTTAATGAATTAGCATTTATTCATTCAACTTATATTTATCATGTACTTACTAATGCCTGGAATTGGGATAGATAAAGGAAATATAAAGATGAATGAGACCTACACTTCTCCTGCATGGAGCACACTGAGAGAAAGAGATGCAGGAGTAATACCAACTCGGTGAAGTGAGCTCTGAGAGAAGACCGTTTGCCTTGGGAGCCTAGAGGGTGAAGGGACTAATTTTTAGAGAGGAAGGCAATTTGGATTAAAAGAGGATTTCCAAAAGGAGGTGATGTTCAAGTTTAATTGAAGAATGGTAGGATTTTGACTGGGAGATGGTGGGCAGAGACAACCAAAGCAGAGGGTACCTGGAGGGCGAAGACGAGAAGGCGAGAGGTAGCTCGATATGCCCCTTGACGCACAGCCAGCTTGAATGCCCAAAGCCACGCTCTAGCGGGGAGCATCGTGTGAGCTGAAACTGCTGAGTGAGGACAGACCTGGTCCTCGTGGACTTTGAAGGTCATGTCTAGGACTTTGACTATTATCTCATGGGGAACAGAAAGCCACAGAAGGACTTCAGCAAGACAAGAACAGATGCCCATTACCTAGAAGACCACCTCAGCATCTCTGTGGAGAAGACTGACTCTGTGATTAGGTAAATGGTCTTGTGAGCTACAAAGACATTACAGAATATTCAGAAAGGGTCCCTCAGGCACCCAGGTAGACATGCAGCCATGCTCATTGGAAACTTGCCCTGGGGAATGATTTAGTCCCTCCTTTGTAAGGAACAAAATCCTTCTGTATAAACTTTGCATAACATCTCAGATCCTTTAGTAGAGTTTTGAATCACATTGCATAAAATAGCATGGCTGAGGCAAACTTTGACTTCTACATATTTTACAAAGTGTGTTTTGTATAGTCAGAAGTTCAAGATTAAAAGAGGCATCAAAGACAGTTAAATTTGATCTTTCAGCTGATGCTTGAATCACTTATATAAAACTCCTGTCAATTCCTGTCACAGGTTGTTCAGTGTCTGATTCTGTATAGTGACAGGGAACTCACTCTCTGCCCAAATAAAAGTACTAATCTGACAAGTGGGGACGTAGGAGGGGCTGGGGCAGGGCAGTGAGCAAGCGGGTGTTCAGATCTCAGATGTAGCTGGATGCAGGGCAAGTGGCCCAGGTGGCTGAGTGACCACTGCGCTTGGAGCTTGTGGAGACCTCAGTCTATGGGGAGGGCTGTGTCTACACAGCGGGAGTCACTTTCTGAGCAGAAGTCGGCATCCACATCACTAGGATTCAGATGCAAAAGCTAGAAAGTGAAGAAGTAGGGCTAAGTGTTAGGAGTTGGGGGCTGATTGGGCCAGAATATTTGAAGTGCCAGGCCGAGAATGAGGACTGTCATTACAGATTGATCGCAGGTTGAGTTTGAAAGTAGAGGACTGATTAAGGAAAAAGACCATACAGTGTGAGACTCTTTGGAGCCTGGTTTTATGAATGAGGTCTATAGAGTGAAGGTATAGGGTTTTAAAAAGCAGGTGAGCCTGGACAGAGCCTGGATGAATCAGACAGGAAGGAGTATCTGGACCAGGCAGAGCTTCATTCACAATTCAACACGATGAATGGCTACTTACGCAATGCAGCGTGCCGGGTGCTGCAGCCAGAGCAGTGAGCAGGACAAACAGCCTTTGTCTGTAATTAGCTTATGGTGCTCTTAATAGCACCCATGGCTGATATGTGGCTACCTGCAACCTTGGTTTGACTTTAAAGCCCATGGTGAATTCTTTCCATGTAAAAGCCCCTCTCATTTTTCTGCTGCTGCTTTAATTTTGAAGATGTTGAATATGTTGGACAAAAATAAATTGTCTAATAATATGAAGAAAGTGCACTTTTGCAGTGTCTGTGGGATAGGCTTATGTGTGCTGCAGGGAGGGTAGGGGGCAAAGAACATCCTCGAGCTGATCTTTTTAGGAAATTGCAGAATGAGAAACAAAGGACAGATTTTCAAACCAGATTTCCTCTCCGAGAGAACGTCCTGAGACATCGCTATTAGTCACAGAGACATAATTTAAGGGTTCAAAAGAAGTGTCAGAAAACAATTTTCACGCCAATTTTTCAAACTCAAAATGGAGGGATGAAAAATATTGGAGGCATTGAGGTCATGAACATGCATATTTTTCAGGCTTAATGCCCTGATGTAGCAATTATAAAAATCTGGTAATTGGGCAGTTACTTTGTCAAGATACCTGACTGGTTAAATCAACTCAGCAGATGAGAGTCTAGGAGATTGGTTTTGAGCATAAACTCATTAAATATGTTTTTTAAGACATATTTAATACAGGAAAACCAGATTCTTATGTTGTGCTCATAGGACAATTTCATGAGAGAAAACCAAGATAGAAGCAAAATGACTTATGTTGTTTCTTTCTCTCTTTCTCCATACATGCACACACAGAGACACACACACATGAGCACAAACACTATCAGTAGAACTATTTTAGTTTTGCTACCATAGCTAGTCATTGAACATCATGATCCATGATGAGACACAAGTGGTGCTATGTTTGCAGATAGAAGGAAACAAAGAGAGGAATGAATATCCAACCCTACATCTCCACTTGGATAGCTAGTGAGCACTTCTCAGACTCATGTTATCGCATTGCAACTTTTACCACCTCCTGTTTTCCTGAACTTGGTAAATAGTACTTACATCCACCCATATGTGACTGGGTATCATCCTTTACACTTGTTTCTCTTCTCCCCTCTTTTCAAATCAATGTCTGTGTTCTATATAGTCCAGCTCCTGAGTGGCCTTCCCAATCTATCCACCTCTCCCTCCCTCCACTACCACACCCTGTCCAAGATACCATTATTGCTCAGCTGGACTGTTGCAATGAGCATCAGCTATCACGTATCCTTCTTGTTCCCACTTAAATCCATATTTTTACACTATAGCTGCCCAATGAGCCTTTTAAAATGTAAATCTAATCATGTCCCCCACCCTACCCCATTGCTTAAGAACTATTAGTAGCTTCTCATTTCTCTTAAGAAAACAACCAAAATCCTTAATGGACCTACCTATCCCTTCACAAGACCCTGACTTATCTCTATCTCTGTGTCTCTCTTTTCTTCCTACCTGCTTTAGTATTTGTTCTACTTGTAGATCCTCCTATTTGTGATAGTCCTTGGGTCTTCAAGGCCTTCCCACATGTCTTTCCCATTGCATGGAACTCTCCTTTTCATTCCTTAAAACTCAAAGTGATTTCTGTATCACTTAAATCAAAGTTATGTCCACAGGAAGTTTTCCCAGATCCTCTAGGCTAAATCAGACCCCTGCTATAAGCCTCTTTGATGTCACTTTTTATCATTTTTGTTGAAATTATTTGTTTAATAACTTTTTGCCCTGCTGGAAATGTAAGTTCCATTCATGCCAGAAAATATGTGTCTTGTTAACCAGTGTATTCTCATAGCCTGAGCAGCATCTCAAACTGAGTCCTAGAAAAGCATTTGTAAAATAGGTCAATGAATTCCTTAGGTGGGCTTAGATCTCTTGGAATCACAGTGGATTGTACCGATGAATTAAATGGACCCAAGGTAAATGTGAAGTTCTGAACCTGAATCCCAAAAATCAACTTCCCAAGTATAGATAGAGGAAAAGACACTGAAGATTCTGGCTGACTATAGATGTCATTAAAATGAATTACTGCTGGGGGTAGCTGCTAAAGAAGTGATTTTGATCTTGGGCTTTGTGAAGAGAAGTAGGCTATCCAGAACATGAAACATGGCACTTCTGTTCCTCTCTGCAAGACTGTTCCTGAAATATTTCAGTCAGGTCTGGGACCGTATACATTTGAACAGTCCAGAAGTAATAGAAGAGGATTCCAAGAAGGGCAGGAAACCAGGCAAATCGTGCAGTATTGTTAAAATTGCTGGGGAAGTACTTGGGAACTCTGTTCAAAAATCTGAAGAATTCTCATGCTTGTAATGAAAGTGTCCTATGTGGCCTAAAAGAGAGAGACAGGAGCCCATGGGTGAATTCTGGATGGAGCCAGATGATGGCTGTCTACATGGAGAATACTTTTGACTAAGCATCCTGAACTGTAATATAGGCCCTGCCCCAAACTGAAAGAACATTCTAGAAGTCAGCATTGTCTGGCGGTAGAATGGGCAGACCTGGAATGTTGTGAGGTTTCTGCCACTTGGCCTGATCAAATACAGATTGGCTGACCACGTGGTGCTGACATTCAAGGCTTGGCGATCGGCCATGTGGTGGTACTAGCTTCCTATTTAATTGGTGTTTATTTGAGAAGACACTATGTGCCAGCAATTGTGCTGGACTTGTTCACAAATGGTGACTGGTTTGTGCCACACCACAGCTCCATAAGGTAGAAATATACTTTTATAATCCCTATTTTGTAGGGGATGAAAGTGAGACTTAGCAAAATTAGGGGATTTCTTCAAAATAGCAGAGATGGTAAATGATCTTTTCTGGGTCCATTTTTTTTTTAATTCTACAACTCCATGCCACTTTTTGCAAAATGACACTTAAAGGGCTTTCCAGGACTCACGTTCTCTAATTCTACCATATGGGCTTGATGCCGAACAGGGCCAGCACACTTAGAAACCTAACCATCAGTGACAATCCCTTTCCACAACTGAACAAAAAAATAAGGGTCTCCAAACTGGGCCCTTTCTAATTATCGAATATAGCTGGGATGGTAGAGAATGAAGTGAAGTAACATGGCAGAGTATTTGTGGGGTAGGGCAGGTGGCTTTCTAATTTAATATTTTATTCATGTTTCTAAGGGGTAAAGGTACCAGACTTGGTAACTAGGGAGGTGATGACTCAAGTCATTGAGGGGGAAACCTGGACAATCATGGCAAAACTTCATTATGCTCATAATTAGGCTAAAAATAATAGCATATGGCAGCTAAGGGAAAACAGGAGCTGCAGATATTGGATTTCCAGGAGATAAAGTTGAAGATGAATGAATGTGTAAAGTAATATTATTGTAGGTGAAGACAGGAAAGAAATGGATGGAGTTAATAACTTAATGCATCTGGAAAAGTAGGGGAGCTGTGCAGTGATAAATAGAAGCAGAAGTAGAAGAAAATAAAGGAATAAATAAAGCAAAGAATAAATGGCCAATAACGCAAGATACTAAAATCCTGAGCTTCCATCAAAGAGAATAAAAATACAAAAATGGATATGTAAAAAATAAAAAGGCAAGAACGGAATGCATATGGCAAAAACGGGAATAAGAAATGTCTCGAAACACTGTAAGAAATCTCGAATTAATGGGTGAAAGATGTGTAGCTCATAAAACCTTATGAAATTGGAGTGGCAATAGGGTAGCCCCAAAGGCATTGATTAGCCATTTGGGGCAACCTGAGATAATACCATAATACAGTAGAAAAAGAAGATGTTATATTCTAGGGATTTTTTTCGTTCTTGTTCGATGAAGGCCAAATGATGTGAGAAGAATGGGGAGGCATATTTGAAAGAGCACAGATGGATTTGGGGACGATACCATTGGGGCTGGAATTTTGGCATTATGATGTGGGGAAGGGGTGTCTTTTGCCCGTTTTCCTAACCTCTGTCACCTCAGTGTTTCCTCTGTTGAGTGCGAATACTAACACCCATGGTGGTGTCCTGTCATGAACATCAGATAGGAAGAATGTGTATAAATGGCCTGCCAAACAGCTCCCCACTTGAAAGCTGTTCCAATTGCAAAGTAGGGTGGTACAGTGGAAAGAGCCATTACAAAAATGAACTAGGAGGGAAGGATGGAAGTTAACCTTGACTGAGCCCTTGCAGTGTTCTGGGCACATATACACATCAATTCTTTTACTCCTCACAATAGCTGTATGACAGTGACATTAATTTCGCCAAACTTTAGAAGAGCAAGTGGAGGTGAAGAAAGCTTAAATGGAATGTCTTAGGTCTTGCCGCTAATAATTGGTATGCCTAGAAATCAAATCCCAATTTCTGAACACGAAAGCCCTCTTCTTTGCATCACACCAGCCAACTTAAATATATGGGCTATTTTAATCTGTTGGATTCAGATGCCCAAAAGCTATGACCTACTCTTACTATTTGGAGTCCTGTGTTCTCTCTTATATTCGAAAAGCTTTGGTTTCACTCTTTTGTTTTCACCTCCAATCCATTGAGTGGGGAAAAGACCCTCAATATATAAGGTCTCTTAGGAGTCCATGAAGTTGAAAATTTACCCCAGTTCCATCCCTCCATCTCAGTAAATATGCCACGAAGTAGAAGGCACAAGGAAGAGTTACAAAGACTCCAAAATCCATTGGCAGCAAAGGAGGGAAGCAAAGGACCAGAGATGGAGAGCCCTGAGGGGGCTCTTACATTCTATCTTTCTATCAGTGCAGCCAGTAGAGCTTTAATTTAGTTAGAAAACGTCAGCACCAGATGGACATGGGCAGCCCTTAGAAATGTATTCTCAGCAAGGGAGGTGTCAGGAGGGATTCATGAGAGGTATCACATACCTCACAAATCACCCTGAATATTTCATGTACATTAAAAAATTAGTAGACAAAACTGGAGCAGTGGCGTATCATTTACCTAGACTTGCGAGATGTTTTTGATACGGAGCAGGGCAGAAGATTTATCTGTGGGCACATTAAGCTGCACTCAGAACAAAATGCATTGGCTCTGCGTTAGCGCTCATCAGAAAGGGTAGAAGAAAGAGCTGCGTTGTGGTGAGGCGGTAAATATGGGCATAGCAGAGAGAAATATTAGCTTCATTTTTCTTTACCTTCTGCAGAGTGGATTGGTGAGCTTCTGCTCTCTGAAGGACGAGATAGCATTGGCCCTGTATGAATGAGTTTAAAAGGCATAAACAAGGGAGTCTGATGGCCTAATTTGGAGGGGTCCAGTGGGAATCTGCCTCTCTGTCGATAATGAGATCGTATTTAGAGTAGATATGCCGCCAAGTGAGAAAATGAATTTAATGAAATATCACTGCTATTTACAACTAAAGGAACATTGGTGAAATATGCTGAAGAGAGAATGAATTCATGGCCTGGGACCTTTTTTATGTTTGGAAAAGCACTTAGTATGGGAGTCTCATCCTGTGGATAAATGTAATATGAGTTTATAGTAATTCAAACCTCTGAGTTATATTTAGCTAAGGTTGAAAGAGTTTGAAAATTCAGCCTCAAGCTGCATTTACTGGCAGAAGAATCAGTGTCTTTTATTCACTTGCTACCTTTCTAGGTTCTAAAATTCTCAGAACTTGGCTCCAGTCTCCTTCTCTCAACCAAGGATGTGTCCCACAGTTGGTGCGACAAGGACACTGGTTTGTTCGCAACTCTAAAATTGTGCCTTGATCAACAATGAAAAGAAGCACTGTTTCTTCTGCTAATGGAAAATCATGCAACCATGTAGAAGTTTCATTTTCTCTCCTTTGACCCTTCGGCTTTCCTGCACACAAGTGTATGTTTCCTCAGAGAACTCACATTGGTGATGGTTTCAGAGTTTATTGACATACACCTGCAGAATGCACAGACTGATCTCTACAAATGAACCCTAGTTAAAGTAGATGTGTTTGTGGAGCAGCCCTGGACTGGAAACTGTGTGCTTGCAGTTCTGCGAATGCTGCTGTCCGTGGAACCTAGTTACTTTGTCGACTTTAGGACCTGGAATATATCAACAGTAGTTCTTTCTTATGACTATAGAGAGTAGAGGAAAGAGAATTGGTGAACTAGAAAGCAGAGTAGGGCAGGAAATGCTGACGATGGTCTTTCTGGTCGTGTAATGTAACAATCTCTCAGTGTTTAAGTCATGGTCCATGTTTTTGAGTTACCCACCTTCCTAGGGCACTTTCACAGGTTGTTTCATTTGGGTCACACAACATAACTGCCACGTTTATCACCATTTTGCAGATGAGCAAACTGATTCTCAGCGTTTTAATGACTTCTCAAGGTCACACCACCTTTAAATAGTAGAATTGGGATCTTCACGTCCGGGTGACTAGCCACAAGCTCAGAATGCTGACGCTCAGGGGCCTCAAAGAGGCAGAAATTTAGGCAGAGTCACAACAAGTCAGAGAGGCTTGGGGATCTGCCCCTCCCTTCCAGGTACCTGGTTTCCTCTCTTTTCCCTGGTGATAACCCCAGACTCCTTATATGGATGTGGGAAATAAAATGAGATGAATGAGCCAGAGACTGAAATTGTTGTAAAACTATTAAGGAGAAATCTGTCTTAAGTTATCACCTAAGGGGCCAATAAAAATTGGTCGTCATAGAGGTGGATTTTTAAATAAAGGTTGAACAAAATTACACTCAGATCCCTAGGGATGCTTCTAAATAATCTTTTAAAACAGGGGGTTACACAGCGAGGTGACCTTCCTGCCTCACTGCTTGCAAGTTTTATACGAAGATACCCCGTGTAGAGCAAGGCTCCTAAGAATCTGCATTCCCTCTGTGGATACTTGTGTCCCCTGGGTCTTCTGTTTTCTTGCTCAGAGCAACACATTCATCTTGGGGGAGGGGCAGTCGGTGCTTCCTTCAAAACTGGGACGCACCTGAGATTTCCACCCTTAAAGATCCATCATCCTTTGGAGAATCTTCTACTTCAGCAAATGTCTGCATATCTAATAATCTCCAACCCCCCTTTTCCAATATATCACTCCCTTGCTTGAAAACCTGTCATGCTTGCCCTGGCTTTCATGGTGCCTTATCCCGTCTTCAACACCATTTCCTGACTCCCTGTGTTATGTTCTACTGGCCCCCACATACACCCATGAGTGAAAACCAGCTCAACAATCACCACCTATGTTAAAATTTTCTAAACCAAGTGCAACAGAGATAGGTTTTTGCATCTTTATGCCCTGCACCCATCCTACCATCTACTCAACACACAGGTTTGTAATTGCCAGTGTCTGAGTCTGTAAGTCTGGGAGAATCTCAAAGGCAGAGACTGTGACTG
This sequence comes from Tapirus indicus, assembly GCA_031878705.1. Lineage (NCBI taxonomy): Eukaryota > Metazoa > Chordata > Mammalia > Perissodactyla > Tapiridae > Tapirus > Tapirus indicus. The sequence goes on along the minus strand of CM062927.1, from coordinate 20,475,466 downwards.
AAGCATCACTTCTCCCCATGCTTAGAGGAGTTCTGACCCACTGAAGGAAAGACTAAATGTTCATCGAATGAAAGGATGAGAAGTGAGTGAATGGGTGAGTGGAAGGCTTATTCTAGGAAGGCAGGTGGAAGTCCTCCCTATCCCCAAGGCACATCTGGTCATTCCCATTTTCCCCAGCTGTCCCCCACATTTCTCTGACAGTTCAAATCTTCTCAGCCCATCAAGACCCCATCCATAGTGTGCTTTTTCTGGGAACACCTTCCTCTAATAGCTTCACCTTAGAGCTGTTTAGTCATTGAGTCAACATTTGTGGACTGTTTGATGAGTGTTAGAACTGTTGAGAAAAAAATGAGATTCAGGAAGATTTGCATTAGGATGAGGCAGTTTAAGTGGAAAAATCTCTCTTTCTTGACCTCACTTTCAGTCATCCTGAGGACAATAAAAGATAGAAGAGAGTGGGGATTTGATGATGTCAAAAAGGAGTTGCAGATTGGTCATCTTCATCGCCCAGGTGTGGGAATAGGGTCATAATTGGTGGGTTCCAGCAAACTCTATGCTGTGTTTGCCTCCTCAGGGTACGGGGAAATAATCCCATACACGCATTTCAGAAGAATCCCTATTCTCAAGTATCCTTTTCCCAAACAAAATGAGATGTTTGAGATTTACCTGAAAGGTGAAATTTACACCCTCAGAGATAGCAAGAGCAGCCACAGAGATTAGCCCATCATCTGCCATTGTCCTCCCGGAGGTAGATATTTCACATCCTAAGAATTCAAGCCAGATGAAAACCACTTTCCAAAGCAGTCAGTCCAGGTATGCAAAGATAAATATGATCCACTGCATCATTCTGTCTACACTTGCCTAAGAACATTGTTTCCAGGCTTCAGGCAGGATAATTGTTCTTAGTCTTGATACCACATTATATCAGGATGGGGCTTTTGTCAAAAGCTCTTTATGGCCATGATTCCATTAAGCTTTCTCACACCCTATAATAGAGGGAACATCTTGCTTTCTTAAGAGATGGGCAAAATGAAGCTTAAAGAAATGTGATGCTTCTGTGGAGGAAGAAGGGGGTGGGAGCTAATAGTGACTCCCCCTGCGTCCTGATTCCTAGCTTACCTGGCAACCCAAGCTCAGCTTCTCTCTCTCCGCATCATTTAAAAATCTCCACAATCAGCCAAAAGATTTATATTTTCTTATTACCTTAGCAGCTTCTTCCGAATAAATCTTTTTTTCCCAGCACAAGGAGTGAATTTAAAGGAATATGTTAAATTTAAAAAATGGGCTTGCAAAGCAAGATTCTACTTTGACCCTAATATCTCCCTCAGATTCCCTCCTGCACACGTCCGCCCTTATCAAACACGATTCACCTTCTCTGGAAACAGGCAGAGATTAGAGTCATGGCCAAGGGCGGGAACAGAGGTGTAGGCATTATCACAGCAAATAACAAGGAAGTGGAGGATGGATGTGAGGAATTTCAGGTGCCAGACCACTAATTGCTGAGAGTTTTTCAAGACTAGAGGAATTTGGGCAGATTATAATTTTTAATACAATTACATTGAGAAATATGTTTTGAAGAATGAATTTTAAAAATTGAGGTCACTGATGTTTTTGCACTTTTCTCTCATTAGAGGGAATAAAAATAATCATATTAATATCATAGCCTCATGCCAGGTCATCCTCTTGACAACATGAGATTTCACACATAGGCTCACTTGATGTCTGAGATCAGCTCCATGAGCAACTTTAAAATAAATACCTAAATACACACATATGATGAGCACACACTGCTTTTCTTAAAACATAGAATATATTTCTGACATGAACTTGATCCCAAAGGAATGACATAGAAAAGCTAAAACAATTGGCTTTCTGTGATATTCTAATTTGATTCAAAAATCACACCCAATTCAAATGAAAAATGTCTTTGAAAAAAGTGCTTTTTTTCCCGTGATAAGAATACAGTCACTTTGAGGAATTTGGAACTAACGCAAAAAGTGCAGAAAACAGAAAGCCCACATAACCTCACCTCTCAGAAGTAGGTGTTAATAATTTGGTAAGCTCTCTCTTTCTGTCTTGACTTCACTTATCCTTTTTTTTCACTTATCAAGTATCATAGTGCACGTAGAACTTTATATATTTTCTTATATTCCTTTTAAAACTCTCTGATACCCATTTTCACATGTTGATAAAAATCTTCACAAACATTTTAATAGCTAATCAATATTTTATCATATATGTACTTTATTTCCTATGTTGTGAATTTAGGTTCTTTGAATGCATCTCTTAGCGAAAGAAGGAGATAAGCAAAATGAGTTTTAATTTAATTTGGATGAAGAGTGTATGAAATCATAGAATTTTAAAGCTAAAAGACATTTGGAAGCTCAAATGCCCGACCACCTCGTCTTATTCAGGAATCTGAAAATCCCTGCCCTGAGAAAGGAGAATTTTCTAGGGTTACACTCTGAAGGAGCAATGGAGGTAGGACTGGAACTGTTCCAGTGACCTTCTCAGCTTCTCATCCTTCCTAGGGAAGGCATTTTCCTTCCTGAAGGATGATGTCCTAGTCCCCTCTTTGCAAAGGATTGCTTATGAAACCAGCACCTGGGGCCCCACAGAAAGAAAAGATGGGACTAAATGATGAGCCAGTATAGGAAAGGACACCTGTTGTTATTTCAGGTTTAAACAAGGTCGTCCACTAAACCAAACCAGAATGATGCTCTGAGAACACCTGGAATAAGGGACTTCAAAATGTTTCAGGTGCCAACACCTGAACATGATACCATGTTCAAAAACTCCCCAAATCTCACCAGCTTCGTATCTAAGTGTCCTCGTTCTGATGTTCAAGCAAAGAACATCCTTAACAATCTTATCATCTTTGTCAAGTGTGTAAGTGTGTGTCTGTTGTACCCTCAAACTTAGGTAAGCAGTTGGAGGGAAAAAGTTCTTTCCTACTGGTGCTATGGAACGAGAGAAGAGGTGGGAGAGCATAGAAGTGGGGAGAACCCATCTCGCTCAGACATCTTGGACAGGTAGAAGCAACATAAGAGCTGTAATTTAATATTTATTATTAAATTAATTTCTGAACAACCCAGAATGGGCAGAATGAGGGAAAGAGAGAGGGGTGAGTAAGAGAAAAGAAGGAAAGAGACATGGAGTGGGAAAAAAAAAATAAGAAAAAGGATGCAACATCTTTACATGATGATAATGCTAATAAGTCCTCCAATTATGCATGCATAGTAATACCAGCTGTTGTGGCCAGTCATTTTTCTGCAGGGCGTACTGAAAGAGAGCAGTTCAGGGAGCTTACCATACCATCGACCCCATCCTCCCTGATTATACAAGGGGAAGACCGAATGCAGGTTTTGGCAAAGTTCAGTGTTCTTAGAGAGATGCTATTCTGTCCCCTTTTGTGGAAAAAGGGAGTGAGTACTACCTTTCCCTGAAGCTGGAGAAAAGAAGATGGGGTGGGGCCAAGACCATCACCCATGAAGACTGGGAAGACCACAACAAAAGTCTCCATAATGAGGTCTTAGTAGACTTGCTGACCTGTCCTTCAATTACCAGAGCGGGAATCTAGACACAGGGGGTAGATGGTGTGCTGATAATTTCAGGTAGGTGGGTATGGCTAGGACACACTCCCTACCCTCCTACCCCCAAACTCCCCCTCAAGTTCTTTCTTCCTGAAAGTTCCAGCAGGTGGATCCCACATATGGTTGCAGCCTGAGGTTTGCTTGAAGAAGGTAGTTGAGATGGAGGCGTGGCTGGGCATGAGGGGATACAACAATCCACAACAGTTTTCTCATCTGTAAAATGGGAATAATGTTGTACCCTTCTCTTAAGGTCATTTAAGTATTAAATTGAGTTAAATAAAATATCTAGTGCAATATTTAGTGTTACAAATAGTGTATGTATTAGTCAGCGTTCTAAAGAGATTTATTATAAGGAATTGGCTCACATGATTATGGAGGAGGGCAAGTCCTAAGATCTCCAGGATGAGTTGTCAAGCTGGAGACCAAGGAGAGCTGATTGTTTAGTTCCAGTTGCAGTCTGAAGGCCTGAGACCCAGGAGAGGCAATGGTGGAGTTCCCATGCAAAAGCTGGCAGGAATGATGTCCACAAAAAGCTGATGCTTCAGTTTGAGTCCCAAGGCAGGAAAAAAGCTGATGTCTCAGTCCAAAGGCAGACAGACAGGACAAATTCCCTCTTACTCAGAGGAGGGTCATCCTTTTGTTCTATTCAGGCCTTCAACTGATTGTGTGAGACCCACTCACGTTAGGGAGAGCAATCTGCTTTACTCAGTCTACTGATTTAAATGTTAATCTCATTGAAAAACATCTTCACAAACACACCCAGATAATGTTTGACCACGTATCTGGGCACCCCATGGCCCAGTCAAGTAGACACATAAAATTAACTATCACGATATACTACCAGGCACAGAATAAGAATTCTAACATGGTAAATATTTTATTATTCTTATTATTTTTAATATTTTGGATCATTTTATTTTGCTTCATACTTCCTTTAATGAAAATGCAAACAATTAATCAGCAAATTCTGGATGATGATGGAGAGGCATAGTTTTAATAATACCTTAATTAGTACCTAGAGTCTGGCTAGATCAAGTTTTGCAGGTTGCAACCTTGAAGCCTTAAGCATTTTGTTTACTAAACACCACACATGAAAAGTTTTGGAGAACTTTTTTAATAAGATTCATCTATGAGTCACTTGTAAAACACACATTTAAAGGTGTTGGTTAACAACTGCTATGCATCTCTATTTATAGACAGACAACTGTACATCTGGGTCTGTACAGATACTCATACACACATAATCCTAAAGGCTCTTGATAAGTTTGGAATAATTTAACCAAGTTTATGAATTTAATTAAGCTTTTCTCCACATGGTGTGTTGGAAGAGACAGCAGTTTGTACAAAGACCATAATCTAGAAAAAATTATTTATTTTTCAGAATGGAAATTGGCTCTACAGGGCAACTGGGACATTTTGCTTGTCAGCAAAATAAATTTATTCTGAATTTATGAATTGATAATAAGCCACCTTCTCATAATGATTAATGGTAATTAACCTTTTAAAGCCCCATCACTTACCTGGCCATCCCTGGCTGACAGCCCTTGGAGACAGGATAGAATGCTGATGGTGGAAGAGAACTTCCTCTGGACTCACAAGGTCTTGTAAGATAGAAAACACCATTTCTGGGTGGAGATGTCACAAATATGATGCAGCCCCAGAGAATTTCAAACAAAATAAAAATACACACATGGGCTATCTTGGTGAGATGCTTTCATCCTGAAAGGACCATTCGAAGCCAGAGTTGGCCAGCTCTACTGCTTAGTACTGTGTGATTTGGGTTGTCTTTTCACCTGTGTGAACCCAACTTCCCTCATCTGTAAAATGGATGAATAACGATTATATTAACAATTCACATTTTAAGTGAAGAGTTCTGTGAGCCCCCTTGTCAGGCAGTGAGCATCATATCAAAGCTGTCTTCCAACAACCACACATCCTGACACTAACCTAGATCCATGACATGCTCCACATCTCTGCCTGTCCTAGGCCTCACCACTTCTGACCTTGACAATATGAACATCAAAGATAGCTGGGAAGTAGATTCCGGACTGGGGTTTAGCCTGCATGATGTTTATTAAGGGGTGCCCTTAGAACCAATATCTGTGGAAGAGAGGGAGAAGGAAACAGGATTCAGCAAAAAGAAAAAAAATTGAGGCACAATGACGGCCTTGGCTGACCCCAAGTGGAGCCCTGGAGCTAGAATGGCCCATCAGAGTTGTTCTGAATCAGGATCAGTAAACAAGTTCTAATACCTCTGCGGTGATCCATCACTGGATATGGGCTGCCCCAGAAAGGGTCATGACCTTGACCAAGATGGCACTCCGGACCTGAGAGAATCCTTAAAGGGGCTGGGAGCTGAAGGTCATTTGCAGACAGCACTCCTAGCCTCTGTAGCCACCAGTCCTTCACTGAAGTGGCCACTGGGTGGCCCATCACGGTGTCCTCCACACTAACATTTATTGAGCATTTACTATATCCCAGACAGACTCTGTGGGTCTGGTGCCTGCTTTATCACATTCAACTCTCCCCATAACCCTATGAGATGTGGTATTAGTATGCACATTTGTCACATGATGGAACTGAGGCTCAAGGTCTAAGAACCAGTAAGTTGTGCAACTAGAAATCAAATCGAGTCATTAACTCTAACATTAACCTGCATGAGTCCAATGGTTGGCAGTAAAGTGAGAGTCAGCTTACACTAACCATCGGTTCTTTCCAGTGCTTCTCTGATTTTCACTTGGGGATTGGTTCTGTTTTCCCCCCTTTCAAATTCCATTTCTCCATAGAATCATTCCAGACCACGACCCCATCCTTCCCCAGCTAGGTGGAAATAATCATTACTTCATCTTGGTTCTCTGAGTATGTGGCTAGCTCCGTGAACTTGCCGAAGTTATCTTCCCCGAGCCTCTGTTTCCTTCATCTGTAATATGGGAATGATAGTAGCATCTATCACATCAAATTTCTAAGAAGATTTTTAAAAAATGCCTAAATTTCACCTCATGTCAGTTGATTTTCTTGTTTATAAGCATCTTGTTTATAAGGATAAAGTATGTGATATCTACCTTAATATACTTAGGTTTTAGCATAATGCCTCTTAGCAGTAGGTAACCAATAAAAGGTTTAAATTGCATTACATTTCAACAAAAAATAACCAATCTTTATTAATTGTAAGCCATTAATATCTTTCAAAATTTTTCACTTGTCTCCATGCATCACCCTAGACCAAGTCACCATCATTTCTTCCTTCTGATTTGAAGAAAGAAGATAGATCTGGGATCAAAGTCTGGCTGACATTTCCTGCTTAACTAGTTTAAGCCTCTATTTCTACACTGGCAAAATGGGAACAGACAGAGTGCCGACATCATGGGGTTGTAAAGAGAATCCAATGAGATCTGTAAATAGAGTAATTCATCCAGGACATGGCATGTAGCAAACCCTCAGCAGATGCTGGTTTCAGTAGTAACAACAAGAACTGAAATAAGTACCACCACTATCATTCTTCTTATTGAATTTATTCTGTGTTTTTTGGTCTTCTGTGGAGCTAAAAGCACCAGATTAGAAGTAGGAGGGCATGGTAGAAAGAGCATACACATTGGAGTCTGTTTGCATCAAATACTATCTCTGAACCTTTGAAATTAATTAATCTGCCTTAGTCTTGCTATTTTCATTTGCAAATGGGAACAATAATAGTGCATATATCATAGAGTTTTCAGGGTTAAGTAAGATGATGCATCTGAAGCATTTCATATAGCTACTGAGGCCCAGGAAGCACATACGAAATGTTAGCTTTATGGCCCATACTATTAGCGTGTATGTGAAATGACACATCATGAATGCCACAGAGTTATTGAGAGGCCATGGGAAAGCTGGCACACAGTGGGCCCTTCACACCCATTGGAACCTTTCCATTATGTGCACGGTTCCACCCCAGACGAGACGGAAGACACCTGGCCCCACACCCGGCACGATGCTCAGGAGAATGTTAAATGGCGGGGAAAACGCTCTGACAAAATCTGTTTTAATGAGACATCCCGTTAGCGCTGGCTGCTCCCAGGTCAAGCTGCCTGTGTCGGAGCAAGAACGCTAATGGACTAGGTGGTTGTGCCTTTCCATCTGACTGGGCTCTGGGTTTGTAATGAAGCAAGCAGCCTACAGCCCAGGCTGTTTTGGTATGTGTGTGTGCCTGTGTCTCCAATGACAAATGATTTTCATCCTAAAAAGAGAGTGGAGAAAAATGACAGGACACGAAGGCTCAAAATGTCCTCTTATTTGCATCCATCAGAGAAAAGCTGACCAAGACCTTCCCACACATGCAGATGACCCTTGCATAGGCCAGAGAGGAATAAAAAACACATCTTTTTTCCAGGGGGGCCATAATACCCTAAATAGCTTTAACAAAGGCTAGTGTCAGCTGCTTGACTTCTTAATGATGAATAATTCATACACATCAAAGCGGCCCTCAGAACGGATTTTTTTCCTGCAGCCTCAAAGACAATGAAACAACAGCAAAAAGGCCAGAAGGGGAAAGTTTTTATCAAATCACATCATCTCTACTATCTCTCCTCTTTGCTCTATATTATCCATGCTCTGGACTTCATTGAAATCAACTGTAATATTATTTTACAGAAATATTTTTAAATTGTTTGATTTGCTTCTTATCCCACATAATGGCAAACTCCTACTCAGCCTTCAAAGCCCAGCTCAAAAGTCACCACATTTTGAAGTCAACTCTGCCACCCATCTTCCCACTAAAGTCAGTCTAACCTTTCCCTTTATACTGAACACACTCCCTATACTGCAATCAATACTAAGACCTAATTCCTTTGAATCTCTGGCTCAGACTTAAAACTTCTTAAGGTTAGACACCCTGTCTTATGTATTTCAGAATCACCAGCACCCAACACAGAGCCTGCGATATAGCAGGCACTCAATAAATACTCATGGAATTGGGATGACTTGAATTCTTGAGATAAGGATCATACTTTCAGTGAAGAATTGGAATGCTAAAATATATTAAGTCTATAAAAACCAAAGTAGATGGAAAGAGTATTTCCAGAAACTCAAAAACGTCTCTGAATATTATTTTTATCATTTGGCATTTACTAAGAACCCAAATCAAAGGCTTAGAAATGCAAGGAGTTGGGAGATCTGTTTGGAGGGCTTATCAGTGTTCTTTAGGAGGGCAAGCATTTTAAAGAGAAATATTTGTCAGAACCAAGATAAAACTAAATGGCAGAAACACAATCTGGGTTATTTTTATAGTCTGTCTTAAAACATAAACTCCTTAAACTCCCTTTCTTTTTGATCATCATAAATGAAAATTTACTACAGATGTACACCTATCAAAATGCAGATGTTACCCACTTTTTATATTTCTCAACTGGCTGCTGCTTCAACAAAATACCACTTCAATGTCAGAGGAGAACACATTTCTTTTGTGGAGGAAATGCTTGTTATCAAAGGAAAAAAGATATATTTTTAAGCTACACTATTTATTCACTGAATGTGTTATAATGCTTATTATGTGCCAGATATTGGCCTAATAACAAAGGGAACATTTGTGTTATAAGACATAGATCTGACACTCATGGACTTCATAGTCCAGCAAAGGAGAGAGATGCAAGGAGATAATTATTTTAAAATATATGTTTTCTGCTAGATGTATGGATAGAGTAATGGTTTTGCAGAAGGTATGGTGACTGATTCTCACTGGAAAGTTAGAAACAGTTTCATACAGGAGATGGTTTTTAATCTGATCTTTGAGGGGTGAGTGAAAGGATATTGTCCAGTGGAAGAAAGGCAGCTGGAGCTCATCAGAAGTCAGCAGTGCTTTCAAAGATCTGGGGTGGTGGAAGGTTCCATATGGCTGGGATACCCAATTCATTGTAAGGGATGAAGCAAGGGAAGCTAGAGAAAACAGAAGACACTTATTGCTAAGAACCTTAAATTACAGGTTAATAAATTTAGTATTTATGTTTTAAGATGATCCTAATAGCCTCTTGGGTCGTAGAGGGGACAATGAGGGGAGATAGGAGCACCAACTAGACATTTCTTTGCAGTGAATAAAGTGATAACAGTTTGAACCAAGACTATGGATTAGGATGAAGAAAAGTCAAGTTCTTGAAAGCTATTGAGATCTTTCTGAGAATAAGTCAAATGCATAAAAAGATTGGACGTGATGGTGAGGGTCAGGAGGAGGAGAGAATTACTGAGTGGAGAGTTACACAGAGTTTTTCATGAAATTAGTTAAGTTATGAAATTTCCACAAAGCTGGGAATATAGCCCAGTTCATTTTAAATGGATGTGTTGAAACCAAAGATAACAGGACAATCGCAAATTGAGACATAGTAAGTTTTGGGTAAGAGGATGGGTAAGGGGAGGGCCTGGTCTCCAGGGACTGGAACCAAAGGATTGTGGTAGTTTTAGAGAAGGCTGGACTACAGCAGGACTATTATCTGTCACTAACTTCAGGATCACACATCTGAGTTTGAGCGAGTGGTCCCTAAAGGACCATGGATGTAGGTGTGCAACACTCACTTCAGGTAAACTGGTGAAGAAGGTAAGAGGGTACACATTAATTCTCCCATCCCACCCTCACCACCACCCTCACCTGAAAACTTGGGTTCTTTACCCAATCAGTAACCAAGATTTCATCACCCATGATTCTCTTCTTTGTGACTACCAAAGGTGTCCAGAGGAAAACTCTTGGACCTGGGTCTCACCAGGCTAGATATCCCTTGAAATCAGGAAGAGATGCTGCTCTAGTTGGAGAGCAGAGTGGGTATGGGGGAAAGAATGAAGTCGAATCACATGAGGAGGAACCAGGCCTATGGCCAGAAAAGACACAGATATAGTTAAATAATATGTCTGAGACCAAAGCATGCCAGGGAAACTAGTGAACAAGAAGTGTCCAAGAAGGCTAAAAAAACAATAGATAAAATGCAAGGTCAAGTGGGCAGCTCAGAAACCAGTCCTTCATGAGCCCGGACCTCTCCATTTAGGTAAGGTTGGTCTTCCCTTGACCATGGTTACATCTCTATCTTACCCAGTGTTTGCAGGAAAGGTGCAATACAGCTTCTTAAACAAGCCCTGAATGATGCGACAGGTGAAGCCCCACCTCTTAATAAACACAGATAAAAGCCTGCCATTGGTTGACCCTCATGGATAAAGAATTCTAATTCCTTATCAGACAACTAAAATTGTTTTGCATGTCCTTCTCAAATGCACAATGCTGGCTCTTCACTCACTAACTTGTTAACAAATATTTGTTGAGCACCTACCATATGTCAGTCACTGTCGTGACAGTAAAGTTACATAAGAGCAAAAATGGATGTGATCGTTGTTCCCATGGAATTTATAGTCTACTGAGGAATGATAGACATTAATATCACAATCACAAAACTAAATAATCAATAAAAATTGAGATTAATCTCAAAAGAGATGGAACAAATTTCTATGAGTACATATAACAAGCAGACATGACTTAGACTGAGGGGTGAAATAAGGCTTCCCCAAGAAAGTAAGAGTTAAGCTGTGATCTGAAGGATGAATGGGGTATATGAGAGTTCCAGACAGAGGGAGCAGCCTACTCAAACGTCCTGTGGCCAGAAGTCCTGAAAGATTTCTATTGTGGCTGGCAGTACAGAGACGGGGTAGAAGGGGAGGGAGGCAGTATTTTGCAAAGAGGCTGAAAATCAAGGGAGAGGCCATACAGATGCCTTGTTAAGGTTTTGGATTCTTTTCTTATTATTCTAAGAACAGTGAGTTTCTATGCACAAGTAAGTTCCTTGACTTTTTTGCTTCGATATCCATATTGCTTTCATTTCCTTAACACTTCACAATACTTGTTGATCAGAGCTATGTATCTGGGTCTGAGGAGGAAGCCAGATATGGAGAAATAATTTAGACAGATTTGCAACTCTCAAGAAACCCACAGTTTACAAGAGAGGCAAGTAACCAGATAATTTAAAAATAGTGTAAACAGTGGTAAGAAAAAGAAAAGCTAGGAGGAGCTGATAAGGGTGGGCTCCTCAAAAAACCCCAGGAGCAAGGACAGAGTCCCAGGTGGGTAACATTCGAGCCCAGGGGACAAGTAGAATTTTCCTAAAATATTTAGAATAACAGCTAATATATAACTGCTTACTGTGTGCCAGACACTAGGATAAATGTCTTTCATCTAAAGATAACAAAAGCCGTATGAGGCATGTTCTATTATTATCATCCTATTAAAGACGCAGAAACTGAGAATCAGAAACCTTAAGCAATTTGTTCAAGATCACACAGCTAGGACATGGGAGAGCCAAGATTTGAACAAAGATGCTGTGTGCTTAGGGTCAGAGCCGGAGGGCGGGGAGCTTCAATTGTAAATTTCAGATCAAACTATTAAAACACGAAATGTGTTGATTTAGAATGATTACAACATCTCTGGGAAATTTTTGAGGACCCGTAAGTGCAGTGTCCTTGCCCAAATTTATGGATAAGAGCTTGAACCAAAATAACGGTAATCTCCAGCCTTAAAATAGTGGAAACTTTTGTGAGACAGGCATGTCAGAAACGAGCAATGCCCATGCATCAGAGAACACATCAGTACTTAGACAATCCAAAGGACCTGTTTTTATATCATTTGACTTTTCTTGTCTCCCCCTGTAATTACTTCATTTCAGCTAAATCACACTGTGTTATGATTTAACCACTGGAACAGTCACTCAGGCATTGATATTTTGCAAGCATCTTTCCAGTGTTCCCACCAGCTATCCAGCCTCAAAAGAGAGAACAATGAGGGAATCACTCAGGGGCCCAGATAAACCACATAGAGGTGCCCAATGGTCAGTTTTGCTGCTTTAATCCTGCCCTGGCTAACAACTGCCAATATTCTGTTAGGGAATTTTAAGGTAGAATAATCATGGGGTGAAGCAGGAAAAGGATTGCAGCTTTTAAAGCAAAGAGAAGGTGGCATTGGGTGGGGAGGGGGCCAGGGGTATTCTGACTATAGGTTGGAACTTTACCTACTGTTTGGAAATTCACCCCTCCCCTCTTTAGCCCTTTTGAAACCATTGTAAGTTCATTTCTTTACCCAGTCACCTCCCAGTGAAGAGGCAAAATGCATCCTGAAGCTACGTGATGAAATACAGGGCCCTGATTGTTCTCATGTTTCCTGCAGATTTGGAATTCCAGCCTGTGTTTCATTCCCATGCATTTCTTGTTAACTCCACACATGTGTAAATAATCAAACACATCTAGTGGTCAATGAGTGTTTGCTCTGTAAAATGCGTATCTACAAGGAGGCGGGAGTACAAAGAGTGACTTGTACTTGCAAAATCATAGACTTTTAGTCCCGGAAGGGATCTTGGAGACTGCCTTCCAGGCCCTGTGGTTTGATAACTAAGGGGTCCTGGGCCCATGGGGGGATATAAGCTGCCCAAGCTTGTGGGACGAAAACAGTGGCTTCCTGATCTTAAACCTCCTCCATTGTCTGAACGCTGCTGCACTGAGCTAAAATAGCTTTGCATTTCAAAGTAAGCTGTATGTGCCCTTACTTCCTAATCAAAGGCATAATCAATCATCATTTGCAAGGCACTCATTTTAAGGAGTAGGAAATGAAATTCCCCAATGTAGTTACATTTTAATTTGCAAGGAGCCACTGATTTGGGAAGTGGAACCTCTTAAGGGGAAGGTCACCAAAATACATGCTGGCATCAACCATGACACTCAAACTCACTGCATCTGGAGCAGTGGTTGCTGAACTTTTATCTGTAAAAGTCTGGATAGTAAACATCTTAGGCTTTGGGGGCCATATTGTAGCAACTGCTCAATTCTGCTCTTATAGCAAAAAAGCTGCCATAGGGCCAGCCCTGGTGGCTGAGTGGTTACGTTCTGTGCACAATGCTTTGGCAGCCTGGGTTTGGTTCCCAGGAGTGGACCTACACCACTTGTCTGTCAGTGGCCATGCTGTGGCAGTGACTCACACAAAAAAAAGAGGAAGATTGGCATCAGATGTTAGCTCAGGGTGAATCTTCCTCAGCAAAAAAAACAAAAAAAGCTGCCATAGATAATACATAAAGGAATAGGTGTGGCTATGTTCCACTAAAAATTTATTGAAGGACACTGAAATTTGCATTTTATTTACTTTTCACAAGACACAAAATCTTGTTCTTATTTTTTAAAAACAATTTTAAAGTGGGAGAACTATTCTTAGCTCACAGCTACACAAAAACAGATAACAGACGGGATTTGTCCTTCATGCCATAGTTTCCTGGTCCCTGGTGCAGAGTAAGATTATTTGTGGCTGTTTCTCAATATGGTTTGTACTATTCGGAATTATACATTTGGCAACAGAAGAATTCTTTTTAGCACAAGTCCTGTTTTTCATTGTATTCCATGAAAAAATATCAGAATCCTTCAGTTTTCCTCTCACTGTAGACTTCATGATTCCAATTTGGTTTCAGTGCTTTTTTTAAACTTTCTTTCATTCTTTCATTTATTGACTAAATATCTCGTGAGTACCTCCCAGGTGACATTCAAGGCTCCCTACAGTCTGACATGGGTGAGATGAGAATTCTGATCTTGTCTCATGATGCGCCTCCGTACACATTCATTCATTTATTCAACCCACAGATGTTGACTATCTAGAATGTGCCAGTCGCCGTTCTAGCTACTAAGAGTAAATGGTGACCACACCAGTTAGAATTCCTGTCCTCGTGGAGTTTCAGACTGGTGAGGATACTGTTAAAAACAATCGCAAATAATGAATGACTTGCAATTTTGGTAAAGGCTAGGAAGGAAAGGGATACAGCACTATGAGATGGTGTCTGCTCTCTCCACCAGTCACACTGCACTTCACATAGGGTCCAACACAGCTGCCCTCTCTCATGCTGACCCCTCTGTTTGATATTAACGTCCTGCTCCCCAAATTCTGGGTAGCTCCCGCCATTCACACCTAAAGGTCCCATGAATGAGCCCCTTCTCTTAAAACTAGTCTCTAACTCCACCTTCCCAAGCTGAGTTAGTTGTACCTGCTTCTGTGTTCCCATAGCACACTGCCCTGCTGTGATTGCTATCTTTGTGTCTCTATTTTTTATTAGAATTTCGAGCCCTTTGAGTACCAACATATGTCTGGTTTAGCATTGTCAGCCACTGTTCCAGTTGCCCAGCACAGTGTCAGGCTCAGCAGATAAGAGATATTGAAAAAATGTATGAATAAATGAATTAAAACATGTACACATCATGGCAGCAGGCCAAGTTTATGATGCATGGAGAATTGCTGATGGGAATGTTTATATTGTGCATTAAAAATGAGTCAGCCCTTTTCAGATACTTTCCACTCCTCTCCCCCACCCCCATCCCCAACACGCACACATCTGAATTTCAAAGAAATGTCATTTTCAATTTCTCCTTTATTCCCAAAAACTCGCCATTAGGTAAGAAGGTCAAATTGCTTTGCTCTCATTTTTTTAGTTAAGGACTCTGTCATCCTACCCTTCTCTCTTTAGTCTGACTCTACATGCGGCAATTCCAGAAGGTAAGTCCTCTCTTATTTGAGTGGGGGCTGGGAAGGCAGCATCAATTTGCTGAGTCCAACAGAACCAGCCTAAATGTTACTCTCCATCAGGGGACGACACCATTTAACCCCAATTAACTCACAGCTTAAGTTCAAGCCTTCTGGTTTACTAACATGAATCAATACTTTACTTTATCAATTATGTAAATTCAAACCAGTGACATTCCTTGACAGTTTTGGGAATTCGCATCAAAATCCTGCCAAGTGGGTCATTGTTGGAAGCCAGATTATGCTTCTGTCGGGAGATGTTGTAAGTTGATCTCATTTTGCTTATTTTGTAAGGTTGAACAAAAATTACTAGATGGTTTCCTGAGAGAGTGAAGACAGAATGTGTCCAGATTCTTCAAATTTCTCCTTAGGGCTCTTATTTATGAAAATTAATGAAAAACATTTAAGAGAATATACATGAGCAACTAACCATAGATTTGGAAACAACTCAGTCTTCTATTTCCCATTAGAAGATTCCAGCCTAGAGAAAGTAGGCCACGTGCTCAGGTTTTCACAGAAAATTGGAAGGTGGGCAGCAGTCTTAGGGAGCAGGGCTTTGGATTTGGACTCAGATGCAGTTGTGTTTGTTTTTATGTAACCACAGGCAATTTACCTAGTCTCTAAAAGCCTTGTTTTCTTCATCCATAACATGGCAATATGACTCACTACAGCAAACACCTTTGTGAATGTTACACAAAATGTGTAATATTATATATGGAGTGCTTGTTGCCCAGGGCAGAGTAATAATATATAGTAGCTAACATTAGTGTCACATCCACGACTAGACGTTTCAATATTTCATGATTCCCAGTCCTGTTTCATTGTTCTTTGGAATTTTCTTTTGTTCATTCACTCATTTTTTTCAATACATATCTGTTAAGCATCTACAAGGTGCTTGGAGCTGTATTACAGCACTGGGGAGGAAGTGATGAATGGGTAAGGCACAGCCCCCCTTCTCATGAAGCCTACAGTGCTCCCTAACCTACCACAGGTAAATATGTCATTTTTCAGTCCAGGCATTCAAACAATCTTAAGCTTTCTCTGATATAAGCGGTTCTTCTGTCAAGAATTCTCCTTCTGTGCTTGGCACATAGTAGTTGCTCAGTAAATGCCAATTGAATAAATAAATGTCAGTTAAATGAATAGACAGTTAATGGCAATGGATGCCTTATATTTTCAAATACTGAGGTATGAGTCAGAAGATGTAGGCCCTTTTTAAATGTTTTTAAGAGATTGTGTTGTGTGTGCATGCACATGCTTTGCTTAATTTACTCTTAGTCAAAGAAAATATCCTGTGGAGATTTTAGCTTGTTTAGACTCAAATTCTGGAACTAAACTTTATATTCAGTTGTCATGACAACTGTGTTATTGAGATAATTAGATGCTATCCTGAGTGTTTGGAAGGGCCAATCATTTCTGGAGAGGATTTTGATTAGAGAAAGAGAGTCTGTTGAACTTTGGTTCCTATACCTCATAGTCACCCCTCTCAGAAGGAGAGCCAGAATCCATCGGCCCTTGTGTTTAGTTTGCCAGCACTACCATAACAAAGTACCACAAACTGGGTGGCTTAAACAATAGAAATGTATTGTCTCACAGTTCCAGAGGCTAGAGGTCCAAAATCAAGGTGTTGGCAGGGTTGGTTCCCTCTGATGGCTGTGAGGGAAGGATCTGCTCCAGGCCTCTCTGCTTGGCTTGGAGAAGGCTGTCTTCATGTTCACATGGCTTTTTCCCTGTATCTTCACATTGTCTTCCCTCTATGCGTATCTCTGTCCAAATTTTCCATGTATTAGGACACCAGTCAAATTGGGTTAGGGCCCACCCTAATGACCTCACTTTAATTTGATTACCTCTCTAAAGACCCTATCTCCAAATGGGTCACATTCAGAGGTGCTGGTAGTAAGGACTTCAACATAGGAATTTTGGGGGCACACAATTCAATCTATAACACCTTCTCACAGGCAGGGGAAACTGGATCTTACTAGCATGCTATATGTGACCTCTGAGGCATTTTAAAGATGTTATCAACAGTCCCATTTTATACAGAGGGAAACAGAGACCCAGGGAGGTGAAACTACTTGCATTAGGTCATATAGCTAACAGAATTGGGATATCTTCATCATATATGATACCCCAAAATACTAATACCCATTTTTTTATCTGATCATGTCCAGATGTTTCATGTTTTTTTTTTTTTATGAGACAGGCAGGATCTCAAGCAGAAGAATAGCTATTGTGATTTTAGCACTCAACTCAGTTAGAGAAAGGGCAATGTCGGCCAGATTCCCCCAATATTAACTTAAAATCAGTTTTGTGCAGCCCTGGCAGGCCCAGCAATAAAAGAGAACCAAGGAGCATTTACCTTCCAGGCAGTGAACCTGCATGGCCGCCAAAGCTGTCATTTTTTGCCTCCTGAAAATGAAATGTCAATTTACCCACAAAGACCTTCCACAGATTTAGTTTGTAGGCTAATAACAGTTCACATAAAAACAAGGGAAATGCCATCTTTGCTTTGATGTATGATCACGAAAAGAACTATCTTTAAAATTCCCTTCAAAAGGGGTGATGTTTACGAATCCACTTTCAGTGGGGCATACAAAGGGATTTGTCAAACCTTGGTATGATTTCAGTGATGCTGAAAAACAGCAGCCCCATTCATTGAGCTAGCCCAAATACGAGCTCACTAGTGGGGCTGTCCTCCTTCTATAGTTATAGCCACAGGGCGTGGAGCTGCCTCAGCCTCCTGGGCCTCTTAGGGCTTCCAGGCATTATTCCCTTCTTGTCTTGCTTATTAATTAATTGATTTGTTTGTCCCTTGTGGTCTTGATTTGACAAGTGAAAGATACAATGGGAGACTTTTCACCCACATTATCAATCACAGCCCTGGCTCGGCCTTGACACCAGCAATGCCAAAGATACTGACTAGCTTGGGTTTGTCATTGGTGCTTTAATTTCAAATTCTATGCTAAAAGGGCGAATGGACTTGACTTCCCAATAAAGGCTGCCTTCACAGCAGCTGGGTTTCTTCTACAGAAAAGGTTGTCAGCAATAGAGTTTGTATCAACTTCATTCAAAGGCAGGTGGGTGATAAAATGTCTGTATTTTTACGTACTAGTTATTGGTTGTCTGATGGAGAAGAGCCATGGGGTAGAAAAAGCACAGGCCCGTGGATCAAGAAACTTATACTCTTTGTTCCTATCCTGCTTTTGACTGCTGGCATGACCTTTGTTGAGTTACCCAAGTGATAAGACATCATTTGTGAAATGAGTAAAAAATGGATATGCTATTTAAAAGCACACGAGTCTGTGCACACACTCACCCCGCACACACACATACACACACACACACACACACATGCTGTATAAGTATGTTTAATTATAACATGCTTGTTAGTTATCGGGGCCCTACTAAAAATCAGCTTCTGTTTTAGTGCTCGTATACACATTAAGTATTTAAATTATTCCTGTTAACAGATGAGATGTGGAAGGTCACAGAGACTAAAAGAATTTTCATGGTCACACAGTGGTGAAGTTACACAGTAAACTCAGGAGTGGCTGGCTTCACACCCATGCTCCTTCTACACCGTATGTTCCACCATCGAAGGTCGTGTGAACGATTTTACTATTGTTTATATAGACAGAACTTTGAACAAGAAGTTAAATCTAAAAGAAGCTCAGTATATGATCCAACCTTCTAATGGGGTGTCTGACAAGGACAACTGATTTTCAGAGGTGCTTCTCTGGGCCACAGAAAGACTAAGGCCATTGGTGTGCGTAGCCAGGCAAATGGACACAGGTGTCAGTCTTCCCAAGATTCCCTGAACTTGAAGGTGCCCAAGGAAAGTGGGGCAGGCAATCACCAGATTCGTGTACAGCATTTGTTTCCATTCTCATGAGTAGAACAAGATATTTCATTACTAAACACCTCACCTGCCTTGAAAATTTGACTTGTTAGCCAGACACCTGCCACACAAATTTTTCAGTTCCCATTTGACTACAGTTCCACTTTTCTGGCTATAATTTCCTGCAAGAGAAAATTTATGACTTGACCTAAACAAACAATTGTGACCACAGTCTACCTTTGCTACACAGCTGGGGACAGTCCGCCTTTGGACAATACAACAAAAAGAGGGCTATTTTTGCCATCCTCATCAGTTACTATTTTCTGTTTCTGTTCCATTTGAGACATATCTTTTGTTGTAAAACAAAAACAAAACACCTTGCACTCTTATTTGTTTAGGAACAAATAAATGTGGGTTAAAGATGGAGGGTAGGTCCCATCACCAAATCAGAACCACCAACACAAGTGTCTTCAAATGGTGTATTTCTATAATTCTAAAATTATTTCTCCATGTTTTCATTTGTTCTAGTCTTTGCCAGATGCCTAGATTTTCCTCATTTCATAATTCTAACGGGTATATTTATTCAATAATCAAAAATTAGGCACCCGCTAAGGGCTAGATAGAGTGGTAAGTAGAATAGAGTGTCTGCTAACCTCCAGCTCATGGTGTGAGACACAGACATGAAAAATGGGCTAATACAATATATTGTAAAGAAGCGTGACCACCTCTCCTGGTGGCATAGAGATATGGATCTTAGAGGTGCTTCATTTCATTTAATATCTTCTCATCTTTTCTGTCACATTTCACATTTCAGTTCGTTCTACAATTTAGGTCATCTCCCTTAAATACTGTACCAAATTTTTTTTTTCTCTAACCTCTCCCAATCTACTAATTTGAAAGATGTCAAAGATTCTCTATTGCCTGTAGAATCAAGAATAAGTTCTGAAGATGCCCTCAATGCTCTAGCACCATGTTATACATACATCAAGGCTTGTCTTCCACAGTCCCCTCCATAAACTTTGCACTTCACACAAGCTGATTTCATCACTCTCCTCAGGCTCATAGAAATACTCATTCCTACTCATAACCTTTGCTATTTCTCCCACCTCACATGTCCTCTACCTATGAATCCCCAACCATCACTTAAGCTCCAGCTCTGGACTAAGCTGTCTCCAGATCTTCCCCAACTAGGACCGTGGAATCTCAGGGTTTACTGAATCATCTATGGTCACACTCACTCCAGTTCAGTAATTTTATTGCCCACCTCTAAGATGATGAATAATACCACATCCTTTCAGTGTTCGGTAAACAGAGTGATCCTAATATATTTTTTCTTTTTCTTGCTGAGGGAGATTCAACCTGAGCTAACATCTGTTGCCAGTCTTCATTTTTTTTTTTTTTTTTTGCTTGAGGAAGATTAGCCCTGAGCTAACATCTGAGCCAATTTTCTTCCATTTTGTATGTGGCTCACCACCACAGCATGGCTGACAAGCGGTGTAGGTCTGTGCCTGGGATCTGAACCTGCAAACCTGGGCCACTGAAGCAGAGCATGCTCAACCTTTAACCACTAGGCCATGGGCTGGCCCCTAGATCCCAATATTTTAAGGAAGCTGCACCCACTGTTGAATTGTTCTTATCCCTAGGAATTTCTTTTTATGGAGCCAAAATTTACTTCTCTGGAACAACCTGCCCTTTGGTTCTGCTCTGCCCTTTGGAAGAGAAGAACAAGTCTATCATCTTTTTCATGTGCCTACCCTTCACATGATGGAAGGCAGCTATTCTTCTACCATCACCATCCTGCTCAGATCTCTCCTCCAGCCTAAACATCCTCATGGCATCCTCTCTCCTGCAGGAATGCTGTGCTTTCTCAAGGCCCCATTCAGATGCAATACCCCAATGCAGCATATAACGTTAGCTGCAGTCTTTTAATAGAGGAAGATGGTCCTCCTATCTCTTTTCTTCATTGATTTTATTACTCCAACTAAGTTCATAATTGTTTTTTCCTGCAGCTATTTCATGCTGGTGGTCATTGTGAGAACAAAGTCAACTGAAACAACCCATTTTGTCTGCAGAGCCTGCCATTTAGACAGGCCCTCTCCATCTAGTGCTTGGACAGGGGAATTTAAAACCTGATCTGCACAAGCCCATGCAGTTTCCACCCCACCGTGCTCTGCCTCCATAGAATAGTCTGCCTGCTTCACTAGGATTCTAAATGTTGAAAACTTCAAAAGCATGAGCAGAAATCACAGATATTGAGAGCCTGCCTGAAATATTTAAACGTCATCTAATTCCAACAGACCAAACTGTCAGGAATAATAGTTATGTTTTACACATCACCATAATAATAGTTAATAATGATGCTTTGTATTTATCCACTGCCATTCCTCCAGAGACATTGGCAGAGTAAAGTAAATCTAACATTGATATTAAAAAATAAACCCCTGAATTAACACCAGCATGACACCCCGAAAAACCAGAAGGCATAATATAAGGCTCTCTGACAGCCTGGAAATGAATAGTTTTGCAAAGCATGAAAATTGGGCCTGTAGGATGACAAGAAAGTAATATGTCACCTGTGACTAGTCCTAACTTCTACCCTCAGGGTGGGTGTTGGTTTAATTCCAACTCTGGAGAAATGTAGAGAAGTGAAAGGTATAGAAAAACACAGTGAAGTTTGGGCAAGGCTACCATCTGGGAGCAGAGAAGCTGAGAGCAGCATGTTGGCTGCCTGGGCAGAGAAGAAGGGACCCACTGAAAGGGATTTTTTGAAAGCTGCCCTATGAAGGGTGCAAAGCAATGTCACATCCCTTTCTTCTAAGGGATCTAAAAATAAACATTATTCTAGACTAAGTAAAATAGACATTATTCTCTAAGGCTTTGGACATAAAGTAATGATTTCTGGAGAATGTAAACAGTTGGCAAGTCCTATAGATATCCGTGGACTCGGGATTAAGACTGAGAGAACTAGCAGGATTAAAAGAAGAGCTGACATCTGCATGAGAGACTTATTAGGCATAAATTAGTATATGTAAACACCTCATCTGAAATACTGCATCAATTACCACAAAAGTAAGTTATAGATGAGCCATTTTAAAGAGTAATAATGCCTTATGCATAAGGAACAAAGATCTAATGGTAAAATTTTAAGCATAAACAGTAGACCAAATGGAGAGAAAATAAAGTATGGAACTTAATTGTCTTTCTCTATCTGCAAGTAAACCATGGAGTTATTGGTGCAAAAATATTTCATATATTAACAGACTGGCCAGTATTCCTTAAGCCAGGAAGTGAAATACAATTTAGTTTTCTCCCTCATTTTCTCTTCCCCATCCCAAGTCCCAAATACCTGTATTTGTCATATACTTAAGTCTGGAAGGAAATAAAACATAGGATTCCTGAACAGTCTCTGCACTCTAGGAGCCAGCAGAATCATCAGAGAGGCAATGCATCACCATAAATAACCAAAATCTATGGAAGAAGGTGCTGGATAGCACACTGTGAAGATAAAGAGGTCTATAGAGTCTTTGGAAGGATGATCTCACTGGGGAGTGGGAACGATCAGGAACAAGACCCTGAACTTACAGAAAGGGCATCCTAGTCTGTGTAAGCATCCACAGCAAAGACATCTGTAAAGAACAGAAGATACACTATAGCTGGTCTAGAACACGGGGACATCACTGCCAATATTTAGTGAGAACCTATTCCATGGTGGATGGTGTCAGTCTACTCGTGGTTATCTCTGAATCTTAAATCTCACAATGATACTCTTGGGGGATATCCAATCTGTCATGACAGCTTTTATTAAGCATGATCATCTGATACGATCATCTTTATGCTAAGTGCTTTGTACTTTGTGCTGGGTTGAAAGTACTGTTGTTCCCCATTATTGGCCTTCCTGTACCCACATCCTTTTTGTAACTTTGAAACCCCTTTCTTTCTGACTTTAGGCTTGCTTTGTGGCAGAAATAATGTCATACTAGATCTGACCCTAGGCGTCGATAGGCTTTGAATCTCTCTCTTTCTCTCTCTCCTCTCCCAACCACCATGAGAACAAGTCCAGGATAGCCTGCTGAAGAATAGGACACCATATAGAAGAGAAGTTGTTTCAGCCAAGACTATTCTAGACTAATCTTGAGCTATCCAAATTCCAAACACGTGAGAGAACACAACCACGGTCTGCAGAGCTTCCTACCCATCTCATAGCTGACCAGACGTGTGTTAAGCAAGCCAGGCTAAGACAGAACTAGCCAGCTAACCCAGAGACTCATGAGCAATAATGGTTTTTGTTTTAAGCCATTGAGTTTTGTGAGTTTGTTATGTGGCAACAGCTAGCTGATACACATATACTCCTCACAGCAAACTGTGAAGTAGGTACCAGTATTCATCCCCATTTTACAGGTGAGGTAACTGAAGCTTAGAAAAATCAAGTCACTTGTGCTAAGTCACATATAGCAAGAAGGCATCAGAGCCAATACAATATTTTATTTTTTATTATTTTTTCGTGCTGAGGAAGATTCTCCCTGAGCTAATGTCTTTTACCAATCTTCCTCTTTTTGCTTGAGGAAGATTTTCCCTGAGCTAACATCTGCACCAGTCTTCCTCTATTTTGTATGTGGGTCCTCACCACAGTATGGCTTGACAAGTGGTGCATAGGTCCATGCCTGGGAATTGAACCCAGACTGCCAAAGCAGAGCATGCCGAACTTAACCACTAGGGCACAGGGCCACCCCCAGAGCCAGTATTTTAATTCAGACATGTTTTTCTAACTAAGCAAGAGCTCTTAACCACTTTGCTGTACTGAATGCCCATTATGATGCAAATTTTGCAGTTAAATTTGAAATAGGCAAGGTCAGGCACCTAATAAGTTGCAAAGCAAGTTGCAAAAGCAAGTTGCAAAGCCAAGTCTGCCTAACTCCAAACCCTCCTGCTTTTTCTGCAACAGGGATGGATGGATGGGTGGAGGAAGGGAGTGTGGGAAGGAGGAAGGGAGGAAGGGATGGGTGGATGGATGGACAAATAGACACTCAGATAGATAGATGAATGGATGGACAGATGGAGGGATGGAAGGATGGGTGGGTGGATGGATGGTTGGAGCCCCTCCCACACAGAAGGGAAGCACTGAGAAATAAATATCACAGTAAAGGAAGGTTGAGGTAAGAACATGTAGGCTTTTGGACACAAGGCCAAAAGAGCTTTACCATGTTTGTGGATGTTAAGCAGTCCCACAGTTATTTGAGCAAGGCTGTACAAGAGCAGGTATCTCCTCCAGGAAGTTTAAGGGACAGTAGGGGCACTTTCAAGCAAGCCATAACCCAAGAATGAATTTGGTATTTGTGTTTTCTGCCAAGAAAAATCTCTCTCTGTAGAAAATGGCTCTCTTAAGCTTAAAAATAAATTCAGGATGAATAAACCTTAAAAACTTCAGGGGCTAGGTCAGAAAGGTCTCTTACAAACAGAGCATAAATGCCAACTTTGTGGAAACTTGAAGTGTCCACATTTTTTTAAATCATAAAATATGTTGGCAAACTTCGCTTCCACCAGGACCCCTACCAGGAGGACAATCTTAATCCAGCGCAAAAGCAAAATATTTACAGGAACTGAGGCCAGCAAGTTGCTCTCCCCCGTGCTCTGTGATATACTGACTACCCTGATTATGTGACAGTTTGATGGGCAGGGTAGAAAAAAATGCTTCGGAGTATAAATATTAATGCTCAGACAGTGATTTGTGTAAACCGCATAGCAAAAACAAAAGTACAGATATAAGTTTTTCACATATTTTGCCTTGTCCGTGGCTTATATTACTCACCCCACATGTTTTCTCTCTCTCCAGCTGGTCTGTGTGACTAAGAGCCGTATTTCTTAAATACATATAAGGTTTTTTGGGGGTTTTTTTGCATCAGAATAGAATTGAAGCTGGTTTGCAAACGAGCATTTCAGGCATTAAAATTGAGCCTTTAAAGTGAGTATTATGGGGTATCAAAAGGAATTCAGTGTGGCAATATCAAACAGCATCATGTATTCCTAAAAATATTTTTAAAGACCATTCCAAATGATGCAGTCTGTGTGGAAGAAGAATGTCCAGATTCCCTTCTGGACATCATCTATAATTTAAGAGGCAGGGGATTTATTCCACTCTTTGAATTTTACAGAATGGCCCTCAGGGGTGACATCGGAAAAGAAGTTCCTCTATTCTTTGCTGGAGGTAGAAAAGAAGCGAAATTCTTTCTCCTGTACCCTGCGTGCCACACCCTTCACTAATACCACCACTGCTCAAACCTTTGTCCTTGAGCAACACTAAGGTAACATCTGCTGCTTCTGTTTCCCACCAAATAAATCTTCTCAAGTTGCAATATGTAGCCAAACTGAGCGTGGACTTACTGTGACTCCAATAGAGTTGATGGCTCACCTGACTGGTTCTGGTTAGGCCAGTCCTGACTGGGCTACAGCATTGCCCTTTCAGGGTTAATGGTAGGTGAGGTCTGGGGTGTGATGTTCTCTCCTAGGAGTCTTCATCCAACTAGTCAACAGATATTTCTGGAGTACCTACCTGCTGCCAGACGTTATGGTTGATGCTGGGGATACAGCAGTGTGTAATGCAGTGCAAGACAGACATGACCACTGGAGACCACGAGATAATAAACAGTGAAGAAGTAAATGAACAAGATGATTTTTTAATGTGATATGTGCTCTGAAGGGAATAAATATGGTGATACAGTAGAGGGTAACCCTACAATGGAGGGTGTCTGTAAAAGGATGACATTGGAATTGAGATCTGAGTGATGAGGCAAAGCTAGTTAAGTGGGAATGGGCAGAGGTACCTTCCAGTGAGAAGATAAAGGAAGTGCAGAGGCCCCACGATGAGAGGGAGCCTGGCATGTTTGAGGAACTAGAGCAGGTGGGAGAAGATGAGGCTGGGAGAGTAGACAGGATTCAGATCACTTAGACACCAGCCGTAGCTGGGATTTCATATTATGTGCGGTGGGAAGTTTTCGAAGGGTTGTAAGCAGAGGCGAAACATGGTCTCATCCATATAGAATCTCACTGCACACTCAAGACTGGGGCTTCCCTCCAACCTCTGCTCTGTAGAGGAGTTCTCCATAGAGGGACTTCTCTACTTCTGTGCTGGAGCCAGAACCTCATCCTCAACCCAGGGATTCTGCTTGCCGCCTGGGTCCCTACTGGCTGCCCCTCCTTCCCTCTGACCTTGATGATCATCACTATCTAGATACCTCTTGTCCATTACCCTCCCTTCAGCTCAAGGAGCGCAGATGGTCACCCCGGCTAACCCTGAATTCAGTGTGCTCTTTGCACACTGTTGGTTGAACTACCGTGAGAGTCAGCCCCAGAATCTGGATGGGTCTCCACGCTCCTCCCATCTTCACTGACCTGTGCCAGGCATATCCGAGCATGCTTTCTGAGGGGAACCTATGAGAAATATTCTAATGCTTAATAACCCCAAAAAGAAATAGCCCAAAGTAGAAGACTACGCAACAGATATTTTGTATGCTTTGTCCTGCTCTGGTCATCTGAATCTTAATTGTTACAAATAGACAGGATTTCCCAATCCTAATTAGATCACCAGTTCCTTCCTTCCTCTTTCCTTCCATTCTTCTTTTTCCTTCCTTCTATCCTTTCATCCTTCTTTCTTTCCTTTCTCCCCTCCTTCTTTCCTTCCTTCTGTCCTTCTGTCTTTTCTTCCTTCTCTCCTGTCTTTACTCTTTCCATCATTTCTAGTTCAATATCTAAAAGAAGGATAAAGTTCTTTAAGGGATTTATGAACATGATAATCCTGGTAATAATACTAATAATGATTATGATGATAATAAAATAATCATTGCTAGTATTTATTGAACATTTAAATGCACCAGGCAATGAACCAAGCCCCTTACATACATATAATCTCACAAATCTAATGAGTAGGGTTAATATCTATTTTAAATGTGAAACTTGAAACCTTTTAAAGGTTAAGGCACTTGTCAAAGTTGCACAGGAGACAAAGGACAGAACTGAGTGGTCCAAATGCAGAGGCCTTGTTCTTCACGACATTTTTTGGTGGCTTGTATTGTTAAGCATGACTGAACCTATATTCTGTGCTGAGGACTTTGTAAAATATACACATGTAGAGACAAGGTATCTTGAACTCTCGTATGGAACAAGATAGGTGTAATTCAATAAAGGGGTCTTGGATCTAGGCAGACAAGAAGTTCTGATCTTGGCCTCTCATTCCTCCTCCCAGAAGTGCTGGTCGAAACCCTTGAACACTGTGTCTGATGGGAAAGGTCTGGCCCACCTGGAAAAAGCCATGGTGTGTGTGTGTGTGTGTGTGAGCTCGTGCACACATGTGTGTGTGACATGACTGTGTGCCATGATTGCTGAACCACCCCAGATTCCCTGTCCTTCAGTTTGAGGTCAGTTTACATCAGCACAGATGGATCTCCATTAATTTCTGCCTCCCTGCAAGATGTCCTAATTACTGCTGCTGTGCTTGTTTGGGTGTTCAGAGGGAGCTCTCTATTTTGCTAACCTGAACCCTCCATTTCCACCCCACACTGACCTTCCAGTGGTGGTGGTGGTGTATGTTGGTGGGGAGGGTTCTCTTTCATTCTGACCACTGCGGTTTAAGTAGGGACATTGTAGATCCACTTCCGAGGGAAGAGTTAATCCAATTTGAGGGTCACGCCAAAACTAGATTATCCATTGGACAAATACGGCAACCATAACTTTTCTTTCCTCTTCAGCCCCCTTAAATATCCTCTATCACCAGGTTCGGCAGTACCTCGGGGGTGTGACAACACAATCACTGTGTGCCCATTAGTGGATTGGCTCAGTTGCAGCTTTTACTTTCAGAATCGGTACACCTTCGAGATGAGTTCTTCGTAAAAGAATGTAATTTAAAATTTTAAAAATCCAGCAGGTTTTGTATTTTAAGCTGTTGATCATTGAAGAAACCG
This sequence comes from Tapirus indicus, assembly GCA_031878705.1. Classification (NCBI taxonomy): domain Eukaryota; kingdom Metazoa; phylum Chordata; class Mammalia; order Perissodactyla; family Tapiridae; genus Tapirus; species Tapirus indicus. The sequence continues at coordinate 20,447,539 of CM062927.1, read as the reverse complement.
GTCCTATTATCATTGACTTTGCTCTATCAAATGAGTCATCATGGCACAGAGGTATTTATTTGACTGGGCAGAGTACACAGAGGCAGACACACAAAATCATCCTGTACAATGGTCTCTAGGAAATTAGAGTCTGGGATCAAATATTATTATGCTTTAGGCAGTCTCTGTTGCCTAGAGAACTGTTTCTACAAGATAGAACAACACTGAAATAAGCTACCAAGTCACTTTTGGTTGTCCTGCCAGCTGTATTTTTTAACATATGTTTTTAACATGGTGATTTTAATATGTGTTTGGCCAAATACGGGAGTATGCTTTTCCACATAAGTGAATTTTCTAGATAACTGAAACTTAGCAGGTACCCCACTGGAAATTGCTTATTTTAACTATTTTCAAGGGGAGACTGTTAGTTAATGTATCACATACGTCTTTGCTTTTTGAAACACAAAATACGGAAACCAAGTTAACCTTTTCTTCAAGTCACAGGCTACCATTACCAACAGTTGTGGCCGAGGGAAAAAGCACTGTACATGTAGTTATTTGATACTATGTCCATGTTTATACTTTGCTTCTCTTCACAAAGACTTTGAGGCAGTTTACAAAATTATATGTAATAGAAAAGGAAACGAACAAATAATTGAAGGAATCAAGATGAGAGGAAAATACAGGCTGGCAAATCCAAAAGCCAGGGAAAATATCCATCAGCAGGGATCTGCCTTAGTGCTCTGGCTGCAAGTGAAGGAAATCCAGCTTGGAATCATTTGAGGACAAAACAAGGACTTAATTGCTGCATAGAAAATACTGCAGTAGTGAGGAATGGTGGAGATGGGCTCGAGGTTGGCCAGAGTTAGCTTCTGACTGCTGTCAGGATACTCTCTATAGGTTTCTCTTCTCTGTTTTTCTGTGCACTGGGCCCTTATTCTTCCACCAGGTAAAAGGGGTGAGGTGGTTTGGCTTACAAGAAAGCATACATTTCTCTGCCAGTTTTGGTGGAAAAATCCTGGCATAAGATTCTGATTGGCCCAGCTTGGGTCACATGGACATCCCTGGACAAATCCACTAGGGGGATTTTTATTATGATCAAACCAGTCTCATTCCAATGCCTATTTCTGTAGATGCATAAGTGAGTCTGTTATCAGATAAGGAAAAGAGATGACACTCAGACAAAAGCAATAGCCACTATATAAGCGTTCCACATGGCCTTATAAAAATTGCTAAATGTTAGCCAGACTTTCATTTAAGCTTCCCAGTGGCCAAAACAAACCAAGAAACATGATTGCTTATGTGCTTCTCTATTTCTATAACACAACAGGAAAGAAGGGTGGGGAGACAGTAGAAAAGAAGAGCCAGTTTTTCAAGGTAAGCTCAGCTTTTCCTTGCATTGATGACAGAGGTCTCTCTCACTTGATGGCGTCCGAGCTAAAGAACCACGGAATACCTGAATTCAGAACATAGGATTTTAAGGAGCTCTGGTTCCAAACTCTGGGGTTAGAAATGGCATTCCCCTGTGCTGAGTACTGACATACACTGGTCTGTTTTTCCCAATCTCTCAATCCTCTACGCAGTCCCACTGGGATCTGGGCAGCCTGTCTTTGCCAGGATTCAGAACTATCCCTGTTGCGAACAGCAACAAAAATAAACAGCTCAGAGCTGGGACTAGAGGTCCACATTCTGGACACAGAAATTTGTATAGAAGGAGTAACTCAGAGGAGTCATGCAAAAGAGGGCCCAGGAATCTGAACACCTGAGTAACCCCAAGGAAGCCCTGGTTCCCTACTCAGGCTGCTGTTTTTTAGACATAACTAAACAGCCCATATGAGTCCAAGTGCAAGGATATTCTCCAAAGGTCACGGTCATGGAGAAGTAGATTGATGTGCATTCTTCTGCCAACGAAAACATTAAGGGGCCTTTTGGGGAGCCCACCTTTATTTATTGCACATGGAGGGTAATCTGCACTTCTGTTCCTTAGTGACTCATCCCCTCTCCTGATAATCCCATGCCAAACCACAGCCTCGAAGGAAGTGGGTCTCGCTTCCTGAGTGGGAGATGCTGTCCAAGGCCCTGTGGGTTCCGGCTCAGCCAGGCTGGCCTCCACCTCACCCCTCAGCCTGCTAGTTCCCTCTTTTGCCGATACTGACACCAATGGCAGAGTCTCCTTACCCCACACTGCCACTTGCTTGCTTCTTTATTGCTGGTCAGCGTGCGATTGATTTGGAGGAAAGGGGTTTCTAGTTCTTTGTATTGGATCCTTTTCTAAACTGGCGGGTAAGCTGCTTGATCACCTTTAGTGTGCCGGTCAGGAAATGGCACCTTTCTACTTGTGTCCTATGTGTTGGAAACCACTATACGAAGGTTTATGAGAAACAAGCATAAAGTTAAAGCCTGTGAGTACTGAGTGAATTCTAAAGTGTGTGTGTGTGTGTTTAAAGGGCTTTTTGAAAGCCATTCCTACCTATCTCAAGCCCTTCACACTTATTTCTAATTTCAGGAATAAATTTTGGTTAAGTGACTAGAAGTCCAGCATCTAAGCAAGCGGAGCATAACTGTTCTTAAAGAGATATCAGATATCCTATGAATCACGTGCTCTTCACCTCTTACAATGACTAGCGGATGCGTTTTGTGAACAGAGTGGGGACCCAAATGAATTGTTCCTGTGTCCACAGCGAAGAACATCGTCACTGCTCTGCACAACGTATTATTTGCAAAAGAGAGACACACCCGGAGCTTCTCTTTCAGAGGGACAAGTGTGTTCTGTGTGGATTTGGGGAGAAGCGCAACCATCCTTACTTGGTCCTGCTTAGATGAGCCGCCGGAGCACCCACATTCTGAAGAAGGCAGCGGAGAGGCACGGGAGGTTGCAGAGGGAGATCATGCTGAGCTGGGTTGCGAGTCATCAAAGGGCCCAGCTGTCCTGGGGCTCCAGACAGCTTCTCATCAAGATGCCTTGGAACTCTCCCAGCTTTGCTTCAGATGTTCCCAGCTCATCTGGGTATGTGCATTTACGTCTTCCCTGCCTTCCTCGAGGGACGTGCTTTAAAGCGAGGAGATTGTGAATTTGAAGTTTCGGAGCTCAGCTTGGCAACACTCCACTGGGAGAAATCATGGGGCAGAATGACAGGATCACTCCCAGGGGTTTAAGGACAAGAAAACAAGCCTTGGTGCATGCCCCACTCCCACCCCCAACACCTGTGCACCACACACACACACACACACACACACAAACGGTGCAACTTAAGGCAAATTACTTAATCATTCCAGACCTGTTCGTTCATCTGTCAAAGGAGAACAGCAATGCCCAGCCTCTAGCAGGCAGGGTGTTATGACAATTAAATGCAAGGTACCAAACTCAGTTCCTGACCCATAGTCAGTACTCGATCTTTCTTTTTTTTTTTTAAATAAGAAATATAATTGCATACCTAGATACTGTGAGCCAGCTGAGATCGTCCTCTCTCCATGAACCTCTCATAATTTCTCCAGCTGAAAGTTTATGCTCCCGCGCGAAGGCTCCCTTGGTGCTCACCAGGCCCCTGGGCAGGCACAGTCGTGATTTACTTTGTATTTGTGCTATTTGGTGTGCATGTGTGTGCACATGAGCATGCGTGTCCTGGTGTCTGTGTGCATCTGTGTATGTGTCTGCGCTTCTTGGATCTTTTCAGTCCTTAAATTTACTTGTCCCAGATGGAAATGTGGCTTCCTCTCTCTGTCTCCGTGCTGTGTGCACAGGGAGGATTAATAATTTTGTGACAAGTTGATTTATTTACCACCACATGAGAGCTATTATTGTGACCCAGGCTACATACGAGGTACTTTATACATGGTATTTTATTTAATCTCCATAAGACCTCTAGGAGATAGGTTTTATTAACTGCGTACTTTTAATGACTATTTATATAGTCAATAAGACTATAATGGCTTAGATCCCTGCTGAACAGGTAAGGAATCCAACACTCTGAGAGCTTAAGTGACTTGCTCAGTGTCACAAAACTCTACAGTGGTGGATCTGGGACCTAAACTAGTTTTCTGCGACTCTAACTCAGGCTCTGAAATCTGATTAACCGATGGCTCTTAAAGTGTGGCTCCAAACAAGCTGATGTGGAAGCATCAGCATCCCATGGGAAGCTGTTAGAAATGCAAATTCTTGGGCCACACCCCAGACCTGTTGAATCAGAAACTCTGGAATTAGCTCCCGACAATCTTTGTCTAACAAGTCCATCAGGTGACTTGGGTGCATGCTTAGGTTTGCAGAACCCTGTCCTAAACCACTGAGCCAGTCCGTGCCTGGAAGATGAGGGCCAGGAGATGCAACGAGGGCGTGCAGGGGCTCTGGCTCCCGACTGCCTGAATTCAAAGCCAAGCTCCTCTGCGTTCTAACCATGTGCCTCTAGGTACATTATTCATCCTTCCTGTGCCTCATTTCCCTCCTGTGTAAAGTGGGGATAATGACAGGACAAACTTTGGGTCCCTGTGACAATGAAAAATATTGATAAGTCATTTAGCTTTAGTAAGTGCTATTTGTCATCATTAACATTTAAAGATTTGATTACCTTTCCAGCATATTTCTTCACCATCCTACCCAAAGTCTTCATTGTTTTGTTTGTTTGCTTTTTTTTTCAATAGAAGGAAAGATAACGTGGGCCTGGCCTTGCTTAGGTTTCTGAATGTTCCTGCTTGTGATATGTCAGTGTTCTGAGGATTGACACTTGTCTTCCCTCTCCCAAACTGTATGCTGTTCCTGGAGAGGCGTCCGCTCCCTGGGGCAGTGTAATATCATCTCAGAAGTCAGACTGGACTCTGTCTGCGAATTTGAGTCATGTGACCTTGGCCATGCTCCTTAACATCTGGAATCTTCCTTTTCCTTATATATAAAAAGCAGAGGAAATTATTTTGAGAGGAGGCACTAACGTTTATTGGACACTTACTATGTCCCAGACATTCTTCTAAGGGCTTCATATGTGTTACCTCACAGGAGCCTTAGTTACCTGCAGGATGGGTAGTAACATCATCTCCACATTACAGATGAACTGTCAGAGAAGTCACTCCTTGGAAGTCACACAAATAGAGTTGGAATCCACAAAGTCTTGAGTCCCAAGCCAGCATTCTTAATCACAATTGCCTCAGTGACTTGCTGAGAGAAATAAATAAAACAATGAACTTAGATACACAACAGTGCCTGGCACGTGGAAGTGCTTATTAAATATTAGCTGAAACGATGAATAATAATAGTCATCAATAACAATACTAATAATATGGATGGAGGGACAGTTTTTCCTATTTGTTGCAGGTGGGATTTAATCTCCAGGGAACCAGGTGAAAAGATCTCTGTCTTGCCCGTGAGTTCAATGAGCACTTAGAGACGATTCCTTCTCTCTCTTCTCCCCTGGTGAACCACTGGTGTCATTAAGAAACAGTTAACACACATCATCTTTCTTAGCTATTTTTGCTGCCTGCCATCTGGAGTGCCTGGGCTCTCTTGGATGTGTTCACACTAAATCAGCAGATGAAAGCATTAACTAATTTCTTTATTTCAGATCTGCTCATTTGGGTGACGATGACCTTTAAAACTAGTGTCATCCACCTCATAACCATGTGCCATATGTTGGATGTCACATAATAAAGCATATTTAAACTTAGCAGGCTGTGTAATACCTTATGGCTGGCTGGCGATTAATTAATAACTTTCTTACCCGCATCTTCTGGGCTGAGGCTGACAGGGCGTTTTGTTTACCACTTAGTGTCCGTTTGCATTGGAACCTTTTCAAACTTACTCCTGGGAGACGTCATCATATACTGAGCTTCCCATTTACTCTTGGCATTTGGGGCCAGCACATTTCCTCCCAAAGCTGCTTATTTTTATGAGGAAGAATATAGTAGATGTAGATCCCTGAGTGCCAAGTGTTGTAGATAGATTCTCATTTACTGCTCACAATAACCCCACAGGACAAGGGTTTCTGTACCCATTTATGTCCCCTTAGCAAACAAGGAAGGTGAGAATCAAAGAAGCTGAGTAATTTGCCCAGTCATGGAAGGGCTTAGATTTGAACCTAGATCTCTGACTCCAAATGCCGTGACTTTATTTTCATTTATTTTTGTTTTCATTGAAATGCAAGATATTATGTTGACTATTTTGTTTTCCTCATGCTCAAGGAGTCAAGCTCTGAATCAGAATGGGAGGATTTAAGAGTTAGTTCCCAATACCTCACCCAGTCTCCTCCCAGTTCTACTCTTTTGTCACCCGATGGTCCACATTAGGAAAACTGAGCAGGGATTCTGACAATCATCTTGCCTAGGACCCATTTCTCCTCCTCTGACAGCCGTCCATTCACAGCCCCAACCAGTAAGCCATGGCTGGACTCCTCTGTGCCCCATGCAATTTATCACAAATCTTAAATCAACCTATTTTATTGACCACATAAGAGGAAAAAATATTAACCAATTTACCCTTTCTGAACCTTAGACTTCTAGGGGCTATATTTGATCCCAAGGAAAGTAACTTCCAGTCTTTGGAAGAGGTCTTCTAAAATGATTACCTAGGAATGAAGAGAACCAAGGGAAAGTTCACGTAAACCCACCTGCCCATGGAGCCAGACACTCTACGACTCAGGTGAAGTCAATAGAATTAGAATGGGAGAAAAACTGAGTGCCGTGTTCCCAGAATCTCCTACCAGTCTACATCCTTAACCATTTGTTAAGCAGGGTTAAAAAGTAACAACCAGGACTCAGGATCATAACCTGTTTGAGTTCAGTTGTAACACAGTGGGGACCTCAGTGTGGCCACTATATAGGTCAAGATAGATCCAGTGGAGGAGCTGGGGATGGGCAGACCAGCCAGGCAATAAGAAGAGTAAGATGGGTCCAGCAGCCCAGGGCACAGCATTCAAGGAGGTAGGGCACCCTGGGTTGTGATCCCATTATTGTTAATGTCCAAAAGTTTCCCTTGTTGGAGAAGGTGGCGCACTACTAGTCCCCAGTTTCTTCTCAGGTTAGAGCATATTATATGCCCAGAGATGCAAAGTAACAGGGAAAATATGGCACATATCCCTCTGTTCTGAACTTTTCTTGACCACTTATAAAATAAATTATATATTGAAATAAACATGCATATAGAAAGGAGCAGTAACAAAATTTGCATGATTTTTTTTAAACAAGAAGCTTCAAAGCACCTTGGTCATTTCAGTGGACTGCTTGGGGCTACACCACCAGACCTCCCAGGCTATGACTTTCGTTTACTCTTCAAGAGGGATGGAGAACTTTGAGGAACCATGGTGTTGCCCGCCTGCCCCTACAAACCCACATGAAGTTCTGTCCAAAGGCCTCTAGGTTTTTTGTTGTAGAATTTGTCACAATCTGCATTTATCTAGTGTATTGATCTCTTTCGTTCATAGTTTCCTTCTTCCACCTAAAGTGTAAGCTCCAGGTAAGCAGAGACATTGTCTGTCATGTGCATGGGAACACAAACAGACCATTTTTCCCACAACATCAGCCCATCCATCCTCCCTATAGTCCAGATAAAGAGTCTTTGCTGTAGTCAATCTCCTCAACTCCAAAAATGACATTGTCATGGTGGCCATTGTTAGCAGCAGAGGCAGTTGGTGAGCAGGCACAGGAACATCAGCCAGTGGCTGGGAGTACATTAAGAGGGTTAACTGAGCATGGCAGGATCAGGACTCCCATACCACAATGGACCAACTTTACCTGCTTGCAATTCTCAGTTGGCTTCTCTGAAGATGGACGTAGAGATCAGGTGGGGCAAGGCTTGCTGTAGGGAAGCTCCCTACTACCTGTGGGAATACCTGGGGACAGAAACAGACTGACGCTAAGCATTAGCCTAAGACCTGTCCGGGATTTGGTAGGGTATAGGGGAAGGGAAGCTTGATGGTCAATAGGGCTCACCTATTCCACCCTAGATCAGTTCGTAAAAGGAAAGGAAATGCCTAATTCACTTCCGGTGAGGTCTAGCTTCCTCCCCCTAGGTTCATGTGAAGTATTCAATTAAATCCAATCACATTGAAATGCTGCATTTGAGATTCCACTTTTCACTTCATCATTTACTTTCTGGCATAAAGATGCCCTGGGTATTATTTAGTCCAATGTCTAACTAGAAATTGCACTTTTCAGAAAAGATAAAAAATAATGATCATCTAATTCCCTATTTTCCACAGAGCCACTTAACTTTCCAGTGCTCAGTACTAATCAATAAAAGCCTTTCATCACAAAACCCAATAAGGAAGATCAAATTCGAGGGAAATGCTCAAAAGAGAGCAATGGTTGGCACCCAAACCATTTTGTGAGGTCAGAACCACTTTTCCACATGAAGCTAATTTCTACTCATAGCCCAAAGCCATTTCACCTCTTATTCTCTGATCTCTTGCTTTCAAATGCTGAGTCCACCGGGTCTCCTGCTGAGAACACAGGGTCTCCTATGATCACCATCCAGTGAAAACCTAAAACCGGATTGACACCAGATACATTGTGTTACCAGCTCAGTGCCCAGTTTGCGGGTTCCTTCTCATCTAGGAGAGCCTGCAGAAATTGATTTAGAGAGGAAAGCAGATATCAGAAGCAATGTTAAGATTCAGTCTTTCTGATGTTGTTAAGATGGTATTTGGACCCAGAATTTCTGGGTTCATTCCCTAGACCCCTTCCCTTTCCCCACCCTCTCCAACGAAGATGAATACATGGAGAACAGGAGCAAACAAAAGTGGAAGAGCCTTGTCAGTCGGGCTTGAGCCCCAGATCCTAGTACAGAAAATTCTGGTGAGCTGGGTCGTAGTTCAGGGTCAATATTAGTCCAAAAGAGCTGCCTTTCTTACCAAGTCCAAACCTAGCTTTTGAATATTACCATCCTCCATTCAGCCCCATTGGAAGAAAAGATAGAGTGATCCTGGTCAGCTCCCCACTTTCACCTCATGGGTCTACGAGGGAGAAAAGAGAGAAAGAGATATTATACACAGAGATGCAGACACATTCCTCTCATAGACTATTTTTAACCCAAATTGGAAACACATTTTTACAATCAAAAAAAAATTAATAATTCCTTGAAACACATCCAAAACAAAATTCATTGTTAGTTTTTTTTTATTTTCTGTATTATATTTCAAAAATACTATCAAAGGTTGTAGAATTCTGCTCTAATTAAGAGACCTTATTATCCATGGGTATCAGCAAAAACGTACATAGTAGAAAATGGTTACAAAATAACTAGTATCACCAAATTAACACAGTGCATGGTTGAAGGTTAGGTGCCAGAATAGTATTAAAAGCAATACAGATGCTTGGAGAAAAATTTTTTTAATGTTTATTCCCATAGAACTCAGAAATGGGTTATTGAGAATTTCAATACAAAATACTTAAAAATTATACCGGTTCTCAGGCTACTTGGACCAGTTTTCTTCTTCAAATAAGGTCTAGAGATCAAAGTAAATCACCCATGTCCAAAGACTTCATTCCCGAAGGTTCTGCTTGTGTAGGAGGCTGGGAAAAGCCAGTGGCTTTGGGTTGGACTTCCCATGTGAATCCACTCACCACTGAGCAGCCCAGCCTATGCTAAGGAGGCAGGGGGCTGTGTTTCAGTGCACGTCTAAGAGGATAAAAATATCCCTGATTCACCTCTAACACAAGCACTAAAATCAGCTTGGAACCACCTCACTACTTTCTCTCTAGAACCTGTGCCTGTGAATCAAATAACCAACATTTTTCACAAAATTGATATTTCATAAAGGAGAATTCTGGGAATCCCACCTGTAAGAAGTCAAAATATTGGTCCCTCTTACCTCAAGAGCGTGTTTATAATGGTAAGGGTGTAAGTTCTTTAATAATTGCAGAAGTGCACCTCACCAGCCAGCTGTCCCACATCCGCACCAGATGCCAATCCGAGGCTGTTCTTCTGAGGAATGGTTGTTGACATGGATCCACCTGTTTGTAAAGAACACATCAGTTCCCTGCAGAGAGGACTCTGCCCTGCTCATTGGTGAATCCTCAGCTCCTTCCACGTGTCAAATGTTTGTTAAGTGAAAAATAAGTGAATTACCTTAAATTGTGCAGGAAAGGTGGAAATCATGGAAACAAATGAAGAGGAAAGCATCTCTTTCTCAGGAAGACTTTGGCATTTTATGTTGAAGAGGTTGGAGTTGAATGACTTGGTTTTGTAACTGTGGGCTACGCACAGTTTCCATCATCCATGGTAAAGAACTCTAGTTTCACCAGAACTTATGTTGATTTGAAATGTTTCATGACAGGTTTATGGCATTAATTTCCTCCTCTGGCATGCATGGTCCTTGTATGTGTTTTCTTCAGAGGATAAATCAACTTGCCAAGATGAGATAGAGTATCGGATATGTGACTTGAAGAAACAGTCTTCAGCAAACAGACCCTAAGGGATTGTGGCCCACCATGGGGTATCCAGTCTGCCAGGTTTTAATGCTAAAAGCCACCAGAACACATAAGCAATGAGCTTTTAAAAATAAAGGAGTTTTAATTAAATGATTTCTCAGAGCCTTACTGCTGACACCGTCACTTCTGTTTCTAAAGGATCTTGAGACTTGTTGTTTGGAAGTTAATCCTGTTAATAAGATTCGATTTTCTTTTTGCCTTAATAGTGTACTTTGAAATACTTACAATGAAGGCAGGGCATATTCAGTGTGCAGGATTGCGTAATTCCGTGTGTAATCTTGGAAAATGAGACTAAGAGGAGAATGAGTGGACAGAGAAGGGAGATAAAAAGTGGAAAGACCAACTCCTCTGCAATTCAGAAAAGAAAATAGGTCATTGTTTCCTTCTGTAAGTCTAGTTCAATCTTGTTCAATCTGTGACGCCCGTATTATGATCAAGGGCCTTTCACCTGACAGGGACCAGCCAACTCCCTTGAAACAATCTGGCTGTTAAATAACTGCATAAATGGCTGTACACTTGATTAAAAAGAAAAAACAATTTCTTGGCATAAAACAGGCCGACCTGTTCCCCAGATTTTCTGTTGGTGAAATTTCCCTAATGAGCTTTAATATTCTTTTATTTTTAAAACCTTTTTTGCCCTCCTTAGAGATATAAAATCTATGACTCTTGCATAGAAACAGAAACAAATTTGTTTTATGTATTCCTTCATCACAGAAGTACTATTAAGAAACTACCATATGCAAGACAGTGGGTCAAGAGCTTAAAATCCAACCAAAATTTAATTTGGCTATTTGAGAAAAATAATTGAAAGGGAGGGCATGTCAGTCAAGGGCTGCTTCCAGTACAGACAATGTGATGTCATAGAGGAGGCAGGCTGTGAGGATGCGCATGTACCGCAGGATGCAGTAGTCACAAAGGGAGGATTGGGAAAGCAGTCTGAAACATTAATATAGAGCAGGAGGGTAATGCTCTTGAATGTCAGGCTAAGAAAATGGAGTTTTATTCTGTGGACAGTGAGAAATGATGCATTTTGGTAGGGAGGGGAGTAGGAGAAATTTATTGTCCAAGCCAGTGCTTGAAAACTTGGGTGAAAGTTTTGAATCAGGGAATATTTTCTTATGCTTTCAAAATATTGTTTGCCAACCTTCCCGGAATTATAATATCTGATTATTGTTGATGCTCTATTGAACTGAAAACTTTTATTAATATCTGTGGTTTCATTTTATAAAATTATCATTACTGATGGATTTACGGTTCTGAAACAGTAACCAAATTTTAATAATGAAGCCATTAATACATACCTTGGCTTGAGGGTATAATACTTGTGACAATGTAATATTTGCTCTGAAAGTAGCAATCCCCAAACTAATACATTTATGTCTCTCTGCAAGTTGCACAAATGTCTCCCCAGCCAACAGTACATTGTGTTGTCTTGACAATCGGAGTTCTTCCACAAATGTTGGTGCTTTCTTCCTCTTTGCAGGAAAAAAAAATGTTTAAAATATAAAAGAAATTAATTATCAAGATGATCTTGAGAGACTTACAAAATAATTTGAGAAGGAATTTCAATTGAAAAGCTCACTGTTTTCGGTGCTTCTCTGCAAAGGCTGTGGAGTGTGTACGCATGATTCCTAAGACTCTCTTCTGCATTTACATTTAAATGAAAATACGGACATATATGTTTGACAAAGACCATGTACTTATGCTCCTTAAAACCATTCTTTCACAAAAGGAAGAGAAAACATCCCGCTATGCCAATACACCAAGATACCAATTTATTCTTTGTGAAAAATAGCACGTTGTGCTTCAGTCTGAGATATTTATTTATTGTTTATTCATTTATTGAATTTATCCCTTATTTTACTGGATTGATGTATATGCTGAGAATCAGCTTCCTGAAGAAATAAATGGCTGAGAGTTGTGTTTGTTTAATTACTGAGAGTGAAACCCCAGAAAACTTGGAGGTTTCTTTTGGCTACACCCCCCCACCATGGCTACCATTTTTATTTTCATGAAACTGAGACCCAGATGGTCAGGTTACTTACCCTAAATTGTGCACCAGGTGACAGTGCTGGGATTTGGAATTACGTCTCTTGACTTCTCACCAAATGCTCACTTTTGACATGTTTCTTACATGCTCCCCTAAGATACTGATTGGGAGAACGTCAGTGAATCTGAAGGGGATCTTCTTCAAAAAAGGATCTTACCTGTCCAATATATTCCTGCTTTCTCTAAGCCAACCATTTCCTATGTTAGGGGATCCATGGCCTGGGGAATGTGAGCAATGAGCACTGATATCAGAACTAATTCTGAAAAAGGCAGGGTGTGTCATTACTTCCCTAATGTGTGTTCCTTTACTGTAACTCAAATTATCCAACTCAGGCAATGTCATGGCATCTTTATTGTTATCTGCATTTTATGTCATGTGAGACTTGGGACCATAGAGTTTTTTGTCTAATATCACAGCTAGAAAGGGTCAGTGCAGAGATTTGAACCCAAGTCATTCTGGAATCAAAGTCCATCATGATCTTTACGATACTTGAGATAACTCCCCCTGCCCAAAGAACCATAACCAGGATCAGTCTTAAGAAATCTGCTAATTACCTATCCCTCTACACATGCTGTCCCTCTGCTTCCAAGGTCCACATTGGTAAAAAGCAGTAACTGATCACAGTTGAAGGACCACGTATGATAGTAGAAGTACTTATTTCCACTTAGAGCCTCTGGGTTCTTCAATTTCAAGTATCAAAAAAGGACTTCCAGGCATTGCATGAAGATCTTACTGAAATGACTAATGCGGCCGTGTGGATATAAAGCACTTTGGGAAAGTCCCAAACCTAAATTACTCTCCTGAGTCAAAAGCCAAACTTCTCTTCCAGAGGAGCTTAATTGTAGTTGAGCAACTACTTATTTTCAGCCGTTTGGGGCCAAGACACCCAAACTGCTTATTTTTCTAAGATGGAAAACGTTTCCATGAACATAATTTTTTCAGTTTTGCTTATTTATTCATTTATTTATCTACTTATTAAAAGAAATACAATTGTGTACAAAACTGGTGAGATGGACACTTGGATGGGAGAAAGCCGTCATTTGTAAAGTATCTGAAATTGAGATGGGGGGTAAATGTAAACTTGCTTCCTACTCGTTGTCCCTGGGGGGCGGGGGGCACGGTGCAAACATGGATTCTGAAGAACTGAATTTGAATTTAAGCTCAGCTGCTCACCAGCTGTGGAGCTGAGTGCCCTCAAACTGAAACTAGAGATTTGGCAAGAGTTAGTTTCAAAGGAGCGGAGATCAAATGTCACAGCCCGTGCACATTTAGGATAGATGCCTAAGAGGCCCTTGGAAGGAAACTTCTCTGTAGAGGAATGGGAGCCAATACGAGCTCTGGACAAGTCCATGATGGGTTGAGGCAAGACATAAGGAGAGGAGAGTGAGCTGCTCCTGGTCCCACTTCACAGAGTTTTTGCAAACAGGCTTGTTGCCACTGGCTCTTGTTTCCCTTTGGGCTGTCTCAAAGGCACCATGAAGTGTTTAAAATTTACTGACAGCCATTTTTCAGAACTATTTCCCCTAAGGCTGTAAACTCCACACGGGCAGAAAGTAAATCTGTTTTGTTCCTTGTGGGGCCCCAAACTTAGTTCATTGGTTAGCACCTGGCAGGTGTGTCCCAGAGGTAACAGTTACAGTTATTATCGAAGTTGTTATGATTTTCCACATTCAGATTTCTATAATGGACTCAGATAATTTTTCAAGTCTCTCCATTCTACCATCTTGGCTCCTGTGTTGCCATTGGTTTGGATCTTATACCTGCTTTTCAGTTTTCACTCATTTTGACTCTTGGTTCTTTTTTGTTTTTGTTGTTGTTTAGGAAGATTCACCCTGAGTTAATATCCATTGCCAGTCTTCCTCTTTTTGCTTGAGGAGGATTAGCCCTGAGCTAACATCTGTGCCAATCTTCCTCTATTTTGTATGTGGGTCACCACCACAGCATGGCTGATGAGTGGTGTAGGTCCACACCCAGCATCTGAACTTGCGAACCCAGGCTGCTGAAGTGGAGCATGCTGAACTCAACCACTACGCCAAGGAGCCAGCCCCTGACTCTTGGTTCTTAATTTTTACCAGCTCCTGATTCTCTTTTCATATTCTGCACTGCACATTTCCCACCTGGACTACCCTTATATCCTTGTACAAGTCACTCAAGTGTCTAAGATTCATTATCTTCCCTTTTAAAATAGAAATAACCCAAAAGTGCTGGGTGACTACATAAGAAAATGTGTATAAAGTATCTAGCCCAGTATTCAAGAGATATTTATTTACTATCCTACCGCAAACCTTATGACTAATCGTGGGCTCTATACACTGTTCTGATGGGCAAGAGCTATAGTTATCATTACCTCGGCCGGGAGAAATGTGGTCGTGAGAAATAAACATTTGGGTCATACTTCGTTGTGTAATTTTTCTGGGTTGTTTATAAAGGTGATTTCCAGAAATGAAGAGTTCTTGTGAAAACAAAGCAAAATAGAAATGTGTGCATGCTGAGGTCCACCTGTACTCAGTTTACAACTGAACAAAAATTTCATTTACACTTAAGAACAAAAAAAAATGGTGCAGACAAAGCTGAAATTTATTTCACTGAGGAAGAGTTAAAAAAAAAAAGATATTTGAACAGAGGCAGGTGTAAAGAAGAACTCGTGTTCCCAGTGGCCACGATGCTATGTGATTCATAAGGTCAAATTTTACAATTACAAATCCTGCATAGGTCACTCCTTTAGCATAGGAAATAATTCTTTTCAAGATGTGTTCTCTCTTCTACCCTAGCTCTGTGTGGCCTGTCACACTCTTTAGGTGCAACATTACAATTCAGCAATGTAAGAGATTCTAAATTTGACCTAAGCTTTGGCAAAATTAAATATGCCCTAGTTACCTCCAAATTCAAGTCGGTTTTCCATTGCCCCTATCAGATATTTACCACTTGATAGTGAAATGAATGTGCATTTCCAAACATAAGAATAGATAGCCTTAAGAGTATCTAACAAAAAAAGTAAGTGATATAAAGAGTAATGTGTGGAACCAAATTATATGAGATATACATACATCAATTCAGTCCATAGTTGAATGGCTGAATGTGCTTTCTGTAAAGTAGAATTTAGTCAAGCAATACAAACTTTTCCTCTTGAAAGATTAGGCTAACCATATGGTTGAAAAAAGGTCTGGCCCAGAAGCTGAAAAGGAAGGAGAAAGATTAAGAGAAATAGGGAGAAGAGAAAATCCTAGTGGAAAGAAAAGGCAAGAGTGTTCACAGGCAGGGGTCATCAGTTCACTCCTAGTGCTGCCCTCAGAATGACCTCCCTTAGAACCTGCTGTCGTCTTTTAAGTCTCCTGCTCAGTAACCTTCATCATTTCCCTAAAACCTGGAGGGAAAGGCCAACCTGGTAACTTGACATCAGTACCCTCCCTGGTCTGCCCCAGCCTCCCCATCCATGTTTATTATTCATCCTTTCCGTTTGAAGTCCAGTACTCATCCAGTCATTCTTGAAGCTTGACTCCTATGGAATTGATTTAGTGGCATCTACTCAGCTTCCTCTTCTCACCCTAGTGTCTATCTTAGCCCTGCCTTAACCATCTGAATCCCACCCTCCCTCCAAGGCTCAGGGTCCTCTTTAGTCTGAGCCCTGTCCTACCCTGGACCCTCCCAGCTGAAAGACTGGAACACCATACACTTCATACTTTTGGGGAAACAGTGGCTAAAAGTCTGCGCTAAGAAGTCATCCACATCTTGGTGACTCCTCTTTTTCTGGGTGCGACCACGGGGTGCTGACTTATCCAACTTAACCTCAGTTAGCAACTCTTGAATATGGGATAATATTAATAGAAGCCTCACATCTTAGTTGTGAAAATTAAAAGAGAGAAGAATAAAGACTCATAGCAAGTGCTCAGTGAAAGTCTTCATAACTCCTTATCCCATCTTTATGTCCTGATTCTGAATTGAGGCTCCTTGGAATCCACTAATAATTCTGAGGAGCCCATCTGTGCTAACATGCCACACAGAGTTTCTGGTTCATGGATCACTCCTTTAAAATACATTTTACCAAGTTTCTTCTGTTAGGAGATAGGGAGATTGTTTGGGAAGTTTACCGAAAGGCAGATTTCTCAAACCCTCGTTTTCGTTGAGTGTGTGTGTGTATAAGTTGGACTAGGGTAAGTCCAAGAATCTGTATTTTTAGCAAATACCCCAGCTGATTCTGATGCAGATGTCTAAGGAACATACCTTGACAAACGTGATCTAGTAGAGATAATACTTATTCTAAGATTGGGAATTCCAGCCACATATTTAGGATCGTTTGACATATGTACTTTTTCTTGTCATAGTGAGACTTTGCATGTGTATCATTGTATTGATGTAATTCACATAGAGCAAAATACACAAACCTAATATTTTACATAAATATAAAATTATCTGTGTGTGTGCAAGTGTCTAACCACCACACAGATCAAGACAGGGAACATTTCCGTCAATTCAGAAAATTTCTTTAGGCCCCTTCTCAGTAATATCCACCCCAGAGGTAACCACTCTTTTTATATTTATCATCATAGCCTAGTTTTACCTGTTACTGAACTTCATATAAATGGAATAAAACGGTATGTATCCTCAATATGCATGTATTCTCAGCATTACATTGATGAGATTCATACATGATGTTGTGGCATGATATACTTTAAGTCTCTCAAACGTGCTCTCTCTCTCTCTCCCTTTTCCCCCATGAAAGCTACCTACCACAGCACTATCTGGAATTGCCTGGAGGGGCCGACCTTTCTGATTTTTGCAAACCACAGCACACAGCTCACAAGTTCCAAGCTGACTCCCTGAACAAGTTTCAAATGTGACCTTTTTGAAATGATGCCTCTTCTGACACAAGCACATGTTTTCCTATCCAGGCCAACATTTTACATTCAGTACTGAGAGTAGGCATGAAGTGGGATCCATGTCCTGGGCACCATCGATAATTAAAGATGGCATTTTTCTGAACTTGGAAAATAAACAACAACCTGCAGAATGAATCAGGGCAGAGAACACCATTGACGAAATCGGCAAAAAGGAGCAGCCTATTTTCAAATCATATACCTCTTGAATTACATTAGTAATTTAGTGTGTCATCTGTTATTCAGCCAATTTTATAGAAATTACAGAGAGATTCATTCCTAATTAAGCATAATCTGATGGTTGCGCTTGACCCAGTTAAATTCTTATCTTTATGACATCAATCTTTTATAATGCTTCCAGAAGCCTTGGCAAAAGCTCCAATTTTATAAGTAAAAATTAATTAATTGGGACATTAAATTTGAAAGATGCTTTTATCTTTTCCCTGATTCATGCCTTCACAACAGAATGCAATAATTAACAGTTTTATTCAAATGTATAAAATAATTCCTTGAAGATTTCTAACCACTTTCAGTACTCGAAGAATCAAATGATATGATGTTGAGATACCAACAGACAAAGGAAAGTGGATTCTTTGCAAATATTTTATCAAGAAAGTTCTCCATGGTAATCACTTCCACTGGGGAAGGACTAGGTGGCCTGACGCAAAATTCACTTGGGACCAAATTGTGCTGCCAAAAAAATTCCAATGTAATTTTTTTGTTTAAAAAGTTTCATTTGTTCAGGATTTTTAAAGCTTTTTCTCTGGAAAATCTTCCTAGCTAAACTCACCTAATTTGACTACCTGGAAAATAAATTCTTAACCTGCAT
Organism: Tapirus indicus; assembly: GCA_031878705.1. Classification (NCBI taxonomy): domain Eukaryota; kingdom Metazoa; phylum Chordata; class Mammalia; order Perissodactyla; family Tapiridae; genus Tapirus; species Tapirus indicus. The sequence continues at coordinate 20,429,400 of CM062927.1, read as the reverse complement.
CTTGAAATTATGATTTGAATACATTGTCATAAAACTAGTACTGGATTTGTTTATCCATATGGGTTCCATTTATTCATTCACTTGTTCTTTCATTCATCACTGCTTTCTCCAGTATGGCGCATTTGGAAGAGAATAATAAAGAAGACCGCACAAACTCCAAGAGGCCAGGAAGGATTCGTTGAGTAACTGAACCTGAAGAGTCTTGGTTGGCCAGTCTGAAGAGAGGCCTCAGATGGTGTGCCCCAGAGCTCTGACCTGTTTGAAAGTTTTATTAAAAACTTGGGGGAAACTGGAGAGGATGAACTGATCCTTTCAGATGAACTGATTTATTCAGATAACATGAATTGAATAATAAGAAGAAATGAGGAGAGAGGAGGAAGCCAACTGTACCTCTGAGAACGAATGGTGGCAGGCATTGCATCCACCTTTTCACAGAATCTACACTCTTTCTCACCACAGAAAAGGGAAAGGTGGATTTAGGGTAGTCCAGTCACTTGTTCCAGATCACACAAAAGTATGTATCACAGCTGACCTTCCGAGGTGGGTCTGTGGGGCAGCTTTAAGATATGGCCAGGAGTTCTTTGACACACCTCTTATTGATAGTTGGGCTCTATGTCCCCACCTCTTGAATCTGGGTCAAGCTTAGTGACAGGTTGATGGATGGAGTGTGGTAGAAGTGATGCTGTGCAACTTCCCAGGCTTGGTTAAGAAAGACCATGCAGCTTCTGTCTGGTTCCTTTGGGACACTCTTGGAACCCAGCCACCCTGCTGTGACAAAGTCAAAGAAGCCCCTAGACATACACATGGTGAGAGAAACCAGAGCCCCTGGCCCTGCCCCACAGTTCCAGCTGGGCTCTCAGCTGACAGCACCAACTTGCCAGCCATGTGAATGAGCTATCTTGAAAGTGGACCCTCCCATCCCTGATTGAATGTGTCCTGCTAAAGGCACATGGAACGGAGATGAACTGTTCCACCTGTGCCCTGCCCAAATGGCAGATTCAGAAGCAACATAAATGATTGCTGTTTTAAGCTGCTAAGTGTCGGTGTGGTTTGCTATGCAGCATAGATAACTGCATATCCCCACACTAACACCTTTTCTGTATGTTGTACTGCCTCCTGGAAAGGAAATGTCTTAAAGACAGGTGGCAATAGTTTTGAAGGATGAACAGAAATAAATAAGGTTCCCAGTGCTAGAAGAGCTTGAAAAGTCCTGAGTGTTCAGTGTCAATCGCATGAGATTGAGCTTTAGGCGAACAGGGTCTGGGCATTTAACTTGGATTTGTCAGTGGAGTCCACAGTTGTGATGAGTTCACTTGAGGGACCCAGCTGCTCCAGAGCATTTGTGATTGAAGTTAACTGAAGAACAAGCTCAGCAGAATGGACATGTGGGTCTTCAAATGTAAAGAGTGCAAATCCCATCCCATCCCAACCACAGCCAGCAGAGTATGCTGTTTGGGAAGCCATGGTCAGGAAAACGATTGAAAAAGTTGACAGGTGTCTTGGAAAGGTCAATTAAATGACGAATGGTCTGCAAATTGTGGAAGAGATGATGATACCATTAATAGCCAGCCAACTAGAACCAGTGAAGTATGGACCAAATGTTAAGAACAAGGATCAAGAGCCAGGACAAAGATGCAGTGATCATACAAGGAAAGAACTTCCACTTTGAAGCCAGATGGTGGGCTGATCATCTTAGCTGTGTGGTTTCTGGGGAGTCCTCCACTCCTAGACTCTTAACCTAGTTACACAGGGAAAAGGATAGTTGCTAACACCCTCATAGGTTTATAGGCACGATGTTAGGATTACTGAAGATAATTTACATAAAAACACAGTGCATGGGAGACCCTCAATATTTGTTTGCTGTTAAACTCAGGAGTTTGGATTTTGGCTTTATTTTAAAAGATGTCTGTTAATGGAATTGTCTTACCTTAGCAAACAGCAAGCCTCCTATCTTGAAGTCTTCTTCCAAGGGCTGGATGATTACTCATGAGGGATATTAGGGAGCATTCTGCCATACATGGGAGGTTGGCCACTGTGACCGCTAAGTTTCCTTTGATCCCTAGAGTATTGTACTGATAGCTTCCTTCTGCAACTCCAGTGCTGCCTCCCTTAATTGCCCACATATCCTAGAAGCTCAGTGTGGCCCAACTCTCACACCAATAAACATTAGCATTGCTTCAACATAGGACAAATCCCCCTGAGTTCAGTGGCCAGCGGGCCATTCACATTCAGACTTTGAAGTTTTGCATTCAACTCTTCTCTCTCCCCTCCATCACCAATAGAGAGCATCTTGGTTGAGACTTAAAATATTTTCAAAATTCATGTATGCAGAAAATGTGGTCTATCAGACAAATGACTGCACATGAAAGGAACTATGAACACTTAATATTCTACACCAAATGTTGAAACCAAAATTCAAGGGCATTTTGTTCTTTGAATCAGAGATGTTGTCATGCTTCTTCCTCTCCCCTTCTGCTTTAATGTCTAGAGTTACTGTTAAATAAGGAGCAGGAGCTAGTTGTAAAGGGTTTTAGTATGAATTTCAGCTTCATCCCTTACTAGCTCTGCAACCTTGAGTAAGTCATTTAACCTCTCTGAACTCGAGTCTCCATATATAAAATGGAAGTAATAATAGTTACCTCTTGGGGATGTTGCAAGAATTAAATAAGATAAAATGTGTGCTGGTGCCTAGGGCAAGTAGGAAATTAATACATGTTTGCTTCTTTCCCACTGGTTGATTTCTTTGGGCTGTTTCCATGAAACTGAGAAGGTGTCATTTTTTTCCCATCTTTTTCTCTCTCCCTGAGATAGACATCTGAATTGTGCTTGTCAGGAGAAATGGCATTTAGGGGTTTGAGTCTTTACAGAAAAGAGAAATGCAACTCCCTTTGAGATTTTATTGTTTTTCTTTTCTTTTTATCCTGGTTGCTGTGGCTGCTAGTTGCCCATCTCAAGACACATTCTCTCTGAACTCCTGAATATCAAAACCCCAATTTTTGATGGGGCATATTGCCTGTTGGGAAAAATACGGCTATGGTTCTCAACCTCCCTTTTAGCCAAGTGCTGCCTTGTGCTTACATTCTGGCCAAAGAGGTGTATGCGGAAGTGATGTGGACTGATTCATACTTAAAGAGAACTAACTCAGCTGGGGATGCCTCCAGTTGGCTCTCTTGTATTTCCTCCTTCTCCCAGCCTAAAATTTGTCCTTGCCAGCTGCAGCACTAGTACTAATCTTGGATCATAAAGTAACCTTGAAGATGTGATAGAGCAGAAAAATAGGACCGGGGGTCTTTGTGGACCCAAAGGAAGGAGCCACTATGACATTTTGGACTCTCTAGTCTCCACCATTCTTTCACCTGGGAGAGAAATAAGGCTTTATCTTGGGTTAAGCCACCGCTGTTATTTTCCCCTCTTGTATGCAGCCAAATCTAATTCTAACTAAGAAACATGGAAGGATCCCAGGGAGAATACTCTTGGAGGTAAAGGTTCCTGATCTGCTCTCCCTTTGAAGGAGTTGGATAGCTTTCCTCCTAGGAGGTTGTCGTGAATAGCTGTGTGGGGCACGGAGACTGGTGGTATCCTTCTCTGTCACAGAGCAGAACACAAAACACTCGCGGTTAAGAGATAAATGATGGGGGCTTTAACGGAGGTCTCTTCCTTCCTTATTTTCTCCTTCCCTCCGTCCCAAGCCTCAGTGAACACCTGCTATGTGACAGGTACTGGCATAGACACTGAGGGTCATGATCCCTGGTCTCAAGTCCATCCACAACGGATGGAGGCAAACTCATCCATTCATGAAGAATTGTCACAGGGTGTGGAGAGCCCTGTGGATGCCATCAGTGTGCAGACGTGGAGCAATTAATCTAACTTGGGTTGAGGAAAGAGAGTCAAGGAAGTCTTTGCCAGGAAGATGTCCGTGTTCAGTATGGAAGGGCGATGGGCTTCAGCCAGAGAAAGAAAGGATCTGCATTCCATGGTCTTCAGTCCTGACTGACATTTCCCACACCCCATGGCTGAAGACCATGTTATTAATGACTTCTCTCCGGTCCCAGTGTTTATCCACGTCTGCCACAATTTAAACCTGACTCAAAGTCCACTCAGGATCCCAGCCCCTCAGGTAGTGTTGAATACAGAGAAGTGAACACTTTGGGAAATCTGCGTGTGGTCATTACCGGTTTAATCTCAATAGCTTTGTGATTTGGGAAGCACTCTTCCATGAACTCGCAAATTAACTTGAGAATTGCTCCCATCCTTCCAGTGGTGGGTGAGGGCAAATGCTTAGGGCGTAGTAACCAGACTCCAGGAGGCTTCAAGTGCCCTCCCAAGATGGCAGCCCCATTCTCAGCAGGCAGAGAGAGGTTGAACCTGATTGCCAAGAGGGCTGGGGCCATGAGAGGTGCAAAAATGGGTTAAGTAGGTAATTGGGCAAGATTGCATTGCTCTTTAAGACATAATACATATACTTTTTACTGCTTGCCTGTAGGAAATGCACAGAAACATCACAGGAGGCAAGAGTTGAGGTTGACATTTATCGAGCATCTACTATATGCCAGACTGTTATTTTAGGCATTTAACATATATCGTCTTATTGAATCCTCGTATTAACATTTGAAAGGATATATTAGAACTCACATTATATAAATGAGAATTACAAAGGAGCCTCAGGGATTATGAAAGCTTGCCCAGGGTGACACGGGCAACCCAGGACTTAGGATTCCACTCCAGTCCGCCTGTCTCCCCAGCTCACACCCTACGCTGTCCCTTCACACCACAGCACATTCCACACCAGGCTTCAATTTGAACCAACTCCATTGGGCAGAGACCACACTTTTATGAGTGAAGGGTGGAGGCCAATAATGATGAAGAAAAACCAGCTAGTTTCTCGGTGTTTCTGTACCAGGAGCTGCAGACACTCTTCTCTGGTGGAGAACAGCTATCTGACAAGATATGTTTACTGGAGATGTTTTATATTCCTTTCCCAAAGGGACAAACGTAGCTCCTGGTCCCTAACTAGGAGAAATAATTATGTGTGTTCCCTATTTGTCCTCTGCCCAATAACGTTTGCCAAGCTGTTTGCTAATTACCCCCAGAAACCATAGGTTCTCAACAGAAACTAAAAAGTGATCTATTATCGAGGTATGTTTTCACTCGAACACTCCGGGTTAGAGCAGAAAAGAGAAACACACCATATATCCTCAGTTAATGGGCAGGCAACCAAAGAGATGACTTGGCAGAGAACAGAAGAAAGGACAAAAATATCCTTTCTCTGCCACAGCAAACACATAAACCAAAACAAAACTCAATATCACTGTCAGATGCTCCCGGGTGCTCCCCTGAAGGGGATGAACTCACACGCCAGGTTTGGCTGTGTTATAAACTTGAAAGCTTTCTTTCCTTTGCCCCTAAATTATCCAGAGCTATTTCATCTCTCTTCCTCAGAAGAATCTTGACAACCCCTTTGGCACCTGGGAGATGGCTGAGTACAGCAGGAAGGACACGGAATTTGAAATCATTAGATGGAAGATTAGATCTGGCCCTGCCACTTACTACCTGTGTAACCTCAGGCGAGTCATCCTTAGGAGTCTTACAAGACTGTTGAGAAGAACAAACAAGAAATATATATGTGTAAGCATTTGGCAAAGTCGCAGGCACTCTATAATTTAAAAGAAAAAAGTAAACACTGGCTTGTATCATTAGGATATAGAACGTGAAAGTCAAAGAAGAAGGTTAGTGATGAATAGAATCAAATTCCCCATTCATTGGGCACCTACCTTTTGCCAGGTATTGTGCCAAAAGCCTTCCTTCCTTCCGGGGAGGTGCTGTTTGCATGCCCATTTCATGGATGAAGAGGCTAACACTCAGATAAGGTGATTTACAGAGGTGGTTACAGAGGTGGTAGATGATAGTTAAGATTCAGATCCTAGTTTATCTGACTCCAAGGCCCAAGCACCTTTCTGCTGTACCACGTTAACATTTTCATCAAAATTCAAATAGAAACCCAGTGTCAGCTGATGCCAGTGACATATTATGAAACAAATGATGGCAGGTGCCATTGGCAGTGCTCACCAGCTGGCTCATTTCCTGACTGTGGCTCATCACCCAGGTGGAGGTTGGGATTGACTGCTCTTGATTTGTCTGTCCCCTGTCTCAATGCCACCCTTTGGAGTGAGGTCACCTCTGCTCATTGGACACAGAAGGCTACCAGCAAGGACATTGGACAAGGAAGGAAACTTTTGCTTGAATTCTAAACTTTTCTTCTTCACTCATGCTCTGCAAATTGCTGCACTAAAACACTCAGGTTTTAAATGCATTTATCATATCCAAAGATGAAATAAGTGCCAGCAAAAATTGGTGAATTTTGAGTGAGGTCTATAGACTGGTTATAGTATTGTGCCAATATTGATTTCCAGGTTTTGATAATGCACAATAGTTATATAGATGCCACCATTGTGGGAAATTGGGTGATGTGCACATGGGCTCTCTCTGTACTATTTTTGAACCTAATGTATGGTCTTTTATTTCATGTTACTGAAGACTGGTCTCTTTCCCCCTCTTATCCTTTTCTGAGTGTCCCAGCCCTCTTCGCCACTCTCCTAATCTCTATGTCTTCCTTGATTTTAGCACTTAAAATACCGCTTTGACTTCTTCAATTATCCTATACATCCTATTGCTAGACACTGAACTCATAGAAGGCAGGGATGTTTCTTTTGTGCCACTGTATCCCAGGTAATCATATAGAGTCTGGTCCATCAATTTTTGCTGAATATATAGAAGAATAGGTGAGCAAGTTATAACAAATATAGTTAACTTGCTAGTAAGAAAGCTATGGATAACTCACCAGGGAGACACAGGGTCCTGTTGCTATAGTTTTAGGGGCTGCCACATGATGCCCAGGCAGTTCCCAGAAACCCCCTTCTGCAGCTCATTTCAGTTACCTGGCATTTCAGGTGCATAATGGGAAGTACAAATGGTAGGAGCTGAAAATAAGTAAAAAGCCTTTCTAACACACAGTTCCACCAGGGATTTGTGCAGCAATTTTTGAAGTGAAACAGAAGGGGAAAATTGATGAGTTAAAATATAAAATCAGAGGGAAAGAAAGTTTTCCTTTGTATCCTATGGACTCTTGCAGTTACTGTTATTGCCAAATGAATGTTCCCATTTTCTTGTAAGAGTCATATGGCACTGGGCATGTCACCAAGGTGCAATTTGATCAGCATTAAGTGATGCTGGAGAGTTTGGGGTCCAGAATGAAATTTTAACACGAACAATAAAACAGTCATGATGGACCTTTTCTAACTTCATGAAGTGAAATATTGATCCTAGAATTGAAAATGTGGCTCTTGGCTCATCATTGCACAATTATCCAGGTTCCTAGTCGTCAAAATAAGCTCCAGAGCAGTTGATGAATCTCAGGTACATTCTACACCACAGTTTTACTGTTTTTCACTAATTCTCAGACACATTTGACATACTTCTTTTTTTTTTCTTTTCCATTTTCACTTCTCTGAAATCAGAATCCTTTTGTCGTTGACTGTCCATAGGTATTAAAAGTTGCAGAATGAGGGGCCGCCCGGTGGCGCAGCGGTTTAGTCCGCGCTTGGCAGCCCGGGGTTCGCGAGTTCGGATCCCAGGCGCCCGCGGATGCGCACTGCCTGTCAGCCATGCCGTGGTGGCGTCCCATATAAAGTGGAGGAAGATGGGCACGGATGTTAGCTCAGGGCCAGTCTTCCTCAGCAAAAAGGGGAAGATTGGCAACAGATGTTAGCTCAGGGCTGGTCTTCCCCACAAAAAAAAAAAAAAGGCAAAAGTTGCAGAATGAGGGTCAGTAGCTTAGGGAGGAAGTTCCCACTGCAATAATAGCTCATTCTTTCAAGAAGTGCTATATCACCAGTAGTCTTGGGAAAGACCAGATATCAATAGTGCTGAATTGAAAAGTGACCCTGAAGATTTTTACTCTGAATATGAAGAAGTTTTATTAAAATTTTTTTTTTTTTTTTTGTGGGGAAGACCAGCCCTGAGCTAACATCCGTCGCCAATCCTCCCCTTTTTGCTGAGGAAGACTGGCCCTGGGCTAACATCGTGCCCATCTTCCTCCACTTTATATGGGACGCCGCCACGGCATGGCTGACAGGCAGTGCGTCGGCGGGCGCCCGGGATCCGAACTCGCGAACCCTGGGCTGCCAAGCGCGGACTAAACCGCTGCGCCACCGGGCGGCCCCCTTATTAAAATTTTAACCAGTTTATTTTACTTTTTGCCATTGGTACCTTGCCTAGAATATCGCATCTGAGTGAACACTCACAAACTCTATCGCCCAGCTTCACTGATGAGAAAACTGAAGCTGAAAGATTACAGTGCATTGTCCAAGGTCGCACAGCTAGTGGGGGAGGTGGGAACCAAGTCAAGTTCTGTGGGATCCACAAATTGCTCTCTTTCTGTCATGAGACGCTGCCTCAAAGTACAACTGTGAAAGATGTGGTGTTGTGCTCTTCTGAAACTGACACTCTCAGGGGAAAGAACAAATGTAAAGACACAGAGTTACGTGCATTTGATTGAATGCTGCAATAGAGAGCAGGACACCAAGGGTCTCTTGCCTCCACACCTCTGCTTGTGGCTGGAGTGGTCCCTCCCCGGTCTCCACTGGTTTTTTCATGTTTAACTCCCACTCCTTCACTAAGCTTCAACACAGGCATCAGTTCTTCCAGAAAGACTTTAAGGCCAAGTTTCTGGTTTCTGCTCCCCTAGACCCCATGTTTTCCTTTATGATTGCAGTTATTATTATTCCATCTCAGAATATCAGATGGACCATTAGACAGTGAGCTCCCTGAGGACAGAGAAAAGCCTTTTCTTCTTTAGATCCCCAAGGCTAGCACTGATGCAGGACTGTTGAATGGATACATGCATTGTATGGACTGTGAAGACTTACTTGTGCCTTCTGTAAGCAGAGAATCTTTGCTTCTCTACACAAATAGCCACACTTGAAATATTTTAAGTGAAGGGGCATAAGAGGGAGAAAGCAGGCCTGGATCCCTTTACTAAAAATTACATAACGAATTCCCCCAAGTATATAACAGAAACAAGGTAGGGGACGGGCTGTGGAAGGCACTGAAAATCTGCATCTATGTGTCATGCAGCTGATAAAAAAAAATCAGGAGTTCGTAAGCCATTAGAAGTTCTTCCTAAAATGTCATATTCCTCTATTGTTGGGTCAGTGCCTGTGCTTCTGTGCATCACTGTCTTATAGAATGTTTTAGGATGGCAGAGTGGGGGCAGCCTGTAGAGACATTGGGGAATAGTCAGGAATTAGTGAATGAATGGATGAGTGTAAATTCAAGAATCCGGGATCTTCTCAGGTTCCCCTCCTGCTTCTTTCTGATTTTTACCAGTAGCCCAAAATATCTTAAAAAAAAAAAAATACCCAACGTGTCACTTCTAGTTATTTGAATTTGGGATAAATGCCCCACAAGAAAGTACTTAGCAGGCCTTGCAGGATTGCTTCCTGTCTATTGCTCTGGCTTCTTCCCAACACCTCTCCTCTTCCCTCACTACACACCAGCCACATCAGCGCTCTGCCCACCCTGAACACACCTAGGACCTTTCTGACCACACTCCTCTTCCTGGAGCTCTTTATCCTTCTCTCTTCATCTGGCCAATCCCTCCTCCTTCAAATCACTGCTAAATATCACTTCCTCCAGGAAGCCCTATCTGATCACGTAGGCCTAGGTGGGATCCTGTTATTTGTTCTTGTTGCATCCCATAATTCTCCACTGGAGCACTTATTACAGTTGAAATTAAATAATTTTATGTGTAATAATTAGTTTAATAACTGTCTCCCCCATTTGGCAACTCCCTAGGGGCAGGGACCACCTACATCTTTTTCATTACTCTCTCCTCATCATATGACATAGTGCCATTAATGCTCAAAATTATTTGTTCAAAGAAAAGAAAAAGGAATAAGTGAATGAATGAATGAGTAAATAATGATTCTTCAGCTTCTGCTTTTGGGATTAAATGGGTACCAGGCAATGCAAAATTTGCCACGTTCATCATTCTGCCCTTCCCATATCCTGCTAACAGTTTTCCCACCTTGCAGCTGGTTTTTTCAAAGAATCTTTGAATCTCTCCTCTTTAAATTGTGCACGCTTGCTGTCGGGAACATCCATAGACACACTCTGCAAACACACACAACTCTCTCTGAGTAATCATATTGATTCGGAATTAATGGCCATTCAGATACCTCACTGAAGACGCCATCTGGGATGTTATTGCTCTTCAGAGGTAGATCATATTCTGAGAAAATCTGTCAAAATGTAGAAATAACTCATCAAAATGGCCATTGCAGAACCTAGCTGCACTTCTTAGGCAAGCAGAGTCTGATGAGGCAGGTTTCACTCCCCCTATGTAAGATGCAAAAGAAGGAAGCGCTGTTTGCTTCTCCTGTTTTCAAGGGTCAAGAGAATTTGAAAGTTCAGGCATGTGCAGAGAATGGCCCTGGACTCCTTTGCTCAGAGACATCTCGCTGAAAGCGAACACACTTCGAGATTATCTCTGGTCCTGAGGGTATGTGCTTAGACAGAACTGGGTTCCAATTCTTACCTGGCCACTTCCTGTAGGGTTTACCTATTTCCCTGGTGTAAATACTCTCACCATGTGCTGTTTCAAGCTACCAACAGTTCAACAACTAGCTCCCAAAATGTCTGAATACGTAACAATTGAATCTTGCAAGCCTATGCAAGCCAGCTGCAACAGACAGCAAAAGGAACATATTCATATCCTACCTGCCCTCCTGGGTTGATGCCAGGACTTGATGGCACCTGGAGAAACCCCAAATACAAGCCTCTCAGTAGAAGCCTGCCTCCTCACCATTGCTTCTGCGTCATCCCTTTCATCTCCACAGCAGACCCACCCTCCGTGGGCAGCATACCATTGTCATCCCAGAGAAATCCAGTATTATTCAGCAGGCACTTTTGAATTGAAAATAACATTTGAAAAGGATTATCCCAGGCAAAGTCGTCAACTGCTGTGTACTCATTGAACTTAAAACAATGCAAGATTGATTACCTTTGTAGTCTATGCAAATTACAAATGGCATTGGTATTAAACCCTAAGTGTTTGACTTCACCTCCAAGTGCTTCACAATCATTGTTTTTAAATCAAGAAGCTGGACTTTTTATGTTTTTACAAAATCAAGTTATATGTATGTACACCATCCTTCAAAAAACAAAAGTGAAGGAAAAAAATCACGGCTGAGGTATACTAATAATCCTAAATGCTTATGAAACAAAAGACAAAGCACTTTATGAAATGACCTCAGTCCTCTGAGATTTCTGACCTCCCACGTGGCACCCATAATCAAATGTCACACCATTGGTGGGGTCCTCTTATTCTACGGGGAGGTCTTAACTTGTCCTAGTACTAAGTTGAATACAACCCTCATTCACAGCTTGGTTTAGTGGATTTATCATCTTTGCACCCACTTTAGAGAATATCATGGATGTTATCATTAATTTACCTAATAGTCTTCTGTCTACACAAACACTCCTTAAGGATGTTAACCTGTATGACCTTGGACACAGATAGGGGTATGAGAGGGAATAATTTCTTTAACATGGTATGGGTTGGGGAAGCTAATATTTGCATAGCATTTACTGAATACTCAAGCAACATTCTGAGCATTACACAAATTATCACAATGTATTATCACAACATTTTAGGAAGACATATATTATTTCCCTCGTTTTAAAAATGCAAAAACAGAGGCTAAACCATAAGAAAACTTTCCCAAAGTGGCACATCTAAAAATGGACAAGGTAGGATTTGAAACGGGGTCCTTCTATCTGCAAAAGCCATTGCTTTCTCTGCTGCATCACTCGGCCATATGAATCCATGCCCCGAGCTGTCTGGAAGCTTGTCTCATTCTCTCCATCTATTTCAAGTCAAAAGCAAAGGCACCTTCTGTCTCCACCTTGTCTAAAACTTGAACTTGAGATGATGTCATGGGATAGTCAAATTAGATCAGTACAGATTTATTAAGGTCTTACTTCATTGGAAATGCCATGCTGGGTGTAGAGTAACTGCAGAGTCCTTCCCAGTGGGAAAGTTGACTCCTCTGCACAGAGAGAAGATGGCGAGCATGATGAAACAGAACCTGATTACAGCCAGACCTGAGCTCCTCCTCACATCCCTTGAGCCCTCCTGCTCTGCTCACATCAGAGCCATCCTGTCCTCTTCCCTCCTCCTTTGCTCTCCCTACTCAGTTTCCAAGGCATCTGGAGCTGTAGATCCATTCATACCCCACCCTGCACTCCACCATAACCACTGTCACTGCTCCAGTGCTGGGTTCTATTATCTCTTGCCTGGGCTATTTACACAACTTTTAAGCTGATTTCCTCCTTATGTTATCCTACGCATACTCCAGGGTTAATCTTGTGTTTATTATCTGCAACTTTTACCCTGATACTCTACTACTCCAAATAATTTAAAGACTTTAAAAAAATTAAGAAGGTAATATTTTCTCCAAATGAAACCTTAGTTAGAAGCCTAGAAAATAAAACAGATGTGAGCAGATCATCTTTAGTTTAGACTTTAGAAGTTGGGGACCTTTGCACCTTGGATTCCCTTCCTCCTGCCCCCAGAGCACCTCCGTGGAACACTAGGGCAGTGCAGAGCAGTTTGAGATTGCTGGCCTGAGGAATAAATCCCAGCTCATTAGGCCAACGTTTAAGGCCCTTCAACCCTCTGTCTGGCAGGCTGAGCCACCCCATAGGGTTGCTGCAAGATTCAGAGTCAATACATTCAAGGCACGTAGGGCACTGCCAGCACATGGTAAGTGCTCAATAAATGTAGTTTGTTCTACTTGTTTTCCATCCTTCACCCATTTATGAACCCTAAGCTTCAGTTTCTATGAGCTTCTGTGTCCTACGTTTTCAGTCCTCATTTGGCTATCTCTAGTCATGCTCTCAAGCTCTTTCCTCAGCCTAAAATCTCTTTCCCATCGAATTTCTGCATGTTCAAGTTTCCTCTTCCAAGGCCCATGGGCTCTTGGATTATTATCCCAGCCAGGAGCCATCCCTCCTACCTTTCAACACTTGTAGGCTTTTACCTGGGCCTTTCCTAGAACCTGGTTGCATCATTAATTGTGTTACTCTATTTCATCACTCCCACCCCAAAGGGCATGCTGAGCCATTTTTGCCCCTGCCACTATTTCTACATACCATAGTAGGTTCTCTGTAGATGTTGAATAAATGACTACAACTCACTTCATCCCTTGAAGTGATAGCGTGGTGTGGCATCGTTGGCATTGCCTATTGTGGAGTTCATCAAGGGTATCTATAAACTATGAGATGCCCCAAAATGTTATTTGAAAGCTAAAATGTGATGAAGATTGAACAACCTTACTTCTCAAAATATTTCTGATTGAATCGTACTTTACTTGCGTGTCAGCTTCATTTTGTTCCAGGGTATATTTCATTTCTATTGTTGACATGGAGTTTTCCTCCAGGAGGCCCTGACCTTCATGCTACTGTCGCCCCAGTTAGTGGGTCATAACTTGACTGAATGAAGAACCCCAGACAAGGGAAGTTGCCCGTAGCTCTGAGCCTGCTTCCATGACATCTACTTCCTCCTCAGCCCTGCCCAGGTTCAGGCATTTTCCTCTCTCATATGGATTATTTGGGTCAGCTTTCCAAGAGCTCACTTGCCTTAGCTCTCCTCTTCTAAGCCATCCTTCAAGCCCCATGAGAGGGGTTTTATAAAACAGGGATGTGATCACATTCTTTATTTTATCCTTTTTTTAAAAGCCATAAATAGCCACATTTCCCGAAATGTGATCCATAGGATACCATCAGAAGCACTCAGAGTGCTTGCTAAAAAGTAGACTCCTGAGCTCTGTCCTGGACCTAATGAGCCCCAGTAAGCTACACTTTTCAATAGCTTCAAAGGAGATTTGTATGCACACAGAAGTTTAGGCACCCCAGACTTAAATAAAAGCCAGTTATCCATTTCAGCATCCCCTGGAAGCAGCAGCATCTTTCACATCTCTGTCCTTGCATGTTTTGTCGCCTATGAACTCGCCTCACTTCCCCTGTGTGCACACTCTTGGTCTATGAAATACTCTTGCTTTCCTCCTGCTGTCTAGGAAACATCATCGCTTCTACAAAACTCTTATTTTCCTAAGCATGTTTGGTTCCCTCAACTCAGACACCTTACCCCACCTCCTAAAGCACTGTCCTGTGAATATTGATTTACATACCTTTCCTCTGTCATTACCTGCCTTCAAAAACTGGAACCATGCATAGATTTAGAGTCAGTATAACACTGTGTTTATGAGCCACAGACTCACCTGAATGCTTCCTCCTCCTGTGGCTTCCTCACTGAGTGACAGAGGGCACTCCTGGGCCTCAGTTTCCTCATCTAAAATGACCACGTCACTACCTAATTTGGACTTGTTGGGATTAAATGCGATAATGTGTGTGAAGGGCTTAGAAGAGTACTCAAAAAATATCAGCTACACTTTTGTTGTTATTAATATTATCATTATTTTATTATCTTATTATCTCAAGGGAGAAACAAAATGTCTGCCACATAGAGGCCATAAGTAATTGTAGACCTCATCTCCGTGTAATGCTACTGGGATAATCTGCATCCCTGGCAGAAAAAAATAAAGTAACATTAGCTTTCTTTGTTTCCTCTTGCCTTATATAAGACAAATGGCCAGACTTTGTTGGATTATAAAACAGAACTAAATTCCATAAAGGGGCTCCTGTGATTTCTGATGGTTCTCCCACACACAGGCAGGACAGTGCCACTATGGAGGTAGCAGAACTGTCGTGTCTCAACCATGAAATAGGTTGCTGTGTATTGTCCACCACACACTAGAGACCAGGCTCAAATGCAAGAGACTTTACTGGATGCTGTGGGTAAGATAAGGGAAGAAAGAACATGATAATAACCACTTACATTTATTGAGCATCTTTCTAAGTGCTTTATTCAGTCAAGAAACACTTATTAAGCACCTATTATGGGCCAGGCACTGTACCATGAATAATATAAAAAATTTCTATACTAGTGATCAGTCAAAAATCCCTGTACTTATGTTCCTTTGGGGAGGAGGAGAAAATGAAAAACAGTAATAAGCCTAACAAATTATAGATTATATGATGATATATGCTATAAAGAAAAAAAGAAATACAGCATGGTAAGGGAGACTTACATGTGTTTCCTCAATAGCCCATCATCATATAGGTAGATGCTGTATTTTCCTTATTTTATACATGAACACAGCACAGAGAGTTAAAGTAATTTGTCCAGCTAGCAAAGGATCAAGTCAGAATTTGAATTCAGGTCATCTGACCTCAGAATCCACACTCTTAACCACAGTGCATGCTGACAACCAAATGCGCTGGCCTGGGCAGGAGCTCAGCCTTGCCTCGCTTGTGGCTACCATGTGGAGCTGAAGCAACGGAACAGCCCTCCTTCTTCCATAGATGCATCCTGAATATGTCTGCTCTTCAGGGATTCAGGCCCCAAAGGCAGTGAAGACCAGAGAGATGAAAATGGTTTTCCTTCACTTCAGTGTGATGCCTTTCCTCATGGAGCTTGGGGTCACCTTCAGAATTCTCATTGGCTCTGGTCATACATCCAGTCTACTCCCAGGGAGACCGACAATGGCCAACATCCACTTCTTTGAGGGAGGCCCAACCCCTCCCTGCAATTAAAAGACATTAGAAAAGGATTGTGGAACTTCAGTACTTTATTTGGTATTAAATAAATTGGCATCATATTTTGCATCTCAAAAAATTAAATCTATGAGTTGAGTCATATCAAACCCAGTAAGTACCTTTGAGTTTTACTGTCTCTCATTCAATGGCAAGAGGTTAAGCAGGTGCCTACATATCCTTGCTACAGTATTCTATGTCTTTAGCAACAGACTGTCCAGAGAACACCCATAAATCGAAAGCCAATTGATATATACCTAATGAAAACATAATTTCTTCCCCCAAAGCTACAGAATGGTCACCCACACAGCTTTGTAGAACTTGCTCTCTGCTAAATCACCTGCATTCAAGTGGATCAAGGTTTCCATTTTCTCCAGGGTCTTTGGGTGGGACTTGCTCTGGTGTCTAAGAGCCCCTTGAAGTGATTTCCATGGAAAAAGAGACACTCTGCTACGATGATGAATGCAAATTTAAGTCTGAGAGACAGAAAACAATTTAAGGGTTTGAAATAGCAATTTTCATGTTTCAAAAATCTTGGAGACACTGTTGTATCCAGGGCCCTCTGTAATAAGTGCTGCAACTAGGACACCACAGAACTGCTGAGGTGGAGAGAATATAAATGGTGATCCCATCTGTCAATCCACGACAGAACAGAGTAAGATCTCCCTCAGGGACAAAGCCCCTCCAAGGACCGCTGTGGATGGCCCTATTGCTACATACACCTCTCCATCCACACTCTGCTTGCTCTCGCTTCTCTGTGTTTGCACCTGCTGTTCCCCTCAGAGAAGGCCACCCTGTTTCTTTTCCACTCCCCAAAAGCCCACTCATGTGATCATGGTAGCTGGTCCTCACCTCCTCCATGAAAGCCTTACCCACCTCTGCATGTCCAGTGCCCACAGATGAGGACTGAGTGGTTCTCAAAGTTTTAATGTACATCTACTTTCTCCCTCCTACTATCACATACACTTGGTAGAAGGAGTCACTCACTCTACTCATATTTATTGAACATCTATATTATACCAGAAACTGTTTTAGATACTATAGAGCTACAGAGAGAGAGTTGAGCCAGTTGGACTGGGTAACTGTTCTCATAGAGCTTATGAAGGAGTAATAAAGCAGCCATATATTTCCCATCTGCTCCACACACAGTGCACAGTGCACATGTGCATTGTAAGCATTCAATAAATACCTGATGATTGATTGATTGGTTAATGTTTCTCCTTACTCAAAAGCTATGACTTTGAGATCCTAAGCCATGCCAGGCAGTGTGCTAGGTCCTGCAATTTCTGGGGTGAGCAAAAAATAAACAGTACCCAAGTTCATGAAGCTTCAAAGCTTGGACTTAAGTCATTCATTTTTTAAAAAATATAGTTTGTAGATCAGTTACCCAGCCTGGTGGCACAGTGGTTAAGTTTGTGTGCTCCATTCCAGCAGCCCGGGGTTTGCAGGTTTGGATCCTGGGCACAGACCTACACACTGCTCATCAAGCCATGCTGTGGTGGCATCCCAGATACAAAATAGAGGAAGATTGGCACAGATGTTAGCTCAGGGCCAATCTTCCTCACACACACCCCCAAAAATATATATATATATATAGTTTGTAGAAAGACTTCTGGGCAAATGCATCTTCTCACCAGTAGTCACTTAGCTTTCACGCTGACAGAACTGCTTTTACTTCAAAGATTTTATTCAATCCACACAAACGTGTGGTTGGTATGACTCTGCACATGAAGACATTGACACTCAGAATGGTTAAGTGCCTTTAACCAGTGAGGGTAGAGCTCAGGGTCCTACGTGCATCCCCTGAGTCCAAACCCCAAAGACTAAACCCAAACATCCGGATGATCCTCTTACTTGTGAGGATCAGAACTTGCGCCACTGGCTTTTACAAAATCAAATAAGATGTGAGATGGAATTGAAATTCTCACGCAGACTGGTAAGTATTATGGAAAAATAAGTGAGTCATAATGTTAGTTATATCGGGAAGCAGAATTTTCAGTGTGAAAGAAAGAACATGAAGGCACGAGACTGAAGAGGGCAAGTAAAAACCTCATGGTCCAGAATTAGACTTAGGATGTATTTTATCCTGTCCACAAATTATGCTTCAGTTCTATTCTTTGAAAAGTTCTAGAAACATTTGGGGAGTGCTCAGTTTTTCTGTTCAAAATATTTTTATCAGTTTAATCCATGTCCAAAGCTTAAAAATATATATATATTTTGGGTAGGGCAATTTTTCAGAGAATAAGTGGAGACAAGATTTCAGTCAACTATTAAATAACTTAGTTACTGTTCACAAAATACTTTAAGTAGAGAGGAACTCTCCAACATAATGGAGTATCCTCAAATTGCATCTTCATGTCACAATTCTAATAAGATTACACTTCCTAGATCCTTATAGAGTCATGATAAGGTAACCCAAGTAGTTTGTCTTGCAAACAAAAGAGATCTTTCTGTCTCTTTTATGGGATACTTGCTGTTCCAATAAAGGGTCCAAGAGTTCTCCAGGCTCTGCCTCAACCCGACAAACAGAGCATCAATAGTGAGTAATCCTTGTATCGTTGCTTCCGCCAAAAAAAATATCTAGTTATTAGTTGTGACTTGGTTTGGTTTTTCCTCGGATTTCTCACTCATTCCTGAGCAGAAGGGTGCATCATATTTTAGTTAGCAATATTTCTTGTTCATTCTCATAACTCCACTTAATGAAAAATAAAACTTGGTCCTGATTCTCAGTGTCTTGTCGCTCTTTGTTGAGAATAAATGGATTTGAGATACAAATCCATTGCAGTAGTGTGGGAAACCATCAATATATTTTCAGGTCAGCAGGGATGATGGAAAAGAAATGATGAAAGGGTATAGAGTCAGCCTTGAGTTCTAGCCTCCTAACTTCTTGTGAGTAAACTTTGGAAAATTATTTAACTGCATGGTGCTTTGTTTCCTCAGCTATAAAATGGGCTAATCTTCATGGGAACTTTGGAAGGACTGAAATAAGATCGAGTATGAAAAATATTTCACATATGGTAGTACCCAATAAATATTATTTATTCCTTTCTCTAGCTTCTGAGCTCTAATATTACAACTTTATTCTATATTTTAAAGAGGAATTCATCAAACCTATCTGTTTATCTACAAACCATATGTATAGTCATATATATATACGATATGTTTGTATGTAGATTTCTACTTTGCACAGAATTTGTAAATTTGTCTCTTTCAAATTTTTTTTTTTTTTTTTTTTGTGAGGAAGACCAGCCCTGAGCTAACATCCGTTGCTAATCCTCCTCTTTTTACTGAGGAAGACTGGCCCTGGGCTAACATCGGGCCCATCTTCCTCTACTTTATATGGGACGCCGCCACAGCGTGGCTGACACGCAGTGCGTCGGCGGGCGCCCGGGATCCGAACCAGCGAACCCCGGGCTGCCAATCGCGGACGAAACCGCTACGCCACCGGGCGGCCCCATGTCTCTTTCAAATTTAATGCTGTTTACAATCCACCTCTCCCTCCACTTGTAACAGTTCAACCTGCGTGCTATTCTTCCATAACTCACAATGGCAAAGTTGCAATGAATCATTGGTTGGCCCCCCTTTCACCTTCCCAGGCTCTGCAAGGTCCTTCCCATAATTAATCCACTGCTAGAGCCCTTGACAGACAAACAGAGACAGACCTTCTCAAGCAGAGACGGCTGCATCCATCTCCAATCCATATCGACTCCATTTTAAAAAGCGACGACTCCTCCCCATGTACTGCCCTTCTGGACACCACTAGTAGAAAACAAATATTTACTTTTATGTAGTGTTTTCTTAGGGATGTTTTGAATATGAACTTCTTTTGATGCTTTTTTCTTAGGGAAAGAATTCAGAGATTCATAAAATTAAATTCTTCACTATAGGCATCTTGGTGGAAACTGTCACGTACTTGAGGAAATTTGTCTGACTCTCTAGTTCCTACCCGCTCTCCATTTAATTATTCCTTTTTCCTTTCTTCTTTATTTTTTTCCCTTTTATTCTCTATCTTTAAACATTTTTGGAGCTATTGTGAGGTGTCAAGACCTTTGAAACACATGGGTAAATAGACTATTCATTTTTTAAAGGTTAATCACCAAAAGGCAGGTTCCAGGTGGTTAAATGTTAATGATTTAAGAGGCATGAAAATAATGTATAGATATTGTAAATCGTGTTTTTGATGCGATCCATGCAAAATTGTCATGGGGGGATGATAAAATTCTGCCTTTTCTATGCTCTTTGTCTTAGGTATATCTTACAAGTGGTAGAAAACTCAAAGGATGTTTTAAATAACTTATCGGGCTCCATGTGATGCAATAGCCTCTATGGGGGCACTTATTTTTCAAGGACTTAAGAAGACTACTCTGTACCATTTCTACTTCACATTAATATGAATTCTGTAATATAAACTTAGCTTAGAAACTGCAAACTATGTATAGATTTCTGTTTTAAAAGGTAGTCACAGATCAAACGACAAATTAGAAAAAGTATTTGCAACTGAAACACACAGGAAGGATTAATATCTCTCATATAGTAACAATCTTTTAAAAAGAGAGAATAAAAATACCAACAATTTGGGGCCAACCTGGTGGCATAGTGGTTAAGTTCACATGCTCCACTTCAGCCGCCCGGGGTTTGCAGGTTTGGATCTCGGGTGCAGACCTACACACTGCTTATCAAGCCATGCTGTGGCAGGTGTTCCACATATAAAAAGTAGAGGAAGATGGGCACAGATGTTAGCCCAGGGCCAATCTCCCTCAGCAAAAAGAGGAGGATTGGTAACAGATGTTAGCTCAGAGCTAATCTTCCTCACCAAAAAAAAAAAAAACCCAACAATTCTATAGAAATATGAGAAAGAAATATAATCAGGCAGTTCACAAAAAAGAAATGCAAAATCTCATAAATATATGAAAGATGTTTAACCTTGAGCATAACAACAGATATGCAAATTAAAACTACAATGAGATACTATTTCTCACCTATCAGGTTGGCAAAAATCCAAATGATAACATTCTCTATTGGCAACTCTGTGGAGAAATAGGCATTCTTGTGCATTGTTGGAGGAAGTGCAAAAATATCTACCTAATGTGGAGGAGAACTTGGCAATATCTAGCAAAATTACTCGGGATTTAACATTGACCCAGCAAACCCACTGCTGAGTATCTATCTCAAAGATACACAGACAAAAATGCAAAAAAAAAAAAAGTATGCAAAAGGCCATTTTTTGTAGCACTATTTATAATAGAAAAGGTTGGGGGGAAATGGCCATAAAGATTAGACTTTGAATACTAACATATATCCGTATAATGCAAGTATGAGAAATATGTGATATATAAAATGTACTTTAAAGTAAAAAAAACAAAGTGACAAAAAGGTCCATAGTATATAAGAAAAAGAAGGGATATAAATACACACAAAAGTTGGTATATATTTCCTTAAAAGCTACAGAAGTAAGAAACAGGGGAGAAAAGACAAGAATAAAATCTAAACTCTCTCTGGATTGAATATGCCTTGCTTTATAGGCTTGACTCTGGAAATATATCACTGTCTTAATATAGTGTGTGTCACTTACTAATGGGGAAACCTTCTGAGAAATGCATTGTTAGGTGATAAACTGTCATTATGCAAACATGATAGAATATACTTACACAAACCCAGATGGTATAGCCTACTACACACCTAGGCTACATGGTACTAATCTTTTTCTTTCTTTCTTTCTTTTTTTGTGAGGAAGACCAGCCCTGAGCTAACATCCGTTGCTAATCCTCCTCTTTTTGCTGAGGAAGACTGGCCCTGAGCTAACATCCGTGCCCATCTTCCTCTACTTTATATGTGATGCCGCCACGGCATGGCTGACAAGCAGTGCGTCGGCGGGCGCCCAGGATCCGAACCCGCGAACCCCGGGCTGCCAAGTGCGGACGAAACCACTATGCCACCAGGCGGCCCCCCATATGGTACTAATCTTATGGGACCACTGTCATACATGCAGTCTGTTGTTGACTGAAACATTGTTATGTGGCTCATGACTGTAATTATAAAACAAAATTAACTTCTCAAAAGAACTTCTTAAAAGTTGTATGAAAAGTAAAACAAATTAATCTAATCGTGTATTAAGTTGTTGACATTAGTGCAGACAAGAATTATTTCAAGTAACTTTAAAATACATTGAGTTAACTGTATATCTCTGATAAGATATACAAAGTTAACTCCAAAAATCTTCAATTCCTTTTGGTAATCATATTTTGTGACAATGTTGATATGGTTATTATAAGACTGTCGCATATGGTGGGAAAAATTAAATATGGAATGATGTTAGTGGCCTTACAGGGAACCAGGATTTTCAGCATAAGAGTGAGAGGATAAAGATGCACTATTGAAGAATGTGAGGAAAATCTTTGTAGTCCTAAATTAAAATAATGGTGTATTTCACCTCTAAAGCAATGTATATCTTAGTTCTGTTATTTGCAAAGAACTGGAAACAATCATCAACTCAATAGCAATGAGCACCTTTGGGATACAGAGTGTGGTCTCTAAGTACTATTTTCCATTTAAAAAAAAAGAAAAGTTCTTGGTGCAAGATGAAGTCTGAATCATCTTATTGCACAGGGGAGCTCTCAAAGACTCCTAGGGTCATGGCAAAAGAACTCAGGAGCCAATGTGAGTCCACTAGTCGAAGGCAGTGAGATAATAGGATAATGGGGCAATAATTGCAATGGAATGAAATACATCAAATATACTTAAATCCATCCATGAGGTCAGAATTATATTTAAGACAGACAACTGTTTGGGTACCTTTGGATGGTGTTAGGAAACCAATAGATTTATTTTGAATACTGGTAAATAAAGAAAAGGAATGAAACCTTTCCTGTATAAGCTTTCCCTCAGGGTAACAAAGTAGTTGATAAGGGACAATTTCTCTTAGTAGAATATTCCAATTAATAAATAAAGATGGAATGAGGCAATATTAGCAATTTGTACCCCTAGTGAAATAATACATTCAAGAAATGATCATCAATGGTTGTTAAGGTCACAGAAAGAGAGACAATCAGACATCAAGAACCTCCCAATGGTTGGACACACTACCTATGAAGTTGTCTTCCAAAACGAAACAAAAATCAAACCTGCATCTGATCAAGGCTCTGGCTCTTTCAACTTAGAGGAAATAGAGGAGACAGAGTAACATGTGAATGACACCATGGGGATATAATCAACAAAATCTAGAATGTGGGAAATTCTCTAGGACAAAGGATTTGGTTTCTTCAACAAGTAAACTAGAGAATTGGAGAAAGAGACAAAGAGGGAGAGGGAGAAGCATAGGGAATGGGGAAGAGAGAGAGAGAAGTTTGATAATGGTATTATGGTTGTGCTTAAATCATAGTCCTTTACTTGTAGAGACACAAAAGGAGATATTTACAGATGTCTGGAACTTGCTTCAAAATTATCCAAGGTCAGGGAGGTGGGTAGAATTATAAATGAGGCAAAGATTGCTATGAGCTAACATATTATGAAACTAAATGATGGATACATGGGTATTCATTATACTATTCCTTCTACTTTTATATATGCTTGATCTTTTCTATATTTAAAATACAGTTTTTATAAAAAAGTAGTCAGTGACCACATGGCAACATTTATGAATTTGAGAGTGACAGTCCTCCTTTGAAACCTCTCAGTGAGACCCTCTGTGGTTTTCAGGTTGTATTCCAAGCCATTTAACACGGAACACAAGGCTTTTTATAGTCAGGTCATAGCATGTACTATCCGTTGCCTGGAACATCCTATTTAGTTCTGCCTGGAGAAATTCCACTCATCTCTCAAGCCCCAACAAAAATGTAGCCACTTTCTTCACTGCATTTCTGCACCTGATTCAGGCAGAATTAATTACTCCCTCCTCTCTGCTTGCATCACACCTTATAAATTCAACAGTTATTTCTTCACTTGATTATTTTAAAAATTATATTTTTGGTGTCTAATGTAAGCCAGACATCATAGCAGATAACAAGGGTTATTGCAATGACCTCATCCAGCCTTCATAACCTATAGTCTTGATGGAAAATCGCTTAAACCATGATGAGTGCAATGCTGAGAGAGGTACAGGGAGCTAAGGAAACATCTACTGGGAAAAGCCAATCTAATCTGGAGCAGGGAAATACTCATAGAACCTCTCACCCAACAGTGCCCTTATGTTTGTGTGTTTCTGTATCCTCCTACTCCGCCTTATAAACTCCTTGGGGTTATCCTAAAATTTCTTGATGATTTTTCATACTTTCTTTTCTAATCCTCACTGCAGTTTTTCAGAGAGCTATTATTCTCATTTAGAGAAGATAAAATCGAGGTTCAGAGAGGTAAGATCTCTCCCACCTGGTAAAGGAGAAAGCATGGCCTACCTGATGCCAGGTTCTAAGGGCTGTGTAGTGCCCATGCTGCCCCTGGAGATTGGAATTAATGGAACTAAAAGTGATAAATTCCCAACAGGCTGACTAATCCATGTAAACGTCAAGTGGTTGACTGTCATTGATAAATAGAAACATCTCTGTCCCAAGGGTTATCCTTGTGTTGCTGATTGGAAGGCCTCTTTCCAGGAGGAAAATCCCTCTGGACAACCATGTTAACATCAAAAGGCCACATGGAGACTTTTCCCCCCAGGGGACATTTGGCTATGTCTGGAGACATTTTTGGTTGTCACAACTTGGAGGGAGTGTGCTACTGGCCTTTAATGGATCGAGGCTGGTGATGCTGCTAGACACCCTACAGTTCTCAGGATGGCCCCCACAACAAAGAAATATCCAATTCAAAATGTCATGGGCCTGAGATTAAGATCCCTGCAGTAGGGTAATAAACTGACTCATCCTTCTCCACCATAACATATGGTTGAGACTGATGGTTAGAGCTTCTTTTTCCCCAATACTTGGGAAAGATTGAAACCAAGTTGCCATTTCCCTTCATTACATCCATTTAGTGCAATCATCTGTATCCATCCCCTTTTCATCAGAAGTAGGGGTTTTAGAGAATAATTTTTATTATTAGAATAAAAATCTAACATCCAAGAAATTTGGGTGATGCTCTCACCAGCTGAACATACTTATTTTAATCTTTTCCTCTTCTTGTCCAGTTCTTTTCTTCTGTTCTTACAGAAAGGGTGATATGGAGTATTGGTGAAGAACTCCAGAGCTGAGGCCAGAATACTTAGGAATACTTAATACTTATTGGCTCTGTCACCTTAGGCAAGTACCTTAATCTCTCCAAGTCAAAGTTTGCTCATCTATAATTGGGATGCTAACCTCATGGGGCTGTTATAAAGACTCAATAGGATAATCAATGCAAAGTACTTCATAAAGTGGCTGGCAATAAAGAATACTATGTGAAGGTTAGCTATTATTTTTTCATGCCTGTAATCACAGTATATTTCCTATTACATATTCTTCTTATTTATTTTCCACTTAATTGGATACTGTTATAAATGCTTTTCATGTTGCTACAAAGTTGTCATAATTAGAACACTTAGTAATTCATCTAGGCAATGGATAGGTTACCATTTATTTAGCCTGTCCTGCATTGGATATTAACACTGCCTCCAACTTTAAACTTTAAAAAAACCCACACACATAAATTAACATCTCCATTCATGCACCTTCTCCTGCATTTTTGATTATGAAACCCAGGAAGGATTCTCAGACGTTGATTACCAGACAGGAATGCATTTGCTCCTCTTGACAAATTACTTCCAAAAGGAGATTTATAAAAATTTATTGCCATCAGCAATATAAAAGTATGGCCATTCCAGTGCGTCTTTTGTGTCATCATTTTCTATCAAAATAAAAGATCCAAAACGATACCTCATGGCTGTTCTACTTAGCACTCTTTGTTTATTACTCAGGTTAAACCTTTTAAATGCTTGTTCACTAGGTGGATTTCTTCTTGTGTCATATTCAGTGTTTGTGTCATTTCTTTATGTAGCATTAGAATGTTCTTTCCTAATTATTTACCAGCACTCTTTATATATAGATTATATTAATATTTTTAAATTACTCTGGTGTATTGTCTCCCTTTTAAAATCATGGAGCAGATTTATTTCTCTTCTTACATGTTAAGGGCAGGTGCATTTTGTTGCATTCCTGCCTGTGACCATGTGGAAAGCATCAGAGCTGACTCTTGTTTCTCTTTTCTAAGGAATCTGTCACATCATTTCTGATCTTCTTTCAGAGTCAAAGGCTTTTCATCTGAGTTCATTCTCTTACACACTCCATCCCCCTGAAATTGCACCAAGAACCAATGATCAGATAATACCACCACCGATAAACCCTTCTGCTGAGCGTTATTGCTCCTCCAGGCTCTGAAATGGTTCTAATGTTCAAGTTCCGAATGTCAACGAGGACTAAGCACCCTTCCCTCTCAGGAGACGCTGAGTTTTATGCCCACCCATTACTTCTGTTCACCGGCACCGAATCATAGAGTGCATCAATTTTCTTTCATTTTTGTTTCTCAACTCCTACGGCAAAGTTTAGCACCATAAAATATGTGACATGACTCCACGATGAAGCAGCAGCTTCCTGCTAAAACTTCAGAACAAGAGGCGCTTTTTTTTTTTAAAGAAAGCAAGACTTTGAGTTACCAGCTGTTCTCCTAAAAAAGACGTGGCAGCATTAGCCACGCAGATATTCTAGAGTTGTTTCTTGGCCGTAATGAAAAGGGATTTTACCTTTTTTTTTAAGGCTCAACTGCATGTGGCTTCCAGGAACTGGCCACAATAATGAGACATGCTAACTTTGCAATGGGTAAACTGAGTCTAGGTGCCATACTCAGCCATTGTCAAGGTCAGTGTCTTTATTTCTTGATTCTTTCTACAATGAAAAACTGAAAACTTCATTCTACTGCCAAATACCAGTAAATACCCCTTAAAAGAAGTGTTGCCCAGATAAGGCAAAGCAGTAATTCACTTGATCTTTCCCTCTCCCCATGCCCTGCTTTTCAGGAATATTATCAAAAAGAATTATCAACAACTGATGGAGGAGTGTACTGGGGACAGTTTTGATGCTAAGGTGAGTTGTTATTCTCCAAATGACTTGAATAGCAAAGACAAATGGAATCATTTCTCCAGATGGCACATAGTAGGAATGGCTAATTTGCACAGAAAAGGACATGATTCTGCATTTACATATTCAATACGTGAAATCTCAAGTTACTACCACTTGGTTTGTAAGCACCTCACACAAATGGTAGTTTACTCTCTCTCCCCAGTCTCCTTTAAACTCACTCCTGCTGTGGAGCTTGGAGTAGAGGAAGACTGGAGATGATTGCTGAGGCAGGTTTTCTCTACCTCCTTTCCAAAAAGACTTGAGCTACCAGGATTTATCACAAAAATATTGAGATAATTAAAATAATGAGGGAGATGGAGAGAAAGACCATGTAGAAGTCATCCAATAGTCTGGGAATAGTCCTTGCTTTATTCCTCTCTGCCCATCCCCTATATCCAATCACTTACTAAGGCCTGTGACTTCTATTTCCTAAAAAAATATCTCTCCAGGCTTCCCTTTCCAAATAATCTCTTACCTAATTTTCACAAGTCAGCGAACTGGTTTTCCTACCTTCTGGCTCCATCTCACCTTTTAAACCTTTCACTACAGGCACCAACGTGATGGATCTAAAAGACAAATATACACATTTATTTTATCAGGCTCCTTATTTTGCAAAACTGAACATTTGCTTTATCTCCTATGGAGAATAAAACTCCAGTCTTATGCTGGGAGTGGGGAGAGAACGTTGTCCCATAGAGTGGGGGAAGCAATTTGGAAATCAAACTATTTTTGAGGCACGCCTTCAGCAGTGGTCCTGCTCCTTAAAAGCACCATCTTCACCTTCATTTTCAGAGGTGTTATCCAATCCTGATTCATCTGGGGGTTCTATGGTCTAAATTGGGTTGCTTCTTAACTTTCCCTATTACCAGCTTGATTTATTTTTCTCAGTTCTAGTAAGTCAATTACAATTTATCCATTTGCTTTCCAGCTTCCAAAATTTTGTAGATGTTGCCCTCTTTTTCATTCTCTGTTCTTATTATTTATGCCTTTTAAAGAAACCCTATATTGTTGTCTCAATGGGGTTTTGAGAGAGAGAAAAAATATGTGTATATCTTCAATCTGCCATCTATACCGGGAATCCACCTGTAATTTTTTCTTTTTTACATAAATGCAATAAACGAGTCACAGTCACACAGATCCACAAGCACATGCATACAGTATTTGTATGAGGAGGTGAAAGGGATATTTTTAAAATTAAAAAAAAAATGTGTTGAGTTCTAGTGCCAGGCAAAAATGAAATCGCTAGAGATCATGTTGCATTTTAATATGGAACTTCAGAACATGGCTCTAAAAATGATGATCAATTTTCATGCTGCTGAAGCAGTACAGCACACTAATAAAAATGAAAATAAAACATATTAAAGAGTCACCCACAGCATGACATCCAAAGTCAAACTGTTTCTGTTTTCTTTGCAGCTCATGTGTATTATGAGATACGTAGTTCTGTAAACACTTTCATGTCAGAATAGTCTTCATAACTATCATTTTTAACTGTTGTGGAATGTTCTATTGGATTGGTATGCCATGATTTACTAATTCATTTCCAGTTGCTTCCCTAGTATAAATAAAGCTCTATGCATTTCATCATGCTACTGCTGTGGGTGATCTATCCCAGTTTTACTCAAAGTTCTACAGTGTTTGGCATTGTCATTTTAAGACCATGTTTATTTAGTAGTGATAAGTTTGTTTAATTATCATTTTTTATTAATGACTTTAAATATTTTATGTCCAATGTTTACTATGAAATTGTGTTCTCTATTGTGGAGAGGGTTTATATCTTCTCTCCTTTTACCACTCAGTTATGAGTTTTCTAACCAATTGGAATGAACTCTTCCTTCATTGGACAGACACCCACAGCATACTGCAGGGACATAGAGGAAGATGGGACCTGACCTTTGCCGTCTTTGAGTTCACAAGCCAGTGGGATACAGGCTGTGATGAGCTCAAGAAGAGTGGTGCTGTCACTGGGGGGACGTGGGCTGAGGATGCCATGTGCCTGCCTTGGAAATAGCATGGAGAGACCATTCTAGGTAGATGGAACAGGAGAATCAAAGGCAGGGAGGCATATATTCAGAAAATACAAGAAATAAAGATACTGTCTCATCTCCCACATTTGCTGCAAGCAGCTTTTCTCATTTTTGCTTTTAAAAAATTATTTAATATCTTTAAATGCATATATGTAATCAAATTTGTTGATCACTTTTTTGGGTTGTTCCTATTCCTCTAAAAATCATGCCAGCAGAATTTGGTTCATCTTGGTTGACTTGGACAAAGGCATAATAAAGCTGCTGCAGCTAACACCTCTCCTGAGGGGCAGTTGTGCAAACATATCATTTTTTTAAAAAAACGTAAGAAATCGATCAAGAAGTATTTGATTAAGACAACACTGCATTAAGGCTGTATTCTCAAAGTGCCTCTCAGAATGGTTTCAGCTGTCATATGTTATAATAACAATCAGCATCTCTGCTCATTATTCTGAGAAAAGAGTGTAGTCATTTGGCTCTTAATGACAGACATGGGATGGGTCTGCAGCGACTGGGTCTGGCTCCATTCCTGATGCAGAAATACTTTTAAGGCACATAGCATTTATAAAATGCTATGGTCTTTGCTACATCTTCTTGCATTTAGACACAGTCACATTTTCTACCACAAGCCCCTGAGGGCTTGATTAATGTTTGGACAACACTTATTCATTAAAATATGTCTGAGTGAAAGGGATATCAAGGATGTGATTTTTTTCCTGGAGTTTATAGATTATTTGGGGTTACTATAATAGTTTATGATAGACTATATTCAGTCGCTACTTGTCTGTCTATTGCTCACTGGAGTATAAGTTCTGTGAGGGCAGAGATTATGTTTATTCATCCTTGTGGCTGTAGAGCGTGGTATACAACAGCAGCTTTCGAAGCTCAGTGAATATGTCTTAACTGGCTGAAAGGAGGTGTGCATGTTACAGCTCTAATCCTGCTGCAATGAGTGAGTGGACAGTTTGTGGGCTTGGCCTGTGGGGAAGCCTGGGGCAGGCATAGCTGGGAAGAAGGGCAATTGTACAGCAGAGGGAGAGGCAAGATTGAAAATTACAGCATCAAATTCTAACAACAGAGACCAGCTCAGATTGGCCATAATTGTGGGTGTGTGGCGGAGTAAGGAGGGATATCAGGTAGGAAGTTCTCAAGTTCTGAAGGGCTATGAATAAAGCTAAGGGATGTTAGAATACTCTCAGTAGGTAATGGGAAACCATACCCATTATATAAATAAATACATAGATACAAACATACATAATAGGGCACTGGCGTCATCGAATTTATGCATTTGAGAGCTCTTTCTGTTGGCGGTGTGGGGAGAGAGAGAGAAAAACCTGGGAAAGAGAAGTCAATTACTAAGCTGTTGCAAAAATATATGTGCAATGATACATATGAAGCTGAAATAGGGAAATTATAGATTTCATGCATTTATTAGACAAATAATATGTAATAACACATAACTGAGGGTCTACCATATGCCATACCTGTACTATGTGTTGAAGATATAATCTTAAGCAGACAGAGAGACTCTCTCACCTGCATGAGAACCCAATCACAAACGGCAATAAGGTAACAAAATCTGATCCAGCTTCGGGGCTGGAAGGAAGGCTTCAGTAAGAGCTGGATACCTGACTCAAAGCGTGAAGGACAAACGTGCTCTCTCGATAAAGAGGGTCGGCAGAGGATGAGGGTAGTGGAGGGGGATATTTGGCAGAGGCAAGAGCTTATGCAAAGCCTTCAATTAGTGGGGAACACAGGATATTCTGTGACCTACACACCAAGTTCTAGGTGGCTGAAAATGTTGAGCGAAGGGATGCTTGCTGAAGATGACTCCAGGGCCTGGCCAGATCAAGCATGGCCAACCATGGTGAAGAGGTATTGAGTGGTTTCAAGCAGAGGGGATGACACCTCCAGGTGTTTTTTTGAAAAGATCATTCTGGCTTTTTCCTGGAAAACAGATTGAAGAGAGTGAGAGAGAGTGTGGAGACATCAGTTAGGTGGTCACTAAAGGCAACAGGTGATGGTTGCTGCTCAGACCAGGAGGTTGCTGGAGAAGTGGAAGAGCTCCACAGTTACTTAAGAGGTAGTGGCTCGTGGGAGTTAAAGGTGACTGCCAGTGCCATTAACTGTAAGAGGGGTCCCAACAGGATCCCAAAGGGGACCAGGTTTTGGTGGGTGATGTGAGGAAGACAAGGAATTTGATTTTGGACATGGTGATATTGAGGTGGATTTGAGATGTTGGGTAGGAAGAAGCATAAATAAATCTAGATGTCAAGGTATGTGTAAATTTTAGTCATTGAGTTAGGGTAACCCGAGTCCTCAATGCTGCGTCTGCTCCAGGAAATGAGGGAAGGCATAAGCATGGATGCAGTAATGTAGGAGTGGACTGGCCTATAGTCCAGGGGAGTCCAAAGGAGAATGGAGGCTGATGGGGTGAGTGGGGCCTCCTTTATATTTTTGAGACTCCTTCTATGCTAGAAAACTTACATCAGCAGGCTTATTCTCTCACTCCAAGGAAGACTGGAGTGGTGCTATTCTTCTAAGGTCGCTTGGAGAGAAGTTCCAGTGTGAGCATTTAAGTCAAGACTATACTTTCTCTTCTATGTCATATTTAATACTCTAGCACATAAGATCTTAGGAGACCAGATGTCTAGTACAGGACCAGAAATCAATGGGCTTACACCAAGAATTCACCCTACATACAGAATGCAATTTTTTCTTTTTAGTGGGGTTTACCTCCTGTGGTAGTGTTGTGGACTGAATGTTCGTGTCCCCCCAAAATCTACATGTCAAAACCCTACCCCTCAGTGTGATGATATTAGGTGATGGGGCTTTTGGGAGGTAATTAGGATTAGATGAAGTCATGAGGATTGAGGCCTCATGAAAGGGATTAGTGCCCTTATAAGTGTCACAAGAGAGCGTGTTGCTTCTCTCTGCTCTCCATCATGTGAGGATACAATGAGAAGTCAGCAGTGTGCAACCCAGAAGAGGATCCTCCCCAGAACCTGACCATACTGCCACCCTGACCTTGGACTTCCAGCCTCCAGAGTGGTGAAAAATAAATTTCCACTGTTTATAAACCACCCAGTCTATGCTGTTTTGTTATAGCAGCCTGAACTGACTAAGACGGATAGTCAGAACAAACATTCCTCCCCTCAAGACGTCCACATCCTAATTCCTGAAAACTGTGATTATGTTACGTTACATGGCAAAACGGACTTTGCAGACGTGATTAAGGACTTTGAGACAGAGAGATCTGGGATCATCTAGACGCTTTCAATCTAATCACATGAGTTCTGAAAAGGGAAAAATCTTTGTTGACTGGTCAGAGGGAGATGTGACTATGGAAGCGTGGTCAGAGGGAAGCAACATTGCTGTCTTTGAAGGCACAGGAAGGGAGCTGTGAGCCAAAGAATGTGAGCAGCCTCTAGAAGCTAGAAAAGGCAAGGAAACAAGTTCTCCCCTAGAACATCCAGAAGGAACACTGCCTGCTGACACCTTGCTTTTACCCAATCAGACCAGTGTCAGACTTCTAACCTATAAAACTTTAATATAATAAATGTGTGTTGTTCTAAGCCACCATGTTTGCAATAATTTGTTACAGCAGCAATAGAAGACTCTTACACCTTTCAGGAAGAACTCTACATTTGAAGTTGTATGGTGGGCTTAGTAGGAATCATCTGACTCAGGGTAACCATGGAGTTGAGACCCAAGTTTAGGTGGCTGTGTCCAGTGAAACTCCAGCCCTGCCACACTGCAGCAGCCAATTACCCTCACGAGCGTCAGGGTTCACTCCTTGGAGCTATTGTGCAAATGGCATCTGGTTCCACTGGAATGATACAACACCTGGAGCATGAACACTCAAAGCACATCGCTTGATGAACAAACCATCAACAAAACAGAATAACCTGTCACTAAGCAAGGCTGAAAAGGTTGCACTGAGATATCAGCAAATGATTAAAAGTGGCTGTGGCTGTGGAATAGTAGCAAAGACAAATAGATTGATGATAGATGATATAGCTAGATAGATAGATAGAAAGAATTAGTCAGGGTTCTCCAGAGAAACAAAACCAACAGGAGAGATAGATAGATAGATAGATAGATAGATAGGTAGATAGATCGATCGATCACACACACACACATATATAGATATATATTATAAGGAATTGGCTCACATGATTATGGAGGCTTAGTCCCAAGATTTGCAGTCAGCAAGCTGGAGACCCAGGAGAGCTGATGGTTTAGTTCCAGCCTGAGTCTGAAGGTCTGAGAGCTAGGAGACCTGATGGTGTAAAAGACAGCACAAAGGTAGGAACAGACTTATGCCCCAGCTTGAAGTTGGCAGAGAGAGCAAATTCTCCCTTACTCTTACTTTTTGTGCTATTTAGGCCTTTAAGGGTTGGATGAGGCCCATCCACATTAGGGAGAGCAATCTCTTTATTCAATTGACTTATTCAAATGTAGTCTCATCCAGAAACACCCTCATAGACACATCCAGATGTTTAACCAAATATCTGGGCACCCCATGGCCCAGTCAAGTTGACACATAAAAAATAACTATCACAGAGGCCTGCCTGGTGGTGTAGCAGTTAAGTTCGTGCATTCCTCTTCGGTGACCTGGGGTCCGCCAGTTCAGATCCTGGGCTCGGACCTACTCACTGCTCATCAAGCCATGCTGAGGCGGCGTCCCACACGGAGGAGCTACAACTCTACAACTGTGATACACAACTATGTACTGGGGCTTTGGGGAAAAAAAAGAAAAACAGGAAAATTGGCAACAGATGTTAGCTCAGGGCCAGTCTTCCTCAAAAAAAAATGGGCTTATCCTATAATAAAAAGTAACTATCACAGATAGAGAAATAAACTGATAGATATATCGATAGATCAATAGATAGATAGACAGATAGACAGACAGATAGATAGGTAGATAAAGCAAATCGGAGGCATCCTTACAGCTGAGATCACCTAATCTTCAGACCCAGCTAAGGGCAAAATTCCTGGAGAAAGAAAAAAAAGCAATCAAACCTCATTGCTCTTTGTTTGACTCTAGACAAGAAGGCATTGCTATGGGCACCATGGTTGGAGGGATATTCTAGATTTATCCATTACTGGAAAAAGTGCTAATTGCCAGTAGACAGTCACAAAATGACTCAGTGTTTAGAAGACAGTGCAAACAGCTCTTAGGTTCTGCGTGCATGCATTTTGTTGATGGTGTGTGTTTGCTTTCTTATTGGTTTTCATTGGTTCGGGGAGGTGCATTTCCTGAAGTCACACTCCCCCTTCCCCTTTCTACTTTGCTGGTTCTGTCCAGAGCCCTGGCCTCAACTCCATCAGTATCCTCCCTGATCGGCACTGGAGAGACTGCCCTCCAGAACAGTGCACTGCCCGCCCCACCCCTTCCTGGGAAGGCGCAGCGAATCAATAACAATGGTGGAGCTTACTCCCTGTGTCTCCCTGCAGTTCTCTGTGGTGTAGACTTCTGACTTTTAGGGGTTTTTTTAAAGAGTGGAATAATCAGTTGAAAAAAAAAACCTTACTCTTGCTTACATTGATCATTTTTATAGAAATCTATGTGCCAGGACATTTAAAGACACTCCATTTCACCAGGGGTGAGGCTAGGAAGGAAGAAGCTAATAAAAGAGAAGAGGCTGTAGGGCCATGTATATGAAGATTTCATGTAAATAAATAAGAAAAGAACAACTGAAAATAAGACCCCACTGAAAAAGGAAAGGACAAGAACAAAACAATTCACAAAAGAGGAATTAGAAATGAGTAACAGGCACATGTGGAGTAGGGGAGGATTTTCAATCTCTATAATGAAATTTAAAAAGGAGGCAATTGAAAAAATGAGAGGCAACTTTTCACCCATCTCATTAACAAACATTAAAAATTTAAAAGACAGGAGAGAAGAGAAAAGGATGCTTGAAAGAGTTTAGCTTAACTTACTTTTCTGCATTTCCCTGGGGAGTATTAGTTAGCACAACCCTTTTACAAACACTTTAGTAATATGTATCTTAGGCCTTTAAAACATTTCTACATTTTGACCCATTAATTCTACTTGCAGGACACAAATAAAAAGAAAATAATCCTGAATAACACAAGAAGTTCATGCACAGAGCTCTTCACTGAAATTATACTTACAATAATGATACTCTGAAAATAACTTTCGTGTCCTAAGAATTAGAGTGGCATCTATGAAAAACATTTAAAAAACACATTTTTGTTATTGTTAAATTCTAAATAAAATTTTTTATAATCAAAACTTTGTTAAAATATGCATCTACAGAAAGCACCAGAATTATAAAATTACTTTATAAAACCTTGAATGGAACCTGGAGTGATTATATAATTTTTTGTTTTCCAGATTTCATATAGGCAGTCTGTATTATTGTAATAATCAGGAGGAAACATTATTTAAAACAAAAGTGTGGACTTGA
This sequence comes from Tapirus indicus, assembly GCA_031878705.1. Lineage (NCBI taxonomy): Eukaryota > Metazoa > Chordata > Mammalia > Perissodactyla > Tapiridae > Tapirus > Tapirus indicus. The sequence goes on along the minus strand of CM062927.1, from coordinate 20,394,150 downwards.
TTGTGAAGACCTCTATGATAAATCACCCATGAAGCCCCAAATGAAGTCTTACATGATGGTGCCACCCCAGTCAGACCCATAGAGGTGACCCTAGACCTAGCAATCATTTGCAATATGACAGCACTGAGGAGGTCTCTGAAATTCTTCCTGTGCCACCAGGAAAGAAGCAAATGCATTTTGGAAGAAATTAAATTCATATTGGATGAGAGCAAGTCACAATCATTGCCAAAGCAAATTGTGTCAGAATTGTAGCTTATGAAAGTCCTATACTCCAAAAACCAGATTTCGAGTGATTGGAAAGAGAAGGAATTCTCTGCAATTAGCCTTTCAACTCTCCTCTCAAGGGATGTTAACTCCGTGAGACCATGGGCCTTTGCTGTCTGGTCCACGTTTGTAATACCCAACGTCTGGAGAATAGTCTGTGCTCAAGAAATACATGTGGAATGAGCAAATAAACTCAATTGCTCAAGCCAGAAACCTAGCAGCCTTCCTGAGTTTTCTCTAGCGTCAGCCCCATGTCCAATCCATCCCTTTGGTTCTTAAAAATGTATCTCTAATCTTCCCCTTCTCTTCCCTTCCACCACCCATCCTCACTCCCAGCCACCATCTCTCTTGTCTGGAGAAGTTCAACAGCCACCTGTTACCTTTCCCCTCTCTCTTCTTTCTACACATTCTCCACCAATCAGCAAGACTGGTCATCTTAAAGCCCAAGCAGATCAGGTCATTCTGTTGCTTAACTTCAAAGTTTTCCAACTGCTCCACTCCCTATCATGTTCCTCCATCACCTGTGTTAAGTGGCACTTCCTGTTTCCTCCCAATTCTCAGCTCATGCCACTTACACCCCTATTCATCATGCCACGATCACATTGTTCTCCCAGTTCCCATAAGTTTTGTCAATAACCAAGCTCCCCCCCCACCACCTTAAGGCCTGTTTAAATCTTATCCCTTCTGCCCAGAGCGCACTTTATTCCACTCCGGTTTCAACTTAAATCACCTGCCTTCAAAGATGCTTTTCTCATCCACCTAATTGAAGAGGACTTCCTTGTTACTTTCCATGTAGCTCTCACTTTTTCTTGTCTTGAATAGCACCTATGATAATTTGCAATTATATATATTTATCCTTTCAGTCTGTTTCTCCCACTCAAATGGCACCCCATGAGAATAGGGATGGTTATCAGTCTTGTCTACCATTGTATCCCAATGTTTAAGTGCACAGCTGTGCAGAACAGCAGTTTATGTCTATTTGCTAAATGAATGAATGAGTTCCTAAAGAGAGAAGTGATTGAAAATACAGATTCCTCGAATGAGTGAGTGATGGGGTGGACCAATATACAGTTAGGAAGCAGTTAACAGAAAGATACCAATAATAAAAGCAGCACTGAACTGTAATAGTCCATCCTGACCAGAGTTTCACCAATGCTCCTGGAAGAAGTGAATGGCAGAGCATTGCTACCAGCACTGGGAGTACTAATGAAAGACAATGTACTCCCTATCCCCTTTTTATAAACTTTATGTAATTCATTAGTGTGAATTCTCCTGCTTTTAAAAGTATATATGAAGTGCTTATACTTTTTGTTTTCAGCAATTCTCACCAATTTTTGTTTGTTTGTTGGCATAGTATCCTGAGTTTTAAGAGGACTATTAGACAAACAGGGATCAGAGAGTGAGGCCCGGTACCCAGGGTGAACAAAGCAGTTGAGACTCCCCTTCACAGACTGGATCTGAACAGAGCCTATTTATGTGTCAGGGCAGCAGCATCTCTTAAGAGAACACAGATGGCAGAGGACACAGTTTGAGACTATGCACTGAACATGTTGGGAAAGCAATTATAAAGGGATTTAAGTAGATGGCAGAAACGGAGAGGTTAAGTCTCAATCGCTTCTGTGGCGTATTAAATGGTAAAATGAAAAAGCTTTGGAACATGAAACTAAACTCATCTGGCAAATTGTTTTTGGAAAGAGAGGGGTTGTGCATTTGGACTCCTGTCAGCTGTGTAAACACCCCATTATCTAGCTGGTTATCTCCGCGGTTCTCTAAACCCCATGCAGGCTTGCTGTACTTGCACACAGGCGCAGCACACCCTGGAAAAAACACCCGTTAGAGGTGCCCTTCTGAGTGTCCTCGGCGGTTGCTGTCTCCACATCAGACCACTTTGAGGCTGTTCACTTTAGGGTCATGATGACCTTTTTGGTGGGAAGCCAGCCCTGGGAAGTGCAATTTTCCAAAAGAGGGAAGGGTTGGTTGACATCCTTGACTGAATGGCAGGATGCAAAACTGATGGTCTGCTGGCTGAATAATCATTTTGTTTTCTTTTAAGGTCCCCCAATTATGTTCATTTGGAAACTGTATCTATTAATTGCCCAATTAGACATCTGGTAATCACTCTCAACGGAAATATCCCAAATCATAGTGGCAAGGACTGGGTGCACTATTTTATTGTATCACAGATAAAAATCTAATTTAGGTTTAATAAAAACTAATTCCAGCTAATTTAATACCAATTGATCATTAACGGGGTGCATTTTGTGGTTTATCAAGAATATAAGAAGGGTATATAATTAACTGGAAATGGCGTCCGCAAGGTTATAATTAAATTCTTGGTAACTTTTAACTTTCAGCAAATGTTTTACCACTTAATTAACATTTCAGAAGATGATCTATAATATGACTTATTAAATGCCAGTTGAACAGAGTGCTGAACCAACCCATCAGGGTAGTGATGGAGCCTTCTATTCACACAGTGTCCCTTCCTTCAAACTATGTAAATATCTTGTTATAGAGTAAATAAGATATCCATATACTCTTTTAATAAAAATTAATATGGGTTAATTAATATGGGAGTTATGGGTTAAAGTGGTTGGATTTTTTAAATGTTGTGGTCATAGTATTTTATTCACACTTACTTCAGTTTTATTCAGTGGAGACCCAGAGTCAGACAGAATAACAAGGAGGAATAGTTTCTTTGCTTGATTTGTGTCTGGACTCGAAGCACCACCTCCATTAGACTAACAGGCAAGAGGGTGGGACTGTGAAGAAGAAGGCAGTTACATCCCCAGCTCTTTGTACATAGTCAACAACTAGCCAATCATTACTTGTGACTAAGATGGAGGCGGCGCTATAATGAGGAGCACAAGGATGAGAAGGCGATAGGGATCATATCTGTAATACCTAAGCCATCTCAGTTTATGTTCAAAATTCCCTTTCTTCTAAAGTTGGATGTGATGAACGTGATATTTTATTGATTTACAGTTTGGATGAATACATCAAATGGAAGTGCTCTTGTGAGACTTAAATAAGGTATTGCATACAAAGGGCCTGATGGGTAAACACTCAACAAATGTTGGCCATAACCCATCTCCTTTGTGGCATTTATCACAGTTGCAATTTCACGTTGATTTGGGTGATTATCTGATTGCTATCTTTCTTCCCCAGCAGACTAGAAGCCTCAGGAAGGCAGGACCAAGAGCTGGTTTTGCTGACCACTTATCTCCAGCACATAGTAGAAAAAAGGATCACAAATGTTGGCCTTCAATGGCTATTTGTTTACCCAGTGAATGTATGAATAGAGTCACTATGGTTATTAGTTATTTAAATGCCCAATGTATTTGGCCCTCCATGTTGTGATCTTCAAAAGAAGAAAAGAAAACCAGGACTCAGATTATGGTGTGTCACTTGTGAAGTGAGCTGTTTCATGGTAAAAATTGCTGCCGTTTGTTCTCTGTGGCAAGACAGGTCTCCACAGGACTCAGGCCATGGGTTCTGCCTTTAACCTTCCAACAGACCTCCAGTGATTGTCAAGTGTGATCTTCTTGCTTCTGTGTTGCCCTTGGACTCCCAGTATGGCCATCAGAGCTTATTGAAGTATCATTTCCCCACAAATATCTCAATGTGCTCTCACACCAAGCTTTGTCCTGCTGGGGCTGTCCCATTTGCATATGAAGGTATCAAAATCTTGCTGAGCAAGTCCCTTCTATCCCAAACATCTTTTGAGATCTGAGCTCAGCACCGTTTTAACGTGATGCTTCTCACTCTCCCTGAGGCCTGTTCCAGGAAGGTGAGCTATATTAAACTTGCTGCTGTAATGTTTGGGCTTATTGATTTTTTTTTAACTTGGCACCAAACATCCAAAAGGCAGTCTAAAAAAATCAAAAGGGGAAAGAAACAAGAAGGAGAAAATATGCACCCATCTACAGCATTTAGCACTGGCCACTGTGCAAGGCACTTCCAAACTATGCTCCAAAATATATCAAAACAAGGGCTCTTTCCTTGATGGTCTTTTTAAATGGAGGTGGCAGTTTAAGGCTGGAAGCAACAACAAAGGGCAAGGATGTGAGTCTGTTGTTTTATATCGTCAGTGCTTGGCTGACGTCTAAAAGGTGGAAAACACACTTAGTTGAGACTCCTTGCAAGTAAGGATTCTCTCCTGCCATTAGTTCTGGCAACCTCTAAAATTTGACAGCCAGATTCATTGTGGGAATCTTGAGGTCTGCAGTATTACCACAAATTCAAAGGCACTCTTCACACAGTTGCCTTTTGAGGGTTGTAGGATCAAGTTTGCTCATCGATTAGATTTGGCCTTTTTGAGCAGAGTGCAGGAAGCCTTGGGAGGGGGTATTTAACCCAGTCTACGTTATGAAATAGTTATCTCAAATTTGTCCCTAATAACCATCACTGGAAAGGAGGCTGGGGTCACAGTAAAATCCATCCATCCATCCATTCATCCATCCATCCATCCACCTACCCATCCATCTCTCCCTCTATCCATCCTTCTTTCTGTCTATCAGTCCATCCATCCATCCATCCATTCAACAGTTATGTGTCAGACACTGTGCTAGGCACCATGGATTAATAAGATGATAGAATTATTTCATATCATTAAATGTCTCATCTTTGAAATCTGTCATGCTCTTCTATCCCCCTTCATACTTCTGCTTTTGCTACTACTAACCTTGGAATATCCTTTTCTACTAGGAAAACTTCTTCTCATTGTTGAAATCTCAGTCCAAAGTACCATCACCTGAGAAATGTTTCTCAAATATCTGAGCCTGAATTAATTATTTCTGCCTATTTATTTGCTTGATACTTTATGTATATATATTCACCAGCTCTTGTCACGTTTTAGTCATTTAAAATAATAGCAATAATAACAATGATAATAGATTGTATTTGATAATACTCACTATGACTAGGCACATTGCCAAGAACTTCACATGTATTAAAAATGTAATCCCCACAATAATCCTAGGAAGAAGCTACTATTACTACTTTTATTTTACAAAAGAAACTGGGGCATATAAAGTTCATTTACGGGTTATTATGACTCGACAGCGAGCTCTCCTTGGGAGGTATGAAGGAACACTACGTACCACCAAGTTTAGTTAATGCCTATCACAGAGGCACAAAATAGATACTCAAAAAAATTATTGGATAAATTTGGGGACAAAACTCAAAAATTCTAGGTTGTCTCGCCTTTCTAAATGACTAGACCCAATTCTGAGAACCACAAAATAGCATAATGGTACAGTGATTCCTATTTGACTACTGACATTTGTCATTCAGGTGTGGACTCACTGTGGATTTTGTTGCCGTTCAAGGAATTGTCACTGGGTGCTAAATACATATCAGGCACCCCTATGTGCTTTTTACATAAATGATCTCATTTAAGAACTTACAACACCCTATGAGGTAAGGACACTTGTTATTCCATTTCACAGGTGCAGAAAAACTGAGACTTAGAGATGTTAGGAAACTTGCCCAATGTCACCTAGCTAGCAAGCCTTGAATTTGGTGTTCAGAGCCATGCAGACTTTCTCCAGAGCCCTCAAACCTCAACTGGCATCATGTGTCTCTGCTAACAGGCACAGAAATAAGCTGATAAATGGGGAGGGAGAGAGGCAGATACAGAGAAATGTGGACGAGGACATCATTTCCTGAACGGTATACTTTGGCTGCTCTATCCCTACTTCTCTTTAAGGCTCGTTGTTTTCAATAATATCTACTCAAAGTGCCTTGAAATGTTAAGCACTTGAATAAAATACCCCTCAGAAAAGTCTTAACTCCTGCTCAGTGACAAATTTATGTGTAATCTATAATATGAGAATTTAACTTAATGTTTGTTCAAGCTTTTGGGTTCCAACGATATTCTTAATTGCATAGCTATGGTAGTGTGGCTGCCCGTGATGCCTCTTTCATCTCTATAGGATGTTTTCTGTTTGGGTTTATGAATAGATCCATATGTACCACTGGCCTTGGCATTCACAGTCGCCCTACTAAAGCAATTATTTCCTGTCCTGGAATATCCTACCAGTTCAGCAAAGCTGTGAGTACAGATGGTATGGAATCATTCTGCAATCACTTGCAATTGTTTATCTGTTTCTACCACAACCTTGAAATTCCTTTTTCAAAGATCACAAATGACCCTTTGCTCATCAAAACTAATGGCCTCTTCTCGGCCCTCATTTTTCTGGGACCTGCTGAACCATTTGATATCACTCTGTCCGTGAAGCTCTTTACTGCCTGAGCTTCTATGTCTTTGGATATCGGGTACCTTTTAATTTCACCATTTATTTACAATTTCACTAGATAGCTGGCAGAGATCACCACATTATCTAGCCTTCAGGGTCAACTTTTCTATTGATGTCTCAAATAAAAATGGATCAAACCCTCTTCCTGTGATATAATGGGAAAACAACGAGTTTTACCATTATCCTATAGAGTTTGACCACCCATTTGAGAGCCTCTATTTTAAGATTATCAGCTGCAGAGCCAATGTCCAAAACTCATTTTGAAATAGCTCTACAGAGAAACAGAGTATAAACCAAATTTTTCAAATAGATGTGGGACAGCTTCATTTCTAATCATCAGACACTTGTACCTGTGATTTATCTGGCTTCTACCTGTTGAGTATGATAAACTGCATTTCAACACACACAGACTTTGGATACTGAGAAATATGACAGACAGTACGTGAGAAATGCAGAGAAAATGTGGGTCCTCTTTAACTTATAAAAAGTCGACATTCTTTCAGATCTTGTCTGCTGAACAATAGAGAGGAGAGGATATTTACAACCGCAAGAAAACACCTATAATTGATATACAATTGTGAAAGAATAAAGAAAGAAAGATTGTGTTTTAGAGAGGTCCATTCACTCTTTGGGTTTTCAGGGAACAAAAATATTGTCTGAGGCAGAGCACACACAAGCACACACACATTCGTGTTCACAGTGCTTCACCGCAACAAAACCACCTGCTGTGATTTGGGTTGAATTGATATGAAAACACTATTGGAAATATCTGCACTTACCCTCAGGCTGTTCACAAACATTTCCTCAGTTGAGACAGCTATCAAAGTCTCCCTTAGGAGTTTAGGGGGGGAGGGCAGAATGGTGAGTCAAGCTTAACCTGGGCATCTGCTACACAGTTATATGTGCTATTACAAGGTGGTGTTCAAGGGTCCAGAATTGGGTTAACTTTTTTAAACCAGGAATGGCTGGAAAGGTCTAATAATTGGTGTTCTCCTTGTCAAAAGGAACACCAAGTATCAGACCAGAGAATTCAGGTGTAGACTTTGGTTCCAAGGAGGACCAGTGAGTAATGTGGAAAGGAAATGAAGCAAGGACTCAGGGGTCACTGGGCTGTAGAAGGGAGTCAGGGCTAAGAGACTTGGGGGCAGGGAATAAATAAAATGCATGTGTTCTGGATGTGCACTTGGATGTGTCCTTGAGGACCCAAAGTTCCATTGTACTGGCTGCTGAATGAGTGGGATATGGGTGGGCTGGGGTGGTTTCAAAGCACAATGTTGGCATCGATAGAAACCAGTAGGGGAATACCATATGCATATTTCTCAAAAAATATTGACTGAAAGACTGAAATGTCATTGAAAGGTTGTTTGGACCATTTCTCTGGATAAATGTTACACTGATATGCTTTACTCTTTTTATACTTTTATAAGAGGAGACATTATTGTTGTCTTTTCTATAACAACTTGATAAACTAAAAACTACTTCTCCTACCCCAGTTTTCTTTGTGGATTTTTTTTTCTTTTTTTGTGTGTGTGAGGAAGACCATCCCTGAGCTAACATCCATTGCTAATCTTCCTCTTTTTGCTGAGGAAGACTGGCCCTGGGCTAACATCCGTGCCCATCTTCCTCTACTTTTATATGGGACGCCGCCACGGCGTGGCTGAGGAGCGGTGTGTCGGTGGGTGCCTGGGATCCGAACCGGTGAACCCGGGGCTGCCAAAGCGCAAACTAAACTGCTGCGCCACCGGGCCAGCCCCCTCTTTGTGGATTTTTTAATGCTATTTACATTGACACAATGGCATATTTTTCCCGTCAAATGAGCCAGTAGGTATGGCAACATTTAATTTCTTGAAGAAATGTCTGTCAACATCATGGGGAAAAAAAGTAGTGCTGCTACATTGTACCAGTGTGAACCATCACCACCTCCAACAACAACAGTGACAAAATATTATAATAGTGGTAATAATAGTAGTGACAACAATAGCAACAGAACCAAGGACAGTTGAAGTAGAGAAGGCAGGGACTCAGCAGTCAGCTCTCCCAAGACTCAAATTCCTGAGATCTCTTTTTGACTCAATAGTCTTGAGTAAGAATCCCTTCAACTGGCAACTTCTTGCCTAGAAAAAGAAGCTTTTACCATAGGGTTATACACAACTCACAGGGTTGGGGGGGAGTTGAATATGTTATTAAATGAAAAAGAAAGAAAAGAAAAATGCCCTGCATATTTTCTAGCATACAGCAGGCTCCTAATACATGATAGTCCCCTCATCTATTTTCATGGCCCCAAAGCCAGTTGAGTAACTTTTGAAGAATTTTAAAGAGAGAAAGATGGGAAGATGGCACTACAAACAGATGTGCCAGGCTTGTCCAAGTTCTTTTCTCCCACACAAAACAGCATTATCCCTGGGACCATTTGAACTCTTATTCTCCATCAACAATAGGGATGGTCTTGTTAACTCTGTGGAATCTCACTTGAGAAGGTCTCACTGACCTCACATAGATTCCTCCCTTAGCCATCAAATGAGATACTTGAATAAGTCAAAGCTGAGAGCAAAAGACAATGTTTATCCAGAAAGATAATGGTCAAACAATTTTCGAAAGAGAGAGTGGGAGTGACTCACCGTAACATACATGAATTCAGTTCCTATGTGAGAGGCAGTGTGCTAAGAATTTTATGTATAAAATCTTGTTTAATCCTTAAAACAAGCACTGGAGGTAGGGACCTTCTGACGTCCACTTTACAGGAGAGGAAACAGAGATTTTAGTGGCCATTAAGTGGCCAATTCGTCCCAAGTCTCACAGTACCAAGTAGGTACCTAAAATTCAAATCCAAACATGCTTTCTCCAGCCCACATGCTGAACCTTAAATTTATTCTACCCGAAAGAAAGGAAAAACATACTATAAACAGAGATAAGGAGAAAGGCAGGAAGAGAGACAGAGACAGAGAGAGAAACAAGGGAAAAAAATTTTTTAATATAAACTTAACCTTTATAAAGTTTACTAATTCTTTTGTGTGTGTGTCTGTGTGTATGCATATATACATAAATATACGTGCATGTACATATTTCATGACATAGTTTTTCCACTTTTATTAAGAAATACTTGACATACATCACTGATTAAGTTTAAGGTATACAGCACGATGGTTTGATTTGCATATGTTGTGAAATGATTGCCACAATAGGTAACATCCATCATCTCATACAGATGCAATAAAAAGAAAAGAAAAAATATTCTCCCTGTAATGAGAACTCTTAGGATCTACTCTCTTAACAACTTTCCTATATGTCATTACAGCAGTGTTAGCTACAGTCAACATGTGTTCATTACATCCCTAGTACTTATTTATCTTGTAACTAGAAGTTTGTACCTTTTGACCACCTTCCTCCAATTCTTCTTCCCTCCACCCCCTGCCTCTGGTAACTTACAAATCTGATCTCTTTTTCTATGAATTTGGTGGGTTTTTTGTTTTGTTTTAGATTCCACACATAAGTGAGATCATACAGTATTTGTCTTTCTCTGTCTGACTTATTTCACTTAGCATGATGCCTTCAGAGTCCATCCATGTTGTCACAAATGGCAGGATTTCCTTCTTTTTTATGGCTGAAGAGTATCCCATACCATGTATACTGTATCCATCCATCCACTGATGGACACTTAGGTTGTTTCCATGTCTTGGCTATTGTAAATAATGCTGCAATGAACAGGGGTGCAGATATCTTTTCGAGTTAAGGGTTTTGTTTCCTTTGGACATATTCCCAAAAACGGAATTGCTGGATTATATGGTAATTCAATTTTTAACTTTTTGAAGATTCTCCATACTGTTTTCCATAGTGGCTGTATAAATTTACATTCTTACCAGCAGTGTACAAAAGTTCTCTTTTCTCCACATCCAGGCCAGCATTGGTTACCTCTTGTTTTTTTGATGGTGGCCATTTTAATAGGCATCAGGTGATATCTCATTGTGGTTTTGATTTGCATTTCCCTGATGATTAGTGATGTATATCTTCTTTGGAAAAATGTCTATTTAGGTTCTTTACCCATTTGGATTATTTGTTTTTTTGCTATTGAGTTGTATGAGTTCTTTATATATTTTGGATATTCCTTTATCAGATATGTGGTTTGCAAATATTTTTCCCCACTGCATAGGTTGTCTTTTCACTTGATGGTTTCTCTTGCTCTGCAGAAACTTTTTAGTTTGATGTAGTCCCACTTGTTTCCTTTTTTCATTTTGTTGCTTGTGCTTTAGGTGTGATTTCCAAGAAATCATTACCAAGATCCACATCGAGGAGATTTTTTCCTATGTTTTCTTCTAGGAGTTTCATGGTCTTCAGGTTTCAGGTCTTACATTTAAGTTTTTAATTCATTTTGAGTTAATTTTTGTGAGTCGTATAAGATAGGAGTTAGGTTTCATTCTTTTACATGGAGAGCACAATTTGTTTACATGTTTTCTAGAACTTTATTCTCAAAAGAATAGTCTTAATTCTGAAGCCTATTATTCATGCTGGCTTAGCTGGACCTCATTTTTCTCTTCACAGTCCCAGTGGTAAAATGTTTTCAGCTTGCATCTATGAACAGATCTACAGACACTGCCGACATTGGTGGATGAAGCCCAGGCTACTAGTGAAATTATTTTCATACTGGAATTACCCCAGGAATTCAACAAAACATGGAATAGTGATAGTTTCTCACTGTACAACCTTCTCAATCTGATATGTGCTCCCTCTGTAATCTTTAAATTCTTTACCTTAAGGATCACAAGTCACTCTGTCTCTCCCAAGTGTAATGGTTTTTTCTCAGCTTTCAGTTATTTTATGAATTGTTTTTTTAGCCACTTGATCCCACTAACCTCTTTGTAATTGGTCTTCTAAACTTTGTAATCTGTTGACTTTGTTTCATGTTTTTAGCAATAAAATTATTTTAACATCCAAATGACTGCATTCCCAGCTTAAACAGTCACCTTTCCTTTGATACCACCCCCACCTCCCCCAACATGTCAAAAGCCAAAGTCTGTGTGCTTTTGTTGAAGCTTTCTCTAGCTTATATCCAGGGTCAGGCATGAACTCACGTCTCCAAGATCAACTCAGTTGAATTCCTTGGCCACAGTGATTGGTTCAAGAAAGGACATGTAACCGTATTCACTCCCAGGAATTTTTCACATTTTGGGGGATGCGGTGTCCTCTCTACTTCAAACTGAAACCTGGCTGCCATTTGCTACCATGTATCGTGTGAGAATTAATCCAACATGGAGGAGAGCAGAACTGAGAGATGAAGGGTGACTGACTCCCAGTGATAATGAGCTCCTGAGAATATTGCCTTTGCATCACTTCACGAGGGATGGCTTCATGGGCATGGGGTCAGTGCAATCACACATGATCTCACAGTTGGAGTTTAATGCTATGAAGTCACTGTCCTGAATTATTAATAATTTTATCTTCAAAGTGTAAGTGAAGTCTAATGGGACAATACAATATGCACCAGGAACATAGAGCTCATGAATGGCTCTGCCTCCTGGCACCTCCCTGCCTCCCTGGGACAAGTTCTGGACTTCTTGCTCCCTGTTCCATATGCCTTAAGAACCATCCAGCCTCCTGTTCCCTGCAGCCTCTAGCTGTTCTGCAATAGCTGCTGTCCTCTGCTTGGTTCTGTGACTGGGTAGCATGGATTCAGGATGGAGGGGGGGCTGTAATCCACCATCTCTCCTAGCACCCAGCAGGGACCTGGATGCAGTCAAGGAGAGAATTGAGTTGACATGTAAAGCATCTTAGAGTGGAGCTAGGTGGTAGCCATCCTGCTCAAGCTGGGAGCACCAAGGGATGTTCAGTAATTGGTCAACTCAGCAAGACCTGAGTGTTTCCTGGAGTGGAGGTTGCAGTACATTGGTAGTGTGTGGAGGGGTGGAGGATGTCACCCTTTCGACATGGATTGGGTCAGTGGGTCCATGAGAAAGAGAGATTAACTTCCCTTACTCCAACAGGGCCCCACATTTTTATTTTTCACAAAGTCCTGAATATTATGTAGATGGTCCTGCATGTCATCCATGGAATTTTCAACTATGTGAGATACCAAATTCTTCTTTTTGTTTAAGTTTCTTAGAATTAGATTTTCCATCAGAGACACACATGTGTTTTCTTCTCAATCCTGGGTCAGCTGACACATTTCAGTCTCTGGTCTTGCTTTTGCCACACCACTCTTAGAACAGCTGTTCCTGTCCTCACAGATCACCTGTTGCCCACTTCTGACTGCTCTTTCATGCTGCAGCTCTACCCATTCCTCTGAGCCCAAGGAATGGATGTTAGACTTTCTCTTAATCCCCTAACGCACAGCTGAAACCAGCTGGGACTTAAAGCAGACAATATAGTAAAGGCATGTAAAACTCAAAGCTAGATTGTGGACTCTGGACTCTTCAGGGCCCATGCTTCTACAGAGGAATAATTCCTCCCATCTTTCCACTCAGCCCCTGGCCTGCTGCCATGTTGCAGGGTCCAGATTAGACCCTCTGGTGGATGAAAGTATTTCAGTTGTCCCTCAACCCCCTCAGAATCTATAATCACATTTTCCTGAAGTCTTTCTTAGAAAGAGAAATCTTCCTGCTAGGCCTGCTTCTCAACAGCAACAACGAAGAAAGTTTTACATAATGGCACTAGTTTTTAAATTCACATCTGACTCCATTCATAGGCATCAAAATTTTAGATACACCAGTAGCAGTTCAGTCATAGGGCACCTAGTTATATGACATACCTTTTATTTCATATATGTAATAACATTAAAGATGCAAACATTTCTGTTTCCAACAGTTCAACTGAATGGGAAATTATAGATCAATCTTACTCAATAACATAGATGTAAAAGTCCTACATAACATGTTAACAAGGAATTCAAGATTGTTATGACCAAATGGACTTCCTGAAGAATGAAACAACGATCAAATATTAGAAAATCTAATGTAATTCACCATATTAAATGATTCAAGGAGAAAATTTACATAATCCTCTCAACAGATACAGAAAAAAATAAACAAAATTTAGCACCTATTCATGATTAAAAAAAAAAAAAACTTTTAGGAAACTAGCCATGGAAATGCACTCCCTTCACCTAACAACAGCTACCTGTAAATGATGAAGATTTAGAAATTTTTCCATTAAACTCAGGATGAAGGTATGAATTTCCTTTATTACATCTTCTATTCACCTCCTTTCTGCAGATCTTAGCCAGCAAATTAGGAAGAAAAGATGGAAGGAAGGAAGGTAGGAAGGAAGAAAACTGAAAGGAAAGAATCAAAAGTGTTCACAAATGAGATTGCCTTTGTTGAAGATATAAGGATATGAATATCTACTGATAATTTATTAGAACTAATAAAACTGTTTATCAATATTGTTTGGTAATAGATCAATGTTAAAATGCACAAAACAGTTTTTTAAAACACAATGATATCCTGTAACTAGTGGAAACAAATTAGGAAATGTAGTTTTTACAAATTCACGATAGCTGGGGCTGGCCCAGTGGCATAGTGGTTAAGTTTGCATGCTCTACTTTGGCAGCCCGGGGTTCATGGGTTTGGATCCCTGGTGCAGACCTACATGCAGTTCGTCCGGCCATGCTGTGGCAGCATCCCACATACAAAATAGAGGAAGATTGGCACAGATGTTAGCTCAGGGACAATCTTGCTCACAAAAAAAAAAAAAAAAAAATTCACAATAGCAACAAAAATATAAAATATTATGAGAAATTTATAAAATCTTATAGAAGGACATAAAACAAGACCTAAATAAAAGGTGAAATATACCATGTTAATGAATGGGAAGATTTACTGTTTTAAATATACCAATTTTCCTTAAATTAATCTGATGTCAGTCTTCACTTATACTAAAATATGTCATTTACTCCATCAAATATTATCAAAGTCCCAAACGATTTCTTTTAAGAATAGGGTAAGCTTATTCTAAAATTAATATAGATAAGTAAAGGAGAGAGAAACAAAAAGGTGAAGATCATCCTAACAATTAACAAAATCTAATATAACTCTGTAATAGTGATTTCAGAGTGCTGTTGGTGCAGAGATAGACAAATAGGTCAATCTTTCTAGGCACCAATATTGTACTGCTGTAATGAGAGAGTCCCAAAACATGGCCACATATAAATGGATACTTGCTATATTTCATAGTTGGCTTTATAATAAGTGGGTAATGGATAGACATTTTAATAAATGGTATTGATTTGAGGAGGCAGGGAGATTATCATCCATATACAGAATCAAATACTCAAACACATTTAGATACTTGCTTCACATTGGACACACAAAAGTAACTTCCACACATTTTGTAGAAGTGCACCTCTGCAAAGTGTCAGACAGTTAGATACCACTAATCTTCATGTAAAAACACAAGAAACTACCCTAAATATAGCTATAGGGACACATATATGAAGTTAAAATGTAAAAACATTCATGGAAAGATTTCTCATCAAGTTTAGGACTGTGGAAGTAGGATGAAATGAGAGTGAATGGATCTTTAGCTATATCTCTAATATTTTATCTCTTTTCAAAAAATAAGAAACATGGCAGAATATTAACAGTTTAATATGTGGTCAATAGGCATCGTAGTATTTGATTATAATTTTTTGTACTTTTCTCTAGGTTGAAATATCCTATAATTTAGGAAGAAAAAGAAGAAATTATAATAGATAGATCAGTTACCATGTATTCAGTCAATGAAATTCACCACTTTAACAGAATAAAGGAGGAAAAAAATATAAACATTTCATAAAAGCAGAAAAAGCTTCTGTTCAAGTTAATACCCATTCATGATGAGGGGGGAAAAAAAACTTCAGAAAATTAGGAACAGAGGTAAATTCCCTAATCTGATAAAGGGCATTCAACAGACTACAGCTAACATAATACTTAGTAAACACTGAATGCTTTATCCTCTACACTTAGAAACAAGACAAATGTGTACACTCTTACTTCTGATAGTTAGCATTGTAGTAGAGGCTCTAGTCAGTGAAAATAAGGTAAGAAAAAGAAATAAAAGACATACCATTACAAAAGTAAGAGTTACCATTCTTTTTATTCACAGATGACATGATTAGGTATACAGAAAAACCAAAGGACTCAACAAATAAACTACTAGAGCTAAAGAAGTGAAATTAGTAAGGTTGCTGCATACAAGGTCAAAACATAAAAACAAATTGTGTTTCTATACACTAGGAACAAAAAATTGGAAAATTTAAAACTTCAAATTTATTGAGCGACATTAAAGGAGTCATAAGTAAATGGAGAGATATACCATATTCAAGAATAGAACAATTTGATATTAAAGATATAATTTTTCCCCAAATTGCTCTGTATCCAAGTCAATTTCACTCAAAATCCAGTATATTATTTTGTAGAAAATAATAATATATTTCTAAAATTTTACATGGAAATGCAAAGGACCTGGAATAGCCAATGCAATGTTTAAAAAGAATAAAATTAGAATTACTCTTTGGATGTTAAAATGTACCATAAAGCTACCATAATTAAGATAGACAAGGTGCTCTGTTAGTGTAAGGATAGACAAAGAGAGTCATCAAACCGGGGGAAACTTCAGAAATAGACCTACACATATGTGGTCACTTGATATTTGACAGAAAATAACAATGCGATTCAATATAGAAAAGTCTTTTCAGTAAATGGTGCTGGAGTAACTGGATATTCGCATAGCAAAAAACTAATCTTAACCCCTACTTAGCGCCATATGCAAAAATTATTTTGACATAGATAATAGGCCTAAATGAAAGAAGAAAAGGAAAGAGAGAAATTGAGAGAGAAAGTCACTAAGGCTATGAAAAGCTACTCAACATCATTAGTCATCAGGAAATGTAAAAATAAATCAAATTAAAATGCAAAACTAAAACCACCATGGAGTAATACATTGTACCCCACAGCATGGCTAAAATTAAAAAGTCTAGTAACACCAGGTGTTGGCTAGGATGTGAAGCAACTAGACCTCTCCTTCGTTGCAAGTGGGTGTGTAAAATAGCAATACCACTTGGGGAACTGATAGTTTCTGACAAAATGAACACACAACTAATCTATGAGCCAGTCCTTCCACTTCTAGGTATTTATACAAGAGAAACAGCACATATGCCCTTAAACAGACTTATATATGCATGCTCTGTAGCATTTTTATTCATATTAGCCAAAACTTGTAAACAACTAAGTGTCCATCAGCAGGAGGATAGATAAACAAATTGTGATATAGTCATAGAGTGGGAATACTGGAATAATATTTAGCCATGACAAAGAACAAGCTAGCGATATACTCAACAAGATGGATGAATCTTTAAAATGTTATGTTAAGCGAAATAAACCAGACATAAACCAGTAAACACTGTATGATTCCATTTATGCCCAAAGTAGGGAAGGGCAGTTTGGTAGGGCAGGAATGAGGCAGCCTGTCAGGACAGGCAAGGTTGTGTTCTGGTAATTAGTAACCTCATAATCTCAATGGTTTAAAGCAAGAGTTTATTTCTTGCTCATTCTGCATGTCCATTGTGAGTTAACAGGAGGGTTTTGTCTATAGTCAGGCTGGAGGAACAGCTACTATCCAGCAGGAGAGTTAAGAGGGCTTTGTACTGGTAGTTAAATGCTCAAGTCTAGAAGTGTCAGAAGATACTTGCTTTCAAAACTTATCGGTAGGAACTTGCCCATGACCCACTCAATACAAGGGGGAGAAGGGAAGCATAGTCCTTCCATGTGCATAGAAGGCAAAGAATCAGAAATGTATGGCCAACAGCGTGAATGACTACCACAGCAAGATGGTCAGAGGCTGGAAAAGAGAAGTCAGCAATACAGGGAAAGGCATAAGAACTCCTAGGAGGATGCAGCCAGTGAAAAAATCTCTTGTAGTGGTGTCCAAGGGACTTAGTAACAAGGGTCTCTAATACTCAATTACAACCTGTTGGCTTTGGTTGGTTTTATTTACTCCTCTTCTCATCAAAATCTTCTACAGAGACACATATGTATTTTTTTCTTTAATTTAGGTTTTGTTTTGCAAAAATCAAGGTAAGTGATGACACAGTGTGTAACAAGGAATAGGGACAATGTCAGTGCCCTGAGTCAAAGTTGGCGATGAGAACATAGCTCTCAAGGAATCTGTGAAAATCGCGAGGAGGCTGTTGCACTGTCCTAGAGTCATGGATTGGGGTCAGAATCCAATTTATCTAACTCTTAAGGAGCAGAGTTGCCCCAGCTAATTATCTTTGTCAGGAAGAAAGGGAGTAACAGAGTTTGTGAAATGGTGTCAGAGAGTGCTTAGCATCACGGCAATGCTCAAAAAATATTGGTTTAAATGTAAGAAAAGAGCTCTAGGCCTGAGAGAATTATATAAGTTCTCATAAAAAATGGTACTGTTGGGCCAGCCTGGTTGCGTAGTGTTTAAGTTCACGTGCTCTGTTTCAGCGGCCCGGAGTTTTCAGGATCAGATCCCAGGCACAGACCTACACACAGCTCATCAAGCCATGCTGTGGTGGTGTCCCACATACAAATAGAGGAAGAGTGGCACAGATGTTAACTCAGGGCCAGTCTTCCTCACCAAAGAACAAAAAAAGAAATGATCCTGTTAAAGGGTTACAATATGACCAAAGTATGACAGGACAGCTTCAATACAGCCCTGGCATCTGTGTCTGGATCTCGAGGTATCCAGCCACTGTTAATTTCAGAAGAACAGAGTCTTCTATTGTACCCGTTGGAACTCTGCCTAGGCTAGTATATTTCCTGCCTATTTGCAAGGGTGACCAAAAACCTAGAGGAAAATTACTTCATTGCCTGCCTAGAAGAGTTAGAGCCACATTTTTCACAGTCAAGTGTGAAAACTGGAACTCAGGGCTGTCAGCCAGGCAGGGGCCCAGGTGGGGTCAACAGTTAAAAAATGTTCCATCCATCCTGGAAGTGTTTTCTAACTTCCCCCCTACCCTAGTGAAAACTTCCATGGGACTTTCTAAATTGGCATTTTTACTTGTTTGTCATTTCTTTATTGATTCACTTTTTATGTCTTTTCTTTCTACTGAAAAACAAAGGTTTTAATAAAGAGAGGATGGACGATGGCATGCCTTTCTTCCTTTATCCTCAGCTTTTCTTAACAAAGTCCTGTTGATTCTGGCTCAGCAGGCGCCCTTCTGCCTGCACTCACTGGCCTGCCTTGGTTCTAGCCCTGTCTTCTTCGTTCTGGGCATGCGAAGCAGTCTTCCTCTGGGTCTCTGCCCACATTCTCGTCCATTTCCAGGCTGTTCTCTACATTGCCCAGAATCAAAGCTCTACAGTCCACTTGACCTTTGCTTGACATGCTTCGTTTAAAACTCTTCAGCAGTCCCCACTATCTGAAGCAGAGGTTACAAGCAGAGAGCCTGATGGGACTCCCCTCACATTTTTGCATATCTTTTTTGCAGTTTATGCTTGACCCTCTCCTGGCTGCCATGTGCTTTTGCCCCTATAGCTGGCAACTGGAGGCTCTTCACCTATCAGCACAGGGCGTGCAAAGTGCCTAGAGGTTTCCATTGCGTGGGACGGCCCTAAACCGGTGGCTAATGGGTGTGGGAGTATGAAAGCTGAGAGCAAGCTCCCTTGCCTCGATTTGGAGTCAGGACAACTCAACTCTGAGGGGTCCCTCCCAGCGCAAAGGTGCCCTGGAGGAGCAGCCTGAGGCTCCCTCCGTGAGCATCGCCCTGTGGCCACAGCCCTGCTTCGTTCCTTCCCTGCCTGTCCTGCTCCCTCCATTCCCACCCTGGCTTCTCCTGGGAGCACCTTCCTAATAAGCCGCTTGCATCTGCATCCTCATCTAAGGTCCCTACTTCTAGGGACCTGACCTAAGACACTCCACTCCCCATGGGCCAAATTTAGATTTAAAACATTGTTTGTCATATTTAAGTTTCAAACTGAGTATTTTTAACATTTACTAGCCCGATTTGGTTCTTACCACTTCCTTCTGTTTTATTTTAGTCCTGTTTTGTTTACTGACCTTCTTTGCCCTGCCCCTGAAGTCATTTGAGTTTTCAACCCCTGACCTATGGGGTTATGACCAAGGTAGGGTGATTTAGAGCTCTTGACAATCTCACCCCATTAAACATGTCCAGCTTCATCTCCCACCTCTCTTTCTCAGACACCCTCATTTCCTGCCACCCCCTAATGTCTTTGCATCCCCCATCCATGCGGGCATTTGCTCAGTTTTGTTCCTTTACACATGATTCTTGGTCTGAATGAAAGATTCTCCACCACTTTAGGTCCATCTAGCAAACTGCTATTCATCAAGGCCCTCACCAAATGTCCCCTCCTCTGGGAAAGCGATCTCTCCAGCCCTCTCTGGGCTCCCCCAACCACTTGTACACATGTCTGTGACTTGACTTACCATACCAGAGTGGAATCTGAAGGACATCTGGAATTAGCTTATCAAAAGGAGAGAGAGGGTGAGTGTGTTTTGGGCAGAGGAACAGAGACCTATTGGTGGATTGGGAGGGGGTGGATGGAGGGGAGCATCACTCATTAGAAGAACTGAATAAAGACCAGTGCTGGAGGAAGTTAGAAAGGGAGACGAGAAGGGTGGGAGGTAAGAGGGACAGGTGACCAGGAGATGCAGCAGTCTCTAGTCTGGGATTCACAGATGAGTGTCAAAGAATGGGAAAACACCCCAGATTCTATATGAGTGATATATTTCCATTTGATTCTGGGGAGAGAGTTCATCGTTTTCATCTCATAGATATCTTCACTAAGAGTAAGAGACAGAAAGGGAGGGAGGAGAGAGAAGGAAGGGAAAAAAGAGACAGAGAGAGAAGAGGGAATAAGAATTCGTGAACATTCGCTACATGTCAGACCTATGCTTGGGTTCCTACTCCTCCCATCACGAGGTCTACAGCTATCGTTGCTCCCATGTTACAGGTAACAGAACCAAGGTTCGGAAGGGTGAAAGCTCTCCAAGGACACACAGCCTGCCTATGTCAGAGCCAAGATGCCAACTCAGTTTTAGGAGAGGGAGGATCGTGCTCTTTATTCTCCTGGCTCCTGCACAAGAGAGATCAAGCGGAGACATCTCCAGAAGGCTTTTGTATGACTTTCTAAGGCCAGAACGGGGCAAGCTGCAGGCAGAGGATGGCTGGTGTTGTTCCATTATATGCTACTCTGCCCAGTTAGTTCATAAAACTGAGGTTGCTTGGGAACCACGGTCACTGGGGCCAGAGTTCGCCTTGACAACTTCGTTTGGAAAAAAGCCCATAATAATTGAAAGCCTGAGAAAAAAGAGAGAGAGATAGAAAATGAAAAAGCCATCAGCTCTCTCATAACCCTGTGGCCTCCTTTGATTTAACAAGTGTTCTTTATAATTATCCACACTTTAAAGCCGTGGTTCTCAAAGTGTGGTCTCGGAATCAGCAGCATCAACATCACCTCAGAACTTGTTAAAAATACAAATTCTCAGGCTCCACTCCAATCTACCCAATCATAAACTGTGAGAGTGGGGCCCAGCAATCTGTTTTAACAAGCCCTCCAGGTGATCAGATGCACGTCTAAATCCGAGAACCACTGATTTAGTGTGCAAAGCCCTCTCAGATTCATTATCTCAGTGTTTCTTCCTGGAAACCTTGAATACATCTTGCTTGTTCCCGCTGTACATTTTAAGGACACTGAGGATAAAAAGAGACGCAACTTCCTGAATGTAAATCCAGGTCAGTTGTCCTTGTAGGACAGCCCGCTTTCTTTGAGTATGGTGTATCTCCCACCATGTCGTCATGGTGGCCCTATGAGACCCGCAACCCGCCAGGAGATTCAAAAAACAGCTTTGCCACCTCCACTCTGAGCATGCACATGCTTCATAACAAGCCAATGGACAAATATTCGATGAGGATGCCTTGCATGACCCTCATTGATGTGGGAAGATATATTCAGACCAATCCACTTGACTTCAGCTAGGAAAATAATTTGGATGTCCAAGTAGACTTTTGGTCCATTAAAGATATATGTTTCCCCCATAAAAAAAAAAAAATCTGCAGACAGATGAAATAGCCAAGTGTTTTTAAACAGTAAAATGCTATTTAAAAAATTTAAAGAATCACCACCTTTTTAATGAGCATCTACTATGCAATATTACTTTCCCCATGTCATTTCCTTCAATACTCATACCAAAGGTGTAGAGTTGGTCTCCTCCTCATTTTATTAAAGGAGAAAAATTAAGTTTCTAATATAACCATGATCACGGTTATTCTCCTGCTTCAAACTCTTCAGTTAATTTCCATTGATCAACAGCAGTGGTTCTCAACTGTGGTTGCACGTTACAATACCTGGGAAATTTTCAATTAGAATCCCTGGGAAAGAGACCTGGTATTTTTTAAAAAGTTCTCTAGATGGTTCCAGCGTGCAACCAAGTTTGAGAATTACTGACCTAGAAACTTCAGTCTCCTAGTGTGGTCTACAAATGCCTAGATGCTCTGGCTCCTGCCTACCTGTTCAAAGTGCATCCTATTTCTTCTCCCCAGAGCTCAGCATCCTGGCCTCATTCTGTACCTCAGATATATTTCAATAGCTTCCCGACTTCCTAGGCCTTTTTATCTGCTGTTCCTCCTGTCAGGATGCTTGTTTTAGCAGCTCTTCAGGCAGTTACTCAGCATCTTTCAGGTCTCAGCCCGAATGCCTTCTCTTCTAAGAACACTACTTGGGCCACTTCATCTAAAGCCATGCCTAAGTGTCGTTATTAATTACCATCTGGTGTATCTCTTTAGAAGCATATTTTACAGCCTCAATTATATATTTGTTGACTTGCGTGTTTTTGGTCTTACCCCCACTTTAATGGAGGATCCACAAAGTAGAGACTATGCTATTCTTCTTCACTACCATATCCTCAATATCTGGAAGGGTGTCTGGTTCAATAGATATTGCTTGAATAAATGAATGAAGGGGAATTAATGAACTTAGAGGGTTTAAGTGATTAATGCTTAGCCCCATAATTGTATTCAATACTTGAACTCCAATGTTCTGGGTCCAGGTTCATTGATTTTTCCAATACAATCTCACTGACCATTTCTGCTTTCACTCTATTCACATACATTTAAACCAGCAAGGTTAGAAAAGACGTACTGTTCCTGGGACTTGGTGACTTGGAGTTCACCTTCTGTGATGTGGCAAGGAGTAGGCAAGTAGGCACAGTATAGAACCAGCTGTGTAAATAGCATCACCTGCTGTCCAATTTAAATGATGTCAGTAAATTATGCCTCCAGACCCTAAACCATTTATTTCACCATGCTGGAGAAAGAAAAAAGGAGTGTTCGGAGAAGTAATTTCTCTGCCCAGGTATTTCATTAAAAACCGAATGGAAGGGGCCCCTGTGGGAGAACATGGGGCCTGATATGATTGTGGGAGACACTTTCTTAAAAAATGGAATAATCAAATGGTGGTTCACTTAGCCCAGTCCGTTCTCACCATTAGCAATAATGGAGGGCCATGAGCTAGGATGGACTCCAGCCCATAATGTGCCCTGGAGGAGACACAGAGAGCCAGGCCAGCCCTCTGCCAGCAGAAGCAATAACACCAATGTTAATAATGTCACCTCTGTCAACTCTCAAGGGGATAGCTATTGTGCGTGGGGGGATGGGTGATAATATTTTTCTCCCTCTCCATTGTTTCTGACAATGGAAATACACCTGCGGATAATATTTTGTTGGCTTAACATGCACAATAGAGTCAGCTTTTGCTCCTTTGCTACTACAATAAAACAACCTCATCCAATATCGTTATCAAAGAAGGATAAGCCTGGGCAGCCATGGCTGAGGGCTGAATATCAGTATTTACCTAACTAGCATTTGTTCTTAAAGAATGCTTGAGGAGCATGGGGGTATAGAGTTTTCAATAACTTGCTTTCGATAACTATCATTTTCTTTGATCCTGGTTATAATTCCAAGAACAAAGCAAGTGTTCTTGTTTTCATTTGAGACGAGAGGAATCTGAAAGAAAGGCCATGTAGCTTGCCTAAGATCCCTTATTGAGTGACAGAGCTGGGATTCAAACCCAGGCAGAGCACAATTCATCATGCACTATAGACTTGGGGAGAGTCTGTGGTTGCTAATAATAATAATATTAAGATTGTTGTTATTATTCGCACTTAATAAATGTTAAGTATATGCCAACACTATGATAAGTGCTTTACATATATAATTTTATTTAAATGTCACAAGTCATTTAATCCTCACCACAACCTTACCAAGTAGGAACTATTACTTTCTCTTTACAGATAAAAATACCAAAGGTCAGAAAGTTTAATGGTTTGCCTACAATAGTTGATAAGTGGCAGAGCTGTGACTTGAACACATGTCCTTCAGCCTCTTTTCACTTTTCCAGGGTACTGCACGCAAACTAGACTAGAAATCACCAGGCTTCTCACAGCAACAAGAATAATGAACCCAGAGATGCAGAGATGTGAAACCTGGTTTGGCTACTAAGTCGCCGTGTGACCTTTGGATGAGTCCTCTCTCCTTTCCGATGGGTGCTGGAGCTGGCCCATCACTACCACACCTTGATTCCTGCTCTGATGTCCGCTCCATTGCTCACAGACTGGGAGAAAACACACAAAGCCACCATCTGGTATGTGGTCCAGCTGGACTCTTTCAGAGGTGAAGTCACCAGGTTTAAACAGTAACCCTCACTGGACACAAGTCTCAGGAAGACAGAGGAGCAGGGCTGCTGTTGGCGGGTGAACAGGTGGTCCCCCACGTCCTGTCACTGTTGCTCCAGGAAGAGGAGCAAGCGGCTTGTTTCCTCACCCCGTTCTCTGTTCACAAGGGCTTTGGGAAAAAAACGCAACAACCTGAAGCTGAGAACATAATTATATGAACTTGAAAATGAGGTAAAAACCAAATTAAAGCAGTAAGCCTTAGGCATAAATACAAATGGATGACTCTCAGCAAATCTCTTGTGGCAGAAAGTTAAAAAAAAAAGGGTGAAAGAGATCCTCTTGCTGTTAAAGTAAAAGTTGAAAGGAAAATGAAAAACCTCAGAGGAGGCGGAATCTAGGGGTTTCGGATCCTCACAGGGCTCCAAATAGACATCGTCGTGGTAGCGATAGAGGCTCACAGACATCGCAGGGTGGAGACGCGTCAGGTCAGTGCTGTGCGTCGTCTCATTGAATTCTCACACAGGCCCATGAGATAGGCGTCATCGCTACCCCCATTTTACAGATGAGCAAATGGACTCAGAGGCTAAAGTCTTGCCCAGATCATATGGCTGGTTAGTGATGCAACCGGGATCCAGAATCAGCTTGTCTTCATCCCGAGCCTTCGCTCTTCGCCACTGTGAGAGACTGTTCGGTTGGGGCAGAGTTGAAGAGCAGCCCTCGTCACTGCCTCTATTGCACACCCGGGAAAACCCTCTTCATTCAAGTGATATGACGTGTTTAACTCCAGTGGCCACCTTTGTCACCTTGGCCCTCTCTGCTTTCTTTCTTGGCCCCAAATAAGCACTGCCTTTGCCCAGTTTCTTAACCACTTCAGCTAAGTCATTGTTCTTCTTCGACATCATGTGTGATGTTTGTTTCTTCCACTACATTCTAACTTCTTTCTTTGGTTATTGATCACTTATTGATTGATTGTTGATTCATTAGTTTTGAAATGTCTCCAGGTGTGTACTGCAATGCCGAGCTCTGTCTGGGCACATAGAGGGGGACAGGATGGGAGAGTGGAGTGGGGCACAGGAAACTCCCCCAGGGAGCATGCAGCATGGTGAAGGAGATGTGCAGACAAACGTAGTCTGAGCCCACGTGGAGGGGGTGCAGCTGAGCTACACACGGGGGCTGAGAGTACACAGAAGGAGCCCCAAAGCCCACCCAAGTGAGCAAAATAGGTTTCCTAGGGGAAGTGATGCTGGAGATGAAGGGCTGTGCGGCCTTGCCTAGGATAGCGTACACAGGAGGCCTGTGATGCTCCAACTCTGCCATGTGCGAAAATCACCAGGAGGCTGGTGGCAAAAACAGAGCATAGGCCTCAACCTCATATGCCATAGATTCTTATGTGGTGGTCTGGGTGGTGTCAGGAGCCTAAGTTATTAACAAGTTCTCAAAGTGATTTCATTTCAGGTGGTCTGAGCTGCAGCAGGCAGTCAAATAGTTCTTGCTAATAAATACATATAAACATACATACATATATGCCTTACAGATGGACAAATATATGTTTATTAGCAGCTCCTCATGGACAATATTTTATACTCTCTCCCAAATAAAGTTACTGCACGGAGTGTTGCTGGGTGAGAGAGTTCACTTTCCAGGAACCCCTGGAATAGCTGAAATGAAGGATAAACACACTTAGCTCAAAATCATAGTGAGAGGTTTAATGGACAACAACAAGGTGGATGTTCACTGTCAGGGAATGTGACATGAAACATCTGTGCTCTGAATCTGAGTTGGTAAAACCCAGGCCCCTCCTTGGCCCCACGGTAAGTGGTCACACAAGGCTGTTGTCCACTTCTACAGTCACACCTCTGGTGCTTCACCAGAATCCTCAGTCCACACTGAGTCTTAAAAGTGCCACGATTTTTTAAAACATTTTTCCTCTGTTGAACCATCATTGAGCCTCCACATAGAGGCTGGCTCTTCCTCTGCAGCTAATTAACCAGCCTCAAATCTCTAGATTTTTGATCTTCTAGATGTCCTCGTATCACATGGTAGCTATTGCCTGACTGGGTACCCGTCATCCACCAAAAACTTACCTAAGGCAATTTTTCCTTCATGCAACAGTATTTATTGAGCATCTGCTATGCAACCAGATCTGTTCCAGGCACGGTGTGCCTGTAATGAAACAGACATAATCTCCTGCCCAAGGAGAGCTTGGGAAGAGTGCCACTAAAAAAAATAAGCAAACAATTAACACTATGAAGTGTTTTGAAAGGAAATTAACAGGGCATGGACATAGGAAAATAACAGAGGTGATAGTTTCCATGAGTCTGCGGAACCAGAAAACTGAGGACACAGCATCCCCCAAATTTCCTGAGTCAGGAGAGAGGTTGGCATCTTCATGAAATTGCAACTGTAGGTGAGAGGAGGGTGAGAAAGGGGGGGAATAGCGTGAGACCAAGTTGGAAGGGCAAGATGGACTAGATGATCCAAGACCTTGTAGCCATGGATGGTGCATTTCAATTTAACATGAGATGACATGGAAAGCCACTGAAGGGTTTAAGCAGGAATGTCAAATGATTTGTTAAGAAGGATCCCTGATGTGTGGCTATATCACATTTTTTATCCATTCATCAGTTGATAGGTATTTGGGTTGTTTCCACCTTTTGGCTATTGCGCATAGGGCTGCTATGAACATCCGTGGACAAGTTTTTCTTTGAATACCTATTTTCTATTCTTTTGGGTATACACCTAGGAGTGGGATTGCTCGGTCATATGTTAATTAATTATTTAGCTTTTTAAGGAACTGCCAAATTTTTCCACAGTGGCTACAGCATTTTACACTCCCATATCTATGTGTGAGGGTTCTAACTTCTCCATATCCTCTGCATGCTACAAAATGGATGAACCTTTAACATGTTATGCTAAGTGAAAAAAGTCATACACAAAGGCCATGTATTCTATGGTTCAATTTATGTGAAATATCCAGAACAGGTAAATCCATGGAGTCAGAAGCCAGATTAGTAATTGCCAGGGGCTGGAGGAAAGGAAGAAATGGGGAGTGACTGCTAATGGGTGCAAGGTTTCCATTTAGGGTG
Organism: Tapirus indicus; assembly: GCA_031878705.1. Taxonomy (NCBI): domain Eukaryota; kingdom Metazoa; phylum Chordata; class Mammalia; order Perissodactyla; family Tapiridae; genus Tapirus; species Tapirus indicus. The sequence goes on along the minus strand of CM062927.1, from coordinate 20,366,915 downwards.
GTGAATTAGAGTTCTGATTCTAAATTCTGGAATTACATAGTTGTGATGGTTGCACGATATTGTGAATGTACTTAATGCCACTGAATTGTACACTTCAAAATGGTTAAAATGGTAAATGCAATTTAAAAAAAAAAAAGGATGCCTAACAATTGAATAGAGAACTAATTAGGAGGAAGAGGTGAGGAAGGCTGCTTGGAGATGACGTCAGTAGCCTGTATGAGAGAGAAGAGAGGCTCAGAGTAGGAGGGAGGCAGTGGGTCCTGAAAAGAGGAATGGAATTCCATTCAGTTGACGCTTTGTTGTTCCTTCTTAATACAGCCTCTTTTTCTGCTTCCCATCAATTTAGTCCTTGTACCCACTGATTCGTCCCTAGGTCTCTCCTCCCACTGACTTCTTTATCACACCATAGGCATCCATGTCTTATTACATTTGTTAAATAAATAAAATAAATCAGTAGCATCCAATAGCTTAAGGCTGTGTGTGCATAAACCTTCTGAGCAGCTCTTCTCATTACACTCTTCCTCCCATTTCCTACCCCAGCCAACTTAGGGTCCTGGGCAACGTGGAAGGAAAAAGCCCTGAAATCAATACAGTATTTAACGGGAAGGCGTTGAAGCGTGGCCAGCCCAGAAGCAATCTGCTGACTCAGAAGCATCAGGAGGGCTTCTCAGGCCCAGCTGCTGCCTGCTCGAGCAGTGGTGGAATCCCCAGAAAGACAAATTGCAGTCATCAATCCCAAGGAAGAAAGACTTGCATCCTGCCTCCTCTGTCAGCAGGAGGGAGAAAGAGTTGCAACCTGGTAGCTCTGCTTCTGAGATGGTAATGAGGATCATTCCCACTCTGGATGACAGTCCACTTGAAAGCAAGTTGGAAATCACCCTGTTTCCTGTTAGCTGCCTGACTATATGCTGCAGGGTCAGCACGGGCCAGGCCTGTTGGCATGACTTTGCAGAGAAAGTACTCTGATCCCATTAATATGGGCTCTGCCTCCTTCGACCCTAACACGAATAAGCATGCTGCCATCCACTGTGCATAAAGATCACGTACAAGGAGGAAAGCTCAAAACTACAAAAAATTTCACTATACTTCTCACAAAGTGCTATCCTGGAAACCAGTTACAGTGGAGCCTGGTGCTGGGCGTCATTGCATGTCATTATTGGAAAGAAACAAAAAACATTTTGTAGGCACCTCTCAGTAGAAAGTAAAGTAGCAAGTAGGATAAGACTATGGACTCTGAAGTCACACAAGCCCAAGTTTAGCTATTGGCTCCACCACCTCCTAGTTAAGTGATCTCGGGAAGGTTACTTGAAGTCTTAAAGCCTCAGGCTCCTTATCTGGAGAATGGACATAATGGTATGGACTTCATAAAGCCACTGGGGAGTATATGATATATGCATGTTAAGAAGCTCTACGATGTGGCCTGGGTGCTGGAGAAGGACTTGCCCAATAACACAATGCCTGCATACAGCAAATGTTCAATAATTTTCAACCATTAGTATTATTCAAATCATTGTTTTACGCAAAACCGGAGAATTCCATTGCTATACTGATCTCATCCAGGATGAGGAAAGTGAATGTCAACACCTATAAATGACTAACTTAATTTTTTGTAACCTTTTCCTCATCAAAACCCACTTTCAATACTGATGAGGAGTCCTGGCTTGAATCTAAGCTATGTTTAGCCTACAGTACCTCCCTGAGCCCTGCAGAAGGAACACCACCCAAAGGAGAGAGAAGTGAGGCCCACCTTTGGGTCCCTGTGGGAGGAGAAGGTGACAGGGAATAGGAGAGAAGCTCAGTGCCCATCATTCTGGGTGCCCTCCTGTGTAACCCCCTTGAGTTTTTGATCCATTGCATATGTGTCAACCCAAATGGGAGGGTCCTTTCCCAGAAGACTCTTTCAAAGGACATGGCTAGTGAGATGTTCTCCCTCCATGGGAGTCTCCTTGCTCTAGAAAGCTCTGATTAGGCAGTTGGAGTGATGACTTAATGGGATTTATGCTGGATGGTAGGGGCCAGGCTAGAAGGAGGTTGGAAACCACTTCACTAAGGTGAGGGGCTTTAAAGAAAGCTTTTACTACAAGTAAAACCTAAAAGTCTGGGACAAGTGAGAGAATGTTTATACCAAATTGATTCATAATGGGCCCGGACTGGAAATATCTACATATCCATCAGCAGTAGAATGATTAATGTGTTATATGATTTCATTTATACAAAGTTCAAAAATAAGCCAAACTAGTTGACGGGGATAAATATGAGAATAGCGGTTACCTTGTGAGGGAAGTGACTGGAGAAGGTAGGAAAAGAGTGCTGGAATGTTCTATTTCTTGATCCAAGTGGTGGTTACACAGGTGTTTCCATTTTGTGAAACTTCTTTGGGATCTAAATTTATGATTCATGCACGTTTCTGTATATATATTATTATTCCAGAAAAGTAGAGTTTACTTAAGGCTAAAGCATTGATTTCCCCCAGTTTCCATGAGGCATTGAGCAGATTCAGACCAAGTGGCTTCAGCAGACAGGGCTGATGGTGCTCCAGGACCAGCATCTCCCATCAGGGGTTTCACAAAGGGCAAGAGCAGAGGGGACAGCAGCATCCCTGGTCACAGAAGCCAGGACCCTGGGAGATGCTATGTGAGCTCAATGAATCACTTGGTGGAGGCCACATATGCAGACACTCCTCATTTAAAGATTCCCAGGAAATATTTAGGGAGGGCTTTGAACACCTGGACCTTCCTATACAGTGGGTGGGTGAACATGGAAAAAATATCATTTTTAGAAAGTTGCTGGTGACAACCAAGAACATGCTTTGTAATGTTTTGTGAAGACTTCATCACAAAATGGACCTAAGAAACTGTCGGATAAGAAGTGCTCCAGGAATATTCACTCATCCCCCCTTCTATATCATGCCAAACTGAAGTCATCGAGAAACAATAAAATAATTTCCTCAAATTTAATATAATTAAGTAAAGAACCTGAATTTCTGAGCTGTGGACACATCTCTACTTTTGTTTCTGGATGAAAAGTATTTAAGTTGAAATGTCCTTCCCTGATCAAACAATATTAATGTAATATTAATGACTATCAAACTGGCTGAAAAATTATTCACTCATGACACCACTATAACAATCAATAAAAGTGCTGTCTTTCAGCATCAATCAATGGGCGTGTGTTAGATTTTGTAACTACTCTTACATCACCGAATATGGAGATTTTTCTAAAACTTTGGTGTTATAAGTATTACTGCAATGAGATGTTTGTGAATAGTTTGCTTTCTTTTTGGAATATCCTCAACAAGTTGTTGGAATTAATTCCTATAAATAGAATTACTGGTTATACAGATGTGGGCATGTGTAAGGTCTGTGACAAATGCTTCCTGAGTTCTTCCTGCTAAAAATTGTAAATTTCACCTCCAGAGTTTATTTTTAGCTGGTTGATACTTTGTTCTATTTTATTCATTTATTTCATGTTTTATTTGTGTTGCAGGATTATTTGGGAAAAGGTCAGAAAAGCTTTGGGCCTCGTGTCCAACGCTGGCCTAAGCAGGCACGTTAGATTCATGGAGAACAGCACTTCTGCGGAAGGCAAACTTCATGGTTTTGAGCTTCTCAGGCTCTTGAAATAGGAACAGCCACGTGCAGCACCCTCTCCATAATTCTAAACCAACTTAAATCAGGCTTCATATTCAAATCGTATCTGACTGAATTACCTCCAATCTAAAATGGCTTTGAAATTTTTCATATTAATGGATTTGAATATAAAAAGTAATAAGAGAAATCTATAGACCTATATAATTTTAAAGTTTTATGTGTGTGAACCTGAAAATATGAGAAACGTAGCTCATGCTGATGAATAATATTCACAATCTAAGAAGATCTATGATGTCGCATGGGTGCTGGGGAAGGACCTGTGCAATAGCACAACCATTTTTTGAAGGGCAGGAGAAGGAGTTTAAGGCAAGGAATATATTGCAGCAGGCAACAGAAAGGAAGAAAAGATGTAACCATCTAATTTTCCTGATTTGCCTCTAGTAGGATGCTTCAAAAACCTGTAGTCCTCTTCCCAGGGATGTCAGGCTGCACTTTCCAAGTCCTCAGATTTTAATGTTTTTTTCTCAGAAAGCTTCCAAAAGGCTTATTAAAATGACATTGAAGGGGCCGCCCGGTGGCGCAGCGGTTTAATTCGCGCTTGGCAGCCTGGGGTTCGTGAGTTCGGATCCCGGGCGCCCGCCGACGCACTGCCTGTCAGCCACGCTGTGGCGGCGTCCCATATAAAGTAGAGGAAGATGGGCACGGATGTTAGCCCAGGGCCAGTCTTCCTCAGCAAAAAGGGGAGGATTGGCAACGGATGTTAGCTCAGGGCTAGCCTTCCACACACACACACACACACACACACACACACAAAATGACATTGAAAAAGTCAGAATTTTTAAAGGAAAATAATTAAAAGTAAAAAGAAAAATTAGCAATAGTAATTACAAGGGTTAAAATGTTTCTATGACTAAGTATAAAGTAGGGCTCTGAGCTCCCTGGCATCCAAGATAAAGAAGGAAACATGGAAACATGGTCCATTTTATATGACATGAGAATCTTCTCAATTCTGCAACTGAGTCAAAGAGAAACTTGATTTCTGAGTGAAATTTCTCTTCTGGGCCGTTATACAAGGGTCACAGGGTAAGAGGAAGGTCAATATTATCTGCCAAAATTTTACTGCAGATGCAGAAGTTGAATTTATTCCTCAAGCTTTTAGCTCAACCTTCAATTACAGTTAGAGGAGTTGGCTGCATTCCAATTCAGCTATGGCAATTGTGTGAGGACAAGGATGCTATATTTCAGGTTTGTAATAAGAGTACTGCAAAGACCTCTATCACATTCAGTTTTCCAGAGAATGACCGTTTAGCTCAGGGTCTATCTGGACAAAAGTTGAGTGTCAAGAGGCAAGGTCAGCAAGACATTTAGAAATCAGTGTTTCACAAAATTGATTGAACATCAGAATCACTTGTGGATTCTTTTTTTTTTATACACTGAATCAGAAGTGGGGGAGAGTGCCCAGCAATGTGTATTTTTTAAAATTCACTCTCTGGATGAATCACCAGCAGACAGTTTGGGTCAGCACTTGGAAACAGCTGGTTGAGATGGTTCTTTTTGAAGCCTTCCTCTCTGCTCTGGCCTTTGGCAAGAGCAGGGTGACAAAGGAGAGGAGACTGAGATCCCTGAAGAACATCCATCATACAGGTCACCTCATGGAGAAGATTAAGGGTGAAGCTTTCATCTTAAGGCTGCTTATGGGACTTTTATGATTTGGGGAAGAAAGAGCAAGAGTTCATGCCATGAGCCCATCCTGGCATGTCCACCTCTTGCATTCAAGGGGCCCGGGTATTCCCTGCAAGGCACAGGGGCCCATTACTTCTCACATGGCGATGCCTGTCTGCTCTGGCACATTTTGATAAATGCAATGCCAAGTTGAGCAGTGTGCAACCACCTCAAGCAATATTAATCAAAGAAGGGGCTGGTAGATCTCCCGAATCCTTTTGTAGCAAGGGAAAAATAAACACACGTCTGATTTCTTCAAATGACCACATTCTTTGAGTCATTATTTTTTAACCTAACGAGCAGGCTGTCTGCAGTCCAGTAGTTAGATGCGTATCACCAGCTTGTGTGTAAAAAGCTGTCCCCTGGAGGCCTATCCCTGATTTGTACTCTCTCCAGTTCCCCAAAACACTAACTAAATAAAAATAGATGGCTTTTAATGAAAACCTTAGCCTCCTCGGTTTAGTTTTTAATTGTGTGACAGTCAAACACACACACACATCACATCCTGAGCTGTTTATTGGAATTACAAACCATCAGCCTAAATGTCAAGCTATGCCACAGAGAAACGTGAACAGCTCAGTCTATTAAGGGCAAGTTCGAAGGTTGGCCCCATCATTCACTGAGATGGGCACTCCAGCTTGCTCAAGCTCTCAGCTTCTAATACAGATCAACATGGTCACCGTGTTGACTTAGAGCAGATTAGAAACTCAAGGTAAAAGAAGAGACTGACAAAATCCCTCTGCAGGCTCTAAGTAATCTACATGCAGGAAACGAGCAGTTTTCTACTTGAAACAGGAAAGACCAGAGGTACCTGTGTTGGCTTGGATTAAAAGGCTTTCCAAGTTTGCCTGACTTGGATCTGTTGACTACAGATTTGGTGTTGAGCAATGTCTGAGCCTTCTTTTTCTCATCAGAAAGTAACCAGATTATCCTCTGCCTCTGTTGGGTTGCTGTGAAGTTTTGACATCACATGTTTTAGTGTCTACTAAACACATAGGATGTTGTCAAAACAATAATTGATAGAAAAAAATATTTTAAATGCACAAGGTATCGACTAATCTTGAGTTAAATAGTTAATTCTTTCAATTTGGGAATTCAAGACAAACATTTATGAAAAAGATGACATACAGATGAAGGCCTATGATGTACATAAAATAATACAATTGGAAGTTCAATACCAAGTCAGACAAGACGCATTACAGTGCTGATTCCTGCCTTCCTACCAGTACCCCCAGATCAGAACAGGTCTGCCAGGATCAAAAGCAGGAGCTGCTTTTCCATTTCCTGTTGTCGAGTCATTAAGGTGACAAAATGCCAAGGGACAGGAAGATATGGAGAAAGAACAGCGCCAGCAGCCAACAATGGCCTTGCAGCATCCTACCCTAATACCACTACGCTGGATGTTATTAGTTTGTGATACATTCTTCTTCATGTAAAAATAGCAAAAAGAAAAACTGACTAAAAGAAATAACCTTAAGTCAACAAATAACTCCAACCCCATAGGCATTTCAGTGCTTATAAATCCTTAATATTTTCATCAAGGGGAATGGAAAAATTGATCCTGGAAAAACAAGTAGCCAAGTAAAGCTGGGTATCTTCATGTTTTCTTAAGAAATTCCTCAAGGAGAATTCAGTCTCACTGATCTGCTATTTGCAGACCCAGAAGCTTTGCTTTATATGGTTCTAGCCCACATCCCCTGTAGATGTCATCTCCCCTTGAGTCCCAAAGGGCAGGAACCCATTTACCACAAGGAAGAAGAGATACTTGGCTGCTGCTAGTCAATTAACAGCAGCTACTAAAGATGACTCAGTTAAATGCTTGTCCAATAAATTTGATCAGTTTTGAAATGGAAGCAATGAAGGCTTTTCTAGATGCCCCAGTGTCCCAAATATACCTTGGGGACCTGGAGTTGACTTTCCTTTTATTATGGCAGGTGGGGAATAGGAAGGTCTTAACTGACAGCACTGTTTGCTAATGTACCACCCAAGAATGGTCGAGTTGAGATGGTCAGGTCTCACCCATAACTGTTGACCCCAGACCCGAGGCTGAGCCACCCTGGACATCACACCCTCAGGGGCCCAAACACAGGGCTGTGAACTACCATGTACCAGAAGCAAAGCATCTGCCAGCACTGTGCACACTGCATGCAAAGTTCATGGCTCTTAGCATCCCTCTTCCTCTTTACAGATGAGAAAACAGATTCAGAAAGATTAGGGATTTGCTAAAGGCAAGTGATCAGTGAGTGGCAAGACCAAGGCTTGAACCTAGCTAAGCACCAACTTCCTTCTGCCTCCCCGTGCACCTCTGTTGGAGCATCAATGCCATTCAGGGAGTGAGCAGTCTTTTCTGTTCACTGCTATAACCTCATCATCCAGCACAGGATCTGGTTCAAAGCATGTGCTCAATAAATATCTGATGAGGGGCTGATGTGAAGGACAACTGATGTTGAGATGACTGGCATCCGTAAACCCCTCATCTCCTTGCATTAATTTATGCCTGATGCCAGATTGGACATTCTTCACGTATTTTTTCCTCTGGAATTTGTCTTGGCTTTACCATAAAATTGTGGCTTTGCTCTCTGCCCCCGGAGTCTCTCGTTTTTCAGGGGAGCATTCCTAGTTCTCATTCCCAGCATCATGATTGTACAACCCCACCTCCTGCTTCCACACCACCAAATCTGGCCCTGACCAGTCCTTGATCAAGTGCACCATCTCCCCCCCTGTGAAGAGAAGAGGAAGGTCATTTAAACTAGAAGAAGGATATGATGCTCTGAAGGCAAGAGATTATGCCAGACATTCAGGACAAGTCTCTGCTTGGCAAAATCTTATAAGTTATGCATTTACACCAGGAATTGGAGTTAATAAGGCATATGTTAACCAAAAACCACTTTATTTGCATAAAGGTATAAAAGCTCCAAAATCAAGTGGGAGGGTTCATGTTCTCCTTTCTAGGTCCCTTCTTTAGTGACCTCAGAGAAAACAGATAGAAGAATGATCCAAGGAACACACAGCAACATATGTGAGGAATGGAGAAATACTAATGCCTCATTTAATACTGAGTTATGACTTAGGAGTTCTTCATATGTAAACAAATGTTTTAGCATAAATACGTGTCACCACAAAATATGATGGAATTGAATTCTAAGCAAAGGTAAGCAGAGTAGATGAGAGTTTCCAACTATGTTGTATCTAGGTTCTGTAGGTTCTGAGAGTTTCTTTTAGAACAGGAGGGTTCTTTTCAAGATGTTCCCAATGCCTCTTCCATGAAGAATCTATGTTCTGCTGGTTTGAGAGTCTGCGATATCCAGCAACCCTGTCTTCTTAAATTCAGTGTGGAAAGCACATGAGACAAGAGCAGTCAATCTCTGAGTCAAACCCAGGTGGGACCTCTTGTCTTCTCCTAGCTGCTCTGGAACCCCTTTCTCTGATTACTCTGTAGCTATTGATTGCTTTTTCCTGAGGACCTGGCTGATGACTGCTGTAAAATGTGACTCAGGAGAGCTCCCTGTTCCATCATGATGAGCCTTGATGGTGATCAACCTTGACGTCACCATGACTGGGAAGTGCAGGTATAGAAGAGAAGGAGTGTGAGTGTGAGTGTGTGTGTGGGTGTGTGTGGGTGTGTTACTGGTGGTGGTAGTGATGTAAGGCAAGGCAGGAAAACAAAAATAATTGGGGCCATTTGGTCTTGGCTGGCGTATACCAAGGAAAGATGTGGCTATAAGAGCATCGCAAATAATGGGTTTTCTATGAAATAGCTCTGGCTGACACCTTCCCGTTGTACCCCATCTTCAGGCCTAACCACTCACCCACAACCTGGCCCCAAAGTCTTAGCACTGTGCTTCAGCTTCACTTCCTACCTTGGCCCCTTCAGATTTGGACAGTTCTGTGTCCTCCCATCCTGGATGTCTGGAATTTGGACAGACATTTCAACTGAAAAATCCACTTCTGCCCCCAAAGTGCCCAAAGGCTCCAATTAATCTCTAGTTGTTTTAAACCCACAACAGCTCAAATCACATTGAGGCAGGTCTGCATTAAGGACTTCCTGGCAACCCTAGGTACAGAGGTACCAGCAGCATTCCCCCAGCACCTGTGTTCTTGTGGCTGCATCCCCTTCTCCATCTTCTGTTTCAACAGTGGCTCAGTTGTGAGGTTTCTATTCACTCGGATCCAACACTATTTTTACACCTCCATCAAAGCTCTTCCTAATCCCCCTCCTTTGAAAAGGAGCCTTATAAATCCTATCATAATGGCAGGAATGCAACAAACTGCAAGTGTGGAAAGGGATTGGGCAGCGCATGGTCCTACAGCTGTTACCATTTTGGGATCAGAGAGCTGGTGAGATTTTTAAAAAGGCAGCCACACTGCCATACATCTTAACATGTCTGTGTTTCATACATTTTTACTGTCTGTCTTAACAAGGATTTTCATGTATTCCACACTAATAAACACATAGGTAAATTTTAAAAAGTAACTTAAGTCTTTTTTAACCAAATTCCATGATTCTTAAACACAAGCCAACTTGAATGCTCCATTTATTTATTCACAGAGTCCCCGTCCTCTGAGCTCATAGCCCATTTGTATGTGCATGTGATGAGGGGAAGGAGGGAGGTAGACTGTGGATAAGTAACCAACAATGACGTATAGTGTGGCACATGTCCTTGTTGAAAAAGAACCAAAGACTAGAGGAGCCCAATGCAGGGGTCCTAACTCAAATTTGCTAAATCAAATAATACCTTATAGAGGAAGTAGTATCTAAGCTGAAAGCTGAAGGATGAGTGAAGAGCCAGATATAGACGGAAGAGAGTGTTAAACCACACACTCCAGAATGTACAGAGGTCCAGATGCCAAAAATAGTGCAATGAAAGAAATCTGATGCATTTTTGCTTGGAACCCAGGGAGACAATGGTATAGAATGAAGTTGCAGAGCTGACCAGGGCCAAATTGTGAAGATGATTGATATCGGCTTCTCATCACCTTCATGGTCCACTCCAGCTCTGAACCTGGGAGCTGAACTCATCCTGTCCCCTCTTTTTCTGGACAGTGGGGTGCTTGGCTACTTATGGAACTTTGGGGCTCCTCATTACCCAGACTATAAAGTTACATTCCTAAACTTTTCATTAAATGGCTCTAACTCACCAATTCAGACTCTTATCTCACCCTATTGTCATTCTCCCATAACCCTTGATATCATCATACAAAATTTCTCTTCATTACATAACACTTCATATTCTTCTCCTAACACTATGCCTTTGTCCATAGGATCCCCTCTTCCAGGAATTGCTTCCTCTCACTCACTTTCTACTAGGATATGCCTGCCCAGTCTTTCAAGATCCAACACAATGCCAGCTCCTCCAGTGAGTGCCTTTAATTCCCTCAGCAAGAATTAGCCATCCCTTCATCAGCACTTCCACACATTATCAGCTGTTTTCTCTAGACCTTTGTGTATGACTGTAACTCAAGCTCTCAATGTCTTCACACAGGGTCCCTTTGCACATACTTAGGTAAATACAAAGTACTTTTTTAATATCAAGAAATGGCAATTAGTCAAGTAGTCATTTGATAAACTGTATAGGGCAAGTCAAAATTATAATTGATAATGATTTTATGTATATTCATATTGATTTGTTGATAGGTCTGCATTCTTTCAAAAAAGAAAAGATATTTTTCTTGTTTATTTCTGTATTCCCAATGTTTAATTCCAGAACATGAGTTATATTAAATACATTCATGAATATTTGTTGAAAAAGAAATGAGAAAAACAATACAAGCAAACAATGGACCCCCCTCCTCAACCAAACACACACACACACACAAACCATAATCCTTTTTAATTTCCTGCTGAGAATTCCTGGGTCAATGACTGAGGACGCAGTTGAATGTCCAAAATGCCTTTTTTGGGTTGTCCAAGAAGAATTTAAACTTTTTGTGGTGGATTATTCAGCCTGGTGGAATTCAACAAGACGGGAAGTCACTAGGATATTATTCCTGACTTTACCACTGACCTCTGAAAGGTGCTCAACATACCAATTAGAAACTGCACATTTGCACAACTCAGTAAATTAATAGATGACCCAAAACAAAAACCTTTTCTCCCATTCATTGTCAACTTTCCAATCTAGTACCCAAATTGCTGCACACACTTTCACCAGAAAAACAATGAAAGTCCATTTTTCATCATCAGCTGCCTTCTGCTGTCTTCATTTTCTCTCAACCCCATGGTGTATGCAAAATTAACTGCCCCTGAAGAAAGAAAATGGTTTCAAGGTAAGTCAGCAGGCTCCTGCTTCAACAGCCCCGTGACATCTGGAACCACATTCTTTCCCATGTTTGCTAAACTTGGGGCAAGAGGAAGCCTGGTGTATTCCACAGACTCTGCATCTATTTCTAATCTGGCTACAGGTCTAGGAGTTCTAACCTGAAGTTTGTTTGAGGGTAATTCCTAAAATCAGCACTGGAGGAGGCTCCTGAGGGCAGAGGCCCTTCTAAGGGCAAGAGCTTAAAGGATTGGTCTGGGAGTCCCTGCTCCTCTGTGTGATGGAGAAGACTAGCAGGAGTTCAATAAACTTTCTCCTAGTTATGGGAAACAGAGAATGAATTCATGGATTTCATTTGGTTTAGCATCTGGTCTAGGTGACTTTTTTAAAATTACTTATACAAAGATATTAACATTACACCTGCTGGAAGCTTCCTTTTTCCGAAGCCTATTTGTAAACAGAAAATGTTGAAGATTTATGGTAATTGTAATATGAAAATTATCCTAGTGTTTATACAAATCTTGTAGCTGTTGCAACTTACTCAATTCCAATTGCATTGTGCAAATTGGCCTAATAACGAAAAGCCATACATTTTCATTAGTGCAGTTGTCCTGTCTCTGATGGTTGACATTCTAACTTTTGATAAACAGCAGGATTCTCTCAGCTGCTGATTTTGCAACTCAGAAGTCTCCACTAAGAAAGAAAACGAAATTTGACTTCTGAATCTTGCTGGTAAAAACTCCTCCTTAAAGATGTCCTAAAATTATAGGCATGTTTTCTAAGACCACTTGAAATGGCTGTTTCTTATTTATAAATGGTCTTATCTCACTTGTAAAATGTGTACAATAATGCATTTATAGGGCCATTCATTCATTTCTTCACTCTTTTGACAGGTATGTGCTGCTTGCCTACTAGGTACCTCATTCTACACTAGGTGTGATGAGGTTGGAATAACATGAATATCCAAATGCTGGTGCATAGTACAAATTCAATAAGTGATGGAGCCTGCTCTACTTTTTGCAAGAGTCTAGGTAATATGGATAGTAATGAGAGGTTTCTATTATAGCCAACATTTTGGCCAAGGAATTGTCATCTCTCATGGGAAAGACTTAGATTTTTGAAAGTTAGAAACACCCTTTGATACCATCAAGCTCTCTCCCTAACCCATGCTGGGACACCCCGCTGTGCTACTCATGTTTCCATACCTTCAGCAAAAGTAAGCTCCGAACCTACAAAGCAGCCCATTCTGTGAGTAGACAGTTTGAGCAATTGGATCTTAAAATAGGCCTCAAATAATGGTCCACCCATTCTTGGGCTTCTCTCAGAAGTAGAAAAAGCAAACCACCTCAATTTTCTATATTTGAAGACAGTCCTGTTTACTCCTAAGCCTTCTCTCAATGCTAATCACCCAGTTTTCTTTAGCTGTTTGTTTTAAGTTATTGATGGACATTTTAGCTTCGTCTCCCTGTTGTTCACTTACCTCTAAATGTCACTCAGTCAATGAGCCTCTTAAAATAAAATAGTTATATAGATGTGACTCAAAGTGAATGAGAAATAATATCAACAGAATTTCCTGTGGGCATAGTGCTCATGAACCACCAACTACCTGAGTTCTCACAAGCAGCCCTACAAGATTCCTGTTTTACAGTTGGGGGAAACTGTGATTCAGAAAGGTAATGAATGGCCTATGGTCACATAGATACTAAATGACAAAGTCAACACTCAAACCCAGGGGGCTCACTCCCCAAAAGTCACTTGATCTTTCCCCCTCTCCACAAATCCCATGTAGCTGGAGTGTTTACAAGTCATTCCCCACTGCATTATTTATAGAAAATGTTTCTCTTGCTAACACTGGACCTAAAGAGAGAATATAGAGGAAGGCTTTGTCTGGAGCAGCAGTTCTATTTTACCCTCTGAATGAAACTGTAAAGTGTAAGACAAGGAACCAGACAAAAGAGAATTATGTAGAATCAAGAGGGCTTTAGATGATATATAAAGGCATTAATAGAAAAGTGGCTATTCACAAGGTTATGATTGACTATGTATTTAAAATAAACACAGTCGCCCTTCTTTACTTTGGCTCTGAGAGGGGCTGAACTTTAGCGCCATAATGGTGCACTGTTGTCTACATGCCAGGTGGCTGGTACATAAATCCTGGTGAGTGGCAGACTGAGGGGCCAATGTATGGATTCGATCTACGAACATTGCATTCCCTGCATTTTTGCAGAGAAACAAACCAGCGGTGTCTGTGTTCCCAAATCTCTACCTCAGCTTCTTGGAGAAACAGTGAGGACCCACCTCCCCTTTAGCTTAAAAATGAAGATGACCAAGTGTAATTAAAAGTTAGTTGTTGCAATTCCTCATGTGGAACATCTTTCTAGAGTAAGGAAGGAGCATTTTCATGAACTCTGAGGTTACAAAAGGGCCCTCTGGGGTTATCAAGTCCAATCCCTAATGGGATATTTTAGGCGTCTTTACAAGAACCCAAAGTACTATAATGCCTAGTGGAATATGTCGGGGGACGCAAACTCCTTACTTCCCAAAGTGGCCCACTCTTTTGTATATCACTAAACATTTCTTCAATATGGCAACTCAGTAGAACATCAAATATTTTCATGGTAGGTGTCCCATCTAATAATTCATATTCACTGGGATATAGAAAATAGGAGGGACAACTAAAAGAGAAAAGAATCTTCATTGAAAATCCATCCTTATGCCAATGGCAGATTTAGGAGGAAAAGAAAGAACTCTGAGAGCTGTTATTGGCTCTGCAGATCATCTGGTCTACCATCCTAATGTACTGATGAGAGAAACAGAGCCCAGATAGGGCCTCGACTTGTCCACCAGTGGACAGAAGACTGTTTAGGGCCATTTCTGTTCTACTAAACCAACAATAGTCTCTGACTTGAGATTATGACTACTCCATTGCCCTCATTATCAAACACATATTTAGGCAGTGTCATGTAGTAGCTAAAAATTAGTGTAAATTTCTCTCTGATCCCACACACACATTAATCTCTAATCGAATGACCAGACATTTATTTAATTATTTTCAAAATATAGGAACCTTCATTATACCGTCTCTTTTTATCCTCTTGCAAACAAAAATGACATCTAAAAAACACATTATGCAGGAGTTAACCCTGTTTTATAGATGATGGATATGAAATTTTGTTTTAAATTGCCATTTTCTTCTGCTAATAATAATGGCAATGATAAGAGAGTTAACATTTGCTGATCTATTAGTATGTTCTGGGTATTATGCTTAGACTGTTTCTCAACTCCATTTAAAAATTTTAATAACTGTAATATTTATTAAATACTATTATTATACCCATTTCATGGAAGAGGAAACTGAGGTTTCAGGAGGTTAAGTAACTTCGCTAATGTCACAGGTCTGGAAAGTGATGAAGCTCGGGTTTTAACACAGATAGTTGGACACCAAAAACCTGCATTTGTCCATATGGCCCCATTCTTTAGAAAGGCAAGCGTGAAGAATATGCAGCAATGGGACAATTAGTCACACTGTGGAAAAGGGAATACAAGCTTCTGCCTCAAATACTTTGAGGAACTAGGTGAAGTGAAAAATCAATAAATGATTTAAAAAGTGAGAAAAGCAAAATGACTGATTGTATGTGACTTGTAACCACAGTTATGCAAAAACGTATGTCCGTATGGAAAACACTGGAAAGATAAAAATCACTGGTTTCTGGTTAGCGAGACTTGGAGCTTTTTAATTTTTCTCTTTAAATGTCCTTCAGTTGGTTAGTATTTTTATCAATACCATTTTTTTAAAAATCAAATCATAATGAAATGGGCTTTTCCATGTTGTCCTTTGGTCATATCCTCTATGGAACTCTACAGGCTGGATGAGAATAATGATGAAACTATCCACAAAAGTCCTTGTTCCTGCATCTCCTCCCTGCAACAGGGTGCATCAGTCTGTCTCGTTGGCTTGTGTTTCATTCAGCAGATACTGTTGGGTGCCGTCTCCATGCCAGATGCCTGAGCTGAGACTCACTGCACACTTAAAATAGTCTAGTGAAGTGAAAAAACCTCCACACAAAGACCATAACAGATGTGGAGAGAAACCAACAGAAGACGGCAGGGACTGGAGGCGGGGATACATTATCTGAGTTAGGGGCTTCACGAAGGAGGACTTATCTGAGTGGAACCTGTAAGGATGATCAAGAGTGTGCTAGAAAAGGAAGAAAATAACCGCATGTAGGGGAGCTGTGTGCAAAGGCATGGAACTGCAAAACCAACACAAGCAGATGGGTGTGGTTGGGTGTGAACTGCAGGTGGTGGTGGCTAGAAA
Organism: Tapirus indicus; assembly: GCA_031878705.1. Classification (NCBI taxonomy): domain Eukaryota; kingdom Metazoa; phylum Chordata; class Mammalia; order Perissodactyla; family Tapiridae; genus Tapirus; species Tapirus indicus. The sequence continues at coordinate 20,351,028 of CM062927.1, read as the reverse complement.
TGAAGAGAGACAGGTACTGGGGGCCATTTCTTAGAGGGATTTGTAAGCCATGCTGAGGAGCTGGAGGATCCCTGGACACACTGAGTAGATAAGCGCCAGGACAGAGCATAGACCTTCCTGTTCACAGAGTTATTAGAGTGCTCATCCCTCATGCTACCATCCATGGATGCGAAGGAAAACTCTGACAATGAAGGGCCACTTGTGGAAGTAGGCAGGCGGGCTGGAGGCTCAGGTCTCTGATTTGGAGCACCTTGGGGGCAGCTTCTCCTGAGATGAAGTGCTGCGTCCCTGTCAGTAAACTACCTCACAGACAGATCGAACAAAGTCCAAAGCCATTATGTTCTTCTCGCGGGTCTCAAAAGCCCTCAGTATACTATCTTGGGTGACCAGCCCCTGCAACAGACTCAAACACACACAAGCCCCTACTTACAGGAAGTCTTTTCTCCAGTTTGTGGTTTTCGTTTTGTTTTTAAGACTAGAATAAGGAGCAAGGACCATTCACAAATAATCAATTGAACGGCATCCTAGCATCCTGCCATGTTCTGCTTTCGTATTTTAATAAGCTTAACAGCGAATACAACTCAGCGTTATTAAAAAAGAAACAGCATACGGCTGTTTCTTCCCAGTCATCCTATAAATATGCTTCCCTCTGTTATTTCAAAGGTATTAAAAGCTAATTGTTTTATTTTTCAATTAAGACCTGCATGTGCGAGAGTTTGCGTCCATGTGTGTCCCCAACACAATTGTGTTTCCACGGTGCCATGGCCGTCCCTTGGATGGCTATTTTGCATTTGGTAGTGAATGATGGTAATTTGAGCCCAGCTCTGGTGAGCAGTTGGCAGAGTCTCAGTGAAAACTCACCCAAGGATCGCACCGCCTGGGTTTTTGTCAGCAAAGGAATATGAATAATTGAAAGCAAGAGGAAGCAAAGATGCTGTTTCTGGAGCCTGGTTCAACTGAGGGGCCACAATGGCTTTGATTTAAGGGGTGAGAAAACGATACCATAATGAACTCCAGGATTTCATGGGCGAATTTTGCCATTTTATCAAGGGAACAGGCAAAACCGATGTAACTCAAAGTACTGATTACCTCGCTCCCTGGATTATGCAAGGTAGTAACTTCTGGGAGCAGGGAGACAAATTGGAGCAAGTTTTAGGAGAAAATGATTGGGCTGTTCTCATTTAGAACCATCTCCCTCTCCCCAGTCCTACCCCAGCAGAAATGCAAATGGAAATTGCCTGGCAGTTCTTTCTAATCAATCTGCCTCTAGAGGTAGTAAATCCTCCCTGGCCTCTCCTGACTGAGCTCTGCCCGGCTGGAGTATGATGAATCCTCTGCCTCTGCTGCCTCCATTTGTGACACTTCTGGGAATGAGAATCTTGCAAATTCACCACAAGGAGAGTGTGGGGCGCCCAAATACAAGCCCACCAATCTTAAGGTGAATTGTTTCTCAGTGAAAAAGCACCCTATTAAGAGTCATACTATTTCATTCAATTGCAGCTCATCAGAATTATTCAAGAAGGGTGTCCTCTTTGCCAACGAATTGCAGAAAGCCTCTGGCATGTGAGGACAGACAAAGATGTCGCAGTTTGTGAAGTCTGGGATACTTCTCCCAAGTCCACGTTATTAGACTATCATATTTACCTGTTGGAGGTCAGTCTTATCTGTACGATTATGTGTCCCCACTGACAGACCCCAAGTGTGACTTTTTCATCTCCCTCTTCCCGGAGCCAGGTTAATGATGGGCATGTGAGAGCTACTCAATCCGTATTTCATTCATTCATTCATTTAATAAATCCACTGAGGGCCTTCTATGAGCCAGGTACTGTGCCAAATCCTTGGACCACAACAGTAGACAAAAGAGGCGTGGCTTTTGGACTCACAGAGCTGATGGTCTATGGGGGAGACCTGAATGAGGAGACAATTGTGGAGAGCACAAGAAAGGAAATGAACAGGAGCTGAGAGAGACTACGATGGGGAGAGCTGCATTCAGTTTGAGGTCAGGGAAAGCGTTTCTGAGAAGGTGACGTTCCAGTTGATACCGGAGGAGTGATCCTGACACCAAGGAGGCCCTGCTGTGTCAGAACTTGGGAAACCTAGCGTGTTAGTTTGCGAGAGCTGCCATAACAAAGTACCACAGACTGTGTGGCTTAAGCAACAGAAATGTATTTTCTCATAGTTGTGGCGGCTAGAAGTCTGAGATCAAAGTGTCAGCAGAGTTGGTTTCTTCTGACACCTCTCTCCTTGGCTTGCAGATAGCTGCCTTCTCCCTATGTCTTTACATGGTCTTTCCTCTATACCCATCTGTGTCCAAATTTCCTCTCTTATAAAGACCCAGTCATACTGGATTTAGGGCCCACTTGAATAAATGATGTCATTTTAGCTTAATCACTTCTTTAAAGGCCCTCTTTCCAAATACAGTCAGATTCTAAGATACTGGGGGTAAGGACTTCAAAATATGGACGGGGGTGGGAACACAGTTCAGTCCACAATACTTAGTGAAGGCCAATTGGGTTGGATCTTTCAGTCTAAGTGTAAAAGAGCCATTGAAGGGTAATAAATCAAAGAGCTGCAGAGCCGATTTGCCTTTAAAGCCACTGCCTTGAGAGAAGTATGGAGAAGAGATCACTGTGTGGCGAAAATAGATATGGGGAGAGCAGTTAGGAATGATAGCAGTGGCCCAGGCAAGAGAGGATTGTGGAAGTGAGGTCAGAGAAGAGGAGAGAGCATGAAGATGGAGCTGGGAGATAGAAAGTCACTTTTTGAATGAGTTAAAGAGTGAATGAATGAATCCATAAGTTAATGAAATCCAGTGAATGAATGAATTCAGCCTTATAGTCATTGTGAAAACCCTGGCCCTAAAGTCAACAAAATGAGGCCTCTCATCTTTCTATGTCTGTCCCCTGTAGGAGAGAGACACTTACAGAGACACAAAGTGTGGTGCATTTGTGTGTGGGAGCCTCTGCGTGTAAGGGGATAAACACTCTTCTCCCCTCTCGCCTGCTACACAGTAGGCATTCCACATGCGTTTAAGTGAGAAGAATGCAAGAAAAGGGCCTACATTCATGTCACTGAATCTTACTGGGGACACTGGTATTGGTATTTCCAATTCATCAGCCTTTCTACTTTTTAGACAAACCTGTCTTTGAGAACATCTTTGCAATGTAAATGGCAAAGTAGCTTTTTTATAGGAAAGTGGTTTTACTTAGTTGGGTTTGTGACATCAGCCAAGCACCATTTTCCACAGTATTTATAATGTGGGTATTCTTCATTCACCACACACATACACACACAGGACCAGAGAGCCATTCCTTGCAGGAGAAGTCCAAATGGTTGATTAATTAGTGCAATCAGGGATTCACAGAACCATTCATTGCAGCTCTGGATGGGGTCTTAGTAGCATCTATGTTCACCAAGCACTCCCCATTCTACCCTGACAAGAATCTCTTTTAGAAAAGTCATGATGGGTACCCCAGCCTCTTCTTGTACCTTCCCTGGGACAAGGAACTCACCACTTTACAACACTCTCCTCCGTTCCACCGCCTATCCACTCAAACTGTTAGTTTTGATATAAAGAAGAAAAATTAGGTTGGTCTCCCCATATTCACATGGCTCTACCCCTCCTTTCCTGTGGCAGCCATTCACAAGTTCGCAGCTCCTTGTTCAATAGCTCCATTTCCTTTAGTAGATGCACATGGTAGATGATTTCAATGGTCACCAGCCTGGTCGTCTATCTATCTGAAGGCCCAAGTTGATCAGTGTCTCTCCTAAAATGAGACGCAGACATTGACTATGGTGTTCCAGGCATGTGTTGACCAAGAGTGTCTCTCTCAGTTGTTGGAACCACCATCTACCCAGACACCTAAGACCAAAATCTGGGAGCCTTCTCTAATTTTCCTTTCCCTTCTTGTAGACTGAATGTTTGTGTCCCCACTATAGTTCATATGTTGAAATCCTAACGCCCAATATGATTGTACTGGAGGTGAAGACTTTGGGCTGTGATTATTCATGAGGGTGGAGTCTTCATGAATGAGATCAGTGCCCTTATAAAAGAGACCCCAGAGAGCTCTCTCACCCACTTTTCTTCCATGTGAGGAGACATAGGGAAGTCTGCAGCCTGCAGCCCAGAAGCAGGCCCTCACCAGAACACGACCATGCTAGCACTCTGATCTCAGACTCCAGCCTCCAGAACTGGGAGAAACAAATTTCTGTTGTTTATAAGCCACCCAGTCTGTGGTACTTTGTTATAGCAGTTTGAACAGACTAAGACCATTCTTTGTCTACATGCAAATCACAAAACCTGGTGATATTTATCCCTTAATTTTCTCTTGGCCTTTTCCTTCTAGAATCTATTTATGACAACCCATTAGCTGTCCCTTCCTCTTGCCTAAAAAGAACAAAAATCTCCAATTAAACTATAATCCTGCCACCAGTCTTCCTACTGTTGCTCTGACCTTATAACACTGCTTTAAGGACTATAAATTGTGGAATCTGAGCTTGCACTTTCCTTCCTTAAAGCCCTTCAGTTAGTGTGTGTGTTTGTGTGTGGGCGGGGCGGTGCAGGTTTTCAATGGCTCTATAACACCTTAAAGTTCAAGTTCAAACTTCAAATTCTTATCCTGCCCTTCATGATCTATCCATCACCTGATTCTCTCTCTAGCCCTATCTCCCATCTCCATCTCTACACTGAACTTTTTGAATTCCTCATTAATCCTCAACTTCATCATATTCTTAATCTGCCTTGCTCTGCCAATAATGACCTTCCTCACTTCTTTGCTGGGGCAACACCTACTTGTCTGTCAAGATTTAGAGTCCCATCTCTCATAAGGTTTGTCCCTACTGCCCAAGTCAGGCTAGCACATACACACCACACTTCTCCCACGAGGCTTTTTTTCTGGCCTTGAAGGACAAACATATCACCGTGGACTGCATCTCTGGTGACTTGTGTTTCCCTCCCATTAAACCATGGACCACAGTTCATCTGTATCCTTGGTGTCTGGGACCATACCTAGTTTGGAAGAGACACTCAATGAATGTTTGTTGAGCTAAACTTTTATGCCTAACAAATGAGGCCTTGAAGATTAGGGCTGCCCTCATATTTGGGGAGGTCATATCGTGTTTCATGTATTCATTTCCCAAGTGACATTGGGCATGGGGAAGATGCAGTTCCATTCCCCACAGAGTCAACCTGAAACCCAAGAGTCACCAGGACTTGGTAAAACCCTACAACTAAGCCATTGTGACTTACACTACAGTTGGAACCCCAGATCAAAGACAGCCCAACAATACCTCATCGCAAGAGACTTGAGAATTTTTCGTGGACCAAACACAGCATCAACTATAATCACTACTAACCTCTTATTGCCTCAGCCCAACACTGAACATATATTAAATTGATTTGCTAACTGTCCTACTCAAGTATTAAGGAAGAAAAATGCACCCACATTCTAATTAGTAATTTTAAAAAGTAATTTTATACATACTTGTATGATCAAACAATGCAATATAAAACAAATATTTAAAACTTATCTTAGAACATAGCTACCCTGATAAGCATAATTTAGAAATCTTTAATGAATTCACCTCAATTAGCCTTTAATTAAATAGCTCATTAAAAGCTGATTTGAATACTGCTCATGGAGAAATCCTTGTTCAACTGTTGTGACAGAACAGGAAGTTAATGAAGTTAAAATTAAGTGCAATTTGGGGGGAACAGTCTGAAAGTCATAAAGCTACAAGAGGAAATAAAATCTCTGAACTTTGCTTGACAGCTGAGACTTTTCACCATAACCAGAGGCTCAGGTAAAAGGTAGACTTGAGGCCCCCAGGGAAGGGAACATGTATTTCTACCCCTTGTTCTCGGCTCGAGGCTTAGGACATGGAGGCAGAAGTTAATGTTTGATGAACGAACAAATAATGAATGAATGAATGAAGAGTTGAAACAGAACTTCACACTTTCTAAATTCAAGCAAAAGGTAAAATAATATGAAGAAAACTTACATTTATGAAGCACCTAGCATGTGTCAAATGTTTTGAATGGATTTTTTAAATTTACTTCTCCTAATAGCCCTTCATGGTGGAGCTAAAATATTATTCCTATTTTACAGATGAAGAAGCAGGAGAACAGAGTGGTTAACTAGCACTGGTAGTAAATACCTGAGCTGAAATTTTAGCTCAGATGGAAGAGAACTCCAAATATTTTAAATTTTTCAAGGCCCTTTGCAGACTTACCTGAAAAAAATATGTATGGTAGCAGCCTCCACCTCAGGCCCGCCCCCCCCCCCCCCCCCTGCCAACTCCTTCCAAAGAACACTGCCCTAAGTCGCTGGCTTTTGTTGTCATAGCTCTGTCATTCCTGGGACATCATCTGTCAGTTGATTATTCTGGTAAATGCTGCTTAGGTGCCTCCCTCTGGGAAACCTGAACTGGAGTCTAGCAAGGCAACATTGAGGATAGAAGCAGGCTTCCGAGGGAGGCTTTGGGGTCCCTGCACTTCCGGGGACCCTCTGGAAGGGAGGAAAGAGAGACAAGTTTACATATTCATCATCTTGATCATTTGGAGATGAATCCAGCAGATTTTAAAGAGGGAAAGCACCCAGTGAACCAATCTGACCCTAAATTCCCTGCATGAAACCAGACGTTCGCAGACCTACTCTGAGACCCAGCACATTGGCATCAGTGGGCTGCAGAGCTGAGCTACCTCGGATGGTCAGAGGTGTCAAAGTCTTGGGTCTACAGCTTCGGGAGAAGAGCTGGAGTGAGTACAAGGAAGAGGCACAGCAGGAAGCAAGCGCCTGCCTGACCGGAGCTGGACCTCTGTCCAGGGGGTAGCGGGAACCACTGTGACAAAACCAATGCCCAACCCACAGTAGCTGGTTCTGCCTGCCCCATGCCACTTCTGGCCCGGATGTAGGCTTGAATAGAACCAGAGCAACTAAAGATCCTGGGATGCAAGGGCCGGGGGGCCTGAGGTTTTCTAGCATCTCCATAAGAGCTACAGTGAGAAAATGGAGAGGCTGCAGTGAGGGGAAAGGTGGGGCTGACAAGCAGGGATCCAGTCCCTCATCCCAGTACAGCTGGAAAAGTTATGTTTTATGTATACACATATATATACATATCAGGCTGCTGCAAGAAAAGTCCTTAGGACAAAAGTTTTCCAGGTTTAAGGGTAAAGTAACATTTGGAAGATGCTGATATGGCCCAACTCCCCATCCATTCCAACCCCACTGAGTATTCTTAACAATTTCTGTTTGAATACATGCAGGGCTGGGCTAGAAGTCTTTCTGACCTCCAAGAGCAGCCTTTTCCATTCTCAGACAGGTATGACCTTGAGAATAATCTTCCTTGCATCACACCAAGAGGCCATTCTGTAGCTTATAGACCCTGCCCTGTTGATATTCTCTGTGGTCTCATGGAAAAATCCATCATCTACATTCACATTAATTAGCTGTACTGAGCACCAGCTACTGGGCCAGCCAATCTCTTTCACTCCTCCTCCCATCACACACATATTATATTAGTTAGGGATCATCAATATTCCCATTTTATAGAGATTAACAAGGCTCAGTGAATTAGGACAACTAGGTTACGTTGATAGTGTGTAGCGAGGATGAGATTCAAACTGAGTCTCTGACTCAATATCCCACACTGGCTCCTATGCAGACCAAAGAGTGTGAGAAGAAGACAGATGGCCTCTCTGATCCACAAGGTCCCCTGAAATCTCAGGCTGGGGCATGGGAGCCTCTGTGCCTTGTGTCCTCTGGACTCCAGAGTTCATCTGGCCATCCATCCTCTTCTTATCCCTGTGCCCACCCAGGACCTCAGACATGATAATTTGTGCTGCTCAAATAAATGAAAGCAAGGGCAGGAAATTCCTTGAAGTATCTTCTGGTTCTTTCAGGAAAGTGTTTTCTGCATCTCGGTTTGTTAATCTATAAAATCTACTTAACCTACTGCCCATAAATAGGTTTTGAAATATGTAAAATGCATGTACAGAAAACACTGTTTGTTTGCCCCCTGCTCATTTCTCTAGCCTCACCTTCTGGCAAGTTCACACTGCCTTTCTGTGCTCCTGCCTCCTCAGTGTTCTGCCTCATCCTTGAATGAGCCACAGTCCTTCATCTCATGGTGATCGTGGCATGGGCTCCTCACCTTGGCTGGACACGCTTAGCTTTTGTTTCACTTTACTCGCTGCTTCCTACTCATCCACCCTTTCTTCAAGGGCGCTTTCTCTTTCTTTCCAGCATAGATCAGGTGCCCATGTGTGTCATCCCAAGGGACTCCGTACTATTTCCTTCTCTACAATATTATAATTCTGTATATGAACTGAACACCTTCAGCCCCCACTAGGGAAATCTCTGAGAAGGAGAGATGCTGTCTCTTGCTCACCATGGATCACTAGCATCTGGTACCTGATAGATGCTCAATAAATATGTACTAAATGAATAAATAAATGAGTGAATAAAAATGAATGCATGGTTGTTTAATATATGCATGTGAATAATTTCAAGATGTAAAACAAATAAAGATTTAAATGTTTACACCTGTGTAAATAGCTCACCCTTCTGCCCTGTCCAGACAGCCCCAGGGGGTTCACCGTATTCCTTTCTTCACTTGACAAGATGCCTCAGTCTATAGGGCTGGCTGTGCCATGGCACCATTGCTGGAATGAATGAGGGACTTCTGGGAAGTTTGAGTCAGAGCCACAAATTTTATTTCCAGACCCTGAGGAGCGTATGGGATACACCATCATTAAACTGAAAGTAATTGGTTCTGAATAAATTTGAAATTTCTTCAAAGGTCTACCTGCATGCATGAGAAAACTCAGGCTGGGTTTGCATCTCCTTCCATGTGTAATTAGCACATTGCTATTCTCCCGCAGCTCCCAGTGCAGTAATATAGTGTGGGCAACACTCAGGCATTCCCTTGCAGAGGCTGCTGGATTTCATCATGCATCCATCAATCATTCATTCCCCATTCAGTCCTTATTTTCTTGTTCATTGCCTCCTTGAATCCATCAATTAGACCCTTGCATGCAGGACCCGTCCATCCGTCCATCCATCCACCCATCCACCCATCCATTCGCATCTTTAAACATTCAGTCTTTGCCTACGATCACTGTCTTGCCCCACAGTGTAGCAATTCTCAGTTATGTTCCATACCATCTCTCAGAGGTCCCCAGCAGGGCTGAGCGGCGATTACCCACAGCATGAATCTGCTCCTTAAAATAACCTTCACTGGCTTTCCTCAATCTTTGTCTCACTTCTCCACTCTCTCACTGCACTCTCTGAAATTGTCTCCCAAAAAAACAACTTGCACCCAAACCCATGTCTAAGGGTCTGTTTTAGGGAAGACAAAGTAAGATGTTGTCACGGAAACATGCTTGTTTCCTCTAGATCAACCAACCCATTGCTGCTTATGCATATATTAGAGAAAGTCTTTACTGTCTGGCTCCCTCTTTGAACCATTAGCTCCATGAGGACTGGGACCCCAGCAGTTGTCAGCTTGCCACTGACTACCTAGTGCCTGGCATAGAGTGGGTGCTCAATGAATCTTTCTTGAATGAATAAAAGATTACACCAGGCTATGTCCCTGGCACTGGAAATAAAACTATTAGGACTCAATCCCTGCCCGTAAGGGGCTCACAGTCTGGGAGAAGCAAATTGAAATATTTATAATATACTCTCATTGAAATAAATGTCATTCATTAGCATCGAATGTTATGAGGTCTTAGGAAAGGGTACTGAGCTAAAGGGTGACCAGTGAAGGCTTCCCAGGGAAGTGATCCCAAAGTCTGATCACAAAGGGCACATAACTCTGAGGAAGAAGGACACATTCACCAAGAGTCTGTGGGACTATTAAGAAGCAGAATACAAGGATCTTCTCTATGGGCTTGAAAGTTGGGAAAGTTATACCTTCTAACTCAGAGGCTCAGAACCAGACTAATCATATTGTAGTAAATATTAATAATGGAAATTGAATAGCAAAGACATCGGTAACAGTATGCATACGGAGTGTGAGCACTCAGATGTGGCCTGTGCTAGAAATTACACTGATCTAAAAATACTCTTGTGGAGGTAGTCTCATTTTCTGAAAGCAGTGATTAGGGCGGCAGGGGGCTTGGCCCAGGAAGGTTCCTGTCTGCCAAGTCTTTGTCAGTCCCCAGGGGCCTGGAGTCTTGTTCAGAGAGCAGATGCTTGCCCAGCAGAGCGTCTGAGTTCTGAACTCTTCTTCTGTCTTTGGAGATCCATACCTGCAATTGTCAGCAAACTCTGTTTTCATTTGTAAATGTACTTAACTCTGGGAGGAATTTGCCAAATTGTCTGTCAACTGTCATCGTTGAGAGGGATCCAAGTCTGTCTTTTGCATTACGGCGGGGCTGAATGCTGTAACTAACAACCCAGAACCTCAGTGGCTTGATATACTAAAACTGTATTTCTTGCTCAGGCAAAGAGGAATTGGATTTTGATGAGTGATCTTCCAATACTGTGATTCAGAGACCCAGACTCTTCAGTCTGGTGGTTCTGCCATTTCCTCAGGTCTCAGAGTCCTCCCTGGGTGACCTGCACCCTTTCAGCGGGCTGGGAAAGAGCCCCTCCAGCTGCACGAGAGGTTGTACTGGTTGGGTCTGGGGAGGTTTGCCCTCTCTGCTCTCATACTATTGGTCATAACTCAGCTCCAAGCTCCACTGACATGCAAAGGAGACTGAGAAGCGTGGTGTAGCTGTGTTCCCAGGCAGAAAAGGTAATGGGATTTTGTGAAGATCTAGAGTTCTCTCCCACACTTTCTCAAGGTGCGTTTTGAAAGGCTGGGGCCGTGAGAAGATAACCGAAGATGGCATTCCTCATCAGGTTAGTGGAATGCAGTCTCTGCCTTTATCTTTCTTAAGGAGATCATCTTTTCTTTCTGCTTTTCAACTGACAATGAGGAGCGGGGTCTGTTGGACCCAGTGACCTGGAATTTGACTGACAAATGCGTTGATGTTAGGGCTTACTGGAGAATGTGTGTCTAAATTACCTTTTTCACTTTAGAAAGTATAAGGTCCCCAAATTAGTGATGTTCAAGGAATGGACTTCCTCCTGGGCAAGGAGGCAATTTAGTTCTTGGGAAAAGTTCAGAGAAACTGTGTGTGTGCATTTGTGCACCCAAAGACCTTGGAAGAGGTGACGTCAAGATATGCCAGGTGAATGTATCCCCGAGAGCTGTGTCCTAGAAAAGCTCTAGACTAGAGTCATAGGAGCTGAAACTATTTTCTCCTTATTAAGAACAGAGTTGAGTCTCGAAGGTAAGCAACCACATTAGACGGTTATTATCATCACCTCCATTGTAAGGGTGAGTAAACCAAGGCTGAGAAGCTTTAAGAATTTTCCCTGGAAGGTTATGCAGCTACTAAGTGGTGGAGGTAGGATTGAAACCCCAAAACTCTGCTATGAGAGCCCATACTCAACAGTATGCTTTCCCAAGCCTCTTGGAGCCATTGTCCATTGCAGGAGAAACACTGCTTTCTAAAATGCCTGCAACTCATTTGTAACCATTGTATCCAACTGCCTAAAGATTTATAGTGAAGTGGAATAAACAAAAATCCATAGCCCTCTAACCAACTACAACCATGGTTAAAATGTTAGCAAAATTAGAACAAATAGGGACCAGCACGGTGGCATAGTGGTTACGTTTGCAGGTTTGGATCCCGGGCGTGGACTTACATTCATCAAGCCATGCTGAGGCAGGTGTCCCACATAAAACAGAGGAAGATGGGCACGGACGTTAGCCCAGGGCCAATCTTCCTCACTAAAAAAAAATTAGAACAAGTAATATTGATTAGCCAACCCATTTCCCATGCCCCACCTTCAGAAATCTTCCTTATTAAACTATTAACTCTGCCCAGTCCTTCTTCTTTATGCTTTTGAATCACGCTTAATACCTTCTCCTCTAACCTTGGACTTGGAGAAGCCAAATAAACCTCAGGGTCAGTCCAGACTGTGCGTTTACTGAGGAGCCTGTTTTCCAATGCAAAACAGCAACTGTGGCAACCACAAACTCAGGGATGCTGCTGCTCATAATAGATCCAGTTCAGAGAAGGTGGTGTGGCCAGTGACAATGTCCTAACGATGGGGCAGTTTTCTGGAAGAGACCAAAGTCATGGCAACCGGATGCTCTGAGTACACTGTTTCTAACAGGGTGCATTGTCTCCAAGAATTGTGATATTTCTCCTTTCCATCTTACTGTGGAATAATAGAAATATTTGAAGAAAACTTTAGATAGAGTTCACCAAACGTACCCATTTATTCCCTCGATATTAATTGGTGTGTTCTCTCCACAAAGCACTCCGACAGGGCAGTAAGGGTACAACACAGATAACATTGTATCTCATGGTGTATTTTCCATTTGGAGTCTGGGAAAAGAGCAATGGGAGCTCAGTCTTTGGTCACTGATGTTATACTTGTTCCTCTTAAACACGGGAGATAGAAGGACACCTCAGTATCACCATTGATGAGGGGGAGACTCAGGCCATAAAGCTTTTGGTGACTTGCCAGGGGTTCAGCACAGGTAGAAAGTAGTCAATCCAGAACTCGAACCTATGTTTGCGATTTATAATGTAAACAAGGGCACTGTAAGGGGTTACAAATCTTTGCATAGACACATCCTAAAATACCCAAGACCTGTCCTGCCCAATACTGCTTTCCTAACCACTTGTTTGGAGGATCATGATGAAGTCACCTGTTAGAATGTTCTTCCAGTTATAAGTCCAAAAAAGGCCCATGTTTTTTCTGCCTCTGAAATTGTGCATTCAAGTGCCTAGCACTGTGGTTGGCACTTGACCAGTGATCAGTATATATCATATATTCCTGCACTTGCACATTTGAGATGATGACCACATGATTACCAAATTACCTACTTTTCACATGTGCCCCCCTCAAAAAAAATCAGAACTATGCTTATTTTGGTCCCTGAGACATTAAATTATTGGGGGAAAAGGACCAATTTACTAGCAAAATAGAATTTAAATCTTGGCACAAATCTGCTATAACCTCAACATGTTTAAAAAGGTGCCTTTGTCCATTGTCTCACCCCTAATGATTATTACTCTTAAGTCTTGGGCTGATGTTTTTTTACAAGGAATTGATTTTTATTGGGTGGGAGTATGCAACGTGGTACACAAGGTAAGAGCTCAAAGGAGCTTTTCTTCTTGGTCAGATTGCATGTGTATAAATTACCTTCACTGGGGAGAGTCTTATTATTAATCATTTGTGCCAATAAATGTCTCATTAAATCTAACTTTCACTTATGGAGTATGCAATTGTCATTATATAAATATTATTTAATTACATAATGGCTCAACTATTAAGAAATGTGTATTTAACTAAAATTCAAACTGTACTCATAAAATGCTGTATCCCGGGACTATTTGAGAATTCCATAATCTTTTGATTAAAGATTGTAGTACTTTACTGATTGTATTTGGATAAGCCATGTTGTCTTTATAATAAGGTGTGTTGATATTAAAAAATGATTAAATATTTTCAAAGGGAGAGCCACTTCATATTCACTCACCTTTCATCTCCGTATTATGAATTATATATTATTCTTTCACTTCTATATCCTCAATACTTTTTCTTTCTCTTTGTAGGCAATTATACAGTGACCCATCCATATAGCTCATGAGATTTCTCAATTTTTTATGAATGTTCGTAAATATGGAGGAAATGAGTGCAAAATTTATAACCAGTAGGACCATATTAATTTTTTTGTGTGTTGGGTGGGGATATAGCCATCACACTGCACTATCTGAATTTAAGAGGAAATTATTTGAGAGTAGTATAGGAAGTGATGGATGTTCAAATCTAGAAAGTCCCTTTAGCTTAATATGCTAAAGTTCTGGTCAGGGTTTGGGAGGGTTAACTTGAATCCTACTTTGATTTATTTTCTGAGAGATGGCAGGATCCTCAGAGTGCAGGGCATGATGAGTGGGTGTTGGCTGCCAGCCACCGAAAAGAGGGTGAAGGGAGATGAGATTGGGCTAGGTCAAGTTTAGGGAAATAACCTATGGAGTGTGTCAGTGTCCAGGGATCAAGATAGACTCAAATTTGGGCTTAGCCAGTTCTAATATCCAAAGTAATACCCAGCGGGATTCTTCAGGGAACAGCTACACTTGAGATGTGACTAGTACCAGAGTGACTTGAAGGCTGCCCCAGGGAGGAGGCAGGAGGTAGGGCATGCAGTCATCCCAGAAAATATGGCGGGAAATAACCCTCATAAAGTGTAAGCTCCATGAGGACAGGGCCCACACCTTTTTCATTCATGGTTGTATCCATAGCAACCAGCACAGAACCCAGCACACTAGTTTTCTAGAAATATTTGCAAAATTGTGAGTAGAGAGAGGCTGCAGCCAGTGTCGGGTCACAGATAGAATATCAGATTTGTGGGCTTGAGTTTAGTACATGGTTGGGGGCCTGAGGCAGATCTCTAAGAACAAAAGCCAGCTGTGTGAACTTGTTCTAGAGTAAAACACAGCATCTTACAGGAGGGTAAGTTACGTGATGCCCAGAGCTCTCAAGGAGCAGTGGGTACCAATCTTAGGTGGGGTGTATGTGGCTATTGTCCTCATTCATTCATTCAACAAGCATTTATTGAGCACTGGCTTTGGTCCAAACACTGTGTGAAGTGTTGCTACATGGATATAAATGTTATGGTTCCTGGCTTGGAAGAACTTCTGCCTTAGTGGGGAGAAGGACATTCAAATGCCATTACATAGTGGGCCAGCACAGGCTTTAAGGGTGATGTGTGAAGAGTCTTGGAACAGCTGCCTCCAAGATGGTGGTCTGGATGTCAGGTCCTCGAGAAAGAGTTCAGGGAACCCAGATTCTCCTCAGTAGCAGGTCTCGAACATTCTAGAAACTCCAAATTACACTTAAGGTGCTGCTTATTTCATTCCAATAAACACTTTGATTGGGTCAGGAACTATGCAAAGGGCTTTATAAATATTAATTTATTTAATCCCCACAACAATACTGAGGAGTAAGTACTAACATTTCCATTTTATAGATGAGGAAGCAAGAATTCAATGGTTAAGTCATTTGCCCAAGATCCCACAGACAGTATTTGGGGAATCCTGAATTTGAACTCAGAAAATGTCACTCCAAAATCCACAATCTTAAAGCTGACACTGTAGCATACACGGTGATGATTTCAGAGAAGGGCTACATCAGTGTGAGGTGAAGTTGGTGGAGGTGACAGGGTGGAGATGTCTGGGCGTGTCTCATAGAAAATATACACTTGAGTTAAGTCCACATATGGAGAAGAAAGGCTGGCCATTCTAGTTTGGGACTCCAGTGAAAGTGAAGGTGTGAGTGCAGAAATCCATTCATTCATTCAAGAGATGTTTACTTGGCATCTGCAAAGCATGCCAGGCACTACGTTAGGTACTGGGCATGCAGTGGTGAGCAAGGGAGACGAGGCCACCTCTGCTTGGAGGTCCCAAGCTAATGAGGAATTCAGACAAGTCAATAGGTGACTCCAATAGCAGGGCAATTTCAGCCTCCTGTGGGGACACGGAAGAGAGACTCCTGATCCGTGGGAGGAGGCTGGTCAAGGGTGGATTTCTGGAAGAAGTGTAAAATGGAGAGAACAGCATTGAAAGAGTCTAAAATGAGAGTTGGGAGCATGCTGAGAAAGTTAACAAGGGGAAAGGAGGCAAGAGGCAGCAGTCGAAAAGGATCTTGCATTCAGAGAGATTAGCTACTCCATAATCACTACTCCTGGTGCTCAGAATGGAGCCAATAAGTCCTCACCAAAGACAGTGTCTTAGTACTCTGAGGAAAATATTATTGGTAACATTTGATTCCTCAAACCCAACCCAACTTTTCCCCTGTATCAGCAATTCCATAGGTTCAACAAAGTTGTAAGACATTTCTGTTCCGATTTGCTTTGTGAGGAGCTTATAAAAAGACTCTTTATAAATCTCTATAATAGTGAATCGTGAACAAGAAGAAAAGGGCCGCATCATCCTCCTGCTCCTCTGAGGGGAAAGCTGAGCCTTATTCATATCCTCTGCTTCATTTGGCCTTGTTTTCTCTCTGAACAAGAGAACATTCTAACCTTGAGCTATCTGGTAGAAATAAAAGATTGATGCAAACTTTACTGTGTAAAATTTGGGGTCTTTTCATCCAGACGTGAAGAAATTGAATATTATGAAAACGCACAACACACTTGAGGAAAACTTATTTTATTCCAACACGAAGAACCTTCACCCTGAGAGAAACCTCTTTATGTGAAAATAATTAAATTAATACGTGCCTTCATGAGAAATAGATGTCTCTGGCAGTTTCAAATCTTGAAACTAGAAAGTCCGATGGCCTCCTATCAAAGTGCAGAAACTGATGACCCAGGAGAGGACGTAAGTCTCTTAAGATCACCAACATAAATGAGAAATTCAAACCCAGAGAGTTTGACTCCAGGGTCTCCTTTCACAACCACAACGTTGTGTTAGTGCTCAACTTCCAGGCTGTGTTGAAAAGTCTGCCGTTCATCCTGTGATGCTCCAGAGAACATAGAAAAGAGGAACTGCTAGAATCCTCATTGGCTGAGCCCACCCCAGAGAGGGGGTCAGAGGGAGATAAAAACACCTCTGATGTGAGGTCATCCTGAGACCACCTTCCGGGAGTTCATATCTCATTGTCATGCTCCTTATAAATGAGCGTTGGTGTGTCTGATTAAAATGGCATGAGAAGAGAATGAGGCTGTCGACCTCCTGGGGGCAACATCAGTCACAGCACCCAGTACACTCCAGCCCAGCCTGGACCACTGGCATGTGGTACCCAGTCCTGGAGCTGTTCTCAGACTCACTGAGAAAGCAGAAGGCAGAGGAGAGCTGGCCCAACAGCAGTTCATATGATAAAGACCTAAGTTGACACTACCCCACAAAATAATCTATGGTATGATCCACTAGAAAAAACATGCATAATTATATTATAATGATAACTGTTAAAACTTGAAAGGACAAATCCATAAACAAGCAAAACCCTAACATAATCTCAAGGTACATTAAGAAAACAGAATATCCAAAGTATGGATGTGGGAGGTGATAACTGCACTCTACTCTGTTCCAGTTAAACAACAACCAGCAGCAGCATTATGCTTGATATTACTAATAATATTATTCTTACAATCACCACTTTTTTAGTGTCAAGCACTCTGCTTAGCATTTCAAGTGGGTTAATTCATAATTCATCAATCTCCACAGCAACACTATGAGGTGGGTTTTTAATCCTCATTTTACAAATAAAGAAATGAAGCTTAGATGGTATGCCCAAAGTCACATGACTGCTAAATACAGAAGTAGGGGGTTCAGAGTTGGTTGATTAGGGGCTCACTAACATCCTAAGCTCTTTCTGCCTTTGTGTTCCACCATCCCCAGCGGGTCAGCTTGTCCCAAGATGCTGCTGCTATCTCAAGCTTTCAAAGAAGACAGCGATGTCTTGATGCAGTAGGGGGCTTTTCCTCCCTCTGTGGATCTTTTATTAAGAATAAGAAAACCTTCCAGTACATCTGCCATCATGGTTCATTGACCAGAAGTGGATCCTGAACCAGTTATCCCAGTGGGGATATATTTTAAAAGCTCCCTGGATGATTCTCATGTGCAGTCTGTATAGACAACCACTGGTCAAGACGAATTTAGAATTTAGATTCACTTGCTGGGTCTCAGAGGGGTACAGACTCCCTTGAGACACAAGGTGCCAGACACCGACCAACTTGGGTCATGCTGGCAAGGAAGGAGGAGGTGGGTATTAGCACCCTCTAGTCTCCCACGCCCAGCATGGAGGGGGCAGTGACCTCATGGTGAACACACATGCCAGGTTGAAGTGAGGATTCCCAGTGGCCACCCTGCTCTTGGGGAAGGTCCTGTTTCCATCACAAACCTCCAAGGTTCTGGGTTCTGTGCTAGCAAGGGGGTGATTACAAATGCTTTTCAAATCATAGGAAGTCCTATTGCATTGTAGGAAGATTTTCTGGGGGCAGGTGAATGATGGCTTTTCCATCAAAGAGGAGTCCACTGGGCAGAAGGAAGGATGAATGACCAAGTGGCTCTTCTTTAAAACCCTTTCTGAGACATTCATCTAAGGCAAGTGTAAAGGATGTATATGCAGATTCTTTTAGGGACCAAAATTTAGCCAGCTGTTTTCTTTCCTTCTCTTCCTTCCTTCCTCCCTCCTTCCTTCCCTCTCTCCTTTCCTCTCACCCTCTCTCCTTTTCTCTGCCTCTCGTCTCTATAATGGGGAACTTTATTATGGTGAACTGAATCAGGTTGGGTCCTCTTGCTACGTAGTCACGTTATTCCCTCTCCTTCTCCATTAGGGTGACACCCTCACATACCACATGTTTCATATCTATTATTCTACCAGGCTCTTAGTTCCACCAAGGCAGACACTATTGCCTTTTTCATTTTCCTCCACTTCTCTAGAGGTTAAGAAGATGCCTGGCCCATACAAGTCACTCAGTGTCCCATTAACGATGGACTGTTGGGTCTTCGATGTCACAGCCCTGGTGGGAGAGGCAACCCGCCTGGGCTGAGGAAGCTGAAACACGCAGCACTTCAGTGATTAGATGACCCTTGTGAAATAGGATGGTGCAAGGTTCAGGGGGTACTGCCAACTTGGTATTGCCTCTCTGAAGAAGACTATAATGTGGACTTCTCTTTAGTGGGGAGGGAGTGCAGCAGAGTGCCTCCTGCCGTGTTCCTGCCTTTCTATAACAGTGGTTCTCAAACATGCTTCAGAGTGACCTGGAGGGCCTGTTAAGACACAGATTGGGCCCCCTCCCCATCTGTGATTCAGCAGGTCCGGATGGGACCTGAGAATCTGCATTTCTAACAGGTTTCCAGATGCTGTTGATGCTGCTGATGCTGCTGATCAGGACTTTGAGAACCACTGCTCCATAACATCTCCTGGAAGAGTTAGTTCTTTATCTCAGGAATTCACAAACACTCCTCAGGATTATTGCAAAGGACTAAGCCACACCGCATCTCTCTCTCTGAAAGGAGGCTGACATCTTTGCCAGGTCTCTGGGTGGACATCAAATCCAGGGACAGACAGTTCTCAGGGCCAGCAATTCCTCATTAGTGGAGCTGGTGAGAACCATGACCCAGGAAGCTGGGGAAACAGTCTAGAGCAGTGGCCCCTCCTCTGAGAGTTCAGGGCTGCAATTTACCCAGACGAGGGCCTAGGGAAGACTCAGCACTGGAGACGCTCACTTCTCACTCTAGGACGTTCACCTTAGGTCTTTGTTTCCATTGTCACTGGATACAGAGTCTTATCAGTCAAAGCATTTCAACAGAGGTTCAGCTCCCCTTGCGTAATCCCTGGATCTGCTCATCACGGGGCCTCTTTCTCTGTCCTGGGTTGTCTCTGTCTGCATTTGAGTTCTCTTTGGCCTGGTCAGGGTTTTTCTCTGAGTTCTCTGGCAATGGGGTATGCATTTGAAAAAAAAAAATTGGCAAGAATAATCAACTCTGCTTGATTTCTGAGCTAAAAATAGATCCTCTGCATTGTAGAGAAAGTTGGAGGCCAAAAAAGTGCAGGGCAATGACATCAACACTCTCTCCAGCAGCAGCAACACCTGGAATTGCTGCTTAATTATTTCAGAAGCAATGGCATGCAATTTAGGTGTCAGGAACAACGCGAGGGAACTTCACGTGTGGTTTTGGCAGCTGCCAATCACAACGGGATCCAGCCCAAAGCTGGGGGTGCATCAAGTCCATCCATCACTTATGAGACATGTGACCTTGGGCATATTCTCTCTCCTCTCTGGGCCCCAGGTTCCTCGTCAGTAAGTTGGGGGAAATTGTACTTAGTTTTCAGGGCCACTGTGACAACTCACTGGAAGAGCATTTGTGAAAAGAATCCTTCCTTCAGAGAAAAGGAACCCCTGGGGCCTCAGGAGGATATCCTGGAGGAGGGGAGCTAGGAACTCGGCTGTAAAGGATGGACAAGAGGCAGGGATGCAAAAAGGAGGGGTGAGTGAGGTTTATTGACCTAAAAAAGCAAGAGGCTGGGGAAAATGTGACCTACTCAGAGAGCTAGTGGAGGTCAGAGGGAGACAGAAAATGCAGCTTGGGATCTGATATAGACAGTTTTCTGTGGTTGGTGGGTCATCATTGGAAGCTTTTCAGCAAGGAGAGACATCAAAGTTTTATTTGAGAAACTGTGGGGAAAATAGAAATAGTCTGGAAGCAGCCAAGAAAGAGGCCTTGGCCCAAAAAAAGAGTCAGAAACAGCGTAGAGGCAGTGGGGATGGAAGGTAGGGACACATAAGAATTTGGGGGAAGGCTAAAGAAGCAGGCTTATTACTGATTAGAAATAGCTTGAAATTAGCAGATGCAAATGAAGGCCTCTTTCCCAGCTACTGTCTCCTCCTCAAGCCACGCCTGCCCCTGGCCAAAGGCAGGGCTTTAAGTCAGATTTGGCCCCCTCTCAGCCACTTCCCTGCTGTCCCCCTTGTCGCCCCTGAGTGTTTTGGTCTATTGTCTCCTTCCAGGCCTGCGCTCCGAGGTTCACCCTGCCGACCGCAGCCAAGGAAAAAGGACATCCAAATGGGAGGAAACCGCAGAGTTTTCTGTTTTCTTCTGCAGGAGAAAGCAAGGTTATTTTTGGCCCCTTTCAGTACAAATCAGATTTTTTTTCCTTTCTCAAAGCCCTGTGTCTGGCAGGCTTCAGGCAAGGGAGTGAAAATTAGAGCTCGCGTTTTGAATACCTTTGCATTTTCGCTCGGTGTCGGTTTTGTTTGTCTGCCTCTGCCTGGCGGTCTCCAGTGTGTCGGATTGTTGACTTCTCTCAAACCCCGCTCTCAAGCCAAAGAAAGTAAAACCGTGCCTCAGGGATGGGGGCCCTTTGGTTGGAGAGAAGGAAAAGGACAAAAGGGAAACATCCCGCAGTCTGGATCTGGCTGTGTGCCCGGCGCTTTCACACACAGCCCCACTTTGTCTATTAACTCTCTGGGTGGGAGATGCGGAGACTTCGTGGAAGAGACAAGCTGAGGGGGCGTGGCCAGTATTGAAGCCCGGCTTTCCGACCCTGGGACCAGAACTTTCCCTAAAGTTCACCTCTGCCTCTTTTGTGGGTTAGAAAGTTTGCTGGTGTACCCTGTGGCCTTGGAACAGGATTTGTGAGCCCAAGCTGAACCCAAAATGCTGGGTGAGTTAGAGCCCTCACTGAGCAAAGTTACGGAACCTCTATACACCTTGGTTTCCCTGAATTCTGAAATGAGGTTATTGACAGTGTATTGTTGAATTGCTGTGAGGGTTAAACGGGTTGATCCACATGGAGAAGTTTGGGGACTTTCTGGGACATGTTTAGTGCTAAGTGAATGAGTGCTGCGTGCACTTGTGACAAGCACACTGCCATTTTCACCCTATGCTCATCCAGTTTTGTTAAAGCTCTGCTCATGTTTGGCAGAAGTTGCAAATTAGTTTCGATCCTTTTCTTAGAAGGTTCTTTTATTTTTCTCCTTCTCTCCCAATGGCATCTCTCTCTTAAGACAGTTCAGGTTAATGTAACCTGTAAGAATGTGACAAACAGGACTTGGAAGGATTTTCCTATTTAATTCCACACATCATTTTGCCCATTTTGAGCCAGAGTCGTTTGTGAGTACTACTTGCAACTCTTTTTTTTTTTTCTTCAATAAAACATAACACCGGCATGTGCATTCACAAATATGCGCACACACACACACCATCCTGGATGGCACTATTTAAACACCACCTGTTCTCATTTCCAGTTCTTTCTCATTTTGAAGGAACTTCCTCTGCTTGCTCTCTGGAGGGTCCTTCAAAAGTTCCCACTCCAGCTAACACGAAATGACAACTGATATAATAATGATAAATAAATACCTTTGAATGAGCACCTGCTACATTTCAGGAAGCTTGCTTATCTTTACAACAACGCTGAAATTTCTACCCATTTTTCAGTTGAGAAAAGTCAGGCACAGGGAGTGATGGGTCAAAATCACTTGGCCAAAGTAACGGAGCAGGGCTGATAACAGAAGGCATGCCTATCTGGTTTCAAACGCAGTGGTTTGTTTTTTTGTTGTTACACCAAGATGCTTCTCCTTCAAGACAAGAGGGATGCCTGCCTTGTTCCCTGTCGTGTCCCCAGTCTCTGGCACATATTTGCTCGATATTTGCAAATATTTGTTGAATGCCTGCAGAACAGACAGGCATGCACACGCACACGCACAGATTGTTATTGTTGTTTTATTTTGATGAGACATGTATGGCTCCACACCCGCGCTTCACTGGCCACGGGTAGGAGAAGTGGAGGGCACGTGTGGTTTTGGCAGCCGCCAATCACAACAGGATCCAGCTCAGCAGCTGCGGATGCATCAAATTCGTCACTTATGAGTGATGTGATCTTGCGCACCTTCCCTCTCCTCTCTGGGCCCCGGCTTCCTCATCAGTAAGTTAGGGGAAGCCCTCAAAGAACACAGGAGGGGGTGGCTTTCTGAGGGACGTGGCACCACAGAGACATTCCGGTCCTGCCTGGCTTTCTTCATGTCACTGAGACCACTGAGCGTCCTGGAATTAGTCTCCATCTTTGAATGTGAACCAGTTAATTATGACTGACATAGACCAACAGCTGGCACTTCATCACTGGTGCCCTAAATCAAAGATTCTCTGTTTTCCAGGTCTGCAGAATAGCATGCATGAAGCATCAACTTCTCGCCATCACTCACACTTGCCACGTTAATCCCATTAGCACTCACAGCACTGTGTCAGGAGAAACACGTGGATCTGACTCTTCAGGTTTACTTTGAGGCCTCTCACCCTGACTAATGGTCACGTGAAAGCATTTGACACCAACCCTGGGGAAACCCTCTCTGGTCGGGGTTGGCTTCCTGAGGGAGTAGAGATCGTCCAGAGGCAGAGAATGCTGGCACAGGAAAGGCTGTATGTGTGCATATAGAAAGGGGCCTCACCATGAGCTCATCAATTCATTCTTCCATTGAATGAAGGACTATTTCTCCCAGAAGTGTTTCCCAATGTTTCCTCTGAAGAACACTGTTGCTGTGGTCTGCTAATAGGTTAGACTGGAAAAAGAGAGAGAGAGGGAGGAAGGGAGGGAGGGAGAAAGGGAAGGGAGTATACCTTAGTCAAATAATTTTGGGAAATCTTGGAATAAACAACGTTAAGCATTTTTCATAGGATTTCTCAGTGTCTTTAAGAGGGCAATATGCATTATGACTGTGCAAAAGATAAATGTGGTATCTTATAATAAACATGCTCTTCTGACAACAGGATATTTTTCCCCCTATGAACATCCCCAGAAAGTAATGTTCTGGACCACAGTTTGAGAAAAAAGAACTGCCATAAAAGAAGAGGAACTGGACCCTGGGCTGTATGTAAAGTTTTTACACAGATTGAAGTAACTGCCAGTGATCCAAGCCAGGTCAGTATGAAAGGCCTCAGTCTGCAGCAATTCTCATCTTCAACAGCAGCTCCATCTGCGAATTCCTCGACAGCAAGCTCATGTCCTTGTGTGCTCCGGGCAGGTAGGTCTCTGCTGGGCCTTCAGGGTGGGCATTCCAGGCTTTGCAAGGCACAGATTGGGCATCCTGAACAAGATGGAGATGGGAGCCATAATCACACAGAGGACACAGCTCAGCTTCCTTTCCTGGTCTTGGTTTCTTGCACCCAGATAAACTGCACACATTATGCTCTACAAAAGGCTTAGAAAAGGGACTTTCAAGTGTGTGAGTAGAGGCGTTGTCTTGGGGGCATGTTCAAGCCCAGGTTCCTAGGCCAAACCTAAAGAGATTATACCCCAAAGGGTCAGTTTGGGAAAACCTTGTATAGGCTGTATGGACGCTGTATGGCACAGGGCTATTAGCAGGGGATGCTATATCCTGGGTGGGCAATGGCAAGTGACACAGGTGTGACCAGGATGGTCTTCAGCCATCCTGGTGGCCTAGGTAATTTCTCTAAGTGGCGTGGTTGGTCATGAGTCCTTATAATCTTCCCTACGTTATGATTCAGGCTCATTTTGAACTTCAAGCAACCATATAAAGTTGAATTGTGGAGGTGAGACCAAATATAGATTTAGGGGGGCCTGGAGTTGGGGGGGCGGTTCTGAGTCTTGCATGGGGACGGCACACAGAGGTGCCCTGCCCCCACTCAGCAGAGGGGGACTCCCACCGATTACCCAGTCCTAAAGCAGAGAGATTGGCCAGAGCTGAGCTGATAAAGGGATTTTGATAAGAAGGAAGGGCAGGAATTTCAGAAATGCCACTGCCTCACTTTCCTGAAGCTTCCAACAAATCCAACCCTGACTTCACACTGCCCTTTCTCTCAGAGAGAGTGGCTGGGGAGTCAGGGAACTTCATGAGATGGCAGCCTTGGCCCCTTCTGGACTGTTTGGCTGAATATGCCCAAGGTTTCTCAAAAAGAATTAGGAGATGTACGTTTCCCTTAGGTTTGAGGGAAGAGGAGGCAGTCATTAGCACTTGGTGAGTGATGACTATGTACGGGCAGGCCCTGCATTAGACCTCTGGTTCTCACACTTGGCTACTCCTTGGGATCCCTGGGTTGTTGTCTGTCTGTTTTATAAATACTGATTCCTGGGTCCCACCCCCAGATATTCTGATTTAATTGATCTGGAATGTGGCCTGAGCATCAGGGTTTGTGAAGCGCCCCAGGTAAGTCGAATGTGCAGTGAGGTTTGAGAACCGCTGCCCTGGAAGCTTCTCTCACTTCCCATTTACTCACCAACAAGCCAACAATGGGGACATTGGTGTCAGCTCTGTTTGGCAGTTGAAGAAACAGAGGATCAAAGAGCTAGGGGCTTATCCAAGACCACACAGTCACAGAGGCTGGAATGCAGCTTCCACGGCCAGTTTTATATCACACTGACTCAATAAATGTTGCAAAATCCTACTTGATTTGACAGTGAGGCCACCATGGGCCAGTATTAGGCTTGAGTAGTTGGCATCTGCTGCAGCCCTAAAGCTCACCCATCGTGCCCTTCTCCTATGCCCATTGCAAAGAGCAGGGGTTCATAACCGGGGCCATGAGCTAAGGGACTTGAGCCACACAGCTATTAGGCCCACCCAGGAATCAGGACGGGCTAACACTGGGCCAAGTTTATTTTTCTTTTCCCTTCAAGCGTGATAGCCGGAGGAGGATACTACACGGGAAGTAGTGCAGACACATGTGGGCCCCTGGGGGGGTGGGGTTCACAGGCCATCAGGAGCCAGCCAGGCTTGATGCGTCCCCTCCCTCCACACTTACTCAGGCACAGGACATGTGCATTTCCACTGGTCTTTAGGAACAAGAATTGACTCAGAATGGAAAATGGGGCCAGAAAGGATGCTAGGGCTGGAACCAAAAGCGTGTGGTTTGTGCCAAATTGTCAAAAGAAAGCAAAATAATGGGGAGTGGAGCAAAAAATAGAGAATAAAGGACTTGGAATCTCACTTCCCTTGGCTTTGCACGAAGATCCTCACCTCCATGAACCTTAGTTTCCCTGTCTTCATGTCAGAGGTTAAAAATTCAGTTCCTGGGGGCCGCCCGGTGGCGCAGCGGTTTAGTCCGCGCTTGGCAGCCCGGGGTTCGCGAGTTCGGATCCTGGGCGCCCGCCGACGCACTGCTTGTCAGCCATGCCGAGGCGGCGTCCCATATAAAGTAGAGGAAGATGGGCAGGGATGTTAGCCCAGGGCCAGTCTTCCTCAGCAAAAAGAGGAGGATTAGCAACGGATGTTAGCTCAGGGCTGGTCTTCCTCACAAAAAAAAAAAAAAAAAAAATTCAGTTCCTTATCTATAAAATGAGGATTACAATCACTCAGAGTTCTGATAATCAAGTTATATATATGTATACTATATTACATATGCTCTTATATAATGTTAGTACATGTATAAATAATAATATTATTATATATACTTATTATTTATATGCATATTTGCTATCTGCACAGCTATAGTGGAAAGAGAAGTGGGCTGAGTCAGTAGGCTCAACCTTGTGTGGAACTCCCTCCCTCTATGGGAAGCAGTTATACAAATCATGGTGCATCCATTGAGTGGGGTTCTCTGTAGCTGTTAAAAAAGGTAGATCCATACATCTAAATAAGGAAAGCTGTCTAAGATAGGTCGTTAGGAAGCAAAGCAAAGTGCAGGGCCATGGGAAAGGATAGCCTGTTCCAGAATGAAAGCATTTACGTAGAAATATATACATGCATAAAATGTAAAAACAAAAGCAGGCTCTAGCTTTGCAGACAAATGTTCATATCCTTTGGGATGTGTATGTTTTCTGCAGAAAATATGTTCCTGGAGAAAATACCTAGAAAAGGGAGATTTGGTGAAAGGAAAAGGGAAAGAGGATGTTCCATTTCATTCTGTATTTCCCTTATTTCATCCTCAGCTGAACTGTTTGCATGTTTACAGTGTGTGTGTATGTGTCTGTGTTTCAGTAATAGAAACAAAAGGAATTTGAGTTAAAAAAACAAAAGAAAACAAAGGCTGGACAGGCCCTGAGCCTTGAGCTCTTTCCCTGGGTTCTGGGCCAGCCCAGCAGACATGGTTGTTTTGCCAGCTGGGAATCATTTCATCCTCTTGCCCTAAATCCCCAGGAGCCCAGATCCAGCAGGAGGCTGACAGAGGCCTGGTCCAAGGGAGGACAGGCCCCACTCCCATGACAGGTGGTGGTGTTTTTATAGTGTGAGCACAGGGGTGGGCATGTTTGGGTAGTGGTGGGGAGGGGCTGAACAAGTCTTCAGAGGAGGGAGAGAAATTGACAGTGCCTAAGAAGAAAATCCATTTAGTTATGGCACCAAAGTTTCAAATGCTTTAAAATAAAACCAGAAATAAATATAATTCAAAGTAAAATACTGATAAAAATCCATGCATAGAAGTTGGAACCCTCTGGGTGAACAGATACTGACTTTGGGGGGTGGTCCTTCCCCTCACTTGCTATGATGTATTGAATGGTGACCCCAAAAAGATATGTCTGTATCCTAATCCCTAGTACCTGTGAACACAACTTTGTTTGGGGAAAAGTCTTTGCGGATGTCATTAAGTTAAGGATTTTGAGATGAGATCTCCTGGAATATCCAGATGGGCCCTAAATCCAACGACAAGTGTTCTTATAAGACATTTGTAAGAGAGAGAAGAGGAGAAAGATGCAGACAGAGGAGAAGGCCGTGTGAAAATGGAGACAGAGATTGGAGAGGTGCAGCCACAAGCTAAGGAATGCCCAGAGCCTGCAGAAGCTGAGAGAGGCAAGGAAGCATTCTTCTCTAGAGCCTTCAGAGGGAGCGTGTCTCTGCCGACACCTTGATTTCAGACTTCTGGCCTCTAGAACTGTGAGACAATAAATTTCTGTTTTTTTTAAGCCACCAAGACTGTGGTAATTTATTACAGCAGCGCTAGGAAATGAATACACTCACTGAAGGGACAGGGGTTGCTGTGGATCGACTTCCCAGCAGGAGGGGCAGACCCCAGGGTTTGAGAAGAGAACAGCCAGGCCTCCATGCCCCACCCAGGATGCCACGCCAAGCCCCCAAACATGCTCTGTGGATCCTAATTTTCCCCTTTCTAAAATAGTTGTGCCAACACTCTCTATGGGCTGATTCTGTTATTTTTCTGTGTGAAGCCTGTCACAACAATCTTATCTGTTTGTTTGAGTTGATTTTGTATAGTAATGCCTAGTGGGGAATGTGTGCCCCAGGAGGTCAGGGCTGTCTGCCTGGCTCACCACTGAATCTACCCCTGGAACAGTGCTTGACATGTCAGGGTGCCGAGGTGGTGAGATGATCTTTGTGGAAGGGAAACGGGAGAAGGGAGGGATGTTCTGAGTCAGACACTGTGTGGGGCTCAGAGGGGGATGTGGAGGACCCCACTCAGACCTAGTGCCCACTGAGCTCACGGTCTATGTGCTGGGGAAGCTATGACACAACATCAGAAAGATTGAAAAGGAAGTGGGAAGAAGTTCTAAGAAAGGGGTGGATGAAGTCCTAAGAGGTGACCTCCTCCAGGAAGGACAGGGGAGGCCCAGCCCCACAGGGGCATCTGACAGGTCTGGCCGCTGTGACTGAGTGGAGGAGAGAAGGCCTCTCTATGCCATGGCCATTGTGAGAGGCAGTGAGGGCAAATGGAGAGGCAGGGGCAGTTATGAAAGGCACCACAGAGAAGTCTGGTGACGGTGCCACATGTGCTGGGGATGAAAGTGGCCACAGAGACTTCAGGCCAGGGCCCTGCCCAGGTGATTGTCAGAGGCCCTAGGTGCACCTGTCCCTGGACACCAGCTCCTCAACCTCCAGAAGGTTAATCTGCATTCCTTTCCATCTTTTACAATTTCCCAAAGCTCCTGATTAGATTAGTAGTTGCAACTGTGCATCGAGTCATGATGGTGCTCAGAACCTTCCATATGTAAGCTTTTAATCCTTTCTAAACATTCGTGTCATAGCATGATTATTCTCTTTTATAGATGAGAAGATTGAGACTCAGAGCCAGTAATTGGGGGAATCAAGACTTAACCCCAAATCTACTGACTCCTGGTCCCGGGCCTGTGCGTTCACCGTGGCGTCTGTGCCTCCCTTATTGCAAAGAATGTGCAATTCTAGAGTAGTTCACACACAGGACTCGCATTGAACCTGAAAGCAGAATCTTGGAGGGTCTAGGGCAGAGAGGATTTACGCCATTTTACAGAAGAGGAAGCTGAGAATCCAAGGAATGGAGGGGTCTGCCCCAGTGAGCTGCATCCAGGGGACTGCAGACCTGGGATGAAGAACACTGATGTTTCCTGCTTAAAGTCCTTTGCTTGGATGCCCTGTAATCAGAGTTGCACTGATACAAAAATGCAAGAAGAGGGCAGTAGAGATGGGAGCGGCAGGAACTGGGGTGCAATTTGCTTCAGACTCGATGTCTGCTGAGCAGGGCTCTTCCCGGGAGCCCAGATCAGTGGGCAGCACGGCAGCACATCCATATCCAAAGGGCCTTCCAGGGGAAGCTGTACTCCCTGGAAGGGGCTGGCTGCATCCATCTTGTAGGACAATATGCTATTTTCGCCAGAGAGCTACAAGGCATAAATATAGATTTCTGAACATTTTTTATGAGCTGACATGATGGCCTCTGGACACTTCTTCACTAAACCATAAAAAGCCAGACAGTCCTTTCCAGAAACTGCACATCCACCTGTGTCCCAGACAGAGCTGGGAGCCTGCAGCCACATGGTGGAAAGGGCCCCCTTTGTTGAAGAAAAAAAAAAAAGCAGTGGCCAGTTGTCTCAGTGCATCCTTGGAGATGAGTGAAGTAATCACCAAGAGGCCCTCTCTATCTCTCCTGCTGTGACATCTCTTTCTTTGTGCCCTATCACCAGGTCAAATCCTGGGATGCAGAGCAAATCCTGAATAAGGCTTCCCTGCATCCTGCCCTCAGCTTCCCTCAGTGCCACCTTCCTTCCATCTTCCCATGCTCTCTGGGCTCCTTTCAACTACAGGGCATTTGCATGGGCTCTTACTCTGCCTACAATGTCGTCTGTCCATCTGTGCCTAGGTGACCCTCTAGTCCTTAGACCTCCAGTCAAACCTCCCTGAGCCCACCATCTAGCTCAGGCTCCTTTGTTATATCTTTTCCTAGAACCATAGTCATTTTATCCTGGGCATTTACCTCAGTTTGCAAGGGTTTATTGATTATTTGATTAGAATCTGTGTTCCCCACTCCAATGTGAGCTTCATGAACATAAAGACTTGCTTCCATTGTTTTCCCAGAGCCTAAAAAGATACCTGGTCCATGCTCAGTTCTAAGTAAATAGTTACCAACTGTAAACAAATGTACCGATGAATGAATAAATGAATGGATGAGTATGTAAATGAGTAAACAAGGGAACAATGGCTTAGAACAGTGGTTCTCAACCAGGGAAGATTTGCTCCCCAGAGGATATCTGGCAATGTTTTCAGACATTTCGTCTGTCACAACTGGGGATGGTGATGATGGTGATGGTGGTGATGGTGCTACTGGCATCCAGTGGATACAGTCCATGGTGCTGTAAAACGCCCCACAGTGCCTGGAACAGTCCTCCCATCTCCCAGCAAAGAACTATCCTGCCCCAAATGTCAATAGTGACAAGGGTGAGAAACCCTGTGAATTCATTCCCTAGGGCTTTGTAACTAAGCACCGCAAACTGGGCAGCTTAAAACAGCAGACACTTATTTGATTCCAATCCTAGAAGCCAGAAGTCCAAAATCAAGGTGTTGGTAGAGTTCCTTCTAGAGGAAGAATCTACTCCTTGCCTCTCTGCTAGCTTCTGCTGGCTGCTGGCAATCCTTGGCGTTCCTTGGCTCATAGCTACATTACTCTAATCTCTGCCTCTGTCTTCACATGGCCTCTTCCCTATGTGTTTCTGTGAGTCTTCTCCTCTTCTCAGAAGGATGCCAGTCATTGGATTAGCACCCACCCTAGTGATCTCATCTCACTAATTACATCTGCAAAGACCCTATTTCAGAATAGGGTTGCATTCACACATACTGGGGTTAGAACTTGAACGTGTATTTTTAGGAGACACAATTCAACCCACTACACTCCGGTTTAATGGGAAGTTAATCATATTCACATCCCTTCCTCCCACATAAGAAAAAGGAACAAAGGAAGAAATCTGAACTTTCTCCTCCTCTCTCACCCACCCCCCCCCACCCTATTGTCCAGTCACTCATCCTGGTTGGCTTCTCAGCTTGCTTTCTGTGCCTCACCCCCATCCACTGTGTCCATCACCTGCACCTTGTCAGTTCTTTACCTGAGGAATTCGCCTGTGCATTAGAAATCTCCTCTATACTAGGAGCATCATATTAAGTGGGTTATGCGCATTTAATCCTTGCACCAATCCTATAAGCTAGGTGTTTTTATTGCCTCCATTGACAGATAACGAAACCAGAGTTCAGAAGGATAAGTAAAATACCCAAGATTATGGAGCTGGTAAATGACAGAGCTTGGTCATCTGATTCTAAAGCCCGTGCATAACCCCTGTTTTGTAGGGGGCTTCTCCATCCCCTTATTGAGCTCCCAGTTCTCTCGATCACTTTCCTGGCAGAAGCTCCTCCCTGTGTTCTCATGATGCAAGGGAATTGCCTCCCTCACAGTCCTTTTCTCTGGGCATCATTCCTGTTTGTATATATTCCTCCCTCCCTTCTAGCCTATGAGGGCTTTCAGGGTGGATACAATCTTTATTTCCTCTCTGTGTCCCCAACCCCAATACCTACCCCAGGGCAGGGTACACACAACCAGTCAATGTTGGCTGAGTAAAGGAATGCATTCATCACTTCAACAATCTAGTCTGAAGACCTTACCTCTGCTTGTACTAGAATACGCCAGGTTACTCTGTAATGAATACAGTACAGCACTGTGGCTCTTTTAGAAGCAACCAGAAGGTGAATCAAATTAAAACCACCACCAAAAAGGGGTAGTCCATGATCAAATCAGCCTGGATAACTCTAGGTAAACCAACACTAAATATGTTTCCTTACTGTTGGACTTCCCAGAGCCTTAAATATTCTAACTTTTGGAATTTCTAAGACAGTAGAGATCATCTTTCAGATATTGAGGATTCTTTTTTTATCAATAAAACTGGTTTTTATTTTGTATTGTTTGAAAAGTCCCAAGGAATACTAATCATACTGCAGAGTTGAAATACGCTGGGGGGCAGGGGATGGAGATGGGGGAGGGACCATGGCCCTTCCAAGATGGAGACTCTCCAAAGTTAAGAAGAGGAAGGGGCCTCCCTCTGGAGCTGGAGATGCCATCACTGGGGGGCTGGGACAATTCTTCTCTTTCCCTCTGGTCTCTGATCTGCACCCACATTCTCCTGTGACCCTTTTCATTCTTGGTTTTGGTTGATTTTCCCCACTCTCATCCGAGCCCAAGTTCCCTGAGCTGAAAATGGAAGTGCATGGCCCAAAGTTCCCTGTGCCTCATTAACCTCCACGTTATCTCAGCGAAATTATGCCAATTATCGCACCGGGGCTCAGGATTGAAAAGCTACCATGTCTGGGCCCACGGTGATGGATGCTACCAATTTAAGGAGAGGAGGGGCAGCTCCCCGGGAGGTGAAGGAATCGTTTGTTTTGCCAGGAGATGCTTTCCTGTGGCAGACATAAAGTGCTGCTCTCCGGATGGGAGTTCTCCCGGCATCTTTTGTAAGTGGCACATTTCTCCGGGGGATTTTTTTTTTTTGCAAATAGCATGTATTGGTTAATCTTGTTTTCTTACTGTCTTAATATAGAAAAAAAAAAAAAAAAAACACAAAAGTGGCCCATGATCTCCCTACCCAGTGATTTCTGTTGACCTTTAAAACCAATCAAAATGAGGGCCGCCTGGTGGCGCAGCGGTTTAGTCCGCGCTTGGCAGCCCGGGGTTCGCAGGTTCGGATCCCGGGCGCCCGCCGATGCACTGCTCGTCAGCCACGCCGTGGCGGCGTCCCATATAAAGTAGAGGAAGATGGGCAGGGATGTTAGCCCAGGGCCAGTCTTCCTCAGCAAAAAGAGGAGGATTAGCAACGGATGTTAGCTCAGGGCTGGTCTTCCTCACAAAAAAAAAACAATCAAAATGAAAGTAATACAATATAGGTTGGTCTAGACAATCCGAAGAGTTCAATAGGTAATGAAGTTAAAGTGAATATCTTCTGCCTCCCTTTCCAAGCTCAGTCTCCCAACAGCTAATAGGGTTTTGTGGTTCCTTTAGAAGCAGTGTAACTGGGAGAGTGTAATGGCTTAGAGCAGGGCTTCTCGGACTGACAGACATTGAAATCACCCGAAAGCTTGTTAGCTCATACTCATACTGGGCCCCAACCTTAGAGATTGTGATTCAGCAGGTCTGGGAATGGGCCCCCCATTTGCATATTTAACAACTTCTCAGATGATGCTGAAATCTCAGTTCTACCACTCTCCAGCTGTGTGATTTTGAACACTTCAGCATCTCTTTGCCCCATTTTCCTCTTCTATAAAATGGGCTAATAATAGAGTTGAGAGGATTAAATGAATTAAAGTATTTAAAAGGTTCTGTATATTAAGAACTATACAATTTTGCTACTATTATACATATACCAGCCTGTAAATACAGTCATGCATTGCTTAACAACGGGGATATGTTCTGAGAGATGTGTCATTAAGCGATTTTGTTGTTGTGCGAACATCATAGAGTGTACTTAACACAAATCTACATGGTATAGCCTACTACACACTTAGGCTATGTGGCACTAATCTTATGGGACCACTGTTGAATATGAGGTCTCTTGTTGACTGAAATGTCCTTATGCAGCACGTGACTATATTTATCCAACTACCATCTATGATTTTTAAAGTTAACAAAAGAGATAATTCTGTATATACTTCAGTGCTATGCTTTATTCACAATAAGGATTTTTCATATACTTACATACAGAAGTATTTAGTCCTTTTGAATTATGCTTCACATCAACCCATAGTTTACATGTGCATTCTAGAGGATATGCTAGTCCTCTACAGGTGACCACACTAGTTGTTTCCAGGTACTGGATAATATAAGCAGTGCAGCAAGGGACATCCTTGCACATGTCCTGACAAACATTTTGTGAGCATATTCAGAGTAAATTCCTAGAAGGGGTGTTGCTAGGCCAAAGTATGTGTGCACTTTACATTATAGAAGTTGGAAAATTAAAATATACATACGCATTCTTGGGAAAGATACGTTTGTTTCTAAGCCTATGTGTGCCAAAATCCCTGATGTAATCTAAAGGCAAGTGGTGTTTTCTCCATGGACTTTATTGTCTTCATCTTCAAAATGAGGATGAGAGAGCAAACAAACAATGTGGACATACCAAGGTGTATCACTCAGTTGACTCTGAACTGCTTGTTCAGCATGGAGCAAGAAGCTGAGGATCCAGAATTGGTTAAAGCATGCTCTCTGCACTCAAGGAGCACTGCTCCAGGAGGGTGAACCCCAGAAAACATGCATTGTAGTCTGGCATGAGACATGCATCGATCGAGCAATGCATACAAATCAAAGATAGCACAAAAGGTGAGTCAGGTGGGAAGAAGGGATCAGGAAAATGTTCAGGAGGATGGGGTGGATGTGTTTTGCAGAATGAGTGAGAGTGGAAAGGAAGGAAAGGCACTTTAGAGATTAAAAACGGTATATGCAAGAGCCCAGAGGCTTGGTAGCACCTAACCACACCTGATGTATGGTAGGTGCTGAAGGAGAGTTAGTTGAAAACAATCTTAGCCCTCAATGGGTGTACAACCTACAGAAACTAGTGCCTTAGGTTCTCTCTGATCCAAAGAAAGACCAAGAACTCCTTCAGCTAGGCCTGCTACATCTAGAACACGAGATTTTAGGTTCATGAATAGCACAGTGAATTCTTAATGAATTTACACAATCAAGACAAGATCTGCCTTCTTATACCTCTAATCACCAGGTTGGAATACAAGTGTTGAAATAACCTTTAGAGGGGTCCAGGCCTCACCTGCACAGGATCTACCCTGGCCTTCACCCTGTGTAGGATTTCCAGGACTCTGAATATAGAATGATCATTGTCATGTCCTTCTACAGATTTCATTCCCCAGACATGGCCAGTGGACATTCCTTTAGCTCCCACTGCCAGCCCAGAAAGTCTACTAATCCAGTCAACTGAAACAATGGAAACACACAAAGCCTTTTAGTTACAACACTTTGGATTTTGCAAACTCTTTACCCAAATGGTAGAGGAAAAGTGAACATGAATCAGAATTGCAGGGGATATTTGCTGTCAGTTGTTTCAAGAGACAAAGAGTATTCTGGTCCAATCTGCTCTTCAAATATGTCCAAGGATGAATTAGCACACATCAGAAAGATGTGTTTCATTGTTATAGTCTGCAGATGGTTTCAGACAAAGGTATTGAGACAGCAATTGGTAAGACAACATGGTCCACTGTCACGGCATAAAAGCAGCAGATACAGTCTTCAAGCTGACACTAAAATATTCCAAAGTCATCATCTCATCCAAGACAAGAGGGGGAAGAAAGAACCTTGAGTGCTCTGATTAATCTGTTCCATTATCTGACCTCTGATTGACGACAAACAAGGCCTTTCATCCCTGGTCCCTGCTCACTTCACCAGCTTTATTACCTGCCGCACTTCCCTGCCAGCCAACCCAGCAGTTCCCCAAACACAGGTTTAAAGTCTGAGATTGACTTGAATCCAAACAATGTCACTTTCTACCTATACAACCACAGGTAAGTCAGTTAACCCCTCTGAGCCCCAGTTTCCCTATCTGCATTATGGTGATAATGTGGAGAGGATTAAACAGTAGCTATTTTTGGAGAGGTCTAGCTCAAATCCTCAATCATATGCGTTTTTTCGCAATGCCCTCAATACCACTGAAAAAGAGAATTGCCCACATATAGATAGGTCTTATCTGCCTTTTAGGTGGGATGGCCTGTTAGCTCATCCCTTAACTATGGGTTTCATTGATGATCTTGCATGTGTGCTAATGTGCTAATAAGAGTTAGACAGGGAAAATAACTCTTTTCCTGCTTGCCAAAGCTAAACCCAACTTGAGCTGGCTTAAGGAAAAGTGCAGGTGGTATATGAGGCATTGGGCTGCCTCATGAAATGATGGGATGGAAATTGCAACTAAACCTAGCCGGGGAAGGGTCTTGAAACCAGGGCTGGAAGTCATAAGTAAACCTGATCATTGATTCTCTCTGCTTGCTGTCCCTGCTTCCCTTCTGTGCTTGATTCATTGTTTCTTCTGCTTTCTAACAGCCTTTCTCTGCTCCCAGTTCCCATGATAGAATATATGGCCCCACAAATCCTGTCTTCACTTGTTAGAGGACCAACCAGTAGCTAAGACCATCAATCTTGCTCCTGGTCCCAGTTTCAAATTTCTAGAAGATAGAATCTGATTCCTCCAGCTTGAGTCTGTACTTGCTCTAATCAGTTCAGGGTGCTGAGTAGAGTCATAGATTGATTAATGGCTATTGGGGGCTCTTTTGCATCATGGATATAAGATAGGAAGAAGTAGTAGATTAAAAAGTTGCTCAGTCCCCACTCTCTATAAAGCACTGTTGAAAACGCAGATGTATACATCCAGCTTTGGAGAAGTAACAATTTAATCTATTTTTACATGAGAAAGTTGGACAAGATGAGCCTTGGCTTATCATTTGAATGACATGGGAAGCTTTTAAAAATCTTAATATCCAGGCAACACTCCCAGACCAAATAAATCATAATCTCTATCTATGGGATTCTGGTATCAAATTTTTTAAAACTTCTTTAGATTATTCCAATCTTCAGCTAAGGTTCATAACCATTGGACAAGTTCAGTGATTTTCAAATGAATCACCTCAGTTTAGTTAAAATAAAGGTGATTTAATAGGTTCAAGGTGGGGCGTGGGATTCTGCGGTGATAAAAGCTCCCAGGTGTTGTCATGCTGTGGGTCCATAGGTTGTACTTTGAGTAGTAAAGCACTAAATTATCTCGGAGTCCAGTCCTGAGATTTTAAGAAAGAGAATATTTGCTCCACAAATATTTATTTTCTCTCTACCAGACCTTGTGCTAAATGCTAAGGCACAGAAATCTAATACGTTTCTTCCACAGAGGGGTTAACATGTAGTCCACATAGCTTGAG
Organism: Tapirus indicus; assembly: GCA_031878705.1. Taxonomy (NCBI): domain Eukaryota; kingdom Metazoa; phylum Chordata; class Mammalia; order Perissodactyla; family Tapiridae; genus Tapirus; species Tapirus indicus. Next base: position 20,314,416 of record CM062927.1, on the reverse strand, counting down.
AGAGACTAGAGAAAATATTCTGTGTACACTTTTCTTAGTTGTGTTTGAAAGTCTACTTATCAGGGATTTTTGTTTGTTTGTTTTGTTTTATTTTTGTTTTTAAGAAAACATCCTTATTGAAAAAGCAGCTGGCTTCCCTGACAGGAGAAAAGCTAACTCAAGTCTGGGGCTAAGGCCTTTTGACATGGAAATAAGGGAGGCTTTAACATCTAGCAATTTAGAGTAATATGTGCAAAACATGGAGTCAGTGATGGAGAGAGCGGTTTGGCACTGAGCACAAAGGACAACATAGAAACTATAGCTGGGGAATAAGAAAATGACCTGTATGATGATAGATAGATAGATAGATAGATAGATAGATAGATAGATAGATAGATAGATAGATAGATAGATAGATGCTCCATGAAAGGATCTCCATATTTTTTTAGTAGATTCAATGATTAATGAGCAAAGCCCACTCTAAGAGATTATGAACATGTTTCAGGACATAGCTAGAGTCCCTAGTAATAAAGGAACCAAGTTGTTCCAATGCTTGTGGTCTAAATCTGCTCACATCTCATTCAGCTACTCTACGTCAGAGACCCAGGAAAGCATGGACAAATTATGATGCCTTGTTTCCATATCATAGAATATGTATTTAAATAGTAGAGGGGAAAAATGCCATAAAAATTATTTTCATTCAGCAAATATTCCCTTGAGTGCCTATTATGTGCCAGGCACTGCATTTGATTAAAGTTTCAACATTGCGATTTAGAGATTATTCACATGCTATTGTCTTTTGTGCAAGTTGTTTTTCTATACATGGTCACATTTAATTCTCACCAAAACCTGGGATGGAGAAGTCAGGGTAGTGATGTTGCTGTGTTGGTGATGATGGTGGTGGTAATGATGATGGTGACAGTGGTGGCGTTGGGATATATTTCCTATTTAAGGATTTTTTTTAATGGGCTCCAAAGAAAGAACCATAAAATGTCCCATAGCTGGTAAGTAGCCAAGCTGGGGCAAGAACTCAGATATCCAAATTCCAACCTCAGCTTGCTGTCCATTCAACCATGCTGAAGAGCTAGAATATTAGCTAGCTGCTAAAGTTTAGTTTGGGGCTTGCCATCGTAAATACATGTGGAAAGATGAACTAAAAAATCAGGGTCTACAAAATACTCTGGCTTCACGTTTAGGAGAGCAAGAGCTTCAAAATGGCAACTCCTGAAGTTTCACAGATTTTTCATTTCTAGCTTGCATTCTTTTCTCCTGGCAAGGAAGGCTGGAACGAGAATCGGTCGTAAAGGAAACGTTTCACTCTGCCTCACAGATGCATTTCTGTGCCAAAGTTAGCTTCTACCTTTATAGCAAATACACATAAAAAGAGAATATTTAGACAGGCACTTCACAAAAGTGTGGTTAGCTTAGGAAGTCAGAGGGTCTGCCCCCAAGAAAATGTCATGCTTTTCAAACGGCTGCAAGCTGGCTGGCCTTGCAGCATCCCATCTGGTCCTACTCCAATCCCAATGCACACTGCAGCCAGAGTGAGTCTATCCAAAATGCAAATGTGATTGCTTCTCTGTAGGGCTGAAAATTCTCAATGGCTCCCCGTCTTCTGTAGAAGAAAGCTCAGGCTCCTTAGCCTAGCACACAATGCCTTTTGTGACATGGTCATTGCTGATCCTCCAGCCTTATCATTCTTTCCTCCTTTCAGCCTTCCATAACGTGCTTCAGCAAAAGTGAATCGCATATAGCTGCAGCTCCCCCACTTATAGACCTCTAGGTGTGATGCTTCTAGGCCTTCGAATATGCTGGTGCCACTGCAGGAATGCTGCCTCTGCCTTCACCCAGCAAACTGTTACTCGTCCTTAAGGGCTCACCTTATCCAAAAACCCTTCCTAGACTAGCCTCAGACTAGAGCAGAGGAGCCACTTTATGCATACTCCTACCAGAGTGTGCATTTCTGTGAGTTTTTAAAAGCAAAACCCAATCATCATCACCATCCTCACCATCATCACCACCCCCGCCACCCCAAACAATCAGTGAAGGCCCACTAGGTTCTAGCCATTGTTCTAGTCACTTTACATGTATTCTCACTTTTAATATTCATAACAGCTCTATGAGATTTGAAGTTAAATAAGTTAACAAACAAATCTCAAGCTGCCCAAATATAACAGGTCCTGGAACATAGTAAGCATAGCAACTACTCAATAATTTGTAAAGCTCAATTGATAACCATTCATTTTTAAAAATAGGCTTTAATTTCAGAACAGTTTAGACTTACAAAAAAATTAAAAATATAGTACAGAAAGTTCCCACATACCCCACACCCAGTTTTCCCTATTATTAACATTGTGCATTCATGTCATATATTTATTACAACGAATGAACCAACATTTATATGTTGTTATTAACTATAGTTCTTAGCTTATTCAGATTTCCTTGGTTTTTACCCATTGTCCTTTCTGCTTGAGGATCCCATCCAGGTCCCCACAGTACATTTTGTTGTCATGTCTCCTTAGGTGGCTCTTGGCTGTGACAGTTTATCAGACTTTCCTTGGTTTTGATGACTTTGACAGTTTTGAGGGGTACCAGTCAGGTATTTCATAGGATGCTCTTCTATTGGAATTTGATATTTTTCTCATCACTAGTCTAGGGTTGTGGGTTTTCTAGAGGGAGACCACAGAGGTAAAGTGCCATTTCCATCATATCCTATCAAGGGTACTATATGATTTATAACTGTTGATGTTGACCTTGATCACCTGGCTAAGGTAGTGTTTGTCAAGTCTCTCTACTGTAAAATTACTAATTTTTACCCCTTTTCACATAGTCTACAGGACAAAGTCACTATGCACAGACCAAACTGAAGGAGTCTGGAATTATGCTTCCCCCTTCTTGAGGGCAGAGTATCTACATAATTGTTTGGAATTCTACACAAATTCCTCTCTTCTCCTTGATTTAGTAATTTATTTAGATAAGTATGGACTTAGGAATATTTATTTTCTACTTTGGGGTTTTTAAATTTTTTTATTTTTGTTTAATTTTTTTTATTGCAGTAACATTGGTTTATAACATTGTATAAATTTCAGGTGTACATCATTATATATATATGATATATGTATATCATTCTGCATAGATTACATCATTTTCACGACCATTGTAAATACTAATTACAATACATCACCACACACACGTGCCAAATCATCCCTTTCGCCCCCATCCCTCCCCGCTTCCCCTCTGGTAACCACCAATCCAATCTCTGTCTCTATCTGTGTGTTTGTTGTTATTTTTATCTTCTACTTATGAGCAAGGTCATACAGTTTTTGACCTTCTCCCTCTGACTTATCTCACTTAGCATAATAATGTCCATTCATGTTGTGACAAATGGCTGGATTTCATCATTTCTTATGGCTGAGTAGTATATTCCGTTGTGCATATATACCACGTCTTTTTGTGCGTGTGAGGAAGACCAGCCCCGAGCCAACATCCGTTGCCAATCCTCCTCGTTTTTGCTGAGGAAGACTGGCCCTGGGCTAACATCCATGTCCATCTTCCTCCACTTTATATGGGACGCTGCTACAGCATGGCTGGCAAGCAGTGCGTCGGCTGGCGCTGGGGATCTGAACCTGCGAACCCCGGGCTGCCAAAGTGCGAACTAAACTGCTGCGCCACTGAGCGGCCCCTACACCATATCTTCTTTATCCATTCATCCCTTGATGGGCACTTAGGTTGCTTCCAAGTCTTGGCTATTGTGAACAATGCTGCAGTGAACACAGGGCTGCACTTATCTTTATGTACTGGTGTTTTCATGTTCTTCGGATAAAAACCCAGCGGTGGAATAGCTGGGTCGTATGGTATCTATTTTTAATTTTTTGAGGAATCTCTATACTATTTTCCATAGTGGCTATACCAGTCTGCACTCCCACCAGCAGTGTATGAGAGTTCCCTTCTCTCCACGTCCTCTCCAACACTTGTTGTTTCCTGTCTTGTTAATTATAGCCACTCTGGCAGGCGTGAGGTGATATCTCATTGTAGTTCTGATTTGCATGTCCCTGATAGTTAATGATGTTGAGCATATTTTCATGTGCCTGTTGGCCATCTGTATATCTTCTTTGGAGAAATGTCTGTTCAGGTCTTTTGCCCATTTTTAAACTGGGTTGTTAGCTTTTTGTTGTTGAGATGTATGAGTTCTTTATATATTTTGGAGATTAACCCCTTATCAGATATATGGTTTGCAAATATCTTCTCCCAATTGTTAGGTTGTATTTTGTTTTGTTGATGGTTTCCTTTGCTGTGCAGAAGCTTTTTAGTTTGATGTGGTCCCATTTGTTTATTTTTTCTATTGTTTCCCTTGCCCAGTCAGACACAGCACTTGAGAATATGTTGTTAAGACCAATGTCGAAGAGGTACTCCCTATGTTTTCTTCTGGAAGTTTCATAGTTTCAGGTCTTACATTCATGTCTTTAATCCATTTTGAGTGAATTTTTGTATATGGTGTAAGATAATGATCTCCTTTCATTTTTTTGCTTGTGGCTGTCCAGTTTTCCCAACATCATTTGTTGAGGAGACTTTCCTTTCTCTATTGTATGTTCTTGGCTCCCCTGTCAAAAATTAGCTGTCCATAGGTGTGTGGGTTTATTTCTGGGCTCTAGATTCTATTCCATTGATCTGTGTGTCTGTTTTCATGCCAGTACCATGCTATTTTGGTTATTATAGCTTTGTGGTATGTTTTGAAATCAGAGAGTGTGATTCCTCCAGCTTTGTTCTTTTTTCTCAGTATTCCTTTAGCTATTCAGGGTCTTTTGTTGTTCCATATAAATTTTAGGATTCTTTGTTCTATTTCTGTGAAAAATGTTGTTGGAACTTTGATAGGGATTACATTGAATCTATAGATTGCTTTAGGAAGTGTGGCCATTTTAACTATGTTAATTCTTCCAATCCAAGAGCACAGAATATCTTTCCATTTCTCTGTGTCTTCCTCAATTTCTTTCAACAATGTTTTATAGTTTTCAGTGTACAGATCTTTCACCTCTTTGGTTAAGTTTATTCCTAGGTATTTTATTCTTTTTGTTGCAATTGTAAATGGGATTGTATCCTTAATTTCTCTTTTTGTCACTTCATTGTTAGTGTATAGAAACACAATGATTTTTGTATGTTGATTTTGTATCCTGCAACTTTACCATATTCATTTACTATTTCTAGAAGTGTTTTGCTGGTTTCTTTAGGGTTTTCTGTATAAAATCATGTCATCTGCAAATAGTGACAGTTTCACTTCTTCCTTTCCAATTTGGATCCCTTTTATTTCTCTTTCTTGCCTAATTGCTCTAGCCAGGACTTCCAATCCTATGTTAAATCGGAGTGGTAAAAGTGGGCATCCTTGTCTGGTTTCTGTTCTTAGAGGGATAGCTTTCAGTTTTTCACTATTGAGGATGATATTAGCTATGGGTTTGTCATATATGGACTTTATTATGTTGAGGCACTTTCCTTCTATACCCATTTTATTCAGAGTTTTAATCATAAAAGGAAACTATATCTTGTCAAATGCTTTCTCTGCATCTATTAAGATGATCATGTGACTTGTGTTCTTCATTTTATTAATGTGGTGTATCACGTTGATTGATTTGTGGATGTTGAACCATGCCTGCATCCCTGGGATGAATCCCATTTGATCATGGTGTATGATCTTTTTAATGTATTGTTGTATTTGATTTGCTAGTATTTTGTTGAGGTTTTTGCATCCATGTTCATCAGTGATATTGGCCTGGAATTTTCTTTTTTTGTGTTATCCTTGTCTGGGTTTGGTATCAGGGTAATGTTGGCTTTGTAGAATGAGTTAGGAAGCTTCCCCTCCTCTCCAATTTTTTGGGAGAGTTTGAGAAGGGTAGGTATTAAGTCTTCTTTGAATGTTTGGTAGAATTCGCCAGGGAAGACATCTGGTCCTGGACTTTATTTTGGGGGAGGTTTTTTATTACTGTTTTGACCTCCTTACTGGTGATTGGTCTATTCAAATTGTCTATTTCTTCTTGATTCAGTTTTGGAAGGTTGTATGATTCTAAGAATTTATCCATTTCTTCTAGATTGTCCAATTTGTTGGTACAGAACTTTTTGTAGTATTCTCTTATAATCTTTTGTATTTCTGAGGTATTGGTTGTAATTTCTCCTCTTTCATTTCTGATTTTACTTATCTGAGCCTTCTCTCTTTTTTTCTTGGTGAGTCTAACTAAAGTTTCGTCAATTTTGTTTATCTTTTCAAAGAAACAGCTCTTGGTTTTATTGATTTTTTCTATTGTTTTTCTTTTTTCTTTTCTTTTTTTTTTTTTTTAGTCTCTATTTCATTTATTTCTGCTCTGATTTTTATTATTTCCCTTCTTCTACTGATTTTGGGCTTTGTTCTTTTTCCAGTTCTTTTAGGTGCAATGCTAGATTGTTTATTTGAGATTTTTCTTGTTTGTTGAGATAGGCTTGTATTGCTATAAACTTCCCTCTTAGAACCTCTTTTGCTGTATCCCATAAATTCTGGCATGTATTTTCATTTTCATTTGTCTCTAGGTATTTTTTTTTTCTCCTTTAATTTCTTTATTGACCCAATTGTTGTTCAGTAGCATTTTGTTTAATCTCCATGTATTTGTGGCTTTTCTGATTTTCTTCCTATAGTTGATTTCTAGTTTCATACCTTTGTGGTCAGAAAAGATGCTTAGTATTATTTCAGTCTTCTTAAATTTATGGAGACTGATTTTGTGGCCTAATATGTGATCAGTCCTGGAGAATGTTCCATGTGTGTTTGAAAAGAATATGTATTCTTCAGTTTGGGGATGGAATGTTCTGTATATATCTACTAAGTCCATCTGGTCTAATGTGTTATTTAGGGCCAATATTTCCCTGTTGATCTTCTGTTTGGATGCTCTATCTATTGGTGTAAGTGGAGTGTTAAAATCCCCTACTATTATTGTGTTACTGTCTGTTTCTCCTTTTATGTCTGTTGATAATCGCTTTATATATTTAGGTGATCTTATGTTGGGTGCATAGATATCTACGAGTGTTATATCCTCTTATTGGGTTGTTCCCTTGATCATTATTAGTGCCCTTCTTTGTCTCTTGTTACAGTTTTTGTTTTAAAGTCTATTTTGTCTGATATGAGTACTGCGACCCCAGCTTTCCTTTCATTGTCATTTGCATGGGGTATCTTTTTCCATCCCTTCACTTTCAGTTTGTGTCTTTAGGTCTGAAGTGTGTCTCTTGTATGCAGCATATATATGGGTCTTGTTTTTTTATCTAATCAGCCACACTATCCCTTTTGATTGGAGCATTTAGTCCATTGACATTTAAAGTAGCTATTGATATGTATGTACTTACTGCCATATTTTTACTTTTTTTCTTGGTGTTTTAGTAGTTCTTGTCTGTTCCTTTCTTCTTCTCTTGCTCTCTTCCCCTGTGGTTTGATGCCTTTCTTTGGTATTATGTTTGGGTTCCTTTTGCTTAGTTTTTTTGTTTATTTATCATGGGTTCCTGGTTTGTGATTAACATGAGGTTCATATATAATAACCAACATATATAGCAATCTATATTGAGTTAATGGTCTCTTTAGTTTGACCTCTGTCTGAAAGCTCTACTCTTTTACTCCCCTCCTCCCACATTTTATGTTTTTGATATTGTATCTGTCATTTTTTGTGCATTTGTATCCTTTACCCTCTTATCGTGGAAATAGATAACTTTTTCATATTTGTGGTCTTTTCTTTCCACCTTAAATAAGTCCCCTTAGCATTTCCTGTAGGACTGGTTTCTTGGTGATAAATTCCTTTAATTTTTGCTTGTCTGGGAATCTCTTAATCTCTCTTTCCATTCTGAGTGATAACCTTGAAAATAGAGTATTCTAGGCTATAAGTTTTTTTCCTTTTTGCACTTTAAATATGTCATGCCACTCTCTTCTAGCTTGTAAGGTTTCTGCAGAAAAGTCAGCTGATAGCCTTATGGTGTTTCCTTTCTATGTAACTTGTCTTTCTCTTGTGGCTTTTAGGATTCTCTCTTTATCTTTAATTCTGGACATTTTAATTATGATGTGTCTTGGTGTGGGCCTCTTTGGGTTTATCTTGTTTGGCGCTCTCAGTGCTTCCTGTACCTGGATGGCTGCTTCCTTCCTTAGGTTAGGGAAGTTTTCAGCTATTATCTCTTCAAATAGATTCTCTGCCCCATTGTCTCTCTCTTCTCCTTCTGGGACACCTATAACACGGATGTTAGTGTGCTTGATGTTGTCCCAGAGGTCCCTTAGACTGTCCTCACTCTTTTTAATTCTTTTATCTGTTCAACTTGGGTGATTTCCTGTAGTCTTTTGTCCAGGTCACTGATCCATTCTTCTGTATCCTCTACTCTGCTTTTAAGTCCTGCTAGTGAAGTTTTCATTTCCAGTATTGTAGTCTTAATTTCTGATTGGTTCTTTTTTATATCTTCCATTTCTTTGTTGACGTTCTCACTGAGTTCATCCATTCTTCCAAGATCGGTGAGCATATTTATGACTCTTTGAACTCTGTTTGGTATATTGCTCATTTCTGTTTCATTTATTTCCTTTTCTGGGGTTTTGTCCTGTCCCCTTACTTGGAATGTATTCCTTTGCCTCCTCATTTTGCCTGTTTCTCTGTGCTTGTTTCTATGTATGAGGTAGGTCAGCTACGTCTCCTGATCTTGGAGAGGTGACCTTATGTAAGTGATGCCTTATGAGGCCCAGCAGTGTGCTTCCCTCTGGTCACCAGTTCCAAATGTTCCATGAGTGACCCCTATGTGGGCTACTTGTGTCCTTCTGTTGTGGCAGGGTTGCTCTTGCTGTAGGTGCCCAGGGAGGCTGAGCTGTCCCCCTGACCAACTGGTTGTAATGCTCAGCTGTGTGTGGTTGTTGTAGGCCCTTCAGTCTCTTTATCAGGTGTGGGGAGCCCCAGCACAGTTGACTGCAAGTTCTAATAGCACATTCCTGTTGCAGTTTTTCTATTAAATGAGTAGGCCCCCAGTGTGGCTGATTGTTAGGCTCAGGGGCTTAGAATTGCTATAAGCCTTGACCTATTAGTCTCCTGTTAGCTCTTGGAGGGTTGCAGCTGGGTGGGGCTGGCCCAGGCACAGGAGCAACCAATTGTTTCAGGCTATGTGGCTGTTTGAGAAGCACAAGTCTTCTGCAACTGAGAAGCCCCACCTGCCATGGGGCCTCACACACAGTCAACACAGTCCTGCCCCATGTGTGTGTCCCGACCCTCTAAAGTGGACCCAGTTGCTCCAAGGTAGGCCCTCACACTTTCCACCCACTCCATCAGGCTTGCCCTGCCCCACAGAGGTAGACCCACTTGCCCAGATGCAGAGAATCGAGGTAACTGCCTTAAGCAGACCCACAAGTTTCCCAAGGGCTTGTTGTTGGGTAGAGCCAGTCCCTAGGGCAGGCTGCTTTCCTTGGCTGAGCTCTAGTGGGTGGGGCAGACCCTGGGCTAGCAGGCCACAGGGAGAATTCCAATGGCATCTGCCAGTGTCTATGTCACCATGCCCACACCAGGTCACAACAGTGGCCACCACCAATGTCCCAGTCCCTTGGGAAGTCTCACCTCTCACCAAGATGCACCCAGAGCCTATCAGGGGAGTCTCTTTTCACCAAAGGACTGTGCGCCTTTCTTTCTGGTGATTTTAGGTTGCTTTCTGAAATGGGTGAATTTGTGCATGGGCCCTTTAAGAGTAGCTTTACTGTCTTTGTGTCCCAGATTTCTGAGTGTATTCCCCATTGTTGTTAGTAGCCAGCAAAGCCAGATATTATGATACTTGTTTCAGTTGTGCTGGGTACCAAAAATGCCAATAGCGGCATTGCTCCCTGGCTCAGGTCCCCACCTCCTCCAGGGAAGGCTGCGTACCTTCTGATTGCTGCCAGGTTGCTGTCAAGCATTGCAGGTTGCAAAGGTGGGATTTTTTCTCTCCAGAAGGGAATTTCTGCCTCTTCCACCTCAGTTAGGACTGTTGTTTGTTGCAGGATTTCCTCTTATCCAGTTTTCAGTTCTCTCTGAGCATAACTTTTCCAAGATTCGTTGTAAATCTGTTGTGTCTGTGGGAGGAGGTGAGTTCAGAGTCTGCCTATGCTACCATCTTGACTTCTCTCTCTACTTTGGTTTTAATCCAAGACTACTTAATTTTGTGGCTTAACTTGTTCTAGCTTTGGCCATTGGAAGTTCTTTCAAGTTGCTCCTTCACTCCTTTGACGTCCCCACCACAATGCAAGCTTTTAACATTTTTAGCACTTTCTTACTTTCTGCTCCAGGCTCATCTTGCATATTTCCTGCTCTAGTCCCAGAGCCAGCCATTTCTCCAAGAAGCCCTGGTTCCTTTAATTGGAGAATGGTATTTGAAACCAAGATCTAGGTACTAGCTGTGCTCGTTGCTACTGGGGTGTTGTTTCTTTTAGGTCTTCTCAGCTAAATGAGCAGAAAAAAATTATGTGTATTATATATGTGTGTGTGTGTGTGCTAACTCATGTATATATATGCATATATATCTATACATTCATTTATATACACATAAATATTTCTATCTATAATCATTTGTACCTATATCAAGCTAAACATGAGTTCATACTGATATCTCTAACTGTAATCCATTACCACATAAATCACTCTAGCTTCCTCCCTTTGCTTATCTGTAAATTTCCACTCCAACAGTGAGAAATTAGCTCCCTCATCTGCCATCCATTTACTTAATTGTCTAGTTCTGGTATACATGCATAGCAGTATCAGAATTGTTAACTTGTAGCCTGTGGAAAACAACTTTATCAGCCTGACTACTGTGCTTGTGTGTAGTTCTTTTTGCCTTTAATCTTATGGATTCCACATGTTTCCAAAGTTAGTTAAGTCAGCCCCTTTTCCTCCTACCCACTTCGGCAGTGAGGGTGTTTTACACATTTGTAATACAGTTAGATTCTCTCGTCACAGTCTACATTCCTCCCTGGGATTCCCCTGATTACCTAAATGATTTTTTTTTTTTATGTGCATGATTAAGGTTCATTTTTTGAGCTGTACAGTTCAATTATTCATTCATTTTCATCATCTATTTGTTGCCCATTCATTGTCTAGCACTCCTAGTTCACACACTCAAAAATAAGCTGAATTAACTGACATTTAGAAAATGTCTCTAACACGGCATTAAAGTAAAACATTCTACAGAGAGCAATAGAATAGAAAAGCCTATCAGAGCTCAGCATGAAACAATTACCGCAGGAGAGAATTAAAGTTAGCTGGGAATCTCCTGACCACCAAGCTGATGTAAAGAAGCCCAGCAACATCCTAAGACAGATCCTTTCCCGGCCCTAAGCACTGTGTGGTAGTTCTAAGGACTCTATAGGAGGATGAGATGGACTAAGATTGACTTTGGATCTACATGCAGACTCTGAGATGGAACGTGTTCAAATTTAACCCTTAAGTCCAGAGAAAATTGCATTTCAAATTCCCTGTGGCTGTTCCAGGAATCTCTCCCCCAGGAGTTCTTGCAAGCACATGAGATTCGCTGCCAGCATGGGAAAGGAGCCTTCATCATAACCGTCATCATGAGGGACATTTGAACATTTGTGTTACATTTGTCTTTACAAAATACTTCTGTCTGTTCTTCCTTGTCTCATTTTCATGTCTACCTGGGAATTCTTACCAGGTATGTGGTCATTCCCATTTTACAGATAAGCAAGCTGAGGGTCAGAGAGGGCTTGATTTCCTGGTGACACACAGGGAGGACAAGGTACTCCATCCCAGAATCCAGCTTTCTCCCCACTCTTCCAGATGACTCTTGCCATTTCCATCACCCTTGACAACTTGGGGATAGACCCACAAACGGGCTAATCTAAACCTGAGAGTATACATATGAGCTTCCTCATTTCTGATTCCTGTGAGAATCCACATTAGAGGGACTGAGATTTCAATAGGGACTTTAAAATTCCCCACGGACGTGCTAGGCCCAGGTATTATTTCAGAGCGTTACAAAGTGGTCTTCAGCCTTCTTTGGCAAAGAAAGCAGATGTTTTGTTTTGTCTTCCCAAGTCATTCTTAGGTACCAGTGTTTTCTCGTATCTAACATCAGTTTTAAAATACCTAAAAATTCAGAAGGAAAGAATAAAAGCTTCTGAACAGCCAGAGCAGGTGGTGTTCATTCCATTCCCTCTTTACTTGCACACACTTATTAGAGCTTTTCACTCTTATTTTACACAGAATTCAAATGTCTATAATTACTTGATATCCAGGCCCATCGCATGTTAGAAATAGCAACCAGGAAGAGAAGACAGAGGGTACTTGAAGAATTAGGCATTAAGGATTTAAAATAGGAAACCATCCAGGAACATTTAGTTAAGGGGTAAAGTGTCCCTGTGCACCTCAGTTTCCCCTGATGGCCTTGGTTCATTTAAGCACAATGGCATTATCTGTCCTCATAAAGATGTTTCTAAAGGATTTTTTTTAAATAACAATAATGTCTTGTATATGTGACTTGAAATGGTGGCAATTTTTAAAAAAATATTTTCATTTAAAATGATTAAAATAAAATAGATAAACGTTTCAGTGTTTAAAGTAGGAAAGTCTTAAATCTATGGAAAGCATGATTACTCAGTATAACTCATTAACTCAATAAACATTTACTGTGTATAAATTGTGCATCAGGAACTGGGGATAGAGAAATAAATGATATTGATCCCTGGCTTCAGGAAACTCAACATCTAATTTGAGAATCTGTCCCCAGGGGTCTGGATTGCTGAGGTTTTTATGGCATAAAAGGCTGTTGGTTAAATCCTTCCTGCTCTATGAGTCTTCCAGGAATCCTGGGGGGAGAACCACTGAATCAAAGACTTAAGGTTTGAGAAGAAGCAACAAGACTCATATATTAAGGAAGGAAGGGAGGGATGGAAGGAGGAAGAAGAAAGGAAAGAACCCTGTTGCCCTACTGAATTTGGGCAGATGAAAAAAAAAGTCTTGTCCAAAAATTTCCACTCTGTGGATCCATGTAAACTTAGTCAATGTTATAAATAAAAGGGTAATTCTACAGATGTCATCTCTTCCATGATCAATAACTTAGCAATGTAGGTGTTATTATCTCAATTTTATAGAGTAGGAAACTCAAGACTCTAACTATCCTACCCAAGCTTAGAGCTTGCACAGCCAATCATGGTTGGGGCTGGATATGAATCCAGGCCTGCCCCATCTGGTGTGAAATCCCAGGCACTCTTCACTATGCAACATTGCCTTCAGCCAAAGGAGGTTGGATTGATCAGAGAAGTGTCTAAAATAAGATGCTACCAAAAAGAAAGAAATGAAAAAAATCATCCTTAGGGTATCCTATCCAAGAGATGCAAGTGCTAACTCCTCACTCATCTATGATTGGGTTTCTAATACGTAACATGGCCTCTCTGTCTGTCAGGGTTAGGGCACAGTCCAACTGGGTAACTTGAGGAGAATTTAACAAAGACAATATTTACTAAAGATAGAGCACCATGTTGGAAACCCACAAGGCATGTGCAGTGTTCAGTAACTGAGGGCTAGTAAAGGAGAAAGGGGAAGGGAACAGTGATTGGGAACCAGAGAGAGAGAGGTGAGCATAGAGGGCCCCCTGACAGGAGCTAGACCTTCCTCTGAGGGCGTGTAAATACAACAACCTCAGTCTCTTGTCTTCTCCTTTCAATCTACTGATGGGTTCTCCATTGGCCAAACCCAGCTAGAGACTTGATGGTAATGGGCTCCCCTGGTGTAGACCACAAAGGTCAAGTATAGAGTGAAAAGGAAAAAGTGCATCTGGAGAGGCAAATAAAACCTATCCTTCCCAGCCCCCCTTATGTATTACAACATGGAATCAACTTAGCTCAATGATTAAAGGATGTTTTCTCATTAGGATCAGAAGCAGTCTCATGACCCTTCTTAGTGCTTCCCTCCAGGTAGCTAACAGTAATTGATTGGAATTGGCCTAGTAGTTGGGATGCATTTGCCATCCTTGTCCTCACCTGACCCTGGACCTTGTTCCTTCTTCAGTTGGTTTGATCATTTTGATGCCAGTAATGCCTCATAATATTTTGTGATTTGCCAGAACCACAGTATAGATAACACTTTGTGGATTTAAAATATCCAGAGAGACTATTGTTGTCATGAAAGAAGCACTGGGCTTGATTTTAGAAATCTCTATATCTTAGGAAATGGGTGAACTTGGACAAGTTGTGCACCTTATCAGAGCCTCAGATCTCACCCAAGAGAAATAGAAATGATGAAGTTACCTCTCAGGATGGTACAGCTTTGACAGTCTAAGAGTACAAAGCAAAAATACCAAAATGCATTGTATCATACACAGGAGGGTAATGATTTATCAATTGATATTATTTTTTAGTAAGGCATCATAGAAGTCAAGAAATCAAGCTCTAGGTCAGAAAATAAGGCTTTGAACCTTGGCTCTGGAACTTCCTAGCTGGGTGATAACGTGCCATAATCTTTCCAAACTTCAGTTTCCTTATCTATAAAATGGGACTAACTAGAGCACCCGTCCCCCAGGCTGTTATTTACTGGTTCATGATAAATACTCAGTAAGGATAACCACAGGCACTAGTTATTATTGCATTGTCACAGATGCAAAGGATGCCTTCACAGCAGTGGGCAAGTCCATAAGCCATTCATTAATTCAACAGCACTTATTGTGCCCTGTTAGTTTGTAGGATGTATGATCTAGCTGGGGACAGACATCAACAGTCACCTCTACTTCTCCTGAGACCACAGACGTAAACAGAATTAAACTGAGTGCTGTTCCTTCTGAACATTCCTCCTGTATTTTATTTACCCAAGCTTCAGAGACCTTTACTTCAGTCTTGTGATTTTTGACGTGAGCTGATTGAACTCACTGGCCTGGGAGTCAGAGAGTTTGGTACATGTTCTGTTTCTACTGCTAACTTGCTAACTGACCCTATATAAACCACTTAAATTCTCTAGGTCTCATCAAACTCCTTTGATTGATTGATTTATAGAAAGGTAGATTAAAAAGGATTTATACTGGACAACCCACTCAAAGTTCCCATTTCAAAGACTATTACTCCCACAACCATTCTTTGAAAGCAAATTCGTTTGCTTCCAAAGTTCCTTCATCATTCACACATGGAAATTATTCAACAATCTCAAAAGAATACACACAAATCAAGCACATACTATGTGTCCGACGCCAGATATATATGTAATAAATTCTGGATATTTTCTGAAACAAAGGGCATAATCAATTCCCCAAACCAAGCACACGCTCTGTCTCCAGCAGAGTGGAAGTCACTAATGTGAATCCCACCTTTGTTCAGTCCTGAAATGGACCTAAGGGCACCCAAATTCCAAACGGACTCACATTGCTGAGCTTTGATTCATACTTAATTTCCTAAAATGGGAAGAGAGGATTAGTTGAACGAAGGGCTTTGGTATAAAGAGCAACACATATGTCTTCTTGGCTAATGTTGCTCTTTTTCCAGTTATTAGAGTTAATGCTAGCACAGGAAGGGAGCAGCAGGGGCCAGGGTTGTTTTCCCCCCTTAGAACAACAGGCAGGATGTACTACAGATAAGAGGTGCCTGGGTGTTTTGGCTTTTGGAAACGGAAATAGACGTGCTATATACATGTCACCTTGATCTGGGAAGACTGACGATCCTTCCCCCTGCCCCCATCTCTTAATTCTGATTACTGCCAGACTGAGGTCTATCTATCGGTTCTGAATACTCTTTGCAAGAAAGGTTTCATTGTGAGGGGGGCCTGGCCTTATTTCACCAGTAGAAGGCTATTATCTTGCAACAGCTGTTTATAGTTAACTGCAGCCCATACTTAAAGCCTGAAAGCTGGAGCCTTATTTAGTGCCTGTGGATTTGTGGTGAACAGAGTCAGGCTTAACTCTTTCTTCCCCTGTAGCTGATGACTTCAGGAGGGATTGGGGGCGGAGGTTGTCTGCAAACAAAGAGGGGAGAGAGAGAGGGAGGGCTGCAGTGTGCAAGTGGAGCAAACAGTTGTTCCTAATGATGGTAAATATCAAGATTTTATTATATGTTAAGAGATGTGTTGAGCACTTTGTATGCATTATCTCGGTGAATTTTGCTCTGATGGTGATATGATTCTGCTCATTTCACAGGTGAGGGAAATGGAGGCTCAGGCAATGAATGCCAGGATTCGAATCTACGTGAATCCAGCTACAGAGCCAGAGTGCTTAACTCCCACACTATGCTGTATTACGCCTCCTGTTAATCCAGAGCATTCTACGTGGCCTGCACTGTGCTGGACTATCTATAATGTATAGAAGGTCTCCACCCCAGAGGGCTCTCAGGCTGTCCAGAAAGGTAAGCAAATAAAGGTGATACACTGAGGATGGAGAGAAGCAATGGAAACTCCAGAAACTTCTCACTCTATCTAGGGTGGAGAGAATAGATCTGGACCCAGAGGAATTTAGGGAGGGGGCAGAATTTACCCTAAAAAGACCAATTTCAAGAAGAGAACACAGCTGCAAAAAATGGAGAGAGAGAGGGGGAAGAAGTGAATCAGAAAATTGAGGGGGCTGTGGGGGTGGTCAGGCCAGAACCCCAGGAACACCTTGGCTGCCCCTCCAGGAGCTTATACTTGATTCTCCAAGAAATGAGCAACAAGGAAGTCAGATCTGCACTTTAGAAAGGTCACTTCGGCTGCAGGGGGAAGGTATTTTGGAGGGAGCAAAAGAGAGATGAGAAAAGTTAAGACACACTATGATAATCCTGGAAGAGGAAATGGCCAGGACGGTGGAGATGGGCAGCTGGGACTAGATTTGAGAGATGTGCCGCAGGTAAGAACAAATACAAATCATGTTCAGCTCCCTTGCCTCACTAAAAACTACAAAGAGGTTAAATTTTCCAGCAGGAAGTTGGAAAAACATTGCTCAAACCACTAACTCAACCCCAAATGACATACATTCCTGAGGGTTACAGGGCTAATCAGTGGTGTTGGGGGTGGCAGTGAGACTCTCACCTACACACTCACACACACACATACACTTTCATTTTCTCAGCACGTCCAGAATTTTTGTTCTCCCTTTGACTCCAATATCTTTCCTAATGACAAAGAAAACCAAAGATTTCAAAATCCACTGTTAAGCACAAAGACAGGCGGAGTCAGGAGGTTGTGGGGGAAAACTTGGCCGACTCTGAACTTTGTTCTCTGCCTTGGTACCCAACAATTCTCAGTGGGAGAGAGAGTGGCTTGCCAAAGGGCTCCGTGTGACTGGGCTAAACTAGAAGAATATGTCAAGTTCACGATGAAAAGACAGCCTCACAACTGAAAACCTAGCTGGGAGCTAATGGGGCTGGGGAAAGGGGCCTTTACAACGAAAATGCTTATTTGCAAACTTGTTTTTCTGCAGCAAGTGCTCCCAGGACCTCTGGTAAAAGGAATTCCTATACACAGGCCTTTCCATGGAGCAATTAGTGATCCTGCCATTAATTACCTCTCGCCAGGCTCCCCTATGCAGCCAATCTGGGGGGTGGCTGCAGAGATCTTCGGGGGGAGGTTTTGCCCTTTTAATTCCAATGTTCAACAAAGTTAAAATCTTACAAATGGACAGCTAGAAAAAACCTTACTTCTCCTTCTGCTCTAAATTCCTAATTTTTTTGGCAGTGGCAGGGGTGGCGAGTCAGACCACTACAGGAAGAAGGACAAGGCCACCTAGGGAGACCTGTGGGTCTGCAGTGGTCTATGAGCAAGCGCCATCCTCCCTCAGTGAGGACAGTCAAAGAAATTCTAACAGTCACTCAGCAAGATCTGCACTGCTTGCAAGAGGTGGAGTGTCACTGAAATTTAGCCACAGATTTGCTTCCACTGGCCACTTTCAGTACCGCCATCCTAGACTCCCATTATTTTACGTGAAAGTAAAACAAACCTTTCCTAAGAGGAAGGTGCATTAATCTGACCAATCAGCATTCTCCAAAGATAGACATATATATAAAAAGAAAGATTTATTTTGAGGAATTGACTCATGTGATTGTGGAGGCTAGCAGGCTCGAGATTCTGGTCAGAGTTAACATTGCAGTCTGGAGTCTGAGTCCAACAGGCAGCAGGCTGAAAACTCAAGCCGGGTTTCTAATGTTGCAGTCTCGAGGAGAATTCCTTCATCATCGGGAAACCTCTATCTTTGCTCTTCAGGTCTTCAACTGATTGGATGATCCCACTCACATTATGGAGGATAATCTGCTTTACTTAGAGTCTACTAAGTTAAACGTTGATTACATCTAAAAAAAATTACCTTCACAGCAACATCTAGACTAGTGTTTGACCAAACACCTGGATGCCGTGGCCTAGCCAAGTTGACACAGAAGGTATTCCAACAGTGTCCAAAATGTGCCAGCAGTCATATTACGAGATCCTGGGGATGAAGTCCTTCCTTATGTGGGGATTTTTATCCTTCTTTCCCTGACTAGAGTTCAAATCATGCCATTTTAGATCTGCCTGCATCCCCAGCCATCTCTTCACCCCTAACCTTAGCATTCTAGGGAGATTAAAACCTGCATCCAATCCAGATTTCTTACCCATTCTAAAATTAAAAGTAGATCATGAGAAAGTGAGCAGAAGCTAGGACTCTGCTTCTGGATTGTGGATTTAGTAACTGGCATGAGCCCCTCGCAGGGGAGTGTTGAGGAGTCTAGAAACACTTCATTTTATTTTGTTGTTGTTTTTTATGTTCTTTCTTTTTTTAAACCAAGAGACAACACAAGGAGAGAAAAGACTGGGAAGACACAAATTCAAAACCAAAAAAGAAAGTTAAAACTAAAATGTTACTCTTTCTTGTTGTAAAAAATAATGTATCACTGTCTCATATTCTTTCAACTGCTTTTGGCCTGCAGGTCAGCTCATGTAAGAGGAGGGGCAGCCTGCCTACCCCTTGGTTGGGGATAAAGGTCCATACTAGGGTTTTCCAGACCTCTGGTAAGCATGTTCTGAAAGGCCCCATTTTTCCTATCTGACTAAGAAGGGGTCATATTTGTAAAAACAGGTAGAAGGTCATGGTATAGACCCTTGACTTAAATAAACAGTGTGTCCTAAGACCTTTGAAAACTCATCTTCATATTCATGACTACCCCAATAGCACACAATTTATTCCACAGCACTCAGTAAAACATAGCTAAAAATCTGAAGTGAATGACCCCACTAGATCTTTAATAGGAATCACTCATTATGGGAAGAAAAAACAAAAACCACTTGAGTTGTGGGTGCTGGTAGGCAGGTTAGGGACAATCACAGGCTGAGAGGGTCATGTTATTATGCCAGTGTCACAGTAAATATTCATGCATAGGCCTCAGAGAAATGGCGTACTGTAGACCCTTGAGGCCTCATAAGTATGGTCAAAATCTAACTTCCCTCTGTCAGTGCCAATGCACAAGACACCTGAGATGCCTTCTGATGGGCATGCCTACTGACTAAGGCTTCCCTCAACTCTGTGTTTCTCCATTGTAGCACCCCTTACCATTGTGGTGAGTAAATTGCTGGTTTAATTATTTATTTGATGATCTTTCTCCTCTGTTGGATGGTGAATTCTGTAAGGGCAAGATCTGAGTCTACTGTAATGATTGACATAACACTGAGTAAGCTATAGCTCAGTGATCACTCATTAAATGAATGAATACATCAACCAACCCACCAGTAGCCAGAGTACTACACCCCTCAGGTGTCACTGGACAGGTGTTTTTTAATCCACATGGCCTTGTCTACTTCCAGTTACCACAGATATGAGTAAAAACCTTAGTTTTTCCCCTCCTTTTCCTTTCTGCCTTTGATAAATTACTCCATACTTTCAGGAATATTTACAGGTTGCCACATATTTAAGACCATTTCCTACCACCGCCCCTCCCCATGAGATTAATTCCTGGAAAACCATCATCAGTGTATGTATGGCTGTCAGCTACCCATTTTTTATCTTCCTTTCCTGTGAAATAGTCACTTCAAACCTGGAAAGTTGGTTGTGTTTGAGTTTCTTCCACATTTACTTTGGTCTTTCAAGATGAAATTGTCTGGAAGCATATTTAAGTGGAAGACATTGGTCAAAGCACTTTATGAGTTCATGTCTCTCTGTCGATTTGTTGTCCTTATCTCTGGCCACTGCCCACATTACACAAAGACACAAACAGAGAAGTGATAACTAGGCTTCAGGTCTTGAGGAAATGCACGGAGAAGCAGACAGACACAGTCTCAACCCCCATGAGTTTACATTTGTTAAAAGATAAACTGAGGCATATTAAAAATTTTAAGAGTTTGAGTAAAAATCGTTTCAAATCAGGCAGCACCCAACCAGAAGTGGTTAAGATCACTCCACTGACAGCAGCCCGGGGAAAGACTTATATGGAGAAAGTGCAGAAGCAAAGAAAGGAAATTATTTGGTTGGCTGTAGCTTAAAGCCTAGTTGGCTGTTTGTGATTGGTTGGCCTCAGCGTTTTGGTTTCATAACTTTGAAGCATTTACAGCCTTAGATATTGGTTTGTTTATGTAGGCCACCACAGATTAGCGCCACCTCAGTCTAATGGCCTCCTTGTTTAATTTAACACAGTGGATTGAAGAAGGCAGGCAGTGAGCAAGTATGTGGAGTGTAATGAAGGTTAACAAAGAGGATTTAAAGAGTGTGATGGGAGCATAAATCAAAGAATTTAACTGAGTCTGGTGTGTCAGGACAGGCCAACTTGAGAACATGATGTTTAAGCCGAGAATTGAAGGAATGAGTAGGAGTTAGCCAAATGAACAGAATTGGGCTGGGGACACTGTAAAAGGCAGAAGGAAGAATGGTTAAGCTGACTCAATGCTGAAAAATAACATTATGTATTCAAGAAAATGAAAGAAGCCAGAATACTGGCAGAGGGAAAGAGTTCTCCCAACACAACATATGTGCAGTTTTGTGCCCCTCCATCTTCCTCACTCCTGCTATTCCCTTGGACTTGAGTGCTGCCCCTTCTCAATCTAGTGCATACTTGGTTCAGTATTTATCTAAGTTCTGAAAGTTTCCCCAACATTTCTGATGGACTTATTTCTTCCCCCACAACTCTTTATACAAGCTTCTATCATAGTGCTCATCTGTTTGCCATTCTGCTATATCACTGTGTCCTCTACGTGATGGTGGCCTCAGTACACCTTAGTTCCTGGACGTACACAGTAGCCGGTGCAGAGAGGAACTCAATGCTTTTCCCAAAATGAATTAAATTGTTTGATTCAGCAACTTTTAGCAGGGAGAATACCCCAGAAAGCTTCTAGCCTACAATCCCACCTAATACTGGAACACTTTCTTTAGCATTTCTGACTGACAACAAGGCTTTCCAGCTAATCATTGTCCTCAAGAAAGCCCACAGAGGGCAATGAATGTAATCGTCTGAGTTTGGCAATATCTATAAAAGAACATATTGGGAGAAAGGTTTAATTCGGGTAAGAAGATTAATATCTGAGCTTAAAAATCATTAAGAGGATGTGAGGGAGGAATGAGGCTTGAATAAACAAAGCCTTGTCTAATGAAACATTTTTTTGATATCAAAGGCAAATTATGAGCCGTGGGACTGACATTGGGTTTATAAACCTCAGAGAGTGTCATTGATATTCTGAACGGGAAAACCTGTCACAGCAAGATGAGGTAACGAAAATTAGGTCAGCACTGAAGATCTGAGAACATTCTCAGGGTTTCTCTAAATGGGAGGGCCTAGGCTCAGTGACTGAGCTCCCTGCTTGTCCCTCGGATCCAGCTTGCACTTCCTCAGTTGTCCCGTCCCGGCCCCTGTGCTCTTTTCTCAGTAGGCAGCCTGGTCCTCCAGTCCCTTTCACTCTTGAGTTTTCCTTTGGGCTTATATAGTCCCTAGCACATAACAGGTGCGTAAAGGCAAAGGCACATGCAGAATAATAATAGTAACCACAATAAATACTACAAAAAAATCTCTTCACCTCTGTAAACTGCCCTTTCTCCCTTGGTAAAATGCAAATCATAATGTTCATCCTTAGCTCAGAGGGTGTCCTCAGGAAGGGGCTTAAATTGTAGTGTGTAGACATAAAGTATCATTGGAAATGGAGGGATCATGTCATGGTACAAAAGCGTCAGTTTTCACTCAGGTGAACTTGGGCCAAACCTGACTTTATTATATGCACTCATTGATTCCATCATTTGTTCATCCCTTCATCAGCAAATGTTTAAGCTTAGAAAACCCACTAACTATCATTAATAATACACCACATTTGCTACCTGACACTAAACATGCTTTATGGAGTTGCCAAGGTGAGAAACTTTGATGGCAAGTTGTCCTGATTTAGAGCTTGTATTTGAAATCAGTTTGTTTGCTGTTTCATACCACACACTATGAAGAAATGTTCTCTTCCATTGGCTGTCCTGGGGCATCTTGTTGTATCTCAGCATCTACAACTCAGGAATGCTGTTGTCTATTTTTTTATGGTGCCTCCTGGAGTCGCCTAGTATGAATTTTGGCTTTGACAAATAGCTTATATTTTTGTCTTAGACCATCCCAAATATACCTTCCAAATTGCTGGTATTTTATCCAGGAGTATTTGTGAAATGTGGTAACAAACAATCAGGAATGGAATTTTATTTATATGGACATTCTTCTAGACCTTGAGCATATAATCCTAAACAAGGAAGGTCCAGCACCCACCCCCTGCAGCTTAAAGTCTACAAGGGAAGATAAGATGTTATGTGAGAAATCACAGTGAAGTGTGATGCATGTTAAAATAGGGGAAGAATAGAGAATGTGCAAGCATACAGCAGGGACCTAACTCACTTGAGGGATCAGGGACATTTAAATAAATATTTACTGGTGTGCAATCTTTAGCAATTCAAATGCAAAGGTGGGGTCAGGCAGGAAATCGGTGGCATTGAGGGAAAGAGAGTGCTCCAGTTATCAAAACAAGTCGGCATTCAAGTCTGCCACCTTAAACCTGGTGATTAATACCAGATGCTAAGGTACAAATCATACCTCTCAACTCACTATGTGACTCTGGGCAAGTTATATAAGCTTACTGTGCCTCAATTCCCACATTTGTGAAATGTAAAAATACAATACCCAACGTTGTAGCATTACTTGATACTCAAATTCATCCATAAAAAGCTCTTCTTTAGAAGAGTGCATGGCTCATAGTGAGAGCTCCATAAATGTCAGCAATTATGATCCTGATTATAATCATGATTATTACTGATACTGTTGCTAGCTTTGTCATTTCAAAGAGGCAAATAAACACCCAGAGCCTCAAGTTCCTCGTCCATAAAATGGGAATACTGATACCTTCATTGTAGGCGGATTGTTAACTTAAATGATAAATGCAAAGCAAGTGCCTCTTCTAGGTATCCTGCGGGTGTTCAATAGATACTACTTGGCAATAGCAATAGACAAACATCATGGGATGCCTTGGCCTTGACCTCGGCCACTATTTACAGGCCATGTTCATGTGTATGTACTGAGGGATCTTCCTCCTCCGGGTTTGCCTAAAGCAACAAAGAACAAGTCAGGTATACCACCCTCACCCAGACACAAAGACAGACCACCCTTCATAAGTCTTTCTCACTTGGCAAGGGCCATGTTAGCCCAACACTACCTGATGATCACACACTTCCTTTATAAGTTGTTTAATGATGGTGCTTCTGACATCCCCGACCCTGGACAGGTTACCACATCTCTTGCTCTGAGTGTCACATTCAGTGGGGGAAAATCAGCAACAGAGGCAGTGGATACAACTAGGAAACTCTTGTGCCAACACCTGTCAAAGAGAGATGCAATGACCTTTCAATGGCTCCCCTTGGGCTCTCCTCGATGCAAGTGTGGGAGGCAGAAGACTGGGCTGCTCTCTGCACAAAAATCCATCACCCAGCCATTTTCCCAGATCCCATTAAAATGCTGACACCATTAATCTGCACTACTTTACTCCTTATTATGCAGAAATGTGCTCTTGATCAAAAGTCCCCTTGTGTAGCAGCCTGATTCATCACCAATAGCTGTGGGCCACACATCAGAATCATAATCAGCTGACATTATCCACCCAAATCATTCCCAGGATTTGAAAAGCTCAAAACTAAGTCTGTCATCAGGAAGAGGCAGCCACACAGAATGGAATCTGCAAATAGCCCTGGTGGTTAATACACTGGGTACCCTTTGAACGGGGTTAAATTAAGGAATAAACTGCTATCTCCGTTGTCCATGTTTTGGTCATCTATTTTCTGAGAACTCGCTCACATTGACTCTACATGGGAACAAAATAGCTTAGAATGTGGAGATGAGGGACCTATGATAGGGAGACAGACTCAGTGACACAAAAGCACTAGCTCTGGGACACAAAGACAATGGTAAGAGAGACACATTTCCATTACATGCTTATATGCTTCTGAGTACAGTGCCCTTTCTCCAACACCCGACTTTGACTTGACCACTCCGTGGGTGTGTGGGCTTGGTTCAATCACTTACATTCCAACCTCACTTCCTTATCCTATCTCTAACTGCCTCACGGAGGAGTGACTTGGATTAAGTAAAAGAGGGTGACTGCAAATGTGTTAAGACTCTGTGTTCTCTGGGCAATAATTCCTCAGTTGACTAGCAGAATTTTTGCAAGAAATGAGGTCCTAATCAAGCTTGTTAATAAAACTAATAGCTACCTAATTCCCAGAGAGATGATCAGGAGCGAGACACTGTGGTATGTGGTTTGCAAGCATCATAGCAATTATTTTTATGAACTGCCACTTCATAGGGTTCTTATGGGAATTTAAAAATTAATACATATAAAATGCTTAAAACATAGTGAGCACTCAATAAATGATATTCATTAGCCTTATGGATCCCTGCTAAACATTCCATATACAGAGTTGTTTTGTCTCTGTTTGAACATCTTCTGACAAGATCACTTCCTCCTGGAGCACTTTATCCCGATTCTAGACCCTTCTGGCCATTGGGTTGGTCCGCCATAACTTGGACTAGAAACTGCATCTTCTCAGTTTCCAAACACTGATTCTACATTTGCCCCCTAGTTACATAGAACAAGTCCAATTCTTTCCGTTAGGAAAAGTCTTTGGAATAATTTAGAGAAAGTAGTCCTAATCTTGTCAAGTCTTCTATTTTTCTAGGCTAAAAAAAGTCATTTCTTTCAGTTGGCTCTTGTATGACTTGAACTTCACTTCCTAACTTATCACTGAAAATGGAGCATCTTCCTCATCTCTATGCTTTATGCTGAGGAAACGGTGGCGAACTAGTCAAACAACTTCTCTGTCTAATAAAGCAAGAGAGGGAATAGGCAATAAACAGACACTCAGGTGTTTTCCTCAAAGATTAAACAGTTGTTATCATTTTGCCATATTTGCTTCAATTTTCTTTTAAGGAATAAATAACACAGTATGACTAAAACCCTACCACACATTCCTTCATCTCTGTCTCTCTTTCCAGAGGTGACCAACATCTGGAAGTTGATATGTAACTTTTTCATGCATGTTTTTCTATGTGGATACAGAGGGATGTTTCTACAAATAATGTGTAGTAGTGTTGTGAGTACTTAAAATTTAAATAAATGCTTCCATACTGTGCATATCATTTTACACCTTACTGTTTGCACTCCACATTATATATTTAAGATTTATCTATGTTGATATACACATTAATTCATTTTAATTGTATAGCAATTCACTGTGTGAGTTAACTAGTATATTTACTCAATCCCATTATAAAGAACACTTACCTGTAGGTTAATTCCAATTTTTTTGAAATGACAGTTATACATGTGTGTATATACACACATATATACATACACATGTATATATGCATATATACCTATACATGCACACATATATACATATATACACATTCTTCCTTATGTATATACACCCATATATTGTGTATCTACAAACACATAGACACACACAAATACACTCATTGTGTGTGTGTGTATATATATATGAGTTTCATATAAATCTTTAAGTGGAATGGCTGTTTCATAGAATACACACATCTGCAGCATTATTGGATATTGACAAATTGTTCTCCCAAATCACTATGCCAATTTATTACCACCGTCAATATATGAATTCACATACTTGATCTCTAAAGAATTAACAAAATTAGAAGAGATTATATAGGTCACATTCCCTAATCATAATCCAATAAAATTAGAAATCATTACCAAAAGCAAGAAAAATCAAAATTACTTGAAAAGTAAGAAAAATACTTCTAAGTAATTGAATTATAAATCTAGGAAGTAGTGAAGAGGTAAATACATACTAAAATCTATGGAAGTTCACAAAAAACTATACTCAGGAGAAGACGTATAGCCACAAATTAAATTCATGAGTTAAAAAATGCATTCATTCCAAAATTAGAGAATAAGGAAAAATTAAGAAATGTAGTACTAATCTTAATAAATCAGAAAAAGAGTCTTTCCTTTTAATAAATTAATAAATTGTATTATTAATTAACCATCTAGTATTAATAAAATTTTAAAAGTAGCAATGACAATGAAACCCCAAAACTGTTTTTTTGAAAAGACCAATAAAATAGACAAATCAGGAGCAAGGAGAGAGGGACAGAGAAATATGCAAGATTATGAAAAAGAAGACATAATTGCAAACAGAAACGAGATTAAAAGAATTAAGGGAATCATACCTACAACTTCATGGAACCAATTGGAAAACTTAAAGGAAATGTATGATTTTCTAGAAAAATATGAATTACCAAAATTGACTCAGGAAGAGAAAAAATAGAATAACATGTTACCTTAGATGATATTAGAAAGTCAATTTAAAGTTTATCACTGAAAAGGGCAACACAGACTATTTCGAAGTTGACTTTCATCCATCATTTACAAAATAGACAATTCAAATGTTATATAAGCCATTTCAGACCATAGGAAAAAAAATGGAAAACTAACCAGTTTAATATGCAGCCAGCAAAATACCAAAATCTGATGAAGATAGTATAAAAAATGCAGAGCACTTTCACTTATGAACATGTAAGTACAAGAATCAAATAAAATGTTAATAAATTGAAGCAGTGATACACTAAAGACTAACACCTATGAGAAGTAGCAAAGTTGGCACAAAGGTTCATTTCAATTCATGGGGAAAGAATGGATTATTTCAAAATTGTGTCAGCACGACTGGCTAACCACCTGGAAGAAAACAAATATCCAAAACCATATATAAAAATATTTATATACGTTAAAGTCTTAAATGTAAAAATAAAATGCTATATAAAAAAAGAAATATACATACAAAATATGGGAGTCGGGGGCACTTCTTGACCAAATCTGAGAACCGGAAACTTTAAAAGAAAATATGGACACATTAGTTCAGGTCAAAATTGAAAGGAAATTTTATAACATATGTAGTATACACAAAGTTAATATGAAAATAATGTTTCCCAAATATCTTTGCATTGCATAGGACCCTGGGTTTATACTATAATATTTAAAATAACCTTACATATTGACAAAGGAAAAATGGGCAAGGTTGTGAATAAACAACACACAGAAGAACAAATCAAAATGGCTCACAAACATTTAAATGTGTTCAAACTCAGAATTAGAGGCATGCAGATTAAACTGTGAAATAATAATTTATACCTATGAATGGTAATTTTTTTAAATTTAAAAACAGCCCTCGTTGTCAGGGTTACAGGAAAATGGGTACTCTCATAAATTACTCATGAAAATCAGAATTGTTAACTTCTATTGTGATCAACCTGGCAACATTTATTAAACCTAAAAATGCATACTCCTCAACCCAGCAATACCAATCCTGGGAATCCATCCCATAGAAGTAGAGTCCCAATGTGGGGACTCAATATGTGTAACAGTGTTTAGAATATTTTGTATATTTGGAATCAAAATGAATGTTAATATATTTGGAATAAAAGTGAATAGATAGATACACATACAGATATAAATAAATGCATACACATATATTAAAGTTATATAATTGTCTCCAGAAAGACAATCATATACACATTTTTTTGCATTGTGCTTTTCTAGTTCAACAGTACCTCATGGATATTTTGTCAAGTCAAAAGGTATGCCTCTAACTAATTCCAGTTAATTCTGCAGATTATTTTTTGATGTGGAAAATAATTTAGTCAAACATTCTCACACACTCTACCAAACATTTAAAGAAGAATTAATCTTTACCAACTTCAAAAAAACTGAAGAGGGAAGACTTCCCAACTAATTCTATGAGGCCAGTATTACTCTGAAGCCAAAATCAGACAAGGACATGATAAGAAAATTACAGACCAATATCTCTAATGAATATAGGTGCAAAAATCCTCAACAAAGTACTAGCAAATCAAACCTAGCAACATATATAAAGAATTATACACCATGATCAAGTGAAATTTATCCCAAAAATGCAAGTTTGATTTAATATCTAAAAATCAACTAATGCAATACACTAAATAGGAGAAAGGATTAAAACCATATGATCATCTCATATAGCAAAAAAAGACAGAAAAAGCATTTGACAAAATCTAACACATTTTCATGACGAAAACACTCAACAAACTAGGAATAGAAGATAATTTTCTACAAAAACCTACAGCTAACATCACACTTAGTGGTGAAAGGCAAGATGTTTTGCCCCAATAAGATCAAAAAGATGACTGCTGTTATTACTTCTATTCAACATCATGCTGGAGGTTCTAGCCAGGGCATTTAGATAAGAAAAAGATATGAAAAGCATCCAATTAGATAGAAGGAAGTAAAACTGTCTTTTTGAAGGTAACATGATCTTATACACAGAGAATCCTGAGAAATTCACTTAAAATAAAAACCTATTAGAACTAATAAATGAGTTTAGCAAGGTTGCAGGATACAGGAGCAATCTACAAAAGGCCAATTGTTTTCTTGTATGCTAGGAATGAAATATCTGAAAATAAAACTAAGAAAACAATTCCAATTATAATAATATCAAAAAGGATAAAATACTTAGGAACAAATTTAACAAAAAAGTACAAGACTTGTACCCTGAAAACTACAAAACATCATGAATAGAAATACAAAAAAATATCAAAATAAATGGAGAATTATCTCATGATTATGAATTGGAAGCCTTAATATTATTAAGATGACAAAACCCCCAAATTGATCTACAAATTCAACACAATCTCTATCAAAATTTTAGCTGACTTTTTTTTTTTTGCAGAAATTGGCAAGTTGATCCTAAAATTTATGTGGAAATGCAAGGAACCCAGAATAACCAAAATAATCTTGGGAAAGAAAGAAAAAAGATCCAAGTCAGAGGACTCACACTTCCCAATTTCAAAATTTACTGCAAAGGTACAGGAACCAAGACAGTGTGAACTAGTATAAGGATAGCCCTCTGTGGAACAGAATTGAGAATCCAGAAATAAACCCTTACATTTACAATCAATTGATTTTTGACAAGAGTGCCAAGACAATAAAATGGGGAAAGAATCGTCTTTTCAGTAAATAGTGCTGGAACAACTGGATATCCACATACAAAAAAATGAAGTCAGACCACTTCCTTACACTACACACAACAATCAAAATAGATCATAGACCTAAATGTAGATAAACTATAAAATTCTTAGAAGAAAACATAGGAATAAATCTTCATGACCTTGGAGTGGGCAATGGTTTCCTTGATACAGCAACAAAAGCACTAGCGACAAAAGAAAAAATAGATTGGACTTCACCAAAATTAAAAAATTGGGGCATCAAAGGATGCCATCAGGAAAGTAAAATGACAAACACAAATGAGAGAAAATATTTACAAATCATATACGTGATAAGGGACTTGTATCCAGAATATATAAAGAACTCTTATAATTCAGTAATAAAAAGACAACCCAGTTAAAAATTGGGCAAAGGGTCTGAATATATATTTCTCCAAAGAAGATGCACAAATGGTCAATAAGTACATGAAAAGATGTTCAATATCATTAGTCACTGGGGAAATGCAAATCAAGACCACAATGAGATACCACTTCATACCCAGTAGGATGCTTATCACAGAAAAGATAATAACAAGTGCTGACAAAGATGTGGAGAAATTGGAACTCTTACACAATGCTGGGGGGAATGTAAAATGATGCAACCACTTTAGAAAACAATTTAGCAATCCCTTAAATTGTTAAACATAGAGTTGTCATATGACTCAGCAATTCTATTCCTAGGTATACACTTAAGAGAAATTAACACACACATCTAGACAAAAATTTGCACACAAATGTTCATAGCATTATTCACAAACCCAAAAAGTGGAAACAAATGTTCAACAACGAATGGATGAGTAAAATGTGATCTACTCATATGATAAAAAAACAATGCTACAATCTGGATGAAACTTGAAAACATCATACTAAGTGTGAAGTCAGAAAAGACTACATGTTGTGTGATTCCATTTATATGAAATGTCCAGAATAGGCAAATCTGTAGAGACAGAAGTAGATTAATGGTTGTCCTAGATTTGGAGAGATAATGGGGAGAGACTGCCAATGGGTATGGGCTTTCTTTTGGGGTTGATAAATATGTTCTAAAATTAGACTGTTGATGGTTGCACAATTCTGTACTAAAAACAGTTGAAATGTGCACTTTAAATGGGTGAACTATATGGTAGAAAGAGCTGAAAAGCATATTTTGAAATTTTAGAAATAAAGTTAATGGAAATATATATTTATAACATCAACAACCTTGATGCCAACATGCGAAAATTAATTGTAAAGTGATTTGGCAGGGTTGGATCAACAAAAAAAATTTAAAACCCACAATTATATACAAATATTTATATATATCACATATATATAATTTGTATTAATTAGTTTCTTCATATAGCAAACTGCAAACTTTTATTCTCGAATGTGCTAGTTACGAAAATGAATGTTAACTCAGTGACTTTCTTCATAGAGCTCAACTTTGAATGTGATTTTTTTCATTAGTATTCATTTGGGAACAAGTTATTGACTCAATGCATATAGACCTTTTTCTAGAAGTGTTCTTGGAAGTTAACTAATAATTAAGTATGACTAATACTGGAAAAAAAAAAAAAAAAAAGCATGGATCAGGGCTGATTCACCAGTAAGATCTTTCTGGAGTTCATGATGGTCTATGTGTAGTCACCTGGAGTCTTTACAGCCAACACAAAATTTGTGGTTACCCTCTTCTGGCCTCTTTTAAATGAGCCTAATAGACCAGCCCAAGATCACACTGGGATCTCATAAGGGGCCACTACAGTTTCTGGCTTTGGGAGTTTCTCCACACCATCTTC
This sequence comes from Tapirus indicus, assembly GCA_031878705.1. Taxonomy (NCBI): domain Eukaryota; kingdom Metazoa; phylum Chordata; class Mammalia; order Perissodactyla; family Tapiridae; genus Tapirus; species Tapirus indicus. Next base: position 20,283,210 of record CM062927.1, on the reverse strand, counting down.
AATCAATATGCCCTGATCCTCTCCCCCAGCTTTTCTAAGTTAGAAGCACTAGTCTAGTTCCATGTCTTGACCTCTTGGGTTAACATTTTGATTTGAGACTCCAGACCCCCTACGTTTCTGCTGTTATATATTGTACCTGGAAACTATCAGTGAGTGACATCTACACCCCAGAACCTTCGCCCTTCTCACTGGAGTGGAGGTAATAAGAGTAGTTATTATTAAGTACACAGTGTAAGTCGAGATTGACATAGGTACTTTACATTGATTAACTTTCAATCTTCGTGGCCATCCTCTCCCATGGGACTTCAGTGGGAAATGTTTTAGGACCGTGTATATAATTGCTCAACTAATAGGGGCAGAATTTGAGTACTTCTCTCCCGCACTAGTGTTTCTCATAGCCTGGTCAAAGAACACCTGTAAGATCACCTGGAGAGTTTGTTGAACACATATTCTCTACCTCAGCCCAGACAGACTGAATCAGAGTGAGTGGACGGGAGGGTGGTTCCCAGAATTTTAATATTTCACAATTTCCATCGGTGATTCTGATACACACAAATTTGAAAACCAACTGCATTATTCTTCCTTGAACATTTAGTACAGCATTTCAGCAATTTCCTAAAAAGATTAAATCCCCCAATGGCCAAAATGCACATTATCAGCAGCATTTCCACAGTGGATGGAGAAGATTTTCTTAAACTCCTCTTTCTAATCCTCATTTATTATATTGTTCGTGATGCATTATGTGCTGGAAAATCCAAAAGGAAAAGAAATAACTACTAACAACAAATTACTCAGTGTGTCTGTAGCACCTCTTGACTAAAAAGATGAGCTCAAGAATTTGGTTTTTACTGGTCGTTATTCACACACATATAGGGGACCTCCACTCCCCAAAAACTCAAATGGCTAAGATGCAGGCTGTTCCAGAGCTACTCAACCCTCTTGCTAATGACTTGAAGTTGAGTTTCCAATCACAGTCCCTCTGCTCCCCTCTTAGACGTAGGATCTACAGGCACGAAGAGATGTTCATAGGCTCCATACTCTTGAGAACAATGTCCCTCAAATGAGAAGGAGGTGGTTATTGGGTGCCTGGTAGAAATGGCTTGTTTGGGATTTAGCTGACTAGTTGTATGTATTGGCCCCAAATTTAATCTTCCCCAACACTCAACACAATGCCTTGTTAATGGTAAGTCGCTTCATAAATATTTGCCAGATGCATGAGTCAAGACGCTAATCCTTCATGTGTGAATATCAGAACTGGACGAGACCTTTGAGACTCTTGATGCAAACTTCTCCATCTCCTTTTACAGTTGAGAATATGCAATTGTTGGTCAGAACGCAACTCCTTTCCCCAACAGGACGAGGTTACTCTATTTCTTTCACCATATTTCAGAACACTTGGTTGAGTGTATCTTGTCCCATCCGAGTAAAGGTCTCTATGAGTTTCTGAGCTTTTATAGATTTCTCAGCTATAATATGGTTTCCCCAAGCCACTGTGACTTCAGGAGGTATTATTTTCCCCTCTCATTATTTACTCAATATTGATACCTGGCATATTCCTGAGAAAGAAAAATAAAAGACACACATATTGAAAGAACAAAAGGAATGAGAAAGAGAGAGAGAGGAGATGATGTTCATTGAACATCGAGACAAGTGGAAAGAAGAGAAGGGTGCAGAAAATAATTTCAAGCTCACTGAGCGGAAAGTGTTGAAGCCTTAGAAGACCCTCTCTCAGGATAAAGTTTCATCCTCACTGATATGACATTTTCCCAACATAAGAAGTTTAACACATGATATAAATACCCCAGTACACGCATGCAGCGGTTGCAATAATTAGTTTTCTCCCCTTTCATCTTCATTGTTTCTGCCCACACATATTTCCTATTTCAAGCTCTGGTGTAACAAATGCATCTTTCAAACTAGAAGCCCACGTCTTGTTTGCACAAACACAGGTCTCTTTATCGCCACGTGCAGTCTCTCCAGCTCGCAGAACTGAACAATGAGGCATTTTCTCCTCTCCCTGGCCTCAGAGCTCTGAGAGAATTCATTTAATTTCCATGTAAAATGTAATCTGCAGATAATAATAGGTCACTCACAGCAATATCATTCCACTCAGCTTGATCCCCCATCGTTGTGCTAATTGCGGGATAATGTAATAGACAGCGAAGGCACGCAGATGGAATTAGCCTGGGCATTTGGTTTTTGTGATGCTGTGAAGAAGGAATTGAGAGAAAGTGCCAGCAAATGCCATAGGCATTGCCTCCCTCTCCTAAATGACTCAAGAAACAAAGGTAGAGCTTCTCATGTACAGGGCATCTTTGATATTCTTGATATCACCTGCAAAATCCACAGGATTTTGGCCTTTCACTGGGTAAGGTTGGACCACTTAAATCCTCTAACATGCCTGATGGGGCAAATTCTTGGGAGAGAATGTGAGAGTAGCCAAATGGTTGCTTGGGCAGGTGACAATCACCCACTAATTAAGTCATTCTTGCTTTGAAATATTTCTGAAATATTGATTACAAATGTTAGAGTCTTCCTTCTAAGCCCAAAAGAGATGCAGAGGCCCCTTCTATATAGAATGACTTTAAGTGTAGAAACCTGCATTTGTCCTGCATGCTATGTTCTTTTGGTTTTGAATTGGCAAAATCAGGAACTGTCATAGAATATGGGTACCAGAGAGATGGGCCCAAGAGATAAGGAAGCTCAACACGCTCACTGAATTTATTTCATAACATTTTTCCTTATTACAAAGATAATTTAAGGTCACTGTAAGTTATTTGAAAAAGGTGAAGAGAGCAGAAACAAGCCCACCTTCGGACAACTCCTCAGTGCAGATAATGAAGGTGAAGCAATTATTCTCTCTTAGAAGAGATAACAGAAGGTGGGGAGGATGTGTTTACAATAAGGTTTGGAAACGGAAAGAATGTGTGTGTGTCCCTCTCAGCTGTCTGCATCTCTGAGGGGCTCTGTCTAATCCACACTTTCTGCCCACTGGACAATGCAGGTGGGGGACTGCTCAGGCAGGGCCTCCCAGCTCCTCTCCTGCCAAAAGGCAGAGAGGCCTGCTGGGGCAGCTCAAAGCGTGGCCAGTGCTAGGGCATGAGGCCAGATTGTCAGGCTCCAGAAGAGGAAAAGAGCTGACCCATTCCCTGCTCTCCTTTTCCAGTTTGGTTTGGGGATGTGATGATGGGAAATATTCCCACAACCTGGAAAGAGACAGAAAAGTGGAGAAGTTCAGAGATGCTGGGGGATGGAACAAGGGAGAATGAACCTAAGGGAGAAAGGGTAACAGGGGAAGTTGATGGAACCATGAGAAAGGCAGAGAGGGAGAGAAACAAAAAGGATGATGGGAGAGAAAGAGAGTGTGACAGGGAGAGAGGAGCAAGACAAAGGCTGAGAAGGAAGGGCACAGAGGGAGGAGGGATGGAAGGAAAGAGAAACAAAATAGAAATGAACATGAGTGCTGCAGGGCTCCTGAGGAGAGAGGGGTTTGTGAAACAGACTGAGCCCAATACTGGGGTATGTGTGAGTGCACGTGAGTCTATGTACGTGTGTGAGTGTGTGCATGAGAGTGTATATATGTGTGTGTGATGGATAGATGTGTGTGGGTGCACGTGAGTCTATGTGTGTGTGACTGTATATATGTGTGTGTGTGCTGGATGGATGTGTGTGAATGTGTGTGTGAGAGTGTATGTGTGTGTGATGGATGTGTTTGGGTGCATGTGAGTCAATGTGTGTGTATGTGCATGAGTGTGTGTATGATGGATGTGTGTGAGTGCGTGTATGTGTGGGTGTGAGTGTGTGCTTGAGAGTGTATATGTGAGTGTGTGTGACGGATGTGTGTGGTGTGTGTCGGTATTGGTGTGGGTGTGTGGTGGATGTGTGTGTAGCATGTCGGTGTAGGTGGGTGTGTGGGGGGCTGTCAGAGCCTTGGAAGGGCCTTGGAGAGGCACAGGGTTTGACTTTCACGATGGCCTCTCCCACATCTACCCCTAGATACTTTGAGCACATCAGTAAGCCTTAAAAAGAGCTTTTATCTTCCTTTCTCTCTTCCTTAAAAAGCATCAGTTCTTCCCCCAATCCAGTCATTTTGTCCACAATGTGGTGACTCTCTGGTCTATAGCTCCACACGCTAAGACTCAGCACATGGTCGTTTGAAGGGGAGTCCTGCCAGCCTGACGGTGCTGTGACGGGGGGAGTTGAGGCCCCGCAGGTGGAAGAGGGTCCAGTGCAGGGGTCAGATCCAGCTTCCACAGGGCACTGAGGGCTCAGTCAGATCCCTAGCTCAAAGGTCACTGATATAGGAAGGGAGACCTGAGGGTCACTCATGAGCAGTCGGGTGGGTGACTATTCTCCATCCAGGAGGTTGGCCGTGGGTCCATGAGCAGCGTGTAGCAGTCACCAGGATGGAGGGACACTGGATCCTGGGCACAGAGACCAGGACTGAATTCTCGAAGCCAACAAGGGGTTGGGGAGGGTGGTGACGAGAAAGCTCCATCTTCAGGCAAGGCAGCCCGAGGGACACTGGATTCTGAAAAATAATGGAAGTGGAGGAGATGCAAAATGGAACAACGAGGTTCTCCAGCAGATGCAGCTGAGCTTCTCCACCCCAGGTCACAGTGGTGGCTTGATTCACAGGCTCGCAAGGTGAACTGAGGAAAGCGGCTGGAACCTCCCACCTGTGAAAGTCATCTCGAGCCCTGGACGATGGTGGACCCATTTTGAAGAGTGGAGAAAAGATAATCAGATGTGGTCCCTGTCCTATAGGTGTGCCCAGACACACGGGAGACACACACACACACGCAAACACACGCACATCCCCAAGGAAGGAATAATTCTCCATCCTTGCTGTTCAGTGTGATCCATGGCCCAGTAACATCAGCATCACCTGGATGTTTAGTGAAAATGCAGACTCTCAGGCCTCCTCACAGACACATTGAATCAGAACTTGTGCTTTAACAGGAGCACATCAAAGTCTGAGAGGCAGTACACCACCTGGCAGGGGATCAGGGAAGGCTTCTCGGAGGTGTAACAGTTCCGTGAGTTAGGCATTACTCTCTTTGTCTTGTAAGGAAAGAAAATGAAGTTTGAATGACTCTGTATTAGTAGCCCAAGGTAGCATAGCTATTAAATGACAAAAGCTGGTCTCAAACTGAGGCATAATGACTCTAAACATGTTAAACCAAAACCATCACTTATTCATGGCTACTCTGTGCCAAGCTGCCCCGAGCTGAGAACTTTATTATACTTATTATCTACTTGGATTGTCACAACAACCATATGAGATATGTTTTCCCCAGTTCTCAGGAAAGAAACGATAGGCTCAGAGAGGTCAATAATCTTTCCCAAAGCCACATAGCTAGCGAGAGGCAGACCTGGGATTCAAATGCACAGTGTCTAACTGCTCACCCTACACTTTATTTTTGATGCTGCTCCATATTGCCCAGTGACTGGACACTATGCCTCCCTGCTTAATTCTCTAAAGATGGAAAATCTGTTCTAGTCTCAGCTGCCATTCTGCTCCCCTCCCTGATCATCGCTGGCCCACAGCAACTGGGCCTGTGACGAGCAGGCAAGGACCTCTGAAGTCACATGTTGAGGGCAGGCAGCAGGTCAATAGCATTGGGCACAAGGACTCCAGATCAGCCCAGCATGTGGAACCCCACTTTGAGGTGAGAATTGGAAATATGTGTTTTTGATGTCTGAGCCATACAATTAATGTCTTCCCATGGCCACAGGCTGGACCCCTGGAGCTGCTAGCGTGGGAAAAGTTCAAGGAAATAAGGTTCCCAGAATGTCTCAAGGTTTCCAGGTAGCAGAATGTCTGGGGGACACGTCTGCTGGACTGTTTCTCAAATTATAACAAGATGTCTTTCAACTTCCCCTGCTCCATGTTCTTCTCATGCAAACTCCAGGTGGCATTTCCTGTCCTCACAAGTCCTTGCCTTAAACACAGGCAGCCCCGAATCCCTGCCTTTCTACACTGATCTGCAAAGAGCTGACAAAAGGAATGCAGGTGGACCTTCTCAAGATTTTGGTTTCTGAGTTGCAAACTCCCTCCAGCCTGTGTGTGAATGCATCTTCCTGTAGGAGGGAGTGCACCAAAATGCAAACCGCATGTGCCTAAAGCCAGAAAACTTGTTGTATTCAATTATACAAAGACTAGCAAAATCCAAAAATAAAATCAAATCAGGTGACTGAAAAAATCCATGGGTCATAACGCATCCCTCGGGGACGTAAGCATTCAGAAGTCTCTGGGTCTCAATTCCGCCTTTCTGGACTGCCTCGCTGAGTCATTCCTCTTGGGTTCAGCTTGCCCTCGGGCTGGCTGGAGGCCACGGGCCCTGCTCCAGTGTGGCTGCTGAGTGGAGCAGGTTCCTAATAAGGCAGGTGTCAGTCCAGAGAGAAAATATCATCAGTGATTGTTTGTGAAGGAGGAAAGGCTCACGCAGTGGCTGGGAAGGGAGGTAATTGTCTGCCTAAGGGGTCTGTGATCAGGATGTAAAGTCCTCGTGCATGACCCAGTGTGGCTGATGGGGATTCAGGGAGCAAGAGCATGCCACTTCTGTCCCTGCGTTATTTTGAGAGCAAGGAGCTCAGGACAAAGAGCCCTCCTCTCACTGAGGTTCGGGATCACCTAAAAGGTGCAGAAGTATTTAAGGAATGTGTGCCTGTTTGGCTGCACTCGCTGTACAAGTGAAACAACGATGCAGGCTTGGTGATTGCGGGAAAGTGACCCTGGGAATGAAAACACAGCTTTCAGCTCTACAAATGCTTCTGAGATTAGAGGAGCCCCTTGGTGGCTTTGACTTTAAGTGGAGATTGTTCCCCTGAGAGAAATCAGCCTCAAATTTGCGAGAGCTCCTGGGCATAAGGAAGGAAATTGTTCCAGCAGGGAAGCTTTTATCCAAGAACCTGGTGTAGAGTCAGAAGTAGAGAAAGGCATTCAATCTATGTCTGCGGGACAGGCTGCGGGAGCCCTCCAGTCAAAGAGAGGGCTGCGGAGACACTGGGCAAAGCCAAAGGTCACCACTTCCCAAGGTGAGGGCTTCCCAGGGGCCCATAGATGGAAAAGAAAGAGCACGGGATTTCAAATCAAGAATCCTGGCTTGGAGAATCTGACCCAGCTTGTCCCTTAGCCAATCTGACCCCAGAGGGATAAACACTGTTTTTGGTTTTTAGTTTTTCTGAAGAAATTATTATTTACATACAACAAAATTCTCAGATTTTAAGTGTGCAGCTGATTGAGTTTTGACAAATGTATTACCCAAGTTACCACCATCCCAACTAAAATCTAGAACATTTCTGTCACCCACAAACGCTCCCCCCTGCCCTTTTCAGCTAATACCCATCCCACTCCCCTTCTCGGGGCAATCACTGTTCTGATTTCCATCATCACAGGTTAGCTTTGCCTGGTCTAGAGCTTCATATAAATGGAATCGTACAGTAAGTATTATTTTATGTCTGAATTCTTTCACCCAAAATAACGCTTTAAAGATTTGTCTCTGCCTTTGTGTGCAGTAGAAGTTGGTGTCATTTATTGCTGAGTAGTATCCATTATAGGAATATATTAGTTTGTTTATCCATTTACCTGTAGAGGGACATTGGGACTGATAACAGTTTTGACTGTTACAAATAAAGCTATTGTGAACATTCTTGTACAAATCTTTCTGCGGAGATATACATTCATTTCACTTGGGTAAATATCCAAGAGTGGGAGTCCTGAGTCATAGAGCAGGTGTATTTTAGCTTTATAAGAATCTACCAAATTGTGTCTCAACATAGTTGTACCATTTCACATTCCCATCAGCAATATAAGAGAGTTCCAGGATGTTCTGCGTCCTTACCAACACTTGGTATTGTCAGTCTTTTTAATTTTAACATTCTGATGTCTGTCTGTAAAGTGATATCTCCTGGTGGTTTTGTTTTCCCTGATGATTAATTGCGTGATGCATCTTCTCATATATTTATTGGCTAAGTGCATGTCTTCTTTTGCAAGGCATTTTTCCACTTTCTTATTGAGTTATTTGTTGTTTTATTATTGAACTGTTAGGATTTCTTTGTATATTCTGGATAAAAGTCCTTTGCAAATATTTTTCCCGGTCTGACTTTTTTATGGTGTTTATACAACAGCAGAAAATTTTAATTTTGCTAAAGTGCAATTTATTTTTTTTCCTGTATGATTAGTGCCATTTGAGTCCTATCTAAGAAATTTTCATCTACCTTAGGGCATGAAGATATCTTTTTATGTTTTTTTCTAGAAGTTGTCTAGTTTTAGCTTTTATGCTTAGGTATATGATTCATCTCAAATTAATTTTTGTGAATGGTATGAGGTAAGGGGTGAGGACCCTCTTTTTTCCCATACAGGCATCCAGTTGATCAAACACTTTTATTTATTTTTTTTAATATTCTTAAAAATGTCTTCCAACACAATTTCTTGAAGACTTTCTTTTCCCTGTTGAATTGCCTTGGAACCTGTAGATGTGAGTTTATTTATGGACTCTCCATTCTGTTCCAACTGATTTCACAATACAACCACACAACCTTCATTACTGAAACTTTTCATTAAATCTTGAAATCAGGTACTATAAATCCTTACCTTCATTATCAAGATGGTTTTGGCTATTCTAGGTCCTTTGCATTTACATGTAAATTTTAGAATCCAATTATCAATTAGTACAAATAGACTTGCTGGGATTTCAATTAGAAAGACATTAATTTCTATCAAACAATTTGGGGAAAAATATTTTAACAGTGTTGAATCTTCCAATCCATAAACATGGTAAATCTTTCTTTTATTTAGATCTTTTTAATTTTTTCTCAAAAATGTTTTGTAGTTTTCAGTATAGAGGACTGGCCTACATTTTTTTAAAAATATGTATCCTCAATATTTTGTTAATGTTTGTGATGTAGATGATATTACTTTAGACTTCATTTTCCAATCACTGCATTATTTATCAATTGCTGTACAATAAATCACCCAACAATTTGTTGGCTTAAAGTAACAGTAGTCTTTTATTACCTCTCATAGTTTCTATTTATCAAGAATTTGGAGCCAATTAGATGGGAAGTTCCAGCTCAGGGTTTCTTCTAAGGTTACAGTAACAAATCAAATAGGGCTGCAAGTCATCTGAAGGCTTGACTGAGACTAGATGACCCCATCACAAATTAGCTCACTCATATGGTTAGCAGTTTGGTGCTCATCACATTCCCCATATGAGCCTCCCCATGGGGTTGCTTGATTGTCCTCACATTAGGGTAGCTGGCTTCCTCCACAATGGTTGATCTGAAAGACCAAGGTAAAAGCTGCAGTGCCTTTTATGACCTAGCCTCAGAAATCACACATTGTTAATTACACCTTATTCTATTGGTCGCTAAGGCAGCCCTGATTCAATGTCTGTGGGGGCTACTCAGGGGATAAATAGTGGGAGGCAAAGGTGATATTTTAGAAACTAGCTACCAATCTAGTCTACAGAAATAGAATTGATTTCTGTATGCCAATTTGTATGTTGTGACCTTGCTAAATTGACATTAATTTTAGTAGTTTTTTTAGATGCCTTAGTATTTTCTATGTAAACAATCATGTCATCTGTGAATAAAGATATTTCCAATCTTATGCCTTCTATTTTTCATGTTTTAGTGCACTGGCTAAAATATGCAGTGCAATGTTGAATAGAAGTGGTAAGAATAGACATCCATGTCTTGTCCCCAGTCTCAAGTAGAACACATCCAATATTTCACCTAAAGTACAATGTTGGCTATAGGTTTTTCATGGATGTCCATTATTACCTTGAAAATGTTTCCTTCTATTCCTAGATTGCTGAAAGATTTGCTTTTTTCCCCTCCATGAACACCCAAGGACACTGAATTTTGTCAAATGCTTTTTTTTCTACACCTGTTAAGGTAATCGTGTAATTTTTTCCTTTTATTTTGTTGATACGGTAAATTACATTGGTTTCACATGCCCAAATAAATCAGTCTTGCATTCCTGGAATAAATCCCAATGATGCATTACCACTTTATATATTTCTGAATTAAATTTTCTGATATACTTTTAAGGACTTTTGCATTCATAATCATGAGGGATATTGGAATATAATTTTATTTACTAATAATATGCTTGTCAAGTTTTGGTATCAGAGAAATATTGATCTCATGAAACAGGTCAGATGCATTCCCTAATCCTCTATTTTCTGAAAGAGTTTGTGTGAGATTAGTTTTATTTTTTCCTTAAATGTTTTATAGAATTTACAAGAGCGACTCTATGGATCTGGAGTGTTCTTGTCAGTAGATTTTTTTCTAATTTGATTTCTTTAAAAGATACATTGCTATTCATAATGTTTGTGTTAGTTTGGGTATGTTGTCACTTCCAAGAAATTTGCCATTTTGTTTCAGTTAACAAAAGTATTGGCACAAAGTGGTTAGTTTTGTAATATTTATAGGGTCTGTAGTTATTTCTCCTCTATCATTCTGATACTGGCATAAAGTTGTCAGTTTTGTAATAGTTGTGCAGAAAAGAGTTAACACAGGAGGTCTGACTTTTGAAAGGAATGCTTTCAAGATTGGCCCTTGGCTGGCCTCTGGAAACTTGGATTTCTGGAGGGTCCTTGCTGTCCTGATAAGAGTGGCTCACTGTGTCTAAACTGTACAAACAATATGGTGCTTGCTAAATCCTGCTTTCCTTCTGGGAATCTGGAATTTTGGTATATGCTAGACAGAAGCTGCATGCATGGCCAGCCCCCAGTAAAACCCTGCACACTGAGTGTCTAGTGAGCTCCTTAGACGTTTCACATAAGTTGTCATAACTCATTGTGGGGGCACTAAGAATGTCTTATGTGGCTCCACTGAGAGCACACTCTTGAAAGCCTGAGTCTGGTTTCCTCTGGACTCCACCCCATGAAACTTTTCCTTTTGCTGGCTTTGCTTTGTATCCTTTTGCTATAAAAAATCTTAGCCATGAGTGTGTCCATATGCTGAGTCTTATGGGTCCTCCTAGGAAATCGTGAAACCTGGGTAGTCTGGGTACCACCAACAGAGTAGTGATTGCTCCTCTATCATACTGATGTTAGTGATTTGTATTTCTTCTTTTTTCCACTTAGTAGGTCTAGGAATCCTTTCAGGGAGCAAACTTTGGCCTCATTGGCTTTCTCTTTCAGTCAACACTGGTCACTATCGGCCCGTTTTCTATGTCATAATTTCTGACCTAATCTTCATCATTTGCTGATTTTAACTTACTTTGTGAATATTTTATACTTGTACTTCACATAGTGGAAGATTAGATCACTGATTTTTTTTTTTTTTTTTTTTTTTTGTGGGGAAGACCAGCCCTGAGCTAACATCCGTTGCCAATCCTCCCCTTTTTGCTGAGGAAGACTGGCCCTGGGCTAACATCCGTGCCCGTCTTCCTCCACTTTATATGGGACGCCGCCTCGGCATGGCCGACAGGCAGTGCGTCTGCGGGCGCCCGCGATCCGAACTCGCGAACCCTGGGCTGCCAAGCGCGGACTAAACCGCTGCGCCACCGGGCGGCCCCAGATCACTGATTTTAAGCCTGTCTCCTTTTCTAATACAACATTTAAAGTTATACATTCATTTCTAAGTATTTCTATAGCTACTACCCACAAATTTTGATATGTCGTGCTTTCCTTGCCATTTATTTCAAAATATTTTTTAACCTTCCTTGTGATTTCTACTAATTTCCAAACATGTTGGGCTTTTCCAGATATTTTGTTGTTGTTAATTTCAAATGTTATTCTGCATTTTTCAGAGAATATACTCCGTAGGATTCCAGCCAGCTGACAGTTATTGAGACCTCCTTTAAGGGCCAGCATTTGTTCTATCCTTATGAATGTCTCATATGCCCTGGAAAAGAATGTACGTCCTACAGTTGCTGGGTATATGTTCTACACATGTCACTGTGCTCAGGTTAGTATGAAATAATGCTCATTATCTATGGCAACACTCCTTGTCTTGAAGTCTACTTTGCCTGATATGCAATTTGAGCTTCCTCATATTTATAACCACACAGGGCATTAAGGTTCTCTTCATCATTTCTCTATCTTTTTGCTTTCAACTCATCCATGCCTTTAAAGTGTGCGTCCTAAAAACATGTGCTTGGTTCTTCTTTTTTATCCAGTGTGAGAATCCCTGCCTTTAAATTGGAATGTGTACTTCATTTGCATTGGATGTAAGTGTTGATATAGCTTGGATTAATTAAAGCAGCATGATATTTATTGTTCATTTGTACCTCTGTCCTTGGTACTTTTGTTCCTCCTTTCCTGTCTTCTCTTGGATTAATCAAGTTTTTGGATTTTTTTAACCTATCTTCTCAATTGGCTTCTTGATTTTTATTTAGTTCTTTTATTTTTATTAAACTAATGACAACAATATGCATCCTTAGCGTATCTAAGCCCAATTTGAATTAACATTATATCTCTTCATATATAATGTAAGAACCTAAAATACTATGTTCCTATCCTGTCTTAGTGCTATCATCACATATTTTACCTCTACTTTATCAACCTCAACTTTATTATTATTTTTGCTCTCAATAGTCCATTACATTTTACAAAATTTGAGAAAAGAAAATAATAGCTTTTTATATTAACTATTTCTAGTGCTCTTCCTTTCTCCTTTTAGATTTAATTGTTCTTTTGGTATTATTTACATTCAACCTGAAAAACTTCCTATAGCATTTCATGTGGTGTGAGTCTGGATATATTTTCTCAGTTTTTATTTATCTGAAAAATATCAATTTTTTTTCATTTTTAAAAGGATAGTTTTACACTTGGGGCAATCTATGTAATTATAATCCCCCCCTACACAACACCCCCTGACATTATATCCTTCCTTTCTCTTCTGGCCTCCATTTTTTAGACACAATTACAAGTTTGTTTGTTGGATTTTTTTCCCCCAGTCTTTCTTTCTCTTTTGTCTGTTCTTAGTCTGTATGAATCCTATTAATGTGCCTTTATGTTTACAAATACTTTTTCTTTTGGACCCAATCTTCTGTTAATCCCTTTCAATGATTCTTTTTAAATTTTAGCTATTTCACTTGTCCATTTAAGATCTCTATTTGATTCCTTTCTTTTTTAAATTTCCATATCTCTTCTGAAATTATCTATTTCTTTATTATATCTATCTCTAAAATTTTCATGTTGGTTAATTTTTTTATAAAGTACAGATGCTTTTTCCCCTAGCTGTACTGAGATATAATTGACAGGTAACATTGTATAAGCTTAAGGTGTAGAATATGTTGATTTGATACATTTATAAATTGTAAAATGATTGCCATGATAGTATTAGCTACCACCTCCATCTGTCACATAGTTACCATTTCTTTTTTGTGGTGAGAACATTTAAGATCTACTCTCTTGGCAATATCCAACTATATGATACAGTATTATTAGCTATAATCACCATGCTGTACATTAGATCCCCAAACTTCTTAACCTTTTAACTAGAAGTTTGTACCCTTTGACCAATATCTCTTTATTATACCCAACTCCTGATAACTACCACTTTACTCTCTGTTTCTCTGAGTTTGTCATTTTTAGATTCCACATATAAGTGATATCATACAGTATTTGCTTTTCTCTCTCTGACTTATTTTACTTAGCATAATGTTCTCAAGGTCCACCCAAGTCATTGCAAATGGTAAGATTTCCTTTTTTCATGGCTGAATAATATTCTAGGGTGTGTGCGTGTGTGTGTGCATAGTCACATCTTTATCCATTCATCTGTTGATGGACGCTTAGGTTGTCTCCATCTCTCTACATGACCCTGATTTCAATGTCTTTGGATATATACCCACAAGTGGGATTGCTGGATGATATGGTAGTTGTTTTTAACTTTTGACGAACCTCCATATTGTTTTCCATAGTGACTGTACCAATTTGCATTCCCACCAACAGTGCACTAGAATTCCCTTTTCTTATCACCCTCGCCAATACTTATCTCTTGTCTTTTTGATGATAGCCATTCTGACTGGTGTGAAGTTATATCTCATTGTAGTTTGATTTGCATTTCTCTAATTTATGAGATTTAGGACCATTTCATTTACCCATTGGCCATTTGTATGTCTTCTTTGGAAAACTATCTTTTCAGTTCTTCTGCCTATTTTTTAATCAGGTTATTCATTTTTTTGCTATTGAGTTGTACTGAGATCTTTATATATTTTGGATAGTAACCCTATCAGTTATGATTTGCAAATATTTTCTCTCATTCCTTAGGTGGACTTTTCATTTTGTTGATTGTTTCTTTTTCTGTGCAGAAGTTTTTTACTTTGATGTAGTCCCACTTATTTATTTTTGCTCTTGTTGCTTATTCTTTTGCTGTCATATTCAGGAAATCACTGTTAAGAACAATGTCAAGGAGACTTTCCCCTATGTTTTCTTCTAATAGCTTTATGGATTCAGGTCTTAAATTCAAGTCTTTAATCCATTTTGAGTTGAATTTCATGAGTGTAAAATAGAAGTCCAATTTCATTCTTCTGCATGTGGATATACAGTTTTCCTATCACCATTTATTGACTATGCTTTCCCTAATATTTGGCTCCCTTGTCAAATATTAGTTGACCATGTATGCAGGGGTTTATTTCTATGCTCCCAATTCTGTTTCATGGACCTATGCATCCATTTTTATGCCAGTACCAGACTGTTTTGATTATTTGTATTATAGTTCAAAGTCAACTGTGATGCCTCCAGCTTTGTTCTTCTTTCTCAGGATTGCTTTGGCTATTCAGAATTGTTTGCAGCTCCATAAGAATTTTATGTTGGCTTTTTCTGTTTCTGTGAAAAATGAAATGGAATTTTGATAGGGATTACATTGAATGTATAGATGACTTTGGTAATATGGACATTTTTAATGATACTAATTCTTCCAATTCATAAATATAAGATATCTTTCCATTTGTGCCTTCTGCAATTTCTTTCATCAAAGTCTTGTTGTTTTCAGTGTATAGATCTTTCACTTCCTTGGTTAAATTTATTCCTATGAGTTTTATTATTTTTGGTGCAATAGTGAATGAGATTTTTAAAAATTTCTTTTTCATATGTTTTATTGTTAGTGTATAGAACTGCAACCCTTTTCTGTATGTTGGTTTTGTACCATGCAACTCTTCTGAATTTGCTGATTAGTACTAGCAGTTTTTTGGTGGAGTCTTTAGGATTTCTATATATAATCACATCATCTGCAAATAAAGACAATTTTACCTCTTTCTTTCCTGTTCTGATGCCTTTTGTATATGTTTTTTTCTTGCCTGATTGTGCTGGCTAGGATTTCCAGTACTACCTTGAATAGGAATGGTGAGAGTGGAAACCCTTCTCTTGTTCCTGACTTTGGAGGAAAAGCTTTCAATTTTTCACCATTGAGAATGATGTTGACTGTGAGTTTGTCTTATATCACCTTTATTGTGTTGAGGTATGTTCCTTCTGTGCCCAAATTGTCCAGAATTTTATCATGAAATGATGTTGTACTTTGTCAAATGCTTTTTATGCAACTGACGAGATGATAGTATGATTTTTATCTTTCATTTTGTTAATGTGGTGGATCACAGTTGTTGATTTGTGGATGTTGAACCATCCTTGCATCCCAGGGATAAACCTCACTTGCTCAGAGTGAATGATCCTTTTAATGTGCTGTTGAAATCAGTTTGCTAATATTTTGTCAAGAATTTTTGCATCTATATTCATCAGAGATGTTGTCCTATAATTTTCTTTTCTTGTAATATCCTTATCTAGCTTTGGTATCAGGGTAATGCTGGCCTCATAAAATGGGTTTGGGAGTGTTCTCTCCTCTTCAATTTTTGTAAGAGTTTATGAAGGATGGCATTAATTCTTCTTTAAATGTTTGGTAAAATTTACCAGTGAAGTCATCTGGTCCTAGGCTTTTCTTCCTTGGGAGATTTTTTTTTATTATTACAAATTCAATTTCCTTACTATTAATTGATTTGTTCCAATTTTCTATTTTTTCCCGATTCAGTCTTGGTAGGTTGTATTTTCTAAGAATTTATTCATTTCTTCTAGTTATTCAGTTTTTTGGCATATAATTATTCATAGTAGTCTCTCATGATCCTTTGTATTTCTGTGGTATCAGTCGTAATGTCTCCTCTTTCATTTCTGATTTTGAGTCCTCTCTGTTTTTCTGAGTTAGTCTAGCCAAGGGTTTGTCAATTTTATCTATCTTTTCAAAAGACCAGCACTTAGTTTCATTGATTTTTTTTCTATTATTTTTCTGGTCTCTATTTCATTTACTTCTGCTCTGATCTTTGTTATTTCCTTCCTTCTACTAACTCTGGGCTTAGTTCTCCTTTTTCTAGTCCTTGAGATATAATGTGAGGTTGTTTGAGATCTTTCTTGTTTCTTAATGTAGATGTTAATCACTATAAACTTCCCTTTTAGAACTGCTTTTGTAGCATCTCATAGGTTTTGATATGTCATTCTTCCATTTTTATTTGTTTCAAAATATATCTTGATTTGCCATTTGACCCATTGGTTATTCAGAAGCATGTTGTTTAATCTCCACATATTTGTGAATTTTCCAGCTTTTCTCCTATTATTAATTTCTAGTTTCATACCATTGTGGTTGGTAAAGATATTTGGTATAATTTCACTCTTCTTAAATTTGCTAAGACCTGTTTTGCGACCTATCATGTGATCTATTCTGGATAATGTTCTGTGTGCACTTGAGAAGGATATGTATTCTGTTGCTGTTGGATGAAATGTTCAGTACATGTCTATTAGGTCATTTTGGTCTAAATTATGGTTCAAGTCTAATGTTTCCTTGTTGATTTTCTGTCTGGATGATCTATCCCTTGTTTAAAGTGGGGTATTGAGGACCCTAACTCTTATTGTATTGCTGTCTATTTTCCTTTCAGATCTGTGCATATCTGTTTACTATATTTAGCACTATGTTTTGGGGAGCATATATACTTATGATTGTTTTATCTTCTTGATGAATTAACCCCCTTATCATTATATAATGACCATCTTTGTCTCCTGTTACCATTTTTGGCTTAAAGTCTATTTTGTCTGATATTAGTATAGCTACCCCTGCTGTCTTTTGCTGTCTACTTGCTTAGAATTCCTTTTGCCATCCATTCACTTTGACTCTATGTGTATTCTTAGAGCTGAGGTAAGTCTCTTGTAGGCAGCATATAGTTGGGTCTTGTTTTTATTGTCCATCCAGCCATTCTATGCCTTTTGATTGGAGAATTAAATCCACTAACATTTAGAATAATTATTGATAGGGAAGGACTTACCAATGCCATCTTATTTATTGTTTTCTGGCTGTTTTGTAGTTTTATTTTTTCTTCCCTTCTTACTACCTTCCTTTACATATTGGTGATTTCCTATACTGGTGTGCTTTTTGATTCCCTTCTCTTTATCTTTTGTGTATTTAGTATAGATTTTGCTTTGTGGTTTCCATAAAACATTCTATAGATGTAACAGTCTATTTTACACTAAAAATTTAACTTTGATTGCTTACTAAAACTATCTTTTTACTCTCCTCTTTTATACTTTTTGTCACCATTTACATTTTTTAATCATTTATCTATTAACAAATTGTTGCAGGTATAGCTATTTTTAATACTTTCATCCTTTAACCTTTATTGTAGAGTTAAGTAGTTAGCACATCACCATATTACAGTATTAGGCTATTCTGAATCTGACTGTATGCTTGCCTTTACCAGTGTGTTATATATTTTCATGTTACTAATTAGCATCCTTTCATTTCATCTTGAAGGGCTCCTTTCAGATATTCTTTAAGGTAGGTTTAGTGGTGATAGATTTCCTCAGCTTTTATTAGAGAATTTTTTTATTTTGCTTTCGGTCTGAAGGACTACTTTGCTGGGTAAAGTATTCTTGGTTGGCAGTTTCTTTCTCTTAGCACTTTTAATATGTCTTCCCACTCTCTCCTGAACTATAAGTTCTCTGCTGAAAAAATCTGCTGATAGTGTTATAAGAATTCCCTTGTATAAGACAATATTTTTTTCTCTTGCTGCTTTTAAAATTGTCTCTGGTTTTAGACAATTTTTTAAATTACGTGCCTTGGAAAAGAACAGTTTAGATTGAATTTTTTTTCTTTTCTTTCTTTCTGGTTTTGTTTTTTTTTTTTGGTGAGGAAGATTGGCCCTGAGCTAACATCTGTTGCCAATCCTCCTTTTGCTTGAGGAAGACTGGCCCTGAGCTAACGTCTGTGACAATCTTCCTCTATTTTATATGTGGATTGCTGCCACAGCATGGCTTGATGGGTGGTCTACTTTCGTGCCTGGAATCTGAACCCATGAACCCCAGGCTGCCAGAGTGAAGTGTGCCTAATTTAACCACTATGCCACTGGGTCGGCCCCTAGACTGAAAGTTTGAGGTGACCTGTTAGCTCCGTGAACTTGGATGTCTAGGTCTCTCCCCATGTCTGAGACATTTTCAGCCATTATTTCTTTAAATAAGCTTTCCACTCTTTTCTCCCATTCTTCTCCTTCTGGGACTCCAAAAATGTGTATACTATTTCTCTTGGTGGTGTCCCAAAACTCCCATAGACTTTCTTCATTCCTTTCCATTCTTTTTTTTCTTTTTGCTCTTCAAATTGTATAATTTCGATTGATCTGTTTTCTAGCTCACTGATTCTCTCTTCTGCTCATTCAAGTCTCTCTCTTGAATTCCTCAGTTCAGTCGTTGTATTCTTCAGCTACAATATTTCTGTTTGGTTCTTTTTTGTTTCCTATATCTTTGAGATTCTCATTTTGTTCTTGAATTGTTTTCCTTGTATTGTTAAATTGTTTCTCTGTGTTCTCTTGTGGCTCTCTTACCTTCTGTAGAACAATTATTTTGAATTCTTTGTTGGGCAATTACTGGATCTCCATTTCTTTGGAGCTAGTTACAGGAGTTTTACTGTATTCCTTTGGTGAAGACGTGCTTCCGTGATTCATCATGATCCTTGTAGCCTTGCATAGGTTTCTGTGCATTTGAAGAAGCAATCACCTCTCCAGACTTTATGGACTGATTTCATTAAGGGCAGCTTTTCACCTGCAGATGTGGCACATTGAATTATGCTATGACCCTTGGTGTAGTGATGAAGGGCAGCAAGTGGAGGGGCACGTAGTGGCACCAGGTTCAAGGAGGGTGTGATGTCTCTTTGGCTCAGGCTTCTGGAGTCCATAATGTTGATAACTGTGTGGTTCTTGGTGAGCAGTGCAGAGGGGTCTGCAGTGCCTGTAGGGCTATTGAGCTCCTAAGTGGTACCTCTAGAAACAGTAGCTAGGGACCAGGGCAGGCAGTGGTGGTGGTCAAAGCCAGTGGTGTGCACACACTCAACTGCAGCTGCCAATGGTAGTGGCAGAGGTCACTAGCACATAAACTCTCAGTGACGGGCCAGGGCGGGTAGCAAAAGCTTGGCCAAATATGGGCTCACTTGTCTGTGGAGGACCTGGACGTCAGTGTGCTCTCCTATGGCTTCACACTCTACCCCTGGGTATGCATATTGCAGTGGAGGCCAGTGACAGGTGACAGGCTCGGGGGCATGCAGGTGCATAACTGGAGGGCCTAGCTAAAGGTGAGTGTGGTGGTGCCAGCCAGTGACAGAAGGCAGGGCCTCATCTGAGCCCACAAGTAGCTGCAGGGTCCCTGGCTATTTATGTGTTCACCCATGGCTGCACACTCTCTACTCCATGTGTACATGCTGCAGTAGAGGCCAATGACAGGAGTCAGACTGGTGGCATGCAGGTAAACAGCTGGAGGGGCTAACCCTAACATTCACACAGCTGCAGAAGCCTGAGCTGTCTGTGAGAGTAGTTTCCAGGCTGGGGCAGGGGGCGGGGGGCACAGGTGGATGACGTTTACACTTGTGCTGCCACAAAAAACCTTGGAAGGCTACAGGTGTGGGTCCAGGTTCCGGTGGGGGGTGAGGCCATGGGGGCTGGGAAGGGAGCAGGGAGGGACTGAGGCACGGCTGGCATTAGTGGGGCAGCTGGCAAGATCTGCGGAGCTAGCCATGACTTGGCAGTAACAGAAGCTACTGAGTTTGTCTGCAAGAAAGGTCTCTGTGAACCACAGCCACCCCCACTGTGTTTTTGCTAATAGCTTCTGCTATTCTTCCTTGTTCCTAGCCAGCTTTCTTTGCTGATCTGGGTGCAGTGAAAGTGAGCTGGACCTTCACATAGTGCCAGTAGAGGCTAGAAAAGCTGGTTGCTCACCCCTCTTTTCATTTCCTGATGACAGGAACTCTTATTAGCTGAGAAGTTCCTTCCTGGAGCTGAGCAATCCCAGCTTGGGGGATGGAATGATGCAGGCAAAATGAAGTTGCCTTCCATCTCTTTATTCTCAGATTTTTTTGTTCCGCAGTATTGCTAAAACTTCCTAAGTGAAATCTAAAGTTCTCCTGGAGTTGTTTTTGCTCATGGATAGCTGTCTAATCATTGGTCTTTGTTGGGGGGATGGGGAAGCTAGGATCTCCTATACTACTATTTTTTTTCCCAGGATGCCTTGGTTATTTTAAAATGATTGCCTGCTAATTCCAACTTCTGGCCATTTTGGGGTCTACTTTTATTGACTATTTTCACCATGACCAATGCTCACATTGTCCTGTTTTTTGATACATGTAGTGATTTTTTAAATTGTGTGTTTGGCATCATTTTTAATATGTTGAAGAGACTCTGAATTTTGTTAGCTCACTTGAAACAGTGTTGCTTTTTTGTTCTGGCAGTTGAGTATATTATTCACAGATCACCTTGATCCTGCAGCAGCTTAGTTTTAGGCTTTGCTAGGGTGGTGGTTTGTTGGTTTTGCCCTTAGTCCTAAGGAAAATCTCTTACTTCTCAGAAAGAGTCCTTACTTTTAAGTGATGTCCTCTCTAGAGTTTCAATGGAAAGCAAAAGATATTTACCAAGCTTCTCTCACTTGGAGGGATTCTAACTCCATGCTCTTGTACCTCTTTGGTGGGCTATGGGTTAAATCTCTGCTTAGCTCTTCCATCCTTCAAGCTATTAGTATTGCCTCTGGGCTCCATAGAGTCTCATCCAAACATGCATAGTTAAGGATTCAGGCTAAGATTAGAGAGGAATTCATATGTGGGTTTTTGGAGCTTCTTCTCTGTGATTCCATCCTTAGAATTTTCCTCCTCAATGTCCCAGGATCTCTGGGAATCCAAAAGCTCTGTCTTCTGATTCCTCGGTCCCAAAAGACTGTGGCTTGAGCTCTAGCGCTCAGACTCTGTAACTACTAGAGCATCCTCAAGGGAAAACTACATGTGGATCTCTCCCAGTGTGGCTCCTTTTTCCAAGAATCAAATCCTTACTGGTTTATTCCTACTTTGGGGGACTTTTTGATTCCTCTAGGTTTTTTTTTTTTTTTCTTCTTATGTTGTGTTTTTTTTTTTTCCTCTAGAATGGTTAGTTCAATGCAAGCTGAACTATTAGCTAAATTGGAACTTCTTGAGTAATCTTTATTTATTTATTCAACAACTGTTTGCTGAACCCTACCATGTGCCTCACCCTGGGTTAGACATCAGAGATAAAATGGTAAATGAAAACACAAAGGGAGGAAGTGAAAGAATAAAAAGCCTATAATTCCCATCTTTGTGGAACTTACAGTCTAACAAGAGAAAGACACACAAAGAAATCACACAAATAAATGTATAATGAGAGCATGTGGTTATGAGAACCTATAAAAGGGCAATTTGAACTGATCAAGGAGATCCAGGAAGATGTCCCTGGGGAAGTAATAATAGAGTTACCATCTAAATCTGCTGCTGGCACCTGGAAAGTACTCGTATGGTTATAGAAACTGAATCCCCTTTGCTGAGACCATGGCCACTGCCTTGAAATCACTTGAGCAGTAAACTGGGCACCCCTATGTCAGACCCAGCAGAGGAGTTCAGTGATATGCTGGATACTGTGATGCAAGGATGCATCCTAGATATCCGCTGTCTGGAAAAGCATCCTCTATGATAGAGCCATGGGTCAGCAGAGCTGTGATTGGAGTCAGGAGGGAGAAAGGTGGCACAACCAGACACATAACTCCAGTGCAGAGAGATGTGTGAAAGTAAATGGCCACTTCCAGCACTTTTGAATAATTTTCAATAGATTTAAATGACATAGATGGGATAGGATCTGAAAATTGCTTTCTCTGCTGAATTATAAAAGAACCAGAAAAAGAAGGAAAAAAAAATCCTTTATGGATTAAAAATTCTGTTGGCAGCAGCAGAACTGTGCAACACCCAGGATTTTGTTCTCCCACTGGAACCCTGGGAATCCATCGCCAGGGATTCATGTTGAGACCACTTGAGGGTAGAAGGCAGGTAGGTGGCTACAGCATGAGCCTTGGGGAGGAGGAGGTGAGCCCTTCCCCCAAAACCTTGAAAAAGAGGAGGGCTCTCTTTCACTCCTTCACTCTTGTCATAGCAACTACTTAATGTTCTTTTATGAAGATTTATTCTGAGTCCTGTCAGCCTTATGGTAATGTTTTCTCAACCTATTTTATAATTATGAAATAATTATAAACGGGTGACACAGATACTTAGTCCCTCTTTTTCTTTCTGGGCAGTGGTAGACATTTTGCCTGAAATTCCTGTTCTGATTATCCAACCCTTGAAATAATTTGCCTTTTGTAAATCTTCCTAGTCTAGTGGGAACATGAAAGATATCTCTTAGAAGGCATTCACTGTTTTAGTATCAATTATATTTTAGTTAACAGAGGTTCTTATTCTATGAAGAATATTGAAGAAAATAAAATGGTAGAGGGAGAGTCACATAAATATGCATATCCTGTTACCTAAAGCTCACTGCTGCTAACATTCAAGGTTAAGTGCTTAGTGCCTATTAGCAGAAGCATCTGGACAGAAAGCAGGACTAGCTGTGGGCCCCAGAGTGGCTGGGCAGATAAGGCAAAAGATGATGAGGCTGGAGAGGTTTGCTGTGACCAAATCATATATAGCCTTTTAAGGTACATTAAAGATTTTAGAACTTATTCTTAAATGAAAAGCCATTGAAGGGTTAAGCAAAGAAAATCCTGTAATCCATGTAAAAAAATTCCTCTGACTGCAGTGTAGGGAATGCATCTGAAATGGGAAGGGGCGCATGGGAAAGGCTGTTAGGAGGCTATTGATGTCATCCTGATGAGAGTCAACAGTGGCTGGGAGGAAGATGGTAGTGGTGGAGGAGGAGAGAAGTTCACAGATTCAGGAGATATTTAGGAAGAGCAAATGAATGGGCTTGGTGATTGATTGGACGTGGGATTCAGTCCAGGCTTTCCTTTTTCATGGATAGGTTTCTCTTTATCTTAATAGCATTATCTTCTGTATGCAAATATTATACCATGATTCTTTTCACTTAACACTGTTATTATATACTGTTATTAAATGCTGTGTAATAATTTATTAAGCTTATACACCATAACTTAATCCCCCACTCCCCATTGTGGGATGTTGAGGTTGTTCTCCAGGTTTTGCTAATACATGTAATTCTGTGATTGATATCTTTGGGCATAAAGAAGTCTCTTTGTATCTGATTATTTATTTAGAATAAATTCCCACCAAAGGATTGATTGGGCTAAGATATATGATCATATTAAGATTCGTACGGCAATAAATGGATATGTCTATGGTAACATAATTACATTATTTCTTTGGAGAAACAGGCTTATATCAGGTTGATTCCACTGAGACCCTTTCATCACAGAAGCGATAGTGATTTGTCTTCACCGCAATAGATACATATTCTGGATGAAGATTTATCTTTCCTGCCCACAATGTACTATCAGAACCACCATCCATGGACTAACAGAACACTTTATTTGCCATCATGGAAGAGCACACAACATTGCTTCTGAACACAGAACTCATTCTACAGTAAAAGAAGTATGGCGGTTGGCTTACACTTACGGAAATCAATGGTCTCATAATAGATCTCATTTGCCCACAAAGCATCTAGTATCCTATAATGGTGGAATGGCCTACTGAAGAGCCAGTCAGAGTGCCTATTAGGAAACAACACCTTGAAAGTTTGGGTTTATATCTTAACACATACAGTATATGCATTAAATAAGCAACTGATATAGAATGTTATTTCTCCCACAGCCAAAATATAAGGGTCTGAGAATAAAGAGGGAAAGTGGGAACAACTCCTCCCATTATTATGCCCATCCACAGAATATTTGCTCCCTGTCCATACAATTTTGAGCTCTTCTGATTTGAAAGTTTTGGTTCCCAATGGAGAAATGTTTTTGCCAGGGGACACAATTTTCCACTGAACTGGCGGTCTCAGTGGCCATCTGCCCATTTCAAGCTTTTTTGGTTTCACTAAGCCCATAGGGGGAAAAGTTACTATCCTAGCTAGATGTTTGTTCCTGATCATCATGAGGAAATTTGAGTTACTGCTACACAATGGGTCCAAAAGAACTATGTCTGGAACCTAGGGGATTCTCTTGGGCAAGTTTTAGTGTCCCCATGTGCAATATTAAAAGTGTGTAGACACCTGCAGCATCTGAAATAGAAGGCCCAACAACTAAGGATTTAGACCATATAGGAATGGAGATAGGGTTACCTACCTGGTAAATAACACTGATTAGTGGAGATAATGGATAAAACAAAAGTTAAGATGGAATCAACAGTAGAGGATGGCAGTTATCAATAGCAACACAGCCTTATGAGCAGCTACAGAAATAGACTATAGTACATGCACACGTACTGCATTTTTTTTTCATTTATCCTCCTCCTTTCCTCTTGTTATTTTATGTAAGTCTTATTAGCAGTGGTTGAGAGCATAAGTGATAGCCAATTCGGTTGTTATATTTAAATTAAAATGTTCTTAAATGGTTTAACCATGTATACCAGGGCAAAGTAGATGAAATGGGAAAGTTTAGATGGTATATGGGCAGGATCTAAGGGGATACTCTGCCTTCTTGAAGGATTGGTACAGACAGAAGGATACCACTGTCCTTAATGACCAATGGAGAGCAGATTTCACTTAACCTAAGAGGTTTCTAACAACACTACACAGGAATGAAACAGGCCTCATTGTCAATGTAATAAGATCCCTGTCACTGGGAGCCTAAATGATGCTCAAGGGGATTTATGCATTAAATACAAGGTTGTGAAACCAAATAGGGTAATATTGTTTTTGTTTTACATTTGAGGAAAATAATTGTCAGAGACGTGATACAACTTGCCTATCAGCACACCGCTAACAGCGGGGCTGTCTAATTCCATCTGGTGCCACGATGTTGATCTACATTTTGCTGGTAACCTAACAGGACCATGGGGAAAGTTATTAGATATTTCTCTCTTTCTCAAGAGTTTTGGCTCTTCTTGGGAGCCAGAGGTCTTTCTGGGTATCAGGCAGCTTATGTGGACCTTACTTTAATGTGTATTCAAAATGCATCATTAAGTGAATATTTAGACCAATTATTTACCCCATTAACTTCTAAAAATTTATAGAAAATTGGCGTATCATTAACACAACCCAAAGTCAATAACTTATCAGTATATTTCCTAAGCTCCTCTTACCTAATCATCCCCAGCCACACACATCATACAGGTATACAATATATTTCACACACACACAGTCACACTGTCACACTCCAAATATTATTTTCATAAGGATGTGTGTTTGATTTTAAAAATTTCTCATTGTGCATACTGATGCATTTTTTTTAAAGTGGAAGGTGGATGCACTGTTTAGGTACTTAGATATTTTTCTGCAAACCAATGATTTTATTCCTTCAGTTTTATTGAGATATAATTGATACATAGCACTGTGTATGTTTAAAGTGTACAGCATAATGACTTACATATATTGCAAAATGGCTAAAACATAAAGTTTAATTAATATCCATTAACTCACATAGATACAAAAAAAAGGAAAAAATGGTATTTTTCCTTGTAATGAGAACTTTGAGGATCTACTCTCTTAGCAACCTTCAAATATACCGTATAGCAGTGTTAACCATAGTCATCACGTTGTACATTACATCCCCAGTACTTTTTATTCTTATCCCTGGAAGTTTATACCTTTTGAACAACTTCAACCAATTCCCCTACCTCTGCCTCTGGTAACAACAAATCTAATCTCTTTTTCTATGAGTTTGGTTTTGATTTTTTTTTTTTGATTCCACACATAAGTGAGATTATACAGTATTTGTCTTTATCTGACTTAATTTACTTAGCATAATGCCCTCAAGGTCCATCCATGTTGTCGCAAATGGCAGGATTTCCTTCCTTTTTATGGCCAAATACTATACCATTGTGTTGCGTGTTTGTGTATGTGTGTATCATATTTTCTTTATCCATTCATCCACTGATTTACACTTAGATTGTTTCCATGTCTTCCCTATTGTAAATAATGCTGCAATGAACATGGGGATGCAGATATCTCTTTGACATAGTGATTTCATTCCCTTTGAGTCTATATACCCAGAAGCAGAATTGCTGGATCATATGGTAGTTCTATTTTTAATTTTTGGAGGAATCTCCAAACTATTTGCCATAGTGCCTATACCAATTTACAATTCTTCCAACGGTGCACAAGGGTTCCCTTTTCTGCACATCCTTGCCAGCATTTATCTCTTGTTTTTTTGATAATAGACATTCTGATAGGCGTGAGGTGATATCTCGTGATTTTGAATTGCATTTCCCTAATGATTAGTGATGTTGAGCACCTTTCCATGTACCTGTTAGCAATTTGAATATCTTCTTTGGAAAAATGTTTATGCAGGTCCTTTGCCTATTTTTAATTGAATTATTTGGTTTTTTTGCTATTGAGTTGTATGACTTCTTTACATATTTTGGTTATTAACCCTTTATCATATATATGATTTGCAAATGTTTTCTCCCATTCCATAGGTTGTCTTGTTATTTTGCTGATCATTTCTTTTGTGCAGAAGCTATTTAGCTTGATGTAGTCCCACTTGTTTACTTTTGATTTTGTTGCTTAGGATTTAGCTGTCATATCCAAAACTTATTGCCAAGATCAATCTCAAAGAGCTTTTTCCTATGTTTCTTCTAGTTTTATGGTTTCAGGTCTTACATTTAAGTCTTCAATCCATTTTGATTTAATTTTTGTAAGTGGTGTAAGATGGGGTCTATTTTCATTCCTTTACATGTCAACAATCCATTTCTACAACATTTATTGAAGAGACTATCTTTTCTCCATTGAGTATTCTTGGCTCCCTTGTCAAATATTAGTAGACCATATATACATGGGTTTATTTCTGGGCTCTCAATTCTGTTCCATTGGTCTATGTGTCTGTTTTTATGCCAGTACCATACTGTTTTGATTACTAAAGCTTTATGATATAACTTGAAATCAGGAAGTATGATGCCTCTAGCTTTGTTATTCTTTCTCAAGACTGCTTTGGCTATTCAGTCTTTTCTGGTTCCATATGAATTTTAGGATTGTTTGTTCTACGTTTGTGAAAAATGCCATTGGAATCTTGATACGGATTGCATTGAATCTATAAAGGGGTTTCGGTAGTGTGGATATTTTAACAATATTAATTATTCCAATTCTGATCACAGGATATCTTTCTATTTATTTATGGCACCCGCAATTTCTTTCATCAAATCTTCTAGTTTTCCATGTAGAAATCCTTCACGTCCTTAGTTAAATTTATTCCTAACTATTTTCTTCTTTTTGGTGCTATTGTACATGAGATCGCTTTCTTTATTTCTCTACCAGATAATTTGTTGTTTGTGTATAGAAAAGCTACTAATTTTTGTATGTTATTTTTCTATCCTGAAAATTTACTGAATTTGATTTAACACATTAGATCGAACAGTTTTTTTGTAGTGTGTTTAGGATTTTCTACATATGAAAATCATATCTTCTGTATATGGAGACAATTTTACTTCTTCCTTTCCAATTCTGATGCCTTTTATTTCTTTTCTTGCCTGATTGCTCTGGCTAGAACTTCCAGTATTATGTTGAATAGTAGTGTGAGTGGGCACACTTTTCTTGTTCATAATCTTAGACGAAAAGTTTTAAACCTTTCACTATTGAGTATATTCGCTGTGAGCTTGTCATATATGGCCTTTATTATGTTGAGGTACATTCCTTCTATACCTAGTTTGTTAAAAGTTTTTTTTATGAACAGTTGTTGAATTCTGTCAAAGACTTTTTCTGCATCTGTTGAGATGATCATATGATTTTTATCTTTCAGTCTATTAATGACATTTATTGATTTGCATATGCTGAACCATCCTTGCAGTCCAGCAAAAAATCCCACTTGATTACTGTGTATGATACTTTTACTGTGCACATTATTGTATATGTGTATATTTCAGGAATTTGACCTGTAGTTTCTTTTCTTGTAGTGTCCTTTTCTGGCTTTGGTATGAGGGTAATGCTTGCCTCATAAAATGAGTTTGAACTGTTTTCTCCGATTTAACTTTTTTTGGAAGAGTTTGAGGAGGATTGGCATTAATTCTTCTTTAAATGTTTGGTAAATTTTACCAATGAAGGCATCTGGTCCTGGGCTTTTCTTCCTCGGGAGATTCTTTTAATACTGATTCAATCTCCTTACTATTAATTGATCCATTCATATTTTCTGTTTCTTCCTGATTCAGTCTTGGTAGGTTGCATGTTTCTAAGAAATTATTCATTTCTTTTAGGTTGTCCATTTTGATAGCATATAGTTGTTCATAGTAGCCTCTTATGATCCTTTGTGCTTCCATGGTGTCAGTTGTAATGTTCTTCTTTCATTTACAATTTTGTTGATTTGGGTCCTCTCTCTTTTTTTCTTGATTAATCTAGCTAAATGTTTGTCAATTTTATCTTTTCAAAAAACCAAGTTTTAGTTTTGTTAATCTTTTCTATTGTTTTCCTGTTCTCTATTTCATTTATTTCTGCTGTCATCTTTATTTTTTCCTTCCTTCTGCTAACTTTCAGCTCCTTCATTCTTTTTTTCTAGTTCCTTGAGGTGTAAAGTTAGGTTATTTGATCTTTCTTGTTACTTAATGTAGGCATTTCTTGCTATGAACTTCCCTCTTAGAACTGCTTTTGCTGCATCCTATAAGATTTGGTATGTTATGTTTCCATTTTCATTTGTCTCAGATGTGTTTTTATTCCCCCTTTAATTTGTTCAATCCATTGGTTGTTCAGAAGAGTGTTATTTAATTTCCATGTATTCATGAGTTTTTCTCCTGTTATTGACTTCTAGTTTCATATCACTGTGGTCAGAGAATATACTTGATGTGATTTAAATCTTCTTGAATTTGCTAAGACTTGTTTTATGGCCTAACATATGGTCTATCTTAGAAAATGTTCCATGTGCGCATGAGAAAACTGTATATTCTGCTCCTGTTGGATAGAATATTCTGTATATGTGTATTAGGTCCATTTGGTCCAGAGTGTTGTTCAAATCTGCTGTTTCCTTAATGATTTTCTGTCCAGATGATGTATCTATTGTTGAGAGTGGGTTATTGAAGTCTCCAACTATTATTGTTTTGCTGTTTATTTCACCTTTTAGTTCTGTTTTTGTTTATATATTTTGGTACTCCAAAGTTGGGTGCATAAAAATTTACAACTGTTGTATCTTCTTGAAGGATTGATGTGTTTATCATTATATAATGACTTTCCTTGTCTTTTTTTTTTTTTTTTTTTTTTTTACTATTTTTAAATTCTATTTTGTCTCATATATGTATAACTACTCTTGCTCTTTTTGGTTACTGTATTTGCATGAAATATCTTTTTCCATCCCTTCACTCTGGGTCTATGTGTGTCTTTAAATCTAAAGTGAGTCTCTCATAGGCAGCATATTGTTGGACCTTGTTTTTTTAATCCATTCAGCCATTCTGTGTCTTTTGATTTGAGAAGTTAATCTATTTGTGTTTAAAGTCATTATTGATAAGTAAGGACTAACTATTATCATTTTGTTAATTGTTTTCTGACTGTTTTCTAGATCCATTGTTGCTTTCTTCTTATCCTTCTGCCTTTTTTGTGTGTGATTCAGTGTCTTTTTGTATCAGTATGCTTTGACATCTTTATCATAAGTAGTTACTACTGGGTTTTCTCTTGTGGTTACAATGAGGCCTACATAAAATATCTTAAAATTATAACACCCTATTTTAAACTGGCAACAACTTAACTTGATAGCATTCCTAAACTTTACACTTTTATTTCTCTTCCTCCTCACATATTAGATTATTGATATTACAGTTTATGTATTTTTATATTGTGTATTCTATAGCAGATTATTTTAGTCATAGTTATTTTTACTTTGCTTTTTAACTTTTAAACTAGAGTTGTAATTCAATTACACGCCAACATTACCATATTACAGAATCTAATTTTGATTGTATATTTACCATTACCAGTGAGTTTGATGCAACCATCAATTTTTATGATGTTAGTGTCCTTTTTCCTTCCACTGAAAGAACTCCCTTCAGCATTTCTTGTAAGGCATGTCTAGTGGTAATGAACTCCTTCAGCTTTCATTTGTGCAGGAAAGTCTTAATCTCTCCTTCATTTCTAAAGGACATCTCTGCCAGGTACAGAATTCTTGGTTGACAGTTTTTACCTTTCAATATTTTGAATATATTATTCCATTCTTTCCTGGCCTGAAAAGTTTCTGTTGAGAAATCTTCCCAGGGTATTATTGAGTTTGTTTGTATGAACTTGTCTCTTTTCTCTTGCTGCTTTTAAAATTCTTTGAAAAAAGAAAGTTTTTGACTTTTGATCATTAATTATAATGTGTCTCAGTGTAGCCCTATTTGTATTCAACCTATTTGGTGTCCTTTGGTCCTCATGGATCTGGATGTCCATTTCTCTCCCCAGGCTTGGGAATTTTTAGCCATTATTGCTTTAAATATACTTTTTGTCTCTTTCTCATTCTCTTCTCCTTCAGGGATTCTCATAATATGGAATTTGTTTTATAGTGTCCCATAGGCTTTCTTTACTCTTTTTTATTATTTTTTCTTTTTGTTCCTTTAACTGGATAATTTCAAATGTCCTATTTTCTAGGTGACTGGTTCTTTCTTCTGCAGGGTCAAGACTGCTGTTGAACTCTCTATTGAATCTTAACTTCAATCATTGTAGT
This sequence comes from Tapirus indicus, assembly GCA_031878705.1. Classification (NCBI taxonomy): domain Eukaryota; kingdom Metazoa; phylum Chordata; class Mammalia; order Perissodactyla; family Tapiridae; genus Tapirus; species Tapirus indicus. The sequence goes on along the minus strand of CM062927.1, from coordinate 20,252,185 downwards.
CTTCAGCTCTAAGATTTGTGTTTGGTTTTTTGTTTTTTGTTTTTTTGATGATGATTTCTATTTCTTTAATCTTCTCATTTTGTTCATGCACTGTTTTCCTAATTTTGTTTAGTTGTCTATGTGTTCCTGTAATTAACTAAACTTCTTTAAGAGAATTATTCTGAATTCTTTGTATGGCAGTTCATAAATTTCCATTTCTTTAGGGTCAGTTATTGGAGCTTTATTAGTTTCCTTTGGTGGTGTCATGTTAACTTAATTTTTTTGATCCTTGATTCCATACATTGGTATGGGTGCATTTGTAAGTGGTCTCCTCCTCAAGACTTTACAGGTTCACTCTGGCAGAGACAGTTCTTCACCAGTCAGCTCAGCTTGGGTTTGTCGACTTGTCAGCTGGTAATATCCTTGGGTAGGTGGGGCTTGCTATTGGGACCTAGTTTTGGGTGAGGCCACTGCCTTAGCTCTGAGGTTGGCTGGGGGGGATCCTACTGGCTGAGGACAGTTGGATAGGATTACTGACTTGGTTCCTTACCCAAGCAAGGCTGTAGGATGGGCTTCACAGTTGCCTGGGTTTTCTGGCCAGGCTTTTGAGACAGTCTGGATTGGGTACTATACTCAGCAGTAGGCAGCACTATGAATTAGCTTTCCTGTCCTGATGGGGCAGCAAAACAGGCCCCATGTCCTGCACAGGTCATTGTTGGGGACTCAAATCAGGCCAGACAGTGCAATGAGTAATCTGGCCAGATAAGGCTACTGGTTTTGCTCTGCAGATGGGGAAAGCCATGAGCTGTGCTCTCTGTTCAAGTGACACTCTAAGTAGGGCTGTAGGATGGGCTTTGCAGCTTCCTGTGTGCTCTGGTTAGGTTTCCCATTTGGACGGACTAGAGGCTGTACTCAGCAGTAAGCAGGGCTATGAATTAGTGTCCCTGCCTAGGCTAGGCTCCAAGGCTGGCAAGACTCCTGTTTGGGGATCAAATTAGGCAGAACTATGCACCAAGCTCCCTGGCCTAACAGGCCACTCTCCTAGATCTGCAGATGGGTAGGGACACCTGCCTGGCTCTACTCAAGTGCTGCCATAATCTGAGCTTCAGGATGAGCTCTACAGATTCCTAGGAGCTCTGGTTATATTCCCAGTTAGGCCATGAGGGAGGCTGTGTTTAGCAGTGGGCATGGCTATAAATTAGCTTTCATGCCCAGTTGGAGCTGCTGAGCAGGCCCCAGGGCTGGCAAGGCTCTTTGGGGATCAAATCTGACAGAAATGTGTGCTAAGCCATCTGGACAGAAGCGGCCACCATCTTGGCTTTGCAGACACTGAGTCACTGGCCAGTCTCTCCATTCAGTGCTGCTGTAATCAGGGCTGCAGGGTGGACTGCTGAGATTCCCAGGAGCTCTGGTTAGGTTTCCTGGTTGCAGGCTGTATTTAACAGTGAGTGCAGCTATGGATTACCTTCCCTAATAGGGGATGGGGGTGGCACAGAGCAGGCCCTAAGGCTGGCAAGACTTGTTTGGGGAGCAAATCAGGCAGAACTGTATACCAAGCTCTCTGGCCAGATGGGTCACCAACTTGGCTCTGCAGATGGGCAGACCTGCTGATCAAGCTCACAACTAGAGTGTTGCTAGGCCAAACGGCTTCCCAGGTCTCAGATCAGGCTTTCTGGTCAGGCAGCATCAGGAGTTACACTCAGCAGAGAGACGGGCTATGAATTAGCTCCCCTGCCTGGGTGGGGTAGCAGAACCTGCTCCAAGGCTGGCAATGCTCTTCATTTGGGGTCTTAAGCCAAGCCACATCCCAAGTTCCCTGGTCAAACAGGGCCACTGGCTTTGTTCTACAGATGGTCAGGGCTACTGGCTGAGCTCTTAGCCCCAGTATTGCTGAGCTAAGTAGCTTCCCGGTTGCTCCAGCCAGGCTTCCTCGTTAGGCGGGGCCAGGTGCTACACTCAGCAGTGGGTGGGGTTATGATTTAGCTTCTCTGCCTAAGCAGAGGGGCAGACTAGACTCCAGAGATGTCAAGGCTCTTTGTTTGAGGTCCTAAATCAGGCAGACTTGTGCCCTGTTGAGTTCCCTGGTCAGACTGTACAACTGTCTTGGATCTGCAGATGAGCAAAGCCGCTAGTTGACACTTCTGCTTGGGCACTGGAAGTAGGAACTCAGTCTGCCAAGATCTGAACACTGGTTGCTGCAAGCCCTTCCCCACTTCTCCGTCACAACCCAATTCCCAGTGGTCAATTCTTATAGATTCCCCCATGATAGATAGATTCCCCCACTCAGGTGGGACCTGAGTGGGCCTCCTGAGAAGTGACCCACAATGCTGGGGGAGCTGGATGTCCACCTGGGCTCTCTTTTTCCCCCTGGAGAAACTGTAGGATGAGGGGAGGCCTCTTACCCTTCTAATGAAATTTGTTTTGGTGTCTATGGTTCGGGGGGTATGCTTCTGCTTCACCACTGTGTTCTAGGGTTTTCACAGTGGCGTCTTATCCATGAATAGTTGTTAGTTGTTATTTTTGTGAGGGGGAGTGAAATCAGGAATGACCTATGTTGTCATCCTGGTGATGTCACTCCTCCCACATCAATATTTCTAGGTCTCCCATCCATCCAAGGATGCTGAAGGATTATACTTCTCCATACCTTTGAAGTTCAACATGGCCATATGCTTACTTTATCTAAAGAAATGTGACTATGAATTATTTCAGTCACCCTGAAGCTTGGTATTGAGATGTTAGTGTCTTAAGATGGTGGGGTCTCCATCAGATGGGATCCTTGCAGGACTAGAGACAGCAGAGTCCCCTCTCAAATTTAACTGGCCATATAGCATGCATAAGAAATAATTCTTTGTTTTTTTTAAGGTGTTGAGCAGCAGGAGTTGATTGTTACTGCAGCAGAACCTAATCTATCCTGACTGATACACAAGCCTAACAAGCCCTATATTAGAGATTGAAGCACAAAAGCTCCGTAAGATGGACATTGTGATTTCCACTTCATAAGTGAGAAATCTGAGGTTCAATCATTAACATACCCTAAATCACACAATGAGTTGGAGCTGAAAGAGTTGAAAGAGACAGTCGTCCATGTTTCTAAAGAAGATAAGGCTTTGAGTTTGATGCTGGAAAGTCATTTAGTTTCTCCAAAGGGAAACCTTTCCATAGGCTTTGATAGTCCCTTCCCTTAACAGCTTTAATCTTTGGAAAGGTAGGACCAGAATACAGAACTAGCTCCACACACAACATCCCCAAGAATGAGTTCTTGGCTGAGGTAAAATGAGAGTGACTGTTGTAGAGGCAGAGGTCTGGGAAGGGATTATTTTTTAAAATGATAAGAAATTATGCATTCAAAAGAAACGTCTTCCCTGGAAAGCAAGACCTACAGGAAGCTGCAAATACATCCCAGTGGGCTGCAGCTGTTTCTAACCTGTCTGAAACAGTATCTGTTTGAATTGTAGGTGATGAAACATCACAGTAGTGGATGAGGTCCTGCAGGTTAAGTGTATAACATGAGGAAAAAAGGAGATAAAGGTAAAGGAAAGAATTGATTCAAGGTATCAATTCTGGTGAATTAGGTGTGGAAAAGCCACATCATAACATTGTGGGTTACAACCAAGGTATTATTGCACATTATCTAAGTTGTTCAATACAGAATCCAATGAGGAATGGCAAAATTTTTATTGTAGTACATGTATAAGCTTTCAAGATGACAGGCCCATTAAAACCATTTCCTTACTTGACCTGCTGTAATCTACATAAGATGATGGAAGTGCTTGCTTCTATATATAGAAAGCAAGAAAAGGAAGAGGTCCAACTTCTTCATCTTCTTAAAATGTTATCTCATCTGTAAAAATAAACTAACCAACAAACTAATTATCCCTCTACCTGGAATATTCTCCAACAGATGATGGAGACATATGGTACCTAAACACAATTACTGTCTAAAAATGAACTATATAAACTTGTTATTTTATACATTAGAAAAAATAATGTTAAAAGAGGCAAAATGATTTGCTTAGGGTCAAAGCTTGAGGTAGGGTGGAACAAGGAAGCCTACTGCTCTCCCTTGACCCTACATATAGCCATTCATCTGGTCTTGTCTGCTGCATCACCATTCAAGTACTCAATGCCCTTTTTCTCTTTCCTCACTTCTTTGGTCTGCACCTGGCCATTGTCTTTCACTTAAGACATTGCAACAGCCCCCAAACTGATCTTCCTGCCTCTCTTCTCCCCATTCTAATCCTATCCCCAATAGATGACAGAATGATTTTTCAAAATATCAATTGGGTCTCATCACTACCCTGATTTTAAAGTCTTCCATGGTTCCCCGTAACCCCCAAATGAAATCAAAACATCTTGTAGCTGAGAAGGCCCTTCTCGATCAGGAGTCTCTCTACCTTTTTTGTCTTATTCCCTAGAACGTGCTCATAAGCACCCTTCTCTTCAGTTCTGTGGAACCACGTGACGTTTCCTTGGCCTGCATTCTCACTCACACTTTCTTTCCATCCAAACTCCCAACTATCTTCAAAATCCAAACCAGGCATTTCCTTCTCCATGAAGCCTCCTTTGACATCCCAACCCACTCCCACCTGGTTGGGATATATTTGATACTTTGTTTCAATCCTCTCTTGACTTACCTTCACCAGTAAATTTTGAAGTCAGGGAGATCAGGGAATCAGCCTCATTAATTTTGTGTCATGAGACATAATATATGCCAGTAAACACAGGAAGAAAGGAAAAGAGGGCAAGAGAGAGGAGAGAAAGAAGGAAGAAAATAAAGCAGAAAAGAGTACACCAACTCTTGTGTTCTCTGTCTCTTGGTGCAGAGTCCTTTCTCTCCTATTTCGTGGCTATTTTGGTGATATCTATAAATAAAATAACATAATAGTGACCATGTGTACATTTTGACAGTTAATGAGAGTTATATTCCTATATCATTTTCTTCAAATTCAAGAAGAATAGTTAATAATAGAAGTAATAGAATTTCTATAGTGAGGAGTTATTATAGAGGTATTGCAAGCTCAAAAACTGGTGTTTGAGCTTGGACATTGAAATAAGATGACCATAAAATAGTTTATGTTATAGAGTTATACAATCTTTAAATAGCATCCATGGATAATATCTTATGTGGTTTTCAAAAATACCACCTCGAAATGTTATGCTAGGCGGGCTAGGCGGGTTTTACTGTTTCCATTCTACAGAAAAGGAAACAGAGGTTCAGAGAAGTGATTCCTCAAGGCCAACTTGCAGTCATTAGCAGAACAAGAGACCATATGCAAACCTCTGAACTTCACCTCCTTAAACTTCACTTTCTATACACCCTGCTGAGCCACTTTGCTCTAAATAAAAAGGCAGGGAAATTTCCTTGTCTTAAATGCTGCCCTGGGTTTGACTTCCCTTTGTTTGGGATTTTATATTTAGCTTTCTATCCAAGTTGTTACAACTCAGCACTTACCCAGTAATCTTCTCCGAGGGAAAGAATAACAGTAGTTTTCTTGGGTTTATACTTTTTTTCCTAAGATCTCAAAATGACTGTTTCCCAAATATCTTCCCTGAAGTTTAGAGTGTAAAAAACAAGACTGCATAAAAGAGGGGGAAAAAACCATTGGCCCCATAAAGCCAAGAACTCTTTCCATAACCAAAAACCATCTTCAAATGAACATTTGATCCCTAACTTAAATTCAAGGAGGAATTTTTGGATTGTTGTTGTTAGTGCTGTCTATTGGATTCTGACTCCTCGCGACCCTGTGTATAGCAGAGTGGAACCCAGCCCGGTCTTTTTGCGCCATCCTTTCATCTTTCCAGCACTTTATCAGACAGAGCTCTGCTGCTAGTCATAGTGTTTTCATGGCCATATTTTTCTGAAGAGGGTGGCCAGGTCTTTCTTCTTAGTCTTAGTCTGTCAGCTCCCCTGAAACCTGTCCACCATGGGTGACCCTGCTGGTATTTGAAATACCAATGACCTGTTGCTTTCACCAACAGGCAGCCACCACAGTATGACAACCGACAGTCCAGTGCTGTGGTTCCCTGACTGGGAAACGAACCCCGGATGAACCAGGGTTGCAGTGGTGAAAGCGCCGAATGTTAACCACTAGACCACCACAACTGGCTGATTTTTGCTTTAGTATGAGGAATTTATGCTAAAATATTTATTCTTTAAGTATCCCCTGGGCCTTGGGATAACAAAACTGTTGTTTCATTTGTCCATTCAAATAATCAATCATTTAGGAAACATTAAGCTCCCACTGTACCAGGCAGTTTTAATTTTTATTTATTTATTTTTAAGAAAAATACTATTTCTCACTAGAAGCAAAAGGTTGTTGTTTTTTGTTTGTTTGTGGTTTTTTTGGCTGGGAAAGACTCACCCTGAGCTAACTTCTGTTGCCAATCTTCCTCTCTTTTTTTTTCCCTCCCCAAAGCCCCAGTGCATAGTTGTATATTCTAGTTGTTAGTCCTTCTAGTTCTTCTGCGTGAGCTGCTGCCGCGGCATGGCTACTGACAGACAAGTGGTGTGGTTTCGCACCTGGGAACCAAACCTGGGCCACCCAAGCAGAGCTCACTTAACTTACCCACTAGGCCATCAGGACTGGCTCCAGGCATTTTTTATACAGGACTTGTTTATTTATAAGCTTAAAATCCTAGAACTGGGGAGCATCTTAAATCTAGTGGAATCTCTCTTCCCTCTTCTTTCTAAATTTCATTCTTGAATTCCCTCTATGTTTCCATGCCAAGAAACCCTTCTGCCCAGGTTTGAATTGCTCTGCTGATGAGAATCTCATTACTCCAAGAAGTTCCTGAAGTTCAATAGGTTGCTACTTCCACTGGTCAGTTTTCGGGGCAAACAGACAATTCTCTCACCCTCGGGGAATGACAGAAACATGGGGAAGCCAGCTCATTAGGAGACTGTATAGCTTCCCCGTGGTACTGCATTGGACTAGCAGACTCTAGTCTGTTTTAAGACAAAAGAGACCCAACCCTAATTAAATAGTCACAGAAATTCCTTGTGGGTTTCTGCCTTTGCACATTCAGAAGGACACTAATTAGGTGGGGAGCCCTTGTATGCCAACTCCCCAGGCACAGAGTGGGGCTCCCTCGGAGGATTCTTCTCTGCCCAGCAGCCGTGTTTGGACCCCGCGTTGATTCTCTAAATTGTTTGTACCCCACTAAGAAAGCCTGAATGGTGGGAGCCGGCAGACTGCCTGCCTTTCTCCATCCAGGGGACTCTGCTTTCCCCCCAGTGTGGGTTGCTGGGCATGAATGACCCCTTTTGTCTTCATCTCAAATGTTTTGGCAGTGCTTCTGAAATGGTGGTTAATGCAAAACCACATGGTTCTAATTGTTTTCTCTGGGATCAGACTGATTTCCTTAGGGTGTCCACCACACACACGTGGTGCTTTGGGATTAACACTGTCCTTAGACTTCCCAGTTAATACCCCAAACTGAATTTTTTAAGAGGTACCAACATGTACATGATGGCTTTCAGAGAGAATGTCTCTACCAAAGTTTAGTTATCAACCGGATGAAAACAAGAGGGTGTGATTTCCTTTCCAATTAAAAGGTACACGGAGCCAAGACAAGCCACCTATTTACAGCAAGGAAGGTACTAAAACCTTCAGGAGAGGTTGCAACTTCTTGAATGAAGGAGCAAATGAATAAACAACTGAATGTAGAAGAAGGAAGGGAAGAGGCAGGAGGAAAGTGTTCCTTCCAAAACTGTGCAAATATTGATGGATTTTTACCTTGCCCCAGTCCCTGGGTCGGGGTTTCTCGACTATTGACATTGTGGGCTGGATAATTCTTTGTTTTAGGGGCTATTCTGTGCATTGTAGGGTGTTGAGTAGCATGTCTGCCTCTACCTAGTAAATGCCAGTAGCAACACCCCACCTCCACTTGTGGCAATCAAGAATGTGTCAGATCTTGCCAAATGTCCACTGTGTGGGGGTTGGGGAGCAAAATTGTCCCTGGTTGAAAACCACTGAATTAGATGGATCAAAAGGATAAGAGTTGTGGAAACATTACACGTGAGTGGGCTCCACAATTGGGAGTCAGGAAAGAATCCTAGCTTTGCTTATTCCTAACTCCATGACATTAGTTCTGTTACCCATCCTCTGAACCTACCTTACAGAGTCATGGGGATTAAATGAGAAACGGCACATAAAGTGCATAGCACAATGCCGGGTACATAGTGGACGTGTAATAAACAATAGCTGGTATCAATGTCATTCTCGTGGTTATTTCTTCCATTCAACACAATGGCAGACCTCTTGCCTGAGAATAAGATGCTCTGTTCATGCATCTGCTGGGCTCCTTTAGTGCTGCTTATGTCCACCATCAATTCTAGAGTTTCCTGCCTCCATATTTCAGACTCAAGAACAGCAGGGAGCAAGGACTCACATCACCCATGACCCCTTGGCTCCCTCCTGGGGTATACACATGCCAGGGGCTCAGAAAGAAAGATGTTTCCCACGGAAGAAACGGCTGCTGACATTTTAACAAGCACATTCGGCAAGCCTTTGACCAGCCGGGCCATAGGTCAGATTCCTGGCTCTCACATTTTCCTTCTTCCAAAAGGAAAATCCCTATGGTGCTAACAGATACCTTCAGCCTCTGGTTACAGCCTGGGAAGGATGAGGTGTCCCAGCAAACTGGTTGTTAAAAAGGTTCCCACACATCACACTGATGCTCACACCAACAATCCATACTCAGCATGGCCCAAACCCTGCTTCGCAGATCTGCATCCTCTCCAGCGCTCAGCAGCTCCATCTGCCTTCCATCAACTTCCCTCCATCCATCTTTGTGTTCTAATAAGTCCCTCTGGCATTCCCTGGATTAGAGGTTAGCAACAGTCTCCTCACCACCCCAAATCTCCAGAACATCCTCCAAACCACCAACCCATATTATTTTTCTAAACTACAAATATGATCACCATCCTCTGTTTAAAAATCTTCCATGGCTCTCCATCTCTTTTGGACTAAAGCCCTCAGTTTGATATAAAAGCCCCTGAATGTCTTGACCCTTGCCTACTTCCCTTCATCTTTCAAGAAGTATCCCTCCTCTCCACCCTATTCACTGTCTGTTCCTTGGGCAAACAGCCTCAAGTGATTCCCTGAAAATGTCCTCCTCCTTTCCGGAGCAGATCCATCCTCTCAGCACCGTAGACAGGATGCTCAGGGCCAATGACATCGTCAAGAGCCTGCAAAAGTTTTTGAGGTCTGGAAAACATAGATGTATTGGATTATATATTTGAAAAGAAAGCTGAGATATCCAAATGAATAAATATTTAAACATCCACAAAATAATACATTATGACTAGTCAGTTGTAATTCAACTCATATAATTCTATGTAAATAAAATAGATTAAATTATATACATAAGCTCTTTTGCCAAAACTGAAAATTGGAAGTGTAATGTAAGCTGTGTGTGTGTATTTATATTTGACACACAATGAGGTGGGCTCCCATCATCAGGAGACTCTTGAACATGAAAAAAGTTTTAAAATGTCTCTTTCAACCCTAGATCTTTGCATGTATTCTTTTTTTTCTAGATTTATTGAGATATAGTCAACATACAACACAGTATAAGTTTAAGGTGTACGGCATAATGACTTGACATAGTGTATATATTGTGAAATGATTACCAGAATAAGTTTAGTTAACATCCACCTCATATAATTTCAAATTTTGTTTCCTTGTGATGAGAACTTTTAGGATTTACTCTCTTAGTAACTTTCAAATACACCATAAAGCACTGTTAACTATAGTCATCATATTGTGTGTTATATCACCAGCACTTATCTATCTTATAAGTGGAAGTTTGAATGTTTTGAACACCTTCACCCAGTTCACCCATCCCCCACTCTCTGCCTCTGGCAACCTCCTATGAGTTTGGGGTGTTTTTTAGATTCCACATATAAGTGAGATCATACAGTATTTGTCTTTCTCTGACTTATTTCACTTAGCATAATGCCCTCAAGGTCCAGCCAAGTTGTCACAAATGGCAGGATCTCTTTCTTTTTTATGGCTGAAGTGTATTCCATTGTATGTATGTATGTATGTGTGTGTGTATGTGTATATGTGTATGTGTGTACCTATATGTATGTATGTGTGTATATGTATGTGTATACCACATATACTTCATTCATCTGTTAATGGACATTAAGGTTGTTTCCAAGTCTCAGCTATTGGAAATAATGCTGCAGTGAAAATGGGGCGCAGATATCTTTTTGACATAGTGATCTCATTTCCTTTGATTATATATGCAGAGGTGGAATTCTTGGACCATATAGTAGTTCTATTTTTAATTTTTTGAGGAACCTTCATATTGTTTTCCATGGAGGCTGTACCAATTTACTTTCCTACCAATAGTGCACAAGGGTTCCCTTTTCTTCACAGCCTCACCAGTATTTATCTTTTGTATTTCTGATAGGTGTGAGGTGATGTCTCATTGTGGTTTTGACTGTATTTCCCTAATGATTAGTGATGTTGAACACCTTTTCAGGTGCTATTGATGGCACCTGAATTTGCTGTTTGATGGCTATTTGAATATCTTCTTTGGAAAAATGTCTATTCAGTTCCCTTGCTCACTTTTAAATTGGATTATTTGGTATTTTGCTATTGAGTTGTATGAGTTCTTTATATATTTTGGATACTAACCCCTTATCAGATATATGATTTGCAAATATTTAATCCCATTTCCTAGGTTGCCTTTTCATTTTGTTGACAGTTTCTTTTGCTGTGCAGAAGCTTTTCAGTTTGATGTAGTCCCACTTGTTTTTTATTTTGTTTCTTGTGATTTAGGTATCATATCCAAAAATCATTGCCAATAACCATGTCAAGGAGGTTTTTCCCTGTGTTTCCTTATAGGAATTTTATGGTTTCAGGTCTTACATTTAAGTCTTTAATCCACTTTGAGTTAATTTTTGTGAGTGATGGAAGATAGGGGTCTAGTTTAATTCTTTTACATGAGAATAGCCAATTTTCCCAGCACCATATATTGAAGAGACTATCTTTTCTTCTTTGAATGTTCTTGACTTTTTTGTCAAATATTAGTTAACTGTGTTGCATGGGTTTAATTCTGGGCTATTGATTTTGTTCCATTTGTCTACGTGTCAGTTTTTATGCCAGTACCATACTGTTTTGATTACTATAGCTTTATAAAATAGCTCAAAATCAGAATGTGTGATGCCTCCAGCATTGACTTCTTTCTCAGGATTGATGAGGGTATTCAAGATGTTTGTGGATCCATTTGAATTTTAGGATTGTTTTTTCTATGGCTGTAAAACATGCCATTGGAACCTTGCTGGGATTGTATTGACTCTTTAGATGGCTTCAGTACTATGGACATTTTAACTATTAATTTTTCCAATTCATGGACACAATATCTTTCCATTTATTTGTGTCTTCTTTAATTTCTTTCATCAATGTCTTCTAGTTTCAGTGTGGAGATCTTTCACCTTCTTAGTTAAATTTATTCCTAAGTATTTTATTGTTTTAGATGTTATTGTAAATGGGATTGTTTTCTTTCTCTTTCAGATAGTTTGTTGTTAATGTATAGAAATGCTACTAATTTTTGTATGCTGATAAGTGTACCCTGTGACTTGACTGAATTCATTGATTAGATCTGTTTTTTGGTGGAGTCTTTAGGATTTTCTCTATATAAACTCATGTATCTACAAATAGAGACAATTTTACTTCTTTCTTTCTAATTCTGGTGTATTTTATTTCTTTTTCTTGACTGATTGCTCTGGCTAGGACTTCCAGCACTATACTGTGTAGAAGTTGTGAGAGAGGGCATACTTGTCTTGTTCATGATCCTAGAGGAAAAGCTTTCACCACTGAGTATGATTTTAGCTGTGGGCTTGTAATATATGATCTTTATGATGTTGAAGTACATCCCTTCTATATCTAATTTGTTGAGTTTTTTTCATGAAAGGATGTATTTTGTCAAATGCTTTTTCTGTGTCTCTTGAAGTGATCATATAATTTTTATCTTTCAATCTATTAAAGTGATGTATCACATTTATTTGCATATGTTGAACCATCCTTGCATCCCAAGGATGAATCCCACCTGATCATGGTGTGTCATCCTTTTAAATGTGCTGCTGAATTTAGTTTGTTAGTATTTTCTTGAGAATTTTTGCATTCATATTCATCAGAGATATTGGTCTGTAGTTTCCTTTTCTCATAGTGTCCTCATCTGGCTTTGGTATCAGGGTGATGCTGGCCTTTTAAATTGAGTTTGGGAGTGTTCCTTCCTCTTCGATTTTTTGGAAGAGTTTGAGAATGATTGGTGTTAATTCCTATTTAAATGTTTGGTAAAATTAATTAGTGAAACCATCTGGCCCTGGTTTTTTGTTTGTTAAGAGGTTTTTTTTATTATTATTATTACTGATTCAATCTCCTTACTAGTAATTAATCTGTTCAAATTTTCTATTTCTTCTTGATTCATTCTTCATAGGTTGTAATTTCTAGAAACTTATTCATTTCTTCTAGGTTGTCCAGTTTGTTGACATACAAATGTTCATAGTAGCCTCTTATGATCCTTTGCATTTCTGAGGTATCAGTTGTAATGTCTCCCCTTCATTTATAAATTTGTTTATATGGTAAGTCTAGCTAAAGTTTTGTCAGTTTTGTTTATGTTTTCAGACAATCTAATCTTAGTTTTGTTAATCTTTTCTATTGTTTTCCTGTTCTCTATTTCATTTATATCTGATATAATCTTTACTATTTCCATCCTTCTGCTAACTTTGAGCTTACTTTGTTCTTCTTTTTCTAGTTCCTTGAGGTGTGAGGTTAAGTTGATATCTTTCTATCTACTTGATACATGCTTTAATAGCTATATCTCTGTTAGAACTGGTTTTACTGCATCCCTTAAGTTTTGGTATGTTGTGTTTTCACTTTCCTTTGCCTTAAGATGCTTTTTAATTTCTTCTTTGACCCATTGGTTGTTCAGGGAGAATGTTGTTTAATTTCCATGTATTTGTGAATTTTCTAGTTTTCCTCCTCTTATTGATTTCTGTTTTCATACCATTGTGGTCAGAGAAGATACTCGGTATGGTTTCTATCTTCTTCAATTTGTTAAGTCTTGTGGTCTAACACATGATCTATCCTAGAAAATGTTCTGTGAATGCTTGAGAAGAATGTGTTTTCTGCTGTGGTCAGATAGAATGTTCTCTTTGTGTCTTTTGGTCCATTTTGTCTATAGTGTTGTTCAAATTCTCTGATTCCTTATTGATTCTATGGATGATCTATTCATTGTTGAGAGTAGGGTATTAACATCCCCAACTATTATTGTATGGTTGTTTATTTCTCCTTTCAGTTCTGTTGGTATTTGCTTCATATATTTTGGTGCTCCAGTGTTGGGCACATAAATATTTACAATTGTTTTATCTTCTTGATGGAGTGACCCCTTTATCATCATATAATAACCTGCTTTGTCTCTTTTTACCATTTTTAGCTAAAGGTCTATTTGGTCTGATATAAATATAGCTACCCCTGCTTTTTTTTGGTTACCATTTGCTTGAAATATCTTTTTTGATCCATTCACTCTCAGTCTATGTGTCTTTAAAGCTAAAGTAAGACACTTATAGGCTGCATGTCATTGTGTCTTGTTTTTTTTTTTTATCTATTCAGTCATTCTACATCTTTTGATTAGAGAATTTAATCCATTTACATTTAAAGTAATTTGTGATAGGTAAGGACTTACTATTGCCATTTTGTTAAATGTTTTCTGACTGTTTTTAGATCCTTTGTTCCTTGCTTCTAATCTGGCTGTTTTCTTTTGTGATTTGATGACTTTTTTATTGGTATGCTTTGACTTCTTTATCATGATCTTTTGTATTATTACTACAGGTCTTTGCTTTGTGGTTACCATGAGGCTTACATAGAATATCTTATAACACCCTATTTTAAACTGATAACTTAACTTCAATAGCATTCCTAAACTTTACACTTTTATTTCTCTCCCCCTCACATTTTAGTTTATTGACATTGCAATTTACATATTGCTATATTGTGTATCCAATAAGATTATTGCAGTTATGGTTTTTTTTAATACATTTGTTTTTTAACTTTTAAACAAGAGTTGCAAGTGAATTACACACCACCATTACCATATTAGAGAATCTGAATTTGACCATATATTTTCCATTACCAGTGATTTCTACACCACCTTCATGTTTTTAGGATGTTAATTAGCATCCTTCTACTACCACTCAAAGAACTCTCTTTAGCATTTCTTTTAAGGCCAGTCTAGTGGTGATGAACTCCCTCAGCTTTTGTTTGTTCAGGAAAGTTGTTATCTCTCCTTCATTTCTGAAGGACAGCTTTGCCAGGTATAGAATTCTTGGGTGACATTTTTTCTTTCAATATTTTATATATATCTTCCCATTCTCTCCTGGCCTAAAAAGTTTCTGTTGAGAAATCTGCTGATAATCTTTTGGGGTTCCTTTGTATATAACTCATCTCTTTTCCCTTGCTGCTTTCAAAATTGTTTCTTTGTCTTTGACAATTTAATTATATGGTGTCTTGGTGTTGCTTTATTCATGTTCAGCCTATTTGGGATCCTTTGGGCATCATGGAACTGAATGTCTGTTTGTCTCCCCATGCTTGGGAAATTTTCAGTCATTATTGCTTTAAATATACTTTCTGTCTCTTTCTCTTCTCCTTCTTGGATTTCCACAATGCAGATATTGTTTTTCTCGATGGTTTCCCATAAGCCCCATAGGTTTTCTTTACTCTTTTTTATCCTTTTTTCTTTTTGCTCCTCTGACTGGATAATTTCAAATATTCCATCTTCTAGATGTTTGAGTCTGTTGTTGAAGCTCTCTGTTGAATTCTTCAGTTCAATCATTATATTCTTCATCTCTAGGATTTATGTTGTTGTTGTTCTTTTTCATGGTTTCTACCGTTTGTTGAACTTCTTATTTTCTTCATGATTTCTTTCTCTAATTTCTTTTAGTTGGCTGTCCATGTGTTCTTGTAGTTTTTAAACTTCCTTAAGAGGATTATTCTGAATTCTTTGACAGTTCATAGATCTCCATTTCTTTAGGGTCAGCTATTGAAACTTTATTAGTTTCCTTTGGTGGTGTCATATTAAGCTAATTTTTGTGATCCTTGATTCCTTACATTGGCACCTGCACATTTGAGTAAGTGGTCACCTCTTCCAGATTTTACAGGTTCACTTTGGCAGAGATAGTCCTTCACAAGTCAGCTCAGCTTGGGGTTCTGGACATGTCATCTGGTAGCATCCTTGGGCAGTGGGGCTTGCTATCAGGGTCTATTTTGGGGCAAGGTCACTGCCTGAGCTCTGAAGTTGGGGAGAGAGATGCCACTGGCTGAGAACATTTGGATAAGACTGCTGACTTGGTTCCCTTCCTAGTGCAGCTGTTGAATGGGTCCTGTGGTTGCCTAGATTCTCTGGTCAGACTTTCTAGATGGTCAGGACTGGGTACTATAATCAGCAGTACACTCATAGATCAGCTTCCCTGCCCAGGCAGAGGGGCTGAACTTGATTCAAAGCCAACATGGCTAATTATTTGGGGTCCTTAATCAGGCAGACCTGTGCCCTGCTGAGTTCCTTGGTCAGACTGTGTCACGAGTGGCTTTGCAGATGAGTAATGTCTCTGGTTAGGAATTATACTTGGGCACCACTGCAGTAGGAACTTTGGTCTGCCTAGATCCAAGCACTGGTTTCTGTAAGCCCCACTCTCCTTCTCCATTGCTATCTGATCCCCAGTGTTCAAGTCCCACAGATTCCCCCATGATCCATATGAGGTGAGGCCTGAGCGGGCTTCCTGAGAAGTGAATCACAATGCTAGGGGAGCTGAATGTCCACCTTGGGCTCTTTTGCCACCGGAGGTACTGTATGCTCACAGGGGGGGCTCTCTCAGTGTGGTGCTGCACAAGCCTGGGGAAAGAGCAATGCTGTCAGAGTATAGCTGCTCCTCTTATCCTTCTAACATGATTCACCTCAGTCTCTGTGGTAAATGGGAGTACTTCGGCTTCACCCCCATGTTCTAGGATTTTTACAATGGTGTTTTGTCCATGGATAATTGTTAACTGGTCTTCTCATAAGGGGAGATTAAAGTCAGGAACTACTTATGTCTCCTTGATGATATCATTCTCTGCACGTATTCTCTTTCTGCAGAACATGTTCTTCAGTCTCTCCACTTGGAACATTGTTTCTTATTCTTCAAGACTCAACTTAGATATTGTCTCCTCTAAGAAGCTACCCGGAGGTCTGTTTCACACAGCCAGATTTCTCTTGCTCCCTGTGTTCTCTCTCAGCACTTTTCATACTGTTGATGAGCCTATATCTCTCACTAGATTTGGGGGCAGGGGTTAATGAGGGAAAGGACTGTATTTTACTCATGTTTAAGCATTTCCCTAGTGCCTGGAACTTACTGTACAATGAATAAATATTAACTGCTAAAAATGATAATAATGATGATAATGATAGTTATCTAGGTGCACTCAACTGGTAGACCCAGAACCTTAAGTCTCAGACTTTCAGAAAAGTGCTCTCTCTTCTGTTGCCGTGGCCACATCAGGATACCCTGTGCTCTGAGTGTGCGTCAGGTCATGTCACAACAGGTAGCCATTAGCTGGACAGGTAGGTCATCAGCATGACCAGCTTCCTCTCTCCAGACCACAACATGGTAATAAATAAGACAGGCCTGTCTTAGATTCTGCTGATCTTGATCATTAGTGTTTTCTGGACCTGGCATGGCCCCTCTGCCTGTGAAGTAAGATTCTGGGCAGATTTCTCAGGCTTAGAACAAGGGACCAGCTATATTGGGGTGGGGCAATGAATGGCTGTTGTGACTGAGGAAATGTAGAAGGTTAAATTCTTAGCACTTTAGGTATCTTGTGTCCAGCCATGAAGCATTCCTGGCTATAGTCCCTGAGGGGGCCATAGAAATTTCACAAGACCCTGTTTCTTTCTCCCCTTCCAGGGGTTGTGGGGGAGGGATGGGGGGAGACAGGAGAAACATGTTCTTGATTCATGAACCAGATGCTTTGTTTATTTATCACTGCTCAGAAAAACTGGATAAACAAGCAGAAGTAGCCTTGGGCAGTGGAAAAGAAATGGCTTTTGGTGTGAGTCAGGCTTGGGTTTGAATTCCAGCTCTGCCGCTTATAAGCTGTGTGATTTGGGGGAAGATTTCCTCAATTTCAAGCCTCAATTTCCTCCTTTGTAAACTGGCCATAACACATACCTTGAGGATTTGGTATGAGTTCTGGAGTTTGTATATTTAAAACCAAGCATGAGAGTGTCTTCATGGTTCATGTTCAATGACTGATGCTGTTGTAGATCATATGTGCTGTGTAAGACTGACCCTGGCTCTACCACCACCATACTCCCTATCCCTTCAGCTAAAATTTATTTTCCATCTTTGGGAACAAAATCATAAAAGATAAAAATGCTTTCCTGAGGAATCCTGCTTTCAAGCACCCTACTTTAAAGCAAGTCATGGCAATGGACCACATTGAAAACACTGGGAATAAATTTCATTTTGAGTTTTCCTCCAGTGGACTGAAGACAATTACTCACATGTGGGAGAGGCTTCCAGAAAGAATGGGATATCAGAGAAAGCCCTGGAGTGGGAATTAGGACATGTGAGTTATGATTTCAAATATACCACCTACCCATTGGATCACCTTGGAAAAAATAGCAATAATGAATCTGTACAGTTTTAGGGAGTTGCACTGTTTGTTTATAAAGTGCTTTAACAAACAGCACAGAAAGTTACTTTAACAGATGTGGCACTTCTCTTATTCAGTGGGAGGTATACCAGTCATATTGACCTATGCTATTTCACTTTATCTTTTCAGTGACACTAAGAAGGATGTCCTCATCTATATCCTGGTAATATAAGGACTTTTCACTTCAGAGAGGTTAAGTGAAAGGTTGTACAACCAATAAGTGACTGAATGAGGATTTGAACCTCTAGATCTGTCTGATTCCAAAACTGATATTCCACCCCACTGGGCTCCCTAGACCTTAGGAGTAGGGTTATGAGACATAGCAAATAAAAATATGATACCCAGTTAAATTTGCATTTCAGATAAACAATAATTTTAGTATATGTCCAAAATATTTTAGTCTAAGTATATCCCAAATATTTAGTTATACTTTAAAATATTTGTCATTTAACTCAAAGGCAAATTTGACTGGGACTCTTGCATTTTCTCTGGCAATCCTCTCGAACTAGAAAGCTCATGTCACATGAGCAGGTGAGAAGAAGTGGTGTATCAGAGCCTTTCCAGTGGCACCTAAGGTTGTTCTCATGGAAATGGACCTTTCAGAGTAAGTAAGCCCTCTATTCCATGATAGAAGTTATGAGACTTTTAGAAAAACATAGGGAAAGGAAATTTCAGATGTGTTTTCTTGTTGAACTTGATATGGGTCTAGATACTCTGAAGGTGCGCGGAGCAAGAATTCCAAATCACAATTAACAGTGTCATGCACCAAAGGCAGACAGCCTTGGCTGGCTAAACTCAGGTTCACCAAGCAGCTCTCATTCTTAACTCTCATAGGTCTCACTTGGAAGCCAGGACAAGGACTTGACCTGAGAGCTAATACCTACTGAAACCCTACTATAGGAAGCCTCCATGGCACTTTATCTGTGACATCTCATTTTGTATCATGGCAGTGCTGTGAGGTGTGATAACCCCACTTACTGACTGACAGACTGAGATGGAGAAGTCAAGGCCACAGCTCAGGAGTGGTAGAGCTGAATTGCTGCAGGTGAACCATACACCAGCGTCATGCTGCATAGTTCATGGGAAGTCAGGCGGGTCACAACCTGATGATTGAGGTTTTGTAGATATTTGTTAAGTAGTCCCATATAACACAGTTCAAATTGTTCTTCGTATAGTCATGCTACATAAGTGTCCTCCTGTCTGCTCATCTGCACCTATTTGACTCATCCTTCAAGGCCTATCTCAAATCCTGTGTCTTTCATGACCCATGCTTGATGCTTTCAATGGGCTGTGGCCCTTCCTCTGCACTCCAAAGCATTCCCTGGCTTGGCTTCCAATGGAGTACAGATTTGTCCTCTCACTGTAGGAACTGGGCACTTCCTCTGCTGCTGAATACTCTAGTAGTGGTCTTCTGCAGATGGTAGAGATGTCACATAGTGTAGCGGTTAAGAATACAGGCTCTGGAGCCCCACTACTGCCTCCACCACTTATTAGCTGTGAGATCTTGGACAAATTACATAACACCTCCATGCCTCAGTTATCTCATCTTTACAATAGAATTGATAATAATACCTACCTCAAGGGGTTGTGAGGATCGAATGGGTTAATGTGCACAAATCACTTAGAAAAATGCCTTCAATATATATTATGTTATTACTATTACTACTGATGGTATCTATCATGATTTGAACTTTTAGTAGGTGCCAGGAACAGAGCAGAGCAGCTCACACACGTCATGTTGCTTTATTCTCACAACCACCTTGCGGGAAAGTACAATGATCATTCCCGCAGTTAGTAAATCACATAGTGAAGAGGCAACCTGGCTGACCAAGGAGCCTACACGTTCAATCCCTACCCTTCTTCTCTCATATTCCCCTCTCTATTCCCTATAGCTTCCCAAAGACACTCCAAAATGGTGGGTGACTTGAACTACATTATTTTTCTCTATTAACATAACACACGAAGAGACAAAAACATTTCCCCTCCACAGAATTGAATGCTACTGAATCAAAACCTTCTTTGTGCACATGTACAAGTAGAAGAACTTATGCAGCGGGGTTTAGTGAAGTCATACTAGTATGGGTGTAAGAGCTGGCCTGATCTAGCTTTCAATCTGTGAGCTGTCTTTTATGCACAATGATATGACCACTCCAGGCCTCAGATTCCTCCTTGGGCCAAGAGGGTATCAATATAAATTAATTAGTTGTAGAAGTGTCTTGTGTATTCAAATACCTTATCTCATCTTTCCAGTATTTCTTAAAATAACTTTTTAAAAGTTAGCATATCATTTTACTAACCCAAAGCTAGGGTGGAGTAGGGGACAAAATCACAAAAAAGTCTTTATGATGTGGATCATGCAATGTAATACCCATTAATGCCCCCATCTCCGTTGCCCTCAGGACACACTGCATCAAGCAAATCATTGACCTTGAGCAAGCCACTCTTCAGCTGATTGTGTAATCACTAGAGGTGTCTACCTCCACCCCTAGGCCTACAAAAGACCCTAGACAGACAACTTTGCTAATGAAGAGGAAGGGGTCTTTTCTAAAAGCCCCAAGCAGGCTTTGTCTCAGCCACAGGTGAACAAATGCAATGAAACACTCCAGTCTAAGACCCACCGGGGCAGCTTCAGAGATACTGAGTCTTCACAGACGAACAAAGAGAAGATCAAAGTTTATAAACATTTCATGTGGCATTGGAAGACAAGCCATACAATTTAGAATCCATCTTGGGATATCTCCAGGGATACCATGTCTTAACTGCTTGACCGTGGGCAAGTTTCTCAACTCCTCTGAACCTCAGAGTCTACATCTATGAATTTGTGAAAATCATCCTTCTCAGAATTGTTATGGGGGCAAAATGAAGTCACAGATGTCAAAGGTCCCGGTCTGACTGCTTCCTACTAATCATATTATTTTGTTAGGGAACCTGATTTTCCAAGCATCAATCTTACCTTTATTTATAGCACACACATTTCTGATTTGGGGAAATAATGATACTTTTATCCAAGTGCTAACTGCTGTGGCCATTGAAATTCAAAGACTCTCATCCTTTCCTATTTAATGGCATTGATTTGCTAGGTTTTCCCTTCTCACCCGCTCATAGTTCAGTTATCTGAGTGAAAAGACCAAAGTAGAGCTATAAAAATATGATTGCATTGCTGCTGCAAGTTCCCAAACTCAGATGCTTATATCCTGATGTGGGACATTCCAATTTTAACTATCTACTGCTGTTTTTTATTTCATAAAGCCACTAAAAACATCCTGCACTGCTTTTATATACATCACTACTTTTGTGGCTTTTGTGTCACAATAAAAGGCAGTTTGTTGGAAGCTGAGGGTTTCTTTTTTTCAGCAGAAAAATAGCCAACTTGGAATAAGACATTTCTGTCTAGTTTCTTTGCCTTCTAACTCTGTCCCATGCAATCGGTCCATGTTTCTCCAGGCTGCCAGATTATTTTTATCAAAATGCTATTTATATGGCATTTCCCTATTCAACCTTCAAAGGTTCCCCATTACATTGATTGGAAGGCTATACATCCTTAGCCTGGCATTTAAAGATGTCTAGTATCTGGCCTCATAACTGGCCCATATAAAACAAAACACCTAGTTTGCTCTTCACCTTCTTGAGTACTTATGATTTTATACACAATATGCCTTCTGCACCATTTCTGGAAAGCTCTTCTACCTTGCTTCTTTCCATCAGTTTGATTCATCTCAATGAAAACCCAGATTTCTACCCAACTTCTCCAGGAATTCCTCCCTGGGATTTCTCCCTCTTCTAACCCTTAGTAGAACTACTGCCCTCTCCTTTCAACACAACCGTATTCTGCCCAGTCATGTGACTTTGATTGTTGCCTTGAATGATCACTCGTGTGACCTTCCAAATCTAGATCCAAAGTTCCCTTAGATTAGGAAATAAATCTTACATCTTTCTTTACTCTGCACGGTGCCTATGGTGCACGTTGTGTAATGATACATTAGAAAAGGAAAGAACTCTAGGAGGAAACTCATCAGACTCCTCCTCTTACAGAGGTTAAGTGACTTGGCCACAGTCACATGGAAGTTCATGGCAGATCACCTGAAGCCCACAAACGGTGCACTTTCTAGGAATGAGGAAGAAAGGGATGGAAAGATGGATGCATACATGCATGCATGCATTGTAAGTAGATATCTGTCAACTCTTGATTCGAGGAGAGAAGAAACCTGATAATAGAGAAATGACAACTAATGTGTCTAATTGGTAGAGATGAAGGTTACTCTCTAGTCCCACCAGACTGAGCAAAAGATAACCCACCAAGACTTTGGCAGAGCAGCCAAACAGGTCCTGGGGGAAAGACAGTAGGTCTCTGGGCAACATTAGAACCAACCAGTTATAAAGGTACATTTTTAACCAGGGACCTGGACTCCCCTACTATGTCCTCCTCCCCAGCCAGTGCTCTCCTTCCCACTTCAGGGTTTTTGCCATTCAGACCCCAAACCCACTTCCCTAACACGGCTAACTCCAAGGACTGATATATTATTAGTGATTTATACTATGATGTTTCCATTAGTTACAAATGTTTATATCACTGTGGTATCTCAGAAAATTACCTACCTAGGCATCTCTCACATGGACAGATCACCTGACAGGCGACTATCCAGACTCTGATAATAAATATCTAGTGACAGAACTGATAACCAAACCAGGAAGCCCTTATAATTTTCAATTGATTCCTATAAAGTCCCTGGTCTAATAAGTTTAGTCACTTTGTTCAGTTCATGTCAACAAACAGTTACTGATATTGGATGGTGTGGTTGACACAATGCCCCACACAGAGATTATGGCAAAGACATGGCCCCTTGTCCTCAAGGCACCTTCAGTCTAGGTAAAATCTCACTCCATATTACGCTTCTTCCCGTTAAATCTTGTATCAAACTGGACATTTTGATTATCATTGAATAATCCGCCCTACAGGAATCTGAAAAATAATTCTTTCCCCACGAGCATCTCTCTTCCAAGCTAACCATCACAATGCCCTCCAGTTCTTGCTAATATGCCATTATCTGAGTTCCTCCACATTTCTGGCCACCCACACTTTGACTGCCTCTACATCTTGGGCGTAGCCTTATTATAGATCATATAGTAAGTTAGGTGAATTAGGACCAAAGCCAGATCAGTAATACCTAGTACTGGAATATCAATAAAGTTGTCATTAACCTAGAAACCTTGAAATTCTACTTCCACAGTGGGCGCCTATCCATCTCCAAGATAGCCTGCTCTGAGTGGGACAACTTGAGGTGTCCTTGACCTGAAAATCTAAGTCCCCCACATGCATCCTCAACGTGGGTTTCACATAAGCTCACCTAGCTTGGCCTGTTCTAAAAATTCCCATGAGGCCCCACGAAGCCCCTGATGTACCAGAACCTTCTGGAGGAGATCTGATTTTGGTCCAAATACAGGCTCTTCCTTAGCCACAAAGTGACGGTGTTCCTGTAGTAGGTGACTGTAACCTTTAATGAGAAAATGTAATGCTGTTAACCTCACATTCATCTTCTCACATTCTGCACATGTAATATATAAATGGTGCTTTACAGGAGATTAAAATAAGACAAAGGCTGGAGAACAGTCTGTGTGTACTTACCTATTAGGAGTCAGAATGATTCAAGCATCCCATAGGTTCTACTCTGGGTGTGGCTCTGAGCTTTGTTATGTAGTACCCAAACAAGTAAGTTGTGTTCTATCAGACATGCTCTAACAGAGGTGTGAGGGCAGTTATCTGCCCCCCTGTTCTAGAAAAGCCATGGCATTTCAATGTTAACTCCAGAGAGGAAATATCCAGTAGAGGCTGGTGTCTCTGAGGCTCACCTCAACTCAGGGTTTCTGATGCTGAACCTTTTGTCACCATTGTGTTGATCCCTAGAAGTCCTGTGACATCCCCAGTATGGACATTGGCTCCTTCTCTGCATGTGGTACCGGTAAAACAAAGATGGATCATTAAAGTAAAATTTTATTAAAGTTTCATAATTAACGAGAAGGAAATCATAACTTAGAATTTGAGCTCTGCAGTCAGGCAGATCTAAGGTGTGAATTTTGGCTTGGCCAACTGTTATTTCTGTGATCTTGGGCAAGTCATTTAACCTTTTTGTATCATATTAGTTTTCACATTAAAACTAAGAATTATAGTATTGACCACATTGGGCTGTGGTAAGGATTTAGTGAGAAAAATAGAACATGGTAGGTGCTAAAAGAATTGACTATAACTAAACATAGAACAAGAGTAATCGAGCTCTCCAGATTTCCCCATAATTTTTAGCCTGCTTTATACTGTAGGTACCATCCAAGCACCAGACTTTCAAGAACATACCTCAAGATCCAGACCCCAAAAAGAATGACACTCTTGCCCTTCTCATCTCTTAAAATTCAAACTTTATTTGCTTCACATTTTTTCTCCAAAGTATTAAACATATGGTATTTCATCTGTCTCCATAAAATTTTAAAGCAGATACAGATGTTCTTCTCTACTGAGTGTTGGATTTAGAGTCAGAAGACCCGGTTGTGAATTCTGCCTCCTCCGCTTATTAACAGTGGGATCTGAATCAACTGGCTTCATCTCTTTGAGCCCTGGTGTCTCCATCTGTAAAGGAATAACAATGATGTGATGGTGGTGGTGGTGGCAATGATGACAATGATGGTGAGACAAGGATGTCTACCTCACAAGCTTGTTAGGAGGACTGTATGAGCTATTATGGGATAATGGTTGCAATATTCAAACTGGAAAGTCCCCACTGGTCTTATTATTTATGATTGGGGGAACCAAAGCTCACTGCATGGAGAAGTGGCTCAAGGTCACCCACAGTCAGACTGTGGCCATGAATGTCAAATTGGGACACTTCCCATGGAATGACCACCTGTACAACCTCAGGGCTTTGTTAGCCTTTAGCCCAAATCTGGTCCAGCTTCAGGATGGAGCTTCCATGTGCCCTCTAGACCAGATCTGCCCTCACTGGTGATAGTTTATTACAGTCTAGCAAAAGTAGAATGACCTTAATGATAGTCTAGTTTTAAAGCTTCCTTATAATCATGAGGCTACTGTGTCTCAGACTGACTACACAGCTTCTTGCATCTCACCCAGGGGAAGGGGAAAAAGTGGAACAAGAGCTCAGACTTTCCAGATCCCCAGGCTCATGCTCTGAGTCTTGTGCAACTCTCAGGCATAAATAAGTCCCCTTCATTAGACCACTAATTCTTTCATATTTCAAATAGGATTGCCCTGTGACTTGATAAGATAGTTTGCTTAAGGTATTAGATGGGTATTAAAGAGCTATTCCACCTTCTTCAATTCCTACTTTGGTGGAATACCCATGGGCAAGAAGAGGCCCAGCATCTTCACATCTGTATGGTTTTAATGTGATGGACAGACATCCCTCCACAAAAGAACAGTATTTAAGCTTTTAACTTAATTAAAGCACTATCTTAATTAAGCCTCCTTTGGCTAGCTAAAATAAATTGAGGGATTTATTGAAAAGCTCCTGGAGTGTCTCATGGAATGGAAGCAACATTTGAACAGCCAATACTTGGCAAAGGAAATACCCAAAGAGGCTCTGGGGATTTCCTTAGTAGAAGCCAAAGACCGTAAACCTGGACTTTAGAGCTGCACTGTCCAATGCAATAGACACTAGCTCTTTAATTTAAAATTAAATAAAATATAATTTAAATTGAAAGTTCCTCAGTCACACTGGCCACATTTCAGGTACTCAATATCTACATGTGGCCACTGTATTGGCAAGTGCAAACTAAAGAGCACTTCCATCACCTGGGAAAGTTCTAGCGCAGAGCACTGCTCTTGATTGATGCCTTCAAAGTGCCTATATCCACAAGACCCCCAGATTCTGTCACCCTATTCCAAGTTTCTGAAGAGAGAATTTGGCCAGATTTAGACTGTGTCTATATTATGGAACAATCCACTATGATCAGGGAGGCTAGGATCATTTAATTCAGGCCTCCTTGACTAGAGTGTGGGATACAGGGATCCTTCTCAGAAAAGGCTTATGGTCATGTCACCTCCTAGACTCATCTCTCCTGTGTAATGCCTCCCAAAACTTCCCTGTTCAACCCCTGTGACCCTCACAGCAGCTTGGGATGATGAAATGGAGAATCTGGGGGGATAGAGAAATCTCCACCCGAGACTGCAGAACAAGTGAGTGACATTCAGGGTTACAACCCACTTCTTGTGTCTTGTTTGTTACATTCAAGATGCCTTCTTTCACATTCCTCTTTTTAAAATCTAGTTTATTAGGAAGGGTATTTATATTTATTTTCTCATTGCTCATTTTGGACAGCATTCTTGAAACATCCTAATAAATATCAACCCTCTTTTAGTCCCACTGGGCATGTTAATAGCAACAAAAGACAAAACACCACTTTTATGCCTCTTCATCTCAAGGTATAACCCAACATATCTGGGGCTGCATATGCCAGAAGGATGGCTTGTTTTGAATCTAGAGAACCTCTGAATGTGTGATGTGTTTTTTAGAACACAAGTTCAGAGGAGGGACAGAGAAGCAGAAGAGGTTTCATTTAGGAGCTTTTGTCCCTTCTATGAAAAGCATCTGCTCTAATAAGAAATTGAACACACAAAACTAATTATTGGAGCCATTTTTAATTAACCTGGCTAGCTAATGTAATCCCTGGATCATTTGCTCTTCCACAGGAGTTTTATCTTCAGGACAAAATCATCATTGGTTTTTGCACTCATTGGATCTGTGTCGATTGAGCATCATCAAACCCTCTATCAAGTGGATGTGTTTGCACATCCAGGTCAGTTAAGAGGGCTGAGGAGGGCTGAGGGATTTACTTTCCCCCACTGCTGACAGTTTCTCCTTCAGTTTGTCTCCCTGTAGACTTCATTTTCTTAGGTTTCCCACAGAACACTCAGGTTTTGTGTCTCACGGTGTCTAAACTCTGTACGTACCCTGGCCCAAAGACCCCCTCAGCCCAGGAGTTGCAATGCATCACCTGTCTGCACAGCCAGTGGCATTCTGAGGATGCACGTGCCTGAAAACCCTCTAAGGCAGCAGTTCTCAGCCTTGACTGCACATTAGAATTGCCTGAGGAGCTTTTAAAAAGACCCAGTCCACCTGCACTCCAGATCAATTAAATCGGAATGTCTAAGGATGGACCAGCATCAGTAATTTTTATAGTTCCCCAGGTGACTGCAAAGATGCATTGAATGGCAAGTTAGTGGACAGCAGCATGGGCGTGCCACCTGGAGTTTGTTAGAAATGCAGGCTCTCTGACCCCAGACCTACAGAACAAGAATCTGCATTCTAATAAGATATCCCACGTGACTCATATGTATAGTCAAGATTGAGGAGCACAGCTCAACCAGTGGCTCTCAAGTTTGAGAATGCATCAGAAGCACCCAGAGGGCCTGCTAAAAATGCAGGTCACTGGGCCCCACCCTCAGAGTTCCTGATTCACAAGGTCTGGGGTGAGGCTTTGCATTTCTAACAATGACATAATGCTGGGGATCCCAAGTGATGCTGCTACCATGTAGGAGCCACATTTTTAGACATGCTGCTCTCCAAGGCATACTTAACTTTATCTTCATTTATTCTACCGATAATATTTTTTGGAAGCACAATAATATTTTGAGGCTCGAGGGATATTGCAGTAAACAAGGAGATGATCCCTGACTTCATAGAACTTAAATTCTAGAGGAGGTCCAGACAATAAATTAAAAGACAACTAAATTACTGAAACAAATATTACAGATCATGTTATGTCTTTATGAAAAAAATATATACTGAGTGATGAGAGAGAGGGTGACTAGAGGATATCATTTTAGTTTCAATGGTCAGGTAAGGACTCTCTGAAGGACTGGCATTCAAGCAAAGACTTAATAAATGAAGAGTTAAGAAGCACAGCAAAGAACAGGAGAAATTGGATTCTAGGCAGAAGGAAAAGGAAATGTAATTGTTCTGATCCAAGGTGGGCTTAGTAAACTCCAAATACAGTGGGAAGGCCAGAAGAAGAGGTTTTCCTACTTCATCCTTGAGATTCACAACCTACTGGCTGAATGGTTTGGGAAATGCTTCCTTTTCTTTCATGGCCTGTTTATTCATCAAGCTTCCCTTGCAGCATTGTTTGGAAGATTAAAATTTCATTACGAACTTAGTTCATGCTCTAGTCATGCTGATGTTATACTTGCTTGATGGCATCCAGTCTCCAAGGAGGAAAGGAAACAGAATTTTCCAACAACAGTGGGTGAGCCATCCATCTTTACTGAACCTTGTACTAGAGACACATGAAGGATGAGACGTTTTCACTGCCATCAGGAAACCCCCAGCCACATGGGACAGAAAATGGCAGGAGGAAATAGCAAAGCATGAAGAGATGAAGAGAGCAGAAATGGCTACATAGCTATGAGTTGTGGGGTAGGAGTGACAACACCAAGATGGTGACATAGGTAGTTCCTGATCTTGTTCCCTCTCACAAGAAGAACAACTAACAGCTATTCATGGACAAGACACCACTGAGGAAATCCTAGAACACAGCAGCGAGGCTGAAGCACCACCCACCCCACACCACAGAGACAGAAATAAACCACATTAGAAGAGTAATAGGAGCACCTACAATCTGACAGCATTGCCCCTCCCCCAGCAGTGTGGGTCATTTCTTGGGAGTCCCCACTCTGGTCTTGCCTCAAAAGGATCATGGGGGAATCTGTGGGACTTGACCACTGGGAACCAGACTGAGATAGAGACAGGGGGAGGAGCTTGCAACAACCAGCACTTGGACCTTGGTAGACTGAGTTCCTACCTGCAGCACCCAAGTAGAAGCCCCAACCAGCAGCACTGCTCTTCTGCAGAGCCAAGACAGTGGTGCAGTCCGTTTGGCAGGGTGCGGGTCTGCCTGATTTGGGACCTCAAATCGAGAGCCTTGCTGGACCTTGAGCCTGATTTCCCCACCCACCCCCACCCCCACTGCCGCCCAGGCAGGGGAGCTAATTCATAGCCCTGACGAAGGCTGACTATAGCTCCTGGCCCTGCTAGACCAAGAAGCATGCCCAGAGAGTTTGATACACAAGTGGGCCTGAGTAGCTCCCCAAATAAGAATCTTTTCAGCCTTAGGGCCTGTTCTGTGGCTCCCCCATCTCCCTGTGCCAGCAAACTAATCTGTAGCCCTGCCCACTGCTGAATACAGTCTCCAACCCTGCTAACCAGGGATCCTAACCAAAGCTCCTGAGAATCTTGGTAGCACACCCTGAAGCCCTGATTACAGTGGCATTCATATGGAGAATAAGCAGCTCTGTATCTGTGGAGCCAAGATGGTGGCCTGTCTGTCAAAGGAGCTTAGCATGCAGGGAGCCTTGCAGCTTGGATGGAAAAACTAATTTGCAGCCCCAAACACTTCTGAATACAGCCTTCAGCCTGCCCAACCAGGGGACCTGACCAGGGCACACAGCAAGTTGTGTAGCCCATCCTATGCCTTGCTAACAGTAACACTTGAACAGAGAGCAAAGCCCAGGGATTTTCCTGTCTGCAGAGTGAAACCAATGACCCAGTCTGGCCAGGAAATTCAGTGCACAGCCCATCCTGATTCAATTCCCCACAAAACAAGTGATGCAGGCCTTGGTGCCTGTTCTGCTGCCCCATCAAGGCAGGGAAGCTAATTCATATCCCTGCCTACTGCTGAGTATAGTACCCAGTCTCAACATCTAGGAAGCCTAACCAGAGAACCCAGGAAACAGCATAGCCCATCCGACAGCCTCATGTGGGCAGGGAACCAAGCTAGCAGTCTTATTCAACTGTTCTCAGTGAGCAGCAACACCCTACCACCTCAGAGCTTGGGCAGAGGCCTGCCCCAAATTGACCCTGATAGCAAGCCTCACCTTCCCAAGGACATTACAAACTGACATGTGTAGAAAACCAAGCCATGTGGGCTGGTAAAGTCTAGAAGAGGAAACCACTTACTCAAATGCACAGATACCAACATAAAAAATCAAGGATCACAAAAAAATGGTAAACATGACACCACAAAAAGAAAGTAATAAACCTCCAATAACTGACCCTAAAGAAATGGAGATCTATGAACTGTCAGACAAAGAATTCAGAATAATTCTCTTTAAAAAGTTTAGTGGACTACAAGAAAACACAGACAACTAAACAAAATTAGGAAAACAATGCATGAAAAAAACAAGTCCAACAGAGAAATAGAAACCATCAAAAAAAATTAAACAGAAATCCTAAAAGTCAAAAATACATTGGATAAACTAAAAAAATTCAATAGAGAGCTTCAACAGCAGACTCAACCATGCAGAAGAAAGAATCAGGGATCTAGAAGATAGGGTATTTGAAATTATCTAGTCAGAAGAGCAAAAAGAAAAAAGAATGAGAAAGAGTGAAGAAAGTCTATAAGACTAATGGGACACAATCAAAAGAAAAAAAATATTCCACATTATGGGAATCTCAGAAGGAGAAAAGAAAGGGAAAGAAAGTATATTTAAAGCAATAATGGCTGAAAACTTCCCAAACCTGGGTAGGAACATGGACTTCCAGATCCATGAGACCTAAAGGACCCCAAATAAATTGAACCCAATAGGGCTACATCAAGACACATTATAATTGTCAAAAGCCAAAGACAAAGAATTTTGAAAGCAACAAGAGAAAAGAGAGAAGTTACATAAAAGGGAACCCCCATAAGACTATAGGCATATTTCTCAATAGAAGTTTTCAGGCCAGGAGAGCATGGGATGATATATTCAAAACATTGAAAGAAAAAAAACTGTCAACCAAGAATTCTATACCTGGCAAAGCTGTTATTCAAAAATTAAAGAGAGATCATGACTTTCCTGAACAAACAAAATCTGAAGGAGTTCATCAACACTAGACCTGCCTTACAAAAAATGCTAAGGTAATACTTTGAGTGGCAGTAAAAGGATACCAACATCATAAACATATATGAAGGTAGTGCAAAACTCATGGGTTATGGTAAACATATAATCGAAGATAGATTTTGCAATATGGTGACGATGGTGCATAATTCACTTAATTTTTAAACTAGAATTGTAAAAGTTAAAAAACATAGTAAAAATAATCGTAACTACAACAATCTATTATTGGATATGAAATATATAAGGAAATGTAAATTGTAACATCAATAACCTATAATGTGAGGGGCAGGAGAAGTATAAGTGTAAAATACAGGAATTCTATTGAAGTTAATTAGTTTAAAATAGGATGTTATAAGCTTAAGATATTTTATGTAAGTCTCATGGTTATCACAAGGATAAAACCTATAGTAACTACACAAAAGAACAGGATAATCAAATCAAAGCATGTTGATACCAAAAGGATTCAAAAGACAAGAAGAGCAGAATATGGAAAATGGATTGACAAAACAGTCAGAAAACAATTAACAAAATGGCAATAGTAAGTTCTTACCTATCAATAATTAATTTAGATGTAAATGGATTAAATTCTCCAATCAAAAGACATAGAATGG
Source organism: Tapirus indicus (assembly GCA_031878705.1). Classification (NCBI taxonomy): domain Eukaryota; kingdom Metazoa; phylum Chordata; class Mammalia; order Perissodactyla; family Tapiridae; genus Tapirus; species Tapirus indicus. The sequence continues at coordinate 20,221,016 of CM062927.1, read as the reverse complement.
CTGAAGGGATCAAAAAAACAAGATCCAAAAACATGCTGCCTACAGGAGACTCATTTTAGCTTTAAAGATACACATAGACTGAGAGTGAAGGGATGGAAAAAGATATTTCAAGCCAATGGTAACCAAAAAGCAGGGGGTAGCTATACTTATATGAGAAAAAATAGACTTTAAAAGTGGTAAAAAGAGACAAAGAAGGTCATCATATAAAGATAAAGGCATCAATTCTTCAAGAAGATATAACAATGGTAATATTTATGTACCCTATATTGGAGCACCTCAACATATAGGAGAAATAAACAGCAATACAATAATAGTTGGGAAGTTTAATATCCCACTCTCAATAATGGATAGGTCATCCAGACAGAATCAATAAGGAAAAATCAGATTTGAGCAACACTATAGACCAAATGGACCTAACAGACATATACAGAGCATTCTATCCAACAACAGCAGAAAACACATTCTTCTCAAGTGCACATGGAACATTTTCTAGGATAGATTATATGTTAGGCAACAAAACAAGTCTTAGCAACTTCAAGAAGATAGAAATCATGCTGAGTATCTCTCTGACCAAAATGGTATGAACCTAGATATCAATAGCAGGAGAAGAACTGGATAACTCACAAATACGTGAAAATTGAACAATGCTCTCCTGAACCACCAATGGATTAAAGAAAAAATTAAAGGGGAAATAGAAAAGTATCTTGAGACAAATGAAACTGGAATGCAGCGTATCAAAACTTATGGGATGCCGCAAATCCAGTTCTAATAAAGAAGTTCAAAACAATAAGTGCCTACTGCACAAAACAAATATTAAATAAACAAGCTAACTCTAGGCTTCAAGGAAATGGAAAAAGTAAAACTAAGGCCAAAGTTGGCAGAAATAATAGAAATGAGAGCAGATATAAATGAAATAAAGAACAGGTAAACAATAGAAAATATTAACAAAATGAAGAGTTGGTTTTTTAAAAAGGTAAATAAAATTGGCAAACCTTTAGTTAGACTAATGATGGAAAAGAGAGAGTATCCAAATCAATAAAATTATAAATGAAAAAGGAGACATTACACCTGGCACCACAGAAACGTGAAGGATCGTAAGAGGCTACTATAAACAACTGTATGCCAGCAAACTGGACAAACGAGAAGAAAAGGAAAAATTCTTAGAAAATCCGAGCAGACCAATTTAGTAAGGAGATTGAATTAGTAATCAAAAATCTCCCACCAAAGAAAAGCAGATTGATTCACTGGTGAATTTTACCAAACGTTTAAAGAAGAATTAATGCCAAATCTTCTACTCTTCCAAATAATCAAATAGGAGGGAACACTCCCAAACTCATTTTACAAGGTCGGCATTACCCTAATACCAAAGGCAGAAACGGACACTACAAGAAAAGAAAACTCTAGGCCAATATCCCTCGTGAATATACATACAAATATTCTCAAAAAAATACTAGCAAACCAAATTCAGCAGTACATAATAGGATTATTCACTGTGATCAAATGGGGTTTATCCCTAGGATGCAAGGATGATTCAACATATGTAAATCAATAAATGTGATACATCCCATTAATAGAATGAAAGCTAAAAATCATATGATCTCAATAGATGCAGAAAAAGCCTTTGACAAAATTCAACATCCATTCATGATAAAACTCTTAACAAATTGGGCATGAAGGAATGTATCTCAACATAATAGAGTCCATATATGACAAGCCCACAGCTAACATCATACTCAGTGATGAAAGGTTGAAAACTTTTCCTCTGAAACCAGAAACAAGACAACGGTGCCCACTTTCACCACTGTTATTGAACATAGTACTGGAAGTCCTAGCCAGAACAATCAGGCAAAAAGAAAGAAATTAAAGGCACCAGAATTCAAGAGGAAGTAATATTTTCTGTATATGAAGGTGACAAGATTTTATATATAAAGACACCACCAAAAAACTGTTAGATCTAATCAATGAATTTAGTAAAGTTGCAGGATACAAAATTAACATACAAAAATCAGTAGTGTTTCTATACACTAACAACAAATTATCTAAAAAATAAAATGTTCTTTGGGGCCCGCCTGGTGGCGCAGTGGTTTAGTTTGCACTTTGGCAGCCTGGGGTTTGTGGGTTTGGATATCGCGCACCTGCCGATGAACTGCTTGTCAGCCATGCTGTGGCGGTGTCCCATATAAAGTAGAGGAAGATGGGCACGGATGTTAGCCCAGGGCCAGTTTTCTTCAGCAAAAAGAGGAGGATTGGCAATGGATATTAGCTCAGGGCTGGTCTTCCCCACAAAACAAAAAATAAAAAATAAAATAAAATGTTCTCACAATAGCATCAAAAATAATAAAATACTTAGGAATCAATTTAACCAAGGAGGTGAAAGATCTCTACACTGAAAAGTACAAAACATTGGTGAACGAAATTGAAGAAAATGCAAATAAATGGGAAGGATTTCTATGTTCATGGATTGGAAAAATTAACATTGTTAAAATGTCCAAACTACACAAAGCCATCTGTAGAGCCAATGCGATCCCTATCAAGACTCCAATGGCATTATTTACAGAAGTAGGAAAAACAATCCTAAAATATACAGAACCACAAAAGCCCCTGAATAGCCAAAGTAATTCTGAGAAAGAACTAAGTAGGAGGCATCATATTTTCTGATTTTAAGCTGTATTATAAAGATAGAATAATCAAAACAGTATGGTACTGGCATAAAAACAGACATGTAGACCAATGGAACAGAATTGAGAGCCTAGAAATAAACCCATGCATATACAGTCAACTAATATTGACCAGGGAGCCAAGAATACTCAGTGAAGAAAAAGACAGTCTTTTCAATAAATAGTGCTCGGAAAATTAGATATTCACTTGTAAGAGAATGAAACTAGACCCCTATCTTCCACCACTCACAAAAATTACCTCAAAATGGATTAAAAACTTAAATATAAGACCTGAAACCATAAAATTCCTAGAAGAAAACAATGGGAAAAAGCTCCTTGAGATGGATCTTAGTGAAGATTTTTTATATTCAAAAATAAACAGGTGGGATTACATTAAACTAAAAAGCTTCTGCACAGCAAAAGAAACAATTAACAAAAGGAAAAGACAACTTACAGACGGGAAAAAATATTTGCAAATCATACATTTGATAAGAGGTTAATATCCAAACTATATATAGAACTCATACCACTCAATAGCAAAAGGAACCAAATAGGGAATGGCCCGCTGGCCTAGTGGGTAAGTTTGCATGCTCCGCTTCGGTGGCCCGGGGTTCAGTGGTTCGGATCCTGGGCGCAGACCTACACACCGCTCATAAAGCCATGCTATGGTGGCATCCCACATACAAAATGGAGGAAGATTGGCATAGATGTTAGCTCAGTGACAATCTTCCTTAAGCAGCAAAAGGAAGATTGGCAACAGATGTTAGATCAGGGCCAATCTTCCTCACCAAAAAACCTCCCAAATAATCCAATTGAAAAATAGGCAAAGGACTTGAAAAGACAGTTTTCCAAAGAAGATATTCAGATGACCAACAGGTGCCTGAAAGGGTGCTCAACATTACTAATCATTAGGGAAATGCAAATCAAAACCACAATGAGACATCACCTCACACCTGTTAGAATGGCTATTATCAAAAAGAGATAAATGCTGATGAGGATGTGGCGGGAAGGGAACACTTTTACACTGTTGGTAGGAATGTAAATTGGTATAGCCACTATGGAAAACAGTATGGAGATTCCTCAAAAAATTAAAAACAGAATTAGCATATGACCCAGAAATTCCACTTCTGGATATATATCCAAAGGAAATGAAAACACTATGTCTAAGACATGTCTGCACCCCTATGTTCATTGCAGCATTATTTACAATAGCCAAGACATGGAAACAACCTAAGTGTCCATTGATGGATGAATGGATAAAGAAATTGTGAGACTGAGACACACACACACACACTGAAATGTTATTCAGCCATTAAAAAAGAAGGAAATCCTGCCATTTGCAACAACATGGATGGACCTGAGGGCATTATGCTAAGTGAAGTAAGTCAGACAGAGAAAAACAAATACTGTACGATTTCACTTACATGTGGAATCTTAAAAAAAAAAAAAAAACAAATTCATAGAAAAAGAGATCAGATCTGTGGTTACCAGAGGCAGGGGGTGGGGGGTTGGAGGAATTGGATGAAGGTGGTCAAAATGTACAACCTTCCAGTTAAAAGACAACTAGGTACTGGGGACATAATGTACAACATGATGACTATGGTTAACACTGCTGTATGGTATATTTGAAAGTTGCTAAGAGAGTAAATCCTAAAAGTTCTCATCACAAGGAAAATTGTCTTTTTTTTTTTTGTACCTATATTAGATGATAGATGTTAATTAAATTTATTGTAGTAATCATTTCACAGCATATGTAAGTCAAGTCCTTATCCTGTACACCTTAAACTTATACAGTGCTATGTGTCAATTATATCTCAGCAAAAGTGGAAAAAATTGTAGGGTACATGACTGGGAGATACTCCAAAGACTAAAGCAGTCCAGGAAGGCTACCCAGAGTTTCAGATAGGCCTTAAAGGAGTAGGACTGGAGTAAGAGAGTCTATATATACCAAGGGACCATAGAATTTTGTCTATTTGTTTAGTTGAAGAGCTAGTTGTGTAAAGTCTGAAGATGATAGTACCAGACACACTTTAAACACCTTGTCTTCCAGAGTTTACAGGTCTCATCAATCCTACAAAATATTTTCACTCCTTATTTCCCTCCTGACTTCCCTTCTTAACCCACTTAGAGGAAACATATTTGCCTGAGTTTTACATGTAGTGATTTGCCCCTTTAATCCACAGCCTTAATATTGTAACGACGATATTTTTTAAATTATCCAAAGTGGGAAATTCTTGACCTGGAGTTCAACCAGATCTAGATTTGAAAGTTCCAAAACTTTCCAGCTTTGAAAGAATAAATAAGTCTTAAGGCACTGAGCATCCATTTCTTCATATAAAATGGACAGTTTTTAAATGGCTATTTTATGGCTTTGTTGTATCACACCAGAAAAAAAAAAAAAACAGTATGTGAAACCAAAGGGGTTAGTTCCTGGTATATGGTAGGTGCTCTATAAATGCTGGTTCCCTTTTCTACTGCATTATGTGATTGGCCATCTCTGTTTTCTACCCTGGTCTGAACAACACAGAGCTTCTCCTATGTATGATTGAAAAATATTCCCATATGCTTAGGTCTAACTGATGCCCCACCTCCGGCTCCCTTCCATCCCAACCCTAGTTAAATGCTGCATAAACAATCCCCAGCCCACACATGTTTTTTCCCCTAACTTCCCCCTAGTTAAATAACAGATGCCATTGTCTTCTATTAGGCTCATTAGGGATGTTTAACCATCCGAGCCTCTGTGGTTGCAGGACCATAAATGAGATGGCCTTACCAGAGTGTGGGGAATGCCAGGGCTTTAGTTTCATGAGTCCTAAAATTGATGAGGGAGTTGCCAGTGCCTCTGAGCCCCACAGCCTCTTGTTGAGGGAATCCCCCCTTCCTGACTTGGGTGTTCTATGTTACTGATTATATTTGGAATGTCAAGGAATATTTCACAAACCTACTTCCCCTCCTTTAACTCTCTCTGATCCCAAAAGGAACATCTTCGGTCAACAGCTGTTCGTAAGTGACTAATGAAAAAGATGCATTTAGAGCATTCCTTTAACAGCCTAAGACAACAGCAAGGCAGCCATGAAGCTGGGATTATGCTTGGAACCCCAGCCAGTTAGCTCAATGAATAGGAATGAGGGTTATTTCCATTCAATTCTATGAGGATTCCAGACTATGCAGAGTCCTCCACCACCCATGCCCAAGCTCCATCTCCAGCTCCCAGGCTGATCAAGTTGACCTCATAGGTAAAAGCCAGTGCACATCCAGGTGACTCAGTAACACCAAGGGTACAGACCCCAAATTGACACCCAGCTGCTGCTCTGGGAACCTTTGTTGTTCTGAAGATTTTGAAGCATCTGTAACTGGCTTTCATGGTGTCTATTTCTGAGCATCTGTTCATGGGGCTAATTTCTGGAGCTGGGTATATCTCAGGGACACATCTATGGATGCCTGGTACATCCAGGAGTTCACGTGCATGTCTAGCCACTGTGGGTGCCAGACATAATCTTCTCCTCACACTCCTCTGTGTCCTAACAGAGCAGGTGCTTTCGGTGCCAAGTAATATCCCCTTGACCTACCTTTGATTTCAGCCACAACTGTGGTTGACAGCACTCTTCATCCTGAGGGTTCCTCAACTTAATTAATGCACAGGGCAGAGAGTCCTGGCTGATGGGTAGGAAAAGCCCGTCACAGCCCCAGCATCCTGTGGCCATTGGTTCATTCTCTCTCTTTCCCTCCTTCTCTCTGTCTCCATCTGTCTCTCCCTCTCCTTCTTTCTTTCGTTTCTTTCCCTCCCCCTCCATATAAATATAGAAACATAGATACAGACATAGATATAGATATTAAAGTGGGATTCATGGATGAGCAACATGATAGGTTTTACCTGAGAGATTGTTAGAAATGCAGGATCTCAGGTCCCAGCCCAGACCTACTGGAGCACATTCTGCATTTTAAAAAGATCCTCAGATTATTCAGATGAACACTAAAATTTGGGAAGTTGGTCTGGATTATTTTATGCACAGGAAGAATGTCTGACCAAAGCAGCCCACCAACCCTCTGTCTGCTCACCCTCCATTTCAGATAATGATGGCAGCTCTAATATAAAATGGAGTAGACAAGACTCTTTTTTAAATACAAGGGGAAAACTGCCTCATGCCGTTCCCATGTTATATTTCATTGTCAAACATCAAGAATCATTCACTTAATTAACTTGGAAAAGTTACTTTAAATTACTGAACGCAGGTTCATTTTGGTGCTTAAACACCAGCAGTGCCAGAAAGAACAACTTCCTGAAAGCTTCCTATTGCCACACAAAGGAAGTCATTCTTAAGGAAAAAATAACAGCCCTAATATAATTGCTTTTCATTTGCACTCAAGCAGGAAGTTGCCAAATGTTTGCACTCACCCATTCTATCAAAAAGTTGCTTCCTTGCCATAATAAAATATATGATGGCTGCTCCATTAGCCACATTATGACACTGGTCCAGGCATTGAGAATTTCCCAGCTAAACCTCGTATCAAGAGTAGATCTGAGGCTATTGAAGCTGGGATAGGCTTTATGCATGAATCTGGACCAAATCCTTTATTTTACAGGACACATATGTGTGTGCATGAGAAGGCACAAGCACACACAGAGGCTTTGAGGAATTATCCAAGCTGGAATTCTATTACAAACCCCTCAACCCTGAACACAAGGCTTTTCCTCTGTCTTTTAAAAAATATATGAGAATTTCTTTGATTAAAAGATTGAAAGTTGACTGGGCCAGCCCCATGGCATAATGGTTAAAGTTTTGTGCACTCTGCTTTGGCAGCCTGGGTTCACAGGTTTGGATCCCAGGCATGGACCTACACCACTAGTCAGATGTGTGGCAGTGTCCCATATACAAAGTAGAGGAAGAATGGCACAGATGTCAGCTCAGGACTAATCTTCCTCTGCAAAAAAAACCAGATTGGAAGGTGAGGAAAACAAGTTCCTTCTAGCCCTGTTGTATATTTACCTACCTACCTCCTATCCTTTTTATCTACCTACCTATCTTATCAGCGACTGTTTAAAACCAAAAAACATTCCTTTGAGCAAACTCAGATGCACCCAGCATGGCACATAATTTTACATGTGAATTCTGTAAATGGTAGCTGATGTTTGGCTCTGCACATCATAGCATTAGGGATTATTCATTCCTTTGAGTTTTGACTAATTTTGCTCCTTTGGGTCACCTGTAAACATATTCTAAAGATAGTTGGCTGGGAAGAATTTAGTACCTTTTCTCTGTAAATGGGCATCATTTCTGAATCCTGAGTGACTTCTGATTCCTGCCCATATTTCCTTTGGGTTCAGCAAGGGGAGCATTTCTTGTTCAGTCTGTGGAGGCCCCAGGAAACACCCTGCAGGCTTCTGAAGTTGGTTTACTCCAGCTCTTGTAAATCATCACTCTTTTTCAGAGATAGAAACTGACCTACCGCTATTCACCAGGTTACAAGGGAGAAACAAATTGCCAAGGATCATACAGAGGCAAACCCCACACGTTAAAGGGGGAGGGATGTCACATCTAATGCAAGTGACACTTCCTTATATCAACCCAAATCCCCTTTTTCTATAGCACATGCATCGTCCAATTTGATCATCATCAAAACCCCATAAATGGGCAAGTCCAACACCATTAATTACATTTTCTGGAAAAACAAAAGCTTGAGGCTCAGAGAGAGAAGACGAACTTGTTGCCCTGAGGTCACTCTCTGAGTGCCTACTGAGAAGCCCTGGTTTGAGTGATTCCATGGCTGGGAAAATGACCCCAAGAAGCACATCAAGCCCCTGTCTGCTTATGCTTCATTCACATCATTCAAGGCTGGCTTTGCTGAAGAAATGAGGTGTATGTGCACATGGGCCTGGAAGGCATTCGTCAGTAAGTGCTGTTTCTTGTGCTATAGCCACCATGTATGGAACACGATTATTTATAGTGCTAAACTTGATCTTCCTGGCTGTGGGTTTCTCGCTCACCTTTTAAACTCACACACATGCAGCCTGTTTGACCACTAATACATTGTGATAGCTTCAAAGCAAGTCCCCAGAAATGGAAGTTGCTCTTTAATTATTCATAAATGTGACAAAACCCATCATCAGTCCCCAGGTCTGAGTCACCCAGGGACCCCAGCAGCAGCACAGGCATTTACTTCCAAACCACAGCCACTTGGACAAGAATAATGGCAGGTGCCTGGGTTTCCTCAGCAGCCAAGCCCGGTCTAAACCCACCTGTCGGGGGGTCTGCCCCTCTGTCTGTTGCATGCCAGGAAGACAAGGGTTTCCAGTTGGTGATATGAGGCCAGGGAAACCCCCCAACACATACACAATCACACATTCACAGGCTCACATCTGTAGTGTAAATCCATCTGTCTGTTCAGAAGTAGACTAAGAATGAAGGATCTTTAAGCTGCTATTCATACCACTGCTATGTAATCAAAAAGATAAACCTGTTTGCCCCACTGCTTTTAACCAATTACTATATTTTCACAGAGATGGTCAGATACCCTGTGCCTCTCCTCACTTTATCCTTCTTTATCCATTCCCTTTGTTTTGAGCACTTAGTTTTTGCTAACCCTTGTACTGGGCACTGGAGTGATGGAGATGAGCATCACCAGTCCCTTCCCTGAAAGAGAGAGAGACCACACCAGCCTCTTGTGCTAGACACTAAAAATAATAGCTGGAGGTGGTCCAGCTTACTGTGGGCTGGGCACTATGCCAAGCCTATCCATCACTCATGTGCCTCATCTAATCAAGGCCACACCCCAACCTACTAGATAGGCTCTGCTGTCATCTCCATTTCACAGGTGAAGAAACTAATGCCTGGAGATGTTTATGGACTTTGCCCAAGCATTGCTAGAGTAGCTGCTATGATCTGAATATTTGTGTCCTCATAAAATTCATATTTTGAAATTCTAATGCCTAACGTGATGGTATTAGAAGGTGGGGTCTTTGGCAGGTGCTTATGTCATGAGGACAGAGCCTGCATGAATGGGTTTAGTACCCTTATAAAAGAGGCTGAAGAGAGTTCCATAGCCCCTTCCACCATGTGAGGACACAGTGAAGAAGCTGCCAGTTATGAACCAGGAAGAGTGCCCTCACCAGAAGGTGACCATGCTTGTGCCTTGATCTCAGACTTCTCTATCTCCAGAACTATGAGCAATAAATTTCTGTTTTTAAGCCGCTTGGTAGTATTTTGTTATAGCAGCTCAGACTAAGACATTGGCCCATACTCTGGCCATCCCAACATCTTACTATATAGAAGTAACCACAGAATACTATAGGGGCACAGGGGAAGGCCCCAAATTGAGATGGATAAAGGTGTAGAAGAGTCTGGGTAGGAGGCTCTCCCCAAAAGGTGACACCTGAGGTCAGTGCTGAAAAATGAGCAGGAATTAGTCAAGGAAATGGGGGTGGAAAGAGCTTCACAGCAGAGGGAGTTGCGCGGCATGGGCAGAGGCATGGCAGTATAGAGCTGGGATGAATCTTCAAGAAGTTCCTTGTGACTGGAGGGAGGGTGGATATGGAGGGAGGGGAGTAGGGAGCAAGAGAGGGCAGAGCAGTCTCAAGAAGGGATCTGCTCAGCCATAGAAGGTGGTGGGGATGAGGGGACAGGAGAGAAATGTGGGGCCACTTCCAGTATTCTGATGTAATGTGACCCTACATCCCTGCCACACAGCACACACTCTGAGCAGGCAGTCAGGGAGGGCCAGAGACCCAAGCAGAGCCTCACGGGCTCAGGAAAGACAACCAGATGACGGGGTAGGTGGGGTGCAGAGCACAGTTTCAAGGGGAACATCCTGGGGTGGGAGAATATTTTTTGTTCCAATGTTAAAGGAGCTAAAGGTCTCAGAAAGAACAGTCCATGGAGACATGTGGACGAAGAGATGGAGACTGGTCTGCAGTATCAGGCTGCCCTGGGGCCTGCTGGGCATAAGGGCATGCATGACCAGGAGAGGGCGCTCAAGAGGAGGACCCCAGCTGCCCCTGAGAGAGGGGCCCGCATCTCATCCGGCTAGGGGGAGATCTGCAGCCTTCCTCCCCTGGTCAGTAAAAGACAGCAGAGCACCGGTCCTCAGAGACCAAACGCTGCATGTCGATGCTTTCCGTAAATGGAAGTTCTTTGCACAATGTCTGTAATGCGCTCTAAGTGAGCAGGAAAGAGCGAGCTGACAGTTTTGGGTCACGGGCACCATCCCTGGGGGTAGACGCAGGCAGTGTGACATGGGAAGACCGAGGAGAAGGTGGGGTCCTGAGGAGGGCTGGGGAATGGGGTGTTGCTCCACCAGGATGCAGACCAGACCATTCCCTTCGGGAGGTGAGGAGGATGACAGGAGAGAGAGACAGAGATGAGAGAGAAGGGAAGGCAGACTTCTCTTCTCTACTGAGAAGGCTTTGGGAAAGTGGGCCAGGATGCAGGTGTGCAGCTGAGGGTAGACCTGCCTGGGTTCTAGAGGGAATGAGAGAAAACTACAAACTGAGACCCAGGAAAGAAGAGAAGAGTGAGAACAGAGATCAGAGGCATAGCAGCAGCCAAGTCATCCTGAGCCATTCTGACGGAAATATAAAAGGTCCAAGAAATCGGGATGTGGAACCTACAGATTCCATCTTCCATGAATTGCTTAGTGGGTTATTTCCTCAAGGCCAGAGTCCACTGTACTTAGAATGAGCCCCCTCCTCCTTCTACTGGGGGAACCCCACATTCATGCCTTTTCTGTTGAACCCTCCAGTTCCACTGGGTGTACCTGGAGCCCAGAGATGGGCTCTGACAATACTGAACCTTGACAATGACACCTCCTCCAGGAGAGTGAAACTGTATTCTGCACCATATTGCCTTGGGTCCTGTGCTGGTCCAGGCTCAGAGAGAGAAGAAACCATGATGGGGCAACAATGTCAATGTGTACATGAAGCCGTGTTGATGCTGACTCAACTCCCCTGATGCCAAGCCCACCCTGAGTATAGATGCTGGTCTGATATAGCTCATCTCCCCCATGGATGGCAGGATTTATACCCTCATGGCCTCAACCATACCCTACCTGGGACCCCAACCTGGCACCCATCATACCATTGTGTGGGCTCCCCAGGTCCTAGTCCCAACTAAGCCACCTTCCCCCTCCCATCCCACCAGCCTCTGTGGAGGGTCCCACAGTCCTTACAGTGATGCACAGGTGTGGGTAGTCCAAATCTGTCCACCTCCCCTCTTTGGTTCTCACTTCTATCACAAGCTATGTCATCCTCCCTTCCAGGTTGTGTACTCATAGACAGGAGCTTGCGCCTTCTGGGTCCTCATCACTGATTGATAGAAATATTGATCTGGCAGTGCCAACAGAGGTCAGATTCACTTCCCATGTGACAATTTTTAGAGACCGCCTCCATCTCACACACTGGGAATTCTCTCCATAGGAGGTCAGTTCACGAGACATGGAGACCGAGGCTGTGCAGCTGCCTCACAAAGCTTGGTGGGGAGAGAAGGAGCTAACAGAGGAAGCCAGCAGAATAGGAGAATAGCAAGTTCTCCCTTCAGAGTGAGACATACTGAATTCTGCCTCTAACTTGTACTGTTATAAGACTCTGAAGAGTTTTCTTAGGGATGGCAACAACTCAATGAGAGCTACCTAAATAAGTTATCGTGATACAGGATGACCTACTATGTGTTTAGCTTGCTGTGAGCACTGTATAGACTTGACTCCCCCTTGATCCTTGTGTCATCCTTGGAAATTAGGGATTATTCCCATTTCACAGATGCAGGGAGTCAGGTTCAGAGAGAGGAGACCTGAGCAAGGTTGCATGGTGACTCAACACCAGAACCAGTATTTGGATATTGGACTGGACATCTCCAACACCCATATTCTTTCTCTACCTCACAGTGGCCCAAGTCTTTGCCTCTTGTGCCCATATTGTGAGGAAATGTCAAGTATAATTTCTGAATCTTGAGCTTAGAAATTCAGGCCAAGAAGTGCAGCAAATATAGTACACATGACATATCTGGTGGGAAGCTAAAAAATGTCAAGTTTTGAAACCATGAATTATTTTCCTTCTGTTTCCTCAAATCAGCTCAAGCCCATCTGTGTGTGGTTTTCCTAAGGCAATATGCTGAGGACAAGTTCCATCCAGGTCTGTCCCACCACCTTAAGCCTCCCATGACACTATCTGAAGAAGCAGAGAGAACACAAGGGTTGGAAAAATGGTGACTGCCTTGTGGTAGATTTCATAAGCCCTGGCAAGACCTTGAACCTCATTCTTAAATAACCAGCCTGATTGCATATATCTCTGCACCATTTAATAAGAAAACATGCCTTCATTCCTCAGTCAGAAAAATGGAGCTTGTTAAGAAATTCCCTAGGACAACACATTCTAAATTTCTTAAGAAGGTCGGCATGACTGATATTAGGAAGAGTAGGAAGAATGCATGTCAGTGCTTTATATACATTTTTCCATTAATCTTCATAGTAGTCATGCAGGATATGTGCTGTTATTGCTCCCATTTTACAGATGAGGCTCTGCCAGGTGGAAGGTACTTTTGTAAGCAGTGACTACTAAAAACCAAAGAACATTCATTTGGGCAAACACAGACACGTTAGTGGGAGAGCTAAAGCAGTTCAGCTCCAGAGCCTGTGACCATGGGAGCAGTGATAGATAGCAGCTCCCCATGAGATTAGGCTAAAACAAGTCTCCAGTTGAGAAAACATCCTTCCTTTGCTTATTTTCTTTTGTCCTATTCCACTTCCCTCAGTCTCCTTTTCCTAAAAATACTCCTTCAATTAGGAACTTGCACAAGAATCATCCCCATCTCAGGCTCCACTTCTAGGGAAATCCTATGGTATTGTCTAAGGAAGGAGCAGGACATTGCACAAGCAAAGTCATTGAGAGTGAACACTGAAGTCTTTGCCTCACAATTGTTCCCTGGATGTTACTAGTAGAATTTTCAAAATAAGACCTCAATGCTGTTTAAAGCCAAAGGGACCTTAAAGACATCTGGTCAACCCCTTTATTTCAGTGGTGGGATGGCCAACTCCCAGTGAAGGGAAGCAACTTATCCAGCTCACACAGAATTGGAATCCAGCTCTGTTCCCACAAATAATAGTACAGTCAGACCAAAGACAAGGCACAGTACCATTCCTACTATGGAACATATATCACCAGCTCCAATCTAGACAGGAGGACTTCTCTGTGGTGGAAGAAGGTGGGGTTGGTGCTCAGAAGTTTGATAAATTCTGATCTGGCTACTCTCCTGCTCCTAAACCATTGCTCACAGAATTAAAGCCATGCTGCTTGGCCCAACATTTAGGTACTTTCACATGGCAAAGCCCTCAAGCCTTTGCACTTGACATCCCATGCTCCCCCAGGTACCCTGAATTCCATGCACCCCTCATCTTTTCCTAAGCCCAAGAAGGCTGTGCTCTTCTTGGTCCATACTAGTATATATGTAGAATTACCAGATAAAATACAGATGCCCAGTTAAATGTGAATTTCAGAAAAACAACAAATACATTTTGGTACAAGTATGTCCCCAATATTGCATGAGGCATACTTATGCTAAAAAAGTTTATCTAATCTGGCATATTGTTTATTCCTTCTGCCTGAAACTCCTGCCCTACAGAGTCCTAGAAAAGTCCTCATCCTCCAAAACCAGCTCAAATTGAACCCTCTCTCCTCAGGAGCAGAGTGCCCTGGGCTCTGCTTTGCTGGAGTACCACTACCACAGTGTTGTAATGTTTTATCAGCACTGGCTTCAATGCTGGACTCCCCAGGAACCACTTGGGGGAGGGTGTGTGTGTCTGTGTCTCCATCCACACATTTATTCATGCACACATGCATGTGTTGATTCATTTAATAAATATGTACTTAGCATCTTCTCCATGTCCAACATATATGGGGTGTAGGGTCCACACACCCCATAAATAAAACAGACATGTTGCCTGCCATGATAGGGCTTACAATCCAATGGATGAAGAAGGTGTTGGACAAGTAAATAAACACATAGTTGATGTTAAATTATGATCAGTCTACAGAAGGAACAGACTAAGTACTTCAATAAAGAATAACAGAGATGGGTAGCAGATAGAATGGTCATGGAAGGCCTTTTAAGGAGGTAACATTTTTAACTAGGACCTGAGGGATGAAAAGTAGCCAACTGTATGAGGAGCAGAGGAAAGGGGGTTTCAATAAGAAAGGAGAAGGGCCTGAGGCCAGAAAAATCTTGTCATATTTGAACTTGTTAGAGGAACTGAGTAGAAAAGAGAGACAAGAAGCATGAGATAAGTATGGAGCCATAAGTAGGGACCAGATCATAAAAGACCTTACCAACTGTGTTAAGGAGGTTATTTGATGTTAAGTGGGAGGCTGTTAAAAGATCTTAAGCAGAAAAGTGACACAATCTGATTTATATGTTTGAAAAATCACACAACTGCTGTGAGCCTCTTTCATCTCTGAATCCTCAACATTCACACTGAATGTACTTAATACATATTTGTTGAATAAATGTCGGTTCCCTTGTTTGACCCTTGTTTTCCCCATCTGTAACAGGACCATTGGAACTTCCATCCTGACACTCTTTCATCTGGGTACGATGGTCTCACTATTTACACATCCCCGCTGTTAAGAATGTTATCAGAGAGATATTGCAAACCCATAGAGCTCTCATCCTCTTTAAAAAGAGCTTTGGTTTACAAAAAGAGCTGAGATGTAACTTAGCAAACTTTTACCAAGTAGCATCTTGGCTTTTAAATTAAATGTCAGCACTGGTTTTCCACTGGGAATCTGGCCCAGGCTTCTGGAAGGCAAGATCTGATCAGCTACACAGTCCAGACCCTCAGGATGGGGCACAAGAGAAACTGCTTTCAGGAAACATGGGGTGATGGCAGAGTACCCATTCCCAGCATACTGATACTGAGGCACAGGTGGTCCATCCCAGGAGAGAGAGAGAGACATAGTCAGAGAGAGAGAGAGAGAGAGAGAGACCAGCAGGGGGCAGGGGGAGATCTTTCCATTGTCATGAAGGAGAAAGAGACGGAGAGGAGAATGATGCACTCCACACTCCCTCCCCCACAGTCCATCCTCTTCTTCCAGTGAAGACCCAGCAATAAGGTCTTAGGGATCTTCTGTTGAGGAAGAAGATGGTACCTAACCCATAGGTACCAAGAAAGTTAAGTCCCAAGACAGGAGGAGGAAAACAAAGAAGGGGTTGGGGGAGTCTCCTTTCCTCCTTTTTCCTTCTTCTTGGCTGGGATTTTTCTGGACCTCAGTAAAGTCTGTTTCCCTTATCTCAGGACCCAAGGGTCTATGAAATCCCCCCAGTCTCTGACGTTTTACAGCCCATTGTTCCCCTTCTTTTCTTCAACCCACCTCACCTCCAAAGTACCTTACGCTGCAGTCAAAATAAATACTATTTGCTCAAAAAGCTCTCTCCACATTTTTTGTTTTCAGCTCCCAAATGTCAAAATTCTTAGCACCCCCTCTAGGCCCTAAGGCCCTCTGGCCCACCCTACCCTTCCTCTGCACCAGCAGGAAAGTTGGACCATGCCCTCCGCTGAGCACCCACTGCCCTGCATCTAGACCCTCCTCTCACCTTGGCTGTGGTCCACCTCATGCTACAGTCAATTACATCCCACCCTGGAGATCGGCATCTTTGAGAACCAGGAATACCAGTTCTCCCTTTCTGAATACCCTGCAGGCTCAAGCTCTGTTATTGAAGGAAAGAGAGAAAGGAGGCACAGAGCAAGACCCACTAACTAGCATCTCATTTCATTTTCACAATGACCCGGTATGATGATTCTATTAACCACATTTTTTCAGATGAGAAAAGTGAGGTTCATAGAGGTTAAGCAAAAACTCCAATCACCTAGGTATTAAGTGACCAAATCTGAATTTAAGTCCAAGCCCATCTAACTCCAATACTGACATCCCCTCACCCCCCAGCTCAAGGCTACCCCCAAACAAGGCTACTTAACTTTTTAAGAATATTTGCCTCCCTTTCCCATCTGCAACACACTCTTCTCCTGCACTTACTGCAAAGATCATTTGTACCCACATCTCACACCTCTCCCCCAGCCCTTCCCTGAAATCTGGCATTTAATGGGAGTGAGCTTGCTAAGCCTCCTGCAAACACTACGGGAAGGGAGGGACTGTTTGGATTCCAAGGGACCAGATTGGACCAGAGGCACCAGAGAGGACTACATCTGCCACGAGTGCAATGAGACATTTTAGTCTTCGCTCGCTTGACGATCTCATCTGGAACGTTCGCAGTCTCAGAGAAAGCAAACGTCATAGCCACTAGCAAGGATTTTTATTTTTTTATCCTTCTCTGCAGGTCAGAAACAGCTCAGGATAGCAAGAAGTCTCCTTCTGGTTGCCCAATGCCAAAAAGAAAGTCTCCTTTGTGAAGCTGAGAGATTTCATGAGCAGGTCCCTGCTGTCTTCCTACCGCGGTGCTCTTTCCTGAGTCTACCCTCACACGGGCTCTGACCACACACAGGGCTGAGGACACTCCCAACCCAGGACATCGGCGTGAATTCAAGATCCACACCCCTGGTGGTGCGGTTTCCTCTACCTAGAGTCCACTCCTGTCTGTTTCTTTACGGACATCTTCTCGCCCTGCAAAATCCATCTCACCCCTGACCCTCTCTTGAGCTCTCTCTGAATCCCTGTGACCCTGTTAGCAGAATGAATCACTTTTGAATGTGATAAGGACACAGCATCTTGCACAAGCCTCTAATCTTCATTCATTCCACAAATATGTGCACGTCACCTACTCTGTACCAGGCACTGTGTCAGGCCCTTGGGATACAGCAGTGGACCAAAGAAAATAAATACCTTCTGGTGCATGGGTTGCCCCATCATATGAGGCCAGGTTAAAACACTCAGAGTCTCCAGTGCATTGACTGTGCCTCCAGCAAAGAACACTTAATTCCCATCTTTGTTTCTCCAGCACAAAGGTGGTGCCCAGTGCTTGGCAGATACTCAATCATTGTCTTTATATTCAATTGTGAAGACATATGTCATGACTGAGTAGCACTCACCAGGAAGCCAGGATGCCTGGCTCTGCCACAAATAATATGTATGATCTCAGACCAAAACCAGTTTCCATTCTCAGATATAATTTCTTCACTAAAACTGAGAGCCTGGGAGGAGATGCTCTCAGGGGTTACCTAGGGCAATATGCTTCAAATATTCAAACTAAATAATCCACAGTGTACTTTTCACAGGAGAGAAAACAGTAAAAAGCTCTGAGGAGATCCTAACTGGATTTGGACTCAGAGTTACCAGGAAGTCCCAAAGTCTCAGCCAGTTGCTTCTGATCCTAAGCCCAGGGCCCACCGGCAACCTGATAGCCCATTGTTAGATCAATCCTATTGATCTTGCTCTGTAACAAAGCCACTTCCCGACAGACTACAGCTTGGAGGTGCTTGCTGGGGTTTCCTGCCATCCTGTGTGGCTGTGTCTTAGTCTTTACGCAGAGACTGATGGTGTGTGAGGCATGCCTTGGTCTCGAAGGTTTGACCCGCTTTGTGTTAGTGGTATGACAGTGACCTTTCTTCCTACCACAGAATAGTTCTACACAGGGTGTGGGGAAAATTTGAAACCTCACCAATCCATCCTCCAGGCGCATACCATTTCTCTCATGAAATAGGGGAGATGAGCATCTTGGTGGACATTGTGAACAGGATGAGAAAACCCCTTAGGGTCTTTTCTTCTCACCTAGAAATGTTGATGGATTATGACCTAAAGACGGTTAATGACCAGGGGAAGAGAACCATTTCATCAAACACCACCATGCCTTAGGTCTTTGTATGGAAAACCTTCCAAGGTGGAAAAGAGGAAGAATGCCTACATGGGGAGGAGTAGGTAGACCTCACAGCCTGAAACCCATCCCTGATGTCCACCCTCCTCTAAGAGACTTCTCACCAACTCCAGTCGCCAACTCTACACTGGCCTGAGGGGGCACTGTTTCCCTGTAAGCTTGCTGGCCCAAATGTGGACACAGAACCCTCTCCTTAATTCTTTGTGGCACAACTGAGATCAATAGAGTTGGAACCTCCAACAAATTGATTAAAGACCTAGGGATAACAAAAGGGAATCGATTCAGAGGACCATGTAAAAATTGAAAATCAGATCACCCGACGTAGAAGATTTGACTTGACCTCTGGACTTTTTATGGCATCTCCATTCTAGCACTGAGTTTGCCCCCATGAGGTGCCTTTGAAATCACAGCCCCCCCCCCCCAGAAGGCCACAGCCTGATGTTTGCCTTCTCAGAAGTCCTGACACAAGAGAATGAGTCTCAGAAAAAGGCAGGAGTTCCCCTCCCCGCGCTGTCAAAGGCTTACTTAGTAAGATCCGGTTTTCTCTGAGGAACAGACTCTCCCAGTGGGGGCCTGGCTCCTCTAGGAGGGACCTTAATCCTGCCTTATGGCTTCAACCAGTTGATCAGATGAAAATTTAGCCCAATAAAGCCAATACCCTCCTTCCTGACAAGTGATGGAGTCATATGGTTTCATAAGAGTTTTGCACATCCAGCTGCTTATTGGACATTTCCTCCAGCTCCTCAAACTTAATTCCTGGTCACCCTCCTTGTGGACCCCAAACCTGCACCTCCTCTAGCATTCCCCATTTCAAGGCAGCACCAAATACCTAGTAGCCAAACATACAAGCTCTTTGCATCCTTTTCCTCAGTCTTTCCTTGATCCCCTCTTCTGCCAAGCCCTGGCGGCATCCTTGCAATGTCACAGCCATCCTTACTCCCCACCTCCACAGCTTTGTCCTCTTTCAAACCATTATCACCTCTTACCTGAGATTCTGTAATATCCCCCCAGCTGGTCCCCTTTGGTGCAGGTCCCTCCATTTCCAAGCATCTGGCTCTTGCTACACAGTTCCCTGAAAATCTGCTCAGGTCTTATTGCTCCTCTACCTCAAAACCTCCAGAAGCTTCCTATTGCTATAAAATCAAGGATTTGATTCTCAAGGGTTTTACCAAGTGTTCCACAGGCTAAGTGTAGTGCAAAGAGAGGTTTTTCTGAAAAATACATCTGGGAAACTAGATTAATACACTTGAGAATTTTTTTTTTTAACTTCAGGACTTCTCAGTGCCTTTGATAGGATATTGATAAGTAAGTGTATTGAAGTTCTGTACTTGTAATATATTAGGCAACATTCCCCAAATTATTTTATCCAAAAATTGTTTTATCAGTATTCTATGGTTCTCATGCAACATGGAAACTGCATTTGAAAATTCTGGTGTATAATATGAAGCACAAAGTCTATATTCTGGCATTTAATATACTCTATAATTTAACTCCACTTTTGCTTCCTTCTTCAATTTTATCCATGAATAATGCTTAGTTTATTGAGTTTTTAATTATAAAACAAATGCATTATTTCTTATAGAGTTAAAGAAGAATGTTTATAAGGAATGAAACTTGCTTTCCCTTCAAATCAGTGCTTTCAGATAACATATTACATCATTTTTACCCTTCTGTTTCTCTCCTTTGCTATGCTGGCCAACACACATTGACTGGCTTCCTTCTTTATCCTCTTCTTCCCTTTTTTCTTCTCACACACACAAAAAACAGTAACATACCACATACATCATTCTGCAGCTCCTTTTTATTTCATTGACAGTGTTTTCCTGGACATCTTTACCGATTAATGCACGTTGATCTTTCTCATTCATCTAAGTAGCTTTGTGATGTACTACAGAGCAGATGCACCGAAATACCACAGTTTATTCAATCAGTCCCCGATTGATGGATTGATGGCATTCTCGTGGTTTCCAGTGTTTTTATTTTTCTTCGTTTAATCCATGCAATGCTACAATAAATATTTATAATGAAATCTTTCCATTTTATTTCTGAAAGATAGCGTTTCTAAAGTTGAGCAAGCCCATTTTTTACCAGAAGCCCTATTTCACCATAGTATTTCCTTTTAGTGGCTCTGGGTGAGACGAAAACCTTCTGAAGGGGTCAAGGATAGATGCAAGCCCCTGGCTGCTGCCCATTATGCTAAACACACATGATAAAATGACTTTCTGTGCCCTTCTGGAGTCAACCTTAGGATGCCTTTCTGGACACAATGGACAGATGGCAGGTAGGCCTCCATGTCCACCACAGGACACTTGTCCCCAACTGTCTCTCCTTCCCACCTTCACTCATGCTCCATAATGATCCCTCCTGAGCTGGGTGTCAGGCACGTCTTTGTTTAGAGAAAAGCCAAAAGACATCAACCACGTGACAGTAGTAGAAGGATGAAGATGGTGCACGGAAAGAGCTCATGACTCAGAGACTGCTGTGACCGCAAAGGCTCATGATAAGGACTCAGAAGGGAGCAGAGCTGATGTGGGAACAGGGGCTTCCCCGCTCTCTCATCCTCAGAGTGACTGCCACATTGCACAAGCTGACTCTGCCCAGAACTGGCTGCTGATCGATCCCATTCATGGAGGGAGAGAGTCAGCTCTGGGAGATATCACACCTCCTTCCACACGTCCTTACTGTCTCCCCCCTTTGAATCCCATCCTGCTGAGCAAGCTGCAAGTGACCCCACAAATCTGACTTTTATCTGACTCAGAATAACACAGAGGGTGCAAGCACAGACTCTGGAACCAAACTACCAGGCTCAAAGCCTGGTTCTGTTCTTTTAGCTGTGTGATCAGACAAGCTACTTACACATTTTGTTCTTTTGGCCTCACTTTCATCATCCATAAAATGGGAATAACAGTAACAACTCATAGGGATGTGATGATTTAATAAGTATAATTTATTTCCTTCAAATCAGTGCCCAGATATAGATATAGGTATATTATACATATAAAGTACTTAAAACAGTGGCCCATAGTAATCTCCCACGAAGCCTTACTGGCCACATACCCATCATCAGGCCAGGCCTCCCTGTGATGCCCCAGCCCACGACACAGTGGACTACTCTCTGTTCCCTACACATGGCATGAAGCAAGACCCCTGCGCCTTTGCCCATCCCCCTCCCTCCCCGCAGACTGACCTTCCCTCAAACCAACGCCTGCTTGCCCAAGTCCTTCTCTTCTTCAAAAGCTCAGTTCAAATGGTACCCCCATTATAAAGCCTTCCAGAATTCTCACCCATCCTCCAACATTCCCAAAGCTTTCTCTCTCCCACCTGGTTTTACAGCAGCCCTCCTCCTTTGTCTAGTCACTTTCTGTCTTATATTATGGGTTACCATAATATGGTATGCCCTTGACTTTCTCTCATTCAGATGAGAGTTCCTTGACAGCGTGGTTGAAATCCTTCTGTCCCCTTTGCTGTCTGCCACAATGACTGACAGATAGTGATACTAAATACATATTGGCCAAGTGAACAGTGTCATCTTAGGAACTCTTTGGAGTGACAATGTCCCTGTCCATCTTTGAACTCCATTGCATTGCTGCATGAAAATTGAGGCTTCCTCTCAATGGGCAGATGGATGGGCAGACTCGCTGCACCCTGGTGTCCACTGCAGTGCCTGGAGGAAGGCAGGATGGCCATAGCATTATGAGAAATTTGGGGCTCAGGCTGGGGAGTAGCATGAACACAGGGATTGATCATGCTGACTCAGAGGGCATCTGAAGCTATAGCCCTCCTATGGTCACATGCCCACACACCTTACCAGCTCCTCATCACCTGTCTCAGAGCTCAAGTTTTAATTTGAAGCACAGTGTCTGACCCAACTGAAATGGAATCCAGGTAAGGTCGAATCCTATTAAGTCACCAGACCATAAAGCAGAAAAGTATAAAGTTGACAAATTGCTTCTCCCAGTGGCAGCAGCTGTGAGGCACTCAGCAAGGCTGGGCTCTGACCCAGGAAAGGACCAACAGATAGCCCCTCCTTTTTCCCGGGGACTGGTCTCAATGCGCAACATCCTTTCCTGGTCAACAGGGCTTCAGTGTTTAACAAGTGTTTAACATAGTTCCTTGCATTTTATTTTCCAATTCAAATAGAACCTGGGGGTGCCAGCTTATGCCAGCCTGCAAGATAATAAGTCCACAGTAACCTGTTAAAAAAGGATTTCTGCTGGTTGTGCACCAAGTTAAAATTGCACAAGTCCCAGCATCCTGCCCTTTCCCTCCCAGATAGTCCTGTGAGGAGCTGAGGAGGTCAATCGTGTTCCTTAAAAGAGTTCCCTTGGTTCCACTGGAGTATGCACTATGCTTTTTTTTATGCCCTGTCAGCCAAGATGATTGCGTCCAGGAACAGGGAAGTTGAGAAGGGAGGCAAATACTGTGTACATTTTATCTACATTATCCTATAGAATTCTCCGTACAAACATGTAATGTCAGGATGATGGTCTCCACTGTAAAAATGAGTAGAGAGGTCCAGTAAGGATAGTTACTTATCCAAGGTCAAATAGCTAGTACAAGGCCAAGTTGGGATACAAGGTTTAGTCTTCCTGATTAAAGATAATTTTTAGTCTATCACACAACACACTTTTCCTTGCTGCCTCCAAAACCTCTACTCTTGTCCAGAAACACCACACTGAAACCTAAAAAGCAGCATCCTCCATCTGGAGTGTGTTTTACTTGTTCTCACAATAAAATTATCCATTCTATTCTAGAACCTTTCAATGGACTTTACAACTTTCCAGAAACATCCTGCTAAGAATTTGTAAACAAAGCTATGCTGTTGGTCTCTGGCTTCTTGTTTCTCCGGAGCACCTGCCCATTTGCCCCAAATGGTTCTTGCTCTTAGCCTCATTGCTCTGCTGGTGCCCACCCCTACCCACTTCAGCTCTGGAACGTGGCCCCCAGCTCTCATCTCAGACTCCTTGGTCTTATGAGCTAGCAGGAAAAGCTTCATCTTCTGAACTGCAAATATTATTGCTCAAATAAAATTTTGAGATGAGATTCATACACCATAGCCAAGAGACACTTCTTCCTTCTACATAAGCATACTAGTGAACCCATGTAACTCTCAGTTTCCTCACCTGTCAAAGGGAGAGTAATTTTGCTTCCCTCCTTAGGATGCTTTGTAGATAAAATGTTGGTCCTGTCCTGTGCATATAAAGTGCTTAGAGTAGAAACTAGCACAGAATGACATCTCAATAGGTGTTAGCCCCATCCTCCTCCTCATCAGCCACTCTGCCTGGTCCTAAGTCATTAGTGTTGACAGTGGAAAATAAAGGGGTTGGTGGAGGGGGAGGGGGCTTATACAGAACAGAGTGGGCCTGGACTCTCCACATATTTCTGAGAAGCTGCGGTTTCCTTCTCACCTGGACCAAAGAAAGGACCCAACATCAACTCCCTGCTGCTCTCCCAAATTCCCTACCTTCTGATTTTAACCCATTCACATTGAAGGAGACTAATGTGCCCAACTCTCTTCCTGTGTGGTTCAAATCTTTCCAGGGAATCCATACTCCTCATGCAAAGACTCTCAAGATGACTCATCCCTCTGGCCCTCCAGACACTGGAATCCATTGGGCAAACCTTTTTTCTCAAAGAAAATAGGGACAGAATTAGGGCCACTGCTCTAATGACTGGGTGTCCCTCCCTTCCTGCTTCCTCAACCATTTATTACCATTTATTACCATTGGCAACTGCATCCATCCTTCCATCCAAACTCATGAACTGGTTATTTGAATAGATTGGAATTTCCTGGGTAGAGTTAAACAAATTCTGACTTCTTTCAGGATGATATCTTAAATTTTAAAGCATAAACTTCATAATAAAGAATAACATTACCAGTCTGATATTTTGCATGAAAGCTAATTTTTCTATCTTTGCTGCTGCATTCTTTGCATTCCTTTAGCCATAAGAATCTACCAAAGTGCTGTTATATACCAGGGACTTTGTTAGGAATCAGGGATGCAGACATTTGTACAAATAAGTCCAACGCAGATCCCAGAATTATAATGGAAGTATTTGCATGGTGCAGTGGAAGCACAGAGGAGGGTGAGCTTGGTTCTTCCTGAAAGAATAACCTGATGTCATCCTACTCTTAGAAAATGCCTTCTTCCTCAAGTTGTGGCTCAGAATCTACCTCTTTAGGGAAGCCTTTCCAATGAACAATTTGAAGTTTCAGAAAAGTACAGCGAATTCCAAAGACTGAAAACAGGGTCACTGGGTTCCATTTAAACTCCCCCTGGACAGGCTGGGGAGCACAGTTTGGTCTGGGAAGTAACTAGATTTGGAATCTGGTGAGCCAGGCAAATATAGGTGTTTCCCAGAAGTTCTCTTGAGCATGAGGAAGAGGATAAATCTAGGAAACTCTTCAACAGCCTAAGGAATGTAAATGAGAAACTGCTCAACACTTTAGGGTTTCCATCCCTATCAATGGTCTTGGGAATTTCCAAGAAGACCACATTTTGATGCACCTCCACTTCCACTGTGGGTGTCTTCATTTTGTATGTAGGGGGTGGGCAATGGGGTTCTTTCCTGGGGCAAGCTCAGGAAAGGCTTGTCATTTATAATCTATGAAGTTAATTATCACATTCAACTA
This sequence comes from Tapirus indicus, assembly GCA_031878705.1. Taxonomy (NCBI): domain Eukaryota; kingdom Metazoa; phylum Chordata; class Mammalia; order Perissodactyla; family Tapiridae; genus Tapirus; species Tapirus indicus. The sequence goes on along the minus strand of CM062927.1, from coordinate 20,195,919 downwards.
ATGACTGGATATGAGAATAATTAGCAACCATTTCACTCAAGGGGCTGCTTTTCTTCAGAGAGCAACAAGGGGGTTCTTAATTTTCCTAAATGTTTCACTATTAGTGCTTCATTTAATGCCAGAGCTTCAAGAAAATTCCTATTCCCCTTCACACCTGCACCATTCCCATGATTACACGGTCACAAGGATTCAGAGACAGAGATGGGAGAAGGCACTGATCTTTGCTTAGTCAAGTTTTCAACATTCCTAATTGGACTTAAGAGGATGCGATTATTTTCATTCAGTGTTCTCTCCACTGAATGTAAAAGGGGAGAGTCAGGACTCATGTTGGAGTTCCAGCTTCTGACATGATGGCTCTAAAGATATTACTTCTTGTGGGCAAGTCCAGTTCTATTATGCAAGCTCTGTTTATGAATTCATGATGACTCCTTCCACCAGTGAGATGGTGGCTCCAAGATTTCATATCCAACCAAAACCTGCATCCTGAGATCCAGTTATCACTGAACATCTCAAAGCACTGAGGCCCAAGCTCATCATTTCACCCCTCCCTCTATCTTCCTTCCTGTGCTCTCCCATATTGGTGAAGGAGGTCACCCAGTTATTCACTTCAGAAATCTGTGTGCCATCTTGCAGTTCTCCTTCCTCTCATCTGTCTCCAAGTCTTATTGAGTCTGTCTTCTTTAAATCAATAATACCTACCACTTTTTCTCCACCCCCACTGCTACAACATTGTCCAGCTCCTCATCACCTCATGCATGAATTCCTTGAATATCTCCTAAGTGTTCCCCAACCACAAACTTGAACCCCCCACAAACTTTCACAACTGCCATAGGAGTCTTTCTCCAATGTAAATCTCATTGTCACTAAATTCTTTGCATTATTGCTTATTTCCCATCAGGATAAATTCCAAGCTTCTTATACTCCCTGAAGAGCCCTCCATAATCTGTATCTCATCCTACTCTCTGCCCCTTCCCTAAATGCACTCTATTCTCTGATCTGTGGAAACACTTACATCCCTTCATCATCAACTTCCTCTTACTGTTTTGATTTAGTCTTTCTGTGGCAAGTGGTATAAAGTGTGATTGGGTTCTCTCTCTCAATCTGAGAATCACTGTCTTTTAACAAGTGAAATTAACTCATCCGTAGTATTGTAATTACTAATACACTTAGACAGTATATTAGTAATTACAATACAATGGATGAGTTCATTCAGTCTCTGTTTGCTGCTTTTTCTGGTCATTTCCTTATCCTTTGTCCCTTCTCTGACTTCTGTTGGATTGACTGAGATTCCTCTGCTCTACTTCCCCTGACCTAAATATTTAGTGGTTTGGAGGTTTGTACTCTAGGTCTAATTTTCTAATTGTTACTTTATGCTTTTGATAAACATACTTGAATATGGCTTATTCTGAACAATTTTGGAGATAATCAGTATCTATATTCTCCACAAAATGAGACAAGAATCTCAGCATGCTTTAAATTCCATCTGCCTCCTTTATACAGCTCCGGCACATTGCATTTGGAAACAGCTGAAATATTTTAGTTAGAAAATTAATTTTTAAACATCAAAATAAGACTTTTTTCTGGTTTATTAGCCCATGATTACTTCTTTTATCCTAATTCTTCCTCTTGGATTTATTTTTTCCCTTGCTTATAATTCTTTTTAAAGGATCTACACATGGCAAATCTTCCAAATCTTTGCATATCAGAAAATCTACTGATTTTACCCTTAAACTTGAATTAAACTTTATTGGATATAGCAATTCATTCTAAGTTAATTGTCTTCCTTGACATCTGAAAATAATTCTACATTATCTGCTGAATCCATTGCTGCTTCTGAGAAGCCTGGTGTCACCCTAATTCATATCCCTTTATAGGTAATCAGTCCACCCAGCTCACTGTACCTCATTCCAGAAGCTTTTGGAATTTCCTTTAATGACCTAAAATTTCACCATATAGTGTCATGCATGGATTTAACCTTTCATTTATTTATTCTGCTTGACATCTAAGAATATCTTTTGATCTAAGAACTCATTGGATTCTTCAATCCTATGAAATAGCCTTCTAGCATGTGTTTGAATTATTGCTGGCTTCATTCTACTAGTCATGTGCGGGTGTTTTTTATTTCAACAACCTAGTTTTTAATATCTTGGATCTCTAGTTATTCTGTCTAGGATTATTAAGAGCTACAAAATTGAGCTCTAAAAGGTGTTCTCATTAAGTGGACAAATCATGCTAAACAGAGCTGTTATCTGGATTGAGTAGGTCTGAAATAAATGTGCCCAATTTAATAAATCTAGTTTTCACTAAGAAGCTGGTGAAAGGCCTGGGCAATTCAGGATTTTGAAAACTCAGATGGAGCAAGAAAAGGCCAGGAAGCTATAGCTCCGGATGAATATGTGACCATGTTATTCCATGGTGATCTTTCAAAGACTCCTCCCCAATCACTCTCTTGAAATCAAGGCTCCCCTGGTTGTATGTGTACAAACTTCTGAGACAAGTGAATGACTTCAACACACCCTAACATGACAAAAAAGACTACATCCCCATAGCACCTTTAATGTGTCCACACTGCATACACTTAATAGTGGAACTGGCACTTCCCAGTGAAATGTGATGCATACGAACCAGGGAGAGCACAATACGTCTTCATTTTTGGTATTCTGTGACCTTGGGTATTTACATTCTCAACTAAACTGTTGTATTGCCCTAGGGTTTGCATTTTATACCTACTTTCATACTGAAGAAATGTAGCTGGTAAATGACTTTGAGCTCCTTGAAAAAGCAATGAGATCCAAATAACAAAAGCAATGTGTTAGGAGATATTATTAACTCCCTAGCCATCCTTCAGAGTGTCAAAATCACCCTCCCAAGGAGCAGGGAGTCTAATATTGGTGCAAATTCCCTGGGTCTTGACATTCAGTGTCAGAGTTTTAATTGACTCCGGACTCACACATCATGTGCCCCATGAACAACAATAGTCATCCACAAGATCACATCACCACCCTCCCCTCAAACTGTCTGAAATCCCGGAGATTCCAAGGGAAAGGTGGAGAGATTTTTGTCAGATCATTAGCACCCTATGTTCAGAGGCCCTCTGCAAGGCAGAAGTGGCAACATTTGCCTGAGTCTGTGATCAAGGCCCTCAGCCATGGAGGACATACGTTCTGGAACGTTTATTCTTAAAAAACAATTCCATGTGTTATAGTTCTGGCCTTTATAACCCCTTCTGTCAGAAAGGGTTATAAACTATGTTAGACTATTTCTGTTAGAAAGCATTAAACTATGTTAGAAAACTATGGCTATTTGGGCTTTGTTTTTACTTTTCCCATTTTTTCAGGGGAGAAGTAATTAAATGAATGAAACCTGACCTCACATCGTTAAAGCCTGTCATTCTTCATTATAACCTGTATTACTGTCATATCATCACCAGCTCTTCATTTACTCAATGAAATTTCATTGACCACCTACTTTGTGCCAGACCCTCTGCTAGGCAGAGAGACACATGAATGCAAGAAACAGAAATAGTTCCTGACCATCTAATGAGATAAATAATAGCTAAGAATATATTATTACTTAGTTGAGGGCTAAAGAAGAATGGAAAATGTTACTGTGAAGGAGATGAATTCAGAAGTGGAAGGAGTGGGTGGGCGATAGCTAACCCTGCATTAGATATCAAGGTTAGGGAAAACCTACCTCTTAGGAGGTCATCATGACCTTTTGTCACACTCACACACCTCAAATCTTATGGTCAAAACTTGATTGCCTTCGGAATAGACACGTACATTATATATCACATTTTCTAGGGCCAAGTTTGCCAGATTTACCAAATTAAAATACAGGATTCCCAGTTAAACTTGAATTTCAGATAAACAATGATTTTTTTGTGTATAAGTACATCTCAAATATTACATGGGACATACTTATACTAAAACAGTTCTTTGTTTTTCTGAAATTCAAAAGTAACTAGGTGTCCTGTATTTTATCCATCAAACTTACTAAAGAATCCTTCAATAATTTTAAAGTCAATTAGAAAAAAATGTAGATTTTATTGAAATAGAGGTTGGAGACCTAAACTTAATTGGGTGTTAATCATATATAGATCATATATATATATATATATATATATATATATATATAATTATTGAGAAGAGTTAATTTTCAAAGAAGAAAGCAGTGTCTGCCCAACCTCTTCATCTATCATGGTTAATGCAGCCCACAAAGACCAAAGAGCACCAAGTCTGGTATACAACAAACACTCAATATGGACTATATTTGTTTAATTATTTTCATTATTGCTGGTGGTGTGCTCATTAATCCATTATGCTGATACCTAATGGACCCTATTACTTTCCAAGCACTATACTAGGGTTTTTCACATACATGATCTCTCTCAATCCTTTCAGCAACCTTATGAGAAAAATATTATCCTGAGATTACAGATGAGGAAACTGAGGCTGAATGGTACAGTATCTTGCCCAAGGTGAGAGAATCCAGGTTTCAACCTAATTCAACCTGGTTCCAAGCCCTACAGCTTCTCCATCACAGTAAGTGCAAACATAGAGCATTTGGGTTTTAATTTAAAACCTCACCAAGAAGGAAGGAAAATAAATTCAAGATAGCTAATTCTAATTAAGCAGCACTAAATATATCTAGTGTATTTTGCAGTAAGATTCTCTTTGCTGTATGTTGTTACTTGTGACAGGTCACCCACCTATCTTCTCTGCAGATGTAAATAACTCCAAGAATTTGGAAGGAGGTGTGGAAAGCTGCAGAAAGAACAAAGGAACTTTGGTATAAAAATGCCACATTTGCTGGAATAAACAGGAACCAAACACGATCAATAATGAATTGCAGGCCTTAGACTCTGCTTGACGAACCCAAGACAAAGGAGGGCAGACAGAGGGAATGAAAGAGAGTTGTTGTCCAATGTCATTGCCCTTGGGTGTAGTGAGTGGGCACCACCCCAGGGTGGAAACAGATTCAAGTCCTGAGACATGCCTTAAGCCCCCTGGCCTCCAGTTTAATATTGGTCCGTCATTTAAATATTAAGGGAACTTAATGGGGAACAGACAGTCTGTGAAGCCCCAGGTTGTCCATCCAGTATCTGAAAGTCCCCATACAGGGAGAAGGTATTACACTGAGTGGGGGACAGAGTTGCAACAGCCTGCAAAGCTGTGCTTCTAGGTAAGAGTGGATAATAAAAATAACAACAAAACCTAGATCCCCAGTGTATAATTTTCAAAGCTCCCTGTAGTGTAAGTATGATATTCATAATTATGTTCATTTTGCAGCTGAGATCCAGAAGACCTGAGAGGTTGGTTATGCTATTCTCCCGAAGTTTCATAGCACATAGCGGGGGAGTTGAAACGGAAGGCAGGTCCAGAGTATGCACTGGAGGTGCTGGATTTCATGCTATTAAAGGACATTCTCATACATCTGACTGTCCATATTTCCCCTTCTCTCTTTTATTACTATAAATGAATCTACCTAAGGCCAATTTCTTCACTGTTGCACCAAAAGCCATACTCCTTTGCCTACCCAAAGACATCATTCCAAATTTTAACTCCTCCAGCATCATCAATCATGCCTTTGCTACTTGATCATCCTTATCAGCATATAAACACATGCTGCATTATGTACAATTATTCATACACAAACACACACATAGATACATACATATATACAAAGGGAGAGAGACCTTCTTTCACCGCCATCTCACTCCAATTCTGCCTCATTTTTCTATTCCTTTAACATAAAAAAAAAGATGGATTACTAAATGGACGTAGGATTGGAGAGATGAGTAGATGTGAGAGGACAAATCTATCAAAAAGTTAATTATAGAATCTAGGTAGGGACTATATGAGTATACTCTGTACACTTCTTTCAACATTTCTACATATTTGAAAATTTTCAAAGTAAAATATTGAGGGGAAAGCCATCTCTATTTCTTCTCAACTCCTTTACCCCTATTCTCTTCTGAAACTACTCCAGTCAGGCTTTCATTACCACTATCCACCAGTCCTTCTCAAAGTCACCAATGACCTTCACATTGCTAAATGAAGTGATCACTCCCCAATCCTCTTATCTGATCTATTGGCAACATCTGATTCCCTCCTTCTTCCAACAATTCCTCCCCTCCATGCTTGGCTTCTAGGCTATCACTCTCTCTTGGTTTTCCTCCTAGGCTATTGGTTTCTCATTCTCAGTCTCTTTACCTGTTTTTTTCTTACCTCCCCAAAGCCTAAATAGTAATGAGCCACAGGTCTTATTCATGAGACTTCCGTTCTGCTCACAGTCCCAGGCTGAGCTCCTCCAGTCTCATGGCTTTTAACGGTAGCTTTGCAGATGACTTCTAAATATATAACTTTAGCCCAGCCCTCACCCTGAACTCTGGACTCCTATACTCAACTACCTATTCTGTATCTCCACTCAAGGTCTAGTAGACATTCCAATCTTAAAATATCCAAAGTCAAACTCCTGGTTTTATACCAGCACCCCCAATCTCACCCAATCAGCTTATCTCCACAGAGGACACCCTGTGAACAAGCCCAAGCTAGCCATCTGGAGGACAAGAGACCAAGCAGAAGAAAACCAAGAACTCTATAGCTAAGACTTAGCTACATGGGTCCCAAATCCTGACCCAGTTAAATTTGACTTAACAAAATATTGCTAATGATGGGGACAGCCCAGTGGCATAGTGATTAAGTTCATGTACTCTGCTTTGGCAGCCTGGAGGTTCAGATCCCAGGCATGGACTTGTACACTGCCTATCAAGCCATGCTATGGCAGCATCCCACATATAAAATAGAGGAAGATGGGCACGATGTTAGCTCAGGGCCAATCTTCCTCAGCAAAAAGAGGAGGATTGGCAATGGATGTTAGCTCAGGGCTAATCTCCCTCACTGAAAAAAAAAAAATATATATATATATATATATATATATATAATATATACTGCTAATGAATCAGCAGCCTGATCAGATTGATAGAGTAAAATAAAAGATTCTGAAGGGCCTAGTAAAACCCTAAAGATAACTACTTCTAATTCTCTTTCCTCTTCTCATTTGCTTGCCTCCCTTCTATAGCATTCTGATCACATGTAGGGAGCCAGGTCCCTGAGACCCCTGCCCCAACAACTCTCACCTAGCCTCATTTACATTATTCTCATCTCTGGCCCCACACCTCACTTTATTACATCTGCTTAGCTCTTAGTGTATTGTGAGTTTATCAGCCATCTGCCCTGCTAGACTAATATTCCTCAAAGTCAAGCACCAAGTCTTATTTACATCTGTATGCCTTATACCCAGCACAGGATTTGGCAAAATGCTGGTGCTCCAAATAGATTTGTCAATTGAATGAAGTAAACAGCTTCATGGCTCATTATCAAGAATAGATCTCCCCCAAGATGCTTGAGAAGTGATAAAAACTATGCAAGTGTTTGCTACCATCATCATCACTCACTTCATTTCAGTAGCTGTGTTTCCTGGATTTCATTTGTTTCCCCATCTTTATGGTCTAGTAAGCAGTAGGAGGCTGGGCAGAAATCCAGGCCTCCTGGCTCTAAGTCAGTTAATCTTTCTTCACAGCATTATTACCACTAGGCTGATGGAGACCCAGAGAGGTCAACACAGCAAGAGTGGCAGAGAGAAGTCTGGAATAGCACATCAGAGCCATTGCTTGGATGAATGAGAGAGAAGAAAGTCACCATTCAGAAAACAACAACTTTGTCCTATCACTGTGCTCATCATTCTATGTTTCACCTTTTTTTTAATAGACTTTAGATTTTAGAGTAATTTTAGGGTCACAGCAAAATTAAGAGGAAGGGTTTTCCCATATAGGAAATTTCCCATATAGTCCCTGGCCCCATACATGCATAGCTTCCTCCATTATCAACACCCCCCCCCCGAGAGTGGTCCATTTGTTATAATTGATGAACCCACATTGACACATCATAATCACCTAAAGTCCATAGTTTACATTAGGGTTCACTCTCGGTGTTGTACATTGAACAAATGCATAATGACATATATCTATCATTATAAACTCATACAGAGTAGAGTCACTGCCCTAAAAATCCTCTCTGCACTGCCTACTCATCTCCCCCCAACCCCCAGCAACCACTGATCTTTTTACTGTTCCCATAGTTTTGCCTTTTCCAGAATCTCATATGATTGGAATCATATAGTCTTTAGCCTTTTCAGATTGGCTTCTTTCACTTGAAAACATGCATTTAAGTTTCCTCCATGCCTTTCCATGGCTCCATAGCTCATTTCATTTTAGCACCAAATAATACTCCATTGTCTGGATGTTCCACAGTTTATTTATCCATTTACCTACTGAAGGACGTCTTGGTTGCTTCCAAGTTTTGGCAATTATGAACAAAGTTGTTATAAACATCCATGTGCAGGTTGTTATAGGATACAAGTTTTCAGCTCCTCTGGGTAAATATCAAGGAGTGCAGATGCTGAATTGTATGGTAAGAGTATATTTAGTTTCATGAGAAACTGCCATACTGTCTTCCAAAGTGGCTGTATGCTTTGCATGTTTCACCTCTTTTTAATTCTCACAGTAACTCTGAGAGGTAGGTAATAATTTTACAGGTGAAGAAACAGCTGCAGTGAATTTTCTAGGCAAGGTAGTGAATAAGTGACTAACCACTCACCACCCTTCAAGCCAACTTGCTATCCTAGATGTTCTACAGATGTTTCTACACAGCTTCAAAAAGTTTCTCACAGCCTTAGCTCTAGGTAAAATGGAAAATCTATGACATCTATTGACATGGCCAACTGGATTGGAGGCTGGGCAAAGAGGAGAATGCTCTTATGAGAAACGAACAAATAAAACTCTATGGTTCTTGAGGACCAAACTCTTCAAGACAGAAGAGGGACAGAAGTATGTTTAATGAGCATGAATCTGTCATCATCCAAAGCATCCGAGTCCCAGGAAGGTTAACGATGCTTTGTGTGACTCTGCTCTCAGGCCATGCATTTCACAGGCAAACACTGAGAGCTTGGATGATGTTGGAAGAAGACACCTCACAAATGCTGCATAGGACATCCAAATGTTACATGGAACATACTTATACTAAAAAATTGTCATTTATCTGAAATTCACATTTAACCAGGTGGGTGTCCTGTATTTTTATTCCCTAAATCTAGCAACCCTGTGTGAGTTTCTTCTTGACAGTGAGGAAACTTTGCCAGAAGACAGGACCTCATGTGTCATTGGCCAGAACCGTGACCCATGTCCCTGCCTGCATCAGCCTTTAGCAAGAAGGCAGAACCTCCACGAATGACTTAAATCACTGTGGATAATCCCCATGAGCCTCCTGAAGCACGCAGCTGTGAGTAGAAAGTAGGCCTCGTGAGCCACAGGGAAGGGCAATGGGGGTTGGAAAGGTAACCAGCAGTTCAGCCTCATCACTATCATTAGGATGTGGTTTCATGACTGACACCCCCCTTTCCAGTCCCAGCCAAGCACACACATTCTTAGGACTTAGCCCGACACAGCAATGGAGGGAAAGGGAGGCAACTTCTAGCCTGCTCTTTACTTATTTTTGTCATGTTCTTTGGTAGCTACCACTTCATGTCCCCTCACTTCCTTCAGGACAATGACTCAGAGGCCGCGCTGTAGAAAGAAAACTGCCCTACATGAGCAAGAAGACATGCTGCTCTGCTGAGTGACAGATCCAGGTCTGGATCACGTGTGCCCTTGGGCAAGCAATCTCTCCTTCCAAGCCCTCACTCTACTCCCCTGTAAAAGGGGAGGATTTACCGTAAAGGATGAAAAGTGCTTTCTCACTCTACCTTTTAGCATAATGGCCCCATGGCTTCTCCCACCCTACACCAGCTTTGGTATCTCTTAACCATCACTCACTTTTTCATTCATTTTTTTCATCAGGATTCTAAGGAGTATCAAATATATCCTGGGCACCATTAGTCAGGTGCTGCCGATACAAGATAAATAAAATGTGCCCCCCACTGCTCCCCCTGAGCTCACAGTCCAAGAGAAGAGATAGACATGCAAATAGCTAAAGTGCCATTCATTGTAAGGAGTGCCCTTGTAGAGTTATAGAAAAAGTACTAAAGGATGTCTGAGGAAAAAGGGAGCAAGAACCTCTAGGTGAGGGAATCTGGGAAGAGTTTAAAGATTAAGTGACTCTGAACTGGGTCTTGAAAGATGAGTAGGGTTTCACCATTCAGGTGAAAAGCCTGGTGTGTTCAGGGAGCACTGAGAGGCTCCATTTAGTTGACAGAAGTTTCCAGGATGGAGAATGATGATGGAAAGAAGCAGAGTGACTGCTTCCATGACAATGAGTATAAAAGAGCAAGATGAATCCATCAAGCCTTGTGAGCACCTAGAAGACAATTATTTCTGATACATCAATTCTTAAAATGCCTTTCTTGGCAACGTTAATTCACTTAGGAGATATTGAAGCCTCTTTAAAAATAGGGTTGCCAGCAATGCATTTCATAGCAATGTGATGCAGGATCCTAGAGCAGTGCTTAAATGCAATAAGATTGTGTTACCTTACTAGGTATTTGCCTCATTTGTAACATGGATCCCAGCAGCATGGACATGCTCCACAAGCAGCATTCGGCCTGCCTTTCCATTCTCGTGGTGCTTTGTAACATCCTCAACCCAAATGAGGCACCTAGAAGGATGAGTCGTGGTTTTCAGGTTGAAAATCAGTGCCTATTCCTTTCAGCGGGAGGCTGACATCTCATTTTTTTAAGGGTGACATGCCATTACAAAGATGTCTTGAAAGGTTAAAATTCAAGCATACTCTTGAACATTCTAAGTGGCACACAAGCTAGAAAGGACCTCTCATTAGGGGTAATGGCTCTTCTACCTTGAAATGCAGGAGAAGGACGTACGCTATGAGAAAATATAACACATGTTGAGTAAATAAACACACACTCAAGGAAATCAGAACAGATGGGGGTTTCGTTCAGTTTCAAAATGGCGCAGCCTAGCACAGCTATGATGAAAGGAGTCAAGCCAAAATGTGGAGCCATACATAGATGGAGTTGGGTGTTGTCAGGAGCCTTCATTAAAAAATGGCCATGGCACCACACAAGAACAGCATTGGGAGATTTCCAGCAAGTGCTATTTAGTTACCATTATCATTATTGTGAGCAGTTTCTGGGAATGACATTCACCTACCTTGAGTGAGCTAAGAGCTTTCTCCCAAGAGCCTCCCCAAGTAAAAGGGCTTTATAATCTCTACTTTGAGATAGAGAGACTGAGAAAGTTGGTAAACATCATACCCAAAGTTACACAGCCAGAGAGTGATAGCGCCTCAGTAAATCTAGATTCCCCCGAAACCAAATGGAGCATCTTTCTGCTGAGGCCCAGAGAAAGTAAGTGATTTGCTCAAGTTCACTAGACCCTGGAGGGGGTTGGAACTTGAACCAAGAACACTGTTTCTTTGGCTAAGTTCAGATCGTGCCCTTTCGGTATGCTGAGATTTGCTTCCTCTCTCAAACCTCTTGACCAACTTTAAACTTTCAGTCGACTTTCCTTCAACAACTGTAGTCTCAGGTATTTCTGCTCTCTGTTTGAAAGGGAATAACTTGATAACCTTTAAAACCCTTCTTTAGAGAAAAATAATACCCATTTATATTCCTGCTGCAATCCTCAGGGCTCTCCTTGCCTCTGAGCTGGCTTTCTTGGCCTCACCTGCACCTTAGGCTTTGTTAACAAACTCTCTTTGAGGTTAGGGTGAGAAATGGTAATTCAGCTACTCACAGGGGCTGCAGAAGGCAAGCATGAAAGGTTTCCAGAAAGCCAGCAGGCATGGGCCACGTTTTCAACGGACAAGGGCAAAAGAATCAAGAGTTATTTTTCCCATGTGGCACATATATGAGCAGGCATGAGAGAGGGAGAGGGAGATGGAGAGGGAGGGGAGAGGAAGAGAGAGAGGGAAGGGGAAAGAGAAGGGGAATGAGGGGGGAGGGGAGAGAGAGGGAAGAGGGGGCAGTGGGGGAGAGGGGGGAGACAGAAAGGGAGAGAGAGGGATATTATGCCAGGAGCAGAGAAACATCAGCTTAGGCTCTTTCAAAATAAATTTAACTTTGGGGCAGAATCTTGGTTTCCACATAGGCTTACAGAATCTTCATTTTTCTCATTTCAAATCTTCCTGTTGCATCCAGCATTTCTACAAATATTTCTTTGTGGAAAAGTAGCACTGTAAGAACAAAGAGGCACCATAAAATAGAAATTGGGACACAACACATTCTCTTCCAAAGAGTAATTCATCAATGGTATGGTTCTGATCCAGCCCTTGGGAAGGGCTCCCAAGGTAAAGGTGGGGTTAGAGTTCTCCCTTCCCACCTGCATGCCACAAGCTGAGAAAATATAAAAATCCAGCATAGTCTTCAGCACTCTGCAGGTATAAGGAAGACCAGGCCCAAACTACCAGGCATCCCTGTGGGTGAGTGGGATGTCAGAATCCAGCGGACCCATGCTCTGATTCCATTTTTTCATTTTCCCTTTGGGGTAGCCAGATTTGATTCCCATTGACATTACAACAGATTCTGTGGTGTGGTGTCCTGCTTCCCACTCAAGACCTCAGTCCAGGCATTATCTCTTCCTCTGTTCCCTTTAGCACAATTAAAAAAGAAGACTTTACTGAACCCTGAGACAGGAAAAATTGAAAATAAACTCAGTGAACATAAAGGCCATAAAGATGGGTGTGGGTTTTTTTGGGGCAATCTACTTGTAAACCTACGTGTTTCTCCCCTGTAAAACTCCTTTAAGCTATGAGACTCACATTTAGAACACAAAAGAAGACCTCAAACCAACTTCCAACTTAAAACCCAGGTGCATGGTATATACATACCATGGAATATTACTCAGCCTTAAAAAGAAAGGAAATTCTCACACATGTTACAACATGAATGAACCTTGAGGGCATTATGCTAGTAAAATAAGCCATTCATAAAAAGACAAATGCTATATGATTCCACTTATAGGAAGTATCTAGAATAGTCAAATTCATAGACACAGAAAGTAGAATGGTGGTTTCCAGCAGCTAAAGAAGAGGGGGAAATGGGAAGTTGTTGTTTAATGGGTAGAGAGTTTCAGTTTTGCAAGATGAAAAGACTTTTGGACATGGATGATGGTGATGGTTACACAACAATACGAATGTACGTAATACCACTGAACTTTACACTTAAAAATGGTTAAGAGGGCTGGCCCAGTGGTGTAGTGGTTAAGTTCACACACTCCACTTTGGTAGCCTGGGGTTCAGGTCCTGAGCGCAGACCTGTACACCACTCATCAAGACATGCTGTGGCGGCGTCCCATATACAAAATAGAGGAAGATTGATGCAGATGTTAGCATGGGGACAATCTTCCTCACACACACAAAAAAGCTTAAGATAACAAATTTTATATTATGTGTATTTTACCACAATTAAAAGCAAAAAAGTTTTAAAACCTCGGTTACAACTAACATTATACTCAATAAAGAAAAGCTGAAACATTTCCCTCTAAGATAAGGAATAGGACAAGGATGCCCACTCTCACCACTTATATTCAACCTAATACTGAAGGTTCTAGCCAGAGAAATTAGGCAAGAAAAAGAAATAAAAGTCATCCAAATTGGAAAGGAAGAAGTAAAACTGTCACTATTTGCAGATGACATGATATCACATAAAGAAAACCTTAAAGATTCCACCAAAAAACTGTTAGAACTAATAAATTCAGTCAAGTTTCAGGATATAAAATCAACATACAAAAATCTGTTGCATTTCAGATAAACAAGTTGACACCTTCAGCTAGACTCACCAAGAAAAAAAAACAGAGGACTCAGAATCAGAAGTGAAAGTGGAGACATTGCAACTGACACGTTGCAAAGGAAAATAAGAGACTACTATGAACAATTTTATGCCCACATATTGGACAACCTAGAAGAAATGGATAAATTCCTAGAAACATATAACCGATAAGACTGAATCATGAAGAAATAGAAAATCTGAACAGACCAACTACTAGCAAGGAGATTGAATCCGTAATCAAAAACTTCCCAACAAACAAAAGTCCAGAACTAGATAGCTTCCCTGGTGAATTCCACCAAACATTTAAAGAAGAATTAATACCAATCCTTCTCAAACTCTTCCAAAAAATAGAGGAGGGAATACTTCCATACTCACTTTATGAGGCCAGCATTACCTTGATACCAAAACCAGACAAAGACATCACAAAAAAAAGAAAATTACAGGCAAATATGAACATAGATATAAAAACTCCAACAAAATATTAACAAACTAAATTCAACAATGCATTAAAAGGTTCATAGGCCACGATCAAGTGGGATTTATTCTAGGATGTGGGAAGGTTCAACATCCACAAAATCAATGTGATATGCCACATTAACTAGATAAAAATCATGTGATCATCTCAATAGATGCAGAAAAAGCGTTTGTCAAAATTCAACATCGATTTATGATAAAAACTCTCAACAAAGTGGGTACAGAGGGGATGTACTGCAACATACTAAAGGTCATATTTGACAAGCCCACAGCTAACATCATACTCAATGAAAAAAAGCTGAAGGCTTTTCCTCTAAGTTCAGGAACAAGACAAGAACTCCACTCTCACCACTTCTATTCAACATGGTAGTGAAAGTTCTAGCCAGAGCAATCAGGCAAGAAAAAGGAATAAAAGGCATCCAAATCAGAAAGGAAGAAGTGAAACTGTCACTATTTGCAGATGACATGATATTGTATAAAGAAAATCCTAAAGACTCCACCAAAAAACTGTAGAACTGATGAATGAATTCAATAAAGTTGGAGGATACAGAATCAATATACAAAATTCTGTTGCATTTCTATACACTAATAAGGAACTATCAGAAAGAGAAATTAGGAAAACAATCCCATTTACAACTGCATCAAAAAGAATAAACTATCTAGGAATAAATTTAACCAAGAAGGTGAGAGACCTATACACTGAAAACTATAAGACATTGATGAAAGAAATTGAAGAAGACACAAACATATGAAAAAATATTCTGTGGTCATGGAAGATTTAATATTATTAAAATGTCCATATTACCCAAAGTGATCTACTGATTCAGTGCAATCCCTATCAAAGTTCCAATGGCTTTTTTCACAGAAATAGAACAAACAATCCTAAAATTCGTATGGAACCACAAAAGACCCTGAATAGCCAAAGCAGTCTTGAGGAAGAAGGACAAAGCTGGAGGCATCATGTTCCCTGATTTCAAACTATATTAAAAAGCTATAGTAATCATACAGTATGGTACTGGCATAAAAGCAGACATATAGACTAATGGAAAAGACAAGAGAGCCCAGAAATAAACCCATACATATATGGTCAATTAACTTATGACAAAGGAGCTAAGAATATACAATGGGAAAAAGTTTCTTCAATAAATTGTGCTGGGAAAACTGACAGCTAATTGTGAAAGAATGAAACTGGACCAGTCTTATACCATACAACAAAACTAACTCAAAATGGATTAAAGACTTGGACCTAAGACCTAAAGCCATAAAACTCCTAGAAGAAAATAGGCAATAAGCTCCTTGACGTTGGTCTTGGAGATGATTTTTTGGATTCAACACCAAAAGCAAAAATAAACAAGTAAGTCTACACCCAACTAAAAAGCTTCTGCACAGCAAATGAAATTATGAACAAAATGAAAAGGCAACCTACAAATTGGGAGAAAATATTTGCAAACCACATATCTGATAAGGGGTTAATATCCATAATATATAAAGAACTCATACAACTCAATAGCAAACAAACAATCTGATTAAAAATGGACAGATCTGCATAGAAATTTTTCCAAAGATGATATACAGATGGCCAACAGGTACATGAAAAGGTTCTCAACATCACTAAACATCAGGGAAATGCAAATCAAAACCACAATGAGTTATCACCTCACACCTGTTGTAATGACTATTACCAAAAAGACAAGAAATAACAAGTGTCGGTGAGGATGTGGAGAAAAGGGAACCCTTGTGCACTGTTAGGGGGAATATAAATTGGTACAGCCACTATGAAAAAACAGTATGGATGTTCCTCAAAAAACTAAAAATAGAATTAACATAGGATCCAGCAATTCATTTCTGGGTATTTATCTGAAGGAAACTAAACACTAACTAGAAAAGATATATGCACCTCCATGTGTATTGCAGCATTATTTACAATAGCAAGACATCGAAGCAAAGTAATTGTCTACCAATGGATGCATGGATAAAGAAAATGTTATCTATATCTATATCTCTCTGTCTATCTATCTATATACATACACACACAATGGAATATTATTCAACCCTTTAAAAAGAAGAAAATCTTACCATTTGCAACAACACGGACAATGCTCTCGAGGGCATTACGCTAAGTGAAATAAGTCAGACAGAGAAAAACAAATACCATACGATCTCACTTATGTGTGGAATCTGAAGACAACCAAACTCATAGATACAGAGAACAAATTGGTGGTTGCCAGAGGTAGAGGATGAGTGGTGAGAGAAATAGGTCAAAAGGTACCAACTTTGTTATAAAATAAATAAGTCATGGGGTATAATGTACAACATGGTGACTACGGTTAGTAATACTGTACTGTATATTTGAAAGTTGATAAAAAAGTAAATCTTAAAAGTTCATATCAGAAGAAAAAAATCTGTAACTATGAATGGTGATGGATGTTAACTAGACTTATTATGATCATTTCACAATATATACAAATATCGAATCATGTTGTACACCTGAAACTAATGTTATATGTCAATTATATCTCAATTTTTTTAAAGTGCATTTCAACAATGATTTTGCCTTTTTGGCCTGGTTCCACTGCCTTCATTCACGTTGGAATCTTCAGATCCCACCAATTAGGCTCATAAGCTGCACGATATTTTCTTGACCTTGTTGGAGGCAAATGAGATTCTATATTAAACTGAACATTTTAAAATTAACTTTAAGGTTCAAATAGACCAAGCTTACTCATCCAAATGAATGTTAGTTTCATTTAAATTTAGAGTTAAGGGTGCCTGTCAGTGTGAGCAAAAGGCAGAACTGAGGCACTATATCATGAATAGCTAAAGAAGACAACACCAACAGATGAACAGTTGGAAGTGGCAAGATCTCAATTCCTTTCTGTTAATTATCTCACCATTTGTTCTTCTATTCATTCAAAAAGTAATATTTTGCTCATCAACCTTTTCCAAAAATCTTAGAATAAGAGATGTACTCACATCCCTTCATCTAGTAGCAGAAAAAATAAAGACATATGCACAACTAACCGATCAACAATAGATTCAGCTGACATTTATTAAGCTCCTACAACAGGCTAGGAAGTGAGCAAATAAAATTTTAAGGCCATGAGTTTCTAATTTGTTTCCTATCTAAACCGAATCAAAAGGCTATTGTTTTGCCTACACTCACAGCTCATTTAATTCCCATATCAATCCGTCTTTCTGAAACACCCACCATGACAGTCCCTAATCCTGGCTCACCAAGCATCACTCCTGAGCCCTTGCAGCTGCACATCAATGTGAAGGTCCGTGGAGCTCAGGAGAAAGATGTTTTCATGTCATCAATGGGTAGGTAGATGGTGGATAAAGCCAGGAGATTGCTCCGGTAGAATACAGATAGTGAGACAAGAGGAATGAGGAGGAAACCTCAGAGACCATCAACACTCAAGGGAATGGGGAGAGAAGTAGAAGGACCAGAAGAGAGGTGTCACCAGATTCAAAGGAGAAAAGGTCTTGGAGCAGAAAGTCAGTAGCATCTAATGTTAAGTAGGAGGAGAAGTGAGGAGTCATTAGGATGTGACACTGAGGAGGTCCCCTGGTATTTTTAGAAAAACATTTCCAAAGAGTTGGGGTGGTAAAGGTGATAGTGACACATAAATAGAATGGAATACAATGAGGCAAATAATTGTGGAGAGTTCTTTTAGGACAATTGATCAGGAAGTGAATGGGGCGGAGGAGAGTAGTCCCAAAGGCGCGGAGGTGGATCCAAGGCTTGCAGGTTGCAGTGGTGGTGTCTGTTTTTGTACAAGGGTTGGAGTTGAGTACTTTTGTAGGTTGTGGTGAGAGTGATTTTGAGAGAGAAAGATTCAAGACTCAAGAAGTAGAAGGATGGTCAGAGGAGGGAAGATTCTCGGGTGATGATAGATGACAGCCGGAACCAGGCAAGAGAGCATGCCCCAGATGGGAGGAAAAACCCTTTTACAGAGGAAAAGCAGAGCAGGCTCAATGCCACCTCTTCCACAGAGCCCTCTATCCAGACCCCAGCTCACCTAACACCAATCCCCTTCCTCACTGTGGCCGGGTCGTATGCAGAGTTGGTGCAGAACAATTATTTGTAGCATACACGGACAGAGAGACTATGCCTTGCATGACTCAGAAATGGATTCTGTGTGGAACTCTGAAGGTTGAGCCAACTCCACTTTGACACGCGCAGCAGGTGCTCTGGCCCCAGTGATGTCCACCACTCTCTCTGACTCTCCTTCCTTGCCTCTCTCCTTCCCACTTAACCCCAAATCCTCTTATTTCTTGTGCATTTCTCTTCCTGGGGCATTCTGTAATGAGCTGGGAAAAATCCAGAGCCCTTCATGAAAAGGCAGGCAGAGCCTTTCTTCACAGCAGGAAACCTGAGCAGCATGGTCAGCCATGCATCCATCAGGAAGGGGAAGGGCAAGGGTTAGCTTATCTTCCTCCCTCCCTCTCCTTCCCTTGTCCCCACAGCGTGCTTTCCTGGAAGCGCTAATGGTGCTTCAGTCCATGCAGTGCCCAGCCGTGAAGTGAGGCCGCTCCTATAAAGAAGTCAGCAGCCACCTGCTCTGCAGGAGACGGCGAGAAATTGAACTCACAATAGAGAGATGGTGGGCTCCCTGGCTGCTGCCTGCTGCCACTCCTCCTCCCCTCCCCAGCAGGGGCTGATGGACCCAACTGAGAGGCTCAACCCAGCCCATAGCAGAAGAGCTGGCCTCTCACAGAGGGCTGGCTTCCCCACTTGTCCACGCTCAGCCTACAACCTCCCTCCCTGCAGGTGGGCCCTGATCCCAGGCCTCCCCCTGAGAACTCAGCTCCTGCCTCATTCCAAAGGCAGCCCCACCCTGTGTCCCAGACTGAGTCTTTGGATAACTGTCCACCTAGGGACAACATTGTGCTGCCCCTCACCTTCACTGTCCCCTTTGTGCGGGACGCACGCTCTAGTCCTGCGCACGAGCCCCGTTCATGAGTCCCTGTTCCCCTGCCTCAATTTCCCAGACAGCAGTAGCCTCCTGCATTTGCCTTGCCCTGTAACCTGCCAGGACATCACGGAGGAGACTTCCCAATGCTGACCGCTCCCCTGAGCCCCACCACGCACGACTCACTGACCAGGCTGTCTCAGACCACACAGACTCAGTTTCCTCCTTTGTAAAATGGGCAGTCTCTTTACGGGGTGGGTGTGAGGCTTCAGTGAGACAGAGAGGGAGAGCGTGCCTCAGACACCGGGCACATAATCAATGGGGGGTATTATTATTGCTGAGTTTTGCTCTTGCTTTTGGAAGCACCTGTGGCAGCCGTCTATCACCAGCCCGTGGCTCCTACTTTAATCCTGCGCACACAATGTACCCCCCTAAGAGGCTGCCCAGCTGGAAACAGGCAGACAAGCCGAGATTAGAGTCCAGACAGACCTAAACTTGAATCTAGACTCCCATACTTTACTATCTGTGTGACTTACAGCATAATCATTAACCCCCTGCAGCCTCCGCTGGTTCATCTACAAAGCCTCCCTAGTAGGTTCTGTGGGATAAAGAAAGAAGAGAGGTGACGTAGGAACACACCTGGTGTTTGAAAGCATTGAATAGAAGTCCACACTCCTGCTCCGTCCTCTCTTCTGAAAAAGCAGACAGGGCCCCCCGGGCTTTGATCCAGACCACAGCAGGATTTCCCTCGGAAGGGCGCTGGATCCCCTCCCTGAAGGAAGCCGCCAGTGCACGCCCCCAGCCGGGGATGTGTTTGATGTAATTAGCAACTGCCCCTGCCTGTTCCCTGAATCCAGACACATAGGCTTGCATGCGAGAAGCCTGCATATGTTCCTCCAAATTAAACCGGAGCCCGGGGAGAGAAGGACCTTTGTCAGGATGTGGGGTCAAGAACCGCCCTCCTGTTCTCCGACAAAGGTTATTTACAACTGCGTGTTTCTCCCAGTGCCGCTTGTCAGCTGCTAACAGCAACCTGTTAAAGGAGGGCTGGAAGGTGCAGGAACAGAGGCCTCTGTTGGGCCCTGCCCGCTGAGCCCAGGAGAAGGGCCCGAGAGGAGGTGCAGGGGGTGTCGAGGAGCAAGGGCTCTGGATCACGCTGCCGGGGCTTGAGTCCCAGCTTACTAGTTTGAGACTCCAGGCAAGTTGCTTTACCTCTTTGAGCCTCTGTTTCCTCATCTGTAAAATGGGCATTATAATACCACCAGAGGACACAGTGTGGCAAAGTGAAGGGCAGGGTGCTGACCTTGTGTGAGTGTTTGCATTATAACTAGCTGGAGTCGAAGGGGCAGTACTTGAGTTCTGGGGTGTTTGTTATAGAAAGGAATAGAAAGCAATGGTGGTGTAAAGCTCCTACTATGTGCAGAGGCTTTTGTATTTAATCCTCAACACAAGCCAGGGAAGTGGGTGCATTATTCCTGTTCTAAGGGAGAAGCATGAAAGCCTCAGAAAGCTTAAGCGACAGATGGAAATCTGCATCGATAGCAAGGGAGGTTCAGCCACCTGTGCCTGCCTCCTAAGCACCCCGTAATGCCAGGATGCCCCAGGGGGCTGCAGGGGATGAGGCTTCACAGGTGGGCTGGGCTGCTGCCTGGACAACATTCAGAAGAGGAGATGGATATGAGAAAATGGGGCAGACTCACTGAGTTGGAGGGCACCCCTCCCTCCGGGACACACCCTGAAGCTTCATGAGCAGATGTGCAGGTACTGCCTGTGGCTGGCGCCCCATCCCCCAGAGCAGAGGGGCTTCCTCTGGCCCTCTGGCACCAGACAAGGTACGGGAGGCATCCGGAGGTAAGGTAGATGCAGCTAGTTCTGCCGTAACCACCCAAATCCAAGGAGCCTGCACCCTTCAGCCCTGATCTCCTCCAGAGTCACGCCCAGTCTCCAGTCCTTCCTATACGTGTTTTCTATGCCCGAAACACTCCTGCATGCCTTTGGCCTGGCCAGCTCCCACCTGTCTCCATGTAAAATGCACTTCCCTAGGGAATCCTTCCTGGAATCTCCAACGTAGGGGAGACATTCTGCCCTGGGCTCCCATAGCGTCCTGCGTGCCGCCTGTCCTGGAACTCTGCTACGTACCTAAGCTCTGAGTGATTGGCTGCCTTCTGCCCAGACTATATGCTCCAAGACTATATGCTCACAGACTTTATGCTGTGTCTGTTTTACTGTCCTGCTGCAGATAGTTCCAAACCCCACCACAAAGAGAAGGGTACATTAACATCATTACTAATGATATCATGACTGAGTGAGATGACGGGGGTGAAATTCTGGGTACACGGCACAGTGATGTACATGTGGGCAAGGGGAGAGGATGGATGTTGGCCAGCTACAGCCTTTACGGTGCAGCAGGCTCTGGGCCGTTCATGGAAATGCTTCTGAGTTGATTCATTCATGCGTTCATTCATACATGTGTCTTTAGTGCCAGGCAATAAATACTATACACAAAAGATCCAAAAGTTGGTAAGGCAGAAGATGATGGTGCCACCATGCATGGCAGGTGCTGTGCTGGAGGTCAAAGACAGGGGTAGATAGTTCTACCTGGACCAGCAGGAAAGGCTTGTTTGGCAAACAAGGAGAGGGCAAGACCTGCTGGGCAGCTGGGAATCATGTTGGACACGGGACAGCGGTGCAGTTAGAGTTAAAAGCAGTTCGGTCCAGAATTAGAGTGTTGGGACATTTTACAACATCCCCAACAACACTGACATGCTGACCGTGGAGAGAGGGAGTGGGACAGGGTCTCAAGGCTTCAGCCCTGGCTCTGTTTCCTTCTGCAGGGGTGGGAGGTGGGGCGGCGTGGAGGGTGGGCCACACAGTAGCCTCTCTCTAATGTTTAAGTCCTGAGTCCTGGTGAGAGTCAACGTCATTGACAGTTGCTGAGACATTTTGGACTGTGGCCCTCAGCTTCCAGATATGGTTGACACATGGCAGATAGAGACCTTGGTTGGGAGGGGGTTGCTTTAGGGGACTCCTTCCAGGCTGGGACTGTCTTCATCCAACCTCTCATCTCCCTCCAAAATGCCCTTCCTTCTTACTCAGGTATGATTAGAAAAATGACCAGGCTTTGAGCTAAAAATACTAATGCTTTATGTTCCTCCACAGGGGGAAAAAAATAAGACAAGAGAATCTCTGAAAGTAACAAGGAATTTCACCCTTCAGTGGACTTCAGAATGGATATTTTAGATTCAGCCATCCATAAACATTGGGTAATATCATACTCTTGTAGTGCAGAATGAATTCCACAGGACAAGCCACAAATCTGCATTAGGCCCAGCAAGGGGGGCTCTCTACCAGCATTTAAAAATCTAAGTGATGGCTGGCATCCTCTGTGCCCAGGTAAATAGATTGTACAGTCAAGGACCAATCAACCAAATAGCATCATCTGTGGGCAACGTGCTGCTGGGATGTGCAGAGAAGAGAACTCAGGCCCTGAGCTCAGGCAGCTTGAGTCAGCTGGGCATGGGGGACTTTGAGCCAAAATCCCAATCATGTCAGCCCCCTGCCTGTGACCTGCCTTGCATCCTAGTGACTGTGAGGCTTGTAAGGTGCTGAGTGTCTGGCCTCAACTTCTGCCCATGCATTGTTTCCTACCACTCCCCATCCAATCTCAGCCTCAACTCAAGGCTGTCTGTCCCCCTATCTGTCCTTCTCCTTCCGTCCTTTGCAGACCCTGGCATTCTGCACTTGCTATTTCCCCTTCCTGGTTCAGCCACTCCCTAGGCCTTTAGCTCCCAGTTTAAACATCGCATCCTCCAGAAGCCCCCCGACCCCAGGATGGATTAGCTGCCTCTTCTGCAGTGACTGGTTGATTGGAGGCAGTAAATGCCAAGCCTGTCACATGGTCGATGCCACCTCTGTCCTCAGCCCCCTCCCCACCTGGGCTTCCACCCCATCTTGCTGTGTTAACCAAGCTACACACACACACACACACACACACACACACACACACACACACACACACACTCTGCCAAACCAATGAACCTCTCTTCCCTGAGCCCGACAAGATCTTTCTCACATCTGAGCCACCATCCCTGACCTTTGCCCAGAGACTTCCCCATCTCTGTCAAACTGAATTAAAAACTTAGGACCTCCTCCTCATCCAAGGATCAGTTCAAACGTCACCTCCTCTCTGGAGCCTCCCCAGCCAGGACCTGGATAACTGCCCTCACACCTGTGCCCTCAGCCCCTGGTGCGCCCACCTCCCTCTGCCTCCCGGCAGCAGGTCACCCACATGTATGTCCCAGATGGAAAATGAGCATCTGCCTCAGCTGAGTCCAGAGCGTGAGGCCTGGATCTCAGCCACCTTCAATACCCCCGGTGTCTGCACTGCTTCGGACACGCAGGAGCCTACCTCACCATGAAACTGGGACTAGGAAAAAGCAAATAAAGGGCCTTCTGCCCCTCATTTCATGAGCTAGTAACCTGGGTGGAAAGAGGAAGGGGCTTGCTGAGAGGAAAGGTGCTGTAGCCTCTCCTCCTGCCCCCGCTCTGCTCAGGAGCACGTGTCTGTGAAGACCAAAGAGCAAGGCAAATTCTGCCCAGGAACACGGTGCCCATGTGCACCCAGCCCCACCCATTTTGGACCTGGGAAAAGAAGGAACGGTGTGTTTAACAAAAGCCAGCATTGAGGATTCCCAGTGCATCTACCCAGCCCCATGCTAAACATTTCACATTCCTTATGTCCTTTAACCCTCACAACAACCTGATGAGCCAAGTTCAGTTACCCCCATTGTACAGAATGGGAAACCAAGACAGTGAATATTAAGTCTACCTGGCCAGGTCACACAGATGTCCGTGGTCAAGCTGGCCTTCAGGTTGAAGCTCCAGCGGCCTGGGCTCAGAGCCAGAGCTCAGAGCCGCCATGTTGTCCCCACGTCTTTGCACTTGGACTTCTTCAAATCCATCTTTGGATTCTGGTGTGTGCTTGGACAGACTGCACAGCTTGTGTACATTCAGATCAGCTTGTCAACGGCAGGCTTGCTCACAACAGATCTTTCTCATCCCTCCTCCTGACTCGTGAGGCTGACAGAGTAGTGTATTAGATTTCCACAGGGGTCTTTCATTAGAAAAATATATTCTTTTGATCACCCTCTCTCTTCCCAAAGTTGCAAAGCCTGAAGATCAAGTTGCTAACCAGAATTCCATTCATCATGGAGATAAACATCAGCCCTCTACTCCCCCACTGCCACCTTCAAAGAGCACACAGCAGCTGGTTGGCAGCTGGTGGTAGGACAAGAAGACCTGGTCCTGGGACTGGGGAGGCCCCGGGTTTGAGTCCAAGCTCTGCTGCCATGTGACTTTGGGCAAATGTGACCTTGGGCAAGGGTGACCTTGGGCAAGTCACTTCTCTCTTGGTTTTTGTTTTTGCATCTGTACAGCAAGTTTGGGTCTCCGTAAAGCACTACGTGATTGAATAAATGAACTGATGAATTAATGAATTCCATGATATACCTGTCTTCCTGCTCTAAGATAATATGACCCTAAAACACTTTTCTAAGGAATAGCCCAGCTTAGTTATTGGTCAAACCAGAACCCAGGCCTCAGAGGTAGGACCAGCATATGCCCAAGGTTAGCATTACGCTCATAGTCTCTCTAATTGAGGAGATGACTTAAAGCAACAGGGCTTTAAGCTAGGCCCAAAGCACGATGTGAGGTTTGTGAATGGCCAGCCTTTCCATTTCTATTCTCATTTAAACCCCACTGTCCATCCCCAGGCAGCCAGCTCGGGGCGAGGGGCTGCACAGAGCTGGGGGCAGTTGCGTTGAGCACCAGCTGACCTTTCAAGGTCTCTCCTGCTCCCGATTCTCTGACTCAATAATAGTCCCTGTGAATAATAGATCTGGTCTCTGACACTGTGCATGATAAAGTGACCCAGTACAAAGTCCTATTAAGATAAATCACATTTAAGTTTAGGAAATTATATGTTTGAATCCTGTAATTTAATGTCACTGTGATGCCTGAAAGGAAGGAGAGGGAACTCAATTAGAAGCTAATTAGACCAGGCAACTCACAAGACCTGGGTTGCTTTCCTGCTTCTGTTGAAGGGAGTTAAGCAGAGCATCCATAACCCAAGCCCTTGTGCCTTAGTTTCCCCACCTGTAAAAAGGGGTCAGTCCCTGTGAGAAAGAGGGAAGAGTGTCCTTGAATAGGACAGAGAAGGAAGTGAGGGCTCCAAGGAAAGGCCCCCAGTTCAGCACCCCCAGCATCCTCTCTCTGCCCTGACCCCGTTGGCTTCTGCTGGGGTCCTGTGTAGGCTTCAGAGGGTCTGTGAGCTCTGCACCACTAGATTCAAAATCTATGTGTGGGTAAAGTTTGCAGAGGAGTGGGTCTCTCATCAGATCTTCAGAAGGTGTGCAGAGCCCCAAACATCAAAAACTACCGTTCCTCTCAGTCCTTCCTTCAGCATCAGCTACTCTAAAATCTCTCCCTTTCTAACCAACACCCCTCACTCCTTTCACTTTAGGTGCTCCACAACAACCTGCTGTGACCCATCTTGCTGAAACGGTTGGCTATGGTCACCATCCTACTTCCCCATTCCTCAATGTCCTGCCATCATTCCCTTCCCCTCAACACTACTCTTTCTAGGGTCACTGTTGGTCTCCTAGGAGCCACTTCCATCAGTTCTTGACCCTCTTGACATCTTTCCAGCATCAGCCACTCTTTACCACTTCACTGAGTCCCTGTCCCTTTTGGCATCTGTGACCCCAGATGTTGTCCTTCCAGGATCACTGCCAGGCAAGCACATCTTGTATTTCTCCTGGGCTCCATCCTCTTCCCTTCTTTATGCTGTACAATATCCTGGGCCAGCCCTTCCAGCCCCTCTGTGTTGAGGAGGCCCAGGTTTAATGCCCACCTAGACTTCTTGAAGATTCATACCCATCTATCCAACTACGTCCTGGATTCCACAGAGACCCCTGACATTCAACATTCAGGAACAAACTCATTAATCTCATACCCATCTCATGTAGCTGAGATAACTACAAAGTCAATTGCTACAAACTGAAAATTTTCTCCTAAACTTCTTATCTCTTTCATCCCTTATATTCTGTTAGACACCAAAGTCTAGGACTTGAGTGATTTCCTCCTGAGTGGAAGTCTTTGAGGGGAGGAATATTCCATCCAGGGGATCATGAAGGCCAAGGTTCCCACGGACAGGTTAATGCTTTCAGGGAGGCTTTGCGATGGAGTCGAGGTTCCAGAATGCAGAGTAGAAATAAGTAGGTGTGAGAGGATGGGTGGAGGCTGAGTTGGGGATGTGGAGGCTATAAGAAAGGAGGTGGGAGCACTCAGTCCAAGAAGACATGCCCTTTAAATGGAGGTGGTGAGAGGCAGGGTCAAAGGCAGAGTGGGATTTAGGAGAAGGATGCGGATGGGATGAACTGACTTTAGGTTCAAAATGGAACATGGGTGCAAGTTTTCTGTAGTGCTGCCACACATGTGCTGTCCCCAACCCCTGTTTCCTGCCAGAGTCTGAGGTCCACCATGTTTTACTAAAGCTCAGTAGGTGAGCTAGTGAGGGGCTGAGAAGAAACTTGACAAGAGATGCAAACCCAAAATGGCATGACACCCAAGATCTGTAGAGTGTAGGTGGGGTGCTGGGGAGTGGAAGGCCTCTGGCCCAAGACCAGCACCAAAGGAGTGACAGAAACAAGACATGATTTCTTGGTCTCCAGTAATTAACATCAAAGAAGGATTTCCTTTACTATTGCTTTGACCAAATGATGATGGTGCTGACGACAAATATGATAGAAATAATAGACAAAGAGCTTTTCTTTGTGCTGCACTTATTAAGTCTTAGCACAGTTTTAAGCTTTAATAACTTCAGAGCTATAAATGGGATAAATACGCCAAAACTCACTTCAAAGTTTGTCTACATTTCTTTTGCATTTATTCACTTTCGTGAATTTTTAAAAATAAGTCTTTAACTTTCCTTTTTCTTCAGCCTTTCTGGCTGAACATGGCAAATATCAACTGAAACAAAAATTAAAATTAAAAATGTATAAATTCACAAAGCTAAATACTTTAAAAAAAATGGAAAAGCTTCAACTTTCCAGTGATGCGTTTTGTAAGTTTATAGCCTTTATGCTTCTGAAGTTATTAAAGCTTAAAATTGCACTAAAGCTTTTGGGACACTTTGTATTTAAAAAACATCATCTTATCCAATTGTCACATTAACCCCTCAGGGTATGTACCATTATCACTCCCGTTTTAGGGACAAAAGTACTGAGAGTCAGTGAGGTTACAGACTCACCTGAGGTGACTCAGGGAGGAATTCTGGAGCTGCCTCTCATGACCAAAGTGAAATTCAGGAGAGATTCAAGAGGATGTCCCCAGCTCAGGCAATGACATCTCTCAGCGGACCTGCCAAGCAAGTTGCTTTATAAAATAGCAAAGAATTTTATTTTTTGTTATTTTATTCCCGCAGACCATAGCGTGGACAGAACAAAGACAGGCAGAGAGCAGGCCTGAGAGAAGATCATCTCAGGGGAGACTCCAGGGTGTAATCAGAATCACTGAGGGTCAAGCTGGGGGTTGTTTAATCTCTGTCCATACCCGCCTCCGGTGGTGGTTACAGACTGTGCAGAGCTCTTTGGGTCCGTGTTAATTGGGGGTACGCGGACCAGATGGGAAAGGACTAAGAGAGGGTAACAGGAAACCCAAAGGTAGACCTGAGAGTTGCAGGGAGCAGAAATGGAAGAGAAATACAGGGCTTGGTGAGACACATGGTACTCGTGGCTGCTCAGATATTAATCAACAATGTATTTTAATGACATAGAACACCAGTGAGCTTTGGAAGGAACATGAAGGGCTTTGGATACCCTGAATAACGGTATTGTCACTCCAAGCTTTTATGGTCTCATCTTTGCAAGGGCTTCGGCAAAACCCTAAGCAAATAGGCAAGGTGCTGGGCACCAACTTTGACACGTGAGTCGGGCATGGATCAGCCACACCCTCACAATCGCATCGCATCCCAGCTCCTAAAGTGATGGTCCCTGTACAGTTGTACCACATCCCAAATCCTAAAGCTGCAAGGCAAATCCTACCAGGAAAGGCTCACGCTTGGAGTCAGAAAGGCCCATTAAACCCTCCTCAAAGAATGGCCACTGTGTGACCTTGGGCACTTGATGGAACATCTGAGATTCAGTTGGAGAACTGTGACTAGGGATGACTTTAGGTTTGTGGTGAATGTTCATGAGATACACCACGTGACAGGACTGGCACAGTCTCAGGCACGCGGTAAGCGGGATAAACCAGCCCCAGACCCTTGTCGCTGTTCTCAGCTGTCCCTCATCTCGGCTGTTTGGGGTTGAGGCTCCAAGAAGAGCAAGTCTCCCACAGTCACACAGCTCATTGTAGTGAGCCCTCAGCCCAGGTCTCTGAGCTCTGGCTCAGTTCCTTTCCCCCCAGCGGTGTACTGACTGCTCCCAGAAGGGCCAGCCAGCCCGGGGTTGGGCAGAGGAAATTTGTCTCCCTCTTTGTACAATCTGGAGAGACCAGCCCTCATCTTGTTACTGCCCAAGGGGGGTCGTCTGCCTACTGCAAGACATGCCACTAGTCGAGAGGAAACGTGGTAGGAAAGAGGGGTTTCTTACAGCTTGCTAGCAAGGGGGAAGATGGCTGACTAACGTCCGAAAGAACCATCTCACAGAACAAAGACTATAGGCCAGTTATAGAGGGGGCTGGTCTCTGGGTTGGGGAGGCATCTGATCTTTGGGTGGGACAGACATCTGGTCTTAGTTCCTGACAATCTTTTTACTGCATGTGTATCAGAGACCAGAGCAACGCCCTATACCCTGATCTTTCAGTTGTCATTGATGATAGCTATCAGCATCCACTGTCTACCCGGGGGTCATCACATCACAAGCCTAAGGAACTCAGAAGAACAAAGTTATCAACTTATTGCAGCGGGGAGGGGCCATAAAATCTACAGATCATGTGTATCTCCTGGAGGGTGCACATCCGGCTGGGTCAATCAGAGGTCATTCAAAGTTACAGTATGGTTTCTTTTCTACAATATGGCTTCCCTAATGTCAGCCTTGTGCTGAGCCAGTATCAATCTTATAAAGATGAAAAAAGAATGAAATGCCAGTTTTCTTAGACCTACGGTATAATAAGACTCTGAACATTGATGTGGACAGAAACAGGACGTAGGGACTGCCTATGAAAGGTACAGAGCCCTGCTTGTCCCTGAGGGAGACATGAGACAGCAAATCTGGCCACGGTCATGAGGAGGAAGAGGCACTGTGGGGGATCAGAAATGGTCACCCCAAACTGTTTCTCTTTGCCTTGATTGTTTTTAACAACAAAAAACTCTAAAAGAAACTTCGACGTTCTCCCTAACTGCCTAAAAGAATTCAGGATAGAAGGCCTGTTCCAGGAATGAGCTAACACCATAAGACAACTGTAGTGTAATGTGAAATACGTCTCTCGGGTCCCATTGTCTATAGGTGGCCCAGCGAACACTTGTTTAACAAACATTTGCTTCCCCATCTCCATGCAAATTGCCTTCCTCCCCTTTGAAGTCCCAAATCACTACCCCCAACATCCTCTTTTGTCTTTAGCTGAAGCTGGTATTTAATGTGGCAGCTTCGGCCATTCTAGCTGACTTACTCAGCTTTCCCGGGTCTCTCCCATGTATACATGTTACAAAGCCTTGATTGATTTTCTCCTGTTATTCTGTCTCACGTCAATTTAATTCTAGACCAGCCAGAAGGATCTAGAGGGTAGAGGAACTGTCTTCCTCTCCTACAACACCATCCACTGAACACCTGCAGCAAGCCTGGGGCCTTCCATCTACAATGGCTTTTCCTTTGAGGAGACAAAACAGGCTCCAAAGGCATAAGTCTGTCATCCAGGGTCACTTGGCCCCTCAGTGGCCACAGGAAATAACAGCCCAGAGTGCCATGCGCCTGACTCCAGAGGCCCCATCTGTGCTCTGTGGAGCCGCCTCTCCAAGGCCATTGTCAGGTCAGGGAGGTAAAATGACCCCAAAGCAGGACACCAGAGGGCCGTTCACAGTCCAACCCTCCTGCCAGCACAGAGGGAGCAAGGAGCGCACCTGGAAGGAAAGGGAAGGCAGTTAGGGAGTCTCTGGGAGGATATCCTGTCTGGGGACATGATGAGGGGAAGGGCTGGCAATGGAGTCAGTCAGGCCTGACTGTGAATCCTGGCTCCCCGTTTAGCTTCAATTTTCTAAGCAGAAGATGGGAGTAACAGTAGTAATACCTGTCTACCTCACAGGATTTTGAGAATCAAAATGCAAAAATGCTTGTGATGTGGCAAACGTCTTATAAACGTTGTTTTCCCTCTTTCTCATTTTCAAACAGACCTTGGCATTCCCCTCTTCTCACAAGCTTCTGGCCTCAGTTTCCACACCAGGAAACCTAAGGGAGTAAAGCTGCCTTACAGACAGGGCCACTGTGGACAGCTGCTCAGGCAGTGCACTGCACAACTCCAGGGGGTGCCACATGTAAAGGGCGCCCCTAGAGCTGAGCAGAGCCATGACCTTTCACACATGGGGTACTGTGAGAATTTCATGAGATTGTTAGATCAGTTTGCAAAATGCCAAAGACTGAAGATTAGCCAGCATCACAAGTTAAAAGAAGTTTTACAATTTGCCCGCTCTACCCTGATCCTCTCTTTACAGAGTTTAAACTTTTGTAGCACTTATTCTCTCTCTCAGCTCTAACACCAGCAATAACAATGACGACAAAAACCCACAGACACACAGTGTTTAAACACAGGTGTTAACCACTACCCCCAGGACTGTTCTCTCTCTTATAACCCGGTATTTCTCAAACTTGAATATCGATATGAGTCATTTGGAAACTTTTGTTAAAATGCAGATTCTGATGGGGTAGGAGGTTTAGGGGGAGGAGAAGAGGATGGGCGGCTGAGAGTTTGCATTTCTGACCGTCTCCATGGACCTGGTTATGGTGAGGCTGACGCTGCCGTGTCATAGACCACACTCTGAGGAGCCAGTCTATAATGCCCACGGCACCTGGCATCAGCATAAGGGATGGACTTTTTTTTTCCTTGGTTTGTTGAGGATTAGCCAAAAAATGATGGGTCGTTAAACTGACACCCGTGGGCCAAATCCAGCTGGCCGCCTCTTTTGTAAATAAAACCTGATCTCCGCCCACCTGTTCACATATTGTCTGTGGCTGGTGTGGCTCCACCACAGCAGAGCTGGGTAGTTGTGACCAAGACTGTGCGGCCTGCAGAGCTGAAAATATTGACTATCTGGTTCTTCAAGGAAAAGCTTTCTGACCCCCGAACTAGATGACCGAGCAGTTAAAGTGAGACCAACCTGTACTGAGTGGAGCAGGGGATAGAGTGAGACGCAGAAGAGAGAATACGCTGAGTTTAAAATCAAACACGCTGCTCAACTCTGTGGTTCAGCCCCGGGGCCCGGCCAGCTCACTTCCTGCAGAGGAGAGTGAGTTCTCCTCAGTCCTCCACAGCATGACGGGAAAGGAGGTCTCTCAGGTTTCCCTGCTGGGGAGGAAACCGGATACACCCCAGGAAGCCACGGAGAGTCCATCCTGGACTCCATCACAGAGGCCTAATGTAATTGGCAGAAGCCAGCAGATCTGCAGGGTAACGTGATTCCGTTTATCGTGGTCCAAGGTGTAGGAAACCAGCTGGCCCAGGCTGTGTCCACAGACACAGCCAACCACCCCCTCAGAAGGCCAGTTCATCCTGACACTGCGCCACTAAGCGAAGGATCCATTGTCAAGAGGTTGGCCATAAATAACTGGAATAAGCCCTTGTGGCTATTTCAGTATTTGTTCCTGAAATACGTGTTTTATGGCTCTATCGACTCTCAGAGCCAGGCTGTAGCAGAGGTCATTCCACTCTGATCCCACACGTGAGTCACAAGTTGTCCCAACCACGGTTCTCACCCCGTGACTCCAACCTCTGCTCAAACACTTCTGATGACGGGGAGCTCACTACCACACGTTCTCGTGTAACTCCACATATTTGCAAGAAAGTTACTCACCGAACCGAGTTCACACCCACTTCCACGTGGTACCCATTTGCTGTCCGAGTGCTGTGTCACAGAGCCAAAGAGAAAGTTTCACTCACATCTCTGTCACAGGACTTCAAACCTCTTCTCAGAGGTGATCTTGGATAAGTTGCTTTACCCCGGAGAGTGTCCATTCCCTCAAATTTCAACTGGGAAGGACCTGAACACACAGAATGTTTGTGGGGGTCAATTAGGCAGGGCTTGTCGAGCTGTCATCCATAATATCTCAGACGGTGCTCACACCAACTGTGTGAGCTGGAAATCCGTTATTCTCATATTAAAAATGAGGAAGCTGAAGTTCAGAAGGGTAAATGGCTCCGCGGGGGAGAGGGACGGGGAGGGTTTGAAATCCAAGCACCCCCGAGGGAAACTCGATGCTCTGGGGGTCTCATCTCTTACCTCCCGGGAAAGCAGGGAGCCAATCTGGGAACGAGGAAACCCACAGGCCTCCCAATTCTGGACTTGAGGATTCCAAAATGGGCCCCTGGAGCCTTGAAATAAATCAGGTCAATCGAAAACTCTTTGTTTAGAAAAATGAAATGTTTTATCAACTTCTCCAAGAGGAAATCTGATTTCCATCCTTGTCGCCACTTTATCATTTCCTCCCAGCTGCTATCGAGATCACAGCTTCGGAGATGGTTAAATGTTTGTCACATTTAATATTATTGCCCCCATTTTTCACGTACAGGAAGCTGACTGACGCTTGTTGGAAATGCCGGGATGAAACACAGCTGCTCGCGTAACTGGGTGTGTGCAGGGCCGGGCGGCCACAGAGCTGCCCAGAAGTCTGTCCTTGTGGTGGCATAGGACAGGGTCTTCTGATCCTCAGGTGACAGGAGCAGGACATGCAGGAGTGAGAGGTCAGCCGGAGACAGGGGTCCGTGGGAGTGGTAAGTCCTCCTGTGCATCCACATCGCTAATGCCTGTCCATCTGTCTAGTTCTTCCCTACCGCCCCTCCCTTTTTTGAGTTACTTCAATGCCTTACTCCAGGCCAATGTCTGTGGCTCCAGCCAGACCCTCTGCAAACCTTTTCTCACATTCCCCACACAGCGTCCATGGTGATTTTTCTCAACTGCAAATCTGATCATGTCACATCCCTGCTCAAAATCCTTCAGTGCCTTCCCATTGTCCCCAGGATAAATTCCAGACTCAATGAGATCTTAACAAGGTCTGGTCTGCTTGACTTCTGCCTACGCAGAAGCCTTGTCCATTACTGTAGCCCCTGCGGTCTCAGGTCCAGCCTCTGCGGGCTCACTTCAGATCCCCCATTTGGCCAGGCTCTCTCTCCTCCACACACTGCTCCCTCTGCCTGGAACCCTCTTCCAACTCTCCAAGAGATGGCCACAGATTCTTTGACACTTCTCCATCAACAAGTGGGGGTCTTTGTCTTCTCCCCTTGAATCTGGGCAGAGTCTGTGACTGCCTGGACCAGGGGGCTTCAGGGGAAGTAACGCCCTCCCAGCTGGTGGCTCAGGCCTTAAGAGACTGGGGGCTGCCACCTCCTCTCTGGAGCTGAGTCGCCACGTAAGCAGCCTGACTGACTTGCTAGGGCATCAAGAGGGGACACGTGGAGAGTCCTTGAGTCTATGTAGAGGGGAGAGGCTGGCTCCCAGCTGTCCCCACCAAAGCACTAGACATCTGAGGGGAACCCTTTTGGACCCCCAGACCAGCTTCCAGCTGAATATTATCAAATGACGTCAATTAAACCACATGGAGCAGAAGAATCACCCAAATGATCTCTACCTGAGCTCCTAACTCACAGAACTGTGAGATACAACAAAATGGTGGCTGTTTTAAACCACTGTTTGGGGGCATCTAGTTATGCAGCATCAGATAACCCAAACACTTCCTCTCCTTCCCTTTTGTTGACTAACTCGCATGCATCCTTGGCTCAGACAGCCTCTCCGCTGGAAAGCCTTTTCTGATGACACAAGTCTGTTTTAGGTGCCTCTACTCTGTTCCCACAGAAATCCACACCTCTCCCATCCAAACGTGCCTAGTTGCTAGCTTCTCTCTCCCACTGCCTTACGAGGTCCCCAGAGGCAAGGAGCCTGTGTCTCTCTGCCTCAGCATTGTATCTCCAGCAGGGAGCACAGTAGCTGTTCAATAAATATTTCATGAAGGAGTGGATGCACAAACAAATGAAATCACCTGGGACATCTAAGAGGTCCCAATTAGTTGTGAGAGGTTAGCTAAGGACACGGATCCAAATTCTTAAGGGTTAAATGACTCTGTCAAGGCTACGAAGGAACTGAATGATCAGCCCGAGGAGGCTGGGTATATAGATATTCCAACAAAAACATAATGAGTCACTATGCGACCATTAAACATCTCCATATGTGAAAAGCAATTCCTGACAATATTATGTGATAAGACAGTTGACAGCTCCCCAGCCCAGACACTCCCAACCAGACACTTGCACTCACCTGAATACCAGAGCTAGTTTATTTGTGCATTCCTTCCTTCATGCATTCATTTGTTCAAGAAGCAGGTGTCAAGCATCTCCCATGTACCGGATGCTTTGTTAGTTGCTGGAGACGTAAAGCCCAAGAGCACAAGGTCACCGGGATCATGATAGCCAGACGGGAGCATCCAGAACAGATGCAGTGCTGATCAGGAAGGGCTGCCCCCTTGTGGGAGACTTGAGATGAGTTTTTAAGGAAGAGTAAGGGCTTCTGAGAGGCTCTGGGCAGGGAGAAGGAGCTCCAGGTAGAGAAACCCCTTCATCCTTTGCTCCTGAGCCACCAAGGAGGATATTGCTTGTGGCTGGTAACTATAAAATAAACAGCAGCTGGGGAGTGGGGCTACGAAAGAGAGGCATCCTCGGTGGTGGGGCAGGAGCAGACGCTTCTTAGAAGGGAGAAAGCAAACAGGCAAAGCTCAAGGCCTGGAGCGATGGAGGAAGCCTGAGACCAGTTAAAGAGGAAAAAAAATGGAAACCTCTTGGCAAAACCCAGAGTTAAGGCCTAATTAAGAAAGCAGGCATTTTAGGTTCACACAAATAAGCAAACAGAATCCCCTCGGCCCCTCCTGATCATCACCAAGTAATTGCTTTAAAGCTATGGTTTGCTCTGCTTGGACAATCCTTAAATACACGTTGATAAAAGTAATGAAGACACAAGTGAACGGAGAGCAGGCTGCTCCTGGACAGCCCAGTTCCTAGCTTGTCTTTGGCTGTGTGTGACCCGGCAGGTTACCGCCCACCTGAGGGGCCTCTGGTTCCCTCGCCCCGCTCCAGCACCAGGGCATGGGGGATTGAATAAGTGGATCCCGAGTCTCCTCTCATCCTGGAAGTGTGTGACCCAGTTTGACGGACTGGCACAAACCCACTTTGAGTCCAGTCCATCGGCATTCACATCTTACCTCCATCAATTACTACGTGTCGGACCTTGGGCACAGCAGGTTAGCATTTTGAACCTTGTTTTTTTCTCACCTTAAAACTGGAGTTTTTAATGCCTACCCCCAACTTTGTGAGAATTAGGGAAGACTAGGTTCAAAGCATCAGTATGCAGGAAAGTTAATCTTGTTTCTCCCCAGGAGAGCTGCTGAGGTCACGGGGAACTGGCCAAACCAATCGCCATTAATGACTCAAGAGGGCAGGGTGGTTCCTCACGGAAAGGTGCTGGCGGAATCACCAGGTGTTTCCACTTGTCCTGCTGAGTGGAACACTCTCCCTCCCCGTATTCCTCCTGCTTAACTAATCATCGTTCTCACTCTTCTGGCTGTGGTGTGGGAGCTCCTTGGATGCCGCCCCAGAGTCCCAAGTTCAGGTTTGGTTCTCTTGCTACCATCAGACCCTCCAGGACGTATCACAATCACCTGCCTGTTTGTCCCCCACGTCCTCCCTCTTCTCCCAGGACTGAAGGCTCTGTGACTACAGGGACAGCACACGTTTCCTTCACTGCTGGATCTCCCAGACAGTCTGGCACTTTGTAGCAACTCCATGACTGTTATTAAAATGAATTTTTGAGTCATTCCAGCCCTACTCCTGCACCACCACTAACCAACTGCATGATCTTAGGCAAAGCAAACCAACTGGCTTTCTAGTCTCACCTGTGAAATGGGTTCAACAGTACCTACCACAGGACACTGTGTAATCACCATGGGACATGGTTAATTGTAGGGCATCTGTCATCTTATATATCCCTAAGAAAGAAAGGATACTTCCAAATAACTTTGACTTGATGCTTTTAACCTCTGGAAATGTTGATTTTGTAGTTAGTTTAAATGCTCTTTTAGACGTAATTGGCATAGATTTTTACCCCATGTCACTCTTGGGCATGGATAAAAAGGAAAAATTATAAATGAATTAAATTGGTGGAAGCATTCCTAAACCTTCTTTATATTCAGAGTCACTCTGCAATTCAAAATCAGCAGATAGGTAATTTTCCAAACAGTATCACCCTCTGTGTCATCAAGATTATTGGTGATGCAGCATTTTTTTAAAAGAATCCTTAAAAGAACCAAAAGTCATGTTTGCTGAATGTTTAATCTGGCTTTGCAGTGATGTAGTGCTGGCCTCCTATTGACGTCTGACTTCAGAATATTGTTAAATATCTCTGATTTGGCAATTCTGTCATCCTTCCTCCACAGTCATTTGATTCCTGGGGACTAAAAGAATGCTCTGCTTCTAGGATTTTCTTCCAAGCCACCGACACCCATTCTGTGAGTTTTGATGCTGGTGCAAGCAAAGATGATGAAGAGGACATCACGATGCTGCATGAGCTACAGCAATTTTAAGATGGCATCGATTATAAGACACAGCCCAATTCAGAAATATTAATGAATGAAAAAATACGCATCTTGAAACTGATGAATTATCGTACTACATAGGGTTGTTCTTAGAACAAAAGCATGCCTTTTCTGAAAAGCCTCTAGCCTAGTGTCTTGCACACGGTGGGAACTAGAATCATGTTTCTTTTTTTCCAGCCTGGGGATGTTGCATCTGATTGTAAGTCTCCTGACTGTGAGGACAGGTTGATGGGTGGGAAAGGAGGTTTCAGTCCACAGAATGAGCATCTGAAGGGGAATGGGAAAAATGAGAGGCAGTATGGGGCACTGTGTTTCTAAGCCTACAGCTATAATGACCATATGATTTATCATCTAAACGAGGACACTTAGGAGTAAAAGAGGTCACTCTCAAGAATTTCACTGGGACCATAAACATAAACTGGGACTGACCCATCATGTATAAAAACCCATCACATCCCATCTTCCATCCAGAAGAGAGTCTGAACCAGATGGAAATTTCTCTCCACTTGGACTGGGACTGACTTTGTCCAAAACCAGGAAGCCCATGAGCTAATTGACCGGCATGCAGGTACTTTTGGCTCCCATCTCAAGAAGGCTTAACAATAAATTCCAAAATTGGTTAAAATTCGACACTGCTGTGTTGTGGGAGATGCTCCCCTTCCCCAGCTGTTATTTATGGTGCAGAGAAAACGAAACACATCCGTGATGGATCTGCTTTTATCAGATAAAAATGGGAGGAACAGTGAAAGATCATGGTGAGATATTGTACAGAATTTCAGCAGGACACTTTAAAAACGTATATTAGAGAAAATGAATTTTTCACTGGCTAAAATGTATCCATTTACAGTTGGAGCATCCATATATTTATGAGTGTTTTTAGCCCTTAAAATAGTAACCCAGGACAGAATAACAAACTGTCTCTTAATAGCCCTAATTTGTCAGACTTACCAGTTTAAGAAAAATAAACAAAAAGACATAGGAATGTGAGAGAAAGAAAAACAAAAGTGGGAATCTGAAATACTGGAAGTGGAATCACCCAAAAGTTTACACCACATCTGTCTTCTTAAGAAAAAGAATCTTCCGGAGAGTTTAGCTCAAAGAAAGCCAAGAGTGGCTTTATAAGCACCCCAGGTCGAGTCCTGGGTGTGATGACAGGCAGGCTGAAGAAAGTGGCTTGGCTGCGTAACACCACCTCCCTTGTGCCAATGAAGACCTCTGCCTTCACTTTGAGTGTACTTGTTGGGGACTCTGATTCCCAATCTCCTAATTGTTTTCCTCATTCCCCTGTCTCTTTCCTTGTCTGAGGTTTTCTGTGGGCTGCAACTGATTTATATTTGCAACATTGTTTTAATCATCGCCTTCCTCCGGACTGCCAAGATGCCACAGAGTGGAAAGAACACAGAAATTGGAGACAGACGGGTTCGAATCTCGTTTCTGAGACTTTTTGCTGTGTGACCTGTGGCAAGTTACTGGACCTCTCTGAGTCTTGGTTTACCTCTCCCTAAAATGGGGTTATCACAAAGCCACCAATCCTTTCTTTGCGTAACCTTCTTAACCTGGGCTGAAGTCTCTCTCCCTATCTGTTCCCTCTAAATTTAAAACACGGCTCACAGTGTTCACCTCAGTATGATTTCAACCTAGAGAAAAACATTTGCCACATAAATATAAATTTTCCTTAATATATAAAAGTTTCTAAGAAATTAAGAAAGACAAAGCCCAAGTAAAAATAATAATAATAGTAATAATATGAAAAGCACATGAGCAGGAAGTTGAGAAAAAATATAAAAAAGAATATTTAAAAAATTCATCCAAGCTGGTAATTAAAGAAATAGAAATGAAAACAATTCCTGTGAATTTTTAAAAGGTCAAAAAGAATTATAATACTATGTTGAAAAACAGTTTCTTGTGGAGCTGTAAAATTGGTAAAATTTTTCTAGATGGCAATTTAGAATATCTATCCAAAGTCGTAAATATCTGAAACCCTTTGACTCGAAAATTTCACTCAAGAAATTTATCTCAAGGACAATGTTTTTTAACGTGAACAGAGATTTATGTGTAATGATGTTTATCGTGTTAAATTACAGACAATATAAAAATGTTCTAAATGTTCGACAACAAAAAATGGGTTATGTAAGGAAAGACAAAATGTAATTCTTTGCAGACATTTAAAATTATGCTTTTGAGAAAATGGAATAAGAGGCAAATGTGCATAAAACAATTACTAGAAGCAAATACACAGTGGTTATCTCTGGATGGTGGGATTATGGGGATTGTTCTCTTTTCATTGAGTGTTTCTGTAGTTTGAAATTTTTGTTTCAAAGGAGGAAAGAAAGAAGTGGGAAGGAGAAAAGGAAGAGTGGACACTGGCAAGAGAAAGTTTTACTTCTACCATGCTGTCTAATGGATGCCGATCCAAATATTAGAAATAGTCAGGAAAGAGGAGGTGGAATTGGATGAATGGGTTGCCACTGACATACTGTGTGAGTTTTTGCTCTATTCTTAACCTCTCTGCACTGCAGCTTTCTTCCATGTCAGATGAGGATAAAATTGCCAGCCCAGCTTATGCACTGGGTTGCTGTGATGATCAAAAAGGATGCCATGTGTGAAAGTGCTCATAAAACTGCAAAGTGCTCTACAAGTCCTAGATAGTGTAATTACTGCCTTCGTTAGCACGATCATTCTCTCTGGCTCCATTATCCTTTGCTGGAGAGCTGCTTGTCAGGCTATGAAGTGCACTCAGTATTCCCACATTCACAAAGTGAAGTGTGTGCGGCCGCCCAGACCTATTTCAATAGATCTGGCATCGAGACACAACCAAGCACACACTAAAGACTTCTGTGGCTGCATGCTGGGAGCCTAGGTGGTTCTCAGAAAACCAACTTGGCATCGGATGACCTAGACTGGAGTCCAACTTGTCCATCGTAAGCTGTGTGAACTTAGACAACTTGCTCCACCTGCCTGAGTCCTGTTCACGCATCTGTGAAAAGGAGATGGTAATACCAGTCCTAATTCTATCACGTGATCATTTGGGAGGATGCATCCACAGCATGTGTGTGATTCTTGATGACCACCAACCCAAGCAAATGGATCCAACATTGAGAGTGCAACATGATCTTGGCCATTGTATATAAAATGCAAACCCTACAGGACATAGTTCCTCATGAAGTTAACAAGCCATATGTGAAATATAGGCTCTGTGAGCAAATTTTTCAGAATCACTGTATGTTAAACAATAATAATTATTATTATTACAAAACAAATTTCTGTAAGACTTCTCAAAGGCTTTCATACGCTCTCGTATATGTGAATCTTCAAGAGCAGGTTAAATTTCCCAGAGACCTTTGACCATGGAACCCTGTTCCTATGGAGCATCTGTCTCATGTTCCTGGGCACCAACCTGGTAAATGTTGACTTGAGACAACACTAACTGCAAAGGCCCCAGCTGGGTTCTAGCCTCTCTTCTCTGGTGCCTTGCACTCCTGGGTACTTTCATCCTGATCCAAAGATGTAGCATCTAGTTTCCTTAAAAGAAAATATCATTCTTACCCATTTGTGCATGCTAGTGCCAATATGTCTTACCCTCTCACCCATCGCCTTCCTACTATTTGTTTTGAATTAATAAATCCATCTATCCATCCATCCATCCATCTGTCCATCCATACATTTATTCCCATTTAACAGATTGAAAAACTGAGCATCAAGAAGAGGAAATAATTTGCCTCAGGGTAAGTAGAGCTTAGATTCAAACCCAGATATATCTGTTTCCAGGGCCTGCTGTCTTTTCATTGTATCACAGTCCCCCACCTCCCACCACTACCAACAGGCCCCATCCCCCGGAGAGTCAGGAAGTCAAACATAGAAGTAGGAGAGGAGAAGGAAGCCACATCAAGACTGACATCCAAGAGCAGCTATGAGTCCTGGAGTAGCAGGAATCTAGCGAAGGGAGGGGGGAGATTGGAGTCCCCTCAATCCTGCGGGTGAGAGCTGAGCCTGAGAAATGAGTTCATCACTCTGCTGCACTGGGGTAATACTTAGACCGTGGACTTTGGAGCCAATGAGATTTAAGTTTGAATCCACAATCCAAAATGTGCTAGCCACACACCCTCCCTGAGCCCCAGTTCTCTTCTCAATAAATTGTGATGATATCTGTCTTGTCAGAAGGCTATGAGAAGGCAATGAGCTAATGTGTATAAAGGCCTCGTGAAGCTCTTGGACAAGTGCTCAGTAAATGCTACCTGGCTCCATCTTATCCCAAGTTGATGTGGCCTGGAGACATACCGGCTCCCACTCATGGAGTCACCACTTACTGGATGCCCACCGTATGTCAAGGGTGTTTTATGGACAAAAACAAGATTCCTCCCCCGGAGGAGATCAGAGTCTAATTGACCTCATTCGCATCTCTACTTTTCTTGGCAAGGAGGACTTGATGCATCAAGAGACTTCTTGACAAGCTCTGTAAAGTTAGTGGAAACTTCCAAGGCTCGCTTGTGTCTGATGAAAAGATTGGCAGAGAGCAGGTTCATGAACTCTGAGAAAAGAACAACCAAGTTCTAGGAAATCATACTACTACTACTATTAATAATAATAACAACAGCAGCAGCCACAACCCTGACCAAAGCCACAAAATATGTTTCCTAGTGTTACCTTTCCTCAAATCCGGTTATTTGTTAACAGATACCGAATAAGCAGCCTTTCTGAGGCAGCCCTGAAAGACTCCACATTTTCCTTTTCTCCCTTTGTTCATTAAAAGAAAAGGAAGAAGAAAGTGTCCCTTGTTAAAGACTGTCCTGTGCTACA
Organism: Tapirus indicus; assembly: GCA_031878705.1. Taxonomy (NCBI): domain Eukaryota; kingdom Metazoa; phylum Chordata; class Mammalia; order Perissodactyla; family Tapiridae; genus Tapirus; species Tapirus indicus. Next base: position 20,154,110 of record CM062927.1, on the reverse strand, counting down.
AAGGGCACTGGATACAAGGACTGTGTTTTAATCGAGGACACAGGGAGCAGAAAAGCTTGACTAATTACGTTACTAATTACTTGAAGCATCTTCCATTTGACAACATAATTATGCCAGAGTGAGTGAGATGTCTCAGTTACTGAGGAAAAAGAAAGAAGAAGCCCCCTCCCCACCATCCTTCCCTTTTCCATCATTCAGACTGGATTTAAAAACTTTTTCTCAACTCAGAAGTCATTTACAAAAAATGAGGCCACACTCCTCTCCCTTAAGCCATAATAGGCCATGTAACATCTGATTAGTTTTCCCTCTAAAGCAGGATTTCCGTAAATATATGAGGTTTGCTCAAAGGAAATAGACCTGTCATTGACTATCCACCCACTCTATTGTCCTTGGTTAAGGTTCAATTCTCAGCAGGGTGTGACTTCCAGCAGGATCTTTAAGAATGTTCCAGAAGGATCTGAAATGTGAAGGCAAGTAATAGTTCTTTCTTGTGGTCAGGGTCTGAACGTATCAGATCTGACGTGGACATCAGTTCTGAGATGCCTCAGGTTGATCAGGTTGGTAGATGCAAGATGGGCCCAGGGCTAACGAGATTGGCAGTCAGTAGAAAGAGAAACAGAAGGGTGAGCAAAGGTTAACGGAATCCTTGCACCAAGCAACTTGTCAAGTTGATGGTGGAGCAGCCCCGACTCTCTTTCCCTCATCCTCCTGGAACCGCAGTTTCCTAAATGGTAAAATAACTGGTTGGGTGAGCATCTTGATACTCAATGTGTGGTCCATAGACCGGCTGCACTGGCATCACTAGGGATTTGTTACAACTGCAGAATCTCAGGCCTCTCCCCAGACTTACTGCATTTTGGAAAGATCTCCCAGGTAACGTGCGTCCACATGAAAGTTTGAGAAGTCCCAGGATAGCATATACTCCTGACATACTTCCTTTGACCCTTTCTCAAAAGGCAATCTCAAATTAACACATCTCCCGGGTCCTTGCTTCCATACATCTCTAAAAAGACTCTGACAGGGGTTGCCCTGTGGCGCAGCGGTTTAGTCTGTGCTTGGCAGCCCGGGGTTCTCGGGTTCGGATCCGGGGCACCCGCCGACGCACTGCTTGTCAGCCACGCCGTGGCGGCATCCCGTATAAAGTAGAGGAAGATGGGCACAGATGTTAGCCCAGGGCCAGTCTTCCTCAGCAAAAAGAGGAGGATTAGCAATGGATGTTAGCTCAGGGCTGGTCTTCCTCACAAAAAAAAAAAAAAAAGAGACTCTGACAGACCAAGTCATTGGCAGGTATGGCAAATGCACTTGTCGTCCCTGATTGATTGGTGCTACCTACCTGGAGTGCTGTTTGAATAAAGGATAATTAGGCAGCATCAAGGCCCAGCGGGAAAGAGCTCTGTGATCAATTAGTGATGTCTGCCATAGGCACACGCTGGGGATGGCAGTTGTGATCAACTATACCTTGGTGAGTTTCCATCTTAAAAGAGGACTTGGAGGTAGGGGTGGGTTATGGGTGAAAGCCCTGGGATCTAAGCAACCTGGATTCCTAGACTCCATTCTTGGTTTCAGATCTCAGATGAAGGTGTTGAACTCAGATCTCAAAAGGACCTTACTACCCTGATGTTCTTTAATCCCACTGACCTACAATCACACGTATATATAATCATATCATACATGCTCACATTCTCACCAAAGCAGATTTTGTTCCTATGTTACAATAACCCCAGCTTCTCTTAAACCAGAGCCTTCGTCTTAGATAATAGCCTGGTGGTGCTTGAGGAGGAAGGGAGGGCTAGGGGGTGTTGAGAGAGGAGATGAGAATCTGCCAAGCATGCTGGCCTGCAGCAGAGGCCCAGCCCGCCACCTCTGCTAGGCATCTGTTTCCAATGAAGCTAAGGAAATTCTTGACCCCACTCCTGCATTCTCTTCTTGCTGTCCTGCTCTCGCCTCCACATTGGCCTCTCCCCTCTGGGGCTCTGAGCCAAGCCAAAAATCCCCATGGGCTCTCAGGAGCCAGGAAACAGAACAAGGCCTGGCGCCCTGACTCCCCTGGCAGTGGCTAGCTGCCAGCTTTGATTCTCAGAGGCTGCCTAGAGGTGCATACAAGGAAAACCCACCCTGAAAGGGTGTTTGAAGTCTTCTGGAGGTGAGCCAGACCTCCAAATGTGGCCATGTATTGGGAGGAGAGTTCTAAACTGAACCCTCAGTGATGTGGCTTTTCTAGAGACACCTGCCCACGTGTATCCAGAAGTGGCATGCTACTACCCAGCACTGCAAAACAGAAGGGGAAAGTGTACCTAAAAAGTCATAAGTGAAAAGCAGTGGTTCTCAACTGGGCAACTTTGCCCCTCTGGGGGCATTTGGCAAAGTCTGGAGATATTTCATGGTTGTCACAGTGGAGGGGGCAGTGTTCCTGGCCAGGGATGCTGCTAAATATCCTATAATGCACAGGAAGCCCCCCACAACAAAGAAATATCCAGTCCAAAGTGAATGCCAGTAGGTTGAGAAATCTTAGTATAAAAAAACTTGGGGATTACCAAGTCCAAGTCCATCCCCCTTGTAGATTTTACCTACTAGAAAACTGCAGTCCAGAGAGGAATATGGATGTGTTCCAGGTGGAGCAAGTAGTAGGGCTAAACTAGGTGCTCAAGTCCCATTGCCCAACCAGTTGCATACTCAGGGAAGGTGGAAAGGGAAGAAGATAGGCCATGAGGATAGGCCCTGCCCAGGCTTGTAGCAAAAAGCTGAAGAGAAAGAATGGAGCATGGGAATGATGTGATTTAAGATACAGTCACCACACCCAACACAAGACTTGTCTCAGTGGCTCTCCTGGGCTCATTCAGATTAGCAACTTCTTCCTCCTTCTTGGTAATTTAAAAAGGGCAGTGGAAAGATGGGATGAGCGTGGAGGGGGTAAGCTGAGGAGGCTACATCCCTCCTATACTTACTATAAGCCACAAAGAAACCCAAACAACATTTTTTTTCTACTTATTTGCAGAGGAACTTTCCAATTTTTCCCTCTAGAAAGTGGCTCCGGGGACACTGTTTTGAGATGCATCCAAGTCTATCACTGGCTGGTCTCAGGAATAAGTACCACTGTCATTCTGTGCCTCTAATGGACCACCTCTGTCATGAATCAGCTGAGTGGAGGACTGGCCCACATCCATGATCCTGATTCAGTATTGAAGTCTGAAGGCTGGGTCAGAGAAACCACTTTGTCACTTTGCTTCAAAGTTATTCTATCACCCACCTGTTGTGACAGCAATGCCTTCTGAAGTAGATGGAGCAGATGGAAGCACTGACATAAGCCTCTGTCTCATGATATCTATTTGGTTAAGAATGTCCATAGTCAGTCTGTCCAACCCTACCAAGTATTCCATGTCATCCAAAGAGATTCTTTTATTACAACCACCCTCAGCCTTACATACACAGATGTGCTTGAAATGTCCACTTCCAAATAGCCTAAAAGTGATGTCATAGTCTCTCATTCTGGAGGGACTTTCTGAAGCCTGTAGCCTCAAAATCTTTCATATGGCTCCACCAACTAGCCCTCACCATTGTTATTTCTTCAGTATATCCAGAAGCCAGTCCCAGTTTTTAAATCAACATATTTTCTGATTTTTAAAGCAGTGCACATATATTGCAGATTACATACACAAAAGAAAATAAATGTCACCTTAAGTAGCCCCACCAAGAAATGACCAGTGTTAAGTAGTAGTGCATATTCTTCTACATTTTTTCAATTTGTGTGTGTACCTGCATCTATAGAAATATAGATGTACCTGCAAACACACATAAATATTTGAATTTAGTCTCATTGCCTACAGAATTTCATCACCTGCTGTTTTATCAAAGTATATATCATAAATTCCTTTCCATGTAATTAAGTCCTTTTCTATATTATTGCTGCATGACATTCCATCATGACAATTTACCATAATTCATATCTTATAATCAGATGATCTTTTTCTCCTTTTGCTACTATAAATAACACTGTAATGAACATCCTTACAATACACCTTTTAGTGCATATATAGGTCCCTAGAGTGAATTCCTTAAGGAGAAACTGCTGGGACAAAGTCCATGTACCATTTTTATGATTTTTGAGACAGGTCAATCTTTTGAAAATATTGGGAACCTCTGTTTAAGACTTGCAGGTATATAAACACTCACATTGGAAAAATGAGTGGAATAACTCCTTTTGCCAAGATTTGGGAAGTTAAGACCTAATTCTAGTCCTAAAACCTTACAGCTCTCTCCTTATTGGTTCTATACCTGCAATTCAGTAGTTGACCACTAGTGGCCACTCATTGCCTTTGGAGGATGAGGGCAAGACTAACAAGGGTCACAGAAGTATCCAATACCGTAAAAAACACCAATATTTTAGCAGTTTTTGTGCCATTGTGATGAATGCTTGTTCACAACTCTTTCTCCCATCAGATTTGAGATCCTCAAGGGAAGGGACTATGTATCTTTAATCTCAGGACGCCTAAGGATAAACCAAGCATCTGTCTCAGATTACTCATTTATTTCATGGGTTGGTAAGTTTCCATCAACATCTAAACAAAAGCCTCAATAAAATTTGCATAGCAAGGGCACCACTAAGGCCGCTGTGAGATTTTGCCTAATGGAAAAAGGGACACCATCTCCAATGTGGTCCTTAGTGTCAGCCCAGGAATAAGTGCACTTTACCATTTTCTCAGAGAGAATATGTTTAAATGAAGTATTTTCTTAGAAGAGGATAATTTAATATATAGAAAAAAAAAGAAAATTAAAAGAAGGTGGCTTGTGGTATCTTAGGGTAACCAGCCAAAGGATGACATTTCTTTCCTGGTTTCCAGTGCATATTTCTGGGAACAGATTAGGCTGTAAATAGAAATAAAAGTGTGTATCATTCCAGGTCCTAGAAAACAGACGGTGAGTGGAAAGTTGGTTCATTTCAAAAACAGAGGGTCTGACTCTGAATTGCTTGATGGTGAATGAACCAACCTTCCCTGCAATGTCTGGCTAAGGCTTCTATCTACACCGAATGCCAAGGACATTTAAATGTGTGATATTTGATTTGCTGAGTGCAAAGCTCAGATGGGGCCTGGAAAATCCATCTGTCCTCTCATTGCTTTTCAAAGGGAAACAAGGTTATTAATATTTTTGCAGGCTTTAATATCATGGATCAGGTACCAGGAGTATAAGAACTTACCAGGTCAATGTGCTGCATCCTGTGATAAGCTCTCAGAACAGTGGAGAGGATGGTGAATTCTGGCCAGGACTGGAAGACACATTAGGATCATAGTCTTTAAGATGGAGAAAGTAAGTCCCCCAGAAGAAAAGTGACTCACCCAAGATCACACAGCTAATTAGAAACCTAGCCAAAGCAAACAAATAAACAAAAATACCTAGTGTATTAACATGCAGGTTAATGCTCTGTCTCTCTTCTTAATTCTATTTTGGTCTTTTGTCTCTTGTATGTTTCATTTCATGGAAACATGAAAATTGGTGATAAATTAAAGCATTCATGCCTAACTAAGCATCATTCTCTACTTTGACTAAGGATAACTCCAAACCTCCTCTCCTCCAGCCCTGGGGCAACACCCTTACTTAGACCTTCACATATTTTACTTGTGCAACTTCAGTAGACTGCTCTCTCAGTCAGGCTCCAAATAGAAAAACAGAAACCACCCTAAGCATTTCAACAGGAGGAACTGAATACAGGAATGTGATTAAACCAGTGTTGGAGGAGCTGAGAACCCAAATAGGTGACATAAAGTAAAGATTCATAGCAACAGGAATCTGCTACCTTCTTTAGATTTCAGAGGCAAAGGGATGAGGTGACATTACTGGAGTCCAGGGTCTGGAATCATGTGAGGGAAGCTGAAACCACAGCAGGCCTATTTAGCAAAGAGGTAGGGACAGGGAGAGAGAGGGAAGGAGAGAGGGGGAGTGGGGGAAGAGCAGAAGAGAGAGGGGGATAGAGTGAGGGTGGGAGGGGGAGAGAGAAAGAGAGAGAGAGAGATGGAAGGAAGGAAGAAAGAAAGAGAATCCTGGCTTCCCCTGAAGCAAGGGAGCAGAGATGAGAAGAAAGTTAAGGGATGGGTTTGAACATCAACAGATCCAAACCTGATTCAACTCCTGAATTACTTCATTGCCTCTTATCTCTCCCTTGCAGAATCTGTCCACACAACCTGCCCAAGTGATTTAACACACAAGTCTGATAGTGTCATCCACTGCTTTAAATTCTTCTTTGCCTTCTATTGCATTATGGGGAAGTGACCCTCACCTCCAGCACAACATACAAGGTTCATCTCCATCTGGATAGCTGGCAGAACAAAGCTACTAAAGTTTTTACTCTGAGAAGGCAAATATGCTGGGCTTCAGGAAGGAGGTGGCATGTTGTGAGTCACATCTGGCTGGCAAGTGATGATGAAGACATGAATGGAGGCCATTCCAGCTGAAGGAAGATGATCATGGGCAGAGAGGGAGAGCACACAGGTGGACGCTCAGAGAAACTAGAGCTGGACTTCAAACCACAGTCCCCTTGGTTCCAAGCCCATCAATGAGAAAATGGGTGAGTTGGGTCTTCGGAAGAGAAAATTCTTTCTTCACATCTCCCTGTGAATGCATCAAGCACCTCCCATATTCCAGGCATGAGACAGATACAGTGTGAGAACAAAGATGAAAGTACAGTTTAGGCCAAAGATCTAGGCCCTTGAGTGCTATACCTGGGAGCCTGGACTTCATTCAGGGGCAGGTGATGTAAGCCCAGCTGTGGGGTGGAAAGCCTGCTCTCACCCCACTATGAACATGGCCTGGATGGGGAGGTAGCTGGAAGGAGGGGCCCACTGTGGTGTTGGCTGCTGCCTTCTGCCCAGTCCAATGGAACCTGGCCTCTGCCAGCCTCAACTCAGGCTGTGTCCATACCCCCTGCACCAAGAGCTGGGCCTTGTGCTCTCCCAAGGCAGAAAAGTCAATAAACTCATTTTCTCACAGAAAGAGTATGTCTTTGGGAAGGCCCTGGGGTGTTTGTCCGCAAAGTTCAATTTCTGTTGAGGATCCTGTGTAGGCAAAGAGTATGGAAGGGGGGGGGTGGAGCATGAGGAGGAACTGAAGGAGCTAACCTCTGTTTCCTGAGAACTTACCTTGCCTGTCAAGAACCTGCTGAGCTCAGGTATCCCCTACTCACCTGGCCTGGGTGACCGCACAACCTCATTCAATGCTTGCAACAGCCTTCTGAGGTGGGGAGATAATGAGGGCATGAGTAGAACTTGGAAGGGAACAGGGACTCCTCTGATCTCTAATACTTGATTCATTCAACACATAATTATCCAGTGATTCTTGGTGCTAAGCATTGAACCAGGTGCTGGGCACCCAGCAGCAGACATGACATCATCCCTTTCCTCAAAGATTTCAGTCTTGTGTTGGAAACAGACAGACGTGTTGACAGGTCCTTAGAGCCTTTTCCAGTGCATTAACCTCCATTCACATTTCTGCCCGATCACCTCCAAGAAGCAAGAGCTTTTACCTCTCAAGAAATTTACCAAACACCCTTAAATATACAACAAATATTTCTTTTTCATTTTCCTTATGTTTTGAAAATCTGGATGCATCTTACAATGGATACGGGAATTTAATGTAGCTGATTTTTTTCCAAAAACAATACAGTGTTATTCAATCAGTGGTGTGGATCAATGGAGTCTTAAATTTGAGTAAGCGTGGGAAAAGTTTATAACCAAGACCTCAATACCTCCCATTTGGGAGGCACTATGTAGAGTGTTTGTGGGGGAGGTATTGGGGGTGAAATTTACATCCCCTCTCTCTGATGATGCATTGATGCATGACTGTATCATAAACACGATCTTAGCCACTGTTCCATGTGAGTCAATTAATGTCACCGTGAAAAAAAAGCAAAAAAGGAAATGTGCTGCTTAATGTTACTTCATATGAAAATGAAATCCTTGGAGCAGGAAGGGTACAGGTCAGTCTAGACTTGAGTCTCTGACCAAGGGCTCAGCCACTATGAGAAGGTGGACGTGAGGGACGGTACTGATGCCTCTCTCAGCAAGGGAATAACGTGGACTATCACAAAATACCATTTTTTCATTTTTTAAGCCTCAATCACACCTGAAAACATTTCAACTTCTTTCTTTGTTGAACCAAAACTTGATTCCATGTAACTTACACAAACTCCCCAAAGCTCCTGGAGTCTGAATATTGAGAACAGCATATAGGTTTAAAAAGGATGCAAAATGCATTCCAAGCAGCCTCTGAAGTGGTTCTAAATTAACTGCAGAAGGCAATTTAGATGAGACATCTTGGGTGCATCTGCAAGAGGTTACCCTCTGCAAGAGGGACCCATCAGCAAGTGGGGTCACCCAGGCCAGGGGAGCAGGGGAGACCTGAGCTGAGCAGGTTCTTGACAGGCCTCCTTCTCTCCTCTTCTAAACAGGACAAGAGAGAATGTGATTTAGAAAAAAAAAATCTCCTCAGCTCTGGAGGTCTCCAGGGGACGTTTGTTTTGATGAGGTTTCAGGCCTGATTTTCAAGAATAAGGAGGTGCCAACTGTTTGTAAAAGGTCCTAAAACAGCATGATCTCTGGCCCTTAGGAGATTTATCTTTTATTTATACAGAGTATTTTTAAAAGCCTGTTACTGTAACAAGGAAGTAACTGAGAGGCTTTACGTGAAAGGCAACACGAAGTTTTTAGAGCCTGCATTTAAAGAAAATATGCATAATATTATGAAACAAGTTGAAGGATAAGTAGAAGGTTTCAGTCATTCACTTAAATACACATTTAAGTTGGTACTGTTGGGCACCGGGGAGGTGTATCTGAACCCAAGACATTGTCATCAAGGAATGAACAGTCTGGAGGAGGAAACTGACTTGTAAAAATACAAAATTTCAGCTTTGAGTGATACAAGGTAGGACAAAGGAACGAGAGCCCAGAGGAAGGAGGAGTAACTACCTCCCTGACGGAAAGAATTAAGGCTTTCCTGAGGGGGTGGCTTGAGTTTGGTCTAGAAAAAGTACATCCTCTTGACCTAGCATTTACTAATGTATGAGTTATCTACAGCTACATGACAAATTATCATGAAATTTAGTGGCATAAAATAAAAATAAACATTTGTTATCTCACATAGTTTCTGTGAGGCAGAGATTTGGGCTGTTGATTGATTCCAATTCAGGGACTCTGATGAAGTTACATTGAAGTTTGGGCCAGGACTATAGTTCTCTGAAGGCTTAACTGGGACTAGAGGATCTGCTTCCAGGGTGGCTCACTCACACGGTGCCTAGTTGGTGCTGGGTGCCAGTGGGAGGCCTCAGTTCCCTGCCATGTGGACCTCTCCATAAGGTTGCTTAAGTATCCTCCCAACATGGCGGCTGGCTTCCCCAGAGCCAGTGATCTGAGAAAGAGCTAACCAAAAACTGCAATGTCTTTTGAGACCTAGCCTCCTCAAAAGTTATTCTCTATTATACCCATAATGTCCTATTGACTACACAGGTCAGCCCTATTTGGTGCAGGAGGGAGCTACACTAGGGCATCAACAGCAGGAGGTAAGAATCATTAGGAGCCATCCTGGAGTCTGGCTGCCACAACTAATGATGGAGCCCAAGATGGTGGCAGTTTGTTATTATTATATTTGATCTTTAGTGTTTGAGGGTGGGAGTAATGGGGGAAGTTTGTCCAGTGGCTAGTTAACATCAGACTTTTGAATCACATAAGCCTGGGTTCCAATCTGGGCCCCAACATTTACTGGTTATATGGCTTCTCTGCTGATTGGAAGATGATAAGAACTGGAAAAGCCACATGCTGAAACAAGCCCAGCCACACCCAGCAGTCCTGGGTCATCTTCCTGAGGACTATTATGTGAGGAGGAATTAAACTTCTACTGTATTTAAGACATTGTATTTTAGGGTCTCTTTGTTGTAAGAGCTTCGCCTGTACCCTAATATATTCGTTGGTACAAAAAGTTTAATCTGAATCTAATTTGCCTCATCTGTAAAGTGGGGATAGAAAAACAAACCCCACATTTTTCTCGGGAAAAAAAAAATGAAATAAAGCATGAAAGTGTTTGTCCAGTGTCTGGCCCAGAATTCACACACTCATCATTGTCACTCATGTCCATGTGAGTTTACGATTAGTGTCAACACACTGGGTGAAACAGAAACAGTGAGTTCAGCAAATGTATGTCCATCCACCAGCAGTGTGGCTCCCAGGGAATTTAAAACAATTTGCTTTGGAGACTTCTTTAACGGGAACTTGTGGGATTTAAATAAACAAGGCAGTGGTTTCAGAGAAAGATCATTCAGTGACTGGTTTGGGGACAAGATCTGCCATGAACGTTCTGTCCTCTCTAATCCTCAGTTTCCAACTCTGGAAGGAAAGAAAGAAAGGAACAAGATCAATGCTTCTCAAATTCCAAGGCTTCCAGAAAGCAACCACAGTGGTTCTGCCCTTTCCTGCCTTATGTATTCGGCTCTACACAGCATTTTGCTGAGGAAAGCATTTTACTCGACAACCAAGTTTGCAAACCACGAGATGGACGAGATGATGTACAAGGCATTGTGTGGCTTTGTGAATCTTTCCTAATCTCGTTGCAGACACTTCACTTCCAACAATAATTCCTGCTTCAAATCAAAGAATCCCCCTACTTCTTACACTCCTAGGGGCCCGCCGTATGTCCCAAGTGAAATTAACAGAAGACACGTGGTATTTGACACAAGTCCACTGAGGACTTCCTTGGCTAGGCTGAATCTCTGCAACTCAGCTGGTCTGAGCCATGCCATGTAGTGAACAAACCGGGCAGTGAAACGTCCTCCAGCTCGTGTGCAAGATGGACTGAGAATCCTCCTTCCAGATGAAATGGCAATTTAAATAAAGAATTAAAATAAGGAAATGAATTAGAATGCCGAAATATCATCTATCCAATGCCCTGGGCCTGAAATGATCAAAACTGTCATTTTACTTTCTCCTCCCTTAAAATTACTACTTTTAATTTAATTTCCCTGCTGAAGTTGCTCTGGCCAACTCATCAAATTTTCTATCAAAATTACCCACAGAATTAATTGGTAGGCATTGGCGCAAAAGAATGGGCTGAGAAGATGGGCCACATCCAAGTGAAAAGTAAAAAAGAAAAAAAAAAAACCGCCCCTCACCCACATAGGATACAGCAGATGGAATAGAGGTGACTGCGGTGCTGTCCCAAAAGTCCTGCATATGTTGGCTGCATCCTCAGCTTCCCTCCTGATGGTCAAGGCCTCAGGCCCACAGCCTCAAGCAGCTTCCAGTTCTTCTTGCGGGAACTTTCCTGGGAGGACCGGAGTCTCTTGCCAACACTGCTGTGTCCCCTGGACCCTCCTCTGCAGGTAGAATCTGGTGCATGAATGAACACCTAGGGTAGCCCTGGATGGATCAGGAAGTCCCAGAGAGCATGGTGACAAAAGGGAAGGAGGGCATGAAAAAATAGAGCGGAGCCTGCTGATGTCATTTCAGTTAATGACAATAAATGCGTGGTCATGCAGCCATTTGTTCAATTCAAGATGTTTACTTATCATCAGGTACTTTGCTTGAGGCAGGAGAGAGGGGGATAAATACAAGATGGTCAGGGCCCAGTGGAATAGGTACAGGCTTCACGGCAGAGTCCTGGGTTGATTTCTAGTGATTTCTAGATATACAGTAAGTAGATGAATGAACTTGGGCCAATGACAACTTCTCTAGGCCTTGATTTCTTCATCTGTACAACAGAACTGACCACCCTCACCCCGAGGTGGTTGTGAGGTTCCATTATCATTAGCCTCTTTTGACCCTTTCTGGATCCTTCAGGTATAAAAGTGAGATTTGACTGAGGCAAGGGGCCTGAGCCACAGAAACTGCGTAATGAAGTGCTGGTCTCCTTGCCCCTGGGGCTGAGCTACCCCCCACCCCAGCCGCCCGTGAAATCTTGCCCTAACGTGACTCTCAGGGCATGCTCAGGAGTCAGGCAACAGCCGGGAAAAACATCAGGGAGAAACAAGGAACTGGCGTGTCCCAGTCATGGTGATGCCAGTAACGGTTATGGCAACAGAAAACATCGACCCACTCTGTGCCCCGGTGCCCAAAAGTGTCACACAACACTTGGACACGCAGACACTCAATAAACGCTTGTAGAATTCCTTAGAAATTGCTGTTATTTGTAAACCTGATCTTTGTAGAGAGTTTTTTTTTTTTATCAAGTGCTCCTATTGAGTCAGAAAACATTTATTTTTCATTTACGTTGTGCAGGCATTGGGCAAGGGTCGTGAGAAATAGAGATGAATCAGTCAGGCCCCCGTCCTCAAAAGGCGCCCAGTCTAGTGGAGAAAACATGATTGTAAAAATGAAGTCCTCTTACAATGGCTTGATACTGTATTATAAACGAGAACTGAGCAGAGTTGGAAATAATTCAACCTGGAACAATAGAGAAGGCTTTCCAGGGAGCGTGTCCTTTGAGAGAAGGAGTGGGGGGTGGGTGGAGAACTCTTCCAGCCAGAGGGAACAGAGTATGTGAAGAATAGAGGTAAGAACTTGCGTGGTCTTGTTGGGGAAGAGTCACAAAATCAGAGTGGCTGGAATTGACCGTGAGGAGAGTTTTTGGTCAAGAAGACGAGAATGTTGGCTGAGTCAGGGGGTGAATGGAGGTCGTCAGGAGCCAGGCTCAGTAGGAGAATCCAGGTGACCTGGTACCTTAGGATGCTTCCAAGCAGAGAAGGTGGTATTCTGACTGGAGGTTTGTTAAAATTACACTTCACATGTGCTGTCTCCAGACAATTGTATGGCCAGGTGGATAGTAGTGACTTAGCAAATGTCTAGAGTAGTCAAATGAATTGAGTTCACGGAACAGGAAATCTTTGTCAACTAATTTGCACAAACTTACTTAGATATGTTTATGTGCTTTAGTTGAGCAGATGCTAAGAAACATGCAAAACAAAAATGTGAGTTCCTGGGACATTTTCTCATCATATACAAAAAAATCAGCTGAAAGCTTTTCAGAGAGACCAAATGTGGGTCCCAGGGGTCTGAATTTCTGGGTCTGAGAGAATCATGGGAAACTTGAGGACTTTTAGCCCTCTCCCCAACTCATGTGGGCTGCAGGCGCCTGGACCCCAGGCCTGGTGATGGATGGAGAGGTCACCCTTCATGGCCAGCATGCAGATATCCATCCCCAGGCGACAGGCAGAGCTGCTTCCTGGATTCCATCCATTTTCTACCATGTTAGGAAATTCATCTTGAGAAAGCACATTCCTTCTGAATTCACCCCATGATTAGCATTTTGTTCAAAAAAAAAAACCTCGAAGCTAAAATTTCTTCTCTTGCCTCGGCCCATCTCAACTCCAGTTGGTTTTCATTTGTTTGAATGTGTACTTTGGAATCAGAGCCCTGCGCTCTCCCAGTTAACTCCTACCACCTGGGGTCTGTGATTTTGGAGGGGGCAGGGATCTGGCTCTCCCCTGCCCCCACCTCGCTCTCCACACTGTGAAAACAGATCATTGAAAGGTGGCCTCTGTCTGCAGAGTGAGGGAAAGCGCGTGAGCCCTTTCTGCCGGGCCACGTTAAGCAAAGGGCTTGGGGCAGTGACTGCCTTCAGCCAGGAACAGCAAACCCCAGAGCTGGCAGGGTGATGGTTCCCTGAAGCAACCCCCTCTCTTTGGATCACTTTTGGGGGCAAATCTAATCAAGATGGGATGTGTGACTTCAAAACAGCTGGGAAACATTACAGGTCAAAAGTTTAAATCAAGTTAAGAACCGTCGGAATGTGCAAGCCCCATTGTTTCTCACCTCTGTCTCTTCCTCTCATCAACACAATGCTCCTTGTGGACAAAATGTCTTGGTCAGGGTTGGTGTTGACACATGGGCCCAGGAAGGTATATTCGTGAAGGCAGGACTGCAGAGGCTGTCTGAGGGATAGCTTATTTCCTGGCAAAACAAAAAAGGGGCCAACCTCGGGTGAAAATATAAACAAGGGACGTATAAAGTCAGAATACTAAAGCTGGAAAGATCATTGCACATCATTCAAACCCATTCATTACAAGTCTGAAGATAGGCCCAGAGAGGTTAATGTCTGGCTCAAAGTCACACAGCACTTAGTGACTAATGCACTGGAAGGGTAAACATGTTTAGATCATGCCACACCTCGCCTTAAACTCAATGACTGGTGCATGCCATTAAGATGAAATGAAATTTCTCTGGTCTATGAGGTCTAGGGTGATCTGGCTCCAACCATCTGCTCTGTTTGCTGGGACCAAACTGTACATTTTCCACCATCCTCCTAGCATATTGGCTTCTTCTTTGTTCTGTAGATTCATGAAGTCCTTTCCCACTTCTGAGTTTGGGGACTTGCTATTTCTCCTTTCCAGAAGACATCTTTTCCCCCTCTGTTCCTCTCTCAACTGGAGGTGAAACACCACTTTCTCAGCAAGGCCTCCTCAGTAGGCCTCTCGCTCGTAAACCAGCTCATGTCCTTTCCATTATCTTCTCAGTTGGTTACTTAGTTACTATTGCCCCTCCCATTGGGGTATAAGCCCCCGAGGGTGAAAACCTGGTCTGTTTTGCTATTATAGCCTGGTGGTCAACCCATGACAGTTGGTCAATATGTATTTGATTAACAGATTAATCAGTCAACGAGTTAGATGATCAATGAATTCAAAGATAGTTTCTCACTGTCTCCTTAGTGATTAAGCATTGGGATGTGTGGAGATTAAAGAAGGCCACAAATTATTGGGGGGTGGGGGGTAGTCTGTGTCCCTCCCCTTGATTCAAGGTGGATTCTGTGACTATGTGGTTAATAGAAAAATGTCAGAAGTGGCCTGTGCCACTTTCCAAGCTCTAAGAGACTGGCAGCTTCCACTTGGAACTGTCTCTGGGAGCCCTGAGCTGCCCTGTAAGTAGTCTGGCTACCCTGAGATGACCACCATCCTGGGGAGGCCACCTGAAGGTGCCCCAGTCAATAGTCCCAGCTAAGCCCATTCTCCCAGCCATCCCAGACAAGGTACCAAGCAAGTGAATGAAGTCATTTAGGACCCCCATCCCCAAACAAGCCCAGCCACCAGTTGAATACCATCTAGTGACCTCAGTCAATGCCACAAGGAGAAGAAACACCCAGCTGAGCCCTGCCTTAATTCCTGACTGTAACAAAATGGGTGTTGCTTTCAGCTGCTACATTTCGAGGTGGTTTGTTACGCAACAATTGATAATGGCAACGGGGCTCTATAGCCAGATGGTTTGGGTTTAAGTCCTAGTCTCACCATTGGTTAGCTAGCTGGGGGACCTCTGCGTGTTGATTTTCCTTAAGCATCAACAGCTGGATCATCTGCAAGAGGGGCATCGTGGGATTCCCCACCCAAAGGGTTGTTAAGGGACTAAATGAAATCCAAGTCAAGTACTTCACACAGTACCTGGCAGTGATACCAAATGATCAATAGGCCTTTAGCCAATGTTGTAGACTCTTTGACATACCCTTCCAGCCAGGTAGAGCTCCTCTTTCACATATGAGTCAGGAGAAAACACACTCCAGGCATTCGGGTTACACCACTCGCTTGCCATTAATTCATCCATACGTCCCACCACCAAAGGGAAAAATCCAAAACTCGTGATTTGCAAAGCTCCTGCCCCTGCTTATGTCGGAGCATTGTCTCCAGCCCCACCTCCTCTCAAATCCCCATAGCCACACGTGTCCACCCACCCGCGTACACACTCCCTAAAACGACAGGAAGGAGACAGATAAATATTTCCACTGTGAGTTTTTCTGAGTGGAAAGGTTACAGGCATATTTGCTTCCTTCCTTGTGATTCTTTTTGTGTTTTTAAATCATCTACAACAAATGCTTTATTTTCATAAAATGTAGGGAAGGTTACAAAGAACAGGAAGTGACTATTTCTACTACCGGAAGACTAAGACACTATCTTATTTCTCTCTCTTCCTCATGGGTTCCTCCTGAATGTCTTTTGTATTGTTGAATGAATGAGTGAATGAATGAATACAATGAGCTAAAAGCAGTTTATTGTGCATACATAGGCAGAGTGGTTTATACACTAAATATATTTGTAAAAATATAAAGTTGAAGAGTTGTTTTGTTTTTTGATTTTTTTAAGATATTCATGGTGAAGCCTTCTTTAAAATGAAGAAACCCTTTTGTGAAGTGACTAATCATTCTGTCATTTATTTTTTTAGAGGCCAGAATTCCAGAGTTTCTTAAAATGAGTTTCTCCTTCTGTGTCTATGTTTATAAACTAATGACAGGCTCTTAAACATTCATTTAGCAGTGAGAAAGTTCTAAGACAGTGTGCTCTATTCTGGTTAGAAGAATTCAGTTCAGTCAAATATATATAAATTGCTTGCGCTCCAAAGGGAGATGAGGTCTCTGGGAACATTAAACTACAGAGGACAGATTTGTAGCCACAAACAACTCTTCTCTTGGGGCAGCAAGTGAGCTGACTCGCTGTGGCCACAGCCTCCTGGACTCAGGCACAGTGGGTGAACAGCCATTTTTCCAGAAGTCCTTCTCTCCCTCTGCGGTTCTTTCAGCTGCCTGGCTTGCTGGACTTAAAGGCTGTGCGTCTCTGATTCTTTCACTACTTTTCTAAATAGGTTACTAGTTCATGTGCTGAATTTTTGTGCTCCTGTTGATTCACAGGCTCAGTGTAACCCAAATCAGTCCAGCCTGCGTGAGATGAATTCAGTAAACGTGGAGACCACCTCCAAGGCCGTCCCTCCTCCAGTGCCTGCTCAGGCTCTCCCAGAGCTCCTGTTTTGGATTCCTTTGCATTAGCAGGTAAAGCCAACCTCTTCTAACTTGCGAGCGCCATGGCCTTCCCCCTTGTCGCCTGTATCCTCTCAAGAGATTTTCGACTATTTAAGTCAGCCTAACAGGCTTTTTTTTGGTCATTTCTCATCACTTAGATCTATAAATATTAATTACAAGCCTCATATTTTAAAACCCCTTTGAGCATATTAACTATTTAGCCACATAAATCAATCCTAAACTAATCTTAGTGGTTTATCATACTTTCACAAGTTCCAGAACTTTCTATTTTAGCTACCACTCTTCACTGTTTTTGCCACCAAAGTTATTTAATACTGTTTCAATCTACTGGGCCCTTCTTTAGATAAAAGGAACAGAAAGGGAAGGATGGAGAGATGGAAGGAGAGAGAAAGAAGGGAGGGAGAAGAAGAGGAGGGAAGAGTAGGAGGAAGAGGAGGCTAAGAGGAGAAAGGGAAGAAGCACTGGTGAGAAGTGTAAACCCATGGGACTGAAAGATTAGGGACCCACTTCAGATTCTCCAACTGGCCTTGGAGTCCTGAGCAAGCCACTAACCTCTCTGGGTTTGGCTTGGTTTAGAAGACATCTCTAGCGCCTTCTTGCTGGTAAACTCTATCCTCCTACAGTGAGACAGGATTTTCTCTCTTCATTACCAGGACAGCCTTCTAAGAGGGCTCCCAGGTAGCTCAGAGGTTGCTTTGCACCTCTTTTCTAAGTACTCACCAGAGCAGGTCGAGGACTCCAAGACTACAGACCAAGATGGGTCCCTGATCCTTGCTTCAAGAGTCACTGGGGGATGCAGGCTCTGTGGGGTTGCCTCTGCAGTGTGCTCCTATGCAGCCCATATATGGGTCAATTAGCTCTCAGGCTGTACCTCCTAGTGACATGAAAACCACATAGCCATCCCAGGAGTTCCTGGGAAAATCCTAATAGCAGTGATAGCTTTCCACTGGCTACCTCAAGAGGGTATGAGGGGCAGGGAGGTGGGAGGAGGGAAGCAGGTAACAGAGTGGCTAGGAGACCAGAGTCAGACAGTCCGGGGTTCAGATGTTGGCCCCTGCGGGTGTTCCACATTAAACCAGGTGCCTCACCTCCCCGAGAAGCATTTCCCTCACCTGTCAAGCAGAGAGGCCTCGACGTGCTTCATGTGGTTGTTATCCAGAATAAAAGAGACAATGAGACAACACGTACCGCTGGGCACCTGATTCATAGTGAGTATTCAATAAATGTGAGCTTTCATTATTACCATATTTCCTTCATTCTGAGACCCCGTTGATCGGCAGTCAAAGCATCAATTTAATAACTTCTCAGGGGGAAGAACAATATATTATAAACACACGTTCCCATTTTAAGACATCACAATTTCAACATTATTAAAAGGTGAAAAGAAATGTGTCTTAAAAATCAATGAAATATGACCTTTTTATTGTCACATTTTTGGAACCATTTTAAGCCATTTGCTTATTTACTTGCCTTTTTTGTGTTTTGTCTGGCTTCCTCCCAGAAGACATATAAGTTCCATGAGAATAAAGAAATATGGTTCACCACTGTGGTCCCAGTGCCTAGGACAGGTGTGGAATGAATATTTGTTTCATAAGATGGTTTAATGTCATCTTAATATGAGGGGGCTACTGATTAAAACCCCACTAATGTTGCCATTGGTTCATGTAATGGAACTTACCCTCATGTCCTTCTAAATCCATTCAACTTAATTCCTCATCAGCCTTGGGGGAAAGGTTTGTTTGAGTGCATATTTGTTGAGAATTGGTATTTTCCTTGAAATGTACACACAAGGAATGAGGAGGAAATCAGACAAGAAATCAGAGCATCCACCATAACCCCTGACACAGACATAGCAGTTATAAATCACACTTCAAATGAACACAAAGCAAGGGTAGGGTATTGGTCCTAGTCAGCTTAAAATATGCTGCCAGTTTAAATGTCCTTAAGATCTGTGGATATGCATTAGACATTAATAAATATGTATCTATAGAATCAACTAAAATTTCTTCCTTCAATTTACAAACCAGAAAAATAAACATTGAAGTGATCACCCCAGGGCAAATGATTTTTAATTGCCCATTCAGAAATCAAAACATTCATTCATTCATTCAATCAGCAAGCACTTCTTGTGGGCCTACTATGTGCCGGGTGTGTGCCAGGTGCTAGGGGTAAGAAGCAGTCTAGGATAGCCTGGAGGACAGGGGAGATGAATGAGGGAGACTCCTGCATATACAGATCATTGCTCCACATCAGGTAGAAAGAGGCACTGGCTCAGGGCTGCGGGCCCTAAGGTAAGGAGCAGGAATGATTTCGAAGAGGAGAGAGTGTCAGTCCCTAAAGACTGACTGGGAGGGAGGATCTCTGATTTGATGTCACTCCAGCCCTTTCAAAAGATTCCCTGCTACATGAGCCAAGATCCCAGGTCTGGGGACCTGTCAGACACCAAGTGATGCCCTAGGGTTTTGTTGAAAATGAAATGGCTTCTTATTGAGAGGAAAGGAAATTTTACTCATTCAGTTTCCTTGGTAGGGGGGATAATAACACAAATAAAAGTTACTTCTAACATCATAAAACAGTAATTCTTAAATCCCATAAACAAGGAATTGGATCCACTCGGCCCAATCATGAGGAACTTGTTTGACAAGAGCCTGCTCCAGGCTGCACTCTTCTTTCATGAGAATGAGGATGGTTCCTTAGAGGGCCAACGAAGCAGGCTCATTATCAGAACAAGGACACAAGAGGGATTGAGTGATGGAGAAGGCCATAAGCCCAGCTCTCAGACCCAGCACTCAATAGGACAGAGCTGGATAGACCGGGATGGACAATACTATGAGGCCCAGGATGTCAGACTCAGCTTCATGGAGACTGGGGCCCAGAGTGTTGTTGAGACATGCTGGCCTTGTGCTGGCTTCAACCATGAAAAGAAATTCAATATTGGCAGATAGGGAAGAAGATCATGCCAGGCTGAGAGAGCACTGGAGCAGCAAAGAGGCTAATCCAATATGGTGCCAGTATACAGAGAGGAAGTTGATGATAAAGAGGGAAGTGTTGGCAGGAGCTCATTCAAGGTGGATCCTGATTGTACACGGAGCTCAGAGTTGTGTTGTGTTGTGTTGTATTGTTTCAACTGAGGATGAAAGTTTTGAGCAGGAAATGGATACCATCAGATGTGTGTTTCAGGAAGTCAATTCTGGTGCTAAAGTTCAGCTGGGAGAGATGAGAAACATGGGAAGGGAAAATAGTCATTGCAGTAAGTCAGGCAACAGATGGCAGGGTTGGACCTCAGATATCGAGGAAGTGGACAGATGGGCTTTGGAGATCAATTGGATGTAGAGGAAGAGGGTGAGGAAAAACACCCTGGCCTGCTGAATTATTAGAATGAAGATCATTACCCCATTTATGTTCACCTAAATGAATGTTCTGGAAAACTCACAGAAGCACTCTCCATAATGGCCACATGGAAATTACCCAATGTCCACAACACAACAGAATACCATATGGCTATGAGAAGGAAAGGTCTCCAACAGAATGATCAACATGGGTGAAATGCACAAACCAGACCCTCCATACACTCACCAAAAAAACAGAGTGTTTTTTCCATTTATGGTGGGTTCAAATAAGTTTATAAGTGTCAGGAATTACGACTTGAGTTACACTTGGTGGGGATTTATGGCAGTTCATGATCCAGGGAACATGGGCACCCCTAGGGTGAGTTCTGGTGCTCCATTTCCAAGTTCTGGTTACTTAGGTGTGGTCACCATGTGAAATCCATCCAACTGTATATGTATTATCTGTGTACACTTTTATGCAAGTATATTATACCTAAATTAAAAACTTACAAAAAAGAAAATTACCCTTATTTGCAGTGCCTACTGTAGAACATTAAAGCAACTTCAATAATAATAACAACAACAATAATGCCTTCCATTGTAGCATGCTAATCCTATGTGCTGGAAACACATAGATGCTGATAGCAACCTTCTGAGATCAATTTTAAGCCCCCATTTTACAGATAAGAAAATGGAGGCACTGAGATGTTAAATAACTTGCCCAAAGCCACCATCATTCTTTAGAAACAGAGGGAGATTGGCACCCGGGAAGTCCTACATTGTGCTGCCTCCTGATTCCACAAAAGTGTTTCAAAAAATGTGGCTGTGATTATTCTACTTAGGCATTGAATCTGCTATGTCCATATGACTCTACTTTTCCAGAAGAAGCTGGATCTGTCACCCACATACTTCCAAACATTTAGGTTATCAATGGACTATTTCAGTGCTCAGCATTGTGCTTATTTCCACAATCCCAGACCTCTCCAACACATGCCTTCCTTATGAAATTTCCAATCAAGCAAATGAATTCAACCCAGAAAAGCAAACACATTTTGGATAGAGCAGACGTCTTTTTTAATCAGTTTTTGTGTTTCCTATATAAATCACAGCCCAGAGGTGCAATTTTGGAAAGCTTTTTGTAATAGAAGATTTTACCTGGGTACTGTTTATTATTATTATTATTATCCTTGTTATTAATAATGATTTATAGAGCAGTTTGAGGAGGCATTGCTATCAAGAGACTAGGAACACCAAGCCTGATCTGAAACTTAAGTCAGCAAAAGTAATAGGAAGAGAAGAGGCAAGGGGAGATATTAAAACAAATGGCTCTGTCTTGGGCAGGCATCTACCTTGAGGGACCAAGAAGCAGGTAACATGAAGGAAAGATTCAGCAAAAATGGAACCCAAGGACAAGCATTTCCTCTTCTAGGTCACTGCAAGAGATGTGGTCTGCGGAAACTCACAGAGCCTAGCCGAAGCCAGGAGCACCTTGATGAATGAACTTCCGACATGTTGATGTCCCAGAAGAGTTTTCAAAGCAGTCCTACTAACAAGAGGGCACATAAACTTTACAAGAATGCTGTGAGCTAGATAAGGGTGGTGTTGCTTCACCCCTCCACCCCTATCGGGTGAAGGTGTTGAAACCTACAAGCACCATGTGACAACATCACAAAAGGCCACCCTGGCCAGTCTACTATGTCAACGTGCTGGAGCTGGAAAGTGACGTCAGGGGCCATCTTGCTGAGCAGTTCACAGAACATCATTGACTAATAAAGCCATTTAGGAACCTTGTCAAGGATCAAAATTCCTGATCCCCATTCTAGACCTGGGGCAACCTAGGAACTTATATTTAAAAACTAAAACTTCCCCCAAAAATCAGAAATAAAAGAATTCAGGTCTTCAGAATGATAGACCCGCTTGGAGTGTCACAGAGGGTGAATAAACTGAAAACTCTCACCTAGCATTCTGGTGAGCATCCAAAATGGGAAAGATTAAGAGAAAATCCTGAAAGCTTAAAGAAAGACATTATGTTCAATGGGACAGTAATCAGATCCACATCAGTTCTCACTCTTTGAGGAAAAATGTCTTTCAATTATACACCCAGCCAACGCACATATCAGGACACCAACTTTTCTGCAAAGCATATTTTCTGCAAAACAACAATAAAACCGAGAATATGCTTTAGCCAAATGAAAAAGAAATCCAAGAAAAACAGAAAAAGAGTGCAGGAAATCCAAGAAAAAAGAGGAAGCTAAACCCAGTGGGGAATAAAATGAAATCTCAGGATGACAAGTGTGCGACAAAAAGCCACCAGTCCCAATGGGAGCAGGAAGTTGACAGGTGCCAGAAATAACATCTTCAAGAGGGAAGGAGCCTATCATTTCATTTGTGTGATGAAGAAGCTTCAACCTCTTAATGGGAAAACAAAGGCATAGATTTTTCTCTGTCAATAAGAAAAACAAAGGAACTTTCTGGAAAAACAGAAACCTAGACATGAAAAGCAAGGGCTGACTATGAAAAACTAAAATGCAGCCTATTTTTAAGGAATTCATTGGGTATATGTAAAAAAAGTTTTTATGATTTCTCCATATTCCTTCATGTGGTGTGAGCTTAGAGGCATAGCTTCGCAGTCCCTTCTCTGTGAGTCCAGCCAGACCACATGACTGCAGTGAGAAAAGTGGACACTGAGAAGCCACAGAACATTCTGCCTCTGAGCAAGAGCTCTGGGATCATGGGCCAGGCTCAAATTCTACCTCTGCTACTTGCTAACTCTGTGACCTTGGAAAAGTTACTTAACCTCTCTGTGCCTCAGTTCTCTCCTCTGTAAAATGTCATCTATCTCATAGGACTGTTATAGAGATTAAATGAACTAATATACATCATGCATTTAGAATGGAAGTTGACTTATAAGGATTCAAATAGTAGATGTTATTACTATTATTATTGCAATATTAAAATAGAGAGAGAATAGTTGATTTTTGATGCAAAGACTATTATTAAAATTAGTCTTTTCACAAAACATAGAAGACTAAATAAGAATTAAATAACATAAAAGAAATATAAAAGTCGAGAAAGGAAAAATAGAGATACAGCTAACAAAGCATGGGAGCTAGAAAAGAGAGATGGCAGGAGAAGAAAGAGGATTGTCAAGTCCTTCATCTAAGATGGAAGTTACTAGATACTGTACAAACTAAATAGATTAAGCAATAAAGAGTTTTGAACATAAATATATCATTTAAAATAATTTAATTAATAAAATCATTTTAATTAATTGCTCATTAATTATAATTATAAAAGTATATTTTCTATGGATTATATTTATTTACATATAATTTATATTATATTTATACTTAATTATAATTATAATGAATAATTAATCAATGAATTTAAGTGTGATTGACAATAATAAACTAAACATGATATTAATAAATGCTTGAAAGTGGGTGATGGAGAGGGAAGGTGAAGGGAGAGGTGAGTGATGACTGCTGACATTCTCAGAGAGCTTTTTATACATATACATATTATACACCTACATAATATCTACATATACTATCCCATTGAATCCTCTAATGCCCTACAAGTTAAGTACTATTATTATGATGATGACCATTGTACAGATAAGGAATTTGAGGCAAAGAGAGACTAAGTATCTCCCTGGGTCACATGATTAGTGAAGGAAGAGTGACCCTTAGCCACTGGCCTCTGCCAGTGGGGAGGTGTAATAGTGGTTTACAGATAGGATTTAGTGTTAGGGTGGCAAATGCCAGAGAAAAATAACAACTGTAGTGGGATGACTAGTATCCCACAAAAATGTCATGTCTACCCAGAACCTCAGCATAGGACTTTATTTGGAAATAAGGTCTTTGCAGACGTAATTAGTTAAGATGAGATCATACTGGATTAGGGTGTCTTTAATCCAAGGACTGGTGTCTTTATAAGGAGGAGAAAGAAAACACAGAGAAAAAGAGAGAAACAGCCCAGATGACAAGGAGGCAGAGTGGAATGATGTAGCTGCAAACCTAGAAACAGGGTGCTGGGAGCCATCAGAGGCTGGGAAGAGGCAAGAAGAATTCTCCCCTGGAGCCTTAGAGGGAGAATGTTCCTGCCAACACCTTGATTTCAGACTTCTAGCCTCCAGAACTGTGAAAGAAAGCATTTCTGTTGTTTCATGCTACATGGTTTGTGGTCATTTGTTATGGCTGTCTTAGGACACTGATACATCTAACCAGATATTTAAAATAGAAATGGTCAAAATGAGTGGAAGGAAGGAGAATTTGACATTCCACTTTATGGCTTTCTGACCTTTCGCTTTTTTAAAAACTATCATGTGTTACTCTTTGTGGTGGGCAGACTCAAAGGAGGACCCCATGATCCCCTTCTGGTATTCACAAAATTGTGTAATCCCCTCCTCTTGAGCATGAGTGGGACCCACAACTTGCTTCTAAGTAACAGCACAGCTAAGGGGATAGGATGTCACTGCCATGATTGTATCACAGAAGACTCTCACGCCCCTCTTGTAGATTCTCTCCCTTGCTGGCTTGGATGAAGCAGGAAGTCACAGTGGGGAGGCCCACATGGCAAAGAACAGAAGCAAATCTCTGCCCAACAACTTTCTAGTAACTGAGGGTGGCCTCCAACCCACAGCCAGCAAGAAACTGAGGCCTTCAGTCCAACAGTCTGCCAACGACCACGTGAGCTTGGAAACATACGCTTCCCCCGTCCAGCCTCAGATGAGACCACTGCCCCTGCCAACACGTTGATTGTTGCCTTGGAAGATCCTGATGCAGAAGATTCAGCCAAGCAGCCAAGCTGTGCACAAACCCACAGAAACTGATACAATAGAGGTAATAAAGGCATGTTGTTTTAAGCCACTAGATTTGTGATAATATTGTTATGCACCAACAGATAACTCATATTCTTATAATTAAAAATAGTCATAATAGTGATACTTTGAAGCGTTTTCAATTAGTAATGGTTTGCTATAATTAAAAATAAATGTATGAAGACAAGTTATTCTGATGACCAGTCAGGTTGGGAAACAACTCCCTCATTAAACAATTAAGGAAACCAAAGCGCAGAGAAGGGAAGCAGCACAGACCAGTCAGAGAGGCTAAACAATGCGGACAGGTTCACACGTGATTAATAAACTGAAATGTCACTGAAGCTCACACATCCCCACTGACTCTCTACCCTCCTCTCATTGCTGCCTGCAGAACAAGTGGAATAGAAAAAAAAAAAAGTAGCAAAGAGCAAGATAATTGCTCAAATCAAGGGCAAAGATTCAGTTTTGTCTTAGATTATATTCATGACAAGCACGGTTCCCAACATTACCCCCAGTTCTTGGGAGGGTAGATGTGTTAAACAGGCACTTAGTAGACAATTTTTTTGACAGCTGCTGCCTTTGCAATTACTGTAGTATTTTTTTTTTTCTTCTGAATAGCTCCAGATTTGTTTTTGTCTGAGCTGAGGTGGAAAATTGAGAAATAACAGATTCAACAATAATTGACTTTATTAGGAATATGAACGTAATACACACGCCGTATATTAAAAACTCATTGCTTTTCTATTGGCCTCGCACACCGTACACTACATTTATGGTTCCCTAGTCTCCGGTGTTCCCCCTTCTTTACTGTTCCCATCAGCTTTATGGTCCTCATTCCCTGTCATGTGGAGGAAATAAATGGTTAAAAATCTAAGTGCTCATCAGACACAAGCCAGAGTTCATAAATGAGAGTGGGCAGGCTTGGGTAATTTAAGATATTGCTGTGAGCTGGTGTTGCCAAAAACGATGCATTTATTGAACCATAAACAAAAGCAATTAAGATGAGATGTTGATTACTATGAAGAAAAGCTCCCCAATAGTATAGAGAAGCACAGGCCACAGAGGGAGTCTCATTTGCATAAACATCTCTGGAATCCTGGGATATCCAAGGAGAGCTGCAGGAGTCCCTTTTGCAAAAGGATGCTGATGTCTCACGGGAAGAATCCTGAGAACGCCCCTGGAACATTCTGCACAGGAAATCAAAACTACCAGGCAAAGAGGGGAGAGAAAGGTTAGCTATTTTTATGGCACAGTCAGGAAGGAGACAGTCCCTCTGAGGTAGATGAAGGCAGAAGACACATAGCAAAGCATAGCCAGAACTTAATGCTGTTGAATTCCACCTAGCACAGCATTGCCTCAGCCCAACCTTGAAGAACTCATTGGAGAAAGCTGGGAGCTCAGAGAAAGGAGGAGAGCTCCTGGTGCCATCTTTAACAGCTGGACCCTCCCAGGTCCGGCTAAAGGCAGCTCTGATTTGAAGAGCTGAGCCACAAAATCCGGGATCAACAGCCAGCAGCACACTGGCTGCTGCCTGGCTGCAGAAGCGTCAAGAACCACAGAAGTGAGAATGTGTCTGAGTTGCTGCAGAGGAGGGAAAGATGCAGGGATGGTTAGAAACCGGAAACAAAACTAGATAACAAGTCTGGACAAATACATAGCAACAGCCAACCTCCCACCCCACCCAGCCCTAAGCCCTCGACCACCCCCACAGCTGGAGCAGCACTGACAAGTAATGATCACAACAGAAATCTCAGAACACTCTGATTGTGTTATCATCTCTTTCCGGAGAGGAAAGGCAACTCTGATTACGGAGAATTGTACCTAAAGATCCCCAAGAATGAGGCATATGGTAGACTCTCAACAATTGTTTATAGGGGAAAAAAGAGAAAACAAGAAATGAATGGATGAACAGATGGAGTGAATAAGTGAATGCATCCTTGAGACAGAAGGTAAGGCCAAGACTGACATTTAGAGTCGCCTTGAGGAGGGAGAGGTGTAGTGGAAAGAGCAGTCTGGGGCAAGGCGCCCTGAGACACATCTTAAGCAATGAGCAGGAGCAAGACAGACAGGAGAAGAAAAATGAATGTCCAGCCAGACAGATGATGTTGGGTCAACTCACTCCTTCCCCTTCTGTCTGAGAAGCTCTGCAGACACACATTACAGCATGCCAATCAGCCCCAGGGAGCAGTGATTGGCATCTGCGAGACCAGCACCTGTGAGAAGACTGACATTCAGGCAGACAGGTCCAAATGTCACCAGCCAAAGGCCAGGGCACCTCGCAGCCTGGCTGGGGCCACTCAGACAGGTGAGGCGGCCATCAGACCAATGGAATCACCCTGAGTAATCGTTTGAAATTCACTGCCAGCAGCCAGTTCATTCAACCAAGAGGCATATCTGTGTTGGTGTCGATGCGGTTTATAAAGGTGTGGGGACCCAGGGCAAGGAAACTAAGGTGTAGAGACCACCGAGTTTGTGCCAGGCTCTCCACTAAGGGCATAACACCATCTTGTCAAATAGTCAGCAAAACCTAAGTAGGGCTTATTAGCCCCATTTTACAGACAAAGAACCTCAGGCTCAGATAAAGTAAGTGGTCTTGAAAAATTCACACAGGTGATAGGAGATGGAATCAGGATCAAATCTTGATTTCCTGAGCCATGGAAGTCCTGTTCTTTCTACTACTCTATATTTTTGACATTGACCCTGAGAAACACAGAGAGATTTTCCTAGGCAAAGAAACAGAGGGGGAGGAATTTTAGAAGTGTTTCTCTGAATCTTGCTGTTGCTATTCTGCAACTGAAAGAGAAATAATTCATGAAACAGATGGAGAATAAGATGGGATGCAGGGGTAGCAAGAAGTGTTATTTCTGCATTGGGTATTACTCCACCCAGAATTCCATGATAGATAAGATGGTGGCTAAGGGGTAGGCATTGTTTCTGGCAGAAGTGGGGTCCCAGGGCAGACTCAAAAGGGTCACTGGGAAGGTAAAGTAGGTTATGTACAGGGGCATGGAAAACTCTGATATGCTGTGCCTAGCAAGGGACACTCACAAGGCAAGAGACTCAGGGGTCCAGGCTTCATCCAACAAACATTGTTGAGTGTCACATCTGCTGCCCTCATCCCCATGGCTACAAAAGCCCATGGGAGAAAGTCCTGTCTACACAGCAGTCAGAATGAAGGAGAACAGACACGCGGGAAGACACTGGCAAGGTCACAAGATGATACTGTCTTTAGGGGAATGTAGCTTCTAAGACCAAATTTGCAGGATTTTATGATTTAATTCATTTATTCAATAAATATCTATTGAGTTGCTCCCTTGGGAGAGACTCTTGTAGGTTCTGGGGGCAAATCAGTGAACAAAATAGACAATGAAGTCTCTGATCTCCTGGGGCTTGTATTCTGGGGAAATGCATTCTGTCTATGTCCAGTCCCACCACATTTCTTCTCTACGTGTTGATCAGAATAGTTCTGTTGCCTCCCTCCCCGGAGAAGTAGGCAATGGGGATCAAGGGTGGGGTTTTTATACACAGGGAGCCTTCGATTACAATCCTGGATTGTCACATCCTAACTAAGAGATCCTCTAAAACCAACTTGTAAGGGTGTTTTCTCACGGGTAATACTGGGGACAATAATCTTTTCCTTGAAGGGATTTTAAGAGAGTTAATTTGAGTATGCTACATCATCTAGCCTGACGCATAGACACTGAAAATAGCAATTTCTCTTCTCTAGTTGAGACCTCTCTCTCCCCAAGCCTGAGTTGCTGTATCAGATCATAAACCATGTATTCCTGCTTCCAGTTCTAACTCTGTCCCCACAGTAGCTCCTGCAGACTGTGGACATCTGCATCAATTGGAACCACTATTTACGTTATACCACCACGCACATAGAAAACCACAAGTCATTAACTATGGAAGAGAGGGAGGAGGGGAGGGGGAGAGTAGAGGCAGGGAGACCAAAATAAGGCATGTCTCCAGAGACAAAGAGCACACTCCCCTTTACTGGCAGTGTAATCCAGTGGGCCAGAAGGAAATGCATTCAGGAGATTTTTAGGAAGTCCTTGTCTATAGTTCATGCCTACTGATGACACCTTAGGGCTGAGAGAAAGAGAAGTATCCAGCATTGTCCGGTTTCTGATTTGGGCTACTGGGTGAGGATTAGTGCTACCTACAAAGACTCAGTAGGAGGGAGGCAGAGTTAGGAGTTGCAGATGTGTTAAATTTTATGTGTCTGATGGGCAGTTAGGAGGTATAGCAACTAGGAGCTAAATATAAGACTCCGTACTCTATAGGAGAAGCCTGGGCAGGAGATCAAGATGTGGGAGTCACTGGAACACAGGTAGTATTTGTTACCAGGAGAGCAAATGAGATGATTGGGGGAGAGTTAACAGAGTGAAAGGAGGGCACTGGGGGAAGAAGACCAGGGATGCTGCTCTTCAAAAGCAGACACAGAAGTGAGGTCAGTGAAGGGAGGGCAGAAAAGGTGAGTAGAGTCAGAAGCTGAGAAACTCTGAAACTGAAGTAGTCCACCAGCTGTGAATAAGCATTGGCAACAGGGTCAGAGAGGAGAAAGCCTGCCAAGTCCTCTCCCCTAACCCACCACAGGCAGGCTGGACACACCAATAGCCCCCTGGGACACATCTTTCTCCAAGGAGTACAAAGAGAGTTGTGGGGGATCAGAATTTGCCACCCCAAAATGCGTCTCTTTGGATTAATGATTTCTAAGAACAAAAGACTCAGAAAGAAATTTTGACCTTCCCCCAAACTGCCTAAAACAATTTAAGATAGAAGGTCTGTTCCAGGAAGGAGCTATCACCATAGGTAACTACAGTATAATATGAACAAGGTGTGGTAGACAGGGAGGAACCTAACAAGGCCCATTTGATCAAAGTCCTCTCCATGTCCCATTATCTCTGCATGGTAAGGCAAACATTTGTTTACCAAACATTTGCTTTTCATCTCCATGTGAATTGCCTTCCTCCCCTTTGAAGTCCCAAACCACTACCCCCAATATTCTCCTTTGTCTTTAGCTGAAGATGGCATTTAAGGTGGTGGCTTCGGCCATTTTGGCGAGTTACTCAGATTTCCTGGGTCTCTCCCATGTATACATGTTATTAAATTTGTTTGATTTTTCTCCTGTTATTCTGTTTCATGTCAATTTAATTCTTAGACCAGCCAGAAGAAACTAGGGGGTAAAGGAATAGTTTTTCCTCCCCTACAGAGAGCTCTGCAAATTACTAAAACAGCCCTAAGCTTTGCCAGAAGAGCTGGCACATTGAAGGAGCCCCAGCCCCAGAAAGGCAGGGTATCAGGGCAGAAGTGACCAAGAGTAGACCTGCGATGGAACACTCTGAAAAGTGTCCATTTGGTTTCCTGGGACTTTCTGGGTGATTCATCCTTCCCCACCTCTGTGAGATGGAAACGCTTTAGAAAGAAATCTTCCCCGGTTATAAATTCTCTGTTCTTTCTTAACCAGTCAGGCAAGATTGATGGGCTGAGCTGGTTGACACAGAAGCAATTGGGAATATCATTATTTTCCTGGTATTTATCTGCATTTATGTTAATGGCTTTGTTCTTGATCAGAGCAGCTACTAAACAAGGGGCAATGTTTACTGCACTCAAACTTTTCTGGTGATGAATTATGCGAGAGTCACAGAATAGCCAAAGCACATAATGTGTAGAAAGCATTTCCTTTTTTTTTTTTTTTTTTTTTTCTGCTTCTGATCCCAACAGCACAGGCCTCCTGCATTCTTGGGACCAAACCAACTCAATTTTTCATATTCTGCTTTGTCATCTGATTGATTTAATGCTTCTTGTGGTCAGACTTCGCAGAGAAAAAGAACACGCATACAATTTCTCTCTCTGGCATGCTCTCTCTTTCTTACTCTTTTTTTGACGGGCAATTTCATAAAATCACAGGGCTGGGAAGGACCTTTGTGCGCATTTTTTTCCTAACTCACTGTACAGAAGCACTTGGGAGGAAAAGGGATGGAAAGAAGTAACTTTTTTGAGATCTTTCACAGGTCAGGCTGTGTGCTCAGACACTTCACCGGCATGATCCTAATCTCCACGAAACTCGATTACCCCCATGTTGGAGATGAGTTCATTGAGCCTTGGAGAATGAGTCCATGGGTTGGCAAACTACTTCCTGTGGCCCAAATCAAGTCTGCCTTTTCTTTTTGTAAATGAAGTTTTTTGGAACACAAGCACACTCATTCATTTGTTTATGTATTGTCTATCGTTGCTTTCAAGCCACAATGGCAGAGTTGAGTGATTGCAACCAAGACCATACGGCCCACAAAGCCTAAAATATTTACTGTCTGGCCCTTTACAGAAAAATTTCACTAATCCCTGGTTTAGACAAGTTGCCCTGGTCACAAGTGTGTTACTAGGCATAGTAAAGACCTTGTTCTGTCTGACTCCAAATCCTCTATCTTTCTTCCAAGTTACTGCTTTACCTGTTTTTAACATCCACCACATGGAGGACAAACCAATTCAGGTGGCCCCTCAGAGTGTTTTAACCCAAAAATGTACCACCCACCTACTTATGCACCAGTAAGGCTTCCTGCAGCAAATTAGAGGCAGCAGCGAGGATACATACGCTTGGAAGGCATTTGAGAAATAGGGATTTACGTTCTTTCTTACTCTTCACCCCACAGTGGGTTTTTCAGAAAGGATACCAGAATAGATATTAGTTTAATATCATTTAGTAAGGATATTAATCTCCTTAATAACTCCCTTTATTAGAGAAGGCTTCCTGGAAGAGGTAGAATGTGATACAAGTTTTTCATGTTACTGTCATAATTTTCTCAAGAAGCTTCTGAAGGAAATGAGAGGAGGTGAAAATGATTTTGAAGACTGTAAACCACTCAGAAAGGTGATGCTAAGGTGGGCCAGCAAAGATGACAGTGTAAAGAGCAACCATTTACTGAAAGTTTATTACATGGAATGGGATTAACATGAAGTTCTTCCAACATGCACAACACTTGAAAAGGAAGACAATTTTGTGAGATGAGAGGGAAACCCTAAAATGTGAAGGAACTTACTCAAGACTTCACAGTTAGCAAATGGTAGAGACAGGATTTGAACTCAGGTCTGCATGCAAATCCCACTCTCTTTCCCACGTGTCACATCTTAAATGAAGCCAGCAGATTAAAAAGTAACTTTCAGAATTGGTCTCAAAGGTAGTGTTCAAGTTTCTCAAGGTTAGCTTTTCTCAGAGGTGAAGTCAACTTGAATGAATGGAAGCCAAAGGCAGATACTCCTGGTCCTGATAGGAGTTAGAAATCTGAAGATAGGAGACAAAGGGGTGTGAGGAGGGAGGGTGAGCAGAACTGAAATGGAGAGGAAAAACCTTTAAGTGGAGGTTTCCTGGATTAGGAGACCTGTGGGGATCAGTCAGAGCTTGGAGGAGACCTAAAAGAGACCAAATGAGGTCCATCCATGAAGGCCAAGTGTACAAGGCATTAGAAGAGTGACACATCTGACCCTGGGGTTCTGTTGTGACATGCGATCTCTACACAGTTGAAAGGTCCGATTAATCAGAAAATTTTAGAACATCAGGCACAGAAGGGAATTACGGGTCATCTGGTCTGATCTTCCATATGATCCTGACACTTGTCTACAACACCCACCACTGGGGATGCTCAGACCCTGCTTGATCATCTCTAGTGATGGAACCTACTTCCTACAGCACCAGGCAGCTCAAGAAAGACAGGTGACTTCCTTGTGACTTACACCAGTCAATCCCAGTTCTCTCCCCAGGAGATGACCAAGAAACCTAACTACTCTTTCACAGATTTTTTTTTTTTTTTATATATACAAAGGCAGTTAGCAGACACCCTTATAAGTTGTCTTTCCAGGTTAATCACAAAAATCACCCTTTAGAGATGTTTCTGTGTATGATCAACTCACAAAGAGTTTTATGTGTTATATTTCTAAGAGGTTTTAATTACTACCCACACTTTATAGGAGAGAAAACTGAAGCTCAGAGAACATAAGTGAGTTCTCCACAGTAACATCACCAGGAAATACAGGAGACAGATTTCCAACACAGGTCACTCATTGATCCCATATAATTCCTGACACCAGGATTTTGAGATCCCTCCGCATTATGGTAGCTTCACTCTGGACTTAAAAAAGTATAAACAGACATGTTTTTATTTGTTTTTTCATTATACTGACATGGAGGAGTAAAAGTAAGTTTTAAGTAGAATCGAGTCAGAGCTATATGAGAAAGACAATTGACCAGTTGAAGAACGTCTTCTTATAAAATAACTGCTTGGGTTTTTCTAATGTTTAAAAATCAGTGGTGCATGTCTCTGTAAATTCAGGTAAGACATTCACCATTTTCCCAGGAATAGTCAATAAAATCGTATTTCCTTATATTTATCAAACAGTGGGAATATATATTTTGTAACTAGATAGACTTCTTCTCTTTGTCATTTTAAAATCAATAACATGTTTAAAATGTATTTTCATGATGATCTCCTCTAACAAAAAGTGTCAGAAGAGGCAGTTTCATGGACTATAACTTTTTAGACAATGAGGTTAATCAAGGTGGATACGTTTTCAAAAATGGCTATGAGTTTTCAAGTCTCTGAGGTCAAAAGACAGATATCAATATAAAATTTTGGCTTTAAATGGCACCATAAAGGCCAGTGCCAGTTACAATTTCCAGCTCTTCTTTCTTCAGTTCTTTTGCCCAACACCATTTCAAATTAGGAACTGGCCTTCTATGAGCGCCTGAATGAAATTGTAACTCCTGTGAATTCTTTGTCTGGAACAACGTCCTTGTGTCACAGATGACGGCATCCACAGCCACGTGAGCTGAAAGTTCGCCTTCCAAAGGCCCAGGGCACTCACCATCTGACACATACTTACTTTTCGAATATTTTAAAGACAAGGGGATTAGACACTTCAAAAATAACAGATTCTGCTTTGCATGAAAATATAATATGTTTCCATCTTAACGATGTAAAAGAATAGCTTGTTATCACGGTGCATCTGAAGAAAAAACAAATTACATATGCAAATGTTTTTTAGCTAATTAATTCAATTCTGAAGATAAAATTGGGGCAGTACAGAATTTCAAGCAGATTCCTAATAAGTTCTACAATCTAGCCATTTTTAACTAAGATACCACCCATCTATTTCCAGGAGATGAAGCCTCTTGCAGACCTTTATGTTGGTGTCTGATTCATTCCAGGTTTGCAAAAAGCCTCAAGACGCTGATTAGTTATTTGTCCCATCACTCCTGTAATGTAAAAATTTCAGCGTCAAAATTTAGACTGAATGGATGGAAATTCTAGTCACCTTATGTGAATTAAAATACCTCCAAGAAAACAACTTCATCCCTAGAAGTGACATAAAGATGACATTCTAAAACCTACGTCAGGTATACAATTAAACTAGTCTTTGAATCTGAAGGCCCAACTCCATTTTAAATTAGTGGAAAGCACATGGGTTTGGAGTCATACAGATGTGGATTTGAATTATGAATCCACCAGCTATTTGCAATGTGAGAGAAAAAAACATAATTAAAATCTCTAATACATATGCGTTACCCATCTGTAAAGCGGGATTAAAAATGTCCGCCCTCCTTACCCTGCGGTGTGGCGGGTAAAGTTCCCACGCTCCCCTTCAGTGGTGCAGGGTTTGCAGGTTCGGATCCCGGGCGCAGACCGACGCACCACTTCTCAGCCATGCTGTGGCGGTGTCCCATATAAATTAGAGGAAGACGGGCACAGATGTTAGCATAGGGCCAGTCTTCCTCAGCAAGAAGAGAAGGATTGGCAACAGATGTTAGCTCAGGGCTGGTCTTCCTCACACAAAAAAAAAGAAGTCTGCCCTCAGGGTTTTTTTCTTTTAATAAGAATTAGAACCAAAAGTGTATTTGTGTTGGAGAAGAAAAAAAAAGATCTTTACAACCCCAGCTGCCTTTTATATCTGTTTGCTCCTAATAAAAATAAAGAATCCTTTTATCTGTCATGACACCAAGATCACTTGAAAATCACAAAAATCTTGAGGAAGGCTTTGGAATTCCACAAAGCGTGGATAGAAGAGATGATTAAGCTTGCCTCATCCAGAATTCAGGCATCAAGAAAGACTCTGGATGACACAGACGGTACAGAAACTATCTCAGAGCTTGGTATACAGTAGATGCTCAAGAAACATTTATTTCTTTCCCTTGTAGAAGCATCGTTTCTATGCTATAATAGCCCAGTTTTCTACACCTACCCAGAAGTTTCCTGTCTTCTTCTAGGAGCACCAAATCCCTTCAGCCCAGCAGCAAACAGAAAGAATTTTTATTCTGCACCTGATAGTGGGCTCCAGAAAGTGACTGAAAGTCTAGAAGGAGGAGAATATATACACAAAGGGATGTAAAATATGTGACACACAGTCACCATACCCTACCCTGTGGCTAGGAAGGACATTGCTGGTCTATGACAGAACTGCCCAAGACTCCAGAACTCCACATGGCTGAGAAACTGAATTTGGCATGAGAAATTAAACAAATTTCCCATTATTCATGTATTCCAGTAAAAGGGGGACTTTCTGGTATCTTGGTCCAGGTCACCACTCTGAATGTCCCTGCCAGTGAGGAGAGGAAAATACTGAGGCTCACTGGGCTAGGAGGGTTGCACCAGTCAGACTTGTCCAAATCACAGAAGTCAGAGTTTTAGCCTGGAGTCAGGGGAAATTAGGACCACCTGAGCTGATGCCCCAAAAAAGAGCTGAGAACAAGGCAAAGAGATAACGAAACCAAGTAATGGGTCATGTCCAAGAAGAACCAATAAAACATGGACAGAGAGCTGAAACAAGGCACTGAGCCCAGAAAGTGCTGCTGTGGGCACCAAGCCAGAATGTTGGGATTCCCAACATTTCCCATGTCTTGAAGAACTTTGACCAGGAATGGTGGTTGAAAGGAAAACACCCAGAGCAGGAGAAGTAAGGGGTAGCTATGAGTCTAGAAAACTGCAGAGGGGCCACAGGCACAACCAGCCAGTACTGGGAGTTTGGCCTGGGGCTGAGAGCCCAGGCGGACTCATGGAATAGCTGCCTCTCCAAAGAATTTTCACCTCCAAGGAATGCCTTAGACCCTGGACCAATATCCAGGAAAATCCCAAGAACAGGCAAAATCCATGTATCCAAGTTAAGGGAGTAGAGGCCACTTTGATCTTCCTGTTGGTATGAATGAACCACAAATTCCTACAAGCCCTGCTGAATGAATCCAACATGAGTACAGATTCTACATTTCCTCCTCTCTAAATTACACCACCACCATCTCTTCTCTTAAATACTTCTGAAGTCCTCCCTCTGACATTGATTTCCCTGAGCATCAGTCTTCTTAACTATCAAATGGTGAGAATAATATTTAGATGGCAGTGAGTCTTAAGACAGAATTTCAGTAGGAATTAGAGAAGCAGTCCTGGCTTTCTGGTTAAGCAACAAAAATTCAGGAATTAAATCTGTCTCATTATTTTGGCCCTTGTTTCATGTTCTCTGAAACAAGCCTGATCTAGAAAACAAGGCCACCCATGGATGATCTGAATCTCCTCTTGATTAGAACTTCTTGCCTCCCTCTTTAACTAGTGGAGGAGTAGAGTTTGCTCAGTCTTGTTTTGTATTGGTGGCACACTGTTTAACTTGGGAAAGACTCAAAAGACATCAATAGTGTTAGGAGCTCAGAAAAGCCCAGATGCATGTGTAAATTGTTCAGGATTCACAAGTAAAAGGGAAGAGACATTTTCTTTTACTCACAACACTTCTGACACCAAATGTGTGAGGACTTTTCCCACACCAGTTTTCCAATTCTCTGGACTCCAACTGTGTGTCCTAAAATTCAATTACAATACTAACTGTGTAGAATTAGTCTAGACCCCAAAGGTTAAGGGCTGAGTCCCATTAGACACCCCTCCCCAACTTCAGATGCCAATAGCAAGTGGTAGGTCCCCAGATTACCACACTTCTGTCCAACTTGGCTACAAATCAGATGTTCCCATAACCTCCTCCTCAGGTTTGGTAATTTACTGTAACAGTTCACAAAACTCAAGGAAACACTTACTTACATTTACCAGTTTATTATAAATGACACAGATAACAGCCAGATGAAGAGATATGTAGGGTGAAGTCTGCAAGTATCCGGAGCACAGGAGCTTCTGTCCCCATAGAGTTGGGGTGTGCCACCCTCCCAGCACATGAATCTGTTCACCAACCCAGAAGCTCTCCAAACCCCATATCTCAGGGATTTTTATGGAAACTTCATCACATAGGCATGAGTGATCATTAATTCAATCTCCAGCTCCTCTATCCTTCCTGGAGGAGGGGAGGGTACTGAAAGTTCCAAGCTTCTAATCATGGCTTGATCTTTTTGGTGACCAGCCCCCATCCTGAAGCTATCCA
The DNA here is from genome assembly GCA_031878705.1 of Tapirus indicus. Taxonomy (NCBI): domain Eukaryota; kingdom Metazoa; phylum Chordata; class Mammalia; order Perissodactyla; family Tapiridae; genus Tapirus; species Tapirus indicus. Next base: position 20,116,793 of record CM062927.1, on the reverse strand, counting down.
GCAGCCTACCAGGAGTCGCCTCATTGGAACAAAAGTCACTCTTATCACCCAGGAAATTCCAAGAGATTTAAGAACCAAGGTCAAAGACCAAATAATAGAACAAAATATGTTCCTAGCAACCCCATCACTCAGGAAATTACAAGAGTTTTAGGAGTTCTATGTCAGGAATCAGGGGCAGAGACCAAACATATTTCTTATTATGTTACAAAAGGTAATTGCTGTCTGTCCCTATAAGGTACACCTATTAGGGAAGAACTCTGAGAAAAACGTTGGAATCCCCATTCTCTCCGCTTGTCAAGATAGATGGGTCTTTATGGTAATATTAATAATAGCTAACGTTCATTGAATGTTTATGATATGCCAGGTATGGTTAAGCATATTAGGTAAATTATCTCCTTATAACAACCGCATGAGATGACTATTGCTTATCCTCATGTGATGGGGGTAAAGTAACTTGCCCAAGGCCACCCAGCTGTAAAGTGGCAAAGCCAGTATTTGAATTCAGGTGGTGACTCCAGAACCCAAGCTTTAAGCCTTTGTGTATATGGTATTCAGAGTTAGGGGAGGTAAATGATCTTGGAAGAATTTTTTGATGGAGGAGGGGAGGGTTAATTTCTATAAACATTTGTCACAACGTTCTTCTTGATGCCGAGATTTAGACACCATAATGCCAGGTGGCATCATAAGTTAATTGAGTTGACTGTATGTGAGTCAGATCTGTTCTTATATTTTCTGCCTGACTCTGGCTCCTGGGGGGGAAGTTAGAGGACAGGGGAAAGACCATCTTACTGAACCCCCCTGGGGCAGAGCCAGGGCCTGAATTGTCCAACTCCAGGTTCTGCCCCATCTCATCTTCTAATTGCATTGATTTGCAAAGCCCCACCCATGCAAGATTGTGAAGGGGGAAGACAAGCATGTCATCCTTGCTTTTTAATTTCTTTTTTCATCTTCTTATCACAAGTTCTTTGGTAATTTTCCGATTTCAAAGGAAATATTTGGAAAGATATCTGAGGACTGGATGCATTCATGTTTTACACCAAATGCTTTCAACATGAGAATCCGCCCAGTCGCATCTAATAAAAATATCCTCCCTGAGCTGGTACCAGGAGGTTTCATTAAAATAGCAGTCGATGAGCAGAGCTGATTTGACACCAAGGGAAAAAAATCATAGGCTTATCAGGCCTTTGGAATTCAAGAGTACAGCTGAATCTAGGCCCTTTTTAGGACCATATTCAAAGTCTTGCTTCATCAGGTACTGAGGATTGTACTATACCAAACAGTACTGAACAGTCAACTGAAGAAAAGTATTGGAGATCTTTTCTCTACCCATCATGCTTGAGGGAGAGAAACCTGAAATGGACCACTACTGATGTCCTAGGATGTGGGACCTCTCCTGCCCGTGAGTTAAAGCTTCTGTGAGCCCCCCAAAGGATTTCTTCCCAGGATTTCATTTTCCCAATCATTATTGCCCGATCCACAAAATAGCCAGAGCGGGGGCCCAAATAAGTAATTCCTAGTATGTTCGTTCTTATATTTTCAACTGCTTTTTACATATCACCCTGGGCAAGGTCTGCTAGGTGTTGGGGACTCTGAATTAAACAGGGATCTCAGCTGCCAGGAGCTTAACCTCTAATGGGGGAGGTAAGATGAGCACACAACGCGAGATTGGAAGCCACCATCGCAACAAGGGAATTGAAAGGAGGAAGGAATTACTCCCAGCTGGGAAAAGCATGCAATGCTTCCCGGAGGAAATGACATCCAAGCCCGGCTTTGATGGTGGGTGAGACCTGGACATCAAAGATAGGAGAAGGCATGCTTGGAGGGGTAATTTGCACAAGTTAAGAGAATGCAAGACCAGGGCTGCGGGTGGACAAGCAACATACAGGGAATACTTCCAAGTTCAGGCTGCTTGGAGGTAAGGGTGTATATATGGCTTCTTGAGTGGCCAAAATGGTCAAACCACACTAATTGGCTTCTGCTATTTGGATATAAGTTGACTCATTAACCCAGTGCATATCCTGAGGGCCCTTCCAGCACTGATCATTTCTAACTCCATCATTTAGATACAGCAGAAACCTTGGGGATTCTATAAAGTTGAGGGAGGTACTGAGAGGCGTGAGCAGAAGCCCTGGCAAGCAAAGGCATCCTTTTGCTGTTGTTACGTGCTGCCAAGTCAGCTCTGTCTCCTGGCGACCCTGTGAATGAGTGATGCCCACAATGTCCTGTCCTCAACAGCCCAACTCAGCTTCTGTAGACTCATGCCTATGGCTTCCTTTATGGAGTTAATCCATCTCATATTTGATCTTCCTTTTTCCTGCTGCCTCTACCTTTCCCAGAGTCATTGTCTTTTCCAAAGCATCCTTAAACTCATCCTTAAATCCATCTAATTTGTGTCACTCTAGTCTAATTCCAATGCCTTTGCACAAGATGCTTCCCCTGCCTGACATGCCTTCCTCCTTTCTCTACCCGCTGTGGTTCTAGAGACTCAGCGCAAATGTCATCTTTTCTGTGAATAAAGGCTGCCTCTTCCTGACCACCCGCAGCTCTGGGATCCAGGCTCCCTCTTCTACTGTTCCACCACTGTCTGCCCATCCATTCAGCCCTGTCACCCTGTGCTGAGTCCGTCCGTGTAAGGAACAACAGCAGTGGTAATGGCAGGTGCAGTTTCCAGAGCACTCAGGGTGTGCTGGGGCTTCCCTGCCCCATCCCATCACTTCCTCGGATGGACTGGAATTCATTACGGACAGGAACCTTATCCTGTAAAGAAGAGCATGGGACCTGGAGCCAGACTGCCTGGGTTTGCATTCTGGTACTGCCGTGTATTTAGCTGTGTGAACCTGAGTAAGTTACCAGCCCCTCTGTGCCTCCGTTTTTCTCATCTGAAATATGGAGATAACAATAACACCCATCTCATAAGTATTACTAAAATTGCCATCAATCATATGAGAAAACAGGGGCCCCAGGGGTTGTGGTAGAGGTTCAGTGAGTTGACATGTAACATACTCAGTGCTTGGCACAGAGGAGGCGCTCTGTACAGGAATGTTTTTTATTATGTTTATTTTTAAACTCAGAGTTCCTAGTCTAGCAACTGTGTTGAACACATGAGTGAATGTCCCAAGGTTCCTCCCAGCTGCAGCATCGCCCAGTCCCAGCTGCCACTCAATGAATTGCCCTAGGACACGGCATACCCCTGGGGAAGGCCGGGAGATCCCAATGCATCAGAGCAGCCTCCAGCTCGGGAGCAGAGCCTCCAACCGGGGGCTGGGCACCCGGTGCACAGATATTTCAGGTTATGCACAGAGCTATGGAAATACCGTCCTTCAAAACATTTTCTCTTTTTTTCTCCAGTACATGAATTAGGTCTTAAAAAAAATAGGAAAGAAAGGAAAAAAGAAAAGTAACTGATCTGTTTTGTGCCCAAGCTGTCTGGTCTCTCCAAACACTTAATCCAGCGGCTTTCATTGTCTGGGATCAAAGCGTCTTCCCGGCACCCTGGCTTTGTTCTACTTGGAGCAGAGGAACAGGCTGAAAGGAGAACTCCTCCAGGCTTCCTGCCCCTCCCTTCCCCTGAATTTTGAGAGAACAAAGAGATTCACAAGGCAAGGATCCCAACTACAAGGTGCTAATGATCCAAATCACATGCAGCCAGGTCTGGATGAGTGTTTTCAAGTCAGAAGGCTGCCGGGAGGGGCAGGCTCCACAGGTAGGAGAAAGGCAGCCTGGAACCAGGAGCCAGCAGCCAGGAACCCGGACCATTCTGGGTTTGCCTCTTAGAATGCAGAGCACTCCCAGCCAAAAGTGTGTCTCCTCCAGGAAGGATGCCCTTTCCCGGGGTTGCTCACTGGCTCTCAGCCCTCCAGCAATCGTGCAGGCTCCACCGCCCTGGTCCTCTCTTGCACATCACCTGGAAGTTGCTGTTTAGTCTCAGTCTGTGCTGAGAACGCTAAAAGGGTTTGCTGAGAATGACAGAGCAAGCACTTCAAAGACCTGTTAAGCTTGAATCAGAACCACCTTGAGGGCTTGTTAAAATATAGATCTCTGGGCCCCAGGCTGAGTTTCTGAGTCAGTGGGTCTGGGTCTGGCATGAGAATCTGCATTTCTAACAAGCCCCCAGATGCTGCTGGTTCAGGGAGCCGCCTTGGATTGCCACCACTCTGGACAATTTACTCTCGGGTTGATGCACAATAAATTATACGGGGCCTGTTATGGTCTCTAATCTCAGCTTCCGGTTGTTTCTCCCCAAGGATCTGGAGACCCCACAATCAATCGAGTTGAGTGAGTGGTCATTGCCCAAGTTGTCTCGTGTGCACCCCAGCGTGGTTTGGTCAGGGTGGAAACGTGTGTCCTGCTTTAAAACCCCTCAAGTAAGTCACAGAGACACGCCGAATAATGTTGTGAAAAGCGGAGCATCATGCGTTGTGGCAGAGCAGGTTGAGAGAGCAGATTGCTGAGGCAGATTCTCTGGATCCTGCAAACCCACTTAGTAGCTGGGAGGCCGTGGACCAGTTACCGAAACTCCATTAGCCTCTCTCCTCTGTGTAGGATGAGGAACATGAGGGCTGCTCCCCCCTGAGTTGTTAGAACCAACAGAACCCATGCACAACCTCATATCAAGCTCTGAAATAAGTGTTAGTTTAAAAGTCACCTAACCTACCTCTCTAACCTAAACTCTGTCTCCCTCTGGGAGCTCGGCTTTTGCCTGCAAAAAGCTGCTGATGAGGGAAGGGATGATTTCAACCTCAGTGAGCAAAATAAATGCCTTTCTGTCTGGAGTTCCAACAGCAGAAACATGGACGCCCAGACTTGTGCACCCCATTATCCACCCCGCCCCAGCGGCAGGGGCACGTGGCATGAAGGTTTAACTTGGCCAGGCGTGGGTTTCCGACATTCACATTCCAGCCTGCACCACCAGGGGACCTCGCCTTTCCTGGGAAAGACCCTTGCTGCGGGATGGGTCTCGTTACTTTTGCAGATAAGAACAGAGGCTGATGGAATTTCTGAGGGATTCTTAACAGACAACCTCAAGAAGATGTCAGCTCAGGTTGGCAGAACAGATAGATTCCCATACATGTTCTATCTGAAACAGAAAAAGTGAAAGGAAAGCGACACGGTGACTTTCCTCATCTTGCAAACATTCGTAGTAGACGCGTCAGGCCTGTCTCCCCAGCACCCTGCTCAGGGGAAGCGTTGAAAGGGAAGAACATTGGCTTGAGTTTGGCAGCAAGTACTTTCTGTCCACAGGCTAAGTGTCTGAATGTCTCTGTGAGCAATTTGATTTGAAAGAATCAAATCAATGACCAGATACCGCTGATGTCACACAGCTGAAGCGTCTGTGAGGGCCAAGGCGGCTCCCAAAGGCTGCCAGCTGGGCCCATAGTCCTCAAGATCCTAAGCAAGACGTGAAAGGTAGACCATGGGCCCCGACTATGCAGAGGATTGAAGGAGAGGCTGCTGAGTCAAGGCTGAAACTGGGGAGATCCAAAGGTGCACCCGCCCCTGGGAGTGAGAACTGTGTACAAGATAATGCAGAGGTTCTACCTGCTCAAAACACTTTTCCAAATGTCAGTGAAACCAATGGGACTTCCGAGAAAGTCTGTGGTCGGGTCAAGGTGTCTACAGCCAGCCTAGGTGGTCTTTCCCTTGGTGAATCCACCCAAGTGCTGTTCCAGGTCCTCAGCTCTGGGGTTTGGGACAAGGCGGTTTTGCCAGCATCTGGAAGGGGAGGCCCATCTCTCTGGGCCAGACTCCCAATTTCAGGCTCACAAAAGCTGATAGACAAAGTCCCCATCTATTCATTTCCCTCCAGAAGCACGATTGCCACATACGCCGGTGCTTTGCTCTGCATGACCTGTCTGTTCTGTCCCTATCCTGCACGTGCTAGGTAAAAGGTCCCCCGATGAGCCTCAAATGAGAGCAGGGGCTGAGCTGAGGGTCCACAGTAGGTGAAGGTCAACCCAGAGGCCCAAGTACACTGGCGGGTCAGAGCCCCTCAGAGCCAGCTCTAACTGCTTGGCTGGTGTGATAGGCTAAACAGTGGCCCCCAAAGACACTCGGGTCCTTATCCTTGGAATCTGTAAGTATTACCTTAAATGGCAAAGGGATGTTTTGCAGGTGTAATTAAATTAAAAATCTTGACTTAGGGAGATTGTCTTGGGTTATCCAGCTGTGCTCTAAATGCAATCACAAGTGTCCTTATAAGAGGAAGGCAGAGGAGATTTGATGGCACAGACAGAATAAGCAGACAATGTGATAACTGAAGCAAGATGCTACACTGCTGGCTTGAAGATGTGGAAGGGGCCAGGAGCCAAGGAATGCAAGGAGCACAGCTCTAGAAGCTGGAAAAGGTAGAACAGGTTCTCCCCTAGAGCCTCCAGAATGACTGTGGCCCTGCTGTCACCTTGATTTCAGCCCAGTGAAACTGGTTTTGGACTTCCGACTTCCAGAACTGTAAGAGAAAATAGGTGTGATGTTTTAAGCCACTAAATTTGTAGTAATTTGTTACAGCAGCCAAAGGAAACTAATACCACTGGGCCCTGCCAAACTCTGCATAACTGAACTGCCCTTTTCCCTGCTCCTTATGGAATCACCCCAAATCCTGCTGTTGGCACCTTCTTTCCCAAAAAGGCACCCACAACTCACCGGTCTTCCATGTGCCTCAGTCCTGCCCACAGGTGATAATCCCCAAGTCACTTCAATGGAGGTTGAGATTTTCCCAATCTCTATAATCATGTCTTTATGGATGCTCATTGGTTTGTTTCTCTGAGAACTAAAAGGTTCTAGCCAATCAGGGACAGCCACAAAGAACCATTTGGGTATCAGAACACAGGACAAGTTTTGTAATTGGTAAAGCTGGAATTGGAGAAGGTGGCGGGTTTCCGGCCTCCCAGCTTGATATCAACTCCACCCGGCCCCCTGTCACACCTGGAGAAGCAGCAGAACAGGAGTCCCCTTAGAAATGGAAAGAGCCCTTCTCCATCTCAGAAATCTGGTGACTAGTGCTTCTTTCCTTGGGAAAGGGGTAGGGAGAAGGACAGAAGTGTTTGCTTCAACACCTCTGGAGAAGGAGGAGCAGAAGTTACTTCATGGACACAGGAAGAAGAATTGTGTCAACAATTCTTAGGAGTGGCTAGCTTCATCAACTGTGTGCGGCATTTACTAAGTTACTTCTCCAAGGGCAATCTATTCTCCCTTTTTCAAAATTCTTGGAGTGCTGTGTGCAATCACTCCTGTATACCACCTGTGAAAACAGTCGTTGTTAATCTGCATGTCTAGTCAAAGAGTCTGACCATATATATATTTTGATCTGAGGTGTATGGGACATTTGACAGACAGGAAAAGAGACCCACGCTATCCTCTAGATCTTTTGAATCAGAATTTCTGATGTTTAAAACGCTGTAGATTGTACCAGTGGAGAGTCAAGATTGAAAACCACTGGCTTAGCTGAACCCAGGGAGAGTGGGAGGGGCAGAGACAGCTTCCCAGAGACCGATCTTCACTCAGTCTGGATGGCAAAGCAAGTACTAGTGATGAAAAGAAAGTGTGTGGCCGGGTAGAGCATTTGCTCTCAAACTTGGTTACATCGTGAAATCACCTGTGGATCTGTAATGAATGTGGCCTCCTGGTACCTCCCTCAGAGGTTCTGAGTTAACTGCCAGGGGGTGTGTCCTGAGCACACGGATAATGAAATACTCCCCAGGATTCCATGGGCCAACTAAGGTTAGGAGCCACTACCATGGGTGGAAGAGCATAAACTCATCAGAATTTTGGATTGAATACAATAGAAATCAACTTTGGTAATGTCAACAAGGAAGGAATTTACTGGAAGATGTGAATCAGTTCAGTTATTGGGAAGGCTGGAGAGAAGGCTCAGACAGAGGGCAGGGATAATGTAGGCTGGTCTGCAACAACCACAGCACAACCAGGCTCCAGAATCTGGTGGGAAGACCTCTCGTCTACCACATGTACTACTTACTGATCCTGCCAACACTGAACATGGTACAGCAAGCTGCCATAATGGCCACCAGACACCAGGGACCACTGCAGTGAATCCTAAACTGTCACCTTGTTCTTTGTCATTCATCCCAGACTCAACTCCCACACCTGGAGCCTCTGGGTGACTCTGCTCAGGCCACTCCCTAAAAGTAAAGGTACCAGGAGAGAACCATCTGCCTCCTTGGGGTTCCCCAAGTGGAAGTCTAAGCTCTGCCTTCCCCCCAACTCTACAATAGAATGGCTATTCAGATGCTGGGAAGCCCCAAAAGACAAATGTCCATTGTGAGTATAAATTATCAGGTCAGCTCATGGACAAGGAACTCCACACTTTCAGTACTATGGTGAGTGGCTGGAACGGGGCCGGGCAGGAAGGTCCAAGTACAAAAGATTGGAACCAGCACATCCAGCAGTCTGGATCCTTCCACATCATGCAGCAGGGGAAGAGAAAGTCCTGGGGCTGGCCATTCTAGAAGAGGTCAGGGGAACGTTTTCATCAGCCTCTGCTGTCTTCCTCTCACCCTTTATCATCATGGCTGCCATTTATGGAGCACTTACGTTGGGCAGGCCCAGTGCCAGGCAGTAACCACATTCTCAGGAAGCCTCATGATGATCTTACAAGGAGGACATCATCACTCCCTTTACCGGCTTTATTTTTCCTTATGACATTTACCACTTCTAACATGTTACTTGATTCACTCCTTTATCTCATGTATTATCCATCCCATCCACCACTGGAACATAAACTCTACTGGAGGGATTTTGTCTGTTCTTGCTCAAGTCCTCTTCCCAGGGCAGATGAGAGGACCTGGCATATAGTAGGTGTTTTCTAAGTCCCTGGAGAGAAAACAGGTTTCTTAGCTGGGCAGATGCAGGTGCTGGCTGTTATGTACATGGCCAGTGGACACATCCAGAAAGGGAAGACCCAGAATTCAAATTCATCTCTGTTGGAATTCAGAGCCCATGACCTTTGCCTTCCCAAAAGGCTGTGGTTTGGAGCCAGAGAGAGACTTTCCTTAAGGAAGATGCACAGGGCATAAAACAGAGTCAGAGGTGAGAAAACAAAGCAATAAGTCCAGGAGAAGCTGTAGTTCAAACAAAAAGTTCCAAAGGCTGGAAGTAGGATTCAGGATTGGGAGACCTAGGGCAGCCCTAGAGTCAATGGGGTGAGGGATAAGAATGGGGGTGGAGTGGCAAAAACAGGCAGGGTCTTGGGTGATCCCTGCAGCACACACTCATAGACCAGGTGGAGGGATGGAGGGCTGCCTGGGAGTGCCCAAGGCCTACAGACAAGAGGTCCGTGGCCTGAATGAGCTTTTCCTTAACATTCCTATTTTAAATGCAGGACTTTTTACATTTTCTAAATAAGGATGACAATAACTTTATAGGACTTTGGTGAGAATCAAATGGGATTTTGTATGTGAATTATTTGTATCAATAGCTGGCAATGGTTACCCTCTATGGAGTCAAGTTTTCTACATGTCACAGACTCTATGACACTCTATGAGGGAGGACACAACAGCCCAATGCCATAGCTACTCTTGTTGTGCCCATTTTACAGATGGAAAAATTGAGTTTTAGAAAGGTTGGGGAACTTGTGCTGATCACACAGCTGACAGGAGGGTGAGCTGGGACTGGAACGTATGCAGTCTGACTTTAGAGTCTGTCCCCTTAACCACCTCATGCCACTGCAGTGAATGTCTGTGTAGGATCACTACAAGGTCATTATGGATCCCTTGGAACCTGATAGTGCTGACCGTCATCCCCATCTGGTGTGCCTTCGTCTGGTACTATGTCATCCCCCAGGCTTCCCCTGCTGAGACCCATGTCTTCCCAATTCAAGATGTTAAGAGGAGCCACAGCTTGGCACTGATGCTAATTGCCTCTGAGTCTGTATGTTCCATAATGAGGTCACCTGACAAGCCACAGGCTGCCAGGTGGCTGGGGGACACACTCAGTCCCTTTCCAAAGCTTGTGATTTGAGGACACACAGTTCAGATGGAACCCCAGGGCCTACTCTGAGCCTGAGTCTTGTCGACTGGAGCTGACATTTTCTGGTGAAGAGTTGCTGGCAGCCTATTACTGACATTTAGGAAGAGTTTAACACTTAATTCCCTTGGAGAGAGCAGCCCAGGACATGCCTCACCATGTCTTATTCTAGTTTTCGACATTCATCCATGTAGGAAATATTTACTGAGCACCTTCTGCTCTATACTAATCACTGGGGCTGGAGGAATGAAGAAGGTAGCTCCACTCCATTCCTTCTCAAACTTCAGAATCCAGCATAAAGGAGACACACAACGTGGGATACAGGCCATTCCAGACATGAGGATGTGGTGCTAGGGCCCAGAGAGGAAGTGGCTAAATTGACCTGCAGGAACCAGAAGAGTTCAGGAAAACCCTGATCTTCAGTAGAATCACTAAGACTTGCCAAGCAGAGAGGGGAGCCCTAGCAAGTAGAGAGAGCAGCTTATATATACAAAGACTTGAAGAAATCAATGAAAAAACACATCAGTGTGGCTAGAACTTTGGGAATATGGAGAGGATGGAGGGGTGTTGTGCTTGGGGTCCTAAAGTCGAAAGCTGGAACAGGTTCCACGCCATAGTCCAATTCAGATGGAGATTACACACCAGGCTACTACAGCGAAATCTCGAATGGACTGAGTCTCCCACCTTTCTTCCCTGTCTTGCCTCAAACTCTTGAACCTGAACTCTAAAACATGTCACCGCAATGCTCCCATGTTAATGAGCGAACGTCAAGGCATCTCATTCATATGCAAACACTCCGACACAGACGTTATATGAAATGAATTCAGATGGAATATGCCAGCATCCTTTTTTTTAATCCTTCCAGAGAGTTATGATGTTGCTACATAAGTTAATGAGAGGAATGGAAGAGCAAACGTTGCTTCCGAAACCTGTCAACAGCATAACTATTTAGATGGGTATTAAAGCCAGACACTGTCATATAATTTGAGGGTATGGTTGAAGACATCTTAAGAATATTTTGTTTCTGACAATTGAATCATAATTTTAATAGACATCTCCAAAAAGAGAAGGGGTGGTAGCAGCCATGTAACATTTATTTAGGAGCTGGTGAAGATCTTTGATTCAAAGTGCTGGCTGAAATGACAGCACCCGGCTCTTAGAATGTCAGACCTGCCAAAGGGTTTGAATTTTATTATAACACTAAGTGCCCAAGAAATATCAGCTCAGAGCCTAGACTATGCAAAGTGCTTTACATATATTTTCCATTTAATGGTCACAGCAGCTTTCTGAGGTAGCAACTTTTATTACCCTCATTTTATGGATGGGGAAACTGAGGTGCAGTAAGTAACTTTCCCAAGGTCACACAGCTAATGAGTAGGTGAGTCTAGATTCCAACCTTACAGCCTGGCTTGAGTCTCACCCACTGCCCTCGACTCCCTGTGGGCAATGAATGCTACTGCTTGATTCTTAAAGGTGAGGAGATGGTGGCCAGCCCAGAAGGGCAGTGACCTGGCCAAGCCTCTCTCAGACACTTTAGAATAAAACTATTTCCCCTTAACCCTCAGTAAATGTGAGCTTTTCATCAAATCTTGCAGAGGTGTTGTGATTTTCTGAAAGAGGTAGAATCTTTAGAGAAGCTAAAAGCTGGATTAGAATCTCTGTTTTGGTATTCATGAGATCTGCTGCCTCGGGCAAATGTCTAGACTTTCTCAGCCACAGTTTGATCATGTGTATAGTGGGGAGACTCTTACCAATCGTACAGGGTTGTCACCGGGGGAACTTGCGGTCCTAAATTAAAGTTCATACAAAAAGTCTCACTTCTTCTATAATTACCCTGAAGTCCCACCAAATGGATGCCCTGAGCTACTGGGAAGGTGAGGCAGGTGGCTTCTGGGGCAAAGGCTCCATGACCATCACAGAAAGTTGTGCCACTGGATTATAAAGGAAACAACCCAAATGCCCATCCACAGTTGAATGGACATGTACGTTGTGGTATATGCACCCCATGGAATGGTATACAGCAGTGAGAATAAACAATCTACAACTACACACAACAGCATTGATGTTCTCACAAACATAATGTCAAGTGAAAGAAGCCAGAAAGTACTTATGGTGTGATTCCATTTACATAAAGTATAAAAGCAGGCAAAAGTAGCCTAGAGAGTGGGAAGTGGGGTGACTGAAAGGGACAATGGGGAGGAGGGCTTCTGGGGTGCCGGCAGTGATCTGTTTGTTAATCTGTGTGCTAATGACATGGATTCGCTAATTTTGCAAAACGCAGTGGGCTCCACACTAATAATAATTTGCACTTTTCTATACATTTCAATAAAAACTGTTTAAGAATTCCAGGGGTTTAAAACTCCTCTCACAAATAACAAAGTCTTTGATTTCACAAAACCAAAAGAGGTGCAAGGCATAGCCCACCTGGGAGGAGGGAGCCCACAGTCCAACCCATTAAGAAGGAGAAGGGACTTATCCACGCCCCTCCTGAGAGGGGTTCTGATGACAGACATGCGACAAGGCAGTCTTGGGGAGGTAGGAGTGCAGCTGGAGGGCACCTAGGAGAGAAGAAAAGAATGGAAAGACAGGCTGGCAACCTGAGACCACCGCCTCAATAGCATCTGTTCTTGCTGAGGGAGCTCCCACTGTGGGTGCGTCCACTGTGTCGGGGATGCAAGGCACAGTCTAGGCACCATTTTATTTGGTCTCACAAGAGCCTTCTAAGATAGGTTTTATTCTCCCACCTTACAAATGGTGGAGACAAGACTTTGAGTGCTTAAGTCACTTGCCTAAATGTAGCCAGTAAGCAGCAGTTCTGGAATTTGAATTAGTCTGTCTGATTGCAAGAATAGTCCATTGACCAAGGCCCTGTTCATCCTCCCCATGGAAAGATAATTCTATCTCATTTCTAATCCTGGGTAAGAGTTGGACAGTCTGAGTGAAAGTGACTCAAAGTACTTTAGCTTCAGCTGATTGATTTTTAATTATTAACCTCCTTGATAGATCCTAATGATGTAGAGAAACCAAGAGAGAAATTTAAATGACACTATCCACCCAAAGGATCCTCTGACAGGAGCGAATTAATGAATGGAAGAACTGATGAGCACTTTGCTATGGCGATGTAGCTGCCTCATTGCATTTCATCCTTACAAGAAACTGGGAAATAATTTTTATCCCCACTCTGAGGACCAGAGAGGTTGCAATGACTGGCTCAAGAACGCCCAGGAAGGGAATGGCAGCACCAGAAACAGCCAGGCCTATTAATATACACTTGAAAAACTTCTGCCGGGATGTCAACACCCCAGCCCTCTGTTTAGACAGTGAATCCTCAAAACCATGTTAAAGAGAAGCCTCTCTTTACTTAATGAAGCTCAATGATCCTTTAAAAATAGTGCTGCTATTTATTGTATTTCTGGAGCACAGAGCAGCTGAGAAGAATATTTTAATGCCACGTTCTGAGAAAGATGCAGGCTCAAACCAGTGATGCAGTTGGCAAACCTTGAGAATACAGTTGCCTGTGATATTTGGACAAATTCTCCCTTGGCTTACTTCTTTGAGATCTCCCAACGGCATGCTACCACTGTCAGAGACCACAGGATAATAGGGATCTGCTTCTTGCTTCTGAGTCTGCAGAGCATGGTTAAAAGGATTTACCAATCACCCAACTCCAAGCAATCTCAATCATCCTCAGCCACTCAATCAATTAATTCTGACATTAAGGGGGGGCAGGGAGTGTGTCTCTGACGGATGCTTCCTCCTCTAAATAGTACTTCTAAAATAGTACTACATGGCCAGCACTTTATTAGGTGCTATGGAGAGAAAGAAGAAAAGAGTATGCCTCCCTCTTATTGCTTGTTCTTTTGAGAGAGATTAAATCACAGGCCTAGAGCAGAAATAACAAGGGAACAAATATATAAGCCAAAGAGAATCTCTGTAGGCTCCAGTGGAAACCATCTGAAATGGACCCTTCTTTTCCCATGACCCTCTCCAAGTGTGAACCAATTCCTCCTGTGGCCAGAAGATAACAAGCCAGGAATTTAAATACCACGTAGAGAACAACTTTATTTTGTACTATTTCCATTCTCATAGCACTGCTGATTCATTTGTCCCATTTTTTTGGTTTCGTTTTACGATCTTTTTGCAATAAAAAAAAATGTCGTCACTGACTTTTGATTTATAGTGTACGGTGTGAATCCTGGCTCCATCGGTGCTGGAGATGGTCTCCACTGCCAGAGTCGACTCTCTTAGGATAATAACTGCTCTTTCTCCTGCCTCTTATGCTTTCTCCCTTTCTCTGGGGCTGTTGTGCTTTCCCAAAGATGCCTCATCAGGATCTGTATCACCTCCCATGTTCAAACACCAGCCGAAATCATTGAAAATACCAGCCTCACTTCTCCAAAGAGTCCAGCCCCTGCCTCTCTCCCAGTGAACAGAGATTGCAAGGCTCAGGGCTCCCCCTTTGTTAATTAGGATCGAATCTCACTCTCTGATAACCCAGAGAAAGGAAAATGCAGCCAGTCATGCTAAGAGGCTGTAAAAGAACTTCCTCTAATCCTCCCAAAGCACTCGAGAGAAGGCTTTCAGCCAAGTCAGGGTCATTTAATGTATTCTGCTCTGGAAAGGATATTAAAAATGATTAAGTTCGTTAAAAAAGAAAGAAAAGAAACCTCGTCTAAAGCAATGACCTCTGCCCAGCAGCTCTGTCAAGACAAGTACCTTTTCTCAGGATCTCGTATGTGCTGGAAATTTCAAGAAGCTGTTTAGAAAGGCAAGACACAAGCATACCAGCGAGTGGGTCTTTCCGCCTAGCAAACCAGCAAAAGTGCCTCAAAGATCAGAAGCAAACATCACTCTAGGCTCGGTGCTGAAGAGGGACCAGAGTGGGTAACACAGTCTCTGTCCTCAAACATCTTACAGTCCGCACAGAGAAATGACAAATACACAGAAAAAAAAACCTATCTGATGGGCACAGAGTGAACACAGTAAAAGGATCCCTGGAGAGAGGACTTAGGTGCTAAACCTTGAATGAGGAGTTGAATTTGGAAGGGAAGACAGGACATTCGAGGTAGAGAAGAATGTTTTCAGCAAATGCAGGAAGTTTACAAAAAGGGAAATGCAAAGTTGGCACCACAGGAGAGTGAATAAAACAGATTGAGTCCTTAAGAGCTTTGATACAAACCGATGAGCTTTGAGATTGTTCTAAACATTAGTGTGAGTATATCTGTGAAAGAGGATGAGCAAAGGCATCCCTTGACTGGTTCAGAGTTCCCAGAGCTCAGAATTCTCAAGTTTCTATCACAGCTCTGCCTTCCATTATCTTCCCTCTCTGAATTACCTCAAGGAGTTTTCAGCTGGGGACAGTCCCCATCAACAGAGCATTTGGAAATGTGTGTAGGGCCCTTGGATCATCACTATGACTGGGAGACACAAGTGGCCTGTATGGCCAGGGGGCAAGGATACAAAATGTCCTCCATTGTTCAGCGAAGACGAGCCTTGACACAATTGGCCATAGCCTCCCTTTGAGTTGCACCAGCTGTGATGAAGACAATAATAAAACTATAATAATAAAATCACAGATCTAATCAATTGTATGACGAAGAGCTAAACTCAGGTGTGTCTGAGTCAAAACCTCTCTCCTGACACTATAATGATAGCCTCTGTAGATCTCGATGGGGTACATGTCTGCCTGTCATTCCTGGCTGGAGGGACAGCAACCATGCCCAACCTATTTCTTCTTCTTCCTGCAACTTTCGACAGGGAGTGAGTATCTTAATGGATGAACCATCAATGTAGGAGACCTCTCTGAAAATGGGAAATAGAAGCAGAGGGGGTGTCTTCTTGTCCTCTCCCAACAGTTTTGAAACTAAATAGAGCCACGGTGACCCCATATTTCAAATAATGAATCATGGTTTGCTGCCTTGACATGACAAAGAATGAATGCACCCCTTACAAGTTTGGGAATCAGGGTGGAAGACAGAGTATGGGTACCTACCTACGGGACTGTCTCAAATAATAAAGATGCATGGGGACACAGTAGGGAATATTTAAAACATGATATTCGTACATTGACCATTGTTCCTCTCATGACTTGAAATGGGCTCTGACTCAAGGTTTGCTGAACTGACAAGGGGAAGAGGAAATTTCTAATTACTTAAAGGGGAAGAAGAAATTTCTAATGTGCACCATGTACCAACATGGTGGACTGAGCATCCTGAAAGAGTTTCAAGGAAGCAACAAAGATGAGCATGATACTATGTAGTTGTGAGCAGCCCATTCAGATTGGAGTAGGACCCAAGGAGTGTGACTTGATTTTGTGATTTTAGACGCAAGCAGTACCTCGGGTCCTAACCAAGCAAATTGGAACTCTGGGGAAGATCTCTGCGCACCTGTTCAACATACACTACTGAACATCTTACCATTGCCAGGATTTTTCTACGTGCTGTTGATACACTGAGCTAAACAACGTCCCTTACATCTCAGCAAGAACTCGAGGATTAAGCTGAAGCTAAAGCTGAGGCCCTTTTAGACAACCCCAGAGATTGCGGGGGGAAAAAGAAAAGGTTGATGTCATGGGTGCCAAGTGAGGGGGCAGTAAGAATCACCCCGCAGCCACCTGGACAGGACTGGCCTGGTGTTCCTGGGCTGGAGAACACAGGTGGGAGTAGGGTGACCAACCATCCTAGTTTCCCAGGAACTGAGGGGTTTCCAGGCACAATGGATTTCTCTTTTTGTCTGGGAAAGTCCTGGATAAACTGGGATGAACGGGTCATCACAGGTGGGAGACACCGTCTTTTGCAGCTGAGCAGGGCTGGCTGGGGTGGAGGCAAGTTGAGAGCCTGAGGTCAGCCTGGACTTTTTGCTTCACTCCAATTCTAATCCCCTTCCTGCTTGTTCCCAGTGTCACCATCCTCCTCCCCCTTGGCTCTGTGTCATTTTGGGCCTTGAACCCATGTGTTATGTGTGCCATGAACCGGTTGCCTGCTGAAACCTCTGAGTCTTATTTGGCCACTACCAGTAATCGACTAGCACTACCACTGACACCGAGATAACTGCCATTCATTGAACACCTAATACCTGCTGGGTAGGTGCTTCACACAGCTTATCTATCAAACCCTCATAGCTTCTCTGTGAGATAAGAATTATTCCCATGGTAGATATTGGAAATTGAGACTCAGGGAAATTGACTGCCCAAGAGACTCACCTCCAGACCCGTGTGCAAGTAGGATCCCTCCTGTTGCGCCAGACCTTGGAGCCCTGTAGCACCCGCCCAGCTAGATCATCCTCCCACTCTAATCAAAAAAGGGCTTTTCACAGCATCACCCACATTTGTGTGTTTTTCTGATGACTCAGAATGCCCTTGGAAGCTAAACCAGGGAAAGCCACCATATGGCAAAATACTCCCATCTATACTGGCAATACTCACTCGCTGGTAACCTTCACTGTGAAAAATCTCCTTGAAGCCTTTATAAGCAAGATATTCCCTTATGGCAGATTTGAGAAATGCAACACTTTCCCAACACCTCAGACCCTTAGGAACAACGTGGAGAATTCCCATCATCAACTATGCTTTGTACCGGGCACTAAATGTAACACAGAGCGTCCAGTGTCTGGGATTTCCTTGTTGAGCAGACCCTGTAATGAATCTCCTAGTTTGTACCTTTATTTTTCCTCTAAATAGAGAAAGGGAATTAAGGTGTGTCGTAAACTCCATGCCCTTCAGCTCAGTCTTTCCAACAATCATTTACAGATGAGGAAATGGAGGTTGAGAGAGGAAAAGTTCCTCGAGCAAGATGGTTAAGCTAAGGAAAGAAGCTGGGGTTTGAGCCCGGGGCGTCAGATCCAAACCTTGATTTATTCACTCCTGCTCATGGATGGGGTGACGGATGGGCGGCAAGACAACCATTAGGGTATTTTTCAAAATGCCCTTGTCTCAGCCCCCACTCATATCTCCCTCCCTGGAAGGCCGCAGTGATCCACTATCATATCACGTGGGGAAAATGTGTATTATGAAAACTTTCAAAGATGATTCTGATTAGACTCATCACATTTGCAGTTGGAAACCCCTGCACTAACCCATACAGTCTCCTAGGAGCGGGGATTCGTGACTGGAATCCACAGACGGGCATCTCAGAAGTCCATGAGACCCCTAAGAAACATAAAGTGCTCTGGGCATGTATCTCATGCATTATTCTAGGAGAGAGTCCATAATTTTCACCAGATTTCCAAACTGGTTCCTGACTCAAAACAGGCTTAGGAAGTACTCCTTTGGAGAAAATGTGTTCCTCCTAAAGCAGGAATGTTAATTCTATCCTTTCCAGCCTCAACAGGCCCTGGACACATGTAATTTTAAGCCCTTATTCAGGGCACTCACTCAGCTGGCATTTAAGGAAATGATGTTTTTCCCCCAACTTAATGTAATATTGCTATTGGCAAATAGATCATTCTTACAGTCATCAAACCCGCCAACTTTTATATCCACCGAGGTAAAAAACGTTCATCAGATTTTGTCTTTTCATTCTCTCAACTGGCTTTAATAGGTTTCTGTCTAGGATCAAAAGGTTGGCTGAATACTGGTCATGCGTAAAGTTTCGTGGGTTAATTAAGACGATCATTAGCTGCTCAAGCTCACTCTTAGCTTCATGATTTATAGGTAAAGTTTGCTTCCATCAGACACAGTTGCTCCACTGGGATGAACCCGCGTGCATGGAACATTCAAGCTGACACAAGACCCTCACGGGAAACTGGCTGGTTTCTGAGCACCGTCCTGGTACTCCTCATCCTGATGGGGAACTTTCCTCTTGGTGTGGCCCGTAAGCCGTTGTGGTAGGCATGTTTGTTTAAACATTTGTGGGCCATCCTATCACTATATTAACTTCTTCCTTATATTCTCTGCTGGTATGTTGCTGACTTTTTCACCAGTGATGGTAACGATACATCCACTGTAATTCTTTCCTTCTGTACAGTGTACATCATTATGTTCATTGATGCAAACACATTGCACACCTACCATGTGCCGGGCAGACTGCTAAGTCAGAGAAGAATAAAAGTGAGGTGGGACATATGTCTCCTTCCTCACAGAGCAACTCGCAGCCCAGTGGAAGAGAGGGAGATATGGATCAAAACAGTGTGGTAAGAGCTTGGGTGGAAGTAGGTTCCCTGAAGGAAACAACATTGAGTCTTGAAGGGCTACTAGAAATTAGATGGGTGAACAGGGAGTGGATGGAGAAGAGGCTATTCTAGGCAGAGGGAATGGTATATTCTAGAGCAGGGAGGCAGGCAGCAATATGATGAGTCGGGCCACGCCCATCTCACAATGGCGGGAGTAGAGATTGTTTGTAAATTATGCAGGCATCACCACCCCTCTTTTAGAAATGTGAAAAGTCTCAGAGGTTAGTTGGCTTGCTCAGAAGTAAAGCTGCATTAGGGACTAAATGTGTCACTCCAGATTCATATGTTGAAGCTCTAACACCCCAATGTGATGGTATTTTCAGGTGGGGCCTTTGGGAGGTCATGAGGTTTAGATAAGGTCATGAGGGTGGGACCCACATGATGGAAAGAGTGCCCTTTTAAGAAGAGGAAGAGAGCTTACAGCAGGCACAGGTCATGGCCACAGAAAGTATGGGATTTGAATCCTGACTCTTGATTGTCTAGAGAGTGGTACTAGAGGTGAAACTAACATTGCTTGCTTGTTGAATTTTCAACAAAATAGGACAGCTCATTTTGGAAAACCTAAGATAACCAATGATAAAGAATGATGTAAAACGAGGTTTAAACTATTTATTTTATAGGCAGGGTGAATTTGTTACAATTCAGGCATTTCTCCGAGGAGGGCTAAGAACCCCCATCCTTTAGAAATCTTAGGGAGGGGTGGAGATTTGGAGAAGAGGAGTGATCCCATAAGGAAGCCGACTTGGGGGACGCCCCCACCCCGAGTGCCTTTAGTATATTGAGCGCCCATGAGAGTTTAATTGCTCCAGTTGAAAACTGTGCAACTTTTTAATTGTGTTACCACAGCATTTTCCAAAGATTTTGACCTCGGATCAGCCTCCACCATATACCTTTTGTGTTCTTGTTGTTTCTGGTTTTATTGTTTTTGTTTTTGCTATTTTGCTCATAACACTAGTTAACATCCCAAGGGTCCCAATTTAGGAAAACTGCACAAGACAAATGCAAATACCTACATACACATATGCACATATTCACTGGGCAAAAATGAAGAGAGGCTGGCGTGTTAACAGCTGTTATCTCTCTGCGATGCGTTTCCATTTAATTTTATTTTCATCTTTACACTTCTGGATTTCTAAAGCTTCTAAATTGGATATTTTGCTCTCATAATTCAAGGGAAATTATTTCTTGGTTTGAAAGCAAAGAAATGACTATGATACTCAGGGACACTTTTTACTTACTGTTGTGCCCATTGTAGAAGTTGAAATTGTTTATTTTTTCCAATATTTGGGAATATTTTTGAGTAGTTTGAAGATGCTGAGCTACGGAAATAGAGGATCTGGAGATATTCTTTTTTCTATATAAGTGGTTGTCAAAGTGTGGTTCCTGGGCCAGCAGCATCACCTGAGAATTTAGAAATACAAAACTCCCCCCACCTCCCACACACACGTCTCTACTGAATCAGAGACTTCAGGGGTGGGGAGGGTTTTAACAGAAACCAAACAGTAGTTTGAGCCCCACTTATTCTAGACGTAGAGAGTCATAGGTGGGCTCTCAGTGTAGGAGATCCCTGGATCCTGACTTCTCCCTTCCAGCCACCTCCCCATCAGCTTGTTCCAGGGGTCAGCAGAGGATGGAGAAGCAGCCGTGGCCTAAGTAGATTCTTCCAGGTGTCTGCGAGGGGTAACAAGTCACTTCATCATCTTAACCAGTTTTCAGCTGTCGTTGCTTTCATTAGTCAAACAGTACCCATCAGCAGGTGGGTCCTACTGCTGCAGAACACCAGGCACAGTAATGAGGAACTTTCCTTGACTTGCCCAACTGGGGTCGATTCCGCCTCCCCGTCCCCCATCAGGAAGCCCAGCCCGGCAGATGCATCCTACAGCATGAGGTGGGCCCCTCTCCTCCCTGACTTCATCGTGGCCTCTGCACAGTGGTGCCTGTACTCATCCACTGGCGGGGGGATGTTTCGGCTGGGATACCACCCAGAGATCATCCCTCCTGAGCCCCTCATTTTACAAGTAAGAATGGGGCACACCCAGTGCTGGAATTCAGAATTTCTATTCATCAATTCCAATCCATTTGCAATACAACCTAATGTGAGCTGAATATTTTTATTAAATAAATACATGTAGCAAAGAATCACTCACCACCTTGTTATTGCAACAGATACAATGTACATGAGTAGGTACCCATCAAACATCGGTCACCATTTAAAATAAGGCTACCACAGGACAGATCGCAAATGGCACAAAACAGCCCTGCATTATGCACTTTTCCAGGGCTGTTATGAGGATCCCAGTTTGCCTTTTGTTCAAATCGTAGCAATCAGTAACCATTTTGCTCCTGGTCCTTTCAGTCGCTGCCAATTCATGATTGAGGCAGTGGGAGGTCCTGGGAAAAGAGACCGGCTTCCAGCAGGCCCAGACCTGCTGCTCACTAACCAATGTGACCTTGAACATGTCACTTAAAATGTCTGGCCTCAGTCTCCCCATCCTTGAAACACAGGGGTTAGTTAATGGGCTTCAAGGGCCCTCCGACTGACAATAATGCACGCTTCCAATTTCCAACCTTGGGCAAACAAAAATGCCTCCTACAAGCCCACTGAGACAGGCCAATATGTCTGTGCCTGGGCCTCCTTGTCTCTTCCACCCATCAGCATCCCCCATCACAATGCACAATCCCATTTGAGGCTCTCGGGAATCAGAATTCCTGACTAATTTGCCTGACTGCCCAGCCAGCAAGCCAGCGTCAGCGGGCTCATTTGGCATTCCGGTGACATTTGGCTCTGACTCTGGCAGGAGTTGTCTCTGCCCCTCCAAATGGCCGTCTTGGATATTCTGATTTTAAAGATTCGAATCCCAATCACTGAAGGACCTCTCTCCCTCCTGTGATCCCTGGAAACTCTTCTGCCATTTGCAGCCCTGAGAAGAGCTGGTCCCCACTTGGGCAGCCGGAGTCGATCTTAAATCACCTAAAGAGCCTGAGTGCTGGGCCTGGGCTCCATCTGTTTACAAAATAGGCACTTTCAAAGGCCCTCTACTAGGGTCTGGCAATTCCCAGGTCCCCTGCTATAGGCTGATGCATAATGCATAAGATGCTGGGAAATGCGTATTCATGAGGGCGGCTTGGCTTTTGTCAAAAAGAACTGTGAAATATTATGATGGAACAATTTTCATTTCTGCCACATTGTTTTTATAGTGCATTCATGACTGGGGATTGAGGGCTTTTTGAGTTTTGTCTGGTGCAGATGCTGCGGTGCTGAGAGCTGCTCAGACGTCCTTATTTTCCAGCTTCGTTGCTGACAATTACATGCAGGGGGGTGGAAAGGAGGGCTCTCACAGGAGACAAAGGATGTATGTCCTCAAGTGATCTTGCCCTGAATTCATCCAGGAGGGTGGGAGGGAAGAAGAGGGAGGGAGGAAGGAAGGAGGGAGGGAGGGAGAGGAAGGAAGGAAGGAAGGAAGGAAGGAAGGAAGGAAGGGAGGGAGGGAGGAAGGGAAGAAGGAGAAACCAATGGTGGGAGGGAGGGAGGAAGGAAGCAGGGACGGAAGGAACGAGAAACCAATGTTTGGAGATGCCTTCTGAGTGCCAGATCTTGGGTGAGGGCTCCCCTCCTTGTTTCTCACTCACTCCTGTGAGGGAGCCATTATCTCCATTTTACGTATAAGGAAAAGGAGGCCCAGCAAGGCTGAGCCACTGGTCTGAAATCACACAGCCAATGAGTTGTGAAGCTTAAGTTTGAATCCACACTGACATGCCCAACCTTCCATTCTTCTCCAGCACCAGGCTACCAGGAGAGCTGAAGCCGAGGAGAAGTACTTTCCATCTGCAATCCGTCCATCCAAGAGATGCTCATGAGACATGGAGGTGAGAGGAGCACAAGCTGCCACTGGGTCTCTGAAGGGGGTAAAACCCCGGGGAACCCACCACCGAGAAGAAGGGCCGGGAACCACCTCACCAATCTGGCTGTCAGGCACCCAGGCGCCATGGTCAGAGAAGCACGCCATGTCTTGGGGACGTTGAGGAACTTATTGACACTCCATCGCTCCTGCCTTCTGGGACCAGCATCCTAGGTCAGGGCTTCCGGATGGCAAATCCCAGCCTTGTCTCACTGTGTCACTGGGTGGCCTCCAGCCCCAGAAATCCTGGGCCCTTCAAGCCCCTCACCTAGGAGGCCATGAGTTCCTGGAGGCAGGAATTGTGGCTTAATTTTCCCAGGATCCCCTGGGCTTGCACAGCTCCAGGCAAGCTCAGGGTGCAAGCTCTGAGACACACACGCTTTAAATCTACCCGCATGACAGAGAAGCCCGGGCTCCAGGCAAACTCTGAGACAAACGAGTGGGAGAGGAATCCACCCATGGACAGTCAGGGGAGGAAAGAAAGGGAGATGGGAGTGCCCAGGGCTCCACCCGTGGAGAAAGGAGTGGGTGGGTGTAAGTCGGGGGTCTCCTAAGGTCAACACATACTCAAGGCACGGAGTGGGCAATCCTAGAGAGGAGAAAGCAGAGAACAGAACAGGGAATGAAGGAGCGCTGTAGGCACAGGTGGATCCCCTTACACGGGGCAGGACAGAGGCAGAGCCTCGAAGCCCACACAGTAGAGAGAAAAGCAGGGCTCTCACTTGAAGGAGCCTGAGAACAGGAAGTCCCGGCAGCTGCCACTGAGGATCCACCACTCCTGTTTATGGACACAACCCAAGTGGGTTTGAAAGTCCCGGGAAGAAACAGACACAGGGAGTCAAGGATATCTCTCCTGAGAGTTTGTCAGGCAGGGAGGTCATGAGGCTCTCCAGACATACTGAGACCCACTTTCTCCTCCACACTGGAGTCTCCATTGTTCCAGAAATCTTGTCCACGGGGTGATTACCTGGAGCTTCCAGTGGTCACCACTAGGGTGAGGGTGTGGGTCTCACGGCATATCCAGCCCCCCAAACCTCTTGCCTGTTTCTAAAACAAGCTCTTTCTCACCTGAGGGTCTTTGCCTTGTGCCCTGTGCCTCCAACACCCTCCACCCGCTCCGTCCTCAGAGCTGGTGCTTCTCAGCCTTCAGACCTCAGGTAACCGAGTTGGTTCCCTCGTCCCGGTATTTCTCATCAGAGCGTGCTGGTTGGGTTTGCTGCTGCGGTTGTGGTTATTGTCTTGCCGTCTGCCTCCGGCTGTAATATCAAGTCTGTGATAGCAGGGAGCCAGCTGTGATCTGCTCACCCTTCTCTCCCCAGCACCCAGCATCATGCCTAGGACATGGTCAGAGCTCGGGAAACGGTTGAGAATGAAGCAATCAGCTCACAGCGTGTTAAGAAAGAGCATTAATAAGGCGTACCTAAAGGGATTAAAATCCCACAATTTGCTCTCATGCTGCACAGGGCACCTCCTCCTATCTGGATAAGCAAACCAGGCCAGGGGCAAGTTCCAAAGCACCAGAAAGCAGATCACAGCTCAGTGCAGCCAAGTCCAAGAGGTGGCCCCGGCCCTTCTCCCCCTCGGCAGTCAGGCAGAGTCTTGTACAGGATCGGAACAAATGTGGTTTCAAAACCCCATGCGCCCAGGTACAAGTTTTGTAACCATTAGCCTCGGTTTTTCTACACCAGCATAAAGGAGGCTGAAGTCATCTGCTAACACTGCCAAGAAGATTGAGTTAGAGCAGCGTTTCAACCAGGGGCGATTTTGCCCCCCAGGGGACCTTTGGCAAATGTCTGAAGACATTTCTGGTTGTCACAATTGAAGTGGAGGCTAAGGATGCTGTTAAACATCCTACATGCATAAGACAGCCCCCCACAACAAAGAATTAGCCCCAAATGTCAACAGTGTTGAGGGCCACGAACACCGGTTAGAGATACTGCAGTTCACAGGCAGCATTCCCACCCCCTTCTCCATGTCAGGTCCACTGGCAGGCCACCACGAGCAGCCTGATGAGCCTTGTATGAAGACTCCCTGCATGCTCCCCTCCAGGGGTTGCCCACACAACAGCCTCTCCAGTAATACCTGTTGTCCTAGTCTGTTCGGGCTGCCATAACAAAATACCAAAGACTGGGTGGCTTAAGCAGCAAACACTTATTTCTCACATTTTTGGAAGCTGGGATTCAAGGTGCCAGCAGATTCGGTGTCCGGTGAGAGCCGGCTCCCTGGTACATAGATAGTCATCTTTTCACTGTGTCCTCACATGGTGGAAGGGGCAAGGGAGTTCTCTGGGGTCCCTTTTACAAGGGCATTAATCCCATCAGGAGGGCTCCACCCTCACCACCTAATCATCTCCCAAAGGCCCACTTCCATATATTATTATATTGGGGATTAGGTTCCAACATGTGAATATTGGGACAATACAAACATCCAGTCTATAGCGCCTGTCTTCCAACTGTTAAGGTCCTTCTTTCACATCTGAATTCAAATCTCGCTGTCAAGCCTCGTCCTGGTCACCTGACTGTCTTGTTCGTCCTATTGCACTGAACGTCTACAGGAGCACAAGTTACAGTCTGCCTGCAGCCGAGGTGTCCCCCTTCAACACTGCCACTTCCTCCAGCCATCTTCAGGCCTAATGCAAAGCATTGCCTCCTAAGGAGATAACTTGATTCAGGAAAAAGGAGAGGGATTCCTAGGCAAGGAAATCAAGAGTCCTAATTGTATGGCTTCTTCCTAACTGTCCGGCTTTTCCCACCTGTAAAATGGGCACAATCATACCCCTGTATGAGGTGCTCCCTGAGCATTTGAGACACTGTATGTGACATGTTGTGTAGAGTAGGCAATAAAATGCTGTTATTTCACATGCAGGACTTAGTAAAGGCCTGATAAGTTGAATGCTAAATCAAACTCTCTCTCGAGCACGGTAGGGTTTTTGTTTTCTAATTCCTTGACAGCCAAGCATATTGCCAGGGAGGACGGGAAGGCATCAGGCCTCAAGGTGTATATTTGGAAGAGAACCGTTTCCTCCTGAGATGTCTTTCCACATCATCGCTCTCCCTATACAAAGCCAAAGGGTCCTCCTTTCAGGCGCCGAGGTTTTGCAGCGTGAATTCCCCAACTCTCCCAATCCGATCACACCTCCTGAGGATGAGCCTGCTGCCCAGGATAAACACTGGGCTACCTGGGCAGCTGCCACTGGCTGCTCTGCACTCTGTCCCTAGCTGTTTAAATAGTGTGTTTATGAGGGCGAGGAGGATCTACAACAACAACCTCCTAAAAAGAACAAAGGGGCTCACGGCTCTTCAGGAAGAGGAATTAGGCGAAGAATTTCCATTCATATTGAGAGTCCGTGAATCTTCACCGTATCGGGCATAACCTTTCTGCCTTACTGAAATATTCCACTTTGAGATCAGAAGAGTTTGGGGGATACAACTTTCAAACCTACATATTTATAACCTGCATCAAAATAATCCAAGGGAGTAATAATACCTCCCTACTAGGTTGTTAGTTAGTTGTGTATGAAGCTCCGAGGGTAGTCCTTGCAATGTGGAAAGTGCTCAGAGCGTGGCATTCACCTCTCTATTTTAGCAAATGCAGGGTCTTTCATATTGGAATCCCCAGCACCTAGTGTGATTCGAAATGTTGTTACCATGTAGTTTTATGTATTAAGTGCTCAGTATACATTGAATGAATGAATCAATGAACTGGTTGTATTTTCCAGGACACCCAGTGATTCTAGAAGCGGAATGTCAAAGGGAGCTGGTGGCTTAGAGGAGCGGGCAGGAAACAACTCACCTCCAGCCACTGCAGCAAGTCCAGCGGAGTCGGGGCACAGATCCCAGCCACCCATGGGCCCTCCAGGGCCTCCTTCATCCAATTCACAGGCCGCTGTTTTATGAAGTCCATGCAGAAACATCAAGTAGGAAACAAGTCCTGGTGGATGGGCAGAGGGTACACCCACTTCATGCATTGGGAGGCCGCCCAGGGTGGCATACACAAGTCCCCTTTGTTTACAGTTCTAATCTTGATGGAGAGTGGGGAAGGATGATATTCCATCCCTGAACAAACCAACTAACAACACATGTTTTAGAGCAGATTTCATGTGTCCTGGTCTGTTACAATACTGAGTTTCAGAAGGTCCCAAATGCTTTCCCTCTGCCCCCACCAGAGACCTTAGGAGATCTGAACTTTAGCACTTGCACGCTCTTCCACCTGGTCTCCATGCAGTGTGCTCCGGAAGACACTGACCAAGCAGAAAAGACACTGTGAGAACTTTATCAGCTTACTCTGAAGATCTTGCTAATATGTGCAGCTGTCCAAAGATAGGGGGCGCCTCAGGAGGCAGCCCGGTTCCCAACTCTGGAAGCATCAAACGGAGGGGAGCCAACCATTTAGGAGGAGAAAGCAGAGGGCTGTAGCAGAGATTCATCCAGACACAGGAACGGCAATTTGAGGAGGCCGGCTGACGGGAGCAGCTGAAAAATATTCTATTTCAGTGACTCAGAGTTTTACCACTTCTAAGAGGCTGGTCTCCGCTAAGTCTGATCAGACTTAACATGTAAAACATAATCCAGAAAGAAGCAGACAAAAACAGACACAAGGCTGATTGACATCAAGGACGGCGCAAAGCCCCAGGGCGCACCAGCGACGGGGCTCTACCAGGTAGTCTGCTCTTGCCCCCTCCGTGCCTCCATGTCCCCATCTGTGACATGGGGACAATAATCTCTGCCTTGCTCTCTATTGTGAAGACCAGAGTAGAAGAGGATTCAGAGGTGAGATCAACTCTTAAACATTGAAGGAACTAAGGAATTATGCTTAGCAGATGAAAGTTTTGATATCACTTCTTCTAGAAGCTTCCAGGGTCAATTCCCATCATTACCCTCACAGCACCATGTCACCCTCTTTCAAAACACCACAGTTGTTATCTTATATTTCTCTATTTGATTCTCTAGTTAGTGTTTGTCTCACATTAGAATGTTAACGCTGAGCAGGCAGAAGCTGGGTCTTCATGATGGCTACTGTTTCTTCTTACCGTGGCTTCCCAGCACAGGTGTTGATATATGGCGAATGCTGAACAAATGAATAAGCACAGCTCCTTGGTGTTCGAAATAAACTGCAGCGAATTGCCCCCAGTTATTACCAATACGTCATTACAAAGGCTTCTGCAGGCTTGATAACCAACGTATGCCTCTCCTAGAGACCATTATCTCTTCCTGAAATTTAGCATGTTAACGAAGGTGACCAGTATTTATTCGATTTCTTGGGGCTATGGAGTCTTCCCTTATCTGCACAACTTAAAAATGTTGTGCAGGCATCCTAAAACTTGTAGCAATTTTATCAGAGTTGCTCTTAGAGAGAGGGAAAAAAACTGGTTTTGCGTGTACAGTTTCCAGCAACCACATTTATAAAAGCAAAGCCTGAAACGGAAACTGAAACTTTTGGGTGAGTTTTAAAAGAAACAGAAGTACAGTAAGTTGAATACTGCTTTGTACTGGTGGCACAATGCATGGCAATTATTAATCCTTAATTATGTGGAAATCTAAAGATCTATGGCCCTTTAATTAAGAGTCCGGTGGTTTCCAGCAAGTATGTGCACGACTGTTATTACATCATTGGAGAAAATCAGTAAATACTGCTTTGCCCTCTGCTGCCATTTGTTATGGCCAACTCCATTTTCTCCAAACTTTTTGAGCAAAAAAAAGTCCACAAAACAGTTTTTTTTCTTTTTTTTTGCTCCTCGTCCCAGGTTAAATTTCCCTTCTTTTTGCAATGAGCTTTGGATAATAGCCTCATTAACTTGGTTACATACCCATTTGTCAGGGGAACAGGTGGGCAGCACAGAGGTAATAGTGCTAGAACAAAGAGAACAGCAAAAAGTGAATTGTTTAAAGGCCCCAGATGATTAAACAATCACTCTCTTTGTAGTTCATATTTTAGAGTAAATAGCATTTACCCTAGACTGCATTTTTTTGTCTCAGAAACTCGTCTGCCTCTGCCGGCTATGTGTCGGTCCCCTTTCTCCCCGATGAAATTTCATCCCTCCAGGAACTCTTTTGTGAGCAGAAGCTGCTGATCTCTGGCCAAATGAGAAAGGCCTGCGCTTTCTGTTGCTCGTCAGGCATCAGGCCCTAATTTCCAAACACGATATCCTTTTCCCGATAGCCTGCTGCACTCTCTCCACACTAATGCAGAGGTTATAACTCCTGCGCTTTATAGCATTTACCAAGGGTGCTGAGGAGATGGCCTCCCACTTTAAGTGGATTTCCCATTTTCAGAGGCCATTTTTCAGTTCCCCACCCTGAGGTCCTCGTCCTTGCAGCTTTTGCGTGTTGGTTATAGAGTAGTAACAAGGGAGCTCGTATAGGAAGCCCAGCCTCCCCAAGCTTGATGTTTGGGAATTGCTTAAATCCCAGCATCTAACTGGGAGTTTCGGGGTTTGGAGACTAAATGTGGCCCATGTGTTGTTGAGATGCGAACCTATCTGAAAATTTTAATCAGAAACGATGAAGAATATATATGTATGTATGTCTATAAGAACACAGACACTCATGACCTGAAAATGTGTCTTTATTGAGATAAAAAGAAGTGGACTGGGGGCTGCAGCTAAAAATACAAAGTGATAAACGTGTCATAAATTTGGACCAAGTTCAAGTTCCACACAGTTAGGGGCAGCCCCTGACATCCAGCCAAAGTCGAATGTCAGACGGCAGTCAGGTCTGTTCCCGCAACCTGTTCTACGCCAGGCAAAAGAGTCTTGACCCTAAGATGCAGATGATGGCGCCTCCTGGAGGTCTCGATCTACACTAAGAGGGGATCTTTATCTCCAGCCTCTTCCTCAAGGTGATGAATGGATTCATTGAGCATGCTGAAGTTCCTGCAAGGAGAGCTTGATTCATGTTACCCCACACACTGAAATAAATAGACCAAATGGAAAACGCGGCGGCCTTTGGACCTAAGCTTCACTATTAACAGGGAGATCAAGGATCGGCAGCATCAGCAGCACCTGGGACTTGAGAGAAATGCAGAATCTCGGGCCCCACCCCAGACTTACTGAATCGGAATCTGCATTTTAACAAGACCCCCATTTGAAAAGCGCTGCTCTAAAGGGTGCCTGATAATCCACAACCCATGCTGGGGAGGGTGCAGTTCATTTCTGGTCCAGATCACCAGCTCCTAGAGGGCTCCACTGGGCTCTAAGAGACCAGTGAGTGTCCCTTCATCCCCTCTCTAGCAGGCCCTCAATAAACATGTTTGAATGAATGACTGGGTGCCCCGAGACTCTTGTTCCCCGTGCTCTGTATGCCCTGGACTGTCCACTCCTGGCTTCAGGAACCATGTTCCTAACTCAAAGTTCGCTTATTAATTGCCACTTGTTCCATGCCCGGCCTGTGAGGTCCCAGTGTTTGTAGGCTAACCTCAGGATTAGCAGCATTGTGCAGCAACTATAGCTCCAACATGAGCCCCAGGGCAAACTTCTACTTTTACCTCAGCCCTGTGCATTTTTAAACCCCTCTTACCAGCAGGAATCACTTCCCATTTGCCATCCAAAGCCCATAGTGCAGAGCCAGGGCACATCCTGTGTAACACTGTTAAATGTCCCCCAACAGAGCCGTGACCCAGCCTGTGTAACACTATTAAACGTCCCCCTTCCACCACTGACTACAATCTTGACTGTGATCACTTTGTCCCAAATATCAGAGATAACAGAACATAAAATAGACTTTCCTGCTTCCTCAGTCACACTTTTCAAGTGGAGTGGATGTGTCTCTTTCCAGCCAGGCTTGGCTTTGTTGCAGGCCATCATAAAACAAAACAAAAACAAACAACCTCACCACCACAACAACCTGTCTCAGGATATTGGAAAGGAGATGGGAAATGTGAAGTGAGGAGAATATTTAGGGCAAATATGATGGCTGTTTCGTTCTTTTTATTTCAGGTATGAGGTACATGGGAATCTCAAAGAGAAGAAAGCCATCACCTTTCGTTCAGCCTTTTCTAATGCCCCATACAGAGGGTGACATGGTCTTTTTACCCTGCTTTCCAAGTGTGAAGTTTGGCCCTCCCCTCACACTGGGCAGCTGCAAGGATTTGATCACCACAGACTGGCACAGCCAGGGCCCACTCTGCTTCCCTGAAGGCCACTTCCTATGCCATGACCCCTCACACAGGAAGGCCCCCTCCACATGCTGTTGCCTTCCAAATACAGCTGCTGATTTCCCACCACCCTCACTTATTCACATTCCCTCAGAAGGTTTCTTTACTTTGCCATTTGCTCCCAACGAGGAGACATGGTGACCTAATAGAAAAAGTATGGATTTTGGAGTTAGATGTCAGTAGTTTAAAATCCCTGCCCTGTCTCCTGGTTGTCAAATAATGTTGGGTAACTGATTTATCATCTTTATGTCTCTCCCTCATCCTCTGTAGAATGGAAGTAACAGTATATACCACATAGGGTTGTTCTGCGAGTTGAAAAAGTGAGCCCATATAAAGTACATAGGATAATGGTTACTGCTCCCATTCTGTCCACCAGGCCCTGCTACTCAGGTTCCTGAGAAGTTTTTATAAATCAGGCCTGCCAAGAGGGGGATCAGAGGCTGACGGGAGGCCACTTCACCTCGTATGTCAGATTAGACCCAACTCTTTCTCAATCCTTTATCTTTCCAACTGTCACAGAAAACACACAAAAACAAGCCATCTTGAAAACCAGTGAGTGAAATTCTATAGCCTTGGAGGGTATTAGAGAGAAAAGAGACACGAATTTTTCAATCAGACAAATCAGGCTACACCTCTGACAAGCCGTGTGACCTCAGGCCACTCGAGCTCTCTGAGTTTCCGTGCCCTCATCTGTAGAATGGGGATAATCATGGCTCCTTGCAGAGGTTGCAGTGGAATTAAATAAATGTGTTAAAACATCTAAAACAGCAGGTCCATAATTGGGAATAAATAAGTGACAGTCTGTCGCCTCTCTCGCCTTTTCATAAAAGGCCAGGGAATATCGACATCGAGGAGGCTCCATCGTAACCTGCTCCTCAAGCAGTGACAGCTACTCCTGAGCCATCAGGGCAGGAGTGATCACTTGAGCTGTTCATTAGCATATGTATTCCACAACAATGTCATTTTAATGCTCCCTAAAGAGCACCTGTTATCTATCTCACAAATTGGACCCTCCATGGCATAAATCATCAAGAAGCACTTCCCATGTGTCTGAAATGAAGGAGAGCCATACCAACCAATAAGGCAAATATTAAACAAAACAAAAAACAAAGCACAGAAACACCCCACGCTGTGACTTTAATAGTTGATCAATTGAAGATCAAGAGCTTTAATTTCTCCTCAGCTCTTTGTTGACAGCAGGAGCTGAGTTCATGCTCATTTAGAGATGACTACTTTGGTGAAAAACAAAGGCTCCATTCATCAGACCTTGGCCAATAAACACCCTCAAACTTGGGAATCTCTCCCAGAGAAACATCCAGATAACACCACCACAACACCTCTGAATGACCCCCACACAACAGGGCTGTATAGTGACCATCATCCTACCCCATGGCCAAGTTCTAAGACTGACTCTGTTTCCCTGAGTAGATCATGAGTTATTTGAGGGCACAGGCCATGCTTTTCCATTCCAGGATCCAGGCCGAACCTAGATACAGGGTATGTTTGCTTAATTTCCTCAGGCGAACAAGTGGTGGTCAAGCCAGCCTCAGCCTTTCCCACAGGCCTGGTGCTGACCATCAAGTGAAGGTTACAAATCTCTAATTCTATGAGGCCCAGTTAATTATGGACTTCCCTTTGAGTCCTCCTCTGATATTTTGCGGAAAAACATAATAATAACTATAATAATAATCCACACTTTGTCCACTCCCACCTAGAACAGTTCCTGGATCACACTCATGGCCCATTTCATATGACAGCATCTGTGCCCTCAGTTGATGACAATAGAGACATTGTCATCGTGCAAGACTGGGAGAAGATGGAGAGACATGGAGACACCATGTCCACTGGAGTCAAACAGACCAGATTTGAATCATGGCTCTGCTAGGTAATAACTGAATGGCCTTTGGCAAGTGATTTAACTTCTCCATAAAACGGTACAATACTATCTCACAGGCTGTTCACTCATTTATTCTACAAATACTATGGAGTGTTATTTGCCAGTCACTGATCTAGGCACTGGGAATTGAGCAGTGAACAAAACAGACCCCATCCCCAATCCTCTTCAAGAGAGATGTAGAGAGGTAGCCTCTTCGAGAGTTGCTAGTATATGGAAGTAACTCAACAAATATACATTTATTTCATTCGTAATGCCCAGGACCATGCCTTGACATAACTCTTGCTCCATAAAAAATGAGAGAATAAATTAAATAATTGCTTTCAAATTAGCCAAAGCCAGATCCAGCATACTTTAAGCAACACGATCATTGCTCTTCCTAGTTAAGTGTAATTCTGTTCAGCAGTTCTGTCATGTCATGTGCCTTCACGGGGCCACACTTAGCCCTCGGTTTGGGGAACACCAAGAAGAATGGGCCATATTCTGCTAGGGTGGGGGGAGGGTGAGATGTAAATAACTAAAGATAATTACCGTGCATTATGCACACAAAAGTTAGACAAACATGCAAGGCTATACAGAAGAAGGAGAGGTGGCCTCCCCAAAGCAGTCACACCTGCACAGGTGTGGGAGGGGGAGGAGCTTTCTTGTTAGAAGTTCATTTCACTCTGCTCATCTGATGCATATTTATTGAATAACTGTGTGTGTCCAGCTCCATGCTGGGTTCTGAAGGTCAGGTTCGAGGCCAGAGGCTCTGCCCCAAAGAGTGTCTGCACAGGGTTAGCAGGTCTGTCCCAGAGGCGCTGCCAAGGAGTTCTGTGGCACTCAGAGATCCATGTGCCTGGAGTAGTCAGGGAGGCTTCAGGAGAGGGGTGTGTGGCTAAAGGGAGAGTAATATTGAAGCGAGGTGGGGGGGAGACACGCTGGTATGAGGATTGAATTTCCTGCTTTTCCTCACCTGGAGTTTTTCTCTTAGGCATGACTTCAAGCGTGAACTATCACCTCTATGGAGAAACAGAGCCAAAGGGGGAAATCGCCACTGGGGACAGCTATTTGGGGCCTCAAAGGGTGAGGAGTGACATGCCAAGTGGCCTTCAGAAGTAGGGCATTGCTTCTTACCAGACAGATGACAGATGCCAGTCAGACTGGTCTGGGCTTATTGGGGGAGTGGGCTCCAGGGAAGGGTGGCAGCCCCCATGCCTTCCCCAGCAGAGAGAAGCTGTGGAAGGCCCTGTCATGGATCCAGAGCTAGTGAGAATGCAGGCAGGGGCCTCCTGACTCTTCTTTACTGGAAACCGTGAATTACAGGCCACCTGACAACAGCCAACGGGCAGTGCCGAGAGAGCTGAGCAAAGCCAGCAACATGGACCCAGGCCAAAGTCCTGCTGCCTCTTTACCTTTCTCCACTTGTCATAGGCTTTCTGCCCTCAAAACATGCACCTTTAAGAGAGGTGGCAGGAGACAGGGGTGATGGATGAAGGACCAAAATTGCAAAATGAAACATTGACGAGCCCTAACCATCCCCCAGAGTCTCTACATTTTTCACCTCCATCCCCCTATATCTGTCTGTCATCACTAATAAAACCTGATAACAACAATATCAACCAAAGAGTAAAATTCAGCAATAGAAGGTCTGTAGGCATCTGTGCTGGCAGGAGAGGAGCAGAAAAAGCCCAGGCCTATGGAGTCACACCTGCTAATGCCAGGCCCTGCAGGGACTGCACCATAGGAGAAGGGGCGGGGGCTGGAGGACTTGAAGGAGGCCTAAGGCCAGTGGTAAAGGAAGAGACACATCTCCACCCCTCTCCGCCAGAGCATCTTTGTGCAATCTCTTCAAATGTCTTCAAATAATCACCAAACTCAAACAACTTGCATAATAATATGAAGGGAAGTGACTTGATAATTGTTATGAGCTAAATTGTGTCCCCCCAAATTCATATGTTGAAGCCCTGATCTCCAGATAGGGTTTGGGTGGGCCCTGATCCAATATGACCAGTGTCCTTACAAGAAGAGGAGATTGGGACACAGAAGGACACCAGGGATGCTCACACAGAGAGAAAAGTCCATGTGAGGACACAGCAAGAAGGTGGTCATCTACAAGCCAAGGGCAGGGGCCTCAGAAGAAACCAACCCTGCTGACATCTTGATCTCCTACTTCCAGACTCAGGAACTGTGAGAAAATAAATTTCAGTCCATGATATTTTGTGATGACAGCCCTAGTAGTCTAACACAATGGTCCACAGTTATATCTGAGATATAATAATAACATAATCTGAGATATCTCAGATTGACCAGGAGTGTACGCGAAGCCATATGACATGTACACTCACCCGCATTTATGGTTGAAATCATGGAATGCTCAGACCCTCCCCTCCAAAGGTCCAGTCCTCCATTTTGAAAGAAGCACATTAGTTTTCAACAGCTTTGGGGTATTGGGAGTGGGAACTTGCCTTTATAAAGTGTAATTTGTGATTTGAATGGCTTAGTTAAAAAAAAATTAACTCATACAAAATACTTGCTCGCTTTGACGTAAGTCGTCAAATTGGCAGGTTTGAAGGCCCTGTTCCCATTCGGGGCAATGGCTGTTGTAGCTCTAATCTGGAAAGTTGACCCTTCAGGGCACAGGGGGAGCCCCACGAAAATGACACAGATGCATAGCCACATTTCCTATCATTGAGCTCAGCTGTCTCCGAGAGTTTGGGACAAGTGTGACATCTGTGGTACTGCTAGGACAATTCCCCACATCCCTTTATAACCGGATGCCTTTGTCATACTGAAGAGTTCCAGCCAGGAGGAAAGGCACTAATTGAAGGAATGTGCTTCCCACTCCTTCCGGGAAGAAACCCATTCGATGGGTTCCTACATCTGTCAGTCAATCAACAGGCTTGTATTGGCAGCTAGCTGAGTGGAGGGTGCCAAGGTGGCTGTAGAAAAATACAGAATTCGAAGAAACAAATAACCCACTGGCAACATTATGAATCACTAAAGGAAAGAAGATTTGGGGCAAAAATGGCCATTCCCTCCAAACAATCCTAAAATGTAGTGTGCCCTGCACAAATATATCTCCTTACTCCATAATGACGAGCTTATGGCCTCTCTTAATTTAGCCCACAATACTCCGTCATTTATTCCCTGCCTATTTGTTGCTAGGGAGTTAATTCTGATGGGCAATCCTGGGCATTAAACACAGGCACACACCACCACACACAACCGCACACACCTACCTAAGCTAATTCCCCCGTAGTGGCTGTAGTCTCCGTTATTCTCTCCCACCCTCCCTCCAAGCTTCTCTTCAATTGCCACAATGCATATAGTTGAGCACTTGACATTTCCTTTGAATTAAGGCTGCAAGTTAAGTGGACATTTTTTCTTAGATAGTTGGCTATTCCAGGCCTCCCACAGTTAATCATGCCACAGAATGTGGATTTCACCTGTTCCTTTCATATGCACACACTCTGCTTGAAATTGGCCAGCAGGTCCTCAATAAAGAAATAGCCCTGATTGCTCATTAAAAGCACGAGAGAAAGCAATTAAAATACAAAAGGCAGAGCAAAGCTTAACACTTGGGAAGTTGAAAGTTGAGCAAGCATTGTTGAAGGTGGGGGAGCAATTCTGGAGAGCGTGGGAGGAGGAAAGAGAATCAAGTGCCCTAGTCAGCAAAATCGCAAATGCACACAGATGCAAGTGGAGATGGAGAGCAAGAGGCGGCTTCAGAACCAGAGCTGGCCTGGTGATGAGCATTGTCTTGTCATTTAATTTTATTTATATTCACTTAAATTTATTTAATTCATTGAAATGAGGTAGATATGAAACATTTCCTTTTAAATTTTTTTTCCTCTTTCTTTTTTCTCTACAAAGCTCACATTCAACAGACCAGGTGGGCTTCGTGAATATGCAGGCTGTGCAGTAGGACAGGTCCCTCCGCTGCGAAGGGCCACACCTGATTTAATGTTCTACTATTGCCATCTTGAAAGTAATTTCTGAACAAGGGACCCATTTCATTTCGTTTCATTTCACACTGCGCCCAGCAAATTATGTAGCCAGTCCTGCTACTAGAATACATGACTGTCCAGCCCAACTGTCCTTTCCAAGCCCTTTCCCAGAACCCCAGATGGGACAGACCAACTTCCCCTGCCCCCAGCTCCTCCCAGCCCCACACAGCTCTTCTCTGGTCTATTGGGCAGACCCTCTGTCGGTGTCTCCTGCCAATGAGATGAGGGTTAACTTGAAAGAGGATCCAGGATTTATTACAAATTAGAATGAGAATCCTGATGGCATTTCTGGAAGGATTTTCCCATTGGCTTGAAGTATTTGTGGGGAAGTGATTCTCCCTTCAAATCGTTCCATTCCTGGGTAAGCAGCAGAGAACCAGTCTCGCTATTGAACAATTGTCCCAGGCAATGAAAATTCATCCTAGGTGTTAATTAGCTCAATATTTATCTCATCTAATATGCAAATTAAGATACTGCGGTCTCATTAGCGTCATCTGTGTTTCCTTTAAGCAAAACTAAATCTCTTGCCAATGCAAGGAAAGAAAAAAAAAAAACCAAACTTCAGTATTTCTCTTTGAAGCTAATGAGGGTGTGATTTGGCTTTTCCTTTGTCATGAGGTAGCAAGTTAGGAAAAACACATTTTAAATATGCCAAGTGTGGCCTGACCTCATCTGTCAGAGGCAGGAACACAGTCTTGATTGGGTTTTAGGCTGTCCTCTCTAGCCTGTCCGGGGCCCAAGGAGCCAGGGGGCGAGTTTCCAATGAACCCCTAATGAGGAGATGAACAAAGAAAGGAGATGCAGCCCTCAGAAGACACTGGGCAAGCAGATGTGGTATTATCTCGATGATAAGAAAGGGAGGAAATAAATTCACTTAATGCCGTGAATCTTAAAAATGAGGAAATGTTTCTTAAATTGAAAAAGAACAAAGAGATTTCAGCTGAAAATTTCTACTCCTTCCAGCTTCCCATTTCAAGATTTTAGAATTTATACAAACAATAATCGAACAGTTATAAACCAGCTACATTGTGCCCCAAAAGGCAGGCCCTATGTGCTGGTGATACAACAATGCTACAGAGCAAGAACTTCAGGAATAACTAGAATGTTCTCGGCCTTTGGGAGGCTGCTGAGGGTTCCCCATGCCTTAGCTCTAATCTTCGCAACACCACAGCAAGGCATCATTTCTCCTTTCTACAGATGATGACATTGTGGTTCAGGGTGGTTAGGTCACTTGTCCAAGGTCATGTAGCTAAAACCTGGCCAAGGTGGAATGAAAAGCTAAAGGAATATGACAGGCTGCAGGGAACACAGCCCAATTAGCAGGGGATCCTACGAGCAGTAACAGGAGGGGTGAAAGTGTGCATGGCTCTCTCACCCGGAAGGCTGAGGCCCTTTGTGGATCCCTGAATTCTGAGGTCACAAGCCCCAGTGTAGCTTCTTCCCATCCTCCCTTTCCCAATTTTGACAAGTTATTCAAAAGCCATTTTGTGAACACCATCTGCTTTCTGGGGCAGGAGAGAGACCCGTCTGCATCCCAACACCTTCTGGGGTCTGAAAACTGAAAACCACTCCACAGGCCAGGTGGACAGAGGCTGATATCCGTATGTTGCAAACGGTGTCAAGTGTCACAGCCATGGTGCAAGGAGAAGTCCCCAGCTGAAGGCAACCAGGGGCAGGTGATGGAAGTCAGAGGAGCTACCCTCTGCACTGAGGGGAAACAGGAGAAAGAGGCTATGACCTCCCTGTGACTCACGGCCCACGGATGACAGATCCCCACCGAGTACCTTCATCTTGTCAGGTCCCATGCCTGTGAGTGTGGTCTTCAACTGAAGCCAGGCAGTCCAGCAGAAGGGAAGGCAGATGATTGTGGCTGAGCCACGCGGGCACTGGGACCACGTGAAACTGCTGCTGTCACAACCAGTGTTTCCATAACTGAAGAGGGACACGTGGGCCATCAGCTGGCTGCACGGACATGGCGCCGACTCGGTGCCTTGAGAAACTCAAAGGTGGGTTCTGAAGAAATTAACTGTTTTTCCAAGTTGTTTCTTTTCCTTTTGTATGTTAAGGAGATGTAACCACCAACCTTCCTGAAACTGATCAAGTGAGAAACTCAAGGGAGATGTAATCACCAAATATCCTGAAACTGACCAAACCTCACCACAGGAGCTGCACCCATGACCTTTGCCTTATTTTTAATGCAAAGATCTCTGCAAGAGGAGCTTAGCCCTCATTATGTGGAAGCACATTCTCCAATTGAGCCTGCGCAGGTAAATACCCACCTCTTCCTTTTGAATATCCATTTCCCAACTGAAAAAGTTCCTGCTTCCCCTTGTTCCGGGATGCCATGACTTTGGAAATGATTCTTCATGGCCTCCTATTTGCTGCAAATACACTTTACTTTGTGAGACAACTTCCACTGGTGTAGAGTCATTTATCTCACCAGGAGGTGAGCCCACTTGGTTTGGGAACAGACAGATACTCCAAATCTCTGGAGACACTTATACTCTTCTACTGGAACTTCTGGAGGATGCTTCTAATCTGTCCAATCACTTTCCCTTACATCACTGCCTGAGCCCCACCAACAGGCAGAAATGAATATCCCCACTTGACAGACAGGAATACTGAGGCTTAAAAGGAAAAGTGGCTTCTTGTGCAAGAGAGCCAAGGTAGCCTGGGAAAAGAATCTGTTTCTGGACTGTCTCCTCTATTCCAGTTCCCATGCTAGGAGTGACCACAATGGCTTTCTTCCAGGATTGTCACAATTACCATCTGAAGCAGGTATTGCTGTCCCCATTTTAGGGATGGAGACACTGAGTGAGGATGTCAAGGAAGGGCAGGGGGAAATGAGTATTTCCTGCGTATCTCATGCTGGGGTGTTATATAGGTAACAAACCATACCAAAAAGGAACAGGTAACAGAGAGAGAGGTGGCATGGGGGTTCAGTGTGCAGAAAGACCCTGAGAGGACAGGATGCATTCCATCTTCCTCCTTAGGTGGAAAAAGTGAGAGGAAAGAAAAGCTGATAATGAACGTCCTGTGAAAGTAACACCCTCCACCTCCTGCCCCAGGACAAGAGCTCCAGGGAGCAGCTGGAACAGGGCAGAAAGCAGAAGGATTGCAGGTGCAAAGCAGGGAGAGGCAGACACAGAAGTTCCATCCCACGGCCTGCCACACCTGAGAAGGAAAGCGAGAAATGAACAAGGTCTGGAAGCTTAACGTCGCATGGAATTTCGGTGTTTTTTGCTGCTGTCTCTACATCTGATGACTCATAACGAGTTTTGGATATTTTTCCCGTTCGATAAACCTTTTAACGTAAAGTTGCTTTCAGAGTGGTTGCCTTGGGTTTCTTTAAATTATGTAATATTTGAGCCATAATGAAATGTACATGAGGTATATACAAGATACAAAGCAAAATCATAAAACTTATTCCCACAGTGCAACCACTGGGTCTGAGACACAGCGTGGTTACTCAAGCACTGGGGCCTTCTGGGTGCTCCTCTCTTGGTCCATCTCCACCTTCTCGCTGCCAGAGGGAGCCGCATCCCAAATTGTGCAATCCTAGATCACCAGATCGCTTGTCTGTATATAATATATAGATATACATCATATATATACACACATCATGTACACACCTGTGTATCCCTCGGTGGTATATTGTTTAGTTTCTCTTGTTTATGTGCTTTTCAAAAATGACATCATAACATGCATGACCTCATGCATTCCACTTTTTGCACATTATGCCCTATTTTTCAGAAAGTCTCAGTAATGTCAAACCAAGGGGAATTTGACCTAGCAATGTATTCTATGCAACTAATTTTAATGAGATCTAGGAAAAAAAAAATTGTATCGCAGTGGGTGCTATAGATCCTATTGATTCAGTTAATCCTGCCCCCATTCTACAAACAGATGTCAAGCCTAAAGGGATTAGATAATTTCCTCTCAGGTGCTGCCCCAGGGAGCCAGGGTGTGGCCCTGGGACCCTCTAGCGCCCTCTGGAAGCAGCACGTCGCACAACTCCGGGAGGCACCCTTTGCTGGAGGAGTGTGGGAAGGGGGGGCACTCCCTCCCCTACTGTGGGATGCGGCGGGGGGGCCCTGCCAACTCCTTTTACCTCTTCACTTTGTGCCCACAATGGGGCTGATATTCAAACCTCTGCTGGGTCTACATGCCTGCTTTTTAAGAAATTTGACACTGCTGGTGTACTGCCTGAGTCTCATTTGTTTTATTTCCTGTTATCCGATCTGTGACAGTGAGCCTACAAAAATTCCTTTCAACACAGAAGTCCTCCCCATGCAACATCATCCTGGAAAAATCACATTTTGCATTACTGAGAGAGCATCTCGCCTGCTTGACTGCCCCCAGCACCTGGAAAGAAACATAAGCCTGAGAGGTATGACAGTTTGGAAAGGACAGTGAAGAACTCTACATGAGATTTCAGCTGTTAACCAGGGTTCCTTCCAGGCTGTATTCATCTGAATGGGAGTGGAAATGCTGCAAGGGTGAGGGAAGGAAGGAAGGAGCTGTGTTCACTGAGCACTGACAACACCCCAGCTACTGAAAGGTATGCTTTCCGTACACATGCCCACGTTCGGTTGTCATGGCGGCTCTGGGAGCCTTCAGTTTTTTAATCCCCATTTTACAGACAAGCAAAGTGAGGCTCTGAGAACTTAATTGTTGTGCCAAAGGACAACAGCTGCTCTGTTTGTTGACCTGCAATTCCAACTATTTTCTTCTGACCTGAGCTTCCTGCTCTTTCAGCGTTACAGCTTGATGACTTATGTCTGCTTGGAGACAAGATTTATTAGGCATCTATTGAGCATGAAATTGCTGATGCATGAAGAGTTGAGGGATTTCCTAGTAGAGCAAATAACCCTATCTCCAAAATGTGGAAGGGGCTTCAGAGATGGTCTCATACCTTTCTCCCATTTTATGGATGAGAAGAATAAGAACTAAATCCCAAATCCATGAAGAGTCTTTCAGAAGCCATGCACTTCAAAAGCCTGCCTTTTATGACACATTCACAACTGTCTTAGAGGAGCTGATGACTGCATATCCATTGTCTC
This sequence comes from Tapirus indicus, assembly GCA_031878705.1. Classification (NCBI taxonomy): domain Eukaryota; kingdom Metazoa; phylum Chordata; class Mammalia; order Perissodactyla; family Tapiridae; genus Tapirus; species Tapirus indicus. The sequence continues at coordinate 20,074,651 of CM062927.1, read as the reverse complement.
ATTAACCTCACATGCTCATTTTTAAAATACGCATAAATAAACTTGTTTCTCTTTGAATAATTTTAGATTACTGAAAAATTGAAAAGGTAAGATGGGGAGTTCCCATATGCCCTTCATCCAGCTTCTCCTAATGTTGACATCTTCCATCATCATGGTGGATTGGTCAACGCGAAGGCATTAACATTGGGACAACACTATTCACTAAACTACAGGTTTTATTTGGACACCAACAAATTTTTACTAATGATTTTTTCTGTTCCAGGATCCAATCCAGGATTTTAGATTCCACTTTAATTATTTATAAGTCTCTCAACCTTGAAAACATGTCCAATGTCTGCCCAATCATTAGCCATGAGAGTTTCCAGAAGGCAAGGACCCCAGGAAACATAGCTCTTACATTCAGCCACAAGATAAGCATTTGCTAAATAAGTACTAAGCAATGCAGACTTAGCAAAGATTGGTTATGCTGCTGTTGATGAAGGCAAAGACCTCAAGAATAGCACCAGAACCAAAATGGCTCCTTTACCCTCCCCCCATTTTTCCATTAAAATTATATGAATGTAGAGAATCCAGATATACAGATATATATGTATAGGTATGTAACACACATCCACACATATGTACATTAAAACACATATGTATAGGAACATGCTCCTTGACAAAGGAAACCTTTCAAAACAATTGAGAAATGTTGGACAGTTCAATAAGTGGTGTGAGAACAACTGGGCTATTCATTTGACATAAGAACTAAATAGATTCCAACCTACTCCCTACCTAATATCATTCACAAAAATAAGTTCCAGAATTCTTAAAGTGTCAAACATTGAATTAATAAAAATATCAAATAATTAGAAGAAAACACAAACATATTTATAACATGGGGGTAAGTCAAGCCTTCTAAACACAAATGTGAAGGGAAAGAACCAAACCCTGGATTACAAAGTTGAGCAAAAAATATTTTCAAAGTATATGACAGTTGCAATATTAATGATAAGAAAAAAGATTAATGATGAGAATGTATAAAAATGTCTACAAATCGATAGGTAAAAGATTAAACAAACCAACAGAAAATGACCTAAGCATTTGAATCGGCAATTCACAGAAACAGAAGGACAAAACACCAATGCACAAAGAGTATCCGTCCTCACCAGGAAGCAGGAAGCAGAACTTAAGCAGCAGTAAGATGCCATTTTCACCCAGAGGGTTAGCGGGGTCAAGCGTATGTGTATCAGTATGGAGTTTGGGTGAAGGTGAGGGAACCGGGTCTTGCTTCAGCTGAGCTGATGGAAGGAGCATCAGTGGAGTAGCCCTACCCAAGGGTTTGCTCATTCACCATCAAATGCAAATCCCACATCTGCAGATGACATCTGTTGTATTTGCAGCTCTAACCTGGGCCTAGGTGGCATGGACTAGAGCCACACACCTGAGAGTTGGGCGTGACCCAGAACCGCAGCCTCGATCCAGTGCACCAGGGCCCAGAGTCAAGGCAGGAACTTGACCTTTCTCTGAGGGCAGCACAGTTGGTCCAGGAGGAACATACAAAATATTGTTCCTGGTAGGTGCTGTGCCCCTGTGTCCAGGTGCTATGTCCACATGTTCCTGGCCCATCCTCACCGCACCGCCATCCCCACCCCAAACTCCGACCCCCGAAATCTGCTCGTGAAAACTTAAGGCAGAAAGGCAAGAGAACCTCAGCTGCAAGAACTGCTGAGGACATTGTTGGCTGCCCCCTCAGACTCCCCCGAGCTTGGGCAATTGACAGCCAGGCCTTAGAGCCTGTCTGAGAAGAGCCTTGACCCCGGCCTCCTCTGGGCCAGCTGCCAGGCTCTAGCCTCTCAGGAGGTGCCTCCAAAGATCCTTTCTGGAAGGTCATCGCAGCTGCTCCCCCAGTCCCACTCCATTCACTACGAAGCTTTACTTAGAGCCTTAATACCCAGAGGCCGTGACACAGCACCCACCAGGAGTAATGTTTTGTATATTCCTTGTGAATCATTTTTGCTGCCTCCAGTGAAAGGCCAAACATTTCAGGCTCCTTCAGGGAACATTTGCATGACTTATGAGGTTTATTTAGGGCCTAGGAGTGCCTTCCCAGAGGAAGAGAGGGGCTGGGCCTCCTCCTGGGCAGAGGCCCTCGTCAGTATGCCTGAAGATTTTCTGGCAAGAAGCCAGAAAGCTCTCCCCACTCTGTAAGGCAATTTGTTCTGGAGTCGAAAGATTGTAGGGGGGAGTACATAAGAGGATAGTGAGGACCTTAAAAATATTCTTGAGGAAGGAGCTCAAAAGCCCTCAAATCCAGACTTAGTAGCCTGCTAACTGGAGCCATTTCCAGGGCTTCCACTAGTAAAATGCAAGCCCTTCTAAATGACATTAGCTTAAATCAGCCAGTAAGTTTGGTGGCCGAATGTCCAAATCCAAAAGTTAAGGCCAGTCAGTCGCAGGAGAAGTCCACCTGCAAGGCAGGTGTATTTTATCCTTGACAGTGTTTAGAATTGCTTGCACAAGTTGATAACAGAAAGCTGCTTGATTTTTATTGAATTCTCTCAAAGCCTTCTCCCAATCCCCCAGCTCCATTTCTCAAAAAAACATTTCACATTTGTTTTGCATACATTTTAGAACTTCCATTCCATTAAAATGCTTCCATGAGCATTTTAGAACGGAAAAGAAAAAACTACACTTTGCTTTCAAACGAGAGTGTCAATGACCTCCAGCTCTGGTGGTTGCTGTAAAGAATGCTGTAAAGGTGGCTATGTGTGTACATGAGCACAACACACAGCTTGGCACATGACGAGCACCCCATAAACATTAGTAAAAAGCAAACTCCTACTTTGGGATTGGAACGCTCGCTCAGGGGGCTCTGTGCTGGTTGCTCTCAGAGTTGATGACTTCCAGAAGTTGCTGCCCTGTGCATATTCAGAAAGAAATTTATACCTTCCTAGCTCCAGCCCTTGGAGCCTCTGAAAACAAACAACTGCAGGAGAGATGTGTGTCCTACCTCTCGGAGGGGCCACAGTGTTTCTGTTTGCCAGGGACCAAACCACATTCCTGATGGCGGTGCCAAAAAAAATCTCTCTGTCCAAGCAGCAGTGGTTGAGGCAGGAGGGAGAAGGAGGGATGGAAGGGATTTCCACACCACTACAGGCAAAGAGCTCCCTCTCCTCTCCATCAAGTTCTCTCCAAGCCCTTCACCGGCCAAGCTCGGAAAAACTTCTCATGGATTTTCATCATGGTCAAATTACTCATTTACAAAAAACACTGCTGCAGATGGGCAAGTCCCCACGAACCCGGGCCAGGGCCTCTTCAGGGCAGATCCTGCTGCTTGGCATAATAAGCCCTTATTACCATAGCACTGAGGGGTGTCGCCTTGCCAGAGGCCCGCTTTTAATGAACTTTACCATCCAAAATTGGCCGAGAGAACGCAAGTCAGATTTTGCCAATCAATTGGAATTGATTACTTCTCGAAAGCCAGGCCTCAGCTTGCAGGAAACACACACAAACACGCCCAACATTTGGGGATTAGTTTGATTTCTTGGAGAAAAAGAAGTTCTTGGCAGCCTGAGATAATGATAGATCAGCCTTTTCAAAATTCCCAGGACACTGGAAAGAAATGGAGTTTCTGGAGGGACTTTGGGCAGATGGAGTGAACTTTGGCAGTCTCAGAGGTCAGATCATGCCCAGAGCTCATTTTGTTTTTAATTCATCCACCCATCCAAGCATTCATATATGAGAGTTCAACAACACTGAGAATTGACTATATTCCAGGTTGGTACCAGGCTCTGGGATGTCAGAGATGACACCTGTCCATTGAGGGGACCGAGCTCACTGTCAGATAGTTACACTAGGCTCTCTGAAGGAATGGGGAAGAGGCTACAGGAACTCAGAGGAGGGAGGTTCTAGACTGGGCTGAATCTTAAAGGATGATGGTGTGTTCTCCTGGGGAACAAAGTAGGAGGAGAAATGTTCTCCTTGACCTCTTAGCCTTCCCAGTGGCTGTTCCTTCTAGGTAGACAATTTCCAACCCCTCCAACCCCCGTCACATACACCCATACCTTTACCAGGAAAATCTAATATATCCTTCAGGCTCAGCTTGGGGGAGCATTTGCTCAGGGCGGGCTTCTCCACTCCCACCCCAGGGCCCACAGTGTCTTGTACTCCCCCATCAGAGCCCTCCCCGCCTGGCATCATCAGTTCTCCTTTGACTGTCTGATTTTGCCCATGGAACATGAGCCCTGGGGTGAGAGGGGCCACGCCAGCTTGTTCCCCAGCACATAGGTGTCAGCACAGCCCCTAGCACGATGCCAGGCACACAGTAGGTACTCAGCAAAAGCTTATTGAATGAGGAGTGAGTGAATGGTCTTAGACCAGAGAAGTAAAGGGCTGCCACTGGAATACAATAGGAAGATGGTTGGGGACATAGGGAAGTGGCATCTACTGAAGAGCCACATTGCAGATAGCTGACTCCCTGAGACCCCTCACATGCACTGTCAGAGGTGGTAGGTGAGGGCAGGTGGAGTCCTCTGGAAGGGGCGACCTGCAGACAGAGGGGAGCTGTCCTGGCCCAAGCAGAGGGCAGAACCAGAGTTGAGCCCTCAAATCTTGGCTTCTTTCCTTTGTAGCCCCCTCCACTCTCCAGAGGGCCAGACCCCCATCTGGGGTGAAGGGGGCACTTCACCAACACTTCCAGGCTGAGAGGACCTCAGAGGGTTTGAGGACAAGTGGCCAGGCCCAGAGGGGCAGGTTCTCCATTAGAAGTCAGGCCTGGGCTGTCAGGCAGAAGCCACCCAGTACTTACAGATCCAGGGTGAGACAGACCTGAGCCAGAAAGGATACTGGGCTCTGGGTGGAGCCAGCCGGCCTATGCTAAGGAAGAAACTGAGAGGGCAGGAGCCAGTGATGGCAACAGAGAGAGTAAGAGAGAGGTAGAGAGAGAGATTCAAGGCAGAGAAAGACATGGCAAGAGAGGAAAAAGAGGCGGGGGCAGCAGACAGGAAGGGAAATGAATAGAGAGGGGTAAAGAGAAAGAGAAACTCAAAAGCAAATGGAATCATAAGGGATAAATGAATCAAAGAAAAAAATGTCAGAGAGGGGCAGACATAGACTAGGAGAGGAGCAGAGATAGGAGAAATCACCAGTCACAAAGGCTGGTCTGAGAAAGCCAAGCAGTGCCTGAGCCCCTGCAGGTCCAGGGCCCAGCCCTCCCCCAGGCCTTGACCCCTCAGCCCTCCCGCTCCAGCTGGGCCACCAATGGCTGCCTGTCCCTTGGATTCAGTTCCACTCAAACCTTAGACAGTATAGCTGTTCTTTGAGTTCTGAGCCCCATGTCAGGTGTGCTGGGAGGGAGGAAGGAGGGGGGAACTCCAGGCTCTGGGCTTCAGACAACCCCAGAAGCCAGGTGAGGGTGGGTGGCCCGGGGCCTCTGCTCACTCTCGTCTGGCCTTGAATGTTGAGTAGCCTAACACTGGCTCTCCACTTTAGGGTCACCCCATCCCTGACCCAAGGTGAGCACATGGCACAGGCTGCCCAGACCTTTCCATGGGGCCCAAGGAGTGGACCCCAGGGACTCTCTGACCCCAGATCTGGCTGGGAGACAAGGCCAAGTTCCTTCACTTTTCTGAGCCTCTGTTTCCTCACCTATTCAATGGAATACTAAGTAATCACCCAATAAATTGTGTTTAATCCAAGAATGGTAACAAATCCGTGCTTTCCTCGTGCTATTCTTGTCTTCCCAGCCCCAGTTCATCCCTCCCACTGGACAAGCTGACCCTCCCTTGGTCAATTTGCAGAACGTCCATTCCTGTCTGTGCTCTTCCCTAAAGAGAGCACAACACTGTCCCAAATAGGGCGGCTAGTCTTACTTATTTTTCATCTTCCAAATTAGTCTTCCCCTAAGCAAGGGAAAGCCTGTCATTTCTTCTCTTCTCCTTAACCTACAGATATCTATATGGTTTTCTCCAGAGCCTACCGAGAGAGCCCTGTTTCAATTAACTCATGATTCTTTCTTAATGAGCAGCAGCATGAGATAATAGACATGTAAAGTTGGAAGGGGCCTTGGAGATCTTCTAATCCAACCAGAAAATTCTGGAGCCCGGGACACCAGGCCCAGAGAGGCAAAGTCTAAATGTACAAAGTCATCCAAGTTAACAGAAATATTGGGACTTGAACTTAGTTCACCCTATTCCCAAGACAGGGCTCTTTGCACAAAAACCCACCATCATTCATTTGTTGATTAATCCTTTTATTAAGCAGTGTTTGGACTGCAATGCACAACTATTGGTTTTGACTTCCCAGGGGTCCTTCTATTTTTCTGGTGCCAGTAATCTATTTCTGTTGGATAACTTTCCCTGCCCCACTTCATGCAGTCCTGGGGGAATCCATACTGCCCTCCCCCACCCCAGAACACTAGAGCAGGAGCCAGTGGGAGTTGATACTCCGGCATGTACTATCCCATCTGCCACACCTGATCAGTGGGTGGAAACGTGACCCAAGGGTGCCAACCAGTCTTCCCTGGGATTAATGTATGGATCACAGGGGAGAAAGATTCCTCCCTTCCACCCTAGCCTGCCCCCATGGAATGCTAAGCCATGAGGGCGAGATTCTACTTTAGGGTTGCCATCATCCATCTTCCTAACCACAGAGAGAGAACCTTCCTGCAGAGAGAAGCCAACACACAGAGATTGACAGAGCCAAGAGATTGGAAGAGAGGCAGAGTCCTTGCAACATCCTTACAGCTATGGATTCACCTGGTTCCTCAAGGAGCCCCATTTCTAAGGAAGAAAGCCACCAAAAATCACATGTGATGAAAGCCATAAAAATACAGATAACACCGTCTTTCATGCTGATGCTAATACTATCTCCTTTAACCTACAGAACAATTCCATGAAGCGAATATCATTAAGCCCATTTGGTGAAATAAGTGAGGCTTTGAGAGGTTAAATATCTTGCCCTATACCATAAGTCTTATGCCCCAAATGGAAGCCCAGACCAAGTTCAAAGCCCGAATGTTTCCCACTTTCCCACACTTGTTTGTCTGTGATAGAAGTACAGGAGACAGTGGGAGCTCCAAGTTGCCACCCTTCGCCAGCCTGAGGCTGGAGGGAAGAAGTGAGGGGTGCTCTCATTAGGAATATGAAGAGTGAATTGTGTCTTGAAGAAAGAGCCAAAGCAGATGTGGCCCCAGAACAAGGAGGAGAATGCATTCAAGCAATAGGCCTACAGGTTGCATCTGACATGCACATCCTGTTTTATCCTTTCCATTCCAAACCCCAAAGAGGCCTCTCAGAATTCAGAGAGAGACAATGCTCAAAACTGTGCAGAAGTTACTTTTCAAAGAGACCCCTCCCTCCATCTCTTTTTTTCCTTTCTCTCTGCTCAGTTCCTGCCAAAGGCATTGGAAGCTGAGAATCGTAGTTCGGGGGTGATCTGAGGTGACAGGAAATCTCAGGCAGGCATCCCATCTGTATTCCAGACAGCCTCGCTGCGGCGTTACTTAAAAGGCCGTCCGCAACCTTTTGCTGCTGCTTTCTTTAAAGGCTTGAGCAATTTCGATATTTTGGTTCAGTGTCACTATAGAAAATCTTTACAATTCTAGCTCGGGAATTAGAAGATATATTTGTAATAAGAATTGCTAACCACTGTCAGCTGGCAGGCCTGTGTCCGTGCATGAAAATGATGGCATTAGCTTTCACGACTGTGGGCAAAATGTAAAGATCATGGATCATATAAGAAAGTGAAAAGAAAAAAATACTCCACGCTCAGGGGATGTCTGGCAGTCAGCGTGGTGTGGCTTAACAGGGGTGCATTTAGCCCCCTGATGAGGTGGAAAACTCTATACTATTTTTCTTTGCAAATACTAATTTTTTCCCTTTATTTTATCTAACTGCTTTCTCCTATAATGTTGATGAATCATGCCATTGCATTTTAATGAGGTGATTGTAAAGTCTGAGAAATAGTGATGGGGAAGGAGGAGAGCCAAGGGAGACAGGAGCAGCCCCTGAGCACACAGGTCTCCCCAGGTCCAGAACATCACAGTGATGCCCAGCCTGTCCTGACATGAGAGCTGGGCCACCTACACGAATGAGTCGAGACTGTCAGGGCTGCAGAACCAGGCAGCTGGTGTTCGGCTCCCACTCTGTCATTTCCAGGCCATGCAACCTTTGGCAGATTGCTGATATTCTCATTTCTGGTAGAATCCCCCCTCCCTTTCAAAGGGAGAAAGCATGACTGCACATCCACCATGTTCTAGGTGATGGGGTAGCCTAGTGAAGGAAAGGGTCAGACATTCCTGCACTCACGACCCTTGGCTCTAGTGGGATGAGGACAGTAACAACCCAATAGCACTGGCCTGGGGGAGGACCATGGGAGATAATAGCCAAAGGGCCAGGCACACAGTAGGTGCTTAATTAACACCTGTTTCTTCCACTCCTTATTCCCATCTATCACATCAATCAAGGTAGGAACTTATCTTTAACACCATTGTCTAGGAAAGGAAGAGAGGGAGGGTCAGAGGATGTAAGGATGTACTAAGGACAGAAACCTTACAGGGCATGGATCTGAGCTGAATTCTGTCTGACTTAGAAATGTGTTGCCCCTCCCCATCATCAGCTCTTGTTAAATCAAAGACAGTTGCCAGGATCTGCATTCCAGAAATACAGACTTTTCTTACCATAGTGAGAAATGTGGAGGTGACAACAGGAAAGGTGTGACATACTCCCTGACCCCACCCCTGTGAAGTACAGGAAAGAAGAAGAGAAATGTATAGACGGAGAGTGAAGCATGGGGAGGGAGGGGTGTGGACCAGTCTGGAACATTCCACAGGGGCAGGAGGAGGATCACTGGGAAGTGTCACAAGGCCAGACCTCAGGATCCAGGCACTTAGGCAAATCATACTGCTCTGCCCTCAGGCCCTGCACCTAAAAGATCAAGTTGGTCATTGATACCCGTGTCCCCTTTCAGCACTGTCTTTGTGGATTACAAGTGGTCCCCAAGGCTAACTTAATTCTAATTCACCTTATAAATTATCCTTTTTTGAAAAAAAAATCATTTCTTGTTTAGGATTAAGGATATGGATGTAGGGGCTCATTGTAAAAAAAGAAAATAAACCCATAAATTAAAAAACATAACATTGGAAGACATTTTGTGGCTTGCAAAGTGTTTTCTCATACAGTATCCCATGTGGTACTCTTGAAAAGATGTCTTCAAGTCTGTATGTATACATGAGGAAGAAAGTGACACCCAGAAAAGTTAAGGAACTTGTCTAGTCTCTCGCAGCTGTTTTTGGCAGGTCTGAAGTTCAAGCCCAAATGCCTTGACGTAAAATCCAGCAGGCACCCCACCACAAAGGATCTCCCAACTGATGAAGGGGGAGGGTGTTAAAACTGATTGAACACCAGCCAGGTGCATTCTGCACACAGCCGCATTAAGGCCTCACAATGAATTCCCAATGCAGCATTTCTCTGAGTGTGGTCCTCAGGGCACCCGCATGGCACCCCAATCTCCCTGGGAGCTTGTTGGAATATAAGCATCAGAGCCCATCCCAGACCTACTGACTCAGCATCTCTGGGGATAGGCCTGGGAATATGCATCTTATTTAACAAGTTTCCCAGGGATTCTCATTGGGGAACCACTACAGTAAGATCAGTGTTTACTGTCCCTGGTTACAGATGAGAAAAGTGAGGACCATGGAGAATCAATGTCTTGTCCAGTCTATGTAGAGTTAGAAGGTGGATTTAGTCTCAGTCTTTATGATCCCAAGCCTGGGGCCTACCAGTAGACTCATTCATTCAGTGAGCATTTATGAAGTCCCTACTAAGGGCCAAGCGCTATTCTAGATCACACTGACACACAAAGATGAAGTCTATCCACTTCTTTGTTTTAATGGGTACCTGCTGAGAAAAATCAGCCGAAAAATTGGGGTTGGGGGAGAAAGAAGGGCTTCAGGGTTCAACAATTATTGTGTCTGGAGCTGTTTATAGAAGTCATGATGGATATTGGGTGCCCCAAGATAATGTGCTATGCTCTATTATCTTATTTAATCTGCCAGCAATCTATGCTGAGGTATTATTATTATTATTATTCCTAGTTCAGAACTGGGGACACAGAGAGCAGGAAAGCTAAATAAATCATCCAGAGCCCCACAGTGAGTAGAAGGCAGAGCCGAGCTGTCTGATTCAGAGCACACCCTCTTGAGTCCAACACTAGAAAAGTCCTCAGTCTTCATCTGAACTCAGGGAACAAGCAGGCCTGAAGCACCAAGCTCACAGCTTAGTCTCTTCCAGAAGTGCATGTGACTCGTTAACAGTTTCCCATAAAAGAGACAATATTAGTACCTACAACCTCATATAACAATGTAATAATCATTATAACAGCAATCAACATCACCAGAGCATTTTAATGAATTACTGATGACTTTCCATCACCTTAAAGAAAAACACATTTGAGCAGCCAATCCCACGAGAAAACAAGAGACATATCATGATTAACCACCTAATCTATGGTAAATGGGTTATTGTGCTCGGGGGGAAGCACCACGCACCGAGTGTTCAGATTTCTATCAGAAGGCAGGGTGCAAGTCAGCCACATCCTTGACTGGCTGGCAGCTGAGAGTTCCAGGAATGAACGCAAGATGTGGATTTCAAAGACTGGCGACTCCCATCCTCCCTTCTTGTCCATCCCTTCCTTCTTTACTTCCATTCTTCCTTCTTTCCTTGATGAGTAAGGGTCCAGTCAGAAGACAGAACCCAACCCAATTATTTGAACAGAGAGAATTTAATGTAAAGAATTGTTCACTAGGAATAAAGTTGATAACTAGGTAACTGAAAGGGTAGAAAGAGAACCCAAAGGCATCATAGTTCAACCAATTGCAGCAGTAGCTTCTGCCCCTCAGGTTGGGAAAACAGAGAAGAGGTTGGAATTAGGAAGCTCTGGGGAGGGACCCCATGGAGCTGGGACTCAGACCTCTAAGAAGGTGATACCCACTGGCTGGGGCAGGTATCTTGAGGGGGTGTGATGGGACTGGTTCTGCAAGCCTTGAAAAAACTACCAATTGTGATCAGCTGCTGCTCCCACCAGGGCAAAGAAGCCAGGGCAAAGAAGGATCTGGAAACTGACGAGACCCCCCCATAGGAAGAACCATGAGAGAGTACGTGAGCCACTGTATTCTCTCCCCCTAAATGATTTCCATATTAAGTGCTATCTCTCTCTCTGAAAAATGAATGGATTCAGGGCATCAGAGAACACTTGAGATTTTGGGTTTCCCGGACACTTCACACTGTGCCAAGACTCAAACCGCAAACACACGTTATTGTTTTAACTACACATCTGACCACCTGCTTTACGCTGGTGAATCCATTATCCCATTCAATTTTCCTCAAGGTTCCTGAAAGTCAGATATTATCATTCCCACCATAGAGTGGGCAAACTACCATCCACAGAGGCTGAGGAGATCCTCCAAAGTCACACAGCTCATCAAACCCTGGCCTGAAGACTTGCAAACAGCACTCTCCTGGAAGGCCCCACCCTGATTTCACACATTTATCCTAACAGTATCCATCATTTAGCTGCTATCATGGAACTTCTACTGCATGCGATGCCCTGCATGCGGAAGGTACAGACAGGGCATAAGGGAAATAAGACAGAATAATTCACCAAACAACAACAAAAAATTCCAGGAAGAGCATGTGACAGCTGCCAAACTGCATCCTTATTGCATGCATCATAACAAAATGCCCTAAAGCATCATCTTCCATGGTGAGGTGGTCTTAAGAGAGGCGCTAGGAAAACAAGTCCTGTCTTGTCAAATGCATTTGGGAAAAGCTGCTAACTCACCCCCTCTTGGAGGGTCACCATGCAGGGTGGCAAAGAAAGGCTCCGAGAAAAAAATGGCCTGCAGTGAGAAAAGGTATTTAATTTGGTTCCACCCAGTATCTTGCAAGCTTATGTCATGAATCTTGTTTGCCCACAACATTTGTTAATATTCCGTGGACAGTGTTTTGCACTGCACTCTTGGGACTGAGGAAGGGAATGCTTCAAGGGCACTGTTGTACTTACTCTAAGCAGGCATAGGCCACAGCCTCTGACATGAGAGGCAGGGAGCCGGGAACTGCTCAGGAAGCAGGAGATCCAGAAAATCAGAGAGGACACCTTCAGCTGACAAGAGATAATATCAGAAGTTTAATTGGGAGTGGACGCCCAGATCCCTAATTGGGAGAGCAGGGACAAGGAGATGGGACACATCACAGCTAGAAAAAGCTCACTAATTATCTCAGACAGTAGCTTTTTAACCTGATGCCCTTTGAAATGCTTATTGTGTGGCATCTTAAAGTCTCTTCTTGTGCAAAGTGTATAACAAAGAATTAATATGCAGAACATATGAAACACAACCATACAAATCAATAAGAAAAAGACCAACAACCCAATACAGAAGCAGCCACAGAAAGGAAGAAGCAAATCTCAAAAGAAAAAAAAAAGGCCAGCAAACATAAGAAAATATACTCATCTTGACAGTAATCAGTGGAATGCAAATTAAAACAAGATATCTGTTTGGTTTTTTTCACCAGATTGGAAAAAATAATTACATTTGATGCTCCTCAATGCTGGTAATATAGAATGGTCTGGCCACTTTGAAGGGCAACCTGGCATTTTCTATTAGAATTTAAAATGTGCATACTCTCTCTGTCTCAACAATTTCACTTCTTAGTATCTATTGCAGATAAATGCACAATGAGATATAAGTCTGTCCACTGCAGCATTGTTTGTAATGGCCCAAAATTTGGGTCCCATACTATGAAATGCCAAATAGCAATTAAAACAAATGAGCCAGGTCTGTGTATACTAACAGTCTATGCAGCGAAAAGGTAACATGTCACTATGTGTAAGACAAAAACATGTATGTCTACACACAAAAAATGATAATGAAATAAAAATGTGAGAAAAGTCTGGAAGGATACCCCTCAGTCTGATGTCAGTGGTTGCCTCTCGGGATGGGAGTGGCCTTGGGGTAAAAGGTCAAGAAAGACAAGCTTTATCTGTGGTGTTTGAAGTTTTGCAGTGAGAATGTGTTTGTATGTTGCATACCTACTTACTCTTTTAAAGAAAAGCAATTTTATGTGAAACAACAAGCTAGTATATGACATGAAACAAAGATAGGCATCTCTTTCAGCTGACACAGAGCAAAGAGTGTAGAAACATCTGTCAATGAATGGAATGACTCTTCTGCTTCCAGTGCAGCTATCAGTCTATGAGCACTAACTGCTTCTGCATGTGGGGAGGAAATCGCTTTCCTGGAGCGCGGACTGTATACCGGGCTCAGTGGAGGGCACTTTGCAAGCATTCGCTCATCTATTCTTCACCAAAACCTATGGGGTCAACACTGTTAGGCTCTAGAGATGAGGAAGTATCCAGGAGCTTGTTTTTGACAGAGGCTGGACTGAAATCCAGACATCCTGGAGACACAACACAAGGTGTGATGGATAATTTTATGTGTCAACCTGACTGGGCTAAGGGATGCCCAGATAGCTGGTAAAACATTACTTCTGGCTGTGTCTGTGAGGGTGTTTCCAAAGAGATTAGCATTTGAATCCGTAGACTGAGTAAAGATCGCCCTCACAGAGATGGTGGCCACCATCCAGTCTGCTGAGGGCCTGAACAGAGCAAAAGGGTGGAGGAAGGAGGAATTTGCCCTCTGTTTGAGCTGGGGTATCCATCTTCTCCTGCTCAGACATCAGTGCTCCTGCTTCTCAGGCCTTCAGACTCCGAATTACACCACCGGCCTTCCTGTTTCTCCAGTTTGCAGATGTCAGATTGTGGGCCTTCTCAGCCTCCATAATCGCATGAGCCAATTCCTATAATAAATTCCTTCATTCATTCATTCAATCAGTCAGTCTCTTGTTCTGTTTCTCTGGAGAACACTGACTAATATACAAAGTCTTTCCAAAAACCACAACCCTTACATTGTTGGGTTATGTATACATATGCCCATGTACATTTACCTATAGTCTATTTATCAGCATATTTCTGTAATGACAAATAGTTCTGTTTACACCAGTGGTTCCCAATTAGCAATGATGTTGCCCCCAGGGGACACTGAGCAATGTCTGGAGACATCTGTGATCATCACAACTGAGGGGAGAGGGCTGCTACTGGCATCTAGTGGGTAGAGGCCAGGGCTGCTGTTGAACATTCTACAGTGCACAGGACAGCCCCTCAAAGAATTATCCAGCCCAAAATGCTAAAAGTGCTGAGGCTGAGAAACCTACACCTATAAGAATTGCTTGAAATCAGACGTCCACGGGGAAGTTGGGCAAGGTCAGAGTGACATGCCCAACTTACAGAGTTTAGGCTCTAAACCCAGATTTGGCCAGTTCCCAGAGTTGGATAATACATGGCAATGAAAAATTATTGCTCACTGCCCTTTAGACAAAAGCTTGTCAAGTTCTCTGTAGCTTCTTGGGAAACCAAACAGGAGGGCAGCAAGTCCAGCCCATCAAAGATAATGCAGCTGAACCCGAGGTAAAAATGTTCAGGAACAGGTTAAAATAATCCCTTTGATTTTTCTCACCCAGAAAAAAGCTTATGGAAGTCCTAACCCATTAGACCAGGAAAGTGCAAGGAATATTAATAAGTAAACAGAAACATCCCATGTTGTGTTCGGATTCTTTTTTCCTTATCAGATAGCATTTTGACTTGAAGACATGTTTGGATAAATAGTCTTTCTGAGTATTTATCAACTCTCCTTCCAGTATGAATTCTTCCCATTTTCTGTCTTTTTAAGTCTGTTTCCAACAGTGAAAAGGTGCCAGTGATAATTAAAACCTAATTCTATGCCTGCATTCATTAAAAAAAAAAATGGAATATGATCTCCTGTAAAGCTCTCAGAAATAATCAAGTCTCCATATCTGCCCCAGAATAACAGTGATTTCAAATGGATAAGGTTTGGAAAAGAAATACCCAGAAATGTAGTGAAATTAATTGCTGTTTTTCAAGAAGCAGCTTTAAAATGCAGTAATTAATTGACCTACTGTCGGAGACAGTTTCCCCATAGTTAATAACCACTCTTCCCAGACATGAGAAAGACAGATTGCTTCCGTTTGAAAAGTCTCCACTAAAACCAAAGGATGGAAGAGATCACCACGTTCTCTGGTACATGCACCATAACCACATGGGGTTTCACGAGTCGCTGTGACTCTTTCAGTCCAGTGAGGGGGACATGCTATCATCGGTCCTGCACAGGTGCTCTGTGTTTTCCTGAGTCTGAAACATCTGTTAGTCCATGGAATGGTGTGTATCTGGAGAGAGCTTTCTGTGGGGAATCAGTGTCTTCTCCCATGGGAGGCAGCATGGTGTTGGGGCCAACCCTTGTTCTTTCTCATCTGTCTAATGGGCAGAGCAGGATAGGGAACTCAGTTTCCACCTCTTCCCCTTCACGCTGATAGATGCGATGATGCTAGAAGGTAGCAGTTGGGTCAGAGTTGTAGGACTTCAACAAACTTCCATGCACCTCCACTTTTGAGCCGTGCACCCCCAAGTCCACCCCTCACTCTTCTCTCTCCTGCCCTTGTCCTGGAGGGCTGACCTGTTTGCACTGCATCAGGGAGTGACTTGCCTTTGGGCATCTCTCCGGATGTGGCCAGTGGGGAGCCCCTGCCGGAAACTGAGGTCAGGGTGTTCCTGCCTCAGACTCCCTCCCTGCAGAGTCTCCTCCAGCTGGCTCTACCCTGCATGATTCCTGTCAGAGATCGCTCTCCTTGCCAAGCTCTCCTTCTGGGTGCTGGCGACCTTCCCTCTCTTTGCCCTGCTAGGCCTGGGGATGATAATGCTTCCCTGCGCTGTTACCAGCACCTGGGCACTGGTCTATCCCTCGTGGTTTCCCTATACCCCCCTCACACCTTGATAAAGAGGGCCTTCATTAAACTCTCTTCCAAGTGTGCTGCTGAATGCGCCATCCACTTCCTGCTCAGGCCAGACCCGTTTTCTCGTATCTCTCTTGACCTGCTCTCACCTGGGGCATTCACTTTGCCTTAGTCTTCTAGTGCCTTCCAAGCAATTTCACTTCACGAATCCTCCCACGCCCAAATTGCACTCAGGACCAAGACACTCTCTAGAGTCTGTCCCCACTCCCAGGAGTGAGAAAGAGACCCAGAAACAAGAATGAGAAGCTAGAACGCAACCACTCTTGCTCATTTTGGCGGTGGGGTAGTGAAGAAGACCGAAGCAGGCGTGAGGCAGGTAGTGAATTCTGACTCATTTGCTCTGGGTCAGATTGAGATACATTTGCACAGAGTCAGAGTTATTTGTTGAAGGGTTTGGATGCATCTTTCTCCAGAATGGAGAGTTGAATTCAAAATTTTTCAAAATCCTTCCTAATTTAAGATCCTAATTCCATGTGTCATATTCCTTGAGTCAGAACTCATGGCTCCAGAGTTGAGTTGACTTTCCATTCCTCACAGTCCAAAGAGAGAAAAACTAGTTCTGTTTGTTTGCCTGTTTTGTTTTATTTTCTCTTCAGTCCTTGGCTGGGGTGTGAAAACAAAAGTTCCTTTTCTATTACCCAGGGAGGATGCTGAATCAGGGTGGACATTACAGCCAAAGTTCTCTCAAGAGAAAAATAACACACGTATTTCGGTTCTTCTTCTCCCTTCTTTTTCTCCTCTTCCTCCTCTTCTTCCTTCTTCTTTTTTTTTCCTTCATTTTGCAAAGAAACTTCATGATACCACCCCAGTGACAGCACCCAGTAAACCACTAAATAAAAGAGCTAAAATACATGGCTCCCAGAATGACTTTCTTGCTATCCAACAATTCAGGCTATTTTATTTGAAGTTTAGAATTCTCACCTATCTCAATGGGAACTACAAAAAATGCCCACAAAGGATCTTCTAGTCCTTGGGTTGTCAGAAAGCTAGTTGATTGCCCCACAAGCAGATTCCCAGCCCACTCTGCAGTTTTAGAGACCAAAATGGTTGAAACTTAAGTTGGGAAGCCCCCTATGTAAACAGAGTCAAATAACCTGGCTTAAGTGGTGGTTCCACTGAGGTAACCGACACTTCCTATGCAGAGACATCGCTCCTCCTTGTTCTGTGACTTTATAAACTGAATGTCAAGGCATGGAAACAACAGAAGAGAGACACGGTACCATCAGTGCCCCTCAAGCTGTGTTCCACTCTAGGAAGGAAGCTTGGAAGAAGATACAAGCCCATGCTTTCCCTGAATTCAAGAATAACTGGGGCTGGGGGTGGAGGGGGTCATCCCAGCTCCCAGGAATCCTAAAGAAAATGTCCTAAATTAATCATCTCTAGTTCTTTCAACTATTCCTACAACTAAGACAATACAGTAGTCCCCCCTTATCTGCTGGGGATATGTTACAAGACCCCCAGTGGATGCCTGGAACCACAGATAATATTGAACCCTATATGTACTATGTTTTTTCCTATACATGCATACCTATGATAAAGTTTAATTTATAAATTAGACACAGTAAGAGATTAACAAGTAATAATCAAATAGAAAAATTATAACAACATACTGTAATGAAAGTTATCACAGATCTTAGCAACCTCAGCATATGACTTTTTTTCTTTATTAAGTCAAGAACTTTCACCTTTTCCCTTAAAGGAATCACTTTACTGCTTTTCTTTGGCATATCTGAATTGCCAGCATCACTACTCTTGTGCCTTGGAGCCCATTATTAAGTAAAATAAGGGTCACTTGAACACACGCATGGCAATACCAGACAGTCTGTCTGACCAAGAGGGCTACTAAGTGACAAAGAGGTGGGTAGCGTATAGAGCATAGATATGCTGGACAAAAGGATGTTCACGTCCTAGGTGGGACGGAGTGGGATGGTGCGAGATATCATCATGCTACTCAGAATGGCACACAATTTAAAGCTTAAGAATTGTTTATTTCTGGAATTTTCCATTTAATATTTTTGAACCACAGTTGACCACAGGTAACTGAAACCGCAGAAAGTGAAACCATGGATAAGGGGAGACTACTATAGTTACTAGGTCTGTTAACACAACAGTCACCCCACCTTTGTGAACTATCCTAGAGCAATACAATGACCTTATTGGCATTCTACAGATACCTCCAAGGCTGTTGTGCAAATGTGCTTCAATCAATACTCATTAAGACGACTTTACATACAGAAACGCCCAAATAACGAAATCAATCTACAATGTAGAATGAAAGTGAATAATGATAGAAGAACTAGGAAAACAGAAACCCCGAGGAGTTAACATAATGATCATTAATGTCTCTTAACTGACTCTGAAAGAAAAATTCTTCATAGCCTCATGCAGACCATTCTAAAAATTTAATGTCTATTAGGAATTATTTTGTACATACTTCTAATAAAATTGGTTGGTTGCTTTTCTGGTGCATAGCAGCTTAGAAGATGGACATTTAAAGGGTGAAGTTTGGAGAGGATGGAAGAGAGGAATACCCTGTTCAGAAAGAAATTATAGGAGTTGGAACACTAGATGGAGGATGATGAAGAAGTTTTAGGAACGACTCAAGAACCGTGCAGCAGACTGAGATACTTTTGCACAGAAGCAGGTGGCTACATATGCTCAGTAGCTTCTAAAAGAATCATTATGTTCGAGCAGAGTGAAAAACTGGGAAATTAAAAGGAAAATTCTAAATGATCAAAAAATAAAATTGAAAAATATTCCAAATCTTCTAGTAAGAAGATATGGAAGATCACAACATGTCTTTCTCATCTTCCCCCTCCACATCGTTGATTCCAGTTTCTGTGATGTCGGTTCTGTTCTTTGTTGCCTCCAATGCAAATTTAAAATTCTACCGTGACATTTTGAGTTTTCTCATCTTCTATTCTTATCCTAAGGGGCTCTCTTTGCGTCTCTGCACTCATCTTAATCTCTTGCCTCTCTTGTACCACCCTGATTCTGTTTCAAAGAGGCTGATTGTTACTAGGACGTGCCTTTTGTTGCTGTTAGAGCCATCGAGTCAATTCCCACTCCTAGTGACCCCATGAACAGCAGAGTGGAACCCTGCCCGGTCTTTTTGCACCATCCTCTCACCTTCCGGCGCTGTTTCAGACAATGCTCTGCTGCTATTCATAGAGTCTTCATGGCCAATTTTTTCAAAAGTAGGTAGCCAGGTCCTTCTTCCTAGTCTGTGTTAGTCTGGAAGCTCTGCTGAAACCTGCCCACCAGGGGTGACCCTGCTGGCATTTGAAATACCAGTGGCATAGCTTTCAGCATCATAGCAACATGCAGTCACCACAGTATGACAACCGACAGACAGGTGATGTGGTTCCCTGACTGGAAACAAACTCGGGCTGCAGCAGTGAAAGCACCAAATCTTAACCACTAGATCACCAGGATTGGCCAGGACATGGCTTAGACTTATTATATTTTTAACTTATCTTAGAAAATACAATTTTCAGAGATACACATTTTCTTTAAGTCTTTAGAGCAATGCTTCTTTTCTCTTAGGCACATGTCCCCACTTTGGCAATTTTTTAAATTATTTGTTTGTTTGTTTTGCTCATCCCAAGTTGGGAGCCCTGTGTTTTCTAGGACGGTAGTAAATAGTGTCCACGGTCACCACCCAGCTTCCCTGCAACATTGGCTACAATCATTCATCCATTGGGCTTAGGTTTCATTTTCTCCTGCTCCAATGACTGGGTTCTCAGCCATTATTTATGCAACTTTCTCTCATGCAAATAAATCATCCAGAATGAAACACTTATCTTGCCACCACTTTTATTTCTGCATCTCTCTGGATTATTATTTGCACATCTTTAAAAGCAAGTAGTAACAGAGAAGTTAATTGAAGCCCAAGCAATGAGCAGGGATCTGGAACTATTAGGTTTATAATGAATTTCTCACAATGTTTGTGGACGGTCACATCATTCTTACCAATGAAACTACTGGGACTTCAAGTTAAGGTTAGACAGTGAGGGTCAGTCTCAAAGGTGTGTGTGTGTGTGTGAAAGAGAGAGAGATCATGTATATATGTACATGCATAAGAATACAAGAGACAACTTGAAAGAGATTCAGAGACTGTTTTTCTATAGGTTCTTTGAGCTGTAGGGCCTGTTTAGTTTTACGAATGTGCTTCTCACTTCATTCCATAAACCCAGCAGCCTATGGCCCTACACTCTTCCCTTAAATTTATGCTATTCGGCTAGTTTGTCTTTTTGCATTGTCAAAGGTATTTTAATAGAAAGGAATATCAAAATGTATATAGTCTGGCATTACAAACTTAGAAGTACATGTTCACGTTTTGCCTGTACTCTGGAAGAATTTATGAATCATAGAAATTATACGATCTTCACTAGTTTGAAAGAATCATCAGTGGAATTGCCTGCCATATTAGACAGTATGTATTCATTTTCTTCCATGGTAATTGGTCTATTCAATTAATTAGTGTGGTTTTTTTGAGACAATTTCAGTTATTTCTGTTTCCTCTCTGAATAATAATTTTTTTTCTTTTCTTCTTCTTCTTTTTTTTTGTGAGGAAGATTGGCCCTGAGCTGACATCTGTTGCCAATCCTCCTCTTTTTGCTTGAGGAAGACTGTCCCTGAGCTAAGGCCTGTGCCAATCTTCCTCTACTTTGTATATGGGAAGCCGCCACAGCATGGCTTGACTAGCAGTGTGTAGGTCCGCACTTGGGATCTGAACCTGCAAACCCCAGGCCACTATGCCACCAGGCCAGTCCCTGAATAATAAATTTTATCAATAATTTTATCAATGTACTAATCTAGAGTTGTTCATTTTAATTGTTTCTCTTATTTTTCAACCTTCTCTGTATTTGGAATTATCCAGTCTCTCTTTAATTTTCCTTAAAGATGAATGGTGATTCCTATTTTTTCTTTAATAAGATTACCAGAAGTTGATCTAGTTGATTAATTTTATTTACTTTTGATAGATAAAGGAGAGAGAAAGAAAGAGAAACAGACAGACAGATGTTGGAATAATTTATTTCTTCTATTTTCTAATTATTTTCTATTTTATTTCTATTCTCATCTTCATCATTTGTATTTACCTAGTTTCCCTAGGATGGTTTTGGGTTTTCAGTCTAATATCTTAAAGAAACTGATTAGATTACTTTTATTACTTCTTATTGACTAAGGAATTGACTTACTGCTGTGAATTTGCCTTGGAGTGAAGATTTGGTAGTATAACATGCATTTGTGATAAAATATTTTTACTTTTATTTTATTTGTAAATAATTAGTAACTGATATCCTATTATTTTTTAACCCAAAATTATTTAGAGGAATTTTAATTTTTGCTATTATTTGTTTTTTACTTTTATTTTTAATTTGTATTTATCTGACATTAAATTTGGAGAGTTGATCTTATAAAATATCTGCTTTAAGGAATTGATTATGCTTATTCTTGTGGCTTAGAATGAGATAAAATTTTATAAATCTTCCATGGAAGGTTAAAAAACATTTTTATTTTAATCCATGAATATTCCTATTCATTATTTTATTTAAATTTGTCTATGTACTTATTTTTAGTCTATGTTATCTGCCAAGGGTAAGAGAGGTATGTTACCATCTCCCAAAATAAACATGTTTCTGTAAATTTCCCATTTTATTTCTAACATTTTTAGCGTTATATATTTTAATGTTATGTTATTCAGCAAATAAATTTTCATGACTATTTTATCTTTACCGTGGATTGTAAATTGACGCTCTCTGTCTCCTTCAATATTATTTGGCCTGGAATAAAGTTTTTGGAAACTAATGTTGTCAGCCCTGCTTTCTTTGTTTTTGCATTTCCTTGATAATATTTTTTTAACCAATTTTTTAACTTCCTTTGTCTTTTAGTTTTATGTAGCACCGATGGGAATTTACTGTTGAACACAATAAGAGAAGTTTGGTCTTCTCAATTGTTGGAAAACATCGTCTATGACATAGGATCTTTTAAAACGATCTGAAAAATGCAGACAGAAGCCTTCCACTGGCAGCCCCGCATCCCTCTGGGTGTGGTTTCCCCTGGGGGGCGGAGCTGTGAACGTCAGCTCTCTGGTGTTTTACTCCAGTCCGGGCTATGGGTGAGAGGCCTCGGCTGAGCGAGAGTGCCTCTAGGCTATAGCGTCAGTTCAGCACTCTGAGAACAGAGGTAAAATGAGAGAGGTAAATAAGAAGTTACTCCTAGGTAAAATCTCAGTGTTTACAGTAATAATATTATCTATCAAGTTCTCCTCCATGAATTTCTCTCCCCACTGTCATCTTCTCCTGTGCTGTCAACATAACAGTGGAGACATAACAGGGTAAAATTGCAGAAAACCGGAGAAACTCATGTTATAGATTTTAGATAGCATCCTACCTGTCCAAGGCAGGCTTCGACAAGGACTTTGCCATCTACAATGCCACGGGTGATGTCAGGAGTCAATACTATCTGCTGACAGATCAGCTCGCAGAACTTTGGATGTACTTAAAACATCTGTGCCTCAGTTTACTCATCTGTAAAAAAGGATTGAGTGAGGCAATGAAGTGCATGGCGCGTGCTGGGAGCAGATCTCTTAGCAGACAGGAGCTGATCAACAGGAGGTAGCTAACGTTATCATCGACTGACAGGCATCTTGTTTTAGATCAGTTTTTCATACTGCTTTACCATTTCCTCTCTGAACTTTATTTGTATTTATTTTTTTGTCTACACTTCGGTTTTGCTTATTTTTTCCCAGTATGGAAGAAACTCACTCTTTTTAAAATCTTGCTTTTATATATATTTGAATATATATAATATAAATATATAATATAAATGATATAATATAATATAAATATAAATAATATAATATAATATAAATATATGTATTTGAATCATTTTTTTCCTCTGATCCTCAAGATTTAATGTCAATTCTCACCTCCTTGGAAGATGAGCAATTTTGCAAGTTTATGTCCTCATCTCCCCTTTCTAAGTCCATTTTCTGTTAGGTTAGTACTTCATAATTGAGAACCATCTCTTTTGAGAATTATATTGGTATTTGCACTCAAATTGGAAGGATAGTCACAGTTTTGGACTGTATATTAACTGTGTCCTTTTCTCACAATCACTCTGTTAGTGCCACAGTTTCCCCATTTTTCAGTCTCTAATTTCAGGTCAATTTTCAATTGTGTGTAGATCACATTCAAGTTCTTTTTCCTTCAAATAAGATTTTATGGGTAACATATTTTGAAAGTTTTTCAATATGTTTTTTGTTTCGTGTATGTGTAGTTTTTTTTTTTCTTTTACCCACAAATGGCCATTTGGTTGGTTATACCATTCTTGGGTCACACACTTTTCTCTGAAAACACTGTACAAGTTCCATTTTCTGGCATTCCCTGTGCTCTTCTAGGTCTAAATCTTTTTTTCATTATCTCTTCTTACAGTACAATGGGGATTTTTGATCTCCATGTCTAGATCCTTTCAGCTTCAGAAAATTGTATCTAATTATACCCTTGATGATTGTTTTCTTTCAATTGCTCGCTTTTAATCTTTAGAAATATTTAAAATGTATGTATCCATTCTGTCTCTCTATCCTTTTCTTATCTTTTTCTTTGTATTTCTTGACACATATTGGATGTTCAATAAATATGTCTTAAAAGAAAGAAGGGAGGGAGGGAGGGAGAGGAGGGAGAGAAACAGAGAAAGAGGAATCCATTTGTGGACACATTTTTAATTTCATCCTACTCAGTTTTGATTTGACTTTCTGATCATTTCTGTCTTCACTGTGGGTAGTTAGCCAATTTACCTCCTATTAGCTTTCTTGCAACCTTTTCTTGTATCACTCAGCTCCATTTCAAATAATTTTCAAGGTGATGCTATGTTTCCTTTGTTCTGCAGTACTTCCACCCACTCCCACTGACTTGTGTTTTGTGATAAACATTCTTGAGTGATACCGCATGGAATTGCTAGTCTGTAACAGGTGTTCTTCCATTCAGGCACTGATGGACCAAGGTGAGATCATCTCCTAATCCATCTGTTTGGTTCTCTGACACTTTAAATGCACGACTGAATGAGACATAGGAGTCACCTTTATCATTTGCACTGCTGCCAGGGACTTTCCTGTGTCTAACCCAACACAGCTCTCTCCCTGTAGGGGTTGTGGCCCCTGAGATATAAGGGGGCTCTGCCCACCCTCATTGCTCACTCTTATTTCCTATGAGAAGGCATTGATGGGACCGAGCAAGATGTGGGGGGAGTCAACTGCCCATTTCAAGAACAAATACTTTAAGTAAATGACTACCTAATTTTATGATTGGTATAAATCCTGGGGCTCTGAGCCAGGTAGAGACAGTGTAAATCGTGTGTGTGTGTGTACTGGATAAAGGGGAGAATAAATTTTCATCCTGCATACTTCCATGCATGCAAAATATAGCTCTACAATCTATTGTTTTTCTTTTTCTCCGCTTACTTTTAAATTAGTATCTATTAATCCTAGAGTATATTTATTCTAATAGGAAATTAACCTAGATTGCAAGCTCCCTGAGGACAGGGACTATGTACATGGCTCACCAGTGAATTCAGTGGCCTAGCCCGTATATAATGTTGAATGAATAAATGAGTGATTAAATAAGAATTGGAATAGATTGAAACAGACCTACATATTTTTTTAATATCATGGACAATATTCTTCATGATATCTTTCTATTTATTCTATTTATTTTGGTTTATAAATGTTTTTCAAATTTTTAAATTAGAAAATTATTCCTACCAGCATCTAGCATATGGTAGTGATTTTAATGGGAATTTTTTGTTAGTCTTCTTTATAAATTTCAAAATTCAGTTTTTCATGTATGATGATAAAAGTGTTGAAATTAACAGAATTAGCTTATATCGTGTCAAGAAGTTTGGTATGCACATTAAAAAGTAGCATGATTATTACGGGTTTTTTTTAAAAACTTTCTCTTTTTTCACCAAAGTCACCGAAGGACATTTGGAGAACAAGGGAAGAAAATATTCCCATAATCCCAAGAGTGAAATGCAGTCACTATTAACATCTCGATACGTTTCCTTCCAGGCCTCTTTTTCAGTGTGGAGCCTTGTGGCTGTGGGTGTGAAGTGATTCGCCAGCCAAACTCAAGTGGGAGGATGGAATCACGGTATTTAGGAAGAGGCATGGAATCTATAGTCCTGCAGCTGAGACATTCCGTTCATTTTCTGTGTCTTCCCATTTTGAAAAATAATTGCTGCTACCCCAAACCGTCCACAGCTCTACACCCCACAGCAATCAAAGAAATTCAAACCTTCTGATGGCACAGAAGTCAGAAAGTCTTCTCAGACTCAATGAGAGAACTGGCTGCACTTGATGGAGCACGTCAGCGGAAAGCAGAATGTCCTCAAAACATGACTTTAAAATAACTTTGTTATTCACATTCCACAAATTTAACAATTTCTAGTAACAGAAACCTAGAAAATTCTGCAACTCATAATCACGGGCCTGCCCCATGGAAATATTATCTTGGGGCAAATCTACATGTGTCCAGAATAGCGTGGGAAGAGAGAACTTGGATGGCAAAAATGAGCAGTCTGAGGAAAAGCAGACAATTCTCTGAGTAAATACAGGCTAGACATTTTACCATGTCTTAGTAAAAAGAAATTGGAATTTTTTATTAAGGCCCTGCTTTGTAATATTCCAAGGTTCCATGAATTGTGGGTATGCCAACTGTCTAAATATCTCCGTCAAGTTTTCATTTCTGATTGAGTTCAACCATGCTAACCCCTATATCGATTGCCTTTGTTAAATCCTAATTCTAAAATCCCAAAACTTTCAACCCCAGTTTCCATACAACCTGTTCTGTTAATTATAGAAAATTCAAATCAAGCCCAAACTAATGGGTTACAGGTTTAAGATTCTGATACCCAATGCGGACAGAGGAGATGAAAGACCTACCACCCACCTCACGAAAGAATTCTTTCCAAATGCATTCCTGTGTGAGAATGCTAAGTTTCAAACATTATGAGGCATAGTTGGATGTGATGTTTTTTGTTGTTAAAAATTTTAATATATATTATAAAACAATATTTTTCTTGTTTTATTCACTTATGAGATAATCAAATATCTTTTATTAAATGGCCATCATAGCCATCATTTTAATAACTGCACGATACCCCATGCAATGTACACACCACCATCTATTTCTCTCATTGCTGGAAATCTAGACCGAAGAAGTTACTTTGTAAAATCCCAATGTGGAATATTCTCTGGAAAAGTTTAATGATTCATGCTAAGGGTTTAGACTTTTTGATATTGTATGAAAACAGATGTCTGCCACTGAAAAAGGGAAGGTACCATTCAGAGTTCTGTTTTTTGTTGCTGTCTTTGTTTTGTTTTTAGCACAACTTATCAACTCTCTGTTCTTCTATTTGTATAAAATAGCTACTTATATAGAATAGCTATCATATAAGTAGCTACTTCCTATAAAGCTGCCTGGGGATTGGGTACCACTTCAGACAGGGATATGGAATAATAAAACTATGGGGCCAGCCATACACATTTCTCCCGGGTCAATTGTTGTGGATGTTGACTCCTAACTCACAGCAAGACGTCTTCCAGCAGGGTCCAGTCCTGCAACCTGGATGGAGGATCTGAGTATGTTTTGGAAAGAAGAGGAAGGCTCTAACCAGAAACCAATAGGCCTCCTCTTTTCAAAACAACAATAAATGATGACTCTCCTCTATTAGATATAATATAGCTGTGAGGTTTGGCAATTTTTGAGTAAAATGAATAAAAAATAAGATGTGCAGCCATGTGAAATACCTTTGCTTAAGCCATCCTGGGCATGACTAAATTCAGGATACAGATATGAGTGTTTATGTGTGCACGTGTGTGCATGTGTGAGAGAGAAAGTGAGACAGAAAGAAAGAGAACACACACATTTCATATGTAGTAGAGAGAGTGCTCTCCTGTTCCATACAAGGGAGGGTTGGTTGGTAGAGGGAGCCATCTGCCATGATGAGAAGAAATGTTTTACCACCAACATTGTTTAAAAAGTCAGTTGTGGGGCCGGCCCAGTGGCCTAGTGGTTAAGTTCAGCATGTTCTGCTTCAGCATCCTGGGTTTA
Organism: Tapirus indicus; assembly: GCA_031878705.1. Classification (NCBI taxonomy): domain Eukaryota; kingdom Metazoa; phylum Chordata; class Mammalia; order Perissodactyla; family Tapiridae; genus Tapirus; species Tapirus indicus. Next base: position 20,047,635 of record CM062927.1, on the reverse strand, counting down.
GTTCCCAGGCGTGGACCTACATCACTTGTTAGCCATGCTGTGGTGGCAACCCACATACAAAATAAAGGAAGATTGGCATAGATGTTAGCTCAGGGCAAATCTTTCTCAGCAAAAAAAAAAAAACTCAGCTGCATTATTACTTTTAAATTCTCTGTCAGCAACACACCCCCTATTCCCTGAACTCAGGGCAGAACATTCTCACTTACCCAACCCTGGTGTTTCACTGGCTTTCACCTATAGCACTGTATTATCCTTATAAAACAAAATCAGCTGGGGTAGTTGTTATTAACCCCACTTTAAGGGCGAGGATGCTAAGACTTAGAGAACTTAACTTGCCCTTGGTCATACAGCTAATAAGAGGTCAGGTCAGGATTTGAACTCAGAGCATACAGATTCAAAAGCCTACATTCTGTAAAATATGCTAACCACATAGAGATGGTGGATAGGGCTTTTATTCAGAGAAAGAGAAAGAGAAGAAACAAGAAGAGTAAGAGGTGAGAGAGAGAGAGAGAGAGAAACTACAGAGTGGCTGCTTTTATCGTTTTTGGCCTAAGATCTTTCCCTTCTTACCTCATCCTATTTTTAAAATTTTTTTCTGGTTACTATCTGTTATGGGCTGAATTGTGTCCCTCCAAAATTTATATGTTGAAGTCCTACCCCCAGTACCTCAGAATGTGATGGTATTTTAAAAGGTCATTAAGTTAAAACGAGGCCATGAGAGTGGGCCCTCACCCAATATGACTGGTGTCCTTATAAAAAGAGGAAGCTGACCACAGACACAGAGCGAGGACCATGTGAAGACACAGGGAGAAGATAATCATCCACCGTCTACAAGCCAAGGAGAAAGGCCTCAGAAGAAACCAACCCTGCTGACACCATGATCTTGGACTCCCCAGCCTCCAGAACAGGGAGAAAATAAAATTCTGTTGTGTAAGCCACCCAGTCAGCAGTATGTTGTTATGGCAGCCCTAGCAGACTAACACACCGTCAGACTTGTATGGAGGCTGCACATGTGAGGGTCTGCCCCATGTGAGACCCGACAAAGCCACTCCCCCAATGTAACCCATTAGCCGGGTTCTTTTAGCTCCATGGGAACAGGTCAACAAGATCAAGCCCAGGACACCTTTATTTGTACCCACCGCAGAGACGGGGCTGGCTTCAAACCAACATTCCTGTAAGGGTGCTACCCCACCTCTCTCTTTTGTCTTGGTCAAGCAGATATTTCCCAGAAAGTTGTGGGAAACGTGCACTGGCTGCCTTTGGCATAGATGAGCCCCCGGGCTGGGAGCTACTGAATCAGGGCCTTAACCACACATGAAATGACAGAACCGTTTCCAGTGGAGGATTAATTGAGCCAACTCAAGGCAAACATAGCGTATTTTGGCATTGCTTTTGACAGATGGAAATAAAACAAACATTAGCAACCGGATTGCAGCTAACAATATGTAAAATTAAAGAAGGTACCTTTTTTAACTTTGTCTGGGATCCCACTGGCTTTTCTTATAAAATCTGCAGAAGAAAAAAGGCAGAGCTGTTAATCTCGCTACACAACCAGTTAGCACATGCAGACAAGGGGAATTAAAAGTCTTTGCATTCAGTGGAGGAAACAGATGTTTGACACATATATTTATTAAGGAGACCAGACTGGAAAATAGCACTGCTGTATTAATCAGAAATGGTGTAGAAAATACTTAAATAATACAACAGAATATGCACAGACAGCATAAGCTGCTTACAAATGGAATCCTAAGGTCTAAGTATTTTTATTTGAAGGTTAAATTTTCAATTAATTTTTTTCAGCTTGTTGCCATCTCTTCCAAGCATCACTGTTAATTGCTATGAAACAATGTCTCTCCCTGTTTGAATTCTGGACATGGAGGCCAGAAGCTGTCAGCCATCTAATGGGCATCAGAGTATTGGGGCAGAAATCAAAACTGCTGTGTAAAAGCTGAACTGAAATGTCAGGCTCTGGGAAGCCAACGGATCAGTTTAAAAACTCCATTTTTCATTTGCTCAGTTTTTCATAAGTTACATTTATAAGCCCTAGCTTGTCACTAAGGAGTGCACATACAAGCTTTCTATTATTGGAAGGTCCAAATATCCCAACTTCAGGGGGTTTGTGACAGACCAGGGTCTGTATGTACACTGACTCAGTGGATCAGCAGAGAAGGAATCCTTCGCATCCTTCATCTTTAGGATGCAACAATATGCGTGTCCCTGGCTGTAAATGAGCTGGTCCACTTCTCCTGCTGGGGTTACTGGCACTGGAGGGCTCTCTTCCCTCCTCCAGTGAAATTAACACCTTCATTGTCTGAGATGATAGGAAACAGAATTTAGAAAACAATTGGATGGTTAAGAATTGCAGTTGAAAATAGGGTTACAGCTGGAGTTGAGGACAGGATTAGGACAAAGGTTTGGAGTGTAGATACATTCATAGATGTTCTGGCTGGAAGATGTATGTTTTGGCTTGAGAGTCAGAATTAACTTTGAGGATGATTTTAAGTTGAGAATAAAGGACAATAATGGCATTAAGAATAAAATGTGTAGCTTTACATTTAAATTAGAGTAGGCTAGTATCATAGAAAGAACATGGATTTTTTTTAATAAGGAGAATCTGGTTTTGTAACCCAGCTCCATCACTTAGTACTTATGTAAGCTTGTATAAGTCACCTAATCTCTCAGCCTCGATTTCTTCATCTGTAAAATGGGAATGATAATGTCTACTCTGTGCCTTTTTGAAAGAAGCAGTGAAGATAAATGGACCGATGATAGATCAATTTTGTTCCCCCTCCTCCAAGGGAACATTTGACATTGTTTGGAGACATTTTTGACTGCGACAGGGGTGCTACACATATCTAGTGGACAAAGGCCCAGGATTCTGCTGCACACCCTACAATGCACAGGACATACCCCCAAGAATTATCCAGCCCCAAATATCAATGGCGCTGATACCAAAAAAATCTGGATTCAATGTAAGTAGGTAGATGGTAGAAGATAGATAAACAGCTAATGGAGAAATTGGTTTATAGATTATAAATCTATAGATAGATTAATTGATTGATATGAGAGATATCCTGACATGGGAGACTCCAGGCATTCAACAAATGGATTTTATTAAATCTGAAGATTTAGGGTTGGAATAAAATAGTGGATGTTGCTAAAAGTGAAAAATATTATTAGTAATGAAAAGGTGCTGACCATCATGCTAAGTGCTTTGTATTCTTGCCACATTTAAGGTTGGGGGTCATCCAGGTCTAAGACTAGGGTTAGTGTTAGAGCTATGGATCCTGCAAAGGCTGGAATCAGGGCTGGAGTTGGGGGTTAAGCCCCCTGGTGGACCCTTCCCAAGTCCCAAGGAGCAGCCAAAGCTCACTCATTATTTTGGAAACATGCAGACAGCCCCAACAGCATCAAACATCCCAATCTAAATCCCTGCAGCTCAGAGCGGGGGCAGAATTGATGTGACATATGCATGGCAGGATGGTCCACTCCATAACTGCCCACTTTCTCAGGCAATGGTGTCAAGATATCTGGAGCACATTGACAACCCAGTTCTATCTTAGTCTTTGTATCTAATTCCACGAGGAAGGAGCAGGAGTAGGCTGGAGAGATTTGGAGTTCATGTGAAGGGAGAATGCTGGGAACATTCCAACACTAAACCCACTTTGAGAAAGGCAACTGTTCATTCAATTTGTATTTGATAGGAAGTTTATGAGGTTCAAGCCAAGGTCTATACCCTGCAGTCAGTCCACAGGGGTGTCAGACATCGCTAGAATGTAGAATAGGGACTTTGAGAGGCAATGGGAGCATTGACTGCCTGTAGTCACATCCTACTCTCAGGAAGATGAGTCAGCACAATCACACCAAAGTTTCCAGAAGACAGATCTGTTATGTCATTGTACATATGAATGAAGAAATCTAAAATATTGCATGGTGTCCCGGCTAGAGAAAGACTGCTCAAACAGAAAGTGAATTGTCTGAAAGGAGCATGGTAAAGGGGAGAAGAAAGGATCAGACTTGATAATGATTCACCTGCAAAGTCCTGGCAGAGTCACTGAATCTGGGAAATGTTAGCAAACTGGTCCATAAACAGGCATCTCCAGTAAGGGGCTAGTTTTGTTCACAGGCCTCTTGGGTGACTGGTGTGAAACATCCTTGACATCACCCTTCACCCTGTATTTTACTCCATACCCAGAAAGTGGGCTCCTATGACCAACAACCTCCCAGATACTCAGTGCGAAAGTAGAAGCCCTGGTGGGGCGACGTGAGCGTTCTTATCTCTGGGAAGATCAGTTTCTTCATATAAATTTGTAGACTGGAATTTGGTTTAAACACATCTCTTGAATCTTGTTTCCAATGCAATTCCCCATGGGCTAGATCTCTGACGTTCTGCCAAAAAATCTTGGTGAGAGAAGAAGTCAAAGTCTGAACCACACTGACCTTGTTCTTATACTCCTGGCAGGCTCCTAAAATACAAATAACAAAATAAGAAAAACTTGAGTGAGGTAAACTTTACATACCATAATACTACCCATTTTAAGTGTGCATTTTGATTATTTCTTTTCTAGTGAACTTACACAGGGGTACAACCACAACCACAATTCCATTTTAGAATGTTTCTATCAGCTCAAGAAGATCCTTGTGCTCGTTTGTAATTAATCCCTGTTTCTACCTCCTAGCCCCAGGCAACCACTGATGTATTTTCTGTCTCTAATAGATTTCCCTTTTCTGAGCATTTTATATAAATGGAATGATACATTATACCATCTTCTGCATCTGGTTGCTTGCACTTAGCATAATGGGTTTTTGTTTTGTTTTGTTTTGGTTTGGTTTGGTTTGTCCATGCTGTAGCATGTATCAGGACTTCATTCCTTGTTATGGCTAAATAATATTCTATTATATGGGTATACCACATTTTGTTTACCTATTCATCTGATGAAGGACATTTGTGTTGTTTCCAATTTTAGGCTATCATGAATAATGTTGCTATGAACTTTTGTGTACAAGTCTTTGTGTGGATGGATGTTTTCATTTCTCTTCATTTCATTTCTCCACCCAGGAGTGGAATTGCTGGGTCACTTGGTAAATTCATGTTTCTACTTGTGGGGTCTTGAGCAGCCATTGACCCAGCCTCCTCCTTAGCACTGTGCAGGGTACTAATGGGATAGCCTGAGAACGTACCTACTATGTGTTTATAGTGATGGGGAGAAAGAGCATTCTCTACCCACTCTGGGTCCTTTCTGGCTGGGCTACAAATTAAATTGACATGAGGCCAAATGGCAGGAGAAAATCAAACAAAGCTTTATAAAAAATGGGAGAGACCAGGGAGTGTCTCTTGACAAAATGGTGGAGATTCTCCTCTTATATAGACAAACGAGGATTCTGGGGGGGACTTGGGAGTGTCAGCCACGAGGGATTACAAGAAAAGCACAATAAAGTTATTATGCAGGTTTAAGGCCTCTCCTTCCACACTGACCAGTTTCTAGAGATAAGGTCATCCACCTCTCTTCCTCCTACAGAGAAGGAGATATCTTTACAACTGGAGATTTTCCTTACGAATGTAAATGTTTGGTACACAGAACTTTGATAAGAATGGGTGCAGCAAAGACCCTCCTGGTTTATATACCCAGAGTCTTCCAAGATGAGGCCTGTCCTTGGGCCCATCTCAAATTCTAGACAATTGGGGGGGAGGTCAAATGTCCTTCAGAGCAAGGTAGAGAGAGACACATCTTGAGGTGGCCAATTCTGATCCCCCACAATAGCATTCATTCCCTGGGAGATTTCTTACTAGGACTTTTGAAATGCTACCTATCTTTAAATTGAGAACAGCCTTGTAGCAACCCCCTGAGGTTGCAATTTCAATATGATGATTCTCTATATACAAACGATGAGAACGCATCTTGAAAAGCTGACACCACAAGATGATAATGTGATGTTAGTGCCATCATTAGTGTTATCCGCTTGTCATCTGCGATTTGAAAGGGTGGGGTTTAAGCTCCATTTGGCAGTATCAGGAAGCAGCTCAGATCTGATGCAAAGAGCCCTGATTCGGATGTTTGGTCCCTTCACTTCCACTTCCCGGGTATGGGAACTTCCTAAAGTGATTTGCCTCCCTAACATTTAATTGTTTCACTTAAACAAATGGGGCCACCAACCTCATCTCTAAGGATTTCCATAGGATTAAGCAAATTGGCGGCACATTTAATCAGTCCCATGGGACTGTTGGGTGGTTCAGTTACCTGACCCTAATTTTAATCTCGAAAGGTTGTATATCTCAAGGGAAACCTCAAAGAACCAAATTATGTTGCAGGATAGGCTGCCTGAGATTCTGAGACCAATTTCAGTGCGTGGGATGGGGCAGGGGGACAATTCTCCAACACCAGCTGGGTGTCTGACAATTTAACTCAATTCTGACACTATCTACCTGGAGATGGCATCAGATCTCACAGGTTAAGGGCTCAGTCCTATAAGACCTCCTTTCCCCTTCAGACACCAGTTGCAAGTCCAGGTTGTCCCCTGTGCTTTTGACCAACCGGCTATAGATTGGAGGTTCCAACAACCCCTCCTAGGGTTTGGTTAATTTGCTAGTGCAGTTCACAGAACTTAGAGAAACATTTTACTTACTAGATCACAGGTTTATTATAAAAAGATATAATTCAGGAACAGCCAGATGGAAGAGATGCATAGGGCAAGGCATGTGAAAGGGGTGACAAGCTTCCATGCCTTTTCTGGCATGCCACTCTCCCCGAATCTTCACATGTTCACCAACCCAGAAGGTCTCCAATCCCATCCTATTGGGGTTTGTAGAGGCTTCATTACACAAGCATGACTGATTAATACATTGGCCATGGATGATTGAACTCCATTTCTAGCCCCTCTCCCCTGCCAGGAGGTCAAGGGTGGGACTCAAAATTCCAACCCTCTAATCACATGGTTTGTTCCTCTGGCAACCAGCTTCAGGTTGCCAATCATCTCCCCTCCAAGCTTTAGGGAATTTCCAAAAGTCACTTCATTAACATAATTCCGTTGTTGTTGAAAGGAGAGTATTATGAATAACAAGACACCCGTTTCACATTTATGGCTCTGAGGTGACTGGTTTCAGAAACAAAGGTCAAAATACCAAATATTATAACAAAAGATGCTCCCATTGCTCTTATGACTCTGGAAATCCCAAGGGTCTGGGGAACTTGGAGCCAGAAACAGGACAAAAACCAAATATATATTTCTTATTTTATAATATCACACTACCTTATTTTACTCACTTATTCATTTTATTTAACTTGGGATTTATTTGTATAGAATTTGGGCATCTCTCTTCTAAATAGAAATAACAACAAAAATAATCATACAGCACATTGATAAGGCCCTTTTGAAACGTGCATTCATATCAACGATACCATTTAGACTATTAAAACCTGTGGCTCTTGAGCCGGTTGCTCCTTCGAGTCACCTGTAGAGTATTTAGTAATATAATGCCTGAGCTCTATCCCAGAGATTGTGATTCAACTGCGGGGGGTTGGGGCGGGGCTCGGAAATTTGGAGGCTGTGTTTTAACTTCCCAGGTGATTCCAATGTAGAACCAGCATTCAGAACCATTACTATGGACTGTGGCAAATAAGGCAGAGGCTACTTTCTCCTGTTTCATTGGGAAATTGGGAGAGAGTTTCCAGAACTTGCCCGAAGTCACATATCTAAGCAGTGATGCCACCGGGATTTGAACGCAGGTCGCTAAACTCAGTCCAGTGCTCTGTTTCCTACACCATCTTTTCTAGGAAGAAAATTTAAAATGGATGGAAGTCCTGTGGTGGAGGAAGGACAATCTGAGTCCTTGGCAAAACTATACGAATGAGTGGCAATAATACACTCATTTAGAACAAGTCCACAGGAGGGCCCCATCTTGCCTTGCGTTTGGTGAAACCAGGGCATGGTTTGTTGTAAAACTGCTTACTGTGAAGAAGTTCAGTGAGAGGTGGAGATTCTAAAGGGATAGATAAATCTATAAACAAGACTAGTGAGTTGGTAAAACGCCCAGCTCAGCATTTCAGAGCCAAAAACAGAAAGGCTTTGTGAGCAGGTGGGTACCTTTATTATGGTAATCAACTCTGGGCCCAAGAAGCAATGAGGTCATCTGGATTTCTAGGATGCTCTAATGGAAGCTAGTCAGCCTGGTGAGCACAGAAATATGTAACGGGGGGACACCCAGGTGGGGCCACCAATTCAGGGCCAGAGAGGCAGAGAGCGCCCAAGGCCGGAGCAAGTGTTAGCCAACTTGTGAATCATTGTGGATTGATGGGGAAAATGCTGAACTGGAAGGAATACACTTGAAGAATCATAAAATTCAAGAACAAAATGGGAGTTCAAGATCATCAGGCCAAGCCCCTCATTTTACATATTAAAGAAAATGAAGCCCAGAGTGGCAGTGACTTGCTTCAAGGCCACAGAACTAAGTGGATGGCAGATTCAAGTTTTCTGGCCTGGTGGAGCTTCCACCATTAAAAACAAACAAGAATGCATGGGCAAAATAGACCAGACCAGCCCCAATTATTGTCAGGAAGAAGAGATTTGGGAGCATCACTGCATGCACTTCATACTCTGTTCTGTTCCTCTACTCTCTCCTCTAGACCCCTCCACTCTGCCTGTGGAGTGAGTTGCCAATTTGGCTTCCATTCTGAGTTAGGGGGATCAAGAGAACCTCATGGAAAGTTGGATTCTGCTTTGGGCTTTGCTGTGTGTCTTGTAAGTCAATTCACCTCTCTGGGTCTCGGGTTCTCCTTAAGTAAAATGATGAATGGAAGAAGACAATTCTAATGATACACTGCCTGGTCTACTCTCTACACCAGGGATTGGTAAACTATGGCCAATTCTGGCCCACCACCTGCTTTTGTAAATAAAGTTTTATTGGAACACAACCACATGCAATCATTAATGTATTGTCTATGGATGTTTTTACACCTAGAGATAGAGTTGAGGAAATGCAACAGAGACCATTGTATGGCCCACCAAACTGAAAATATTTACTAGTTGGCCCTTTACAGAAAAGTTTGCAGATCCCTATAAAAGAATACATACACCCTCCACCTACTACCTGTGAGATACACACACACACAAACACTCACACACTCACACACACACCCCTACATATATTTATATATTTCCTGGACCTGATAATTTTTCTGCTTGTGTGTTTGCTTTTAGTAGGAAAATATTTTGAACATATAGTTAAATACAAAAACATATTCAATAAATGACCCTCATCCAATAAATTCAATAACTCCTAGTTTTAACAGATGTTAATATTCAGTTAGACTTTATGTTTTCAAAATACTGTATCATTGTGATCTACATTTATAAGTAAACTTGAGTTCTCTTAGAAGGAGGAGGAAAAGACTTACATGCATGTACATAGAGCTAAATGACCTGAAGAGTTCAGCCCTACTGTGGCACGATTATTGTCATTCTATTGGTTTTTCCAATGAGTAGCAGGGTCTCACGTAGGAGATCCATGAGCTAAATTATAAGACACACATTTTGCCAGAGATTCAGAAAATAATTATGAGTTTTTTCAATCAAATATATAGTTTAATATAAATGTAGAGTTGTGATTTTGGCTACAACATTTAACCATAGTTATCTTAACTAGCAGTACTTGATGCACTGCTTAAAGGCTAATGTAAATAGGGCAAGATTCAAAAAAAAAAAATAAAGCCTGAGGCTAAGTTGAGTACCCTTTTCCATTCATTTTTATCCTAATCCACTTGGTTAAATCTCAATCTTAGGAATTGATCTTAATCAGAATGTCCTCTTGGAAACACTATTTCTTTTGTTAAGAAAAGCAAAACCCTTGAGACTTCTCTGGACTCCAAGGTTTGCACAACTTTATTTGAACACAGCCCCTATAACCATTCAGTGCCCCGTGACCCGGTCCCAGCTCACACGAAACCAAGGCCAGATTTTTGTTTCATCTTCTTCACACATGACAGAGAAGGAGAAGGAAGGTTCTGCCTCTCTCATTTGACCTCATTGTCATTTGCCTTCCACAACCTTGTAATATTTCTTCACTATATTCATTATTTGCCCTTTGAGGCTCTTTCATGGTGCATGTGTGTGTGTGCGCATGCTCACATATGTGTATGCATGCACGCGTGCATACCTGCATTCTAACCCTCTTTCACTCCTTCCAATCAATAACCAGGCTGGATACGAGGTGAACATAGACCGGCACTGAGGGCTCGCCATTGAAAAATCTCCCTGACCAATATCCCACTGATACACAAGCTGGAGTTCAAGATGTTTCTGATATAGTCAGACATTTTTTTCTTAAAAGACCAAAAAGTCTGCTAGGTTAGCATACAGTTAAATAGTCTGAAATAAGGTCTTGAGACAGAAATGTACGTTAGTTTTACGACAGCTGTTTCGGTTGCACTAATGACTCCACAAGGCAAGGGGGTGACATAGTCAAAATCTAACGTTTCTGTCTCTTCCCAGTTCCACTCTGAAGTGTGTGCATCTCGTATGTGTAATTCCTCTCTCCAAATTAAGAGCACAATATTTTTAAGCTTTGGGATTTAATGTCTCTGCTTCAGCTTTCAGAACAGTTCTCCCCAAACCCAGTGACAGAGCTCCAAGCATCTATTAGCCATCCCAACCTCCCAAGCCAGGAGCCGGAAGTGTGCTTGATGCAGAAACCAAGGACTTTGGAATGGTTAGTAATGGAAGATTCTTAAATATATCATAAATATCTATTACCAGGAAGATTAATAATGATAAGAATGCCCTTTTCTTCATACAAGATTTTTCTCTCTTGATACTTAAACTACCCATGTAGATGAGGTTAAGCTATGCACCTTAATGGCGGACTATTAAGACACCTACAATTAAAATGACTTTTCTCTGGAGTGCTCAAGGAAAATTACACTTTTTTTTCTCTTAACAATTGTGAAAACAAAATAACTACAGCAAAAAAACTACAGAAAAAGATAATATCCCTTCTAATTCTATCCCCTCAAAAAGGCATAAGAGGACAGTTCCAACATAGGACTGTCGTACCTGGGAGGCACAAAGACATCTGGGGAATTTACTAAAAATGCAAGTCCCCAGGCCCAACTCACATAAACTTCGCTTCTCGAGATTTGGGGTCAGGCTCAGCATCGCAACTTTTGATAATGCCCCAGGCAATTTGGATGTTGGTAATCAGAAGCCCAAGCTTTGGGAAACTACACAAGGTTCAATACTAGCCTTTTTTCTTACAATATATGTCTCCCAATCTTCCATCTCTGTGTTCTAGCTTCTTGTTATCCACTACATATTTATTTACACTACGTATATGTTTTTCAGCCTGGTGAAATTTAAGAGACCAGAATTTAAATCCCAAATCTTCTCTTAAAAATATTCAGATACACTCTTATTAATGGGCCAGAGGGCAAGGACGTATTTACGGCTTCCACTGTGTGTTGCCATATTGCTTTCTCCTAGCGTTAAGGAATTTATATTTAAATCGGCAGATTAAGAGGACCCAATATTCACCACAATGTCACCAGCAATGTGTATTTGAATTTATTTTTACTTTGTTCTGCTAATTTAGTCGGTGTAAAATGATATCTCAAGGTGGATTTAATTTGCACTTCTTGCATTTCTGGTGAAAATGAATATGTTTCCCCGTGTTTCTTTGCTATTTATGTTTCCCAGAGTTACAATTAAACCTTCGAATCTCTCTTTGGGATCAGGGCAAGGCTTTTCGCTTCTGTCTTTATTGTCAAGGCAATTGAAACTCAACAGGGATTGAAAGCCAGTGATGGAGCAGGGACTATGGCTTGATTCAGCATACAGAGGTGGTGCTCTTGGCCAAACTACCCTGTGTCTTGAAGGTCTTACGGCAGAAACTTCTAGATGGGAAGAAGGCAAAGAGGAAGAAAGGTGTTCCAAGTCAGGTTCCCTGGGAAACACTCTGAGACAGAGATTCGCATGCAGGAGATTCTTGGGGCAGTTCCCTCAAGATTAAGACCTGCGGGTGATGAAAGAAGCTGGAGGTAACCAAGGGAGGAGTTTAACAGGTGCAATCTCAGCAGTGGCCCTGGGAAGCTCCAGAGCTGGGATGACCCTTCATCGTTGTCCTGCCTTAAAGCAAGGGTGCCAGGGACTTTCTTCCTGCACATGGACTGGTCATCTGATGCGAGTTGCCCCAGGGAAGGGATTGTGAGCTTGGCTGAGGCCGCTCTCCTCAGCAGAATTCAAATCCTGGAGAGGATCTCCACCATGAACTGTCAGCCACCAATGCTACTAGCAGCTGGGGGACCTAGAGCCTGGGCCCTGAAGAGAGAATCTGGGTGAAGCACCACAGCGTCCCCTGCCGATGGAATCTGACATTGGTTGAGACACTATAGTTTCCTTAGTGTATGTTATTGTTTTAGTTATCTGCTGATGTACAACCATTCCAGAACTTAGTGGCCTAAAACAAATAAACAAAACATCTCAGTTTTGCTCATGATTCTGCAAACTGGGCTGGTCTCAGCTGGGCAGTTCTGCTGGTCTTGCTGGTCATCACTCGTGGGCTGCATTCTGCTGGTGAGGAAGCTATGGGCTGAGCTCAGTTGGGATGATGGAATGGCTGGGATTCTCTTGCTCTCTGCAGGAAGTCTGAGGGCCTCTTCTTCTCAATGTGGCCTCATCACCCCCAGGTGGCCTCTTTACATGATCTTTCCAGCAAGGTAACTGGTTTTCTTATATGGAGACTTAGGCCCAGGCCCCAGTCTAAGCCTTCACAGCAGGGTTTCTGATATATTAACATTTGGGGTTGGACAATTCTTTGTTGGGGACAAGAGTGGCAGATACCTATCCTGTGCATTGTAGAATGTTTAGCAACATCCCTGTCCTCCACTCACTAGATGCCAGTAGCTCTTTCCCAGTTGGGACAATGAAAAATGTTTCTAGACATTGCTAAATGTCCTTTGGGGGGGCAAAATAAGCCGCCATGGAGAATCACTGCTTTAGAAAGACTAGCAGCTTACACTTTAGTATTCTTGGAAGTTCCACCACATTCTATTGGTTAAATTAAGCCACAAACACAGCCCAGATTCAAAGCGCATGAATACCAGCAGACATGGTTCATTGAGGGCCACCAATATAACAGCTACCATGGTTCTCTGAGGTTCACATTAATATCCCCACATCATAATGTCAAACTAAGGCTCATTCTTTCAAAGCCACACAGAAAGTCATAGCACCAAGACCCAACCCCACATCTGCCTGACAGCAAAACCCACACTCTCTCCACGACCTTGAGCTGCCTGCAGCAAGTTTCAAAGGGTTACTTTTAGAAATGAGCTCCCCTCGATCTCCAAAAAAAAAACGTGTTAAAAGAGTGAGGTTTTACTTGGGTTTAGTTATGGTTAATGAAGAAAACATTAATCACTTGAAGTGCTGTTTTGGAGCTCATGAAACTGAAACGAAGTGGAATATGAAATGTTCATTTATTTCTGAGGGGTTTATTTTGTTAACATTCAATCACTCAATCCTCTCTGCCTTATTTATAAAGTTTGAGGGAAAGAACACAATTTTTTTAATAAGTAAAATTCTGTTCTGAGTGATTCAAATAGCCTCTTTCTCTTGAAGATGCAGGGGTCAGGGGTTGTAGACAGAGCCAGGACATCCCATTGGATGCCCTGCCCACCAGGGCAGAGTTCTTTCAAGGGTGGTCTGCACCAGAGTGCCCCGCTGAGAACTGTAGCCTCTTATAAGACCCCAACTTCTGCCAGGGTGTGAAATGCCTGGACTTAAAGCTCAGTTCCACCACTCACTGGCTTTTGATGAGTTATTTAAATTTCTGGAGCATCAGTTTCCTTATCTATAAATTGGGTGAAATAACTCCTATCCTGGGGGATTCATGTTGAGAAAATGAAATGATATCTGTACACATGATCCCTTCACTGTCCCTTCCTGAGATAGGAGGGAACTGCAATGGATGCAAAAGACACAACCAAGAGAAGATCTTTTTGATGCATGGGCAGATTGACTCAAGTCTCCTCTTTATCAGACAGGAAGCCCAGTGTGAGAGAGGAAGCTACCAGTGGATTAGGGCACATTCTATCATCACCACGATTTGTGGATCCTGGGCCATCTCCCCTCCCGCCCATGAAGGCAGCAAACAAATAAAGGGCAAAAATGAAGCAGGAATAACGTTCCTCCTCCATTCCCCTCCTACCCCACTAGACAGGAAATGGAAATTGGAGAGAAAGGCAAGAACAGAACGAAGACCAGAAGTCAATTGTCATCCATCACTAGGAATAGTCACCACTGCCTCCAAAGTGTTTCTCAAAACACTGTCTGAGAGTTTTTCTTCAAATTATATTCATTACATTTTATTATATAAAAATCACTATTATCCGGAATGCTCAGAATCTTAATGTTCTGGTTGGCTGAATATTCTATTTAACAGGAAGGCACCAGATATTACATGCATGGGATTCTAGTTTTCAATGTTGAAACATGGAAACAGGTTTTTTGAACAAAGTTTTAATCGAACATTATTTAACATTTATCTGAGACCTTGTAAGGCACAGTAGGATTTTGAATTGCCTGCAGGGCCCAAAAAGAAACATCCATTTTCTAAGATTTATAAGGGTAAAAATGTGGATTATTAGAGGTTTTTTTTTTTTTTGTGAGGAAGATTAGCCCTGAGCTAACATCTGTTGGCAATCCTCCTCTTTTGCTGAGGAAGACTGGCCTTGGGCTAACACCTGTGCCCATCTTCCTCTACTTTATATGTGGGACACCTGCTACAGCATGGCTTGATAAGCAGTGTGTAAGTCCATGCCTGGGATCCGAACCGCTAACCCCGGGCCACCGAAGTGGAGCATGAGAACTTAACCACTACGCCACCAGGCCGGCCCCTGGAGGTTTCTCATTTATATAGTGAAAATGACATGGACTTCCTTCATAGTTAAACTGTTCTGGATTGAATCCTGGCTCTAGAATTACTAGCTGGCTATACTCGAGCAAGATGATCTCTACAAGCCTTGATTTTTTTTTTTTTGAGGAAGATTGGGCCTGCACTAATATCTGTTGCCAATCTTCCTCTTTTTCTTTTTTCTCCCCAATGCCCCAGTACATGGTTGTGTATCATAGTTGTAGGGTTGTAGCCTTTCTATATGGGACGCTGCCTCAGCATGGCTTGATGAGTGGTGAGTCAGTCCGTGCCCAGGATCCGAACCAGGGTACCCCAGGGCCACCGAAGCGGAATGCACGAACTTAACTGCTATGCCACCAGGCCAGCCCCTCTACAAGCCTTGATTTTTAGTCTGTAAATTTGATATCATGGTATTGCCTTAAGGAAACAATCAGATAACGATTATAAAGTCCTTAGCACAATGCCTGGTTCATAATAAGTACTTAGTCAAGTCAACTTTGTTTTGCCCATTCTCTTGGATTCTACTTCAGCTGCAAGAAAAAATACACATGCAGAGAAAGAGCTGGGAGAAACCACAGAACACCCAACTGTCCATGGAGAAATGTGGACAAAGCAAGCAATGGAGAGGTGGGGTATGGGACGGCGATTTGCACTTCTGCCGTGTGTACTCCACACCCCATCTCATCTAATCACCGTGGCCATGCTATGGTTGTGAACGCAGGCTGATGAGAGAGGCCAATTCAGAATGCCAACCTAATTTATGAGTAAAATTTCCCTAGCCCATGCTAGGGGAACCTGCTGTTCGGATGAGATGTCCTGCATTTGTAGAGCCACAAGTGTGTCTCCAGTGCTCTGGTCAAAGTGCTCACAGCTCAGCCCCGAAGGCCTTCCTTCAGTGAATTAGGAAAGGGCATATGAAGCTCTTGCTTTGCCTCCTTATGGGGTCCCAGAGATACACAGTGGATTTTCTCTGTCGTCAGTCGCCCTTGGGTATCTATAAGCACAACTGTTTCTAAGAGATTTTGGCTCAGATACTGTGCCTAATCATTGGACCAGTATTTATTTGGCTAATTATTTCCAAATGATAGCTAAAGGCATCCTTTTATTTGCTGGCCTATTGTTTGTCTTATTATTAACGTACTTCAATTTCATTTAGGTCAATTGATGACAGAGCTTGGCTCAGACAGATGGACTCTGTAGCGAGGACCCCCTTGCCTGGGACTCAGCCACTTGAAAGGCTTTTCCATCATAGTTTGCTCACACAAGATGGGGTCAGCTGTCCAGTGAGCACCCAGGAAGCAAAAAGCTTCTTAAAGTGTGAATGGAAAAGCTTAACGGGCATCAATGATGCAAGAATGCCCTGGCGAGAGGAAATAGGTGTCCTGGGGGTGCTTGGGGTGCTGGGGGCAGCATCCTGCAGCCCAGAGAAGCCACAAAGGAAAGGTTGGCAGGATGTGTGGTTTCTCAAAGGGCAGAGATGGAGAAGCCTTTGCTTTTGGGAGACTTGCTCCAGCGGGGACTGCTGTGTTTGCATTGGCTCTGTGTGTGATGCTTCCTGTTGGCTACACTTGCCCCGGGACCAGGATGGTGTGGGGGCTGAGAGCAGCACTGTTCCCACAGCACTGAAAGGGAGGAGCAGGAGAGGGCAGAGAAAACCAGTCTGTGTCCTACTGGGTGAAACACATCATTTTGCAGTCAAGCTAGAGAGTTAATGAGTAGGGAGGAGTGGGGTTTTCGGTCTGCTGGGTTTGCCTGCAGCCCCCCACATTGAAGATGTGGCAGTGGAGGAGGGATGGGGCATGGACTTGGAAACCAGTGGACGTGGAGCCCAGAGGGCCCACTTTGCCTGTCTCTGTTAGTTGTGTGATCTTGGGTCTCTGTTTCATCAAACTGAAATGGGGATAAGACTACTGACCTTGTAGGGTGGTTGTGAGGTTAAGTGGAAGAACACATATAAAAGATATGGTTCATAACGGTACTTCAAAAGTGATTATTTCCTTTTCTCTCTAACTCCCTTCCTTTGTTTCCAAAGCCTTGATCAACTATGGGTAATTTCCTACTAAAATCCAATCTCCCTTTCTCCTTCATAAGAGAACCTTGATTTATTCAAGGGCAGCCATGAGCCTAACTGAAAGACTGAATCTACTAGCCCACCTTGCAGGTAGAAATGGCCAAGGAGACATAGGCAGAAGCCACTGAGTGGGACTTTGGGAAAAGCCCCCTTCAGCCCTTGCCGACCCCTTCTCCCATCCAAGAACCATGGCCTGAGCCCAGCCTGGTACCCAAGATATGTTTTCCTACCGAACAGCAGGAATAATAATAATAGAGCCAGCTAACATTTATGAGTGCTTGCTCTATGCCTGTCAATGTGCTAAACCCTTCACTCATTTTATTGAATTTAATCCTCAAAAAGACCCTATGCAATATTTTCTACCATTAACTTCTATTTACAGATTAGGAACCTAAAGCATAGAAACACATGAGTAAATGACACAGGCATGAGTGAACAAATGAATGAGTGAATACACAAACGACAGGGCCTGTTGGAATTCAAGAAGGAGAATTAGAGGTGGAGGATAGGTGTAGTTTTCTATTGCTGCTGTAATAAATGATCACACATTTGGTAACTTCAAACAACACAAATTTGTCACCTGACAGTTCTATAGATTAGAAGTTCAACATGGGTCTCCCTGGGCTAAAATCAAGATGTCAGCAGGGCTGTGTTCCTTTCTGGAGGCTCTAGGGGAGAATCTGTTTCCTCACCTTTTCCAGCTTCTAGAGGACACCCACATTCCTTGGTTCATGGCTCCCTTCCTCCATCTTCAAAGCCAGCAATGTTGGGCCAAACCCGTCTCCTGCAGCTACACTGCCATCTCTGCTCTCTCTTTGCTCTTAAGGACCCTTGTAATTACATTGGGCCCACCTGGATACTCTAAGATAATCTCCCTATTTTAAGGACAACTGACTAGTAACCTTAATTCCATCTGCAACTTTAATTCCCCTTTGCCATGTGAGGTAGCATACTTATAGTTTCCAAGGATTAGGACGTGGACCTCTTTGGGGACAATTATTCTGCCTGCCACAGTAGGTTTCTACAGAAGACTCCTCATCATTTACAGGAAGATTTTTGCAATAGGAGCAGATGCAGCAGGTACCTAACTCCATGGCAAGATGTCAGATCTCAGTTTAAGGATTACAGGAAGATGAGACCTATTTGGCTCATTTTCCTGGCAGGACGGTGGGGTGCAGCTGTGGTCACAGAGTCTCATGCTGTCACCTTCTGATGCAGACTCCCAGTCAGTTCTCTGGGGGAAGGATAAAGATGACACTGGCCAGTCACACCCAGTGATCACCTGCAGGTCACAGAGTTTTCCTCATCTTATATCCAGGGGCCAGTGGCCATGTGGAGTTGATTTTTAGGAAATTAGGAAGAAAAGAGGGAGGGGAATTGCATTTGTTGAGCCAGGGTCAATCTCTTCATATTCATTTTCAAACTCATGTCTTTAATTGGACATGAGATTCAGGTTTTAAAGCAGGACACTGAGGCCTTAAAAGGGAAGGCAACTAGCCCCAGGTGGCCCAGCTACTAAGTGACAAAGCAGATATTGGGATCTGGGGCCTTCTTCCCAGTCTATGCCTGAGTAAGTCTGACTGTTCACCCACCAGTCCCAATGGCCAGACCCTTCTTTGGGCATTTGATCCAATGCCTTTCCTGCCAGAACAACCTCTTCATGCCCTTATGTGCTTATATGTTTCTTTCTATCAAAACTCATGCTGCCTCCATGATGTAACCTCCCACCACCTCACCCGAGTAGCCCATTTTGACTTCTCATCCTTACTCCTTCCAGGTCAGCCCTTCTGTGTTGACGGGTATCTCTGTCATGTCCTTGATGGATCTGTCTCACTTGACCTTGGGCTCCTGAAGGACAATTACATTTTAATTGTCCTTTAGTTCCCCTCAACCACCTCAGCTCCTGCCATAATGTCTTTCCCACCATTGACTGTCTCTATACCTTTGCTGCTTAAAAGACAACTAGATGCTTTGAATTGACCCTAACCAACAAACATTTTCCTTTTAATATTTCACCATAGCACAGCAGCCTCAGAGCAAATCAACTACCTTTTCTCCAATATTTCAATGATAAAAAAATCCTTAACATTTTCTTGGGACCTACCATGTCCCTACGCATGTCCCCATCCAGGAATGCTTTGCAAGACATGTTCCCTTCTCTTCAATGAAAAAGCAGAAGACAAATTAATTGAACCTTGAGGCATCCTTCATGTTCCCATGAGGTGAACCCCTCAGGTAATGACCCAGTAAAGCACATTTGTGAGGCTGAGAGGCCAACGCCCCTCCCCCCAGGCTCTGTCCACGGAAACCCAAGGAGCAGATGGAGGTTTTATGCCTAGCTGAGCACTGCTAAATGCTATTGTGTGAACAGAGACACTCCTAGGTCAAATCTCAGAGATAAACAGGGAATTACAATTAATTCCTCCTAACTGTCATCGTCCTTCTGCCCAGCACACTGGAAAAAAAAAAAAAAAAAAACTCACTCATGAGGGTCCTGAAAGGTGATCGAGGGCTTCTGTGCTGCCTGTGGAGCTCTCCAGATGAAAGGCCCATGTCCCCATCATGTGGATGAGGAGACTGAGAATAAGCAAGGCACACGTTTCCAGAGTTGCTGGGGTGGTGGGAACATCTGTTTGCAGCTGCAGCCCTCCTTTTCCAGGAGAGCTACATAAAGGAGAAAGGATGCCTGTGGACTGATGAGCACAAAACTAATCTGAAAGACTTTGTCCATCCCTATCTGAACATGGCTTTGGGGAGCTGACTTTTGAGAAGTACCTGCTCTATAGGAAACTAAGCTGGACATTTCCAACTTATTTCATTTACTCTCCACAAAACCCTGTGTGTTATACATTCCATTTTATAGCTGATAAACCTCAGACCCCAAGAATTCAAATGATTTGCCCAAGGACCCCCAGGTAGCAGGAGACAAAACCAAAATTTGAATTCAGTTTGTTTATTCATTTTTATTCATTCTTCAACAAGTATTTATTATAGAGCTGCAACAAGTGTTTATTAGAGTTATGGGCACTACGTCCACAGACAAATGAGGCCACTGTGAGAAGCCAGAGGCCCTGCAGGGCTGGGCTTTAATCTGGAACTGGCCTGGTATGTCCTAACCAGACGGGACATGCTGAGTCTCTGGGGTCAGGTCCAAGGAGGAACCCATGCCCTGGAAAAATCTGTCTCATGCAGCATTATCCTCCTTCCCAGGGCAAAGGTAATTATAAAATCACAAAATACAATTTCACAGTAAGAGCTTCCATTTCTCCAAAGCCTGGGAAAAATCCCCCAGCACAGCACACTACTTCACAGCCATTTCATCAGCAGCAAGACAGACCAGAGCAGGGATGGCCAGAACTCAGTCGGCCTGGTTGAGTAGACTGGGCCCTGGACTTCAAGTGCAATTGGAGGGTTCAAGCACTAACCTCAATACTTCCTGGTTTTGCAGATGTCGTGTCAGAGGCTCTGCTTCCCATAAAGTTAAGTAGTAATTCCTTCCTTGCAGATTTACAGTGGAAATCAAAGGAGATGACATATCTGGCACATAGGGGGCACATCAAACAAACATGAGAGAAAAGATCCACCAGGGCAAGCTGGGCATTTAGGATGGTTGCAGAGGGAGTTAAAACAAAGCAGGTGCTCAAGTGGAATAAAGTAAGCCCCATGAAGGCAGGTGCCACATCTGTGTCCCAGTACCTATGACAGTCTGGCACATAATAGGCATTTTAATAAACATCTGTGAATTTAGCATGAATGAAAATTGGTCACTGTCATGGTGCTATAAGAAGGGGCCAATGATGGACAGCATGGTGGGCAAAACCTGAATCCTGGGACCATAGATCTAGTGCCAACACATAGCAATAGAATGAGAGAAGGGCCATCATCATTTCAGACCCAAGTCCTGGAAGCAGACAGAGCCTTGATCTCAAACAAGAGGAAAGTGCCAGATTTCAAGTAATGGGGCACTTAATTTGGCAAGACTGGCTGCTGGGATGAGTAGACGGGGCTCCCTGGAGCGCCTACTACCTCAGTCAAGCCGATTAGAATAGGACCATTTCAGACATGCCCCATGTTTGGAACCATTTCTCTGGAACTTCTGGACCAATTGGGCAGAAAGATAATGACGCCAAAGTTTACCCTGTGTCCCAAAAATACAACCAAAAGCATCACACAGAGAAACATGGTGGATCTGGATTGTGGATGGCCAGAGCTGAGGCTGCTGGCCTGCTTTTTGCCTTGGCCAGGCTTGGTGGCCTCAGAACTTGGCAGGGCGGGGCTGGGGAAGTCCAGCCTTCTCCCACTCCTGCTTTGCACCACCCACCTCTGCCTGAGCTCCCATCAGGGTCTGAAATATTGTCATGATCCAGCATGAGCCGTGGCAGCCTACAATTAATTAATGAATCAGTTACTCGCTATCAGCAAGTGCAGACCAGGAATGTTAAATAAACAAATTAAAGGCTGTGTTTCACTAAAGCTCAGCCCAATGAAATAATAATGAGGAAAACTTAACTGCTCTGAACAGAAAAAGAAGGAAGAATATTATAATGGAACACACTAATATCCTAGAAAAATGCAGAGAGGACACTGCTGCAGGGACCCTCTCGCCCACACTCGACTCAGGGAAGGTGGTGGGAACCCACATTCTGCAGAGAAAACAGGGCTCTGCAGTCAGACAGAACTGGACTGGAATCCCAGCTCGGTCACTTATCAGCAAAAATCCATCCCAGCTTGGCTGCTTATCAGTAAGTCCCTTAACTGCTGTGAGCCTCGGTTTCCTAACTCACTAAAAAGAGAAGGAAGAGAATAGCAGTTGTCTCTGTCAGTGCCCATTTGTACCCCTCTTAGCACCCACCTCTTCAGACACACCAATGGGTTTTCTCATGTTGCAGGAGTGTGGCTCTACTCAGGGCACGCCAGTGTACCGAGGGGTTGACACCCCTGGGAGCAGCTCTCCACCCATGAAGAATGCAAGCTGGTGGGTCAACACCCAGCTCCTCACCCTCAGGTGGGACAAGTCTGACATCTCCCAGAGGCCCCATTGGGATTGAGCCCCAGATCTGCGGAGTCTTCTCATTCACACACACTGTGTTGTCTTCCTTCTCGCCCTTTCTCACCTCTCCACTCTCCTACGGGTACTTTCTTTGTGACCTCCTAAATCAAACACTTGCAATCAAAATCTGCTGCTGGGAGAATGCAGCCTGAGACATTTTCCTTAGACAGATTTTAGGCATAATATTTGAATGTTTTGTCCCTTCCTCTTTCAGCTACTATGTAGTCCCAATTCATAGTAGCCACAGGGGGGTTAAACTTCTCCAAGAATGGTGGGCCCCTTTATTCCACTGGTAGCATAGCTCAGGAGAACTTGCCTTTATGGCTGTCCATTCATTCAGCATATATTTACCAAGAGCCCCCATGCACCAAGGTCTGGTCTAAGGACTGGGGATCCAGCCTTGAGCAGCACAGACATCCCTTGGATTGGTGAAAGGCACAAACATACAACTAGGGCATGACTCAGAGGCAGGGAGACACCACCATCACAGCACAGAACTAGGTGGGGGGCTTCTGGTTCTAGACGCGATACAATTGTTCCCTGCCTATGGGACGGGAAGCCAGGCACCTCCCGGCACAACCCTCAGCCTCCTCAGCTGCAAAGTGAAGAGGTTGAGACCCTGGTTGAAAATAAGCCGAGACTCTGGAATCTTGAAGAAGTTGGCTCAATGGTTCTCTCAGAATCTGCGGTTACTCATCCAGGAATTGATATCTGGGCAACTTTCCAGCATGGCTCTTGGATGATAATGTTCTTTCCCAAGGCTTTATCTATAGATCAGCATCTGTGGCCAGCAGAAAAAGTCTCTATTTTTCCTCTTCTAGGGCCTCTGTTCAGAACGTGAGAGTGGCCACCAGGGAAGGCCCCTCACTTGTACCTGGGACAGCAGCATCTCAATTCTCCCCTAATGACACCGTCATGCAGGCATCTTGTGGGGATTTTCTGAACTCCTCTGCATGGAAGCCCCCAGCCCCAGGTTCTGGCACAAAAGGCACACAGTGCTTCAGAAAGCCAAGGAGAAAAGGCCCCAGAGAATGTTCTGGAACTTGGAGAAGAGGGATTCAGATGCGAGCGTTACTCCATGGGCCAGTCTCAGAGTTGTGACACACTCTCCCCACCCAGATGTGTTTGAGAGGTCCCAGGGAGCATCCATGCTCAAACCGAGGAAGAGACGGTCATTATCCCAGAGCAGTGCTTCCAATTAGGGCCCTTCTAATGGTGACGGGTCTCCCCTGCTGGTTACAGGTAAGGAATTCAGGTGACAGATGGTGATGGGGAGTTCCATCACACCTACACACAGATCCATCTGGCAAAGAATATGAACATGTTCCTCTCCTGCCCTCCCCACCACACACACACGTTACACACACACACATGCACACACACAGAAGTTTACCCTGCTTTCCACTGTGCCAACACCCCTTCCATCATCCCAGCAATTTTAGAACATTAGAGCTCTCTGTTACGTCACATGATGGTTGTGGGATGGTCTTTGTATCACCCACCAGGGTCTCCTGGATTCCTACTACCCTCGTGCACACCTTTCCAGCTGGGATGTGGAAACTGCTCAGCTCTGCCTGCATATGACTAGTAGTAAAAATAATAACAGTAATAGTAATAACCATCACTATTTCTTCAAGCCTTACCTTCTGCCAGGCCTGTGCTAAGTGCATTAATCCCAGAGTTAGCAAATGACAGCACAGGGCTGAATCCATACACCCCACCTATTTGTGTAAATAAAGTTTTTGGAACAGCCGCACCCATTCATTTCCATAATGTCTATGGCTGTGCTGACAATACAGTGGCAGAGGTAAGTAATTTAGACTGAAACTGTATGGCTGACAAAGCCTAAAATATGTCCTATCTAGTCTTTTATGGAAAAATTTTGCTGGCCCATGCATGAACTCATCTTATCCTTGCCAGAGCCCTGGGACCTGGGGGTCATTGTAACAGTATTTTATACAAAAAAATCCCCTGAGATTCAGAGAGGTTAAATACTTGGTCCGAGGACACACAGCTTATAAGTGATAGAACTGGGATTGAAACCCAGGACTCCAAATTGCAAGTCCTAGCCTCCAATGATCTATCCACAACTTCTTTTGAAAGTGAATCAGAGATGACTAACATGTTGGAGCCCTGGCCAACAGGAGGACTAAGAAGGAGGGAACAGGATTAGAGGGCCATTGATGAATAAGATAATTTAACCAAAAGCCCCAGGGCAGTAGGAGGGACAAGGGTCTCACGGGTGCTCTGAATCTGGAAGAGATTTTTGTCCCTTCCTTTCCCCACTTCTGTGAATGCTCAGTGGTTTGTGACTGCCAGACATATAAGATTTAGCGTCATTTGTTACCTGACATCATAGACGTCACACACTTTGTAGCAGGGACTGGTGAATAGCAGAGGCTTAAATTTATTTGCAAAGGTTGCCTTATTCTTTTTAAGTCTCTTTCTACATTGGATAGAGATTGGGGCAATGCCATCATAGTCCTAGGATTTCAGAATTTCAAAAGTGCCTTAGGAGCTAGGAAGTCGCCCTCCCTCTAGGAGCCCCATCCTCCTCGGAGCATCCTGTAACTTAGTTTGCGCTGGCTCTCCTGGGCCCCTCCCAGGACCCCAGGCTGAGCCTCCCCATGTGCTTCCACTGCACACAGACAAGGTGGCCACAGCTGGGTCCTCCCCACCAGGGTCCAGTGATGCCCAACTTTAGCTGCCTTCAAAATCTGCAGAGCCTTGTGCAAACAGATGCCCCAGCCCTCCGTAGAGAGTTTGCTTCTCCAGGTCTGACGTGGAACTCGGAGTTTGTCCAAGTCCCACCAGGACCACTGTGGCCTGGGGACTACTGCTCTGGTCTGTTATGCCTCAGCACATCCCCCTGTGATGAGAGTGGCTTTGCAAACCCTGTTTTACCTGGAGGGTCCCCTTAGAGTTGTTAGTATTCTCCTTCCAATAGGCAAAGTCGTGTCACATCTACGGGTTCACAAAGGCTCCCGATTGGAAATTTCCTCCAGTCAGAGAAATTACAGCCCAGCAGGTTGGTTGCACAGGTATTAATTAGCATAACAAAAAACCAACATTAAAAGGATAACCTTACAGTCTAGGAAGTTTGCCAAAATATCTCTCAGTCCACTCAGATTGTCATTATTAAATCCTGCATCTACGATAATTTCAGTGAAACTGATGATGATATATAAGTGGGAGATGAAGTTGAATTTTCCTTACTGGAAAGGAATAGAATTTGGAAATCTGGTGATGGAATTTTTGTCAAACTTCTATATAAGAAAAGAAAAACTGATGATACCAAGTTCGTAGTTAGATCAAGGTTCAAACTCAGGCCACGACATCTCTGAAATATCACTCTCTTGAGCAAGTCCCTCAGTGTCCCCAAGCCCAGTGTCTTCATTAATAAAATGAGGATAACGATACTTAGCCCCAGAGTGGTTAGAGGACAGAATACTTATGTAAAGCGCCTGAGACACGGCTGGTCCTCAATAAACACTTACTTAGAAGAAGCTTGCAGCCTGGGAAGATGGAAAAATCACGCACAGAGATGATGAAGGAGGGGAGTAAACCACGAGGACAGTTGGGAAGGTCAGCAGAAGAAAATAGAGGAGAGAAGACTCCAGGAAGAGAGGAGTCTGATCTTGGTCTGGGAGGGTGATATGGTGCAATTGCAATGTTTAAGATTGGGGAAAAGAGGCAAGCCCGGTAGAGGAATGGCAAAGGGGCACAGTACTGCCCTCAGCCTGATGTTTCTGCAGTAAATGGGGAGGTTCTACCCATGGAGCAAGCAACCCAGTGTGCATTCATTTCCCCACAGAATAAACAGCAGCATCCTGGGGGAGGGGGAGGGGACTGAAGGGGATTTTATCTCCAAAGTCAGCTTGGACTGAGGAGCTCTGACATTTGTGCCCTCTCTGCAACCCACCCCAAAACCTCGAGGCAGAGAGGGCCAGGACAAGGTGGCTCAGGGTGCCAGGGAGCTGCCCGAGGAAATGAGCACAACCCAGACAAATGGGAGCTTTACCAACACCTGGCCGGAAAACACCCAGCAAGGAGAGAGCCAGCCAATTCGTCTGACGCATCAGGCATTCTATTTTCATGCAACATATGCTATTTTCCTCTACTTATGGAGAGGGAAACTCTAGGGGTATGGAGAATGGTTTTTACATAGTTTGAGATTGTTCAGCATTTTCTAAGATGAGTTGCCTCAGCCTGTACATGAAAAGGCTGTCCTTCCCTTTGCATGAAAAGGCACCTGTTGCCCAGGGAGGATGCTGTGACTGTGGCCACACTTGCCACACTTGGCGGCACACTTCTCCCCAAACTGTGCCAGGAGATCCTCAGAACACCAGCCTCCTGCCAGATGGTCCAATAAAAAGTCTCTGAGGTCAAAAGTCTTTGACAAAGGCTCAGCCACACTTTGTGGCGGTGTGGCTTCAGAGAGGTCGAGATGCTGACACGCATTAAGAATCTGCAGAGAAGAAGAGTGTGCAGTGTTAACCAGTTCATGCCACCATAGTGTCACCACCATAGTGTCACCACGCTGATTTTTTCTCTAAGAGACCCTCTGAAGACCTTTGCTGCCCTGGGGATCCACAGAGCATTTTAGGATGGAGATTGCAATATAAAGGAACGTAGCCTCCTTGTGCACAGGGGCCATCCCGGGCAGGTGTGCACACCTGTGCTCAGGTGACAGCATGAGCCTGGGCTTCCTCCAGTCTGTCTCCTCACCAGTCTATTCCAAGCTGCCTGGATGCTCCTGGAGAACAGATATTCATGACAGCCTCTCCTGTGCCTAGCCCTGTGCTCCCTTATTTCATTTTATTCTCTTGGTCCCACATTAACCATATGAGGTAGTTACTGTCAGTGCCATTTTATAAAAGAGGAAACCAAGACAGCTCAGGGAGGGTAGGTATCCTTCCCATGGTCCCACAGTTGTTAAAGGAAGATATGGGATTTGAACCACATCTGCCACAATCAGGTGGGCATCTCAACCTAGTGCCAGGGAGAACCCAGAGATAAATGCTCACAGTTTCTCTGCAGCTGCAGAGAAGAGAAAATGCAGATGCATAGGATGAGGCTCTGTAGCAGAAAAGCCAGAACTCAAACCACAGCAGCCACTGTCTGCCTGCCCACCAGCTGACTACATATGGTTAGATCAGGTGGGCTTGGGGATAGGCAGAGCCTGCAAAGCCAATGAGTTCAACATACCATGGTTGTATCGCTGGGGTGTCTAAACTTCCCCACCAGCTCTGAGGCCTGTAGGCCCAGCAGGTTCCTGGGGCTCAGTTTGAGTCATCAGATAACTGATTATGTCCACAAAAGTAAAGCCAAGGAAACCAAGCTTCCACCCATCAACAGAACAGCTGGAAGTTAATGGGTTTATTTTCCCTTGACTTCATCATTTTGTCTGCACATCGTACTCCCTCCTTTGTCTCTGACTTATGAAACAAACTCTGGAAGCTTCTCTTCTGGAATTGAGTGAGGCAGAGGCAAGGGAAAAGTATGCTGGATTGTCCAACATTGTCTTCATTTCTGATTCCTTCCTCCCTGCCTCCACCACCTCACACCCCAGATCTGAGCCAAGCATCAAGTCCCCACACCTCCATCAGCTGCTGTGTGGTCTTGATCAAATCCTTGCTCTCTTTAAGCCTATGTCCTCACTTCTTGTAGGCAGAATGAGGGTCTCCCAAAGATGTCCACATCCTAATACTTGAAACCTATGAATACGTCACCTCACAGGTCAAAAGAGACTTTACAGTTGTGATTAAGTGAGATCGGGAGATTATCCTGGATTATTGGTGTTGGAAGGGGGTTCCATGTAGTCACAGGGGAGCAGAAAAGAGAACTAGATAGACAGTAGCAGCATGAGGACTTAGCCCAAAGTTGCTGGCTTTTAAGATAGAGGAAGGGGCCATGAAGAAAGGAATATGGGCAGCTTCCAGAAGCTGGAAAAGGCAGGGAAACAGATTCTCCCCTAGTACATCCAGAAGGAACTGGCCCTGATTTTAGCCCAGTGAGTTCTATGTCAGACTTCTAACCTACAGAATTGTAAGATAATAAACTTGTGTTGTTTTAAGCCACTAAGTTTCTGGTA
This sequence comes from Tapirus indicus, assembly GCA_031878705.1. Taxonomy (NCBI): domain Eukaryota; kingdom Metazoa; phylum Chordata; class Mammalia; order Perissodactyla; family Tapiridae; genus Tapirus; species Tapirus indicus. The sequence goes on along the minus strand of CM062927.1, from coordinate 20,019,518 downwards.
AGTTGTTACAGCAGCAACAGGAAACTAATACACATGGATAAGGAGGAGATTGGCGTTGATCACTTCCAACGTTCTCTCTAGTTAGAAAAAGTCAAGTGATTCTGTCCCAATTGGTGGAATGACACTTATACAACAAGAGCTACCAATAATAGCTGTGCTTCCAGGACTCTCTGCCAGTGGTGACACCGTCCATGTAGCTCTGTGACCCTCCAGGATCTCAATGGTCCCTCAGGAGCCACAGCACCTGGATATTGGCTCATGAGTTGCCCTGGGTCTGGGGTCACAGAAAACTGGATGAGCATTGACTGAAAACAATGTTTTTAAGCAAACATTTACTGAGTACCTACCTGGTGTCCAGTATTTTGTTAGGCAATTTCACAAGCATTAGTTCACTCAAATCCTAGGGGACACCTAATTATTACTATTCTCATGTTACATCTGAAGAATAAAATAAAGACAGTTTAAGCATCTTGCCCAAAGTCACACAGGCAGCCAATGGCACAACTAGAGCTTGAGCCAAGTTTTTCCAGCTGCAAATCCCATGGTCTGACCTGTGGAAAGGGGGGATGATATCTGAGTACATTTGGAGTTGACATAGACAGATAGAATAATCAGGTGAGCAGACTAGCGTAAACTGCTTCCGATTCCTTTAAAAGCCACCAGTGAAATAGGAAAGTGCCTAGTGAATAGTAGGTGTTCAATAAAAATAAATTGACTTTTTTAATAAAAGAGTAAATGTGTTTGGATCAAATGGAAGTGTTTGGATCACTTGTTCCTGTTATTCATTTCAAAGATGAGGAGACTGTTGCAGAAAAGAGGCAAGGAGTTCAAAAATGCATAACAGCGATCTAGCTTATAAGAACTTGACCGAGGAAGAGTGAGTGGAGGTAGACATCATCACAAGTCGGAATTTAAGGGAGAGGAGGAGTGGAGATGCTGCTAGACTCGAGCAAGAAAGAGAAAATGTTGGGAAAAGGCAGAAGAGGTTTCAAAAAGTTAATTACAAAGAGATTGACAAGGCCCCTCTCCAACGGTCACCTGAAGAGAAGGCTGTCATGGCAGTTGGCTTTGAGATGTCAGTCACCAGAGCTCCTGGCTGTTCCCAGGGAACCAGCAAGCAGGGAGAGCTGGGCAGCATGCTATCCCCACGCCCTTCTTCCAGGCTTGGCTTGGAGGCTGTTATGGGTTGAATTGCATCCTCCCCAAATTCATATGGTGAAGTCCTAGAACCTCAGAATGTGACCTTACCTGGAGATAGGGTTTTTACAGAGGTGACCAAGTTAAAGTGAGCTCTTTAGTGGGACCTAATCCAGTATGACTGGTGTCCTTATAAGAAGGGGAAATTTTGGACACAAATATAGAGGGAAGGTGATGTGAAGAGACGCAGAGAGAAGACAGACATCTACAAACCAAGGAGAGAGGCCTGGAACAGATCCTTCCCTCCCAGCTTTCAGAAGGAACCAACCCTGCTGACACTTTGATTTGGACTTCCAGCCTCCAGAATTGTGAGACAATGAATTTCTGTTGTTTAATTCACCCAGTCTGTGGCAGCTCTAGTAAGTTACTACAAGGGACAAAGTGGAAAGGGACAATATGGAGAGATTTGGCAGAAGGACAGCAGCTTCAGAAGGAGGGAGCACATATGGACAGATCATCCACCTTCTGAAGATGTGGAAATGGATGGAGTTTGTTTCCACTCAGGAAGAGGCAGAGGATGAACAGATAGAGTGGGGCCTTGGAGGTTACTCTTTGCCAGATGAAGGTGTCCCTAACTAGTGAGTGGTGGTTCATGGAAGGCCTGGCATGAGCTCAGCCTCCAGGGAGCACACAGGCTGCTTGGAGCCACAAGGTCACTTCACTTATTCATGCATGTGGTCATTCTCAAATTCACCCTGTGCCTCTGTCACTCCCTGCCTGTGTCCCCTCAACCACTCACCATTTACATGTGACCAGGAGAGCTGTAGGCTTGCACCACTTCAGACTGACTGAAGCCCTCTTGCCTTCTCACTTACCATAATGTTTTATGGCAAAACTGCTTTGGGCATTGTCACAGTTGAGTAGCTGGGAAGCAGAATCTGAGACAGAGATGAATAAGCAGAAGGCTTATTGAGAAGTTCTCTTGGGATCAACACCCAGAGAAGGGAGGGGAAGGAAGCAGGATTGAGTAGAGGGAGAAGATGAGGTGCAGGGGGCCTCAGTGGAAGACTCAGCCAACTCCGTAGAGAATTCTGAAACTAGGAGGACCCTTCAGAGCTGTTCTGGGTTGGGGGGAGAGGGCCAGGTCTTTAGACCCCTACAGCAATCAGCCAGAGGGGGTGGGCCACCCTGGAAAGACGGTGAGACTTTGGGAGAGAGATCTCTCCAGCTGAGGAAGTTCCAGCAGTGGGGGCTCTGTGTGGTACATCCCAGACTGCCATGGATGTACAAAGTTTAGGTTGCACAGGATTTTTCAAGAACCCATTCCTGGATTATGTCAAGGAGTGCCTGGGCTCACCAAGAGGCTGCAAAGCCCAATCTGCTGCTTACACCTGCCCCCTGGTGCCCTCAGATGGATGGCATCCCCAGCCACCCATTTTCTGTTGACCCTGTGCCCAGAGCAGATGCCTGATTAGTTTAACTAAAGAAGCTTAATTTCAATTCTACCATCAGATGTGTGCGTGCTCTCACAGGCTCTACTCTGCTGTTTAATTTTTTTAAATATTAGGGTCCCAGGAGTTGGAGGTGGGGAAAAACATGGAAGCAGTAATCTGGATCTGGTCTGGGCTTTCTTTCCCCAGAGTCAGACGGCCGAGGTGAGAGCATCTTTAATCACATCTCCCTGCTGAATCTGTTTCACAGTGTGAGGCTGCTGAGCAGAGCAGGGCTAGGAGTCAAGGTGGAGCTGCAGGCACCTCCATGGCCCCATCACATGGCTCTCAGTAATACGGCACACCTGAGCACATAGCTCCTCAGCTTGGCGTCTACAGGATGAGCCTCTAACCCAGCCGGGATGGGAGCCCCACGCTTGTGGCCTCTCAAGAGCAGTAGGAAACCTAAGCCAGTCCTGCTGGAGGAGACACAACTGAACACGGAACATGACTCTCTGAGTCAGTAGTTATTGGCATAGAAATCCACCCTGTGTTCAATGCAGCTTTGATCTAAGGCTCAGGGGTCCTGAGTTCCGGCAAACAATGCCATTCACTCGTGTGGGAACGTTGCTGTACGTCTCTGGCCATGGATTCTCATTGTAAAATGTGTTTTCCTTGCCTCCATACTTTTGCACATGCTGTTCGTCTGCCTGAATGCCTGCTCCCCTTTTCTTCTCATTTATCGTTCCTCACTCTTCAAGATCCAGCTTCAGTATCTCCTCCCTGAGTGATCCCCCTAGCACTCAGCACAATCAGATGGTTCCTCTTCTGTGCCCCTTGGAACCACATACATCTTTCTCACAGAACTTATTCTCTCTGCCTGTTTTCCCCATCATCCTAAGGATAGGCACCACATCTTCCCCATCTCAACGTCCCCAGCACTCTACTCAGGATCCACAGCTGAGCAGACACTCAAGAAGAAATTGCTTAATACATCAATGGACAAATGCCATGCGGGGACAGGGAAGCACTAATATCTAGCAGTCTGTGTGCCGTGGGGAGTATACCTATTCTCCTTTGTGAAACTGAGTGAGGTGATTTGAATAGACATTTCTCCAAAAAATGATATACAAATGATCAACAAGCACATGAAAAGATGCTCAATGACACTAATCATTAGGGAAATGCAAATTAAAACCACAATGAAATGCCATTTCACACCCAATAGGATGGCTACTATAAAAAAAAAACAGAAAAGAACAAATGTTGGTGAAGTTGTGGAGAAATTGGAACACTTCTGCACTTCTGGTGGAAATATAAAATGATGCAGCCACTGTGGAAAACAATATGGCAGTTCCTCAAAAAATTAAACAGCATTACCATATGACCCAGCAATTCCACTTCTGGGTATACACCCAAAAGAATTGAAATCAGGGCCTTGAATAGATATTTGTACACCCATGTTCACAGCAGTATTATTCACAATAGCCAAAAGGTGGAAAAAACTCAAACATCCACCAATGGAGGAACGGATGAACAAAATGTGGTATACACATACAATGGAGTATTATTCAACCTTAAAAAAGGGAAGGAAATTCTGACACATGCTACAACATGGATGAACCTTGAAAATATCAACCTAAGTGAAATAATCCAGACACAAAAGGACAAATATTGTATGATTCCACATATATTAGGTACCTAAAAGAGTCAAATTCATAGAGACACAAAGTAGAACAGTGGTCACCAGGGGCTGGGAGGGGAGTTAATGTTTAATGGGACAAAGTTTCAGTTTGGGAAGATGAAAAAGTTCTGGAGATGGATAGCCATGGTGGTTGCACAACAATGTGAATGTACTTAATGCCAGTGAACTTAAAAATGGTTAAAATTGTAAATTTTATGGTATGTTTATTTTATCACAATAAAAAAAACAAGTAAGTGAGGCGTTTTCTGGACAACGATCATAGTCCAGCCACCATTGAGTCAGTGCTTAAGCTTGAGTGAATGCACTCATGTGATGGAAGTGTCACTGTCCCCATTTACAGATGAGGAAACTAAGACATATAAGTATGTAGCAATTTGCCAAAGCCACACATCAGTTAAGACAATTAAGTCAGAAAGAATCCTGCTCTTTCCAACTCCAAACCTACAAAGGCCCATGTGGTTGACATCTGCGTGGATCAGGTCACCTCTTCCTGGGGAGGCCTCTGGGGCAGTGTCAAGTTACCTGCCTCAAAGAAAAGAGGTCCAGTGAGAAAACTTGTCCATCCGCACTGCACCAGACACTCAGCGGGATCCTGTCTTTCTGATTAAACCCAGTATGAGTTTTCCCAGCTCACAGTTAGCAAAAGAAAGAAGATATTCATTTTCTAAGTATTAAATGTTGATGAAGCGGAACAATTTGTGTACACAGACATTAGCTATTGGAGACAAAGAAAGCCCAGAGACATACATTACAGGCTGCGTTCCAACTGATGGTGGAAACTTTCCTCCAACTCAATGGCCAATGGGAAGTTAGGAAGAGGTCCCTGCCAACCTCTCCGGGCTATAGGGCTTTCGGGAAGGACAAGCCCAGGAGACTCCACAGATCCTGCCTCTGTGGTTGCCAGCCTGCCCTAAGCCAACTGGGAGGCCTGGGAGTCGCCAGCTGCTGGCTAGGCAGCAGTGCATGGTGGGTAACAAGGTGACATTCTTGCTGGCATCCACGCTCATGAGAAATCAAGAAAAATCACTATCACAGGTATCTTCTTAGACCAAAGAGAGAAAATATTCCTGCTCCTCCTATACCCAAGAATCTGAGCAAGACCCAGGGGAGGGCTTGAGCAGTCTTATTAAAATGAAAACAGTAATAATGGTAGGTGAGCTTCCCTGAGGTCCTACTGTGTGCTGTGTACCAGGCTGAGCATTAGTCCCTGTCAAACTCCCCCCAACCCTGTGAGCAGTGCTCTGGGATCCTTCTCCCTTTGGAATTTGAGGACTAAGGCTGAGAGAGGTTAAGAAGCTCATCCAAGTTCACATAATTCATAAGGAAGGAAACTCAGGTCTCCCAGCCTCCAAAGAACCCCTCTTATCATGGTGGCTGCACTTGAATTCTAACCAGGCAGATCAGGGGTTGAATGCCAGCTCTGGCATTTACTAACCATGGGATTTGGGGCAAGTTACTGTAACTTTCCGTTCCTCTTACTCTGTAAATGGGCATAGTGGCATCACCCTTTCAGAGTGGTTTCGAGGATGTGAAGTGGTGGGGGAGGGTTGAAGTAGAAGGAGGTTTCATATGTAAAGGATCCAGACCAGGGTCTGGTCTAGCCATAGTAAGGATCTTACAGGAAGAGCTCAATCTTTATATGCATAGTGGGGCATTTGTCTCTTAATTCTTGCCTGTCTGCTATCACCACTCAATGGACACATTCCTTTTCTCTGTGGGGTAGAGATGAAGTCAGATTTCAAGTCCTCAGGCAGGACCTTGTGTCCACGGTAGATTCAGGACTCAATGGTGTGTTGTGTGGATACAGGGCAGTAACAAAATTACAGCCCCTATGGAATGTCCGACACAGAGCAGGTGTGTGATACAAATGGTGTGAAAATGAAAATAGACCAAGGATTGGCCTGAGGCTGTGTGTCTGAGGAGACAGTTTGCTGGATTCTTCTGTCTCCATTTACTAAGTCTTTTTAGTGAAGGATCTGGAACCAAGGTTGGAGCCTGATTAGTATTTCATTGGATACACTCACCTCCCTTGGCTGGCTTCCTCTATCTGCAGTCACATGAGCCAAGTCCTCAGATTCGTTAGGCTTATGAAACCTTTCCCTGGAAGATCTGGCAAAGAGAGGCCAACAGTCACCTTCTCAATGAGAATTGGCCAAGTATTGTCTGTTGTCTCAATCCTTCAAAGTGAATTTCCTTAGACTCCCAGTTCCTAGAGCCTCAACTGAAAAAACTTAGTGTCCATCCTTAGCCCCTGCTCTGTTGAATGGGGATCGTGAGAGAAACCAGACGTCTGAGATACTCTTTCGATGGCCTGGGGAAGGTGTGACTCCTATGTGAACACCTGTGGGGAAGCCCACACTTCCAGGACTGGAGGTGGGAATTTCATTTCATCTGCTCACGTGGTCATTGTGTTCATCCCCGGCAGTTCAAAGACGAGAGACAAGCTTCCTGATTCAAGTTGCTGTGAAGACATCTGAGCAAATGCAATACAAGGCCAGTCACACAAAAGGATGAGAGAGCTCCAAGTTGGATGTGCAGAGAATTGGAAGCAAAAAGCCTCTGGTAGAGTAAGTAGAGATGGGAGTGGAGGGGATGTAAGCTGTTGTGGGACCCCAGGAGGTTTGGTGGGAGCCCTGAGTTCGGGGAGGTGAGGCCAGATTGGTAAGGACCTGAAATTCCACATGAAAGCTTGGAATTTGTTTTAAAGACAAGGAAGAGCCATTGAAGGATATTAGACCCAAGGATGATATGACTGGATTCTTTTGAAAATATGACAAGTTATTTGGTTTGGAGGCAGAAAAGAATTCCAGAGAAAGTATTGGAGGGACCAAAATTTTTAACACTAATTTCAAATCCCTGAGGTTTTTACATTTATATTCATCTGTGTGCTTATCATACCTTTTAAATTTTATGTAGACAAATGTCCCCTGGGCTGGATGGTGGCCTAAAATGCGCCACCCTGCCCTGCAGTCCATGTCACACACAGCTGTTATATTACACTCCCTGAAGGGCAGCTCTGACCACACCCTTTCTCTCTCTGCTCAGTGAACCTCTATAGTTCTCCACTGCCTAAAGAATGAATTCCAGCCTCCATCACCACCAAACATTCACAGTCCTCTTGACGTTTTTCCTTACTTCCTCTTCAGTCTTGGTCATCATGAACCCTGTCCATGATCTTCTGTCCTGTGTGGTCAAAGTGTGTTCCTCACTTTCCCCGTGACCTGGCCCTGGGTTTCTCATCTTTTCTTTTGCTGTTTCCTCTGCCTGTGAGGCTTTCTTTCCATACCCAAATTCTAGCATCCTAGGCCCAGCTCAAATGACTCCCCTCCCAGGAAGTCTGTCCCAATTCTACCAGTCAGTGGTGGGATCGTCCATCTCCAGCCCCCATGTCACTCTGCCCCTAAAATTACTACATTGTATTAAAATTGCTGGTGAACAGGTTATCAGTCCACTATTAGTCTGTGAATAGCTAGAGGACAATAACCCAAACTTATCATTCCTGCTTCATTAACAGAGCCTTTTGCATAAGATTTTTAGTAATAAGTCTTCTTTGAGTGCTGTATGCTCATGCTTTGGCTTCATTTTGACTCCTAATTCTATTAACCTACAATGTCTCACAGTTGGACATCCTGCCTCTCTCCTAAGAGTAAGTCTTGTGACTGTCATGAGCCACAACATACACCCACGGTAACCAGAAACCACAGATGTGACCCAAATCCACATTATTGCCAGACAGTAGCAGGCTCATGTAGTTGATTTCCTTAAAGGTGGTTTATTTAATGTCTTGCCTGCCCTGATGGTCTAGCGGGTAAGATTCAGTGCTCTCACAACCGTGGCCCTGGGTTCATTCCTCCATCAAGGAGCCACACCACCCATCTCTCCACTGTCATACGTGGCAGCTACATGTTGCTGTGATGCTGAAAGCCATGCCACCAGTATTTCAAATACTCACAGGCCGCCCATGGTGGACAGGTGTCAGTGGGGCTTCCAGACTAAGGCAGACTAGGAAGAAAGACCTGGCCACCCACTTTCAAAAAAAGACTGGGCAGGGTTCCGCTCTCCTGTACGCAGGGTCGCTAGGAGTCAGAATTGACTCACTGGTGCTAACAACAAATTTAATGCCTAGCCACAGGTGATTTAATGTAGCCCTCTTTGACTTGTTGTGTAATTAAAACCACAACCCAAAGTTAGGTTCTTGGACAGATCGTGCATCTTGATCTTGGTTTTAGGAAATAATGCATACACTCCTGTTTCTCTCTACCAGGCTGGACACAGTTTTTACAAATTTCATACATCTTGAACAAATGTCTTATGAATTGAGCTGGTTTGGACAGAAGTCAAAGGAAAGGAGATTAAACAGCATTCTGAAAACTAAATTTCAGAGTCCCATTCTGTAGACAGAAGAGTGAGAACATCTGTGGGAATCCTGAGAAGAATCAGAGAGCTCCAGGTGATGCAGTGCGATGGCGATTCTTAGGAAAATTCTGATTTAAGGCAGGGAAAGGAAACCTTCTTTCGTGGTGGAGTTCCTACTGCAAATCTTCTAGTGCATCTAAGTTGGGACAAAATGAGGCATAGAAGTGTGCATGTTGCTTTGATGAATTTAGCCTCTTACTCAATTATAAGATCATAGTTATTTCCCAACCTAAAGGCCCCAGCATGGGTGACCAAATTTGAATGTCACCCCCGACCCCTGCCCCAGGCTCAGCAGTGGGGTATAAGGGACAGAGCTTTGCAGTCAGGAGAGGGGGCACATAATCTTGGCTCAGCCTCTTGTCACCTAGCTGATACTGAGTGAGTTACTCAAGTATACTCATTCCAAGGCTAGCCCAAACATTCATTGCTCTTTCTTTCTGAGCTGTTCCACCTTTAAACTCATCAACTCTGTAACTGTCATTCCACTTGGCCTTCAAATAGGCCTCTCAAATTAAATGATTCCTAAACCAACCCTTTATCTTCACCCCACAATAAACCCCTCTGTTCCCCAGGCTTCCCAGCTCTAAAGGGCAAAGCCATCCACCTCATGCTCAGGCCAAATTCCAAGTTTTAATGCTTCTCCTTCTCTTTCTCTCACCCTTCCATCCAGTCCATCATCTTCTTTAGGGCCCTGTTTCATAGCTGGTTAAATGGGGGTAATATCTCCCTTCCTCAGATGGTGTAAGGATTACATATAATATACATACAGCACCAGGCACATTATAAGTGCTCATATGATATCTGTTTTCATTATTGTGGCCCCACTCACTGAACAAAAGCCCCCATTCTCCTGAATAGACACACAGGCTCTGAATCTGTGCATTAAAAAATGGATTGGAAGAAGATATGCCCTGGAGTCTGGGTGTGGGGGAGACAAATGCTAATGGCTCCAGGTGAGTGTGGCAGAGCCTGAGGGTGAGGGCGGTGATGCATTGAATGAGGGTTCTCTCATTTTCGTGTGCTCCACAGAGGCCCTCTCATAAGCTCTGATCATCACAGATAAACGGAGATTTAACAAAAAGAACAAGGAGGAAAAAAAGAAAAGGAAAACAAATGTGCAATTCGATCGAAAGGCGTTTTGCTGTAGTTATGCAATTTCAAGTTCGGGATCAGGCATTATGCTTATTTTCATCTCTGATAACTAATACATTAGTTTGCTGCTAGATGCAACTATTACGGGAAAAACAAATTTCAATTCACCTGCATTTGTCACCAGAGTATTGTGTCTGCTACACAAAGGGAGGAGATTGAAAGAAAGATGCCTCTTATTGAATTTTAATTTTGAGAAAATGTGACCCATTTCTGGGCCTTGCACCCTCAGCCAGCCAGATGTTTTGAAGAAGGCTCAGGGCTCAGCACACAAGCCATGTCTGTGGCATTCAAACACGCTCTGTTTGGGCACCTTGGCACCCCGGGCTGGCCTTTTTTCATGTCTGTACTCAAGAACTTTAGTCTCCATTTGTGGACTATTGAGGCAGATGTTTACCCAGAATGACTTGAAAAGCCCCCAAAGTCTCAAATAAGATATTCCCCTCACTGCCACAGCTCCAGAAAACTCCCCATGAAAGCTGTCTTTGGGAAATGCCTACTCCTACATAGGTCTCTACTCGATGCAATATCTGGGGTTGTCTGTTATCCTGTTGGCTTTATTAAAACCAAATACTCTATCAGATCATTTTGCTGTAGAACAACAAAGAAAAAGATCATCTTTTCTTTGACCTTTGCCTCATGGCAAGGATGAAGCGTGCCCCAGAAGAAGACGTATCTGTTGATAATGGTGAACAGTAGGGAGGCAGAGGAAGCTTATAGGGAAAGTGTCTGTCTTTAATTTTGTCTGAAAAATATCAGAAACAAGAACTTGGAGTTAAGCAGATCTGAATTTCAATCTTTGTCTTGCCTCTAGCTTACCTTGTGACGTGGAGCAAGTCCAATTCTTTGTCATTCATAAAGTTGGGGTGAGGACACTGACCCCTCTGGGAGCAAGGGGGTGGAAGTGGGGCCCAGATGGACAGAAGTATGGTAGGTACAGGACCCAGCCCAGGATCTTTCAGAGAGAGCTCAGTCTTCCCAGGCACAGGCAGCATTGTGGGCTTTTAATTTGAGGCTGTCTATTATTTGAACCTCCACCCCCTTCCTGTGCTTGAGAAACTCGCCACTTGATGAGTCAGGGACAGCATCTCAACAAAGAAGGTGAAAATGCAGGAAACCTCTTTCTCATGCCCTCTTGCATCTAGAGTGAGATGCGTATATATAACCTGGGCTGTGCCTGAATGGAATTGGGAGGTGGTATCACAAAGATTTGGGAACTGTAGAGACTCTCTTCTGGCAATAGTATTGGAGTCAACATTGAGCTTCTGCGAGCAGTGGTGGCAGAGATTGAATCCAGAGTCCAGTGTCTGGTGGTGGCAGGCGGTCCTCCCAACTGGTTCTGTGGCCTGATTCTGGCCATCACTCTGGGTGTTGCCTGGCCTCCTCTGTTCTTGTCCTTTTCTTGGTTCCTTCCGTCCTTCCTTCCTTATTTCCTTCCTTTTTCCACTTACAAAATAGTTTCAACATACCATAAAGTATTGAGATAATATGATAGACACCTGGTTCACAATCACCGAACTTAATCAAATCTTAGCATTTTTCTGTGTTTGCTTAAGATTTTTAGTAAGAAATAAAATCTTACAGATAAATTTGAAGCCTCCATGTATCCCTCTCTAATCCCATTTCCTTTCCTGCCTTCCAGAGGTAACCTCTATCCTGAATATGATAATTATCATGCAAAGACATGTTTTTAGCATATAAAATTTAATAAATTGTGTATATGTATGTGTGCACACACATGTACACACACAAATAATACATGGGTGACTTCTGCTCCAGACAATTTGGCCAATAAGTGTTCTGAGAAACCCTCTCATTACCAAATACCTAGAACAGAGAAGCTTTTCAATAAATAGATGACCTGATAAAAAAGTAAGGGAAATCCACAGGGGTTAAAAGCAACATCAAAGCAGACAAAGTAAAAGTGGTAAGGGAGAACTGAATATGGGCTGCTCTGAGGGCATTTGCCACAAAGGAGGAGGAAGGGGAGGAGAGGAAGGAGGGAGAAAATAGAGAAAGGAGAAGGACAAGAGAAGGAAGGAAAGAGGAGGAGGAGGAGGAGAAGATGAAGACAGGGAGACGGGGCCTTGGGCACATTGAAAACTGAGACCCACACATAAAGCCAGGAAACTTGAAGACCCACATGTGAAAGAAAGATTGGTCTAGGAAAAAACATTGCCCCTCTGGCAAAGGAAACTGATAAACTTGTCTTGCTTTAGGCTTCAGGGAAAAGCAAACAAATGAAAAACCCTACCTCCCTTCCCCAAATATGTCTCCCCCAAGAAGTCGTTAACTACGACCCTGTCCTAATGCAAACGTGGGGTTTGAATGTGCACTGCTTCTGTGGTACAAAATAATGTTGAAAGGTGAGAAATTAAAGTGTTCCTTGTTTGGCAGTACCCAGCAGAAGGAATAGAAAACCTTTTTGAGGAAATGTATTTCTAATGAGGTCCCTTAATCCTAAAGTTAAGATCAATCAAACAAGAGAAAGCAATAAAAGCTAGAAGAAACGTGAAAAAATAAGACACCATGAGAGAGAGTCAGCAGAAATCCTGAAAAGGGCAGAAATAGGTACCCCTCCCCCACTCCAAGGTCCTTAGATATTAGGATTACCATATACAGAATATATTATTTATAGATATGTTCATATACATCTATCTATATAATACTGAAAGGAAAAGAAAATAGGAATTTGAAAATGTCTTGGAAAATAACAAAAGACCATAAAAAATGACCAGCCAGATGTTAAATCTAACTAAACAGATATTCTAGGAATAAAAAATATAATCACTGATATTTAGAACTCAAAGAATGAGGGTAGATAGCAGGATTTATACACCTAAAGGCAATAAGAAGACTAGGACACAAACATAAAAATAATTTATAGTACTATTTTCTGCATTTTAATTATCTTTTAAATTGTATCATACTCTGCAGCTTGCTTTTTTGTTATTGTTCAACGGTATTTTTTTAAGATTCACCCATGATGATGTATACTAGTGTTCTACAATGTATGTAGACCGCAATTTACTTACTTATCTTCGTTTTGATGAATATTTAGGTATTTACCAATTTTTGCTACTATAAACAATGCCGTGATGTTCACTCCTGTGTATATCTCCTTGTTCAAATGATACCTATGCCTAGAAGTGGAATCACAAGATCAAAGTATAGGCTCCTCTAGATTATGCCCAATTGCTCTCAAATGTGATACCAACATACACTTGCACTAACAGTGCAAAAGAATTCCCATCGCAAGTACTCATCCTTGCCAATGTTTGCTATCAATGCCAATAATTGTTTTTATTTTGGCAATTTGTTGGGTGTGAAATGGTATCTGTTGAGCATCTTTTCATCTGTGCACAGTCATGCATCATTTAACAACAGGGATACGTTCTAAGAAACTCATTATGAGGTGATTTTGTTGGTTGTTGTTCGAACACCATAGAGTGTACTTACACAAACCTAGATGGTATAGCCTACTATATACCTAGGCGACATGGTGCTAATCTTATGGGACCACCGTTGTATATGTGATCAAAATGTTGTTATGAGGCACATGACTGTACTGACCATTCCAGAATCCTCCTTCATGAACCTCCTGTGCATGTCCTTGGCCCACTGTGTAGAGATTTCTCATGTTCATGCATACTCAGTTCTCCTTTCCTAGATATGGATGAGGTTTACTCTGCTCCTACCCTCTTGCCCAGTTAGGCAGAGGTTCTGGGACCAGTTTCTGCCAATGGGTTGTAGGTAGGATTGAAGCACTTGATTGCCTGTGTGAAACCCTCCAGCTCATTCTTCCCTTGCTGCCACACACACGGAAGCAACTTCTATCACTAAATTGTTGAGAAGGATTCTGTTCTCTGAAAAGCAGAGTTCGCAATGGACTTCACATGATGAGAAGTAAGCATGTATCATGTTAACCCACCTCAATTTGGGGAGCTCTGTGTGCGGCATAAGCAAGCCTAATTCAGACCGTTGCACTGTTTACCTTCTTCTTACCGATTTGTCGGAATTTTAAATATATACTGGATACCAGTCTTTCATCAGTTATGTGCATTGCAATATATATTATCATATGTAAGTTTTACTTTTAATTTCTAAGCCTGTGACCTGCCCAAATTTTTTCAAAAAACATCTCCTATTTAAATAAGCAGGGTCTAGTCTCTATTGCTTACAGTTAAGAACCCTGGAGATTGGGCACCCTTCCCTGATATGTAAGATATGTGTGATGGTTAATTTTATATCACCTTGGCTGGGCCACGGGGTGCCCAGACATTCAGCCACACATTATTCTGGATGTGTCTCTGAGGGTGTTTCTGGATGAGATTAACATTTGAATCGGTAGACTGAGTAAACAGATTATTCTCTCTACAACCCTGAGGGTGGGTCTCATCCCATCAACTGAAGACCTGAAGAGAACAAAAAGGCTGAGTAAAAGGGAAGTTCACCTGTCTGACTAGTTGAGCTGGGACATTAATCTTCTCCTGATCTTGGACTGGAAGGTACGCCATTGGCTCTCTTGGTTCTCAGGCCTTTGGACTCGACTGGAACTAAGCATCAGTTCTCCTGGGTCTCCAGCTTGCCAGCTGAGACCTTGGGATTTCTCAGCCTCCATAATCATGGGAGCCAATTCTTTATAATAAATCTCTTGATAGGTAGATAGACAGACAGAAAGACAGACAGATAGATCCTATTGGTTCTGTTTCTCTGGAGAACCCTGACTAATACAGACTTTGGTACCCAGAGTCGTTCTAGAGTAACATAATTTTAAGGATGAGTTTTCTGAATTGGTTCTGGAGTTTTTGGAATTGGTTCTCTAATCTGATTAGGTGTAAAGGCACTAATGACTCTGTTTCCAATAGTAAAGAGAGCACCGACAGTCCATGGCATGGTGTGGTAGTAGCAATACATAAAATATCAGCATTGCATGCTCTTAATAAACCACTTATAAGAAGCATGGGACTGGGTGATTGTGTGTATGACACTTTGGAATGTTTCTGGCAATTAACAAATATAATGAGATTGGCTGGTTGCTCCCAATGTCACTGGACAAAATAGAGGAAGAAAAAGATGAGCTCAGGGATTCAAATTCCCGGCTCAAGAGCTGCATAAATGAGAACCCTAACTAATACAATACGTAAGAAGGAAGGACAGACAACAATTGTGGAAACATCCACTGGAAGCGCTGAGGTCATGATGGGATGGAGGGGTGGTAGAGCACATGGTGGGGATGAGTGACGTGGCTGTGGAATACAAGTTGGACAGGAATCTGTGAACTGCTTGTAGGAACCAACCCCAGATCCAAGAGTTCTCCTTCCCCCTTTTATTGCCTTCTTATTTCTTGCTTTATTTTTGATGATTAAATGAAATACATTATGTAAAGCCCCCAGCTTCAAGAGAACAGCATTTTTTTCTCCTGGGGACGAATAAATAGGGATAGAGCAAAAGGAAAATGAAGCACTTGGGGATGTGGGTGGGTCTGGGGCAGATTCAGAAACAGTCATCTGAGCTCCAAAAGTCAGTCTGCTCCCTGGAAGTCACATCTTGCCTTCCGGGCAGAAAAAAAAAAAACTTTGTTCAAATATCATTGTTATAAAGTAATATAGGCTCAGTGAAGAAAATGTTCAGAGTAAAGAAAATGAAGTTAGAGATAGAAAAATCATCCATGGACTTAGTACCCAAAGACATTTACTGTTGCTGACATTTCAGGGTGTTTCTTTTCAGATAAAGAATGTAATTTTTAGGGATGTGAAGTACTGTCAATCAGGAGAGAGCTGTGACCACAGGGAACACTGGCGAGAGCAGGAGCAGTCCATCCTGCTCCCTAACCACTGTCACACTGAAGAACTTCCCATCTTCTGGGCTGGGGATGCAGAGCTGGGATGCCCAGCACCTCCCCTCAATTCCTGGGGTACAGCCTCCAATAACCCCCCAGGACTAGGCTCCTAGACGTCTGTGCAGGTGGAGGAGCCTGGGCCTGGGCCTCCCTGAAGCTCTCTGCTTTCTTAGGCCCTGCAACAGGGCTGAGCTTTTGCTCCATCTCACATTTCTGCCTAAACACCCTGGCCTGGAATGCTTCAAAGTGAAGAGCATGTGACATGGCTCAGCTTCCCAGGATGGAGGCCAGGCCTGGGGACAGGGCCCAGATGGAAGGGAGATGTGCTTATAAACAGCGTGTGGGAGGTCCTGTCACCAGAGTGAGCCTTATCTCCTCCTGCGTGCTCCCAGCCCTGAATCCTGGGAGAGATCAGCAGCAGTGGTGCCTCTGTGTGTCACCCAGAGCCAGCGCTGTCCCCATTCAGCCTGCACTCACACCCAACAGCAGAAATCTGCAGCTGCCAGTCTCCCTGGCGGGAGAAAAGGCAGATGTGCAGCTCCAGCCTCCAGGAAGTCTCTGTTGATCAGGAGAGAGAGGGGAGGGGGTGAGTGATGGATCTAGTAATGAGAGACTCACTCCCAGCCAGACCACTGTCACCTCCATAGCACTTTTCCGGGTTCAGGTCAGTGCTCAGTAATTTTGGTTGTATTGTTCCACACTAATGGGTCAGGAAAAGAGTGGCCCATTTTCCTCTGGCCCCGGAGGATGCAGACTCTCTTTCTCTCCATGGAATTCCATTTAGAAAGGAACTGCTGATGCTAAGACAGTTGCCAGCAGGACCCTGGACAAGTCTGTCTCTCTCTGGGTCTCAGTTTCCCATCTGGGAAACAGGGAGGGGGCTGCCCTAGTGAGCGAGGGCCCTGTCAGCACTGTTATCAAGGGTGCAAGGACCGCAGAAGGAGTGAGGATTTGCCAGTGGTCTAGGTTTGAATCCTGGCTACCCGGTGTGACTTGAGGCCAGAGATGTCACTTCCCCAACATGTGATTTACAAAATTAGGACAAGAGTTTCTACTTCACCAGGGTGACATGTGACACTGAATAAGGGCTCTCGGTGGAAAGAAATATGGGCACATCTGACCAAAGAATCACTTTCTCTCTTCCAAGGAGAGGGCTTGAGCTGCTTTTTCACACTCTGGGGCTGTGACTCCAATGTCTTATGTCCACTCGTAGTGAGCTACAGGGGTTTCTGGAAGCCTTGACCTTCAGGGTCATCTGAAGACCTTCACAGAGAGGAGAGCTGGGCTGGGCTGAGGCCAGGCTGCCCCGCTGGTGTCCTGCCCACAGCCAGGCCATCAGCAGTGCTTGCCAAAAGAAGTATAATGGGTCACATTGATAATCTTAAATTTTCTAGTAGTTACATTTTTTAAAAAGTAAAAAAGAAACAGGTAAAATTACTGTTAATATAACCTATTCAACTAATAAATCCAAAATATTATTTCAACATATAATAAATATTAAAAAATATAATTGAGTTTGTTTTTTCCTTATTTTCACCCTAAATTTTCAAAATCTGGAATGCTTTTACAATTACTGAGTATCTCAATTCAGATGACAAATTTTTATTAGTAATACTTGATCTATATTTAGATCTCATTTCTCTCTGAGGCCACTGATTTAGTGACTTCTCAGAATTCAGAAGGCAGACCCACTGTTTTGGTTGCAAAGGATGGAGTGGAATAGCGATTGTTCCCCTCCTTCCTGGGAGCATCCTTAGTCTTGGCCACCAAGTCCCACCTCTGAACTTCTGCTTGTCCCGCGCTTCCTGCCCTGAGCATCCTCCCTGCTCTTCTCCACCTACTCAAAGCTCCCACGTGCTTCAGATATATACACTACATCTTCCTCCTCTAAGGCATCTTCCCCAGTCACTCGGTCCTCACGTGTCTAGGATGCCTACTGCACTCCCGCACACATCATCCATTCAGCCCTGAGAACACCTTGTCTCCTATTTGCACTATTGCATTTTCCCTTCCAACTAAAGTCGATGAAAACTGGACTGTTTAGCACTTCACTCCGTCTATCTCCCAAGAGGCCTACAATGTCTCAAATCCCCGCCAACACCTGACACATGCCTGACACGGGGCAGACACCCCACGTGAAATGTTGTCTGAGACTCAGTCTCTATTCTCGGGGGGATCATATTCCAGCCATATACCTTGCCCTGAAGAACACAGATCTTCACAGTTATTCACTCTCATAGCTCTTGAGGGTTTAAAAAGCACTTCTCTGTGGCAGTTTAATAATAATCCTCCAGCAGCCATAATTCCTCATCCTTCCAAGAGACTCCGTCCACCACCGGCCTAACATCTCCTCCCCAATCTGCTCTTTCTCAGACTTCCATTCTCTACTCCCACAGCACTTACTGGGATTTTGCATTATTTTATGTTTTTCTGTCTCCCCGACTAGAGTAGACATCCCACGAAGGCAGGGAGTGCCCATATCTCCCTCTATGAGGACTGTGCTCCATCCCTAGAAAGCACCCAATATGTTGGGACAAATGAATGAATTAGTTCATTAATATGTGCCAAGCTTGGTGCAAGGCTTTTTCCGTATTGGCACCCTCCAACAGAAATAGTATGTAAGCCCTGTTTGTCATTTTAAATTTTCCAGTAGTTACATTTAAAAAAATGTAAAAAGAAGCAGGTAAAATTAATGTTACTATATTTTATTTAACCTGATATATTCAAAATATTATTCTTTCAACGTATAATAAATATAAAATATATTGAGTTTTTTCAACCTTAATTTTTTCATCTTATATTTTAGAAATCCAGAGTGTCTTTTACAATTACAGCACATCTCAATTCAGATGGTACGTTTTTATTGGAAACACCTGATCTATATTTAGATCTCATAAATGTACAGTTGAAAAAGTAGATTCCTGTACCCAGGTTGTTCCAAATATACTTAAAAGTTTTCCAATCACTGAATCAAGTAATGATTTTTTAATTTAAATTTAAATTAATTCAAATTAAATAGAAAGGAAAATTCAGTCTCTCAGTTTCATCAGCTGCATTTCCAGGGGTCCATAGCTCCTGGATGAGGCAGCATAGGTCTAGATAATACTGTTAAGCCTAAATCAGATTGTAGTGTTGCTGGGCTCATAACCCTCCCATGGTTTCCCATTACACTCAGGGTAAAAGTCAAAGACCATCTGATGGTCCACAAGGCCTTTCCCGTCTGCCCCTGCCTACCCTTCTAACCTCATCTCGGGCTTCTCTCCTCCTCACTGACTCCTCTCTGCCACCTCAGCCTCCTCATGGTTTCTCAGGCTCTCCAGACCCACCCCCACCTCAAGGTCTTTGTCCTGCTGGTCCCTCTGCCTGCACACTTCCACTCCTCATCCTAATGTGCCATGAGCTGCTCCCTCACCTCCTTCAGGTCTTTATTCAAATGCTACCTTCGTAAGTCCTTGCCTACCACTCTATTCTAAATCGATGGCCCCACCCTTATGGACACTTCAAATCCTTCTTCCCTGAATTATTTTGTCAGCTATCCTGACAACTTTGTCAACTTTGTCAGCTATCCTGACAACTTTATCCCTTTGTCAACTAGCTCCTAGTTTGTCAGCTATCACTATGTGACAAACTCTATATTTTCCTTTTTTGAGATGTTTACTATCTCACCTCCTCCCCCAATGGAATGCAAGCTCTATGACGGCAAAATTTTTGTCTGTTTTGTTCCCTTCTGGATCCCTAGCCACTAGCATTTCATTTGCTGAATGATTGAATGAATGAACTTACATCTATATCACATGGTGATATTATTATCTTCATCTTACACATAGAGAAATGGGTTCTAGGTGGCGAAATGATGAGCCCAAAGGAAAAGAAATAGAAAATAGTCAAAATAACCAGAATGCAGGTTTTACTCCAAATTCCGTATAATTCTTATCATGCATGCTGCCTTCAAAAAGTGATGCTCATCAGATACTTTCAGGAAGGGGATTAGAATCACATAGAACACTCAAAAAATACAAATGCTTCAAACACCAGGTTAACCAGCCAATTGATGTCTGTGAGGTACACATATGTGGGCCAAATCCATTCCCTGAGTTTTGCACATTCCAAACATGCATTTTGCTATCATGAAGTTGGAGTCTAGGACAGTTTTGCTTTGAATATAATTTAGATGCTCCCACTATTGTCCCTACTGGATGCCACCTGAAACAGGTGTGGCAGTGGGCAATCACTTTATCCACCCTTCCCCTCAACCATCTAGCCCAGAGCCCACATTTGCAGTCACACATTTAAATTTGTAAATATTTGTGCAAGTGGCAAATTTCCATTTTGCTCTAATAGGAACAATCAAAAGATAGCTTAAGGTGAAATAATAACTACCAATTATTGGATGCCAGATTTTTAATGAACATTATCAAATTTAATCCCCAAAGAACACTATAGGCTAAGTATTACCATCATGCCCATTTGACAGATGAGGGAACTGAGACTCAGAAGTAACTGGGCCATGGTCAGGATTTCAATCCAGGCCTATCTGTCTGCTCTCTTGTCAACAGTAAACCACGCCACTACCCTCCAAGCTCTTAGAAATCCATAATTGAAACATCTGCAAAACAAGAGAGAATTAGTCCAACAAGCCAAGTTAAAACCCATTCATTTCCCAAATAAATTCACAAATTCATTTGCAAATATGTAGAATCCTGTAGCAATTACGTTGCCTCAAATTTGCTTAACGGAATGACAACTCGGCAAAGCAGAAATGTAGCTCAAAGAACCTTTTATTAACATTTTTCTCTATATAAATCCACCAGTGCGTCAAGTTAATGATAATAAATCATTAGTAAGAAGCACCTTCCTGAATCTGCACATTTAGGTCCTGACCTTGGGATCCATCAAATCTGGCATAAATGCATTGCCATAGCTTCCCTTTGCATCAGCTAGGACAACCTGGGTGAGACTAATTCAGCCCAGATGCTCTGCTGACAATCATTTGTTTTTAAGTGATACACATATTTCATATTCTCAATGCACAATCGACCTGGGTAAGTATTGCCATTAATATTCACAACATGGCTGTGACAAAGAGAAGCATGTTGACAGGGCCATCCACATTTTGAGCTTTTCAAGGAAAAAGAACTGGATGTTGCTTAGTGAAGACCCTATTGGTAACATAACAAAACTCCCTTCCAAACAAGTGTGAATGGGAAAAAGGAAATTCATTAGAATGATACACTCAGAACTCAAAAACAGGCAACAGAGCCAGGCCTTGGCCAGTGCTGAAAGGACACATAAGACCAGTTGGGAACACGGTCACTACATCTCCCCATCTTTGCCTCTTTATAAATAATGTCCGAGCCTTCGCTTTTCCCTCTCTCTCTGCGGAACAGCTCTCATTGCTCCCATCTGTTCACACACAGAATGGCGGCCAGGGATCTGCAGTTGATGTGAATGCACTTTGAACCACATTCCAACTGCCAACTCCAAATTTTCACAGAATAAATCGAGTAGGGCTTGTTTTGTCCATGTGACCTTACATGGTCCCAGGAGATGGCATCCAGAGTATCTGTGGGTTAAGGTCAATATGGGGGTGGATCGACACCTGAAAAGATATCTACTACAAATGTGACTCCCTTCAGGAAGTTCTCAGTCAACAATAATTTCCTCAAAATTGATTCTGTTTCTCAGTACTCATTTATTCAATAAATACTTATCGAATGCCCACTAAGCACCAAGCAACCAACCCTACCCAAGGAACATGCAATCTAGAAGGAAACACTAGCAGGCAATTGTAAGGTGGTGCAGAAGCTAGTATAACAGGAAAAGTCATAGGATGCTATGGGGTGAACATATAACTCAGCCCAAGGTGGGGAGGGGAGGGTGAGTGGGGTGGGGTAGAAGGGAGATACGAGATTTCCCAAAGGAGGGAAGATTGACCTGAGATTTGAAGGATGAATAAAGTTAACTAGGCTATGAAAGAGCAGAATGGATAGTTTTGGATAAAAGGAATGCAGAGGCAAAGACACCAAGTTGTCAGGAAGCAAGAAGTTGGGAGAAGTACAGAGATTTCACCTGGAGAGATAAGCAGGGGTCAAGTCATGGAGAAGCTTGTGAGCCAAACTAAGGAACTCGGAAACACTTCAACATTCTAAACATTAACTCGATGAACCAGACAGCCTGCCAAGAAAGTAAGTTTAGTAAATGTTGCATTTTCTATCACCTTTCTAGAGATTCCCAATTCACATCAGCATATTAAAAGCTCTGAGAAGTCCTGTAACACACACACACACACACACAAATACCTGGCTCACTTTGTTTAATCCAGGGTTTCTCAAACGTGCTCAACTATAATTCTCATTCCTAGAACATGTCCTACGAAACACTCATTAATCCAGTTTTAGAGATGCTGCTTTGAGGCAATGGGGAGCCTATTGGAAGGTTTTTAAAAGCAGAGTGAAATGATTCAATTTGTGCTTTAGAAATGGCCTGCTGCCTGCCGCAGAGAACGGAATTGAGGAGAGTAAGCCAAGATGCTAGGAGACTTATTAGGACTGCTGTAATTCTCCAAGGGAGAGACGATGGGGACCTGAACTGAGGGAGTGACAGTGGGGATGCTGCGGCAGGGGACAGTCATGGTTGCCTAAGATCCTAATACAAATGGCTGTTCCATGGCAGGCTCCATTTAGGAAGATAAAATATGAGCATGAGATTGAACTTTATTATGGGAGCCAAGAATGGAAGCACTAGCAGGGGGCAGGACAATTACCAAGCAGTGACTGTAACTCTCCAGCTTATAAAGGATCTGGTATTTCAAAAAGGACAATGCCCCTTTGGTATGGAACTGTATGGTCTGCCCTCGAGGAAGGACTGCTCTGAGTCAGGATTGCTGGCCTGGGTTACAGATCAATCCAGTTCAACAGGCGAGGTAGTCTTGTTAAAGTGGAAGGCTGCAGTGGACAATCATAAGGGCATCTGAATGCCAAGCTACAGAATTTACCCCTTCTTCCTCATACACATTTTAATTAAGCACCTACTATGTGCTAAGTGTATCTTGGTACTTTAAAATTTTTATTTCCAGTATATCAGTCATCTATTGCCAGATAACAAATCATCCTAAAACTTAAATAACAAAGATTTATTATCTGTCATGATTCTATGGGTTGGCTGGGCTCCCTGGGTGGTTCTTCTCTCCATGTGGCGTCAAGAGGGTCATTGTCTTCTGGAGGTTTAATGAGGTGGATCATCCATAATTGTTGCTCCATGGAGCTGGCAGTTCGTGCTGGCTGTGAGCTAGGGGTTCATCTGGGGCTCTTTTCTGGGAATCTACAGTTCTCTTCTGTGTGGCCACTCCTGCGGCTAACTTGGGCTTCCTCATAATATGGAAGTTGGGTTTCAAGAGGACAATCTCCAACTCAAAGTGTTTATCAAGGCCTGCTTGTGTCATGGTTGCCAATGCCCATGGGCCAAGGCATGTCACATAGCTACATACAGTGTCTATGTGAGAGAAGACAACACAATGCCATGAATACTGAGAAATGGCTCACTGGGGCCAACAATGTAACAATATGCCACACTCTAATTATCAATTGTATATGGTATGTATAATAAATCCTATGATGTATTTATTATGATGATGATGTATAGTAAATCCTAGATGTATATCTATCTACATTGTTGTAATATGAAATAAGCTCTAATCAGAAATAATTTCTCAAAAGAAACCAACACCAAATGCACACACATATAATTTGTGAATAATTAATCCAAAAAAGCACAGATTTGGGGGTGAAATGGGCAAGGTTCATTCCAAGGTCTACTTTACCTTTTCTTAGATGTGTGATTTAGTAAAATATTTGTGTCTGTTTCCTCATGTGAGAAATAGAGGTAATAAAAGTTGCCTTGCAGAACTATTAGGAGAATTTAAAATATTGAGAGAGCTATGTGTGTATATAAAATAAATTTAGCATCACCAATATAACAAAGCAAACATATTCTTGCCTTTCTGTTCCTTTCTAATCTTTACGCCTATACATAAATATATAATCCTGCAACATTTTAATCGAAGTGTACATAAAATTGTATTTTAATATAATACTTATTTTAAATCAGTCCCTGTTTCTACATAGGTTTGCCTTTAGCCTTTTTTAATTACTGTGAAATATTCCATTTTGTTGATGCACCATAATTTATGTAACCTTTCCTCTATTTTTGTGCATTTGTTACTTCCTGTTTTCACTTTTGTAAATTACACTGATGCCTATATTCAAATTGTTCCTCATTAAAAATCATTCCCTGGTAGTAATTCTTAGAAGTAATATTCTAAGGTAAATGTATGTGAAACTATTTATGACTTGGTATGCACTACTAAATAATCCTCCAAAACATGTGTACCTGTTTCATCACAATGTCACCAACACTTGGTTTTTTAATAATTTCCTTTGTTTTGTTTTCTCTCTTTTTTTTTTTTTTTGTGAGGAAGACTAGCCCTGAGCTAACATCCGTTGCCAATCCTCCTCTTCTTGCTGAGGAAGATTGGACCTGGGTTAACATCTGTGCCCATCTTCCTCTACTTCATATGAGATGCCTGCACAGCATGGCTTGATAAGCCGTTAGTCCCGTGCCCGGGATCCAAACCTGCGAACCCCCGGGCCACCAAAGCGGAGCATGTGAACTTAACCACTATGCCACCAGGCCGGCCCCCTGATTTTTTTTTTTGATAGGGATAAGATACATGCTCGGCCTTCTGTTTAAGTCTCAAGCTGTCTGTATTATATCACGCAGCTACAATTTGAGAGCTCGTTATGTGTGTGTGCACTGTAAGAAATATTTTTTCAGAGACATTTCAAGATGTGTAAAGAAGCTATTATGAAACTACAATAAGATATCACCTCAGACCCATTAGTATGTCTATTATCAAAAAAAAAAAAAACAAGAAATAACAAGTGTTGGAGAGAATGTGGAGAAAAGGGAACTCTTGTGCACTGTTGGTGGGGCTGTAAATTGGTGCAACCACTATGGAAAACAGTATGGAGATTCCTCAAAAAATTAAGAATAGAAATACCATACGATCCAGTTATTCCACTGCTGGATATTTATGCAAAGAACATGAAAACACTAATTCGAAAAGGTATGTGCATCCCCATGTTCATTGCAGCATTTCTTACAATAGCCAAGATATGGAAACAACCTAAGTGCCCATCAATGGATGAATGGATAAAGAAGATATAATATTTATACACACACAGTGGAAGACTACTCAGCCATATCTCAGTCTTGCCATCTGCAACTAGATGGATGGACCTTAAGGATATTATTAAACGAAATAGTTTCCATTTTTAATGATAAAGAAACTGATGCCCAGAGACTTTGAGTACTGAAGAGTATTGAAGAATTCAGTACTGTAGAATTTTCGAGTACTGAAGAATTCTGGTCAAGTCTGGAATAGCTTTAAGATAAAGGCACTGTTTTGTTTTGTTTTTTTTAGCAGAGAAGCACACATTTTCCCCTTTACAAATTTTTACCCTGAGAAGTTAATAACTTTATTCATTCAGAAAAAGTCACTTATAGAAGGCAATCATGTGTAAGGTCTAGGGAGGGATCAGAATCCTAGAAGCCCCAGGTAACCCACATCTTCACTTACACCACCATGTCCATCTCTTAAGTCAGCAGTTCTCTGAGTATGACCAGACTAGCCAAAATCACCCAGGGCCCCTGGCAACTGTGCACAGATGCTGGGTCCCCACCCCAGAGTGTCTGCTTCTGCAGCTCTGCCATCACACTGTAAAACATTCCCCCTGGTAATGCCCACGCACCCTGAAGTTTGAGAATCATGGCTCTGAATGTCAAGCCATCTCCCCAAAAGTGAGGACATCGATGCAGAGTAGACACAGCTGCAGGGGCTCCAGCTCCGTCTCCCTGGGGCAATGAAAGGCCTCTCTGAGCCTCAGTTTCCCCATCTGTAAAATGGAGGAAATGACTCCAACCTCACAGAGTTGCTGGAGTGTAGGGATGGGGGTTGCAGGGAGCTGGAGTTGAAGCAAAGATCCGGGATTAGAAATGAGCATAGGACATTCCAGGCGCAGGAAAAGGAGGAAGAAAATAAAGATACTAGAAAACAATCATCATGCATTGGATCTTGCCAAGGCACGTGCTGTGCATGGAGATAGGCTGTGGATGCTGCAGGTGGAAGTTTTCCTTACATATGGGTAGTACCTCCAGGGACAAGCAGCCAAGATCAGAACAAGAAGGCCATTTGCCTGGTGGCACACGAGGAAATCTTCACCTCCCTGGTCTCAGTTCAGGTTGGTCACATTAGTTCACTCTTCTTGAGCTGTGCTTTGTTCTTCAGGCTCAAATGGCAACCCAAGGAAGCATCCCACGGTGCAGTCTACATGCCCATGTCCCTAAGAGCCAGTCACCTTTCAGCCTCTTTGGGACTCCATCCACCTGACCTGGAACTTTCTGGCCCAGCTGGTCTCATAGCTGTCACTTACATGGCACCTATATGCTGACCAACTAAAGTTTCCTCATTTGGCATCTTCTTCATCAGTCTGAGATCCTCAGATGGGAACATGAATATGGATGGTGGCTATCTTGTCCCTCTCTCAATGGAGGTAGAGACGGGAAGAAGTTGTGTGGAGAGGGTGACTGGGAGAGAAGCTGAATCACAGAAGTTTTGCTGAAATTCAAGCCTCTAGTTCTGAACGGCCCCAAAGCCAGCTTCAGCCTCTGCCCTTCCCAGGGTTTGGTCATTTAAGGTCCAAGAGACTTAAAGCTCCCTGACAACAGGGATTTCCACCAGTTTTGATAACTGCTGTGCCCCCAGCATGGAAAATGATTTCAGGCACATAGTAGATACTCAATGGATTTTATTTATTCTCTATGACTTTCAACTAAAGCGACCTAATTCTCAGTTCCCAACAGCAGTATTCCCAAATTTCTTGGCAGGAGCATTTTCTATCAGTTCTGAGGGCTAGAATCAATGTTTCTCTCCCAGCCCGACACCTGGTATAGCTTGGAGGCATTCTGCACATTGATATGGCCAGGAAGTCCCCACCTTCTTCTACCTCACCTCCATGCGAAGCCAGTCTACACTGCCAGAAATAAGATTTGGGTGCCTCAGGGATAGCATTCAACTGAGAGACCCTGAAAGGAGTGCATGCTGCCCTGCACATCACCCCTGCCATCCCTGGGCTTTGGGGAGCTCTATACAGAAGGGACAATGACAGCCCAGGAATGCTCTTTCATGTTATTAATATCTAAGCTACTGCTCAGTGACCCTGATTCTTGCTTCTGGATTTTGTTTGGTTTTGTTCTTATTGGGTTTTTTGCACATCTGGCTTTCAAAAAAATGGGTTTGGGTTTGACACCCAACCTAATCTCAGTGTAAGAACTTAGGAATGTCTTTAAGTTAGGAGAGAGAAAAAGACGTGGCTGTGTCTTTAGAGGAGCCCCACCTGCCCCTTGTTACTTCCCAGCATGGAAAGGAAGAGAATGACCTGGCAGATGCTCTGGGAAGCAGATCCTGCCCGTTCTAGCAGTTAGGATGGGATGGGGAGAAGTGGGCTTGGCATAGACAGAGGAGCGTGTGTGTCCCTTACCCAACACAGGAGCCCTAGTTGAACTGGAGATCTCAGGGCTCTCCCCCAACATGCCCCAGCTCCTATAGGTCCTGCCCCATCCCACACCGAGGTCAGTAGCATCTCCCCAGACCCAGCAGGATTGGCACTTAGCACTCACCAAAGGGTTTCTGGATAGAACTGAAAGCACTTATGGAACATCCTTTTACACGTGAACAACCTGGGGTAGGAAGGTAAAGGGATTTCTCCAAGGGCTCATGGACAGGCCCCCAACACCACAACCCAGAGCCGCCAGCGCAACACAGTGTCTCTTCGGTAGAACACTGTTATTAAAAGCCCCTATTAAGGTGTTATTAGGGGAAACGGGACACAGTGATATTGCAAATTAGGCATGTATTTCATATTTTGAAAAGGGCACATGAACTTTTCCAGCCAGCCGTGCCCGAGAACACTGCCTGGAACATGCACACATCCTACCAGCAAGGACAGGGGTTCCCAAGGACAGGGGCCTGGCCCTCCTTAAAGGGAAGGCCATTTCCTGGACCACATTTCCCATGAATACCAGACCCGACTTTTGATAAGGTGCTCTCCAGACCTGATAATTCTGCAGCATTGAATGACTGTCTTAAAGAAGGGGGCATTTAATTAAAAGAGACAATGTATGGATACAAGAGGCTGTGGACTGGGTTTGAAGGGTCTTTCTGTGTGTCTGCAGGAGAAGCAGGTTTCCTGGTGGTGGAAGCTGAGGCAAAGGGAGAGAGAGAAAGAAGAAGAGGAAAAGGAGGAGAAGGGGGAGGAAAGGGGAGACGAGGGGAGGGGAAGAAGGGGAGGGGACGGAGAAGCTTCCAGGCCACATATTTCTTTCTAAGCCCAAATCCCCTTTCAGAATCTACTTCCTGACAAACATGAAGAGCAACCAAAGGAAACAAAATTTCCTTTTCTAGAATCATCAATTCATTTAATATGCACCAACTGGACTCTCACTGCATCCTAGGCCTGTGCTGGGCTTCGGGGATACAGGAGGGCTATCGGGCAGCCGCTGTTCCCTGGCTGTAGAGGAAGATGATGTGGTGGAAGATGCCTGAAGAGCTCTCCCAGCATGCACTGTAACCCCTTTCTGTCATGCAGAAGCCAGAAATCTAAAATCTCTCTCAGACTCCCTTGCAGCTGGAGAACCAGATGTGGCTTTTTTCTCTGCTCATGACATGCCAGGCATCAGGATTAAGCCATGCCGGAGAGAGGCAGCCTGCAGGGCAGCAGGCATTTTGCTGGTGTGGATCAGAGGAAAGGTAGCTGTGGGGCCTCCACCAGCAGGGTGACTTCCTGATTCCACAGGCAGCTTCCCACGTCTACAGCTTCCTGACGGTGGCAGAGGCAGAGCAGCCTTAGGGCCTCAATTCTGTGGTGACACTTTGGAAATGGCCTCTGGAAGCCCAGCCTATCATCTCTTTCTTCAGACCGCTTAATGATTCTGCAGGTCATTTAATCCCCTGCCTGCTAAGGCATATGAACTGCATTGAGTATGTGACAGACAGTGTCAGTGTCCTGCCAGGAGCAGCCCAACCAGCGGTGTTGGTAAATGTTTAATCCCTGTTCTTTGAAGAAAAAAAACTGTAACAGCATTCACTGATTTCCATGGTGTAAATATTCCCTGAGTGGCTATGTACGTACTCACCACATTGCATTTTCACCTTATGCATGTGATAGATGTAAATAACCTCAAGGGCATACAGAGTAGCAGCAGAGTAAAATAATTAGATAAGATGTGTTTGTTACCTTTGTCTTTCATTTAATTTATGTAATTATATGTTTGTAAAATGTAATTTTTAATAATGGCTGTATTTCAGACCAGCTAGCAAAAATTCTTGAAAAGCTGACAATTGGCTCTTGAGAGCTGGTAGGAGCTGACTCCAGTAAATCACTGATTCCGACCCGCCCCAGAGGTCCCTGGCAGGTAGGTCCTGATATTCCAATGGCCTCTGTGTCTCTCTGCATAAAGGTGTCACCTGGCTAAGGCAGACTGATGGCCCACACCAGTGGTGTACTGGAGAGTTAACACCCAGGAGACACTCTCCACCAACCAGGGATGGAGGTGAGGAATAAATACCCAGTTTCCCCCCCACCGAAGGTACGACTTTGAGATGTGCTCCTCAATTTCTCAGAGAACCCCAGGGGGACTGTACCCCAGTTGCCCACAGCAGCAACCCACTCATTAGCGCACCCTCAATTGGTTTTCTCCTTCCTTGTCTCACTTCCCCACTCACATCATGCTTCCTGTGGTCACTCCCCAGATAAGCTCCTTGCACCCGAATTCTTGTCCCAGAGTCTGCTTGGGGAATATCCACGCTAATACAAGGTGGAATTCACACTACAGTATAAGCAAAGTGCCTAGCACAGGGTAGGCACAAAAAAAGAGTATACACAAATATGTTTTACATTTTCCTATGAGCAAATACTCACAGGGTGTGACAATTACTGAGCACCCTATTAGGTGTGTCAGCTGTGGTGTTCGGCCTTCTGTACACTGCGTCTGACCAGCATCATGACAAGGTTGGGCAGGGGAAAGGATGTACCTGGGCCACTCACTAACAAGAACCACACAGTGTAAGCATTTCAAGGGACTTTTAAGATCACTCTGTCCAGTGCTCGTATTTTTCAATTAAGGAAACCAAGGCATGAGGAGAGGAAGAGATTCTCCAAGGGTCACTTTGAAAATCAGCAGTGGAACGAGAAACTGGTCTCTTGATTGCCAGTGGAGGTCCTGTCCACTGCGGTCAGCATGGCCTCCTGGCCCAGAAGCATTCTCCTCCGAAGGATGTGAAGAAAGTGTTCACATGTTTCTGGAGACTCCCGATCGCCCTTCCCCAGGGCCGTGGAACCGTCTCAGCTCAGAGGTTTGCTAAGTGACAACACCCTGGGCAGTGCTGTTAGAGATTCTAAATCTGGAACCAGAACTCATAACAAGAGCGGAGGCAGCAAAAGTCCCAGGGCCACCAGAATTCGTCTCTGTATCTGCACCTCACACAGTGGCCCCTGTGTGTCCTCCAAAGGAGTGAGACTCGGTCAAGGAGCAGTTTCCACCCTCTGAGCCTTGGGCTCATTGACTCTCAGGGGGAATCACGCTTACACCTCAGTCAAGGCACCATAGGAAACTTTCCTGTCACCAAAGTCTGTGAGGGGGCAGAGAAGGAGCAGTCACAGCATCATACCACCAGGGGGAAACGTGTCAGCACTGAGTCACTCAGAATCTTCCTACAACCCCAGGAAGTGGTGGTGGTTATTCTCATTTTCAAATGGGTCCATTGAGGCTCAGGAGGGTTAAATGATGAGCCCAAGGCCACTTAGATGCTAGTAGAGCTGGGCTTTGAACTCAGTTCTGATGGAGGAATCTGAATTTGAAGGATTCTCACAGCCTCACGGAGGCCCCCACCTAAAAGCACTGGAATGCCACAGGAAGGCAAAGAGATGTCAAGTTCATGGTGAGCTCATGAACTGAAAGCAATACAGAAGGGCTGGAGCGTAAGGTACACTGCAGGGCACAGGGGCAAGGTGGCTTGGATTACTGGGAGGTCAGGGTGTGAAGAGCCTTGAGGTCAGAGTAGTGGGTTTTGTGTTGGTTCAGTGAGCAGTAGAGAGTCGAGTCATACACTGACATAGGATGAGTCCCCTCGCTGAGCTGAGGTGAATGCAGAGCCCATGCCTGTCACTGACAAGAGGCTAGTACCCAGGGCAGGCAGAGCAGAGAGAATTATTCTGGAGAATCCAGAGTCATGGAGGTCAAAGCCAAAAGCCAGAGGTTAGAATCAGAGACTCAAATCAAGATTTGGGGCTGAGGGATAGATGCCAGCCCATAGACAGGGGACAAGACTAGAGAGCAGATACTGGGTGGGCAGGGACATGGTGGAAATGGAGTGCAAGGGGAGCTGAGGTGACAGCTCAGGACATTGGCTGTCAATGAGGCAAGGGTGTCACTAGCCCCTTTTTGTTGGCTCTTAGCTAGAGGTTATGAAGCCAAGTTAACTGGTCAAGAGTCCCAGCATGGACTGGATGTGTGTAAGCCAAGAGTGACTTCTCTGCTGTTTATGGGCTTTTCTGGGGGATCCAAGTGGTCAAAGGGCTATGGTTGTGGGATGTGGGGGTGGAGACTCAGTACAGGCTGTCCAAGCAGGACTCAGAATGGGAATCCAGTGTGGACTGAGCTCCAAGAGGTCACAGCCCTGTGTGGTTATATATATGGGGTAGAGTTTCTTGGGATCTCTCTAGGGCATAATACTCCAGGCCACAAGACACAAGCTTGAGTGGACATTGGTGTCACCTAGACCCATGACCACATGTCCTTGGACAAGCACACCTCTCTCTGGGTGAAGCTTCTCTTTTTTCCCCTGGCAAATGTACCCCTTCCTGCTCTGGCACCTGCCCCAGTGAATCTCACCACCAGGCAATCTGGGGATGCTGCAGTCTCCCATGTTGCTTCCTAGGAATTGAGCTGCCCAGTCTCCCGACTTGGCTTTGAAGGACATTGAGAATTTGAACTGGAAGTGATGGTGGTGGGAATTGGGCCACTCAAGGCTGGGGAAAGAGCAGGAGTAAGGTGATGAGAGAGCACCTGATGGTTTCCGGGACAAGTAAACAGACAGGTGAGCCTGGAAAATAGAGTAGAGTGTGGCATGGCAATGTGGGAGGATGCCAGAGAAGAAAGGGAGCGAATTTAGTACGGTAGGCGTGTGTAGACAGATTGTCGAAGGCCTTGATGATCACGCCAAATAATTAAATTGTGTCCTTAATGAGGAATCAGTGGAGGGGTTTGGGGAAGGTCCACATCTGCACTGGAAGAACATTCCTGTGGGTGTTTGGTGAGAGGCCATGGGGGTTGGGCAGAGATGGACCAGAAATAGCCCCAAAACCTGTGTGGAGTCCAGTGAAGAGACTGTCACAATAAACTTCGTGAGAAATAAAGTGTCTGTGGCCACATGAATGCCCTGGAAAAAAATTCAGGAGATGCCCTATCTTGTTGTGGTCTGTATATTCTGGGCCCTCCTGTTACACCCTGGCAGTTAGTCCACAGAAACCAGAGTGACATCATACAACATCCTCTGCCAGATAAAGATTTCAGGTGAAAAAGGAATTTAAACCTCTTTTCTTTTACCCCTGTCGCCCATTGAAAAGTGCCTGTCCAGCCAAAACTCAATTTCTAGCTTTTTAATTCAAGTGCAAATGGATTGAAGGCTCAGATAACAACATAAAATTGGTTAATCAACTTTCATTCCATATTTATACTGCAACAGGGAGATTTTACAGTTTTCTGCAGCACAGTCCGGTATTCTGTGAAAGCCAGCCAGCGTTTTATGTCCTCTTAAAATTGCAAACCAGAGGCCCCTCTGCTGTCGGTGACCCGACGCCCCTCCCACTAACCAGCTCTCTGGTCTGTCTGGACTGGGCGGCTGGCTGTTCTCATTCTGAGCGCATAAGGCCCTGCAGGAATAGGTTTTATGTTTTACCCGAGAAATGAAAATCGCTTTTTGCTCCCATCATCACATCACCACGGAGGGATGCCAGTGAAGTCATGGTATGAGTAAAATTACTGAAAATATTTTAAACTTAATTTTCTGTGTCAGGCAGACCCACACCACGCTCACTGTAGGCCTGGTTAAATCTGGCTCTTGGCTTCCTGTTGTTTGCAGGATAAGGTCTACAGCTTATAGCCTGGAGCACACGCCCCTCTGGAATATGGCCCCTCCATCTCTTCTCTCAAGAAGTAATTTTTTGGAATCTAGGAGGCGCCTGGCCCAGTGCCAGGTCCCGGGTCTACAGCTGTGAGCAAGACACGCACCGGCCCTCGTCTCATGGAGTTTGCATTCTGATGAGGAGGCCAGACAAAAACTGCATGGATCCAAATGAAAGAAATGATTACAGACTATATGCAGGATACGGGGGAAAAAAGAAAGAAAAAAAAAAAAGACTCAGAGAATCCTGTGGGAGGAGGATGGGAGAGGGAATGGGGAGATGCTTATTTTAGAAGTGGTGAGTTTGCCAGGCAGTGGGAACAGCATGTGCAAAGGCTCAGGGGAGAGAGTGAGGCTGGCAGGTTTGAGAACAAAGAGGAGGAGAGTGTGGTGAAAGCTTAGAGAGAGAAGGCGATTGGTAGGAAGTGAGGTCTGAGAGGCTGGCAGAGACCCGCTCAGCCTGTGGATCATGCAAGTCTGGGCTTTATCCCGAGGGCAAAGGGGAGGGACATACTAGGATTCGGGTTTCAAAAAGATCCTCTGTCTGCTGTGGCTTTGGCTCTGGTTAGTAGCAGGAGTAGAGGAGGTAATGGAGATGAGTGAACAAGCTGACAAGAATTTTGCCTCTCCAGGCTTGGTCTCCCACTAACCTTGCTCTCCAGCCTCCTGAGTTTCACTCTGTCCTCTGAACGCCTCATGCCCTTTCCTGACTCAAGCCATTTCTCCCTTCTCCCTCTAGCGAACTCCTATTTATCCATCAAAACCCAACATAAACTTCCCCTTTCCATGCCCTCACCCCTGGGAGGGTTTACTCTCTCCCTTTTGTGTGTTCTTATCATCTTATATCATGATGACCTTAATATACATGATTGTAATATATCTCAAGACAGTTTAATTATTTAAAAAATAGTCTTCTTGGGGCCGACCCAGGGGCATAGCAGTTAAGTTGGCGTATTCCACTTCGGCAGCCCAAAGTTCACTGGTTCGGATCCTGGGGATGGACCTACTCACTGCTCATCAAGCCATGCTGAGGCAGCGTCTCCTATGGAGGAACGACAACTGTACAACTATGATACACAACTGTGTACTGGGGTTATGGGGAGAAAAAGGAAGAAGATTGGCAACAGATGTTAGCACAGGGCCAATCTTCCTCAAAAAATAAAAATAAAATACAAAGCAGTCTTCATGTATATTTTTCCTTACTAAATTTTAATGCAAGCACAAATACTTCTAAATTTCTGAGTTCCCACCACACTCACATTTAAGGAAGTGCCCCGAATTAATGGTGAATGAATAAGTGCAGTCAATGAAAGGAAGCAAATGACCTGGCTTCAGAAAGGATCTGGAATCATCCCATTGAGAAATGACCATCTTTGTGAGACTTTTTCTCCCTGCACAGACTGCCCTGACATTTGGGAAATAAATGCTCAAACATTGAAAAGGAATAAAAGAGTCTCCCAATTCTACTATCCATTCTTGTGGCTTAAGAGTCGTTTCTGGAAATTATGACCAATGCTAATGTGATAATTAAAACCAAATCGAATACTGTTCACTAGTGTTCAGGCTTGGTAGGAGCAAAGAGGAATCCGGTGCATATCCAGCTGCCCTAATTATGTGCTCTTTGTGATCAACATGACTTTTCCTGGTTACATTTCACAGTTAATTTGTTTTTCCCACACAAATCGAATTCTGAACCAGAGATGCAAGGTTAATTGTATTACTGTACTTTTAATTTAATACATTTAATAATAATAATACATTTAATAATAAATTTAATTAATTTAATTTAATACAATCCCAAAAGTAGTTAGTTTTAAAGAATAAAATTCTCCCCACGTGCATTTAAGATTAATGACATTTGTTTATTATTGGATGATCTGCCTTCAATAAGTGGCACAAATAAGAATTGGCTCCCAATGTTAATGTATTTATTTTCATAAGCCAAATAACTATAAACAACATCAAATGTAATTCTCCAGAATGGTAACAGGTTGTTAACTTCTTAAGGCATTCCCTAATGGGCTTTAAATCTCTAAAACACAGTGAGTTCTAAAGCAAAGGAGACATGGTAAAATTCCCGTCTGCCTTGGAAAACCAGCCGGCATTGGGATTCCCCACTACCTGGAGCAGGGCCTGGCATGGGGGTTTTTCTACAGCTCCTCCAGGATTTCAGCCTGAATTACTTCCTCCCCAAACCTCTGCCCATTTTCTGCCAACATTTCCCCACTCCTTTTCCATGGTGAAGACAGACTTGGGTTCCATTAAGTCTTGGGTCCTCATGCACGTGAACCAGAAGCATGGTGGGGCAGACAGTCAGGGGTCTGTGCCTCCAGCCCCAGTTCCCAGTGTCTAAGAGCAAGTCCTGTGTACAGCCTGAGTCTCAAGATCTTCCAGAGCAATCAAGATTGGATCTACAGTGACCCAATGCTCTCTGGGTGACATCATTCTGAACATGCAATGGGCCACCAGGCCATTGCCCAGGAAGGTGAGAAGGATAAATGAAGAGAGAGAGAACTAAAGGTGGAGAAAGTGGACAGGGTGGCTCTGGAAGCACCCTCTGGTTTTAGTCAGATGGGAGTGAACATCTGCTCTCTGCAGGCCCGTCTGTTTCTAGGTATTCTGTGCATTTTTCTTGCCCCCTCTCTCTCTTTCTTTCTCTCTAAAGCATTATGGGGAGAAAATTCTGTCTCTGTTCAATACAAGGGAAATGGGTTCAGCCTCTTGCTGGTCCAGGAGGAAGGGAAGGACAAAACTTTCCTGGGTTCATCTTACTGCACTTTGTGCAAATGCCCTCTTCTCCAGCCTCTTAGAATTAAGGACTCAGGGTCCAACCTCGCAGTGGCTGGTCTTCTTGCTCCCTCACTCCCTAGGTCTGAACACTCTTCTCTTCTCCTGGACCTGCTCATCCTTCAAGCCCAAGCTCAGTATCCTTCTCCAGGAAGGCTTTGGCATTGGGTAGGTGTGAGGTCCAGAGGCAGAACTGAAGCATGGAGATCCTGGGAGGACCAAGGCAGAGATGAAATCCTGAGATGGGGAGACCAGGGCAGAGAGAGTGGAATTAGTATGATCTTCAGGGATAACTATTTAGCTGGTTACTTCTATCTGGAGTGACCTTTGACTCTCTTGGCTCAGCCCTTCAGGAGGGGTTTTCAGGGTCTTTGTTTCCCATAGACCATTATTTCCACATCATCCGGGGAGCTTGATAAGCATGCATATTTCTGGCACCATGCTGGAACCACAGAATCCATGAATGGAGGATGGGGTCCAGGAAGATGCACTTTTACAAGCTCCCCAGGTGATTCTGAGATTCCCTAAAGGGTAAGACCGCTGCTCTATAGGAGAAATTGCACAGGACTGGGAACTGACCACTTGGGTTAAAAACATGCCAATGTCTTTCTAGTTCCTGGCGTTGGACCCCACTGGACTTCTGTCCTCTAATCTACAAAATGCAGACAATGTATTTACCTAAAGGGCTATGGCATGGGTGCACTTAGTGAATCAGCAGATGTAAAATCAATGAGCCTCATGCCTGGACAAAACAGACATCCAACTGACATGAGCCACTCTTAAAAAGAGAGGATCTCTAGGCAGGATCTGGCAGGGGTTCAAAAGTCAATTTAACACATATTCCTCAGTGACCAAAAAAGAAAAGTCCCACATTTGGTAGCAACAATCAATCGTTCCCAAACAGTAACACTGGTCTGAAGGTAAGGGTCAACATGACTCCCAGGTATAACTGTCATTAGTTTTTTCCCCATTTCGCATTTAAATAATTATTTTAAATGTTCCAGGTTTGAAGCCCCTACACAACAAGACCATGAACTGATGAGAGGATCAATGATCCCTTGGCATCATGCTGAATTCAGAGCAATGACAAGGGAGGCTAACCTCCTCTATCTTCCCAATGGATACTGCAAAGGACTTTGCACTTAGCTTAGGCTCGATATTTTCAGCCTGAGAAGCAGGCCGGGCAGACAAAAACCCAACTCTAACCCCACCCCCATCCCCATTCTTCAGAACTGGCAACTGAGACGCATTTCAAAGCTCAGACAGAACACTCAATCTCAGGGACTAAGATATTGCATCACAGGCATAATGTAATTTAAACCTTTTAAAGGGAAAACATTCTGAGATCCTTGTATTTTGGGGGGATGGGGAAGGAAAGAAATACAGTTTAGCCTTAGTCTTTGTTGATTAAGCACACGTGTTAAACATTTAAGGGCAATGTATCCACCAAAGGAATAAAATAGAATATATAACTTACAAACCCGAAGGGTAGAAATAAATAGAATTTGAGCAATTCAATATAAAGCAGGAAAAGAGAGAAAAGAAAACAAACCTAAAAAAGCAGGGCAGATATAAAATATAAAGTAAAATGGTGGAAATAAGTCAATATATATCAGTGTTCACGAATAGATTAACTCTCTTTTTAAACGGCATATATTCTCAGGTTGGATTGGAAAGAAATCCAGCTATATGCTATTTATAAGAGTCACACAGAAAGTTTGAAAGTAAAAGCATAGGAAAAGGCATACCAGTCAAATACAGCCAATTCTCATTATTCCCAGCAATTACATTTTATAAGTATGTTTATGTTCCATAAAGTTGCCATGAACACTGAATTAGTGAATACTGAACCATTGTTTCGAGGGGATATACCGGTTTGGGTTCCTGCAAGCTTCTGGTCACAATGTTTTCATTAAGTGATCAATACATAACCTTGTCTTATGTGTGTCTGTTTAAAGACACCTTATTGAATATATATATTGTCGACTCATTAACGTTGAAGACATGACCAACAGCACTATGATTTCATGCCTGAAGGAAGTTTATCCAACACACATCTTTTCTCCATAAGACACATCACAGCCTTCTTACACTTAGGAACACTAGACAGTACTTCAACGCTATGCTTGGGGGCCATTTTAAACAGCAAAATCACCAAAAAAAAAAAAAAGCACAAAAATGCAAAAAACATGGCACTAAAAAGACCCTGGAAAGGACACTTGTTTACAGTATGAGAGCTGCAAGAAGAAGGTGGGGTGTTACCCGTTTGACCTCCACTGGGATCACGCATGTCAGATGACTCGAACTTTTTGCTGCTCTACACATGTCCATGAATGACCATGAAAGTGCCGTGAGTATTAATTTGGAGGTCACAAACAAATTTTAGGGAGAAGGCATATTCCCAAATACAGAATCCATGAATAATGAGGATCAATTGTATTCGTAAAAAGAAAAGTGGTATAGCTATGTTCATATGCCAACAGGGAAAGGATGATAGCCAATAATGAAGCTGAGACAATTGGCCATCCCTACAGGAAGAAAATTAGAATAGAATAAAACTAGATGCCAGCTTCATGACACACACAAAATTAAATCCAAGTGGTTTCCAATCAAAAACCCAAAAGGTGTGTGTGTGTGTGTGCGTGTGTGTGTGTGTGTGTGTGTGTGTGTATCTTGCTAAGTTAATTATAAACTGGAAATGTGAAGATGCAAGAAGATGGAAGATACCTTTGAAAAAGAATAAAGGATAGAACTTGCTCTACTAGATCTCAAGACTGATTACAAGCTTAATTAAATGAGTGTGGTATTAATGCAGGAATAGGCAGACCAATGAAACAGAACAGAAACGAGAAAAGGGCCCATGTGTACAGACACTTGATTTAAGACAAAGATGCTACCACATAGTACCAGGGAAAGGACAGTCTATTAATGGGGGTGGGAAAACTGGAAATCTACAGGGAAAGAAATGAAACTGACCTCTATCTCACACCTTAACCCAAACTGGAAACAATCCAGATGTCCAACAACAGTAAAATGGAAAAATGCACAGTGGAGTGTTCAACCAATGACGTAACGCACCGTCATGAAAACGAACACACTTTAGCTAGACTTCACGTGGACTAAACTCACAGACTGAACACCGAGGAGAAGAAGCCAGGCATAGAAGATTACATGCTGTATCGTTCCATTTATATATAGTTTTTAAAATACAAGCAAAACTAAACAATAGAGTTC
The DNA here is from genome assembly GCA_031878705.1 of Tapirus indicus. Lineage (NCBI taxonomy): Eukaryota > Metazoa > Chordata > Mammalia > Perissodactyla > Tapiridae > Tapirus > Tapirus indicus. The sequence goes on along the minus strand of CM062927.1, from coordinate 19,980,519 downwards.
AAGGATGCACACTTAGTAAAACTATAATGAAAAGCAACAGTATGCTTGCCATCACAGAATAGTGATTAATTTGGGCAAGGTAAAGGGGTTATAATCGACAGGGGGCATAGGAAGGGTTTCTCTGATGTTTCATTTCTTGACTTAAGTCATGGTTACATTGTGTTTGCTTTATAATAATGAAGCTGTACAACTGAATTTCATAACTTTTCACAGTTAAAAAAAGTTTTGATTTTTAATCCACTTGAGTTGGGGATTTAACTGTAGAAATAAAACTTTAAATCTTTTGGAGGAAATTATTGGAGAATATATTGATGGATGGGGAAGATTCCTTAAACAAAGTATAAAATGCATAATTACACCAAAGGAAAAACTTACAAATATCTGTAAGAGAGAAGTTGCTGAAAACAGCATTAAAAGATAAACCAGAGATTGGGAGAAAATATTTTCAATACATATAAGAAACAAAGGGTTAGTATGCAGAAAATATAAAAAACTTACATATACTTACATATGAAAACATAATAATCTTGTCTATTAATCAGAGACAAAAATAAAAACGTTGATGAGATACTGTTTCATGCTCACAAATTGTCAAAAATTGCAATGTGTGATAATACCAGTGTGGAAAATGGGATCTGTTATATCACTGATAGGTGTGAAAATGTGTACAAACTCTTGGAAGAGCAATTTGGAAATATGTAATGAAACTGAAAATGCACATTTCCAAAGACCCAGGTTATCTGTCCCTGAAACATGACAGAGAGATATTCTTACATGTATGTGTAAGGAGATAGAGGGAAGGATGTCTTCTGTAGCAACTCAAGTGTCCATCCTAAGGAGAATGGATAAATAAATCACAGTATTTTCAAAAATGGAATATACTTTATAGCAGTTAAAATGAAAGAACCAGATTCTACATGATCTACGTGGATAAATCTCAAAAACTTAATAATGAGAGATGGAAAAAAGTAAGTTGCAAAAGAATAAACGTGGGGCCGGCCCCATGGTCTAGTGATTAAATTCAGCGTGCTCCACTTTGGTGGCCTGGGTTCAGTTCCCAAGCTGAGATCTACACCACTCATCAGTGGCTGTGCTGTGGCAGTGACCCACATACAAAACAGAGGAAGACTGGCACAGACGTTAGCTCAGGGCGAATCTTCCTCAAGCAAAAAACAGGAAGATTGGCAACAGGTGTTGGTTCAGGGAAAATCTTCCTCAGCAAAAAAAAACAAAAAACATATACAGAAAGAACACATATCAACTTCAAAACAGTGTCTACCTCTAGGTAAGGAGAGAGGGAGGGAAATGGAATCCAGAAGGATTACTAAGGTGACTTCAACGGTGTCATGTTTTATTTCCTTTCAAGAAAATATGAATCAAATGTGGCAAAATAATTTCTTTCTTTAAATCTGTCTGGTGTATATATGTGTATTTATTTCATCATTTTCTTTCAACGTCCGTATATTTTAAATATTTCAGAATTCCAATAAAAATAGAATAAAACAGAGAATATGCCGTTCCCCGCAGAGTGGTGACACGACCTAACACATCTTGCACACATCAGAGTTTTGATATTTTGTTTTGTTAAAGTCCCTGGGCTCCACTGGGAACAAGTCTGGGGTAAGAACAGAGGCTGCAAGGCCCCCAGAGGGGTCTGCATGTGCACCCAGATTGCACTTCCATTGGCTGTTCCTGAAATGCAGTGCGAGGCCAGGTGTGTGCACAAGTGCCCACCTCTGTGTAACTTCCCACCTCCGTCATCTTTCTCTGGCCTGGTCAGTCAGCAGCTGTGCTTCCTCCTCCAGTTTGCACCACCCTCCAGAGTGACATGCATTTCACTGTGTGGTAACTGCTATTTAGGTGTCTGTCTCTCCTTCCAGCCTGGGAGTCCCGGGGCAGTGGCAAAGTCCTGTCCATCTACTGGCACATAGGAAGCGACAACAAACACAGGTTGAATTGAAAAGCACACCGTGCATGCCAGTTCCTGGGATGCTGGCAACTTTGGTAAACTGGGAGTCTGGTCCTAAGGTTATTCTGTACCTCCTCCCCTGGGGGCCTCTGGGAGCCCTGGGATCAGTCTCTTGTAAGTGGGTCTCTCCATGAGTCCAGTGGGCTATGTCCTCCGAGGAGGGAGCCCAGAGCAGAGTCTGTGCTCCTAGCCTCTTCTCTCTGATTACACATCACACCAAATGGTGCGAACACTAATGCTGATACTGCTCACATTTATGAATCCCTCTCTACAGAGACCCAAGGGGACCATACCAATATAAAAATAGTCACTGCATCAAATTGGGGAAATTATGTTTTTCTCCCTATTTTCCAAGCTTTCTGCAATATGGTTTTATTGTCCTAATAAAAACTTATAAAAAACATAAAAACCCTATTTCATCTAAGGATGGCAAGTGTTTCAATGTTTCAAAAGATTTAATCCCTCACCCTTCAAATTTTCCCTTTGAACTGACCAATAAATATATAATCAGAATATATGTAAAATTAGAATGTATATATGTCATTAGAATAAATAATACAGGCAATAGGATGATGAACAAGCCAAAAATTGACTATTATTCTGCAAGAAATCCTGTAGACAGGATAAAAAAAATAGATTTCCAGTTTTCCTGCTCAAGGTGGAGGCCTGGAATTTGCATGGCTACCCCCGGTGATTCTGATTCAGACCACGGTTTTGGAAAACACTGAGATAGAAGAACAAATGAGTCTGGAGTTCAGTGCCTACTTAGGAAAAACAACTGTGATGTAAGTGTATGGAATCTGAAAATCAGAGGGGTGGGGGGTTACTTAGAGGGGGACAGAGGGAGTGGCCCACAGCATGGCTGGAAGGGGCTTGACCTCCCTGATGCAGAGAGAGGAAAACATTCGGGGGACAACGGGGAGGGGTCTCTCTATCTAGAGTGGGAGGGACAGAGGAGGAGAACAGTGCCACAGGCCACCTGCACAAACCTGGGAAAGCCACACTACCTCCATCCCAAGATGTTACTGATCCCACCACCTGTGCAGAAGGCAGGTCCTCAAGCAAGTCAAAATCCACCTCCAGAAATGCAGTTTCCCATTTTTCTTGGACCCGAGTATTTGAACAAAGACCCATTCAAACTCTACCAGAACTCATTCTCCTCCCAATAGTAGGCAAACAGACTTTCTCTCTAAGAATGAGAAACAAGAGGGAAATCACGGGACTTCGGAGAATATTCAGTGGTTCATAAGTCAAGGATCATTCCAAGATATGACCGCAATGATACAGAGAAAATAAAAAGAGAGAGAGTTCCAGAAATCCTTTTGATTTACAGCCTCAATAAGTTGTGTAGCAATTACATGGCTCATATGAAAAAAATTAAAAAGTATTGCTTTTAAGTGAAAACATGTTATTGAAATAAAATATAAAAGGCAGTGGGCAGCATATCATTTAATGCTGAAACGTCAGTTGGTCAGATTTACCCACCTGCAAATTCTCCTTGGAGTTCTCTGCCCCAAGGCTCACCTTCCCCCAATCCAGCCCCTACACTGAATTTAGTTAATTGGACTAAACTCAGATCCAGCCAAGCCACTCTCCTGTTTGAACAGACTAAATGGCTCCCACCTGCCATTGAGGGTCTAACCCACGAGGATGGTACTCAAGGCCCTCCTTGTACAGCTTACTGAAACTCAACGGAACTCTGCTACTCCCTATGACTAAGCTGTATTTCCCCACTTCTGTGAATTGGCTTATGATAGTCCCTCCCCATAAAGAGTCCTTCCCTCTAATCACCATTTAACAATTAGAACATTCATGGAACACTTCCATGTGCCAGGTGCTTACTAAGTAATGGAACTCAGTGTCACCAAATATAACACTTACATACACAAAACAAAAACAAAACCATGGCTCATACATAGAGTGCCTACATGTCAGGACATTTGTCTAAGTTCTGGCAAAACAGCAGGAAATGAAACAGATAAACTCTCTTCCAAGAGAGGATGGTGAACAGGCAATAGTTAATAAACAACAAATATATATATAATGCACTAATTTGTGTCCCCCAAAATTCGTATGCTGAAACCCTAACATCCAATGCGACTTGTATCCCAGTGTAGAGACAGGGTCTTCAGAAGGTAATTAAGGTTAAATGAGCTCATAAGGGTGGCTCCCTAGTCGGATGGATTGCTGGCCCTGTAAGAAGAGGGAGAGAGCGAGATCTCTCTCCACATGCACGCACAGAGTAAAGGCCATGTGAAGACACAGCAAGAAGGCACCACCTGCAAGCCAAGGAAGCAGAAACTGAACCCTGTCAGAACTAGGTCTTGGACTTCTAGCCTCCAGAACTATGAGAAACAAACTCACCCAGTCCACAGTATTCTGAAATGGCAGTCCCAGCAGACTATATATATGTGTGTATCTATTAGGAGATTATAAGTGCTGCAAAGACCCCAAAGGAGGGTAAGGGTGATAGACTGAGATTGGGTGGGGTGGTTAGGGAAGGTCAAACCTCAAATATTTCTGGGGAAAAACAGTTGCACTTATTGCAAACACAAAGATCTTGAAGTAGAACCATGCTAGGTGGCTTTGAGGAACTCCAAAGAAGCTACTATGGCCAGGACAGAGTGAGGTGGAGGAAGTTGATAAGGAATAAAGTCTGAATGAGAGAGGAAGGGAAGAGGTGGGGGCATATCATGGGGCCTGATAGGCCATGGTAAGACTTTGCCTTTTACTCCGAGAACATTGAGAAGCCATGGGAGGGCTTGGGACAGAAGAATGACAGAATGTGACATATTATGGAAGGATGGTTCTGGCTGTGAGTCAATGGTGGGAGCAGGGTGGCATTTAGAAAGCCATTTCACAGTCCAGGTAAGTGATGCTGGTGGCTTGGACCAGGGTGAGGGCAGTGGGGGTGGGGAGAATTAGTCACATTCTAGATGTATTTTGAATGTAGAGCCCATGAAATTGGCTATGGATTTCATACGGGGTATGAAAGAAAGAAGAGTCAAGGAGGACGGCATAGTTTTTATCCTTAGCAACACAACGATGGAATTGTCCAAAACTGAGATGAGAGAAACTTCTGCAGGAGTTTGAGTGGGTGGAGAGGACAGAGAGTCTGGTTCTGGACACATTGGGATTCAGATGCTAATGAGACTTCCAAGAGAAGATGTCTAGTAGGCAGCTGAGTGTCTGAGCCCGGAGTTCAGGGGAGAGCCTAGATTAGGGATGGAAGTCGGGAAAACGTCAGGGCGTTATTGGATGATCTCACCAAAGGGGTGCATGTGGACCAAGAAGAGGTCATGGAACTGAGCTCTGGGCTGGTCCAGCGTTTATATGAAGGGCAGGGAAATGAAGAGGAAACAGCAAAAAGACTCTGAAGACACAACCTGGGAACTGGGAGGAAACCAACAGAGCGTGGCATCCTGGAAGCCACATGAAGGAGACGAAAATGGTCACTTGTGTCAAGTGATGCTGCTGAGTCGAGTAAGATTTGGACTAAGAACTGACCTTTGGGTTTTGCATCATGTAGGTGATTGGTGGCCATGACCTAAGCAGTTACTGTGGGATGATAGGGACAACAGCCTGATTGGAGCAGGAAAGAATGGGAGCAGAGGACGGAGAGACAAGTGAACACCCTGTGTGAGGAGCTTGTTCTAAAGGCAGGCAGAGAAACGGGTGGGAGCTGAAAAGGGAATCTGGTTTCAGGAAGAGACTTTTGTTCTAACTGGAGATATTATAATGTGTATGTGCGCTGAATGACCAAGTGGAGAGAAACCTGCTAATTGCAGGAGAAAGGACAATTATAGGAGAATATTTTAACCAATTTTACAGTAGAGGAAGCTCAGATCCAGAGAGGTGAAGTGATTTCACCAAGGCCACACAGCTAGTTGGCTGTAGATGAGGATTCAGAGCAGGTCTGCCTGGATAAAGTCTGCATTCTTAACGATTTCCCCTATTTAATTCAAATCTTCCCCCAACTCAAGCTCAAGGTCGCCTCTTCCTTCATGTAGCTTTCTTCAAACATCCAAGCGAGAAGTGATCTCTGCTTCCTCCCTCTGACCTCTCATACAACCTAATCTTGATTTTTTTTTTTTTTTTTTGTGGGGAAGACCAGCCCTGAGCTAACATCCGTCGCCAATCCTCCCCTTTTTGCTGAGGAAGACTGGTCCTGGGCTAACATCCGTGCCCATCTTCCTCCACTTTATATGGGACGCCGTCACAGCATGGCTGACAGGCAGTGTGTCGGTGGGCGCCCGGGATCCGACCTCGCGAACCCCGGGCTGCCAAGCGCGAACTAAACCGCTGCGCCACCGGGCGGCCCCTTGATTTTTTTTTATTACAGCTATTCATTTCCTGTCTATTGTAAGTGTCTTGAAGGCATAGACTATGCATTATAAACCTCTTTATCCTTCCCACCCCTAACACGGTGCCAAGTGCCTGGGAAGACCTCCAGCAATGGTTGCTCCAGGCGGGCAGGTGGGAGGGATAAAGGATAGTAGAAAAGGAGTGAGGGATGCCTTTCTCCCAAAGACTCCTCACAGGGTTGACACCTCATATGTTATGGCCTGTTTACTCTGCCCCAGACCAAGGGAATGTATTTACTTTAAACTTTCCTCCTAGGAGCTGTTGCCTCTTTACTCATGTCTCTGACTGATTTCTGGATCTGCTCCAGACCCAGCACTTCCTGTTAATGATAAATCAGACGCTCAAATGCTTGGCAAATGGGAAGGCCTTCCATGTGTGCACCTGTTAGGTCAAGAACCACCTGGCGAGGAATTTTACCTTCTGCTAATTGCATCTGGCAAGAAGCTGTGGACGGAGCCTGTGCATTTCCATTCACAAGGCCCTGTAGGTCTCCTGCTCAGAGCCAGGGCAGAAGGGATAATAAGAGGAGCAAGACACTGTCCCTGCCTTCACCGGGCTCATGACCTCATGAGGAGGTGACTGCTAACAGCAGAGCCTGCCAAGTGCTCTGATGGGGAAGCGCTGGCCCCAGTAGAAGTAAAGACAGGAGCAGTCCTTTACCCCTGGGGGAGGTGGGGGCGGTGGTCAGTGATGCCCCATGGTTAAAATGAGCTTGTTATCTCAGCCATCTATCCATCCTTGCAGCATGAGCTCCCACATTCACACCAGCTATTGCTCAGAGGGTGGACTTCCAGCCATAGTCAACCATGGACACCAACCCCCAGAGAATATCAGGCTGACCAGGACCACTGTTGGGCCCAGAACAAGACCGTGTCTGAGAATGCCAACCCCAACCTCTCAGAAAGGAAGGCACATTCTGGCACAGCCTTGAGAAGTAACATCTTACTTGTGGTTCAATAATGGTGGCACAGGGAAAGAAATTCTGTCTTTGGAGTTTCTCAGTGTTCCTTGGCCAAGAGGGGGAAGGGTATGGTAGCAGAGGAGAAAATCCCTGGGAAGGACCCTGGATCTTTCTGGAGATGCCATCAAGCGAAGGCATTGAGAAGCAAAGCTGGATAATGCCAGGGCTGCAAAGAAGTCCATCTAGAAGGACAGTCATCAAATTGTGTGGTCTTTACAAGATCCCTGCAGGGCAAGGAATGGGGTTCCTCCAGCTTTAAATTTTGCTTTACATACAAGACTTCATAGGATTCCCTTTGAAGAAATCTTTCCATGGCTTATTTAAAATCATTTTTCTCTTTTCACAAATGTGGAAACTAAGACACAGAAAGGACAAGATACTCATCGAAGGTCACATAGCAAGTTACTGATGGAAAGAACAGAGCTTTCTGATTCCTAGCACAGAGTTTCTGGATCCAGCCACCGAGGCTGGGTAAACTATGTGGGAACAGCCCTCAAAAGGGGCAAGTCTGGGGTTCCAGGGACTACCAAGTAGGGAAGAGGGTTACCTGAGCTGAGAAAGGTAGAATTAACTGCCCTGACTAGAGAAATGGGAGCAAGAGTCCCTCCTGCATAGAGAAGGAGTCATAAAGAGTCAAACTTTTTATCGGGTTGAGGTCTGGTGCTGTCTAGGCCAGTGAATTCACACATGAGTTAGGAACACGGTCAGCTATTGAGGTGGCCAGGACCCCCCTTCCCCATCTTCCTCTCTCCTTACACAGCTTTCAAAGCTCAGATCTTTCAGATCTCTCCTTCTTGAGGCCTGACAGGCCAACATGATATGCTCCTCAATACTGTTCCACAACCTACCTATTGGGGGACAAGATAATGAATCAGACACAGCCCCAACCTGGATGCTTACCTGCAGTAGGGGGAGGTAAAGGGAAGAGGAGGCTGATACACAAAGAAATAAGCACAATATAGGATAGCACATATTATAATAGAGCTTTAAGAGCCCAGAGGTTGAAGACGTCTCAAGAGATTAACCCAGGAATTGCACAGCCAAGCATTTTCCCTAATGTTCTCACAGACTCTGGTATTGAATGAGCCTCAGGGTCTCCCTTTGAGCATTGTGAAACAGAGAGGTCTTTATAAAGCCCAGATCTGACATCATTCTTATATTTAAAATCCTTCAATGAAGCATACCTTATGTCTCTGGTAACTTTCTTTGCTCTGAAGTCTACTTTAGCTGATACAGTTGGCCCTCTGTATCCACAAGTTCTGCATCCACATATTCAACCAACCACAGATGGTGTACTAAGATTAAAGGACTTGAGCATCCTGGGATTTTGGTATCCGTGGGGGTGGGGAAAGGGTGTCCTGAAACCAATCCTCTGCAGATACTGAGGGACAACTGTATTATTATAGCCACTCCTGCTTTTCTTTGATTAATGATACATCCTTTTCCATATTTTACTTTCAATATGCCTATATCATTATAGTTAAAGTGAGTTTCTTATAGACAACATATGGTTGGGACATGATTTTTAATCCACTCTACCAATCTCTGTATTTTAATTGGTGTATTTAGACCATTTACATGTAATGTAATCATTTGTATTTAGGGCTTAAGTCCACCATGTAATTTTTGTTTTCTGTTTGTTCTATTTACATTTCTGTTTTCCTTTTCCTGCCTTCCTGTGGATTACTAAAACATTTTTTAGAATTCCATTTTCACTTGTCTATAGTGTTTTTGAGTGTATCTCTTTGTATAGCTTTTTTAGTGGTTGCTGTAGGTATCACACTATACACAACTAAGTTACCATAGTCTATTGTGTCATCATTTTACCAGTCTGAATGAAGTACAGAAATCTTACCTCCTTTTATATCCCTTTACCCTCCATTTATAACATAATTGTCTCAAATATTTCCTCTACATACATTTATAATCACATTAGCTAGTGTTATAATTTTTGCTTCAAGCTTCAAAGATAATTTAGAAAATGCCAGAGGAGAAGGAGAGTCTACTGTATTTACTCATATTTTTCACTTACTCTCTTTTTTCCTCCTTCCTGATATTCTCAGATTCTTTTCTTTACCATTTCATTTATTTATAGAACTCTCTTTATCCATTCTTTTAGGGTACGTCTGCTGGTGACAAATTCTCTTAGTTTTCTTTCATCTGAGAAGGTCTTGATTTCCCCCTTGATTCCTAAAGGATATTTTTTTCTGAATATAGAATTGCATGTTGACAATTCTTTTCTGTCAGCACTTGAAAAATCTACTACTTCCTCTGGCCTCCCTGGTTTCTGTAGAGAAATCCTCTGTCATTCCATTTGGCTTTTTCCCTATAGATATCATTTCTCTCTCCCTACTTTCAAGATTTTATCTTTGTCTTTTTCAGAAATTTGTGTGTGATGTATCTTGGTGGAGATTTCTTTGGTTTTATCCTGTTTGGGGTTTACTCAGCTTCTTGACTTTCTAGGTTTATGTCTTTTGTCAAAATTGGGAACTTTTCAGCCATTATTTCTTTGTGTTTTTTGCAGACTCACCCTCTTTCTCCTCTCCTTCCAAGACTTCAATTACACAAATATTTGGGTTTTTTTAATAATCCCACAGGTCTCTGAGGCTCTGTTCTTTGTTTTCAGCCTATTTTCTCCCTGTTTCTCATATTGGATAATTTCTATTTTTCTATATTCAAGTTCACAGATTCTTTCCTCTGTTCTCTGCATTCTGCTGTTGAGCCCATCATTGATTTTTTATTTCAGTTATTTTATTTTTCAGTTACAAAATTTACATTTGGTTCTTCTTTGTATCCTCTCTTTACTGAGACTTTTTCTTTGCTGAGACTTTCTATTTGTTCATTTGTTTCAAGTGTTCTTGTAATTGTTCATTGAAACATTTTTTTGATGGCTGCTTTAAAATCTGTCAGATAATTTTAACATTTCTATTGTCTCAGTGTTGGCATCTATTGACTGCCTCTTTTTATTCAGTTTGAGATCCTTCCGGTTATTGGTATGATTTTGGTTTCTATTGAAACCTGGACACATGTTGGGTATTTTGCTATGACACTCTGGATATTATTTTAACCTTCTGTTTTAGCTGGCTTTTTCTGACACTGCTCTGGTAGGGGAAGTGGGGCACTGTATCATTACTGCCAGGTGGGGGTAGATGTTCAGGATTCCCACTTGACCTTTGCTGACAACCAAGAGGGGTCTCCTCATTCCTGTGAAATGGGTGGGAGTTCCATCTCTCCCAATACATCTCTATTGATATCATTCAGTCTGGGAGGGGTAGAAATGACTCATTACTGCTTCCCATTGGTCAGTGGTGACCTCCACTGACACCATGGAGTGTGTGATCTTGTTATAGATGGGCAGTGGTCAAAGTCTTGACTCTCCAAGAGGCTTCCTCTGACACCACCCAGTAGGGGTGGGGAGAGGGACTGCATTATTTCCATTTGGGGTGGAAGTCCAGGTTTTCCACAGGGTCTCCACTGCAAAGAAGAGGAGGCTTCTTATTACCACCCAGCAGGGATAAAATCCCCCACCTGAACTTCTCTGGCATTACCAGGCAATGATTTCTCTGTACCCTCATCAGAGCCTGGTGAAAACGGAAGTCTAGGTACCCTGCTTGGTGTTTGCTGGCATAGATGGGGATGGAGCCACTGTTTTTTTCTGATGTGTTTGGCTAGAACAGAGTGGTTATTGTATTAAAGTTTGTTGCCTTTTTAGGCTACCTCTTTTTCTGGTCCTTTGACTACAGACAACAGGCTTTGGGTAGGTTTTTATTTATTTATTTTTTTTTTTGTCTGTACCTATTAGTGTTTCTGAGTTGTTGGATTCTTCAGCTACAAGTCTGGAATAGATGAAGCAAAGAGAAAACTCATGATTGTGTCATTCCTTAGGTCCCAATATCCCTAACTGGTCTGCCTTCTTCAATCTACCTTTCAGAGTCTTCTTATGTTTGTTTATAATATTCAGAGTTTCTTGTTGTACTTAACAAGAGGAATAGGGAAAAGTACATCCACTCTTCTTTCCCATGAGTGGAATGTAAATAGACTGTGTGTAACAGTGAATATGCATTTGTTTCTAGGCTGATTTTTTGCCATTCTATTGTGATGTCATTTCGTTAACTAAAACATTTATTAAAATTTAGAGTTATAAAGAATTTTTCTTAATGACCTGTGTTTGACAAAATGTGGTCATAGTAACTTGGTGGTTTTCATGATGAGCCTCAGAGTCCACAGGTGTCATTCAAATTCTCATTCTTCCCCATACCAAAAATTGTTTATTTTTAAATATTTTTATTAGAGCGTAATAAACATACAGTAAAACTGACCCATTTTTAGTGTACAGTTCTGTGAGTTTTGACAAATGCATACAGTTGTATAACCACCACCATGATCAAGATACTGAAGAGTGTCAATGATTATTTTAAAACAAGCAAACAAGCACAAATTTCCAAGGCTCCTAAACACCTTCAGGGTGTAGTCTAGACTCTATTCCAGGGGCCTGCCGTCTGCCCCCAAGAGCCTAGAGTCTCGTTGGAGAATAAAAGAGGTTGGATGAAATGACTTCAGCTCTGACCCAGGATATCTGGGTTTTTTTCCTGCTCTAATTCAAGGTGGGTAGAATATGTCTGTGCTGTACTAGAGGTACAAAAAGCAGCAGAAGCTCAGAAACAAGAGATACCCAGAGCTCCTTCTGTCCGTTGACTCGGATATTCTCTGTTATTCTGTTGAAAAACAAACCACTTCAAACCTTAATGGCTTAAAACAACAAACATTTATTGTTTCTCGTAATTCTGTGGACAGGTCTCCCGGTCTGGTCTCTCAGTTGATCTCTGTGGTTGGCTGGCAGCTCACCTGTGCTGCATGGTCTCAGATGACCTTGCTCATACTGCTGATAGTGGGCAGTCTGGCTGGTCTAAGGGGTCCTCAGCTGGATTTGCTCATCTTGGCTCCACGTGGTCTCTCATGCTCCAGCAGGCTCGCTCGGGCATCTTCGCACGCCAGTCTCAGGGTTCCAAAGTGCAGCAAGAGTGGGTGAGCCCCAATGTGCAAACACTTCTCAAGTCTTTGTTCGCATCACATTTTCTAACGTCCATTGACCAAACTAAATCCAGATTCAGAGGAGTGGAGAAAGACTCCATTACTTCTTGGGAGGAAGCACAAAGTTACATTGCAAAGGGGATTGGAAAAAGGGTCGGGAGGAATTTTTGTGGTCATTTTTGCAAACAATCTACCCCTTTGTGCTGGAGCTAGAGACAACAAGGCACAGAGACCATCCTGGGTGACCAAGGCAGAAATCCGCAGGGCCTGAGGTTCGTCCTCCACTGCCACAGCCCCCTGCTGGCGCTCCTGGGGGAGCCCCGGATATCAGCTGGGAGCCTGATAAACCTCAGCCTTCCTGGCTCTAGTTCAGGCTCCCTACCTCCACCAGACCAATCACCACAGGTTCTACCTGGTCCTCCCGTCTCTTTTCTCACTCTTCCTATCATTCATCCATGCTGCTTCAATCTTCCAAAATGCTCTCCCTCCTCTCAAAAAGAAGTGATGTTCTTCATTTTCTACACACTAAGAGGCCATGTGGTTGAGTGGTTAACACACAGGCTCTGAAATCTAACAGACTTGCTTTTAAATCTGGATTCAACTATTTACTTTATGGGTGAGTTTGGACAAGTTAATTAACCTTGCAAAGCTGCCATTTCTCATCTGTAATATGTGTGTTAAGGGTCTTGCACAATGCAGGCACACGGTACAAGGCACCTTTGATCATGGTCCCATCCCTGGCGGTAGCGCAAGTGGAGTCCTGACCCAGAGGTGAAGATGCCCACAGCTTCCAAGGTGTCCAAAACAGAAGGGGATTGTTTTCTTTGTTGAGTTTTAACTTGCAACAGACAGAACCCTTGCTGCAAAGTAATTTATTTGTTGCCTCCGGGCTCATGTTTGGAAGGGCTCACTGCTCTCTTCCAGGCGGATTTTCCAAACATTAACATATGCCACGAGCTCACACAGCCAAGGATGTAAAATTGCTCTTCAAGAGAAGGCAGAGAGAGGGCAGTTCATGGTTCCAAGGGAGAGACAGGAGGCAAAGACACTTGAGCAGTCAGGGTGGGACTGGGAAGCGGAGGTAAGATGAGTGCCGAACCCAGGGTGGAAGGTAGGGGATGGTACTCCGAGGGGGAAGTACGGATTTCCTCAATGACAGTGGCAGCAACTATTTTTAGAAACCACCTACTAGGTGCTACTTTCTTTATACACATCCCATTTAGTCTTCTCGAAACCCATGTAAGGTTGGTATTACCCATTTTCAGAACATGGAACTGAAGCTCATAGATGTTAAGTAACTTGCTCAAGTTCACACAGGTGGTATGGGACAGAACTGGGATTCAAACATGAGTCTGTCTGATTCCAGACCCCATACCCTTTTCCCCAGACCTCTCCTCCATGGAGAAGTCTACACTGTCAGAGGAGGAAGTGTCCTTATTCTTTGTGGTGATTCAACTCTCTTTTAACAGATTGAGAAACTGAGGCTCATAAAGATATAAGCAAGCTTCCCAGCTCTGACTGGTTGGCAGGGGCGAGAGGCCACAGAAGGAGCTGGTGGCAGTGATGTGTTTGGTGGTTGCACTCAGGTTTGAGCCTGGGGCAAAGAAGGGGAGCCGAATTATATGCAGAGCACAGAGCCCTCTGCGAATGCAAACCTTTTACTGGCTAATAGGAATCTGCTAAAAAGAAAAAGAAATAATTACCACCAAGCCGCTGTTCAATACATCCTGGGCTCATTGCTCTGATTGGCTTGACCTCTGAGATGCAAGACATTGTCACTGCAAGTGAGGAGGTGGAGGTTACTCTGGAATTAAGATTCATACAACCTGAATGCTTCCGGCTTTTGTCAAAGACAAAATAAGGGGGCGTGCTTAGTGTTTAACCAGAATTTTACTAAACTTCTCTTTTAAAAATGAAAATTATGCCTCTCAAAATATAATGGCATCTAAGGAAGAGAAGCTCAGGGTGCTTCCTCAAAGTGCACAGAGACCAAGAGGTCACCAGCACTTTTGCACAAACGGGGCATCATGAGGAATTTCAAAAGCCCTTCAGTGCTTGCAGGGGAGAAATTTTTACTCCCAAGTGACAGATGGGGAAACTGAGGTCCAGATGGTATGAGCTGCTCAAGATCTCACTCCTTACTGCTGGAGACAGACTCCCAGGTTGGAGTCTTTCTGAGAAGAGGGTAGCAGAGGGGACGAGTGTATGAGATCTGTGTGAGTCCAAAGTTAGACCTCTTGGGCCCTGGTAGCTGTGTGTCCAGCCCATTTCCTCCAGTTTGGACGTAACAAGAGGGGGAAATCCTTTGTCTACTTCACAGCCTTCCTCACTAAACTGCTCCTCATTTGTTCACAGTTAAATGTCCAGCTAGAACTTCTGTAGCAGACGCAGAGTGGGTTGCTGACTCATCTCCTCTAAGCCTCCCCTTTCACATCTGATATATGGAAACACAGTAGTACCTGCCTCTCCCACAGAGGGATGGTGATGAGACAATAGGATGAAGCACTTTCTACAGCATCTCATGTGTAGTAAAAACACAGTAAATGCTGCCTCTCATTGTTGCCAGCATCCCCCCCCCCCGCCCCCAACTTCCGCCCGTGGTGCAGTCTCTCTGATAGAAAACTCAGCCTTCATTCACAATGGACACAGTTCTGATGTGATGGGCAAGGAGGGTCCCTGCTCTAAGAAATCTCACATGCAGTGACGATTGTGGTCTGCTCCCAAGCACCATTTGCACAGGGGCTGGGTGAATTTCTGCACAAGGAGGAATACGCCAGAGAGGAGAAGGTGTCAGCAAAAGAGCAATAAAAAGGTGATTTTTTTGGTCTCTTCAGACACCCACCCTCTCAGGGAAGAAGAGGCAAAGGCTTGCTACATACTTTGATACAGACACACAGACAAATTAGAGGCCAGGACTCTACAAATTACTCTTTTAAGCTTCATCTCAAAAGGCCAGCCAGGTGTCCCTCTGAGGGTGTCTGTCTATTGCTGTGTAATAAACCACCCCAAAACTTAGTAGCATAACCAACAACTACTTAATATGCTCACGGATTCTGGGGGTAAGGAATTCAGACAGGGCACAGAGGGGGTGGCTTGTCTCTGTTCCACGATGTCTGGGACTTCAGCTGGAAAGACTCAAATGGCCAGGAGTGACTTGGAAGCATCTGAAGCCTTCTTTATTCACATGTCTGTGAATAAAGGGGATGGGGATGATGGAAGGGTGAGCTCAGCTGGGATGATCTATTGGGGCAGATAGCCTTTCCAACATGGCGGTCCCTGAGCTCCCAGATAAGTATTCTAGCAAAGAAGATGGAAGCTACATGGCCATTATGATCTAATTTCAAAAGTCACATAGTGTCACTTCTGCCATATTCTGTCGGTTGAAGTAGTCACAGATTCATCCAGACCAGAAGGGTCAAGGACATAGACCCCATCTCTGGATGGGAGGAATGTCAAAGAATTTGCATCCATGTTTTAAAACCTCCATAGAGGGGTTGTTCTAAATGGCTCTCAAGGGGTTCAACAATCTCTGAAGTGGGGTTGGCTGGATCTTCCAAAACACCATGGCATTTAAGAACTCAGAGGTGTTTAGGCACCTTCTACTCCTACACTTTAGAGATGAGGGCTCTAAGAAAAAAGAATGGATTTGAAGAATGGAGCTTGCTGTAGAACAGTTGGGGATACTGAGGCCAAGAAAAGGGCCACGGATTGCCCATAGATGATGCACACTTAGGTTTTCAAGCATTCATGATACTAAGGAGAATCTGGATACCTGAAGCTCATAGATAAAATGCAAAATCCATTTTAGCCTTTTGTTTTAACCTTTCCACCCTATTTCTTGCCATTAGTGGTAGGATGTAGTCAGGGGCCAACAGACAATGAAGAACCATGTGATATGATAAGGTTGTGGATCAGCTTGGGACCTGGTCATTCTCTTTGCTGCTCCTTGTAAAGATGACCCCAGGGATGAGAGAAGGGATTGCTCATGAAACCAGACCCACATGCAGGCTGTAGTAAACTGACCAAACAGACCGATAGATATGTTTAAACTAATTTTGGGTAAATTTCATAAAGTGAATTGAATCCACTCAACTGATATTTGGGTTTCTCTTAGAAGATTCTAATTAATAAACACCTCTAGATATTGCTGAGGCAGATAGACAGCTTGCGCATTTGGAGTCAAGATACTGGTGACCAGAGTTTGCAAGCCAAGCAAATTTGTTCCAGATGGGTCCTAAACAGGACCTTCATTGTTCAAATGGGCTGCTTTTTATACAAAGAACAGGAGAAGGACCAAGAAAAGTTTTTATAAGTAATTTAGGGTTGTTAGTTCTTATAAATACAGTGAGGATCCTGGCTCATTCTAGAAGTTATATAAGAGGGCATTACATATTCTACAGTCTTGCAATATCTCCTTGGCCTTCACCGTTCCTAGAAGATCCCACCTACTGCCATCCCCATCAGACCATGTGATCTTGAGGGCTGATTCCAGGTCATTCATTTGTTGCTAATCCCTACAGCATTTGCCAAAGGGACAGACACACAGTAGGAGCTGGATTGAGTAAAATTTCTTTGCTGAGTGATTAAATGTGAAAGGTCCTGGTATACAGTATGTGATCAGTGCCTGGAAGTTGAACCTGATAATTCATTTGCTGATGGAATCCTTGCATTTTGAGTTATAAAGGTCACTTATACTTTAAGGGGTAAGCTGGACAAAGAGGAGGTGGGCCAGAAGAGGAAAGAGAAGACCAGAATAATGAGCCCAACCTTGCAATTCTCTCACTAATAAGGCAGAGGCCCCAGGAGGCAGGCAGAGCAGTAGAAAAAGCTTCCCTTAGTGTTTTGGGAGAAAAAAGCTTAAATGCCAATAATTGCCCTCTAGAGGCTGAACGTTCCCAGTCTAAGGGCACCAGGGGAACATATCCCAGACTTTCCCTAAGTACAGAGGGGACACTTTGGTTTTGAGTTACAGATTTTGAGGCTACAGCCATCAGGGGTTCTATTTAACTCTTTGTGGCTTCAGAAAATACTGGTGTCCAATCTAGTTTTCCATAGGGCAGAGCAATTCTCTTACCCACCTCTTCCTATCAGTGGTGAAATACTGAAATTACCTAAAAAGGAAATGAAAAGAATTTAGAAACATGGAATGGATACACACACACACACAGGATATTACATTCTGGCAATGACTGTATTTATAACCTTCCTTAATGTGGAGATTCTTGCATTCATGTATTCCTTCAGTAGATTTTGTTAAACACCTACTATATGCCAGCTATTACGCTATCTGCTAGGGCTTCAGAGTTGAAAAAGACGTAGTACAGGGATCTACAGGGAGTTTCAGACTAGAACTGAAAATAAAAAAGGGATTGGAAAAAATGGAAATGTGGGGAGGTTAATATTGGGAAGAAAATCCTTGAGTATTTCCAGAGGTTATGAAGCTCACACAGCACTTTTCTATGTCCCCAGAACTGAGCAAAGTTGTGCTGAAAGTGAGGCTATTACTTCTAGTAATTTTGCTACCAACAAGAGTATTGTGGCAACTGACAGTGTGAACCCAAAACTCAATAGAAATACAACTCTTTTTTTCACCTTTCAACCTGGTTCTAGAACCTGGTTGAAGGACTCTTGGTGCTAAGCCCAAATGCATAGGGGAAAGAAGTAGGTTTGTAGCCACATAGACCTTACTGATGGGCTGGCCTGAAAACAGGGCCGCCCAAGATGGCCGATTTCCCGCCAAAGCACTCGGGACAACAATGCCACCTGAAACTAAGGCGGGAAGGAAAAAAGACTTACCACAAAGAGACTCCCCAGATAACCCGCTCGGACTTTCAAACCCTCCCGCTGGCCAATCACGATTGACCACGTTTTTCAAACTCCCCCCGCTGACCAATCACAGTCGGCCACCCCCTACCTAAAAACCCCTGTTGCTTTGTCTGGCGCGCGACTTCCTCGACTCCCCCTTGGAGTCGCGGAACCTCGCCCGAGGGTGCTCGCAATAAACTCGTCCCACTGCCCATTCTGCCTTGTGGTCTCCATTCGCCCGCTGGTCATTATTCATTCCGAAAACCTGACACTTACTTCACATTATTCCAGCCGTGGGACCTTGACAGAGAACCTGAACTCCGAATCTCAGTTTCAACAACTGGAAAACAACAATAATAATACTCATCTCACGTGGTTGCTGCATTAGATGACAGATTCATAAAAGTGCCTGAGGCATAGCGGGTGGTGAGTCATGTTAATTAGTTCTTTTCCACTTTTAAATGTGCCTTTAATGTTATTATTGCTTTTTTTTTTTACAATTAGTTTATGCCGCCAAAAAAGTAAATGAGTTGGAAATAAAGGTATTAGTCTAAACAGATAGCAGAAAAGAGAGTAAAATAAGGTTCATCCAGAAACCCCAAAGGCATCTTAGGCTTTGCTTCCTGGGCAAAGAGATCAGCTATCAATAGTCATTAGTGATTTAAAATTGAATCACTTGCAAAACAATCAGTAAAAGGGTGATAATTTTTCATACTCAGGAAAGATGACCCATTTGGGGCTTCAAAATTAACAGCAAGAAATAGTGTTGTCAATATGACACCAACACAGCCTGTAATTAATCAGATCCCAGCCCCTCTGTCTGCTAGGAAATCTCTGGAGTCTGTTCCCAGCGCCTTAAGAGATAAAGGTTGACCTTGCCCCACTTGCCTAATAATAATTTATAGATGTGTAAACATTTACCACAACAATTACAGGTCGGCCTAATGAAATTCCAAGAGCACAAGTCACGAAAGACCTGAGTGTGCATCATAAATTCAGAATCAATCCCACAGGCTGGGATCTGCAAATAAATTACAAGTCACGGCAAACCCTTTCAAGAGCAGACCTTTTCCGGGGCAGGGGACTGGGGGTTTTGCGGTCTGACGCCCTTAAAGGATCTGGACGTGCGTGTGCCAGGTTTTCAATGCTAACTCTGTGATATTCTGCACTTAGAAGTCACTTAACCTTTATGAGCCTGTTCCCTCATCTGTAAAATGGGTAGGGGGCGGGGCTTCCTTGCATAGTAGTTGTGGATATGAACAATCACTTCGTTCATTCATTAAGTACTTATTAACTATGATATAGTTAACTTATCATTAACGACAATAACTAGCAGTATCATTGTTGTTGGAAATGTATTCCTGAGGGATTTTATTATGACTGTAGAAAGTTTATTCCCAAGGAAGTCAGGGGACGAGAAGAGATATATGATATTGGGAAGAGGTAGGAAGCTACGAGTACCTCTCCCAAGCCTGCAGGAGACTGGCGTTGGGTTTAAGCAAGAAAAACAATGAGGGAAACTTCTCTCTTGCTTCACACAAACAGAATTGTTAAGGGGAAAAAGACTGATGTGAGCTGAGGGTTTCTCCTACCCCAGGCCCTTTGCTAGAGATGCGCTTAAGCCACATCCTTTACACCTCCCAGTAATTCTGTTGAATTCACTATGTTGTCCCTATTGAACTATGAGGTAGTTGAGATTCCAAGAGGTTTAACTCAAAGAAATAGTAATAAATGACAAAGGCTTTTTATTAGAGACTAATGAATTTGGGGGGAACCTGTAAGGACAAATGACTCCCAAAGTGTAGTGGCAGATCCCAAGGGGTCTGTGACTACCGAATAAAGACCCAGACCCCAGATCTGGGGAGAAAATGCTTACCCAGCCCAGGGAAGAACATTCAACTCAGAGAGCAGGGAGGGGGCTGCACCTGCCCACTGCCTCTAGGACAGTCCGTAATGGGACAGAGACCTGAAACACACAGGTACCACTGCCCAGTTCTCCCTCCAGCGGGGCATCCAGATGTCATCCTAAATCTCGAATGGGAAGATTCAGGAAAATGATGGCCTCCTCTAACACTTTATGGGCTGCTATTGTTGTCTGCTTTTAGCAAAACCTGATCCCTTTTTTTTTAATGCAAATACAAGACAAGTACCCTGAATGCCACACTCAAGGGACGCTTTGTCTCTGATTAATCCTAAATGTGACTATTCAGTGTGTGTACTCTTCCTTCCTTAAGTATAAACCCCATTTGTGAAGAAAGATTTGTTCCAGCTGATTGCTTGGCTACAAATCTCATCCCTGATACATTTTTTTTTCTCCCTGGTTACTGAAAAGAACCCAGTTCAGACCTCTGATATTTTAAGAGTATTTTGGGGTAGAGAATCTTTGCTCTGACTTGTTGATCCAAGTCTTGAGTAACCCCTACCCTATTTCAAGCTATCCAGATCCGGGAGTGTTTTAAAGGAAATGGCCCCCAGTATAGACCAGTAGTAAAAAGACAAGTTCATGAGGTTGATCTCCCGGGACAGAACCCCAGCCAGGCCACTGGCTTCTTGTGTGATCGGTGACAAGTTGCTAACCTCTCTATGCTCCAATCACCCTTATATCATCAGAATTGTAAGGATTTAAAGTAAGTATTTATACAAAGCACTTAAAACAGCGCCTGACATGTATTAAGTCCCCAGTAAACGGGAGCTAGAATGCTCGTTGCCCTTGCAGAACGGGAAGAGGCAGCTCCCATGTTCTCCTCTGCAGTTTGTTAAGATCTTCTCTTAAGCCATGGGCACCCATCTCTACTCTCAACCTGTTAGACTAAAATGGGCTGAGCACTTCCTCAGTGCCAGGGACCCTGCTATGAATTTTACAAGCATCATCTCGCTATAGATCCTGGAAAGAGGTGCAACTGTGTGATTCCCGTTATAGAGGGGGAGGCACAGAGAGGTGACAAGGTTGGTCCTGAGCCATTCAGCCTCGGGCTCTACAGACTGAGCCACTGCTTCAAGTACACCCCCCAACCTGCACTACCCTCTGCCTTGGGTCAGGCAGGATGCTGATGCAAAGGGGAACCTTAGGGAAATGACATGCTCCCACTTGGGCACAATATATCCCAAAAGAACCTCTGGGAATGGGGAAAGAGAGTGCTAGGAGACCACCCTGGCTCTTCCAGCACAAAGGGGGAGCAGGGGACAGGAGACAGCAACAAAATCAAAGACCGAGACCCCAAAGAGGACACGCTGTGTGATTCTATTTATGAGAGGTTCACCAACAAGGTAATCATCACAAGGTGGTGGCCTGCGGGGAGAAGGGATTCACGGGAAAGGGGCTGGAGGGAACTTTCTAGGGGAAGGGAAATGTTCTGTATCTGGCGGGGATTTTGGTTACGTGGTGATACATTTGTAAAAATCATTGAATTGCCTTTCACCATGTGTGAACTTTTGACCTCAATTAAAAATAAGTTGTTGTTTTTTTTTATGGGGAAGACCAGCCCTGAGCTAACATCTGTTGCCAATCCTCCCCTTTTTGCTGAGGAAGACTGGCCCTGGGCTAACATCATGCCCATCTTCCTCCACTTTATGTGGGACGCCGCCACGGCATGGCTGACAAGCAGTGTGTCGGCCGGCGCCCGGGATCCGAACCCGCAAACCCCACGCTGCCAAGCACGGACTAAACCGCTGCGCCACCTGGCAGCCCCTAAAAATAAGTTTTTAAAAGATGCAGAGCTGAGAAGGGTGGAATGGAATGGGAGAGAGGGTGGCAGGAGACCACTGGAGAGATGCAGCAGGAGGCCGACGTGGGGTCAGCGGTGCAGGTGTGGCTGTGGCACAGGAGGGACTGCCTGGTTGAAAGACCCAGAGTCAGAGCGTGCTCAGCCCCACTATCTGTCCCTCGCACTAATATGATCTGAGCTTCGGGGGCCTCTAGGGGTCCATGCTAGCTTGTCAGTACCCCCATCTTGCGCTCCATGGTCCAGTCTCCATTCAGTCACCTTGGCAGAAGTTGAAGGAAAACTCCAACAAGTACAAATCCTTTCTGAGCCCCCACAAAAGAGGCCCAGCACATGGATTCCTTGCCAATCCACCATGTCTCCCTCTGTTAGCTGATGCCCCGTCTCCATCGGGGGGAGGGGGTCCCTTGAAACTGACCCTGGAGATGAGACAATGTGTCGCCAAACCTTCCTTGCAGCCCAGGAACCAAGAAGTTCATGGTCTTGACTCTGCCCTCCTGGGTGGGTTTTCCAGTCACATTAGGATAAGGTGATGCTGATACCAGCCCCTGTCCTCCATCATTTTTTGAGCAATCAAAAGATCTTATAGAGGCCTGTCTTCCATTCGGTGCCAAGCCCAGGATCGTGAGTGCTCAATTATTTTCACTGTAATTTTTTCAATTATTTGATGTGTATTGCTCTCTGCCCCCTGTACCCTGCCATCCTTGCCCCTGGGGGTTACCAAAGTATATGAAGCTCCACCCCACCTCCATGCATCTGCATCTGCTCTTCCCTCTGCCCCAGATACATTTCTCCCCACTTTATCTTTCAGCAATTTGCTAATTCCTCTCAAGATTCAGCTCATGTCTCAGCATCTGCAAACGGATTCAGTCGTGCTGACCCCCCTCCTACCCCTGTGGTCACAGCAGTCACAGCACCGCATTGGCCATTTGTGTCCCTCACTGGTCAACAGCTGCTTGACAGTAGGGGGTAGGAATCCTTCACTGTTTTATCCTCAGAGCCGGGTACACAGTAGGTCATCAGTAACTGTTTGTTACGGATTGACAACACACACACACATACACGCGTGCACACACACAAATTAATAAATAAAACAGTGCTCTGCAAAGATCTTCCTCCTTCTGGGTCCAGGGCCCTCTGCTAGAAGGACCCTTCTGGGCTGGATTTGGGGCAAGTGGACACTCTCCCATCACACCTCTTCCATCCACCAGGCCTTCCAGGTCTATTGAAGTCAGGACCTTCAGTCCCCACAAGGTCTTGGAGCAGCGAAGGCTGTTCCACCAACTGCTGCAGTTGAATTGAAAAGGACAATGATCTCCCCAAGTTTTAGGGGAGAAAAAACAGTTTTTCTTCAGTTTTCGGTGTTCGTGGCTAAGTTTCCTTGTGAGAACTTTTTTCTTCTTTCCTTCTTTCCATTATTATTATTATTATTAATTCTAAACTCCTACAAAATAGAGGGAAGCAAAGTGAGCAGTAGGAAGAGTGGAGCCTTGTTGGACACTGAAATCCTGGGCTTGTGCTGGGAACATTCGAGCAAAGAAACAGGCTAACCCAGAGGGTAAGCGGCCCCACCTCCAGAGTCCAGGGCAGAGCTGCCAAGGATCCAAGCAAGACCTTGATGCAGGGTTGCCATGGTGACAGAGCTGTCACAGGCCCAGGGCCTTGCTGGGTAAGCACAAATGGATGCCATGCAGGATTCCTCTTTTCATTTGAAAATTACCACTAATTTGCAATTAGTTGGAGGAAAATTGGAGATGGAGGAAAGGGAATTGCTCCTTTCAGCAAAGAACCACGACCACTGAAAATTAACTTTTCTCCAGAGTCATGGTGGAAAGGAAAGAAAACTTGTTGCTATAAAGAATACAGGCTGTGGAACTAGACTGAAGGACTAAATTCTGGTTCTCTCATTTCCTGGCTGTGTGACTTTGGGGAAGTTGCTTAACCTCTCTGGCGTTACTTTCTTCAGCTGTAAAACCTGTATAAAAATATCTACCTGCACGGTTGATGGGAACGTTAAATGAAATAATGAAAGTCCCAGGCATGTAGTAGGGCCCAGCTAATGGTGAGCATTGTTATCACTACATGAGGTTTTCATTCATTCACAAAGTCTTCTCTCTTCCCTAGCCATTACCTTCAGTTATCCAATTCATTCATTCCACTAATATTCATTGGGCACCTGTCTGTCCAGGTGCATTCTAGAAACTGTAGCTCATCCTATCAGAGGCCCAGAAGCAGCCATCCATCAGAATCACATCCTACGTGTAGCCTACAGGGCCCCTCGAAGTTACCACCTCCTCCAGGATGCCTTCCAGGTCCCAATCAGCACCTTATCCTCTGCATTCCTGTCAACTGGTGTCAAGACTCTCTCTTGTCCCTTAGTGCAAGATCTTTCTCTGTCCCTTTTAGAGCAGGAAAGATTCAAGGGGCTGAGCTTCACAGGGTCCATGGCCTGAGGCAACACCACAGGCAGGGGCTATGGTGAAAGTAGAGTTAGGACTTGCTCCGAGTGTCCGTGGGCTCTGAGATCTTCTGGGACAGGGAATGGGCCCTGTTCGTCTCTGAGGTCCCACCCCCAGGACCACCATGGAGGGTGGGCACAGGTCACCAACTGTCTAGGGAAAACATGCCGGAATGTCCTTCCCATGGGCTGTTCACTCTGCCTGGAGGGCTCTTCTCCTCTTGCCTTGGAGAACACGCGTGCTTCTGCCTTCAGGTCTGAGTCCCCAGACTACATGGGAAAGAGTCCTTCTCTTGCTGTCTCTTTCTGTGCACCCAACCCCACCCCAAACCAAGAGAAGAAGTCAAGAGCCAGCCCAGAGGAGAGGGGTGCTGGAGGTGTGTCAAACAAGCCCCTGTTATCCCTCATCCCCAAAGCTGTGGCATTGTGGCTGGCAGCACAGACCGTGCCCAAGTCCTGCCTCTCACTAATCATGTAACCTTGCACAAGTTACTTTTTGAAGCTGTGCTTCATTTATTTAAAAAATGAGTAATGATGATTTGAGATTTCCAGGGTACATCCCTCCCGTCCGAGTCTGAACTACAAGACAGGAGTAAAAACTGTTCTCTTTCAAAACTCGGGACTCAAACCAGCGAGTGCAGCAGGAGCTTCACAACGGTGGGAGTGGAGAACCAAAGCCCTCAGCCCCCGCAAGCCAGACAGTTAGCCAGAAGGAAACTGAGACCGTCCTGCTGCACAAAAAGAAGTTGGCATCCAGAACAGTGCTGGCTGGTAGCGTTTCCAGCTCACCTTCGTCCCATTAGAATGGATGACGTGGACTAATGAGGAATTATCCACCCACGTTGTGGGCCATGAGGAATTATGAATTCCATTAGCAAGCAACTTGGCCAAGATGCCTCCTGGTTCTCCCTCGACAAGAAAAGTCCCACCTAGCAAATGGAGGCACCTGGGAAAGAGAGCAGTTAATTAGGATGGAAGCCTGGCTAATTAAGTCCTTCACCAGCACCAGGCTGTGCTCTTACCATGATGCCTTGCCCTCCATGGTGTGACAGTGGCAGGGTGGGAAGAGGGCAGAAAGGGTCAGAACAACTGTGTTGCAACGACTATTCCACTGTGGGACCCTGGAGAGGTATCTAATCTTTGAGCTCCACTTGCCTCCTCTATCAAAGAGGATGATACAATTGTAAGGGAATAAATGTGTGTGGAGCAACTGGAGAAGCCCTCTGCATCCCAGTGTCCTTGATGCTGGATACTGGCCATTATCAGTGACAGTAACCTGGATAAGGCTTTATCACCATGCTCGTAACAACAGCTCACATTTCTGAAACGCTGGCTCTACCAGGCTTGGGAATTTCTATGCATTATTTCATTTAATCCTCAAAATAATTGACAAACGTATTCTTATTACCTCTCACTTAACAGACAGGGTGATTGGGGCTCAGGATTAAAGGACTTGATAATGGTCACACCACTTCTTAAATGCTCAAGACAAACTTTGGATCTAGCCCTTCTGACTCCAGAACCTGTGTTCCTAACCCCATCCCATATCACCTCCATTAATCTAGACCACTTACTGAATCTGAGGAGCCCTGAGGGGCTTTAGATCTGCATTTCACAGTCGTTATTTAACAGCATCACAGATGTGAAGTGCAAGTCCTACTTTAGATTTTGTTTTCTGCTAATAAGGATCACAGGGTATAGGGCCTGTGAAGGAGTATTTTGTACATATCACACCAAGGTGTGACCAATCTCTGATTAATGCTGGGTGTTTGGCCAAGGTTGACTCTCATAAATAATTCAGTTACCACTAGAACTCTTTCATCAATACCTCTCACCACTGAGCACCAACTAATATTGGCACTTCTGCCCAGGTGTGGCTCTCTAAAGTCAAACAACCATTGATCAAAAGGGTTAGGGCTAGAAATGTGATCTCCTTACTCATGGCTTATGAGCGCACCATCTCTACCATCACATATCAGCTCAGTCTGCTGATGAAGACTCAAGCTTTGCTGGCCACCATGGTTCTGATCAGGGCATGGTCTTGACGATTCACCATGCATCCCAGTAGAACCTCAACTGTGCACCATTCACCCTTTAACAAACACACGCTTCTTAAACCTGCCGCAACCATGGTCCTCCTGGATGAGCTGCAGAATCAACTAGCAGGAAGATATAAATGGATACCTGAATGCCAACCCTGCTTTATTGAATCAAAATCTCAGAGATGAAGCCCAAGCATGCTTTTACAGAGTAGGTGCTCAATAAATATTTGTTGAATGAATTTATAGCAACAACAGCTGCTGCTTCTTGGGGTAATACTGCATATATCCTGGCTCCACTACTTACCAGTGCTATGTGACCATGGATATGTTTCTCAATCCCTCTGCACCTTTTACTCCTCTGTAAAATGGGCAGATTAATAATGTCTACTCTGGGTTTTTTCAACAGCTTTTTTGAGATATAATTCACATATCATACAATTCATTCATTTAAAATGTACAGTTCAGTCGGTTTTAGTATATTCACAGAATCGCATATCTATTGCCACAATCAATTTTAGAATATTTTCATTACCCCTAAAATAAACCCCACACCCCTTAGGCATCACTTTGCCAGCTCCCTCCCAAGCCCTAGGCAACCATTAATCTACTTTCTTCTCTCTAGATTTGTCTATTCTGGACATTTCATATGCGTGAAGTCATGCAATATTTTGACCTTTGTGACTGGCTTCTTTCGTCCACGTTGTGTCATATATCAGTACTTCATTCATTTTTGTTACTGAATATATTCCACTGTATGGATATACCACATTTTTTATCCATTCATTGGTTGATGAATATTTGGCATTTTTTCATGTACTTATTGGACATTTATATGTCTTCTTTGGAGAAATGTCTATTCAGATTTTTGCCCCTTTTTAATTGGATTATTTGTCTTTTTATTACTGAGTGGCAATAAGTTCTTTATATATTCTAGATAAAAGTCCTTAATTTTGATGATGTCCAGTTCATACATATTTTTATTTTGTTGTTTGTATTTTGTGTTATATCTAAGAAACCATTGCCTAATCCAAGGTTATGAAGATTTACACCTAACTTTTCTTCAAAGAGTTTTACAGTTTTAGTTCTTATATTTAGACAGTTAATCTGAGTTAATTTTTGCATATGGTGTGACATAGGCTTGTCCAACTTCATTCTTCCACATCTGGATATTCACTTTCCCTGAACCATTTATTGAAAAGACTATTCTTTCTCCCACTGAATGGTCTGAATCCTTTTTAAAAACCAAGTGACCATAAACGTGAGAGTTTATTCTGAACTTTCGATTCTATTCCATTGATCTATATGTCCATTCTTATGTCAGTTCCACACTGTCTTGATTACTATAGCATTGTAGTAAGATTTGAGCTTGGGAATTGCAAGTCCTCCAACTTTGTTCTTTTTCAAGATTCTTTTGGTTACCCTTCGTACCTTGAATTTCCATATGAATTTTAGGATCAATTTGTCACTTTCTGCATCTGGGATTTTGTTGGAATTGCTTTGAATATGTAGATTACTTTGGGTAGTATTGCCATCTTAAAAATATTAAGTCTTCTGATCTTGAACACAGGATGTCTTTCCATTTATTTAGGTCTGTAATTTCTTTCCACAATTTCTTCTGGTTTTCAGAGTACAATTTTTGCATTTCTTTTGTTAAATTTATTCCTAATCATTTTATTCTTTTTGATGCTATTTTAAATGGAATCTGTTGTTTAACTACAATGTTGTATAGAAATGGTGAGAGTGGACATCCTTGACTTGTTCCTGCTCTCAGGGAGAAAGCATTCAGTCTTTTGCTGTTAGGTACGATATTAGCTGTGTGTTTTCTATAGAGGCACTTTATGAGGTTGAGGAAGTTACCTTCTATTCCTATTTTGTTGAGTGTTTTTATCACAAAGCAGTGTTGAATTCTGTCAAATGCTTTTTCTGCATCTTTTGAGATGATCATGTGGTTTTTTTCTCTTTATTCTATTGATTTGGTATGTTAAATTAATTGGTTTAGGGAATGTTGAACCAACCTTGCATTCCTAGGATAAATCCAACTAGGATAATCCTTTTTATATATTGTTGGATTTGATTTGATAGTATTTTGTTGAAGATTTTTGCATCCATATTCATAAAAGATTTTGGTCTGTAGTTTTCTTTTCTTGTAATATCTTTGCTGGGTTTCAGTATCTAAGTAATATCAGCCTCATAGAAAGAGTTGGGAAGTGTGCCCTCCTTTTCTAATTTTTGAAAAAGTTTGTGAATAATTGGTGTTGATTCTTCTTTAAATGTCTGGTAGAATTTATCAGTGAAGCCATCTAATCCTGGTCTTTTCTTAGTGGTAAAGTTTTTGATTACTAATTCAATCTCTTTACTTGTTAAAGGTCTATTCGGACCTTTCTATTTCTTCTTGAGTCAGTTTTAGTTTGTATCTTTATAGGAATTTGTCCATTTAATCTAAGTTATCTACTTTGTTGGTGTACAATTGTTCACAGTATTCCCTTATACTTTATTTATATATTTCTGTAAGGTCAGTAGTAATGTCCCCTCATTCACTTTTTGTTTTAGTATTTGAGCCTTCTCCATTTTTTTCTTAGTTAGCCTAGTGAAAGTTCTGTCAATTTGGTTGATCTTTTTGAAGAACCAATATTTGGTTTCATTGATCTTTCTCTACTGTTTTTCTATTCTATACTGAATTAATTTCCACTCTAATCTTTATAAGTTCCTTGTTTCTGCTTGCTTGGGGTTTGTTTGCTCTTTTAGTTTTAGTGTCTTAAGGCGAAAAGTTAGGTTGTTGAGATCTTTCTTTTTTAAAAATGTAGGCATTTGCAGCTATAAATTTCCCTCAAAGCACTGATTTAGCTGCATCTCATAAGTTTTGGTATATTCTATCTTTATTTTCATTCATTTCAAAGTATTTTATAATTTTCCTTCTGATTTCTTCTATGACCTACTGGTAGCATGTTGTTTAATTTCCACATATTTGTGAATTTCCCAAATTTCTTTCTGTCATTAATCTCCAGTTTCATTCCATTGTGACCAAAGACCGTACTTTGTACAATTTCAATACTTTTTACACTTATTCAAGCTTGTTTTATGGCTTAGAATATCACATATTCTTTAGATCCATGTGCACTGGAGAAGAATATATTCCATTGTTGTTGGTGGCGTGTTCTATAAATGTCTGTTAGGTCTAATTTATGTATAGTGTTGTTCAAAACTTCTATTTCCTGGCTTACTGGCATACAGTTGTTCACAGTACTCCCTTACACTCCGTGGGTTCCTCTTTTTTTTATGTAAAGTCAGTAGTAATACCACCTCTTTCGTTTCTGATTTTAGTAATTTGAGGCTTCTCTAGTTTGTTTTTTTTTTTTAGCGGGGTATTGACATCTCCAACTTTTATTTTTTGAATTGTCTCTTACTCCCTTCAATTCTATCTACCTTTGCTCCATGTATTTTGGGGCTCTGTTGTTAGGTGCATACATGTTTATACTCGTTGCAGCTTTCTGACAGATTGATCTTTGTATCATTATAAAATACTTCTCTT
Source organism: Tapirus indicus (assembly GCA_031878705.1). Lineage (NCBI taxonomy): Eukaryota > Metazoa > Chordata > Mammalia > Perissodactyla > Tapiridae > Tapirus > Tapirus indicus. The sequence goes on along the minus strand of CM062927.1, from coordinate 19,950,637 downwards.
TAACCCTAGTAATATTTTTTGTGTTAAAGTCTACTTTGTCTGATATTTGTATAGCCATTCCAGTCAGTGAGTTTTTATGAGGGGTTAAATGAGTTGGTCCATATGAATCACACAGAAAAGCATGTAGCTCAGGGCAAGTGTTTGATAAATATTAGCTAATACTGTTACCTGCGGAACACTGTCAGAATGGCCTTACATGCTCAATTTCAGTTAAGCCTCACCACATCCAACCTGTACAATACATACAGTTCTCTATATTTTACAGAAGAAAACAGGAGAAGCAAATTGTTCAAGTAGATTTCCCAAGATCCTCAAGCCAAGATGGTGATGCCAATTGGATCTTTTTTATTCCAAAGCCCATCCTCTCTTTTGTATGCTCTGCCTGAGATGTTGTGGCCAAATCAGTTATCCACAAGATCTTAACTTTATAGTGGAACCGAAGACAAATTGAAGTAGTCAAGAACATGGACTTCTTGGAACCAGTATACACTGACTAGAGGACCTTCAACAAGTTCCTTAACATCTGCATGGCTCAGTTTCCTCATCTATAACTTGGTGATTCTGATGGTGCCTCCTCCAAAGGGTCATTATGAGGATTAACTGTGATAATGCCAGTAAATTGCCTAGCACCTAGAGATCAGTAAAATGTTGGCTGTTATTAATATTATAATTATAATTATTACTATGGTTAGCTAAAGGGAGGAGAGGTACACTAACTTATCTACCAGAAAACGTGAGACCTGCCACAGGTAGACAAGAAGACAATATGTGTGTGTTTGGAGAAAGGAACAGCCTCCCCTAACTCAAGGACAATCAGAGGCTTCCTGAGAAGTGTGACATTTCTGAGGGACCTTGAAAGAGGTAGAATGAGGACAGACGAGCAGGGCATGACTGGCCTGGTGAGCAGCAGAGCCAAGGCACCACGGTAGGCAAGTGCTTAAACAGCAGAGAATGGGGAAACATACTGGAATCCCCCATCAGCACAGCTCTGGCCTCCTTTGAGACTGCCATCCTAAACTCAAGGTACCATAAAAGGGAAAGTACCTCAATAAAGGAAGAACAGACAGCTCAAGTTACAACAGAAAGGAGCTGTATCACAAGGCAAGAATCTACAACCTCCACCCCACCACTGCTCTCACCTGTCCTGTTTGCCTTTATTGCTGAGTTTATTCAGAGCCCACCTGCCTGGTGCTAAACTCTCTGTAGGGTACAGAGGCTTGGTTGGGGGAAGTAACATCCTGGAAAACTAAAAGTTCCCCTCAGTTCTGTGCTCAGCCAAGAACATGGATTTCCTCAGCTCAGGGCTGCTGTGGCATCCCTCAAGTCTGGGCTAGTAGCAAGGGAGTGCCTGATCCAGCTGAGCTCTGGGGGAAAGGGGCATGAGAAGGTGTTGGACCCCACATCCTTCAGCACCACCCTGGAGAGTGGTGCACTATGGTTATGGTCCCCCAACCCCACCTTATCCACTCTGCTGCTGTGATCACCCTCACAGAGCACCCTGACCTCTAAGGTGAGAAAAATGAGGGATATCAGCACGAGGGGCATCAGCATGCTCTGCCACTTTCTGAGACAAACCCCCCCTTCAAACCCTCCCTCTGCACTGGGCTTCGTGCTCAGCAATTTTACAACCATGACTTTGTTTTCTCCTAACAATCTGTGTCTCGGTTGTTCTTTTTACAGGATTCATATAATCCAAGTGAGTCTTAAAGAGGCAAGGTCACTTGCTCAAAGTCACAGGGTCCTAAGTGAAGGAGCCAAAACGTAACCCCCTCAATGCTGTCAGTACTTTGTGTTTAGGGGCCATGGGGCACCAGGCAGCTCGTTGTGACTCCTGGAACATACCACATGTAGCAAAGATGAATCCAAGGGGCCCAGGTCACAGGCCCATCTCAGCGTAATGGGCAAAGTAAAGGGAAGGAGGCAGGGGCAGATGAAAAGGGCCAGCGGACAGGTGGAGAGTCTCACCGACAGCCTCCAGTGAGCTGGACAAGTAAGGCAAGGCCACCTTCAATGCCAGATCAGAATGTAGACGGTACCTTGTCTCTATCCCACCAAAGGACAGAGCCCAGAACCAGGAATCTAGCCCCATGGAATTGGAAGGAAGACTCAGACTTGGGTTCAAGCCTCCAGTCCACGAGAGGAGGGGCTGACAAAACCAAAGGGGTAGGATTAACTTTTATTTAGCACCTACTATTTGTCAGAGACACTTATACCTTTCATTCCCTTATAGTCCCTGCTGTGGCCCAATAAGGGGATAGTCTACACCTCTATTTTATACATAAAATAGCTGCAGCTGTGATAAGCTAGTTGTTCACAAGTTCCATGTCCCCTCCTTCTGGCACACTGGCAGATGGCACTTTCCAGCACCTGGCTTTTAGGAGGGGCCACATGACTGAGTTCTGGTCAACGGAATTGAGCAAAAGGTACATAGGTCTCATACATACTCTTTGGTCCTCATATTTCCCCACAAGATCCTCCATGCCTCTCTTTCATGTCTGCTGGCTGGACATAGATGATAAAATGCAAGACTCAGAAGCCCCAGTGAATGGCAGAGCCCACAGAAAGGAGCCTGGGTCCCTGAGTGATAGCACGGAGCAAGTTAAGATAGACAGAGCGCTCAGCAGAGGCCCAGGAGACATGGCGCCACTGCACAGTCATTTCTCCACTGTGAGCCTTGGTTTCCCCTTCTGCACAAGATAAGGGTATGACCAGATGATGGCCAAGTCTCTTCCAAGGCTGCCTTTCAGAGATGTGTGTGCTCCTTTAAGCAGGGGAGGAAGAAGAAAGACATCGAAGACTCCTCCTTCTCAGAGGCTCTGCTGCCCTTCTTTGTGGCTATCTGCTAGGACTTGGGTGGCACTTCCATCAGAACTCAGGACACACACAGAAAAGGTGCTGGTCCCCTTTACAGGCTTCCCAGCATCCTCACCGTTGAACTGGTTCATTTTCACCTCCACCTCTCCAGGGAGGAGTCACCGCGATGACAACAAATCCCATCCACAGCTCACCCATCTCCTGTGGACCCCGTGGTTCAGCACCCCTGGAGGCACGAGGCTAAGAGATACTTGTCTTCCTTCCTTCTTGCCTGGACACTCGCTTCAGGGCAGTGACATTTCATTTTCCACCGTGGCTCACAGCCAGTTCCACTATGCTCCGGTCCCTGGAGACCTGCAGAAAAGGCGACAGCTGCCTGCTTGGGGCCATGAAGGCCATTTCTGCCTCTGGAGTCCTAAATAGGGGACACGCCTGGCTTCCTCAAACCCTCCCCAGGTTATTTGTTGCTGGTGTTATTTCTCTCCCCCATCTCGCTTCTGTGTCTCCCCCCGTGAATATCTGTCTTTACCACTCACTCTCCAGAGGCATTTGTCTGCTGGGAAAATAGCGGCTGACAGCAAAGGTCACTGTGACCAGTTCTGACTCGCCGCATACAAATCTGCCTTTTAGCTGTGGGCCCTGCAAAGAACGACCAGGTCCTATTATTGATAAATCCTTGAAAAGACTCTAATGTATCTTCATTTCAGGGAAAACAACTGCCTTCAAGGTTGCATCAAGAAAATAAAGCAGGCGGCCTGGTGACGGATTCGAGAAGTTGGCATTTTCCCGAAGATTAAAAGATAATAACACTTCTATTAGGATCACTCCGCCACGCTGTATTGATCTCATCAGGGAAGCCACTGCAGGTCTAATATGAACAGAGCGCGTTCTGGCATTAATCACGGGGGGTTTTATTACGGTTCATAGGGCGTTTCGTTCAAGCTGCATCGTTTGCAATATTTATGGCCCCGCTCCCCGGCCATTATTAAGTGCAAGTGGGCCTCGTGGAGCTGGGCCTGCTGGGTTAGAACACAGAGTCATTCTTCAAAAGTAAATCTTATCTAAACTGTGCACACAAAGCCAATTATGTTTTGATTTACATTTTAATTCTGCTGCAGAGGTCCCATGCTGGAGTGGGAGGGGCCAGAGATAGAGATCCAGAAGGACCGGTTCCTAACAAGCCCATGTGGGGCCCGAGATGTGACCTTGGACAAGCTCTTTCCCTTCGCTGAGCTTCAGCCTCCAAATCTGTAAAATGGGGGTGACAGGCCCTACTTCCAGGCACGCGAATTAAAGAGAGAGCATCAGTAGAGCATCCGACAGGAAACCTGCCCAGGGAGGAGCACGCAAAAACAACAACTTCTCTTCTTCCTGCTGGTAGAATTATTTTTCTTTTTGGAGACTTTACCTGACTCAAATTCTAGAGAAACCAATCTCAGCAAAAACTCCTCTGAAAATAAGCTGAGCTTTTTGTAATCTCAGACTTAAGATAAACGCATGAGTGTGCTTTATGGCCCACAGAAACTGGTTCCTAGTTCGCTGGTTCCCACTTCCCATCCTCTTCTTGTAGATCAGATATGCCTATATTTATCCCACAACGTAGGGCAAACCAGCAGCTTTTGGGTAAAATCTGTATTGTAAATCTCACTGAATTGTTGTGAAAATTAAATAAAATAGATTGGAAAGGTCTTAGTCCAGGATCTTACACAGAGTATACACTCAATAATTCAAGACTTTATCATCAGAAGGAGGAGGAGCAAATAGTAGTTGGAACACTAGTGATCGTAGTAGTAGGACTAGTAACCATGGTAACAAGATTAGTAATCATAGCAGTAGGACTAGTAACCATGGCAGTAAGATGAGTGATCACAGTAGTAGTAGCCGCAATCATACTAGCAAGTAGTACTACTAATAGTAATGGTAGTACTAGTACTGGTGGTTGCAATAAGAGTAATGGTGGTAGTGGTAATGGTGGTAATAGAAGTACCCCAGCCCCAGTTCTTATTACGTGCATGATGTTAACCAAGTCACTTAACCTCTCTGAACCACAGGCTCATTTGTAAATGGCAGTAAAAACATCTAACTCTCATGGGTCTTGTCCAGATAAAATTAGATGTCACAGGTAAAGCTCCGCCTGGCCCACAACAGCGTTAGTCTCCTTCCCTATCAGCCTCCAGCTATTGCTAATCTCTTGCTCACTCCCAGCCCTGAGCTTCTGAGTCTCTGGCACTTCGTGACCGCAGGTCTGCAACCTGTCTTTCTGAAGTGTTGTAATGGGCAGAGCACTAGATCGGGAGTCTGGTGAGCACAGTTTGATGCTGAATTAAAGCCCAAATACTTGTATCTTCATCCCAGGGCTGATGGGCAGACTGAATGAGCAAATGCAAGTAAGCCCTTCCCACAGGCCTGGCCACCACGTGCACTGGATGCTGGATGCCACTAGAGAAAGGCTCTTCACTTTCCTGACCTCGGTTTCCTCATCTACAGTGCAGGGAGCCATGTATGCCTTTTCTATTTAATAGTGACCACTATTAAATAGACCAAATTAAGGAGCCTGCCAAAGCACTTCTCGAGGACAAAGGGCTTCATTGTCTCTCTAGTGACGGAGCCTGATAGAGTCCCTTGCACACAATAGGCGTCCAATTAACAACTATTGCATCACTGGGGCCATATAAGAATTCCCTTCCACAGCGTTGCAGTTAGGTCATGTGGTGTCTTCCACTTGAATGTCTCTAGCATCAAGGAGTTCATCATCCTGAGATTCAGCCCATTTCCTCGTTAAACAACCGTAATTCCTGATGTGGAGTGGAAATCTACAGCTCCATAAATGCCACCTTTTAACCCCAGTTCAGGCCTTTGGCATCACATGAAACACTTTGATGTGACCATGCTTCAAATATCCCATTAGAGTCCCTCAGTCCTCTTTCACTGGCTAGACAACACCAGGCCTTCAACTGTTACATTCATGACATGGTTCATTCACTCACCAACTCAGCAAGCACTGATTATGCGTGCAACTGAACAGGCCCGCATCGGAACCAGGAACACAGAGACGGGAAACCACAGGCCCTACAGGCAGAACTAACAACCCTCGCTTACAAGTGCCTTCAATGATTTGGCCACCCTCTCAGCTGCTCCACTCTGGGGTCCTCTCCACGAGTGCAGGCCCTGGAGCGGAGCCCAACTCCGGGCACAGCCTGACCAGTTCAGAGAGACACCCCAGCCCCTAGCCCAGCACCAGTATGTAGTAAATATCCAGGAAGGTATGTTGAATGAATGCTTCCGAAATGGATATCACCTTCCTCCCTCCAAAGGTATACGGTTTCTAATGTCCTTGTCTTGTGGGGAAGGCCAAGGGAGCAGCTGACCTGGAATGGATCCCACAGGACAGAAGCCAAGAGTTTGAGCATCTTTCACCTGGGCCAGTGAACAAGCTGAACCTGGGAGTGTGCAAGGCCAGGACACAAGAGTACAAGAGAAAAGTCTGCTAGCCAGAGAGGAGACCAACAGGTGTCTGTCCCCAGAAGGACAGCTCGAGACAGAAGTCCCTTTCAGTCCCCGAATCCTAGGGTGGGGTCGGGGGTAGCATGCTCATGGAATAAGTTGGGGACGGGGCCAGAGAGCTAGGACAGAGAGAGCAGAGGGTGCAAGTCAAGTGCACGAGTTGGAGGGGAATGTTAAATCAGTAACGGGATTGGGGACAGAACTTCTGAGGGCTGCACATGTCCCCTATGGCCAGTTGTGGGTGCAAAGGCCAGAGGCACGTGGGCTCAGTCTGTGGCAGTCACCACCTGGGCTTCCTGGAACAAATAAGGGAACAGGAGAGAAAAAGAAGCGAGAGAAGGAAGAAGAGTGAGAGAGTGAGCCCAAGGGTAAGAGAAGGAAAAGGCAGGAGGAAGGGTGGGTGAGAGAAAGGAGACCGATGGCCCATTTGAATGTGAAACATCCACCTTGTGAGCAGTTTCATAAACTGAGTTTACTGAATAAGTCATATTTACCATGAAAGAGATTTGCATTGCCCTCCACCCCCAGTCTCCCGGCTCTGCGGCCTGATAAACGTGGCGGTGTTGCCACCACGATACGCACCTCGTAAATCCACAGGTTCCGCTGGCTTCAAATGAAGCCCAGATAACACTTCCAGGAGGACCTGTGTCTGGGAGCCCCGGCTGCTCCCTGAGGCCCCCATCCTGCCCAGGCCCTCCGTGCAAACCCCAGAAATAGACCCAAACGTAGGTGGAGGGAATGAGCACTCATCACAGATTCATTTTTTAGCTGAGAAAACCCACCACTTCAGGAAGTGGCATAAATATAGTGTTATGGATTTTGAAGAAACACACAGGAGCACATCACTTAAATCCCAAAGCACTGGCTCCTAGCCTTTCATCTGACAGGAGAAGTGGCTGGCTGAGGACACCAAGACCAGAAGGGCTTTCCAGCAGGTAATTAGAAGCAGACCAGTGGCTACCATTAAAGGCCAGTCCAATTTCTATCATGCTGGATCCAGAGGCTAATTTTCAGGGGTTTATAAAGTAGTTGAAAAAATATAATATTTTTTGATTCACAGGCTCTCATATTGGCTCAACTTAAGAATATGCTTACTAAAGCTGTAATTCCTAACCTTCTCCATTAAAGTCTGACATGCACTTTAAGTGGAATATAGATTCATATTGAATATATATACATATATATTTGTATATATATGTACACATATTTGAGTATATATATATATGAGTAATATGCATGTATGTGTGTATATACACATACTTACATATATATGCATATATACATATGCATGAATGAAATAATAGTAGGTATTCCATCTGCTGAATTCCACACATGGTGAACAAGAAGAGAATGAAATGCTATTACAGTAGCACAGATATACTAATGTGAGTCTGACTGTTGGCTATTTTGATTTATGAAGTCACCCAGGGAAAACCAAAAAAGTTGATTCATGGAGGTGAAAGATAAATCCCAAAAGAATAAATGCAAATGACCAATCAACGTATGAAAAATTGTTCAATCTCTTGGATAATTAAAGAGATAAAACTGAACCAGTAATGCTTGTCTTTGAATTTGGCAAAGACTAATAAAAAATAATAATACTCAAAGCTGGCAAAGCTGTGGTGAGATAGGTACTCTCACTCATTGATGAGGCAAATGTAAATGGGTACACTCTGCAGTTTGGGGTGTCTATTAATAGCCTTGAAATTGTTTATTAGACTCAGTTAGCATCAGTAAAGAGAGAGGTTTGTTTTCATTTTTGCTCTCTTTTGTATAAATAGGGACAGAAAGTCTGGGGGTTACTCAAGATTAGAAAGTGATGTTCCAACATGAGGCATGGGAGAGAAAAGACTCAGGGAATTAGAAGCTGGAACAATGAAAGAAGACAAGATGACCAGTCCAGAGAAGGGACATTCCCCAGAGCCAGTACTGCCTAAAGATCATACCAATTGCCCCATGAGGAAGGATCAGAATGAAGATCAGAACTATTCTGCAGGTCACCTGTCATGACATAGAAACCCCTATCAAGAACATACCTTGGTGTGGACCCAGGCAGCCTCAGCCAGTACGTGTGTTGTCATGAAGTGAAGTGAAACCTTCAGAGAAGACTATAAAGCACCAAAGCAAGCTGGTTCCATGGACAGTCTGGGGTCTGAGTAGGGAGAACAGGCTAGCACTCTCTGAAAGCCCCTGAGAACCCCAAGCCCAAGGGGGCTCCTTGCCATCTAGGATGGCACTTCATTTGCACAGACTTCTCGAAAGGCCAGTTAATGCCTTTAGAGCTGGCCCCCTGTGTTCTCAGCAGCTCTCCCCATCATCAAAGACGGGCAGCATCTAAGTATCTCATGTGTCACCAGACTTACACTTTTCCCATGAAAACCACCTGCTCTAAAACAGATGCAGGGGCCGGCCCGGTAGCGCAGCGGTTTAGTTCGTGCTTTGGCAGCCCGAGGTTCATGGGTTCAGATCCCGGGCACCTGCCGACGCACTGCTTGTCAGCCATGCTGTGGCGGCGTCCCATATAAAGTAGAGGAAGATGGGCACGGATGTTAGCCCAGGGCCAGTCTTCCTCACAAAAAATAAATAAATAAATAAAAGAGAAGCAAACACAATTTGGACAAGGGAAGACGAGGTAGGAGTGATTTCAAGGTGCCAAGCAACTCACATATCTGTACAAGTCCCCAGTCCTGTCCCTCTGTGGGTTGTAAGGTTTCTTGTCTTCTCTTGATACTAAAAAAAATAAGCTCAGATTTCCAAAGTTCCTGATGATGGCTGTGTGGTGTTCATAACTGACATACATATTTTGAGGGTTTTCCGATATTATTTAGCCAAAGGCTATTCAGGAACTTCCTTGCTGAAGCCATGAAACTCCCCTTTGTTCCTCGTGTTTAACCTCAGTGATGTTCCAGGACCAAAGGGCTAAAATAGAAAACCTCAACTAAACAGAAATTAACCACCCAAGAACCTCAGGTTGCTGGAATTTATTTCTATATTTGAATCTGCTGAGAATTTATTTAACCAATTCAGTATATTCATTTGACAAATGTTTATGACAGGCTCTCACCAGGCACTATTCTGGGTACTGGGGATCAAGCAGTGAAGCAAAGAAGACATCCTTGCCTGCAGAGACTCTGCACTTTAGTAAGAGGAGGAGAGAGGTGATACATATGATGAATAAGTCAAGTTTCAGGACCTGTTTGTTTCTCAACCTCTCCTCGCCCCATGGTGGAAGACACAAGACTCCACTCAAGGTCCTGGGAGTCACCATGGGCCTGGTCATACCCCAGATAAACCATTATTTCTATACCCAGAGGGCCCTGCAAACAGGTAGCCTGACTTATGTCTTGCTCTGACATTATAGGGCCTAATAACAGAGCTCTGGCTTAGTAGAGGAATTTGGTAGTAAAACTGAGACACATGTTGAAGACTTGGTCCCAGAAACCAGTCCAGAGCCCCATGACTAGGCCCTAAAAAAAATAGGCTCATGAGAGAATGCAAGAGTTTGCCTTCAGACATATTTGAGGTGCATCTGGGCATGCAGGTTGGGGTATCCAGTGGGTTGTGAGACCCCTAGTTCTAAAGGTGAGGACCTGGCACAGAGATGAGGGCACCACCCACACTGAGTCTTTCTGGAAACCCAGAGATGAGATCAACAAAGGAAATAATGCAGAAAAAGAGAAGAAGAAGACCAAAGATGTTCAGAAACTCACCTTTAAGTGAGAGGAGGGAGAAAGAAGAGAGAGCTTAGAAGTGGTGCACAGCCTGAAGTCTTCATGAATGCCACAGAAGGAAAAGCTTTGGGGAAAAGAGGGAAAGTGAAGAGCACCAGATTAGGGGGACTGAAATGGATCCATTGGGTTTGGCAACTTGGACCTTTCTAAGGACTTTCAAGAGAGGTTCCATTAGAGGGATGGGGGTCATATATAGGAGAAGAGAGGACAATGCATTAGAAGGCCAAGGATGCAAGTGTGCAAGTCAACTTGATAGTTCGAGTAAAAGAAGAGAGGTGCTGCCTTGGGGGAAGGTGGGATGAGAAAGAGATTAAGTGGGCTTTCACGGTGAGGCCTTGAACAAGCAAGAGAGGGAAGATCTGCTGAGACAGAGATCTCACAGAAGGCAAGAGTCATCTGGATGAAGAGCACAGATGCTTTCAGCTGCAAGTAACAAAATGTCCCACAAAAGTGGCTTAAACAATAGAGCCTTATTTTTCACACAGAAAGTACAAAGTGTCAGCCACATGTTTTAGGAAGCTATGGAAGTTCTAGAACAAGAAGTATTTTTTATGCAGTCAAGATCCAAGTGACATCAAATGTACACAGTTGGCATGGGAACTGGAAAGCTTGAGGGACTCAATTTTCAAAATTCATTTTACAACTGTATCTGCGTGTTGTGTGGGTGTGGATGCTAATTGTGATGCCTAGGCCAATGCAAGGACAAAAACATATTTCTTAATGAGTTTCCTACTACTTTCTTCACTGAATAATCAGTGCTTGTGTTTTTGGACATTAAATGTATTTATGTTAATCATTTTTCCATTCAAATGTAACTTATAAATGTTGCTAAGTAACAGCTTTGCTACTGAGGGGCTCAGTTTTCTTGTGCAGGGGCATCAGCAGAACTAATGCACCTGAGATCCCACATACATTCTCACTCTCCCCCTTCTCAGGCAGCCCCATCCCCCACTAAAGGATCTGATTCCAGTATCCGGGGCCAATAGCACTTTGCTTAAAGTGATGAATCACTGTCATTAAATAAGTGTTGATCACCTTCACATGACTATTTATTTTGCCCTGTGCCTATCGACCGTAGATTTCATTGATTACTATTTCAGCTAAAACAGCCCTCATGCATCACAGATTCTGGCTCACTCCACCAATGCTGAGGGTTCGAATAGGAACCAATGGATGCAAGGCAGGGGATAGGGACTTTCTAACAGTCAAAAGACCCCAGAATGGGACCAGTGATCTCGAGAGGAAGTGATTCCTTATTGCTGGATTTGTTTGAACATTTGAATGTTTTCCTAATTTGTCCTAACATCCCTAGAGTCAAGGCAATGTAATGATTTGGGAATGATGCTGACCTCACAAAAAAGCTTGTATTCCTACATGGCTTCAAGGAATCTCCATCATTAGCAAGCTTAGTCTACCTGATTCCAATGGACTTGACTGGTCCATATGTGACATCCAAACCCCATCATTCTCCCAGGTCTGTACACAAGAGTTGGGGACCTAGAGCCCTGACTCTCCCGTGGCCCTGCCCACCATTTCTCACCACCCCCTACTCAACTACTGTTTAGGCACCAGCCATGGAGCCACCGCTTTTAAAGCTCCACAGGTGAGCTTGATGAACATTTACGTTCAAACCACTTGTTCTCAGGACAAATGAGAAACTCTACAGATGTCATTGTCCTTGGTGACCTGGGACCTGCCAGGGGTTCAGTCTCATCTCTTGATGCTCTGCCATCTTCAACCTCCGGCAGCACTAAGTGACTTGCAATTCACTGTGTGCACTTTGAGTCCAGAGAGGAAGACATACGAGACTTGGCTTTGGGCATGGGAGATGCTGGGACAAAGTAGACTCCAAGACTTGCTTTCCTGTGATCCTTACTATGTTAGGAAATCAGGGAGCTCAACATGGCTCAATCTGGCTTCCTGGGTCTTCTCTGCCCAGTTAACAAAATTGGGTTACTTCGTGTTGCCTTTTGCTCCCTTCCCTTGTGTGTATGCTATGCATACGCCCCCCTCGGACCTTTGTGGGTGGCTGTGGGCCTGAGCCACCCATAGTCATTCTTCAGCTCCCTAATCATAAACCATTTAATAGAACCCAATGCCACCATGATTTCTATTATTTTTGTGTCTGCCTCCCACAGGAAGCTGAGAGCTCTTCAAGGGTAGGCCCATGTTTTTCTGTTTTCTGTTCTTCCAGTTCTTAGCACAGTATTTGGCATATAGGAGGTGTTCAAAAAATTATTTATTCATAAGAAATTAATATATGTGGAGTGTAACTTCCCAAAGGCTGTGTGGGATGGAGGCAGGACAAAAGGAGATGTTTTTCTAGTTTCCATGACAAATCTGAGAAATAGGGGTTTTACTCTCCATTATGCAGATTCATGGACTCAGAGGAAAGGAATTTACCCAAGAGAGAACTTGGCAAAGAAGGACCTCAACCCAGGACTCATAATGTCCTCTCCAATTTGTCTCCCTCCTCTCCAGATGGGATTTGATTCAAATCTATCCTTGCACATTCTAGGCCACACTAGTGGATGTAACCATGACAATTATATTTGCCATTTTCATAATCAGTGCAACTTTCCAAACTTCATCTAAAAAGTGCTTGAGAAATATCTGTTGACTGATGGACCATCTGATTGTCTGAGATGGAAATTTCCTAGGAGTAGGCTCAGGGTCCAATGGGTCATTTGTCCAGATAACATCAGCCATCTGCTTCTGGGTAACTATCATCATCCTTTTCCACATTATAGCATCCCTTATGAACAACGCCAGAATAAGATGTCACTAGTACTGCCAACCAGACCTTGAACAAATTCTGTTGGGGGAACTCTTACTCTAGATCCAATCTTGTGCAAACTTGGCCCCTGTTCTCCTACCACTCCCAGAGCTGAGCCTTCATGCTCAACCTGGTTCTTCCCAAACCAAATTAGAATGCACAATACAAAGGGGAGAGTCCCAGGTCACGCAGCCCAGAAAGCAAACCCTGAAATCTTGAGCATTCTGGAGGTTTATTAAGTGTGCCCTTTAGATCAAAACCTGGGGAAGGGAAGGGAACAGAGGTAGGTAGCAGAGGGAGATGTTAAGTTGTGATGCAAACCCAATGGCAGACTTCACTGACCCCATGGGAAGCTCTGGAGTTAGAATTGACTCTTCAACATTGTTCCATGTTGAGCCAAAATACTTTATACTTTCATGTCAACTATAATATTCAATGGGCCAGCCCAGAAGGGACATGATCTTAGGTGGGTGGCTTTCTATAATCCTTAATGAAGTTGACAGATACCAAGGTTGTCTGGCAACAGTCCCCCAGCAGCTGGGACAGTAAATCCTCACTGAAGGAGGACATCATAATGTTCACCTCAGCATAGTAAAGAATTAGCCTATCTCTCCCAATGTAGGAAATCAGCACACCCTTCACACCCAAGTCACCAACTCAGAGCAACCAACAGATGAGCTGGCTGCATACTGTGGATTCCAAGAAGAGACCCTGCCTTCCAAGAGGCCCCTCCTAATCCCTGTCTGTGTGGGCCAACTCCTACAATGGGGTGCTGGCCTCCAGTAGCCTGCCCAGCCTTTCCAGTTCTCTACTTGAGACTAGAGTTGGGTCCTGAATACTCATCCACTTCTACAGGGTCATTATCCCTAGTCAGTCTCTTCTTAGTCCTTACTCAGGGCATCCATCCTGTGTCCATTCTGCCATAAGTGGATGAAGCATAGGGAGTCATGCCTCTGCACCTACCTGTTATTGATTTCCATCTACTCTCTGCATTCAACTTCTCTACTGTATTGACACTTGTCAGATAACAAGGCCTGCTCGGCCCCAAATAGAGCTCACTTCATCACATTGACAATGAGCCCTGACTGCCCGGGATAGCTCCCAGTCCCCCCTTCTGGCCACATCCCATTGGTCCCCTCACAGGAGCTCATTTTAGATAACAACACATCTTTATGATGGATATGGCTAAAGGTGAGGTTACAAGAGATTCTGAGGGGGCTTTCAGCAACAGGCCTGCAAAGCTAAGAATGAGTTACATTTATAATACTGCACAGGTCCAAGGACATTAATTAGTAATTGAGAGAAATGGGGAAAAGTGCATAACCACAAATCTGTCAGCAACTGTCACTCCTTGTCCATTTTGATATCCATTCACCCATTCTATCAGGAAGCACTGATACCTACTTTAGGCCTGTCTCACCCTGGTTTCTGGCGACATGAAGATTAAGAGGTCTGGATGGAAAGTCACATGTGCTCTTCTCCCCATGTTTCCACTTCATCTCGTAAAGGCCACATTTCCACCCATTTTTCCCATGTTGGGAACTGTTTAGAGGGAACTTTGTCCTCTTTCCACCTTTCACTCCTGCCTCACTGTGGAAGGAGGAATGTCTAATTAAGTTGGCCAATTTGGATTCAATGAGCTATATTTTCCTAGAGAGCAGCGATGCTACTGCCTCAAAGACACAACCCTTCTTTTATTCCCCTTTGCCATCCAGGCTCTGGTGCCATTCATCTTCCTTCTCCTTCCCACCTCTCTATTGCCTCTCAGGGGACAAACCCACCATTTTCCCTCTCTCTCTCTCTATTCTACTCCCCTAGTGACTTCTATGGTTGATGCAGGCAGGCCCATAGTCCTGTTCCACAGGGTTGGGAATTTGAAGTCTACAAGTCATGCTATATTTCTTGGGGTTTGCTCAAGTTTGCAGATCCTAAAGTTTAAATTTAGGGTAGTAAGTAGGAGATACCACTTGGCCACAGGTCTAAGCCACAATCTCCTACACAGTTTATTACAGTCTCTAGATTTGAGTTATTGAGTGTTGTGCAACCATTATTAAAGTAGATAAAAGGACCCCCATTTGGTAATCAGCCCTTTGCATATATATTCTTTACTGGTCAAACGTCAAATGGGAAGAAGAGTACAGTGCTTCTTTTGTCCCAAATCCCTAAGAAGACATGGTTTCTACTATCCTGAAGTTTATGGTCTAGTAGATGAAAAAAAAAGGTATTGTAAAAATATACCTAACCCAGCCTGAGGGAGCCATCAGTAAAGGTTTCATGGAAGCAATAAATGCAGAAAAGAGACTTGAGTGATGAATAAGGTAAATAAAGGTCATGGAGCAGGAAGGAATACAGTCCAGTTGGAAGAAACTGCATTAGCAAATGTTCAAGGGCCAATAGGGCAATGATGTGAGGGGAGAGCCCCAGGTAGTTAGGGCTGGTGTCTGAGAGCTTGCATCCAGTCAGATTAAGCTCATGAGACATTGCAGGGGGTAAGGAGAAAGTGCATATTTGGTCCTCTGTTTTATCTCTAAATCCCCGAGGATGTACTGGAGCATTAAGCCATTATCATTCACCCATGATATAGTCAAGTGTGGTCTTGATTGGCTCTCACATCTTGGAAAACAGACCAGACTTGAGCTTCCTTCAATGCTCTGAGCAAGAGGTAAATACCAGTCAAGCCAGGACAATACATTCTGTATGTGAGAATGACTTTGAGCTTCCCAGTGGGTAGATACTCCAGGAGAAAACTTAGGTGAAGAATTACTGTTGACAACCAGGCCTCTATCACCTACCTTCTCTTTTGCCTACTTTCCCCCAGGTCTAACTGGTCTACCTGCATCTAGTCTGACCCACATTAATTTAGCCTTCAAACCAGCCACATTGCAAATCATACCACATCAGAGTACAATGCTTCAATAGCTCCCCAGTTCTGTCAGGATAAAGTCCAGTTTCTTTATTATGATGTCACAGGTTGCATTCTTCATGAAGTAGACCCTGAGACAGCAGTTAACACACAGAAATGTATTAGGGAGAACTCTTGGGAATCAATCCATGTGGAAGGGAAAGAATGGGAAGGAATCAGGATTGAGGAGAAGCTGGGAACCTATGATGCAATTCCAACAAAGGCCCCAGCCAACCCCAAGGGAAGCTCTAAGCCAGATGACCTTTCAGAGTTGAACCAAGTTGAGCAAAGGGACCAAGCCTGAATACCTGCATGTCAGCAAGTCTCAGATGCAGGCTACCCTGGGAGAGAGGACATGACCTTGGACAAGGCAACTCAATCCAAGACAAACTCCTGAAAGAAGCTGGTAGCTGATGGCTGTCTGCCAGTGGTATTCCCAGCTTCTGGAAGACTAAGGCCATCAGACCTAAAAGGAGATCTGAATGATGCATCACAGCATCCAGTATGTACAGCATTCAATGAGTTTTATACTTATTTTTTATTACCTACTGTGTTAGTTTTCTAAGGCTGCCGTAACAAAGCACCACAGAATGGGTGTCTTAAACAACAGGAATTTATTTTCTCACAGTTCTGGAGGCTTAGGAGTCTGAGATCAAGATATCATAGGGTTGGTTTCCTCTGAGGCCTCTCTCCTTGGCTAGTAATAGGTCGTCTTCTCCCTGTGTTCTCACATGGTCTTCCCTCTGTACCTGTGTCTGTGTTCTCACTTCCTCTTAAAGGACAATAGTTACATGGGATTAGGGTCTTCCCTAATGACCTCATCTTAACTGCATAACCATTTTAAAAACCTTGTCTCCAAATGTAGTCACATCCTGAGGTACTAGGAGTTTAGACTTTGACACATGAATTTTGAAGAGGCACAGTTCAGTCTATAACACTTACCTACTTGTTATAATTTTCCATTATCAGCTGTTCCCCAACCATCTTTGGTCAAATCACATCAAACAGCTGTGCAATTCTTTTTTTTCCCCAGAATTTTATTTACTTCCTTTTAAACAAGGTAAATCTTTAAGAGATACAACATCATATGGATTCTGTGTCCAATGGCCTTAGCAGGAAGATTGCTTCAGAATTTGGCACAAACCAGGCTACTGTTTCATGGAAATGAGTTACCTTTCCCCAGATTACTCTGGTTTTGTCCAGTTTGCCTCCAGAAGTCACTGTTTTGTACACATAAACACATACATTGTCTAAATAAAGTTCAGTTTCATCTCAGGCATAAATCCTTTCAATTTTAAGAATAGCTGTGTGCACCCTCTGGTTTGAAAGACCTTGCTTACAGCCAGCAAAAATGGCCTTGGGCCACAGCCTTCCAGACATGATTGGCATTTTAGAAGTCATGATCCCAGCAAGCCTCCACAGGCTCTAAGATGGCAAAAAGAGAGCTACTGGCTGATTCGGGAACATGCTGTGCTGGTTTACACCTCTATGTTTTGCTCATGCTGTGTCCTCTGCCAGAAATGCCCTCCCTACTTTGTCTGTTCAGTGAACATCTTTGTATGACCTGTGTCTTCTTGAAGAGTTAGCTGATGTGCCCACTCCTCTCTGAAGACTTCATCACAGAGTCTTGTCTCTGTAGGCCCTTTTCTCTCACACTCTGCAATGAGGGTCAGTTGTCTCAGAATCGCTAGCATGTAGCAGGCATCAGTAAATGTGTTTTGTTGGGTGGTTTGTTGATGGTTGGTGGGTTGAGTGATTTGTCAAGCGTTCTATCATGACCAGGGCCAATATTTTCTCAATAGATGAGACTTCAGTGTGGATATCTCTTACATATATAAGTGCTTTCACTCTGGGTAAAGGAAAAGTGGATTTGGGTACCATATATCCTAGTTTCTATTTGTGGTAGGCAGAATAACGGCTCCTCCAAAAATGTCCACATCCTAATCCCTGGAACATGCGCATATGTTAGGTTGCAGAGAAAAGGAGAATTAAGATTATTAATAAACTGACCTGAAAATAGGGGTATCATCCTGGATTATCCGGGAGGGCCCAATGTAATCACAGAGGCCCTTAAAAGTAGAAAAGGGAGGCAGCAGGGAGAGTCAGAGGGAGACATGATGATGGAAGAATGGTCACAGATGCCACATTTCTGGCTTTGAAGATGGAGGAAGGGACTATGAGCCAAGGAATATGGGCAGTTCTAGAAGCTGGAAAAGACAAGGAAATGGATCCTCCCTTAGAGTTCCAGAAAGGATTGCAGCCCCGCTGACCCTTGATCTTAGCCCAGTGAGACTGTGTTAGACCTCTACTGAACTGTAAGATAACAAATTTGTGTTGTTTGAAGTCACTAAGTTTGTAGTAACTTGTTAGAGCAAGAAAACTTATCCACTGTTCTGGACAGACCTCTCCTAATCACTGCCCTCATGCTCTAGCCCTACTTCATGTGGGCCAGGGAGGGACAGCCTAGGTTCCCCAAATTTGGGAATGTTCCTGATTCAAAGACCTGGGCCTCTGAAGATCCATCAGAACCCATAATAGTAATGCATTTTGTGAATGTTATTGAAAGTATGTTCTGTGCAGACATGGTGATGGGAGCCTTGTGATTAGACAGAGTCAAATGCGTTCCAGCTTGCTCAGTCCATAGGATAGATGAGGTATGTGTGTAGCAACCAAAAGCAGGTTGAGAAGAGGGGCAACTGTTCCTAACAGGGATCTGTTGGAACACAGTTAGTTACTAGAGTCTCGTCATCTCCCAAAGCAACCCATCCTACAAGAATTTTCTGACTAGCTACGGGTCAGACAATGTACTACCTTAAGGGCATGGTCCTCCTCTCTGGTCTACTTAGGACAGATCTCTGCAGAAAGTGGGGCTTGCACTGAGTAAAGTTTAGAAGGTAGACCATTCTTGCAGGAGGAATGGCATAGAATGTCATGATGGTAGCACTCTGCCAAAGGTGCACTTCAGGGGTGCCAGTCTGACAAAAACTAACATGCAAGTTGACAGCAAGTCTTGAGAAGAATGCAGCACAGAAACACCAGAATACAGATCATGAGTGGGAGAAAGCAGGGGAATAATGTTGAAGAGAAAGGGCACGATCTAGACTCCAGAGAACCCATCGGGCAATAGGGAGCCATGACAGATTCTTGAGGAGAGGAGGATACGATGAAGATAGAGTGTCCAGGAGAAGTGGGCTCTTGTGGGTTGGGCAGAGACAAAGGAGAAGGGGGACCTTGGGCAATTATCATTTTCAGCTGAGAAACCAGATCATCGACTTTTCCTCCCATTCCCAATGCATTGAGTCAGACATATCTGACATTTTTTTTTTAATTAACATTGGCAATACTCTGAACTTCATTCACTTAATCTCCATTAAAGTCATTGAGGATGATGCATTGACTTTTTAAACTAAACTAAAAAAGAAAAAACCCTGAAAATAGGTTCTCGAAACTTCTTTGTCATCTATAGCTCTCAGATCAGACAAAACACTGCTTTTAAAGGTAAATAATGAGTGCATAAATATTGAGCGATTTTTACTCTTATTCTCTATTAATTGCTTGACAATTAATGGTATTTTAACAAGTAATTTGTGACATTCTTGCAGCCTATCCTCAAAATGTAGGCGTTGGTCTATAAACTGAAGGATAATAATAAATAAAACTATAATATCTATATAGCTCTTTGCATTTTCCATGGCATTTTCACAAGCACCATGTGGAGTTGGCCTAATAGAGACTTAAAGAGGTTGAAAGCCAGGAGTCAACCCCGCAGCAGCGCTCGAAATTCTTTGCTCTTTCCAGAGAATCATGGTGCTTCTTATGTTTGAGCAAATGGCACGATATGTGAGAGAGGAAAGATGACAGGAGGCCAGATGAGATAATATCCAGGCTGAAACACCCAGCGAGGCTAGGGCAGAACACTGACCTCCCACAAAGCCAAAGAAGGGATGGGCCCTGTCAGACCCAATGACCTTGTTCTGGGCCCAGAAATGGTGAAACGGACGCTGCCAGCAGGGAACAGGCCTGGATCATCTGGAAAATGTATCTAGTGTGAAGAATACAATTTCAGTTTCCTAAATTGTAAGGCATCACA
This sequence comes from Tapirus indicus, assembly GCA_031878705.1. NCBI lineage: Eukaryota > Metazoa > Chordata > Mammalia > Perissodactyla > Tapiridae > Tapirus > Tapirus indicus. The sequence continues at coordinate 19,930,820 of CM062927.1, read as the reverse complement.
GACTATTTCACACCTGGTTCAATCCCAGCATCAAGGATTATTGTGCAAACCGTGGGCCAAGCAGATCCCTGACCAGGCCCATTTCAGACCAGGAAAACCAGAGAAGGAGGGAGGCTAGAACTTTGCTGATAGGAACTAAAGGAGTGAGCTCTGAAACGAGCTCTTTAAAACTCTCTTCTTCTTCCAATCAAAATATCCACATGTCTCAGCTGAGTTCATTGGACTCACAGCCACTCACAGCTCCAGTGGCCTTTGCCATCAGCATGAACATGGTGCCCACCATGCGGACGCAAAAAATGCATCCCTGCTGGCCACTGCTATGCAGCCAGCACTCCTGTTCATCTGGGGAAACAGCATTCCCCTGTCAATTAAAAAATACATGGGATCCGAGGGAGGGGGAACCAACAGGTTTGGATGCAGCCATACATCAGCCACTACACAGAGCTCTTAACAACGTTTTCTTATTGATTTCTCGTGAACACTGTGCCAAGTTGATACAAAAGCCCCATTGCACAGAAAAAGAAATGGACGATCTAAGAGTGTAAAATATTCTCGCATGGTCATAGAGCTCCCCCATCACTTACAGGCTAATAATTTAGCTCATTTGTGACATCCAAGGGACGTTATGATGTGGCCCTTGAATACATGGATAAAACACAACTAGGGTTAAACCCAAACCCACATTTCTCCAAAACCCACGTTCCAGTACTTGTTGAAGGATCCAATAAAGAGCTGCCAGATAAACTAGTGAATACAGATATTTCTACCACACTTTGCTATCCTCTTAACGTTGGGATAAACAAAGAGGAAAAAGGATTTAAATTAGAACAAAAACAATGAGATAATTGGACAAACTTGGTGAACAACCGGAGTATTCACATTATCACTCACCTGGATCCAGACTACACCAGGAGGATTATTGCAAGGAAAGCGACCACACAATTTGAAATGTTTTTGGGGCCCTGACCCCTCGTGGAAAATACAGCCCCAGGGAGAGTCTACACCTTGGCCTGATGAGGAAGTGCGGTAAAGAGCACAGAAGTTGCCCCCTCTTCCAGGTCAACACACAGCCCTGCTCAACAGTAAAAGCACAGGGAGGCGCTCCCTCCGGCCACAGCAGAAGTGACATTTCGAGGCTGATCCCTCCCGCACTCCCCTCCTCAGCACTGGTGGCTGTGCCTGGAATCCAATGCCAGGGCCAGACTCCAGTTGCCAGACACAGAGCCCCTGCATCAGGAAGCTGAGGGCCCACCATGAAGGTGAGTAATATGCCCAGCGGGAGGCTCATTAGCCCTTGATGCCCAGAGGTGACTTGGCCACCACAGATGGTGGTGGAGCTGGTATGGGCAGACTGGTGCTGCAGCTATCATTTCAGTACAGGTCGGCAATTCACAGAAGACTCAGTACTGTTTTATCACCTTACTCTCCACCTCAACCACTGCCACTGTCCTGAGGGACATTAATGGGCACAGAGTTGACTCCACCAACTGCCAACAGGGTGTTATGAGTAGTAGTTGTGAGTGGAAAATACCACCTACCTGCGCATCCCAGCCTCGGACAATGACTAGTTGTGGCTCCTTGATCAAGCTGTTTGTTCCCTCTGTGCCTCAGTTTCTCATCTGTGAAACAAAGATGGTTAGGAGATTTAGCAAGAAAATCCATCTAAAGCATGTAGCATTGTGCTTAGCATAACGTTAGTGACCACTTTCATCTCTGCCTCAGCTAGCACACCTGGATCTTGTGGTCACCCAGAAAGTTTCCGGCTCTGAAATCTGAAATCTAACAGCCTGTTTCTTCTCAGCTCCCTTAATCATCTGCCATCTTTTGTCTGACCTTGTCATGATGTCCAGTCCCTTGAGCTGTTTTCTAAGCACACCAGCTCCTTGCTTAATCCTTCTCTTCATCCCACCACTTTAATTATTCCTTTAATAAAACAATAATTATGCATCAAAAATAATCCATCACTTTAATCATTCTCTGGGTCCTTTCTCTATAGCTCCTCTGCCACACTTCCCAGAAGAACCCAACCACAGGTCAAACCAAACATATGGCCCTGTTGCTGCCCCACTGGGCCCCTCCTCATGCTGGAGATAATGACCCAGCCATGCCCTATCCTGGGCCCTATTCCAGCTGTGGCATCAACACACCTTGGTCCCCAGGCAGACCCCCTCCATTGCTTTAAGTAGACCTGCTCCACTCTCCTCAAGCCCTCAGTCCCACTTCTCTCCCCAGGCTCACAGCAGAGCACTTAGCTTCCTATTTCAAAGTGATAACAGAGGGATTATTGGAAACCACCTCAATGTTTTGTTTCATTACCCACAAATTTAGAAGCCTCCACATCTCTTCTTACCATATCCTCCTCCTCCGAGGAAGACGTGTCTGCTTCAACCTTCCTCTGTACCACACATCACTCAGGAGTCTTGCCCATCAGTTATCACTTCTGTATTCTGTATCGCCAGGCTCCCCCTACCGAAGACCCCTTCCCCTCAGCACATAAATATGCTCAGATTTCTCATACTTTAAGGAGAAATGAAAAATCTCCCTCACCTTCCATCTCCCTCCAGTCCTCTCACACAGACAAACTTCTTCAAAGAATTGTCTCCCCCTCTCTGCTCCTTCACGTTCTCTGGCCCTGTAGTCCAGCTTCCCATGAAATCACTGTAAGAGGGTCAATAACAAATGTAGAGTTGTACTTGACTCCCTTCTCTTCCTACTTCTCCCATCTGATAATTCAAAGTTCCATTAACTCTGACTCTACCTGCTTAATAGCTTTTAAATCCTTCCCATCTCTCCATCCCACCATCAGTGATGTGTTCTGGCCTTCCAAATTAATCCAAAGACATCTAATTCACACACTGCCAATCCAGCCTCTACTCCATTCCAAAGAGGGAAAATAGGATCGTTACTCTCCTTGTTCACCATTCTAAGATGGTTCCCACTGCATCGCAGAGCAAAACCCGCGCTCGTATGCGTGGTGTACAAGGAAGGCCCCTTATCATCTGGCAGTAGTGAACATGGAGGGCTAGCTGAAGTATGGTGACTAAGGATCTAACTGCACGTGAGCTCCCCTCCATCAGGGCACATACCCATTTCCCTCTTTTGAAAAATGCTTTTAGTAAAAGAGAAAAGTTTTTCAAAACTTTTGGAGGAAATTCATCAAATGTGGCCCAAATTGGAATACCTTATAGCATAATGGAAATGTCCTTTTCATAACAAATTTTATTTGACTATTTCTGAGCTTGTTCTCCTGTTACAGAAGGCACCACTCAACAGAGAAGATGCTATGAGAGGCAACTTTCATATGAAACAGATGTTATCTCATGGGATACTTTCAAGACCAGGACCAAAAGGTCCTTCCTCCTGCCCACTGTGTACCCAACTGTTTGTTCCAACCCTCAACCCTCAGATTCCAGCATTCTGACCTAAATACATGGTGTGGTCATTACCATGCTCCTTTTCAGGTGAAGACTCTGAAATTCTAAAAAGAAAGGGGATTTTCCTTAGGTCCCTTGTCCAGTGTCTGTAGTCTAGTTGGGACTAAAACCTTGTCTCTTGCAACTGTGATGTGGGATGTCTGCCTACAGGAGCCCAGGGTCCACATGGTCCAATATGAGGATGAACTGGGCCACATGTGTTAGCACAGAAGCTGTGATAGATTGGAAGGCCTGGGGGCCACAGGAAACCAGGAGATGATGATGAAGAGGGGATGATGGAGGAGCAGGGACAGGGTGTGCCCAGCCACAGGGAACTCAGGATGAAGGAGGAAGCAGGACATACTGAGCCCCAGAGCTTGGCCCCAAAAGAAACTGAGAATTGTGCTCCCTGCTCTGACTTGAGAAGCACTGAGTGTTCCTCTCTGAGTCAGAAAGTGTTTTCACCAGAGCATTTGGTCCAGCCCTAGAATACCAAGCAGAAGACAGTCAGATAACCACTTTATTTGATTTTTTTTTCCCCCTAGCTTTCCACTGAGCCAGTTAACAATTCTGCACCACTTCAGGCCTCTGGTGGCCTGGCCAGCTCCATGCTAAATGGCTCCTACCATCCAACCAAATGCACAGTGCCCTGACATTGTCGGCACAGCCTGCAACCCAGGATGGATCCATCTCCCTTGCTGACACACACATACAAATTTTGCACAACATGGCTTCCCCCAACCATTGTCTCAGAGTCAATGAATGACCAGGTTCTCCACCCAGTCACTCAACCTCAAACTGAGGAATCAACTTCAGTCCTGCTTTCTAAGCACCCCATAGAGTCAAGTCTGTCTAATCCCTATGAGATGTCTCCCTTTCCCCAGCCCCACACTCCTCACCTTGGCCCAGAACCTCCTCATCCCTCACCTGGATTATCTCCCTGATCCCTTTCTGCCCTTCCACATAACCATCCCAGGCCCCTGGACAGGCCTTTCTCAAACAAAATGTAGCCACATAACTCCTCTGCTTAACTTCCTTCAGTTCCATTGTCCACAATAAATCCCAAGCTTCCCATCATTCCCAACCATGAATCCCAACCCTTCAGCTTACTAGTTATTGAAGGTCAACCATTCATTAATTCTTCTAATCAACAAATGTTTATTTACTATCTACCCCATTTTAGGCACTGTTCTAGGCACTTGGGGTAAATCAGAGACAATGACCCCTGCCTTCATGGAGCTTGCATTCTAGTTGATGGAAAAGCTATAAATAATAACCATAATAAGTATGTAAGTTACATAGTATGTTAGAAGGTGGCATGTGCTATGGAAAAAAAGATGGAGAACAGAGAAAGGAGATCTAGAGGGCTGGGGGCAGTGCAAGTGTCAACTGGGAAGTCAGAATCACCCTGAGAAAATGACATTGGAGCAAAGACTTGAAGGAGGTGGGGTTGTGAGGCTCAAGGATATCCAGTGGAAGACCATTCCAGACAGTGGGAGGGGCTGGTGTAAAAGGACTGAGGTGAGAACACACCACTGTGTTGAGAAAATAGCATGGTGGCCACTGTGGGCAAAACAAAGGGAGCAAGAGGGAGAAGCGTGGGAGATGCCATCAGAGGGTGAGGGTGCCAGATCATGTGCCTCTGTCATCCCATGCCTTGCACCTATGAGTCTTTTCTCCAACACTTGTCACTGTTGCAATTTCCTAAGCAGGTTGGGTGTCCTCATGCCTCAGCTCTGTGCCTACATTCTGATGCCATGCTTGACTGACCACCAACTCTCCTGCCCCTCCATAGAGCTCTGACCTCTCATTCCCTATGCTCCTGTGTTCCTTGACCATAAAGCCATTATGGTGCTAAACACAATGAAATAGTTACCCAGCTCCTTATCTATATCACCCACCGGACTGAACTCCTCCAGGAAAGAAATCCTATCATCTCATTCCTCTCTTTTTCCCCAGGAAGCACCTTGTGGCTGGCCACAGAGGGGGTGGATGAAAGGAGAATGGGCAGTAGAAGGGTAGGAGAGAGGTAAGTTGGAAAATACTGCTTTACCTGAAAATTGAGATTAACTTGACTAAATACACATTTAACCTCTTTGAAACTCAGTTTCCCAATCTGTAAAATCAATAGTCATGCTTCACTTAACGATGGGGATACGCTCTGAGAAATGAGTCATCAGATGATTTTGTCATGCGAACATCATAAGCGTACTTACACAAACCTAGATGGTACAGCCTACTACACACCTAGGCTATATGGTACTGATCTTATGGGACCACTGTCATATAGGCGATCCACCGTTGACCAAAACATCATCGAGCAATGCATGACTGTGTAACAATCTTGGTTCCACCTACCTTCCAGAGTTTTCTGTGAGTCAAAAAGAGAATAGATGTGGATGCCTTATGGAGTGGGGCTGACCAAGTGCAAAGGGTCATAATTATTGTTCCCATTGTTGTTAACTAGAAAATCCTTTGTGCTAGATAAAGAGATGCCTCTGGTTCTAATCATGTTATATGCCCTGGGTTCCAGCAGAGGCAATGGTGGGATAAGGATTGTCTTGTGTTGCACATGATTTGTTTGCAAAATGGAGCAAGGGGGGCCTGACTCCCCATAGAGAAGAGTCCCCTGGGTGATAAATTAGGAGGGTCCTTCTATTGATCCATTCACATTTCTGTCCAGCCAGGTCCAACGAGCACTGACTGTCTGAGCCACACCTGATGTGGGAATGCCAACCACTCCTCCCCCAACTCGATGCCACCCCCACAAATTGTCAAAAAGGCATCATGATAGAGTTCCCACATGCCACAAGGTAAGTGTTTAAATCTTTTGTAAGGCAGTCAGTGGCCTTTATAAACCCTCAGACAAGGATTACACTGTGTCTGAGATAGGGCTGAAAGTCAAGGGAAATTGATTCTGTCTAGCTGGTGCTGTTTCAAAGAGGAGACTTGCTGGGGGCCTTTAGGACCAAACATGCCATTTCCCATGTGCCCCCAGGGCCTGGAGTGTCACATGCTGAGAATACTGAGACACCGAGACCCATTTCTGGGCAGAGGTCCCAGGCAGCTGCAAGCTCCCACCACAGGAAGACCCCAGAGGGCATTGACCAGCACCAGAGACGGTTATGAAGTGTGTTTACCTTCCCAGGAATTGATGCCAGTACCAATTTTATGCCATTGCCTGCACCCCAGGCGGGGAAGCTGGAGGATGATAAACAGCCATTGATCTGGCGGCGACCATCAGGGGCAAGGCACACCTACAATTACTTTCCTTTGCTAATGACCCCATTAGCCAGTAGATCAAACACAGTTAGATGTTGTGATGATGCTGTGGTTATTTCTATGCCAATACCCGTTGGCCTGATCCATACTGTCTGCCAAGGGATACCAAAGTGGGCAGCAAAGACCCCTGTTTCAGATTAGGGGAGCACAAGGGTCCTGGCATGCCCACTTTCCCTGCAACACAGTCCTGATCACACCAAGGATGGCTCTGAGTCAGAGATGAGTGGATGGACTTCGGCAGGTAAATCAAACATCCACCATTCCGGGAGGCAGTGGGGACAGTGGGAAAAGCACCCACTTGGGAGTCAGGCAGACCTGGAGTTTGAAACCTGGCTCTGTGATTTCCTAACCCAGTGACCTCCCAGGAATCCCTTACCTGCCCGGGGGCCAGTTGCTCCATGTGTAACCTGGGATGATAATTATTCTGTCTCATGGCGCTGCTGTGAGGATGAAATGTGATAGCATATGCCATATACAGGGCACAGAGCAGGCACTCATTGGCTCTCAGCTCTGCTCACTGTTCAGCGCTGAACCCAGAACTGAGAAGGCAGAAAGAGTGCTCATTCTTGGAAGCAGATGGCCCTAAATCAAGCAATGGAAATGGTCACTCGGCCTTAAGTACTGACTGTGTGCCAGATCCTGGAGCCAGTGCTTGCCATACATCATCACGATCCTTCCTTGTCCCCATTTTACAGGTAAGGACACTGGAGCTTGAGGAGCTTCAAGAGGTCAGTTCACCCAACAAGAGCAAGCACTGAGAACAAGTTTACTGCAGGCCTACTCAGTGCCAGGCACCCTCAAGGGACCAGGCTACAAGACTGAGCAAGAGAGACGCTGCTCCAAGGTCAGGCTGATGGCAAAGCCCAGACCAGAACCGAGGTCTCCTGCCCTCAAGTGCTGGGTCCTTCTCTGCCCCCTGCCATTTCCCCCAGTAGAAGGGCTCCTCAGACGGTCAATGCACGCCCAAGCTCAATGTGTCCTTGAAGTTTCTGCAGACCCTCCACCTTGTTTTACTGATGAGGTCACACAGTGAATGGGGAAAGGAGCTGCGATCTTGAAATGAGGCTGGTAGAATTTCAGGTCGCTGCTTGTTTTCTGGAATACTGCACTTTATCCCCGCAGCCATGTCTATAGGAAACCAGCAGCCTGCAGTGTGCTGTGGACTGTGGGAACTAGGCAGAAGGTGAGGGTATCTGCGCACTTGAACTATTCAGAAACACTTGCATAGCCCACAAGGGAAGCCACCTTATCAGGCTCAGATAAAGGGGTGGAGTGGAAGAGCATCCCAGCATCCCTGCTCCACTCTTTTTGGCTAAGTAATACCATTGGTACTAGATGGTCAGGTGTCTTTGAACTGAAAGGAGCTTTATTTGAAAACCCTTCAGGGTGTCAGAGAAACAGTCTTTTTCCACATCAATAGTCTACCCAAGGCAGGCTCAGCAAAGAAGAACAAATATCACCAGCTGCTCCAGAGGGGTGGGAGCTGGGAACAGCGTGGTGGTGGGGTTATTAAGGATGAGGTCAGGCAGGAAAGGATGGCAAAGAACAGCCTCCCTGTTTTCAGACAGAGTCACAAATAAACACTTGCTGGCAGCTGGAAATTCAGCTCTTAAACCCTGCAAAATGAGAAAAACCTGGTATGGTCAGAAAGGGTATGTTGACGGAGTGAGACAGCACACAGTGGGATTCAGGCCAAGAGCCACTCAGCCATTCACACGAGCATATAGTGCGAGAGGCTTAGAGCTCAGCCTCAGCCTTTCCTACCTGGAAAATGGGCATAAAGCAAAGACCCACTGCTTAGAGGTGATGTTTTCATGCTGCTATAAAACTGAAAAGCCCAGCATACTTCCATTCATCTACCAGACAAGTATTAAGCACCAGCTTCATACCAGCACCATGCCAGGCACTGGGGACTCAGCTATGAATGCGACAGGCTTGCTCCCTGCCTTCATGGAATTTAAAATTTAGCAAGGAAAATAGGTATGGAAGAATGCAATTGTAAGAGGATGGTGGTGGTGGCCAGTGTGCCCATGAGGCTGAGGGAGGAGGTGGGGGGCTGTGGAGATGGCAGTGGAGGGTCTGAGGGGCTGGAGGAGTGACCAGCACGGTAAGGACTGGTTACATAAAGGGAAGTGAGGCAGATAAACAACTATATCGAGGATAATGGGAGGCAGGTTTTCTGATGGTCAGAGGAGGGGTTTACAAAGATGGAAATGGGGATTAGAATTGGATGTATTGAGGCACTGGATTGGAAATAAAGGTATTGGTATGAATTGATATTTTTAAAATATATACATAAATAGATATGGAAATCTATATAGGTTATTGGCTATCAACAAGGAGCGATTTTTCCCTTGGGACAGTTGGCAATGTCTGGAGATATTTTGGGTTGTAACAACTTAGGAAAGGGGTATCTACGGGCACATAACGGGCACAGGCAAGAGAGGCTGCTAAACATCCTATAATCCACAGGACAGCCCCCACAACAAAGAATCACCCAACCCAAATTGCCAGTAGTGCTGTGGTTGAGAAACCCTGATATAGATGTGTGATATAAACAAACAGTTAAATAGACTGATGAACGAAGTAGAAAGGGAAACTTTTCCTTAAAGTAGAATGCCAACTAATAAATGTAGAAAATTTATGAAAATAGAGAATCACCATTGACCACCATCAAAGTGGTGGTCAATGCGAAGGGAAGAATGAATAGACGCCGAGGCCAGAGGGCAGAGGTTTGATGAGATGCAGGATATTGATGCTGTTTCAGAGAATCTCCCCACAAAAGTACTTGTAAATAATAGATGGAAACTGGTGACTCTGTGGTAGAGAAAACTTACAGACACCAACTTGACCAGGTGATCAAAATTGGCATGATAGGCTGGAATAGGTTGGCATTGTATGGTCCACTGAGAAGTGCACAGCATCATTTCTGTGCTATTTCTCCCAACAGATGAATTCTGAGGAAACATTGGGCAGACCCAGGCTGGGGAACATTCTACAGAAGAAAAGTCTTCTCCTATTTAGAAATGTCAAGTCATTAAAGACAGGAAGACTAGGGAATGGTCCAGAAGAAGACTAAAGAGACACGTGCAATTCATGATGGTGGATTGAATGCTGGACCAGAAAGGAGAAGGATACATTTTGGGGCAGTTGTGGAAATTTGAACAGGGTTGCATAGCAGACTTCCTGCAGTGTTGATTTCCTGATTTGGATAGTTGTACTGGGGTAGATTACACAGTATTCTTGTTTTGAGGAAATGTATATTGGAGTTTTTAGGAAGGATGGAATATTGTATATACTACTTGCTCTTGAATGATTCAGAAAACGAATAAAGATAATTAGTATGTATATATGCACATATGCATACACACATAAAGAGGGAGAGCAAGAGAGAAAGAAAGGGCAAGTAATGGAACAAATGAGGTAAAAATGTTAAAAATTCATGACATATAAAGTTTGAAATTATTTTTTGAAAAAATATGTGCTATACTAACTCTATTTTGCAAATTATAAAATTATACTCAGTTTGATACCCATATTATATAATCACAATCTACCATGCACATACACATATATGAAGGAAATATACAAATATGTTGCTCATGGTTATCTCCGGGTGATTAAATTATGGGAAAATTTTGTTCTTTTTTCTTATGTCTCTTCATATGGTCCAAAATGTCTTCCATGAACATACATTGTCTATTGCTTTACAATTGGGAAATAGCATTAGGAATATCATAGAATAATTTGACAAAAAGAAATAAATTGAGTTCTAAGGCCATTTTCCTTCCATTCAAAACTGGCCACCCAGTCAGCCAATCACAGAACTGCTTGCCAGCTGCTCAGTGGAGCCCCCTGACTGGTATGCTTTAGAAAGAGCATGGACTAGAAGTCTGGCAGCTCTGGGCTGAGTTGTGGTCCTGTTCCCCCGGGCAGGCCTCTCTCATCTGGGTAATCGAGTTCATAGTCTCTCCCTCGCAGTATCATTGAGACTTGAAAGAGACTTGGGGTGTAGATATGCCAGACGTAGACATTTTTAACCTGTAAAGTGCTTGCACGTGAGAGGTAATATGAATACACAGGTAAAGAAATCGTCATCAATCTTATAATTAATTAATAACTACCAGTCATTGGGGTAAGACTTTTATTACCCTTAACTTATGCAATTCTCAGTTCTTAAAACAGTTACCAGTAAGCATACCCATTTTACAGGTGAGGAAACTGACACACAGAAACGTTAAGGATCATTTGTCTAAAGCCATCCCTAAAAGGGATGGACTCAGCATTCATACTTGGGGCTGACCATAAAACACACAACCAATCCACCTCTCCCACCCCGTGATGCCTGCCTTCCCTCTGGGAAGGGCCTGTCCCCTCACCCTAAGATGCCTTCCGGCAGAACAACAGAAAGCACCTTTAAGGAGACTGTATATTTCTGACTGTATATTTCTGTCCAGTCTTGGTGACAGCTGCCTCACCAGACTTTTCTCCCACCAAGAAGGTGACTTCAGGGTGTCTCCTTTCCTGCCCTCCATGCCTTCCAGTACTCTGCTGACTCTAACAATGCCCCTTAGTAAATGCCCCTCCACTTCAAGGCTGCTCGTCAGTCATGACGACCCACAACTAACCGAATAAAAATATTGAGGTGGAAGAGGAACTACCCCAGGGAGAGCTCTCCTGAGCCTGGCATCCCACTTTGATGGCTCCTGGGACAAGGTCACTTGGAGGAAGTCATATTGTTTCCAGAGAAGCCAGCTGTGTGAGCGGTCACTTCTTCCAGGACCAGCAACATGCAGGTGATCCCTAGGGATCACTGGTTAAGTAGTTTCCTTATCTTATTTGTTTTTTTCAACTGTTCTTATTTGTAAAAAACAAACAAAAACCTTCAGAGACTACACAGGAAATGAAAAAGCCATTTGTTTCCATCTATTAAGTTGCTTAATTTCTTCCAGAATGAAATATTCCTCTGACTTTTGCAATTACAGCAAGAGTGTGAACACTTCGCGTATATGAAGAAGATTAACAGTTCTGAAATGAAGAATTCTACTTTACAGCACGACGTCTTAGCTAAGACTTGGTGTTTTTATACTATGGTCTCTTTTGCTGAAATTGAGGTAAGAGGTAAACAAAAATCCCTCAAGAATTAGAATCAGATAATGTCCGAGCTGCTGGGGACGTGAAAGGCAACAGAAGCCAACAAGGTCATTTGAAAAAGGAGAAACCTTTTTGAAGTCCTAGACAATTGATGCATCCTATTCCAAGTCACACAGCCACTTTGTGGTCCAGCTGGGACTCTAAGTTATAAGCCCTGAACAATCACGACTTGGAATGACTCAGACTGAAATCATTTACATAAAAGGGTTTGCAGCCACTAGACCGGAAGCTCATTGACAGCAGGCAATATGCGTCCTCCGGGTGCTTAGCCTGCGGATGGCACTTGTAGGTACCCAGTAGGCATTTTTTAAGTAAAGAAATGAATGACTTCCAATATCATTTTAGGGGAATTCTAAAAACGTTTATAAAAGCATCTATTTTAAAACAGTTTTATTTGCATTTAAAATAAATTTCTATATGGCCAAGCCCAGACGGGTCCCATGCATGTGTTTACTAAACAAAAGATGACTAGTGCTGTGATAATTAATCAGTTGGCATTGACTGAATCTCTTAATGAAATGAAGCATGAACTGTTTGAGAAAGCAATTGAAAGCCATCATACGTGCCATGAATCATCTCTTGAATGCACATTTATTAAATCGGAATTCATAACTTTGATATTTTATCTAACAGGTTTGTTACCCTTTCAAGACTCTATTGGTGGATAAAAAGACAGATGTTTCCAGAGCTAAACTGGAGGAGGGATGGGGTAGGGAGAAACCAGCCAGACATCAATTAAAGGGAGCAGACAGCAAAACGCCATTACCCGATGTTTTAGTTTTGTGCTACCATCTTGAGATAAAATTCAAAGAAACCTTTGCAAATGAACAGGCACAGAAGCAGGGTGCACTACTGAAGGTTTCCAGGGTCTGCCTGATAGGAGGCAGATGTTGTGATGATTCAAGGGGCAACGGGCAGTTTGGGGATTGCAGAGTTGATTGTCATGAAGGGAAACTTCAGTCAAATAAATGTCAGACTAATGCAAAACTATCTTAACTTCCTAAGGGTGCCAAAGAGCTAGAGGGGAATCAGAATCCTCTCCCATTTTCAGGATCTTCAAAGGCACCTGCTTCTTTTAGTTGGAGCAAATATATGTCACATCAATGTCACATCCCACAACTATTGTCCCAGGCACCTCTTTGGGTGATCAAATGAAAGTGGATTGAGAAGTGTGTGAAGATGTTTAGCTCTTTTGACGGCTGGCGGCAGTAAATTGGTGGATCAAGGTGCCATCACCCCCGTGGCTCACAACTACATTTCTTAGAGTCTCGTATTCATGAAAGCAGACCTGGAATCCTTATAGGCAGCCCTCTTGTGCTGAAAGTAAAGGAGACCTTCCCTTTGAACTGCTTTGACACGACGTGGTCATTCTCCTCCAAAGCCTTTCAAGCCCACTCTTTTGCCAAGCAGAATCATGGTCCAGCTGCTGAATGACATTCCCATGGAATGTTCTGGCACTTTCTTTGCACAGAACAACACACATCTAAATAATAGCTTTTCTCCATTGTAATCTTATTAGATGGCTATAACTGCAGCAATACAGCAATCACAAGAGTGAACTTGAACATCGATACATTTAGAGAAAAATAACCATCTCAGTCATCGTATATGGCAGCAGCGGCTTCTCCCTTTTATCTATATTAAGCAAAGGACATTCAATTGCAAAACCAAAAGCAAGTAAAAGAAAATGTACGTGGTTTGAGCAAGGCAAAAACTGCCAATGAATGCAATAAACACACACTGCCAACCCCTCTTCCATCTTGGTCTTTCTAGGAAAACTGGACAACTAGGTGTGCTACAGGACACACAGGGTTCATGATTGGTATCAACTCTTTGTGCTCAACTGAGATTGGGGCCAGAAAAGAGCTGCAAGCCACAGCAGCATTTCTCTACTCAGTGGTGCTCAAGCTGAAGCATGCATCGAAACCACATGGAGGGCTTGTTGAACCACAGATTGCTGGGCCCCACCCCAGTTTTCTGATTCAGTAGGTCTGGGGTAGGACCCAAGACTTTGCATTTCTAGCAAGTTCCCAGGGGATGCTGATGTTGCTGGTCCAGGCACCACAGTTAGAGAACTACTGCTCTAAGCAAAGTCTCATTGGCAAAACTCTGCTACTTCCTACAAGGCAAGATGGATGACTTGGAATTCATGGGCCTTCGAGCCTATGTTCTCATCTTGTTTTAGTGCCTCCAAATAAAGAGGTTTGTTGTATTTTTTACTTCTCCTTTGTTATCTGCAGTAATATGCCGGTGCTTGAGTTTATTAATATCTGTAGTGAGATACAGATTCATCCTCATGTCATTGGTCTTCTTAGAATCATTAATGTAGGTGGGAAAAGGCACTCAGAGACCCCCCCAGACCCACCACCACAGCCCTGGGCCCCAGAGGAAACTGAAATCAGAGAGGCTGAGACACTTGCCTGAAGCAACAAAGCAGAGATAGAACTAAAATCCAGGGTTGTTGGACACCCAACTCAAGCCCATCCCTCTAATGCAGCCCAACCACTTCCCAGAGGCAGGTGTTAGAAATATACAGGTGATTCCAGCAGAATGATTTTATGTTCACAAGACTGTGCCTCCCTGGACTAGTGGTTCTCAACCCTGGTTGGCTACACTTTAGAATTCTCTGGGGAGCTAACAAACTATAATGACAGCAGGCCCCGCTTCAGAGGCTTTGATTCAATTTCTCTTGGGTGGAGCCCAGGTGTAGAACATTTTTAAAGCTCCCCAGGTGAGTCTAAAGTGTAGTTGAGCTTGAGAAATGCTACCTCGGCTGTGGGGCTCTCAAAGGCAGAACGTTCATTCCCCAGCACAGTGCTTCTCAAATATCAACGGGCACGTGAACACACCACTCTTTCAGTAGCAAGGCCCTAGGAGATTCTTAGTAAACACATGTTGAGTGAAAGAATAGAACAGAGCTTTTCTAAAAACCCCAGACCAGCACCATTAGCTTTACCTGGGAACTTGTTAGGAATGCAAACTCTCAGTCCCCATCCCAGATGTAGGGACTCAGAGATCCCGGGGTGGAGCCCAGCAATCTGTGTTTTAGCAAGCCCCCTAGAACCCCTGATGATACTGACATAGGCTCCCATTGAGGACTTCTAGAAGAGAGGGATAAAAAAAAAAAAGGATGGAAAAATTTAGTTAGAAATGTGAAACTAAAATCAGAGTCCATTAAGGAAGAGTGATACATTGCCCAGAAAGGCGGTGGTGGGTGTAATTGTGGGGGGAGTTCGCAGTTTGTGGGGAAGGAGAGAAGTCCAGCTCCCTGAGAACAGACAATATGGGGGGGGGTGGAGAGGAGGATGGAGAAGTCACTAGGACCCTGATGGCAGACTCAGGGATGGTGGGTTACCCGTTGGTGTAAGAGAGAAGGGGTTGGGGACAGCAGCCATCTCACTGGAGAGCAGAGGGCCATCATCAAGCATGCAGGGCACAGGCAGGTCCCTTGATCCTCACGAGAATGCTGCAGGTGAGATAACCAACCTGAAGCAGACGACCAACACGGGGTCCTGGAAAACATGCGGACTTCGTGACCCCAAAGTCCTGGCTCTGTGGCATATAGCCATAAGCCTTGAGCAAGGGACTTAAGTTCTCTGAACTCAGGTTCATCATCTCTGAGATGAGCACAAAAGCTGCTTATAAAGTTATGGAAGCAGCTAGCACACTGCCTGGAAAGCGAGTGTTGCTCAAACACGACGGCTGTAATGTGTGTTTCAGAGGAGGCAGCATGGTCCAAACTCGCTGTCCTTACAGTGCAGGAAAGGGAACTGGGGAAGTGAGAAATTCACTACATCACAAGGAGGAAGTGGCCCCTTCAGTGAGGAAAGCACAGGGGAAGGGGGTTTCCTCTTAGAATCCTTCCTGAACCTGGTGGTTGAGTTCCCAGGCTAGCCCACAAAACCACTTTAACCTGGGTTCTCCTTGCATCCACATCCACAACCCCGAGAGGAGGGAGCCACTGGCAAGGAGGGATGAGGGCACCGCACCCGCTCTGTGGTCCATCTGGCCTCTGCCCAGGCCCAGGACTGATGCCGCCAGCCCCACTGCGGTGGGGGAGTCAGAACGTCAGTGAGCTGCCCCCAGCCTGCTGTTTACCCGGCTTCACACCCAACAATGCTGAACTCAGGGGGCCGGCAGGAAATAAAACCAAGGGAGACATTTTTTGGAGAACTGCTTAAAAAAAATACAAAAGTAAAAGAATTCCACCTAAAGAAATTAACTTAAAAGCATATAGAAGCCAGAAAAAGCTCTCTGCCTTCATTTCAGAACTGAAAGGCCACCGTCTGGCTTTGAAAATGAGCACATGTGGCAGGTACGCACGTTTCAGTGAAATGTGAGTGTAGTCCTGGTGCCACCATCAACTGATCACAGACCTCGGGAAATTAACACTTAGCAAGTGCGCTCCCTGCACCGGCATGGAGAGAGCCGCTTCCCCATATTCAGGTCTTGTTTTTTATTCGATAATTCATAAGTGGTCATTGTGTGCCAAGCATTGTGCTGAAACCTGAGGAACAAAGATGAATAACTGGGGGACGGGGGTCTCCATCCAGCCCAAGGGGTTTACAGACTAGACTGCTAGAAACAACTACTCCTGTTTAATCCCCACAATAACACTATTAGATGGGCATTGCTGTTGTCCCCATTTTAGAGATAAGAAAACTAGGAGGAAAAAACTGCCTTGATGAAGTGGCAAAGGTGATACTGGAACCCAGGACTTTGTGTCTCGAATGACAATGCTGACGTCATAATATACTGGGGATCAGGGCAAGTCCCTCCCCCTCTGTCTAATCCTCAGGATCACCATCAGTAAAACAAATGACTTGATGAAATCAACTCCAGTCTCCCCTCTGTCTCCATCTATGCTTCCAGTTGGGTCAAATCCTGGAATTCAAAGCAAATATCTACCCACTCATAGCCCACTGGATGTTAAAGCCAAATCATTGAATCCTGTCTTTTGAGACCCAGAGAGGAGAAGGGAATTGCCTGACGTCACACAGCAAAACAATGACAGAGCAAGGACTTGAAAGCCAGGTCTCCTAATGCTTGGGTCTTTCCATTTTTAAATACAGACATACACACACAGCTAAACACCTCGAATAATGTCATTTGTCATAGTTCTTTTTTACTGCTAAGAAAAGATACACTAGAGGAGGAAGGGACACTGTCTTCCCCCTCCAGCTTGGATGCTAAGCATGCTGCCTGCTTTGAGGACGGGGCTGAGAGGAACCTCTGGAAGCTTCCCCCAGCTAACGGGAATCTCAGCCCTGCCCAGGGCAGGCTAAGGGACCCAGGGCTCACTCAAGTCTAAGAGAGAAACCTGGCTCTTTCACTCCCCAGCCACAGACAGAAGAAGGGATAAAGAAGAATGCTGTAAATCAGAGCCACATAATTACGCGTTTTAAGAGTTTGCTTGTAATTAGTCTATATTCATAGTGCTGTGTGGGTAGAGAAATCTGCACTCAAGGAAACTCTGAAAGCCAACATGTTTGCTTCAAGTGACTGATCTACAGGCACCATCTGCCAAGTGACAGAGACAACTGAGTGCCTCGCCCGTCTGAGAACAGCGAGAGAAGCCAAGGCCATACATATACATATACACACCTTGATACAGCCTTTCCTGCTTCCCCCAGACTCAAGTCACCTCATCTGGCTCTGGCTTATCCTTTTTCCATTTGCATAAGATTTCCCCTCAAGAGAGCAAATTTTTTGTCAACATGGCTGATTTCTCCAGGATAGTCAGTAACATCAATCAGTATGTTGAGGGTGGGACCTCTGTGAGGGTGAGACTGCTGAGCTGTCCTGAGACTCTTTTACACTAGGAAGGATGCCAGAGGTTTACCCATATCCAGTCCTCCTGGAAGCCCTTCGAGAGAGTCACTCTACTACCTGAACCACCTATGACTTACACTGGGTCTACACAGAGTGGATTGGAATTGTTCTAAGATCAGATTCATGGAACCATCTTCTTTTGTGCACAAATAATAGTAAAAATCATAAACACTAAAGACCTGGAACTTGCAGTTTCCAAATTATGTGCATGTTAGAGCCATGCATTTGAGCCATGTGAAAACTTAAAAGTTTGGCTTCATCATTTATCTAGTGATTTTGGCCTCTTTTTGACAAAATCAATATGTTACATCCTCCAGAAGTCAAAAACAATGTTAATCTGACGGGGCTGAATTTCCATGTATGACAGATCCCAAACTGTCCTATTCTCCCTTCCGGAAGGCCTTAGCAAAGCACTTGGGGTAGGGACTATGGAGGCGTCACTGATATACAAGTTTCATGTATGTATGGGAGAAGGGGGTGCGTTCCCCCACCTTGAAGGAACATTATTTCCTGATTAGCCTTCTCAGGTGTCAGCTCCCTGCCTGCAGACCCAGTTCCATACCTCAGTTTAGCCAGACCCAAAAAGACCCTGTGCACCTAGGACATTTTGCAAACACAGAAGAACCCCTCTGTTGAGAATGGATGAACTCACATTCTGTGATAATCTACACATGTATATTAGACATTTAACTTAATTCTGAAAGTACCTTCCGCAACTAAAAATGCCCCCTGCCCTGGCTTACCCCAGCAGACTCAGTTGCTTCTTCTTACCACCATAGCTGATTCATTTCTCTCTCCACTGCCCAGCCCAATTCCTGGCACACGGCTCACATTCAATAAGTGTTTGTTGGCAGACTCACCGAATCAAACAAAAGAATTGGGAGAGTTATATCTGTTATGTAGATTTATCTTGTTGGTGTTTTTTCCCCCTCACTATGGTCTAAGACAGTAATTCTCAATTCTGGCATCGAAATCACCATCAGAAGCTTATTTGATGAGTGGGGACACCAAGCTGGGGTGTGTGTAGATTGATACAGCAGAATGGGCTGGGGAGCTTTGAGAATGTACGCGTGTCTGGAGCCACACTTCAGTTGGTCCAGGGTGAGGCTCCGGCTTTGGTATGTTCTTAAAGACTTCTTAGGTGATTCTTACATGCAGCTGGGAGAAGGGGGAGATCCATAGCAGTGGTTCTCAAAGTGGGGTTCCCCAGAACAGCCTCAGCATCACCTGGGTACTTGCTAGAAATGTGACTATTTGGGCCCCCTTCCATATTTGCAGAAAAAGAAACACCAGCTGTTGTTTTCTTTTTTATTAGCCTTCCAGGTGAGTCTGGTGCACTAGAATATGAGAACCGCCGAACTGTATCAATGGAGGCCAAACGCTTGTTCCCTGTGGCTCTGGGCCCCAGCACCAGGAGATGGAGTAAGATTCCTTCCTTCTGCCGAGTCTGAGATAGAGAATCTAACGCTCAGGACTGCAGAAGTGGCAGCAGCTTCAGGGCATATGTCACTGTTCTCCTGTTCTAAAAATTACTACATCTGTACATGCACAAGCTAATAAAAACATCTCCGCCACGGGGTTGAGAGCTTTATTGCACACTGTCGTGTGCCCTGATTCTTCCCAGCTTTCTCCGGCCAGTGCAACGGCACGCTCACTGAGGGCAGGTGGACACCCCACTCCTCTCGCGTCCTGCCCTGAGCAGTCAGGACATCCCGTGCAGCCTCTATTGTCTTCCACTGGCCCTCTGGGCTCTTCCTTCACCCTGGGGTCCTGCGGCTTCACCTGTTCTCATCATTCACAGTCTTCCCCTCCTCCCCTCACCAGCCTCAGGCTCTTGCAGCCTCTGTTTGGAACTTTCCAAAGGCCAGCTCCCACGGACGGACCGACAAAGTCCTAGCTGCTCAGCCTCAGGCAGAAGCCCTGGGACAAGGGGGAGAGGGGTGGGGGCCCCTCAGGAAAACTAAACAGGAAAGCAGGGCCAGTGAGACCACAGCAATTTACCAATCCAGTGAGAGGAGGAAGTGTCCGTGTCAGACAGACCTGCTGTCCCTCCAGCTCCTGTGACGGGCTGAATGACCCAATCGCAGTCTGCACGTCTGGACAACTGGAGAGAAGGACAATCAGCCTGGGGCGGGGGGGGCGGGGTGCTTGGTGATCTGTGAAAATATTTGATGTTATTCTGTTGTTTTCCTAGGCCCTTGCACGGGAGGAAGGAAGGAAGGAAGGAGGAAAGGAGGGAAAGGAAGGAGGAAGGACGGAGGGAGGGAGGCCCCTAGCATAAATGAAAGTGCCTACATGTTTCTCCATCCACCTCTGGTGATCTCATTCTGAGTCCAGTGTGGGCCAGTCAGGAAGCACAAAAGCATGACATACACCTAACATGATGTATGTCTCCCGGACCTGATGCAACCGGGAGAGTCATTTAAAGACACTCATGCTCAGGGAAACTCCCAAGCCAATGATCGAGGCTCTTGGGCTGGGAAAGGGTAAAGAGAAGACAGGGAAGAATAAGAAAAGGGACAAAAAGATGGCACGAGAAGGGTAATTAACGCAACAACAGTATAGCAGCTGACGTCTGTCCAGGCTGCTCTGTGCCAGGCACTAGGCCAGAGGCTTCCTGTGCACCATCTCATCCACCCTCAAAACAGCCTAACGAGGAGGTTTCTAATAGGTGGGAACCCCGGCTCAGAGAAACTTGACCAAGGACACACACCACGGAGGACCTTCTGCGTACAACTCCATGAGGGCAGCACCGCTCCCACGCTGGCTTGCGCTGACCCGTCCTCTTGTCAGTGTCTCTCACTGCAATGCAAGCCCCTCAGTGCCTGTGTCCCCATCAGTATGATGGCAGTAACACCCACCCTCACTATGTTGTTGTAAGGATTAAATGCATCGATTGACTTGTAGAACTTCACACAAAGCCTGAAACCTAACAAGAGCTCAGCAAATGGTGGTTGTGAGAAGGCAGATGAGGAGGAGGCACTGGGATGTCTCTGTTCACCTGCAAAGCCTCAACATCCAGCCAGACCCGGCACCTCACTGGCATTCAGAAAGAGTGCTTGGTTGACGGCGTGCAGGCAGGAATGCAGGTCTGGAGGTCTGAGACCCCAGCTGCCTGGCCCTGAGTCAGCCCCAGCCTTCCCCACTTGGGGCCCCGAGTTCCATCATGGTCTGACCAGCCTCAGAGCACGCTGACAACCCCTGCTGCTGGCAGGACCACGTTAATGCTCCCATCTCACTTCTGCAGGCTTCTCTCCCTCTACCCGGCCCCTTCCTGCCCTGCCCTCTGGGACATGTTTTCCTCTCAATCAGGGGTCATCAAGGAGCTACTTCTTCCTACACCAGAGCCTTGAGATCACAGTATAGAGGCAGAATCACCCCGCAGGGGCCCCTGGGGAGGATCCAACTCCTCTCCCCACTGGAACCCCTGACAAGACTCTGCAACTGGCCAAAATGATTGATCGGGGAGCCCAGCTGTCAATCCTCTTCTGAAAAATGGAGGTAATAATGGCTACCGCACCAGGTGCTGTGAGGCGTGAATGAGCAGGTGTACGGAAGCTCAGTAAATGGAGGCTCGCCCCCCCGCTCCTTCCAGGACCACACACTCACGTGCACAGACAGTTTCACTCTGTTACTGCACCCATCTTACCCAGGGAGATACCTCTACTCATTTGCCCTCCGGACCCCCTCTCTGCCCGACTGTGGGCCCTGGGATGCTGACCTGTGTGTATGACATCACTCGGGTCCATCCCACGGGAGGGACTGACAGGAGATCAGAGAGTGGAAGGAGAGTGGGGTGAGGGTACCGACTCCCCAGGCTCACTCTTCCAGTTGCTCTCTGGTCCTGAAAGCAGCAGCTCCCGTCCTAGCCCTTGTCTACAGCGACAGCTCCCTCTAGGTTCTGGAAAACCCTCCCTCCCCTGCCTGTACAGGCCCAGGGTGGTAAAGTCTCCCCAGTGTTGCTGGCTCCAAACTGTTTCCCCATCCTTAACCCTCCCCAAGCTGTTATAAATAATCCATTTATTGACCTCTCCTCAATTTCCCCATTTGAGAGCACCATCTGTCTCCTTCTGGGACCCTGACCAATAGTCCAGGCTCCTCTTTTGGGTTCATAATGTTCACCATCATTTGAAGCACATCCTTCAAGGCCCATTTTTTCCAAGAAATCTCCCCAGATCAGCCCTAAATTATATCTCTGGGCTGACTTTCCACCCATCATTTAGCCTGGGTCATCCTCTCCCTCTCATTGCCAGACCTCACTCCACGCCCATGACCCTGCCCACCAGCCCAGGGGAGGCGCAGGCTCTCCATCACCCCCTCCACACCCCCCTCAACACCTAGCACAAGCCATGTGTTCTGTGAAGAGTTTGAAGAGACCAATAAACATTTCCTCCCTCACTCACACCCAGGGAATATCTCGCCAGCACTTCTGTTTTAAACACCAACGATTTTTCACACTGACCTTTTCTCAGTTCGTGACTCACAGGAAGGTCTGGCATGGGGACGTGACTTCTGTCCCCCATTGTCCACAGGGGTTGCTTTCAGAGAATCACTGACTATTGAGCCTTAATAAAGATCATCTGTTCCCATCCCTTCATTTTGCTGCTGGGGAAGTGGAGACCAGATTGCTTAAGGGATTTCTCAAAAGCCACAGGTGAGTTTGTAACAGGATGGAGACCAACCCAGCCCAGTGCCTTCAGGGAACCCCTGTGCACCTGGCCTTGTGTCCAGACTCGCACATATATCGGTGCTTCTTCAGTGAAGGTGCCCAGACGTACATGAGCACGCAGACACGTGCTCCAGGGTTTTATGAAGGCAGAGGAACAACATGCAGCATCTTCCTGGGCGGTCTGTCATCTTCCAAGTCTCAGGGGAGGGGAGTGAAGGTTTAGTGCACTCAGGGCCGGGACCGGGGTGAGGGAAGTGAGTCATTCTCTTTGGGCGCAAAATTTAAGAGGGCGTCAAACAGTCATCAAGATAAGTAAGATCTTAATGTGATATTTTTTAAAATCAAAATTAATGCCAAAAGATCCATGACAATCACAATTTTAAATAAAGATAGGATCCCATCCTGCATTTGCACAACCCCGCCTCCCTTGTCTTGTCATTAACCCCATAATGGGTTCCAGTAAAGCTCTATTTACCAAAAGTGGTGGCCAGTTTGCCAATTTGAATTTTTAAGACATTGCATTAAAACATTATTTATCTTGACTGAGGTTTTTTTTGTCACCCCTTTAAATTTGGGGTCCAGGAGAAGTACCTCACTCTCTAACTTAGCCCCAAGCCTTGCTCACTGGAAGTCATTTAAAATATGCAAAAATAGAGCAAACACAGCCATCCTGAGGAGCGGAATACAAATCCATGTGGTTTTTAAGCTAAAACTCCCTCCCCGGATTTAGGGGTACTTCCTGGAAATAGCATTGGACAGGATTGTCCCGGTAGATTGGATAAATCGTTTCGTTCCACTTTGGAGATGAGGAGGCTGACACTGAGATGGTCAGTGAATTGTCACATGTTACCGCGTGAGTGAAAGACAGAATCCCGGCGAAGCACCGGCCCTTGGCTGAATAAAGACACACTTGCCTCTGAACCTGTGTTAGTGTTACTAAAAAGAGATGAGTGAGTGACCCAAATATGCCTCAGCTAACTTGTCAACCCACTTGCTGCACCAAGTGCACCAAGCTTCCGAAATAACAGGTTAGGCACCGTAATTGTTACTTTGGTAAGAAATTCCAGGGGGTTGGTAGGCATCAAACAGCATCAAAATTACAGGCAGTCTTCAGCATTTAAGAAGCACACACAGCTCCACACAGGCTCCAGATCTAATCTGATTATGCCCCAAAGGTGGCAACCTAAAACTGAAGATTGGTGCTTGGTGTCATCTGCGTCAAATGTGTCACCTCCATCCTCCCTCTGCTGACTCCTCTCTCTGGAATGATCACTCCCCCTCCCCTCAACCCTGGCCAACTTTGCATGAGCTTCAAGACTCAGTTCACACATCTACCCTTTGCAGAAGCCTTTCCCAGCACCTCGTCTGCAATTGTTCATGCATCAACTCATTCATCCATTCTGATGTACCGAGTGAATTTCCTTAGTCCTGCACAGTGCGAGGCTCTGAGGGCACAGTGGGGAAGGAAGAGACATTATGTTAGCCCCCACGGTCTACTGATCCCACCTGGTATTTCCCTCCCTCTCGGGTGAACTACACTGAACTACACTGAACTCCACTGATCTGATTCCATCTTATCCTCCCCGCTAGACTAGAGCTCCTCAAAGCCATGTCTTATCCATCTAAATCCCCAGAGCATAGCAGGACCTGGCCCAGAATAGGTGCTCAATAAAAATGCGAGTGAGTGAGAGACCAGACTGGCATTTATCTTGCTTTGGTGTTTCCAATGGTCTGTCTGTTCATTGTGTCTGCGAGCCATGCCCTCTGCCCATTTCTGTCTTTGCCCAAATTACCACTTGGGATGTCCACAGGGAACAGAGCTCTTTTCCATCTAAGAGAGTCAGCATCAACTGGCTTTGGCAGGGATTTTCTCTGTAACTCCAATCAGTGCACATTCTTGAGCCAACTATCCAACAGGCTGTTGAAGGATTTCAAAGGCAGCGTGACTAATGTAATGTTTTTTATTGGAAAGTGGGGAAAGAGCTCTCAGCAACCCACTCTCCTTAATTACATGAAGCAAACACCTCCTCAAGCATAGCCACAGAAGCCTGGCTCCCAGCCCTCCCATCCTGCCCACTGACCCACACAGACAGGTGAAAAGCCAACACCTGCTGAATGAATAAGAAAAATGACCCACAAGTCCACCTGCTTGGGACAGTGGGATTGTGTGTGATTCTGTAGCATCAAATCCTAATTTATACTCCTGTTCCCAGATTCCTCATATAAATCTGTAGACTGTGTTCACCTCAAAATCCCAACGTGCGTCTGAATTATAGATCAGATCAGGAGGGGCTAGGCCTCACCAATGAGCCCCCAGCCAAGTGCAGGGGGGGCTTCAACCCTGAACAGCCACTGACCTCACAAGGGAGGCCCAAGGGAGTAGACGCCCAGGGCCCCCAGATCATCACACAGGGGCACAGGGAACCAGCGCCTGTTCCTTTCTCTCCACTAGCCAGACCCTCCTCCTCCCCTGGCCTCCGCTCTGGTCTCCCGACCTCCAATCCAGACAATTTCACTTACACAGATCAGCCTTTGCCAAGCCCTGCCATGCCCCACCTTTGCCTATAGGCTGACTTTGGTATTGGGAGCCTTCCCCAATCTCATGGCCCCATCCCTGAAACAGCTGTGTTTCTGAATGTCCCCCAAATTGACATCTGCAAGCAGATCTGTCTTTTCTAACACAACCCTCACCCCCTGGACCAACACCTACTCACACACGTACTTCCTATCGCTCATCTAGATTTACCTAACATCAGTTGAACGCCTGCTATGTGCCAGTGGAAGGGAACTAAAAATTTCATTGAACACCTGTCACCTGCCAGGTCTTTATCTAGTCTCCTTGTATCTTGAATCTCACTTCATCCTGTTGTGTAGATATTATTATTATTATTCACAGTTATTATAATTAGACAGTTGTAATTTTATATTTTGTATTATATAATGATATAATATAATTATACCATTATAATATATACAATTATACAATTATAATAATAATTCCCAGTTATTATTATTATACAGTTGAAGTTACAGAGGCTGAGAGGGACTAAATGACTTGCCCAAAGGCCCAGAGATCAGTGGTATTCAGTCTTCACTTAGTCTCTTGACTTTCCACTATACTCTCCAGTCCCCTGCCCACCTGTTCAAATTCTGTCCCTCCAAATCACGCCCCACGCCTGTGAGGCTGCTGTCTGCATTAGCCAGGGTCACAGGGGGAAAAAGATGATGGCACACTCAAGTGCATTGTTTAGGGAGAGAGTGATAAAGCACCTACTCATGAGGGTGTGGGGACAGCCACCAGAGATAGTTCAGGGCAGGACCCCAGGGCTTGTGACAGCGGGGAGCCATCACCACCACAGGCCTGAAAAGGGGAGGGACAGGATAATTACCAGAACCCAGAGCCAGAACTGGACAGAGAGAGCTGTGTGGTCAGGGCTCTGTGACTTTATGTCCCTACAGCTCTTGGTCACCCACAGGGAGGGAGCTCACTCTGCCCCCGCCTTCCCCTGATCCTCTGATCGCCTGTAGGCACTCACTGTTGACCAAATCCAATAGGAAGCCAGAGGGCAAGGGAACCAAATGATGTTCCAGCAAGATCTGCCTCACAAGACAAAAAGCAAGGGGCATCCACTATCGTCTGGGTGAAAAGCTCTTGTTCCCAGCACAGGGGACACATGAAGTCCCTTCAGCTACTGAATCACTGCTGGGTAATGGCAGCGTGATCATCCTCTCACCGAGTCCTCTGATCACAAAGTTCCATTTTGGAATATAGCTTCATCTTCCACTGCCCAGTCCACCCCCTTACCCTCCGCCAGGCAGGGCTCTTTCTCTTGAGAGTGAACTCCTCCTCCCTTCTCTGAGGTCGGAGTCCCTGGTGGTCTTGTGTCTACTGGGCAGCCACAGTTGGACTGGCCAGGACTTTGGGAAAGGGAGCATGAAGAGATGCCCCAGCAAGGCCCCGGGAGTTTCCTCAGGCCAGTTCTGTGACCCCCTTCTTTCCCCTTTGGTTTAGTGGCACAAATAACCCAAAATGTCCGGGAGATGTTTTACCTTCCAATACTAATACTCTGTGCTTCCGTTCCCTTGTAGAACTATTCCTCCCATGGGCACTGGGCCCTCTCAGTTTAGAATAGTAAGAGTAACCTCTGCTTTGAATGGCCGTTTACATAAATTATCACATTTAACTCTCAGAATAACTTTGAACTGGGGTAATGAAGACCCATTATCCCAGTCTATAAATGAGAAAACAGAGACTCAGAGCAGTAGATTAATTTTCCCAGTGAAACACAGAGCTAATGTTTGAGCATTGGTATGGAACTCTAAAGCTTGGGTCCCTTCTCTTGCCCCAGGCTGCTGTTCTCAGGACTGTACTGGCCACCACCACCCTGTGAGCATTAGACATGTATGCCCAGACAGATAGATAACCTTTTGGACTTCTAGGGGCCATAATTCATTTCCTTCCATCCCCTTTCCTCTGCAAGCCCCAAATATAGCAGAAGTGTGGAAGCAAAATGCCCTCTTCATCTTTTGCCAGGGACCTGGTGCCCCAGGATTTCTCTTCTGGACTGACCAGGCTCAGTGAATCACCTAGAAGAGCCTCTTGTTCAAAGAGCTACAGCCCCCAGCAGATCACTGATTCCCCAGCCTCTGCTGGGAGGCCAAGCCTGTAACAGCAGGCACATCTCAGGGGTGGGTTTAATCAGAGATAGAGCCTCCAGATAAATCACCTTCATCAAACCCCAAAGCCTGCTTCCTGTGCCCCTTCGAATTAAAAGAGTTCCTCCTACTAACATATTAATTAAAATGAAATATTAATAGCTGACCTCTATTATTTATTGGCTGTTTTCGGAAAATAAAATATTGAGATCCAAAGAGAAATCAATTTCGACCAAACCTCCGTCTCCTGAGCAGGCTTGATTCGTGTCACATAATAAAGAGATAAGCTTATCAGCTGCATCAGTTCAAAGACGGCTGCTGTAAATGTTGATTTTGAACCAATAAGAAGATAATAAGCACTGTCATAAAATATCTTTCCAGAATGTAAATTATTCAAAGCCCTTCGTAGGCAGACACAGTATCTCATGCCTCCGTGAGCCCATTCTGTGCAACACATTTCATTTATTAAAGCCAGAGAGGGCCTCTGTTGATAAAGCCCCCTAAATAAATGATAACCTTCATCTCCTTCTTCCAAATTATTTCCACAATTAGAATTCGAAATGCTTGTGCCGGAAGTGTCAAGAAGGGCTTCCGCTGCAAGCGGTGCAAACATCTTCTTTGGGAAGCTCAGCGCACTTGACAGTCAAACCTGTATTCTTCAGAGCAGGGCAGTGGTCTCACACTGCAGACAACTCTCAGGGCTCAGCTTTACCATGTTTGAGCTCCAAGATGAAGGGTTAATGCAATGAAATGACTTGGAGTCCAAACCTGATTTGCCACTCAGATTGACCCTGGGCATGTTATTCAACCTCTCTAAAAGTGAGTCTCTCGTACAGGGAGGTAGGAAATAATATGTGCACCCACTGGGCATCGAGTCTGGCTCACAGAAGGTTCTCAGTAAGTACTTCCAACCAGATCAATGACCAGGGTATAGACCCCATGAGGCATGCTGCTTCTCATCTCCTCAGGGCCTCCTGGAGCCTCATAGAATGTCCTGGACTGTTCCGCCTGCTCCAAAGGGTACCTGGAGCAGGCCCATCCTGCGCTATTTGCCTTTGTTCACATAGAAGCCAGATAAACCCTTTGCATCTTCTAAGGCCCAATTCAAACGCCATCTCCTCCTTGAGTATTCCATGACTTCCTCACTTGAATCCTCCTTTTCTTTCTCGTCCTTCCCGAAATATTTATGCCCGTCCTGTGCCAAGCATTGATAAGGGCTCTTTTCAGGTACAATCTTATGTAATCTTTATCACAACCCTGCAAGGCAAGTTGTTGCCCATATTTTATAGAAGAGGGAATTAGGCCCAGGGAGGGGAAGTGTCTTACTCAAAGTCACACACTGAACAAGTGATGGGGCCAAGATCCGAACCAGGTTTGGCCTGATTCCAAAGCCCACTTTCTTTCTTTTCTTTTCCACTGACCATCCTGCTGCTGGACCCACAGCTTGATGCTTCCTATCTGGGCTTCACTTACCATGCTGAGCATGCCTGGGTTCTGCTGGGAATGGGCCTGTAGCCCCAGAGCATCATTCAGCCTCCCACATGGAGCCCTCAGGCCCACCTGGAGCACTGGACCCAGAGCTCATCATGGACACTATGCTCCATCTGCCTGGCTCCAAGCTGAACCAGTCCCTGGTTGCTCATGGTACCCCATGCCCTGGAGGCCTCCTCCAGCCCAGGCCCAGGACAACAGCGACACACATCCACTTCTCCATTCACCATTCAGTTCCTCAGTTTCTTCATCTATAAAATGGGGATAAACTGCTACCCCAGGCAGCAGCTGTGAAGACCAAATGAGATTGTGAATGTAGAATGGTTTGAACAAGCCTGGCACATAGTCAGAGCTCGACAATAGCAGCTCCTATTGCTATTATCTGAAAGCTTTCAGACTCCACATCCATGCTCTCCCCACGTTGCACTGAGCATTGCACGTCCCCTTAGTGGAAAGCTTGGCATTTAGTGGATGGTCAGCAAATTTTGAATTGCTGGTGAATTCTTTCATGTTCTCCAAAGTATGTGCTAATCAGTGTTGGGTGCAGCTGCATGGGAGAGTGGAGGGTGTACAGGCTCCAGAATCAGACAGGCTGGGATTTGAATCTTGCCTGTGACACCTTCTAGTGGATGCTCCTGGATAAGTCACTCAATCCTAACCTGAGCCTTTACTTTCACATCTACGAAATGGGGTCGGGGGACAGAGCTACATGCCAAAGCTGCTAGGTTGCTGTAGGTAAAATCTGTCCACAAAGTGTCCAGCACACACCAGGGACACTATCAATGCTCACTTCCTTCTTCCCCTCCACCTTTTCCTTTCATCTATCCTCTTTCCTCTCCCAACTCCCTATCTACTGTTCTCTTGCATCTGCATCCTTTGTTGTGAATATCATCAGGGTAGCACTGTATTCCATTGGCTGCCTGCTCTTGTGTTTGTGGTGTCTTGTGTTGACCCATTAATCATTTTGACCTTATCTCGCCAAAGGGGTAATAAATGCTTCAGAGACAAGGACCAGAGCCTGTTTCATCTTGAGTGACAGTAGCTGCTTAGATATGTTCTACAAATGCCCATGGAAGGAATTATTCCCATCAACCATGAAAGGTAACATTTGTCAAAAAGGAGGACCCCAAACCAAGCCATAAAACTCTCCATCGCCCTCTATGCCATGAAGGTTTTATCTATTGCTCTAACCTAGCACTAGGAAAACAAAATGGTGGCTCATTGTGGTGCCAAGCCAAGCTGAATGGAAATGTTTTAAATGTTCTGATTTGCACAACAAAATAACACACACACATGCACACATACACCCCAAAACAATGCAAGAACCACTGGCAGTGTGCATGGAGACTGCAAATTTCCTTGCAAATTCATCAGAAAGAATGGGTGCTCTGAATTACCTACTGCCCAGAACACAGACACTGTCTGATAAATTCTGCTCCCACAGCAATCCTGCCTTGTCAAGAGCTGACAATCAGACATGCAAAACAAGTGCTATGTATGAATTTTGCAAAAGTATCGCTTTGGGAAAACAGAAACCAAAACAAATTGAGAAATCATATAAATAATTACTCTGAGCTTCAACTCTAACATGAAAAAGGAAGGCATGGAAGCAGAAATGCTAATTAATATGACTGTTTAATTACAGGGGCACAAATTAATAAAGCGGAATTACTCCAGATTTCCAGCAGGCAGCCCACCTCTGCATGTGATCTCAGAGGTGTTGGCACAGGCGGCGAAATGTTTAGCTTTCCTTTGCCAGGTGCCCAGCTGGAATGGCATCAGGAAAGAGGAAGGCAAGGCCCCTGTGCGGGAGGACCAGGTCCTCCCAGCCCCCGCCTCTCTGCTCAGACATGTTGAGCCCTCATTGACATGAGCAGGTGCAAGCTTCCATCAAGGCATCTTCTCTAAGTAGGAAATCATTCCTCAAGCAGCTACAAGAGCCCAACCACAACATGCTATGACAAAATGAAACCCAGCACAACCAAAGGGTAGGATTTCTTAAGTAGCCACTAGATGCCAGGTATTCTGTCTCTCTGTGTTTGCGTCTCTTCCCTTCCCTTCCCCTCCCTCTCTCTCTCAATTTGTTTTGGTTTCTAATTTCCCAAAGTAATACTTTTGGGAAATTCCATACATATCACGTGTTTTGCATGTCTGTCAGCTCTTGACAAGGCAGAATTGCTGTGGGAACAAAACGCACATCAGACTCAGTCAAGGGAATGGTATCCTCGACGTGGAAGTCATCGTCCCATTATACGGCTGTGAAAACCGAGCCTCCAAAGGTCAGCTAATTTGATTTTTCCAAAGCCACATAACCGTAAGACAGAAGGTTCTGGATTCAGAATTCTGGGTGTCCGAGTTCAAAGTCGGTGCACTTTTAATTAAAGTAAGCTTTTTTCTAGAAATCAAAAATGCTCTCACTTCTGCAGCTCACAGCTATAGCATTCATTTGATCATTTTTTTCATTCAGTAAAGTCAGCCGTGTACCTACTATATGCCAGCTTTGGACTATGTTCTGGGAATACAATGATGAGCAAAAACTGACCCAGAACCTACTTTTGAGGAACTTACATGGGCAGTAGGAGAGAATGACATCAATAAAATAATCACACAAATAAATATATTTCAATAGCCTTTGATTGGGGCTACGCAGGAGAACAGGGCTATGAGACCTTGTAAGAGTGAGGGTTGAGTGGTCAGGGAAAGCTCCTCTGAAGAAGTAACCATTGAAGAGTGATCCGAAAGATGAGTGTGAACATATAATATGTAGAGAGAATAATATATATGAATATAGAAGAATTTTTCTGTACTTGCTCTCTGTTTCCTCCCCATCCATCCACCTCTCGATGTGTTCCCACCTAACGTGTCTTCTGCTCCCATCACTCTGGCACAGGCGTTCTTGCAATAAATTTCACGGACATTTTTGATCTTCATTGGACTTGAGCCTTCAGACATGTTGGACCGAGCTGATTGCTCCTTTTTCCTTGAAATCATCTCCTCCTTGGCTTCTGAACCAGAAATTTACCAGTTTTCTTCCTGCCTCTCTGGATCTTCCTTGACGATTGTTCTCCTCTGAGTGTTCTTCAAGGCTTGGTCTCGGGCACTCCTCTCTCTTATTTTATATTCTTTCCCTGGACAAACTCGTCTATGCCACAGAATTATTTACACTTTACTGTAGTGATTCTCAGATTTGTACCTCTGGCCCAGACCCTTCTCTGGCCTCCAGATCTCTATTTCTAAAGTACCTGATGGACAGCTGCTCTAGGATGTCTCAAAGGCACCTTGAACTCAGCATGGCCAAAACTGAGTTCCTCTTGTGACCTTGACTCCATCTCAGCACCACCTGTCCAATTTTCAAGATAGAACCCCAGGCGATGCCCACGATCTCTTTTTCTCCTTGACTTATGTGACAGGCTGAATAATGCCCCCCAAAGATGTCCAGGTCCTAATCCCTGGAACCTATGAAAGTTACCATATTGGCAAAAGGGACATTGAGGGTGTGATTAATTTAAAGAATCTTAAATATCTTAAATCTCAAAATGCAGAGATTATCCTGGATTATCACGGTGGGCCTTAAATGTAATCACAACAATCTTTACGAATGGGAGGCAGAGGGAGCTCTGATGAGAGAAGAGGAGAAGGCCACATGATGATGAAAGCAGAGATTGGAGTGATGCAGCCACAAGCCAAGGATGTCAGCAGCCACTAGAATGTGGAAGAGGCAAGGAACGGATTCTCCCCTGGAGCCTCCAGAAGGAACTAGCCCTGCCAACACTTCGATTTGTAGCCATTTAACATTCATTTCTACTTCTGGCCACCAGGACTATAAGAGAACAAATTGCTATCGTTTTAAACTATAAGTTTGTGGTAATTTGTTACAGCAGCAGCAGGAAACCAATACTCCCTACTATAACATATATGCTACCAAATCTTCTTTATTTTGCTCTCCAAATAATTCCCAGATGCATCTACTTTTCCCTATTGCTACAACCCCTTCTCTGGACAATCTTCCATCATCTCTCAAGTGGGCAGGTGCCCCAGCCTCTGGCTTCCCGTGGCTCCTAGGATAAAAAGCCAGATCATCGGCATGGCCCACATAATCTTGCTTGTCCCAGTCCCTGCCTCACTTCCCAGGCTTATCTTGCACTAAAGACAACCCTGGCCTTCTTTCCATTCTTGGGGGGCACTAATCCCCTTTCCACCACAGATCCTTTGCACAACCTTCTTCCTTGGCTTGAGACACTTGTTAACTTCAGATCATAGCTTAAAGTTCACATCTTCATCATATTCTTTCTGATCTCCAAGAAGGGATGCATCTAGAACATATAAAGATTGCAATTTTATGTTCACTTTTAGGATTGTATGGTTTATGTCTAACTCTCCAGCTAGTCAGTAAGTCCTCAGAGAACAGGGTTACGGCTGGTTTTGCTCACCACTGTATTCCCAGCATCTAGCAAAGTGTCTCGTGCAGAGCAAGTGAAACATATCAATGGATATGTTTGGTGGTCTCAGTACCTGGATTTGTCCTGAGCCTCCTAGACACACAGTTAGAGAAAGCTGTGTATCATGAGAAGGGCTTGATTGTACTCAGTATTGGCCAAGGAAATTTCAGAATGAGAACTTCACCTTCCTCAGTGCCATCTTCTAAGGACAGGTGCCGGGTGGAGTCCTTGTTCATTTAGTATTCACAGGAGAGAATGTGTTAAGTTTTTCTTTGCCACTTAGCCTATCCCCTCTCTGTTTCCAGCCCTAAAGTTTTCTTGGCCATTCTTCCTTGGGTTTCTTAGATGAAAGCACTTTGAAAATGATCTAATAACAGACCAAAGTCTTTAAATAGCTCCCTGTGCCCGGAGGTTTACCTGAAGGCACACCACTGGGTTGGAGGTGGCTCTGCATTAACCTAAGAAGCTAAGAAGCCCCTCCTTATCTATTTCATACACTGGGATTCCACATGGGAATTTTTTATGAAAGGTTTTTGTGACTAAAAAGAAAAAATTTGTAAAAACTATTATTATGTTATCTGCACAAAGCTTTATCATTTTCAAGGCAATTTATTGATTTTTTTTTTTCATTTGGTTCTCACATAAACCCATCAAGCTAGAAGGAGATGATTAACTCCAGGGGACTGATTGGAAAATGACTCAAGGAGCTTAAGTAACTTGCCCAAGATCACAGTTGTAGAGTAGGACAGAGTTTAGACTCAAGTCCAGGACTTGACATTGGACTTCAGACAAACCACAGAATGGTGGTTTGAGTCAATTTTATCTATTCATTAGGGAGCGGATGACTTCAGTGGACATTTAGATTTCTTACGCACGGAGAGAAAATAGCACACCATTTTAACACTGGTTTCCTCTAGGTGGCAAGATGAGGAGTAAACTTATTGTCTCGTTTGTGCTTCTCTGTAACTACAATGTGCAATGTGCATATGTTAATTTTATATTTAGAAAACATTAGAAAATAAGGAAGTATGATTATGAAGTAAGCTAAGGGAATAATAAGAAAACAGAGGAAGGTCTCCTGCTTACCCTGCTGTGGTGAGGAAGGTGAGTGCTTGTCTTGAAGTCACTCTGAGCCTTGATAAAACCAGATGTCACTCAGGTAAGGAAGTGGGAAGTGATGTGATACTGGGTAACACCAGTTCCAGCAGCTTCTGAAACAGGCAGACCTGCTTTGCCAATTATGGCTTGTGTGAGCCTCAGATCTCTTAACCTCTGAGCCTCAGTTTATCTCTTTGTAAAATGGAGGAAATAAACCTACCTCTATTGGTCAAGACTCTTGATTATAAGTGGCAGAAATGCAACTTAAACTAGCTTAAAGTGAAGAAGGAATTCACTGAGCCACATAAATGAGGAACTAAGGAATCTCTGTGCAGTCATGGCTCTCTCTCCATCTACGAGCACTGCCTTCCCCTTCTTAGCTCCTAAGCATACTCTCTCCACGTGACAGGAAAAGTGGGCACCAGCAGGCTTGCTCATCCCCTCCCAGATTAGCTAACCTGGTAGAAGTGAAATGTCTCTCAGAGCCCACATACCAAGCCCAAGGATGATTCTGATAGGCCACGCTTGAATTCCATGTCTCCACCTCCTGCCCAGAACCAATCATTGTGACCGGTGATGGGGAGTCAGATGAGGTGAGCATTTTTACTGGCCAGAGGGCCCAATTTCTGTGCACTGCTAGAAGGTTTAATTAGCTTGTGAAATGCATTAAATGATAAATAAGTTTTGCTAAACAACATCTTCATACTTAGCGGTGGGGGGAAAGAAAAACGTTAAAGTCAAGGTGACAACACAAAAACAAAGGAGTGTTTGGTCAGAAAAAAAAAATAGGACCATAAGAAGTTAGGTTTGGGAGAAAAGTATCATGGCACAAGGTTCAGAGAAAACAATCCCCTTTCATGGACTAAACCCTTTATGGCCAGCAAGTCCTTTCCTTTCATTGTTTAACTACTCTTTGAAAACTGGAGACAAGAATTGTAGACAATGCTCCTCCCTCAATAAAATTCCAAATAAATTAGATATTGAACAAGACAATGAGATCCTGGCAAGTATACACAAAACTTGGGCCTCGAGCTGTTGGGAGATGATAAATTGTCAGTTTCTCTTTAATAAGATTGTGTCTCATCACCATCTCCTGTAAGGGATTTGATAGCTTTTGTTTGTAACCTGTGAAGACTAAAATCAATTCCCAACTAGAGCTGGAAGCCCCAAATCATACAGCCACAAATGTATCAATCAATCAATCAATCAGTTGGTCAATAGATCAGCA
The DNA here is from genome assembly GCA_031878705.1 of Tapirus indicus. Taxonomy (NCBI): domain Eukaryota; kingdom Metazoa; phylum Chordata; class Mammalia; order Perissodactyla; family Tapiridae; genus Tapirus; species Tapirus indicus. Next base: position 19,895,558 of record CM062927.1, on the reverse strand, counting down.
GGTCCATACTGAGGGCCAACTCTTGCTGGGCATCTGGGGCAGGGGAAAGAATTAGAAAATATACCCCTGTAGATGCTAGATGAGGGAGGCCATGCTTCAGAAGGCATTAACTCCAACTTTTAAGGAGACAGCAAACCTATTTCCATCAGAATTACACTGGGCTGGCATGTCCCACTTTCTCACCCATCTTGTCATATGGACATATTTGATTTTGGACCCTGGATTAATCCACAGACTTTGATTTACACCTTTGCCCTACTCAGATGTCCACACGGTCAACATCACTCCTTCCCTATCAGCTGGGCTTATGGATCCTACCTGTGCTCCCGGGGCATTTCATAGGAGGCAGAAATAAGGAAGAGGACTTGGAATGAAGCTCAAATTCCACCACGGACCATTCACTGCTTTGGTAGCTTTTCAGAAGTTTTTGGTAGCTTTTCAGTTATTCATCCCCTCTTTTCCTGGTATCTTTAACCACCAAAGCAGGAATAACAATATGTACCTCATGGCCCTGCAAGGATTAAATGAGATTGTGAATGTAGGGTACATAAAACAACATCTGGTTCAGAGTTAATGGTAGTTTGTTAACATAACAATCGCCATTGGTGCCGGTGATGTTATTTCAACTATCAGATGCGTTACTCCTAGGTTGGATTTTTTTTTTTATATCCACAAAAATGCATATAGGCATATTTTGCTCCTCTGGTTTTTTCCTCCCTCCAAATGGACTTCCTCACCCTACAATAATCCTATTAAATTCTACAGACTTTCACCTACGTGACAAATATCCCGCTGGCTTCAGCCCAAACAAAAACTAATTGTCCACTTGTTTGTCTGTATGTGCATTTGTTTTTCCAGATGAAACATTTCAGACTCTGTTTTCTTGTCCCCAGGCATTTTTTAACAACCGACACTGTATGAGTTAGCCACAAAGATAGAGCTTCTTGGAGCAAGGAAATAAGAGTGTGTGAAGCAAGTGGCTCTATTTGAAGACACAGTTCTTAATTTCAGCTAAGAAATGGCTGAAGGAGTGTGATATAGAGGAGAGAATATAAACTTGGAGGTCAGGAAAGGCAGTGTCTTAATTAATCCTGCCTTCCGCCTTCCACCTCCTGTGAGCTGCGTGACTCTGGGTATGTTACTTAACCAGTGCAAAATCAGCAATTGTTCTTGCCCTTCCAAGAATGAATTTAGCATGACTTATGGACATTATTTCCTTAAATACTCTTCACAATGACATTAACAAGTCTGAGAGTCATCACCACCTTTGAAGTGAAGAAATCAATGGAGGGATTTCCATGGGAGGCTCCGGAGAAAGAAGCCTAAGACAGAAAAGAAGGAGATTCAAATTCAAGTCCTGGTCCTATCAGCAAGATCTGGGTGACCTTGAAGAAGCCTCCTCTCCATGCTGGCCTCATTTTACTCATCTGAGAATGGGGAGATTTAGACAAAAGGATCAGTTAAATGTCCTTCCATCTCTGGAATCTGGTCACACTCCATTCTAAGATTTCCCATATCATAAAATCTTACTGCTCTTATCTCTCTTCTCTCAGCTGCCTTAACAACCACACCTGCTACTTCTTGCTTGTCAACAATAACCAATATTTTTTAATGTGAAATATGGGTCAGCTGTGCCAAATGTTTTATCTTACTTCTCACCACAACCCTCTAAAGTAGATGCTGTCATTATCCCTAGGTGATAGTTGAGGAACCCTACCAAGGCTATAAGAGGTTGAAAGACGTCTTAAGAAACATTTCTGGGGCTTGAGACTCTGACTCCATATCTCTATACTGTTTCTCAACAATTATGACCTAGGCTTCCAAGATACAGAACTTGCCAAGGTCACCTCTTACCTTCCCTGGAGTCTCTAAGGCATCTCCCTTTGTTTGTTAGGTCTTCCTGCCCCTTCCAGTTTAGGCTTTGGCTTACATCTTTGACTGGGGGATGAGGGCAGCATGGAGTAATGGACAATGCAGAGACCTTGGAGCTCGGCTGAGCGTAAGTAGAGTCCTGTCTCTGCCAGGCAGGAATGTGTGCTCTTGGATGACCTCCCCAAGCCTGGCCATCCTATTCTGGAGCACTCCTGCCTACGAGGCTATTGGGAAAGTTAAGTGGGATTCTGTAGATTCAGTTCCAGGCAAAATTGCTGGCATACCAGTGAGCAATGATCCTACTCTCCCCGTATTCATATCCCACTTTCCTTTAAGATATAACCCTTGAAAGGCTGCTTTTCTGTTTTTGGAATTGATCCATCCCTCCTTGAATCAGTCCGAGTCTCAGCAAGAAAGAGATACTGAAAACAAGGTGATTCAAGGCGGGTTTATTTCTGAAGGGGCTATGTACAGACGTGTGTGTAGAGGGTACTAAAGTGATAGACAATAAACTGAGTCTTAGTGGCAGCCAAGTGGCACCACTAGGACCGAAAGGTTGAGGGGAGGGAGAAGTTACTAGAAATCAGAAAGAGATGGGGGAGGAAAGTCAGCTTTCTTGGGAGGAGCAATGAACAGAGCCAGCCAAGAGGTGACCTGGGAGGGAAGCAGTTCGGGGATACTCTGACCTCTCTCTTGGTTCTGAGAGTTAATTCCAGATACACAGAATTGGCCTGAGCTATTTTGCTAAAATATCTGTTTCATGCCCTTGGTCAAGTCATGAAACATACCAATTAGTAGTGTTGCTTTGTAACTATGGGCCCAAGGCATTTGGGGCTGACTTGCACCAACTTGTCAGCATTTTTTATGGACAATGGTGATATTGATGATGTGCACTCTCTGGCATCCCTCCAAACTCTTTTTGGGGCTCTCCATTGGCTGGATCTTGTTAGAAGCAGCAGGTGGAAGAACTCATTGATGTCATTCATGAAGTACAGCTTCTGGGGCAGAGCAGGGTGGAAAAAGATAGACAGTAGATCTCCCCATTACTCTTCCAGCTCAAAGTTTGTGTCCCATGCATCATACTCACTGGGCTCTCCTTTACATCATAAAATTATACATGTGGGTGTGCTGGCCTCACCCACCTGACCGTGAGCCCCTAAGAGCAAACATCCCTCTCCTTCCTGTGGGCATCTCTCCCGATCATCTCAGTGCCTGGCATGGAGTAGGTATATGGGAAGTATAACAGAATCTCCAGGAGAACCAGCCAGCTGCTTGCTTTCCCCAAGGTCAGTCCTTTTTTGTTGCTGCCAAAGACCTTGCCAGTTGCTCAGCAGCTACAGAGACATTTCAGAAGGTGGAAAGAGACCGCTGCGGGGAGAGAGAGTGTTTGCAGGTTGATGTCTAGTCATAACAATTCTCCAAGTGCCTCCCCCGCTGACATTAGATAAACAGAGATGGGAATCACATATCAGTGTGACAGCTTAAAAGGCATGTCAAGAAACAATTAAAAAGATCTAGAGCAACTGGGTCCCAAGAGACTTTTGTCAGAGCAAGACTGCCTCCCATCAGGGCCGATGTGGGGGCGATATGGCCTGCGAGCCCATGTTCAGGGCCTTGAATTCTCAAAGGCAGGATCCTCTGAGACCTGGGGCTGGAGACTAAGTGAGCCTGGAGAATTTGACTCTTCATTGCTTGTCAGCGTTTGCAGAATCACCTGCTATCAGTAGCACAGAACATCTGCCTGGCAAATCTCTGTCCAAGCACACTACCTTCCAATCCTCATCGAAACCCCAACTGTGAGGAATAATATTTATAGATTATCGCCTGAAGGATGTGCTGTCCATCACTCCTTTAGATCAGCAGTTTTTTCAGGTTATTTTCCCCAGAGCCCTGGAATTTCTGGGGGTGTCCCCGAGGCTCCCTAGAAACCCATCCCCTGCCTCTACCCCAATCCAGAGAATGCCAGGTCTTATCTATTACCTATGGGATATTGGGGTTGCACATAAGAAATCACCTTTTTAAAAACAGATGCTGATGCCTTAAAAGAACAAAAGCCATCACATTAGCCTAAATTTTATTCTGTGGGGCCGGCCCGGTGGCGCAGCGGTTTAGTCCGCGCTTGGCAGCCCGGGGTTCCCGAGTTCGCATCCCGGGCGCCCGCCGACGCACTGCCTGTCAGCCATGCCGTGGCGGCGTCCCATATAAAGTAGAGGAAGATGGGCACGATGTTAGCCCAGGGCCAGTCTTCCTCAGCAAAAAGAGGAGGATTAGCAACGGATGTTAGCTCAGGGCTGGTCTTCCTCACCAAAAAAAAAAAAAAAAAAAAAATTTATTCTGTGATCAAGCCAGAGGGAGAGAAATCTGCAAGGCTGGGTCACGTTTCTTTGCTGCCCTGAGAATTTCTGGTGCTAAATTGAGCTTCTGTAGAATCCCATCAGCCTACATTGTGGGAGCCCATAAGAAACAGCTGATTGAAATTCCTCAAACGCCTCTTGAAGGACTTCTTTTGGTGAATCCATGAGTATTTTCTCTCATCTGTCAGGAAAAGTTGATTCCGGTTTGATGGTCATAAGTGGCCACTATGGACTGTGAACTTGATTCTGTCTCCATCTTGGCCTTGGCCTATGGGAAGCTCGGTGCCATCCCTGCAGCCCACTTCCAACAGTATAGAACCTGTGTTCTTACAGATTCTAATCTTTACCCCAGCTCCCTCAGTTTCTCATTTTATCATTTGTTTGTGTGAATTAATGCAGAATATGTATATCCTCCCTCCCTTGTGAAAAAAGAGGGAGAAAAATAAATTAGACAGACAGACAGATAGACAGATAGACAGACAGACAGACAGATAGACAGACAGACAGACAGACAGACAGATAGATAGATAGATAGATAGATAGATAGATAGATAGATAGATAGACAGATAGATAGATAGATAGATGTATGGTATGTAAGTAGCCCTTAAAGAAAAAGGAAGCAAAAAGAAAAAGGAAGCAACTCGGTTCATTTGAGCTTTCGCCATCCCACAAACACATTCTAATTCCGATCTCCTGTGAGATACACTGGTTTTCCTGTTCCCTGCTTACAAATCTCTATTGGCTCCCAGCCTGCTAGCTATAGGAGGACATCCAGGCTCCCTCGAATAGATGGGATTCCAAGACTTTCTCAATCCTGATCCACCAGCTCAGCCCTGTCCTGCCCCTGCTTCCTCTAACCCCCATTATGCTAAAATACTCACCAGTCCCCAAATCCACATAGCCTTTTCCTATCTCCAGGCTTCGGCACACACGGTTCCTAAGCTTGTAATGTCCTCCCCCCATTTCCCCCATGGGAAACTCAAGACTAAGAGTGTTTCCCCTCCTCCGTCATGCCTGCTCTGGCTCCCAGTGCAGTCAGCCGCTCTCACTCCCTGTTCTTCAGTGTGAGTCGCATCTCTGTCGGTCACTCACAACATTGCAGTGCCAGGATTCTCTCTCTGTTGTTCTCTCCCACTGGACTCCAAGCTCCCTATGGACAGAGGGGACTATGCTTTGCAAGAGACTCTATACTGGAGATAGAGCACAGAGAGGGGCTTGGCATAGAGGAGTTAGGTCCTCTGTTTATGCCATGAAAGACAGGCAGACAGACCCCCAAGGCATCATTCCATTGCTCACTGTCAACAGAAGTTTTAGAAATGGGGATGGCCATGGTCACTCAGTTTACCCCAGTCCTGCCCTCCCCTGCATTCCCTGAGATCTTCAACTCCAATCTTGGAATACATCAGCAGGTGGGAAGTCTGGATTGTTTTGCTGTCATTGACCTAGACTCAGACGTCTGATAGTTTTAATTTCTGAGTTAAAGAATCCTTACTGGTTTTTCTAAGAAGGGAGGACATAATCTGGGGCCCCATGGAAGCTACATTTTCTTCCATGATTCTGCTATCCTGATTGATGACACAGAGTGAGCATCCCAGGATGGCATGGCACACCAATGGAGCTGCTCCTTTGTGCTTGCATGCCCATGGCACTCACAAAACCACACACCCAAGTGCTGAGATTTGAGTAGATTTGGAGTCAGAAAGACTTGAGTTCGAACACTGGTTCGGCTACTTGCCAAGTATGTGTGATTCCTTGGGCAGGTCTTCTAAACTGTATAAGCCACAGTTTCCTCTGTACAAAAGGGAATATCATATATTATTTTATTTCCCCTAGAAGCCATTGAGATAGGCATAAGGAATAGCTCCAGTTTAATAAATCACTTAACTTCTCCATGCCTCAGTTTCCTTACCTGTAGAGTAGGGATCATATACATGTCTACTTCACTGGGCTACTCTGATAATTAAATAAGAAAATACAAAGCCTAGATATGAATGCTTATTTATTGTCTGTGGCCATGCCTCCAGAAGATGAAAACTGCCTTTTGACGTGTTTTCCACTGATCCAGGGAAAACGTGATCCTTGGCTCTGATATGTGTTGTGCCCATTGGCCAGAGGGATATTTCTGGGAAGAAATCTCACTGCTGATTTGGGCCAATCCCTTTGATTCCCACCTATGCACTAAAGCCACATTCATTGTCTGCCAAAGAGCCTCTTGATGTCTGTGTACCTCTGAAGTTTTGTTGCCAGAGAGTGGCACCTGAACAAGCTCTGTTGTTGTTGGAAATATGACCCCTACCCATCCTCTGTGCCTTCACCTAAGGCTCCAGTGACATCCTTCCTCCTAGGGCATTGGTCATCACACTCACACTCTAAATACTGCATTACACCTGCCAACCTGTAGTCCCTCCCTCACCTTCCCCTGTGGCTGCCAACATCACCTCTAACACCCCCACTCCAGTAGGGGGCTGTAGGCTCAGGGGCTGTCCCTCCTAAGTGAGCTCCACTCCAAGACAACCAACTGAAGCATGCATAACCACACTTGGGAAAGTCATAAGCATGTGAGAAGCACTGAGGCATTAAGAAGAGCTTTCACTGTGCCAGTGCCCAGACAAAGAAGGAATCTGCCTCGAGGCCAGGCCTGGGGAGGCTGCCATTTTTCATCTTGAACTTTTCTCACTCCCAAGGGGCCATATTTAATTCATGATGCTGGAGCTAGCACCAAAGCCAGATATATTTCCTTGATGATTAAACATTAAACACACAAGTATTTCAAAGCATCTGAAATAACTCAGAACTAATGAAGGACTAATTGCTTCACTTTGTGTATTCAAATAGTGATGTTATTTTAAAAAAATGTATTCTTATGTCAACTGTTGCATCAATTAATTGCAAATTTTCCAACAGTTAGCTGTAGTGTGATTAAAGCATATGAAAATAATCTTTTAATTAGCTTTCATTTTGAAACAAATAGACAATTAAACCAAAGAAGTAAGTGTGAAAATTCTGTTGGTCTGCTTTTTGGGGGGGGACGCTTGTACAAATAATGACTGTATCACTGGAAATTATTTCCTTGGCTAGTCTAATGGTTGTTACAGTAATTTCATCTTTTCCCTTTTAAACCCTTTCTATTTCTTACAATCCCGTATCCCTACTGTTTTCCCCAGAAGCCTAAAACATATAACTAAATGAATAAAATTCTTTTTCAAGAATGTCTTTCTGAGCAGAGCTATTCAAAGTATCAGCCAATCTTATTAAAGATATCGTTGTACATATCACTGGTGTTTAAAAAGAGAAAAAAAAAAATCTGTTTTGGCCACTGAGTCATTAATACTTTCACCCACCCTGTGACACAGAACTGGGACTAAGCTGAGACAAAAGGTGCCAGGAGAGAAGGTTTAAGGAGGCACGGACTCCCAGGTGCCCACCCTGCACTTGTGTGACCCTCGAAGTGTGTGTCTCCTTAAATTTTGTGACCTAGCTGCCTTGCTTGCCTCTTTCAAGTTCCAGCCTTACTATGAAGAGTCAGAGAGTACCTACTATGTGCTTTGTGCTATTCGAGAACGAGTTAACAGTGAGAAAGCAACTGTAGAATCTGTTTGGTCCAAATCCTCTTATGTTACATGCAAGGAGACTGGGGCTCAGACAGGAGGAAGGAACATGCTCAATTTGCTGCAGAGAAAAGTAGTGTGGCGATGACAAGGTCCTGGTCCCTGTCCATTCAGTCAAAAAGCATTTAGTGGGCCTCTCCTCTACATGTAGCATGTGTGGGAGATCACCAGCCTCAAATGGACAGTGTGACCATAGAAGGCCCACTCTGTAGGGCAGAACAAGGGAGTTGAACCTGAGCAAATGGAGATTAAAGGCCACTCTTTGAGCTGAGTGACCTTGAGCTACTGACTTAACCTCTCTGAGCCTCTGAATCATTTCTTTAAATGAAGATAATATTTATGTCACTGTGAGCTTCAGGAATAGTGGTAAAGCATAATAATGACAATAGGTAGCATTTTATAGGTAATGTACTATGTGCCAGGTACTGTGCTAAATGCTTCACCTGCATTGTATCATTTTATCTACACAGAAACCCAAGGGATAGGCATTGCAAACTTCATTTTGTAGGTAAGGAGACAGGCTTAGAGAAATGAAATGACTTGCCCCAGTTCACACAGCCGGTAAGTGGCAGAGCCAGGATTTTAACCAGTTCCATCAGATTCTGAGGTTCAAGCTCTTCACTGTTATGCTAAAAGAAAGGGACAAAAAGGATCTCAGATTTGGGAACATACGCAGGGTTAGCAGGATTCTTAAGGAAAGCCCTGTAGATTTTAAATCCATCATCCAATCCCCTCACCTCCCATCACAAACACAATTAATGGTGCCCAGTAGCAACATCAACAGCGAGAGTAGTATTGTAATCCCATCGTGATGGAAACGATGTGTAAGATGCGGAGAAATCAATCCCCACGTGATGGTACAATTGCATGTAGATATTTTGGGACTTTGAGAATAGAATCATAGAATTTATGGGTTAGGACTCCTAGCTTCTGTGTTATCTGACCTCCCAAGCGCCTCTGGCACAAGGTAGTTCAGCCTTGTTCACCCCAAGTGAAAGCGCCCCATTCGTTTCATCAGAAAACTCCTTCATTATATTGAACTGAAATCTGCCCTTCAGTCCCATGGGGCCAGACACACGCTGGGACTAGCCCTCGTGCTCCCTCCTCTCCAAGGCGAAAGCTCCCCATCTCTTCCAACGATTCTCCATGGGGCACGCTTTCTATATGCCTTACCATCTCAACAACTCTTCCTATAACCTCTGGGATTTTGACAGATGTGGGATTGAATCCCAGCCCCACCACCATAGCTAACCTCCAGGAAGCCCATTAACCTCTCAGAACTTCAGTTTCCTCTTCTATAAAGTAAAAGTAATAACAGTCACCTATAATAGGGCTGTTGTTTTAAATGAGATGAAGCATATAAGCACCTTACCTGCTCTGTATAAGCACTCAATAAATGCTAACCCCCATCATCATTTCTGTGATTATTTCACAGGGAAGCAGGAGAGCATTTTGGTGTCTGAGGCAACGGAGAAAAGGAAATTAAGGAGGGTCCAGCAGGCCAACCTGAAAGGGACAGAGCATAGGTGAGGTCAGGTCCACCTTCCCAAAGGGTAATCAGTAAACAAACAGGTGTTGTATTGAACGGAGCCTCCTCTGGGGACTCTTCAGAGCTGGAGTTTCTGCAGCTCCATTCAAATATCATTTTAGTTCTGCTAAATTATCACCAGAATGTGTTATCACAAATCACTCTGTGACTTGGCAGAACTGAGTAAAATGTGATTCCAAATCATAAATTAAAGGAGCGGGGCATTTGCAATGTCACATTCATTTGCACCATTTCATTTCACTCTTTCAACTGCTAAGACATTCAAAGCTCCCAGCAGGGAGTATTGGCCACAGCAGAAGAAGACACTGAGTCCTTGTCAGTCTTCCCTGCCAAAGCAGGAGTGAGTATGTGCTGCTGATGTGCAGTGATTTGCAGAGGGTTGGAGCAGGAGGCAGGGGAAGCTCAGCTTTGGAGATTTCAGCGGACAAAACATAGAGAGGAAATATTAAGGACCCCAGCACATCTCCTTTTCTGCATCAAATATTAGAGAGAACATGGATTAAAAGGTGAAAGAAATTTGGGACTGTCCACCTCATTCCCCTCCTTACTCCCCAGTCCCCTCTCTAGCTACTTGGATAAAATCTCTAACCCTCCCAGATGTGGAGGCATCAAAAGCCAGGTTTGCTGGTCATGTAATAGAAATATCTTAAGAACCCACCACAGGGATGTGGAAAAGTTTCTGCCTTTTTATGGTCACCTGAGGATAAAGACAGCACTAGGTACCCAATGACCTGAATCTTAGACTTTAAAACCATCAGGTCAATTAACACCCTGACCTTTCTGGTTTCACCATGCCCATTCCACCACTCAAGCTCAGATTGAGATATTCCCCCAGTCTCATCTACCGAGAGACAAATATGTTCTGTCTCTCCTGTGCCAACTCCATTTGATTTGGGTGGCTTCCTGGAGCATTAAGTTCAGAAAGGTTGGGTTGTTTCATCTTGGTTTAGTGGGAAATCCTTCTGACATTAATTACTAATGCCTGCTATGGGCAAGGGGAAAAGAATGGTGGCCGAGTGACATGTGTTGCCAAACTCAATTTAGTTTCTGCCCCTGTAAGAAATAGAGTCCCAGAAATATATCCCTATAACCCACCATAGAATAAGAACAATTATTTCCTGGATACTTTCTTGCCCCATTTACATATAAATCTTTGGACATGAATGCTAGCTCACTGTTGAGTTAATTTTCCATAGTCCCTTGAACTTGGCATGTGCCGTGTTGGCCACACCATCCATCATCCTGTCTCTGGTCCAGTGCTTTTCCATCTACTTCTCTGCACTTTCAGTACTACATGTTAATCTAAACCATAGTGAGTAGATTGGATTTTATTATAAATACAAAAGAAGTCCTTTAAAGAATGACTGGGACCTGCAGGAGAAAGGAAAGAGAAGAATCTGGATGTTTTTAGTTTGAACACCTGGGTGACTCTTACTAAAACGGAGATAACTTGAGTAGTTAAAGGTGCGGGGTGGATAAGCAAGAATTCTGTTCCCAAGATGTTAAGTTCTAAATACAAGTTAGTCAAATAAGTAAAAACGTTGAAATATACTTAGAAATACCAGATCTGGACATAAAGATGTTGGAGTCATGAGCACATGAAGGTCATAGAGTCCAAGAAGAAAAGGCTTTTGATCTAAAGGTGTGAGCAACTCTGCCAAATGCTACTGAGAGATCCATAGGAGGCGGACAGAGAGGTTTGCTGGAACTAGCTACATGGAGCTATTTGGTGACCTCAAAAAGCATAGCTCTCAGTAGATCAGAAGGGACCAACCTCCCCGAAGGGGGCTGCATAGAGACTCGGAAGTGAGAAAATGAAGACCACAGAAACAAATGTTGAGACAATTCGAACAAAGAGAAGAACAGGAGAGCGGATGATAACTGAAGGTGAACATGGAGTCAAGGTCGAGATTTTCCATTTTTTCTTTGTTTTTAAGACGGGAGATATTAGGGTATGTGTGCATGCTGATGAGAATGATCCCTCAGAAAAGAAAAATAGTGATGCAATTTTAAAAAGGGATCATTTGGTAGAAAGTATACCTTTTATCAGTGGAAAGAGCCTGTTTTCATTTGTTCGTTTATACATTAACTCATTCACTTCACAAATACTTTTTGAATGGCTGCCATGAACCAGACAGACAGGTATTGGCAGATGGATTGTGTGAATTACTCTTGGCCTCCTCAATGGATGCTAGAAAAACCCTCTTTCTTGGATCTAAAGCTGAACTGAATGTTAAGGTATTCAACTACTGGGCTGATTTTCAGTGTCTAGAAGGCATTCATCTACTGCAAAGATTTTCAAAGGTTGGGGAGTTGCATAGAAAGAAACTGTGAGCCTTTTAAAAATTATAGCCACCATCTCAAAGATTCTGGCATTCATGAACCAACCACCAATTTCCTCTCTACTTAACTGTGTTGGAACCATTCCCTGTCCTTTTCCTCATTCTCTTTGACAAGAAGAATGTAGGTCCTCGTGTATCTAAGGTGTATGGTTTATTTTCAGCTGTGCTAAATGGAAAAACTTCCAGAGAGCACCGTTGCAAACACTCTTTTCTTCTAATCTCTGCCCATGCCTGTGAGACTAAACCCCAGAAGGAAGTTGCTGCTGCTCGCCCCCATCACCCCGTGGTAAAGCACCACCCATGCCAGGATACATAGTGCCATCATCCATCTTCTGCATTTCCTGACCACAATGCACTCTGGGAGCAGTGATCTAAAAGCAAACACAGAATGAGAGGGACAGGTGGAGGTGAGGAGACTTGAGGTACCACCATAGCTGCCTGGTGTTCTGGTCAGGGCACGGTATCTCAATGCTTAGAGAGAAAATGGAGTTAGGATGGAGTCTCTTTTGCCAGGTTTACGTCTGACCTGCTCAGAGGGTCAACTGGCCACACAAAGCACTACCTTCTCCTTCATAACTGGTGGAATTCCTCAAGACTCTGGCAAATAATTGGCTGCTCCCTTAAGTAACCAAGGGAGATTTGTTTTTAATTATAATTCACCTTCTCATCTTCAAGTTTGCGTCAGGAAAGACTTGCTTGACATTATCTTCATACGGAAAAAATATCATTTTTTAAGAATTCTTCCTATGTACTACTTTTTCTCCACAAAGAGAGTGCAAACTCTTTGAAGTAAGAGGCAATATATTGTTTTATAAACAATATATCCATAATGAGCTTAGAAGACTCCAGAACAATACATATTCGTTAATAAAAGGAGACTAATTGGGGAATAGGGCCAGAACGGAAAAAGATGAGTTGATTAGGAATTAACTAATTATAAGAAAAAGGGAACTAAAGGCTGTTCACTGGGATATCCTACTTTTACACCGGGCTGACTCACCGAGTACTCTTCCATAGATGCCACAAAAGAATACCAATCTCTGGTCCAGCAGACTTCATGACTCTCATTGTAATGGAGGTTGTTTCTGTCCTTCTGTCTCACCCAACCCTTCTCCAGAATCTCTCTCGCTTTGGACTCTTTTGACTTTGCTTTTGTTTGTTGTTTTCTTTGTTGCCATCTTGAATATGGTTCTCACACTTGAATAAAGAATGTGTCTTCCTGGTTTAACCATCACCATTCTGAGCCTAACTCATAGTTTTCACTCATCCTCTGGATTTTCTCATGTTGGGTTACTCAACTCGTCATGAGATCCCAGGACAGGCCTCTGCCTGGGTCTAATGGCTGCCTCACTAGCCCCTGCCAGGAGGAACAGAAAAATGGAGGATAAATCTAAGGAGGTGATATTAATAGGATTCTGATATCACCTCACCTACAAAGCAGAAATGACCAGAGATCATTGCAGAGTGCCCAGTATGTTAATAAGGCAATAGATCAGGCTCAATCCTCTCTTTTGGGTGACATTCTATGGGAACTGGTGGTATTAGCTGATTTGAACTCACAGAGATACACTCTGATCACAAACAGAACCAAGTGACTGGAACTTTCCTATTCAGAGTGTGTTTATCTTATGAAGACATTGATGCAACTATATTTACTGAATGCCCAGCACTGTGATAGGTTCTGAAGACACTATGGTAATCAACAACACAAAACAAAAGCAATCCTGATAGAATTTATGATCTAGATGGGGAGAGAGGCATGGCGCTAACCAAACAATACACAAGAAGATCGAAAGTTAGGACTTCAGTAATGGCTGTGAATGAATAGAATGAACGCAGGGTACTGTGCCAGTGAAAAATATGGGAAACAAACCTAATCTGAGGATCAGTAAAAAAATTTACATGAGGAAGAAAATCATTTTTGAGGTCTGAAGAATGAGTTGGCATTAAATAGCCAAAGGGAGGTTGGAGGCCTGGGGACAGGGCAACCAGTATGTGCAAAATCTCTGCCAGGAACCTGGAAAATATGAAGGCTTGAAGGGAAACCTGTGGACTGGAATGGAGAATGGAATAGGGACTGGAGGGCGAGGAGGTTGGGGTGGGCCAGACCCAGATTTTGGTTGGGATAACAGGCTGACATGATTAGATTTGAGTTTGTGGGAGGGGGAAAAAATAAACCTGGCTTCTGTGTAAGGACTGGGCTGTAGTGAGTACAGTCAAGAGGGGAGGGAGGCAAATTGAATAGGGGGCTATTACAACGTCCCTGTGAGGGTGATGAACTCGGGCTTGGTGTAGGATAGCTGCAGGGGAGACGGAGTGGAAAGGATATATCCCAGAGACATCTAGGGGATAAAATCAGCAGAACTTGGCAATGGATTGTCTATGGTGGGTAAAGAAGACTGAAACATCAGGTTTGGCCTTAGTAGTCATCCAAATGCTCACCTGTGCAATGTAATTCAAAGTCCAATAAAACAGGCTTCATAAGATTAGATTTGATCAAACAGTAGAACCGTGGGAGGCTGCTCATTTGAACAATGTTGAAAAATACAGCACATGGTAGCTGTGCTGCCCTTTCTAGAATTTTCAGTGTCGTGAACTAGATGCTGTGCTTGACATCTTCAGACACATTTTCTCTTTAGATCTGTTCTGGAATCTGTTTGATGCAAAGTTATTCTAATGTTACTCTATAGAGAAAGAACTATTGAATATTCTGAGAAACGGATATTCAGAAAGGCATTTTTTCTTTAATCTCATCAAAAAGCTACATCAGGATACCTAAACCAGTTCCAACTTTGCCATTAACTTGTTATGTGATCTCAGGCAGTTTTCTTTCTCTCTCTGTGCTTTCATCTCTATTTTGGGAGTGCTGTACTAAGTAATTCGTAAGGCAACTTCCAGCACTAAAATTCTTTACATATGAGATGCCATCTACTCACACGTGGAGAAAAACATGCTCATAAGTGTAAGTAATCGAACTGTTTCACACTGAGTATTGCATATTTGGCTCCCTATTTTAATTCAGAAAGTTCTTTCAAACAAAATGCAATATAATTCACAGTCAATTTTGAAACAAATTTGCTCTAATGAAAAATGTTCCAAGCAGCAGAAATGCTTTTATAAGAGTTACATTTTCCTAATGGGCAGCAGGCAAAGGGAAACATAAAAATATGTTCCAAATCTGCAAACCCCGAGAATGCACACCACATAAACATCACTGTTTGTTCCCAATAAAATTAGCTACATGTTAACCTGCACAGTTGGACTCCTCGGATGCTTTTTCGGAGTGGTACCAATTTATATCTCAGGCCTCCCAAGAGCAGCACACCTGACTGCTGCCTCTGCCACATCCTGCAAAGGAACATCTGCTCTTAATGTCTCAAATCTGCTTCCAGGAATACACTTGTACTCTGTGCACAGAACTGTAGATTCAAATGCCCCCCACCCTCCACCCTTGCTGCCAATACCTTATTTTAGATTAGATCATCATTGCCCATTTCGCCAACCATGGCAAAAGTAGAGTAACTGGTCTACTTGACTCCAGTTGCCCTGCTCCACTATTCTGTTCTGTGTCAGCTTCCAGAATGTTCTTTATAACTCTCAAGCCTGTCCTTCTCACCCTCTTGCTCCAAAACCTCTCTGCTGCTCAGGATGAAGTCCGAGCCCCAAGACATAGCATTCTAGGTCCTTCAGGAACTGACTTCAGGCCACCTTTCCAGTCTTACCTGCCCAGACTCTGCCCCATGTGCCCTCTCTCCCAGATACACTGGCTGTTTCCCTCTTTTCATAGCGTGACATCCTTCTCCACTCTGGCTTATTTTTACTCATACTATTCCCTTTCTCTGGAATGTTCTTTCTCTTTCTCTGCTTAGTGTACACCTGCTCATTCATTTAACAAATGTTTGAGCACCTACTATATGGCTAGGAATGGCAGAATAGCTCAGCCAAAATCTACCAGAAGAAAAACGGATCGAGGTTTAATACTGTGGAAGCAGAAATCATTGTGAAGGATGCTTGCAAAGGACTCTTCTAGGACAATGTTATTGAAACTTAAATGAGCAGACAAGTCACCTGGTAATCTTTCTAAGTGCAGATTCTGATTCAGCAGGTTGTGGATGGAGCCAGGGAATCTGAATTTTCTAACAAGCTCCAAGGTAGTGCTCATGCTGCCAGTCCAAGGACTTGGAGTAGCAAGGACATCACCTTTAGATTTCAACATAACTGGATTTAAATTCCATCTCTGCTGTTTCCAGCTGTGGGAAGTTGGGCAAGTTACTTAACTTGTCTGAGCGTCAGTTCTTTGATATTGTGCAGTGATGTGTTCTCAAGGAACTCTGAGATGAGTGGGAAAGACAAGTAAATAGACAACTAAGGTACAGCAAAATGTGTGCTTGCTAGATGGGGCCCAAGATGGGAACCAAGAAATGCTCAGAAGACTTTCTATAGAAGACCATCCCTGATTTGAACCTTAAATAGAGAATAAGAGTGAGCCAGTCAAAGATGTGGGTAATCTGGGTGGAGACAATAGCCTCACCAAGGAAAAGAGACAAGCAAGAGAATGAGTGTTGGGGAGGAAAAGTAAACTGGCTACATCCTTGGGATAGGGTGCTTGTTGGCGAGTAAGGAGGATTGGGACTGGAAGTATGGGTGATGACTAAGTCATGAAGGGGCTTGGACTAAGTCATGTGTGGAGTTTGGAATTCCCCTGAAGACGAGATGGAGCTACTGGGAACTTTAAGGAGGGGAGTGACCTGAGCAAATTTGCCTCTTAGTTTGATACTCTCAGCTGCCATGTGGCAGGGGCCAGACCAGAGGAAAGGCAGCTGGTAAGGTGGGCAGGTGGGGGGAGTTGTTGCAGAAAGACACTTATCATGTGCCTTAGGAATATTAGTTGAATAAACAAGTGAATGAATGATTTACATCCCCTTCCTTGAATTCACTGACTTCATTCCTAATATTACAAATCACCCAATACTATAACCAGACCCACCTCACTGCTCCAAGTCTCACTAAGCAAACTGTAAAAATATCAGGATTTAGTTATATCCCACATTTTTGCTAATGGGGCAGTACTCTCCAATTTGGCTAGTCTAGCTAGAGAGAAATCAGCAACCATGAAGAAAAGTGGCTACAAAATGACAAGACTGTCCAACTTTGTAAAACCCTTGACCCTGCTGAAAGTATTTTCATGGCACCACCTTATTTACCATTGTGGCAGCCTTGTCATGTGGGGAGCGTGGATATGGCAATGGTTGGCTTCAGACAATGACCCCAGAGCTCTGAAAGCTTGTTATTCCCAAACACGGGTCCATGGACTTTAGGCTGCTCCAAGAGAAAGTCTACACTGGAATGCAGCAAATGAGAAAAATGAAGAGGTGTCCATTCACTTTCATGGAGTGGCCTTTATTCTGAGATTATATACTTGAAATCTGGAGGGTGGTGTTAAAAATGTCCTTCTTTAAGACATATTATGATGGTAGAAGGTGGAAGATATTTTGTTCTTATTGGTTTGCTTTCTTTTATGTCCTTACTTAGCCAAATAAGAAGTTGGTTATTCTCATGTGCTCCAAAAAATATTCTTGGACATTTTAAACGTTTATAAAATCCAAAAGTTTGAGATCTACTGTTCTATACCATTTAGAGGACACACTGGACCAAGGTAAGTGGATTTTATTGAGTGAGTTTTATTCCATGAGCTGACACCAACTCAGTGCCCGGAAAACGTATTGGAAAGAATTCTGAGCCTCATCTGTGCTCAAAAGAGGAAAATTTTCTAGAATCTATTAAGTAAGTTCTGCCATGGATGAGAGGGAGGAAGTGGTGATCCATTTGCAGTGGTGTGCTAGTAAATATTTAACAACCATTAGCTAAAAAGAGGAAAAGTCCTGATTTGTGTCATTGGCCAATTTCCACGGTTATTGCTCCCACCATGGCCAGTTTCAAATCACCAACATGACGTCACTGAAAGCAGAGTTGGGAAGAAATGCACACAATCAGCTATCACGAACTGGTACAAGCCAGCTCCGGGGCAGCATAGCACATTTGTGATATGTTTGCTGTTCTGATTCTAGATGGGGGGAGCCATTGCATGTGGATGGTTCAGTTTTCCAATCAGAGACTACAATTCTTCTTTCTCTTGCTCATGTGTCCATAAGATATTCCTTTGGTCAGAAAAGTATCATACATTTCTGTTTCTTATATTAAATATGGTTAATTTAATCAATTCTCATTTATGTAACTCCAGCATGAAAGGAAATGGGTGATTTCATGGACTCCTTACTGCCAAGAACAAGGACATTGAAACATGAATGTTGAAACATGAACATCAAAACATGAACAGTGACATTGAAATAAAGCTGTTGAAGTAAATTCCATCAAGCAGAACTGGCATTAGGCATTGTGGCTGATGGAGGCCTAATTGATATTTGCCTTCCTGCTATGGATACAACATAGACAAATGTTTATTAAACAACTAGAAGCTTGTTATCTGGTGACCAAAATGAATTGATTCAAGATGGTATCTCTAGGCTGACCAAGACAGCTTTCTGAAGAGCATCAAATCCTAATATTTACTAAAATATTCTTATAACATTAAGCCTGAGGTGTAGGGCCCAAGAAAGGCTTACAGTACTGAGTGTTAGTCTTGTCATTTGGCTTCACGCACGTGCAATTTGCACCCTACCTCTTTTGGTGTTGGCCCAGCCTCCCCCACCTTTACTCTGGAGCTCAACTTGTTTGGTTGGGGGAAAGCCAGGAGTTTGGTCCACACTAGAGTTTTAGGATCTGGGAGTGGGTATGGGATGAGTTTGGAACCTAGAGAATGGGGTACGGTGTCCAAAGCAGTAGGCCCATGCAAGTCTTCAATGAACATCTGAGCAAGCTGTGTACTGCACAACTCCAGGGAGCACCATTTTATGTCACTATGGCAGCCCCGCACCTATAGGACCTAGAAGTGGGGCAGGATCTGGAGCAAATGATCAGTGATGAAGAACAAGGAAGACTGATAAAAGGAGTTCAGCAGGGGGGAAAAGTGTTGAGACCGCTGTGGTAGAGCCCGTTAGTGGGGAAAGAGCTATTAAGAATATAGGTCTGGGGGGCTGCCCGGTGGCGTAGCGGTTTTGTCCGCGCTTGGCAGCCTGAGGTTCGCCGGTTCGGATCCCAGGCGCCCGCCGACGCACTGCATGTCAGCCACGCTGTGGTGGCGTCCCATATAAAGTGGAGGAAGATGGGCATGGATGTTAGCCCAGGGCCAGTCTTCCTCAGCAAAAAGAGGAGGATTAGCAACGGATGTTAGCTCAGGGCTGGTCTTCCTCACCAAAAAAAAAAAAGAATATAGGTCTGGCATGAAGTGGACTCGTTGTACAGATGTGGAAACTGAGACTCGGAGAGGGAATTGCTCATTGCCCAGGAAATGAAGGGATTGACAGAAGAAAGAAGGTTGTTGCTTGGGTAAGACTATCTGGGGCCAGGCAGCCCTCACAACTCAAGCCCAAGAGTGCTTGTAAACTGAGCACATTCATAGGCATGGGGGTACAAGGCCAGATAGGAATCAGAAGTGAGTTGAGAGTCAGGAAATGGGCTCCAGGGGAATGTTCCATAAGCAGGGCAAGGGTGGGATGACCAATTCCAAACAGATTCCACAGGACAGGCTGAACTCCTGACCCCACCTGCTATCTGAATTACTTTCCTGTTTCTTAAAGACAACCACACTTGTCTTCTTGCCCTCAGTGACAAGCCCAAGGCTGCACAAGAGCCCTCCCACAGGTCTGCTTTTTATAAAATTTGCAAATAACGGGGCCTGCTCAGTGGCGTAGTGGTTAAGTTCGCACGCTACGCTTCAGCAGCCCAGGTTTCGTGGGTTCGGATCCTAGGCACAGACCTACATATTGCTCATCAAGCCATGCTGTGGCAGCAACCCACATACAAAAAATAGAGGAAGATTGGCACAGATGTTAGCTCAGGGCTAATCTTCCTCAAGCAAAAACAGGAAAATTGGCAACAAACATTAGCTCAGGGCCAATCTTCCTCACCAAAAAAAAAAAAAGTTGCAGATGACCTCTGCCCCAGGCTAGTCTTCAATCAAATCAGTGGCTCTCCTTGACATTAATTGAAATGGGCAGATACCACTGCCCAAGGTGGGGAGACGACCAGAAGAAGAAGGGAAAGAACATTAGGTGAGTGAATTACAACATAATTACAGTGCAGAACATTGCATGTGTGGTCACTGGCACACACTACCCCATCACATCCTAACAACAACACTGAGGGGTAAGAATTTCATTCCACATTCTCAATATCAAAGAACTGACGCTCAGACAAATTAAGTCACTCACCCAACTTCCCACAGCCAGAAGCAGCAGAGCTGGAATTTAAATCCAGTTATGTCGAAATCTAAAGGTGATGCCCTTGCTACTCCAAATCCTCAGACTGGCAGCAATGGCACTGCCTTGGAGCTTGTTAGAAAATTCAGATTCTTTGGCTCTATCCAAGACCTGCTCAATCAGAATCTGCATCTTAGCAAGATCACCAGGTAACTTGTGTGCTCATTTAAGTTTGAATAACATTGTTCTAGAACAGTCCTTCCCAAGCATGCTTCAGAATGATTTCTGTTTCCAGCGTATTAAATCTTGACTCATTTTTCTTCTGGTAGAGTTTGGCCAGGATATTCCATCATTGCTAGCTGTGATTTACCCTGGAGCAAGAAAAATGTCAGGGGGTGGAAACTGTTACTTCCTCTTCCATTCCTTTGCAAAGGAGCACGGCCATGTGTGACTTCCGTCATGATGATGACACAGCCAAGATGAGGCTGGTTTTAAGGTGAAACAACCATGCTGGGCTGGCCGCTGTCCCAGGGCTTCATCTGGGTTTATGTGACTTTTCATCACCTCGGCTGTTGAGCGGGAAGGAATTCAGTGTAGCTCGTGGATGCGGTTGCGGATGCTCCAGGAGGAACAAGGCTGAGACCATCTGATTTCACCTCCCTTCTCCTCAAGCTGTCAGAACAACCCACTTCTATCACCCAGCCCATGGGAAATTATAGAAAAGATGTCAAAAAGGAATAGTCAATAGGCCATTCAGATGAAGCTTCCCCTCCCACAGCCCTGGGCGGAACATATGACCCCCTCCTCCCGGCCATAGCTGATCAGACCAAGGATGCAGCAAAGGGATGACACAGGTCTCCCAGATTCATATATTTATTCCCATTCTTATTCTCTCTCCTCCTTCTCTCCCCTTCTCTCCCCTCCCTCCCTCTCTCTTTTGTTCCCTAATCACTCTTCACTTTCCTCTTCCCCTCCCCCACCTCATATCTGGAATTGCAAAACAGAAAGAGCTGTTGTCAGGTAGCAGTGAGGGGCTATAGCAGGTGCTGTGGATGCCCCCTTCCCAGGCCCTCTAGATATGCTGTATGCTGAAAGCTGCTTTCTGCAAACACCTGCAACTCTCCTGCAGGAGCATGCTTGGTCAACACGCAGAGGAAGTTGGAAGTGATGAAGAGTTAATGCGCCCACAGTAGCCCTGAGAAGTGGCTAGCAAGATTTGATGTATAAAAACCCCAGCTCTCTTGCCCCTTGCATGGACTGCCTTGGAAGCATATGCTCA
Organism: Tapirus indicus; assembly: GCA_031878705.1. NCBI lineage: Eukaryota > Metazoa > Chordata > Mammalia > Perissodactyla > Tapiridae > Tapirus > Tapirus indicus. The sequence goes on along the minus strand of CM062927.1, from coordinate 19,874,235 downwards.
ACACAGATATCCCAAGTCCCCCAAAGGGATTAGGCTCCTGTTGCCCAAAGTGGAAACTTGCTTGACAACACATCCTTTACTGGCTACCTTGCTTGTCCCTCCCTCACATCCTCACCCACCTTCTGATACTTCCTGGAATCCTCTCCCAAATAACCACTCGTATTTGAATTTTCATTTCAGGATCTGCTTCTGAAGTCTGTCTCAAGGAGCTCTCTAGGAGGAAGTAAGAGGCCATGGAGAGACATGGAAAAACCAAGGTCTGAGGAAGCAGGAATGGCGGAGGAGACGAGCCAAAGGGTACAGAGGGGAGAAGGAGAAGACAGGGCATCCACAGCCATCCCCAGAGCAGGCTCAGCTCCAACGGCTGCTTAGGCCCAGATGTCCTTATAGAAAGCCCCCTTTCTTTGAGAGGCCAGAGAGAAGAACTGACCCTTGCCTCTGGAAAGCCTAATCAGATCAGCAAGATGAAAGGACAGGCAGCCAGATACTGTAATTAGAACAGCAGTAACAGCTGGCACTTTTTGAACACGTCCTGTGCACCTGGCCTTCTCCTAAGGACTTTCCATGTGTTGACTCATGTCATCCTCACAACTCTATAAGATAAATGTTGGCATTATCATCAGTTTACTGATAAGGAAACTGAGTCACAAAGAGGCTAAGGTTAGTGATTTACCACAGCCATTAAGTCTTAAGGGTCAGATGTGGGCTCAAACCCACACGATTTGTCCCCTAAACACCACACAAGGCTGGTCAATATGGCACGTGCTGCAGCACAGCCCTCCTTTGAGAGGCTGGGTTTTCACACTTCCAGAACATATTTCTCATTTTGAGAAAAAAAGGAAATGTTATTATGGTCTCCAAAACCTTCTGGCTCTGGACCTCTTCACTTCTTAAGTGAATTCAGTCCCAAGCAGTGCTGGGGCCTGAAGACGGCTCGACAGAGTCCAAGGGAGGCTCGGGCAAGGTTGAGGCGCCATCCCAGCTCTCAGGCCAGAGCCAGGGAGGGGGACTGGGATGCTCGTGGGGACATCAGAGGGTAGGCTGTCCTTCAGCAGCCATGTGCTGAAAGCTCAGAGCTTTCTCTGTCTTATAATTTAATGCAGCCCCCACCCCTGTCGAGTACCTGCACTATCCCTACTTCACATCTGAGAAAGTTGAAGTTCAGATAAGTTAAGTGCTAGAACTTACTGGAGCCCCCCTGGGGCTCTCTGACTCCCAAAGCTTGAATCCCTGCCCTGAGAATTTGGGCTGATTCTGGTCTGCCTCTGGTCTGCCTCCAATCACCCAAGGTGTTCTATCGGTGGCTGGAACATGAGGGCAGGACTCTCCAGACAGTGGCGGTTGGTGGCCAGCCATCAGCCATAGAAGGATGCAGGGGGCAGGGCCTGGAGCAAGCAGGAGTGACAGTGTCCAGGGTTGGGGAGGGTCTCATAAGCCCCAAGACTTTTCTCAGAGACCCACCAGCATCTCCGCTTGTATTGCATTCCCCCTGGGTCTGCTCTCCTCAGCCTAGGGAATCCTCTTCTGATTCCAGAATGAGAAGCCATGCTCAGACTCACCAGGAATTCTCCAAAATCTATCCCTAGGCGAGATTTCCTTCTGTTTCCTGCAGGGCCGCGTTTTTGAAATTCAAAAGACAGTAAGGAAATGAATGAAAGAAGAACGAGGCAGAAAAGAATGGAAGGCAGAGAATACTGGTTAATGCTTCAAAATTGTATCACCTCCCCAAAATACGTTACCTCAGTTGTTGAACTCCACTTCAGTAGCATTGGGGGGAAATGCAAACCTCAAACGTTATTTTTGGGGAGATACAGTTCCTAAATTTTCCTCTCCTTTAGACTCTAAAGGTTTGTGCTAGTTTCCTTTTTATTACATTTTTTCCCCAGAGATCTTAAGAAGTCAAGAAGGAACCTAAGCTAGACAAAGTCTGATAAGAAGGTGCCCCCACAGGAGGGGCTGAAAAGAAGATTTTCAAGAAAATAAAAATAGAAAAAGCAACACCAGTGGCAGAGGCATTTTTGCCACTAAGAATAGCAGCAGTTGGCTCCGTGCTCCCCGGCCGTCTTCCGAAGCTCATTGTGGTGGGAGCTGGAATCGGTTTTCTGTTTCAATTGACGTTAATTTCATCCCAGCATATTTCAGGCCTCTCATCACGAAATGATTCATTGCTGCATATAAGCGAGTACAATCAGCTCAAATATTTGTAGTCTTCGTGCAATTGCTGTAAGAAAACAGGGGACTGCGTGGTGTAGATCGCCCCCTCCCCACTCGCCCCCGCCCTGGGCCACAATGTGGGGTTAGAATGACAAGCAGCAGCTGCCTGGGCTCTTCGGTCCCTTCTGCTTTGCTGACTTAGAACCACACAAAGCTCCCTCTGGAGACCAGCAACTTCTGGTGAGAAGATATTTTCATGGAGAGGGTTATGCTCCTGACAGCCTGGCCAGGAATGTTTCCAAGGGCAATTCTGAGAAAATTTGGGCAGACTTTGCCCTGACATGGTTGTCTACACTTTGTGTCCAAGAAACTCTCAGGGTCCTTTTCTTGGGGATAATCTAAGCATGCAAGAATCACTGGGCAGGAGGAGGCCTGGGACCTCTTCCTTGCCATCCCAGTAATTGCACCAGGGAGGAAATCGAGAAACAGAGTGGACAAGACTCGTCCGGGGTCACGTGGCAGGAGAACCAAAATTAGCATCCAACTCTCCTGCCTCATGGTCCAGAGCACATAATGCTGTTCTTACTCTATAGGTTTCGTTTTAGAATAACTTTTTTCTGATTATTAAAACCATTCATGTTTATAGAGAATTTTCAAAATATGGACTATGTTTACTCCATAATCCCAGTCCTCAGAGATAATCAGTATCAAGGCCAGTTGCATGGACATTCAACCTGTGCTGTCACAAAGGGCTTTGCTTGGTTCGATGCTCTGCCATTTGCTGTTTTGAATTTCCTAATAGTTTTTGAACAAAGAACCATGTATCTTCATTTTGAACTGGGCCCCGCAAATTATGTAGCTGGCCCTAATCACCATTAATATTTTAGAGCCTTCTTTTCCAGTGCCTAGCATCATGTTTTATCCCATTCATTCATTCGTTCAAATGTTTATCGAGCACCTACTACAAACAAATCACAGAATCCCATGAAAATGTCATTAAAAGGAGGCCTTCTTTGATTGCTTTATTCCATGAACACAGACTAATGTGCGATAATCGTTACTCTAGGAATATTGAACTAGCTGTCCATGGGGAAAAGATTGGCTAAAACTCATTTGACTCTAAAAATGACCACCACATAAGGGAGAGGTCAGACAGAGGAGAAGGTCAGGCATCGTCCTTTGGCGTCTGTGGTAATCTACTCTGCACATCCACACGTGTGAAATGCTCTGATAGAGACACCAAGGGCAGGACTTGAAGTGCAGGCAGGCATTATTTACACATAAGCGATGGCTCAGAGAACAGACCTGTAATTGCAGACACTTTTACAACCTAGCTGCAGGAAATAGGACTAGACTCGACCCAGTTCCTATGAAGGCCAACTCCATAGCCGCGGCCGAAGTACTTCCAGTGAAAAGCATCACATTTAGAAATTTCTCTGCTGACCCTGCTCTGTCCTGAGTTTCCCAGCATTTTTATGGCCAGGAACTGGTGAGGGATTTCTTTGCTCTAATGTCTAGGGAAAGATGCTTTCAAAGCAATGAAGAGCTATTTCCTCCGAGCAGCAGGTAGAAAATGTAAAAAAAGAGAAGAATTACCCCAATTACATGGTAGGCACTGGAAAAGCAAAGGACAAAGCTCTGTAGGGTCTAAATGTTATTCCTCCACCAGAAAAAAAAAAAAAATAACACAACCTTTCTGTCTCTGGACCAAAGGCATCTGATAGGGATGCTCTGAATTTGTAGCAATATACCCCACAGGGTATTTGAAAGCTCTGATTTAATCTTTAATTTCTCCCCCAACAAGGTGAGTGCCTGAATTGAATCAGTGAAATAAGCTAGAAGTTTCAACTCTTTAACTAGGAGTTGTTCTAAGTCCATAAATATTTACCTGCCTTCTAGAGGTTCTGGAAAAGGGGAATGGTCAAAACTTCAATTGCCTCCTTGGTATCTGACCCCGCATATCTTGCTGTTGAACACCTCCAAGGATGAAATTCTCAAGACCCAATGAGTTGGAGAGAAAAATATCCTTTGATATAAACCAGGATAATTTTACCTTCTCACCCTCACTCTTCCTCTGGGCGAGAGCCACTCCTACCATTTCCCTGGGTTTTTCATGCACCAAACTTGACACTGAGAAAATTCAAATCACATAGCTTTGATTGGACTTGAGATAACCACTGAGAATTTTTCCCATAAAATATGTCTGCTGCTGCCAGTCTGGCCCCCTCCAATCCACACTCCTTACTAAGACCTAAGTGACACATGTGTAGTAGATCTCCCACATCCCTGAAACCCTCCTGAGTTAAGGGCAGCTGTGATGGACAATCCTATGCACCCATCCACCCTCCCATCTCAAGTGCACGCTGAGATGGCGCTGTTTTTCTAACTCTAGGGTTTCTCTGAAATCACAAAAGCCAGCTGAATCCATGAGGAGCTAAAACTCATTTGACTCTAAAAACAACCACCACAAAAGGGAGAGGTCAGGCAGAGCGAAGGCCAGGCACGGTCCTTGGGCATCTATGGTAATCTACTCTGCACGTCCATACGTGTGAAATGCTCTGATAGAGACAGTGAGGGCAGAGCTTGAAGTGCAGACAGGCATTATTTACATGGAAGCAGTCCAGAAGTACAAAGAGTCATTGCCTCTGAGGGCAGCTCCACCTGATGGAGGATGGGAGTCAGTAGATAAAAGCCTCTGGCTCCCATTCTTAAATGGGACAATTCAGGGGTATGTTCTAGGTGGTTCATTAAGGATCCCCAGCAAGACTGAGATCTGCCTTGCCTATAGTGGTTACCAGATGTTCTTCCCTCCTTGTATCACTTTTCCAGACTCCTTCTGTTTCCTGGGATCACCTTCCAAACAAACCACATGCACCCAAGTCCTTGTCTTAGGCTCTTCTTTCAGGGGAACCCAATCTAAGACGCCATCTCATTCCCCCCTTAAAACCCCTCAAAATCTCTTTGTGTTTAGGATAAACACTGAATTTGGGACAAAAATAAAACTTCTTAGCTTAATGTTCAAAGACTTTAAGAACTTGCCTCTTGGCTGTTACTCCTCATTTGAACCCCAAATGCCAGCGGCACCTACCTACCTGCAGTTAAAACCACCACTCAGTCGCACGCCTTCACATCTTGCCTCATGCAGAGTTCTCTCTTCCTATTTCCTGGCGCCCATCTTGTTACTATTCATGCCTCAAGACGCTGACTTCATACCCCTCAGCTGGGAACCCTTCCCTACCCTGTACTCCACACCTGGACGCATTTCCATGAAGCCTTGTTCATAACATCAGTATTTGTGCACGTGCCCAACTCGCCACTGGAATGTGTGTTCCTCAAGGCAGGACCAGATCTTAGTTTGTCAGTGGAGTCCAGGGCTTCATGCAGAGCTTGGCTCACTGTAGGTGCACTTAGACATTTTTAATGGGCCATATAGCTTTTCCTTCTGTTCTCAGCCAGATTTGATGTCCTCTAAGTGTTCTGGGCATTGTTGGTCTTTATGTGGGCAACAAAGAGACCTTTCTTTTAAGGAAGTGGCATGACGTAATTCATTCAAGTATTTGCTGACTTACCTACTGTGTGAAATTCCATCTCCTGGAGGGAAGGGAGTGGATAATGATGCTCCATAGGTATCAACACACAGGTCAAGGCACGCAGAGATGTCAAGTGGAAGAATCCGAGGGCCTTGGAATGTCACAGATGGGCGAAACTGGGAATCATACAGCCCAGACAAGACAAGGGAAGTAACTTGCGCAAAGAGACCATGCAAGGACTAGAATCCCAGCCTCCAAATTCCCAAGGAAGCATTCTTTCCACTCACCCTCAGCCCCTCTCACAAATGGTGAGTCAGAACCGGGCTGGCTGTGCCTCAGCCTTTTTCAGGAGATCAGGACACAATATTTTTTGAAGAGTGAGGAATTATCAGGGAAGCAGTACTTCAGGGAGAATAATTGTTCTGAACACCCCAATTCAAGCTGAAGCTGGAAAATTTCCCCAGAGCAATTGTGACAGTATTCATAGAACAAAGCTCAAGGAAAAAAAAATAAGCAAGAGTAACTGAGTTGATGGATCAGGTTTTCTAGTATGTGCTGTGTATTCTAAATATTCTTGTTCTCTCATTTCTATATGTTCAGGACAAAAAAGTCCTTTCTGCCCTGTGCATTTTGCAAAACATATAATTATGAACCTGGTGAGGTGGGAAAGGCCTTGTCTAATTCATTTCCATTTCTCCAGCATTGACTAGTTAACCCAAATCCCCACCTTAGACCAACAGAAGAACTGGATTAGGTATGCAGCAAGGCAATGGACTGGAGGACGGATGAATGGATGGCTGACAGATGGAGGGATGGGGGGAGCAGTGAAGGGGTGGGTTTAGTGCTCTCCTTCATGACCTCTTCTCTCTCTCAGCACCCCAAACCCATTATCCTTTGCCTTTTTCCAAGCCTCCTCTCAGGACAGGATCTGATTGTTTTCCCCGACAGGCAGAGTGTCTACATGACCCAGAGGTCTCCCAGGCTCTCCCCGTCTCCTGGAGAGATGAGTTTCTTCCACTATGAAAGACCTTTCTTTATATCCTTATTACCCAGCTGGGCCAGTCCTCAGAGGTCTGTTAAGTGTCACAGGCCATTGCCCAGACATCCCGCAAGAGAGCAGACCAGAGACGCTTCTGAAGGCAGAAGTCCACTCTGGACCACGTATGAGCCCTTCAGTGCTCATGACCCATGGTCTGATGCCAACCTCCCGAGGCACTTTCCGCGGAAGATGAGGATTCCTCCCTTCACCGTCTCCTCCCCATTTGTTTTAGCATTTTGCATAATGTTCATTTCCCTAGACAGTTTCCATCATGTTTATTTCAGGAACTCCAGCAGTCACTATTAGCCTGACCTACATATTTTTTTGAAGTCCTAGGTGTTCTCCAATTATCATTAACCCAGTATGTTTTAAAACCAGTCTTAGAAGTAATTATAGCAGGGAACTAGTTTTGCTTCTTTCTAATCAACAGGAGGAAATAATAGAAGGATTTCAATCATGAGCTGAGAAATCTGCTTCCCAAGCAAAAATCCAGGAGAAAAATTGGCCACTTGGGAAAGAAGCAAAAATTTCTTGATCCCCTATTGTGCACTAGATATTTTCACCTGTTATTTCCCACAATCTTCATAACATCTTACAAAACGGGTATCAAAATTTTTACTTTTATAGATGGGGGAACTGAGGCTTGGAGAAATTGGAAATATTCCTGAGGTAAAAAGACCAGTGAGTACAGAAGCAGAGGTTTGAGCTATGCAAGCAAGCTTTGCAGGTCCACAATCTGGTCTAGAGGTGGCCGCTCGCTAGATCTGACCACCACATTCCACCACCACTTTCTTTGCAGAACACCATCCTGTAGCTTAAGAGAAGGTGGTTATGCTCTTTCTTGGCCTTGCCCCCTCCCCACATCCACTGAACACAGTTGATTGGTCCAGGATTGGGCACTGAACTCAACTGACCAATATAATTGGTCCAGGTTTGGACATTCAACCCACGCCTAACCAATCAGAGTCCTTCTCTGGGATCTTTCACATCTTTACCAGACTCTCTCTGATATCTGATGGCAGAAGAAGTGAGACTAAGACATGAAGGCCAGGAGCAGTGGGCAGCCATTTGCAGGGGAAAGTGGGGATAAGAGGAACAGAGAGAGGTGGCAGAGCCCCTGACGTGGGTAGTGCCCAAAGCCCAGCAGCATCTTCATCATTCCTGTGGTTCGGTTGTTCAGTCCTATCTTGTCATCCATGAGCCAACAAATATCCCTCTGCCTAAGCTGGCTGTAGTCGGATTTCAGTCTTTAACAACCAAAAAGAGTTCAGATTGATACAAAGGTCCTATGTGCATGTTACCTAGTCCTTTACTGGAGACTATATAAGTAAAGCTGGGATCTGGCTGAGCCAAGGATGCCCCTTAATTCTAAAAGATGAGGAAGATTCACCTGAAAAGCTTTTCATGCCTGAAGATTGAGTTTTGGTTTCTAAGGAATCCAAAGGGCTGGTTCCAACTCAAAACAGTTCAGTACACGAGCAAGAACACTGAGCAGGGAGCAGAGAGATGTAGCTGCTTCACAATCACACACAGCCCACCCCTGCCCTCAGCCTCAGTCTCCCTGTCTCTAGAATGAACAGCTGGCTGGATCAGGGTTCCATCCACTTACCTACCTCCTCACCAGTGTTTACATAACACTTTTTAAAAATGGGTTCACTTTGTTGTCCTGTATCTGTGAATAATGGATTTGATGCGCCAGCCACATTTTCCCAATACACAGTAAAATGCATAACTGCTGGAATAAAACATGTTTGACTGTGTACCATTCAAATACCCTTGGGTTCCACACTCCAGAAAATGACAGAGCAGATGATCCCTAAGAAGACAGCGACCGTGTCATGGAAAGTGGTGATGGAAGGTCAGTCCATTCAGTGTTCATTCAACAAATATTTATGGAGCCCCTGCTCCAGGCCGACCACTTTGAGAAACTACAGCAATGCATGGAGTTGCAGCATTCATTATGAGCTGGGCACCAGACTAAGTGCTTTGTAGTCGTTCTCTCATTTTTATCCACTGCAAAATCCCATGAGGTAGATATAACTAATTTCTGAATCTCAGAAAGGCGAATTATTCATCACTTAATTCCACAGCTAGTGTATTAGTTTCCTATTGCTGCCATAACAAATTATTGCAAATCCAGTGGCTTAAAACACCACACATTCATTTTCTTACAATTCTGTATGTCAGATCCAACACAGGTCTCACTGGGCTAAAATCAAGGGTCAGCAGCGCTGCGTTCTTTCCTGGCCACTCTCTAGGGGAGAACCTGTTCCCTCGCCTTCTCCAGTTTCCAGAAGCTGCCACATTCCTTGACTCATGGCCTCCTTCCTCCATCAAGAAAGCCAGTAACATAGACCGTGCCCTTCTCATGAGGCCATCTCTCTGGTTCCCTGCAGCCAGGAAAAGTGTCCTGCTTTTAAGAACTCATGTTCTTAGATTGGACTTTCCTGGATAATCTGGGATAATCTCTCCATCTCAAAGTTCTTAGCCTTAATCACATCTGCAAAGTCCCTTTTGCCATTTAAGATCCCAGGGATTAGGACGTGGACATCACTGGGGGCTATAATGCTGTCTATCACAGATAGTAAGGGGCAGATGAGGTTCAAGCCTTCATTCCATGGTCTTCATCACTACCTTAGACAGAGGCAGCTCTCAAGGGGCTCATAGCTTTAGTGGGAGGTCAGAGGGATGACATAGAAAGCAAGGCCACCTGAAATTATAGTCCGTATTGTTTTGTTGTTTGCTGTCTCTTTCCCCATCTAGAATGTAAACTCTATGAAGGTAAGAATTCTAATGTCCTGTTCACTCCTAGAGACACATGTCTAATACGGTAGTCACAAGCCTCACAGAGCACTGGAAGCATGACCAGTACTAGCTGAGATGCGCTATCTGTGTAACATATGCACCAGATCTCAAAGACTTAGTATGAAAAAAAGAATTTAAAATATGATATTAATATTTTTTGTATTGATTACATGTTGAAAAGATATTTTAGACATATCAGGTTAAATAAAATAAATTTAAATTAATCTCACCTTTTTCTTTTTACCTTTTTTAATGTGGTTACAATTTCATTTGTGGCTCCTACTATGTTTCTACTGGATAGCACAGATCTAGAAGAACTCTTGTACAGAGGGGACACCCAATACATGCCAACTGAGTGAACAGGAGTGAAATGGCCTGAGATAAGTGAGGAACAGATCCGAGCCTGGCATTTTCAAATGTGCAGTCCAAGTCAGGGAGTCGTGGGCAGTAAGCCAGGAGAGGCAGGCAGTGGACAGGACATGGACTGGTACAGTGAACAATGTTTCCTGAATGCCTAGCATGGGTTAAGTTGGACTTTATTTATTCTATTCGTCATGGTAGAGCCAGTGAAGGATTATAAGCCAGGAAGTGACATGGTGGAATTTATGTTTGAGAAAGAGGGTTCTTTATCTGAGTTATGATGGGCTGGACGGGGACGCAAAATTTTAAGAGGATGTGTTAAGAAACAACATGGAGGGGATTGTAGAAAAAAGGATGGGGGTGGCTTTATGCATCTCAGAACTAAATTGGGTAAAAAGCAATTAAATGGAATTGGGTAAAACTGTAAACGGAGAGATCACATCACAGGGAATTTCTCTGTTCTGCACTGTAAGAGTGACAGAGCCCCTCGAGGGCAAAGCCTGCAAATGGAGAGCAGACAGCAGGAAGGAATGTTTCATTCTGGAGATCACAAGCCAGAGGCAGCTTCTGCAGAGATGATGTGGATGCCTGCAAGAGGGGTCAGCACAGCACCGGTCAGCAGGTTCTGGAAAGGTCTGCGCTAACCTGAGGGAGAGGTGAGACCACAGCTCGCTGGACCTCCTAAGTACCCACCGGGGCTTCCAGTGCATCTGGGCTCTTTGTTACAGAACTTGAGGCAGTGCACTCTAGAAGGGAGGCTGGTAGGTTCAGGGGCCTTCTCAAGCCCTGTCTGCAGCACACCTTCATTAAATATTTCATGGAGCAGAAGCCCACATCAGAAGAGGAAAGCCTTTGCAGCAGCAACACTAGACTGGAGTTTCCTGGCCAAAGATCTGGCAGACCACCACAGCTCGCGCTCCCCACTCGTGTCTTGTCTTGGGGAGTGCCAATTAATTTCAAAACAGAAATGATAATTCACAAATGACCAATCCATTCAAGTGGGACAAAGGAGCCATGATGTGGGCTCAAGGGAGGAAGGAGGACGCTGCATTCTGAGCAACAGGCTGCCCGTGCCCCAGGTCCACTCAATCCTAAGACACACCTGCTCTCACCACACAGCAACCCAAAGGGTCATTCCTTACTTCCAACCTCATCTTCCCCAAGTTTTTTCTTTGAAAATATTCACTTCTACGGAAAAATTGAAGAAAAGTACAATCAACTCCCATACCCTCTTCATTGGATCACTAATTATTAATGTTTTACACATTTTCTTTGGGGGGGGTGTAAACTATTTGGAAGTAAGTATTTCAGCCAGCATCTCCTAAGATTAAAGACACTCTCCTATAAAATTATATAAGCAAATTAACAATAAGTTTAGAATTTCACATGACATATAGCCCATATTCAGATTTCCCCAATGGTTCCTTTTGGAAAGCTACAAAGTGTCCTTTGTAGTTTTGTTCATTTCTTTGAGTCTAAGACCAATGAAGGTTCAGGCACTGTGTTTGGTGGTCACGGTCTTTAACCTCTCTTAATCTAGACTTCTGTCACTCAAACTGAGGTCATCGGACCAGCAGCATCAGCTTCACCTCAGGTATTGTTAGAAGTGCAGAGTCCCAGGCACATCCCTAGACTTTCTGAATCAGAATCTGCATTTTCACAAGATCTCCTGGTAATTTGTGTGCATGTTAAAGCTTGAAAAGCACTGCCCTGAAACACATACATATGTGTGCCCATGCACATGCACACATCCATACACATACCTACATACACCCATGTACATGTGCACACATCCACAGGCAACCATCTATACACAGCCCACACATACATGTATACACACCAACACACATGCATATATACACACATACACACATATACAGACATACACAAACACATATGTATGCACTCACCTAACACACACACACATCTATAGCTTTTTTCTTTGTTTCTCATGGGCAATGGCTTTCTTTTTTGTTTGAAAAGTCCAGGCTAGTAGTCTCATAGAAAGTCCCACATTGTGGATTTGTCTACTCGTTCCTTCATGACTTGATTCAGAGTAAACATTTTGACAGGAATACTATGTAGATAACATCACATGTCACACTTCGTACTGTGTCCCAGCAGGAGGCCTCTACTGTTAGCTTTTCCCACTCTTGCAGCTGTGCCTACCACATGATAAACCCTATGAAAGTGCTTGTTATTACTTATTCTTATTATCTTTATTATCATCATCACCCCCACCACACCATCATCCAGCCCAGCCTTGGCCCAGAGCTGAGCTCCACAGACAGTGTAGGAAGCAGGGGATGGAGGAAGGGAGGAAGAAAGGGTGGAGTAAAAACCTTTAAAAGAAGAGGAAAACCCTAGCAGCACCTTCTCTCCCACTCTGCCCTCACCCCCCACCCATGACTTCTTGCTAATGTCCAGGCCCCTGAGTAGGTGTGGAGTCCAGCCCACCCCACTGCCCATGGAGAAATATTTGGTGAACCGAACTAACACGGGACTGTTAGATAAATCCAGTTCTGGCTGAGGAGACATGTGCGTTTTCCCATCTGCTGCCTCCCAAACAATGCTAGTCTTATTATTTCAAATGACACGCACTTCTCTCTGTAAATTTGCTTGTCGTGCCAATTCAGCTTTTATGTAAGTGCCTTTCTCATTTCATTTTCCTCTGCATACAAGTCACTGATGCAAGACAGCTATACCTCAGGTCTGCCACACTCCCTGGAGGATGACTTTGGCCAAGTCTTCAGTCCCTTGACCTCAACAGGCAGCTTAGTCCTCTCTGCAAAGATCATGAAGAGCCTCTGAAAGTTGAGGGGTAGGGGTGGTAAAGATGATGCAAGAATAACAGGAAGTTGGTACCTGTTGAGGCTGGCACTGAGTATGTGAGTTGCTTGTATTATTCTCTCTAATTGCATGTGTTTGGAATGTTCTGTAAGAAGTTGAGAGGAAAAGCCTCTGAGAGCTGGGCATCCAGTGTGAGTTTTCCAGAGTGAATGAGAGTTTCTGATCCAATAAGGAGCGGAGGAATAATCTAGATAGGAAGAGATGTCATAGGAGAAGAGCCCAGAGATGTACAGTCTGGTGGACAGTCATTCTGTTTCAACTTCAACCAGTGAACTGCAATTCAATTCTGGCACTAACCATCCAGAGTTAGTGCAGACCCCACAAGTTAAGAAGTCAGCCCTATTGATGAGACTTGCCCTCATTTCAGACATCAGCTGCAAGTGGGGCCTCCAGGCCACCCATGTTTCTGACCAACGAGCTACAAATTTGGGGATTCCAATGACCTCCTCAGTTTTAATAATTCACTAGAATGGCTCACAGACCTCAGGAAAGAGCTATACTCATTACAGTTTTATCATAAAAGGTACAGGTCAGGGCAAATGAAGAGACCCATAGGGCAAAGTCTGGGATGGGAGGGTCCCAAAGGCAAAGCTTCTGTGTCCTCTCCCTGTGGACTCAGGATATGTCATCCTCCAGGCACATCAATGTGTTCTCCAACCAGGAAGCTCCACTGAGCTTCAGTGTCCAGAGTTTTTATTGGGGTTTCATTACTTAGGGATGATTGATAACTCAGTCAGGAGGTCAGGCTGATTCAAAGCCCCAACCCTCTAATCACATAGCTGGTCTTTCTGGTGACCAGCCCCCATCCTGGGTCATCTCATCTCATCTCATTAGCACAAGCATAGCTTTAATCCAAGGGGCTCATGAATTACAAAGATACTTCCATCACTTGGGAAATTCCAAGGGTTTTCAAAGCTCTGTGCCAGCAACCCAAGACAAAGACCAGATAAATTCTTTATTATACGACTCAGGGGCAAGGCCGTAGAGAAGAACACAAAGCAACAGGCATGTGCTGAGTACACACTCCACACCTGGGCTCCTCAAGGTGCTCTGATCTGCACTGTACATCATTTAACGCTCACAACATCACTGTAAGGTGTGTGTGAAGAGGAGGAGAGAGGGAGAGAGGAAAGAGAGAGAGGGAGAAAGTACAAAGAACAGGAGGGGGAGGAACAGAGAGAAGAGAAGGAGAGAGAAGGAGGGAGGAAGAGACAGAGGAGGGAGGGAAAGAGAGAGAGAGGTTTTAGCTCCATTTTACAGGAGGCTGAGCCCCAAAGATGATGAATGTCAAGTCCAAAATCACATGGGTAATAGAAGGCAGCAATGAGGCTCAAATCCAACCAATTTTACTCCAACCTGTGCTTTTTCAGTCTGGAGCAGGGAGCAACAGTGAGCTTATGAAGGGTCGTGTGTAACAAAGTTGCTGAGACTTTTTCTTGTTGGGTGATAAGAACGGGCAGAGGTGTGGACTCAGGGAACACAGTAAGACGTGCACCTGAGGCTCTGTGGACATGGACGGGAGGCAGGTGGGAAGTTGAAGAGATGATCCAGGTCCAGATGACTACAGGAGACATGGTGGCCCTGGAGTGGGGAGATGGGCCAGAAGCAAGGAATGTGCTGCTGGCTGACCAACTCCCATGTAGAAGTAGGGGCTCTTTCCCCTGCAATCTAAACGCAGTGGGGCCTATTATGATAAACAATACCCAGCTTCTGCTTTCCATACATGTGTGTCAGAAAATTCTGCTTCTATGCAAACCCACGTGTAATTCTTTCACCATCCCAGATGTCACTGGTGCAGTGAATCCAGCTGGTTCCCCTCTCCCCTTGACAATATATATGAGTTGCTCCCACAGTAAAGAGCCCCATTGGCGTTTCCTCCACCTCGAATTGGCATATGAAATATACAAAGAACCAAGAAGAGTGACTTGAGGTTTTTGCACAATGTTCTGGACAGAAGAGGCAGAGCATTCGTGGGCAGCCCAGCTCATCTCCTTTGGAGAGCCACACCCCGCCCCTTTATTGCGGTTCTAGAAGAACTTTTGGGGGCAGTACGCCTCACACACACTTGCTGCAGTGATGGGCTTACAGCCAGGCTCAGCCAAACTTGCTTCTTCACCCCCAGCAACAGCGAAGGCCCAACAGCAGTCAATCAGAATCCTTCCTTGGAAGTGAAGGGCTGTCTTGTTTCTGTTTGCATTAATGCTAATCATATTCTCTAAAGACGTGAAGGGCATCCTTCAGACAGCACCAAGAAGGGATGGAAGGTGGGAGCACAGAGAGAGAGAAATGACAATGTCTGAGAGGTCCAGGCTCAATCCTGACATTCCAGGTTGTATGAATCAATTATCCTTTTTTCTTGCAAGATAGTTTCAAGCAAGTTTCTGTCACCCAATTCCAGAGCCAATGTGCTAACCCATGCCATTGCCATTGCTTTGAAATCAAAAGTTGCACTACCCTCTCCATGTTCTCTAGGCTCTCTGATGGCTGGGGCAGTGTTCTGACCCATTGGCTTGCTATTGGTGCTGGCCCGGGAAAGGAGCCCTGGGTGCTACAGGGTTTAGAAACTTATGTGAGCACCAGCCGGGAGAGGTCTCTCCACCTCAGCAGGAAACCTCCTACAGAGCATCTTGCAGGAAGATCCAGGAGAGCCGATCCACGGAAGACACGTGCTCAGGGCTGAGCACGGGGGACAGGGATGCAAAGTGGCTGTGAGCAGAGAAACCAAGAGCAAAGGGAACATCTAATTGGAGGCATCAAGAAGTTGGGCAGGGAATGAAAGGATGTAGCAGGACATCAGGTACCAGAGAGGAAATAAGAACACAGCGTGTTTCTGCTAGAGTTAGGACAGCTGTGCAGAATTCTGTGTGCCAACTTTCAGCCCCAGTTCCTGGTAGAGAATCCCAGGCCATGTTTTTCATTTATTACTGTTGTTGTTAATAATTAGCAGCAGCAGGAGCCACAGTGAACATCCACTGGACTCTGTGTGCTGGGCAGTATGCTAGTGGATTAAGTCACTATCTCATTCAATCCTCATTTAACTCAGTCCAGTGAGCAGTGGTACCCCATTTTGTGTATGAGGATGCTAATGCTTGGAGAGGTTAAGTAATTTGTTCCCAGCTTCTCAGCTTGGAAGTGGTAAAGTCATTATACAGATGGGAAAACTAAGGACCAGAGAGAGAAAGTGACTCACTCGATGTCACACAGCAAATCAATCTAGCAGCAAAATTCATACTCAAAACTCCAGGTTCTCAGTCTAGTGCTCTTTGTTGCTCAGATCTGAACTATTTCAGCAGCAGTGAAGGAACACCATCCAGGGAACAGGATAGGCCAGTAGGCTGGCTGCTATTCTGCATTTGTGGATCCTTCCATAATTTTAGCCTATACCAAGGGCTTGGAGAAGGGGCACATTCAGAATGGATGAACCAGAGGCTGCAAAGTGATGACCCATGAGCTGGTCAGAAGCATTTTTGTTTTGCCTGCAGAGTGGTATACAAATATGATTCAATGCTTTAAAAGTGAGAGATTGTACACACAAATCAAGGCTATAACTTGGCAGTAGATTCCACTGGATTTGGTGATGGATTGACCAGAGTGGGAGCAGACTGCCAACCAAGCACAGGGAGTCCACCGGAGTTTACCCTCCCTATCTCCATCTCCACTCCGCAGACTGCTTCTGGCATTCCTACTGCATGCCCACCTAGGATCTGAAGGAGCTAGACAAGAAACTGACACAGTCCCTGCATCAAGTTGATCCCTATAATAGTCAGATATTTTTCTGCAATACTGCTGTGTAACAAACAACTCCAAACTCTCAGTTGTACAGCAACACTTTTTGATCTTACATCTGTAGATTTAGGCGGAAGCTCTACTTCTGGCTTTGGGGGAGTGGGGCAAGTCTGGGTCTGCTCAGCATCTCTATCTGGGACCAGCAGCTCATCTGGGCATTCTCTTCTCATAGCAAATGACAGAAGTGCAAGAGTCTGAGCAAAACCACACAAGTACAGTTAAAGACTCTGCTTTTGTCACATCTCCTAGCATTCTGTTGGCTAAGTAAGTCCCACGGCCACACCCAAAGTCAATGGAGCAGAGATAAATACTCTCCCTTTCCTATAGAAAGACACTGCAGAGTCAGATGGCAAGCGGCATGGATGTATCATCCTATTACAAGGAGGGACCAAAGACGTGGGACTAATCAATCTACAGCACTCATAATGGATCCGTCTCATAAGTCATTGATTTGCCACTCTGCTGGGCCCTGTGTGGAAGGAGGATAGGGAAGCAATGGGCTGGATTGGAGTCCGTCTCTGCACTAAGCCTGAACTCTCATGCTCAGAGCTAAACAGAGAACATGAGGCCACAGTGCAAAAAGCTCTGGAGAGAGTGGAGCAGATTGCACACCTCAGCCTTTGAATAAGAGGGCAAACAGCGAGAGGTCCTGGGACCCACGGCCGGAGGCAAGTGTCAGAGCATCAAAGTGCCACTCCTCTTGTTACCCAGGAGCAAGTCACCGCTAATGAGGAGGAGGTCTGAGGAACAGTCCTGGGGGGCAGACACAGCCACTCCACCAGAGGCAGCTCTCACTAATTGGCCTGCATTGGCCAATGACTCACCAACTACAGGACTGGATCCCAAGCCCAGTACGGGTCCTGCAGCCTTCACATCAGGGCCCAGAGGCAGCCAGCCAGCCAGATTTTGCCTGGACATATCTGAAAACCTCCTCCGGCCTGAGTCATTGAGGCTCTGAAAGCTCTGCTCTAACCCACTTCAAGCCTCAGGCTTTATTTGAGGAAAGTGCAATGGAGTGGGGGATGATAGACAGTGATTAGAAAGGAATTTTTACAAATTCACAGATTGGTTCTCCCAAGGAGGTGGAATCCTTGGTGGGCATGGTTCTCCTGGGCTAGACGGAGGGACCCCCCTCCTCTCTGTCCACCCCAGCCCTATCTCTTTAGAGCAGCCCGGCAGAGCTTGCATGGCAGCATCCTGGATCCTTGATGACATTGACCAACAGGTGAACTGTGTCTCCATCAGCAGCCAAGACACATTCATATGCCTCACTTGGGCTGTGGTAGCAAACCTGGGGTGGAGAAAGATGCTTCTCTCCACCAGATGGGCCCACGCAGCCAGGAAGTCCCACCAACCTCAAGCTTCAGTAGCCAAATCAGCTTGAATACATGCTCGGGAAGGAAATGCATACTAGATTTCAAAGCTGAGCTCAGGTCTCCTGCCCCAGAATTCAAAATCACAAAGATGGTCCAATCTCACGAGAATAGTAGAGATGAACAAGTTCACTTCCAGAACGTTACAGAGGGAAAAAGTGAGGCTTTGGGTTCAATAAGGTCCTTAAACAGTAGCTTTCCTCCTAATAAGCAGAGCAAATAAAATCAATCTTACCTCTGAACCAGACACTATGCTACGCAGGGCAGCTGCCAGTCTGTACTGTACCTTTGTAAAGGTAAGCCAAAGGGACCAGGTGGATGTGTACCTGGGGCAGGGCACATGGCTTGGTGACTGGAGCATGGGCCCCCATTTGTCCTCTAGCCAGGTGCTCTTGGGCAGTGCACAATAAGCACAACCATACATGGCAGCTCTGCCCAGCACTATCCTTATGGGGTATATACTATTCATAGTATCAATTCACAGATGTGGAAAATGAAGATTAAAGAAGGTAAGTAACTTGCCAATTATGAGTAACTAATAACATGCAAGTCTCTAGAGTTTGTGGTCTTAGAAGGCAGGATTACACAATGGTCATCTCCCTCACCCTCTTTTCTTTTGAAGTTATCAAATATTTTATTGGTTTATCATCTGTTACTTGACAAAAATCGGGTTGCTGGGAATGGTTAACAATATATTAAACTAGTGCAATGATGAAGATCTAGTTACATGTTTAAAAAAATAACATCGGGGTGGGCAGATCTGGGGGAAACATCCCATCTGGTTTCACACACACACACACCCAGGAACTGGAGAAGTGATTTGCCCGAGGTTTCGCCTGGAGTCAGAGGGTGAGCCAACCCTGGAATCCAGGCTCTGACACTCAGGCCAATGGTCCCCACTTTGCCAGGCCAGCAAGTTCAGATGCCCTCCCAGCTTTGTGCTGTCAGGAGACAGGGCAGGGCAAAGGGGGACCAATGCAGTTCCCTCTGGAGTCCAAGCCCTTGACCAGAAGCTCAGGACCAGGGCTGGGAGGGGGAAAGGGCTGAAACAAGCACCACTGTATTGGCCATTGTCAACCAAATGTCCTGCTCAGTCCTTTGGATGAAAAGACCACCCCATCTCACAGATATGCTCCAGGTTTCACACCCAAGAATCCACCCACAGCTCCCTGCAAAGCAATGCATTCTTATCGTCAGACAAGGGACGCAGCCCCCTGCCGAGGGAAGCCAGTGCATTGTCTTCTCCCAACACCCCCTGCACAGATCCATTACCTCTAGAAAACCCAACTTCCTGTAAGGCCCTGCCACACACTGCTTCCTGCCTCAATGCCTTGGTCACCTCCACCTGCTCACCCTTCCTCCCTACGCCACCCTTTCCTTGCCCAGGTCCTGTGGATCCTTCCAGACTCAGCCTATGGAGGACCTCCTCTGGGGAGCCCACCTGATAGCCCCTCCTTTCCCTTGCAACTCTTGCCCTGCTGGACTAAACATCTCTTCTTATGGGCTCCCCAAATGCCTTCCTTTCTCATTCACTGCATGAGATAATGCATCTGTTTCCTTTCTCCCATAAGCCTGTGAGAGGCAGGGACCGTTTTATATTTATATAATTAACACTAGGAAGCACATAGCCCTTGTGTACTCCATGCTACACAGTAGGTGCTCAATAAACGTGTTGAGTTAATTAATGAGGAGTGATTGAGTGAATGAATGGGGAATGCTTATTATGCATACAATGAAAAGTAGATCTGATAAATTGTAAAGTGCAGACCCACTGCCAAGAATAGCGACACCCAGCAGTGGGTGCTCAATAACACTTAGTTTGAATATGACTAAAAGGCCAGCCGGGACCCCCGATGGCTGAGGGCATCCTGATGGCACCGCAGGCATCTGGACTGTGAGCACCATTAGCACATCCATCAATCCGGCAGTATCTCTGGGGCTCCGCCCAGAGGAGTTCATGCACAGGCATCCCGGGGTCCTGCAAGAATCACGACGAGGGAGGAAGTAATCAAGAGCGAAGGATGGAATAACTGAGCAGCTGTCAGGCCATTACCAGGGCTGTGGGGAGCCCCTCGCACCTCGGGCAGGGCCAGGAGGAAAATGCCCGCAGAAGTCAGGAGGGCTTGTCAGAAACCGACGGCACACACAGAGAAGCCCAAGGTTGGACGAAGGGGCTGTTTTTCTCCCGATGACACCCAGGTGCTTCCCAGAGGGGCCATTACAATGATGCATAGCCAGAGGGGCCCTCGGGGAGACTGCCTCCTCTCGAGGACAAAATATTAAGCCATCAGTCAAATTTAAACACCCTCCCATCAGGAGTCTTGTTGAGGATAAAGGACTGTGATTCTACATCATCCACAGCTTAAGAACTAGCCCAGGAAGGAATGCCCAGGGGAAAGTCATTGGTGGAGGCGTTCAGGTGAAATGTGTGATTTAGGGAGGGACTGTGAGAGGGACAGCTACTGTCCCATCATCAGGGGCCACTGGGTTACAGCCCCACCCCAGGGAAGGACGGTGAAAGGGGCGAGAGCTATTAATTCTCAAATGCTCTGAACATCCACTGGCCATGGGTGCTGATCCATATTTCAACAGCACTAGTGACTGTGTATTGAGTCCCTCCCACACGTTAAACTTTTTGGACCCTGGTTCATCTTCTCACAAGGAATGGGCCACTACACCCACTTTATAAAGACTGAAACACTGGGGCACAGGTTTGCTAATAACTTGTGCTACATCACACATCTAGGAAATGTTGGCAGCTGGAATTTGAACTCACATATCTGTCCCCAAAGCTCATTGCCTTTCCTCTGCCCCACACTCACTTTTTGCTCTGATCATGCTTCTCCCCTGGAGGTAGAGGCTAAACTGTTCTGACTCGGGATGGGTGGGGGGCCTCCAATTCACCAAGCACGTTATTCGTTCTCCTGTTATCACTTCATCGCTCCATCGTTCATTCGACACATATTTACTGCCCTGCTGTGTGCCAACCCCTGTGTGGTTAGCAACTTCACCTCTTTAAAGTGTTTGTGAACCCTCACCCTCTGACTGTCAGAGCGATTCCGGGAGGTGAGATGGCCATCTCCATTTTGCAAACCAAGAAACAGAGGCTCAGAAGGGAGATGGGAACCATGGTGTGCTTTCTCTATGCCTGCCCCGTGCAAGGAACTTAGCACTTGTTATTACATGGATGGAGCAACTGAGCCCTCAGTGGGACGTGGGCGACACAGAGAATAACTGCTGGAACCTCAAACCCACTCTTCCTGCTTCCACCACCATCACTCAAACATGGAATTTGTTATTTGCTGCTGTTATAGATGGAATTCTACCCCACCTCCCAATTCATTTACTGAAGCCCTAACCCGCCGTGTGACTTCATTTGGAGATATGGCCTTTAAGGAGGTAATTAAGGTTAAATGAGGACATAAGGGCAGGGCCCAGATCCTGTAGGACTGCTGTCCTTATAAAAGAAGGAAGAGACACTGGAGGTCGCTCGCTCCTGCTCTCTCTCTCTCCCCAAGCATGCACACAGAGGAGAGACCACGTGAGGACATAGTGAGAAAGCGGCAATCTGCAAACCGGGAAGAGAGGCCTCAACAGACATCATCCCTGCTGGTACCTTGAGGTTGAACATCCAGCCCCCAGAACTGTGAGAAAACGCACTTCTGTTGTTTAACCCACCAGGTCTGTGATATCCTGCTATGGCCGCCTGAGATGACCAACACAGCTCCTTTCAAGGATGGATCTTTCCTTGGCCCATTGGGTTCTTTCACAGCCCTCACATCCTCTTGTTTTCCTCAGATCATGGCCAGCTTATCTGGTTCCATCTTGCTGATGAGTCCATTACTAGTATCTGGTCTGCACAGACCACAAGGGCCTTCTCTGTTCCTGGAGCCGAGGGAAGGAGGCTATCTGAAGCCTTTCCCAAGCCTGGCTGCTTATGGTGGTGGTGGGCAAATCCCTCATGAAGAGCATGGATATTAAATGGGACCAAGGGTAGCGGGGCTCAAGTGGTTGAGGGGACTTGTGGTCACAGAGTGCAGTGTCACTGTCACCGTGGTGGGACCACTTCCCACTACAGAAATCAGAGAGTCTCCAGACCCTGGAACCCTGGGCTTTCTGCCACCTCCCAGGCCACATGATTTAGTGGAGACAGCATGGACTTGAGAGCCTGGCCTGGGTTTGAATTCTGACTCTGCTGAGAGACTGGTAATCAACAGGGCTATTCACCAGCATCCTGGCACTCTCCTTTCTGGCACGTGGTAGGACTGATCTTCCTACTTCCTGGGAGCTGGATGTGGCCGTGTGACTTGCTTTAACCAATGAGGGACATTGCTTGCTCCACATTTTTTCCCTCTGGCATGGCTAACAGCAAGGTTCCGGATCGTGGTTGCTCCATCGGCCTGACTTCCTACATGAGCACAACAACCAGGAGCAGAACCTATAGCCGTCCCACAACGGATATGGAGAGTGAGCAAGAAACAAACCTTTGTTTTCAGCCACTAAGATTCTGGGGCTGTTTGTTGCTACAGCATAACCTAGCTCATCCTGACTGCTACAAAGACATTGATTAAATGAGACTTCATTTCTGCACCTGTAAAATGGGGATAACAGTTTCTCACTCACAAAGTTTTGGGGAGATAATATACACCATGCTTAGTACATAGCATGTCTTTGACAAATGTTAGCTCTCTCTCACTTTTCTGTGCACTGTTTTCCCCCAAATCCTTTGTGATGGGATTAGACACTTTGAGACGTAGTTCCTCTGGGACAGATGTTCACGCACATCCATCTACGCATCCCTAGTACTTCATACTGGGTTGGCATCATGGCAAGTACTCAGTAAATACGTATTTTTGAGCATGTATACAACGATTAAGCTCCAAGCAAGTTGACCCTGTTCTAGGTACCAGAGACCAAGGTCTCTGGTAATCCCTCCTGCCTTCCACCTTCCAGGATATACATTTTTACTTTCTTCCCAGGTCAAGATAGCACACAATCCTAGACTCTCAGGGCTAGATGGGCAAATCCCCTTCTCTCTTCCAGTAGTGGAATCTCCTCAGCAAGATCCCTGATGGTCAATCTCTCAATCTCTGCAAAAAGGCTTCCAGCAACAGAGAACTCACTTCCTACAAAATGTTCTTCCATATTCGGAATTACAAGGAGGTCGGTTTGGCTCTGGGCCAAGTCCATGAGCCTTTCCTGCAGCTCTACAAAGGATGTGCCATTATTATCACCCCACCCTGCAGACAGGAAACGAGGGTTCAGAGAGGTGAAGCAATTTTCCCAAGGTGACACAACCATTGAGTTGTGACTGTCTTCTTGTAGGCACACAGACAGTATACTCTTGATGAATGTTAGCAGATTGATTGACAGCTCCATTCCTGGGAGGGAAGTTCCTAGTGACTCCAAATCTCCACTAAATCCCACCCCAGAATTTCCAGCTTGGCTTTTGGGAACCTTAACAAGGCAAAGAGCCCTTCAGCTCTGTTAAGACATAAATCTCAATAAATGATTTCCAATAACACAGTCCTTGCCAGGAAAGGAAACATTTACACTGTTGCTCGTGCATAATATAGGTTAATATTTCAGGATGCATTAAATGTGTAAATGTTTCAAGTGTGGCAAAGTTCTGCTTGTGAGCCAGGTCACTCTGCAGAAAAGGCAAGATGATGAAGGAAAGGGGGTATTTTTAGACTTGGACCCAACTTGACACTACCCGTAAGTACTTCGTGTTAGTGAGCACAGACTGCAATCCCGCTACTGATTTGCCAGGCAGGAAAATAACATGTTGGTTTCAAACAGATGCTCCTGGACCCTTAATGGAACCCTTGATGACTTCAAGATGGGCTGGCTGCTTTGTGGCTTCTTTGGAGACAGTCGAAATTAGGATGGGATCTGGGGCATGACAAAACACCAAATCTGCCTAAGATGTGCCGAAATAACTGAAGAATGGAGATGGGTCAGATTATCCACGTGCTGAAATCAGAGGCAGGAAACTGGGATATTTAGTTGGTCTTGGGAGGAAGCAGGAGGATGAAGACAAGTTGGGGGAAGGGATGAGAATGCTGATGGGCAATATATTTTAAATAAATATGAGACTGAACCATATGAAATTGCTGATATTTGATGGCTGTTGGCCAAACTACCAATCAAATAGAAATATGTTAATATCTATTAATGTGACATCATAACCACACCTTCCAGTCAAGACCACTACCACATCAGGGGTGGAGCAACAGTCACATAACTGTCCACAATGTAAGACCATGGTCCACAGTACAGAATACCAGCCACATAAACTTTGGAGTTTATGTGCTGAAGTGAGAAGACCCAAGTATTTTTGTCAAGATAGGAAAAAAAAGGAATTCAGAAACAAAAAGACAGAAAGGATATGCTATGGTCTGAATGCTTGTGTCCCCCCAAAATTTGTACATTGAAATCCTAACCCCCTAAGATGATAGTATTAGGAAGTGGGGCTTTGAGACGTGCTTAAATCATAAGGGTGGAACCCACATGAATGGCATTAGTGCCCTTGTTAAAGAGGCTCCAGAGAGATCCGTAGCCCCTTCTACCGTGTGAGGACACCATGAGAAGCACCGACTATGAACCAGGAAGAGGGTCCTCCCCAGAAGGTGCCCATGCTGGCACCTTGATCTTGGACTTCCAAGTCTCCAGAACTGTGAGCAATAAATTTTTATTGTTTATAAGCTTCCCAGTAAGTGGTATTTTGTTATAGCAGCCCAGACAGATTAAGATGGGATATGAGTACCCTCAGGAGACAGGACAATTAAAACCCCAACCAAGCTGACTGAGACTGGCAACTTTTACAGTTTCTATCCCCATTTTCCCGGAAGATTATCAAAGGAACAGGGAGCACAGAGGGGTGCCGAAGAGCCCCACCTCTGCAGTCACACTGCCTGGGTTCAAGTCCTGACTGTGTTCTTTACAAGCTGCAGTGCGTTGAATGGTGGCCCCCAAAAAGATATGTCCATGTCTTAACTCCCAGAACCTGTGAATATTATCTTACATGGCAGGAGTGAATATCATAACTTATATGGCAAAAGTTGGATTAAGTTAAGGATCCTGAGGGGAAGAGTTTATCCTGGATTATCCAGAAGGGCCCTAAATCCAATGACAAGTGTCCTTATAGGAAACAGACACAGAGAGGAGAGGACACCACACGTGAAGAGGAGGAGGCACTGTGACCACAGAGGCAGAGACTGGAGTGATGTGGCCACAAGCCAAGGAATGTTGGAGCCACCAGAAGCTTGAAGAGGCAAGGAACGGATCCGCCCCCCAGAGCCCTCAGAAGTACAACCCTATTAACAACTTGATTTCAGACTCCTGGCCTCCAGAACTGTGAAAGAATACATTTCTGTTTTAAGCCACTAAGTTTGAGGTCATTTGTCACAGCAGCCACAGGAAGGTAATACACAAGCCCTCTGCCTCAGTTCTCTTGTCTGTGAAGTGGGATAAGAACCTCATGGGAAGATGCACACGAAGGGTTTAGCACCACATCTCTACACGCTAAGCACTCAGTAAGTGTAAGATGCAGTAGGCAAATCACAGCACAGACAGAGAATCGCATCAGACCCACGACAATGGAGACAACTGCCTGCCAGGGATGTGTTTGGGGCTTCAAAGATGTGAGACCTCCAGAGGTGAGAAGTGAGGTGTTCTCGGAGAAGGCCTCCCTCCGTCGCCCCGGTGCCAGCCTCAAGTCACAACTGGGAGTTGAGACTCCTTCTCGGTAACTCTCAAACAACCACCAGCAAAAACTCCTATGGTTAAAAATATATGTATGGAAGTATTCTGGAAGAGTCTTTTTTCCTTACAAAATTGCATATTGGACACAATTTAAGCAATTGAGAATCTGGAATTTTGAGCTTGTTCAACCATTGGAAAAAGTATCTTTCAAAAAGATAGTTAAAAAAATAGGACACAAGGGAAGAAAATGGTTATTAAAAATGCTTAAGAGCCTTCCTGAACTTCAAATGGGCTCTTCACAACAATAATACTGATGATTTAAGGGAAAAATGAATCAAGACTCTATTGATTAAATGTTCCTTAAATTATGTGTGGGTTTTAAAATGTGTGACAGTATGCAAAGCATGTTGGAGGTAAAACGTTTGAAAAATCATCTAAGACATTTAAAGAATAGGGAATGTAGCTGCAGTTTCAGCCCCAAGAGTGAGCAGGCTGGGCAACAGAGAGTAGAAAGGTCAACCCAGAACCCCCAAGACCATCTGTGACCCAGGCCAGTCACATCTAATCCCAGAGCTCTGACAGCAAGCAGTGACGTCTACTTCCTGTTCATGTGGCCCTGACCTCCCTAATCCCCCAGGGGTCTTGGCTCTGCACCAATAACCTCAGCACATCATTCATTCCAGAAACATCTGCTGAATACCTACTAGGTGCCTTACTGTGTTCGGAGCCAGGGGATACACAGCACATAGTCTAACGCAGCCACAGATGTGAAAACAGGCCATTACGATTCAGGGGATTGAGAACAAGGACATGAAGCGTGCAGTTGGAGGGAGGACTGTGAATACCCATTAGGACAGCACCTGCCACATCCAGGGAAGTCAGGGGGGCATCCTGGAGGAAAGGGAATCTAAGATGGGACCTGAAGGGTGAGCCAGCATTACTCAGATGCAGAGGGAACATTGAGGAAGAGAGAGATTCAAAGAGGCAGTGGCAGAGTGGCGCATACAAGGTGCCAGAGGCACAAGGGGTTTAAGAACAAAGATAAGTGCAGCCAGGCCTGCTTCTGGGCCCCTACCTGGGCCCCCTGCTCAGCTCTCCTCAGCAGCTGCTGGACTCTACTTCCCGCAGGCCCCACTCTTCTCACCCAGTGTCTTCAGAGTCTCTTGAGTTCTTGAATGAGATACTCCATCTCTCCCA
Organism: Tapirus indicus; assembly: GCA_031878705.1. Classification (NCBI taxonomy): domain Eukaryota; kingdom Metazoa; phylum Chordata; class Mammalia; order Perissodactyla; family Tapiridae; genus Tapirus; species Tapirus indicus. The sequence continues at coordinate 19,847,434 of CM062927.1, read as the reverse complement.
GAATCCCTCACAGGGGGAGAACAGCCAGGCAGCTTGTAGGGAGGCCTCAAAAGATGTAATATTCTAAGGTACATGTGGAAACTTCTCAGCACAAAGGACAAATCCTCTCCCCGGCAACCTGGCCTTCACCACGTGACTGAGTGCCTCCCCCTCCCAGAATATTCCTTCTCCTCACTCAAAGACGGGCCAATTCACAGGCTCTGTCTATCCTCCCCTCCCCCACCATCCCACAAATCCATGCTAAGCTGGGATCCCTCCTCTCCGCATAGAGAACACTGGGAGAAAAGAGAGGTTGAGCACAAACCCTCCTCTGGGAACTGCTGGAGGGAAAGGCAGAAGTTTGCGGACCAGGTCCCTCCCCCACCAGCCTTCATTGTGGACAGGGTGCATCCCTCACTTACCCGGGAAGCAGTATCTGGAGGTCCAGGAATATCCTGGGCTGTTCAGTGTTGCCTTGAAGCTCACCTTGACCTAGTCAGGCAGAAAGGGCAGGGTGATAAGCCTCATCAGAGACTTATACAAAGCAGATCATCCCAAAGTCACACAGCACTGAGAGGCAAAATCAGGACACGAACCTAGGCCTCTGGACACCTGCCCCCCCAGCCCCTGGCGTCTCTTTTCCTATCACGCTGCTGGCTCTCTAGATATAATCAGTCTTTGCCTGTATCCATCAGAACAGTCAGCAGGGCACATAACGAGAGAAAGAGGAGGAGACGGAAAAGGGAAAGAAGGAAAAGTAACCCATCGTTCCCGGCCCTTGAGAAGCTGGCTGCCTGTACTCAAGGATTACGCATTTGATTTTAAGATATTGTTTCCCCCTTCTCTCCTTCCACAAAGTGGTACATGGCCCATTTATATATTTAATTAGAATGGATTAAAATTAATAACATCTTGAGTGGTTCCTGACCCTTCTTGAGATAATTGGAGACATCCCGGAGCGATGCAAAACCAGGAGGAAGAATTGCTGAAGAATTCTCACCGACAGAGGCTGGACTTTTTCATGTGTGTGTAATCAGCACATCCCCCAATCACCCTCTAGATATATATTTTTTTTTTTAAACAAAGACAGGTATCCTCGTGATTTGGAATTGTGTCCTGTCCCTCGAGCTGAGGGCTGAAGGCACGCCCTCGGCCGGCAGACCAGCAGAAATCTATCTGCAGTTGCCGACTGACTCTCGTGGATATTTTAATGTTTTTAAACAGATTTTTATTACATTATTTGTCTCCATAGGTACAAATACCAAAAACATTTTTGAGTGCCTACTGTGTGCCAAGGACTGTGCTAGGTTTGCTCACATCCATTAACCAGTTCATTCTTCACAACAACCCCATGGGAACAGGGAGGGTGGGAAGCAGTGTAGTTCTCTCCCATTTGACAGTTGAGGGAACCGAGGTGAAAGATGGCACAGAAGCTCCATTCAGAAAAGAAACCCAGCCCCTGGGGGTTAATTACCACCCAAGACTATGATGCGCACATTAATCTCTGATCTTTAATGTCCAGTCTTAATCTTTGATCTGCCTCACGTGATCACTAGTGTTCACGGTTCACCCTCTCTTAGCACTGCAATCTGCAGGCATGGATGTGGGTGTAACAGGCCCTCCTTCATTGTCTGAAGACCCCCCACTTTCTCAGACCCAGGGGAAGAAGGTGCAAACCACGATGAGTGAGCAAGACCCGAAGGGTAAGCCATGACCAGCACCATGGAAAGGGGGGAGTCGGAGTGGTGAACCAGGCCCGCCAGGTCCACCGCCTCCTGGGCTCTGAGAACTGCACTGCACACGGAGTCAGGAGGAGGAGAGAGAACTGAGGACTTCGTCAGGCAGCCCTGGGTTCAGATTCCACTCTACCACTTACTGTGCAAGACAGATATGTGACCTCAGAGAAGCCACCTAAGCATGCCGAGGGTCAGCTTCCGCACCTGTAAAATGAGCAGGCTAATACCTGTTCGTCAGAGCATTAATGATAATAAGAACAAATCCATCATTTGGAGAGTACCTAACATGATAGTCACCATTTTGCAGATGAGGAAACAGGTTCAGTCAGATGGTCACACAGAAAAAGCCATCTGTTTCCATGACATCTCCTGGCTTCTCACAACACAGGGACACCAGATTTCCAGGCCCACAGTGAGGACAATGAGTTTTAAATAGTAATTGAGAAAGAAAATCATTTGCTTATCTTCTGTGGGGCCACCCAGAGCTTCCGAGGCCAGTAACATCCCCTCCCCTATACATCCCCACTCCCACTTGGGCACACGCCTCCATCACCCCCAAACATCCCTCTCCTCCCCTTCATCCCATGGATGACAGGTTAAAGCAGACCTGTTTCCACAGTGAGGACTGTGCTTGTGAGTGAAACAGCACTTCTGGGTCAAATTAGGTCAAGCCAGATCAGCGGGGCTGGAGCTGCTACGGCATTAGGTAATCAACTCAAGACTGGTTCCGCCCGGAGCCAATTAGTTTTGGGGAGGCAAGATTTAGCTGACTTGAAAGAAGGGGGAAGCAAGCTTGCAGAAAGAGATTGATTTCAGCGAAACACAAATTCATACTCACTAAATGCCTTAACACTTCGGAATCAATTAAAATGAGATGGAGAAAACGGCACAGAGAAATAGAGGATGACAGCAGGCCCAATTGGAAAAAAGGAGGGTGGGGGGAGGTAAGCTTACTGGGGAGCAGGGCAGAAGGATGCCAGTCCAAGGAGACCCCCTCAGGCAGAAGGGGAATGCTCAGGATCTGAGACATTTCCTTTTCCAGGCCTGGGGGACTGGTGAGCAGCAGACCCAGGAAATAGGTCAGTTCTCAAAACTCTGAGTGTCAGAATCAGCTTTGGAGGAATGGAGGTGAGGGGTCACACATTGCTCATCTCTGGGATTGCTGCAGGAAGCCTGGAAGCAGACAGTGAAAAGACCCTTGCATTAGCCCCTCTAGAGAAGATGAGGCCTTTGGGGGATGTATTTAGGAGGGGGAGTCAACAGAACGTGGAAGGTGTGGACAGCAGGAGAAGAGAAAGGGGGTGGTCTTTGAAATCCCTCAGGCTCTTGGCTTGGATAGCCCACTTTCCAAGAGAACTAGACATGACTCAAAACAAGGCTGGACCACTTTGGAAGACACTCCGGCAGTTTTTTACAAAACTAAACATATTTTTACCATACAATCCAGCAATCATGCTCCTTGGAGTTTACCCAAAGAAGTTGAAAACTGATGTGTACACAAAAACCTGCATGTGGATATTTATTAGAGCAGCTTTATTCCTGATTACCAAAACTTAGAGGCAACCAAGATGTCCTTAGTTGGTGAATGAATAAATAAACTGTGGTACATCCAGACAATAGAATATTATTCAGCACTAAACAGAAATGAGCTATCAGGCCATGGAAATGCACACAGCCAAGGAACCTTAAATGAATACTGCCAAGTGAAAGAAGCCAATCTAAAAAGACTACATAATGTATGATTCCAACTATATGAAAAAAAAAAACTATGCAGACAATAAAGATCAGTGGTTGCAAGAGGTTGGTGGGGGGGAACGACTAGGCAGAGCACGGAGGATTTTTAGGGCAGTGAAACTATTCTATATGATACTATAATGGTGGATACCATTATACATTTGTCAAAACCCATAGAATATACAACACCAAGAGTGAACCGTAATGTAAACTATGGACTTTGGGGGATGATGTTGTGTCAATGTTGGTTCATCATTTGTAACAAACGGACCACTCCAGTGGGGGATGTTGATAATGGGGGAGGCTGTGCAAGAGTGGGGGCAGGGAGAACTTGAGAACCCTCTCTACTTGCCACTCAATTTTGCTATAAACCTAAAACTTCTCTAAAAAATAAAGTCTATTAAAAAGGCAAAAAAAACAGAGCTGGAGAGTGCCTTAGGTCCCATGAAATATGGGATGTGCTGGGAAGGCAGAGTGGTGAAACATGGGGTGGGGACTAAAGCACTGGAGACAGGGCAGGAGTAAATCTGGGCCACTGGCCAAGTGTGGATTCCTCAATGGGTAAGGGAAGTAGAGCATGGGTAGGAGGTTGCAAAATCAGAACAGGAAGTGTAAGCCCCCTTTCTTCCCGCCCTTTCTGCCAGCACGGATGATATTGCAAAGAGCATCAAGATCTCGATGAGACAGCAGTCTCTCCGTGCTGCTTGAAATTCTCAAAGATCCCTTAACCCCCCCAAAGAAAACAGTGCAAACAGGTGCATAAACTAGTGAGCTGAACAGGGAGGCTCAGCATCATTATGCTGTGGGCGAGGCCTCCTAATGCCACTTAATGCAGAATCTCCCTGCCTGCTCCTAATAAGGGCTTCTCTCCTTCACGAGGGTCCCATAAAATACATAAATATTCCTCAAGGAACCGAGAGAGCTCCTAACAGTCTTTAATAGCTATCATAAAATGAAGGATAAAATGTGTGAAAGGAGATTGGTCATGATAATAGTGCAAGGTACGAGAGCAGTGAATTTTCTACCCCTCCCTGGCTGAGTTTTATGGGAGAAAGATGACTGCCTGGAGTCAGGCGTATGCCCAGAGGAGGGAAACTATGGAGGGGACATCAATGCTCTGGTGGGAGAATCCTAGACAGTTGAACCGAGAAAGCTGAGGGCCAACGACATGAGGAGACTTGCCTAAGGTCATCCTGCAGATGGCAACTCCAGTCTGGAGCCACCATGATTCTGTGTGGTCCAGGGGAAGTGGGTCCTAGGAATTTGCATTGTTCATTTATCCTCTGAGTGATTGAGATAAAACTAGTCTGTACTAGACAAGCCTGTCACTGGAATAATTTCACTCTTGCTACACAGATCCCCCAACCCCTGTCGGGGCCAGAGACTGATCTGTTGATGGAGCAAGCAGCCTGAGCTCTGCCCAGAAACCGGACAAGACTATAGAACAAGTCAAGAAAGACAGGTGTGGTACTGAGAATCTGCAGACCAGGGAAACAAGAGTAGGTTCCAGGAGACAGTTTGCTAGAACATTTTGCTAGAACGGGCTTGCTGTGAGCACCTCGGGGCCATGGCACATGGGGGGATGACCCAGTTAGCAGGAGGACTCACAGCTAACAGACAGCACATCCTCCAACTCGTGTCCTCCAACTCGTATGCAATAGGAGCTCAATAAACAGCAGTTCTTGGCAGCTGCCGCACTGAATGTCTACAGAGGTGCTGCACCCGTCAAGAACTGCTGTTTATTGAGTCCCTGTTGCATTCCAGGACATGAGCTAGGAGCTTTGCATATATAATCGCATTTAGCCCTCATAGTGCTAAACTTGAGTCGAACGACACTGACCCACAGGTACACGCATGACCTAAGGCTGATGAAATAACATCCAGTGAACACAGCCCGGATCTGGGCACTTGTTGCTGCTCCCACCAGGGTCTAGAGCCTGCAGGTCTCCCAATACTTAAGTTTTGTTGTATGGTCTACTGCCTCCTTTGTCTTGATCACAGTGGAATGGCTTCTTATGTCTGACCGTCAGGACCTTCAGGACATGAGACTCCCTGCTCCTCAGGCTCACACCACCCACCTGTCTCAGCTATGGTTCAGAGATGCCTATCCCAGGGCTTTCCTGACTCCCTGGGGTCCCAGCCCAGCCATCCTGCTCCTAGTGACATGAGGCCACACTTCCCTCTGCCCATCCAAAGCAAAGCCACGGGAGGCTTCAGAGCTGCAAGTCAACCGGCAGCACTTCAGAAGGCCTCCACTGCTGAGTCAAGTCCAGACAGAGATGGGGTAGAGTGCAAGCAGAAAAGACTAACGCTTTTCTTCTAAGCTTTACTCCCTGGTCAGATGGGGGACACCTGACAGTGCTCAACTCAGATAACCTAAGATTCTGTTGTGATCCAGTGTCGTCCTGAAGGCATTCAGCAGCAGACTAAGACATGAAAATGAAATCAAGTGTAGACGGACTGGAATAGAAAAACAAAATCATCAGTATTCCTAGACGATGGTCTTCATGGAAAATCTAAAAGAATCTACAATTATTAGAATTAACAGAAAATCATTGGATGTAAGAGCAGTGTGCAAAAATCAATTATATTTATATCACCATCAAGTATGTTTAATGAAATTTTAAAAGATACCATTTATAACAGCAACAAAACGCATAAAGGGCCTACGAGAGTCTAATGCAAGATGCTCAAGACTTTTGTGGATGAGATTAGAAAGATTTATTGAAAGACAAGGAAGAAGACCAAAATACATAAAGAAATAACTGAGTTCATGGGCAGAAAGATTCAATATCATAAAAATATCAAGTCGAGGAGAATTGGCCCACAGATTCTATGCAATTCTAATAAAAATTCCTAACAAAATTTTTTGTGGAACTTGACAAGTTGATTTATAAATAAATAAATGCATATGTGTGTGTGTGTGTGTGTGCATTACTTGTGTGTGTGTATATATACACACACCAAACACCACACACACACCTATATATATAATTTTTAGTTTGCTCAAAAGAAGACAAATGTAAATTGAAACTACATTGAGATACTAATTCTCATCCAAAAGTTTTCCAAAAATCTGTGGGGGAAAATATACTTTCCTACAGTGTTGGTAAGAACTCAAAATGGTATTAATGCCATGTAAGGGAAATCTTACAAAGAGAAGTAAGATTGATGAAGTTAATAAATACCATGTAATCACAAATTTGAGAACCCATGATGTATCTTTAATGTACATGTATGTGTGTGATACGTATATTTTTTTCCCTAGCTCTATCCACTGAAACAGTCCAGAAACAATGACTAAGCCAATTGCAACAAGGACTCCTAACGCCCAGGAGTCCTTAGTCCTTTTCTAGACATCATTTTGCACTAATAGGAAACAGAACTTCTTGGACAAATGGCTAATCCCAGGTCTGGGGTAGGAAATGTCCAAGATGAGCCTGGAATATCTTGTAATTTCTGATTCAGATTTCAAAGAAGCTAACAAAACTACTGGGTCATGTAAAAAAAAAATCGCAGGATAACTCGAAGAAGCTCCTACTGGCCATAGATGGGCAATTTGGACATCAATGAGCATAATGACTACAATAGACTAAGACACAATATATTTAACCCATGAACTTATAATGATATTTTTTAATGTATTTGCTACCTTTGGAGGAAGCTTGGGCATCAAGTCATTATTTTGAAAACTGGCAAGTAAAAGAAAAGAATCCCCTGACAGTGTTCACTGCAGATAACTGGTTCTGGCGTGGTCCAATTTGTCCTGTTTTCCTTTATAAAGTGTACCTCAAGGTAATTGAGAGTTAATTAGGGGGAATTCATATCTATAAAATAATTCCAGCTAATAAGTAGGAAGGAATGATAATATTAGAATGCTGCCATTTTGTAATCTCTAGTAAATTAATGGATCTAGGTCATGATGAGCAACGGCTACTATTAACATAAATGAGAGACAACTAAATATTAGTATTTCCTGATGGAAGTGCATACCACCACCTATGAAGTAGTCTTGCCTCTCCCCCACTCAAAAATGACCTTGAATCTGATCAAGTCTCAAACTATCTATTTACAAGAAATGCAGAGAACAGAGGACCATGTTAAATGACACTATGGTGATGTAATAGCAAAGTCCAGACCATGAAAAACTTTTGGGATGGACTTTACTTGAATCTTGATTCAAATAAACAGTTTTCAAAAATATGAAAGAGTTGGGAGATTTGCTTTGTCATATGATATGCGAGATTATTAAATTTTAGATGTGATTGTGATATTATGCACATTTTTAAAGAATCCTTAAATACACATGAGAACAAAAATTGTCAAGGCACCACAAAAGCTGAAGGTAGGGGAACTTGCCCCACCAGTCATCAAGAATTATTAGAAAGCTATATGAATTAAGTGGATAATGTGATATCGGTACAGGGATAGACAAACTGACTAATGGAGCAAAAGAGCCAAAAAATAGATCCATTATACATACATACTTTTTTTTGACAAAGCTAATTTTTGAGGTAAACAGGAGAAGGTAAGACAAATCAATAATTGGTGGTGGGACAACTGAATTATTATCCACATGGAAAATAAACCATTTTAGAAAAGAAGACAAGATTGATCATTTAAACTTAACTAAAATTAAAAACTTCTGTTCATCAAGAGACACCTGAAGGAAAGTAAGAAGATGACTCAAACTGGGAATGACATTTGCCACATATATATGAGACCAAATGATTTGAATCCAGAATATATATTTAACTCCTAAAAATCAATGAGGAAGAGACACACAATTCAACCAAAAACTATGGAAAAGACTTGAAAAGTCATTATCAAAAAAGGAAACTAGGGGCCGTCCCAGTGGCACAGCGGTTTAGTTCATGCTTTGGCAGCCCGGGGTTCACTGGTTCGGATCCCAGGCGCCTGGCGACACACTGCTTGTCAGCCATGCTGTGGCGGCGTCCCATATAAAGTAGAGGAAGATGGGCACGGATGTTAGCCCAGGGCCAGTCTTCCTCAGCAAAAAGAGGACAATTAGCAACGGATCTTAGCTCAGGGCTGGTCTTCCTCACAAAAAAAAAAGGAAACTAGACTATCTTTTGGAAAAACTTTTGAAAAGATACCTCATCATGTAATCAAGAAAATCTAAACTGAAAACAAGATAGAATATATTTTGCTACCCAATTAACGAATCTGACAATACAAAGTGAGGGTGAAGATGTACACTAATGAAACATCTCATGCACTCCCAGAGAGAGTGTAAATCGACGCGAGCATTTTGGGAAGCAATTTGGCATCAGCTAGACTCTGGTTTGAGTATTACATGTGGCCCGGTAACTCTATTCTCAGATATATGCCACATGCGCACCCAGATATATTTTCAAGAAAGTTTATAGCACATTTGTTTGCTATAGAACAGACTGGAAACATCCAAAATATTCCTTAATGGGAGAAGAGAGAAATAAATTATGGTATTGTCACACAATAGGATAACACACCACAGTGAGACTCAATAAAGAACAACTACAGAGAGCATCATGAATGAACTTCACAAACCTAGTGGTAAGAGGAACAAGCATGATGCATAAGAATATTTACAGCGTGATACAATTTTATAGTGTTAAATCAAAACATAAACCACAGTAATATACGGTTTAGGGGCATATACATATATGGTAACGCTCTAAAGAAAGACATGTGGATGATACATACAAAATCCAGAAAAGTGATTGCATACATGGGAGGGGGACAGAGCTTTAGTGGTGTTGGTCTTGTAATATTTTTTAAATCAAGTTTTGGGTCCACAGATGTTTGTTATTATTATATTTCACAACTTACATACTTAATATATTTGTTTTTGAAGCTTAGAAATGGTCTAGTTTCAACGGTGAGGCTGACTCACTTAGGACTGACATGGGTCTGGTTTCTGCACGGACTGGGCAGACAGGGCTCTGAGAGGAGATAAAGATGCTGTTCCCAGGGCTGAGCACAGCTAGAAGGGCCAGCATCCCAAGTAGATCTTGTCGAGGCAAACAGACATCCCCAAAGATGCAAGGTTAAGGAGGAAGAATGTTTCCTGGGCTGGAAGGAATATCTGAGGTTAAGTTTCCATTCATTCTAAAACGCTGCACCATCTTTGAGAAGGAAATAACTGAGTCCCTTCTCCCGACAGCCAAGCCCTTTTCACAACTGGACGACCTGTCTCAGATTTATGAGCCATGTCTGTTTTCATAGACCCTTCATCCTGCCTGCTTTGAAGCTTGGTGCCTCTAGGTACACAAGTCCTGGAGGGAATGTCTGAGAGACTTCCGGTCATCCAATTCCATATATATTTTTGACACCTAACCCATCCCGAGCACTTCTCAGAGTGCTGGGGCTATGAGACAAGGAAGATAAAGTCTTTGTCTTCATCACACCTCCTGGGAAATGAGAAGGAGCTCTCGTGGGAGAATGGCAGGTGCTCCTGCTGGCAAAGGTCACATGCACTGGTCCTATGTCACAAGGAGACATGAAAACACAATTCAGGGAAACTACACGTGCTCACAGCCACTGGTTGCATTTTTTGCACCAGGTGGTTTGCCCAGAGCATTTTCTCTTTGGTTCCTCCTACTTTTCTTATGATTTCTTGCAAAATAAAAATAAATAAATTATCCTTAGGTCACCAAAGTCCACACTGATGTCAAATGAAAAAATGACAATGGGAGGGCTCTTCACAAAAGCTAAACAAAGGACAGACTACCAGGGGGCCTGAGGGGGCCCCAGGGACAAGGATGTGCACGTCAGTAAGTGTCCGTGTTCCCATCCACCTGACACTCTGCAGTGGATTCATTTACTTCGTACTCAACCAGGCAGATGAAGTCAGGAGGAAGTCAGTGTAATTTTTGTGCGTAACTCATTTCTTCCTCTTGGCTGGATCCCTACTGGGGGTACCAGAACCCCATTTAAGTGGGGAAATAGTAGGAGAAAGTAGGGAATGCAGCTGATCAGCTTCAGGCAGCCAAACTGCCCAGGACCAATGGGGTAGGTCACTGTCACCATAACCAAGGCCCAATATGTGGCCAAGGGGTCCAAGAGACAGGTGAGACCATGAGAATTTGAGGAAGCACATCAGATACATTGGATGCAACCACAGAACCCTGGGTAGTCCCAAGAGTAGGAGTCACCAGGAATCTCTGAAGATGGAGTGCAGATGAGAATGAAAACAGGACAGTTAGTTGAAAATGTGTACAAGGAGTTGCTATGGCACCCAGCTTCCCGCCTCCCCCAGTGCAGTCCAGTGGCTACCCTTTCCACAATCTGACGGAAGACTCTGGTATTGTTGTTTTCTGGGGACAGTGAGGCAGAGGAGCTCAGGACTCACAGCCAACAGGGACAACTGAAGCACCATACTGAAAACAGGAGGAACGAGCAAAAGTTGACACACGGAGCAGGGAGGCTCCAGGAGCCTCCACACTCAGCCCAGCCCAACTCCCCAGGCAGGAGAAAATCCCCCCCTGGGTAACTGACCAGCCCAAGGGAGAAGACCTGCAGATACTGATGTTTGGGCTCGGGGAGAGAGAGACAAAGAAAATGCCAGGTTGAGACTCCATGTCTGGACAACGAAGCCCCCAGTTGACCAGCTCTGCCCGACCACACTAATATTCCTGATAAGCAACTTGACATTTCCCTCAAACATGTGTGTGGACAACCAAGAACCGCCAAGCTCTTGGGGAAAGTCTAACAGCACAGCAAACAGACATAAGAAAGGAACTAAAACACACACGAAAAATGAAAAACAATCACAATTTTAATATCCTTGAAGAGGTAAGAAAACATTTTATCCATAAAACAGAAATTATACTTCGTTTAAAAATAAAAATAAATTTGTGAAATAGAACAAAAGAATGGAAGAGAAAAAGGAAAACAATTAGAGAAGCAATCCAGGAAAACAATATTTGAATGCTAGAAGTTCTAAAAAGTAAAAATAGAGAAAAACAGAGAAGAGAAAATTATGGAAGAAATAAAAGAATGCCCCCAAAGGATGTGCATTTCCACATTGAAAGGGTCCATTGAGAGCTCAGCAAAAAGATCAATATAAAGGCAAATCATTGTGAAATACCACACCCCCAGGGAGAGAGAGAAAAAATACTGAGAGCATTCAGACAGAAAAAGCAGGTCAGAAACAAAAGTGTCGTCAACAGCAACATTGGAACCTCAAAGACAATTCAAAATTGTGAGCCAAAATATATATATATCTGCAGCCTAGAATTCTATACCCAGCTAATTATCAATCCAGTGTTGGGGTAGGAAAAAAGATCTTCCTAAGACCCGCATGGTCTTTCAAAATGTATCATCTGTGCACTTTGAGAGGAAGCCATCTATCCAATAAGGAATTAAAACTGAGGAAGAGGGTGGAATCCAAGAAACAGAAGACGGAGCACAGTCGATGGGGAAGCTCCCAGGCCGTGGGAAGGAAGTCCCAGGATTAGAGGGTGCAGGGAGCCTGGAGAACAGCTCGTGCAGGCTGAGCTGCAGGCCGGCAGGTTCCAAGAGCTGAGAGACAGTCTGGTGGGCTGGACCTTGCTGATGGGCACGGCCAGTCTGGGATGCACGGAAACCCAGCAACTGAACAAACAAAGCAGTTATTTTAGCTCTGGAAAAAATAAAGAGTTGCAGAAGAAAGAAAATATAATGAGGAGACACTACGTGTCTCAGCTGTGAAAAACATGTACATGGTCAGAACATTTAACCAAAATGGATGATGAATATATCAGGAGAATGGGGGAGAGGACACGCTCGCCTGAGGGGGGAGATGGCCGGAGACAGCTAGACCCTCATCTTCCACAGAAAGTCAGTCGATAATGTCTAGTATGGAAAACATTAAAAATAAGTTACATGTTGTCCATAGAAATGTAAAGGTGAATTGAAAAACAAATAGCTGAGAGTTGAAAGCTGTCACCTCCAGGAAACAGGGAGCAGGTGAGAAGAAACTGGTCCGAGGACTACTGTTTTTCAAGATCCTACTAGAACTATTTAGCAGTTTAATCTATTCCTTTGATAAAAATTAAAGTTATATTTAAGTTTTACATGCAAACTCCCACCTACCTACAAACCCCACACACACACGCCCTTACCTACACCCACACACCTACTCATGCACCCCTACCTACACACACACACCCCATCTACATGCACCCACCCAGCCCTACCTACACCCACCCACACACACACACTTCTACCTACACACACACCTGCACACCTACATACACACACATACACCCAGCTACACACACACACACACACACATCTACCTGCCTACCTCCATGCCCAGCTGTGTTAAGCGCTATGACTAGTCCTGAAAGTGGTGAAACTGTCAGGAGTGGGTCCTGTGAAAATCAGAGGGAAGAGACTTCCGGAAGTGGAGAATGAGGTCCGCAGCCCTCAGAGCTGCAAAAGCTCGGCCTGGCTCTCCCTGAACTCGAGCTGAACCCTCTTGCTGTGAAGTGCCTGGAGCACTGGGGACATTTGAACTCTGTCGGCTTCAGCATTTCATCAGGGGCTTACAAGTGCCACCTCATGCCTCACACTTGTCACTTCTGAATGTTTCTCTCTTAATATCTGAAGGTTTAGGACCATAAAATCCAGCATTCTTTTACAACACAGAACATCAGTCTCACCCAAGTGGAGTGTATAAAATCTGGTAATGAGGTACGATAAATCTACTTTCTGTGAAGATTTGGGGTATATAATTTCTATATTTAATTAACATGCCTGAAATAGTCAAAACTGCCTGGTTTCAACCCGGTTCTCGCCCAAGTCCACATCATCCCTCACTCTGCTCAACGCCCCAGAGCCGGCGCTATCACAGATAGCGTCCAGGGACAGAACGCAGGAGCCACTTCCCCGTCCTCACTCTAGTTCTGGGCTACTGGAAAGCCCTAGGACATCCTAGCCTCTGCACTGAAGAACAAACACCTGGGAACTACAGTCAGGAATGTGCACAGCCCCAAATCAGAGCCGAGCTGTCTCCTGGTTCTCTCAACGCAGGGACCCTCCGCTGTCTCCCAGAGATGAGGATGCGGGGCAGGGGAGGAAAATCGGAGCCTTCCCTGAGGTTAGGGATTAGGGGTCAGCCAAGTCCCTGCCTGCAGACCAGCCCTGGGCCCTCCTGACCGTTTCTACTTCTCATCTCACTCACTATTTCTCAGCCTTTTCTCTCTGCATTCCTCTGCTTGGATCTTTTTTCCGCTTAATGATGTCTGGTCTTTGATGGGATGTCATGCTCTCCACTGCACCTCCCAGGAGCATGACTGATGGGGTGGAGGATGACCAGGGGGGTCAGCGGTCAGCCAGGAGGAGATTCCCCAGGCACCGGCTAGGTTAGGGACAGGGAGACTGAAGAGCAAGGAGAAGACAGCTTGGAGGGAGTGACAGAAACCAGCAAGGCAGTGGCATGTTGGTCCCCTCTGGTGACAGTCGCCAGCCCCACCCACTGCTCTGTGTACCATAAGGCAGAGAAACTCAGATTCAGTGTTTGGTGTTTTGGTTTTGGGGTGTGTTTTTTTAAGAAGAACGGCACCTAATTTCTGAAAAGAAAGTGTTGTCCAGTATCTGCTGCAACTTTGCTCTGGGTTTCTCTGAACCTCCTCCCGGTTCCACAGAGGATGTGGGCTTTCGTCCATATCCACCTATTGGCAAAGATGGAAAAGTGGATTCGTCCTCGGGCTCCTGACAGGCCGAGAGGAGGACACAGAGGTTCCTCCGGGGTGGCAGAGGTGGGAAGAGCAGCGATACAATCGCCGGATCAGGCAGAGAGACAGAGCCCACCTCCCCAGACACGGTCCTCCAGACCCACATTCTCATCCCAGAAACAGCAAAGGCTGCAGAGCCACTGGCCGCACTTTGCCTATGCCTGGCTGTGCAACATCGCACTCACTTAACTTCTCTATAAAATGTTTCTTCTTCTATAAAATGTTTTGCTTTTTTTAGTGGAAGACTAAGCAACACAGCCCAAGGGAAGTGCCCAGCTCGGAGCTTGATGTGCGGTTTGGTCTTTCCATCTGCCCGTCACCTCCTGAAGGGCATGCTTTTGAATACCTTCTGTGTTGCGGAATCTTCATTCTGTGTAGATATATTTTATTTTTGTGAACAAAACTCACTTGGCGGCCAACCTGCTGATGAATTAGGGAGGTTCTGACCTTGGTTCTGACACTGACAAGCCATGCGGCCTGGGGCAAGCCATTTCTACTCTCTGGGCCTCAATCTCCTCATCAGTGAAATGGGAATGTTTGGCGCAATCTCTTGATGGCCCCTTCCATCTGAAATTGCAAATGTATGTCTCTTGTACGAAAAGGTTATTAGTGATCCACCATCCACCTATCAGTGCACAAAAGTTGGATAAACTGGTTTTGAGGTTGTCTTGAGATAAGAACCACTCCACATATCCCCACACAGATGTTTCAAAGAATGGGCCAACGCCCAGAGAAACGAGCCCTGGCCTTTGAAGATGATGACTTTGAGAGGCAGCAAATGGGTGTCTGTGTTTTTAGTTCAGGTAGGTTCATTGGTAATCAGACCCAGAACTTGACAGTAACAGCCTGAAAATGGCACTCTCCCATTTTAGTGTAAGATATCCAGTGACTTGCATAGCTCACACGGCCAGTGAGAGCAGAGCCACTCATGCCAGGAAGACTGAGCCCCCTGCCTGCCCCAGTTCCATCCACAACACTTACTCTGAACAACGTTTCAACCCTTTGATCCCAGTTTCAAATAATTAAGGCGGTTTCTGTGGCATCATCATACACGCGGTAGTGTCTCAAATCAGAAATGATGCTCGGAGGCGTGATGGGAGTTATGCCCGTTTGGGGGAGGGGTAGATAATTAAGGAAATCACGGTGCATTAAGCTTTCTGCAACGAGGCACAAACATCTTTTCGTGAACAGCAACATCATGTTAGCTTATGTTTTGCCAAAGAGAAAGGCAGGGCCTATCCTTGGGGTTTCCAGCCTGGTAAAATACATCTGGCAACTAAGCCAAGTATTTTAGGGTCATTAAAATCCCAAACTCCCGGTGCCAAGAACTTTTCTCCTTTGTTATTCAAGTGCAGAGCAGTTACGGAAAACGCGTTCCATATGGTTCGTGCTGCAGCGTTCGTATTTACTCCATGAAATCACTGCTTTGAAAGAGCTATTTGATGTCAAAGATGCGTTAAGATTTTATAGACCTTCCCAATCCAGCTTTTAAAGATTCCCCCTTTGAACCAGAAACGCTTGCCAAGAATAAACAGAACTGAAACCATCAGGGGTCAAGAGATTTGTTGGAAACAAAGACCCCAGCCTGATCAAGGGCTTTCAAAGGTTTGGGGCAAACATGCATTTCCAACCGCTTGCCAGAAAGCTCCACCAAAGATCATGTTTCCCACAGAAGTTACATTAAAATAAATGTTTTAAGGTATTCATATTTTATTAACAATGGAACATCCTCACCCACTGCTTCCCACCAAGAAACAAGGACACAAAACGGTCACACACTTAAAATGTGGACAGAACTTTAGAAAGTTGGAAAATGTATCTTTAAGCCATAAATCAAAACTCCTTCCAGTGAGGGTTTCTCGGCCTTGAGAGAAAATGCAAACAGACACAGACCTTGGAAAAGGTCTCCAGGCCAGAGTCAACAGATCCTCCAGGACACCCAGAGCGGAGGACATTAGAGAAGAACTCTCGTTTACAGGTGGGGAAACTGAGGACCAGATTCCAGGGCCAGAGGTAAAACCCAGAAGCCCCAAGATAGGTCCCTTCTTTTCCTCCACTGCCTTCACCTTGTCCAGTTCATCATTGTCCTGTCCCTGAAACTCCCCAGCAGCCTCCTCCCAATTCCCCCACATCCTCCCTTCTTCCCCGCAGAGCAGCCAGAGTGACTTCTGTAAAACTGAATCAGGTCATATCACTTTTTGCTCAAAATCCCTCAGCATCCTGATTGTACAACCTTCTACTGTGCCTACTCGCCCAGCACGATGACCCCGGTCAACCTGCCCACCCTCACCCGGTGCCAACAACCCCCTGTTCACTCTGCTCCATCTACGCTAATGCCTTTCAGCCCCTGGAGCTCATAAAGCTCATTTTTCCCCAGGACCTTTGCACTTGTGGTCCCTTCAGTCAGAGGTACTCTTCCCTTCTCTGCACAGCTCATCTTTCAGCTCTCAGCTTGAGCTGCGCCTCTTCAAAGAGCTCTGTCCTGGCTATCCAATGTAAGAACCCCCGTGACCTTCGTTGACTCACATCTCTGCGCATCTATCATCGGAACCGCCACACTGGGCAGTGAGCTTCACAAGGCCATGAAAAGAGGGACCGTGTATCGTTTCTCTGCTGTAACTCCAGTGCCCAGCACAGTGCTGGAATGTAACAGGCACTCGGTAAGCATAATTTAATAAGTGTCCTATCTCCCAGCCCTGGGCTCCCTCCATTAATGGGAAAAGATTTTAAAAAAAATAAAGGCCAGTGCTTATGTTTAGAACCCAACTCTGCCCCCTCCCTCTGTCTCTCCCTGGTACTGCCTCCTCCCTACCCCATTCGGGGGCCCTGCCTTCTTATACTGCCTCCCTCACTCCCTATCTGTTCTCAGGTCCCCCGGTTACTCTGAGATCTCAGGGTGTCCCAACAGCTCAGAAGGCAACCCCCTCAGAGGAAGTCCTGAAACTGAATTGGGATCAGAAAATTCAAAATGACAATAACTTTTCATGGTGGAAATGGAGGCAGCCGTGATGGGGGCGCTGCAGGGCGACAGTCGTGGAGCGTGGAGACGGGCTTCTTTCCTCTGAGATCCCCGGTCTCGGGGAACCCAAGCTGGTGAAATTGTCTTCTGGTGGCAAATACACTATCCCTACCATGACTTTAAGCGCCTTCTCCATTTCCCATGTATGCTTCTTGACGTTCACATAAATATTTCGTGTGTGTGTTGAGTAAAATAAAACTGGCTTGAGAGAAAATGTATGTGAATGGCCGTGATTATACAGCTAATCTCTCCCTTTCCCAGGAAGTCCTGATGTGGGTAGATGAATTTCTTGGGCAAAAAGCTTATAAAGAGGATCAGAAATCTACAGATCGAGCATTTATTCCTTCAGCCATTCCATAACATTTTTTGAGAGGCTAATATGTTCCAGACATTTTACTGGGGACCCCGTGGTGAGCAAAACCAGTGTGGCTCCCAAAAGGCAGGCAGGCATCAGGCGAATTTCACTCACACCCTGACTGAGGGGTTATCACCTGTCTGGTGGAGGTCCTGAGATAGTGCAAAAACGTATCCCTGGGAACCTGCTCCAAGTGGACGAGTCTGAGAAGGTTTCCTCAGGTCGATGCCTGGGAGACAGTCCATGCAGTTGAACAAGCACTGGCCAGAGTCAGGAGGGCCCAGCCTCAAAGTCTAGCTCCGGCCCCACCCATTTGTGTGATCTTGTACACACCCCTCTCCCCTGTCTGCTGTACCCCATCAAGTTTCTAAATCCTTCTAGCCATTCCCTCTGTGCCCACCACTCCCCAATTCGATTCTGCTGATCTCTACCTTGAATGGATGTTCCAACCACCACCACCACCCAGTGTCCCCGGCCCCAGAGTTTTCTACGCTCTCTTCCAGATCCTCTCCCTGAAGTAGAGTTTAGGCACTTGGGGGCAGGAGTTGCTGGAGCTGGGCTGGACCCAAAGAACACGTTCATTTAAACAAAGATCTCACAGAAAGGCTCAGCCTGGTGCCATGATGACCTGGTGAAAGAGGAGCAATGGGGCAGGAAGAGGTTGCAGACGTGGAGACCTCAGCCAAATGTGATGGTAAAGGGGCTGGCGGAGGCACAGTGGGGTGGGGCGCCTGGCAGCACAATGGGGGTGAGCACCATAATCACCAGGTTCTGTGCCAGCATCAAGGCCCTCCATACCCCTCTGTTCTCATAAGTGGGTGCACCCTTCTTCAAGATCCATCAGGGCCCACAAATGAGTTTAAATTCAAGAGAGCAAAGAGGAATATATTCAAAAGGGCTGGAGTTCCAGCTCAAACATTCCCCTAGGAATGATTTTGGCAAGAGATCTGTTCTGAGTCCATGGTATGCTGGGACAAAGGAGAGAGAGAAATAAGATAAGGGAAGTCTCTCTGAAAGGAGCTTTGACCGCAGGCCTCAGAAGCAGAATCTGTCTTTAAGCCTTTGGATGCTCTGGTAAAAAGAGTTTGTAAATGATTTAGCACCCAAGTAGTAGATTCTAAACTGCAAACACAGCCTGCTGAGAGGAGGGCCATGGGGGCTCCAAGGAAAAGAGGGCTCTAGACTGTGAGCCCGGCAAGATCAGAGATCACGGCTGCTGGCAGCCACCAGATCTCCAGCACCTGCACAGTCCCTGGACCAGGGCAGGTGCTCAGGGGCTATTTGAGTGAATCAACACCTAAGGGAACAAACAAGTGAGTAAATGACTGATCCCTGGGTAAAAATACACACGCGCGCACACACACACCCCAAAAACACAAATAAACCACAACACACAACACATGACGATAATCATGGTCCAGTTTTGCTGCCGCTGGCCCCTCCCCCGCCAATCACTCACAGGCAAAAGAAATTGCTTCCCAGACCCTGGGCTTCTCCAAGCATATTCTAGGAAGCATCTTGTATTTGTCAATTACAAATGATAGCTAAAACTCAAAATCAAAAAAGTGGGGATGAGGGTGATTTGTTGAGTAGTATTTCCAGGCTATCTCAATCCTCAGCTTCCCTCTGCAGTCAGTCCCATCTCCACTTCCCATGACTCCACCTGCCTGGAAGGGAGGATAGTTGCATCTAGGATTTTTATTTAACATCCCAGAGGCAGAAAAGAAAACCTCTTTCTTCTCTAGTATATACAAGACCTAGGGAAGAAATTGATTGGCTGGTTTGGGTCATGTGCCCACCCCTTGAACCAACACTTTGTGGACAGGGGAAGAGTATTCTGATTGGTTAAGCTTGGATCAGCGGTAAGCCTCTGTGGCCAGAAGAGCTGGTTCTGTAACTGACAATCCCGCAAGAATTACATGGAATGGGCCAATGGGGTGTACCTCCCAAAGGAAGGAATCTGCTGCTACCATCATCATCATCACCAGGAGGAGGAGGAAGAAGAGGAGGAGGGAAGGCATGCTAGACAGACAAGACCAATAGATGCCCCCAACCACCCATATCCTCCATGCTCATGGAACCCTTTATGACTGCTGCAGACACTTGGATGAAAGAACAAAGGGACAATCACTCCCTAGTATCTTAAACAAAAAGTGCTTCCAACTGTTCTTCCCCTAGCAGGGAGGCCAAATACCACAACAAAGAAAATGTAGGCTTTGGAGTCAGAGAGATCCAAGTTCAAATCTCAGCCTCGAGACATGCTCGCTACATAATCTTGGGCAAGTTGCTTCAATTCCATGAGCTCCATTTCTCCATTCTCAAAGCGAGCAGCAAGACCCAACGTGTAATATGTACTGAGGATTAAATCAGAAAAATATGTGAGAGACTTGGCATGCATTGTCTGACACACAGACGTCAATAAACATTTGCTCAATGCATGAATTAATTAATTTGAACTTCACAGGTCAAGGCTGTCTGGATTGTCCTACTTCTATCACTCAGGAGCAGAATGAATTTTTCCTCTCTAGTAAAAACAGATGGTGACATAGTTTAGAGTTCTAGGACAGAAAGAGTCCCATTGGCCAAGTGTGGGTCTTAGATGCCATCATTGTCCCCATTTTACAGATGAAGAAACTGAAGCTCACAAGACAAAAAAAGCAATTCTCCAAAAGGAGTCGGAGTATTCTGACCAAAAGGAGGGGAGGAAAATGCTAGAATGGGGGCCTATTTTGAACAATGATTAAGCTGCCAGGAATTGGCTTATGATCACTCTCCAATACACCAGCAAGATGACAAAACTGCCTTTCATCTGCGTGGAGAGTACACCTCTTCAGACGTCATCTAACCTGAGCCTCACCTTAGCACTCTAGGAGGAGGAGACGAGCACCATTAGCTCCTTTTATGGATGGGGTAATAATCTCAGAAAGTTTAAGTCACTCAATTAAGGCTACATAACTATCAGACAGTCAAAGCCAGAGGTCAAAATCGGCTCAGTCTGAGAGGAGAGGTAGAACTAAATGCCCATGGCACTGTCTTTTATTATATATTGAAGAGAGCCATCAGTTTTAATACAAGCATGGATGCTGAGTACAGGAATGATCTTGAAGGTCAGTAGGCAAACCCCCTGCCCAACTTGGGAAACTTCCTTCAGCCTCCCTGATATGGGGTAGGAACTGAACCTGAGTGACAGACACACCCTACAGCCATCCCCAACATGGCAGAAAGCGCTCAATGGACCACCAAGTTACTGACCTATAAACTTGACCTATCAATTACACCTATCAACCCAGGTATAATTCTTTGAAAATGAAAAATGCTTGGTAATCTACAATATGCCTAACACTGTAATAAGGAATTTAAGATTCTAGTATGTTATATCAAGACGTATAAATTGTGATAAATGTATCTGTCATTGGGGACACGTTCCACAGTTTGAGATCTTAAGGTCTAAGTTTTGGACCATTATATGTGAAAGGCATTCAGCTACAACATCACCTATGCCTTCTGGCAGACTGGAGCTTTCTCTGCATATTCATAGAGAGAAAGTGACGATATAATTTATTGTCCAGATTGGAAACTTTCAAGAGTCAAGTGGGATGTTACTACTCACTATGCCATGACCCCAGATAAAAACCAGAACTGTCTTGGGCCAACCAAGATAGTCACCCTAGTTAGAGCAAACAATTAAAAATCATTCATTCACAAAGAGCTAATATCAAATGTTTAATGTCTTGCTCAAAACAGCTTCCCTCTTCAGTCTTTTTTGACCTCGATTTTTCATGTGATTCCTTGACAGAATTGTTCAGGGGAAAGTGCAGATAAACATATATTCTGAGTGAAGGTTTTACATGATTGCTAATTTAGTTAAAATGGCTTTTAAACATTGTCTTCGGATAATCTAAGTTGGCTACAGAACAACAGAACAGTGGGAGGCTAATGGAGATTTAGCAACCTGCGGCTAATTGTAATTTCTTTTGGTTTCCTTTCTAAATCATTTTCTTTTTCGTCTTTGAATCCCTATCTCCATTTATGTCAGGTTTGGCCCAGTCACAGCTCCGTCCCAGCTCCCTCTGAGGCCAGGAAGGGTCCAGGCGGACAGTAGGGCAGTGGGATCTGGACATAGCTGGGACTGCAAAACTTGTCACCCAGCCAGACCGAAAAAGAGCCTGTTAATACAGAATCCTACAAAAGGAGTTTTTACGTGCCAGGGATTTGGGACATTCATGTACAACACTGGGAATCTGACTTTCTAACATTCTTCTGCTGATTTCTCACAGAAAATCTTTTCAGCCTATAAGGCGTTCTATCCCCAAACTCCCTTCCACTGATGGGCAGAATTCTGTTTTCTTCCTCCAAACATCCTTGCCTGTGATGACTGAAGAAAAAAATGTATCAGTAGGAAAAAGAAACCTAAAGAAAATGAGCTCAGTAGCATTGTGGCCACTTCCTCAAAAGGCAGGTTCAGTTATTCAACAGGTGCCGGGCATGTTCCAGGCACTGGGATGACGCTTCCTCCGGAGAGGGCCACACTGGGACCCACGTTGACTTTCGCTGGTAGGAATTGGGGTCCTCTCAAATTCTTAGGTGTAGGAAGGAAAAGTTCATTTAAACAAGGATATCTGAAAGCCATGACTTGAGATTCTCCTGGAATCAGTGGGTCTTCCCAGAGTTTTCTATAAGAAGCCAATTAGTTATATGAACCCTAGAGGTGGATATTTGGAGTAGGGCCACAGAGAATAAGTAGGAGTCTGGGAGGTAAATGTAAATATTGGAAACAGTGAAAAGCTAGCCAGGAAAGGAGTCTAGTGACTATGTAAGAACAAATTTATGAAAAGTCTCTGCCATTTTGAAGGAGCAAAAGCAATTTTTGAGGTGTCTGGAATCCTGGGTGACGGCAGAAGATGGGACAGAAGAACAAAGAATCATAGTTCAGTGACCTTTAACTTATGCTGCCTAGATCCCCCGGATTCCAGCAGAGATACTTCTGGGTCCCCCTCAGGTGGAGGTGAGATTGAGTGTCAGGACAAAGGGGCTTTGGATGGGGCTCTGATTTCCCCAGTCCCACTTCATTCCATACACATCTGAGCTCCAGGGAAGATTTCATATGAATAAGATCAATTGCTGAAAGATTTGAGGACAAGAGATTCTAGTTTAATACCTGACAGACCTAAACCAAGAGATGAATGGACTTGCCAAGGTCAAACACAAAAGTTGTAATTCAACCAAAACAGCAATCAGACCCCCTGGCTCTGGTCTAGAACTTTTTCCATTATACAATTTAATGTGAGGATCATCTAGAATCGAATGAGAAAGTGAAAGAGGCCAAAAAAGAGAAACTTAGTTTTTCCCAATGTTGGCCGAAAGAACTCTGGTCCCAAATGTTATGCACACCCCTCACCTAGGAACCTGGGAAAACCTGTCACACTAGCTCCAGGGCTCAGTGGCACCCAATATATATGTGTCTTATACGCAGTGTAGGCAAATAAACATTTTGACCTGTTTAATCCACATGAGATGGAGAAATACTAATGGTTATTTACAATACCCCACTACCTTCCCAGTCCTTCAAAGACAGCTATATCTCCAACAGAATCCTCAGTTTTGCTGAGTGGTATGATAGAAAGAAATATCAATTAGGGAAGATAAAAAAAACCAAATTGGGGCCAGCCCAGTTGCATAGAGGCTAGGTTTGCATGCTCCACTTTGGTGGCCTGGGATTCATGGTTTTGGAGCCCAGGCGCAGACCTACACACTGCTCATCAAGCCATGCTGTAGAGGTATCCCACATACAAAATAGAGGAAGATTGGCATGGATGTTAGCTCAGGGACAATCTTCCTCACCAAAAAAAAAAAAGAAAGAAAAAAAATCCCTAAATTGCTTGAAATCATGAGTCAGCAAATTACAGCCCATGGACCAATTCTGGCCCACTTCTTGTTTTTGTAAATAAAGTTTTATTGGAACACAGCCACACCCATTCATTTCCTTATTGTCTACGGCTGCTTTCAAGTTTCGAGGGCAGACGTGAGTAGTTGTGACAGAGAACATATAGCTCACAAGCCTAAAATATTTGCTATCTGGCCCTTTACGGAAAAAGTTTGATGACCCCTCCTCCAAGTAAAGGTCTACAGAAATCAGAAGAGCCCAGAAGAGAGGAGGGCGGTGGAGGAAAAGCCTGAGAGGGAAGAAAAAAGATAGCTGATAGAGAGAGAGGGAAATAAGGGTGGTGTGATTTGGCAGCTGCCATGAAGAGAAACTTTGGAAAATAAGATGTTCAAGATGGATTTTTAGAGTATTGCTGTGTAACATGCAAACAACGTACTCCCTTGGTCCCCCTGAGAAGGGTTCAATTTAAAAAACTGCATTATTTTTTAAAACTTTTGGAATATATTTGTGATTTTTATTAATGCCAAATTCTGTGAGATTTGCCTACAAACAGAAGGTGCTGGGTGAATTCAGGGACAACCCAAGGAGGACCAGTTACATTGGGTTAAATAAAAAAGAAAAAACTTTTAACAAAGGCCTGATAGTAAATGTAGAGAAATTGAGACTTTATCCCCCTTTCTCCCTTCCAAATGCCACTCCACCCTGGCCATGAAATGACCGTAGATGAGAGAAGAATCTGTGGTGAGCTCAGTGCAATAATAATGATGACTGACATTTGGGCCCTGGATATGTTATCAGACACTTCCTGTTCCTCTATTCGTCACCTCATTGAACCTTGAAGAGAACCCTAGCAAGAGGCACCATTATTAGCCCCATTTTACAGATAGGAAACAGAGGCTCAGAGAAGGCAAGTAGCTGCTCATAGTACCAACGCGGAGATGTAAATCTGACTCCAGAAGACACTCTCATGGTTTGCCTTCTTCTTCTCCATTTTCAGAGGGTTCCAGGCCACAAATTCACCCAGAGATGTTAGCCAGATGCCCACCCTGTTCTTAGCCCCCACGGACCACCTCCTGAGATGTCTTGAACGCCTTGGAGGGAGCCCCAGCCCTGTTTTTCACCATCCAAATGTCATATCCCTCCTCTCCTACTGTTTCCCTCCTTTTCCAGGGAGCCCCTTCTGGTTCCTTCACCACTTCCACGCTCTACTCCCACCTGCTCCTTTCACTCCTGCTCCCTGTCCATGAAATGACTTTCACTTTTCCACGCCCCAGAATTTAAGCCTACAGTCATCCCTCGGTATCTTCAGGGGATTGGTTCCGGGATCCACCCCCACCCCCCATGGATGCCAGAAACCCACGGATGCTCAAGTCCCTTATATAAAATGGTGTAGTATTTGCATGTCACCTACGCACATCCTCCCATCCTCCTGTATACTTTAAATCATTCCCAGATTACTTATAATACCTAATACAATTTAATTTCTATATAAATAGTTGTTATACTGTATTGTTTAGGGAATAAGGACAAGAAAAATGTCTGCACATGTTCAGTACCGTTGCACAATCATTGTAGGCCTGTCAATCTGTGGTTGGTTGAATCCGTGGATGCAGAACCCATAGATACAGAGGGCCAGCTGTACTTTAAAAGACAAATACAATATAGCACAATCACAAAAAAATTAGGAGTCAATGAGAAATGTATGCTTCTAGAGGAAATACAAGACAGGCATTGATAAAACAAAACATTCCATAAAGTCTCACATAACCGCAAGAGGTCAAACCGACAGTTTGGGTTTCCAGCAGCAGGCCAGAAGAGGAAGTCTATGTCCACACAACTGAAATAAAGTGATGTTTGTTAAAAGAGGCACAATTATTCCTCATTCTAAAACAAGAAAGTCTGTTTTCCCAAGAGTCCTTCTTAAGAGGTCACTGTGATATGTAATGAACACAATCTGCAGCAACATTTTTGAGTAAATTCCCTGAAAATTCTCACGAGGCCCTTCCCTATTTATTCAGCATGCTCAGCAATATTTATTCAACATTTAACAAACATCTATGGAGTGTCAACTCTGAGCCAGGCACTGTTCTAAGCATCAGGGGCACAATGATGAACAAGACAGACATCGACTGCTCCCACGAGGCAGATGGTGGTACAGTCAGATGCCTCAAACCAAAGATCCAGTAGAAGCATCCAAACTGGGGGGGGGGTGTAAATGTCACTCTCCAGGTGTGCAGCTTTGAGAGACTTAATGGCATTGGGTATGAGATGCTGGAGAAAAGTCATCAGGCTAAATCTGGCCTGCAGCCTCTGTTTTGTTTTGTTTTTTTGCGGAGGAAGATTCGCCCTGAGCTAACATCTCTTGCCAATCTTCCTCTTTTTGCTGAGAAGATTGGCCCTGAGCTAACATCTATGCCCATCTTCCTCTACTTTGTATGTGGGTCACCATCACAGCATGGCTGACAAGTGGTGTAGGTCCACACCCAGGATCCGAACCCCTGGGCCACCAAAGTGGAATGTGCTGAACTTAACCACCAGGCCATGGGGCCAGCCCCCAGCCTCAGTCTTTAGAGTGCTTGGTATATACAAATGTGTGTCTGTATATACACACTATGATATAGACATAGATACAATATGAGATGTTAAAAACCTGCCCCCCTCCCTACTGCCTTTCATGTAACCCTCCTGGAACATTTACCAGCCTGCTGGCCCCTGCAGGGTTCTAACTGCTGACTTGAGAATGGCTGGATGGACCACATCCTTCAAGCAATTCCCCACCAGAATGTAATATATTCTTATCATGATATAAAAAGAACATTTTTTTAAAGAGTAAAATTGCTCCTCAATCCTCTGGAACAGATGCCAGGGGCCAGCAAATTCCTAGTGGAGACTTTTCTCCCTATCTGAGATTTCACAAGGAAAAAAATGTCATCTCAGGAATTTCAAGGTTAAAGAAAAAAAGGAAAAGTAGGGGACCAGTCCTCAGTAATCTCGATTTAGATCCAAGACTGACTTTCTTCAATTCTCAGGGAGATCAAATGGAATTCATTCTGGCAGGCAGACCCCAGAAATTCCACGAGCGTCTGCATCGCCAAGGGATGGACATTTTATCAAATGAACAATACCCTGAAGACTTCAGGAGTCTCAGTTTGTGATCTGTCGATTCATAACTTGGAAAAGGGGGCGACACCTGAAAGCTGAGAACGTATATCTGAGAAGAGATAAAAGTTCAAAGCGATCCCATGGGAAGAGACTTAATTTTACAGTCAGCCAGAGAATGTCAGAGAGAAGGAAAAGAAAAAAAAAAACACACCTACACAAAGAACACACATTCCTAATGTGCCTCCACAGGAAGCGATGCAGGATCACTTTCACGTGATGGAACCACACTATATGTGTTTTCAGGCCCTAGTACAGCTAGTGCGCTTGTGAAAGGTATGCTACAATATGACCACAATTTCCACTCCAAGTCTAATTCTGTGCATTAGAATGCTTGGCTCTGAAAACAATTAGGATGTCAATTTCACATCTTGCTGCACCCAAATAAAATATTTATCAAAAAAGGGAGAACTTGGAGAGCTTGCAATGGGAAATTCCACTTCCAGTTAGGTCCGAGTCCAGTGTGAGGGCCATCCCTGCAGAGGAGCAGAGTCAGGCCACTGCAAAAGTCCCCAGTCCCCAGGGATGCAAAAGGAGGGGCGCGGGGGAGAGAGAGAACTATTATTAACAGAGCATCAGCTTTGCGCCAGACTCTGTTTGTATTTTTTCTCTGTTGCTAATAACAAATTACTCCAAACTTTAGCAGCTTCATCACATTTGTTTTTCACAGTTCTGAAGGTCAGGAAGTGAGGCGTGGCTTCGCCGGGTGCCTCAGGCTCGGGGTCTGTCACAGGCTGCAGTCGAGGTATTGACAGGTCTGCAGTCATTGCAAAGCTCAACTGGAGGAAGATCTGGTTCCAAGTTCACTACCATGGCTGTTGGCAGGCCTCCAGAGCTCACTGGCTATCTGCTGGAGACATGGGTTTCTTGACACATGGACCTCTTTATAGGGCAGCCCATCACAGGGCAGCTGGCTTCCCTCAGAGCCAGCGAGTGAGAGAGCAGAGGAGGGTGCCTGAGATGGAAGCCACAGTCTTTTCGTAACCTAATCTTGGAAGGGACATCCCCTCACCTTTACCATATTCTGTTCATTAGAAGCAATTCACTAAGTCTCATATTCAAGAAGAAGGGATCCCACGAGGGCACAGATAGCAGAAGGTGGGGATTACTGGGGTCATCTTAGAGCTGCCAAACACACAGGGCCAGGCTTTTTACATCTGTTATTGAAAACAAAATGTGATAGAAAGTATCATTCTTCCCAATCGTGCAGACTCTGTAGCTGAGGCCACGGACATTGGAGAAAACTAAGGACAACCCCACAGCTTTGTAACAGAGCCAGGATTCAAACTGAAGAACCCATCCACCTGCAGCAACATCACAGGACGGGAAGCAGAAACTACAAAGGGGATTTTCTTTTACTCTCTTCCTTAGCAGTTTCTTCTTCATCTTGAAGGAAACCAGTATTTTAAAAGGGCGAATTAATGCCTCTTGTGGCACAATAGTTTCCCATAGTTTTGTTTTGTTTGCTGCAGAAATTCTTTTAAGATATTTTACATGGAACTCTAAAAAATTAAATGTTTAAAAGTGTATCTGCTCTAGTTCAAACAGCATTTGGGGAGGAGAGGGGAAGGGAGATGGGTGGGGATGGGACAGGTCTCTATCCACACGACCCCCCTTCTCCCTCTTAGAGGCCTAAGGTGCTGAGAAGTTGGTTTGAAAACTTACAAGTACAGGAGAAACGACAGTAAAATCTATGAGTGCAGAGCTTTAGATGCAGAAAAATCACCTACCAGCTGAAAGGTGTGAGTCAATCTCTTTTCCAGTCTCAGCCTCCCTCATCTGGAACAGTGAGATAATGGTTATGCCTGCTCTGTGAGGGAGAATAGAAATTCCAGAGAGAGCCCTGGGTATGTGCTAGTTAATGCTACTTAACAAATGCCAGTTTACATTTTTAGACTAAAGAATTATTAAGTACCGAGATATTATTAGACTTGCCTTCTAGAAAGAGAGAAAAAAAAGCAAGAGCCTCAGATGCCAGATAAGATTGATGCTGTGAAACACAAAAGTCATGAAAAGAATATTAAATTCTACACATAAAGAATGAGTGGGATGTTTGCTTTCTAGCCATAGAGGGATAACTGATACTAGACTTTCCTTCTCATAGTAAATAACTATACAACTGGACAGAGTACATTAAATAACTGATTTCAGATGTAGACAACAGGCAATGCAGGACCGTTAGGCTTGAGAGAAGGAAAAGACATGAGGTGAGGCCCGAGATGGCCTTGATGTCCTGCCTGGGTGATGCATTATGGCACAGGGATGGGGGATGGGACAGGGAGAGAGAATCAAAGGAGAACCTGGTACCTCGTTGGGATGAGTTGACAAAGACTAGAGCTGAAGGTGATTGAAGTGACTAGAAGTTGTAGGGCTGGTACTAGAGAGAAGGTGTCTAAGGAAAGAAGCTCCAGAAGTTTCCATAGGAGTCCTCTTTAGTCTTTGGCTGAACACTAAGCTCTGAATGGACAGGGCAAGACTCCAGGAGGCCAGGCAATGAACTACTAGTGGAGAGAAAAGAATTTCTGGGGAACTGTGGGCTGAACTCCCCGAGCTCACACAGGGCTGAGAGACGATAAGCCCCAACTAGTGACGGTAGCTAGACTATTCAACACTGTGGGCATTCAATAGAGACTAGAAGGGCCACACCTCAGAAATAGGGTTAATCTAGCCCTCCACCCACCCAAACAAAGCTTTTTTTCCTTGAATGAGTTAAGACATCCTTAAGTAAATTAACTTTCTGCTGGAATGACACACAACACTGTAGAAAAAAGACAACATCAAAATCTAGACATCCAAGAACTTAGCATTCATAAAGTAGAGCATACAATTTTTAAAAATCTAGACATGGAAAGAAGCAGAAAATGAGACACGTAGCAGGAGGAAAAAAATCAGTCAATAGAAACAGACTCAGAAAAGATAGAGAAGATAGAATTAGCAGACAAAGATTTTAAAAGAGCTCTTAAGTTCAAGGACTTAAAGAAAACAAGAATATAAAGAGAACAAATAGAAAATCTCAACGAGCAATGAAAAGCTATAAAAAAAGAACCACACTATATACCTATTACGATGCCTAAAATCCAAAACATTGACAATACCAAATGCTGATGAGGATGCAGGGCAGCAGGAACTCTCATTTGTTGCTGGTGGGAATGCAAAATGGTACAGCCACTTTGGAAAACAGTTGGGTAGTTTCTTAAAAAACTAAACATAGGCTTACATATGATCCAGTAATCATTCTCCTTGGTATTTACCCAAATGAGTTGAAAACCTATGTCTAAACCAAAACCTGCATATGAGTGTTTATAGCAGCTTTATTCATAATTGCCAAAACTTGGAAGCAACTAAGATGTCCTTCACAGGTGAATGAATAAACAAACTGTGGTACATACATACCATGGAATAACATTACGAAATAAGAAGAAATCAGCTATCAAGCCACAAAAAGACATGGAGGAATCTGAAATGCATACTGCTAAGTGAAAGGAACTAGTCTGAAAAGGCTACATACTGTATGGTTCTAACTATATGACATTCTGGAAAAAGTAAAACTATGGAAACAGTAAAAAGATCAGTGGTTTCCAGGGGTTTGAAGAAAGGAAGGAAAGAAGGGATGAGTAGGTGAAGTACAAGGGGTTTTAGAGTGGTGAGACCATTCTGTATGATACTATAATGGTGGATACATGCCATTAGGCATTTGTCAAAACTCTTAGAACTGTACAACACGTAGAGTGAACCCTAATGTAAACTGTAAACTATGGACTTAGTTAATAATAATGTGTGAATATTGATTCATCGATTGTAACAATTGTGCCACCTTAATACAAGGTGTTAATAATAGAGGGAAGAGAAGGGAGGGAGTATAGGAGACTGTACTTTCTGCATAATTTTTCTGTAAACCTAAAACTACTCTAAAACATAAAATCTATTAATTTTAAAAAAAGAATACAAATTCTAAAACTGAAAAATACAATATCTGAAATTTCTAAAATTCAATGAATGGGTTAAGCATATTAGACCCTGCAGAACTAGAGGTCAGTAAATTGGTAGATGAAGCAACACAAAGTATCTGAAATAAAGCACAAAGAGAAAAAGGCTAAATAAAATGAGCAGTAGAGTAGTCTAATACACATGAAACTAGAGTCCCAAAAGGAAAGGAGAGAGATTGGAGTAGACAAAATATTTGGAGTAACTGGAAATTTTCCAAATTTGATGACAAATATTAACTTGTAAATTAGAGACCAATAAACCCCAAGAATGATAAGCAAAGAGAAACGCACTAAGACTAATGATAATCAAATTGTGATAAGCCAAAGATTAAATCTCAAAAGCAGCCAGAGAAGAGACACATAACCTACAGGAGAAAAAATAATAGTGATTTCCACTGACTTTTTACCAGAAATAATGCAACCCAGAAAACAATAGAACAATGTCTTTAAAGTGAAAAAATTCATAGCTAGTGAAAAAATTCCTATGAATTTTCTTATACTATAAGAAATATTGAAGAAGTTATTCAAGAAGAAAGAAAATTACACCACATAGAAATTTAAATTTACACCAAAAAAATGAAGAGCACCACAAACAGAAAATGTATGGGTAAATTTAAAAGACTTTTCCTCTGATTTCTTAATTTTTTAAAAGGTGATTAATTATATAAGTCAAAATAGTAACAATGTATTTTTGTGTAGAAGGAAAATGTGAGAATACAATAGCACAAAAGAATAAGAAGAAAATAGCATTATATGCTATATGGTTCTTACATTAAATGTGAAATGAGAAAATATTAATTAAATGTACATTGATCTAAGTTAGGGATATATATCGTAAAACTCAGAGCAACCGCCAAAAATATAGAACAAAGAGTTATAGCTACTAAGCCAATCGAGGAGATATAATGGATTACTGGAATATGCTCAATTAATCCAAAAGGAAGCAAGAAAAGAAAAAATAACAAGATGATAGACATAAATCCAACCATATCAATACTTAAATTAAATGTAAATGAACTAAGCACTCCATCTAAAAGACAACATTTGTTAGATTAGATTAAAAAAAATATCATGCCCCAACTATGTCATGTTACAAGTGCACAAATAGGTTAGAGGAAAAAGATGGAGAAAGAGATACCATGCAAACACTGATTACAAGAAAGCTCAAATAACTATATTAATATCAGACAATGTAGACTTCAAGATAAGTACTACCAGATATAAAGAAGAACATTTAATAATGACAAAAGTATCAATTTGTCAAGAAGATATAACAATCATACTTGTATATAACTGAAGCAAAAATTGACAGAATGGGAGAAATGATAAATTTACAATTAGACTTGCATATTTCAATACTTATCTCAGTTCTTGATAGACCAAGTGCCTTAGCCCACTTGGGCTGCTATAATAGAATAACATAGACTGGGTGGCTTATAAACAACAGAAATTTATTTCTCATAGTTCTAGAGGCTGAGAAGTCCAAAATCAAGGCAACCAGCAGATGTGGTGTCTGATGAGGACACACTTCCTGGTTCATAGACATGTCTTTGCTGTGTCCTCACTGGCGGAAGGCGCAAGGGAGCTCTCTGAGGTCTCTTTTATAAGGGCACTAATCCCATTCATGAGGGCTCCATCCTCATGACCTCATCACCCACCAAAGGCCCCATCTCCTAATACCATCATATTGAGGGATAGGATTTCAACATATGAATTGGGGGTGGGGGGACAAAAACATTCAGTCTATAGCAAGAAGTAAACAAAGAATCAAAAATAATGTACAAAATGTGAACACTACAATCAACTCAGTCCAATTGATAGTCTATCCAAGTGCACATGGAATATTCACCAAGACAGACCATATTCTGGGCCGTAAAACAAGTCTCAAACTTAAAAGGATTCAAATCCTACAGAGTTGGTTTTCTGATAAAATGGAATTGAGTTAGTAATTAACAAGATTTCAGGAAAATCTATAAGTATTGGAAATTAGGCATTACACTTCTAAATAACCCATAAATCAAAGGAGAAATTAGAAATATTTTAGATGATATTTAGAAAATATTTTAAAAGATATTTTCTTTATCAGACATTTAAGGAAGATATAATACCAATCTTAAACAAACACTTCCAAAAACCTGGAGGAGGGGAACATAATTCCAGCCTAACTGTATGAGGCCAGCATAAACGTGGTGTCACAATCACATGAAACCATCACAAGAAAAGAAAACTACAGGCCAATATATCTCATGAACCTACATCATTCAAGAACAATCTTCATGAAAAATTCTTAACACAATATTAGCAAATCAAATCCAACAATATATTACAAAATACAATACAATATGACCAAATGGGATTTATCACAGAAATGCAAAGTTGGCGAACTTTCAAACATCAACTAATAAAATTTTTCACATTAATAAAATAAGGAAGAGACTATGATCATCTCCACAGGTGCTGAAAAAGCTTTTGACAATTCATGACTTAGAGGAAAAAATCTCACAAACTGGAAACAGAGGAAACCTCCTTCAACTTAATATTATCTATGAGAAGCTTACACTTAACATTATATTTAATACTTTCCCACTTAGATCAAGAAAAAGGCTGGGTGGTCTACTCTCACCACTTCTATTCAACATTGTACTAGAGGCTCTATGCAGTGTAATAAGAAAAGAAAAAAAAATGAAAGGCATATAGAAGGGACTTAAAGAAGTAAAACTGCCTTTATTTGCAGGCAGTATAACAGTGTAGGAAATCCTAAGGAATCAAAAATAATTATAGAATTAATAAGTGAATTTATCAATGTCACAGGATACATAGACCTAAATGTAAAAGCTAAAACCATAAAAATGTCTAGGAAGAAAAATAGGAAAATATTTTTG
Source organism: Tapirus indicus (assembly GCA_031878705.1). NCBI lineage: Eukaryota > Metazoa > Chordata > Mammalia > Perissodactyla > Tapiridae > Tapirus > Tapirus indicus. Next base: position 19,813,976 of record CM062927.1, on the reverse strand, counting down.
TGAACATGAGCTAGATAAAATTTTTTAGATAGGATACGGAAATCAGTAACCATAAAAAATTGAGAAGTTGGACTTTATCAAAATGCTTTTTAAGAAAAAAAAGATTTTGGCTTATCAAAAGACACTTAAGAAAATGAATAAGCAAACAACAAACTGGGGAAAAATATACAAATATTTGACAAAGGATATATAATATATAAATATATATTCTACAACTAAATAATAACAAACAACCCAATAAACAATGGGCAAAAGTTTGAACAGACATTTCACAAAAGAAGACATACGCATATAAAAATTTACTTAACGTCTTTAGTCACCAGGGATTAGCAAATTAAAACTACAATGAGGTAGGGGGCCGGCCGGGTGGTGCAACGGTTTAGTTCATGCGTTGGCAGCCCAGGGTTCGCGGGTTTGGATCCCGGGTGCCCGCCGACGCACTGCTTGTCACCCACGCCGTGGCGACGTCCCATGTAAAGTAGAGGAAGATGGGCACAGATGTTAGCCCAGGGCCAGTCTTCCCCAGCAAGAGGAGGATTGGCAACGGATGTTAGCTCAGGGCTGGTCTTCCTCACAAAAATAAAAAACTACAATGAGATACACCCATAAAATGGCTAAAATGAAGCCCAAATTTTTGTGAAGATGTAGAACATCCAGAATTCCTGTGCATTGCTGCTGGGATTGTAAAATCTTACAACCACTCGAGGAAGAGTCCTGGCAGTGGCTTAAAGAGTTAAACGTAAATTCAGTCTACAACCAGCTATTCCAATCTAAGGTGTTTACCTAAGAAAAATGAATGCTTGGTTCCATTTACAGGAAGTTCTAGAACCGGCAAAGTTAATCTATGGTGGTAGAAATCAGGACAGCAGTTATTCCTGGGAGGGCAGGATGACTAGGAAGGGGCCAAATGGAGCTTTCTGGGGTTATTGAAATGTCTTGATAAGAGTGTGGCTTACATGGGTATACATGTTTGTCAAAACTGATTGAACTATACTCTTAAGATCTGTGCGTTTCAGTCTGTTTAAAGCTCAATTTTACAAAACCTTAGGTTTTATTTATAGAAATTGATGATTTTAAAATGGAAATGCAGAGAACCTAGGAAAGCCAAACAATTCTGAAAAAGAGTAAGATGATAAGGATTCACACTGCCAGATGTCAACACTTACTATAAAGCCATGGTAATCAAGACACTGTGGTGTTGGTAACAAAAGACACACAAATCAGTGGAACAGAACAGAGTCCAGAAAGATCCGCACTTACACAACCCGTTGATTTTTTTGGGGTCAAGGAACCTAAGCAATTCAATGGGAGAAGGAAGGATAGTTTTTTCAATAAATAGTGCTGGAACAAATAGCTATCTATAAGGGGAAAAAATGAATTTCAACTCATGCCTCTCACCACACAGAAATTAATTCAACATGGATCATACATATCAGTATAAAAGCTTAAAACAATAAAATTGCCAAAAGAAATCATAGGAGAATATCTTCACAACTTTGAAGTAGACATAGATTTCTTAGGAATGAGAAAGCATTAATCATAAGGGGAAAATTTGATACATCAGACTTTATCAAAATTAAAAATTTTATGAAAAGACGTCATTAAGAAAAACAATAAGTTAGGCACAGACTAGGCAAAAATATTCACAAAACATGTATCTGACAAGTCTTTGGAACCAAAATGTATAAAGAACTCCTCAAACCTCAATCATAAAAGGACAACCCAGTTTCCAAAATGAGTAAAAAGACTTGAGCAGCCAGTTCACAAAAAAATACACATGAATTGGCCAATAAACACATGGAAAAAGGGTCGACAGCACTAGTCATCGGGGAAATGCAAATTAAAACAAAAGTGAGATACAATTATCTACTCACAACAGCGGCTGACATTTAAAAGACTGACACCACCAAATGCTGGTAAAGATGTGGAACAAAGGGAACTGTCACAGATTAATGTCAGGAGTGCAAAATGGCCACCTTGGAAATCTGTCTGGCAATTTCCCATAAAGTTAAACATTCATCGACCCTATGACCCAGCAATTCCACTTCTACGTATTTACCTGAGAGAAGTGAAAATGTATGCACAATAAGACTTGTACAGAATATCCATATCAGCTTTATTCATAACAGCCAAAAACTGGAAATGACCCAAATGTCCTTCAACAAGTGAACAGATAAAACAGCTGAGTTATAACCATACAACAGAATGTTACTCAGCAATAAAGAGGAATGGATTACTGATACACGCGACACAAATGAGCCTCAAAGACGTTGTGCTGTAAAAAACCAGATACAAAAGAATACATCCTGCACAAGTCAGTTAATAAGGAGTTCTAGAGCAGGCAAAATTAGTCTCTGTTGAAAGAAATCAGAGCAGTGTTTTCCTGATGGCCAGGGGGAAGGGAGACAGGATGGACTGGAAGGGGCAGAAGGAATGTTTTGGGGTGATGGAATGTTCCATGTCTTGACAGAGATGCGAGTCACACGATCGTATGCATTTGCAAAAACTCATTAAACTGTACTCTTAAGATCTGTGCATCTCACTATGTATTAATTACGTGTCAATTAAAAAAATAAGGAGCTAATATTTTTAAAGAAGAAATGGTGGGGGAAGCCTATACAAGAGCCTGAGAAAATATCAGGGCACAGTCAAGCAGTGATTAATAACAGGTGGGCCTCAATGAAAGGCACCAAATCATGGTGAAATATTTGTTTTCTGTAAAAATTCATTTTTTGCTAATGATTCATTTTTCAGTGTTATCTATGATTGCTTTAAATACTTCCTCCTCCTTCCCCTCTTTAAGCAGGCTTACTTGGAGAAATATGCTAATTTTCTAGTAAGTTTTCAACACTGTTCTTAAGTATGTACGGTTGGTTGGTCAAACCACAAGGCGGTACTGTTTTCACCACCTACCAAGTAGGCAGAGTCCCCTACCTGAGGCCCAGGTAGCCGAGAATAGGCAGGAGGACTCCTGAATGCTGAGCTGACAGAGGCAATATGAAGCAGCAAACACAACCACAGCATAGCCCCTTCTCCGATTCACCCTGAGCCCTTACGTTCTCTCAACAAATTGGGCCTTCTCTATGCTTTGGGCTCGAGTTTTCCTAAAACCATTTTCAGATGCTTTAAATATATGCAATGTACCAAGAGGGAATTAAGAAACTTTACCAGCTTACTTGGTGGACAGCAAATTTAAGCTAATGGTAGAATATGCATTCAAAAACTAAATAACTAGAATGTTAGTTTGATTGTAGGGAGTAAACCATTTTTCTCAGTGGTGAGAGCAGTGGTCTCATCTTCCCCCATTCCGCTTCCTTGGGCCGAGAAATTATGAAAGCAGAATTTTTCAATGTAGTCTGAGGCAGCTCAAGCTAGAGGTGAGACAAACTATTTTTGCATAGTAACTCCAAATAAACTTACCATGGAAAGGCCCATATTCGCAGAGGGAGGGATTGACCCGTCTCGAAGATGCTCCATTAGTGGGATCTGAATCCCCACCCCTCACCCCTCTTAGACTCAGAGTGAAGCCAGTTGATTGATGCCATTGGTGATTAGATGTGGTTGGATCCTGGAGTAACAGTGAGAGCATTAAAGGGCTTAAGGAGAGAATTAAGGCCCAGGTTTTCTCGTGGCAACTACAAGAGGTTGGTCCCAACAATTAACCTTCAAACACCCACAGCTGTTGGGGCGCCGAGGCCCAACAGAGCCTGTGTTCAATAGAGCAGATGAGTCACACCCGAATCCTTCCCACCCCCATCCAGCTGAAGAGCATGGATCCCTCGCTACTCAAAGTGTGGCCACGAGGCAGCAGCAGCAGCATTACCTGGGAGCTTGTTAGAAATACAGAATCTCAGGCCCTACCCCAGACCGACTGACACAATCTGCGTTTCTACAAAATCCCCATATGATTCATATGCACACTGAAATTTAAGAAATACTGGGGGAACTCCGTTTGTTTGTATTTAACAAACACATATACAGCATGTAGTATTGCCAGGCACTGTTCTACGTGTTTTACAAATATTAACCGATTTAATCCTCATAGCAACCTTCTGATCGTAGGTACTGATGTCATCTCCACTTCAATGAAGAGGAATATGGGGCACAGAGGAGTTAAGTGACTTGTCCAAGGTCACACAGGTAGTAAGTGGCAGAGCTGGGATTTATACCCTAGAAGCCTAGCTCCAGTGTCCATGCTCTTAACCACTCCATTATATACTTGAAACAACTCCAGGGAGAAATAAAGGATGTTTTTTACATTTTTCTGGATCAATTTGTATATCTGACCAGTTAATTCTATTGTGATTTAATAATGGACTTTAACACACCGAAAAGGTGCACGATTAAGATATGTTTATTCTAGGTCCTCTCCCCAAAGGAATCTGAACATATTTCTCCTATGTTCTATAAAATGGCACTGCTTGCCTGGTTTTCCCATCGAGGCTTAGAGACCTTGGACACATATTCAGCTAGGCTTACTATCTTTAGATATCCGTCTTTACACACCTGGAGGGATTCCTTTAACTAATAACATAAATGTAGACAGGAAATGACTGAATCCACCATATGGAAAGCATTAAAATAGTTTAGTATGTGATTTATGTAAACAAATATGCATCAAACAAACTATGACTAATAGCCGGCATCACTGTTGTACATTTCTGGGATTAATTCAGTTTCCCTCCCCACCAAAGAATGAGTGGAATCCTCAGGCACATGTACTTAGGGAAGTGATTCTGAGACAATATCAAGATTGTCCACGTCTCATAGGAGTACATAGCAGACCAATTACTTCCTATAAGAAGTTCTTTCTGTTAATCTCAATATAGGAACTTAAACTCTTTAGTGTGTGGTCCGTAAAATGCACACGGTGTGTTCCTGAATTGAATTTTCTGTGATCCTCTGCAGTTCTGGATCCAAAGTGCAGATCCTAAGAGGTCACACTACTTTTGGCACCGTGAACCCAACTCTTAGGATGTGTGCTACATGAGAAACTCTCCCTTGTTATGTGGGAAAGCTATTCATGCTAGACTTCCTTCCTGCGTTACTTTATGAAATGTCCTCTGGGTATTGCTGCTGTTAGCATTTCAGCCCTTATGTTTTTGGGCAACATATACCCTATTGCCTTTATGTTTGGAGGAAAGGCTTGGATAGTATTTTTGATTGACTAGATTATTCCCTAGAGAGCCTATTTATTTTTGCCTAAGAACAAAGTTATGACCACAAACAATAGCCTCACTCCAAGTATCCTTTTATCCTCAGACTGCTATTTACACTGATGCCTCCTAAAATTCTCCGAAACATGCTTTCTGAGAGGCAGCCTGGTGTAAGGCAGTGAGTCAAAACTTTGCCTATAGATAAGAATGGCCTGGGGCACTTTTTTAAAATACCAGTGTCTATATCCCACCCCTGAGATTCTGATCTAATTGGCCTGGCTGAAGCCTGAACTTTGAATTTCTATAATAACCACAGTCTTTGTAAGGAATAAATGTGATACTGAAGGTGAGACACCAGACACGGTGACTGGCACATCTATTTACGTGATAAATACCAGTTGTCCTCTGCACCCCTGCCCTCCCAGTTTCTGCTGAGACAAAGTGAATGCCCAGAATACAGCTCTACTTCAGGGGCAGCAGGATCAGCAGAGCTCATTGGAGCACCTCATTAGAGGAGGAAATGATAGCAGAGGGAGGAGTAGCCAGCCACTGACAGGGGACTGTGACACAGAAAGATTTTGTTTTAATGCAGGGCAAGAGGTCAGGAGAATGGAGGAAGAAAAAGTCAGATTTAGTAAAATCTGATCACCTGGCGATTTTTAAAAGGGTCGCTGCCAACATTGCGCTGCTGCGTGGAGTACATTTTACTCAGAAAAATGGGAGGTAGAGGAGGTGGAAAATGGGCTCCATTTAGCTTATTATCTACTTGCAAATAGAAAGGTCAAGGCTGAAGTTGGGAGGCAAGAAAGAGGAGTTAATGGAAGTCAGGGAATCTTCTTGGGAGGGAAGAGATGTACCACGTACCTCTCTAGTCTTAGCCAACATCCTGTCCTCTCTACAACATCTCTTAGGGGGAAAATTTAAACATATATACAGGGAACTAACAATGACAAGCAACTTCATCATCATCATTTTAAGTACTTTTCAACATTCAGCACTGCGAGTTAGATATTCAGTCATTTGTTCAACATATATTCATGGAGCACATACCGGGTGCCAATCCCGGTGCTAATACTCAGATTCCATAAGTGATGCACTGAAGCGAAGTGACTTGTCTAAGAAGAGGAAACCACAGAGCTGGCATTGATCTGAGGTCTGACTCCAAATAACATTTAGAGATGATAAGGTCCCCACCCATAGCTGGGGAACTTGGAAGACGTGACATCCCTGGTTTGTGGCTCTTACACATGTCCGATACGTCCTTCCTCGGCACCAATCCCAGCAAGTTTTCTCCTGTCTTATACTTCAAGGATCAGCTAGTAAATATCCTTCTTCTAGAGGCCTTTCCTGGCCCCACATGAGCACACTATCCATTGGTAGACCTCTGGCAGCTGGTGCATGCCACTGTCATGGCAAAATTACACTGCATTGTAATTATTTACTTTTCTGTCTTCTCCACTGGACCACGAGATCCTCAGAGACAGGGGTTACTCATGATTCATATTTGTATTCATAGGGCTTGGCATAATGCCTGACAAAGAGTAGGAATGGAAGGAAGGAAGAAGGAAAGGAGGAAAGAAAAAAAGGAAGGAAGGAAGGAAGGACAGATGGGGAAAAGGAAGGAAAGATGGATGGATTTCAGTGAAGTCCTCCTAGAAGACGTGAGATGTTAAGCTGGATATGAGATTTGAATCAACATGGGAGGGAGTGAATGCTTGCTTTCCCTTGCTGGGAAATCAGTTCAAGGAAAATCCTGAGGAAAGGAATGAGGGGTTGTGTGGAGAGCCCAGCAGGGCACCTACCTGGCTTGGAGGGAAGGTTTCAGGCTGAGCAGAGGAGTTACGATTGTAAGGTCCAAGAATGTCTTGCAGGACTGACAAACGTTCAGCCACAGGATGGGTAGTGACTGAGCATCTACTATGAGCCAGATGTTCTGCCTGGCAGAGTGAATGAGACCAGCACAGGCTCTGCTGTCAAGGAGCTCACAGTCCCACAGGCTAAACCCGCTCTGGGAGACAGAAAAGAATCAATTAAGGTCCTCACCCAGGGAGTGATGCAATTTAAGTGGAGTTTGCGGGCCATTTATCTTGTGAAGGATGATCTGGAATGAGGGAGTGAGGGAGGAAAGAGGGGACAGAGGGAGAGAAGAGAGAGAGAAGAAGGGAAGAAAATGATGAGAAGCTATAAATTTGACTCAACTCTGCGAGGGCAAATGCATATTCTGTATCACTCAGTTATGTCTGTCTGGTTCACCAGTGTATCCCCAGCACCCAAAACAGCTTCTGGCCATGACAGGTGCTCAAGAAGTATTTATGGAATGGGATGAGATGGGGTGGGGTAGGTGGAATGGGGAGGAGTGGCATGGAGTGGGGTGGGATGGGATGGGGTGGGATAGGGTAGGGTGGGATGGGATGGGGTGGGATAGGGTAGGGTGGGATGGGATGGGGTGGGATAGGGTAGGGTGGGATGGGATGGGGTGGGATACAGTAGGGTGGGATGGGATGGGGTGGAATTTTATTGAAGTGCATTGAGGTAGGGCAATAGAGGAGCCCTGAACCAAGTGTCATTGTCCCTGTTGTCCAGTCCTTCCTGGATCTGCCATTGACTAGCCAACTGATCAAGCACTTTGAGTAGCTTCCCTCTTCTTTGTTTCCTAATCTGTTGAAAGGGGGGGATTTCAATTTGTACATTAGTTTTCCATAGAATTTGAATAGTTTATGTGGTCAAATTAAAGGCAGCATGGTCAGCTAATTTTGGACAATAGTGGGCTAAATAAATATAAACAAGTCTCGACCATGGGATGTCTCAGAGCCTTGAACATGACCATGTGAACTGGAAAGCTCCAGGAGGACGGCAGCGTACGCTCTAGTTCCCAAACTCGTTTGACTCCAGAACCCCTACCCTCAATTCTTTTTTTCATTTTCAGTCCTACAGAACCTCTCCTGCTCTAATGGTCTGTGATGTCATCCAAGTTCACTGAGACAAGGATGGCCATGTGAATGGCCAGACTTAGCGGGTGCAGAGAGTCTGAGTGGGAGAAGAGAGGCTCCTGTTTGTGAGAAGGGACACAGTGTGGTCGCAGGGAAACATGAAGTTCCAGTAGAGAAGTCTGCGATTGCTATGCGAGGTGAAACCCAGAATCTCACTCAAGAAAAGCAAGCCGTCCTCTGTGTGAGGCATTGATATTCTGGCGCGGTTTTTAATTTCCCGTCCCCTGGATTAGGTATGTCAGGCAGGAATCCTTTGGCCGCCTTCTCTCAATACATCCCGGAGCTTTTATTTTGTTACCAATTTTCCTACATTGTGTGCTTTCTTTGAGAATCATAACTGTGTGAATATTTGACAATTGAATGGTACAAACACCTTGAGACATACAGTTTTCCCCAGAGCTGCATTTCATACTATAATCCGAGGTGATCTCGGTTGCCAGAAACACTCACGCTGTTAATGGATTTGGAGGGAAGATGCTAGTAATGAGATTTTCAAATGTGAATTGTTTTGCTTTCAAATGCTGGGTGAAATCCAATGAGATATTACCTCAGACGCACTGGTGTAGTGAGTCCAGCTGATCAAATGAATGTCTGGTGTATGTTTCATGTAAGCCCTTTTCTGTTTCAAGCAAAAGCTACAGGGGGATCAGTCTTATTATTTCTGGTGGGATGGGTCTTTGAGCCCCAGAATTGAGTAATTCTTCTGTATTATAGGGCACATGTTTGGCCTCTTCCCATCCACAATCTTGAGAGGTTGATTTATTTCATTCATTCACTCAACAAATATTTATTGAGAGCCCACTATGTGCCAGGCACTATTTTGTGCCCTGAGTGATGTAGCAATGAACAAAATGGCAAGGCCTCTATCATCATAGGGCCTACAGCGTGGTGGGACATGTGCACACAATAAACAAGGAAACACAAACATTTCAATGTCAGATGCCGATAACAGCCTTGGAGAAAAATAAAGCAAGGTAAGGGTTACAGAGTGATGGGTGGGTCCTATTTTAGTTAGGGCATCAGGGAGGGCCTCTCTGAGGAGGTGACCTTTGAGCAGAGACCTGGAGAAAAGAGGAAACTGGAGGCCAATGACTGCTCCAGGCCCCAGAACCCTTGAGTGATAGAGTCAGGCTGTGAGCCCAGCTTGATCTGATTCCAGATCGGATGCGCCTTCCACAGCATCACCCAGCTCCACTAGGAACCAGCTCCACTCCCAGATAGAATCATCAGGGCAAGGCAGGAAGTTGGAGGTGATGGCAGAGGAGAGAGCTGCCAGGATCTGAAGGAAGTGATGCCAAAATATGGAAAAGGAAACTCAGGCAGGGCCAAGCAGACAGTGCACAAGGAAGATGGGCAGTTGTACTGGGCCCCACCAGCCTGGCCTGTCTCTCCCTGACATCTCATACTCAGCAGATCAAAGCTGCGCTTCTCCTCCTTGACCCAGAGCCAGCCCCTCTGCCTGACTTCTCCAGCTCCATGAGTGGCACCCAACATCTGCCCAAGCAGATGTTTAAGTGTGGCTTATCATGTCCCCCTTGGTTCCCTCTGTTCTTCACTTGTCATATCCTCATGGCCTCCTTGAAAGCATATGTGAGTGTGAACAGCCTGGCCTGTGAGGAAGTGCTCCTTCAGAGCTAACATCCTTTCTCAATAAGCAGTAAGTCCGTTCTCTGGGAGCTGGAGGACAGTAGAGAAAATGATTGCCAATGAACAAATAATCTCAAGAGTGGAAAGACTCTTCTCTCATCCACACATACAGCATTCTTCCTACACCAAAATGGGATAACAGAGGCCCTCCAGAAGGATCTTCTCTAGATAAGTTTTCCAAGTGTGCTTGGGGATATTTAAGGGCCCTGTGGCTTTATCTCACCTGACCTGATTCCCACCCCACAGGAGAGGGGCTTGTGGTTCTGAGTACTTTGAAATTACGTACGTTTCTTTGCTTCCCCTCTAACTCTGAGCTGCCTGAAAGACAGGAGTATGAGAATTCACCACCATATCTCCAACTTTTAGCACAGTTGGTACAATACAGATGCTCAAATGTGAGTAAAATGGATGAGAGGGATGAATGGACCTTAATTCTTCAAACTAAGAGTCTGTAGCAGAGGCTTATGATGCGCTGTACCCCATCCTTTCAGCCCTCTGATTCAGCACAGCCATAGCAGACATTTCCCTGTAGAGCACTAGCATCCTACATCAAGTGGGTCCCATAGAAGCCCACTCAGCTGCCTTATAGTCAAAGAGAAGTGAAGGAGAGTCAGTGCCCCCAGGGACACACCTCAGGTACTGGGGACAGGAGCTGATGGGTAAATTCTCAGCCTCCCCATCCTCTGTGGGGCAATTCTGAAGTGTGTTCTACATTGCTCTTCATAAGGTCCGCATAAGGTCCTTCATAAGGTCCATAAGGTGACTGGATAACCAGCTCACTAATGCACCCTTTATTGGCTCTCTTCCCTCCCCTGTCTTGCTTTCTCTGCTCCCTCACCACACTGCCTAGAATCACCTCCCAAATAAACTACCTGCACCAAGGTCTTTTATTTGGGAGGAACCCGAATTAAGGGTCTAACCGGAGTTCTACTTGGTGGGCCTGTTCAACCTCCTTGTGGTTAGAGTCTGTTTTGTTTTGTTTTGTTTTCTGATATTTGGCCCAACCTCTGAAAACCCCCAACCAGGAGTCTCTCTTCCTGAGAATCCAGTGGTCCCCAAACAACGCCATGGAGGCTCCTCCTCCACATCAGAGCTTTGACCAGCGCTTCTGACATGTTCTTTTCTCCGACAGCAAACTCAGTGGACTTAATACTTGACACCAATGGCATTTGGAATACTTTCCTCAGCCCCCAAATCTGGAAGTTTAGAGGCCATATCAAAACACGTATTGAACCATTCAGAGAGCACAATCTTCTTGAAATTATATCACAATCTCTTTCAAAGGGGCCAGCGGAATAGAACCCAGAAGGGCGCCACTTTCAAATGCAGCCATTTGAAAAATGATAGCTATTGCTCCAGAAATACTTCTCCACCCTGCGGCTGTGCTGCCTGGCTAACCCAGGATTCTCTGAAGCAATGGGATGCAGAGATTGCGAGATGAAGCCCTCCCTTCAACAGAAAGAGAACCCTGCTGAGGAATTCTTTCATTCTGGTTTCTGCTAGACTCTGCCTTTCATCTAGGTGAGTGGTGAGTCCAAAGGAACAGAAGTGGCGCTATTGAAGTGCCGCATCTGAAACAGATGCTGGGTGTTAACGGAGCAAATGCCTCTTGGAAAGGAGTTGAAAACTCAGCCAGAGAGAGAGAGGAAAAGTGCTTTGCATTTGGGTGGGCTTGGTGTGAAACATGCTGAAGCCCATGGAAGGGCAGGTCTAGACAGAAAGGGGCTTGCTGTAGCTGATGCTATATGTGTCACCCCAGAGCCCCTCGGCCCACCCTAGGGATCATTTGCCAGCATTCCTATACACCCAGCATCCTCTGGCATCTCTCTGCCTGAGGGCTTTCACTGGCTGCTAGAGCATACTTGGCCCACGTACAAGATAAGCCACAGTGCAGAGGAGTTACTGCCTCAAACAAGACCCCCAACCAATGAGGGGCAGGGGTTGGTTGATAAACGCAACTTTCTTGCCCCTAGATGTGTTTCATGTGACTTCAGAGGGTCCCCATTGAGAAGGAACCCCATTGCCCACATAATGAGTAAGTCACTCATTACCACCCTGTTTATTAGCTTTGCTCTCTTCCCTGTCTCACCACCCCCCTCCCTCACAGTGCTTCTTGGGATCACATCCCAAATAAACCTCATGTACCCAGTCTCTGTCTTGGGATCTGCTTTTAGGAAGAACCAAGCTAAGACAATGGGGAAACTGGCCCACTAGTAAGGAGGCCACTAGCAACCTGAGGTATTCAAATGGGCTTGTTTTTGGCAGATGTCAGTGTCAAAGGACAACCAGTTCCAGGGACATGGGAAGAAACGTATTAAGCCTCTATCAAATGACCTCTAGAGAAGGTGCTTTGCCAATGTAACCCTGCAATAAAGTCTGGATGCATGAAAGCTCTGGAGAGAAATATACATTCAAGGACCCTATATGAGTCTGCTAGGTCTGCCATAACAAAGTACCACAGACTGGGTGGCTTAAACAACAGAAATTTATTTTCTCCCAGTTCTGGAGGCTAGAAGTCTGAGATCAAGGTGTTGAGACCTCTCTCTTTGGCTTGAGGGTGGCCATCTTCTCTCTGCACCTTCACATAGTCTTTCCTCTTTGCATGTGTGTGTCCTGATATCCTCTTCTTATAAGGACACCAGTAATATTGGATTAGGGCCCACCCATGTGACTTTGTTTTACCTTAACTATCTCTTTAAAGGGCCTATATCCACATACAGTCACATTCTAAGGTACTAGCAGTTAGAACCTCAACATACGAATTGTATGTGGGAGGGAACACAATTCAGGCCATAACAGACCCCAAGAGAGGCCCACCTCCTTCTTTGCTGAACAAAGAAGGACTTTGGATCCACCATTGGCAAGGTTCCTGGATATGGCAGCTCTTGGTTAGAGAGCAAAGCGACGAAGGATAATGAGGCCCGAAATGAGCCTGTCAGAAATGAGGAGGTGGCAGGAGGGGAGGGTGTGAAGTCTAAGCCACAGCAACTATTTGACCTACCAGTGGGTCTCTTCCTATTTCTATGGAAATGAGCTCATTGTGGTTAAATCTTTTTCCAGCTCTTGATTGATTCATGAAGTGGTCTCAAAAGTTGATAATCACTTCATAAATCACTAACAAACACAAGAGCCAAATATCTGGCACTTGTGATTGCCACCTCTCCTGATGAGCATTCCCACCATGATCTGGGGTGTCGCCCTCTCAGCAACCAGGTGTGCAGACCAGAAAAGTCCTCATTCATGTGCGAAAGTCTCCTGCTTCAGTAATTCCACAATAGCCACTTTGTCAGGCATTGAACCTCCCCCCAAACATTTAATGATCATTAATGAGTTAATTCTGAAAGATCACTTTGAAAGCCCCATGACAGCGGGCATGAAGTGATCAGCCATCAAGTTCTGCAACACTGTTTCCAGGGGAAGTAAAATGGTGTTGCTCAGAGGGTGTCATGGCATCCATGTTTCTGCCCAAAGGAGAATCTGCTTCAGCCCGGACTGTAAACAAGACATGGCCATTCCCTCCAGGCAGAGAGAATACCTATCTCTCAGGCAGACCACAGTCCTCAAAGAAAACAGAAACTACAGGATCAGATTGGAGAGCGATACAGAACACTGCCACTGTGCATTTGGACACTAGACAGACACAGAAGATGGACCCTCCAAACCTAAAGTCTCCTTGAACATTTGAGATGCAGAGACCAGCAACTTAGAAGCAGAGGCCCCTTAAAACCAGAGGCAGACAGATGTTCCTCCTGGGTACCTGCCCAGCTCACTCCCTCACTTCATTCGCCTTACCCCACCTGCCTGGTCACCCCTCAGAAGAGCTCCCACGGGCGCCTCTGCTGTCCTCCTCTGCTGTATTGTCCTCCACGGCACTTATCATCACCCATCACCTTCTAGATCCTTCTATTGGCTTACTTTCTGTCTCCTCGCACTAGCAAGTAAGCTCTGCCAGGCAGGGATCTCTGTCTGTTTGGTTCTGTGCTGTAGCCCCACCACCACCTAACACAGTGCTTGGCACACAGGGTAGGTACTTCATAAACATTTGTGGAATGAATGAGTGATTTGAGTGTGACAAGAACTGCGTTGAACATAAAGAGAATCTGTGGAACTTGAAAGAAGAGGAATGTCATGGTGATGGCTTCTCTCTCTACCCCGGGTGAACATTTATGGGTCTCTCGAATCCTTGGTGAGGAGGAATGGGTTCTTCACACACATGTATCCAGTTCTTATGCCGGTGTAGACTCAGGCACCCTCAACATATCGTGCCAAAGACTTCGTGAAGTCCAAAGAAAAGATCTCCCTCCAGATGCTGTAACAGAACCAAACCATGTGTGGGTAGTCCCCAGATGACTCCTGGCATCCAGACCCAGGTGTCCAGAGTGGGCACAGTCAGGGATGGGTCTCTCTTCTCACAAGGCTGCCTTTACAAAGCTTATATGTGTTTGATCATGCTGTGGAAGAATCTCTACATGCCATTTAAAATCAAATGATGGTTTAGCTGAATGAGCCCTTCCGGACTATCTACTTCCTCTTCATTGGAAATGGAACTTCTAAGGCTCAAAGAGGGAAAGCACTTAACCCGTGGTCACACAGCAGATTGCAGTAGAGTCAGGACAGAAACCAAAGCCTTCTAATTCCCAGTGGAGCGTGTTTTTTCCACACTAAGCTGGATATCTATAGGATACCTATATTTCAAAGTTGAAGAATCTAACTCTGAGGAAGGAAATAACCAACCATCCCACCTGGTTGTATGTAGATCAGAAGAAATCAGCCGGGTTAGATCAAGGATTTCTGGGGCCTCTTGTTTGCCTTCAAGCCCAATGTATTTGATATAGAAGGTGCCTTGGAGATCATCCTACCCAAGTGCCCTATTTTAAGACGTGCAAACTGGAGTTCAGAAAGTCACCCAGGAAGAGTTGGAAGAGTCAAGGCTAGACCTCCAACCCTGACCCTCAGTTTAGGACATTTTTTTTTACCACATTCTACACACTTGATCATCAACCACAGATGTGAGAAAAAGCCATAAGCATCATTTTGCCCAAATGCCCATTTTCCAGATGAGGAGACCAAGGATGAAAGGTCAAGGTGACTGTCAGAGTCTAGAGCCTAAATCTAGACTTCTTTTCCCCACAGCCCCTTTTCTGTGGCCTTCCTTTTCCTTGCTCCCCTTTTTCATAGGACCTCCTCAAGAGGATACAGCACCCCCATGAAGCCCATGACTTCAGCATCCTAGGAATGGACTTTATGCAAGAGTTCTCCCGACTCTGCCCACTAGCAGGGGAGATTGAACAGAACCGCCCACTCTGCCATCCTTTCGTTAATGAGAACGGGCTGAGCATCTACTACATGTGCTTCGTGGAGTCCACAAAGATTTGTCGGCCGCATGTCCCAGGCACGGAGGAGGGGCTGGGGATGAAGCAGTGAGCCGAAGAACAACTGCAACAATGACACGATTCCTCTCCTCGTGGCACTCACAGGTCAGCACAAGGGGCAGGAATTAAACAAACCACTCTCCCAGTTTGCTTCCACATGTAACTCCAGTTGAGACAGGTGCCATGGAGGAGCCGGACAGAGTGCACGAGGGGGTCTAAGGTCATGAAATTCTTCCCCAAGGAAGTGACACCTAAGCTGATGCCTGAAGAAGAGGTAAGAGCCATCCAGGCAAAAGAGGAGAGGAAGTGTGAAGGCCTCCAGGGAGGGGACAAGCTAGTTCATTCCTGGGCTGCAGGTTCATGAGCCCACCTTTACCTGGAGTACTCAACGACCAGGTGGTTCATGTGCCAGAAGCTTCTGGTTACCTGACATTTGACCAAGAAACACGTCTCCCAACCCTGAAGGCAGAAATGTTTTGCTAAATTATCTCTGTCTCTTAACTGTACTAACAGCTTCTTGCAATACCGAGGACTTTTTAGGGTCTCAGATTCCTCATTCCCAGCCCGCAGGCAAATAGAGCCATCCTCACCAGAGGAATAAGCAGGTTTCTATACCTTCATTTCAAGGCTGCTGAGCATGTTGCCTAATGTCCATGGGCCCTGGAGTCAGGAAGATGTGGATTCCAGTCCCAGCTCTGCCCCATGCTGGCTGGGTGACCTCAGGCAAGTCACTTCACCACCCTGGGCCCAGTTTCCTCTACTTCTTAGTGTCCTTGAATTGTCAAAGTACCATCAGGTCTCTGAATTGCCTAGCACATAGTAGGTACTCTATATCTGTTTCCTTTTTTTTTTTCTATGCCTTCGACAAAGTTCTCTCCACCTTTTATCACATTGGGTAGTTAGATCTTCATTCCTTTAACATAACTATTTCTGTTCTTGTTAAGATGGGAAGAAAGAAGTGTCCCCAAAGCAGGAGGGTATTGGAACCGAGGCTTGAAGGATGAGTGGGAATTTTCCAGGTAGAGAGGTGGAAAGGAACCAAGGCTCAGAACCAAGGCTCAGAACAACCCTGTGAGGTTGATATTATGGTCCCCACATTATAGATGAGGCAACTGAGGCTGAGAGAGATTAAATGACGTGCACACACACAACACGTAAATCAAGGAGCTATAATCCAGGTCTCCTAACTCCAAGTCCAGGCCTGTTTCCTTACTTGCATGAGCTGACCAGGTCTGATGACTGGGAAGAACTAGTAATGCGTGGATGGGTGGAAAGATGTCTGGACCGTCAGGCTGCTGCTGGAGAAGGCCATGAAGAAGGCCACCATTCCTCACAAGAAAACTTGATGCATCTTTGTTCCCAGGCATCCAAGCCACTCAGTAGAGATTGAGAGGGTGCCTATCTTCCAGCCAGAACCACAGCACCTAAAGGTGAGTTTATTATAGGAAAAATATGGAACCAACATGTGTCGATTTATGCAACCATATAATTGGGCTAGGCACTGAGAGGTGGGGACAGCGGGACAGAAATAACTACTACTATTTCCTGGTCAGGAAACCATACCATCCATCTGTCAGTTGTCATACTGTGGCAGCTGCATGTTGCCGTGATGCTGAAAGCTATGCTACCAGTGTATTTCAGATACCAGCAGGGTCACCCATGGTGGACAGGTTTCAGTGGAGCTTCCAGACTAAGACAGACTAGGAAGAAGGACCTGGTCACCCACTTCCAAAAAAATTGGCCATGAATATCCTATGAATAGCAGTGGAGCATTGTCTGATATAGTGCCAGAAGGTGAGAGGATGGCGCAAAAAGACTGGGCAGGGTTCCATTCTGCTGTACACAGGGTTGCTAGAAGTTGGAATGGACCCCACGGCTCTAAGAACAAACTGCCCCATTGCTGAGTAACCACCAAATGCAGGCATTTACAAGTGTATTCCTCCATTGACAGACATTTAGATTGTTTCCACCTCTTGGCTATTTTGAATAATGCTGTGGTGAACATAGAAGTGCAAATATCTCTTTGAGTTCCTGATTTCAATTCTTCTGCGTAAATACCTAGAAGTGGGATTGCTGGATCATATAGTAGTTCTATTTTTAATTTTTTTAGGAACTTCCATAGTGTTTTCCATAGTGGTTGTACTATTTTACATTTCCACTAACAGCATGCAAGGGTTCCAATTTCTAAATACATGTAATGGAATATTATTCAACCCTGAAAAAGAAGGAAATCCTGCTATATGCAACAATATGGATGAAGCTTGAGGACACTGCAATAAGCTGGTCACAGAAGGACAAATACTGTAAGATTCCACGCTAAAATAGTCAACCTCATAGAAGCAGAGAGTAAAATGTGGTTTCCAGAGGCTGGGAGGAGAAGGAAATGAAGAGTTGCTATTCAACAGGTATAAGGTTTCAGTTAAGCAAGATGAATAGGTTCTAGGGATCTGCTGTACAACATTGTGCCTATACTTAATAATACTTTATTGTACACTTAAAAATTTATTAAGAAGGTAGGTCTCATGGTAAGTGTTCTTATTACAATAGAAAAGAGTGTGTATGTACAAGTTAGACACCTGAGCATACCGCTGGTTTTCTCTTCACTTGCTATGGTGACCTTAGGCAAGACACTCAAACCTCTCTGTGTCTCTTTATCCTCATCTGTAAAATAAGGAGAATAATAGTACCATGAAGTTTAACGTTTTTCTGATATTAACAAGCTCAGAACAGTTCCCGGAATATACTAAGCAAACATCATCCTAAATGCTTTATATACACTTCTCAGTTTATCCTCAAGGCTCCCTGAGAAGAAGGAACTATGATTCCATTTAACAGGTGAGGAAACTGAGGCTTTGGGAGTTTAGGGTTCTTCGTGGCAGCACATGTGTAATGGACCAGTGAACAGCACAGACAGGCCCTGCTAAAGTGCGGAGAAGGAAGGGATCCTGCTGGCTGGTGTATCCCCAGAAGGCTTCCTGGAGGAGATGGCATGGCGTCTGGGCTTTAAAGAATAGGGAAGACGTGGATCAATCTTTTCAGAGTTCCTAATGGTGGGGAAAAAGACACAGTGTTGAGAGGATGGATGAGTGCTCAGGAATAAAGAGATCAATCCCAAAGGCCCATTCTGTCCTGGGCCTTGAATGCCTGGCCAAGGTGCCTGAAGATGCTTCCTTGGCAGTGGAGAGTCAGAAAGGCTGCGGAACAGGAGCAGAAGCAGTGTGTGAGGACAATCCTCCATTCAGTTGGTCAACACAGGGACATCAGGAACCCACTTCAAGTGCCGGTCTACACCCTCGATCATTTCCACCACCCTCTCCTCTGAATAGTCTCTGAGCGAGGCTGAGAAAGCAGAAACACATGAGTCACGTTCCCAGCAGTCGAGGATGTCCCACTCTAGCCAACATTTCTTAGACTTGAATGTGCATTCGAATTACCCGCGGAGTTTATTGCAAACAGATTCTGACTCAGTAAGTCTGGGATGGGGCCTGGGAATCTGAATTTCTAACAAGCTCCCAGGTGATGCTGATCCATGGACCACACTTTCAGTAACAAGAGTCTAATGTACTTGTTTTCTTTCTAGTCTCATAATTGTAGCACACGAGTAGCACAATGCCTGGCCCAGAGTGGGCACTTGATAAAACATTCATAGAATTGAAAAAGTCTAATCACTTTCATCCTTGTTATCACTGAGTTTGATTAAGAAGACCCCACCACCACCACACACACACGTTGGGAGCCATGTCGTCTTCCTTGGCACATCTTCATACAATCTAAGCAGTAGAATTCAGCATCCCTTTGCCACTCTCCCACACCACCATCTTTATGAATGTCTTTAAACCCTCAGGCTCTTTTCTTTTTATTACACAAATGATGTATGTTCATTGAAAAAAAAGGAGGGGGAAGGATAAACAAAAAGAACGAAAGAAACTGCAATCTGATCCACATCCTTTCAGACTCTGTGTGTTACAATATGGGAGCACACTCTACGTTCTGTTGGTATTTTAATTTTCTTGAATTATGAAGAATATTTTCCCATGTCAAAAAATATCATTTTAATGGCTGCATAAGTATTTCATTATTTAAAATTTTCATAGAGCACACAATTCACTGACTTATAAAATAGAGTGACCTCAAAAAAATGTTTGAAGAGGGTAAGCCCCATACTGAAGAATTTATGGACAAAATGTTATAATGTCTGTGATTTGCTTTAAAATGGTCCAGTGAGTGGGGAAGTATGAGACAACAGAGACAGAACAGAACAGGCCATGTATTGGCCATTGCTTAACCAAATGGTGGGTGTATGTGGGGTGCATTACATGTCTCTCTCACTTTTGCATGTGTTGGTAACTTTCCATAATAAAGGTTAAAAATAAAAGCAAGGTCCAAATGAGATCTAGGAACAGGATTCTGAGACAGGGATAGAGTTGGAACGTGTTGGATGTTAGTTTTTCACCCCCAAAGAAAGAACAATGTTTCATTTAGGACCATTCAGCCTGTCACTTCAAAATTCCAAGGTCCTTGAGCTACTAAATTGCACTGGAATAATCTGCCTTTATTATTTCCTGTCCTGTCAGAATGGATTTGCATTTTAAGTGCATGCTCGATGTCATGTCTAAATTGAAACTAATTGAGATGTGCGGGAATGTGGAAGCAGGCTTTGCGGGCAACACGGGGTTTGTCATTTAGAGCCCTGCATACAGATGGCAGTTCTGGGGAGCAGGGGCCACAGCCCTACCCTATATGTAGCTTGCGAGAAACTAAGCCAGGTCAGCTCACCTCTCTGAGCCTCAGTGTCCTAATCTGTAAGAGGAAAGATTTTGAACCAAATGAACTTTACAGCTTCTCTCTGCTCAAAAATAACTAGGTTCGACACTGGGGAACCTTTCACTGCTCTGCTTTGCAATATGCAAATCAGCCAAATTTGGTAATTGGACAAAGCTGATGGGGACAATTTAATAAACTTTGATAACATTGCACAAAGTAATTGTTCAATTATTTCAAACAGTTCAGTTTGGAAAGTACAATGGGGGCGGGGGGGAGGGCCATAGACATTACCTTTGCTCATTACTCATCTCATCCAGTAGAAGCCAAATGAGAATAAAGACTGTGTGGGGTGTTTTTGTTTTAATTCTGATTACTGTACTTTCATCTGAACATTTTTAAGCTGTGCTTTGGTCTTCCTCATATGGTGGTGACTAAGTTCTGTTATCAGGATTTTAATTAACACCAGGTAGAGAAGGGGAAAGCCGGATGACACGCTATTACTTCTGTTTGATTTAAAGTCAACGCTGGGGACTCTTCTTGGAGGAGCTGTTGAAATTGTCTTATCTCATGCATTCCAAGGATGGCTGTTTCATGTAAATGTCATTTCTGCTGTCCAAAATGTTACAACACACGCCAGCACAATAGAACTACTGTCTTGTTCTAAGAGACACGAGGGAGCCAGCAAGCCTTTGATCAAAGGCACGATTCGAACATCAAAGTAATACCTCTTCTGTTCAATTCAGGAATCAAGACTCTGAATAAAGGAATGGAGACTCTGGCTGTAGTGATAGCCTCACCTCCTATGCTGGGAAGTGCCTGAATTTCCAAAGTTTAATCCCTCTGCAGAAAACTAGCTGGAAAGGGGCACTTGATGGAACAGGTACATTTATTGCATCCTGTAGTCAAAGTGTTTCTATTCAGTCTGTATATGGTCATCTGTCCTGTGTAGGCTGCTCTCCTGGGACTAGAAAACTGGAGTTGCCATGACCCCCTCACACACAGAGGTAGCAGCTAAGGGCCTTTGGGGTACAATGGACCTCAGTTCATTCACGCTGTACCACTTGCCGGCTATGTGACTTACTTTGCCTCTCCAGGACACCATTTTTTCACCTGTAAAATGGAAAGAATATCTGATGCACGGATATATATATATATATATATATATATATATATATATATATATATATATATATATCTGGTATGTTCATACAATGGAATGTTTCACAGCAATAAAAAATGAACTATTGCTAAATACAATAGAGTAAATGAATGTGAAAGACATTATGGCAAGAAAGAAGTCAGACACTAAAATGTATATATATTATATTATTCCATTTATATGAAGTCCTAGAACATGAGATCATAAGCTATTGTCTTGGAAGTCAGAATAATGGTCACCTGGGCAGGGGACACTGTTGACTAGGAAGGGGCATGGGAGGACTTGCTGAGGGGATGGGAATGCTCTATCTTGATCAGGGTGGTGGTTACATGAGTGTGTACACGTGAAAAGACTCACCAAAATATACTCTACGAAATGTGTACCTCAGTTAAAAAGGTTGCATCAAAATATCATAATATCCAATGCACAGAATTGTCATGAAGATGAAATGAAGACAGTCCGTGGGATGCCCCTGTCATGGTGGCTGGACTGAGCAAGTAACCAGTGAATGATGGCTGTCATCCTTGTTTACATTGTTCTTATCATTACTGCTATCATTTTAGTGGAGTTACATCTGACCCAGAAATTGGGGACTAAAGTTCAGCATATAAGGCAAAAAATCTACTAAAATTGTCCCCTGATAATCCCTTAAATTGTCCATAAACTACAGTTTGCCTCATTTGGCACATACAGCCCTGCTCAGTAAAAGATGTTACTATGTATAACGGATTCAGTAATGGGCAGGATGTAATAAGGAGGGCTGGATGTAAGAAGCACACCTCTCTATAGATGGTGGGATTGATCACCACAGGTACAAAGACCAACGGCAGGCTAGCATTGTCACCACCTCTCGCTCATGCCTGGAAATGGGCTCATTGAGAATGGTGGGCATAATCACCAGACCAGGCAAATTGCTAATTGCTTCTCTCTCTCTCTCTCTCTCCCGGTCTGTCTCTCTCTCTCTCTCTCTCAATGAACTGGCATCAGCTAACCGAGCGTAAGGTGCGACTTCACTGGACTGTATTCCCAGGCCTCCATCCCCAGTCCTGAAACACCAAAAGCTCTGTCTGGTCCGGCTCAGGGGTTTCACCAGTTCCCAGAAAGGAAGAGGTAGAAAGCTAACATCATACCCATGCTGTATATTATGTTTCTTGAAAGTACAATCTTAAAGCACTGTTTGGGAAATCCAACATATCTCATTTCATATCTCAGTTTCTCTTTCTCAGTGAACCGTTTTGCAAGCTTTACAAAATCGTGGGTACCCTTACATAATAGATGCCTGGATCTTGCAGACCACACTGACAACTGCGTCTTGGACTTCAGTGCTCACAGTGGACAGACCGAGTAAGCAGCTGTCCTACACAATGAAGCCCGTAAGGAAGCCCAGAGAAGGTGTGTTATTACCAGAGAAGTCTGGATTTGGAGGGCAGACCAGCAGGGACTGCCCTGTGAACAGGAACCAAGCAGGGGGCGGGGCCTGTTGCCGGAGGTGCTTCTACCCTGTAACACTGGTGGGCTCCGACACGTGTCTTAACGCTGTGCCCGACATCCTATTAACCCACTTGGAGAGCCCCAAGGGAGGCCTAGACAGGTGTTAAATTACCTTTCATCACCCCACAGGTGTGCGAGATGTGCTGAGAAAGCACATGTCACATCTCCCGAAGCAGAAGGCTCTGCCAGGGATTTTCTCTGAGCACAAGGATCCAGAAACTGTATCACTTTTGACTTAGAAATGACCTGGATCAAGGGCTCGGCTTTCTAAGCATGACAGGATGATAAAAATATTCTCTGACAGCGTATCCATGTGAGATAGAAGACACTGAGGTGAGCTCTGGAGCTAGAAGAATGAGTGTCATCCATTCTCTTATCCACTAGCCACTCATCACGCGCAGTAGCATGCCCAGGCTGGCAGAGGGGCTGTGGGAGAGTCAGAAAGCAATAACGATTATAAAAAGAATCTGAAATAAATCACACCTACTCTCTAGGTGCTTAAGGCCTAGGTGAAAAGAAGGAACACGTGAACAGGAAAAAGTAAAGTTCAAGGCCATCCAATTATTTTCCACAAACCTACACTAGGTGTCCGTCATGGACCAGGCACTGTGACCCCTCCGGAGAATCAGAATGTCTGACATAGCAATGTCTGCAGGAAGCCACATCCCAACAGAGGAGCTGGACAGTTAGAGTCTAATGGAGAGTGACGGGGCACAGTAGAGGTGTATTGAGGGCCTGCGGAAGCATGGAGAGGTAAGCTGTAATTTATGCTTGGGTATGTCTAGGAAACATTTGAGTTCTGCCTTGTTGAATAAGTAGGACTTAGCCAGGGTGGCAGAGTGAGGAAGGGCATTCTAGGCCCAGGGAACGGCATGAGCTACGGCAGCGGCTGGACAACCCATGAAGTGCCATGGGAAAAAGGCTGGAGTGGGGGCTAGCATGGGTCATGAAGGGCCTTGTGCCCAGGTTTAGAACTTGAACTTGGCCCAGGGTGGGGGGTGGGGAGCAGATGGGGAGATGAGAGGTCATCTCTGGCATCAGTGTGAGGTGTGGGTGGGGGGTGAGAGGCAGGAAGGCTCTGTAGCCACCGAGGCAGGAGGTGGGAAGCTGGGTGAGGGCAGTGCGGTTGGACAGGAAGGACAGAGCCCCGGGGGCAGCTTCCTGGCGGCATTTAGAGTGGAAGAATTCTCCATCCAATTCCATGATGGAATGCAGATCCCCTGTAGGAGATCTCTCAGCACCTGCTCCCTGGGAACCTCAAGAAAAGTGTTAAATCCTTTCCCTCATCCCAGGAAGCTCTCTGCCTCCCAGAGTCACAGGCTGAAGACAAACCACCTTAATCGCTCCCTTCTGATCTTGCCGTGTATTTCCCAACCAGAGAAAATGTCCCTCATTGACAGGCCTGCTTGGTTCTCAAAAGAATCCAGCCAATTTTTTCTTCAAAATCTTAAGAACAATTATTAACATATCAAAAGATACAGTTTTCCAAGAAAGGGGATTAAAAACGTGGACAATATGGGTCTCACCCTTGAGAAATAAACAAGGTAGGTTTCTGTTCATCCCCCTAAGTGGGGGCAAAGCCTCCGGATTGCATAGAACAAGGGGTGGAGCAAATGCAGGGTCTGCCCATCTTCCTCAGGCCACTCAGGCTTAGGACGAATTTTCAAAATCATCAGTCTTTAACCCAACAGCGTGAATTGCCAGAAGTAGTTTCCCATTCTTGTTACCTCATGTGATGACATTCGTCGCTCATCCTAGAAAATGAAATGTCACTTGCATGGCTCCCCAGTGTCTCCCTCCATTAATCAGAGGGGCCACGTTGGCCAGAATGTGTCTTGTCCTCTTCCCAAAGGGCTTTAGTTTGGATTCCCCCAGAA
Organism: Tapirus indicus; assembly: GCA_031878705.1. NCBI lineage: Eukaryota > Metazoa > Chordata > Mammalia > Perissodactyla > Tapiridae > Tapirus > Tapirus indicus. The sequence goes on along the minus strand of CM062927.1, from coordinate 19,789,520 downwards.
GCAGACCCTGAGGCAGACTCCAGCTCAAGAGGTGTCATTTATAGCATGAGATAAATGCGGAAATGGAAATCCAGAGCACATAAGTGAATCCACAAAGGTCTTACCCAATATAATGGTCAATATTTGCAAAATATTTTTAATTTGAAAAACTCAATTGGATGGGATACCATGAAATATGTTTTTCTGAGCTGGTTATACTCACAGGAGGATTCTTTTTGTTTCACACACACACACACACACACACACACACAACCAATGAATCACGGGTGAAAAAGAAATAAACTGTCTCTCTGTTACAAGTTCCACAAACCTAAAGTAATGACAAAGATCAATATCAAGCATTTCAATGTCCATGAGGCTGGACCAGAGGAGGGACTATAAAACTACTCCACTTCTTGACAGAGTCTAGTCTTCCTGGGATGGTCAGGATCCATCTGGAAGTCAAGCCCGTGACCTACATGGCTCCTCACTGCCTCTTCCACCAATCCCTGCACATCTACCACGTGCTGAGTGCTTCAAATGTTGTGTCACTCACCCCTCACAATAACCCCGGAAAGAAGAGAAAGCTGTCCACATTTGCAAAACTGTGACTCATCAGCTCGTGGGAGCTGCAATATGAACCCAGACCTGTGTGAGTCTACAGTTTGCCCTTTCGACAATACACCATATTCCTCCTTAAGAACTGTTCTAATGTTAGCACTTTCTGCCTTCTTCATTCATTCATTCCAGAAATATTTACCGAGCATCTCCTTCATGCAGGTCTCTTACAGGCGCTTCCTTTAAGGAGGTCAGCAGTGGGGAAATCATAAATAAACCATAAAACTCCCAGTGTTCTTATGGGACCGGAACTGAATGTAGGTCCAGATGGCCATGGAGCATGAAAGTAGATATCGCACGGGCTGCCATTACTGCTCATGTGTCTGTCTTTTCCACTCTCGTTGATGGTCACACTAGAGTATTTAAAATTGGGGAAATACTGTTGTCGATCAAAGTTGTATTTGATAGATAAGAAAACTGCAGGTCACCAAGTGGATGTGACTTCCTGTGGCCTTATGCTGAGTAATGACAGAGTCAAGAAGGAAATTCAAGCCTACTGACTCCCAGTCCAGTCCTCTCTCTGAGACCGAAGGCTGGGTGACCTCAGGTAGCTCTCGCCAGCTACTTCATCATGTCTACTTCCAGAAGTGTTGCTCTGGCTCAGACTCATCTTTCTTCCCTCTGTCTGATCCACAGACAACCTCTCTTCTCCAGGCCTCCCAGGCAGCCCACCTCCCCAGCCCATCCCTTGATTTGGCTCATGGGTGGATCTCATCCTGTTCAATGATGACCAGGATAACAAATCCAGCAGGCACACACAGGGCCCAGACCCTCTGAGCAGCCTGGCCAACAATCTCACTTTGAAGAGCAAATAAGCCCCAGACCCGTGAGAGATTGATGGGGGGCAATGCATCCACAAGAAACCACTCAGGAGACATGTCATTTATTAAGACTTTGCTGTGACAACTTTGGAAAACACTTGGGCCATTTGAACAAAGGCAGGTCTGTGATAGACAGGCTCCCTTGGCCCTCTGGAACAAGAGACCACCCGAGCCCAATAGAGGTTCTCTTAAAATAAGAATAAACCTTCAACACCTGGTTGACAGGGGAAGTTAATGGGAAAGGAAAGTCAGGGCAACACAGGGAGGGAAGAGAATAGAAGGGAGTTTTGCTCAAAATCCATTTTTTTCAAATCATAATGACAGAAAGATTTTTAAGGATAGTTTTGGAATGTAAATACTATGCACCAATTACAGCTTTTTCCCTTTTACATGAACCAGGGGATTGGAAACTCTGAAGAGTTTGAGGGCTATTTGCCCCAGACTTGTTGCACTGGAGTATGTAGGGGGTGGAAAGACAGTGAACTTCAATGCCTCTCTGCAGTGGGGCAGTGCTGGATGGTGAGCTGCACATACTATAGGGGAGAGGAAGGACCCAGCATCAAGCATTCAATCACCACTTGTTAATTCAATGTTGGTCTTCTCCGAAAAAATAAAGGACCAGACAGAGAAGGTGAGAGGGCTCTGTCAGCCAGGACAAGGAATTTGAACTTTACCCTATAAGCAAAAGCAGGAGATGACTGATTCACCAAGGAGATGCCATGAGCAAACTTGTGTTTGGAAAGATTGCAATGTGGAGTGTGGTGTGGGGGCAACATAGCCTAATGGTTAAGAATACTGGCTCTGAGGTCAGACCCAGCATGCATCAGACTCTAGCTCTTCCCTTTATCAGTGGTGTGACTCTGGGCAAGTTATTTAACCTCTCTGGAAATGAGCATATCAGTACTATACCTATCTCAGTGGCTTGAACTAAGCAGAACTGTTTATTTAAAGGCCTGTCACATATATAAGTCTTCAATAAATGGTCTCTATAGTTTTCAGTATCTTCTTCCTAAGTCATAAATGTACAGACAGAAATTGGAGTGGCTGTCTCTTACCAACTGTCCCAAGGCCAAACCTGTGGCACCCACACTTCTTTTGGGCTCCAGTGTCCTCCCTACAGCTCTACCTTGTGTTCCGAATAGGAGCTGTTGTCTTCCCCACCCTACCTCTCTAGCCATAGTGATTGGTCCAGGGCTTGGACATGTGACCCAAGTCTGACCAATCAGAGTCCTTTCCCCGGAGAAAGTCAACTGATGCTGGAGAGAAGATCCCTCTCTCCTCTCACTGGTGAAGTTTTGAGATCTGAGTCTGGAAGCTGCAGGTGACCCTGCAGGTATGGAGGGAATTTCCGAGGAAAGAATAAGGCTGAAGACAGAGATGAGATATAGAAGGACAGTACTTGTGGCATCTGAAGACCTTCTTCTCATTCCTGGGCTCCATGGACTTGCCCTGGCTTTCATAGCCTGATTTCTCATCTTGTCCTTTAATTTTATCAGCTGTCCTAATAGCCTTCCAATAAATACTATTTGTTGCTTAAGCCAGTTCAAGTTTGGTGTCTATGATTTGTTACCAAGCCCCCCAATTTAATGCAACCATTGACTGATCTTAGCTTCTGCACATCCCATTAGAGCTCTGAGATTACTCATATTTCCCCCACCCACCTCCAGCAAATATTTTATTTCTTCATGATTTGAGGTACCTTAATCTCTAAAGACTAAAACATATAAAAATGAAATAGTTTCACTGTGCACTTATTGAGCCACCCTTATTAAAGACTAAAATGACATATAATTAGCTGTGTCCCAGGATTTCCAGGATACGTTGTCAGAACCTACATCCTCCCTGTATGATCAGCCCACCCGGGTGCAGTAAATCTCTGAAGGTTGATAAACATCGAATAGTCTTCACTTATATTTATTGTCCATTCTATAACTGACATTTCCCATTGGACATTTAATCACAGATTGCTCTGTTAAGCATTTTCCCTGTTCAGAGGAGCACGTCAGAAATTGATTCCCTGATAGAATGAGGTAGGGGATGAAGCACAAATCCAACTACAAGCATTTGGACTTCTCCTCTCCTTCCAGCTTTGTGGTTTGGACATTTCATTCCCTAAAGTGAAAGGTAAGGGCTTTAAGACAGAAAACCAATTGAGTTGCTGGAATCCAATCAACGACCATGTCCCAGGGCAAAGGGCCACTCCAAAGGGGCCCAACATCCATCTCTCAGTATCACCCAAACACTACAGCCCACCCAGGTCAGATTCAAGGAGGCTGGCTCTCTGTTCCCAATGAGCGTGAGGCTGACAGGTGAAGAAGTTTCACCGGGGCAGAGGAAATGAAATTGAATTCAAGTTGGAGGTTATTTGTCTTCTCCGTGACCTGCAGTGGTCTCAAGTGATAACACAAGTGGCGATGCTCAAACTCACATCTGTGAGTCAATTACTGGGCACCTGCATTTAAAAACCGTTCTGATGTGTTAGGTTTAAAATGGTTCAAACGTATCGAACAGAAAGGAAAAAGAAGAGGGAACCAAGCCCCTTTAGGGATTTTGTTTGAATCTACAAAAAGGCTGGATTGAAACCTGCAGAGTATTTATAAAGAAGCTGTAAAATCTTTTATTCATTTGAAAGGAGTTGGAAGACAGACACGGGAAGTGAGGGAGGGGAGACTGAGCAGCGCCATGGAGAGGAACAGGGAGCCCCGAGAGACAGCTGTGTAATGTCGGCAAAAATGAGCTTTCCCTAAAATGGGGAGGAAGTTAACCATTGCCATTACTGGTGTCATGCACAGGGATTTGGGTAAGAGGCCCACCTCCACCACTCACTAGTTCTACAAAATGCCACTTCTACTCTTTGACCCTCAGTTTCCTCACCTGTAAAATGGAAATCAACGCCACACACAGGGTTTTGTGAGGATCCAAATGCTATAATAGATGTGAAAGTCCTTCATAAGCTGTTGAGAGCCACACAGATGCTAGTTAGAATTATGACTGGTTTAAGTTAAGCCACAGTGTATACCACATATGGAATGGAAATCCCGACAAAGAGCCCAGGGGCAAAATTCAGATGAGAACAGCCGAGACTGGAACAGATAAGGTCCAGGCAGAAAGCAATTCCATTAGAGTCATTTGTTAGGTCTAAAGCAGCTAGTTCTGTGCCAAGTTCTGAGGCCCATGGGTCCACAAGCTTAGCTGAATAAGGCAAGTGGCTTATATTAGCGGGTCACTTATGAGTGATTTCTCAGTTTTAATGCAAGTTCTATTTATGCTAGGAGATCTTGGTGGCTAGAGCCAGTTTGAATTATCCAGATAGCCGTGCCTAATTGTTCTGCCTCTTGTGCGTATCCTGACTAGTGCCACTGCCTCCTAGTGGCATGTTCCTGAATAGCAAGCACCGTATGAATCCAAACCACGGCAGCCTCTCCAGCAGTGCTTCTTAATCTTGGCTGCACGTTAGAATCACCTGGGGATCTTAAAAGTACTGATGCCTGAACCTACCTCCAGAGATGATGATTTAATTGGTCTTGGTGCATCCTGGGCATTGGGATGTTGAAAAGCTTCCCCAGGTGATTCTAATACACAGCCAAGTTCAAGAACACTAGTCTAGAGCAGAAGTTGGCAAACTTTGTCTGTAAAGGGACAGGTAGTAAATTTTTTTAGGCTTTTCAGGCCGTAAGTTCTCTGTCACAGCTACTCAACTCTGCCTTGTAGTGTGAAAGCACCATTGATGATATATAAATGAATGGCCATGGCTGTGTTCCAATAAAACTTTACTTACAAAAATGAGCAGCAGGCCATACTTTGCCAACCCCTACTCTAGAGATCTGTTACTTAAAGTGAGGTCTGAGGACCAGCAGTGTGGACAGTACCTGGGAGCTCGTTAGAAATGTAAAACCTCAAGCCTCAACAAGATCCCTAGGTGATGCGCATGTACAGTCGAATTTGCAAGGTCCTGCTCCAGAGGGTATGCTTTGTGAATCCGGCCCTGCCAGCATCACAGCCACGAATTGGAGAGCTCCCATCACTGTCAGCATCTCCTGTGCCTGTCACCCCTATCAGCCTAGCTGTCTCCTAGCCGCCACATTTCTGTAGCATATTCTCCGTGGTGACTCAGACAGTCTAAGCAGCTGCCTACATTTGATTCTGGTGTTTCTGAAGGGTCAGTGGAGCCACAGGCTGTTTCTATTTTTCATGATAATACACGGAAAGGACGTGGTTGGGGAGCCATATCAGGTAATGTGCCCCGACTCTCAGGAACTATTCGTTTAAACTTGTCAAATGTCATATAGTTCCCCAAACACCCCATCCTGCTTCAAGCTTTTGTGCCTTAGATATGGTATCGTGCACTAGGAGAGTCTTGTGAGTCTTCCTGCCACCGGGCAAAACTATCCAACCTTAAAAAAACTGACATGTGTGAGACCTTTGGCCCCACTCCTTCCAGATTGAATTGCTCCTTCCCCCATGCTAACCCCTCCCCTGTATACACCTTTGCTCTTAGCTTTGGCCCATTTATGGTAATAATGAGCTTACCAGTCTGTCTCCCAACTGATGCTGAGACCCTTCCACTTGCCTAACACTGGGCTTCGATATGACAAATGCTTAATAAATCAACACTGATTTTAATTTAATTGATCTAAAAGTGAGTTAACAATTCTTTTATTACTGACATGCTAATCTAATCACTGCAGAACCCTCTTAATGGCGAGTTCCTATTAACAGCCCACAAAGATGTTCCTCTCCAGAACAAACTTTGGGAAATGTTGCCTCTTAGACAATAGCACCAGCCTAGATCAGACCCAAGCTTGTAATATCCCCTAGAATTTGAAATTCTGGCTCTGGCCCTGGCCCAGGAATAAGGAGGAGGTGGGAGAGGGGCTGATACAATGAATTTGGTCCCAACCAGCCTGAAAGATGGTTGCAGGGTTATCTCAGGGACACATTAGAATTCCCACCCAACAGAGGAGGAAACTGGCTTCATGTGTTAGGAACTTGCCACCAACTTAGTCTCACAGCCAGGGCCAGAACCCAAGTCTCCAGAATTTGTCCAGGATGCTGTCCAATACAGCAAGGCAGATTTGGGGTACAAGGAGTTTCTCAGGAGGTCACCATCTGTCACATGTCCCCTTTCCCACCTGGCCCACCTACACCAGAACTGGGTGGGAGGGTAGAGAGAGAAGGCAGTTTGTATCCTCAGGAGAACATCACACCTAGATCCAGAGCCCCAGAGTGGTCAGCAATGAGATGTCTTTCCATTACAGATGTGAGTCCAACATTCTGCTGGATCAGAGGTTGGTCCAAAATGCTCATCTGTCTCATCGCTTGGTCTGTTTGGAGCTGACATTTTGACAAGGCTTCCACCCAAGAATCCTGCCATTTGGACAAAGAAACTCAGCCTGTGGAGAGTCTTGGCAGCAAATATGGCATCAGAGCCCTTACTCCAGACTCCTTGCCCAGTCCTCTCTCTGGTCATTGCTCTGGCCAGCCCCACCCTCCCATGGGCCAATGCCCCCATTGGACAGTCCAGACTTGTGTGCAAGCACGTGAACACCTGGGTGCATTCCTGCATGTGTGTACAAAGGAGAGTCCTGACTTGTTACCCCATCGCATCCCATCACGCAACCACTCAAGGAAAATGAGGACGGACCCAGCCAGTGCTCTGCCTGCCTTTGGCATCACCTGCTCTGGGCTTGGCCAAAAATGAGGACCCCATGCAAACCCATGAAGTGGCACTGAGAGAGCCCCCTCTCCTCTCTGGGCGTCAGTGACCATGTCTCTAAAAGGAGCACATTGGGCTTGAGAGCAGGAACAGCTGATATCGATTTGTCGTTGCTGTGTGCTCAGTATTTTCTGTGCATTACCTCATTGGATCTTGACAATGAGGCCCTCCTACAAATGGGAAACCCTGAGTGGATTAGGTTGGGGTTGCCCCAGAAGCAGACTCTGAGACAAAAATTGAAGTGCACATAGTTGATTTGGGAGGTGATTCTAGGAAATATTAGCCAGGAAGTGGGAAGTGACACAGGAAAGGGACCACAGGCAATAAAGGGTTTGCTGTTAAGCCAGCTACACAGGGGTGACTAGATGGGTCCGATGGGGAAACTCTGGGGAGTGGGCAGACCGCCCCTGCCAAATAATCCCACCTGAGGGACAGGAAGCTTCAGTATTTATATTAGGTTGAACGACATGAAATTGCCACTGTTCAACCATTTCTGACCTACAGAAATGGCAACTTCATATGGTTCAACATAATATGAATTCCAAGAGTTGTTGGTTGAGGGCTGCTGGATGGGGGAAGGGAAGTGTTAATTCCATGGCCCCTCCATGCTACCCTATGTGACAGAGCAGCTTTCTGAAGTTCTGGGGGAAAATCCTTGGGCATGGAGATGCAGATCCCGGCAGTGGGGAGGGAGCGCACTGAACAGTCTTGGTGGGCCACAGGTGGAGCCCCGACAGCAGGAGCTGCACTGACCAGGAGACCCAGGATCCAAACAGGATTCAAACCCAGGGTGTCTGTCTCTGTAGCTCACATATTTAACCCACATGCTGCCTCCACTCGATGTCTAAGACTTTACCATTTCTCTCAGTCACACAATCCTATGCTTCTGAGATTCTAGAAGTCTTCAACTCCAACATCTACAACTCAAAGACAAAAAGTCTTAAACAGCAGGACAAAACAAGCCAATTACTCAAGGCTGGATATTCATTTATCTGTTTCACAGGCATTGTCAAGTATACCCGATGTTCCAGATTCTGCATTGGGCTCAAAGGATTCATGGTGAGCCATACTGCCCTGAGAAGATGGATTAATACCAACATAAATGATGAAATGGGGTTAGAGCCATGCTAGAGCTGGTGCTGGAGGCCCGAGGAGGCCCACACGGCCGTTCGGAGGGAAGGAAACGAGAGGCCTCCTGCATGAGAGGGCACAGACTGAGCAGGACATAAAGCAAAGCCAGGCTAGTGTCTGTGCATCTCCCCCAAAACAGACCTTCCAAGGGTGTGACGAACGTGCTTTGTAGAACGGGTGATTTATAGAGTTGCTCAAGACCCCAATTCCTTAAATGTTGTCCATGAACTTGTGTTTCAAACTTTTAGGAATGAGTTATGACACACCACCCTGAAAATTCAATTACCTCAGCAAGACATTCGGCATAAATCAAAGATATATATAGCCTGGAGAGGCACTAGAGATCATCCACAGAGAGGAAGCGACTCGCCCAAGGTCACACTGCAGACAATAGGGTCGGATGAGATAGATTAGCAATCCATAGCTTGTGCCCATATCGGCATGTGTTGGGAGACAGAATATTTGCCTTTTCAACTGATGCCCTCCATCTCTGTCATCAGAGCGGAGTAGAGAAGAGCCCCGGGCAGCGAATCAGAGACTCTGACACAGACTCTGAGCTCCCCCAACACGGGCCTCAATGTCTGATCAGTCACATGAGGACCACTGCCATCACCCCACTGAGAATTAAGTGAGGTCACGTCTGAAGACGTTAGTTAGTAAATGGTACACAGTCCTACAAATGCAAGGGGTTATTAATAATCTGTATTACTCATTATTAGGAGATATTATTGTTTGTTGTGCCTGGAATAATGATAGCTAGCTGTTTCTTGGGTTTTTTTAACAATTTTTGTTAAACTTGATAAGGGAGTTTAACAAATTTTTGTTATACTTAATAAAGTATATTTTAAAAATTCAAACACCACAAAGAGTGTAAAATGACAAGTAAATCTCCCCAAAGCAACCCCTGTTAATATAACAGTTTCTTATAGACTCTTCCAGAAAATGTTTTCTGCATATAAGTGTGTGTGTATAATAATAAGGGAACTCCCTTGCCATTGTTCCACAACTCGCTTCTTTATTTTTTTCATGTAACAGTACACCTTGGACAAGGTTACACAGCAGTACATATAGATTCAACTCACTCTTTTTTAAAGAGGAAAGAGTGTTCCATTAATGGATAAGCCAGAAATTATTTAACCAGACCCCTGTTGATGGGCATCTGCGATCTTATTGGGGATTTTTTCCTCTTACACCAGAGCCGCCGAGAGCACCTCATGGATACGTTGAGCACGGCCAGGAGAAGCTCCCAAGCATATGTTCTTAGACCTGAAATTGCTGGGTCGATGCCAGGTGCATTTAAAGTCTGAAAGATGGGAGGTCATACTAACACCCCCACACACGCCCTTCTCCCATTAACCATATATGGAGTGTCCATTTTTCCCAAGCTCTTGTCAACCCTAGAAAAGAGAAAACTTTTTTCCCCCTCCCCAGTGCCCCCGTGTATGGCTGTATATCCTAGTGGTAAGTAGTTCCACTTCTTCTATGTGAGCCCCCACCACAGCATGGCTACCGACAGGCAAGTGGTGTGGTTCCACGACCGGGAAGCAAATCCTGGCCACCCAAGCAGTGAGAGCATCGAACTTTAACCACAAGGCCATCAGGGCTGGCTCAAGAAAACTTTTTAACATTTGCCAATCTGAGAACCGAAAAATGAAATCTTGTTACTATTTTATTATGACTAACAGTGAATGTCTGTTCATACGTTGATTGGCAATTTCTTGTGCAGTGTTGTTTCCTTTAGAAGAAGGTGTGTGTGCATGAGAGAGAGAGATGAAGTGGGATTTCCCTTATTAACTGCCCGTCTATAACCCTTGCCCATTTTTTTCTACTTTTGTTTTCCATATCACTTTGTATAACTCTCTTATAAATTCAGAAAAACAGCTGTGGGTGAAATGGCACAAAGTTTGTTTTTTCCTGATTTATTGTTAATTTTATTTCTTTATTGTGTTTTTTACCATGGATTTTTTTTTTAATGTATAAAACGAACTTCTAACTGGTCCTCTCATTTCTACTCTGGCCACAACTGTGATCTTTTAAAAACTGAAGCCAGATCCTATTGCTTCCTTGCTACAAACCCTCATGTTGTTTTCCATCATTCTTAGAATAAATTTCACTATTTTGCCATGACCTTGAAGGCCCTTCCTGGTCTAGAAGCTGCCAGTTTCTCTAACCTCATGCTACACCCTCCCCTCACTTGCTGTGCTCCAGGCGTACCTGAGCTCTTTCCCATATCAGCTCTTTATACCTCACTTTCTCTCATTCTGGATTGTTCTTTCCTCCTGTTTCCAGCTAGCTAATAGAGGAAGGCACTCCCATTCTTCAAGGCCACAGCTTAAATATCATCTCCTCAGAGAGGCTTCCAGGATCCCCTAACTAAAGGTAGGCCTTCCTCTGCTATTCTCTGCCTCAGCTCCTGTCTGTCTCTCTGGTTGCATTTATCACAATGTACAGGTACCTATTTGCTGGCTTCCATCTGCTGCCCCCCCCCCCCCAGAATATAAGCTCCATGAGGGCAGGACCCCATCTGTGTTGTTCACCACGGCATCCCCAGCGCCTCCATCAGTGCCCGAAGTGTGGTAGGTCCTCGGCCGTTATGTGTTTAATGCACGAATTAATGTTGACTCAGATCCATCATTCCCTTCTTTTACAGCTTGTCATTTTTCTGGGCAGCTTGGGAAGATACTTAGCTCCTGTCTCATTTTCAGGCTTAGAGTCATTCACTGAGACTCATATTTACTGAGCACCCTCTCTGTCCAGGACACCATCTAAAGGCACGTGGGTTACTTCAGTGAACCATGCAGGCAAGACAGCTGCCCCCCAAGAGCTCAAATCCCAGTGTGGGGATGAAGGGCCCACCACAAAAGGAGAACAGAAACACAAACGATTTTAGGGGACCGCAAGTGCTATGGGGAAAATAAAGCTGGATGATGTGAAAGAGGATGGGGGTGGCTGGGTGTGTGTTGGGGGCGGGGAGGTGTTTCAAGAGAAGGAGGAAGCCATGGGAAGAGCAGAAGAGCAAGCAAGCAGGGGAACAGGTGCAGTCTCTGAGCGGGAAGGGCTGGCTGAGTCCAGAGCACAGAAAGATCAGGGCCTCCTCAGAGAAGTGAGCAGGGCAGAGGAGCTGGGGTCACGTGACAGAGGTGGGCGGGGCCACTCCTGCAGGGCTTCTGCGGTACTGCATGGGGGCGCTCTTCTAATTGCAATGGGCAGCCACTGTGGGGCTCCAAACCAGAGTGGCACTGTCTGACCTTAGTGTTTAAAAGATGACCCACTGATCCATCTAGAGGTCGTTTTAGCAAAAGAAACAAAGAAATAGGAACCTAGCTTTATAATTTTTTTTTTTTTGCACAAAATGACTGGTCAGTTGTCCCGTTTATTAAATAATCCATCCTTCCCTTCCCAAGATTTGATTTGAAGTGCTTATTTTAACATTTACTAAAATTCCCTGGGTATTTAGTATATTTGGGGGAGGTGGGGCTTCCATTCTGTTCATTTGTTTCTGAAACCAAACATTTTGATTATTGTAGCTTCGAGATACATTTTAAGATCTGCTAGTACCACTCTCCCTATATTATTATTTTTTACAGAATTGTCCTATTTTTGCACATGTATTTCTTCCCAAATGACTTTTGAATCCTTTTGTCAAATGTTGAAAGTGAAATTCTCTTAGTGTTTTAATTGGGATTCATTGGGTTTATAGATCAATTTATTAATAAACAGATTAAAGAGACATTACATCTTTACAATATTGTGATTTTCTACTAATAAATACAGCCTATATCTACTGGTTCCCATAGTGTTTTCAGTTTTTTATATACCAATTTCACAGCTATTGATTTATTAAAATAACATATAATTGGCTTGCAAAAAAGCTCATTATAGAAATTTGGAAAACAGAAACATAAAATATCAAAGAAAATACAGAAGCAAATAAAAATCCCATATAATTGCATCGCACGTGGAGACCCATTGTTAATAGGCTCAGTGTGTGCAGGGCACACGCAGGCACGGATGTGGGGCATTATCGTGCAGCATTTGAGTTTTATATTGTTTAAAAATGAAACTTCAGGGGCCGACCCGGTGGCCTAGCGGTTAAGTTTGTGCGCTCCACTTCAGCGGCCTGGGATTTGCAGGTTGGGATCCTGGGCGCGGACTGACACTCTGCTTGTCAGCCATGCTGTGGTGGCGTCCCATATAAAGCAGAGGAAGATGGGCACGGATGTTAGCCCAGGGCCAGTCTTCCTCAGCAAGAAGAGGAGGATTGGCAACGGATGTTAGCTCAGGGCTAGTCCTCCTCACACACAAAAAAATGAAACTTCATGTTTGATCCCATCATAGTAGATATTCTCTAAAGTACAATTATAATGACCATCCAACATGACATCACATAAATATACTACAATTTATTTAGCCACTCTTCAATTGTTAAACATTTTAGGGATTTTTTTTGTAATGTTTTGTTTTTCTACATGGTACTACAGTGAACACATGTATAAATAGGTATTTGTTCTCCTGATTATTTCTTAAAAAGAGTTTCTTTGACTTGACCTTGTCCTTTGTTAGCTTTGTTAGCTTTTCCCTGCTGTGCAAGACCTCTTTATAGCAAAGATGTTGACCCTTTGTCTGCCAGAGGTGTGGTAAGTTTACCTAGTTTGTTGTTGGCCTTTTAATTGTATACAGTTGATTGAATGGGGGAGGATTGAATTTTTTAATATTTTGGAGATTTGGTAAAAGATGAGGCTCTAACTTGATATTCTTTCAAATGGCCAATTTTCACAAGATAATTTGTTGAACTATATGCCCTTATTGTTTTCACTCTGAAGCCTTTTTAATCTATACCAAGTTCAAGTTTACACTAGACCATCTATCCTATTCCACTGATCTGTCAGTTGATTCTTACACTCGTGCCAAACTATTTTAATTACTAGTTTCATAATGCATTTCCATATCCTGAAGGTAAGGATCCTCTTGTTGCTCCTCCTTTTTCAAAATGTTCTAATCCTGAACCAAAATAGAAAGAAGCCTCAGGTGAACAGCAAGAAGACCACACATGTTGGCTGGTATGTTTGTATAAGAATTAATTCCGTGCTAAGTGCACTACCTATGCTGAAATGGAAGAGCTAGAAAGAGGATCTTGTACCCTGACTGCCTACTTCCTTCAAGCAAAGGAGCTCGCTGAAAACTACAGTTCCCAAAATGCACTGCTCCAGGGCTCTGTCTGGCACCTCCATCACCCACTGCACTGTGCTCATGGGCTACACTTGCCAGGACAGCGACCCCCTCCATCAGGCCCCAGGCAGTTCCCGGGGGATGTGCTGGGATCATGGCTGAGAGAGCGGAGCAAGTAGAAATAGGCTCTGGGGCCTCAAACACAGAACCACTGTTTAGTGAGCGGGATGTCCAGTTCTCAGTTTAGATAGGACCCTGACCCTCTGCCTCAAGAATCTCATAGAGAGGGAGAGACCCTAGACCCACCTTCCTTTCTCTAAGCTGATCAATTGACTCAGGTTGGAACGATAGAATATACTAACAGCATGGGCCTCCAACCGCAATCTCACTCTGCCCCTTGTGGAAGCTGCCCCAGATGCCAGAGACAGTGGGCTGCCAGTCTTGGCTTCTGGTGGCGGGGTACTGTTTTGCTCATTTCTGTTTCTTCAAAGGTATCGAAGGGCCTTGGAGGGTCCTGAGCAAGAACTGCTTGCAAGATGCCACTTGGGGTTAGAAGTTGCCAATTATTTGTTCTAATAAATAAAGGTAGTAAATATAACAGATTGATGTCTTTCAGTATTAAGTTTTGTAAGAAGTAGCCACAATTTTCTTAGTACGTGCTGTTGACAGCTCCTGCTTGGTCTTGGGAAGCTGTGGAAGAAAGAAAGAAGGAATGATGGTCACTAAGGAGCTTGGGAGAGGTTCCCTAACCTATGATCTCAAAACCTGCCACCTCACCTGGTTCCCCAGAGATCTTCCTGGGGCTGCCACAGAGGTCTTTCTGAGAATAAGAAACTGGAAGCTTTGTTCCCATTTGCCAAGCTTCCCTGGGAGCCTTCCTCCCTCCCTCGGGGACCCTGAAGGGATAGGGGAGGCTATTCAAGGCTATCCTGGGTCCTTTGGCCATAACCACATCACAGTCATGGGCGTGATCTCTCCCTGCCTTCCAAAACTCCTGCCCCCTGGTTATTCAATCAAACACTAATCTAGGTACTTCTGTGTGGGAATTTGCAGATGTAATTAAAGTCCCGTGTCAATTGACCTTAGATTATCCAGGCAGGTCTGATCCAAACAGCTGAGCATTTAAAAGCAGAGAATTTTCTCTGGCTGGTGACAGAAGAGGAAGTCAGAGAGATTCGAAGCACAATGGGGATCTGATGTGCCTTTGCTCGTGTGAAGGTGGAGGCAGCAGCCATGTGAGAAAGAATGCCAACAGCCCTAAATTGCTCAGAGAGGCCCCCGAGTGATGGCCAGCAAGGAAACAGCACCCCAGTCCTCCACCCACAAGGAACTGAATTCTGCCAATACTCTGAATGCACACTGAAGCAGATTTCTTCCCAGAGCTCCCAGAATATGGCTCAGCCCAGCCGTCACCTTGAAATCAGCCTTGTGAGACCCTGAGCAGAGAACCAGCCACACTTCCGCCAGACTTCTGACCGACAGAACCATGAGCTGGTAAATGGGTATTGTTTCAAGCCGCTACAAAGCCATAGAAAACGAATACACTACCCAATGGCAACAAAATGTGCCTCCCCCACTGCACCCCCAGCCCTCACCATGCTAAGCAGGGCAGCCAGGATGAGAGCCCCACGCTGTCTGCATCTTTGCAGGAAATTCCCTGTCAAAGATCAAAAGTTAGCCCAGCGTGGCTCATGACAGGAAAACCAATTGCTCCCTGCCTGGCTCTGTGCAGCCTGATCTGAGGGGAAAGGGAGAGAGATCTGCCCATATAATAGTGTCCCTGGCAGCAGGGACAGCAGTGCAGCAAGCATGACCCATTAACACATCAAGAGGAAGCCAAGGGACGCATCAGTAAAGCCCCACTTTGATTTTTCCAGGCATCTCGGGGAGGGAGAAGGCAACAGAGGCTGTGTTCTGAATCCAAAGCCGTCTATTTCTATGCCTTCAAAAGGGAACATCATCTAAGCCCTCACAGGGGGGAAGAAAAGAGAAGACAAGGGAATGCACGTCTCCGCAGCCAGGCAGCCGCAAAGAAGGAATGTGGGATCAGGCAGCCAGGGCGGTGGGCACTGGGGAGCCACTCCCAGAATGTTCAAGTGTTCCCCCCGCAGACCCACCAGCCGCCAGCGCGCCACACCCAGCCACTGGAGATTTAGACACATCCACATTTCCTAAGCCTCAAATTAGCCCTTGTAAGAGCTTATCTCCTTTCCCCCCCAATTGACTTTAATCAAGTGCTTCAGAAGCTGGGAAATATTTTAAGTTAATCAGGCCCTTAATGCGGGCGCCTGGGGAATGCAGCAGAGCCACGCGTTTCTCCCTTTGCCACACTTGGCTGTCTGTTTCCCTCCTCTCTTCCCCCCCCCCCCCGGGGCGTTTGTAAAATGCTTCGCAAACTTGTCTCACCAGTGAAAGGGAGACTGAGAGAGAATGGGATGGCTAACGTGACATGTGACAGCAAAATTGTAAAATGGTTTTCCCAACAGTGGCAGACAAATGCACCATCCCACATTTTAAAATTCCCTACCAAAAAGATTTTAACTAGTGTTTCAAGTACACTGAACACTTGGCTTGGTTCCCGCCGCCGGGCAAGAACTCCCAGCACGGTGACCTCCTCTCTGAACCCCAACTAGGAGCCCAGGGTTGACAAGATGACAAAGGCTCGCATACCAATAGTAATGACTAACACTTGTGGAGGATTCCGTCTGTGCTGAATGCAAGTGTTTTACATATGCAAACTTGTTTACACCCCACAATAGTCCTTCACTGTCAGCACTATTCTTACTCCCACTTTACAGGTGATGAAACTGTGCGCCAGAGTGGTGAAGGAATTCACCCCAAGGAGATCTTTCTGGCTTCTATTCTATTTTACTGTGAATTCAGGATCACGCAGAAATTCCAAGCTGGAATGTTCTCACACTCTCAGTCCAGTCAGGGAGATCTGCTAATCGCATGAAACAAGGGACAAAGCTGTAGGGCTCCAGAGGGGCAGCCAGGGGTCAAACATGCATCTGTGTCTTTGGTCAGGTTGCCCAGAAGCAGACCTTGAGATGAGACTTTGTGTGCAAGGGATTTACTAAGGAAGAAGGAAAGGAAACAGGTGACTGAGAGGAGGAAGAAGACTAGGAAGAGGGAAGAAGCCAAGCAAAGGTGTGATTTAAGGCAAGGTCCCAGCTTCCGCCTGATCCCACGGGGACTCTGGGGCATAAATCACACCTGAGAGTCTACCCTGCCTCCAGATAGGGAGCGGGCCTTTTGTACAGCGGGCTGGTTGCTCCTTGGCTGCAGGCTGCCCAGGGGGCAGTAGGATTTCCAAGCTCCAGTCATCCAAGGGAAGGCTTCCTGGGAGAGTCACAGGTGCAAGAGTCAGAGACGCAGTACATGGAGCTGGGTAATGAGCGCACAGAATCGGTAAGAGGGATCTGAGGGGTTCTGAGCAGAGCCCCAACAGTGTTCACTACAATCTATTTGAATCCCAATGCTTCTATCTAGCTGTGTTGCCTCAGGCAAGTTGCTTAACCTCTCTGAGTCTCAGGATCTACATCTGTGAAATAAGAATAAAGATCCCTATTCCACCCTCACAGAGTCATCATGAGGATTCAATTCAATAAAATGAGGGTTGTATGGTCTAAAGAGAGCATCAGATCTCCATGATGTGGCGTCACACAAACTGCAATAAAATTACCCATGAAGACACAGGAAAAACACAAAAATCCACTGTACAGTCATGAGCAATGCACAAAGGCTTGCAAATGCTCTCCTCAGGACCAGCCCCTATCCTTCTCCACCAATGAGGAGGCTGTTTGGTATCATCCCCTTGAGATGTGGCCACACAACCAGAATTATGTCTTCCCATGAAACCCACCCAATTCTCCCCTGAAAAACAAGTTCCCTCCTAAGAGTTTAGAGCTGGCCCATGCAAAGTCAGCTACCCTACTGCACATCAAGTGTCTGGGACCTGCATCTTTAACTTGTTACCATCCAGAGGACAGCACCGGGAAAGTTTGCCCAAAGGGTCCCATCTGAACGGGGGAATGCAGAGAAATGCGTCCAGGGTTGGTATGCGCAGGAGCTCTCTAATCTAGCTCCATTGTTTTCCTTCTCTAATTAAGTGCCTCTGCTCACACTTCCAGCTCACCTTCCCGAGAAACCCAGCTATATTGAGCAGATACGTAAAAGCTGACAATTAAATTGTCTTATCAAATTTTCGCAGCTTATTAAGTTGTTCAATTGCATGAGAAATGATTCGTGTCTGTAAATAGAGGAAGAGATGTCAGGCCCACGGGCTGCAGACTGGAGCTGGGGGAGCTGACGGCAGTCCCCTGGAAGGGGCGGGGGTGCAGGCCTCGCTGCACTCCGAGCAGGGCCTCCTTTGAGTCCTCAACAGGCCTTGTCTTGAGCATCCAGGAAGCAAGGAGCAGCAGAGATTAACTGACTTCTCTGAGGTCCCCGAGAGAGCCCTGGACTTGGAGACCGCAGGCAGAGTGTCCGAGTGCAAAGCCCCACTGCTGACCGTCTGGAGGAACTGGGGAAGCCACTGACACAATCGGTCTACTTATTGCACCTAGCCAGGCAGAGACCTGATTCCCGGTCATTCCTAGTGCTTCCTCGGTGCTTTACTGAGGGCGACTCGGTTCTCAGAGAGAGTTCTTCACTGCAGCTGTGTCTCAACACAGCTTCCACTTCAGACTGTTAAGCGGGCGGCTTTACAGACCAGACGCTCAACGGGACCCTTCCTTCCTGCCTGGGATGGTCGACCCTCCCTGGGATTACAGCTTCTGATTCCCAGCCTCAGAATCAGCGCCCGACCACTGCAGGCCGTAACCCAGCTGCAATAAAATATTCTTGTGGTTGCTGGAGGAATTGTTCTTTCCATTTCAGATATTAAAGGAGAAAGCATAATGTGTCTCATTTTCCTGGAATGTCTCATTTAGATTAGCTATTTGTATGTTGATGGTCCAGCCTCCCCCCACACACCACACAAAAATCTACAAATTACACAACTATGTGAACAAAACAGCCACATTTTGACCCTTGGCGTGGATTTTGACAACCATCGCTCTCTTTGAGATTTCTTTCCTCTGGTTGTTAGAAAAAATCCATTATTTGTTTTAGCTCAGTTCCCTGAAAACATGGAGGAGCTACAGAAGCCCTACAGGGCTCTAGGAGTGGGGTGGGGGTAGGAAATTGGGAGAAAGGCCTTGGGGGCAGGGTCCCTTCTTTCTATTGGATCAAGATATTCATGTTGGATAAAACCTGAGGAAGCAGAGTTTAGAAGTAGCCTTGCCCAAGCCCAGCCAGGCAAAGAGTGGCAATGGCCAAGGCTGGGTTACTGGACATGTGATCTGATGACCAAGAGCAGGAACAAAGCAGAACTCCCAGGACAGATTGCCCTGGACGGTGGGAATGAGTGGAGGGCTGGAGTCAGCCTTCGTCCAGCCCGCATCCGAGTCCCTCTACAGCACTTATGCTATCATTCCTCAGCCAGCTGGAGGGGTCAAAGTGCATCAGCCACAAGGACAACTTTAACAATGTACAGTTTTGCACAGATTTCTTTATGCCTTTAGGGTACTGTCACACTCACCATACCTGGGGACCCTCTTCACGGCCCTGAGAGGCAGGCAGGGCAGCTCTCCCCACACCTATTTGGTCTCATGGGAAACGTCCAAGTTCAGAAATTCTACCATTGCATAATTCATTCTTCAGATCTAGAATTCAAGTCTCAGCGGGCTTAAGACACTTGTCCAAGGTTACGAAATACCTCTAACTGGTCCAGGAGTAGAATTCAGGGTTTCTAACTCTGAATACATTCCTTTGCTCCATTTCAAAACACGGGGGAAAACCCCACATAGAACTCACAGGCCACCAAAAATCCAGGAACTCAGGAGCAGACTCTGCGCACATGTGTCCTGGAGAAGAGCG
This sequence comes from Tapirus indicus, assembly GCA_031878705.1. Taxonomy (NCBI): domain Eukaryota; kingdom Metazoa; phylum Chordata; class Mammalia; order Perissodactyla; family Tapiridae; genus Tapirus; species Tapirus indicus. The sequence continues at coordinate 19,770,164 of CM062927.1, read as the reverse complement.
AAGAGCGCGGGTGTTTTCCTTTCTTCTTGTGTAATTTCTCTGGTCATTTGTTGAGTTCCTCCTGAATGTAAAGACTCTCTTCTTCTCAGCTTTTAATAAAGTGAGGCATTGTTGCTTATATTTTGGTAAAGATCTAATCGCTCTGCTCACATGTCCCTCCCTCCTTTTCCACTCATTTCCCTTTTACATACTTGTCGCCTTTATGCAGGATGAGAGGCACGTGTCAGTGATGGCACCACAGAGAGAAAGGGGAAGAAAATGTAATTTTCTTCTAAACAGACAAAAATTTACAATGTGAGAATTTTCTACTTTTTGATGGATGAATCATGTATATTCTATAAAATGAGTCACCTAAGTTAGAAAGATTAATGGATTTGGTTGAACGTGCAACATCTTTGATGACTGACACCAGGACCCCATGCTGGTGTGGACTGGTCACCAAAGAAGCATCGTGTTATGCACTGAGTGGGAGTCAGAGATGAACAGGACCCAGGGGAGGTTTGCTTAGCCATGGAGCAGCTGGGCACGGAGAGAAAACCCACCAAAGACAGTGAACAAGTGTCAAGCTCAGAGCTAATGGAAACCCTGGCATTTTACCAAGCAGACGTCTTCCTCCTCGGCCATTCCAAGAGAGCAAGCTGGGAGTCTCCTGGGGGCGATGGGTGGATCAGAAAGAAAACTGAGTAGAGAAAGGATGGGAGCAAGAGATGGAAAGTTGAGGGAAGAGGACTGGAGTGGGAGGCAGGATACAGAGGAATCAGAGAGCAGAGGAGCCCTTCCCCAAATCAAAGTAGTGCAGCGAGCCTTGTCAGCTAAAGCCAAAGCCACCCCAAGCCTGAGGTCAGGTAGGCATGCCTGCTCAGTGGCATGTGTCCCAAGAAGTGGGAATTTCCCAGACCTGATCCCAGATTCCCCCACTCACCGTCTGTGGGACTCTAAGCAAGTTACCTATGCTGGCTGAGCTCCAGCTGCTTCATCCAGCACCCGGGGATTCTGTGCGTATCAGTGGGCTCACATAGGAAAGCACCCATTGTGGACCTGGTCTGGGAGGCATCCCTGGCCCTCAGCACAACCCCACACAGGTGAGCTGCTGAGGAGGAACCAGACCTGGCTAGTGCAGAACTCACGTTCCTTCCACTTTGCCATCAGTTGCCGATACGTCTTAGAGCAGCAAGCCCTTTTGTCAAATTAAATTTGATATGGAACCCCAACACAGAACACCCACAACAGTGGGGCTTCCCTGGTTGAAATCAGAGGACAGAGTTTGGCCTCATACCGAAGCCCTCTCCATTCCACATCCCCAACCCCAGCCTCGGCTGTCACTCAGAGGACCCGGGGCTTTACACACTCAGTTTACAAATCAGGAATGTAGGCTATAACTTTTCACAAAGCAATAGACTCAATCAAAAGTGACAGCATGACTTGAATTAAAGAGCAATTGTGCAGTTACTATTCAGACACACCCCTGTCAGGTAGGTTATGCTGTCAGGTCCATCTTACAGATAGTAAAACTGAGGCTGAAAGATGCTAATTGACTTGTCCAAGGACACACGTGTGATGGGTGGCAGAACTGGGATTCAACTTCAGATGCCCACACTGTGAATCCATTGCTCTCTCTGGTGGCAAAATTCATCATTAGCCCTTCTCAGTCTCCCGAAGAGGAAATGCGGCCGAAATAACAGAGAATGGCTCATTTTCTCAGCTCCCTCAACCCCTCACCTCCAACTGATGCTGCCATCCGGTTTCCTTCAGCATCAGAGACTGGAGCTCACGGGCTGGCCTGGCATACTGTTCACACAGGATGCCCCCGGGGGCCCTCAGCCTCGACCCAGGCAGAAGCATGCAGGCTAGGGCTATCTGCCTCCTCCTGGGACCTCGCCTCATTCATCAGCAGCTCTCTGGGTACCCATCCCTCCACCCTCCCTGGAAGGCAGAGCCCAAGATGGAGAGGAATTCTCACACGGGGCCGTCCAACATAGCCAGCTGTTCCCAAGCTGCTGCTCCTGTGGAGAAAAATCTCCCCGACCTGGTCTGCATCATAAACATGTCTTTCCCAATCCAGGGCTTGGCCCAGGACTCAAGGACTCTGAGAAATGATCGGAATTCAGTTCTTGGTGGTTCAGAGCAATAACGGATGTTGGGGGAAAGGCCAACTCATTCACACTCATTTAAGGAGATCCACCGTGTGGACTGAGCCATGCCCTCTGCTAGGTTCTGGGGACACAGAAGTGAAAAGACACATCTCCCTTAGAACATTAGGACCCAGGGAATCTTTAGAGATCATTTAGTCCCACCTATCCTTTTAAGATATAAGAAAATGATATAAGAGATGCCTCGTGCAAAATGCAAGGAGGCATCCCTCTCATGCCCGTTCCAGACAAGTGTGTCTGTGGGACAAGAGAATGGGACCCAGGAGTGATGAGAGATTCTTCAAATCTGTGACTACTTCAGTGCTTTCCAATAAGTCCCTTCCCTCACTTAAACCAGATGGAGTTGGGTTTCTGTCACTTGCCACCAGAGAGATCTGACCAATTATGAGAACTTGCTGTGCCCATCCCCCTCACATCTGCTTCTGCTTTGTGACTCAACTCAACGGTCTGTCCCTCACTTCTGGCCACTGGCACTAGGCTGTCTCCCATGCTGTGAGGCCAGTGTCCCCTCCTCAGGTACCCATCTCTATCAGGATCTCCAGAACTGCAGGGTGGAGCCTCCCAAAATCTTGGCGCCCAGCACCCACCATCAAGGGGCTTGATGACCCCTGGCGAGTGGAGCTGAAAAGAGGAAGAGTACAGAAATGTGGGTGAGTCTCAGCTAAGGAGGTGGGCGGACTGCACTGGAACGATGGAATCAACCCAATGTTGTCGGAGCAGAGAGTTAGTGTAATTCATTCCGAGTGATCGAGGAGAGCCATGGAAAGGATGAAGACGAAAAGGCACTGAGGACCAGGAGACAAGACTCCAGGGTTCATTCTGTCACGACCAGTAAACTGAAGTGCTGGTCAGGGACCTCTGCCTGTCCTCCCAGATCCCACATCTCTCAAATCGTGGTCTCTTCCCCTGCCTTCCCAGATCCACAGGGCTGCCCATGGATCTTCTGTGACCTCCCTGCCTAAGCTAAAGATTCTTCCAGGCCGCCCACTGCCCCCAGCCTCTTCTCCAGACCTGGTCTTGCTACAGAGCCCCAGTGCACCACCCCTGGGCCAGTCACTGAGCCTAAGCATGGGGCTCCCCCTTGCCTTCTCTGTGTTAGGATTGGAGCAAAAGGAAGGGACGCAAGAGCAGGTTTCCTGTGTCAGGGCTTCCCCTCTTCCATCTGACCAGACTGAGACAAGATGGAGATGGGAGGCCTGTGATGGCAGACATCGGGTCCAGCGGGGGAAGCAGCCTTAGTGGCCAAACAGATTACCTTGGAGTCATCAGGGTTTGGGCAAACTCTTTGCCCACATGGTTCCCATCTTGAGCTGATGTTGGCAGAAACCCAGCATCTCAGCCCACAAGAAGTTTAGGAGGAGCATCTGCCGACTTGATTCTCCTTAAAAGGAGAGTTCCTCTTCAAACGAGCACGGGACACAGCGTGGGGGTGGAGCACCAGCCAGCAGTTACCAGGGGCAGGACACAGCTTCGAGCCCAGGAGGAGTTTAGTGTTTCAAATCACACATCACAAATCATTTTCTCTGCACGTTCCTTGGAAGTTTTGGGGCATAAACTTTCCGCCTTATCTTTCCTAGAGTGGGGGCCAGGAGCTGGCTCTAGTGATGTTTGCATTTAAGCAACAGTGAGAATGGGTGTCAGCAGCTCCTCCTAGTGAGATGAAGAAATGGATCAGGCTGTCTTCAGGCAAGGGAGAAGGAGAGAAGGGAAGAATCCAGATGGGATGAGATGAACAGCAAGGGAAGGAAGGGAAAAAGGGAAATAGGATTTGCTATTGCTGTATCAAGTTAGGGTTTGCAATGATAGGTCCAGGTGGTGGTGCTTATGAGAGTGGGCTCTGGAGTCCCATTGCCAGGGTACCAATCCCAGGTGTGCCCTTCCTGTGTGACCATGTGTGAGTTACTCAACCTCTCTGAACTTGAATTTGCTTGTCAGCAAAATAGTACCTACTTTCTAGGACAGTCGTGGACACTGAATGAGATGACATGCATGTGACCCTTAACACAGCTTCTGGCACACAGCAAGCACTCCATCCAACTTGGACATGATTATCCCTGTGCCAGGAACTTCTGTGCAATTTGGTTACACTGAAAACAGGAAGATGGAGAAGCCTGGGTCGTGGTCTCACTCATGATCTGTGCGCTTCCCTGAGTCACAGATGACGTTCACCTTGACCTATGAAATCGAGAGCTCTGTCAAAGCAGAGAAGCACAGCATCAACATTCACCTTCCATTGTGAAAGGAATCAATAATTAGAATATTACTTAAAGATATGCAAATATCTAAGTCAGCTAACCTTAAACCTTTGCTAATCAGCGTTAAGGTTGCCCTGGTTTTTTCCCAGGCTTGAGCTTTCTGTATAAAGGATCTGTGCCTGCATAATACATCATCTGAAATCAAGGTACTGCTGCTTTAAAAAAGAACAACAAAAAGTCTGAAAACCGCTGTCCTAGACAATAGTACCTCCAGGTATAGGTGTGTGGCCTTGAGACCCACTAGAAGTCACTTCTTTCCAAAGGAGAAGCTGCCTCTTCGAGGATGCTGGGCATCCAGCCAGTGAGACTGAACACGGGGCATTGTGCCTAAAGACGTGCAAGTCCCACCTTTGATACACGTTGGTAATAAACACTGAATGCAGGATGTAATTATTTATTTTGTTTTAAGAGACAGTCTTTTTTCCCACTCTGAGCCATTGCTTTCGACTTTACAAAGCCAAAATTGAGCTCATGGAAAGAGAGGGCATCTGCTGGACAATAACCCTGACAACGCATTTAAAAGGAAGAGACTATGTTCTTAGATGTGAATAACCAGGGTTGACCGAGTGGTAGGAAAGGCGGCCCTGCTGGAAGGTCGCCCAGGGACCAGGCTCACACAGGTGAGCCGTCGGCCTCTCCCAGATAAGAAGGCAAGAGTCACCCTCTGCCCTCCTCCACCCTGGCCCTGGCACTCCTGGGCCTTGAGGGAGGGGGGATCTCACCTGTAGGAATAGGTAGCCCCCAGGGAGTGAGGAGGGGCAACAGAGGCTGGCAAAGATGAAACCTTCAGTAAGAAAATTAAAATAGCCACTTAGGGCCCAGGCTTGCTGTCCAGCCCAGGGCCACGTTTCAGCATCAGGATGTATTGAAGTATAACATTCAAGGGCCTTTTATAGGGATGGCAGAAAAACTCACTCACACCTAGACGGCAGCTGACCCAGGAGGAAATCCCCTGAATACTACCTTTTTGACATGTTTTCCTCGAAAATACTGCGTTTATTTTTAGTAGGAATCTTGGGAAGGAGAGTTCTTTTAACTACTTCACTTTTGTGGGGTTTTTTAAACTTGAATACCTTAGGATTATTTTCCTTCAACACATTTATATCAAGATTCTTTTTTTTTTTCACAGAATCAAAGGCAAAACCAAAAACGTATTATGTCTTAAGAAGGACCGGAACTAGGTGGCTCCTGGGAACGCCCGAATGCCAACTGGTGGCTCATCTTTCTACAATATTGAGATGGAGGTGGCTGCACTCACCTCCCCCTCTCCCACCTTTGGGCAGAGTGATTGACAGTTCCTCCCAACCGTATCAAAGGAAGAGGAGGTAATTCAATTTCCCCAACAGGAAAAAATCACACTTATGTTTTGACAATTTATCATTTATGCATCTTTTTCATGTAAGAAAAGTACTCAAACACACCTTTTAGTCAAACTCCCCAACTGCAGGGAAAAGTTGGGCATTCTAAGGAAATAACAGCAGAGGGGGTTGAGGGAGAAGGTTTTATTATTTTTTATCTCATTCCATCTTAATACACACTCTGGATTGGATGCTGATTAATTTGGCACTAAGGGCTGCTGTTAATCAGTTGCATGTCAGCAATCATTTCCAGCGACATTTAAATTATAAAGCATGGTGGGATTAACTGCACTTTTACAAATTACCTTTTTCTCAAAGTATAAGTAAACCTGATGTGCCTCCGGGCGGGGGGGCCATCACCCCCATTTACACTCACTGTGATTCTGGGGATCATGAAAAGGCTGGGCTTGAGTGGATGAATTCAGGTGGATCATGGATCACGTTTAACAAGGTGTTTTGAACTGGAAAGTCGATCCCAGAGACCTGGGATTTCCTGAGCCAGTTTCCAAAGTGACAAGCAAGCACTTCTTGGGGTCACACCTGGCAGGGTCACACCTGGCAGGAACCTTGGCTGAACGTGGGGATGGTGATTGTCCTTCTGCCCCAGAGGAGAGTGGTCAGGTGATCTGACCAGCTGTCCCTCTGCAGAGCGCACAGTGTCTGGAAGGTCTTGAGAGATCTGCCCATTCAGTGGGGATGACAAGAAGGGAGGGAGCAGGCAGGCAGGGGAACTAACTGTCACTGCGTTCCTAATAGGCTCCAGGAATTATCTGGGGCTTTTCTGGGGCTTCCCTCTTAATTACAGAAACATTAATAGAAGAAAACAAAAAACCCCACAAAATTTGGAAAACACCAAAGAAAATAAAGTAGAAAAATGAAATTACCCACAATCCTACAACCCAGGGACAACCATCAGCATTTTCAAATACTTGCTTTAGGCTTCCCCCGTGGAGGCCGGGGGAGGGCAGGTGTGTTCATCCACGTTGCTTTCAATACTTTTCGTGAAACAAATAGGGAATAAATAACTAAATTTATGTGCATAATTAGGGTCATAATATATGTATACTTTGGCATCCTGCGTTTTTCACTTACACAATTCTATGCTGTGTTATTCTAGTCTTCAAAAATATCATTTAAATTAAAACGATAGCACATTAAAAACTTGTGCTTTGATTATAAAACTGCTACAGGCCCATGGTGGAAAACCTTGCAACATACAAATCTGTGTTTTGCCCTGTTGTCTCCCCAACAGACCAGTATCACTGTTTACATTTTTATAGTCCATCCACTTTACTTTTTCCTATTCCTAGATTTATATGCATCTGTGTACACAGGCATATATTCATGTATTATATGTATTTATACAACTTTGCATCCTCCTTTTTCACTTACATTATGTGGTGAGTTTTTCTTGTGACTTAAACGCTGTTTTAAAAACCTCATCTTAATGACAAATTAATATTGCATTATCTATTAATACCATATTTTGCCTCACCAATATCCAATTTGGAGATATTTGGGTTGTTTTTAATGTTTCATGTGATAAACAGTGCTAGAAAGAACATCTTTCCACGTGCAACTTTTGATCAGTCTCTAATGTTTTCTGGAATCTTTGGGAAATGAATTAAAACTTTGGCTCAGTTTTACGTTGGGTTTAAAAGGCGTCATTGCTGCCCGCCCTAGTGCACTTAGTGAATTCTGAAATTCTCATTAAATAAGGCAAGTTGTTTCTGTTTTGATAGGATGCTTCCAGTGACAGAGTGCTCACTACCAGCTGAGTCCAGTCCTTCCACATTTGGGGGTCACAAAACAGAATTCAGTGCTACATACTGGCTCCATACTGGGGAGATGGAGAACTAGCTAAGTCCTGTTCCATGGGTTCTTCCAACAGTTTCAGACATTTCTCCACTCCCTCCCTCCTCCAGGCTAGTGAACTCAGTCATTTGAGTTTCCTTCCAAAGCCTGGATGTTGGGGCCCCTCCCCTTCATGGATCCTTCTCTCCAGCATCCTCTGGCCACCCTCATCCCTCTTTGAGAAACACCCAGACTTTGTAGGGTAACCCCCTGACTCTTTCTCCATGTATTTAGGAAGATGACTCTTGATCCCTCTATAATTGATATGGTGTAGACATGCCCCAGCCACACCCTGGGGACAGTAGTCGCACCAAGGTTAAGCTTACCCACCACCTTTGCAGCCAGACTGTCCCAGTTTTTGGCCCTGCCCATCCCCCATCTGCTGTGTGACCTGGGGCATGTTCCTGAACCTCTCTGAGCCACCAAGGTTGTAGGAAGGATGAAGTGAGGTGTGCAGAGTTCATACAAGGTCAGCGCTCGATGCTATGCAGTCTACCCTGTCTGGTGATGGATTCTCCACCTGGGTAAGTTCCAGGCAGCATGGAGGTGCCAGTCAATGGCCTCCTTGGATCTACAGTGGCAAACTCTCTGGTCCCATGGAGTCTGAGCCCTGGGTTCTGGGTGAAGCACCCCATGGTTTCCAGTGTGCCTTCAGGTTGCTGTTCAGTGGGGAAGAGTGTGATGGAAAGCTGACAAGACAGGACTAGTGTGCTCGGACCTGCTTATCTGGAGCATCCCTGTTGGGGACTGTAAGTCAGATATGTCCAACAAGCAGGAGGGCTTCAGGCATGGCTGGTTCCAGGTCACCCAGTCTGCTCAGCTTCTGAGGAGCTGAGCAGTCTGTGTAGACAGACAGACAGACACACACACCCTTTTCAGGAAGAAACTCCCAGACCCAGGATCTCAAGACCTGGGATCAGTTACGGAAATGGAACAAATGAAAGTTCAAAATCAAGAAGAAAACAGCTTTGGTTCAACATTCCAAAATATATGGCATTTTTGCATGCTGCTGCAGTTTGGTCAGAAACGAATGGGTCTGTAAAGTTTGATTAAAATGTAATTTGGGGAGAGGAATGCAAGAATGGAACTACCCTGGCAGCTCGGATAATGAGTCCTGCTGTTCCCACCAAGTCCAGTTCTGATCCAGCATCAGAAGACAGCTGTAAAGAGGCAGCTCTGAGGGAGAGCTGTGGGCCTGGGCTTCTCTGCTCTTGGGGGGTCATCAGGCCCACAGCTCAGGAGACATTGGGGACAAGCCATGTCAGGAGGGAGGACAACTGCTTAAATGTTATTAACTCAGAGTCTCTGGGTGGAGCTCCCCAGACATCCGTCAACAAAGGTGAAATGTCTTTGTTTCAAGCATCGATCTTTGTTTTCTCTCCCTGTGGATTTTGTAGTTATTGCTGTTAAGATGTTTCATTATTGTCTGTGCTCCACCAGGGTAACCAAAGTCCAAAAGAGGATGCCTATTGCGGGCCCCAGGGAATCCTGCTCTACCTACCCCATGCCTTCACATGGCTGTTCCTTCTGTGCAAAAGGCCTCTCCCTGCCCTGTCCATTGGGTAAACTCCTATTCATCCTTTGAAACCCATTTCAAAGGTGCTGAAACCAAAAAGAGTGGGTGTCACCCATCTCTGACACCTCACCCTCCCACAGCCCATCCCCAGCTCCCATTGCTTTACCTCTTGAATCTTTCCCCTCTCCCTCCATCCCCACTGCCCCACTGATAGCCCTCATCATCTCTCCCCAAGATGTGGCAACCTTTATGTACCAAGTACCAGACTAAGTATGTCACAATCATAACCCCATTTCATCCTCCCCGCAGCCTGCAGTCCTCACCTGAGAGATGAGTAAACCATGGGTGTGCAGCTCTACCACTAACTTGTCCCGTGACCTTGGGCAGTTTGCCCCCTCCCACCTGAGCCTCAGTTTTCTCATGTAGAAAATGGGGAGCTTGGGTTACATTGTCTTTAAGATCCTTTCTATCTCTGAAACTTGATACCTCACAGTTTCTTGCTTTAAAAAAACACCCCTAGTGGGATCACGTTTTCAGCTTTATATTTGGAGCTGGGAAAGTTTTAAGAGGAATAGTGATCAAATGGACCACAGGATAGGATGGTGAAGGGCCCGCAGGAAAGGTTGAATAGGTGTGGTCCAGCATTGAGAGGGGAAACCCTGGGAGTGGAAGGGAGGGACATCAGAACGGCCTGCGCCCTCTGAAGTGACATGACACGGAAGAGGCAGCCCGCCCTCCTCTCCTCCAGAAAGCAGATGTGAACGAATCGCAGGAAGTTTTCAAAAGGCGTGTTTCAACTAAGTTTACAAAACAACTTTCTATGTCTGTGCTCCCGAGAGATGAAAGGGCACAGGCCTTAGACATGAAAAGACCCACGTTTAAAAATGGCTTGGCCACTTACCGGGACCAACTTGTTGAATTCTTGAGCCTCGGTTTCCTCGCCTGTAAAATGGGACTAAAAGTAAACCTACCACAGAGGATTGAGGTGAGAATTGAAATACATAATGCTTGTAAAGTCCCTAGCACGGTGCTGGCACGTATAACTAGTTGCACGTACTATTATCATTAGAGCGATTATTGTTACTTTTAGCAAAACGACAAGACCAGTTGTTTTCACCTTCACGGAAGCGTCCACACTGAGCGGGTCCCTCCTTCGGGGGAAGGTGGAGGCTGCCCTCCCCGTGCAAAGCCCCTTTGGTAATACCAACCCGACCTCAGAACAGACCACAGAAAAGTACACAGCATGCGCTGACCTTATTGCCAGAAGCCAGACTCACGGTGAACCTCAGTTCATGTAATTCACCCAAGCAGCTCACCCAGTTTTCCTGAAATCACAACTTGAAGGAATCATTGCACCTCATGCCTAATCCCGGAGGCGGCCTCCCCTCCTTGAAGGCATCCACACCAAGACAACACAGCGCCCTCTGAAAAGCATGAAAAGGTCCATTCACGTGGGGGCCAGGTTTACTAATGTGTGCGGCATGCAGGTCCTACAGAGGGCCGGGCCACCACACTGGGACCAATGTCCTTTATGACTCTCCCCAAGAAACAGAAGAAAGAAGCAAGGCGGATCTACACATTACAAATCATCTTCAAAACTCATCTCCTTAATTCTGAAGTATTGAAAGTCAAATCGCCTTTTCCGGTGTCACCAAGAGCCCCCAGAGACTGGTTCTCTTCTCAGAGGGAGAAATGCAGATGAAAACCTGTTTTGTTCTCTCCCACTAAAGCCCACACTTCCTACCATTTGGGAACCCCACAGTTCATATTCTTTTAAATGTCTTTAGAAAATAAAGTTTGTTGTGTTGGCAGGTGACGACAGAAACGTGACAGGTGAGTAAAAGCTATTTTTGCCCCGGGCACTCCTATTAATGTACCAGTATATCTAAATTTTTGAAGAAGCTTCTCTCTCCCTGCCTTTTTTTTTTTCTTAACAATTGCAGTGGCAGTGTGATACAAACTTTATTATTTGAAGCCAGTTTGTTTACTGAACAGAGATCTCGGTTTGGGGATCCATGGACACCATGACTAGGGAAGTATGTGGCTTCTTTGTTTTTAAGGTCTTGGTTAAGACTACGATCTCTGCCACCAGCCAGGGGTTCTTCGCCCCAGCAGCACATGAGAATCACCCAGGCAGCTTTAAAAACACCAGTTTCTGACTCCACTCCAGGCAATTAAATCGGAATCTCCAAGCATGTGACGCAGTGCAGACGAATCAGCCAGACCCTGGCTCTCTGGACGGCAGCTGTCTGACAGGAACAGGCACTGGCTTCCCCGTCCATGTGACGGGAGAAGGCCCACAGAGCTGTTGCAAAGATTAAATAAGTCAGCCCGTGCGGAATGCTTACCTAGCACGTGCCCGGCTCCTCATAAGACCGTGTGGGTGGTGAGCGCTGATACTGGGCTGGGTACAGCACGCTGACATCCTTGTATAGGCAGGGAGCTCTCTCACCCGGGTCTGTGTAAAGCGGAGGCCCATGCCTGAGCCCTTATCTGTAAAATGGGATGATAACAGTATCTTCCCTAGAAATTCATTTTGAAGATTCCATGATGCAAGTTAGGTAGGGCTTAGCACATGCACGATATAGAGCACACCGGTACATGTTGCCTCTCATTATTATAAAAGTAATACATAACCCAGGAGAACTATCTTGTAAAACAGAGATCAGCGCCCCATTAGAGAGATGACAGGTTAAGTGATTTGCCAATGGTCACCAACTGGTAAGCAGAATACCCAAGATTTGAATCTCAGACTGTCTTTTCTCCAAAGTCCATATTTTCCCTCTTCCTAGGTCATCACTGTTACGGTAACTCAGTTGCTTCTTTAGTGAGTGCTGAGCCCATAGCCTGGCATTCAAGCCCTTTAGAGTTGGGCTCCAAGCAGCCTTTTCCCATCTTCTCTCCACCGACCCTCGAGTGTACACCATGTAATCTTGCCTTTGGGCCTCAAGTCACACTTCTCCATGCACCCACATCCTTCCCCTCCTCCAAGGCCTGGTCCAGAGGCCTGCCCCCCGTCATCGGCCTGCCAGCAGTGCTCCCCCCTCGGCTGAGGCCCCGTAGCACTTTGTCAATTATCTCAGGCCTTCTGATATCATCGAATCTTGCTTAGAAGGCATTTCTGTCCTGCCAGACTGTGGGCTCTCAGGAGCCGAGATTTGTCCTAATCGTGTCTGTGCTGGCGGCTGTGGTAATTCATTCCAACGCCTTCCATTTTTAAGTAGCAGTTGGAGGGGGAGACATGTTTGTCATAAATTGACCTGTTTGACTCATTTGAGATGTCACAGACACACTTACCATTATTAATTTTCCACCAGGTTTGGCTGTGAGGTGTTTGGCAAACTGTCCGCGATGAGTTTCTGACAGTCAGTCGTGTTGGAAATTCAGGGTGGCAGATGGGTGTGGTAACAGCATATGGCTTCAAGTGTAGGTTCAGTGTTTACGCATTTTTACAAACTACCACTTTATATTTATGCATAAAGAAGGGAAAGAATTCCAGACTAAGTTGTGCATTTCAAGGAGTTGTGTTGATGCTCTTAAACAAGAGCAAATTTAGGGTGGTTGAGAGGGCCCTGGAGAGGGAGAGTGGAGCCTTGGCCTTGAGTCCCATCTCTGCCACCCCCTGGGGTGTGACCTGAAGCCAGTGAATTCCTCTTTCAGGGTCTCTATTTTCCCAACTGTCAAATGAGGAAGTTGGCCTAGAATGTGTTTGACATCTGGTCCAGGTCCAACATTCCAGGAACCATGCAACGCCAAGTCAGTGGAATTTGTGGACTCGTATTTGTTCTTCGGGAGCATCAGGGGGTGAGAAAGCTTTGAGTGTCCTTGCCCCCAGAATGACCTCTGTCACTGGCCAGAGGCCTGAACCTGATGGACTGAGTCCCTACGTTTTCTGGATTCATTTGACAAACAGATTTTAAACTGTCTTTGCAATAAGGAAAGTGCTGCCCCATAGGCTTTGGGGAAATAGTTCAGGTTCTATTTGCTTTGCAGAAATATATCCAGGCCTTAACCATCTTTCAACTCTTGGCAATCAGCCCATCCAACTGCCTTGTGTTATGGCTGTGGAGAGTGAGGTCCAGGGAGGGGAAGTGACTTACCCAGGGCCATCAATGGCAATGGGGTAGAGACGGGGTAGAGACAGGGTAGAGACGGGGCAAGGATTCTGTTCTCCTGGCTCAGGGACTATCTCAGCTCACGCTGTGCTGTGGGATGTAATGTAGGCGTGGCTGGGGTTGGGGAGAGATCCTGAACCCTCCTGGAAGGAAGGGGCTGGATACATGGAGCCATGTGAACCCCTCATCTCTTCCGTCCTGGAGTCAAGTATGTCAGAGGTGGAGGGCACTGGAGAATGTCTAGTCCTGTGTTCCCCATCCCGGGGGGGGCAGGCAGTGAGCCAGAGGCAGGACAATCCTCACCCCCAGTGTGATGGTATTGAGAGGTGGGGCCTTTGGGAGGTAACAGGGTTAGATGAGGTCATCAGGGTGGGGCCCTCATGTGGGATTAACGCCCGTATCAAGAGGGGACACATGGGCTCTCACTCTTCACCATGTGAGGATTCAACAAGAAGACAACCACCTACAAACCAAGAAGAGTGTTCTCATCAGATACCGGATCTATCAGCGCCTTGATTTTGGACTCCCAGCCTCCAGAACTGTGAGAAATCAATGTGTGTTATTTAAGCCACCCTGGCTATGGTAATTTGTTATAGCAGTCCCAGCTGACTGAGACACTAATCTTACTCAACCTATTCTTTTTATGAATGAATAGACTGAAACCCAGAGAGGGCAAGTGACTTTCTCAAAGCCACACAGGACACAGGACGTTCTGCTACACCATGATCAGTTTCTTTATCTTTCTGTCCCATCCCCCTTCTAAAGGGTCAGAAAATTCCCCACTTTTATGGATGCATCTAGAGAAAGCTAGAGCCGCTCCACGCATCTTCCAAGGCGCTGGAATGCTCATTGTCAGGAGGACTTGAAAGATTTCCTGTTTTTAAAAAGCTGAAATCGAAAAGTGCTGTCATTTTCTTTAAATACATTCTTTTGAATAAAACATCTATTCCTGACGCCAGCAGCAAGCTTCAAAACATGTTCGAGATGACATGATTGATAACAAGAAGGCTTTTTCAAGATGTTTCTAATTTCATCTTCCTGGTTAAAGAATGTGAACTTTCTAACATGATGTATGGCCTAATAAGAAGGTGTGCTCGAACTGAAGTTATTTATTTATGCTTCCATCTTTGACAGATGAATATTAACTACTGAGAAAATTGTAAAGCCAATTAGTAAAAGCTGAATAATGTCCATCTGAGGATGTGAGCAGAGAAACACGAGTTACTTCTCGTCCCAACGACAGAGCAGCAGACATTCTCTGCCTTCCTCTGGGAAACCATGGCCAAGGCCAGGGTATGGTGGCTCCTGTCCCTCCAAGGTGACCTCCCTCCAAGATTGACCTCGATGAAGTCCAATCCGGGAGCTGGTTCTGGGATGCCCAAGGGAGAGTCACCCTTGCTGTTGAACTCCCTCCATTCGGGACCTGCGGAAAAAGTGCATTTCTGCCAATCCTGCGGGCTTTCTCTAGCTACTCAACTGCCTGACCACCAGCACTGAGGGCAGATGAGGGAGCACAGGAAGAAGCAGAACTCTGACGATGGGCTCCACCCTCCTCTGCTTCTGGAAGAGAGTCTGCTGTAAGTGAAAAGGAGATAAAAATCCCCAGTCCCATACCCCTCATCTCCTCCTAGTCTCATCTGCCCCTCATGCCAACGTTGCTCCCAGGAACTGCACATGCAACAAGTATTTATTGAGGATCTACTATGTGCCAGGCTCCAGAAATATAAAACAGACGAGTCCCTGCTGTGATGGGGCTTCCCGGCCAGAAGGCAATATGGCAGGATCCCTCTGGGGACCCCGGGAGTGAACTCCTCTGCTGGGACAATGCTGTTCCCCACTCCCCCAGTCTGCCCGGTTGCTGAAGCTGAGAAAGGGAGGTGGAGGGGCTGACGGCAGCTTCCAAAATTAACAAGAGGTTAATTTATTCAACACATGCTGCAAATGTTGTTATGCTTCCAGAAGTGAAGAACAAACAACGTGAGATTTCACTTGGAGGCTGTAAATTATTCTCTCCCCCAGCACCCTGGACACCAATCTGTCACCTTGCTTTTGGTAGCCCATTGCTAATTTTTAATAATTTCTTGACAACTACTTGCTCTACATTAACATAACATTACCACAGTGCAATTCAAGACAGCAGTGGCCTTTAAGGAGTAGAAGGATGCCCCCCATGACCCTACTCTTCCCCACCCCCACATATTTAGCCACTGATGGGATCTGCCTAAAAAACTGACCTGTACGTTTTTCCATTACAAATCACTTGTCTTTGAAGGAAAAGGCCCCCCTCCAACCTGAACCACCAATTAGAATTAATAACCTAGCAGGGCTCCCATTTCTCTCTGTCCCAACTCCCTTTGCCTTGTCACTAGTGTTAATGGGTTTTCCATTAAGACACCCCTGCCTGCTTCCTAAAGATTCCCGGATGATAAAGCTGATTGCAAGAAGGAGCAGAGATCAGACCTAAGGTTGTAGAATCCCAGCATATCTGAGCTGGGAGGAACCTTGGGAATACTCCCATCCTAACCCTTGATTTTCTCCTTTTCCAGAGATGGAAACTGCTTCAGTCCCCACGGGAATCCATGTCAGGGCTGGGGCAGGAGCCCCCTGCTCTTGGCCACTAGATCCTTTTCACCCCACATTGCTACTCCACATCACATTTGCTCACCTCCTAGCTCCAATTTATCATTCTGGGACTTAACACCCTAAACAAACTGTGCAGAATTCCCAGGAACACTTTGACAACCCAGTCCCGCGTGTGTGATGAAAATCATCAGCAACTGTGGACAAGATGCTCACACGTGTGATCGTGGATAACACATCTCTAAGTCCCTCTGGACTAAAATCTTTGATGTGGATCGTAATCTAGTCTTCCAGAATAGAGTACACAAAATTCCAATGTCTCCCTGATGCACAAGGACAGAGTGTGCAAAGCTACAGAGTGTTTTTCATGACCAAACTGATTAGCCTCTCTCTATCCCCACCTAACGAAAGGCAAGAGGGCCAAGTGCCGGGTTTCAGCCCAAGGAATCCATCAGTAGGTTTAATGCAAACACTGTTCATTACTCAGCTGGATCTTCTCTGAGAGGGATTTCATCGTAACACGATTTGGACGAACCCACAGAATAATATTAAAACCATAAACTATGTAGAAGTACACATGATGGCAGGCACAGAAGATTAGTTGGGAACTCTAAAAAGTTATTATCATGCTCCAAATTTAGTGTCACAATGTCTAACTGCAACTCATAATGTTAACTCTCAGATTGCTTAGGCATCTTTATTTCTCATCTGGAAAATGAAGTTGTCTCTTGTCATGTTGGACAGCCTGTGTCCATCTTATATCAAAGACAACAAAAATATGTAATTTTATATGTTCCTATTCCCATCATTTGAGTACAAAAGGACTTCAAACTTAATATGCTTGTTCATAATGCTGTTTTTGAAAACCACAGCAGAACAGCAAATGCAGAACATTACATGATACATTCAAACTGTCTTGCCTTTTTTTTTTCCAGTAAGACTGAAGGAGAGAAAAAGAGTAGATATTTATCATTATAAGTCACTTCCTGAAATCTGAAGAAGTCTCGATTTCATCATTGTAATTTGGTGATCAGCTCCATAAACATGTAATTATCTGTTGGTGGGAAATGGGACTTCTTTATGTGTTGCAGAATTGGCAAAGAAATATACCAGCCCCACCTGAGTTCTTGGTACCGTGCAGGTCTTCTGGGTTTGAGCTTTGATGGTGCACCAAGACCAAGGAAATGGGGTGATGGTGAAATAAGTCAGACAGAGAAAGACAAATACAGTATGATCTCACATTTGGGACCTGAAAAAGCCACACTCATAGAAACAGAGAGCAGAATGGTGGTTGCCAGGGTCTGGGGGGCGGGGGGATGGGGAGATGTTGGTCAAAGGGTACAAACTTCCAGTTAGATAAGGCCTGGGGATCTAGTGTACAGCATGGTGATGATGGTTAATACTATATTGTATACTTGAAAGTTGCTAAGAGAGTAGATCTTAAATGTTCTCATCACAAAAATGAAATGGTAACTATGTGAAATGATGGAGGTGTTAGCTAACCTTATTATGGTAGACATTTTGCAACATATACGTGTATCAAATCATCACATTGTACATCTTAAACTTACACAATGTTATATGTCAATTATATCTCAATAAAGCTGGGAAAAAGATAAAAAAGAAAGAAACTCTATAGAGATGAGTGTCAGATGATAGGGCCAAGTGAAGTTATTTGGGTACAGCGTAAGCACAAAACTGGAGAACTTACTTCTATTCCTAGTTCTGTCACTTATTGGTTGTATAACTTGTGGCGATTTACTTAATAATACCTTGCTGTGCTTTCAATTCCTTGTTTGTAAAACCTGGATAAAATAATACTTTCTTCATAAAATTGTGGAAGGAAACGACTGAAAAACCTTAGCAGACAGGTCCCGGATCATAGTAAGTTCCCAATAAATATTAGCTGTTTATCCCTTCCTACCACCTAAGGAATCCTCTCTCACCTGGCTCTTAATCTCTCTTTAAGATCTTCTCCTTTGGCCTTTCAAACATGAAAGTTTTCAAATATCATGAAATTGTTGGGTCAAAATCAACAAGCATTGTTAATTTTACTAATGATTCCACACTGCCCTTCAGAAATACTAGTATATTTTACATTCGTTCCGCACACAATGTTGACAAGCGAAACCGACAAGTAGTTTCAAAGACCATGAGAAACTTACTAAGTGTGCGGAAGCTTCCGATGTGTATTTATTTTGAATGAAAGAAAATGCAATCATTTTGGTAGCTATAAGAAGTATTTCTATGTAAATAAAAATAAACTATTCTTGCTCACTCCACTCCAAAAAAAAAAGAAAGAAAGAAATGGGGTGAGAATACCAAGGCCCCCACCTCTCTCCCTTTGGTCCTTTGTCTTGACCTCGCCTACATTTCCCTGAAAAAGTAGAAGGCGCCAATCCTTTATTGCTCCTTACCAGACCCACCTTCAGCTGGTCCCACCTTCCCTTCCTCCCTCCTCTCACGGCTCAGAAGAGGCCCTCTCCTTACCACAGACCAGTCACTCCACGGGTGTCTGGACCTCGCTCCCTCTGGCCTCTGATCCGTCTTCATATCTTCACATGTCCAGCCCTCCCTCCCTGGAGCATCCATCCCGGACCACCCACCGCTCCCCCACCCCCATCATTCCTACCAGTACAAAAGCAAGCACCTGAGTCTCCCATCTTGTGAACACTCTCTCTTGACCCCCACTGCCCATCTTCTTCACTCAGGAGGTGTCCTCACTCCAGTCCTGCTCCTTCATGGCCCATTCATTAGCAACCCACTCCACGGGGGTTTCTGCACCCACCACTCCTCTGAAACTGCCCCTCTGAAGTTACCCGGAACCTCCTCCTCTGCTCAGATCTGAAGGTTGGCACGCCCCAGAGTTCAGCCCTCAGACCCACAGGCAGACCTCGTCAGGCCCCTGCCCGCATTCCTTCAGCACTAACCACGCCTGAGCATGCAGACCCACAGCTTCAACTACAAGCACCTGCAACTCCACCTGAGGACGCTTCCTGGTCGCTGGACCATGCTCAGCTCACACGGGCAGCCCAGAGTGCCAGGGAGTTAGTACCTCCGGAAAGCAGCTCTTAACCCATGGCTGACAGGAGCTGGTGGGTAAATACCCCAGCTGCCTCAGCCTTTGTGGGGGATAACCTTGAGGCATATTCTACAATATCTACCAGAGTTCCCATGCTGGGTTGAGCCCCACTGTGATTATTTAATGCTCTCTTGGTCTGGGGTTGCTATGGACTGAATTATGTCCCCCAAAATTCATATGTTGAAACCCCAATCCTAGTGTAATGGTATTTGGAGCTGGGCCTTTGGGAGGTAACTAGGTTTAAGGTGGGGCCCTCGTGATGGGATTAGTGTCCTTATAAGAAGGAACACCAGAGAGCTTGCACCATCTCTCTCTGTCCCCACCAGGTGAGGATACAGTGAGGAGGTGGCTGGCTGCAACGCAGGAAAAGAGCCTTCGCCAGAACCCAGTTACGCTGGTGCCCTGGTCTCAGACTTCCAGCCTCCAGAACTGTAAGAAATGAATTATACTCATGTGTCACTTAACCACGGGGACACATCCTGAGAAATGCATCATTAGGCAATTTTGTCATTGTTTGAACATTATAGAGTGCACTTACACAAACCTAGATGGTATAGCCTACATACACCTAGGCTATAGGGTACTAATCGATGGGACCACCGACATATATGCGGTCCATCGTTGACCTATGTGGTGCATGACTGTACTGTTGTTTAAGCCCCCAGTTTAGAGTATTTTGTTATGGCATCCTGAGCGGACTAATATGGGGGTTTTGTGGTTAGAAGAAACAGAGACTGAAGCCAGTTGGTTCAAGGGGTGAGGTTTAGGCTGGAGATATAAACCCAGGAGGCCTCAGCACATGGACAAATTGGTGAAACAATAAAAAGGGGATAAGAAACTTCCTTTCTCACAGGGTGGTTGTGAAGGTTGAAATGGACACCTCACATCCTCTGCTCAGCCCTGCACTACGGTGTATATCAAAAGCTTGGGAAGTGGGACTGTTATTTGCAGAAGATCACACAAAGATACATTCTTAGACTCATAGAAGTTTGGACAGATCATCTAGCTCATCTGCAGGTGGAAAAACTAAGGCTAAGACAGGAGAATTCACTTGCCTGGCATTTTTCTACCATTAAAGATTGTTTTCATAAGATTTACAGACCCAGCAGTAAAGGAAGGTGAAGTTTAACTGTACCTTGATATTCAATTAGACCGGAGGGCACCAGTAAACCCTCTAAATGCCAAGGCCAATGAGGACTCTTTAGTCCTGATTTTGACTGCTTTCCCTGTCTGATGCTGCTGGTCACTCCTCCTAGTGAACTCTCCTGACTTGGTTTCCATGAAATGACACTCTCCTGATTCTCTAGCAAGAGAGAGTGGAAAGAAGGAAAAATTAAAAGGCAGAAGGGAAAGTGACTTAGGTGAGTTCCCTGGAAGCAGAGCCTGTGGCAGGATTTCGGTCACTGAGTCAGTGAGGGGGGCTCTCAGGATGTGTGGAGTGAGGAAGGAGGGTGCAGCAGGGGGAGGAGCTAAGAAAGATGGATGTGACTTCAAACAGAGACTAGCCTGATCACATGGGGAGCTCTGGGGCGTGAATTGCACCAAAAGTTGGTCCCACCTGGCAGAAGGAGACCAGCCCTGCGTGCCACTGTTAGTCAATGGAGTGGGCAGCGGGGGCAGGGAGAGGGAGCATTCCAGGACACTTGTGCATTGGGCAGCCCCTGTTTGGCTGAGGCCGAGTCTGCAGAGAAGGGGGCAGCTGGGAGGTGAGTGCACCCACTCATCAGACAGTGCGTCTGGGTAGAGCCTTAGTTATATCCACTATGGAGAAAGGAAGCACAGCTGCATTAACTGATCATCTGAGAAGAGCACTAAAGCCTTCCATTCTCATTATTGCATCTTCCTGAAAACCCAGCAAGGTCAGTAGGTAGGTATTACTAGCTTCAGTTTATTAGTGAGGAAAACAGGGGCGATTTGTCTGAGATTTTGAAGGAACAATGAAGAAGTGACCCTCACCCCCAGAAAATGACCAACCATTGTGAGAAAATGTCAGATTATTCACTTTCAAAGACCAACCTGCAGATCCTGGAAGGACTTCAAAAAGCCCTGATCCTCGGATTAGAGAGCAGGCATCAGACCTCAATTTCCTGTAATACTTGAACTTCCTAGGTCTCAGGTTCCAAGTCTGTGAAATGGGCATGACATTAACTGACTGTGCTAGACTGAAAGATGGTCTCCAAAGATGTCTACATTGTAATCTCTGGAATCTGTGAATGTCACTTCACATGGCAAAAGGGACTTTCCAGCTGTGATTAAAATAAAGATCTTGAGATGTGAAGATTATCCTGGATTATCCAGACGAGTTCTAAATGTAATCCCAAATATCCTTAGACAGTCATGCGCCCCATAATGATGCTTCGATCAACAAACCACATGTATGACAGCGGTCCCATAAGATTAGTGCCATACAGCCTAGGTGTGTAGTAGGCTATACCATCTAGATTTGTGTAAGTACACTCTATGATGTTCACACAACGATGAAATCGCCTAATGATGCATTTCTCAGGACACATCTCCATCATTAAGCTGATGACTGCAGAGGGAAGCAAATGGATATTTGACACAGAAACGAAGAAGGCCGTGTGATGACAGAAGCAGATTCAGAGAAAGATGGTGCTAAGCTGCTGGCTTTGAAGATGAAGAAAGGGGCCAGAAGCCAAAGAATACAGGCGGCCTCTGGAAGGTATAAAGGCGAGGAAATGGAATTTTTCCTGGAGCTGCCCGGAGGAACCAGCCCTCCGCGATTGTAGTCCCATAAGACACTCTTTGGACTTCTGACTTCCAGATTTGGGAATAAATTTGTATTGTTTTAAGCCACTGAGTTTGTGGTAATTTGTTATGGCAACAACAAGAAAACAAATACGCTGAATATCATTTCACTCCTAGGAAAACTGTGAAACTGACTCACAAGCTAATGCCCCCAAGGCCCGGGGGGGCCAGGCTGTTACCGAGACTGGGGAGGAAGTTATCATTCCAGTTCCCCAAATCCACAGCTGTTGGAAGCCACTGCCTTTCTTGGGGGGTTCCAGAGCATTCCCACAACACAACCACCCCCTTACGCAGGAACCAGGGCAGGAGAAGGACTGGGGTTCAGGAAATGTCTGTTTGATTGGCTTCGAGTTTCTGGGTGTTTGCAAGTCAGGCAGCCTGGGTGTTAAGAAGGCTAAGTTCTGAACTGGGCCAGTGGTGGGGGTTGTGACCTACAGAAAGATCTGCAGGCCTGAAGAATGAGTGCAGCCCCGATGAACAGCACCTGCAACTCAGACTACTTCACGGGACCCCAGGGCCACGGCTGAGAGCAGGACACGGAGCCCTGGGAAGG
This sequence comes from Tapirus indicus, assembly GCA_031878705.1. Taxonomy (NCBI): domain Eukaryota; kingdom Metazoa; phylum Chordata; class Mammalia; order Perissodactyla; family Tapiridae; genus Tapirus; species Tapirus indicus. Next base: position 19,747,932 of record CM062927.1, on the reverse strand, counting down.
GAGGTGTCAGCCCATCTCTGCCACCAATTTGTCCTGTGACTTTAGACAAGTCCGCTGACCCTGCCATCGGGCCTCCATCTCCCAGTCCATGACAGGAGGCGTGTGAACTGGGTAATCCCCCAGGAGCCTCCCTTCTCCGATGCTGGGTAGCCTTAGATTCCTGGTCAGGCCCACAGCCAGGCAGGCTGACCCCAGTAGACCATCAAGATTTAGAGGGTCACAGAGCCAAAGGCTCAGGAAGAGCAGATCCCAGGGCCTCCCAAAGACCCAAGAGAGGCAAGCTAGAGAATACACTGTCCAAATATTTTGTCTAAAAATAGACCAAGCTGCCTACAAAATGCATACTGCACACATATCCCAAACCCACGGAAAGGGAACCGAGAGCGCAGCCCTTAAACAGATGCGTTTACAGAAACAGGAGCAAGTCTTTCTCAAGCAGGGTACAGTTCCACTCCTTCCTCAGAATGGGAATGCAGGGGACTGGCTCTCGGGTGAGAACCCACTGATGTACGGAAGTGACAGCCTCTCTCTTCCAAAGAAACGTGTGGAGAGCCGCCCAGGCCCCCTGAGACAAACCAAGCCCAGTGGACTGTCTCTAATCAAGTCACCCCATGGAAAACCCCAGCAAGCTCTCACAGGGACACATGGACACAATCAGGGACGACCTCCAAGTGGACATCATTGGATTCGATAATAATTACAACACCCCACACTTGTGTAGAGCTTTGTCGTTTGCAAATGGCTTTCATACACCCCCTTTCATTTAGCAGCCCCAGAACATGTCAGAGATGTCATTGGTCTCTCCCTGGGTTAAATATGGAACCTGAGTCCCAGAGAGAGGAAACGACTTTCCCAGACCAAATCCCCTGATTGCTAACCCTGACCTCTCCCTGTGGTGTCTTAGGAGTTACCATCAGCAGCATCCTTTTCTCGTCTCTCTATCTACAACACCCAGTCCAGGGCCTGCACATAGTAGGCTTCATAAGCATCAGTAAATTCTTGTTAAACTGAGTTCAATTCAGTTTTATCCCTGCAGTGAAATAAAGAAAATATGGCTCTTGCTATTGGTGCTAACATATTCCATGGGGCACGGGATAAGACATTCAGATCAGGGAGGGGGCTGCATTGTGAGTGCCCCACTTATGACCCAGCACAGGCACTGACGTATCTCATGACAGAGCCAACTGCCCTCTCTCAGCCTCAGAACGATCCACCTTTTCCCCTGAAGATCAAACAGCGGCCATGTGGCAGGAGCAGGTTTTGAACTCAGGCTCCCTGCATCATCTCCCAGAGGAATTTTAACTTGTTGCACACCCCACCTCCCAATCTTCTCTTTCAATGTCCCTTTATACCCCTTTCAGCTCCATGACTCAGCTTTTAGGCATTTGTATCTTGTTGCTCACGTCCACTGAAATAGTCTGGGGTCGAAAAACTTTATATCCATCATTTATAGTTGAATAGAAAATCATGTTAGTCAAAACATTAGCTCACCCAGGAGGACCTGGGTTTTCAACCATCGTCCACGATCCCTACACAGGGATCCAGAGGGTCTCCACGGGGTGGTATTTCAGTCCAGGGCCCGTCTCGGGTGGCCCTGCCTGGGAAGCCCACTCATGGATTTGGCAGGGAGCAAGCACAGGGGAGTTTTCACTGGGGCTGACTCAAGGGTGAGGTTTTAAACTCCTCGTGAACAGTGGTCCCTGGAAGTCACGGGAAGTTCACACTGCAAGAAGCATGGACAGCCCGCTCCTCGCAGAGAAATAGATGGGGGAAGTTCAGGCAACGGACCAATTGGTTCCAAAGAGGGAACTCACAGCTGCAATCTGGTCCCCAGTCTTGCAGCCTCCCATACACATCCCAGAGCTTCCAGTCGTAGGGAGGAGGGTACCGGGCCTGCTAGCTTTAATGACTCCATTGGACAAAAACTTCCTGTGTCAGGGACTGCATGAACTCCGCTGCCTCTCTCTTCTCCCTCTTCACGTGACAAAGCAGAAGGCCCCTTATCCCCATGGTCTCACCACACAAGGGTCAGCCCACATGTATCAGTCAGGAGGAACCAAGTTAACCTGCTGTGACAACTGCCCCCCACTCTCAGTGGCTTACCCCACAAAGGGTTGTCACTTGCACCATATGTTCAGGGCAGAGTGTCTACTCGTCATAGTTCCTATGGCAGGAGAAGGGAAGACAGCACATCAGAACTTCTGCCCCGCAAGTCAGAGGCCAAGGCTAATTTCAATGGGTCAGAGAAGTGCAATCCTGCCACTGGCCCTGAGCAAAGAGAAAATATTTGGTGAACAGCATGAAAGACTACCATACCATAATAGTAAAAACAATACCAATGGCAAAATAGTAAAAGAAGCTGACATTTCCTGCTATTACCACGCACCAGGCATTGGGCTAAGTGCTTTATATTCTTTATTTCATTTAATATTCCCAACAAGACAGATGTTAGTATTAACCAGAATTTACAGACAAGGGGGGGCTCATGAATTCAAGGGACTTGCCCAAGGTCATACAGTTGGTGAATGGTGGATCTGGGACTCAAACCCAGGACTCTAAGGCTGCTAAGACCATGCAGTTAATCACTTTACTACCCTGCTCCCATGTACATTTAGGGACCTTTGGAATGGTCAAAAGGCAACTACACTGACTTTGAGACAGGAGTCAAAAACATTGCTTTCTTATCTTATCTTATCCCCCATCATATGGAGCAGGTGCCCTCGAGGCCCAGGAGGAAAGTGCCTTTCTTTAAATAAACAGATTCAGATTTGTCTATCATCCAACTGCACCGGACCCCACTCGGGGCAGGCATGTAACTGCCATCTGACCTGATTCTCCATGTGCACCTGACAGGTAGGTCTCCCCACCCCCATTTTGCAGCTAACTCAAGGCCCACAGCTAGTTAGAGCTAATTAGAGTTGTGAAGCCAGATCTGGCTGCCTCTGAGGCTTGTGGTAACCAAGGAAGACCCCTTCGTGGGAGGTCGGCCCAGGTGGGTGTGACCGGAGAGGACCAGCCAGGGAGGGAGAGTCCCTGAGTCCACATAAACGTGGGTGCACTTCTCCAGCCCAGCCCCTTCCTTCCTCAGGGCCAGAGGGAGTTGGCCTTAGACACAGTGGCCTCTGAGAGACTGTTAAAAGCCCCCACCAGAGACTTCTTCCCCTTGGGGTACGGCATCCCTGCCTCTAGGAGTCCTCTTGGGAAGGCAAAGCATGAAGTCCCTGCAGGCAGTCCAGTGAAATGAAAGCACGTGGCTTCAGAGCTCAGGGCAGATACCATCTCTACCACTTAGAAGCTGTGCTACTTTGGGCAAGTCACTTAACCTCTCTTGAGCCCTGGTTTCCACAAAAAGATAGAGTTGGGCTGGATCTTCCTGAGGATTTCAACCCTGCTCCTGTTTCAGGAACTAATGATTCTCTGATGAACTGAAGGCTCTGGGGCAGAAAAAGGTAAGTTGGAGAGTCAGTGAACGAAACTCCATGGAATGGTGGAAGGCAGCTAAAGGTTACGAGCCACTTCTATGTGCTACAGGTAGGACTGAGCACATACTCTCATCCCTGCATGTGGCTCTCTCTGCCAGCCTAGGAGACAAGGGCTCTTGTCACCCACAGGTCACCAGGCAGGAACCAACAGAAGTAGGACTGGCTCCCAGGTCTACAGAGGCCTGAGTATGTGTGTTGGGGATATTAATGGCAGACACCGAGTGTGGTTGTAGGGGAAAGATGGTGACAGGATCTGTTTTCCAATTCTTTGCAGTTTTGTTTGTTTGTTTGTTTGTTTGGTGAGGAAGGTTGTCCCTGAGCTAACATCTGTGCCAATCTTCCTCTATTTTGTATGTGGGATGCTGCCACACCATGGCTTGCTTGATGAGCAGTGTGTAGGTCCGCACCTGGGATCCAAACCCATGAACCCCAGGCCGCCGAAGTGGAGCACAGAAACTTAACCACTATGCCACTGGGCCTTCTAATCGCAAAAATAATACAAACTCATGCCAAATTCAAACAACACAGAAATGTACAGAATATAAGTAAGTATCTCATCCTCTCCTGCCAATTCTACTCCAAACAGGGGTAAGCTCTGTTAACATCTTCATGAGGTTCCTTCCAAACTTTTTCTACGCTTCTACATAGGATTTTGCAAAGTAGGTTTCATTCACCATTTCTTTATGGTCTGCTGACAACAATAGCCACATTTATAGAGCATGACTTGGGGCCAGGTTCTGTTGCAGGTGCTGGGGTCAGCTGTGAACAAGAGACAGGGCCCCTGCTCTGGTGGGACATCTGGAATGCTCTGCAACATGCTTTACCCCCCATTCACCCACACATCGTGACTGTCACCCAAATCCTCACCTGCAGATGTACCACACGTTCTAAAACGGAAAATTTTGTTGCGTTTTATAGGTATATTATCCTGGATTCAACCAATCTCCTCTTGATGAATATTTAGGTTACTTGTAATTTTTTGCTCTTACAAAAAATAATAATATCCACATCTTTAATGCACGCATGCTAGCATTTACATAAACTTTACAGATTGCTCGAAAGTAAATTTTTATTTTATCTAGACAACGCCCAAGTACTATCCAAAAAGAAGTTTGGGCCAATTTACTCTCCCACGGGTAGTATACAAGAATGCCATTTTGCAGCAGCCTTGACAACACTGGGTTTTATTGATCTTTTAGATTTTGCCAATCATTTAGGGGAAAAAATAGTTCATTTTTGTTTTAATATTAAGGGTTCTTTAATATCAAGCTCAGTCTCCAAGGTGGTAAGCCGGAGGTGGAGAAGTTTCAGAGTGGGGATGGCAGGTTCCCAGCAGGACTGGGGGGACACCCCACCCCTTTGGGTAGCAGGCAGGAAAGACAGCTGTGGTTCTCCATCTCCTTCTCTGCAGAACTGAACTCTCAATAGAAAGGGCACGTCCTGACCTTGAAATTCCCCTTCAGTCCTTTTGATTTCCCATTCATGGGCACATCGTCTGCTAATCAGGATAAATGGCTTCCGTCCCCTGTGACGGTGAGGAAAGTGTAACCCGAAGGAGCATCAGATTCAGTTGGAGGATAAATAGCAGTTGCTGGTCACCACCAAGTGCTGGAGCTGCTGACCTGTGGCTTCCATCTCCTGCTGCCCGGGAACCCCGAAGCCAGTACCCTGATCCCTGAGGGCAGGCAGGGCTCAAGACTGGCATTTCTGTTCCCCCCACCAGCGGTCACACTGAGACTAGCTACAGTTGTGCTCCCTCAATACTCGGTGGAATGGCCTGATTACCGATAAGTGTTCATTACACCTAGAATTCACAAATGGTGGCTGGGCGCCTGAACCAGACCATCCTCCCCGAGGGAAAGGACTTGGGATCCTGCTGGGAAGAGACGGCAAAGCAAGTGTTGATGGGAGTGCTTCCCACTACTGGAGCAATGGGGAGGCATTCTGGAGCGAGTGAGACCCCGGAAGTGGGCTGGGAAGTTGGGAAGATTTGGATCAACAGAAGCAGGAAGGGCATGCCAGGCAGAGGAAGCGCATGGACAGAGACAAAATTCTTCAAGCAGTGCCAGGCGCCTCGTCAGTGCTAGGCAGTGACGTGCTAGAGCCACCTCCTGCCACTCCAGGAGAGCCATCGTTAACTATTCAAAAGTGTTGCCAGCCAGAACATTATAGCTCCAAAAGTGGGAGCCTTTACACCACGGCAACCAGCAGACACTATAAATCAGGACTCTCTTCAGCCTGTTTATCAGCACGTGACTGTATATAAGTGACACTTTTACTATAGAAAGCCACAGAAGGGTTTAAGCAAGAGGATGACATGGTCACGTTTGCATCTGTAAGGGGGTCACCTTGGGGCCAGTGTGGGAGGGACAGTTTGGGACAGGAGTCGAAGCAGAGAGAAGCAAGGAGGCTCCTCCAAGTGTCCAGGTGAGTGATGTGGGAAGAAGCCAGGGGACAGTTCTAGTCCAGGGGTAGAACTGATGCCTTGGCAACTGGTGAGATGTGGGGTGTGGGGGAGGGGAGAAGGGAAGGGCCAAGGTCATTGGAGCTTTAAATGATGAAAAGCCTTTCTCAACTTGGCAAGTGTCTGGCCTTCTCCTCCTGACCTCCCATCTCTCCAAAGGAAAAAGAAGATATGCAGAGTCATTTCTAGAAAACCCTGTGGGACTAGTCTGGTGCAGGCTGGCAAGAGAAGGGAGAGATCCTACTGTAGCCTCAAGGGAAGCAATTTCCTCCTCTGCCACCTCTTCTTCCTCCTCTTCCTCCTGACTCTGCTAACAAAGCCCTTGGAAATCTGAGGCATAAATATTCCTATGGCCCCAGCCGGCAGGAAACAGCTGCCACAGCACCGCTGGTCCAGCCCACCATTTGCATCTCCACACCCAGACACAAACGCCCAAGGTTTATGATCAGTGCCCGCCATTAGATCTTCGCCAGATATATTCCTGACAGAATCGTCTCTCTGTGCTGTCTGCCTTGGGGTATAAAATACAGGAAAGTTTAGGGAAAAGGAATGGGCTGGCTGTAGAGAAAGAGCACTGGATGCAGAGTCAGACGGACCTGGCAGAGCTCGGCTCCATCCCTGGAATCTCACAGAACCTCAGTCTCCTCATCTGATAAATGGAGCTGCACTCTCCAGCGGAGATGACTGTTGTGAGATAAAATGAGCGGAGGGGTGGGCCCTGCACACACAGCCCCACAACAGCAGGCACCCTCTCTATGCAGTTGGTCAGGGGAGAGAATATGGATTCTGAAGAAAGACAGGCCTGGGTCTAGCTGATTCTCTCCTGCCGGCTCTGTGCTGTGTGCCTTTGGGCCAATTACCTAACCTCTCTGAAGCGCAGTCTCCACCTTTATGGTTACTGTCTTGGGCCAGCCAACTAGCCTACATGCCCCCAGGGCCTTATCTGTAAAATGGGGCAACGCTGTGTGCTCCCCGCAGAGTTTAGGTGAGACCCAGCCTCACGTAAAAGTGCTTTGGGAAGGCCTCGCACTACACAAATGGAAGAGATTATTCAAAAAAATCGTTTACATATTTTGGCCGAGGGAGGAAGAATCTGTAAAACATAGAAAACACCATTTGCTGCTGTTTCCAAGCCCAGACCGCTGACGCTTGCAAGTGTTCACCATACCGGCACCCTGAACATGGAGCCGTTGAACCCCTACTATGCGCCAGGCGCTGTGCCGGCCCCCAGGGACCCGGACATGAGTGCGGACCTAGGCTGAGGGCCCCACGGCCTGGACCACACAGACGAGGTGATGGGTTACGCCAGCCAGCGGGTCAGCCGGAGGACAGACACAGATGCCTTGGGGGCACAGAGTGGGGCAGCTGATTTCAGGGAAGCCCATGCAGGAACCCCGAGCTGAGAACTCGCAGACTAGAAGTTAGCGTTCCAGGCAGAAGGAACAGCAGGTGCATCCTAGTCTGGGGTCCCTCCAACGCAGACCCTGAGATGAGAATGTGGGTGATCCCAGGGAACCGGTGAGGGAGTGGGGAAGTAAGACAAATGCTACAACAAATGGCCATAGACTGCGTGGCTTATAAACAGCAGAAATTGATTTCTCGCAGCTCTGGAGGCCGAGGTCTGAGATCCGGGCGGCAGCATGGCTGGGCTCTGGTAAGGACCCTCTTCCAGGTTGGAGCCTGCCAACTTCTCACCACGCCTCACATGGTGGAGAGCAGAGGGAGGGAGCAAACTCTCCTGGGACTCTGATAAGGGCACTAATCCCACTCACGGGGACTCCACCCTCGAGACCCAATCACCTCCCAAAGATCCACCTCCTAATTCCATCACATTTGGGGGCCACACATTCAGCCGATACAATAGGGAAGAGAAGAAAACATGACCGCATTAACAAGGGGTGACTGTGGAAGCAGCCGGGACCCAATCCCCCTGGGGACCCTCTGAGAAGCTGTGTAGAGCACACCTCAGAACTGTCCCATCGATGCCTGAGGAGGCTGGATATTTCGTTCGTCTCCAATTCCTGCTGCTCGTGGATTGTAGGTGGCTCATGAGGCATCCTCCCCTCTTCCCCCCACGGCTATCCGACTCTGTAAACTGGCAGAGCATCCTCCTGAGACCAAAGAAAGCCCTCAGGCAGAGCCTCGAAGCTTCTTGAGGTCTGAAGTCATCTGAGAAACAGAATTGCCCATCAAAGATGTAGGTGCCCTGGGGGTAGACAGAGGGGATAAGGGCGGGGCATCGACAGCAGCTGTAACAATACGCTAACAAGCAGCGCAGTGAGCCGTCCATTCAGGGACCCCCAAGATGTGTACGCCAGACCCCAGGCCTGAAGGGGTGAGTGAGGAAAAAGCATGTGAGCAATGGCAGAAAGCTCTGGATAACATATTACGGAGTTTGGACTCTATCCCGGAAGTAATTGGGAGCCATGGGAGGGATTCAAGGGAGAAAGAGTGACACAGTCAGATTTGTGACCTACAGAGACCACTCTGGCTGCCTTCTGGAAACTAGATTGCAGCCGGAAAGACTGGAGCTATTAGACCAGTTAGAGGAGAGAGAGGAGTGTTGGAAGAATTGAAGCGGGAGAAGATGGAACACGTCCTCCACCGCCCACCCTCCAAATCTGAATGAAGGCCTCTCGGGCCCCTCCCTCTTGGTGGCACCCTTCTCAAGGGCAAGCAGTGGACAGGTCCCGGGCTGACCCTGGGTCCAAGCAACAGGATTCCCTGCTCCAGCTGCTTGTGATGCCATCTTTGCAGCTGGGGGTCCCTTATGGACCCCCAGCTCCACGCCTGGTCCTAACGTCTGGTCTGGCTCTTATCTTTCACAAGGACCAAAGGTGCAGACAGGTGAGGTGAGCTGCTCACGTGGTCACAGGTGTAGATAAGGTTCTAACTCAGTCCACGTGGTACCTCTTCCACCCCAAATTTGATAAACCCCCACTCAGCGAATGCTTAAAGGTAAGGAGTTCCTGCTGCAAAGAGCATGTGCTCTTTCTTTTTGTCACCAGAACAAGAGGCGGAGCCCATCCCAGGCGTCAGGTGCTGTGCAACCTTGGAAAGCCAGGGATCCGGCTTCAGTCCCCTTTCACAGAGAGTCACCAAGCGTCCTGGGTGGACAGGCAGAGTCGTGGGGTGAGGACTGGCCCGGCAGAGGGGCTGACGTGACGGGAGACCTAAGATGCAGCACCGCTGGGCACTCCACTTTTGCTCTCCCTCCTGCCCCTTCTCCAGGCTCCTGACCTTGACCAGCAGGCCAGGGCTCCTGCACCTGCCCAGGGCACCCACCTCCTCCCCAGGGTGCCCCTTGCAAAGACAGGAGATCCCACCTTCTCCACGTGTGTCCCCACAACCCCTCTCTCAGCTCAGCTCAGGGAGTTGCCTGTCAAGCCATTTCTTTCTTACCATAAAAGTCCTGACTGTCTTTATCCCCCAAACGATTTGGGCCTCAGGCTCCATCTGCCCTTCATTTAAAACCACTCCGACTCCCGCAAAGCTGGAAAACAAGTCTCGGAGCCTCTCTTTTATAGTCCGTTAGATCCAAATCCAGAGTTACTTTCGCCAACAGATCGTATCAGCCTGGAGCCTATTTCCCTCCAGAAACTGACCCTCTTGCTTCAAAAGCAAAACTTACCCACTGCACACCAACTACCCCAACGCCCACCCATCCCAGGCTCCTGGGAGCGGCCCCAACTTACAAATGCCACTTAAGAAAACCTGGAAGCTTTTTCTCTCCTCCTGGAAGCTTCAGGATTCCTCCGCGCTCTAAAACCCTGCATCATCCATGCACATTGTCTTCATGCTCATGCGGGCGTGCATTAGTAAACGTGCTTTTATTTTCCACTAAAAATATATGAAAGGGGAGTTTATTGTTTTTAATTACACTGGGTCATTTGACAAAGAGCGTTAGACAAAGGCGACGCGCATTTAAAGGGGAAACAGTCGTTCGCAGGAGAATAAAGGACGCAGTGAGATGCGCTCGGAGGGAGCAGCTCCTCCCCTCTCCCGTGCTGTCTGGCCCTGACCTCCTGCGGCTGTTAGGCTGTTAGTAATTTACCAGGCTGGGCCCAGACCCCAGCGCCGGGCGCGCCTGCAGGAGAAACAGAGCTAAAAACAGCCCCAGCCTCCGAGAGGGGCCGGCTGAGTGTCGAGTGGCTCAGCTTTCTCCTCGCCCTCCTTGTCGACTCCACTCGGGAGGCAGGCGGCGTGGGGAGCAAAGGCGCGCTTTGATTTGGAGAGGAGGCAAAAAAGAAGGCTGTTTGCAGGTGTCGAGACACAGTCGTCGAAGCAACGGAGGGGAAAATGCCTCTCGGCAGCCGCTGACGCAGGTGCGCCTCCGTTTTCCACGGGGCGCACGGGGCGATCGGAGGAGGCGTTTGTGGGCACCGTGAGGGGCCCCACTTGCTTTCGGAGCCCAGAAGCGGAGTGGGGTGTTATTAATCCATCCCCGTGCCCGGGTCACAAGGGAGCCCTGGCCGTGGCTGTGAGGGTTCTTGTTATGAAAGAAAGTTAGGGATGGCTAATGGGTTTCCTTAGACCCTTTCTGTATTTTATTTGGGCCAGGATGGGAAGGGAGTAAGCATTAATTATGCACATTTGGCTGAAAGTTGCCCAGACTTTTGTTCATCTATGCATTCACTCAGCCTGCATTTATTATTAATAATAACAGCTACTATTCAGTGGGCTTCCATTGCAGACCAGGTGCTCTGCTAAGCACTTTATGTGTAGTATCTGGTTCAGGCCTCACAGCATCCCCATTAGACAGACATTATTATCCCCATTTTATTGATAATGGAACAGGCTCAAGAAAGGACAGTGACTTGCCCCAAAGCCTAAGATTAAAAGCCAGACCAGTCTGTCTCCAAAATTCAAGCTTTTCACAGCTAGGATCTCCTGCCTCCCTGTGTGGGTCTGCCTGGCCTTGGGCTGTGCGCTGGAATAAATGTTTGATGAAGGAAATGTTTCTGGAATGACATATTACAGGTCCATTCTGGACAGATAGGGTCCTAAAAGCTGGATTACTGCCAGGCTCTTCCCGGGCAGAGAGGACAGCAACGAGCAGCAGAGAACACAGGGCTGAGTGAGCTTCTCCACCAGGGCCACGGGCAGGGCTGGCCCAGGCACAGACTATTAGCAAAGAGGCCCCATTCTCTACCCTCCTGTGGCCACACCCTCTGCAATGTGACTCTGCAGGTCCTCTCATCCTGAGACAGGATGAGGATATTTCCTCATCCTTTGAATCTGGGCTGGTCCCGTGACTTGCTTTGGTGGATCGAATGCAGCAGAAGTGATGTACAAGTTCCCAGCCTAGGCCCCAAGAGGCTCGGGGCTCCTGCTTTCTCTGTCTCTCTCACTCAGACCCTTGCCATTGTCATGTGACAGCCTCACTGGCCTGCTGTAAGAGACATGGGTCCCAGTCACCCTTATGACCCTAAGCCACAGTCATCCAACCCCCACAAACGAGGCCATTGTAGACCAGTGACCTCCAGCCACCCCGGCACCTGACCACAGACAAGTGAGCGAGCCGAGCAGAGACCAGAAGATCTGCCTCACGGAGCTCACCCCAAATGACCTACAGAATCGTGAGCTAAATAAATGTTGGCTGTTAAAGGCACCGGGTTTTGGGGTGGCTTGTTATACAGTGAAAGCTGACTGACACATGGCTCATCAGTTCCCTAGAGCTGAGAAGTCACAAGCGATGTGACCAGAGGCAGGAACAGCTCTGATGCCCCAGGACTCACCAGAGGGCTAAAGCAAGGGTGTTTCTGGACCCCAGCGTCTCGCCAATAGCCTCGTGCTTGTTTCTTTGCTACCTCTTCCCCTATCAGATGTAATTTTAAAAGAAAGGAAAGATCGCAGACTGGAAGACAGAGAACAGAGGCAAAGCTCTCTCAGTGGATTCAGGGTGGAGAAGGGAAGGAACGTGACGCCATGAGTTGGGGGTCCCGATCCCTCTAACAGCCACATGTCACAGTCTGTGCTCCAGTGTTTTTCATCTGTGTGACATTAGTTTTTTGTAGCATATGCATATCAGAGAAGACACTCTGTGGGAAAGCTTTGGGACCATGGGAGGAAGAGAAGTAAGGCCAGAGACCCCAAAACCCTGTACGAGTTTCCTAGGGCTACCGTAACCAGTTACCACAAAACTGGTGGCTTAAAATACCGTGAATATGTTCTCTCACAGTTCTGGAGGCCGGACATCCAAAATCAAGGAGTCGGCAGGATTGGTTTCTTCTGGAGACTCTGAGGGAGGACCCCTTCCGTGCCTCTCTCCCAGCTTCTGGGGGCTCCTGGCAATCCTGGGCATCCTTGGCTTGTAACCCTATCACTCTGCCTCCATCTTCACATGGCCTTCTTCCTGTGTCTCCGTGGGTCCTCTCCTCTTCTTATAAGGACACCAGTAATTAGGGTTACTGCCCACCCTGAATCCAGGATGATTCCATCTTAACATCCTCAATTAATTATATTTGCAAAGAACCTATTTCCATATAAGGTCACATTCTGAGGTTCTGGGGGGGGATTTGGGGGGGATACTATTCCACCCACTATGTGTCCCTCATTGCTCCTGGAGCAGCAGCATATAGGGACACTGTCAGAGGAGGCCCTATGGACCAGCCCACATCCATTCTTGGGGTGGTGCTTATGGTCCAGGGTTTGTCCTTGTCCAGCACAAGCTTGAGATACTGGGGATGCGGTCCCACCCCAGGCCCTCGCTTGTGGCCATTTTGTTTCAGAAGGGCAGAATTCACACCATGAGCCTCCAGCCCAGATGCACGCAGCAGAAACGAGGGGCTGCATAATAGCTCTCTTATTCCTAAGGAAAATGGAAACCAAGATGAAAGCTGAAAGAGTTTTTGTCCCCCAAATCCAAGAAAGGCCTAATGGACCACCTGAGGAGGCACAGGAAAAGCCCTGCCTGCTCTCCGGGGGAGGAACACCCCAAAACCTGCACGGAAAGGACAGGCCCACAGCCTGGACTGCAGCCACACTGGCATTTCTCCACCCTCCCAGTCATCCTTCATCATGTATGCATGGGGCTGGGGGCTGGGGGCTGGGACGTTGTTCCTGCCTTCCTGGAAAGCACGGTCCAGCAGTAGAAACAGACAGGACCACGCAGGGTGGGAGTTGGTAGAGGGTAGCCCAGGAGGGAGAGAAGTGCTTCTCATGGGACAACATCTGAGCTGGCCTGTACGGGTTGTGAGGGCACATAGCAGGCGGCGAGGGGGCAGGGAAGTCCTGGCAGAAGGAATAACTTGTGCACAGGCATGAGAGGGCACACGAGCAGGGTGTACCGCAGAATGGCTTGCTCCTGCAGCAGAGAGTGTGAGCACCCATGGGCAGAAGCAGGAGGCCATCATGGGGAGGAAGGTTGGTGCAGGCATTACCAGAGATGAGGCGCCCTATGATATGGGCAGAGGACAGTGACAAGAGCCAGGGCCCACGCCCTGTTCAGCCCTGCCCCTGGGCTCCTGGGAGGATGTGGATTCAGATAGAGGCTGTTAATTACACTAAGAGGTGTGAACAGGAGTCAGGTCACTAATTCCTTGGTTCCAACCTGACCCCAGGAAAGATGTCTTCAGAAAATGTTAGAAGCACCAGCATTACAACTTCCCAAGTGCTTCCGCTAGGCCTGTCTGCCCCCCAACCGAATTCCGTGACTGCCCACTTCCCAGAGGGAAGGCAGAGAGAAGGGGAGAGAAGTTTCTGGAAACCTTATCAAGGGAGGCAATCTTGCCCTTGATTCTGCCCATTTTTATCTCATCCTTCAACATTCCAAATAGGCTGTAACCAGACTACTCGGTGCCTGAAACAAACCTCAACAATCCTGAATTCTGGACTCAACCCACACATGAAGTCCAACAGCCCTGCTCTGCCTGCTTCCCCACCTTGACCTCCACTCTGGGCTTATGTTTCCAAGGCCTGAGGCTGCTTTCTTATGAGGCCTCTAAGATTAGTTTGGAAGGAAGATCCCCCCACCCTAAGTGATAGCAGCCCCTAGAGAGGGAAAAAGAACTTGGAGAAAACTCTGGAGGCCTTCTGCCCTTCCCCCAAGTTCTTTTTAACATTATATTTGCTTGAGATTGATAATGCCATACCCCAGCCACCCAATTTTTGTTTGAAAAGTTTTGCTCCCTCTTGGAGTTATTCCCTACAAGTTCCAGGACTTACTTGTGTTCTAGACCTTGAAGACAAGCCCTGGACTAGTGATGAGGGAGTCGGCCATTCACCAGGCCTGAAATGCAGGGCCTGGGAACCTCCCAGATGGAGGGGCACCCACAGCGGAGGGCAGGGCTCTTGGAGGCAAGTTAGAGCTGCACCATAACAAGGGAAGGAGGGTGACGGGGATGCCCCAATATTGTCATCAGGGCCAGCCTTGGGGACTAACACAGAAAATGGTCAGATTCGTCCAGTCTGTCCTCTCTCTTTGCACATGCTAGACCCTCTGCCAGGCACCTACCCCCTCTCTGCTTGGAAATCTTTTCCTTCAAGATGCAGCTCAAGGGTCACCTCCCCTGAGAAGCATCCTAACTCCCCCAGACCAGGTGATCTGTCCCCTCCTCAGCACTCACACACAACATGCAGCCTCCTCTGCAGAATTTGTCATCGGCTCAGATGTCTCTTTCACCTCCTCCACTCCAGGCTGTAGACTCCTTCCTACAGGGCCCAAGACTTACTCATCCTTGCATCCCCGGGACGTGTCATGGAGCCGTGCCCTTAGCAGATGCTCAGCAAGTTTAGGGGAGGGGAAAGAGAAGAAGGAAGGAAGGAAGAAATGAAGGAAGGAAGGAAGGCATTCAAATGATGACTATCTGCAATTGAAGAGAAAAGGCGTATGAGCTTGTGGATGAGAAGGAATGAGTTCTGCATCTCTCCTCTCCTTGCCAGTAGTCCAGTGGGAATTAATACCTTTGTCACTGCTGACCTCGCTCTGCAGCATCTCGGCGACACCCAAGGGCTCCCCTGACACCTGTCTCCCAAGACGAGGTGCACTGGTGAAGGCCAAGTTCTCCATAGTGTTGGCAGGGAGGTTGTCTATGTTCAAGGAAAGAAGATAGGCCCTTGGAGGAGGCCCATCTTGCCTCATAGAAAACAAAGAGGAGGCAGAGGGAGGCCCATGGGACAGAGAGGCTGCATCCAGCTGCCTCTGTTCTCAGCAAAATAAAACTTCCCCACTCACACAGGCCCCACCTCCAAGACGTTGAGGCCAGGGCCCAACATTACCATGACAGGGACTCCCCTCCAGCATCTGTGGCCGCTGAGATCAGCAGGGTAACGTAATGAAACAAAGACATGTCTGACTTCCAGCAGCTTGGAAGCCTTTCTTAGTCCCACGCTGCCCACCTGTCAAACAGGGATAGGCAATGTACTGCCTGAAGCCCAGCTCTAGGGGAAATTGGAACAATAGTTGCATTATGTCAAAATTCTATCTCTCTATTGCAACTTTACCCCCCAGATTTTCTCCTAGATTAGCTCCCATCCCATCACCATAGCAACCCACATCCTCTGACAAGGTTCATGTGCATCGGCAGGAGCAATGGGAGAGGGGAGCATGTGCATGCAGCCCCCACACCAGTGCCCCTGTTCACTCTCAATGGTCCTATCTGGTGACCTGACTGTCTTCTGTAGGTTCCTGGTACCTTGGATCACATAGCACCCACCTGTGAACTGGGAGGATGTCCCCACCCCTTGATATCCCCAGATATCTGCTGAGGATGACTTTCTCTGGACCAGGGTAAGCTGTTCAGGACTCCCTGCATAAATAGGCACTAGAAATCTGGAGCTACAGTTGCTCTAATTAACACTTCTTCTCCATCCCTCCTCTCCCATGAGGCAAGGTCTCACCTCTCTGTCAAAATGCACTTCCTGAGTTATTAAGCAGCAGGACCTGGTAATAACCGGCATTCCCTTGCTGTGTTGGAACACATTCCCCAGCTGGCATGTAGGGTCTGCATAGTTCAGGTATATTTTCGATTTATTGATCTTGAATATGGAAACATTCCCAAGAAATAATCCTTTCCTAAGATTTTAGATAAAGCCTGGATTCTTTCAAGGGGTCCCTAAAATGACAAATTCACACCAGGAGGAAAATTCTGAGGCCCAGCATCAGAAAATTATGGAGCAGTCACAGTGATAAACCAACTCCACCCCTGCAAGCACCCCGGGTTGCCCTGGCGATGGGAAGGGCTGAAACTGGATGAGGGCTATGAAATATTGCAGTGGGTGAAGAGGTTTCTTGGATAAACTTTAGTGAGGCAGCCACGACTGCTCTTTCATGGTGCTGTAATCATCCTGAGATAACCTTTCTCCCAACCCCCCTGCCCAGGCCTCTTTCTTCTGCGTTTAACTCAAGGTCTACAGAAGACATTGTCTCACGGTGAAAGGGTCCCCGGCAGATGTGCGAGATCCACAATGGTTCTCTTTGACGGGCATCAGTAGATAAGGCAAAGCCCCAAATTCTAGGAGATGTCCTAGATTCGGGGGAAACTACAGGAGCCCTGTTCTATGGCTGCCAAGTTTCTAAGACAAATTGGGCTTCAGGCAATGACCCCAGGAGGTGGTGGCTCTCTACGGCAAGGAAGCAGGTCAGTGCCTCACCTGGAGAGCAAAGGCCGGGGGTGTAGGGCAGTGGGTCACGGGATTGCCCAGACATCAGACCCCACTCTTGAGCAGGTGCTTGGTGGAGCCTCCACATTTCTATGTGAGTGAGCATCTGCAGGCCATCGCTCCCTCGGGCACCAATCGCAGAGGACATCACAGAGGACCACTCAGGGATGCGGGTCCAGGCCTCCTCTTCTGTCTCCATCAGAGACAGGCCTAAAGGTCACGTCTTCATCAACTGCTGTGATACTGAAAAGTTGCCAGGGTTCAACTCAGGACCTTGAGGTGGACCACTGGGGAAAAGTGGGCTGGCTTTGTTGTCTTAGGTCAATGGTTTTCAAACTGCGCTCTAAAGATTCCCTAAAGTGCCCCCCAGACATATTGAAGGGAGGGGAGAGTGGCGGGCAGAGCTGATAGCCCCCATCCCCCCTTCCACCAGTCACCTCACTTTTCTGCATTTTACATATTGAGTGTGTCCGCAGGGGACTTTTGTTTCAAAACTGGATTCCACTTCCTTAAAAAAAGCTTGGAAACCACTGTTTTAGATTTTCAAAGCAAAACAATGAGCCATTTCTAGCTCTTTCTGTCTCTTGAACATTAGGGTTTTGTAACTGCATTGCCATTTTTTTTATTAAAAAAGAAATTATGAAAGCTGGGCCATCAGACCAGGTTCTGCGGACTGTTGCAAACCCGGGCCTGGGCTCTGAAGGCTGATTTACGGTCACACGGTTATTTGTGGGCAGAACACCAGGGCTCGGCAATAGTGGCTTAGCTCTCCTGAGGTGCAAGCGATGTGCAAACTGGGAGACATTTCTAACCCCTTGTGTGTGTGTATGGACGTGTGTGCATGTGTGTGTGTGCATGCATTCATGCACATGTGTACAATGGCAGCAGGGAGTCATTACTTTAGGAGCATCTGTTTGGACTTTCCTTGCTGCATGCCCCCAGGCTGTTCCCTGAATTCCAGCTCCCTGCATTCTAGGAATCCCTCTTCATAATTTGTGGAGCCAGTCCTGGTTTGGGAAAGAATGGGGAAGTTCCCCTGTCCATTGTCCTTGAGGGCCCACAAGGCAGAACCATCTAGAAAGTTCTGGAGAGATCCACTGAGTCTCAATGGAAGCAAGACCTTATGGCAATGAGAGCTATTGGGGAAACAGTGGTAAGCAGGGCTCATTTGCGGAGATAAGTAAGACCTGACTACTCTCGGCTCCTGACCCAGTCCTCCATCTGCACCCTCCAGGCCTGGTTAGAAGCAGGAACAGGGTTCAGAGCATGCTGCTGACAGAATTTGTTGAAGGGAGTCAATGCTGGGTTTGAGGGGACCCACGTCTTCTTCAAGAGGGGGTCTGCCTCTCCAGCTCAGGCTCCTGCTGACAAGAGAGCAGAGGCCAGACTCCCCCGAGAAACAGAAGAGGAATTGAAGAAGGGGGCTCACCACAATGGGATGCAAGAACCAGATGGGACTCCCTACCTTGCTGTCTTGAACCCAGTGTTGAAGAAACCGCTCAGCAAAGAGCCCCTTGGCCTGGCTCCTCGCCAGTCCTCGGCCCAATCCAGAGGCAGGCGCTGGCTCTCCAAGAGCACCAGCCTTCAAGGGAAAATCCTGTAAGAGAGGAGGTGTGAATTTTGGCAGTACTGCTGTTGTATGTGTACATGTCTGTGTTTTCCAAAAACACACAGGGTAAATGAGCCAGGATAAAAATAGACGGCAGCTCTGAAACGGGAGTGGTGCTGCCTCGCTTGCAGGTGTGAGCCACTGTACTGCCGGTTACTCCTCAGAACACAGAACAAATGTTTCTCGGGAGGGACTGCTCAGGGGGAGGGACAACTGCCACATTCCAGCCTCCGACTCTGGGGAAGCCCCTCCAGGTGGGGGCAAAGTGGTCCCTGCCTGGCTCCGGACATCAGGCAGAACAGCTTGAGTTCTGTAATTCCCTATGCAGACCGGAGTCTCCTTTTCCTCCGTGTGCTGATGAGGTGCGCTCCACTGGCCTTTTTGATGCCTAGACTAGAGGTCTTTTGTTAAATCAGAGAATGTGGAAACAAGTCATGGACTGGGGGTTCCTGCTTGGAAATGTGGAATCTTTCCAAATAGGAGTCTTGAGTGGCTATTATCTGGATCAGGGTCAACGTCAGCCTCAATCCTGGGTGGAACGATTAGGAAAGATGGACTCAAAGCAAACAAACTCTCATTCATTAACTGAGCCAACAAATCCTCATGGGAAAGGAAGAAAATGGGGCCATCCATCCATCCATTAAATCCGTTTACCAAGGGTCTGCTATGCCCCGGGTCCTGTGCTAGACCTGGGGGTATAGTAGGGACCAAGACACCCAGTCCTTGGCCCTATGGAGGAGAGGCAAATTCTAGATCATCGGGTCGATATTGGTGCCATTATCCAGGCTGAGACTCTAAAGAAGAAACGCTCTTGGGAGAGGAAAGGATTGGGTTTTGTCATGGACACACTGAGTTTGAAGAGCCTGTAAGATGTCAAAGTAGGATGACCAATGAGCCTTTGGGTTTTGGGGTCTGGAGCAGAACAGAGAGGACTGAGCTGAGAGGCCTGTGGAAGTCAAGAGCATAGGTGGTGGAAAGGCTCTGAGGTGGGTGAGCATCCCTAAGGGGAACATAGATAACACCCAAGAAACACCAACACTCATGGGATGAAAGGGGAGAAAAAAGAATCTGAGAAGCAGGGTCCAAAAAGCCAGGAGGAAACCAGAGAGGGTTCTGAGGAGAAGGTAAGCGTCATGAGTCCATTGGTGCCAAGAGGTCAAGTAAGATAAAGACTCACTGGAGGTCTTAATGAGAAGAATGTCAGTGTCGTACTGGGCGCATGACCAAGTTCTAGTGGACGGAGCTGTGAGTAGGGGAGGCCATGTAAGTTGCAAAGGGGAGAAGAGGCAACAGGTAGGAGTTGGCGGTGAAAGTGGAGTCAAGGAAGGATTATGTTTTGGTTTTGTTAGAATGGAAGGACTTGGCATGGTTGAAGGTTGTTGAGAAGGAGAGAGTAAGTTAAGAAGAAAGAAGGGTCTAGAAAGAAAAAGATCACCAAGCCCAGGCAGTCAGGAATGTGAACTTGAGCCCAGATAGACTCACCACATGATGCGGATAAGATGCTGTTTGCCCCATGTCGGAAAGGAGGAAGGATGAGATGGCTGGGAAAGCTTCTGGATCTGCAGGTAGTTCTCATTTGTTGTCAGGAAGTGTTTCTCACAAGGACCTAGGACAGAGGAGGAAATAAAGGAAACAGAGGCTTCAAGAGGTCAGATGACCTGCCCACAGTCACAGGGCTAGTGAGCAACAGAGCCAGGATTCAAACCCAGATCCATGTGTCTCCATAATCTATGCTCTTAATCCCACATGCCTGGTAAGAAGGATAAAAGTAGCTTAATTTTCCCTCTGACTTTTCTGAGTTTCCTTTGAAAAGTTAGCTCTTGTTGGGGAAAAAAGGAAGAAAGAAAAACAAGGCCAGCTCTGTCATTCCGCTCCGGCTCCGAGGAGGGTATGAGCCCGGGGAATCAGTACAGCTTCTAGCATTTCCTTTTAACAGGCCGGGAGTCTGCGGGGCCTTCCCCTTCAGATGGTACAGCAATTCATAAACATAGGACTTGCAGAGAGCAATGAATCTCGGGGGCCCTGCTAATTAAAAAGCCCGTATTGCATTACTTCCTCAAGGACTCATCTTCTAATTTTTAGGATTATGGTACATTGATTAATTTATACAAGTTTTTAATCCCTCTGTGCTTAATGAAGTCCAGGAACATGGGAACAGGAGCATAATTGAGCTTCATATTATTTTATTAGGGAGAATTATGGCCCAACGTGTCGTGGAGAAGTTTGTGAGGGTGGGGAGGCAGCCCTCATGATGTTAACCGATTGCTTTCCAAATGCCAGCAGGGATGTTCCCCTGGGGGTAGACACAGAGGGAGTTAATCTTTCTAGGCCATGCTGTTCTGTGGCTCCTGGTGGACTGGAGGGACAAGCACCCCATCTTTGGTATGGGGTGCGGCGCCCACCATGGCATGGCCACCTTCCCATATCTGCCCCCCACCTACCCAACACTTCCACCACCCACTTGCACCAAACTGCGCCTCCTTCTGCCCCTGCTGTTCCCTCTGCCCCAAACACCCTTCCCTGATACATTCTCATCTCTTGATTCAGTCCATGGTGCCATCTCTTCTGGGGAGCCTTCTCTGAACCAGTCCCCTGCCAGGAAAAATTCATCTGTAGCAGAAGGCCCTGCATCCCTGGGCTCCCCAGAGTTTTCAGAATCAAGAGAGCTTGGGCTAAAAGACCTCCTAAATTTCCTGCAGGCCTAAGACCCTGTCTCAATCTTGGGAGCTTCCACTCCAAGGGAAATGACTTAATTACTTGGGATGACTCAAAGGCCAAAACACTTCACGATAAACAAGCTGACTGAGGAAGGTGGACAGGTGGGGGAGAACTCCTCACAGTGCCCCATCTCCCCATCACCCAGGGTTTGCAAAGGGCCTGAACTAGAGTCCAGCTGACTTGGGCTCCATCCCTGGCTCTGCCTCTAAGTCTGTGTGACCCTGGGTGAGTTCCCTTCTCTAGGCCTCAGTTTCCCCAACTGTGAACTCAAGCAAGGAACCTAATTCTGGCTCCTGGGGCCGTCTCCAGTAGGGACGTTTAAGAACTCCAGAACTCCCCATAGAATCCTCCAGCTTCCCACCCAGGGCCCTGGAGTTTGGGTTCCACACCCTCTAGAGGCCAGAGCTGGAGTTGCAGGTGTGAAACCAACGGAGAAGTCAGTCATTTTATCCCTCCCAGTCTCAAAGATTCCAGGAGGAATCCTTCATGCCAGATGGCTGGCCCAGCTCTGGTTCCTAAGGAAGCAGAACCCAGAATTTGATCAATTCGTCCTTGCCGAAAATACACAAATCTCTCTCTCTCTCTCTCTCTCTCTCTCTCTCTCTCTCTCTCTCTCTCTCTCTCTCTCCTCCCCATGGAAAGAAAGGAAGGTCCATAAAAGACAGCTTCAAAACCAGAAAGAAGGTACAGGGAATTTTCTGGAGCTCTTGGTGCCCCTAAGGTCACAGCCCAAAAGTAGTTCGCTGTTCGTTCATCAGGGAGAATGAGAGTGGGGAAGGTGGCCTCGCATCTCTCAACCCTTCTCCAAGCAAAGTTTGCTGCTCCCACAGAAGCATCTGCAGGGGATTTTTTTCAAGGGAATGAATCGCTACCTAAAATTATTCTTTCGTGGGATAGACAGAAAAGGGATTTTGTGCTTAAGAAAGAACCAAATCCTGGACCATAATTCAAGGTCAAATAATTCTCTGCCTTTGTTTTGCAAATAAGGAAACTGAGGCAGAGAGAGAGAGTAGCTGAGCTGGAACAGATCTAGGTTCCTGACCCCCACTCCCATGCCAGACCCCCAAATCCCTGCCACCTCCCACTTCAGGAAAGTTTCTGAATGAGGACCTTGAAACAAATCAGGCCTCCATCCATGGCGTCCTGTGTCCAAAGTGAAGCAGAAAGTGCCCAGCCAAGGGCTGGAGGAAGCATTTGTCCAAATGACCATCTTCCAATGGGGGTTCAAACCTCCCCCACCCCCCCGCCAGGGTTCACAAATGCATTCCAGGGATTTCTGTTGTTATAATGATAAAACTACCATTTCAATTTTATTCTTTAAAAAACAATAAACAAAGTTATCAGTGAAATGTTTTTTTTTCTTTCAAGCAGAATGTTGAAGAGCTTTCCAGGGCTGGCTAAGGGAGCCCATGCAGAGGTCAGCAGAGGTCAACTGGATGTGGGGTTCAAAGCTCAAACATCAGGTCCATTCACCATGGGCTGTGGAAGGACACGAGCAGAAAGTGATGATGTTCCTGCAAATTCACCTCCAGACCATCTCAACCAGATCTAGAAATTGCATTTATCTGACTAAAATTCTAAAGGAGTACAAGATGTATCCGCAACTTCAAAAGTCATTTTCTAGAGAGAGAAGAGAATTAACTGTTCTGTCCAACTGTTCTGACTTTTTATATTTGTTAAAAATAAAAACCATCTGCAGCCCATGATGTGTTATTAGTGGAGACAGGCTTGCAAATAGTGGCCTGAAGTCCTCTCTCTTATGTCGTTTGGGAACAAAATACTAAATTTACTCTTAAAAAGAACAGTATTAATTTCAAGAGAAATTTCAGGCATGCCAAATGTCAGGTCATGAAAACAATGCATGTCTGTTTCTTATGCTATAATATATAGTCAAATTTGGGATCCCATTGAATATACATTTGGTCCCGAGCCCAAACTTGATATCAAATGTCCATTTTTAATCTAGTTGCCAACAAATCATGCTTTTTCATACTTCATGAACCATCATTTTTCACTTATTAATTGGAGAAAGGTCAAAATTTGCCTGTTTCTTTATTATGAATATTATCCACAATTTTATTTAAAATGGTTTTTAAATCCAGTTTTGATAATATGCCGATTTAATATGATTTCTTACTGAAAATCACATTTTTAGCTTTTACCACATGAAGATATTGTTTGAAAAAATCACTTAAAAATTCATAAGGGGTTTTTGGATTTAAGTACATTACTGTGAAGGAAGTCTTCAAGCTAACGAATGTTGGGAAGTACAGATCTAGATGAACTCATCCCCAACCATCTACTAGCAAAACCACAAGTTTGGATTCTTTAAAGCAACTCAAAGGTCTCCGCTCCCTGGGATGTTCAGGTCTGGACTGCAAATGGCAGATGGTGAAGTCACCTGTTATTTACTGTGTGGGGCCTGCCCGGGAAGCTCAGAAGGCCTGGAGGAGAGGAAAGGACTCCTTCCCACAGGAGAACTAAAGGCAACACTTCGGGAGTCTGGACCCCAGCATCTTGGCCAGAGACTTCAACCTTTGAGAACCTTCATCTGTAACCTCACTCAGTCTCCAGAACATTCACCTGCCTGGCTGGTAGGAACCCAACTTGGGAGAGCCTTCAATGCGTCAAAAACTTGGATTCTTTCCTAGGGAAATGATCAGATGCAGATAAAGCTTTAAGCACAAAGATATTCATTGCAGTATTTTTATAATAATAAAATTCAAAACCAACTTAAATGTCTAAAACCAGGGGATCATTTCAGTATATCATTGGCGCTGGACTAGAGCAGAGTTCACCTAGTGCGTAAGCCACGTGCACACCCATTCACACTGCCAGTTACAGAATCCAAGAGCCTGTTGGCACCTCATTTACCAATGTTTGTTTTATAAGGTAAAATGCATAGGGCATGGTGTTCTGAAAGGATAGGTTTAAAATTCCATATGAAATTTGATGTGGTGATTAAGAGCACAAACTACCACTTACTGTGTGACCTTGAGCAAGTTACTAAACCTTCCTTGTCTCAAGTCCTCTCCTCTATAAAATGGAGATAATGTAAGCAGGATCATTGTGAGAATTAAATGAGATAAAAATTATGTAAAATGTTTAGGAAAAGGCTTGGTTTCTGCTGCTATTAATGCTTCCTGTGGCATTATTAGGACTATTATTATCCTGCTTTCATCACTTTTATTAGGATAAGTAGATCTTTTACAGCCTATACTGTAAACAGGAGTTATCTCTGGTTTGTGAAACCCAGAACAGTTTTCAGTTTCCGCCTCATGCTTTTAGATCATTTCCTAGTTTTTTTTACAGTGAACACATTTACTTCTATAACCAGAAAAAAAAGAATTTTAAATAAAAGGAAAAAGTAAGCTCTTCCCCACAGAAAGCTCCCAGCCCAGCCTGGTCACAAAGGAGGACTGGTGCTCCATTTGTGACTCAAGCACTTTGATATCTCGATCAGAATGATCTTATTTTGCAGATAAGAAAACTGAGGCACAGAAAAGTGACAATTTTTGCCCAAGGTTGCTCAGCCAATTCGTGGTGGAGCTGGCACTAGAACCCAGACCTCCTGACTCCCCAGCTCTATGAAAATGAATTCAAAGTCCCGCTTCCTCTGTAGGTAGTGAGTTCACCATCTCCAGAAGCAATCAGAGACCAAGGCTCACCTCTCAGAACAGCTACAGGAAAGATGCCTTAAGCGTGAGTGAAGTGGTTTCTAGAGATTTCTCTGACATTGTGATTCTATAATATAATTCCAGATATACCGGACGTTAAAAAGCCAATCATGAGGACAGTGTCTTCTGACAAAGTGTAAAAGTTCATAAAAGAAGAAAGGGATCTCATTTACAGTGGAGAAAAACAGGAAAGAACTGTAATCGTGGCAGACGTAAACAAACCTTCTCACTGTGGAAGGCTCTGAAAGGAACATGATTAGTTTGTGCTTCCTGCCCCTCCCCTTTCCTTCAAAGGCTGTGTGTGTGTATGTGTGTGTGTGTGTGTGTGTGTGTGTGTGTATAAAGAATACTTAACATGAGATCCATCTTCTTAACAAATTTTTAAGTGTACCATATATTATTGTTGACTGTAGGTACAATGTTGTACAGTAGATCTCTTGAGCTCATTCATCTTGCTTGACTGAAATAGCACCATTCACAATAGCCAAGATGTGGAAACAACCTAAATATCCATCGACAGATGAATGGATAAAGAAAATCAGGTATATACAGACAATGGACTATTACTCAGCCTTAAAAAGGAAGGAAATTCTGCAATATGGGACAATATGGATGAGCTTTGAGGACACTATGCTAAGGGAACTAAGCCATTCACAGAGAGACAAATAGAGCATAAATCCACTCACATGAGGTATCTAAAATAGTCAAATTCATAGAATCAAAGAGTAGAATGTGGGGAGAGGGAAAGAGGAGTTACTAATCCATGGGCTTCAATGGCTTTTTATAAGTACCAGACTCTGAGGTCAATAGCAAAGAAATCCAAGGGGGCCAATATTAAACGTAATGCAGCTGCATATTGCAATAATCTAAAAGAAAAGAAAGATTCAGTCCTCTCTGTGGATTGTTCTTGGAGTGCATGTTTTGTAAGAAAATGTAAGTTACACCCTCCTCTCTTCAGAACCTTGGGTGGGAATGGGGTGCCAGCTGCCATGCATGCAATGTCCCTCTCATGGTCACAAAAAGCAACACGAAGCAGAAATTTATCATTCCTAACTGTCAGATCAGGAAACAAGCTCAGAGAGGTCAAACAACTTGCTTGAAGTCAAAAGGACTTGGTTTTCCAGTTATCATGTGGTCCTTTCTTCGGTGATGCTAAGGAGTGGCTGGAGGACCCAGGGACAGCCTCCAAAGGTGTGAACCCTTCATCTGAGAGAGGCCAGAGACCACTCACATCCAGTCGTCCTCGAATCTGCCTTGGCTTCCCAAACCATCCAACTCCACTGACACTTGTATAGCCAAACGGGAGCATCTGGTGCCAGGAAATTACAACAGAAACATCCACAGAAAGTTCTAGCTCTGCTCTCTGCCTCCTGGTCTTCTGGGAGCAAAACAGACAAGGAAAGAAGGACCATTTGATAAAGAGGTGCTCACTCCTGAAGGCCTCGAGCAGGGTTACCTGAGTGTGGACAGGGAGGTGACTTAGGTGGACACGTGGACACATCATAAATTAACCTGGAATCACGCAAGGAGGAAGCCATCTCCTCTTTTGGACTCTCTTTTACTTCGCATTATTTTAAAATATATTATGAAATATTTAAGATCCACAAAAAGGTGTAAGAAATACTACCACAGTCACTCAGGTACCTATTATCCTGCTTAAGAAATCAAACCTTATTAATGTAGCTAAAGTTCCAAGGTCCCCTCCCCAGCTGTATCACTCTGACCTCACCTCTACCCCCAAGATAGAACTGCTCTCCTGAACTGGGTGTTTATCATTCCCATGCATTTCTTCATATTTTACTATATACACTTGTACCCCAAGCAATATTTATTACTCAGGGTTCTCCAGAGAAACCAAACCAACAGGATATATAGAGATATGTAAAAAGAGATTTATTTTGAAGAATTGGCTCATGTAATCATGGAGGCTGAGATGTCCCATGATCTGCCATCTGCAAGCTGGAGCCCTTGGAAAGCCAGTGGTGTAGTTCTGGTCCAAACCTGAAGGGCTGAGAACCAGGGGAGCCAATGGAATTCCCAGTCCAAGTCCAAAGGTCCAAGAACCAGGCATGTTGGTGTCTGAGGGCAGGAGAAGATGGATGTCTCAGCTCAAGCAGAGAGAGCAGATGTCTCTTCCTTCACCTTTTTGTTCTGTTCAGATTCTCAATGGACTGGATGATGCTCACCTACATTGGTGAGGGAGGATCTTCTTTACCGTCTACCATACAAATGCTAATCTCTTCTGGAAACACCCTCACAGTCACACCCAGAAATAATGTTTTACCAGCTATCTGGGCATCCCTTAGCCTAGTCAAGTTGACACATAAAATTAACCATCACACAATAGTTGGTAGTTTTCGCATGTTTTTTAAAAACGTTATGTAACCAGTACCATACATATATTTTCTTCTGCAACTTTTTTTTCACTCAACTTCATATTGATGGGATTCATTCATGTTGATATATGTCACTCTAGTGGATTCATTCTCATTTCTGTTGAGCAGGAGTTGGCCTGTGGGCCAAATGCAGCTGGCCACCTGTTTTTATAAATAAAAGTATTGGAACACATCCACACTCATTCATTTAAATATCTATAGCTGCTTTCCCACTACAATGGCAGAGTTGAGTAGTTATGATAGAGACTGCATGGCCTGCAAAGCCTAAAATACTTTCTGTCTGGCCCTTTACAGAAAAGGTTTGCTGACGTCTGCCATAGAGTATTCCATTATGACTATTACTCAGCTAATTTATTCATTCTTCTATTGATGGATCTTTAGGGTGTTTCAATTTGATGCTATTACAAACTGTGGTCATGAACTTTCTTGCATATGTCTTTTCGAGAATCCCGTGAGAATTTCTCTAGAGTTTACATCTAAGGATGCAACTACTGGGACTTAGGGTTCATGCATGTTAAACTTTTCTGGAAATTAAAATTTTTTCTCCTAATTGATTTTACTAATTTACACTCCCAGCAGCAATGTAAAATAGTTCTGTGGCACCAAATTCTCAACAACATTTGGTGCTGTGACCCATTTGGTTGTTGTTGTTAGTCTGAGGAGTATGAAATAGTATCTTATTAGAGTTTCCATTTACATTTTTCCTGATTACTTGCGAGTTTGAGCCGTACTTGTTTATTAGCTGTTTGTGTTCTTCCAGAGTTTGCCCATTTGTACTCCTGGCCCCCTTTTCCATGGTGTGTGTCTTCTTCAAACTGATTTGTGGCGGTTCTTTCCACATTCTGGATACTGATCCTTTGTTGGCAATATCACTGCAAGTATCTCATCCCAGCAGTTGGCTCTTCTCTTTCAATGGTGTCTTTTGATAACAGAGGTTGGCACAGTGGTTAAGTTCACATGCTCCACTTAAGCAGCCCAGGGTTCACAGGGTCGAATCCCCAGCGGGGACCAAGGCACCGCTTGTCAAGCCATGCTGTGGCAGCATCCCACATACAAAATAGAGGAAGATGGGCACAGATGTTAGTTCAGAGCCAATCTTCCTCACAAAAATAAATAATAATATTTATTAGTAAAAATTATCTTTTTTTTATGGCTTGTACTTTTATGCCTTGTGGAATAAGCATATATGAATGTTTAACTTTAGGAAATAAAGACAAAATGTTTTCCAAAGTTGCTATACCAAGGAGGCAATGTCTCAGAGATCTTGTGGCCCCAAATCCACTCCAATACTAGCTATTTTCATATTTGCCAGTTGAGTGGATGAAAATGATCTCATTTCATTTCCCAATCACAGATGTCAAAGAAATTGTAAACATCTCTTTGTGTGTTTATAGGCCTTCTCTATAGTCTTCTATGCGAAATGTTGATTCATGTCTTTTACCCACTTTAATTTGGATATTTGTAGTTTTCCTTTTGATTTATAAGAGCTATTTTGTATTCTTGATACTAATCCATTTTAAGATGTGCATATTGTAGATATCTGCCCTCAGTTTATAACTTATCTTTTCACTTGCTTTAAGGTGTCTGTTACAAAATAAAATTCTTCATTTTAATAAAATCAAATTTACCAACCTTTTTTTATAATCACTGCATTTTGTATCTTGTTAAGAAATCTTTCCCTACCCCTAAGGATCCCCAGGATAAACTCTTGCATATGTACAAGAGGAGACAATACAAAAATATTCATAACAGCATGGTTCATAAAAGCAAACATTCTGGAAACAACCAAACGCCCATCACTGGGAGAGTGGATAACCACACTGTGGTATATTCACACATGGAATATTCTAAAGCAGTCAAACAAATTAACAACAGTGAGACCTAATAATATGGAAAAATCTTAGCAATATAACATAAAGTGAATGAAATAATTCCCAGAAGATTAAAAACAACATTGTACCCTTTTGATAAAGTTAAAAACAATTAAATTAAAAACATATGCTTTTAGGATAATTTAAGTTAAAAAAAAGCTATATGAAAAGAAAATAAAAGAACAATGCGCGTGTGGTTCAGAATGATGGTTTCCTTGTGCTGCGGAGACAAAGGGATGGGGTATAGGGAGGCTGTACTTTTAGATGTAGGTTAGTGTCTCCCAAGGCCCTAGTTTTTGTTTTAGGTGATGGGTTCATAGGTGTTTATTGCTTTATTAACAATAGCTGAATATAACAAATAAAAGCAAGCCAGAAATAATGGCGGGAGTGTGCCACACACCAAGGATTATAATTCATCCAATTCTGTGCACCTAAAATTTTTTTAAAAATTATTTCCTATACTGAGGTCATGAAGATATCCTTCTAAATCTTCATCTAAAGGTTTTTTAAGTTTTGCTTTTTAGGTGTTTAATTCACCTGGAATTTATTTTTGTGTATGAGTTAGCAATCTGATTGTTTTCCATATAGATAATTAATTGCCCCCACACCATTCACAGATCTGATTCGTCATCTTTATTACTAGGAGGTTTGTATAGATGTGTGTCTGGCTTCTCTATTCTTTTCTTCTTCTCTGTTCTGTTCATCTATTTGTCTGTCCCCACAAGAATATTACACCTTCTTAATTATTATAGCTTTATAACAAGTCTTGGTAACTGACAGAGTGAATCTCCACCTTATTCTTCTCCAAAAGTGCCCTAGCTAGTCTTAGCCCTTTGCTATGCTATATTCAATTTAGAATAAGCCTATGAAGTTCCACAAATACCTTGTTAGGATTTTTATTGGCATTGTATGGAACTTATGAACCAATTTGGGAAGAATCAACACATCTTTTCAACATAGAGTCCACATATCCTTGAACGTGGTATATCTCTAGTTAGGTTTTCTTTTAGTGTTATAATTTTCTTTCATAGAAATCATATACAGTTTTCATTATATTTATTACTAAGCATGTTACTTTTGTGCTACTACCATAAATAGCATTTTTAGACTTGTTACTGAGGTACAGAATACAATTGATTTCTGTATATTGCTCTTAGATCCGACAAACGTAATGAACTCTCTCATTAGTTCTAATTATGATCTTTAGAGTCTCTTGAGTTTTCTTTGTGGATAATCATAATCATCCATGTAAAACGGCGGTTTTGTTTCTTCTTTCCAGTCCTTATGCCTCCTGTTTTATATTCTTCTCTCATTGTATTGGCTAAGATTGCCAAAATAACATTGAAAAAAAAGGTAAGAATAGACATCCTTGTCTTCTTAATTTTAAGAAAAGTGTATATTTCTTCATTAAGTATAAGGGTTTTTTTTAAATAGATCATTGACATATATTTTGTCAGGTTAAAGAAGTTCCCCATCACAAAGGCTGTACAAGCACAGAAGGTAGCATGCCCATATGTCCCAATTTGCCAAATTTATACCTTATACCTTTGCCAAATTTAAACCATCCCAGGGTAATTACGAATAGTGCCCCCTTTCATCTTCTAAAGAGTTTTAGTTTGGACAATAAATTATATCCTCCCTCCAGTAGAAGGGTGATGTTATATGGCGATGCTAGGGAGGCAATTTGGTTTATGATTATGAGATGAATAAGAGAAGCTTGGAGGTTTGGGGCAGCCTAGAGCTTCTAGAAAGTTCTCTGCCTAACTGGGAAATTTCCACCCTCAAGTAACAAAGCCATAACTACCTGCTCCTTCCCTCTGCAAATTCATAAAGAGAAATGCTCCAGAGACAGCTCCAATATTGCCCAATTTGCCATAGGAGTAGCAAGAAACACACACAAAATGGAGTAATTATCTTATCAAAAACCAGCACAATCGGCAATCTGAGAATGAAGCTGACAACAACCTGGCCTGTCACTTGCTCTATTTTGTCACTTACATCCCCAATATAAATGCAAAAATGTGAAAACCAGGGGCAAGATTGAATGGCAATGGATCCATTCTGACACTGGGCATGAACCACTTATTGAAGAAATAAATTATACTGCTGTCACCATCACCCTTCTTATTTGCAAATAAATGTTGTCATCTAATTGTACAAGACTTGGAGATTGTTTAACAAATTTCTCTGAGGAAGGGCTCAGCAGCGGCTTGGATTCCCTAGACACCCAGATTCTATCTCTCTACTTTGGTCGTCTCTCTGCACGTGGCTCTTTTTGTTTTGCATGACAGGCACTGTTATCCCATCTTCTCAGCCTTTCTTGGAGATAAAGCTACAAAGAGCTGATGTGTTTCTTGACTGATTCCATTAAAGAATCATTAAGGTTGAGAGATGGAGAGAGGCAGGCTCTGAAAAAAAGTGGTGAAGGGAAGGACTTGCTGCAAGAGGGATCACCAAACAGAATGGCCAAGGACAGATGCTCTGTAGCAGTAAACCTCTTCTTTCCCTCTTGATCGTGCCAGAAAAAGAAGTAACACAAAGACAAAGGGCAAAAGGTGGGAACAAAGCCTGGAGTTTCTGGGACACTTGGGGTGTGTTTCTCTGAGTCTGTGGTTTTCCCATTTGCTACCTGTGAATGGGAGACTCAGGAATGACAAACAATAAGGGCAAAGCCACAGTGACATTGGCTGGGTCCAGCTTATGCATTTATTCGTTACCCAACAACTAGCCATTGGGCACTGGCTTAGTTTGGATTATCCCAGAAGCAGACTCTCAGATGAGAATTCAAGTGCTACCAGTCTGTTTGAGAGATGAAGAAAACACCTGGAGAAGAGTGTAAAAATTAGTCAAAAAAGGGAAGGTGGTCAATGAAGGATGCTTTATCAAGTTCCCCCTACAGTGACCTCTGACATTCAGTGTATCACCTGTGCCTTAGATTTATCCCTCCAGAGAGGGGAGGAAGCCGGGGTGTTTATGCACTCTGCCACAGGTTGAAGGCTGCTTTTCCAGCAGTGTTAATTTCCCTACTTCTGGTCTTTCATTCAGTGGGGCAAAGTAGGCTTCAGCAACCTAAATAAATCCTCAGGCAAAGAAATGTAGAACCTGGCAGTTGGACAGCAGGCCAAGTAAGCTTAAAATGGTCATTGTTAGGAGACATGGGCAAGGCATTAATGTCTGCTACCAGCTCCTACTATGTGCCGAGAACAGTGCTACGTGCCCTGGCTACAACCGTGAACAAAGGACAAATGGTCCCTGACCACGTGGAGCTTGTTGGAGGCGAACAGCAGGCTACCTCTCTTTGCATCTCTTCCCTCCTCTTCCCAGGACAGACAGGAGGCCCCCACAAGCCTGTGCCTTGGTGTTCACCCAGGGGTCACTTCCACTTTCTCTGAGTCCTTGACCTCTGCCCTATCCTATGTCTTCATCTCCATCCCTCCCCCTCTCAGTCCCTCTCACCCAGGCTCTGAAATGTGTCCTTTCCCCTCATCCATGTTATCTGATAATAATAACAGTGATGAATGATACTATTTGTTGAGAACATACTGTATACTAGCCACCAGGTCAAGTGACTTAGGGTTATTATCTCATTTAAATCTCCCAAACAACTGTGGATGCATGCTCATGTTCCCAACTCTGTTCCTGACTTATTCCACCTCCCAAATGGGGCCTCCTTGGAAAGCACCATGAACTAAATCAAGTGCAAGGTGCCCACAACCCTCTGGTCACTGCATTTAGTCAACTGGTCACTCTTCTACCTAGACAAGGCCTGCCATATTCGCCCAGGCCTACCCAGCACTGCCTCCATGATCTCCTGCAGCTGAAGTCCCAGCATGCCTTGCATGCCCCAGAAGGCCCCTTCTGCTCCATTCCAGTGATTTAGCCCCATCTCCCAAGGGTAAACTCTGCCCAGCATCCTCCTGTGTTAGGATCCCCAGAGGCAGGAGAATGGACAAGCTGGCTCCCACAGCCATTCTTAGTTGCTTTAGACAAATGTCAAAGTTTGCCTCCCTTTCCTCAATCCTTCTCCCTTTGCAGCCTGAAAATGGGGAATTGGACTGAATCAGTAGTTCTCAAACTCTACTCCAATAAGTCATTATTCCGCTTCTCGTGGGTTAATGCATTACCTTGTCTCCGATGAAGTATTTTCTTTGCGCTTTCCAGACAGAGTGCCCTGATGATAAAGGAGTGGTTTTCATGGTGGGGATTCCAGGACAGCGGCAAAGTAGCAGGAGACTATTTGGAGGTGGGGGGGTTGGGGGTGGATACATTTGGCTGCCCCCTTGTCTGTTGGTGCATCAAAGGAGCTCAGATTCAGAGCCTGGGAAATTCAGGCCAAGAAGGGTCAAAGACGATAAAGGGAAAGATAATCGCTCTTTTTTGGGAAAAAAGACAGCAGCAAAGGAGGGCCGACCTGCTTATCTTGCATTCTGGCAGAACCGCAGACCACCAACTCAGATACTTCAAAAGACCCCTAGCTCAGCAACCCAGCCCCTCCCTTGAGGCTCCTGCAGAGAGAACATCATAATACATCTCCTCATTTTCTCCTGCACTTTTGAAGTCAAAGTGTGGTCTGGTTAATTAGATGTTAGTGGGGGCCCGGGGGCACTGGAATCCAAACTCAATAAATTTCATTTCTGAAAGACAAAGAGGTCAAGTGCATATTAAACTTGAGCATCACAGAGCTCTGCTGGGGCATTTATTCAGCCGGTTCCTTACAGTTTAGGCAGAGAGAACACCAGGCGGCTTTTGGAGGCTGGCTGGGTGCAGAGGCAGGCCTGGAAGTGTGCC
Organism: Tapirus indicus; assembly: GCA_031878705.1. Lineage (NCBI taxonomy): Eukaryota > Metazoa > Chordata > Mammalia > Perissodactyla > Tapiridae > Tapirus > Tapirus indicus. The sequence continues at coordinate 19,714,325 of CM062927.1, read as the reverse complement.
CGTCTTACATTGTGGAAGAAGGAGAAAAAAAGTCATTCAAATGTTTTCAACATAAATAGCTCAGTCCCACAGTCAGAATTTGAAATTTCTGCCAATATCCGTCTCCGTTCATGAGACTAGCCCTGTCAACAGCCTGGCCTTTCCTTTCTCTCCTGCTGACAGCAAACCCACCAGCTGGGCTGTCTCCCTGGGTGAGGCCAGCACTGGGCAGAGCCCACTCCAAGTCACCAGGAGCCCAGTGGACTGGATGCTGCTTCTCACTACCCTCTGCTGTTTCTAGAGTAATCTCAGCCACAGAATGGGAGGTTCTTTGCCTATCCTTCATCTCCCCATTTCCTTGATCTGAACAAGGGAGCATGCATACACTACTATGCAGTTCTGTGGCTGCTGGCCTCCATGGCTTAAGGAAAACCAATACCCACCAAATGTCCATGTGGCAAGAGACCTTGCTACGGGCAGTAAAGACTTGTGTAGTGCAGGCCCAGCAGTCACACCCCTCAAGGTCAATCCTGATCCCTCCACTTCTCAACTTTGATTCTCCAGGCACTTCCCTGAGACTCTCCCAACTCACTTCACAAGTGAGCACCGCCTGCTGCCTTTGCCAGGATTCAGATCAGCATTAAGCCAATCTTGGAAAATGAAAGGGGTGACTTTCTCGCAATTTCTAACTTAGGTACAAGTGTGTAATAAAACACGCAAGGTTCAAGGCTAAATTCTCAGGGGCACGCGTTGAAATATCCCTGTTGTTTTGTTTTGTTTGTTTTCTTCTTTCCTTTAGTGTGTTTTGGTTGGGGAACGAAGGTGTTAGTCACGCATGAGGTGTGCGCATTTAGAAAATTACTGATTCGGCAGTTTAATTACACTTGGAGGCCACTAAATGGGACTGTTTCCCTTTATTTAGACAGCCTGAATCGTCTTAGTCATGATTGGGGAATGTGATAATCCAAGTGTTGCTTTATCTTGAAAACTTACCAAACCACCCCAGCAGTCTTTCCAAGCAAATGAAATGTCATGGAGAGACGCTCCAGTTTGGACATCCCTAAAACCCCCCATTAAGATCTCGCGTCTGGCAAAATCCACCGTTGTCTGCTGCAGCGCTGGGTGGGGGGTAACAGTCCTAACTGTGGTTCTCTGGTTCTATTTCTGCAGCACAGAGTCACTCGGCTATGATTGTTCCCCATCTCTGCAGACCGGCTTTTCCCATAGAGCCACTGTTTTGAGAGAGGCCCTTTTTTGCTGAGTTTTTTGTTTTTTCTTTTGATGTTACCGAGAAGCAGTCTATTGTGATGCAAAGGGTTTTGCTGAACCAAAAGGCCCACATTCAAGGCCTGCATTTACCTCCATTGTTAAAATCGGATTTCCCAAGGTAGGAAATCTCTAAGAGCTGTTTCTAATTTAACTGCCTAATGTTCTTAATTAAGAAATTTGAAGAAACCATTTCCAGTGATCAACTTGGTGGCCTCCATCTGCCTGCTTTTTGCTTCCTAGAAATAATTTGCCAGAAGATTCAGAGCTGTATCTGAGAGGGAGGCAAGCTAATCAGTTATCAAGGAGGTTCCTGGTCAAAGAAAATCTTCCTTCCCTTAGTGGGACTTGCCAGCCCCCCAGAGGAGTAGCGGCTCAGAACAGAAACTTGGGAAGCAGGAGATTTGGCTCAAGGTCAAAGAGCCCCCTTCCCAATGCAATCCCAAGACTCCCACTGACAGCCCAGTGGGATGTGAGTCAGAGCCCAGACCAAGCCTTTCCTGATGCTGGGCAGGCCCTTTTCCACCAGCCCACCCACCAAGACAGGGACTTCTCTCAGGGTAAAGTTGGGCACTGAGTAGGGTGGGGCACCCCAACCAGACAAGAAGCCTCTGGTATTTCCACAGCCTGTCCCAAGAACCTTTGTCTTGTAAGTTTGATTTCCTAAGCTAGTGTTGGGAGAGTTCAATTTCATGTGTTTAGTATCCTATCTCCAAGCAGAATTCCCAAGTAGAAAGTCTGCTGTATGTGCCTCTTCTGGGTCAGTGTTCCAAGGTAGTGTTCAACCACTAGGAATAAATGTCAGAGTTCTAGCCCCATTCTCAGCAAAGTCTTGTGCCCCCACTATTGGCTCCCATCTTTGCCCCTTACCTGTCCTGTTTCCTCATCTATCAGGCACTGACCTTCTGGTTATTTTGACCATGTCTGTGGGTCAGAGGAGATTGTGTGTGATGGCTAAGGTCAGGGAACCCAACCTCTAAATCCTTTACAGTCACAGCCACCATCCACCTCACCAGGGCCCCCTGATGGAGATATGTGCTCAGTGGTCAGAGATAATAAAGACATGCACTTTATTTGTCCCACATTTCCTGCAGGCTCCTGATGGACCATGCTAGGCCATGAGGATGGAAACTTTTACTTAAGCTAGAGTCAGCAGGGGTGGTTACCTTTCCGCTCTCCCCTCCCTTACTCAAATACCAACCCTCTACATTTCCATGGCTGGGAAAAGGGAGACTCAGGAGAATAGGAGAAAGAAGTATTTCTCCTTAGCTCCCCCCAAACTAAAGATTCTACCCTGTTCATCTCATCCCATTCAATGACTCTGTGCAGAGTGCTTTTGGCTAGATAGTACTTTGAGATTTATTTCTCTTTTGAAAAAAAATTATTTAATAAATTGCTCTTGAAAAGTTTTTAGAGTTCTCCTGCCAGCTATAACAAAGAAACCAGTATCAGACTAGCCTTCTTGCTGTAACAACTAGAAAACTGTACAAAACATATGAAACAACTGTTTTCAGATATTGGATAATAGGCAATGTAGGCTATGATCCATGAAGGAGGGAAATGTGATCCTCATGTTTCCCTGGCTTTCTACTTGAACTTGCTGTCCAGACCATGCAGGGAGATGGAGCCCAAACAGTGGTCTCTGCAAGGTGAGGAGTTTTCCAAAAATTGGAGTTTTGCTGAGGCAGCTGGAATTTGTAGGGTAAGATACTAGAAAGGAGGGAGTGGCACAAAAAAGGAGTTCTAGAAATATGCATAAAGGTCCTCTTAACCTTTGGTCAAATACTAAGCTACAATTGCACAGGACAAGACACCAAGGGGCTTGGCTAAGAACAACTACTGAGTAGTTGTGAGGTGAATGGAGATCTCACAGTGCGGGGAGACATAGTAGTTCCAAACCACCAAAGTTAAGATAAATTCCTGAACACCCTGGCCATTCAGTTGAGACCCCAGAGAGAACACACCTTCCCACTCTGAGTGGACTACTTTGAAACAATCCTAAGAAAGCTTTTTTAAAAGCCTAAAAGAATTAGCTGAGTTTTTTCATGTAAATTAACTGCCTGACAGAAAAATATTCTACACTTCTTAAAGGAAAATAACAAAATCCAGAAACTCAACAATGTGCCACTCATAATCTCCAGGATATGATCAAAAATTACTAGTCATGTGAAGAAGAAGTAACATGTGACCCATAATCAAGAGAAAAATAAGTAAAAAAGAAACAGACCAAGAATAATAGAGACGTTGGAATTAGTTGACAAGTGTTTTAAAACAGCTATCTTAAATATGTTCAAAGATTTAAAGGAAAATATAAACATAATGAGGGACTAGATGCAGAACTTTAGTGGAGATATGGAAACTATAAAAAAGAACCAAAGAGAAATTTAAGAACCCAAAAGTAAAATGTATGAATTGAACTATTCAGTGTACAGGCATAAGAGCAGATTAGACACTGTAGCAGAAAAGATCAGCAAGCTTAAAGACAGGGTAATACAAACTACCCAAACTAAAGCACAGAGATTTTCTTTAAAAGGCAGACACAAACACAGTCAACTTTGACTAAGTATCTTTGATAAAGGTGCAAAGGCAATTTCATGGAGAAAGGATAGTCTTTTTAACAAATGTTGCTAAAACAACTGGACATTCACAACAAAAAAGTAATCTAGACACAGATCTTATACCTCTTACAAAAATGAACTCAAAGCTATAAAACACAAAACTATAAAACTCCTAGAAGATAACATAGGAGAAAATCTAGGTGACCTTGGGTTTGGCAATGACTTTTTAGATACAACACTAAAAGCATGATCCCTGAAAGAAAAAATTGATAAGTTGGACTTTATTACAATCAAAAACCTCTAATATGCAAAAGACACTGTTAAAAGAATGAAAAGACAAGCCACAGACTTGGAGAAAATCATTGCAAAACACATATCTAATAAAGGACTGGTATCCAAAATATACAAAGAACTCTTAAAACTCAATGATATGAAAATAAACAACACAACCCAATTTAAACATGGGGAAAAGATGTGAACAGACACATCACCAAAGAAGATATACAGATGACAAAGAAACAGATGAAAAGATGCTCAACATTATGTGTCATTAGGGAATGGCACATTAAAATGATAATGGGATACCACAATATACCTATTAAAATGGCTAAAATCCAAAACACTGACAAGACCAAATGCTGCAAAGATTCTGGAGCAGCAGGAACACTCATCCATTGCTGGTGGGAATGCAAAATGGTACAGCCACTTTGGAAGACAGTTGAGTGGTTTCTTATAAAACTAAACATACTCTTACCCTATGATTCACCAGTTGTGCTCCACTGGTATTCCCAAATGAGTTGAAAACTTATGTCCACACAACAACCTGTACTTGAATGTTTACAGCAGCTTTATTTGTAATTGTCAAAACTTGGAAGCAACAATGATGTCTTTCAGTAGGTGAATGGGTAAACAATGTACATCCACACAGTGGAATATTATTCAGCACTAAAAAGAAATGAGCTATCAAGCCACAAAAAGACATGTAAGAACCTTAAATGCATATTACTAAGTGCAGGAAGCAAATCTGAAAAAGCTACAAACTGTATAAGTCCAACCACATGACATTTTGGAACAGGCAAAACTATGGAGACAGTAAGATCAGTGCTTGCCAGGGGTTTGGGAGAAGAGAGGGAGGGATGAATAGGTGGAACACAGGAACTTGGGGGATAGTGAAACTATTCTGTATGATACTGTATGGTAGATGCATTTATTATATATTTGTCAAAACTCACAGAATGTACAACACAAAGAGTGAACCCTAATGTAAACTATAGACTTTGGGTGATATTGACACATCCATGTAGGTTTGTCAGTTGTAACAAGTGTACCATTCTCATGCAAGATGTTAAAAATAGCAGAAACTGGAAGTTGTGGTTCTTTAAATATAAAATTGCTCAAAATAAATAAAGTCTATTAATTTGTTTAAATGAGAAAAGCCTCAGTGGCCTATGGGATAAATAATTAGAGGGCCAAAAGAAGAGAGAGATTTGGGTCAAAACAAAAAACAAAACCTAAAGAAACAGTAAAGCCAAAGATTGCCCAAAATTGATGAAAAATATCAATCCACAGATCCAAGGTGCTCAACAAAATTCAAGCAGGATAAACTTAATGAAAACCATACCAAAACACATCATCAGGAAATAGGTGAAAACCAAACATAAGGAGAAAATCTTTAAAGGAGCCAAAGGGGAAAAAAATACACATTACAGAGAAATAAATGCTATGACCTATCATTGACTCCTCACCAGCAACAATACAAACCAGAAAATTGTGCAACATCTTTAAAGTGGAAAAAAAAAACCTGTCAATTGCAATTCTAAATCCAGTGAAAATGCCTTTCAAAATGAAGGTAAAATAAACAGTTTTAAATAAACAAAAACTAAGAAAATCTGTCACCACCAGACTTGAACTCCTCAATTTCTTTTCTTTAGGATGTTATTCAGGCTGAAGGAAAATGATACCAGATGAAAACTCAGATCTACGTGAAGGAATTGTGATCACTGGAGACAGTAAATATGTGGTTAAATATAAAAGACTTTGTTCTCATTTCTTAATTTCTTAAAAGTCAATTGACTGTTTAGAAAAACTAACAACAATGTATTCAGGGAATATGATGTATGTAAAAGTAAAACGTATAAAAACAGTAGCACAAAGAATAAGACGGGCATATGGAAGTACTACTGAAAGGTTCTTAAATCCTAAATCCTTCAATTAGTGATTATTTTGTAAGTGATATAATATTAACAAACAAGTATAAATAAAAATCCAATACAAAAGATAAAATGTAATATCCAAAAAAATGCCCAGTTAATCCAAAAGAAGGCAGTAAAGGAGGAAGAGACAAAGAGAAAATAAATGGAAAGATGGTAGGTTTAACTGCAACCATACAAATAATTACGTTAAATGTAAAGGCAGAAATTTTCAGATTAGATTTTCTTAAGTAAAATCCAATTATATGCTGTTCACAAGAGAGTCACTTTAAATATAAAGAAAAAGATAAATGATGAATAAAAAGATGAGAAAAAATAAACCATGCGACAACACAAATTTACCAATATCAGAAATAAAAAACAAAACATCACTAACTACACTACAGACATTAAAAGGATGAGAAGGGAATGTTCTGAACAATTTTATGCCACTAACTTTGATAATTGAATTAAATTTACAAATTTCTTGAAAAAAACAAATTACCAAAACTGACATGAGGAAATAGACAATGTAAATAGCCCTATATCTGCTAGAGAAATTGAATTTATTATCAAAAATCTTCCCACCCAGAAAACTCCAGGCCCAGAGGGCTTCACTATTGAATTCTATAAAACGCTTTTTAAAAATGTCAATTCTATATAAACTCTTCCAGAAAATAGGAGAATAAAACACTTCCAAACTCATTTTATGAGACCAATATTACTGTCATACCAAAACTATATCGAATGGGGCATTACAAGAAAAGAAAACCACATACCAATATCCCTTGAAGAACACAGATACAAAAATCCTTTACAAAATGTTTGACATGACATTCAAATATCAATCAATGTGATTCAGCATACTAACAGATTAAGGAGAAATCGTATATGAGTGCCTCAATAGATGCAGAAAAAGTATTTGTCAAAATCCAACACTAATTCATGATAAAAAATGCTCAGCAAAGTTAGATTAGAAGTGAACCTTCCTAAACCTGATAAAGGGTAACAATAGAAAATTTGCAGCTAATGTTTTCTTAATGGGAAAGGCTGAATACTTTCTCCCCAGTATGGAACAAGGCAAGAATGCCCGCTCTCACCACTTCAGCATCTTTCTGGATGTCCTAACCAGTGCATAAAAGCAAGGAGAAGAAATAAAAGGTATACAGGTTGGACAGGAAGAAGTAAAATCTGTCTATATTTGCAAGTAACATAATCGTATATGTAGAAAATCCTAAGGAAGCTACAAAAAAAAAAACAACTAAAAAGTGAGCAAGGCTGCAGGACACAGTCTCAGCATACCATAACCGATGTTATTTCCATACCCTTGCAACAAACAATTCAAAATAGTCATTTTAAAAGTACTGCTTATAACAGCATCAAAAAACATGAAATATTTAGGGATAAATTCAACAAAATATATGCAAGAACTGCAACCAAAACTTCAGTGAGAGAAGTTTAAGGAGACCTAAATAAACAGAGAGAGATGTCATGCTCACAGACTGCAAAACTCAACATTGTAAAGATGGTAATTCTTCCCAAATTGACCTATAGTTTCACTGTCCAATACAGTAGCCACTAGCCACAAGTGGACTGAGCACTCGAAATGCGGCTCGTCTTATTTGAGATGTGCTGTATGTGTAAAATACACACCATATTTCGAAGACAATAAAAAAAGAATGTAAAATATCTCATTAAAAAGTTTTAACATGGATTACACCTTGAAACAACAATAATTTGGATATACCGGGTTAAATAAAATGTATCATGAAAATTTATTTCAACTTGTTTTCTTTTACTTCTTTTAAAGTGATTCCCGGAAATTCTTAAATTACACACGTGGCTCATGTTTGTGACTCACATTATACATCTAGTAAACAGCACTGATCTATGGATTCAATGCATACAGCAGGCTTTTTGTAGAAATTAGAAGGCTGATTCTAAACTTTATGAAGAAACGCAAAGGACGTGGAGCAAACCAATTTTGTAAAAGAAGAAGAAATTGAAGGACTTACACTACCTTATTTCAAAACTTACCATAAAGCTACAGTCGCCACGAAATTGTGGTACTGATGTAAGGTTGAGCGTATGGAATCGTGCAGTCTGCATTGAAATAAGGACATGAAAATGCACTCAACATGTGAGTCCTTAGGAAAATGAAAGTCAAAACTATAATGAGATTCTACTATACACCCAATAGACTGGCTAACACGAAACCAATAATGTCAAACTGCCAGGTAAGGACGTGGGGCAATTCGAACTCTCACACTTTGCTGGTGGAAGTGCAAAATATGGCAACCAGTCCGGAAAATTCTTTGTCAGTTTCTTATAAAGTTAGGCATGTGCCTACCCTTTGACCCAGCAATTCTACTTCCAGGTATTTATCCAAGAGAAATGAAAACGTATATCCACAAGAGAACTTGTACAAGAATGTTCGTACCAGCTTGTTCATAAGAGCCCCAAACTGGAAACAACCCAGATGTCCTACCCAAATGGATAAACAAATTGTGGTATAGCCGTGCAATGGAATACTACCCAGCAATAAAAAAGAATGAACTACTGATATGTGTAGCAAAGTTGATGAATCTCAAAAACACTGTGTTGAGCAAAAGAAGTCACACACAAAAGAGTACACAATGTATGATGCATTTATATGAAGTTCTAGAACAGGAAAAGCTAACTTATGATGAAAGAAATCAGAAGAGTGGTTGCTTCTGGTAGAGGGAGTGGCAGGGATTGGCTAGGAGGGGCACAAAGCAGCGTCTGGGGTGACGGAGTATCCTATATCCTGATGAGGGTGTGGGTTAATGGATGTAAGCATTTGTCAAAACTGTACTTAAAAACTTAAAAGTTTTTTTAAAAGATTCAAAAGTACTACATGTTCCCCACTTCCTGTGAAACAGCACAGAAAATTAATAGTGCACCCCAACTTCGTTCTCCCCCTTGCATTACGCTCTCCTACCACTTAAGGAACGACTGCCTGGACTGTGTCCTTCCACATCCCTCTCCACGCTTCTAAGACTCCACAGTCAAATCCACGTGTATATAGGAGAGGGTGTGGCACCTGTTTCATTTTTTTAAACACTGAGAGTTTCCTATGCACATGTTTCTGCAACTTGCTGCTGTCAACTAACCACACTCCAGGTCATAGCTGCACAACATCCCACCATACGGACAAACCACAATTTATCCACCACATACCTCTACTCCCTCCACCCCAGTGATGGGCTGTCAGGCCCTCCCGAGTTTTTGTCATTATAAACAATGCTGAGAAAACTTCCTTACTCATACCTAATCTCCCTGCTACTTTTGTTTCTATACGAGACTTGCCCAAAGCGGGACTGGTGGATATGAAAGACAAGTGTGTTATTTGTTTTCATAGATATCGCAGATGACATTCCACAGAAAGCTTGTAGAATTCTGTGTTCAGTCTGACATACTTTAAGTTTCTGCAGCCTGGCTTCGGAAATGGAAATAAATTATGAACATAGCATAATAATCATCCTAGGCAATTCATTTATGCTTTGAAGGGGAAAAATTAAGTAACATATCTAAACCCACACATAATTATTATTCTATTAAAATATCTCCTGAGAGGCAGGACAGCATGATGGTTGAGAACTGAGACAACCCTGGCTATGGGACCGTCCACGCCTGTTGTACATCATCTCTGTCACCTTGAATAATATTGAACTAACATTAATTAGCTAATATTGAACTAATATTTCATACCAGTTGACCTGTTTGCACCTGAGCTTCCTCATAAATAAAAACGTAAATGATAACAGTGCCTATTTCATGAAAGATTACACAAGATGATGTGCAGAACCTGGCATGTGGAGAGTGGAAATTGTCTGACTGGAGAGAGCTCTGTAAGTGTTGGTTGTTGTTAGTCAAGTTGCTTAACTTCTCTGGATCTCCGTGTTCTTATCTGTAAAATGGGGACAATAACACCATCCATCTCATAGGCACATAAAGTGATTAGAACAATGCTAGTTTCATATTAAGCTTTCAACAAAATTAGCTAATATCGTTGTTAAAATGCAATGCTCATGGAGGAACTAGGCTCGTGCAACTGCAGAATCTAAATGTAGTGCGGATGGCACTCAAGCTTCCAAAATTCAGGAGAAAGCTAAGTTCCTGCCAGTCCTCTTGATGATATTGAATTCTTGGAAGGCCATGCAAATCTTCCAGAAAGCAGAAAGACATCGATAGGCACCCTTGGAAGATTTGTTTCCCTCCATGTTGAACAAAGCACATTTATCTCTTCCTATAGCTGAGTGGCTCTGAGCATTTGAAGCATCTTGAGCGACTCCTTGCTGGCGGCTCACCCAGGCAGTGGACTTCCTCCTTCCAGGGGGTGTCTGCAGCTGTGCCCCTCTTGAAGGACATGTGCCCAGGTGAACACCTTGGCAACTGAGGCTACCAGATGGTTCAGTGTGCAGGTGACCTGGAGCATTGGGAGGGAGTCTGTCATTCGAGTAACCTACGTTGATTGAGCACTCGCTGAGCCCAAATGCCCAGATTCTCAACTGAAAGAGGGGTGGGTGGGGTGCAGAATTCTAGAAAACAGAGTCCCTGCCCTGCACAATGCAGCCAAGAGACCCCCACAAGGCCTCGTCCACCAAGGATTGCCAGTCAGTAGAAGGTACCTGCGTTGTCGATTTGGAGGTTTTCAACTCTCGGTTTATTAACTCAATTGTGGATTTTTAGCTAATTAAAAAAAAAAAGCTCTAAGTTAAGTCAGTAATTGCATTTGGGAAAAGCAAGCATAAACAAGCCCATTTCACCTCTCTACCAGGATCAAACAAAAAATAAGCTTGGCTTTGATTTACTGAAGGCTACTCATGACGCTTTTAGCTGAAAGTTAAATGTCCCTTAGCTTAGGGACAGAAATATCCACCCAGGCAGTCAACTAAACTGATGGCTGTTGACACCAGCCCAGTGTCTGATGGTGACAGGTCCAGAGAGGGCCACCAGCAGCTGGGTCAGGGAAGGGCTGCAGAGAAGTCTACGGCTGTGCAGAGATGGACACTCATGTTTGTCCACATGCCCTGAGGTGACCAGATCTCCTCACATGGACCCCACTCACATAGTATTGATTCCCACTGGGGGATGGATTGTCCCCATGATTAAAACACCATAGCGCTTTGGTCCCACTACCAAGGGACCAAGGAAATCTAATTTGTGACCAGCAGTTGCATGTGGAATCTGAACAAAGGATGATGGCTGCTCTTGGAAGGAATTGGATCCGGCTGTGGATCTACCTCTTGAATGCTCCCAGGTCCAAGTTTCTAATGTGCAAATCTCCCCTGATGATCAAGGAGAGGGTCAGGTCCACTGATGGAGAACCACGTGCTTCACCCTCAGAGAGGGGCTTTTGCCCGTGCCTGGGGCCCCCTCACTGGACCAATCCCCCTCAAATACAGTGTCTCCTCCTTTACATCTAATGGGAGGGTGGGGAGACAGGTGGCATCCACCTCCTAGACTGCTGGCCACACAGAAGAGTTAGACTTTGATTGTAGGGCTCAAATAAATCACAGTGTGATCTTCTTTGTATTTGAAGCCACATAAAATCAAGTCACATTTTAATGGGCTGTCTCTATGACACGTGTTTCAAGTGTTTGAATGTGTGCATGATGTGGGGGAAGGGCCCTAGAGAAAAATATCAACAACCCAGGTCCTTGATTGCACTAGGAAGGAAATATGTCCATCAGGCAGCATGAACAAATAAACAAAACATAAAATAAAATACATTCCCATGTGTTTTACATGACGTCAAACCTAGATCACGGCCAGGATTTTCTGATTAAAGCTCGTGAAACACAAGTGAATTGCTTATTGATTAGAAGCTGAATGATTAAAAGAGTCTTTTCCTCCCTCCACCACCCCCACCAACTATCTCCTCCACACCCACTGTCAGAGTGGCATTTTGAAAATGTAGTCACTCACCTGCTGAAACTACTTCTCTAGTTTATCGAGATTATAGGGTAAAATCCATGTGTCTGAGCCTAGAATTCAAGACCCTGCTGGTCTGATCTCATCTCCCAGGAATCCCTGCCTCACACCTTCGGCCCCAGCCTCCCTGAGCAGGCCTCTGTGTCTCTCTGAAAACCAGGTTCCCCCAGCTGGTACCACCTTCTCCATCCTTCCTACTGTTAAACTTCTACTTATCATTCAAACCCAAATGTCACCTCACCTCTAGTTTCTTCTACTACATTTTTCAGAGTTTCATTTCTGTATTTCTCACACTGTAGGGCAATTATTTGTCCTCCTGTGTGTATCCTATTGATCTCTCGTTCTATCTCCCTGAATGGAGCCTGGCGTGAGTGTTCGTAAACACTGGTGGGTGGGTGGATGAGTTGGATAGTTGAATGAATGAACAGCAAACAGAAAAGGCTTAGCCAATAAGGGAAAAAGGCAGATAGAGATAGATAGATTGATAGATCGGTAGATCGATAGATCAATAGACAGATAAATATTATAGGTAGATAACACAGCTTTCCTAGGGCTTTGCTACTCCCCCTCTGACCTCCAAATGATTCATACATTCTACTTTCTAGAAAGGAAAAAAAATGTTATTTTTGTCTCAGGTAAAAATTGGTAGGATTTTTTTGGCAAAAGAAATGGGGCACAGATAGTTGACCCAATTTCTTCTCTGAGTGAAGCTACTTTGGCACATCTCAATTTGCAGGGAAGCTCCAGAAGACGGAAGATCTCAGAAGAAGCCAGGCCTAGGCCTCCAAACACATGGGAGGATTTCACAACTGAGCACATTTCCTTAGAAAAGTCCCTCACACTCCCACATACTGCATTTTAGGGACAAATCAATCAAGAGTCTTCAAATATTTATTGAAGTTCGTGTTAAGCCACACTCACTGCCCACTAGCTCTGGCCAGGCTCTGTGCTGAAGTCTGGGCTGCAAACTGAGTTAGTCTCCTGTACCTGTGTGCCATTACTTGCCTGCTACTTCTCAAACATGCCTGGGAAATTAACATTTTAGTGGCCAAAGGCTATGCAGATGTCCTCATTGATATGTTTCCATTCCTATGGGAGGCCAGTAAATTTGCTAATATTTATAACAGGCTGAGCATTTGCCAGAGACCCTGTTTCATGTGTCACATGCATTATCAAATGAGGACAACAGCTCCACAAGGAAGGTACTGGTGTTAGCATCTCCCCATTTTATAGATGATGACACCAAAGCACTGAGAGGTTAAGAACTTTGTCAAGGTCCACAACTAGTTAGCAGTGGAGCTGGGAGCCAACCAAGCAGGCTGGGTCTATAAGCCACTCTGAAGCACTACACTAAGTAATTAAAGTGGTAAGAATGCATCTTCCCTCATGAGACTAGATAAATTTACTTTTATTTTCTACCTTTTAGAAATGCAATCCATAAATTTGTTTATTTTTCCTGACGTGTCCCTGATACCAGGCCTCCACTGCTCTAGGCAATCAAAGAAGAGAGAAGGGGGCATTGAAAAGCCCCCGTTGGGTGCTCAACATTCCCCTCCTCCAGCCCACCACACATCCACCCCCAACCTTAACCTGCCTTGGAGAAGAGCTATCATTGCCCATTATGTTTAAGAAAATCATGGGCAAAAAGTTATATATAGAGTTACCATATGGCCCAGCAATTGACTCCTATGTATCTACCCAAGAGAGATGAAAACATATGTTCACGAAAAAGAATCATACATGAATATTCACAGCAGCATTACTCATAATAAGCAACATATAGAAACAATCCAAATGTCCATCAACTGATGAATGGATAAACAAATTGAGGTATATCCGTACAAATGAATATTGTTCAGCCATTTAAAGGAATAAAGTGCTGAAACATGCTATAGCGTGGATGGACCTTGACATCATGATGCTAAGTGGAAGAAGTCTGACACAAAAGGCCATACATTGTATGATTCCGTTTATATGAAATGTTCAGAATAGGCAAATCCATAGACACAGAAAGCAGAATAGTGGTTGCTAAGGACTAGGGGAACAGAGGAATGAGAAGTGACTGCCAATGGGCGCAGTTTCTCATGGGGGTGATGAAAATGTTCTAGAATGAGATAGCGATGATGGTTGTACAACTTGGTCAATTATACACTCTAAAGGGATGAATTTCATGGTATGTGAATTATATCTCAATAAAACAAAAATCAATATTTTTAAAACATTAGCAACCGCGAAAACAAAAACAAAAAAAACATTAGCAACTGCATAAAAAAATCTGAATGCCCTGAAATTGTAAGCGATCCTATGTGCAAGACACTTGATAGATGCCTTCCTGAATTTGACAACATTCCTAAAAATGTACGTACTATGACCAATAAAGAGTAGTAAAGCTGAAAAAACTGCTCTAAAGCATTAATAATAAATATATTTCAATCAATCATGCTAGAGGAAAGACTAAATTATCCTCTCTATGGGAAATTATTACAAATTCTTTGTCGTATGAAGAGGTAATGACAGAATGTAGCCAAAGATTATAGGAGAAAAATATTAGAAGTATGTCAAGAAAATAATAAAATTGTCTTATTTTTCTGAGTTTCCATCATGTTTTTTCTATTTGTCAGTTTTTTTAAATGAGTGATTTGTTATATCTCTTCTTGTTCTAAATAAAAAACTGACTTTGGTACCTAAAAAGGGGGTTGGGGAGTTGGGAGAAAAAGTCTTTCTGGGCTGGGCGTGGCATCAAATCCGTGTGAACATGGTCTCTTCTATTCTGTCTCTTCCTTCCACGCAGGCAGAGTGGCAAGACCTGCAGCGATGGTTTTCTGTCCCTTTTGCCTGATCTCCCTTCTCCATCAGGGCATCAGACTCAGGTGCCACCCCAGACTGAGAAGCCGGGGGTGGACAGCTGGGACAGCTCCGCTCCAGGAACGGGGCCCTCTCTCGGCTCCGATGCTCGCACACCGTCTCTGTGGGGCCCCTGGCTGTAGTCGTTTCTCTCAACAGGGTGGCCCTGCTAAGGCTGGTCTGGTCTTGAGGCACACGGATGGAACAAGCCACTCTGACGTCCCTGGAGTCCACTTAGAGTATCGAAAGGAAGTCCTTCACAGTGTCTAGCTTTGTGCACCAGAAACCTGCTTTAGTTCTTGGGGTTAAACCCCCATTAACAATATAACAACCTTCCTTTTTTTTTTTCTTGTCCTGGGAATAGGTTTCCCTTCTGGACATCGTGGAAGGGAGAATGGACAGAGATCAGGATTTAGGGACTCCTGGGTCCCCCGGCTATGACAAAATCTCAGACTTGGCACAACTTCTCACTCCCTGGAAAAGGAAAGTGTGATCTAAGATATGGAGAAGGGACCAGACTGGATGGGTTCCTCAAAGGATGAGGACTCACCTCAATGTAGTAGAGATGTAAGTCTAGAGAAGACAAGAATGTGATTGTAAAGGTGGAAAGTGGAGGGGGCGCTGCCGTGCAGACACTGGAAGGCCTTGAATGCTAGCAATTCTCTCCTCACAAGACATGACTTGTAACACCGCTTAGCAATCCATACGGATGCCCCAGTCAGAAATGCTAAAACCAAGAATAGAACTAATTTCAATTCTACTACCTGCCCACGCCTCTGCACGTCCCGGTCCTAGAAGCTCAGACACAGACCATTGTGAAGCGATGGATGTCGGAAGATAAATGTCATTGGTCCCATTAATTCTCAGGTCACTCTCCAGACCTCCTCTGCTCTGAGATGGCTGGTTGGTGCTATGTTCGTAATAATGACCATCAAACCTTAGCATTTGTTTAAAATTTTACAATTTATATGAACTTATTTGATCCCCACAGCTCCATGAAGTAAGTGCGAAAGTATAATTTTAACAATTGTAGAGATAAGGAAACTGAGATCCAGGCAGGTGAAGCTCTGGCCTGGCCAGAGGCTCCCAAGTTTGTAAGTATTTTTATGTCTAATAAGTTATCTCAGTTTCTCTAATATTAATAAAAGTCTCCCAGACTAATGCAGCCTGAGGTTTTCTTTGGGTGACTTTTATACATGAAGGGTGGGGGCTGCCTCCAAATATAGTTAATCCTTAGGGAAAAGGCCACCCCCTTGCCCTTCAGACAAAGGCAGATACATGTTTTGTATAAAATGGAACTTCAGGACCCCTTAGTGGACAGAGCTCTTTCCTTTAAGAACCACGGATTTTATAAACACCTGTTGCTGCTCAGCTGTCTTTCCAGACAATAGAGTATACTCAGCCTTTCTCTCCAGCCTCAATCACAACTCATCTTGAAAAAGAGAGTAGGAGTACAGAAAGAAGACCACACAGGAGAGTTAGTCCGAAAGCTGGTGTGTGTTTAGCAGCAATAGAGCAACGCACTCCAAGTGTCCCAGCCAGTCGCCAGGGCAGGTCACCTGGCTCTGAACCCACGTTCCTTCTTCAGTCCTGCAGGAGTAGGGACTTCCCACTGGGCCTTCTGTTCCTCTGGTGCTGTCACACCCGGGCACGCACAAAGCTGGGAAGTCCAGCAGACACTTATCCAGGTCAAATCAGAAACACGTCAGATCCAGCCAGGAGAACAAGGCAGGGAGGGGAGAGGAGGCCACAGAGACGTGGGCAGTCCAGACCTGAGCAGGAAGTGGGAGCAGGTGGGCGAGCTCTGAACTCCGGACAGAAGCAGGACAAAGGGGTGCTGTCCTCTAATACAGTCCTCAGAAATATTTCCCACACAGTCCTCCAAGTTGATCTTCTTTGGAGTTAATAAATTCTATTTATGAAATGCTTCAGGAAAGGTTATGTAAGGACTCTCTGTTGCTCACACCTTAGTAGCTCGCTCTCTCTCGTATATCTATCTATCATCTATCTATCTATCTATCTACCTGTCTGTCATCTATCTATCTATCTCATTCATGCTGGCTATGAGCAGCCCTGTATCCACAGGTGTTGAGCATTAAAAGGTAACACAAACTTGTAGGTGAATTCCATCCCCAACTGAAGCAGGGGCAGGGATGCTGAAATTATCCCACACTTCATCCCTCCATCCATCCCCCCATCCATCTCTCCCTGCCTCTTTCCATCTGTTCATCCACTCATTTGTGCAATTATTAATAATCCCAGCTACATGCCAGGGAATTAGATCAGTCCTCTTTCCCAAGAGCCTCACAGTCTGCAGGGAGAAACAGATACACGAGCAATACAATGTGACAAACACCTCGGTAGGGATACAGAGTGGCATGGAAGGCTTCAGAGAGGAGGTTGCAGGTGAGCAGGGCCCTAAAAGACAAGTGGGACTTGGCCAGGAGGTCAAGGTAATCAAAGGACATTCCAGGTGGAGGGAATAGCAGGTGAAAAGTCAGAGAGTCTGGGAATATCAGGACCAAATCCAGAGCTAGCCTTGGGAGGGAGTCTCTTTTATTGCTGGTTTGAGACAATAACTGAAATAAAGTTTCCCATATTTTCCAGTGATGGGTCCTGTTTGGGGCTGACCTAGTAAAAGTTAAGGAGAAGGCACAGGGAACAACGCCACGGGAGCAGGAATGAGTAAGTCAAGTTCCGGGAATAGTGAGTAAGCAAGCCAAGTTGCTTTGGTTAATTCAAACAACCCCCCTACCCTGCAAAGAACATGGAAAACTATGCCAAGCCAGTGGCTTGGCATGGGAGAGACCATAGTGACAGCCTTTCAAAAATAAAGTGTTACATTGCTGACACGTTATCTTTTTTTCCGGAGTTCATTTAGTAGAAAGGGAAACTGTCTTAGTCCATTCGGGCTGCTATAACAAAATACCATAGACTGGGTGGCTTATAAATAACAGAAATCTATTTCTCACAGTTCTGGAGGCTGGGAAGTCCAAGATCAAGGCGCCAGCAGATTCAGTGTCTGGTGAGAGCTGCCTCCTGGTTCATAGATGGTTCTTCTCACTACATCCTCACATGGCAGAAGGGGCGAGGGAGCTCTGTGGGGTCTCTTTTATAAGGACACCAATCCCATTCACGAGGGCTCTTAATCACCTCCCAAAGGCACCACCTCCAAATATCGTTAGATCAGGGATTAGGTTTCAACATATGAATTTGGGGGGATGCAAACATTCAGTCTATAGGAGTTACTGTGCCCCAAATCCAGACCACAGAAGTATTTCCCACATCCACCCCATCAAGTAGAACTTCTTTGAAGTTAAGAAACTCTATTTTTAAAAATGGTAAAACCACAGGGAATATTATGAACTATCATTTGTTCACACCTTTGTATAAGTTTTTGAAATCAGATTGCTTTCCTAGCTTGGGTGGCCCCTTTAGATTAACTATAAGGAAGGATTGAGAGTTTCTGTGGGAGAAAGGCAAAAGAAAATTATGAGGAAGAGATCCTCAGTGTAGAGCAGACAGAGTGCAGAGTGCAGAGACTGGGAAAAGCCTGGAGTCAGCAAAAGCACCCAGGCCCTTGAGTCGGGAAAAGGAACATGGGAGAGCGCCAATAGCAGTGAGTGCCAACAGTCCATTCTCCATCCTCTGAGGTTTCAGTTATGGGAGTTAAACTTTGGTGCCACTGAACTTCTTCTCCCACAGTCTGTGACCATCAAGCCATTACATGCCTGCGGCTGAAGAAAAGAGCTGTCGGAGAAGATGATGTTAATCATAATCCATCATAGTACTTTAGCATTTCCTCTGGTTGACCAACGCTAAGCACTTCACGTGCATAGTCTCGATTAATCTCCACAACATCCCAGGACAGTGGTGTTATAATCTTCATTTTACAGATATGAAAACTGAGACTTGAGAAAGTTGCACGCCCCGGATCACCAGCTCGTGAGTAGCAGAGCTGACACCGAGTCCAGGCCTGCTTTTCTCCAAAGCATCCGCTTTTACTCACCACTGGGAGGCTTCACTTTTCCTGGGACCTGGACAGAGCGGGAGCATATGCAGGCTGGCGTAATCGGTATACAGTTCGGATTTGAGTGAAATGGCAGTGCTCCTGTGAGAAGGCTTGCCTCCCCCATATCTGCATCAAAAATATTATGCCTCTGGGGTCCGCCTGGTGGCGCAGCGGTTTAGTCCGCGCTTGGCAGCCCAGGGTTCGCGAGTTCGCCCGCAGACGCACTGCCTGTCAGCCATGCCGTGGTGGCGTCCCATATAAAGTAGAGGAAGACAGGCACGGATGTTAGCCCAGGGCCAGTCTTCCTCAGCAAAAAGGGGAGGATTGGCAATGGATGTTAGCTCAGGGCTAGTCTTCCCCACAAAAAAAAAAATATTATGCCTCTGTTTTATTGGAGAGGTTTGAGGAGCTAAATGCTCCTCACTGAAAGCACCTTGTATCAGTTTCCTAAGAATGCTCTAGCAAAGTTCAAAACTGAGTGGCTTAAAACAACAGAAATTTATTATCTCATCGTTCTGG